>CM056813.1:51499681-56499681 GCA_029852735.1 Persea americana | reverse complement strand
TCTAGCCTACCCATGTGGCCCACTCATCCAAACCATACAAAGTCACTATCCTATGTACTCATCTTAGGCCAAGGTTTACTCCAAAATAGGTGGGGTCAAAAGAAAGTGGGTCCCAAAGCCAAATTGAACAATCCAAATCATACGAAGTCACTATCCTATGTATTATTCAAAAGAAAGTTGGTCCCAAGGCCCCCTTGAAAAATCCAAACCATACAAAGTTACTATCCTATGTACTCATCCTAGGCCAAGTTTTACTCCAAAATAGGTGGGGTCAAAAGAAAATAGGTCCCAAAGCCCAATTGAACAATCCAAACCGTACAAAGTCACTATCTGTGTATTACTAAAAAGAAAGTTGGTCCCAAAGCCCAATTGAAGAACCCAAACCATACAAAGTTACTATCCTATGTACTCATCCTAGGCCAAGTTTTACTCCAAAATAGGTGAGGTCAAAAGAGAGTGGGTCCCAAAGCCCAATTGAAGAATTCAAACCATACAAAGTCAGTATTCTATGTACTCATCCTAGGCCAAGTTTTACTCCACAATAGGTGGGGTCCGGTCCAATTAAAATTATGCACAGATGCACATATTTCCTCCCTCTCTCTTTTTTATTTTTTCATTTAGTCACATCTTTTACATATGATCTAATGAAAGTGGACCACACTTTAATTCAGTCCAGCCTTAATAAAAAAAGTGATGATGATTTAGAATAATTTGTGTCTAAGTGGTGGTCCCAACTGACGGATTCATTGGAGCATGTGTGAAGAGATGATAGTGGAGGGTGTATTTTTTTTTCTAGTAAGTTATGGGGCAATTACTCTAGGAGAGGAGTTATGGGGCAATTACTATAGGAGAGGATATAGTGGAAAGAATGGAGAGTGGAGAGAGAGGATAGCTGGAATGGAAGGAGATCTTGACAACTGTCTTGAGGTATTTTTTAAATTCAGGGTTCTTAGTTTGGAGGCCTGTGATTAACCGAAGAGAAACTACATTTTAATTATATAATAAAAGACAATAGGTGATTCCCTAGAAAAGCAACATGTGGCGGCATTGGAATCCCTTTGAGAGCGACACGTGGCGCATCCTCAAACTTTTTGCAATGCTACATTCAGAAATTACCCTTCTAATCTAATCTCATCACTTATATATCTCCAATCAACTCCTAAAATCACTCTTATCTACAAACTAAAGCTATCCCTAAAATATCTCATAATATAAATAATCTCATTGGTTTTGGCCATTGAGTTTTTGAAGTGGACCTGCAAAACTGGTCCACCCCACTTCATCAAATACAATTCACCAAGACACACCAACCGTCAAACCCGAGGAACATCAATTCAAATTGCGTCCCACCTGCTCCAAATATCCAACACAATCACATAAACCATCCATGTTGCTCTCTATTAGAACGACAATAAATCACCATTCCAATCTCCAAAGATCGAATCCACCCCTAAATTCCTACAATTGATTTAAAGTAGCAACCGAAGAGATAGTGAGAGACAGAGAATAGATTGTAGAAATGGATTTGATATGGACCATAGCAAATTTCTCAAAATCAAAGCACACAATACTAAAATCTCCTACCATGCACCAAGAAAAGTCTAATATCTTCCATGGACACCATTTTACGGTTTTTCTCAAATTCATGTATAATTACAATATCCCGATAATTCTTTTTTTAGTTCTCTTCTTTTTTAATATTTTAGTTTTTTATTCCCATAATTTAATTTTTTTACTTTTATTCTATGTTTAATTATGGCTTGAGTTTATGATTATATGGTTTACAAAAGTTTATAACAAAGATAGGTTTCTTATATATTGAAGTTATAATATATCATCCATTGACTGTGTATGTGTATATCAAAATAGACTATGTAAAAAAGAAAATTATATATATTAAAGTACTAATTCTATTATTATTTTATTTTTTTATGAAGAGGCCGGTTTAGATAACTGATATAGTGCCACGTGTCATTCTCCCAGAGAATCACCTGGTGCTTTAATATATATAATATATAATTTTTTTATGACGAGGCCGGTTTATTTAGATTTTTTTTTATTTTTTACATTCATTTCTTTTTTATTAATATTATTTATTTTGGTCATGTCATTACTGACTTTCCAACCACTCGGACAATTTAAGTGTGGGTACAATTTAAGCGTGAGTTGAATTTCTGGTCAATTGACTAAATAATATGGTCCAATCAAGTGTTCATAGTATATTTTTTGTACATTCACTTATTTATGATCTGACACGCAATCGAGTAATGATCTCTGGCCTCATGGCTTGACCTAAGCAATATATACTTACTCAATACAAGCCCACAAAGCATGAAATAAATATGATATAAGATTATTATTGATATAAGTTGTAATATAAATCTATCTAGAAAAAAGTTGTAATATAAATTATTGCTGATATTACCATACTAAAATTTTAAATTATTTTTTACTTAACATTACTGTTAATATTAAAATTAAAATAATATTAGATTTTGTGGTTAAATATACTAATTTAATTTTATGTTATACTTTTAGTGTTATTATCTTAGATCTTTAAATACAGTAATTTTGGTAATGATTGGTACGTTTTCCATCATTAATTTGACTTTAATTAAATTAATATCTTAACCTAAATTTGTATAGCCTAGTGTTGTTAATTCTTTTTTATTTCTGACCACTAAGCCAGTATTTTATCATTATAGGCTCTTCTAATCTGTCCAAATCTTTATCTTTCCCTTACTCATTCTCTCATCTTACTTCCTATATAAATCTTTTTTTATGTTTTTCCTTTCTTTTTTGGCCCGTGTTGGGCACGAGTCTCTCACACTAGTAGATTTATAGATTGACCACAATGACATCAACTCCCTTTGTGGGAGAGCGACGCGTGGCATCCTATGGAGCTCTCCCACAAATACTACAGAGAAAACCATTTTCTAAAGTTGTTCTTAGATTTTAAATTTCAAAAGACATATCCATTCCCTTACTATTCTTTCCTATAATATAACATATGATAGTAACTTCTCTTTAGTCCTCCCAAAACCATTTTTCTATATTATATTGACCATTTACCTTTAAGGGCCCCCACAGATTATTAAACTAAACAAAAGAACAAAGGCCATTTGGCTTTGATAGTGGGCCCTATAGACTAATAAAAAATATAGAGATCAAGTTGACTATGATTTTAATGATAGGTGGGCATGTAACTTAAATTTTGTTGCAAATCAATTGGTGGGACCCTCATGTCAGGTCTAAGATGTAAAAATTTAGGGCCTACTTATAGATCACAGTCGGCTTCTTCTTTGTTGCTTTTAATCAATCTGAGGTATCGACTTTGAAAGTTAATTTTTTCCTTTTTCTTTTTTGTCCCAAGTTCGAACAATATGAGGGTCCCATTATTTATTTTTTCTATAAAACCTTGATTTTTGAAGCTTAGTTTTAGTTGTGTTTGTATTATGATTTCTATGTTAATATTTATTTATGATTTATTTAGATATTTATAAATATTATTAATTAAAATTTTAATTATTTTCTATCACGCAGGCCTGTTGCACTAGTATCTTTAAAAAGAGAGAGAGAAACGTGGGCTTTAAGTTTCAACATTAGTTGCATGTAGCTATTATAGTTTGGATCTTTGTGGAAAATTTAGATATGATAAATTGTACATAAAGAGTCTGGATCATGTGGCACTCGTATTTCCATGAATATGGATAGATTGGATAAAGTTTGAATCCAGTCTCATTCTTATATAATTTAGGAAATCAGGATATCCTTGATTCTTTATAGTATATAATTGATATATATTATAATAATTAGGTAAGAGGAGACTTTCACCTTAATTTAAAATCTAGCCACTCTTAAGGAAAAATGATTGGATATTATTTAGGAGTGCGCTTAAAGAGTCCCTGTGATTATAGGATTTTCAATTGAGAAACTCTCAAGGTATTTAAGGACAACAATTTAAGGAGTCAAGAGATTTTGTGGGCTAAAATCGAAATCGAAACTGAGCTCCCATTTCTCAATCAATTGTGAAATTAAATCCTATCCCTTTCATATATAATAATGGCATACATACCCACATCTGGACTACCAATAAAATTGAATTTTGAGAACCCAAAATCACTTTATTTTATTTATTGAAAAAACCCAAATTGCACAAGGCGCATTGGGATGGATGGCAGTAATAAAAGGAAAATAGATAAAGATAGGCTGCTAGAGCAATGAGCACGCAAAGTGGCCATACTGATTGCTCGGTGACAAGGTACCTTGGTCTCATCTTACTATATAAGGGTGGAACACTAGTCCTAACGTTGGAAGAAACACTCCTAGATAAGTGATCAAATCTAGAAGAAGAGAGCACGTAGCCAAAAGTCATGTAACTTTTAAAATTCTTATTTTTTTTCCTTGTCATAATGAGTTACTTAACTTCAAAATCTTTAATTCCGTTTTTTCCTTCTTTCATTTGATTTCAATGACAGGCAACCAGAGTGCTGAGGGCAATGGGTGTTACCAGCAAAATAGTGGGCGTCACAGGGAACTCGAGGGGCGAGGACAGAGATGAGTTCATGAGTGCTGGGATTGATGCATTTCATGTTAAGCCCATCACTCGCACTGCTCTCATATCAATCTTAGAAGATATTGGCGGCCATTGAAATAAATGCATGGAGATAGAAGCACCGTACTGAATTATTCTAGAGCTAGTCCTTTGATTTTATGAGTTGCTTGTTACTGTACAAAACTAAATTACTATAACTTATGAATAACTTATCTTCTCCTTATAACGTGGGGAGATGTTTTTTTGACTAATTTATCACTTATTCATTCTTCTTTTCATGTCTTGTTGGTGTTAAGAGTATAGCTGTTGAAAAATGATGCACAAAATTTTCCAGTGGCAGACTAGTATGGTAGCCTATTGGCCTAGATGGATGGTTGGGTTCCAAGGTTTGAATCAAGAGCTTTCAGGGTGAATTTGATCTTCTTCATTTGGCACAACACATTTTTCTTGCACAGAAAAATGACAAATTTTTTGTATATACCCCCAAGTTCTTGGAATTCGTAAATAAGCTCTTGTGCTTTTTTTAGCATTTATATATGCAGCCTTACCTTTTCATTTTAATATGTTCCATATTCCCAAAATCCACAGTCCTAATGAAAATGGATGACCAT
The DNA here is from genome assembly GCA_029852735.1 of Persea americana. Classification (NCBI taxonomy): domain Eukaryota; kingdom Viridiplantae; phylum Streptophyta; class Magnoliopsida; order Laurales; family Lauraceae; genus Persea; species Persea americana. Next base: position 56,494,515 of record CM056813.1, on the reverse strand, counting down.
AAAAAAGTTTGTGTATAATTTTTGTAAAAGTGACAGCTTTGCTCTTAAGTTTGTTAAACAAAAATGACTCTGCGATTATTTACAAAAAAAATTCATTTATTTATCCCAAGTTCCAATGGTCTCCTTCTCAATAACTGTCTCGTGCATAATGAAGCTTAATCATTTATTTTGAAAATTTCATCAATCCAACAATGGTTCATATAGGGATTCAGTCATAATTAATTATCATTATGATTGATTTGAATTAATGAAACAGGTCCTATATTAATACAAATAAATTTATGTATGGTTTCGGCCTCTCACGAAAAAGTATCATAGCAACCATCAATCTCACAAACTTTAGAGAAAAATAAACCAAAGATCTTGAAATTATGCATATAGGAATAAAGAGATTGGCGAAAGTCATGTTACTCTAAAAAATTGTGGTGGTTCCAAGGCTATTAGTCTTGGAAAATGGAAGTTATTAAACTGAAAAGGAAGAATGGTATATACAACTTCTGTAACCATAAGGGCCCATTTATAAATGGTATAGACCTTAGCGGGTAAATACAAAAAACTTAAAAATAAACTAATTTTCTCAACAAAGAGGATTTATATCTCCTATTGGAAGGATATGAATGTAAGATTTATCTCTTTGTAAAAATAGAAATATGCAAAGTCACATAACCTTTCCAGTGGAAGAGCCCTATTTTTAGGAGGGCAAGCACACAACCAATCAATACTCTTTTATATGATTTGATTTCTAATTGATTATTTAAAATTAAATTTATTTTTGTAGATTCTTCAAATCTATATCCGAAGAAAAATCCCAATTTTGAAAATACCCTCACATTTTTCCGGACATAATTTTTCAAAGCTTTGTGAAGGAAATTAAAATGTGAAAATAGCTTTGCCTCATTATTATTATTTTTTTCTATTGGAGGGTTCCCAACGCTTAAGGCTGGACTAATTCCTTTGGCCGTAGAGGAAAGCCGGATAAACACCCTTGTGGCTATGGTTGCAAAGGAAACTGTTCTGGATCGCAACCATAGTGAACCTAGAGACCTGTTTCTAAATAATGGTTCCGGTGACTCGGAACCTGTTTTGTTGGTTCTAGACCCCGGTTCCAATAAGAAAACCCAAATTCGGTTCAGGAACTGGGTCCACTTAGAGGACTCGACTCTAGTCCAAAATCAATTCTAATTTCTCCTTATTCTTTATTTTTCTTAAAAATAAGTATATCATTCAGCTTATAAACAATGCATCAAGTCTACTACATCCAATATTATATATAAAAATGTCCAAAAAAGTTGATTTTGGGGTACAATTTGCGATACCAAAGACTTACATGCCGGGTCTTGGGTTCACGAGTCGGAACCTATATGGACCCGAACTCATTTATCAATTGGAACCTAAATTAGGTTTCTGACGCGAACCCATTTATGAATCAGAACCTAAAATAAGTTCTAAACCTGAGTTTTTACGGGTTGGAACTTTCGGGTAATCGGAGAATCGGATACCCATTTGCAACCCTACCTGTGGCCTCAAGATGGTAGTACTAGTGGACTCAACTTTCGATTCCTAAAGAATGAGAAACCGAGAGTTGATACCAAGACCTCTAACTCCGGAAGAAGGAGGAACCGTGGTACTGACCACTCGGCCAACCCCTTAGGGCTTGTTTGGAGGATTTATTTGAAGAGTTATTTGGAGTAAATGTTATTTTAAAGAAATAATAAAATAATATAAGTGAGTTATGATAGTATTTTATTTTTAGTTGTTTGTGATAGAATCTTTTTGAATTTTTTATTGGGAGATGGAGTTTTTTTGTCTTTTAATGGTTGCTTTTTGACTTTTTTTTGTAAAAAATATGGTGGGAAATGGAAAATAAAGTACTTTTGATGTGACTTGTTTTTGAAAAATGGAAACTTTACTCTACTCAACTCTACTAATAAAGTGGCCAAACAAGCCCTTAGGGTTAGCTTTGCCTCCTTATAATGAATCAAAACCGCTCAAAATATTCCTAAATGACTTGGATCAAATATAAGTCATTCCAGAAGGCCAAATTAAAGTTCCCGAGTGAACGCCTTTAATTCCAAGGGCTTAGTTTGTTAACCACCCTTGCTTCTTTGTTGGTTGCATCAAGCCTGCTAGTCAAACTCACATGTAAATGTGCACATGTGGGGGGCCCAATACCATGCGGACCATGACAATTTGAACATCATCTCATCACTGATCTAAATATGTTATGTCCCATTGATTGATCAATGGCCCGCATCAACTCCTAATCTAAAGATGTTAAATATCGGAGGGCTGTGATCTTTCGGCGTGAAGAATTTCTGGCCAATTAATAGTCAGGGACGGGCCACCAGGTCAATTGTCCAGGTCGCACTTCCTAGCCTGAGGAGAATTCACAATAAACCCCTAAGCTTTCTGACAATTAGAAAAACACCCCTCTACAGGTTTACACTATTTCCTACACCTTCTCTGTCTCACACACACATTTTCAGACCTTGAAGATCATTGAAGAAGAAGAAGAAGAAGAAGAAGGAGAAGAATCTCTCTCTCTCTCTCTCTCTCTCTCTCGTTTTTAGACCTTGAAGATCTTTGAAGAAGAAGAATCAGAATCAGAAGAAGAAGAGAGGAAATGTCATTAACAGGAGTGAAGATATCAGAGGAAGTTTGGTTGACTTGCCTCACCCATGCACTGTCTACAGAGACTGAAGAGATCATGGGTCTTCTTCTTGGAGACATTCAGGTCTCTCCTGCAATTCTATTCCTTCTATTTCCCTTTCATTTGATTCAGCAGTCACATTTATCATGGCCCTTTTATTGCTTTGTTGATTAGGGTAGTTCTTGCGCAGTTTGTTGAGGCTTGTATAGGGTTCTGGATGAGCTGATCATCTCTTTATTTGTTTATAGAAATGGGGTTTTGGAATAGTTATCATTTTTGCGATTTTCCGACTGTTTCCTTATTTGGGCTTTTCATCTTCTTTTCTATTGGTTATGGTATCGCTTTGAGATGAATCGAATTCGATCATTGTATTGTATTTTGGGTTTTGGGTATTCTGTTGATTTTGGGTTTTGATTGAATTGTCCTTGTAATTAAATACCTGTTTGTATGTTTAACAGTGATTGGTCATTGCAGAGAACAAAACAACTGTCACTAAGAGGTTACTCAGGTTATCCAAACGCATAAACTCTCATCTAGATTATTTACATCTAGATTTTGAGAGAACTTTGTTCAGTTGAAGCCTTCGAAAAAAATAAAAAGGTGTTTTGCTTTCTTAGTTGTAGCACTATGATTTATTGAGTGGCGGTGAGGAATTACTACACAAACTGAATTTGAGATATAGATTTGTAACTTTAGGCAGGTTGAGGTGTTCTGGTAGAAATGGAGTTGAAAATGAGTGTCTGAAAAGTATGACATCTAAATTTTGTTTCTTGTCAAGAAAGGGTTTCATTGTTAGATACTGTTTTCAAAAGTCTAAGTCATACTTCTTTGCCCCTCGATTGTTGGATATTTTGTGTGGACCCAAACTTTCAAATGCAAAAATGGGGGAAAAAATGGATTTTATTTGATCCATGTCTTAATTCAAATGGACATGCTGACATGCCATATCTTCTTTACTTAGAGATTTTTTTTTATTGATATCTTTTCTTTGGTTGGTTTCTTATGATTGTATGATGTTGTGCATTCACGTGTGAATTACCAAATTAATGGGCATCTTTTTCAGTGGTTTTTATGATAAACGGAATTTTGTGCTAGTGCTGATAGATTTGTGGATGGCTTGTGACTATCATTGAGCAGCATTGTTCTCTCTCTCTCTCTCTCTCTCTCTCTCTCTCTCTCTCTCTCTCTCTCTCTCTCTATTTAATTTTAAAATTGAACTCTCAGTTCTTTCTAACTTAGAAACAATTGTATCTTAGAAGGACTTGAGAATTTTTAACTTAATCTTCATTTTCTCCCCCTTTTTTTTTGTGTGTAAAAGGATTTATAATTATCTCTCCTTTAGCCTGTCAAAATAGTGTCATGCATCACAAGACTCCTAGATATCAGCTAGATGGTTAGATTGTTTATTGAAATGTTCAGAAATCTTGGGTGCTACTTCAATCGGCTAGAAAGATACTGTACTGTCAATTAAAATTTAGAAATGTAATATCTTATAACTCTCTCACATGTCTTGATGTTGGAAAATTTCAGTATTCGAGCACTGGGAATGCCACAGCTCTAATTTGGGGTGCATCACCTCAGACGCGATCTGATCGTCGTAAAGACCGAGTTGAGACCAATCCCGAGCAGTTGGCAGCAGCATCAGCTCAGGCCGAGATATCCACCATAGTTTCTTTAATCTTTTCTTATTTATGCCTAATAAACTTTAATTGGTTTCTTAGTTTTGTTCTAGTTTGAAAGTCTAATTATTTGACAAGTATTTTATAGATTGAGAGTTATGAATTTGTTTTAGAGTTTTGCCTTGATCCTACCACACAGAATGACACAGACAGCTGGGACCACAACAAGGGTAATTGGATGGTACCATTCGCATCCGCACATTACAGTTCTTCCATCTCATGTTGGTAAGAAACTTTATGGTATTATGGTTACCATTTTATTTTGATATCTACAATGGTATTACTTTGAACTTTAATAATGCATTTGCCACAGTAGTGTGGTTTCTTAAATAATCTAAAATTATGAAGTTATGATTTCTCTTTTCATGTTCAAGTCTCACATTTGTAGCTTTTTACCTGTTTCTGGTACTATTCTTTCTTTTTCTTTTTTTGGTTTTCTGTTTGTTTTGGGGGTCTTTTCTTTTTTTTTTTTTTTTTGGGGCAGGGGGGGGGGGGGGGGGGGGGGTGGTTGGGTGCGCGTAATAAAGATTAAATAATCTCTTTCCAATTTTGGAAACTTGTAAGGGGTGTAATAAAGATTAAATAATCTCTTTCCAATTTTGGAAACTTGTAAGCTATAGTTTCCATCACGGTCTAAGTGGGCAAGAAGGATGGGGAAGGGAGGGAGGAGAATTGAGGGTCCTAAGAGACAGAAGAAAGAAGAACTAACCCTCTTTGTTCTATGATTATTGATTACCTAAGAGATTGAATCAAACTTTTTAATGAATCCTGCATCAATGGCTGTGACTGAGGGGTGGGGTTGGGAGTGATAACCTAAGAGACTGAATCGAACTTTTTAAGGAATCCTTTGCCAGAGGTTGTGAATAACTGACCGGAGAGAGGGACGTAGGGAGAGGCTGTTGTTCTCGTGCTACCAAGCTTTGTGTATCTTGTTCCTTCATTTAGTATTCATCTCTTATGCTGTGTAGCTACCTTCTCTTTTTCACTAAAGTCATTTACCATTAAAAAAGAAACGAAAAGATCAAGTTCAATAAATATCACCATAACTTATGATGCCATGAGAGGCACGGGCGGAACCAGGATTTTTTTCTTTGTGGGTTTGTTTTGTGGTTGGGGGGGCGGGGGGGGGGGGGGTGGGGGTGGGTTTGCAAAATAAAAAATATGTTAAAATAATATTGTAAAATTTAGTAATATAATACACAATAAATAAAATATCGAAGCAATACTCCACATTCTTTCATTGAGTTGAAATCTTGGATGTGATTAATGACTTGAAGTATCGGGACTAGAGGGTAATATTGTTTTAACCTCTAGATTTTGAGCATTTCTCTCTTAAAAATTGCATTGATAGTAGATGAGTTAACTATGGTTAACACTCCTAGGAAAAAATAATAAAGTTAAAAATATAAAAATTCTAAAATTTATTTATAAAAACAAAAACTACAATAAATGGAAAAGAAAATGACACTCAAATCATTACTATAACATAAACGAATAATAATGCATGAATACCCGAGTCTAAAATTTATGTTATATATTTAATGACTATTATTTGGACAAATCATAATCTAAGAAATTCAGTCATAGCACTTATCAAGTAGCACTCAAAGTGATGTCATGGATCATTAATTTTGACTAGCAAAGTATGCTCATTGACAGATATGTATGAGCGGGACCAATTTTAAAATATATACCGTTTAAAAGCATGGTCCCACTAGTTTTTATATCCTTAAAATAAACTTCTTCAATTGGATTTATTTTGACACGGACAATAATAATCAAAACACAAAAATACAACTATATTTCTTTATCCACGATGGATAAAACTCTGGTTGAATTAAGATTTTATGTAATAGCAGAACACAGTGAAAACTTAATTTTGAGTGGGTTAGATTTCAATATGAGCCCCCGCGATTAAAAATACATAGTGGCCTATGGTGAAATAGTACATCTACCCAATGTAAACAAATAAAGTTTAGACGGCTAGGATTCTTCTTCCCTTCTTGTACATGTAGCACATGGATTCTGCAACTTGAAACTTCTATCCAAAATCTCCAACCTAGTCTCCTCTCTACCTCTCTTCAATCACGATCTTAGGAGGCAAGTTAGATAGCTCTTCAATCACGATCTTAGGTAGGCAAGTTAGATAGGTTACAAAATCTTCTCCATCATTCCTTTCTCATTTGTTATTCGTTCCTTCCTTTCCTTCTTTTCATTTGCTTCTTCATTCTAATTTTTTCCAAAATCAGCTATGATTTTGTTTCCTTTTTTTAAGAATCAAAGTTATATTAACTATATTCCTAATAGATGGAGGGGCCATCCATTTACAATGGGGTGGCCAAAGAACTAATTTGTAGAGGATCTCAAATTTTTTTTTTTTTTTTTTGTGGGGGGTGGTGGGGTGGGGGGGATGCCCCTGCCAGCCCCCCTAATTCCGCCCCTGATGAGAGGATTACCACATTTATAATACAAGTTGGAATTCCACTCTGAAAGTCCCAGTGTAAATGAATTGCAAACCTTACATCTGCTTATTTGTTGGCTGTCCTGGTGATACTGCAAGGTTTGTACTTTGTATTCTTGGATTCAAGTGTAATAAATTGAAATTGTTTATTGATGGTATTGGCAGTCTTCTCTTGTACTAATGGGTTAATTTCTTATACTTCATTGGCTTGCTTGCTATTATCTCGTTGAACTCCATTTGGACTGAGATTTATACCTGAAGCCTACCGTGTGCAGATGTGCGAACTCAAGCCATGTATCAGCTACTAGATTCTGGGTTTATTGGACTGATATTTTCTTGTTTCAGTGAAGATTTACACAAGGTGTGTTTAAATACATTCCTTATTAGGTTGCCATCTCTTACAGAACTATTTCAGTGTTTCCTTAGACTCTTGATGCTGGCATCTGGATGTGTATGTTTCAGGTTGGAAGAATCCAGGTGATTGCATTCCAGTCCTCGGATGGGAAGCAGAAGCATATTGCAAGAGCTGTTCCTGTATCTCCGGTCGTCAACAATACAATTATAGAAGTTGAATCATCTTGGAGCTCCTCGGAGAATATGTTGTCGACATCGGCGGCTGCCAGGTCTGAAAGTATTGAGTCAGACACAGGTGATTCGAGATTGGCCACTAGATCTTCTAAGGTATTACTAAAATCGTTGAATAGATTGTGAATAAATGACCTGCTGTATTATTGCTGAGGTAGAGGTGTTTAAACTCATGCACATTTGGGTTGTTGCACACCCTATGAGAGATGTGTGCTGGATCCAAGTCTGAAAATAAGCCAGGCTGTTTTGTGGGGCTTCTGGCCCTGATCTGCCATGGGCAGTGATTGGCCATAATTTCAGGCCTGATTGATCAATGGCTGGGGCCTGGCCTCATTGGGCAATTTCTGCTTCGGAGTTGTGGTTCAGGCTTATTTGGACAGTTATTGGTTGGCCCAAGGCATGAATTTAAGGGTCAATTGACAGATGAGTCTACTTCAGCTCAGCCACTGCGAACCGTAAGTCCAAGTCTTCCATCGGGTGGGGCCCATTTATCCACCCTGGCCCAGAGATCAGGCAAGTCCACTCATATTTGTGGGACAATGCTTGATACATACAGGATGGTACAAAATGGGTTAATTTTCCAAATTTTACAGGCTTTGCGAGTTTGTGAGCCATGCAGTGATTTTTCAGTTATTTGACTGACCTTATTTTTAGGCCAGGACCTATGATTTGAATGTTGGCTGCATGTGCCAGCCTGGTTGGCCATCTGGAATTGGCAACTTCAGTTGAGGAATACTTTGATCTGAACTTTTTACAAAATTAAATTTGTTTGACCAGATCTGTATAAAACTTTTAGACTGAGAATCAGGTCAAAAGACCTGAAAAAATGCAGGGCAAATTGATAGGAGGCTTCCTAAAATATATTTACCAAATGCATAAAATAAGGGACAACGTCCTGTTTTTTATTCATCATGTAAAATTATTCACTCTGTGTAGTGAAAAACTAAAAATCCTTAGAAGCCCACTTTCTCTTGGTTTGGTCCATAAAGCTGGAATCCATGGGGTTGCTCCCTTAGTTGTCCATCTCGTTTTGGACACTATTTCGGTTTGACTTCTAATTGAGACTTTCTGGTTGTTTCAGCATTTGAGTGTCTCATTTTGAAGTTTTATTTTGGAAAAAAAATATTAACAATTTGAAAATATACTTAGATTTGAAAATAGTATAAAGTTAAACAAATTATAGATTTTAAAGAAAAAAAGGCAGGCCATCACCCTAGTAAACTAAATCCCAGTGATATAAACTGTATAAATCTTGGCCATCACCCTAGTAAACTAAATCCCAGTGATATGAACTGTATAATCTTACTTTTTGGAGGTTCTAAAACCCATTTTTCATTCACAGGAGACACCATAATGGAGGGCCTTGTTGTCAATAAAATTGAAACGGAAAGAAGAAAAATGCATGGGATTCTCAATTTCGGCCATTTTTTGGATTAATGAATTCGAAACTAAAATACAAATTTTAACTGAACAAGCCCAAATTTCAGGCCTAATATTTGAGTGGGGTTTTTCCGTTCAGTTTGGTAACCAAACCGAATAAATTTTGGCCAATTCGGTCTTAACAAACTGAATTTGACTACTACTACACATTAGAATTGTGTTTTGAGTTTAGTTGTGAGATGTGTGGTACCGTGTAGAACAAGAGAGCCTTTTTAACGCTTTGCTAATTTAGTACTTCATTGAAGATATGCATAGGTTAGAATGTCATTGTTAATAATCTGTAATTTGGTCAAACTGGAAGGAGCATAATGGAATATTCTATGAGAACATAATGGTCTCTATGACAGCTTTAATTTCTTAAGTTCGGCGTTAGCTGGTATCTTGAGCTATTACCTCAAACCATTCTTGAGGCCTGCTGACTTGTTGGACGGATAGACTTACTAATGATTGTCATCAGCATCCTCCCATCTCCCCTAGGTGGTCCCCGTTTCCAGGTAGGTTTTAGTTAAATTTTGTTGTTGGTAGGGAAACCCAGATCAGGCTTGTGTGGGTGGTTTAATTCGAGACTAATGCAGTGATAACAAGATGTTTCTCAGGCCCTCTTGTTGGGCTATAATGATGTCGAGCTGTTGACTTTGTTGATTGGAGATCACAAAGCATTTGAACTTTATTTCTCTCATCCTTTATGGGGACTTTTTCTTGGGCTATAGTTGAGTAGTTGGAAAGTGACAGAATGAGAAATCCTAAAAGAACTTGAAACACATGGCAATAGGAATGAAGCGAGTTGAGTGCTGATCCTGTGGAGGCCTCCTCATTATATAGTCTTGTAAACACTATCTCTGGAAAGTTTACAGCAAGTGAATCCCCTTTAGTTGGGGTGATTACAGTCATAATCCAAGATTTAAGGTAACTAAAATATTCTACAAATTATTATCCAAACTGTGTCTGGTCTTCATGGGTCTATGTGGGCCAAGGTGGGCCCATGCCCCATCGACCAAATTATCTCTAATAACCCCCACTCAAATTGATGCTGGGGAATCTACCAGCAAAAATTTGCCTACGAGAAATTGATGATGATTTCTTGGCAAAGCTTTGGTGAAGATATCTACAAACTGGAGATCTATATTCTATAGAGACATGTAGGAGAGTAATAGTATGAACATCAAAAGCATCTTGGATAAAGTGACAATCCACCTTGATTACTTGGTCTGTTCATGGAAGATGTGATTTTGTAGAACTCTAACCAAATTTCTGTAATTCCACAGAATTTATTCTTGTATAATGGTTGATAAAACGGAAATATTGCCTATTCAATATAACAGGAAGAATTAAATCTCTTAGATATTTCAAATCTGTGTGTTTATAAAGGGGAAAGAACCATATTGATGGAACCATATCAAAACCCACAGACACTGCAAAATTGGCTCAATGGGAGACCGATGGTGCTAGGATCATCAGTTGGATCTTAAGCTCAATAGATCCACAATTGTTCTCAATCTGCTATCCTTTAAAATTGCAAAAGGTATGTGGGACTCCATGAAAGGTTTATAATCAAGAAACTCCATTTCCACAAGGAGGTTTCAATTGGAATATGAAATCTCTGAATACTCCCAAGGTGATAAGTCTATCCAAGATGTATTCTGGATTCATCAATCTTTGGACTGAATTCACGAAACTGGTATATGCAACGGTTCCTAATAATGCTATATCGGCCCTCCAAAAAGTACATGTGATCAGTCAAAGAGATTAGTTATTCATGAAACTATGGAGAGAGTATGAATCAGTTTCCTCATGTTTAATAACCGTGCCTGTCCCCTTTGTTGGTTACATGCCTTGTTGAGCTTCTTAGAGAGAGGAGCATTGTTCCTTGACGGTATGCTAACTACGGAGCTTCTAATCATATGGCATTCTCCTTAGCACATCTTAGTATCTGACTGATATCCAAGTATCCAACCATATAGTGGAGGCTTGGGCAACCAAGAATTCTGAGCAAGATTGGGATTTTGATCCTTCAATCCTTTGGGGAGCAGAAATCAGGTTTCAATCCTACATTCACGCAGCCTTTTGCTGTATCCAGATATTGAGCTTAATTTGGGAATATAGATGAAAAACATCTATGGACTTGATGAAAACTTACACCCAAAACTGTCCAAACTTAAAAGAGTGGAATAGGCCATACCTAATGAAGTCTAAAAATTCCGAAAAAATGCAGAGAAATCCAACAATATAGGGCAGCCTTGCTCTGTTAATTTTGGCTTGAAACAAATCTCTAAGTGGACCCCATAGCAAATCCGATGCAGTGTTCCAATCAGTCCGTGAACATTCCACAATTTCCTACACAATGTGCTGAAATTCTTCAAGATTTAGCCTCTGTTAGGATAGACGTGAATCGCAAGAACCAAGAAATTGATTACCCTGATCAAGATGATGGGCCACACAGATCAAGAAGACACTATTAGGATCGTGTCAATAGTCACCAGACGATCAACCAATGCTGAAAAAGTGTTTTCAGATCAATGATATTGAAGAATGTACTCACCACTCTCTGATAGAACCCCATGACTCGAAGGAGTCTAACGACTCCCTCTGTTGTAGAGGGGCTCTAAAATCGTGTCTGAATGACAGAAATCCTCAAAGAACTTGAAAGACACAGCAATACGAATGAATTGAGTTGACCTGATCATTTGGAGTCCTCCTCAATCCTCATTATACAGTCTTTAAGGTTTACAGCAAGTGAATCCCCTTTACTTGAGGGTGATTACAGTCATATTCCAAGTTTTAAGATTACAAAATACTCTTCAAATTATTATCTAAACTGTATCTGTATCAGGAGTACATAGTACAATGATCTTCATGGGTCCATGTGGCCGCACTGACCAAATTAGCTCTAAATAGAGAGAATGAACTTTGCGAGGTTAGGTAATGTTGTTGATGAGCTTACGGGAGATTGTCAGGTTTTGTCCTTTCATACATGCATGGATGAAAATTCGGCTACAAATTGGCCACAACATACTGAGTTCCAATCTAGTTTTGTGGGGCCCACTTTGATGCACTCATAGCAAGGATGGGATTGGAAGGTCTTAAGGTAATCAGGGTAGGCTGGTAGGTGTGGTGACCCATTGAATTCAATGGGTGACCACCCCCACCTGCCCCTGTTAAGGGTGGGTTTTGTTAGGTACGGGGTGGGTATGGGTAATAGATTTTGTCTTGAGTTTGGCTTGGGCAATTACGGTTTTGGCTTCTATGGCAAGGAAAGGAGTTGTAGAATAGATTAAGTTTGGTGAATTAGGCTTATGTGTGCAAGCCGAAGAAGGAAGCGTGACTTGGTTTTAAGCCCCTTAAGCAGATGGATCAGGCTCTCATGGGCAAGTGGCCTTGGAGGATTTGGGAAGAACAAAATAGCCTATGGTACCAGGTTATAGTGGCCAAACATGGAGTGTCAAGGAATGGGTGGGACACTTAGGGTCCTAGTCTCCTAGCTATCCTTTCTTTGGCATGTGGAGGGGTGTAGTGTCTGAAAGGGAAGCCTTTACAATAAACATATGTTGCAAGGTTGGTTATGGGGAGAAGGTATTATTCTGGTTTGATATTTGGGTTAGGAATATTACATTAGTGGCCAGGTTTCTGGACTTATTCTCTTGCGCCTGGGATCTTTAAGCGAAGGTTGAATGTTATTTTCTTAGAAATGGAGATCAAGTTCATTGGGGCCCTATCTTTAGGGTAGATCTATTGGAGTTAGACAGAGACAACTCTTTTCTCTTATGGATATTCTTAGACAAGTTTTCATCTCAGAGCAGGGGTAAGATAGCAGAATTTGGGTCCCGTCACAGTGGCATATTTTCAGTGTCTTTCTTCGCCATTTTGTTGATGATCAGGCCATCTTCTATAAGTCTGCTTCATAGTCTTGGGAAGGTTAAGGCCCCCCTCCCACGGTGATTGTGTATGAATGGCTAGCGCTTTGAGGAGGCATCCTTACCATGGATAATTTGTGCCAGCAGAAAACGATCATTGTTAATGCATGTCCTATGTGCCTTGAAGCCAAGGAAACAATAGATCTTCTTCTTAATTGCAAGATTGCACGAGAGTTTGAGAGTCGTGCTTCGGTGGTTTGATTGTCGTTTCACATTTCCTTGGACTCCTTTTGTTCTCTTTGAGGCTTGGAAGTTGGCAATGGGTTCTTCAATGGGATGGGATAGGTGGAGAAGCTTCTTTTTGATGATCACATCGATACTCTAGAAATAGAGGAATCTTAGATGTTTCAAAGGAAAACCGTCTCATGGGGAGGCCTTAATTGATAGGACGAGATTTTTCAATGCTTATGGGTTTTTATCCTCCCTCACTTTGAGGCATTACCATAGATCTTGTTTAAATGGATTTTTCTCATATTTTGAAAGTTTAGGTCTTTGGCTGTTTTTGTTTTTTGTACTGGCTGTCTTTTGGTTCTTTGCTTTTCTGGTGGTGTTTTCCATTTTTATTGTCCTTTCGTTTGGATTCTGAGCTTGTTAGTATATCTCTCTTGTATTGTTATGTTTCACTTTAATAAAGTTATCATAAACAAATGATTTGGCTACCCCAAGCGCACTGCCCTGTTGTGACTGACTTACATTTTTCTTACTAGATTGTGATGCACAAAGTTTGTGTAGTGTAGTTAGTAGTGCACACTTGGAACTATTGGAAGTCCTATCTTTTATAGATTCAAAGTCCTATCATGTGCACGAGATATACAAAATGTAATTTTTCATAGTTAATATTTTAGAATGGAATAGAATAGAAATAACCCCGAGGGGTAGCTCAGTTGGCCTAGGATCATGGTTTGCTCCCGGAGGTTGAGGGCTTGAGACTGCGCTACCACATTGGGGCCACAGGGGATTTACCCGGCTGCCCCTGCGCCTGTAGGGATTAGTCCGGCCCAAAGGGCTGGGACATCCTTGGTTATAAAAATAAAAAATAAAAAATAAAAAAAAATAAAAGAAGAAGAAGAAGAAGAAGAAGAAGAAGAAGAAGAAAAGAAGAATAGAAAAGTTAAAAGATAACTGATAGTAACCTGAATTTGTTATAAAAAAAACCCATCATATGTCTCGTTGGTTACTGGTGGAGCAGTTGTGAGTTGGGGCAGGTTCCGGTTTAGCCTAACCGGTTGCCTTCCCCAGATTAGACGTTTGTATAATCAGTGGAATCTATTGATATGGCCATCTATTTAAGGGTTCCAATGTTTTAACGGTTTTATAAGTGCATATGTAATTGATAAATTTTGGGGCCCTCAAGTAGATTGTTGCAATCATCATATTCTTGTGAGATTTGGCCTATATTTAATCCACATTAAGACCTTACGATCCCATTCTTATCTATGATTGACATGCATCAAGGTGGGACCTATGATGCATGGATACTTCAAAATGGGCAACATATCAGATCTGACACTTCACTTTTTTCATGTAAAATACGTATCCCTGCCATGTCTATGGAGTGTCCCTGCTGTACCTGGGCATCATAGGGTGGGACCCATCTAACTAGTTCACAACTTTGAAGCCTAACTTTCTCCATATGTTTATTTTAGTGTGTATCAAATTAGAACCAGGGCATTTAAAGTCCGATGGTCAACCTTGACTTGGAAATTGGAATAGGCTAGTCAGGCCAAGACAACCCTAACCCAAAATTGGGCAAAGACTGTTGGTGTAAGTCTTGCATCTAGGCATGCCTTATGCGGGAGACATGAAGAAGCAGATTATCACCTATTCACCTCTTCTTCACTTGCTCTTTTGCTTCAAGTTTATGGAACTGGCTTCTTTCAGCTGTCTCTTCCACAATATCCCATCCACTTTCAGCTTCCTACATCTGGTCCATTGTGGCTGGGGGAAGGAACACAACTTCTAGGCAATGGGCTCCTTTGGTCTTCTACCACTTCATCCTTATAATTTGGTATTGCAGAAATGAGACAATATACAATGATAAGTCTGTTTCTTCAAGTTGGGCCAAGAGATGCCTATCTGAACACCTTTCAGACTCCCTATTGTCTCTCTTGAATGATGTTCAAAGGCCATCTCTTGATCCGTTGTTAATTTTTTGGGAGTTTAGCATTTTCTGGTTGCTAAGCTCCTCTCACTTTTATTTGTTCCGCCGTTTTTGGGGGCTAATGCCCTTGTATCTTTTGCCCTTTTTAAATACATTTACCTTTCAGCAAAAAAAAAGAAGTGTGTATTTGACTTACAAACCTCACAATTGCTCAATCTTTCTATTCAAATGTTGTGATAAAGATGTCTTGTTTTATGCTCTCTGATTTCTTTGGTGTATAGGTAGTGGCAACATTCTAATTGGGTGGAAAAAAAATGACAAAATAATAATCATACCCTTCTTGTTTTCATGAGCCTAATATAGTTGTCCTACCAGCACAATTGTATACCAACGTTTCTTCCTTGCTGCTGACTCGACAGTTCTTTTCCTCTTTTTTGTTGAAAATTTCCTTCATTTGAATATTTGCTTGAGACTACCAACTACTAATAGGATTTGTATTTTGGAATGCATAAAATTCATTGAATTGGCAGGTAATTTTTAATATCTTAATAATAACTGTGATTTTCTTTATCAGTAGTTATAATAGTGATCTTGGATTTTAAAGTTCTGAGTCTTCCCTCAAATTTCCCACTACATCACAAAATGACATTTTGAAGAATTGATACATCGGTCATCTCCTAGATCATATTCTCCAATCCTTCAATTTTTTATTTTCAGATGTCCTCTCTTTGCATTAATTGCTAAATAATCTCATGTTTCAAGACTTGGTTGATATGTCTGGATTCGATCATTATTTGTCATTTGCATTATGATCTTTTATCATATCAGTATGAAGCCTAAATTCTACCAAAACTATACATCAAACATCATATCATATATTTTTCGGATTTGTCCACATCTAAAACACTCTAAAACCTTTCAAGTACAATTTTTTTTTCTTATTTTATAGTTTATAACTCTTTTCTTTGTAATTTTATAGAAAAGGGACAAACATAATTGTACAGTGGTTTGGACTGGTATTTCGGACGTTGTGCAATGGTTTCGGCCCTATCCCATACAAGCTCTGAAATGCGTGTTTTAGAACCGTGCTAAATGTATAAGCCTCAAATCTTCTTTTTTTCCTTCTTTTTTGAAAAGAGCCAGGGGGATGACAAACTTCTCTTCAAGGAAAAGTCCAACGAAGTCTGATTTAAGCTAAATTTTGTCTTTCCCACTATTAGATTGTGGAATGAGTGAATTTGAAATTTAGTAATGACTGCATTATGTGCATCGCTGGGTTTATGTTAGTCTTCAGTAACTGATTGATTTGCGACGGAAAAGCAAGACACCTATATATATATATTTTAATGGAAATTCCGTTTCTTTATTGATCTTCTTGAGTTGTGTTCATTAGAATGGTCAGTTATAGTTATTGTGTCTGCTTAGTGACCACATAGAGAGGATGGCCCATTTTTATAAATTCATGCTTACCTTCTTTGAAGTCTTATTTTATATTTGTTTGGTGCAACTGTTGCTATGAGTGTTTTCATGTTATTGGCTAGGGTGTGGGGAAATCTTCAGATTTAGAGCAGTTTTTTGCTCATGCTGATGTCAACTATGAAGGGAGAGAAAAAAGGGGAGCAGACTCTATTGTGCCTTATAATGGCGACAATTTGCAAAATACTGATGTTGATACGGACTCCATGGAAATGTCTGCAAGTATGCAGGAGGCCATGCATCGTTCGAACTTGGACATGAGGTATTAAATGAATGCTTATTCAATGAAGTTAGTCTTCTAGTTTCTGAGTTATAAGTCTCATTTCAGCATGTCAGTAGATCTGTGAATGGCATGGCAGACTGTTTAGCTAAGATGGGGGTGGATCGATTATGTAATCTAAGTGCTTTTATAATTTAGTTTGGCTTGGTGGCTGGTACATGTCTCTTGTACCAGTTCACCTTTCGAGGATGCTCCTTCTATGCTTTAATCGGTCTAGTAATCATTCTTTTTTAATAAAATTTTCTGTTACTGATAAAAAAAATGCTTGAGGGCTATTTACTTTCATATAGTGAATAGCTAGGCACTGAAGTAGGAAATCATTGTTGCATCTAAAAGGCTCTGACTACTTCGAAAATCCGTTTTACTAGCTGTGTGTTTAATTTTTCTGGTTTGTTTTAAGTTAATATTCAGGAATTAGTTGATCTCTTTGAGTTAATGTCTATAAGATGCTAAAATTAGAGTTCACTAGGTCTTGGGTCATGGACAAGGATATGAGGTTCCATAGTGGAACCCCCCCTGACGGCCATTCTTATTAATAGCTAAGGGTGCATTTGCGTGTACTTTTAGTTGCGTTCTTTTTAAATACTCTGACATAATGGATGGCACTATTGAAAGCTACCTGTTTACTCTGTGTAATTTTTGTTTTTCCTTATTGAAAGATCCCTGTTCAAAAAGATATACTCTGTAATTTTTTTTCTCATTTTATGGTTTTTTTTCTCTTTCTTTCTCTTTTTACTGTGAAAGTCTCATACTGTATTTTTAAAGCATTTTCTGGCTTGCTATTGTGATGTTTTCTGCTTTTGTTACTAATGCTCTATATTAGGTCAATTACAAGTTTAGGTGCCGTTGTGGATCTGGTCAGACTTGCCTGGGGCACATGCTTGTCCCACCAATTTATTCAATCCCGAGTTCCAGACCAAGATACCACTTTACTGTCTATCCCTATATTACAAAAATGTTCTCTTAACTTTTTCCCCATATTACAAAGACTCTGCTACAAGGCCATATTATCTGGCAAAACTCTCAAGATTCCCTTACTGGTCTTCTAGAATTAGTGATCCTGTTTCTTCTTCTTTTGATTTGGTTGGCCTGAGATGTGGGTATTCTTTCATATTCTTTCTTTGTTCTTCAAAGGGTGGACTTCATTTTTGTTTCCTTTTTAGGCCTCATTGTTGGTTACTATGACCCATTGCTTTCTATTTAACCTATGACCTTCAAGTCATAACTACTAAATTGGTTCGTGTTCGCATGGCCCAATCGCGTTGAAACCCAAATTGGGTTTAGTTTACCTAATTCGCTCTCCTAGCTTCCAAATCCTGAACTATTTGAATTGAATAATTCGGGATTCGATTTGGTAGGCTTCAGAAGTTTGAAATCTTACTATTCATAACAGTTTGAGGTATGTCTTCTGTTTCATGTTTTTAGTGTTGCAGAAGATAAGAGGGAGAGAATGATGAACATGGGAAGAAAGGGAGAAGCAGATGGAAAGGTGAAGAAGCAAATATCACATCGTCTAAGTGCCTTCCCATCAACAGAGAGAGAATATAATATATTATTACTTACCTTTCCCATTTGTCCTTTTCACCTAATAGAAAAGCAATAGTTTATGGTTACCTATGTACATGGCCTTTCACCCAGAGAAAAAGCAGCACGAGGTTTGTACTTTTTTTCCTGTTTGCCTCACCTTACCTCTCATGAATCCAGATCCTTGGGGGTTTAACCTGTAGAATTTCTGAGTTGGAAGAAAGTACCCCATAGTGGGGCCTATATATTCAGACCCGAACGGTTCTAAACATACTCCCTTTAAGTATATTTGGTATCCTCAAATTTAATATCAATTAGAAAATTTCCCGCCATTGGAGTGACTGTTTGATAAAAACAGATTAACACAATTTTAGGCATATTCATTATCATTTTTTATATCAAACGGTCAATCCAATGGTGGAAAAAATTCCAGTTGATATAAAATTTGAGTATACCCCATAAACGCAAATCATTGAAAATCTCTCTCTCTCTTCCCACCCCACACACCAACACCCCCCCACCCCCCAACCCCCCCCCCCCCCCCCCCCCCCCCCCCCCCACCCACCCACCCACCCACACACACACACACACACACACACACACACAAGTGTGCAGGATCATCCTTGGGCATAATTTGGATTCAGGTTGGGGCATGGGCATGGCAATCTGGGTTTTGTTTGGGATCAGGTTGACCCATATGCAATTCAGCCTGGACTTTGCTAGGTTCATTCTCAGCCCAGCCAGACTGAGTTGCACCGCTCACATAAAAAATGTAATATTTTATAACTTAAAAAGAAAAATGATCATTTGCTTGATGCATGGAATTCTATGTTTCTTGTAGAAGCCTGCCATGCAGGGTTTACCCTTCATCAAGCTTTGTTGTTGAATTGAACTTTCACCCTATCAATGTTAAGGGTCTTAACATCACTTTGATTGGATGGACATTTGCCGTTGGATTGAAGTAGAGTAGATGATGTAATTTTCTTTCGATTCAGTGGCAAATAACACTCTAATCCAAGTAATATTCTGTCCTGTCACCCATCAGGTGAAAGCTTGAACCATCATTTTGGTTTCATGCATGGGAGATTACCATTCATAGATTACCATTCCTGGATTCTTGTAGAGTTTCTTCATGTTCTTAGATCTGTTCTGGTGGATGTTTTAGTGAAGCACGGTGTAGATAGGGTTTCTGCCTATGGGGTGTTTCTTTGTTCTGTGGGCTTGGGTATAATGCTCTTGTACCCGTGTCCTTTCTCCCCTTTCTCCCTATGGGTTTCTTGTAATGCTTTTGGTTTGTTCTTCAATAAAAATTTTCATTATTGATAAAAATAGAAAAATGAAAAAGGAAAAAAAGGAGATTACCATTCGTGTGGCTGTATGTGGTCATTTGCATGATGAATTTGTAGATTAGTTTTAGACTTGCTCCCTTTGGGCATTTTCAATACACTTCACTCTGAGTGTGCCTCAAGGTGTAAGCCTCATATGCTTCTGAAAACACTTGTTAGAAAAATATACACTTTTGTGATGCTCTCCTAATTTACCTGAAGCGGGGATTGCCCAATAAAGTAATAATAATTAATATAACTGAAGTGGGGCTGATGTTGGCCATGTTATATTGATTTAGAGGAATCATATGATGATAACCTTAGATGGAACCCTCTAAAAACTTACCCAAAATGGAATATTCTATTTATTTTGGTGTTAGAGATGGGAAAGCTGAGAAGCTCAAGACACATAATGGTGGGAAAGATGTAACTAATGACAAATAATCATCACATGCCTGTGATTGATCCCTTGTAGCTCTATTGCAGAGGGACTTTGGAAGCATGAGTGCGCGGATGTGTGAGTATTACCAGAGCCAAAAAAAAAAGAAGAAGTTTGTTAATGATGGGAAAGATGTAATTAATAACGAATAGCAAAGCCTTGTCCCAACTATGTTGGAGTTCGTTAATGCATGAGAAATGAAAAAAATGTGCTTACAACTTCACAGAAATAGACATTGGAACTACATACATAGCAACCCAGATAGATGGATAAGGCTTTGTTGGAGAAGCTGTTGGTTAGGACTTCACTGTTGAATTTCAAGAACAGAAGATAAGTTTTTCCCCCTAATAGAAAGTGTTGACATGTGTCACATCAGCTTATTAGAAATTACAAAATTTATAAGACAGAGTGGCCTTGTTACAGAGCTCAGGGGCGATTCTTATTCTTGCTATTGGCCCCCTTTTATTGAATAATGACCAAAATTTAGTCCGTACAGGGGAGATATACTGAATAGTTAACAAGGGGAAGCTGCCAAAAACAAAGAAAAACCACATAAACAGACTAAATGCTAGATAGAAGGAATCTCTCCTTAATCAACCACAAAACAATGCACTCCTTGGCCAGTTATTCTACCTCTGAATTAGCACTCCTCTTAACATGAGAGGGGGAAGCCTCCAAAGCTTTGCCTAGATCTATCACCTCCACAACATCAGCATACCCCCACAGAGTTCTACACAAGCCCAATGCCCATTTAATCACACATAGAGTTACCTCCCACCAAGAAGAGATATATCACTAATTGATCTCAAATTCAGATTTGGGCTGCCTGACAGCATAAGATAAGCCTTTTGGTACTAGCTGCTCATATCTCAGAAATTGTAGAATATAATTTTGTAAGACGATAAAAATTTGTGGTAGAATGTTTGAGCATATATGGTTGATTTGACCTCCCCACACCTCTGTCTAACATGGTTAAATTGATATTATTTACATTTGGCAGGTATGTTTATTCATGGGACAAATGAAAATTTCTATGTATATTGATTTTCTATTTTCAATGTTTGATTAGAGCTTGTGACTGCCAAAAATGGTTTGGAATTCTTTTTCATTAAAGTCTTTAAATGTTTTCCTCTAATTTGAACCATTCTTACAGTGGTGCAGAGTTTGTCAGGAGGGAAATTCCTCTTCAAGTTTTGCCCACCCGAACACTGCTCAAGCTTGATTGTCCTTTGACCTCATTTACAGAGATGCAACATGTTTTGTTTGAGGAGGAGCGTGCAGCATATAACCATGCAACCTCACAGAATATTCGGTAATACCCACTCCACCTTACCTCTTGGTGATTTCACAATTTTTTTTCTTACAATTTCACGATGTTGCTGTTATATGATTCAGTTGCTTTTTTTTTCCCTCTTTATTTAGAGATGGAAAACTACACCCACTTGCTTTCATTCACCATACATCGACATACCATGCTTCTATGTGCAAGTTAATGGAATATTGGTTAGTACACTTGCTCTCGTCCTCTTTCATATCAAGGAATTATATTGCGATAAAAACTTGTATTGTTTGCTGAGGTATGATTCTGTCCGTGTGGTTGCCATGGTCCTGTGATCCAAGCCTTCAATATGACAAGTCCCACTGTATGGATGCTATTAAAATCTTATACGTTGGCAGTTGTGCAGAATTCTGTGTCTCAGCAAACCACATATTTTGTGGCTTATGATCTAAGATACAGGATATACTGGTGTATGTATATATGGTGTTGGATATGAATATGATACTAATACTCTAATAAAATATGCGTCATTCCAGTCTTGCTATATGAAGTTTGTTATATTTGACTCCATAGTGATATCACCAAATTATTTCCATAAGAAACATATAAATTGGATTTTCTCCAAAAAAAGGCAAAAAAGAAAAACAAAGGATTAGAAAAGGAGAGAAATGCGTAAGCCAAAATCCTATGAAATCATCTTCTGTGAAATACTTAATAGAATTAACTCATGTATTGTAACCTTGTTGGACTGAACTGCTTGAAGAAGAATATGCATTAACTGATTGTTTCTGA
The DNA here is from genome assembly GCA_029852735.1 of Persea americana. Classification (NCBI taxonomy): domain Eukaryota; kingdom Viridiplantae; phylum Streptophyta; class Magnoliopsida; order Laurales; family Lauraceae; genus Persea; species Persea americana. Next base: position 56,472,573 of record CM056813.1, on the reverse strand, counting down.
ATTAGGTTGGTTATTTTGAACCTGTAGTGATTTTGTCATATCTTTTCATAACATACATATAAACCAGAATTCTATGAAAACATCTTTATGTGAAAGACTATGTAGAACCGTAATCTTGTTGCATTGAACATGCTCCAAAGAGAGTCTTGTCTAATAAAACTAAAATGAAAAATGTATTGTAGGTAAAATTCATAGTCCAGATCCGCAAGCTCAGCTGGCAAAGGGCATCAAAGTCCTCCATGGGGAGGCAGGGTAGCTATGTTTGAGCCCCAGTTTTACAGGGAGGTATCAGTCACTGACACCTTGGGAAAAAGTAGGGTTAGGCTGTTAGATTATGATGACCACCACCAGCGACAAACAAAAAGAAGAAAAAGTAAAATTTGTCAAGATAGATCTGAATTAAGCTGAATGGGTTATCCATATCCATATTTGGGACCTGAATTTGGGGACATCTGCTGTTGTATCTGTATCCATATCCTTCCCTGATCTAGCATCCATATGTGTGCCTTATAACCATGGTTTGAAATTCCATCCGGCATTGAGTCCAAGCTGGTTGGTAGCAGTACGAATTGGGCATCAAAATTTCTTAAAAGCCCCACCTCGACTGGCACGATCAGCAGGACGGCATGGAGATCGGCACGGGAGTGTCACGGACTGGTATGCAATGAGTCATGCAATAACTTGACCAAAAATATAAAAATGAGCTAATTCATTTTTCAAGTTTTCTTCCTCAACTTTGAAATTTAAAGTGAACAGACAAGTAATTGTATGGTATCCAAAACAAATTTTTACTCAACAATATGAACATTGGAGGCCTACAGGAATATTGGTATGGTGGTAGACGGCAGATGGTTGAAATTGATTATCAATGCTGTATGTGATATTAGTATGCCGATGAAGCTGGAGTTGGTCGATAAGTTTTAAATATTCTATGCATCAGTGATTTTCTTAATAATCCAATAAGGACTGAAGACAATGGTAATGGCAATGAAGATAGGAGCAAGCTAGCTTTGAAACTCAGTACAATATTGAAGAATTAATTGCCCCCTCCCCTTAGTTAATATTTCGGGTTGTGGTTTGTTATTCTAGTGTTACCATCAATATTAAGTTATAAACAGTTTGTATAAATTGGTAATTTCATGCTATATTTGTTAAATGATCTTTCCTTTAGCTACCAAAAGTGATGAACATCATGTTAGCCTTGAGAAAAATTAAATATCTCTATAATTAATTGGACAATTAAATTATCAAATTTATACATTTTAAGTATTTTTCTATTATTTATTAAATTTTCTTATTTTTAGAAAAAAAATTAAAATATTTAATACCGGCATGCCTGTACTGGTTGGCATGGGCAGCACAGCTCGGCACAAGTCGCACTGACTTGTCCCTGTACCGATCGGGACAAAGACCATCGCCGGGATTAAAACCTTGCTTATAATTCTTTTTGGGTATTTGGGTACTGATGACCTGAAGTAGGCATCTTTTGATACATAACTGTTCTGTTACACCATTCTTGCAGTTTAAGTCCTGCTATAAATGCACTTCAAGATCGCTTAAAGGAAAATGAAATCAGGGTAAGTGAACTAACAATTCCCTTGTGCGTTGTAACACACACACATGAAGTTGGAGTAAGCTCCTATGCCACTTTTCCTCAAAAGCTATACTGTGGTTTCTCATCCATTGTACACGGCATACATGCACATTAGTCCAAACTCTCCAAATCATAGGTCCAATCCCAATTTATTAGGAAAACAGTTTACTATTATTCAGTCAGCTTGGTTTTGGGGCCGTACAATTGTGAAGGTGCTTTCTTCTTGGATGATCTGGATTAGTGTGCTATGTATGATGCTTGTACTGTGGATGTGGTGCCATGTAGATTAGATTCTTTGAAGAAGCAAGATGCAAATAGGGTCCTATCTGTTCTATCAAATAAATTGCTAGGGAATGAGCTTCTTTCTTTCCGAACTAGTTAACCATGCTGATGGAGGAAGCCAAGGCTTTGGAGGTTCAAGTTGTAAATAGACGGAGCGAGTCAGGCCTGGAGTCACCCCAGAAATCACCAACTCATGCACACCGAGGCGGTTTAGCATTTAGCGCAAGGGACTCTGCTGGATCAAGGAGCCCATCTGGTAGTACTGGAAGTAGGAGCAGAAAGTCTTCTTGATTTGTACATCTGAAAGCATGTTGTTAAGTGTGCTTTCTGTCATGCTGTTATATTTGACAACTTTTCAGAAATTTGATGCAATTTCTACTGTGTGATATTATTAGCACAACAGGATGCTGAAATATGTGTCGTCGTAGATTTTCTAATAGTTGTAAATGACGGAGGCTCTGATGAATTTGAAATTCTTTGGAATTCATGACCTAACATGTAACTTGAGTGGTTCCATAGATAGTTTGCTTTTTCTGAACCAATTAAGTACATATGGGGCATGGTTTTCTGATTCAGGTCATTCATTTTAAGGGCCCCAGACTAGATAGAGGACAGCCTTGAAAATCCCCGAGATTCAGATAGCCTCCCGATCAAAAAGATTTGTTGGGTAGAGCTCCACCATCCACACTGGTGCCCACAGATGTACAGGCTGAACAATAGATCTTGTATTCACTGGAAAGGTCAGGACCCAGGAGTAATATGTACATATGCTCTTTCTCAAAACGCTTGTACAGATTGCATAACAGGATCTCTCAGGATTCCTTTTACTCAATTTTCACCCTTCAACAGTTCTACCCCTAGAGAATGGCCACTTACCTCACCGGTAAGCCTAGGTTTCGAACCTTGGGAGGCTTCACCTTTTCCCATTTGTATGGGCTTTCTTTCTACTTTTGTGGGCTTTTTTTTCTACTTCTGTGGGCCTTCTTCCCGCATATGGGGGCTGTCTTTCCCCGTGTGTGCGGGGCTCTCTATTGAGTCCTAGCACCCTTGGCTGGGTTAAAAGAAGAAAATGCATAGTTCAACCTTTTAATTTTTGTTTTGTTGCAGTGCCATTTTCTCACATTTCTACTTGAAATGAAGACAGGTAAAAACTCCATTTTTCTTAAGGGCCATTTGGATCATCATAAACCCAGCCATAGGTTACAGGTGACTCAGTTTACATATAAATCATGTGAAAAGACCATCAGCCTGTTTTAGTTTACAAATAACTCTGCCTGTAATAAAAATTGAAAAATCGCGTTCAACCACCTTCACTCACAATCGAAGGCCTGTTCATGACTAGTTGATGAGTTTCTACATACCTCGCTTAAAACAATTAACATAACTTTTGGTTAAACTGAGTGTGTTATTAATCATCTTGAGTTGAATTTAATGGTCTTTTCACATTATCGCCTCGATTGGCTTATTGATCTGAGGGTGACTTTTTTTCCTGTTAGAACAACATATCACCAGTTTTAATCCGGTCCATTCTCACGTGTTGCACTTTGAACTTGTAACCCGGGCCCTCCTCAATACATAACTTGAACCTGAACTACTAGTGAGTGCCTACCAACTGTTATATGGGGGATAAATCAGGACAGTCTTAAACCCTGTTAACTACCTAATTGTATTTGGCTTGGCATTTCATTTCCTTGTCTGAGCCTGACCTTAAACCACCTGACCCATTTACACCACCCCTGATGGTAACAAAATTGGATTTCATCATCATTACTGGGACTGGCAAAGCCGTAAAGACCTGGTAAAGATTTTTTTATTGGGCCTCCAAGGAATCCTTCATCTCTTTGCTGTCAGAAGGTTAACCGAAGCAACTGTCAACTCACATCGTGGCATACCTAGGCTATATTCTTCAAATGGGCACACCAAGGTCCATCTCCAATGGTCCCATTCCCAATTACTGGTTGCCACACCAAGATTTGCCACTCTGTTACTTATTGCCAAACAAATCTAGCACGCGCGGCGCACTCCTCCTTATGGCAAGTTCAGGGGTCCGGGATCTATAAGGTAAAACTCACCAAAAGGCTTTTCTTGCAAATATGGAATGGAGATTTGTTCAGTCCCCTGATGCTTGTTGGGTTGGGTGAGAGATTTGTCTCAAAAAAGTATCCCCATCATTCCACTTTGCAGACCTTTTTTTCAAAACCTACAAGATTCTGCTTTTCGGGAAAGACATGTTTGTTTTTGTGTACATGCAGTGGAAAATTGATTTTGGAAACTTTCCTCTTTTCTCCCGACTCGACTCGTTAGGAATTTATTTTCTTAATGACCATTGAAAATTTAATTCATTTTTGTGCTTTTCCATGAAAAAAAGCGGTTGCACCAAACTTGAATTTTATTGAAGCGTGGAAATTATTTCCGCAATCATTGCTTTTTCATAAGAAGAATGGAAGCAAAATAGTTTCTGAAAGAAAAAAAAACTAAATAGTACTAAAGACATTTTAGTTTTATGAGAAGTTTGGCTTCCCTTGCATGGATAAGACACGTCCAGCTATTGTAGTTTAAATCACTCAAACGCTAGGCCCTAAGAAAACAAATCCCTTGAGCTTGTGGAGTACGCGATGAGCTTCACACCTTGAAATTATTTGTACATAATTTGATCAAATTTGGGGAGCCAAAATTAAAAGATGATGAGTAGAGCATGCACATCCAAAGCAGAACTGAAGATGGTTTGGCTCATACAATAGAAGAATGACACACCAGAATAACTAAAATTATTCATTCCTTTCATTGAAATGAAATGAAGATAGTTGCAACGACATTGAAGACAAAAGATTCACCACAGTTGCAACACAATATTGATGACAAAAGCTCCTAGCTAACATTTATTTACACATGTCTTCTCTAATTTCTTTCAAGTAACTTTTGGAACCAACGCGCTGACATCTTGGGGTACCTTTTGAGGTGGTTCTTGCGATCGACATAGACGATACCAAACCTCGAACTGTATCCCAAAAGCCATTCGAAGTTGTCTAGAATTGACCATGCATGGTATCCTATCACATTGGCTCCATCCTTAATTGCCTTGGACAGCTCGGTCAGATAGCCCTTGTAGTAATTCAACCTTTTGGTGTCATGCAACCCAGCAGGAAGGGTCACATTGCCCGGATCATCCATGCCTATATATATCAGTATCACCAACAATAATTATATCAATTGTCAATAAAAAGGTTTGATTGATGATATGTTATGAAATATATATTAATAGAGAAAGAAGAAGATCAAATTAATGAATGAATCCACACATCCATACCATTTTCTGATAGGAGAATGATTGGGTTACCATAGTTTTCTTTTACATAAGTGACAACCTTATACATGCCCCATGGCACAATGTATAACCAATCTGAGTAAGCCTGCAGCAACCATTCAAATGTTAGGATTTGAGACTTTTCTTTTAAGGCGAGAATAATAAATACACAAGAGGAAAAGATTTATGAATTACCCTTGGTCCAATTGGCACTCCATCACGATCATCTGTGGGATAAAAATAATAGATCAAAACGATGATAAGCACAATATGATCTTTATAGCCTTGTTGTTTGGTTTATAATGAACTCTTAGGAATTCTAAGCGGTTTTTCCTATTTGATTGGAACCCATTTGACTAGGGGTGTTCATTGTCCAAGCTGTGAGGCATATCTAACTTTAGAAACTTTAGGCACTGTATCTAGCATGGCCCGAGCTCAGCCAACCTCAAACATGTTAGGCCCAAGCCCACACCCACACATCTAGTCAACCACGCATGGGGCTGTCTAGCTATCACTACAAGCACGAAACTATATATGTATTTGAGCGGGGCTTTCTATCAGCTAATTCAAGACTGGCCTGAATATTCATCCAGCCCCAGCCAAATTAAGCATTATAACCAAGGACCAAACTGGCCCTAAACAGGAAGGCCCTGGCCCATTAACACCCATACATTTAAAACTAAAAGGCAAGACAAGATAATGGCTTACAAGCAAATCCGACGCTCCAATCAGCTTGATAGCCCGGGACTTCTCGCTTTGATGATTCATGGGAATCATAGATGTAGTATGAGGTATAGTGGTTAATCCCCACAAGATCTATAGAGCCTTTCACCATCTTTTCTTCTCTTTTCGAAAATTTAGGTAACCTGTCACCTACAAGGAACCGAACTAGATCTGGGTAGCGTCCGTATGTGATGGGATGAAGAAACCTACAGATATTAAGCCATATGAACTTCAAAAGCATCAATACATCCTTCTAAGTATATATACATTGTTAATAATGCTATAAGAGTAAGTTGTAGTTGTTACCATCCAATATGGAAGTCCCTGGCTCTTTTAGCAGCCAATTCGTCATCGACTGAATTGGTAAGAGGTTCGTACCAAACAAAATCCAACAGAATCCCAATCTTTCCATGCTGATCTTTCTGACGAACATACAATTTCACCAACAAACCTTAGCACACTGTATATCATTCCATGCATGTGTTCTGTTTTGTAGTAGCAGCATTAAAAACTAAGATCTCTCACCTGATACTTTTGACGGTATCTTTGAACTGCACCAGCATGAGATAATAGAAAATGGTGTGCTACGATATAAGGTTCAGTCCCAGAGTTTCCTTCAGTGCAATTGCCATACTCTTTAGAACACCTTCCGGGCGCATGGATTCCGTTGTCATATCCAAGTGCAGCTGCCACCCTTGGCTCATTGAAGGTAAACCAAAACTTCACTCTATCGCCAAACATCTTGAAACAAAAATCCGCATACGCTACATATGCCTTCCTGTATAATTAACAGGAATCAGTAACCAAACTTCTAGAGCATAGATATGTAGCTTAAAAACAACAAAAGTACTTACACAGTGCTTTTGCTTAACCACCCATTGTATTTGTCTGCAAGTGCTTGAGGAAGATCATAATGATATAGATTTGCATAAGGTGTAATGCCTGTAATTCATTCCAAGAAATTTCCAAATCAGAGAATAGAGAAACTGGTGACAATAATAGCTAGAGAAGATCATGTCATTCTATGTAGGAATTTATACCTTTTGCAAGCATGTAATCAATGAGCCTATTGTAATAATCAACTCCCAACCAATTTACCCTCCCCTCTCCATCTGCACAAGCAAAGACACTTATATTTCAGTTTATTCACAAAAATTGTTAGCTATCAATGATAAAGAAAATGGAAACTGATTTACCTGGGAAAATTCTTGACCATGAGATTGAGAAGCGGTACGAGTCAAAATTCAATTCTTCAATCATATCTATATCGGCCTACACACGTGTAAAATAAAAAATAAAAAAAATTCATCAATTCCCAAAGGAAAAAAAAAAAAATCAATATAAACTCATAATGCTTAATAAATTTCTCACTTCTAATCTCAAAATTTTACTCCTTATAAAATCCAAGAAAACGACGATGATGACAATTACCTTGTAGCGGTGATACTCATCCACTGTGACATTTGCGGTAGCATAATTTGCAATTCTATCTATCACCCCCATCAAGAAGAAGAAGTAAACATAAGAAAAGAAAAAGGAAATGGCATCAAATACCAACATCAACACTGGGTCATGAATAATTTACCGGGTTTATCAGTAATAAATTTGTCCCAAATGCAAGGCTTCCTCCCTTCTTTATCAGTCATTCCCTCCACCTGATATGCGGAGGCTGCCACCCCCCAAATGAAGCCTTTGGGAAAGCTGTCCCTGCTGAGTCCACCCAAATCCAATTCATCATCATCATATTCTGCCAAGACTGAATGGCCTTGGTGTAGTAGAATAACCAAGGAGAGGAGGAACAAAAACTTTTTCATGGTAGAATAGAAAGAAGAGAGAGCTTTGTGAATGTACTGAGAGAGTGAGAGATCATGTGTATTTAAGTAGGAGGGACGTGATAAGATCTTAATTTTATCTCGTACTTATCCTAAAAAAAAGTTTGACAGATAGACAGATTTAAAAGGTAACGGCCTTCTTACCTGGTCATAGACGAATCTCCACGTCCTTAATTCATGGACTCTAAAAAAGAACTGCATGCCAGGTCCAGCTCGTGGGGCCACTTAGATGTTTATCGGTGGGCCAGGAGAGATGGGAAGGTCTCATGATGGAAAAGAATCATGCAAAGTATCATCCCCATCAGATTTTTCTAAACTCGATTTAACAACGTTAAAGTTTAATGATCTTTTAACAATATAATTTTTTTGAGATCCAATCCAACGGTGAGCAAATGTTGAGCATGACATCTGATATATCATGGGGTGACAAGAGTGTGCAAGGAGCGTACCTGATGAAAGGTAGGCCCAAGTAGGCCCCATGGAGGTGGACAATACAAGCAATAGGAGGAAATGCTCCCTGTAATGTTTACTACCTGAAAGCAAGAAGATACTGATCCAACCCAACTCAGAAAGAGTCAAGCTGAACCCTGAATAACCAGTTCTGGTTTTGGTGGGTTGATGGATCAGAGTGCAAGCACTCGGGTTTTATTGGGTTTAGGTCTGATTTACATCTCCAATAGTGAGAATGAACCCAGCTGAAACCTGACCTTCATTAATTGGTTAGCCATTTATCAATCCGGCTACACAGTGGTGCTCACTGGCTGGACCAACCTGAGCCTGAACGCCATTGGGCTGGATTCGGTCTCTTTTTTCAGGCTCATGGGCTGTACCTGTACCTAATTTTCGATCCCGATTGTTAAATGAGCAAGGCCTGAACCTCTATATGCTTGAAAGCCCAGCCCGGCCTGACACATGTAATAAAAAGTATAAATGGATTCTGTAATGGCCTAAGTTTGAGTTTCAGGCCTTTGGGCTTGATCTGGGTGGGTCTATTAGGCTTAATAACTAAATGGGCTGCGGTTGGTGAAGATTTGGCATGAATCAAAGCTTAAAAACTGGTGCTCACAAGTGCTGACGTTTACCAGTCAATTTCTATGAGTTCGCTTTTGTAAAGCTGAAATTTTGGTGTTCTAAAGCATGGTAAAAATATATATACACACACACTTATCTTCTGCGATCATCTGGACATTTTCAAACAAAGGACACGCAAAAGCTGAAATTTTGGTGTTCTAAAGCATGGTAAAAATATATATACACACACACACTTATCTTCTGTGATCATCTGGACATTTCCAAACAAAGGACACGTGACATGTTTGTAAGATTCACTTTCCCAGGCATCAGATGTAAGGAGGGAAATGAGATTACCCATCTAAAAAACAAGACAATCAGACGTTTGATAACTCCGATCAACATAGATTGTTGTCTATTTTATATCCTTGGATCCCTAGCAATGTCCGAATCCTCTTGAACTTTCCTGCATGAGAAATAGGCGAGGCTCCTTAGTGATGCCTATGCATAAAAATCCAAACCATTCAAAATAAACAGTCCCCAGCTTGCTGTATAATGTCTTTATAAAAATTCACTCCCAATAGGAAATAGGCACGTTGCCTGATTATCAATAAAAAACCATTTGGATTTTATAATACTTTATTCACATGTTTTATAAGTAGTCAATCTAACTGTAGACCTATTGTATATTAGAATGAAATCAAGGACTCGAAATAACAATGGGTAAGGTTTTAAGCAGTGACTTGCCCTGACCCACTCCTATTATGGGCAGGTTGAGTATATCGGGCTTAAGGAGGGTACGTAATTTATAATTTAGCTCAGTTATCTTACCAAAAAAAAAAAGAAAAAAAAATTCAGATTTTGTTTGGGCTTGACCTGCATCTCCTTGATCAGATTTGGGTTTAGGCCTACCCCAACCGGACCCAATTGACACGTTGACTAACCCATTCACGACCCAACCTGTAATGAGTTCGAGGTGTTTGAAACCAAAGGCGCCCCAAGACCGTTAATGGTCGGGGTCTGGAATGGAGAACTAATGGGTTGAGTGTCTTTGCCTATAACCACCTATGCCAATGGAGTTGTAGGTACATAATCCTATTTTGTAATGGGCTTGGCATGGGAACTTCATTTCTGCATAAAACTTCTCCTCTCTTTATCACTTTATTTCATCACTCTCCTCTTTAATACTAATTTCAATGAGAAACCCACAGCCACACTAAACAATATTAGCACTAATTCATCAATAAAAGAAAATTTGCACCAAACATGAACTTCTAACTTTCGCAGAAAACATTTTTCAAAGTATTTAAAAACAATAAACTTTGCTGATGTGGTAATTTCATCTTTCCATGAAAACTACCTATAAACAAACGTGCCGTTAATGAGATTTGGATGAAAAAACGGAATTCAAAATAGAGAAGATAATTTACTTCAGGCAAACAGTCCAATTGACTCTATTTAATGATTTGGGCTAAATAAAAAAGGCTAGGAAATCCAAAGGCAATAAAAAGGTAGCAAGTTTCTTTGAACTGAGGATTAGAAGGAAAGCGAACTTGTATAGGAAGGTCCGAGAGATGGAAAATTTATTTATTTTGCTAGGTTGCCGTAATGGCCAGAAATAATACCGTCAATCTTGAGATCCCGGGATGATCTCTAAGCATGTATGTGCTTCCAAAGTGCCAATACCACTCAAAGATGAGTGTATTGGTAGAGACACATAATTTAAAAGGGAAGGAAGAATGGCTTCTTACATGAGTGGCAAGAGGCGTCAATTATTACCTGACTGTCCAGGGTTCGAAATTAGGCAATCACCTTCCCTCACCCAAGGGCTGTTATACCCTACCGGAGGTTTATTTTCCTCACCAAAGGGTTGATACCCAAAAATAAATAAATAAGGAGAGCATATCTCTTTCCTTTCTTAATTTCATTAGAGATTCATGTTAAGAGCATTTGAATGGATGGGAATGAGAGAAGAATAATTCACTAACAAAAGTCAAGAAGGAGTAGAAAGAGGCAAGCAGAGCTGGTAAAATGCGGCCGACTCGCTAACTTGACTTGCTTAATATATGGTAAGGTCACCGGTTAGGTTTTCCAAATTTATCGGCAAAAATGGTATGACCTGTAATATGGGTCGGGTTAAGGCTGATCCGCCTAACCCATTGACCGGTTTTCGTTTCCTTTTTAGGTGCAGTTCCAAACATATAAAAGGTAAGAGGAGACGAGGACTAGTTTTTGGAGTCGCAGTGCCCACTTTTTGACCTCTTTTTTCAATTACCCTTTCCGTTTTGACCTCCATTATCTAATGTGTAGAGTGCAGACTTCTCTGTTTTTAGGTTTCAGTTTCTGATTTACTTGCATATCTTCTATATGGCTCTCTTTCTGTTCACTCCATTCCAAATTTGTAATTCATAGATTCTAAAACAGACCAAACTTATATGAATTTGGACACATGCAACCATACTTGACATAGGTTATTTTAGGTCTGGAACCATGTTAGACCCACAATCGGAACTATTTCTAAGCAACAATCCAGTTCCGACTCAAAACATGTTTTATTGATTCTAGAACTTGTTTCGATAAGAGAATTCAGTTCCAGTTTTAACTACTTTTTCGTTTCTCCTTAAAATAATGATATTATTTAACTTAAAACAATGCATCTAGTTACCTTCAAGATTAAACAATTGAGTTGCAATTTACAATATTAAAGTTTTGTATGTGGGCTCCCAGGTCATCGGGTTGGAACTTATATAGATTTGGAACTAGACCCGCTTACAAATTGAAATCTAAATTGGGTTTCAAACCCATCGATGAATGGGAATCTAAACAAGTTTCGAATCCATTTTTTTTACGGGTTAGAACCTTTTAAAATAGGAGATTTGAATATCTATTTACATTCCTATTTAAAATGCTCAGGCTTATTTGAAAGCAAAGGGAAGATATAAGGATAAGCAGTCATCCTCCTAATCACTTGCAACATTAGAAATAAGTAGAAAAGATTCAGAGGTGCTCATGGGCCTGGCCTAGCCCACTTTGAGCCAAGCTTGGATATGCAATTAGGGCCCGTTTAATAATTGAGCTGAGCTTGGATATGCAATTAGGGCCCGTTTAATAATTGAGTTGAGCCCGACTTGTGTAAGCAATGCATGTAACTTAATTGAATTTGTCCAAACAATTTCTCAAATGTCACAAAAGTGATAAACAGCCCAGTTCGGCCTGGCCCGATTGGTTAAATGGGCGGGCTCAGGCTTCACTTTTATGGCCCGAGTAGGGCTTGGCCTGGGCCGGTGTTTCTAAAGTAGGACCGGGCTTGGTTATGCCTTAGCCCGGCCAGGCCTATGAACACCCCTACTCATGGCCGTGCCAGCCTAAGCTCGATCCAAGCCCAAATGTATAATTTGGGCTCGATCTGGATCAAGTTATCGAAAGCCTGGCTCAGCCCAAATAACGAATGCATGTAATTTTAGTGTTATTATGTACAAACAATTGGTAAAAAAAATCCCTAACGCGTGTTTAAAAAAAAAAAAAAAAAAAGCCAACTCAGCCAGGCCCGGCTCAATTGACTAAATAGGCGTTCTCGGGTTCAACACTCACGGCCCAAGATTGTCTTAGGCCCAACATAGGCCTTTTTAAAAGCTGGGCCTGACCTCAATATGCCCCAGTCCAGCCCAGCCCAACTGATTTCAATTTGAAACTTTGCCCCAACTGTCAAGAGGGACCCATAGAAAGGATTCATCTACTGTTTTTAGTTTGTCTTAAAGATTTCCAGATCCGGAAATCCGGACTTTCCAAGAATCCTCCAAATTCCAAGGGGCATTCCAGTCAATCTGCGAGCGCCCTACACCTACTCAAAGAAGGAAACCTGGTTTCAAAAAGGGCAATTTAGTCAATTACCAGAGCCCTACTTATACAAGGAAATCTCGTTTAGTTTTACCATAAAGCTAGGTTTTCTGTGCACTTCCACAACGGCAATTAGGGTTTTGCAGGGGTTTTTTTTTTTGTTCTCTCTCTCTCTCTCTGTGCTTCCGAAGCGACGCTCCCCTTCTAGGGTTTCGGCTCTGATTTTTAGTATTTCTCGATCTGCAGAGGATACTACTGAAATTAGGGTTTTCTCTATCATCATCAGCAATTATATATAAATCTCAAGTCCTGTCTTCCAATTGGAATTAGGGTTTCTCGATCTGCAGATAACTCTAATAAAAGTTGTGAGTTTCTGTTCCAATTGAAATCAAGATTTTCTGCGATTTGGGGTTTCGATTTTGGGGGATCCAAACAGATTTGGGTTTTGTGCAATCTTCAGAAAAAGAAAAAGAAAAAAAAAAAAAACAAAATTGAAGATCTTTGAAGATTTCTGTGAAAATGATTGTTCCTGCTCCACCGTCTTCCTTCTTCCCTCCTCCTCCGTGGTCTCAAACACCACTTGATGGCAGGCAGCAACTGGAATCCTCCCATCCTGATTTCCCACCAGCCAAGAAACAAAGAATCTCCGAGATCGAACGGTCGAGTCCTTTACAGAACACACCCATGAATCCAAGATTGCCTCCTCCTTCCAACAACAACCCTCCTGTTATGAAAGGGATAAGCAGGATGTTCTTCAAGACCAGGATTTGTGAGAAGTTCTTGCAGGGCACCTGCCCTTATGGGAGCAACTGCAATTTTGCTCATGGTGTTGATGATATCCGGAAGCCGCCGCCCAATTGGAAGGAGATTGTAGCCGCCCATGGTGGTGGGGATGATCGCGATCGCGGGGTGGGGAACTTGGTTGAGCATCAGAAGGTTATCAATAGGCTGAGGATCTGTAGGAAGTTCTATTATGGAGAAGGGTGCCCTTATGGAGACAAGTGTACTTTTCTACATGAGGATCCTGAGAAGGTGAGGGAAAGCGCGGTGGGGATGCTTAATTCTAATGGGAATTGGTTGGATCATTCAGACAGTGATGTGGTTATGAATCATCATGTCCAAGAAAGCAGAAGTTCTGATGGGATTGTGATTTCTGTAACTGATAATAAGCAGAGTAGCGTGGTTGTGGTGAATTCTGCTTCTGATGGTAAGCCTGTTTATTGGAAGACAAAGATCTGTAACAAATGGGAGATGACGGGTCACTGTCCTTTCGGCGAGAAGTGTCACTTTGCTCATGGACATGGAGGTATATACTTGCAGAAACTTGCATTTTTTTCCCCTATTGATCCAATGGTCTTACTTCTTTGATCTCTTTAGGAAGCTTTTGCATATGCAGATTATAGATTTATGTATTTCTGTCTGCTTGTTCTCTGCTTTGAATATCCATCATCTTCTCTCATTCAGGTTCATTTAACTTGTGTTCTTGTTACTTCTTTTCTGTGAAATCTGTATACATGGATTTTCTATTGAAATCTTTGGTAAATAAGTTTATGCTGGTTGTAACTTTTTATCTGTTATTCATTCTAGTGAAAATGATTTATGACTATGAGTGGTATATGTATCCTTAAGCTGATTTAGTAATAACAACTTTTTATACTTTATGTTGAATCAATGAATTCTATGTTCTGCTAATTTTCTCACACTGGTCTGTGCCATGTTCACTTTTTTGTGTACTGATTAGTATCAGTGTGCTACACTTCATTGAGTTCATGGGGTATAATCATAGTGGCATGGTGGCATGGATCAAGTGACTAAATGTAAAACAATTAGCACAATGGAGGAAAGAGGTTTTGAAGTATTGAGTACAATGTATTGCAACAGTTTGATGGACCATAAACCTTTCATGATCCATCCTGGCAGACTAAAGTTAATGACGAGGTTTCTTGTTTCAGGTTCAGTTTAGCAATTATACTTAAGTATCTGGCATCTGGTTGCTGTATTTGTATTTTCTCATGTAATTTGAAGTTTTGTGCATTACTATTAAATGTTATTGTAACAATTAAACAAGCATGCAACAGCAACAAGATCCTGTGCAAAGAACATTATAAGGTGTTAATTGTTACAATCATGTAGTTGAGGTGCAATTCATGCTACCTATTAGGGGGGAAAAGCTATTAAACACTTCGCTATCAATAATGAAGAGTAAAAAGAAAATTTATGTCATTGGACATATAAGATAATGATAAGTTATTTTTTCTACTTCCACATGAGTAACTCTCTACCTTGTATGCGCAAATCATTTTGGGATTTACAGTTGGCTGATCTTGATGTTGATGGTTGTTTGGATACAGATTTGCAAAAGTTTGCTGGAGGTCATTTGGAAGTTGACAGCGGGAATGTGGGTGTTGCGCCCCCTAAACCTCTTCCTGTTTCTACCAACTTCATTTCTCCGGTGAAGACTGGAGCAACTTGCAAGCATCCAAGTCGTGCTATGCGCCTTGCAAAATTAAATGGACCTGGGATGATAAGCCATGTATATGCTGATTGGATCGATAATCTTGAACTTTCTTGACAGTCCACCAGACAGATAAAATGCTGATTTATAGATTTGGTCATATTGGTGGGTAAATCAGATTTTAAGTTCCATACATCATTTTTTTGTTTTTGGGTTGGGTCAGGGAAATCGTGATTGGTGTATACCTAGTCCTTTATTTTTATAAGATTAGGAAATATAGATGCATATTTGGGAAGCTTATTAAATATTTGCGGGGTTCTCAATGTTATTGGCTAGTCGGTCAGAGTTATTCATTTTTGGTGATTTTCATTTAGCAAGCCATTTTTGTATTTTCAGCCTCATTTGATGACTGCAACTGTATCAGATTGTAACTGATGGGGTTGGTTAATATGAAGTCAATTTTTCAATATGGGTTTTTGGTCAATTTGCGAATGCCTCTCTCTCTCTCTCTCTCCCTCTCTCTCCCTCTCCCTCCCAATTTATGCATTACCTCTGTAATTTTGCCTTTCAGAATAGATATCTGAAAATTTTCTCTACTTGAATGATTCTCAAGCTTCGGACTCTTCCCACTTTGTGGTCTACCAACTCTTATTGTTGACAGAAATTCAGTGAGGGTATTGGGAGTAAGGATTGGATGTTTATGATCTAAACCCCATCAATCCACGCTGAAAATCAATTAGGGATGATCTGGATCACCAAGCTATGGGACCTGCAAGCAAAATTGCCAATGGGCTGAGTTTAGCCCATTCCCTGCCTGTTATATTTCGGCCTAGATTCCAGGGCAGGCTTATTAAGTTTCTATTCAACATCATTCTGAGACTTTATGAGAGTTGTTATGTTCAAGCCTAGGGTTGAGCCTCCAAGGCTAAATTATGCTGTGGTTATGGTTACTTGTTTGGCAATTAACTAGTTAACTTAAAGTAAATTGAATCTAGATAAGATAAGAAATGACAAGAGGCCCTATCAAAAGTATACAATTTTAAAATTCCCTTTGAATTAAAAAAAAAGAAGTAAAAATACAACCTCCTTTTCCCCACTAAAGGACAAAAAAACTCCACTTCTTTATTCAAAAGGTGAAAAAGACTCATACAAATAATTAAAAATAAAATACCATCATAACACCTTATATTTTATTCTCTCTAGATTTGATGCTTCACCTCACCATACTTCAATTCACCATACACCCAAAGAGGCCCGGTCTCCCTCTTTTTATTTTATTCTCTCTAGAAAATTTTTAGGTTATATTGGTGCTCCCTTTGTCAATAAACGCACATGAGTGCACTGTTTCAGTTAAAAGGAAACGTGACTTGCACTGTTTCAGAGGCCTGTATAACCTGAGTCCGAATAAGCCCAACCCAAATTTCAGTTTTAGTTGTGTTGGTCCATCCAAATTCATGTTTGGCACAACCCAAGTCCCAAGTCATACCCCATCATCATTCATCAATGACCAAAGACAATGTGATGAATGCTTTAAATTCTCTTTTAGGAAATAAGAGCACGCATTTGAGGGGAATAGGACTGGCGAGCTCAAGACTTTTAGTAATGTTGGTATGATGGGCCACTCTTTTGATGAGGAATCTAGAAATGCCCAAAAGACTCCCTTAAAAGGATTTAAGTGACCCACAAATATGTAAGTTGGTAGGGGTGCTGATCAGCCAGGGCCGGCGGGGTTGAGCTGTATCCAAACCTGGCCAGACTTTAGAAACACAGCCCCTATGTTGGCCAAGCCCAACATAGGCTTCAAGTAGCTGGTCCGATCCCGACCCGCCTTACTCTCTCAGGCCCCAGCCTGCCCATTAAGTCAACGGCCTTTCCATCACTTGTTTGGGTAATCAGTCACTAATATTTGAGCTGCACGAGGCCAAGTTCAGGGTTCCCATCATTTAATCCAAGCTCGGCCCATATATAAAACGGGCCAACAATTTAGATCCAGGCCGTCACCGAGTACTCAAACCCAAAGGCCAGAACTCTAACCATAGCAGGCTAGCCCAGGTCGGGCTTGAGCACCCCCCATGAGTAGGGGTGGCAATGGGTTGGGTCAGGTACATTCGGGTTTGTTCAGGTCGATAGTAAGAATAGAGTCAACCCCATTATCCTACCCACCCCAATTAATGAATGGGTCAGAAATGTCAGCCCTAACTCTGAATTAGCTTGTTGGGTTGAGTCGGTTGGCAGGTCCGGTCGCGGATCCCAAATTGTAACTTGTATGTGACTGAAAAAAACTAGATTACAGCCCAGAAAAGAAGACCAAACATTCTAAAAGAGAAAAGGACCAAAGATTGTATTAACCTTTTACTTTGTATATACATCTGTGGTCCACATTATAACCAGAGTGGACTAATTTTAGGGCCCTGGCTAATAAAACTGGTGTCCATTTGTGACAGGTCACAGTCTTGAGGAGGTGTAAGGACATGCATTTAAATCTATTAATCATCTTCCCCTCTTCCTAAATTTAACCCATGAATCGAATTTCACTTCATTTGGCTTTGCAGGATAGTTGGATTTTTATAATGAAATGTATTGTGTAATGTAATACACTATGCTAAGATATGCTTACTACTGTTTGCTTAGAAAGAAATATGTAATATAGTTATAAATAAAGTGAGATACAGGGCCGCAAATAAGATTTAAAACTGCCCCAAAATATTGAACGGTATGGATTTAAGAAGAGTGGTATACACAAACCAATCCAAATCAGACAATCTTGGTCCCTGCAGGTGTTAAATCATTTTAGCCTCTAATCAGTGATCCCCCTTTGTATTTTCCCTTCTGTTTTTGGTCTGGAGTCTCTACTTCAACGGTGATCCTTTTTTCTTTTTCTTTTTCTTTGCTGCCTTTTCTTTTCCTTTTTTTGACTTTCACAGATCAATACCTGTTAATCTGGGGTTTTTATGGGCAAATGACAACAAATCTAAAAATGACACCAGAGTCACTTAATCACTTTTTTTTTTCTTTGTTTTTTATCCTTGTTGTTGGATGGTTTTAACCATGACCCACAATATTGTGGTTTTTTGTTAGTGGTGGATTTAGGAGGGCAGATTTTTATAGGTTGTCAAGAGGTAATTAAGTAGGTTTTGTTGATTTTTGGGTTGAGGAAAATGAGAGTTTTACTGGTTGATGAAGAAAACAAAGGAGAAAAAAATTACTATGTATGTTATCCACGATATCAATCAATGGTAAGACTGTCTTTTTCTTACGATGTGGGTATCCCTTTGGTCTTTGACCAAAGAAGACTGATCCGCAAGGCGGTGCACGTTGGCCAAACCTAGGATGGTTGTTTACACAAGATGTGGAGACTAAACTCACACTGTATGCCGCATCTTGAAAGGGGGGTGGGGTGGGGGAATGGCCCTTCCATTTCAATCCATTAGGAATGTAATTAACATAACTTTGATTCTTAAAAAAAGAAAACAAAATCGTAGCTGATTTTGGAAAAAATTAGAATGAAGAAGCAAATGAAAAGAAGGACAAAGACTGAGAGGAAGGAAAGAAGAACTAAATGAGGAATGAACGATGGAGAAGATTTTGTAACACGTCTAACTTACTTGCCTAAGACTGTGATAAAAAGAAGGCAGAGAGGTGAGCATGATTCCCTTAGGCTGGAGATTTTGAAGAAGTCTCAAATTGTAGAATCCATTTGCTATAGGTACAAGAAGGAAGAAGAAATGTACCCATCAAAACTTTATTTAATGTAGTTTTTGTTTTTATAAATATGTTTTTATATTTTTTGTATTTTTCAAGTTTTATTATTTTTCATAAGAGCATTGATCATAGTTAAATCATCTACTATCGATGCATCTTTCAAGAGAAAAATGCTCAAAATTTAGAGGATAATACAATATTGCCCTCTTGTCCCAATAATTTATCTCATTAATCGTAAATTTTATGTCTCTCAAGGTCTCCAAGAATTGAATTTTTAGAAATATAGATTGCTTCTTTAGAGCATGACCCAAGATTTCAACTCAATGAAAGAATGTTCAGTACAACTTCAATATTTTATTTATTATATATTATATTATTAAATTTATAAGATTATTTTAAAAAAATTTAACTTTCGGCCCACCCCCCCATAAGAAAAAAACTCTTGGTTCCACCCCTGGTGGAAAGTGCTTATTATTGCAACTTTGAGTTCGTGAGTTTGAGTCATGTTCGCAATCATAAGAAAAATAGATCTTTTGAAGTATGGATATGCAAGGAGGAATGGGTCTACTTGAATATGCAATCATTCTTTGTCCCTTTCATATGCTCCACTCTTTCATTTTGACAACCTAAAGGCATTTTATAGAATCTGAGTGTCCCGGCTTTGGACAACCTTGAAGCCATGTTGGGGTTTTTTGTACATGATGTGTCATCTTGTCCCTTGGCATTTGCAAATGCTATATTTTTTCATAAGTACTTCAAAATTTCAGCTGCCTGAAATATCTCAAATGATCTTTGGGAATTCTAGAATTCCAACCCCTTTGTTTTTTGTGGGAATTCTAGATGCTCAAGTATAAGAGAGCATTCAAGACTTACACCATATCCGAAAATTTTAAATTTCTTCAGATAGGAATTCCATGAATTCTAATAAAGAAATAGAAAAGTTCACTAGATTGAGTTGCATAAGAAGTGTAGAACCCTGTAGAAAGTAATTATAAAGATAAAAATGCCAGTTGAATCTTGAGCGGCCAGGTGCCAATTGTGTCTTAATTAATTGTATGAGTTTATGATTGAGTTCCTCAAAGTCTGATCAAGTTTAGAAAAAAGTTGGCCATATCTTAAATGGACAAAATGTAGTAAATTATCATGTTGAATTTAAGGCTGATGATATTCATAATGGATCATTGGACTGTTCTCATGATGCGCCTACTTTTGATAAAAGCGCACGCATGAAGGTCGTTCTACCTAGGATTATGAGGCCAATTGACAGTGATTATCACTTCAGATCCTCCTTCGAGTGATAATCAGGATGGTCATGACTCATGAGGACCCACAAAGATAAAGTTTTTATTAGATGCAAGGGCAAGGCTATGTGATATTACTTTGCCAGTTGGTACTTATCTCAAGACGGGAGGGTACAAAATCCATTTTTGATGGTGTTTTCCATGATTGTTTAGATGGAAGAAACTTATAATCACATCAATCTTGTGCCGAGTGTGTAAATATTTATGGAGACATTGCTCCTTTTCTAGTTTGCAACAAACTTAGAAGAACATCAAATGACAATATTGGCAGCCGGAAGGTGATGTTGAAGCCGGGGCAAAACAGGAAAGACCATAACTACAGGTTGGGTTGAATTCTCTCCCACCAGAGGACAATGATGTGGACCACTTGTTGATAATTGAATCTAGAGCATGGCCAAAGATTAAAGCCAGAAAGATTGAAAGAGGAAAGGAAATCAAATTTGTCACCTAAGAATGAGTTTAGTGGAGGAACTAGTGGACCACACAAATGGAACTATTGGGTTCCATGTGTGGATAACTAAATCCTTCCGAGGCTGGTCCAGTATCGGACTTAATTCTCTTCATTTTCTGGTTTGAAGTTCTGACTTCTGATAAGTTAACTGAAGTGGTAGTGGAAGTTAAGTAACCATGTTTTAGTTAATAATGTAAGGCTAAGATAATCACCTGTGAGACCCAATTTGCTCGGGTAATCCCTTAAGGTAAGATCAGATCAAGTGATTCTATGAGCGAAAAAGGGGTAATATGCAGGGATAAGGATGGAGTGTTTCGGTAGCACCGTGAGGCTTTATCCAAGTCCCACATCGAAAATATCCAAATTTGGGCTTATAAGTCAAACCACTTAATAAAGCAATGCGGCTTCGGATCTCGTAAAAACTCCAAAGTTAAGCCTTACCAGGATGGGTGATCACTTAGGAAGTTCTTCCCCTGTAGTTTACATCACACTATCATCCATGGATTTTTTTTATCATTAGGATTGCATGACAGATCTTAGTCAAGTCTTACAAAGGTTATCTGTTTTCATGATGATGTAGTGATCAACTAGTGGTTCTTCAATTTTCCTTGGAAAACTGAGAAGAAAGATTACAGATGGTTCTCATAAAAGTGCACGGACTATTTTATCTGGACTTAATTTTTTTGTGATTTTATTTGTTTAAGTTGTCTGAAGATTGCCAAAGTTCCTTGCTTTCTATCTTTCAAAATATGGCAGGTTTTCATTTGATCCTGTTTCTAAGTTAGGCCCTTGACGTTGCTTCATGTTTTCTCACAAGTCACAAGGTACTCTCCATCCATTTGTTCTGTCATGACAGGGTTTTATCTGCCAGTCTGTGGCATTTAGTTGGTGACTTGGTGTTCCCATTTTGAGAACCCCTCACATGTTCTCGTTCTTTTTTAAACTCCATTGGTCTTTATCCTTCTTACATTTCACCTCAGGTTATGCTATTTTTTTTAATTTTTTGAGACAGTAACATAAACACTCATTAAAAGAAAATGGGATTACAAAAGTGAAGCTATAAAAAGAGGTTAAGAGCAATGTACCCCACCCTCACCTCACTTAGAAAATGAAACCCTCCCAAGGAAAGACCCTATCAATCCTTGTTTGGCTAACGCATCAACCATAGAATTGGCCGATCTTAGCTCGTGAGTAAACACAACATTGATGGATGCCGATAACTATCGCATTTCATTAAACAGAAATTGAAATTTCCATGGGTTAATCTTATGATTAGACACCCAAGCGATGGCATTAGAAGAGTCACTCTAAATGAGGGCCCCAATAGGACAATATGCTAAATGGGAAAACATAATACGCTATTCGCCTTTAAGTTTTTCCGTTGAAACATGTCCATTTGTGTTGATATAAATTTTTGTGCCATTCACTAATACTTTAACTTTTTGGTGTAAACGGTCCAATTGAGGTTGTGAGTTCGGAACCCTTATCACTAATAGGTTAATTCTTTGGTGTTGCTAGTCATCAAGACATTGCATGAATGTATGCCTTTCTCTTTCCTTTTTAGTTTCACATCACAATTGAGAAACATGTGAAAAGAAAAAAAACACATCTAAAATCGTTGAATGTACTAATTTGCTCATGTAAAAATGGTACATTCAAATAAACATAATAATGTGCTATTTAATATCCCATGCACGAGAGTCAAACGACCCCTAGGCTGAAATCATGAAAGTTTCGTTTTCTGATCTTTCATGCTGTTTATCTACATTATACATTTTTCTTTTAATTTTTGTTCTGCTACCTTCAGCTATTATCATATCTCTCTCTTTCCCTCTCTCCCTCTCTCTCTCACTGTGCGTGTGCAAAAGAAAACAAAGTTAGTAGAATCTCATTACAGAGAAAAAACCAAAGATAAAGATACAGCAATAGATTATACAAAGAATATTCCTGAGTTGAATGAATGGATTGCCACCCATTCTGTAATATTATTTGAAACAAGTGCAGTTGGAAGAATACATCCTGACATGCTCTTGTTGGGGACAGCTAAACTTAGGCCATGTTTGGCACTCTACTTTTTTTTTTTTTTTTTGACAGATCATTTAAAATAGAGTCATTAAAAAAAGAGCTATAGAAAAAAAAGGCATTCCAATTTTAGAGGATTTGCCTCTACATTTTTTAGGGCTTATGCCTCTATTTCTTACATGTCCAGAAAGTGGGCATTTCAATCTTAGAGGATTTGCCTCTACTCCTTTAAAATAAGAAGATGATAAAGTCATTTACCAAACGCTCTAATTTTTCTAATTTCTGTCCGATTTAGACAAATAGATAAATAGAGGTGAAAAATAAAAATACCAAACATGCACTTACTTTATATCACATCTATTCATTTTGTTGAACTTCAATTTCAACTTATCAGAATTCTGCACTTGTGCAGATTCCTTTGCATATATATTAATAAAATCTAGTGTTTTACTGCATTGTGGGATGAACAGTTTGACACATGGGTTTCTTACCAATTGAAGTTTTGGTTTTTTACATTTGTCGGTTCCCGACAATGGTTCTTTTCTCATTTAGGTATCATTGCTTTTTTGCCAATATATCCCCGAATGACATACTGCTCAAAGAGAATCTCAACATTCTTTCAACCAGCTATCCAAATTTGAAGAAAGTTGCAATAACTGAATAAAGGCCTTATTTTAAAGAACACCTTTTCTCCCTTCTTTTCCTATGAAGCACTGTTTCTCATCTGCTTATCTTAAAAAATATATATAGATATTTTATACTATGGATAATCCATCAAAGAATTGGAGAGGGGGTAAGAGTTCCATATAGAAGGATATGATTTTGAAAGGCCTGCCTCCAAATGAAGACGCTCATAAGTTTTATTTCTGGCATAACTAACTTTTATGAGGTAAAGAAAAAGTGGCTTGTGGTAAAAAGAAATGGTGGTTGTGCTTTATTTTCTCACTCTATTTTTTTTTTTTTTTCATCCAAACATGATAAAGGGAGAATATTTGACAGTTGGGTTACCTTACCTTTACCTTCACTTTACCAGTTGCTAAACAACCATGTCTAATGCTACAAGGAAGTCTTTCATTAGTAGCAAAGGAAACCAAATATGGCATCAATCAAGCACTGTAAATTATCTGGTTGAATCATGCAATCCATGTCCAAGCTACCTTTATGGCCCATTAATTTGTATGATAATGTTTGACCACTGTGATGCATGATTTTAAATATTTGATGAAGAACATTAAAGGTCAATGGTAATTTCATTTGCAAGATATTCTTGGATATATAGGAGGAACTATTGTTTCAGAAAAATTGCCAAACTATTGATGGTCTTGCTTCAACTCGTACTATAATGTATGATTCAGATCCTGCATATGCCTAATGCCATGGAAAATTAAAGCAGAATACTGTGACAAGACTTGTGATTGAATTGTATGGTTCATTAAGGGCTTGGAAGGTTTTTTTAAGAGATCAAATATTGATGAAATGGAAGCGAAGTTCAGTTCTCTTGGTCTGATGGAAGTGCATTTAGTTTTTCCCTATTCCAAGTGGCTAACATACTCATTTTACGGTTCATCTCTACAAAGCAATGCCATGACATGTTATAAATTGCCTAAAATATGAGAAGAATATCATTAGATAGTTGGCTTCAACCATTTTTAATCTGTGCCTTTTCTAACTATTTTGTTAGTTTGATTAAAAAAGGATTGAGTTTTGGTCATCGAAACTGTTGAATATAGGTGGTGTATGGATCTCCAGTTGACTTTACATGGCAACAATCAATTTGCAACAGAGTGAGTGTCTAATAGTAGGGTTCCAAATTTATCCAACTATTTAGAGGGAAAAAACATTGCCAAGTGGTGATTACATTCATTTTAAGTACAACTTAACTTCAAGAGCCAGTTGGCAATCTTCTTGGAAAATTGTCATGACCATTCTCCTCCACTTTGTTGCACCTCAAGTACTCAACATTGGATTTACTGTTTGTTCAGAACCTCCATAGATAGTGTCTGTTGGATTTACTCAACATTTCCATAACAAACTTCAAAAGAAAAAACTATTTTTCCTACAACCATCCAGGTATGTGGCGCCCCAGAATGTTGAAACACTAACTCTGCAGACAAGGCAAAAGATCAATCACGAGTCAAGATAAGAAAGAGTCCTGCCACAAACTGCTAAAATCTTTTGCTTCTAGAACCTGCCACCTTCGTCTCTTGTTTTGATCTCTGTACGTATCCTTTAGCAGATTAACATTTGTTGTGATATGCTGGTATCAGGGCTTCTCGAAGAAGTTGGATATACAGAGGAAATGGTACATAGATTTTGACATGGAAGTTCAAGTTGCTTTCATCAGTTAAATGGTTGCTTGAGATGGCACCAGTGGCGGACACAGGATTTTCGTTTGAATGAGGGCAGAGGATGTTCAATTAAAAAGGTTAAAATTATTGCCAACTATCAATCATCAACACCAAAGACAAATAATCTCCACTAATTGCATGTTTGAAGACATTATTTTTATTTATTTTTTGGAAAATTAAGGATAAAGAACTCAAGTCTTATAAAAGCTTTTTAACTACCTCAAAGATGGAGCAATGACTATTTATCCTAATGCAAAGTAATAGGATATCTTCATCAATTGGGTCCCACAAAATGAATATTTATATGCATGTATGGGTAAAACAATTTATATAAACAGTCCCTCAAAGATAGTGAATGGTTGCATGTGCATTAGTTTCATTTTGGCCTTAATAGGTATCTTGTATTAATTGGGATTGTTGAATGGAATGTGATTAAAAATTTTAGAGATAGATTGTAGGAATAGGTAAGATGAGAGATATTTTAGGAGAAGATTAGCTTGGAGACTGTAGAATGTGCATTAGGGAATTAAAAAGAGGGCCTTTTTCGAACAAACCACTCAGGGCGTTTTCTATTCTGCCTCATCAAATATTGAAGATATCCACTGAATACATCTCATCCGATGGCGCAGATCAGACTTGGGGTGGCGGCCCCATGTACTTACAACGTGGGTCCGCCCCTGGATGGTTTTTTTCCATTTGAACTTTCTGTACTACAGAATCACAAATCAGTTCAACAAAACGAATTCTATGCATTTGGTAGACTCGAAAACAACATTTAGCCAAAAACAAAATAAAAACATAAGTGGAAGTGCATTCCATTGATCAAAATCACTACATTAGGTCATACTCCCATTCTTTCATTTGAATTATGCTTATACCCCACTCATTTCAGTTTGGATTTTGAAGAGCTCTGCAATGGTTTTGCAACAGGTCGAGCTTGGCTACTTCTAACCGCTTTCTTTACATCATACTTAACAGATGCAACGGCGCATATCAATGCAATCAACATCGTTGGGTAGACATAAACAGCCTTTGCTGGGTCTGTGTTTACAGGTTTGCCCAGAATCCCTTCTTTCACAAGACCCCACACTACCAGAAGCGTTCCAAACATCGTCATCCTCCCTGGTTTCATAAGGCCCACAAGTGCACCCGCAACAGAAAAGTAGCTGCCTGCAAGAACCTGGCCAAAAAATGCAGAAGAGTAGAGAATACAGCAAAGTAACTCAAAAGTATTTGTTAGGCTTGAAAAAAATGAAGAATAGTAGTAGGACAGAACCTCAAGACGCTGAAGATCGGTGACTGCAGATGCATTCTTCACATCTGTCAGGTTATATAAGTTTAGTAAGTTATCCCAGCTTGGTATGGTCATGTTTGATATGAGACCATTTGCAATGGCTCCAGGGTAAAGAAGGGCTTTCACTGCAGTAGTAGGGAAGATGTCACTAGCTATTAATTGGGAACATGTCATCTCCATAGGTGTTCTACACGTCCCAACTCTGCATGGTATCCTGTAGAAACAAGATAATATCAACGTTCATCAACTGAACTTTCCCAGAATCTAAAGAACCCACATTTGCTCGCTCTAAATCGAATGTGAATTCAGAGTCTTACCACTAGGGAACATAAACTCTAGAAAAGAAAACTGTGATGTAGCAAAAACTTTGAAAGAAGCCCAATTGTTTTCCACAGGAATGGATGAAAAAATTAGCCTAATACTAAAAGTCTAAAACCCAACATGATAGCACTTGAATCACTCGAATTTGCTAGAATTTCAGGATTCAGATCAGAAGCACAAAGAGCTCAATTTCTGTGGTTCATTATCAAGCGCTATGGTAGAGATTACGATCATTTGCCACAAAAATCAACAAAATATCTCACTTAAAATCCTCTTTCCAAGCCTCTAATTTTCAAATTGAATTAGGTAAGCATTCTCTACCAATAGGAGAAAGCAAGGACAGTAACTACATAGGCTCTTCTTCTTCTTCTTCCTCTTCTATCAAGTATAGATTAAAAGAGCTGCAGAAGATAATATAACATTCAACAGATTTTCATAAAATTTATGGAGAAACCAATCAAACAAGAAAAAAAATGAGATTTGTTGAGAATTAAAGTCAAAGATCAAGGAAACCCATATCCTAGAACTTGAAGAAGAACTATTTCCCCAGTCCAGTTTCAAGAAAAATACATTCTTCGACAAATGACATGGTGCTCGTGGGATCCGGAGCAGATCCAGATCATCGAAAATGGAAAGAAAAGTCCCAGATCATAGATTCATGATATAAGGCGCCATAAAATAGCACAAGGAATGAAACCCATATCATAGAACACGAAAAAAAAAAAAAAAAAACTTGCTTTTGCTGTTGGTTGTCTTTTGCACAACAGATCAACACGAATCGTAATGATATATGATTAGATATTGATGATGAAACTACCGACTGTGACGATGGAAACTTACCTGAAAAGAGGGATCTGAAGGATGATGATAAGGAAATAGAGGCGAGAGGCGATTGAATTAAGATCTCTTGGCCATGCCATGAGAGAGAGAGAGAGAGAGAGAGAGTTTTTGTGTGTGTGTGTGTGTTTGTGTTCTGCTTTCTTCTTGGGGCTGATGCTACAAGGTGAAAACCCAAAAAGGAGAATAAAAATACCCTTTTGGCGTTTCAGTGGTATTCTTGAGGATGAAGGATACCCTACAAAGTATACATTATAATGTATAGGATTCCAAATAGGGCTGTCAATCCGGCTTTTGATGACAGGCCGGCCGGACCCACAAAAGCCCGCAAAGTGGGATAGATTCTAATTTTGAAAAGCTCGTAATCTTAGGAGTCAGGCTAGGGCTTCACTTAGCCCTGTTCAACCGTGGTCTATTAATATATAAAATAAATGATATATTTTATATTTTAGTATGTATAATATATAATATCTATAAAGGATTTTAAAACCCCTTTAATTAGCAATTAATGATAAAAATCTAATATTTTGTTAAATAATAATAACCAAATCTCAGGTAAATCTTTTATGTGAATATGCCTATAGATAGCAATATCACCACCTACATTTTATTCTACGTTTACTATGAGCAAACATATTCTTCAATGAAAATGGAACTCAAGTTGTATTTGATTTTACTAGTTTTCACCATTAATGTAAACAATTCAAGTTTTGAGAGTTTAGTATCAACATCATCGTTGAGTTAGTTTGAACTTCAGCCACTAGCTACTGAGCGACACCAATTTCTTTTTATCCCCTTACGTCCAAGGTGGTTGTTTCATTTAAGTGGACCCCGCATCCCGAAGTTGAAAGTGTGCGACTTTGACCCATGTTTAGATGCATCAAATTATCTTCTTCATTCATCTTTGTCATTCATCATTTAATCCTAAATAATGATTTTATATGAGGACAGAATAACTTGTTTCGTGTATTCTTTTAAAAGTGGCATAAAAAGATTGACTTTTGCTTAGTATTAGTCCTTAACTTTGATAAAGGAGGCTTACAACATGATATAGAAAAATTATTACATATAATATATATTAAAAAATCTTTTTTTTTTCCAGCTATAATCTGACCACCCTGACCCTTGAGGGTGAATAAGGGTGTTGGTATTGTAAGCCCGTCAAGGGCTTCAAGTGCTTTAGCTCAACCAAAGCCCGGCCTACATACATGAGAGTAGGGGAAGGGCTTGGCCCACGCCCGGCCCTTTCACAACCCTAGTTGAAAGGATGTTCTTTTTATTTTTCATTTTTGTAAAGAAAAAATGATGTTATTAGTTAACCCGAACCCAACCTAGAAGCTAGAAGGGTCTGCTTGCCTAGTTGGTTGAATTCCCCATTCTCACTCAACTGCTTAGGTTTGGATCTTGGAATTTCTCGTAGGAGTAGACTTCTTTCCCATGGCTAATGTCTCTTATGGGTCTAGGTCCCTTCACTCCATTTTGGGTTGGTGGGTTATTGTACTAGTCAAGTTGGGTTAGCGCAAGTCAGAATGACGGGTCGAATATAAAGAGGAGACTCAGCTCGATTCTAGCCCATTTATTTTATTTTAATAAGATTTGTCTACCCAAACACAACTCACAAAATAAAGAGTCAACTCGAGACTTAAATTGAACGCTCGAGATTGAATCTAATATTTGATAAATTGGACCCGTCGACAGGCCGAATGGGCTAAACCTAAACTCAAATATTAGATTGGGGAATACTACATTTTACAATCCATACATAGAGATTACAATTATGTGTGTTCGTGTAGAGTTTTATTCTTTTTTCATGGATGAGTGTCAAATTTGGTGCTCTGTATAACATTGCAGAAGCAGAAACCTGTGTTTCCTCTTCGTAAAAATGGACGTCTCAAGGGAGAGGGTGAGCTTCCTCTCTCATGCAAAAAAAAAAAAAAAAGAAGGAATTTTCCATAAAGAGTCCATCTGCACTAAACAACCACAAATTGAGTCCACGGATACAAGACTTCCACATTTCCACTTCCATGAAAAACACCTCACACAAATATGCCCTCGGGCCCGTTTGGTAACTTTACATGCATAATGAAGTAAGGTGACACTTCAAATCAAGAAAAAATAAAATATTAGAGATTATGATATTTCACAGGAGCTACTATGTTAGAATGTATAGGGCTTAATTTGATCATACGCGTATCTAGAGGCTAGAAATGGGTGGAGCTCACAGAAGAAAGAAGGCTCTATTCTATACGTACCTATATATGTAGGTACGTATGAGTGTCTCTGCAAAATGCAAATGAAGGCAATATGAATTAACAGAAATTTATATAATATAATTTTTAAGTTTTTACTTAAATCATACATAGAGAGAAGTTTGACTAAAGAGGGCATTTAAAGAATTTGGGCGTTAATGGGGGTGGGGCCTCTATATAACAAGTCCTCTGAGGCTTGCTGGATTAGTTAGCAGGTGGGATTAGGCTAAGGAGGGGCAGGGCCAAATCAGTCCCATTGAAAGACCTGACCATCTATGCTTAACAATGGACAAGGCCTGCCTACTATTACGGACCCTCTTAAGCTGTCTGGATCCAGAACAATCATATTCATAGGAATTTTCCTATGGGACAATATGGCATGAAGGTGGGTCCATTTGCAACAACACTAGAATGAGGTATAGTACATAAGTGAAAAGTCAAAATCTTATCTTGTTATCTATTTCTAACTATCTAATCTAAGATAATGATATAGGTGATCAAAACTTATTATCATAGATAATATATTAGTTATTATTTTATTTGTCGCCGGAGAACTAGGACCTTTCAATTGCTTAATCTTTGCAACCTGTTAGCATGACATGGCCAATATGTGCGCCTATTATAATATATCAAAGCATGAAATAAAAAAAATGTACATATGTTAGGAGGTTTGATCTCATGACCTCTTGCTTTTCTAAATAACTAAAATCATTATATACAATACTTAAGCATGATTAATTGTCAAAATAATGTTGAAAGTAGTTAAATGGAGCAGAGACCCAGCAGCGTAGCACGGGTTATTTGGCACTGTTTATGTATTGGGGACCTGATGGGTCTATTGTTTTCAACACATGAACATTTAAATTTTTGTTGATTTGATTATGTATAATCCTTGTCATTTTTATTAATTAGACATGAACCCTCCTGTACAATTGATCAGACCAACATTTCAGATCATGGACCAAAGGATAATGGGCCCCATTTGTAAAAGAAAATAATATTGCTGACTTAGATATCAATTATCATACATTGCATGCTGTTGGCTGGCAGTTCCTAGTTCCTTGGACTCTCTATCTAAGACATGTGTAATGACTCCATGCATGAGAAGATAAGCTTCTAATCTTGAAGTAACAAATTCCAAAATATGTGGAAATCCCTTTTCTGGGATTCATGAAAGCAGTCCCTTCCACACCACAACTGGCAACACCAAACCAGTGCTAATTCCCTTCCCTTCCCTTCCTAGTACTAGTTTTAATTATTTGGTTTCACCTTCCCCCCATAGTCTAATACCAAGTAGAAAGAGAAGGAAGAAAAATAAAATCCCTTTCTTGGCTAGTTATTGTCAAATAGCCCTCAAAACTCATCTCAACAACATGTGCTTTAGCTTTGTTCCCAGGCAAGATGGTTGGTTGGCTTTGTGGGTGGTTCCTCTGCATTCAATTGATGAAATAATCTCACCGGTGCGACCGATGGAGGCGGTGGCACCGGCTACCTCAAGGTGGTGCATATGCTCCCCGACTCGCCACCCAGGTTCATTTCGTTGTAGGCACCATCAATCTGAGTATGAGTGGGTTAAGGTGAGATCTAAATCATCTGAATGATGATTGATTGTAGTCGTGTGTATGTTTGTACTCTCCATTAATATGGTGGCTAGTGGAGAGTTCTACTTTTTTACTGTAAAATAAACCATGCCGTTTATAATGACCTTTGTAACAAAGAGGCATTGTTTGTGTTCTTGCTGTTAGCATTCAATTTTATGCTAGTTTTAATAAGATGTCTATCAGAGTTAAGAAGTGTAGCTATGCCAAAATTATGGTCTCAACAGAGACAGGTCAGTCCATGTCCAGTCCAAACATACTTGGGTGTGAAATTTAGTCCTGCCTGGTCTGACTAATTTAAGTAAGTTTTACTATTAGTCTTAAGCGTCTGTTTGTTTGCACTGAATTTGATTCTTAGGAATTTATAGTACAATGGGTCCCAACAGATGAAAGTAGAGGTGAAGGGGCGAAGCATATAAGTTGAGAGGTGTATATGGGACTTTGACTTTTCTAAGATTTTGTTTACTAGGACGGTGAATGGGTATTAATTTTCACCATAGGGAGATTATTTGAAGGTTGACTTGTAGATTTTAACATTTGTTTCTTCAATTTTAGCCGCTTTAAAAGGAATACATTTTCTAAACTCCTAGGAATTCAATTTCATGCAAACAAATGGGCCCTAAATGCAACTTATTAATTTGGGAATTCCAATTAATACAGCTAATTAAACAGCTATGATTTTTAATGAAGGAATTGTGCCAAGAGTGTGTGGTGTGCAAAGCCTATCCTACATTGTTGCGAGAAGGCTACGATGATAATGATGATGGTGTTCATGGGCCGGGCCAGCCCAAGCCCGATCATGGCCCAGCCTCCTTTGGGCAGGGCTTAGATATAAAATCAGAGCCTATTTAATAATTGAGATGGGCTTGGATTAAGTGATGGAAAGCCCAAAGCCCAACCCGTGTAAGGAATGTACTTGATTTAATTTAATTAGTCCAAACAATTGCTCGAATTCCAAGAAAATTGATAAGAAGCCCGGTTCGGCCCTGTCCGAATGATTAAATGGATGGGCTCAGGCCTGACTTTTTCTGGCATGTTGGGCTTGAGCCTGGCCTGGTCAGTAATTCTAAAGTCGAGCTGGGCGTGAATATGCATGCCTAAGCCCAGCCCATCCCATGAGCACCCCTACTTGACGAGTAGCAAGAGGATGTAAAGGTCTGATGATGGAGGAGTCATACCCATCAGATGACCCTAACCCATGATAGAGATACCCACCATCAAATTGAATCCCTTGTCAAAGGAAAACTAATCTGACGGTGGGCCCTATGAAGTTAAATGGCCAATTTGTAGAACAAAGGAGAATTACTCAACGGTTTGGATTTTCTTAGGTGGACCCTTCCGATGACTTATGGGAAGTTTGTCTTTCGAGTCCCATCAAGCGGTTCTAAGCATGACGACATGGCGAGTAGAAACAGGACTGCTGTCCCACATCCAATGTGGAGCCCACTCAAATGTTTGAAGACTGATTAAGTATGACCTTGATAACAGCCCATGATGGGTCCTTTTTTGTTGGACCCCACTTTAGCAGCCGTTTTTGAGTACTTCTAGTCAAAAGAAGCACGCAATAAACAAGCTTTTGATGCCATGTAGGCTAGGGAAACTTTCCACCACCTCTTGAATCCTCTTTTGTCCACATCTGACATATTCACATCTTTCTTTGCATGCAGCTCATGTCATATTTTGAGTTTCAACTAGTCAAATAGAATTTAAAAATCAAATAACATGTTGTTATAATTTATGGGAAACCTGATTGAATGTATATTAATATTCATTGAAAACAAATTAAACTAGTAATTTTACAAGTTTCTATCAAAGATCTCCAGCAATATCAATTTCTTAAACATTAGTAGTTAGACCAACTAAATATCAAAGTACCCAATTCAATTGATAGGGTTAAAAGGTATAAACACATCATTACAAAGAACCAAGTATTATATTGATAAAAATAAAATAAAATAAAGCTCTCTTTCTTTCCTACTTCATGGATGCCACCAAATGGCTTTTCCTATTGTTCTTCGTCAGTTTCTCTTTATTCTCTCTCTATATATACTTTACAAAAACCTACAGAAAGGCAAGTAGACTTTGAATTTAGAGAGAGAAAGATAGAGAGAGGAGATGGCTGGTCTGCGACGATCATCAGTTTCATTCAGAAGGCAAGGCTCATCTGGGTTGGTATGGGAAGAGAGGCTCCTCTCAGGAGATCTTAATCAAATGAAGCAGAAAGATGAAGGAGTGGAATTAAGAGAGCTGAGGCATTCCCAGAGCGTGGGATCAGTAGGGATGATGGATCGTAGCCGGTCCGGAGGAGGGCGATGGCGCACCATCAAGGTCTCTCCGGCCACTGAACCGCCTTCTCCCAAGGTCTCAGGTTGTGGTCTCTTTTGCAGAGTTCTTGGGAGATCCGCAACTACAAAGCAACGCAAATCGGGCAAACGCTACTAGTCTGATGTCTACTTTTGTTTCTGTCTTCAGATGATCAATCATCAATTAGTATTGCAGGGGCTCTTTCATGTTATGGGGTGTTTGTTCTCTACACATGTATGTATATATAGAGAGAGATACATATCTTACAATTCTTGTACTAGTGTGTATGGTCCTTTTGAGTTGGTCAGGAATACCATCTGAAATTACTTTCATGTATTGAAGCTTTAGAACAAACCAACATGGATTTATTTAGTTTGTGCCATATACATCTTGTTCTTAGGTCCCTCCTAAAAAGAGAAGCTTGCATGATTTTTGTTTGTGGGAGTCGTAAGAGTTTGTGATGAGGATTTTGACAAAATCTGTGTGTCTTGTTTAGTGGAAATCATTGAATTGGGGTCATTTTGTACATATGTTTTGATAGAGACTCTGCTCTAGATATTGATTTTTTTTTATATGTTTTACATGATCTCTCTCTCTCTCTCCATACCCCCACCCCCCAAAACCTTCATTTGCCTAAGCTTGCTCCATGGCTTGCTGAACAGCCAGAGTCCATACGGAAGGGTGCTTGCACGCATATGAACCTAGATTACAACCTAAAAAAATATGGGAACCGGCCAGATCCCTTGAATGTCTCCCACGTGCTTCCCATAACCGGGATGCATGAAAATCATTACGAGACCTACCTATTGGTAATCCAAACCGTTTAAAACGATTTACAATTTTACTTCGTCACATCTCACGACATGTGCTCAATTTTATAGTAGACCAATTTTCTATTTGAATGGTTTGGAACATCTCCTCATGGAAACAATCAGGAGATCCGGACTGGGAGGTTAGCATGATACTTTGGCAGGTTAGCATTTGTCCTGTCCTATGACCACAAACAAGTGTCGTCTCTGATTCGATTATTTATTTATATTGGGATGTTAGAATGAATGAATGGATGACACCCAGCTTTGACTTGGCCCAAGCCTGGCTAGGTCCATAGATAAATACCAACCGTACACGTAAGATGACTTGCCGTCCCAAAATAATCATTTAGTAAGCAGTATGCACCGGCACAGACTCAATTCAATTCC
This sequence comes from Persea americana, assembly GCA_029852735.1. Lineage (NCBI taxonomy): Eukaryota > Viridiplantae > Streptophyta > Magnoliopsida > Laurales > Lauraceae > Persea > Persea americana. The sequence continues at coordinate 56,437,909 of CM056813.1, read as the reverse complement.
ACCGACTCATTGGAACGCACGTGGGTCCGGTTCGTTCGTTCAAACCCATTTACCTTTGGAGGTAACTTGGCCCAAAACTGAACCCGCTCAGGACTCGACCCAATTGTTAATCAGTGTGAAAATGCAAGTTCTGCTGTCAGTTCCGGTTCAGGCTGACAGGTAGCATTCAGCATGGCCTGTAGGAACGCAATACAAACCCAACCCGTTTATTAATTATTAAGTCAGGATCAGGTCAGGTCAAGAGTTGCCACCGCCTCCCCCCTTCAGATATGCAATTCCTGTCATAAAAGGCCTTTAGGCCCAAGCCCAAGTTCATGTCACACACGTCAATAAATAAGACCATAGGCAGAAGTGATCAGCACTTTAAAATATAAGTAGCAGCTCAGCTTACTTAGCTATCCGGCCCTATGTACACTAAAAGCACATTTACTCTTGAGACAAAAGGGTTCCCAGCTTCTATCAAGACCTTTGTTTAACACATCTTGCATACCAGCTTATCAAATCCTTACATTTGATTTTTTTTTTCTTTTAAAGGGTCAGGGTTCCACTCAATGCTTACAGTATGAATTTCATTCATACACATTCTGTACTGATGTATGGACTCTGGAAAGAGATGCTTCAATGCAATTTCAGCAAAAATATATGGATCAAAATTTTGGGAATCTAACCTCTCCCCGGTTGAGCCCATAAATCGATCGGAGCACGAATCCAGTACTTCTAATTCAGAACAAGCAATCAAATCACAGCACCTTTTTTACGGACAAAACGCTGCAGAGCTTTAGGCAAAGAAGCCTCCTCATCACCAATTCTCTGCTTCTTTCTGGACTGCTCCTCCTTCATATTTTCCTCCAAGAATGGCCTCTTGGCTTTGACTAATACCTCCTGCTTCTTCTTCTCTCTCTTGCTTGGCTTGTTCCTCCCCTTTGTTTTCTTCTTGAGACGAATGCCCTTGGCAGCTGTGATGGCTGCTTCCATCTCTCCTTCCCTTTCCTTCTGACTGGGCTTCTCCTTTCTCCTCATTGGCTTAGGCAGAGCTATCTTTTTGGGGTCTAGATCGATAGACTCTGGAGGGAGTTTGTCAAGGAGCTCATGCACTTCCTTTTCCCTCCTCTGGCTAGAGGTCTCATATGGGTTTGCCACCCAGGAATCAAAGTTGGGCTCTCCAGATCCTGGAACAAGAATAGAAGATATGCCCATGGAGTGCCCAAGTCCTAAAACGTCCTCATAAGGTTGGAACGCAACTTTTCCCACCTGATAACCTTTCACCATCGAGTGGCTCATGTAAAGGCTGTAGTTCTGATCACCCCATGAATCCCTCCAGATGTGCACTCGAGATCCATTCCCACTGGCTAAAAGGCCCTTTTGGCTGAAATCCAAGGACTTCGCATGACCTGTGAAAGTGCGTAGGACCTCAAACTTCCTCAGATCCCACAGCTTTATTTTCCGATCCATGCCTGCCGTGGCCATTAGATGGCCCCCGTTGTGGAACGCCATTGCTGTGACTGGACCATGATGGCATAGCATCTTGACTAGAGGAGCACCATAGGTGGGCTTCCACATGGTGACCTTGCCGCACGAATGTCCTAAACCTGTAATGGAATTGAAGGGATTCTCTTCCATTACATCACAACGACCAAGACCTGTCCTATGATAACCAACTGCCACTCCTGTGCTTGTGTCAATGAAGCGTAGCTGCCCGTATTTGTTTATTGAAACCAGGAGGAAGTGATTTTTAAGAAATTGAAGCCTTAGAGGTCCTCCTGCGTGATCCTGAGATGCAATCAATGTTAGAGATTTGATAAGAACAGACCACCACACATGAATTGGGAGGTGAGTGATATTAAACATGTGACTACCTAGGTTCAGGAAAGATGGGCCCAGTGGTGATTATGTCAACCATTTAGACTGTTGTAACAGTACCCATATTTAACTTTAACATCATTGCCCAGGACAGAGAGAGGATTAAATGATCCCCAAAGGGTATGCAAGGTATATTCACGCATTGGGTACGTGGATAGCGCTCATGGTTCAGCAAACAAAAAACAATAATATGATGGACCCATCACCAAAATGCTTTTCAGAAGGGGATATCCAGGTCATCTGATCTGTGGCAATTTGTCCATTGTGATTCTGTGAATCATTGCAAGAATAACATGCAGATCCTCAGATGAGAAATCATTCTTTTTTTGAAAGGTAATCAACTTACCCGAAGGCAGTGAAGCTCCGTACCATGGCTGTTATAAATATATGGATACCTGTTAAGAGCACACCACGTGAATCATCTAGGCAATAGTAAAAAATAGTTAATGCACAAAGGGACAAGGAATTTATTGTTTCGCTTTGTCTGAATACTAGCACTTTTACCAAAAAATAGTGCACTAGCACTGGGAACTGCAAAAAAATACTTTATCAACTACATAGATGGGAGTAACGTTAGATGATGGGAATATTTTCTCCTATGAGTGAACTGCATGTGCAGTCCAGCTCTATGGGGCCCACTTGGGCTCAACTTTGTTCCGTGCCATTCCCTTTCACACTCTTTTCATCCCATGATCTGGCAGTAGGCCCAATTCTACACTCGTCAAACATTCAAAGTTCAATCACCATTGGACTGAATCTAAAAATAAAAAATAAAATAACCTATGGTTCAAGACTACAAGGTACTAAAGTAACAGCACAAGTATACCACAGTATAAAGGGGAATAAACTTAAAATAGTTTTATGCTTCTGTTTCACTAAACTCTGCCTATTTCTCAAATAAAGATCGTATCAACAGAATATGCAGTCTCTTCCACCAGAGTTTATGGTGCTTGCTCCAAAAACCAAAATTTATCAATGTGGCAAAATGACTAATAGAGTTATATCAGGATTAAAATGGAATTTGGAGTCATAAGAAAGTACCCAATGGTTGTATCCAATAAACTCTTTTAACTAACCATACACAAGCTTCGGGTGCCTTCATCCATGAAAACACAAGATTTATTTCAGAGAACCAAGGGGGGAAAAGGTACATCAGCAACACCTTAATTCAAAGAATAATGCATCATGTAGTGCACTTGCAAGCTAAAAGCCCCATGCATCATATGGGGGGTGAGGAAATTAAACAGAGGACAAAGACAGAATAACAACTGCCGCCATCAGGGTGTTTCAAATTAAGTTTTAATGAGGATGCTAGAGGAAAAGCCAAGGACAGCAGAATTGGTAGAGTTTTGTTTGATGAGAAAGGACTAAGGAGGTACAAATTCATGTTCTCTGGACAGGTAGCAGGAAGGGACTCTAATGAAGTGAAAATCATGGCTATAAGGAAAGTGTTGAGGCTCTTCAAAGATTCATACTTGGGAAATTTCATAGTAGAGTGACTTCTCGAAAGACACATGGATTCAAAGGTAAGGAAGAGAGCACATGGAGGATTGTTTTCTGTGTGAATGGGACAAGGAAATATGAGAATCAATAAGGATGAAGTTTAATCATACCCTAAGAGAAGGCTAATCTTACTAAAATTCTCCATATTTCAGCTCATCTCAGTTGATGGGTCCTACACAGATCTGGCCATGAACTACAATCAATGAAACCCAATTATTGATGATCTAGAGCAGAACAAAAATAAAAACTCATGCACGTTTGCATGCTATTTGCCTGCAAGTCATCCATACCCATTGTCCATGCATATTGCACTCGAACCCAACCATTTTCTTAGAATTGCAAGGCAGCAAGAACCACTTTCTCGTGAATGGGTTTAGATATCAAAATTATTCATTGATGTAATGAATAGTAATATCATTCAAAAGAAAAGGAAATGACCCTAGATGCATTCTATGAAGCATCATCATCATCATCATCAAAGCCTTGTCCCAACCATGTTGGGGTCAGCTACATAAATTATGTTTCTCCATTCAGATCTATAATGAGCCAAATCTTTGGATAATGCTGCAAATGAACCAACAACTACACAGTTGTGAACAGGAATGAACCATTTCATGGATTACAGTGATATGGTCATAAGGAAAGCAACCAGTTAATCCTAAAAATAAAAATGAAGTCAGCATATCTTTTTCTAACTCAGAAAAAAGTACTCGAAAGTAAAAAATTTCTAAATGTAGAATGCAATGCTTATTTCTTTCTAATATAAATCCTTCCTTTGCAAACAAATAGAGAGATTACTTTTTCTGAGCCACTGCAAAAAATTCGAGATTGTGCAAGAATGCAACATCTCGCACTGTTTCCCGCACCTGAAAGAAGCAAACAGTGAGCTAGTATGACTTCCACTCATTGGTTCAAAACAAAGTAGCAAGGTTTTAAAACTCAGACTGGGGCGGGGTGGCCATTTCCAAATGAATCCAAATTCAATGCTATTGAATTAACAAAGCTAGTCAACATTAAGAACCAAAGGAAACCTGTAACTCTCTGATGAGGCCCATGGTTTTCATATCTATGATTGCCACATGACCTTTGCGTCCTGCAACTACCATATGGCGGCCACTCGAGGTATAGTCCACTGTGTATGGACCTAAATCTGCAAAACTTAAATTAAAACTGATAAGCGTACTTTCAAATTAGTCATACTACAGTAAGAAAAACAGACAACCCAGATCTCCAAGCAGTGGACCTTAAAAAGTTGCTTTAGGCATTACTATAATTTTCAGATTCATTGGGTTTCCCAAAAGCATAGTATACCAGATAATATTTTGCATAGAAAGAGCATTCCACCTTTCAGATTAAATCAATACAAGTGAGATGGTGGACAACCATGTGTAAAGAATCAACACTGAAATGTTGAAGAGGTCTAACTAGAGATTTGTGACTTAAGCAGTTGAAGAACCCAAATTAGAAAAAAGCAATTGTTGAGAACTGGCATATTGCTCCTTGACTTCTCCGTTGGCAGCCTAATCGAAATATAACTAAGAAGAGGAGCAATGGCCAAAGGATGGGCCAATGACAAAGTAGAATTAATTAATGATTTGATCAGTTTATAACTTCATAGTAGATACAAGATCCCAAGTTATCCACAGTAAACTGTAAACAGAAAGAACAGAAACCATGAATTATGATCCAATGCATGGAAAGCAGTTGCAGCTCATGGGTAATGACATCCACAAGCAAAAGAAATGATGAAAAATCCAAATAGACAGATTATGTTGCCTAAAAAATAATAATAGAACTTCAAAATAAAACACAAAACAAAACGGGCATAGATTGAATATCATGCATATCTTTGGCTTTTTTATATAGGTACTTCCAGTTAAAAAAAAAAGTTATAAGAACAATATGATGAAAAATCCAAATAAACAGATTATGTTGCCTAAAAAATAATAATAGAACTTCAAAATAAAACACAAAACAAAACGGGCATAGATTGAATATCATGCATATCTTTGGCTTTTTTATATAGCAACTTCCAGTATAAAAAAAAAAAAAAAAAAAAGTTACAAGAAAAATAGAGATGTACTAATAAGTAACAAGCAACACCCACAAGAACAACACAGGAAAACATCCTAAAAGCAAAACTAAAGCACCAAACCAAACAACAGCAGGAAAACAACTAAGGGCAAAACACGAGAAAGCTTCCTTGAGGAAGAAAATCCTAACATTAAAAAAAAAAAAAGCTCAAATAATACTAGAATAAAGAGGACTAAGTATTTCACGCAGATAAGAACATCCCATTATATGTCAATCTTTCACAACGATCTAATCTATAGCATCAACTCCTATTTAGTACTATACAACTATTTAGCGAGTTTAATAAATTTCACATATTCCTCTTATAATGCAATTAATAGGTTTCTATTATAATAACCATAACAGAAATCACTAGTGACAATGACTTCAAGTTTTAGCCAACGTAGACTAAAGCCACATCATGGCAATGAAGTTAAAAGTCATTTGATCATATAAATACTCCTAATTAAAAAATGGATAGACAACAGGAAACTAACTTAAAAATTGAAGGAAAAAAATTAGCGGTCAATGGCAGGATAAACAAGATTTGGCAAATGCACTGACTGAAGCAAGACTTGAACGGTAAATGAAAATTTTGCGGGACATTTGGTGGTGAAAAAAGCATGAAGTGGGAATTCCCGACTGGATGGAAGAAACAGTAGAAATCAAAGATGGACAGGTTTGATGTCAGTAAATTACAGTGAGCCTCATCTAATGCTGCTAAAACAATGGGAGTCATCAAATGGCTACGAAGTTACTAAGAGAGGTCTTGCATTTAAGGTGTGTTAAAGGGTGGAGAAAGACTCAGCAGTTAGTAGTCAGGATGATGGTAATTTCCCTACCCTTTGGCGGGCTGTTTTGTTTCCCTCAATAAGAGAAGATAAATTGTCCAAATTGACCTACCTTTCCCTACCAAAGTTACAAGAGAACTGGAGAGGTTGCCGTTATGTACTTATGCATATCATTTATGTAGGAAAATATTCATACGCACCCATCCCTCACCATATTACGCTGAGGGGACAACATGGTGGGGCCAACTTTATGATACATCCAAACCATCTACACACATGGGACCCCTGAATAACATTGGATCCATCGAGTTTTCACCTATTCGAATGGATTGGACCGTTGGATTGATGGTCAATTTTTTTTATTTAATATAAAATCATTAAATTTGTGGGACACAGATGAAGGGATTAGAAGCATGGGATTGGCCCCAAACTTGATATATGGGCCCATCCAAGATGTCTCTTTCCATCCCCCCAAATCTCGTGATTAGTGGGACCCCTTTAGGTTTGTCTCTCACCATATGGTGAGGGATGGATGCACATGAATGTCCCCTCCCCCTCCACACACACATATATTTATAATTTCAAGTCAATCCCCTCATTCGAACCCCCTTGATCAGCACCCCTCTAAGTGTTTAACAGTTTTAGAATGCACCATGTTTTATTATTTCAATCCAATGGTCCAATCCATTTAAATTGGAATAAAACACATGGGATCCATGACATGCACGGGGTGGTTGAGGGTGATGGGATTGTGATGGGATTGTGTTGATCATAAAGATCCCAGGTGGGCCACAGGATGTCTCGGATGGTGCGAGACATCCACACCTGATCATTTGCGACTCTTGGATAGAGTGTCAATATATATATAAATAGAATCATTAAATTTGTGGGCCACAAACCAACGGGTTAGGATGATGAGATTGACCCAAAATTTCATATTCGAGCTGGGCCACTTGGATCTTTCAATCCCCCGTATCATCCTTGATTGGTGGGTCTCGCACGCCACCTGAATACAGCCCTATATATATCACTGTGGAAAAGATGGCTTTCCTTAAGGAAAACCCTCTAAATCTGGAACTAAAGAGCCATGCTTGATTCATTATGAAATCCTCAAAGGCAGGAACCTCTACAGCCCCTGAGGAACACCCTTTGTTTTCTCTTTGGGGTTTCTTTTGAGTTACAGGAGTTCTAAAAACAGAGGAATGCAGCCAGACTCACTCTCTGTAGAGTTGCACACCTCAAAATTTTGACAATCTAAACAGCCACATAGAAATAATAATAAATAAAGAAAGAGGGCAACACTCACCAGGTAGGACTATATCAAATGCCTTCCTTGAGCTTAGAATATCTACTTCAGTTATTATTGACTCTTGCTTGATCCTATATGTCTTCTCTAAACCTTCAGCTTCAAGATACCCTTCCTCACAGGGCATAAGCCACTGGCAACATAACCACAACAGTCAACTCAAAAGAAGCACTTTCCTAGGTAACAGAATCTACATTCAGTATGGATAACAAGAAGTTGAATAAGAGCACACTGATGATACATAATTAAAATATAAGTTTTGAAATTAAGCTAGTTGAGATTTGTACTCTAGATAAAATTGGATATCAAGATATTATAGGAAAAGCTCAACATGAACTGCATTCAAACCCAATGGAATGATTTAAAGCTTTAAACCCATTAGCAAGAAACAAAGGAAAATACAATCAATACTATTAACATTTTTTCTCTATTAGACCAGATAACTAAGAAATTATGCAGTTCAGTGAAGTGTAGATTGGACTTGATTAATAAACAAGCACGAAAAAAGTGCCAAGGACTGCATGGAAGCTTGGATGAATCACCAGGTCAGCCTGATCCTTTTGGATTCAATATGTTACACCTTTTACGTTCATTGGAGTTGAATAAGCATTTCCAATTCCAACATACACAAATGTGTACATATGTGTGAAACAGCTGATTTTCTAAAGAAAAGAACTAACCATTTTGCTTAAATTATAGCCATCATTCTATTGGTCTCTAAATGACAACTATTATTGAGAAAAAACATTACATAAACTAGCATAACTGATTTTCAGGCAATTTCCTTTTCTTTTCAACACTCGTTTTATTGATCCAACTATCGGCTATTATAGTATTTTAACATTACAAATGACAATACCACATAGCCACCAAAAGTTGCATAATGCAATCAGAACCTTGAACTTGAACAATAAAGAACATCAAAAGGTAAAAAGATATCAATGAGAAAACTGCACCTTTTCAGCTTTTGCAGCATTTTTCGCAGTTTGGCCATGTAATTCTTCTCTAAATTCAAGTTGTCCTTTCAGCCTTTTATCTTTCACTACCTGTAAATATGTGGTCACAAAACCAATCAGCGGAATCAGATACCGCACCATCCACACTTAAAAAGAGAAAACACAACCAAACGACAAACCTCCAAATCAGCACGATCGCCGCGAAGGTACTTTTTCACTTTTGGCTCCAAGTCATCAGAAACTCCCTGAACATTGGAAAACTGAGATTGAGATTCAGTTTATCTGCAGATTCTTATAAGATTAAGATTTCTTCTTCCTCGTATTTGTCAAGAGAAAAAGTAGAGAAAAACAAAACAGAACTGAAACTAATTAAAGTAAAGGGAAGGAAAATAAGATGCAAAACAGAATGCAAGGGTAAACTACTACCCTACATAACAATCAGTTGACGCATATATAGTACAAATATCGGATCCCATTGATCAATGTCGGACCCAGGATTTTCATTTGGATGGTGCAGGCGGTGGTCAAGTTAAGAAGTCAAATAATAAATAGGATTTTTAAGGTATTATTGAAGAAGTTTCTCCGCACCCGCATCGCAACACTTGGGTCCACCCCTGCAGCTTTGATGCTGGTTCTAGGAGGGTTTTTTAGCTCGTCTTTAGGAGATTTCCCTTTGTGTGCTGTGTTGCAATAAAATTAAGTTACCATTGAAATATACACACACGCGCATAAAGAATTCCAAGTCGCCAAATTCAATTTGGACATAAGCTCCAGAAAACAAACAGCCAACAAGACGTGGTTTTCCAGATTCAAATTTCTTGTCAGCTAAAAAAAAAAACAATGATAGTACTCCAATGGAATCTAAAAGGGCAAGCGTTGGACTGGCAAGAAGAGACCACAATGGAATTCATATTCAAGACTTTTGGAGTACCATTTCACTGCTCAAGCTAAAATCAGACTCAAGGAAAGCCCCTTCAACCTGATTGTTGAAGGGTCCTGTATCTATCTAGTCAACACCAATTCCATACCTTCTGGCTCTTCAATTCTTCTTTCTTACTTAACTACAATACTACCATTACCATTCCGAATGAAAAAGCAAAAAATTAAGGTCTAAACACAAACACAGTGCAGACAAAAAACACCCAATCTATAAAACTGGTTTAAATCATCAGAACATGCAACAATTCCTTACCCGTTCGTGTGGAGGTTCCACCTCCTCCTTCTCGATCATGTTTGGATCTTCTTTGCCCCCCATACGGCTGCTGATAGCTACTGCAACACGAGATCTCTCTCTCTCTCTCTCTAAAAACTACGAAGAACCCTAGATGTCGCTTACAGAGAACTTCAGGGTTTTATTGGAGTCTATGGGCCGGGACGATGCCGCAGAAAAAAAGCAGGAAGAGAATAGCAAGGGTTTTGGGTTTTGTAGTCGCAAGAGGAAAAAAAAGAAAAGAGGCGTTGTGGGGAGAAGAAGGAAGGGTTTTAGGTTTCTTAGTACTTGGGCTTGACAATCCGGCAAAAAAAGCCCAAGGACAGAGATTCAACAAAATTTTGGGAGGCCCACTATTTTTAGGGTTAGGCGTGAAATTTTTTTTTTTTTTTTTTTTGGGAAAAGTTTGCAGAGGAAGTTAGAAATTTATATTTGGTACAAAAAGTTTTTTCTCAGTGAATTGATGCTAATGTTGTTTAGTGTGGTTAGGGATTCCTTATTGAAACTTAGTATTTATTGTTTAGTGCGGCAGCTTTTCAAAAAAAAAAAAATAAATGTAGGATTTGACCTATCTTTATTGTCAAATGCCTTAAGGACCAATTAGGAGTGACATTTCTTCACCTCTACCTACCTATCTAATGTGATAATTTAAGGTTAATGTTGAATCTTTTTCTCTGTGTGTGATGACATTTCCAAGTGATAAATGGGTAAGGTTCGAATTGAGTCCATTCTCATCATTCACAATGCACAATACTCATCCATTTTCGCTAGGATGCTTATATTTATTGAATGCGTCGTCAACACCATCACAAAAATAATACCCAACTAATCAAATAATAGTATATTTAAAAAAAAAATAAAAAAACAAGTTGGATAGTGCTACAGAGTGTGGGTAGGGTGAGGGGGAGGAGAGTGCTTTTGTAAAAGAAGGGTAGGTGCGTGGGTATGTGGGCTAAAAAATTCTCTATTGTATCACCCCTCAAGCTATTGTGTTATGTAGGGTTGTCAAGGGGCTAGGCTTGGGATAGGCCCTTATCCTACCCTCACATATACAAGCTGGGCTTAGGTCGAGCCAAAGCCCTTGAAGGGCCAATCCTTTATTATTGTTTAAAAAATGGTAAAACATAATTCATGGCAAGGGTAGTAAGTTTCAAGGAAGAAGTGCAAAATAATTATTTCAATTTTTTTTATTTTCATTGCCAATAATATTCACAAAGGGATTATGACGACTCTAGCTAACTTTGAAATATGAACTATCAGGCCTCCCAAACAATCTAACAATACTAAAGCTAATTATGTATGAATAGTATTTACCTATTCACAATCTTTAGAAAGCACCTTCCCCCACACACAACAATTATATCTTCAGGGAAAAGAAATTAAAGCCATGGAATAACTCAATTCACAGTAAAGCTTCTCATCTATCTAACCACTCATGACTCAACCACTCATACCGGTCAACAGGGCTCTAATACAGCCATACAAGTGTCATATAGTGGGAAGCATGAAAAAGGAGATTGGATCAGGGCTGACCAATATAATACCAGTTCATGCGAGCTTCTATTTCTCCATCTATTATCTTTTGGCTATCTATTGTATAAAAATATGTAATTATTTAGTGTTTTAATGTTAGTAATCCTTTTTTTTTCTTTGGTAAAAATAAAAAATAAAAAATCCCATTCTCGCACATGGGGATGGAGAGTCACACTTGACATTCCAAGAAAAAAGTTCCATGAATTATATTATATTATATATGGCGAAGGCATTTACACACACATATACATGCATATTAAGGGTCAGTCAAGCCCAAACTTAGCCCTCTATGTTGAAAGCCATTCAAAATTGGGTCTAGCCCTAGTCTCGGAATAAGAATAAAAACCCTTGTTTCGAGAGCTTTTATGGGTTGAGCCGGGCCCCCTTGTTAAAGGTTTGAATTGACTGTCCAGTTCACCCGTAAATATAATTACAGTTAAACTCTATTGACTGCAATATTTTGGTAGCATTTGAAAATTATTCTTGGACTAAAATGTATTGAGCCAAGTTTAAAAAAAAAAAAAAAACACATTTATAAAGGCAATGGTTTTGGTCGGCTGAAGTTCTTGCCACAAGTCATATTTATCCACCCAGTAGAGATGGAATTCATCCAAATAGAACGCATTGAGTAACATGAGTGTCTTTTTTTGTTTGGTAGGACCCTCAAAACTGGGAGTTTCTCGATTCTATTTATTACTTCATACATCTTTCACATGTAATAAACTTTACAGTATTGTTTTTAACTACATGTGCAAATGCATTGAATTAAATTTTGTACTCATGTTTAAATAAAAATGGACATTTTACTTACATATCATATAAAAAATAAATAAATAACATTATACTTTTAAATTGAACCACTTTATATTATATTTTGTTATTTTATTTACATAAGAATGCTATAAAATAAAGTAAAAATGAAGTCACAAAAAAATATTTTTGAACATTTTATAATATTAAATATGGCACAGGCATTTACAGGCACATTTACATACATATAATGGCGCCATTTGGGGCTTTACCGATGATGACGTGGAGTGAAGTAAAAGACTATTTCGAACAAAGAATTAGATATAAGTGAGTTAAGAGGGTATTTTATTTTTAGCTGTTTATTATAAACAAATTGACTTTTTTATTTATTGTGGAGTTCTTTTGTCTTTTAATGGATAAATGATGTTACTTTTTGACTTTTTTTTTGAAAAATATGGTATGAAATTTAAATTAAAGTGCTTTTAATGAACTTTTTTTTATAGAAATTGGGGCTTTACCTTATTTGACTCTATTAGTAGAGTTACCAAACAAGCCCTTAAGGGTCAGTCAAGCCCTAACTTAGCCCTCAATGTTGAAAGCCATTCAAAATTGGGTCTAGCCCTAGTCTTGGAATAAGAATAAAAACCCTTGTTTCGAGAGCTTCTGTGGGTTGGGCCGGGCTCCCTTGTTAAAGGTCTGGATTGACTGTCGAGTTCACCCATAAATATAATAACAGTTAAACTCTATTTATTGCAACATTTTGGTAGCATTTGAAATTTATTCTTGGACTAAAATGTATTGAGCCAAGTTCTTTAAAGAACAAAAAAAGAAAAAAAAAACATTTATGAAGGCAATGGTTTTGGTCAGCTGAAGTTCTTGCCACAAGTCATATTTATCTACCCAGTAGAGATGGAATTGAGTCAAATAGATTGCATTGAGCAACATGAGTGTCTTTTATTTTTTTTTGGTAGGACCCTCAAAACTGGGAGTTTCTCGATTCTATTTATTATTTCATACATCTTTCACGTGTAATAAACCTTACAGTATTGTTTTTAACTACATGTGCAAATGTATTGAATTAAATTTTGTACTCACGTTTAAATAAAAATGGACATTTTACTTACATATCATATAAAAATTAAATAAAAAACATTATACTTTTAAATTGAACCACTTTATATTATATTTTGTTATTTTATTTACATAAGAATGCTATAAAATAAAGTAAAAATAAAGTCACAATTTTTTTTTTTTTTTTGAACATTTTATAACATCATTTCTTATAAAAAAAAGGGGCTACAGAAAAAAATGAAATAATAACTATTAACCATTATGTCCATTGATGCGCAGAATTTTTAACAGATTAATAGTGTATGGACATGGAACAAAATCATTATATCAAAGTTTTGAGGGAAATTATATTCATTTCTTCTTTAGGCTGTAAAATAAGAAAAAAGAAACTCCACCCTTGATGCCTTTTTAGATATGCAATAAATAAATAAATTTACTAGGGTTGTACATTTGAAATTTTTTAGACAATTTATGGGTTTTTTTACTCATCGTGTTTTCTCTTCTTGGGGTATAAAGTAAGAAAAAAAAAAAAAAAAAAAAAAAACCTTATCCACTCTTTGACACCTTTTTTAGATGTGCAATAAATATACAATAAGGACATATATAAATAATCTTATTAGGATTGGATAAGGTGAGGTGGGTGATGGGGAAGGTTTTGAGTTGGAGCAAGACATGAAAGACTTTCTGAATTTCTAAGACTTCTCACTTTTTAAATTATAAATGATTCTGAATGAGATGTATAATAAATAAATCAACCTTTCATTCAAAGTTTTCTGAGGAATCATACTTGCAAGGTCACTTACTGCTAATGAAAGGTTCATACTTATTGCAATCCATCATAAATCCCATTGTGAAGTGTCTGGACTGATCTGGAGTGACAATTGTACAAGAAATATGAAGAAATTGAATATGCAAAAATTCTTATTCATGTGGGAAATTAGGAATGAAAATGGAATTCAGGTTGGGAAAAAAGGTGCTTCCTAACAAGTTAGAAACGTCCAAAACATGTCCAACTTATTTATAATTGGCTTTAAAAAAAAAAAAAGGAAATCTGAACTTGAAGTTGACTATTAAGGATAATCATGATCGTTCTTTTTTCCCTCTCTTCCTTTATTTCTTCTATTTAGCTCAAGTTTTGTTTGGTGTGACAGCCATTGAGCATGGCCTAATCAGTCTAATTAGAACACCTTGGGCATTTCAACTGCTCTTCTGTATGCTGTACATTATTTTTGGAAATGTACAGAGTCATCCTTTCTTTAAAACTTTAAATAAAAAAAGAAAGTGCTGAATGGAGATACCATGACTCAATTTTAAGGCAATACACCTAGGTTCAATAGTTAAAATCATTCATTAAATAAAGATATGTACATTAACACATCTGTGCTGATCACGAATCTCAAATGATCAATGCTTTAAAATGCAGTTTAAGTCACCTTTACTCATCGAGTTGACTGACCCTAGTCACCAGAGTCACCAAGTCACATGAGTTGTATTAGTCCGTTCCAATGTTCAGGCAGACGCGAATGAGTTAGACCCGTTCACTCATTTACCTTTACAGCCGAGCCAAGCTTTCAAAAATTTAAATTATGCTTTGCATAGACTATATACACATAGGGAGATGCTCCTGTGAGAGTATCTCTCACCTTATTATGAGATATAAGGTGGAAACCCTCACATTTAAGTTGTTGTCATTTGCTATGGATGTGAGGGCCCCCGCATTATCTCTCATAATAAGGTGAGAGTATATCTAATAAGAGCATCTCCCATATATATATATATATCAAATGTCAATAATACCCCTACTTCATCTCTCATGATAAGGTAAAAGATGCTTTCATAAAAATATATATACGGTATGGGGAGGCGGTCCTTACGATTTACTGTATGGACCGTCTATTGGGGCCCATCATGAAACCCCACTGGTCATGGGACAAGGGGGACTGAAAGATCCAAGTGGGGCCAACTTATATTTCAAATTTGAAGTCAATCTAATACCTCCAACTCCTTCATCAATGGTCCATAAGTTTAATAGCTTTATATCAAAGTAGAAAAATTGACCCTCATTCCAACAGTCTAGTTCATTAGAATCCATGTAAATTTATGGGATTCAGTGCCTATAAAGAGATTATGAATGAGTAGTCAATTTGAATGGATTATAAAGTGGGCCTCAATGGGTATTTCAAACAGTGCAGACCGTAAAGTCAGTCTTTATAGAACCGCGTCCTATATGTACATGTATATATATATACAATGAAAGTGGTAATAATCTTTTGAACTAATTCCTACGAACTAAGGAGGAATCTGATAAATCTCTAGCCACCTGTTAAGGTGGATAGACTAATTTCAAATGGGAGAATGGGCCTTTTTTTTTTTTTTTTTGTCCTCTTGCTCGGTACAGGAGTAACCGGACTATGCCTATGAGCGTTTGAAGGGTGGCGATTTCTGATTGGACTGGATAATTCATGGTTCAGACTTCATGCCGTCTCTCTTCCGGTTGATATTTTCTTAGCTTTATTAATCAATGTGTCGTGTTATTTGATTTTATACTAAGCCACCTATACTTGTCCAAACACACTGACCCGCCCAATGCAAACCGAACCTTTCCGTCTATTTGAATTGACACTTTTAATTTCTTGACCAGGTTGGTTAGATATAAGATCTGGTTGGTGCCAAGCGTTTCAAGAATTCATGTCCAGCAATGTGGGAAAATTTAAAATGCCGTCCCTCAAGTAAAATGAGCATAATTTTGAATTTTGAACTTAATAAAATTCTTAATCTTGTGAAATAGTTCAGTTGACGTAGGACCACGGTTTGCATGAAGAGGTTGACGATTCAAAACTGCACTATATCACACTAGTAGCTCAACTAATTCTCACCGTAAAATCACAATCCAATAGGAAATTTAAAAATCTCATAAATAGCCACTGCATCCAATTAGAAATTCCCGATTTTCGATAAAAGTGCTTCCAACCAAACAGGTCCACGGTGCTTCGGATTGGACCCATAATTGAATAAGTTCATTTACTTGCACCCAAATCCAACTCCAATGGACCAACCGATCTATTACCTCAACATCTAAAACATGGAAAAACCATGATAGAGAATCAAACACAAACCTTTAAAGGCACTAAACTCATTGTTATAAAAATATAATGTTAATATCTATTTTACATTATATATATATATAGGAAGGTACTCCTATGAGAGGCACTCTCACCAAGTTGGTGAGAGATGGGTGGGGGTCTTCATATTTAAGTTGAGGGTCCTTGTATTTAAGTAGGTGAGAGTGGATATAGAAGTGAGGGCCCCCGCTCATCTCTCACCAACTTGGTGAAAGTGTCTCTCATAAGAGCAACTCCCATATATATATATATATATTACTTTTACACGCTTGACTTTGATATGTAGGTATTCATTCAGGTGACTTTGATATGCAGGTATTCATTCAGGTATGAACCTAATTTGACCTCAACATGGGCTCAATAATCAATTGGGTAACGAAAAACATAAGAAAGATTTCTACACTAAATAAAATTCTTTTTCTTTTTGGTCAAATTCTCTTTCGACGGAAAAATATAATTCATATAATCTAATCCGATATAATTTGAATAAGGCTTTGATAATGATAATGCTGTTTTTCTTTATACATGAGTAATCGGAAGGTCATCGGCCTCCTTCACATCCGATTCTACCCCGCACCCTAACCCTAGCACAACCTGACTGGCCCAATTACCAGCCCTATGAGCTTCACCATCTTAAAAAGTGATTGAAAACGAGTTCATTAACTGTTGGAAAAGCCCAACCCACCTAACGCCCTCGTTCCACACGCCCTCTGTGGCCCTAATCAGCCTTTCTTTATGAGTCCTTTTGATTCCATCGAGGGCAACGTGGGCCCCACATGATATTTCTAGAGAGACAGCCTCTCGAAGTATCTTCACACTGCTTCGACTCGATTCAGTGCACCCACTCTCAACTGCCATTAGATCTCCTTTCTAATCCGACGGCTCTCAGCACCCCACGCTGCCTGTCTCCCAACCTTTGGATTCCCCTTCTCCTCTCTGGCTCCAACGCTTCCACGACGACTACTTGCGGACCGTCCGATTCACTCAAATCCAACGGCGGTAACACCTTCTATAAACTGTACCCGCAAACAGCAAGTTATTTAATCCCGCTCTTTTTCGGATTCTGCTCGAAAGACACGACACGACACGACGCAACGGAAAGATATTTTTTCTCTCTTCCCATGCAATTTGCAGTAGGAATGCAAGATCAAGCGGCGAATTCTCTTCCTTCGAGCAGTGAGAGATCTTCGAGCTCGGCTCTTCATGTAGAAATGAAAGAAGGTGAGATTTTGGAATCTGGGTGTGGTTTTTGTTTCCATTTGTTTCAGTGAAATTGGTGAATTTTTTGTTGCAATTTTCTCATTGAATCTCTTTGTGGTGAGGTTTTTCTTCCTTGATTTTTTTTGTTGGGTTTTGTTGGATTGAGGATTTGTTGAACTGGGTTTCTTTCTATCTGATCGTAAATGGTGGATTTTTCCTCTACTGAGTTATTTTTTTCTGTTTGTAGATATGGCGGCTGTATCTTTTTTCTCTGTAGAAGACGGATTTCATCCTTTTTATTTTTTTGGTGGGTTGAAGGGAATGAGAGTTTTCTCAAATGGGTTTCTCTTAGTTGTTGGAAATGTTGATGCCTTTTGCTGGACTCCTTGTATTTCTGCCTTTCTTTTGGTTGTTTTTGAGTGGGAAATGCAGTTTCTTACTGAATCAAAAGATCTGTTTTGTTAATTTCTCTTTTTTCCTTTGTGGGGTTTTAAGAATATGAGATTTTTTCATCTGGGGTTTTCTCATCTTGTCTGGGAAGTGATCATTTCTTGAAATTTTGGTGAATGTTCATTGGAGAAGGGGTTGAAAGCGATGAGGAGATAAGGAGAGTGCCGGAATTAGGCAGTGAGCAGGGAGGTCCATCGACGTCCGGTCGGGAAGCCGTCTCGGGGGCGGGGCCCGACCGGGGCCAGACCTCAACCGAAGTGAGCCAGAGGAAGAGAGGGAGAAGCCCAGCTGACAAAGAACACAAACGCCTTAAAAGGTAAGCTTTAAATCTGGCAATGCTGTTTGGATGAAGGGAAAAGATGGGGAAAATGGGGATGGAGAAAAGTGTCTACAGTTCAAATTTTCTCCTTTCCTTACTGTGAATTTTTAATGGTTCACATGGTCAAAGGCAAATTTGGAATCTGAATTTGTCTTTTTCTTCAAACTTTAGGTTGCTTAGAAACAGAGTTTCTGCCCAACAAGCAAGAGAGAGAAAGAAGGCCTACTTAAATGAGCTTGAGGTGAAGGTGAAAGAGTTGGAATCCAGAAACTCTGAGCTGGAAGAGAGGCTGTCCACGTTGCAGAATGATAACCAGATGCTTAGACGTGTATGTATCTGTCATCCCCATCACCATCGTCACATGATCACATCACCATTTCCATCATACTCAATAATCATCACTCTCTCTAGAATGTTGTTTGAGTTGGCCCATTTGGATCATAATGCATTTCAGCTTTAGTTCCCCTTCAATAGGTAGTTGATTGAGTGTGCAAATTGCTAAATGAAAATTTCTTTCCACAACATTTCACCTTTAAATGGACGGGGTCATTATCATGGCTATTGTTGTTGATTAGGTGGCTTGATATTTTCTGCCAAGTTTTCATAGGTATGGATATGTTACATGTATCTATCTATTCTATTATTGTCATCAATTAAGAGCAATAATTTTAGATCTTTGTGATGCTGTAAGGTAGTATGGCGGACTTTCATACTCGGTTTGCTTTATCAATACATAGCATTCGTGCATTCTCACCCATGTTATGTCATGATCATTATTATTCTCAATTTCTCATATGCCACTATCATCATTGAAACTCTAGTTGATATCAACTGTTTCCAGTTTGCATAATGATCAGACCAATCCATGTGTACTAATTAGATGATATTATCCCATAAAAATTAATATGCTCTGGTTGAAGTGTTCAACCAAATTGTGCAGTATTCTGAGGAACCACAGCACATGGCATGGGGATAACATTTGGACTATGATACCCGGATACTTCAAAATAGGCAACTTATTGTGTTGATGCTCATGTTTTTATGTATAAAACCTGTGTCCTTGTAACGTCCTTGGTGTGCCCCTATTGTATGTGGGCATCATAGCCTTTGGATTCAATCCAAAGGTTAATATTGCTTTGAATGAAGTGATAGTTTTTGCATGCTGTAATCTTCCCCCGATAGTTAAGGACAAATTTATTTATTAAAAATAATATTGGACATTTGAAGCCATCCATTATAGGAAAGCATATCATCTGCACTTTCCTACTTAGGTGGAGCCTGGATGCACTTGATAGTTCCTCTTGTTTGCTTCTATTGATGTATAGAAATTGTAGCACAACTGTGACCTTCTTCATTTCTAAGTTCATGTTTTTTCATGCCCTAGAAATCATGCCTGAGATTTTTTCTCTAGTGGTGCATTATCTCATGGGAGGCGAGTTGCACAAATGACCACATCATGAAGATTTCCCAGGACTTCTCATGTCAAGAAGAAGGATTGATTTCAATTACATGCCCTCAAGGGATTTCTACTATAGTATTTGGCAACCAACTTTTAAGTTAACAATGTCACCTCATTTTACTACAACACTCACTTCACTTACCATTCAAGAAAGCAACATAAGATTAACTTCACTTATGATAGGTGAAGCCAATGCCATAGAACATCTCAGCAACCAGCTCACAGTCAATGAAGTTTGTAATGAACACTGTGACTATTGAGAGTTTTCTCAAATGTATCTTTTTTGATAGCCCATAGGCACTGGATCTCTACCCTTTCTCACCTCCCTACACTCATGCTCACTCTCCTCAACTGCTTGCTCCTCCAATCCGCCTGACCCATCAGCTACTGCATCCACCTCCACCTGATCTCCTACATAATGAATGGGAATGTCCACCAACAAACCGTCATCCTTGGCGACCTCGATTCTCTTGTTTCTATCGTTTATGGATTGAAGGAGTTCTAGGGTTTCAACATCATGAGCCTCACAAGACATTCCTACGGCTAAACCTGTCGCCAAGACATCAACTTGATATTTATTCACCTGATTCTCTCCCATACATCTCTCAGGCTTGTCCAACTCTCCCCCAGCCCCTATTCCTGCTGTACACCTGCCAGGGTGTTCTAGCACTTTCGTCTAATACTGGATGTCCCCAATCACTACGCCAATACCCTCCGCCTGACTGAATATCAGCCGGTTGGGTAGGAAATTTCACTATTTTTGTAAAGGAAGAGTTATTTGATCATGGTTATGACCACTGAGGTTATGCTTAAACCCATAACAGTTCTTGTTCTATGTTTGTTCTATTACAAAGGAACCTTTTCTTTTTTATTACACATTTATGCATACTTTCTGTAATATACATATATATATATATATAATCATGGACGAAGTTCATTATTTCATCAATAAATACTCATGGTATATATATAGATTACATTTGACACTAAACAAGTATCTAAGTAAGGAAACCTAATCTATTCATGGACCTTTTCAAATTGTTACCACAATAGTAATAGATAATCTTAATCTTAAACATATCCAAACAACTTTAACCTTGTTAATTTCATCTATTCTCTATAACCCTCCCATGATTGCATGGTTCTTCAAGAAAGGATCATGCTATTAGTTATATTAATTATTGCATTTCATCTCTAGAAACACATAGTTGATGTGACACTACAAAAATGTCCAATGTGTTGTATTAGTGGTGCTCATTATTTGTGGAGTCTATCATTGTCACATCTTGCTTATGTCATGTCTCCCAGAAGCATATGCAATATGATCTTTCGGCTTGAACAAAACTCTTGTTCGAGAGTATCAAGGGAATGAAGGAATGAGATCATGAGGCTTAAAAAATGTCATGAATGAGGGAAATGTGTAGATGGTTATAGGACATTATGGCTTTTATTTATATAAGAAACTTATGCAAGTTAATGAGGAGAGATGAGATAAGTGACTGAGAAGGACGGTGGTGCAATGGTTATTGTGAAAGTGGGTTGTAGTTCTCATGGGAACCAGGACCAATGCCTCAAGCCGAACATGACTCTAATACCGTCACAATTCAGAAAGAAATTTGTGTTTCATAGAGGTTTTTTAGGGTTCAGGGCAGGTATGGGTTTATAGATTTTGATACAAGTTGAGTTTGGGTGTGAATTCTGATCCTGCCCATCCGCACTGCCCTTTTTATAACACATAGAACCTTGTTATTGCATTTGGTATAGTACATTTGAGATGTGCAACCAAGTTCCTACGCGTGAGTCTTGTTCAATGTGGGATTTTATGTATACAATGGGTATCCATCACGATAAGACCCATATTCATCATAGGTTAGGTTTGGTGTCACAACTCACAACTTATAAACCTGTAATGGGTTGGGTACAAGGCAAGGTAGGCCTGGTTCAAGTTTACCCTGACCTATACCATACCCAGCCCATTGTTGTCGCTAATGGTATATAGAATACATTAAACAGGGCGCTAACTAGGAAACCTAATCTAGTCTAGAATCATTTCAAATTTTGATTGGAATCTTAATAGATGATCTTAATTCTAGACATTTAAATTACCTTAATCTTCTTAATAAATGATCTTAATTCTAAACATTTTTAAATAACCTCAACCTTTTAACTCTTGTATATTCTCTATCTGTAATGCCCTTTTGAGTCCACACTTATCCCCTCCTCCAGCTGCCAGAAAATTTGTTTTGTAGGATTGAGAGATCATTTTTGTCGGGGATATGTGGTAGTTGAAGTTTTCCATCATTATATCGTGATGATCAGTGTTTCTTATCAAGCTTATTATAACTGATGGTGTGAAGTTTTTTGCTTTTGAGTGTATATTAATTGACTGGTTAGGTAAGCTATCAACCACCTCAAATTGTACCTTGCCTCATCTCTATGGTAGGCCCTGCTGGTTTGGTGATCATAGAAGAACTTGGCAGCCAAAGAAAACTGAACAAAGACCAATTAGTTGCAGGCTGCAGCAACAACTCCAACCAAAATTGGGTTTGCACAAATTTCCACTTTAAAACATGCTTGTCCAATGGACAATCATCCAAATTGCAAAATCAACCCCCCACCCCAAAATAAAAAAATTAAAATACCAGAACAGGGGAAAAAAGGAAAAAGAAACTGGAAAAGCACTGTTGTGGTTGACACAATTATTTGAGGCAATTTTACTATCGATCTTCGCATCTACGACCGTAGAAACTGTTGGAAACTTGCTTCACTACAGGTGCTGGCGTATATATATTTATATATATCTCAGTATATGTCTCTTATGTTGAGTTGTTTTTAATAAACTTGCGTTATCGTTAAAAAAAATATATTTATATTTATTGTCATTGCCATGTTGATTTGATCTGCTATTAATACCATTATGATAGTATGATATTTAATTGTCTAATGCCCTTGAGAAGTTGATAGAAATTGACTATCGACCTCTTCTGTTGGGTGTCTTTGCCATTTTGGTTGTGAAGTTTTAATGGTTTACAGTGTGAATAACTTTTTACTATAAATTACTCTTGAGTGATGTAATTGCTGTTGTCAAAGATGCAGTAAGATGTGCTCATGTGCATTATCTAACCCATGTGGTTATGCTAAGATATAATTATTTTATTCTTTCTTATTGCATTGAAGGATGAAAAACATAGCTGAACCATACCAGATATTTCTATGTGATCTGCTTTAACTTTGGATAGCCGCTACTGACTACCATCATCTCACCGTCAACAGTGACTTTCTGATGTTGAATGACTAGATTTTCAGTGCTATGATCATTTTTTTAATGCTGTTTGCATTAAAGGGTAAAAAACATAGCTGAACCATACCAGATATTTCTATGTTATATCCTTTTGAAGATTGAATAGCCGCCGCTACTGACTACCATCATCACACCATCAACATTGACTTTCAGTTGTGGTTGAATGACAAGGTTCTCAGTGCTATTATCTCTTTTTTTTTTAATGGTGTTTTGGTTCAATTATCTTTCTTTTATCATTCACTGATTTAGACTCCTTGGCCATTGGGTTGGAGTGACTGTTATTTTAACCCTTTTAATCATATTATGCAGGTATTGAAGAATACCACAGCCAGTAGGAGAGGAAGCACTAGTGCCAATGAAGGGTCGATGTAAACTGCGTGGCCCATTTATGCCCAAGTTTGAGAGAGAAACCAAGAAAATGCATGGATGGAAATATGTTAGAAGTACTAAAGAGATTAATTTATTTGTCCCCGGGAAAAACCCAACAAGAATCCATAACATTTCAGCCTCGAGAAAGCAAAATTAAGATATATGCAATTGTCGTTGACACTACTGTTTAAATGGATTTATGTCATAGTGCTGTGCTTATTTAATGGCATTTCCATTATAACTAGTTCATGCAGTTGGGGGCCACCTTGTGTGATCTATTTATTTATCCTGTGGGCCTTTCTCTAAGCTGGGGCTTGAAACTAAACCCCGTCAAAGTGATCATTTGTTGAAAAAAGTGGTTGCCTATTGAACATAAGCTGTAAGGACTTAGTGATTACACATGATTCCATGGCTTGCATTGTGAGCTGGGGGATGAGACTCTGTAGTGAATTTCCAATGGGTGGACCACATTTGATCTTAAATAGGGCGTTTTGTTGTGGGGAAAAGGTCGGGAAAGTAGGCTATTGTAACCAAATGGATGCCCCACTTTTGTCTCCGGCTGACGGCTGGTTGCGGGCGTGTTTGGGAGATTGGGTGAGGTTCAAGTTACCAAATGTCCCACCTTTTTCCCACGTATAAATGACCACTTAATGAGGACTGTAACCCCCTTGCCTTTGACAGTAATGCCATCACATCTGGACGGTTCATTGTGCCATATTTAGGCATATAGTTAGTCATCGAGTCTGATCAGATTATTTCAGGCATGGATACGGATGCCTAAGAGTCTCCTCGACTAAAAGTTCGTTTCATGCCCTCAAAATAGCCTAGTTTTCATTCAGTTGTCTCTTGGTGAGAGCTGTTTCCAGCAGCTAATTGAGATTACAGCCATGATTCAATAAATGCAATAGTTAAAAGTAGTGTTTTCTGCAGTTAATCATAGATGTATGCTGGAGCTCATGGCTTAATGATATTGATCTTGTAACGATGGGCTCCACCCCTGTTCATACATTTAGCCGGCATGCATTGGTAAATGATTCTTGTGCGTTGGTAGCTTAATTGCATTTTTGAGAGCTCATGGTAGCTGATGTGCCAAGGTGTGGTTGTGTGGGGGCTCACTTTGGAGCTACCACGGATGAGGAGCTGCTTTGGCTAAACAATCATCCTCAGGCTTGTTGGATGGTGAGGGAACCTTTGCTCCGAGTCTGAGTTACTATTGAGTCATCATTGTCAAAACTGTGATTCTGTAGTTTTCACTCGGTTCATAGCATAATATGAATGATTTCATAGTTGAATTTGAACGGATTTGGTTGATTTCAGAATTAATTGGGATGATCTAATTCAACGGAGAACAGTAGAATCGCCCGGACGAGATTTAGGCCAGGCAAGGGGGTTGGATTGGTCACGGCAAGGTTGTTTTAATTGATCCCAACCAGTCCCGTGCAAGAGGAATGCACTTGCTGCTCCCTCTCTTGTTGTAACATTTCCTTTGTAAATAGCCCACACAGTTGGTAATTTTCATAATCTTTATCAAGCTCCTATGACAACAATAATATAGACCATGCCTTATTAATTTGTTATCCCTTCATTAATTTAAGACCTTCACATACCCATATAATAGAATTGGAATATGATGTAAAAATAACTCGTAAACGTGTCTGATATCACTATGACTACTCAATATGTAGAGATTGCTAACTAAAAAACAGACCTTAGTCACAAAAAAAAAAAAACACACTTATAATTTATCCTCTCAAGACGAAGTTCATAAGAGTACGTAGAAACAGAACACAAAAACTATTAATCAATGAACATATATGAGTGGCACGCCAGGATGATCTCAGTGAGCCTCATAGTCATAGGCCTCTGGCAAGCATTTCTTCGTAGTTCTTGATGGACTCAAGCCGCTGGATCTGAAGATGTTGCCTGAATCGCTTGATGAATGCTTCTGCGGATTCGTTGATGTCATCGTGCTTGACTTGCATCTTCTTCACCTCTTCGGGCTTCTTCTCTCTAACATGAGTCATCTGATGATTCCTTTGTGCTTCTTCTCCTGACTTGAAATTGTTGAGAGATGAGAAGGAACTTTTCTTCATTATTGTCACTGGTTGATTATCAAAGGGAAAGGCACAGGTGGCCTTTAACACAAGCTAAATGAATCCTTTTATATGTCCCAAGCAGGGGGAAAAAGTAATACCAACGTGCTTGAACATGCAATGATAAAATAATTCTATGATATGCCAAATGAAGATCTGAGAATTCAAAGCTGGTCTTCGTGGACGATGTGAGAGTATTTTAATGCTCCAATGTCGAAACCCATGTGCATGAAAAGAAGAAACTAGGCAAAAGAGAGAAAAGCAGTAGAACACTAGACGCGGAGTCAAAAGTAGTGCACTTTTCCTTTTCACCAAATTCTGTCCACCTGAAGTGGGGACATTTTAATGGGTGATCCCCTACCACTGGATTCGTTGATGCTACGAGGATGTGGATATTTTAAGATCTCCATGTTGAAAAATTATAACCATTAATGTGAGATCATCTCATTATATAATGATAATGAAAAAGAAAGGAAGCAACAAAGAGGAGGCAAGGAAAATGTGAATCATAGGCTAGGAATATGTGTATGGAACATATTTGGCGGTACTGGGGTAGCAGGGGCGCCATGGGTTAGTCTTATTGGATCAAAGACTTCAGGAATACCCATGGCATAATATATATTGGGGAGTGCCGTGCCCTTTCTAATTGAACCCACTGGAATACATGATGATCATAAAAGTCATTGGATGAAAATATTTATATGAGGCCTACCCATATGTGAAATATTGCCAGCCCTGACCCAGCGGCCATTGCTGCGTCTTCCAGCCAGTGGCCATCCCCGCACTCCTTTCTCCCGGGCCAGGTGTTGCTTTATCCCCCGTGGCCAACTCTCCCTCACCCCTGTCACCGGTCACGCATCTCCCTCTTGCTGACCGACCATTTCCTGCGCCTAGCGGCCATCCCTCCTCCCTACAAGCTCTCGGCCATCTCCCCTGCCCACTACCTGCTACCATCTCCTTCTTGCACTCAGCCTGCAGCCCCTGCTGCCTCCTCCCTGCTGATGTCAACTCTGTACATCCACGGTAACTTCCCCCAGCCCCTTCATCCCTAACACACCCTGTACAATGATTTAAGTGTCCAACTTGGACGGGTTGGGTTTAACATGGGCCCTGTGACAAAAAAAAGAGGGGCGTTTTTTAAATGGAGCGTTTTATTGAATCTCCCACACATATATATATATATATTTATATATATATATATATATATAGAGCAAGGCTCTCCTAAGCTCAAGTTTAGGATAAAATCTTGTAAGCTCATGCTTGTAGGGCGCATCTTTGGTTCATCCAAATGGACCAAACACATGAACCCTCTAAATTGCACATGTCCACCAATTTTCGTTTAGATCCAAATTTACTAGACCGTTGGATTGACTATGTATCGATTCTAATGGACTATTGACCATTAAACTTTTGGGCCCATATGGAGAAGATAGAAATCACGGTTAGAGCTGATTTTTTGTAGAGAGAAAGATCCTAAAGAGTCCTTGAAATCCCCCCCACCCCTATTCTCATGTGGGTCCCAAGATGGGCCCCACCATATACTTGAACTTACCTTATCCTAAGCTTGAATTTAGGAGAACTGGCTCCATAATATATATATATATATAAATATATATATACATACACGTATAAAGGATGACTCTCCTGAGCTGCAGCCCATGAGAGCATCAGCAGCTGAAGCGTGCAACTTGCATATGTGACACTAGTGAGACATTAGGTTATTTCTTCCTTTTCCTCTTCTTCCCTCTGACCTAACCGATCAGAGAAGGCTGCGGGCTACATGTTTGGATCGAGAAATCCTCTGTCTTCCCTCATCCTCTCCTTCCGTCCATGCATCATGTGCCGCCTATATGCCCCCTCCTTCACCCTTTCTGTCTTCTCTTCTCCACTCTCCCTCTCTTGATCTCCTCTCTCCCTCTCTCCACTGCGCCGCCCATCATCCCCTTCTCCATTGCGAGTGCTCTGCGCCCAGCCTAGCCCCAAGAGACGATGGATAGGCTCCCCTAAAGATTGTTTCTCAGCTAGCTTCCATGTGCTCGTTAAAGGATCCCTAAAGATTGGTTCTCGGCTAGCTTCCATGTGCTCTTAAAGGATAGTCATTCTCTTTGGTTAAGAAATAGTCATTTTCTTTTGTTAAAGGAGACTTGTAGTCACCCTTCTCTCTGAACCCATCTTCGCATGTGACAGCAACATCCATAACAGCACTCACCCATACATTGGCATCGCGGTAGCTCTTCTCCTCCAACGCTTTGAGGGTTTCTCTGAGAGTAGATTTTAAATCCGAGTGCAGTTCCAAACACACATCCAAGCAATCCCTGTCATAACCATCGAACCGTCCTGATTCCATCAACCATTTTATGTGGGCCTCTGATTTTTTCACCAGGGCCATGGTCAGTTGCATTGAGATGGTCCCAAGTCCTTCAAGATCTGCAGTTCTGCTTCTGGGGTTGGATTGGAAGGCTATCATGCAGAATTTGTAGCCGATGTTGCTGTTTACTGGTGAGAATTTCTTGCATGTCTTGGATGGGATCTGCCTCACAAGATGGGTTTTGAAGGAAGAGGAGAGAGAGCAAAAAAAAGATGTAAAGCTTATTCATTTCCACGGCTTGGTTGGTTTGCAACGTGTGAAAAATTGAAATATAAAGTGTTGGATTTCTTATTTATTTGTATCTTGGGGTGATTCCAAATAGGGTATATGTAAAAAGGATTTCTTGCAGTATAATTGATAGAGAAAGTTTATAGTAACAGGATCTTTTTGAGGAATTTGCCGTGTTAGTTTAATGTAATTGGAGTCTGACCACCTTTACAAAATGAGCCACATTACTCTCCATTAAAGTGGATGTTAAGAAGCAAAGAAAAGTTTTTGAGATCATTGCTTTGATTGGAAGCTTATAAAGAACATTCAGATCATTGCCTTGATTAGAAGCTTATAAAGAACATTCAGTCAGGCTGATCTTTCAAGGTAGATAGATGATCTACCCAACCTTTTTCTGCATTGACAATTGTCATGCACTCAAACTATAATTATGGTAACAAGGCCAACTTTTTTCATTCCTTTAGACTGTTAAACAGGACAATTTTATGTAGCTCAATGCAGTCTTATAACATCAACCACCAGATGTTTCTACCAAAGGAAAAAAATGCAGTCTTATGAAATAAACTGGCTGCTTGGACCTATTCAGGTGTCTAAATTGGGGGCTCCAGACTTTGAGAAAAACTGTTCAAACTTGTCCAAGCCAGTCTACTTAGGAAAATTGGTCATCTCAAAACAGCTGAGGGGACTGTGCAGTGCCTCTATCGGTAGCAGCTTGCTGAAATTGACCAGATTTTGCTTTTAAAGAGTGCAGTGTTTCCTCTTGCACAATATGCTTTTTGGGTCTATTCCTTCTAATGTTGCGAGGAAGGAAAGTCTAGTATCCTTTGATTTGTCACACTCAATTAGAGGGCCCTCTACCAGATGGCATAGCCATTTTCCTTTGCATGTGTGCTCGATTGGATTCACTGTTTTGTGTTGTGTGTGTGTTCGATTGCAAGTTTTTACTTAAGCCAACACCTGTATCCTTTTCTTATGGCAAAACAAGGCAGGCAAAGTGCTAATTTCTTATAAGAATAACATTAAAAAAAAAAACTCTTATAAAAATAGACTCAAAATTTGGTTCAACCAGTTTTATTGGAGAGTTGAGGCTCGCGCGCTTCCTTGAGCTTAATGTCAGTGTTGAAAGCTACTGACTGGATGATTATATCATGGGCGTAGAACAGTTGCAGCGTTCGATCTAATTAGAGGAGCATCTGAGATAGGTGCTCTAGAACTTTAATGAATCAACCAAAAAAGTAATCCTTTCTTATATATAGAATCCCACCATCAGATCTCCAAATCTTGATGGGATTTAATTTTAACAAACACATGCTGAGACATGGGATGAATAAAGAACTTTCTTCTCAAAATACAATTAAAATGGGAAATGGAAAGAAAAGCAGGGGAGCCAGCAGCAGTGAAGACCCATTCCCGAATCAGCTTGGCAAGGACCGGGAGAAAAACAGTTGGGAGAGAACTAATCTTTAGGGGAGCCCATCCATCGTCTCTAGGGGCTGGGTTGGGCGCAGAGCACTCACAATGGAGAAGGAGACGATGGGCGGCGGCAGTGGAGAGAGGGAGAGAGCAGATCGAGAGAGGGAGAGTGGAGAAGACGGAAAGGGTGAAGGAGGGGGCAGATGGGCGGCACATGAACCCAAACCAGTAGCCTGAATTAAGAAATAACTTAATGCCTAACTTATGCCACATGTGCGAGTCGCACGCCTCAGCTGATGCTCTGCTGAGCTGCAGCTGAGGAGAGCCCTCATTTAAGAGTGTACCCAAAGATTATGCCAAAAATTTATCAACTTCATATTATTATTATTATTTTTTTACTTTCGATCCAACAGTAATTCATTTGGATGGGTGAAAACTTGATGGATCTAGTATACATAAGGGAGCCCTATGTATGTAGATAGTTCGGATGTATCATAAAGTTGGCCCCACTATGTTATCCCTCACTATATAGTGAGGGATGGATGCACATGAATATTTCCATATATATATAGATTTGATACTCTTCTCACCTCATGACCATGCATCGCACCGAATTTTACACTCATCGAACATTTGCAAACTGTTGGATTAAAATTCAAAAAAATCTATAACTAAGATGCCGTTAAAGTTAGGTTGATTCTTTCACAATTCACACAGTGATATTTGACCGACCTATATAATATATTCACAACATAGCCCTCTCATGAATCTAATCCCGATGGATAGACAAATCAAGTGGGCCCCCGGGGCTTAATTTTTTGAAGAGCAAACCTGGATTTTTTAAGCTAACATAGCACTCCTCCAATGCCATTGTGCAGTAGTCCACTGATTAGGGGTATTCAGGGCCAGGCCGGGCTGGGCTAGGCTGAAGCATATCCAGGCCAGCCCAACTTTAAAAACAGGGGCGTGAATCCAACTAAGGCCCAACACAGGCCATAAATATCAGGCCCAAACCTGCCCATTTAGCCAATTGGGCCATATGGCTTGCTACCCACTGAGGAATCTGAGCGAGTGATTGAATTAGTTTCCTCCGTGTTACCATGAAGTCCCAAAATGAGTTACCACATTTTTTAAGGGATTCTATCAGTAGCGGACCCAAGATTTTTGTTTGGGTGGGGCTAAATTTTTGCTTGGCTTTGCTAGACTTTTTTCACATTAACAATATAAAAAGAAAAAATGTATTTCATTTAAATGTACATAAACTTTTTTCCATGACCGGATCTCCTGCCCAATTGAAGGTTCTTCCAATTGTCTCTCCCAAGCGATCATCAAAAC
The DNA here is from genome assembly GCA_029852735.1 of Persea americana. Classification (NCBI taxonomy): domain Eukaryota; kingdom Viridiplantae; phylum Streptophyta; class Magnoliopsida; order Laurales; family Lauraceae; genus Persea; species Persea americana. Next base: position 56,407,199 of record CM056813.1, on the reverse strand, counting down.
AATCTAAGACAACATTTTCTTTAATCATAGGTGTTTGGATGCCCTGAAACAATGATTTGGGTGAGCACCCAATTATCCAATTTGGGTTTCTAAAGAGGTTATATTTGGATCTAAAGAATTTAGTTGTCTGCACTTAACTTAGTTGTAAAAGTAATTCTCTATAGTTGGTTGTGGGTTCATAGCAAAGAAGAAAGGTTTTCAGTTAAATATACCTCAAGTTATCCAAACATATGAACCGTAAGGCCTGATTTATGTACGAGTCAAAGCATAAAGTGTGCCCAATGGTGATTTGGTCATCTTCGGACCTGTAGATATGCTCTGATTTGGTGATTTAGGCTTAGGGTTTGGATTATGATTTGGTTTTTTAGGATTTGAAATTATTATTTAGAGATTAAGGGTTCAAATTTAGGTATAGAGTGATTAGGATTATACTAGATCTAAGGGGGGAGGGAGGTAGCTTTATTTAGGATTATTTGTTGAGAGAAAGAGAGTAATCATGAGAACACGGGCGATAAGAAGCTCGATCGGTGCGACGAGGATATTAGACACTCAATAGAAAGAAGATGTTGACAAAGAAGGACACAAAAAGAATCAAGTACTCTCGGCGAGAAGATGTTAAAAGAGAAGATGAGTGTTTTCAATAAGATTTTGTGACGTGGGGCAAGAACAAGGTTTACACGTGGGGCAACTGTTTATTAAAAATACGTGGGACAGATCTAGGCTATTCAAATCTTTAACTTATTTTCAAAATTGACCTGGCCCCCCCCCCCCCCGCCCCGAGTGATTTATATGTAGGTCCGCCACTGGGTCACTCTATTAACAGTAAGCAATCTCCTTCTATTATTACTTGCTGTAGCTGTAGTTCAATGCACATTTCAACTCCTTTGAGCAAGGATTGAAGTTCTGCTTCCATTGAATTTCCTGCAGCAATCTTCCCTGCTGATTTGTAAATATGTAATATGATTGGTCAAAATCTAACTTTGCATAGTTGCCTGGTGGTAGAATCCATATATCTGGAGGAAGACCCGCAGGAGCTGCATTCAATATAATTTTACTAGCCACGTTCCATTCAATTAATGCACTTAAAAGTTTGTTGTTTGATGGCTTTGGGAAGAATTGGAAAAGGTAAATTGGTGGTTATTTCTCATCTTCCATAGGTACTAGAATTCACATTTTTGATTTTGTGGTCCAAAACCATTCTGAAAAGGAGGAATGCAAGGATAGAGAGGCCCATACAAATATAGGAAATAGATGGTCCACAGTTTCAGGGTCTTTGTGACATAGGCTACAGAAGGAGTCATTTGTGATATCAAATCTAGATAGTCGATCTTTAGTGGCCAGCTTGTTGGTCAGGATTTACCAAACATGGAACTTTAGTTTTGAAGGGACCTCTAGCTGCCACAGCTCAAGCCAAGGTAAATGGGGACCCATACTTTGACCCTGATGATGTTTAATCTTATTTGTGTTGTATCAGCAACGAATGGTCGGTCCATTATAAAGGCAGCAGCCAAAGTCCCACATGGAAAGAAGTGAGTCAGAGTGAAGCATTTATATATCACAATGCACGTTAGTAGAGTGTCTCTTCGGAGACATCTGATAAAATTGGAACGATACAGAGAAGATTAGCATGGCCCCTGCGCAAGGATGACACGCACAAATCGAGAAATGGTCCAGATTTTTTTCGTTCTCCCTGCAACAAATTTTCCTAATGCATCCAGTGTCATGGTGATCGAAGGAGCAGCAGTGAATGAACTGCTTCTGTTTGCAATTCTCCCTGCAACAAATTTTCCATATGCATCCAGTTTCATGGAGATGGAAGGAGCAGCAGTGAATGCATCGCTTCTGTTTGCAAAATCTCAAGATATCTGAATGTCACATTTGTTCACCAATACTAATAACCATTAGTAAGTAGTAACCATTCAATATGTATTTAATCACCATTAGTAAGGTTTGCTAGGTAGAGCTGCTGTTGGTTTGCTTACAAATGGAGGCTTGGATGGATTCTTTTAGTGAACATGTATTTTGATATGAACTACATCTTGATGATCGACATTTTATACCATTTTTCTCTTATTGAAGTTATTTTACATTTTATTCCATAACTAATACCTCCACATTTTGATGATAGGGTTCCTCATCTCATGTAACATTTTATTTCTTGAAAACTCTCTTTCCACTATTATAGTCTGGCAAAGGCTATAAGTTTTCTGATTAGAATGGCTAATAAGGGAATTTTCAAGTAAGCTCATTTGAGCAAATAACTTAGATGAGCACAGTCCCCCTGAAAAAAAGACTGCTTATGATCAAATCCAAATCCCACACACTGCCACACCCTTAAATGTGATTGATTCTAATTTTTTCACACCAATCTAAATGGGATTTGACCATTGAATTGAAATAAAATTAAAAAAAAAAAAAATACATTCTAAAAGCATTAATTTTGAAGATTGGTGGACATGGAGTTTTGCTCACAAGTGGGTCATCACCAGATCTTTCAATCCCCACCTTCCCATGAATTGGCGTGGCTGCAGGTGGGCCCTACAGGGCGTGCACACCTGAAAGGAGCTCTGCTGCTATATGTGTCATCTTTGAAAGTCCTTGCATAGCTATTTACTCCGACGCTTTTTTATATAGACCTATAGCAATGTGTGAGTTTGTTCTTTTTCCTAACCATATTCTTAGAGTAAAATGGTTAGTATCCCATTAAATGCATTACTTGTGTGTCTGACTTCTTTTTATTTTTTAGGTCTTCTGATTGCAACTTGAAACCTACAAGCTTGCAAAAAACTTGGTTTGAAGGAATAGTATGGCAAAAACAGCATATGCTTTATCTTTGTCAGTAGGAATGACATTCCAATATATGAAGCTGAAGTGAGCTCTGCACTTAAGGTATAGTTTCTTCTTGCCCCTGCATTCTGCTCATTGCATGTGTATTTCTTGGATACCATATTCCCCTAAAAAAATGAAGATATGGTTTGTATATTCTACCTCTTTCGGACCACATTCCAACAGAAACTTCTTGATAAACCTGTCACCAAAGTTATTTATGCATATTCATCTGAACCATGTGAATTGATTGCATTACATCTGAATACCTTACAGAGCATGCATAATTTTAAAGTCAAAACATCTTGTAGTCTGTACATAAAATATGAGATAATGATGTATGACTTCTCAATTGTCCTAAGCATTTGGTATGACATACTGTCTTTGATCAATAGAATAAAACTGTCATCCAGTGAACAACCAACTCATCCCTATCAGTCATTGGTTGAACTTTGTTTCTTTCTTTGTCTTTTCCATTTGTAAGTGATTATTAATTGGCCAGGATTGATAGTGACCCACACTGGCTCTGTTGATTGGTTGCAGTTCTACTTGTTTCCTCCATCCCCCTTTTTCCCTGTGATTATGGTTTCAAAGATTTATCTAAAGACATCTCCCTTGGTCGATTGGATTACTACCTTAGTGGCTGTGATTGCATTCAATAGATAACCCAGCCAGGACCGGCTTTGGATGTGATTGTTCTTACTATTAAGGGACCCCACTTCCTTAAAAATAGCTTCTATTGAACTGCACAGTCAACATGCTTCTATAGGTTGGATGTGCTGGCCAAGTATTTCAAGTGACGTTTGTGTGATTTGAGTGCTCTCCAAATACTCAGGTCTCAGACAACCTTATATATCCCTTGATGCCTGCTCAGGGTGAGTGGGAATGGCAGTTGAAAGTCCAAGATGCAATTGCACATGAAAAAACTATTCCAAGGAGCTGGGCTATGCAGTAGTCAAGATATTTCACACATGCGTTGGAACCTGATTAAACTACACTGGTTGTTGGGTCTCTGTGTTAGTAAAGATTGGCAGTCCACTCACGGGTTTATTGAATCATCAAACAGATAATTGATTGAGCATTGTTTGTTGACTTGCATCGACTTATTATTCAACAGTCTGCCAGATTTTTTTGTTATCTATTACCAAAGTTTTTACCTTGGCTGAATAAAGTGATCATAGGCTTAAAATTAGACCTTGGAGGCTTGGACTGAACATGATTTCTCTTGATTTGCATCAAATTGGTATCAAACCACACCGGTGTGCATTAGTTGTGATCCCTCGGGCAACATCATCCAACTACAGTTCCACAACATTTGTATGTTGTCATCATCAAAGCCTTGTCTCAACTATGTTGGGGGTCGTCTACATGAATTTTGTTTTTCCATTCCAATCTATCATGAGCCAAATCCTCATATAGTCTGCACTTCTTTATATTAATCATTGCTACTTCCATCCATGTCCTTTTTGGCCTACCCCCTCCTTCGTGGGCCATCAACCTGAATAGAAAAACTTCTCCTCAATGTACTGCTGCTCTCTAGCGTTAGATATGTCCAAACCATCTCAAATGAGTTTCTCTTAATTGGCTTGTGATACCTAAAGGTGGGCCTTAAAGGAAAAGGATTTGGCTTGTGGCTTCCTGCATAAGTTGTGGGAGAGGCATTTATAGAATCACCCATTTACGAAAGGACCCATGTGTCATTAGATCAACAATCTGGCCTAAATGGACTGTTGAGAGTTGAGACTCTTATAGTGAGAACTACATGTTTGATCATTTTCGTAGAAACATTGCCAGAAGTATTAATATTTTCCCATAGAGATGGGTCCCCGCCTCTACCACAGTCCTGATGCACTGCACTCATGCGACCAGTGTAGACAGCGCGGGGGTGCATATGAGAAAATTGTTATTCAATACACATATTCCTGGCCAATATTCAGTAGTCATCAAAATTTCCTTGTCTCTTCTTTGTTGCTTCCTTTCCTTTTTAATTATCTGCGCAGTGGCCACCATTGCATGTCCCACTTGGTGTGGACGGAATTTGGTAAAAAGGAAATGAGCACTTCTCTGAATTCCACTGCTTTTCTTCTTCATATTTTTTCTTGCACATGGGTTTGGAGCATTAAAATACTCTTACATTGCCCACAAAAAACAGCCTTCAATTGGCATGATAGAGAACTATTTTATTATTTCATGTTCAAAGCACGTTCGATTACCCCCCACCCAAACACACAGAGAGAGGATATATAAGAGGAGTTGGCTTGTATGCTTTGATCATCCATATAAGAGGAATTGGCTTGTATGCTTTGATAATCTATCAATCAATCAGTGAAAATGAAGAGAAGTTCCATCTCCCCTCTCAACAACCCCAAGTCAGGAGAAGAAGCACAAGGGCTGGTTCATCAGTTGAATCATGTTAGAGAAAAGAGATCCAACGAGGTTAAGATGGAAATCCATAACGATGATGTCAATGAATCTGCAGAAGCATTCATCAAGCGATTCAGGCAGCAACTTCAGATCCAACGGCTCAAGTCCATCAAGAACTACCAAGATATGCTTGCCAGAGGCTTATGAGAGCTGAGGTCATCCTGCTTGCCACTCATATACTTCTTTTGTGTGATGTTCATTGCTGGATTAATAGTTTTTGTTTCCTATTTCTATGTGCCTATATGAGTTTTCATTTTTGAGAGGATAAATCTCTTTCCAAATCACAAATTTACTTTGTGATTAATTAAGGTCTGATTGTTACTTTGTGATATCTTCATATATATATATATATATATATATGAGTTTTCATTTTTGAGAGGATAAAATCTCTTTCCAAATCGTAAAGTTACTTTGTGATTAATTAAGGTCTGATTGTTACTTGGTGATATCTTCATATATATATATATATGAGTTTTCATTTTTGAGAGGATAAAATCTCTTTCCAAATCGTAAAGTTACTTCGTGATTAATTAAGGTCTGATTGTTACTTTGTGATATCTTCATATTAAGTGGTTATGGTGATATTAGACATGTTCATGAGTGAGTTATTGACATTGTATTTCAATCTTATTAGATGGGTCTATGAAGGTCTTAATGATGGGATAACCAATGATTAAGATATGGTATTTAAGACAATTGTCTTTCACAGGAGCTTGACAAAACATATGAAAATTATGGACTGTTGAGCTATTTGAGAGAGAGAGAGAGAGAGAGAGAGAGAGAGAGAGAGAGAGAGAGAGAGAGAGAGAGAGCACATGCAATCCTCTTGAAGAGTCCACTTGTGGTCAACCCAATACACCTTGCAGTTAATTATCCAACTCTTTTGCACTGATTGAACCTGATTAGAGTGTTATTCTAATGTTCTCCATTCAATTCAGTCACGCTAAGTTATCCTTAAATTAACCCAATTTGTTCCAAATCAAAATTCGATCGACCACGAAATCATTAATGCCATGTTCTTAAAAACATCTGAATATGAATTGTTTTACTTAAGAACCATTTAAAAATGCATGGTTCAATTAAATACCTACAGGTAAAGGCATCAGTTCTGTGGTCAATACCATTAGACCATGAGATCCAGCAAGCAAAGATAAGTGACAACCCTGCAAGAATCACTCAATTTGGAAAGCAGAACCAAACTCATTATGGCTTTCCAAAGCTGTACTCTCAATTATCTGCTGGAAAAGGCTCTAAAAATAAATAAAATAAATGTTTATCTATCAGAAGGCCATGAGACAAACTTCCTGTATGTAGATTTTTATGGGGCAACCAATCCATGCTTGAATAAATCAGATCATGGCCTGTATGAAAACTATATGCCTAAATGTGTGGGGCACAGTGAACTATCCAGATTCTAAGGCATTAATACAAAGGAGGCCACTGCCCCCATTAAGTGGTCATTTATATGTGGGGAAAAGGTGGGGCATCCATTTATCATCGGAGACCCATCGAAAACCAACCGAAATCTCACCCTCGATCTAACCATACAAACCAAATCAACGGTAACATTTGAGCCCTTACAGGTTATGTACAAAAGTCAACTACTTGTTCACTAAATGTCCATCACACAAGGTGGTCCCTAACTGCATAGAATGGTAGCTGCACTGAAAATACCATTAAATAAGAACAGTTCAATGACAAAAAAAAAATACACCAAGATAAATTCATTTTAACAGTAGTAACAACATTTGCGAATATCTTAATTTCCATTCCATGAGGTTGAAATGTTATAGTTTCTTAGGTTTTTCGTTGGGACAAATAAACCAAACTCATCAGAAGCAGTTGTAACATATTCATCCGAAACTTACAGACTGAAATAGGCTGCTCACTTTATGCTGACCCTTTATTGGCACCCGTACTCTGTCCTCTCCTACTCACAATGGTATTCTTCAGTATCTGCATAATTTGATTACAAGTGGTAAAACATCAGTAAATTAAAAAAAGATGCTAATGAGTGGCACTTGAAAGCACTATTTGCCGTGGTGGTGGTGGGTGGTTGTGGGGGACACTGATGGTGATGATGGTAGTGAGTAGTGACTGTTTAATGGTTATGGGCATGAAACAAAATATATGGTATAATTGAGCTATTTCTTGTGATCTTAATTCATAAAAGAGGGATTAAAATAAGTATTTTAATATAACCAAATGAGTTAAAAGAGACAATTGCAGGGCTCTTGTGCAATTTCTATTAAAAAAATTATTCACACAGGGTAATCAGTTAAATTTTTTACAAACTGAATGGCCAAGACAATCGACCTACAGATGTTCTCTTTACAGACAATAGTCAATTTCTACTAAATTCTCAAAGGTATCAGACAATTAAATTTAACAGTATGATATAATGGCAATGGTCAATCGTCTCTCTCTTTTGTGAAGGGCCAACCTCCAAGAAAGCAGTGTTTCAAGAATAAGAAACAATGAAGGCCTATTTTCTCTTGCCCCATCTAAAATGAGAGTTGTAGGATCTCTTCCAGGAAAGGCAAGCCCCTCTCAATTTAAGGATTGGGTGCCTCTGTAAAACCAGACCCCCCACCCCCTCAAGTGTTGAAGTTGAATGCCTAAGTGAAAGCGATGTCAAAATTGGGTGCCTCCACGAAAGGCAGCCCTTCCCAGGCGCTGGGCACCTTTGTGAAAACAACAATCCAATTAAAAAACAATCCTGTGTGATCTTTGCAGCATGGTCAGCCTCTCATTTTGCTACACAGACAACCTACCTTCAAGCTCAGAGTTTCTGGATTCCGAGTCCTAATCTTCACCTCAAGATTATGTCATCTAAGTAGGCCTTCCATCTCTCATCTAAGCAAAGAACCAACAGCCACTCTTCCTACCCAACCTACTTTGCATAAGAGTTCTTGGGTCTCCCAACAGGATTAATATGTGGGAGCAACAAAACTATTGATTATAGCTTAAAGGTTTCTGCAATTGGGGCATTCGCAAACGATTATCACGTCCATATATCTTGCCTTTTTGCATTCAAAGGCAATTCATTCAATATTGCTCCTTCAATCCTCACATTACATGGATCTCTTTGATATGAACTCTCTCTCTCTCTCTCTCTCTCTCTCTCTCTCTCAACAGAGAAGGAGAAATAAAAGTTGGATTAGATTTTTCACAAATTGCAAGAGAAAGTTGTGTTTTTTTGCATGAATGATTTTGATACTAATAATTTCCAGTGAGAGATCAATGAAACCGCATATAGAAAAGAAAGGGAAAAAAGGGCAAAACAATCAATAATATCATGAAAACAGAATGGAAATCAGTTGCATCCAGATGTCACATGAGAAAGAGAAGAACAAACACCCCCCAAGACTGCGAGAAGCCGTCATGGTTGCAGGGAGGCTGAGGAAAAAGAAAAAAAAATTTGGACCATTTCTCGATTTGTGCGTGTCATCCTTGCGCAGGGGCCATGCTAATCTTCTCTGTATCGTTCCAATTTTATCAGATGTCTCCGAAGAGACACCGTACCTACGTGCACTGTGATATATAAATTCTTCTATATAATAACTTCTTTCCGATATGGGATTACCTTTCAAGAAAAATGCTCCTGTGTGAGAGGTACCCTCTCATTTTATGTCGGGTCTCATCAGTCATAAATCCGAACCATTCATACACACAGGAGCCTCTAAATTACACCGGTGTCCATGGGTTTGCACCCATCTGGATTGAGGGGTCAAAATCTTGTTCTTCTTCCATTTAAGTCATTAAAACTGTGGGCCACAATGAAGGGATTAGGGCCATAGGATTGACTCTAAATTTGATATCTGAGCCCATCTAAGAAGTCTCTTTCCATCCCCTGGTCTTAAGATCAATGGGGCAAAAAATGGGCCCCATCAAGCTACCTCTCACCTAAGATGGTGAGAGAAACCTCTCACATGAGCATTTTCCATCTTTGAACTCAACTATGGGTCTGTTGCAAAGGAATATATTTATTACACACAAGTCACACAGATTAGCTTATGGGCCGACACTCTTAGAACATTGTTGTATGCTGCCCACTGTAATATAGACCATGCAGCAAATCTTCTGTTGTGGTGAGACAATCTAAATTCTCAAACCTTCTACTATCAATGGACAACATATTGATATTGGAGGACTGCTGCACATGGCCATGTTTATATTATAGGTTGGCCAAGTATCATTGTTTTAAGATGGATCATCTGGCAATACTTTTGTTTCAAACTTTTAACAAGCAAAGTGCATTACATGACACCTGGACCAATACATTCGTTCCCATAATATTGAATTTTGAATTTTGAATTAAAATGGACTTGAGCAGTCAATGGTAACAAACAGACTCATTTGATCGATTGTTCGGTTTATGATGATAAGAACATTTTGGGAGCTCCCAAGCTGACCACAATTCATTTGAAAAGATCCAACGGCTGTGTTTTTGCGGATTAGTACCCGTGGAAATGTAATCTAGGGGTCACGCTAAGCTCAATTCAAATCAGAAAGGACAATAGGGCAAAGTTCACATAAATGTCTGATTCAATTGACTTTACAATTTGTTGCTTCTTTTCAAAATAGAAAATTAAGTAACTTTTGTCAAAATGATAGTCCCACATTTTTCCATGTAATCATTAGGACAAATTTGCTTTTCCTAATTGAAAAAACAGTCCCAATTAAAACAGCTCCTTTTTTTTTAATGGTAAGAAAAATCGAGAGTTAAAACAGCTCTACTTTTAATTGATCTAAAAACTGAACCAACTCTTTCAATCAGATCAGACCTTCCGAACAGGCCCTACAGTTTTTGTTTTTTTTTTCCTTTTGCAGACTTGACTCAACTAACCCGACTAGGCTCAAAAGATTAGGGTGAAGAATTAAAATAAAAAAACCAAGCTAATGATAGGCATCAGCCAAACCCATGACCCAAATTTCATCATGCTCGAAACAGGAGATTTCATGACAACTCATCCAAAGCAAAGCATCATCTTTACTAATAGAGTTTTTATTAGTTAGTTATTTATTGAGCTTTTAACTAGAAACCTGATTAGGTTAGATATAGTTTTCCATTTTGAAAACATTCGGTTTTATGAATTTTGTGATCCCATATGATGTATGTATGGCTGTAGAAAGTAAGAATTTAGCCTCTAGTAGACCAAATTTCATGCTTCAGCACTTCCAGCGATCCTAATCAAGCCTTCTCAAAAGGCCTTGCATGCATCACTAGTGGTCTAAGGTGAGCCCTTAATATCTTATAGGCTTACCTAGTTCATAAGTGGGCCACACTGTTCAGAATGAACCATCCCATTAGAATCTGTCAAAACAGTCAAGAACAGCACAAATTTCCAGTCATATAATAACAAATGAATTACCATAGAAGGCTGTATTATACATGGAATTAGAAGAATCTATCCCAGAAGCATCCAATAAAATAGATAAACAATTTTATCACAACTAGGAGATGATTGCAGTCACTTCCCCATTCTTGATATACTTGCCCAACTAGCATTCACAACCTGATGATCTCTGCTGCCTCCCTCCAGCTCCCACGTCAATAGTATCAGGAAGATATCTACACCATTGTTGAACATGATGTCAAATAGCTAGCAAATCAACCGAAGAAAATGCTAGGTCTATACATGTATATGACAGTATTTAAATAAATATCATGGACTATTAAATTTAAATAGAGAGCCAAGTCAAATCAACCCTCTTTCTCTGCTTTTGACAGGAGTCACCAGCGAGTCTTTGCTGACTGCTTGGTTCTCAACTGATTTCATCAAGTTAACCATTGAGTTTACTGAACAGTATTCGAGGATAAACAGTGATTTGAGCCTAAAAGGAAGTCATCATTACACTTTAAAAGTGGTACTCTTTAGCAAATACTCTAGATATGCATTGGAAAAATAATATGAATCTAGTGAAAGTAAAGAGGAAAAAAAGAAAAAGAAATAGAAAATAACAAAAAATGGTAAGAAAATGGCATGTTCTTTTGTTCGTTTTACTAAATCTTTTATGAGACTGCCCTCTAATTAGACTAGTTTTGGCAAATTCATTGTGTATTTTCCTCCCCAAAAATGTTATCTTTGATATTTTTCAAAGAGTTATAAAAAAAACCTAGGACTTGGCACTAACAGACAGACCGTCAACCTCATTTAGAAGTAAAACACAATAGAGTAAAAGGTCCCCTGTTGGGCCAAGATTCACCCTCGTTGGGAATCTTATCAATTGTATCAGGATTCAACTTGCGTATGCGTTTATCATCAAATGCCAACAATGATACAACAGTTAAAGTAACCTCACTTGCACGTCTCACCCAAGAAGGGGAAAAAAAATTAATGCAATAATACTCTTACCACAGTACGAGGGATTGAACGACGGGATACCATGATGAATTAAAACCTATACATAGGAACAGAACTACTAACATTTCTTCTTCAGGTTCATTCTTGATAGCATTCTTTGCTATACACTGAAATGCAGCTTCCACATTGAACCCTTCTTTTGCAGATGTCTCAAAGTAAGGAATGTTCCCCTTGGAAGCACACCATGCCTTTACCTTCTTCTCAGACACCTGAAAAATCCATACAGGGAGTGGAAACACATCTAAAGTTATAGAGATAGGGGGATAGATCAAACAAAAATATTGGTACGCCATTTTTAAATTTTAATAGCTTCTTTGCAGATTGCACATGAGAAATTCAAGAGGATAGGGAAAGGATGCTGGAAAATTTAGATCACTGACGAAGCAAAAAAGGTAGAACATAAGGTATTTAAGTATTTTAGGGGCCACAGAAAAAAGAGAAGAGAAGTGGCACCCCAAGTAAAAGTTGATGCAACTAAACCAGAAAATGAAAGGAAAAATATCTTACCACTCGGCTGTTGCCACTATCTACATCTATCTTGTTTCCCAACACCACAAATGGAAAATTTTCAGGGTCTGACGGGTTTGCCTACACATATGAAGCCATCATCAAGAAAATTCAGCTTTTGATTACCAAGACCCTGGTTTCTGGGATACAAATCAGTCAACAGTACCTGATGAAGAAATTCCTCCCGCCAATTGTTGAGGTTCTCGAAAGATTTCATGACGTTAACATCATACACAAGAACACAGCAGTCCGCGCCGCGGTAGAAAGCCACACCGAGACTTTGAAACCTTTCTTGACCAGCAGTGTCCCATATCTGGACATAGACATCACAAGTAAGAGAGAATGAGGGAAAAAGGCTCTAGCCTGAAAATATTAAATAAACCACAATATCTTTTACATAATTAGGCAAGGCCTGACCAATTTCTCCAAGTGGCACAGACAGCTTCAATTTTGTAGAACAAAGAAATGAAAATGTCTATCTAATGGATTAAAAAGACATGAAGTATCTGAGAATCACAAGATCTTTAAGCAGTAGAATCCTATGCAGTAAAGGGTTTGTGCAACAGCAAATGGCTTCAAGACAAACCCATAGCACATTTGAAAGGTGCTCCTTGTCGCAATATATGATGCCCAGACTCAGGATGGATACAGCAGGGACACGCTGTGGCAGGTGCATGGATTTTACATGTAAAAAAAATGAAGTATCCGATATGATACGACACGATACGTTGCCCATTTCGAGTGGGGGTGGCAAAAAGGTAGGGTTGGATCGGCAAGTGGATTCTACAAGTTGAACCCCAACCCGTAACCGTAGGGGGTCAACCCAGACCGACACCTACTAACCCGCTGCATGTGAGAAGAGTGGGTGACAATGGGCCAGGGGATGGAGGGAGGGGGAGAGAGAAAGAGAGGGGGGGGGGGGGGGTGGGGGGGTTGTTCAGGCCTGGGGTTTCATTTGAGAGAGAGAGAGAGAGATGGTTTGAGTTTGGTGGTTTCAGTTGGAGAGAGAAGAAGAGAGGGGTTTGGTTCTAGCGGTCTTGGGTAACCCTCTCCTCCTCTTTCTTCTTCTCCCTTTCCTCTTACCTCCTCTTCTTCCATTTCTCTCCTTTCTTTTCCTGTGTCTGCACAAAAGATACGAGCCAAGAGGGATCGAAACGAAGGGTTGAAATTCTGTTGACGGATCAACCCTGAACCGACCCCTTTTTTGGCAGGTCAAAAACATCTAACCTGTGACTGAACTGTACTTTATGCGGGTCAGGTTTAGCAGGTCAAACGTGGGCCGGGTTAGGCCAGATAGGCGGGTAGGGTTGAGTTTTACCGGCTCTAATTTCGAAGAATCCGCGCATCAGAGGTCACACCCAAGATTTTGCATGTTAGAGTCAACAATACATGTCACAAAAAAAAGTGATGCTATTCTAGAAACCTGTCTGAAGTTTTCAGCACACCATTTCCCATTCTGACCCAATTACAAAGTTCACATGGTTGCTAAAGCAAGAATCCCAGAATCAATCACATTATTATTATTTTTTTCATTCACAATGACCGTGGTTAGTTAAATGGAAAGACTAACAGCAGTTAAGTTGGCAATGTTTTTTAAATGGACAAAGAGTAAGACGAGCCTTGACAAAATTAATTAAATCCAACAAGCTCAAACATAATATTATGTGATCTTCCATTAAAACCAAACCCCAGAATACTAAAGTATAGGTCTTCTTACAGACCTGAGTCAATCTCAGGAAATAATACAAGCAAACATCCTACAATTTGAGCACAAGTACGCTCACATTTCTAAGATTGATAGGTTTTCACTCCTCAGTCATTGCCTTCAGTTGTTAAATTCAGATATTAACTGAACTGAAGCAAAATCTAAAGCCAATGTCCCCATTGACTTTGAAACATGGATAGTAAGAGGGAAGTCAGGTTGGCCAATTTCAATAAGCTTGTGTAGATGAGGGAACTCCATTTTCAAGGGCAGCACCGGACAGAAGGTTTTGCCTATATGTGGAAGATACACGGAAGATCCATCTGTGGCTTTGTCTTGTTCCGAATCATATAAATTGTGAGAAGCATATGAGGCTCATATAAATTATTTGAATTGTAAAATTAAATTCAGAGGGTGAGTTGTCCTTGAAATTATAGTTGTCAATTCTGTTCCAGTCCCCGTTCTGGTTTGACCCTCTATTGGAACATTTTGGCATTCCGGTCAATTCCGCCATTCCGCTCCAAGAAAGACACAATTAAAAAATGAAATATATATATATATGCACACTTACATCACTACATATGAATGGAACTATGAAACATGGGCTGGAATGAGGTGGAATTAAGCCAAATAGAATTGGGACTGGAATGACCATAATGGATCAGAACAACTATAATTGAGCCCGGAAACATTTAGAGGAGAGAAAGTGTGAGGGGGGGGGGGGGGGGGGGTGGTTGTGTTGTGCTGGGCTCATTCCGTTCCACCCTAAGCCAATTTCCAGCCGGAACGGAATGAAATTCACAACTATGCTTGAAATGAAAGCATAACATTTTTCATCAGTTAAAACTTGAAAATAATGAAAATGATATGTGTTGGATAAACCTTCACCATTCATTCAACTAATAAAACTCAAGGAAATGTCTTAAGCTTTTGTAGAAGAAACACTAAGGGCCTATTTGTTTGCATTAGAATACATAGGAATTGAATACATAGGGTGGTTAAAAATGAACATTAAAGGTGAATTTCCAAAAATGAACTTCAAATACATTTTCTTTTAGGGAAATAGAATCAAAAGAAGATGTTATTTGATGCTCATTTTTTAGAAATTCACCTTTGATCTTCATTTTTAACCACCCAATGTATTAAATTCCTGTCTAATTCAATGCAAACAAACAGGGCCCAACTCTTTTTACATGGAACAAATGGAAGAATAAACAAAGGCATATAGATCTCAATATTGTTGTAGTAAAAGAAGGGGAAGAGCAATTCTTTTTCGGTTGGAGGTAGAAGGCCAGGTTTTCTTCCTTTTTCAGATATAAACAATCTGTAACTGTGATCTTGGACATAATTAAATACCACTCACTGGACTCACTCAAAATGCACCCTTTCCATTGGCTTGGGGAGCGGAGCTACGCACTCATAGTATAGGGCCAACATGGGGCTCACTAAATGGTTGGCTGGCCCATATTAAAGTTAACAAGTTTCTTTGGGAGCAATCACATTCCATACAAAGGACCGATTAGGCTTTCCTTTAATAACTGACTCATTTAACTAATTGTTATAAACAATCTTGACTAGGTCTCTTGGTGTAGAAGTATTAACTTACTAAGGTTACTTTGCCAAAACAGTAAAAGAGTCAAGAGTTAGTAAGATATAATTGTTTCGAGACTCAATAGAGGGATTATCAAGTTCCTTGTCATGTGGAAGTGTAGACCTTCTTCAATGGCACATGAATCACAATCTCAAGATTCCAGTGATCGAACCCAAATTAATATGAGAGACATCAAGCTTCTAACTTGTTGGAGTCGAATACCATCAAGCTGGAGAAAGTTGATGCTAGCTTAGCTGATCAAATATACCCGCTAGGAACGGGCCCAAGGTCAATGGGCCCTGTCCAGCCAGCCAAGCTGGACCAACCATATCAATTGAGGTCCAAAACCTCCACCCTCATGCAATAGAAAGTCTAGATATGGCTTTGATGAATTTTTGCTGTTTTTTTCTTTCTTTCCTTCTCTATTTTTTTAGAAAGCCTAAATAATTTAGATGATCGCTGTTATTATAGTCAACCAAGATCCTTAAATAATAAATACACATGCATATCCAGTCGGTCAAGATAGCTCCGATGAAATTTGAGCTTTCCTCTCTTCTGGTAACTATGTTTGCTTATTTGTGAATGGAGGCAAGGCCCCACCGTGTGCTTCATCGGCCTTTTGGCCTGGAAATTCCTCAGAGAGAACTCCCTCTGTTTGGCTTCATTACCAATATTAATTAGTTTTGTATCACAAACAGGATTTTCCCTAAAAAAACAATGCCCAGAACATAAAATAACCACCCAAAATAAAACTCTTAAAAGCTCATAGAAAGCACTAATAAAACAAATCAAGCAAAATCATAGAACCAAAACAAAAGGCAACATCTTTCACCAAAATTAGGAGACAAAGAAAGTGATAGTCATAAACAAAATCATAAGTTCTAAAGCCCAGAACAAACCTGCAAAGTAAACAGCCTGTCTTCAAATTGAGCTTCTTTTGTCAAGAAATCCGCTCCGATCGTCGCCTTATACTGATTACTGAACTTCCTATTCACATATCTAAATTTTACCAATCAAGGCCACACAAAAGCCACACCCAAAACTAAAATATCAAAAACATTACTCAAATCAAAAGCACACAGATTGCACAATTCCACATCCAAAATAACAACTAGGGTTTTAAAGGATACTGATTCATCAAAGACGTCTTTCCAACCCTATCAAACATAAAACAGAAGCAATCAAAACCACAGATTAGAAACTGAGCAGGAAAAAAAGTAAAGAAAAAAGCAGCAGGAATTCAAAGAACACAGGGAAAGTCAGGGTCAAAATGAGGTTTAGATTTATATTGTTTAAGATCAGGGGTAAGAACGATGATCAGAAGCACTAAGAGATCCCCAAAAAATTGTGTTAAAAAAAAAAAAGACAAAGGATGAGAACGTTGAGAAAAGAAACCCTAGGTTTTACCCGCTGTCTCCGAGGATTATGACCTTGAGAAGCATCCGCCTTCGAGACGCCATGGATCTTGAAAGTAGTCGAACAATCGAGAATTTAGGGTTCGTAGAGGAGCAAACCCTAGAAATCTAGATCGATCGAGATGTAGATCGTGATCGAGTACTTATTTCGTTCGTTTAGAGAGAGATGGAAGTGGAGCGAGAGAGAGAAAGAGAAAAACGGATTGACCTAACAAAGTCCAAATCAATACACGAGACTGAGGGATCTTCGTCACGGCCAGACTGGAATGGAATGGAAGGTCAGGTGCTATAATGACCAATTTGCCATTGCTCTCGCTTCAATTTACTATCATACCATCGGTTCCCAGTCGATGAGCCATGAGCCCCATGGTCATGTCCATGATTTAAAATAACGGTGTTGCTGTTACATAACGGTCGTGGCCGCAACGATATTTTACTCATAATATTAACGTTAATGTTATGGGTAAAATATCTCAAAAATAACGCCCGTTATGACCGTTATTTTCAGATAACGGCCGTTATGGCCGTTATTTTCAAAATTTCAGTCGAAAATTTTATTTTTTTTTTAAGTTGTGTTTTCACTCTTTTTTAATTCCTTTCTTCTCCAAATCGAGCCTAAGCCTTCCTCTCACTGTGTGTGACCTCTCCAAGCTCCCAAACTCCAGACTTTCTCAAGAATTTGGTGGGTTTTTCCACCGGAAAGAATAAAGAAGTCAAGAGATATTATTTGGCAATATTTTTGTGACTTTTCAGTTTTTTCCAAGATTGGACCTCAAAATAGCTTAGAGATTCTTTGAGGCTTGTTAGATCTAGACTTTTTGAGCACCATATTGTAGATTTTAGCACTTTAGGTTTTTTTTTTTTTTTTTGAATTTACTTATTTAAATTTGAATTATTTTTGTTTGAAAGTTTGTATAAAATACATCTATCTAAGTCTTTTATTGAGTTAAATACTTTTATTGGCCTAACAATCAAGCCAAGGTAAGTTACCATTCTCCAAACTCCACTATTTTAGGTTAGCAAGTTAATTCATTTTGATGTGGTAAATGTTACTTTAAACTTAAAACTTGAAGGTGAGTACACCTTGATGATTGAGTTATTGAGTTGAATATTGCACATACACTAACTCTATTAGTATTATTGCTAAATTATACACTTTAAATGTTTAACACTATTAGTTTGTCCAAATATAATATTTCAGCTTATTTCAGTATATACAACGATACAACCATGATATAGGATGTTATAACTTGAGGGGACCGTTATTTTGCTTTAAAGTGTATACTAATGGAAATAAACATTGTTTTCTATCATTTTATAATATTCTGGATTTTTTGGATACTTTTTATAATTTTTTTGGGTCAAATAAAAATTCGCCCTACAATGGACCGCGATGACCGCTAACCGCCATTTTGAACCATGGTCATGACTTGTCCCTCTCACTTGATTTTGCATTCATGGCCCCTTTACTATTGGGCTGTCAATTGGGCCCTCTTTCCTTCCTATGACTATACTTGTGAAGTCCCCGGATAAGGCTTTATCCTATGATGGCCATGGGTGAACCAATCACGGTCTACCATATTATGAGTCAAATCTCTTAGAGGATCCCGATTCATACTTGTTGTAGCATGCCCCTACTAATGACGGAATAAAAAAGGGCTAATTTTTTTCTTTCTTAAAAGCTCAAGAGTGGGGTTTCTTTCTTGAAAGTGCTACGAGATTCTAAAATGGCATGTTGTAGAGAAAAGCATGAGGTTTTTTTTTTTTTTTTCATTTTTTCTTGATAAGATAAGATTCGGTATATAATTTTTGAGAATGCAATGCAACTTATCAAGGACTTAAAATCTTGATGAGTTAAAACTTAAAACAAAAGATTTACCAATACAATCAAATATTTTTCTTTTGAACAGTGATGATTTTAAGATAAAAATTTAAATTCAATTATAATTTTAGAGCGAATACTATTCTAAATGATTTAAATATTGACAGATTGGGAGAGAAACTACTTTAGAAACAGTAACAATTATATTTACAGATGTGATGTTGATAATATAGCTGGCCAACTCTTTACAACTCGAACTTAATGTCAGTCCCAGAAAAATTGGAGTCAACTGGACAGCTCAAGGAATCATGTTAGTTTTTTCAATTATATTAAAGAATCATAAGTAACACAACACACTAAAATAATCTTAAATAAACTTTTCTAATAGGTAACATGGGAGTAGAATTTAAAACCTTTGATGATGATGATGATTGTTTACCCAATCATCAACATCAAAGTCAATATCTAGCGCATTAAGCAGGACTGCATGTGGGGACACACATGAATGCAGTACAACCCACATTATAGGTACCACTTCTGCCACTTGCACTACAGTGGATGATTGTATACAGAAGGGACATTCCATAAAATAGATTAGACACTGCCTAAATTTCAGTTTGATTCCAGCCATTGGTTCTTGGAGCCTTCTCATGAGATGAAAGTCAAATTAAGGCAACATTTGAGCAACAAGTGAACTTTGGAATTTCATTTCTATCAAATGACTGGAAATGCAATCCGCAAGCAACCCCCAAGACAAGCAATGAATTGCAGTTGCAGCTACTCCCTGGATTTAACTATTCTCATTCGTAAGAAGCATGATGTTTTGGTATTTATAGATATCTTAATGAGGTTTTGAAGTTTTTACGAAAGTTCCCTCGACTTCAGTACGTTACTGTCAACACCGCTTGAAATCACCATGAGTTTCTCAAGTTCAGTTCATATGAGTTGGGTGATTGTCTTGGCCCCTTCCTCACCAAGCACCTTTCAAGTTCCAATATAAGTTTTCCATTAAAAAAATATTCTGTATAGCTTTGAGAATATTCATACACAGTTGCATGCATGGTAGGCATCAGTTGGGAATATCATTACCAATTCAAAAAGGAATAATTACATGTTATAAAGACTATTCAATCTCCAACATAGTTACGATAAAGCTTTGATGATGATGGCTTTTCATCAGAGAATGCAAGTTTCCAATATCAATAAAAAGCATGGTAAAGCTAGGTTCATAAGTGGGGTTAAAACTTAAAAGAGACAGCAGACAAAGGATTTGTACTTTTCTATCCCCTGAAATGGAATCTCCGAAGTATCTTGGCACTTCCCTCGATCAAGGAAGGCTGAAGTAAGAGGGTTTTCATTTGGAGGATTACAATGGCAGGTAAGCACAATCAGGTACCTGGCATTGAGCCAGCAGAACTGGAGAGGATCATGAAGGCACGGACAACAGAGAGTGAAAACACAGACACCCAAGTGTCATCTGTGTACATCTTCATGGTATCAGTAAAAGAGAATCGAGCCCCGCTCTCAGCCCAATTCCGGATCCGACCTGCATCTGTTGCATATAATGAATGCTCTTCCCTGAAAACATATTAATGTTGAAATCAGCACGTGCGTTGGCTAATTTATTGGTTAATGGACAAAATAGGGTTTAAAATGATGTAATTTTATTAGATTGGACTGCCCACATATCAAGCGAAGCAGATTGAAGCTTCTTTCGAAATTGATTGTGTTCACTCAAGTGAAGGATAACATTCGCTCGAGCAAACCATCACAGAATCTCCTTCGCTCAAGCTCTCTTTTGCATCGCTCGAGCCATCGCTGTTCTTCACGAATTTCTGGAGACAGAATCCACTTCGCTCAAGCGAACTCCACCGACCGCTCAAGCGAACCTAGTGCGAAGTTAGAAACCTGTTTCGGAAACTACTTTCTATTTTCTTTCAAAATGCAAATTTCAATCCTAATCTTTTTACAACTCTTGAGGCACGAACCTAGGCTTATATATAGTCATTCTTTCTTTATTCTAAATGACTTCACTTTTATACAAAACCCTATAGACAATTTCTTAAATATCCATCATCACCCAAGGCTTCTAGTTGCTGCGCTAAAGATCAAGCTTTGGTTTCTCGTTCCATCTGCTCTTTTGAAGTAGATACATCTTGAAGGCGTCTTCAAGGTGGTTGACTCAAGCACGGTGAAAGTGTACGGCGAGTAGTCAGCAATATTTCTCAGTCCTTAGGTTCAGTTGTAATTAGGAAAGGGTTGTGAGTACTTTTGTAACTTTCAAGTTTGTTTTAGTGCTTGCTCGTCTGTTGGCTTAGACCGTAAGGCCCATGGTTTTTTGCCCGAGTAGGGTTTTCCACATATACATCGTGTGTTATTATCTCTCTGTGGTTGATTGCTTTTAATCTAAATTAGGGTTAATTACTAGATGAATCACTTGGTTTTGGAAATTTAATAGAGATATTGTTATTAAGACCTAAGCCTGTGTTAAGACCGGTTTTGCAATTGGTAGCAGAGTGTAGTAGGTCGGGTGTTCGAGTCACGTGATATGCGTTTTGCAAGTTGCACAGCAGGAGTCACAGCGGGTGTGCCATTGAGGGAGGGATTAATGAGGTCAACGTCCACCTTTGCTCCTGAGCAGTCATAATTGTGGTCTATCCCTTGCCCTTATCATAAAATCATTGTTGTGCCGTTTTCCATCACTAATTAGTTTTTGGATAAGTGGTAGCTCAATGAGGTATAAGATCCTACAAGTGGTATCAGAGAGACCCTCTTTTTTCTTCTTTCTTTCTCTTCTTCCTCCAAGCCCTAGCTATCGTTTTCATGCTTTGGGTCATGTTTATTCCATTGGAGTGTGGATTGTGCTCTTTGGGAAGTGTTGCTTGGAATGGATTGTGGAGATTTCTCTTGGAAGAATAAGGGCTTGGTGAATGGCTGGTATTTGCAATTTTTTAATTTTTTTTTGCAGGATTCTGTTCTTGCAAACTTGGGGATGATTGAATTTATTTCTTTCATGCACGCTGACAATCCTTTTGAGTAAGAATGAAGAATCTCTTTGGATCTTCCTATGTCTTTCTTGCTACTACTTGGATAAATGCTATTGCTAGATTTGTGTTTGAATGTTGCAGTTATCGATAAGTTCGTGGCTGATTGTTTTTGTATATGTGAGGGATTTTCATTCTTTAAGGAGTTGTTTGATTCACAGAATCTGTGTGTAGTTCCTTTATGTCATGATCTGGACATTGACATTGTTTATTGCAGGTAAACACTGTGAAAATCTTTTTTGGCTATTTCAGATTCTACCTAGTCCAAATGGCTCCTAAAAATAGACCTCATGCTTTAGTCATCTTCATCTCAGTTTCGTTTCAATAATCATCGGTTCACTAGGGTGAACAAAGCCATTCATTTCCAAAATTAGTTTATGAAAAGAACTGTTGAGTTTGCGAGAGAGGCTGCTAAGGCTTTTCTCGAGAACCCTATTTGTCGCAACATATCTCGTAGAAACTGGTATCCCTTGTTTAAGTTTGAAATATCTGAGATATACACTGATTGGGCGCGTGTGAATTCTATGAAGGAAGTTGCTGGTCCTAGATGGGTGTAAGAACCGAACTCGCTGAGAACCTTATGTGTTCCGGTGTGAGGCAGACCTGTGAACTCGCTGCGAATGTTATCAGATATCTGAATTATCAGAACAAGGGTTCCCATCTCCCTTAAATAGAGCTATCCCTATAAGTTATAACTCTATCCGGACTCTACCTCTCCTGGAATCTCACATCTCTTGACCAGCGTTGAAAACATGACAAGCCGAGAGTCTTAACTTGATCCAAACTCTACCACCAAGAGTTTGATCCTTAACTGACTCAACCAGATCAAGACTTATTGGGAGTTCATCCGCGGCGAACTACCGGGCTTGATCTGGCGTGGGCCCCATGGCAGTCAGGCTACACAATTTTCCAACATTCTACAGTAATATGGATCTTGTGACCTCAGCTATCTTGAAAACTTTTGTTCGAGGTAAATGGATTACCATCTTTATGCTATAGTAATAGTGCACAACTGGACAAGAACAGTGAAAATGTAGTGTATATATGTATTGTTATGCAGGTAGACATAACAAACTTGGGTGGGATGTGATTGCTTGTCTCTATAATCTCCAAGCAAACAAATTACCAAATAGAGTAAACTCACCAGACCCTCTAATGGAAAATCTTAATATCACTAATATTTCCAAAATGAAAAGCTGAGAACCTGAAACTACCTGATCATCAAACCATCGACCTTGACGAAGCCATGCGGTGACTAAAGCAAGGAAGATCCGAGGAGGTGTTAAATAATTAATTGATTTTCCATTCCCCTTTACCATCCGCTTCCTTGGAACTAATGGTTCTAAAAGCTCACAGATGATGTTGAACGTCTGTTTATTTTTAGGAGTCAAACCATTGCATTAAAGTTGAACCAACATGCAGGCAGTGATCAAAAGGATTGTCCATATAAGATGAAAGTTCACAAGCTTAGTAGAATGGGTGCTAGTTTCCACAAATTAATGCACAGTAGAAGTAAAGACCAAATAAAAGTGAATTACCAATAATTATCTACCAAGCAATCACCATAAGAAGGAAGACACAAATTTAACATGGAAATCATTTCTGGGAGAAAAACCACGATCAGAAAAATAAATCATTATTGAATGGTTACAAGATATACTCACAGCTTTATTCATCCTAGTACGTCGACCTAAGAACTGTAGTTGTTATTGCACGACTCCTAGCTGCCACAACTACTCGCCGCGCATTGCTCCCAGTGCTTGATCCTCCTTCAACACCTTGAGATCAAGGTGCACACACCTTTTACAAAGAAATAAAAGCACTTAACCTTCTAGAGCAAAAGACTTCGGCCCAATCTCTCAATTGATTGCTCTCGAGAAAAATTCTCTTTCTCTCTAAGATCTCTCTTGCTTAGAATAATGAGAGAGGTGGTGGATTGATACATTTGAGTTAAGAGAAACACCCAATTTATAGCCCCAAGATTGTGCCTTGGACTCCTAATAAAGATCCAATAAGAATAGCATTCAAACCCAAATTCTTGATAGCAATCCAGATCAAATTGGGGCACTCTGTCCGCCACGCTCGATATAGCGAGGGTCTTCTCTGGATTTTAGATCAGTTTCCAGCTGACACTTTTTGTGAATTTTATAATTGTTGTTCAAATTTAATTTGGCAATTTAGGATTGGGGTTGACTCCTTTTACTTGAATTTTTTTTTCTTTTGGTAAATACCTCTAACTTGAACTTAAGGTCAAGTTAACACCTCCAACTTGGTGGTAGCAATGTTAAGGTGTTGCTTTGGATTGGAAATGCAAGATGAGTATTAATAATGTAGTCAATCCAACCTCAACTTTTTTTTTTAAGAAACGAGGGTGTTAGGCCTCTTTGAGAGAAAATGGGCACGCATGAAGTCCCTGCCTTCCCCACGCACCGGTAAGTCAGTCCAAGAAGAGAGCAGAAGTTTGAGACCGTAACATTCGGTTCTTGAGCCGTGCTCCTATCCAATTGCGCTACTACTTGGTGTTAATCCAACCGCAACTCATTTCTAGTTTTTGTTTTAAAAATAATGTTAATCTAACTCCAATTCAAAAGGATAATAAAAAAGGGTTTAATCCAAAACCCCCAATTACAAGTGGTTTCAAGTTATATCGACAGGTGGACTAAGAAATGCCACTGCTCTTCTACTAAATTGGTTGAACTTGTGTTGATCAGGTCTGAATCAAAACCAGACCAAGAAGCCTGGTTTGAGCCAAATCCAATCAAACACCGACTCCTAAGTAAGGTTGCAAACGGTTATCCAATTTTTCGAATATTTGGAAGTTTCAACTTGCAAAAAACCGGGTTTGGAACCTATTTTAGGTTTCAATTAATAAACGTGTCTTATTCTGGATCCATATAAGTTCCGACCCGTGGACTTCCGACCCGGCATGTGAGTATTTGATATTGCAATTTGTACTTTGAAACCAACTCTTTTTGGGCATTCTTATGTATAATACTGGATATTGTAGACTTGATGCACTGTTATAAGTTGAGTACTATACTTATTGTAAGAAAAAATAAAGAACAAAGAGAAAATATAATCGATTTTGGAACTATATTTGAGTCCTCTAGGTAGATTCGGTTCTAGAACTGAATCTGGATTTTCTTATCAAAATTTGGTTTGGAACCAACAAAACAATTTCGATTTAAAACCGGATAAAAAAACAGATACCCGGCCGGGTCAACTAGGGCTCGGACCCCAAGCCGATCCGTTTGCAACCGTACTCCCAATCCATCGACGTCGTCCTTCCTCTTTCTGAACCCGAATAAAACCCCAGTCTTCCTTTCATTGCGATATAAAAGCTAAAACCCCCTAAAACCTCCCAATCCTAGGGTTTCTGCAACTGCTAAGATGGTAATCCATTTCAATTCCTACATTTCCTACTTGCAGCAGTGAAAAAAAAAAAAAGCCTAGATCTCTCTTTCTCTGTATCTCTCAAAACCCTAATTTCTTTTTTCTGTGATGTGAGCAGGGAAAAGGAACAGGAAGCTTCGGAAAGAGAAGAAACAAAACCCACACTCTCTGCATCCGCTGCGGCCGCCGCAGCTTCCATCTCCAGAAGAGCAGATGCGCCGCTTGCGGTTATCCCGCCGCCCGGATCCGCAAATGTAAGCCGTCCGATCTCTCTGTCTCTTTGTCCTTTCAGATGTTAAATTTCTGCTGGTGTTGTTATTCGATTTTGGTTTCCAGATAACTGGAGCGTGAAGGCGATTCGGAGGAAGACGACCGGAACGGGCCGGATGCGGTACCTGCGACACCTGCCTCGCCGATTCAAGACTAATTTCAGAGAAGGCATAAGAAACGCTATGAATGTCTGAATTGTTTGGTTTTCCTTCTTTTTTTCATTGCAATTGCTTCACTTGGGTTTTCTTCTTTTCAAAATTTCAGGTACTCAAGCGTCTCCGAGGAAGCAGGCAGTAGCTACGGCATTTTAGCTTTGTGAAAGAGTCACTTTTGGACGTAATTTTGGTACCCTTTTTTAATTTCTTCAATATGAATGGATCTTTGAAGTGAATATTTTGTGATTTTAAATGAATGTCATGTGTTGGTTCTTGCCCTTTTAGTTAATTTTTGCCATTTCTTGTTTGCATTTGGTGGGAGGTAAGGATGATATGCAGTGAGATGGATTAGACACGCTTCATGGGCTGTTTGGATCTTCAGATTACTCGTTTTTCCAGTAAATGTGTAAATATGGGCGTATGCATTTGAATGACTGAGTTGCCTGCAAGTGAGGTTTGATTTGTTATTTTGTCATATCAACTAATTAAACAGAGTTATATGTGGTGGTTTTGTTTTACGGGGAAACTGGGTTCCTGGATCTGAACAGGGGCTTGCTCCGTGTTTTGAGAAAGGTGGATGATACTGCTGTGGTTCTATGCAGTACTCCAGCATTTCAAATGCTGGATGGGTCACAGGATTTGGAATTGCAGGTGGGGGACAACATTTAGAGAAATTCAAATTCTTCGACAAGGATTCTCGGAAGAATTCTTGCAAAAGAGCAGGCCCAAATTGTAGGTTTTCAATCCACAAAAATAAATTGTCCCCTAGCTTCTCATTCCATGCAATTTAACTGTTGGAGAGTAAGTATAGGAACTGAAAACCCAATTGCTCATATTTGAGTAGCATCACACTAGGAGATAGGCTGTTTGTTATGTTAGGCAGATCCCATGGAGCAGCTGTTTAACCATTTAACATTTATGTTAAGGTATATTGCTGAACTTTTAATATTCAAACCAGTAGTATAAATGAGCCTTCTTTTATGGTACCAAGTAACAATTATCCACTTGTAGGTGCCCAAGGAACTTGCTGTTTGTATCTGGAGGAAAATCTTGCCTGTAACATCAATGGGCATAGAGTTGTAACTTGGGTCAGGCCTAAGTGGAACCGACTAACTCAACTGGATTTTTGTTCCGTATTGGGTGGAGAAATTTGGAATCAGGTCAAGATGTAACAACACTGATGAAACTCATATCAGGCTTGATGAAGGCCCGAACCCAATCCATTTACATGTGAAATACTATTTTAGCAGGAACCTTAATTTTATTAAAAGAAGAGAAATGTAACGATTGATATTAAACGCATTTACCAAAACCAAAAACAAAGGAAAATAAACATCACGAACTACACATGTGGACAAGGAGGGTCTATCTAGTCCAGACTTAGCCAAGGTATCAACATGATATACATATTTATGCAGTCTTTACTCCTTAGACTACCATAATCATCTTATGTATCTCATGAAACCCACAGTATGCATTTTATGTATCTCATGAAATCCAACCAAAGCTCAAACCCTCAAAACTGGACCTGTTGTTCCTACCTATCCCCTTCACATCTCTGTTGGAGAGAGAGAGGGCTGAGTTGAAAATATCTTCCAGCCAGCCCCACACCATTAGGAGAGAAATAGACTAGCATTGATACAAAAGTCCAAGTAGTAGAAGAAGAGAAGGTGAACGCTATTTTGGCATTGTAATCAATGAACATCTAAGAGGGATTGAAGGTGAAGGCAAACCGGTCTAGGTGGAGGGCTGGATGCAGAATTGAATGACCAAAACACTACCTTTTATTTCAATCATATCATCCTTTCTTCTCTCACGACAAGTGACTTGGTATGTTTGTAGAGATGCTACTTTTTTTTTTTTGTTTTTTGCATCTTTTATTAGAAACGCTTTCAGGATTTATTGTTTCTGTTTGATTGAGCACTATTGGTATTCTACATTTCTAGTTCTTACAGATTAGGGCTTTTAAAAACTCAGGTCTTTTCAAAGTTGGGGTTGTTTAAATTTATTTTTTTTTTCATAAAAAATTAGGGCTTTGTTGTTGGAATTTTGGCTACATTCAAGATTTGGAAGATTTCGCTGTTTGAATTTGGGTGCTTCCCAATATTCTAAATTTGGGTAACTTTTTATGTAAGGTTTGATAAAATTCCGTTTGATCTGTTGGGTTTCGTGTTCGAGTTGGGCTGAATTATGCATGCTCAGGTTGGGCTTGGCTTGCTTAAGTGGGTAATAAAGGGAGATCCTTTTGACTGGTTTTTTCAACAAGTGAGGCTGTGAGCTTGCTTTCCTCAACAAGGGATGGAGCTACTAACAAACATAGTGGATTTATACACCAAAAAAAAAACCAACATAGTGGATTTGTGCCTTGTATGACGTGAAGATTATTTCTTTCCCTAGAAGGAAAAATATTTTCGTTCTGGAGCAGTGTGCCTGGATTTTGGATGATACCTTTGAGCCACCCATAATGTTAGCAACTGGCCTCTTGGAACTCCAAACGGCCCCAACAAGATAATTGAAATACTGGATAGCCAATACTTAAATGGGCAAGTGAAGGTATTGGATGAGTGTTCGAGTGCGAGAGTATTACACAAAGCTGGATGAAAGAGGGGAGACAATGATGGAGATCATTTCCAATGGATATTTTGGTGAACAATCTTCAGTGTCAGCTTCTATTAAGGTCTTTGCAGAGTGATGTTTCAACTCTCTGTTTTTAGTGGGAGAGCAAATGTCTGTGCCTCTCCTCGGAAGAGAGCTTCTAAGCAGATGTTTGCCTTTGCGAGACTCAAGAGGAGACGGGGAAGCAAGAGGGTTGTTGGGGCTCTGAATGTTGTTGTGTCAAGGTAGGAAACTGTTGGTGAAGTTGGCAACATTTTGCTCGAGTGAAGAAAGGTGCACTGGTGAGGTTTTTGGAACTAAGGGTGATAAGTTGGCTTAATGAAGAAAGAGTAATTAGACCCATCCTGATGCAGGACATAATGAAAACTAATCTAAATGATGCAAGATGAGATCATTAACAACATTAACAATTAATATGAATCAATTGAAACATTTTGTCACGTCATTCCATACTGAAATCTCTAAGGTAATTATGAGAAAATCCAATGGTTGTTACAGTCCTGCAATTTGGGCCCTAAAAGAATTAAGGAAGGGACCAAGTGGAGAGTAAGAACCTCCACCTTGCCTAGGGATCTGCCAAATCAAGTAAATGATCAAGAACCTTGAGGATTTGAATGGCAGCCAGGCTCAATTTGTGGTAATAACTGATTAGTAGTGAACTGAATGGTGTTTTGGAATGAAATCAGATCTAATACACTACACCCACAACTTTACAATATTAAATTTGAAATTCGGCAGTGGAAACATGAATTAAAGGAGGTGTAATGGGGTTAAAACCAGATCTAGTGCAGGCAACCCTAGATCTACTGCTGGTCTAATCAGATCTAAAGGTTTGGGGAATGGATTGTTGTGATTGATTGGTGGGTAAGGGGCTGGTTGGAGGGTTGGAAAGGTTTAAGGGTGTTGATTTGGGTTGTGGGTTGGATCTAGAATTCCACCATGTAAGTAGATCTAGATCTGGATGGGCAAGAAGATAGGAGATGGGTAGCAACTAAATGAGAAAACAATGGAAGAAAATACCTTGAAGATGAAGATAACGTGATACCTTGGCTTCGCACCAAACTCCCCTTCTCGAGCGAGAAGAAGATCCTGCAAGAGAAATCTCAAGAAGGCCTTTGGAAGAAAATCAATATTCATTCATTCATTCATTATCCTTTCTTCTCCAAGAGAAATCAATGGTGAATAATAATAGAACCCTAGAAATCAATGGTTCAAATTTAAACATCTAGATCTTGTTTCATAAAATAAAACCAAGCAAATAAAACCAAGTAAATAAAATAAATAAAGCCAATAGGTGGCTGTCGACAAGGTGGGGAGGGGCTGTCTTGTGCATAGGGATTTGTGCACAAGTATTGTGCATGCAGCCCTTTGTAAAGAGGCTTTAAGTTGTGGGCCCCCCTGGGACCCCTCTTTTTATGTCTTTAGTTTTAAACTCTTTAATTCCCTTGGGTCCCTTGCCAATCTTTAAATCTTCATGATGATTCCTCAATTTCTCATCTCCTGTGGACCATCCCAGTGTGGGGTCTTCCGCGGGTCCACCATTGGAGGCCTTTAGCACGTCCGGATCAAGATCCAACGGTGCATCTTCGCCTAGAAGCTGATCCAATGGTAGATCTTCATGATTGTCATGATTGTGATGTATCAAGCCCATGAAAAGTTGATCCAACCATAAGGAAGCCTTATCAACCATTTTCTTCTTACGCCTTTGATATTTCTTTCCATATCTTGCGTTGATGTTCCCATCACATCCCCTGTGCAACAGCCTTTGGCTTAATAAAGAAAGAGTAATTAGACTTAAACCGTATGCAATAGTCTTTGGCTAACAAACTATATCTTGCTAAGGTCATGTTTGGCAATCAAATCTTTGGTGAAAAAAGACTTTCTTTTTCCACAAGGATGTGGAAAACCCATGGTTGGTAATTGTAAATTCGTAAGGATTTGAACTAATGGAAATATGCATTTGTGACTCTCTCATAGGGCTTGGAAATCCTAACTTATGTGGGTTTGCGCACCAAAACGAATTTTTCTCATATATGCATTGATACAACAAGGATATCTTTGTGAAATTCTCAGCTATACAAAGCCTTAGTGAGGAATCCTATTTCAGGTGCAGTGAGGAATCCTCTCATTTCCTAATTTCTCACGGATTTGTCACATGTTACCGAACTATCTGTTGCAAAAGGGCAGATCATTTGCAAAGGTGGTGATGTCAACCCGGGGAGAAGATGATGGAAAAAAGGTAGAGGTTTACGTCTCAAAAATCTTGGGCATTGTTGCTTAAAGGGGATTGGAATACAAAATTTTCACCAAATGGCTAATGCTGTGAAGATCTTCAATCGCTTTTAGTCAAATTTGAGCGAGGTGGCTGTTGTCCAAACCTCTAGATGGTGTCTTTTTCATACATTACTCCTTGTGTGGCTTCTCGGTTAGAGTGCGGCTTTAGTGGAATAAGTTGAAAGAGCTCTATTTAAGTGTGGGTAAGACAATGTCTAGGCCTTTCGGGTTAAAATTTTCTTTTATTAAAGCTGGTTGAGATTTTCTTTGAAAAGGACTTTTTAGAGATTTTTTCAGAATTCCAAACTCGGACAGATTTATCGGGCTGCCAAATGTGACCTTTATCTTATTAACCCATTAGATCCCTAATGCAATAGGAGATTGTAGAGTTGCATCATCTCAGGCTGATAAGCTTAGTGGGCTTGACAAGCTTTTGTGTCCTTAAATACATTCTTGATGATAGGTTGAAGTAGATTCTTCCATCTATTGTTAGTTTGAATCAAGAGCTGCCCCTGTGAAAGATGACAAGTTTTATAATGGGGTGTTAGTGGCTAATGTACTTAATTCATAGCAGAAAAAGGAGAGGATATTGGCCTTCTTTTCTTGTATGCCTGGTAGGATGGGTTTTGGTGTTTACAGTTGGAGCCTCTAGCCTTAGATAAGGAGATTCATCGTATTCTGTCCTTTCTATTATTGTGGTGGAAGGTTTGGGAGCACTTGTTTTTTTTTTTTTTTTTTTTCCCTGGGCTATAAAGGATCTTATTCATGAATTTGGCGTAGCTCATAGAGATATGTTATTCTCTTATTATTTATTTATTTAGGCTATGTTGGGCCACTGGTCCAGTAGAATGTAATGGTACACTTGAGGACCTCTGAAACTCAGGTGCCATCACCACTCAACTATTAGTGTATTGGCGGTGTCCCTCATCTTTAGCAGATTGTTTTTTTGTAACAGTTCTATCCAGGAGGTTTGAGTAATTACCATTTCAAAAAAAAACAAGAGAAGGGAGGATGGTTTGTTGTAAACTTGTAATCAAAGCCATCCTTTGATGTTTTGAAGCAATGCCAAGCATTGAAGGTGAATCTAGGCACGAAAATCTGGCATGGTACGGCCCACTCAAGGCCGGGCCCTGTCGTGCCTGGGCCGGGCTGGCACGGGCCATGATTGATATGCGGGCTGGACCGTGCCCAACCCTTTGGGGGTCAACCCAGCATGGCCCTGGTCGTGCTGTGCTAGGCCTGGCCCCAGTGGGGCCTGGGCCGTGCAGCCTGTGGGCGGCCTATAGATAACCCTCTCCTTTTTTTATTTTTTTTAAATTTTTTAACAAAGTCGACAGACACAAATTCACATTGGACTTAGAGTCTTGGACCAATTTCATTAAAATAAAGAAATTAAGAGAAATAAATGAGTAGAATAACACTAATGATATTTTGAAAAAATACATCAAATAAATTGTATTTCCTTGAAATTTAAGTTACAAAAGTTCAAAAAAGTTACAAATTTGAACTTGGATCAATATATATATATATATGGGAAATATTAAGTGAGAACTAGTTCTCACCAAGCTTTCGTGAGAACTAGTTCTCACGATGCTGGTGGGGCCCACCTAGAAACCAATCCAAACCGCTCATAAATAGTGACCTCCCTTAATAGTTACTAATCCCGAGGTTTGACACCCACCTAAATGGACCGGGCCGTTGGATGGATGACTGAATTTTTTTCTTAATATGAAGCCATTAAACTCATGGGCAATGGATGAAGGGGTTCGAGGCATGAGATTAGGGTCAAACTTGATACTTGGAGTGCTCTCAAATAGATCTTTCCATCCCCTCTAGTTCCATCGCTAAATGGGACCCACAAATTGGCTTCATAAAAAGTTCTCATAGTGACTATGTAAGAACAGTTCTCACTAGAACAAAGCCCTATATATATAATGAAATTCAAACATTTTAATAAATGGAAAAAGAATTACAACTTTAGAAACCTATGATACATTTAAAAAATAAATTACAACTTTGAAAATTTATAATACATTCTAAAAAATAAATTACAACTTTAAAAACATATGATACATTCTAAAAAATAAATTACAAGTTGAAAGTCTATTATACATTCTAAAAAAAATTACATTATGATATATGTAAAGCCGATAGCTCATCTTCTATCTCGAAATCATCATCGATGTGTTGCTCCCTATCCTCTGCTTGATATTAATTCCGTAAGCACGTGCAGGTCTCCACTGTTTCTTATGTAAGCATAGTCCTCCAAGGCACTCACTTGCACTAAATGCTTGCTCTGATGCAACTATAGACGCTGGTATTGTTAGTATATCACAGGCCATGGCAGAAAGCACATAAAACTTAGTTTTAAATTATTTCCACCATACTAAAAGATCAAAAGCATCTTCTTCATCATCCGAGATTGGAACATGATCGCTTCCCAAGTACATTGTTAATTCGTTTTTCAGGTACATTATTAATTCATTAAGGTTGTAAGATGATCATTTGGAAGAAGAAGAGTTACTTCCGTGAAATTTCCTCATAATACTCTAAATGGCCTTCTTTTTCCCTTTATGAACTTGGGAAGGTTTATGTACTTGGGGAGGGCCTATTGGGACCATGGGTGCTATGTATCTACCTAATTGGGTAACATGATCGAAATAAAGTGTTTCTAATTATGTCTTAACTGTAGACATATCATTTATATCAGTTATATTTATGTTATAGTTTATTTCATTAAGAAGGGTTTCTACACTTCTTAATTTCAATCTAGGGTCTAATGTAGCAGCTATACAAAATGTTAAAGGAGCTATTCTCCAATATTGTGAAAACTTTGCCTCCATTTGTACACACATAAGTTGAAAAACTTGAAAATCTCTATCCTTTTTAAAAGTTAGACTTATTTCATAAACATGGGTTAAAGCTTGATTTGATGTAGGATAATATACCCTGGAAAAAAAACAATGTTGCATCATGAAAAACCTCTAAAAAATCTCTTATTATCTCAAGAAGGGTCCATCTATCATTACTTATAAAAAAATTTTCATGTGTTAAATAAAGTTGACAATATTGATTTAGTGCCATTTTATAGGCACATGCTTGTTTTAACATTTTATAGGTAAAATTCCATCTATGCTTTACATCTTGTGATATTTTCTTTGGTTTTAGATCCAAATTTACACATATATCTATCCACCATTGTTTTCGCGAGGGAGAACAAAAAACGTATCCTACAATCCATTTAATGCTCTCTAAATCATCTCTAATAGATTTTACCCTACTTGTGTGATAAGATTTATGATGTGGCATGCACATCTATTGTGAAATAGAGATCCATTTAAATCAAGTTAAATCGCAGGTTTTAATAAATCTGTCGTGACATTGTTAGTGTTTGTATTATCTAAAGTCATAGAAATTATTTTATTTTCAATTTTATATTCTCTAAGTTTTTCAAGGACGGTGGACATTATCCTAACACCAGTGTGTGAGAATTCTAATAAAGAAAACGAAATTATTCTTTTCTGCATCACCCAATCACCATCAATAGAAAGTGATGTGATTGCAATGTACCCCACATTTTGTTTAGAGGTTCATAAATATGAAGTTAAAGCAACTTTTCCAGGTATATTTTGAAAAGCCTGTTGTAAACTCTCTTTTTCTTTCAATTTTTTTTATTGCATCATTTCTAGCAGTAACTTTAGATATTTTCTGCCATGAAGGAACAAAGGTTTCCCTAAAAAATCTTTCAAATGATTAGTCTTCGGCAAGTATAACTATTATAAACTTAATAAGTTGATATCTAGCATTATTAGGGTTATAGTGAAAAACTCCTAAACCACCAGATGAATCTGTTTTAGAAAGTTGTGTTTGGATGATCCCACCTTTTACCTCAACGTCAGCAGTATTCATGTTTTTTGGCACACACTTACTCATGTGTCTATTAAGGTGGCCAGTGCCGTTTGATGATTTGGCACTGAGGAGATCTTTTTACATTGTGCATTTTCATTTATTCCTCCTTTGGGATTTGGGACTTTAACTTTAACAAAATAAGACCATATAGCAGAAATTAATCTTGTTTTCTCTTCTTTTTAGTTGTAGAAACCGAACATTCAGGCTCTTCACCACCAGTGGGTTCGAGTTCTTGGGGATTATAACTATCTACTTCTATGCCCTGACTTTGATTTAAATGAATAAATCCAGGATCTTCCTCATTTAGAGAGAAGTCAATGTTGAAAGGTATTAATGGTTCAACCATTTTTCTAAATAAAAATGTAAAAAAAAAAAACATAAATAAATAATTATGTATAATGTGTTTTTTGTGATAATTTATATAAGAAATGGGAGAAGATGAGACTTAATATATAATATTACTATGTATATCAGTATATTATTACTAAATAAAATTCAAAATTAAAAATAATAAATACCTTTATGAGAGAGGGAGAGCTAATGGAGAAATCCTTCTTAGTTGAATCCTCCACTTTAGAGAAGTTGCTCTCACTCTTCACTTCTTGAAAAACTTTGTAGAGAGCTTAGAATTTAGAATGAGATTTAAGAGAGCTTAGAGCCTTAGAACCTTAGAAGGAATGTGAAAAATGAGAGAATAGATGAGTGTAGAGAAATGAGAGGAATGATAGCTATTTATAGAATTCTTAAGTGATAAAATGGCATAAAATACCCCCTCATATGAACTTTTTTTTTTATAGCGGGGGGGGGGGGTGGGGGGTGGGGGTGGATTTAAAAATGTAAAAAAATTTATATTTTTGACCCTTTTTTGAGGGGTTTTTTTTTTAAAAAAAAAGGACCATTGGGCCCTCTGTGGGCTGGGCCTTGGGCCTGGCAGCCCTGGCCCAACACAACCCCGTCACGGTTTTCTCGGGCCAGGCCCTGGCTGGGGTTAGGCGGCCCGCCCAGATTTAAAGGCCTAGGTGAATCTAGGCAAAAGTTTTATTTTTGGGACTAGTTAGGGTGATGCTTAGGTGCTCTTAGTTGCTAAATATTTTGTGGTGTTCGATCCGGGCTTCCTTTTGGGTCTCATGGTAGAACCAAAGTCTAATTCAGGATTCATTAATTACCTAGTTTGAAAAGAAGCCCCCTACTTGGAAAAGGGGTACGGTAACTTTAATTAAGGCTTGTTTGGTGAAGTTACTTGTTTATTACTGTCTTTATCCCATAAAGGCTTGAGACAATTTATTACAAGTCCTTGTGGGAATGAACGAGAGATGAGAAAAAAAGGATGGATCTTTTGAAGGTGGAGGGGGAGGTGAAACTGGAAGGCTAGAAATCATGAAGCTGCTAGGGGTATGAATCACTCTGTTTGGTGCTGGTGTAGGTTTGGGGAGGAGTGGGACGGGCGCAATCAGAAAATTGTCATTGGGGCATAGCCGTGCATGCATGCAAAAACCTTTAAAATCTCACTAGCCCCCACCCCCCTAGTTCCCCTCACCTCACGGAGTTGGGAGACAGAGGGGTAAGGTGTCTTGCTTGAATTATTCAAGCTGGTGGGGGTGTGTAGGCTGGGAGGACAGCCAGAGCCAGTCCCTCAAGTAGGGTATGTAAAAAAGTCGTGGGGGCATGGTTCCAGCATCGTGCATCTTTTGGAGAGGATGTCTGGGTTGGGGATGGGGATGTCAAGTGATTGGCCCGGCACATTGAGCAGCCCGATACGGCACACCCCATCCAGCATGCCCCATGCTGGGCCTGGGAAGGTGGGTAAGTAGACTCGTGGATGTTGGTAGTGGGATAATGGTTGCATTTAAGGCATGAAATATAAATTTCAATGAGTGGTATTTATGGCACCCTATGCAAGCTTCAATGTGATATTTATAACCTTGCACGGAGTGTCAAGAGTGATATTTATGGCATCATACAAGCTTCAATGTTTCTATTTGGTATTTTTTTTTCACGGTCAATGTTTTGTTCATTTTTTTTAAATTTAATTAAATTTTTTTTAAAAGTTTCAAAAAATGGGCTTGCTGCTGCGCCGAGGCACTACCAGCCCGGTGCCCAGCCCGTGAAATATCATGGGCTGTGCTGGCCCAGGCTGACATGGCCCATTTTACATCTGATTAGTTGATGGGCGGATGATTAAGGTGGCTTTAGCGTGCTGTGAGTGTTTGGGGATGGGTTCTCAGAGAGGATCGGATTGTTTTAACATTTCCAAAAAAGAAAGGGTCGGATTTGAACTCTAGCGTTGGAGCTCAACTTGGCATGTCCGACTTGGTAATTCAGATGTTGACCCTTTCAACTTTCAAACTGCTGGGGGGTTGGTGTGGATTTGACATTACAATCTGATTAATAGATGGGCGGAGTTCGGTTTTGCGACTATTATGTTACCTAATGTAGCGAACTAATTGGATCTAACCCTATGCTGCCACTGATTCCACCAAGTGTGTCCCTATCGCTAACTATTACACAGGAGTTTAAGATAAGTAGCTTACCTTAAGGAAAAACAGAACATGGAGAAGTAGGTATGGTCGATGTTAAAAAACCAAAAGATAAAGAGTGGTTGTGTGTAAATCATAAAATGCAGATGATTATGAGTAAAAATTTCTTCTTTTTTAGTTTTAGTTTTTAATGGGAAATGCTCATGTGAGAGACGCTCTCACTAAGTTGGTGAGAGATAGGTGGGAGTCCTCACATAAATATCTACTCTCACCAACTTAAATGCAAGGACTTCAAATATTTATGTGAAGGCCCCCCACCCTCACCAACTTAAATGCAAGGACTTCAAATATTTATGTGAAGGCCCCCCACCCATCTCTCACCAACTTGGTGAGAGTGTCTCTTACCTAAGCATTTTCTTTCTTTAATTCATATTCTTTTTAGGGATTTAAACAAATTGAATTTGATTAAATATGTAAGAAAATTACCTTTAGGTCCATTACTTGGACCACACGTCCTTACCTTTCCCGAAATGTGGTCGTTATAGGAATTCCGTTTTCATAGGATATATGCTATTAATTACCCAAAACGGTTTCTTAATGAGATGTATTCCATAATATTCTCTACCTTGATGGACGGTTGAGATTAAATTTAAGGAAACCCTAATTGGAAATTCGGTCATCTCTCCACCTATAAAATAAAGCATTTCGTCCATCACAAATGCTCTTTCACGAAACTCAACACATTAGGGTTTATAGGCAAGGAGAGAGAAACCGAAATCATTCATTTAGCCTCTTCTTCGACGGATCTCAATATCAATCAGCAACAGTACCAGACAGCAGGATCAGAAAGCTCTATGCATCAGGATGTCTGGAGGTACTCTTTAATTTATTTAAGATTAAATCATACACGTAATTATCATGCTATTCATGATTTTAGGGTTCATGTTAATAATAGGATAACATGTGGGTATCAGAGCCAATGGTTTTAGAACACATGATTGTATGGATAATGCACCAGAGGAACCAGCATTAAGAAGGTCTCAAAGATAAAGGAGATCAGCTATTTCCGATGATTACATGCTTTACCAAGTAGAATATGAAGAATGGACAATTAAAGACCCAATTTCTTATTCACAAGCCATTAAGGATGTTAATTCTAGTAAATGGATTGATGCCATGAAGGATGAATTGAAATCTATGGATGAAAATCAAGTATGGGAAGTTGTTTAATTGCCACCAGGACACAAACCAGTTGGCTGTAAATGGGTCTTCAAGACCAAACGCGACTGTAAAGACAATATTGAATGACATAAAGCCAGACTTGTTTCCAAAGGTTTTAATCATACAGAAGGCATTGATTATATTGATTATCTCTTAGAATTATTATGGCATTAGTAGCTCACTATAACCTCGAGTTACATCAAATAGATGTGAAAACTGCATTTCTTAATGGAGACTTGGAAGAAGAAGTCTACATGCGTCAACCTGAAGGCTTCATAATTGAAGGTCAGGCAGACATGGTCTGCAAACTTAAGAAATCCATATATAGACTGAAACAAGATTCGAGGCAATGGTACCTAAAGTTTCATGAAATCATTACTAATTTCGATTTCAAAGAAAACATAGTTGACCCTTGCATATACCTCAAGATCAGTGGGAGTAAGTTCATATTTTTTGTTCTGTATGTTGATGACATATTATTGGCTAGTAGCGACCTTGGTTTATTACATGCTACAAAGGATTATCTCTTTAAGAACTTTGAAATGACAGATATGGGTGAGGCTTCCTATGTGATAGGAATAGAAATATTCTGTGACCGGTCACTTGGTGTTTTGGGATTGTTTCAGAAAGCATATATTGACAGAGTTCTAGAGAGATTTGGCATGATGACATGTTCCTCTAGTCCTGTTCAACTGCATAAAGGAGATAAGCTTGATCTTACGCAGTGTTCATAGAATGAATTGGAACGTAACGAAATGGAAAAATATCCTTATGCTTCTCTCATAGGGAGTTTGATGTATGAACAGGTTTGCACGAGACCTGACATTAGTCATGTTGTTGGCATGCTGGGTAGATTTCAAAGTAACTCAGGAATCGCTCATTGGAAAGCTGTAAAGAAAGTACTGAGATACCTCAAGGGAACAATGAATTATATGCTCACATACAGAAAATCAAGTCATCTACAGGTGACTGGTTATTCAGACTCCGATTTTGCTGGATGTCCTGACACCTGACTTTTCACTCTTGGCTATGTGTATCTCTTATGTGGAGGTGCCATATCATGGAAAAGCCAGAAATCCGAGTTGCTTTACACATCCACCATGATGGCTGAGTATGTAGCATGTTACGAGGCTGTAATTCAGGGCACATGGTTGCGTAATTTTATCTCTCAGTTTGGAGCTTTGAGTTTCATCTCTAAGCCATTAACTTTTTACTGTGACAATGACGCTGCAACCTTCTTCTCCAAGCATGACAGGATATCTAAGGGAGCCAAACACATGAACTATAAATATCTATCACTAAAGCAAGATGTTAGATTAAAGAAATTTGTCATTGAGTCTATACGTACAGATTTCATGGTCACAGACATATTCACGAAAGGACTATCTCCAAAGACCTTTCAGGGACATACTGAAAGCATGGGTCTTGACGATAGTTCTTAATTATCATTTTCTGCCTTTTATTTCTATACTTGTATTTGACATTTGTTAAGCTCTTAATGCAACTCTACATCTGCTATTTTTGTTTTTCCATTGTGTACATATTTATGTTTGGATGAAAGATAAATAGAAACAGTATTTAAACAATGACATTATGAGATCATTACGTAAATCTCCTATTACGGTCTAGTTATGAAAGTTGTCAATGACGTTGTACATGAAAGTAAGCATGTTGCAAAATAATGTATGCACGCCATGACTCCCCTTGACCACCGAATTATCCAAGACACTTATGATAACCGACTAAAGAAGTGTTTAGCATATAATGCGCGCCTTATGATTCATAACATGACAAACACTAAAGGATATTCCTATCGACCAAGTGGGAGACTGTAAGAAAATTACCTTTAGGTCCATTACTTGGACCACACGTCCTTACCTTTTCCGAAATGTGGTTGTTATAGGAATTCTGTTTTCATAGGATATATGCTATTAATTACTCAAAACGGTTTCTTAATGAAATGTATTTCATAACATTCTCTACCTTGATGGACGGTTGAGGTTAAATC
This sequence comes from Persea americana, assembly GCA_029852735.1. Classification (NCBI taxonomy): domain Eukaryota; kingdom Viridiplantae; phylum Streptophyta; class Magnoliopsida; order Laurales; family Lauraceae; genus Persea; species Persea americana. Next base: position 56,367,177 of record CM056813.1, on the reverse strand, counting down.
TAAGGAAATCCTAATTGGAAACTTGGTCCTCTCTCCACCTATAAAATAAGGCATTTCGTCCATCACAAATGCTCTCTCACGAAACTCAACACATTAGGGTTTATAGGCAAGGAGAGAGAAGCCGAAATCATTCATCTAGCCTATTCTTCGACGGATCTCAATATCAATCAGCAACAGTACTAGATAGCAGGATCGGAAAGCTCTTTGCATCAGGATGTCTGGAGGTACTCTTTAATTTATTTAAGATTAAATCTTACACGTGATTATCATGCTATTTACGATTTTAGGGTTCATGTTAATAATAGAATAACAAAATATAGATAACTTTGATTACATATAGATAACTGACTCCAGCCTTGACTCAAAACCAATAGGGATTTTGACCATTCGACTGTCTTTAGATCTAACATTTGCGCACTTGAATTGTTAAAGTTCAAATATTTTCTGTAGATTTGTTCCTACAATAAAGATGCGATATTCTATAAATTTAGGAAATCTCATAGTGCAATCCCTTACTTCTTTTTTTTTTGCTAATAGAGGGTTCCCAACATTTTGGGCTGGATTTATCCCTCCGGGCCCAGAGAGAAGCCTGTAGTCCCCAGGTGGTAGTACAAGTAGACTCAACCTTCGGTTCCTGAAGAGGAGGAAACTGGGGGTTGATACCAATACCTCTAGCTCTAGAAGAGAGAGGAACCGTAGTCCTGACCACTCGGCCAACCTCTTAGGGTTGATATTGCGCAACCCTAGGATATCTCAAAGTGCGATGTTGCATGGTTCCGAGCAATTTACAAAAAAATATTCGAAATCAAGTCCTCTGTGTTCCACTCCCTAGATCCTTTTAATAGGGTTCACCTCCTCTAAAGTGTCGGTGAATACAATAACTTTCCCCATCTCTCTAGTGCCAATACCATTCAGTTGCATCTAAAAATCTCCTTTTTGGTAATGCCTCTTTTATTCTCATTTTGACTCTTTTCTAAGCTTTCTGAGTATCTTTTTTGGGGATTAAGTGTCCAACCATTAGAGATTCTGTCCTAACTCCTTTATACTTCACTTCCTTCTTATTTCTATCCAGCACTGAGCTGCATCAGTGTTTTGTTCCTATTGTAAAAAGAAGCATCTTATAATTCTTAAATAGCAAAATGACTACTGCGATGGGAAGGCATTATTGTTCAGCATAAACATTGTTTTAGTACTAAAAAGTCATTTTAAGTATTATTCTGATGCTGGCAATGATGTGCTTCTTTCCAAATTGCAAATTGGAAAAAGGGTTTGGACAAAAGAGTTTTAAATCATGATAAAGTTGCAGCACACTACTGTCTAATCATGTTTTGAGATATTAAGTGAATGATTAAGTATGATTATATATGGGGCTCCATTGAAGAAAAAGGTTGCAAGAGTGGATGATAATTATGCGTGTATGGATTCCATCATTTCTCAATTGCTCCATGGAGTGGAAGAAATGATTCTTCTTTTAAAGGTTTATGGCTTCATTTTTTTTTTAGGAAATCTGTGTGGGTAAAACGCCGTAATGACGAAGTGAAACAAGGATCACGGCTAAACTCGCCGAGCTCCTCAGCCTCTGTGGTAGAAGATCGTCAACTCGGAAGCTCGGTCAATACCTTGGCAGCTCGGTAGATCGGTCAGTAGCTTGCAAGCTCAGCACCACAGTTCGGCAGCTCGGTATGGGCGCCAGCCCGGTACTAGGGCGCGCCACGGCCAAGCCATCCTTGGTCCCAGACCGCAGCACTAGAGTCAGAGTGGGCCGCCACCTTCCTCCTGGAAATACGGCGCACCCTGACAGATATGGGCGGTCATTTATGGCGATAGGATTGCTCATTTATGGTGATAAGAGGTGTGCTTTATCACCCCTGTACGCTAGCTGGCTGAAGGCGTGGAAAGTGAGGAAGGGGTGTTGTCCGTTCCACCTACTGCTGCCTGTCAGGGTAAGGATCGATGGGACCTCACCTCACCTACCCCCACTCACAGAGAGAATGAACGAGGAACACTCGCCTATATATGCATGGGATCAGTCCCATAAGAGGTACGCAATATCCAACTCACAAAGCTCCACATTGTCTCATTCTCCTCTTCCTCCTCCTGTTTGGTTTTCTCAGAACTAACTCAGGCATCGGAGTGCCTTCGGCTCACGGCAGCCAGGGGCTCTGACTCTAGCCTTTCTCCTTCCTTTTCAGGTGCTTGGAGTTCAGCATTCCCCCTCCTAAGAAGTTTAACCCCAATCTCATCTCGATCTAAGTAGGTGTCATTTTTACCGCCTACAAAATCTTACAGATAACTATCTAAATTCTTTGAAAATCATAAAACATCATCCTTTTCTTTTTCCCATTTTGACAAATAAATAAGCACTGCTATCAATCTATACTCTAGAAATCTCAACCAGCTACATTGAAGGTCATATTTTGACTCATTCACAAAATCTAACTTTTCATTATAGAGTTGATTTGAACACGATCAAACCCTGAGTTTAATCCTTTGAGTTAGATCTAAAAGGAATTCTCATACTTTTATAATAAAGAACTACACTGTCGTTATTGGGTTGAAAATCGGCTTGTCATTACCAATCAAGTTGTCTGAGAGTATGTGGAGGAATGGGTGGGGTTTATTTGTAAAAATGAAGAAATAGGTGGCCATAGGTAATTACATAAAAATAGAGGTAATTATATGTGAAGTTCCAATCTTTTAACCATAATTTCTAGACTGCTACTCTTTCTACCACATCTCATTATCAATGGGAGTAATCAGCTCTGGAGACAACAATAACTAGTAGAAGAAGTGTGAACTGTTTTGATTTGTTGTGTACCTTTAAGAAAGCTCACATTCCACCGTATTTTATTTAAAGCTTGCAATCATTTTGAAAAGAAGCCATCTTGCTTTCCATTCTCTGTTGAAGTTCAAAGAGAGAGGAAGACATGTAGAGTTCCTGTTTTCTTATTTATTTTATTCTTTAAATTATTAGGGTCTTTTGCTAGCACAGGCGATTGGTTTCTTAATAGAACAAGCTGTAATGTCATGCATGATGAAATCGTAATGGGTCACTTGAAAAACAATAATGTATTAGAATAGGTTTGGTTAGCCGTCTACGTCCATGGGGTAGCAATCTAGGCTTTTCTTCTTCACTAATAATAGGAGAACATAACAAGTGTCTTCTTTCTCTCTCACACACTACGCTCTCACTTTAAGAACCTATAGAACTTCAAGAGCATTCAATCTACAATGATGTACATGCTCTCTTCCAACTTACACACTAGGGTTCTTTACATACACAATATGGTTAGAGATGGATGCGAATGAATATTTTCCATATATATATATATATATATGGGAGGTGCTCCTATGAGAGACACTCTCACTAAGTTTATGAGAGATAGGTGGGGGCCATCACTTCCATATTTGGGGTCCTTGCATTTAAGTAGGTAATAGTGGATATGAAAGTGAGGGCCCTCACCCATCTCTCATAAACTTAGTGAGAGTGTCTCTCATAGGAGCACTTCCTTATATATATATATATATAGTTGGTGAGATGCATAATTAGAAAGTCTTACTCGTAATATAATTCACACACTAACGCTAAAATAAAAGGTCCTAATTAAAATGAAACTTTCCTAATTTAAAAAGAAACCGGGCTTCACTACAAAATAGAAAACCAACACAAACTTTTCATAACAAAAGATTTCTTTTTTCTCGTGGATTTACAAAGAGGTTGTTGAGTATAAATACACACAAGTACATATACACAAATATGCAAGATCTCAAATTCAAGAGGGAAAGTTGTTTTGTAACAACGGTAGGTATGGATTTTGATAGAACTTTTAATTTCAAAAAGTTGGATCATCGAAACAGCTAACAAATACCCCTTTCAATGACCTTTGATGAATGCTACTTTTCCATGATCAATTTCTAGGAGCTGAATAGCAAATGCCCCCCTAACAGGGAAAAGGAACCTCTAAACAATTACAATTGACTAATGGCATTTCCTTAAAATATAGAGTTGAAAACAAATAACTCAAGTTTGTCAGTGGACACCCATAGTCATAGCCAAAACCTGCTTTTACCAGATCTAGGTAACATCACAACTCGAGTAAGTTAATCCAAGTTTCATTACAGCCAAGGTTTCTAAAGGTGCTATATATATATATATATATATATATGCATATTGGTTTTAACCATTACAATATTGCTTCTAAGTCAACCTAAGATAATATAATTTCATGAAAGTGTGAATATTTATTTGGATGTGAAACGACCTCACTGCTTTAAAGGTTTATAAGTGCTTTGCTCAAAGCATAAAAGTGCTAAATACTTGAAGAATCCCATTATTATATTAAATGAAACCCACTTGCAGTTCAAACGAAAAGAGGTCTTTTCACATTCTTCCTTTCATCACTTTACGAGGGAAGCATCTCTTACATGGCAGGATCCTCAATCCCAAGTTTTTTTTTAATGCTATTAGACACACCCATTTTTGTCCTATGCAATCTCAAATTCTAAGGGTATGGGTGAACCTATTGTTTTTCTAAATTACAATGAGTGGAATGCTTTACCTTCTTCTTTCTTTATGTTTCACTTTAAATTCTATGATGATCATTAGGTTAATTTGGATATTATAACAATGTTGTTTAATAATTGTAAATAATTGAATCGGATATCTTTATTTTTTCGAACAAGGTTCGACGCACATTTCTTCTGTTTGATATTGTATTTAATTTGTCAAATCAAGCAATTAAAAAGGGTTGCTTCTTGTTGCCAAGTACTAAAAGGCACATCCATGTCATGGGACCTTTTGAGATATATATTGCACAGGTTGATCCACGTGGATGAGGGCATGTAACTTCCCATGTTGGTCCATTCTTTAGTGCTGAGCATTTTCGATGAGGAAAAGTAACCCTTTAAGGATTGGTTTTTCTCAAATGCATGCATGGAAGATATCGAAACACCAACTTGGTTGCTAAAGAAACAGTTGGTGAAGAAATTGATTTCTTTTCTCTTCAAGTGCGGGTAACCTCTCAGTCATTCTTAGGGGTGCACAAAAAACCCGTCAATCCGTCAATCCGATCCGATCCGCAGATTTCGATCCGATCCGAAGGCCAACGGATTGGTGGCGGATTGGATATTGTGTAATCCGTTAGCAACGGATCGGTGGTGGATTTCACTTTCAATCCGTGGATTCAATCCGATCCGATCCATTGTTATTAAATATAAATAAAAAATATATAAGGGGTCTAAATAAAAATTAGGTGTGGACACACTGATGAAATTTTAGGAATGATCCAAGAGGATTCCAAAACCCATCAGGTTGCTTTCAACGTTTAATTATTTTGCTTATTCTGGTTAGCTTAGTGACAAAAGGTCACCACCACCCTTTGAAAGTCTCTTAACTAGTGTTTTGTTCTTCCACATGCTTACACTTGCATTTTCTTCTCTCTCTGTCTCCCTCATTCCTTCATTTTCCCACTTGAATATTTCTATCTCTTTCAGATCATTTCAAAAGAATATGGCCACCAATCTCATATGGGGTATTATGTACATGTGAGTATTATGTACATTGTGAAACATTTTGATTACATATGCATCCATCTGTCTTGCTTATAGTATCTCTCAATTTCTTATTTTATTCGTTGCATTGTTGGAGTATGAGTCTTAGAATGGTTGAAAGTAGAGGAAGAATTTGAATTTTTTCATGGTTTTTTTTTTTTTACATGTAATGTACAGTAATGGATTGAACGGATTAATCCAATCCGATCCGCTCGTCCACGGATCGGATTGGATCGGATTTCAACAGTAACGGATTGGTGACGGATTACAAATCCGTCAATCCGTAGGCAACGGATTGGTGACGGATTTGGCCCAATCCGAATCAATCCGATCCGTGTACACCCCTAGTCATTCTAACACGTTGGTGGGAGTCTGTGATTCAAGAGGCAGGTCCCAGCATGAATACTCCATCTACATCGTCATGGCCATTTGATCAATTAACAGTTGTCTTCCCAGTCCTGTTGAACGGTTAGGATGGTCTTTTTAAAGGGTGGAAGATGACCGAACATGGATTATTGATGGTGGAACCCACTTCCTTAACTGAAACTCAAACCGTTGCACATGGGTTGTTTTTATGTTAAATGTTATGTGATTAGGTGAAGCTTGCATTGTATGTCATAATATCATCCATCTCAATGACCCTTTTTCCATGTTTTTTCTACTTGAAGGGATATATTTTGTGGACAATCTACACACATCTTTATCATTTAGTACCATATTTTGTGGGCATCCTACTGGACCACACTTGCAGTATGCTTTTTTATAACACTCTATGATGCAAGAGCAAATTTACTCAAAAATTATATATATATATATTAAGCAATAGGAAAGGAAAGGAAAGGCCACCTCAATAAGTAGAGAGCTCTCCTTGAGAAAACATACAAGAAAAAATATAGAAGCAGTGACTTTAACGTTGATAGGAGATTAACGATTTCAAATCTCCTATCAAGTCCTAAAATCTCTCTGCCTAAAGCTATTCTAAAAACTTATGGGTTCATGCAGTTATCTCAATAGATGGCAGTTTTTTAAATTCAAATCAATACTGGTATTGTGATGTTATCGTGATTATCTCAGTATCTGGAATAGTTTGAGGAGAAACACCATATTGTATGGAAAATTGTTTTACAATGTTGACATTTGTAAGTAAGCCATTGGAAAAGCTTTTCGACAATCGAGATGGATCTCATCCAGGGATCCTGCAGCTTTTCACGAATCCTCACCATTTGAGTATTTGCTTCACGCAAACTTAAAACTTAGGTAGTTACAAAGTGGGTGAAGTTTGGTGGTCTCTTTTATTGGATGGTGGTGGTGGATGATCAAGATTTTGGCAGAATTCTTAACCCAAAAAGAGTCAACTGCAAACCTTGAATGAAGAGAGTCGGATTGGTCGTATTGCATTTGATTTCAATGATCAAACTATTACTTTATACATGACCTACTTTTGTCACTTGTCACGGTGAAGTTGGAGAGCTGTTCCATTTCATGGATCAGGATGTCAACCAGTGAACCAGGGGAGTGCCGGTTGGCCATGACCCCACAATCATCTTTTAAAAACTTATAATTTCATTAAATATAGCCCCATAAGAGAAATTAGGAGAAACTTATAGCATCTGCCCTTGGTTTGAATCAATGGCTTTAGTCAAAAAGAAGGATCCTAGCTTGAGTTGAGGGGCAGCACTTTGGAGGAACTATTGGAGGGTTTCTTCATTCACAAATTGCTGTGGGTAGGTTGCTGCGTTTTAGAACGCCATGCACTGTACTATTTTGGAGTTTACTGGTGTTGGGGTAATATCATCTTTACATTGCCTTGTTTTTCTTTTTCTTGGATGATACTAAGATATATATTTTTTATTAGTAGAGTTATGCTTTAGCTTTTTGGGATTATATGGTCGAATATGCATTCAATTTTAGTTGAATGAAATTTATCATTAAAAACATGAATGGTTTGGGTTATGCGACCCATTTTAAAACTAAGTATGATACAGGATAGACAATTTTAATTTTCGTCATTTTAATTGAAATATATTAGAGAATCTCTAAACTCTATAAATATATTATTTTGATTTAGACTTGGGATTGTTTAATTTTATTTTTTTTCTTCCATTTTAATTTCTTGTAATAATACTTATGATTCCCTTTCTTCCATCAATTAGTTTTAAAATTCAACTTGATTTGTAGTTTATATAAGCTAGCTATGCTTTTTCTTCTTTTGAAAGAGTTTCTCATATATAAATAACTAGCAACAAAGGCCCATGCTTAGCTCGGGCCCAAAATAAAAATATATTAAAATTTAGTTATGGGTGTGTATTTTTCTTTTTATTGCAATGAGAAATAGGAAGAGTCCATTAAGATAGCTAAGTTGAGAGAATCAAGAAATTTTTTAATTTTAATTGATTCTATATGAAAGAGATATGTATTAGAAAAAAGGTATAAAATCTAGAAAAAAAAAGTTTTTCAATTTTAGATGGCGGGCCTAACTTCAAGTAGAATGAAATTTGACCAATTATGGTAATGTAATGGTGAGTTTGAGCAATGTAGATATAGATATAGCCCCATAAATAGACCTCGTAAGGCTTGCTTTCAAAAATCTTATGATAATTATCATTAGTTGAAGTTTTCATAGGTTCAAAGAAATACGTGAGACAAGATCCCATAATTCTAGCAGTAGAAAGAAATCCTTAAAAAGATAATTTGGAAAGAGATATTGGTTGGATGCAACTGGGCCCAGATCATGACAATGCAATTTGGAGCGGGCCAGTTTGGATTTGGGCTCAGGATCTTGCCTGAGTTTTGATGTGCACGCAGAGTTCAAGCCCAGCTTGGGCTTAGATATCTAAATATTAGGCTAGAGGTGGGCCCTGAGTAGCACACCTCTTGCTCCATTACACTATTAACTCTGTACCTGAGCTATGTAGTGTTGTCCATTGGTTTAAAAAGTGCAAACTTTGAATAGATCAAGGTTTGAAAGCCTTGCCTGATCAATTTGAAATCCAGGATTAACTAGCTCATTTGATCAGTCTGAATGGGTTGACTCAAATCCAAGACCCAACCTAAAAGAAAATACCAAGTATAGAGTATAGACTTAATGGGCCAGGTCTAGCCCAGAGTATAGGATCTGATGACACAAATTCGACCTCTATTACGATAAGATTATGCTGATATTTGTTAGATCCATATCATGTTGCAGCTTCCAAATAAGAATTACACTTCTGCTTTTCAAAATAAAGGTCATGAAATGTTTACTACATTGTTTGTTGCTAGATGGGAGCCGATCAAGGACAGTGTGCGTTAGAAAGAAAGAAAAAGGAAAGGAAAAGGGGGAGAGAAGTGTGATGAGATTTTTTAGAGATAGTAAAGAGGAAAGAAGTAGAGAAAGGATAGGTGTGATGAGGATGCAAAATGTTGTTTAAGAGAAATTGCAGGAGATATAATAAAGATGTGAGTTTGTTATCTTTATAAAATTGAATGAAATGGGGAGCTTTAGGGAGGTGATTTGGAGAAGATAATTGAAATGGAGATTTAGGGAGGAGATTTGTTTCGGATGAGTGTAGTGTCCCACATCAAAGCCCGCATTTTTTTCTTCTATATTTCTCTTAAAGGAGAGATTTTTCAGGGGTGAGGTGGCACTCCTCACAGCCCACCTCCCCCTTTACTTTAATATATATAAAGAGATATATCTAAAACTCAAGATACCATTAATTTTGCTTGATGCATTTTCCATTGTGTTTTCTTCAGTTTCATTTATCATTTTTTAGTGATGCAACCTCGTTAATGTGCAAGTGAATTATTAACTCAAGCGCTTGCTTTCTTCATATGGTGAGCAATACATGTTATTTTTTTTTCTTTTATTTCTTATTGGTTGATGTTAGTCATGTTACACATTACTTTGACTTATTTAAAAAAGATTCTCTCTATTATTTCTCCACTGCTTTAAAAAAAGTCATTTTTTAAAATAATAAATTTATTTATTTATAAAATTAAAAGAAAATATTAAATTTGAATATATATTTTTGGCCTGGGCTTAGTACAGGTCTGTGTTGCTAATAAATAAATAAACAAATAAACTCTCTATGATGGAATAGAAATCTTTGGTGGTAACATATGAGGAGCCCTACAGCATAATACTGTGCATCTATCGATACACATCCCAGATACCAATTCTGCTATAATTTTATTTTTTTTTCAAAATTATACTCTTTATATTTTTATGGCTTGCCCGCACAATGAGAGTTCAATTGAAGATAGCACAACAAATGTGACCATTACCATATAATTTCATTTATTAAAAAAAACTAATCGGCCCCATTTTTCTCATGAACTAGCTTCCTAATTATATATGTTTGGGCTGTTCTATTTCAATGGGGTCCCACGAAATCAAATCTATGATGTGGATGCATAGATGCATATACTGGGATATCAGTTATAATAACAGATTCAGTAGTTTTAGAAAATAATGAGCCCTACAAGTTCATTTTTTTTAAAATGGTCTCATATAGTAGTGGGCCTCATTTCTTGGGTCAAATCAATAACCACTGATCAAAACATAAATCATTTGATCATCATAACCGTCTGACGAGGGATTGAACATTTGATTCAACTTTTCATTTTTCTGATCTTGATCAATGATTATGATCGTCGATTCCTTTTACTGCTCTAGATTAGTGATTATAATCGTCAATTCCATATGAAAACAACATTAGGTCTTTCACATCTAGTTCCACTGTCATGCACTTGAAAAGAAAGTTGTTCGTCTCCATTTGACCAAAATGATTGTCCAGGAGCCATTAAAAATAAACATAGTTGGATGAACCCGACCTTGTAATCTCCATGGCAACAAATTTATTCGATAATCATTCAATCTTTTAGAGAGACAAGAGCCCATGATACAATGAAAGACGTTAAAAATTGGAACCTTTATAAAGTTGCTACATACCTTACAACTTTCTTTAACCGAAAAAAGAAAAAAAAAAGAAAAAGAAAAACGGGCATCAAGTCATTGTGTTTGCCATTGTCATTGTTACATCCATGCTGGAGGAATCTTGGTGCTACAGGAGGGGCCGGTGGTGGGTGGGTTTTTAAGTAAGGTTAGTTTAGGTATTATGGGGGCGTGCAAAGAAAAAAGAGATTCTTTTAAAACTCAACGGTGGGTGTAGAGAAAAAGAGGGAGTACAAAGACAAATAGAGGGTTGCATTCAGAAGCTCTCAGTTTTGAAACATGAATATTGTAGAAGGGTAATCTTGTGAATATAAAAAATTTGTTAAAAGGCATTGCCCCATGAGAGAGATAGAGAGAGTTTTGGAAGTCGTCCGTGTCATCCTCACGTGGAGAAAGGAGGGAGTCACTGCACTATAATATGGTGGGAGGGACGCTGCACTGTAGCCCTGCTGAACATTTTAATATGAGAAATAATATGATTGATTTTGGGTTTGTTCCCTGGAAGTTTAACGTGGCTGCCATTATTTAGATAAATTTGGTGTTTATTGGGTAGAGGACATTGAATGATTTGATAACCACACCCAAGTGGTGTTTTAGGTTTGTCGTGTCGTTGTAGTTTGTTTCCTATGGTTGCCGGTTGGTTGTCTCTTAATATATAAAAAAGAAAAAAACCCTAAAATATGAAGCTGCAAGGGCTTACATGTTACAAGTTAAACAAAATTAGGGGTGAGGGATGTTATAAGACAGCTATTTCTCTAACTTATTTGAGTTTAGCTACGTGGCCACCACCCTGATAATTTATGGTGAGAGAAGGGTGATCTATGCAGATTCAACTGACTGTGAATATATGTCAACTTCTGATTTAAAAGTAATAGTTTCTTTGATGTTGCTATCTCTGGCCCATGATTAGATAGCCGATCGATGTCGGTTGTATCTACATGATGTGCACTATATGATAATTAAAAAGAGGCAAGCGTTTAGGTAAATCATTTTGAAACAGTAATGGTGCATTGCACCCTATTTTGTGCTTTACTAGAACATAAAATCTTCCAGAAATGATGTTATTGATATCAATGTAGGAGAGACCGCTGATAGTGGTCACTTTTTCTTTATTAATGATTATTTCACTATTTGGCACAGGTGCAGGAATTTTGAGCGGTGGAATTTTGAGAAGATAAATGAGATGTTGACAGCCAAGGTAACAAAAACTGCTTGTATCCTTCCTGGAAGGATCCTCCATATGAAGGGCTGTGATTGTTTGATCAATGCGATTACTAGATCGAACATAGCCACACAGGTGACTATTGTGGCTAAATAATGATGCCTACAAGGGACTAGTAGAAAGATTAATTTCAACCCTTCTGATAGGAAGTCATGTTAGATAGAGAGTTTTTTTTAGAGTGGTTTTGGCATATCAGTAATCTTTAAATTCGATTTTTCTAATTTCATAATCGAAATTCAGATATTAATGTCACTAGAGTCGCTTGACTCTAGTCAACATTTTTAAAATTTTTTTTACAACATATCCCATAATATCATGAGATATTCCCATAATATCATGGGATCTATCTGTTTTAGTATTATACATTTTCTGCAATCAGCAAGTGAATTCATTTTTTACGCAACATGAAAAATGACATTTTGTAAAAAGTAAATACACATCCAACCACCATTTCTTAAATTCTATCATTCGAAAAATAATCTCCCCAAGATGGTGCATAAAAGGCACAATATCATGGGATCTGGGCGAAAAGGGTTTAAAAAAGTATTGACCAAAGTCATTATCTGAATTTCGGCTATGAAACTGGAAAAACCATTTGTCAAAACGACTAATATGTCAAAACCCAGTGTAACAACATAGTCGATTTTATGCAAGTGTAGTTCCTCAAGTTTCTTTATGCTATCAAAGCTATGATTAGTAGTGATCCCATCATCGGGCTGGCCATGATCCCCTGAGATGGTGCGATGAAGCTTATCGTGCAATGACTCTCCTGCTCTCACATTTGCACTAAAAAAATCCCTGATAAATCTTTGATAAATCCCAGAGTTTCAGGTTTGCGGGTGCTGGTGTCTGTTACAAATGAATACGGTTCACATTTCATTTAGTTGATGGGCTTCTTTTTATTGGGGAATCTAGATTCTGTGACATGTTTTTTTCTTTTTGATTCGTTAGTTTTAGTTGGTGTGATAGATTGCGTTTAGATGTACATTAAATTAGAGTTCGGATATGATGATTCTATATAATGTACACCAAAATGTATTTGGCACTCCACATATAGAGTGTTTGGAACCCAATCTTGCAATAAAGACAACAAACTTCTTTAAAACCAATAGCAAAAGCCTCCAGTGCCCGACACAAAGCGCCTGGTCATTCTTTCCATCATAATTTGAAGCATTCAACATTCTCATGTTATTGGGATCCTCCAACAAGTTCTGCTTGTATTTTAGGTTCAGATTTACACAGAGATGCTCATAGAATATCAATCTTGATTTAAAAATCATATCTGAGGGCCCCAGTCACATGAACGATGGGCGCCAGCATCTCCTAGAGCATATAAGAGGCAAATTAATTATAAAAAATGTCATAAGAGTAAGTTGCAGCTCATCATTCACTAAACTAGTACATATATCAGTGCAGCCAACTGCGAATGATAACATCATATTGGAAAATAGAAAATTTAGGGGCGTTTGGAAATGTGATATTTTAAGAGATTTTTTAGGGGGGGGGGGGGGGGGGGGTGTTAAATAAAGGAGGGGTCAGTTATATGTGGAAATGGACTTCCCATACCCCCTCCTATGGAAAATCTATTTCCAGACCTAAGAAAGAAAAGGCTGACATGGCGAAAAAATAATTCCGCGAAAAAACTGTCGCACCAAACACATGAAAAAAGAGTTTTCCGCATAAAAACATTTCATTTTCTGCGGAAATGGGCTACACAAGCATGCCCTTAGTGGGACTTGCAGCTTTACATTTGACACATGCACTATTACACCATGGACTTATATGATATGCTATTGCTTTCGCTTATTTCTCATGTTGCTTCCGCACATTAACTATTCCATATTAATATATATGTTCAATGTTTTAAATTGGACATCACCACGTGCCAAATCCAGGACCCATGGCGGTAAACTCGGGATTCAAAATTAGGGCGAGACACTTCAATCGACTATAACACTTGATCTGACCATTGAGTATTTGCATTCTACGTACCTTTTTTTTTTTTTTTTGCTAATTGGTAAGATTGTACTGAGAGAAAAAGGGCATAAGCCCCTAGAACAGAGAGGAAAAAGAATGCATCTAAAGCTGGCTAGGGATGAATAGGGCTCCCCTTAAACAAAGAGCAAATACCAGCTCAAAACAAGCAGAAGGGAATCTAGTCCAAAAGAAGAGCAAAACCCACTAAAACTAGAGAAAGCACCCAAAACAACACCAAGGAGAGCTCTTTAAAACTAGCCAGCCCAAACTACTTGAGCAGAACAAAGTTACTTTTCCAAGAAAGCACATCAGAACTCTGCACCTTCACAGGCCCCAAGAGGACAAGAAAAGAGATTGAACCCATCCCTACCACCCCACCAAGAAAGCCCCTACAGAAATTCCCTTCTACCAATTAAGCACCAGAGAGAGGGAAAATAATAAATGCCAGGAGCTAAACTTACCGACCTCCCACGCTCAACTAGAAGCTGAACACAGAGCAGCTGCTTCGGAAAAAGGCCCTTCATACCCGGCCTTCCACTTGGCTCTAGGGGCCAACCAGAGGAGAAGGAAACCAGCCAAAAAGAGAAAGCTAATCCCCCCAGCCCAGAGACTTCAGAATTGGATGAGTGGGAGTAGACTTTCCTGAAGGAGAGCAAAACAAACCACTGCATCTATCGATGAAAACCAACTGCGCTTTTGACAGGGAAAGTTTTTTGCTGCGATGCTTCGCTTCATTACGAAAAAACCAAAGAATATTGATTGCTTGGAAGAAGATCACTGCTGCAGATTTTCTTCCATGACCATCAACACCCTTTACTAACGCCGTCCAGACTGAGGAAGCCGAGAGAGGAGGAACTGGGGGAGTGCCTTCCTGGCTAAGGAGCAAAAGCCATAGCTGCTGAGCTAGAGGGCAGGAGAAGAAGAGGTGAAGATCTGATCCTCTATTGGTGTGGCAGGAGTAGCATCTTGAGGCCATCGAGATCCCTTTTAGCATGGCCTAGGAGTTTGTTAGCGTCTTCCTGAGAAGAAGACGCCAACTGAAGCAGGATAACCTTGGATTGATAAGAGAATTCCACACTAACCCATACCAGTCTTTTGTTGCTCCTCTTGACCTCAAAGAGTCCCAGGCTAGTTTAAGACTAAGAGCCCCTGACGCTGATCCTGACCATGAGAGAATGTCTGAAGCGGAAGAACCTGAAGAGGAATGAGGTTGGTTTGCTGGAGGAGGAAGCTCTGGACCTCAGCCGGAAAGGTTGCTGAGATGATCCATGAGTTTCCCTGAATGAGGTCCGCCACCCTGTCATTGACAGAAAATTGGAGGAGGGGAAATCTCTTAGCGATGGGGATATGGTCAATCCAATTATCGTACCACAACCGAATGGAGAGACCATTCCCCATAACCCAACGGCTGCCCAGCTGAAGGAGATGAGCCAAGGATCTTATCCTTTTCTATATGCAGGATCTAGCCTTAGTGTTTCCGGAGAACCAAATGGGATGGTGCCTAAAGTATCTTCCTCGGAACCAAGAAGCCTAAAGAGATTCAGATGTTGCAGCCACCCAACCCAACTTTAGCAAGCAGGCATTGTTGAATTCCTTCCCCCTTCGAAGACCAAGACCTCCCTCAGCTTTTGGCACACAAACCTTTCCTCAATTCACCATATTGCTCCTCTTTTTATCAAAACTAGAGGACCACAGAAAATTTCACTTAAGCCTTTCAATCTGCAGAAGGTTTTGCTTGGGATGGGGATAACAAGGGAGATGTGAAGAGGGATAGAGGAGAGCACATACTTTACCAGGATCAGCCTCCATGCAAAGGAGAGGCATTTAGCCTTCCAACCATCTAACCTTGCTCTAATTGAGTCCAAAAGATGGTTGAAATGAGAGTGTTTGTCTAGAGGTCCTAATGAAGAAAGGGACTCCAAGATAGACGGTAGGAAGATAGGCCTGGGAAATAAGGAGAAGCTCTAAACCATTTGGGCTCTTCTTGCTGAGCATTTTCCCATATATATAGATTACTCTTCAAGAGGTTAAAACACTGACCAGAGGAGGCTTGATATTTAGAGAGTAGCTCTTGTAAGTGTCTTAGCCCTGTCTTGTAAGCTTTTAGGAAAAGCAGAATATCATCAGCATAGAGCAGGTGGCAGGGAGTTGAAAGGACTGGAGAGATAGGCACTAGTTTCCCTAAAGGCCTAAGCTGCACAATTTGGAGACTAAGAACCTCCTCAGCCAGGATGAATAGGTAGGGCAACAGAGGGTCCCCTTGTCGCAGACCGCAAGAAGAAGAGAAGAATCCAGAAGGGCTGTTATTGATGAGAACCAACCCTCGGCTAGTACAAATCATCTCCCTGATCAAATTGATCCAAGAAGAAGAAAAGTTGAAAAACTTTAGAGCTCTGAAGAGAAAATTCCACTGGAGCTTGTGAAAAGCCTTGGAAATATCTAGCTTTAAGCAAACTGAACCTCCATTGATCTTAGTTTTAAGCTTTTGAATAAGATCATGAGCTAAGGCCACACTATGATGGATAGATCTCCCTTTGACAAAGGTTGTTTGGCTATGGGAGATGAGGTTAGGAAGGATGCTAGACAGCCTTGTTGCTAGGATCTTAGAGGAGATTTTGTAGGTAAAGTTCTATGTACCATTGGAAAGCTCTTTTCGAGTATATGTCTATGGAATCTAAGATTATTCTTATTGGAGTTGCATTGAGGAAGATATAACCTCAATAAGTTAACTATCTCATTCTTGGATGAGAGAAGACCACTCCTCGGCACATGGTGGCAAGGGTCGAGCACTCCTTGCCCCAACTGGGCGAAGGTGGCGCTGCCTTACCCTGCCTCCCATTTTTCCAAATTCTTGTCTCACTTTCCGCTTTCTTTGACATTTAAAACTTTAACGCTTATCACTTTTGATTCGTCCAACATATTTTTGTATTTCTATGAAATCTTCGGATGACTGTAACTTTTGATTTGCCAGTCATATTTTTGCCCATAATATACAAATTGAAAACTCTTTTTGAGTAGATGTCAGTGGAGACAAAGATCACCCCAATTTGGCATGTATTAAGGGATATATGGCCCATGAAAGTTTCCGGTTGACCTTTTAATGGGGTAAATTGTGTTGTGCCCCTAAAAAATTCCTTAGTGTGGATTATTGAGTTTTTAGGATGCGAGGCTGCATGCCCATGCCCAACTTGGCATCTTTAACTATCTTTGTGAATTTTGAAAATTTTGACTTGGAGCATCGTACCTCCGCCAGACTGTGATATTTTTCTGCCTGTCCTGGTCTTTCAATCTGAGAATTATGCAGAACCCACTAAAATGGATACTAGTTTTAATTTAATCAATCAATACAGTGGATGTAACCAATCACAAAATATAGAACTAGCAAATAAATCTACCAAGCAATCACAACAAAAAGGCAGACACAAATTTAATGTGGAAACTCTTTCCAGGGAGAAAAACCACGATCTAGAAATCAAGATTTCACGAACAGTTTACAAGATATACCCACAACTCATTTACCTCAGTATGTACCTCGACCTAAGGACTGCAATTATTCTTGCACATAATCCACTAACACGACTTCCACCGCACACCGCTCTCCTTACTTGATCTCCTCACACCTTGTCAAACAAGATAATCAATCTTCTACAAGAGAGTAGAAGCAGCAAACACCTTCTACAGCAGCCCTTCAGAACGATCTCTCAATGGCTCTAGAGAAACAAGAAAATCTCTCTTAGGGTATTCTAACCTCAGATCAAGAGAGAGAATTGACTTCTTGTCTTGTGTCTTTGGGTTGAGAGAATCACCCAATATATAGCCTTAAGTTCGTGCATGAGTATTCTAATTAAGCTCCAATCAGAACAGCACTCATATTCAAACTCTTCCATAGAGTCCGGATCGGACTAGTCTTCAGCGCCCACGCTTGCTATAGCGAGCTTGTGTCTCGCTATAGCGAGTCCCTGTTCTGGGAGCAACTTGGGACACTCTCGCTATAGTGAGACATCAAACTATCTCGGCCTGTCATGTTGACTTTTTGCCTAACAATCTCTCCATTTTGGCAATTTTTTGGACAAAATCCCCTAGAAAAAATACAATTTGATCTACCCAAAAGAAAAACCCAAAATACATTGAATTTTAAAATGAAGAAATTCAGCACTGTAAATCTTATATTACCTTTGTTTGAACTTTTAGATCTTGAATTGCCTTGCCTTGTAAAGCTCCCCCTAGCTCAATTTTTCTCCCCCTATTTTTGTCCATAATTGACAAATAAATATCATCATGCAGCATCTGTCAATCTGGATGCAGTAGCTCACTAGCTCCACCTCAATTTGATCCTCATATCAGCACTGGGGTGGGAGCTTGGTCTTGCAGATCAGGGGTGATGAAGTTTAGGCACACACACTTGTAAATTTAAATATTTCAGCAAAGTGTGTACCAATATAGAAGAGAGGTATTCTTTCTTGACCCAGACAGCTTTTGTATTCTTCTTTTTCAGCTCAGTCTTTTGTGTTTTCCATTGCTTTTGATTCGGTAAACTTCGAAGCTTATTGCAATGAGGTCGAATGTGTCCTTTAATTCCACAATGATGGCATGTGGGAATTCGTTTGGATGTGACACATTCTACTTCTTTGGAACTTTCTTTACAATACTAACAACATGATTAGTAATAACTGAATTTTTAACAAAATAATTTTTACCTTTGACATTTGAGATAGATGCTCCATCAGTGTAGCCAATGCCATGCTTGTCAATGTGCACCTTTTGACTGCACAGGATGTCATCTAATTTTTTCGATCTAGAGTTCATCCTATTCAATGAAGCTTTAGCAGTATTTAATTCGGATAGAACCATCTTTAGTCTTTCATTCAGCCATTCAGATCAAAAAATCTTGATTTCAAAGTCTTTATATTAGAATCAAGTACGTCACATTTTTGTGATTCTGTAGTCAATTTGTTAGCCAACCTATTGTTTTCATCCTCCAATTTTTATACTTTAGCAAGAGAGTTTGCAAGTTCAACTTTCAAAGAGGCATTCTGCTCTTCAGACACTTGCCAATTAATGGCAACTTCTTCATTCACTTTAACCATCTTTATGGTTTTCTTGAAAAGTGTTTCATATTCAGCTTTCCAATCCGGTTCTTCATCTGACTCAGTATCTTGATCAGTCTCAGCTTCGGAAGAAACATGGGAAGAAACATAACCAGAAGTTGCCATAAAAGCAATAAACTTTCATTTGCCAGTGTCAGGCTTGTCAGACTGAAGATTTTCACCATTCTCATCAGAATCAGAAGTTTCATCATCCCAAGTAGTATTCAAAGCCTTCTTTTTAGATTTTTTGTTGCCGCAGTTGTTAGCAATGTGTCTATAGCCTTGACACTCATAGTGTGAGGCCCCACCCCTTGTGGGCCCTCAGTTTGATTTAAATAATTATTAATATGATATTACCTACTTTAATATGCTAATTAATAGGAATTAGTAGAATAGATGGCTAATGTTCCTAAGTTTTAGAATTAACTTGCATATAATTCTTAATAGATATTAGGTGCTTATTGTAAATTTTAGTATGTTTTGATTTAATTAGGACTTAGTTAATATTAGAACCAATAGGAGGGGCATTATGAGTTTAGAACATTCTAGAATCCCACCTAATGACCTATTTACCCATAGCCCTATCTATTCCCCATTTACAACTAAACTATCCTTTTGGTAATTATCCTAAACCCTAATCTATATAACCCAACTATTGCAAACTTAGCCTAAAAACCCTAATTCACTCTCATCTTCCCTACCTCTCCCTAAAAAACCCTAATTCCCCAAATTCTTGCACTAGGAGAAGCTAGAAACCACCCAAATTGCACAATCAACACTATTAGGAGCTTGGAATTCTCATATCTCTCTCAACTCTATGACCAATTTCGAATTGAGGCAAGTACCCTATGCTAATTTCACATGATGCATGCTTTCTTCTCTTGATTTTGTAATTTTAATTCAATTAGATAGATATGCATGTGTAGATCTTCCTTTTGAGCTTGTTTATGGATAAATGCCCATTTGATAGATGGGTTCTCGCATTTGGAAGATCAATGGCCCGATTGGATGATGAATGGAGATTTTAGAAGTGTTTTTGTATTTATCTTTGTTTGTGTGATGGATGGAAGAAGTTGGGGACGAATTGAATTAGAAATGGATTGAAGAGGGAAAAATCCCAGAAATCTGGAATTCAGCTCAGTGTGTGTACCCAGTCGACCGGCCCCTAGCTCGATCTACCGGGCACACTGAACAGAGAGGAAATCAAGTCCTAGTTAAAGTTCTGTAAAAATACAATCTAGTGTACCCGGTCGATTGGACCCTGTACCAGGTCGACCGGATACACATGTGCCTGCAGGAGTTAACTGAGACCTGAGATTTCTCAAACAGGTCGAAGTCCTGTGTACCCGGTCGACATCACGGCCATGATGTCAACCGGATACACAGCAAGACCTGAGGAACCCCCCAGCTGTTTGGCTCCAGGTCTTAGTGGACCCGATCGACATCACGACCATGATGTCAACCGGATACACAGCAAGACCTGAGGAACCCCCAGCTGTTTAGCTCCAGGTCTTAGTGGACCCGGTCGACATCACGACCATGATGTCGACAGGGGACACTGCAGGATGTCGACCTGGGGGTCAACATCCAGTGTGCCCGGTCGACATCCCAGGGGATGATGTCGACCGGGCACACTGTGAACAGTGAGTTTCCAAATTTCTGTATCTTTGATGTTTGATCAATTATGGGGCTCATTGACCATCCAAATAGGCTTCCATCAAGTGTGTCAAACACGAATCAATGGCATGGCTCAGCCTTGACTCCTGGGGTCCACCAATTGAGGTTTTGGGATTTGAATCGTTAATGATTCGACCCTTAATTGTAATCCATGATGTCCATAACTTCAGGAGTACCAGACCTATTATCTTTGACATATGAGGTTATAGTTAAGGATCCAATCACATGATGAGACCTGAACCAAGAGTTGACCATTACCTAGGACTGGACTTTTGTCTATTGCACTTGATTCTATAGTTTTGAGGATTTTATGTAATGTTCTTCTCTCCTATCTTTATTGTTGTTAAAAACCTGTTAATTAATGGGAATTGAAGGACCTGAACCTAGGATTACTTAGTGGTGATCCAAGGATATAATTGGAGATGAATGACCCGTATCTGTGGCTAGGCGGGCCCTTGATGAGTTCACAAAAGATACACTTTTATAGCATTATTTTATGAGTTTCCAAAGATAAAAGAACTCAAAACACTATTTTTAGCATAAAAATTATGAAGTTCCTCCCCATCATCTTTACTCATATCTTTCTATTATAGATGGCCATTTGTATGCATTTATATGAGTTCCAATGGCTTCCATACTCTCAATTATATTAATTTCTCTTTGTAGGTATTAACTGAAAATTAATTTGAAGGTTAAAGTTGAGATTCAAGAATTAAAGAGAGTTAGGATAAGTTTGGAAGGCAATTGGATGAAGAAATGACAAAGTTATGCCAATAATAAGAAGGAACATGATAGACGTGGGTTGGTATTTTGACTATATCTTTTTACTCGGGCGTCCGATTGAGGTAATCTTAGAAGCATTGGAAAGCTTGTTTAAAGATCTACAAATCATATTTCACAATATGTTTCCCAATTCAGACGTTTCGGGGGTCAAAATCATACATCAATCTGGTGACTATTTTCTAACATGGAAATCACATACATATGTTCATATTTTCATTCTTGTGAATTCCCACATTAGAAAGAAATCAAAAGAGAGCAAGGCAAATGTTTCTATATAAGGAAGAGAGCTCTAGGCATTAGAGACACAAGCAAGGAAAACATTCTCCTCTTTACTTAAGCTATTCATGCAATTGAGAGCAAATTGTAGAGAGAAAGTGGGGAAAGCCTTATAAAATTAAAGATTTGGAATGAAATTGAAAGCTTTATCTTCTCTAATGGGTGGCTAATCCCTTTGATTGGATCTTCTAGGTGAAGCTAAGTTGATTCTATTCCTTTTGCTTATGTTCTTTATTTTAATTCCCTTGTTTATGTGCTTAATATGTTATAGTAGATTTTTCTTCATTGCATTGTGCAACCTTCAATGCTTAATTTCTATATTAGCATTCTTTTTACTATCTATACTTAGGTTTGATAAATCATGCTTAGGAGTTAATATCTTTTAATGGTTTATGCTTACTTTTGATAGATAGTTATTAGGAATCTTTTCTTTTATGAAGGGAAGAAAATCTTGGCTATTAGATTGTTAATTTCTATCTTAGAGCTTTAATGTTGTACTTTTCAAATCTAAGCATTGATTTGTAATTAGATTTGAGTATTTTTTTTGGAAAAAGAGAAGGGCATTAGTATTGGATTAGTGTCACTTAGTGGATTCTAGATGATTCAATCATCCATTAGTATTACTTGTTTCTTGTTTTACTTACTTTAGTTTGATTCTATTCACACTCTCACACACTTATTCACTAGTTTTAATTCTCACACTCCATTTCTCTATTATTCACACCATCAATTCCACATTTGATTTTACACCACTTTAGCATATTTTTTTATCTCAATCCACTCATTTTTTATCTTTCACTTGTTATTTCACACACTTATTCATTTGATCCATCTAACATTTCTCCATTGTTCTTGTATTAACCTTATTATTTTTCTTTTGTCATTAACTTTGTTCTCACTTGAGTTTTTCTATTTTTACTAACATCTCTTTGTTATCTAGCTCTTATTTTCTTTTAGTTTGTATTTTTTATATTTTTTTTCTCCTTGTTATTGTTTTGTTTCTTGTTTCCATTGTTTTTGTTATTTTCATTTGCATTTGTTAGCTATATTTGAGTTGATACTCCTTTTCATAGATCATTGTTATTTTCTTTGTAACGATCCTCGTGGGAACGATATTCGGACTTCCATAGTCTATATTACTTGAGACAACCGTATACTTGCGGGAAAATACGCATCAGCCCTCATACGGCCTAAGGTTGGGTATGTGAAACCGTAGAATGAAGAGGCTAGGTTTAATGGATTGGATGGCTCATTGTGTATGAGCATGGGATTACTTGTAAAATGAACATGGTGTTGCACTTGTATTGTCTCAGGCCACGGTTGTGGGCCTTGGAGTGGATCCAATGATGATTGGACTTGGATTTGGATATTGGACTGTGTTCCATATTGTCATCCATTAACCTCTTAGAGACTTGGTTAGGATCTTGCTCACGCAAGACAAGCCTAGACAGACACAGACCTGTACTTGTTTCCTAGGCCGGCACTAAACATTCACTCAATTGATCTAAGTTAAGCCAGTTTACTGATCATCACTGGTAGGAGCTATATTGGTTACTTAGAGCTATAATGATGAGCTGTGATTGGACGGACGGTGTAATACCGGGTCCGGGCTAATCTGATAAAGGGGTGTGATTAATGCGATAAAGGGGTGTGATAGGTGCGATAAAGTGGTGTGATCGGTGTTAGATTTATGTATGTTATTATTAGCAGGGTTGTTATCCCTTGCATGGTTTTCTTACCCTTTTCCCCACCGCAAATTGTTTATAGTATGGGATGTTTATAGTATGGGAGGGCCGCGGCATAATATCCCGCGGTATATCCAGCTTGTGTGAATGTGCCAATTGTTATCTGATTAGATTAGAATACTTTACATTCTTGATTCTAAACTATTAATTACTACTCAATAGCCTAGATCATGTACCTTTATTACTCTTATGATTACATACATGTCTCTATTCTCTTTTGTTGTATATATCCTGTCTTATCTGCATATGGTGTCTTGCCAGATCCTTGGATCTGACTCATCTTTGGTGCTTTGGTCTCGACCATGACCTTGCGGACGACGCGTACTACAAGGTGCCTGTAGTTGGTTACTATGGGTGGGGGCCGGCTGACCAAGTGGTCGAGCCAGAAGACGGAGCACCTGTATAGGGCGATTCAGTGCAGCTTATTTTGGCTTTGAGAGAATTTTATGTAGTGAGTTGGGTAGATAGACAGTTTTGTATAAACTTTGATAACTATACCTTGAGATTTTTATTAGACTTCCGCACTGTTATAGTTGACTCATTTACATGATATTATTGCTTCCGTTATCTTTTCTTACGCTTCGACAATACAACTGTTGAGTATGTCATTGTTCAAAAAGTTTTAAAATTTGACCTCACTTCGAACTACGATCTTGGAAGTTCTCGGATTTTCCGAGAAGTAACGCACCAAATTCCAGTGCCTTAGCGTTATCTTCGGTATTCGGAATTGGGGCGTTACACATAGCATTGAATCCCTTTAAAAGATTTCTTCTTTCCAAAATTTTTAGGGATCCTCACATTGGATTTCTGCTCCTTCATAAAAAAGCTTGAATTGTTTCATAAACTGTACAGCAACTTAGGGATCAATTTCTTCAGAATCTGAATCTGAATCACTTGCAACTTTCTTGTACGATTCCTTGGATGCTTTCAAAGCAATACCTTTAGATTGTGTCTTTCCATGAGACCTAAGGTTTGCTTCAAAATTTTGAACGTTGCCAATCAACTCATCAACTTTGAGAGTATTCAGATTTTTATTTTCCTCTATAGCCACAACCTTTGCATCAAACCTTTCTGGAAGAGACCACATAATTTTTTTCATAATTCTATTTTCAGGAATTGGCGTATCATTCACAATTGCATTCAGCTTCGAGTTGAACTCATCAAAAGTTTCATTATCTTCCATCTTTATTGTTTCGAAGGCTGTATACAATTTCTGAAGTTTCGACTGTTTAACAGTGTCAGTCCCTTTATGCACAATCTGCAGAATATTCCAAGCCTCTTTTGCAGTAGTGCATGTTGAAATTCTACGAAACTCAGACATGCTAACTCCATTATAAATAGCATTCAGAGCCCTAGAGTTACAAGTAGCAGCCAACTCTTCTTCCTTAGTCCACTTATCTTCAGGTTTTGGACCAGTTATCCCATCAGTAGTAATAGTGGGCAAGGAATAGCTATTCACAGCAGATTTTTAAACTTTCAGATCTATGGCTTTCGAGAAGGCAACCATCCTGGCTTTCCAATAAGCATAATTGTTACCATCCAACAGATGAGGCTTATTGGTTAAAGTGCCTTCGCGGTGGATATCCATTCTCACAAAAATAGGATCAACACAATAAAACAATGTAACCCGCTCTGATACCAATTGAGAATTATGCAGGACCCACTAGAATGGATACTAATTCTAATTTAACCAATCAATGCAGCGAATGTAACCAATTACAAAATGTAGAACTAGCAAATAAATCTACCAAGCAATCACTACAAGAAGGCAGACACAAATTTAACGTGGAAACCCTTTCCAGGGAGAAAAACCACGATCTGCAAATCAAGATTTCACGAACAGTTTACAAGATATACTCACAGCTCTTTTACATCAGTCTGTACCTCGACCTATGGACTGTAGTTATTCTTGCACAGAATCTACTAACACGACTTACACCGTGCACCATTCTCCTTACTTGATCTCCTCACACCTTGTCAAACAAAATGATCAATCTTCTACAAGAGAGTAGAAGCAGCAAACATCTTCTACAGCGGCCCTTCAGAACGATCTCTCAATGGCTCTAGAGAAACAAGGAAATCTCTCTTAGGGTATTCTAACATCAGATCAAGAGAAAGAATTAACTTCTTGTCTTATGTCTTTGGGTTGAGAGAATCACTCAATATATAGCCTTAAATTCGTGCATGAATATTCTAATTAAGCTCTAATCAGAATAACACTCATATTCAAACTCTTCCATAGAGTCCAGATCGGACTAGTCTTCAGCGCCCACGCTCACTACAGCGAGCTTGTGTCTCGCTATAGCGAGACCTTGTTCTGGGAGCAACCTGGGACACTCTCGCTATAGCAAGAATGTGTCTCGCTATAGCGAGACATCAAACTGTCTCGGCCTGTCAAGTTGACTTTTTGCCTAACACAATCTCTGATTTTTTATGTAGCTTGCGTTGTTTCCTTCACTTCAGTGTCCTGGACCTGCTTTTGAAGACCTTTTGACTTGAGAAAATCACTTTCCATGATTCTTCATTCTTCATGGAATCTTTGGTTTTTCATAGAATATGCTTTTCATTCTTTTGCATATCCTCTTTCGTGCTTCTTTTTCTTTGCCGATTTCCCATGTCTACAAAACCAGACAAAGATGATGCCTGACGTAGAGCGCCCGGGTCACATAGAGAGGTTAAGGGAGCGGATGTAAGCATCTTAGACCTCTTTTATATGGGGTTTCATAATTTTAGATATATGATTTGATTAAAATTAAAAACTCAAGCAGTATCCATAGAAAGACTCTTCTAGCCTATTTGTCCCGAATATCCCTAATAACTATAATATCTATAAAACCTGACTCCAAAAAGATTTTTCCCTTTTCTCTTCCATCCCTTACTCTAAATATTTCAAAAGAAATATAATGATGAAAGCGATTAAAAGCTACTTCTAGAATTAAGATAATGATATGATTAGGTTAATGATACGAATATGTAAACGTTGTGGTCTCAAAACTCATCTTAGCTTAGTCAAACAAAAAATCAGTCAAATTAGATCAATTGGTCCCTTTCCTATATCATTTTACAAATCAATCACAAGTATCTTAATATCCGAAATTATATACTACACCTCATTTGCATCATTGATTTGAATTTAAAACTTAACGTTTAAATCCTATTTTGCCAAAGGTAATTTTGAAGATTATACCCGGAAACGGGGTCGATCCTCTCTTTTATGGTATTTTGAAAATTCGACCTTAACATAGGCTCAGGTCCCAACTAACAAATCTCTATTAGATTTCAATTAACTAGTGTTTAAACTAATATTTATACTAAATCCAATTAAAAGTAAGCAATCCACACAAAAAGGACACATGATTTATAAGTGTAAAACCCGACTCGGGAAAAAAACCATGGGCATTATCGTCTAGGCCAACAGACATCCAAGCACTATGAAAAGAAAGTTATAAGTAACTCACAACCCATTCCAGTCAAAACTCAACCTAGGGACTACACGATCTTGCCGACTACTCGCTGTGCACCTTCACCGTGCTTGAACCGAACGCTTCGAATCCGTCTTCGATGAGTCTCTACTTCAAAGGAGTAGAATGGAGCATTAAACCAAAGCTTGGATCTTCAGCACAGCAAATGATTGCCTTAGGGGAAGATGGATCTCTCAAGTTCTCTTTAGGAATTTTCCTTGTTGGAGAGATAAGGTTGAATAGAGAGATAAAGGCTTTATATATGCCTAGATTCGTGCCTCAAGTGTTGTAGTTTCATTAGAAATCAACATGGCAACTTGAGACAAATCAAGAGAGAAATTCTGGGCAAGTTTCTATTTTTGTGCCCATGTCCGCTCGAACGACCAGAAAGTCCGCTCGAGCGAATCTTTAAAAATTTGAACTTCAGTTTGTTGGCTCGAGCAAACTAGAAGGATAGCTTGAGCGAAGAACATTTTGTTTGGGGTTCACTCAGCGGTCTTGAACTTCACTCGAGCGATGAGCAATCTGTATTCTTCAATGAAGGATGGCTCGAGCGAATAAAAAAGATGGGTAGAGCAAAGGACATTCTATCTTAGGTCTGCTCGTGCGAATTCAGTATCGCTCGAGCAAAATGCATTCTGCCTTTGGCGCGAGAGATGGGTCGAGCGAACTGAAAGAGTGGCTTGAGCGAAGAAGCTTATGTGTGGGTTCATTCGAGCGAATAGAGGATCGCTCGAGCGACCACTGTCAGGTCCTGAAGGAACTATACTTCTTCAAGTGAAAACTTGGGCAATCCTTTTCTAAACAAACTTACATTATTAAGAGTCCTGATTTTGTCCATTACACAATGAATTAACTAACTTAAAATCTTACGTATTTAGCATCAACACCTGTTCAATTATTCCTTTACTTTCATTTCCTTGAGTTTTACTTTAATGATCTCATTATCTATTATATATTAACCATGATGACATACTCTTATTTTATACTCATATACTTGATAGGAGAATTGTTATGCATGGCCGGTGGTGCATTCAATGAATAAAGAGTTATGGCCTTCACTACGTACAGCTATCGATATTCATCTCTAATTTTGAGAGGAGTCGAAATTCTTACCTGTGTGTGAAGTTTGGCTGTCATTATATGGCATATGGTGATGGCTCCCTCTCTCTAGTGGATCAAAATTCATGGTTGGGGGTAATGTCGCCATCCAAGTTGATGTGCGGGTGAGAAGAGGGCGGGGAGCCAAATCTTCAAGCCATTAGTTGTCTACCTCGTGTCCTCGGTAATTGGG
The DNA here is from genome assembly GCA_029852735.1 of Persea americana. Classification (NCBI taxonomy): domain Eukaryota; kingdom Viridiplantae; phylum Streptophyta; class Magnoliopsida; order Laurales; family Lauraceae; genus Persea; species Persea americana. Next base: position 56,339,169 of record CM056813.1, on the reverse strand, counting down.
TTAGCCTATAGCAATTATCTACTTTTCTTGTGTTTGAATCTAGGTCTAATTGAGAAGAGGGGTGATACGTCTTATCTATCTGATATCCCTATCCGATTGTCTGCCTCGTGTTTCTTTCTTTTCACCGTCTTTCAGTGAAAAGCAATACTTTTGACCAAATGAAAGCAAACTATGACAAATTAAAATAAAAAAACGAGAGAAAAAACTCACAAGTTAGGCTAAGAGGTTTCTTCCTGTTTCACGTCCTTAAAACATAATAATATTGGTTTGGTCCTTTCTTATCTTCGTATTCTCAACGAAGAACAAAGATCGTTTTTGATGCAAAACCAAGACTCTTCGTCAAGATTTTGATCTCAATCCAAACCCCCATAAACTGGGGTGGACCTACCTTGTAATGATATGGGGCGGCCGCCCCCATGTCGGATCTTGGAATCCCAAAGAGATGAATGAGCCATTGGACCATGCCCCACATAAGTCTAAACAATCGCCTCATATATCTTGTGTCTAAAACTTCATCTCCTTCTCTATCTAAAAAAAGGCTCTTCTTTTAATCCTTTTTCCCTCGTCTTTGCATTGCTTCATCATTTTCTTCTTCTTTTCGATCACCCGCTAGCTATCCAAATCTTAAGAAGTCCCTCTCGATCCGAACCAGTTTAGTTTTCTTTTTGTCATTTTCCCTCTTGGATGATTTTGTGTTGAAAATTAATTATTTCTTTATTTTTCCATAACCCATGGTGAAAAGATAATCAAGACTTTTGCTTGTTACTTCTTACACTTTCATTGTGTTCAGACAGTTGTCTAACATTTTCTTTTATTCATTTGCAATATTACTCATGTCGTCCTTACAATTCATGTATGTTGAGTCTTACGTGGATGGAAAAGATTTTAATTTGTAGGTTTTGTGTATACACTATTTGATTTAAAGAAATCAAAATTAAATCTTGTGTGAATTGTATTTCTTATTGACTATGTGCCTTTGGATTTATGATTTGCTTAGATTACCGTTGTACCATGTTGTGCCATATTGTTACATCTATTGCTTAGATTTCTGGGAAAGCTAGAGATGTTGTTGATTTTTTTGCTAAGGACATTGTTTTTTCAATTGATCATTATTGGCCCCGCCCAAGTAAAAATCCTAGGTCGGCCACTGCACATAAGCTCGAAGATTAAGACTTTAAGTGGGTGACGATCTCTTGGCAATTAACCAACTGCCTAATCGAACTTAATCCCATGGCTGGCAACCCACATGATTTTTTAACACCTCTACGGTCCTAAAATAGAAAAACCAGGTCTAGCACTAAATCTAAAGTGAACCCATCCTTTTCATATCCTATCTAATAGAAGATTCTCTTTTATACGAAGCTGACACATGTAATATCCAGCACACTGAAATAATATGTTAGATGAAACTCCTAACAAGAGGAGAGGAAACTTTGTGTATGGAATTCTTCCCAACATGCAAGTTGTCGATATGGACACATCCGAAAAGAGGAGAAAGTCTCTTCAAGGGCGGAGTAATTAATTGCCAAAGTAGTGCAAGTACTCCAAGGGCTTTGGTCCGTCATCCCATGTCAGACCCACATATGTTAGGGCTTAGAGAACTCTAGCCCGACCCAGCCCTTTGACAGCTCTACTCATGAGATATTCAATTATGATATTCTCTATTATAGAGAACTAACACATGAAATATCTAGCATGCTCCAAGAAAAAGGTTGATGAACCTCCTAATAAAAGGAGGAAATATTTGTGTATGGAATCTACTTCCTGACCTGCAAGTCACTGTGGAGGCATGGGAAAGGAGGAGCATGACCAGTAAAAGCTAAGGCAGTGCGGTGCAGGCAAGGGCTTGGCAAAGCGGTCCTTGGAGTGCTTTGTCCGCGTCAAGATCGACCCACATATTACACTGAACCGACACGTGCAATATCTAGAATGCTAGAGGAATGTGCTAGATGAACATCCTGACAAAAGAAGACCATATTCGTGTATGGAATCCTTCCTAACATGCAAACTACTGTGCCCGCATGCGAAAAGAGGAGAGAACACTATACGAGGGAGTTGCCTACACGATGATAGGAGTCGTGCATTACAGAAAAAAGAAAAAGAGATACAGTTAGTTAGATTGTGAGAAGAGATACTCAAACCTTCGTCTCCAGAGGAGATACAGTTGCGTAGATTGTACAATGCCGACATCTCGTGGAAAGCCTTCACAGGTAAATTAGATGGTTAACTGCTATCATTTCTTACTACTACTGTGCTCGTTTTGGTCATCCTCAAGACCATGATTTTAAAACTTTAGCTTAAATTGACACTGATTTATACTATTTTTGTGGTATTAATATTAGTCTGCAACTCTTAAGTTTGATAAACCTCTATTACAATCTCGACCTCACATTATAGTTAAGGGATTTTAATTATTTAGATCTAAGCCGCTTACAAGATGCATATGGAGAGGTCTTCAAACTTAAATTTTTTTTTTTTTTTTTTTTTTTTGGGGTAAGGCAGAGAAAACTAATTCAAGGCACATAGTTATTTCATTAATATTTCAGGGCATAGACTGATCGATACTTGTGCACGTGACCTGTTATGATGAGTAAATCAGTGTCTTCACCTATGAGAGCACACATGAGGGGCGGAGGGGATTTTCAATCTTCACCCTCCACCAAAGCATGACCTTAAAGCAAAAGCACTCACTAAGGTAGCGTTTGGTTCGCTGTAACGAAGATCGGAATGGAATAGTTATTTCAACGAAATGATCATTACCGCTTTTGGTTAGCAAAAAAGTAGCGAAATGACCATTACTTACGGAATGACCATTACTTCTGCAATCACCATTCCTTTATGTAGAGGAATAGTCATTGCATTGAAGATGTAGAGGAATGGTCATTCCATGCCTTTATAAATTTTCCTTGAGACCAAAATGCTCATTTATCACATCAACCCCTCCTCCTCCTCCTTATCCCAGTAGCCGGCTGGGAAGGAGACCAACCGGAAGAGCGCCCCCACCCCCCCCCCCCCCCCCCAATAAGATTTGAAAAATGCTTACTTAAGTGGATTTGCACACCGAACCCTATTTTTCTCAGCTTTATGCATCGATACACACCAATATTAATGTGAAATCTTCAACTATACAAATCTTCAGCGAGGAATCCTTGTTCCGATGATAGTGAAGAATCATCAGATCTATAAATTTCTCGCTTGTTGCTAAACATGCTCTAAATGATCACAAAGAAATTCTTCAAATATTACTTACAGCCCTAAGAGAATAAGCATGATATTCAAATCCTATTTATAGTAATATACAAAAAAGAGTTTCCAAAATATTATTACATGAGTATTCTCACACATGCATATGGAAGTCCTAAAAAGGCTACTTTTTAACAAAGTTTTATACACCTTATTGTTATTGTCACATGCTTCTCTCTATAGATAAATGAGAATGTAATAATTTAAATGCAAATCTAAGTTTTATATCTAAGAAATGAAAACTGATTGGAATAAAACTATTCATATGACCTCTAACATCCTTTGCAACGACCCGAGTCCACTATCTATGTGATATTGTCAGCTTTGGCTCATGAGATTCCAACCGAATCTTGCCGCACGGTTTTAAAAGGCCTCATGTGGAATTAAGGATAGGTTGCACACATATATACTTAAGATCAAGACTAAAAATAGAAATGAGGCTCTCATACCATTTGTAACAATCCGAGACCACTATCCGCATGATATTATTCCCTTTAGCTCATGGGATTCTAATCCAATCTTGTCGCATGGTTTTAAAATGCCTCATATAGAGTTAAAGCTGGGTTACACACATTTATAACCTAGATCATGACTACAATGTTTCCGATGTGGAACTTATGCACCACTGCATACCTAGTCCTCCCCAGACCCAACGCCCTTTTAGAAAGACGTTGGGTCTAGTGAGCATCCACCTAGAGAGATATGAGGGAAACCTTAAAGGACTGGGTATGCAGTAGTGCACAAGTCTTACATCGAAAATACGCTAGTCTTGATTTTGGATATGTGTGTGTGTGTGTGTGTGTGTGTGTGACATGACCTTAATTCCACATGAGACCTTTTAAAACCGTGCAAGAAGACAGGATTGAGATCCCATTAGCCAAAGCGGAAAATATTATGTAGACAGCGAACTTGGATTGTTACACCCTTCCATAAAAGCATGGTCATTTCATGGGAAAATGTCATGCAATTGTAAACATAAAAAAACTAATTTCCTATTCTTAATATCTGTGTCTTACATGGTGATCATCATCTTTTTTTATTGAGCCCATCACTATCATAACCCGTTCCTTTTGAATCTTTTAGTACCAGTGGCCTACTAGATCAGATACATAGTGACTCTTTTAGAAGCTTTCAACATGTGGCTTCACAAGGAAGATGAGAACGTAAGGCTTGGATAAAAAAGTTGATAATGGAGAAATCTTGGACTTTTTTAAGAGAGAAAAATTGACGATAAGATTATTACAGAAGAGACAAAACCATGACCGGCTTGATCGTTACCCGTCCTTGACTCTGATACCATGTGGAAACTATTCAAAGATACTTAGATTCAAAGCACCGAGTGATACTTTGTACAAGAGACACTTCTAGAGTTATAGTCCACCCTTTTAGATTCCAAACCATTCAAAGCATGGCCGACACTATACCAAGGACCTATCATCTTGAAACTCTTGAGTGATGAGTGATCCATGAACATAGGTACTTGTATAGTGGGTTTTTGTTGAATATATACAATTCAACATCTGTTACTTTAAAGTCTATTTGATGTTCAGCAATAGGACACATAGGAGCAACATTTTTTATTTCTTCTAATGGTGTTCTCGCATTTCAAAATAGACCTAAACCTAACACCAACAACCCCCAAACCCGCCCACCTCAACCCCCTTCTCAATTTGGCATTGTCAGTTTTACTTTTCACTCATGATTCTCAAAAAGATAAAATCTAACTGTAAAACCCAAGATACGTCCAAGTCGCCATTTCCGAATTCTAGCTACAAGCATACCTCTCTTCCAATATTATTTTTACTGAGCCAATGGGTTTGTCTCCCTTTGTCTCTCTCAAAATTTCAAGCATATAATAAGTTTTGCCAACACTCTCATGGTTGAGTGGTGTTCGCGCCCTAGTTTCATTGACATGCTCAAAAATTGATTGGTGGCACTCAATTTAAAGTATCACTGTAGGACCAGTAGCCCAATGGGTTTTCACAATCTCATATCCAAATGCAAAGTCCAAACAGGCCCAACTTACAAGGTTTCAATTCTACGAGAAATAATATAATTGTCAATTCCGTTTCAGTCATCATTTCGGTGTAGCATACAAGTTGGAATATTTCGGTATTTCAAAATTTCAACAAAACTTTTTTGAGTGACTTTTTAAACTAACAATATCTATATATACATATGTAGGAAAAAATTAAAATATAAAGATAAAATATAAATTATGCATATTGTTTCTTGATATAAGTATTAAGAAAAAAAATAAAAAATATAAATTGTGCTACAAACCGAAATGAACTGGAATGGACAACTGAAATGAACCGAAATGACCAAATTGGACTGCAATTCAAACTAAATTTTTTTCACCCCCATTCCGTATTCCGACCATTCCAGCCGAAACAAAAAAATGAAATTGACTACTATGAGCAACAACCACCCAAGGACTCTCTCTTTCTCTCTATTTTGTACAAAGTTATTAGGTTCGTCTCCATTTAACTCTCTCAAAATCTCAAGTGATATAATGGGTTTTCACAATCTCAAATCCAAATGCAAAATTCAAAGGGGTCCCAATTTTTAAACTGACATCCACCTAAAGACTCTCTCTCTCCACTTTTGTGGGTCTGCTTGCTAATAGTTTTCATTATTGTCAAATGAGATGGTTCCCATTAATTATTTCCCGATCCCCACTTTGCTCCCCTACTTCGAATTATACTAGTAATATGACTAGCAGAAAGAATATATATCTTCCCCACTTCTCACTCTTACTTGGCTGCTCTTTGCCACTGCATCCCCTCTCATTTCTTCCAATCCCTTCTCCTTCGGATCAAAATACTGATAAATAGGTATCTTCAACAAGGTTAGAGTGAGAGAGAGAAGATTTGGATAAGACCCCTTAATCCATCCCCACCAAAGGAGGAGCAATATGTGTCAGCCTAATCCTCTATGGATAAGAGAGAAACAAACCACTTCTTCCAATCTCCTACTCCAATTCTATAGAATCTAAGAGATCCAAGATTCTAATAAATTGCAAGTCCAACCACTTTCAGAAAGCATTTGCAATTCGCGTGATCACTATCAAACAGGAGTGTCACCATAACAAACTGCACCACTCCATTGTCATTCATGGACTACTTGAGAGAACTTGAAGGAAAAAGAGCCCATGATCCATTCCACGACGGCCAACCGACAAAAGTGATGAGGTGCACATATTTTCCTGGCCCTGTGATCGTCGGTGCTGGCCCCTCCGGGCTTGCCGCCGCCTGCTGCCTCAAAGAAAGAGGCATCCCAAGCCTAATCCTCGAAAGGGCTAATTGCATAGCTTCTCTTTGGCAGCTTAAGACCTATGACCGCCTTCGCCTGCATCTTCCCAAACAGTTCTGCGAATTGCCTCTTATGCCATTCCCCCCAAGCTTCCCAACCTACCCCACCAAGCAGCAGTTCATAGCCTATCTTGAGGACTATGTGAGGCAATTCAAGCTGCGGCCAGCATTCAATCAGACGGTGGAAAGCGCAGAGTATGATGAGAGATTAGGGTTTTGGAGGGTGAGGGCTGTGGGGTTGAAGGAGGAGAAAATGGAGTATGTGTGTAGGTGGCTGGTGGTGGCCACTGGGGAGAATGCTGAGGCTGTTATTCCAGAGATAAATGGGATTGGAGACTTTGAAGGTCCTGTTGTTCACACAAGCTCATATCGGAGCGGTGACGCGTATCATGGGAAGAGGGTTTTGGTGGTGGGGTGTGGGAATTCTGGTATGGAAGTGTGCTTGGATCTCTGCAACAATGATGCTTTTCCATCTCTAGTGGTTAGAGACAAGGTAGAGTTTCAACAACTTGGTTTTTAATTTTTAGTGTTTCTCATTCTTTCTCACGTTCTGTTTCTTGTTTTGTGATATTCTCTCTCTCTCTCTCTCTCTCTCTCTCTCTCTCTCTCTCTCTCTCTCTCTCAAAATATGCTACCGCCAAGATTGTAAAATTATATTGAAACCTACAAATGTGTTTGGTGTTTTCTTTATGATCAATATATTCATATTATTATTAGTGTAAACAATGCGTGGATTCTGCACTCTTGCGTATCAACTTTCCACCAACTCGGTCTGATGATTCACTTCTTTAATTTCTAAAACGGAAAATGAAGTTCAAAAGACGCATTTTCTGTAAAAATCTGTCGCATCAAACATGGAAAAATCAAGGCCTGTGAAAGATTTGAGTCCTTATATAAATCCTAATTTGGAAGAGAACCCAGGTAGGATTCTCAATTATATCTTAGCAATCTCCAACAAGCAAGCTTCTTCCTATCTCCACAACATCCCTGGAGACCTTGCTGTGAGAACGGCATCTTACCTTAGTCGTAGTGGTAATACATGGCTGTTCTCATAGGGAGGTCCGGGTTCAACTCTACCCTTCCCCTTTTCTCCCATGTATGAGTTTGTCTCTTCTCGCATCCTTGCATGTGTGAGTTCCTTTCTCCTTGCATATGTGTGAGTCTCTCGGGGACCAGTCCCCCTTAGCCAGGACACCAAAAAAAAAAAAACAAAAACCAAAAAAGGGTTTTATTCCATCCCACAAATTCCATGTAGATAACCGTGCTCCATATATCCTTTTTATTTCATATGTATTCTTATGGTTTCATTTAGACGGTTCTTGTTCCAACGGTTCAAGAGAAAAGAAACCCCCAGTGGTCTGTCTTTTGCTGGCCTTTTACTCTCTTCACTCGCTTTCTTGGGGTTCGTCTGCACGCGGAAGATTAGTTAATATCAATCACACATCTCATGCATCTTATATATCCCTATCCTTTTTCTAAAGCGGGCAATGAATCATCGCCTTGGATTAAAATATCAAGAAGCATGTAGTAGAGATGTAAAAGCTTACAACAAGCATTCTCCCTTTCGCTCTTTTTGGCAGGTGCACATCTTACCCAGAGAGATGCTTGGAAGGTCTACTTTTGGGCTCTCCATGTGGCTCCTCAAGTGGCTCCCCATAAAGATGGTGGATCATTTTCTGCTGCTTGCCTCGCACCTCTTGATCGGTGATACGGGCCGCTTGGGGATCGATCGGCCCCAGGTTGGACCGCTCGAGCTCAAGAACTTGTCCGGGAAGACGCCAGTGTTGGATGTGGGGACACTGGCTAAGATCAGGGCTGGAGACATCAAGGTCTGTTCTTTGTGTCATCACTTCCTCTTGTCATTTTATGTGATTTGCATTCTTGTGCATCATTCTTTTGTGGTTGTAGTAATAGGGATGGTGGTTGACATGGCAGGTGTGGCCGGCCATTAAGCGATTGACAGGGTGTGGAGCCGAGTTTGTTGATGGGAGAGCAGAGGCGTTTGATGCGGTGATACTAGCCACTGGATATAGAAGCAATGTACCTTCCTGGTTGAAGGTATGAGTATAAGAGCAAGTTATATATTATGTCATCATTGTCACTATTGAAGTCATAAATTTTGGCAACTCATGCATTTTCCACTCTTTGACAATAAGCAAAATCTGTTAATTACAGGAAAGAGATTTCTTCTCTGAGAAAGATGGGCTACCAAGGAAGCCTTTTCCCAATGGATGGAAAGGGAATTGTGGACTATACGCCGTGGGGTTCACCAATCGTGGCCTACTTGGAGCATCCATCGACGCTAAACGAATCGCCCAAGACATCGAGCACTGCTGGATAGCAATTCGCCTCCCTCCCTTACCCACAACATCCTTCTGATCACTTTCTACCCAAATAAAAAAAAAAACATCCTTGTGACTAGCACAAAAGGTACCTGCAACTTAGACCAGAAAAGGGTTTTAAAAAAGAAGTTAAGAGGTGGGCCAATTTCATCCAGTCCACCAATGATGTTGGATGTGGGTGAGAGTGAAAGAGGGGGACCTCAGCGGAATTGCTCGAGTGTTGTACAGCTTGTAGCTAGCCCTAATCGCCCGGTCAGTTCAGTGGCACATGGTCCTCATTTGGCTACACTCTAGTGAAATTAACAGATGATTAGCCTAAAGCAGCTGAATCCATCCTCAACCAGCTTGCCATTTTTCTAATCAGAGATAACCATAACCATTTAGGAGATCAATAACAGGTAGAGAACGTTTGGTCACTGGTGATTGTTTGTGTTACTCAATACCAGGACTGGATTAGATAGGAGAGCATAGGAATTCAAGGTTTCTCTTTCCTTTTATCATATTTGTATTATTGATTTATTCTTAATGGAGTTGTGTGATTGAAGGTCTCTAGTTTCCATTTATTCTGAAAACATTGATAGAATTGAGTATGAATAACAAAGTAAGACAACAAAAGCTTCTGATGTGAGCAGCCCATATGGTGGAAAGTAGCATTTGGAGTGGTACCGGTCTCATCTGCTTAGTAAGGTTGGACCACCTCTTTTTTTACAGGGCTTTGAGGCCCACCATCACTATCACATAAATATACAAAAATCAATGTGTATGTATATATACTCTTATGTTGATATGTATGCTTATCTACACAGAAGTACTGCTCTCCCCCAGACAAAAATTGTGGCATAATTTCTGTAAGGTGGATCAATAGTTTTGTGATCTGAACCCATCAATTTGTTTGTGATTCAACAGATGGGTCACCATTGAGAAATCTCCTTAATCAAAATGAGCTGATGAGTTTCTGCAACAATGGAGACCATCAGATAGTCAGATGGTCAATTTTCCGCCAATGTATGTGTGATGCTAGTAGAATTCTACGACACCGTAGAAGGGGGAAAGCAATCCGTACCTTATCTTATAAGAAATGATTTTCCACAAATTTGAGGAAAATTAGCTAGTTTAATTTTTTCTTTTTTGCGTGAAAAGTTGCTGTCAAAAACCGCAAAGAAAATGGAAGCGCAGGAAATCAGAACACTGAGGAATCCTCTGCATTGCAAAAACGTGTCTAAGCTTACTGTCCAGATTTCCGGAATGGGGGCAGATCTTATTTATTAATTTATCTAATTTTGAGGAATATGCCAATTTGGGATGTGTAGCTGCTAGGGTTTTTTTCTGACCGAGAAGTTGCAGAGATGATCAGCACGTACAGAATCCATTGTAAATAAAGACGCTACTATGTGTCTCTCTAGGAAAGGAGGAATAAATGGGACCATCAACACCATGGAAGGAACCTCATTTAAAGAAGAGCCACCAAATAATCATATGACCCACCGCACGTAGATGCATAGCTATTGTGGGGTCCATGCAGTCTTAAATTCCTTTAACTAACCATTCCTACAAAATCCTTAAGGCATTAGTAGAACAGTATAAATACTTTCCACTCGGTCGATGCGTTTTTGGTGGCACACATTTTTTTCTATGCTGAGTCATTCCTCTTAGTATTCGAGCTCACGATTAATTGGCTCTATACCATCTTAAATTTCTTTAACTAGCATTAATAGAGAGAGCATAAATACTTTTCTATATGCAGGACTTTACAAATAGTTTTCAATCATGAGAATCAATAGTATTTAATGTGGATAATCAACATATATGAATCTCGTATATACAAACCCCGAACAATGTGAAGTATGCCATTGTGCTCTGGTAAGGCCCACATGGATGCATAAAAATCAGTGGCAATAGTGGTTAGCATGTGGATTAGGGGTGTCCTCAATATCAACTTGCTAGAATAGTCTCAACCCTGGATTTTAGCTCCTCGATGTTGAGTGGCTATATCATGCAAATAGAAGTTGATTAAAAAGCATTTAGACCATGAGAATGTTCTAGAGTAGACTGCATATTGCTTATACATAATCCAGCTCATGGGGCCCAGCTAAACTAGTTGCATGTGTACCAATCTAGTTGCATGTGTACCAATGGGAGGAGAGCAGATGAAAGGCCTCCTTATGGGATAAGGGGGGCCAAAAAATCAGCCCCACCAAATTATCTTAGGCCTCGATTTATAATAGGCTTAAAGTTTAATGACATTTTAACTGTAGATTTTGATTAGATTCAACCCATGATAAGTATATTAAGTTTTTTTAGTTAACCATTCGTATAGCTAACCATTCCTGCACCACAAAGTGTTGGTGCTCTGGTATCGTATTAAGTTTCTTTAGCTAACAATTTCTACCAAAACGTCATGATATAAGTAGAGGCGGCATAAATATTTTTCAACACTCCCCGTCAGGTCTGGCCCGATGCTAGATCATGGCATAACAAGATTATCAAAGGGGTTTCACTGATCAAATGGGGGACCCAAGTGGGCCCCATAAAGCTTAGTAGGAGAGCATTGTCCTTTAGGTCGACGTCCTTATCTCCATTCCTCTCACTTGGGGAAGGTTCTCAGATAGTAAAAAGATGAAAGGCACTTTTTATGAGGGGCTGCTCTTTTAGTCCAAAATGGAAAGTGGCCTGCTCATGACCCCCACAATTCCTTCGAGAAGTTCTATCCGATCTTTGATGTGATATGATTCATCTATGTGCCAGATTTTTATATTGGTTGTTTTGACACCTATTATTTTCTCTTATTTGATGCTATGGTCATGTTTATTGATGGTCTTTCCTTGTTTACTCCTATGTTCTCTGTTGGGGTGGTCTCATTGTATATGAGGCCACGTTTGTGCATATGCTCTTTTTTTCAGCGGAAACGGAAAGGTAAGAACTTTTTTATATTTAGCAAAGTCTTCTTTTTTTTTCTTTTTTTATGTTTATTTGTTGTTTGGTGTAGATAGACTCTTCATGGAAAATTTCTATTTTTGTGGGTTCTTTTCTTTACGAGATGAGAAATATGAATCCGGCCTCCCTCCATGAAAAAGGTATTTATGCGGAAAAAAAAACATGTGTTTTCTCTTTGGTAGCATTACACAAACAAGCCCTCAAAGTTCAAATCTCCAAAAACATTGATACATTGAGCTCCATTGGGCAGTGGCCTTATAGTTATAGTACATAAGATGGTTTGAGGATTTTATTATAAGCTTTTTTTACTCCATCAAACATATATGGCTGATAAACGGTTTCGAATCTCAAAATCTATGATTTGAAACTTTACCTTCTCTAGGTGAGCCGCCTGGTGTGTTCATCAAAGTCTTATTCCGAGTATGAAGAGCAACTATTATCCTTAACATACAGGTACTATATTAACAGTGAAAGACATACAATCCAATGATACAGTTTAATATAGATTTAAATGGAGAAACAAAATTCATAGAGCTGGCCAAACATATGTCTTGGTGCCCATAAACGGATGGGTCTCATCACAAAATCATCCTCGTGTGGGCCACAATCCTATCCGATTATCAGACCTTCTAAACCCCGGCCTATCCTTGTCTTGACACGCATCCAGGTGGTCCCCACATCCAAAGTTTGCAAGAGCCTCTAATAGTAGTATGGGACCATCCACATCCACGTGTAGTAGTACCTTACAATCTTCAGCAGGGCCCACAACCCACTAAGGTGGAAGGTGGTGTAGCTCTACTAGAAAGATGAAAAGGGCAACACATGAAGGGTGGTTTTTTTACTTTTTATTGTGATCTCTCAAGGGTGGGTATTAGGGTTGGGGACCGCCACTTGCAGCTTGCCCAATGACCTGACTTCAATCATTTTGAAGGTGATTCCCACATGAAATATAGGATTCCTGAAGTGGAGGGTAGATTGCTACCCTTTTTTCTCTCCAAAAGGCTAGTCTCATCTGTCTCTAGAAAATGCAGGTCCCGCCATGTCCAACAAACATGAACATCTTAATCATGTATCAATCATAAGACATGATTAAGTCCAACCCACCTATGAGGCCCAGTACAAAAGTGTCAACATGGTGGGGCCAGGAAATTACATCAAAGTCACCATCATCACCACCACCGTAGTCTTGTTCTATCAATTTCGGATATGCAAAACAAATAATTGGATTGATTGTTCTAATCATTAATTTTGGAGGATCAATGAAGAGAAACTTCAACTAACAATATATGCACAAAGTATCCAAAGCCTTTCTTATCCTCAGGTAGGGTTAGACCAATATTATAATGTTACTTATTGAATTTGAAATTTATTTTTTTGTCATGGCCCGTTTGGATGAGAAGAAAGTGGGTGGAGAAAACTGTCCATTACAGATCCGAATGTTGGACAAATCTATCCAATTCCATTCTCTCCAACATTATAGAGATCCATACAAATGGACACTTATGGCTTGTTCAGTAACGCCGAGAATTCTGTAATGCTACGAATCTTTAGACACAAATTTTCTAACGCTTAATGGAGGGCATATTTCATGTGAAAAGAGAAAATTTCTAAACTAGTTTTTTTCTCAATTATGCATTAACCAATTTATTTCTAGCAGCTCACAATCTGCTCTTCGGTATGCATGTGAAAATAGATTTCTAAGGGGGAAAGGAATTTACTCAAACATTTTTCTTAGATGTTTCTACCAATTTTTTAAAAAAAAGTACATTTGCGCAACAAGAGGACTCAGCAACATGAAGGAGAGTTTAAGGTAAGGAAAACCGTATTAACTACTCTCAAAGAGAAACACTTTCAACCCATAGAATGAAGCTTGAGAAAAATGCACGGATATGTTTGTTTCATCCAGAGAGAATTTTACTTTTTTATGTAAGGTGTATGACTATAGTATTCCTCTCTCCCACATAGCATGGAATCCTCTCATTGCACACACTCACCATTGAGTAAGGAAAGTTTCAGAGTTGATGGAATGGTTCTGATCCTTTGTAACATGTCCAAGGTGGGGCCTACCTTTTGAACAGTATCTATCACCTATACAAATAGCTCGATCAGTGCTCCAATAGCATGTACTATGTGGCCCTTATGATCTCTCCCTCGCCACACACACACACAGAAAAGCTAGAGAGAAAAAGATCTCTCTGTAAATCGGGAAAAGAGAAAAAGGTAGTAGTTGCCAATTGAATTTTGTAGCTCTGACCCTGCAGTTGGTCCATTGTACGAAAGATCGGGCCCGTTCAAAATATGGTCCCCAATGTCCGGTGCAGGAACAGGACTGTTTTGTGCAATTCTGATTTCCCTTTCTGTGATGCTGCGGGAAACAGGTTTCAACCTTCCCTGCGCAATGATTTACTAGAGTCTAAACAAAGAGGGCAGTCCCAAACGGAGAAAAATAATCCTCTAGGCATTATTAACTGTCTTAAAACGACATTAGGGAAGTTTTCAGAAGAGGGCTCAAGTTTTGAAAAAGAACAGATTTCAAATAAAGCCTTAAGTTTTTGCCTTATTTCATAAAATAACACGAGTTTCGAAACTTTTTAAATTAGTCCCAAGTTTTCAAAGGAGAGGGAGAGGGAGACAGAAAGGGAGAAGGGGAGGGAGAGGGAGACAGACAGGGAGAAAGAGAGGTAGAGAGAGAGGGAGAGAGGAGGGAGGTGACCGCAAGGCAGAGGTGGGCGGCCGAGCAAGGAGAGGGAAAGAGAAGAAAGGGGGGCATTTTGGTCTTTTTCAGAGAGATCACATGGATGGATGTGCACCGAGCAACTTCGAATGTGCAAATAGTCGCACCCCATAAGTTTTTCATTAACATTTCAAATGAGGACATCTTGCAAGAATATGAGTTTTGGAGGCATCCTTCAACCCACCATGACAGACCCTTTTCTCCATAACCACCTTCTTCCTTCTATCCTCATCAAACCCAGGCTTCTCCATTCTTTCTCATTTTCATTATCACTTCAAAACATCGATCAAAGGCGTCTTCAATGAGAACGGAAAGAAGAACGTGACGGGAAAAAGGGTTTAATGATCATGGCCAGCATGCCCTTGATCTGGTGTTGGCAGTGGCGGAGCTAGGATTTTCATGTAGGGGGCCAAAGATGATCATCCAATAATCTCACTGGACCCACTTATGAAAAATCTAAATCATTCAATAAATGGCCGTTCCCTACACGGCTACACCCTTCATCAAATTTCACTAAAATGGTTGCAGTCAGAATGATAACTTTTAAGGCACTTAAACAAATATAATTTTTTTTGTAAAACACTTACATAAAATATTAAATAAGCTTAAATATTATGTAGAGATCCATCTGATAGTATGCCTAAATCGTATTAGAGTGCACTACTGGGTGTTCGACAGTCACTAAATAATATGGCCAGCAGTACAGCTTCTTCAGTAGAGGATCTGGCTTGCAACTATAACCTGAGTCTGGGAATTCAAAGTATTCAGGATCCAAAACAGGGCACAAAGAGAGTTCTAGCCGTCTGTCCGTTGTCTGTCAGACTCACATAGTGGGTAAAGATGACTATCTTTGTTGGGCTCTCTCTCTCACACACACACACAACTTGATGATCAGGTGTACTTTATCATGCATACCTCGTACTGGCCATTAGCAGTACACTCTAACCAACTAAGCTATTAGGTCCCCCGCCATTGGTTACCTGGATAGGGACATGTAATGTGTGCATGGTTGCCCTTAAAAAATTGAAAGAAAATCATACGTAAGGCTGAAGAATTATGATTTGCATCCATGTGATTTGACTTGATCTAGGCTTGGTGTTCTCCATTGCTCCCCAGTATATATTATAGTGGTGGTCTCATCATGATGCAGAAAGGAGCAAACTGAAAGCTTCAATTGCACAAGGCAACTTCGGGGACAATCTCTTCGCCCTTGGCAAGCACATCGAGTAACAAATCAAAAACTTCATAAAAATTCTCCTAACTACCAAAGTGTGATCTGCTAAAAATGTAGGTTTCCTAAATGAGTTTCGGTGTTAGCATCATCACTGTATGTCATTTTGTAATTGTCCATGTCATGAGCATTTCATTGTTTTTCTTTTCAGTCAGTGACCCTAACATTGAGCATTGCATCTTGTTCCTCTGCTATTATTTAATTCTTCAGTCATACATTACTTAAACTATGTGAGGTGGTGTAAATGTTACAGAGGTATGCTGCTGTATTCTTTTCTTTATTCTCTAATCGACAAAGAGCTGAAAGTTCGAGCAAAATTTCCCAACTTGAGCCCAGACAGCATGATCCTCAGATGTGACATCATGGGTAACATGATTCAGTTTGCTTGCAACAACAGTAATTTTCTAATTCAATAAAAAAACAGTAATTTTCTATGGTGTGAAATGGGCAGTTCAGGTAATTATGCAAATTCAATAATATATAAAGGAATTAGGTGTGTTTGAATTTAGGAAGTTTATAATTGAATTTGAGAAGTTATGATGAGTGATGAGTCCTTAATTCATATTTTAACATAAATTAAAATGAGTGAATTTTAAATTCCACACTAGTTTTTTTTTTTTTTTTTCGGTCTATTTTTTGTTGTTTTTGAATCTCAAACTAGTGTGCACTTCAGTTTGACTAAATGAGGAGCTACAAGAACAATTCCTTGATAAATGAACAAAAGGTTCCGGGGAATGCTATTAGAACTTGTATATGGAAGACATAAAATAGCAAAGGGATAGACTCCAACATTAATGTTCAACAGAAGCAAATCGTTGGAACAACTCATCTACCGAACACATGACAACATGGCATATGTGTCAATCCAAAGCATTTAAAATTGAGGCTTTCATGGTGGATGGATTACAAATAAAATTATTCCACTCATTCAGTTGTAACCATGCAAACGGTTGCCATAAAATTGATGGTTAAAATGAAAACTCAGTGGTCAAAAAATCAACTGGCAAGTCAGATCATCAGTCACATATATCATCTTTTACAGTTGATGAGTTGCTGCTGGCCCAAAAGTTCTATGTTGGCAAGATTTTGAAGTGTTGCTTATAAAATATAAGCCCAAAACCAAATTACTTACAATCATACTCACAAGGACATTTGACAAGAAAATGACAGTCTTTAGCATCCCAAAGATTTCTAGTAATTGGTATATTTATCATTACAATCTGCAGAACGCATAGGAAGATTCTACAACACGCAATCGTGGCTTACTATGAAAACTTAAGAATATATATATGAGAGAAAGTGAGAGAGAAACAAGCAAATAAATTGCAACACACTTAAATAACTACAAGCATATTTTACCCCAACAAAACCAGCCAACTGACCTGCCATGCAAACCAACCTTGCTGGAGCCAGTCACTCTTCTGATATTAACTGCAAAATGCTAAATTGACATATGGATGCTCTTACATAAAAAAGACAAAATGATTCACCATTGGTTTCTGATATAGCATGCACAGATCTTTTCATAATGAAAAACACATAATCATTAGATGAGTCAGTAGCTTTGACCCCTGGTAATTTAATAAATTCAATGACCCAGTGAAGATACTAGAACATTGTGTTCATTCAGACGCCTCTGAAAGTTTGCTAAACGTGTCTGTAAATTTAGAATTCCTGCAGCTTTCTGTGAGAGAATGGTGTTTAATTTAGAGATGTAGTCATCCAACTGATTGCCCGGCTGATCTGCTTCTGCCAGCAGTTTCATCTCCTGCAAAAACAAAGATGAATATCTACAATGTGAATGGTTTTAGTTAAGAGTTTTTTGTATTTTGAAATTATTTATATAGTTGTTTTTCCAGGACTTCTACAAGTCTAAAATACCATTACAAGTTTAATGTGGTGTGGCTAAAAGGCGCATGTTCCTCATATCCATTTTAGTCTTAAAAAAAAAAAAAAAAAAAACTTTGTGGGAACTGGCAACTCATCCATTGTACATGTGGCACGTATGCAGAGCAATCTAGACAGCTGAATTATGAACCCAATGCTGATGACTAATGGAGTATATCCCAAAATAACATGCAGATTGAACCATTAATTTCACCAGATGCATCTGGGGCACCAACCATTCTATTGATAAGCACCAGTTCAATAATTAAGATGGTCAGGCCAGCATAAGCTTTTAAGATGTACTCCTTCACAATTGGTCGCAGAATTTGGACACTCTGGTTTTGCATGAGCATGTGCAACACGTATATGGGTGAACTAACATGGATATGCTTTGCTGAAGCCCACATCAAGCTGGGTAGAATAAATAAAAGCAATTTTACATGAGCCTTACATTTTGTCGTTCAGCATGAGTGCAAAATCTTGTTTATCATTAGGAGAAAAAACAGGAAAGAAAAAGGTCAAAATCTCACCAATCCAAACATGAAAAATCACATTCAACATTAAAAGGTCAAGTATGAAATGGCTATGACCACCCAACCCTCTACTAATTCCACACAATGTTTATCCCCTATGGTTCCCATCTTTGCAATAGTACGGACCATCAAACTGTAGGCCCCATTGTGTAGAAATTCAATTCTCAGGGATATTACAGTCCAAGGACAATTAGATGATTACAGTACTTTGCCTGTAATTATGTATATAATTTGCTTGGTCTGAACAAATAGAAACCATGGTATATCAATCCAAGCAGATGACTAGATGTTTGGCTAAATAACACTTGTCACATGCCTAATGCAAGCCTAAAAACTTCACTGACCTCCCTAACAATTTCCATCGTTTCCTCCACTTGTCTCCGATGAGCAGACACAAGATCATCCTCTTCCTGAAATTGAGGCACATAGGCAGCTATGTAATATGAACAATTAAATATGAAAGGTAAATTATATGGTAATTAACCTACTCCTACCTTCAAGAGGCCATTCAGGTCATCATCCGGATGTGAACTATTCACATTGAAGTCTGGCAGGTCATTATTCCACTTTGCTTGGGCATTCACTTTCCTTGTATTGCCGTCCCAAGCCGAAACTGGGTAAAGCTCCGGCTTTCCTTTCTTCCGCGACAGTTTATCTTGCTCATAAGATTCCTCAGAGAAAAGAAACTCCTCTCCGGTTGTGTAACCCATCCCTTTCTGTTCCATGAGATAATCCGCATAGGCAGAAGATAAATGCCCTTCCTCTCTTCCACTTAAGCCACGATCTGGATTGAAAGGCGGTGAGATTTCCATATCATTTTGTTTGGACCACCCAAATCTGCTGGTTTCACTTGAAACATCAGCAATGTCACTATCAAGGGCAGTGACTGTAGGCAAAACGGAAGAGAAGGCCGCCATGGTCGAGTCTCTTAGACTTGATGACAGAAGATCCTTCTTTGAGTTGTTCCCTTTTGAAAGACTCTTCACTCTGGTACAAAAACACATCCATCACAAACAGGAAAGAAAGATTAATCTGCTCATTTATGTTAATGCATGTAGAACTAGACAATCACCTATCAGCGTATCTTAACGTATTGAGAGTGTGCTCGCATGATCCTGAATTTGGGGAAACGCAAGATATCATAACAGTGCGGGAGTCTCCAACAAATGAGTCCCTTAGAACTTCAGTCAGTTTACTCCCTCGGAAAGGAATGTGAACCTGGTCATTGTCAAGAGCTCGAATACATTCCTTGAGTGCAAGTAAGCTTTTGTTGATCTCAGCACCTTCCATTCTGCATCATAAATTCAGATCCCACTCGTAAGATGAGTGTTTATGTGATTCTCACCAATGACAGCACAGATGATGTTGGACGACTGATCACACTATTTGTTCAGCCATACAAGCTTCCCATGTGCAGCCCATCATCTTTGAATGATCCAACCATTCATATGATGGGTGACAATTTAGATGGTAGATACCTAAAATCTCCTCACTAGATGATCAGAATCGACATTATGATGATAAACATGGACAAATTGTTTTACATGTTTATGCGCAAGCCATCAAACAGATCATAAATCGTCCAATATGGGATATATCAGTGCTTAGTAGATCCCAATTCATATGGTGATTCCTTGAACTAGACTGCAGGAAGATTTGCACAACTTACAGTTTCAAATACTGTTTAACATCAGTTGAACATTAAACAATACACTTAAAAAGCACACCTGGTCTGCTTGTCATTATCTGTGGTATCTGCACCACGTTCACTGCCCGCAAGATCTATGAAGGAGAGCTTTCCAACAATACGAGCAGGCTTAGATTCACTGCCATCAACAGACCTCTTAATAGCAAGCTGCAGTATAGCATGAGAACGTGAGGATTCCTCATTTGCACCAGTTGTTCCCGTGCTTCTTGAGGAATTTCCTTTTTCGATTAATTCCCTGATAGTTTCAACATTTGATACTCTAAACTCTTGCAGACCCACAATGCATACTTGTTGCTTACCATCCTCCCTCATGCAAAGCTTTCTGCAAAAACCCAGTTCAGATTTGAGGAAACAGCATTGGAGGGATAAAATGTATTTACTACCTGTTGAAAGAAGCAATATGGACAAACCTTCTATCATTCAAGAGATCAAAAAGTTTCCCACCATAGATCTCAAAGAAACTGAAAAACAACTGAAAACCTTGACTTCGATAAGCATGATGCATTAATGTTAGAATATCCTGTGAAGCTTTGAGTGGAAGTGGTTGCATGGTATAAGTCTTTCCACTGCCTGAACAGAAAGACCACAATCAGATCCTCAAACAGGAAACTGGAAAGAATGAATCACCAATGAAAACAAACAATAAGATAAAACCTAGAAAAAGCAGGTTTAGCTTTACAAATCATATTTAAATAAAGATATGCCACCAATAAAAGAACAACTGCAAACAAAAATGGAAGCAAACGAAAAGGAAGAAAAAGAAGAGAAAAGAAAAGAAATTGCAACTTGATTATTCAAAGTGCAAGGCCTCGTGAGGACCAAGGCCCATGGCATGGTAGAAGAGAATTATAAATAAATAAAAAAAAGACACCAGCCTCTCCTACTAGTTCAACCTCATTTTCATCAAAAGCCATTAGTTGTTAGCATGCTCAGAAAAGGCACACCTGGGCCATCCCTTAAGTGTTTAGAAATAAAGTCAAAACCAGTATGCAATAGATGTCGGAAATTGTTGGGTCAATCTGTTTACCATATTGGGCTATCACTTCAATGTTCAATTTAGTCTAGTCTACATAAAATTAAGAAGGTAAATGATTAAACCATGTGAACTTGCATTAGTCAAGCAGGAATCCAACTTGGATCATTTACATCATGACCTAGACTGTTAGCTGTATAAGTATCATGTCATACAGATCACTTATAAAGTATATGCAGAACAAGTGCCTGAATACAGGTAAATTTCACCATACTGAACATTTCTGGAGAAAGCACACCAGCAAAATGGCTTTTATATCTGACTGTGTTTTTGTTAGACCCAGTTGAAATGGCTTAACTGCAGAAGCTCCAGTAGCATGATAATAGAAGCATCAAAAAGATGTCTTCAATCAAGGAGACTCGACTATATTTACCTGTTTGCCCATATGCAAAGCAAGTTGCCTTGGTCCGCTGAAAAATTGTTGGAACAATGGGCTCCACAGTCTCACGATATACCTACAAAAAAGCAAAAGAAATCAAAATGGGTACGCCATTATTAGCACAGAAGCAGATGCATGTCCTAGATTTTTCCTCTAATTACTCACTTCATCATTTGAAACCTTCTCATCCAGCACCGCATCAAAAGCAAATTCATGTTTCTCAACATACTCTGTCAGGTCTACCTGCAAAATGGAACAGAATCAGATACCGGAGAGCCAAGCCCATATAATACACTAATGTCGGTTCTGGAGACATTTTGACCATGTGTTGGATCAAAAAGAAAAGAAGAGAGAAAATATTTGATAGGCCCAGTGCAATAACAATGACAGAGAAGAAATAGGACAAACAGAATTGCTCTGATAGAAGAATAAGAATGGGAAAACCCTAAAAGCAATACATAACATTGTCTAGGCCTCCCAAGTCATACTTATTTGCCCTTTCCAATTGTTGAACCTGCCTAGGGCTTTGAGCCATATTTATCCATTCCTGATTAATGTAACAATTGCAGCAAATATGGAGGATAGTCCATACAAGGCTACAAACATTTGGCATTCCTCTCTATTGTTGTAATGGCATTTTAGCAAATCATCAATTACCACTAAGAAAGAGCTCCCACAATTGCAGCAACCACACCCCAAATGTTGCAGGTTACCCCTTTTGTAATTGACTGTTGATGGCCGACAAAGGGACTCAATTATGCAGCCCCGTAATTCTAGTGATCCACCTCATCCCCAATCCCCACTTAGCTATCGAATACATCCTAATCAAGTGCTCTGGTGCTGATGCATCTTGTCTACATTGAATGTGCAGCATGTAAAACATAAGTCACATGTGAGAGTAAATATGGGTAGTTATGTTAGAGTTTTTGTTTATTATTTTGGATTATGAATAGAAACCGCCACATTCCATTTTCTATACCACTCCCATACAATTATTCAGTTGTTTAACGGCTTTTAGGCAGTTGTTTCTGCATGGGCAGTAATGTGATTCATTTTCTATGTAGTTTTTTATGAATGAATGAATTGCAATTCCTTCTCCAATTTGTGCAAGCAATTAAGCGAGAACTTGAGTGAGGTTTCCTTGGTGTGCTTGGGTCAAATATTACAATTCTGAATTTTGTGTGTGGTTTCAATCCAAGCTTAAACTTTTTCACAAATACACATTGATTGCAAGCATGCACCGAGGAGTGTCAAAATTACTGCATTTTCCATATGTACAGCTATTTTATGGTCACATATGAGACTAATAGTAAGTACCAATGTTAGTATTTTATTTATAAAGCAAGTATTTATGTGTTAGTTGCGTAGGGACTGTCATACTACTATTCTGATGTAGTTAGTAAGTTATGTTAATCACTATTAGGTTGTTGTTGGATAATAATAATGGGATGCATTTTCTATGTAGCTTTCTACCAACAAATGAAAGAATTGCAGTATCTTTTTCTCCAACTTATGTATGTTCAATTATGTAAGAACTTGTGTGAGGTTTTACTCCTTGGTGTTTTTTAATTGAATGCAAGGATTCCAATTTTTGTGATACAACTTTGTTAATGCAGTTAGTCACTCTGAACAAACAACATGGTGTTCGCATCTCATAAGCACATGAACAATATCATTGTTTCCCACAACTGGAGTCTTTGCAAGGAAAAATCTCCTTGGAAAAAAAATATCATAGAGAGAGTAGTAAATAATCATGCCATGTTATCACTTAATTTCAGTCAAATAGTATGACTGCTTGAGTAGTGAGATTTTTAATCAGAAGTCTGTAAAACACCAAGAATATACTAGATATTAACTAAGATAATACAATAAAGTTAACTGCCCAAACTGAAGGCCAATATCGCACCTGCTGAACAGATGAGAGAATCTAAAAGAGACATTAAACCAAACACACCCACCCTAGACTCACCTTGAGTTTGGTTTCATGAACAGTAAGAAAATTGGAGTTTGGCTCTATAGTTATGATGTCCTCCTCTTTCTTTGATATTTCCTTCTTGTTGAGTGGTCTCTTGCGCACCTGCATTCAGGTCATGATAATGATTAATGCACTTTATCAAAAAGAACAGATGAAACAAAGCCCCTCCTGCTTATAGCTATTCAGTTTACCAGACAGACACATTAAGCGCAAGTGCTGTTTACCATGCAAGCCATCAAGTAAAGCAGGCATGTTTTATCATCCAAAAACTGTCGCAGTGTCGCCACTTAATGCCAAAAATTTTGATCCAATCCTTTTAGTTTTTACACAGTCAATATATGGTTCACTCTGGTATGAATTCTGATTATTTTCAAGTACAGAATGTTCTTCTATATAAATAATATTGAATCCCAAAGTCCCAAACAGCAGGAAAAAGGAAAGAGAAGTGGAGCATACCACAACTTTAATCTTGGCAACAGAACTTCCCTTCTCTTTATCCAGTGAAAAACTCTTCAGGAGATTATTTTCTGGCAGGCCACGATGACCGTTCATCAGCCTACTCGTTGCAAAGGATGGTTCAAGATCATCAAAGTTTCTGCTCTGTGCAAGTTGGCTGGGAATACCATTGTGTAATCCAGGGACTGGCATCTTCACACATAAAAATTCATAAACCAGCATGTCACAAACTCCTACCCATCAAAATTCAAATTCAAAACCAAACTGACAATGAGAAGTACAAACTCCCATTCAGAAAACTAGAAATCATACAAGAAAAATCATTAAAACTTTCACTACAGTAAATATAATTATACATACTCAATGAAATAACAAACCCAAATATAATTCTTTCACTACAGTAAACACAAATCATTGATCAAATACCCCCCAAATTCCACTGCCCAATTCAAAATCACAAATGTAGATTATAACACAAATAAGCACACTTATAAAGAGACGCTCTAATTAAGCTCATCATCAACTAGTAGCAAGTTCAAAACAAAAACAAAAACAAAAAAAAGAAACCCTAAAATCAGATTCTCACATCGGAGAGGAGCTCAGTGTCCAACGAATGCAGATCCAAGATCCCCGGGCTAAGCTCACTCGGAGAAACAACATCCGCGTCCCCATTCTTCCGCTGGCTCGACGACCTTGGGCCGGCGACCGGCGTGGAAGGCAGCTCGGAGAAAACCTCTCCACCACGCTGCTGCGCGTTAGGGAAGACTCTCCCACGCTGCTGCGCATTCGGTACCATTCTCGAATAGTTCTGCTGTCAGTTCAAAGAAAAAGGAAAAAAACCGATCCTGCTCAGTTACCGGAAAAGCAGTACAGATCCATTCATTGATCGAGGAGAAGGGGTGAGAAGGCGATTACCAAAAGATCAGGAGCAGCGGGTCGCTGCATCTGCCTTCCGACCGCATTCATTTCTTCAGTGTTTGATGGAATGCCTGAGAGAGCTCGAGATTCGAATTTGCTTACGGTCTGTGCGCGTGGCAGAGAAGGTAGAATCGAAGATATTTTTTCAGATGTGTTGGTAGATTTGAGAGAGAGAGGGAGGATTTTGAAAGGGAGAGAGGAACTGAAATGACGAAATGATGAAAGCTGAGGAAGCAAGCAAGAAAGGGGAATGAACGAATGAAATCGTTTGAAAGTTTGAAAAAGAAGGCCCGGGGCAGCTTTCGAATTAGGAGTACGGAGGGGTTTTTGGATTCGGCCAGTGGGAAAATTACACGTGGGCGGGGTGGCGAGGGTGATGTACGTACGTGTATGAATTTACAGCAAACAACAAAAAAAAAATGTTAAAACAATTACCCTACCAAAGATGTTAAAACTCAACAATAGCCCAAGAATAGCCGAAAAATATATATTTCCACAAAACTGTTCGTTTTGTATGACATCGCAAGCTACCATATCCTAGGATGTAGGATATCTAACAATCAAAAGCAGAAAGATTTGAACGGTCTGTTTTTTTTTTTTTTTTCTTGACTGTAGGATCATCAAACCATCATCCAAACCCTGATTGTGAGACTGTTCATGTCTTTCCATTCCTGATTGTGGGATATCTTACATCCCTAAGATATATCGAGCATTTCTACGGTAAATATACATTTTTCGCATGTTCTAAGGTTATTGTTAGCTTTAACACCTTCCATGCGGTAATTATCCCAAATTTATTTCAAATATAAGAGTTGTAAATTGCAATTGCTTTTGCCCCCGTGGAGGCATTTAACATAATCATTGATAATGTTATTAACACAATGTTAATATTAGTGGTATGTGTTAATCATGTTAATACAATGTTATATATTTGTAGTCATGGACAACATTTACCTAAAAATGGTGTGTAAGTACCATGCATCTGGAACAACATCGGTGGGCCTAGAATAACCATCATGACTAATGAGTAACATGCGAATTATGTTACGCTCAATCTTATGGTGGGGCCAACTATTATTGAAGTAAATTCGAAGACACCTAGTATAGGGTAGGGCAATCACTTTGGGGTTTAGATTTTCAATTAGTTAGGCTCTATTATAGTGTTTTAGTCCTTTTACTCATGGGAGGCACGAGTAAAACATTGAGGGGATCCACCAGAGTCCTACTAAGGGCCAGTTTGGTAACTCTACAAATAGAGTCAAGTGAAGTAAAGTTGATTTTGAAGAAAGAATAAAATATAAGTGGGTTTTAATGGTATTTTATTTTTAGTTGTTTATTATGAAATCTTTTTTACTTTTTGTATGGAAAAGTGAATTTTTTTTTTTTTTTGTTTTGGCATTTTAGTGGATAAAAGTTGTTGCTTTTTTACTCTTTTTGAAAAAGATGGATGGAGTTTTGAATTAAAGTGCTTTTGATATGACATATTATCTGAAAAATGGAGGGATTATTTGACTTTTACTATGCTAGTAAAGTACAAAACTAGCCGGGTGCATTTGTGTAGAACCGAGGAAGGGCAGACCTCCATTTACCTCTTCTACAGTGCCGATTTCACATATAAATTATCTCATTTACATACCATTTTTAGATGCACAAATAAATATAATAATTTATAAATGTTACATATGTGCATCATTTATATTTATAAACAAGAGCAAATAAAGGCCCCATAAAGATACTGGTTCGGAGGTGGAGTTGTAACAAGGTATAGAATCGACCAATTCAGATATTTGGCACTTTGCTTGAGTCGATGGACTTATCAAATACAAATGTATTAGGATGATATGAAATAAATCACTCTCTTCTTACATTTGAAGCCATCCAATTGAAGATGATGAAAAGAATAAAGTGGTATTAATTTGTTTAACTGTTCATTTCATTTATTTGTTCAAACTAGTTTTTAAATATTAATAAATATTTAATCCACAGCCCACCCATATGATATGAATGTAACATATATAGGATGGAAAACCATACAAAAGTACTCCTGTCACTTTTGCTTTCCTGTCCAAGTTTTATGGGCTCTACAAGCCTTCTCCCTGACAGTTTTCTTTTGCTACCCCATTGTCACAAGGTTTCCTTTAATTGGGTACTAATGGTTGGTTTGGCAATGGTACGGACCATGACTTAATTGAGCATGCAACATTATCTATTTTTATTGAGGGGATTTTTAACTAGTAAAGAATCTGTGAAGAACATGCAGATTTTGAGAATTCCTCACTGCCCTTGAAATAGTTTTTTTTTTTTTTTTTTGAGAGAATTTGTATAGCCGAAAATCTTTCTTTGATATTGGTGTTTAAATATGTGCATGGCTGAGAAAAATTGATATCAATAAGTAAATTTGTAAAAATAAGAATCTCCAAATCATACGAGGTCAAATCTGAAAATACTCAAACTTGAGAATTTCACTGGCCGAAATCCTTGAGGATTCACAATTCTCAAATATGATTTTTTTTGCCGCTTTTGTGAAAAATCAGTGAGATATCCCTAGGATTGGATTGCTAAACATGACCCGAAGGCATAATTCTTGCTCATGCCTGTTCCATTCCATCTGGAAGTTTTATTTTATTTATTTTATTTCGTTCTTCTACCTTAATCCAAACAATGCAGATCTCAATTTTTGCATTTCATTATATGCATATACTAGCCCCGGTGGAAGTTGAGGATTAGGGCGTGATCTAATAAAGAAGTGGGACTGTCATCTCGATTTGCTACAGCTTATTTGGCAAGAGACAACAAAGTCCTCTCTGGAGCAGAGGACAGCAGTAGGCTTGATTAGGTATTGGCTGATGCGACTTTAAGAAATGTAAGTTAAATAGAGTATCTATTTGGACTTTGGAGAGATTTGGACTATCAAATAAATGTCGGTCTGATAAACGTCTACGATTACAATTTACACACCAAAAATTAAAAAGAAGAATTACGAATTACGCTAGCACCAAACAAAATTTCAGTTGGTCAAAGCTCGACCAATTTCCCCCCCTTACTTTTGGCTATTTAGACCACGTTTGATTAAGATGGCAAAAACCAAAATGACTGGGTCATTGTTTAGTTGCATGTATTGTTCGTGTAACGGTGGGTCCAACTCCAACTAGGCATGCAAATGGGGCCGAGACCATGGAGGATCTAAAACTTGATCCATCTTTATAGATCCGGGCTTTGGATCCAACATAGAACCTATGTGTTGTATTCGGATCAGGATCCAGATCCAGTACAACCTAAAAAATATGAAATTCATTCCAGAATTGATATAAGATATACATGGCGTGCATTACTTATATTAAATAACAAAATTTTAATAAATCTTAATATACAAGTGTGACT
Organism: Persea americana; assembly: GCA_029852735.1. Lineage (NCBI taxonomy): Eukaryota > Viridiplantae > Streptophyta > Magnoliopsida > Laurales > Lauraceae > Persea > Persea americana. Next base: position 56,311,101 of record CM056813.1, on the reverse strand, counting down.
ATGAAATGATATATGACTAAATTAAATAAACTCTTAAATATGAATAGAACTCAAGCTATTTGGGCCCTTAAGCCTGTGTATGTTTTTAATATGCGAATATAATTGCCCTAGATTCGGATCCTCCGATTGGAACATGTAAGGATATGATTTTATGCATGAATCTGGACTTAGATCCAAATTCCTTCCAAATCCAAAAATTGATCAATAACTGCATTTCAAAATTTATATGCACATAAAGAATGATGTATAAAAGGGTCTATTTTGCCAATCTACTGGTAGCCCAATGGTGAAGCACCTCCCTTCCGCATAAACAAACAAGGACCAATCCCCGGCCATAGCGCTGATGGATTGGGACCCAAAGAACAGAGTTAATTCTTCACACATCCACCGCTTGTAAAAGGATTCAAAGGATTTGCATAATGCACTTTTGTTACATGTCTAAAAAAGTGCCGTGATGGAGCTTGATGTGATTTTTGTTAAATTGGTGAGCGTTTATACAAATGGCTCTCCCTCGCGCTCTTTCATGATCCAAACTGTAAAAAGTGCAAATGGCCTAATCCCAATTATTTGATGTTTTGCACTTGCATCGATCTCCATTTCATGGTATGCAACATTCTCTCCGAGCTTATAAACCCCAAGTTGTGAAGTACGTCTCGTATTAGATCCCATAGACAGTCCACACTAGTACATAGCACAGTTGGTGGGGGCACCTCCCTTCTGCAGAAGCAATCTAACATCTATAGGCACTACGTCAAAAACGTAGTAAAAGCCACATCATTTGGCACCAAAAGGCCTCACTCATTGCCACCATTTTTTATTTATTTTAACCTAGTTTTAGTTCTAATAACCAAAGTCCTATAATGTGGTTTTCCCAGACTAAAATGATACAAACGAATCCGCCCTTTATTTTTCCTTCCCGCTCGATGCTCCCACTCCAGCGCTATGTATTTGCGCTCGACGCTCCAAACCCTAACTTTTCGTCTTGCTGTGCTCTTTCTCACAAAAGCTCACAAGTACTCTCTTCCTCTCTAATATTTGTCTCTCCCACTTGCAATTGTAATGCTTCTTGTGACTGATCAATCGAAACCTTAATAGGGGCTGCCATTTCATTCTTCCAGTTAAGCCGAAAGACAACTGAATGGGGCCATCCGCACTGTCCAAATCGACGGTCAATTGCCACGGTCATATCTGCAGCAAAAAGGGAAAAACTTCAGCGTTTTTGACGTAGTGAGGAAACTTTGCCAAACAGCCCATTAACATAAACTTTGCCAAACAGTCCATTAATCAACTCCCCTTTTCACATTTGAGGCCTATAGAAACATGACCATGTGGATTAGCCAAGAACTAAAGATTAGCTTCAATAGATATTCATAGCCATCTTGTGAAGCACTATCAAATGCATGGTCAATGTCAAAAACCACTCTTCCTATGCTAACCCTTTATTAAATTGTTTCAGATCATACTGCTAGCAATGTCCATAATAATCTTGTTTGTACCAATGGAGCCTATGAACTGTAAACCTTTAGTTCCGATTGATTGCCGATGATCAGGGTTATGGTTGCTTGATTCTACACGTCTTAGACTACAGCCCATCCACTATTTACAAGGCCCAGATTATCATCATTGTGCATTTGTAGTTTACCTTTGGCCATGCACACAGATGCACTTGTTTTTTGGTGCACTGCCAATCGCCCATTACAGGAATAATAAGTGAAGACAGCATTAGCCATTCAGTCTCCAACGTCACGTGGTAGGGACCAACAACCAGCAGACGATGTGAGATGCTTTGTCCTTTTTCTTCGAATAATATCAGTCTCCTGTCTTCCCGGCTCCCGCCCAAGATGATTTCATTTGAATTTTTCTGGACATTTAACAGATTCGTTTTGAAAATTTCAAGTAATAACTGTTCTATTATTTCTTATAAATAACAACATCTACTAAACTACTACTAATATACTCGTGGTTGAGTAGTGTTGGCAATCGGTACCTTAAATTGTTTCACCCAAAGTGAAATAAAGTTGTGTTCGAGTTTAGTGGTTTGTTTTTCATGTCTTGTAGTCGAGTTCCACCTCAGAGTCACTGGTGCATGTGTGTTGCGGGGTTATGAGTACACCAAGAGGAATAGTCTTGTTGGATAAAAAATACCATACTACCGACACCACGTCGTAAAAAACAAAGCGGGTTGTAAACAACATTTCCAATCTATAGGCCACAACAACATTATGATGCTCGAGTCAAAGTGTTATCACTCGTGGTTTTAAACGCTATATGTGAGCCAAAGCCGAAATCTTTTGAGGCATTTTTGGGCATATTATTGTAGTAAATCCTTTTAGCATGAACTTGCAAAAATCTGATTAGTGTAGATCTTTTCCTATGATATCAGCGAGCAAAAGTTGAGAGAAATCTTTTGAGGCATTTTTGGGCATATTATTGTAGTAAATCCTTTTAGCATGAACGTACAAAAATCTGATTTGTGTAGATTTTTCCTATGATATCAGTGAGAAAAGGATGAGAGAAATCTTTTGAGGCATTTTTGGGCATATTATTGTAGTAAATCCTTTTAGCATGAACGTACAAAAATCTGATTAGTGTAGATTTTTTCCTATGATATCAGCGAGAAAAAGATGAGAGAATTTTCTGCAGCAAAAAACAGAATAATGTTTGGTACTTGGGAGGAGAAAAGGGTGCAAACTAGGGCTGTCAATCCAGCCCTTTCACAAGGGGGCCTGGCCCAGCTCGGCCCCCAAAAGCCCTCAAAGCAAGGGTTTCGTTTTCTATCCTAAAGCCCGAGGGTAGGGTAAAGCTCTATTTTAAAAAACCCGCAATCTTGAGGGCCGAGTTAGGGCTTGACTCATCCGGCCTGAGGGGGCCCAGCCCAGCCATCAGTTTATTAAATGTGTAAATTTTTGAATAGTTTTTATAAAGTTACTTTAAACAATTTAAGAAGTGAGTACCCATTTATTCATTTATTTTTACCATAAGTGATTAGAATACATAGTTTATTGGTACAAAAGTTAGATAGTGTAGATATCGTTTGTAGAAATATATTTTGAAAAATGAAGAAAAACTTTGATAAATATTAAGAGTAATATAGTAAAGTATTTGAAATGGTTATACTCTTTGATCCTTAACATAAGTTGTTGTATTTAGGATATGCCTGAAGAAAGTTATATGGATCAAGTGAAGATATGGGTATTCGTCGAGGTGATACTCTTAGACCCTTTTGGAAATCTTTATAAAGAGTGTTGTGTGATTTATGATACACCCATACTATGACATTGTTAAACGTGGATAAAGTTAATTTGGTAAAAGTAAATAGGTTTGAAGATAATTTTTTAATATTTGAATAACAAATGACTCAGACAATTGCTTTAGAAAAAAAAAACAGAATTAGATTATTATTTTGAGGAAATCTATAAATTTCAATATATTGAATTGGTGGAAAGTTAATTGAGCAAAATATTCAGTTATTTCAATAATGGCTCGTGACATTTTAGCAATTTCAGTTTCTACAGTTGCTTTTGAATTAGTATTTAGTATAGGAGGAAGAATACTTGACCAATATAAGAGTAGTTTAAAATCTGAAACAACAGAAGTCTTAACTGCCTTTGCATTGTTTGTCCTTAATCCGAAAATAGTAGGAGGGTTAGCATTACGTTAGAAGTCAGGGGTGGCATATGAAAGATTTATTTCATTAAAAAAAAAAATCTTGTTTTATTTTGGTCCTGGCTCGACCCTAGCCCGGCCCTGGCCCTTGAGGGTAGGATAAAGGCCTAAAAATTATAGGCTCGCTATAAAAGACAAGGGCTTTTGTGCTCGCTTAGGCCCGACCCGCACATGTGAGGGTAGGATAAGGGCTTACCTTGGCCCGGCCCTTTGATAGCCTAGTGCAGACCTTGGAAATTGTGCTCCTAGGGATTTATAACAACATCTTTCTATTGAGAACGACTCTTGACCTAAGTGATAAGGAGTATCGGTTCTCATTTAGCTGCACAGGATTGGAACTTTGGGTACAATGCCTATTTTTGTGTGTGCAGCGGCTCCCTTTCAAGTTGCGTGGGCTTTCTTTTCACGTGTGAGGGCTACTTTTCCATGTTTGTGGTTGTCATCCTGTGAGCCCCCTTGGCTGGGGTAAAAAAAAAAAAAAAAATCTTTTTACCAAAGAGAAAAGGCACAAGAATCGAGTTTCTAGGTTGTCTCACAGGTTGCATACTACTCACCAATCTTTAAAAAAAAAAAAGCAAATAACAAAAAAAAAAAAAAAAAAGAGCGCAAACACGAATGGTAAAGATGTAGCCGATGGATGATGAGAATGTGTATCTCTAGGAGCATCATACCGAGTTCAACTCGTGAGACTCCCTAGATATATGTTTATAAATGGAGGACAAATGGAAATGTCTCCTTATCAAAGCAAAAAAAAATCAGCCCCATCAAGTTATTTTAGCCCTTGATTTAATGGCATTTAAGTTTAATGGCATCTTAACCATAAATATTTTTAAGATTCAATTCAACCGTGAGTGAAGCTTCAAAGAGTATAAAATTGCATTAATGCCAAATCATGAGATAATAAGAGTATCAAAGGGGCTACATTGATCAAAGGTGGAGGCAAGTGAGCTCCATAGAGATAGGCTGTCATAAATTAATGTTAGATATACTCCTCATCTAATAGAAGAAGAGCACCAGTCACTCCATCTTAATAAATTAAATTATAGATAAGTCAGGATCTAATCTTCATCTTATGTAGTTCCCTCAATCTACTGCGGAGGGTAAACTCAACCCCTAAACTAATGCAGGCCTTAATTGTTAAAGTGAATATGAAGTAAAGCCTCCATTTGCCATACAAGAAATACTGGGGGTCATATCAAAAGTATACAAACTCAACATTTTCTCTCTTTTTTTAAAAAAAAAAGTAAAAAAACAACCTCCTTTTTCTACTACATGACAACAAAAAAAAAGACAAAAAAAACCATTAACTTTTTACACAAAAAGTCAAAAAGATTTCCTATCAGGCCACTAAAGACAAAAAACATCATAATAGACTTATATTTTATTTTCTCTTAATTTGATGCTTTACCTCACTTTATTCTACATATAAAGTTCCCAAACCGTAAAATACCAAAGAGAAGTTGTCTCATGCATCAAGACTGAGCCAACATAAGAATCATATAAGAATTACACTCAAATAAAATCCATATCTACAATAACTATATGTAGACAAGCCATTAAAATAAAAATAACATAAGAATCATGCATGGATTATTTACATAAATTCACATAATAATCATATAAAAAAATTAATATAAGAACCACATCATAACCCACATTAAAATCATTCAAGAACCATGCTCAAATAAACTCAAATATATGCTCAAATAAATTCCTACCCCTCACCCCAACCCCACACTCACACATAGAAATAAGAAAATAAGAGGGCTAGGCATAACATTGTGACCCTAAAGTTGGTTTACATGCTGAACTTTTGTTGAAGCCTCGCCTAGCCTCGTCCTTAGGCTATTTAATAATAATAAGAGCCCTCATTTTGCAGCCTTTTGAATGTCAAGTTGGGTACCCTCACATGAGGGTTTGACTGACAACCCTATATACACACACATACCAAGGATATTTTGGTGCATCCTTCCTTCGCCATATACTGAGGGACATACTTAATGGGACTCACCTAGGGATCCACTAATTATTAGACCTGTGAGGGATGGGAAGAGACATCTTGGATAAGACCATATATCAAATTTGTGGTCAATCCCCTGCCTTTAACCCTTTCATTCGTGGCCCATAAATTTAATGACTTTATATTAGAGGAAAAAATTTGACCCTTAATTCAATGGTCCAATCCATTTGAATATGTGAAAATTCAATAGATCTAATGTACTTTTAATGGGGTTCCATTTGTGTGGATAGTTTGAATGTGTTATAAAGTTATAAAGTCAACCCTACTATATTGTTCCTCATCATAACATAGTGATTGATGGATGCACATGAACATTTTTTATATATTTATATATATATATAAGCTTGATTTTCAAATTAATTTCCAGTACTCCATCATTCAAATTTTCATTAAAGGAGAGATTCTTTGAAAAATTATGTTTATATCACATTTGATTCTTCATTTTAACAACTTCTAAAAAAAAAAAAAAACCATCCTATATCCCCGATTACACAAAATAAATAAGCCAGAATTGAAATTTAGTGCAACTCATTCAGCATTTTAAATTTAACCAAACCAGAGTACCAGAACGAGACCGACCCGACCTGCTGCTCGTCTTCTTCCCCACACCCTCTCCTGCACCCTTCACGTGCCCGCAGCAGAAGAGTTTTGACAGCTCTCTAGACCTACGTGTCAAATCACCATTCGTGAGCTTCTTCACAAGGGAGACTGATCCGTATTATATATTCGAAAGAAGACAAAAGAACCCTTCCTCTAACAGACTACCAGACAACAGAACAAAGAAGCAAAAGAGAGTGAATGCAGCAGAGAGGAAGAGCTTGTAACCGCAGATCCAGGACTTTTACTCGATCCCGCCTCGCCATACACGGCTGTTAGCAGCTGCTTTATATAAACACCAACACTTCCTCTCTCCCTCTCGTTCTCTTCAAGCAATACCTCTGCAGCCATGGCTCCTCATGGTAAGATCTCTTCTTCTTCTTCTTCTTCTTCTAATCTCTGGAAATCGCATTTGTTTCTCGCCTTCACATTTCATCTTTTTTAGGAGAAGAACGCGCGATTCAGAAGAACTACTGGATCGAGCACTCGGCGGATCTGACTGTAGAATCGATGATGCTCGATTCCCGTGCCTCCGATCTGGACAAGGAAGAGAGGCCTGAGGTAAGCGGATCTCTGATCCGATCTGCAATTTCAATGCTGGATCCCTGTTTTGATTGGTTTGCTTGAGATGTTGTGTTTGATTTGGTGTCTGTTTCTTGGATCTAGTTGATAGATCTTCTAAATCCGTATATGCATTGGCGGCAAAAGTAGATAGAATATGTTTTAGCAATGTGATTGTGATCTACTGTCTGTGATAATGTAGGAAATAAATTAGGTCCTGATGTCAGTGAAATGTTAGACATTCTTTGATGATTAGAAGATCTATCATAAATAAGGAAGTTGATCCGGCAAATCTAATCCCTTTCTCTGATGGATTATTCAATCTTAAATAGCTAACGGTAGGAAATTTGTGGGAGCGATCGGATCCTACTTAGCTCAGAAAGTAACATGTTCATAAAAAAATTTCCATTTTCCACGGAGAATCTTTTCGTCCTCCCCTAGTCGGAAATGGATTTTTGAGGAATCATGGAAAACTTCGTTTATTTTTTAAATTCTCATCGAGGAAAAGCGGTTGCATCAAATGTGGAATTTTAAGCACCGTGGAAAAGCATTTTCACTTTCCTTGCATTTTGGGCAGAAAAGCTGACACACAAATGTGCCCTTACTCTGGTGCTTGTTTGTTATTAAGGTAGGTCATTAGATCAAAATAATCATCATGCCACTGGCCTGAATTACGCAAATTGGGGTGATATTCACCATTTCTTTTACAATTAAATAAAAAAGAAGTTTTCACCATTTTTTGAAATTCTCTGTAAACGCGAGATAAAATGTTAGATTTACATTATAAAAAAACTGTTTCACTCCAAGTGTGAAACAGTATCTAGAGTCCACCTGTGAATATTGCTCTGAAGTCTGATGCAAATGATTTTCAGGCCAGTCTCATTTCGCACTTCACAGTGCCAAAAATCTAGTCCAAACTAAGAACTTGGTCTCAGATTTCAGATTTTTAGTGCGCATCCCATTTAGCCAACTAGACATGCTTATTTTATTTTTAATAAAAAAAATCTGCTATTATTTCTCTTTGGTTTTAATGAAGCAGTTGGCTATATAACTATGTTTTGTCCGTGCAAGTCTTTAAATTACCATGCATTGGTCTTGCACAGGTACTATCTTTACTGCCACCTTTTCAAGGAAAGTCAATATTGGAGCTTGGAGCTGGGATTGGTCGCTTCACTGGTGAGTTAGCGAAGAAGGCTGGTGAGGTTCTAGCTGTCGACTTCATTGAAAGTATTATAAAAAAGGTATGCATATCTTTCTTATCTTTGGAAGCTTTACAAAACTTGCGGAGCTCATGCATGTTATACTAAAATCATTTATTTTTTGCTCAATTCTACTGACCTCGGACTTCTCTTTTCTGTTTGCTGGGATCTTGCAGAATGAAAGCATCAATGGACATTTTAAGAATGTGAGCTACATGTGTGCTGATGTAACATCTCCAGACATGCAGATTTTGCCAGAATCCGTGGATTTAATATTCTCAAACTGGCTACTAATGTATCTGTCTGATAATGAGGTGATTGACATTTTCCTCTATTTTCCTTCCGATTGCGATAAGAAAAATGACTAAAATCTCTGAATATGAAGATACAGATATAGATGTGTTAGTTCGCATTGTATATACTTTGGCCGTACTTTGCTGTTTATTCAACTTTGATGGAATCAGTACTTAAACATTTCAAATATGAGAAAGACTGGGAAGCTGGAGAACCCGAGTTCTTAACTAACACCAAATCATTCACAACCTTTTTACCTAATTTTTTTTTTATCCACAATCTGTATGTGCCCAGCTCTTCAGTTTGTTTAAGCTACAGTTGGAGATTTGATTTATCACCATTGGGCTGCATAGTGGAGCGCACACTGTGGAGATAGGAGTGATGATAAGTTCCATTACATGCACAAGAAGTGATCCACAATACAGGCACTAGAAGTGATCCATGATACACCCATTCTCACCTTGTTTTCCACCCTCAAATCTTCATTTGGGTGCTTTAGTGGTTCTTTACTGCATTCAAATCACTGCCTCATTGGAAAACATTTCTTCTCTCTATCATGCCCCAACACCACACCGCGCCACACACGTCTCAACTATGTTGGGGTTGGCTACATAATTCTATTTCTCCATTCTGATCTATTTTGAGCCAAATCCCTAGATAGGTTGCACTTCTTAATATCCAACCTTACTACTTTCATCCATGTCCTGTTCTCTCTCTCTCTATATATATATATTATATGCTGTATTGTATTATATTATATTGTATAGGACATAGATTTCCACTAATCCATTGATCCATTGATCCATCCAATTGTTAAATGGGGACAGAAGAAATTAGGGATTCCACTACAAAATGTGACCGCGATGTGGCCAACATCTATGAAGAAATGGAGGGCAATGAATGGTGATGATGGGAGTTGACTTTTTCTTCAACCACTCTCTCCTTCCAGTTATAATACATTTCTGCTTTCAAACTTGTTTAGTTCTAGGCTTGTATTTATTAAATGCTATTAATCTGCCAATATCTGAAGAACTCCCACATTTTGTGAACAAGCCTTTGCTTACATGTTTGGTGTACTCTGAACTCTCTTTAGCATGGTTGGTCTAGCATGTGATTTGGTTTTCCTGTTTGTGCTGTCTCTGCTGGTCGCATTGGATCAAAAGCTGGTTATTTTCTTTCTAAGAATTTAGTTTCCTATCTAGCATTTCATTAATTTTTCTTTGGGTTAGGTTGAAAATCTTGCTGTAAGGATGATGAAATGGTTGAGGGTTGGTGGGTATATCTTCTTTAGAGAATCTTGTTTCCATCAATCTGGTGATTGTAAGAGAAAAAGCAACCCAACACACTACAGGGAACCTCGATTTTACACGAAGGTATTCTCTTGTTTGACTTCTGTCCATTTTGTTTGGTTTGATTGCTGTTTTTGTATCAGTAGAATTAATCGTGTTTCCAGTTTTGTACTGCATTACAGTGTCTGTGGTTTGGTCACAGATGTCGACTTTTACATTTGTCTTACCCTTAATGTGTTTACACCTGTGCAAGGAACAGAAATGAGATCAAATATGTATGAACATTGCTCAATTTTCATATTGGGCACATGGATGGTCACAAAACATCCATCCATGCCTTCTGTCTGGCTAACACACACTTTATGGAGTACTGTCCCAAAATTACAGTGATGTGATCCTAACAGCTTGATCATTTATTGTATGAGCAAGTGATTAGGATTTCGGATCCTTGATGAAATTGATTTGTGATAGATCTGGCAGTCTGATGTATGGCCAACTGTAATGGGCATCTTGTACTGGTATTGGCATACATGTGATGAACTCACGAGTTGGGATTATAGTCAGGCTCCTTGTGCCACACACCTCATATAGAGTATATTTGTTCAAAAACCATTTTACTGATTACTAATCTGAGTTTAGCGCAGGTTTTTAAGGATTGTCATATGCAAAATGGCTCTGGAACTTCCTTTGAACTTTCCCTAACTGGCTTCAAGTGCATTGGAGCTTATGTCAGGAACAAAAAGAACCAAAATCAGGCAATGTTCTTGTTTTCTCATTCTACAATTGTTTTTCCTACTTGGAAATAAGAGACCACTACAGAGAATTGACAGTGTCTTGATATTCTTTGTAATGTAGATTTGCTGGATATGGCAAAAGGTCAGGTCAACTGATGATAGGGGATTCCAGCGGTTTTTGGATAATGTACAGTATAGTTGCAGTGGCATATTGCGCTATGAGCGTGTATTTGGTGAAGGTTTTGTGAGTACAGGTGGAATTGGTATGTGGAGTGGCAACTTTATTGTTGTTTTTCATGGTAACTAGGACATGAAAAATTCCAACTGCTTTAATTGCTGACATAGCTAAGGGCAACTTCGTGCATTTCGTACCAGTTTCTGCTGAAAGAGGAGGTTGAGTTGTTACGATAATCCAGATACTTTCACTTCTGAACTTCGCTATTGCATCTGGATGATTAGCCTTTTACTATCCTCTTCCGACTGCTTGATATCATTGTCATTTTCTGTGACTGGATCACTTTTGACACATGCATTTCTGCATGCTTTTATGGTCAAGTGGTGATCACATGTATGCCTATTTTCTCGGGTCACGTCTTTTGAAAAAAAAGAAAAAAAAAAGAAAAATAACAAGTGTGTATATTATGATATATCTAGTAACCAGTACTTTGTGGTGTGTATTGTCATATACAATAATAATTACTCTTCTACTATTCATTTCAACACTAGAATTTCTCCAAATCTCTCTGGGCAGATACAACAAAGGAATTCGTGGCGAAGCTGGAGCTTAAGCCTAGCGAGAAAGTCCTTGATGTGGGTTGTGGCATTGGGGGAGGCGACTTTTTCATGGCCGAGAACTTTGATGTGGAAGTAGTTGGCATTGATCTTTCTGTGAACATGGTTTCACTTGCTCTTGAACGTGCCATTGGACGTAAATGCTCAGTCGAATTTGAGGTTGCGGACTGTACCAAGAAAATGTACCCTGATGACACATTTGATGTGATCTACAGCCGTGATACAATTCTCCACATTCAAGTAACTCCTCTGTCACTGGGATATGCATTTTTGTTGTTGCAAAAATTGCGTCTGTTTTGATCTACAATTAAAATGGCGATATTTGTTTAATAATAAATAAAGTTTTTAAGTAAGCATTTCATAGTTTATGCTACTGCATCTTTTGGGTTTGTTATGCACTTTGCAATGCTGCTGGCTGGATGGAGAGAAGGAAGCGAAATAAGTTGGAAGGTTAGAGAGAAGCACCTTGATAAGAATAGTCCTTCCGCTAGATGAGATCCTTTAATTTCCATACAGTTAGCCTTTTCTCTATGTGCAGTTAGCTATTTCTCTATGTGCTCGAATTGGATCCCTAAACATAGATGGGAATTCCATGGAGGCACGTTTCCAAGATGAGAAGGCTACTAGATTTATTTTATTTTATAGAGCTTTGACTCTAAAGTGATTAAGGAAAACATGAGAAGTGAATTATTATTATGTTTTAGAACTTTCAGAATGGGGTGAGAGATTTTTCTGTCTTACATCCAAAACAAATTGGAAACAGGCGAGGAGCACAAAAACATTCTCTTACAAAAATTAGGGGACACACTTCAGGAATGCCCTGGAAACTATTGTCAAACATGATTCATAAAATGAGGTAAAAAATTAGAACATTAAATAAACAAGAGAAATTAGGATGAAAGCATAGTACAAATGTGCTTTATCTATATTCTATCATCATCGTGATAGACTTTGAAGTATCTCATGTCTGTATTTGATGCAGGACAGAATGAAAGCTAATCTAAACGATGCAAGATGAGATCAATAACAATAATAACAATTATAATGAATCAATTGAAATGGGTTTGACACATCATTCCATGCTGAATCCACTAAGTTAATTATGAGGAAATCCAATTCTCATTACAATCCTACAATTTGGGCCCTCAAAGAATTGAGGAAGGGACCAAGTGGAGAGTAAGAACCTCTACCTTGCCTATGGATCTACCGAGTCAACTAAATGATCAAGATGCTTGAGGATTTGAATGACAGCCAGGCTCAATTTGGGGTAACAATTGAATAGTAGTGGACTGAATACGGTTTTAAATGAAATTCAGGTTTAATTCAATACACCCACAACTTTATAATGTTAGGCTTGAAATTCGGAAGTGAAAACATGAATTAAATGGGCTGTAATGGGTTGAAACCAGATCTAGTGCTTGCCATTCTAGATCTATTGCTGGTCTGATCAGATCTAAAGGTTTGGGGGATGAACAGTTGTGATTGAATAATGGATAAGGGGCTGGTTGGAGGGCTTAAAGGGTTTGAGGATGTTGATTGGGATTTGGGTTGGATCTAGGATCCCACCATGTGAGTAGATCTAAATCTGGATGGGCAAGAAAGTGTGAGATGAGATGGGTATCAAAGGAAAGGAAAAACAGTGGAGATAGTGTGATATCCTGGCTTCGAACCAAACTCCCCTTCTCGGGCGAGAAGAAGATCCTGCAAGAGAAATCTCAAGGAGGCCTTTGGAAGAAAATCATTATTCATTCATTATTCTCCTTTTTTCCAAGAGATACAACTTTAATAATGGGTAATAAGAGAACCCTAGAAACCAATGGTTCATATTAAAACATCTAGATCTTGTCTCATAAAATAAAACCAAACAAATAAAATAAATAAAACCAACAAGTGGCTGTCGACAAGGTGGAAAAGGGGCTGCCTTGCTCATGGGGATTTGAGCGCAAGTCTTGTGCACGCATCCCTATGCAAGGGACTTTAAGTTGTGGGCCCCCCGGACCCCTCTTCCTATGTCTTTAATTTTAAACTCTTTAATTCCCATGGGTCCCTTGCCAATCTTTAAATCTTCATGATGACTCCTCAATTGCTCATCTCCCGTGGACCATCCCAGTGTGGGGTCTTCCGCAGGTCCACCACCGGAGGCCTTTAGTAGGCCCGGATCAAGATCCAACGGTGTATCTTCGCCCAGAGGCTGATCCAAATGTAGATCTTCATGATTGTGATGTATCAAGCCCATGAAAAGTTGATCCAACCACAAAGAAGCCTTATCAACCATTTTCTTCTTATGCTTTTGGTATTTCTTTCCATATCTGGAGTTGATGTCCCCATCAGTATTTCTCTGTAAGGGGTGTTGACCCTTGAAGTCCTTTGATTTGGAAACTGTAACTCTATTTCATGCTTCAACTGACGTTCTCATTTCCAAGTCATTAAACAAAAGTTTAAAGAAATGAAGTTAAGAACTATCAAGCAAATGTTTCCCATTCATTTTGTGCTTCTTTATAAATGTCTTGCAACGTCCCCTATGGATACTGTAGTCGACCCCCCAGTCATCTCCCAAATATTTCCCATGTGATATGTAGTTTGCCTCCCATTTCATTTCCACTTGATTCTCTCTTACACACCATTTTCCTGCTTCTCATCTGTTTCTAATCCTGTTAATGATGCTCTTAACAGTATAGTTTTTTACATGATTGTGGCATAAGCTTGAAGCCATGGATGCGTATCTTTTTCCATGTCATCATTACCTATTATGCTAAGTTTTAATGCATAGGATGTATTTTCAGGACAAACCCGCATTATTCAGGTCCTTTTTCAAGTGGTTGAAGCCGGGAGGTAGAGTTCTCATCAGCGATTACTGCAAGAGTGCTGGACTGCCGTCAGCAGATTTTTCTAAGTACATTAATCAAAGAGGGTATGATCTACATGGTATAGAGGCATATGGTCAGGTATGTCTGGATTAACTTTCACCATTGCTTTGTTTCCATAGTTCTCTTCTGACGCTCTAGTTCAGAGATACCATCTTTTCTAAGCAATTCAGATTATGTAGTCCATGTCTTCCTCTTTATGAACTGTGCCCTTCATCTGATGGATAATTTTATCCTATGAGCACACTTTACGTGCAGTCTGGCTCTATGGGGCCCAATTGGACCCACCTTCGATGAGTGCAGCTCTTTTCTCACCTCTTATCGCCCCATGATCTGACACCATGCCCAATTGGACCCACCCTGGATTGAATTGGCCCCACGAGCCCCAATGATAGGAAAACATCCATCCGAGCCCCACAAGCCAGTTTTATCCATCCATTCGAGCCCCAATGATAGGAAAACATCCAAATTGGCCCCACAATCCAGCCTGCATGGTGTACATATGTAGTCTGCTCAGTATGTGAAAATCTTCATCTGGTAGGCCCCATTTTATGACGATCATGGTTTTCCAACTGTTAGTAGTGATCAGTAGGCTGAAAATGGAAAGTTAAGCCAATGGATGGTATAACAAGAAATAAATCCAGCATCCATGTGGGCTATGAATTTCCCATTGGTGAGGATTGTTGGGCAAGATTCATTCATGATTAATTCCATTCCCAAGATATCTCTTTTCTTGCTGTTCTTGGAGGTTCCATTCCTTGGAAAAAAATTTATTTTGTTGACAGACATTTTGTGTTTCCACATGTTCCTTCTTATATTGATCTAATTATTATTAAGGCTACCTGTTCTAATTCTCAATGTTGGCCAGATGCTCAAGGATGCTGGTTTTGCTGAGGTTATTGCAGAGGATCGTACTGATCAGGTTTTGACTAGTTAACATACTTGTTTTCTTTATTTCTCCTCTCTTCATGTTATTTAGGTGCCAACAAATTTGCCTTTTTCCTGCATTGCAGTTCATGAATGTGTTGAAGAGGGAATTGGATGTCATTGAGAAGGATAAGGCTACTTTCATTCAAGAGTTCTCTGAAGTATGTTTTCATGTGGAGTTTGTTTCCTTTTATATTATTTTGATTTCTTCCTGAAGTCTCTCAATTTGCTGACCATGTTGGTCTTTCTTCAGAAGGACTATTCTGAGATTGTTGATGGTTGGAAGGCAAAGCTTAAGAGGAGTATAGCTGGAGAGCAGAGGTGGGGGCTGTTCATTGCCAAGAAGATATGATCAACATCAATCGATTTTTACAGTTTATAACTGTTTCAAATTGAAAATTGGATCTTGGCATTATGTCGGACTGAACACCCTAGTTATTATTATTTTCAGCTGTAGGTTTGGCTTTATTTTAAGAGTGATTTCTATTTTGAAAGCTATTGTCGTTGAATTACTTACATGAATACATTTTGAGCTTCTTAGAATCTATAAAAAAAAAAAAAAAAGGGAAAAGCCAGCCGTCATGCAATTGTCCGGATGGCCTAGACCCCAAGACTTTTTTGCATATAAGAACGGCTCCTTACCCGGGTGGTAAGGAGCATTAGTTCTTACCTGTTTGCACGGGGTTCGAACCCCGAGTACGTAACATCTTTCCGCTTGTACGGGCTCCTTTCCTACTTGTGTGGGCTTTCTTTGCACTTGTATGAGCCTCGTTCCGACTTGAGTGAGCTACCTTCCCGTGTGTGCGCGCGCTCTCTCTTTACAAAAAAAAAAAAAAAAAGGCGTTTCTGGGTATGCGGTTTATGCTGATCCTCAGAGCTTGTTTTACTGGCAACTTGCATCCTTTGTATTCAATTATCAGTGGTCTAAATCTTAACAAAATATCTTTCATGCAAACAGCTATAAATATAGCTGAGCCAAGGAGTCTATCATCATAAGCATCAACAAAACCTTTTTACTGTTTATATGGGTTTGGTTTTATAAGTTCGACTTTCCCACGAACACCAATTTAGAATCTACCTTAAATTCTCAATCTGTGTCATTTCTCTATTTTGTTTCATGTCTCTCTGCCCCTTGTAAGGCTTCAATACTTGTTCAGCTGTTTGTGATCTCCTTTGAGTCCGTACTTTCCCTTTTATATACTAGTTCTTAACACTACTATTTCTTGTAATTTGACATGTCGATGGATAGATAGATAGATAGATAGATGGAATGGGCTATTGATTTGTGACATTGTTGTTCAACAATATAACAAGCGGGAAAGTACTTAGTGAAGAATCGTCCAAATATATGGTGGTGACACTTTAAAGGAGAAGCATTAACAATGTTTAAAGAAATAGTTAGAACAAAGGCTGGTAGAACTTGCGATGAATCCATGGTGTAGGATCAGATGGCAACCTGTATCAAACAGGTGGCCAAAGTGGTTCCTTCGAAGTCCAAGGAGAATTAAGAGTGTTATATGTAAGGAAACTTGGTGGTGGAACCCAAGATTCAAAAGGTAACAAGAAACAAGCAGAGAAGAATAGGAGAAAAGTATAAACTTGAAAAATACAATGCAAAGATTTTCCCTCTCAGTGAAGCCAGACACAAGCTTATGAAGTTGAAACTAAAGAAGGGGAGAACAGGAGATACAAGTCTGTGAAAGCCAAAGATGGAAGAACTAGAGATTTTGATTATGTAGGTGAATCAAGGATTTAAGTTGAGTCTCAAGTTTGTAAATCCGGATCATTGTTTTCATAGTCCAAACCTGGGAGATCTTACCATTTATAGTTTTCAATGTTGATTTTGGACCCTGAATTTCTTTTTTCCTCCAATGGTTAGATTTTTGTGTGGTCTTACAAGATTTTTAGATGAAGAGTACCTTTTTAAGGAACCATGTGCCTAATCAAATTGCAGACTTTTTAAGAGATCAAAGCATGCAAATCGATTAAAGCAATGAATCCTCATATTCACAAAAAAACTTGGCATGAAACTTGCCCACAAGACAAGCATGGAGTTTTTGGATTAGCCATCCATGAGAAATTTGATTCCCATGGCTTTCTATATATTCATCCAGTCTATGGTTATGATTGTTTGCTATTTACATATTTTTATTTAGCTTCCATTTGCATGGCCAGAGACAACTTAGAGGTTATTTGTTTGCACTTATTTACATATGTAATTATCATGCAATTCATCAACAATTCAAACACTTTCCTTTTTTTTTTTTTTACACTCATTTGCGCATCGCATGAATGATTTTTAGTGAGTAAATCGCAACATGCCTCACACCTCAAAAAGTTGCTGGGACAACTTCCATGGAGGTAAGGTCATGGTATATTGGTATTAAACCCCATTATATCTTTCTATTTTTTGTTACTCCTGTGAGAATTTCCAAGTTGTCTTGTTTCTGTAGCTAGGGTTTGCAACTTTGTATATAACTCTTCTTTCCTTTGGGGAAAAACTTAAATAACCACTATTTACCCCATATGAATTTTTTTTTTTTTTTTGTTGGGATTCCTATTCATTTGTTCCACTCCCATAAGGTTTGCAGATCTATCTCCATCTTGAAATCTATTATGTTATTCTAATAACAACTATAGCAGATGATATTTCTTTTTCCTGGAAATTATTCTAGATGATTTTTTTCTCAAATTCTTTTTTTATTGTTGGATTGTGATGGTTTCATTGAAAGATCCACCCTTTAATCTAACAAGAATTGTAACATAAAAAAAAAAAAATTGGTACGAAGGGTTGGATCACATTCACACCTCATTCACGTTCCAACATTTTGCTTTCACACCACATGTATCTCACTCGTCCGATTTGAGAAGTGCGTCTCTGTGGTCCGTACATCTGTGATTTCACTAGATCTGATAGGCCCCACTGTAGATATTGGCAGTGGGCCACTGTTCCCTACATGATTGACCCCTGATTTTGCTAAGATCCGATAGATCCATGCGGAACCATTTTGCATTTGTTGTATTCTTACATCCTCATTCATTGTCCAATCAATGGTCAGGATCATAGACTTTTATGCGTGCTAATCAATCTGATTAACCTATTAATGAATATATTAATTATTGGTGGTCAGACTCAGACATGCCAGGGTCACAAATGTCAACAATATCTTGAAAATACCGTGAGATCTATCACACAGACGATACTTTCGCAATAGCACTGTGACATTTTTGGGATATCATCAGAAATTAAAATATCGCAAGAAAATCATAAAATTATCATATTAAAATGGGGGTTTGACCTATTAATTTCCATTAAATCATATTCTCCCAATTTCATGACTAAAAACCTATTAACGACACCAAAGTCGTTTGACTTTGGTCCACACCTTTTTTTTAAATTTTATTTTATAACTTTTTTATCTTGAATCCCATGATATCATGGGAGTTTAAAAATATCATAGGGTTTTTAGTCTTTTCTTCATCTTTCTCTTCTCCAAAACTAGTTATTTTGCTTTTGACGATCATAATCATTTAATGAACTTACATTTTTAATAATTTGGAATCTCCCCTTTTTCTTAACATTCCGTTTATAAAGAAAGTGGAAGTGAGCCCACTGGGTCATTTGCGTTAGACCTGATCATTTCTTTTAAACGATTTATTAAAGAAAGAGTTTGAAAATTGGTATGGAGGTATTTTTATCATTTTTCAAGAATTATGGAAAACTTTTATACCTTTTTAAAATATTTAAATCTTCATTTACTTTTTTGAATATAAGCCAAAATTTTTATATCTTTTTGAAAATTCCCCAAACTTAATTGACCTTCTTTATTGCCTTTTATAATCACAGGACAAACCCCCAAATCTAAAAATAAGATTTCCTGAAAACGATGTTTGTGTCAATGGTGGTTGAATTTCAATTTCCTAACCTTTCTTACCATACCCATACATTTTACCTACAGTCATCAACCAGATCCAAACCCGACCTCACCAATCACCACCCATGTTTTAATCAAGCTCAAGCAGAGACACACACAAACAGCCAAAACACATATATCGAGCAGAGATGAACAGCTGAGATTAAAGACGGCATCGTTTAAAACAAGATCTCAAGGTCCTCGCCGGCTCCGCTTCCTCACTTCCCTCCAAAACACAAGCCCACAAAGCGACAAGCCCCTCGCATTTTGAAAAAACGAGAACCAACAGCAACAACATCTGAAGAAGTGGAAGAAGAAAACAAGAAGAGGAAGAAGAAGGAGAATAAGGAGAAGAAGAAGAATCAGAGCTGTTGATCAGAGAAATCAGAGAAGATGGCACCTAGCACTATCAGATGGGCCATAGGCGCCATGAAGGACCAGGCCAGCATTGGGCTGGCAAAGGTGAGCAGCAGCATGGTCCCTGAGATGGAGGTGGCCATCATCAGAGCCACCAGCCACGACGATGACCCCGCCCAAGACAAGCACATCCGCCAGATACTCTTCCTCTCCTCCTCCTCCCGCGCCCACATCTCCACCTGCGTCTCCTCCGTTGCCCGCCGCCTCTCCAAGACCCGGGACTGGATTGTCGCCCTCAAGTCCCTCATGCTCCTCCACCGCCTCCTCGTGGACGGTGACCCCTACTTCCACCATGAGCTCCACCATTCCACCAACCCCCGCACCGCCACCCGCCTCCTCAACCTCTCTGACTTCCGAGATGAATCTCATTCCAATTCATGGGATGAATCAGCCTTCATTCGCGCCTACTCCCTCTACCTCGACCAGCGCCTCCAATGCATGCTATGTGAGATCAAACAGAGCCGGGATTACGGCGATGGCGATCGCAGAGGATCGTCTGATTCGAATTACAGAGACACGAATTCACGACCTTTTGTTGCCAATTACAGAGAATCCAAGTTCAGAGAGCCCAATCGCCGGTCACCTAATTCGAATTACAGAGAACTTGATTCATACAGAGATATGCATTCAAGGCCTTCCAACTCAAATTACAGAGAACTCGATTCAAACAAAGGCCTGAATTCAAGACAACCCAATTCAAATTACAGAGACTCCGACTCGAATTACAGGGAGTCTGATTCACACAGAGACCATTCAAATTACAGAGAATTCTATTCATACAGAGACCACAATTCACGACCTCCTAACCCAAATTTCAGAGACCCCAATTGCCAGTCATCCAACTCAAATCATGGAGAGTTTGACCCTTACGAAAGCTACGGCAATGCCACAGATTCACAGCAGCGGCCGGTGACTCCCCTTCGAGATATGAAGACAGAGAGGATTCTGGGGCGGCTGCAGCAGCTGCAGCTGCTGCTCGATCGGATGCTTCTATGCCAACCCACTGGCACGGCGAAGACTACACGAATGGTGCTCGTTGCCCTCTACCCGGTGGTGAAGGAGAGCTTCCAGCTCTATGCAGACATTTGCGAGGTGTTAGCACTCTTGCTTGATCGGTTCTTCGACATGGATTACCCCGACTGTGTCAAGGCCTTCGAAGCCTATTCTTGGGTGGCGAAGCAGATCGAGGAGCTCATTTTGTTCTATGGTTGGTGCAAGGATTTAGGAGTAGTGAGATGGTCCGAGTATCCTGAAGTGCAGAGGGTCTCAGAAAAGATGTTGCAGACGCTTGAAGAGTTTGTTAGGGATCATGGGAGGTAATAATACACTTAACAGCAAACTAACAACATTTGAAATATAGTTTCAATTTCATGTATTTTGGAAAGATGGGTCTCTTGATTCCTTCTTTTTTTTTTTTTTTTTGAATGACTGATGATCTCCTACGTATGTATACAATTCTTACATGATTTGGATCTCTAATTCATCCTACTAGGGTTGATTTCCCAATGATACACTTGTAAGAATTCAACCCCAAAAATTAATTTAAGTTATTATTTTATTACTTTTGTAAATGTAAATACTTTTATGGTAAATAAGTGAACTATAATTAGTATGAACCAGATGGGAGTTATACATGTGTTATAGGATCACATAGAGGCGATACGGTCCTTTGTTGGGACATGGCAATCTATTTGTAATTTTTCTTTAAAAATTATGAGAGTATTTTCAATTTTTTTTATAGGAAATATCAAAACTAGACTTATTAGATAGCAAATAGTTAATTTAACAAGTTTAGTTAATCATATAAACTCTAATTGAGAACAAATAAACCCAAAAGGAAGATGTATTACAGAGAGATTATATATGAGTGTGTAAAGGAGAGGGTTTTTAGTGGAATAATAATAAAAGAAATCAAAACTACTATGTTTTATTATTTCTTTATTCATCAACAGACCATTTTTTCCTTTTCTATTGTTATTTAAAGATTCGTGTTGTTTATTACAATCTTTAAGTGTATATTTTATTATTATATAACCGTCCCGTGAGAGCTCACACAACAGTCCTATGAAGTCTCTTTTTTTGCAAAACAACCTAAAAGGAATAGTTTTTTTTATGATAGTGATATATGACATTATAAATATGGGATCGTATGCCGACCCTTATGCTCAGCTGAGTGTTAATTTGTAGGAAGAATTTAAAGAGGAGAGAATAGTGTGAGAAAGAGGTAGCCGTGGTGATCTCTTTCAAGTTAGATTCTCAAAATCTCCTTCATCACCATTTTTTAATATCTTACAAAATAGAGGCAAGTATATATGATTTTTATATGCAATTTACACGAATCTGTCATTGATTCGTTCAGATCATCCAAGATCACTCGATTTTGGGTTTTTTTTATGATTTATGGTGATTTTCATAGTAAAATGATATACTTTGAAATCCTACACTAAAATTGGAATTTATCCCTCATATTGCTATTTTGTAAAAATTATACAGAAATTCACAGATGGAATTAGGGTTCCTCCCTCTTTTGAGATAAATTGCACAAATAAACATGGTTTAAGGAGAAATAGTTTGAAGACCTCAGGTCTTGCAGATTTTGAAATGAAAAATAAACTATTACTTTTTCCAGCAAAGGACTGTTCAGTGTAAAATTTTTCCAACATTTGTAAACTTAACTTAAACACCTAGTAATGACTCCTAATGATGTAATGTGATTATGATGGTGGTTAGGGATCACATCCCACGTGTCTAAACGCTTTTATGATTCAGTATTTATACGTCTTCAGCATTCTAGTCTGTCATGAGGAATGTTGTTTATTTACATTTCATGAATTGAAAGTTTATGAACGTGTATATGCCTATAGTTATATATGTTATCCGAACTTGCATCTAATCATCGAATTGTTATCGTATGGATTTGACTTGTTTTGAATATGGTTCATGTCAATCACTATCATAAAGGATACCATGCGTTTTGAGCGGTTTACAACTAGGTGGTGCGTTCTTTATCAAGGGTGACGGCTAATAGCTTAGTGTGATATGTTATACTTAGACTCCGATATAAGAGTATAAATTGGGAGTTCCTCTCCTATGAGGCTAACTAGGAATTTTATTATTATGTGAATATAGGAAAGATGCCCACTTAAAACCCAATCAATTATGAAATATGGGAATAGTGCCCCACATCCATCGATTGCAAAACGGTTTCTTAAATATGATTGTATTGAATTATGAATATATTAATCATTCATTAGCGTTAATTGAATTTGTATCATCTACTCAACAAACATGTCTTGATCTTACTATTTGCATGATTATAATATTGCATATATAATTACATATAACTTGTCATTAACTCATTCCAATCATGGACGGATTTAAGTGTTGAGGATGGTGCGTACCATGAAGCAAAATAGTTGATGGTCAACAAGAGGGCGATGAGGATTTAGGACGTGGATGATGTTCCAGATAATTAGCTACTACAAAGATAGTTCATTAGCTAGCTATAAGATTAACTAGTTTATTTAATTCAATATATTTTGAGGATTGTATTAAGACCATTATTTTAGAACCTTTGATTATGCTTTATCACATTATGCTTATCTAATTATTGAAGTTGAAGCTTTAATTATGCTTGTGCTGGTGATCATAATTATGTGATCATTTATTTATGATATTCCGTTGCAAATCGACCAATCTCACATGATTGATAGTCATTCACGGCTCGAACTTCAGACTTGAAATTTGACGGATGGATATTGGGAAAAATAAAAGTTCTCAATTAGGGGGCGTAACAACACTGACTTGCCAACTATATCTGATAGTATTTACACATTTTGAATTTAAGCTCACTTGGTTTTTTCGGTTGCTTGGGTTTTATTTCTATTAGGAGGAAGCCTGATAGCCCTAAGAAAGAGGAAAAGGAGATTGCTGTCGTAGAAGAAGACGACCCAGTTCTTGATTCTTTCAGCATCAAAGCTCTCCCTCCACCAGAGAATTACAATGAGAGAGAAGAAGAAACAGAGAATACAGCAAAAATAGAGGAAGAGACAGAGGCAGACCTCTTGAATCTGAAGGAAAACTCCATCACTCATGAAGAACAAACCAATATGCTTGCTCTGGCTCTCTTCTCAACAGATGGGTCATCTTCATATTCCAAAACAGAACCCCAAGTGCAAGAAGGAGAAAAGCTGGATTGGGAGCTTGCTCTAGTGGAATCTGCAAGCAAGCTACCCAAGCAGAGGGCTAGTTTGGGAGGAGAACTAGACCCTCTGCTATTGAATGGAATGTATGATCAAGGCGCTATCAAGCAGTACATGGATGCCCAAATGAGCAGGGGTAGCGCCAGCAGTGTTGTGCTGTCGGCACCGGGGAAGATGCCGGTCCTAGCATTGCCAGCACCAGATGGGGTGGTTCATGCAGTGGGGCGAGACCCATTTGAGGCGTCGCTGAGCATTCCACCACCGGCCTATGTGCAGATGGCGGATGTGGAGAGGAAGCAGAGGATGATGGTGGAGGAGCAACTGATGTGGGAGCAATACAGAAGAGATATGCAGGGGCAAGTTGGTTTGGGAAGGTTGAGTGTTATCGGCTACTATGGTGTGGCCCCACCTGTGGCCACTCCATATGGTCTCCGGCCCGTTCATGGAGTTGGGCCTTATTACTACTCCCCTCACTGATTTTTGTTTTTGGGTAGGTAAAGTACATTTTGAAACTTGGAAATATGAAGATCTAGATTCTCTTGGGAAACTTTCTCCGGCTTTATAAAATGGCTCATGTGGTAAGAGTTTGTGGACTACTGAGCAAATCAACTTGTCAAAAAGAACCTGAAAGTAAATTTTCCTGCTGTTGGACCTAAGTCCATTACCACGCTGCCCAAATATTTTTTGATGACCATTATTATTTGTTCATGAGCTCACATGGGATAGCTGCTGGAGACATCAAATGAACCTTATCTACAAACTCTATCATATGTTCTATTTTGAGATGCAGTAGTGAGCCTTATGTTTGTAGACTAACTTGTTCTTCAAATGTTCGTTTGTTTATTTATATGTAAATTCAGTACGTTGGTTGCTTTTTAATGGGTTTCAACTGAGTGTGGATCTTTCTACCAAAGAAACAAAAAGTGCGTACATCTTTTAGAAATGATGAGATTGGTGGTACAGTTGGGATAGTTGTTATGGTCGTTGATTTCAGAACATACTTGTGATTATTGTTTCTCTTACAGCTATAGCAAGGGAGAAGGCATTTTTCTCCTTCTAATCCAAACCACATTAACTTTTTCATTCATCAGCTGTTGTTTTCTTTTTTTCCATATTGGGTCTTAATCCTTCCAGCTTTTGCTTTCTGATTAATTTGTGAGCTGTGATTATCATTCTAACTTACAAAGGGTAAGTTCTTACTTGTAAAGATGGTTTGAGTTGAGGGTTGTGTTGTGTCCATTTTAGGGGGGTTTTGATGATGGGGAGTAGAATTATTTGACCAGACTCAAGTGTATTATAGTTATTTGGCTTCATTAACTGGCCATCAGTACATGGTCCCACATCCAACAGCTGTGTTGAACTGGTCTTTATCAGTTGTGTAATGGATCAAACTCCAATAGACTTTCAAAATCTTAGAGACTAACTACTGAAAAATAATTACAATCAGTTTTTTTTTTCTTTTCTGAAAATAACATATATATTGGCCATATTGATGATACGTATTGGTGTATTGGTCATCAGTGTGCTTTAAAAATTTGTGAAAGATATAGAAAAATGAAATATCCTAGAATTTGAGAATATCCGTAAAAATGAAATATCCTAGAGTTCGAGAATATCTGTGATTTTGTGTGTTTTGAACCTCACATTATCATAAAAATTCTTTTTTTGCAGCGAGGCAAAAGTTCTATGTCATTTTCAACACTTAGTAGTAAATCTTTTAAATTGTTATTTTAAAAGCAGAATCAGCTGTAAACTTTGTGTTATTCATTCCTAGGTAGATCACTATATAATTTAGATCCCATTTGGAAACTCCGATCTAATCTAATAAGAGTTATTTAGATGAGGTCTAGAAAAGAAGCTCTACTTTTTAAGTTTTATTTTAGTTTTGGTTTATTTGTTAAAATTCTTAAAAAAACTTTTGTGTAAGTGGTAAACATACATATTAATTTTTGTCATTTTTAAAAGCATAATTTTAAGCAGTGAAAATGCTTGCTCCAATTGAGTGAAATGCAGGGATATAATAAATTAATCTCATCATTGCGACTTCGTGATGTTAATTTTTTCTTTTTTTTTTTTTGGTACCCCAGCTTCAATGGCTGGGACCCTTTTTTTTATTTTTTTATTTTTTTATATAGAACTCGGTACACCCTGGAAGGAAGCCCACCAAAGTGGGAAGAAAGCCCGGTACATCCGGGATGGAAGCCCACCGAGGTGGGAAGAAAGCCACGCACACCCGGGAAGGAAAGCCCACCAAAGTGGGAAGAAAGCCCGCATATACACATGCAGGAATATATAGTGGAGGAGGTGGGGGTTGAACCCCAGACCTCCCCAATAAGAGCCCAACTCCTTACCAGCTTCGTGATGTTACTGATGGTCCAATATAAAAGGAAATAGGCACCAAACTAATCCAAATCTCATGAGTCATGATCCTCGCATTTCTTGTCAGTTGTATCAAGTCTTCATCTAGGACATTCCAGAACATTCTCAAGGTTTTCATTATTATTATTATTATTATTATTTTAATTCTGGACTAGATTTGGCCATATTTTTATTAGGTGTCCTCAAGAAGGATCAGCCAACATCTACCAGTATTTTTTTTTCTTTAAAAAATTGTTGGTCATCTTGTAACCAGGGATGGAGCAAGAAATTTCTCCAAGAGGGGTCAAAGAGAAAATTAGAACATTCACTAAAATTTGATACAATAAGATGTATGAATGATAGTGTAGAATAATTCGACACAATAAATTGCATATCAAAATTTCTTTCCTCTTTTATCTCAATTTTTACTAGCTTCTTCTTTTTATTTTGATTTGATTTCTATGAAATTTTTTATTTAAATAATTTTTTATATTTAATATATTTTTAGAAAGGACCTCACCTCTCTCCGCCAAATCGTATTAGAGATTAATTTGATGGTTTACCAAATCGTATTAGAATAAAATTTCTACGAGAATTCATAATCCCTTTTTGTAAGTAGGCTCACTCAGAAGCATCATGAGTTTCTCATGAGTGAGTGGGACTCTTATCAAAGGAGGATCTGGAGACATGGATCATTGTCATCTTCGGATGAATGAAGTTGCTGAAAATAACACTTGATCAACGGCTTGTTGCCGCTCAGAGTTGGGTTAGGTTGTCCGTGGTGTTTGTTTTGATGTTCTATGTATAATAATAGTAACATGTTTAGGCCCAATTTAAACTCGACTCATTTACTTTTCAAATTGAACTAAAAGAGTCATTACAGCCATTTAGGCTAGCTTGTAAGGCCAATAATAACAAGGCCTCAACTTGTTGAATTGGCTTCGGGTTTGAGCTTGATTGGTGGGTTAGTCAGGTTCTACCTTAGGCCATATAGGGGTTGAAATGGGTTGGGCTAGGCTAATGTTGTATTGACATTTTACGACATCATGCAAACCCAAATTTAGGTGGAGAGGTGGAATGGGTACAATCAATAGTGTACTAAGAGAAATGGTTTGAAGAACTTTGAGAGAGAGAAAGAGAGAGAGAAGTTGGAAGAGCACCACGTGCAAGGACAGATACGGAATGTCAAGACTGGATTTTCGAAAGGACACTTTTGCCCTCTTTTCTCATTCCATTCCCTTATTATGTTAAAAATCCAGGAGGGGCAAAAATAAGAAAAGCACAATAATACCCATTAAAAAATTGTAAAATCCATCCTCATCTCTTGTTTTCAAGAATTCTAGTAGGGACAATTGCCCTCACTAGACCCCCCTTCCCTTTGTCCCTGCTTGGAACAAGCTTCAATTAACTCAAAGAGTAAGATGTTTTATTTTTAACCATTGTTCCAGCTCATTTGCTAGTTTTCCAATTATCTAGCTTGCTTTCTACATTTCAACTGATTGTTGAGGAGAACGGCCACTTACTTCATTAGTAGGTGACAATAGTTTTCATCTGGATGCTCAGGGTTCAAACCCTGGGTATACCACATTTTTCTACTTATGTGGGTTGTCTTTCCGTGTGTGTGTGTGGGCTCTCTCTTGGGTCCCATCTCCTTACCCTAACAGTTCTCACCCGGGAACGACCCTGAGCAGACCACCTACCCTCACCCCTGGGCTCTTCCCCTCACCTAAGGTCTTTCTCTCTCACCTGAAGGCTCCATTACCTCACTTGAGGCCTCCTTCACTCACCCGCGGGCTGGATGGGGTCCTAGCCTCCATTAGTTGGGGTTAAAAAGAAAAAAAAAAAAAAAAGTCGTTCATCTTTCCACGTAGGGGCATTCATGAGGGCCGGGTAAGGTGTATCTACGAGCTAGGCCCGTATCCGTTCTATGTCTGACATGAGCCAGAAGTGTCTGCCCTAGCCCAGCCCGCCTGAAGCATGTTAATCTGTAGGAGACCAGCACCCTCATTTAGTCATTCGAGCTGGGCCTGGCCGAACTTTATATCACTTGTTTTGGGCAAATGGGCCACTAATGTACAAGCGATACTTATTTTGGCTGGCCTAAGCTGAACCTTGGGCTTTCTAATAATCACTTTATCCAAGCCCGGCCGAAATACTAAACAGCTCTAAATCATATATCCAAGTCCGGCCATGCACTAAAAGTCTAAACCCAAGGCCCGACCCTGACAAAAACCCAAGTTTCATATTTTAGAAAGTTGTATATTAAGAAAATCAATTTTATTGTGATTTGCATAAATTTAACAAAAAACACACGCGTAAGCCAATATCTTTAGGACCTTGAGAAGAAATTATAATTATAATATATTATAGACGTAGGATTCGATTTCGAAATTTGAATCCGATTTCGAAATCGATTGCAAAATTGAACTCTAATCTCAAATCAATTTGAGAAATTAGATCTCAAATCAATTTCAAGAGATAAGCTCTATCAAGCAATTCAGAGTCAACTTTTGTTAAGCTTATTTTGCTTGAATTTCAAATTTTAATAAATATCTATTATGGATATAGGTGATTAAAGAGTCCAAATGAAAAAATCCACCTTGCTCAATAACTCTATCCAACCAAGTCAAAAGGAGTCTTCTTTAGGTGGATTTAGAATTTTAGTATATCTATTACGGTTAGTAAATCCTTAGTGTTTGTGATTTTTAAAAGTGGATCATTGATAATGATTTATACATATAGGCTCCATATACAATAAACTTTTTTAAAGTGGGCCTCATATTTTAATTCCTAAAGATGGGACCACATGCAACTTTACAATTGATTGTTCGATTTTGATTTTAATATTGACTTTATTTTATCTTCTTTCTAAAAAATAGAGATATATCTTACATGTTATGATTTTTTTTATAAAGAGATTTATTTAAATAGAATTCACAATATCTATCTTGTCTTTTGTGTTGCCTTGCAATTGATTAAGAAAGTTTCATATAACAAAAAGATTTTGTGCCGAGTAATATGTAATATACATACCATGTCACAACAAGTTGAGTGATATGTAATATACATACAATTTTACAGCAAGTTATATTGCAACTTTGCAAGGCACCCAAGTTCCTAGTTTGGAAAAAAATAAATGTCAATTCTTGATCGATGACCTTTTCATTCTACCTTTTTTATTCATCCCTGATGTGTACCTGTGAAATCCAAACTACTCAAGTTCAAAATTATCGTATGTATTGGCGCCGGCGTCCAAATGGGATTTTGGCCCATTCCGCGGAAAGTGAAATGTTTCAAAGTTATTTTTAAGAAAATATAAAAATAAAATTGATTCTTACAAGAAGATATAAAGACCTCCAGTAATTTTCAAATAAAGATAAGATTTGAACTTTGTCAAAGAAGCATGACTCACTTTCAGATTGGCCTAGCCGTGCCGTGTTGTACTATAATTAGGCTAGGCAGTGCCACCCATGAGCTGGCCCACATGCCCATCCTAATCTTTTATTTTTAAATTTGCTTATATAAATTAAAAGAGACTTTATGGGCTTTTAGGGTTTTTAATTTGAAATAAAGTTGAAATTACTAAAGTAAACACATAAACATTGATGTTAATTTACATAAGACTTGAAGTTTCATATTTATTTATATAAAAAATAATATTTACTTTATATAAATGTCAGGTTGGGCCATGCTATGAACTGTAATAAATGGTATATTTGTTTGTTTTATATTTATTTTCTCATTAATTAATATCTCATAAAATAGCCACAAATTGGACGTGTTTTTATTTCTGGGCCAGGGCTTAGCGCGGGCATGCTTTGCTAGTATCTAATTAATAGTCAAAGATATTGATTACTCTAATTAGAACGTATAATCTCTAAATGAGAGCCAACATTGTTAGCCACTACTCTTTATAAAAGGTTGTAAAGGTTCTACCAAGACATTAATGAATGAATATTTTCGTCTCTTCTGATGTTGAGTGATTACAAATTATGTGTTATACCTCTCCACTGTACAAATTTCCAATCCTTTGATCTACAGCAGTACAGCCTCTAAATTCTGTCAAAATGGATGAACGGATGTTGCCATGTAAAAATGGTTGGATATTGGATGGCTTGGATGTTCCAACGTGGTTTATTTTTGGGATTGAGTAATGACTACACTGCAGATGAAAGAAGTTCAGATTTCCAGAAAGAGGAGTGATCCAGTGATTGGGAAATGGAGAGGGGACCATGGTCTTAAATGTTGGCCCATATGAGGATTTTCAACAAACCAATAGGTAACTATTATTTCACTTTTTTTTTTTTTTTAATTTGTTGGGCTCAAATATGTAGTGGCTGTATTTTCTATATATATATATATATATATATATATTTTTTGTAGGCCCGCGTTCACTTGGTTTTGGCCCAGCCCAACTGGGCTTATAGAATAGATTTATCAAGCCCAGCCCACAATATGTCACTGATTTTGGTAGCTGACCTTTTATGCAGATAAAAGCCCAAGAATGACTCATTTATGATCTCAGATCATAAATTCAGATCTCAATCCATCCCAGAGGCCTAAACGTTAAGCCCAAACCCGGACCATTGTGGGCTGGGATTGGGCCAGCCCATTAGCAGTAGCCCAAACCCTTCCTTTCTCTTTGAATGTATCAGTCTCTATTTATTTTTTTTCTTTTATTTTTGGAATTTTAGAATCTCATCTCAGCCTACCAGTGGTTATAATAGATGTGAGGGGGAATGAATGCTAATAAAACATGGGCGTGCTCTTTAGAAGAAAGCTCTGTTTGTGGAGGCCCACTTAAGTAGGATATAGTGTGAATAAGGGGTAGGCCAACATATTACTTTAATTAGACCAATCTAACTGTTAATTTTAGGGCATCAAAGTTAAATGGTTTCATGCGTGCTCATTTAATTATGAGAATCTAGTGGTAGAGGAATGGTTAGATCAGTAATTAATTGGGATAAGTGCCAAATCATAGGGGTACATGTCTGTAAAAGGATTTGGATTGATCATTGGCGGGCCCATTGTACTGTATTTGTTGTTATTCTTTACATGAGGGTGTATCATGATTTTCAAATTGCGATTTATTTTTTAATTTCAGATTTTGGAGATGGCCATGTCAGCATACAATGATTTTGTGGATCCTGATCTCCTTTCACTCTCTGCAAAACAGAAATCCCATGTCCTGTCTATTACATTTACACGCTTCCATAACGATTGTCAGAATCGTGGGGCCTATAAAATGATAATTTGGACCATTCAAGATGATTGTTATTCCCGCTAGTGATGTATCATCAAATTTCACTTTATTCATTGGAGGATGATATTCATCTTGAACGGTCTGGATTATCATTTAGGTGGCCTGTACAATTGATTTTTGGATTGTAATAGGTGATGGGGGATCAAGACTATTTTAGAATATGACATGTTGCAATGCATGTGGGGTCCAACGGCATGCTAAATACAAAAGAATTTGAAAATTAGCCATCTTCGTGGATCAAGTACATAAATTTTTTATTTTGATGGTTCATTTGATGATCTTAGATCGGTTAGCCTTGAACATCTAATAGAGCTTATTTTAGATGCTATTCAACAAAGACATCAGACATCTAATGGGCCTCAAAGTTATATGGCTTCATAAGTGTGCTCCTTCTTGTCTGATCTTATGTTTCGTAAAGAAACAGATAACCTCTATTTGTTGCTTAATCCATTCAGTGTCTTTTTGGTGGATCGAGATCCTCTGCAACCTTGCAACATCAAGCATCATCAACTTTTATAATGAGAAATATGGCAGTGTATGGCATAAATGAGTGTTTTGAAGATTGGCCATTTAAAAAAACATCTGGATCTAATCAACAATTTTGTTAGCATTTAACTATGAAACGGATAGTTCACACATTTTTAGAGTCAATTTGATGGCTATATATATATATATATATATCTCAAAGATTTGGATTCTTTCTCTTTCTGCTAATTTCTAAAGTTGTTTTGGGGGTAGTTTGGCAAGTTGGCCTCACAAACTTTATCATTGTAAAATGCTTATATCTGTTTGTTTGGGTCTTCCACCTATCAGTTAAGCTTTTGGATTGGTATATGGTATCGAAGCCAACATATCCTGAATTCAAAATCACGCATACCCCATTGTGTGTTTGTGCGGGCGCATGATCTCTTAATTACACAAGACAAGGTTGTTCTATACAAGGGATTTTTGTTGGTGCCATGTCTCGAGCCCATGTCCTAATGGGGCTAAACCAATGGCTTAAACCATCAACACAAGTTAGAGAAAAGCCTGCACAAGGGATTTATAACCCCCTTTAAATGTAGCTTTCTATGAAAGTTCCCATTCTCGAAATCTTAATCAATTTAAAATTTATCCAATTTAGAATTCGAAAATAGTCCTCTTTTCTTTTTAAGTCGACACATTTAAATTTAAAAGCACAACGAGAGAAAAGCCAAATTACTTGGTTATCCAAGGTTGGGGCATCATGGATGTGTGATCACGAGGATGGCACACCATTAAGTCTAACAAACGCATGATAATCACAACAGTAATGGAATAATCAGGGCATGATTTGGTTTAGCAGTTGACTTAAACATCAATCTAATCTAATCAAATCACAATTACCCTTGGCTTTAGGCACTCAAAGTACAGTTTTTCTATAAATGTGCCTTTTGGTGTGGTATCAATCCAACATTAGAAATGTTTAGACCAGTATGATCTGGGCCGGACTTGATCGGGCCTGTGAGTCAGTCTCTGTAACGTTGGGGGTAAGAAGAAGCAGAAAGGTACAAAAGAAAGTGGCAGATGATATGAGGGCAGGAAGGCAGGCACCCGAAAAGTCACTGACTGAGGTCTGAGAGGGTCAGAGAGAGCAGCACTGACAAAGAAATTGGGGAGTGAATAGCAACAAACAAAAGAAAGAAACATGACTTGACATGATATGAGATGAATGCAAACAAATTTGAATTGACGTTTCAGATTCTCTGTCCATCAATTTTCATCTAATCATGCATCTTCATCTCTACTGACCTTTACCTTTGGGATGGCATGGCATGGGATGAGATCCTAACTTCACAAGTAATATAAATTTGGAGATTTAGGTGTACTTTTCCATTTCAACTAAAATTTCATCCCCAATAAGGCAATGTTAATCTTAGGGAACCATAGTGCAATGCATACTTTTGGATGGCCATTCACGACACCTACAAAAGGGATGCATGATCTTTCTATAAAGTTCACTATAGGTTAGGCATTTAAGAAAAATCAATTCAATAATATGAGTTCAAAAATTGGATGCCCAAAATAAAAATAAGTGAATAGTACATGATTATTTCTTTAAAAGTAACAACAATACTGGTGTGAAGAGTATCATTTCCGACATTAAGTGGGTTTAAGAAGAAAAACAAAAAATTAAAAGCACGAATTAACTGCTTTTGCAAATTTTTATATGGCTGTTATGTTGAAATGTGAAGTGAATGCAAAAAATGAGAAATGTAAATACTTTTAAAGGAAAAAAAAATCTATGATTCTTACAATCACAACAATTATTTGGAGTTTGGCTAATGTGCCTAATCTACCGATAGTTTTTTTCTTGCTGGGATGAGGGAACCCTTCCAATATGACACACACCTAAACCTCATTCTTGGATGGTTATCATCACTTATCAAATACTTAATGGGTTATGCTACAAAAAAAAAAAAAAAAAAAAGGCTCCTCTTTTAGCCAATAAAAATGTGACACGTGTTGTTAATGATACACATCCAATTATCTCTCCTAAATATTCTTCTATAAAGACAGATCTCTTAAAATACTAATAAATTATTGGCTATTTAGATAGGAGCATAAACTGATGGGAGAGTGTTTGAAAATTTCCCATACTTAATATGTGTATTGTATGACAGATGGTTAAAAAATAGACGAGATTATCATGGCCAAAAAGGTTTGTTTTGATACGAAGAAAAGACTTACCGTTTAAAATTTATATTGAGAGTGTTCTCCACCGGTTTTCTCCACCCGTTTTCTCATCAACCAAATGACTCATAATTGATAGTAGCACGACCTTGGTGTCGTTTAGTGGACCTAACAGACAAGGTGATCGAAGAAATGGGCCACCCTTTGTTTGACACATCTAAGTGAAAATTGATAAGATCCTCATGATTCACATGGTTAGCAAATACACAATAAGCAAGTGTGTCATCACACGCATGATGTTTGGTGAGGAACAAGATATGACACAGGAATTGTCCCCAGGGATACATTAGAACTGGACAATTAAAAAAACTTGAATAAAACGTTCCATAAGTTCTAAAAATTGTGGTTCATTACACTCTTTTCAGTCCTTGTATTTCAGGTGTAAACCCAAGACATGGGATGTTGGACTTGCCGGACAAAGTTAAGGAATGGGTCACCTTTCATTTAGGACATCTAAATGGAAATTGATAGGGACCCTCAAGATTCACATGGTCATTAGGTATACAATAAGCAAGTTTGTCCATTCACACATGATGTTTGGTAAAGCATCTATTGGCTAGATAAGTCAATTTTTCGGACAATCTACTATTGTCCAACATAACAAATTTTGACCCTTGCATGTTAGGCTTACATTAAATGCACATCCAAACTTCTGTAGCAACTAAAATTACCAAATACGAAGTGGACATAGGAATAATATACTAGTTTACACATAAAAATGACGTATTGGATATAATATAGGGGTTTTAACAGATCAATGCTCCTTAAAACCTATTTTTTAATTTTATGACCGAAATTCAGATAATGTCACTAGAGTCAACATCTTTTTTATTTATAACTTTTTTTCTCCAAATTCCATGATGTTATGGTTTTTGTATAGCATATGTGGGAGATATTCTTTTGAATGATAGAACTTGAGAAATGGTAGTTACATGTGTATTTACTTTTTGTAAAATGCTTTTTTTTTTTCGTATTCTATGATGAATAAATTCGCTTACCGGTGGCAAAAAGTGTATTATATAGAAATTGATAAATTCCATTATATTATTGGAGTATCCCATGATATCATTGGATTTGGGGTAAAAAAGTTCCAAAAAAAAAAAAAAACTCATTGATTACAGTTAAGCAACTCTAGTGACATTATCTAAATTTTAATCATAAAATTGGAAAAACCGGATTTAAGGAAGACTAATATAATGTCAAAACCCCTATAACAAACACTGCCTCTCTGTTGAAGCATCTCGGTGTCATGGCATTCTAATGAATGCTATTAAAAAATTTACTCAATTAATTTTGTTATTCATTTTTTGGAAGATAGGTGCACTCTTGGACATTAGGGATAGCATATGGGCGCACAGCTGATGGAGGGTATGATGACCAAAAGTGGGGAAGGTAGATCAAGAGAGAATAGGGGTAGCAAGATGGAAGGTGGTTCGGTCAAGTTCCCCTTTGTAGGCTGAGTGCTACAACCCATGTGAGATTCCAAATACAATTAGGGCCCCAATGTGTTTCTGAGACCCTCCGTACTATAGTAAAGCTGCTTCTGTACATTCATTGAAAAGTAGTTTAAAAGCCAGTGTCCGCTTCAAGAAATATTGGATCTGTGCTTGGCGTTTTAGAACTTCCACTTTCCTATTCCTCTTCCATGGCAACGGGGTCACCAAAGGAGCCATTAGAAATTATGTGTGGGTTCTTAGCTTCAGCTGTTTCTCTTTGATGTGATGGTAAGAAGAAATGAACATGAACATAATGCTTACTCAGGGGTGATGAAAAATCCTAGCTACTACCAAGATAATGAGCACGGAAAGGGCACATTGGGTGGAAGTCTTTTATGATGAACGTGAGTGGGGATTATGAGTTGTGAAGGAAAAATAAATCTTGATGAAATAAACATATAAGCGATATGGGGAAACAAAGTTTAATGCTTTGAATTCACTACATTCTTGATCGCTAAAGATCACTGTAAAAGCTGTAATGAATGAGAACGTAGAGAGAGTCAGTGAACACTGCTCAACTGATCCCTCCTATATGGCCCAAAAGCGAAATTTTGAGGCAGCTAGGTGATGAAATACACCGAGAACTTCTGAAATCAGGACAGCTGTTTGTACCCTAAGGTTGCCTAGAATATTTATTACTTATAAATCAAGGAAAATTTTTATGTCTCATCATAAAATGATAGAAGTTCCCTTATATGAAACTTCTTCCAGATTAAATTTCAATTGACAATGCAGAAAAAAAAAAAAACCCCTAAATCTGGGTCTGTCTAGTTAGTTTAGATCCAAGAAATTCTTAATCTTATTAAATTAAAGTGTGTTAGATCCATCAATGATGAAAAAAATCAACCTTTGAAAGTCAAGGTCGTTGACCATAGTCTTTAGATTAGCAGAGAGGGGTTATTTGTAAACAGAAATGCAAATGGTTGTCTATAATGTTAAAAACAGGTCATTATATGTGAATTTCTCTTAAATATTTTCTCCATAGAAAAAAAAACTTGTTCCTTAATCTTGACAAACAATCAGTTTCTTATAATCAGTAAATTTGTAAGAATGACATTGTTTTGTAAAAAAGAGAGGTAATTTTATGTAAATATCTCTAAAGGAAAATAAAAAAAAATACATGAAAACGTGCTCCTTAATCTTGACAAACAATTGGTTCTTATAATCATTAAATTTGTAATATTGAAATTATTTTGCACTAAAGCACTAAATTGCGTATTGATGGAGTGGTATAAGGCGTATGTTTGCTCCCCATGTCTTGTATTTGAAAATTGCCTTAAATTCGCCCAGTGTGCATTTGTGTGAATTTAGTAGGCGCCACCTAGAGGAATAGTCCTCTTGGATCTAAGACCTTAGGGATACCCATGTCATCAAAAGAAAAGAAAATTGAGTATGGTAAACAAGCTAGCTTGTTCACAACACTAACAAATGACAACATATATAAATAGCTAGATATGTTTAAAATCTCTTAGTGCCCGTTTGTTTGGAGGTATTTTTGACAAGAGTTCGCTATGAGGGAAATATCCGATAGCAATGATAGCTATTGTCCTCTCAAATCTCTATTCCCTATATGTATTATGAGAATTCTTAAAACTATCCTTGTGGCTCGTGAAATGTCACTTTTGCACTGTAGAATTTTTAAATTCTAGTTTTCCAAATAATACATTGCACTCGAGCATTTGCGGAAACCAAATGGGGAACAATATTAAGGGGATTCATAAAAACCCCAATAGGAACTCCTAGAATTCTTTCAAGCAACCCTGGACTTATTCTTTTGTTGAAATTGATTAAAAGAATTCTTATCGAGGAGAATCACAAATTCTCTAAATGTTATGCCCTACTCCAAACCCTCCAATACATCTAAGCACTTACGAAGTTGAGACTTGGATAACTCCAAAGGCCAAGAATGACATTTCAGAGGACTGGGTTTCTTGAATTCCTTTATCAAATAAGATATTTCAAATGATCTATAAACAACATTTGACATTAAAATAAGAAACTCCCAGTACATGGAGTTGTCATTAGAAATTTGTTCTAACAAACCTCCTTTAGTATTAAGTCATTACAAGAGATCAAGTTGTTTGAATATCTATTCAGCTAACAACAAAATTATGCAATCTTTTGAAAACCCTAATTCAGGTCATCTGATTGAAAAGATGGTTCTTTTGAATAACTAATTTCTAAGGTATGCATAAATCTTTTGCTAAAATGCAAAGTATATCATTAAGAGAAAGGGCTAGATATAAACAAGGATATCCCTGCCCCCGCCCCTCCCCACCCCAAAAAAACTAAAAAAAGAAAAGAAAAAGAATACAGATCAAAAGCCCACTAGAAGCAGCAAGCCAAGGCGAAAGGCAAACAAAGACAAACCAGAGAAAAATGTTAAGTGCTTGTAGAAATAATAAAGGGGTTGTATAAATAATGTATAGTACATTCTAAAGGTTGCATAAACAATGTTGGGGCCTTACCCAATATACTATACTAGTGGATGGTGTTGTGTATTTGGAGTTTTACCAATGATCAATCGCAGGGGGGTCGGCGGGTTCCTCGTCATAAAAAAAATATTAAATACTTGCAAGAATAATGCAGCACGGTACAAATTTCAATTGAATTTCCATGCGTTATATAGCTTTAAGTGGTTAACATCTCCTCTAATAGAGATTAAATAAAAAGAAGATGGAAAATAATAAATACCCAACAAGCACTCTAGTAATTCAAATCTTATGAAAGTCAAGGCATCATCTATATTGCTATCTTACATCTTTCATTCCTTACCTCATATTCTTAACCTCTCACCTCTTTAATAATCCTTCGGTGGAGCTAACTTAAACATAAATTTATATGAATATTGTGCAAACAAATAGGCCCTTAGATGTAAAGATATCTTCTATTTTGCCAAACACAAAACATTTGTTGGAAAATCATGAACATATAATTCTCATGGAGAATTAGGTTATAACTTATCTTCCAAAAATTAGGGACCCACGAAGATATCACAATAAGATTAATACGACCACTTTCATTCTAGATCAATGAAATGGAACAAATAGATGTCAATCATATAATAGTATGTTTCCTTTTGGACCTAGAAAATAAACATTGCCCTTCTAAAGTATTGTAAGTAGTTACGGGCAAACAACCTAAACCCTGCTTACTATAACCATCTCATAATCTAATTAGGGGCCACTGTCATCCCCTCAACCGAATGGACGAAACTTTTCACATGATGGGCCTTCCCAAGAAAAAGTCTTGGCTCGGCCCTTGATCATCATCATCAAATTCTTATTCCATCAATCAGAGGTTGGCTTAAAGAATTTACAAATAATGTAAAAACACGTCTAAAGTCGTAATTATTATAGCCAGGATGTAATATCTATATATGTATGAGTAGTTACAAATCCTACAACAAACACGACCTAGAAATGCAAGAGATAAAGGAATCAATGATGGGGATTTCAATTTTCCTGTTCTTGGAATGCAAGAGCAATAAGAATGGCAAAGGACATGCAATACCGGTTTCAATACAAACAGTGAACAATATATCCGATTGTACCAATTACATATATGTCAAAGCAAGAGTCTGTTTTCTTCTACAACACATAAGTAGGAGGGGAATCAAGGCTTCATTTTTCTTTTACGACTAGGATATGATTGTAAAGTGGCATAGTTCTATCATAGTGCCGCTTTTGGTATCAGATGCTTTCCAGAGTCCTGCACAAACCAAAATCAAGCTCAGTTAATGGGGAAAATGTGTGAGTCATAGAACTCAGAACTCTGCTATTTAAAAACACATTGTTCGTGATAAAGAAGCTTGCTGTAAACCTCATTATCCTTACCATGGTTTTAATTTTTAATATTTGGCCTAAACCAAGTTCCTTTGTCTGATATATGCATGGTCTTGGCCATGATTGATGCTCATTTGGTACCTTCTATGAGCACTTTAGTCTAAGATCTTAAATGCATTGGAACTCAATTCTCATTATCTTTATTGAGTACTTTAAAATACTCTGCATGCAATTAAAAATATATGTTCACATTGTTTTTAATTTTCTATTCTTTTTTCGAACGTTTACTTGTTAAAAAGGGCTTTAAACAAACTGAGATGTCAACTGAGGACCAATATATCACCTTACAAATAAAGGTTTCAGCTTTGAGCAATAAGCTGTAAAAAACTGTAGTGTCTACCAAACACAGGAAAAAAAAAAAGAAAGAAAAGAAAGGCCATAAGGGGGCCTACGATGTAGATGCTCAAGCCTCCAATTGGCCAAACTACTCAGCAGGCGGCCCAAAATATTCACGTGGGCCCCACTGACACATTGGCACCATTGGACTGTATAATATTGGAAAGATTGGTGTGCAATATTGGCACATATTATAGGGTTTGTAATTGTCACCATGGAATTCAATTCCCTGATATCATTTTGTCTTCATCTCCTTAAGTTTTTGCATTGTATATAGATATTTGTAGGAACATAACAATTTGATCTGGCTCTCAATTTTGCTCATGCTATCGATTGTGATAAGGTGAGACTATATCCTCTGACTCTTCAAACCTATTATCTTTTCAAATATGTACAAAAAATGTGTAGGAGATTAAAATGGATCAACAAGCAGATTCTTTTTCTTTTTAGATTTTAATGATGTACGTTAATTTTGCTCATGCTATCGATTTCAATGTTGGAGGTTGAATGCCACTAGAATCATCGCACTTAGAGCCAAGGTGTTGGATGAATGCATGTGGTAATTTTCTTTTAATTAGCGGTTGTTTTAGTGTGATTAGAATTAACAAAGAACTAAAATTTAGTGCAACCACGAAAAGGGGTAAGCCAAAGATGATATGGATGATAGTAGTAGGTATAGATATGAAGCAATATAACCTCTCCAAGGATTTGGTTCAAGAAAGATTGGAATAAAAAAACAAAATTCATGTAGCAAATCCCAACATAGTTGAAATAAGGCTATGATGATGATGATTGCGATGATGACATTAAGTTTTATATATTGCTGTTAAGGTTGGATGGCCAAGTTTTGATCATCCAAACGATTACTTATGTTGGTTGCAAGTCAGATTGTCTTATTTGGTTTGTTTTTGGAGTAGGCATGGAACTCATACACACACAAATTACTAATTTCCCACAAAGGAATCAAATGCAAGAAGGCCTATATTTAGTGCTACTTTGTTGGTTTTTTTCCTATTTTCTAACATTCAACTTCAATTCGTTAGAGATTGATAACTGAGTCTCTTTCTTATAGTTTGATTGGATGTTGACCTTTAGATGATTTGTTCTTTTTTTTTTTTTTAATTTTAAAGTATCATATATAATTACCTCTTTTTGAAGAAAATGGTGTGCCTAATTTGGAATTTGAAGTACTCTTTATTTAGTTCACTTTAAACTCAGCTATGGCTGAGATAGCATGTAGGATTAGTGGATGATTAGGATGGGATGTGATGCCATCTAGTAATGGACATATTCTGAGGCTATACTAAGTAGGCATTGCTAATAACTTGATTTGACATATGTGACGCTATACAACCTTTTCATAGTACACACTCTTCCTGAGAACGTATAGGATTTCCCAGGCCCAAAGTGGTCCATTCTGGGAATTGGTGTGACGGTGTCCAAATAAGTTGTGCTACTTCAAAGAAAATGATAGTATCCATGCAAGGGAGATGCTCGTGTAAAAGCTATCTTTTAGCTTATAAGAGAGATAGAAGTAGATGCCCCACATTTAAATTGTTAGCATTGGAAATAGATACGGGGACCCCAACCCAATTTCTCATATAAAGTTAAAAATATCTTTCATATGACTCCCACATCCCTAATTAATGATTGGCACACACTCAAGTGGGGCCCTCCTCGGCTCGTAAGATGAGCTTCCCCATTCCACATGCTCCCATCCCCCATCCCTGATGAATGGTAGAATTTTAACACTAAAATTTCTAAAGTTGACATGGGGAAGGTTTTTTCATATATTCCACACGGTTCAAAGACTTCCATTTGGAATGGGTGGATTCTACATGTGAGTATATCTTAATTTTCCAGTACTATGATATATTTGATTAATTATATCTTTGATTTAGATATGCATGTTTTCTTTTATGTTTGGATTGAACCAGTGGACCCTAGCACCCCTTGTGTGATCTAGCACATAGGGCTGCATCAGTACAAGAAGCAAATGACACATCAAATGAGAAAGTTTATTATCTTCAGTAGTGAGAACATACCAAAACTTCTTCACTCTCGAATGACCCATTCGAGAATTTAACTAGTTGAGTTTGGCTTGATTGTTGGTCTCCAGCATCAGCCCAAAATGAATGTGAGGGAAGTGTGCCCACTGCTCATTGAAGGATTTTTACTTAAACACTGCGTTAATGTGAGACAATAAAGGAAAGAAGCTGAACTTTACAGTATTTCCGGCAACTCACGTTCTTAGCAGCAGTACTGAAAGCTTCTCTATGACTTATCTCAGGATTGTTGGCCTTGATCCTCTGAATCTCCTCTCTACACTCCACATTTGGATATAAATATAAGAAAAGTTTAAGATCCAGCAAGTTAATAACGGATCTAGCTATTACGTACTTAATGAACTGATTGTATGCAGAAGGAACTCGCTGCCTCTTCTCGGGTGCTGCATAGAAGAATGATAGCAATTGCGTAAGTATTTACAAATCAATTATATATATAGTTACACTACAAAACTCTCCAAAACGCCCATCTTTTAACCAATGAAAGTTTGATACGTGTCATCAGTGATATACATATCCGATTCTCTCTCCTAAATATTATCTTACAAAGGTGTATATCTTAAAATGTTAACAAATCATTAGCTATTAGATAGGGGTAAAAACTCTCCTTTTAAGATAGGAGAGTTTTTGAGAATTTTCTATATATATATATATGTCTCACTTATTAAGTATACTTCACTTTCTCATAACCTGTACTTTGGGTGGCTACAGTTTATAGCCTACAAATTATAAATCTATGCCACTAAAGTCACCTGCTCATGAATGTACAGGCATCTGTTTGATTGAACACATGTTAAACATAATAATAACTCTTAAACATAAGAAATCAAATGTCTTACAATTGATAAATCCAATTCTGGGACTTATAAAGAGAATATTCTAAACAATTTTGGAAAAGAAAAGGATTAGTTGATTATGATTAAATTGAATTACAATTATATTAGGCTAGTGTTATTATCTGATTACATTCCTCATTATTGTGTGATTAGGTTTCTAATTATAGATGTGATTAGATTTCCTATTTTGAGTCATTGCATTCTTATAAATAGCAATCAGTTATTCTTAATTAATTAATAAAATAATCACCGAGAATTTGACTAAATGTAGTCCATAAACTTTCACAAGGACTGTCCTTGATGAGAGTGCAAATTGGAAGAGGAGAGGAGAGGGGGATTACATGTTATGAGTGCGTTTGATTGATTATAAGTGATCCCACAGCACAGATTTAAAAAAAAAAATTGGAGCATACTTCACTTTTTGGAAGTAGAGAAAATATAGGTCATATATATGACATGTGCATGTATTTTAGAGAGAGAGAGAGAGAGAGAGAGGTTACGCCGATTAATAGCTGGTATTTTCTCATTGTTCCCCGCTGACACTTGCATTGCCACCTTGTTGCACCTTGAAGAAGTGGCTAGATCTTTCCTGTAATCTGGAGAAGTGAAGCCCGGGCCCTGGAAGATTGCCCACAACAAGAAAGTGCTTTAGATTTTGTAGTCTCTTATTCGGAATTAGTCTCATATCTAATGTTGCATCAGTAGAAGGGAATGAACATTAGAAGATTAAAAAAACATTTATTGAGCAGAGGGATCAAGCTAGGGTATGATAATATTTCTGGGGTATCTCTCTATATCTTTTTAGCTCTAATGCTATAGATAGATCTGATCTCATTGAAATTCATGGGCAGTACCTAACCATATTTCTATGTCAATACCAATATATTTGATAGATAGAGCAAAACTCAAATGGTAGATGTTGTTTTGCCTTTCATTTCTCAAAAAAAGAAGAAATAAGACTGCACAAATGACTGTACTGTTTTCCGTGCAGTCTGCTCCATTAACACACTTGGGTTGAAACTTGAAACCCATTTAAAAACACGAAACGCCTCTCTCTCTCTCTCTCTCTCTCTCTCTCAAAGATGGGCATCTGTTCCGGCCGTGGAGACAAGGTGTCTGATGAGTTGAAAAATATTTTTTTTTTTCAGGTTGCTCTTCGCTATCCCATCAATCAAATCAAGAAAAGAAAGAAGAAAGCAATAAAAAGGCAGGTAAAAACCCTAGACAATGCCATCTTAGCAGGGTCAGCAGCTGACCCAAATGCACCAGTAGCCGAAAATTCCCTCTATAGGATGCCAAGACGGCTTATAGGGATTGC
The DNA here is from genome assembly GCA_029852735.1 of Persea americana. Taxonomy (NCBI): domain Eukaryota; kingdom Viridiplantae; phylum Streptophyta; class Magnoliopsida; order Laurales; family Lauraceae; genus Persea; species Persea americana. Next base: position 56,267,395 of record CM056813.1, on the reverse strand, counting down.
ACTTTACAGCCTTCCAAAAAGTCATCTCCTCTAGGGTTCTCAGAAAAGCAAAGGATAGAACGGTAGATGTGGGTGGTCTTTTAATTTATCTAAGAGAAAGAAGCATGAAGAAACCCTAGGCTTTTGAATGCTTCACCTGAATCTCTTGCCACGACAGAGACTGCAACGCGGCTGCCATGTTTACTGACCATAGATTGGTGCAGTGCCCGCATCGGACGGTCACGATGTCGAACAAGTTGCTGCTTGGAACACTCACCTGAAATGACCCAAAAGAAGAATGAAACAGAAACCACTCAGATCAGAAATGGTCCCAAAATACATCATGCAAGGTTCTTTTCAGATTATATAATTGGGATTTCCTCTCTTCATTTTCTTAAAATGAAAGTTCATTTTAGGCTTCTTTCTAAGCTTTCCATATGTCATAACAAAATACTAGAGAAAATCATCAAATCATGATTCTTAGTTTCCTCTTTTGTTGTGAAAAATAAGAAGAGAGAATTTGTCCTTTTCTTCTTTCCTTTCTATTTTCTTTTGTAGATCACATCATGTCTGTTATCTTATATTCTACAAGCAGGAAACCCATCTCTCCTAAAGTAGTGAGATGGTAACAAACGAGAGAAGACCTTTCTTGGCTTCTCTACCCTTTTCTTTTCTGTCTTTTTTCTCCCTCTCCATATGCTACTTCTGACAATCCCATACAAATTGATCTAGTGATATTGTTGGGCTTGTCACCTAAATTTTTCACCCCTTCCTAAAATCTCTCTCTTTTCTCAGGAAAAATAGAACCAAGAAAAGATCAGGAGCAGAAAGAAGAGGATGAGAATTTTTCAAAAAAATTGAAATAACAAACACCCAATGCATGAACACGAGAAATTCTCAGAGATAAAAGAAAAATTTTGTTCTTTACTCATATATTTTCAGAAAAAAAGCAATGAAAATGAAATATGATCAATATTCATTTAAAGAGAGGAGCTTGGGATCTTATACCGCGAGAATGATATTGCAGAAGTTGCACGGTAAGTAGCAAACTTGCTCAGAGGCAGCATCGAAGCAGCTGGACATCTCTCTTCCCCTCTCTCTCCCTCTCTCTCTCTCTCTCTCTCTCTCTCTCTCTCGGTATGTGGGTGTGTTTTGTGTGTGTAAATGAGGGTCTCTTTGTATGTGGGTGTGTGATGTGTATATGTATAGTAGGATCTGAGAAAGAGAAAGAAATTATTTGGCACAAGCAAAAGAGAAAGAAAGACAAAAAGCAGCTGGTGTGTATTCTTCCTTCACGTCCGTTTTTTAGGCGAAGTTTCGAGTGTTTAAACTCACACAAAAAAAACACAAAAAAGAAAAAGGATAAATAGGAGATGCAAAGAGAGAGAATTTTCAGTTTTGAGAAACAAGAGAGACCGAAAACTGGAGGAGGAAGGTAGGAGAGGAGCCAAAGAGGGAAGGCCACATAGAGGAAGTATAAAATATTACCGAGAGATATGTTTTGTGTACGAATGTGGAGGTTTGAGTGGTAGCCAAGGCAGGCAGAATAGTTTTAATTAGAGTGGTCTATTGCTTGTTAAAGTGACTTTTGTGCTAGCATTGATCCCGAGAACTGTAAAGATGCTGACAATCAATGGTGGGTGATCTCAACCGTTGATTTGGTGGGCACCCATGCATTTTTTCCAAGGACCAGGAACTTGGTCATTGAGCAACCCTTGCCTCTGATCATTGTGAATTGTATTGGTTTTTGCTCACAAGTCAGTCGAGTTTTTGCAACCACCCGCTGAATTGCCATTTGCAATAAATCAGTTGAAAAATTCTCTTTACTAACTCTGCAGCTAGAGGGATGTATCTTTTTATAGGGAGGAAGTCTTAGAATTTAAGCATTATTTTTTTTTGGGTAATAGAATCTGAGCATTATTAAAAATCATTTTATTACCTTTATTAACACCTCAAGGTTTCGGTAGAATTGATTAGCGGATGAAATCTTAATATGGGATAAAAACTAGGTAACCAGCCAGTTGCAAATTTGAATCTCAAGAAGAATGACTCGATGCTAAAATGTCTATATTACAAAATGTGTGCGGACTTAGTCCACCAAAGGGGGAGTGGTGAGAAAACTATTTTCGTTGTCTCTACTAACCCCTTAGTTGAGAAAATTTAATATGGCATCATAGTCAATTAGTCTTGAGTTTCAAATCTTAGGAGAAACGACTTGGTGTAGAAAGAAAATATTTGTAGTATGGAAAAATGCTCACCGACTGGGTTCTACTTGAGGGGGAATATTGAAAAGTGTTTTCGCTGCCTCTACCACTACCACCTTGAGGTTTTGGTCGGAATGATTAGCGGAGGAAATTTAACAAGAATGTATAAATTGTAATGTTCTTATTAAGGGTTTGTTTGTTTCTATGGAATTGAATTCTTATGAATTTCAAGAATGTAATCCTAAGATAGTGGTCAAAATTGAAGAAACAAAGGTGGAGAACTACAAATGATCACTCTTGTAGGGAAAATGAATACCAATAATCACTCTAGTAAATCTAATCTTTTTTGGAACTCTTCTTACCATGAATACGTAGGAATTTAATTTCATAAAGGCAAATGGATGCTACGCAGTTTGGTGCTAACTTTTATCTTTTCTTTTCTCCCCTCATTTCTTTTCCTTTCCAGAGAGAAAATTCTCTCCACCTTTTATTCCAATATACGATCTGAACTTGCCCAACAAATACTCATTACTTGATTTCATGATCAAGAAAAGTAGTTGGGGCTATCATTTAGAAAAGACCATTAAAATTGTAAAAGTTACTAAAATAGTAAGAAACTCTAATTCCATATAACCCATTACTATTACTCTAAATTCATTTTTTTTATTTTTATTTTTGCTAAAAGGCAAGTTGTATTAGAAAAAGGGGGGGGGGGTGGAGAGAGAGAGAGAGAGAGAGAGAGAGAGAGAGAGAGAGAAAAGGCAAAAAGCCCCAAAACAGGAAAAAGCCCCAAAATAGGAAAACCTAATATGCCACTATACAAGAAAAAAATGAGGAAACTAAGAAGCTGAGCTCCCTAACAACCAAAAATCTAACTAAGTGAGAATAGATAAAAAATTGCAGAACTCTTGTAGAGGTCTTTCAGAAAAAATGTTTCTCTATAAGACCGAGAGATGCTGAAAGGAGCTCTTTCAGGTAGATCTTAACCTTCGTCTGGGAGGCTCTAGAGTTGCTATATAAAATGTCATTTCTACATTTTCAGATTGCAAAAGTGGTGGTAAAGAAGATGGAGGTAGCACCTTTGCAAGCCAGCTTGTCATTGTTAAAGGAGAGAGTGTGCCAAATCTTGGAGGGGGATAGAGGACCAGCATTGAGCCCAGGTTTGGGTAGGGGTCTTACCATGTATCAACCCTAATGCGAAGGAGTCTCTAAGCTGTTGTAGGGAGTTCCAAACCAGGGGAGCCCGTTTTCCCAACTCCACTGAGACTCTTCTAGATCCAATAAGCTGTCAAGCCTCCTCGATGGTGAGGTCCTGGTCTAGGTGAGATTTCCAGATTGAGCGATCTACTGAGTGCTCATTTGAGGTGATGTTGAGAACCGCATTTCTCAATGAAGCAACGGCATCCTCAGGAATGTCTTGAGGAATAGCCCAGCTCATACCATCCCAGAGAGAATGAAGTTGTAGGTTTATAGTGACGGGAAAGAAGAGAAATGAGAAGCGTTCTTTAGCCCAACTATCAAACCAGATATCAGCTAACTTCCCATCACCTATAATCCACTTGCTGCCTACGTGCTATAAATTACTTAAATATGGCCTTCCTAAAAGTTCTAGATTAAAAGGACTAAAAAAAAACACAAATAGCATGCACAATAGAAAATTACTGTAAATAGTTATTTTTTGCACAAAAACAACACTTTGACCTTCAAAATGACATCGTTTGGTGTTTGGAAAGACAATTACCTATCAACTGCTGCCTACTTTATAGAGCATCTCAATAGCTTCAAAATGAGTACTAGTGTGTCATTAAAAGATATCCAGCATAGAAGTTACGACCATTTAAAGTTGACACTCTCCTTTCGACTTGAATTCTTATGATTATGATTTTAAGTTATTTTACGTGTCATTCAATGATTATGATTATGATCATAAATCTAAAGGATTTATTGTGCTGCTCACTTCTTTTTTCATTAACTTGTTTGTTCTCGACATGCCCATAAGGGATTTCATTTTCTTGCGGATGCTACTAAACTTTTGATTCAAATATATCACCATAAGGCCGCTTTTAGTAACCAGCTGAAGAGACGGACCACAAAACACTTGAGTGCTGCGTCCTTCAAAAAAAGCTCCTTTTGTGCGGCCCACCTGAGATGGCGGACAATGATAGGAGGAAGGTGATGGGCATATTTGGAAATGATTGATAGTGGACCAATCTCTGTTTGTTTTTTTTACTGACTGGGGGTGTCGAAGCTCTCTTTGAGCTCCTGACTAGTCCTCCGGGGTGGTAGCCTCCCTCTATTTCCACTCACCCGGGCTATATAATAGCTTGGGGTCCCAACGCATTAACGGACTATATAATATCTGGTTAAGAGAGATCGATGGCGCAGTTTACTAAAGTAGATCCACATGCTAAAATGGATTTGTTTGGATCAGGGGTGGAATGAAGTAAAAATAAGAGTCAAACAAAAAGAAATGGTCAAATTAGAAGAAAGGATTGTGTAAGTGCTGTGTGCAACTCCTACTTTGACTCACTGCTAAAGAGACCTTTCACAGCTAGATCTGATCATGCAATGTAGAAACTATATATAAGATGGGAGCGGGCTTCTCGTATCCTTTTTGTCTTGGGGCTAGTTGTTGGTTGTTTGCCTTTCTTCTTTTTCCTTTTTCGTCTGTACATCAATGAAATTCCTTTTACCAATATATAGAAAAGATGGTCAATCCACATCATCCAACCATACATCCATTCACCTGATGGACAATCCACGTCAAGCAGTCTTTTGTATGAGCCCAGCAGTCGTGGTCCTTTGTACCGTGGACCACATCCTAATCGGTTACTTTGACCCTACAAATCATCGATGTTGATTATTCCTCTAAGTCGATCTAATACTCATCCTAAATCAATTCACACACACGCACACGCACACGCACACACACACGCACACGCACATGCACATATTGAGATTTTCACATGATAAGGTAGTCCCACACAAGGGCATTATTTATTTATGATCCAAATTGCTCAAAATCACTTCCTCAGTCTCATTTAATAGTTAGTGAATTTGACTCCAATTCATGTGCGAAACAGGTGATTAAAATAAAAGGTATATAAATATAAAATGACATGTTTTGTACATCAACACATTAGCAGTGGGCATAACTATATTTGAAGTGAAATTTGGCTTAAGTATTTAAAAACAAAAAATGGTCGGAAGTGGTTTGAGTAGTTTACATTTCAAAGGTGGGCTCTGCTGATGACTTTATGACACCCCTCAAATGATCCGAACTCTTCGTGCACATAGTTTTTCCTGCTACTAACGATTTTGACATTTTCAAGTGGAAATGTGGTTGGAATTTGTGATGGGCCCACTTGTGTTTACATGTGGGTAGACTCCACTAAGAAAGAGACACCTCTCACAAAGAATCTCATGGTGATATGGATAAGAATAGTTTGAGTTTTATCCAACTCTCTATCCTTATCATATCTCCATTCAAATTCAAATTGAGAGAGTTTGATCCAACCTATTATTCTTATCATCTCTTAATTTGAATTTGAATAGAGATGTTATCACCCATTAGCCAAAGGGCTACATATAGATATGAGAGAAATCAGTTGGAACAACTTTTACAATTAATCTTCCTTCCACTAGATCTATAATTCTCTATCATCATCTTCTACATTCAGGGTGTCCATCTTTAGAGTGAATCATACATGACTGATCTCTCGTAGACAGTCATAGATCTTCACACCAGTACCTGAGTCAAGCCAACGCTGTCGTCATCACGTTTGTAGCGGCCTGCTCTTATAGATTCGTGCTTCCACTGCATCTACCTCCTACAGAGGTTAATTGGGAGAAGACTTCAAGTATCCCCTTGGCTGGCGGCTAGATTGTTATTGGTCTTTTTCTTCTCTTTATGTTGGTTGGTTGTCTTGCTTTTTTCATTAATGAGTACTCATTTTTTTTAAAAAAAAAAAAGAAAAATAAAAATGGTTTTGATATTTTCTATTAGTGGAAAGGTTTGAATCCCAACCGGACAAAAAAAAAAAATAATAATAAAAAATAAAAAAAATAAAAAAAGGAAAGAAAGAAAGAAAAGAACTAGTTTCAGTTACAAGATATTTATTTTATCTTATTTTTTATTTTTACATTGTATATTGTCTTAGGAGTTTATATATATATATATATATTTCTTTAAGGGTAATTGTATTAAAAAAAAATAAGAGGAAAAAAGAGCTCAAAGAGCCCCCAAAAGAAGGGAACAGAAGACCGAAGAAAGTCAGAGAAGACAAATTACATGAATGGTAGAGAAATTAAAGAAAAAAACAAAAAAGGAAAGTCATGCTAGGTTCCCTTTTTTTTTTTTTTGTTTTGTTTTGTTTTGTTTTGTTTTGTGGCTGACTTGCAAAATTGAATTGAATAAAGGGGAGGGAAAGGAGAGAAAATAGTTGATCTCCTTTGAAACTTTTTGTTATTTTTTTGAGTGAAAATATTAATGTGCAAAAGAGAAAAGCACATATATGGTCATACGTAAAAAATGAATATAAGCCATATATGGTCATATATAGAAAATGAATATTTATGTGTAAAGAGGGAAAGCTATGTAAGTGTCCCTCACCCTAGAGTCCCCTTATGTAAATATATATATATATAGAGAGAGAGATAGAGGGAAAGAAGAAGAGATCTCAAAATATCAAGCTAATGGATGTCCTATCCATGATTTAGGCTTTCAAAGTTTAGTGACCATATATTGTGCAAGCTTATTGTAATTAAATTTAGTGGTGAATGACGTCTAGAACAGTTTAGAATTAGAAATTTTGTCACTTCAAACGCATGGGTCGGTGGTGTAAACAAATTGGATTGAACAGAGGCATTAAAAGAGGGTTTTCTAATGATTCCGATACTATTATATTATGTTTAATTACAATACATTATATTGTCCCATAAGGACCGTCCTTATGGTCCGCACCATTCGGTACGCCCACTGAGGCCCACTTTATGACCCATCCAAATTGACCACTCATTCATAACCCCTTTATAGGCACTGAATCCCATGAATTTTCATGGATTCGGATAAATTAGACCGTTGGATTGAGGGTCAATTTTTATTCTTTGATATAAAGCTATTAAACTTGTGGACCAAGGATGAAGGGGTTAGAGGTATTAGACTGACTTCAAATTTGACATGTAAGTTGGCCCCATTTGGATATTTCAATCCCCATTGTCCCATTACTAGTAGCGTCTCACGGTGGGCCCCAATAAGCGGTCCGTACAGTAAACCGTAAGGACCGCCTCCCATGCATTATATTGTCCTATAAGGACCGTCCTTACATATATGTTATACCATATTATATTATATTATATTATGTATCTTATTAAACAAAGTTATACCATATTATATTATATTATACCATGTATACATGTATGTTAGGGGCAAAGTAGGAAAAGTCAATAAATTGACTTGCGACCCCGGCCGAGTCACCTCATTTTTATGAAGGACCAAGTCAAATACGTGCGAAACTTGTCCCAATCACCTTGTTTTGATGAATTATTTGCATTCTAAATCATTTGGCACTAATACTTGGTTTTAAACGATCAGTGTTCATTTCTAATCTTGAGGATTCGAGTTAACATTTAAAATCATGATGGGAATTTAATTTGAGACATATATTCAATTGTTTAAATTTTGTGTTTTGACTTAAAAGTCATGTAATATCCAACATTGCCTTTTCCTGTTTCATTTTTTATTTTTGTAATTTTTCTTGGATAAATAGATTTATTGGCTTGAATTGATTATCATGAAAACAAATAAAATATGAACATTTATTTTATAAGTATCTAATTAATCTTTAAGTAATTTTTAATTACTTTTAGAAAATCTGACTCTCCCTAGTCAATATTCTAATTATCTCCAAGTCAGATCTTTTGAGTTCATAGCAATCAAGTCTTTCCAACAATTGAGTAGAGGTGGCAATTCAAGACATGATCACTGATCACCTACCGATTAAGGATTTAGGGCGACGTTTTCAATCCAACTGGACCATATACATGTTACCTATATCCATGGCCCCCATTAAAAGTATTTTTTCTTATACTGAACATAATGGTAAGGCATCTCCCTATCCATAGGTGCGACCGACATAGGACCAATCAATGGTTCTATTAGACAGGGGCTTATAAAGTATAGAGTATATGTGTCTCTATGTACAAGAGAAAAAGGAAAAAGAAGGAAGAGGTCGGTTGCCAGCGTCGATCAGCCTAACCCATAGGATCTGAACCGGCTCCACCCCTATATATGCATATTTATTATTGTGTTATCTGTGTCCATGAATGTACCGAAAACGTTTGGCCATTGAATCTGCACATAAAATCTGGGAGGGACAGACACCATGAAAGGCAGAGGGAGGGAGAAAATAAGATCTCTCTTTTGTCAGCATAGCCGACCTCATAAATGGGCTGAACGTGATGGTGCAAGTCCCGTCGTTTTCTGTCTACAACATCAATGCATGCATAAACAGAGCATTTAGATGATATAGTTAGTCTGTCTAATCTTTCCAACAAAAAAATGTATAAATAATCTTTTTACAAAAAATGAAAAAAAACCTAAATTAATTTCTCGGACTTATGTTTTCGCAAACCTACGGTCGACATTATCAGGGTCGACACTGTAAAATTCAGGAAGCCTTTCTTATTGACAAAGCGTCACCTCCGTAACACAGTTTACCTTTGCAACACAATTTATCTTAAAGAAAATAAATAAATAAATAAATAACCTCGGACATTCCATGGGAGAGAATATATATAACCATTTGTGCTTTTTTTTTTTTCTTTATTTTCCCTTTCCTTGTTAGGAGGGGGCAGTTCATTGTTCACAAGTATTGGATATTATGATTGTAGATTTTCTTGAGAAGAATCATATCTAGATAACTAAAAGTACAATGATAGAAAATAAATGCAAAAAAGCCTTCGAACTGGATTTTTATAGGATTTTAGTGTTTTCACCATTTCATTCTGTTAATGTTATGATTTCCTTGCATATAATATTTTGACATTTTTTATTGTTCGCTTAGTCGAAAAAAATTTCATAATACTATTGGAAAACTTATATTTTGAATGATGAAAGTCTTTAAAAATTACTGCTGATAGTTGTATTGAAGTGTCATGCGATCATACATTTTGGTTGGCCTAACTTGTCAAACGATGAAGATCAACATCGAGTAAATGGTTTAGAATGTTGTCGCTAAAAAAAGGTGGAAGATAGAAAGAATTGTATTTAATTTGGCCTGGGTTTTTAATATTGACCGGTTGAAAACTGTAATTTAGATCCATTTGACAAGCTATAACAATGTACCTACAAAAAATGTGACTTTGAGTGGTAGGTTTTCTTTCCATTGCAAAACGTATAGTTTTTCCCTCAAAATGAACCGTCTAAGCTTTTGGGGTGGTCTTAGCAATTTTTCCTCCCGCAAAATGCCTCATTTTATATACGATGTATATCATGTGGACTTTGTATACATAATAGTATTTACTAAAATAACTCATGTTATAACATCAAGAAAAAGTTGGTCCTAAACTCCATATAAAAGAGGAAGGTTTATTACTATTAGATATCTGTATTGGTTTTTACAAGAATTATAATTGAAAGGAAGGTTTATTATTATTAGATCTCTAAATTGTGTTTTTTATAAGAATTATAATTGACACATTTCTCTCTCTCTCTCTCTCTCTCTCTCTCTCTCTCTCTCCTCTATGAATGGCTATTGGTTAGGGGTGATATTTTTAACTTAAAGCCTTAAGATCGAGCTTTGGACATGTGTATGATACTAAGGTGCCGACACCATTCAGCCATGAGTGTGTTGGCCATTAACAAGAATGTTTGATCTTATATATATATATATATGTATGAGCCTGATTCTCTTAAGCTACAACTTATGTTATCTTAAGTTAAAACATTGTTTGTCTCACAAATCAAAGTCGATTATCTCTGTTTTTTATATAATGGAATTGAAAAATTAGGTTCTGATTAGATTTATCTTGATTTTGAAAACGATGATTTAAGATTGTTTACGATGAAGATGATTTTGCACATTGTTTCAACTTAAGATAACATAAGCCGTAGCTTAGGAGAACCCTTATATATATGTATATATTGTACAAATTCATGCATGGAAGACTTAGAATGCACACACTCTTGACTTTTAAAAGAGGGTGTTTGGTATCCTTAACTTGGTATGCTATAGGTGGAGGTATTGTAGATATAAATTTTATTACTTCTCGCATAAAATAGAAATTAAACATTTCATTGTTTAAAGTTTGTTTCTTTGCATAAATACTTAGAAATTGAGTAATTAGATTGAGATTAAAAGGGGTAAGGGGTAAACGATATCAGCATGTGTATGTGGCCTCGAATTAGAAGGGTGTTGATTAGGCTTGTTTCATTTGTAAAATTCTTGAAGAGAACTTTTCATATTGGGAATTGAAAGAACATGACGTGATGGCTATACCCTTGTCATTTATGGATACATTGTTCCTTTTCTCGAATTCTGAATCTTAAATGTTACAAATAACCTTTGGAGCCTTTTTCTTACCTGGATTTAGAGAATTTCTATTAGAAAATTTTCTAAATTCTCAAAACATACTAAATTTTCTCTTCTGTACTTGAGCATCTATAGATTTCCCAAAAACTAAAAAGTCTAGAATTTCAAGAATTTTCAAGGCCTTTTTAGATTTCTTTTAATGTCTGAAATTCTAAAATCTTAGTAAAAAAACATAGCATTTGTTAATGTTAGGGGATTAGTCATTGCATCATGTCAGTGAGTTCAACAATATATCAAATTCTTGTGATATACCAAAAAAACAATAAATCAAATTCTCATCAACAATCTTAATTAACAAGAATGTCAATTTAATTCTCATAATCTCAACATAATTAGCATTTCATGATATTATAAATGAAGAGGAGGGTATGAGAATTCCATGTATCCAAGAGAAATTACTTGGAGAAATTGCAAATTCTTCGTGCAGGGCTATTCAATTCTTGTTTTCTGTCCGTTCAAAATCGATTTCCATTTGCCAGAAAGAATGCTTGCATTTATGTAAGAATAAAAAAACATGATATTGTTACCCTTAGGATCACAGGTGATAAGACATGTCTAGGAAACGCATGTCAATTGTACACTGAAAAGACAGACTGTTGACAGTGCCAAGCGGTGCAAGTTTTACAAAGTCTCTTCCGGGATACGAGCCATAGGAGTGTGTGTACGTGTGCCAGACACCTATTACAACTTTTACCTGATGTTACTTCTCTCTCTCTCTGCATTTCCTTTTTTGCCATTCTTTTCTGTTTATGCGGTTGCACCTGTTGAGCTTCCCCATTAAAACGCCTGTTGTTGTTATTATTATTGTTATTTTGGTACCCTAGCTTCAGTAGATGGGATTTTTTTTTTTCAATTATATAGAGTTCAGTGCACTGTGAAAGAAAGTCTACTGAAGTAGGAAGAAAGCCCGCATATGCAAATGTAAGAATATAAAAGGTGGAAGTAGGGTTTGAACTCCTGACCTCCCCAGTAAGAACCCAACTCCTTACCAATGAGGTAAGGAGGTAAGGAGCGGTTTTTATTAAAACACCTGTTAAAGCAATGAAATCATCAAATTCAGGTCCTTTTTATTTCAATGAGTCTTGCACAATGCCATGAAAATGATGGAGCTGGATTTAAGACACACATGCAAAAATAAATAAATAAATAAAATAAAAATTTGACCCACTATTCTTTTTGTTCGGGTGAAATTGATTTCCTAGAGACTCTAGCTGAAATATATCATAGCAAGTGATTATTAAGGAAATGAGTGATGATGCATATAGGCGCTGAATCTTTTGTAGAATTCTTGATAGGATTTTGTACTGCTTAGGATTTGTGAGTAATAATGTGATGGGTGTCCCTTGGCATTTTCAATTTCCATGTTTGTTTGTTAGAGTTTTAAATTTTAATCACTTGATAAGTGACTCTTATCCTGTTGAGTTTTCAAATTCCAACCAACTTTAGCATTTTGAATGCTCTAGCAAGAGGGGGGATTCAAGAATTCCACCATAAGAGACAAGTTATAGAAAATTACAAATTCTCTTAGATGAGTTCTTTAAATTCATTGAAAAAAATAGGCCCATAAGGTGAAGTTGTAAATGGAGCCTAACTTTATATATTTATTTTACCTTTTTTTTCTTACAACAACGGCCATATTTATTCTATTTATGATTAAGTACAGTATATAAATTGGTGGGAAATATATAAAAAAGAAGTCCTGAGACGATCTTTCCGATAAAGTAAATATGACGTTTGTTTCTGCATGGTAAAGTAAAGTAAGCGGCTGTGGTCGGGTAAAGTGATTTACCTAGTATTAAAACCTTTTTGGCGGTGAGGAAGAAATGGTAAAAAAATGATTTTTGGCTCAAAACTTTACTTTTTTTCATTCATTTTGACCAATCAACCGTGAGTATGGTAAAATCTCTACTGACTACTGCACATGTTACTTTAGCACTTGAAAAAACGACGACATGTCGGTGTTCGTTTTCAATGTTCTCTTAATTTTTTTTTTATTAAATAAAAGATTACTTCATTGCTCTTCTTAAACCTTCATTTTTATTTCTTATAGTTTATTCACTTTTAGGAATTCTTAGGAATTCAAATCCATGCAAATCAACAACCCCTTTTACATATAAGATTTATAAGAACAACTATATATATATATATATATCTTATAAGACGCATAAGACATAGAGTAGGCTCGAGATCTGGGAGTAACCACTTTATATAAAATTACCAAAGATTAGGTTTATCTCCAATTTGGGCCCTCTAAGGACCCTAAGGACCCTGCTTTGGAGGAACCGTACTGGTGATGACTTATACAAAAGAATAATCTCAAGTAAAGCGACCCAATTTATCATATACAGTCACCCATTGATCTTTTATATGATGAGATTAGTAGCCCCAATATCTAGTGCCCTTTCTCCAAACCATTATCATGGTGAGGATGGAAATATTTCCACTAAGCTAACATTTTGATTATTTATTGAGATTTATGAATTAAATAAAAGAGCTTATATTTGTTGATGAGTAGGCTAACTAGAAATATGAAATCCTACTAAGGAGGGTAAGCTTGAAAAAAAAAATCTAAATTGCTCAAAATAATCTTTTTTTCACCATAAATTCTTATCAATTAAGTTTCACTCCAAGAAAAGGTGAAACACTTAATTGATTTTGTAGTAATTATATAAATTATGGCTTTTATGGTGAGCGTGAGTTGTACATGTATGAAATTTGGTAAGAGCTCAGCTCAAAAGAGAGGGCATTATACTTTTTAAATGGTCTGAAAGGCCTCTTTGTTTGTAAGAATGCCTTCCTAGAATTTTTGCTATTGCGAATTTGAGAGTACGTTAGCAGCTGTCCCTTCAACTTTGCCAACTCTTTAGATATCCAAGGGTTTCTCAGTCAGGGATTCTTACCTTTACTGTCCGTACTATTGTGTGTTGGGGATGGCAAAATTGAATCCAACCCCTTCCCCCTGATCCGGCCAGTTCCTGACCCGCTATATGTACATGAACATTTCCATGCCTATGCGTATATTCATGTACTATGCAAATGTGAATGCATGCATTGGGCATGGCATGGTGTCATGTGAGATGTTGGTAAGGCTAAAGACATGGCCCCCCAACTTCTGCGGCCAATGTTTTTGCGCACTTTGATGTGATATTATACATTCCCTCGCATTGAAGAATGATTGCCGGGCTCTTTCTCCTTCTCTCTCTCTTTCTCCTTCTCTCTCTTATTCACACACAGTGGGTGACAGAAGCTTTATTTTGTTTCTAAATGCTGTGGCTATCCTCTTTACATGTGTCTTGTACGGTATGAAATCCAAAGCCCAGTAGAAAAATACCTGTGTATTGTTTCTCCAGAGTATCCGTGAGGTATTTCACCAAAAAGGATTAATCCCTCGGGAGGCATATGCTAATTCCACACAAATGCATAAGGGGAAAAGTTGGGGTAGATTTTGAAGGCAAGACGTGGAGAGCAGATCCACGCCTTATGCGAATCCGCCAACTCTTTAGATGGGTAATTTGGAGCCAGTCCAGTAACTTTACTATTAAAATAAAGTTAAATTATCCGGGTCAAATAAAAAAGTAATAGCCCTTATGTCATTTAGTAAAATAAGAATGTAACTTTTTGACTTCTAAAAAAGAAGAATATCGGGGTTCCTTTTTTCATTTTTTTAGTATTGAAAAGTAAGTTTTTGAACTTTTTTTTTTATATAAAAAATAGTAGTGTTTTCCGAAATATATACTTTTCAATTTGACCAATCTTTTTTTTTTTTCAAAGGTAAGTAGTGTTATATTAAAGAATAAACCAAGATTAGAACAAAGAAAAAGAGAAACTTGCTTCTAGGCAACGTCGGTAGTGTATGGCTGCAACAAAAGACAATTGGAAACAGAAGCAAGAGAAAAATGAAAAATAAGACCCACAACCTAGGCCAGCTCACAAAATGACAAGCAACTAGCATACTAGTTGTTAGTCACAACTGGATTGAAGTTACTCTCGCCATTAGACAAGCATGACTAACAACGAGCTTTAGCTTCTAAATGATGACCGATTTCCAACTTGACTCCTTGAAGCGTAAGACCAAGTTTCCTGGCTTGGAACCTATGCTTTCAAGGTGAGGGAGTAGGATCAATGATAGAATCCCTGATGAGTTGGTTGTTTGCCGTTATCATGAGTGGGACATCTTGAAATGACCATCCACCCTACTTCATTAGTGAAGTGAATTTACCAGATGGGCCCAATTATTGTGAGTTAATAAGGACACCTTCGAAATTCCTAAACTCGCATCCCTTAAAAAAGTTATTTCTTATATGATGGAGTGCAACATATTGGTCAATTTAGCGTAGGATAGGCATCAATGGAGTTTGTAAATCATGTAGCACACCTTAACATCGTTGAAACAACCTTATTTATGGAAATGAGGCCATTTTCAACCCAAAATTTCCACACATGTAGATTAATAAGAATATTTTATGTACCTCCCACCTCAAAAGGTGCAAGTACAACTCTTTGCCCATTTCTACCCATATGGAATCAAATCCTATCTACCATTTTTTAGTTTTTTTTTTTTTTTTTCAATTTGATGGGTCTCACATTTTTAATATGAATCGTTCAAATATTTATGAGACGAAAAACCCTTAGACATTTAATTTAATCACTTAAATAATCATAGGTTTTGATAGAATTTTGAAAAATATGAAAAAAATATCCTTCATCATATATATATACACATATGTATATGTATATGGTTTTCTATATATATACATATACATATACATATAAATATGATTTTCTACACTTTTATATGCTTCAAATTCATGATCCGAACTGTTCAATATTTTTAAATGAAGTGGACTTCTACACTTGAAGTTTCATATTTAAGATCCTCATATATTTTGAGAAATATATGAAAAATACAAAAAACATCTAATTCCAAATTTCCCTAATGCATGATCCAGACCTTTCATTATTATCATAGATATGAAAACCCGAATGCATGAAGTTTCGTATCCTAGATCCTCTTGGATTTTGAAGAAATTGTGAAAAAAAAATAGAAAATTAACTTAACTTTCTAATCTTCTGCAATTTTGTAGACCCAAAATTCATTATCCAAACCATTCATTGTGTTTGAGACCCATCGTTCCCTCTGCATGAAAGTTCTAGAATCCATTAAATCTAATAAAATTGATATAGATTTGCGCTCTCTCTCTCTCTCTCCCCCATCCCATATTATTTATTCATGTGAAGAGGTAATCAGGAAATATGTTTCATAAGGTAATTTTTGCATATGTATATCTCATTTTCATATCCCATGCGTAAAAGATAATGGACACCTTTATACTTACTTTTTGATGAACTTTTCTGGAAACTAAGAGGCCTCACAAAATCATCTTTCTCAGCATCCTCATCAGGCTCTCATCAGCAGTTCCGAACAGCTAGTAGAAGAAATGCTGCAGAATCTCTTCTCAGCATCGGCCATGCTAGGAAGGTTTTTGGTTCTTTGTTAGTGGCCCGGGTTCTGCATCTTTGGTTGTTGGTTGGCTTTCTGGGCCTTGCCCGTTTCATTGTTGGGATGGTTGTGTGGTTGCCTTCTGTTCTCTTGTTTTGTATCTCTTTGGTATTAATCTCTTGTTCCATTCCGTTATAAATCTCCTCCTTTGAGAGGGAAAAAACAAGAGAGAGAAAAGAAAACTGCAATTATGGGGTCCAACCTGCTTTGGACCTAAAATCTGATCCCATTTTATGTTTGGGCTTGACTTAGATTAAGAGATAGAAAGGCATGGCTGGAACAAGTAGTTCTTGTCATAATTTAGTGACTGATTTGCCCAAACAAGTGATGGAAAGCCTATGATCAATGTAACTTGATGGTATCAACCTTTAGTTGAAATTATCAGGTCATAGGTTTGAATTACGGCAGTGAAACAAAAGTTATAGAAAGCCAAGATCAACCCAACCCGATTGACTAAATGGGTGGGCTTGGTCCTTACATGTTTGACCAACCTTTAGCTTAGGCAAACCACTTAGGGCCAGCATCTGGCTTGGGTCAGAATGACCCTTTGTTTCTAAAGTAAAATCAAGTTTAGATATGCCGCAGCATGGTCCATGAACAACCCTGTGTACAATTTTTCTTTTATCATTTTAAGTAATTAGAATGCCAAATTATACCCCCAAACTGCTGGTTCAATTTAGGATGAGGGAGTGCACAAATTGAAGCCCCGATGGAAGCCGAGTGACATCACCCATTTGAGCTCTTTCAAAAAGAACGATCAATGTAGAAGAAATGCTTAAAACGCCCCACTTTTGTTTTCGTAGTTTTTTCTTTATCAAGTAGATTGTTTTTTCAAGAAACTGACAGATGGTATAATGTTTCTATTGATATCCGAACACCTACTTTTTTTAAGTAAGGAGATTATGTTCTAATCTACTGGATAATATTCTAGAATCTTCAGTAATATCTTGCTTTCAAATACCCTCTAAGTACTAGGGCTGTACAAAAAATCTGTCGATCCGTAAAACCGATTGAATCCGGTCTGCAGATTTTTAACCAAACTGAAAGTAAACATATTGGTGACGGATTGAAAATCTTGTAATCCGTTAGCAATGGATTGGTGACGGATTTCATCCTCAATTAGTGGATTCAATTTGATCCGATCTGTTAACATTAAATATAAATAAAAAAACTTAAGGGGTCTAAATATAAGTTAAGAAGTTTAAATATAACAGAAGAAAAAACTTTAGGGTCAAAATGTAATTCACTTATATATATATATATATATGTATGTATGTATAACAAATGAAACCCTAGATCAAATTTCACTCTAGCTTTGAGAGCATGCTCTTCAAATTTTCTTTAACATTAGATTCAACGGATTGGACGGATTAAACCGATCCGATCCAGTTATTTACGGATCGAATCTGATTGGCTTTTAAAAACCACGGATTGGTGACGGGTTTCAAATTCATCAATCCGTAGGTAACGGATTGGTGACGGATTTGGCCTAATTTACACCAATCGAATCCGTGTACACCCTTACTAAGTATGGTCTCTTCCAAAGTCTTATAATCCAATGACAATGATTGTCCAAGTAGTTGTCATTGCTAGGTTGTAGCCAATCAAAGGTTGAATACGTTGGATTAGATTATTGCTCAAATCCTCTAAAATTAAAGAAATGTAAGCAATGGGTCCAACAAGGAACGTGATGTTCCACTCGATCATAGGGAAATCTGCAGGTATAAATAGAGACGAATTATCATGGTTTATATGATTTATAAAGTGCCAACTTCATATTCTTCAAAATCAAAGGGGTAAAATTTTACCGATTGAAATTCCAATATTATATATATATAGATCCGAAACCATGACTGTAGCTTCCTATTTGTTTTTATGAGAGGAGTAGTAAAGAGAAAATTAAGTCGAATCGACTCATGAATAAAACTAAAGAAGAAGGATTCAAGTAAAAAGTACTAATAACAAAATTCTACTCCATCAGAAGTAGAGTAAACAAATTATGAAATACTGGAGAAAAATCCCTAGTTCGCGTCACATCGAAAGTTTAGTCAGTCCTCATTTTTATCCATTGACTCTATCCTCATCTTTATCCATTCAAGCAATCGTACGTGAAGTAAAACAATCATATCACTGTTTTGCGCCCCTTTTTACTTCTTCCCTTGAAACAGCATGAAATAAAGTTTTGTATCCCATCGCCCCCGCCCCCCTCCCCCTGCTTTTCATTCACAGAAAGAGAGAATTAAAAAAGATTTAAAGATACCTTTGTCTTTTAATTCTTTCCAAAGAGATAACTAAATGATTCTCCAAATTTAAGGAGAGATGTAGCTTGCAATCAATCCTTCATTCTTCACCTCCCAAATGTTTATCTTCTAGATTTGGGCTTCGTGGCTTTTCTTTTGATTGAATCTCAAGCATTTATCCACCATTGGGCTCAACGTCAAAGAAATCTACCGCTAAAAAACCACTAAACATTATGGCCATTAAATGGGTAGGATTATTTAAAAAGTAAGAAAATAAATCGGGCCGTTAAAAATGAAGCCCCTCTGCTTTGTTGGGTTGCTCACAAATTTTACTCAATAGGAGTTGGTTCCATCATATTGGGCACATGATTAAAAATATCATATATTGAACCTTATGGAAGGACTAATTTCTATTGGAGTAAAATTTGAGAAAACCACTTCAGGGAAGATCTTTTATTATGAGTAGCATGAATCTTCGTATGTTGTTCACCATTTTATAATGTTAACGAATGACTATCAATGATGTGTTCTTTTCAATCATCTATTCTATTGCAAGCATCATGGCCGATCAAAAGATTACAAGTCATTAATCTTTAGATTTTCAACCATCCATGTCTATTATGGGCTCATGGCCCATTAAACAATCACAAATAATTAATTGAATCATTAATTAATATGGGGGATTGATTAATAAGTGACTAATCCGGCATGGGCCTTAGTTTGATTACAGTGAGACACAAAACTCTATCTTAAAATGAGGAGTAATTGATTATTTTGAGCGGTTTGGATTCATTATGTTGAGCTCTACTATTTTTATATTTTAATTATTATCTAAGTTTTGAAAATTTATCTTAAGATTTAATTGGTACTTTCAAATTTAAGATTTTTTCTTTGGATATTATTAAAAAAACTCTAAAATAACTAAATATATAAGTCTTTAAATGATAGGTAAAATAAATATATAAATATGGGAATATTATCGATCTCTTCTAAAAAAAATTTCTAATTTCGCCGCTACTAGGGGACTATCACTAACCGTCTCTGGAAGTGTTTTCAGCTAAAGAAACAAGACCTGGGGTATACAAACTTTAACATAATATAGATTGTGCATTTTGTATGAAATCTAAACATAATTACAAATTGGATGTAAACAGAAAATTTTGACTCTGCATCAGAGATGCTCTACATGTCCTAATCTCCCACTTCCCTGGTAGAGACCCAGGTGGCCCACTTATCCAATCACTAATTACAAAGACTGAATCGAAAGATTTGTCATCATCACAATTAGATAACAAAATTGAACGCATCATTTTTTTATTATGTTTTGTGAGGCCCATATGGGAGAAGCTGTCTTATCTCATGTGGGCATGACTTGCATTTTATGTAGGACAAGGGTGAGGGAAAACATCTATTTTTGAAAAATACAGTCGATATTGTTAGAAACTTTCATGTCACCTCAAACCCATGTCCCTCTGGGCCCCACTGGATATGGACATGTGGGCTCATAAGAAGATCAACTTGTGGTCCTCACCCTAATCTTCCCTGCTCCTGTAACCATCACTTCTCTTCCCTTCTTCCCTACGGCACATTTGAAAGGCCAGAACAATAGCGATAGTGTCTTCATAATGTTGCCGCCCATCTGCGGTGGGGCCCACCTGATGATGGATCAATCTACTAATGCCACTTTCCCTGTTGATGGTGGGAGGCAGGGATGGCAGTGAGTCGGGTTGGTAGGGGTCAGGGTAGATCCGTATGCTATGTTCCTGGTTTGGGATGTGATATGATACTGAACACAGTCATCATAGTATAATTTGGTAGAGAATGGTGTCTTACTCCAATGGTAAAATGCATTAGTTCTCAGTTGGCTGCTCAGGGTTCGTCCCTTATGCATGCCACCTTCCCTCACCCGAGGGCTACTCGTTCTTATGTGGGTTCAATGGGGTCCAAAAACCCCCTTAGCCGGAGTAGTAAAAAAAAGTAAAATTAATTAGGTGTAAAGCAAGCTGTCTCTAGTTCAAGAAGACATACGAACGTTTTTTAAAAACAGATATATTTATATTCTGTAAATGTAAATGGTGTTTTTATGACCTAATTGATTGTGAGTCGGTGTGCTCATTGGCTGGTTCAGCACGAGTCCCACATCTATTGAACTGGATTTGGTTCTGGTCTCATGAGCTGCACATGGACCTTTTATGGCCAGTAGCTAGTCTGGCTGGACTTGCATTTTTTTTTATACTTTGGAGACAGTACCAGCCCATCATATTTAGCACACTAACTTTCAAATCGATGGGCTCTGTCCAGGTCAGAAAATAAAGCTTGATAGGTAAATGGGCTAGCCCGCCGGCCTTTTCCCTGCCTACGCTGCCCATAAGCACGGCTGGTTGTGACCACAAAAGTCTGAACTTGACCCAAACCTGACTTGAACTGGAATGAATAAACCTGCGTCCACCCTAAAACCTCATCCTCTTTCCAAGCAAGCCCAATTGGAGAAGGGACAGAGCATTTTACCTGTTTGACCCAACCATATGCCATCTCTAATCCATTGAATCTGACCCATTGCTCTCTCTAGAGATGGCAGCACCAGTCGATGAACCAATGTTGCAAACATATCGCTCAAAAGGTAGGCCATATATCCAATAAAATGTGGACTGTAAATGAACTCATTTTCACAAACTATATACTATTTTTTCTAGAAATTGGTGGCTCACCAGATATGTTCCTGGTGTACCCTACCTCTGATTTTCCACACATATCATGCTCCAATATGTGAAGCTAAGATGTGTTATACAATGTGATTTGGGTTCTGCTCCAGCCAACATTCAGCCCACAAACTGGATTTTAACATCAAAATTCCTCCCACAACTTGCCTGATCCATAAATTCTTGTACCATATGTTGCATATGTTTTTAGCATTGCTAGTCTAAAGCCCAGGAAAAAGTGCTGGCATCAGATGGGTAGTTAACTATAAAAACTCCATACCTACATTATATGAGGTGCGCAGAGCCTTTTGGGGAAGAAAGTTACAGTTAAAATGACAATAAATTCAAACCTAAAGCCATGAAAGTGAGGATGAAAGAATTCTAATAGGGAGAGATTATTGTGAAAAGGTGCTCTCCTACAGAGAGAGATCCACCTGAGGATGTTCATGAGCTAAGTCGGGTCGGATTGGAATGGGCTGAAGCTTGTCCAACCCAGATTAATTTAATTATCAGGTATTATAGGCCCAGATCCAGCTACATGCTTTAAAGACGGGCTCCGGCCCTGCTCATTGGAAACCTACATACACCCGCTTTGTTGGACTGGGGCTTATGGATATCTAGGCCCAGGCAGGCTTATTTGACAATTGTCCCAGAAAGTTATTCCGAACATCCAATGGGCCTATGAACTGGAAGTATCGTCGCTAAACTCATGATGATTTGTGAGTAGACAAACCGTAAAACTGTTATTACAACTCATTTACGGGGTGTTTGGAAACAAGATATTTCAAGAGATTTTGTTATATTATCTATTAATTTAGAATCTCAATATGAACCGAAGTCTCCCCAGAGATGGCTCTTTAATATGTTTCAGCTTGGCATTTCACTGAAATTAACATATCAAGACCTGTAATATTAAAAGCAGATAGCATCATGGACATTGCCTTCTTTGATCCAAAGCTGATAATTTTATTCATGCTTCATGGAGAGGGATGCCATTTTCCAATACTCAAGTCTCAAATGTCCTGCCAAGTGGGCCGAGGAGCATATCAAGGCCCAGCTCAGCCCATCTAAATGTCAGGTAGAAAATTAGGCGCACAGGTTCAACCCTCATGCCCAAAAGTAGGTGCAGCAATTCCTGACCCAGACCACCAATCAAGCCCACGTCGACCCATAAGTAATTCAGGTTTGAGTCGATCTTTTTCAGTTTTGAATTGAGTTTTAGTGGACATTTCTAAGCCAAAGAATGAATGGGTTGTGGTCGGTACTTACTAATGAACCTGCTAACCTAATCCAACCCAACTCATGGCACCATTGCCTGTCACCCTGATTCTGACCTGTTTAACTTAGCGTTCCGGTGACCGCTTCAGCTGTCAGGTTTGGTTTGGGTTGAGATTTCCAACCCGAATTATGAAAGGGCCTGATTTTCTTTGGGTGACTAATACATGCTAGCCATTGTGCTCAGAACCAAACCAAACTCATCAACCAACTTTGCGACCCTAACCTTAAAGTACAACTCGAATCCAACTCAATGCAGGCCAGGCGCAGTGTGGCCCGGATCAGCCCATAACATTTCTATTAGGGAGGACATCTTTTCTCTAGAGAAAATTTCCTAGGTCATACCTGAATAGGTAGAGTGAGCAAGAGAGTGTTTGTGACCAACATTGATTTGTCACCTAGACTAGAATTCTAGATGGGTTGTGTTTGGATAGAATGCAAATGGGTTGAGGCCCAACCCAGTTATATTTAATCCAGCCAAGCTTGGGTCCAAGTCGGGTCCCAATCTTAAGATCCATACCCAAATCCAAATGGTTTAATGAGGTGAGTTTGGATTGTTTGAAACCCAACCAAGTTATATTTAATCCGGCTTGGGTCCAAGTCGGGACTGAATCTTAAGATCCCTACCCGAACCCTAAATGGTTTAAGGAGGTGAGTTTGGGTTGTTTGAGACCCACCCTATGATATTTAATCTGATTTGGGTCCAAGTCAGGTCGAATCCTAAGATCCCCATCCAAATAAAGTAAGTTTAAGATGTAGACTAAACTGATCACTTCTACCTTGTTAAATTAAATCCACTACTCTCTCTTTTTTATAAAAAAAAAAAAGAAGAAGAAGAAAAACTATCATTACAACAACAAAGAAAACATCTAAGAAAAACAACCAATAGGACAAATAGAAAAGGAAAACAACCAAACTAGGACCCAAAAAATGCTAGCTATTAGTTATTTTCAAAATACCGCGGATATTTGTGACGCTTGTTTCAAAAGCATAATATACTAATTTGTGCGGAAAATCATCTGCCTGCCCCTTTTTGTGAACATCCAAAGGTCCCTTGTACAACAAGAACATGGCTGGTGAAAAGATTGTTTGACCATGTCTACTTAACCTTAATGTTTGACTTTCACCATGTCATTACAGTCTATTTTAATCCTTTTTATGATACTTTTTAAGATGTGGAAGGCAAATCAAATTCAACTGCTCAACAGAGTTCATATACATAAAAAGGTGTTTAGATAGATGATATGATGCTGCCCTTTGAAATTCCCCAACCACCAATCCTAATTAACACCATACAAAAGAGAAACTTACGTAATTGGACCCTAATCATAGTCATAATAGTATATGAAGTTATGTGATGCCAAAAGCATGGTTAAAGGAAAGGGTGTAATAATTCTGTAACAGAACAAGGGACCCTAAAGTTGAAATGAAGAGAATTCTGTATTCAATAAAGACAGCGCCCATGAGTTAAAAAGTAAAGGTCTTCTTTGTTGAAACTTGGGCTTTTTACAATTACCTAATCCAAATTATTTAAAGTCAAGTTGATGCCTGCTTGTCAAAACCCTCTTTTAGGATTTTTGAATTATCAAAGGGGTCGTTTGTCTTTTACACGTGGGATATGTAAATACAATTTACTCATGTAAATTATGAATATTCAAATTTTAAGTATGTAACATTTACACATGCGTTTCTTTTACAACGTTTGTTTAATAACATTATTTTCACATCATTACACATGTGATTCATTTTTCTATGTTTGTTTCAATGATATATGTATATGTATTAAACGTTTTTGTAAATGATATTTATTAATCATTAAATTATATTCTACTCTAATTATATGAAAAGGAGACAAAAAATGACTAATTTATATCAAAGTTTTCATTTGCATTTTCGATCCTTAAAAAAGAACATGTCTTTCAACATGAAATATTTTTTTCAAAAATATACATTTCTATCAATGATCACCTTAAAAAAATGCATTCCAACATGTTTGGTTAAGGAAATCATAGTCTGATGAAAAAGAAAATATGATTATTTATAATATTTTTATTAATTAATATTTAGTTCAATATTATATTAATTCATTATTTAATTTGCGTAAAACTTAACCCATGCATCTCACTGGCTTTATGTTAATATTAATCAACTATAGAAATATATTTTATAAAAAAAAAAATTTGTATAGCAAGGCCAGAGAAGAATAAAGAGATTACCTTTATAAAAGGGGATAAGATGTAGGGAGGGTTTTCATTAATAGGTTTAATCGGTCTTGATGTATTTTTTATTATTATTTTGTAAATGCTTTGGAGTGGGGTTTCGAACTCAGAACCTCTTTGATGGAAATGCCTCTTTTATTATTATTTTTCTAAATGCGTTGGAGTGGGGTTTCGAACTCAAAACCTCTTTGATGGAAATGCATCTTTTATTATTATTTTTCTAAATGCGTTAGAGGGGGATTCGAACCCAGAACCTCTTTGACGGAAATTGCCCTAAAAACAAACCGTATGCCTCCAACGGGTATTCTTTGAAATCACATGTGACTTAGTATTCTTTTTTCCCACCTGAATATGTGTTCAAATCTTGGTGTGAAAATGGGCCCACTTTCACACTATTTACACATCTGATTTACAAACAAGATGCGTAAATACTTGTAGACAAACATGACTGATGCGTAAATATTATGCATATTCACCATTTACACACGTAAATGGGTGTAAACAGACGACCCCTATGAAAACTGGTATTTCTCATGTTTCTTATCTGTTTTCAGTGCTCATGAGGCTATGACAAGTAATACAACTCATCTTCAACCAATCTACATTAAAGGAGCTAAATAACTAGACCTAGTCTTAAAGTGTGCTACTCTAACACCATCTATCTACCAATCAAATGGAAAAAGGATGATGTGAAATTGAATTCAGCTCATCTGTGGAATGCACTGACCACCTGATTTCTTTTTTATTTTTCTTTTGTGACAAGTTGGTTGTTCAACTGACATGGTGGCCCTTTTTGGATGAGATTTTATTTTCTACTTATTTTCTTTATTTAAGAATAGACTAGAATGGCAAAACAAAACTTATATAGCCACCGCAATATAGCTGGACAAGGCTTTGACGATAATGATGATTTAAGAAGAGATTTCTCCGATCACAATCTACTCATGATTCATCAATATAACAAAGGTCTCTTAATCATCTTAATCAGAATCTTTGCAAGGGCTACGTCATTAATTTGTCTCCTCGTTAATAGATTACATGATTTGAACCCAGAAACCATGTTCATTTGATGAAATAAATGAGAATGAGGCGCCCTAGCATCCTGGCATGTAAAACGAGGGTCTCCAGCATTGTAACAAATACAAATTCTTGGATGTCTAATTCAGTTAGCTTTTAGACATTTTGCATATTTTTCAGAAAGTATTCAAAAGGCGATTTTTTTAAATGGAAATGAATGTCTAAAAGCAGTCATGCACTTTTTTTCTTCTTAAAAAGTTAGTTTTTTTTTTTTAAATATTATATAACTTTCATAATATGACAAGTTTATATATACTAGCTAGCTTTTTTTTTTATTTTTATAACGGAGGGTGTTCTAGCCCTTTGGGCCGGACTAATCCTTACGGGCCCAGTAAAAATTAGGTAAATCCCTTGTAGCCCTATATACTAGCTAGTTTTAGTTTTACTTCATCCCAAACATATGGCCAGTACTAATTTTACCATAGACATACCAAAGAGTTTATTTGAAATAAGGTCTAACCAAAACAAATCTGTTTTAAACAGATTTGTTTAAATCAACTCGATTCCAAAAAGACAAGACTTGCCAAAAGTTTGATGGCTTACCCATGTAAATATCAATTCTCCTGGCTTTAACCCAGCTCATTTACAGCCCTACCAAAGAGAGGGTCTGGGCTCAGCTAGCCTAAGCGAGACTTTCATATTTTATGAACCATAGGTCTGTTAATAGGTTTCCATCTGAAAGCTGTGGCCAACCTCCTAGTTCCACATGACGTCGATATTGAAAGATATTTTCACATGGGTGATGTTATGCCTGCATCCCAGAAACTCTTGCATGTGCCCCAGCTCATCTAATGCTGACAAAATCTCCCATGTCGCTTCTTTTGATTTCTTTTTGTGCCAAGAAAATGACCCAGAGCCCAATGGGTGGTAGGCCACAACGATGCATTTTCTTTGACAGACAAATTAAGATATAAAAAATACATTTGCATGAGGAAAACAGAGAGAGAAGAACATTGGTATCAGGTACACATCCTTAAGGCTTGGATTATGCTACAAGGTTTGAAAGACAGCAGTATAGGTTTCTTAGGAACTTTGTCTAATATTTCTTGTTTCGAGATTTTATTATATGTATTCACTTTGACTCGAACTACGAGAAATTTCTATATGGTATTTTTTTTATTTTTTATTTTTTACTTCCTCCTCTTTTCACTTTTTCCTGGTTTGTAGGTTTGTAGATAGTGGAGATCCCACTGAGAGAGATCATCTTTGTGGTGGATTATGTTATTATCACTCCCTCATTTTGTTAACTCCCCACTTCAAAGTAACTACATCAGAAAGGCTGTCTAAAATCTTTAATAAAGGATGCCTTTTATGAGTGAGTTTCTTTTTGTTTTTATATTTGGTGTGACTCTCTTCCCGCGAAAAAGATTTTTCATGATAAGGATTTTGGTTATTTTTTCCTAAAGAAAGATTTTGGTTTTTTATTTAGCAACGAAATTAAAGCACGATATTTCTCTCTCACACAAATAAGATTTTGGAGGGATGCAGAATTCTCTTATTGCACATACACACCATAAAAGTTGGAGGTAGATGACATGTAAAAGAAGCATCTCTGGGTTAAAGAATATTTTTCTTTTAAATGAAAATTTGAAGAATTCATGTCAAGACAATTTCAAATTTTCTAGAAGAACTCTCTCTCTCTCTCTCTCTCTCTCTCTCTCTCTCTCTCTCTCTCAAATATATAGTTATTAACTCATGATTAGTTGGTTTCATATAATTTAATTCACGTGTTGTTTGCACAAAATAGACAAAAGAATTCATTGTGAATGAGCTCCACCGAAGAATTATTAAAGAGAAAAAGGGCGAACGATATATAGTGGTGATCGATCTAGATGTGAACTATGACTTTCCTACCGATTATTCATTTCCATCTTATTCAATCTTCATTTGTAGGATTCACCTTTGGGTGTTATTTTTAACCGCTCATAAAAATACAATCTCAAATATTGTTCAATTACATAAAACAAACAGGCCTTGGAGTTCAAACTTTGGAAACCAAAATAATTCTTCAAGTCACTATAGTTTGTTGGCATTTAAAATTATGATCAATTAAGAACCTGAATAATATCTTAAAAAAAGAAAAGAAAAGGAGAGGGCACTAATTGCACCTATTTTTAAATTACTGACAGGAAATTGTCCATTGGAAATGCTCCTGGTTAAGCAACCCATTATTTGTCCTCCATGTGAAGTTCAGCCATTTGAGCAAGTGGAGCCCACCCTCAACCGTGCAGTCTATTATTTAGATGGCTCCATACAGGATGGCATAAATTTTTTTTTTCTTTTCCTTTTAGAGATTCTAAGATCTCAGTCATTCAATCATTAGACAACAATATCATGAATACGGTATTTTAGGATTTTTTTTTTTCTCATTGGCCATTTGCAGGGGGCCCACTATATCAGTGGTTCAAGTATTTAAAAGGTGCATGTGCCCTCTCCCTTGTAATAGATAATATATATCCATTTAAAATTGTTCGACATGAAAGACTAGGACACATATTTTAGATATGTAGACCAGGATTATGCTGTCTCACACTCATCAAGAGTGAGATTCTCCATTGAATTGAACGGTGTATTCGTGTAGATAATGTGATTAACTCACTCATAAAATTGTTGTCATCTAAAATTGTTTCAACCCAATCTCTCATTAACGATGAGAGATATCTATCATAGGAGCATCTCTTTTATATATATATATATATATATGGATAATGACCGTATAATAGGTTTTAAACCTGACAATCGCCTCAGACCAGTTGGAAAAAGTGTAATTACTGCAGAACGATTCGTCTGTAGGATATCTCACATTGCAATATCCTATAGATGTAGGATATGGCATTATGTGACATCTTAAGACCATAGGATATCGCAAGATGACCCCTTCCCGCCCAAAAGGATCACATCTTGCACCTGAGTTTAAATATCTGGATTTGAGATATGCCTGAAAACCTTCCACTGCTCGAACACATAGGCAGGAAAAAGGTAGTAGAACAGAATTATGAATTCGTAGTGAAAATGTGTTTTACGTTTGTGTGGGAAGGGGTAATCTTGTGATATCCTATAGACATAGAATATCACATAATGCGATATCCTACATCCCTAGGATATTGCAATGTGAGATATCCTACGGACGAGCAGTTATGCGGCAATTACACTTTTTTCGACATTTCTGGGGCGATTGTCAGTTTTAAAACCTGTTGTACGGTCATTATCATATATATATATATATATATATATGTTCGAAGCAATTTGGGTATTTCTCTAATCATTGGAAAAGAAATAAATCCAATGTTTTGGATTGAGCTAAAGTAGACTCCGGGGAGATAATTTATCAAAGATATTCATATACCCCCCTTTGTGTTGTATCCGATGCATGGGATAATTACTCTGAGGAAAAAGAATTGAGAACTAGGAGCTGTCCTTGTTCGAAACCCGCCCCTTATCCAGATGATTGGAGATCGATCCTTAGGTTTCTCCCTTCATTTGAACATGCTCTCTCTCCGTATGTGCAGGACAATCTTATGTGACTTGTGCATGTGCTCTCATGGGTCCTAGCCTCTTGCTGGAGTGCAAAAAAAAAAAAAGGTGAAGAGATAATACTGAATCATTGAGGTTGGCTTTTGAAATACACATGGTATATGACGCCTACCTAAGAAAAAGGTAAAATATCACTTAAATATATGATAATGAGCCAGACTGTCGAAAGTTGAAAATTCTCTATGCCCGTCAATGATTGAGATTCTAGAAATTAAATAAAAACAAAGTAGTGATAATCAGGAGATCTGTGTTGATCTAAGTTAATTAGACCACTATAGTTGAACCCTGTGAAATGAATGAACAGCAAAGACAGCAAGAATGCAAAATGACAATTTTAAGTTTTAAGTTCGCTGTACGATTAAAAAATAAGTCAAGAGATAAGGAGTGAATGAATGTGGCTGCATAATTTTTTTAAGAATTGGGAGAAAGAGGAACAATAGAACAAGGGGTTATCCCATTGGTTCGGTTCTCTGCTTCTTATCTAATTGTCCAGGATTTAATGTATTCGGTGCTTCTTCTTCCTATCCATTGTGGGAGTGGGCTTCTTGTTGATGATTTCTCATGGGTCCCAACCTCCTTCTCTTAATACCAACAAAAAAACAACTGGGTCAAACAAGGTAAAAGTGGCTAAGCAACTGGAAAAAGTGTGATCTCTTAAGATCACAATTGATTATGTCTCCATGTAGTGGCTAAGCAACCCCAAAGCTCTAAATCCACGTGCACAGAAATGACTGCAACATTAGATCAATGGGACCCCAAACGTTGATAAACTTACAGTTCAAATGACATTTTCCCCCCCAAAAGCTAGATTGGTAGGCTTAGGTGTAAAATCCACATATATGTTGAGTCTAGATTATGGTTTAAAATCTCGGTTTCGGTCGCAGTATTGGCCAGGCCGAAAAAAAAACTATGATATCGGTATTGATCGTGGATATCGATCAGTCGCGGTCGTCGTTGTATAAATTTTTTTTAATCCAAAAAAATTCGCAAAAATATCCAAAAAACCCTGAATATTAGAAAATTTTGGAAAACAATATTTTTTTTCCATTAGTAATAACAATAAATCAAAATCTCGATCACCTTAAGTTATGAGTCTTGTTTGCATCGCAGTTCACTGTCTTCTCCAGTATTTTATATGATGCAACCATTATTAATGCTCATGATCAATTTATTAGTGTAAAATATAAGAAAATAAAGATAACATATCAATTATCATTTAATACTAACTCAATCAACAAATAATATATTATAATTCAAATATTGAAAAATACGAACATAAAATAATTGAAATAAAAATCTAAATCATGTTTATGACTATGATAAGATGTAGATCTATCATCTACACACTATTAATAAGCCCTTAGTATCATAAATACTCTAACAAGTATCAACAATTATTTTTAGAAAAAATTAAGATTTAATAAAATCATTTTCAAAATACTAAATATATAGATCTATCATAAAAGTATGTAGATCAATCATTTACACACCATACAATGATCATGAATCATTAAAAGAACATATTTATGATGAGATTTAAAAAAAATGATATATTATAATTCAAATATTAAAAAATCCAAAAATAAAATAATTGAAAAAAAATATCAAAATCATGTGTATGAGTAGATCTAGGATGAAAATATGTAGATTTAACTTCTAAGTGAAGAACACAACCAAAGTGACAAATCCAAAGATTTCTATACTTCATCTAAAAATGAAAAACAAAAAACACATAATAAGATGCTTTAAGTTGATTTTCTCTTACCTTGGCTTGAATAATATTTTCTTTAAGAAATAGATGTGGGATTTGAAAAGATGCAAGAGGGATGTTTGATGGAGTGTGGCTGCTGCCCTAAGGAGTAAGGAGATGAGAGGAGAGGAAGAGAAGAGGAAGATTAGGGAAAATTTTAGAAAAGTAGGGTTTTTATTCATTTTATATCATCTCAGCCGGTATTTTGCAAAATATCGACCGAGGTATTGGTTCTCCCGAGATGAACTTCATATCAGCCACTATATCTTGATATTTTGGGGATATTTTCCCTGCAATACCAGTTCATATCGGCCGATATGAACTGGTATCGGCCAATTTTTTATACCACGGTCAGATCCCCCGTCACAGCTTTTACTTAGAACTTGTGACGTCACTGTGACACACGCTGGAATCTCCATCACAGCTCCCATATAGAGACTAGAGACAATCCATCCCCTCCGGACCGGATTATATCTCCATATGGGACCCGAGAATATGGAGTTCTTGGCATGCATCACACGGTTCCCATGTAATAGCTGTGACAGGAGATCCTATATGATCTCACTAGCCACACTTCCACACTGATGTTTCTTCCTTTTTTAATCCACATTATAAGTGTGAGGAGGAAGTCTACACTATGAGAAGGATAGCCCACACGCATAAAAATAGTGAAATACCTAAAATTTGATCCATAAACAGCCGAGTGACATGTGGAGTTGCCAGCCATTTGAGTAATCCCTTATTGTCCCGATTTTTCCTTTTTATTGTATAGTCTTGCTAGCAGACTTGCGACGACGACATGAGATTTCTAACCAGACTTGAGACAAGATGGCATGGGTTTTATAGGCGATGTTCTAAATTGACCTCAATGGCCACTTTAGTTAAGTAACCAGTATTATATGGTGACATATGGCATAACCCTTTTTTTTTTTAGTGACACGTGGCATGTGGATGAGCTTATTGGCTAAACTGATTAAAAGAGGTCGTGGTGGAACAATACCCTACCAAAAACTAGCCCTGTCAAACATTTTTAATTGTATGATTTAATGGTTTGGATTAAGTTATCAAAATAAAATTTAATGAGTAGTTCGCAATTATTACCTTAGGGCTATGATGATAAAACTACGGATTGATGAGCTAAATGTTGCTCGGCTGTTGTTTTTTTGGAGTTTGCAGCAATTCTTTTCACGAGTAAGTATGGGAACATATATTTTATATCTATCTTTAATTTTCTCAAACCACCCTTTTACTGGAGTTTCTCTATTTGATAACTTTCCCACTGAAAAACGGTTAGATAGTGACCTAGTGGAGAAAAGCGGCAGTTTTCATTGGTTGCATGTGGTTTGAACCCTAGGTACTCCACTTCTTTTTATATGTGTGGGCTTTCTTTCCGTGTTTGCGGGCTCCTTTCGTACATAAGAGGGTTGTCTTTTTGTGTGCTGGATCTCTCGAGTCCCAATTCCCTTGGTTGGGGTATAAAAAAAAACATTAAAAAAAAAGCAAACTGGTGAGGGTTCAGAGGGGTGTACATCCCTTTATCAAGGGTTTGGGAGCGGAGCGGAACCTCCAACCACAAGTTTCATTGGCTAAATTAGAAAATTTGACTTAGAGGCCCATTGTGTCATGGTCATTATCATCAAAGTTGTATCTCAACTATGTTGGAGTCGGCTGCATAAACACATCTCTCCATTCTAACCTGTTATGGGCCAAATTCTTGAATAGATAGCCTGAGGGGAACTGTATAAAAGTACAAGATTTTTGAGAGATAATTATCACCGAATATGAATATGTCTTATTCGTCATTTTAGGTTATAAAAAATCATTTTATTAGAGGTGTGAGGAGAGTAGAACTAAAAAAAATTGTAATCCTAAAATTTCATAATAAGTTGGAAACATATTTGTCTCCTCATGGGCGTACTGCCAAATCACATAAATCTTGTTGTGTTTTTGTTTCGCTTGTTTATTTTGTTGCATCATGATGATGTCTCGACTGATGAGGCTCTAATGGCCACCAAATATGACCCGCATCTCGACATATATGCTAAATGAAGTTGATTATCTGCCACCCATCTTTAATCGATATGGACTGCGAACACATGAGCAAACCACATTTTGATCACCCTTAAGAGAGTCATCACTACTGCAATCACTTTAGAGTTCATTTTGGGCCTATTTGTTTGCATAGAATATATACATTCGATCCATACGAACTCATGTCTTATGTGGTTGAGAAATAAAGATTAAATGAAATTATGAAAAGAGGAGCGTCAAATGACCTTTTTCTTTTATAGAAATAGAATTAAAGGAAAATGGAAAATGAATACCCAATCATCAAGGTAGTAATTCAGCTCGAAGGAAAGTCAAGGTTCCATTCACATCTCCATCTTATATATTTCACCCTCACCTCTTTAATGATTTTAAAGATGGAGCTTATTTAACCAGGAATTCTTATGCATTCTATCTAAACAAAAACTAGGGTAAATCATGAGAGATCCTTGATTATTATGTTATAAAGTCTCTAGTACACAACATTATTGTTTAAGGCCTAAAGTCCCTTGCGCATGGGATTAATTCGGGTGGTGGTCCCCTAGCATGCCACATCAGATTTTTTTATGGCTGACTTGCTCTTCTAACTGTTTGAATAGTTGTCATGCAATTTAATCCTGGTTTTTAACTCCAACTCATCGTCTTTCCTTGATTATTGTTGAATTTAAATGTAGTAAGATGAGTTTTCGACAAAACCATATACAACTCAGCTAAAATAATATCAAACTCATCTCAGTCCAAAAGCAAAGTTAGATAGAACTATAACAAATTCAGATAAAATCATAAACAAATTCATTTAAATTCACTTTAGACACAGATGATTTTAAATAAGATTTAGATAAATTCAAACAAAAACTAGTCAAACCAAATCTAATCTAGTCAAATAATTTTACATCAAAAACAGATAAATTCATATTGATAGGACATAACTTCTTTATGAACTGGTTATGATTTCGAACACGGATAAATTTATATAAACTCACATCAAAGTTAAAAAAGTTCACATCAAATTAATATAAATGCACACCAAACTTAGATAAATTAATTTCAAATTCAGATAAATTCACCTCAATCCAGTTTAATTCTAACCACACTCAGATTAATTCACAACAAACATAGATAAATCCATATGAAGCTTATATAAATTCATACAAAATAGAGAAAAGTTTAATTTAAAGTCAGGTAACATCATACCAAAGTTTGATAACTTATACAAAACTCAGACAAATTCATAGTAAACTCACAAAACTCATTTAAAACAAAGTTGAATATATTTCAAAGTAAAATAAAATCATGCGAAATCCATTTAAGTTCATACCAAAGTCATATTATTTAATGAGAATCTCAGATACATTCAGAAGAAAATCAGATAAAATCATATCACAGTCAAATAATTTTTCTTGGAACCCTGTTTAATTGACAACAAACCTAGCTAATTACAAATCAAACTCAGATAAAATTTGGGGTGTACACGAATCGGATTGGTGCGGATTGGGCCAAATCCGTCACCAATCTGTTACCTACGGATTTACGGATTTGGAATCCGTCACCAATCCGTGACTATTAAAATCCGATCTAATCCAATCCGTGGAGGACCAGATCATATCAGATTAATCTGTTCAGTCTAATGTTAAAAGAAAAATATCAAACATGTTAAAAAATTCAGCATACAACCTAACAATCCACAAAAAAATACAAATTACCAATTGATCAATACAAAGAGTTGTTTTTATCTATATTACAACTAAAAGAGATCTAATCAACAAAATAGTGCAAGAACATGTGTTTCGAAGATGAAGCAACGAATGGGGGTAGGGTTTTGGGGATAAAGGTTTGTAGGGAATTACATTTTGTCCCCTTATATTTTCTTTTGATTTTATGATTAGACATCTTAATTTATATTTAGACCCCTTAACATATATTTTATATTTAATGTTAATGGATCGGATTTTATTGAATTCGCAGATTGAGGGTGAAATCCGCCACCGATCCGTTGCTAACGGATTACAAAATTTTCAATTCGTTACCAATCCGGTTACCTTCGATCGGACAAAGATCTGTGAATCGGATTAGATTTACGGATTAACGGATTTTTTGTGCACCCCTAGATAAAATCATGTAATATACAGATAAACTCATTTAAAGTCTTTTTTAATTGATATCGGACTAAAACAACTTGAAAACAATCTTTGATAAATTCACAGCAAGCTTAGATAAATTCACAAGAAACTTAGATTATTGCTTAGGTTGCAGATCATATGACAGTCTAAAATGTTTTTAAGCAGAGTGTGTTTGCTGACATATAGAGAGGGCATTTTTGTCTTTTTGATTGTGTCAGTTTTAAAAGAGGACTGCCACGTCCATGAGAAACTATCTTAGACCCTAGACTATAAAACACAATGATGAGAGACCTTCCACCAAATGCCCCAACAATCTAACCCCAAACTTTGCCCATTCCCTAAAAAGTTGTTTCCTATTAGGAGAATAGTCTCCTTGAGACTAAAAAAAAATATGAAGTCATTTGGCCGGTCCCTTCTTCTAGACACGACTCATCGAAGTCTTCATCAACCATTTGTCACGACCCGGGGCCGCGATTAGGATTACTTCGGACAAATCCCGAGTCGCGATCTTCATACTTACTCCTGTAAATTTTGAATTAATCGAAGTTAATACGAAATCCATAAGAGATATCATACAATCAAACCTGTCACATGTACAATTTTGTGGAAAATATATATACATTGACAAAACAATTGAAATAGTACAAGTTCCTTACATAAAAGTAAAGTTCATATACACATCTGTTTTATCTAACTATGTCAACCACTACATATTAAAATACAATCCACGTGACAACTAATTACATCTCAAAATGAATAACAAAGGTATTTCTAAACAATCGAAATCCATTCATTGTTCTTGTGCACTCCGATTCATGCCCATTATATCAATCCTCCTGGAGGAACCTGATTGGCCTCCTTTGCATGCGGCGCGGCCTCTGGATTACCGGCACGGGCAACTTGGCCTGTAATGTCATCAATAACACTGTGAACACGACGGTTCAACAATGTATACACAAATCTATAATAGTACATGCTAATAACCTGTCTATCAATTCTATAATCAATAATCCTGGACAATTCAAATCGATAACATTTACAAGAGCTGGCAATTACATTAGCCTTCATTCATTCAGTTCTTCCCAAAATGAAGCATTCACTATCAGTGTCCTCATTGGCATAGGGCGGAAGGGCGCACCATTCATGACCCAATTTTAAGGAATATTTCATTTAGTTATTTCAGTGGTTTCACTTTATTAAGTGGCTTATCAAATGTGTGAGATTTGCCAATGTTTTGATCAAAGTTCACTGGCATCCCAACAGAGCTCCGAAACACTCCATTCCATTTACTGCAATAGGATTGTTCATTATTCATTCATTTCATTTCATTGATTCATTTCCTTTCATTAATTCGATTCATTTCATTAATTCAGTTCATTTCAACTCAGTGGCAAGCTTAAGAAATACTATGTAGTGCCAGACGCAGGAACCAATTAAAGGATTAAACCTTATTCAATTTCAATTTCCTAAACCAACATTCAGGTGAAACGTTCATTATCTAATGCATGTGTTATTTTCGATGACATCACTTTTAAGTGAAATTTACATTAGCATAACCTTAGCTAACACCCATGAAGGTTTAGGTAAAAACACCATCACTACAAGCCTTAGACGTTGGCTTCCATTTCATAAAAATCAGACCTCAATTTGAGATTCTCCACAAGTTCAGTGACCTTGTCGGTCACCTGTCGGTTAACTGAATTCATAAATTCGGCTAACTGAACAATGTCGGTCAACTCACGGTCAACTTTTCAAAAGCTCATTTTCTTCTGATACAATTTCTGATATCTTGCAAGGGAGTTCAGTTACCTTGTCTGTCGAACGAACTCACAGTGTTGGTTAATTGAACGTTAAACCTCAGTTGGCTCTACACCAAGTTCCAAATGAGCTCGGTTGTCAGTTTGGTCATCCTGACGAGCTCGATCATCAGTTCAGTTTGGTTTGGTCATCCTGACGAGCTCGGCCGTCAGTTTGGTTCGGTCATCGAAATGTGAGTTCGGTTGACGGAATCCAGTTCGGTCAGCTTTCCAGAAGCTAAACTTCGGATGAAAAATTTTGACAGGGAATTTCGGTCACCTCTCGGTCACCCTTTGGCTAGCCGAACTCACGAGTTCGATTAGCCGAACAATGTCGGTGAGTACTCGGTTAGCTTTCCAAAAGTTGAATTCTTCTGTGAAAACCAACTCAAATGAGTCGGTCAGCTGTCGGTCAGCCGACAGTTCCCAGAAGTTTAGAGAAATTTTGAACTGAAATTTCCGGATTTGAGCTCTTTGAGTTCAAACAAACCCAATAACATCTTAAATCATATGAGGTGAGTATACTTGCCTCTTTTGAAGATCAACTGACAAAAAGCCTCTTTGTTAGCTTGGCTTTGAGATGAAAATCTCCAATTGAAACCCCTTTTGAACCTAAAATCAAAACCAATCCATAAAATAGAACTCCCATGAGTTCATTGTGGTAGAAACACTCTAAGGCATTAAGTAGAACTTGAAAGTTCTATAAACAAGTGAAACACTTACTTGTAGTCCTAGGTCAAGGAAGGTTGAGCTTCCTTTCAAGCTTTAGCTTCAAGAAAATGGAAAGGGAGCTAGAGGAAGAAGAAGAAGTGGATGAAGCTTCTTCAACCACTTGCAAAGCTTCTAATCTCACACTTGATGGAGAGAAATTGGAAGAAAAAAGAAGAGAAAAAAGCTGGGTTGTGCTGGGAGTTGATGAATGAACTCAAAGGAGTTCATCATCATCTTATAAGGGATCTTTTTGCATAAAACCTCCTTCACTTCCATCATTTACATATTGAGTCAAATGAAAGGTCATTTGAGTCAATTCACGTTGGAATAACTCCTAGTATAGAAGTTGATGTACTCTTCGAGATATATGCGTGGGTGTCAAGAGTTTCCGTATTCGACGAAATATGCGAAAATTCGTATTTAAGAAAAAGTCCTCGTATCACTTGATTTATGGCTAAAACCAATTCAAATCACTCAATGCCATTGATTACCCTTTCATTAAGTTCAAATCAATCATTTGAGACTAATCCAATTCAATTTGGTCATTAACCAACATTAATTCAATGAAATATGCTTAATTAGCATTAATTCTGATTAATTAGAGTTAATATTGATTAACTCGGGATAAAGTGTTACACCATTCCATAAACGTGTTGAAGAGAAGGATGAGACGTGCTGTGCTCTCCCAAGAAGACTGCGGAAGATTCAAAGATCGGCGAGTTGGAGACTTTCTTTATCGACTTGAATTGCATGGCCTAGAATTCACGGCATAACCATTCAATTCATACAATCTATGTGACGGACTTAGCATTTTGGCCACATCTATTTCAGATGTGGACAAATGAGAAGTTTTTCTAATTGTCTCTTTCTCAAGGGGTGGTCCACAAGATTCGCCATCTAGCCCATATTTTGGCCCATTGCACACGCATGATGAAAGGTTTTTTCCAAGGTATAACATATATAGATTTGCTGGACCCTTTTGCACGCCCTACATCATTGGGTGTGGAGTTAAGCTTTATATTGCATCCACAGAAACTATTTCGTTGAATAAGCCAATGGAACCGTTTTACCAAAAAAAAGGTGAAAAATGGAGTCAATAAGAGCCTTGGAGGCTCTTTAATGACCACCATAAGTGGCTACATGGCCAACATGCCCACATATGATGGAGCTTACCACTGTGCATGTGACCCATGAGAGACCTAGCTAACATGGGAGTGGACCTAGCACGCATTGGGGAGAAGACCAACTATACATGCAAGGGAGAGGACCCAAGTATTGAACCTTAGACGGTGGTTGAGAAACGGACCCACCTGAGTTGTAACTTTCCAATAAGTTGTCAGGGAGGGAGACAGGACTCAGGAGTAAGGCTATCACCAAGGCAGATCACGGTCTAGCCTTCTATCTTCAAATATACACGCCGATGCCTAGCCTAGCCTTTGGCATGTCTGCATTAGTTAGGCCCTTACACTAGTTTCTATAGCTAGGAGCGGAAGGATAAATGATATCTTTTTAATTTTTTTTCTACAGCACCACTGACTGCCAACTTGATGTTAACCAATGCAAATTCTGGTCGGTAATTTATACATGATGTAAAATCATAGGGCCTCGTAAGAGTTATTCAAATAAAAATTAGAATATAACAATATCCTCATAAGAGATTATAAAATGTCACTTTATGGTGATCTAATTTAACCAAAAAAAAAAAAAAAACATCCAACTTCTTACCAATCTCAAACAATTCAACGCGCACACCTCTTATACTTCATCTTAAAGACTACAAGGTGTGAATCAAAAAAGGGAAGTTGAAAATTGGGTAGGCAAAATGATGTAAAGTACAATTTGTTAACTGGTTAGTTGACGAATACGACAACCACTGCATGTTGTAAAATGGTGAAATTTATGTCAAGAGTGCACGTTTTACAAATTACTGAAATGAAGTAAGTTTGATAATATGTAGGCTAATGCAGATTTGACTATAACAATAACTGATTTATCAATGGATTAAGCAAAA
Organism: Persea americana; assembly: GCA_029852735.1. Classification (NCBI taxonomy): domain Eukaryota; kingdom Viridiplantae; phylum Streptophyta; class Magnoliopsida; order Laurales; family Lauraceae; genus Persea; species Persea americana. The sequence continues at coordinate 56,227,643 of CM056813.1, read as the reverse complement.
GAAAAGGAGTAGGGCCCGACTTTGAAAAGCCCTTCTTAAAAAATTGAGGCAGTGAGATCCTCCACATAGGGCTGCTTAGACCTTATATAGTTTAAGGAGGGGAGCCCGCAACCAGGGAACTGGTGCAGTTATTATCCTGAATGATTAAGATTAAAGAAAACATACACATGGGTCCGCTGCAGTTGGTTGTGAAGCTGTGAATTCTTACCTTACTTCCAGCCAAATGGAAATAAATGCATGTGCCTTTTCAACTGCATTGGATTCATTCATTTAACCCCAAATTCAGAGAAACCAAGTACGGAAGAAACTCTCATGAACCCCAAGCTGTAGTCTGCCCTAGCAAGGTTTTTTTTTTTTTTTTTTTTCTGTTTTTTTTTTTTTTCAGGAGAATGAGGAAATGAGGTGAGTCAGTCCTCTGTAAATTTCATATGGTGTTCTTCTTGATCTTGGCATTTATGAATCATGATTCCTCTTATTAAAAAAAAATCCGAAATCACTTCACCATTTTTGGGGTGGCGAGATAAACGAAACCCATATCCTGATTTTGATATCTTTTCGCTCTATCTGTTCTGTTTTTTTCTTTGTTATTTCTTGTTTGAAAGTGTGCTTATATGATATGGTCATGTTGAGAAACCCCATTAATTTTGAGCTCGATGTTGACTTTCTTATAGAGATAGCGGGATGGTGTGGTCATTGGTCAGGTCAGTTGAAGAAAACCCATTAAGTTTTTGTTTCTTTATTAAGTTTCCTGGAATGACGACTAAAACCGCTCATGAATCTGGTGTCCCAAGCTGTGTTGCTGGTTTTCTTTAGAGATTCTTGTTTAGCATGCATTAAAAAAAAAAAAAAAAACCTATGAAGTTTACAAATAAATTACGTTAGTAGTAATTCGGATTATGTTTTGTTTGCAGTGGTTTTTCATATGGCAAGATTAGATAAAGAAACCCATTAAATAGATTGTGAAAATAAAGAGGAAGAAAATGGGGTCACGTTATAACTCATTCATGAGGATCCTTGGGCTTTTTCTTTTATCTGATGTTAATCTTTCCACAAGTGTCAATGCATAATTTCTCACTTTGTTGGTGTTAGAATTAATCCAGTTGTTGCTGTGAAACATCACTCTTATGACAGGAAATCCAGTTAATATAACTGAAAAGAAAGAGGAATAAGATGGAAACGCATTATAACTGATTACTAATTTATTAGCATTTTTTCGGATTTTTGCAAGATTTCTCAATTTCTTGATGTAAGAAATATACATTTATTGCTGTAGAACATCACTTCAAAATCCAGGCTAATTTTAGTTTCTATTTCCTTCTATTTTCCCTTTTTTTGGTTCTCTTTAGTTGATCTGGAGCGGCAGAAGTTGGATTCTCTTAAGCTATGGAAATTCTATCTTTTGTTCATTTGGTCTGGACGACATATCTGTTTTTAGTCCTCTCTGATACTTGCACTGCCAGTACACAGAGCATCGGTCGAATTTCTCCTCCTTTTCAAGGTTCTCAGATGAATTGGGTCGACAACGAGGGTCGGTTTCTGTTATCCAACAGCGGGGCGTTTGCTTTTGGTTTCTCTCCTCGTCAGGATATCACGTCCTTTCTATTGGGAATCATACACGTTAAAAGTTTGAGAGTTGTTTGGACTGCCAACATAGGCTCTCCAGTAACCAATTCTGATAAGTTTGTGTTTGGAAATGATGGGAATGCCTATTTGGAATCAGGCAGCACTGTGGTTTGGTCAACTAATACGACGGGGAAAGGAGGCGCTACCATTGAATTGCAGGATACGGGCAACTTGGTCTTGCTCAGTAACGATTCGAGGCCTCTTTGGCAGAGTTTCAGCAATCCTACAGATACCCTTTTATCTGGTCAGAACTTCACAGATGGAATGAAACTAACAAGCAGTCCCAACAGCAACAACTTGGTCTTTCATCTCAAATTTGAGTCTGGAGATCTGATGTTCTATGCTGACTTCGTGCCCCCACAACCATATTGGTCTATGCAAAAGGAAACCAGGAAAACAACTGACAAGGTTGGCAGGGATGTATATTCTGCAGCTTTAGTTTCCGGTTCATGGAAAGCATATGATCGAACTGGCACTCTACTTTGGCAGTTCATTTTCTTACAAGATGCCGATCCAAACATCACATGGGCTGCTGTTTTGGGAGATGATGGGTCATTTTCATTCTACAATCTTCAGAATGGAGGACAGGGTGTTGCCGAGAACATTAGGATACCTCAGGATTCATGTCAGACACCTGAGTCTTGTGGTCCATATTCCATCTGTTCTAGTAACAACCGCTGCCAATGTCCTGTTGCCCTTAATCCTCACTCAACTTGCAACACTGATATCGTTTCTAATTGTAGCTCGAACAGTTCAGTGGTGCTTGTAAGTATTGGAGATGGACTTGGGTACTTCGCTATTGATTTTGTTTCACCCATTGGCAAATCCAGTCTGGAAGGTTGTAAAAAATTATGCATGGATAATTGCTCATGTCTTGCACTGTTCTTCGATGAAAAATCAGGAAAATGTTTTTTGTTTGACCAACTAGGAAGCCTGCAACAGTCTAATGACAATTCAAATGGATATGTTTCATATATTAAGATCTCAGGAAGTGGAAATAGTAGCCCAAATACCGTGCAGGAGGGAAGCAGTGGCAAGAAACCCTACCCAATAATTGCAGCCATAGCACTTGCAACAGTACTGGTGATTGCAGCTTTAATATATTTTGCCGTTCGTTACATTCGGAGAAAGAAACCATCTGAGCCATCACAAGGTTCTTCAGAAGAGGATACTTTCTTTGAGAATCTGACTGGAATGCCCATTCGTTTCGGTTACCGAGAGCTTCAAACAGCTACCAATGACTTCTCTCTGAAACTTGGCCAAGGCGGGTTTGGGTCTGTCTATCAGGGAGTTCTTTCAGATGGAACTCAAGTGGCCGTGAAGAAATTGGAGGGCATTGGTCAGGGGAAGAAAGAGTTCCGAGCCGAAGTGAGCATCATAGGCAGCATCCACCATGTCCATCTGGTCCGACTCCGTGGTTTCTGTGCAGAAGGTATGCACCGGCTTCTTGCATACGAATACATGGCAAATGGGTCTCTTGATAGATGGATCTTTCAGAAAGGTAGAGAAGGTTTTCTGTTGGATTGGGATAAGAGATTCAGTATAGCATTGGCAACAGCAAAAGGGTTGGCTTATCTCCACGAGGACTGCAATGTGAAAATTGTACATTGTGATATAAAGCCTGAGAATGTGCTTCTAGACGAAAACTTTAGTGCGAAGGTCTCGGATTTTGGGCTTGCTAAACTGATGACAAGAGAACAAAGTCATGTGTTCACGACGCTTCGAGGGACCAGGGGGTACCTGGCGCCGGAATGGCTCACAAACTATGCTATATCAGAGAAGAGTGACGTGTACAGTTATGGAATGGTATTGCTCGAAATCATCGGTGGGAGAAAGAATTTCGATCCAGCAGAGACTTCTGAGAAAGCCCACTTCCCTTCCTATGCATTCAAAAAGATGGAAGAAGGGAAACTGCAGGAAATTATTGATGCCAAGATACAGTTTGATGAGACGGATGAGAGAGTGCCAATTGCCATCAAGGCTGCTTTGTGGTGCATCCAGGAAGATATGCGTCTAAGACCTTCGATGACTAAAGTTGTTCAGATGCTTGAAGGTCTCTCGGATGTACGTCAGCCCCCAACTTCCAGTCAACTGGGTTTTCGGTTGCATTCAAATTTTTTGAAGTCCGTTAGCGAAGAAGGAACTTCTTCTGGACCGTCTGACTGCAATAGCAATGCATTTCAGTCAGCTGTGAGGCTATCTGGCCCAAGGTAGCAAAAGCTAACTATTCAGTGCTTGTTCCTAGGGAGCCTTCACCCATTTCCTGTATCCAGTGTGAATATCATCATAGTTGTGAGGGGTGCAGATTCAGAAGCTCTTGGATGAATTCCATTAATAATTCAACATAGGTACCAAAGTAAGCTTCTCGGTATGCTTTGTAGATTCTTTGTTCCATAGAAGTATCATTTGATATCTGACTGCAATTCAAGAAAAAAATAAAAATAAATAACAAACGGGTCTTTTCTTTTACTTCTGGATACACATTTTCTTTCTTCTTGTAAGTCTGCACACATGATATGTATGAACAACTATGTATGAACCGTGAGGAAACCCTCACCATAAAAAAAAAAGAAGTATGAGCAGCTATAAAGAATTCTTTTCTCATTATATGTTGCTGCCATCTTAGGACATGATTTAATGGCTGGCCAAAGAGGAAGATGGCTTTCCACTTCATCAACAAGAAACAAGGTTCAATGTGCAAAATCAAAGCACAAGATTATTGTAATGTTACATGCCCATGCCGAAAAACAAAAGGCCTTTCAATTGTATCGTGCGAGCGTCCCCCTCTCACACAAGGAATTCCACAACCAAAACCTTATAAAGTAGAACAGTGGTCTCCTAAAAGGGCAGGAAACATCATATAACAAGCAATGGAAAAAAAAAATCTCTCAATTCAACAATAGTTGAAAGCCACACTCTTAAGGCCCTTTTCTATTTCAAATCTCAAAATCTTCCTAAGGCAACTCATGTTGCACACCCATTAGTAGGCTTAAGAGTTAGAAAGGAAACAGGGAACAAGTCCTCCAGGCTCTTATTCCTAAAGTGGACCACTCTTATTTACAATAGTCTGTGTATCTGTATTCTATGCTCAAGGTGGTTGATCGCCTGCTTCAGTAATGTGATCTATTGAACCCTTTCGCATTAGTATTTGCATCAAGAAAGTTCTCTCAAATCACTTAATTCTTACATGACTCTGCTGATACTTATTGAGATTCTGGTAAGTAATGCATATTCTCTTTTTTAAAAGGGTCAACCTCTTTATTTTTGTTCTTCTATTTTTAAAATTTTCAATTTTTTAGAGTGCTGCATCAGCTTATCAATGGGTGTGTGGCTATGCTTTATACGTCTCTTCTTTGTAGAGATTTAGGGCACCTTTGTGCGGTGAAATTTCCACAGCAGGATGTGCTAATCTGATGTTTGGTGTAGAATACTTCTGCAGAAAAGTTTCAATAAAAATCCACAATTTTGAGGATTTTAAAATCCAAGGAGAAGGTGTTGAACATACGAATTTATTGGAAGTTAAGATTAGTATTAATGCTTCCAAGAAATGGGGGAAGACCCATTATCCAAAGTGGAGGCAGCCTAACCCATAAGCAAACCCCAGTGGTGACTAGCTTTGCAAAGCATATGGCGACCTATAGCGGACAAGCAAACGGGAAAGAGAGAGAAGGGAAATGAGAGAGACTAAGAGAGAAGCCTAAGAACTTCCTCTTTGCCTGAAAGACTAATTGCCTTAGTGGCCCAAGACTCAAATCCACTGAGAAGGTATCTACATTTTTTCACCAGCCCTCTAAATTTCCAATCAGACAATGTAGAGTTCTTAAGCCAGCAGAAGTTGCAATTTATAGGGCCCTCAATCAGCAGGGTGCATTTGGGGATTAAACCAAGGATTTTTTTTTTGTGGATTTTGTGCTCTCTCTCTCTCTCTCTCTCTCTCTCTCTCTCTCTCTCTCTCTCTCTCTCTCTCTCTCTCTCCACTGCACCAAACAAAATTTTTGTATCCCATGGGTGTTGTAGTCCTCCGGGGGAATTCTAAAAGAAGCATGGGTTTGCTCTTCAAAAACATGCCCCAATTATACAAGTCCCACCTGGATGCATCTTGTAAGGTCCATACGATCGTGGCCCTCCCCAAGAAGGACGTCTGTCGGGGTGTCCATACTCCATAGGCACCTGGGTTTGCAATGTATAGAATTACATGAGTCCCACATTGGAAGCAGACAACTCCAGAGCCTAAGTTTATAAGTCAAACCTCGCCTTAACTCAACATGATGCGTTTTAAAGTCGTGCGGCCCCAGATCCCATAAGAACTTTGGAGTTAAGCGTGCTCGGGCGGGAGCAGTATTGGGATGGGTGACCGCCTGGGAAAGTCCTCGCATGCGCATGTATTGGCCAAGCTACAAGGTATTGTTCTGATTCTTTTTGAGTTTTCCTGTGCTTCACACAAGCTTCTCAGCTAGTATATGCATGTGTTTTCTACTCTGGGCTAGTGCTTTCAATTGATCATTTCCAAGACCCTACTTGTCTCAAACCAGGGAGCACTCAATCTGAGTCCAAGTTGGGACCCGATGGCTCAGGCTATGCACCAAGACTTTAGACACAGTAGGTTCAAATACTGTAATGGTGGACTTGGTCAAACCTGAATAATGCAATAATTATAGTATGTTCTTGTACTATTTGTATGTTATAGATCATAGCTCAATGACCTGACCCAGACCGGGTATATGTCACAGGATTGGCACCTGACTGGGATCTGGAGTTTGGAGATACGTAATTCTCTCCATGCTCTCTCTCTCTCTCTCTATATATATGTAGGCGGTAAAAACGACACCTACTTAGATTAGGATGAGATCGGGGTTAAACTTCTTAGGACAGGGAATGCTGAACTCCGAGAACCTGAAAAGGAAGGAGAAAGACTTGGGTCAGAGGCCCTGGCTGCCGTGAGCCGAAGGCACTCCGATGCCTGAGTTAGCTCTGGTAAAACTAAACAGGAGGAGGAAGAGAGGAATGAGAGCGCGTGTAGTATTGAGGGTTGTGCGTTGGATATTGCGTACCTCTTATGGGACTGATCCCATGCATATATAGGCGAGTGTTCCTCGTTCATTCTCTCTGTGAGTGGGGGTAGGTGAGGTGAGGTCCCATCGTTCCTTACCCTGACAGGCAGCAGTAGGTGAAACGGACAATACCCCTACCTCACTTTCCACGCCTTCAGCCAGCTAGCGTACAGGGGTGATAAAGCACACCTCTTATCACCATAAATGAGCAATCCTATCGCCATAAATGACCGCCCATATCTGTCAGGGTGCGCCGTATTTCCAGGAGGAAGGTGGCGGTCCACTCTGATTCTAGTGCTGCGGTCTGGGATTAAGGATGGCTTGGCCGTGGCGCGCCCTTGTACCGGGCTGACGCCCATACCGAGCTGCCGAACTGTGGTGCTGAGCTTGTGAGCTACTGACCGAGCTGCCGAGCTGCCAAGGTATTGACCTAGCTGCCGAGCTCACGATCTTCTACCGCAGAGGCTGAGGAGCTCGGCGAGTTTAGCCGTGATCCTTGTTTAATTTCGTCATTACGGTGTTTTACCCACACAATATATATATTTACATATTGGGGTTTTAAATAAAGAAATTTTTTATAGTGAACAATGTAACAAACTTGTTGCATTTGGGCCACGGGAGTAGGGGTTTGAGCCTGATCAAATATGTTCAAAGATCTTCTATGTGATCGTAAATAGTTTGGATCTTTTCCATTGAAATAAATGTCCATGTCTTGGATCCATATTTAACAATGTAAAGTTCTTTTCATGAGACTTTCTAGATTCTGCAAACTAATATATTGTTTTGTATCGTCTAGATGGAAAGAAGCCTGCACTTGATCTCTTGAATCAGAATATGTCAGTAAGACTGGATATAGTAGGTTACAAGAATCCATGTAGTCGGAAGGTGTTCATTGTTGCAATTGTTAGAGATAATAGGAATATATTAGGGTATGTTACAGAGCATAAGCTTTAGGTTTTTTAATTAAGATTTCAAATGAGTGATTACTTATTCTTTTTCTTGTATAAATTGAGATGTGTTCTCGTATTAAAGCCACAGTGAAACTCTATGGAAATGTTGCCTCTTCTGACCTTTCAGAGCCATAGCCGGGTAGCAATCTTACATTCAAGGCGGCCATGGCACTGCCTCTTATGTTTCTGCAATGATTGACCATAATTGTTTTCCTCTAAAATCAAGCATCCTCCCCTGTCCATTTTGTGATAGTGATAGATGATGATCGTGCAAGGTATCAAGAGAGATCAAGGATTGTTCTTTTTGTTATCAATCGCACATCCTTACTATGGAAAGACCATGCGATTGTGTGAGGGAAATAGGGATATTAGGAATAGGTGGAGAATAGGTTAGAGAGGATGAGCTTTAGGTGGTTGAATTAATATTTCAAAACTGAGGTTCCTGGTTTAAGTTATTTCACCATTCAAAAGAGTGAGATTTAAGAAAAAAATGCATGTTTGCAACGAGTTTAGATTTGACCCGGGATCGCCACTGCGGGGTCTGGGAAGGATAAAATGTATGCAGCGTTACCCCCGCAAGCGGAGAGGCTGTTTCCATGTTCTGAACCTGTGACACCTGGGTCACAATGGAGCAACCTTGCTGTTGCGCCAAGGCCCACCCTCTCAGCCTAAAGCTATGATGGTATGAATTTTTAGAATTCAGCTAATTATTTTCAAGGGAAAATGTTTTAGAAGTGGCCCAAATACAGAATCAAATCTAAACCTGCGAGGCTGCAAGAAGCAAGCCCCAAAAGTTAAGTTTGATTCTTATGCCTTCGATGAAGGGAAGTTTACTCTTGCTTTTTCTCCAATCTTTCTATGTAATAACCTGTGCAAGCTAATTCAATTCTCCTTTTATGACTGAACAAGCAGATATGCCATTTGGACAGCTCCCTGTGGATTGTTTCAACTACTTCCTGTCAGTCCATCAGCCAATCTACAGAGAGCTGCCAGCCTGCTGCCACAGCCATCACTATGTAATATGGATACGCTATATAACCTCACACATGCTCGTGTCCGTAACAAGAGGCATTGCCATGAGAAAAGCAACAGATCCAAATTCATTCGGTTCAATGCTTGGTCTTCTATGTCAAATCATCAGAATGAGAGGATTGGCTAATAAGAGCCCATGTAAGCCATGAGGAAAGCCTTGTCCACATTCAACTCCAGGTACGTTTATCCAAAACAGTCCATCTGGTGGTACATGTGTATGAAGATTTAATGGTTTGTTGTTTTTGTTTTCTTCAGTTTTTTGAAAGATAAGATGGAATCATTTGTTGATCAGTCTTGATTCTTGTAGCTTTCTTCCTATTTTTAGCCCTTTATCTGCATCAAATGGCTTTCTCATGATTTGGGCACATTAAATATGCAGTGGCCTAAAGGGCTCAATTCAGTGGTTAACCTCAACGAACATATCTTCCAAATTGGGCTGTGGCTGTTTCTTTCATGCTTGGAATGTTGATTTAACTGGTCAGAGGATCCTTCCTGCTGAATATAAGCATTGAAGCATACCAATGTAGGCACAACTATAATAAATTAGAACTATGGGAAATATCAATCTTAGTACAAAAGCAATACATCCTATTAGTAGCGGGTATTTATTTTAATATTGTGTTTTATGGAATTGAAGCTTCTGGTTATCCTAGTGTACAAGTGATTAGAGGGTCGAAAAAACTTGTAAAGGTAGGTGTCTCCATAGGTAGTTGATTCTTTTAGATTAGTTGAAGTGGCTTTGTTTGGGAAAATGCTGTTTTTAAGTTTACAGTCTCGGTTAATACGGAGATTTAGGACTCTTGGGTGACTTCTAACATTACCTGCGTGGATTCATTTGGTACCAGATTGAAAAGAAGAAAGAAAGGGAATGGAGAGAGAGAAAGAGAGAGAGAGAGAGAGAGAGAGAGAGAGAGATGTCCATCTCATATTCTCATGGACATGTACCCTATATTAATGGTGTTTTATGAGATGTTTTGGGACCCAGTAGGGTCCTTGGATTTCAGTGAGTGCAACTCTATTGCACAATGCAAAATTGAAGACTTTCATTTAAGTTTGTAGACTTTTCAAGCTGTTTTTGAGAAATAAATCTCTCTTTTTCTATTTTTGAAGTGATGTTTGTATCATTCATGTGATAAATTCCCTCTTATCCTATTTATGAAGTGTAATTGTTGAGTTAGGTGACTACATCAGAAAGCTAGGGAATGATGCTGGCTTCATGAAACTACTATCAAAATCCGCTGCCTTTACTAATGCATCAAGATTTTGATAGGGATGGTTACCTAAGTAAATTTAATATGGTATTTTCGGTTAGAACCCGGTCGGTGCACTTTTGGCAGCACATTTTTTTTCATGTCAAATCATTCCTACTAAAACCTAGATGTGTTGGTAGAGTTATAGCAGAAATACTTTTTAATAACTCAATGGAGTCTTTAGCGAAGTAAAAAATGCAGTTTAATCCCTAAATTGACTAATTGTACACTAGCCCTCCAATTTAAAATTTTATGGGGGTTGAGAAACTATGCAAAGTTCAGACATTTAAAAAAAAATAAATTGTTCTTTAGTTAAGATTTAGCAAAGTCTTAAGGGCCTCTTTGTATGCCTAAAATACACAAGAATTCACGCCATAAGTGATAAAAATGAAGATACAAGGTGAATATACAAAAATGGCCATCAAATAACCTCTCTTTAAGTGGAAAGTGAATGAAGGGAAGATAAAAAATCAATACCCAGCCATCACCGTAGTAATTCAAATCCTATAAAAGTCGGGGTCCTATTTACATTGCTACCTTATCTCTTTCACCTCTCAAGCCATATCATTTACACTTTCGCTTCTTTCATTTTCCTTCAGTGGAGCTCATTTGACTATGGATTACTATGTATTCAAACAAGAAGGCCCTAAACCTTTTGGTTGGTGTTTTTCTTGTATAATCATATTCATTGAGGATGAACTACTTTTTTCCCTTAACCAAGTTTAACCAACCGCTTTTTATGATATTAATAGCAACAAATCATAGTGACTGGACAACCAATCCTTAGTGTAACATGTGATAAAAGGACCATAAGGTGAACATGATAAGATGTTATTGCTAACATGACTTAAACCAGCAATATCATGGTTGTGACATTGAGCTAAGCATCAGAACATCTGAGGAGTTTTGATTTTTGCCTTTTAACTGGTCTGACATTGAGCTAAGCATCAGAACATCTGGGGTCATTTACTTGGGACTTCATGCATGATATGTAAATTCACCAAGGGCCTATTTGTTTGTATGGAATTGAATTATTGGGAATTCAAAGTAAAATGGATTTCAAAGAAGTTTTATTAAAGAGGTGAGGGGTGAAAGATACGGGTTATAGATTTAGATGGGACCTTGACCTTTTCATTTTCTTTGTTTTCTCTTTAATTCGTTTTCTTTGGGGGAAAATTGTTTGATAGACATTTCTGAATCTTCACCTTTGTTTCTTTAATTTAAGTTGCTTTTAGAAATATTGAATTCTTACGAATTCAATTCAATGCAAAATAACGGGCCATAAGCATAAATTAGATTTGATTGGATATAAATATAAATTTATATATTTGATTTGATTTTATAAATGAGAAATGACCAATTGCCCCTTATGGGACCCACTTCAGCTGCCTATATATGTGCGTGGATGATGATCCCACGGGACGGCCTTTTTCTAAACTGCATGTGGCTCAAAACATCTTCCTATTCTGATAATAATAAGCATCTCATGAAATACCCATGTAATCTACAGCTAAAATAATCCAAGTCCAACCATTCATGTTGCATGGTCAGAGAATCAAGAATGAAAATTGAACGTTCATAATAAACACTATCAACAAAGGCCCCGGCTAAAATTTGAAAACATAGTAATATTAAAAATTTTCTAAAAATTTATTAAGAAAAAAAATAAATTAAAAAAAAACTAACATATTATCTATCATTCTTAAAATTTATTACATGCATAGCCAACATACTTAAAATTGATTGATCTTAGTAAGCATCACATCTAATCAGTAGTCCAACTTGGTAAAATAAAAGAAACTATATAAATAAATTAAAAAGTAAAGTAAACTTATCATTAGTGAAACCAAGTGGGAGGACAATATCCTCAAAATTTATACAAACAAATAATAATTTTCAAAATTCAAAAACCATTCAACCCTAATGTCAAAAAAAAGAATAACAACAATAATAACTAAAGAAGACATATTTGTCGGAGATATTAGGAAATTGGTGAGCCCACCTGTTAAATCTAATTAGTAAGATCTGGGTCATAAAAAACCAAAAAAGAGGGCAAAACCCAATATGGGGTATAAATATTGACTCTTGCCCATGTCTAAGTGGTTGAATGCTACATATTTGTACGCTCGACCATTAAAATTATAAAGAGAATTAGTTGAGTATTTCATACGTGTGCCCATCTTTGCCAAATAAAGTGTCACTTATTGGAGATATTAGGAAATTGCTGGGACCCACCTATCAAATCCAATTGGTAAGATCCGAGTCATAAAAAGAAAGTAAAACCCAAAATTCGGCGTAGATACGGACTGTTGCCCATGTCTTTGTGGTTGACATGATTTCATGTTTTATAGATGGGTTGCTCGCACCCGGCATGATTACAACAGTCTTTGAAATTTACAAGTGGGATCAGGCTTCAGATTTGATGGGCCCATGTCTTGATGTTAAGCAATTTACGATGTGGCCATTAAAATTTTAAAAGATTGATTAGAATATCACGTTTTTAACACTCTAAAAATGAGATCGTGAATCAAAATAATGTGTAAAAGGGAATAGGAGTATTAATGTAGAGGAGTATTATGAAACGAGAGCTCCATTGATGATGATGTGGCAAAATAAAAAGTGAAAAAAAAAAAACAGAAAAGAAAAACTGACCCGAATACTGAATGCGCCAAGTTCCGGCAGAGGCGACATGTGCTACTTAACCTGAACTCAACCCAAACCCAACTTCTTGTTGGTTTACCGACTCTCCATGGTTCATTGTATTTGATAGTTCAAATTGGGATGCATGAATGAGACCCCACTAGCATCAAGCTCGGTTGTCTATTGTCATAGGTTAGGTTGGGTCTTTTCTCTGTGAAAACATGACAGACATCTTAGTTTTCTGTAATATTCATTGATCAGTGGGTTTTCTCAGAAAAAAAACAAATGATGACTTCCAACGTGACCCGTGGATTTAGAGTTTTGCTTGACATTTTATACTGAATAACAAACGGGCTGCGGCCAGATTCAGGATGGACTGTACTCATTGCCTTCCCTAAAATAGGCGTCCAGAATTTTGAAAACTTCAAGATTTAAAATTGTTTGTGTAGATGCAATGTATTTAATATATGTTTATGACCTAATTATTTCATACAGTTTAATACCCAGGATTGTACTTCTATAACCGCTTAAAAATGAAGAACCAAAATGAATATTCAAAAATGATTATTGAAGGGAAGATGAGAAAAGATACCCTTCAGCTATCACATCTTTGATAATCTTTGGGTGGAGCGCCTTTCATATTCAATTCTTATGTATTTTATGCAAATAAAGATGCTGATAAGTTAGATAATTTTCATGCCACAGCCCGACCCAAATCAAAACAATCTCCCCAGATTATGATATTGCTCGCATCCGGTGATGTGGGTCTACGTTTGGCCTAGCCGTAATTGCACCCTACCATCTATTCCTTGTTTGGACCAACCAGGGGGTGCCACGTTGGGTAAAAAGTCCAATCATCCCATCCCATCTCCCCCTTAAAAAAAAAAAAAATTCCACACCCCCACCACCCCATGTGGCACCCCCTGGTTGGTCCAAACAGGGTTTCCCTGTTTGGACCAGACAGGGGATCCTCTTCCTTTGAAGACATTCCACATGCTGGGATTCAGTTATGAACAACATTCCAAAGAGCACACAGTGCCAGTGTACATTCGAAAGGGGCCCACTCCACACGTGAACTGTTAAATAGTGGCATTATAGGGCACGACAGCCCTACGCAGAGTAATGCCCCTTCCATGGCCCTTGTGCTGGAACAAATTCATATCAGCATGCCCAAGTTGCCTACTGAGAGAGCCCTGCCGTCCGACATGTGCCATACCATGGCATGGCAACGTGAGAATGATTTCCATGACCAAGTGGGCCCACCGGAAAAACATGAGAAGGATGTGGAAATGGCACAACATATATAATGCACATGACATGTGGCACCATAGTTATTAATTTTGTACCTTTTTTGACCCAATTTTTTGTTCTTCTTTTTTTTTCAATCAAGTGGCCAAAGTAAATATCTCAAAAAACTTTTCATTTTAAATTTCGGCTGAAAAAGCACATTTCGACTGAAGTAATATTTTACATAATTAATTATTCTTTTATATATATATATTATTTTTTGTATTGCTTATATTTTTCAAAAATGTAATTTCAAAAGTTCTTACTAGAATGGATTAAGTTCATATTTATTGTCATGTTTTTTTTTTTTTTTTTTTCTACATTTATTTTTTATTTTTTTATTTTTTTGAAATGTAATTCCGAAAAGTTTCGCTTAAATTTCAATTCAGCCGAAACTTTTCATTTTGGAAGTAAGACTGAAATAGGGCTTGAAACGATATTAACAATGATGCACATGTATGATAAACTCAACCAAGTGGACGGTGCACATGTCATATTATATGATGATCAGAACCGTCAATTATGTGGCGTCCATAACGGATTGGCTATTTGAAGAAAGTTGCATTGATCAGGCACGATAAACCATCTGATCGGAGGGTTGCATTTTTTTTATTTTTTTTATGGTTATCCCATGATACTCCGAAATAGTTATTCTGATCTATGCCGACTAGATGGGCCGGGTGCCTCTAGGACTGAGTATCATGTATTATTTGTCTTATTAGCAGGGTTGTCATTTGTGATTTGTCAACAGGGTGGATTTGGGCTAAGTCTACCGGGTCTAAGTCCAGCCTGAGTTCGATCTGGTGTGGATTTGGATCCTAGGTCCAAGCCCAACTTAAAAGGCCCGACCACGCTTGTGGAATGATAGTCCAATTAATCCCTTGGAGGGCCATTGTGAGAAAAGAAAATTATTGGGGGGCCATTGTCAAAAAAAAAAAATTGTGGGGCCAATGAAAAAATCCGGACTTATGCATGCGAAATTTAGTAGCGGCAAACACATCGGGCCAAAATGGGCCAAGTTGGATTGCGTTCGCTAGAGTTCGGATGTTAACCCGTGGGCCAAAATGGGTCAAGTTAGCGTGGGTTATCTAGAGGTTGAATGCTCACCTGCATTTGACCCATTTATTTAAAAAGTGAGTCAGCCAACCCATTCAGCACGCAATGTCAACTCATCTTGAGTCAACTGACCTGACCTGCAGAACCCACATCTAACATGTGTCAACCCATTTAACCCGGACCCACACCGTCCAACTTGTAGAAGTTTGAACAACCCAATCCATTTCAAACTTAGTTGTAGGCCAGGGGATTTTCATAATATACAAATATACTAAACCACCATACCATTTAAAAAGTTTAGATATACAGGTCAAGCCTAAATCGACCCATTTACGTCGTGCAGGTCAACCCTAGCCAAACCTGTTTTTAGGAATCAGATTTATTTGACTCATGACCAACATGTGTAAGGTGCGGGTCGGGTTATGCAGGTTGGATAAGGTAAGGTTTGCAGATCGGGTCAGATTTTGCCATCTTGTAATCTTGTGGCATGTATCTGTATCTGTATGTGAAAAAATAATAATAATAACCTTCCCAACAAAGGAGAAAAACTTGCTTGTGGTAAAGAAGAATTTTCGTGAAAGGAACATGAAAGCAACAAAACAAGGAGGCTTGTGAGGAGACCTGTGCACAAGCCGAGAAGTAAACCAGACCCAAAAAAGAAACATACTACATGGCTTTCAAAAAATTTGCTACCTCATGAGCAGCCCATTCAGATTCTTAAGAATAAAACTAAGGGCATATTTGTGTACATGCCACAGAAAATCAATTCCCTCGAAAATTTCCTCTTATGTGGGAGAAAAACTTCTTACCACCTCCATAGGAGTTTATTTTCCAATCCCCCCCCCCCCCCCCCCCCCCCCCCGAAACACCCCAAACGCTCCATCCTTTTAATCCCTAGCTGTTAGGTTGTATGGCTCAATTGAAGTAATAAATCTGGTAAACCGGGCCCCTGTATTGCCCATGTTCTACTGTGATTAGAAGTAGGTCTATTATTATAGGTCTACTGTGATTAGAAGTAGTGTTTGGGTGTAACTGGGTATTGGGCTGATATTATAAATAGAGACTTAGGGTCTCTATGATGTACACCCTCTTCTGATTGCATAGTGAATTCTCCCGTCTTCCCCGTGGACGTAGGCCAAAAGCCGAACCACGTAAATCTCTGTGTTCTTCTGTGTGCTTGCTCTCTCTCCTCATAGGCCCTAGATCACAACAAACTGGTATCAGAGCGAATTTGCGTGATCGGAAAAGATTCGACGAATCGGATTTTAAAGGGCTGGGATCGTGCAAAGGGAGATCAATTGATCTCGAAGTGGGCCACGGATCGAAGAAGAAGGAGAGAAGAGGAAGATCAGAACGGACAAAAGAAAAGAGACGACAGTCTTTTGGAAAAATTCGGTTCTTGATCGGTTTGCACGGATTTGGAGAAGTCCGGCCAGAATCGCTGAGGGTCGACGACGGTGATCAGAGAGAAATCGAAGAGGAGACATCGCATGCTTCGATTTGGTGGCTGTTCCAGACTGTTCTGGACTGTTTCGGTGAGCTCCACATCGCCGTGAAAGTCGCCGGAATCCCCGCCTCTACCCGTCGCCGGAGAAAGGGGGTCGCCGCAGCCGCCGTTGTCTCCCCAGTCCGGCGGCCCTTCTCACCGTCGGCAAGGAAGACACTCGTAGAAGGAGGCATAGCGCCTGTTGCAGGCGTTGGGAGGAAGAAGACCCAGTTGGGCCAGTCCTAGGTCTTGGGTTGGTTCAGGTCAGGTCCGACCTGACCCACTGCAGAAGCCCAACAGTACTTGGGTCAGTTTCCAGGCCAGGTTCCAGTCCAGGTCAGGTATGACCTGGCCCAGTCCACAAATCAGAAGCCCAGAATCAGCATTAAAAGGCGCTGACGACAGCGCTGACGTCAGCAGATCGTACAGTCAAAGTCAGTTTGACCAAGTCAAAGGCTGAAAATTGTTTTCGCGATATCTTGACGATCCGAAGTCCAATCGGAGATCCGTTTGAACCTACGGACTCGTTGCGAGCAAATCTACGCTGTTGTGAAAGAAGATTGGTTGTTCAGAAGTCAACGAAGAAGATTGACTGATTGGAGCGCAGAAACTTATTTCTACGATATCTTAGCCGTCTAGAGTCGGATTTCAGATCCGTTTCTTCCAGCGTGCTCGTGGTGACCAGATCTACACAGTTCCAGTGAAAGACTTACGGAATGGCTGCTAAATTCGAGATTGAAAACTTCGACGGTAATAATGACTTCGGTCTTTGGCGTTTGAAGATGCATGCTTTGTTGGTACAGAATGGGTTGCATAAAGCTTTGATGGGAAAGAATGCTCTATCTGAAAAATTGTCAAATGAAGAGAAGGATGAGTTGCTGGAAAAGGCGTATGGTCAGATTCTGCTGTTCTTGAGTGATGGTATACTGCGAAAGGTTGTTTAGGAAAAAACTGCTGCTGGCATATGGCAAAAGTTGGAGAACTTGTTCACGTTACAAATGCAGGAAGGTACGTCTGTTTCAACTCACCTTGATTCTTTCACAAAAGCTATTATGGATTTGAAAAATATCAATGTTGAAATTAATGATGAAGACCAAGCTATTATGTTGCTGTGCTCGTTACCACCCTCATATGAGAACTTTGTTGATACCATAATGTATGGTAGAGAAACTCTTTCTAAGGAAGATGTTGAGTCAGCCTTGAACTCCAAAGAGTTGAAGAAAAAGGTTACAGCTAACAATGATAGTTCGGGTGAAGGTTTGGTAGTACGAGGAAGAACAAATGACTCCAGTAATAAGGGCAAACATAGGTCCAACAGAAAAAACATTCAATGTTATTATTGCCATAAGAAAGGGCACATCAGAAAAAACTGTCCCGAAAGGCAGAGGAAAGGGAAAGAAATAATAAAAGATTCGTCATCTGATGATGATTCAGTCAGTGTTGCAGATGAAAGATCAGATTATGTTTCCGACAATGCACTTTCTGTGATTAAAAATGGTATTCGTCCTAAGGATGAATGGATTCTTGATTCGGGTTGTTCTTACTATATGTGTCCCAATAGGGACTGGTTTACCACTTATAGAGAAATCAACGGTGGTAGTGTCTTGATGGGCAACAATGTTGCATGTAAGACGGTTGGAATTGGAACAGTTAAAATCAAGATGTATGATGGAATCGTCAAAACGTTGGCAGAAGTTCGACATGTTCCTGATCTGAAAAAGAATCTTGTTTCTCTTGGTGCCTTGGACTCCGATGGTTGTAAGTTCTCAGCTGAAGGTGGAGTTATGAAGATTGTGAAGGGTGCTCTGGTTCTTATGAGAGGTAATAGAGTTGGAAACTTGTATGTTTTGTCTGGAAATACAGTTACAGGTGGAGCTGCAGTGTCTTCCTCAGATGACCATGAATCTGTCTCAACACGCTTATGGCACTTGCGCCTGGGTCACATGAGTGAGAAGGGATTGACAATACTGAGCAATCGGAATTTGCTATGTGGCACAAAGACAAGCAAGTTGGATTTCTGTGAGAGATGTGTCTTCGGGAAGCATCGAAAGGTTAGTTTCAAGACAAGTATTCATCGCACGAAAGGTATCCTTGATTATGTTCATTCAGATGTATGGGGGCCTTCTAAGGTTTACTCCAAGGGTAGGTCCCGGTTTATGCTGACTTTTATTGATGATTATTCAAGGAAAGTCTGGGTTTATACTCTGAAGACGAATGATCAGACCTTTGTTACATTCAAGCGATGGAAAGAAATGGTTGAGAAACAGACTGGCAGAAATGTGAAGAAGTTGAAGACAGGTAATGGCAAGGAGTACAGATCGACAGAGTTTGAGAACTATTGCACGGATCATAACATAGTTCGGCATTACACCACTACAGAAACTCCGCAGTAGAATGGAGTTGCAAAGAGGATGAACAGAACGATCTTGGAAAGAGCTCGTTGTATGTTGTTTACTGCAGGATTGTCCAAGGACTTTTGGGCTGAGGCAGTAAATGCTGCAGGCTACTTGATAAATAGGTCTCCACACACAAAGATTGGTTGCAAAACACCGGAAGAAATGTGGTCAGGTAATCCAGCTGATTATTCTAACTTGAGGATCTTCGGTTGTCCGGCTTATGCTCGCGTGAAAACCGATAAGTTAGAATCAAGGGCTGTTAAGTGCATCTTGGTGGGATATGCTTCTGGGGTGAAAGGATACAGGTTGTGGTGTACTGATCAAGATTCACCCGGATTTATCATCAGCAGGGATGTTACATTTCATGAGGATGCTTTACTCGAATCGAGAAAGCAGGTGGAGAGGACAGAAGTAGGTAGCAGCAGTGACACCGTTCAGGTGGAGTCCGACATCCTAGTGAGGAAGGAGAGTGCATCCGACTCCTCCCGAGATACAGGGGATCGTCAGACTGTGCAGTAGATGCAGCAGATAGAGCCGCAGATGCCGCAGACGGGTAGACCGCAGAGAGAAAGGAAACCGCCGGTTAGATACGATTTCGAGGATATGACGACGTACGCGTCAACATCAGACAGTGGCCGTGATGATATGGTTGCATACACATTGACGACTGAGTCTCTTGAATTAATGGAAGGACTGGAAAGTAATCAACATGCAGCAACTATAACTGAAGATATGGAGTCTCTTGATGAGGAAAATCAGGCCATCGGATGCAAGCGGTTCTACGAGGAAGATGAAGGAGCTTCTAGTGCCGGTAGAGTGCAGTTTAAGGTTCCTGATCATATATGCAGTTTAAAGAAATCATTGTACGGGTCGAAGCAAGCTTCTGGACAATGGTACAAGCGATTTGGTGCACTCATGAAGGAATTGTTTAAATTCAAGTTCAAGCATTGCTTGGACTTAATTGGTGTGCTCAGTACCTAAGTGCCCTAAGGGGCAGGTGGAGACGATGAGACGTGTTTAGTGTATGAGGATCAGCTTTAATGTTCGCCAAGGTGGAGGTTTGTTAGGTTGTATGGCTCAATTGAAGTAATAAATCTGGTAAATCGGGCCCCTGTATTGCCCATGTTCTACTGTGATTAGAAGTAGGTCTATTATCATAGGTCTATTGTGATTAGAAGTAGTGTTTGGGTGTAACTGGGTATTGGGCTGATATTATAAATAGAGACTTATGGTCTCTATGATGTACACCCTCTTCTGATTGCATAGTGAATTCTCCCGTCTTCCCCGTGGACGTAGGCCAAAAGGTGAACAACGTAAATCTCCGTGTTCTTCTGTGTGCTTGCTCTCTCTCCTCATAGGCCCTAGATCCAAACACTAGCCCCCTTTTCGAAAACCTCCCCAGCCCTAATACAACGCCCCGTCCTTTTATTCTGTAGCCCCCTTTTCATCTTGCATCTCATGAAAGAAATAACAGAGATCACTGAATTACTTTGTCAAACTTTGCAATTTCAATCTTAAGACATTTAAAATGCTATGCATCTTGTTTCATCTACTGAAGCACTTATCTAAAAATTAAGAGAAGTTGGGTGGGATGCTTTATTTACCAAGGTGAAAATTATTTTGTGAGGCATGCAGTATAGATGTCCCGGATATAAATGCTCATTATGTTATGAGACGAGGTCGAGCCCGCCTTCAACAAGATGAGTTTACAATTGAGCATCATTATTGAATAGAAATTTTTTATTCTGCAATTGATTCTCAATTACAAGAATTAAATGGTTAGTTTAGTGAGCATGCAGTAGAGTTGCTTATTCTTAGCTCAGCTTTAAATCCTCGAAATGCACATGAATATTTTAGAGGCGATGATATTTGCAAGTTGGCAGACAATTTTTATCCTCAAGACTTCACAGAAAATGAAGAGAAAATGTAATTGAGAATGCAACTTCACTATTATGAGTATAATGTAGTTCGACATTTAGACTTTCAAAAATTGTCAACTGTTTCTGATCTGTGTCAATGGTTGGTAAGGACTAGAATATCAACAATCTACCAACTTGTTTTTAGAGTGATTGAACTTGTACTTACTCTTTCCGATTCTACTGTAACTACTAAACGATCATTTTCAGGCATGAATATTGTCAAAACTATGCTTCACAGCAAAATGGATGATGATTTTCTCTTTGACTCTTTGATTGTGTACATTGAAAAAGAAATTGCTGAGAAGCTTGGTACATGATCAATCATAGATGATTTTTGAGATTTGAAAGAACGTCAAGTTCTATTTTGATCGATGATTGAGTTGAAATGTACTAAGAAACAATTATTTTACAAATCTTCTTTACTTATATTTGGTTAAGGCTGAATAGATACTGGTTTTAATTTTCATGTAAAATTTAGTCTTGAATCATAATATATTTTTCATGTTTGAACTTACAGTTATGTTTAAAGAAAACTTAAAAATATGATAGTTATAATAATTGGTGAAATAAAAGTTCATTTAAGTTTTGCAAAACCCGCCCCCCCCCCCCCCCCCCCCAAGATGAAATTTTGGTTCCGCCCCTGATTGTTTGCGCTTTTCCACATGGTAAAACAGCCGCACCAAATATAAATTTTACTATAACGGGCTGCACAAATGTGTGCAAAACTAATTCTATCAAAGTAATTAGCCATATCCAAGCTTGACCCAAAGCATTGCCTAGTGCGAAGATAACCCCGCCCCCACTTCGATATCCTTGGCTGGGGGCAATTAGGGACTCTAGATGTAATGACCTGGATCTGCTTGGGGATATGTTAATAGCAAAGAGCTCTTATGCTTTATCCTTAAAGGCCAAATAATGTCCAAAATAAATCCCTCTAGATGCTAGTTATAAAAGCAGTAACTCTCGGTTATAGATGGGTTTTGTGGAGGCCCTTGATTAAATTAATTGAACATGAGCTGGAATGTAGGTGATGATGAGAATATTAGGATCTGGAATAGTAAATAAGTTCCTTGTGGTGAAGGTTTTAGCTAATATCCATATTAAGTTACTAGGAAACTGATATCCGATATTTCATCTCCAAATATCCATGTTAAGGGATATTTGAAACAAAACAAAAATTGGGATTTAGCTAAAATTTGAAATCTATATAACAATACAAGGGATGTCGAGGATTTTCAACTGATTTATATCCCCCTACTCCATCCAAAGATAAGATAATTCATTTGGCCTTTTTTTTCCTAAAAGTGGTCATGTTACGGTCAAGTTTGCTTACAAAATTATTTCTTATAGTAATAATGAAGGAAATTCTACTTCTAACTCTTTCAACTTGAAGGACCATAAAATAGGTTACGACCTCAGTTTATTATGGGTCAGATTTTCTGACTAGTCAAAATTTCTGGATAGTCAGAAACTCTGTTTGCATATAAATATAAATATATATATATATATGGGGTCTTCTTATGCATCCATCCCTCACCGTTTGGTGATGGACACTTTCGCTTTTGAGAATTTTCAAGTACAAGTGTACCTCACCATATGTACTTGAAAATACAAGTATACCTCACCATATGTACTTGAAAATCCCCTTTTGTACTTGAAAATCCTCAAAAGGGGAAGTGTCTCTCACCATATGGTGAGGGAAGTATGCATAAGAAGACCCCCATATATATAAATATTTAGTTTGACAATAGGAGAGCGAGCCATGTGGACCGCATAGATTGGATGTTTCTAGCAAAAGCATGCACCTGGTGCACTTTGGACTCTAAACCTAAGTCTGTCCATCCTTTTTGGCCCATTTCCAAATCCTAAATTACGAGGAAATTTAGGCCAGGCCAAAATCTTCGATTATGGGAGTCACTTGTGGGAAATAGATTTTCAACTTAATAGCGAGACCCTCCTACATTAAAGGTGAGGGCCAAGAATCCCATACGACAACCATGAAAAAAATCTCATTGGAGGAAGTCTACACACCCAAGAGGGTGGAGCTCTTCCTATATGGATCATTTTTGGTGGCTCTATTTGTAAGATCTCATACCACATTGATAATTTGAGCTACTACTTATCCCAAACCAATTGGTGATGGAAAACGGCACAATAATGATTTTATGGCTTGTGCATTGTGTTAGGAAAGCATTCGAGCATCACTCCACTACGGGTGCACACGAGGATTGTACCATGGACCTAACACTACTTCATCATCATTGAGAGCATTAGAGATCAGCAAACCCAACTTCGGCTTTAGTAATTTGAGTAAACCCCGCCTCACATGGCTTCTGTCAGGCATTAACAAATTTACTTAATACTGATACTGGTTAGATGGATCCTTTATTTTCTACAAATGGACATAAGGGGAGGGATCATAAAAGAAAACCTCTATATATTGTTTGCAAACTGCTGAGCTGTCTGATGGAAACTGAATGCACTGAATTGAGACCTTCAAGTAACTTCACACAACCGAAAAGGAATAAGATGGAGTGAAGTTGTTTTAAGTCAATATCAACTTAAGCCTGAATTTAAGGTTGTTTGGTATGAGTTGGTTTTTTGTTTTGTTTTGATTTGTGTAGGTGGGAAATGATGTCAAGGCAAACTACTGACTCTTTTTTTTTTTTTGTTGTTATTTTGGTAAGACAAACTACCTCCATTATTTAAAGCATCTATTTGTAATACAAACAAGACTTCTGCAAGTCTTCAAGTCTTGTTTGGGAAGACCATATTTATCTGTATTCTTACAATGAAGAGATTTGAAACCTTCCATGGGGTCCACATTAATGTATTTCAATCAAAGGTTTTGGACCCTTTACTCCTCATCAGATTTTACTCCATTTGCTAGTCTGGATTTTTTACATATGACCTCCAAAATTTTATATAATTATTTTTTTCATATGGCCTCTCCTGGGGCCATTTCTGAATAGTTTTTGGATTTGACAATAGTGGCTCCCACCCCACTGATGAATTCATAATCCTTGTTACTGGATTCATCAAGGATCTACTCACAAAATAAACGGCTCGAACTCTCCATATGTACATCTTGCACAATCTTTTGATTTATGATCATCCAATTCAACTGAAATTCATCACAGTTTTCCCATCCAACAGGTCACCTTTGCATGGCTGCAGGGGTAATAAGTTCAATTCATAACAAAACCCCATGTAGGACGGCACCAACAACAGTTTGGATTGTTGTTTCAATGCGTAACAAGTCTTTTTTCATTTTACCCTATGTTTGGGAAGGGGGGAGGGGAGGGGAAATATGAGGGGGAAGGAAAATGAAGGGGAAGGGAGGGGAGGGAAAAAAATTTTTTCCTTCTTTTGTTTGTGTAGTAGGGGAGGGGAGGGAAATCCCCTCTCCTCCTCATTCTTTCCCCCCAATTTTAAAGGGAATATTAGGGGGTAAAATTTTCAAAATTCTACCCCCTAATTCCCCTCCCTCATTTTCCCTCCCCCCCTTCCCAAACAGCCCCCATTTCCACTTTCCCTCCATTTTCCCCTCCTTTTTTTCCTTTCCCGCATTTTAACCCCTTCCCAAACATAGGGTTAAGGTTGGGTCACTTAATGCTATTTGATGCATTAACCCAACTTATTCATTAAGGATTCAAGTTTACCTATTTTAACTGTCTTGTTGGTTTTGGCCTCAGTTGAAACCAAATTATATCGCCTAATGTGGAAATGTTTAAACCACAACGACTCTTTTTTTTTTTTTTTTCCGCTACTTTGGTGACTCTGATCTTATGCACTCTAACTTATATGCTTGCGTCTATAACCAGCTAACCAATAATAGGGTACAAGACAATCATGACCAATATTGAATTTTACCTATTTAGTCTAGAACTTAAAAAATATGAAACAATCCCATTGTCATCACCTTATTATTTCATTTACATTCAAAGGAACCTAAATCAAATAAAAATTGAAGATTTACACATCTCTTTTTTAATTATTCTTAAATTTTATTTGTCTAAAACAAAGAAAAAAGTACATTGTTATTTGAAAGGATGACAAAACACTAATATATTGCCCCATATGTAAAGGTTTTAACTATCACCAGTACAATATAATGCCCAAAACCATATTTTTAAACTTTAAATGGCGTATCTAGGGTCTCTTTATTCACATGAAATTAACCTTTCTCTTAAAAACTTTAAGACATTTATTTTTAAGAGTGGATAAAATCAAAGGAAAAAAGTTAAAAAATCATAAATGATCATGCAATGATTTATCCTTTATTAGGGACTTTTTATTTGTATTATAATACATATGAATTGAATATATAAGTGGTTAAAAATAAAAATTAAATGTGAAAAATAGAATTAAAAGAAGAACAATGAATAAATCATTTTAGGAAAAATGTTCAATTCTAAATGTTGAAAGTGGAAACCAAATGTCACCACCATGTGAATTGAATTCCTAATAAGAAATCAACTCCATGTAAACAAGCATTTGACCGTATCTTTGTCACTCACTTTCGGTTGCGATTCAAAGGTGCTTCCGCAAAGGCAGAGCCTCTTCCCAGCAATCTCCCGTTTCATTATAATAAAAAAACCCCAAGGCAAATGAAAAAGAAATCCTGACCGTACACAACCATGTCGTCCCAGATCCGGATCTTAGATCGTCTCTCTCTCTTCTCATTCCTCTCTCCTTAGCAACTGCAGCAGAACTAGAAGAAGAAGAAGACGACGACGACGACGACGAGGAACAAGCTTAGATCCTTCCTCTATCTCTTTCTTCTTGATCTCCAAAACTTCTCTCTTCCGTTCTCTTCGAATCTGAAGGTTTTGATGGAGTTTTGATGCTCGGATCCTTCAAGCGAAGGTATAGGAAACGATCAAGTTACTACTCTCCCCTCGAAACCTATTTTTTTTTTTTCTCAAATGATTGTCAGTGTTGTTGTTAGATTCGTGTGATTCAGTTGCTGGAAGTTGATTCGATTCCATTGGTTAGAGATTTTGATTTGATGCATTTGCGGAATTGGAGGTGGTTTGGGAATTTAGTATTTGCGCCTTTTCTATTTGTAGAGATTGGATGCGGTGAAAATAGTGCCCTAGAAATGTGTTCGTATTTAGGCATTACTGAGGATGCGAGTTTTATCTTCTTATTAGATCTCTTTCGTTTGAATGATTCAGTCATGCAGAAGTTTGGAGTACGCTCATTTCCTTTTGCCTTTGTAAATTGCCATCTAGAAACCCTTTAAATTGTTTGTGTTTGCTTTTCTTTTGGTGATGATTGATGAATGAAGTCGGTTAAAAATTCTTGGATTGCGTTTGGATCTGCCCTAAATCTCAAACAGAAATGATAGTTACTTGATCTGCTCTATAGTTCGGAGTCTGGAATCTGAAAGCTGTTTACTGCGCACAAAACAAAATGTAATTCACTGTGTGAGACTGAGACTGTTTTTCAGTATTAATGTTGACAACTTTTGCTGACTGATGAAAAGGTTTGGAACAGAAATGGCAGTGGACAGAATCCAGTTTATGTGGATTCCAATTCCTTTCATTTCCGAAATAGATAGTGGAATGTTTGGAGTACAGTTCTGTTCTGCCAAAAGATTCAACTGCTTGCAATTTGGGATACATCCAAATTCACTAATTAATTTTACATTTCTATGCTTTTGAAGATTCCGTTGGATATTGCATTTGAAATCTGTATGTCATAATCATTCTCCTTCAGGTCTCTGCTTCATGTTACTTGTTTTGTTTCCTATCTTCTTCTTAATAGTTCATCATCATTCTTAGAGCCTTGTTTCATGAATCTTGAGTCGGCTAAAGGAGTTCTACTCTAAAACTCAATAGTTAAAGTGATTGTCATTTTAATTTAGAGTATCCTGACAAAGAAGCCAGTTTTTGAAATTCCGCTTGCCTGCCTGTGGCTATCATGGCCCATGTAGAGCTCCACATGTGGACCCGCCTCTTACAGAGCTAGTATAAAGATAGACAGGTCAATTGGAAATGTGCATTGAATGTGTGTGCTCAAAGAATATATATATTTTTTCTATCCATCTGTTTATTTCATAAATATGCGATATGTGATGCACCTAATGAGTGGGGTCACTTGATTTCTGGGCAAGGACATTTATATGGTAAGGCTCTCTTCTCGCACATGATGTGATATGGAATATGTGTTCCACTTTGGTTCATCCAGCTGTTTGCGGATTGTCTCATTCTTCATGTGTCTCTGGGCCTACTGACCAAGAAACCATTTTTTTGAGCTTGGTTGTGGTCACATTTAAAAGTTTAAATACAATGTAAGTATTTTTCTCATCATGGTCACTGATAGAAGACATACTGGCTTAGAAGTTAGAAATGAATTTGGATATAGAGGAATTCAACAGTACATTAGCCAAACTGATTCAGAAATTGTTGAGAGAATCATATAAGCTACTTTTCCAATCCTTCTGAAATCTTATTTCTGAGGGCCACAGAATGTTGACCTATCTTTCCTTTCCTGAGCCCAAAATAGTGCTGATTGAATTTTTTTCTGTGTTAAATCTTAGTGCAGGTTCAAATTCTAGGATATTTTGAAATAACTTTTTCAGCTAATATATTCTAATTCATCAATTAGATGTTTCTACGTGTTCATGCTTAAGCCTTTCAATTTTGATCAAGTTCTTAATTCAGAAAACTGTATAAGCTGTCTGTAATCTTCTTCATGCACATATTCTGCTGCCTTTATCGAATTCAATTGGGCATTGGTTTAAAAAAATTATGGATACATAAGGGTGATTGCCTTCTGATTCTAGTTATTAGAGTTCATTTCCCTTTCCTTTTTCTCTTCCTTTCTCATGAGGAATATATTTATGTGGCAGTTGATTTATATTGCCACCACTGGCAGCTTAGTGGCAAGGCATCTCCTTTCTACAAAAACAACAAGGGATTGATCCCTAGTTGTAGTGCTGATGGGAGAGACTTGGGTAGGGATATGCGGTGTATGAGTATTTACCAGAGCAAGAACCAAAAAAAAATATATATGTGGCATATATGTGGCAGTTGATATATAGCATATATGTGGCATCCTTTTTACAAAAAAAAGGTATCTTTCTCCTTTTATAAACTGAAAAATTTATGTATTAGATTGATTTAAGAGACGTTGTATGTGTTCATAAATTAGTTTGTACTGAATAAGATTGATTTAAGAAATGTTCTATGTATTCCTAAATTAGTTTGTACTGAATATGAGCTCTGAGTTTGATTCTCTATTTTTTTCCCATCTATTTGCTTTCACATGGAACTTTAACCATCTGATAATATATGCGCCATGTAATTTTCTATTCAGATCTGTTTGTGACATCCTTTTACTGAAATGATTTCTCTCTCCTTTTATTCACTTTCTAATTAATGTATAAGATTGATTTAAGAAACACTTTCCATTTACCACCAAAATAAGTTTGTACCTAATATGAGTTCATTGTCATTTTTTTCTGCAATCTATTTGCTTTCAGCGGAATGCGGAATGTGTCTGATAATATATGTGGGATGCAATTATCTTTACAGATTTGTTTGGGGGATAGGAAAAGTATTCTGCCTATCAGCTTGTAATATAGGAGTACCATGGATGCTTCAAATCTTATTATTGATAACGGAAACTCAACAGATCATACAAATGGCATTCCAGAGAAACTTACATTGCCTGCCATGGAAGATCAGTCTCTGGATGGAGTAAATGGGACTCTTAGGTCTATGCAACTGGATAGTATGTCAGAAGCAATATCTGAGTTGGAAAAGAATGAAGCAGTTCAATCCTCCATGGGAAAAGTTGAAGATGAATCGACTATCTATGAGCAAAACAAAAGCTCCAATGTTTCTCAGGTGTGCTGCTTTTAGATTATTCTGATTGTGTAACATTTTCCTCTAGGAATCCACAGCCAAATGCCCTGACAGTTCAAACCATTGAAAATCACAGAAGGATCGGGAAGAGAGCAAGAATTCAGGGAATGAGCAGCCTTCAAGCCCCAAACATGCTGTAGCAACTTTTGGGAAAAAGAACAAAGATGGTAACCAAGTAGATGCAACTAACACCATTTCAAATGGTTCCTTCTCATCAACATCACATTCAAAGGAACCTTTTGCCCAAACCAATAGGAGATCATTTAATGGCAGGCAGACTGTTAAAGGAAACACAAGCGTTGAGTCAGGAAGGCCTGCAAGATCAACATCTACACCAAGCTCTAATCTTGATTCCAAGGTGAAATCACCAATATTTATTTGTTCTTGAATAGTATAGCAGTGTTGTAAATTAAGGCAATTCTTTCCCAGCATATTGTAGTTGAAACATCATCTTGCTGTTAATATATTTGATTTAGTTTGTATTTTCTCTTAACAGAAACTGGGAAAGTCCGAATTTGCATCCTCTGTGACAAATCTCTCTCAGCCTGAAGGCGTAAAGTATGTTTTGTTTGTAGTCTTGGTTTTTCCCTCACCTAACTTTGCTTGCTGCCCCCATCAATCTTGTTCTTCTTATTATTTTTTTTTTGCTAAACAATCTTATGATCTTCTTTGTGGATATTATTGCATGCTGTAAACTGGTGGCTCTTATATCTATTTAGATGAAAAGAGTATCTAGGATGGCTCTAAATATTAAAGTCTGAATGTTTTTCACTTGATTTTGTATATCACTTTTATCTGAGAGATTGTTTGCATTGATGCAGGAAACAGACAAAAGATCTGAAGTCTTTGAAACAAACTCATAATAATGTTGAAGAGGATTCTATTTCAGCATCTTTGTATTGTTCATAACTATAAGCCGCATATTTTAAGTTGTTACGTTTCTCAATTATGTATGTCATCCAGTTATTAATGATTAATTGAAGGCCTTGTTTGCCAAATTCTTTACAGAAGTCCCACTGCAGCTGGTTTGAAACCTCAAAGAATGGGCACCAAACCTTCTTATGGTTTCAGTTTTAAATGTGATGAACGGGCAGAAAAGAGGAAAGAGGTCAGTCTGATTTGTGCTTCTGTTACATATATTTATTTCCTATATAGCATCTGCACTGAATGAACTGATGATAGTTCAATATTGTTTTTTGTTGTTCAGTTCTTTTCAAAGCTCGAGGAAAAGATTCATGCAAAGGAAATGGAAAGAACCAACATGCAGGCCAAATCAAAGGTGGTTATTTGTTTTCTATCACTACGGCTGGAATATTGTGTACAGGTTTTGATTGCTTTAATGTATCCTATGGCTCCTTTTATGTTTTTATTTTTTAACATTGTATAGGAAACTCAAGAGGCCGAGATTAAACTGCTTAGGAAGAGCTTAACTTTCAAAGCAACACCCATGCCAAGTTTCTACCAGGAGCCTCCACCTCCAAAGGTGGAGTTGAAAAAGGTAAGTATTATGCTTCTACCATTAGTAGTCTCTAGCGTCATGACCCTTATGAGTTTTTCCCTTTATACCTATTGCATTGGAACTTAGTTTCAATGTTATACAATTTATTCATCATGCAACCCACCTCTTATACTTCGAGGCAGAAGAAATGAGGGATTCGTCTGCTAAATTACATTACCTGGGTCTTTATATAGGAGGATCTCTGTTTAAATATTTTATCTACCAGGAACGACATACTTCAATATGTTTTTTTTTTAAAGGTGAAAAAAAAAAACATTTATTTTATATAGATGCGGAACTTTTGAGAGAAACTGGTCTCAAAGCAGTAACTTTCTTGTGGGGCCCACCTTAATCAGGACAACTCTTAATGATTAGGGCCCCTTCCGTTAGTGTATATGACAATTGTACACATTCAGAGCACCATAAAATCCTGACACTGCCAGTTCAAAGCATACATTCCATAAGAATTCCAACTGTAAGTTAAAGACACTTGGTGAACACAATACCACTGTATTAATTCCATGAACAATGCAAAGAGAAGACAAGGGAGATTGATTGTTTCTATTCTTGTTCGCTCAAACCTGATAAGATATTGGAGTAACTGAGAAAAATAGATATCATTCTCTATAGTTGAAGGCTAATCAAGGAGTGGGTAGATCTTCAAGTGAGATAGGTGGATGGTGTCTTTGTCATGGGAGTTATGTAGGATTTCCAGAGGGCATCAAGAAACTTGGAAGAATATCGGAGTTTTTTTAACAAGTAGAGGTGGTCCATTTTCAAGAAATACTATTTTTAGTTCCTGAAATCCTCTTACCTGTTGATTCTGCATTTCAACTATTGTTCTTTTTTTTTTTTTTTTCTAATATGATATATTCTCTCTTTTGGTAAGAGCCTGTGGCGCAGTGGAATGTGCTCACTGTTTCAAACTTGAGGTTGTGGGTTCAACTTCAAGACATGTTACCAGTTTTGGCCTTAAGGGTAAATTTCAAATTAGGCCTTATTTCAAAAAATGACATAAGTTTTTAAAGTTTTCAATTTGGGTCTAGGTTTTCAACTAAGGATGACGGACCAAATTTTGCTCCCGATGGCAAGTTTTGCCCCTTTTTTTAATAAAAAAGACTAAAACGCCCTTTCAGGGCTTTTCAAACAAAAGTATTCGGTTTTTCTTCTCTTCCACATTCCAGTTCACAGTCTCTTTTCTCCCTCTTTCCCTCCTGTTTTTCATTTCTCCCTACACCATCCATCATCTCACCTCTGTCTCTCAAAACCCATCTGAGCAAACCTATCTTATCCTATGATGCACAGATACTTCAAAATGGGCAACGTATCGTGTCGTATCGTTTCCGATACTTCACTTTTTAGTGTAAAATCCGTGTCCCAGCCATGGTTATGGCGTGTCCTTGCTGTATTTGTGCATCATAGATCTTATCATCCCACGGAGCCACTTTCTTCTTCTTCTTCTGCCCCTCTCTCTCTCTCTCTCTCTCTCTCTCTCTCTTCCTTTTCTTCTTCTCTTTTCTCTTCTCTCTCCCTTTTATCCCCCTAGCTAAACACCACCAAAGCTGCAACCCAGCACCTCAGCCCTCCGACCCACCAGCATCTAAATCAACCCATACAACCCTGTCCACCAAGCCCATCAAATGAGCCCACCTGCTGCCCAGTCAAACCCAGTCCAGCCCACCTGTACAACCATGTGACCAACCCACTCAAACTATCCACTCACCAACCCAGCACCTACATTGCCCACTCAAGCTAGCCATCCTAGTCCTCAGGCTACAGCGAGCCATCAAACCCACCAGCAGACTGGAACCCAGTCACCCTATATACGGCCTCTACGCTGCTGACCCACTCATTCGGAGGGCCTGCAACATCAAGATGACTTTCGTGGACATTGGGTGTTTGGAGTTGTTTAGGCAGGAGATTGGAGCGGGGGAGATGTGGTTGCTTTACGTGGAGTTGATGTCGAACTCGACACTGGTGATAGAGATGGGTTTGGATGCTCTGAGTTGGATACAGTGGCTGTGTGAGAGATGAAAGATGGCTTGTTTGTTGGGTTATGTTTGTTTGGAGGGTTTTGAGGGGAGAGAGGTGATGCTTGGCTGGTTTGGTTGGAGAGATGATGGTGTGTTGATGTGTCGTATTTGGTTGAGTTAAATGATGGTTAGAGATGCGATTGGTGTCTGCGATGGAGAAGCTGGTGATGAAAGTGGTAAGAAGGTGATGATGAATGAGAGGTGAAGATGGGTTCTTTTATGGTGCGTGTGATGAAGATGGTGAAGGTGGAGTGAAGATTAGTGGTGGTAGGCTAGTGAGTGAAGGTGAGAGAGATGATGGTTGTGGGTGACACATGGAGATATGGGCTTGTGCAGGTGGTTGGTTTTGAATGTGAAATGAGATGAGAGAGGTTGGTTGGGGTTGTGTTTGTTTAAGAGGATTAGGACCGAGGATGATGGAGAAAGAGAGGCTGATGAAAAGGAAGGTGGGCATGAGCGAAAATGATATTGGTGGGAAAGTGGGTCTCAGTTTAAGCTTGGCAAAGAGAGGAGATGGTGAATGGGTGAGATGGCTTGGCATATAAGGATTGTTTGGAACATGAGATGGAGATGAAAAGGAAAGAAGTTGGTGATGGGGAAGAAAGATAGGTGTTGTTGGAATGATCATGTTATGGGTTAGGCTGTGATTGGTTATTTTATTTATTTGGGATGGAGGAAGAAAGAGAGAATATGTGATGGAAAGTCATGGAGGTTGCAGAGGAGACGAGGTAAAAAAAACAGGGGAAGAAAGAATGGGGAAGAGAAACAGAGGCTAGTATTTAACTGGTGGGTGATTAGAGTAAGGGTAAGAAGATGGAAGGGGAAAAGTTTGCTGGAAAACCCTTTGAAATGCCAGGTTGTCCTTAATTGAAAACTTAATGGAAAACCTAGACTCGAATTGAAAACTTTTGAAACTTGTGTCCTTTTTTTATATAAGGCAAAAACTTAAGTCCTTATTTGAAAATTTCCCTTCTCTTGAAATATTCAACAGAAATTTTGTGTTTTGTGTTTTCCGGAAACACAAGAGTGTCATTTGATTGAGGTTCAGATTTAGCAGCTGATATTCTGTCTCGGCTGCTACAAACCAGGTAGCAATCTGTCCAACAATGTTACTGTGCTCCCATAATTTGTATTACCCAAATTGTAGGAATTGGACAATACATTTGATGCAGTTCAATGTGGACTTGCTATCTTGAGGTTGTGACATAAAGCACCATCTGTTTGAGCCATAGGCTTCGAGCTTATCCAATTCTTCTGTTCACATGCAATTATGCAAACTAGTTTTTATGGATTTCTGATGCAAACTGTAAAAGGGTTTCAATTGAAGTGCCGATTGCCGAAGCACCGAAAAGATGTCTCCAAGAGACTCATGAAGAGGAACGAACCTCAAAGGGAAACTCAATTCATGAAAGAATATTTTTTTTTTGTTTTTTTAAATCTTCGAAACAACTTCTAATGTCTTACGACACTCATATACATAGGAAAGCAAGCCTTAAAATCCAAGACTCCTAACCAAACTAGGAAACAAATCAAAGACTCCTATTGGAATTTAAAAGCTAGTTCTAATTACTATTCATTAGAGAAGTAAGTTAAATAAACAAAATCCTAGAAAGTTAAATAAACAAAATCCTAGACCTCTTTGGGTCCCACATGTGGGCCATGGGTCTAGTTGTGTCGGCCTATGGGCTTTGCATCAATATCTTAGTGTTCTAGTTATGTACTTTGAGCGAAGGTGAATAATCTAGTCTGATGATATATTATATATGGAAGGATGTGCTGCCCTACCGATGGTCCACTGTTCCACATGGATGGGCATGTGGAGATCAACTAGGGCCACATCAATCATGTTGGAGGTGGAGGATCGAAAGGTCCAAATGGAGCCTACCTGTGTGCAAAACTTAAAGTCCGTTAGATCATCCTAACCTAATCCCTTGATCCATGGCCCTCAAGTTTGATGGTTTTAGAATGCATCATTTTAGGATTTCAACTCAATGATGGGTTACATTTAGATGAGTGTCAAACCTAGGGCTTGTGACACAAGAGGGGGTTGCATTGATCATAAGGGGTCCCACATCCCTAAAAAATGGATGTCCACTCGGTTGCTCCCATAGGGACCACACACACACACACACAACAACTTTAGCACCGGGAGAGACCCACCTATCTATCCAACCCCCTCACCTTTACTATCTTATTATCAGAATTTGATGCCCAATTTTATGGCAGAAACCATGACTTGCAGCTGTCGATTTGTTCATCTATCAGTGTTCTAATCATATTCATGTTTGGGTCATGACAATTTTTACGCTGACTGTTAACTTGCCTATCGCAACCCTCTTCAACAATTTTACGTATGAATGGGATGATTGAAGTGGAGACTTGCTTCTGAAGTGCTTTGTGACCTATGAATGCCAACAAAATTGAAGGGAAAATTTCAAAGGATAGCAATTAGATCAGCTATGAACTATGGAATAGAATGTTGGTCAATCAAGTAGCACCATATGCACAAAATGGATTTAGCACATATGAGAATGTTGAGATGGATGTGTGCTAAAACTAGAAAGGATAAAATTATAAATGAGCGCTTTCGAGAGCATTGGGGGGTAGCAACAGTATGGGATAAAATCAGAGAAACCCGTTTGAGATGGTTTGGGCATATCCAACGTTGGTCGGCAAGGACACCGGTAAGGAAAAGTTTGGCTATGAAGGTTGATGGCTTACCAAGGGGAAGGGGTATGCCGAAGAAGACGTAGATGTAGTAAAAATAAATCTGAAGGAGTGTAACTTATCTGAGAATTTAGCTCAAGATAGATTGAAATGGAGGAACATAATTCATGTAACCGACCTCAAAATAGTTGGGACAAGGCTTTGATGATGATGATGAGTGTTCTCATCTTATACTTAAATGAGTCTTTATAGCGTTTTGTATACAGCCTTCGCCTGTAAACTCATTTTATATTCTATTTATTCTGAGGTGTCATTATGCTAATTGCAGAGGATGCTCTTGTTTCAACGCTTATTGGATGTAAAGGTTTGCTGATAAAAAATGGTTGTAAAGAGTTTCATCAATATTTTCAATCCTGAATTTAGTCTGCCTTTATCAATTACTATTCCATGTTCGCTCAACTGAGACCCACCTCATCAAGTTATCAAACATTGGAATCTGCCTTTTGCTTTTAGCAGTAGTCAATTAGTCTATATGAACGCATTTTGATAGGATAAAGTGTTTTGACTGCTGTGATGCAGATACCAGTAACAAGGCCCAAATCTCCAAAGTTTGGTCGGAATAAGAGCATGCCACCTACCAGCACTAAAGGAAATGGTATTGGCTCCTCCCAAGCTGGCCGGTTGAGTCTTGACAGTAAAGTTTCCCAAAATAGCCTTGAACCCACTAAACATACAAAGAAGCCACTCCGGAAGTCTCTTCCCAGATTACCCTCTGAAAAATCCACTCCGGCAAATCCAGCAGACGATGCTCTTGAAGCACCATCTGAACCTCAGAACTCAGACAATACTGCGAAGACACTGGCTGCAGAACAAAGCCCAACTGATGCCAAGCCTGATGGGCCTGCAACAACAGAGGAGCAACCAGAGCCTGTTGAGCAGGAGTCTGCAAATGGAGCTGCATTGGATCTGCCCTCCGAAGGGCTACAATGAAAGAGGGGTATGGTATATTTGTGCAGCTCTCAGTGCCATTTTTCCTATAAATGAATTGAAGTTGCCAATAAGACTAGAATTCCGACTACAGATAGACAGGGAAATGTGTGAGATGATTGATTTTTGTGATATGGGTGGCAGTGCATCTTCTTTGTCCATAATGAGGAGGCCTGGTCCTTAATCTACTTTCTTGTTTGCACATTTTTGCAGCACTTTATTATTTTCCATTTTTATAATAATTTTCTTTTCCTTGTAGCCTGATTACTGAACTTGTTTGCTTGGTGATGTTCATTGGAAGAGTTTAGCACCAGTGTGGCATATGTGCAAAGTCCTGGCTGTTCATAGGTAAGTTTGTCCGGCACATCCAATTATGGGTGTGACATATTGCTCAATGAAAAGTTGATGCTCAGAAACAAGGATAATTGTGTGGCCCATCAGCTGGTGCACGCGCCAATGCAAATGATAACGACAACTGAAGCATAAATATAAATGGGAAACTGGAAAAAGAACCAGTTGCAATATTAAAAATGTAAAAATATACTGATAGTAGTAGTCCATAAGAACTTTTACGTCAAATGGCAGAAGCAAGCACTGGAAAGAAGTTGCGACTTAATAAATTTAATGTCACTATGGAGGTACTTTTGTGCTTGTTATAAAATGTTCTTGTTTAAAATGCTTTGTCAATTTGAAATAACATGAATGTCATGGTAATAGAAGTTCATCATTCATCCATGTCGGGCCTTTGCCAAGCTGTTCTCTATCTATTTTGTTTGCATAAGGGAAAACAACATTTGACTTGAAAAGTTGCATTGAGAATGATCAATTTTTAGGAACTAACATTACCAATCACCTGATTTGGCTTGTATTGGGCCCATATTTTCTTGATCCAACTTGGTCATACAACACACTCTTTCCTCTGGGTACTGGCTTCAATCTTACTCCAAATGAAGTTGGATATGACATGTAAAACAAGTTATTATATTTTTCAAACATATATTAATTCAAGCGTTTATGTTACTCCAAGTAGAGTGAACTTGGAGACAGCACTTTCACATTTGGCATCTTTTGAGAGAAGATAATCCTGTCCCGGTGTATTCTTCATATCTTTTACGTTCTTTTCCACTGTCAAAAGTGCCCTGTACTTGGGGGGGTGGTGGGGGGTGGTATGTTCTAAGCCTACGGGGTTCACTTGGGCTCACCTTTGATCGCAGATCTTCTCTCTCTTTATCACCCCATGATATGTCACCATGCCCAGTTTTATGCTCATCAAATGTTTACTTACTGTTGGATTGCATCTCAATAAAAATATATAGTTAAAAAGACCATTAAACTTTATGACTGTTAATTCAATGGCTAAGGTAGTATGATGGGACTGGCTTTTTATTGATCCCGGTCCATGAAGAGACCTTTCCATCCATCTTACCGCCAATGGTAGGAAAGCATCCAAGCTGGAGCACACATGTGCAGTGTGAGGGTTATAATGTGTATTAAGTATAACCATTAGTTTTCCAAAAAAAAAAAGTAATGATTGGCCAAGGACTCTCTACCTTAGGAAGCGGAGGAGTCTTTTATTTGGCTACCTCCCATATTGTTACTTTTTGCATGTGGATAGGATGGTTTGTATGTGCCCATATGGGTTAACTACCAGTTGTCCTGAATCTAGTGTCTCTCGGCTCATGTGTTGGGCTGGGCGGGTCGGGACGGGAGATACCTTGCGTTATCAAAAAATAGGGTGCTCAGTTGGCAACCCCAAATGTCACTAGGCTACCCAGGATTGATCCCTGGATATGCCACTCTTCCCACATTTGTGGGCTACCTTGGGTCCCAGCTCCTTGGCTGGGAAACCAAAAACAAAAGATATGATAACACTATTATCTTTTAAAAAACACACAAAAAAGAAGAGGATTTTATCAAAAAAATCACTTTAGATACACCTTATACCAAAAATGTCATTTTAGTTTCCCTCCTCCAAAGAGGTCTTCCTGCCAAAAAAATCCTTTTTTTTTTTCCTATTTTTTCGCTAAAATAAGTGAGGGTCGATAGAAAAGCTCTAGTTTCTTCTTTAACTTTAGATACGCCCTATACCAAAAATGTCATTTTAGTTTCTCTCCTCCAAAAAGGTTTTTCCACCAAAAAGTCCCCTCTTTTTTCCCTATTTTTTCGCTAAAATAAGTGAGGCTCAATATCAACCCTCGTTGCGTAGAAAAAGCTCTAGTTTCTTCCTTAACTTCCTCCTTTCTTCCCCGATGATTTGATTTACCATGAATTTCCCCAACAATGATCCTTATTGCCCTGTAAGATAAAAACTAATGTCAGGCCCACCACCACTCAAGAAAAGGGGTTTTCTGGAGGAGATATTTGGTCTGCTGCCTGGTACAATACATGGCTGCACAGAATCAAGGCCTAAGCTGAGTCCCTCACTCTCCTCAATTCAGCTGAGACCATCATTTAATGCCCCCAACATGAATACAGGAGTGTTCGGTAGGCAACAACGTATGTGAATCAAGATGCAACAGAAATCATAGTAAGAGCACACAAGATACAGCAGATAGTTAAACAATATATATATATATATATATATAAATAAGAGAATCAGCCATCCCATTTGCCTCTTGTAAAGACATTACTCCATGGCAAATGGATCTATAAAAACTTTGGCTTCATTGCATGATGGGAAAACAAAGATCTGAAGTGAACCCAAGTGGAGTGGAAACAAGTAGAGTACAACTTGGTAGGTCCTACCATGCAAATAATTTGCATTCCATCTCAAGACAGTATTGCAAATATTTAAGGGATGATATATCTCAAGTTTTGGGGGCTCAAGATAAATCAAAATGGAGAAACGAAATTCGTGTAGTCGACTCCAACATAGTCGGGACAAGGCTTTAATGTTGATGACAATGACATCTCTGAATAAGAGGCTTTTCTTGGTGCTTAGTCCTAATGCAGCCTGGGTATAAAGGACGAAATAGACCAACTCTACATATAGATTGGGGTTGGCAGAATCCTTATAGGAAAAATGACTTCCAACCCTTTCCTAATTAGGACTCTCAAATAATATAAAGGAAACTAAGTTTCAAACCAACTCTTTAAACAAATCAACTTAACTAAATTAAAGGGTCCTAATTAATTAAAAATCCACAGCCACCAACTGGTCTCATCGGGGTTGTGGGCTGACCCAATTTGCTTGACTGGCCCATAGATCATGGGCTTGACCCAATGGATCTGGGCCTGGTCATCCTGCACCAGGTCCATTTAGATATCATTATTGATTTCCAATCAGCTGCAGTTTGGGGCGACTGAAATACAGAAGCTTCTGCAGGAATGAATGGATGAGACCTGCTTTCGATGCAATGATATGTCTGACAAATGCTGCCGGTATCTGGCAACAATATACAGGAGGACTATTCCATGAAATTAGCAGTCACCTCTTACACTAACATAACAAGGGAAATAGGCCATTTCAATTGGGCCGCACCAAAAGGAAGGAAAACTTTTGAACACCTTTTTCTGACTGGGCAGGGTGATCTTATCCATTTATTTAATTTACCAAGGTTCAAAATCAATACTAAGGTGCAAGACAAATCATGCACATATTTCATATGAGCATTCAACAAAGCAAAATTTGTTGATAATCTTACCAACAGCTTCCGAATGGTATGTACAATGCACATCAAGAAACATTTTAGCATGTGTCTAAGCTAATGGACTTGTGCACATGCAAAGTTGTCATATTACCATTACTTCATTGATGCAATTATCAACCATCAACCAAAAACCCTGCACTTTATGCTGCACTGCACTAGGATCGACCCACATTATGAGAGTGATCCGGCAGGCAAACAATCATAAATGATATAAGCATAGGTCATCATCATTAAAGCCTTAATTCATCTATTAGGGGATGGCATTGTGGGACCTATCCACTTTTCTGCCCAACCCAAATTAGGGCTACGTTCTCTGATATTGGAAAGAAAATTCAGCATAAAGTGTGTGTTATAAATGAGCAGATTACTCTTGAATTTGAGGTAGAACCATTTCATACAGAAGACTCCATCTCAGACCTCTCAAACATAGGTGCAACAGAAGTCATTAGATTTTGAGGTATATTGAGCCACTCCTTGTGGATATGCTTATGCTTGAATGCTTATGTGTCACCTTCTTAGTTGAGATCCCTT
Source organism: Persea americana (assembly GCA_029852735.1). Classification (NCBI taxonomy): domain Eukaryota; kingdom Viridiplantae; phylum Streptophyta; class Magnoliopsida; order Laurales; family Lauraceae; genus Persea; species Persea americana. The sequence continues at coordinate 56,187,710 of CM056813.1, read as the reverse complement.
CCCTGGTCTACTGTTATCCCTCTCATCCCATGCACAAGCCCAGAAAAACAGAGACATCCAGAAAAGAACGGAAAAGAATATCTGCACCCCATCCTGAACCTTATAAAAAGTTGCTTCAAGACCTGTTTGACAAAAAAATTGACAGCTGGTAAGAGCAACCTCAAAGCATATCCCCCCAAACAATTGAAGAAATTTGGTAAATTGACATTATTTAATTTTTTGTTCCTGAGATAATTAATGCAGCGCAAGAATCTATGAACATGGGCAACAATGGTTATTTGACACACAAGCTGACCATCTTATTTCCAGAGGAACAATTGGTAAGCAGCAAAACTAGAATTGTTGATTCACTTTTGTTTTCGAAACAGAGAAGTTGGGTGTTACAGGGAATCAAAAGGCCCTGCACAAGTAGGAAATGGTCCCAAAAGGCATCATTTCATGATTTTTTTTTTTTTTTAGAGTGAAGAAATTTTAAATTTCCGAAAAACATCAGAAAAAATGAAATCCAAACTTCTTTCTTCACAAAAATGCATCATAAAAACTGAACAAGTTCTGTTTAACTCATCAAAATTGTCAAATAAGTCAAGCCCTAGGATGCAGTTTGTAATTAGGAATTGACCCTCAATTTATACATCTGTGAACAGATTTCAGATCAGAACCCATTGTCTATCCAGATATAACTCTAGTAGTAGTAATGTGCTTATTTCAAAGAATTATCATTATCATTATCATCATCATCATCATAGCCATGTCCCAACTATGTTGGGGTCGGCTACATGAATTATGTTTCTCCATTCCGATCTATCTTGAGCCAAATCCTTAGATAAGTTGCACTTCTTCATATCTAATTCTACTACCTCCATTCATGTCCTCTTTAGCCTATCCTTTCCCATTGGTGAGCCATCAGCTTGCATAGCCAAACTTTTTCTTACCAGTGTTGTTGCCGGCCTGCAGTGGACATGCCCAAACCATCTCAAACAGGTTTATCTAATTTTATATATTATTGACACTACCCATAAATGCTCTTGAAAGCGCGCTTATTTCTAATTTCATCTTTCCTAATTTTACCACACATCCATCTCAACATTCTCATCTTTGCTACATCCATTTTGTGCACACATTGCTTCTTAATCAGCCAGCGTTCGCTCCATAGGTCATAGTTGGTTTAATCACTATCCTGTCAAATTCTCCCTTCAAAATCTTGTTGGCATTCATCATTCACAAAGTACTCCAGAAGCAAGTCTCCACTTCAACCATCCCTCTTTTTTCCTATGTTCGACATCTTCATCAATCTCCCCATCCTAACTAATTATCGAGCCAAGGTAATGGAATGAATCGCTTTGTGGTATCTACTGAGCTTCAATTCTCACAATAGTTTTAGCTCTTTGTATATAACCATTGATGTTGCAATCCATATGTTTTGTGTATATACGGCTTAATTCAAGGAATTGAAAACTTGTATCGGTGGGAAATTTTGATTGGCACCAAGTTGACTCGAGCAAATGCCAAATTGTTAAAAAAATCAATGACTGTAAAAAAGTATAGAAGAATCATGCAAAATTTAGATAAATAGAAAAATAATATAATTTTGCAATAAAAAAAATAAAATAACCATTTCAATGTTTCCTTCAATGGTGCAAACTGCAAGGTGGTATAATTTATTTCCCTTGTTTTTCCATATCTTCAGAACTTTGATGCAAACTGGCCAGAACGTTTTACCAAAATCTTGGAACACTGAAAAAACTCAGGTCCAACAAGAAATGATGGACAACTTTGGAAAGAACTTGCCAGATCTTATGCTTGAAATTTAATTTAAATCGGGTATTAAGTGTCAGCTACATGAAAGGATCCAGGTATCATACTTCCTTGACATCCAATCTTAGGATACAGGATATGTTAAGAAATGTTCTGACATTAACCATGATCCAAGTACAGATATTAACATAGACCCAAATTATAATTTATTGCTCCAAAAGTCTTTTATTTTAATCATCTAAAATTTGGCTGCTGCATGGGAGTTGTTACATGAGGCTAATCAAATATCCTTTCTGACACATCTTGTAATTTAAAATTTAAATTATCATCATCATCATAACCATCAGTGCAACTGAAAACAAAGTCATACTAATCAATCTATTTGATTCATGCTAACAAAGTATGCTCTATTAAACATCTACCTATTAGGAAAAAAAGGACATCATTCTCAATCATGAGAAAGACTAATGCATTTAAGTTATAAGCTACATCTGATAAATGATGTCAGGCTAACAAACAGCCCACACAGATGAAGAAAGTATGTGCTCCTAAGCCATCACAGAAAAAAAACTTCTCAATTCAGTGTTATTATAGCTACCAATGGTATTATTCTACATGGTCAAATGTCAAGGTCCAAGATGACATGGTTCACTGAACAACAGAGTCATGTTGCCAATTGTTTTCCAGCTACTAGAAGAATACTTACATGCTCCTCCTCACAGCAGGCCAAGATTCATATTTGATATTCTGATGTCCAAAACACTGCATATCATAATTACAAAGAATCCAAAAAAACTAATGCACCAATCCTCAAAAAAAAGAAGCACAAATTCATCTAAAAGCCCTGAAATAGAACGAGACGAATTTACGATGATTGCTATTCCAATCAAAACACAAACACACGCACAGCATTTCAAGTTTTCAAGGAGGAAAGGAAATCGATACTCAGGACGGGAGAGAGTGTGAGAGATCGAAATTGAGACCTGTGGTCGGATCTTCTCCCAAGGGATCGTCGGGATCGGGCGAAGGAGGGCCGGCGCGGGTCACGTGACGGAGACCGGACCGTGTGCGACGAGGAGGAGGAGGATGGCGGAGATGGAGGCGGAGGTGGGGAGGAGAAAACCCAGGGTTCGCAGCAGAAGGACGGAGGAAGAGCTGAGACTGATGGAAGCGTGTGGATGGGGAGGCGGAAAGAAGCGGCCAAATAAACGCAGAGAGAGACGGCATGTCGTTCACTCACGCTTGTGAATTGATTTGTGATTGTCAGAAAGAACAGAAAAACAAAAACAATTAGCGGCTTGCTATATATTATACTAATCGGGTCGGTTGGGTAAGCATGAATCGGGTCTGAGAGGTAGTCAGTTAAATTCTAAAGATGGACTTACTAATCAGATCAACAACTCATTTCAAATTGGGTCAAACATGCCCACAGCACAAAATCTCTTGGATTGCCAACTCCTTGGTTGGCGCTTCTTGTCTTATTACGCCCATTATAATTTATATAGGTGAAAAATAGACTTCACCTAGGTCAAGTTAGAGGGAGTTTTCAGCAGATACCCAGCTTGCAACGTGCTACAATATACACATATCATCATCATCATCGTCGTATCATTAAGGCCTTATCCCAATTATATTAGGATCAGCTACACGAATTCCATTTCTCCGTTCTGAACTATCTTAAAGACAATATACACGTACTAGTTACAAAAAATGATAGTCACTGCTTAACAAGCGAGCAGGAAGGAGTCCAATACATTAAAATGAGCTCTACAAATATATAGTGACTTTCTCCGCGTAACCCATGTTTTCTTTCATACTTGCAGCCCACTTCATGATTTGGCAATCAACCTAATTTCACACTGTTCAGTTGAATTTTATCACAACACAAATTTTTATTTACCAGATGTATATAGCGATTAAATGATAGTCCCCTGATGTTCATGCATCTTGATGGGCCCCAGTAGTATTAGGGAATAATCTTTAATTAAAAAACTTTCTAACCGCCACAGAGCCTCATGTGCAGATTGTGTGGGGTTCCCCAAATACCCAACCTTCCCACAGGACCTTTTTGGCCCTTAATCCTTCCCCACCTTTAATCGATCCTGCCCCTTGAAACACACCACAGCCCACACATGCACACACACATTGATATACATTGATCATATTCAACATGGTAATGTTCAAACAAGGTCAAACCAAATCTACAAGTGGAATCCACCTTACAAAGATTCAAACTGTTAGCAAGAAGTTATTTGCCTATGACAGGCCAAATGGACTGTTAGACTGGATCAAGATATAATGATCCATCCTCTTGGTCTCGTAGGGTGCACCATGAGTCGGGAAACTGAAGCTCATCCAACTTAAGGCAATCTTCTAGCCAGATGAAAGTATATTTGTCATGTTCCTCTGGCACTACTGGAAACCATAACCCTGCCCATTTCCCTGTTAACAGATTGAAATGCGGTAGGGACATGTTTTAGGCCTGTGCATGGAAAGATCATTAGAGTAACCAGAAAATTACAGTTGACAAGGAAAAGCCCCAATGTTTGATCTCTATGACATCACTGATAGCTTTGCTTGGGATGATGGATGCTAAAATTACGCGTGCTGGTTTGCCTACCGTAGGAAGTTTGAAGACTATTTGTCAGCTCGGGCTGGTTTTCCAAATAATTCAATAGTCTTGATTTGTCTCTTTCGGCTCCCAAATATCAACAAAAAAATCTACCACTTCCTGCAAGCAAAAACTCTTTCAGAGTAAGAGACCACTGCATTCCAGTGCCGACACCTGCAGCTACGGCCAAGGGTATTAAGAAAACGTCTCACCGATAAAGGTATTGGCCGCGGGAATGGGTTGTTGCTCCCAAGTAAATTGTCATAAGTTGCGTTCCTGCTGCAGGCAGAACAATTTGGCCATGTACAGAGGCAAACTTTAAGAAAGTAATCACTGACAAAGGCAATAGATTAAGAAGGTTGGCTACAACAGGAAAAGATGACATGGAACAAACACATTATGGCTCAAAGTATATTTAGAGCTCAACAATTTTATAGAAAAACTAACAGATGCACATTAACTCAATACTGCTAAACCATGTCAGCTAAACAAAACCCAAAAAGCAACAAAGATGCTTGAGAAAAACACTCACACAAATATCAACAGATTTTTAAAAATATCATACAATTATCGTGAGATTGACATGAGCGATTAACCTCCTGAAAATACCAATGCTATCAGAGAGCTTTCAATCATAAAAATATAAATGGCCTAGCACATACAATCACGGCATCTGACATTAGCATCAATCAACACAGATGAGACTAAGCTGACTTTGTTTATAGGGTGTCACATTCTCAAGTAAAAAAAAATTAAAAATGAAAAAAGAAAAAGAAAAAGAAAGTTCCTGACGCTAGTCAAACTCTAACAGAATTATTCAACAGATAGAGCAAAGGATGGCAAAATCTATCAAAGCCATGACACTAACCAAAACAAACACAACTGACACATGTTGGCAGTAATATTGACAGAGTAAATAGCTGAACATGGAGCATAACTCAGCTGAGTCAGCAAAAAAAAAACTACAATCACTAACAATCATGTGAGGTAATCATTGACTCAGCCTCTTATAGGATATCAATAATTCAACTCTGAAGAATCTTTGTCCATAATACATCAGGAAATTTAGAAAAAGAGCCCAGGGCACAGTGGAAGGTACTCGCCATTGCAAACCTGAGGTTTGTGGGTTCAAGTCACCATGCCAAATAATTATAAATAAAAAAAAGTCAGGAAGGTTTTTTAACACAATTCAACTGGGAAAGACTGGATTGAAATAAAGAACACCAGAACGCCATAACAAAATAATATTGAAATCTTTTTAAGCACAGCTTTTGATGCTAAAACAAGCAGAGAACTTTTTTTCCTTTCCTCCTCTAATTTATTTATTTATTTTTGAAAAACAACAGAGAGATTCTTGTGCTTAAAGTAAATGTATATCGTACATCATTGACTGCCAATGCCCTGATGGATCAGTGGCACTAACACCTTGGTTCCACACAAGTGCCCAAGGATCGATCTCTGGGCATGTAGGTTCTTCACCGACTCACTAACCAGTTGTCCGAAGTCCAAACTACCCCAAAAAAAAATTGTACATCACTGTCTCAAATGAAATGTTGACTATGAAACAGGGACAATCAGATCCCTCATCAGTCAATCCCCATTTAGGATGACAGTTCCATTGTGAACTCAGCAGATATGAAAAGCTCATTACCTTGACCTGGTTTCTCGAAGTTTCTGCGACCGGTTCTCTGACTTTCTATTTTCAATCCACTGCTGCCTAGTTTGATTCCAGAGCAGAAAGCCTAAAATCCAAGTTTCTGTCATAATCCCACAAGTGCACCAAGAGAATAAAGTAGCAAGACAGAAAATTAAAAAGCAGCATAAAAAAAATTGCACTGACCATGATTCACAAAAGTGGATGGATTGCTGGTACTGCTCCCTCCACTATGGGGGTCATATGTTTGGTTTGTTATGCTATTCGATGAGATGCTCCTTTGTGCTTGAACTGCACTGCTGTCCATCTCATATAATGGATTGCTGGTACTGCTTCCTCCACTATGGGGGTCGTATGTTTGGTTTGATGTGCTACTCGACAAGATGCTCCTTTGTGCTTGAACTGCACTGTTGTCCATCTCATATGATGGATTGCTGGTACTCCTTCCTCCACTATGGGAGTCATATGTTTGGTTTGGTCTGCTATTCGACGAGATGCTCATTTGCGATTGAACTGCACTGCTGTCCATCTCAAATGTGCCAGTGCTCAAGAAATTGTCAGATAAACTAGGTTTCTTTGCAGACCGGCCTTGAAATTTTGGACCCTTCGACGGCTCATCCACAGAAATAATAGGAGTGGGCTTAGAACAGCATCCAAAAACAACCTCTGCTCTGTTGCAAATCAGGTTTGACCACACAAATGTATAGTATCAGCTTCCTAACACCCAACAATAAAATTCATATCTGAGTTGATTGAAGACTAATATCTGCAGAGTGAGTGAAAAAGGGGAAAAGGGTGCTAATCATTAGTGAAACTGTACAAGAGGGCGGGAAAGGAAGCAATTCTCACACAGTAGTCAAAAATAAAAATTAAAAAAACTTTAAAAACTATCAAAACTGAAACTGGCTGCTGGCTATATAGCAATATCTATAAGTTTCTGAAGCATTAACGCTAAATCCAATCCTAGATTTCCATTCCAAAATAAATAAATCACATCAACAAATTATTTCTATATTCTTACTAAACTTGGAGTTCTAAAGATTAACCAAATAGAACAACAAAATCAAAATCCTAAAGAAGGAAAGTAGCCTGCTGCACAAGAGAGATTTACACAAATTTCGGTTTTCTGCAAGCCCCTTTCCAGTTTGTTAGCAGTATGGGATGTGTGTGAGGGTGGGTGGGTGTTGTTTGTCCCATGTGAACCCTATTCAACTCAAATTCATCGTATTCCCACAGAGCAACTTATTAGTCAAAGCCTAGGAAAACTTCTACCATTATTTCTCATGCAAGCAACCATAATTCACCATATAATAGATGAGTTCTTATGCCACAAACTGAGAATCTAGTAGCCTAACAATCTCTTTCATCTAATGTAACTCATGTATCATTTCAGGGCTGACCAATATACCTTCCGCAACTGTTTTTTTGTTTAATCCTTGATTTGGCCTCTCCAATGAAAACTCCAATATCCCCAACTTTCAACATGCTCAACTAAATGTTTCTGAAACAACGAATCCACAAGGGAGGAGAAAAGGTTATTAACTGCAAATACATCTAGCATAGCTTAAAGGGACTTTTTAATATGTGTGGATAAGATCATCTTTTCAATGAGTGCTATAACACTTCTCTCTCACAATGACATCATCAAAGCCTTGTCTCAACTATTTTGGGGTCAGCTACATGAATTCATTTTCTGCTTCTCGGAATTCATGTTTGGATTGTGGCAAAAGTTTTATGCAAGCTGTCAACCTAAATAACACAAACCTCCTTTATCCGAGCTTAGGACCGATAGTAAAAAATGGTGAAGTTTCTATGATCTATAAGGGAATGAATAACTACAGCCCTAAACAAGGCTACAATGTGTGCATCAACGCCTAGAAACTTCCCTCTAAATGATCTGATCATTAATGCGTACAAAGGTCCATCAACAATGCACTAAAACTGAAACACAATGAATCTGATAAATCACTGATCCATTCTTTCTAGTTGAATTTAACAATCTCATGTTTGACAATATGGAGGGAAACACGTGACATCCACATTCTCAAGCCTGTACAAGCGGCATTAGCTTCCCTCTAATAGATTGAGGAACAAGGAGTACTCTTAATAGAAAAAGGAACAAAGTAGTAAAGAAAAAGGAACAAAGTAGTAAATTTTAATATGAAAGTAAGCTTAAGAGGTTGGTGTATTCCTCTTGGAGACAAAAATTGATCAGTTGGGACTCCTTGGAGTCTTCCATTCCATGTGAGGTCTTTGTCAAGGTTCAATGCAGGCTCCATCATTTTACACGTCTACATCAGTACTTCATAAAAGGCCTTGTCTCTCCCTTCTCTTAGTTGCTTGAACTTGTGACCCTTCAATACATCATAAATAGACTGATTCTAGTCTTTAGAGTACGTCAAACCATCTCAAACGACATTCCCTGACTTTTCTCCTCCAGCCATTTGGATATGCTAATCTAATTATTAAGAGCTAATTAGATTAAGGTCTAAAATAAAAGCCTTAACTTTTAAGTTCTAATTTAAAATTAATAAGTTTGGTAAAATTATAAAAAAAAAATCTCTTATTTTATGAGATAACCAGGTCTGCCTTTAGGAATTGTGGTAATTAGGGCCCACCTTTTATAAATTACAATGTAGAACCACCCATTTGCGTCATTTTGAAAATTTTATGAGGTTATTCCATTCAAAACACTTACAAATTTTGCATTGTCAGGCCAACCCCCAGTCCATTTGAAAAGTACATAACTGATAACCCTTTGCATTAAATCTGTCATGCCGCCCTTCAGACTTGTCTACTTCCTACTCAATTTGACAAAATCATTCACCTTGGTTCTCAATCACAGAAGGAAATGCAATTATAGAACCAATAAGATTTAAGGCTTTAGAATCAAGGGGTTGCATTATCAGATTAGAGTCAACTTGGCCCACCCTCGATCCTAAATGCCACCACGCATACAAGTTACCCCCGTGGAGTCGAGCCAGCATGAATCTGGTCAGTTGGGATTGGGCTTAAGCAAATCTCGTGAGCTAATGAAGTAGAGCTAACTTAACTTAAGACTTGCTTGAGCTTGAATTTGAGCTCAGATTATATGAGCCCAAGCCAGGCTTGTTGATGTGTATGAAGTATATACATATATATAAGAGGAGAAAAGTTGTTCCTAAGCCCAGGTCCTTTTATTGGTGGAAAAAAAAACTTGGCTCCTTTAAAGTCTTGATCTCAATGAAACGAGAATAAACCAAGCTTGATCTCGGCAAAGATCATCTCCACTCGACTCATTTACACCTCTGGTTACATTTTCATGAATAGCATCCAGAGTAACATTCCTACAGACCTGAGTACTGTATATTATTGACCTCCATCCGCTTTAGCTAAAAAATAAGAACCCCCCTTAGGTTGTTTTTTAGAGGCAAAAGCTCTAATTTGCAAATAAGCTATAAAATTAGAAAATACAATTAGAGGTTTACCAGACGCTCTAATGTGTAAATAAGCTCTAAATCACAAAATAAGAGCTTATTTTTAGAGTTACCTCTAAATCACAATTAGAGGTTTACCAGACGCTCTAATGTGTAAATAAGCTCCAAATCACAAAATAAGAGCTTATTTTTAGAGTTACCAAACGTCCCCTAAGTTTCTTCTTACGTACTCATTCCTACTCAAATTAGAAACTAATCCTAATTGCAACTTCTAAAATAAAATTTAGAAACTAATAACAATTAATAAGAAATTCAATAACAATTAATAAGAAATTCCTAAACTTGCTTGGGTCCCACAATTGGACCATGAGTCTTGCCCCAACGGACAGATAGGGCTACTGCATCACTATCCTCTCTCGTAATTCTCCCTCATAATTCCACACTCAACTAGCATGTAAAACATCGGCTGGAGATATCCGCACTTCTCATTTCTTTATAGTCCAACATTCAGCTCCACAAAACGAAGTAGGTCAATCTACCATTTCATAATAATGGCCATTTAATTGCAACCAAGCACTTGACGATTGCATAATACTCCGAGGGAAAAGAAGGAGATAAGCAGGCAGCATAACGAAAACATACAAAAACATACAAATTAATGTACAAAATTGATATCACCTTGAAGGAAGTATAAACAAAATGCATTTCTCATTGATATCACCTTGAAGGAAGTATAAACAAAATGCATTTCTCAAAGGATAAGTCCACAAAACAACCTGGAGTTTCCCTAATGATTCCCTAGCATTTACAAAATAACTTCCTCATCATTTTCTTGACATTACCAAGCATTGAAGCCACACTTATTACTTCCATATAGAGTCAAGTCATTAGCACCATCTTCTACTGTCCATGATTATAAGTTCAAGCTCAAGTTTATAATTATATAGAGAGGAGGGACATTAATAACCTCTCAAGAAAATAAACTGTTCATTTCAGCTGCGATTTTCGAACACGCAGAATATAATAAACGAATTAGATAATCAAAGCATGTAATTTCATAAACCACTCATGCAACAATGAAGAATCTTAGCAGTTTCCACGGAACAGGGAGAAATTTGATTTTTCTTTCACACTTGCAGGCACAGCCAGTCTCATCTAAACCGTTTCTTGAATTTCTTCAACAATGCGCGTTTCATTGCATGGAAACAGAACAATCCAAGAAATAATCATCCAGCACGGACAAGTATGAAAAAAAAAAAAAAACAGAGAAGAAGAAAGAAAGATCAAAACAGAGGAACTCAATTTTCCAAACAATCTTGCGTATGAAACAAGCTAATGGGATGAAGCATCTTCATCAATCAAATCATACAGAAACCATCCAAATAGAAGATGATGGGATGCTAATCGATCACTTACCCCCACAAGCAGTGATAGATCTGTCATCCAGGCATCTGATCCATAATGCTAGCTAGACAAAAGGGGAGGAAAAGAGCGATTTGAGGTTTTCTTTCTAGGGTTTGCTTAGGGTTTTCTTCCTTCTTGGAATCGGTGGAGCCAGGTCCCCGCCCAAAGGTGCTTTTCCCTTCTTCTTGTTCTCTCTCTCTCTCTCTCTCTCTCTCTCTCTCTCTCTCTCTCTCCGAGTCTCTCTCTGTGTGGGCCTGTGGCAGTTAAATGGAAATAGAGAACGGAAGGAACCGGAATGCTCTCCGCCTTCACATTTTTAGGATGGACGCATCAAAGATGGGCCATCATCAGTGGTGGGGCCCAGCAGATAGTACTTTGTTGTGCCCTCATCATGTGGCAGTGGCACAGACCAATTTTAGTCAATTAATCTAACCTTTATCAACGGTTAATTTGAATCTCTCAAAATGAACTCTAGTTGAGAAGGCCGTTGATTTTTCAAAGCTATTTAAATTAAGGGTTAGAATAATTTAGGTTGGGTTGACCTTGGATGATATCTTAAGTAAGTAATTAGGAAGCTTGTTAGGGAAGCGGATGTGTTAAGAAGAAATATTTAGTCATTTGGTCTCCCCCTTCTCCTAATGTTCTTAAATTTAATGTTGATGGTGAGGCAAGAGGAAAACCAGGACGCATGATTCTAATGAAGCGAAAGTGTTAGTTTTATTGGAAGCTCTAAGGATCTATCTTTTTACTAATTTTCATAGCATAGTGGTAGAAGATGATTCCTTAAATGTAATTTCTTGGATGTCTTGTTTGGAGAAGGGTCCGTGGAGATTTCAATTTCTTTTCAATGAAATCAAGACTTGGTCATCATCTTTGAATGTTGAATTTCATCATGTGCTTCGGTCGGAGAATGGCACGGCGGATGCTTTGGCTAAATTAGGGATAGAAAGAGAGAACATTGCTTGCTCCTTTGTAATTTGTTGTTTTGTGTTGTTGCCCGCTGTTGCATTGTTAGTCGCTACACATTTTTCTTGAAAAAAATGGAAATGAACTAATTTTCCTCAGAGGATTTCAATCTCTGATGGATAGAAACGCAGCACTCTCTCTCTCTCTCTCAATGGAGCGGAATCCATGAAAGTTTCGGATCTGGTAGATGCACCATGGATGGACCATCCTCTATTTATTAATTGATCACACATTATAGAGCAGTGATTTTTAGGAAAAGTATAATAGTCATATCTTTTGTTGGAAGTTGGAACCCATGTTACCAAGAATTCCTAGGAATCGAATTCCATGCAAACAAAAAAGTCCCTTAAAATTTCCCTTTGCATTGTGCCGAGAGAAGCCAAAGTGATGGTGGGAAACACATGGGCGCCACTCGACGGCAGGCATAGCTTATTTAATCACTGTTCTCCTTGTATTTGTCCTTCTTGGTATAAGCCTTTTTTTCAACCTATTGCTGTACAGTCAAATGAATTTACGGTTGCTGCTGGGAAGAAACAATTACATAGCAACCGTAACAATTACATGAATGTTACAAACGGATGAGTCTTCTCAACCAGCGCAGAACACAATCTCATAATTACATCGCAAACACTTCAATAATATATACCCAGACAGAAACTCCCAAAGCATCTTATATCTATTATACCCAAGTTCCAACAATATCAACTAGACAAAGTCCAAATGACCTTACTATCATACTCTGCAAGCATCTTTAGATGCTAGAATACATGCATTGAAGAAAACACGTCCCACGTCATAGAAAATCAACTAAATAACATCATAAATGAGAAGAGTGAGCAAGAAAGTGCTGAAGCACATCGCACATCTTGCCCCAACGGACAGATAGGGCTACTGCATCACTATCCTCTCTCGTAATTCTCCCTCATAATTCCACACTCAACTAGCATGTAAAACATCGGCTGGAGATATCCGCACTTCTCATTTCTTTATAGTCCAACATTCAGCTCCACAAAACGAAGTAGGTCAATCTACCATTTCATAATAATGGCCATTTAATTGCAACCAAGCACTTGACGATTGCATAATACTCCGAGGGAAAAGAAGGAGATAAGCAGGCAGCATAACGAAAATATACAAAAACATACAAATTAATGTACAAAATTGATATCACCTTGAAGGAAGTATAAACAAAATGCATTTCTCATTGATATCACCTTGAAGGAAGTATAAACAAAATGCATTTCTCAAAGGATAAGTCCACAAAACAACCTGGAGTTTCCCTAATGATTCCCTAGCATTTACAAAATAACTTCCTCATCATTTTCTTGACATTACCATGCATTGAAGCCACACTTATTACTTCCATATAGAGTCAAGTCATTAGCACCATCTTCTACTGTCCATGATTATAAGTTCAAGCTCAAGTTTATAATTATATAGAGAGGAGGGACATTAATAACCTCTCAAGAAAATAAACTGTTCATTTCAGCTGCGATTTTCGAACACGCAGAATATAATAAACGAATTAGATAATCAAAGCATGTAATTTCATAAACCACTCATGCAACAATGAAGAATCTTAGCAGTTTCCACGGAACAGGGAGAAATTTGATTTTTCTTTCACACTTGCAGGCACAGCCAGTCTCATCTAAACCGTTTCTTGAATTTCTTCAACAATGCGCGTTTCATTGCATGGAAACAGAACAATCCAAGAAATAATCATCCAGCACGGACAAGTATGAAAAAAAAAAAAAAAAAACAGAGAAGAAGAAAGAAAGATCAAAACAGAGGAACTCAATTTTCCAAACAATCTTGCGTATGAAACAAGCTAATGGGATGAAGCATCTTCATCAATCAAATCATACAGAAACCATCCAAATAGAAGATGATGGGATGCTAATCGATCACTTACCCCCACAAGCAGTGATAGATCTGTCATCCAGGCATCTGATCCATAATGCTAGCTAGACAAAAGGGGAGGAAAAGAGCGATTTGAGGTTTTCTTTCTAGGGTTTGCTTAGGGTTTTCTTCCTTCTTGGAATCGGTGGAGCCAGGTCCCCGCCCAAAGGTGCTTTTCCCTTCTTCTTGTTCTCTCTCTCTCTCTCTCTCTGAGTCTCTCTCTGTGTGGGCCTGTGGCAGTTAAATGGAAATAGAGAACGGAAGGAACCGGAATGCTCTCCGCCTTCACATTTTTAGGATGGACCCATCAAAGATGGGCCATCATCAGTGGTGGGGCCCAGCAGATAGTACTTTGTTGTGCCCTCATCATGTGGCAGTGGCACAGACCAATTTTAGTCAATTAATCTAACCTTTATCAACGGTTAATTTGAATCTCTCAAAATGAACTCTAGTTGAGAAGGCCGTTGATTTTTCAAAGCTATTTAAATTAAGGGTTAGAATAATTTAGGTTGGGTTGACCTTGGATGATATCTTAAGTAAGTAATTAGGAAGCTTGTTAGGGAAGCGGATGTGTTAAGAAGAAATATTTAGTCATTTGGTCTCCCCCTTCTCCTAATGTTCTTAAATTTAATGTTGATGGTGAGGCAAGAGGAAAACCAGGACGCATGATTCTAATGAAGCGAAAGTGTTAGTTTTATTGGAAGCTCTAAGGATCTATCTTTTTACTAATTTTCATAGCATAGTGGTAGAAGACGATTCCTTAAATGTAATTTCTTGGATGTCTTGTTTAGAGAAGGGTCCGTGGAGATTTCAATTTCTTTTCAATGAAATCAAGACTTGGTCATCATCTTTGAATGTTGAATTTCATCATGTGCTTCGGTCGGAGAATGGCACGGCGGATGCTTTGGCTAAATTAGGGATAGAAAGAGAGAACATTGCTTGCTCCTTTGTAATTTGTTGTTTTGTGTTGTTGCCCGCTGTTGCATTGTTAGTCGCTACACATTTTTCTTGAAAAAAATGGAAATGAACTAATTTTCCTCAGAGGATTTCAATCTCTGATGGATAGAAACGCAGCACTCTCTCTCTCTCTCTCAATGGAGCGGAATCCATGAAAGTTTCGGATCTGGTAGATGCACCATGGATGGACCATCCTCTATTTATTAATTGATCACACATTATAGAGCAGTGATTTTTAGGAAAAGTATAATAGTCATATCTTTTGTTGGAAGTTGGAACCCATGTTACCAAGAATTCCTAGGAATCGAATTCCATGCAAACAAAAAAGTCCCTTAAAATTTCCCTTTGCATTGTGCCGAGAGAAGCCAAAGTGATGGTGGGAAACACATGGGCGCCACTCGACGGCAGGCATAGCTTATTTAATCACTGTTCTCCTTGTATTTGTCCTTCTTGGTATAAGCCTTTTTTTCAACCTATTGCTGTACAGTCAAATGAATTTACGGTTGCTGCTGGGAAGAAACAATTACATAGCAACCGTAACAATTACATGAATGTTACAAACGGATGAGTCTTCTCAACCAGCGCAGAACACAATCTCATAATTACATCGCAAACACTTCAATAATATATACCCGGACAGAAACTCCCAAAGCATCTTATATCTATTATACCCAAGTTCCAACAATATCAACTAGACAAAGTCCAAATGACCTTACTATCATACTCTGCAAGCATCTTTAGATGCTAGAATACATGCATTGAAGAAAACACGTCCCACGTCATAGAAAATCAACTAAATAACATCATAAATGAGAAGAGTGAGCAAGAAAGTGCTGAAGCACATCGCACATCTTGCCCCAACGGACAGATAGGGCTACTGCATCACTATCCTCTCTCGTAATTCTCCCTCATAATTCCACACTCAACTAGCATGTAAAACATCGGCTGGAGATATCCGCACTTCTCATTTCTTTATAGTCCAACATTCAGCTCCACAAAACGAAGTAGGTCAATCTACCATTTCATAATAATGGCCATTTAATTGCAACCAAGCACTTGACGATTGCATAATACTCCGAGGGAAAAGAAGGAGATAAGCAGGCAGCATAACGAAAATATACAAAAACATACAAATTAATGTACAAAATTGATATCACCTTGAAGGAAGTATAAACAAAATGCATTTCTCATTGATATCACCTTGAAGGAAGTATAAACAAAATGCATTTCTCAAAGGATAAGTCCACAAAACAACCTGGAGTTTCCCTAATGATTCCCTAGCATTTACAAAATAACTTCCTCATCATTTTCTTGACATTACCATGCATTGAAGCCACACTTATTACTTCCATATAGAGTCAAGTCATTAGCACCATCTTCTACTGTCCATGATTATAAGTTCAAGCTCAAGTTTATAATTATATAGAGAGGAGGGACATTAATAACCTCTCAAGAAAATAAACTGTTCATTTCAGCTGCGATTTTCGAACACGCAGAATATAATAAACGAATTAGATAATCAAAGCATGTAATTTCATAAACCACTCATGCAACAATGAAGAATCTTAGCAGTTTCCACGGAACAGGGGGAAATTTGATTTTTCTTTCACACTTGCAGGCACAGCCAGTCTCATCTAAACCGTTTCTTGAATTTCTTCAACAATGCGCGTTTCATTGCATGGAAACAGAACAATCCAAGAAATAATCATCCAGCACGGACAAGTATGAAAAAAAAAAAAAAAAACAGAGAAGAAGAAGAAAGATCAAAACAGAGGAACTCAATTTTCTAAACAATCTTGCGTATGAAACAAGCTAATGGGAATGAAGCATCTTCATCAATCAAATCATACAGAAACCATCCAAATAGAAGATGATGGGATGCTAATCGATCACTTACCCCCACAAGCAGTGATAGATCTGTCATCCAGGCATCTGATCCATAATGCTAGCTAGACAAAGGGGAGGAAAAGAGCGATTTGAGGTTTTCTTTCTAGGGTTTGCTTAGGGTTTTCTTCCTTCTTGGAATCGGTGGAGCCAGGTCCCCGCCCAAAGGTGCTTTTCCCTTCTTCTTGTTCTCTCTCTCTCTCTCTCTCTCTGAGTCTCTCTCTGTGTGGGCCTGTGGCAGTTAAATGGAAATAGAGAACGGAAGGAACCGGAATGCTCTCCGCCTTCACATTTTTAGGATGGACCCATCAAAGATGGGCCATCATCAGTGGTGGGGCCCAGCAGATAGTACTTTGTTGTGCCCTCATCATGTGGCAGTGGCACAGACCAATTTTAGTCAATTAATCTAACCTTTATCAACGGTTAATTTGAATCTCTCAAAATGAACTCTAGTTGAGAAGGCCGTTGATTTTTCAAAGCTATTTAAATTAAGGGTTAGAATAATTTAGGTTGGGTTGACCTTGGATGATATCTTAAGTAAGTAATTAGGAAGCTTGTTAGGGAAGCGGATGTGTTAAGAAGAAATATTTAGTCATTTGGTCTCCCCCTTCTCCTAATGTTCTTAAATTTAATGTTGATGGTGAGGCAAGAGGAAAACCAGGACGCATGATTCTAATGAAGCGAAAGTGTTAGTTTTATTGGAAGCTCTAAGGATCTATCTTTTTACTAATTTTCATAGCATAGTGGTAGAAGACGATTCCTTAAATGTAATTTCTTGGATGTCTTGTTTGGAGAAGGGTCCGTGGGAGATTTCAATTTCTTTTCAATGAAATCAAGACTTGGTCATCATCTTTGAATGTTGAATTTCATCATGTGCTTCGGTCGGAGAATGGCACGGCGGATGCTTTGGCTAAATTAGGGATAGAAAGAGAGAACATTGCTTGCTCCTTTGTAATTTGTTGTTTTGTGTTGTTGCCCGCTGTTGCATTGTTAGTCGCTACACATTTTTCTTGAAAAAAATGGAAATGAACTAATTTTCCTCAGAGGATTTCAATCTCTGATGGATAGAAACGCAGCACTCTCTCTCTCTCTCTCAATGGAGCGGAATCCATGAAAGTTTCGGATCTGGTAGATGCACCATGGATGGACCATCCTCTATTTATTAATTGATCACACATTATAGAGCAGTGATTTTTAGGAAAAGTATAATAGTCATATCTTTTGTTGGAAGTTGGAACCCATGTTACCAAGAATTCCTAGGAATCGAATTCCATGCAAACAAAAAAGTCCCTTAAAATTTCCCTTTGCATTGTGCCGAGAGAAGCCAAAGTGATGGTGGGAAACACATGGGCGCCACTCGACGGCAGGCATAGCTTATTTAATCACTGTTCTCCTTGTATTTGTCCTTCTTGGTATAAGCCTTTTTTTCAACCTATTGCTGTACAGTCAAATGAATTTACGGTTGCTGCTGGGAAGAAACAATTACATAGCAACCGTAACAATTACATGAATGTTACAAACGGATGAGTCTTCTCAACCAGCGCAGAACACAATCTCATAATTACATCGCAAACACTTCAATAATATATACCCGGACAGAAACTCCCAAAGCATCTTATATCTATTATACCCAAGTTCCAACAATATCAACTAGACAAAGTCCAAATGACCTTACTATCATACTCTGCAAGCATCTTTAGATGCTAGAATACATGCATTGAAGAAAACACGTCCCACGTCATAGAAAATCAACTAAATAACATCATAAATGAGAAGAGTGAGCAAGAAAGTGCTGAAGCACATCGCACATCTTGCCCCAACGGACAGATAGGGCTACTGCATCACTATCCTCTCTCGTAATTCTCCCTCATAATTCCACACTCAACTAGCATGTAAAACATCGGCTGGAGATATCCGCACTTCTCATTTCTTTATAGTCCAACATTCAGCTCCACAAAACGAAGTAGGTCAATCTACCATTTCATAATAATGGCCATTTAATTGCAACCAAGCACTTGACGATTGCATAATACTCCGAGGGAAAAGAAGGAGATAAGCAGGCAGCATAACGAAAATATACAAAAACATACAAATTAATGTACAAAATTGATATCACCTTGAAGGAAGTATAAACAAAATGCATTTCTCATTGATATCACCTTGAAGGAAGTATAAACAAAATGCATTTCTCAAAGGATAAGTCCACAAAACAACCTTAGTTTCCCTAATGATTCCCTAGCATATACAAAATAACTTCCTCATCATTTTCTTGACATTACCATGCATTGAAGCCACACTTATTACTTCCATATAGAGTCAAGTCATTAGCACCATCTTCTACTGTCCATGATTATAAGTTCAAGCTCAAGTTTATAATTATATAGAGAGGAGGGACATTAATAACCTCTCAAGAAAATAAACTGTTCATTTCAGCTGCGATTTTCGAACACGCAGAATATAATAAACGAATTAGATAATCAAAGCATGTAATTTCATAAACCACTCATGCAACAATGAAGAATCTTAGCAGTTTCCACGGAACAGGGAGAAATTTGATTTTTCTTTCACACTTGCAGGCACAGCCAGTCTCATCTAAACCGTTTCTTGAATTTCTTCAACAATGCGCGTTTCATTGCATGGAAACAGAACAATCCAAGAAATAATCATCCAGCACGGACAAGTATGAAAAAAAAAAAAAAAAAACAGAGAAGAAGAAAGAAAGATCAAAACAGAGGAACTCAATTTTCCAAACAATCTTGCGTATGAAACAAGCTAATGGGATGAAGCATCTTCATCAATCAAATCATACAGAAACCATCCAAATAGAAGATGATGGGATGCTAATCGATCACTTACCCCCACAAGCAGTGATAGATCTGTCATCCAGGCATCTGATCCATAATGCTAGCTAGACAAAAGGGGAGGAAAAGAGCGATTTGAGGTTTTCTTTCTAGGGTTTGCTTAGGGTTTTCTTCCTTCTTGGAATCGGTGGAGCCAGGTCCCCGCCCAAAGGTGCTTTTCCCTTCTTCTTGTTCTCTCTCTCTCTCTCTCTCTGAGTCTCTCTCTGTGTGGGCCTGTGGCAGTTAAATGGAAATAGAGAACGGAAGGAACCGGAATGCTCTCCGCCTTCACATTTTTAGGATGGACCCATCAAAGATGGGCCATCATCAGTGGTGGGGCCCAGCAGATAGTACTTTGTTGTGCCCTCATCATGTGGCAGTGGCACAGACCAATTTTAGTCAATTAATCTAACCTTTATCAACGGTTAATTTGAATCTCTCAAAATGAACTCTAGTTGAGAAGGCCGTTGATTTTTCAAAGCTATTTAAATTAAGGGTTAGAATAATTTAGGTTGGGTTGACCTTGGATGATATCTTAAGTAAGTAATTAGGAAGCTTGTTAGGGAAGCGGATGTGTTAAGAAGAAATATTTAGTCATTTGGTCTCCCCCTTCTCCTAATGTTCTTAAATTTAATGTTGATGGTGAGGCAAGAGGAAAACCAGGACGCATGATTCTAATGAAGCGAAAGTGTTAGTTTTATTGGAAGCTCTAAGGATCTATCTTTTTACTAATTTTCATAGCATAGTGGTAGAAGACGATTCCTTAAATGTAATTTCTTGGATGTCTTGTTTGGAGAAGGGTCCGTGGAGATTTCAATTTCTTTTCAATGAAATCAAGACTTGGTCATCATCTTTGAATGTTGAATTTCATCATGTGCTTCGGTCGGAGAATGGCACGGCGGATGCTTTGGCTAAATTAGGGATAGAAAGAGAGAACATTGCTTGCTCCTTTGTAATTTGTTGTTTTGTGTTGTTGCCCGCTGTTGCATTGTTAGTCGCTACACATTTTTCTTGAAAAAAATGGAAATGAACTAATTTTCCTCAGAGGATTTCAATCTCTGATGGATAGAAACGCAGCACTCTCTCTCTCTCTCAATGGAGCGGAATCCATGAAAGTTTCGGATCTGGTAGATGCACCATGGATGGACCATCCTCTATTTATTAATTGATCACACATTATAGAGCAGTGATTTTTAGGAAAAGTATAATAGTCATATCTTTTGTTGGAAGTTGGAACCCATGTTACCAAGAATTCCTAGGAATCGAATTCCATGCAAACAAAAAAGTCCCTTAAAATTTCCCTTTGCATTGTGCCGAGAGAAGCCAAAGTGATGGTGGGAAACACATGGGCGCCACTCGACGGCAGGCATAGCTTATTTAATCACTGTTCTCCTTGTATTTGTCCTTCTTGGTATAAGCCTTTTTTTCAACCTATTGCTGTACAGTCAAATGAATTTACGGTTGCTGCTGGGAAGAAACAATTACATAGCAACCGTAACAATTACATGAATGTTACAAACGGATGAGTCTTCTCAACCAGCGCAGAACACAATCTCATAATTACATCGCAAACACTTCAATAATATATACCCGGACAGAAACTCCCAAAGCATCTTATATCTATTATACCCAAGTTCCAACAATATCAACTAGACAAAGTCCAAATGACCTTACTATCATACTCTGCAAGCATCTTTAGATGCTAGAATACATGCATTGAAGAAAACACGTCCCACGTCATAGAAAATCAACTAAATAACATCATAAATGAGAAGAGTGAGCAAGAAAGTGCTGAAGCACATCGCACATCTTGCCCCAACGGACAGATAGGGCTACTGCATCACTATCCTCTCTCGTAATTCTCCCTCATAATTCCACACTCAACTAGCATGTAAAACATCGGCTGGAGATATCCGCACTTCTCATTTCTTTATAGTCCAACATTCAGCTCCACAAAACGAAGTAGGTCAATCTACCATTTCATAATAATGGCCATTTAATTGCAACCAAGCACTTGACGATTGCATAATACTCCGAGGGAAAAGAAGGAGATAAGCAGGCAGCATAACGAAAATATACAAAAACATACAAATTAATGTACAAAATTGATATCACCTTGAAGGAAGTATAAACAAAATGCATTTCTCATTGATATCACCTTGAAGGAAGTATAAACAAAATGCATTTCTCAAAGGATAAGTCCACAAAACAACCTGGAGTTTCCCTAATGATTCCCTAGCATTTACAAAATAACTTCCTCATCATTTTCTTGACATTACCATGCATTGAAGCCACACTTATTACTTCCATATAGAGTCAAGTCATTAGCACCATCTTCTACTGTCCATGATTATAAGTTCAAGCTCAAGTTTATAATTATATAGAGAGGAGGGACATTAATAACCTCTCAAGAAAATAAACTGTTCATTTCAGCTGCGATTTTCGAACACGCAGAATATAATAAACGAATTAGATAATCAAAGCATGTAATTTCATAAACCACTCATGCAACAATGAAGAATCTTAGCAGTTTCCACGGAACAGGGGGAAATTTGATTTTTCTTTCACACTTGCAGGCACAGCCAGTCTCATCTAAACCGTTTCTTGAATTTCTTCAACAATGCGCGTTTCATTGCATGGAAACAGAACAATCCAAGAAATAATCATCCAGCACGGACAAGTATGAAAAAAAAAAAAAAAACAGAGAAGAAGAAAGAAAGATCAAAACAGAGGAACTCAATTTTCCAAACAATCTTGCGTATGAAACAAGCTAATGGGATGAAGCATCTTCATCAATCAAATCATACAGAAACCATCCAAATAGAAGATGATGGGATGCTAATCGATCACTTACCCCCACAAGCAGTGATAGATCTGTCATCCAGGCATCTGATCCATAATGCTAGCTAGACAAAAGGGGAGGAAAAGAGCGATTTGAGGTTTTCTTTCTAGGGTTTGCTTAGGGTTTTCTTCCTTCTTGGAATCGGTGGAGCCAGGTCCCCGCCCAAAGGTGCTTTTCCCTTCTTCTTGTTCTCTCTCTCTCTCTCTCTCTCTGAGTCTCTCTCTGTGTGGGCCTGTGGCAGTTAAATGGAAATAGAGAACGGAAGGAACCGGAATGCTCTCCGCCTTCACATTTTTAGGATGGACCCATCAAAGATGGGCCATCATCAGTGGTGGGGCCCAGCAGATAGTACTTTGTTGTGCCCTCATCATGTGGCAGTGGCACAGACCAATTTTAGTCAATTAATCTAACCTTTATCAACGGTTAATTTGAATCTCTCAAAATGAACTCTAGTTGAGAAGGCCGTTGATTTTTCAAAGCTATTTAAATTAAGGGTTAGAATAATTTAGGTTGGGTTGACCTTGGATGATATCTTAAGTAAGTAATTAGGAAGCTTGTTAGGGAAGCGGATGTGTTAAGAAGAAATATTTAGTCATTTGGTCTCCCCCTTCTCCTAATGTTCTTAAATTTAATGTTGATGGTGAGGCAAGAGGAAAACCAGGACGCATGATTCTAATGAAGCGAAAGTGTTAGTTTTATTGGAAGCTCTAAGGATCTATCTTTTTACTAATTTTCATAGCATAGTGGTAGAAGACGATTCCTTAAATGTAATTTCTTGGATGTCTTGTTTGGAGAAGGGTCCGTGGAGATTTCAATTTCTTTTCAATGAAATCAAGACTTGGTCATCATCTTTGAATGTTGAATTTCATCATGTGCTTCGGTCGGAGAATGGCACGGCGGATGCTTTGGCTAAATTAGGGATAGAAAGAGAGAACATTGCTTGCTCCTTTGTAATTTGTTGTTTTGTGTTGTTGCCCGCTGTTGCATTGTTAGTCGCTACACATTTTTCTTGAAAAAAATGGAAATGAACTAATTTTCCTCAGAGGATTTCAATCTCTGATGGATAGAAACGCAGCACTCTCTCTCTCTCTCAATGGAGCGGAATCCATGAAAGTTTCGGATCTGGTAGATGCACCATGGATGGACCATCCTCTATTTATTAATTGATCACACATTATAGAGCAGTGATTTTTAGGAAAAGTATAATAGTCATATCTTTTGTTGGAAGTTGGAACCCATGTTACCAAGAATTCCTAGGAATCGAATTCCATGCAAACAAAAAAGTCCCTTAAAATTTCCCTTTGCATTGTGCCGAGAGAAGCCAAAGTGATGGTGGGAAACACATGGGCGCCACTCGACGGCAGGCATAGCTTATTTAATCACTGTTCTCCTTGTATTTGTCCTTCTTGGTATAAGCCTTTTTTTCAACCTATTGCTGTACAGTCAAATGAATTTACGGTTGCTGCTGGGAAGAAACAATTACATAGCAACCGTAACAATTACATGAATGTTACAAACGGATGAGTCTTCTCAACCAGCGCAGAACACAATCTCATAATTACATCGCAAACACTTCAATAATATATACCCGGACAGAAACTCCCAAAGCATCTTATATCTATTATACCCAAGTTCCAACAATATCAACTAGACAAAGTCCAAATGACCTTACTATCATACTCTGCAAGCATCTTTAGATGCTAGAATACATGCATTGAAGAAAACACGTCCCACGTCATAGAAAATCAACTAAATAACATCATAAATGAGAAGAGTGAGCAAGAAAGTGCTGAAGCACATCGCACATCTTGCCCCAACGGACAGATAGGGCTACTGCATCACTATCCTCTCTCGTAATTCTCCCTCATAATTCCACACTCAACTAGCATGTAAAACATCGGCTGGAGATATCCGCACTTCTCATTTCTTTATAGTCCAACATTCAGCTCCACAAAACGAAGTAGGTCAATCTACCATTTCATAATAATGGCCATTTAATTGCAACCAAGCACTTGACGATTGCATAATACTCCGAGGGAAAAGAAGGAGATAAGCAGGCAGCATAACGAAAATATACAAAAACATACAAATTAATGTACAAAATTGATATCACCTTGAAGGAAGTATAAACAAAATGCATTTCTCATTGATATCACCTTGAAGGAAGTATAAACAAAATGCATTTCTCAAAGGATAAGTCCACAAAACAACCTGGAGTTTCCCTAATGATTCCCTAGCATTTACAAAATAACTTCCTCATCATTTTCTTGACATTACCATGCATTGAAGCCACACTTATTACTTCCATATAGAGTCAAGTCATTAGCACCATCTTCTACTGTCCATGATTATAAGTTCAAGCTCAAGTTTATAATTATATAGAGAGGAGGGACATTAATAACCTCTCAAGAAAATAAACTGTTCATTTCAGCTGCGATTTTCGAACACGCAGAATATAATAAACGAATTAGATAATCAAAGCATGTAATTTCATAAACCACTCATGCAACAATGAAGAATCTTAGCAGTTTCCACGGAACAGGGAGAAATTTGATTTTTCTTTCACACTTGCAGGCACAGCCAGTCTCATCTAAACCGTTTCTTGAATTTCTTCAACAATGCGCGTTTCATTGCATGGAAACAGAACAATCCAAGAAATAATCATCCAGCACGGACAAGTATGAAAAAAAAAAAAAAAAAACAGAGAAGAAGAAAGAAAGATCAAAACAGAGGAACTCAATTTTCCAAACAATCTTGCGTATGAAACAAGCTAATGGGATGAAGCATCTTCATCAATCAAATCATACAGAAACCATCCAAATAGAAGATGATGGGATGCTAATCGATCACTTACCCCCACAAGCAGTGATAGATCTGTCATCCAGGCATCTGATCCATAATGCTAGCTAGACAAAAGGGGAGGAAAAGAGCGATTTGAGGTTTTCTTTCTAGGGTTTGCTTAGGGTTTTCTTCCTTCTTGGAATCGGTGGAGCCAGGTCCCCGCCCAAAGGTGCTTTTCCCTTCTTCTTGTTCTCTCTCTCTCTCTCTCTCTCTGAGTCTCTCTCTGTGTGGGCCTGTGGCAGTTAAATGGAAATAGAGAACGGAAGGAACCGGAATGCTCTCCGCCTTCACATTTTTAGGATGGACCCATCAAAGATGGGCCATCATCAGTGGTGGGGCCCAGCAGATAGTACTTTGTTGTGCCCTCATCATGTGGCAGTGGCACAGACCAATTTTAGTCAATTAATCTAACCTTTATCAACGGTTAATTTGAATCTCTCAAAATGAACTCTAGTTGAGAAGGCCGTTGATTTTTCAAAGCTATTTAAATTAAGGGTTAGAATAATTTAGGTTGGGTTGACCTTGGATGATATCTTAAGTAAGTAATTAGGAAGCTTGTTAGGGAAGCGGATGTGTTAAGAAGAAATATTTAGTCATTTGGTCTCCCCCTTCTCCTAATGTTCTTAAATTTAATGTTGATGGTGAGGCAAGAGGAAAACCAGGACGCATGATTCTAATGAAGCGAAAGTGTTAGTTTTATTGGAAGCTCTAAGGATCTATCTTTTTACTAATTTTCATAGCATAGTGGTAGAAGACGATTCCTTAAATGTAATTTCTTGGATGTCTTGTTTGGAGAAGGGTCCGTGGAGATTTCAATTTCTTTTCAATGAAATCAAGACTTGGTCATCATCTTTGAATGTTGAATTTCATCATGTGCTTCGGTCGGAGAATGGCACGGCGGATGCTTTGGCTAAATTAGGGATAGAAAGAGAGAACATTGCTTGCTCCTTTGTAATTTGTTGTTTTGTGTTGTTGCCCGCTGTTGCATTGTTAGTCGCTACACATTTTTCTTGAAAAAAATGGAAATGAACTAATTTTCCTCAGAGGATTTCAATCTCTGATGGATAGAAACGCAGCACTCTCTCTCTCTCTCAATGGAGCGGAATCCATGAAAGTTTCGGATCTGGTAGATGCACCATGGATGGACCATCCTCTATTTATTAATTGATCACACATTATAGAGCAGTGATTTTTAGGAAAAGTATAATAGTCATATCTTTTGTTGGAAGTTGGAACCCATGTTACCAAGAATTCCTAGGAATCGAATTCCATGCAAACAAAAAAGTCCCTTAAAATTTCCCTTTGCATTGTGCCGAGAGAAGCCAAAGTGATGGTGGGAAACACATGGGCGCCACTCGACGGCAGGCATAGCTTATTTAATCACTGTTCTCCTTGTATTTGTCCTTCTTGGTATAAGCCTTTTTTTCAACCTATTGCTGTACAGTCAAATGAATTTACGGTTGCTGCTGGGAAGAAACAATTACATAGCAACCGTAACAATTACATGAATGTTACAAACGGATGAGTCTTCTCAACCAGCGCAGAACACAATCTCATAATTACATCGCAAACACTTCAATAATATATACCCGGACAGAAACTCCCAAAGCATCTTATATCTATTATACCCAAGTTCCAACAATATCAACTAGACAAAGTCCAAATGACCTTACTATCATACTCTGCAAGCATCTTTAGATGCTAGAATACATGCATTGAAGAAAACACGTCCCACGTCATAGAAAATCAACTAAATAACATCATAAATGAGAAGAGTGAGCAAGAAAGTGCTGAAGCACATCGCACATCTTGCCCCAACGGACAGATAGGGCTACTGCATCACTATCCTCTCTCGTAATTCTCCCTCATAATTCCACACTCAACTAGCATGTAAAACATCGGCTGGAGATATCCGCACTTCTCATTTCTTTATAGTCCAACATTCAGCTCCACAAAACGAAGTAGGTCAATCTACCATTTCATAATAATGGCCATTTAATTGCAACCAAGCACTTGACGATTGCATAATACTCCGAGGGAAAAGAAGGAGATAAGCAGGCAGCATAACGAAAATATACAAAAACATACAAATTAATGTACAAAATTGATATCACCTTGAAGGAAGTATAAACAAAATGCATTTCTCATTGATATCACCTTGAAGGAAGTATAAACAAAATGCATTTCTCAAAGGATAAGTCCACAAAACAACCTGGAGTTTCCCTAATGATTCCCTAGCATTTACAAAATAACTTCCTCATCATTTTCTTGACATTACCATGCATTGAAGCCACACTTATTACTTCCATATAGAGTCAAGTCATTAGCACCATCTTCTACTGTCCATGATTATAAGTTCAAGCTCAAGTTTATAATTATATAGAGAGGAGGGACATTAATAACCTCTCAAGAAAATAAACTGTTCATTTCAGCTGCGATTTTCGAACACGCAGAATATAATAAACGAATTAGATAATCAAAGCATGTAATTTCATAAACCACTCATGCAACAATGAAGAATCTTAGCAGTTTCCACGGAACAGGGAGAAATTTGATTTTTCTTTCACACTTGCAGGCACAGCCAGTCTCATCTAAACCGTTTCTTGAATTTCTTCAACAATGCGCGTTTCATTGCATGGAAACAGAACAATCCAAGAAATAATCATCCAGCACGGACAAGTATGAAAAAAAAAAAAAAAAAAACAGAGAAGAAGAAAGAAAGATCAAAACAGAGGAACTCAATTTTCCAAACAATCTTGCGTATGAAACAAGCTAATGGGATGAAGCATCTTCATCAATCAAATCATACAGAAACCATCCAAATAGAAGATGATGGGATGCTAATCGATCACTTACCCCCACAAGCAGTGATAGATCTGTCATCCAGGCATCTGATCCATAATGCTAGCTAGACAAAAGGGGAGGAAAAGAGCGATTTGAGGTTTTCTTTCTAGGGTTTGCTTAGGGTTTTCTTCCTTCTTGGAATCGGTGGAGCCAGGTCCCCGCCCAAAGGTGCTTTTCCCTTCTTCTTGTTCTCTCTCTCTCTCTCTCTCTCTGAGTCTCTCTCTGTGTGGGCCTGTGGCAGTTAAATGGAAATAGAGAACGGAAGGAACCGGAATGCTCTCCGCCTTCACATTTTTAGGATGGACCCATCAAAGATGGGCCATCATCAGTGGTGGGGCCCAGCAGATAGTACTTTGTTGTGCCCTCATCATGTGGCAGTGGCACAGACCAATTTTAGTCAATTAATCTAACCTTTATCAACGGTTAATTTGAATCTCTCAAAATGAACTCTAGTTGAGAAGGCCGTTGATTTTTCAAAGCTATTTAAATTAAGGGTTAGAATAATTTAGGTTGGGTTGACCTTGGATGATATCTTAAGTAAGTAATTAGGAAGCTTGTTAGGGAAGCGGATGTGTTAAGAAGAAATATTTAGTCATTTGGTCTCCCCCTTCTCCTAATGTTCTTAAATTTAATGTTGATGGTGAGGCAAGAGGAAAACCAGGACGCATGATTCTAATGAAGCGAAAGTGTTAGTTTTATTGGAAGCTCTAAGGATCTATCTTTTTACTAATTTTCATAGCATAGTGGTAGAAGACGATTCCTTAAATGTAATTTCTTGGATGTCTTGTTTGGAGAAGGGTCCGTGGAGATTTCAATTTCTTTTCAATGAAATCAAGACTTGGTCATCATCTTTGAATGTTGAATTTCATCATGTGCTTCGGTCGGAGAATGGCACGGCGGATGCTTTGGCTAAATTAGGGATAGAAAGAGAGAACATTGCTTGCTCCTTTGTAATTTGTTGTTTTGTGTTGTTGCCCGCTGTTGCATTGTTAGTCGCTACACATTTTTCTTGAAAAAAATGGAAATGAACTAATTTTCCTCAGAGGATTTCAATCTCTGATGGATAGAAACGCAGCACTCTCTCTCTCTCTCAATGGAGCGGAATCCATGAAAGTTTCGGATCTGGTAGATGCACCATGGATGGACCATCCTCTATTTATTAATTGATCACACATTATAGAGCAGTGATTTTTAGGAAAAGTATAATAGTCATATCTTTTGTTGGAAGTTGGAACCCATGTTACCAAGAATTCCTAGGAATCGAATTCCATGCAAACAAAAAAGTCCCTTAAAATTTCCCTTTGCATTGTGCCGAGAGAAGCCAAAGTGATGGTGGGAAACACATGGGCGCCACTCGACGGCAGGCATAGCTTATTTAATCACTGTTCTCCTTGTATTTGTCCTTCTTGGTATAAGCCTTTTTTTCAACCTATTGCTGTACAGTCAAATGAATTTACGGTTGCTGCTGGGAAGAAACAATTACATAGCAACCGTAACAATTACATGAATGTTACAAACGGATGAGTCTTCTCAACCAGCGCAGAACACAATCTCATAATTACATCGCAAACACTTCAATAATATATACCCGGACAGAAACTCCCAAAGCATCTTATATCTATTATACCCAAGTTCCAACAATATCAACTAGACAAAGTCCAAATGACCTTACTATCATACTCTGCAAGCATCTTTAGATGCTAGAATACATGCATTGAAGAAAACACGTCCCACGTCATAGAAAATCAACTAAATAACATCATAAATGAGAAGAGTGAGCAAGAAAGTGCTGAAGCACATCGCACATCTTGCCCCAACGGACAGATAGGGCTACTGCATCACTATCCTCTCTCGTAATTCTCCCTCATAATTCCACACTCAACTAGCATGTAAAACATCGGCTGGAGATATCCGCACTTCTCATTTCTTTATAGTCCAACATTCAGCTCCACAAAACGAAGTAGGTCAATCTACCATTTCATAATAATGGCCATTTAATTGCAACCAAGCACTTGACGATTGCATAATACTCCGAGGGAAAAGAAGGAGATAAGCAGGCAGCATAACGAAAATATACAAAAACATACAAATTAATGTACAAAATTGATATCACCTTGAAGGAAGTATAAACAAAATGCATTTCTCATTGATATCACCTTGAAGGAAGTATAAACAAAATGCATTTCTCAAAGGATAAGTCCACAAAACAACCTGGAGTTTCCCTAATGATTCCCTAGCATTTACAAAATAACTTCCTCATCATTTTCTTGACATTACCATGCATTGAAGCCACACTTATTACTTCCATATAGAGTCAAGTCATTAGCACCATCTTCTACTGTCCATGATTATAAGTTCAAGCTCAAGTTTATAATTATATAGAGAGGAGGGACATTAATAACCTCTCAAGAAAATAAACTGTTCATTTCAGCTGCGATTTTCGAACACGCAGAATATAATAAACGAATTAGATAATCAAAGCATGTAATTTCATAAACCACTCATGCAACAATGAAGAATCTTAGCAGTTTCCACGGAACAGGGAGAAATTTGATTTTTCTTTCACACTTGCAGGCACAGCCAGTCTCATCTAAACCGTTTCTTGAATTTCTTCAACAATGCGCGTTTCATTGCATGGAAACAGAACAATCCAAGAAATAATCATCCAGCACGGACAAGTATGAAAAAAAAAAAAAAAAAACAGAGAAGAAGAAAGAAAGATCAAAACAGAGGAACTCAATTTTCCAAACAATCTTGCGTATGAAACAAGCTAATGGGATGAAGCATCTTCATCAATCAAATCATACAGAAACCATCCAAATAGAAGATGATGGGATGCTAATCGATCACTTACCCCCACAAGCAGTGATAGATCTGTCATCCAGGCATCTGATCCATAATGCTAGCTAGACAAAAGGGGAGGAAAAGAGCGATTTGAGGTTTTCTTTCTAGGGTTTGCTTAGGGTTTTCTTCCTTCTTGGAATCGGTGGAGCCAGGTCCCCGCCCAAAGGTGCTTTTCCCTTCTTCTTGTTCTCTCTCTCTCTCTCTCTCTCTGAGTCTCTCTCTGTGTGGGCCTGTGGCAGTTAAATGGAAATAGAGAACGGAAGGAACCGGAATGCTCTCCGCCTTCACATTTTTAGGATGGACCCATCAAAGATGGGCCATCATCAGTGGTGGGGCCCAGCAGATAGTACTTTGTTGTGCCCTCATCATGTGGCAGTGGCACAGACCAATTTTAGTCAATTAATCTAACCTTTATCAACGGTTAATTTGAATCTCTCAAAATGAACTCTAGTTGAGAAGGCCGTTGATTTTTCAAAGCTATTTAAATTAAGGGTTAGAATAATTTAGGTTGGGTTGACCTTGGATGATATCTTAAGTAAGTAATTAGGAAGCTTGTTAGGGAAGCGGATGTGTTAAGAAGAAATATTTAGTCATTTGGTCTCCCCCTTCTCCTAATGTTCTTAAATTTAATGTTGATGGTGAGGCAAGAGGAAAACCAGGACGCATGATTCTAATGAAGCGAAAGTGTTAGTTTTATTGGAAGCTCTAAGGATCTATCTTTTTACTAATTTTCATAGCATAGTGGTAGAAGACGATTCCTTAAATGTAATTTCTTGGATGTCTTGTTTGGAGAAGGGTCCGTGGAGATTTCAATTTCTTTTCAATGAAATCAAGACTTGGTCATCATCTTTGAATGTTGAATTTCATCATGTGCTTCGGTCGGAGAATGGCACGGCGGATGCTTTGGCTAAATTAGGGATAGAAAGAGAGAACATTGCTTGCTCCTTTGTAATTTGTTGTTTTGTGTTGTTGCCCGCTGTTGCATTGTTAGTCGCTACACATTTTTCTTGAAAAAAATGGAAATGAACTAATTTTCCTCAGAGGATTTCAATCTCTGATGGATAGAAACGCAGCACTCTCTCTCTCTCTCAATGGAGCGGAATCCATGAAAGTTTCGGATCTGGTAGATGCACCATGGATGGACCATCCTCTATTTATTAATTGATCACACATTATAGAGCAGTGATTTTTAGGAAAAGTATAATAGTCATATCTTTTGTTGGAAGTTGGAACCCATGTTACCAAGAATTCCTAGGAATCGAATTCCATGCAAACAAAAAAGTCCCTTAAAATTTCCCTTTGCATTGTGCCGAGAGAAGCCAAAGTGATGGTGGGAAACACATGGGCGCCACTCGACGGCAGGCATAGCTTATTTAATCACTGTTCTCCTTGTATTTGTCCTTCTTGGTATAAGCCTTTTTTTCAACCTATTGCTGTACAGTCAAATGAATTTACGGTTGCTGCTGGGAAGAAACAATTACATAGCAACCGTAACAATTACATGAATGTTACAAACGGATGAGTCTTCTCAACCAGCGCAGAACACAATCTCATAATTACATCGCAAACACTTCAATAATATATACCCGGACAGAAACTCCCAAAGCATCTTATATCTATTATACCCAAGTTCCAACAATATCAACTAGACAAAGTCCAAATGACCTTACTATCATACTCTGCAAGCATCTTTAGATGCTAGAATACATGCATTGAAGAAAACACGTCCCACGTCATAGAAAATCAACTAAATAACATCATAAATGAGAAGAGTGAGCAAGAAAGTGCTGAAGCACATCGCACATCTTGCCCCAACGGACAGATAGGGCTACTGCATCACTATCCTCTCTCGTAATTCTCCCTCATAATTCCACACTCAACTAGCATGTAAAACATCGGCTGGAGATATCCGCACTTCTCATTTCTTTATAGTCCAACATTCAGCTCCACAAAACGAAGTAGGTCAATCTACCATTTCATAATAATGGCCATTTAATTGCAACCAAGCACTTGACGATTGCATAATACTCCGAGGGAAAAGAAGGAGATAAGCAGGCAGCATAACGAAAATATACAAAAACATACAAATTAATGTACAAAATTGATATCACCTTGAAGGAAGTATAAACAAAATGCATTTCTCATTGATATCACCTTGAAGGAAGTATAAACAAAATGCATTTCTCAAAGGATAAGTCCACAAAACAACCTGGAGTTTCCCTAATGATTCCCTAGCATTTACAAAATAACTTCCTCATCATTTTCTTGACATTACCATGCATTGAAGCCACACTTATTACTTCCATATAGAGTCAAGTCATTAGCACCATCTTCTACTGTCCATGATTATAAGTTCAAGCTCAAGTTTATAATTATATAGAGAGGAGGGACATTAATAACCTCTCAAGAAAATAAACTGTTCATTTCAGCTGCGATTTTCGAACACGCAGAATATAATAAACGAATTAGATAATCAAAGCATGTAATTTCATAAACCACTCATGCAACAATGAAGAATCTTAGCAGTTTCCACGGAACAGGGAGAAATTTGATTTTTCTTTCACACTTGCAGGCACAGCCAGTCTCATCTAAACCGTTTCTTGAATTTCTTCAACAATGCGCGTTTCATTGCATGGAAACAGAACAATCCAAGAAATAATCATCCAGCACGGACAAGTATGAAAAAAAAAAAAAAAAAAACAGAGAAGAAGAAAGAAAGATCAAAACAGAGGAACTCAATTTTCCAAACAATCTTGCGTATGAAACAAGCTAATGGGATGAAGCATCTTCATCAATCAAATCATACAGAAACCATCCAAATAGAAGATGATGGGATGCTAATCGATCACTTACCCCCACAAGCAGTGATAGATCTGTCATCCAGGCATCTGATCCATAATGCTAGCTAGACAAAAGGGGAGGAAAAGAGCGATTTGAGGTTTTCTTTCTAGGGTTTGCTTAGGGTTTTCTTCCTTCTTGGAATCGGTGGAGCCAGGTCCCCGCCCAAAGGTGCTTTTCCCTTCTTCTTGTTCTCTCTCTCTCTCTCTCTCTCTGAGTCTCTCTCTGTGTGGGCCTGTGGCAGTTAAATGGAAATAGAGAACGGAAGGAACCGGAATGCTCTCCGCCTTCACATTTTTAGGATGGACCCATCAAAGATGGGCCATCATCAGTGGTGGGGCCCAGCAGATAGTACTTTGTTGTGCCCTCATCATGTGGCAGTGGCACAGACCAATTTTAGTCAATTAATCTAACCTTTATCAACGGTTAATTTGAATCTCTCAAAATGAACTCTAGTTGAGAAGGCCGTTGATTTTTCAAAGCTATTTAAATTAAGGGTTAGAATAATTTAGGTTGGGTTGACCTTGGATGATATCTTAAGTAAGTAATTAGGAAGCTTGTTAGGGAAGCGGATGTGTTAAGAAGAAATATTTAGTCATTTGGTCTCCCCCTTCTCCTAATGTTCTTAAATTTAATGTTGATGGTGAGGCAAGAGGAAAACCAGGACGCATGATTCTAATGAAGCGAAAGTGTTAGTTTTATTGGAAGCTCTAAGGATCTATCTTTTTACTAATTTTCATAGCATAGTGGTAGAAGACGATTCCTTAAATGTAATTTCTTGGATGTCTTGTTTGGAGAAGGGTCCGTGGAGATTTCAATTTCTTTTCAATGAAATCAAGACTTGGTCATCATCTTTGAATGTTGAATTTCATCATGTGCTTCGGTCGGAGAATGGCACGGCGGATGCTTTGGCTAAATTAGGGATAGAAAGAGAGAACATTGCTTGCTCCTTTGTAATTTGTTGTTTTGTGTTGTTGCCCGCTGTTGCATTGTTAGTCGCTACACATTTTTCTTGAAAAAAATGGAAATGAACTAATTTTCCTCAGAGGATTTCAATCTCTGATGGATAGAAACGCAGCACTCTCT
The DNA here is from genome assembly GCA_029852735.1 of Persea americana. Taxonomy (NCBI): domain Eukaryota; kingdom Viridiplantae; phylum Streptophyta; class Magnoliopsida; order Laurales; family Lauraceae; genus Persea; species Persea americana. Next base: position 56,153,029 of record CM056813.1, on the reverse strand, counting down.
CTCTCTCTCAATGGAGCGGAATCCATGAAAGTTTCGGATCTGGTAGATGCACCATGGATGGACCATCCTCTATTTATTAATTGATCACACATTATAGAGCAGTGATTTTTAGGAAAAGTATAATAGTCATATCTTTTGTTGGAAGTTGGAACCCATGTTACCAAGAATTCCTAGGAATCGAATTCCATGCAAACAAAAAAGTCCCTTAAAATTTCCCTTTGCATTGTGCCGAGAGAAGCCAAAGTGATGGTGGGAAACACATGGGCGCCACTCGACGGCAGGCATAGCTTATTTAATCACTGTTCTCCTTGTATTTGTCCTTCTTGGTATAAGCCTTTTTTTCAACCTATTGCTGTACAGTCAAATGAATTTACGGTTGCTGCTGGGAAGAAACAATTACATAGCAACCGTAACAATTACATGAATGTTACAAACGGATGAGTCTTCTCAACCAGCGCAGAACACAATCTCATAATTACATCGCAAACACTTCAATAATATATACCCGGACAGAAACTCCCAAAGCATCTTATATCTATTATACCCAAGTTCCAACAATATCAACTAGACAAAGTCCAAATGACCTTACTATCATACTCTGCAAGCATCTTTAGATGCTAGAATACATGCATTGAAGAAAACACGTCCCACGTCATAGAAAATCAACTAAATAACATCATAAATGAGAAGAGTGAGCAAGAAAGTGCTGAAGCACATCGCACAATCTGAGAAGTAGACATCATAAGCAGCAAGCCAATGGGATTATCTGAGATTCAGCATCTGTTTTTCAGCTATTTGTCCTGTTTAGGAAGGAGTGATGCTAGACCCACTCGCCAGCCACTGCTTGGTGCTGGCTCTTGTTTGGCATTGGCATCTGTTGACCTGCAATTGACATAAATAAAAGTAAAAAAAAAATCTGATAGGCTAACCCTGACAATCCATTACAGGAGGAAGTAAAGCAATGCAGCTGAAATCTTTCAAAACCATGCCACTTCAATCGTGTTTGTACCCCTTTTAAATGACTTTCAAAACAACCAGAAGCTCATTTAGACCAAAATCATTAAAGCCCTCTAAATAGTAACAGTCACACATTCATCATCTTAGGCATGCAATGCACTTAGAGTGGAGCTGAATGTTTGGAGGACAAAGCATAACAAAGGCATTCTACAAAAATGTGTATAAACCTGGAATAAGGAAAGTCTAGAATTAGGAAAGAGTTCAAAGAATTATATATAAACAAGTTGCTTCACTAAGAAGGAAAAGGAAACAGATATGATAGGTCAAAAGTATCCCCAAGCCAAATAAATACAGGATCAGCTTTTAATGATGGTGTTGGTGATGATAACGGTTTGGAGTGTTGATTCAATAGGATTACAAGTAATCGCTAGGGTTCTACATCTACTGATAAAGAAATTCAAATTAAAAAGGGAAGGACATATTGCACCTGATTTAGTGCTGAAGCACATCCAGGATGCTCTTTTTGTGTGTGTGTGTGTGTGTGGTGTCGCAGGGGTTGAGGAGGAGTTGATGGTCTAAAGGACATATACCCTAGTATACAACGGCTCCCTCATCAGACAACTTCACCGATCCTGCACTGAAAATGGTGTAGTGGTCTGAGGTCTCACATCACCCTTAACAGACAACCTTTTTTTTTTTCTTTTTCCAGCAAGATAAGGAGAGAGGAGGGAGGAGGGAAGAGAATGGACAACAGGAAATATGTAACTGAGCAGGAGAGGGAATACATCAATCAGATATGCACAGCCCTTTAAAGGGCCCTAGAGATACTCATTGAGGAACAGTCACTCATGACCCGTTGCGGAGACATTTCCCTGGCAGAGAACCCACCTCGCGTGAGGAATGGTTCAAAGGGAAAGAGAGAAGCGATAAAAGATAAAGTACAAGAGGGCCTTGGCAGAGGGCCCAGCCTGCCAAGGCCCAACAAGACACACGGGCCACGGCCACAGCCCAACCGGGCCGGCCGGCCAGCACGCACTCATTCGCATGGCAAACACCATAGGGAGATGGAAAAGGCCTTGTAGATTGCTCACTTCCAATGTGGGGGTTCGTATCTTACGGTTTAAAGCCACTAACCAACATGGGGAATATGATTCTTAAGAAAGGGCCTTCGTTTCCTAAGCTTAATGGTACCACTGGAGTCCCACTGGCACCCCTTTCTGTGCTCGAGCCAATCACACAATGTTTTCACATATTAAGCTCAAGAACACATTTATTTGCCGATATGATAACCGGTACATCTGGGTGATCCAACCTGTTGATCGAATGATTCCAATGAAGACAGTTGCTACTGCTAAAAACATCCTGACAAGACAATCATATTCCTGTGGTCCAGGGCCTGAAAATACATGGCTGTCAAAAGAAATATGTATACAGTGAATCAAGTAAAGGCCATATATTGGATGGTAAGAAATTATCATCTTCCAACTGGCCTATACTTGCTGCATAAAAAACAAGAGTCGAAACAACCAACCACGAGTCCCAATTATAAGGATTGAAGAGACAAGAATACTGTGGTACCTCATCTGGGTGCTTTAGTATTTAAAGTTGATGATCCCTTGATGGGAAAATGACTGATCTAAGGGTAGCTTATCTACCAGTAGTACAGTTTTTTTTTTTTAAGCATATTTCTTGAGGGGTCGTTTGTCTTTACGAAAGGGACATTAATATGAGATTTACAATTCTAAAATTTACATATGTGAAACACAATACCATGTTTGTTTGTACGCAACATTTTCACATGAGTAAAAATTGAATGGCTCAAATTATATATGTAATATCTTCATATATCTCAAAACTCCATAAATGTCAAGATATGAACTGGGTCAATAAAAAATTTGAAAGGTTTGGATAAAAATTCAGCCCAACAAGAGTCACAAAAGATAAAAGGCAGTTGAAGGGATGAGAGAGAGAGAAGGGGGGGGGGGGGGGGGGTGGGGGGGGGATGAGAGAGAGAGAGAGACACACCTTAGAAAGTTCAAATAAGATGACTTTTCTTTATTTATACATCAGAACTTTCAATGCGACTCCAAATAGATGGGATGGGAAAAGGTCTAGGATGATCATCATTTTATTTATTTATTTTGAATAGGCTGGGATAATAATCATGATGTGTGAGTATCTTTTATGACGCGTCTGTGCATTCCACCTTCCGCGGGAAGCAGAAAGAGAGTTTGCACTCCATACACATTATGTGTTCGGTGCAAAGAATTTCAATGCAGAAAACTTAGAAAATACATTCCCTTTTTCCTTGTTAGAGAGGAATGCAGAGTCTGCTGCCAATGCCACCCCTCCTCCCCTCCTCCTCTTTGGAAAATTGTTTTCGTGGGGCAAAGAGTTTCAATGCAGAACACTTAGAAAACACGTGTTCTTTTTTTTTTTTTTTTCCTTTGAATGGTAGCAAGTGCTCTTTTTCCTTGTTAGAGAGGACGTGGAGCCCGTCACAAGTGCCACCCTCCCCTCCCCTCCTCCTCCTCTTTGGAAATCCGTTTCCGTCGAAGAGGAAATGTGGTTTACCTCTTCCGCGGCAATAAACAAACCCTTAAGCCAAGATCAAACCAGTTTGGCTAAGTTCCAAGTAAAAGCTGTCCAATTCAGGAACCTAACATAGGGCTTGAGGATTTAAAATAAAATTAACTTATTTTTAATTTAAAAATGAAAAAAATAACACCAATAAGTTATAATGTACAACAAATATTATCCAGAACAATCAAGGAAAAGACATTTCAATATTTTAACAATATTTAACGTTCTGGAAGATGATGTTTTAAATTAGTACATGATGAATCCACGATAAATCTGACACAGAGTCATACCCGACATCAATAAATTGTTCGTTTCAGATAAAGAATCCATGAAATATAGCAGTTTGGAGCTCAAGCTCGAATTCCAATGTTGTTCAAGATAAAATTTGGGCTAGTGCCAATACATTACGGTGATGGGGGGAGGTGTTGTCATGAATAGGTAAATATGAAAGAGTTGACTTGACTGCTGGTGCGCCCCATAAAAAGTTGAAGTCAGATCTCATGTAAAAGTGCTCTTATTATATATACACACAAAAAGAAAAAGAGAGAGAGTGACAAGCAAAATTACAGAATGCAAACACATTCAGTGAAACAAACAAAAACTGAGGAAAATATATGGATTTTGGGGAGAAAACACATACTGAGGAGGCAGTGGGCCTTCATAAGCAAACGTTGAGAAACCCTGCCGTTGTTTATGCTTAGGATTAGCAGTACACAATACATATACTCTCCCACGGCGTTTTACTGTTCTGCAAAACTCGCATAGCTTCTTTACGGATGACCTCACCTTCATGGCTATGAAAGACTGAAGTTAGCAAACCAGTGAAGCCATAAGCTTTCCAGTATCAATGCCAAGTAGGTAAAACAAGAACTTGAGCACTGAAGCGCCAACACAATCATACAAAGTTGCTCTTTTTTATCAGAGAATATAAGAGACCCTTATTAATAAAGAATTTAACAACCCGATGATGCATTAAGTTCCTTGCAGTTTTGCAATCCAACAATTGATTGAAATGACCATATAAGAGGAAGCCAGTCAATCCATGCATGTAGTTGCTCTTTTTTTTTTTTTACCAAGAGAATGTAACAGAACCTCATGAGGACATCAATCACAAGTACTCCAAAGTTTACTGGCGGCAGTGGCGCAAGAAGAAAGTTGCTGATAGAGCGTCTTTGGGAATGGATCAGCCTATCATAGGCCTAACCATCATGATCGTGGAGATCCACCGCTGGATCTGGTGTCTGGTTTGTTGAAGGCATCCTATGGCACACGTATGGAAGACCTCACATCGGGCTGTTCCATAGGAGATTAGCTACTGAGACATTTACATGAAGACTTAAAGAAAATGGGCCCCAAAAGAAATTTATATGAAAGGGGGTCCCACAACGGAGGACGGGATGGGACGGGGGGACGGGGGTGTGGGGGGGCCTACAACTTGATCCCAAGTGCATTGGGATTCATGTGCATAAATTAATCCCAAGTGCATTGGGATTCATGCGTATGACTTCCCCCTTGCAAGACTTGTCTTTCGTAGTAATTTTATTTATTTTCTTTTTTATTTTATTTAATGTTATGTCTTAAGTGAGTCATTGGATGAGATTTAATCCAGACCACTCATTGTTAGGTTGTTTTGTCTTGTATAAACACTTCTGCTTCTCTTTGAGAGGGTTTTAATGAATATTATTGAATGAAACCTTCTCCAAGGCCTTCTTGAGAATACTCTTACACGATCTTATCACCCGCAAAGGGGGAGTTTGGTGTGAAGCCAAGGCTTGATCTCTACGTCTTCAAGCTATTCCTCTCCATCTTTCTCCTGTTCCTTTCATTGTTCAATCCCAAATCACCATCCAAACCTAGATCTAGATCAATCCCACCGGTGGTATACTAGATCTAGTACCAAACCATCACCCAAACCCTAATCCAACACATCTATCCTTTTCTAACCCAAGATCCAGTCCACCTACCCTTGGCCGAACCACAATCCCCTCCCAAGACCCTGGCCGATCCACTTTTCTTCCTTCATCTTGACTATATCTCTTCACAAACCTCTAGATCTAGCAACATACCTTCACCAAAACCCTAGATCTATCCCAATACTCTCACCAAACCTTAGATCCAACCCTCAATCCGCCATCTAAACCCCAAAACAGAACTGCTCCCTTAACTGAACCTCGATACCAGCCCCAATTAACCATGATCAAGCCATTCATGGGGGCAATCCAACATGGCCAAACCACATGGATTCAATTAATCTCAAGACTGAATTTTTATTAAGCCAAATACGTTGTGGGAGTTTATTATTTCAGTTCTGAAATTTACATTCTTTCCCCTATACACCTCCATTTTTATCAATTGACAACTTTTTTGAGCCAAGCCCTTTATCAAATCCTCACGCAATGCAACAATTTACTTGAAGTAGGCAAAGTGGAATTTCCAGCCTTCCATTTGGCCCATCTCTCTCAATTATTTGAGAGGCTCAACTGAAGGACATTGATGAGGCTCTGGATCATGGTTTAAAAAATTGGCCAAGTCTGAGTTGGCACATACCGAGTCGGGTTGCATGGGACTCGAACTCGAATCACAGGACTCGATTGAGTCCCATGCGACTCGGCCCTCCAATAATTTTATTGGAAATTGGGACTCGGCTAGACTCGGCCATGGTTGAGATGGGTCCCAAGTCCGATTTTTTAAACCTTACTTTGGATTAGCTCATAATTATCTCAGTTAAATTTTACATTGAATGGAATGCATAGCATAAATTTTAGAGATTTATTTATAATTGCCACTTAATTTCTTGATCTCAAGTTGCATCATTTAGGCTAGCCATCCCTGTCCTGCATCAGAACCTCACTAATAAAGGTTGTAATGAAGGAATCACACATTAAGTTAATTGCGTTGTATGCACTGCAGAAAGGAGGGAAACGACCGTACACAGGAGAAAAAACTATAAGTTTTGAACCAATGGATTACTTTAATGTGAAGTGGGTATAGACATGCTCACCGGTATCACAAATTACTGTCATCATTGCCATATATAATCATTTCTCGATATAAGACTATGTTATATGTCGTCATCATCATCATCATCAAAGCCTTGTCCCAACTATGTTGAAGTCAGTTACATGAATTTTGTTTCTCTATTCCGATCTATCTTGAGCCAAATCCTCAGATAAGTTGCATTTCTTTAGATCTATTTTTAATATCTCCGTCCATGCCCTCTACTTTACTTCTTCAGAAAAACAAAGATACATCTACTTCTATATTAATATGTCTATTAAGTGACAAGAGAGTGACACGTGTCATCTTTGTAAAACTGAAATCCCTCAGTAAATCAGTAATTCTCGGTAATGAATCCACATAGATACATCTACTTCTATAATAATACGTCCATTAAATGTCAATACATTATTTCCCATATCTCCATAGTAATTCCCAAAAAAAAGTCTCTTTCTTATCTACTTTCCTGACTTTAGGGCCTGTTTGGATGCATAAGTACAAGTTTTTTTTCTTTTCAAGAAATTTTTCTTACAATCTTATGTAGAGGTGTTTGGGCAGCCTAAAGAAAAGGAAAGAATCTTTTCTTTTCTACTAAAAAAATGTAAGATTTTTTTATTTATCCCAACCCTATAGGAGAAAATCTCTGGGGTAAGGCGGAATGGCAACAGGGAAGGCCTCTTTTCGTATAATAGGCCAGCCAAATATCTTCCCTATTTTCCTATAATAGGTCAGCCAAATATCCATACTATCAGATAATTGGGACCATCTATTTAAAGGCTCCAAAATTTAAAGGTCTCTTAGATAACCATAAAACTTTCTGACCTTAGCTAAATGGTTAGAATCACCACATCATATTGATATTTTCCCCCACCTATAATCCACATTAAAAAGTTCCAATACAATTCTACTCTTGTGATTGATATGCATCGAAGTGGGCCCCACAGAAAGGTTTGCAAAATTAATCTTCACACCTATCCATACCCAAAGGCTTAAGTTTTCCTCTTTTGACCCTACTGAAACTGATGAGAAACCTAGGTTTTGTGCAGCAGCCGGTTATAGGGCATCATCCACCCAACACTGAGGAAAAGTGATGTCTTTACCAACAAATAGATTAGCCCAAACAGACTAAATTCAGGAAAGTGCAGATTGTGGATTCAGATAAATGGCAGAACTGAAGGGTCAGCAGATGAAATTCAGACTTTTCCCGTGAGATCCTAAATCCCCTAATTTCCAGAATCTTCAGAATGATTAATCGACACATATGAGAATAGAAGAATGAATCAAGGATATCCAAGGGTTTTTCCATGAGATTTTGAAGCTACATCAAATATAATAATAATGAAAAAAACAAAACTTGAGAAGAACCGACCGGCGCGAAGATTAATATAAGATCAGCATAAAAACAGATGAAAGAAATATGCAAAACGTACCTCGTGCTTCAGTCACCTGGGAGAAGAATCCAAAACCCTACCACTTGTTGCTAGCTTAAGTACTTTTGATTGGCGTGAGGACTCTGGATGGAAGTCTTATGAACCAGAGAGAATCACGTGTGATGCACCACATGACTAACGAAAAAGGCTGCCGCCCACAAACCCACCCCCATTGGATCTCATGCATGTTGAAGTCGTGTGAGTCTAAACTCTAAATGGTCTTATGGTCAGAAAACTGCGAATCCGGATCCTCCATCGCAGTTGTTATGCAGTCACCGTGAGTGGACTATTTGCACCTTGCACCACATTGACAACAACACTGCGTGAATTTGAAATTGTAGGGGGTTTGAATGCAATCGAATGGGAGGCATGAGATGGGGCAAATTTTCACTTATAATCGGGACACCCTGTGACCCTGTAGTGTCTCATTCGTTCCGCTAGTTTGGATTTAGATTGAGATTTCTCAGATGATTAATAAATGATTCCTGTTTAGGTTGAACTGAAGGCTGTGTTTGGAAAGGCTCTTAGTTAGTTTATGTTTTAGAATTTATAAACATGATTCACCTCTAATCAATTTATAAGCAGTAGGCACGTATAGAAAAACATAACACAGGAAGAAGAAAACAGAGAGAATAAAAAGGAGAGGACAGAGGATGTGGAGGAAGAGGAAAAAAGAGACAAGAAGAAGAACCTGTGGCTTCGAGAGGAGACGGCTGCGGCGGTAGATGGACGAGAGAGGGCAGAAGCAGCGAAAAGGGTTTCCTGGTGGTGGGTACTGGGGAGAGGGAGCAGCGACAACGAGGGTTTCTCTCTCTTTCTCTCTCTCCCCTCTATGGGTTGGGTTTTGTTTGTATTTGTAAATATTACAATAAGGACCCTGGCTGAGTTTCGGCCGAGGGGTGTAAATTGGGCCAGCACGGCATTGCCAATGGGCGGGCCGTACTAGGCCAGGGTGCCCTGGGCTGCTGGCCCGACCTGACACGGGCCCAATAGTAAATAAATCTTTAATTATTTTTAAAAAAATTAAGGTTTCATTTTTCATCCATTAAATTAGCATAAATGTTTTGTGCATTTGTTTTAGTGATTTCAACTTTTATTTTAAGTTGAAAATCCTAAAAGTCCATAAATTCCCTTTCAAATTATATAAATAATTTTTATTTTTTTTAAGTAGGACGAACATGTCGACTGGTCCATGGGCAGCACCACCCAGCCCGGCTTGGGCATGGCATGACATAAGTCGTGCCATAGGCCGTGCTCAGCCGACCCCGGATCAGCCTAGGCATGGCACGACCCATTTTACACCGCTTGCCAAATCAATGGATTATGGCCAAAGCAGTCTGAATTTTTGACCCCTTTTTCTTTTTTTTTTTTTGGTTGTTCGAATCCATTGTTGAATTGAATTTATTGGCTTGATTCCATCCAATCAATACGAAATTGACAACTATGGGCCTGTCTGGCATCATCATTTTGAGAACGAAGGAGAGGGAGTTTGTTTCACGAACATTTTTCTTCCTACCTCTACTCTCTCTTTCTAAATTTTCTATCTCACAAAATATCTACCAAACAAGTTCCTTTCTTATTCTCAAAATGAAATACTCCTAGAATGATGCCAACCGTCCCTAAAATTGCAATCATGTTGCTTTACAGGATGTGCATGGAAGTCCAAATGGCCACATTTAGTGAGAGAGAAATTCAACGGAGGCAAGATATCAAACATGACATCTTTGTGGTTGATTGACGAGGCCTGATGTCGCACTTTAATTTGTTCCCTCCATGGATTTTCAAAGGGCAAGATGGAGAATCAAACATAATAATAATAATATTATTATATATATGTTTTTTTGAAAGTGCCCCTATTAGAATGGATGGTAGTAAAAAAATCGATGCAAACTAGCAAGCAAATCTACCAATGACACACCATAAGAAGGTAAACACAATTTTTATATGGAAACCTTATCTAAGGAGAAAAATCACGATCAGAAAAACTATTTACTATTGAACAATTACAAGATATATTCACAACTCCCTTTTTCTGTCAGCATGTCGACCTAAGGACTATAGTTGTTCTTGCACAACTCTTCGCTACCACGACTACTCGCTGTGCACCGCTCCCCATACTTGATCATCCAACAACACCTTGAGAATCAAAATACTTAGATCTTCTGCAAGGAAGTAGAACCCTCAAACCTTCTACAACAAATCTTCAGAACAACCTATCAAAGATGGCTCTAGAGAAGGAACCTCTCTCTGGATTTTCTTACCTCAGAACAATGAAAGAATGACTTAATTCCTTCCTTAGGGTTGAGAGAAACACCCTTTATATAGCCCCCAAATTCATTCCTTAGATCTCTTATCATAATCTCATCAGAATAACAAGTAGTCTCAGACTTTAAATAGCAATTTGGATCAAACTGGGCAACTTTCATAGGTTCGCTATAGTGACCAGGAAGTCTCGCTATAGCAAGCTGGCATTTTGTTCTGGACTTTGCTGCCAAGTTCGCTCTAGCGAGCTTATCTTCTGGAAATTGGCTTTCTTGCTCCAAAATACTTCAGTCTTCGTTTCAGATCTTCTTGTAACTCAACCACAGTCCATTCTAAAAGAAATACAAAATTACAACTCAAATGGACCCAGAGTCATGTTCAACCTATGAATTAGCTAATACAATGAAATTCCTAACAATTTTGATAATGGAGGGTGTCCTAGCTCTTTCGGCCGAACTAATCCCTACAGGCACAGGAGGAGCAGGATAAATCCCTTTGTGGCCCTAATGTGGTACTGCGGTTTCAAACCCTTAACCTTGAAGAGCAATTGTTTAGAGGGATGTTTTAAGCTTGAAGAGCCGAAAATCAATTTCTAAGCATGTGTGTGATACTAGGCGCCAACGCCACCCAATCGTGAGTTTGTTGACAAGAGCCAAACATTTGAAATGATAGAAACAATAAATTCTTGATTGTGGTATGTTGATTTTTGGTTTTTCTCTATTTAAATTCTATTGGGATAAAGATTTTTCTGTTTTATTACTTCTTGGTGTGTAGGTGACTCCCTTACCTTTCAGCCGGAGCTGAGGCAGTCCAAAAGGATTTGCAATCGGCTGAGTTCCATGAGTGTTATGTCAATGATGTCGAGTAGCATCATCCTTTCCAGCACATGAGATTAATGCTGGTAATGGGTCTCCAAATCTCCAGCTTGTCCACCTCGAAAACTGAATCTGGTTTTAAATCTCATTTTGGTTTTGGTAGAATTGGATCTGGATCCGAAACCACCCTGATTTCATACTGGATCCAAGATAGTGTTGATATATTTGGGCTCTGACCCAAATTTGGATCCGAACACAATTTAAAGCACCAAGGGTATTCTGGTCATTTCATGAAATTAGGGTTTGCAAAAACCCTAAGGGTGCTCATGGCGGGCAAACATATACTACTATCTAGCCTCGTTTAATTTTAGGATGAGTTTGGATTAAGTGACAGAAAGCCCAAAGCCCAGCCTGAATATGAACTGCTTGCAATTTGGTGATAGTTTGCCCAAACAATTGCTAGAAAGCCCAGTTCAGCTTTCTTGCTCTATTCAGCTCAATCCAATTGACCAACATGGCTGGCTTGGGCATGATATTTACAGCTCCTCTCAGGCCTGGGCCTTACGTTTGCAGCCCTTCGGGCTTGGCAAGATACCGGGCTGTGTTTTTAAAGTTGCGCTGGGCCTAGATATCTACCTGGGCCTTGAACGCCGTTAGCTACTGCTCGTTTCTCCTGATGTTTTCCTTGCAGGGAAGAACGCCCCTCACCTTTGCCTTCCCTCTTCTCTTGTCTTCTCTACAAAAAGATACATGCCTCTCCTCTCTTCTTTCTCTTACTCTGTCTTAGTCGATCCAATTTGGCTACACTGGGTCCCCATGAATTTTGGTCGATCCAGTTTAGCACCTCCTGGATTCATTCCAGGATCAACTTTCTAATAAGAGATATAACATGGCGTAATGCTCTAACCAATAGAAAGAAACTGGAAGCAGAATGTGGTGAAAGCAGCGACACTTGAAACTACGAATGATATGACTTGCACTTTCTAGCTTTGTAAAAATTCATATAACTGATCCTGGCAATTAATAGTAGCATAACATGAGCTAGTCAACTGTCATAAATCTCCAAAAAAAAAAAAAAACCCAGCATCGATTTCACAACAGCTCCAGCATTTTCTGCAATTATAACATATTGATGTGATTTATTCCACACTACACTGCTATTATGCTATGGGGAAAAATTGAAAAAGGAATCAACAGACAAGTAATTACTCAGGCAGTGGTATTGACACTATGTGGTGAGGATCGGAGGCAGGTAGTCAGATTTGGTTCCAAGAATGCGAGCCTGTGTGTCTGGGAAGAACTCTGTGCCTGGAAGCTCTATGACATCTCCATCACTAGTGACTCCAACTGGGTAACTGAGCAGGTGTCCAGGCAAGTCGCGATCAAGGGTCTCACTCACATAAAGGTCCCAATACTTGTCAGCAATCTTGTTCACCTTCTGGATACACTCAATGCTCTTTGGCTGGAGGAAGGAGTCATCAAGCATGCCAAGGTGCTCATACCACAATGCCATCCGGAAACCATGGACCTGTCCGCGGGCTGGCTGCCTGGTTGCCAGGTGATGTGGTTGGTATCCTCCCATGGCTATCTCTGAGTCCCTCGCACCGTCCATTGACCTTTGATTGATGTTTGCTGACCCAATGATAATGTATTCGTCATCAACTGTAACAGTTGAAGGCAAGAGTGAAAATTCTTCTTTTATAGTAGCAATACTTCCATTCATTAGTAGCACTATCAGTTTTGGATCAATCACTTGACTGTCTTGAATCAAAATAATCCAACAGGTAGTGAAGTTTCCAGTGGTGAGCTCCCCCACTTTTTTTATTTTTTTTTGGATGTAAAAGGGAGTCTTAAACAGTAATGCTAAAGATATATTTCTAGAGACCTCAGATGTCACTAATTTGCGGTTCATATTTGAATTCTTGCCAGTAGCATTGGAAGTTGGAATTTGGAAGACCATAAACTCAACTCAAGTTTAGTCATGATCCAGTAATAAATTCCAATGCCAGTTTAATAAAATCATTGCTTAAGTGATTTAACTCAGCTGGCAGTTATAGAATTAGGTTTAGAAATCAAAGAAGAAATGTCATCTCAATTCCAACTTCAAAACATCACCTTGAGTTCAAAACTGAAAAGGGAAAAGCTCCTTACCAATCATCATCTTGGAATGAACGTAGATCATGAACCGCCTAGCCTGTTGAGCTCTTTGATAGTCTGTGTCTGGTTCTGGTTCCTCCTGAGGTGTGTACTCACCATCTCTCTTCATCTCTCGATTAGCAAGGCAAAAAAATGTAAGATATTCCTTAGGGTCTTCCTCCAGCCCCTTCGCCCTAAGTGCCTGAATGATGTCCTTATACATCATTTCCATAGTTCTCCTCTGCCAATCTAATATCGCCTGCACCGATGCAGATTCCGGCACCCCCTCTGGCCACATTGGGAGCACAACATAGACAGTAAACCTCTCTCCTGCTTCGATCTTACTGACAATTTTTAATGAAAGTTCCTTTGGTACAAGATGCAATGCACCAACTTCCTCAACCTTGATGTCATCCATTTTCCACGCAAAACTGCTACCGAGGAAATATTGATTTTCAATGTAGATGAAGTCCTTTGCTCGGCGAATTGAATTTATATATGCATCTTGTATGCTCCGGTCAATGATGTTATCCTTCCCACTTACAAGTCCTGCTCTAGCCGCATCTTCAGGTGTGTCAGGAAACCCAAAAGCAGCTCCTCCATCAATCGATCTGAATAACTGGACATTCCATGTTTCTGTGTCTTCTGGGAATGTAACAGAAGAAGGAGGGATGATGACATCAGACATCTCCCTGAGCTGAATCAGGAGATCCTTTCCTCCTTGCTTCCTCCACCTCTGTTCAAAATTGAACAAGACATCCCAGGCTATAGGTCCTTCTAGCCGGCAATGTATGTCATGCCAGGGCTCCCTTGGGCCTCCTTTCGCGATCACTGCGCCAGGGAAGTTGGGCTGATGGAAATCAGCATGGTGAGCTGTGTCCAAGGTCCTAAACAGAGAGTGAAACTGTGTATCGTATCTCCCATCACAGAGATCAATGCCTCCAACAAAACTCACAATCCTCCTCTGCTGTGAACCTCCAGTAGGCATTTCACTGTCCACCACTACAATCTTCTGGTGGTGAGTGAACATTGTAGATATCTGCAAGTCTTGGACGATGCTTCCTCCATCATCGGGATTACGCGGGCAAAGAATACAATTCACGTCCGTGTCCTGGAAGTAATTTTCAGTTTCTTCATCATGGGTAGCCATCAACCCATCCCTCTTTAGTAAACCAACTGATGTTCTATCATCCCAAACAAGCATGAGAACTCTAACGCCTTCGCTTGCCTTCCTCTTGAGGAGCTCACCAAGAGTCGTGCTTCCCCCTGGCTTTTGCCTCCTTGAGTCCCTTATCAATGAGACTTCAGTATATACAGACCATCCAGTGATGTAAATCAAGTGTCTTGCATTGGTGATCGCATCAAAGACATCCTCCCAGCATCTGTGTGGTTTGTAGCACTTCCCGCCAGCCAGTGGGATTTTTGGAATGAAGTTATCTGGTACGTGGGAGTCTTGGTAGAGTGACACTCTGCATCCCTGTCTCTGTGAGAAGAATGTGTATGGTATGCCTGGAAATTTTTGACTTTTTATTCCCCGTGCCCAGTTACGATCTTGTGTAACATCAAAATATTGAAGCTTCACATGGATCTTAGCACTGCCTACAGGCTGGCGATCTTCATCACAAATGTCAACCCATCTGTCCACTTCCTCACCACTTTGGAGTTCGTCAACAGGTACATGAGCTCTTCCAATCAATGTTGCTCCAATTGGATTGTCATCTTTAACGGTGAAGATAACATCAGCAGCCATGTGGGCACAGTAAATATGGAAAGACTCATACCAGCGGGGATTAACAGGTTCATTTTCGATTATTCGGGTCCGACCAACCCTAGCCTTCTCAAGATCAATGGTTGCATACACTTTAGTAGTTCCTCTGCCAATTCCAACAGTCTCCTCAATGTTTTCCACTAGCTGAAAATGTGATTAGCATGTGAGAAATGAAAATGAACATAAAAAAAAAAAAATACAAAACAGAAGAAAAAATGGCGAGCTTTATTAAAGCAGAACAATGTTTGAATACAGCAATATTTTAAATTTTAAAATGAAAAAGAGCAAATTATTGCAAAATCGAACACGTATTAGGATCAAATATTAAATCTTTCAGCTCAGAGCCAAAAGCTTTTACCTTCTAGTGTTCACATGTCACTGTTGAAATCAATTTCGTACTTACAGAATCAAGACTGACTAAAACAGAAACAACTAAAAGATACATGCAAGAACCCTATTGCCTACACATCTACTTGGAGGATTCAATGTCATTAAAAATAAGAAAATAGTGCTAAAGATACTCAGAATAATAGATTCTGCGACTTTTCAACACTAACTGTAAATATGCTCTACATGATCATGAAACTGGTTTCAAGTAAATTCAAACAAGTTTTAAAAGGATCCACTAAGAGAAGTTTTGAAGTACCTCCAATATTAATGTGTATGTCAGTAAGAAAAAAAATATAAATCAGGATACAATAACTTTTATCATAAAGTTAGAAAAATAATACAGTCATACACAACTATTCCAAATTATATGAAGAGCCACAAGCCTTTTGTCATCTTCAGAACTACTTTTTGTATGGAGATGGAATTTATAAAGGAGACAACCATTATACAAACATATATACTGCATAACTACATATATAAAAGAAAGCAAGAAATTGGAAGAGAGAGAATATAAAAGAAAAAAAATATTGGGAACAGAGACCTAAATAATCCACATTGATATCCTGTCAATCATAGAAAGAAAAGAGCTACTACATTTCTTGATTACATAATGCTTCAGGAGCAAAGACTAAGTATACAAAAAGTCTAGGATAAGACAACATGAGGTTCTTATCTCAGTTCTCCGACTTTCAGCAGTCCCAGTAGGAATACAGAACTGCAATTCTTCATAACCAAGCCTTTGAAACTAACATACATAAAATGCATTTAGAATGGAGGAAAAAAAAATGTGGCTGTTCCTATAAAGTTTGCAACTAAAAACTGCTCTTCTTGTATCTCCTACACATTTTGCATAAAAAGCCCTAGGAACAAGTATATTCCTATTTTAGACAGAACAAGACCTCTGAATTCATGTGAATTAGTTGAAAGGATCTGATGTTACCGAGAAAGATTTGAAGGAACCCTCAAAAGTCTAGCTGCAAAACCTGGTTAGATTTAAAACATCTCCCAGGCAGATATATTTTGCCCTCAATAATTGAAAGGATAAAGTCAACCAAGACAATTAACCAAACTGAAGAGTTCCAAAAAGGGAACTGGCAAAACAGCCCCAGGCCTTGTCCAAAATTGAACCTGAGGTAAAAGGGCTTCTAACTTGTATCATAACCAACAAGGTTTGCCTGCACATTCAAACTTTACAGCTTCATATACTCACAAGAAAACAAGGGATATTAAAAAGAAAATGTGAAAAGCAATTATCTTGGTGGACTTATATGGTTTACAGGGTTTGCCACTATATAAATCTTTAGAAATCAACATAAGTTGGAAGGCTCTCAATACATCCAGAACTATAAGTTTTAAAATTTCAACCATAAAGAAAGATAATCTTGGAAATTGAGAATACAGAGCACCTTAATTGATACTAATCTCTTTAAAATGCTTTTCTCTTCAATTTCACTTGATCTTGACGACTTTCTAGAATTTTGCTAATTGTAAAAATAATAGAACAACTAGAAACCAGAAAAGAATATAGCCAAAATCTTAAGCCATTTGTGGAAATTTCTACTCTACTCAAATGCACCAATTATGTAACTGGTCAACCATAGACTAAAAAAATTAACATTGACAAAAAATAGCAGCAACAAAAAGCGACATTAGAGAAAATGTCTGTAATTTCTTCAGTGAACCATTTCAAGTTGGTGTCTCTCGATGTTCAGAAAATATGACAAGTCGCAACATTGTCAGTTTCCAAGTGTAAGTCACACCACTTATGTAACTGGTCAAACATAGACTAAGTAAATCAACATTAACAAAAAACAGCAACGACAAAAATAGGCGTTAGAGAAGATGTAAGTGAGTTCTTCACTGAGCCATTATATGTAGGTGGGTTTTTTTGATGTTCAGAAAATATGACAGGTTGCTACATTGTTGATTTCCAAGTGCAAGTCAGTTGAACCAGTAGAAAGTATATTAAGTCTAACAATTTTAGAAAATAAACAATTAATATGTGCTGAAAACAATGTCATAAAAAAAGCCTGTTATTTTAAAGTCGGCAAGTGATGGCAAGCCAGAGCACTCTTAACACATAATAATTCCTAATCCTCAGAATTTCGGTAAACCTAAATAGCAAAATACAAAGAAAACCATGAAGGAAAATAGACAAAAGCACAAAATGTTATGCAATCTGTGAAGTGTTCCGTCTACCAAAACCCACCATGTAACTATACTACCACATGCAAGTAAACCAAACTAATTTAACACATGTACAGAAACAAGAATGCAGTCATTATTAGAATGTCGGCAAATTCTTCAGTGAAAATTTTCCAATTTTGACAAGAGCCCGTGGCCGCACAGTATAAGGTGCTCACTATTGCAACCTTGAGGTCGTGGTTCAAGTCATATTACCTATCAAAGAAAATAAATTCCCTTTTCAAGTTTACAGCGCATAATATTCAAGAAGTTAGACTTAACTCAGAAATTTGTTTTAAAGTACAGCAGAGTTAAGTCAATTGATAACCATATTTAATTGTTCAGTTTTAGAAACGAAACAAATAATAAGAACTGAAAGCCAATGTTGGCAACATTTTTTCTTCTTTAGCATGCGATAGGAGACCAACCAAAGCAAGTTGACTCAAAGTCTCGGATAATATAGCAATTCAAATTAAGTTGTTTCATTACAATTCACAGACGAACATTACATATATCAGTCAAGATATTAGCATTATTCATAAACAAGGATATTTATGGCAATGTATACATAAACAAAAAGGAATTTATACATAAAATTGAACTGCCAAAAACCCATGCCAGTCTCATGTTGGTTATGCCTTGCCTGAGTAAAGGTATAGATTAGTGGCCCATGCCAGATCATTTTGCCAAGTAAAGATTGATGAATGAAGTAAAGATTGATGCAGTCTTAACCCTAGGCATTAATTACATCAACCAGAACCCAAAATCATGCCAAGTATATATAGAAGTACGTATGACCATAAATATTTTGTTTTTCTCTAACCATGTAACCATAGGCTCCTCTCCTCCTCTAACCACAACAGTCAATATGCCTATAGTGAGATTGACACCATCATGACACTACTCAATCAAAAGATGCAGCAGTCATATGCAGAGAAAGGCGAAAACATTGGCTAGCTAGGATGTATTAAAATCATAGAAATTCCGACTAAAACCGCAAATTTGTTTCAAAATCCCACTCCTGTCTCACAAATGAAAGAAAAAAGATAACAACTTGCAAAATGAAATACCTTGCGGAGAAATTTGGGTGCACCTTCAGAAGCTCTCTCTGGATTCGACAGCTCATCCGCCTCAAGAATCGTCGCGTGAAGCGTACCATGCAGAAGAATCTGCGCCATCAGTACCACCTGCAAAACAGGAATTCAATGGGACAAGGAACAAAATCAAATCAAGATGATGATCTTTACTTGACCTTAGCAAACCAAAGCACGAATTCTAAGAGAACTGAGAGCTCAAATTTACTTATTAGATGAAGAAGGCCTGCAAGCGATGATGAAATTACGGAGGTTCCTACAAAATCGATTCTAGTTCTAGGAGTGAAGAAGAGAGAAGACAATCTCTCTCGAATCGAATCGATAATTACTGTAGCGGAAACGGTTTTGGAGATCCGAAGGTTTGCATTGAAAGAGACAAAGCTCATTCCACGTTCGGCGGCAACGAAAAGGTCATCAACCGTTTTGCAAGTTAGAAGCTTGACTAACTGCCTTTTCAACAGGGGGTGGTCATAGGCTGGGCCGGGCTTGGATATCTATTTTGGGCTCATTTAATAATTGGGTCAGGCTTATATATAATATTAAAAAAAGTAATTTTTTTTGGCCTGGCTCAACCCTAGCCCGGTCCTGGCCCTTGAGGGGTAAGGAAGGGCTTTGTTGTTGTAGCTAGGCCCACCGAGGACTCCACAAAGGCTTTGGCCCAACCAAGGCCCGCCCCCATATGTGAAGGTGAGGTCAGGAAGGGCTTACCTTGCCTAGCCCGGGTCCGGCCCTTTGACAGCCCTACTTTCCCTGCATAAAAAGTCACAAATTACATTTGAAGTTCTCCTTTAACAAAACAAAATAAAAAAAATATATTTGGAGTTCTCATAATTTCAACCTCCTTTCACATCCTGTGTCCGTCTACGCGTATCTGGTAGAGTGGACGGACCAAGGAATTCCGATAACTGATGTGTGAACATGATTTTCTTCTCAGCCGTGATCGTACAATTAATGGCATTTGTACTCTACTACACAACTGCACGAGTGCAAATGATCGTATCTTTATTTTGACCACCGGCATATATACCCTATTCACATGCGACGATTTAGATCGGACCTTTTCTCATTCCAATGGGTATGATTGTCCAATTAATTAAATTTCTAAAATATTTAGGGATGTTAATCGTACACCTATCATTAGATGTGATTGTACATCCAAAATAGTCGAAGTTTAAATTTTTTTCGTATTCATAAAAAAAAGTTTACGACATCATACGATATTACGGTATCACGTAGTGCAATATTTGCGATAGTGCATAGCCGTAGGATATCGCATTGTGCGGTATGTGCGATATCGCATGAAAAAAATTATAAAAAATATTTAAACTTCAATTGTTATGAGATAAATGTAAGGCCTAAGGTTGGCTGTACGGGCAAAATTTCAAATATTTATGCACTAGAGATGACTACCTCTTTGATCTACGGAACTGAAATTGACTAGTTGTATGATCCCTGCCGTTGGATCATATCTCATCATACTAATATTTTTAATGTTTGCTAAAACTATGCAAGAGTTCATAGGAATATAAGAGTGACGAGTGAAGGCCAGAAGCGGAGGGGTAGCTGTCAAATAGTTGGGCTAGGCCCAACCATACCTTGCCCTAGATATATTTTGAGACACGCCCAAAGCCCTCGAAGGGAGTGCACCACCGAGCCCTTATACGCTGCCATCATGGGTTAGGGCTCGGCCCAAGCTTTGAAAAAAAAATCAAGGAAATATTTCTACCAAATAACATGGATAGATAATTACTAAAGAGGAGATGCTCTTATGAGAACATCTCTCACCTTACTAAGAAAGATAACATAGGGGCCCTCACATCCATATCCAATGCCAGCAACTTAAATGTGAGGGCCCCTACCTTATCTCTCATAGTAAGGTGAGTATCTCCCTTACTTAAGTATCAAAAAAAGTTAATATTCAATATATAAAACCAAGCAAGTAGAAGAGATGTAACAATACGTAGAAAGTATTTAAGGAATGAAGGAGAGAAAGGCCTTCACCAAATCATATTTCATGGACAGTTATCAAGAAATTAAATAGACTTGTTAAAATAGAGTAAGTTTCAAAATATAAAGAACTACACGTTTTCATTTTGTTCAAGCTTGTCCCTCAAATTACAAGGCTTGCAACAGTTTGTTCATGGCTGTCGTCGTGCCTATTCTAATAAATAAAAGCCCTCATCTTAAGGGCCTTTTGAGGACCATGCACTATCTTTTGAGGGCTGGATCAAAGGCCTGTGCCATTACCATGGATCACAAGCTGGATCTTTTAGATGGAACCATGGTTTTAAAACAAGGTCATTATCGTTTCATAACGGCCTATGCCATTACTTTATTTTCAATATAACATTTATGGTCTAAAAAAGGGTCAAAATAACATACTATAACGATCATAGTTTTAAATATAACAGTCTTAATGACTGTTATTTTGGAGATAATGGTCAAAATATCAGTAGACAATGATTTTTTTTGAATTCTCTATCCAATTCTTCCTTTCACTTCTTTATTTCCCAAAATATTTGTGGAGCTTCCTGAGATTATGCTAAAGCTTTCCAAGCTTCTATTTTCACCAAAACTCGAGTTATTTGAAAGATTTTGGTGGGTTCTCATATGAATGCATTTTCCCTCCTCAATTACAATACCCCTACGTTTATACTCAGTTGTTTTAAAATTAATTCATCTTGATGCAGTAGTAAAGGTTACTTGGAAGTTGACATTCACTCTCAACTTGGTCAGTGAGTGATTAAATACTGCAATACTATTACTAGTTTCTTTACTTTGAGTATTTAACACTAATGGTTAGTTAAAAATTATGGTTGCAGCGAATATTGTAAAATTTGTGATATTTCAACTTATTTTAAATGTGAACTTATTTAATTCAAAACATATTTTAAACTGTTTTAAATAGGACAACGATATATGATGTTATAACTTAGGGAGGCCGTTTTAAAATTTTTATTAATAAAAAAAATTAATTCCTAGCATTTTATAATATTTTAGATTTTTTGGATTTTTTTCAAATATTTTTGGGGTAAAATAAAAATTCATACTGTGATAGACTACAACGACTAGCGATGTGATATTGCGAAATAACGGTTTTCGGAATCAACCGTAATGGCGACCGCAAGCCACAATTCCAAACCATGGATGAGACCTTTCTTTCATACACAACGTAGAACAAATATTGATTTAATTTATGTAAACTCAAATTTATAATATATTATTTTTTTGGGATTTTGACCATATGGGATATAAAAGACCATGAATTCCTCAAAATGGCGTTGACCAAAACTATATCCCAAATGTGGTTATTGTACATAGGGCTCCAAATTCTTTTTCCAATTCTACCCATATTGTGCGATATCGCACAAATTGAAGGTGATAGATCGAGCGATATCGTACAAAATGGATAGAATTGGAAAAAGAATTTGGGGTCCCATGTATAATACCCACAATTGGGAAATAGTTTTAATTAACACTATTTTGAAAATTTTATGGTCTTTTATATTATATACCGTATGGTAAAAACCCTTATTATTTTTCCTAATGCTTGTCCTTCTGATGTTGATCCTACTTTTTCCAACATTGGACCGACATATCACGTAGGTAATGGTCATAAACCTTTATAATAGCAGCTACCTCGAGTTTGTTGAGCCAATTTATATCAAATTGACTCGATGGCTGATGTTTCCAACTCCCATGATTTTGATGCATGATTTCCCATTTTGCATCTTTCTATATTGAACATTGTGCGTTGCTAATAGATCAAAATCACATGTCAAGACCCTCCACGGTCTTGACTTAGGAGAAATCCCAGCCATCGATTGAGAATCCGATGCCAAAATAAACACTATCTGAATGTATATGGTATTCTTAGGTTTTATTTTAATAGAAGTTGGTCTCGTAATTTTGGTATCTTGATAAAAGAATCAAGCCAATGAATAATACAAAAATGGTATTAGTAATCTGTTGGGATAAAATCTGGGAATACCCCAAACACTGGGAGGGATTTCATTATGTGGCTCGAATTTTCTTGATTGGGCTTCAATAGAGTTCCGCTGCTTCAACTTGAAATTTGTCTAAGGTGGCATTTGTTTGCAAGATTTCTCTTCTGGGATGGAAGTTCATGGCTGCATAGTCGTTAGTTGTCTCGGAACTTTTGGAACTCTCTGTATGTTTCCTTCTCTTTCTAAAACTTCTACCACGTGACATCACATTCAGCTTATAAAATTTTTTAAATTTCAGCTTTCAAAATATTCAAAGCTCTCTGAATATTTGGGTATTGTGCTTTTGAAAAAGTAAAAATTCAGATATCACCTTAGATATAGAATTCTCAAAATCCTGCGGCCAGATAGAAAAGTTCAAGCCTCTTAGGATCTAGCTCCAAAATTAGCCATGCCCGGCACTAGACACGCCCAATCTGTAATAAACCATATACCAACCCAATACAGGTATATTAAGACATGTCAAGCCTATCACTTTGGCGACGTGGGGCTTCCCAACACAATCAACTCTGCTCCTTTGTTGTTTATGCCTTCTTGAGTTAATGTCACGTCTCCAGAGGGGCCTGCTTACAAATCTTTTGTCCCCGCACAATGTCTTTCAATGTACGGTTTATTTGACATTAATTTCCTGACCCCAACAACCTCTTTTTATGTAGTTGCTATGATGATAATAATCAGTGGCAGACTTAGAAATTTCGTTTGGGGTGGACAATGGTCGGTTAAAAAAGTCAAAATCAACGCCAACTACCCATAATCTCTCTTTTACAAAAAAAAAAAAAAAAAAAAAAAAACCCATAATCTCCAATTATTTCATGCTTTAAATACTCATGTATTTATTTTTTCTAATAAATTAAATTTAAATGAATTCACATCCTATTACAAACACTCAATTCCTATATAAACTTTTTAACTACAACATCTAATTCCTCAAGAAACACGAAATTAGTAATTTTGTTTTCAAATCAGCAACCATACTACGACAATATTAAAGAAACTCTAGAGAATTCCAAAGAAATATTAATCATTATCATACAAAATTAAGCTCCTAAGAGTTGCAATATCCAATGAATCTAAATGAAACCACCTATATTTATGAATGAAAATTGTCAATATAATCATAAACATCATGTTTTGATTCAAGAAAAAAAAATCAATCATAAATCAAACCCCATTAACACAAACATCATATTCAAAAATTAAAAGAAGAAAAAATTTGTAGTATTAGCTGGAAAGAACAATGATAAGATTACAAACTTCATGGGTGATTGGAGAGGGTTTTTGGAGACCTGGGCTTTCTTGTTAGGGTATTGCGGATTGTGGGTGGGGTGACAACCAGCAGCTTTATTAGAATGTGTTATGGGTGATCTTCTAGCACATGCTGCATTTCGAATGTTTTGGATTTGACCTGGGGCAGTATAGCTTGGGTCCACTCCTGATAATAATAAATTTGAAATTCTTTAGCTCCAACTAAGGGTACGTTAGTATAGCTTCATTTATGCAAAAACATCTTTTCATTTTCAGTGCAGCCATTAATCATAGGAAAACTATGAAAAGCAAACGTGTTTCCTCTCCAGTGAGGAAACTCAAGTTCAAAACGTTTGCCCCCTATCCACCACTTTCCCTTGAAAAATAGTCCTCTTTTGCAGCGTTATACAATTGTACGCTAATTAGATGTGTAAAATAAGTCGGGCCACGCAGGCTCATCATGGTCTGGCATGCTGGTCAAAGGCCCACAGCCCGGTCCGACATGTTGACTGGCCTGGCATGGCCCAACCCATCCTAGGCATAGGCCGTGCTTGGATAGGGGGCTATGGCCTGTGACACAGCATGACAATGTGGAGTGCCTCTTGTAGGCCGTGCTAGGCCAGGGTGCCTTGGGCCATAACATGCAAAGGCGGACCTATACTATGCCCCAAGTTTGATCCAAAATTCATAATATTATACATAGGGGGATATTGATGTGCATCTATCCCTCACCATAGGGTGAGGGAACTTTCTCTTTTTGCATATGCATATTCCTTTTATGCAATGACAATATATGACTTTTCATTTTTTGCACATGAAAATTTTCAATTATGGAAGTGTCCCTCACTATATGGTGAGGGATGGATGCACAAGAATATTCTCCTACATACATATATATATATATTTACATATAAGATGAGATATATCTCTCATAGGAGATGAGATATATCTCTCATAGGAGCATCTCCCATATATATATATATATATATATATAAGAAGCATTAATGGTAACTAAAAATAAGCAAGATCTTGGTGACCTAATATGATGGGAACATGGTAGCCCTATCCATTATATATACACACACACTGTAATGTTCAACCGCTTCTTAAGTCATATTTTATTTATGAAACTTAATTTGATGGTGAGTATAATTCAGCTTAATATCAAATCGTGGGAAGTGCCAAATCACATAGGGTTAATGCGTGAAACGGGGTTAAATTGATACGAGTGGGTCCCATCCGTCTGCAAAATTGTTGTCCCTCACAAGAAATGAGAGGTACCTCTCAAAAGAAGGAAACTATGATTTAATCCTGTATTTAATAATTTTTTTCTTTGGGTCAGCGGTACATAATTTGTGGGACAACCTACCTGTTGAAGGATCATTGGCGGCTATGTGAGATTGGTGGCCCTTACCAAGAAGGTATCTTGTGTTTTTCTAATTTTTTTATCTAAGTATATGTGATTTTATATTGTTTTCAAAGAGAACAAACAATTCTCAGGTACCTCATGTTGATCAAATGCATGTACATTCGTTTCTAAGTAAACTGGGAGTCTGAGGTACAGGCAACTCACTTTGTGAATCTTCCCTCTTTAAACTGCCCTAATTGTACAGTGAATCCATCTTGAGGTTTGCCAGTTGGTGACTGTTGATTATACGTCATTTCTATTTTGTGATGCCACGTTCAGAAAGGTGGATGACAAAGCTGTGTATGGCTTTGCGGTTTGGAATGACAATCTCTTGGTGCTTGTAGGGTATATTTGTGGACCATGCATTTCTTCCGCTAAAGAAGCGGTGGCAAGAGATATTTTCTCGGCTTTAAAGGTTGTCAGGAGCTGCAACTTGGCCATAGATTAAGTTTTGTGTAATTCCCTAGGAGTGTTTCAGGTTCTGAAGGGGGAGAGTGATTGGGATATAGATCTGGACATTTTGGCGTGTGGTGGTTCTTTTGAACTTACTGAATTTTCTCATATTTGTAGGAAATGTAATATGGTTGCTTATACCTTTGCTAGAAGACATATTTTGAGCATAGGCGAGTGTCAGGTTGGGAACCCCTCTTGATTTGGCTGTTAGGGGTTGTTGTCTTTGTCTCTCTGTTTTGTTTCCACCCGAGTTTAATGAAATTCCCATTTTACCAAAAAAAAAAAAGAAAAGAAAAGAAAAAACTCAATTTGTGAATATAGTAACCATTTTCACAAATAATAGTGATGTTTTGATAACATTGCATGTTCAAACATGTGCCAAAATCACTGTCCCATGTAATAATAGTGTACTAAATTTCCTCATGGAGTTGACTCGGAATCAAATTGTTCACTCGTCAAATGTGTGTGATTAGAATATAAAACGATCAAAGAAAGTGAAAATCATGAATTTTACAGTTGACATTTCTAAAAATGGGCCCATAACTCTGATTAGAAAGTGGGTTAGCTATATTGATAAAGTTTAAGGTGACTTTTATTTTGAGTGGTTTTGATTTGATTAACTTTCCCTCCTAATACTGGTGATCTCTTTGTAGCTCGATGGATTGTTATATCTAAATTTCTATAGCCCTTTTAAAGGTTTGCAAGAGTCTTGTTGTCCCCTTCTAATAGTAAAAAAAATTCACATCATTGGATCTCCTCCAGACTCCTCTAGGTATTAGAATTAGAGTTATATGAGTGATTAACTTATATGGACCCCACATGTGATGTGATGGGCCACACCTCTTGTTTCTCACCTTCAATCTGGTTTTGAACTCTCGAGGGTTCTGATTTCTCACATAAGAACAGACTTTTTTTTTTATTTTTTTTATTTTTATAGAACGGCAACCTACCTCCTTGGTGGTAAGTGGCAGTAGTTCCCTACTTTTTTCCACTTATCAGATGCCTTCTTTTCATTTATACGGGCTTTTTTTTGGGATTTCAGCCCTTTAGCCGATTAAAAAAAAAACATAAGAATGGACTCGGTGAATTCTTTGCCGAGTCCACAACACCTGTTCCATAGTATCCCATTCTGTCCACGAACCCTTTCCTCATCCACTCTCTCATCTAACTATTTTCTCTCTTGGTAGGACACACTCTATCTCATTGGGACCACGGATGAGGACAAGAAAGGAGGGAATGAATATATATGGGTTAATTCTCCACAAATAATGGAAGAAAAATCAACGTGGGGGGTGCCCACCACATTAGTGGTCCCTATAGTACTGCATTAATGATGTGTCGAGGGAGTGCGTTTCCTCGGCGTCGTCCAAGACTTGTATCTGAATCTGCACTCAGGTACAAAACTTCAATATTTGGCCCACCTTTACCTAACACTAGGACAAGAGAGTCATACACTGTTGAGTTGGTTTTGTACGAAAAAAAGGAGAATAATGAAGCAAGATTTGGTTGGGGTAGAGTTGAGTGCACGGGGGGAGGTAACATGATTGAACGCTGCTATCGACAATTACGAGTATACTCAATAAGCTGGGAGAATAGATTGGCTGCTATCTACAATTACGAGTATACTTAATAAGTTGAGAGAATATATTCACATGTACACGGAACATATAGAAACTACAACCGCATCTACTATTGCCTGCATGAAATTAAAAGGTAGCCCCACCCCTTTGATGTTTCGAATGAATGGTTCGTCTGCGCTCCATGTGTCACGGGTGAATGTTGAGATTGTGCCAATTCACAGTGGTGTTAGATCCAAGTGAGGGCTTGGGTTAACAGTGACGGGCCGACAAATAGAAATGGGATTATCTACCATATAATCTTCAACTAAACTGTAGTGAGACTGAATTTCTACAAATTCTTAAAAATGTATTGGTAAATGTAGCTAAAATAGAAATAGAATTCTAAATGGCTTCAAATAATCTCTTTTGTAATAAAAAGTTGATTATGGGAAGATAGAAACACATACTCTACAGTGACGCTAGTAAATAATTGAAGTCCTATGTAAGGGCCTATTCATTTAGCAGTATTCCTAACGAGAATTCTCACACGTATTAATTTCCGACTAAAAGATGATGGCTGTCCCCTTGGGCGTTTCATGAAGCCACTTCTCTTTGTTAGAATTTTAAATTCTAAACACCTAAAAGGTTATTATATCCTTTGGATTTCTCACAATCCTAATCTCACTAGCATTTTTGAATTATCCAGTGGAAAGGAGGATTTGAAAGTTCCATGCAGGGGACAACGTTTGGAGAATTCTTGAATTCTAAATATATGAATTCTATGGATTCTACTAGAGAAACAGGCCCTTAGGGCCTATATATATCTCCATTGCACATCTTATCCATTTATTTCTTAAAATGATCTTTTGCTTGAACTCAATGTCTCGTAAATCCTTATGATTTCAATTTTTATGCAAACAAACAAGCCCTAAACTAATATGCTTCACCTTGTGGATAATTTGAAAAGAAAATGAATCTCTTCAATCCATTGAATGTGCAAAGTTGCCATGGTCACCTTTTAGCCGTTGGATACAAATGAGTTTCAAGCAATGAGAGTCCATCCATCACCTCCTTCCCAAGATCAACTCTCTTGACCGTTCTTGACTCTTGATCACCAAGCTCAACAGCTTAGGATCCACACACAAAATCACCAGATCACAAAGCCACTCCTGCAACCCATCAATGTAGGGCCCCATCACATTGACGGTTCAATCTCACTAAACAACTAACCCAAAATTAAAATCAGCTAAGCCAATGACGGCCTTGTCTTCCAAGTAGGGATGCAAACGGGTATTCGATTATCTGATTATCTGGAAGTTCTAACCCATAAAAAATCGGTTTTGAAACTTTTTTTACTAAACATGTCTGGGTTCGAAAAACAATTTAAGTTCCGATTGATAAAAGGGTCCCGTCTTGGCTCTGTATAGGTTCCGCTCAGTGGACATGGGACCCGACACATGGCTATTTAATGTTGCAAACTGTAGCTCAAAATCAATTTTTGTTGGACATTTTTATTTTTAATCTTAGAAGTAGTACGTAGACTTGATGCATTGTTAAAAGTAAAATGATAGCATTATTTTAAGAAAGAATAAAAAAGAAGAAGTTAAAACCGATTTTTAAACATAGATTACGATCCTCTAGTCGGACCCGATTTCGGGTCCTCTTATCGAAATTGACTCTAGAACCAACAAAATAAACTCCGAGTTAAAATCGTGCCTGAAACAAGAACCATTATTTAAAAACAGGCTTGGGTCTCGATCAAATATGATTCCGACATGAATATGTTACGTTTGCAATCTTGCGTTCAAGTTTTTATGACTAATGCTTGTGTGAAAGTGGCTTTTAGATTACCCTCAGCCGAAAGTGATACGTAATGCTCAGTTAATCATTGCTGAATATTAGCGGCAGGAATGTGAGTCAAAATGAATGGTGGGCCCCAACTAATATCCGTCGTTTCTCCTTTCAATACAAGTCGCAAAAGGCTACCATACTTTACTTTGAACATTTGAGTTTAGGATTTTTTCCCTACAGTGACCTAAACTCATCGATAACTCCCCTTTGTTATCAAACTGGATAATTTTACTTACACATTCTTTGTACGGTTTGTATCCCTGCGCAGGCCAAAAGTCACGTTTTCCTTTGTGATATCATAACAAATTTCGCGATATGGCAATTTATATTGTGATATCCCATAAAGTTTTACGTTAAAAGTCAATGAATGCATCTCTGTTTATAATTTCATTCCGTTGTGTAGCTTCGTCTTTTAATTAGGTTCTCTGTTTCCTTTCTCTACAAGCGAATCCTGCAAGTGAATCAATTCCTTTTCCATATATAACATTGAGTCTCATGCCATATCTTTCTCCGCTACCATTGCCCAATCCATCAACAATATTCATTCCTTGTTTCCCACCGTATATGCATCTCCCTCTTATTTATTGTGTTATTTTTTTTTTTTCTTCTTTTGTGTCTTTTGAAGATAGTTAGGGTACAAGAAATCCCCCATGTAGAAACATTTGAAACATTGTGTATAAATATTAGCAGTGACCTTATGGGGGACTTGTAGAGCCTCACTTTTTGATGAATGGATATATATGTTGAAATTGTGGGCATTTAGCCTTATGTCTTCTGACAGTCTACCGAATTCCAATTACGTTTGAACATCTAGTTGTGGATATATTAAAAAAACCATGCTGGTCTCATCCC
This sequence comes from Persea americana, assembly GCA_029852735.1. Lineage (NCBI taxonomy): Eukaryota > Viridiplantae > Streptophyta > Magnoliopsida > Laurales > Lauraceae > Persea > Persea americana. Next base: position 56,123,041 of record CM056813.1, on the reverse strand, counting down.
ATGAATTACCACTTCAGGTTTTGGACTGAACATCCAATTGCAAAAAATAACGTGGGACATCTTGTTGATCCCGTTCTGTGTTGGGTCTCAGCACAAACTTGGAATGTCCATAAATTTTTTTAACCTTTTCCTATTTTTGTAACATTACAGACCTCATTTTCGATCATTATCTTAATATGCTAATGATATTTTTTTAATGTTATATATAAGTAAGCAAATGATTAAATGATTTAAATTCTTTAAGAGTTATCGATCAGACCAAATTTTCATTAGATGAACGGTTAAGTTCTTACAACTGTACCGTATTGTTCCACTAACTCGAAATGCAATTTTTTTGAGCGGGTGGGTGGTTTTTTTTTTTCTTTTTTGGGTTGGAGGGTGGGAGGCTGTTTGAGTGATTTCACAATTGAGGCATAGCTTTGCAGTTATACTCTACAATAGTTAAAGACATTTGTGACCATCTAACATAAAAAACCCATGGATATGGCACCGACTGACCAACGCCCATGTTCTTTGTGAGGTGTTTGACTGATTTCACAGTTGGGGCCTTGCGTATTTGCAAATAAGTTGGCGAGGGAGGAGGAGGGTGAAATTGGTAGCGGGAAAGAGTTACAAAAGGTAAAAATGAGGAAAAGTCAAAGCTGAGAGGGATAAAATGATGAAAATGGTTTTTCGAGTTGCGATAACACAATACAAACTTTGATATCGCAAGTGAATAATTTGCGATATCGCAAAGGAAAAATCGGATTTTGGCCTGCCCAGGGTTATGGACGGTACTGTGAATGTATTGGTAAAATTGACCAATTTAGTAACAAGCGAGGGTTATAGATGAGTCTAGGTAATTGTATGGACAAACAAATCTTGAGTTTTGATACCGTACCTAACCTGGTTAGTTGGGATTTCAGAGGCTGTAGATCACTGATGAGTTTACACATTTGTTCACATATAAGACAACTTTGGTGTGACCACTGAAGAGGAAAGGACGATTGTGGGACACTGTGCCACCTTTGCAATCTATGCTCAGAGGAAGAAAAGGGCACTAATCACTACATGCTCTTGAGTCGTACGAAAATCCAACAATACATGTTCCTAAGTCGTATGAGAATCCAACACTCCTAACCTCGTACGACTTGGGAGCATGTAGCTATTAGTGCCTTTTTCTTCCTCCAATCATAAATTACAAAGATGGCACCGTGTCCTGCAATCGTCCTTTCCTTTTCGGTGGTCACATTAAAGTTTTCTTATCTGTGAACAAATGCATGTGTAAACTCATCAGTGATCTACAGCCTCTGAAATCTCAACATTGCCTTCACTCCAATTAAAATTATTCGTAACTGAAAAGATATTGTCCGGACAAGGGTATTTATACCTTATATCCTCCCATGAATACTCGAGGTTCACATATTTCCTACAAAACTATTCATGCAACATTTTAGCGGTCATGTAATATTGCGCACATGATACTGTGCGATATCCTAGAGCCAAATAATATTGCCCCATTATTATACGAACAACTCTATAGAAAAAACATTTAAACTTCACCCGTTTTAGAAAAAATGTCAGGTTTAAAGACAGTTGTACATGCAATATCTCTAATTAAAATATCAAAAGAAACGACCAACTCTCTTTTTCTAAACATAATTAATTTAAAAGTGAGCATTGTTGGAAAATTCCATCATGTGGGGCCACACATGTAAATATTAAATGTGTTATGCTATCTTTGGTTAAGCCTAAATTAAAGTGATCTAATTAAGACTTAAAGTTCTAAGGCTTAAGGATATAATTGTCATGAGACTAATGTATAGATACCAAAATGTTATATCTAATTTGATAAGGGGGCCAAATTAGAAATAACAAACTTATGATAATCTTATTATTATATATTAGGGTTATGGTCCCCAATTCATATGGTGAGTTTCTATTCTCTCTGACATCCCATCATCAGAAAGAATCAAGAGGGTTTCTCTGGATAGCCATATTGGATTGGAAGATCAACAACCTGCGAAGAAAATCACGTCATGGATCAAGGTATGTTTCCGCATTACATCTCTCAATGATTTGACGTGGAGGATCTTAGATGATTTAAGTTTACAGATCTATATAATTATTGTTTTTCCCTACAATTGGTATCAGAGCATCTCCATGTTAAGCCATTGGGAATCTAGTATTTTTTTTTTTAATCCAGATCTCTAGTAATTGGGTTCTATATATATTTCTTTTTTATTTGCGTGCATCATCAACTTCTGTTGATCCAGAACGTCATGGATGACTTATGGTTACTGTTTCGTTTTCCCTTCTGTATGCTGTCATGGAACCCATTGTTTGCCATGGATCAAGATTTGGTCCAATCTATGGATTAAGTACACCAATGGTAATCATGACCATAGATCTTCAAAAGGGGTTGACCAATGGTAATGACCAATGGTAATCACGACCATCATAGCATAGCTTGATCTTGTTTTTGATCAAGCGGGTCCCATGCTTCTGCTGCCTCAACATTCCAGACGAAGGTTCTGTAACAGAACATGATGAAACAAATCATGAAAAGGGGTTGACGGTTGTGGGACACATCAGTGGACCTCATCAAAGATCACAACCCCACATCTTGAAGGGGACCCAGGGGCGATCATGTTGGTGGTGGTCCCATGTGGAGTGGACCCCATCTGCCCGTTCATTCAATGGTCATAAGTTTCTGCAGTTTATTATGTTCATCGATCTCTGTTACAGAACGTTTTTTTTTTTTTTTTTTTGAGAAGATGATGGGTGGTTTGGTGGTCCGGGGGAGCACATGTTTTGGTGGTCCAAGGTATTATAATGATGGGTGGTTTGGTGGTCCGGGGGAGCACATGTTTTGGTGGTCCGAGGTATTATTATAATAATAATTAAAAAAAATTAAAAATAATAATAATAAAAAAAATATATATATATACATATAGTCTTTCGTATGTTGTGACAGTTGGAGAGAACTAATTGGTTTTCTTCAACGCCAATTCAAATATTTTATGATATATCTTTTATAGTTAAATAAAATAGTCCATTATTCTAAATGGGTTAATTGAAACAACATGTCACCAAAGTGACCTCTCTTGTGTAGATTGTTCATGAGGAATATTGGATGTTTGTGTGTGTGTAGATTCATGTGGGTCTTAGTCGGCCCAAAGGAAGGTTAATACTTGGCCGAATTGCACACACACCTGTGGTGGTAAACATGTGACGATTACACAGTTTTTTTCATGTGAATAATAAGTCGATCTAAAGATAAATTTATTATTTGACATGAATTATTTTCAATGTTTGATCACTACAACAAGAGTACCATTTACAATTAATATTACTGTCCAAAGACTTGATATTAATGTTGTGCTAGGTACCTTGCGATGAGACTTACCATTATTTGAATTTGTTGATTATTATATTTGGTTGATAACGTGAGCATGCTTGTCTGTTTGTTTTTGTTCTCTTTACAGCTAGTGTTTCTACTATATCTGCTAATATCAACTCAATACCTATACTTAATGGGACCAACTTTAAGGATTGGAAAGAGAACATAGAAATTGTTCTCGGCTGCATGGATTTAGACCTTGCACTACGGATTGAGCAACCTGCTTCTCTTACGGATGCAAGTTCTCCTGATGACAAAAGGAACTTTGAGAAGTGGGATCGCTCAAATCGCATGAGTCTTATGATCATCAAGCGCGGCATTCCGGAGGCATTTAGGGGTGCGGTATCTGACAAGATAACCAAAGCCAAAGAGTTCTTAACTGAAATTGAAAAGCGTTTTGTGAAAAACGATAAGGCAGAAACAAGCACGCTTTTGGAAAGCTTGATTTCTATGAAGTACAATGGCAAGGGGAACATACGGGAGTACATTATGGGAATGTCTCTTATTGCTTCTAAGCTTAAGGCACTAAAGCTCGAGCTGTCTGACGACTTGCTCGTGCATTTGGTATTAATATCACTTCCTGCACTGTACAGTCAATTTAAGGTTAGTTACAACTGTCAAAAGGAAAAATGGACTCTTAATGAGCTTATTTCTTACTGTGTGCAAGAGGAAGAGAGATTGAACCAAGACAGGACCGAAAGTGCTCATATGGCTAGCACCTCTAAGGATAAGGGCAAAAAGAGAAAGAATAATAAAGCTGCTAAGGGTCCAGCTCAAAAGAAACAACAGCAAGACAAAGAGGGTTGTTTCTTTTGCAACAAGCCTGAACATGTAAAGAAGGACTGTACCAAGTATCATGCTTGGCGTGCCGAGAAAGGTACATTTCTTACTTTGGTCTGTTCTGAGGTAAATTTAGCTTCAGTACCTAGAAACACATGGTGGTTAGATTCTGGTGCTACTACTCACATTAGTGTTTCTATGCAGGGTTGCCTGAGTTACCGAAAGCCAAGTGATGCTGAAAGACACATCTTTGTGGGCGATGGCAAGTCGGTAGAAGTAGAGGCAATAAGGCATTTTAGGTTGTTGTTAGGAACTAGTTATTTTTTGGATCTATTAGATACTTTTATTGTACCATCTTTTAGACGGAATTTGGTTTCAGTTTCTTTATTGGACAAGTTTGGTTATTTTTGTTCATTTGGAAACAATCAATTCAGTTTATCTATCAATTCAAATGTGGTTGGAACTGGTTTTTTATGTGTATATGACAACTTATATTTGCTTGATACAATTGTTACCTATAATGAATCCTTGCATGTGGAATCACGAGGCACTAAACGCAAACTGAGTAACGATAATTCAGCCTCATTATGGCACAAACGCTTAGGTCACATCTCTAAGACTAGAGTTGAGCGACTTGTGTCTGATGGGATTTTAGATTCCTTTGACTTTATAGATTTTGATGTTTGTATTGCTTGCATCAAGGGAAAACAGACCAAAATCAAGAAATTAGGTGCCAATAGAACTAAAGAGGTTTTAGAATTGATACACAGATATCTGTGGACTGTTCCCTACGGCTTCCTGGAATAGCCAACAGTATTTCATATCATTCATAGACGATTACTCTCGCTATGGGTACCTATTTCTCATTCATGAGAAGTCACAGTCTTTGAACGTGTTCAAAACATTTAAAGCTGAAGTTGAGAACCAACTCAACAAAAGAATAAAGTGTGTTAGGTCTGACCGTGGTGGTGAATACTACGGTAGATATGACGGTTCAGGTGAACAACGTCCAGGACCGTTTGCTAAATTCCTAGAGGAATGTGGGATCGTCCCACAGTACACCATGCCAGGGTCACCTAGCATGAATGGTGTAGCTGAAAGGCGAAACCGGACTCTTAAGGATATGGTGAGGAGTATGATTAGTCATTCCTCTCTACCAGAGTCACTCTGGGGAGAAGCACTCAAAACAACAGCTTATATTCTGAATAGAGTGCCAACTAAAGCAGCTGCAAAAACACTTTATGAGCTTTGGACAGGCAGAAAGCCCAGTCTAAAACATTCTCACATTTGGGGATGTCCAGCTGAGGCAAGGCCTTACAGGCCACATGAAAAGAAATTGGACTCCAAAACTATAAGCAGCTACTTCATTGGCTACTTTGAGCGATCTAGGGGCTATAAGTTTTATGATCCCACACTTAGGTCAATTTTTGAGACGGGAACTGCAACGTTTTTTGAGGATGTTGAGTTTGGGGGGAGAAATAAGGTTAGAGACATTGTCTTTGAGGAAGAATCGGTTTCGATTCCCAATATTGCTTTTGACAATGTGCAGGTTTCTATACCTGTCAATGATCAAGAAACGAATCCGGATCCTCAACAAGAAAATGTTAATCAAACCCCCACTCAAGATGAGATAATTGTTCCTGAGGAACAAACTCAACAACCTCAAGAACTAGTGCCATTAAGGCGATCCACTAAAGAAAGGAGAAATGCTATTCCAGATGATTTTTTCGTATTTCTCCAAGAACATGAGGAAGAAACAGGAATGGTGGAAAATGATCCAATCAACTTCCATCAAGCCATGCAAGGTTCTAATTCTCAGAAGTGGATTGATGCCATGAATGAGGAGTATAAGTCTATGCAAGACAATAAAGTTTGGGAACTTGTCCCATTACCAGAAGGTGCGAAGCCCATTGGTTGTAAATGGATTTTTAAAACCAAAAGGGATTCGAATGGTAATGTGGAAAGGTATAAGGCTCGTCTTGTAGCTAAAGGCTTTACTAAAAAGGAAGGGATTTACTTTAAAGAGACTTTCTCTCTAGTTTTATTGAAAGACTCTTTTAGGACAATCATGGCACTTGTTGCACATTTTGATCTTGAGCTTCGTCAAATGGATGTCAAGACAGCGTTTCTCAATGGTGACATTGACGAAACAATTTATATGGCGCAGCCAGAAAACTTTGAGTTGGGAGACCCAAAGAATATGGTCTGTAAATTGACAAAGTCCATCTATGGACTCAAGCAAGCTTCTCGTCAGTGGTATCACAAATCTCATCTAGTGATTATCTCGTTTGGTTTTGAGACAAACGCTGTTGATAATTGTGTGTATCACAAATTCAGTGGGAGTAAGCACATATTCCTGGTTTTGTATGTCGATGACATACTGCTTGCCACAAATGATATAGGCATGTTGCATGAAACCAAGAGATTTCTATCAAAGAAATTTGAGATGAAAGATCTTGGTGACGCCTCCTTTGTCTTGGGGATCCTAATACAACGAGATCGCTTTCGGGGTATTCTTGGATTATCACAAAGAAGCTATATCGATAAAGTACTCAAAATGTTTGGCATGCAGGACAGCAAACCAGGTGACACCCCTGTCTCTAAGGGAGACAAGTTCAGTCTAAATCAGTGCCCTAGAACTAACCTTGAAGTTAAGGAAATGCAGAAGATTCCCTATGCATCAGCTGTAGGGAGTCTAATGTATGCTATGGTGTGTACGTGTTTGGATATTGCATACATTGTTGGTATGTTAGGCAGATATTTAAGCAATCCTGGGATGGATCATTGGAAAGCAGCTAAGCGGGTTATGAGGTATTTACAGAGAACAAAAGATCATATGCTCACATATAGGAGATCAGATTAGTTGGAGATCATAGGGTATTCCGACTCCGATTACGCTGGATGCCAAGACAGTATGAAATCCACATCATGCTACATCTACCTGTTAGCTGGTGGAGCTATATCTTGGAGGAGTGCCAAACAGACACTCGTAACTGATTCCACCATGGCAGCAGAGTTTGTAGCATGCTATGAGGCATCCAACCATGGAATATGGCTGCGGAATTTTGTCACTGGGCTGCGAATTCTGGAGGGTATTGAAAGACCACTCAAACTATATTGTGACAATAAGTCAGCAGTGCTATATTCCAACAACAACAGGAGTTCAATTAGATCAAAACATATTGCCATTAAGTTCCTAGTTGTGAAGGAGAGAATACAGGATGGACAGATATCCATAAAGCACAATGGGACAAACTCCATGATTGCGGATCCGCTTACAAAGGGATTACCACCCAAGGTCTTTCATGAGCACACCGCTCATATGGGTGTTTTTTTGTGTGAGGATATCACATTATAGTGGGAGTTTGTATCATTTTATATTTTATTGCTTTATGTTTGATTTTGGAGATACTTATGCATTTATGTATTTGGATATTTTTCTGATCAGAAAATAAAGTATTCAGTTTATTTCATTCTGTCACATTGTATTAAATATTGATCTCACTAAGGAATACAGTAGGACCAGTTGGAAATAGACATGTATAGATCACATTACATGTACTTTCCATGCTACGCATCCATGATTGATCTATGTCATTTGGTTATGTTGTTGTATGTGACCATTGATGGGTTTAGTCATTTTAAATGTGACGAAAACCGCTTTGATCCTATAACAGCATAATCAATGGACGCGTTTGTTCGGATATATCCTAAAATTATGATAGCAAACTTTTGGAGCTCATACAGTCATACACATTTGTTAAGTTACATATATGGCCCAGTGGGAGATTGTTGGAAAATTCCATCATGTGGGGCCACACATGTAAATATTAAATGTGTTATGCTAGCTTTGGTTAAGCCTAAATTAAAGTGATCTAATTAAGACTTAAAGTTCTAAGGCTTAAGGGTATAATTGTCATGGGATTAATGTGTAGATACCAGAATGCTATATCTAATTTGATGAGGGCCCAAATTAGAAATAGCAAACTTATGATAATCTTATTATTATATATTAGGGTTATGGTCCCCAATTCATATGGCGAGTTCCTAGTCTCTCTGACATCCCATCATCAGAAAGAATTAAGAGGGTTTCTCTGGATAGCCATATTGGATTGGAAGATCAACAACCTGCAAAGAAGATCACGTCATGGATCAAGGTATGTTTCCGCATTACATCTCTCAATGATTTGACGTGGAGGATCTTAGATGATTAAAGTTTACAGATCTATATAATTGTTGTTTTTCCCTACAAGCATAACTTTGATGAAGAACTCATGTTTGATTTATGTAAGATTTTACACTAATTATCAACTTACCTAAGGCACTCTTCATTTATCTGGGCTAGGGACCGATAGTAAAAACTAGCGAAGTTGGATGACAATGAAGAAGAAAAAGAATAATATCATTTCAATTAAAAAATTTCCTTACGAACAAAAGGAGGTGGTTCTGCCATTTTGAGAAGTTTAGATCCAAACATGGACTGCAATAATGTTTTCATAGGGGATGACCTCGTAGGATTTTAAAGAGTCTAAGATGAGTTGATATGATTATTTTTGTCATTTGTGTTGTTATTATTTATTTATGGGACTTTTTCAAAGAAAATTAGGCTTAATCTAGGATTAGATGAATTAGTACATAGAAACATAAAAACAACGATAGAGGGTGTTGTACATTTTCTTTGGGACCAAAAACACTCCCATAGCGATAGTGCTATTGTTCATATATTTTATTTCTAGCCTTGTAACTTCTTTCTTCCCATGCTCCAAAACGTATTTCTTTGAGCAACAAACTCTCTTCAAAGAAGCTGCAAACCCAGGAAAAAAAATAATCTTATATTCATCGTTAGGGGTGTAATGATTCGGTTAATTGTGTGTTTTGGGAAAACCCTTAGCCAAACCGTAATCATACTCTAAAAAACTATTAAAACATCAAACTGCTGTTAACTTTATTAGACGATTTGATTACGATTAATTGTCACTTAAAATATATTTTCTTTTCTTGCCGGAATGCAAAATACACGTTCAAAAGTCAAAACCAGATATCCTAGATAACAAATTACATAATTCCAAAATACGAAAGTAGCATTAAAATGTTCACATAGACAAATGAAATAATAAAAGTGCATTTTTCCAGCAATCACATCCTTGATTCTTCACTTGTCTTAGCAACAAAAGTCCCAGTAAGGGAGTAGCACCTTCACAGTCTCCTTCACTTTGTCCCAGCAAGGCAACAACACCTTCACAGCTTCACCACTACAGTCAACATTCCCAACATAGCTTCAATTCACACCTCACCTCATCGAAATCAAATTCTAAAAAATAAGAAAATCATTATTAATCATTTAATCTAATTTTAATTCACAACAAATTCAATAACATGAAATCTCAAGAGAATTAAGGAATGTTTGACCTAGCTCCTCGAAGGCCTAAAGTTCCTCCCTGGCACTTCCTAATCAACTGCTATATTTGAACCTCGAAACCAATCTTGTGCACAAATCGGGCCTTCTACCATTTTGGGAGATAAAGAACTGCGATATGTATTCAACACAGGTCCTCTTGTACTAAAGGAAGATTTTGAAGCAACAACAGAGATAGGAATGACTAGAATATCTCGTGTAACTTGAGAAAGAACTAGATACCATGAAGAATTTACTTTCCACCAAGCCAAAACCTCAAAACTAGAATCTCCTTAAACCTTTTCATGAGGTTCATCCAAGTATTGTTTAACTTCATTTTTGTCCACATCATTTTCTAATTCTGCCGATGCATTTCATAGACTAACGAAGGGTCATTTGCATTAAAAATGGGCTGGTCAACCTCTATTTAACAAGTTTGACTCGAAGATGAAGCATTAGAGGACTCAAGTTGTCGTTACTCCACATAAATACTATTAAATGTATCTCTTATCTTTTCAGTAGGCTCAACCACCTTGGAATCATTAAGTTTGAAATAATATCTATAACACCATGTCACATGTCTCAACTTGAAACTTGTACCCAACACAATAGCAATCAATAACATTACATGCATTTTCTCAATTGGTTGCCAATACTTCTGAAATTTCAATTCCATTTTGACGGCCACAACTTTTAAACAAGGATCAACACTAGACATTAAGGCATTCAAACTTGACTCAGTGGAATCAACTTCATTAAAATACAAATGAATAGTTGCATATGATGTCGTATAGAATTTCTACAAAAAGGTGGTCAAGAGCTTACAATCCTCCCAATCCTCGAAGGAAGGGGGTTAACCCACATCCTTAAGTCCTTTCCTAAATTTATCATCATCATCAATCAGTCTCTCAAATGCTTTTTCAAATTCAGCTGCAATTTCTAACATAAAAATGTGGAAATCCACTTAGTTGTAATATACAAACACAGCATCCTACTATGTACAATCTTTTCCCTCCTTCTCCACACAAGTCTTAAATATCTGTGCCCTTTGTGAAGAGCTCCTAGCATATTTCACAGCAGTCCTAATTCGATTTATGGCACCATCCAACTCATCCAAGCCATCTTTCACACTCAGACTCAACACATGTGCACAACATCTCATTTGAAAATATCGACCACCTAAAATAAAAATTGTCATTTCTCTAAAAGAATCTTCTCTTTAAATATGTAATGACAGTGTCATTTGATATAGCATTACTAACAGTTAATATGCAAAGTTTCTGAATTCCCCAATCAACCAAACATTCCTTAATCCTTCGACCTATGGCCTCACCATTGTGACTAGAAATCACACAAAAATTTAAATTTTTTTGGTGCAATTTCAAGTCTTTATCTATGAAATGAGACGTAAGGCACATATAAGAAATGCTCTGATTTGATGTCCACGCATCTTTAGTGAGACATATCATTTGTTTACATTTTAAAAACATACTCAATTTTTTTTTCTCTGCCACATACAAAGCCATACAATCTTTAGCAATTGTAACACGTGAAACAGGTTTGAAAAGGAGCCACATCATGCTACAAAAGTACCTAAACCCCTTATTCTCTCCAAATTTGAAAGGCAATTCATCTAAGATGATCATTTTTGAAAGTGCCGCTCTGCAAACATCCTGACTAAACTTCCAAAGTGTAACAGGATTCACATTTTTACCTCTAGTACCATATTTCATTATTGATGTAATTTTCTTTTGTCTCTTACTATTTGCATTTATATTTTTTGGAAACTTAGGATAAATTTTCAAATGATTCCTCATTGTACTAGTTCCATTAGCACTCAACCACTTAACAGGAGTATCACAATGGTTGTAATGGAGTGTATACTGAATCTTAGGGTCATAACTTTCAGGGGTAGGAAAATGCTGCCAAATATCTAATTCTTTGTTCTATTTTCTTTTAAGAGAGGTTACCTGACTTTGGCTAATGTCTGTTGTAGAGTGAGTTTCAGACTGAGGAGCATCAGAGCGAGGAGCATTAGGCAAAGGAAGTGTACTGCAACTATTTGTCTCAGCCATACTGGACATCAAAATTTGACAGTTAAATGAGTTGGAAAGAAATACAAAAAACACAAATATGCAACAAGACAAATTGGAAACATGGTAAAAAGAAAAAACAATAAAAACCCACATAAGGCAGTTACCGAACCCAAAATGAATACATGTGTATTTGGAAAACGGTTAACCTAATCGTATATTACTATTCGGTTTGGTTAGTAATTGTGAGTCAAGAATGAAAACTGAAACTGAACCGTGAAGCACAATTCTTCGATTTTAATAACCGTAACCGTAATTGAAACCATGAAACACGATTGTGAACCGTCGGTTCGGCTGGTTAGACGGTTTTTCGGTTTTTTTTTTTACTCCCCTATTCATTGTCCCTTGAACTAAGTAGGTGCCTTACCATTGAGTTATTAGTAGTTAGGCAATTTCTTAGGCAGACCCAATGCCTGGAGCCTGTTTCTTTACAAGAGCTCAAAGAACTCATCTATGGATAATTTGGAGATTCTCCAAATGATGTTCCTCACATCCAAAATCCTTTTGACCAGGGAAGCATTTTGAGATATGCTAAGCTAAGAAGGTTCAAAATTTCAAAAATTAGTTGTGACTTTTCAGGTGGTTGGAACTCGAAATTTAGTATAGAAACAAGGATTTTGAAATGCCAACGGGACAAGTATCATATCAATGTTAGAAATTCCCAATATGCATGACAAACTCTCATCAGGAACTTTGGTAAAGAAACATGCCCTATTTAACTGCACAAGAATATAGCGATTTAGATTAAAAAATAGATCATTGTTATGATCCACATAATATTCATGCGTGGATGAAAGAACATATAGCTTTGTTTTTATAACATAAGACCTTTTAAGAGGATGCATCCCTTCGTTTTCTACTTAATAAAAATTAGTTAGCAATATATCATCACTATCATCAAAGCCTTTTTTCAAATATGTTTAGGTCAGCTATATGAATCTTGTTTCATCAATCTAGTTCATCTTGAGCGAGATCCTTAGTTCATGTTTGGTATCTCTATTTTTCACTTCTATTTGTCTATTTGTCTAAATCGGACAGAGGTTAGAAAAATTAGAGCGTTTGGTAGATGATTTTATCCTCTTTCTATTTTAGAGGAGTAGAGGCAAATCCTCTAAAATTGAAATGCCCACTTTCTGGGTATGTGAAAAATAGAGGCATAGGCTCTAAAAAACGCAGAGGCAAATCCTCTAAAATTGAAATGCTTTTTTTTTTTTTTATAACTTTTTTTTAATAGCTCTATTTTAAATAGTCTGTTAGAAAAAGAGTAGAGATGCCAAACATGACCTTAGATAGGTTGCAATTATTTATATTTATCTTTGATACCTCTATCCATGCCACTTTGACATACCTCTTTCCTCGAGGGGCCATCAAGCCTAGAGAAATTTTTTCTTATAATCAACGCCATTGTTGGCTTGTGTTGGACAGTGTTGGATATATATTGTTGTAATTAGCAAATGTGTTGCATATTATTCTTTGGGCATAAAGACATTTTTCCCAGTAGAGATTAATTTATATCACTAGTCTTGAAATCAATGTCCATAAGAATTGTACCTTAAAAAATAGCTAAGTCACTGTTTCCTCTAAATGAGATTTAATACCATGATGCAAATCGCTCAAACCTAATTAATTATATAACCCGGAGGAGGCTGGAACTACAACTATGAAGGGAAAGAAATAAATATCATCCAACATCCCTAGCATTGATGCGAGTAGTTAATGTCAACAAGAATTCGGCAATCTAAGATTAGGTCAATCCTGTGATTTATTCTAGTTGTACTTTTACTCGAACATGATTTCGTAATTATGTAATCAAAATTAAAAAATTGGAAAAAAATTAAAATAAAAAATAAAGTGAAAACACAATACAAAAAATTTGTAAGAAACATAGGAAGTCCACAAAAAAAATTGTGAACTTATGGGACTTGACTCCTAGCTACATAAACTAAGAACCCAAGGATAATAGTGATAATAATATTATTTATTTTACACATATGTAACCACAATTTTGGTATATGGATCCAAGTACCCTTGGGCCTGATAACAGGTTGGGTAAAACAAAAAGGGTCTGTAGTGAAATATTTTGGTGAAGTCCTGCGAATAATGGGATGATCCCGGGTCTAATTATCTCCCTAACTTCCCATTAACTATACCAGTATACATTTGGTTCTCTGATTATTTTTACATGTTTTAGAAGAGAAAGAGTTGCTTTGCGGTCATTAATAAATTTGGTAGTTTGGTAGACATTTATAAATTTGGTAGTTCAGTTTTTAAGCTAAATCTCATATTTTAATGTGGGTTTTGAAGACAGTCCCATCATATCGTGTGTTACCAACTAGAAAGTGATGTTACTTACCATGTAGACTTTAGTTGAATATTTATTACATGAGTTCTATAGTTACATTACAGGAGAACCATATATATATAGTTATGTATTTCACCGACAATACATCCTTTCATTCTGTTCAGTCTTTAAAAGTCTCTTCTTCGGTTCATCTCTGCACCATTGTACTTCATTTTAAGAGCTCTGTTTGACAAAGGCCGTTAGAAGAGCCACACACCCGCCCCAGCTCCCTCCCTCTCTCTCTCTCTCTCCCCTTTTATAGATAGACATGGTACAAAAGAAGTTCAGAGGAGTAAGGCAACGACACTGGGGCTCATGGGTGTCAGAAATTCGCCACCCACTGCTGTAAGTTCATCCTACCCACATACTGCAAACATGAACCTCTCAAACCATTTTCTCTAGCCATTCTCTTATGTTCTATCTGCTCTCGGTTCATATACACATGTGCTTGCTTCATGAGAAGTGTAACCATCGATTATTATCTTCTTTCATTGTTTGGCATGTCTAATTAATCAATGAAGAGTCTTTTGTTCAATTTCAAGATTTTAACAGATGCGCATGTTATTAATGTTTTCATCATGAGATCTATCAAACCTTCATGAAATGTTTCTTTCTAATTATAATTTTACTTGTGTCTCATGTTATATTCATGCACTAGGAAGAGGAGGGTGTGGCTTGGGACCTTTGAGACTGCGGAAGATGCTGCGAGAGCCTACGACGAGGCAGCTGTTCTGATGAGTGGGCGCAACGCCAAGACCAACTTCCCAATAGCCAGAATTCCGGTCGGAGAAGCAATGCCGAGCAGGAATAACCCATCATCTCCAACGGGTCTGTCGGCGATCCTCAGCGAGAAGCTCCGCCGGCGTTGCAAGGTCCCGTCGCCGGCCCTCACTTGCCTGAGGCTTGACCCAGAGAAATCTTACATAGGAGTCTGGCAGAAGGGTGCCGGGATGCTCTCCGAGTCCAATTGGGTCATGAGGGTTGAACTCGGAAAGAAATGCGCTGAAGTGTCACCGACGACATCTTGGACATCGGCATTGCCGGAGCCAAGTGCGTCAACATCTGCGGTCGGAGGGGGGATGGAGGAAGAGGAGAGAATTGCATTGCAGATGATAGAAGAGCTGTTGAACAGGAACTGTCCTAGCCCAACTCCACCCGAAGATGTATTGGACCACTCCAAATGAAGGAAGATTTCTAATGTAGTCCCTGTCCCTTACCTTGAAGTTGTTGAAAATAGTTGTGTATTGGTCATAACTCGGATATGAGTCTGAGATATTACCCCTTCAGTTGTTTGCGCTGATGCCTTTCACACATGAACATTTGTGTGTAAAGCATGCATATCTCCTTGATAAAGAGACATATGATTTGTCAAAATGTAGCCTTTACATACTTGTTAAAGCTCTTATATAACAAGAAGATGATAAATAAACACAAAACCTCCCCCAAACCAATCTCTCTTTCTTTTATTTATATATATATATATATATTTATGTATTTATATGTTTATATTTCAAAAGATTCAAGTATTGATCCAAGGGTCCATACCATTCAGAAGATGCAAACCCATGGGATACGGCCTAAGTCTAATTGTGTGTGTGTGTGGTGGTGGTGGTGGTGGTGGTTTGGATCATAGGGTGAGCCTGTAGAAGGCGTTGATTCTCTTCTTGCAGAATAAGTCCATAAGTTTTGTTAGTAGAAGGCAAGGGGTCCACGAGAAGAATAATTCTCCGAGTCACAGAAAAAGAATCATTCAAGCCCTGTAAAAACTGCATGTCACGTTCATGTTCCTGCATCTCTGTGATGGTTTTCATAGCTCCACATGAACAATTGGGAAGGGCAAGGTGAGATGACAACTCATCCCAAAGTGACTTCAGCTAGCTTGGTATAATACACAGAAACAAAGGACTGATTTTGTTGATGATGCATTATGTTATGCAGAATGTGATAAGTCTTGGAGGCATCTCTTGGAGAAAATCGTTCGCGAAGGTCTGTCCACACAGCAGCTGCGGTTTCAGCATATATAATGCTGTCCTCGAGTTCGCAAGAGATTAAATTGAGAAGCTATGATAAAACCATGGTGCTACAGCGAGACCAAGCACCGTGATTTGATGAAGATGCATTGGGTTGTGAAATAGATCCATCCACAAAGCTGAGTTTGTTTTTCGCCGTAATGGCCATTTTCATGGCCTGAACCCAGTGGCAGATCCAGGATTTTCGTTTGGGTGGAGCTAAAATTTTGCCACACTTAACACTTCAAAAAATAATTGAGACTTTGATAAAGTTTTCCACATTACCAAATAGCACCTATATGTTTTTCTCTATAAAATGTCCAACTCATGGAACTCAATTAGATGCATTACAGTTATTAAAGATTGGGCAATGAAGATGTTTGGATGTTAATCAAAAGTATCAAAAAGCATTAAATGGATAAAAAATTACTCTAACAATGATTTTAGTCTTAGATACTCAAACTCGCATCATCATGTTTCACTAAATTTATATGTTAATATCAATGCCGAATGGAGATTGCTGCAAATTCAAGGTGAGTAGGTGTGTGAGAAAAAACTGAATACAAGAACATTTTGAGGACACCCATCCTTTTCCTTTTCACTATCTCAAAGCCTCCAAGCAATGGATAATGAGAGTGAAAACCCATCTTTGAATCATAGTGCGAGTAAGAAGACATGATACCGGGAATGGGTTTGATTATCTTTGGATTTATAGATACGCTCAGATTTGGTGGTTTATGGCTTAGGGTTTGGATTATGATTTAGGGATTGAGGGCTTGGAATTAGGACTTGGAGATTAAGTGTTCAAATTTAGATATAAAGTGATTAGGAAGGATTATACTAGATATGTTTGGCAGATGAAGATGCAGTAGTCAACACAGTAAATAGAGACCGATGACAGTAAATAGGGACCTGTGACCAGAAGCTTGATTGACAATTGGTGTGAAGGGATTTCAAAAGAAGAGGGCGTAATGTGTCACTGCAATTTTTTATTTATCTTTTACTTACCAGCAAAGCTTTACATATGTGTGACTATCTTTAGTTATATGTGGAGTGCCAAGTTTAGACATGTGTAGGCATGCTCCAAGGCCCCATTCAACTCTATAGGGATTTCAAATCCGACCTGGGGGCGACCGCCCGGATCGCTCCAATGTAAGCCCGGCTCATTCTTGCTCCTAGGCCCCATTAAAACTCTATGGAGAATTTAAATCGGACCTGGGGCGCTCACCCCAAGCTTCTCCCATGTAGGTCCGTCCCTACATGAACCCAAGTAGAATAATTGTCTCCATCAAGAGGTGTGGAAACAAGTATGTTTCCGGGATTGTCAGATGGGTGTAAATTGAAGGGATAATTGTAATTGTCCTGGGATGAGGTATTGTCTTCCTTGTGGAGGAACCATCAGCGGCCATGGCGATGAGAAAGAATAATAATAAATAAAGTTGTTGCCTAATGAACAATAAGAGAGGATTCAGGTTCATCCTCTCATATGGGGCAGGCAGTGAAGAGCAGACAGAAATCATCATGGTGGAGAAGAAAGAAACTATAATTTAGATACCACCGTTTGACCAAATTCGCTCTGATACCATTCTAGTTTTGTGAAAGGCTATTTTCTTTGTTATTTTGATTGAGTAAAATATAATAGTAATACAAAGGTGTGTACAGTTGTAGGATCTCTGAATTAAAGGGTTAGTAAACAATAAAAGGAAGTGCACGAGTGTGCATGAGATGGCACATGGCATTATATATATTAAAGCAACATGTGATTCTTTGGGAGAGCAATACGTGGCGGCATGGGAATCCCTTGGAGAGCGATACGTGGTGCATCTTCAAACTTTTTGTAATGTCACATTCCGGAATTGCCCTTCTCATCTAATCTCATCACCTAAAATATCTCAATGCAAATATAGGATATTCTTTAAATAAGATACTTATTCCTTTCCTAAAACATAGTATACAATAATAACTTCTTTTTAGTTATCTTCAATGGGTCCCACGTATTATTAAACTAATAAAAAAAAAAAATGCTCTTTGGCTATGATTATAGTGATCGGTGAACATGTATATATTAAATGTTATTGCATATCAATTTGTAGGACCCTCATATCAGATCTAAGTTGTAGAAATTTGGGACACTTTCATAAACAGTATTTTGCTACTTGTTTTCTTATTTTTTCTTTTAGTATTTGATATGGTTAATCCATGGGGACAATTGTGGAAGCCAGTTAATTTCAAAATCCACACTTAATATATAATCATTTCTATTTACTAATTTAACCAAATAAATTCTCTCTCATGAGTCTCCATCTTTATCAAGATTTTTTTATTATCATTTATATTTATTAATTTAACCAAATAAATCTATGAGTCCCATTATGAAATCCAAGTCTTCTTTATTTCCAAACTCAAAATTTACGGGGGGCCACTTTTTTTTTTTTTTTATACCAACACACGAAGAGCTTTTTTGATGCAAGAGCGGGAGACACTTTCATAGGCTGTATTCTGTTACTTTTTTTCTCCTTATTTTCCTTTCGATATTCAGTAAGATTAATCTGTGGGGCTCATTATGGACATTTTTCTCCTCATTTTTCTTCGGATATTTGATATGATTAATTAATCTGTAAGGCCCATTGTGGAAGTCAATTAATTTTGAAATCCACATTTAATTCTGGAATGTCACTCAATTTATGGCTAAGCATAAATATTATCAAATCAAGGTCCTAAAATCTTTACTATTTGCTTGATCTTTCTCTAAAGATTTTCAGGTACCTAAAATTTCTCTAATGAGTTTCTATCTTTATTATAAATTATTTATTAATATTTATTTATAACTTATTAAAATATTTTAAAATAATTTTAAATATAAATTTTATTAATTTTATTAATTTATTAATTATGGCCTACGTTGGGCGCAGTAATGTTGCACTAGTTTACGCGTATAGCACATGGTCATGGAAAAAACATGTTGACAATTCTAAGACAGCCCTTGAAGTTGGTGCGTGAATATCCCTAATGCCCAACTTGGATATAAGACGAGTATCAGACGTGTTTTCCATGACTGTGTGCTATACGTGTAAATACCGTGTGCCATCTCATGCACACTTGTGCACTTCCTTTTATTGTATACTATCCCTTTAATTCAGGGATCCTACAACTGTACACACCTTTGTATTATTATTATATATTACTCAATCAATGACAGAGAAAATAACTTTTCACAAAACTAAGAAGATGAGACTTAGTTTCCTTGCTATTGAATTAATGGGTGATGGATGGGCAGTCATTCTCATCTTATCGTGACTCAATTCTCATTAGGATAATTAATCTCATTAGGATTGAGAGAATCTAATGGTGTGATTTAAATGAAGGGGTTTGCCCTTAATTGCACAGTGATCGTGCAAACAATTCTGCTTATCTTTGACGACGATTTCTATGCTGTCCTAGGAGGACCTATCAATATTCGGAATTAGAGACAGACTCTTGCTGTCGAGTATTTGGTGCATTATTATTTTTTCACAACTACAAATGATACCACCAAATGATCTCCCTTCAAGAAGTTGCTTTCAACGTCATTCGTCAGCAGACCGATATCGGTCGTTGTCTTGCTTCTCTCCACAGACCCGAGGTCACTCCATATAATTTCCCTCTGAGTTGTTGCAATTACCATATCACATGATGGTTACATGCTCAAGTTACGTCTAAAGCCACCGAATAGATTTGACAGTCTTTGAAGAAGAATTGGATCCAACCAAATACCATTCCCATGCCATAACATAATCACCCTCATCTTTTGAGAACAAGATCTAGAAACTTGAGGAAACCGATTCGCTGTTTTAAAGGAGTCTGGAGTCTTCCTACCTAACAAAATCACGACAGAGGTACTATGACACCATAAATTTAATGCGACCATCTAAAAGAAGGGGTGCATTAGTGAAACATTCAAAAAGGTTATGACCGATCTGTGCCTGAGAAAGACATACATGATTTTACCATACCCTATTACCCACAACAAGATGGTGTTGGTAAAAGAAGACACATTTTTGAATTATGCTTATCTTCTTCTAAGTTTATGAAGTGAAACATTATTTCTTACAACATAAGATATTTTGAGTAAGGTACTATTTACCTTTGTTCCTAAGACTCCTTGCACAGATGACAGATCCAAAGCCCGGACTGGATGATTTGAGAGTATCAACCATAGACTAAGTAAATCAACATTAAAAAAAAAACAGCAACAACAAAAATAGACGTTAGAGAAGATGTAAGTGAGTTCTTCACTGAGCCATTATATGTAGGTGGGTTTTTTTGTTGTTCAGAAAATATGACAAGTTGCTACATTGTCGATTTCCAAGTGCAAGTCAGTTGAACCAGTAGAAAGTATATTAAGTCTAACAATTTTAGAAAATGAACAGTTAATATGTGCTGAAAATCATGTCATAAAAAAAGCCTGTTATTTTAAAAGTCGGCAAGTGATGGCAAGCCAGAGCACTCTTAACACATGGTAATACCTAATTCTCAGAGTTTCGGTCAACCTAAATTGCAAAATACAAAGAAAACCAGAAAGGAAGATAGACAAAAGCACAAAATGTTATGCAATCTGTCTACCAAAATCCACCAACTATGTAACTATACTACCACATGCAAGTAAATCAAAATTAATATAACACATATACAGAAACAAGAATGCAGTCATTATTAGAATGTAGGCAAATTCTTCAGTGAAAAATTCTCAATTTTGACAAGAGCCTGTGACACAGTATAAGATGCTCACTGTTGCAACTTTGTGTAAGAAAATTACTTTTAGGTCCATTACTTGGACCACACGTCATTTCCTTTACCGAATTGTGGTCGTTATAGGAATTCCGTTTTCATAGGATATATGCTATTAATTACTCAAAACGGTTTTTTAATGAAATGTATTTCATAATATTCTCTACCTTGATGGATGGTTGAGATTAAATATAAGGAAACCCTAATTGGAAATTCGGTCCTCTCTTCACCTATAAAATAAAGTATTTTGTCTATCACAAATACTCTCTCACGAAACTCAACACATTAGGGTTTATAAGCAAGGAGAGAGAAACCGAAACCATTCACCTAGCCTCTTCCTCGACGGATCACAGTAACAGCACCAGATCGCAGGATCTGAAAGCTCTCTGTGTCAGGATGTCTGGAGGTACTCTTTAATTTATTTAAGATTAAATCTTATACATGATTATCATGCTGTTCACGATCTTAGGGTTCATGTTAATAATAGAATAACATGTGGTATCAGAGCATGGTTTTAGAACACATGATCGTCCATTAATTATGATAAGTTTGCATCGCTATAATCGGCAAATATAGATCCGTCTTGACTCTGTTTTGCAGTAATGTATCGATCCAACTATTATGGCCTGCATGAATGGTTTATATTTATGTTATTCCACAATTTTAATTTGGGCACGACTGTTTGACCGTGATTCATTTAAGTTTTTTGAATTTTCAATTATGTATAAACTCCTGCGTGAGTACAAATTCAATGTAATAGTTAAATAGATCTGTAACTAGAACGTCGTGTCTGGAGTGGTGGCTGTTTCAAGACTGAAGATGGCATTTTGAAGCAGTCGAAGATAAAGACAGATGATCGAAAAAAAGGACAGAAATTTGGCCCTAATCGTACCATCATGATGTTTACATTACATATTGTTCAAGCGCATGAAGCTTTTAGTCGCCCACAGGCAGATTATATTCATGCGATTGAACAATAATTAAGGAGTGTTTGTTCATATGTAGACAAAATATATTCACAGATATCTTACCTGTCCTTATTAAGAGTAACATCACTCATTTACACCACCTTGAATATGACGACCTTCGATGGTAGAATGTGTAGAAATTATGGTGACTACCCACAGGAGCACCTCAATTTTACGTCATATATATTCATATATTATGCATGTGTTATTTTATTTTAATTGAAATCTTATTGTTATATCTCTATTGCAGTTATTGCACCCACTAGTCTGACTTCGCATGCTACCTTCGTCATTAAGCTCAATGGAACCAACTTCTCAAAATGGAAAGAGCAAGTTGAGTTCACATTGGGGGTACTTGAACTGGATATGGCTCTTCTTAAAGATAAGCTAGCTTCACTCACTGAAACAAGTACCCCTGAGGAAAAGACCCTTTTTAATGTGTAGGAGAGGTCTGACAGACTAAGCACTATGTTTTTGCGAATGACTATTGTCGCCAATATCAAAACATCCATTCCTACACCTAAGAATGCTAAGGACTATATGAAGTGTTAGGTTCAATTGGTCATTGAGAGGGGGGGGGGGGGGGGGTGGTGTGGGGGTGAATCAGTGACTGTCTTTTATCTGCAAATTTATTTCAATTTTAATTCTGCAAAATAGATGAGCACTTTTTTAAGCAATCAACCAGGCAATCACACAATCACTAGAGAACACCAGGGATTTTTATGTGGTTCACCCGCAGGCTACATCCACGGTGTGCAAAGTGCACACTTCCACTATTTAGCAGCACCCACTGCTAGGAGCACCAACCCCTTTACAATTTTCGCCCGCTTCAACGAACAGGAGCACCAACCCCTACTCTCAAGCCCCAACTTGAGTGATTACAAGATATCAATTAATTTGACACACGCAGGTGTCTCACAATAACATCCCAATGGCATAAGCAGATGCCCTATAGACTTTCAATACAAAAATATAGCATACGCGGATGCTTTCCAATATTTTCTATCAGCCAAAACAAACACCTGTATATCTTGCAATATTCGTCTGATTCAAACAATTCAACACAATCTCAGATGCAGAAAAACCCAACAAGAAAACCACAATGAAAACCTTGCACACCACTATTCAGAATTCTGCACGATGTAGAAATATGCAAGACAGATCTAATGCAGGAATATATTTAAATATTGATGCAGCAAATTCATGAAAAACCAACCTCAAACCGTTCTTCAATTTTCCCAAAACAGCACTCTGCAATTTTTCTCAAAACCAGCACCCTACTATATTAGGAATTGCCCCTCACTACACAGCAGTTGTTGTTCTGCACCCCTTTTCTTTCATAAATTGCACGTCAATCTATGAAGAAAACTCCAAGCTGATTGTTGCAGAAGAACTCCAATGGAAAGGCAGAACTTCACACGTCTTTCTCTCTTTTACAAAACTGCACGCTTCTTTTTCTGTTTCTTAACATTCAGTTTTCAAAGCCCATATCTCAGATCCTAAAAAGTTGGATCTCAGCTAATAGGAGAAGTTGCTAACAATTAAAAAGGGTAGGAAGAATATCCTTTTGACTTTCTTACTAAACAAAGAACCCAACAAGCAAATCCTCGTTTGGATTGGGCTGACCCACTATTTAAGTCAGATGAATCTAATGGACCATCTACTAATTACTTTCCAACACATAATGGGACCCACAACAAAGTACAAAGAAGAGTAATTAATCCTGCAGTGCAGAAAAACTGCATAATTTGTCTCCACTAGAAAATTCATAACTTCCTCTTCCCAGCTCGAAATGACATGATTCTTGAGCCAAATGAAAGATTTATCAGAGGACTACAACTTTCATGTTTTGATATTTAACCCAGATTGAATGGAAAGTAGTGTAAAATCACCTTGAAGTCGCCTGGTCACAGAAAAACAGCAACCTGAGTGAAGCAGAGTTGTCCTGCTATCTGGGCTATAACTTTAAAACCTGAAGTCGGATCGACCTGATTCCACTCACTGATGCACAAAAGTCATGTTGACCACTTTTTAATTCAGATGTTAGATGTGAAGATATAAGCATAACAACATGCTTAATTAACATAACCTGAACATGCAGTGCCCCTATTTTCACTTCGAATGCATGCAACCTTCATCATGCTGCTTTCCAATACATGCCAACACCCTATGTTTGACAACAATTACAAACTAAAACAAATGGCCAACATGAAGGCCATTACAGATAGGTTTAAGACTGAAAGTGCACCTATGGCCAATGTACAAGTCCTAGAGAGGGGGGGGGGGGGGGGGGGTGAATAGGACTAATTAAAATCCTTTGCCAATTAAAAATATCTCAGTCCAATTTTAATCCCAACTAGGACAAAGAACACAATGAACACATTTAAGGATACAACTTATGCATAATATGTGTTCAGTGTTTGAGTGCTTAAACAATTAAAGATATGGCAATTAGTTTCATATTAATAAGCACAAGTGTGTGTAAAACACTCTTCACAAATTCACTTGTGATTTACATCAAAGTAAATATAACTATGTAACCAAGGTGCTCAAGTGAATATATGTTAAAGAGTGTGTGCTAGACAATATATGATCTACCAATATGTTCAATGTTGTTTTTGCACGAGTACGTGTGTGTCAATTAAACTCAATGATGAAATATCATCTGTATCAATCTTCACAACATATAGATATGTAAATCATGTACGAGCGATAGAGATAGAGAAATTGACACAAGTGATTTATAGTGGTTCGGTCACACAGACCTACATCCACTCTCAAGGGCCACACAGTCCCCTGGTTCCACTATGAAGAATCAAACTACACAAGTAATGATTCTACATCAATTTTGTTATCGAGGTTCGATCACAAAGATCTAATCCCCTTTTTGTTCACGAGGTTCGATCACAAAGATCTAATCCCCTTTTTGTTCACAAGGTTCGATCACAAAGATCTAATCCCCTTTTTGTTCACGAGGTTCGATCACAAAGATCTACTCCCCTTTACAATTTTTATAGTGTTAAAATCACAAAGAAATAAGCCACTCTTACAATGCTCTAAATTGAATGAAGTGAGGGGGAAGAACACTTGACTCTTTTGACAAAATCTGGAGGTTGCCACTTACCCCTTTGATGAAGTCCAAAGGATGCTCTTCGAAGCTTGTCACCGTAGCTCCAAGCTTTTATGCCTCTTGCAATGCTTCCTTGATATTGATGATGATGCTCCAATGTTGTGCTCAATCAAGGGAAGAGGTCTTTGATCTAGGGGTATGGATTTTAACTTTTAATGGCTCAAGTTCTTCCCTAGATGATATGGTTTTCACACATCACACTTTCCTTGAGCTAATGAAGCTCTTAGATTTGCCAATACAAGCTCATAGTGTGTGTGAAATGATCTATGAGAGCTCAAATATGATATACCATGGTTAGGACATGAGCTCTCATGATCTTGGAGCACCCTTGTATGATTTGGGGCCTTTTCTATTTATAAACAACCCTCAAACGGCTCTCTAACGGTTCTTGGCGGCTAGCCCCCTTCAAATCCGCGGTTAGCCGCTACCCCAACGGTCAGAAACGGCTAGTTTTAGGTCCTTCAAATCCGCGGTTAGCCGCTACCCCAATGGTCATAAACGACTAGTTTTAGGTAAGCTGTCGGTGGGCAAAGAGGCTAGCCGAATTTTCAAAGAAGCTAGCCAAATTTCAAAGAGGCTAGCGGCTAGGTAACCGCAAGTTAACCGATTTTTCATAGAAAAATGTACATTAAGCTTCTGGAAAAGTAACCGCGAGGTGACTGTGAGACATGGCAGTTAGCCGACCTCTAGGACCAGTTTTGAGTCTTGAAAAGGCTCAAAAAATATTTTCTAAAAACCTATTAAATAAGCCATTAAACTAAGGGTTTTTAGGGCCATCTCTTGGTTGGTTTGGGGTCCCATTTACCTGAATAGGTTGTCACTCATATGGAGGTCTTCCTTGATGAATTCAAGCCTTCCAAGACTTGATCTTTTGACTTCAAACTTGATCTTCCTTGTGAAACTCTGAAAGGCAAGGTCTTGAATTCTTTGACACGGAATCGACAATATAAGTGCTCATGGAAATGTGGCACTAACAATCTCCCCCTTTGTCAATTCCGTGGCAAAACACCTATTCTAGATTCTAGATATACTTACAACATATGGACTCAAGAACAACCAAGATTACAAGAGTACGTGATCTTTACTTAGGATACACAAATTACAACTCAAATAAAGACTCATGACTCTTAACTACTCCCCCTGAGAAAGTGCTTTGATCTGAATGATATACCTGCATAAGACAAGGAACACACATTCTATAGTGGGATTGCAACTCCCCCTTAATCATTAGCCAATGACATCATAATTAACTGAATCTAGATTAGATCCAAACACATTCTCTTCTCCCCTTTAAGAGTTTCTTTTCCATTGAAGAGTCCATACTTATTCTCCCCCTTTTTGTCACGAATTTGACAAAGAGATTTTCCAAGACTAAACATACGGGGTATGGAGAGAGAGAGAGAGAGAGAGAGAGAGAGAGAGAGAGAGAGAGAGAGAGAGAGAGAGATGGGTTCAAAGAAAGAATTAGACCTTTTCTACAATTTGAGCACATCATGGTAGCATTAGCTAGAACAAGTCTAACTATAAGCAAGAGGGAGTTTTAGCAAGCATGATATCAAAAGATTCAACTATAAAGTGATTCAATCATGCTAAATTGGAATTGAACTATATAAATCAACTAAGTAGGTCCACATCAATTCCATGAATTCAGTTAAGGATTCTCTAAGACCTTCATATGATACCAAGCGATTGAAGATCATGAAATCAATAAAGATCATATGAAATTTCATTTTCATTGACCTTTTTCATCACTTAAGCTTAGTGATGAACCTGTATAATCATTAGTTTAATAATATAAATATAAAGCACATGTAATGATTATGAGAAATGCATGAAGTTCCAAAAAAAAAATAGTCCATTCATTAGCATATAATAGGAACAGGCATTATATATTTTAGATTTTGAAAGTTCAAGACTAAAACTCAAAATGATACCAATGAAAATAAAATCCAAAACCATAACATTCAGTCTTTAGAAAAATTTAACTTACAAAGGCATAATGAATGTCATGAGAATGAATGCAATCATATCCATAAGTGCATATATCGATATATGACTATGAACACAAGTAAGTAGATATGATAATGGTGATCAATAAAATATAACTAAAGAAAATATCACCAAATGTATTCAATCATCAAACTAAGTGATTATACTCCAAATGATGAAATGGGTACATTGCAATCCAAACAAGTCAAAGTTAGGAAGTTTACAAATAGAGAAGCATATGGCTTGCAAAATCATTACACAAAACACAAAAAATCACATCACAAAACATAGTGATGATAAAAACATCCTTATCAAAGAAAAATACTAAAACTAAAAGCTCATGGATGTGGCAATATGAGAAGTACATAAAGATGTACCTATAAAAGTTAATGCATTCTCAAATAAAAATTGATTTGTTTTCAAAATACAAAAAAAATTTCATCCTATCCATATATGTATCTCCATGATCCTCAAAATATAAACTCTCATTTGATCATCTTAGAGATGTCTACACTCCCCGTCAACATTATTCTCTTCTTTTGTCAAAATGATGACAATGAATATCCCTATGTAGTGCATGAAGAAGATGGGAGGCATGTAACTATGGAGTTACTTCTCAAATATAACTATTATAGCTCACATTGATCAAATTTCTCAAAATGCTGCTACTCATGGAAAGGTATGATGATGAATAGATGAGTACCAATTGAGAATTTTAAAAGTACGTAAGTTAACAAAGCCCAAAATAAACATCAATTGCATACTTTTCCATTGAAAAAAAAAAACTTAAAATCCATGGAAAATTTATTTTTCAAATCATATTTATTTTCAAAATGGCAAGGCAACTGATTTGAAAAATATGAGATGGAACATTAATTGAAAAAGCTTTTTAACTCATTACATCTCATATTCAAATTTGCATTTCACAATATATACCTATCAAAAACATATGCAAAATGAATTTCCATACAACCTGACTATCAGACTAAAATACCAATAAAGAGCACAAGAGTGGTCAATGTGGGTTTCTGGTAAAGTTCAGATTTTTTACAACAAATTCTTTTGAATTAAAAGACTTGGTGAATCCAAAACATAGACAAGATCGAAAGAGATTTAAATGTAATGGAGGACAACAACTTGAGATTCAACCAAGTATATGAATCAAGCTTCATGTGGTGAAGATAGAAGCATCAGAGCAGTGTTTTATGTGATCACACAGAATTACGGGTCTTTTCCATAGCTACCCCCTAAGGATTTATGCTTGGCGCCTGTCACGACCCGGGCCCGAGATTAGGGTTACCACGGCCAAACCCCGAGTCGTGATGCCATACTTACTCCCGTAAACCTCGCATCGCCGAAGCCAATACGAGATTCACAAGGGATCTTACATATACCTGTCAAATGTACAATTTTTGCAGAAATATATATATACATTGACATTCAACTTTAATATGTACAAATTCTTTACAACAAGTAAAGTTTACTTATACATCTCATTTCCTATTCAAATCACCCATGCATATTCAAATACAATGCATGTGATCACTATTTACAACAAAATGAATCTATTCAAAATGTTCCCAAAATTTGCTAAACCGGTCGCCTCCGATTTATATCCATTCGTTCAATCCTCCTGGGGGAACCAGATTGGTCTCCTCCGCTGGCGGCGCGGTCTCGGTACCACTGGAACGGCCAACTGGGCCTGTAATGTCATCAATAACACTGTGAACACGACGGTTCAACAATGTATACACAATTCTATGATAATCACCTGTTAGCAATTTGATTCCAAGGTAGAACAATAATATTCAAATCAATTCAATTTCAATGCAAGTCAATTCAATTCATATAATTCTTCCCTGAAGGAAGCATGCAATCATGTAAGTCTCCCCTGAAGAGAGCATTCAATTCATTTATATACACTTTATCAAGTGTCTTTTCGTTGTCCTATAGCATAGGCGGAAGGCGCACCATTCACAACCCAGCCTTTCAAGGACTCATTTCATTTCATTCGTACTCACTTTCTTAAGTGGCTTGTCAAATGTTTACTCACTTATTAGGTGGCTTATCAAATGTGTGGGATTTACCAGTGTCTTGATCAGAGATCACCGGCATCACCACGGAGCTCCGGAACGCTCCATCTACTGCAGCAGACTCAATCTTTCATACATTACAATGTTTGTTCATTTCAGTTCTTTTCTTTTCATTTCATTGCATTTCAGTGTATTCATTCAACACATTATTCAATGAAGCTCAACAAGGAGCATAACAGTAATAGACGAGAGAGGACAAGCCAACTCAAGTCCAGAACAAGTAAATTTCCTAAAACAACATTCGGGTGAAACGTTCATTATGCAATGTATGTGTTATTTTAGATGACATCACGTTTTAGTGACATTTACATTCACATAAGTTTAGCTAACACCCATGAAGGTTTAGGAAATTATCAGAAATCAATTCTGAGATTCCCTCCAATTTCGGTCACCTCGGCGGTTACCTAGCGGTTAGCCGCATTAGGGGTTTCGGCTGACCGAACCACTTTCGGTCAGCTTCCAGGATTTCTCAATTTCTACAGAACACTTTGTTCAAATTCGGTCACCTACGCGGTCACCCACTCGGCTGGCCGCAATTCAAAATGCGGTTAGCCGAATTTATTCGGTTAGCTTACGGTTCGTTTTCTAGAAGCTCAACTTCTGATGGAAAAACCCTGACAAGATTTTCGGTCACCTTGCGGTCAACCCGCGGCTAGCCGAACTCACAATTTCGGCTAGCCGACCTACGTCGGTCAGCTCTCGGTTAAGTGTCGGTCAGCCTGGCGGCTGACCGAATTGCGCCCAGAAGTTCAGAAACTTCTGAACCGAACTCTCTGTAACTGAACTCCTTGAGTTCTAACAACTCACTTAACAATTGAAATCATTATAATTGAGTATACTTGCCTTGTTTGGAAACTTCTTAGCAAGAATTCCCTTGTCTAGCTTGAATCCAAGTTGAATTCTTCAAGCCAAACCTTCTTTTGAACCTAAGGACCAATCAATCCATTCAAGAAAAGTCTAATGAGTTTCTTATATAAGAAACCACTCCAAATCACCAAAGTGAACTCAGAAATCCTAAAACCAACACAATTCACTTACTTGTAACCTCTTTGGTGGAAATCTTGAGATCTTCTCAAGTCGAGACTCCAAGAAAGTAAAAAAGAAGATGGAGAAGATGAAGAAGATGAAGCCCTCTTCACAAGCCCTTGACAATTCTCTCAATCACACCACTCAAGGAAGAAAACGTGGAAGAAAGAAGAAGAAGGGAAAGAAAGAGATCGGCTGGGATGAAGAATGAACTCAAATGAGTTCATCCTCATCTTATAATCTCCATTTTTGCATTTTACCCCCTCATATTCCCCTAATTACAATTCAAGTCACATGAATGGTCATTTGACCCAATTCACGTCGAATGGAATCGTCACATTGATAAAAGTTAACGTACTCCTCGAGATATACGTGTGCGTATCAAGAGTTTCCGTATTCGAAGAAATACGTGTAATTTCGTATTTACGAAAAAGTCCTTACATTGCATGGTTTAGCCTAAAACCATTTCAAGTCCATTCAGAACTTTCACTATTCTTTTCATTAAGTTCCATTTGACCACTTGAGCCAAATTCCTATCAATTTAGCCCCTTAATCAACATTAATTCCACTTAATTAGAGTTAATCGTAATTAACTCGGGACAGGGTGTTACAGCGCTACAGCTACCACACACTGGAATTATACTTGGCGAACCCAACACGTGAGGGGTCTCCTCCCACTCTCCTAGCCATCTTACCTTAAACATCAAAGTTCCAAAGATTTAAATAGATATACCAATATGAGTGCAACTTGGATTGAATCAAGGTATAGTATCCAAAGTATTAAATCAATTCCACAATGATGAACATGTTAAGGATACAACCAATCATATAAAAATCATGGATTGTAAAATATTTTTAAAACTGCAAAAACTCTGAAATGGTTTTGAAATCATGTAACTAATATTTATGTTTCAAAACAGAGAAATCCATGAGAAGGGTGGTACTAATCATAGCATTAGCATGTTTAACTTTTGAAAATCATATGCTATGTAAATTAACATCATCTCATAAAGTGTGACTATAAAGAACATGGATCATAAATGAAGTTCAACTATCATGAAGCCAACCTCTTCAAGAAAACAACTATAATTATGTATTAGAGGAGGCAAACATGAGAGATATGATGCAAAAGTGAAAGTTCAATTCAATGTTCCTAAGATTTGTCACATTTTTTTTTTTTTTAAATATACCAAACAAATTAGAAAACCATGAAAAGAACATGGATGTGACAAACACAAAATTCACTAAGCATCATGAATATTTATCACTTATAAAAATATAACTAGAAAGCATAGTGCTGAGCATGAGAAATTGCGTTTGTAACATAAAGCTTAAATATGCAAGCAATTTATAAAATGTATCATATGAACTCAACATCCATCCATCATAAACAATAAACATAACTATGAAATACAAAGAATGGACTTTAGAGAGATTCATATGATCATAAACACAAATATGAAATTGATATGGTGTCTTCAAATAAAATTAAGATCACAACCATGCATGGAACTATTTGACATTTGCATAGAGAAAATCTTCACTCTAGCAAAAGTACTATAAGAATCATGAAACATTATCACTATGCATAGAAAATATGCACAAGACTAGGTATAGAATGCAAATCTATTTCATGATCCACAAATCATACAATTCAATTTGCTAACAAAAAAAAAAAAAAATGTAACTAGAAGAACAAAGAAGCAAAATGCTTGAAACCTTATTCATTTCCATTTAAGTTAATATAACCATATACATAAGGAAATGAGAACATGGAACATGCTTTGATGATTATAACTAATGATGTTTTAAAGCATTTCCATTCATACAATCTTCACATCATTGCAATAAACAAAATCCAACAATGAGCGTAAAGAGGATAATTTTGAAGATAACACAAACAATTTTGATTTTCATATCTTTTCAATGAGGCTCAATCATTTTCAACTTGCATTTTAAATCTTATTTGGAAAACATACAAGTTGATCTTTTCAAAACAATAATTTTCCATATGAAAGTATAACTTTGAAATCAACGGAAAATCCAAATTGTTTCAAATCATTTGTTTAAAAAAAAAATCTTACTATGATATCCAAACAAATGACTTTTCAACATCAATCGATTATGAAAGATCTAGCTATGAAAGCTTTTGGAACCATAATCAACTGAACATATATAGAGATGCATTGCAACAGATATAACTAAATGTGAGAAAAAAGCAAATCTAACATGATGAAATTATAATCAAATGATTGTGAAAACCATGATATTTAACTAGTATGGTGCAAGACAAAATCAATTGGTCACAAATAAACATTGCATTTTAAGAAATGTAACTATGAAAGAACAAAATGCAAATGTAACATGACCAACAAAATGATTTAACTATAAAGGATAGGTTGGTCAAGAAGGTTCAAGGCCTTAAGGTTTGTCTAAGTATCTAACTTTAGGAATCCACCTAAGGTCTTGAGAGGGTTGATCTTTGAGGTCTATCTTAGAAGTCCCACCTACTTTTGGAAATTTGACTTGATAAATTTTTAATTTGGGCTTATCACCATGATATTTAGAGTTGACTAAATTTAGCTTAGATTGGTGATTAGTCTTTTGTGGTTGGTGAGTTTGTCTCTTAGGGGATTGATTCATTTTTCTTTTCTTCTTATTTTTCTCCCTTTATTTGACTTTTGAA
Organism: Persea americana; assembly: GCA_029852735.1. Lineage (NCBI taxonomy): Eukaryota > Viridiplantae > Streptophyta > Magnoliopsida > Laurales > Lauraceae > Persea > Persea americana. The sequence goes on along the minus strand of CM056813.1, from coordinate 56,090,382 downwards.
TTTTAAATTTATCTTTGCAACTTTTTTCAAAAGTTCTTTCATGTGTTGATTTAAGGGAGATAGGTTGAGAAGCTTTTTTGTTGATAGATTCTTTTATATTTGGTTTAACTTATTTAACATTTTTACAATCTATCTTAGGAGACTCCTTTTTAATTGGTTTGACTTGTTTAGTCTTCTTGGAGTCTTCCTTGATTTTTAATGTCTTGCCCTTCATAAAGTTTGATTCTACTTCCTTGGGTTTATAAATGGGTTTAGACACATGGCTTCTTCTTAGTTTGCACTCAAACCTAAAATGCCCTTCAATGCCACAATAATTACATTTAGTCATGGGCAAGGAAGAATGAGTGCTAGAGAATGAGGACTCACCTTTCACAAATGTGTTGGTGAAGTTAGGGTCATGTGAAGTGTACCTATCAAATCCAAGACCCGTCCTATCTCTTTGTGATTTACCCAATTTAAATAATTTTTCAAATTTCTCTTCACCTTGGGTAAATTTGCACTCATACTTTTATTTGTAGCTTTCAAGTTGAGTGACTTGGTTTTTAAGGGTTGAATTTTCATTATCAATTCCCTTAAAGTTGTATAGTTCTTCATGGGCAAGTTTTAATTCAAATTTGATTTCATTAATAACATTAGATCCAAGTTCTAGATCTTTTATCTTGTTTTGGGCATTAGGCAAATTTTCCTTAGAAATAGTCAACTTGGATTCTAGATTGTTAATGTCTTTATCTTACCTTCTTAATTTATCTCTTAGATTTAAGTTTTCTTGGTTAAGCTCATCACAACCTAACTTTAATTCATTTAGTTCATCTTGAATATTAGATAGATTATGCGAAGAGATCATAAACTTAGAGTCTACACAATTTATTACTTCTTCTTTCTCTCTAAGTTCATCCTTTGAAGAGACTAATTGTTTGGTTAGCTTTTTAGATTCTTCTATTAATCTTTTATTGTTCTTAACAAGCTCTAAGAAAAATGTACATAATTCATCATAAGCTTGTTGAAGGTCATCTTCATTTTCATCATTTTCTTCTTCTTTTAAATCAAATTGAGATTCATTAAGTTCAAAGTCCGAATCTCCAATTGTGGGGAGGAGGGGTCTAGAAGAATCTACACAAGAATCTACACATTCTAAAATAGTGGAATCCATTCTAATGATTTTCATAAATCACACCACTAGGGTTCTAACTCTAGGTTTTTACACCTATTCAAGAGTTTCAAAACAATTGATCCTAATATAGAGCACGAGTGTCGCGACCCCAAACCGGGACCCGGGACCGCGACGGGTGGTGTGGATGGGGTAATGAACTACCCTTAACAACGATTATACATTTCCTTAATTTCCCACAGGTTTCCGCGGTGAGGATTCCACATACACTCATAGAACATTTACATTGGTGCGGAAGCGTGTAGCAAATCAAACTCTTAATCCATTCTCATCAAATAAGACTGATAATACACAAGTATGACATGATGTCAGAGTGAGCAATGATCTCATTAGCATTCCCAAAATATGAAGTTCAAGTTTAAGCAAAAGATCAAGTTAAATTAACATTCCCCAAAAATAATGGCCAACAAAGGCCAGTACAACCAAAAGTATACATCAGTATCATTCTATAAACTCCCCAAAATGTTCGCAGCTCAAAGCTAAACCAAATGTCTACATGACATTGTCAGCTTGCCACTCCACTAAATGTTGCGGTTTATCGCCCGCCTCCTCTGGCTCCTCCTCAAAGCCAATAACGGAAGCTGGACCTGAGTACCACAAAGATGGGTCAGACACGACGGTCTGGCAGGTGGATGAATAGATAATACCAAGAAAGAAATCAAAGTACATCTTAAACATAACGAAATCTTGTTAAAACAATAATTGTCATAAAACAGGATGCAGGGTTCATTTAAAGTACAGATGCAATATAAATTATGTGAGGTATTCAAGGTACAGGAACTGACTAGATGGCAACCACACTAAAGCTAAATCCTCTCTATCACTAAGGTGATGAGAGCACATTCAGTGCGTTGGGCTCGAACACACGAAGTGACGAGAACCAACATTATATACATATACATATAGCTAGACAAGACCACGGCCGCGGACCGGGTAACGGAACAGGACAGGATCCAAGTTGCAACTGGCGGGAGCACAAGGGGGAGGCCCAAGTCAGTTGATCAGACTGACAAGGACGTCCAAGCTTAGTGGTGCCGACTCATAGGTTACATGAGAAATCAAAACATATACAAACTATATCAGTATAAAACACTCGGGCAGGCGGGGCATGGTGCTCGTAAGCACACATTTCGTATCATTATCTGTTCATGCATAAACGGGGCTGGCAGGACATATCAGGCGTATAAATCAGAATTTGAGATAAAACCAGTAGGATCAGGTAATTATACATATAATCTGAGTAAAACAATGCAATGAATCCTTATACCATTAGGGACTATATATTGGGGCATCCATATTCAAACAACATGTATAAGGATCTTGTATGTCTATTATTACCCTTAGTATGGTACTCGAATGATAGAGGACATACCAAGTTTCCTTATGCAAGTTGATGAATCCAAAAGTCCCAATACCTATCCGAAATGGTGTTTCTTTCTAAGTCAATCTCCTTATGTCATCCCCTGGGTCTTTCCAAGGTGGTAGGGCATCAGAACAACCCATCCAAACCTTTAAATACTATATCTGAAAACAATAGAAAAGACTCAGGAATTCTGGGTGAAATTCGGTCACTAGTCGGTTAGCTGGCGGTTAGTCGCCGAGGTGATCGGCGGTTAGCCGCTGGCTGACCGCGGGGCTGACCTGCTAAAATATAGCATTCTGTGTTTCTAACCGCTCATCTCGGCTACCTGGCAGTCATGGGGTTTCTGGTTCACGGTTAGCCGCGAGCTGACCGCGGGGCTGACCGCGGTTCGCCTGTCAAAACACAGCATTCTGTGTTTCTAACCGCATCTGGGTCGGCTAGCCGCCGGTCACTTGTCGGCTAGCCGTCAAGGTGACCGCCCGCTGACCGCCCAGCTGCGGGAACTACACATCAGATGCAGATTTCAGTTCTTTCTTTCCCAAACCCTTTCACCTCAACTTCATCCATTTACTAACATGAAATGGGTCTATTCCCTTCCTTTTAACATTTAATCCTTTCCACCAACCACCATTCCATCAATGCATTTAATTCTCCTTCCAACACAAATCTCATTCAATGCAAGTACAAATATAATTTAAGAAGTCCATAATGACAAAAATAATCTTTAATGAATGAATGCATACATTCTCATAAACTAATTAGGAGAAAAATCATATCAATAAGTACATTTCCAAAAGCATTATGAAACATAATAAACTAAAGGAATAGGAATAGTAAAAATCCACATTTTCAATAAAACAAGGACTTATTCAAATCAAATCCATTCATTCACTTGCCTTGATCTCCGAATATGCTAGTCAAGCTCTAATCCCTCTATCAAGCTCAAAATCTACAATCTACACAAAAATCCCCAAAATACATTCATTACAACCCTAGAATGTCAAAATCAAAAAATAGATGGAGATAGCTTCCAATAATCAAGGTGAAGCACCTCCATGGCTAGAAGAACACACAACCAAGAGATGAGAAGAAGAGCTTACATGGAAAATCCTCTAATGGCAAGAGCTTGCTCAAAATGTAGCTTGGAATGGAAGGCTCTCTCTCTACAAATGGTATCAAGATGAAGCTCTCATGGAGGGGAAGAAGATTACCACCTCCATTTTACCTTTAGCAATAGATTTGAGAGAGATTGAGAGGTGGAGAAGCAAGGAGCAAGAAGAAAAACCCTAGGGCTGGAGCTCTCTATGCTCTCAAGGGAAAGTTGCAGGAAAAGGGGGAAGAAGGAATGAACTCCTCCTTATATAGAAAATCTGAATGGGTCCCACAACTTAAAAATCCAATCGGGCTAAAACATCGCTCTACGGGCTTCGGATGGATTCGACGAAGAAGGAAGAATCGATCGTCGAAATTTCTACTTTCCAAAAAGTATATATTTTACGAGTTTCGGAGACATTGAAAATAGTGTCCAGATTTTATGTAAAAAGACTGTTTTACCCCTATCAATGGCAAAGTAGGGTTTAGAGGTCTCGAATGGAAACGGAACAAATACGAAAGTTGTTGGGAATCATAAAATACATTAAACGGAGCAAATTACAAATTTTCAGAATTAATAAATAAATCCCAAAACTAATCAAGACACAATAAAAGGAACCCCCAAAGGGCCCCACTAGATCAAAAGAGTTCTCAAAATCATTCAAAGCTATAAAAAGCTATTCTAATCCAGATTTAACCCGTTTCCACTAATCTCACTTATAGCTAAAACGCGTCTTAATTAACACTAAAAGGAAACTCTCGGGGCGGGGTCTTACAACGAGTCTCTGATACCAATTGAAAGTCCTACTCCGATAGGATTTCAAATTGGATGAACCTAGACTAAGGATAAACTCCGGGTTGTTAAGCCCTATAATGGAGTAACCTCGCTCTGATACCAACTGAAAGTGCGCCTAGGGCCAATGTACAAGTCCTAGAGGGTGGGGGGGGGGGGGGTGTGAATAGGACTAATTAAAATTCTTTGCCAATTAAAAATATCTCAGTCCAATTTTAATCCCAACTAGGACAAAGAACACAATGAACACATTTAAGGATACAACTTATGCAGAATACGTGTTCAATGTCTGAGTGCTTAAACAATTAAAGATATGGCAATTAGTTTCATATTAATAAGCACAAGTGTGTGTAAAACACTCTTCACAAATTCACTTGCGATTTACATCAAAGTAAATATAACTATGTAACCAAGGTGCTCAAGTGAATATATGTTAAAGAGTGTGTGCTAGACAATATATGATCTACCAATATGTTCAATGTTGTTTTTGCACGAGTACGTGTGTGTCAATTAAACTCAATGATGAAATATCATCTGTATCAATCTTCACAACATATAGATATGTAAATCATGTACGAGCAATAGAGATAGAGAAATTGACACAAGTGATTTATAGTGGTTCAGTCACACAGACCTACATCCACTCTCAAGGGCCACACAGTCCCCTGGTTCCACTATGAAGAATCAAACTACACAAGTAATGATTCTACATCAATTTTGTTATCGAGGTTCGATCACAAAGATCTAATCCCCTTTTTGTTCACGAGGTTCGATCACAAAGATCTACTTCCCTTTACAATTTTTATAGTGGTTAAATCACAAAGAAATAAGCCACTCTTACAATGCTCTAAATTGAATGAAGTGAGGGGGAAGAACACTTGACTCTTTTGACAAAATCTGGAGGTTGCCACTTACCCCTTTGATGAAGTCCAAAGGATGCTCTTCGAAGCTTGTCACCGTAGCTCCAAGCTTTTATGCCTCTTGCAATGCTTCCTTGATATTGATGATGATGCTCCAATGTTGTGCTCAATCAAGGGAAAAGGTCTTTGATCTAGGGATATGGATTTTAACTTTTGATGGCTCAAGTTCTTCCCTAGATGATATGGTTTTCACACATCACACTTTCCTTGAGCTAATGAAGCTCTTAGATTTGCCAATACAAGCTCATAGTGTGTGTGAAATGATCTATGAGAGCTCAAATATGATATACCATGGTTAGGACATGAGCTCTCATGATCTTGGAGCACCCTTGGATGATTTGGGGCCTTTTCTATTTATAAACAACCCTCAAAAGGCTCTCTAACGGCTCTTGGCGGCTAGCCCCCTTCAAATCCGTGGTTAGCCGCTACCCCAACGGTCATAAACGGCTAGTTTTAGGTAAGCTGTCAGTGGGCAAAGAGGCTAGCCGAATTTTCAAAGAGGCTAGCCGCTAGGTAACCGCAAGGTAACCGATTTTTCACAGAAAAATGTACATTAAGCTTCTGGAAAAGTAACCGCGAGGTGACCGTGAGACATGGCGGTTAGCCGACCTCTAGGACCAGTTTTGAGTCTTGAAAAGGCTCAAAAAATATTTTCTAAAAACCTATTAAATAAGCCATTAAACTAAGGGTTTTTAGGGCCATCTCTTGGTTGATTTGGGGTCTCATTTACCTGAATAGGTTGTCACTCATATGGAGGTCTTCCTTGATGAATTCAAGCCTTCCAAGACTTGATCTTTTGACTTCAAACTTGATCTTCCTTGTGAAACTCTGAGAGGCAAGGTCTTGAATTCTTTGACACGGAATCGACAATATAAGTGCTCATGGAAATGTGGCACTAACAAAGACTGTAGACAAATCCCTTGCTGGGAAATTAATGGCAGATCTTACAACCATGAAGTTTGATGGCACTCGCTCAATGCATGAGCATGTCATTGAGATGACCAACCTTGCAACTAAACTAAAAATTTGGAACTATCAGTGGATGAGGCCTTTCTTGTCCAATTTATCCTAAATAGTTTACCTCCTCAGTACGGGCCTTTCCAAATTCACTACAACACTATTACGGACAAGTGGACAGTGAATGAATTGGCTAACAAACTGGTTCAAGAGGAGGCCAGGCTGAATCAACAAGGTATTAAAGTGGCTCATCTCGTTCAAGGAGCTGGACACAAAGCTGGGAGAAAGCAAAATTCAGGCAAAAAAAAAGGCACCACCCAGATCTAATGAGGCTAGTCAGAACCCCAAGAAGAAAAAGAAGGAAAACGTATGCAAATTTTGCAAGAAACTTGGATATTTTCAGGCAAATTGCATTAAACGTAAAGAATGGTTCGAAAAGAAAGGTAACCCTATGGGTTTAGTAAGTTATTTCGAATCAAATCTTACTTATGTTTCTTCTGATACTTGGTGGATTGACACTGGTGCTAATGTTCATATTTCCAATTCAATGCAGGGATTCCTTACGATCCAAACCATAAACCCAAGTGAGAACTTCATTTTCATGGAAAACAAAGACAAAGCTCCAGTTGAAGCTATTGGCACTTTTCGTCTTGTTTTAGATAGCGGTTATCAGTTAGACTTATGTCAAACTCTTTATGTTCCGTCTATTTCCCGTAATTTGGTTTCTGTAAGCGCACTTGATAAAGTTGGTTACTCGTTTGAAGTAGGACATGGTAATTTCAGTTTATTTAAAAATTCTAGTCGTATTGGTTCTGGAATCTTGATTGATGGGCTATACAAGTTTCATTTTGATAGTTAACTTGCTGAAACCCATCTTACCCTGCATTCTAAGGAAACAAAACGAAAGTCATCTAAAAACGACTCTTATTTCTTGTGGCATAAAAGACTGGGGTCACATATCCAGTGAAAGAATCAAAAGATTAGTAGATGGTGTCCTTTCGGATCTAGATTTTACTCATATTAACGAATGTGTGGATTGTATTACAGGCAAAACAACAAAACACACAAAGAAAGGAGTCACAAGAAGTACTCAGCTTCTTCAAATAATTCATACAGACATTTGCGGACCCTTTGATGTTCCAACCTTTGGAGGAGAAAAGTACTTCATTACCTTTATTGATGATTACTCACGTTACTATTATTTATACTTGTTGCATGACAAATCTCAGTCTGTGGATGCTGTACAAGTGTTCATTATTGAAGTCGAAAGGCAACAGAAAAATGAAAATCATAAGGTCAAATAGAGGTGGTGAGTTTTACGGAAGGTTTGACGAAACAGGACAATACCCTGGACCTTTTGCAAAACTTCTCAAAAAGCTTGGAATTGTTGCCCAATACACAACGCCCGGTTCTTCATGGCAGAATGGTGTAGCTGAAAGGCGAAATCGTACGTACATGGAAATTGTTAGATCCATGATGAGTCATGCTAACTTACCTATATCCTTGTGGATGGATGCTCTACGCACAACTGTTTATATCTTGAACAGAGTTCCCAGTAAGGCAGTTCCAAAGACACCTTTTGAACTATGGAAAGGCTGGAAACCTAGTTTACGACAACTCCAAATTTGGGGTTGCCCAGCTGAGGCTAGAGTCTACAATCCACATGAAAAGAAATTGCACCTTAAAACGATCAGTGGTTACTTTATTGGTTACCCAGAAAAGTCCAAAGGATTTAGGTTTTACTGCCCTAACCATAGTACGAGAATTGTTGAAACCAGTAATACTAGATTCTTTGAGAAAAGAGAAATTAGTGGGAGTCATAAACCTCAAAATGTGATCATTCAGGAAATCAGGGTACCTATCCCTTTGCCCTCTATTCTGAAAGATGTTGGAAATCCTCCTATTGTTGAACCATTTAACAATGAGGAAAACCCAATAAATGATCAACAACTCCATAATGAGATTATCTACATATGGATAATGCATAAGGTCAAATAGAGGTGGTGAGTTTTACGGAAGGTTTGACGAAACAGGACAATACCCTGGACCTTTTGCAAAACTTCTCAAAAAGCTTGGAATTGTTGCCCAATACACAACGCCCGGTTCTTCATGGCAGAATGGTGTAGCTGAAAGGCGAAATCGTACGTACATGGAAATTGTTAGATCCATGATGAGTCATGCTAACTTACCTATATCCTTGTGGATGGATGCTCTACGCACAACTGTTTATATCTTGAACAGAGTTCCCAGTAAGGCAGTTCCAAAGACACCTTTTGAACTATGGAAAGGCTGGAAACCTAGTTTACGACAACTCCAAATTTGGGGTTGCCCAGCTGAGGCTAGAGTCTACAATCCACATGAAAAGAAATTGCACCTTAAAACGATCAGTGGTTACTTTATTGGTTACCCAGAAAAGTCCAAAGGATTTAGGTTTTACTGCCCTAACCATAGTACGAGAATTGTTGAAACCAGTAATACTAGATTCTTTGAGAAAAGAGAAATTAGTGGGAGTCATAAACCTCAAAATGTGATCATTCAGGAAATCAGGGTACCTATCCCTTTGCCCTCTATTCTGAAAGATGTTGGAAATCCTCCTATTGTTGAACCATTTAACAATGAGGAAAACCCAATAAATGATCAACAACTCCATAATGAGATTATCGCCAATGAACATATGGATAATGCACCAGAGGAACCAGCATTAAGAAGGTCTTAAAGACAAAGGAGATCAGCTATTTCCGATGATTACATGCTTTACCAAGTAGGATATGAAGAATGGACAATTAAAGCCTCGGTTTCTTATTCACAAGCCATTAAGGACGTTAATTCTATTAAATGGATTGATGCCATGAAGGATGAATTGCAATCTATGGATGAAAAACAAGTATGGGAAGTTGTTCCATTGCCACCAGGATACAAACCAGTTGGCTGTAAATGGGTCTTCAAGACCAAACGCGACTGCAAAGGCAATATTGAACGACATAAAGCCAGACTTGTTGCCAAAGGTTTTAATCAGAAAGAAGGAATTGATTATACTGAGACTTTTTCCCCTGTGTCTAGGAAGGATTCTCTTAGAATTATCATGGCATTAGTAGCTCACTATGACCTCGAGTTACATCAAATGGATGTGAAAACTGCCTTTCTTAATGGAGACTTGGAAGAAGAAGTCTACTTGCGTCAACCTGAAGGCTTCATAATTGAAGGTCAGGCAGACATGGTCTGCAAACTTAAGAAATCAATATATGAACTAAAACAAGCTTCAAGGCAATGGTCCCTAAAGTTTCATGAAATCATTACTAACTTCGATTTCAAAGAAAACATAGTTAACCCTTGCATATTCCTCAAGATCAGTGGGAGTAAGTTCATATTTTTGGTTCTGTATGTTGATGACATATTACTGGCTAGTAGCGACCTTGGTTTATTACATGCAACAAAGGATTATCTCTTTCAGAACTTTGAAATGAAAGATATGCGTGAGGCTTCCTATGTGATAGGAATAGAAATATTCCGTGACCGGTCACTTGGTGTTTTGGGATTGTCTCAGAAAGCATATATTGACAAAGTTCTAAAGCGATTTGGCATGATGACATGTTTCTCTAGTCCTGTTCCTCTGCATAAAGGAGACAAGCTTGATCTTATGCAGTGTCCACAGAACGAATTGGAACGTAACGAAATGGAAAAATATCCTTATGCTTCTCTCGTAGGGAGTTTGATGTATGCACAGGTCTGTACGAGACCTGACATTAGTCATGCTGTTGGCATGTTGGGTAGATTTCAAAGTAACCTAGGAATCGCTCATTGGAAAGCTGCAAAGAAAGTACTGAGACATCTCAAGGGAACAAGGAATTATATGCTCACATATAGAAAATCAAGTCACCTACAGGTGATTGGTAATTCAGATTCAGATTTTGCTGGATGTCCTGACACCAAACTTTGCACTCTTGGCTATGTGTATCTCTTTTCTGGAGGTGCCATATCACGGAAAAGCCAGAAATCCGAGTTGATTTACGATTCCACCATGATGGCTGAATATGTGGCATGTTATGAGGTTGCAATTCAGGGCACATGGTTGCGTAATTTTATCTATCAGTTTGGAGTTTTGAGTTTTATCTCTAAGCCATTAACTATTTACTGTGACAATGACGCTGCAACCTTCTTCTCCAAGCATGACAAGATATCTAAGGGAGCCAAACACATGGACCTTAAATATCTATTACTGAAGCAAGATGTTAGATTACAGAAATTTGTCATTGAGTCTATACGTACAGATTTCATGGTCGTAGACATATTTACGAAAGGACTACCTCCAAAGACCTTTCAGGGACATACTGAAAGCATGGGTCTTAACGATAGTTCTTAATTCTCACTTTCTGCCTTTTATTTCTGTACTTGTATTTGACATTTATTGAGCTCTTAATGCAACTCTACATCTGCTATTTCTATTTTTCCATTGTGTACATATTTATGTTTGGATGAATGATAAATAGAAACAGTCTTTATACAACGACATTATGAGACCATTACGTAAATCTCCTCTTACGGTCTAGTTATGAAGGTTGTCAATGACGTAGTACATGGAAGTAAGCATGTTGCAAAATAATGTGTGCACGCCATGACTCCTCTTGACCATCGAAATAGCTAAGACACTTATGATAACAGACTAACGAAGTGTTTAGCATATAATGCGCGCCTTATGATTCATAACATGAAAAGCACTAAAGGATCTTCCTATCGACCAAGTGGGAGACTGTAAGAAAATTACCTTTAGGTCTATTACTTGAACCACACATCCTTCCCTTTCCCGAATTGTGGTCGTTATAGGAATTCCGTTTTCATAGGATATATGCTATTAATTACTCAAAACGGTTTCTTAATGAGATGTGTTCCATGATATTCTCTACCTTGATGGACGGTTGAGATTAAATCTATGGAAACCCTAATTGGAAATTCGGTCCTCTCTTCACCTATAAAATAGAGTATTTCGTCCATCACAAATACTCTCTCAACGAAACTCAACACATTAGGGTTTATAGGCAAGGAGAGAAAAACCGAAACTATTCACTTAATCTCTTTCTCGACGGATCACAGCAACAGCACCAGACTGCAGGATCGGAAAGCTCTCTGTGTCAGGATGTCTGGAGGTACTCTTTAATTTATTTAAGATTAAATCCTACACGTGATTATCATGCTGTTCACGATCTTAGGGTTCATGTTAATAATAGAATAACACTTTGAGGTTGTGGGTTTAAGTCATATTACCTATCAAAGAAAAGAAATTCCCTTTTCAAGTTTACAGCACATAATATTCAAGAAGTAAGACTTAACTCAGAAATTTAGTTTAAAGTACAGCATAGTTAAGTCAATTGATAACCATATTAAATTGTTCAATTTTAGAAAACGAAACAAATAATAAGAACAGAAAGCCCATGTTGGTAACAATTTTTCTTCTTTAGCATGTGATAGGAGACCAGCCAAAGCAAGTAGACTCAAAGTCTCGGATAATATAGCAATTCAAATTAAGTCGTTTCATTACAGACGAACATTACATGTATCAGTCAAGATATTAGCATAATTCATAAACAAGGATATTTATGGCAATGTATACATAAACGAAAAGGAATTAATACATATAATTGAACTGCCAAAAGCCCATGCCAGTCTCATGTAGGTTATGCATTGCCTGAGTAAAGGTATAGATTAGTGGCCCATGTCAGTGTCATTTTGGTCCGGCATTGCGAAGTAAAGATTGATGAATGAAGTAAAGATTGATGCACTCTTAATCCTAGGCATTAATTACTTCAACCAGAACCCAAAATCATGCCAAGTATATATAGAAGTACGTATGATCATATGCATTTTGTTTTTCTCTAACCATATAACCATAGGCTCTTCTCTAACCACAATATATAGTCAATATACCTCTAGTTAGATTGACACCATCATGACACTACACAATCAAAAGATTCAGCAGTCATATGTAGAGAAAGGCAAAAACATTGGCTAGCTAGGATGTATTAAAATCATAGAAACTCCGACTAAAACCGCAAATTTGTTTCAAAATCCCACTCCTATTTCACAAATGAGAGAAAAAGATAACAACTCGTAAACGGAAATACCTTGCGGAGAATTTTGGGTGCACCTTCAGAAGCTCTCTCTGGATTCGATAGCTCATCTGCCTCAAGAATCGTCTTGTGAAGTGTGCCATGCAGAAGAATCTGCACCATCAATACCCCCAGCAAAACAGGAATTCAATGGAACAAGGAACAAAATCAAATCAAGATGATGATCTTTACTTTACCTTAGCAAACCAAAGCACGAATTCTAAGAGAACTGAGAGCTCAAATTTACTCATTAGATGAAGAAGGCCTACAGTGATGATGAAATTATAGAGGTTCCTACAAAATCGATTCTAGCTCTAGCAGTGAAGAAAAGAGAAGACAATCTCTCTCGAATCGAATTGATGATTACTGTAGCGGAAACGGTTTTGGAGATCTGAAGGTTTGCATTGAAAGAGACAAAGCTCATTCCACGTTCGGCGGCAATGAAACAGTCATCAATTGTTTTGCAACTTAAGGAAGACCAACCCTTATCTGAACCAATAGTTACATCGTAGCCTCGACGTAGTAGGAGGATTGTTAGGCCTCCTAATAAGTTCACATTACTGGTAGAGTCTTACGAGGCAATTCCACATGAACATGAACAAGATCCCTCTAAGTATGATGAAGCAATAAATGACCAGGATTCAGGATGTTGGCAAGATGCTATGAGAGCTGAGATGAAATCCATGTACTCTAATCAAGTCTAGAAACTTGTGGACTTGCCTGCCAATATCAAACCTATTTGGTGCAATTGGGTCTACAAGAGGAAGAGAGGACCAGATGGAAGAGTTGAGACCTTTAAGGCCAGACTTGTTGCAAAATGGTATACTAAGAAAGAGGGAATTGATTATGAGGAGAGATTCTCGTCGGTAGTCATGCTTAAATCTATCCGGATACTCTTATCCATTACGGATCATCTTGACTATGAGATTTGACAAATGGATGTCAAGACGGCATTTCTTAACAGCCATCTTGAGGAAGACATCTATATGATGCAACTAGATGGTTTCATAGTAAAGAACCAAGAGCAAAGAATTTGCAAACTATAGAAGTCCATTTATGGACTAAAGTAGGCGTCCCAGAGTTGGAACATCCGTTTTGACCAGGCAATCAAATCATTTGGTTTTTGTCAAAACCCGGATGAGTCATGTGTATATGAAAAGTGAAGGATGTATGGTAGTTTCTCTTGTATTATATGTCGATGACATCCTTCACTTTAGGAGTGATATAGGGATGTTGTCAACTGTAAAAGTTTGGGTGGCAAAAGCATTTGATATGAAGGACTTGGGAGAAGCCGGCTACATCCTCGGAATCAAGTTTCATCGAGACCGGAAAAATAGAATGATTGGCATATCTCAAGCTGCGTACATAGATGAGGTACTGGTACGGTTTGCAACGCAAAATTCCAAGAAGGGTATCACACCTTTCATGCATGGATATTGCACCTTTCAAAGGATCAGTATCCTAAGACAACTAAGAAAAATGAGCAGATGAGAGCGGTACCATACTCTTCGGCTGTTGGTAACCTCATGTGTGCTATGTTTTGTACTAGATCGGATATCTGTCACGCAGTAGACCTAGTCAGCAGGAATCAATCGAACCCAGGTCCTGACCATTGGACTGCTGTAAAATGTATTCTTAAATACTTTTGAAGGGCTAGAGATTACATGTTGATTTACGGCACTGATGAGTTGATTCCAGTTAGATACATAGATTCTAACTTCATGTCAATGTTTGATAAGGATTCCAGGAAATCCACCTGTGGATATGTATTTATGCTTGGCGGCAGAGCTATAAGCTGGAGTAGTATAAAGCATGAATGTACCGCTGATTCCACTTCGGAGGTTGAATACATAGCAGCTTGTGAAACAACTAAGGAAACAGTATTGCTCAAAAGATTCCTTATGGAACTTGGAGTGATACCTTTGGTATGATGGCCGCTCACAGTTCACTGTGACAACAGCGGGGCAGTCGCACAATCCAAGAAACCAAGAAGCCAAAAATGACAAAAGCATGTATAAAGAAAATATTATCTAGTCAGAGAGATTGTGTAGAGAGGTGACATAGCTATCACCAAAATAGCATCTGTGGATAATCTCGCAGATACACCTTTAACTACCAAAGTCTTTGAGTGACATATAGACGGGATGGGCATGAGATGCAACCCTGATTGGCATTGAGTCAAAGTGGGAGATTGTTAGATTTATGACCTCAATCCAGTGGATGATCTGAATAAATTGATTTGTTTCATTAACTAATTTATATTTTCATGCTTTATTCATGAGATGAATGGTATTTTATTCTTTTTTTACGCATGACCAATACAAAATGACATGATGACTCATGAGATGAACCGTAGCCCACAAGTATATTAGATGTGACCATGTGTTTGGATGGGATTTAGATACATGAGACATCGATTATAAATCTTATACTTAAATTGATTTACAGCCAGTGATGAGATTGGGCATCTCATCTGATACGGTTGCAGCACTATGATCACTATGAGATAGTGTGATATGTCTTGATCATCAGAGTGTAAGACTCTGGATCATTGTGCTGATACATTGGATGTACTGAAAGACTATGAGTAACACCTTGTACAAATCTATCTTTGATTAAATGACTGCTCTCATAATTCTTAAGCAATAAGCTCTTAATCCTGAAAGATTAATGAACCCAAGTTTCTACTATACATTTACTTTGAGTCATCAATGAGTGATGCCAATTGTAGGTCAACACATCGATATCTTGGGTATGTGGTAGTGGGGCTGTGGAACATATAATTCTCAACATGGAATCTATCCTCATAAATATCCTCTTCTGCCAATTAATAGATTTTATCATTAGTGAGTGCACATTGGTCTCAATTAAGAGTTAATTGGATCGTACTGATGATTTTTTTTTCTTAAGGATAAATTTGAATTAAAGAAAGAGAGGGAACTGGGCATAAGCACCCAAAATACAAGGAAAAGCATTAAGGGGAGGGTTACAAAAAAACACCAACCCAAAACAGCAAACCTTCCAAAAGAGATGACATTAAACAAGGGAGACAAAAAGTCAAAAAGAAAAACCACTAAGAAGACAGACTCTGCACCCTTCTAAATAAGAGTAGGTCTCTTCACATCTTGGCACTAAGAGGAAACCACAGAGGAGCATAACAATACCCAGCATTATTGCTGAGCACGCTTTTACATGGCTGCAAGACAAATCCAATGCATCTCTCCACTTCACTGCATTGCATCTCTGAACTTCTTAACTTACTAGCACTCCAAAACCACTTTGCATTGAAACACAACACGGCCTAAAAGTCTTTAGAACTCCACATTCCGCACTCGAAACTCCTCACTGCTCTTCAATGGAGCGTCTGCTGATCGTACTGATGATTACAGTGATTAATTTGGTCACAAGGAAAATAAGAGATGAAACCAATTTAGTTGGACAAATTTATTCCAATAGATCCATAGATATAATTGATGGAAGGGCCTACCTATAGTAATTGGGAAGTTTAGGGTTTCCTTGTAATTATTCCTAAGATTGGGGTGCAATTGCATTTAATTAGTGGACTTATTTGAAATTAACTATGGTACGGAGTTTACATGAGATGTGGGGTCCAGATTCCTAGTTGGAGCCAGATTCTAAGGAATCCCTAGTGGTCCCCATGCTAGCCCTAATTAGAGAAGGTTACTAATCTCGTTACAACTCTTAAGGAAAGGAGGAGTATGTTACTTACTAAGAATAGAAGTGAGACTTCTAATCTTCGTCTAAGAGTAGGTGTTCCATAAACTATAGATAGGAGGTTGGATTAGAGATCTCTATACAACAATTATCTCTCAGGTTCCTCTCTCTCTTCCTCCTCTCTCTCCTCTTGTTTTCTACTAAAGATCTGGGGTTTTCTTCTACTTGGAGATCCCACCATTCTCCTTTAGAAGTTCTATAAGAGGGTCATAGCGTGGAAGAACACAAAGGCAAGGGAGATCAAATGTTTAAGAAAAAAGTTTTCGTAGAGATCAAGTTCTCGATTGGAGCACAACCAAGCTCCAAAGGTATAGATTTATTATCTTTTTTTTTTTTTTTTGCTAATTGGTAAATTTGTATTAAAAGAAAGAGAAAGGCCAAAGCCCACAAGAAAAACAGAAAAAAGAATACAACCAAGAGAATCCAGCCAAAAAGGGCAGCCCTGATGCAACAGGGGCACTAACCAGCTGAGAACAAAAAGAATATGACACCCAGAATCAACCAGGTGAAAAAAAGAAACCCAAAAAGAGCAGCCCTAGAGCAACAGGGCACTAAACAACAGAGAACAAATCAGCTGAATCTTAGTACCAACTGGCAGGGAGAGGAAAAGAAAACTACTACTCCCAAAAGCATAGCAAAAATCAAAACATGGCACACACCAACAGCAGATAGGGAGCAGCAACTGAAACCTCACTTCCTTTCAAAAGCTCACTTACTCCCCAATGCAGACTCTGGACTACTCTGCAGAAAACTAAGAGGCCATGGCAGCTAAGCTCTTCCCAGGAAAGACAACAGCAGGACCGAGCCTAACCAACAGAGAAGGGAATGAAACAATCCAAAGAAATCCAATGAAACCAAAGCTCTGGGTAGCTCCAGCAGATCGAGGACCCCCTGCAAAATGAGACAACTACCAGCCAAACCTCCTCACAAGGAGAGAAATTGCGAAAACAGGAAGACTACCACAAGAACATTCCAATAATTGAGCACAGAACATCTATATCAGGAGCTGAAGCCAAGAGAAGAGGGAGAAACCAGAGGGGAAGAAGGAGGAAAGCTCGTCGCCCCAGCCTAAGGCTCTCAGAATTGGGTGAGACGGGGTAGCCATACCAGAAGAAGACTTGAACATACCACAAATTCTGTCTTGGAAGAGCAACTGAGCTTTCTTCAGGGATAGCATTTTGCTGCGGTGCTTGGCTTCATTACGAAGGAACCAGAGGGTATTGATGACTTGGAAAAAGATTGCTGCTGCTGTTTTCATTCTAGGGCTATCTACACCCATAGCTAAGGTGGACCAAACCGAAGAAGCAGAGAGAGGAGGAGCTGGGGGAGAGCCTACTTGGCTGAGAAGCCAGCACCATAGCTGGTGAGCTAAGGGGCAAGAGAAAAAGAGATGAAGATCTGATTCATCATCAGTGTGGTAAGAGTAGCATCTTGAAGCCATTGAGCACCCACTATGCATTACCCAAGTGTCTGTAGGCGTTTTCCTGAGAAGAAGATGCCAGCTAAAACAAGAAAGCTTGGGGTTGATGATCTTATTCCACACAAAACCAGACCAAACTATGGCTTCTCTTCTTGACCTCAGGGTGTTCTAAGCAAATTTGAGGGAGAGAGCCCCTGAAGCATGACCTATCCAAGAGAGTTTGTCAGGGACAGAGTCTGAGAGAGGGATAAGTTTGGTCTTCTGGATGAGGAAGCTCCGCACCTCAGCAGGAATGGAGTCAGGGATACTCCAAGAAAGGCCTTGAGTTATGTCCACCACCCGGTCCGTTTCAGAGAAGTGGAGGAGGGGGAATCTTTTAACAATTGGATCATGGTCAATCCAGTTGTCTAGCCAAAGTTGAATGGAGTGGAAGCAATGTGGCTAAAGATCTGATCTTTTTCCATATGCAGGACCCTGCCTTAGTTTTACTAGAGAACCAAATGGGAGAGTGCCTGAAGTATCTACCACGGAACCAAGAAGCCCAGAGAGAATTGATAGTAGCAGCTGAACAACCCAGCTTCAGCAAACAGGCATCATTAAACTCCTTTACCCTGCGCAAGCCAAGACCACCCTCTGCCTTTGGCACACAAACCTTATCCCAGTTCACCAAATTACATCTCTTTTTATCAGGGCCAGAGGACCACAGAAAGTTTTTGAAAAGCCTTTCAATTTGCAGACATGTTTTGATTGGGATGGGAATAGCAAGGGAGATGTGAAGGGGGGATGGAGGAGAGCACATGCTTGACCAAAATCAACCTCCCTGCAAAGGAGAGACATTTGGCCTTCCATCCATCAAGCCTAGATCTGATGGAGTCCAAAACCTTGTTAAAATGGGAGTGTCTGGAGGCTTCAAAGAAAAGAGGAACTCTAAGATAAACTGCAGGTAAAGAGGCTCGGGGAATAGGAAGAAGCTCTGATATCATGTGGGCTCTTCTGGCTGAGCATTTCCCCAAATAGAGGTTGCTCTTCTGGAGATTAAAGCATTGACCAGAAGAAGCTTGATACTTCAAAAGCAGCTCTTGGATATGTCTCAACCCTGGCTTAAAAGCTTTGAGGAAAAGAAGGATGTCATTTGCGTAGAGGAGATGGCAGGGGGTGGAGGGAACTGGAGAGATTGACACTATTTTCCCTGAAGCTCTGAGCTGCTCTATGTGAAGACTAAGGATCTCCTCTGGAAGAATGAACAAGTATGGCAATAAAGGGTCCCCTTGGCGCAGACCACAAAATGAAGAAAAGAAACCACTGGGGCTGTTATTGATCAGAACGGAGCCTCTACTAGTGCATATCATTTCCTTAATCATATTGATCTAGGCTGAAGAAACGTTGAAGAACTTAAGGGCTCAGAAGAGGAAGTTCCACTGGAGCTTGTCAAAGGCCTTGGAAATATCCATCTTCAAACAAACTGAACCTCCACTGATCTTCGAATTAAGCTTTTGGATAATATCATGGGCTAAGGCCACATTATGGTGAATAGACCGTCCTTTAACAAAGGCAGATTGTCTGTGGGAGATGAGGAGGGGAAGGATGGTAAAAGGCCTTGAAGCTAAAATCTTGGAGGAGATTTTGTCGATAAAATTCAGGAGGTTGATAGGCCTAAAGTCAGAGAAGGATTCTGGTGAGGAAATCTTGGGGACGAGGGATATGAAGAAGGCATTAGTTTCTCTTAACGGACGACCTAAAGTGAAGAAATGGGTGACTGCCTCAGTTACTTCTCTGCTCACTAAGTGCCAACAGCTAGTGAAGAAAACTCCGGAGAACCCATCCGGCCCCGGGGAGCTACTCTTCTTAAGGTGGAAGACTGCATTTCTGATTTCCTCAGGAGAAGGGACTGTAACAAGGAACTGGTTTTGAGCCTCCAAGACAGTTGGGCCAGCCAGGAGGAAAAGACCTTCATTTGGAATGACAGAGTTTGCTTGGAAAAGGTTAGAGAAGAAGGAAACTGCTTGCTCTTTTATCTGGAGACCATCTTAAAAGAGATTACCATCCACTGAGATCTTACCGATGCGGTTGCGAATACCGTTGGCCTTAGCTGAGAGGTGAAAGAATTTAGTATTTCTATCCCCATCTTAAAGCCACTTTACCTTGGCCCTCTGCTTCCAATGAGTGGACTCCGCATTTAGCCAATTGTGAAGGGAGGCTTTGGCTTGATTCAGATCCTTGAGGAGGGAATCACTAGGCTAAGCTTCGAAGGCTACTTCCTTAGCCATAACTATAGACTCTGCCTCGGCTATGTGATTCTTAAAATGGCCAAAGACATCTTTACTCCATATCTTTAGATTGAGCTTTAGAATCTTTAGTTTGGAAGCCAAGATGAACTGGGGAGAGCCTCTGCAAGGAGGAGCCCAACTGTCCTCTACAACCTTAGAGAAAGAGTCATGAGAGAGCCACATTTCTTCAAATCTGAATGGCTTGTTTTTGAAAGAAAGGCTCTGCCTGTGAGCGAGGAAAATGGGGCTGTGGTCAGAGGAGTTTCTGGGAAGGTGGTTCACCATTGGATCCTCAAAAGAATCAAGCCAAGGAGAATTTGAGAAGGCACTGTCTAGTCTCGCTGCCACAAAAGCCTGGCCTTGCCTGTTATTAGCCCAAGTGAAGCTATTTCCTCTATACCCCATATCTTTCAAATCGGCTGCTTGGGCCATCTCATTGAAGTCCTTGACCAAGGCAGCGGAGGGGGGATGAATGCTAAGCTTTTCTTTGGCTAAGAGAATGGCATTGAAATCAATTATCGCACACCAAGGCTGAGAGGAGAAGGGGCTGTTAGCAAGGTAGTCCCAGAGATTCCTCCTTAACCTATAATTCGTAGAGCCATAGACAGATGTAATGATACTAGGAGGAGAAGAGGAGGAAGCTGAAATGGAAATGGAGATGTGCTGGGAAGATTGGTCTAAGAAGGTAAAGTGGAATTTGTAATTTTGGTTACAGAGGCACCATTAAGTGTTTTATGAGTTGGAGAAGGAAGGGGAGAATCCAAAGGATGAAGGCCCATTAGAGAAGGAGTGAAAGGAATCCAGAGTACACTTGGGCTCAGAGAGGAAGATGATGTCAGGGGAATGAGCAGCTGAGAGATGGTAGACCATGGTTTTTGTAGGGGTGTTACATATCCCCCTACAGTTCCAGTAAATGACTTTAACCATTATACAACTAATTTGGGGGGAGGGCCAGGGGAATTCTTTGACTTCAGTCCTGAGGAAGGAAAAGCTTTGCTTTTAGATTTTCTCCTTGCTTTCAGCTTGAAAGGAGAGAGGTCAACCATTAGGGAGATGTCATTATTGATAGCAGAGGTAGGAGGAGAGGGATTTGGGAGAGGGGAAGTGGATGTGGAAGGGGTTGAGGCTGTAACCAAAACTTGTTTAGGGGTGATCCTCTTTGTTTTAGGTTGAGCAGCTGACAGAATTTTGAGGTTAGAAGTGGATAGAGTAGGGTCAGCTAAAGAGCAATTCTCCAGGATGGAGAAAGGATTGGAACAATCCAAAAGAGGGGCAGGAATTCTGTCTAGGATTTCGAATACAGTGTCGGAGGGGAGAGCAGAGAGAGGGATGTCTGGGGGAGGGGACCAGGGGAGATGTTGGAAGGGAACCCTTTGACCTGACTAATGTGGGAAGGGGAGCCAGATGTAAGGAAAGCTGAGAAAGGCAAGGAAGAGGTGCGGAACTGTCCTAATGTGGAGGGCAGAAAGGCTGAGTCTGGTGGGGAGATGGCGGTAGAAAGAAGAGTTACCTGAATAGTCTGGAAGCCTTGCTCCTTGGGGTGATCCTCTAGATCCTGGCTAGAGCCATGGACCATAGGATTGCCAGCATCTGGGGCCGAAGCTACATCCGCTGGTCCATCATCCACAGGTCCAGAATCTGGGGAGGGAGGATCCGCAGGTCCAGAATTTGGGGAGGGAGGAGCAGGGGTCTTCATCAAACCAGGCTTCATCTTGAAAGGACACTGTGTGGAGAGGTGGCCAACCGAGAGACAATTTGAGCAAGGAATGGATTCATATTGGACATCCACTTCGACAGTGCCTTCACCTTCCAATTCAATTGTGAGGGATCTTGGAAACGAGCTACCCACATTCAGTAAGACCTGAACTCTAGCAAAGGAAAACATCCTCTGTTTGGCTATTATTTCGTCAAGCCGAAGAGGCTTCCCTATTGATGCCGCAATCGACAGAAAGATGTCGCTACTCCAACAGTGGAAGGGGATTTCTTTGAGCCTGATCCAAACTAGAGCTACAGATGGCCAGGAGGATTCATCTTGATCTGGCGACCAAGGACGAAGGAGAAGTTTCTTACCTGCCATAAGGAGGGGGCTGGAGCCAACCAGGGCCTCCCTATCCTCCTTAGAATAGAATCTAAAAATAAAATTCCCCTGTGCAGTTAGAGAAATCAAACACGGCCTGGATAGACGCCACGATGATTCCACCCATTTTTCCACAGCTTCCAACGAAGGTCTCCTACCAACAAATTTCCTAATTGCTGAGTGAGAGAAAGACTGCTTGCTCAAGTTGACCATCTGAAGGGGGTCCTAATTGTAAGTTTTCCATCCGTCAAGATCGGTGGGGGAACGGGTGGAGGAGGAGAAAAAACGGCAGGGGAGAGGCAGCTGGCATGGGTCTTAGGGTAGTGAGAGGGAACCAAGGAGGGATTGCCTGAGGGTTTGAGAAGAAGAGAGTTCAGGTGATTATGAAGAAGAAGGAGCTGGTCATGCTCCCAGGGAGGGAGAGAGGCTAAATTAGTAGATCTAGTTATGCTTGTTATTTATTTATCTATCTTCTTGATGGATGTTTGATCTTAATGCATAAGATTAGGGTTTTATATTTTCAGCTTGGGTTCTTGGCCTTATGGATAGTTGACCCCTGCATCAAGTGGGCCAAAAGTTTTGTATACATATCCACAAGGCCCACCACTCCATTTTCCCTCTTAGTTGTTGCAATTACCATATCACATGATGGTTACATGCTCAAGTTACATCAGCCACCGAATAGATTTGACAGTCTTTGCAGAAGAATTGGATCGAACCAAATACCATTCCCATGCCATAACATAATCACCCTCATCTTTTGAGAACAAGATCCAGAAACTTGAGGAAACCGATTTGCTGTTTTAAAGGAGTCTGGAGTCTTCCTACCTAATAAAATCACGACAGAGGTACTATGACACCATGAACGCAACCATCTAAAAGAAGGGGTGCATTAGTGAAACATTCAAAAAGGTTATGACCGATCTGTGCCTGAGAAAGACATACATGGTTTTACCATACCCTATTACCCACAACAAGATGGTGTTGGTAAAAGAAGACACATTTTTGAATTATGCTTATCTTATTTTAAGTTTATGAAGTGAAACATTATTGCTTAACAACATAATATATTTTGAGTAATGTACGATTTACCTTTGTTCCTAAGACTCCTTGCACAGATGACAGATCCAAAGCCCAGACTGGATGATTTGAGAGTGTGCGGTTGCCTTAGTCATGTATTGTTATCGCCCTACGAGTGTTAAAGCTCCAATATAAAAAACCAAGAGAAATTAATTCGTAAAAAAAAAAAAGTTGTGAATGTAAGGAACACTTTGATTATAATATTTAATGTTTCTTTATTCTTCGGTCTGATAAACAAAAACTTAAGACTAATTTACACGTAAAAAGTTCCCTTAAGTTAATAGAAAAAAAAGATAAATATAGAAAAAAAAGATAAATATCAATTGTTTAATCATGTTATCATGATAATTGAAATCTTGTCTCATCTGACCACGTGTGATAAAACACTTCTTTGCTCAGGATCATCACACGCAGATGTAGCAAAAGATGGCTGGTTTTGTGTCAATTACAACCAAAAGATGGCTAGTTTCGTGTCCATGCGGGCTCTACAGTGTCCCGGACACACTCCATTCAGACCATGGATTGACCAGCAAACGTCCCAAGTACTGTGTGAATGAGTTACCAATGTGTGTCCCACTGTGGCAAATACTCACTGTAGTGGACCCCACTGGATTGATTGCTTGAGAAAGAAAACCCACAATCATTTATGGAAGGCTAGCTAGAAGGAAAAGTTATAATGTCCCAATCTCGCAAGCTTGAATAGGGTTACTATTTTGTTCTTTTAACAGTTCATACGGAAGAGGTTCGGATCAAGGACTTGTGTCCACAAAACAAGTGAGCGTGGGGACAAAAGAGTTAGTTGGTGATCATCAATGAAATATTTTTTGCTGACATAGAGAAATTGTTCATCTAAAATTTGCTTAGAGCCAAGCCATGAAAAGTAAGGCCTGTTAGGTTTGTTTTCCAAGTGGTTAGGTGAGAGCATTGTGTCTTTGATGTGAAATTTGGTATGGAGGGAAAGGGATATGTCCTGTCTAGGGTGTGAATGCTTCTGCTTGTGTTGTACAGTGAATCCTTGTGGGTTTTGTTCAAGGTAAGCATATGGCTCAGATGGCGCCCTGCGAACGAGGAATAGTTTCGAAGAATGATGTCCACACAAAGCTTACCATGTCCTTTTGCATGGCGTGAGATGAGGGTTAAAAGTAAACATCCTTAACCCTTTTGGGTAATTCACTTGTAAAGTGAATTCAAGTGGAGAATCCCTTTAAGAGAAAGGAAAAGAAGAGGGTCTTTTATAGTACAAAATTTCAAAATCCACCTTATTGATCTTTTGTCATTTTGTTGCATGTGAAGAATTTTCTTAGACAAAATAAGTTGCCTTTTTGTGTTTTGATAGAATGAAAGATTGACTTTTTAACTTTTTTTAATAAAAGAAGAGATAGTTTTGAGATTTTTTACTTTTAGATAAGTCCCCTCTGCTTTTCTTGTCTTTTAAAGTAATCATTCACTTCAATTCACTTTACAAGTGAATTACCCCAACATGCATATTTTGATGAGGCTTTCTGTTTGTGCAAGTGGGCTTTGTATATGAGATGTCCTAGCTGTTAGAGAGTTCTGAGAATTTTGTGAAAGGTAGTGTTAGGAAAAGTCACCACCATCATCACCATCATCATTATCGTCATTATCCAAGCATATTCCCAATTATGTTGTGGTAGGCTGCATGAATTATATTTCCCTACTTCGATCTATCCCAGCCTAAATCCTTAGATAAGTTGAAGGTAAATAGATTTATTTCTACTACTTTTATCTACGTCCTCTTGGGCATAACTATCCTTCCCCTTGGTGGGCTATCAAAATGCATAGCCAAACTTCTCCTTACTGATGCCATTGCTAACCTGCATTGGACATGTCTAAATCATTTTAAACGGGTCTTCTACTGATGCTACTCCTAAATATTTTCGAAATTACTCATTTCTAATTTTATCCTTTCTGATTTTACTACACATCTGCCTCAACATTTTCGTCTCTGCAACATCCATATTGTCCATATGTTGCTTCTTGATTGGCAAATTACTATCATATGAAGTTTTCACTTCAATCTTATTGGTATTAGTTCGTTACAAAGCACTCCAGAAGCAAGTCTCTACTTCAACCAACCCATTTTATTCTATGTTCAACACCTTCTTCAATCTCCTCATCTTTACTAATTATCGAACCAAGGTAACAGAAAAGTTTCTATGTGGTATCTTCAGAGTTTCAATTCTCACAATAGTTTTAACTCTTTACATATATCTACTAAAGTTGCACTCCATTTATCCTGTCTGTATATGACTTAGTTTAAATTCTTTAGATTATAAAGCCTCTCGCCATCTCTCAACTTTTGCATTCACACCATCTCTTAACTCATCCACCATGTTAGGAAAAGTGATCCAAGCAAAAATCTTTCAATCAAGTCTTTTTGTTAGAAAATATATTAAAAAATCATACTTTCATTTTATTTTTGCCTTATGCTTCTTTTGGAGGCGGTTTGTTTGCATACATAAATAATTCAAACGCATAAATGATACACTAGTGAGTTTGTTGCACATGCAAATGATATACATGCGATACACGTTTCAATGTTTGTCAAAATCATCATTTTCACATGACTAAATGAGTACATCCAACGGTTAAAGATGCATTTGAATTTTGCAGATATTATTTTCGTAAATTTCTCAAGATCAATAAATAATTAAGCTAAAATTTCTTACCTCTTAACCGTTCTTAGCCATACAAAGAAGTTGAACGGCTTAATCATGAATCCCCACCAAAGTCTAGAAAACTAAATCTAATGGTTTGAACTTCTTCATAAACTTCTCAAAATCCATTATGATTTAAAATAAGGAGTTCGACATCTTAGCTATTTTTAGCCATATAATGAAATGAACATTTTGGATCATGAACTAGGGGCCAAAGGAATAAAAAAGAAGCTCTTTGATAGGCCCCATGGGTCTCAAAATAACTATTTTTCTTATTGTACCAGAGCCTTTCTCAAATGGGGTTGTAAAATGGGTCACACTGTTTGAGCTCCTTTTCCCCCTTTCCATTTTAATACAATTACCCTTAAAGCAAATAAAAGGGATTATTTGCTCACCATTTTCACACTTGATTTACGCAAGTGAATCATTTATACATGCAAACAAACGTGATGATGCATAAATGTTACGCATGTGAACCATTTACCCATACAAACAGACATGATGATGCATACATTAATGTGACGCATGTGAAACATTTATGCATGCAAACAAACTTAGACGTCTTTCTATGAGTCCCACATGTTAAGTGCCTATTTGTTTTATGTAATTGAATTTCAAAGATCAACGGCGGAGCCAAGATTTTCTTTTTGGTGGCAAATAATGGTAGATCGATAATGTTAGTAATGAAGGCCAATGCTTCTCTTCCCATTAAAAATGATGAAAAGGAAATAAAATTCGCTAATTCCTTTGATAAGCAAGGTATAGATTGAGTCTAATTAAGAAAGAGGGACAATAGACAAAGCAAGAAGTTGTATATATATAAATAGTTTTACGCCAAGAGCTCATAAAAGAGGATTGCAACTAAATCAATATTTTTCAATTTAAGCAAATATTTTTTTAATATTTTTCTCGATGGGCTTTCGTGCTTCGGAAGCGTTGGCATGGAACAAAGGAACATCGTTGAAGAGTATAGTTCACTCATTGTCTCGTTATCTTAGTCATCATTCTTTTTTGCAAGTTTCCCTATATAACGCTTGTAATCTGACAAACTTTCCAAAATTTCTTTTTATCTAAGGGAAACTCCTAAGAACCCCAGACACAATCAAAACCTGGTCTAGTTTGATTTGAAATAAATTAGTCAATCCGCGATTGGCCTTTCGTAGTTGCTGTCTGGTGCACAGAAGGACTCCAACTGAAACCTGGGCCAAGAACAAAGGTTGGTCCATGGCATCCAGAAGTCACAACTATTTCATAGATGAAGAATCAGACCTGCACTTGTTCTTCTCTTGTTCCTTAGCCCAGAAGTTCTGGGCTTGGCTTCTCAGCCCCTTAGAAGTCAGATTTCTCTCCCTCATTTCAGCTTCTTCCATATGGAGCTCCATTGCCAAGGATACAGATGTCCTCGGAAGAAAGTGTGCAGCAGCTATTTTCTTCCATGCCATCTTCGTCCTTTAGCAACTCTGAAACAACTCTAAGCACAATAGCAGATTACCTTCCCTGGAGAGAGCTAAAGTTTTTTTCTGGATTGTCTAAAGAGCATGGTAACTTCCGCTTCAGGCCAGAGCTTTGCCTTCCCTTCTCACCCAATCCTAACTTTCTTTAGAGATCTCGCCTAATGTTTTTTTGGCCTTTATGGAGTTTTTGTGCCTATGTTTGTTTTTAGGCTTGGCTTGGTGCTCTGTTAATCTGTAATTAGTCTTAATTAGGTGCTCTGTTTCTTTTTTCTTGGGAGCTTTCAGCTCTTTGTTTTCTTTTCCTTCTTTTTTTAATACAATACTTACATTTCAAGCAAAAATATAAGGGAAACTCACCTCTACTAATTTTTACTGTAGGACAACTTTACCCACGTGACATTTATATAATGACAAGTTCACTTTTTCTAATTGAGTCGAACATGCCAGGCAATTTATTTGTAAATGCATCTAGTTGAAATTACTCAAATTTAAATAGATAATACTTGTGAAATAGGTTATTACTAGCAAATATGTTATTCTTAAAATAAAAATATAAGCTGGTTATCTGTCAAAATGAACATGCAACTCTATATAAAATTTTCAAACTTTTTACATCCTTGTAGGCATGATTCTCCCTATTTTCACGGTCAATGGTAAGTAGAGATCCCCCTTTTTTCTATCAAGAGAAAAAAGAAAAAAAGAAAAAAAAACTGTTGTCAAGGCATATTTAATAATACTTGTATAAGAGCAATATACATTGTATGGGAAGAATTACCTTCAACAGTTGTATGGCCGACAAATTATATATGTTAAAGCAAAGGGAGAGGTGGGCTGTAAGGGGTGCCACGTCATCCCAAGAAAGTCTCTCCTTTTAGAAAAATATTAATAAAAACACACGGAGCTTTGAGTTTAATGTGGGCTACTCCAAATCTCTCCCTCTAATAATACTTCCCTAAAATCTCTCATCCTCCTAAAATATCTCATTCTAATACTTCCTAAAATCTCTCATCCTCTTAATAGGATTGAATAACTACTCAATAGGGCCCATATCTCTATAGTTGTGAAACCTTATCACTCCATCTATATTTTCCTAACTTTTTTCTTGATCTCTCACAAGAAGGAACGGAACTATCAAAACAAGAAGCTTGAAATATATCTAAGGCTAAGCTCGGTTAATTTAGTTTGTGGGGGGCTAATATTCATCCTAGGACAATTCACAGGCTTGAAACTGAGGCCCTGGTCGAGCCCACCATTTACAAACTAGATACCCTCTTTTGTAGGTGATGCCAAGCAACCCCCACACCACCCACACCAACACACACGTGAAGCTACACTACTTAATACAAAATCCAATAAATGTTTGCCACTACAGATTCGAACAAACTTTTGAATTTATAAGTAGAAATTAAAGGTCAAAAAAGTCTAATCAAATCATTGCATCTAATTATTATGTAAGAATCAAAATTCAATCCAAGGTGGGTACAATACAACTGAGATCGTACGTAAGATCTTAGATAATGTTTGTGGGCTTTGTTAGTTTTTTTTTCTCTAAGAAGTGGAAATAATATTATTATCCATAGCATTGGTCATTTTCATTCCTTTGAATTTTTTGGATTTTGTTTTTCAAAGAGATTATAATCACATTTTGCGAATTTCATTGGGGTTTTTTTATACATTTTTTTTCCAAGGAGAGCAAGATCTTATTTTTATTAATTTGTTAGGGGTTTTTTTCCCAAAGCCACTAGCATATGGTTTTTCTTTTTGTTAATATGGATTTTCTTTTAAAAAATAAAGATATTATTTTTAGTGGATTTTATAATCCATCATAATATAATTCCTTTTCATCTATTCTTTATAATATATTATTTTAGATTTACTTTTCATTAATTATATTTAAAAACTCTTATATTTTTGTATATCTCCAATTTTGGCTCGGGCTTAGCATGGGGCTTTGCTGCTAGTAATACTTATATTAGAGCAATATACATTGTACGGGAAGAAATGCCCCTCAATTATAAAAGGAAAAATGTGTAATCCATTGTGTTGCAAGTCCATACATGATATGGATGAAACAAAGATATACATCTATCTACCTATCATGCATTGGGAAAGGGTCAAAACATTTACACCTCTTTCCATCAAATCACCCCCATTCTCTCCCCATCTTTCGTCCTGGCATAGCTTGCATTGGTAAAGCGTAAGAAACATTTACATCTCTTACCATCAAATCAGCTCTCTCCTCTCTCCCCATCCATCCCTTTATGATTTTCTACACTTTACATAGTTACTAGTGGAGCCCATGCACGGGAATTGGCACGTGCAAGGAATATACTCTTTCAATATTATAATTTGAAAAAATAAAGTCATTAAAAAACTCAATATTAACGATCGATATATGGAAGGAAACTAACTGAAAAAAAAAGTTGAAAACCAACATTAAAAAGAGGCCCAACATTAAAAAGAGATTTTCTATTGTGATAATGTTGTTGGAGCACTAAATGTTTAAAATGTCACAATTCTATTTCACATATTTCATTTAGAGCATTGCAAATTCAATGAAACAAAATACCAACCAACCAAAACAGTACCCAACTCATAGATTTAAACGAATCAACATCAAATTACATAGATTCTAAGCAAACTTTGGCATTCTCATCTCTTCCTCTGATAAGCAAATCGTGTCTTTACAAGCACTGGGATCGAAGTTGAAATTTTCTACTCATAAAAATCTCAATTGAAATTTCTCATTAGAGTTCTTGTAGCGAATGTACAAATTCTTCAAACACAACCATCACTACAAGAATTTACACTTTTACCTGCATTTTTTGCCGGCGCACTATTTAAACGCCGGGAAAAGTATAACTTTTGCCGGCGATAAAGCTTATTTCGCCGGGAAAAGTTATACTTTTGCTGGCGAAATAATTTCGCCGGTAAACGTTCAGATTTTCCCAGCGAATTCCTTTTTTCGCCGGTGAAGGTTAATATTTTAGCGGCAAAAAATTTGTATCGCCGGCAAAAGCTATATTTTTTCCTGGCGAAAAACCTATATCGCCGGCAAATGTTACCCTGTCAAATTTTGAGCATTTATTTAACTACTGCGCCGAGAAAAATTATATTTTCATTATTTTTTTTTCGAAGGATTAAAAATTAAGTGGAGCCTTGAAAATAACTTCTGCCCTGAAAATAACCTTTGCCGATTCCAGCGCTGTGGCCCCTTTTCCATTTCCCGCTCCCGCTCAAAGTTCATAAACATTTCCAGTGCCCCCTCTTTCTCTAAATCGTGTTTGAAGCTTTGCCCCCTTTCCATTTCCAGCGGCCGCTCCAAGAGCACCTCTGTCTCTTCTCCAAAACCCCTTTCCTTTCCATTTCCAGCAGCCACGACTCGAAGTACTTCTCCACCACCAAGAAAGGAGAAATCCCAGTACAAGGTATCTCAGATCTATCCTTCGATCCATATGTTTCTTCACCATTTCCTCTTATCTCACCAGATCTGTTGCCGCTTTTTTGTTTTCTTGACGATTATTGCGTGATTCCGTTGTTGCATTTTTTTTTGCTGTGATCTTTTTTTCTACATCTGTTTCGAATTCGATGAGATTGGTGTGTGGCGAAAAGGGGCTATCTTTTGGAAACGTGTTTTTTATCCGAACCCTAATTTGGCGGTTTTTTCGTGGAAGGGTGTGATGTTGGAAAGCACCCACTTTTGGATGATCTGTTTATCTAGTTGCTATTCTGTGAGATTTTATGGATTGAAAGAACATGCAGGAAAGTAACAGTTCATTTCCAGCAGAGAAGAAAAATTGTCTTGCATTTGCGAAATGTGATTGCTTTTTGAAGGACACTGTCTTCTTTTTTTCTTTTTTTTTTTTCTTTTTTTTTTAAGGTTATATTGAAACGAGGAAATTCTAATCAGGCCATGTGTTGCTTATTTGTGGATAATGCTATTTGGATGAATTAGTGGCTAAGTATCTACTGCTTAGGGGCGGGCGGGCGGGCTGGTTGATTTTTCCAATCAAATTGATATCCTGTAATGGACAGGGATATTTCCTAAAATGCTAGGTTAGGATTTTGATTTAATGGAACCATTGTCCATCCCATCATCGAAAACCTTCTCCATTCGAAAACCCCCAAATCTTCTCTCTCTCTCTCTCTCTCTCCCTCTCTCTCTCTCTCTCTGTTTCCAGGCAACATAAAACTGAGGAGAGGTTCCATCCGTAAAAGTCAGACTCTCTCCAAGCCAGGGGGTGTTCTCTTTAACTGCAGGTGAGATTAGGTCCTGTAATATGATAATTTAACTGCAGTTTTATTGTGTAATATGATTTATTTTTTCCTGCTCTTTTATATTTGATAAGTAATTTATGTGGAAGGGAACCAAGAAGAGGAGAAAAAGAGGAAGAAAAAATTTGTGAGGGGAAGAGGGGAAGAGGGAAAGAAATGCCTTGAAAAGTGAGGTATCAGGTATGGGTTTTTTCTTCTCAGATTACATGTTCTGATTTCCCCCTTTTAGTAATTTGCAGAATATATTGTCATGTTCAGGCATTTCCCCTATTGATGGCTTCTTGTTCACTCGTGTTCCTTTTGGGCTAAGTGTTTCAAAGAGGGAAAAAGAAATTCACTCATCTTTCTCCATGGAGCCACCGCCCCTTTTTGGCCCCCCTCTCTCCCTTTGCTTATTCACATGTTGCCATGTAACAAGGGTTAGGAGGTTTGTTCTCTAGTGGGCTGGCTAGATGTGAGCTGGGCTGTATTTTGCAGGTTCCACTTTTAGTGAAAACGTTAGGATTAGGAAGATGGTAGAAGCTCTCTCTCTCTCTCTCTCTCTCTCTCTCTCTCTCGTGCGTGTGTGTGATTGAATAATAGTGCCTAGAGAGGGTTTTCATTGATGAATTTTGCCATACCAGTACCAATTTCCAACTTTAGGAAACAAACAGTTTCATGGGTTGTGCATTCATCGAAGATGCTCTCTCTCTCTCATGGGTCATACAGTGATTGAAGAATTGATCTCAGAAGGGTTTTCAATTAATTAAATTTGCCATACCAAGGCCAACTTCAAACTTCAGAAAACAGTTTCATGGATTGTGTATTCATTGAAGATGTTTATGGCCTCTCTCTCTCTCTCTCTCTCTCTCTCTCTCTCTCATATATTCATGGGTGTTACAGTGATTGGAGAATCTGGCCAAGGGGTGGTTTTCCATTGATAAAATATGTCATACCAATACCAACTTCCATGTTAATTAGGTAACAAACAATTCCATGACTTGTGCATTCATTGAAAATGGAGGCCGAGAAATGGGGTCCCTGATTTTCCATTTTCATTCTTTCAGTAAATTTCTCACCTGGAGAAACAAACATTTCATGAATTGTAGAATTAATCGAGAACAAGTACTGGAAATGGGCTTCCCAATTGATGACTTTCGTGTTTCTTGCAAAATTTCTTTCATTTCATTGATTGTAGGGCCGGGCTTATAAATGGGTGTCCTGATTGTTTGATCATTTTCAAGTTGCAAACAGTAGTAAAATTCTTTCACCATTTTAGTTTCATTTTCTTTCTCCTTGGGGAAAGCTCTTCCACTATCATTTATTGTTGAGGTGATAAAGATGGATTGCATTCCCTGGCTTTTGTCTTCTTAAGTATAGTGAAATGAATGCAGCCCTATGAAGTGGGTAAAGCTGAGTTTCTTTCTCTTGCCACACTGCAGCCCCCTAGTAATTTCTATAGCTGTTGTAGGGCCTAACTGTTCCACAGTCCATTTGTTGCAAGGCTAAATTTTTAACTTTTCCATCCAACTCTAATTTCTAGTCCTGGAAAGAAAATTATGATATGAGATGGGATTGATGAGTAGAATATGGATCAATGACTATGAGATGGGATTGATGAGTAGAATATGGATCAATGACTATAAACACATTTTAAAATTTGGCTATAAAGATGGAAAACCCAAATTGTATTTGAACATGTTTGGGGTGTAATAAATTTTTCTTTGAAAAGTTTTGGACAAAACTTTGGTAAAAAAATACAAATTACCAATATTATGTGAGTGCATATAGGGATTTATGTGATTTTGTTTTCTTGTCTGTAATGAATAGCATATCATATTTTTAAATACAATGCCTAAAGTTTAGAATATTATATACCATTTTATAAAAGATCATATAAAAAATTTGAGCAACTTTTTTATAACATGTACGTATATCCTCTCATACACGTTTTCTTGTATAGCATCATAATTTTTCCTCTAATCCGTGCCTGTCAATCCATAGTTTCTAATTCAATGAATGCTTGTAATTCACATATTTTACAATAAGAGGACCCTTTGTTCCATTGGATGGTTATATCCAGATATTTGTCTTCTCTGTTTTTTTTTTTCTTTTTAATGAAGATGGAATGGTGAGTGTTGACAAGTAACCAACTTCTTTTTTTAGTAGGCATCTAAACCATTAGATCAATAGATAGTTAAAATTAGCTAAGGATTTATGTTTAAGGTTCTTTTATCAAATGTTGTAATCTGTTCTAATAGCATGTTGGAACTCTTCCCTTGAAGTTTCATGAGAATAACGCTTTACTGTGGAGGGACATTGGTAAGTAGAGGATTGAGATGAACAAGTGACATCATCATTTCTTATTCATCTCTCTTTCTCTCTCAATGTGAACCCTAAATCAATCTCTCTCTAACTCTATCTTTTCTCCAACTTCAAATCAATTTCCTCAGGAAAAGAGAACCCATAAGATATTTAGATAGAGATTACAGTCTTTTCCCTCTCTTGAATCATTTCATCTTCAATCTCTTCTTTTGAATATTTCAATTTGTAGATTCCATTACATGTCTGAATTGAAGGCATTTCTTCAATAAAGAAATGTGGGTTCTTTTTGTTGCTTGTTTCCAAGTTATATACCCAAATGCTGATTCTGGGTCAGATTTACTTGCATGAACTTGCTCAGAAATCTTTATATGAAAACTAGCTGAAAGAAGGTTACATTCATCTCAGATTTCCCAGTTCTAGTTAGAACAAAAGCTCTTTGGTTGAACTTTTGAGGGTTAACTCAATTCCATTTCTTTCTATGCTTTTTTTCCTTTAACTAATTATTACTTTCTGCCCTCAAGTAACTTACGAAATTGTGTTTTCTATTTTGCATCTTAGGTATCAGAAATGCTGGGATCATTCCTCAACAGAGGGCTTGTGTATGTCACATTGCTACTTACTGAAATGCTTCACTTGTCTTGTTGTTATCTCCATTGTCTGAATTTCTATTTGGTGGGTGAATTTCTGTATGCAGGATGGTCCTGGGATATACATATCCAGCTTATGAGTGCTTTAAAATTGTGGAAAAGAACAAACCAGAGATCGAGCAACTGCGATTCTGGTGTCAGTATTGGTGGGTATTTGGTACTTGTAACCTGTTTCTTTAGGATTATCTTATTTAGGACCTGTTGTTGTTGGTTTATTTGATTTAATAGAAGGCGTTACACCTGATGGTATGTACATATAATATCTCTTTTGTTTCTCATGAGGGGCCAACTCCTTTCCCTGATCCTGTCATCATGTATGCTCAGGGACTAAAGTTCGTGTATACTGTCAAATTGGTAAGACAAATCAAGGGAAATTTGCTTTAGATGTTGCCGTCAGGACACTTGATCTCTATAAGAAGTAAGTTTTCTCTTTTTTGTTCCAAATATGTTTTGATTTAGTGATTTAACTAGCTCTTGATGGATTATTAAGTGATTTACTTACAAAATGTAATCCTTAGATGCTTTGATGGATATGCTGAACCTAAATGGAAACTAATGCTACTGGGTTGTTGTTGTTTATAGTGCTGGGTTGATGTCCTTGATATCCACAAACTAATTCATTTTTTAAGCCATGCAGTTACGTTTCTACTCCATATCCACTACCTAAACTGGATATGATCTTATTTGCAACCTTTAGATCAAACTCTAGGTCTTCTTTTTCTTGTAATTGGCATGCATCCTGGGCCCCTCGTAAAGGGTTTACACAGCCTTTTTCTGCTGTGGTTTTTAGTCAGTTTTTCCTCTCTGAAGTGGAGGACCTCAAAAGTATTTTCAAATCTGAATGGAGGTAGAGAATATCAAGGCAAGGTGGGGTTGGATTTATATGGGTTTTCTTTTTGACAATATAAAAATGGATTCAGATGGGCTTTCTTTTTCAAAAAAAAAAAAAAAAAGTTTAATTTATCTGGATTCAGCTGTGATTTTCTTTTTGTTCAATCGGGTCTACGGATTTTTTTTGCCCCCTTTGTCTTATCATTTCTTTAAACAGATTTAGACAAATGAGTCTCTCTCGTGGGGTCTATGTGGCCTAATGGATGGATGAATGTGTAATAATCCTCCAGTGCAAAAACTGACAGCCCCAAACTGACAGCTCCCCCATTGCTGGACCCCTACAGGGCCCATTCCCATGTGGGTCCATCCACTGAACCGCCCTCCAGCCCTGACCATGTCAACCTCTACGTCTCTCTCCATCTGTAATCCATTTTTGCTGGGTTTCTTCAGACTGCGGATGATAGGATGTTCATGTGCAGACTGTTAGTGGAGTTGGTTTGTGTTGATTTCTTTTAGATAGTTTAAGTTATCTATATATCTAATCTATATCTACATATTTATATATATGGGATGGAATTTGTATGGAGGCTTTTTGAGTTAAGTTTGTCTTTACTCTATAGTAACTAATCCCTTGTTGAAGTCAGAAAGTTCCTTTTGAAGCTTTCTTTCTTGTGCTTTGATAGATGATGAAAGTTTATATGATTCGAATGAATGATAGAAGATGCTGATGTTGGTATTATCTTGTGTCAGATATGTATAGAATGTGGTATGATTGTGGTGTTTGTTGTGTTCTTTTATTTTCTATGAGATGGAGATGATACAGTTATATAAGTAGCTGATGTAGTGGGCCATCACGTTCATGAATACTCCATATACATCATATTTTTAGATTTGGAAGTTTCCTTACCTACCTGGAGGCTGTTTGGATTCATGGAAGTTCTTGAATGGAAGAAAGGGTTGAACAGGACTTCCCATCCAAATAACTTCTCATTTCAACTCAGTATATGCAAATCTAGTCTGCTGAGCCTTATAAAGTACTGGATAAATCTAAACACATTAGGGGCAACTGGCCAGTATTTGAGCTGCTAGATCTCTTATAGTTGTGTTTCTATTATTTTCCCTCGAGTTGTTCTGGACTCCCATGATAGCTTGTGCAATAAGTAGACACATGACATTTTCCAAAGTAATTTTTTTTGGATTTTTGTTCCTCACCTGAATGCATATTAATTTTCACACTCTAGCAACTATACCCTGAACCATAAAGGGAATTCAGTTGTGCATATGACATTCTTAATCATACGTTAATCTTGCTATTTTTTTATGCAGATTGCATGAAAATTGAAAAACAAATTTTGTTGAAAGAGTCCATGCAGCTAGGATGCAGCCAACATGAAGGCCAAGTATGCAGAGTAACAGATTGCTATATGTTAAAATGGGATGCGTGAAGTTTTTTAAAACAATGGTGCATGTGTTGGAATGGTGCAACAATGAAATGATCATAGATGAATATGTAAATTTTCATTCGCATTTGAATGTTGGTACAGAGTAGAATGTTACCATTTGTTTTAATTTTGAAGTGGTAATGGTAAAGTGTTTTCAATGTTGAAATGATGTTTGAATATTAATATGAAGTGGAATGAATTTTCTTGTTTCATTTTTTGATGATTTTGGAATAGAAATGGATGTTGGGTGTGGTAGATTTGTTCTTGGATAATGGAATTAGCAATTTCAATTTATTCATGTGACACATAGGAAAAGAAAATTAAAAATCAAATAAATAAAAAAGATTATATTTAAAAAAAATAATTCCCGGTGAGAAAAAATGCTGGCAAAAAAAATTGAAAAAATAATTTTCGTAAATTGTAAATCTTTCCCGGCGCAGAAAAACGCCGGCGAAAGTTTTTCTAAATTTATTTTTAATCAAATAAACCACTTTTCCCGGCGCAAAATAAAGCTGGTGAAAGTTTTTGAAATTTTATTTTTGAAAAAATAAATCACTTTTCCGGGCGCAAAATAACGTCGGCGAAAGTTTTTCAAATTTTATTAATTAAAAAATAAATCACTTTTCCGGGCGCAAAATAACGTCGGCGAAAGTTTTTCAAATTTTATTAATTAAAAAATAAATCACTTTTCCCGGCGCAAAATAACGCCGGCAAAAGTTTTTCTAACATTTATTTTTAAAAAAATAAACCTCTTTTCCTGGCGAAATAAACCACTTTTCCCGGCGAAATAAAACACCGGTAATGTATAAGCTTTTACCGGCGCTGCCTCTTTTTCGCCGGCAAATGTTATTGCTGGCATAGTTTTCCTGGCGCATGAAAAATCGCCGGGAAAAACTATTCCCGGCGTTTTATGGACCTTTACCGGTGCTTATTTAGCGTCGGCAAAAGTGCACATTGTTGTAGTGCATTTGCATGAACATTTGAGCTAAGCATTTCATCGAAATATAATAATACTAAGTGGGGCCCATAGATGTGTAATTCTCTTTTATTATATATAATATCATATAAAAATACCAAGTGGGGCCCAGGGATGTGTAGAAAAAAAGCATGACAAGTTCTTTCACTAAGTGGAGCCCACAAATGTGTAGTTTTATTTTATTATATATATAATATAATAATACTAAATGGGGCCTACAGATGTGTAGATGTAGAGAAAAAGCATGACAAGTTCTTCTACTAAGTGAGGCCCATAGATGTGCAGTTCTTGTTTTATTATATATATATATAATATAATAATACTAAGTGGGGCTTACAGATGTTATAATAATATTAAGTGGGGCCCACAGATGTGTGGTTCTCTTTTATTTTATACATATATATAATATAATAATACTAAGTGGGGCCTACGGATGTCTAGATGTAGAGAAAAAGCATGCTAAGTTCTTCTACTAAGTCGGGCCCACAGATGTGTATTTCTCTTTTATTTGATATATATAATATAATAATACTAAGTGAGGCCCACAGATGCATATAAAATTCTCTTTTATTGGGGCCCACATATGTGTAGTTTTCTTTTATTATATATATATATAATATATAATATCATAGTACTAAGTGGGGCCCATAGATGTGTAGAGAAAAAGCATGACTCTTTCTTTTCTTTTATAATATGGGTATAGATATTATATAATTATTATTATAATGCAATAAGAATATTATATTATATTATAATATTTGTGGGGGGCCCACAAAGGTGTAGTGAAAAAGTATGCAACTTCTCTTCTCTTTTATAATAAGGGTATAGATTTAATATTATTATTATTATTATTATATAATACTATATTATTATATTATACGATATTATAATATTTGGGGGGTGGGCCCCACAAAGGTGTAGTGAAAAAGTTTGCAATTTCTCATAATTCTATATTATTATATTATACTATTTGGGGGGTGGGCTCCACAATGGTGTAGTGAAAAAGTTTGTAATTTCTCATAATAATATATTATTATATTATATTATACTATTTGGGGGGTGGGCCCCATAATGGTGTAGTGAAAAGTTTTGCATTATAATATTTGGGTTTGGGCCCCACAAAGGTGTAGTGAAAAAGTTTGCAATTTCTCATAATAATATATTATTATATTATATTATAATATTTGGCGGTGGGCCCCACAATGGTGTAGTGAAAAATATTTGCAACTTTCTCTCTTTAATAATAGTAGTAGATAGTATAGAAGTATAGATAGAAATATTTGGGGGTGGGCCCCACAAAGGTGTAGTGGAAAAGTTTGCAATTTCTCATATTAATATATTATTATATTATATTATACTATTTAGGAGTGGGCCCCACAATGGTGTATTGAAAAAGTTTACAATATCTCCTCTTTTATAAAAGTATATAGATAGATAGTAGATTATAATAGTATATAGTAGATAGTATATAGTGGATATTATATATTATTATTATATTCTATTATAATAGTTGGAGGTGGGCCCCACATGGTGTAGTGAAAACACTTTGCAACATTGCCTCTTTTATAATAGTAGTAGATTACAAACAGCTGAGAGGGGGCAACTTTTCCGCCCCTCCCTTTACCACTGCCAGTGATTGTATTCCTATATTGGCATTAAAAATGCACATTCAGATGCTAATATTTGAAAATGACTATAAAATAACCTTTTCTTCACTGAAAATGAATAATTAAGGGAAGGGAGGAATGAATACCCAGTTAGCCAATATGCTCTAATGATTTATAGAGGATTTAACTGGAAAAAAAATATTTAATGCGCACGTGTCACACAAACAAACACTTTAGTCGGTGGGGCACCAATTGGAGCAATTGGGCCCAATTTTCATTTTTTTTTTTTTTTTTACCTATTTGGCACATCATTGGCACTGACCTTATTTACATTGAATAAGGTCGGTGATGACCTTGTCCGCAAACCTTATATAATCTGATTTCGAGCTTCATTCTTCCCACTTCTCCAAAATCGCAAAGAGACCGTTTTCCTATAGTATTGTATTGCTGCGAAACATGATGACTAGTGTGTTTCTCCACCATTGATGCCACCATTAATTTTCGAGCAATCTCCTCTTGCTATTGTTTGGGTCTACACAAAGGAGGTAATGAAAATTTCTCTCTTCATATGATGGAACCCTAGAAATCAATCTCCTCTTTCCATTGACAACATATCATACATATACTATCATTTAATGTATGGACAAATAATTCTTAGGCAAAATACATGTTCTCTTTCACTGTATGCTGTTTATTGTTTGTATCATTGAATATGATATATATTACACAAGAGCCCTATTTACTATTTTGCAATCTACAATGTAATACATAATACTACATTGACTTAAATGTCAACAACCAAAGTACTTTATACATAATTACTTCCTAATAAGGAGGAAAACGTTCACAATTTTTATCTAAACCCCATGCATTATTGCGTGAGAAGGATGGTCTAACTAATTTAAAATTTTTATGATGTTCTAATAGCATGTCAGACGTTGAGCACCTAATCATCTTTCACTATGATTGTGAGTTTGAATTTGAGCTCAATCATCCTCAATACAAGGGTGAAAGACAGAAGATGAGATATCTCTCAAGCAATGTCATGTTCAATGAGCTATCCAAAATTACTTTGGAAGCATCGAGTTGGACAACAACTTCCGATGAGATAACTCTAAAGTATCTTCAACACAATAGCAATTTTTTTTCTTTGATAAATATCGATGATGACAATGATATTAACGGTTTGTTAAAATCATCAAGAAGCGAAGCAAAAGGGATGTTATTATTCATTTCAAGAAGGCTATGCGATAAATGCACTTTCCAACACAGTCATGGCAATAGGTATGTTCTGAAGTTAAAACTATATTTCAACATTTTCAGCCTGGATAGAAAGTAATTTTTATTTCATAACTCTATATTGTAGGTCTGCACACGATGAAAGAAACGAAACCATTCGAGACGCTCCGGGCATTGGAAAGCCTGATATAAAATTAAAGGGCGTGCTACCACCGTCACCTCCACCTTTTAAAGATTTTCCCACAATCAATATATAGGAGGATCACGATATCAAATTCCCAACAACATTGTCCTATTTTGCAAACGATGATTAGTCCACGTTCGAAGAAATCAATGTAAAGTTGTTTGATGTGAATGGAAGCAAAAGTGTGCAAAGCTTCATAGGTGCTTTCGCAACTAACATGGATGTGAATGGAAGTTCAGTAGCTGCTCAACTAATTAAATCAGGTGTCGAAAGAGATACTACAGGTAGAAATGAACAAGACAGCTGTTCAAAATCTCCCCTCGTGGACACGATAGTCCCTGATAATGTCGTGCCCGAAGAAGGGAGTTTCCTAATCATGAAGCTTTTAGAAGAAGTATAGCAAAGTACACAATATCCAACAACTTCACCTTGAAACACGAGAGGACTAACATGAGGATGGTTATAGCGAGCTGTAAAGGAGTCGATTGATCTTGGCATATACATGATCTATGGTAGATTCTAGTCCACACCTCAGAGTTTGAAAGTATAATTCCAAACATTGTTGCTCTAAACCACTTATGGAAGCTGCACATTGGCAAGTAACCACGAAGCTAGTAGCAGAGTTCATTGAAGAGAATGTGCGATGCAATAACAATCTAAGGCCTAAGGAGATCATCAATGAACGTCAGATTGAGTTTGGGACCCACATTACATATAGGAGAGTACATATGGAAAAGGAGTTTGCACTGTGCAAAGTACATGGATCATACGAGGAGTCTTTTATGATATTGTCACTCGATTATAACGAGCTTCATAGAACCAACCCATGTTCATACATTGCGTTGGACATCAGGACAGATGACTGATTTAGATGCTTCTTTTGGTCCTTTGGTCCATGCTTAAGGTCATTCCAAACCTCTCTAGGGTCATTGATAGCGGTGGATGGATCACACCTTCGTGGAAAATATCCAAGAGTGCTAATGGTGGTGGTAACACAGGATGAAAATCATCAACTGTTCCCCATTGCATTTGCCTTTGCCTAAGCAGAGCGGTGTGATAGTTTGGGAGTGGTTTTTTGCACACTTGTCCTTGTCATTGGGTGAGCA
This sequence comes from Persea americana, assembly GCA_029852735.1. NCBI lineage: Eukaryota > Viridiplantae > Streptophyta > Magnoliopsida > Laurales > Lauraceae > Persea > Persea americana. The sequence continues at coordinate 56,048,666 of CM056813.1, read as the reverse complement.
AAAAAATCTCATAATTATATCCGATCTTCAGAAATGGCTGATTCCTATAGTACGAGCTATGATGCCAAGCGCAAAGCATTGTTTTTGTTGCTATCATATAGCTGAAAACATAGAGGTGGCTTTCAACGACCAATTGCATTATAAGAAAGTTTTGGAGCGCAGCGAGGGCATACTGACCTTGTGAGTATGATGCTTACATGGACCACATAAAAAGTGTAGATGAGCTTGCATATAATTACATTCATGCGATTGGCCGTCAATTCTGGGCAACGACATTTAATCATGGACGGAGGTATGACATGCTTACCAACAATGCTGTAGAGTGCATAAATAGTTTCCTAAAAGACACCCGAGTGCTCCCGATTACGAAGCAAGTGGAAGAGATACGTGCAAAATTGATGAAATTCTTTCAAAGACAGTCAACTTAAGTACAAAGCATCACTTCACTACTAACTTCGTACGCAGAGAAGTACCTAGCCACAGAGATTGAAGAGTCGCGAAGGCTGATGGTACAGGTAGCGGCATTAAATGAATATCATGTGCAATCTTCAGAGTATATTGATGTAGTTAATTTAGAACGCAAGTTATACTCGTGCCGCAAATAGGATTAATTGGGATCCCATGTTTCCATGTTGTTGCTGCCATGAAAGCACGGAATATGAATTTATATGACTATTACGAGCACAGGTACCTCACAAGCACGTACTAGAAGACATATAGTGATGTCATTCATGCCACCCGTTATAGAAAGCAATGGGAACATCATTTACTGGGAGAGTCCTTCCACCATTGGCTAGCAAGAAACCGAGTTGACCAAGGAAGAAAAGGGTCTAAGTTGAAGATCGACATCACAAGTGAAGAGAGGTAACTTATTCGTGTTGTAGAGAGAGGGGTCACAACCATGGGAGCTACAAAAATCCGCCAGTTCAACAATGACGTTGATGGATTTTATGATTTGGGTCTGCTCATGTAATCTTTTTAGCAGCCGGGTCGACCAAAGAAGAACAGGATCCTAGTTAAATCCAAAAACAACCCAAGCGAAGAGTGGTAAATTGTTTGTGCTGTAGAGAGAGGGGTCACAACCGTGAGAGCTGCAAGAAACCGCCAGTTCAACAATGAAGTTAATGGATTTTATGTTCTGGGTTCGCTCATGCAAACTTTGGGTATGTTTTTGGATAGTTTCTGTTGTATGTTTATGGGAAGTTTATTAAAATGGTAGTAATGGTTTTTGCATTCTTTTGAAAAGAGGTGTGGAACCCAATATTTTGTTGTAGAAGACGATGTAATGCTTGTACGCAACGTAACAAATCTGCATGGGATATTTCATTACAGAGTCAGTGATTACCTTAGCAGTGTAAAATAAGGTCACAACCGGCGCAGGTCACATATTTTTCTCTACAAAAGTCATAACTTTTCTAGGCTTCATCTGGAAAAAGTTCTAAGTGCGGGTTGATGATGGCCTTAGAAGTGTAAAAGAAGGTTACCACCGATGTAGGCTACCTATTTTTCTGACCAAAAGTTGTAACTTTTCAGGCAAGCTCTAGCAAAAAAACTCATTATATGGTCAGTGATGACCTTGGCAGTGTAAAATAAGGTCACCACTGATGCAGGCTTTCCCATTTTTCTGACCAAAAGTTGTAACTTTTCCAAGCAACCCCTGGCAAAAAAATTAAGTCTTGGTCAGTGATGACCTTAGCAGTGTAAAATAAGGTCACCACCGATGCAAGCTTTTCTATTTTTCTGATCAAAAGTTGTAACTTTTTTTCAGGCATCATCTTCAATGAATCCACTACATGGTTGGTGATGACCTTAGTAGTGGAAAATAAGGCCACCACCGACACAAGCTTCCTATTTTTTTGACCAAAAGTTGTAACTTTTCCAGGAAACCCCTGGCAAAGAAACTAAGTCCGAGTCAGTGATGACCTTAGCATTGTAAAATAAGGTCACCACCGACTCATGCTTCCTATTTTTCTAATCAAAAGTTTTAACTTTTCCAAGTAATCCCTTGCAAAAAAACTAAGTCCAGGCCAGTGATGACCTTAGCACTATAAAATAAGTTCACCACAGACATAGGCTTCCTATTAATCTGACGAAAAGTTATAACTGTTTCAGGCAACCCCTAGCAAAAATTCTATGTCCGGGTCGGTGATGACCTTAGCAGTGTAAAATAAGGTCATTACCGATGTAGGCATCCTAATTTCCTAACCAAAAGTTATAACTTTTCCAGCATCGTCAGCCAAGTTTAGTGCTATAGCATCGGTGATGACGCTGTATAAACAGGGAAAAAAATTAGTAAGGATGGGACTATAACATTTACATCAAAAGCCACATATGTGCTTCAAAAAAGTTATGCTGCATTAGAATACAAGCACAAACATCTCATGCATTCAATTGACATTCAATCATTCAATCAATATCCCATATACAATTAAGAAAAAGTTCTGCACGTCTCCTAAGTTTAAAGGTAGAAATTAACAACATCCACAACATAACCACTTCAATTACAAGTTACATTAGGGTCAATATCGAAGAACACATATAACACAACAAATTTAGAGGAAAGTATACTGCAAGTCAGGCGGCAAGACCAGGAGTAGAGGGAGGTTAAGCTTTGACGCATTTCGAATCCAATTTTGCTAGAATATGTTGATGACAATTCTCCATCGATAGTACAGGATGTCTGACTGGGTGAACTCGATGGGACGACGATATATGCAATGTTCTGCGAATGCACAAGTGAACAGCCCGTAGTCATTTCCGTTAATGGGAAGTTCGTCTTTGTGGTAACCGTCCACATCATAGGCACCGACCACCCGTATGTAATCCATGAACCGTTGCTGAAGCCACAATCTTTGTCCAAACATAGTGAAAATGAATGATACTTCAATTTTGAAATTTCTTTACTATCGATACATTATGTTACCAAGACAGGATAAAATATGTACATAAGAGTCTGCCACAAGTCTTTTGGCCCCATATCTCTCCCTTGGAACCATTATAATACTCACATCGGTTCTTATTGACATATCCTACCAATAAGGACCAATGATTGTTAGCGTGTAGTACGTAGACTAGAGTCTTGCACTCCATTGCGTCCATAACACGTTCTCCATTTGGCCCAAAGGCCATATCGTCTCCAGTTTTTAGGCCCTTTTCCCAGAAACTTTGTAAGACAAGCATCTCAGACATCAAACAACTAAGTTATTAAACCTATTGAGTAGAAATTTTAAGTGGCTTTAATCTTTTATTACACTTACGCATATACTAAGGTCAGCCAAGTATGCATCCTTGCACCTTTAACGTAGCATATCAAACCAGAAATATATGATACTCGAATCCATCCAAGTGACATCGTCCAATAAATCTCTAAGGGACTTAGAATTGACACACGGAATTATTATATCCAGCTCCTCCTTCCTGTCAATGCAAAAGGTTGAGGGACGTCGAATTAGTAAAAAACTCAACAACTTAATAATTACTATGGAAGTGTTTTCAACAATTGCAGTTACATATGCGTGAAATATTTGTAGAAATCTATCAAAAGTTCATTCTCCACTTCCGTCAGAATATAACCCGTTTGGGGCAATGGATGTTGATAATCAAGAAACCTGTATGGGATATTCCTCAACCTCGGTATGTGCTTGCACCTCCATATCAATGAATCAATTATAGCCGGTGAAGGGGCTACAATGATTGCCTGGCAAGTGACATTCGGAGGTGTGTTGTATCCTTGAGGACCGGGAGAGACCAAGATAAGATCCTCGATAAAGATGTCATCCATGTCACCAAAGGTCAGGTCAAGGTTGCTGGCATCAGCTTCATGTGTTTGTTTCTTAGCCAAAGTGTGAGAGGCCGACGCCTTCATGAGGGAGTCCTCTATCATTAAGGGAGCATCGGTTACTAAGTCGAGGCTTTTTTGTAGGGCGTTTTAAGGACTTCTTAATCCTTGCACGCTTTGGCGTTCTAACGGTCTGCAAAATGAAGTAAAGTATGGTGAGGAAATCACCAAAATCATTCATCACATTAACCAAAGATTGTAACCTATTCATCTACTTGGAATTATTCATACAGGCAATTCGCAAAATGAAATGCTTGAATTTATTTATATCCTTACCAGCATGTCATTATCTTTTGAAGCGGAAGTACTATATGTCTCGACGTAGTCCTCGTATGTACTCCCAAATGTGGACCTAAATCTCTCGCTCTTTTTCTTAATCGAAGTTATGAAACTGACTGGGTCCACATTTGCAGTGATCGAACGATCGCATGACCGTACGATGTGGTTAAAGAAGAGAGAGACCTGTAGTCGATATATTGAAAGGATCCCGTTAGGAAATATATGAACTAAATCAATGTGAAGCAAAGTAAGGTATGGAAAGGGTGTGAACGTCATACCTTACTCTGTGGGATGGTAGGAATACGGGCATCAGGCTGTGGGGGAGGATCCCTTTGTTGCTCGTTGCGTTGCCTGACATGGCCAATACGCATGATAGTATTCGCTTCAAATCATCTCATGTATGTTTCTTCATTCTCCCCGCCTTTTGATTTTCCTTTTCTCTTCAGCACATTGTTTGCCTGAGCTTCCCATGACTTGACCTCCTCCTCGTGCACTAGACTCCAGTCTATAACATATCTCCCCTTATTTTCCTTCCTAACGATGGGCCTGATGATGCGTGGAGGCACCATCTGTCTTAAGTCAAATTGCCTCATGACCCTAGGGGAAGGGTGACGCTCCAATACCCAATATGACATAACGGGAGAGTCTGTGGTGAAACATGCTTCAAAAATTTATTTTCGTACTTTTTGTACGACTGCCACTCGAACTGTGCATAAAGCATTGGGTAAATTAGAACTATTAAAGCAAGTATGAAAATGATGAAAAAATTGAAATGAACTAATTCTACCTCTTTAGATGTGAGGTAATTGAGTTGCTTGCGTACTTCTCGCATGGTCGTCAGATTGTTCATTCCATGAAGTCGGTTGACCCATGTAACCATCAGAGGAAACTGTATATCATAGTTTAAACGTTGGTTTGGACTTAAATCTTAACCAATCTTTATTATGGTGTACGCCCAGATCTGTTTAAAGAAAGGAATTCATTAGAACATTAAGATACAAATAGTGAAAGTATGAAGAAAAATATATCAAGCTCACCTGAAGAAGCTGGAGGGTACTAGAAAGGGACTTAAACTTCTTCTCAACAGCATTGCCCTCATCGGTAGGGTCGGGCATCTCACGCTTCTTGAATCATTCCCAATGAACTCCCTTGTTTGGCATTTTGTACATGTTGGCTAAACAGGTGGAGGCCCAAGAGTAGGGCCTAAACTCTCTAAACATCTCTAAACTATAAAAAAACTATAAAAGGGGCCTCGTGCCTCTGAAGAATTACAAAGAATCTGTCCTGCCACAAAAAAAAAAAAAAAAGAGGCCCGAGTTCTACATATCTCCTCGGCCTCTATCATCTTCTTCTTCGGCTGTCCTTTACTTTTCTTCTTTCCCTTTTGCTTGGTTTTTTCCCTCTCCCTCAACTTCTCTGTAGTGGGACGAAAGACGCGTTCCAGATTGATAAACTTGAGGGAAACCCCATTGTAGTCTTCCTTCTTTTGGGGGACCACACGAAGCAGCTCTTGACAAAGATCTTCAATCTCATAGTTGGTGTATGTACGGCCAGTTTTGGGCGGACCATCTATAGGTAGGCCGTAGATGTAAGCCACGTCCTTGAGTGTGATGGTAGCCTTGGCAAATGGGAAATGAAAGGTGTTCTTCTCCGGCCTCCACTCCGGCCTCCACCTCTCAACCAGCCCCATGATCAAGGCATGGTCGATCCTCATCTGCCTCAGAGATCCTTATCCACCTCATCTGAGGCAGATGATACAACCCAGCATCCATAACCCACTGCATCTGACGCCCGTTTAGGTCCCACCTCCCATAGTCGGAGTTAGTGTGAAAGCATCTGTATGTACCCAACTCCTGCGAGAAAAGTGACATTTTAAATAACGTTAGCCACAGATTGAAAAGAAGTTCAATTGACTAATAGTTGTGTGGAAAAGAGTATATCAAACCCTCTTCAATAGCAGTGGAAATTTGACGCTCTTGCTCGCACAAAAGTCGTGCTAGTTGAGCATTTGAGGTAATAGCCTTGTTGCAGAGCAATTCGTCATTGCTTATATTCTCTTTAGACATCTGTATACATTTAAATTAGACATGATAGCATTGAATGTTATGAAGGCAAGCATGAATAAAAGGGCAAGCATACATAAAAAATGTTCACAAGTCAGAAATAGTTAACAGTAAAAATTTTCATGCTTAAAATAAATACTGCTGCTAACTAGATTGTGGGCTATTTAACACTATCATCTCAATCGGGCAAAGTATTGGGAATGGACCTGAGCGAAACTGGATTGGGACCCAATTATTAGTCAGGTTAAAGAAAAAGGGCTCATATGCGGATCCTTCAGTTCAGGTCCTTTGAATTTACGTATAAGCTAAAATATTGTCGGGGACAATTTTAGGTGATGGACATCGTCATTCATCCCTACCGTTGTTGCATTTTTGGTTTGGGTCTAGTCGTGCTAGTTTGGGTTTGGCCCGGCCCAGTGGTAACAATAATTATTTTCTTCCTTTCCATTTAGTACAACTGTCCTCCACCTTTGTGGCCCATCTTCGAACGGCTTTGATTGATGGGCGTTTTGTATCCTTTCTCAACACGTTTTCTCTTCGATCTCCTTTTTTCCCGCCCTATCTGCTGCAGCCTTTGTTGACCAACTCAAATTACATTTACACCCCCTCCTAAAAAAAGGGAAAATCACATTTACCCCCTTCACAGACTAACAAAAGACAAGAAACAGCTGTCCGAAATCCAATGCAGAAGACAGTCTATAAGACGAACATTCAAAGGTGAGGAAAAGCTTTCAATCACTTTTTTTTTTTTTTTGTGTGGTAGAAGCTTTCGATCCTCTTAATCGTACTTCAAACTAAAAAAGGTGTAAAAAAATTGAAAATCACTAGCTGAAAGAGTTAAGAACTGGATCCACACGTGATTTTAAGATTAGTAAGGAAAAGTGTTTGATGGCTCAGATGGACGTGACTGCCAGTGGGACATCATTGGTATCATCATATTAATGGTGTAGATTTGTCGTTGCTGTTGCTTTTTTGTTGGCTTTGTCTCATAATGAATCATCCATTTTTATACTAAAAAAGATTAGAAGATTAGTGGTCCAATTAGTACAATCTCGCATTTTCAATATATAAATTCGAGTCTCAATTTAAAATACAGAAATGATTCTGTCCTTACCTCTCTCGTTCATAAACTAACCATTTGCTCTAACATATGTAACCTACCTCTATTAGATTAAACCCATTTGATATAAAAAATTTATACAGTAATGGTGCTTCTTGGCCAAGTTTTTCTTTACCCATTGACCACTTGAAGAGGACCAAAAATGCAAAATCTTTGAATGTTGACGAAGGACAATCCAATAATGGGAGAAGGAAAACTTTTCTTCCTGAGGCAGTAAGGTTGCTTTTGCAACATTTCCTCGTCTGAGCAATTCTAAGAGATATTTTAAATTTGGATAGTCTTTTTCAAAAATAAAAGTTTATATGGCAAAAAAAAGACATGTAAATTTGACGTCTTACTTGGGCAACTCCAAGAGAGATGTCAAATCATTATTTTATTATTATTTTATTTAACCCTTATTAGCTTTATTACATAGGTACCAACATTCACTTACCTTCACCATTATTTTATTTAAAAAGCAAGAAAAGGCAACTCACTTTATGGTGTGCAAAATTTGGCATACCAACTCATATTACAAATCCATGTAGATTATGAAGTAACTGTTGGAGTCTCTCTCATATGCCAATTAAAGCAAAAGGATGTTACATGGTCAAAAGCAGTATTTGTTGGAGTTGCTCTCAGAGAGGAGGTAAGGTTGCATTTGTGAATATACTATTAATATAGACCGCAGTAAAGTTGTAAATAGACTGTTTTTTCCCTTCTTTTTTTTATTTTCTTTATTTACACTTTGTTCGAGTCACGGGTCGGGGCTTAGGTCCACACGATGATAGATGGACATGTATGATTAATGTTTAAATGCATTAATATCAAACCACGACAAATACACAATAAATCGGTTGTTTGATAAATTTACTTTACTGGTGAAATGAAGTAAATGGTTAATATAAGAGAGAACAAAAGTAAAGATTTAGTCAAATCAAAAGGTGAGAGAATAGCTTTCTGGTTTTCTTATAAAATGAAGATCGTTTTTCGTAAGGGTACCGTTTTTCGTAAGGGTACTCATGGGACCAGGCCCGGCCTGCTTTAGGTCCGGCATGAAGTTTAGGTTCTAATAGATGGGCTGTGCTCAGATTTATTTTTATTTAGACTCAGTGTTTGGGAGCCGGAATCCCCGCCTTGCCCAAATATACATATAATTATAAGAAAGGAAGTAATAATGCAAGGGGACTCAAACACATGACCTCTCACATGATATGACCAACCGGTTGAGCTAGCCTAGGACATGGTAAACATGACCTCTCACATGATATGACCAACCGGTTGAGCTAGCCTAGGACATGGTAAATATGACCTCTCACATGATATGACCAACTGGTTGAGCTAGCCTAGGACATGGTAAGAAACTGCTTTTATTTTTTCTATATCATAAAATTATCTATAGAAAAATTGTTGTTTTTTTTTTTTTTCTGTAACGGAGGGTGTCCCAGCCCTTTACACCGACTAATCCCTTTGGGCCCATATAAAAATTGACTTAAATCTCGCTAACATATTGGAATGCTATGGACCAATGGAATGGTCATGCATAGAAAACATAGCCAATTTTTGTGTATATATATATATATATTTTTTTTTTTTCTATCCTTGATTGATCTGGGACATCAGGTCCATTTCCTATACAGGAAGGTGTGTGATAGGAGAGAGTTGATCAGGAGAAGGTGGGATCAGAGGAAGTAGTGCCCACACATGTTAGATCAAGGTTATAGCTTCTCTGTGTACTATGTTGAGTGGAGGAGCATAGGATGAGAGGGACCAACGCAACTATAGAGCTTGCACATACTTTTCAGCTCCCAACACATCTCTCATCTATAGAGCTTGCACATACTTTTCAGCTCCCAACAGATCTCTCTCTCTCTCTCTCTCTCTCTCTCTCTCTCTCTCTCTCTCTCTCTCCCCTCTTTAGAATTTCTTCTGCATCTAAATGTACCTCTTGAATTAAGGGTGGAAAAGATGTCTTGTTTAGCCCAAAAGATGGTGACCCAGGCCAGATCTCTCTCTCCCCCATCTAGATTTTCTTCTACAACTAAATATATCTCTTGGATTAAGGGTGGAAAGGATGTCACGTTAGGCCAAAAGATGGGAACCCATATCTCTCTCTCTCTCGCCAAAAGATGGGAACCCATCTCTCTCTCTCTCTCTCTCTCTCTTGACATGGAAAGAGCTTCAAAGGAGGAAGAAGTACGGGGAAATATGGAGGCTTTAGCTCATTCTCTTGGACAGAAAAGGGATTTGACGGCATCAGTCTGCACACAAGCTTCGTCTTCCCCATCAACTCAGGTGCCTTTTATTTAATTTTTCTTAATTTTCTAAAAAATTATAAGCTCTTTTCTTAAGTGATCTTTTTTTTGAAAAATCATTTGCCTTTTTTCTTCTTTTTTTCCAAGTTCTTGATGGTGTGTCCAGGATGAATAAAACACATGCATACCCGACGACTTCATAATGACAAAAATGCCCCTTAGTCAACTGGATATCCTCAGCTCGAACCCAACCCGACCCGACCCGACCAAAAATCGGGTTTGGGTCAGATGGGTTCTGGCCTTCAGGTTGGCCAAGAGGCAAGTTGCAGGCCAGGCCAAAAGAGGTCCAATAGGGTCAAATCATGACATCAGCTGATGTTATAATTATACAATAAATGATTAAAAAGTTTAATATATAAATATGAAAGAGAAGTAAAAAAAAAAAAAATTAGGATACAAGTGAATAAATAGAAAGTAGGGAACCTAGAAATTTCGTTTTAAATAAAAAAAAAATGTAACTAAAGTTCCCCCTGCAATTTCACGTATCTATTACTAATATCATAATTATATTTTTAAAATATAAATATAATTAAAATATTATCAATCCAACGGTATATATCACTCTCAGATAAATAAAATTTCAAATCAAAATTAGATATGGTAGGGTGCGGTGGGGTGCACGATGTGAATGGGTTGGATTGTGTGCGTGCCAACAACATGGACCCCATTATTTCTTCTCACATTGCACTGGCTGCATTATTTTTTTTGAATTTTGCAAACGATATTAGTTGGAACTGGAAACTTCAATAGACTGTTACGAAAGTGCACCCAGACACTTCATTTCTTCTCTTCTGATATAGATGATAGCCTTCTCCAAGTGGGTCTGATTTATTTTTTACCTTTCCCTTCCCTAATCTCCTTCTCTCGCTCTACATATAATATATATATATGTGCATCTACTGCTATAACTGGTAGAATACGATAACGGGGTCTCGCTAGACATGGCCGAAGTGAACTTGAGAAATCGACCTCCTGGTTTTCGTTTTTGCCCGAACGATATCCAGTTAATACGCTATGTCGAGAGAAAGAATCGTGGTTGCAATGATTTCATTCCAGTATATGCTATCTCTCAGTTCAAACCTGATCAGCTTCCACAGAGTAGTATTAGTTCTTCTCTCTCCCTCGTTTTTGTTAATAATTTTCTTTTTGCGTGTTACTTCTCTCCTCCTTTCAAATAGTAGATTGAGTCAGGAAGTTATACTTGAATGTTTGATTTAACACAACTGGGTTAGTTCAATCCATTCGTTAGGATTTTGTTTTTATTTTTTGGAGTCCGAAATATATTAGTCCTACTTGAAGGTGATCTATTTAGATCGATTTTGAATGTGGTATGAAAGACTTCTCTTTTTCTTGCAAAAGTGGTTAGAGTTGGGCAGTTCGATTATGAATATTTCATTTAAGAGATCTGGGTTAGTTCAATTCATTTGTTAGGAGTTGGTTTTTTTGAATTGAAACATAAGTGTCCTAGATGAAGTTGATTTATGAGATTTTGAATGTGGTAACAAAGCCAACTGTTTTTCAACTGAAAACAAATTTATGGTGCTAATTCCTGTACAGTTCTATGGTTTAAGAACATATGGGTGGTTGGTTACATTGCTCTAGGAATAGGATTAGATCAGTGCAAACAATTCCACTTAGAACTTGGTTCTGATTTCCAAATCCTGCTATGTATGTTGAAAGATAGGGGCCTTTTCAACTAGTTAGCTTCTTTCCTCCCTCTCAAACTGCAATTTTGTAGATAATGCATGTAGATAGATTTGATCAAAACACACAATCAACATTGTATTTGGGTATTGAATCTGGATCTTCTGCGCACCACTGAACTGGATTTACTTTGAGCCCCAACAGGAGTCAGTCACTTCAGGTGAGTTTACTCTGATTTGCAAATGTCAGGATCTTAATAGAAAAGGAAAACTAGTAATAGTGTAAAACAGTTCCAGTACTGTTGTTTCTCTTTTGTTTCCAAAACCCCTTTTCCTTTTCCGACATTTCTTTTCTATTAGTAGCAACGATAGAACTCTGATTGGACAAGCAAACTCAAAGCGCTCCCTCCTTTGATGCCATACAGCGTGTACTCTCTCAAGTCAGTTAAAGAAGAGAATGCATTTGTAGCATCTGGTTATTTGAATCCTTTTACTTAGCCATTATAGTGAAATAAGCATAATGTTAAGTACTAAGTTCTGCATTTTCCATGTCTAGTGTACTACAGAAAACGGCCATTATTATCTTCTTTAATTGTCAGAAAAGTTAAAACAATGATAATTGCCATCGGTAGCTAACAAGGAATTAATACTGTAAAGTAGGTTGGATGAGGAAAGGATGAGTTCATCTTATATTAGATTATAGTAGATTTGAGTTATATCAAGTTAGTGTTATATTATGATTACATGTTCAATCATTATTATGTGATTAGGTTTTTAGGATTGGGTTGGATTACATTTTCTTTCTGGAGTCCTTGTATTCTTAAAAATAACTATTGGTTAATCTTAATGCAATCACCACTATTTGACAAGATATAGTCTAGCGCTTGTTTTCCAAGTCTTCACGTGTTTAAAATAGGGATAATTCAAATAGATTTGTTTGAAATAGAGTTATTTCAATCAAACCTCTTAATTTTTATTATTATTATTTTATTTTATTTTTTTTGCTTGAAGGTAAATTTGTATTAAGCAAGCGAGCAACTAGGTTGAAAGCCCCCAGAACAAGAAGAAAAAACAAGAATGGGAGGCTTAAAAAAGAACTAACCCAAACAGGGCAACTAGATCACCAAACAAAAAAAAAAAATGACACAAAAGGAGAACAAAACTAAGCAGCTACACCACCAAAAACTGCACTATACAACACTAAATAATCATCCAAAAAAAAAAAAAAAAAACAGGATAGGGTGTGTTGGCAGGTTCGAAATCAAACTTGGGACAAAGCCGGCCATTCCTTTCAAACGAGCCAAGATCGACTTGGCTTTCTTCAGGGAATGTGCTTTGAGTTATTACTAAGGGACCATAAGACTGAGATGGCAAGGAAGAAGATAGCTACAACACATTTTCTTCCAGAGACATATCCATTAGAAGCAATAGTCTTCCAGATTATTGAAGTAGAGAGAGGGAGGGAAAGTAGAGCACCATATGGACTAAGAAGCCAATGCCAAAACTATTGGGCCAACTTGCATGAGAAAAAAAGATGCAGTTCACATTCCTCACCATTGAAGCAGTTATGGTATTTAGAGGCCATGGACCATCCTTTAGATTTAGCCCAGTTATCAATCGGAGTTTTCCTATGCATAAGGCACCAGATCAGGCAAGACATACGTGTGGAGATGAATTTGTTCCAAATCAGACTAGACCAGCAGGGTTCTACAGCCTTGGTTCTCAATAGATTCCAAGCTTTTCCAAGGGAGGACTTTCCTGAGGAGTTTCCTTGTTGACACCAAAAATGTCACTTAGCCTCCTCAACATCAAAAGCTACATGGAGCCGCATCCTACTACAAACAAGCAAAGCTGCTTCAAGCATCAGATCTTGTCAGAATCAAACAAAAACTGCAAGATCCTTCAAAATGGCCAAAAGAAGGGTACACATGAAGTTTCGGGTCATTTCGACACAATTTCGCCTAACTTCAATCCTCCAACGGCTGAGCAGGAGCTCCCGGCGGCGACAGTGTCGAAGACATCAAATCTTCAATCAGAACCTATGAATGGTCTCAAAATACCTCCAAAAGGCTCCACGCCAAGATTCAAGTCAAACCGACACCGTTTGACCCTCCATCAACTCTCGAAAGGCGAAATCTAGCCTCCCGGCGGCGAGAACTTCCGATGCCTCCATTCATCAAACAAAGCACATAAGTAACTTCTACTTGCTTCCAAAAGGCTGCACGTCAAATTTCAGGTCATTCCGACGACGTTTGACCAAGCTTTGACGCTCCGAAGCAAAATCAAGCCTACCGGCAACGGAGCTCCCCGGAGCCATGGTACCCAAATCGGAGGTAATGGATCATCTCAAAATAACTTCAATAGGCTCCCTGCCAAATTTCAAGTCAATCGGACATCGGATGACCGTACATCAAAGCTCGACATCTTCCATAAGATGAAATCAAGTCTAGCATCAACGGGACCCCAAACGGCTTCAAAAATCAAATAAAAGCCCATAGTTGGTCCTATCTAATGCTCAGGAAGCTTCACATCAAATTTCAGGTCATTCCAGCATCGTTTGACCTAGTTTCAACTCTTGGCGAAAAATCGGCTACAAAGTCTTCGACTTTTCCAAAAATAGGAAACTTTGTGCTCTAATTTGCACGGACTCTGGATGTGTTTTCTTTAGTGGAATCAAGCCAATAAATGAGAAGAAATGTCAAAGAAAAATACAGGAGAAAACAGAAACGAAAAAGCACGAAAAACGACCGAGAAACGGCGACCGGACGGCGACCAAAAAATGGGCAAAAGCCCCATGGTCGCCGGTGACCATGGCCCAGGGTCACCGGCGACCATATGGATCCGGGCAGCCAAAGTTCGCCCGGAAACCCACTTTTTCGGGTATTTTCGCGTTTCGCTACTTTTGGCCCCTGTGATTTTCTCAAAATCTGATTTTTTAGGCATGATATCCGTCGATCTTCGTCAACATCACGGATCCGCCATTGAAATCCTTTGATCATCATTGGACACTCCGAAACCGCCAATCGGCCGACCAAGAAAGTACACTTTCTGCTCGACCGATCGTGAAATCGACTGGACAGATGTTGTCGGCCCATTAGTATCAACCAATGTCTGAATTTGCATCGTCATCCGACATCAAATAACATGCGGATCCATCGATGATCATCGCAAGAAGAATTCCAAAAGACGCGGCGCGGCCCGCGACTCTTCAAGCAACTTGGCAACGAATTAATGCTGTTAATATACCTTTTTTATGACAACTTATTAGGGTCATTAACTCATTATTTTGGACGTCCCAATCAAAAACCAAGAAATGGGAGTTACAAGTCCAATTAATCATGTTAATTAACTATGTAACTGCTATCATTATGGAGTTTAATCATGGTAATTAACCATGAAACCCCCATCATCATTGAGATTAAATGCTCATTATTCTCTATCGGCCAATCAAAATCCAAGAAAAAGGAGTTACAAAATTATGAAATTAAATCTTTTAACTCCTCCCATCATGGAGCATTAATGTCATTAATGCCCATAAACCTTCCTAATGGCCACCAAAAGCCTATAAATAGGCGGTCATTCCAAAGGGAAAGGGTCCTGAAAAATTCTCTTGAAAATTATCCTGAAGAATTCTCTGCACAAAGAAGCTCTCTTGTCCTGAAGAAACTTTACTGCAAACACTATAAGGTGATCGAAGTCCCTTGGGCGGCCACCCCCCCAAGGTCTCCCCTCTTCTTCTAGCCAACATGGCCTAGATGCGGCTTTTCAACCCGTCTACTTGATTTTTTATTGGATATAGGACCTTCCCTTGGTCTTTGTCCTCTAAAATTCCGAGGTCCAAGCCAAGCCAAGTAAACTAAAGCATCAAGTGTTCTCATCTGAAGGACGGCGGCGGAGTCCATACATGATTTGCGACCGTCGATCTGAACGAGTCCCCACAATCTCCTAAGAAGTCAGATCCCTCTTTCTTTCTTTTCTATTGTATTTTGTATTTTTTAAAGAGATAAAAAAAATCACAATTCTTGTCTTTCACTATTGATAAGATTTGTAAAATTGCCTTCCATGGCAAAATCGCCTTCTACGGCACAAAACTGCCTTTAACGGCAAACTAAACAAAATCGCCTCTCACGCATGGTTTAAAATCTCGGCCGATACCGGTTCATATCGGCCGATATGAACCAGTATCGGCCGATACCGCGACGATATTTTGCCGCGATACCGAGTCAGGCCGATATGGTCAAAATATCCCCAAAATATCGGTTCATCTCGGCCGATATGGTCAAAATATTGGTTTTATCGATATCTCACCGATATCTCGGCCGATATTTTGAAAATATCGGCCGAGATGGACTGCGATGGAATACTGGTAAAAAAAAAGTAATTTTTTGTAACTTTTTCCCTATTTTCCAATTTTCTTCTCCTCTCCCCTCATCTCCTTAGAGGAACCATGTCTCCATAACTCATTCTCTCATGTTTTCCAAACTCCAAAACTATTTTTTGAAGAAATCATTTTATTTAGTAAGAGAAAATCAAGTACTTAACTACCTTATTTTTACTATTATGTGTTTTTTATTTTTTATTTTTAGATAAAGCATAAAAATGAATAAAAAGATCATTCGCATGTCATTTTTTGGTTTGTGATGTGTTCTTCACTTAGATCTACACACTTTTATCTTAGATCTACTTATAAATATGATTTTGGGTATAGAAAAATGGTGCTTTTTAAATCTTCTACTTAAAAAAAAAATTTTGTTGGAGTATTTATGCTACAAAATAGTAAATACTAATAGCTTATTAATAGTGTATAGATAATTTTTATATTATCTTTGTTTTCTTATATTTTACACTAATAAATTGATTATGAGCATCAATAATGGTTGCATTATATGAAATACTGGAGAAGACAGCGAACTGCGATACAGACATGGCTCATAACTTAAGGTGACCGAGATTTCTATTTATTGTTGTTACTAATGGAAAAAAATATTGTTTTCCACCATTTTCTAATATTCTGGATTTTTTTGGATATTTTTGCGATTTTTTTTTATTAAAAAGAAATTCACACCGCGACGACCGCAACGGACCGATATCCGCGACCGATACCGATATCATATTGGTTTTTCGGCCCGGCCGATACCGCGACCGATACCGCGATTTTAAACCATGCTCTCACGGTATTTAAAATTTTGTCGCTTTCTTTAAATATATGTGCAATGGAAAGTTAAAAAAAAAGTTTGATTTCCTTTCTACTTATGAAGGTGAATCTCCAGATCACCATTTCAAATTCCAAGTAAAATAGAAAATCTGACATACACGTACAAAAATGTTGATACTTGCTCTTTTTTTTCTCTTCGTCCCGCCGCACCCCAGTGGACCCGGGACGGAGGAAGGCAAGAAGAAAAAAGACGGGTCCATCATTCCTAGCCAAGAGAGATTATCTGGGACAGTGTTATCTCCTATAGAGATGAGACTTGTAGAATTGAACAAAAATCCTGCAGCTCTGTCGAAAGCTGGCTTAGAATATGCCAAACATTATCAACAATGATATCGGCAACTAAGTCTTTTTCTGAGAACTGAATGTTGGGGAACCTGGGGGCAATTGGATCGTGGTCGATCCGGTTTTCGAACCACAAGCTGATAGACTGACCATTGCCAACAATCTATCTACTGTCCCTCTAAAAAAAGCACGACAAAGATCTCAATCTCTTCCAAATGCAAGAGCCACCCCTTGGATTCTTGGAATTCCAGATAGGAAGACCTCTGAAGTACCTTGTTCCAAACCAATTGGCCCAAAGAGAATCTGCAGTGATTGCTGACCAAGCTAGGTTTAGTAAACAAGCTTCGTTAAACTCCTTTACCCTGTGCATGCCCAGACCTCCCTCAACTTTCAATAAGCAGACTGTCTCCCATCTGACGAGGTTTGATCTCAATTTATCCGGATTGGCAGACCACAAGAAATTCCTCATAAGCCGCTCAATTAGGAGGCAGGTGTTGCTAGGACAAGAACGATAGAGATATGTAGAGGGATGCAAGATATAACATGGCTTACCATGGCCAATCTGCCAGTGAAGAAAAGGCATTTGGTCTTCCAGCCTACAAGCCTTGATCTAATGGAGTCCAGGATCTTATTGAAATAGATGTGCCGAGCACTATTGAAGAACAATGGAACTCTAAGATAAACAGAAGGCATGGAAGCTAGATTGATTTAGAGAAGTCCTGTTGCCATATTAGTTCTCCTGGCACTGCATTTGCCCAGATACAAATGGCTCTTTCGAAGGTTGAAACACTGACATGAGGAGTCTTGATACAGTCTCTTTAGAAGTAGACTATTGCGTATAAGTTATTCAATTAGAAAAAGTAAATTTGTCATATGATAAAAAGTCAATGGGAAAAATTGTCATGTTATAAAAGTAATACTTGCAAATTTGTCATAAGATATATTGTAGACATTTGTTATATTATAAAATTTATTTGGAAAACATGTCGAGAGAGAGGTTACTTTATAAATCCATGTCTATTTGATTACCTTTTGAAACAGAGGCAAAGACACTTTAAGCTAAATGAATCCGACATCTATAAAACTTAACTTAAAACAGTTTGAAACACTTAAATATCTATATGAATAAGTTTTAAGTCGAATAAACACAAAAGGTAGACTTGCCAAACCACACAATGATACTTGTGTATGCATTGAGCATCTCATGAGCTATGAAAATGTAAGATACTTGTGGAATGTCTTTATGTGAGTTGCTGAAGGGTACCTATCGATCCATAATTATTGGTTAGTAGCCCGCCCTATCCAATATCTTCAAAAATCACCTTAATGAACCAATGATTGCCCCATATTGGTTCATATGACCGATGATACAAATAATATTAACACATGATGAATAACCATGTTTAGAGATATAGATATGTACACCTTAAGTTCTTGAGGATTTCTTTATTATTCTCTATAATTTCTTAAGATCAACTAGAAATTATGTTTGACTTTTTTTAAGAGATTAGATATATAGTTGATGACTAAGAATGATTCAGTTCTTTATTTCTTTTTCTTTTTTTTCTTTTTTTTTAGTTTTTTTTTTTTTTAGGACTTTATCCGAAAAATGACCTTAGATGGCCACTAAACGAAAAAGCATCAAGTAGTTCATATGATACAAAAGTGGTATTCTCGCCAAACTTTTCTTTTTTTTTACCCCCTTTTTCAACGAGGGTCGACGTCGTCTCTCATTTCAATGGGACTAAGTGTTTCAAAATTCTGGGGAGCGACGACGTAGTTGCTTATTCCACCCCTTCAACAAGACTTCATAAATGGTAGGGCAACGACATCGACGCTGATCTTAGTTTGAAAAAAAAAACATTAGATCCACTATTGTGCACACACATTACTTGATTCAAAGAAATCAGGTTTTCTTTTATATGTGTGGTGTTGAAGGGGAGATGACCAGGTTTTCTTTTAAAGAAAATGATGAAGGCTTTTTTTTTTTTTTCCCATTTTTACATTGCTTTTTTTTTTTTTTTGTGGGGTTCCTATTAATGATGCTTGCTATTTTTTATTTATCATCTTATGGGGCATTCAAAAGTAGGAAAATTGGTGGGTCCTTGAAGGAAATCAATCGATGAATTTATAAGCTTGAAGCTGATCAAATTGTAAAGGAATTGAGATATGTTATCATCAATATCGAAGGCTTATTGGGAAATGATATGTTCCATTTAAAAGTCCCATCTCATTAAGGTTTGGACTTTGGAGTCCGCCAAACTTAGCTTCAGGGAGTTATCTTCAGCATTCCAACTTTTGATGTTCAGTTCACATGGTTTGATTAGCTGATTGTATCATTTTCTCATGGCCCAAAAATTGTTTAAAGGAAATCATTTATTATTTATTTTATTTTTTAAGGAGCCCTCTGCCATGGCTTATACTCAATTAAAAGTGGTTGTGGCAGGAAAATGATCAATGGGGGTATCATTTGTTGCATTTCAATGGTTCTCTAAACACAAACTGCGATGTCTGGTATTATTGGGGGGCATCATTCGTTTATTCCTTTAATACTAAGAATGCAAAAAAAAAAAAAAAAAAAACTATTTTGTTTGTATGCTCAACTACACCATCATCTACTTCTTCCAGTCATTCACCACGAAAAAGATGCAATGACATGATTCAATCATCACTTCTGACCACATATCCTTCTGATATCCCCAACAGGGTTATGTACGTTACTATTATATCATTCAGAAGCCCAGTTAAGAAGGGAAAAATGGAGGGACCGATTAATGGGTTAATTCATTGAAAAGAACATGTGTAGTGCATGAATATTAATACTTTTATGGTGCTATATTGGAAATAGGTTGAAGGAAATTGAAAGAAGATGAATAAACCCACAAGAATTGTTATTTTGAAAAACAACCAATGGGTAGAGACAAAAAGAATACCTCCACATGATATGATGCTTCAATTCAAAACAGATTGAAAAACAACCTCTGAGACCATGTTGCAGACTCTTGAGGAAGAAGGAAGCAACAAAATTACCAGACGGGGGAAAAAAATGGGGAGGAAGAAAGGAAAAATATGATTTCGGGGGTTTTGTAAGGTTTAAACTACGACGACTTCGCTCAATGTAAACTTCAATAAAAAAACGAAAGTGATCTCAGGGGACCACTTTCGTATCATATGAACTACTGAAGACCTTTTCGTTTAGTGGCCATCTAAGGTCATTTTTCGGGTAAATTCCTCAATTATTATTATTATTATTTTTTTTTTTTGCAAGATAATGACTCCGATCCTGGCTATAACTATCTATTGATTTCCATAAGTGCAATCTATAATCCTAATCCTCTAAGCATGATGTCAGGATTGTCGCGACTGGAAACCCAGACCGTTCGACTTCCCTGTCATCACAGCATAATTATATCACAATCGCTATCATAAATCAAGTTTAAATGTGTTGCAATAAGAAGTTAGGGCAGACTTATTGTAAAATCTTTAATATAAATTTAAAGTCTTAAAAAATTTAATGCTTAATGAAATAAATCAACTATAATCTTTTAAATGTCCCAACTGAAAATAAATTATAAGAATAAAAAAGAACTAATTCTCTTCAATCTTCCGTTCGCTTAATTACGCATGCCAAAGCCTATCTCTTGATCATCATGCTCTTCATCTGGCATTATATTACTACAAATCAATATGACTAAGTGAATAGAGATCTAATTTACATATGTAAATAGCCCAAAATAATATTCAACAACATAAAAGACTTACAATTAAGGGTTTGGTCGTGGTTTTCCTAGACTAGCCTTAATACAACGCCTAAACACTAGCTAACACCGGCCTCTAAAAAGGGCTGACCTTCAGATAATATGTCTTGATTTGATATTTAGATTGGTGATCCTGACCCAATGGTCGGATTTATATGTCGAGACCTACTAGTTAGATTTATGTGTCCTTACCTTCCAGTTAGATTTATGAGTCATAATTCTGACTTTGATACATGGACTATCTATATATCATGCTAGTGGTCTAAGGTGTCCAAGAGGTTGGTGTTCAATTATGCCATCACATCTCATCCCGAAAACCGTATATACACACACATATACCCAATCCTTGGATATTTTTACATTGTTTTTTTTTTTTTTTTTTTTTTTTTAATAAAGGCAAATTGTATTAGAAAAGGGGGAGGGGGGAGAAATTCGCTTTACAGCCCCAAAGAGGAAAGCCAAACAACCACCCAAAAGCTAAACAACCCAAAAGAGGGAAACGTAAAAGCTATACAACCATTCAACTTACAAAGCTGAACGAAATGAGAAGATAAACTGATACCCCTTAAGGGATAGCAGACAAAGAATTACAGAAAGTTTGAAGAGGTCTACCAGAAAAAGGTTTCCCTAGTTTGAGAGAAGCCTTGAGAAGCTCAGGTGACCTTCGTCTGAGAGACTCTAGAATTCCTGTAGAGGTGATCATTTCTACATTTCCATAAGACAAAAGTAGTGGAGAAAGAAATAGAGTGTGCCCCTTTGCAAGCCAATTTGTCACTGTTGTTGGAGAGAGCATACCATATCTTAGAATGGGAGAGAGGACCAGCCAAAGAAACTTTTGAAGCTTTAAGAATCCAGCTCCAAATGGAAGACGCAAAAGCACAGTGGAAGAAGAGATGAATAGCGGTTTCCTGCTCAGAATTGCAAAGGTGGCATTGAGAAGCAAGGCTGAAACCAATAGCTTGAGCCTAGTGTAGAGTAGGAGTCTTGCCATGCAACATTCTCTAAGCAAAGAAGGAAACTCTTAGATGAAGAAGAGGATTCCAAATCAGGGAAGACCATGTAGACCAGACCGCTGACTCTCTTCTTGGTCTAGTCATCTGCCATGCTGCTTTGACGGTTAGGCCTTTTGCTGGGTCTGATTTCCAGATCAGCTGGTCGGCAGAGAACTCATCAATGGAGATGTTTTGGACGGCATTTCTAATGGCTGTTGTCACTGCAATGGGGATGTCAGGAGGGAGATCCCAGTTGCTGTCATTCCAGAAAGTGGAGAGGTGCTGGTTCGTAGGAAAAGATAAGAAGTGGAAGAGAGAAGCAAGGGGTTGATCCACGGCCGAGCAATCAAACCAAACATCAGCGGACTTGCCGTCCCCAATAATCCATTTATTACCATGATAAATTTGTTGAGCAGCGCTTTTGATTATTCACCAAATACATGACCCTGATTTTGGGGAGGAAGCAATCCATAAGACTGAGCCTTTGCGGTATCTATTTGACATCCAATTGGCCCAAAGAGAATTTGATGAAGCAACAGTCCTAGCTAGTTTAGTGAAGGAGGCTACATTTTGCTCATGGACCCTCCTAATGCCCAAGCCTCCTTCTTAGGTGGGAAGGTAGACTACTTTCCATTTGATCTGGTTCCTTTTCAGCTTGATAGGAACACTCGACCAGAGAAAATTGCGCATGAAGCTTTCCATTAGAATGGAGACTGATTTAGGAAGGGGAAAGATCAAGGCGATATGCATAGCCAAACTGCTTAAAACATGCCTCACTAGAATTATGCGTCCTGTGAAGGAGAGAAGTCTAGACTTCCATCTCGAGAGCTTGGAATGGAACCTGTCCAGCAGAGAGAAGTGATGCTTTTTGGGGGTGTCGATGATGAGAGGAGCTCCAAGGTACTGGGAGTGGTGGGGTTTTTCTTGGAGATTGGTAATGCCCAGAATCTGCCTTTTGAGACTACTGCTGCACTTACCAATGAACAGCTTGCTTTTCCTTTGGTTTATGGATTGACTTGAGCCTGATTGATAATCTTCCAGGGTCTTCTTCAAGGCAAGCAGGCCTCTTCTTTGGCCTTTGAGGAACAACAGAATGCCATCTGCATATAGAAGATGACAAGGAGTGTTTGGAACTTTAGAGAGGGGAGAAATAATATTTCTGTTAGCTAGGTTCTGGATGTTAAGGCCGATGATTTCTTCCGCCAGGATGAATAGGTAGGGAGAGGGAGGGTCTCCCTGTCTGAGGCCACAATTAGACTCAAAGAACCCAAAGGGATTTCCGTTGATAGGGACAGATCCCTTAGCTGAGTAGACACATTCTTTGATAAAGCTAATCCAAGATGTTGAGAAGCCAAAGAAGTGGAGGGATTTAAAGAGGAATGGACAGCTAAGCTTATCAAACGCCTTGGATATGTCCAGTTGCATGCATAGAGAGCCACCTCTGAGTTTGGAGTTGAGTTTTTGAAATAGCTCGTAAGCTAAGGCTATATGCTAATGTATGGATCTATCTTTGACAAGATATTTTTACGTTGTTGTCAATTTTTTATGATGAAGTTGTTTGAAAGAATAAATGCAAATAGATTTGGCAATGTCATAAATATACATCACAATTCTCTGAAAACACACTCATATTTTAGATAGTATGTGATATTCACGAACCACTGTTCCAATTTATTTTATTTTATAAAAAAACACAATAAATTTATAAAAAAATTAATTAAAGTTTTTATATTGTTGGTATGACTCATAGTGAGAGCTAATTTCTTACATGCAGGAATCTTTTCAAAGTATTGTTGTGAGTTACAATTAGTAACTATAGGTTTTCTAAATCTTTGTTCAAAGAGGTGTCTTAAGAGCCAACTAAAGTAGTGCATTTTTTGGTAGACCAATATCATGTTAGATTGTGTGGTCTTAATCTAGTAGATGATGTAATAGATTGACTTATACCAATATAATCATGATTTCCTTTCATGAGATGAATGGTGTTTTATTTACTTGTTTACACACAACCAATACAAATGACACAAAGGTTCATGAGATAAACTAGAGCCACAAGTATATTAGATGTAATACATGTGTGTGGATGAGATCCACATATAGGAGACTTATGTCACAAATCTTATACTTAAATCATTTCACAACCAGTGATGAGATTGGGCATCTCATCTGATAAGGTTGCAGTATTATGATCACTATGAGATAGTGTGATATGTCTCGATCATCGGGGTGTAAGACTCTGCATCATTAATGGACCTGGCTTTTTCTTGCCTTCCTCCTTCCCGGGTTCGCCGGAGTGCGGTGGGGCGAAAAAAAAAAAGCCAGCATCAGCATTTTGTACGGGTATACCAGATTTTCTATTCTACTTGGAATTTGAAATTGTGATCCAAAGATTCACCTTCACAAGTAGAAAAGAAATCAAACTTTTTTTCTAACTTTCCATTGCACATATATTTTAATAAAAGAGACAGATTTAGAATGCCGTGAGAGGCGATTTTAGTTTGCCGTGAAATGCAGTTTTGTACCGTAAAAGGCGATTTTGCCATGAAAGGGGATTTACAAATCTTATCAATAATGAAAGACAAGAATTGTGATTTTTTTTGTCTCTTTAAGAAAACAAAGAACAATAGAAAAGTAAGAAAGAGAAATCTGACTTCTCAGGAGATTGTGGGGACTCATTCAGATCGACGGTCGTGAGTCATGTATGGGCTCCGCCATCGTCCCTCATATAAGAACACTTGATGCTTTTGATTCACTTGGCTTGGCTTGGACCTCAAATTTTTAAAGGACAAAGACCAAGGGAAGGTTCTATATCCAATAAAAAAAACCGAGTAGACGGGCTGAAAAGCCGCATCTAGGCCATGTTGGATAGAAGAAGAGGGGAAACCTTTGGGGGGTGGCCCCCCAAGGGCCTTTAATCACCTCGTAGTGTTGCAACAGAGTTTCTTCAGGGCAAGAAAGCTTCTTTGTGTAGAGATTTTTAGGACAATTCTTCAGAACTCTTCAGATGATTTTTTCGGACCCTTTCCCTTTGGAATGACTGCCTATTTATAGGCTTTTGGTAGCCATTAGGAAGGTTTATGGGCATTAATGGCATTAATGCTCCATGATGGGAGGAGTTACAAGATTTAATTTCATAATTTTGTAACTCATTTTTCTTAAATTCTGATTGGCCGATGGAGAATAATGGACATTTAATCTCCATGATGATGGGGGTTTCATGATTAATTACCATGAGTAAACTCCATAATAATAGGAGTTACATGGTTAATTGCCATGATTAATTGGACTTGTAACTCCCATTTGATTGCTTCTGATTGGGCTGTCTAGAATAATGAGTTAATGACCGTAATAAGTTGCCATAAAAAGGTCATTTAACTTCATTAATTAGTCGCCGAGTGGCTTGAAGAGTCGCGGGCCGCACCGCGTCTTTTGGAATTCTTCTTGCGATGATCATCGATGGATCCGTATGTTGTTTGATGTCAGATGACGATACAATTTTAGACATTGGTTGACACCAATGGGCCGGCAACATCTGTCCAGTCTATTTCTCGATCGGTCGGGCAGAAGGTGTGCTTTCTGGGTCGACCGGTTGGCGATTTCGGAGTGATTTTGAATGATTTCGAGGGCGTACCCGTGACGTTGACGAAGATCGACCGATATCATGCCTTTAAAATTAGAATTTAAGAAAATCACAGGGGCCAATCATCGCGAAATGCAAAAAAGAATCGGAAAAATGGTCTTTTGACGGAAATCCGGCGACCCGAACTTCCAGGGTCGCCGGCGACCATGCACCCATGGTCGCCGGTGACCATGGGGCCGGCGACCTTGGGCCATGGTCGCCGGCGACTGTGGGCCAAGGTCGCCGGCGGCCAAGGGCCTTTGGTCCCATTTCAGTCACCGTTTGGTCGTCGTTTCTTGGCCGTTTTTTAGGCTTTTTTGCTTCTTTTTTCTCCTCATTTATTAGCTTGATTTCTCTGAAGAAAACCTGTCGAGAAGCCATGCAAATCAGAATACAAAGTTTCCTATTTTTGGAAGAGCCGAAGACTTTGTAGCTGATTTTCCGCCAAGAGTTGAAACTAAGTCAAACGACGTCGGAATGACCTGAAATTTGAGGTGAAGCTTCTTGAGCATTAGATAGGACCAACCATGGGCTTTTATTTGAGTTTTGAAGCCGTTTGGGGTCCCGTCGATGCTAGACTTGATTTCACCGTGCAGAAGATGTCGAGCTTTGATGTGCAGTCAACCGATATCCGATTGACCTGAAATTTAACAGGGAGCCTATTGGAGTCATTTTGAGACAATCCATTAGCTCTAATTTGGGTGCCATGGTCCCAGGGAGCTCCGCCGCCGGTAGGCTTGATTTTGCTTCCAAGCGTCAAAACCGGGTCAAACGTCGTCGGAATGACCTGAAATTTGATATGCAGCCCTTTGGAAGCATGTAAAAGCTACCCATGTGCTTTATTTGATGAGTGGCGACATCAAAGGTTCTCGTCGCCGGGAGGCTTGATTTCACCGTTCGAGAGTTGATGGAGGGTCAAACGGTGTCGGTTTGACTTGAAATTTAACGTAGAGCCTTTTGGAGGTATTTTGAGACCATCCATAGGCTCTGATCTAAGATTTGATGTCTTCAACACTGTCGCCGCCGGGAGCTCCTGCTTAGCCGTTGGAGGATTTAAGTTAGGCCAAATGGTGTCAAAATGGCCCGAAACTTTATGTGTACCCTTCTTTTGGCTATTTTGAAGGATCTTGCAGTTTTTATTTGATTCTGACAAGATCTGATGCTTGAAGCAGCTTTGCCTGTTTGCAGTAGGATGCGGCTCCAAGTAGCTTTTAATGTCGAAGAGGAAAAGTGACATTTTTTATGTCAACAATCATTGTGCTGGTACATTAGATGTATTGAAGAACCATGAGAGGCACCTTATGAAACAATATCTTTACTATAAGGTCTGCTCTCATAATTCCCTGGCAATAAGCTCTTAATCTTGAGACATTGATGAACCCAAATTTATATTTATTCATTTGCTCTAAGTCACCAATGAGTAAGACCAACTGTAGGTCAACACTTCGATGTCTTGGGTACGTGGTAGTGGGACTGTGGGAATATTTAATGGTCAAGATGAAATCTATCTCTATTATCCCCTTGTGCTAATTAATGGATTTATCATTAGTAAGTACGCACCCATTTCAATTAAGAGTTAATTGGATGGTACTGATGATCACTGTGATTGATTGAGTCTCAAGGATAATAAGATGTAGATCTAAATTAGTGGGACAGGTTTAGTCCAATTGATCCATGAATATTGATAGAGGGGCCTACTTATGGTGATAGGGAAGTTTAGGGTCTTATTGTAATTTACTCCTAAGACTGGAGTTTAATTGCATTTATATAGTAGAGTTATTTACAATTAATTGTAGGCCCGAATTGCACATGAGATGGGGGGTCACAGTATCCCAGTTGGAGCCAGCTTTATGTGGAATCCCTAGTGGTTCCCACACTAGCCCAAGATTGGATCATTACTAATTCTACTTGAACTCAAAATGAAAGGAATTGGAAAGTTGATATTTCTATTTAAAGTGAGGCTTCTAATAGTGGTAATAGTAATAAGAGTAAATTACTAATTACATATGGAAGTGGGAATTCTATTTTAATTAGTAAGAGGAGATGGCTTGGAGCTATAAAAGGAGATACATGGGGCTAGGCGTCCTACACCCTTGGAGTCCACTCCCAGCCCTTGTGTACAAGAGTTGAACACTTCTCCTCTCTTTTCTCTTTTAATTTCTCTTCTGGTTTCCCTTAGAGCTTCTAGTTGTTTTCTCTTGGAGATCTCACCTATCTCCTTGAGGAAAGAGGTCTGAGACAGGTCATAGCGTGGAAGGCTAAGAGGTGTTGGAAATTCTGATTTGATTTGTAAAAGAGTTCTTCATCAAAGAAAGATATCAACTTCTCAATTAGAGCACAACCGAACTCCCATGGTGTAATCTACTTCCTTGTTTATTGTGGATTTCGTGGTTGCTTGTTTGCTGCTGTTTCTATCTTCTAGATAGAGTTTTTTACTGCACATGATCATGAGAAAGAGGTCATGGATCCTGAATCGGGTTTTGAAGCCTTATAGATGCTTGATCCCTGCGTTAAGCATGTCAAAAGTTTTGTAAACCTATCCACGAGGCCCACCTATGTCCAACACATCAGAACCCATCATTTGAAATTAATCTTTGTTTTTTTTTTTTTTTTTGGCATGTATGTTCATAGTTGTCAATATCGCATAAAACTATTTGTCACACATAAATTATATGTATTTTTAAATTAGAAATGATTGAATAGCATAATTTCAATTGATGTATTAGGGTTTTAGGTTTAACTTAGGGTTTTGTCTTGTAATTAGGGATCTCTATTTTAAGGTAAGAGAGGTTTCATATGTATTTTGGTTCTAAATACATCTGGTTTTGATATCCAAGGTTTGTTAGATTTGATTGTATCTCTGTTGATTGCAACGGTTTGGCCAGGCAAGTGCTAATTCTTCATAAAGAAAACAGTGTGGTCCACTAAAAAGTTTATTGATGGTCTTTCATTGACTAGTTGGTTTATTGATCAGGCTTATGCTTAGCAAGCCATTCTATCTGTACATTTTCATTTATCTAACTTGGGTTTCAGTTCATTTATTTCTTATTTTATTCAAGTTTTAATGTAATAGCTATAGATTAAACTTTGAGGTAACTACGGGAAAAAACCCCATAGGACCCCATAGGACCGACAAGGACCCAATAACATGTTGAAGAAGGGAGGGGTCCTCAAGTTCCTTTTTAGTCTTTTTTTTTTTTATCATTTTGGGATATGTTCGATATCGACCATTTTATAGTGTTCAACAAATAAGACAGTTATATGTTATAAAAAAATCTGACTGCAAATTGGTCGATATCAACCATTAGGAGGAATTAGTAATGGTCGATATCAACTATTTCGTCGTGTTCAACGAATAAGACAATTATGAGTTAAAAAAAAATATGACTGACAGATTGGTCGATATCGACCATTAGAGTTAAGAAGAAGAAAAAGCGCTCTCTCTCTCTCTCTCTCTCTCTCTCTCTCTCTCTTCCACAGGTGAGCAAGAAGAATGCATATCAGATGTTCGACAAAATGACTGATTAATTACCAAAAGTGAGAAAAAACCACCAACCATATCTATCAGTCAAGAACTGGGCTTTTGAAGACCATGGAGGTTTTGATTCTATCCAATAATCCCTCACCTAATTATCTCCTTCATCTCTTCATTTCAAGAACTAGGCTTTCACTGAACTGTAATCTTCTATTCTAGTTTTTAAGAAGATCAAGGAAGAAAATCAAGAGCAGTGATTTCATCTCTTGTTTGAAATCAATCCCTCATATTCACTTCATTTCAGGAATTGGGTTCTCAACATAGCTGCTTTTCACTTCAAGTATCTATAAGAACAGAGATGAAGGGGATGAAGGGAAAGTTCTTAAAGAAACTGAAATCCATTGGACATATTGGCTTTCTGAAACCTAAATGTGTGCTTCAAGCGACTGACTGCTTGTAATGGGTTTTTAGACCCTTTTCCCTCCTGATTCAAGCCAAGTTCTAAAGGTTCTTGATTCAAGCCAAGTGTTTAAGGCTCCCCTTGTTCACAACGCAACCCAACCCGAACCCGACATCATCGACATCTCAAAGCTCTTGAAAGACCTTAGAGAAGAAAATGAAGAGATAGAACGCCACATTGGCACCATTTATAAAGAAAACATCTGGCCTCCTGAACCACCCAAAGTCCAAATTCCTTCCAAGGAGAATTCAGAGGTTGAAAATCATAATTTGTGCCAACGCCCATTGTCTGAGAGATCCAGTTTCCGACTTCCAGATATGAATTTAGGAACACTGTTTGATCCAAACCTGCTGACAATATTCTCGTAAATTGGTCGATATTGACCATATCGCAAAATGATAAAAAAAAGGACTGAAAAGGAACTTGAGGACCCCTCCCGTCTTCAATATGCTACCGGGTCCTCGTCAGTCCTATGGGGTTTTTTCCCGTAGTTTCCTCTTTCATTTTTCTTTTTTTCTAAATTGAAATTCTCAATTTACTAATATAATAATCTATTGCTTTTACATTTTCCTCAAAAGCTAAATCATTGTGTCCTTAGCAAATTCCCAATTAAGATATATATATATATAAGGACAGCTCTCCTAAACTGAAACAGTACTTGTCTCATAAATCAAAGTCGATTATCGTTTTTTTTTTTTTTTTTTTGGTTGCATGATGATTGGCTCCAAATCAAGATAAATCCAATTAGAACTAGATTTTTTTAGTTTCACCATGCAAAAACAGATATATTCAACTTTGATTTGTAGGACCAGCACTATTCGAGCTTATGATAAACTATGCTACAGCTTAGGACAGCCCTGCTCTTTATATATTCCCATATATATATATATATATATATCTTTGTGTGTGTGTGCATGCTTGCATGCGTGCGTGTGTGTGTGTGTGGAGCATTGGAAAACTCACATGTGTGTGTGTGTGTGAGGAGCATTGGAAAACTCGCAGGGAGTTTTTCTTAACAAAAAATGCCCCTCACAGTTGAGCCTACTATGGTGTACGCATGACAATCATGGAGTGCTGCCAAATGGAATAATCAAGATGAGATCTACCTTTGTGGAAATCTTATAAATATTACGTGAAACATTTCTAAATGAAAGTCACAACACCAAATTCTAATAGTATATTCTAAATGGGACACTTGTATCTATATTTTTACCTTGAATTTTACCAAATGTTGGGTTGTTTTGCTTGTTTTTCAAGTCCTCATTATTTTCTATGTTTTTAAGCTAACTCTGGACAATGAGATGAGGCTATGATGATAATGACGACAATGATGATAAAGTTACTGCATCCATGCTCGAAATTATTTAGCACAGGTCATAATATTTTCCTTATATTTGCTATATCTTATCAAAGGATCAAGACCTAAAGACTTGAGCCCAGTTACATAAGAAAAACATGACCGCTGGGGAGCCACTAATAGGTGGGAGTTAAGGAGAAATCTAGAGTTTCAGAATGATGATTTTCCACTTTTTTTTTTTTTTTTTCTAATAGAGATTGTTTGTATTTAAATGAAGGAAGCTACATTGGAGAAAATCATTTTAAAAGCTTCTGTTGAACAAAAGCTTAATTGTATAATAGTAAAATGCTACTTTTTAATAATGAAATAACATATCAATAGAGGAAAACTGTTTTCCCTATCCTGTGGAGGCGAAATGTTTTTCTCCTAGGAAGAAAATCCAAACCGAAGGAAAGAGGATTATCCTCAGAGAAGTTTTTCTCCTCTCCAGTTTTCTCCTCATCCAAATAAGCTGTCATGTGGTTTTTCAATGCGGGGAAAGTGAAAGAGGGCTTTCTTCAATTCATTGGATAAGAAAACTAAGAAGAAACTTGGAGAATAAGAAAACTAAGAAGAAACTTGGAGATAGAGAAACCCAGGGATAAAAGGATTAAGGACCTCGTCTGTCACTTTACTCATATGAAAGTCCAAAGAATATAAATTGGTTGGAGATAGAGAAACCCAGGGACAGAAGGCCCTCATCTTTCACTTTACTCTTATTTGATGTTAACTAGATTAAATATGAAAGTCCAAAGAATATCAAATGCTTAAAGTGAGAAAGTTTCTGCCATCACTTCCCTAAGTGGGGTTTTTGCTTTCTCCATCAAGAGGAGAAAACACCACCAAGTGGTCCCACATTCACAATGCAACAAAACTTGAAAGTTTTGTATGACCCACTAGAATAGATGCTAGTCTAATTAAACAACTCAATGCAGTGGATGTAACCCATTAAACAAGATAGAACTAGCAAATAAATCTACCAAGCAATCACCACAAGAAGGCAAAAACAAATTTATCATGAAAACCCTTTTCAATAAGAAAAACCACGATTTAGAAATCAAAAACTTACGAATAGTTACAAAGATATGCTCACAGCTCTTTTACCTCAGTTAGTACCTCGGCTTAAGGACGGTAGTTGTTCTTGCACAACTTCCATTGCCATGACTTCTACCATGCACCGTTCTCCTTATTTGATCTCCTCGTACCTTATCAGCTAAGATTAAATATCTTCTACAAGAGAGTAGAAGCAATACAACCTTCTAGAGCAGTCCTTCAGAACAATATCTCAATGGCACTAGGGAATAATTCTTTCTCTCGAAGACACCTCTTACTCATATTAATGAGAGAGGTAGTGTGTCTGTTTGGGTTGAGAGAATCACCCAATTTACAGCCCAAAATCCGCGCATAAGGCTCCTAGTGATAATCCACTAAGAATTACAAGCATTATAGAACTCTTGCATAGAGTTCGGATCAGACTGGGCGTAGTCTGCCTCACTCACTATAGCGAGCATCATTTTCGCTATAACGAGAGTACTCTTGGGTCATGCAATTATTGTCTAACATCTATTGTCAAACTTTTTGACCCTTACAAAACTAGGGTAAACCAGGTCTCTCTAAACACTTTCAAGTATGACCTTATATATTTATATGAAATTAATTAAGTACCATGATAAGTAAACTATTTTGCTAAATTTAGACCATACTCTTATTCATAATGGGGTCAACTTTATGATCCATCCAAATCATCCACACACATGGGACAGCCTGAATCATATTGGATCAATTGAGTTTTTACTAATCCAATTGGACTGGACTGTTGAAGACTTAGCACATTTTTTTTTTTTCTGTTGAAGACAGACTTTCACTTCTTGTTATAGTATTTCTGTTCTTTTTACATAGTATTTTGGATGTATTGATTTGTAGATCGTTCCACAAGAGGGAAAAGGGGGGAGCAATATTTTTACGCCGTAAGAGATCCCAACAAATCCCGGCAAAAACGCTCAGTGGACAAAAAATCCTTCTGGAGGACGACTCATTCTAGTATAATTACAGACCAGGGAACTGTTAAGGGACACAAGATGAGTTTGGTCTTTCATACTGGAAGAGGACGAAAAGGCACAAAAACTGAATGGATGATGCAAGAGTACAGCCTCATTGCTGCAGCTTCACCTGAGGGTTCCTCCAGCTTAGCTAAGGATAAGAAAATGAAGCAGGTGAGGAAACAAAACTATGAATATGGTTTACTAAGCATGCTCATAAATGCTAATTTGCTTGCATGCTCACAACTCATACTTTCCATTTGCCTTTTATGCATGTGATAGGAAAATTGGTTTAACATTATGTTACATGTGCAAGTGTTATACATGTGAAACAAATTGCTATGTTTGTCAAAATCATCATGTTCACATGAATAAATGAGTATCAAACTGTTTTAGGTTAATTTGGATTTTTTCACAAATTTCTCAAAATCCATGAAGAATTAGGATTTGAACTTTATATCTCGACGTCTACCATTAATACAAGAATATTGAAATGTTCAGATCATGAATTGGGTGTCCAAAGAAGTCTAGAAAATCCGATCTATAGGTTGAGACTTTTTCACACATTATTCAAATTTTATAAAGATTTAAAATAATCAGCTTCAAGATCTTGAAGCCTTTTTTAGTTCAATAAATAAATTGAATGATCTGGATTACAAGTATAGGGTCACAAGAATTAAAAATAAATAAAGATTTTTGATGGGCTCCACAAATGAAAAATCACCAAGTAACTCATTGTACTAGTGCCTTTTTGGTTTAGGGGTGTAAATGATCACTTTCACACCTATATATATATATATATATATATTTATATATATGGTGTGAATGATCACTTTCACACCTATACACACACACACACACACATATATATATGAACTCTTTAATCCGTTGCAAACCAAGCCCACCCTCATTTTTTGGTAAGCAAACAGTCTCCCACTTGACGAAGTTTCTCCGAGTTCTATATGGAGAAGCCAACCATAGAAAGTCAATCATCAATCTCTCAATTGAAAGGCAAGTTTTACTAGGGGTGGGGATTGCCATACAGATGTGGAGAGGGATAGAGGAGAAAACATGTTTTATCAAAGTAAGTCTACCTGCAAAGGAGAGGCATTTGAGCTTCCAACCCGCTAGCTTGGAATGGATAGAGTCTAAGATCTTATTGAAGAGACTATGCCTGGGGCTACCAAAGAATAGCGGGACACCAAGGTAAGTCAAAGGAAGAGTAGCCTGAGGGATAGAAAAGAAATCAACTATCAAATTTGCTCTCCTAGCTGTGACCTTACCCATGAAAAGCTGACTCTTGTGTAGATTGAAAAACTGCCCAGAAGAGTCTTGGTATAGGTTGAGAAGACTCTAAAGGCCTCTTAGACTTCTTTCGGAAGCCATCTACATATAAGAGGTGACGAGGAGACAATTGAATCAGAGAGATTGGAACAATTTTACCCTCTTATTTGAGATGGCCACTCTAGTTGTAGTACTAGAGATAGACGGTTGGATTCAATGTAGGATTAGTGCTTTCCTTGGTTTCCAACACTACCTGACTTTTCTCTCTCTTTCTCCGATGCACTTGATGGTATTTGGGGAATGATGGAATGGGTCGACTGATCCCACTTTTATATAATTAATTTAGAGATTTGTTTCCTAATAATGTGGGAGATTTGTTTTTCAATCCAATGGTGCAGGTCTCAATATTACTTGAGAAACTACATTAAAGAGAAATACTAAGATCTCAACAAAGTGAAAAACCCAATGACAACAGCAATCTAAATATTTTTCATAACACTTACTTGTCATCTCACGTGGCCCTCATGTTATCTATGCTAACAATATTACTAGCATGCTCCTTTGTATTCACATGGGCAGCTGAACTGGCCGTATGGAATATTGAACTATCATGTTTGGCGGTTTGGGCATCAGCTTGGATATGAAAAATATGTTAAGTTACTTAAAAGTAGAAGGTTTTTTCTTATTTTCATTTTTTTTGTTGAGCTTGTAAAACGGTTTTCTTGGTCTGCCTTTTCCAGGCATTGGATGCATCTTGCTCAATTAGTGCACTGCATAGGGAAAGTGTTCTCCTGCACACTACGGTCCAATAGATCGGCTTCATGGCCGTGACAGTGAGATTCAGGGGCTTCTCCGTGTTTGGAACTGTCCAAATATGTGGGAGCACAAAGCGCTCCATGCAGGAGAATGTTCTCTGCATAGTATATTACTTTACGCTATTTTGAGAGTGATTCATCGAATGATATTTCTTGGATGAATTCTCGGTAGACCAGCCTTGGAGATTCTTCTATTAAATTCCAAGAGATCAAAGTTGTCACATCCCCTTCCCGAGATTACCCAGGCCAAGGTAACCCCCGAGGTGTGACACGCGTACTCTTGTGACTTTCGTACTTGCTCGGGTCAAGCACGAGTCACGAAGGATAGAATTTCCACTTGTGAGACATGTTCATAGGCACATGTCCCTGTATATTTTCAAAGCGGAAGCATCTAAAACA
This sequence comes from Persea americana, assembly GCA_029852735.1. Lineage (NCBI taxonomy): Eukaryota > Viridiplantae > Streptophyta > Magnoliopsida > Laurales > Lauraceae > Persea > Persea americana. The sequence continues at coordinate 56,013,755 of CM056813.1, read as the reverse complement.
AATATTAATTGGTATCATATTATGAGCTGTCCCAAACATTCAAGTTCATAGAAAAAGATGATTTCATTCACTATAAAGAAGTAGAGATCATAAAACTTACTCTACCTCACAATACACGTACAAGTATATATAGAAGAAAGTATTTTTTTTTCATAAGTATTCTAACAACATATACATTCTAATCAAGTTCAAAATCACAAGCAAAGATTTTCTTAGTTTGCCCTCAAAAGAGAAGACTCATTGAAAATCCAAGAGGGTCGATCAATCACCAACCTAAAGGATAAAAATAGTCCCAATGCAGATTATGATATGGAAATAAGAAAGCAATAATCTAAGGCAAACAATCAATCAACCTTGAAGATGAACACACAATATTTTAAGTGGAAAACCCTGAAAAGAGAAAAAACCACGGGCCCTCACCCCAGTCCAAAAAGATCAAACACTAATCAAACGAAAGTTACAAGCAAAACTCACTACCCTTTATAGTTGAACTCAACCTAAGAACCGTAGTGGATCTTGCCGACGAGCACGCTGTTCACCTTTTCAAGCACTTCAATCTTCACGCCTTGAACAAGGCAAATCAACTGAGAACGTAGAGGATGAGTCTCCAAATGAAGAAAGCTTCAGCACATCAATCTCACAAAGGCTCTCTGGAGGGGAAGAAGTCTAACTAATCATGATCTAGGGTTTTTAACTCTAAGAGATACATTCTATGATCAGGCTAGAGGCTTAAATCAGGCCTTTTAAACGTGTAGGAGAGATTGGGTTCGAATCGGATAGCAGTAGGAAGATAGAAACAAAAATATCCTAAATTCTAGCAAACTCGCCGCTGCCCGATCAATAGGACAGACAATTAACAATAAGCTCTTCAAGTTCGATCGATCGGACAGTCTTTTAATAGGGAGTGCTTTCAGGGCCGATCAATCGGACAGAGACAATCCAATCCATGATGATGATCTTAACGAATCTTCGGGCGATCTTCGATCTACTTGCATGCTTGATACAGTCCATCTAAAATAAATGAAAAATTACAATTAACCCAAGTTTTGTCCATCCAAATGAATTTGCCAACACTCGAAACCTTACACTCATGACGCTCTTCGGGAACATGGCTAAACAGCACCCTCGACTGTCCATTCTATTAGGCCTACTGGTACCTCATTGGCTTCCTCCTCTCCCTCCATGGTCTCCTCAAGATTGGGAGCGGGGTCTGCATTTGTAACACCAAGAATAAATGGTGAATACGACGATTCAGTAAGTATAAACAATAACAACTATGCATAACATATCAATTTTTAGAATTAATGACAAGTGAGTGAAAGAGGGCATATGAAGATGAACTAGGCAAATTGTGCAATCGAATAAATCATGCTTTTATGAATCAATAATTAATGAAATTATACCATCTAGTTGGTTACCACATTATCTAATCCTTCCTTTCAATTGGAGAGGGAATCACGTTGGGATGTCACCAGTAACCTGGCTAAAAGTTCAACTGGCTACCCAGTCCTGGAGTTCCGGTACTCTAGACTGTCAACTGCGCAGCGACTTTAACAATACTAAACCAAGAATCACCCCGTCGGGTATCGTCCGGTCAAAGCCAAGAGGTACCAACTTATTCAAATCAATCAATAATCTATACTTGAGTAGACACACTATACATTCCAATCAATATGATTTAACCAATTCCACTCACAATAATTCCCCTTAAGACATACTCAGTTTACCTTATAGTCAGTATACATTGGTATTGAAATGATAATTCAATTAACAATACGCAGAAGGTACAATTTATGTAGATGGATATTCATTTAACATATGGAGTCATTAATATAGTCAACCAATATACACATGCATTACAGTTAAGAGAGTCGAGGTGATTTACTAGCCAACCCTAAACTATTTATCCGTTGTCTTTCATTTTCCATTCTGATGCAAAGTTAATGGATTCGATGCATTGCTCTCTTTATTTTGGTGTCACAAGTATAAATGAATCACATCAAATTCCCTAACTCAACACCCTTGGTAAAACAATAGATCAACCGGATAATATACATGACTAGTCCTCTAAAGACTATTCATATATTTGTAATTTCCTTTAGGCATGTGACAGGTCAAGGTACCGGTTTAAGGCCCTACAAGGTCCATTAAAGTCTCTAAGGCCCTATTGGTTAATATATATAAAGTCTAATCATCTTTAGAAACACTAATGAAGGGTTAACATTGTCTTCAAGTGATCTAAAATTCACTAGTTTGGTCAGTAAAGGCACAAAACAAAACACCAATTTGCTTTAGCGAACTCAGAGTTCGCTAGAGTGAACCCAAACTAGAGCGCATAATCGCTATAGCGAGCAACCCAGAATTCCACTCCGGAATTATGTGTTGTCATCCTTGCTTCCCAGGACTCCAGCTCCTTTTGGATTACCCCCGCACTCAAAATTTAAGCCTACATGCTCATCCAATTATCCATTCGATTCATCTATACCACAACCATTACATTATGCATCATGATTTCTATCTCATAAACCCATTTAGTTTTTTTAAAAGAAAGAAACAATATAATGAGAGGCTAAAGGATTTATACAATGAAATTTCATCATTCAATCAAGAATAAAACACATGCCTAATAAATAATTGGTCATACTTGCCTCAAATCCAAGCTTCTACACACCCTTAGCCTTTTTAAGCACAAACAAGCAAAAACCCCCCAAATTCCCAAACCCTAACAAGAAGATAATGCTAAATGAGCTATTAGAATGCATGCATATAAGAAATTCAAATCTAAGACTCCATTACAACCAAAGTCTTGAATTGGGTGGAGCTCTTACCAATGATAACCAAGTAGAAGTTGAAGGAGAAGGTTCTTGCCACAATGGAGCTATAGAAATGTAAAGAGAATATTGAGAAAACCAAATCCCATCTCTAATTCAACATGCACAGTTTCCTCTTGATGAGTTGTAAAGAAGAAAATGAGAGAAAGAAAAGGAACGCAAGAGTTCTCCACATGCACTGCTGAAACAATCGTTTGAAAATGGGGCTGGGGCTGATTTAAGTAACTAATTTATCCTATTTTATAAGAAAGTCCAGTTTGTTTGGTATATTTACACTTAAGGTCAATTCATGATCAAGCTCACTAATTTGAAGTCAGACAGAGTCGGGTTCAATACGGAAAATGACATGCTCGTCGAGATACACGTGATGATGCTAAGATGACGTGCATATGATGCCAAATCAAAAAAATCTAAATTTACGAAATCCATTTTAAACTACCTACGCAAGGCACACGGTCTAACCCAAAAGCTAGAATACGGCTAATTTACGCTAAAATAACTTAATTAGTATTTGAACATATTTAATTTAAATAAAACATAATTACTTAAGGCTAATCACAATTAAATTGAGTAGGGGCGTAACAAAAGTACTATCTTCGTCTCTTTTGATCAGTTTTCAGCTGGTGGGTAGGGCAGCAAATGCTTTTGTGGACGACTTAGCAAAACAATGGGTGGAAAGAGTTTGTAATTTATGTGCTAAGTTGGGTAGTATTTTGTTTTTGTTGAGTGCTTTTTTCGTTTGCATGTGGTGTAATCCCACGTTGGTTGTAGGCTGTGTTGGATTGTTTTGTTTTCGCTTTTAATAGAAGTTGACTTGTCACCAATCAAAACTATTACTTTACTGGACCAAAGGTTCATATATGTGTGGAAGTAACAGTAGGTGTTGTTGGAGGTATGGCTTGTATGTGGTACACATGCGATACACCACTCCGACGACAATGTATTTAGCTAGAAATCCTCTTCTTTTGGATTTTGAATCTAAGTTTAAATCTTGGACTAAGAGATAAAAGGCTTCCAACTAAAGTTTGAATTAGATAAAATCGAGAGAGGAAACCACCTGCAACTATGTATTTGGGAAGGAATATTTCTAATAGAAAATCTATAAATACATATTTAGAGTAACTCCACTTAATTGAAATTGCTTTGCGTCCCACCAATTAGACACGGAGAAAGGAAAATAGAAATGAGTTGTAAATCCTACCACTGGAAATCACGTGGCTCACATGCCACCGGTCTTATGTTAGGTCAAGTACAGTAGAGGGCTGATAGATATTAAGACGCCGCTTAGATTAAGACATGATCTGTATCCACGTAATACTCTTGATTAGCATTGCATTCCCAGAGGTTGAAACAGATGTGAAGTGATCTGTGGAGCTTTTTAATCGATGGAATGGCGCCATAAGTCTCTGGCCGTATGTCAGAGTCTATACATCCAAATCTATCACCCACAAGAAGAACAACCTCGTGTTGAATAGATCAAGAGATCTTGTAGTTACATTATTGACTTTGTATTATTCAAATCTAATCCTATTGTAGTCAATCCTTTCAAGTTTAATTTGCATTAAAGTTAATTAACAGGTGACTCAGGCATGTATGCAAAGTCAAGACTCTGTGGTCTTCAGTGCTAGCTGTTTTCTCTTTGTTGATTTCTTGGGGCACAGGGTTAACTATTTGTTCATTTGGATTAGCTTCTACTGAAGAACTAGACTTTGGATGACTTGAATATATTCGAGTACAAAACCTATATGCCTTGGAAGGATCGGTAATGGGATTTCATTGTTTCTGCCCAACCTCAATTCCCAACGAGATCATTCCATCTCTGTACCCTTTCTAACTGGCATACATTCGAGCTTAAAAGTTCTTCTGAAATTCCTCCCATCTTAAATTAACTTACCTTTTCATGAATTTATCTTAAGAAACCACTTATTTCTACACCTACGCTGATTAGTTCTACCTTTGCTGCTATTGAATTGGTTAGATAGACATAAGGCTTCGTAACGATGATGATAGTGGTGTACTAATATAGCAGTAGTCATCAATATTTGCATGCAGGTTGGTAAGTATGTTTTGTGTAAGATTTACAAGAAGGCAACAGCTGAAGGTGAAACAGAAGAAGTTTCTTTCAACTCCATTGAAGATGAATTAGTGGATGAAGATAGAAATAAGAGAATTGCATTCTGGTCTTACATACACGAGCACGCAGATGACGAAAATATTCTTAGTTGGTTTCTGGGATGACTCAGGATTTATATGTAGGCTCGATGCAGTCCTACATTTTTATATATACCGAAAGTACTATTTGTACTGATGGATTCTATCTTGGGGCCTTATATTTGTTTTTTCTCTTCTTTTTTTTTTTTTTTTTTTTGGGTAAAAGGGACCTTATATTTGTTGTTGTTTGTGAACACAATTCACAACCTAGTTTAAGATAAATGCACCTTTTTTTTTTTTTTGGGGTCTGTGGAGTCCATCAGTATCACATTCTGCGGAGTCTATTAAAGCAGCTGGAACCATTGGCGCCATGACTGGTGATCAAACCATAGTTGTTTTCGTGGACAGGGAGATGCCTAACAATTAAGTTAATGATTGTGTGGATGATGGAGTTCAATTTGTTACATAGTCAATTTGGCCCTCAAAACGCTCGCAAAATGAGGCTTTTGTTTTTCTTAAAATCCTAGGGTCTAGGCTTAGACAAAAAATTTGAGGGCCGGGCATAGACAAAACTAGGCCCAGTCCGGCCCTTGTATTTTTCTTACACACGCACAAATACATGAGTGATTACTAAAAATATCCCTATTTTTTTCCCTTTTTTTTCTGTTTTTTATTTTCTTTCTTCTGTTTCACCATTGTGCTATTTCTCTATTGGTGGTAAATAGAGTGTTAGGATCCAATGTCCAGCTTTTATAATTAGTATGAGTCTTGCTGCATGTTTTATTAAAAATACATTGCATCTGCAGTGTTTCAGTGCCTAGACATGTATGGTTCAGTTTGTCCGACTTTACTTCTCTTTGTTATTTGCCTAGCCATTTGTTGTACTTACTATTTTCACCTATGTCTAAGTTGTGCTTGATATGACCTGTGATTTATGCCAAGAATTCCTAGCCACACGTATATCATGGCATGGAGGCAGCCTAATTTGACTTTATCTGATGATTATCTATCAATGGACTAAGTCTCATTAAACAAATATAAAATTCAGTTCCAAAATCATAAGATTTGGGTACCTAAATCCTAGAAATGATGGTAAAAATGACTTGGTTAGAATCATAATTAGAAAACCCGAAATCCACACTATATGAGCCCTCTCTCATTCCCATAATTAAATTTATTGAAATTTCCATACATCTAAGTTTGCACCATAAAAATAAGGGCGCACTTCTTTTTTAAAAGGCAAATAATGACACTTCTTTTTTAAAAGGCAAATAATGTCTTCTTTTTGTATATGTTTTTTTATTTTTTCAGTCATTATTACGTAAATTGAATTTTTCAATTCCGTTGCATTCCTTGTTAGGTATTGTCATCTCCGAGCCCAAATAAAGGAGGAGGGGTTAAAATTTGGTTGACACTCGATGCCTAGTGGTAGTATTTTTTTGCTAAAAGGAAAATTGTCTTAAAGAGAGGAAGGAGTACAAAGGCTGAAAGCCCCAAAGAGGAGAACTAAACAGACAGCTTTACAAGCAAAGAGATGCCTGGTGGGAGAAGAAAAAACCAAAAAACTGATTTTCTCATTTTTTTTTTTTTTTTTAGGCTTTGGGCCTGACCCTGGCCTGCAAGGGTTTTTTTTTTTTTTTTTTTTTTTTTTTTTTTTTTTTTTTTTTTTTCTTTTTTTTAATATAAATTGTATTAAAACGAAAAGGAAACATGGACCGAGAAAATCAGCCTCCAAAGCAAACGAAACAGATTAGGACTCAACAAGGAAAAGCCCAATATAGGAAATACAACCAAAAGAAAAGGAGGAATATAAGAAAGTTTTCAGCTAAAAGAGAGGTGAATACATAAACATAGAAAAAAAAACAACAAACCCCAACCTTCCATCAGCTTTTACTAGTGCTGACCTAGACGCAGAAGAAATCGAGGAAATCTGTAACCTTGAACAAAGACATCATGAAGGTCTTCTCGATGCCGTGGCAGATGACAACCTCTTAAATTCCTTATAAGACCTGGAGCACCTCCGGCTCCCTTAAATTTGCCTCTCTTAGCTTATCTAGAAGAAGTGTTGGAGATTAAGGCAATGGAAGACTTGTTTTGGAGAGGGTTAGAATAAAGGCCTAATCGTGTAGGTATGCCTCAGGTCTGAACCTGTGATTGTTTAGATAAGAAATTAATGAAATGAGTTGGATAGAGAGTGTGGAGAAAGAATGTTGTGCGTAGTTAGTATAGAATTGGGAGGTAGATCTCATCTCCTGGTCAGGGGAGGAATCAGGGGTCTTTTTTTTCTTTTTTGTTTTTTTTATTTATTTGGGGGGGCCGGGGGGTGGGGGGGGGGAGGTTGGGGGTGTTGTGACTAAAACTACCAAAAATTTTATTACGCTATAGTGCTAAAACTACCAAGAATTTCATTATGCTATAAGCTCTATGGGAGCACTGATCATCTAGATCATCTTTAAATGTAGGACCCTTCCCCTCAAATCTTGTGGGTTCCGTCATGACAAATCATAGTTTGCATTGAAATATCACAATAATATTTGGAAATTTTTTTCAGACGCCTAAGTATGTTCATTAATAAATATCAATGAAAGAAACTCATTTAAATTTTAAATTGTTCAGAAAAATGGCCACACTATTTTTTTTATCATCTAAAACAGCTCTACTCCAATCATATTTATTGTGACATTGGTATAATTATAACTAAAACATAAGAAAGTAACTTATTTTTTAATTCACTGTAGATATAACTCCATTTGCATTAGAAATTTATGTAATAAAAAGAACACGAGGAGAAAATAATATAATTCTGAGTGGTTCAGATTTTATATGTGAGCTTCAAGGATTGAAAAGATTAATACTTTAAAGTACACAATTATATTTACCAAGTGTAAATAACTAAAGTAAGAAAATTGTAAAATGGTTATATTTTTCTTCAACAAACACATTACTACTTAGCCTCTAACTTTCAAGTTTCTGCAAAATGGAATATGAGGGTATCCCATATCTGCTACTTGGAGATGGTGTGTGGGCAACGCTTGGCTAATCTAACACAATAGAAATCATTAGATTCTCAGTAATGACTGATTGAATAAATGGCCTAGACAATGAATTCCTATTTATGTAATAAATCACTCAATAACATTTAGCAGATTCTCTCTCCTTTAACTCCTCCCTTTCATTTCCATTTCTTTCCTTTCTTTTCCTTCGGTCTATTCTTTTCTCACAAATCAATTACGATTGTGTAACACTACTTTTGGAGTCACTAATTCACACGCTTAGATTTCACAATTGATGGGGGACCATCCACCAGAAAATGGAAGTGTCAAATGATCTAAACAAAGAAGACTTAAAAAACGAAGGGGGCCATGGGCCCTGCCAGCCCCCCTCTACGTTCCGCCCCTACTCTTGATGCATCTTCAACCTTCCTAAACTATAATATTCTCAATCAAAATGTTTTTTGTGTTAGACTAGTGAGTTGGGGGCCAATACCATCTCAGCAAACATGTCCCAACCTCTAAAAAATACCCGGCACTTGAATACTTCTCCGTTTTCTCTCAATCAACGAGGAAACAAAAAAAAAAATCATTAGAGATCATCTCTTTATCTCCATCCTCAAACAACTATTTTTAATTTGGCTATATAAAGAGACGGTGAGAAAGCATAGAAATACAGATTTAGGATCCTCACGTTCTTCCTCCTTTTAGAATATTGTATGCCTTGGGAAAGTGTTCTTAGAAACAATTGAGGAAACCATAAGAGGATGGAACTTGTCCTAAAGATCCAATCCACCCATTACCTCATTGATCAGGCATCCATCTCTAAGCTTGGACAATAGGGACTGATTTAAGTGGGAGAGGTTTCCAGTAAATTTTCTATGGCCTCTTGACAAGTACACGATCTCATCCTTCTCGTGATTGGTCTCTTGCGTTAGAGCAGATTAGTGACACTTGATCCAAAGTTTTCGCAACGATTTTCGACCTCCAATTTGAGGAATTGGAAAAGCAAAAGTTAAATGCCAAGTACATGTTTGAGGGATCAGTTTTCGAAAAAAGACCTGAAAAGTGGAAATGATTTTGCATAGCACGGAAAGTTTCATGCATGGTGTAGCCACTTTTTGAGAGGAAAAGAGAAAACATGATCTAACTTTTTCGTGCTTTTGCAAAACCAATTTCCAATGTAGGGTGGGTTTAGGATTTGGTTTTCCAAAAAACCAGTTTTTTGTCAGAAATGCCCTTAACTCGCGTGCCCAAGTCTCTCATGTGTTGAAATGGGTTTTTTCATCTTCTTATTCTGCTTTTTACTTTCTTGATTTCTTGAAAAAGATCTTATTTATCTTTGGAGTGGGAATATTGTGAGTCTCTCACTCCATCACGAGTTTTTGATATGGGATATCATCATCTACTTCTTCTTTTTCTTTTTTACTTTTTTTTTTTTTTTGGTTTCTTGAAGTGGGTTTTATTAATTTCTAGGATTGGGAATTAGGTTATTCTAATTAAGTTTCCAATCTCACGATGAAAAGAGTGAAGAAGAAATGCTGTAATGATAAAGGAAGAGGAATAAATGATAAAATGACGAAAAAAGAAATTGGTGAAGATGAGAAATGAAAAAATGGGTGAAGAAGAAGATAATGAAATGGGATGAAGAAGGGAAAAAATGATAAAACCCCATTATTCAAGAAATCAAAAGAATCTCGTAACGTATCATAAAAAAAAGTATCATAGTTTATAAGAAAAAAAAAAAAAAAGAGAAGAAAGATAGAAAAAAGAAAAATAATGAAATAATGTAATGGCAAAGTGTGAGTCTAGTGAAAAATAATGAAATGAAAACTCGTTTTAAAAAATCAAGAAAAAGAAGGGAAGCGGATAAAGATGATAAAACCCATTTCAATGGCATGTGATTGCACGAGAGACTTGCATGCACGAGTCAGGGGCGTCATCTTTTTCTTCTCTGGACTCACACTATCATGAGTTTCTGACTTTTCTTGACTCATGCGACCACAAGTCCGTAACTTCCTTCCCTATGATATATATGAAGAGATTTCTTGATTTCTTAAAATTGGTTTTCATCATTTTTTTTTTCTTCTTCTTCCACTGTCACCATATTCTTCTTTACCCATTTGATTATTTCACTTCCTTACTCCTTTATTCTTTTATCACTTCATCCCTTCTTCTTCATTCATCGTCTCATCATTTCTTGTGCTTCATCCATTTCATCATGAGGCAAAAAATTAAGGATAACCTAATTATCAATCTAAGAGATTTAAAAACCCTCTTCAAAGAAAAAAAAGAAAAGAAAAGATAAACAAAAGAAAGGTGATGGTGGAATTCCATTTCAACAACTCGTGATTGCATGAGACTTCCAATTGAATTTCCACTCCAAAAGATAAAAGAAAATGCGCGCATTTTAAGAAATGGAGCTTCTATTGGCACCGGGGAAAATTTTTACCCTCCCCCCGCACCCCGTCAACCCACGGTGGTAGCCCCGACTGACCAGCCGGCCTCCCCTCCCCTCTCCCTCTCCCTCTCCCTCTCCCTCTCCCTTCCTCTTCTTCCCTGTTCTTCACCCTCTCCCTCTCCCTCTCCCTCCTCCTCCCAGTCACCTGCTGGGAGGGAGATTGGGCGGCAGCAGGCCAGCCACCCTCCCTCTCCGCCTTTGTTGTTGTCTTGCTGTGGTGGGGAGAGTAAAATACCTAGTGCCAATAGAACCTCCCTTTAAGAAATCATTAGGAAAGGAGAAAATAAGATGGTTATAATAAAAACCGGTTTTATCATATGAGAGGCTTGCCCGTGCGAGTCACAAGTCAAGCGTGAGTCAAGGGCATATCTGGGATAAAAATATTATCCTCATTGTACAAGGCCCTCACATCAGCTTTACTGCATATCATTAGGGTCGTTTCTTTACAAGAATCCCTAGAATTCATGTCTTGCTGGAATTTTCAAATTTTGATATGCTAGAATTCTAAAATGCTCGTGAATTCTAAAATTCCTGAATCCCCTGTTTCTTTCATACCGGAAATCCTGTCTAAAATTTTCATCCGACATAAATTCCAATATGATAGATTTGCTATTTCAAAGGAAGAATCTAAAATTTGTGGCCTTTGGTGATTCCTACTCTTGTATGAGTGAGAGAGAGGAGAAAGGCGGGCCAATTTCCATTCCATCAAAATCCCCCAAAAACCCTTTTCTTCTCTTTCTATCAAAACAATAATTAAAAAAAACATGCAACAAGATGGAGGAGAAATAGAAAAATAAATCAGGTGCGTGAAAGGAGTGTAGAGGAAGAGGACCTGATTTTTGTGCAATTGCGTACAAAAGGAAGATGACATTCAACATTGGGGAGAGCCGGAGTTGCGAGTTTGCAAAAAATCTCTCTCAAAATGCCTGGAGTTGCAACGAAGTCTCTCTGTAATGACATGATTTCTAAATGCCAGAGTAAAGGCTAATTTTTAGGAGTTCCACTTTTTTGGAATTTAAAAATGCTACTTGCCTCAAATACTGTGACTTCCCACAAATAAACATGAAATCTCTTATTGAAATTTAGGAATTTCCAGACCGCTTGAATTCATCTTAGAAATGCTTGTAAAGAAAAGGTCCTTCTTGAGGTTTTGAAGTATTTGAGGATTTTTCTTGTAGATGTCTCTCAACGCTATTTTGACTTCATATCGAAGTTCTGAGAATCTGAGTCGATCTATCTATTGAGTTTGAGTTGACCTTGCCTGGTTGAGTTCCTTTTTAAGTGGATATAGGTTTGGGCTATACCAAATCTTTTAAGAGCCGGTTCTGATAAGTAAAAAACGATGACCATAAAAGAAACCCCGAATCGTTGAATGGCTAAGATCCCCCCTATCGTAGCATGGCCAACCTGTAAATGGAGCTGAGTGGATAGACATTTCAAATCATGAGCATGTTGTTACACCCCTACCCGAACTAATCATGATTAAGGCTAATTAATTGAGATTAATGCTAATTAAGCATGGTTAATTGAATTAATGATGGTTAATGACCAAAGAGAGACAAATGAGTCTCAAAAGATGCATTAAGCATAATGAAATGGGCTTACGTGAAACTAGTTTAATTAAAATAAGTTTAGACTCAACAAGGTAAACTAAGGACCTTTTTGTAAATACGGGTTTTCATGTATTTCGTCAAATACGGAAATTCTTGATATCAACGCGAGTATCTCGAAGAGTACGTTAATTTTCATAATAGATTCGAGTGTGTTTGACTTGAAATTGGTCAAATGAGCCTTCATTTGACTCAAAATGTAAATAGACTTAATGATAAGGGGTTTTAGTGTGAAAACACCTTATATTAGAATGAAATGAACTCATTCATTCACTCATCTCCATCTTAAGCCAGACCCTAGGCTCTTCTCCTTTTTTCTTCTATTTTCTTCATCTTTGTCAAGGCTTGGAAGGAATCCAACTGGATTGAGGAGTATTGCTTTGTCTTCATCTTCTTCCCCAAGTCAATCTTCCATTATTAAAGAGCTAGAGCTTGTGAAAGGTCTCAAGGTTTCTTCCTTTGGATTACAAGTGAGTAGTTAGTTGCCTTTATAGGATTTTCAAGTTCCATTAAATGATTGAAGTGGGTTTCTAACTTGGTTAGCTCATAAGAAGCTATGTGGGTTGTTTTATGTATTACGGTTTGAGAAGAAGAGGTTTGGCCTCAAAACAAGCCAAGCAAAGAGGGGTTTTTATCAAAGAAGCTTCAAATGAGGCAAGTATAGGCATTTACTTGTGAATGGTGTTAGTTTAGTTATTGTAGATGTTAATAGAGATTTCATAAAAATTAGGTTTGTGTATATTTTCCATTGATTTTTAGAATTGATTGTTTTATGGATTGATGGAATGATTAGAAGTGTTGTTAATGTGTAAATGGTGTGGGCATTGAGGAGGGAATAGGAGGTTCCAATGCTATTGCATGTTGTGGTAATAGAATGGAGAAGGAAGAGTAGAAGAGAGAGTTACAAATTTCGGAACGAAATTCTAAAGTGTTCGCTCGAGCAAACAAGAGTTTGCTCGAGTGACCCGCTCTCTGGATGAGTGCGCTCGAGTGGAAATGAATCTGCTCGAGCGACCCACGTTCTGTTTGAGCCCGCTAGAGTGAACTTAAGTTCGCCCGAGCGACCACTTCTCTATCTGAGTCCGCTCGAGCGAACTTGAGTCCGCTCGAACGAACCTAATGCTGGACAGGGCATTGATTGCGAGAAAATTTTGGTTTTAGATTTTGTAGGAAACATGGATACTTCTTGAGTACCTAAGTGCCCCTTTCAATTAGTTTTAAGGCTAATCATGGAGTAATTGAGACTGTTGAAAATTAAGAACAATAAAAAGAGAATTTTGTAATTAAACTATTGCTTTAATGGTTAATTGATTATGAACTAAACCTCCATAGGTGATAATTACAGGGACTCCAATGTACATATAATATATAAATGTGATATCCATCGAGAATAACACGTACATTGAAAAACCAACGGTTACACTTAAATGGTTGGTTGGAACTAAAATAGAAATCAGTAGAATTGTGTAATTAGTAATTCTCTCATTGTATTGTATTCCGTTTCACTATGTTCCAATCTCATAAGATTGATGTTACTGTTTATTCCTTTCCGTTACTAAAAATGGAACTACTGAATTGAGTTGAATCCATAAATGGATTAAATGTATTGACTCTTAAGTCTGGCACTACATAGCTATTGTATTACAGCTTTAAAAGAGCTAAATGCAATAAAATGAATTGAAATGTAAATAAATGACTATTCCTACTGCAGTAGATAGATTTGGGGCATTCCTAAGCTCCGTGGTGATGCTAGTGTCCCTAGCCCGGACACTGGTAAGTCCCACAAATTCCGATCGTATCTATGGGTACTGATTGATGCCTTCCATCCGGAAAATGAATCCTTCCTTTTGAGGAAAGATGGTAAATGAAATGAAATTGAAATGCAATGAAATGAATGCTATGGTAGTGGCCATTTTGTACATGTCTATTAATTGACTTTTTGTGCTCATCTGTTGTCATTGTAGGAATTATATAGACTTGTCTAGAATTGGAATTGTTTGCTAAACAGATTGAATGAGTTTAGTAGGTGTACTAACATGTACTATCACAAATTCTGTTTGTACATTGTTGAACCGTCATATTTATTAGCGTTATTAATGGCATTACAGGCTCGATTGCCCATGTTGGTCCAGCGGCCCCAGCGGCAGTGGAGGAAACCACTCCGGTTCCTCCAGGAGGACTAATCGAATGGGATGGACGGAATACCGTTTGATACATGCATTCGAGTGAATTAAGAATGTTTTTTTTTTTTAAATTTTTTTTGAGGATTCATTTTGAGATGTAATGTTTTGAGAACATGAATAGATATCAGCTTGCATTGTATTTGAATATATAGTGGTTGATGAAAGAAGAAAAATGATAGAATTATACATGTATAAGGAAACTTTATTTTGTAAACATGTATAAATACTGAATCGATTTTGTCAATGTATATTTTCGCAAATTGTACAATTGACAGGTATGAATGAATGTTATCTCTTGTAGATTATGTCTTAACTTCGGTTAATTCAAAATTTACAGAAGTAAGTATGAATCGCGGCCTGGGATTATCATAACTCGGGCCCAGGTCGTGACACGTGTGCAGCAAGTGTGGCCAAGAGTGGGGCTTGTGGTGTGTCAAGCCCATGCCATAATACAGTTAACAGGAAGATGCGACATTGCGAGTGGATCTAGAACCTCTAAAGCTCTTGCTCATTAGAATTTTGTGAGGCTACTCAGTGGGGGCCTCATTTATGAATTCACTTTCCTCTAGTAAAGCTTGTGTCCACCTAAAACATTTAAATTTCAAGTGATTTAGGAGATTTTTATGAAGAAGTAAACTTAAACCTTAATTAAATAGTTTTATGAAATAAAATTAGAAATGATGAGAGAGTTGTTCTTGCACTAGTTTTTTAATGAAATCGCCCCACTGATGATATCGTCAACTGGTTGTCAACCTCCATTGCTAAAAACTCTTTTGCTTTGTCTTTGTTTGTTAATTTGGTGAAGGAGAAGAAGATGATGATCTGCATCTCAACACCCTATCTTTCATATGCAAATCCCTCCACCTTCCTCTTCCACTCACGAATCTCGCTTTAACTTTTTATCCAACACCCATTTCTCCAATTCTAATCTCTTCTTCCCTAAAGCCTCATTTCTTCATTCATCCTGGTTAGGCTTTATCCAAGTTATAGCAGACAAGAAGCTTGGTATTTGAAATAGTTCCCATTAGATTACATTATGCATACGCCCAATCAATCATCAAGTTTTAGTGTCCAGATTTAATTTATGTTAGGGTATATGTTGTAAACAGGTTTTAGTGTCCCAATCAATCATCAAGTTTTTATAAATGTGTAAACAGGTCGTAAACGTTATTGTGGACTTGTAGGAGGGCATGTCCAACCTTAAGTGCCCAGAGTGTCCAGCTGGAAGAGGCTCTGTAGCCTCCATGGGTTATGCTGAGGCCTAAGCCAAACCAAATACTTCAGAGGTCCCTGCTCCTTAGATCTACCATCAACTTGCTTCCCTGACTTAATTAGATTAAGGCATTCTAAGGACAGTTTTTTTTTTTTTTCTTCCTGCGGAGAGGCCAAACGTTCTGTCTTCTGAACCATTGATATGAAAAGTCCCATCACGGATCTTCCATACATGGAATAATAATGTATCTCATTTAATTTCTTGGGAATCTAATGCAATTTAATCTCCGATTCAAGGCCATATGTTTGTTTGACTAAAGATTGACTATCTCCCTCTTGATGATGGATACTGATTTTGCACAGGTTTTGGTCCCAGAGATGGTGAAAATATAAAACCGGATTCCTCGGAGCCGCTGTTAAAAGCAGTTGGACTTTGGGGAAGATGAGAATAGAATGAAGAGCCGTAGATATAACACCTGCTCTCATGGGTCACTCACAATTCCAACACTCGGGACCTTTTGCTTATACTTGAGAGAAGTAAAATGGGACGTGAAGTTGGTCCATTAGTAGGAAGTTCTAGTTTTATATGTTTGGATGATCTAGATGAGAAAAGGAAGTAAAAATGTCTCTTGAGGTGGATTCTCTTTTACTACTCTTCCTTTTTTCGAGAGTTTCCGCGATATATAATAAAATATTTTAGGATTTTTGCGAAATAATTAAGTTTAGAGTGTGATTAAACGTTTTGATGAAGAATGATAAGAAAAAAACGATTGAGTGGTTCGTACATTCTATTTTGACAGTCTCGCCCCAGTTGATAATATCATCAATAGTTAATGATATCGTCAAAATGCCTTGGTGGAAAAAATCCCAAATCGATGACCCATTTCGTCTTCCTCCCCTTGAACTGTAATTTTCACAGAGGAATAGATCTTGCACCCATCTTATTTGTTTGTTTTCTTTTGTTCATCTTATTTATAAAGTGTGTGGTTGATTGGGAGAACCAAGAGAAGATGGGAAGGTGTGCCGGTAGTGGAGATGAAGGGATGTAGATGGATTGGTCTCATGTAGGTTCGTGCTGGATGGGTTGAAATGATGGAATGGAGATGATGATGAAGAAGAAAAAAGATGAAAACAAAGGTGTTGCAAGTGGTGGTGGTATTTATTTTGCTTGGTTTAAGGGGATGGAACTGTGATGGAGAAAAGGGTTGAAGTGGTGGTTGGTGTTTGATGTATGAAGATGGAGATGTGGAGATGATGAGGAAGATGGAGTTGTTTGCGGTTGGCGGTGGGCAAGTTGCAATGTCCTAGAGTGGAGTTGCAATTGTAGATGGTGAAGATGGGTGCTGACCGTTTTGCAAGTCAATTAAACTGTTCAAGTATGGTGATGATGAAAAAGTTGGATGAGGATGAGAAAGAGGGATGGATAAGGAAGATGGTTCAGTTGTGGTGATAGAGAAGGGTGAAGATGGCAAATTTGGGCTGGAGTTAGGAAGAAGATGAGAATAGTGATGAAAGACGAGGTGGGGGTTGTCTTCTGTGAATGAGTAGCGAGTTGTGCTTGTTTGTTAGTGGGGATATTTCCTAACATTTTCATCCTCAACCTCAATTAAAGCATCCATCGTTTATTTCTCCACTTGATGCACGTTTGTTAGCAAACTAAATTCAAGTAGAATCTAAAATAAATGAAAGCAGATAACCCACAAAAATTGAAGAAAATGAACAAAAAGATAAAGAGAGGATAAAATGCAGTTGAAAATTTGAGACTTCGTGATGTTTTTAATCATACAAGTAGTTGGCGATATCGTCAAATTCATTGATGATATCGTCAACTGAGCTGGCGATATCATCAACTGGGGTATTTTTTTCCAAAAGAAATGTACGAACAACCAATTAGTAGTTTCATTTTTTTTTTTTCTTCATAAAACTGTTTAATTAGACTATAAGCTTAATTATTTCGTAAAAATCCCAAATATTTTTTACTCCATCCTCTTCATAGAAAATATTTTATTTTCTTAACCTTACACTAACCATGCAAAGTAACTTATTTATAATAATGAAAAAAATATTAAATAGTATAAAACTTTTTACTTATTTTTAAAAAAGTACATTAAGATTTGATTATTTTAAAAAAAGTATAAAAGTCTTCCGTATTTCTTTCAATGATCAAGTCCTCATAAAAATTAAAAAAAAATCTTAAAAATGAGACCTAGTGGGGCTCTCTTCAACTATCTTTATGCATAAATAGTTATAAAAGAAGTATTTATATAGATTCTAAATTGCTAAAAAGATTAGCTTAATTAAATGGTTATTATGTTCATTAATATCAAGGTGGAAAGTAAGCCATAAGAGAATCCAAAGAAAAGAACCCCAAAACCAATTACGACATTCTTCTAGTTGATCGAACCATCAAAAGTAGGTACCCCACCACCAACATTGGATTAGTGTAGCCTGAAGGGTCCATTTGTGGAGAGTCGTGGAAGAGGAAACCCAGCTTTCCTCTTCCACGACTCTGGATCTCCGACAGGATACATGAGAAAATTTACCAAGGAAATACGGCATAAATATGCGGAATGTCTAGGGATTTACGTTGAAATGGGCTCTACACCAAATAAAGAGGATAAGGCGCCGGGGCTTTGCACAAACAGACCCATAAATTAAATTTTGGCTTGTTTTCGGGATAAAAGATTGTTAAAAGGATAAAAAACTATCACAAGTGTATTTTTATCATTTTTTCCAAGTTCTTTTATGAAGAGGGCTTGATTAAAAGAAATATGAAAATATTTTATATTTTTGTAAAATTCTCAAATTTTAGTATATTTGTTTTTGAGAGTTTTTTTATTTTTATTTTAACCCACCCTTCATAAACTTTATTCTTGATGTAACCCTTGCTTCCCTTTTACTCGTTCCTTCATGCAAAGTAGGAACAGCGTTCCCATTTCCCAACCAATCATAGCCTTTTCTTTTGAGCCTCAAAAAATTCCTGAGAGTGAGTGCTATAGAGGATCTCATCTCCTGATCAAAGCATATACTGATATCCAGAAATCTGCAGAGGATAAGGGATTCGTTTACTTTATCAAATACTCTCCAAAACCCCACTCATTTGATCAATTAAAATCTAACCTATGGAGATTGTACGGTGGGAATCAAAGTGGGCCAAAAACGGATGGACAGCATCAAGTACAATGTAATTCGATTGCTTGCACAAAGAGTGGCGTGTTTAAGAACGAAAGGCTCTGAATCTGAAACGTCGTTCCCACGTATACAAACAAATTGCAGAGAGGGGCTTCTCATGTCGAAATTAGAGACGGCGAACGGTCGGATCATCTTAATCCCTTCCCTTGAAGAGTAGTCTATCGGTGATTACAATCCAAGCAAAACCCTATTCGTTTTTTACTACTTCTCTCATCGAATCCATTGATTATCGCAATCGGAGGCAAACCCTCTTCGTTTTTCTCGTTACTTCTCCACAAACGCTTAATAAAAATCGAATCTTCCCTTCTCAAACCCACCAAAAAACCCATCTTTCAATGGCTTCCACAGTACCCATCTCTCAATCCTATCTCTTTTCGAATGAAACCCATCTCAGAAAGCCCAAAATCGGGTCCTCTTTTGTGTCTCTCGCTCTGGGGAACTCCAGTTTCCGGTCTATGGTGTTGGGAAGGCGGTGGTCTGTTGATAATCGCCGAAGGAGAAGTGGGGTTCCTTTAAGGGCGGTTGTTGTATCGGCCACGACGGCAGAGAAGCCGCAGAAGCGATATCCTGGAGAGAAGAAGGGGTTTGTGGAGGAAATGAGGTTCGTCGCGATGAAATTGCATACGAGGGACCAGGCGAAGGAAGGGGAGAAGGAGCCGGATACGCAGCCTGTGGCGAAGTGGGAGCCGTCGATAGAAGGGTATCTCAGGTTCTTGGTGGATAGCAAGGTGGTTTACGACACCCTTGAATCGATTGTTGATAAAGCAGCCTATCCTGCGTGTAAGATGTTTGATATAATTCCTTTGTTGTTGCTTTTTTTTAATCTTTAGTTTTTTGGTTAATGAGTGTTTGATACTGGGTCTGTTTTGATTCTTGGAAATGACTATTCTCTGAATGCAGATAAAGCCCTTGGATTCTTGAAGTTCCAACAGCTGTGTTTCTAATTTTTTTTTTTTTATTTTATTGTTTGTTTGATGGTTAGGCTTCATTTGGGGGTTTTCTTTTCACTACATGAATTGCATTAAAGCTTTGAATTCTATCAGTTTCTACTTTGTTCTTTGTTGCATTGTAGAACCTTATTTTGCCTTCCATTTTTGGTCCAATGGAAATGGGCTTTTTTTTTTTTTTTTTTTTTTGGGGTGGGGGCGTGGGGGGGTGGTGGTGGGGTGGTTGGGGGCCGGTGGGGTGGTTTGATTCCGCAGTTTGCAAGGTGCCAAAACTAGCGGAAAGAATATGCTGACTTATTCCCATTGTTGTGTGTTTATAGTTTTCTTTTTTTAATGATCATAACTTTTGTTTATTTTTATTATTATTATTAATGCTTGTGTGATTATTGGGACCTGATGCATAGCATATGCACATCATCATATTCAATCTTATCCTCTGCATCTGGTATCTTGGTCCGCCTTTTTAAAGCTTATCCTATGCATCGGATGCCTTGTAGTTCTGTTTCTGCCTGCCCTAAAGCATATGTAATTCATCATCATCAATTACCTTGTGCCTCCCCTTCTTTTTATAACAGACCAATTCTTCACAGAGTATTTCAAAAAAAAAAAAAAAAAAAAAATTTTTTTTTTCTTTTTCTTCTACTGGAGCTAAGCTACCCATTGATTTTTCTCTTTTGTAATTAATCCTAACTCTGTGCTTCCTTGTTACTGCACAGTCTGCACAATCTCAGCAGCAAACGCATATAATATGGAATTGAAAACGTAAAACTCTAAGTTAAAAATGATTTCTTCTTTAATAATTTACTTGAGAGATTTTTTAAATTGCAATTTGAGCACAAGCACACGTGTATCTGTTTTATAATTGACTTGAACAACTTTTTGTATCACAAACTGCAACCAATTGAATCTGGGTGGTTTAGCTTATGAAATGCATTTAGTATTGTGTAGCGTTGATGAACTTCTCCTTATGGGTGTATGCCCATTGTATGTGTTGTCGTTATGGGGTCATTTAGTTCTGAAGAACTCATGGTTTCATTTTTAATGCTTTTGTTCGTTGTGTTCATTGCAGTTGGCTTGTATCATATGTTGTGGAAAGCATTATGAACTTTGGATCGGCGAGTGTGATTATGGGCTATGTTTAATTGAAATGCTGTTTATGGTGCCATAATGTTCAAGACGATCCATCTTCTTTTATCTTTTAACATAACTTTCCTTAGATTTGGTTTTGCCTGCAGATCTTTTCTGCTTTCTTTTTTATTTTTTCCTTTATTCTTTTTAATACTCCCTGTTTTTGTGACTAACGGGGGTGGATCATAGTTGTCTATGCTATTCCAGTCTCCTTTTTTTGGTTTGACCCTCCAGTGGATGTCCTGGCCTTCCAATCAATTCAGGTATTTTGTTCGGAAAAAGACACAACTGTAAAATAAATAAATAAATAAACAGTACCTAAAATCGGGAAAGATAGTAGAATGTAAGATAATAGTAAAAATGCATACTTACATCATTTAATTTAAACTACACTTAACAATGGACTATTTTTTAAGTTTCACTGCATATAAATGAAACTATGAAACATGGGGCCAGAATTTGAATTTGTATGGACTGCAATATGTTGGAATTGGTATCATTTCCTGTACGTCTGTTGCAATCTACCCATTATTCTCTTAATATTATAAACCTCTTACTAAAAGTGCTAAATTACTGTTGGATTGTAAATGACCAAACTATATGGGTCTTTCTTTGGTAATTATAAATAGGAGAGACACCCTTATATTGAAGGTCTGTACGTATGATGAGATCCTTAATTTGCATCCTTGTGGCAACCCTAGTTGTAAGATGTTGGCAACTGAAGAGGGAAGGCATTCTAAATGTGTGTGAGGGAGGGAGGGAGGGAGCCATCATACTCATGGCATGTTATTAGTGGAGAGATTCATGTGATTTTGGTTTTGGCAAATTATAACCCTGCATTGTCATATTGGTATCTTTTCTTCGAACCTCTGGAAGATAGGGGCTTAGTTATTTTTAAATATGCGGTGCTCACATTAGTATCTTGTCAACCTTACAAAACAAAGTCTGCATGCTATAAGGTTGAAATTTATCCAGTGTTTTATCTTCTTTCTTGTTACTGTGTGTGTGACTATTAGAAGGTGAAACTGTCGCAGCCATCAGGATCACTGTGGTCAGTGTCACATGTATCAGCAGAATATTGAAAATAATGCAATACATTCCGAAAATCCATGAAAAAAACATATACTTGACAATATCTTTAGATTTTCATATTATTATTGTTTTTTTGAGTGGCAATGGAAATTTCATTACTGTATTAAGATAATTACATAAAGGTTGAGCCAGTTCAGTACAAGAGGACTATACTTGGGCAGCAGACAAAAGGGAAGGCAAACTACATAGAAATTAACGAACATCTAGAAAGATCACTTCTCTTATCTAAACCTGCCTAGCAAGAGAATTCACCACCATGTTAGCATTTCTAGAGGTTTTTATAATAATGGACAATCTCATGATTTTTCCTTTTCATTTTACCTGGAACCTTTAGATTTTTTTTAAACTTTTATATTCTTTAATAAGTACATTATTATTATTATTAATTCTTTTTACCTTTTTGTGTACCCAAAACCCAGCATTTTGAAAAGTTCTAGGGATGAGAAGTTCAATAACGAGATATGTGACAATGGACAGTTTCTGGTTCAGTGCTTGCAGTGTCTGCTTCTATATCTCATGTCATCCATTGTGTATTTGTGTGAAAATTCTGCATGACATTTTATAGCATAGCAGTCAGCAAAAGTTATTTGTGTATGAACTCTAATTTTGTAAGAATTCTGGCAAGGTCAGTGATTGAGTGGGTCCTTCAATGTGAAGTTTTTAATGCTTTAATAAATCTGACCCAGTATCAAAAGACCAATGAGCCCTGAATTCTTAATATTGGAGAATAGTATGCATGTAATGCCTTTCTAGTTTCTATTGACCCATCATCAATTTATAGTTGTCCTCTTTTCTTTTCTTTTGCTTTCTTTCTTTCATTCCTTCTTTGTTTTTCTTTTTCTGTATTTGTGCATGTTTCTCTGTGTCTTATGGCAAAGTACTTCCATTGTCAAACTAAAATGAAAAAACTCTTTTCTTGAAATTTGGTTATTTTAGACATTGTTTTCTTTCTTCTCAGATGCTGAGTTCAGGAATACAGGCTTGGAAAGGTCAGATAAATTGGCAAAAGATTTGCAGTGGTTCCAGGAGCAAGGTCATGCCATACCAGAACCATCTACTCCTGGGATTTCTTACGCTCGTTATCTGGAAGAATTGTCAGAAAAGGATCCGCCAGCTTTCATATGCCACTTTTATAATGTATATTTTGCTCACACTGCTGGTGGTAGAATGATTGGTAAAAAGGTATTGACTTTGGAAATTTTTGATTTTTTCAGCCACATAGTTGCTTAGATTCTTTTGTTTTGGTGTTATAATTGGATCCTACATTGCCTGGGTGCAGACATGTGTATGTTCCTCAGTATGGATAAGACATCCAGAGCCTTATGTCGTGGGTTAGCATACTTTTACAGTGCTAACTCGGTTCACATGTTTCTGGCTGTGATAAACACACTTGATTGAATTGGAATTTTTAAGTTAAGACGCCACAATTTGTGTCCATTAAACAAGCCAGAGTCTTGTACTAGTGCTGGAACATAGCTGTTCCAAATGGTTGAGTAGTAGTTTATGCACTAATAATGACTATACTTAATATGTTATTTTAACTGTTCTACACTCTTTGCAGCGAGTGTTGGTCTGCTCGTTATTGTTTTTTTTTTTTTTTTTTTCAATTAGTTGTTATTTTGTGCCTGTAAAAAAAAAAAAAGGGGGGGAATTCTTATCAAACTAGAGTAAGTAGTGTGTTGAAAGATGTCTTACTAAAGGTGATTATTTGCGTTCTCAAATGTTTTGAGTGATATTCAATTCCATCATTTGCTGTCAGGTTTCCATCATTTGCTGTCAGGTAGATGGGCCATCTCATATATAACTGTTCAGTTTATTGGCAATAGCTCAAAAGTGCATCAATTGCAGAACCACCTGTCACCGGATCAGTTCCATTAATTTAATATATGACATAAATGGAATCAATATATGACATAAATGGAATCAGTTTCACTCTTTCTGATTGGTCACACTGCAGGCAACTTTGCACCATCCAAAAGAATGCAATTGATGAGATCCCCCCCTTAATTGGGTTAAAATGGGGGCGATGACTAAGGAAAAAGCCCATTAAAATCTTAATTTTGAATCTCATGTAGAACAAGAGACAAAAAATGTGAAAGTTCCTTTTTTTCCTGAATTCTGTAGAAGGTGCTAGGTGAAATCATTTTTTTTTTCCCTGTATCCTCCTTTTGAAGGTGGCTGAGAAGATACTAGACAACAAGGAATTGGAGTTCTACAAATGGGATGGAGACCTTTCCAAACTGTTGCAGAATGTGAGAAAGAACCTCAACAGAGTTGCCGAAGTAATATTAATCTTACATTTGCCTATTACTTTCCAATGCTAGTGTTAATCAGTTGTTATTTAGGACAAAATCAATTATTTTTTGTAGCTTTGTCGCTAAACTATCTATATATGATTATGCTCAGAGCTGGTCGAGAGAAGAGAAAGACCTTTGCTTGGAGGAGACAGAAAAGTCCTTCAAATACTCGGGAGAGATACTCCGTTTGATACTGTCGTGATGCACAGCATGGCCCCATCAGGTTTGTGAACTGGAAAATTTATGTTTCCCCATGAGATTCAGTTAAATGGTTCAAAAGGAGTATATGGTGCTGGATTTTTTTTCACTTTCTTTCTAAAAGTAAGCTGTATCTTCTTCACTTTGTTCATCCGAGGAAGAATCCTTCTTGTCATGATGCATGATGAATAGATCTAATCAGCATTTTGCAAAGTTATCACTCTTTTAACAAGATTGTTTGCTCTTTAGCTCATTGGGCCTAGGATCATGGTTTGCACCCGGACATTGTGGGTTCGAAACTGCACTACCACACTGGGGCTATATGGGAGTTTACCCGGCTTTCCTCTGGGCCTGGAGGGATTAGTCCAGCCCAAATGATTGGGAACTCTCTGATAGCAAAAAGAAATAAATAAATAAAATGTAGAAATCTGCAATTGCCTGTTGAAAACGGAAGCCAGCTGCCTGAGAATGAATCACAAATGGTGGTTGTACTTTGGCCGTAGGCCGTTTAGGCACATGAGGGTGTGTGAGTCCCGTATGAAGCCTATATATATCTCATAGATGGTGATTTTGGCATGGACCACATGTGGACTTTGTTCGCTCCAATACATGTCAGGCGTGGAAATCCCATACCTGTCAGATGTGGAAATTGGTGTTGGATTGAATGATCCACACCCATTTTTTAACAACTTATCTGAATCAAGGTGACTGGAGCTGAGTTGAACTTCCGAATTTTTAGACGGTCACTCATGCGATCAGGGATTTCCCTTTAATTGCAAGTTTCAATCCATTCCATGAACGAGCAATACTTTTGATTCCCTTTTAGTTGTACTTGCATGTAGGCAACAAGTCGCTTTCTTTACCATGCTTGGATCAAATGGTCAATTTTATGGTTGTGTCCAACTTTAATTGGTGTAGAATTTGAGAAATTTTTATAAATGATGAGGATATGCATTTTGAGTGGCTCGGATTTTAGATTGTCTATCATTCTACTCCTTAAATTCAGTAATGCTTTTAAAGGGCACATTTGTGTAGCCAGTTTTCTGCTGGAAAAAATAAGGATTGAGGAAATGATTTTTCATGCTATAGTAAAATCTATGTTTAGTGCATCGCTTTTCCTTATGGGTAAGTGCAAAATTACTCTAAATTTTCTAAGATTCTTCAGAGCTTTTTTTTTCTTGTGGGGCTGGAGGATTGGAATTTTTTCCAGGGGAGGTGGAAAATTTCCATGGAATCAGTTTTCCATGTCATGTACACAAATGTGTCTTGATCACGAGGATCCACACTCATCAAGGGGAAAATCGAATCTGCAGAAATTATCCTCTTCTTCAGGAAAATTAATCCCAAAACTTGGATCCTCGTAAACTAAGTGCAGTTGTAACATGGTAGTTGGCATGCATGTTGATGAAGGTTCAGCGGCAACAAACCTCAAAAGCCATGCTAACTCAGTTCGAGTCCTGGTAACTGGTTAGTGCAAGGCCAAGGAGCCTTGAAAAAATTAGGTTAGATAGGATAGATTAAGAGAGTCTATTAAGATTAAAAATCTACCATTTCCACCATATGCACACCGTTCGTCTCCCCAAACGAAATAAAATCAAATGAACAAGTGAAAGGATCAAAACAAAGTTACTGATAATTACATCGAGGTAACAAGAATGGAAATTGAACAAATTCACCTCAAAACGCAGGGCATATGTTTGGAGTTTGGTTTTTAAGTAAGTCTACTACTGCCGATAATGGCTTCCCAGAAGATTTTCTCTGACCCTAATTTTCATAGAAGAGCAAACAATTCACTTTGCACCCTATCAGTAGCTGCTCACAAGGTCATCAGTGACACCAGTCAACTCAACGACCGGGCTTCAAGACAATATTAAAGCAGCAACTACGGTTTGTCTTCTTTTTTTTTTTTTTTCTCCATTAAAGCGAGATTATTTGATGGACATTTTTGCATATTCACTGTTGTTTCTTTAATTTTGACCAATCTTAGAAATACAACACTATCAGAATTCCTAAGAATTCAATTACATGAAATAACTGGCCCCTAAGAAACCAGAGTCACAGGGATCAAATAACTATGAAAACCCAATATCATTCCCCAAGTCAAAAGCACTGCCTGATGATATACAGTTACTACTCCATCAGATAATCAATCGTACACTTGACACTAATGGAAGCCTACCAAATTTTATTCATCAAAAGAGCTCATAAAGCCACCCACGAAGCCAGCGCCATTACAGTTCCCGCATAACATCTCCCTCTTACCTCTGTAAGCATAATCACAATAAATAAATAAATTGTCAAATATGCATGGAACAACTGGTGATAACAGGTCAGGCAAATAATGCTGCAGATAATAAATAATCCATAGGAAAAAAAAAAAGGGAGGAAAAATAAGCACTCAACAGGTAAACCATTCAATAAGAAGTGGACAGAACAGAAACAAGAATTCTGTCTCTTAGAAACATGGTTCAAAACAACTAGCATTCATCGCACGGTTTAATCTCATGTAGGTTGAATGGGTATTTAGAATTAATATTCTAATTAATTATTAAATAATAAGTTACCACAATTATTCAATGTCTTTCCATTTCTTTTAAGGCATCACACAGGCTTTGAAATGCATGGCCGAAGAAATGTGGGCCACCGAGCGGGGGTGTTTGGTTTTTAATAAAAAAATTTCCTTGACAAGGAACTCTTTTTTTTTTTTTTTTTATAACGGAGGGTATCCCAGCTCTTTGGGCCGGACTAATCCCTTCGGTCCCAATGGGAGCTAAGCAAATCCCCTCTGGCCAAGTATGGCAGCGCAACTTAAACAGAGGTTTTGTGAAACCATCTTGTTAACATTCATACACAATTATATGACTAACTAAATAACCAAAAAAAAAAAAAAAAGAAAGATCTTTTACATTCAATTCAATCCGGTTGATCACATGATCCCTCCCCTCTTACAGAACCCACCACCCTCCTCCCAATCATAGAAAAGAAGATCTGTCGGATTAAATGGACCAAATTCAACTCTCTAGAACTTGATACTGAGAAAGAAAACTCTCCAGAAAAAAGAATTTTAATATGCGCCATGGCAGATTGGAAAACCGATTAAAAAAAAAAAACAGATCTTTATCCATCTGAACCTGGTTAATCTAAATCTCACATGCCTTTGTTGTTGTTTTGTTGCGAGTTGATATGAGTGTTCATATGCAGTAACAATTATGTGAGAGAGGAAGTGAAGAATAGAGAGGGAGAGAAATGGAGAGAAAGCAACAGGAGGGGGAGAGGGACGCAGAAGAGATTAGAGAGAGAGAGAGAGAAGGGAGTTGGAGAGAAGACGAATAAAAGCATAATAAAGAGTCGGTTCAAATTAGTTGAGGTAGTTTTCTGTTTTAAATATGCTGACGTGGCTTAATGTGGATGGATATAAACTCAAAAACGTATCTAAACCTCAACAGCGTTATTGAGCTTTCAAGAGAAAGAATGGTTTCAGATACTGCAATAGCCAGGTGGGAAGCACTTGCCAGTCATTATTATTATTATTATTTGTTTTGGACTTTAAATTTATAGAAATAAGGCTTTACTTTGTTCTCGGTTTTATATATAGGTGTTTCTTGCCATCTTTTCCTCTCTATTTGGTTAAGTCAATCCAAAGGATATGGGGGGCTGTAGACCACATGCAAGCATTTTGCAAGAAAAATCTATCTAAAGACATCATCTTAATCCAGGTTCCTCAATCCTCCTTCAATCCCTAATTCATTTCAGTCAATTAAATTTCTCCAGCAGATACAAAATTTATGTTCCATCTCATTTTTTGTTTGGATTATTTTAAATCTGGAAAATGAAAGATTTCAAAATCTCCCCTACAGCTTCTTAGATGTAAATAAACATTATTAAAAAAAGGGATACAGAAATATTTTTTTATTTTGGATTATTTTAAATCTGGAAAATGAAATATTTCAAATCTCTTCTACAGCTTCTTAAGAGTACATATAAAAAAAAAAAAAAAAAAAAAAAGAAAGAAACAGGTATATTAATAGAGAGAACAAAATGAAAATGCCATAATCCCAAAATTGACACTTACCCTGATTTATCTAATGGCTAAGGAATGGAAAACTTTGAGTTCCTCAAAACAATTCCTCGTGATTGGATGGTTCCCATTTTTTGCACACTAGGAGGCCATCCCAATGCCCTCATGATGATCATGCTTTCATGTGGGCCCAACCTTATGAGCCATTCCTAAGCTAGGAATGTTTTGGTCATTTCTAAACATGACCTAGGTATATCATATAATTTCTTTATCTTTGAGGCTGATGGAATTCTGCACATCATCTTGATCATATAGTTCTTATGGCTGGATTTTGGAGTTCAATAGTCATGGAAAAAAAAATTAGAGGAGAATTTATGCAAGTTTGTATCTGTGCTTCAACTTGAGCATTCGGATCTTCAAGATGTCGGCTAGATCCCCTTCTAGGGACTAGAAATCTCCCCCTTATAGCAAGGATTGGGCAACTATTTGCTTAGGACCAAATGAGTATGTTTAAGTTCTCTAATCCATCGGAGTTACCAAATATGTAGAGGATTTCTTATTTGTTGTATGCTTTAGTCTAATCAACGAACTTGCTTAAAGTTGGGCAAGGATTAGACTTGGAATCTATATTTTCTTCAAAAAGGAAACTAAATCCTTGTAATTCTAGTTGTGAATCATGTGGGACTACCCAAATTGTACATCTTGCATGTTATATTCACAAAATGGTCATGGAGTTCTGACTACTGACTACTGTATCTAGTATAAAACAGACTACACAGCGACATTATTCTGAAGAAGAAGAGATAACAAAGTTTTAAAATTCCCACAACTCAAATATTCATGAGACAGAGAGAGAGAGAGAGAGAGAGAGAGAGGTAACGACAAGACGACAACAAGATGTAAAGCACATTTCTAAAACCAAATTCACTAGAGTGGCTCAAATGGGCATTATATCTAGTTAACTATTGCAAGCTTGATCAAGTTTTTGATGGACTAAGCCAGACATTTGATCCGGCGCCCTTCAGATCAAGTCTACATGGCTGAATCAGGGTACGTTGAGTCAAGTTTTTGAATTATGCTTTAGACAAGGCCAGGTGGTGAAGATTAGTTGGACTACTTAAGAACACAATGTATGAATCTATAAACTAATCAGCACTACCACAGCACAATGGTTTTCAGTTTACCTGCAAAGCCAACACAATCCACCAGCTTTAAACTGTCCGTTAAAGTGATCCACTGAATTCACTCCATTACCTTTGCATTGTGAACACAACACCGCACCTGAGAAATCCAATGGCGAGATATACCAATTACTTGCAATCTTTTGGGATGTTTCGAACAAAGAAAACTACACAGGTCACATATTAAATGACATAATTTGGCCAAATACAAAAAGGCATCTGCATCTAAAATTGCAAGGTTATACATAGTCACTTCATTTGTTGGGAAAATACCTACATGCCTGATCTGTTGCAAATAATTCTCTCTTGTCGGGCCTTAAGTACTACTGCAGGAACCCAAAAGGATGTGAAACCTCGACCCAGGACATTTATGTAGTATGTAATGAACCAACATGCTAGTTGTGTTTTTGAATAGACTAAAGTCCATATACATGTTTGTGTAAAGGCAACTTCCATGGAAAGATGAAATTGCTACATCAACAAATTCTATGGTTTTTAAATACCTCGGAAAAGGTTTTCGGAGGAAGTTAGAAATTCATATTTGGTGCAAAAAGTTTTTCCTCAATGAATTGGTACTAATTTTATTTGGTGCGACTGCCAATTCCTTATTGAAAACTATTGTTTAGTTTCGTGGGTGGGTCGGTATGTGGGGTGGTGGGAGAAATAGGGTGGGGTGGGGTGGGGTGGGGAAATGGAGTAAATAAAGGGGGTTTAGTTTTCTGTGGAAATGAACTTCCCATTCCCCTATAGAAAGTCCATTTCCAGGCCTAGAAAGGAAAAGGCTAACGTGGCGAAAAAGTAATTCCGCAAAAAACTGTTGCACCAAACACTTGAAAAAGTTGTTTTCCATAGGAAAAAAACCTCATTTTCTGCGGAAATGGGCTACACAAACATGGCCTTAAGAGTTCTTCTTCTTCTTTTTTCTTAGTTATTAATTAGTATTTATTGCTCAATTTTTACAAACGTAAATTAGCATCCTTGCTAAAACACTTAAATCGAGCATTATAATAAATCCCTAGCGATTTTCTATAAGTTTTTTTTATTAGGTTTTGTCCATAACCTCTACATTCAAGCAGTACAATATCCAAGTAAAATCAAAGCCTAGAAATTATAGAATGCACCAAACCTATTAAACACATCTCATCATCCAAGAGATCTGCCTCTCTATGGATGTGATTGCCCCTGCATGGAACACAATATGAAAAAATCAAATGTGCGCACAGGAACAGAGCGTGGATGCGTGTCAAAGCGTTCGTGAAAGATTAGATTTCCCTCTCATTATCACACACCCCACCTCTCTTCATTTCTCATAATTTCAAAGGTCACGTTTTAAAATTGACATGAATATCTAAAGCAATCAAAGACTTTGTGCTTTTTTGGGGACAAGCTTGACCATTCAACTCGTATAATATGAAAAGTTTACCTATACTAGTTTTACTATAAAGAGTATATATAAGACAACTTTGCCTATATCAGTTTTTCAATATGACAAGTTTTCTTTCTCTAATTGAATCAGATACATCAAACAATTTATTGTAAAAAGGTTCAACTGAAAAAGCTCTGTTTCATACCTCTCTATTTGAATCAGCAAGTTTTTTTTCCAGCAAATTGTTCACTCTATCTTGTTTTATAGAATGCAGTAGTGTCTCTCTTAGTCAACAATTTTTTTTTTTTTTTTGGGGGTGGGGGGGGTGGGTGGGGGGCGTGTTTAGATACTGTCCTACAGTTCAGTTAAAAGATATGTTGAAAGCAGCAGCAACCATAAAAAAATGCAGTGAAATCACAATACTACAATAAATAAATAAAAAACATTATTCTGCTCTGTGCAGATGAAACCTGATAGTATTCAAATCTGCAGATAATTTGTTCCACATTTAGGCTTTTTTACAAGACAGGCTGATGACATACACCATTCAAGAAAACAACCAAACACATGTGGATCTACCTAAGAAGCGGATCCAATCCACCCTCTAAACACAGCCTAAGATTTTCTTTGAAAACTTAGAGAGAAACAAACACCTTTTGATTTCTAAAAATTGAGAACACGCGATTCGAAACTCTTACAAGAGATAATCATATTATCATTGCCATATGTTATCGGCTTATCTTATAGTGTCTTATTGTGGAATTCTGATACGTACCTACTATTTAATTTCAGTATTTTATATTTGATTAGAATACTTTATTTAGGAATTAGGATTCTTAATTGTATTGTCCTGATTGTATGTAAATATGCTTTATGCATGTGGAAGAGTGGAGAGATAGTGGGTTAATGGAGTAGTGGTTAGTGGTAAAGTAGTTTTAACAGCTATGAAATATGTATAAATATTTGTAGATGCCATATGGTTGATTGATTATATGAATGAAGAACAATTCAAGGCTTTGCTCTTTTTTTAGGAGTTGTGGTTCTCCTCGAATTGAACCTTATGAGGTCCTTATGAGGTCTGTCCCCTCGAAGTGGACTCCTTCTTTCTCATTCTAATTTTCCGTTTTATTTTTATTTTATTATGTAAATGGGTACTTATCAAATTCTTACCATTTCCATCGCAGTCAGCACAAACAATGCTATTCGGCTTGGTACGTTGATTGCCACTATCCGCAGCCTGCAAAAACAGCAAAAACCCTATCATCAAATGAGATTTTTACAAACTGATGTTAAAAATCACATGAATCAGAATCACATTGAAGAAACTTACTGAAGATGAAAAAGGATGCGAAACAAATGGGAGAAATCGAACCTTGGGCTTGAAGGAGTCGAATCTGGCGTTCTGAGATCGAAAGGTCTCGATGCGATGAAGCTTTGGCGCTTGAGCTTCGTTATCGATTGGAAACCCTAACGACATCAAGAATTCCGTAAAGTTAGGGTCTTTACAAATTACAAGAGGGAGAATTGAGAGAGAGAGAGAGAGAGAGAGAGAGAGAGAGAGAGAGAGAATACCTGATTTGATTGGATGAGTGTAAGAAGCGATGGGAGAGAAGCAGAGTGCGTTCACCATTTGATATGATTTGGTGTTTCGAATTTCTTTCCTTGTTAGCGAGTATCCAACTCTCTAAGCTTCAGTTGGTGGTTGAGACGATGAAACAGATAAGGCTCTGTTTTTTGTACGGAGTCCCAATGCACAAACATGGGTTTCTCTCTTCTGCCACTAAAACTTCGAACGGCCAGGATAGGATCCTCTGAGGCTTTTTTTACCAAGAGAGATCCTGAGCCGAAGGAATGGAAATCCACACTGGGGCCGATTCTTTTTTTTTTTTTTCTTTGTAAAGAGGAATTTTTTTTTTATTTTATTTTATCATTTAGTGAAAAAAGGAGGTTGATTTTTAAGATGGAACTTTAAATTTGTGTATATATAATATGACTTCTTGTATTTTCTTATCTCGATAACCGAGACTTGACTTAACTTTAACTATACTTATAAAGTGTCAAACACATCCCTAAAGGCTGTTTGGGGGCTTTACCATAGAGTTGAGGGAAATAGAGAATATTTAAAAAATATATATAAACTAAAGTCTTCACTTTACTTTACCACTTTGTAATCATCATTTTAAAAGATTCTTATCTTGTAGAAAGTTTTTTATAATAGGGAGAAAATATTGAGCTTTTTGAAAGAAAAGAATATTTTCTTCAAATTTTTCTTGGGTTACCAAACGGGCAAAATTTTATTCTATAGAAAATGAAAGATTATATGCTATAAGATATTATCTTTTTGTGTTTTCTTGTACATCCAAACAGGCCTTCAATGTGTCCATTTAGATGAATAATATTTACAAATGTAATTGACAAATGACCCCTACCATTTTACCTTTTTAAGATCACAAGATCAAATGCCGATTTTGTGGGCTAGAAAATGAAAAAGTGCGATCCCCTTGATAGATTGTCCAAATGCAGTTTTATATAATTCCTTTTGTTTTGACGTTTTACATGAAAATCCCTTGAAACTATATATTTACATGCATCACTTTTTTGAATCGACAGAGGGCTTCTTACTGACCGGGAATGTAGGTAAAGAAATTATCATTGCCAATATCTTTAAGATCTTTTTGGATATTATTAATATCAGTATTGCTTCCGCAATAATTTCTCACCATCCTTCATTTTTTTTTTTTTTTTTTTTTTGGCTATCGGAGGGTTCCCAACCCTTTAGGCTGGACTAATCCCTCCGAGCCCAGGAGGAAGCCGGGTAAACTCTCCACCTGTAGCCCCAGTCTGGTAGTGCAGTTTCGAGCTCACAACCTCCAGATGCAAACCGTGGTCTTAAGCCAATTGAACTACCCCTCGGGGTTCTCACCATCTTTCTTCACTCACCATTTTTTCACCTTTTCTTTACTAGTGTTTGCCTAAATAAAATAAATAAATCAAACCTTCCCAACACACACACACACACACACTAGTGTGTGGCCTTACAGAGCAAGCAAGATGAGGGGTGGAGTATGGAAAAGATAAAAGATTTGGACTAATTAGGTGGGTTCATAATGATATAGTGCTAGCCTATTGGTTGGAAATAAAAGAAATTAATAGCACTAAGCTACATAAATTGAATTCTCAAATAAAAATAAATTTTGTTAATACATTGTTACTAATAGTTCTTAATCCAAAAAGAAAATTTAAATACATAAACTCCTACAGCTGCCTTCAAAGAGTTTTCATGTGTTGAAATCCTTGCAAAATAACTTTATTATCAACACTAGCAAACACATCATTTTCAATATATGTGACCAAATAGCTATCCATCCCATTTGGTTACGCAACACGTCATTTACGTACTTCATTGCTGAGAAAGATCTTTCTACCATTGCAGTCACTGCTGGTAAAATCAATGCCAATTTGAGAAGCAAATAAACCAATGGATATATACGATATCCTTCTTTGTCTCCACTAATTTTCTAGCAATGCCACCGATTCCTTTATTTTTTTAAAACTCACTGCTAGAGCGCATATCAGCAATGTAGTTTTGAAGTTGATGGTCAAGTGTCACGAGGTCTATTGTAGAAATATCAAAGGTATAAAACCGAGCAAGACGGACGAACCTTTCTTTGTCAAAAGTAGAAAATGAATTCGCGGGATTCAAACAAGCCACAAAAAGAAGCAGCTTAATATAACCTCTGTGAAACGGTTGTTGAGCTCTTGAAGTTGCACATTGATGACTATGTAGAATAGTTAAACATGGTAGTGGTGTAAATTTGTAATTTAAGTGAGGTTAAAAGCTTCCCATGAGTTCAATTTATGAAAGGAATTTTTTTTTTTATATATATATTTTTTCATATCTCAGTGGGGTCCTTCTCCCGAAGTTACGGGGCTATTTTGCCGAGTTCCTTAGAGAGGGTTGTCTCGTGCCCCTAGGTATTCTCTACCTACCCACATGTGTCGGTTTCGGGTTCAGGTACCCTTTTGTTGAAGATCCTTCGAGCTTTTCCTGGGAGTATAGCATGAGTTACTTCAGCGCCGTAGGGCCTAGTACTCGGACATTGGCTCGGGGTATTTCCTTTACCCCTTCTTACCCTACCCTAAAATTGACCCCACTGGGATCAATGTAGTGCCACCCATGTAATGAGGAGTGTCTTGAAAAGAAAAACCTCTTTGTAATGTTTTTAATTTTAAGAAGTAAAGTATTGGGTATGAATATATTTGGAATAGATGAGTACCGAGATATTTGAATTAAGAATTAACGTTATCAAGATATTTGAGTAAGAAGAACTATTAGGTAAGTCCAATTCTTACTGCACTCGTAACAAAATTGCTTACCTTAAAATATTAAACGAAGAAAGAATTTATAGAAAGATTGAATACTGCCATATGTCAGTGCAAAAAATCTAAAAAGAAAGTGCCCAATGTTTATCTCCCACGAAGAGGCTACTGTTTTTAATATATATAATTCATGTATCCTTTCCCATGTATCATTCATTCAAGGTTAGCGACCTTGTCATTTCTTTTATCTAGTTCTCTTTATTGAGATTTTTTTTCCACTTTATGTGCTATTGAAATGAATAATGATGGTTGTAATTTAATAGGCCAATAACTCGATAGACTCCAAATGAGCGATGCGACTGCGTCTCTACAGATGGACGATGGCTACCACTTAAATCACTATGAATATTCTCCCAGAGATCTGTAATTTAGAAAACCACCACTGAATCACTATGAATATTCTGCCAGAGATCTGTAATTTATTTTTAATATATCAACTGTTTATATTTAATTTGGTCAATCATACGAGCGTTTTTTGAAAGGACTACATGTGATTACAAGGGGGGGGGGGGGGGGGGGGGGGGGGGGGTGGTCATAGGGAATGTAGATATAGAAATTATGTTTGCTAATATCTTTAAGATCTTTTAGGATATTATTAATATTATGAGTACTTTGGCTAGGCTAAATTAATAGATGATTATATATATTAAAGTAGCAGCCTCTTTGTGGGAGAGTGATACATGTAATTCCCTCGTGGTGTTTCAAGGTGACATGTGGCGCACCCAATCTTAAATCTTTCTTGGAGTCCTATTTTAGATCCTTATCGCACACCTCCCATTTTGAAAATCAGTTTCTGTCTTATGCCAACTTTGCTTCCTTAATATATACCATTTAAATATAATTTCCTTATTATACAGGTTGAGTGCCAACTAATATTATCCAATCTATTATGTTTCTAGTTATTTTATAATTATTTCATGCTTTTTAGCGAGAAATTCTATCTTCACATCTAACCTTTATATAAATCCTTTCCTACCTTGAATTTCACTTACCTAATCCCTATATTTGCACCACTTTTATGTATTTATTTTGACATTTTGTTCATTATCATGCTGTGTACAGTAATTATCCTTTCTCTGATAATCTTAATAATTTTAGGCTAATTGTTACCAGAATTCGGCTGTAACACATGTGAAAATATTAACTAAATTGGTAATCAGGAGTATGATCCTTACAATAAAGGTAGTTCATTGGGCATTGGTATGTAAGAATCCATTGTTACATTTAACTACTTATTGTAAGAATCCATTGTTACATTTAACTACTTACTATAGTAATGCCAAATGCCATATGCCAATATGAGATTTGGTATATGTATTTATACTATATGTCGATTTCTTATCAAGGTCAACTTCAATTAATCGAGGCCTAAGTTGAAACCTAGCCGAACTCTATTTCGAGTTTAATATTTAGGCCCAAGGTTGAGCCTATGCCTAGAAAGCCCAATTCAGAATGTTTTAGATGTAAAACAGGGCATGCATGCTTTTTTGGGAAAATTGGGTTTGGCCAAATTTAAGTCTTTACGGCCCGAACTGACCAAGGGGAAAAAATTAGATTAGTCTTTAGGTTGGGTTCGGGTCAAGATTTGAAACCGGCATGGAATTCGGATTGGGTTTGGGTTTGTTGTTGTTATTATTATTATATAATATATGGTGGCATGGTTAGGGCACTATATCATTAAGGGCCCACCTAATAAATCTAAATCTTTGTCTTTTCATTACTCCTTTCCTCATCTTCCTTCTTCTACAAATCTTTCAATTCATATTTAAATTCAACTATGATTATTAAAAAACCAAATCAATTAACATAAAAACAAGCAAACAACTTTCTAAAATTCAAAATTGCCTGAGTTAGATACTTTCCTAAATTAAATTCCTAAATCAAAATTAGAAACTAAGTTAAACAACTAAGTTAGATCTATCTTCCTAAATCAAGTTTGTTGCCTTTCTCAAATTAAAGACTTTCCAAAAATTAAGATTTGCAAAGAAACTTTCATTTAGAAAGTGTTCGAATTAAAAAAGTTAAAATTACACTACACCAAAAACGGGAAATTGGAACGGATTTCCGTTCCTGATTCGCCCGTTCCTAATCTGTTAAACCGTTCCAAAACCGTTCCAATTTCCTATTTTTGGAACGGATTAACGGATTAGGAACGGAAAACGGGAAATTGGAACGCATTACCGTTCCTAATCCGTCCGTTCCTAATCCGTTAAACCGTTCCTAAAGCGTTCCAAATTCCCGTTTTTGGTGTAGTGTTAGTAACTATCTAAGTTAGAATCTAGGTTAAATTAGTATCTATGCTATGTTAATTACTTTTCTAAGTTAGTGAATTAACTAAGTGAACTTTCTAAAATTAAGGACTTTCCAAATAAATAAAGATTTTCAAATCACACCCAATTTAGAAAGCACTTAAGTTAGTAAATTAGAAAATTAGAAAATACACTAAGTCAACTTTCCAAGTTCTCAAGAACTAAGTCAACTTTCCAAGTTCTCAAAAAGTTTCTAATTTTTAAAATCTTCACATAAAACAAGTTCAGAAAGGTTTTTTAATTCTAAGAATTATTAATTTAAAATAATCAAGATACAAATTAAGAAACCAATCCTAAAGTTAGAAAGTTAATAAAGTTAGTAATGCAATGTATCCCATGAGATGCTAAAAAAATTCTAAGCATGAAAAACTAGTATTGTGGGCTGTTTTTATGCATGATTTTTCCTAATCTAATGCAACTTAAAACTGAGTTTAATGGCTAGATTCTGAACTAAAATGATGTATGAATCAAATTAAAAAATGGAAGCGAAAAGGTATTTAAAATAAATAGATATGAATAAATCAATATGAGTCAATAACTAAAATTTGTACATGATTTATGCACACAGTTGGCCTAACGTTCAATGTTCAAGCCACTGCTTCACCAACCTCCCAAAAAATTTTTTATCTGAAATTCCAGGACATGACCACATACTTAACTTCAATTTCGCCAAGTTTCAAAGAAAAATATCATGATTTGACTAGTCTATCCACTTCGAACTTTTTGCCAAAAACAGTTTCTTCGGTTTTGCTGAAATTGTGCAGAAAGTACTGTTTAAATGCTAGATCCGAGATTCAGAACTATGGATTGTAAGTCAGTAGAAGGGTAGGAAAGTAGTCAATAGGCAAAAGCAATGGATGAAGATTACGCCCAGGGACTATGGGTGCGGAGATGTACATTAAGGAAGTGAGAAAGACTGAAGTCATTGTTCATTATTCTTTTGGTGGCTCATGTTTTATGGAATTCAAGTCAAGGAGGAGATTGTTGGCTTTATGTATGTCTTGTATTCTGGATTTACCAGATTGGTCCATTGCATCAGCTAGGGATCAGGCTTTGGATAAGGGGCATTTTGGTCATTGTAATAGGCTTTCTAAGGGGTTAAAAAAGAGAGTTTCATACATCATGTAACTTGTAACCCGAGACCTGAGAGTAGAATAGTAACAAGATATTGAGTTCTCTTTAGCCGTGAATGTAGGTACATAGCCGAATCACATAAATTCCCTTGGGTGATTTTCTCTCTTCTTGTATGTGGCCTGTTTGATTGATCGCAAGTACTTATGTTTCCACATGCTCACGCACAACATTAAAGAAAATAGAATTTTTTTTTTACTATACTTTTTTTTTTTTGGCCCAGTCTTAGACTATTTAATATACCAGGTCAATAGGGTCCCATTTAAGGAACATGAATGAGAAACCTACTGCCAACTTGCAAATTTAAACTTTATCATATATTTAAGAAGCAGTTTATCTTCCCTAAATTTATGCTAGATTAAGCTCCATAAATTCCAATTCCAATTACTTTCCAACTTAACTTTGAAAACGTTGATGCGTAAACTCAATTTAATTGCTGTGAAATCTTCTGACGTCCATAAAGCCAGACCATTTTGAGTTTTGAAGTTTTGAAAACCAACATTGATTCAATCAATGAACACAATCCCTTGGATGGTGGACACAAGATATAAATTAATTGAGTCAAGCCCAATTTTAAAGGGCTAAAAAGAGTAGAAAAATGATGATGGTACTCATTTAGAAGAACATTAGGGCCCTACCTGGCGTTTCAATTGTTTTGGGCCGGGCTTTTAGATTTGACTATAAGATCTAATATGGTTTGTAATACAAATAAACCTACGTATCTTGACTTATGCATTAAACAATATATAATCTAAAGTTCTAAAAGCATACCTTGCGCCATGATCTTGATGATGAACGGTTTGAATTTGATCTAAAGACTGTCCCGCCTTGCAATCAACGACCACTATCAAATAAGGTTTTCTCCTATCTCCCTTGTCACTCACTCTGAAATGCGTGGGGTATTACGCAATATGTCATTATTTGAGAGAGAAACCGCCACATTACCCTTTTATAATAACCCTGGAGAGATTTCTTCTCATCAAAGAAATCTTTTAGAAGTTAGTTTTCTTAATTACCTCAAAGATCAGCCAAACAATAATCCTAAATGGATTAGGCTTTCTAAAAATGAATTCAAGACAAATTTATTCAAAACAAAATTAAAGGGGAAAGCATATCATAATTAACGTAAAAGCGTTGTCATCTGGACCACTTATGTCTAACATTGACCTCTTCAAAGCATAGATTGGGAAATGCCAATGGTTGCCATGCACAACTTAGGGTTTAAATTTATTTTGGAAAGATTTTTCATAATATGTGGCAATGCTGAAAACATTTATATACGTGAGGGTATTATAGGAAAAAATTATGATATTATTTTTCGCTATAGAATAAGAATGGAAAGTGGCAAAGCCTAATTGGGAAATGGTCTTTTCGCCTTTTCATTTTACTTAAGGATTGTATAAAGATTTAATATACATGAAAACTTATAATCTCAAACTTAAATTGTAATTTATGTGATTTTACTAAATGTTCCTCCTTTCATATAAATTCTTTGTTTGTTTTAGATTTTTTTTTCTTCACATTTATATAACAAAACATAAACTTAAAATTGGGAATATATTTAAGCACGGGCCGCCGTTGCTAGTCTCTCACTAATAGGATTAAATTAGATTAATATTATAAGGTCAAGCTTCCTTATTTATCTCATTATAGTCTATAAATAGGACTTTGGAACTTTCAATAAAAAAATGATTGATATGTAGTTTGTAAAGTTTTAACTTACAACCACATGGATGATCCCAAAATGCCCAACTTCTTCGTATGGATATTTGAATTCGAAAATATATGAAATAGAAAGAGGCAAGGACATATTGGTTATTTGAATATAAAACTCTTTGGCATACACAATGTTCTCTGTATCATTCACACAGCCTGAAATCCCAGTCTCCTCTTCAATGAGTTTTTCTTATTTCATTTCTACTACCTTTTTCTCTAAAAAAATATAATAAAAAAGAGAAAAAAGAGCATCTTGGATATTTGGGAAGTTCCCATGTCCCTCCATTTGGGTCTTTGTTATTTTACTGTTTAAATTCTTTTCTTTTTTTTTTAATCTTCTGCTCTTTGCTGCAAGTTTCTTTTTAATCTTTTCTTCTTCTTCTTTTCAAAAGAGAGAGGATTCTGATAAGGGGAATTTTATTTCACATGAAGGAGTACTAGTGAATAATGAGAGGGTAACGGTTGATAAATTGACAATGACAAATAAAAGATCGTTGCATTGCCAAACCTATTTTTTAGTGATAGATATATGGATATATGGAACCGTCAAAAATAAATGGGAGTGTAGAAGAAGGGATTGAAAAAGAGAAGACAGGGCTCTCTAACTTTTTATCTTCTCACAACTTGAGAGAAATAGGAGAGATGCATTTTCCAATGTAGATAACAAGCCTGATCTGATAAAAAAAAAAAAAACAAAAAAGAAATAACAAAGAAAAGATAATTACTTCTCTTCTTACTTCACAAAAAACCATAAAAGGTTAGAAGTATTTTTTTTGTTGTATTTTTAAGGGGTTTTGTGTGTGTGTACGCTTGTAACAAACCAAAAAAGGATCTTCATTTCAAGGCAATAGACAATAAATTGTCGAAGTATATACAGGGGAACATGTGTGTGCATGATATAGTTTATGTTCCAATTCAAAATCCATGCCAATTTGAAACGAACATGGAGCCCATATTCATGTACAAATAGGATGAAATGACCAAAACGCCCCGCCCTCCTCGTATTCTGCCTAGAGGTGTAAATCTGGGCAGGCGGCCCAAGCCCAGCACGAGCCAGCACGGAAAAACAATGCCTAGGCCGTGCATGAGCCCGTTGAATTGGTCAACGGGCCGGCCTGGCTTGGCCCGCCAATCCCTAGCAGTCCGTGCTGGGCCAGGGCTGCCCGGAACGAGTAAAACCGGTGCCGTGCTAGGCCAGGCCCCCCAAGCCCGAGGGCAAACCGGCCCAGCATGAGGAGGGCCCAACATCTTATTTTTTGAAAAA
Source organism: Persea americana (assembly GCA_029852735.1). Taxonomy (NCBI): domain Eukaryota; kingdom Viridiplantae; phylum Streptophyta; class Magnoliopsida; order Laurales; family Lauraceae; genus Persea; species Persea americana. The sequence continues at coordinate 55,972,098 of CM056813.1, read as the reverse complement.
AAAACCCCTCAAAATTCAACTTCTTTTATAGGTTTTATGAGTTTTGTATTATATGTTTTCTTATAGAGGAGATTTGTGTCCCCATGTAATTGTTAAAAAAAAAAAAAAAAATTAAAAAGGGGAGGGGGATTTGTGGGCCACCAATGGGCTGCACGGCCCAGGCCCGTCTGGGGCCCGGCCCAGCACTACACGACCAAGGCCATGCCCTGGGCCGTGCTGGGCTGACCCCTAAGGGGTTGGGCCCGGCACGGCGTGGCCCAAATCTCAAACACGGCCGTGCCGGCCCGGCAGTGGCATGAGTGGGGCCGGTCTTGGGCTGGCCGTGCCGGGCCAGATTTACACCCCTAATTCTGCCTTTGAATTGGATTAAAGGCAAGATTGTATTAACAAATTGCCTGAACTACCGACCCCAGAAAGAAAACAGCAAAATGGAGAAACAAATTATTTCATTTTTATAATATCATTTCATTAGGACTAAAATTATAGAGACAGATCAACTCCAGGTTGAAATTGCTTTGAGGTTTCAGAATATCGTTTCTAGAAGAAGGAATCTCCATTTCATTCTAGGCAAACATATCACCCGTAAGCGGTAAGTTCCTTTACCAAGAAATTTACTCAAATATACATATGACAAAATCTTCTTAATAAAATAAAAAACCTGCTTCAATTCAATGTATTACAGGAGAAACTATTTAATGAGAAAGATATCAAAAATATCTGAAGCATGCATTATCTCTATTAAGTTGACGTGATCAAGCAAAGATCAGGGTAAATGATTTGCGCACACAGAAATTTCCAAAGGTTAGGCTATAAATAAGAGAAGAAAGAGTAGCAGCCCCCATCTAGTTTTGTTTGTGTTATCACTCATAATACAGCCATGGTCGCACCCACCCTGCCCTTCTCTCTCTCTCTCTCTCTCTCTCTCTCTCTCTCTCTCCCCAATGATACTAATTATTTCCTTTGCTTTGTTTCGTAATGCAGGTGATTTTGGCCTTTTTCTTTTTCTTGTGCTCAACTTCCTTGGTGTCTGTTCAATCAGGCTCCATATTTAACGTTATCAACTTTGGAGCAGTTGGAGATGGCAAAACAGATGATTCTCAAGTATATTTCTTCTTTAAAGACCTAACGCCAACTTGTCATTGTGTGTGCTTGTGCTTGTGCATGTGCATGCCTTCATATTTGTGAGAGCTGATGAGTGATGCATGTGTGAATCCATATTTTTGGGAAGGGGTTTTGGCATATTAGTTCTCCTTAATTTGAGATGTTCCCATTTCATGACCAAACTTAAGGTAATGAAGACTTGGTCAACTTTTTTTTTTTTTAACTTTTTTTCTCTGGATCCCATGATAATATCATGACTTTTATATAGCATCTTAGAGAGATTTTTTTTTCCAAATGATAAAACCTAAGAAATTGTGATTAAATATGTATTTACTTTTCACAAAATGTCAAATTTTATATTTTATAAAAAAAAAATTTATTCACCATTTAGAAAAAATATATGATACTGAAATTGATAAATCCCATGATATCATGGGATACAGTGAAAAAAAGTAAAAAAACAGTGTTGACCTAAGTCGTTTGTAAATTTGAGTCGTGAAATTGGAAAAATAAAATCCAAGGTGAATAAATATGTCAAAACCCCTTTCGAGAACCCATAATGAGATGAGACTGGGTACATGCAGTCAAACCATTCACTTTTAAAAAACCAAAGCTTAGTTAGCCAAGATCGAGCTCGAAATGGTACAAAATAAGTGGGCTTGATTGAGAGCTCAACTTGATGGATCCTGACATGGCGCTTGAGTTGGGCTTGAGCCTGATGGTAAAGCTCAAGCTTTGCTTTAGTTAGGTTACCCTATGTTTTTTTTTTTTTTTTTTTTTTGGGGAGGGGGGGGTGGGTGTTGGATTTAATCTTACCTCCTCTTGTTTGGATAGTAAAAAACTAAGGGAAAGAAAAGTGAAAAGCTAGGGTTTTGTTTGTTTGTGAGGTAGATAGAAAATTACTAATTTATCATTACTTTGTGAAAAAGTGATAAGGGCATTTTAGTAAAATTACAAAGAATCCCCCTCTTTCCCTCGTACTTTCCCTCCATTTTTGAGGAAAAAATTTTAAGGTGGGCCCCACAAGAATTTTAACCCCATTTTCCCTCCCCCCACTTTCCCTCCCCCCTTCCCAAACACCATCAATTTCCACTTTCCCTCCATTTTCCCCTCTCTTTTTTCCTCCCCCCACTTTCCCTCCTTCCCAAATAGAGGGTTAGGGTCAAATTTTGAGCACTTGGGTGGTGCTCAAAATTGCTACGCATTGGGCTTAGCTCGTTCTCAGCATTATTCACAGGGTTGGAACCAATCTTATACTTTATTCATTATCACATTTTTCATCAAATAGTCAATTTTAATGTCTGGCTAATTGCTATTGGGGGGAAATATTAGGGATACCCCACATGCTCAAAAGGGCATTTATTTTGGAGTTCCACTCTTTGAACCCAAAATTTCTCTCCGTGTCAAAGCCCAGCAAGAGGATCCGGTCGGTCAAATTGTTTGGGACTTATTGTTTCAGGACAATTCACTCCACAAATTTACCTCTATTTTTACAATTATGCATCCCATTTTCACTCCGATTTAGAATCTTGTCTTGCCAAATGACTTCCCTTTATATTTATTTTGTAACCCATAACTTCCATAATTTATATTTTCAATGCTAACTTGTTTTCTTTCTTGATAAATAAATATGGTAATAAGAAATAAATTACCCATAACCAATAGTGAGAGTACATCTGTCCGTAGATTCATCTCTCCCTCCGCCTAGATCAATCTTTCTAGATTGACTCTGTTAGGTCGATGACCAATAAAGTATTTAGTGGTTTTCCAAGGGCAGATGTATTTTCATATAAGTCCAATGGTAGATATTTTTATCAGATGGTCCCGGAACTCTACCATGCCGCAAATTGCATGTCCTACATGTCACGGGTTCCACGTCAGATCAATCAGGGCAGTAGCCAATAGAGAAATTAGTATCTCATTATAGACAAAAGACTTGATTTGTACCCATGGACAGGGCTTCCAACTGGATTAGGATGGATGTGGGTTTCTGATGAAGAAGTCTTTAGGAACTAGGAACTATGATTCTTTGAGACTTGCCTATATAAAAGATATGAGAGCCCTAGGGTTAGTATCATAGCAATCTACACTTTCGAAGCTTTCCAATCGTCGGAACGCATACAGATCTCTGATTGCGTGTTGGAGTCTCGCACATCTAGATCCATCATATCTAACCATGACTACCAATCAATTAGAATTGCTAATGGCATCTGTTAATTATCCATGAAAATTCTTTTATAATTGGACTACATGTTCAATTGTAAGTATTGCTTTTTTTACCCTCACTCAAGTATATTTTCCTTTCTAAAACCTTTTTTTTAGATTTTTATTATTTATGAGTTTAACTGGAGAAGTGTCATGATGTATTAGCCTGAATCTAATAGTAGCATCCACTAAGTTGCAATAACCAAATTAAATACCCATTGGCTGAAAACTTCCACTACTTATACCATAACTTGTCCTATATCACCCATTCATAGAATGACCCAATCTATTTTCATATTTAAAAGAAAACAAGAATTGAAATCTCTCTCTTTGTAAAACAACACAATGCTTTGTGAAATTTCATGATTTTTCATATATTTGTTGCCAATTTACAATTGTTGGTTTTTCTTTTATAATTCACCAGGTTTCCAGTCCATTCCTCTACGTTCTGTTCATAAAAGCTTATATGTTTTCTTAATAAAATTTTATGTTTCTTTTCAACTTGGGCTTCTAACTTCTTTTGTTAATATCAATATTTTTATTAGATTTGCATTTTTTAATTAGCAATCAATTTTAGATTTTTTTAATTTCATGAATTATTCTTATTTCCTTAATCAATATGGTCGAGATGACCATGCCTCTACATGAGTCATATTGGCTTGTCCCCCATAAAAAAACCTTGGTTCCGCCCCTCTTTATATATGTATTAATTCATCAATTTATAATATTTACAATGTTATTGTATATATATAGCGGTATATATATATATATATATTGGGTAAATAGGAATATATTGTAGGGCCAAAGAAAGATATTAAACACCCAGGAAGACAAAACAATGGAGAAAGTAAACGAGTTATGAAGCCATAGAAGCTCCCAACCATGACAGAGAAAGAGGCACCTCTCCTTCCCTAGTTGTTGTGCTATATGTGTGTGCGAGGGATAACTCTTTGGTTCTCACTTGGAGCCAAGCCAATCATGGGATGGGAGTAGAAAAATCACAATGAGAACTAGATAAAATGCCAAGCTCAATAGATCATCCTAACCCATTCTTATATGGCCCTCAAGTTTGAGGTATTATTCAAAGGAATTAATTTTACTGGATTTTAATCCAACAGCGAGTAACATTTAGAAGAATGTCAAATTTAGGTCGGTGTCAGATTCCTCCAGTGGATAGTGAGTTTAAAAGAGTTGGATTCACCAAAAGTGGGTTGTGTAATGTCCCCCATGGCCAGGAATGACACTCACATGGCTGAATTGCCCTGACTAATGAGGCGAAGCTGAGTTGACCTCACTGGCGTCTAATCTCAGCTCAGGCTCAAGCCATGCCTACCACACTTGCAAGCTCGTGCCTAGATGTTAAAATGTTCCGACTCCTTCTTCCCCCAAGGTGGAGTGGTGCTTTACCACTGCTGCTCACAGTGGGTTGAGGGTGTACACCATTTTTTTTTTTTTTTTTGTAATGCTAATGGGGGTATGATTTGGGTCCATAGGCTTTTACAAAAGCATGGAAAGCGACATGCTCTGCTGCCGGGGGCACTCCAACCTTACTCCTCCCTCAAGGGAAGAGATTTCTATTGAAGCCCATCATTTTCAAAGGGCCCTGCAAGTCGTCCAGCATTCATATTCAGGTGATCAAGGAAACAGAATCCCTCCGTTTATTTATAATAGTTAAGCTAATCAATATTCTCTCTCACATGTAATATGGAGTCATTTGTGGTACAATAAACAGTTGATAATGAGTAATGACTCATAGATTAGAGAGAGCATGAATTCTCTCAAAGGTTCCTCTTTTCTCTTTTATTATTCTCCTTTCTATTTATTTGCTGAGATATTTTCCTTTTATTACTTTGCAAGTGTTTTCTTAGTTGGGTTGCACTTGCACAAGATTGGGCTATTTTTTAGTCCCTTGGAATGAACTTGGTCCATATTTTTTGACCCAATTGTCATATGTTCAAGGCCTCAGACCATATAATCTTAAAGGCAAGGCCCAACCCGGCATATTTAAAACAAAGAAATCTAGAGATGGGGTGGGCCTATGCCAGACTTTCACGCCCATGAGTTAGATTCGCGCCTCAAAATTTTGGGGTCAGGGTTTCCCCGTTCTTCTTATATTATAAGAGGTCCTGTTTGGTTGTCTACAGAATAAGATATTTACAGATTTAAATATTGCAAGAATAAAATAGTATAGAATACAATAACACAATATTATAACAGTATAATATTTTTACTGTTTGGCAATTTTTTAAGAATATTACAGATTTTAAATTGAGCAGTTTGGAATGTATTATAATTAAAGTAAATTACATTATAAGAATATTTTTTTATTAAATATTTTTATTTATATGTAATTGATCACATCTAGATAAAAAAGTAATGTGGTAAAGTAAAGTTTAACTTTCATGTTTTTACCATAAGTTATTTTTCTTTTATCACATAAAATCATGGTAAAGTATAGTAAAGTAAAGTCAATAAAAAAATAACTACGTACTTTATAACTCTCTCTCTCCCAATTTACTTTATCACATACTTCATCTGACTTTACTTTACCTCACCTTTAACCATGATATGACATCAATCTTTATTTTACTTTACCACACCCGTAAATAAGTCATTTTTTATTTACCATATAAAACTATGATAAAATGTGATAAAGTAAAGAAAAGAAACTACTTTACCCTCCTTCCCACTTTACTTCACCATATACTTTATCTCACATTTACTTTACTACACATTTACCGTCCTGTGAGATTTACTTTTACTTTACTTTACCATATATGTAATCATACACATTATAATGGATTTGGTAAACTAAAATATTTACTTTACTCTACTACTTTGTAATAGTCATTTTAAAATATTCTTATTTTGTAGAAAGTTTTCTAAAAGCCTATTCGGATGCACAAGAAAACACAAGAAGATAATATTTTATAGAATATAATCTTTCATTTTCTATAAAAAAAAATCTTGCGCGTTTGGTAATCCAAGAAAAATTTGAAAAAAATATTATTTTCTTTCAAAAGACTCAATATTTTCTCCTACAGCTCCCCCTTGAAAAAAACTTTCTACAAGATAAGAATCTTTCAAAATAATGATTACAAAGTGGTAGAGTAAAGTGAAGACTTTAGTTTACCAAATCCATAATGATGTATTTGTTTACATATATGGTAAAGTAAAGTAAAAGTAAATGTCACAACACGGTAAAAGTGGGGTAAAGTAAAGGTGGGATAAAGTATATGGTGAAGTAAAGTGGGAAGGGATGGTAAAATAGTTTCTTTTTTTTACTTTACTTTATCATATGTTATCATAGTTTTATATGGTAAATAAAAAGTGACTTGTTTACAAGTGTGGTAAAGTAAAATAAAGATTGATGTCATATATTGGTAAAAGGTGAGATGAAGTAAGGTGAGATGAAGTATATGGTAAAGCAAAATGGGAGAGAGAGTGATAAAGTGGTTTTTTTATTGACTTTATTATACTTTACCATGGTTTTATGTGATAAAAGAAAAGTAACTTACGATTAAAACATGATAGTTGAACTTTACTTTACCACATTATTTTTTTATCCAGATATGGTAAATTATATAAATTAAAATATTTAACAAAAAAATATTCTAATAATGTAATTTACTTTAATCATAGTACCTTCCAAACAGCTTGATTTAAAATCTGTAATATTCTTAAAAAATTGCCAAACAATTAAAAGATTATACTATTATAATATTGCATTATTCAAATCTATACTATTTTATTCTTGCAATATTTAAATATGTAAATATTTTATTCTTTAAAAATCCAAACGGGCTCTTGGGGGGGTACTATAGGAGAGAATATTGAGCTTTTTGAAAGAAAAGAATATTTTCTTCAAATTTTTCTTGAGTTACCAAATGTACAAAATTTTTTTTTTTAAAAAATGAAAGATTATATTCTATAAAATATTATTTTCTTGAGTTACCAAATGTACAAAATTTTCTTCTTTAAAAAATGAAAGATTATATTCTATAAAATATTATTTTCTTATGTTTTCGCGTGCATCCAAACAGGCCCTAACTATGGTATTCATGTGCAGGTGTTAGGGGATGTGGCTGGGCCCAGCACTATCCCTGAATGGAATAAGGCTCCTACATGGCTGGATTTCCAATATGTGGATAACCTCACCATCGATGGAACAGGTCGTATTGGTGGCCAGGGAAGCATTTGGTGGCCTTGCAAAAAAAATCGTAATGCTGTAAGTAACCAACCTCCCTTCCCTCTCTGTTTTCCTTCTTGGTAGAACAAAGGACCTATCTTGAAACTACAAGCCCCTATCATTGTTCAATTAAGCCACTATTCTGGTCAACCCAACTCAAATCCAACACGCTGAACACTCCTACATTGGTCGCAGATGATTTATAAGATTTTCATTTTTATTTTCTCTCTGCTCTAGTACATACCTAAACACCCATAAACTCACGCTATCCAAATCCTTATCCAACAAACCCAAGGATCCTTCTTGTATCTTTTAAACAGGGAGATGCCTCTCCACTTGGGCTATAAGTAGAGTGGCAGACAATATATTAGAGTGAGTAACAATATATTGCCTTCTTCTTAATTCCCTTTGATCTCCTCAGTTTATAGTTCATCATCATTGCTAAAACATTTGACCCTTCTTTACCCCTTTTCGTTTTTCAGAACTGTCCAAGAGAACCGCCAACTGTAAGTAATTTTACACATACACCCCTGCAATCTATTAGAAATACAAAGTGGACCTTCGCCTCCATGCACATTGAACAAGGAAATATGTAAAACCTGTGTGAATCGAGATCACCACATTGCTGGCATCACAGAAAGGCTTTAGTTTCCTATCAAAATGCGCCACAGCAATTATGTCTAGTCCGACTTTATATATATATTGATGCCAGTAAATAAGTAATCTAGACTCAAGTTCTGTGATGGCCATCTCGAAGGCAAAAGATTTGTTAGAAATTAAGTGAGTCTGGATCATCTGAGGATTTCCCCCATAGTGACAGTAAGTGGACCAATCAAGGTCCACCGTATTACCGCTGGCAGCCTGCTATGCATCCGGGCTAGGGTGGACTGCGATCACGTGGCAGACCTTGATTGGTCTATTCATGGCCAACGTGGGGGAAATCCTTAGGTGATTCAGATTCAAATTAAGTTTGCTTACGTGGTCCTCTTTTCTTGTGGGTCGGTTTAGGCTATGTCGTTTGCTTTCTGCAATGGCCTTGTTCTCAGTGGCGTTCATCTTTTCGACAACCCAAAGAATCACATCCATACATTGGGATGCAATGGAAGTGTCTTCTCTCACCTCACTATTACTGCTCCAAAAGACTCCCCCAATACGGATGGAATTAATATAGCATCTTCCAAAAATGTTCAAATTTACAACTGTACGATAGGAACAGGTATTTCACATCTCTATACGATTCTCTAATAAATTCTAGTAATCAATTCTACTCCATGTATGTGGTGGGGCTGATTCCATTCTTTATCATTACATCACAGGAGACGACTGCATTTCTGTTCTCAATGACACCTCAAACGTTAATATTAGCTACATCACATGTGGGCCTGGTCATGGTATTAGGTGAGTAGAAGACAAAAGCAATTTGCAGTTTGATTTTGAAAACCGTGCTTATAAACTTGGAACCATGTAATGTAAATATGTTTCAAGCCATTTTACTCAATTCAAAGGGCTGTCTTTGCAACTCATTTGGTTTCACTATTTCAGCATTGGAAGCTTAGGAAAGGGTGGATCGGTTGGAATCGTGGAACAGATTCACGTCTCCCATTCTAATTTCACTGGAACTATGAATGGAGCAAGGATCAAAACATGGCAGGTAATTGAGGTCTGCTTTGTGGGTATCATTTACATATATGTATATAACAAACTGCAATTTTGCTTGTTCCCTTCCAATTGATAAAGACTTTATTAGACCTTTCCATTTGTGAACAGGGAGGATCTGGGTATGTGAGAGGAATCTCTTTCCAGGACATTATTTTGGACGAAGTCCAAACCGCCATTGCTATTGATCAGTTCTATCCCGCCTTGTCTAAAGTAAGATGGCCCAATCTCACTCTCCTTCAAATAGTAATTATATGTTTTCAATGGTGGAATGAGGAAACTTTACTTGGGGGCCACTAAAACTTTAAAATGGGTTGCTGCAAAGCCACCCCGGCCCCACTCTGGTTCTGCCATTGTATGTTTGGAGTCTTTGACTATGCTTATAGTTAAAATTCTTGAAGTATATGAAATTCCTGACAACTTGGGTCATTTTTTTTTGGGATCCGGATCCCCTGTTTCGTCCAAACGGGGGAGCTCTGTTTGGACAAATCAGGAGCCGACAGGTGCGGGGGCGAAGGGGGGCGGAGGAAAGAAAAAGTATTATTTCTCTTTCCTCCGCCCCCTTCGCCCCCGCGCCTGTCGGCCCCTGATTCGTCCAAACAGGGCTCCCCTGTTTGGACGCCCTGTTTGGACGAAACAGGGGATCCGTTTCCTTCTTTTTTTTATAGTTTCATATGATCAATTTGTATTATTAGCTAATTTAAAGTTTTTTCTCTACAACTTGATTGGCATGGACCCTGTAGACACAAGACATTCAAGTTAGCGATGTGAGTTTTATTGGAGTTCGTGGGACATCAACCGCGCTTAATGCGATATTTCTGAGATGCTCGGGGCCAAAAGGGTGCACCAATGTCATTCTTAATGACATTAATATAACCTCTGCAATGCCAATAAAGGAAGTACGAGCCACTTGCCAAAACGTCCGAGGGCCAGCTTGCAAGAACTGCACGCCCAAAGTTTCTTGCCTGGGCTAGCTCAGGCCTCTAGCTCCTCAAAGGTGGAGGTTTTGTCCATCATGAATTTCGATAATCATTTGTATCATGTACTATGATATTTTTGTAACTCGATTAAGGAAAAACCTTCTTCTCTATCTGTGTATGCATTTGAATTTCAAATTGGTAAGCATTTAGTTCTTTCCAAATCTGAATTCTTCTTTTTGATTGCTTGAATTTCCATCTTGAACTCTTCTCTAATTTCATCAATGCTTCCAAAAAAATGCCGAGATAGGTGGGCCCATTTGGGACGTCCACCTTGCTTGTGGACGCTTGGATGCCCAACCCTTATTGGTCTCTAATTGGTGTGATGATTGGATGATGCAAAACCCTAGTTTCATAAAATACATGGAATATAATGAATTTTAACAGATTTTGACCTAAATCCCAACTTGTATGCTCGTGCAGGAAATATTGATATTAGATACAATTAATTCTAATTAAGTCTACAAATTCACGTGAAACGATGAATTAATGATACAGTTTTGTAGAGCATATCCTTCGACTTGGGAGTCAAAATACTGACCATCCTAGTGTGCCCGGTCGACCACCCTTGGGGGATGTCAACTGGATACACTGCAGATAGTGAATTTCCAGTTTGCAGTTTTTGATATCTTAGTTTGTTGTGAGGCTCATTGACCATCCAATTGGACTTCCATTTATGTGCCAAACATAAGTTAAGGGTTGGGCTTGACCTTGACTCACAGGGACCACCAAAGTACGGTCTAGTATATTATTCGGATTTCAATTCAATCCTTATGTTGTCGAAGATACACGTAACTTCAAGAGCACAAAAACACATTTCATTGGCATCTGAAACTTCATTTAGGAATTAAATTGACTGACATGGACCTGGACCTGAAAAGGGGGCCATTACCTAGGTTGGAGCTTTGTTACTTCTTCCATTGATTTGCATGGTTATTGGGATTTATTATACTTGATTCATTGTTGTTCACTCTTGTAATTACTCGTTGTAAATACGTGTTAATTAAATGGAAATTGAAAGACCTGAGCTTAGGATTTCCTAATGGTGAACCAGATTTATGGATTGGAGATCATTGACCCGTGTATGTGGATAGGCGGGCCATCATATAGCCAAAAAATAGATGGATGTGATAACTTAGAATGAAGAGGATTGTTATTATGGATTTGTAACACATTTATAAATGGACAATGGACTGAATATTACTGAACTTAATATTGATGATGCTCTTGGACTGTATTGGGCTAAGACCATGACATGGTGGGTCCTCACAGTAGATTTGATAGTGGACTTGGACTTGGACTGTATTTATGGATTGGACATGTACCTCGAACCTTGTATAGATATTGTAACGCCCCAATTCCGAATATCGAAGATTACGCTAAGGTACTCGAAGTTGGCGCGCTACTTCCCAGATAAACCAAGAACTTCCAAGATCGTAGTCCGCAGTGAGGTCAAAATTTAAAAATTTTTAAACAACATCATAATCAACAGTTATGTGCGGAAGCGTAAAACAAGATAGCGGAAGCAAAGGTATCATGGATATATATCAAATGTAAAAGTGCGGAAGCCTGATAGTAATCTCAAAGTGTGAATATCAAGTGTTTATACATATCAGTCTAACCTACCCATCTCACTACAAAAATAAATTCTCAAAATCCCAAAACAACTGCACTCAACCCTCCCGTGCAGGCTCTCCATCCTCCGACTCAACACTTGGTCAGTCGACCCCCATCCGTAGTCCCCGACGACAGGCGCCTCGTGGATCGCGTCACCTGCGGGATCATAGTCCGGACCCAAGCACCAAAAATGGGTCAGATCTAAAGATCTGGCAAGGCACCATATGCAGATAACACCAGATGTACACAACAAAATAGAGTAATGACAGGTACATAATCATATGAGTAAACAAGGTACATAATCTAGGCAGTTGAGCAGTAATAGCAGTTTAGAATCAGAAATGTAAAGTACACTAATATATACAGACAACAAGCGCCACATTCACACAAGCTAAATACATCGCGAGATATTATGCCGCGGCCCTCCCGTACTATAAATGTCACATACCATAAACAATTTGCAGTGGGGAAAGGGTAATAACCATGCAAGGGATAACAACCCTGATAAATATAACATACAATATACATAACACCGATCACACCCCTTTATCACACCGATCACACCCTTTTATTGCACCGATCACACCCCTTTATCAGATTAGCCCGGACTTGGTATCACACATTCCGTCCAACCATAGCTCATCATGATAGCTCTAAGTAACCGAAACATAGCTCCTACCAGAGATGATCAGTCAACTAACTGAGCTTAGAACAACTGAGTGAATGTTCAGTGCCGACTCAGGAAACTAAGTATGGGTCTGTGTCTGTCTAGGCTTATCTTGCGTGAGCAAGGTCCTACCCAGGTCTCTAAGAGGTTAAGGTACAACATGGAACACAGTCTAACAACAAGTCCAAGTCCAACAACATTGGATCCACTCCAAGGCTCACAACCGTGGCCTGAGGTAACACAAATACCATACTATGTCCATTCCTTAAACATTCATCCTATGTTCATATACAATTAGTTAACTGACCATTTATCCTAAACCTCTTCATACCATGGTTTCACATCCCCAACCTTAGGCCGTATGAGGGCCCGCCTAGACACAGACACGGGTCAATTATCCCTAAACACAACATAGGGTCACCTCTATGGAATCCAAGGTTCAGATCCTCCAATTTCCATTAATTAATAGGTTTAAGACAACAACAAGGATAAGAGAGAATAACAACTCATGAAAACCTTAGAGACAGGGAATCAAGTGGAAATAGGCAAAGGACCAGTCCTAGTTAGTGGTCCACACTTGGTTCAGGCCTCATCACATGATTGGATCCCCAACTGTAGCCTCAAGTGTCCAAAATGATAAATCTGGTGCTCCTGAGGTTGTGGACACCCTGGGCCACAGTTAAGGTTCGAGTCAATGATGATTCGAATCCTAAAACCTCAATTGGTGGACCCCACGAATCAAGGCTAAGCCATGCCATTAATTTGTGGTGTGGCACACTTGATGGAAGGTCATTTGGATGGTCAATGGGCCCCTTATATGATCAAACATCAAACATACAAAAATCTGGAAAAATTACAAATCACAGTTTGCCCGGCCGACATCACACCCTGGGATGTCGACCAGGTGAACTGGATGTTGACCTCCCAGGTCGACATCCTACAGTGTCCCCGATCGACATCATGGTCGTGATGTTGACTGGGTCCACTGGGACTTGAAGCCAAACACCTGGGGGGTTCTGTAGGAAATCCAGTGTATCCAGTCGACATCATGGTCGTGATGTTGACTGGGTACACTGCATTTCTGCTCTTTTCTGAAAATCCAGGTTTCAGCCATCCCCTATGTTTTCCTGTGTGCCCGGTTTACCGAGAAAGGGTCCGGTCAACCGAGTATACTGTCTGTGCACGGTTTCAGGAAATAATTGAGACTTGTGTTTTCAGGCAATTTAGTGTGCCCGGTCGACTGAGACAGGGTCCGGTCGACTGGGTACACGTAAATTGCAGAATTCCAGATTTTCTGGGATTTTCCTTTTTCAATCCAATTTTTATCCAATCCCCTTCCCAACCTTCTCCATTCATCACATTAACAAGAAGAAACACAAAAACACTTTTATACTCCATCCCTCCATCAATCCATCCGGCCATTGATCTTCCAAATGGGGAAACCCATCCATCAATGGCCATTTCCATGATAACAAAGCTCAAAATGGAAATCTAAACTAGCATCATCAAACATTGAAATGTAATTATAGAAACAAAGAAGAAGAGCATGCATATAATGAAATTACATAGGGTACTTGCCTTAATGAAGAAGAAATGAAAATTGAGATGAGAGAGAAGACCCAATAAAGTGTTGATTGCAAGAGGGAAGAGTCTCTAGCCTCCTTGTGCTGGGTTTTTTGGGGAATTAGGGTAGCTTGGGGAAGAAGATAGGCTAATTGAGGGAGATGAGAGGCATTTAGGGTTTAGGGTGATTTTACAATAGTTTAGGTTTTATAACTTAGGGTTTTAGGCTAATTACCTAAAGGGTATTTTGGTTCCAAATGGAAATAACATGGGGCCATAGGTGTTTGGGTAAATTGGTGGGTTCTAGAAGGTTCCACTCTCATGCCCTCCTATTAGTGCTAATCACAAACAATTTCTAATCTAATCCAATCTATTAAAATTAAATAAAAGCTAAAATCTAAAACTTAGGAATACTACAGACTATACTACTAATTTCCTATTAAATAGCATATTAAGGATAGAAACTACCTTATTAATTATTATTTAAATTAAACTGAGGGCCCACCAGGGGTGGGCCTCACAGATATGATATATAGAACCTTGCACACGCAAGCCAAGCCTACATAGACATAAACCTTTATTTGTTCCCTTGAGTCGGCACTAGTTATAAGCTTAGCCATTAGACCGATCATCCTTGGTGGGAGCTATATATATTGTAGATGGAGCTATCATGAAGAGCTATAGTTAGATGGCTAGTGGGATTCCGGTTTCGGTCTATAGAGTGTTAAAGTATTGATATTATTATTATTATTGGCACAGCTCGTCGTCTCTTGCATTATACTTTTTTTCCTCATCGCAACTAGTTTACATTATGGGAGGGCCGCGAATATCATGCAGTGTCCAGCTCGTATGAATGTGTTACATTGATAGTTAGCGAGATTAGATGCTTTTCTTTCATATTGGTTATATTTGTTATATCTTGCTCAATTGCCTAGCAATTGTACCTTTGGTATTCATATGATATTATCATTGTCTTTATTTCCTTTGATGCATACATGCCATGTTACTTGTATATCGTGCCTTGCTAGATCCATGGATCCAACCCATCATTTGGTGCTTAGGTATTATCCACAACCCCGAGGGCGACGTGTTCGTCGAGGCACCCCCACAAGAAGAGTACAGATGGGGACTGGCCGATTACGAGGTCGAACCGGAGGTTGGAGCGCTAGTACCAGGGTATGAGTGATTTCTCTTTTGAGTTTCAAGTGACTTTTGTAGTGCGCAGGGTGAGACTATTCATCTGATATGTGCTCTATTATTACACTTTGAGATTTAGATCAGACTGGTGCCCTGCTACATTTGCTTTATATTCAGGTGATACATTTATTGCTTCCATTATTGTCTGATATTGCTTCCGCTATATTTCTTTATGCTTCCGCACTTGACAATTGCTTAACATATTGTTAAAAAGCTTTAAATTAGACCTCACTGCGGACCTATGATTTTGTAAGTTCTCAAAGTTTTTGAAAAGCAGCGCGCCAAATTCAGGTACCTTGACAGTAAACTCAGTATTTAGAATTAGGGCATTACAAAATCACTTGACTTTAATATATTATAAAGAGAATAGAGCGGGCCTTAATGGTTGAGAGAATGGAGTGTGCCTTAATGGGTTGAGAGAAGGGAGGTCGGATGAGATTTATGGTAACGAACAGTTACAAAATTATCAACTCAAAGAAAGAGAATAGCTTGTGGAGTAAGATGCTTATGTGGATGTGGCTCACGGAGGGCTCAAATTGAGGACTTTTTGGAGGGTTTTTTTTTTTTTTTTTTTTCTAATATCAATTCCACTTTAAGGTCTAAATAGAATAGAATATAATTATTATATTTTATATACTAAAGGAACAGCCTTCTTCGTGGGAGAGCGACACGTGGCGCTCCCTCTTGGAATTTCACAATGACATGTGGCACACTTTCTCATCCCTTCCAAAAAAGTGTCTATCCTTTCCAATATTCTCCATCCCTATCCCTAGAATTTCTCTATTTTGGAATAAGTTACTCTTTAATTCTCTAAAAGTA
This sequence comes from Persea americana, assembly GCA_029852735.1. NCBI lineage: Eukaryota > Viridiplantae > Streptophyta > Magnoliopsida > Laurales > Lauraceae > Persea > Persea americana. The sequence goes on along the minus strand of CM056813.1, from coordinate 55,956,107 downwards.
ATTATTTAAGTCAAATTGGAATCTATTATTTAGGGATTTAGATTTTAAACCAACCTTGTCTCCTAATTTAACTCTACTTATCAATTGTCCCCTGCTCTCTTTCATACCTCTAATGCACGGTTATTTGTGCCTAGAATAACTCTAAATCTTAATAAAAACACTTGGTCCAATAGTAATGTTAAAGTCAAAAATTCGATAATTTTTTTTCCCCTCCGGGCAATTCGATAGTATGTTAGTATCAATAATAGTTGGCACTACAATTTATATTATATTTTTTAGCATTATATAAATATAATATTGCAATCTCCAGTGCGCCCACTAATGAATAGATTTGTCTGAATTAGGGTCAGATGGTCCTCATCGATTGACCCACATGATCGAAGGGATACCTTGATCTTGAGTAAGTATACAATCACTGAAATGGAGGGTTATTTATATAAAGGTGTTAATAGACCTCTATTTTATAATATTGAAGGACCATAATGCGACATGTGTAAGTTATACTTCTTTTTCTTTTTTTTAGTCCAGGCTAAGCAAGGGCCGACTCAGCTATCAGTATATCACCATCACCACCCACCACCACCCACCACCACCACCACCATCATCAATAGCAGCAAGATACTATATTTTTAGGCATATAGACGCGATAATAATTATAATATAATAATAATTATTATTATTATAGTTTGGGTTAGAACACTATATCATTGTCGGCCCACCTAATCAGTCTAGAATTTTATCTTTCCCTTATTTCTTCCCTCATCTTGCTTCCTCTGCATATCTTTCTATTCATATTTGATTTTTTTTTTTTTTTTATGTCTTCTTTAATATGGCCTGGTATTGCTTTTATATTGGGATGGAAGTTTTTTTCTTGGCTCTCACGGAGGACATGTGACATCGCATATTCAAAATAAGTCAGATTTGAATTTAATCCATATTGAAAAGAAACTTTCAATCCCTTAATTTTAGAAATCTCACGCCAATCCCTAAAAAAATCAGCCACAACACCTCTCTGTTGATATGTGAGGGTGATTCATGATTTAAAGTTTCTAATCAAACCCTCAAATCTCTACAAGCTAAAACTATCCCTAAAATCTTATAATGCATCCTTATCTCATTTTGGAATCTCTTCTGAAAGATATTTTAATAAATAAAATAAATAAAACATCACACCAACTCTTTTAATTATGAATTGAAAGGGCCACAATAATTACATGATTAGATATACTATCAAAGACTTCGCAGTAACAAATTTAAAGCATCAGCCATTTGTAACCTTGAATCAAGCCAGACCTATATGTGGTCATGTGGGACCAATTGCACTTGAGTTTTTTCCATAACCAATTACAAGTAGTAGCCTTGGTTGATGGTTCTGAATCCACAACCAGACCAGGCTCTGTTTTGGTCCTTAAGTGTAACTAATTTTGGCAAAGATGAAAGTAAACGAAGTCATCTAAACACATGACCTTTAGTGGCAAGGGTGTCCCATCTCACAACGCAGCCAAGTGTTTGAACCCTGAGCAAGTAGGTTGACAAATTATATACCACTTGCCCATCTAGTAAAATAATAAATAAATAAATAAGGGTTCAGCAACATTGATAGCAAATCTATAACTCTATGACTATATACATTATATTAGTCATGATAAACCACAAAACCTATGTGACTTTTGAATAGGTTGGGTTATTCCGACACTATGTAGATCTGTTCCCCACACGGGTTATGACCAAATAGGTCATAAGTATTTTTTTTTTTTTCACTTATTAGCATTTATTAGCACAAACGTGACACTCTTTCTCTCTTAGATAGGCAGAGAAATCCTTTTTTGGCAAGCATTTTCAAAATTTTTGCAAATTTATGGCCATTCCTTCTACGAGGATTTCTAGGGCCTGTTTAGCATCGTTCACATGTTGTTTTTAGTTTTGTACTCAGATCAGGTTGTGCTGAGATCGGGTTATGCCGAGACTATACTCTCCAGATCTTGTTTGACAACATTATATTAAATTATTCTGTTGAGAATATGTTGTCCAAAACTTGTTTAGTAACATTATAAAAGTTTTGCTCTAAAGAACTGAAGCAAAAGAATTATAGGATTTATAATGTGAGACCCACCTTTTATTATTTGCATCACTCTATTATTGTCGTATATAGGACCCACCTGTAAAATTATAAGTTTGTACCACCTTTAAAAATTAGAACACGGAGCTCATATTTATAGGATTTACGATATGGGCCCACTTTATAGGAATTATAATGTGGGGCCACCTTTTTATAAATGTAAATATGGGACCCACATTTAGAAATTACAACATCGTACATACCTTTAGAAATTAGAATATGGGCCCACATTCATAAGACTTACAATGTGGGTCCACCTTTTGTGATCATGATTGTGACCCACATTTAAGAATGACAAAATGGTGACACATTTTTTTTATTGTGGACTCATGACCCATCTTTAGAAATTACAATGTGGTGCCCACCTTTAGGGATGAAAATATGAGGACCTGTTCATAGGATTTACAATGTGAGCCCACCTTTATAGAATTTATAATGTGGGGCCATCTTTTGATTGATTGTAAATACATGACCCACGTTTAGAAATTACAAGTGGTGCCCACATTTAGAAATTAAAACATGGGGCCTTATAATATGGTCCCACCATTATAAGAATTATAATTTGGGTCCACCTTTTGTGATTGTGACCATGTGACCCACCTTCAAGAATTACAAAATAGGGCCACCTTCTTTGGGATTGTGAACATGGGGCTTACCATTAGGATAAGTGAGAGGATTTGAAATCTTTTCAAATGACCTATTTAAAATATAAGAGATTAGGAACTAACTGTGCCAGAAAGTTGTTTATTAAAAAAAAACAAAGATTTTTTGTTCCAACTTTCTTATGCCAGCGGATTAAGATCTTAGGATTCCTTCCCGTGAGACCAAAATTATGAACAATAATTTACACTAACCAAAAATGTTTTTTGTAGCCTCATCTCATGGAAACATGAGAACATCCGAATGGCACGATGCCAAACACACCCCTAGTTGCTGGGTAGCTTTTTGTTTCATCTCGCTTCTTGTCAACTCTTTTTTCTTTTCTTTGCTGTAAAGGTTTTTTTTTTTTTTTTTTTTTTTTTTTTTGGTCTCCTTGTTGGGGCTTTTATCCTTGTTCTCTTCTCTTATCTCTTTAATACAATTTGCCTTTAACAAAAAATAAAAAAGAAAAAGTACAACCACCTTCCCATTATATATGTTAAAGCAAGTACTCCCTCTAAATCAAAACCCAACAATTACCCAACAATTTATGTGATAAATCTAGATTCATTTGGTAACTATGTTCCTAAAAATCTATTCTATCCATAAACTATTTCCTCTACTAAAATATGGTCCAGTTAATGGATTGATTACCAGATTTCACACATGAGAGACTCTTTCCATTTCTGTCCATTAAACAGAGTAAAGTAAAGAAAGTTAATCACAGATTTCAGTTTTAGTTGATCCAACAGTGGTCATCTCACTAATTTTAATAATAATTTATTATTTGATCAAATACAATGGGTGCTAGGGCTAATATGATATTTGAATTTTCCAAAGGTGGGCCTACACATGTATTTAACATGGGTGTTGCACCATGCTAGCATGCAGGCTGCAGCGACACTGCATATATGGTAGTTCAGCCCTCAAGTATAAATCACGGGGAAAGCAAAATGAAATTTGATGACCGCCACTACAACTCTTTTGGATTAAAATTTGGTGAGACCCCATGAAAGTGGAGACCCATGAAGATCAACACGAAATCCCAAGTGATTCATGTAGCCAAAGCATCTGGACTCTCTACCTAAAGTCAAACTACTTGGACATTATCAGTGATTCGAGCCTTCATGAAAATCGTCAAGTTTCATTCATCACCTTAGGCACAAGGGTTTTTTGTTTTTGTTTTTTTTTTGGCGTCCGACACACTAAAAATGTGCATGTCATCCATGTCTAAACCTTGGAAAATCTATTTGCTAAATTCTAGAGACAGAGCCGAATCCAGGTTGTATTTCTGTGGAAATGGTGGCGGTTCCAGAAGCAGCGATCTCTCTTTAGCTTGAAAGCGTGTAAATCAAACCGTTTGCTCAAATACGTATAACGAAATTCAATGTAATAAAAGAGAGGCTATTTAATGAGAAAGATACAAAAAGTCAAGTGTTCCTCTATTCAGTAAACATGACCCAGAAAAAATCAAGTGCGCGATATACAAAAACTTCTAAAGGTTAGGCTATAAATGAGAGAAGAAAGAGTAGCAGCTCCCATCTGTTTCTTCTGTGTAATAACTCATAATACAGCCATGGTCTCTCTCTCTCTCTCTCTCTCTCTCTCTCTCTCAAAATGATACTGACTGTTTCCTTTGCTTTGTTTCATATTGTAGGTGATTTTGGCCTTCTTCTTTCTCTTGTGCTCAACTACCTACGTGCCTGCCCAATCATCCTCCGTTCTCCATGTTACTAGCTTTGGAGCAGTGGGAGATGGCAAAACAGATGATTCTCAAGTATATTTCTTCTTAACAGAACACACTCTAACTTGTTATTGTGTGTGCTAGCATACTCGTGAGAGTTGATGAGCGGTGCATGTGTGGATGGATATTTGTGTTGGGTAGTCCCACATCCCACATGGCCTGAGTAATAGGCTTGACGTGTCTTAATATATCAGTATGAGTTTTTCACCTATGAACTTAAGCTTTTGGATTTGTATATGACTCTTTACATAGTATGAGAGCAGGTTCCGAGATAACTCGGGGTTGGTATATGGCTCTTTACAATTAGTTCGGCTTAATAGAATCTTGGCATAGCTTGAGTCGGGGAAATTATTAAAATATGCTTTGAATTTATGATTTAGAGCTTACTTGCATGTTATAGTGTTTGGTAAAACTCTAACTAAATTTTTTATTTTAGAATTTAGAAAATTTTATAGGAAAAAACAGATTAGGTGAGCACCATAACGAAAAAGTAATTATAAGTGCCATTGCACCAATTCAATCATTTTACCCGAAAACGTAATTTTTTTAACATTCTCTATTAAGGTCTCTATTTACCTTTTTTTTAATATTAAGGGTGCCTAGCGACCCTGCGATCGACCCGTTCATACATATTAGAGCTTAGAAGCCTGATTTTGTCTCTTATTTGTTTCCTTCTTCTTCTTCTGCGTTGACTACGGCTCCACATCAATTGCCAAGCGTATTCACAATGGTTCATAGCAGTCCTCCATCGAGCTATGATGACATAGAACTAGGAATTATGAGAAGTGTTTCTGAAAAGTAAAAAATCATATTTTAGGGCAAAGTACAGACTTCACATTTCCATTGGTCTGCCCGAAACAATAGCATATGCACTTTAATGTTCTCCACCAAACAACGACATGTGACTTTAATGGTCTTCAAAAGGTGGGAATATCCTAAGGAGGGGAAGCAAGTCAAGCATTGTCATTTTTTTCCAATAACGAGGAATAAGAGATGAGTTTCGTGCATTTATAAGCGTACACCGCAGAGTCGATAGAGACCTTTAACATTATACATAAAGGTCAATTGAGACCCTACGAACAATGTAAATGAGACTTCTGTGAAGGTTATGATGGACCGCGGGTTCTCAATCGACCATTAACATTGCAAATAAAGGTCGATAGAGACCCTAGTAGAGAATGTTAAAAAAAATACGTTTTCGGCCAAAATAACTAATTTGATGCAAGGGCACTTAAAATTACCTTTTTGTTATGGTGGTCACCGAATCTTTTTTTTTTTTTTTTTTTTGGTTAAATCCCCTAGAATTTATTTACAAATTAGAGCTTTTTTCTCTCATAAGTTTAGCGGTTCAACCTTAATGTTTTAGAGTTCTTTTTTTTTAGGTAAAACAACCGAGGGTGGACAATGCAAAATTTATGTGTTTTAAACAAAATATGACCTCATAAAATCTCCAAAATAAAGCAAATGATGGGTTATACTTTGTAGTTTTTTAAAAGGAGGGCCCCACTTACCTCATGAAATAAGAGTTATTTTCATAATTTTACCAAACAGACTAATTATAATTAGACTAAGAAATCAAGCTTTCATTTTAAGTCTTAATCTAATTAGCTTCTTTCCAAATAGCCTCTCAAGGGATTATTCTTCAATGAGCCAAATTATTACCTATTTCTAACAACCACACACACACACATATATGGAAAATATTGTTCCAATGAGAATAACTCTCAAACTACTATAAGAGTAACTCTCCAATGAGTACCCCTCATATTTACATTGTAGACATTGGATATGGATCCAATGAGTCCCCCATTACTCTCATAGTAGTGTGAGAGTTACACTCATAGGACCATTTCTCATACCTATATATATGGGAGATGCTCCTCTGAGAGATGCTCTCACCTTACTATGAGAGATAAGGTGAGGGCCCTCACATTTATATCCAATGTCAACAACTTAAATGTGAGGGCCACCACCTTATCTCCTATAGTAAGGTGAGAGATGCTCTCACAGGAAGATCAAGAGCATATATATATATATATATGATGAGGTCTACATGACGCTCTGGTGTTTTGGATAGAAAAATTCCCTTTCATTTGGCCAACAAAAGAAAGAGGAGTTAATGAAAGAAGTTGCAATCCTTAAAGCCTTCAAATCCGTTCAAAATCTTGAGAGTACTTATCTCAAAACTTTATCTTGATAGCGTGATTTGGATGGGTGGTGAAATAAAGTGAAGCGAGGTAAAGCCACCATTATCCAAACAAGAAAAGACATGGGTCATATCAAAAGTACACAAACTTAAAATTCCTCCTCTTTCCAAAAAAAATAAAAAAAAGTCAAACAACAACCTTCCTTCTTCACTAAGGTCACGTTTGGCAACCAAATCTTTAGGAAAAAGATTTTTGGTTTCCTAAAGTTGTAATAAATCTATGTTTGATAATTGTAAATTCTTGAGGATTTTGACAAATAAAAATCTTCATTAAATAGGATTTTCAGATCTGACCACCCCTATAAGATTTGAAAATCCCTACTTAAGTGGCTTTGCTCATCGAACCCTATTTTTCTCAACTTTATTCATCAATACACACCAATATCAATGTGAAATCCTCTACTATACAAATCTCCAGCGAAGAATCCTTGTTCCAATGGTAGCGAAGAATCATTAGATTTATGGATTCCTCGCTTGTTACCAAACATGCCCTAAATGACAAAAAAACATCCTCTTTAAAAACTCCCTATCAAGCCACTAAAAATAAAAGACCATCATGACCCCATATAATTTATTTTTTCTTAATTTGATGCTTCACCTCACATTACTTTAATTCATCATCTATCCAAACACAAGGCTTAAATTTAGGGATTTATATCAGAAGGCTTAAATATCTTTTCTTAAAAAGAGGATCACAATCATTTGCTTACAATTATGTGGCACTTAAATTTAGGAATTTATATCACAAGGCTTAAATAGCTTTCCTTAAAAAGAGGATTATAGTCGTTTGCTTATACGATTTCCCATTAGGAACTTATGGCACTCTTTGATGGCCCCACTTATAAAAACTTAACCATTCAGTTACATTCTTCCCCTCTTATGAATGTTTATTTACTGAGTCTGGATCCCCTATTGCAATGAAACAAGGAAATATTGTTTCGGCCTATCCCGAGCAACACCCATACAAAATGTGATGTCAGCTAATTGCACACTCTCAATTGCTTCCTTAGAATGAAAAAAAGTGAACATGACATTTTATATAGGTGGCACTGTGGGATAGGCCAAAAAGGTAGTTCCTTATTTCGTTGAAGCAGGGAATTCGGACTTTTACTTCTTAATCATGGGGAATCGTTGTTGCAATTAAATAAGAGAAAAAATAGGATAAGTTAATAAATGTCGCACTTAAAGAAGGAGAAGAGGTCTCCATAGAAAAAATCCTCTCATTGGATGTTAGATGGGGCAAAAACGCCCCTTTTTGAAGTGGGTGTTTTGTACAATCTCTCTCTCTCTCACTCTCTCTCTCTCTCTCTCCACACACACACAAACGAGCATCTCTCACCTTACTATGAGAGATAGGGTGGAGGTCCACATATTTAAGTAGTTGGCATTAGATATGGATGTAAGGCCCCCCACCATATTTCTCATAGTAAGGTGAGAGATACTCTCATAGGAGCATATATATATATATATATATATATTTATAGGCAAGGCTCTCCTAAGCTAAAGATTACACTTGTGGGGCCCACACTTGGTGTATCTAAATGGACCAAACACACGACCCCCCTAAATTACTCATGTCTACCATCTTTCGGCCAGACCCAAATTTACTGGACCGTTGGATCGATTGTATATTGATCCAAATGAATTGTTGACCATCAAGCTTTTGGAACCCAGATAGAGATGATAGAAACCACGATTGAGGCTAATTTTTTGCACGATAGACGGTCATAGGGAGTCAATGAGATCCCCCCATCCCCATCCCCTTGTGGGTCCCTAGGCGGGCCCCACCGCACACTTGAACTTATTTTATCCTAAACTTTAGCTTAGGAGAGCTACCCCTATATGTATATACACATACATATACATATAATATAGGAAAATTCTCAAAAACTCCCTCATCTCAAAAGGGGAGTTTCTGCCCTTAGCTAATAGTCAATGATTTGTTGGCATTTTGAAAGAATCTATAAAAAAAAATCCACCTTTGTAGGAAAATACTTAGGAAAGAGAATGTATTCATGACAAGTGTTACACTTTCATTGGCTAAAAGAGGGGCGTTTTAATTTTTTTTGTAAAAGACGCTCAGAAAGTGTTGTAGCGTAACTCATTTATATATGAGAGATATCTCTTACCTTATATGAGAGATAGGGGTGGGGTCCCTCACATTATATATATATATATATATGGAGATCTATCGACGTTAATGTGTGTCTAGATACATGCAGTGTCTACATACATGCACATCCAGACACATACCAAGGCAAGCTGACTCGAGCTCGGGTTGGCTTGGTTTGCTCATATTCTCAATTCAAGCTCAAGCATGACAAGCTAGCTCAAGTTGGTTGACACCCTTAATTGTAGTTCTAATTGGGTAACTTTTATTTTTCTTTCATTTGGGCATGTAGGCTTTTGCAAAAGCGTGGAATGCTGCATGCAGTGCTTATGGAAGCACTTCATATTTATTCATCGATTGGAGAAGGACATTTCTACTGAAGCCAGTCAGTTTCAAAGGCCCCTGCAACTCCAAAAACGTCCACGTTCGGGTATTCAAGGAAACAGAAACACCGTTTCACTAGCTAATTATTCTCCCTCTCTTTCTCTAATCTCTACTCATCATATTGAGTCATATATGAAATATATTAGAATTGATAATGATTCCCATATTGATAGCAGCACCCTGCAGATTTTTATTTGTGTGATCTTTCATTCTTACCCCTCCCATAGGTAATCGGAATACTCAACATGAGTTAATTTTTTTCCTCTCTTCGGCACAATGGAAAATAAAAAAAAAACCAGAGAATGAAAGTGTTGCACTAAACAATAAAGAAGTGAAGTGCAGAGAGAATCAGATCATTTTTTTTCTCGTTTGTCCACCGTACATTATTACATAGTGGCTGCTGATCAAATGAGCAGGTGTTAGCGGATTTGGTAGCGCCCAGCAATTTTGCAGATTGGAATGGGGCTGGAGCTTGGATCTCTTTCTCGGGCATTAATGGCCTCATTGTCGATGGAACGGGTCGTGTGGGTGGCCAAGGAAGCATTTGGTGGGCCTGCAAAAAGAATCCAAGTGTTTGTAACCAAACCCTCTATGTTTCCCTTCATCGCATTTGCTTTTTAATACTTTCATATACCATCTTAAAACACCGAGACGCCAAAACCAGATCTGGAGGGTTTCCAACCCTTTGGGCTAGACTAATCTCTCCGGGCCCAGAGGGAAGCCAGATAAACTCTTTTGTAGCCCCAGTGTAGTAGTACAGTTTCAAACCTACAACCTCCGGATGCAAACCGTGATCGTAGGCCAACTGAGCTACCCCTTAAGGTTTGTATATATGTATATCAATACGAGAATAAAGGGATAACCTATGGCTTGGAGTCCTGTTTTCACCCATCTGCTACTTAGTCCGATCTGAGGGGCCACCCCACTATGCTTGCAGGCTATTATCTTCCCTGCATTTGCAAGTGGTTTTCTCTCCGATATGTGCTAGGATTCACTCCCATGCTAGCTGGGTCTTTTAAGGGTCCAACCAACTTTGCGATTACGCGCATGCACACACAAATCACAATGCCATGTATGAAATTTTTATGGAGGTGTACTGTACACACTTCAAATAGAGAATACAGATAAGAAAGGGTATGGAATTTCGTTATCCATCAAATCTTTTAGATTGTCATCATTAGTTATATAATTAATGTAATTAGGTTTGATCAAGATATCTCTTATTATTATGACCAGATTAAATAAATATTATGATGTTAAGCTTTTCTTATTCGTTTTAATGAACTCTATTAACAGGGCCCTGTAGTTTTCAATAAATCTAAGATGATTCACTTGTAATCTTTGAAATTCTCACTTCCTATGTGGGCCCTATTTATAATCAATCCAAACCCTCCTCCCTCAGGTTTCCACTAGCCAAAATTTGGGATATTCCTGATCAGCAGATATATTATAGATAACCACCTATATTTTTGACATTTATGTACCTTTCATTTTTAGAAATTGCCAACTACACTAATCTAATAAAGTAAAGTGTTTAGGTGCTGCCAATAATCATATTAAATGCATTATTTTGGAGATCCTTAGCGAGTCTAGTGGTAGCAACTCTTGACCCAAACTGTGTCAATCCAACCTGAGTCCAGTCCTGTAATTCAGGGCTTGGGTTTACACAATTGTATTTTCGGCTTGCCTATGTTTTCACTTCTGACCCAATTAATAAGATGAAATTCATTGCTGTTATCCCACACCTTAAACTCAACTGTTGATGACCGGTTTGAATCCACCCTTTTAGCTTTCAAATTAATTTCCAAATCGATAAATAAATGGGCCGGGCTTGATAGACTTATGCATATTATCCATAGTGCCCAACCCACCAAAAGCCAACCCATGACACTCCTAATTTGGTCACGGATGACTTATAAATGTGTAACAACATACCACTTGTATTCATAAATATTTCTCTTTATGTCTTCTTAGTCCTTGGTTTATCTCGTTCTCATATGTTTTTGGTCCTTTTTTTCTTCTTTTGCAGATATGCCCAGGCACACCCCCAACTGTAAGTAATTAAATATCCGCTCCTTGTTTTTCACAAGCAAATGAGGAAATATGTAAACCTTGTGAGTCAAGACAGTCAATGTCAAAATTAGCCAAGTTAGACAACTATATAATTTATTAAAAAAAAAAAGCATGATTTTTAAAATTGGGAAATATTCAAGTGAGTAAGAACTTTTTTGTAGGGCCCAACAAGTAACACATCCAAACCTAGCAACCAATAGGGAGCCCCTTGATAGTCACTAATCTCAAGGATTGGCACACATCCGAATGGACTGAACCATTTGATCGAGGGTTGAATATCTTTTTAAATATGAAGCCATTAAACTTGTAGGCTACGGATGAAAGGGATTAGGGGCATGGGTTTGGGTTGAAAATTGATACCTGGGGTGGTCTCACAAAGATCTTTCCATCCCCCCTAGTCCCTTCCCCAAATGGGGCCCACAATTGGGGCCCACAAAAAAGTTCACATATAATTTGTGGGAACTAGTTCTCACCTGAATATTACCCTTTAAAATTTTAGAAAGATACTTATCTATATATACTGATGTGATGCATTTTTCAGATTGGAAGCAAGAGCTTTTCTTGAAAAAAAAAAAAAATTTTATGAGAACTTGTTTGTTTTATGGTCATATATTTATAAGTTTGGCCGAATTTTGACTTAATAACTTGGAATATACTTGGGCAAGTTTGAATCAGTGGGGACTCCTAGCTTTTTGAACTTACCAATGTCTTACAGTAAAGCTATGCATTGCTCGGATACTTCAAAATAGGCAATGTGCCATGTCATATCATATTTGATACTTTACATTTTACATATAACATCGCTAAATCCATCACATGTCTCTGCCGTAACCATGCCACACCTAAGCATCATAAATGGGGCCGTGGTGGGTTTTAGATGAAACATACTTACACGCTAATATTTGCTTAATGCTTATTTGGGTGGATTTTAGGCTCTGTACTTCAATGCTTGCAATGGCCTTCAACTCAGTGGTCTGTCTCTTCACGACAACCCAAGGAATCACATTGGTGTGAACATGTGCGACGGTGCAGTCCTCTCTCACCTGACCATTACAGCTCCAGGAGATTCCCCAAACACAGATGGAATTGACATAGCAAACTTGAAAAACATGCAAATTCACAACTGTATAATCTCAACAGGTATTTCACATCTATCTGCATTCTAGTTCTAATTTAATCCTACTGCTTGTATCTATTGGAACTGATCCTATCTTTATCACTACATCACAGGAGATGATTGCATTGCCATAAACAACGGCACATCAAATGTTAATATCAGCTACATCACATGTGGGCCTGGCCATGGCATAAGGTAGGTAGAATCCCCCATCAGTCGTCTTCATTGAAAACACATGGTTAAAACAAAACCCACATAAAATTTCCATGTTTTATTGGCAATCAATCTTTTAAGGTGTGGCCAACTCTTACGGACTTGGATATAGACAGTAGACTAGTACATAAGGTGCAATTCGTTAGAGCGGCTTAAATTTTTAGCCCACTGACTGATTTATAGGACTCAGCTTATGAACATTACCAGAATATAAACCCTACATGTTTCGTGAATCGAGTTGAAACACTTTCGTAACAACCTAATCGGAGTTGGAAGGCCTTATAGTAAAATGTCACAATTTTGAAGAGCTACAGGTTTTTATATAAATATATATATATATATATATATATATGTATGTGTGTGTATTCCTCATTTGGTTTCACTCTCACAGCGTTGGAAGCTTAGGAGTAGGACAATCGTATGCAGCTGTAGAAGATATTCATGTCAGCCATTCGACTTTCACAGAAACCATGTGGGCAGCAAGGATCAAAACATGGAAGGTAGCTGAGGTTTTGCTTTTGGGGGTTTCATTTACATAGATGTACACATGTATGACAAACTGCAATTTGCCTTAATTCCTTTCAATTGAAAAGGCCTCTTTTTTTTGTCATTTGTAAACAGAGAGGGTCTGGGTATGCGAGAAGAATCTCTTACGACGACATTATTTTGAAAAATGTCCAAAGAGCCATTACTATTGATCAACAATATGATCCCGACATCTACGTAAGATGGCTTTATCCTACACTCCATCAAGTATATATGTTTTGTGTATTTGACAATGCTAGTTCAAATTCAACTGGGCATTTCTTGTGCAAGCAAACTAACTTGGGTTTCAACTAGGGCATTCCTAGTTTTTTTTTAAAGGTCTAGATTGTTTGCAAAATTGGGTCTAATACTCAGGCCTGATCAAGAATGTGTGCACGAAGGGCCAGCCTGTAAGTTATTTGCTTGGTCTAGTGCAACTGTGGCAAGTGGATTAAATATCAGGGCTAAATACCCTGGGCTTGACCCGAATCACTGTGGCAGATATATAACATGGATCTAGACCGAAATGAATTTCCTTGTCACCCTTTGAAAATTTGAGATTCTGTCACTCCCCTCCCAAATTCCCAGACTATTTAGACCACTCGATCTGGATTTTAAAATTTGGAATGCTCATTGCGGGTGGCATTAGCAAATCCCAAGGACGAGAATTTAATAAGTCACCATTTATGTTATTTGGAACTACTCTAACGTCAATTCTTCAAAATATCCATGTAAAATTGACCTCAAAGAATTCTGTTATAGCAAGAAAAACAGTTCTTATTTTCTGTGTAGCCCATTCTTCATCATTTGATGGGACACTTATTTGCATGGGAAAGAAAAAAAAAATGAATTGATTTTTATCAATAAATAGGATTTTCTTTCCTATTAGAAGGATATAGAATGCATGATTTCATCAACTGAGTACTGCATAATCCTCTTGTTAAGCGAACACATCTAAGGAGCCAACACATGGTTGACTGGTGATGGCACTGTAGTTCCACGAACTTGCCCAGGAATCTATCCCCTAAGTCCTCATGTTGGAAAAAAAAAAGAAGAAGAAAAAAACTACTCTAAGAGAAGATTTGTTTTAATCATTCATGGCCATGACAACAAAATTAGAAAAGGGAAAATTAAGATATATATATATATATATTTATATATATATATAGAGAGAGAGAGAGAGACAGAGAGAAGAAAAGCAGTTAATTATTACAGAAGAAGCTTGTTAGAAAACTTAGGGATAATTTTATATGATCCTTTCTAGTAAGATCGAATTCGAATTGACTTGTTAACGAGTTGATTTGTATGCATTGCATAGGAACCATTGGTTGAAGTGAGCGACGTGAGTTTTATTGGATTTCATGGGAGTGCAACCAAAGCTGACGCTGTATCGATGACATGTGGTTCTGGTCCGCGGGGGTGTACTGATGTTGTTCTGCGGGATGTTAATATAACCTCAGCAGTTGGAATGAAACTTGAAGCCTTTTGTCAAAATGCCCATGGACCTCCTTGCACCAGCTGCAAACCTCAAGATTGCGTGAATCCTGGCTCTTACGTCTAATTCGTTCGTCATCATCAATTGTGGAAGGAGGCATCTTGAATTTTCTCATGATGTAGTTTTTTTGTTCATGCATATATGATGTCTTCCAAACTTTCCAAATAAATAAAACTTCACCCTTCACCCAACCCCCCACCATCACACACACATTCATATATATATATACACAACGCACTTCACCTATGAGCTATTTCTAAGTGCGTTCAAGATTGCTAGAAATTCGAATTACTGCACGTACTGAAGCGGGAAGTTTGAATTTAGTGATTATAAGTGGGAGTGATATGAGAGACACTGGTGCCAAAATCAAGAAACCTATGATGATAAAGTGAATGGAACCTATAAATATGTGAAAGTGGAACATATCCATTCATGTAATAACTACTGAAGTCTGGAACGGCAGGATCAAACAGAACTACTGCTTCCACTAATTCAGTTTAAATATAATTACTACAACCGATCACAGCCACAAAGGGTTCTGAATCCACTATCTATACGATATTATTTGTTTAGCTGATGGAATTCTGATTAAATATTATCGCACGATTTAAAAAGGCCTCACTGGGGATTAATGTCAAACCGTACTTATAAGATCAGGACTTGCATGTTTTTAATATGTGGGACCTATGCACCACTGCATGTCCGGTCTTTTAGTACATCACTAATCAATAATTTCATAGTCTAAGACATCCTGTACAATAGATATTCTAATAAAAAAAAGAAAGAAGTAAGATGTAAGCAACAAAAATTATGGACTAGGTACAAGAAATCAAATCGGCCATGTGCAAGATTTCTACCAATTAGGCGGTATATATGCATCTTGTGTTGGATGCATGCTGGCTAGTCCACCCTTATTATGTTTTTATTAATTTATCTACACATGAAACATGAAAGAGATTTTAAGAAACGAAGAACCACAATTTTTCATAGAAACCTTGCAAAATTTTGGGGTCAGGGTTTCCCCGTTCTTCTTATATTATAAGAGGTCCTGTTTGGTTGTCTACAGAATAAAATATTTACAGATTTAAATATTGCAAGAATAAAATAGTATAGAATACAATAATACAATATTATAACAGTATAATATTTTTACTGTTTGGCAATTTTTGAAGAATATTACAGATTTTAAATTAAGCAGTTTGGAATGTATTATAATTAAAGTAAATTACATTATAAGAATATTTTTTTTATTAAATATTTTTATTTATATGTAATTGATCACATCTAGATAAAAAAGTAATGTGGTAAAGTAAAGTTTAACTTTCATGTTTTTACCATAAGTTACTTTTCTTTTATCACATAAAATCATAGTAAAGTATAGTAAAGTAAAGTCAATAAAAAAATAACTACGTACTTTATAACTCTCTCTCTCCCAGTTTACTTTACCACATACTTCATCTGACTTTACTTTACCTCACCTTTAACCATGATATGACATCAATCTTTATTTTACTTTACCACACCCGTAAATAAGTCATTTTTTATTTACCATATAAAACTATGATAAAATGTGATAAAGTAAAGAAAAGAAACTACTTTACCCTCCTTCCCACTTTACTTCACCATATACTTTATCTCACATTTACTTTACCACACATTTACCGTCCTGTGAGATTTACTTTTACTTTACTTTACCATATATGTAATCATACACATTATAATGGATTTGGTAAACTAAAATATTTACTTTACTCTACTACTTTGTAATAGTCATTTTAAAATATTCTTATCTTGTAGAAAGTTTTCTAAAGGCCTATTCGGATGCACAAGAAAACACAAGAAGATAATATTTTATAGAATATAATCTTTCATTTTCTATAAAACAAAATCTTGCGCGTTTGGTAATCCAAGAAAAATTTGAAAAAAATATTCTTTTCTTTCAAAAAACTCAATATTTTCTC
The DNA here is from genome assembly GCA_029852735.1 of Persea americana. NCBI lineage: Eukaryota > Viridiplantae > Streptophyta > Magnoliopsida > Laurales > Lauraceae > Persea > Persea americana. The sequence goes on along the minus strand of CM056813.1, from coordinate 55,939,521 downwards.
CCACAGCTCCCCCTTGAAAAAAACTTTCTACAAGATAAGAATATTTCAAAATAATTATTACAAAGTGGTAGAGTAAAGTGAAGACTTTAGTTTACCAAATCCATCATGATGTATTTGTTTACATATATGGTAAAGTAAAGTAAAAGTAAATGTCACAACACGGTAAAAGTGGGGTAAAGTAAAGGTGGGATAAAGTATATGGTGAAGTAAAGTGGGAAGGGATGGTAAAATAGTTTCTTTTTTTTACTTTACTTTATCATATGTTATCATAGTTTTATATGGTAAATAAAAAGTGACTTGTTTACAAGTGTGGTAAAGTAAAATAAAGATTGATGTCATATATTGGTAAAATGTGAGATGAAGTAAGGTGAGATGAAGTATATGGTAAAGCAAAATGGGAGAGAGAGTTATAAAGTGGTTTTTTTATTGACTTTATTATACTTTACCATGGTTTTATGTGATAAAAGAAAAGTAACTTACGATTAAAACATGATAGTTGAACTTTACTTTACCACATTATTTTTTTATCCAGATATGGTAAATTATATAAATTAAAATATTTAACAAAAAAATATTCTAATAATGTAATTTACTTTAATCATAGTACCTTCCAAACAGCTTGATTTAAAACCTGTAATATTCTTAAAAAATTGCCAAACAATTAAAAGATTATACTATTATAATATTGCATTATTCTAATCTATACTATTTTATTCTTGCAATATTTAAATATGTAAATATTTTATTCTTTATAAATCCAAACGGGCTCTTAGGGGGGTACTATAGGAGAGAATATTGAGCTTTTTGAAAGAAAAGAATATTTTCTTCAAATTTTTCTTGAGTTACCAAATGTACAAAATTTTATTTTTTTAAAAAATGAAAGATTATAGTCTATAAAATATTATTTTCTTGAGTTACCAAATGTACAAAATTTTCTTCTTTAAAAAATGAAAGATTATATTCTATAAAATATTATTTTCTTGTGTTTTCGCGTGCATCCAAACAGGCCCTAACTATGGTATTCATGTGCAGGTGTTAGGGGATGTGGCTGGGCCCAGCACTATCCCTGAATGGAATAAGGCTCCTACATGGCTGGATTTCCAATATGTGGATAACCTCACCATCGATGGAACAGGTCGTATTGGTGGCCAGGGAAGCATTTGGTGGCCTTGCAAAAAAAATCGTAATGCTGTAAGTAACCAACCTCCCTTCCCTCTCTGTTTTCCTTCTTGGTAGAACAAAGGACCTATCTTGAAACTACAAGCCCCTATCATTGTTCAATTAAGCCACTATTCTGGTCAACCCAACTCAAATCCAACACGCTGAACACTCCTACATTGGTCGCAGATGATTTATAAGATTTTCATTTTTATTTTCTCTCTGCTCTAGTACATACCTAAACACCCATAAACTCACGCTATCCAAATCCTTATCCAACAAACCCAAGGATCCTTCTTGTATCTTTTAAACAGGGAGATGCCTCTCCACTTGGGCTATAAGTAGAGTGGCAGACAATATATTAGAGTGAGTAACAATATATTGCCTTCTTCTTAATTCCCTTTGATCTCCTCAGTTTATAGTTCATCATCATTGCTAAAACATTTGACCCTTCTTTACCCCTTTTCGTTTTTCAGAACTGTCCAAGAGAACCGCCAACTGTAAGTAATTTTACACATACACCCCTGCAATCTATTAGAAATACAAAGTGGACCTTCGCCTCCATGCACATTGAACAAGGAAATATGTAAAACCTGTGTGAATCGAGATCACCACATTGCTGGCATCACAGAAAGGCTTTAGTTTCCTATCAAAATGCGCCACAGCAATTATGTCTAGTCCGACTTTATATATATATTGATGCCAGTAAATAAGTAATCTAGACTCAAGTTCTGTGATGGCCATCTCGAAGGCAAAAGATTTGTTAGAAATTAAGTGAGTCTGGATCATCTGAGGATTTCCCTCGTAGTGACAGTAAGTGAATCAATCAAGGTCCACCATATTACCGCTGGCAGCTTGCTATGCATCCGCAGCAGACCTTGATTGGTCTATTCACGGCCAACGTGGGGGAAATCCTCACGTGATTCAGATTCAAATTAAATTTGCTTACGTGGTCCTCTTTTCTTGTGGGTCGGTTTAGGCTATGTCGTTTGCTTTCTGCAATGGCCTTGTTCTCAGTGGCGTTCATCTTTTCAACAACCCAAAGAATCACATCCATACATTGGGATGCAATGGAAGTGTCTTCTCTCACCTCACTATTACTGCTCCAAAAGACTCCCCCAATACGGATGGAATTAATATAGCATCTTCCAAAAATGTTCAAATTTACAACTGTACGATAGGAACAGGTATTTCACATCTCTATACGATTCTCTAATAAATTCTAGTAATCAATTCTACTCCATGTATGTGGTGGGGCTGATTCCATTCTTTATCATTACATCACAGGAGACGACTGCATTTCTGTTCTCAATGACACCTCAAACGTTAATATTAGCTACATCACATGTGGGCCTGGTCATGGTATTAGGTGAGTAGAAGACAAAAGCAATTTGCAGTTTGATTTTGAAAACCGTGCTTATAAACTTGGAACCATGTAAATATGTTTCAAGCCATTTTACTCAATTCAAAGGGCTGTCTTTGCAACTCATTTGGTTTCACTATTTCAGCATTGGAAGCTTAGGAAAGGGTGGATCGGTTGGAATCGTGGAACAGATTCACGTCTCCCATTCTAATTTCACTGGAACTATGAATGGAGCAAGGATCAAAACATGGCAGGTAATTGAGGTCTGCTTTGTGGGTATCATTTACATATATGTATATAACAAACTGCAATTTTGCTTGTTCCCTTCCAATTGATAAAGACTTTATTAGACCTTTCCATTTGTGAACAGGGAGGATCTGGGTATGTGAGAGGAATCTCTTTCCAGGACATTATTTTGGACGAAGTCCAAACCGCCATTGCTATTGATCAGTTCTATCCCGCCTTGTCTAAAGTAAGATGGCCCAATCTCACTCTCCTTCAAATAGTAATTATATGTTTTCAATGGTGGAATGAGGAAACTTTACTTGGGGGCCACTAAAACTTTAAAATGGGTTGCTGCAAAGCCACCCCGGCCCCACTCTGGTTCTGCCATTGTATGTTTGGAGTCTTTGACTATGCTTATAGTTAAAATTCTTCAAGTATATGAAATTCCTGACAACTTGGGTCATTTTTTTGGGATCCGGATCCCCTGTTTCGTCCAAACAGGGGAGCTCTGTTTGGACGAATCAGGGGCCGACAGGCGGAGGGGGCGGAGGAAAGAAAAAGTATTATTTCTCTTTCCTCCGCCCCCCTTCGCCCCCCCACCTGTCGGCCCCTGATTCGTCCAAACAGGGCTCCCCTGTTTGGACGCCCTGTTTGGACGAAACAGGGGATCCGTTTCCTTCTTTTTTTATAGTTTCATATGATCAATTTGTATTATTAGCTAATTTAAAGTTTTTTCTCTACAACTTGATTGGCATGGACCCTGTAGACACAAGACATTCAAGTTAGCGATGTGAGTTTTATTGGAGTTCGTGGGACATCAACCGCGCTTAATGCGATATTTCTGAGATGCTCGGGGCCAAAAGGGTGCACCAATGTCATTCTTAATGACATTAATATAACCTCTGCAATGCCAATAAAGGAAGTACGAGCCACTTGCCAAAACGTCCGAGGGCCAGCTTGCAAGAACTGCACGCCCAAAGTTTCTTGCCTGGGCTAGCTCAGGCCTCTAGCTCCTCAAAGGTGGAGGTTTTGTCCATCATGAATTTCGATAATCATTTGTATCATGTACTATGATATTTTTGTAACTCGATTAAGGAAAAACCTTCTTCTCTATCTGTGTATGCATTTGAATTTCAAATTGGTAAGCATTTAGTTCTTTCCAAATCTGAATTCTTCTTTTTGATTGCTTGAATTTCCATCTTGAACTCTTCTCTAATTTCATCAATGCTTCCAAAAAAATGCCGAGATAGGTGGGCCCATTTGGGACGTCCACCTTGCTTGTGGACGCTTGGATGCCCAACCCTTATTGGTCTCTAATTGGTGTGATGATTGGATGATGCAAAACCCTAGTTTCATAAAATACATGGAATATAATGAATTTTAACAGATTTTGACCTAAATCCCAACTTGTATGCTCGTGCAGGAAATATTGATATTAGATACAATTAATTCTAATTAAGTCTACAAATTCACGTGAAACGATGAATTAATGATACAGTTTTGTAGAGCATATCCTTCGACTTGGGAGTCAAAATACTGACCATCCTAGTGTGCCCGGTCGACCACCCTTGGGGGATGTCAACTGGATACACTGCAGATAGTGAATTTCCAGTTTGCAGTTTTTGATATCTTAGTTTGTTGTGAGGCTCATTGACCATCCAATTGGACTTCCATTTATGTGCCAAACATAAGTTAAGGGTTGGGCTTGACCTTGACTCACAGGGACCACCAAAGTACGGTCTAGTATATTATTCGGATTTCAATTCAATCCTTATGTTGTCGAAGATACACGTAACTTCAAGAGCACAAAAACACATTTCATTGGCATCTGAAACTTCATTTAGGAATTAAATTGACTGACATGGACCTGGACCTGAAAAGGGGGCCATTACCTAGGTTGGAGCTTTGTTACTTCTTCCATTGATTTGCATGGTTATTGGGATTTATTATACTTGATTCATTGTTGTTCACTCTTGTAATTACTCGTTGTAAATACGTGTTAATTAAATGGAAATTGAAAGACCTGAGCTTAGGATTTCCTAATGGTGAACCAGATTTATGGATTGGAGATCATTGACCCGTGTATGTGGATAGGCGGGCCATCATATAGCCAAAAAATAGATGGATGTGATAACTTAGAATGAAGAGGATTGTTATTATGGATTTGTAACACATTTATAAATGGACAATGGACTGAATATTACTGAACTTAATATTGATGATGCTCTTGGACTGTATTGGGCTAAGACCATGACATGGTGGGTCCTCACAGTAGATTTGATAGTGGACTTGGACTTGGACTGTATTTATGGATTGGACATGTACCTCGAACCTTGTATAGATATTGTAACGCCCCAATTCCGAATATCGAAGATTACGCTAAGGTACTCGAAGTTGGCGCGCTACTTCCCAGATAAACCAAGAACTTCCAAGATCGTAGTCCGCAGTGAGGTCAAAATTTAAAAATTTTTAAACAACATCATAATCAACAGTTATGTGCGGAAGCGTAAAACAAGATAGCGGAAGCAAAGGTATCATGGATATATATCAAATGTAAAAGTGCGGAAGCCTGATAGTAATCTCAAAGTGTGAATATCAAGTGTTTATACATATCAGTCTAACCTACCCATCTCACTACAAAAATAAATTCTCAAAATCCCAAAACAACTGCACTCAACCCTCCCGTGCAGGCTCTCCATCCTCCGACTCAACACTTGGTCAGTCGACCCCCATCCGTAGTCCCCGACGACAGGCGCCTCGTGGATTGCGTCACCCGCGTGATCATAGTCCGGACCCAAGCACCAAAAATGGGTCAGATCTAAAGATCTGGCAAGGCACCATATGCAGATAACACCAGATGTACACAACAAAATAGAGTAATGACAGGTACATAATCATAAGAGTAAACAAGGTACATAATCTAGGCAGTTGAGCAGTAATAGCAGTTTAGAATCAGAAATGTAAAGTACACTAATATATATAGACAACAAGCGGCACATTCACATAAGCTAAATACATCGCGAGATATTATGCCACGGCCCTCCTGTACTGTAAACGTCACATACCATAAACAATTTGCAATGGGGAAAGGGTAATAACCATGCAAGGGATAACAACCCTGATAAATATAACATACAATATACATAACACCGATCACACCCCTTTATCACACCGATCACACCCTTTTATTGCACCGATCACACCCCTTTATCAGATTAGCCCGGACTTGGTATCACACCTTCCGTCCAACCATAGCTCATCATGATAGCTCTAAGTAACCGAAACATAGTTCCTACCAGAGATGATCAGTCAACTAACTGAGCTTATAACAACTGAGTGAATGTTCAGTGCCGACTCAGGAAACTAAGTACGGGTCTGTGTCTGTCTAGGCTTATCTTGCGTGAGCAAGGTCCTACCCAGGTCTCTAAGAGGTTAAGGTACAATATGGAACACAGTTTAACAACAAGTCCAAGTCCAACAACATTGGATCCACTCCAAGGTAACACAAATACCATACTATGTCCATTCCTTAAACATTCATCCTATACTCATATACAATTAGTTAACTGACCATTTATCATAAACCTCTTCATACCATGGTTTCACATCCCCAACCTTAGGCTGTATGAGGGCCCGCCTAGACACAGACACGGGTCAATTATCCCTAAACACAACATAGGGTCACCTCTAAGGAATCCAAGGTTCAGATCCTCCAATTTCCATTAATTAATAGGTTTAAGACAACAACAATGATAAGAGAGAATAACAACTCATGAAAACCTTAGAGACAGGGAATCAAGTGGAAATAGGCAAAGGACCAGTCCTAGGTAGTGGTCCACACTTGGTTCAGGCCTCATCACATGATTGGATCCCCAACTGTAGCCTCAAGTGTCCAAAATGATAAATCTGGTGCTCCTGAGGTTGTGGACACCGTGGGCTACAGTTAAGGTTCGAGTCAATGATGATTCGAATCATAAAACCTCAATTGGTGGACCCCACGAATCAAGGCTAAGCCATGCCATTGATTTCTGGTGTGGCACACTTGATGGAAGGTCATTTGGATGGTCAATGGGCCCCTTATATGATCAAACATCAAACATACAAAAATCTAGAAAAATCACAAATCACAGTTTGCCCGGCTGACATCACACCCTGGGATGTCGACCAGGTGAACTGGATGTTGACCTCCCAGGTCGACATCCTACAGTGTCCCCGATCGACATCATGGCCGTGATGTTGACTGGGTCCATAGGGACTTGAAGCCAAACACCTGGGGGGTTCTGTAGGAAATCCAGTGTATCCAGTCGACATCATGGCCGTGATGTTGACCGGGTACACTGCATTTCTGCTCTTTTCTGAAAATCCAGGTTTCAGCCATCTCCTATGTTTTCCTGTGTGCCCGGTTTACCGAGAAAGGGTCCGGTCAACCGGGTATACTGTCTATGCACGGTTTCAGGAAATAATTGAGACTTGTGTTTTCAGGCAATTTAGTGTGCCCGGTCGACTGAGACAGGGTCCGGTCGACTGGGTACACGTAAACTGCAGAATTCCAGATTTTCTGGGATTTTCCTTTTTCAATCCAATTTTTATCCAATCCCCTTCCCAACCTTCTCCATTCATCACATTAACAAGAAGAAACACAAAAACACTTTTATACTCCATCCCTCCATCAATCCATCCGGCTATTGATCATCCAAATGGGGAAACCCATCCATCAATGGCCATTTCCATGAAAACAAAGCTCAAAATGGAAATCTAAACTAGCATCATCAAACATTGAAATGTAATTATAGAAACAAAGAAGAAGAGCATGCATATAATGAAATTACATAGGGTACTTGCCTTAATGAAGAAGAAACGAAAATTGAGATGAGAGAGAAGACCCAATAAAGTGTTGATTGCAAGAGGGAAGAGTCTCTAGCCTCCTTGTGCTGGGTTTTTTGGGGAATTAGGGTAGCTTGGGGAAGAAGATAGGCTAATTGAGGGAGATGAGAGGCATTTAGGGTTTAGGGTGATTTTACAATAGTTTAGGTTTTATAACTTAGGGTTTTAGGCTAATTACCTAAAGGGTATTTTGGTTCCAAATGGAAATAACATGGGGCCATAGGTGTTTGGGTAAATTGGTGGGTTCTAGAAGGTTCCACTCTCATGCCCTCCTATTAGTGCTAATCACAAACAATTTCTAATCTAATCCAATCTATTAAAATTAAATAAAAGCTAAAATCTAAAACTTAGGAATACTACAGACTATACTACTAATTTCCTATTAAATAGCCTATTAAGGATAGAAACTACTTTATTAATTATTATTTAAATTAAACTGAGGGCCCACCAGGGGTGGGGCCTCACAGATATGATATATAGAACCTTGCACGCGCAAGCCAAGCCTACATAGACATAAACCTTTATTTGTTCCCTTGAGTCGCACTAGTTATAAGCTTAGCCATTAGACCGATCATCCTTGGTGGGAGCTATATATATTGTAGATGGAGCTATCATGAAGAGCTACAGTTAGATGGCTAGTGGGATTCCGGTTTCGGTCTATAGAGTGTTAAAGTATTGATATTATTATTATTATTGGCACAGCTTGTCGTCTCTTGCATTATACTTTTTTTCCTCGTCGCGACTAGTTTACATTATGGGAGGGCCGCGAATATCATGCAGTGTCCAGCTCGTATGAATGTGTTACATTGATAGTTAGCGAGATTAGATGCTTTTCTTTCATATTGGTTATATTTGTTATATCTTGCTCAATTGCCTAGCAGTTGTACCTTTGGTATTCATATGATATTATCATTGTCTTTATTACCTTTGATGCATACATGCCATGTTACTTGTATATCGTGCCTTGCTAGATCCATGGATCCAACCCATCATTTGGTGCTTAGGTATTATCCACAACCCCGAGGGCGACGTGTTCGTCGAGGCACCCTCACAAGAAGAGTACAGATGGGGACTGGTCGATTACGAGGTCGAACCGGAGGTTGGAGAGCTAGTACCAGGGTATGAGTGATTTCTCTTTTGAGTTTCAAGTGACTTTTGTAGTGCGCAGGGTGAGACTATTCATCTGATATGTGCTCTATTATTACACTTTGAGATTTAGATCAGACTGGTGCCCTGCTACATTTGCTTTATATTCAGGTGATACATTTACTGCTTCCATTATTGTCTGATATTGCTTCCGCTATATTACTTTATGCTTCCGCACTTGACAATTGCTTAACGTATTGTTAAAAAGCTTTAAATTGGACCTCACTGCGGACCTATGATTTTGTAAGTTCTCAAAGTTTTTGAAAAGCAGCGCGCTAAATTCAGGTACCTTGACGGTAAACTCAGTATTTAGAATTAGGGCATTACAAAAACACTCGACTTTAATATATTATAAAGAGAATAGAGCGGGCCTTAATGGTTGAGGGAATGGAGTGTGCCTTAATGGGTTGAGAGAAGGGAGGTCGGATGAGATTTATGGTAACGAACAGTTACAAAATTATCAACTCAAAGAAAGAGAATAGCTTGTGGAGTAAGATGCTTATGTGGATGTGGCTCACGGAGGGCTCAAATTGAGGACTTTTTGGAGGGTTTTTTTTTTTTTTTTTTTCTAATATCAATTCCACTTTAAGGTCTAAATAGAATAGAATATAAGTATTATATTTTATATACTAAAGGAACAGCCTTCTTCCTGGGAGAGCGACACGTGGCGCTCCCTCTTGGAATTTCACAATGACATGTGGCACACTTTCTCATCCCTTCCAAAAAAGTGTCTATCCTTTCCAATATTCTCCATCCCTATCCCTAGAATTTCTCTATTTTGGAATAAGTTACTCTTTAATTCTCTAAAAGTAGTTATTTAAGTCAAATTGGAATCTATTATTTAGGGATTTAGATTTTAAACCAACCTTGTCTCCTAATTTAACTCTACTTATCAATTGTCCCCTGCTCTCTTTCATACCTCTAATGCACGGTTATTTGTGCCTAGAATAACTCTAAATCTTAATAAAAACACTTGGTCCAATAGTAATGTTAAAGTAAAATATTCGATAATTTTTTTTTTCCCTCCGGGCAATTCGATAGTATGTTAGTATCAATAATAGTTGGCACTACAATTTATATTATATTTTTTAGCAGTATATAAATAATATATTGCAATCTCCAGTGCGCCCACTAATGAATAGATTTGTCTGAATTAGGGTCAGATGGTCCTCATCGATTGACCCACATGATCGAAGGGATACCTTGATCTTGAGTAAGTATACAATCACTGAAATGGAGGGTTATTTATATAAAGGTGTTAATAGACCTCTATTTTATAATATTGAAGGACCATAATGCGACATGTGTAAGTTATACTTCTTTTTCTTTTTTTTTTCTTTTTTTTAGTCCAGGCTAAGCAAGGGCCGACTCAGCTATCACTATATTGATCACCACCACCCACCACCACCACCACCATCACCATCAATAGCAGCAAGATACTATATTTTTAGGCATATAGACGCGATAATAATTATAATATAATAATTATTATTATTATTATAGCTTGGGTTAGAACACTATATCATTGCTTTCTATTCATATTTGATTTTTTTTTTTTTATGTCTTCTTTAATATGGCCTGGTATTGCTTTTATATTGGGATAGAAGTTTTTTTCTTGGCTCTCACGGAGGACATGTGACATCGCATATTCAAAATAAGTCAGATTTGAATTTAATCCATATTGAAAAGAAACTTTCAATCCCTTAATTTTAGAAATCTCACGCCAATCCCTAAAAAAATCAGCCACAACACCTCTCTGTTGATATGTTAGGGTGATTCATGATTTAAAGTTTCTAATCAAACCCTCAAATCTCTACAAGCTAAAACTATCCCTAAAATCTTATAATGCATCCGTATCTCATTTTGGAATCTCTTCTGAAAGATATTTTAATAAATAAAATAAATAAAACATCACACCAACTCTTTTAATTATGAATTGAAAGGGCCACAATAATTACATGATTAGATATACTATCAAAGACTTCGCAGTAACAAATTTAAAGCATCAGACATTTGTAACCTTGAATCAAGCCAGACCTATATGTGGTCATGTGGGACCAATTGCACTTGAGTTTTTTCCATAACCAATTACAAGTAGTAGCCTTGGTTGATGGTTCTGAATCCACAACCAGACCAGGCTCTGTTTTGGGCCTTAAGTGTAACTAATTTTGGCAAAGATGAAAGTAAACGAAGTCATCTAAACACATGACCTTTAGTGGCAAGGGTGTCCCATCTCACAAGGCAGCCAAGTGTTTGAACCCTGAGCAAGTAGGTTGACAAATTATGTACCACTTGCCCATCTGGTAAAATAATAAATAAATAAATAAGGGTTCAGCAACATAGATAGCAAATCTATAACTCTATGACTATATGCATTATATTAGTCATGATAAACCACAAAACCCATGTGACTTTTGAATAGGTTGGGTTATTCCGACACTATGTAGATCTGTTCCCCACACGGGTTATGACCAAATAGGTCATAAGTATATTTTTTTCACTTATTAGCATTTATTAGCACAAACGTGACACTCTCTCTCTTAGATAGGCAGAGAAATACTTTTTTGGCAAGCATCTTCAAACATTTTGCAAATTTATGGCCATTCCTTCTACGAGGATGTTTAGGGCCTGTTTAGCATCGTTCACATGTTGTTTTTAGTTTTGTACTCAGATCAGGTTGTGCTGAGATCGGGTTATGCCGGGACTATACTCTCCAGATCTTGTTTGACAACATTATATTAAATTATTCTGTTGAGAATATGTTGTCCAGAACTTGTTTGATAACATTATAAAAGTTTTGCTCTACAGAACGGAAGCAAAAAAATCATAGGATTTATAATGTAAGACCCACCTTTTATTATTTGCAGCACTCTATCACTACACCAAAAACGGGAATTTGGAACGCTTTAGGAACGGTTTAACGGATTAGGAACGGACGGATTAGGAACGGTAATGCGTTCCAATTTCCTGTTTTCGGTTCCTAATCCGTTAATCCGTTCCAAAAATAGGAAATTGGAACGGTTTTGAAACGGTTTAACAGATTAGGAACGGGCGAATCAGGAACGGAAATCCGTTCCAATTTCCCGTTTTTAGAACACGAGGCCTATATTTATAGGATTTACGATATGGGCCCACTTTATAGGAATTATAATGTGGGGCCACCTTTTTGTAAATGTAAATATAGGACCCACATTTAGAAATTACAACATCGTACATACCTTTAGAAATTAGAATATGGGCCCACATTCATAAGATTTACAATGTGGGTCCACCTTTTGTGATCATGATCGTGAGCCACATTTAAGAATGACAAAGTGGTGACACATTTTTTTTTAGTGTGGACTCATGACCCATCTTTAGAAATTACAATGTGGTACCCACCTTTAGGAATAAAAATATGAGGACATGTTTATAGGATTTACAATGTGGGCCCACCTTTATAGAATTTATCATGTGGGGCCATCTTTTGATTGATTGTAAATACATCACCCACGTTTAGAAATTACAAGTGGTGCCCACATTTAGAAATTAGAACATGGGGCCTTATAATATGGTCCCAGCATTATAAGAATTATAATTTGGGTTCACCTTTTGTGATTGTGACCATATGACCCACCTTCAAGAATTACAAAGTGGGGCCACCTTCTTTGGGATTGTGAACATGGGGCTTACCATTAGGATTAGTGAGAGGATTTGAAATATTTTCAAATGACCTATTTAAAATATAAGAGATTAGGAACTAACTGTGCCAGAAAGTTGTTTCTTAAAAAAGAATAAAGATTTTTTGTTTCAACTTTCTTATGCCAGCGGGTTAAGATCTTGGAATTCATTCCCGTTAAACCAAAATTATGAACAATAATTTACACTAACCAAACATGTTTTTTCTAGCCTCATCTCATGGGAACATGAGAACATCCGAATGGCACGATGCAAACACACCCCTAGTTGCTGGGTAGTTTTCTGTTTCATCTCGCTTCTTGTCAGCTCTTTTTTCTTTTCTTTGCTGTAAAGCTTTTTTTTTTTTTTTTTTTTTTGTCTCCTTGTTGGGGCTTTTAGCCTTGTTCTCTTCTCTTATCTCTTTAATACAATTTGCCTTTTTAACAAAAAATAAAAAAGAAAATGTAAAACCACCTTCCCATTATATATATATTAAAGCAAGTACTCCCTCTAAATCAAAACCCGACAATTACCCAACAATTTAAGTGATAAATCTAGACTCATTTGGTGACTATGTTCCTAAAAATCTATTCTATCCATGAACTCTTTCCTCTACTAAAATATGGTCCAGTTAACGGATTAATCACCAAATTTCACACATGAGAGACTCTTTCCATTTCTGTCCATTAAACAGAGTAAAGTAAAGAAAGTTAATCACAGATTTCAGTTTTAATTGATCCAACAGTGGTCATCTCACTAATTTTAATAATAATTTATTATTTGATCAAATACAATGGGTGCTAGGGCTAATATGATATTTGAATTTACCAAAGGTGGGCCTACACATGTATTTAACATGGGTGTTGCACCATGCTAGCATGCAGGCTGCAGCGACACTGCATATATGGTAGTTCAGCCCTCAAGTATAAATCACGGGGAAAGCAAAATGAAATTTGATGACCGCCACTACAACTCTTTTGGATTAAAATTTGGTGAGACCCCATGAAAGTGGAGACCCATGAAGATCAACACGAAATCCCAAGTGATTCATGTAGCCAAAGCATCTGGACTCTCTACCTAAAGTCAAACTACTTGGACATTATCAGTGATTCGAGCCTTCATGAAAATCGTCAAGTTTCATTCATCACCTTAGGCACAAGGGTTTTTTGTTTTTGTTTTTTTTTTTGGCGTCCGACACACTAAAAATGTGCATGTCATCCATGTCTAAACCTTGGAAAATCTATTTGCTAAATTCTAGAGACAGAGCCGAATCCAGGTTGTATTTCTGTGGAAATGGTGGCGGTTCCAGAAGCAGCGATCTCTCTTTAGCTTGAAAGCGTGTAAATCAAACCGTTTGCTCAAATACGTATAACGAAATTCAATGTAATAAAAGAGAGGCTATTTAATGAGAAAGATACAAAAAGTCAAGTGTTCCTCTATTCAGTAAACATGACCCAGAAAAAATCAAGTGCGCGATATACAAAAACTTCTAAAGGTTAGGCTATAAATGAGAGAAGAAAGAGTAGCAGCTCCCATCTGTTTCTTCTGTGTTATAACTCATAATACAGCCATGGTCTCTCTCTCTCTCTCTCTCTCTCTCTCTCTCTCTCTCAAAATGATACTGACTGTTTCCTTTGCTTTGTTTCATATTGTAGGTGATTTTGGCCTTCTTCTTTCTCTTGTGCTCAACTACCTACGTGCCTGCCCAATCATCCTCCGTTCTCCATGTTACTAGCTTTGGAGCAGTGGGAGATGGCAAAACAGATGATTCTCAAGTATATTTCTTCTTAACAGAACACACTCTAACTTGTTATTGTGTGTGCTAGCATACTCGTGAGAGTTGATGAGCGGTGCATGTGTGGATGGATATTTGTGTTGGGTAGTCCCACATCCCACATGGCCTGAGTAATAGGCTTGACGTGTCTTAATATATCAGTATGAGTTTTTCACCTATGAACTTAAGCTTTTGGATTTGTATATGGCTCTTTACATAGTATGAGAGCAGGTTCCGAGATAACTTGGGGTTGGTATATGGCTCTTTACAATTAGTTCGGCTTAATAGAATCTTGGCATAGCTTGAGTCGGGGAAATTATTAAAATATGCTTTGAATTTATGATTTAGAGCTTACTTGCATGTTATAGTGTTTGGTAAAACTCTAACTAAATTTTTTATTTTAGAATTTAGAAAATTTTATAAGAAAAAACAGATTAGGTGAGCACCATAACGAAAAAGTAATTATAAGTGCCCTTGCACCAATTCAATCATTTTACCCGAAAACGTAATTTTTTTAACATTCTCTATTAAGGTCTCTATTTACCTCTTTTTTAATATTAAGGGTGCCTAGCGACCCTGCGATCGACCCATTCATACATATTAGAGCTTAGAAGCCTGATTTTGTCTCTTATTTGTTTCCTTCTTCTTCTTCTGCGTTGACTACGACTCCACATCAATTGCCAAGCGTATTCACAATGGTTCATAGCAGTCCTCCATCGAGCTATGATGACATAGAACTAGGAATTATGAGAAGTGTTTCTGAAAAGTAAAAAATCATATTTTAGGGCAAAGTACAGACTTCACATTTCCATTGGTCTGCCCGAAACAATAGCATATGCACTTTAATGTTCTCCACCAAACAACGACATGTGACTTTAATGGTCTTCAAAAGGTGGGAATATCCTAAGGAGGGGAAGCAAGTCAAGCATTGTCATTTTTTTCCAATAACGAGGAATAAGAGATGAGTTTCGTGCATTTATAAGCGTACACCGCAGAGTCGATAGAGACCTTTAACATTATACATAAAGGTCAATTGAGACCCTACGAACAATGTAAATGAGAGTTCTGTGAAGGTTATGATGGACCGCGGGTTCTCAATCGACCATTAACATTGCAAATAAAGGTCGATAGGGACCCTAGTAGAGAATGTTAAAAAAAATACGTTTTCGGCCAAAATAACTAATTTGATGCAAGGGCACTTAAAATTACCTTTTTGTTATGGTGGTCACCGAATCTTTTTTTTTTTTTTTTTTTTGGTTAAATCCCCTAGAATTTATTTACAAATTAGAGCTTTTTTCTCTCATAAGTTTAGCGGTTCAACCTTAATGTTTTAGAGTTCTTTTTTTTTAGGTAAAACAACCGAGGGTGGACAATGCAAAATTTATGTGTTTTAAACAAAATATGACCTCATAAAATCTCCAAAATAAAGCAAATGATGGGTTATACTTTGTAGTTTTTTAAAAGGAGGGCCCCACTTACCTCATGAAATAAGAGTTATTTTCATAATTTTACCAAACAAACTAATTATAATTAGACTAAGAAATCAAGCTTTCATTTTAAGTCTTAATCTAATTAGCTTCTTTCCAAATAGCCTCTCAAGGGATTATTCTTCAATGAGCCAAATTATTTCCTATTTCTAACAACCACACACACACACATATATGGAAAATATTGCTCCAATGAGAATAACTCTCAAACTACTATAAGAGTAACTCTCCAATGAGTACCCCTCATATTTACATTGTAGACATTGGATATGGATCCAATGAGTCCCCCATTACTCTCATAGTAGTGTGAGAGTTACACTCATAGGACCATTTCTCATACCTATATATATGGGAGATGCTCCTATGAGAGATGCTCTCACCTTACTATGAGAGATAAGGTGAGGGCCCTCACATTTATATCCAATGTCAACAACTTAAATGTGAGGGCCACCACCTTATCTCCTATAGTAAGGTGAGAGATGCTCTCACAGGAAGATCAAGAGCATATATATATATATATATGATGAGGTCTACATGACGCTCTGGTGTTTTGGATAGAAAAATTCCCTTTCATTTGGCCAACAAAAGAAAGAGGAGTTAATGAAAGAAGTTGCAATCTTGAGAGTACTTATCTCAAAACTTTATCTTGATAGCGTGATTTGGATGGGTGGTGAAATAAAGTGAGGCGAGGTAAAGCCACCATTATCCAAACAAGAAAAGACATGGGTCATATCAAAAGTACACAAACTTAAAATTCCTCCTCTTTCCAAAAAAAAAAAAAAAAAGAGTCAAACAACAACCTTCCTTCTTCACTAAGGTCACGTTTGGCAACCAAATCTTTAGGAAAAAGATTTTTGGTTTCCTAAAGTTGTAATAAATCCATGTTTGACAATTGTAAATTCTTGAGGATTTTGACAAATAAAAATCTTCATTAAATAGGATTTTCAGATCTGACCACCCCTATAAGATTTGAAGATCCCTACTTAAGTGGCTTTGCTCATCGAACCCTATTTTTCTCAACTTTATTCATCAATACACACCAATATCAATGTGAAATCCTCTACTATACAAATCTCCAGCGAAGAATCCTTGTTCCAATGGTAGCGAAGAATCATTAGATTTATGGATTCCTCGCTTGTTACCAAACATGCCCTAAATGACAAAAAAACATCATCTTTAAAAACTCCCTATCAAGCCACTAAAAATAAAAGACCATCATAACCCCATATAATTTATTTTTTCTTAATTTGATGCTTCACCTCACATTACTTTAATTCATCATCTATCCAAACACAAGGCTTAAATTTAGGGATTTATATCAGAAGGCTTAAATATCTTTTCTTAAAAAGAGGATCACAATCATTTGCTTACAATTATGTGGCACTTAAATTTAGGAATTTATATCACAAGGCTTAAATAGCTTTCCTTAAAAAGAGGATTATAGTCGTTTGCTTATACAATTTCCCATTAGGAACTTATGGCACTCTTTGATGGCCCCACTTATAAAAACTTAACCATTCAGTTACATTCTTCCCCTCTTATGAATGTTTATTTACTGAGTCTGGATCCCCTATTGCAATGAAACAAGGAAATATTGTTTCGGCCTATCCCGAGCAACACCCATACAAAATGTGATGTCAGCTAATTGCACACTCTCAATTGCTTCCTTAGAATGAAAAAAAGTGAACATGACATTTTATATAGGTGGCACTGTGGGATAGGCCAAAAAGGTAGTTCCTTATTTCGTTGAAGCAGGGAATTCGGACTTTTACTTCTTAATCATGGGGAATCGTTGTTGCAATTAAATAAGAGAAAAAATAGGATAAGTTAATAAATGTCGCACTTAAAGAAGGAGAAGAGGTCTCCATAGAAAAAATCCTCTCATTGGATGTTAGATGGGGCAAAAAGGCCCCTTTTTGAAGTGGGTGTTTTGTACAATCTCTCTCTCTCTCTCTCTCTCTCTCTCTCTCTCTCTCTCTCTCTCCACACACACACACAAACGAGCATCTCTCACATTACTATGAGAGATAGGGTGGAGGCCCACATATTTAAGTAGTTGGCATTAGATATGGATGTAGGGCCCCCCACCATATTTCTCATAGTAAGGTGAGAGATACTCTCATAGAAGCATATATATATATATATATATATTTATAGGCAAAGCTCTCCTAAGCTAAAGATTACACTTGTGGGGCCCACACTTGGTGTATCTAAATGGACCAAACACACGACCCCCCTAAATTACTCATGTCTACCATCTTTCGGCCAGACCCAAATTTACTGGACCGTTAGATCGATTGTATATTGATCCAAATGAATTGTTGATCATCAAGCTTTTGGAACCCAGATAGAGATGATAGAAACCACGATTGAGGCTAATTTTTTGCACGATAGACGGTCATAGGGAGTCAATGAGATCCCCCCATCCCCATCCCCTTGTGGGTCCCTAGGCGGGCCCCACCGCACACTTGAACTTATTTTATCCTAAACTTTAGCTTAGGAGAGCTACCCCTATATGTATATACACATACATATACATATAATATAGGAAAATTCTCAAAAACTCCCTCATCTCAGAAGGGGAGTTTCTGCCCTTAGCTAATAGCCAATGATTTGTTAGCATTTTGAAAGAATCTATAAAAAAAAATCCACCTTTGTAGGAAAATATTTAGGAAAGAGAATGTATTCATGACAAGTGTTACACTTTCATTGGCTAAAAGAGGGGCGTTTTAATTTTTTTTGTAAAAGATGCTCAGAAAGTATTGTAGCGTAACTCATTTATATATGAGAGATATCTCTTACCTTATATTTGAAATAGGGGTGGGGCCCCTCACATTATATATATATATATATATATGGAGATCTATCGACGTTAATGTGTGTCTAGATACATACAGTGTCTACATACATGCACATCCAGACACATACCAAGGCAAGCTGACTCGAGCTCGGGTTGGCTTGGTTTGCTCATATTCTCAATTCAAGCTCAAGCATGACAAGCTAGCTCAAGTTGGTTGACACCCTTTATTGTAGTTCTAATTGGGTAACTTTTATTTTTCTTTCATTTGGGCATGTAGGCTTTTGCAAAAGCGTGGCATGCTGCATGCAGTGCTTATGGAAGCACTTCATATTTATTCATCGATTGGAGAAGGACATTTCTACTGAAGCCCGTCAGTTTCAAAGGCCCCTGCAACTCCAAAAACGTCCACGTTCGGGTATTCAAGGAAACAGAAACCCCGTTTCACTAGCTAATTATTCTCCCTCTCTTTCTCTAATCTCTACTCATCATATTGAGTCATATATGAAATATATTAGAATTGATAATGATTCCCATATTGATAGCTGCACCCTGCAGATTTTTATTTGTATGATCTTTCATTCTTACCCCTCCCATAGGTAATCGGAATACTCAACATGAGTTAATTTTTTTCCTCTCTTCGGCACAATGGAAAATAAAAAAAACCAGAGAATGAAAGTGTTGCACTAAACAATAAAGAAGTGAAGTGCAGAGAGAATCAGATCATTTTTTTTCTCGTTTGTCCACCGTACATTATTACATAGTGGCTGCTGATCAAATGAGCAGGTGTTAGCGGATTTGGTAGCGCCCAGCAATTTTGCAGATTGGAATGGGGCTGGAGCTTGGATCTCTTTCTCGGGCATTAATGGCCTCATTGTCGATGGAACGGGTCGTGTGGGTGGCCAAGGAAGCATTTGGTGGGCCTGCAAAAAGAATCCAAGTGTTTGTAACCAAACCCTCTATGTTTCCCTTCATCGCATTTGCTTTTTAATACTTTCATATACCATCTTAAAACACCGAGACGCCAAAACCAGATCTGGAGGGTTTCCAACCCTTTGGGCTAGACTAATCTCTCCGGGCCCAGAGGGAAGCCAGATAAACTCTTTTGTAGCCCCAGTGTGGTAGTACAGTTTCAAACCTACAACCTCCGGATGCAAACCGTGATCGTAGGCCAACTGAGCTACCCCTTAAGGTTTGTATATATGTATATCAATACGAGAATAAAGGGATAACCTATGGCTTGGAGTCCTGTTTTCACCCATCTGCTACTTAGTCCGATCTGAGGGTCCACCCCACTATGCTTGCAGGCTATTATCTTCCCTGCATTTGCAAGTGGTTTTCTCTCCAATATGTGCTAGGATTCACTCCCATGCTAGCTGGGTCTTTTAAGGGTCCAGCCAACTTTGCGATTATGCGCATGCACACACAAATCACAATGCCATGTATGAAATTTTTATGGAGGTACTACACCAAAAACGGGAAATTGGAACGGATTTCCGTTCCTGATTCGCCCGTTCCTAATCTGTTAAACCGTTCCAAAACCGTTCCAATTTCCTATTTTTGGAACGGATTAACGGATTAGGAACGGAAAACAGGAAATTGGAACGCATTACCGTTCCTAATCCGTCCGTTCCTAATCCGTTAAACCGTTCCTAAAGCGTTCCAAATTCCCGTTTTTGGTATAGTGACACTTCAAATAGAGAATACAGATAAGAAAGGGTATGGAATTTCGTTATCCATCAAATCTTTTAGATTGTCATCATTAGTTATATAATTAATGTAATTAGGTTTGATCAAGATATCTCTTATTATTATGACCAGATTAAATAAATATTATGATGTTAAGCTTTTCTTATTCGTTTTAATGAACTCTATTAACAGGGCCCTGTAGTTTTCAATAAATCTAAGATGATTCACTTGTAATCTTTGAAATTCTCACTTCCTATGTGGGCCCTATTTATAATCAATCCAAACCCTCCTCCCTCAGGTTTCCACTAGCCAGAATTTGGGATATTCCTGATCAGCAGATATATTATAGATAACCACCTATATTTTTGACATTTATGTACCTTTCATTTTTAGAAATTGCCAACTACACTAATCTAATAAAGTAAAGTGTTTAGGTGCTGCCAATAATCATATTAAATGCATTATTTTGGAGATCCTTAGCGAGTCTAGTGGTAGCAACTCTTGACCCAAACTGTGTCAATCCAACCTGAGTCCAGTCCTGTAATTCAGGGCTTGGGTTTACACAATTGTATTTTCGGCTTGCCTATGTTTTCACTTCTGACCCAATTAATAAGATGAAATTCATTGCTGTTATCCCACGCCTTAAACTCAACTGTTGATGACCGGTTTGAATCCACCCTTTTAGCTTTCAAATTAATTTCCAAATCGATAAATAAATGGGCCGGGCTTGATAGACTTATGCATATTATCCATAGTGCCCAACCCACCAAAAGCCAACCCATGACACTCCTAATTTGGTCACGGATGACTTATAAATGTGTAACAACATACCACTTGTATTCATAAATATTTCTCTCTATGTCTTCTTAGTCCTTGGTTTATCTCGTTCTCATATGTTTTTGGTCCTTTTTTTCTTCTTTTGCAGATATGCCCAGGCACACCCCCAACTGTAAGTAATTAAATATCCGCTCCTTGTTTTTCACAAGCAAATGAGGAAATATGTAAACCTTGTGAGTCAAGACAGTCAATGTCAAAATTAGCCAAGTTAGAAAACTATATAATTTAAAAAAAAAAAAAAAAGCATGATTTTTAAAATTGGGAAATATTCAAGTGAGTAAGAACTTTTTTGTAGGGCCTAACAAGCAACACATCCAAACCTAGCAACTAATAGGGAACCCCTTGATAGTCACTAATCTCAAGGATTGGCACACATCCGAATGGACTGAACCATTTGATCGAGGGTTGAATATCTTTTTAAATATGAAGCCATTAAACTTGTAGGCTACGGATGAAAGGGATTAGGGGCATGGGTTTGGGTTGAAAATTGATACTTGGGGTGGTCTCACAAAGATCTTTCCATCCCCCCTAGTCCCTTCCCCAAATGGGGCCCACAATTGGGGCCCACAAAAAAGTTCACATGTAATATGTGGGAACTAGTTCTCACCTGAATATTACCCTTTAAAATTTTAGAAAGATACTTATCTATATATACTGATGTGATGCATTTTTCAGATTGGAAGCAAGAGCTTTTCTTGAAAAAAAAAAAATTTTTTTTATGAGAACTTGTTTGTTTTATGGTCATATAATTATAAGTTTGGCCGAATTTTGACTTAATAACTTGGAATATACTTGGGCAAGTTTGAATCAGTGGGGACTCCTAGCTTTTTGAACTTACCAATGTCTTACAGTAAAGCTATGCATTGCTCGGATACTTCAAAATAGGCAATGTGCCATGTCATATCATATTTGATACTTTACATTTTACATATAACATCGCTAAATCCATCACATGTCTCTGCCGTAACCATGCCACACCTAAGCATCATAAATGGGGCCGTGGTGGGTTTTAGATGAAACATACTTACACGCTAATATTTGCTTAATGCTTATTTGGGTGGATTTTAGGCTCTGTACTTCAATGCTTGCAATGGCCTTCAACTCAGTGGTCTGTCTCTTCACGACAACCCAAGGAATCACATTGGTGTGAACATGTGCGACGGTGCAGTCCTCTCTCACCTGACCATTACAGCTCCAGGAGATTCCCCAAACACAGATGGAATTGACATAGCAAACTTGAAAAACATGCAAATTCACAACTGTATAATCTCAACAGGTATTTCACATCTATCTGCATTCTAGTTCTAATTTAATCCTACTGCTTGTATCTATTGGAACTGATCCTATCTTTATCACTACATCACAGGAGATGATTGCATTGCCATAAACAACGGCACATCAAATGTTAATATCAGCTACATCACATGTGGGCCTGGCCATGGCATAAGGTAGGTAGAATCCCCCATCAGTCGTCTTCATTGAAAACACATGGTTAAAACAAAACCCACATAAAATTTCCATGTTTTATTGGCAATCAATCTTTTAAGGTGTGGCCAACTCTTATGGACTTGGATATAGACAGTAGACTAGTACATAAGGTGCAATTCGTTAGAGCGGCTTAAATTTTTAGCCCACTGACTGATTTATAGGACTCAGCTTATGAACATTACCAGAATATAAACCCTACATGTTTCGTGAATCGAGTTGAAACACTTTCGTAACAACCTAATCGGAGTTGGAAGGCCTTATAGTAAAATGTCACAATTTTGAAGAGCTACAGGTTTTTATATAAATATATATATATATATATATATATATGTATGTGTGTGTATTCCTCATTTGGTTTCACTCTCACAGCGTTGGAAGCTTAGGAGTAGGACAATCGTATGCAGCTGTAGAAGATATTCATGTCAGCCATTCGACTTTCACAGAAACCATGTGGGCAGCAAGGATCAAAACATGGAAGGTAGCTGAGGTTTTGCTTTTGGGGGTTTCATTTACATAGATGTACACATGTATGACAAACTGCAATTTGCCTTAATTCCTTTCAATTGAAAAGGCCTCTTTTTTTTGTCATTTGTAAACAGAGAGGGTCTGGGTATGCGAGAAGAATCTCTTACGACGACATTATTTTGAAAAATGTCCAAAGAGCCATTACTATTGATCAACAATATGATCCCGACATCTACGTAAGATGGCTTTATCCTACACTCCATCAAGTATATATGTTTTGTGTATTTGACAATGCTAGTTCAAATTCAACTGGGCATTTCTTGTGCAAGCAAACTAACTTGGGTTTCAACTAGGGCATTCCTAGTTTTTTTTTAAAGGTCTAGATTGTTTGCAAAATTGGGTCTAATACTCAGGCCTGATCAAGAATGTGTGCACGAAGGGCCAGCCTGTAAGTTATTTGCTTGGTCTAGTGCAACTGTGGCAAGTGGATTAAATATCAGGGCTAAATACCCTGGGCTTGACCCGAATCACTGTGGCAGATATATAACATGGATCTAGACCGAAATGAATTTCCTTGTCACCCTTTGAAAATTTGAGATTCTGTCACTCCCCTCCCAAATTCCCAGACTATTTAGACCACTCGATCTGGATTTTAAAATTTGGAATGCTCATTGCGGGTGGCATTAGCAAATCCCAAGGACGAGAATTTAATAAGTCACCATTTATGTTATTTGGAACTACTCTAACGTCAATTCTTCAAAATATCCATGTAAAATTGACCTCAAAGAATTCTGTTATAGCAAGAAAAACAGTTCTTATTTTCTGTGTAGCCCATTCTTCATCATTTGATGGGACACTTATTTGCATGGGAAAGAAAAAAAAAATGAATTGATTTTTATCAATAAATAGGATTTTCTTTCCTATTAGAAGGATATAGAATGCATGATTTCATCAACTGAGTACTGCATAATCCTCTTGTTAAGCGAACACATCTAAGGAGCCAACACATGGTTGACTGGTGATGGCACTGTAGTTCCACGAACTTGCCCAGGAATCTATCCCCTAAGTCCTCATGTTGGAAAAAAAAAAGAAGAAGAAAAAAACTACTCTAAGAGAAGATTTGTTTTAATCATTCATGGCCATGACAACAAAATTAGAAAAGGGAAAATTAAGATATATATATATATATATTTATATATATATATAGAGAGAGAGAGAGAGACAGAGAGAAGAAAAGCAGTTAATTATTACAGAAGAAGCTTGTTAGAAAACTTAGGGATAATTTTATATGATCCTTTCTAGTAAGATCGAATTCGAATTGACTTGTTAACGAGTTGATTTGTATGCATTGCATAGGAACCATTGGTTGAAGTGAGCGACGTGAGTTTTATTGGATTTCATGGGAGTGCAACCAAAGCTGACGCTGTATCGATGACATGTGGTTCTGGTCCGCGGGGGTGTACTGATGTTGTTCTGCGGGATGTTAATATAACCTCAGCAGTTGGAATGAAACTTGAAGCCTTTTGTCAAAATGCCCATGGACCTCCTTGCACCAGCTGCAAACCTCAAGATTGCGTGAATCCTGGCTCTTACGTCTAATTCGTTCGTCATCATCAATTGTGGAAGGAGGCATCTTGAATTTTCTCATGATGTAATTTTTTTGTTCATGCGTATATGATGTCTTCCAAACTTCCCAAATAAATAAAACTTCACCCTTCACCCAACCCCCCACCATCACACACACATTCATATATATATATATATATATATATATATAAATACAACGCACTTCACCTATGAGCTATTTCTAAGTGCGTTCAAGATTGCTAGAAATTCGAATTACTGCACGTACTGAAGCGGGAAGTTTGAATTTAGTGATTATAAGTGGGAGTGATATGAGAGACACTGGTGCCAAAATCAAGAAACCTATGATGATAAAGTGAATGGGACCTATAAATATGTGAAAGTGGAACATATCCATTCATGTAATAACTACTGAAGTCTGGAACGGCAGGATCAAACAGAACTACTGCTTCCACTAATTCAGTTTAAATATAATTACTACAACCGATCACAGCCACAACGGGTTCTGAATCCCCTCTTATAACAACCCATGCCCACTATCTATACAATATTATTTGTTTAGCTGATAGAATTCTGATTAAATATTATCGCACGATTTAAAAAGGCCTCACTGGGGATTAATGTCAAACCGTACTTATAAGATTAGGACTTGCATGTTTTTAATATGTGGGACCTATGCACCACTGCATGTCCGGTCTTTTAGTACATCACTAATCAATAACTTCATAGTCTAACACATCCTGTACAATAGATATTCTAATAAAAAAAAAGAAAGAAGTAAGATGCAAGCAACAAAAATTATGGACTAGGTACAAGAAATCAAATCGGCCATGTGCAAGATTTCTACCAATTAGGCGGTATATATGCATCTTGTGTTGGATGCATGCTGGCTAGTCCACCCTTATTATGTTTTTATTAATTTATCTACACATGAAACATGAAAGAGATTTTAAGAAACGAAGAACCACAATTTTTCATAGAAACCTTACAAAATAGAAATCCTGCTTTGCTTTTAGAAACATGTCCTCGTTTGAATGTCTTCGAGTTTTAACCAAGACATCATCCAATGTGAAAATCATAATCATGACTCTAAAAGGTCAATAATCAGGAATTAGTTACAACAACTCAGGTCAATGACCCTACACATCTCACCTGCTTCCATTGGAAGAAATTTTTTGTTTTTTTTTTTTTGGAAAGAGACTTGCATACAAAGGGTGGTACACCGGATAATGAAGTCAAGGGTTGCTGAGCTCTCTTCATGATGAAGGAAAGCTAGATTCTCTCATTTGCAAAATTGTGAGCAATCACTACTGTTGGATAAATAATTGGATTCATGCATGTGAATTTCAATCCTTGTTTACAAAACGAACTTAAATGAAAGATTATTTTCCAGTACCTGGGAGATCAAATTGCGAGTTAAATTAGAAACTGTTATTGATTCAAATATGAGGTGTGATGAAAAAAAAAATTATCTGCAAGAATGTGGACTTCTGATTATTTCTGGAATGTTTTTTTTTTTTTTTTTGGTCGACCTTTGTAATTGTTTTTTTAATTTTTGTACCCAGTAACGGAAGAGCTTTTCCTTTTAGATCATATTTTTTCCAATTGCTTAATACACTACATGTGCTTATTATTGAGTTGGTTTAATTTTTCTGACACTTTGACGAGTCTATTTGAAAGGTTTATAACTATTTGAAATATACATGTAAGCTGAATGGATGGTCTGGTCATAATTACCTCTATTTTCTTCTCTAATTGAATTAGTTTAAAGACATTTTATAAGTTTCCTAAGCACAGATCGTTGTCTCATTCTCTTTTGCATATAATAGGGTTTTTTTACTTGGTTGAGATAATATAGTTAGCGAAAGATAACAAAGAACTCTATCATCATAATAATAGAAACACGTCTCTACTTATATGAGTTGGCATTCTCACTAAAATGATGCTGATATCCCAACATGAGATTTATATGATAGAATCTTTGAAAATGTTGACCATTTGATTATATTTTTAATGTGGAAGACGAAACTATAGAAATTGATGGACTGCATATTGCAAAATTATTTGTAATTTATCATTGTAAAATAGCCAATTGTTATTTATAGAATTGATCAATATAAATAACCTCCTAATCATACAATAAGTCTTCTCAAATCTAATTCGAGTTGAATAATAAACAATTTTGCAGTCCATCACGATCTATTCCCGATCACATATATCACAATACAAATTAGATTCAATCAGAAATTAAATGGATCAAACCTTCTTTAATTACAATAATATTTTCTCGGTTAGTAACCTAGCCATTTCTCTTTAGGAGTGTGAACATGCGTTTGTCCTAGCACACTAGAGAATTGATCATCCAATGGACATCAGTCTTTTCTTTTTTTTTTGGAGGAAGAGAAGTATACAAGGCAAAGCCCCCAAAAGCTGCTTAGAAGCGGCTAAACATGCTCGTAGAGAAAGAAGAGAAACAGGCCCAAAAGAAAGACAGAAAATACATCAGAAAGAGATTAAATCTTCAAAAGAAAAAAGAAGGGGATCTTGAAGCGGAATTTGAACAAAGCTTGGGAGTCCAGAAATTGAATCAGCAATTTGATCAAACAGGCGCCTCTTGATTCTATGAAGAGAAACAACTACATTCTTGAAGGTGGCATCATTTCAGTTGTACCACAGGGAAGAAATGACATTGAAAACATACCATAGCAGCCAACTTTTTCCCTAGATCAGGACGACCTTCAGAGAAAGCCCACCATATATGCATGGTAGAGGGAGATTGAAGCCGAGGTTTCCCAATACCATGCATAATCCAATTCCATATGGATGAAGAGCCTAGGCAGGTGAAGAAGAGGTGCATATTTGATTCTTCACGACTGCAATACAAAATGCATGTAGAGGGCTATGCTGATACCAATCGATTTCGCCCAAAGATGAGTCAGCATTTTCCTATGAAGCATTCTCCAAATAAATTAAGAAAGGCGTGACCTTACGAGGATGTTCCAAACCAAATCTGCCCATCTGACAGGAGCAGCATCAGATCTTACAAGGTTCCAAGCTTCCTTGATTGAGAGATTGCTAGATGAGTTCCTAATCCAAGAGGCAGTATTAGGGATAGAGTTGAGTTTCCTAAGTCCGCCCGGGTTTGCAGCCCAATTGAAAAAAAGGAGAGAGGCTTGATCGTGCTGAAACTGGGATCATTGAAGTCCTTGACTGAGAGGGAAAAAGGAGGGCGAGTGCTAAACTTCTCTTTGGCTAGAAGAATAGCATTAAAATCTCCAATCATACACCAGGGTAAAACCATAGATGAGGAGTTAACTAGGTAATTTCCCAGAGAGTTCTCCTTAATCTATAATCAATAGACCCACAAACTCCCGTGATAATGCTAGAGGGGGGAGGAGAGGAATCGGAAATACTAAATGAAATGTGTTAGGTTGAAAGATCTAGAAGAGAGAGTATACTTAGAGTTAGAGTTACATAAACACCAAAGAGAGCTATTGGTGTTTGAGAAGGAGTTAAGGCCAAAAGACTGGATTAAAATATGCGGAAGCATGTAGTAAAATAAAACTTTAATGATACACAATATGATTACACAAGTTTGCATCAAAAGGAGAAATATATTCATAAGCATAATCCCAAATCAAGTTGAAGTTGTGAGGATCGAGAGAAAGTATATTAAAGTTTACATCCCAACAAGGCCAACAGAGGACATAAACAAAGTCCCAAAAAAAAATCCGTTCCCCAAAAGATGTTAACGAAACTCCAGTCCCAACATGATGTTTACATAACATCATTAGGCTGCCACTCGCCCTCCACCGGCGGCTCTACCGCCTCATCCGCACTCCGCCTCAATGGCTGCATGCTCAATATCTGACACCAAACAAAAGAGTATCAGATACGGTCTGGCAAGCAAATAAAATAAAAAAAAATATACAAGTTTTATCAGAATTATATTTAAAATTTTGAAGTTCATTTAAAACAAAGCATAAATAAAGGAGAGTCCAAATAATAATTTATGTACGTAAAGAAAAGTCATATTTAAAACATTTCAAACTGAGTGATAAAAAAATAAAATATTGGCAAACCACATTTAGCTATGTTCTCCTATTACTGAAGTAACAAGAGCAAACAGACAGAAATCGATGCCATATAAAATGGCCGGAACAGATGCCATGCAAAATGGCCCAACAGAAACCATTGCCATACCAAATGGCCGGAACAAACAGAAACCGTCGCCATAGCCGGAGCAAGCAAATAAACAGAGGTCCAAACTGCAATTGGCAAAGTATTTTAGGATTCTAAGCCGGGTGATCAATCCTACAAAGTGACCCAAGCTTAGTGGTGCCGATTCAAAATCCAAAACAATGTGATCAAACATTGAAATATATTTCAATCGATAAAAGAACTACTCTTAGCAAAATACGGATGAACAAATACAAACAAATCAAACGAGTAGTTCTATTGATTATTTTCAAACGTAGTGAACCACTCAAATTCATATCAAAACGATTTATAAGAAACTATATAAATTTGTTAATTTAGAATGATGTGGTATATGGTGGTTGATTGGCTTACATAGGGTTGTCTCATTACACGCTTAGTGTCCCTATATCGATTATTGAAACAAAGAGTTTAATGCCACTGAAGATCTCTAACGTTTGGGACACAAAAGGTATATTGAGGCTTATAAATAATTCCCATTTGAATTTCACTAGATAACATGTTTTAAAAGTCTCATTTTACTCCCATGAAGCCTTAAAAAAGCAGCACAACATAAATAGTTACCAATAGAGGCGGGAAAATCACCCCTGTATAGTGCCCAGGTCTGCTCGAGCGAAGGGAAAGTTCGCTCGAGCAACCCATTCCAAAAACTCCTTTACAGATGAGTTTCTGCCTTGCGTTTTTACGGTCAGTAGCCTATTCGCTCGAGCAGACAGCTCACTAATTGTCTCGCCCAGTGCAGAAATTCTGCAATTTCTGGTTCACTCTCTCTCCTCATCCATTTCAACCATTTCTGAGCCCCATTCCCTACTCCACTCCAAACCTCTCATTCAATCCACAACCTCCATTCAACCACTAACATCACCATGCATTCCAATCACATAGGAAGGAGAAAAGAAAGCAGAAATCCAATATTAAAATAGATAAACACAGAAATCATCAAATAGAGTTTTCATCCTTGAACTAATACAAAACTGAAATCTTATTCAACTAAAACACAATCTATAATGAAAATATCATTAAGACATTTCTAAAATTTACAACCAAAAAACCATTACAGGATATAGTCAATTTAAAATCAGAAAATGAAGAGAGAGATAGACTTATTCTAGCATGCAATCTCAATCTAATTAGTCACTGGCCTTGGTTGCAAATAAGTCTCAAGTTCACTCCAAATAACTCCTACACAGCCAAGCTTCAGCCCTACACCAAAGACCCCATGGAAAACCCACTCAAAATCCACAAAAAATTGGGAAAACAATGGAGTTCCACAAGGGGGTCCATGCATGTATGAAAAGAGGCTTCTATTGATCCAATAAAACCAAGATTTGAGAAAAAGACAGCCATTGCTAACCTTGAGAAGCTCTAAAGAAGAAAAGGATTTTGAAAAAGGGGAAAATTCCAGCAGAAATTTTACACAAATAGTGTCTTTGGAAAGTTCAAGATGTGAGGAAGATGATGGTACAATTTGTTTTCCACTTGGAGCTTGATTCCTTTAACATGCAGAGGAGAGAAGGTAAGAAGAAGAAAGAGTCTCCCTTGGGTCCAATTGCAGCAAACGAAATGGAATGAAGAAGAAGATGGACGTTGGGTTCTGTTTTTATAAATGTGTTGAGTCAAATTGTGGGTCTCAATGGCCGTAAAACTTTAAGGCTTTAAAACTCCTGTTTGTGGGTCCTGGATGAAATTGACGAAGAAGAGAAAAACGATCGTCGAAAAATCTAGTTTTCAAAAAGTACATTTTCCTCATGATTTTCGAATTTCGAAGTTTATACACAGGTTTGGTATGAAAAGACAGATTTGCCCTTTTTCTCGAAAAACGCATTTTCTGGAGTTCGAATTCAAATAGAATGAATATGAAAGTTGTTGGGATTAAAATAACAAATCCGAAAATATCGAAGTCAACATTTTTCAAAATAAAAATTAAATTCCCACTCTAACCCACGTCACACAGGCCACCCCGGCCCCGGTCAAACCAAACTCAATGCGCTCAAAACTTCCCAAAGCTATTCAAAATTCTAATCTAACTAAAAATTCAAGCTAATCGTCCTCAAATACCACTTAGAGACTGATCACGATTAAAATAATAATTCAAAATACTAAACCTGAGTCAGGGTCTTATATAAATGATGTAACACAGTTTTTGTAGAGGTATTGCAAGTGCCTCTACAGTTCCAATAAAAGATTTTAACCATTAAACTTGAGGGGGATGGGAGGGCCTTTGGAACTCCTGGTTTTGGGAGAAAAAGATGTGGATCCTTTGTTCTTGGATTTCCTATTACCTTTGACCTTGAAAGGAGATAAATCTACCACCAGGGAGGCTACCTGAGGAGTAACATGGACAAGGAGGTCTGATGGGGAACACCTGGTTCTGTAAAGGTAGAAGTTAAATTATCAGGCTTAGAAGATGGGACTGAGGTAATCACCAAAGCTTGGGGTCCTAGGATTGTTTCTTCAATATAAGATTGGGCAGTGATAAGATTCTTGGATTTGAAAGTAAAGGAGGTTGGTTCTGCAAAAGTACAGTGCTCCAGAATGGAAAAGGGTTGGAACAGTCTAATATAGGAGCTGAGATTTTTTTCTAAGATTTCATATACTACATCCGTGGGGAGAGCCGTAATTGGACTGTCATGTTGAAGATCATTTGCAGAGTTGAGGCCAAGGGAGTGAGCGCTATTGGTTGAAGGGGGTAAGATAGGAGAGCAATTAGGATAGGAGGAATGTAAAGTTTTACCACTGGAGTAAGGAACTGCAGTTGAAGCAGGTAAGACAAAAGCTAAGGAGCCAGAAACCTCTGAGACTGGTATTGCCACTGGGGGCTGAGAACCCTTTGCACTAGCTTCAGGTTCTAAAACTGTGCCTGAAATTGCTGAAGTGGTAGGAGTGTTCAATAGAGCCGCTTGGACGGGAGTCGTCAGCAGGGAAGGCTTAACTCTAAATGGGCAGTTGATAGAAAGATGACCTGCAGAGAGACATTCTGAACAAGGAATATTTTCATACTGCACTTGGACCTCCACTATTTCATCTCCTTCTAGTTCGACGGTAAGAGATCTAGGGCTAGACTTGGCCACATCCAGGTTAAGCAGCACTCTATTGTAGGATAGCATTCTCTGCAAAACAGTTGTGTCATCAAGGCGGAGAGGCTTACTGTTGTATACAATGCTCATAAAATGTTACAATCTTCCATGGAAAGAATAGACTAGTCCACCCCCAAACAACATATAATTTCTACATACATTCATCCCGCGGCTTTCAGAACAAAAGCCCTACCGATTCACAAACGTGGATTTTTCACATTTCCTTTAACCATGTAATTTCTAAACAACAAAATTCCAACCCAAACACGGGGAAAAAAAAAACCTAGTAATAGAAAGAGTCAGATCCGTCGTCCTTTATGGATAGTACTGTGTTCACTCCACAGCTTCGGACCAGCAGTTCCCTCGGAGAATGTCGAGGAGGTTTCAGCATCATCAGCTTCGTTAGCACACGATTCTTCGCTTTGGTTGAGACGACTTTGGCTCCTAAGTAGGAAAAGTAATGGTTTGAGAAGGGAAGTCGTTTCGCCGCAAGGACTATTGTTGAAATCACATGAGTTTATGAGATTTGATTTCATTCAAAAGATTTAATGATGGTTTCAGTTAGGGCTGTCAATCGTGTCGTGTTAACAAATTCAGATTGCAGGTTAACGAATTCGTGTTAGAATCACCTCAATCCGTACAGTTTAAATAAACAGATCCAAAAATCAAACACGAAAACGACACGATTATTTAACGGGCTACAAGACACGACCCGTTAACCCGTTAAATAATCGTGTCCATTTCGGACCGTGTCAATCAACACACACTATTTTGCGGACAAAACGAGAGTAAATGAGTTAGAAAATGATTTTTTATATATGAGTTTTAGGGTTTCACTTCACATTTTCAAACTCACCAAAATACCCCTGATGCATTTTATAATTTATGCCATTTATCTTTTGGCGTGTTGTATCGGATTGTTATTGGGTTACCGGTTTTATTCGTTAACGACCCAATAATTTAACGTGTTAACGGGTCCGACTCATTAACGACACGAACCC
Source organism: Persea americana (assembly GCA_029852735.1). Lineage (NCBI taxonomy): Eukaryota > Viridiplantae > Streptophyta > Magnoliopsida > Laurales > Lauraceae > Persea > Persea americana. The sequence continues at coordinate 55,906,671 of CM056813.1, read as the reverse complement.
GTAAAGAGGCCACCCAAATCCGTTAATATCGTATGGGTTCATGTCTTGTTAATGGCTCGTGTGGCATTTTGATAGCCCTAAATTGAATAAAGTCCAACTCTATTTGAAAACCAAAGCAAGAGAGATAAGAATACTTTTAATGATTTGAATTAAGATAAGTTAAGTGAAAGGTTAGGTCTTTTAAATCTGGAAAGATTCTTAAAGAGCCCTTATCAAAAGTTATAAGTTAAGCGAGTGGTTAGGTCCTTCATTTCTAGAAAGGTTTTTAAAGCGCCCTTATCAAAAGTTATCCAACAACATATGGGGAGAAATTTTAAGGGAAGTTGAACAAACTATGGGCCCTATTGGAAAATGACGTGGCTTTAGAAAAAGATGTTTTTCACAAAATAAGGTGCTGACATGGCACTGTGAGGATGCATCATGCCTACATGGCAAAACAAATAATATTGCTTTAATATCTAAAGTCAGCCCCACTATGTTCTTCCTCACCCTAATATGATGAGGGAAGAATGTGCATGAATATTTCTCTCACACACACACATATATATATATATATATATTGTTCTTCTATTTTTGTAAGAGAACACACCAATTGATATCTGATGTGGATATTCTCTTACTAAAATCAGCATTTTTTTAGGAAAAAAAAAAAACTTCTTCATGTTTAAATCCAATCATTTTCCCCAAATTGATAGGACAAAATCTTTGAAGAAAATCAATATCTACTTCCAAAGTAACGTAAGATAAGCTATTTAATGAGTAAGTCACCTAAAAATTATAATATGCATGTATTTTGTCCGTGCTCAGACCTTAAGGTTACGCTATAAATAAGACAAGAAAGAGTCACAAGCTTAACCCCATTCGTGTTTTCTGTGTTATCACACATAATACAGCCACCATGGTTGCTCTCTCTCTCTCTCTCTCTCTCTCTCTCTCTCTCTCAATAATACTAATTGTTTCTTTTGCTTTCTTTCATATTGTAGGTGATTTTGGCCTTTTTCTTTTTCTTGTGCTCAACTTCCTTGGTGTCTGGACAAACAGAGTCCATTTTTAATGTTACCGACTTTGGAGCAGTTGGAGATGGCAAAACAGATGATTCTCAAGTATATTTCTTCCTGCACTAAAATGTCATTGATATTCAAAAAAAACAAAAATGTGCCATCATATTTGTGAAAGTTGATGAGTGATACATGTGTGTGCATGCAAACCTGCGGGAGTCCATAATAACATGAGACTACGTGCATGTAGTCAAACCATTCACTTGTAAATGACCAAAGCTTAGCCCAGATTGAGCTCGACATGGAACGTAACTAGTTGGCCTTGAGAGTTCAGCTTGATAGACCACTGGCATGACTTGAGTTAGACTAGAGCTTGATGGGTCAAACACGAGCTTTGCTTTAGTTGGGTTCGAGCACTTGGCTACTGCTCAAAATAAGCTAGGCTTTGAGCTTAGCCCGTATCATCATCTTTATTAAGAAGGGCCTAAACTATTAATCTATGCATTATTCAGTATCACGTTCTCCATCAGAAGGCCAATTTTACCATTATTGGGGTAAAATTTGAGGATACCCCATATGATTAAAGGGCGTTCATTTTTTAAGCTCCACTCATTAAAGTTAGGATTTCTCTCTAAGTCGAAGGGTAGACGATCTGGATACTTATTGTTTCTCCATAATCTTCATTGAGATATATTTTCAATACTATTTTTTTTTTCTTGCTCTGAATTAATAATTATGTTAATAAGATGTAAATTGCCCATGCCCAACGATGGGATGAATCTTTCTACATTGACTCTATTAGATCGATGACCAATAAAAGTACTTGGCGGTATTCAAGTGCAAATATATTAGTCCATATTTTGTCAGAAGGTGCTGTAACTTTATCGAACCATATATGACCCACAATCAATTGGAATTCCTTATGGCATCTGTTAATTGTCCATGAGAAAATTTTATAATCGGCCTACATGTGTTCAATTGTGCTGCTTTCTACCTCACTTGAGTATCTTTTCCTTTTAAAAACCATTTTTGATGTTTCTAATCTTTATGTGTTTAAATGGAGTGGTGGCCTGTATCACGAATCTAATACAGTAAGTATTCACTAAGTTGCCGGAACCAAATTAATCTGCGATCCACTCAAAACTTCCATTGCTCATACCATAACTTATCCTAAATGACCCATTTGTAGAATCACGCCGTCCTTTTTTTTCTACCCCTAAAAGAGAGTCCGCAAATACATAGTAAAGTTGCCCACTCAAATAGGAAGGAGGCCTTATAAGCCCGAAAAAAGCTCACATAAGCGGGGAGGGGCGACATACCCGAAGTTCAAAACCTGAACAGCCAGGTAAGAACAAACACTCCGTACTAATCGAGTAACGAGCCGTTCTTAACTCGATCAATTTTTTATATCTAAAAGAAACCAAGAATTGAAGTGATCTCAATCTAAAACAACACAATGCTTTGTAAAATTTCATGATTTTTCAAATATTCTTTGTCAATTTACGCTTGTTGGTTTTCCCCCTTAATATGTTTTTGTTCTCCTTGACCCCAATAGATCCTGTATTTTTGTTTTTTGCACCAAGTTTTTGTTCTCCATTCCTCTAATTATGTTGATAAAAAAATATATACTTTTACTGAGGCTTCTAACTTTTTTTCGTTCATATGTGTATGTTTTGTTAGATTTACAATTCTATATTTTATTTTTTAATTACCAATGAATTTAGATTTTTTTTCTTTCTAACATAATTCTTATTTCATTAACTCAATATGGTCGATCAACACGTTCATGTCTTTACCTGAGTCACATTGGCTAGTACCCCAAGAAAAATATCTTGGTTCATGTAATCCTTAGACACAATTGTGGAAGTACATATCTATGAAGCCAATAGCGATTTTCGTTTGGGCGGTATGGGTAATGATCAATTCAAGAAGTTAAATAATAAAATTGAATTTTTTAAGATCTTATACAAGAGCTTTTTCGAATCTCATGGGTGCAACCGCACTTACCTGCTAATACCTTAGTCCGCCCCTTCAATAAGGTATGGCTATTACAAAAGCGATAAAGATTTTGTCGATTAGGATCAAGCGCACTAGATGTTGAGATCTGTAACCATCCATATGAGATCAATCACGTGTGTTCACTTTTTTAGCACAGGATTCTTTAGTCAGCAAATCATAGTATCCGAGCTCAGCTTGAAATTATATCAGACATTGCCTCTGCATTTTGGGCTCGATCATCCTCAGGTTCCACCTTGGCCCACTTAGAGCCCACCCGTAAGGTGCAGCCAGCTGTTGGACTTAGACTTGCCTCATCAGAGTCATAGCTGAATGATAAACGTTTTACACATTATAAGTTGTTTTGAGATTTTTAGGCATCAAAGTTCAGCTGTTTAGACCATCATTTATGGTCGATACTATTTTGAGATTTATGGACCCTTTTTTTTCCAACATAAAAACAGGGTTCAAACTTAAAACCCTGTTTTTTACTACTACTGCTTGCAGTGGCTGATGGTTAACACCATTTTTTTGTAATGCTAATGGTTATGATTTGGGTCCATAGGCTTTCAAGGAAGCGTGGAATGCGACATGCTCGGCTGCTGGGGACACTCCAACCTTACTCCTCCCTCAAGGGAAGACATTTCTATTGAAGCCCATCACTTTCAAAGGGCCCTGTAACTCGTCCAGCATTCATATTCAGGTAATCAAGGAAACTGAATCCCTCTTCTTTTTCTTCTTTTTCTTCTCTATTCCTTTTTTGGAATAGCTAAGCTAACCAATGCTCTCTCTCTCTCTCTCTCTCTCTCTCTCTCTCTCTCTCTCTCTCTCTCTCTCTCTCTCATGTGATGTGAGAGTCAATTGTGTTATAGTATGTTATGAGTTTATAATGAGTAATAACCCCTAATTCATAGATTAGACAGAACAGGAAGTTTCTCAAAGTTTCCTCTTTTTCTCTTTTATTAACTTCCTGTTATTACTTTGCAAGTGCTTTCTTGGCAAGGTTGCAATGGGCCAGGCCACCCTGATTTGCATTGGTTTGGATTTGGGTTATTTTTTAGGCCCTTCGAATGAACTTGACCCATATTTTTTGACACAATAGTTAAATTTTTAAGGCCTCAGCCCATATATTCTAAAAGGCAAGTCCCCAACCCAACATAGTTAATACAAAGTAAGTCTATATATTTAGAAATAGGTGTGCCTCTGCCAAAGTTTCAGGCCAATGAGTAAGATTCGCGTCTGAAATTTATGCCCAAAATGGAAATAGGCCGGGCTTGGACAAGCATTGGCCTCTCCTTTGTAGCCCGTGAACACCCAAATTTTCAGGGTTTCTCTGTTCTCCTTGTATTATAGGTCCAACTATTTTATTTATATGCAGGTGTCAGGGGAAGTGGCTGGGCCCAGCACTCTCCTTGAATGGAATAAGGCTTCTGTGTGGCTCGATTTCCAATATGTGGATAACCTCACCATCTACGGAACAGGTCGTATTGGTGGCCAGGGAAGCATTTGGTGGGATTGCAAAAGAAATCGTAAACCTGTAAGTAACCAACCTCCCTCTTCTGTTTCCTTCACCGCATATTTTCTGTTCAATACTTTGCAGAACAAAGAACCTGTCTTGACAACTATAGAAGCCAGTCATTGGTTCAATTAAGCCACTATTCTGCTAAACCAGAATCAAATCCAATCCACTGCCACTCCTACATTGGTCACAAATGATTTATAAGATTTTTTCTCCTCTAGTACACACATCAACCAACTCATGTTGCTCAAGTCCCTATCCAATAGATCCATGGATCCCTAGTTGTATTTGTGGAAAGGGAGAGATGCCTCACCACTTGTGCTACAAGTGGATTGGCAGATAATTTATAAGAGTGAGTAATACAATATGGCTTTGTTCTTAATTCCCTTTTATCTGTTCTCCATTTATAGATCATTGTTGTTAAAATAATATTTGACCCCTCTTTAACCTCTATTTTTCAGAAATGTCCAAGCCAAGCCCCAACTGTAAGTAATTTTACACATATACCCCTACAATCAATTATAAATGTAAATTTGATGAGGAAATATGAAAGACTTTCTTTTTTTTATAACACGGGTATCCCTAAGGTCTCTGACCCAATAGGAAATATGTCAAACTTGTGTGAGTCGAGACCACCAATTGCTTGCATCAGAGAAAAAAAGGCTTTAATGATTGTTCAATATGCACCACAACAGTCACGTCGGCTCTGCTTCTTTCTTTTTTTTTTCTTTTTTTTTTTTTTTCACCTCAACAAAGAAGTGATTTAGACTCAACTTGAGTGATGGCCACCTCAAAGTAGAAAATGAGATGCAACCATTGAATAGAAGAGGCAAAAGAATCGTTACAAATTAAAGCTTCTTACATGGTATTCTTTACTTTTGGTGTGGGGTTTAGGCTATGTCGTTTGCTTTCTGCAATGGCCTTGTTCTTAGTGGCTTTCAACTTTTCGACAACCCAAAGAATCACATCCATACGTTTCAATGCAATGGAGTTGTCATCTCTCACCTCACTATTACAGCTCCAGAAGACTCCCCTAATACTGATGGAATTAATATAGGAGAATCCACAGGTGTTCAGATTTACAACTGTACAATAGGAACAGGTATTCCACATCTCTATGCATTCTCTAATCAATTTACTCATTTTATCTGGTGGGGTGGCTGATGCTAGTCTTTATCAATACACCACAGGAGATGACTGCATTTCTTTTCTCAATGGCACCTCAAATGTTCATGTTAGCTCCATCACATGTGGGCCTGGTCATGGTATTAGGTGAGTAGAAGACACAAAAACAATTTGCAGTTCGATTAGAAAACTGTTCTCATGATCAACCCATCTAATTTTTTTTTCAAACCATTTTACTCATTTTATTTCACTCCCGTAGCATTGGAAGCTTGGGACGGGATGGAACGGTTGGAATTGTGGAACAGATTCATGTCTCCCATTCTAGTTTCATTGGAACTATGACCGGAGCAAGGATAAAAACATGGCAGGTGATTGAGGTTTTGCTTTGTGGGTTTCATTTACATATATACACATATATATTCGTAATCCAATCTGCAATTTGCCTTCTTTCCTTCCAATTGATAAGACTTCATTTATTTCCATTTGTGAACAGGGAGGGTCGGGGTATGTGAGAGAAATCTCTTTCGAGGACATTATTTTGGACAAAGTAAAAACCCCCATTGATATCGATCAGTTCTATCCCAACTCAATAAATCAAGTGAGTTATATGTTGTGTGTCTTTGACAATGCAAGCTGAAATTCTTCCAGTAAATATATTAAAATTCTGACAACTTGGGTCATTGTTTTTTTTTTTTTTTTTAAATGGTGGGTCATTGTTTTATAGTTTCATATGATCAATTTGTAGTATTAGCTGATTTAAAGTGTATTCTCTACAACTTGATTGACATAGACTGTGAAGGACCCATGCATTCAAGTGAGCAACGTGAGATTCATTGGATTTCATGGGACTGCAACTTCGCCTACTGCAATAGTTCTGAAATGCACTGGGCCGGAAGGGTGCACCAACATCATTCTGAAAGATGTTAATATAACCTCTGCAGATCCAGGAAAGAATGTAGAAGCCTATTGCCATGACGGCCATGGAGCTTCCAGCAACTGCGCACCCATAGTTCATTGCCTGGGCTGAGAAAAGTGGGAGCTAGGATCCTAGGATGCATCCATCATTCTTTTGGATGATGATTATCATGATGTTTAAGTACAAAAAAAAAAAAAAAAAGGGTTTCCTCTCTATATGAAATAAAAAGATTTTATTGTAATCATTTTGCCTCCTCTATATGCTTCCATGGTGATGGCATTGATGTTGTCGTTGCAACTACTTAATTATATGAAAATTCTCACGGATCCACCCCGGGCTTGTACCAAGTGCCAACACCACTCAGCCATATGTGTATTGACAATGACTAAACACTTAAAAGATGATGGAGACAAGGCCTGACCTAAAGTTACGATAACCTAAATTTGGAGAGTGCATTGAGTGGGCGTAAGTTAGTGTTTTAATCCTATTTGGTGTCATGTATGTTGGCTTCCATGGAAATAAGCCATGATCATCATCCTCCAAGTAGTTAGTCATAGGTTTGCAACAACCACTCACAGTATAGAGATTCAGATGTCCTCCATTCAGCATTTTCAAGCAAAAGGCAAGGCCCATCATATGGGATTAAAGAAAGAAAAGATTTAGCAGAGAGAGAGGAGAGAAGGAAAGCAGCAGTAGAGTGGAGATATGAAGTTATTATCACATGGTCAATTTGTTTACGAAGCAAATGACAAACTCATAGTGGTATACGACTATACGTACCCACTTATTTAAAGTAGAGATAATGTTCATTGACCATACTCTTTTGAATGATACTGTGAGGCAAGGCCAACCTTTGCGTCCCGTTTCTCATCGTCCCCTTTCTCATCGGACATGAACACTAAGTGCCAACCATTACTCCTACTGATCATGACTCCCCTCCCCCAATAGGCTCCTTGTTGTCCAGGTAATATTGCTCCCATCTCCTCTGCTGCCTGATACAATGCATGTCATGGAACAAATCAAAGCTCTATGTTTTGATCAGTGATAGTGGACTGCAAAAATTGTAAGGGTCTGGTGTTATTTGTCAATCTAAGATTAAAGCTTTTCTTGACCAGGACCAGTGACATGCTTCGTATAGTCCTGTTTTTATGATTGTTAAAGCGGAAACATATATCTTTATCTACCACCAAGACCCTGGCCCATATAAAACCTATTAATTTTTTTATTTTATTTTATTTTTTTGAATGATCATATAAAATCAATTAATGGCAGAACATATCCTAAGAATTCAGGTTTCATCCTCTTGTAAAGCAAGTAGAAAAAGAATGTGAATCATTCAGAATGGGTCACCACTTAATATTCGTACTGTACATCAAATAAGTATGAAAACTACTTTCCATAAAAGGAAGAAGGTCATGGTGCAAGAACTAGTTAATACGAGCATGATAGTGGGATTTTTTTTTTTTTTTCCTTAGCACAGAAATGAAGAACAAATTGAGTGAACAAGGGGCACCGTGTGGCACTTCTCAGTTCTCCCCAGGATGAGGTGATACTTGCTGGAAAGAACAGAAATTTGTCCCTTAAAAGTGACTGGATTGGAAGGAGATGCTTATGCGCTCTTGTGCCAGAAGAGAAATGAAAGAGTATTTGACAACTCTTCCATAGATTATCCAAAGTTTCATTGTCTAATTAGCATACAAATGACTATGTTGCAAATATAAAAAGCATACTGAATAAATGTGCAACTAGAATGAGTGAAAGCATATGAAAAGCTTACAAAATCTAGTGGCACAAACTACCATTTTGCAGAAGGAGGAAAATAAGGATACAAGTGTACCGCTAAATCCAATATCATCCATGCAACAGAGAAGTGGTACAAAATCCTTCACAAGAAAGTACCATAATGTCATTAAACAAATAAGCAAATAAACAAGAAGCAAGATCAGACCTTGATTCAAAACATCAAGCTGCCTCCTCCAACTGTCTAAGCCTGTCACAGAAAGGTGTCTGCTGCGCCAAGCCCCACAGCCGACGCTGCATCTCAACCCGGCAATTCTGTGATAGAAGCCCGATATATTCCCTCTCTACTTGTCGTTCAAGCTTAATGCGCTCGGAGCTGTCAATAGGGTACTCCTCTTCAAATTTGGATGTCTTCACGTAAAAATGCACACCCCTTTCAGTGACAAATTGGTGCTGATAAGGGTGTTGCCGCGACAGCGAATAGATGGGTTCAGATGAAGGGAGAAAGTTCAGGAGCAGGAAGAGAATCACAGGTAATAACTGAATCAGCGCCCGGATATTGGCATTACCAGACCCATGGGCATTACCAGAAGCACGGGCATGACCATTTCCAAACCTAAATCCTTGGAACGAGGCTGCTGTGGGAGCCATCCCACCATTGCCAAAAAAGAAATTCCTGAATATCTCATCAGGGTCGAATTCAGCTTCATAAAACCCATTAAAACCATGTTGAGCTGTGCGATGTGATCGATTCTGGTGAACTAATTCCTCCTCAGACCCAACAAGATCGTATCTTTTTCGACTCTCTTCATCACTTAGGCACTGGAAGGCCTTCGAGACGGCTTTAAACGCCTCCTCTGCACCAGGAGCCTTGTTCTTATCAGGGTGAACTTTCAAAGAGAGCTTTCGATACGCCTTTCGGACCTCATCCACAGAGGAACCCTTCTCTAACCCCAGAATTGCATAGTAATCCTTCTGCTTCTTGATCTGCCGGACAATTGAGATCTGCTCCTCGGTGTAGGAATTCGACGAAGAACATGACGACATTGAGGGCGAACCGTTCGCAGAAACCCTAACCCTAGCAGAGGAGGCGCCTGGCGCGGCTTTGTTAGAAACGGGCGATTCATCACGGGCGGGGTCTGATGGCGGAGGAGGGCTGTCAGGGGAGGATTGTTCGTTGGCGTTGGAGATGAGATCGTCGATAGGGAGGGTAGGATCGAGACGACGGGCCTTGCTGAGGAATTTCAAAGCGCGGGTTCGGTCACCGGTTTCCAGGGCTTGTTTTCCGATTTTCAGACATTTCAGGGCCTCGTCTTTGTTCCCGTCCATCGCTGCTAAGATGAATAGATGGCGAAAATAAAAACCCTAGAAAGTTTTAGACGACGAAATCGGTAAAAATCAGATCTTTTTCATCGGATTAGCCAGAATTCGTATAGAATTGGAAGATTAGAGATGATGAAGTAATCTAATACCTGAATCGATCAGAGGATTCTGATTGCTGATTTGAACTGCAGGTTGCAGCACGAAGAAATCCAACAAAGAAACCCTGGCTTTCCAAGTCCGAGCGTTTGAATTGGGGATCGGACGAAGAAAACTGATATCTGAAATGATTTGAAAGGGGGAACTGAAGAAAGAAACCCTAGATTTCTGAGTTTTTGGCGTTTGATCTTTGGGCTATCGGATTTTCAAGTCCGATTCCGCCACTTCCTCCTTCCTCTCGCGATCGATTTATTAGGGTTTTTGGGGGAGGAAGAGTGTGCGAAAGACCATGGAAGTTCCGTGGAAAGTGTTGTCTCGTGTATTATACTGCGAGCTGACGTTCTGCACTTTGACGTGTTGAGGCCTGCTCGCTCTTCTATTCGACAATGCTGCGAGCGGACTGCATTTGCTGTTAAACTCTATGGGACCCACCTTCGATCGCTGCAACCACTCTCATACTCTTCTAATCCCCAGCTATACGTGGAATTAAGAAAAACTTTATATCCGTCCAACCTTCGCTCACCAATAGATTAAATATTAAAAAGATAGACAATTAAAATGTCATTAGACTTCAAGGACGATAAAATTGTTAATTTGATGGGGCTAAGTTTTTAGCTCCTACTATTTTTAGGGATGTAAACGGTCCCTGATTCTTAAATTATCCATACGCTCCAACCCATTAAAAACCGGATTTATGTCCTTGTTTAGGTCCTGATAAATGAATTAGTCCAGATCCTATTCCTATTTTTTGAACCATGGCCTAAGCTAGTCCGGGTTCGATTTCACTTTAGTTCCGACCCGTGGACCTGAGACTGGACATATTATCTCAATTTTTAAAAGTTCCTTCTAAAAACTAGGACTTTTGCATATTATTCTCTACTTAGACCCGGGTCCGAATCCAAACCTGCCCAATATATATAATAGATTCCGGTTCTATCTTCTCATTAACAGTTCCGGGTCCTATAACTAGGAAACCAGTTCCGTACCAAAGTATGGATCTAGTTTCATTTTCTCATTAACAGTTCTAGGTCCGGATCCTCCATGACCCAGATCGGAACTGCCCCATTTACATCGCAACTACTCGTCCACGAGTAAAACTTTGAATCTACCATTCTCCCATTAATTGACAAGTATATAAGTGGATCCCACTGGCTAGACTGTATTTCAGTAATATGCAATCTACTCTATGATAGGAGAACATTGTCTATTAACCGTAGACTAGCAAAAAAAAACTCATGTGGAGCACAAGTATGTCCATAAAATATAAATTAAATATTCAATTATACAATGCAAATCAAATATTCATACATAGTAATTAATTTTAAAAAAATTATATTATATATATATTTATAATCTATTTCCAGAATTGAGAGCAAGTAGAGTAAAAATATACAACTTAAATTTTTAATTTTAGGTATGTGACTTATCACCAAGGGTGCTCAATGCTCATGGACCAGATTGGCCCAAGCCCTAACTGAGCTCAGATTACTTAGCTCTACCCAACCGAGCCCATGAACACCCTTGCCATGAGTCCAACACCCATGTCCTCTTCAAATTAGGTTAACCAGCGCACTTCAGCAGGAGCAGTCTCTGAACTTTTCAAGACCTATTTTTAAGCTTCTTATCCCTCTCACTTCCTCCTGCTGCCTCCCTTCCTCTTTCACTCGCACACAATACACAGAGAGATGGAAAGTGGAAAGTACGAGGTCGATCTGGGGAATCTAACGGCTTTCGACCCAAATCACCATTTCCCTTCTACTCTACCAAACAGGTTCAAATCTCCCTCACCCCCATTGTCCTATTGATTTCTTCTTATCATGCTTTTGTTCTTCTCTTCCTTTTGTGTACTTGAGCTTCTGCATGTATTGACTGCTCCAAAACCTTGTTTTTCCTTGTGGGGCCTTTAGCTTTTATCCTCCCTTTCTGAAAGGAAGTGGTTTTTTGGGTAGTGCTAATGTTTTATCAATGTATTTGATGTTGGGTTTCTATGTTTCTGGGATTTCTATTACTGGGCTGTTAGAATTTTTTATTTATTTTTTTTTTTTTAAGAATAATGGTGGGATATGTGTGGTGGTTTGTTTATCTTTCGTGATTGGATGGTAAGATTATGAGATTTAAAGTTGGCATCAGTTGGGAGGTTAGGTTGTTCTGGAGTCTTTTTGAAAGATTTATATGATTAGTTCATACTTTGTCAGGGAGTTTATTGTGATTGAAAGATTGTATAATTAGTTCATACTTTATGGGGGAGTTTACTGTGATCTTTGTGGGTTTATTTAGGGATGAACTGCTGAAGGAGTGCCTACAAAAGGGGACTGAGCTCGTTCAAGCAATCGCTGATAGCCTTTTTACCTTGCCATCAATTGCTGACCCAGACGGTCCCCTTGTTAAATTACCTCAGCCGAAAACAAAGTTACCAAGAGAGAAGCATGTAAGTTTTCCTACTGATAAAAGAAAAGGCATGTGAGTGTGCATGTGTGTGTGTGTGTTTTTTCAGCTCTTTCCTTCTTGCAATGTTTTCTTTTGAGTAGTTTTTTGCCTAGATTTTCTTTCTTGAATCATAGTCTATGCTAATGACCGCAAGGAAGCAAAGATGGTATCATGATTGGCAGTGTCATTATATAAGGGAAAGGGGAAATCTCTACTTGAATTTCTCCTCGCAAATTGGGAAGGTAGCTGCAGTTGAGGTGGAACTTGGGTGTTTTTGGGTGGCCCCTCTGTGCTTCATGCTACTTCAACATGTTGATGGTGGTGGAAGGTGACTAGAAAATGTAATCAAGTGTGTTACAACTTACAAGACCAAAACATTGTGGAAAATGATCTTTCTTGAATTTAGAATTTCTCAAGTCACAGAATATTGCCTTTTACTTGGCATTTTCTGTTATGCATCTCTATCACTCCAAGAGTTCATCGTCCCATCAATAGGGTCTTTTTTTTGTACTCCCTTTACCCCTAAAAAAGGTCCTTTTACACACTTAATCGGAAGAGAGCATGTAGAAATTAGGGTCCCAGGAGAAAGTTTGCTTTCTCCATTAGCTCTAATCGCTTATTTGAATGAGAGCCCTAATTTTGGTGAATCATTGTGAAGGCAGCAACATCCAACATCCTAAATTAATCATATATGTAGGAATGCCAACTAGTAGTAAAGCCGAACTTAACACTACTCACGCCTCCCTTGTTCCATGACGGGTTTTGCCTTTTAGGATATGTGATACCAAACCCACCTTCTGACTGGTAAGGGTTTGCGTGGACCATACTCTCTTTGGTGTTGCAGAGATGGTTAAACATCTTAAGAGAATGATCTAGTTTTTAGTGCTTTATAGCTGGTATGTCCATTAATAAATGGCGACTGGAATTGACTGGCCAAAACCCAAACTTGACTTGGGGTGTCTGTAAACCCACACCTGCCTTGAACCCATTTAAACCTACTACTTAACCTGCCCCTGTTGTCTTCCTGATCCCTCTGTAAATTTTATATATGCCTTATGCCCTTACTGTGAATTGTGATATTTTTTGTTATTAGTAAATGAAGGAAAGTTAGATGCATACCGTTGAAGATTTAACATGTAGAAATTAGAATTGTACTGTTTGGACCTTTTATGTGTTTCTAAATTTATTTATCAAAGCAAAGAGCCAAAGACACAAGAACAAACTAGAAATCAGGCAAGATAAACAAGTCAAACATAAAACAAGAAAGATTTAAGGAAGCATTTGTTTTTCTAATTGATATCGCTTGAATTTCCTGACCGAAAAGAAGAAAAAGAAAAGCCACCAGCGACTGCCAGCTGGCAATTTATAATGGAGGGTGTCCCAGCCCTTTGAGCCGGACTAATCCCTTCGAGCCCAGGGGAGCCGAGTAAATCCCCTGTAGCCCCGTGTGATAGTGCAGTTTCAAACCCTCAACCTCCATGAGCAAACCGTAGTCTTAGGCCAACTGAGCTTCATATGCATAGTTGTCAAGTTCGTTTCGATCCCTATTTCGGTCTAGCCTCCTAAATGAAATATTTCAGCATTTCGGAACTTCGGCAAAATATTTCGGAATAATATTTTGGGGTGTGTGTGTGTCTCTATATATATATATATTGAGATTTGAGTAGGGCCTTTTTTTATTAGAGGGAAATATGTCTAGGCCTTTAATTTATAGTAAAGATTCTTTAAAACGTGCCCAAGCCCAGGCCCTTTAAATTCACCCAGCCCAGCCCCTTTAAAGTATAAACTATTAAACCCACACTAGACCAGCCCAACCCTTAAAAGTCACCCAGCCCAGCCTAGTCCCATTTATAAAAATTGCCCCAATAGCCCCCACCCTTTCATTTTGCCTAGCCGACATTCGCATGAGACAAGAGACCGAGAAAAGAAGAAAAGAAGAAGGAGAAGAGAGATGCAAGGAGGAGAAAGTAGATCGCCCCAGCCTCTTCCCTCTTTGCCCTGGCTCCTTTAGACGTCGCTAGTCACTCATCAGTCGTCATTACCGGCTGCATGCTGCCGAAGAAGATGAAACGAGGGTTGCTGCCTCTGTCAAAGTTCTCTCCTAGATGAGAGAAGTTGTGTAGAATAAATTCATTTATTTTTCTCTAGATTCATCCGAATCCCCAAATACATATCATTTGATTTCGATTCTTTTAATAAGCGACCCCTAGATTTGCCCGAATCTATGGATTTGGTTACTTTTCGTCCAAAATTAGGGGGTTTTAACCGAAACCTTCTATTTCAGGAGAAATCGAACGGATTATGAACCAAACATCTCTAGGCGAGATGTTCGGTTCAATTTTGGCTTCAAAATGAAAAAAAACGGACATTTCATCCAAACCGAAATGAACTTGACAACTATGTTTATTTGCCTTGGCCAATCAGAATCACTAGAAGCCCTTAGTACTGCACGTAAAGAGTATGCATTCATGAACCCCATTGCTCCTTACACCCCGTAATCAAATAGAAAGTCTTTGCTTCATTATAACTCCTGCATTGCAATTATTCTTGACATAGACCCTTCCCAATTTCCAATAATACCTCCAACGCTATCTGTTCTCAATCCCTAAATCTCATTTCCCTAAAAAAATTGAGCTTCAACTGCCCTCATGGAAGATGAGACCAATGAACTATTGTGATGGATACATAATTGAAGCTCAAAAGTAGTCCACACAAGAATGCATTAAGCCCATCACAATCCCCTTAAATTAAATTTTAACCCCAATGATCATTATCTGGCGAGCCTTCATAACCAATTGTGACGACGTAAGCCCCTTTGGAGACAAACAATTAAACAATATAGTCAAGCTCAGGCAAGTAGGATCTCACACTCTCCCCCACCACAAATAGAGCCGCCCTCGGCTTTGATACCATTCTTTGACAATTCAGGCCCACTATCCACATAATATTGTCTACTTTGACCGAAGTCTCATGACTCAATATGCGTCATGTGGAGTTTAGGTCAGGCCGCACATATATGCTCAAGGTTAGAACTTGGATGTTTCTAATGTGGGACTTGGTGTAGTCCAAAGCACCCTGAGAGACAAACAATCAAATAAGATAATCAAGCCCAAGCAGGTAGGATCTCCCACTCTCCCCTACCAGAAATAGAGTCAAACTCGATTCCGATACCATTCTTTGATGACCCAAGCCCACTATCCACATGATATTGTCTGCTTTGACCAAAGTGTCACAGCTTTAAAAGGTGGCATGTGGAGTTAAGGCCAGGCCGCACACATATGCCCAGGGTCAGGACTTGGATGTTTCTGATGTTGGACTTAGTGTAGTCTAAAGCCCTCTGGGAGACAAACAATCAAACAAGATAATCAAGCCCAGACAGGTAGGACCTCACACCAGTCCTACTGAATCTCCTTTCTTTTGAAAGGTACAACTATTTCCCTCTCCATAGTCTAAAGAATTGCTACTAAAATCTGGCACCATAAAGTAATAGCCTTGAAGATATCCCCGTACACGAAGACAGGATTAGTTAATGCAAAGAATTCATAACCCAATATATATGAAACAATTGTAAGACATTGGTCCAAACCCTGTAAGCAAAATTAACATTGAAAAAAAAAAAGGAAAGCAAAATTGCAATGGATGAAAAGGTGATTCATTTTTTTCTGTGTCCAGGTGGCACAGAAGACAGCTAACTAACTGTATTATACCACTGCCTCGAAGATATCAACTGTCAAGATTTTGTCCAACCCCACCTCCTAAGGAGGAACCTTAACATTCTAAAAGTAGGATGCTTCATCTACAGAAAAGCAGATGAAAACATTTCATGGAAGAAATTTTCAATAGAGAAAATATCTCTTGAATGAGGCAACCGAAAACAATAATCCCTTCCATATTTTAATGGAAAAATCTTGTCTGGTAAACTTAGGAGATCAATAAAAAGGTCAATTCCTCATTGTGATTAATTTTGTCAAGCAGAGGAGCCTATACTACTTTTCCATAAATCTATTTTATGTTTTCGCTTCTCAACGATAGTTACCAAAAAAAGGATAGGTTTTATAGTATTTTAAATTGTTCTGTGTCTTCCTACTTCTGCAAGTGATAATTTCACAGTTACACGCTACAGTATTATCTTTGTTGTAAGTTTCCCAGTGTCTCTGACATTTGGGAAATGAGTGATAGAATGTCTTGTTGTGGTCTTGGATTCTCTGTGTTCCCAAATGCCCATTGTTGTCTTTCAAAGATTAATGTCTTCTTATGGTTTTGGATTCTCTGTGTTCCCAAATGCCAATTGCTGTCTTTGAAAGATTAAGTTAGAACCAATGTTCAGAAACTCAGATTTAAGATGAGTTTTGATCTTTCAAGTTCCAAGTCAATGAAAACTTGGCTGTCTCAAGTTATTGATTTGTTGTTTCTTTTTCCCAAGTATCAGATAAGACTCTCTTCACTAATTAGATTCTGTACACTGTATTTGAGCTTTTTGGACTAAAACAGTTAGCCTTGGTTTTGTTTCTTTCTAATTTTATCTAGAACCATGTACTGTTCATTTATTGCCAGCATTTACTTGGTTTTAACTGTATTCAGTTAGTTCTTTTTTGGTTTACAATTCATCTATATAAATTTGTAACTGCTAGTTCTGACCTTTTTACAGCTGCCAAAGCCTAAACCTCCTACAAAGTGGGAGCTGTTTGCCAAGAAGAAAGGTTGGTTGCATCTGATATGTTGCATTGTTGAATAGAATAATAAAATATTTTTAATGTATTACTTTCTAAAAATTACAGCATTACTGTGTTATTGAGTATTTGAGTGATTCTTGGAATGTGATATACTTGGTTATACTGCTTCAAAATTCTCACAGGAATAAAGAATCGCAAAAAGGATAAGATTGTATATGACGAACAGACGGGTAGCTGGAAGCGTCGCCATGGCTATGATCGTGTAAATGATGATAAAGATGTACCAATCATTGAAGCCAAAATGTCTGATGGTAATGGTTCTAGCATCAACCTCCTTTTCTCTTTAAAGCTACAAAGTTAATCATTTTTCAAAGATGGACCTGGAATGTATCAAGTTCCATCAAGGTTTACCTCTTTATTCATTTGGCATGGGCCATACCAACAAATTCATTCTCATCAACTCCCAAAAAAAGCAAAAGGTTAGAAAGAAAACGTATTCCTAAGTTTTGCTTATAGAAATAAATAATTCTTGCATTTAGAAATGACTGATTGCATATAAGGGTAAAATTTTATAAGGTTGTGGTGAGTCTCAATATGGTGGTAAAAATTTTAGTAATGAAGATTAAGTAGTGGGAAGGGCAACCGACTAGCTGATCTTTTCAGAAATCTCTGAAAGCACCTTGTAATGAGAATAGTAATTGTACCAGCCAGAATGTGCTGCTTTTTAGGCACCTCTAAAAGTTGGCCACATGCATTGTCTATTGTGCCTGCCGCCTTTTGGATGCTTTACTTCCTTACTAATGTTAATACTTCCTCAACTTAACTCCATCTCATCTGCTTTTTCTTTTAAAACCCTTTACTCATAAGTCTGTTTTGCCATTCGTGTAGAGCCAGGAGAAGATCCTTTTGGTAAGAGGTTAAAAGAAAAGAAGAATAGAGTAGAAAAGCAAGAAAAGAACCGACTGCAGAATCTGAAACAAGCCGCAAAAGTCGATGCCTTGCCAAGGTTATCTTTTAATCCTCTGAGTTGGTTTGCATCTGTTACTTTATTATTATTATTATTTATTTATTTATTTTGCACTGCAATGTAAAAAAACACAACTACTGAAGTGAATGGTTGCAGTCCGGTTGATTTCCGATTTATTTTAATCATTAGGTTTTTTTTTTCTATTCCTAATTATGTAGTGGTACTGTAACTATTAGCGGCCATGTGTGCGCAAGTTTCTTTGCTTTGAGCAAAGGCCCTTACTGCTTGTGGGCCTTCTTTCTTGGAGCCTATTCTTGTTCTCCGTATGTTATTTTAATTTTTCTTTAATAAAATCCCATTCTCTGTTCGGAAAAAAGTTTTCATTAGTGAACTGATATCTAAATGCATCTTTGTGGTGTAATTTTTTTCTGATTTATTCCTCTCCAATTTAAGCTCTCCTCATTGTTGAGGATTTCCATGTGAAACACATCGACCTGATTTGTTGGGGAAAAGAAAATTTGGAATTCTTTCTTCTTTTTTTGGGTTTGTTTTATTTATCACTTTTTTATTTTATAAATAACATCTGTTTCTATTTCCTGTGTTATTATTTTCTATTTCTTTTATATAGATAATATATATTCTTCATTATTATCATATTACTGTAAGATTTCATGGTTTCTGTATCTGGTAACACACCCTCTCCCTAAGTTACATTGGAATTGGAAGACTTTTGGCATCGATCAATAAATCATCTTACAAAAATGCTTTCTGGCAGCCATGTGCAACTTGCCGCAACAGCTTTGCCCATAACAGGAACCTCAAAAGCACCAAAAAAGGCTAGCAAGGATGAACTAGAGAATGTAGCCGGGTTGGCAGCAACTGCAACTGCAAGTGGAGGGAAATTCGACAAGAAGTTGCCAGGAGAGAAGCCCGCAAAGCATACTGGAAAGTATCGCAAGGTTTGAATACTCACAGCAGTCCTATCATGAGAACTACTTGGACATATTTCCTCTTAATTGCAGCATCAATACCGAGCTAATTCTTTACTTTATCCTCTCTATATAGTTCCTTCCCGTAGTAGAAGGAAAAGGCGTGGGAACACAAGAGCAGCAGCAAACAGAAAAGATTCTGAACAAGCTCATGTCCAAGAACTCCCATGAGATACTTGACGTCAACAAGGCAAGCCTACATTCTTTTTATGGGTGGTTATGGATGTATGAAAAATTCACAAGCCTTTTTTTATAACCGCAGACAGATAAACTGTTCTGCCATGTGATGGGAATTGGGAACATTAGCAAATATTAGATCACATTAGTTGGAATCTTGTTTTTCCCTAGGACCCGGCTTTTACATTCGAAATCAATGTCAATAATTGTTTGATGTTGATTTTGGTTGGAAATGCATATAAGCAGTCTCTCACCTAATGAGTTCTTCAATTGCCTTCTCACCCATACACAGTGGGAATATATAACAATGACCTGTTCTGCAGAAATATTTGAACTGCTTGCAACGTGTACATCCAAAAACTCTCATCCTTCTCAAGGAGTGTTCTTTCTTGGTTTTGACCTTTGTAGTTGGGTTAATCTAATCTGTTAGTCTTGTATGTGAAACAGGCTGTTACTGTGTTCAATGTAAAGGGTGAGAAGAAACAAAGGAAGGCGCGTGGGACATCCTCTTCAACTTCAAGCAAGTTGAAACCCAATAAGAAATCTCTTAAAAAACCGTCAAAGAAGGGCTCTAGGAAATAAGGTAAAGTGGCTGTATTTATGGTAACTCTAATTAGATGTGCTTCGGTTTATGAATATTTTCTTCTTGTTGAGAAAATAGAAACACTCTTTTTTGGAAGAGCACTCTCTCTCTCTCTCTCTCTCTCTCTCTCTCTCTCTCTCTCATTTGTATCTCTGATGTAGGAGAGTATAGTTTCATTTTTTTTTTCCTTTTAAATGTACGGATTGGAGCACAAAGTTCAATGGTTTGACGTTGTTTTGCATGAATTGTATTCAAGCACCACCAAGTGTTGGGAATAGGATGAACACCACACCTGTTGGAATCCAGTCTCATGTTTCTCCAGTCTCTTGTTGGTCTTGTACCTATATGGTAGCATGATCAGACAATCCGAGCCGTCCAGCTGATGGGAACATTGATGGGCAAAGGTCCAACAACAATGCCGATTGGAAACTTGGGCCCTTGATAGATGATTGGAATGATTTAAAGCCATCTTTACAAATTAAGCAGCACATGGCGGATCAGGAGATCCTTCGACTTTGATCTTTGTTTAGGTGTGAGTCATGGTGTGCATCAATCCATAAAGGCTTTGATCATAAGCAGTGTTAAGGTCCAGGTTGAGAAGACTGTTGGGGTGCCTTTGGCTGCACACCATTTTCATAGGAAAATGATTTTTCAAGAAAAGCTTTATCTTGTAATTTACATTGGAAGCGGGAATTCATTTTTAGTGGATTTTTAAATGGAAATTGATCATTGGTGAGGCGGTCTTATTTTACCATCTTAATGGTTTTGTTTTCAAATTAAAACATTGTGGGTCCAATCCTAACTGTTCATGGACCCATAAAGACAGCACCTAAAGGGTTAGCTTCGTCCATTTATCTTCTGTGTCCATAGGGCCCCAGACTAGGGCTAGTATTTCTTAAAGTGGTTAGAACTAAAAAAACAACAAATAAAAGCAAAGATGAATATTCAAAAAATGACCATCAAATGATCTCCACTTTGATGGAAAGTAAATCAAGGGTTGATGGAAAATGAACATCACCCCTAACAATTTAAATCCTAGGGAAGTCAAGGTCCCATCTTCTGCTCCAGCCCCTATATCATTCGTCCTTCAACTCTTTAATAATCCTTTGTCGGAAAATGAATGAAGGGAGATGGAAAATGAAAACGTGCCATCACCCCAGCAATTCAAATCCTAGGGAAGGGAGCCAGCCCATTTGATCAAGACTTCCTCTGTATTCAATTCCGTGCACCTAAAATAGCGATCGAGTTAGCAAAATGAGCAAGGAAATCGTTGAACAAACACAACAGTCTTCTGTACCCAACCTTAAATTGACATCACTACTTGGAACTATCAGATGCATATGCAATATAGCTTCTTGGACTTCTGTCGGCCGTTGGTTTGATATTTTTCTGACCATCCATTTAATAGTATATCAGAATTCCTGTATAATCCATGCCTAGGACCATCCAGTAAAAGACAATACTAGTCTGCATTTGGGCCCAAGAAGAACTTATGAGGTTCTGAAATACTCCAGAAAATAATTCCTCGAAAAATTGCCATAAAGAATGTGTCATTGCACATTTTTTGCCATATGGTCTAAGATCTAGAAGTGAGATCCAAGAACTCACTTATAGCCTAAAAATTCTGTTCGTTTAAGGAGAATGAGATGACAATCACCATCTGTCTTCAGTTTGATGACCCTTATTGTTTTGGGCTGAAAACTTTTGTCACAAATGATCAAAACTCAAAGAGTTTAGTTTTACAATATGTCCAGAAAAACAAAGTCTTTCGATCAAACTGCACAAACATGCTTCGCAAAGCTGCTGAACATTCTTCAATGTAGCTAACAATTGAGAGTAAGGAAAGAATAGCTTCTCATCAGACGTATAAAGTACTCCAAGATAATCTTGAGAAAGAAGAATGCACCCCAGATGTGAAAGGTAGAATGGCATGAAGAAAGTTTCCCAAATCATTTCTGGACATCTCTTGCTGGCACTCAACCAATAAGCAATTTCACCTCAGGCCATTTTCAGATTCAACAGAAGTAACAATTGAAAGCAGAAACTATGGTGAATACTGATACAAACCCACCAAGAAATTTTAACTTCCATGTGGTTGGCAGTGTGTCAATTCTCCTCAAATTAGCAAGGATGGGACAGTATTTAATATCCTTGACAACTCAATCAGTACGATTATATGTTTTAACTTCAGGGTGAAATCTCCGAATTGACAAGTACGGTAATGTGACCAAGGGAGCCCTGAATAGAGTGATCTGCAAGAGCAAGAAATTTTTTTATGAGACACTAATATTACCAACTCTACCACTTTATGCAATGAACCAGGTGAATGTTTGCTCCAAACGTAGATGCAGTTGCACAATACATGGAAGAAGAAAGCTAATTTGTGACTTTCAAATTGTTGGTCTGATGGCACAAATGCGAAAAAAAAAATCATTTTTTTCTATTTTCCTTCTCACTGAGCGTTTTAAATATGAGTCCAATTACTGCTCTAGTTTCTATGACATGATTTTTGTTCCTTTCTATGATATTTCAGTAGTTGTCTCTCTTGTGAGTCTTTTGCTAGTATATATTGAGATGTTGCGGAGGTATATAGTTAATAAGTATATATCCATATGCTGATTACAAGATAAATATTGATATTAGAATAGCACTCAATTGTGCTTGTCAAGGCAATAAATATATATATATATATATTTAGGGAGGTGCTCATGTGAGAGACACTCTCACCAAGTTGGTGAGAGATAGGTGGGGGCCCTCATATCCATATCCACTCTCACCAACTTAAATGTGAGGACCCCAAATGAGAGTGGATATGGATGTGAGGGCCCCCACCTATCTCTCACCAACTTGGTGAGAGTGTCTCTCATATGAGCACCTCCCATATATTTTTATATATATATATAAGAGATGCTCCTATGAAAAATATCTCTCACCTTATAGAAGAGATATGGGCGGGGGCCCTCAAATTTAAGTTATTAGCATTGGATATCGATGTGAGGGCCCCCACCTTATCTTTCATATATAAATATATATATCTATATATATATATATATTAAATTTGCAATCAACTAGAGAAAACTGGGCATAATCTGCATGCTATTATATTACATAACTTTACACAGACCATTGGTTCCTTTGATCATGCCACAACATATCAAATGGGCTTTCTGCTGCATGTTGATCCTTTTCTAGCTTATGTGACACATACTGCAAGAACGTTTTTTTTTTTTATCGGTAACAGAACTTCATTGAAAAAAGAAAGGAGAACAAACAAGAGAAAAAGAAGAATAAAATACAAGAAGATAGAGCAAGGGGACACAAGCATACTGCAAAAAGAATGTTGGGATCATAAGAACGGTACTGATGATAAATGCGGTGGGATCCTTCTATGCTTCATAAATTTGCTAGTTTAATGCAGTTGGAATCCACTGTAATTTTCAAACAACCATTATTGAGATCAAAAAATATATATATTTTGTATGCATATTTCAATTTTCAAGATATTAGCACTAATTCTTAGAGTAGAACTCATATATACATGTTCTTTTATAGCTGACTGCCAATCTGGCTCAAGCCCATCCTTTAAACAGGCTTGGACATGCATATGATGGAGTAACAACAAATGGAGGAGTCAAATGAGTTGAAAAGGTAACGGATCAGGAAAGAACATACAGAGTAAGTTGATGGATCTGAAAATCTTGAGAATATCTAAGCTCCACGGCATGATGGATTTCAATATCAAGGAGCAAGTATACAACAACTGGGGAATGACTTAGATATCAGAAATAGGATTAATATAAGGTTGGTTACACAATAATCATCACTTAAAAGGCATACTTTTTTATAAGAGAACAGTTGAACTTTCTTTTTTATATGGGGCTGAATGTTCAGGGATGAAGAAATGAGAAACTTAAAAGTACACAAGCCTGACATGGGCTCTGCCAAAAATGGGTCATTCGACTTTAACGGCAGAATTATGAATGAGTATATAATACGAAACTTAAGGGTAGCTTCAATTGAAGAGAAATTGGTCTGGGCATGTATATAGGAGATTAGATACAACAACAACTTTGTACCGAAGCATTACAAGTTCAAGGAACACAGGAAGGAGACCAATAAGAAGTAGTGCAAAGACGAGAGATTGTGAGTCACACAGAACTTGGCTATAAATACGGTTGAATGGTAAAGTAGAACTTAAGGTCCTAGATAGATGAGATAAAGCTTAAATCATGATGATGATGATTCTATAGAGATTAGTTAATCACTAGGATTTCTCAATCAGCTTGGTTAATATGCATTAACACATTTACATGCACTAGACAGATAACCCTAGTCAGTGGTTTGGCAGCTGCACACAATAGCTGGTTCAATGCAAAATAAATTGGAAAGCTCAAACATCTTCTAAGCATAATATTTCAATAAAATAATATAATGAACATATAAGGGTATGATTCTGCTGGAAAAAAACACATATAAAGTACCAGAAGAGGAAGAGTAAAGAAACTCCAAATTGGCCACAATGCAACAGACAGCCTGCAAAACAGTAAATCAAACTGAGAAAGAGGATAGTCTTCGCTTTTCATAATGGTTTGTTATTTGGACTTTTCAAACAGAAAAGAACAGAGAAGATAAAGATTCGATGTTTTCTTACCAGAAAAAAGACAGTAGTCCTAATATAATGATAGTTGGAGCACTAGATGCAGTTAGTATTTCTGATTCCTCATCAGCTCTCCTGACGTCTCGTAAGAAAGGAGTAGTAATAAACAAGATTAATACTACATTCAAGAGAGTACACAATAGTCCAAGGTATAACTCTGTCCTGCAAGGGCAAAAGAGAGACTTAAGTAGACAGAGGCATGGCCATCAAATAACCCATCTGGTAAGGTTCTACCAATTGTGAATTTTCAAACCCAAAATTTTACTTCTTCCAAAGAAAAGAATGCGTAAAAACAGTTCCAAACTCCAATGAATTTGATAAGCTCGACATATTCTTTAAAAAAAAAAAAAAGGATAACATGGATGGAAGAGAGAAAAGAAGTATGTTGGAAAAGAAGTAGCCATTCACCATAAACATGTTCAGAATCTTTGTTTATGTATTTCACCGCATTCGCGCATTATCTCTGCTACAGTCTATGTAATCTGAGATGAGGCCCACAAAATGGTGGGAAGAGTTATGCACAAGAGCAGTTTTTTTCCAAAACAAAATATATTAGAACAGATTATAAAGAAAAAAATTTCCAAAATTTAAGAGGCATAAATAAAACTTGTTGAAAATTTTAATTTATATATAAGAAAAAAAATTGGGACATTGATAATAACCCTAACATAACCACAATGTTTGTTCAGTAAATTACATTAAAGTATGAAAGAAATTACTAACAATGCTGATATTTTATTATCAATGTAATACTATAGAAATTCACAGCAAAGAAGTAAGATTCTAGAATATTTTAATCAAGAATGATCCCATGCATACACATACACTGCAAAGTTGGATTGAATCAATGCAGATGAAGTGATTAATTTGTTCATCTAGTCATTATCGTCTGCACTTTTTCAATGAACGGATAATATTGATATTTGGGCATGTCCGATTCACTAGGAGAGGAATTCATCTCATTAGGATTCATCAAAAGTGGACTCCACAGTCGACGTGTACACTACACTGTGTGGTTATCAAGGTGCAGCAGATTGTTACTCTTTAATCAAAATTATCTCAAAACAGAAAATGGTTGATCTTTAAATATCAATACTCAGCATTCAAGTATGCTGTCATTCTTCATTACTGAAAATATTCCCACAAAAGAAAGCAACCGAGAAACTAACAAGGGAAAAGAAAACTAGGCAGCATATTTCTTCATAATTTTTTCAAACAGTTGGGTAGTTATTTGAAGAATGCATCATCACCATCAAGATTTAGGCAAAAAACAAAAACGCTGAGATTTTAAAAGTTCTGAACATTTAAACTGAGATAAAACAGAATGGAATGGCTACTGACATAAATTAGGGGAAACCCTTTACCTCTTAATCCTCTCATCCTTCCACAATACATGTATAAGATTGGAATTCCAGTCCCCCATGTAGACGATGAATGCAATAGAAGCAACCCAAAGAACATCTTGCATCACCAAAATCCACTTCTCTGATTGCGAAGTGCTAAATGAGGTATGGACATTTTCCTGCAAATCCTCACTCACTGAAAAAGAGCCCTGTTCTTGTCTCTGTGTCATTTTTCCACCACCAACAGGGAAGTGCGTTACAAAAGAAAAATGGCAAAAAAGGCCTCAGAAATGAAACAATCTTTTCAACTCAAAACCAGTAGCAGTTGCTGCCACTCCAAAACACTTATCCAAGAATCCAATAAGGGGAATATCATATACAAACGAATGAAAGAATCCAAAAGAACCAGTGCAAACTCAAATCTAACGGCAAGAACCCGATTCTCTAGAAGACCCAAATCTCAACTTTCACAATTTCTGCAAATCCAAGAACTCAACTGAATCATCATTCTCTTCCAACTCAAATGAGAAAAATAACACTTCAAAAGCAATAAAATCTCTTCAGCTTCAAAACCCACACCCCAAATTCAATTCTCTACAAAACCCATGAATGAAAACTCCCCATTAAACGAATCCTGGACCAAACACCCATAATCCATGAATGAATGAAATCTCTAAAAACAGATGTTTATTGCAATTTCCTACAGAACCCCAGAGATAAACTCGAGCAAGTTTTCAGATTCCAGACCTCAATCATAGAAATCTCAACCAGCCCACTTCGTAATATCCACCAAATATCCAAAACAGTTGGAAGAAACTGTCTCAGTTCTCTGCAAGCCTTCTTCTCTGAGAAAACTAGAGAAAGGCTGTTATTTAATGTCCACGAAGAAGAAAACTTATCGAGAAGATTCTGAGATTCGTTTCTTGTTTCATGGTTTGTAATCTGCCGTGAGTTTATATATAATCTATCCGATACTATCAAGAAGCGAAATGTGTCTGTTGTCAACCTCTAACTGTCATGGTGTAGGGTTTTAAGGGTTTAGGAGTTTGTTTGGTTATAAGACGCGTTTACGTTGCCATCGTTCATATGTGGAAACAGGGGCCCACCTGTGATCTTTATTCACATTATGATTGTTGCCCCCTGTGAATTGCAATCACACCCAAATTGATACACATCCTGTTCTCACCATTGGACTTAGGGTTTTTTTTTTTTTTTAATCTTTGAGTCTGGATCTTGTGAGAGGTAAAATTCTAAGGTGATCATAAGTGGACCATTTCTGGTCTGTCATGTCACAGCGGGCAACCCCGTGGTGATGTAGCATACCCTGAGTAGTCCATTCATGATCACCGTACGTACACTCATCCAGAGGCTCCTGATTCTTCTGGCTGATATATCTCCATTTGTATTGTATTTGATCCCATTGGTTTTGCCATTTGGTGGGCTTACTATTCAAACACTGAATTTCTCTACCAATTCCCTCTTCCATAACCCAATTGGACCGCGAAAGACAGAGCCCCACCTGGGGGAGCCCACTTTGGGCCGGGCCTGCATCTAAATTTTTTGCCCATTTAATATGTGTGTGCTGTGCTTGGATTAAGTGACAAAAAGACTGGAGCGCAACCCGAATGATTAATACAAGTAATATAGTGACAGCTTTAACCAACCAAGTAATTAGGAAGCCCAAAAATGATAGAAAGCCCAGCCCGGCGCTAGTCGAAATCTTGGTATATATGTGTGACCTGGTCCTTTAATTCCACAAGAGGCCTTTTGGTGGGTAGAGGCCAACCAAAAATAAAACCGGAAGGGATGTTAGCCTAAGCGGAAAATATTATATAGAGGGAGCCCGGGTCGTTACTCCTTTCAGGAGAGATTCTAAAAAATTGTGGTAATATGGCGGGTCTGGACTCACAGGTTAGAACCAAGGTGGAATCAAACCAGGACCCTTTTAGGTCTTGGGTCCTGGACACGGATACATTTACTTAACGGGCCTAAATAAGAACCCAAACTTCAAAGAATCAAGAACCCATTTATAACTAAAATTTCCACATAACCAACCCCATCAACCTCACTCACCTTATCTACTTCTGTCTATCCCCGCAACCAAATGGGTCCACGCCTCTCTCAACACAGTCGGATCTCATTAACAACACAACCACATACATCACCAGTAGGGATTCGCCACCATCTTCTTCCCCCATCTATCTTTATATTCCAGCCAACCAAACACCTGCTGCCCAACCACAAAAATAGCCAGCCCATCTTACTGCATCCCTCATCCCATCTCTCTCCATCACACTGCACGAGTCCAACAAGAACCACACCCGAACGACAGCCCACTACACCAGCAACCTTTCACCAAAAGTTACCTCCACCATCACTATAACCATCCTTACCTGCTAGCCTCGAGATTCACAGAATCGGAATCCAATCAACACCCTCTCTCTCACCCACCCAACTGAGCCTTGCATATCATTCACCACCATAGCCCAGACCAGCCAGCACGGCTCGACTGGGGGCGTGCCTCTGGGCCAACCCCCGGCTAGCTAGGCCTCGGGCACGGCACAGCCTGTGAAAATTCACGGGCGGACATGACACTCTACTTAAAACTTAGCTTTCATCTGTATCCACACGCTACGAGGGATCCTCAAGTCTACAAATTACTCTCACCCAATAACTGAACGTGCCTTTAGCACTACGGTGCCCACGTGCTCACAGGGAAAAACTTATTGGTCTACTAGTGATTTTAATTTTTTGGAGTCCCATGTCGGTTACAGAGAACTCAGCATTTTTAGAGAAAAAGCGCCACTCCAAACGTAATGAGTTTTTGCCATGAAAAAATGACCAACATCTTCTTGTCTTTTCAATGAAAACATGGTTGCACAAACGTTGGATTGTTCATTTAGTAGGAGTATATAAAGCAGGAAAGTAAACAATTAATTGATGTGATTTAAGAGTTGAAAGAAGAAAAAGGAAAAGGGTAGAGTAAACTCCCGTTTTGACATGAAGTGGAGTTGCTAATTTATTTTACTCTCTCCCCAACTTAAATTAATTGGGGGAGGGCAGAATTTTGTTTCTGTGCTTTTTTACTCCACACCCCTCGTTGTTAATTTTATTCTCGATTTGATCCTTACGCCCTTGATAGCCTTCACCTCAAAGGCATCTCCTGCTCTAGTAATGGACACCAAAAAAAAAAAAAAGCAAGGGACTTATTTGCGTGCGCCTGTTTAAATGCAGCCATCTTTTATACCATACAATGGGCAAGCACAGTACTACTGTGATGACTGATGACACAGAACCAGTGGCAAGAGCAAGTTACCCGAAGGAGGAACTATGCATGCAAGGTCTAGGGCTTTACATACAAGTCTTCTAGTTACCTCCACCACAGCTGCCTCACTAGTGAAGGGTATTCATTTCTCTCTCATTCAAGCCGACATAAAAGGAAAAGAAATTAAATGCAACAATCTGGATTACTAAAATGATGAAATTCTTTTTTTTGCTCTTTCCTGTTACCAGTAAAAACTTCTACTCTTCAAACGTCAAATTGTTGAATTTATTGAAACAAAGGAAATTTTAAATCCCATGTAGGGATTTCAGTGTCTCCAAGATTTCCTTTTACATGTATATACATGTTTATCTGACCACAACAATTTGAACCAATCAGGCGGCCGAAAGAAGAAAACTATATGAAAGGGTGACGGGTCTGTAAGAAATACAAATGATGGGTTTGATGGGATCTCAATAGTCAGCCCTGCCTTTCTTTCTCTTCCAAACCCAGGAAAGATGCAAACCACTTCTTCCAAGGAGCATCCTGCTGCTGCTCAAGCCAGGACAAGAAGGCACTGTCCAGCAAGCAAAATATGTTTACATAGAGAAGTTGATATCGCACCGGTACAAATTTAAAATTAGCAACCTGGACGATGGGCCACACCCCTCCCCCTAAAACGAAGGCCGGGATGAAATCCCTCTTCACGTCCTCCTTCACCTGGGACACACTTTTCCCTGAGGAAAGCCCCATGTATGTGAAAAACACAACCAAGTCCAACGGCCCAAAAACAAGCGCATCAGTGGCCACTTTGGCACCTACAAACCGCAGTGATTTGGGCTGCAGCTGAAGACGGAGTCTTACAAAACGATCCAACCCTTCATACCTATAAGTTGTCAAAACAGAAACTCTGATTACATCCAACAAAATTTTGCAAGCATCACATAAGACATCAGTGTTTGATCATGTGCATGTATAATGCAAGAGCATATCTTTAGGCATATCCCACTAGGGTAGAAACACTAACCAGAAATGGCCGACAGGTCCAACAAATCCAAACCCAAACATGCTTGTGATAGCTACCCTTTTCCAATTGATCTTGAACTCTTCAACTCCATCCTATCAAACAAGAAAGAATCACCATTTTATCAATCACAAAACTCTTTTGACAAATAAAAAAATCTTAAAACATGAAGCAGTTCACATTCAAGAAATGGAGCCACATTATGGCATAATCAATACACTGAATATGCTGCTGCTTTTCCTATTAATGGCCCTACCAACTACCCAGCTGCAAAATTAAAGAATATTGCCATTTCCAGCTGCATGATAAAGGAAAGAAGTGAAAGAATCTGTAGAGGAACATTGCCTTTTTCCAAATGTTACTACTTCAAAGATAATGTTTTGGCTAATACCTTGGGCCTTGGAGCCAAAGGAATAAATCCATCACAATTCAACTAGGTGTCCATATTTGGTAGTAAAGAATGTTGATATTTGGACTTGTCCTTCACAAGGCACCTGGAAACCAAATATTGATGGGTGCTCAGTTGGAAATCTAGGATTTTCGAGAATGGCAGAATTGATGATTAAGGATGACAAGAGGGGAGCTACAATCAGCGGCGGACCTACATAGAGGCCGCCCCAGGTCAATTTTTAATTTGCCTTCAAATAAACTATGTATGTAATGGCAGCTCAAGTCAGTGGTGGACCTACCGCCCCAGGTCAATTTGTAAATTGCCTTCAATAAACTGCGTATGTAATGGCAGCTCAATCATCCGGCACCAGGTGCACCACAGTTGGTGAAGAGGGTGAAGGAACTGCCGTCAAAAGCAACTCCTGGGCTAGACCATGGGGCATGCGTCCCACTGATGCTCATGTACGCAAAGGCAAACATCCCAGTGTGCCAGCTCTCTATCCAGACCGAGATGCATGGGACCCACCACTATGACATGGGGAAGGCATTGGCCCCACTTAGAGATGATGGGGTCCTTATAATTGGCTTAGGACCTAGGTGATGAGCACCTAGGGTGACTAGGACAAACCCCAAAAATCGATAATGGTTCCCTGTCCATTCCCAAAAGACTACCCCACCCACAAAATATTTTCTAGAGAAATTTACGAGAAAAGTCCCCTTATGACCCCATACGTCTTATTAGGTCCCCGTATCATGTTGGACACAGGAGGGGTCTTCATGTGGCCCTTTTATTTATTTTTTATTTTTTTTTGTCATTTAGCGATATGGTCGATATCAACCATTCTTATGGTTGATATCAACCATTCTATCAGTCAGATTTTCTTCAACATATAACTGTCTTATTTGTTTAACACAACAAAATGGTCAATATCGAACATATCGCGAAATAACAAGAAAAAAGACGAATCAGCAGGTCCACTTGCAAATCCTCCGCCCTCACCTCCTCTCACTCTCCTTGGGTCTGCAGGTCCTTGGCCCCCATCCCCTCCCTCCCCCACTACCTGTAAGCCCAGCCCTCTTCCTCATCTCTGCCTACAACCTCGCCTCTGTCTCCCCTCCCCTCTTCTTCCTCCTGCCTTCCTTCCATGGTGATCCTCCCTCCTCCGACAAAGATGACCCCATGCTCGCCAGCCTCCATTCTTTTGTATCCTCCCTCTCCCAGCCTCCCCTGGCCCCATCCGCCGCTCTAGAACAGCACCAGTAACCAAGAGAGAATGGTCGATATGAACCATATTGCTAAATGACAAAAAAAAAAAAAAAAAAATTAAAGGGCCACACGAGGAACCCTCCCATGTCCAACATGATACGGGGGCCTGGTAAGATGTATGGGGTCCTACGGGGACTTTTCCTGTAAATTCCTCTATTTTCTATCTCATTGTTGAAATTACAAATGCTTTGGAGTAAGAACAAAATAGGAAAACTTAAAGAACAAAATAGGAAAACTTAAAGAACCCATCAAGCTAATACCACATTCCAACATCGTTGCCCCATTAGTATGGAGATCCATTTGAGTCGGTCTCACTATTGGATTAATCATTTGGTAAAAAATAGAAACAAATATACATAAAATAATGTTAATCACATTTTTTTATGAAAAAATCAATCGAACGGTAGGATTAATTCTAATTCTCGATATCGTATATATTTGAAGACCTTTATTTTGCAGGGCTCAGATTCAAGTAAATGGGCTCCACTGTAATTTTCAGCTTTTTTTTTTTTTCAATATATGTCCAAGTGCAATGAAAAGCTCAACGTTGATCAAAACACGAGTAAAACCATATAAGAACGAAGAGGGTGTTTTGGATGCTTTACACGTAGCCCCATTAAACAATATAGGCCATTCGATCTCATTCATCAAATCAAAAGGCCTTTCACGTATAGAATTATAGAAATTGAGTTTTAACTACTTCTTTATTCTTCTTCTTTTAAACGCAATACATTTTTTCTTTCACTATTTGTTGACATAGAAAAAAGTCTAGCAAAGTCTAAAACATTCTCGCTGCACCCAAATAAAAATCCTGGGTCTGCCACTGGCTACAATGGCCTTTTGCAGCTAGTGCCCAGTGGGAACAACCGAAAGTGTAAAACAAGACAATAAACAAGATAAGTAGGTAGGCTCTTCGCAAAATCATTCTTTAACTGCCTTGTCAATGGAGAATTTAAGAAAAAGCATTGTCCTGAGAGGGCCCAGGCTTGTGAGACTTGGGTTTTATATGAAGGCTACGGTTTTCCAATTTGAAACTTCTTCCATCACATTCCAAGAAAAACAACTCATGCTATGTAGAAGTAATGGCTGCTTCATTTCTCTTCGGAACAGAAGGATAAATAGGAGCTTTTCCAATTTGTGTGCCACTGATTCCAAATTATTGGAGGAGGGAGGTACTAAGCTGGACACTTTTCAAGTGTTGCCTTGATTAATGCAACAGTCCCCCTTTGAGATAAACAATTCCTCTTACAACTTGCAGCTTATTCTCAAACCTCTTCGCCACTAGAACCCTTAGAGCTTTGATTTAGATGTTTTCTCTAATTGGTAGCACTAAGTGCATCGTCATTGAAAACCACCTTGCAATTCCCAAACTATGCTATGAGCCTTATGATTCTTCTACCACACTTACCCCTACTGTAACCCCTTCTCAAACTTGCACTAACTCTTGATATCACTTCAAAGCATCTCAAAATACCCTTCACTACCTTCTGTAATTCCATGTTATCATAGTTAACATACTTGAAACCTTGTTATGATCCCATTTTTCTCAAGACTTAGGGCACCAAAGTACACAAAAAATGGGAATATTTGATCATCTTAGCGCAATCCTCCGGAAGGGGTAAGTAATTCTGAAGGTGGCCCACACAACAGCACCAAGAAAAACATATCAGAGATAATCCTGATATCCATTTTCTCCACTCTCAAAATCCCATTTCCCAAACATGGATGTCAAAAGTTCCATTTAAGCAAGTCATGCCATGTGCCATTATACGTTCTAAATTCATTACTAAGACATATTAGCTTTATTTAAAGAAAAAGAAATTAAAAAAAAAGAGAGAGAAAATGAGTCAAAGAGCCTAAAAAGGCACCAAACTCCACAAGAAATATATAGTCTAAAGCATCATTTCATCCAACATCTCCACAAATATGAAGCTGAAATGCCAGTAAACTTGATCCAGTCCAAGACCCAGGTAACTCAAATTTGACTCAAGACGCAGGCCCAGGACTATATATGTCTCACATAATGGGCCCATCACACATGGTCCAGAATCCAGATTCAGAGAGGAGCCGGTAAATCAATTAAAGTTTGAATTATGCAAAATCAAATATCAACCGAGGTGGACTAGAAGTTCTATTTTTATCTGTTTCATGGTATGGGTCTCGAAAGTCAAAACTTGTCTCTTTTCTCGATGGGCAGATTTCATGAATTAAATGATAACTAAATTACATGAAATTTGGTGTTTGATGGATTGTTCAGTTACCTATTCAGAAAGCCCTAGATCACATGATTTTAACATGATTCGGAGAAGTTATAGCCCAGTTATCAACAGGGTGAAATCTAGTTATGAATTTTAGTCTTTCTAAAAGTTTGTAATAGTAGGCTGTGCATGCACACAGCATATATATAAGTGTTCTATATAAATAACTAGACTGTTATTTTCTCGCAATTGAATGAAATTTCCTCTTTTATGGATTCTCTCTCATGTGAGTTGAAGAAGCAATCATGCTTGTGCGAAATTTCCATGAGAAACCACTCTGGTAATTACTCCAAAAGTTGGAAGACCTCTTTTATGGCGTGTGACAACTCCGCTCTCTTTCAACTCTGCATCCCCATAAAATGAAACTGCAGCAAGAATAAGAACCAAACCTGCAACTCTTTAGCAGTAATTTCACTGTTCATGGCATTACCAAGCCTACTCCAAATAAACCAAGGAAGTAATCTCAATCCAATTTTGTGATGAACAGTATATGAGAAGGTGATGAACATCCTCCACACCCCACAAGAATAAAATAAAATCATTAAAAATAAGACACTTACAGTTACAGTTACCATTAAAAAAAAAAGCCACAGGTTCATAGATAATTCAGAGTAGAACTTTTATCAAACACCATGGTCCAACAAAAAGCTGACACCAACAGAGGGGCCTCAGTTCTACACACTTAACTAGTACACAAAAAATGGGAATAGTTGACCACCACGGTAACCATCGGAAGCCAACCTTCCAACAATCAACTAGTCAAAAAAAAAAAAAAAAGTCACTTAGACCAAAGGAAGGGAAAGACATCAATAAGCAATCGCCAGACCACACCTCTTTCCCTCCATTTATGCAATAATCATGGCCCCAAATATCAGCTGATATGCACTAGGTATTGATTGAAAATGGCAAGGTATTTCGATATCATACTGGTACCAACCAGTACCGTGGGTATTGATGCTTTTAAATTAATCGCCATTAAGTGTCATATCAATCAATTTGATTAAGTTCTTTAATCCAAGTAACTTTCTATCATCATCAAAGTCCAATCCCATCAACTTGAGTTAGGCTAGAAAACTTTCCATTATTGCATTTATTCATCATCCTTAGCTCTTTTCTCATCCTGAAAGTGGACTTCATTAGCTTTCATCCTATACACTATTCCCATTTAATTCATCTGAAAATTTTCATCATTCCAATGCCTTCTTTGGGATCACATTCATAGCCACCCACATAAAAATATCATCCATTGTTTTTAGATTTAATGGACAATGGCTATTGCTCCTAATATTCATCCCGTAATTTCTGTGAATCATCACCCAACATTGATAAGAACTAACTTGAAGGCAGTACCGCCAAAAGTGTCTCCTATCCTTAATTTCATATACCATTCAGCCATTTAGCATTAACTTTGCCTCTCATGTGACTATTAAATCCAATTTCTCATATATTGCCATCTTTCTCATTGAGAAATTCCTATCCTTCTTTCCCAGACGATTCACTTTCCAATTTAACAGCTTCCCTATGGGCACTTTACTTACCCAAATTCCTTGCAAGTCTATTAAAATTTATAATACTTACCAATCTTCTGATTTCTTCTTCTTCCCTTTCTCATTTACTTTTCTACTTGACCCCTAGCACTTGCCAACCTATATGGCCTTCCTGCACCAAGTTCCTACCAAGTCTTTGTCTCTCTTAGATTCTTCTATAAAATATTATCTTCTTCTTGCTTCTCATTCCTGTCATCCATGTTAGAGGTTTTGGATTTCTCAGACTGTGAGGACACATTGTAAGCCTTTGTTTTTCATTGTATCTTCAACAAACAAACAACAATGGGAATGAATTGGTAACAAGTTAAATTCCTGAGGAAACAGAGAGTAGTTTTTCAAAGTGTTGTTAGTTGAGGGACTTCAAATTTAATGAAGAGAAGAGAAAAAAGGAGAAGAATAAAAGAGGAAAACATACAGTCATACCTAGGGTTGGTCAACTGTATCCCCTTCTATGTTATTGAGATACTTTCTCAATATTACATATAGGACCCTCCATATTAATGAAATTACACACTGGCCCTAAGAATGATATAAATACCATATAAACCCTTATATTTTCCTACAAGGAGAATTTAGCCCTAAACACGGATGAATAGAGAAGTAAAACTCATAAAATTGAACGCAAGCAGATGGTATAAGGTTTCGTTGATATAATGTTTGACCAAAAGAAATGTGTTTTCTTCTTTGCACAACACCATCACAGGAGGGCCCACCTTCCAGGAATCTAAACATTCATTTTAACGAACCCATTTTTGGGATGTACCACTGCTGACTATCTCCCCACTGCAGGTTGATGGCCAACCTGTAGCTAACCCCAACATAGTTCCACATCTAACAAGGGCAATGTAGAATAGTCAAGACCATCTAAATGGAGAAGTTTCAATTGAACTTTCATCCACAATAGTCCGTGCCCATAATCTGAACAGTTTGAATCACAGCAATATGCGACCAATTAAATCATAAGATTTCATTAATGGTTCAATTGAACATGCATGTAGGGCAGTCTGCTAATAGTTTCACGGATTCCCTGGCAAAGCAAGGGGTGGATAGGACTTCTGTTTCCCTTGCTTTCACATTGTAATTTTTGTCTCCTGTACTTCTTTGGTGCATTCCTTTTGTAGCATTGTTTGTTCTTCTATCTTCGTGATAGGGTGCTCTGTGGCTGGCCGTAATCTTTTCTTTTCTTTCTTTCTTTCTTCTTCTTCTTCTTCTTCTTCTTCTTCTTTTTTTTTTTTTTTTTTTTTTTTGTGGTAATGTTAACATTCAGTAGATGAAAAGACTTAGCAGTAAAAGAGAGGTATACCGAAAAGCCAAAACGAAAAGAGAAGGGAAAAAACAAAGACCACAAGACTGGCTGTAATCTTTCTCCTTTTTTCAGTATAGTTTTTCATTTCCAATAAAAAAAATAAAAATAAAAAATAGCATGCAGTATCTCATTTTAAAAACTGTACAATCATTCTCCACTTCCCAGGCTTTCGCATTTGGTTAGTTGGATGAAGTGATGAATGGCTTTTTTTTTTTTTTGCTAAATTCTCAGCAAATGATAACAAATTTGAAAAAGGAGGTGCAGAAATATAGAAGAAACCACTTCTGGGTTGGATAATTCATGATGCACGACATAATACAATGCCCTGTGACTGATTTAGAAGAAGTGTGCCAATAAGAAATATAACTAAACAGTGAAAATCAAGATTTATTCAAGCAAGCATACCATCTAAAAGATGTAATTAATCAATCAGAAAGAAGTGGCCAAATTCCTTGATGATATTCTGCTTCAAATCTAGAATAACATACATGGCCAAATGGGCGCATGACATTCCCAAAAGCTCATATAAACAAACTTGTTTCCAGGAGAACATCATCATCATTTTAGCCTTATTCCATAAATTTCTGGCCGGGTTAATATGTTCTACTCATGAGACAAGTTGACAAAAACCTATCTAACAAGAAAACATCAAAAGTAAACAGTAAATCTTGAAAGGCAAGGAACAAAAAGTTTATTAAAAATTAAAAAACATCCAATTGGTAGAAGCTAAAAGCTAAATCTAGAACAATGGTAACAATCTCTAAGAATGGAGATGTGGACAAATAAGGCAATAGGCCTACAATGCCTTTTAAAGCAATAATCTCACATGATAAACAGTATTGAGATATGTGCAATACAGGGATTATCCAAAACAGCCAGGCCATTCTGGACAAGAGAACATCATCCTTGTGAGCATGTCAAAATGATGAAAATCCTTAGCACTTGAGGACCTAAAATCTAGGGTTAGAATGATTATATGGCCCCAATAGTTAGCACAGACCTTGTGAAACCTTTCCTGCTGCAGAACAGACAGTGCAAACTGGAACAAGGCCCATATGTAACTGTCAGATAATGACAATGCTCTTATATGGAAATGGACACACGGAAAGAATCTAGCTAGTCCAGGAGAATAAGAAATTGGAATCATTTTAGTTGATGCAAAAGTTTGCTGCAAAGAAACCTTCACTTGTATGGGCAACAACCAGAATCAAGTTGGCAATCTCATAAACATGACTAATAGTATAACTCACAAGACACAAATATGATGATTTCACAAAATCAAATTCTGGGAATCCATAAAATCTATTGTGCTAAATATACAGATCAGTTCACTAAAAAAATGCACTGAATGTGGCATCCAAATCAGCTGAAAGCTCAAGTAGCACTATAAAGTTAATAAAAGAGCTAAGGATATGCACTGAAGCCTGAAAGAAAACATTCACACTCAAACCAAGATGAAACAAATATAAAGTCGCCATGAGGGATGATCCATCCATTCCTAAGTTTGGAATGGCTTCCTCTCTCTACATATATAAAACAGGTTCAAGAATATAGAACAAGCATAAATTATTAAGATGCAATGAATGAGAAGAAAGGTGCAAAGTAATGAACCAGATGCCTCAAATGGCAGAAAGAACTTAATGGAATGAAATGGGACAAAGACAATGAAGTCCTTAAGATCAAAGGAGGGTATATTCAAAAGAAAAGGAAAAAGGGGAGGAAAAAGAAATAGGGGGCACCCACAAAAATTGAAACATCGAAAAAAAAAAAAAAAGCCCTGAAAACAGATACCCAGAACCTGAAAAAAAACGAGAAAACTACAATCAGCCAGATACCCATTTCTCAATGAAGGATTTGCATGTGCCCCAAATCAAAAATTGCAGAAAAATGGATGGTTATCGATTCAACGCGATCAAAATGGATGGTATTCCATCAGAAAGATTTGGGGAAATCAAGAAGAAAAAAATCATGCCACCCCAAATGCAAAACCAAACAGATACCCAATCATCCTGCCAAAATATTCAAACCCAATTACAATTACACATCAAAAAAAAAAAAAAACACACACACACACACACCGAAGCAGATATCGACAATACTTACTGTGGGGTTATGAAGGTTGTGTTTGTGGAGGGTGGAATGGGTGATGGCTTGAGCAGCAACATCTCCCACTCCCCAAAGAAATCCAGAGCTGATGATCTGGGTCTTGACCGGATGAAGGGCCAGGCACCTCTGATACCATTTCCATGCATTCAGCATCATTCATCAAAGATTTTGATAATGATTGTGATGGTAAGAAAATGAGACTTTCAATGAAGAGGAGATTGAGAGAGAATATTCTATCTATTGTATCAGATGAGGACTGCTGGGTTGGATGCTTGGTGGGTTATTCTATTTCCAAAGCACTGAGTGGAAAACTGGGTCTAGGGTGCTGCATCTAAGAGGCATCTTCCTCCTGACCTCTCTTTTCCAACCACCTTCAGTTTTTCCAAATGACTTGGTTAATATAGAGTTCTTGGTGTTTGACATGAAAGAAATCAATTTGCTTTCTTGTTTTTATTTTTTTTTTTAGAAAATTTCAAAATTACTCCCCATACAATAGCTTAATGTTAGAAAAGAGGTCAGGAATGATTATATCAATTGGTTATTGAGTATTGACTTTCAAAGAGCTACTTGTCTTTAATTTTAGTTTCAAACACATTTAGGGTGTTGCTAAAGAAAGAGGATTTTGCTTTCTAAATGTTTCCATTTGGATCGGGGAGAGAATGAAATTTATATTTCTAACCTTTACATAGGATTAAAATCCTCTTTTATGGGTAAATACGAACAAAATCTAAGCATGATCTCCAACCTTGCTTGTCCTCTCTAACTTACATTGTTGTGATTGGACTTCAACCGACCTTAACACCTCCACTTCAAGTAGGGGAGATTTTCTCCTACAAAAATCTAGCATGAAAGCTATGTAGGGTTTTAGGAGGACACCTTAATTCAAGGGGGTCTGCTTTTATTGATGGTGGGAATTGAAAATTGTACTCCCTCTTGTGCGACTTCTGTGGGAGAAAACTCACTTCCAAAGCCGCTTTCATGTTCATCTTCCTAGCGGTATTGATGTTAAATGGTGGATTAGGCATTATCTTTACTTTTCTCAATCCTCTTCTTTTTTATTTTTTATTTTTCTAAACATGATGGGTTTAAGCTTTTTGTAGGGTGAATGTGATAGGATTTTGGGGGTTACTTTGTAATAATAATTAGGACTTTTATTTTCTTTAAGTTTTTCTTAGAAGTTAGAACACTTGGTGGGAATGATTTTGATTGTAAATGATGAAAAAGGGTAGAGAGGACCCTGTGGAGCCCATTTATTATTTAAGTAATGTCAGCATTGAAAGGAAAGAAGGGTTGAATTTGTTCCCTACTTTTGAAGAGAAAAATGAAGGTAAATATGGGAAATATGATTGATCTCTTACGTGGGGTGGGGAATAGAATGTTATTGTTTAGTTTGTTAAAATTACCAATGAAGCTCATTTGATGGAGAATGGATGGATGGTGGGATTTAGGGACTTGCATCTTAAAATTCAAATAAGAGAATGATGTCATATCATTTTGCCTCTTTTCATAACACCAAATATATTGCCTCTTTTTTTCATATTAATGATCCATTAAGCCCTCTTCTGCTATTAGGTCATAATGTAGGGACTACTTTGAGTGGGGGGGTGGGGGGTTTTCCATCTCTTTTTTCACATTATTGGCCACTTTCATGGCTTTAGACCTTTAGTACATTCAACACCTTTGGATTTGTCTCCTGTCCGATGGTGCTTATTTGATGGTAGTGGATGGTCCCTCTCTTCATATACTCCTTGTATTCAATGAGACGCAGAAGAATGAGACGCATAAAACTTCTGTAACAACAACTCCAACATGAATTTTGAGGGAGAAATAGAATTCATGCAATTGACTCCAACATGTTGGGTCAAAGCTTTGATAATGATGACGCTGATATCTCATTTAATTGTCCCCTTGGAATGTCTAACATAAGTTAATTCCTTAACAAGCGTGGACATAAAATCAATCATAAAACATAATTTTTAGTCTACTTTGGTATATAGTAGCACTCACTTTAGCTATCAAGGGACAAGGTTGAGATCCAACTACTTGTCAATATCTATTGTCGGTCCCACTGTGCAATCAAAATTGGACTACGTGGTAATTTCAGCTGTTTAGTAGATTAGCTGATCATCAAAGCATTTCATGTGGTTTTTTAGTATAATGAAATGAAATGAACAGCATTGAAGCTTCAAACAATGCTGGCTGAAAAATGGATTTTGTGGCTAACCACTTTTGGTTGGAGGGCTAATCACAATGTGATCTTGATGGTCATTGTTTCAATGGGTGACACTGATATTTCAATGTTGGTAGCAATGTTTCCCTTTTGTTAGTCCTTTCTCTGGGGAATGACCCACTTTAAATTAAATCATTAGATTAATTCGGCCTAGAGTGATCAGAGTGCGCCCATATGTTACTTTGATTAGTGCGACATTGACAGTTGAATGAAATAGTGCATACAGTACCAACAGACATGCGATTTCACTCCCTCGTAATTTTTAATGTTTTAGCACGCATGTTTTACTTGTGATCAATACGAAGGAAGGGCCTAAGTTCAGTTGCTGTGAAAGTTGGGGAAACACTAATATACAGTAACCCATGATCTGATTCTATATTCCATATGGATAACTAGAATGACTCGCATGACTCTCATGCAACAACCATATAGCCTTCCAAGGGCCTTTTTTCATGTGGTGAAAGTGAAGTGTGAATTCCCTTCAGGTCAAGAAATCCCACAGAGCAGACTCCAGACTTGTGTCCTGTTCGGTATATACTAGAGAAAACATGGTTAGAAAACCCCATTCTAAAGGACTATTAACACTTTTTTCAAAAAATCAATTTCAATGGTGGATTTTGTACTCATAGTTTTTGGGTAGAAAGTATAAACCCACTTCACCATTTCGGGAGAACTGCAATTGGGCCACCCAAATAGGTTTCTTCCTTACCTTTTAACCACATCTAAATGCAATCCCTAAGGTTTTCTGCATTGCATATAATGGTACCTACAACGACGGGCATGTAGCCACAGCTCTCTTTTGTTTTGTTTTTTTTTCTTTACTTTTTTTTTTCTTTTTTTGACGAGGCTATCCACATGGCATTTGACCCGACGCAACTAATCCCACACCAACAGGTAAAACCCATGCCTTAAGCTAACAAACCAACACCCAGGCAGGTATGTAGCCACAATCAAACAGTGATCAATAATAAGCATGTAACTGCATGCCCATGGTTAGTAGTATCAAAAGATAAGACAGCTACTCCATGGTGAAGAGAGTTTTGACTACAATCAGGTAGCTATCACATGCAGAATTATAATGAAAAATTAGCATATGTCAAACTCAGATAGAAATCAAGTCATTCCAAAGTAGGAGGATCTACTGTTGCTGCTGAGAAGATCATATTCATCAAGAGCTTAATAGTGTTAAAGATGATAGATTGATAGAGAGGAAAACATGATGAAAGAATACAATCTCCTATATTTGTCATAATGAACTGGTCCATCCAATAATTCTACCCATTTTGTGAGTTGATATAAAAAAATCATTTTGTTGTAATGAAATTGTAAGCCCTCTAAAATTTAGAAAGAACTCATTGGGCAGTGCTTGTTCAAATCTCAAATTCATTTATCCTCCTTTTCTACTTGGACGCCATGATCTGAAGGCAGAGAAGGTATTCTACTGATAAGCAATACAAGAGCAACGCCAACCAAAGCGCCAGAGAGATGTGCAATGTGATTAATATTCTGCAAGTAATAGCCTCTGTTGAATGAGCCAGACAACCCCGCCGAAGCTTGTGCCGCTTCCATCACCTAAATTGTAGCAACAAGTAATGAACATGTATAATAGAAAGAATGAAGAAACAATAAAAGTGGTTTGAATATTTTTTGTTGGAATGGTGGTTACCTATTTTCTATTTATTTGATGCCAATTGGAAATTGAAAATCCCTATTGGAGTGGTTACCCATTTTCTATTTATTTCATGCCGATTGGAACTGTTTTTCTCTCTCTCTCACACACACACACATAATTACATGCAATTATATGTGTGTGTAAATCACTGCCCCTCCTAATGCGAAAACAAGGAGCGGAATGGATACCAATCCATTTTGTATACAAATCAATTGCAAATTGGGCACATAACAAGGCAACATAAACTAAGCATTGTTATCACATCAACCAATACACACTACAATCTGATGACATTCAAATATGAAACAGTAGTTGGCGCCAGGAGGACTTGGAGATGAATATATCTAAAAATAAATTTCTGTTTACCAGTAGTTGAAATACATACATTATAATCAAAAAGAAAATATGTGAATGGCTATAAAAATACAGATGTATCTGTAAATGATTGCAATACTAAGTACATGCATTTATCTATTGACAATAATCAGGATGTAACAAGGCCATAAAAATAGATGAATTAGCTGCTGAACCAGTGCTTAGCTAAATGGTAAGGCACACTCCCATTATGGGAGAACATCAGGACCACTTTATTATGACTAACAAAGTAAAAAGAGAAAACAAATAGAATTATTAGGGCCTCTAGCATCCTAGCCCTTCAATCAGTGACCTATGGATGGATGGATATAAAGAAAACGCTACTACTGTCCAAACAAAAGTCAAATAATGGATAGCCAGAAATTTCCAATCTACCAACCTGGGAGAGTTTTGGGAAATCCTCCGTCTTCAGTGGCAGCATTCATCAGTTCCATGACCTGGCTTCAGTAAAAATCATTTTAAAGACCTTGTTTTTTTGCTACATGGAGGACTCTCTCAGAGTGACTCCCATGCCCCTAACCAGCTAAGCTACAACCATGAACTAGGAACCGGTTAAAACCACTTATAACATCTGTGCTCCGTAAGTCTCAATTTTGGTCAAATATCCCGAAGCAAGTTGGTGACAAGTATCAGGAACTTTTGCGGGAATGGACCGATAGACAATGCAAAAAAAAAGGGCACACCAAAAGTCGAAGCCAATTCTTCTCTTGTTTGGTTAGGGCCTGCTCCGCCAAGAGTGGAGCCGTCTTGTTGGCCTACAGTTTCAGGGAAGGTTTCTTCGGCAGACAATCTTAGGAGGAGACGCTTGGTTTCAAAGGCTATTTCTGATATGTGCTTGATGTGCAAGCAAGGGAAGTCAGTTGATCATTTGTTCTTGCATTGTGAGTTGTCTAATTCCTTGTGGTGTAGGCTTCTAGTGCAATGATGATTGAAGCAAGGAGGTATTTTATTTTTTCTGGGTGCACGTAGATTATGTGGAGACTAATG
Source organism: Persea americana (assembly GCA_029852735.1). NCBI lineage: Eukaryota > Viridiplantae > Streptophyta > Magnoliopsida > Laurales > Lauraceae > Persea > Persea americana. The sequence goes on along the minus strand of CM056813.1, from coordinate 55,862,659 downwards.
GCATTTGCCACTTTGTAGTTGATTTGGGAAAACAGGAATGTTGGAGTATTCAAGGGGTCGTCCATGTCTGTGGAGGATTTGGTGTCCTTGGTGGTGGTCCATATTGTGAAGACAAGTCCAATGGGTAACCCACTAGGTGACGTCGGTTGATAAGACTTCAGTTTTATTTTAGCAAAATTAGAGCTTTGTTGTTGCCAATTCAAGTGGAATTTCAACATGTTAGGTGGATGGCCAACTGTTTCACAGATTTAGGTGGATGGCAAACTGTTTCACAGATTTGGCTAAGCAAGAAGTCAATGGGTCTTCTAGCTTGGTTGCTTTTACTCTGTAATTTGCTTTTTTTTCCTTGGTATAATTCTTTTATACCATTGCAGCCCCATTTCGTGTTGTTTTGGGGCTGGCTGATTGTAATCTTCTTGTTCTGTTAATATATTTTCGCCATTGCCGATCTGCCTTACCAGTCTTCCACATTCAGTTTTTAGTGCAAATGCCATATCCACCATGTATGACAACAGAGACTACCCTCAGGGTCAACATCATGTCTACAGACTTGACCACTGAATAGGGAATAAAAATGGGTCCCTGGATACCCAAATAACAGAAGGACCAGACCCAGAAAAGTAAAAAATGGAAACAGGATTTGGACGCAATTCGAGTTCAGGCCCGGGATTGGGTCCATGGGGTTATACCCATGGGTACAAATAATAGGAAGGAAAATACTGCTTCTAACTTTTTTTTAGTAGAATCTTAAATGAATAATTGTAAACGTAATAAATATGGCATACAGTATTAGAATTGTTACTTAATGGATACGATGTGGACATTATACATGAAAATGAATGTGCACGTGTTCGGGTCTACGATGGGCATGTGTATGGGTTCAAGTATTCAAGCTGAGTTCAGGTCTGGCACTGATAGTATATCTGCTTGGGTGCACGCATGGACGCACGCACACACAGAACCAAGGAAACCACATGCAGTGACTAAAGGGCTGGTGATATCCTCAATCTCTGGAATATATAATTCATTAATTCCGCTCTAACAGAAAGAAATGTCTTACCTTCTGTATGACAAACTGGCCCAGTATAAGTACTTCTAGGATTTTTCTCCAGTCCCAACAGATCTGCAAGGAACATAATGAAGCATACTTGTGTTAAGTGACCTTATTCAAAGACATACCTTTCAACTAAAATATCATCCTACCTTCACAAGGACACTGATTGCAAAGAGTCCAAAAACTGCACCCGAGGCACCAACAGAGACTGCATTTCTTGGGAGAACCAACCATGACACCAGGTTTGCCCCAGCACCTGTAAGAATATAAGAGGTCCATAAAGCAAAGGTTCCTTCCTCCTCTTCAACAAGTTTTCCTGTTGGAGAAGAAAATTTTAGAATCCATAGAACTTCACAAGTGTCATCCAGAAAGGAGAAATCATTGCAAAAAGTGAAGAAGAAACTCCTACCAAATATGTACAAGAAGAATAGGTTGCTGGAAAGATGGTTCCTGTAAAGGTTTATTCGCAAGAAAGTAAATCTTAATCATCCTACTGTCAAAGTTTAAAACAAGCTTTCACACATAATCATGCAATCCACTCCAATGTGCCTATTTCAGCTCAACTTTGTGGCATCTCATCCACTGTATACATGGTGTGCCTTCATGCCAAATCTTATATTCCAGATTGTAAGTTCCATTTAGGGAATATGATGTGAAAATTGCACTGGTCAAAGAGCCTTCTTACATGTGGTTAACTGGGAGTTTCAACAGTAAAAAATATATGGATAAATGCAGACAGTATTGTCTGTCTAGAAACATAGATTTTGGGCTAAGACTATATTGACAATGGGGCCACAACTGGGATAATCTGGATTGGCAGCAGATGTTCCAGATTACATTTCTGAGTTGCCAAAAAGTAGTAAGCTGTGAAAGACATATATGTGATTCTGTTAAATTATAGCAAGCAGCAACTGTAGGTATCTTTCAATAACATTCTCTTACAAGTCGAGAAGACCTCACCAATTAGCATGACAAAATGTTGAGGTCACAAACTGGTACCAAGCAGGCCGGGCATGATACAAATAAAATGTTTTTATCACTGGAAGCTGAAAAAGTACGATGAAGTCATGTCAAACTTAATCATAAATAATTCTGAAGTCAAATGCCACATAAAGAGCAACAGCCTTATAAAGAAAGCACTTGTTTTCCCCCCAAATACAAAAGAACATCTGAGTAACCACTTGCACCATAGCTTACCTGAGATTCACTCAACCATAGACCAAAGTGATGTAAAAATCTGAATGAAGACTGAACTTGAAATATGAAGGGAATTAAAAACAAAAAACAAAAAACAAAGATTCTGTATCGGAAACCAATGTATGAGAAAAGCCACTATCCTTTTTTCGGTGGGAGAATAACTTTTATCAAGTCTGCACTCGCTATCTTGCCTTATATTTCTTATCCATATCCCAATGTGCTACTCATGTAGCTAAAAGAATTGAACAAACTTGACAAGGTTTCCTTGGAATGATACAGAAGACAAAAGGGAAATACTATTTAATGGCTGGAAAGTAGCATGAAATCAGTTCGTGAATGGGTTCTTGACATTTGGTCAATAAAGAAGGTCAATTCTGCTTTACTAGGAAAGTAAGGTATGTTGAGAATGGAGGAGGTGTATGGAAATCTGTGATTTCTCAAAAAAATATAAATTGGGAAATGCAGTGTCGGGTGACTGGGAACACTGCTTGCTATTCAGGCTTTTGGAGAGCATTCTCTTAGGTAAGAGAAACATATACAATATTCAGTAAAGGCTGGAGCCCTGATCAATTTCCATAGAGTCTGGCTCGTTTGTTTTTGTTGTCCTTTTTTAAGGCCTTGTATTTCTGACTTCTTTTGATGAATTAAATAGTTTCCATCACAGAAAAAAAAAAACAAAAAAATAGAAGGCAATGAATGAATACTTGAAATTTATCTTAAAATACAACTATAGAAAGAGCCCCAATCAATTAGGAGACTCAGTTGACTTTATTGAGTACTTGAGGATCTAACCATTATATTGCAGTCCACCGTATGCAATTCTGAATATTAAATTGAGATCTTCTTAGCGCTTTATTCACGTCTACAAGTTTCACAAAATAATAGCCTAAATTGACTACAGACATATTTGTCATTAAATAATTGATTCGAGACAGGCCAAAACCAGTGCAACCCTCTGGGTGTTTCATTCAAGGCCCTACTTCCATCATGAGAGGTGTCTAACTAGCATGCTCCTCACATCATTGCCAAGTCAACTGAATGCTCAATCAAGGCTACTACCATCTAGAGGACAATAAGCAGCAGAGAGGAATCAACAACCTGTCTAAAAGCAGCAACAGCAGTAGTGCAGAAACAACAATTCATAAAATACTTTGCTGAGCCTCACTGGACTTAGCCTGTGTAAATGCTCTTTGATCCCAAGATTTCTTTATAAAATGTAAATAAAATGCTTGTGTTCAAAACAGAATAACTTTCACCAATTACACACAGACAAAAATGAAAAGAACATCACAGTACCTGAAACCAGTGGTCTGCCACATAAATGCCAATGTTAAGAAGCAAAATCCAGAATACTCCATTCACTTGTTTGTCTGGTACACGTTTCCCATCAGGCTTCCCAAGCTCCAGCTGTGATATAATATCTAACAAATCCATGATTAGGCTTAAAAAATTTATAAAAAAAAAAGAACTTCTCTGAACATGAACTCTTTTCGAGGAACATAAACAACGTATAATATAGAGGGGAAACTAATCATATAACTAATCTAATAAAACGGAACAGTAAAATCAATCTGTGCTGCAATGTGATGTGGCCCTTATTGTGGAGTCTACCAGGGCCTGCCACCATTCATAGGGACTGGGGAATGAGAAAGACAAATAATAGATGCCATGTAGATGAAGTTTCACCCTGATTGGATGATCATTGCTATTATTTTAGGGGCTATGGCAAGCAAGATGAGAACTTCATAACCCCCTATCTTTGAAAATGACTAATCAGATGGCTATGATCGTCCAATCCGAGTGAAATTTCACCCAAAAAGAATTCATGGTACCCCTCCTTGTTCCCCAGATTCAGTGTATAGTGGTGGGCTCTAGAATGACTGTTGCACCTGCACCATCGTCTTACTGGATCATTCTTAATTGGACAAGACCATGATTGAACTCCTCAAGCTGAACAGCCTGTGCAGTATGAATTTTGTTTTTTTACGAAGACTGAACATACCATCAAAAAAACATATGGATAAAAGATTATCAAAGTCTTAATCATTAAATAGAACTGCTAAAAAGATTCTCAAACCATACGTACAAACAGACAGGCACATACAAATTTTATGTATCACAAAGATGGACAAAACATTTAATAAAACTGCTACAGATCCTCAAACCACGCGGGCATATACAAATTGTATGCATCTGAAAGATGGCCAAAAACTCAGATGCAAATTGAAAACTATTTTATTATATCATTTCAAAACAGGGCACAATCAACTATTAAAGCTCTTGGTTATTTATGTATGGTCAGTTCAATCAGCTCCAATCCAAGATCCGAAAATGCACCCAGTCACTATGTTCAGCCCAATGGCAAAATCTTGTAGGAACAGGACCACAAAATCCAACTATCTATAGCACCTTCTTCTAAAATTGAGCACTCCAAAATCCAATCAGTCATGCGACTGTGTGACTGCTGAGCTTGGTCGCTGAATGCATACACATTGACAAACACCTGACGAAAACTTCTTGACAAAAGTTGGTATTCACTTGTTATATAGGGTATATTTGCAGTTTATATATGGTTTTAAAAAAATTGATATTACATGCATAAATGCTGGATTCTTACCTATGAAAAAAAAAAAAAAAAGTAAATCCATCCAATTTATAGATCATGAGTAAACCCAGTTTTACAGACCAAACACAGCTGGACTGTCACAACTCATGTGTATAGCTCTTTAATTATTAGAATAGGGTATCATAAAATTTTATAGTGGGGCTGTTGAGTCACTATGAACTTGCTCAAATTCGGTGAATTTCTGGCTTCTTTTTCATTTTTTTTTTTTTTTTTTTTTAGGGTAATCTCAATCCACCCATTGTTACTTAAGGAGCTACTTGACAATGTGTGTATGTCCCCACTCTAACTAGGTCCCGTCTTCCTCTAATGACTTTAATATTAGTTGCTAAAATTTATCTGGCAAGCTGATTATCAAAATCCCACAGTTGATAATTGTAATTGGGCCCAGGGCTCAATCCAACCCTAGGGAGCGGCATTAAAAGATGAGTTGGTTAAAATTGTCAATCACTTTGCACCACAATGTGACCAATTTCATACTTTACCGACCAGGTGGGTTGACTAGAAATCAAGTCGAGTTGACTCAGACTGGTTACAACCTAGGTGATTGGGTACAGTTGAACCCCATTAGAGCAAGGTTTAATTGAAACTTGGCTGACCACATGGTCAACTCAGGACCTGGCTTGACTCGTCCTAGTTTGATTGAGTTGGTTGGGTTGTCTCAAGCCATTTTTCTCTTATTCATTGATTAAAGAAATGAAAATCATACATCAGCCTCAACATCAGCCTCACATAAGTAAATTTGTAGATGTTAAAACACTCTTCGCTGAAAAAAAAATAAAAAAAGATATGAAATAACCTTCATGCATAAATTGCGTAGATTTTCGCATAGTTTTTAATACTTTATTTACCAAATATTTATATTAATAAGGAAAATAATTAAAAACTAAATTACTGACCCACCTGGTTAACCCTCTTGAGTTTCCTAGCCAACTCAACCTGGTAAAACCCCAAGTTTGGTCAACCCACTAGGTCAAAAAACTATGAATAGTTTTGATATCTATGCAACTATAGAATAAAAATGGAGTTTCTGACTTGAATACCACATATGGTAACAACACAAGGTTAAAAAGGTGGAGATGAGCCAGTATAGTATAGAATTGTGCAATCCTCCTGTGCCACTTCCATAGAAAGGGGGCTACTGTTCTGCTAAGGCACATGCAGCAATATGTTGGGCAACAAGGAAATGACAAGAAGCTAAGGTACATGCAATCGAGATGTGTATGCTTAGATGGATGTTTGGAGTTACCAGAAAGTTTGTGCATCACAGGTAGTTCCAGTAGAAGATGAAGTTAAGGAATGTCATTTATGGTGGTCTTGGCACATCAAAAGAATGTCAAAAATAACCCCCTACAAAGTTTTAACTATTGCAAGTTCAAGAAACTAAGGGAAGGGGGAGACCAGTAAAGGCCCTGAAAGTAGTAGTAAGGAAAGTAGGAAACACATGATAGATTGTAGGCTTCAATAGAACAAGGTTTAAAATAGGATTGAGAGGTAAAGTAGAACTCACAAAATCGACTGGTGATGGATGTAAAATGAACCATCAATGATGATGATATAAAGAAGTGCAGATGAGGTAGTGGATGAGTTGGAAAAGCAAGAGGTTGAGCACAAGAATATGCTTATAATATAACCAGCCTTATATCTTTTGTTTTTCGCTTTTCTATTGTATGATTATATTCTATGCATATACAGTATACATCTCTTATATGGTGTTCCTTTTTTTAAACTCACTTTTCGCGAAATCTTTTGCACACACACAAAACACTTTGTGAAGCAATCAAGAGGCTGATGGAATGAGAAGATTTATGCATGGATAACGAATGCCCCAAAATCAGATTGATTGGTTCCCAACAAGTGTAGATTTGAAGGCCTCAAAACCAACAGTGGAAAAAACATAAAAAGAAAGAAAGGGTGTTTAACAGAGACTGTAACCCAAATTGGGGTTGAAGTTGCACCAATGCTAATTCCTGACAGTAGGTCAGTGTCAGAGTGGGGTGTGAGTTAAAAGTGGTCAAAGGTGGGCCCTTAGGGGCACAGGTCACCCAAGCTTATGGGATAATTTTCATGTGCAAATAATGTCAACCTATGTTCTTGTCACTAATAAGTGTCCTCAAACTAAAATGATATCATCATCATCATCAATTCATCATCATCAACAACAGCAACAAAGCCTTGTCCCATCTATGATGGGGTCGGCTAATTTTCTAAAAGGATATGATTTACACAATAAATAATAAAAATTAAATTCTAACCTGATTTGAGTAAACCCCCAGACTTGAAGTTTGAAGTTCCATTAATTTAGTCAGAGCTAATCAAATGGCCTCACCAAAAAGGAAAAAAATGTTGTGAACGACAATTCAAAAAATCCACAAAGCTCGTGAGAGAAACCCAGTAGATAACAATGCAAATTCAAATGCCCGCAATTAAACTGAAGTTGCTGAAGGACCTAATGAAAACGCTAACAATAAGCAAACCAACGAAACGTTTTCAAACAGACAAAAACATCAACATATATAGTTGAGTTCCCACCAATTTCTTAAGAAAATCCATCAAATGAACCCCTGAAAATGCTTCTAAGTGCTAATTACAATAAATTCACTTAACTTATTTGAGGAAATCAACAAATAAGCATATGCCATAGAACTTCAATCAATTAAATTGGCTCCATTGAGTGGTCTCTCGAAGAAGGCTTTTGTTCACAGAAAACTCACAGAACCTACTTACGAAACAAAAACAACATATGAACATTTAAATCAAATTCTCAACCAATTGGATGAAAGCCAATCATCTGCTTCAGCAAAAAAAAAAAAAAAAAAATCATATACTTCATCGGTTCAATTGCCCGCCAATCAAGCAATTGCCCGAGAAAGAATTCCAATTACAGAATACTCGCAAAACCCACTCAAGAATCCAACATCAATTAAATAAGGTTTTTCATCATTTTGATGAAGAACAAGCATTCACTTTAGCAGAAACATCATCAATTTTCAATTAATTTAATTGTCACCATCAAGCCACTTCTTGAAAAAAGTCATCGAATTACAAAGACCACACAATACCCACTTAAGAAAAACCAACATATGGGCACTAAAACTAAAATTTCCAAAATCCAATCATTCACCTCCCAAAAAAAAACCATCGAAAACTTCCATCAAATAAACTGACCCCAACAAGAAATTTCTCGTACATACACAAATCTCAGAAAACCCACATCAGAAAGACCAACATATGAACAATCAAATCAATATTTCCATCAATTTGATGAAACCCAATCATACACTCAATTCAAAATACTTTCAATTACAGCCCATGAACAAAACCCAATAGAAAAGAAAAAATAAAGATTAAAGTGAAAAACATACTACAGCTATGAACTTAGAGAGAGATAGAGAGAGGAAAGACAATCAATGAAAAGAATCTAAGTGGGGAAGAAAATCTACCAGAGTTTTTCATCCGACAAAGATGATGAAATCTAGACATGGGACGAATCGATTCCGGTCTTGGGAATCTTCTAGTAGGACAGAAAGGAGAAATGGCGCGGCGAGTTAAAACAGGAGGGTTCAAAGAAGGATTCCGCGAAGGGAAGAATCTAATCGTTGAGTTTAGTGTTAGAGACTGCAACAACTGCAACTGCAACTGCGCCATCTTCGAGCAGTGGCGGAAAAAAGAAGAAATGTTACAGGCCTAGCTCTCTACGGGGATCGTTCAAAAAGGAAAAACTTTCAAAATTCTCTTTAACTTTTGGGGTCTTATTTTAAAAAGGGACTTTTTATGTACGGTAACCCAAAGTACTTTATTTCTCCCCCTTTTATCAAAATTCACTAATTTACCTTGATATTTTTTATACCACCCGTAACACTATTCTGGCAAAAAAAGGCGCTTTTCGAGTTGTGATATCACAATTTATGTTGCGGTATCGCAAGTTATTAAATTGTGATACCGTAATGTATGTTATGATATTGCAACTCAAAAAGCCCATTTTCATCCTTTACCCAACCGTTTTTACCATCCTCCTCCTTCGCCAACCTATATCACAACATACATTGCAGTATTGCAACTTAAAAACTTACGATACTGCAACATAAATTGTGATATTGCAACTTGAAAAGCACTTTTTGGCCAGAACAGTATTACAGACGGTACGGAGAACGTCTAGGTAAAATAGTAAATTTTGGTAACAAGGGGGAGAAATCAAGGACTTTAGATTACCGTACAGAAAAAATCCCTTTTAAAAAAGGCAATTTTCAAAAAGAGACCTGTAGTTTCGGCAAACCTAGATACGATATAATAATTGGGCATGGCACTTGGCAAGTGTTTTTTTTTTTTTTTTTTTTAAGCTTTCCTTCCTTCTTTTCAAGAAGATGGGCTTTTATCTTTTTTAACCCTAGAAAAACCATGCATGTCAAAATGTTGCCTGCACAAGTGGAAAGAGGGTGGCATACTCAGGGACTGAATGCTTTTGCTAGATAGAAAAGTGAGAGACCTAATCTGCTAAGTAAAATTCAAAGTTTTGACAGGGAAGGCTATGTCAAAAACGAACTATCCATGCTTAGTGTGCCTATTTGAGTAGAAGAAATTATCAACTATCTTAGGGCTTATTTCTTTACTATAATTTTTAATAGAAATTTGTCATGTTGGGTGGTTTTTTTTTTATGATGTGTCATCTTGTCTCCTAACATTTGCAAAAAATGTCACGTTTCTTTACAAGCATTTCAAAGTTTCAGCTACAACTTAAAGGTCTCAAATGACCTCTAGGAATTTAGGAATTCCAGCCCCTTTGCTTTTTTGTGGAATTTCTGAATACTCAAGTACAAAATAGCATTCAGGAATTCCATGATGCTTGGGAGTTTCAAAATTCTCCAGACATGAATTCTAGTAAATGAACAAGCTTTAAGGGTATGTTTGTGCATGATTCATGGAGTGAGCATTCCACCTATTTGCTTGAATGGCAAAATCCTCTTTTGGCACGAAAATTGCAACAAATAATGCATGATTCCGTTATTTCCATCCCTACACCAAACAACCATCATGGAAGGCACCAATTCTTTTATGCATTTAAGAGGATTTTGCAATAAAGAAGAGAATTATTCTAATTTTTTATACAACCCACTGCTACATTATTTTATGTGACGAGTTTTTCTCATGAAAAAGGAAAAAATGAAAGATCTAATTTTCCTTAATAGAGCGGATTTCAATTCCCTATGGAAATGGAGGGAAGGAGAGGGGGAGAGAGGGAAACGGGGGGAGGGAGGCCAGCCGGGGCTCCCTCCCGGAGACTAGGGGGAAGGGAGAGAGGATGAGGGAAGAGGGTGGAGGGAGAGAGGGAGGATACGGGTGGGGTAGTTTAGGAAATTTTTTATTTTTTATTTGTCTTCTAGTGTGGTGGGGAGAAAAAATACCGTGGTAGCTCCCAAAAAAAAAAAAAAAAAAAGGAAACGAAGAAATAGGTGTTGTTGCTTGCATATTCAGCTTTCCCACTGTACATATGTTAGGCCCCACCCTGGACTAATCGTAATTAAGACTAATTAATCCAAATTAGTGTTACTTAAGCATGATTAATTGTGCTAATTGTGATTAATGAACTAAATGAGTTGGGTTAGTCTTGAATGATTGAATTAAGCTTAATGAAGTGAACTTAAAAAAAGAGGTTGAGTTGATTAAAAAGAGTTTAAACTCAAATAAGGTAAACTAAGGACCTTTTTGTAAATAAGAGTTTTCATGTATTTCGTCAAATACGGAAATTCGTGATACCAACGCGTGTATCTCAATGAGTACGTCAACTTTCATAATACACTTGATCTCATTTGACCTAAAGTTGATCAAATGGACCTTCACTTGACCCAAAGTGGGAATAAGAGAAATAGAAGAGGGCTTTAGTGCAAAAAGTGCATTATATAAGCTAAGAGATGGCTCATTTTCCATTGTTAGCAAACCCTAGGCTCATTTCTTCCTTTCTCTTCCATTTTTTACATCAAGAGTGGAGAGTGTGAAGGATTTCAAGTAGCTTTTAGAGTAGATTGGTTATCTTCATCTTCTCTATTGAACCATTCTCCATTGTTGAAAGCTTGGGAGGGATTTGGGCAAAACCTAGCCAAGCAAAAGGGGGTTTTTGGTCAAAGAAGCTTCCAACGAGGCAAGTATAAGCATTACTTGTTATTATTGTTAGTATTGTGAATGTAAATGGAGACTTCATAGAAATTTGGAGTTTGTGTATATTTTCATTGATTCTTAGAATGATTTGTTGTTATGGATTGATGGAATGAGTAAAATGAAATGATTATGTGTGGATTAAATGAGGAATGAGGAATGGTCAGGAGGTCCAAAATTGATTACAGGTGGTTTTAGTAATGAATGGAGAAAGGAGTAAAGAAGAGAGAGAGTTGCAGAAATCCAGATTGGATTTTCTGAAGTGTTCGCTCGAGCGACCCACTCTCTGGATGAACAGAATGAAGTTCTGAAGCATTCGCTCTAGTGAACTTGGGTTCGCTTGAGCGAACCACTCTCTAGATGAAGGCGCTCGAGTGGACAAGGGTCTGCTCGAGCGACCACTTTTATGTTTGAGTTCGCTCGAGCAAACTTTGGGTTCGCTTGAGAGACCACTTCTCTGTCTGGGTCCGCTCGAGCGAGCCTGATACTGGACAGGACATTGATTGAGGCCGAAAATTTGGCCAATCAATCGGACCTAATGGTCCAATCGATCAGGGGAGTAGGAAACATGGATGCTTTTTGGACATTTATATGTCCTCTAAATTAGCTTTGTGGCTAATTAATGCAAATAAAGATTGGTGAGGATTGTGAACAATGAGATAGAAACTTTAAGAATCGAACCCTTGGATTAATAATGGGTTAATTGTTAATTGATCATGGACTGTACCTCCATAAGTGTTAATCACGGGGACTCCACCGTACATATAAATACAGATGTGATGTTCATCGAGAATAACACGTACATTGGATAACCAACAGTTACACCTAAATGGTGGGCAGGAACTAAGATAGAAATGAGTAGAATCGTGTAGTCAGTGATTCTCTCATGCCATTGTATTTTTATCACTTTATTCCAATATCACAAGATTGATGTCATTGGTTATTCCTTTTCATTGTTAATAATGGAATCACTGTATAGAATTGAATCCATAAATGGATTGATAATAAAATGTATTGACCCTTGAGTCTGGCACTACCTAGCTATTGTATGAATTTCTAAATGAATTAATAAATGATTATGATCATGAGGCCGGGGTCATGAATGATGCGCGCTTCCAACCTAAGCCAAATGACTTCCTATTGCAGTAGATGGACTTGGGGGCGTTCCCGAGCTTCGTGGTGATGCTAGTGTCCCTGGCCCGGACACTGGTAAGTCCCATAAATTCCGATCGTATCTATAGGTACTGATAGATGCCTTCCATTTGGAAGATGAATTATTCCTTTGAGGGAAGATGGTATATGAAATGAAATGAATTGAAAAGAAAGCTGTGGTAGTTGCCATCTTGTACATGTTTATTGATTGACTTATTATACTTATCCATTGTCATTGTAGGAATTATCTATATTTGTCTAGAATTGGAATTTTTTACTAAATATATTGAATGAATTTAGTAAATGTAATAACATATGCTATCACAAGTTTTGTTTATGCATTGTTGAACCGTTGTGTTCATTAATGTTATTGATGGCATTACAGGCCCGATTGCCCATGCCGGCCCAGCAGCGGCCCCGGTAGCAACAGAGGAGACCGTTGCGGTTCCTCCGGGAGGATTAATTGAATGGGACAGTCGAAACACCCTTTGATATGGTTGTTCGAGTGCGCAAAGTGGACTGGATATTTTGGGAAATTCTTTTGAGAATTCTTTTTGTAATAATTGAAACACATTTTAAGAATGTAAGTATTTTGGGAACTTGAACAGTTGTCAACTTGCATAGTGTTTAGATATGCTTGAGTTGATGAAAGAAAGCAAATAAGCGATACATGGATAAAGAACCTTATTTTATATACATATACATTTTGAATTAATTGTCAATGTGTATTTCCGCAAATTGTACAGTTGACATGTATATATGGATTGAATGTTATCCCTTGTGAATTCTGTTTTAACTTCGGTTAATTCAGAGTTTACGGGAGTAAGTATGGTTCACGGTCCTGGATTATCGTAACTCGGGCCCGGGTCGTGACAACATATTGGTGGAGAACCAGCATATTCAACTTTTCTGCGGTACATATTGGTGGAAAACCTACATATTTAGGTTTCCCAATGTACATGTTGGTGGAAAATCCCCATATATTCAGATCTACCGTGGTAAATATAGGCGGAAAACCAGTCTACTTTGGTCAAGCTGCCCGCAGCCTTTCATGATAATGTAATAGCATATGAATAATAAAAAAATGCAATACATGAAAAAAGAAAAAAATGTAAACAATCAGTGAATGAGATGTGATCGTCTGGACCTTTTGAATTGGATCCTTACCATGTAAGTTCAGATTGTCATGAGGTATGTCACTATGATTTTTTTTTTTTTACTCTTTCCAATATCATTACAAGTGAGCAAACTCATTTTAGACATTTCTTATTTTTTTACTATTAAAGTCAAGTGATCTGATAGAACAAATTGATGCATGATAGGAAAAACTGAAAATCAAGAAAAAGAAAAACATGTTAACTAAGTTGGGGTTCTTCCCATATTTAACCACAGGCCCTTATTTCTGGCCCATGACTTACCCATAAATTTTGCCCATTCAGATCAGCTCAGGACTTCAGGTGGCTCTCTTTTTTTCATGGGTACATGTTCAGGTGGTTAGAGACGGGGGTGGGTGATATTCATGCTACTTGGAAAATTTCTCAAAGTGCCCCAACCCAAGAATATCTTATCCCCAAGAACACGAGTTCTTACTGCCTGTCTGGGTTCAAATCTAGGGATATAAATGGGTTTTCGATTCTCCGGAGGTTCCGACTTGTTAAAAATCGTATTTTAGTCCTTATTTAGGCTCCGATAAATAGACAAATCCGGGTCTAGGTCCTTTTTTAGATCTATAACCTAAACCGGTCCAGGTCTTGTTCCACCTTGCTTCTTATCCATGGACGCAAGACCCAATATATTACCTTAGTATTGGAGAATATCTCCTAAAAATCAGGTCATTTCTCATATCATTCTCTACCTAGGCTTGGATTCGAATTAAGACACATCTCATATACAGTTCTGATTCCATCTTCTCATTAACAATTCCAACTTCGATGTAAAAAACCGGTTTCTATTCCGAGTCCACTATACACTCGGATTGAAATTGACCCGTTTAAACTTGAACAGACACATTTTCCCACCAATGGCGTGCTACCTCACATGAAGTCTAACTCCCCTCACCAGGGGGTTCCCTACCTCATAGGGTTCCCCTACCTCACCAAATATATACCAATATATACCAACCCAACACCCAACCAACCTTTTTATCCACTATAATCAAACAACAAGGGTATTCCAGTAAAATCATATTAGGTCCGTGAGGACCGTGGCGAGAGCGAGACCCCTTTAAAACTGCCAACTTTTCGCGGCTCATGCGGTTTTCGTCAAAAACACGTTTCCCGCCTCTTCCCAACGACGACAACGAGAGAGGGAGAGTCGCAGCCGCACCTCCTCTGAATTCCCCCCCACCCCACCCCACCCCACCCCAATTTTCATCTAATCTTCCTACGGCTTTCCCTTTCCCAAACCCCCCCTACATTCTCTCGAACTCTGATTCCCCCGACATTTTTCAAGGATTTCGTGGAGGAATTCGCTCCAAACACGATCCAAAGATAGATTTTCGGAGATTTCGGTTTCCTGTTTCCCCCTCAAAAGCTTTCTGCGGAAGAAAAACCCGTCGAGAAAGCTTCGTTTTCTCTCTTTTTCCCGTAATCTTTTCCCTCTTCTTCCTATTCTTCTCCTTCTTCTTCTTTCTTTGGTTTGTTTTCACTCGTGTTGTTTGTTCTTCGTTTGTGAATGCCGAATGCGAACTCGGATGTAGAACTAGCGGTTGATATCTCAGGAATTCAAACCAATGCAATTGAGAGAGAGAGAGAGAGAGAGAGAGAGAGAGAGAGAGAGAGAGAGAGAGAGAGAGAGAGAGAGAGAGAGAGAGAGAGAGAGAGAGAGAGAGAGAGTTTTAGCTTGATTCAGTTGAATGCATTGCTTGCTTTCTTGAAATTTGTCAAGCGAGAAGATCGATCGATTGATGGAATTGCACATTTCTGATTTCTTGTTCTTTCTGTTGTTAATCCTTTTCTTTTGTGGAAATTGCTTATAATTTCACGTTGGAATGAGTTTAGATTTCCCAATCACATAATCTTCGTTAGAACGAGATGAATTAGGTTCGACTTGGTGAAAAAGATCTGTCCTGGAAATGAATTTGTAGCAGAATTCGAGATTTTTTTCTATTCAATGCCAGATTCATGTGTTTTTTCTGCAATTTTGCTTCTAATTCTTGGAAAGTGAGGGGGGTAATGGAAGATAGCTGTAGCCGATAGCTTGTTTAGTTAAAGAATTGAAGTTTTTGTTGGAAGAGAAGTGAAATTGAAGAAATTTGTAGAGTATTGTAGAGAAAACAGAGATTTTTCGTCATCTGATGGCTGAAATTGGAGCAAGATGGTGGGGTTTGAGATGGATTAGGATGATTGGACTCAGCTTTGTTCTAGCTTCTGTGTTTGCATCAGCGGAGCAGAATCTGATTCTTATGGCCTCAAGCAGGGATGAATTCATGGGGACTGAATCGGATTGCTTTATGGATCTCTTACATTTCTTATGGCGACCGGGTGAATCGAATTACCATCATGTTTGGCCGGTATGACTGTAAACTTCCATTTTTTAACTGTTATAATGGAGATTAATCTTTGGAGTGGGACAAGTTCCATGGCTTTTTCTGATGTTCTATGGCTTTATCTATCTGATCAGTGGCCCTCTCCTGTGGATGAGATCAACCTTGCAGACTCCCTTGTGGGGCCCACCAGGGTTCCCTATGATCCATCCAAACCTCTGACATCCACTGCCTCCCTTGAATTGATACAAGCTTAAAAAGATGATGCCTTCTGAGTTCTGAAACCATTAAGCTTAAGTGACATGAATAAAAGGGTCAGCATGATCTAAAGGACCTTGAAATTTTACAGGTAGGTTCCATCCAGATCTTTCGATCCCCCACCTTCTCCATGATTGCCATGGCCATAGGCGGGGTCCCGCAAGGGAGTCTGCACAGGGTTGTGCATGGTGAGAGTGCCAGGAGGATGGCCCTACATTGATAATGTAAAACAGTTAACAGTAATATTTCATATTTATTTTATTTGGCATAATAGGTGAAATGTTCTTGGTCATTGGCTTCAGTTAGGGTTGCCAGAGTGGTAGATTTTCGATCCATCAGGTCAATGCTCTGGATCACGGAATCATGTTTAAATTAACATCTACTGGCTTGATTTTCTTTTAGACATGATCACATGAGTTTGGTGCTTTTGTAATTATTATTCTAATTATATAGGTAGCACAGGAATTACATGCTTTGACCTAATTATGCTAACTTATTGTCACGACCGGAGCCCGAGATTAGGATTACCACGGCTAAACCCCGAGTCGTGATCTTCATACTTACTCCCGTAAACCTCGCATTTAACCGAAACCAATACGAAATTCACAAGGGATATCATACATTCATACCTGTCAAATGTACATTTTTGCGGAAAACATATATACATTGACAATTAATTCAAGCCGTACAAGTTCTCTACATAAAAGTAAGTTCATTACACACATTCCATCTAATGTTTAAGTCAACACTGCATATTCAAACTGCAATGCAGGTGACGACTATTTACACCCAAAATGAATATATATATATATATATATATGTATTTCTCAAAATATCACAAAATATCCTTATATAATTGCCCTCCAATCTAGGTCCATTTGATCAGTCCTCCTGGAGGAACCTGATTGGCCTCCTCCGCTGGCGGTGCGTCTATGCATTATCGAGACGAGCAACTTGGCCTGTAACGTCATCAATAACACTGTGAACACGACGGTTCAACAATGTATACACAATTCCATGCTCATAATTTGTCTATCAAATCTAAACAATTCAAATCAATAAACATTTACATTCACTTATATATTCATTTAGTTCTTCCCTGAAGGAAGCATTCAATTTAGTTCTCCCCTAAAGGAAGCATTCAATTTATCAGTGAGTGCACTTATTAAATGACATATCATTGTCCTCAATAGCATAGGGTGGAAGGCGCACCATCTACAACCCAGCCTTAAGAAATGACTCATTCAATTTCAATTTCAATTTCCATATTATACACTTTATTAAGTGACTTTTTAAATGTGTGGGATTTACTAGTGTCTTGATCAGAGATCACCGACATCACCACGGAGCTCCGGAACGCTCCAGACCATTTACTGCAGTAGGATTGTTCATTACTCATTCATTTCATTTCATTAATCCCTTTATTTTCATTAATTCAATTCATCATTCATTTCAACTCAACAAGGAGCGCAATAATTACAATACAGTATTAGACTCGAAAGCATAAGTCAATTCAAACAATAAACCAATTAAATGTTTCCTAAACCAAACATTCGAGTGAAACGTTCGTTATCTAATATATGTGTTATTTCTGATGACATCACTTTTAATGAAATTTACATTAGCATAACCTTAGCTAACACCTATGAAGGTTTAGGAAAATGCTACTAACACTAGCCTTAGTCAATAGGCTTCTATCTAGAGAAACCATCAATCAAATCTGAATTTTCTCCTCAAGTTCGGTCACCTTGTCGGTCACCTGTCGGCTAACCAAACTCTGGATTTCGGCTAACCGAACTCTGCCGGTCAGCTTTCCAGAAGCTCAGTTTTTTTATACAAATTCTGACATTCTTCCAAGGGAATTCAGTCACCTTATCGGTCGACCAAATTTACAGTGTCGGCTAATCGAACTCGGTTCGGTTACCCCTCGGTTCCAATTCCAGAGAGCTCAGACAACTCGGTAAGGTAGTTCGGTTGACCGAGCTACAACCTCGGCTGACCGAACTCAGTTCGGTCAGCTTTCCAAAAGCTACAATCTCCTGCGAAATTTAGCCCTGAGAGCGTCGATCAGCCTGTCGGCTGACCAAACTATGCTCAGAAGTTCAGAAAATTCTGAACAGAAATTTTTGGAATTGAACTCTTTGAGTTCAAACAAATCTATTTACATCCTTAATCATGAGAATTGAGTACAATTGCCTTGTTTGGAGATTAATTAGCAAAAACCTCCTTGCTTAGCTTGAGTTTGAGATGAAATCCCCAAAGTGAAACCCCCTTTGCTCCTAAAATCAAAATCAATCCACAAGATAGAACTCTTATGAGTTCTTTGCACCAAAAACCACCCTAACTCAATGAATAGAACTTGAAAGTTCTCAATTCAACTTAAAGCACTTACTTGTAGCCAAAAAGGAAGGAACCTTGAGTCTTCTCAAACTTTACTCCAAAGAGATGAAAGGAGAGTGAGAGGAAGAAGATGAAGAGGAAGTTGTCTCTTCAATCCACATGAAAAGCCTCCAACACACACACACACACACACACACACACACACTTGATGGAAAACGAAGAGAAACGGAAGAAAGAGGAAGAAGAGAAAGGGCTAGGATGCTGGGAGTTGATGAATGGACTCAAAGTTCATCATCATCTTCTTATAAGCCTATTTTTGCATTTAAGCCCCTCTCTTTTCCACTATTTACATATTGAGTCAAATGAAGGGTCATTTGAATCAATTCACGTCGAATGAAACCACGACCATTACGGAAGTTAATGTACTCCTCGAGATACACATGTGGGTATCAAGAGTTTCCGTATTCGACGAAATACGCAGAAATTCATATTTACGAAAAAGTCCTCGTATTCCTCAATCTAAGTCTAAACCCCTTTAATTCACTCAATTCACTCAAGAACATCCTTTACCTCTCTATTCAGCTCAAATTGATCATTTGAGACACTTTCAACTCAATTTGGTCATTAACCAACATTAATTCAATAAAACATGCTTAATTAGCATTAACCCAGATTAAGCAGAGTTAATCTTGATTAACTCGGGATAGGGTGTTACACTTAAGGAAGTAAGAAGTTGACTACTCATTTTTCTGAATGGTTTTAGTATCTCTTTTTTTTTTTAAATAAAAAATAGAGAAGAATGTTGTCATTCTTTCTCCTCTTTCACATATTATGGTTCGTAAAAGCTTTGATTATGGAGACAGTTGATTTGACAGTGGATTTGTCTTTCCAGGAAATGAAATTTGGGTGGGGAATTGTTGTTGGTTCTATTATTGGATTCTGTGGAGCAGCATTTGGGAGTGTTGGAGGTGTTGGTGGGGGTGGGATTTTCGTTCCCATGCTTAACCTGATTGTTGGTTTTGATGCGAAATCATCAACCGCTATTTCGAAGTGTAAGATCATATATTTATACATCTGTAATGACAATTTCAGAAAGAATTATTCTCCCTTGTTTTTTATATATATAATTGAATTTGTCATCTTTCAAAAACATATATATACCTAAATTCTTCATGACCTGCTAGAACCTGGTATTTTGAAGTCTACAGGAAGATAATTTTCTTGGTTCAGGTTCTTTGTTGTCTCTACATGAAATACTTTTGATTTGCCATGAAATCAAGACACTTCTTTTTTTTTAACCAAACAATTTCTATGTCAGATGTGTCGAGGAATATGACACTTCAATTTTAAAAACAATTGCTGTATCTGGTATGCCTACATTTATTATTTTTTCTTTTGATTGCTGGTATTCACTTCTTCATTATTTATCTGGCAATGCTTCCATACAGTTTATAAGCCTTTTCAACTAGAAGTTTTACATGCATCAAAGTCTATTTTACATTTCATAGTTACTTTAAGATGGCTCGATTGTTCTCTCCAAATGTTTCTGTGGATCTCATTTAGTCATTTATATTGACCTGATTGTTCAAAAAATCCATGAAACTTATTCGAAAGTTGCATTTTCATGACAAGTTAAGTTTAGCCAGTGCAAAACAGAGTTACTTTGACAAAGCATTATAAGGACAACTCTGCTTGTGTCTATTTATAAAATCAAATCAAATCCTTTTTCGCCTCAAATGTCATCCTAAACAGATGTTTAAATTCTCTGATGCAAGTGCAGTCGTTTTAAGCTTTGATTATCTTCTTGGGCAGGTATGATCATGGGGGCAGCAGGCTCGGCAGTTTACTATAATCTTCAACTAAGGCATCCAACCCTAGATATCCCCATTATTGACTATGATTTGGCATTGCTTTTCCAACCAATGCTCATGCTGGGGATCAGCATCGGGGTTGTATTCAATGTGATTTTTGCTGATTGGATGGTCACAATTCTGCTTATCACCCTGTTCTTGGGTAAATATTTCATTTGCATTGCTCTATTGGGAATCTGAGAGAATACTTGATGTCATTGAACATTTTTTTTTGCAGGCATGTCCACTAAGGCCTTCTTCAAAGGTGTTGAAGCATGGAAGAAAGAGACCATAATAAAGAAGGTTCTATATCTTCCCTGTATTTTGTGCCAATATGTTGAGTTCCTTAACTGTTCTGTCCTGAAACCATGATTTTAATTTCAGGAGTCTGCACAATGTGCACTGGTAAATGGTAAGTTGCTCCCATGTTTTTCAATCTCATGAAGAGTGTTTGAAGTGTGAAATCCAAGATCGGTTTGGTAAAGAATGAGGACCGCCAAACTGGATTTAGAACTGGGTTGGAGTATCCAGTTGATCTCTTGAGTTTTTCAAGTTTGTTCCAACTCTTTTTTTGAAATTTTGAGTCACTTCTTGAGTTAGGTTGAGTTTATATGAGATTCTAAAGAACAAGAGATTTTGAGTAACTTCCTGGATCAGCTTGAGTTTATATGAGATTCTAAAGAACAAGTGCCCCTTATTCAGTTTCTGATCTGTTTAACTTGTCTCAACGACTTTTCCGAGTACTTTTAAGTAGTGTTTTGAGTTCTTGTTGTGCATTGAAGTATTCTTGACAGTTATTGTTGGAGTTCTATATTTTATTACGATTCATATTTCCCCTCTTATCTGTCTCTGGCAATGAAGATGTAGATTCCAAGCCTTTCCTTAGTGCTCCAAGCAATATTGCTGTAAAGGAAACCAAGGCCTCTGGAGATACAGAGGTGAATATTGTGCTACTTTTGTTTTTCGTATCTCTATCAACTAATACTAATTTTACATAACTGTTACAGATCCCATTTCTTGAGAATGTCTACTGGAAGGAACTTGGCCTGCTCATCTTTGTCTGGGTAGCGTTCCTTGCTTTACAGATTGCTCAGGTTTGTTCTCCAATTTCTACTATACCTTTTTCCTTTCCGTCATATCTTCATGTTGGAAATTTCACCATGTATTGGATACTAATAAACCTATAGGCTAACTGATAACATGTTGGAGCAGAAACACACAGCAACCTGCTCAACAGCATTCTGGGTCGTAAACTTACTGCAGGTATCATGCCTTGTCCTGAGCGTTTGTTTAGAATCTCATTATTCAATTTCAACTAAAGGAGGACCTGAATCCTACACAACATGACTCGATTGAGAAATTCTCAACTTTAAATATTATGTTGCAACTACCTCTAGAAAAGAAGCATTACAGTTGTCTAGTTCCTGACTTTTATTACGGGATTTGGGAAAATACTGTGTTACTCTTAACCAGTTTCTATTTTGTGGTCAAACTAACTTGGACAGTTATAAAACACCACGTTGATCAGAAATGAGTTGATAAACATCTTTTTCAGAAGCCTGGCTCTAAAGCATTGGAGTGTACTGAATGTTTCTCACATTGGCAACTTGCAGATCCCAGTTGCAGTGGGTGTATCCATGTATGAGGGGGTTAGTTTATATAAAGGAACGAGAGTGATTGCATCCAGGGGAGATCAAGGGACAAACTGGAAAGTCCATCAGCTATTTCTATACTGTTCCTTTGGTGTACTTGCAGGTATAGTTGGCGGATTGCTAGGTTTAGGTGGAGGCTTTATTTTGGGCCCTCTCTTCCTTGAGCTGGGAATCCCTCCTCAGGTGTGTGCATCATCCTCCAGGTTTTCACTTCCTTCAGTTTCATTATGATTTGCTTACAGAATTGTCATCCTTTACTTGCACAGATCATTTCCCTTTTAAGATTTTTATAAACATGTTAATTGTAAATTTCTTCCAAGTTGCTCATCTGATACTAGTGGAATTATGTTTTCAAGTCAACGATATGTAGTTTTTGTGGAAGTAGGTAATTCAAGTCCACACGACCCTCGGCTCTGATCCCATGTTAATAACCACAAACACCAAAAAATCAAGCTGTTAGTGAATGACAGAACAATGTATGTCAAAGGGTCCTGACAGTCCCCCTCATGTGTGGGGCTCGACTCCACACATGGACAAAAACACGCCAAACGATCATATGTGGGCAGAAACATATCCCTAAACACACTACGCCAGCTCTAATAAGTGATAGCATATTAATAACCAGAAACATTAACAGTCCACTCAGGCCTTGAATTTGTACATGTGGAGCACATGGTTCAATGATTACAAACTTCTATGTGATAGGCGGGCCTCACCAGGATGGAAATAACTCTCCAAATGTAACCTAAACAGGAAGATCCTAGCCAGCCAATATTTGTTTGTTTTTTTTTTTTTTTTCCTTTTTTCTTTTAAACCTGGTTGAGCATGGTCCTTAGATACATTCTTGCTTAAATTTTCTCCCTCTTTAGCAAGCTGTTGACACCCAAGCATTAGAATTTTCACACTGGTGGAGTTCTTCTAAGTGTCATTAGATTAGTACTGGATGAAATGTCCATGGGCTCAGTTGCAGATTCTGAAGATAATTAGGATGCCTCAGGAAGGGTTTTTTCATGAGAAATTAAGATACTACAACACCCTCCAGTAGCAGATTGTAATAATTGTTCTTTGCACCGTTACTTAACTTTTGAATCACTTCCTGATTCAGTAGCCTAGACTGATGGATTCAGCCAAGTTGTCATTATACGGCATGCTACATTTCTGATCTGATGCTTGCAAATTTGTGTGCATATTCCAAGTTTGACTATTGAAAATTTTGTGCAGGTGTCTAGTGCTACGGCCACCTTTGCAATGACATTCTCTTCATCCATGTCTGTTGTAGAATATTACCTTCTGAAGCGTTTTCCAGTCCCCTATGGTATGGAATCCAGACGCATGCACATGCACACACGAACATACTAATCTCCAAATGTTAAGCTTATATATCCACTGCCATTTTGGCAGCTCTCTACTTTGTTGCAGTGGCAGCAGTTGCTTCACTTGTCGGGCAACATGTGGTGAGAAGGTTAATCATTATAATGGGAAGGGCATCTCTCATCATCTTTATTTTGGCTTTCACCATTTTTGTCAGTGCTGTCTTGCTGGGTAAGGATATGAATACCTTTAATTGTTTGAAGTTTCAAGCAACACAAAAGTTCATGTGGACTAATGTCTACTTGCCTACCCTGTAATATAATGGGAAGGGCATCTCTCATCATCTTTATTTTGGCTTTCACCATTTTTGTCAGTGCTGTCTTGCTGGGTAAGGATATGAATACCTTTAATTGTTTGAAGTTTCAGCAACACAAAAGTTCATGTGGACTAATGTCTACTTGCGTACACTGTAATATATTGGAAACCATTGCATAATTGGAAACCAAAAAGAATCAGGGCACACAAAAGGTTTTTAAATTTAAAGAAAGTAAAACAAATTTTCCTGTGCTTTATGATGACAAGGACTTGCCTCCCATCCCTTAATTTATCAAACAGAGAGGATGTTAATAAAGAGAGATGATCCCGTGTTGATGATTGGCTGGGGTTTTCCATGTTGTCCCCTTGCGTCTGTCCCTGTGGGGACACTTGTTTGTTCCAGTCCATTCATATCTGTATTGCTGGTGTTCCAATTTTTACTCCAGTTGGATTATATACACTGTTGGATTGATCAATGCTTGTGAAGCAAGATTAAATGTAGGTTTTTTTTTAAATTCATTTGTCAATCTAACAGTGTATATTGCTGTAATTGGATTGAAATTTGGACCAGTGTCTAGTCATGGTAATGTTCATATGAATGGATCAACATGTGGTGAAAAATCTGATGCGGTCATCAGAATGGGATCACTATAAATATTGGAAGCATTGATTAACACCTTATTAAACAATGTTTAACATAATAGTTTTGTTTTGGGGTTCTCAACATGTGCAAGTTTATTTTTGGACTTCTAAAGCCCATTCTCAGAAGAGATTACAGTCTGAAGGAATTCAATTGCAAACCATATATTTAGCTGAATTGGCATTGAGCATAATATGTAATCCAAAAAATGAATTTAATTATTGTTGTTGCTGCTGTTGTTAGTTACTGGCAACATGACTATAACCTGCAAGCAACCTCATGGTTGCAACAATGAGCACCTTCTGACAGCGCTACTACCCAGTATCAAATATACATACTTTAAGGATTTTTATCATGAGCAAGCCCAAGGTTCCTTATTTCTTGTCATGAGTGATTAGGGCATTTAATCACGATGGCGTATTTAATTTAACAGGTGGGGTTGGCATATCAAACATGATTTGGAAGATGAAGCAAAAGGAATACATGGGATTTGAAAGCCTCTGTGAGTACAAAGCTTAGCATGGATATCGTCAAGATCTGAAAATTGTCACTATTATTCATTTGTTTCAGCCCGAAATGCTGGGCTTTCTTCTCTTCCCCTTTCCAGTCTGTGTCTGTGTTTGTGTCGATTTAATGCAGCCAAAATATGGTATGGGGAAAGTTGGGGCTATAGTTTTTTCTAGACAACTCAAAAATACGGTTAATGAGACATTAAATTCTGAAATGCCAAAATACATATATTTTACTTTTAAATACACTTCTTTCGCCCAAAAATATGCCATGGTACTCTTAAAATATACCAAAATGTCCACATGTGCAATACAAGTGTTTAATATGATTTGCACAAAAAAAATAAAAATAAAAGTGCTTAATATGGTAGCTTTAGAAACTACAAAGAAATTGTGTGCATCTGACCCTTTGAATAAAATGCTGAATGCAACTTTATATATATATATATATATATGGGTAGTGCTAGACAATGCATGTGCATTTTTTATAACAAAAACGCCACTCCTAGTTGGGCCCACCAAAATGCATGATGATCATGGAAGTCTATTGGATGGAAAGATCTATATAAGACCTATCTATAAGCAAACTTTTGATTTGGTAAGATCATCCTAACCCTTTCATCCATGGCCCTAAAATTTAATGGTTTTAGACATGGGGAACTGCAAATTACCACGTTGGGTTGGCCAAGCCCAATTGGGTTAGGAATTGCCTTTATCAATATCATGACTTGAATCTGCAGCCTCATGTTTTAGCATTCAGTGCCCTTCCGATCTTACAAATGGTAGGATTGTATATATTGTTTAGAGCAGGACTTGCTTATCTTATTTGTTGAAAGAAAAAAAATAGTGAACTCTTATCTGATTGTATTTGTGACACAGTTTCAATATAAGCCTCGACTACTAGCCCCATCAACCAAGCTAAATAATGGTGGATATAGGAAGGGATTTTAATGAATAAGCCTGAGTTTTAATTTTGATTTGATAATCATAACCATTGAACCAAGGTCACTCAAAATGGAGAATGCAAAGGAGGTATATACAGGTTCATCATGTTTCAAATATATATATATAATTATGTTTGGCAAAGACAATTAATTAATCCAGTTGTCTAAATCACTCCAATCATATCGGAGGTTGGGTCGATTCCAGAGTCTGTGATTTGAACGGTGGATCAACTAAAGTGGGCCACATTTGATAAACAGGTGGTCAGGATACCTACCTGGTAATTTCGCTTTAGTTAACAATTAGTAAATTAATGTATTTGTTAATTAATATGACTTGAATCCATGAACAGGGGGCATCAGTGTCTGAGTTTGGATCCAAATAGTTATTAGTCATGCACTCATGCTGAGCCAAGCCCAACCTCATAGCGAACTGGATTCACTGGAACTTGGAGCAGACTGGCTAACTAGTCTTCGGCCCGAGAATTCTTATTGGAGCCAATTAGAAGAAAAGAATATACGTGACATTTGGGTGCTTTAAAAAAAAAAATTTCTAGACCTGAGGAGCTTAAATTTAATTGGGTAGTGCTGGTCGTGTTGGTGAAAGAATTGGTAGTGCACGTGTGCATGCGTGCTGAGTATTGTCAAGGGAAATTAAGGAAAAAAAAACAAAAAAAAAAAAAAAAAACAAAATTGAAAAATCAACTAGCTCCAAAACCTCTTCCCTGTAAACTCTTGTATGGGAGAAATGATTCCATTTTGCTGCCATTAAGTAGCTGAAGGCTTATTTATCTTTTGTAAGCCCGCCATTGCGTAATCAAACACTCATGTCACATGATCCCTTCTACATGGAAACTACACCAAGTTTCATTTTAAATAGAGTGTCATACACTATTGAATTGATTGTGCAGCTTTTTGGTTCCCCACGCGTCAAGAATCCTATTGAAGTGGAATTTGAGTCAATTCCTATCATGAGTTGCCCACATGTTATGAGTGAGTTTGATCCCAGTGAGTTGAACTCAGGCAGAACAATCACATTTTAGTTGTCATCAACATCATACAAAGGATTATGAATGATGGTTGGAGAATTCAGGGGAATAGACTGGAATAAAATTATCCTACTGCCAAGAAATTCAGTATTTCTCGAGAAATCCAATCCATGACAACCTCATATTGAAATTAAAATAATTCAAGAAATGAAGTAAAAATGCATGTTTTTGTAAGAACAGGGTTGCCAATATCATCAAACCACCTTGTGATCTGCATTCTGGCAAACCAGATCATAGGTGTTTTTGAAATCTTGGATCTAAATGTGAGCATTCCATAAATATGAACTGCTAATCCTAACCCTAGTGAACTGAGATCACTAACATGAAGTGAACTGCCACACATGAAGCATAAACTGCAAATTTTTACTTGATGATATTGATAATACTGCTCCTTAATCCATGCAATTTTAAGAAGTCCATTTTGTCAACAAAAAATAGAATTATAAGATGGAAAAAACTACCTCAACACTAAGCCTAAATTTTCTCACATGATTGTATTCCATAAATCATATAATTCCTTAACCAATGCCTATTTCCTATTTTCTCCATCTTTTGTCCTATCAAAATAGTGAGAGAGTAGAATAGGTGGAGAAACCGTACACTTCTCAAATTATGTATTTTCTGTTGTTTCCTCCTCATACGCTTAAATTTAAAATGGTCGCGATTGGCAACTTACGGGGAATTTGCAAAATTGAGGATTCTCCCTGTTCCTAAAACAAAGCTTTCCTCATTGAGGATTTACATGGCTAAGGATTCCTTAAAATAGGTGAGGGATTTGCAAATTTGAGGATTTTATATCCTTCCCTTTTAAGAGGAATTTTTTTTATTTTTGACCTTAAGACTCATGACACAGGTCACACATGTAAGGTGATGAGAACTCCTGCATAAGAGGAGAGATGGACACAACTTACACATGTTATGATATATAAACACAACTCACACATACAAGATTGATATAAATATAACTCAGACACGAAAGGTGACAAAAACTCACATATGTAAAGAGGTAGGAGGCCGGGTTCAAACCCAAGACCTCTCAATTAGATAGACCACTCCTTACAAGGTAAGAAGCCATTTTCGGAAGAGGCAAACCTTGGAATCCTAAAAATTGAGGGTCTCAATGGCCCACATCCAGAGGGACAATTGCCAAACATAGATCTTTCCTAAATTTTGTGGCGATATGGAAAATATTATGTGGAAAGCGGAAATCTTTTTTTCATTTTTTCCTCTTAAAACATGTTTGTAATTATAAGATTACCCCTCTTTAACCTAAAATTTCAATTTCAGGACACCATGCACAAACCCTTATTTCACTGCCATCCTATTCTATCTGAATTAGGAGTTGAAAGTGGGAAAGAAAATGATTCCTCTGCAATCTTTCCCTCCTTCCTCTTCCTTCAAATACCCTAATCTGACCCACTCTCAAATCACCTCTTCTTCTGAAAGACCCAGTTCCAGTTCCACCCAAATCACTCATTCCCTGAAAAAAACCAATTCCAATCCCACCCAATGCACGCCTTTGACTAAAAAGACTAATTTCAGACCTACCCAACTCACCACCTTTCTGAAAAACCCAAGCTTTCTAGGGTTTAAGCTTCTCAGTCCAAGAACTCGATCAGGGAGAATCCAATGCAGTGGAATCGATGGCCCGGCCGCGGAGGAATCGAAACCTGTTCTGGAATTGGAGAACAGTGGCGGGAACAAGGAGGATGGTGGAGGAGATGATGATGGAGGAGGTGGAGGCGGCGCCGGAGAAAGCAAGGGTCCGTTGCCGGAATGGCTGAAAGTAACAACGGATGATGCGAAGACGGTCTTTGCGGCGCTGGCGATATCGCTCGCGTTTCGCTCGTTCGTCGCAGAGCCTCGATTCATCCCTTCTTTGTCCATGTTCCCCACATTCGATGTTGGAGACCGCATTGTAGCTGAAAAGGTTGTTTTTTTTTTTTAACCCTCTGTTCCTTTTGGAATCTTGAATTGTTCTGCATTCATTGCTTAAAGAATGAATGGGGATTTTTTTTGTAGTGATTAGCTGAAATTGTTGATTTTGGTGATAAATATGGGAATGGGGACTAAAAAAATTTAATTTTTGATTTCTTGGATGCTAATTCTAACCATGTAATTGGTGAGAAGTTGAATGCTATTTATTGCCAAAAATGGAATTGGGGTTCTGGAAATGTTAGAAGAAATCAGTACCAAATGCTGAGTTTAGGTTTAGAAAGTAGAAAAAGGGTCCTCATTATGATGAAACTAGTTTGTGCATTATACAAAAGACGATTGGTTAAAGAGTTGGGTGTTTAATTCAATATCCTGGTTATCAGTGATCTAGACCACTTATCTGTTGGGCACTACCGTGGATGGGCCACTGTAAAATGATCTTGCCAGCTGGACCTTCTTACCTATCTGATTACTGATTAAAAGATTCATGGAAGGTAAGAATGGGGTTGAATCAGGTTGGGTAAAATTATGCAGTCGATGTGAAAAAAGTCCATCGATGATTCAATCAGCACAAGTTTTGGGCCATGCTCCATCTGTAGTTGGACCTCACAAGATGAATTGCATGATCACCATCCTTTTCTGCCTTTCATCTGATCCTCTTGAAAATATCCGTGCTGGGTGAAAGGTTAGAAAGCCTATTTATGCTTTCTATTGTTAGTTAGCTGTGGGATTTGAATTCTCTTTTAGCATTAGTTGGGAATGAGGGTCAACTTTTTAATATGCAATGGCAGATGCATTGGCAGCTTCCTAAGCAGTCATTTTTATCTTCATTTTTGTTATTTCCCACACTATGGATACTATTTGGTCTAATGATAATGTGATTTCTAAAGCTTTATATATAACTGGTGTTTCATTTCGGTATTGATAGGTTTCATACTATTTCAGAAAGCCATATGTAAATGATATAGTGATTTTCAAAAGCCCCCCAGTCTTGCAGGTAAATATGATGTCTTTAGAAGTTGCAATTTCTCCTAAACACCTTGTGCTTGTTTCTTTGACAGAGAAGCTCTTATTTTGCAGGAAGTAGGATATACTGATGGGGATGTTTTCATCAAGCGAGTTGTTGCTAAAGAAGGTGATGTTGTGGAGGTGAGCTGAATATAATCGATGGCTACAATGCATGTGTGCATGCATGCTAGTTAGTTCTTAGGCCCAGGACGAAGTGTTTTATTTCTCAAGCACCAAATAAGTTGTCTTTAATCTTAACTTCTTTTATTCATTCACATACACCAATTGCTTCTTGCATAGTTACCTTGTGAGGAAAACAGAGAAAGAAAGGGACCTAGATGCCCTTTGATTGGTCTATGTAGGCAACGAGTTTCAGATGCCGCAGTATGGCACATTTGTGTGCTCCGATGTACTGCTTCAATGTCCAATCACAAATTGTGTATTTGTTGGCATCTTTTTCTTAGACTTGTATATTAAGATCAAAGGGCACTGATGCATCTTGATATGTAACCTTAGTCACTCATTCCATGCAAATGGGACTTATGTTTTAGTGATCTAGACCATTCAAATAACCAGACCGCTGTGGATGTGGACCGGAATGTCCCAAAAGTTCTCCAGATTATATGTGGCCTTCTTTTCAGACTACTGCTTTATTTTTTTTTTTGTTAACCACCAATATCTAGGCTACTGTAGGGCCCATCAGAACAAAAGCATGCATCACGGTAGAATGGGTCCTGCTGTTAGTGTCAGTTGCAGATGGTACCATATATACCCTAACCCGTCTCTCTGCCAACTGATTTCATGACTTGGCAATTATATAAATTTTCTAGTTTAGGTTGTGTAAATATGCGTCATTTTCTTGGGAACTCTTGCCACAACCTTGTTCAGGTCAGTTTTAACTTTTAAGTGGGTGTTGCTGTTGCCTGAATGTTCTTTGCTCTACTTTTTGTTTATTACAAAATAAGTGTTTGAAGGTTTCACAGAGGAAGACTTTTCCTAATAAATTAACTAGCTTTTTAAATTCCAGGTGCATTCATCTATTGCTTTACATTGGAAAATAATCTGCACATACATATGCATCATAATTAGCTTTGTCCTTAAATGCGCATCATAGTTAACTTTGTCCTTGCAGGTTCACAATGGGAAGTTAATAGTTAATGGGGTTGTGAAAAATGAAGATTTTATCCTCGAGCCACCTTCTTATGACATGAGCCCAGTTGTATGGCTTCCATCATCCACTTTGTTGTTTTATTAGTTATTGTTTTGATTTCTGAATGTTCTTATCTTCATCTAGCATAGTATGGGGAAAGATAAGTTATTATATGCTAATTTGTAGAATTTGTAGGGTATTTCTGTTGATCTCATGGGCTTGTAGCAAGAAGAGGATTCCTATATATCAGAAAAAAGAAAAAAAAAAAAAAGAGAGGAAGAAATACAAGTCTTCCAGCTATTATATGATTTGCTGTTTACGCTTCGAATATTGTTGAATGCCACATTGCCACTATTTGATGACTGCCATCTTTCTTTCAATTGGTCAAATGGCAGCATGTACCAGAGAGCTGTGTCTTTGTGATGGGTGACAACCGCAACAACAGCTATGATTCACATGTTTGGTATTTATATTCATTACCTCTTCAATTTCCACAGTTCACAGCTTTTCAGCTGCTACCATATAATATATTCACTAGATTGCATCAACTTCCACTTTTTGCTCAAATTCATGCTTCTAATTCTCAGGGGTCCTCTTCCTGCTAAGAATATATTGGGAAGATCGGTGTTCAGGTATTGGCCACCGGGTAGAGTTGGCAGCACTGTTCTGAAGGGTAGCGATGAAGATGTGAGGCAAATGACAAGCAGTCCAGCTCCGCAATGATGAGACTTGTGGATGATTCGAGGACAAGTGATAGGGCTGTTTGGGCTGCATTTTTGGGCTAGGTAATCCCATTGCCATTTGTTCAATGAGTGCTCTTTCTGAAGTGCAAGCTCTTATTGTGATTTATGTAATTTCAGTTGTTTTATAAAAATGTCTACATTTTTTTCTCCTCCAATTCAAATCGACAAATCCAACTAAAGTTGATCATTTCTCTTTGTAGCTTTGGCTCCATCTTTTATTAGAAAATGTCACCATTTATCAGCAATGCAAATTTTCAGTGGCAGCTAGGCCATCCTAACTTTGGAACAGCGTGGCCTGTTGCTGAGCACACCTGGTCCAACCCTATGATCAAGAGGGCTGGTATGGTTTCTGTTTTAAACCCATTTGTGCTCTGTGGCTTGTTTAGGCCCACAGGTGGATTTCTCTGGTCTGCTAAAACTCCAAAAAAATCATCATTGGGCTAAGCTTCTTCGTAAGGATTCAAAGTTCAGCCATTGGAGATTTGCAGTCATATCGGTGTCCTGTCGTACTACAGGGTACTGCAGGGTAGGGGTGCAAATTTATGAACAGCCAACTCCACTCAAACCCAATCCAGTAGTATTGTTTTGGGCTGGCCTTTCATGACTCTAGTTGGTTTCTGGTTGACATTTGCAATCCAATCAATGAATGGGGTGCTTCTATACATGCCACTCAACCCATCAACCAATCCAAACTGAATCCAATTTATAACTCATTCCACCATGACCCCAACCTGAGCCCATTTAGTAATTTTTTAGTGTTTGCTTTTAACTTCCAGGTTTGGTTTTGGGTTGACGTTGATAAAACAACTAGTAAATAAACTAGAGTTTATCTTTAACTTGTAGTTCAGTTTATTTTATTTATTTATTTTTTTTTTTGGTAAAGAACTTGTAGTTCAGTTGGCTGGGACAGTTGCATATGTGAAAATGTGTGATACTACATGTGTGATACTACCCAACTAGAGACCAGGGATTCATGATACCTATACATATATGTGATACCAAAGTACCAACACAGTTCAACCATGGGTGTTTGTGTTTTTTGGTAGAAACATTTGGTTCATGTTGCCACGGATGTTCCACGATTCATAGTTTCATGCTTCTGACTAGAGACACGTGGCATCCATGGAGTACGGGCCAACGGTGGTGATTTGCATCAGAAACAAAATGCTATGGAAATAGAATTCTATGTTGATTTTGGGCAAACTTTAAACCTTGAGATAAAAAGTGTCATATCTTATAAGTTCAATTCAATGATAATAAGCTTGTGAAATGAAATCTGACGATTGTATTTTCCTTTTTAACTGCAAACAAGAAGCAAGGATAGCTCATTGGCCAAGCTATTGTTCACTGTTGGATAAAGGGCCTCCAGCTGTGTAAACATATGCCCACACAATATGCCAGGATCGGGTCGTGGTGGGGACAACTGATCATCCTCAAATGGATCGACAGGCTTTTGAATTTTTATCCTTTAATGGCGGTTGCAGTATTTATATCCATGATCTCTCTAACCAAGAAAGATATAAGCCAAACCCTTACATTAGGTACATTAGGTGGAGCAGTTTCCCAAACCAATTCACATTTTGTATGTTGCAGTTTAAAAAAAAAAAAAGCCAAAAAACCCCACTTCTACTTACCATTAGTATAATATACAACATTTACATTTTATATTTTTCTGAAGTGATTTTTTTCTTTTTTTCTATTTTTATTTCTTATTTATAATGTTATTTTCTTAATATATCATTAAAACACAAAATTTGAAAATGTCCTCTCATTAAATAATCATTGTATTATTATGCTCACACCCATAGCCATATCATCCCAATCCGGTTAATTCATCTAAGATTGGGGCCGGTTACGATTAACTTGGACGGGCAGAAAAGGTAGGCCTCACAATCCAGACAGGGAATTGCATAAGAAATTCTGGCCGCCCTGTTGCCCCCTAATATAAACAAGAAAGGCATGTAATAAGTTAAATCTAGTACTCTCTATGATAAACCGTATAGGAAGCAAGTTTTAAATAAGCCAACAAATACACCACAAAAAGACGTATAAATAAACTCTCTGTTCACTAAAACTATCTAAAAACCAACCATTGTCAAAGTTCAAAATTGGAACCATCTTCGCTGCAACATTTTGTTGGTTCCATGATTATATGAATGCATATAGAATGTTCTTCTTGACAGTGAACTCGTCTGCCTTTGATGGGCTGATAGACTGCAACCATAAAAAGAAAAAGGAAAAATTATACATGATACAATGCTTTTGGTTAGAAAGTTATATCAAAGACTCCATTTCTTAAGAATCATTCTACAGAATTTTAGCATAGGTTTCCAACGGATGCATTAAAAAAAAATCCAAAACCAGATGCATGTTATAAAGGGTTGATGAAATGATATAGGAATTACCTTCTCCAGGATGCGCTGGAGTCGCTCAGTTTCTTTTTTAGCATAATCAACACCTTTCTCCATGCAGCTTTTGGCAGCCTTTAAGTAGATCTTACCATGCCTGAAAACAACATGCCTAATTCAGAGAAACTGTATTCCTTCCTGAAAATCATCTTCAGCACAGGATGCTTATCAAATCCCAAAGAGCATAAATGATATGGCCACATGACACGCATCAAGATCTACTAGAGGAGGCCCAAGAATAGCTTCAGTTGTTAGCCCATCAGTCCTAACCCAACGTAGTGGGGCCAAGCCTATAGATGACTGGCACATTGGGCCTAGCCCATGGTCACTCACCCCTTTGGCCAACCGTATATGAGTCCTTAGTATGGAAATTTCCCCCAAAAAAAAATCTTAGAAGATTTTCAAGACATACATTATCTAGAAATTAAGAAGACTTCCTACTACATCAAGCAAGGAAAAACGATTGGCATGTTATCAATAAAGATAATTGATTGGCATACAATCAATAAGAGAGCAAAGAAAATCCTATTTAAAGAGAAACACAAGAGATTGACATGATATGAGTGAGGAAAGAAAACACTAACCCTTCTATAATAAAATAAAATAAAATAAAAGGGAATTGACATGTAATCCGTAATAGGAGGATGTCATTCCATCCTCTACAAATTCCATTTTAATGCATTGAGCAAGTGTTTCTCCTTATGAGAAGACTCCTTAGGTTGTCAATGGTAATGAATCCCAAGGCATGACATCCATGCTGAATGTGTAAAGATTCCATCCATCATTAGTTCCCAATGATAAAGGAAGTTGATAACAAGTGATTTCCGAGGGGCACATGCAAACTCTCCTATCCACATGCACCGGGTAAAACTATGGGAGCAACAAAATTGTAAGCCTTTAACAGCCCCTTGCTTGAACTGTAATCCCTCCCACACGATCAAAACTCTATATAGCTATCTCCAAAACCCCATGATTTATACCATGATAAGCCCAAAGTGAAAGGCAGCAACAAAATTGGTTGTATCTGCAGACAAAGTTGCATTCTTCTTGTATGCATCTTTAACAGCCCCTTGTGCTTGAACTGTAATCCCTCCCACACAATCAGAACTCTATATAGCTAACTATCTCCAAAACCCCTTGTGGGGCCCGCCCAGATGATTATTGACTTAGGACACAAAATAGAAAGGCTACAGTGGTACGGGATGCACCAAAATCTGCCTGATTGGATTCCATCATGTGGTTTTTAAGGCCAAAAAACTCAGCATGTAATATATTGTTAAAAACAAGCATGATTAATTAAACAGTGAATACAGGTCGGATGAGTGTCAGAGTTGAGGTAAGGACCAATGCAATTTTTTGGGGGGTGGGAGAGAGGCGAGGGGAATGGGGGAAGGTTTGAGGCGAATATCAGAATCTGTCAAGGAACACACAGGAAACACTCGGAGAAAAAAAGGAAGGAAGGAAAAAGACATTGTCAGCAACCACATCAATTTTATTTTTTCATGGAAAGGAATTACAGCAGGTTTGTCAAAGGATCCAACAAATAGGTGAGGCATCAGTTACTCCTTATTTGAGAATGATTAAGCTTGAATTAGGAACCATGTAGTTGTAACAATGAACCAATATTCATGAGCTAGTCATCAAAACTTTGCATTAACAGTCACAGCAATCTTGGGGCTAAGCTATGTTGGAATATGACACATTTTAGTGATCATGAGATTTACCCAGACCAAGCTGCTTTTCGCTCTAAAGAGAACTACTGGTTTGCTATTGATAACCTGAATAGGAGAAAAAGGAAATATAGGAGATAATAGGGATGGAAAACAAGGAGGAGAGGTTTTCAGCTACAGGAAGAAGTACCACCAGGTGAAGTTAAAGTTGGTTACAATATTTCATTGACAACCTCCTGGCAAAGATACAATGATGTTGATGCAGTCAGCATTTTTATGGTATTGACAGATGATGATGGATGCCTAAATCCCATAGGCTGAAAGGATGGGCAAGGATAAAATTCATGGCATTGTACATGTTATGGAGAAGAATGAAGCATAGCAGGTTACAACATACAAGAGCTTTGAATGGGTCAGCTCTATATGTGTAGAAAAACTGCTGGAGAAAATGATTTCTTTTGGAAGAATGAACGTGGTATGCAAAATCAAAACATCAGTATCCAGGCATCATCAATATGGTACAAGAAGCAAGATCAAGGTGACAAGGCATGGGTAAGGAAGCAGTTGAGAGAAGGCAGCCAAGGGCCCAGGAAAATGGTGATTAAATCACAAAATGAGGGTTGCATCCAAAGGCCAAGACAAAGATGAAAATAGCGGTAACGGCGGGCGTAGCGGCCTGTCGCCAAAACGCTACGTAGCATAGCGGTGCTACGTAGCGGCGCGATTTGGAAAAATCGTCAAAAAAAAAAATTGAAAAAATTGTAAAAAATCTAGAATATTGGAAAATGAGAGAATATATATATATATATATATTTTTTGCAAAAGTAACTAAGATAAGGGGGCGTAGCGGTCCTCTCATTGTATGAGGTCCTCTATCGCTGTATAAATAGAAAACAATAGTAATGATCATTTTTTTCACATGTGTTCATGTTGCTTAGTTATGCCAACTTAGAAACTAATGAAAGGCTTATAAAAGAAAAAACTATGTCATGAAGTCCAGACTTAAGAGTACCTAGAAAAAAAAATACATCTACCAAAAGGGGTGTCTAATAGGATGTACTTAGAGAAGACCTCTCTGTATCAATTATAATTCGGCAAGATCATGTGCTTTTTTGTGTTCTTTTAAACATAAAAGGGTAGAAGAGTTGTGTAGAAATGTTATTTGGAGAGAAGAAAAAAAGAAATAAGTCTTATTATACATTTTAAAAAAATTTGGAAAGTAAGAATTTTTCTCACCCCGTGAATTTTTCTCACCCCGTAGCGGCTGCTATGGGTGCGACGGCCGATAAATCGGCCGTAGTGTGGCAGTGGCTACTGCTACGGCTGATATATTGGCCGCTATGTAGCATATCGGCCAATATTTTCATCCATGGGCCAAGGAGATTGGCTATCCCATTTCTTGTTTACCATCATGGTCCGAGACCTAGGCTCCCTACTGACCCAGCCAAAAGAATTGCAGCTGGTTCATGGCTTGGGGGTGGAAACAAATAAAGATGAAAGAATGGAATACAATGGTTAAGAAAACATCAAATGGTAACTGGTGGCTATAACCTATGATGCCTGGACACTTCAAAGTAGGCAACGCAGGCCGATGCTTCACTTTGTGTGTGTCAAAAATATGTGTCCCTGCTATATGCATGGCGCTTCCCTGCTGTATCTATGCCATACCTGGGCATCATAGGCTATATAATACAGAAATTCTGAACTAGTTAAAGTGACAAATTATTCGCACTTGGGCCCAATGTTTAAAACCGTAGAGTCACAGAAAATATGGGGCCTGCCTGTATAATATTAGAATCAACAGGAAACTGTAGATTTTATGAGATTCAAGAGCCCAATGAGTTTTCATTTTTGAAATTCGCAATTGTGGTATCATTCACAGAAAGATGCTCAATAGTAATAATCGAAAGGGCATCCAAAAGGAGCATTCAGAGCATACAAAAGGTGGGTCTGTGTTATCCATGAACTGCACACAAGAATATACATCATGTGATTCATAGAAAGTAAACATCTGCACTGGTGGTTCCAACGTCAACTGACACAGCATAGAGCCACCGATGAAAAAAAAAAAATCCAGAACCCCAAATCAGCTAAAAGCCTCAGGGTATGTAAAATGTACTAGGGAATATGAATAGGAAAATCCTAAACAGGTATCAAACGAAAGTGAACCCATACCAAAGTACATCAGACACTGAGATATCCCACTGACAGTGGTTCAGTAAATAAGTGCAGCCAGAAGAGTTTTCTACTTTCATGCGCGTGCGCGTGCAGAGTCACACACACATTGAATGGTGCCAAGAAAGGAATATTCACAGAATGAAAGCATTCAAAACAGGAAACAGCAGTAATAGACTGAGATGGACTCATTTTCAACTTAGACAACTGAACAATTATAAAATTCTTTTAAATCAGAGCAGATATAAACAATCATCTAAAATAGATTTACCTAGCAGAAGAGCCCTTGAGCTTCCCAGCTTCCTCTTCCATCTTGGATAAGATTGCCTTCCGCTCATCATTGCTGGCACTCACAAACTCCTTCACCAATGCATCTAAACTTTCAACAGTTCCAGCCTATAGATACCAAAACCTCAGTTTTTAAGACAACTTTCTGAAACCAAGGAATATAAATGCAACATTGTGAATTATCTATCACTAACCTTGGAAGTAAGTTGTCCTTTCGCATCACGGCTAGTGCCACACTTGTTATTAATGAAAGAGACAAAGGTCTCTAAATCACGGCCTTCATTATAATCTTCACCAGCTTTATTGCTCTTGGGGAAGAACTTCAATGTAGGATATCCACTGACTCCGTATCTGCATTTATAAATTAATAATAAATAGTGCTTCTATTTAACACGGTTGCCCTCATACTGGTGAAAGTACCAAAACACTTTCCTCTGAGCAATAAACTGAAACAGGATTTGAAAAAACATGCATAAAACAGCTGCAGATAGCATATAAGATCACACATTGGAAAAATGGATTATAATGTGGCAGACATCTTTTCTAATGGTAAAATGACTGACAATGCCTTGATGATCTATATTTAGAAAACTGAGGGGTAAAATCTAGAAATTGGATAATATTTGTAGATTTTTTTCCCTTTTCTTTAAACAAAGTTTAAGCAAGATCAAAACCACAGATCTGATTCCTGAATATTCAGTTTGATAACCTGGTACCAATTCCCCTTATGCTTATGGTAAATCCAAGTGTAATCTCCTAACAGATTCAATTTAGGACCTACCCCTCTATGGAGTTGTTTAGAAGAGGAAAAACTGAAAAGTGAGAATTTCCTTCTAAGTGGACTCCATGTGACAGCATAGAAGCCGAATGCCTTCAACTCCTATTTAGTTAGCATAGGAGTCCAATGTCTTGTTCAGAAGAAACCTGGAGGTGAAGAATCTCCCATGTAGAAATCACACCTTGTTACTTTACTCCTATTTAGTCTAACTTGAGAAAAGGCAAAGGTGTATAGGAGAGGTGAAGTATAGGTCTCATCTATATTTGAATAGAAAAGTTGGCCAACAATTTCTACTAAATGAATTTCCAACAAAAATACTACTTTCTCTTGATAGCAGGGCATTTCTTGAAGGAGCCTAAACAAAGGATTGATCATCCATTGGCAATTAATATTTATTTTACAAAGAAATTATAAAAATGCTCACTGTCAAAAGTTTCCTGATTTTTTCCATTCTCGTGGCAATGAATTATGCGATAAAGTTCACAGGAACTTTTGGTATGACATCGCAAATGGAATAAACCAACTTTTGACACGAACCATGACTTTTGTAATGATGTGAAATTATAAAGCCTCCTGAAGCAATTTTTCTTTCTCTTTCTATTTTTCCATTTTTATACATCTTTAATAATACATTCCCTACTATAAGCAAAGATGTTATCTATTTGCAAACAAGACTTCTTTTTAGTTTTAACAAATATCTTGTTTTTAGTTTCATAGCATATAGTTGCATCACTAAGCCAGGACAAGATTGTAATGGAGTGGCATGTTCACCATGAACACAGGATGTCCAAAATTAAGAAAAAGAAGCATGGCATCCATGATTCTCAACATCAGCAGCAACTTAAAAATAAAAGAAAAGCGTCTGATATTAGTTAGAAAAATAATAAATTTGCACAATTGTAAAACTCTTAAGGCCGCTCTTGACCCCATGCCCATGGTATTCTAGGACCAAGGAAACTCCTGTGTTCTAGCTGATCACTTCTGGTAATTCAATTTCCAAAAAGTAGGAGAGAAATCCCATGTTCAAAAGAGCAAAGAACAGAACATATGATGCAGGCCAATGGCCAAATAATCACTCATCAAATGAGGCCCAAGAAGACCAGCATAGGCCCAGTCCACTAAAAGGGTTAAAACTTAGTGATTAATTAGTCACTTAAATAAGGGCATTTTGGAAATGCCGCATGCCAAGTCTCATATTTTAGAAGTTCTATCTTGAGAGGATCAATTTCCTTGTGATTTTGCGTAAATTTAGAAAGGCCAGCAAGTCAATATCTTTAGGATCCTTGATCAGAAATAATAATATCTAGCTGAGAGTCAAAGATTACTGACTATTCTAATTAAAAGGTAAAATCTTTAATTAAGAGCCAAGATTGTTAGTCAATACTCTATATAAAGGTTGTCAAGGTTCTCCCAAGAAATCAATGAACATTTTCCTCCCCTCCAATGTTGAGTGAAACAAACTCGCTTAGCCTTGTGTGTGTGTGAAGAATCCACATCTATCCACCCCCCATTAACACAACAAATAATACTCTGCAATTTTAGTTACTCACTTTTCAGCGAGATCCTTGTGCTTGTCGGCATCAAGATTGGCAATTACAACATCTTCTTCCGATTTGAAAGCTGTTGCAACCTTTTCATAAGTCTACAAAACAAATGAACAAAAAAAAGAGGATTTAGTGCTCATAAGTCATAACTACATATAAGTAGAAGCTCCATTGCTCAGAGCCTCAATACAAAAGTATGTCTTAGATACAAGACCATCAACAGTTGTTGATCTACTTAGCACTCACAGGAGCAAGGCTTTTGCAGTGACCACACCTGCAGAAAGGAAAAATAAATAAATAACATTAGTCCGGGTGCAATACTTCTACAATGATAATAATTCAATGCCTTACTTCGCTAAGGTTCAATGACAAGCGCATGACTTAAAAGTACAGAGCCTCAAAAAGTATCCTCACCATGGTGCATAGAACTCAACAAGAACATCTTTGCTTTCATCGAGGACAACCGCATCAAAATTCTCTGCTGTCAGCACAACTACATTGGAAGGAGTGACTGCCATTTTTACATTAGTCCCTGCATTTCAAGTATGAAACCATTAGAACAACACTACTTTCATACAATTAACCATATTTTAAAATAGGAGAATAAATTTACTAACTAGTGAAGCAAGCCAATCACTTCTGTGAGCATTTATAAAATCAAATGCCGACCAACAGGACAAAAGGAAAAATACAATGAACATCATAGACTGCATGGAATCCTTAACCTATGTACTAAGTGAAGCTTAAAATATTCTCAAAAGTGGAAGCAGTTAAAAAAGGTGAAAGATAGATCCAGTGGTCCCACAAGGAATAAGAGAATAGACAAAAGGGCACAGTTTTTCCTATTCCCAAACGTTTAAGTGTCTCAGCTTGGTCCATAAGCTTCAGAATAGCACACAGCCTGACAGCCACACACAAAATGGATCAAATAAATCACTCTGACAAGATTATCACCAAGTTCAATTAGCAAATAAATAATAAAATTACATCAAAACGC
Source organism: Persea americana (assembly GCA_029852735.1). Taxonomy (NCBI): domain Eukaryota; kingdom Viridiplantae; phylum Streptophyta; class Magnoliopsida; order Laurales; family Lauraceae; genus Persea; species Persea americana. Next base: position 55,821,438 of record CM056813.1, on the reverse strand, counting down.
AGTGAACAGAAAAACTACAAAAGCCAGCCTGCTTAGATGTTAATCAGAATCCTCCAGCTTAAATCAGACAACAGATTACAGGATCCAAGTGTTACCTCCTTCGGTATTCACAAACTCAGTGAGGGATTCTGCAGTACGTGGGCCTTCATACCTAAACAATTTATGTATCAATATCATATTCAAATTCTGAGCATCCACAGCAAGAAGATGATGAAGAGAAGGTTAAAGATAGTGAAATCAGCAGTTTTATATCTTAAGGGAGCACATATGAGAATATACAATTTTTATAAAGCAGAAGCAACTCACTTTTGGGGTTCCAAGGACCCTTTTGGGAACCATTTGATGGTAGGATATCCTGTGACGTCATATTTGGTACATAGGTTCTTTTGGTCATCACAGTCCACCTATTGAAACACACGAAAGAAAGCGTGAGAACTGCTTACTATCATTTTCTAGAGTGGGGCAAAACAGCTACACTGACTCCAAGTTTAGCATTTTTTAATGTTAACAAAATATAAGAAGAAATTCCCAAGAAGAAACAATCCAAGAGATCCTTAAGATATTGATATCAATTGATTGTAAAAAAAGAGCGTCACTCTGGAGAACTAAATAAAATAGGAATTAAGATGCTTTTATGTGAATCTGATGCAATCCACATGCCAAAAGATTTCTACATGACACTTTATATAGAATTACATCTTAAAATACTGACCTTTCCAATCAAAATGGATTTAGCCTTTCTGAAGCTTGAACCAAGCCTCTCATACTCTGGAGCAAGCTTTTTACAATGCCCACACCTGCCACCAGAATTAAGAAATAAAAGCCACTCATTTCAACGTATGAACAGCAAAACAAACATATAGCTACAACCATGTAATAAATAAGAGTGTGGCAAACCACAAAATCAAATAATTATTAACTAAAACACTTAAGACTGTATCTAATCTAAGTTAGAGACTTTTTTAAAGCTGAAAACACTTCCAAAATAAGATCTCTCACAAAGATAGACAGATACAGGAAACAAACTCAGAAAATGTCTCATCGATGCAAAGTGCAAAATGAAGGTATTCGGAACAATGGCAACAACATTTACAATATCCTCATTCCTCAACCTTGGAAGAATATTAACAATCCAAAATCCCAACTACACTTATATAGCATGATACAAGGTTGCCAAGTTATAAAATTTTCAGGTCCGGGACAGGGAGTGCCGCAGGGAGATCATTAAATAAGAAAGGAACAATTAAGGTCTAAAGGCTATTTCTACCATCTGCAGCCAGAAGTCGACAAACAATAGGAAAAACAGCATCAAGCCTATCTGTCTGTATCACATTTAATACATAGTTGGTCGATGAGTTTTACAATTGTTTCTATTTGACGATATTTTCTCCATTGCACAATTGTCATGTATTCAATATATAGTACCTGACTACAATAGTAATGAAAACAATACCAGACTCTCGTCATCCCATCAATACGAGATGGGGATTCAATTTCAAGCCGTTTTCAAACTCTTGTACGATAAGCATGTAAGAAGTTAATGATATAAGAGTTAAAGTTTCAAACTTTTCCAGATACTGTAAGAACTGAATCAAACACACAGAAGAAAAAGATCTCAATCCACACAAAGCTCCGGGCTTCCAGCAAAAGAATGAAAGACACATCGCTACTCCAGCATATACACAGAACAAGGACATGAATCAACTCGATCGGATGCACGAAACCCATTCCCCTTGTTCAAATCAATCAGAACACATGAATCATCTTTTCACACTTTTACCCTAAACACGCATAAAAAGCATCTAACGTCGCAGATCATCCGCCACGTCTCGTCAGATGACAAGATCTATGGATATCAAAGATCCAAACAACGGATCTCGATCTAATGACAAAAGGCTCAGGAAATCAGGCAAAACAACGGCATCATCCATAAACAGATCAGAGAAGGGGAGATCGAGAGAAGATAGGAGAAGATGAGAGATCAATCAATACCAAGGGGCATAGAACTCGACGAGGGCGCCACGATCCTGGCCGACCTCCTTCTCGAAATTCTCCTCTGTTAGAACGACGACATCTTCTGCAATAGTGGATAGGAAGAGCGAAGCTAGGGTTAGGGTTACGAAGGCGAACCAGATCTGAGATCTCGCCATTTCTCCTACGCTTTCTCTCTCTCTTGCTCGACCTTGTTTCCAACTAGGAAAAGGCAACGAGGGAAGAGACGGTGGTTACTGTTATGACTACTATTTATATATATATATATATATATATATGTATTTATAGAGAGAGAGAGAAGTAGATAGGTTGCAATAGACTCGTGACGACTGGGCGAAGAGTCCTCGCTCGCTCGCTCTATTTGCGCGTGTGAAGCGGTGACTTTCTACGCGTCGACACGTGGCATGTTGGTGGGTCCCGTGGGCCCACGAGAAGGGCTGGGCCTGTCGCTTGACTGATCTAAGCTGTGTGCTTTTGGCGATGGGCTTGTTGGTCATGGTTTGGGCCAACCGAGTCCTGGTCCTCCCTGGGCTGCCTTTCTTTGGCACATGGGTCAGACCCGGGCCTAATGATCACATGGGCTATATGGCTAGAAAGGTCGGGTTTGGGAGGCGCCCACCCACCCTATCTTGCTTTTCATGTGGTGGTGTAATTCGGATCCTCGTAAATTTTACCATATGTTTTTCGCTTCTCAAAACGAGCTGGTAATCCTCTTCTTTAGTTGGTGAGCTGTGTATCTCTCTTTTTTCCTTTGGTGATACTACCTATACACTATAAAAGGCTTTTCACATACTTTATTTTTTTTTTAAATAATAAAAAATAAAAAATCCCTAAACTATCCATCTTTCTCTCTTTCCCCTCTCTCCCTCTCCCTGCTCTGGGAACCCCACCCGCCGCCGCCGCCCTGCGCCGACCCCACCCACCACCACCCTAAGCTGACCCCTCTCCCTCTCCCTCTCCCTCCCTATCCCTGCTCCCCGTTCTTTCTGCACCCACCTGCCCTCATCCCCATCCCCAGCCCTAGCCCTAGCCCTAGCCCTAGCCCCACCATCATTTTAGTGCCGCCAAAATGGAGGGAAAGAGAGGGAGAGAGACAAAAGGGGAGAGAAGGAGGGAGAGAGGAAGACTAGGTTGGGGATGCTTTTGCACATCCCGAACAAGCGGGAGCAACACCAACGCCCTCGCCGCCACCTCCTGCATCCCCACCCCTGCCGACTTCTTCACAAGGGTGCCCATGCATCCCGCTAGCACCCGTGGCCTGCGCTATTCGGCTAGAGAGAGGTTGTAGATCAAGGAAGCAGAGATATGTTGCATCCCCACGCTACCCCTACCTAATTAGCTCTGCCAGCTGAGGTAGGAATCCAGCGGCAGAGGGGAATGAGGAAAGGGCCCTTGCCGTCGAGGCAGAGGCCGAGGTAAAGAGGGCATAGATGGCCCAAAGGGGGTGCTCGATCGTCTCAGGTTTGGGGCTTCTTGAAGCAGAGGGATGAGGGATTTCGGGCTGGGGCCAGCGACAAGCGAGGGGAGAGGGGGAGAGGAAAAGAGAGGGAGAGAAAGGAGGAGTTGGGGAGAGGGATGGGGTTGCCGAAAAGGGGGAGATGGGGAAAGGGAGAAGGAGATGGCGAGGAGATGAGTTGGCATAGGGCAAAGGTGTGGGGTCGGTGGCTGGCGGGGGAGGGAGATAGGGAGAGGAAGAGAGCGAGAGGGATCGGCGTCGGGCAGAGGTGGCCAGACTAGGGAGAGGGAGAGGGAGAGAGAAGGGAGGAGAGGGAGAGGGGTAGTTTAGGAATTATTTATTTCTTTTTTTTTTTTTAAATGCAGTGTGTGGAGAGTCTTTTGCAGTGTGTAGGTAGCTGCTCTCTTTTTCCTTTAGTCTGTCTTACTAAGTGACATGTGGGATTTTTTCTTGGGTTTTGCAGTGACATGTGGTAGACCTATTTCTTATTTATCATATCTCCTGTAATTTTTCTTAAATAATCTACTTTTATCCTTGTAACACCTATTTTTTCTAATCATATTCTACTTCAAATTCATCATTATCATATCTACTAGGTGTGGGGTTCAATTCTTCGATCATCAATGGGATACATATGCTATGATGGAGGGTCCCCTTGGAATTATCTTGCTTAGTATGTATTTTATACACTTAAGCACTTGGTCCCCACCCATATGTGTATTAAAAAGTTTGATCATGTGCTGACTTTTTAGCATGTGATTTTAAGCTTTACTTACATAATTTAATTATGTTATTTTTAAATTTTTTTATAAATGGTTGTTTAATTTAGAATAAATTTTAAGTATAATTTTTTATATTTATTAATTTATATACTATAGTGGGCAAGCCTGTGCTTGTTTTATTCCATTTGTAATTTCATTTATACACATTCCTCCAATAGACCTCACAAATCTTACAAAATATGCATCTCTCTTTCCATTGGATTTCCTTGACATGCATAGATATTACTTTTATATTACAATATATGTTTTTTTATTTTTTTTATTTTTTTCCCCCGTTGGGCACACTAGTTATCAAGGCAAAATGACAAGCTTTTTGAAAATTATTTCTCAATATCAGGGCTATCATTTTGTGGAAGTTTTCATGGGTCCTTGGAGATGGGGGGCTAACATAAGTGTCTTCTTTGACCCAATACCCTGACCATTTCCTGTCGTCAAACCATCTAAACCTTTCCACAACGTGTCAAGGATGTAATCGTTTCGAACAATACGATCATAGAATTGAGCCGAGCTTACCTGCACCCCCACTGGGATACCGGATACGGCAATGGTTTCACGGATCATGGAGGTTTTGTGAATCATGGACCTCTCCTTTGTCAGGCCTAACATCAAAGTGTCCAAACATAATTGACCAAGCCCATAAAAACAATGACCCAGATGAGCAAGTGTCCAAATCTCAGTGCTTGAGCCCCTTTCTCAGCCTTCTCGATCCCGCTATGAGAATGCGGATCAATATTTTCAAAGCGATATTATCCTCAAAGAGCAGTTTAACTGAAAATAAAACGAACCATGATAAGTTCACAAAATTATAGCTTTTATTCATCATTTCATATGCAGTTGTGGACTTAATTAGGTTAATTGTATAGAATTACACTTAATTTCATATTTTCATGCATTTAAGCATTAAAGTTAGAATCTTAGTCAAATTTGGTCAAAATTCATTACATTGCATGATTTTTGTGAAATTAGGGATTTTCATCTCATTCATCACCAAAAAATTAGATTTTTTGGCTGCACTAATGCATACCTGCTAATTTTAACACCATGTGTTATTTTTGGTGAGTTGAGTATTTTTTATGCATTAAGTAGGCATGTAGGGTCCCATGCATGGTCCATCTAGGTTCCTCATACTTAATTATTATTGACATTATTTAATTTTATTTATGTAGGAGAAATCAAGAATGGGACGGTCATTGATGAAATTTGAGAGAGATCAAAGGTGGGATACCCTTCATGGTGGGCCGACGTATCTTGGCATCTTGGTGGAGTTGGAAAAATTGAAAATTCTCAAAGAAGTAGGAAGAAACTTAGATTTGGAATGATGGTGTTGACTTGCTGAATTTAGAAACCAAAATCAAGAAAGAGAGAGCAAATTAGAAACTTTGTAAGAAGAGTTGGCTAGTGAAAGTTGCAAGTGAGGAAGCGGGCCAAATATGGGAAAAGAATCAAATAAGAAAGCAAATAAAGAGTCCAAACATGCCTTGAACATCCAACATGGGTCCCACACAACCCATTACATGCAAAAAATAGAAGTTTTCTTAATTGCACAATTATTCTCAAAATTTTCAGGAGCAGCAAATTGAAATAGTCATAACTTTCAACCTGAGAGTCGGATTGGTGCAATCTACATACCGTTGGAAAGGTCTTTTCCAGTAGATATTCGTGGAGCCCAAGATTTCATAAATCGAAGCTATATCAAGGGAGATATGACCACTGTAAGTTGGCTGTTATAATTCTATGCAGGAATTGCAAAAAGTTTTCAAAATTGGTAACATGAGAGATATTTGAGGAGTTCAATTTGGCAAGACTTTGAGCTCAAGAGATCACACTTAGTAGCAAATCCTTTCCAATTCAAACTCTTTCCAAGTGTGAAGCCTAACTTGAGTCATAAGCAAGAAATCTTTACAAATAAAGAAACAAGTCCTAAAAAAGAATAGATTCTTTACTAAAAAAGAGGCATCAACATTTATAAAACCAACCCAAAAGGGGATAGAGGCATCTCACGTCCAGCCCTTTCTCCAATTCCCTTCTTTCTTTTATTCCTTTTTTGTTTTCCATTAGTGTTTTTTTTTTTTTTTTTTTTTTTTTTTTTTTTTTTTTAGCCTTGGGCCATGTCCAATGATTTATTTTGAAAGAGAATTTTTGTGAATGAGAAGTTGTAAAAATGCAATTTTTAATGACAAATCAAGAAGCATTCTTTGTAATGGTGGGCTAATTTTCTTGATTAGAGTTATGGATGAAGGTAAATAACTTCTTTTTATTTATTTAATAATTTTAATTTGTGTTCCATGATTATATGCTTAGTGATTAATAGGCTTGTCTTCGTGCCTTAGGTAAATCTCCATTGTTAAATTCTTAAAATAAAAATTAATTTTTAACTATTCATGCTTAGGTTTGATAGGTCATGCTTAGGATTTAGATCTTTTGATAGTTTATGCTTACTTTGATGGGTAGTTCTTAAATTATTTTTATTCTTTTATGAGATGAAGGAAGTCTTGAGTTTTGAATTTTTATAATAAAAAATGGATTTTAAAAGTTAGATTTTCCAAATTAAAAACATTGATTTGTCTTTGATTTGAAGTAAAAATTTGAATAAATTTGGATTACTTGGTAAATAATTTTAAATTTGGATTACTTGGTAAATAATTTTGCGGATGCTTATTGGATTCCTATGCTCTAATCACTTTCATTAATTAGTAGATTTCAAATTTCTAAATTAGTTATTTGTTTTTATTTCTAAATACTCAAAACTTTCTTTAATAGTTAGTTAATAGTTTTCTTAATTTAAAAGTTTATTTAATTAGCTCCATGTGGGTTTGACCTGTTCTTGCCACTGTCTCATCTAGACACTCGTGTACTTGTGGTATTTTATGATTGATATTAATCACATCAAACCATGTAGAATTTTTGATTTCATGTGTATATTATTTTTCCATAAGCTTGAATGAATTTTTTTTAACTTATTAATTATTAATTATTTTATTTGATCAAATTATAAAGTTAATTTTTTTTAATTCTTCGTACTTATATATATGGATAAGATGTATTTGTGTTCATTAATTAATTATTTATAAATCCATAAATACTATACTGTAGAACGCGGTTTGAAAAAAAATATATATATATATAAATATAATTACTTTAAAATTTAACACTATTACTCCACTTATTTCCAAACATTTGCAACCATACCCTACCCGTTTATACTCAGGTTTTTCAGTGACACGGGCCTTTTTAGTCTCTCTTTATCAAAAACCTCCATTTTTATCGACTGAATCCCTAAACGGTTCTGCTACTCCTTCAACGGATTTCTGGTTACTAGAAGCGAACTGCAATTCCACATCCAATCCATCTGAAACCGAAACATATCTCTGCCCCACTCCAAAGAGATGTGGAAAGTATCTATTTCTGCTACTGGCCCCTGCTGCTGCATCTCTCCTCCCATCCCCACCTCCATCTCCTTCCATTCACCTAACCACAACACAACAACAGAAGAAAAAACGCAATCTTTCAAGAACAGGAGACCCCAAAACACCCAAATCATCACCACCAAGAACCCCACAAAGAGGGTCTTTTTCTTGGATGTGAATCCCCTCTGTTACAATGGAACAAAACCAAGCTTACCCTCCTTCACTCATTGGGTCTCCCTCTTCTTCTCCCAAGTCAGCCTCCAAGACCCCGTCATCGCCGTCCTCGACGGCGAAGGCGGGAGCGACTTTCGCAGACAGATACTACCCTCATACAAAGCTCACGGGAAGAAATTCATAAGAAACACCACCTGGGTTTCTTCCCACACAGCTTATATCACCCACATCTTAGAGAATTGCAATGTTCCAGTTATAAGAATCAAAGGGTGGGAGGCAGATGACGTGGTTGCTTCTCTGGTAGACCAGGTTCTGAAATTGGGGTTGGGATTCAGGGTTGTTGTGGGGTCGCCTGATAAGGATTTCAAACAGTTGATTTCTGAGGATGTGCAGGTTGTAATGCCTGCACCCAAGTTGGGGCGTTGGTCGTTTTATACGATGAGGCATTATATGGGGCAATACAAGTGTGATCCGAGCTCTGATTTGAGTCTGAGGTGCATTTTGGGTGATGAGGTTGATGGGGTACCTGGAATTCAGCATTTGGCTCCTGGGTTTGGGCGGAAGACGGCGTTGAAGTTGTTGAAGAAGCATGGGTCATTGGAGAAGTTGCTAGAGGCTGCAGCGGTTAGGACTGTGGGAAGACAGTATGCACAGGATGCTCTTGTTGAGCATGCTGATTATTTGAGGAAGAATTATGAGGTGCTTAGGCTAAGGAAGGATGTGGATGTTCATCTTGAGGAGGAATGGTTAACTAAGAGAGATAACTGTAATGATTCAGCTGTTTTATCCAGCCGTATAAGGAATGTTAAGGGCTAGTTTGGACGAGAAAATCTCTAGTAGAGAATAGAGGTGAACCTTCAAAAGAGATTCTTCACCTCTAAATCTCCTCATTTCTCTACTTAGCGGGGTTGCCTCACTTGTCATTTCTCCTCATGCCAACAGCCTAATGACAGAAATGCATTTCATCGTTGGCCTCCGATGTATGCAGATTGCTTCCAAAACCCAAGCAGTTATACTAACTGTCTCAGATCAAGGTATACCATTATCTTCTTGTAATTAATAGTAGGCAATTTTGTTGTATGAGAACACCCAATGGTCAGTTGGTGTGGTTAGTCTTATCGCCATCCTATGTTCCACATGAAGTGTGTTTTTTTCCTTGATCTTTTCAATAAGTTTTTTCTCTACTTGTTCATTTTATTTATAGCATTGAGAATTGACCACCGATGTTTTTTCATTTTATAAAAAATGCCTTTGTTCAGGTATTCGCTGAATTATGTTTTGTTTATCTCATTGTATTTATCTAAGAATAGAGGCGAAAGTGAACCCTTAAAGTCCTTAAGCCTTGCAAACAATATCCCGTCGCCTCTCGCTACTGAATGTGATTGAAACAGAAACAGCTGAGTAATTGGGGAAATAACTATGCAGAAATGATTCAAGGAACTTGTGTATGAAAATTGAGAAAACGTCCTCTACTGCTTCTTCATTAGAAAATAAATGGTTTATTGATAAAACCTTTGTTTTGAGATTGTCCAACAGTTTGCTGGTCTGGATTTTTTGTTTGCCTAATTTTATTTTTTTTACCAAAATATGGATATAAACTTCAGAGAGTTTCAGCTGGAATTTCTCCCCATTATGGCAGCTGAAGATAGGGCTAATAGGTTCTGCTTGGATCCGTGGTGAGGTGGAGCTTTACTAGTTTCAATGATGGCAAATGTGTCGGGGTCTTCTTATATGCCTGTTATAGATGTCTTTATTTATTTGTTTATTTGAATGGTAACAGTAAGATTTTATAAACAAGAGGAAAGTACAACTCAGAAATAGAGCATACATAAAAGGATCTCTCGGCGGTGAACTGGTACAGGAAAGATGTACCATACACCCACACAACTACACTACACGAGCACTTAAATTACAAGAACGATCTACTCCTTGCTTCGCTAGACAATTTGCCAACATAGGTAGGACAAAGTTTTGCTGATGATGATGATGAGATGTCTTTATTTATCTTTTCACTGCATGATGTACTATTTAGCTTATTGAATATATTTAATAAGTTGTTATGAGTTGAACCTCAAGTGAGCTCTTATTAAAGCCGTCATCTCATCGTCATTATCCGGTTTTTTTTAATGGTCATTGTCGTCGTCATCATCATCATCATTTTCTTGGCATCGTTCCATCAATTTAGGGTTGGTTCCTATTGAAGTTTTACGTGTTAACAATATCCCATCAACTGAATGTATTTTTTTATTATAGAAAAACCATCAACTGAATGTACTGAATGCTGAAAGGAAAGCATCGAGTAGTAGGAGAAAGTATCTATCACTGTACATATATTCAATTTAAGAAACTTGCCTAATGATATTATGAAAATACTACATGCACTGTAGAAGTTTTTGTCTTACTCTTATTGAGCCCTGGACATTGTTAAACGTTTGAATGCATCTCTTGCATATCTAGAGTCTGGATAAGATTGATCTGCTGGAGGTTTGGAGAGTTTCACAAATGCTTGAGAACAGGCTTCATTAGCTAGGAGGGACTAGGGAGAGATGCACAAAAAAAAGGATGCTTTGTAAATCGCTGACAGAGCGAAATACAAAACCTATTGAGCTCTGCTCAAGCTTAGGTCTTTACCCTTGCCAATCCTTTTCCCCTCGTTGGTTTTTCTATTTTAATGAAATGCCTTCTTATTTTATCTTGTTGTGTAAGGTGCCAATTTGGTGAATAATGAAACCAAGCTGGTCAGTGAATTGTCTCAAAAACTCAGTCCTACTTCGAACAAAACATTAGCTGAGAAATTTAACAAATTGGTTCAAGAAAGTGAAATGCTGAACAAACGCTCGAAAAAAATCTTTATTTTGTAGGAGGGAAATTTTTTTGGAATAATGGTAATGAAATTAATAACAACAACAACAATAATAATTTCAATAGCTTGGGGAGCTCACTGAGCAGAAGTAGAGATACAGATACTGTTGAACCGTGCTCAAGCTCAGGTCTTAGCTCTTATCATTTTTTCCGGCATTTTTTCTTCCATTCCTATTCTGAAATCCCCACTTAGCTGACAATGTTAGGTTAGACATGAGTTTAGTTAACACCAGAACCTAACTTTTTGATAGATGTTAGTTAAGATATGGATTCATTGTCTAAGAAAGGAAAATATCATTAAAATAGTACTTATTAAGCACTACGCAGCAAATTATACTATTAACTGAGTCATCCTCAAGCTTAGTCCATTATTTTGGCTTTATTTCATAATGGTCAGAGAAGATGAAGTGGAGGTGGAGATAGTTTTGGCAATTCGCCTACACAACATTCAATCTGTTGCCATATTTTATAAATGCATTTTTTAATCTTCTATTATTTTCATTGTTTAAGCTTTTGTAATACTAAAATTCTAGTAGTGAATGTCATCAGTCATATGTTTTGGGTTAGGTTTCAACGAAATTTCTTACTTGTTCTGTCTATAGCTGTAGACAATGATACTGGCAATTATATGCCTAATAGCAGCGCAGTTGAACTGTATATGAGAAGTGTAAAGGTTTGTGTAAGTCCAGAAAATGGGGTTGTAAAATATAGACATTCCAAAAGGGGCGTATTGTAAAAGTTCACATTTCATTTTATGTTGTTCTTTGATGTTCTTTACATTAAATGGTGCCATGTTGGTAAGATCTTCTAAGGTTCCAATGGGCACTTATGTCCTGCCTCTTCTTTTTGTTAGGGTCCAGTATTTTATCTCTGTAAAATGTGGGCTCCATGGTTCAAATGTCTAAATGCTTAAAGATACGCTTGATCGTTTCTCTTAAAATGTTACATTTGATTTTATTGTGCCAATAGATTAACATCTGAATTCAGGTCCATTAAATGAATGAATATACCTGTCATGGAATGTTGAATGAGTAATATTAAGCATACGGTGCCTTTACCCAAAAAAAAAAAAACACGGTGCATGAATGTTTTTCCCTTCTCTTTTTTTCTCTCTTAAGAAGATTGGTTTAGTGTTTGTAGAGTTCAAATGTTAGGAATATCTCTCTCTCTCTCTCTCTCTCTCTCTGATTAAGCTAATGAAAAGGCTTTTCACTGCAGAAGGCACTCTTGTGTTTGTTCTACAACAAAGGATGGTAGAGTAGAAGAAACCATCTTATGCAAGATTATAGCTTGCAGAAGATTGCTCTTATGGCGAACTTTTTAAACCCAAGTAGATGCAGAGGAGAGCTTGCAAATGCAGTCTTCCGGGACTAGGACAGTTACATTTGAGAATCAGAATCTCATATTCCAATTCTAGGAGTAGATGTTGTATCCCATGTTCAATATTCTTATTCTATGCACAAACTTTCTCAAAGTGAAGCTAATCTGTATGCATTTGTTGCTTTCTATATAATGTTATAGAATTCTACACAACAAAATGGAATGGGCATTCTCTCTGTTTCCGATTCATTGGGTCCTTAATCCCTTATTTTAAGAGTAAATAAATTCAAGAACCTAAGATTTTACCAACTTCAGAAAGCATCCCCAGATGGAAATCTCAGAAGAATGAACCCTGTATTTTTAAGCTTAGCATGTATTGTATACTGTTGTTAAGATACTGAAGTATCATGTACTGTTGTTGCATTGCCAATCCATTCACCTGCCCGTCAAACCCTGCCTCAGCTTTGAACCAGTGAAGAATACTGGGATCTTCCTCTATAGTGACTATTTTCTATCATGTGACGAGCCTACTTGATGCTGCAGTCCAGGATGTCATCGTTGAAAGGATGGCCCAAAAAGATTCAATCTTCTTTAGATGTGTGGTCTCCGACGCCTGCAAATGGGGCACACTTTGGGGTGAGGAACATGAAGCTTGCATTTCGACTTCTGCGAAGCAATGGATTGATCAGCTGCTTCTCGCTTAGAGTCCTGTACACACTACACGCCCCTTCAGAGACACCAACAAGGCGCACGGAACTCTGGCTATCAGTTCTGGCAAGTTCTATTTGATCATGTTGTTCAAAATAGAGATGCCAAATAGGGGCTAAGCTTCCCACCCTTCCCCTTGTAGAGTATGGGCAGATGTGTTGTGGTGGATCAGTAAAAATTGTATATAACTTGGGTAGAGTTGGAACTCATGCACAGAATCAACTCTGGGTGTCAAAAACTAAAGATCATCTAATGTGGACTACCGGTTCAATTTTGATCCAGTGAGAACTGTTCTCATGGAGTCGTGAGAACTTTTCTGTAGGGCCCCATCTTGGGATGGGATCGGTGGGGATTGAAAGATCTATATGGGGCCACCTTGAATATCAAGTTTGGCCCCAATCCCATGCTCCAACCCCTCATCCATGACCGACAAGCGCAGTCTATTCGTATGGGTGTATAGTCAATCCAACAGTTCAGTTCATTCGCATTGGTACCAAAACCTGGAGCGTATGTCTATCAAGGGATCCATGCCCATTGCAAAGTTTGGATTGAGTGATAGATGGGCCCCATTCATAGTTTTCATGTTCTGAACAGTGAAAACAGTTCTCACCTCACCTGATTGTTTCCCTTTCATAAAATGGGGGTGAGACTCGGTTGCTGTAAGGAGTTGAATGATGTTGACTGATGGGTAAAAAAGAAAAAAAAAAAAAACAAAACAAAGAAAGAAGCTAAAGTACATGAGGTTTGATACTCTCATCAAAACAACATAATAATAATTTAAAAAAAAGTACATCTGGTTGATATGTGCATGTTAAGATGCTAAGATGGATAGAAGAAATGGTTAAATAGAAAAGCAAAACTTATTTTATAGTCCCTGCCTTTTGACCTAATTATCCATAAGTTGATGTAGAGTTGAGAATCATACATTACTCCTAACTTTTACAATTTATTGAAATATAATCCTTTTTGGTCAAATTTATCACAAATGTCCCATGTGGTTAAATTTTTTTGACCCTTTTTTTGTTTGTTTGTGGCATTTAGAACCATAGGCCTCAAGTGGGGGCATTATTTAATGATTTGCTGGGGCAATTAGTATGACTATACTTGAGGCTTTTTCACCATTTGATTAATGGTTTATATCCATTTTGTTGTTGGATTGACGATCTAATGTATACCAGCAGTTACATCGACGTTCATGTCATTTTTGGCATTGGATCAATGATCCAATGCTTTTTCACTGTTTGATGTACTTATGTTCTGCCATTGAATAGATTGTGAGATTTTTCCACCACTTGTTTGATGGCTCACAGCTTCTGGCCGTTGGATGTACAGTATGAGACTTTATTTTATTGTTAATTTAATGGTTCTTATCTTTTTGGGCCCCTCTTTGTTGAGCACCAGTGCTGACCATATTTTCTTATGTGGGCTTGGGAATGGGACCATGGGGATTGAAAGAGCTGCCCTCCCCCATCTAAGTACGGAGATATAGGCTTGAATTATTACCCTAACCACTTGATGCTCGACAAATTTTCATTCTCCAAAATGAGTGTGAGTTTATCCAACTATCCAAACCATTTTGATGGGTGCTAAATTCGAGATCGGTGACTGTCACAGGAGTCCCTATTATGGCACGTTGTGTTCACCATATTGTGAGCATTAGTGCTTGCGGAGAGGTAATTCCTATCTTTTTAGTTGCTGGGTCTTTAGACAAATGATTTTCATTTTTCCTTCGATTTAATACTTTTGCACCATTAAGTCGATAAAAATAAAAAACTTAGATAAACTTATATGAGGACATTCGGAAAGATTAATGTGATCAGTGTAGCCTTTTCTAGTATGGACATTTAAGCTATTTCACCTTTTCACTTTAGTTACACCCTATAATGTTTGTTTTGTCAAAAAGCAAAGCGAAAAACTCTGGAGAAGTAATTCCAATAAATTATTATTTTTTATTTTACCCATATTTGGTTTATCATAGTAAGTGTAAAAAGCAAGATTTAACGTGCCAAAAACTTTTACTTTTACTTTTTTGACACCGAAAAAACCTCTATTTTGTAAAACATTACTAAACTATATGGTTCATTGAAAAGCATACTTTCCTTCTACTACGACACCAAAGCCTCCTTATCTACTTATATCACTTTCTAACTAAATTATTCAAACACCACCAAAGTTAAGGGCATCAACTTGATTGAAAATTGAAACACATCTAAAAAATTTAAACTTAAGGATTTTACTGAAAAATTTTCATTACATGGGCGTTGCATGAAATAGTGCCTCTTAACTCACGCAACATGAAAGTATTCATCCCGTAGCTAGCGTCACTCCTCTAAAGTACTTGTTTATACTGCTCGAGTTAAGAGATACTATTTCGTGCAACACCCACATAATGTGAAATTTCTAGTAAAATCCGCTTTAAACTTTCTTCATAGTATTTATTATCAAACCCTTAACTTTATTGAATATTAGGTCAAAATTTGGGAGGTAGTAGATCAGTATTATACGAGAAGTACAAGGAGTGGTGTATAAAAGAAGGGTTAAAAGTAGAAGTTCTTCCTGTAATATCTAGAAACGAAGGGGGTTGCATGCAAATTCTCCTAAAAGCCACGCACACTGTCACATATAGATGGACCGCCGATCCATACACAACTACAAATCTCCGTCGTTTCTAACACAGAAACCAATCAAACATCCAACAAACAGCTAAAACCCTAACCCCGCTTTTTCTCTCCTCTTCCCCTGCAACTGCTTCACGAGCTTTCTCGACTACTCATCCATGGCTTCCGCTCTTTTCGACGAATTGAAGTCAGAGAACATTCTCAAACAGGTAAACCCCATCTCACGCTCTCTTTCCCACTTTTTTCCGCTCTCGATTTGATGCAAAAATCGCAACTTTCTTACTTTCTTTTCGTCAGGTCGAGTTCTATTTCAGCGACAGTAACATCCCTCGTGACAATTTCCTGAGGAAATCGATAAAAGAGAGCGAAGATGGAAGTATCCTTTGATTGGATTGGTTTTGTATTGCCATTTTCCCTTTTTTTTTTTTTTTGTTGTTGGGGGTTCTTGTTTTAGGGTTTGTTTGCTCTTGACTGTAATTTCAGCCATTAGCTTGGCTTTGGTGTGTTCGTTTTCTCGGATGAGGATTCTTCTCGGCTTGGGGGCTGTGAGGCAGGAGGAAATCAGGGAAGAGACATTGTCTGCTGTTGCGGAAGCTTTGAAGAAATCGACGTTCGTTAAGGTTTCTGAAGATGGTATGGTTTAGACAATGATAAGAATTTAAAAAAGAAGTGTTTTTTTTCTTAATGTGTTGGGATTCAGTTTTCTTGCTTTCTGTGAAAATGGTTATATGCTATTGAAAACCAAGCTGAATCAATGGGATATTATGATGTGTTTGGATGATTGTAGGAACCACATATTTACAGATGGAAAGTTTATTTTCTAATTGAAATAGTATATTTACTACACAACTTCTTTGGCGTTGCATCTTGGTCAGCGATTTTACTACACCCATTGCGCCAAAATAAGAGTTTGAAGAAAGTGCACTTCTTTAGTTATTTATTTGTAGCTTGCCTATAACCAGTCTTTTATGAAAAGCTTCTTGCTACCATTTTGTGCTCACTATTATTAATTCTGTTAGAATTTTCGTTGTTGTTTCCGTTACTCAGGTAGGCGAGTTGGAAGGAGCACTGAGTTGTCAAAGCTGGAAGAAGTTATAGACCAAGCAGATACACGGACAATTGCTGCATCACCTTTAGAATACAATGTTAGGCGTGAAGAAGTGGAGGCTTTCTTTTGTCAATATGGGAAGGTAGTCATTGTTGGTTTTGTAGTTCGATCTATTATGAAAAGTTTGATTTTTTTTTGTTTTTCGCTTATTATTTCTGGAGTGTCTCTTGGATTTTTTTTTTTTAACAATCTTATGCACCCTAACAAAAAATGGAACTACTCTGGGGCATCATTGCTTTCACTCCTGCTGTTTCTTTTTGTTCATTAGTGTTTCAGTCACCAAACACTGTACCATCAAAATGGTATGAAATTTGCTATAGCATACTATCACGATACTTCATGGTACGTGTATTCATGTCAGATGAGAGGCTAATGAGGTTGTCAGTGGGGTACTGAGTTAAGGAGAGCTATTAAGAGTGCCTTTTTCTATATTGGTGATTTTGATTCCAGGGCGCATAGGAACTGGAAGAAGAGGAATTCATAAAATAGAGGCACCATGTATTAATATATTTTTCCAGTACCATTCATAGGTAGTGGTTCTGTGGGAATTAAAAAGCAGGATTGGAGATCAAAGACAATGATGCCACACATTTTCTTGCCTCACCCTCATCTTAGTTTGAGTTTTATATGCTGTGGAAATTGGAATACATTATATGTATGTGAAACTCCTTTCCTCTTTCTTCTTTCCATATAAAATGCAAAAGTTTCCTTCTAGAATCTAAAATCTAAAAAGTATCAAAACTCAAAACCCTGTCTTACTAGTCTGGAGTGTTGAAAGGGATTTCTCCTCTCCAATCTGAAAAGAACAAAACCTAAAATCTTAAGGTTAGGGATTTGACATTTGAGTCTCTTTCTACAACATCGATGGTGATGAATGACACCATTGATGTTGTGTAAAGATACTCAAAAGTCAAATCCCTAACCTAAATGTGGGTACGGCGGGCTACTTCGGCTTGTCAAAGTTTTTGGATGCCTCCTCCTCATGGTATTCTTAAGATAAATCTTGATGGCAGTTATCAACATTCTCTTAGGAGGGGTGGTATAGGCGGTGTTATTCAGAATTCTTTTGGTAATGTTGTTCGAAGGTTTTGTGGCCTGTGGAAGCTTTGGATGCAAATGAAGCTGAAATGTATGCTTTATTGGTTGGTTGTTGGGAATTACTAAAGTTGGGTGGTCTTTTGGCAATTATCGAAGGAGATTCTTTCTCAGCTATCCAATGGGGTTTAAGGAAAAATTCATATCCTTGAAAATTGGCAGATTGGGTGAAGGCGGCGCATGATATTTCTTCTCAGCTGAGTGCATCTTTTCGCCATATTTTGTGAGAGGCTAATGATACACCAATGGTCTTGCTTAAGAGGGAGTGTTTCGCGATTCTGTTTCTTTTGGTGTTTGATAATGTTCGATTGTTTTGTTGTTTCCGTTGTTTAGTTGTTTTTCTTTTGTTGCCTGTTTGTTTTTTAGCTGGACTGAGCTTTTTCAGTCTGGTTCTCTTTTTGGTGCAAGAAAATTTATTGTTATAAAAAAATAAAAAAGAATAACATCTACAATGAGATTGAAGGGCTGAAGAGAAGCATGAAGAGCTCAATATGATTGCCCTTTTATGGGTTTGTTTTTCAGATTTTCTCCTTCGTTGTTCTTGTTCTTTTCAAATATTTCTTGGGTCTTCGATATTAATTAGCTGACCTTTATCTCATGTTATCTTTTACCTTGCATAGATCAGGCACGCTTCAGTTTTGCTGGTCTTTTTTTAAATATTTATTCTTACTCTTAGCATGAGTTTTGTAGCCTTATTTGTGTTCTTAAGTTGCAATATATCTAGCTACGATGGGTTGTGTTTCCTGATCTTATTACACTTTAAAGGCAACTTGTATGATTCTTACATATTCTTGCTTTCTTTTAAAATGTTTCATGATGTTTTTAGTTTTGTTACATCATCTTCATTTATCTCTATCTTTGTAGTGCTTGATGTATTTACATGAGCACTGGATTTTCTTTTGGGCATTTGCTTCTCTATCATTTCTCATTTTCTTAAATTACCTAGTTCCCCATCAAATGATTTAGCTTTGATTCAATCCTGTTCATTTAGATCTGTTTGATATTGCTCTCCATTGTTGTTAATCAAACCTGACACCAGCGAAAAAATTGAGTTCATCAAGTGGGGCTTATGTTGAACTAGAGGTGGGTGAGGTTCAGGTCTGGGTTTTGGGCTGAGGCCTGAGGTTATAGAGTCTAGTTCCCTCTTCTGGACGCATCAGTATTTTACTTATTGTTAATCCATCATTTTGTATAAGCAATTAATATGTTTTTGGATCTTCATTTTGTTCACATGGCATTCCAGTTTCATACCCTACATGCTCATTTTATTTTATTTTATTATTTAAGTTCTACATACACAACTTGCTATTTTCTTTCCCCGGGCTATACTGAGTCCTGAGTTTCGTTTGTTGGTACATGCTTTAGGAGACTTCACAAAGAGATTGTCATCTTAGTTTCTTTTTTCACTATTCTTAGGGGCCTTTCACAATAGATAAGTTTTCGAGTGAGGGATATCGAAAGTTTTAGAAGTATTACATGTATAGGGATATTATCCTTGTGCATTGTTCAATCTAACTTATATGTGAGCTTGGCTAAGGGGCCTACTTGGAGGTATGATAATTTTTGGGGATTGAGGTGAGGAGATGGAAAGGTCTCATTGACGCCTAGGGTTCTGCCAAAAAAAAAAAAAAGCCCATCATATATTGGTTTTAAGTGCATCAATATTTTGGGTTTTTAATACAATGGTGTCTGTGAAAAACGAGTGTAAAAATTGGGTGGCGATGTTTTTATTTTCTTTTTTGGAGTTGTTATTTAATTATTATTATTATTTTGTTTGGGGGGAGGGGGGAGGTGGTATTAAATTGCTGTGAAAAAAATGCAAAAATTACTTAAAATTATTTGAAAATATTCTGATTGCAAAAAAATTGTGGCATACCAATATAAGATTACCAATGAAAATAATATTATTATGGAAAAATTTGACAAAGAAATATAACAGTTATTAATAAAAAGTACTAATTTTTTCTAAAGATGAAATATATTAATTTTAATAATATTAGAAACTTAATATGTTCTAAGACTTCATTTTGTCCCAAAGAAATAATATATATCACTGAACTATTTGAAAATGGCCCTTCCTAAGATTTACAGAATATAGGAATGGAGACTGTTTGTCCTAATTATTGTCTCTTTGAAAAGAGAATGAAGGGTACACTGGTTATATGTAAGAAGTCAACAAATAAAACCTCAATGGACTGACATTGAGGTATGTGAAAAGACGTTGGAATAAGAGATGGTGATAATAGTACCCTAGGGACTTTTTTTTGAAATGGACCCTAAGGACTTTTATATGCAAGGAGAGGATTCTTAGAATCCTTTTCATCGAGGAAATCAGATCAGTTCAGTTTTTTTTTTTCTTCTTTTTCTGCGGGGGAATGTGTTGCACCAAATTACGAAACAGTGGGCTGCACGGAAATCAGAATAATTATTCCTTTCCATCATGGAATCCTCTCTTCTTACAAATGCACCCTAAAGTAGTAGAAAGTACTGGCACTGAGGCATAGGAAAAGAGGTGGAAGAGGAGAGGATAGTGCCCTTGCAAGTAAACAGTAAAAAAAGCTTACAGGTTAGAAGTCGTAAAAGTCATTGAAACAAAACTGAGGGAATAACAGAAACTAGAGAATAGACAAATGAGGGAAGAAACATGAATAAACTAAGATCAGAATGAATTGATATAATTGCAATAGAGCATACAAAGCAGACCGTAGGTAGATGGGATAGGGCTTTGACAATAGTAATAGTGGCAATGTCTTCATTTTTTAAAATACATTAAGACTTTCGGACTACTATGATGATGGCAATTCCAGTAATGAAAAGGTGATATGCTGATTTTTTTTTTTAAATATACTATATCAATTCTGTTATATTTTTTTTTGTTATCCTCCATTTTATTATGTTGGTGGAAGCTGTACTTGTGCTTGACATAGTCAGATGGGAACTTTACAAACCAGTCAGACCTCCAGAATTTTCGCTTTACATTAAATGACTTTTCACCATAAAAAATGAACCAAATCTTAATATAAGGCAACCGATAATGGAAAAGTAAAATCTTAGAAACCTTCTTTTAAACCATTTCTTTCTTTCAACAACTATCTAATTGAATGAGTATAGCAGACTGTCTAGTGCGCAAGGTTTCTTTCCGTGCTTCTGCCTTTGCAGAAGATATTGATTGTCCTTATATAGATGCATGATGCTGCTCAATTTACTTTTAACTGATTGGCTACACTAGATATGTATGGTTTTATTTATATGTAGTTCGTTATCTTTTTGGTTTGTAAAATCTAACTGGCTCACTTTTCTTCTTTGATATATGACGGTCCAAATTCTTGTAGTCTCATATTTTCTAGTAATTATGTGGAGAATAGTTAGTATTAATTGTTTTTTTTTTTTTTTGAATGATAGCCTTAATTGTTTTATGAATGTAGATCTTGTAAATACTTGCATTGCTTCGAATTAAGAAGATTATGGATGGATCTCTTTTGTGTCACTTAAAAATAATTAAAATATTCTTAGTTGGATATGATGGGATCCTCTTCCTAATGTCAATGCTGATAACTTGATTTTGGGTTTCTTGTAATTAATCATCTATTTGTGATTTATATGTATTATATTACAGGTGGATAGCGTAAGGTTACCTCGTAATGTTGCGGACAAAAGATGCTTTTGTGGAACTGCCTTGGTTGAATTTTCAAGCGATGATGATGCCAAAAATGTTTTGAAGCAAAGACTGGTTTTTGCGGGTGTAGAATTAGAACTAGAACCCAAGTAAGCTATTCTTGCGGCTGTAAATTGCCTAACATTCATTTTATGCGGTTACCTTTGTTTTGATGACATTTAAACAAGGACAACTTGTGTGAAATTAATAATTTCTTGTGCCTTTTCTCTTTGGCTTTTTAAGGAATGGATTTTCCATGTTAAGATTGTTTTTCCTTATTGTCTCTCCTTGACACAATCAAGGGGAATCCAAATCCGATCATTCATGAACCCAAACCCCAAATCCCCAATCTGCAGAAAAGCCATGCCAAAACAAGGAGGAAAGCCGTAGATCACTTACCTATGAGAGATAAATCCACCGACAAAAGGCCTTCAATACAATGGGAGATATCTTAAACCAAGGGAGAAGGAAAATTGTAAGTGCAAGAAAGAATGCAAACTTATATTAGGAATATAATGAAATACCCAAGAATGAATGGCTCATTTCCATTTAAGTGCCTAAATAAGAAAGACAGTTGGGCTCCTTATTTCATCATGTATTTAAGAAAGGCTAATGTTATGGCGGATGCTCTTGCAAAGGGAAGGAATCTTTCGTTCTTCTTTTACTTTTGATGTGTAGTTTCCTTTTTCATGTTTTGGCTTTTTAGTTTTGGTGTTTGATGTAGTCTTGGGTTCGGCTAGGTTGGTTTTGGCTTGGCCCTTCCTAGTTCAAAACATTAAAAGAAAACTTTTTATTTTTTTTTTTCATGGTATTAAAAGAAAGCTATTGAAAAGGAAAGTGCGCTTGACAGCCGAATGGAAAATCTCAAGAAAGCACACTTTCTGAACTTTTTATGTTGCCAGGTTTGCATTTAGAGCAGTGGGTCCACTTGATATTTGATGGAGCAATATAGTTATTTTCAGCATCTTAGAAAAGATGTACACGAAGAAACTCAGACACATCTTGTTTGTATGCATAATTGCACGGGATCGACTTGGGCTTGAAACCTTTTTTTAGGGTTTATGAGCCCCACTTGCTAAGAAGTCTGTTACGCTTAGAACAAGATTTGAAAGTCCTTTAAAAAGATTCAAAATCATTAGAAAACAAGAACTGCTGCTGTTGGGATATATTGGACGTCCCTGAACTCTGAGGGCTGTCCTGGTGGGCCAGCCACTTAATTGAAGATTGCAGTCCAGCCATGGGTGACTTGTTTGGGGCTGGTTGCAGTTGAGTTGGGTCTAGTTTGGCCCAAGTTCAAGTGGGCCCAGTTCGGAGTATTGGCTGGTTGTAGTAAATGTCACGATTCAATTCGATAAATGTGTATGAACGATTTGTGATCAATTTCAATTTTCAGAACAATGCCTATAACTACTTAAATTCATCGATAACAATTAACATGACTCCTTAAATTTTATAGTTATGTGGCATCACTTTCCATCAGGTTCTTCAGTGATTTTTCCACATTTTAGCAATTCTTTTTCTTTTTTCTTTTTTCATTTTTGGGTGAGAATCAGTCCATTTTGGCCTAGTTGTGTTTGACTTGTCCAATACTGCTCTATTCAAGGACGACCAAATTTGCACTCCAAAAACAAGTTTCAAAATACGTTTAATACCAATATCATGTCAGAGATGCATGTTTTTATCAATCGTGAATTTGTGTAGGACTATTTGGACTAATTCTTATTTGGGCTTTCTGTAATGTAGGAAAGATTTTGACGCTGAAAGGGAAAGAATGAGGGTGGAGATTGAGAATTATCGTGCTCTTATAGCTGGGGATAATAGAAAAAGTTCCCAAACGAATGAGAGGTAGATGCTTCTCTTTTGTGCACATGAATTATCTTAGATCTATTTTTTTTTAAATTTTATTACTGATGTATACTGTTTTTTGGTCTTGCTCTTTCCCTCCCCTTTTTTTGTGGGTGGTTTGATGTTTTCTCGTGATAGTTATCCAAAAGGCTTAGTTGTTGCATTTAAATTGAGCCGTATGTCTAAAGGAGGACCTGTAGAACAAAATGGTGTGCACCATGAGAAAGAAAATGTAGCCATCAGCGAGACAGAAGACATACCAAATTCTACAGGGAGTGTTATTGAGGAGAGTGAACAGATGTCCCTAGAAAATGTTAAAGCTACTGGAGAATCTCTAGATGGTATTGAAATACAAAATGGGGATAAAATTGCCGAGAGCCCTACGAAACAAGGAGAAGAGAAGGCATTGGATTTGGAAGATGCCATCCAAGGGAGCGCAGAAAAGGCTACTGATGCCATTGAAGCGAGTATAGATAGTGTTGCGGATAATGCCGCTCATCAGAAGGAAGATGCCATCCAAGAGGGTGAGGAAAATGTTACTGATAATTCCATCCAAGGTAGTGGGGAAAAGGTTACTAATGATGCCACTCCGAAGAGTGAAGATGTCATCGAAGGTAATGGGGATGCTGCTGAGAAGAACGAAGATGCCATCCAAGGTAGTGGGGAAATGGTTACTGATGGTGCCAATCAGAAGAATGAGGATGCCATCCAAGGGAGCGTGGAAAATGTTATTGATGATACCACTCAGAAGAATGAAGGTGCCATCCAAGGGAGTGGAGGAAAGATCACTGATGATGCCACTCAGAGGAATAAAAAGGCTGTTGTTGCTGAAGAAGTTTCATGGGAGAATCTAAAGCAGGTCTTTCAAAGATTTGGAACTGTAAAGGTACTATGAGAATGAAGGTTTCCATGACTATTTTCTATTTCTCTGTTCTTACTTTATAGTTGGTAATCCATGTTTCCAGGTGGTTTTTGGTGTTGGCATTTCACAATTTATCTTCATATATTCTTGTGTCCTTGCATGTTGTGCCTGACATTCATCTTTTTCTCTTAGTAGGAACTGATACCAAAATCATTTTATCATCATTGTTGTCATCATCATTTAGGCCTTATCCCATCAAGCTATGATTGGCAAGAAGAGTCTGTTGGCAAAACATTCTGCAATGAACTCTAAACTATCTTTGAAACCTTACCTATTGAAATAAGAGAATGCTGTCTCTTGGCCCCTCCCCTGCAAAGGAACACTCAAGAGAACAAATAGTGACAAAAGAATGCACCATCAGACAATGCAAACCACATATGTGCACTACTTTACCTTGGGATTTCTAAAATTATCCACACGACCCATATTTGGGCACAGTTACTTAGTTACTTAGTGCCCATTTGTTTCATGTAATTGAATTCCTAGGCATTCTAAGACTTGTATTTCTGAAAGTGGTTACAATTGAAAATGAGCATCAAATAATCTCCCTTTCAAAGGAAAATGAATCAAGGGGAGATGGGAAATTAATGCCCAGCAATCCCCCTAGAAATTGAAATCCTATGAGAGTCAAGGTCCCATCTTCATCTCCAACTTATACCTTCACCTGTCACCTCTTCAATAATTCTTTTCATAGAGCTCATTTGATGGGCTTGTTTGTTTGCATGGAATTGAATCCCTAGGAATTCTAAGAAATTTATTCGTAAACGTGATTAAAATTGGAGAGACAGAGGTAAAGACCCATTAATGACCATCAAATAATCTCCCTTCAATGGAAAATGAATTAATGGTGACGGTAAATGAATATCAAGCCATCGCCCCTGGTCATATAAATCCTTGAAAGGTCAAGGTCCCATCTACATCTCCACCTTATATCTTTCTCCCCTGACCATCAAATAATCCTTTGTTGGAAACATATGTTCACCGTGAATTCCTATGCATTTGATTCCGTGTGAACAAATAGGGCCTTATGACGCGGAGAAGTACTCTTAAGTCTTAAGCCATATGCAAGTGTTGTTTATGTTACAGTCAAGACTACTCAAGTCTCCAGATAAAACAAATATCTTAGTGTCGCCTTTTTGTGGTCTGCTCTTTGGAGTCTTGCTCCACCCTGTCCCTATTTAAAGCCATGGACTCAGTTGCTCCATATGTGTATGTCTTTTTTCAGTACTTCAACCAAAGTATGCAATAGTCTCCTCCTTTTCCTAGTTTCTTGAATGTCTAACCCTTCAATTCATCTTGCATGGGTTGTATCCGGCTAAACTTGAACTAAATAAGTTTTGTCATAGAATATTTTTGATCTATCTCTAACCTCTTATTTTCATCTTTAATACACCTTTTATCCTCTAGGTCTCTGCGTTTCCTCTCCCTTATTTTGGAAAGCTTATATAAATCCTTCTCATCCTCAATTTCCTTTGATGCATACAAATTGCCATTGTCTTCTTACTGGGCCTCACTAACCTTTTCCTAGTGGCCTGTTTTGGTGAGACATACCTTTCTAAGCCTGATCTACTTCTTGTTTTCTGCCTTTCTTTGGAGAAGAGTTTCTTTTCAACATTACCTTTCTTTGTTGTTTCATGGGTGGTCACTCTCCCCACATTTTCTCGGCATCCCCACTGATCTTATTTCGTTTAAATGGAGATGGAGGCCTTTTATTAGCAGGGTGCTTGGTGCGTTTATGTTTTCTTTTGTTTTCTGTGTGTGCATTTAGCCTTTGAGCTAGGTGTTTGCTCTTGCCCTTGATGGGTTTTTTGTGTTTTCTTAGTGGGGTTGTTTATCTTGCTTTGGGTCATTTTAGCTTGTCAGCACATATCTCTTGTACTGTTAAGCTATTATTAATTGAAATTACCATAACAAAAGAAAGGTTTTTCTTTTCAACATTACCTTTTGGACTTTTGGATTCCATCTATATGTTTCCTTATGTATATAGCTCCTTTCCCTTGGACTCCCCAAATATCTACTCGGCAGTGTATTTAATACAACTCATCATTTGAAGTGACACTTAGAATCCATATTTTAATTTCAACTGCCTTTCTTCTAAAATTCTTCTTTGAGTATTGATACTGGTACTTTTAAAAAAAGAGTGTTCATGCTGTTTCCTTCATCAGATTCCATGACCTTATTTTCAGGCAGAGTTTCTCTATTTTATTTGATGCTCCACTCTTTACAACAATATCTTACTAGAATGTGGTAGGACCAATGCCTGTTAAAATTAGGATTAACGTGGTGTGGGAGAGGCGAATAACGTTTATAGCCCGTGCCCGTCAACCTTTGAGAGACAAGAAAAGAAGAGGGGTCTTATCAAAAAGTACAAAATTTCAAAAATCACGTCTTTTTCAATCTTTCATTCCACTAAAAGACAAAAGGGCCTTTTCTTTTTATCCAAAAAAGTTCATTCACATGCCACAACATGACAAAAAGTCAAGAAGGTGGAATTTGAAATTTACTTTTTGATAAGACCCCTCTTCTTCTTCTTCTTCTTTTTCCCCTCTTAAGGTGATCCTTCTTCACTTGAATTCACTTTACAAGTGAATTACCCAAATGGGGCCTAAGGGAAACACATATTGAGTTAATATCTAAAGAAGAACAGGAAGTCACAAGCGAGTGGTTCTTCCTTCCCTAAGGATCGAGGGTTCGTTTCACTAACCAATTAGCAGGGAGTGGATTTCATGGATGGAGTTGGGGCCTGATTTCAGACTTGGTCAACAGTTTAGTGAATCTGTGGATTGACTAGTAGGCCACTTGATGTTGATCACGTTCCTGAGTTTGAGTGCCAGCGAACGGAAAGAATAGTAGGTCTAGGAAGGCACAAACTCTGGAAATGGACCTTCTGTATGTCTCAATAACAAGTAATCTGTGTGTCATATTCAAGCCTCTCTTAACATCACCAGGTGCCTTCCCTCTTCTCAAAGTAAGTGTTAGCTATTGCATGATCAAAAGCATAGCAAAGTCGAGAATATCATCCCCCATATCATTCGTTTGTCCAAACCGTACCCCCCATGTACTCTATTGTACCCATCTCCTTTTCTTCTGTACATTACCATTAAAGTATTCTCAAAATGTGATGCTCTCTCCAGCAGGTATACTTTGAACTAGAACATCCATCAAGTTCCAAAATCTCCTTTTAACATTTTGTACTTAATCTTGCCCAAAGTACTTAATTTCTGATACAGTCTTAGCCGCAAGAAACATTGGGTTTTTGTTAAATTAACAAGTTGTCAGAAAGACGGTCAAAGCTCATAGTTTTACCTTCAGCAACATTTGTTTCCATTTTGTTTGAGGGGTCTTGGAATCATTTGTTCCTCCATTGCCCCTTATTATTTAGCCTTCTGCCCATTTCGTTTTGCCCATCTTGTATTCAATTCAGAGGCTTTATGGATGGTTGGTGTTTGGGCCTTTTCTCCCAGAGGGGGGAAATTCAGAGCCCACAGTGGGCTCTACAGGCCAAGGAATTTCGAGGCACTGAGGCGTCAGAGCTACAGGAAGAGGCTGCAGCAGCGAAAGAGGCACTGCCCCTTTCCTTTTTCTTAGGCAGATTTTATTGCATTTTATCTGTTTATTCTGATACTAATCACCTTGATGGGATTAACTTTTTCTTCTTCTTTTTTTAATAGTTTCTAGGATTAATAAAGAATAAATAAAGAATGCTTCTATGATTCTTTAAATGCCATTTGTTCTGCAACATAAACATCATAGTATTATGGCTTGCCGCACCTTTCATGACATTTATTTTTGGAAGTCCCATGGACACCATCAGTTTCTTATTTCTAGGTCTTACATTTGAATCTAATAATCTTTTCTTGGCAGAGTTGATAAAGATGTTTTATTTGCTTGTGGTTCCTTCTCTGTAGTTTGTTGATTTTAAAATGGGAGAAGAGTCGGGATATGTTCGCTTTGAACAGCAGGAAGACGCTCAAAAAGCCCTTGCTGCTGCAGGGGAAGGTGACTTGGTTGTGAAGGATTGCATCATGTGCGTGGAGTTGGTAACTGGTATGAGTTCTATATGCTGTCCATTTATTTCTATGGATCTGTCACTTGATTGAATGCAGTAGTTGTAAGTGCATGTTTATTGGTGGGGGCAAATTTGTAACTTTCGCCTACTGCACTTTCTATATGAAATATGAATCCACCAAAAAAGTGTGAAAGAGATCACAATCTTGCTAATGATTAAATGTGACATTTTTTTTTGTCTTTTGTCCTTGCAATCTAAAAGATACATTTTGACCTGGTCCATTATTTAAAAATTGATTTTTGCATTCTATGTATCTTGGACATGAACATGTATACTCCTGCTGGATGTGGATACTGGGGGTTGGAGTGCTTGATGACCCATACAGGTATTTTATGATCTAAATTTTTATGACATTCTGATAGAAGACATCTTTCAAGAAGGGAAGACTAGGAGATGTAAAAGGTTAGTTGTGTTTTGGAAGAAAACAACAGTGTAGACTTGGCATAGGCATGTTTTTATGGATAAGCAACTTGAAGCCAACAGCCAAGAGATACCAGCACAAGTAGTATAAAACAGATCCTCAGAGTCCTGTTTGGCATAGAGAAAAAAGTAACACTTTATGGTGCCCTGATACTGGGTCCTATGTGCAAGACACCTCTTTGAGCAACAATGATTCGAGAATATGGCATTCCTCTGCAAATGGTGATTGCTCTATTAAAGTAGCCTATAAAGCAATTTCAGAAGGACAAGTGGACCTCAGACTCAGTTAAGAGATCCCTTTGGAGAGTAAAATGCCAACCCAAGAAAATCACTTGTGGAAATTTCTTCTTGGTCGTCTTTCCACTGAAATATTATCGAGCCTATTTATGCATTTTCCCAGTCGTCTTGTGTTTTTAAGGAACTCTAGAAGACTCCATATGCCACATATTTAGTCGATGCCCTTTTATCATGAATATCTGAACAGCTTCTGATATTGCCATCTCGTGACTGAGTCTTCGATCTAAATTAGTGTGAACTCTGGGATTTTATCTGGAAAGCTAATAGCAGAGTGGATACAGGTGCTGCTATTGCATGTTGGGTAATATGGAAATCCAGAAACGAGAAGATATTTAGTCATGATCTAATGAAGCCATTCGATACATTGTATGAGATCAGACTGTGTTGGTCTGAATGGCAAGACAATATTTATCCAACCCATGTCAGGATACACGGAATCAGGAATGGTAGCAGCCACCTGATTTGGGTGAATCAAGTTAGACTTGATGGCTATGCTCCGCTGGATGATTTGGGTGGCTGGAGGTATTTTAAGAGATCATAATGGTTTAATGCTTGCAGCTTATGTCACGCCACTATCTGCGTCTGATCCCCTACATGGCTGAACTGCATACTCTATTTCTTGGAATTTCTCTATGTTTGTGCAGATGCAGATGCAACCTGTGCTAACAATGAGCAGACCATAAAGCAGCAGCTGCATCATGGGGGCTGCTGGTGGGACATGTGGGCAAAGATACAGAGAAAGCTGACGTAGAACCTCTTTTGGCAACGACAACATTGCTCACATTCTGCAAACGTGATTCCATCTATTTTACTAGGCTTGAAGCCAAATTTGCATCAATGCTGCTGGCCAAACCCAGATTTAGATTGCATCACCTAAGAAACATCACCCAAACTTTTGTGACTGACATTTTTTTCATGGAGGTTGTGGATTGATATCCTGCTACAGTTCAACCTTTTGATCTCACTTCTTATAATGGACAACCCGGGGTAGTCTATGTAAAATATTTTCCAACATTAAGAAGCTGAATAACTTCCATGTGCCCTGTCCTTGTTGTGATAACTTGTAACTGTAAGACTAATGGCATCGATGAGCCTTAAACAATGCAAGGGCATTCATACACCAATAAAAAAAAAAAAACTGCAAGGACATTCATATTTCTCTGTTACCTTAAATCAAGAATTAACCGAGTGTTGACAAAAGCCATCTTTTCATCTGTCAGGTGATGCTGAAAGGGACTACTGGACCCAACTTCGTGGTAACTTGGAGAGACATCATCGCGAACATCATAGAGGAGGCTACAGAGGAAGGTGAGTGTGACTTCATGTGTCCTTGTTTGCTGTATGCTTTTTCCAGTGGAAAGATTAGCCATCTGCTGTTCTGGCTTGATTTTGAACTACTCTGAGTATCCGCCGTCATATGGAACAGTGGGGTTGTGTATATGCGATTATGCATGATCCATGTTTCTAATCGGGGTGACTCCAGTTGTCCACTGTCCAAATGCCCTGGTTACTTTGCTCATTAGATGAGCTGAACATGTGAAAATAAAATAGATGGTCAAAAGAATTGATCAATGTTCGCATTTGCTGGACAAGTGGGAGCTTTCCTGATTAACTGCTTGGATTTTGCATGTTGGAGGAGCTTTCTTTTTTCCATTTCCCATTTTTTGATGAAATGCTAGTATTGGGGAAGTGGGGAAACCTCTTTTTTTGAAGGGGGGAAACCTCTAAAATGAGCAAATTAATTCCTTGCAGGGGTGGCTATGGTAGAGGAAGGTATTTTGACAACAAGCGTCCTCGACAGGGAAACAGAGGTTTTTATCAAGGCCGGCCGAATAAATTTCCTAGATTTGACACGTATTGACCCGAGTAGCCATTCTCACATGATGGGTTGTCTTTAGATTAGAGGTTCTCACATGAGGTTCTCACATGCAGAGCAGCAGTGGTCTTGAGAGCTCATATGCATTTTGGAGGTTCTCACATGCTAAGTTGCCTGATCCTCATATGAAATCTTATAGTACTTTCAAAATGCTTCCTAATCTGCCAATCTGTTATTATTATTGTTTTTTTCCCTAATAGAATCAGTAGTGTCTCACCTACATGGGTCTTTCCTCTTTTTTTTTTTTTCCCTGCCTTTTGCTGTGTTACTGTTATATGGATATAATGTTTTAATATTTTTGGCTTTATGCAATGTTCTTTGTGGCGAGATGTTTGTGTAGTATTTATGTATGCGACTTTATGCTCCCCCGGACCCCGAGTAACTGCTCTGTGCAATTTTGAGTTGGAGCCATACAATACAAGGACACAGATTTGTGTGTTGTATTTATGTTCTGTACATGAGATTTTCTGCTATAGAACTCCCGTATTAGCACATTATGCAATTTGATTCATACCCATTCAAGCACAACTGTCCTTACATGACTTGATTAAAAACCACACAAATTGTAAGACGGGGTGGGTCATGGAGCAGGCAAAACCACTGTTATTGGAGTTGAAAAATTGTTAAACTGAGGGCCATGAATCAAGCATTATGGTGATCTATTGGGACCATTTCTGGTCTGCCCATAGGCGTTTATCTAAATGCCCAATAGACATCCCAGACCAGCACAACTTCATTGACCACTGGTGCGTCTGTAGGGTTGTAAACGGGTTGGTTCCGGTACGGGTCCACCACCGGAACCATTAAGGGGAAGGTGGACCCGGACGTGGACCTGAAACCGGTTTCTTAGCTCCGAAACTGGAATTAGAACCATAAATGGGACGGGTCTGGATTTGGATTTGGGTGTAGGCAGAGAATGATACTAAAAAAATATGATTTTTAGGAGAGATTTTTTAAAATTGAGGTAATATGTCGGGTTTCGGGTCCGAATTAAGATAGAACCAAACCCGGATCCATTTACTTATGGGGGCCTAAATAAGGATTATGACCCGGTTTTTAACGGGTTGGAATCTTTGGGGAATGAGAAAATTGGGGATTCATTTACATCCCTATGCGTCTGGTACATAGTTTTAAGTACTCATTTGAACACTGCCTCCCTAGTTACCTCACTCCATGACGTTCTGACTTGAGTCATTCACCTTAGTTTATGGACAGCGTCTGGTGCCCAACTAAATACTAAAAATGGCTTTACCCTAAAGCATATAGGTGGAACCCAGATGTTGATATATGGTGAGCCTTCCATATCCATTTCCGGCATCATTGTTGGACAAAGGGCATGTTTGTTTGCACTAGAATACATAGTACCATAATAAATGAGGAGCAAGGCTCTCCTAAGTTTAAGCCTAGGATAAAATCCCGTAAGCTCATGCTTGTGAGGCCTACCTTTGGTCCATCCAAATGGACCAAACACTTGACCCTTCTAAATTGCACATGTCCATCAATTTTCGGTCAGATCCGAATTTACTAGACCGTTGGATCGACTATATATTGATACGAATGGACTATTGATCATTAAACTTTTGGGCCCATATGGAGATGATAGAAATCACGGTTGGAGCTAATTTTTTGTAGAGAGGAAGATCCCAAGGAGTCCTTGAAATCCCTACCACCTCCATCCCCATGTGGGTCCCCTGGTGGGCCCCACCACAAATTTGAGCTTACCTTATCCTAAGCTTGAGCTTATGAGAGCCTTCCTCGTAAATGAGAACTCATGGTCAAATGAGTTGCATGGAATTATTAAAGAGGTTACAAGTGTGAATGATAGGTGAAAGGTGAACGATTTAAGGTAGCATTATTGTTGGGGGCCATTTTTTTCCTAGGATCTGAATTACTCGGGTTTGGAGTGATGGCTGACTGTTCATTTTCCATCTTCCTTGATTCACTTTAGAATAAAAGGGGAAGCTATTTTATGGTCAATTTTTTCATATTCAGCTTGGATCCTCAGTTTTAACTACTCATGTCATGAGTTCCCATGTATTCTATGTGAATAAACAGGTCCTAAGCGGAATTTCATGGAATCTAACAAAGTGGTTTATGAATTTTCATGCAATTCTTTGTTATATAACCCATTAACCTGAGACATTTTAATACCCAGCAACCTCAGAATGACCCCACCAATTTGAAATCCAAGGAAGGAATCAGTTCCGTCTTTTTATTCCTCATTTGTTCCCTTTCCCCACCTTATTCCCTTGTACCATAGATTTAAAATTCGGCCAACTTGGAATTGTATCAACTGGCTGATAGGTACTTGTGGTCATGTCTGATACTACTTTATCATGTGTCGTGCCCTAGCTTAAACTATATTGAAGCTCTTCCCTATCCATTTTTATACTTTCATGTTTATTTTATTTATCTATGTTGTCCCTCTAAAGTGGAATTCCAAAATGCTCACGGTGATAGGAGCATTAAAAAACCAGGAGCGTAAGACTTTTATTGGCCAAAAGTGACAATCCACATGGCCAACTTAGCCAATTCTTTTGCTTTCAAAATAAATCAAACAGGGAATTCAAAATTCTCATATATTACATCTGCATTTCTGTTAGGAATTCCCCTTAGATATGCTCTCAACCACAGGATATTTTTTAGAAAGGACAAATGAATGTCAAATTATATTGATCAAAGGTGGGTCCAAGTGAGGCCCATAAAGATGGACTATACATGGGGTTCGGTAGTAGGAGAAATTCTCTCTTATGAGAAGTGCACTAACAGGACTGTCAAATTGTAGACTCCACAACAACTAAAAGGAGCCACAAACATTTTTTTTTTTTTTTTTTTTTGCTATCGGAGGGTTTCCAACCCTTTTGGCTGAACTAATCCCTTCGGGCCCAGAGGAAAGCCGGGTAAACTCTCCTGTAGCCCAGTGTGGTAGTGCAGTTTCAAACCTACAACCTTCGGGTGCAAACCATGGTCCTAGGCCAACTGAGCTACCCCTCGAGGACATCTAACTGGTGGACATCCAATAATGGTCAAGGTAAAGCCAGATGATCAACAATGGGCAATTCCCTTTCCTTTTGGAGAAAACTGCTAACTAGAAGGGATTCTCAGGAATAAAAAACTGCCCCCTTTTTTTATTTGTTTACTACAAACAACTAATTTGTCGTTTTCATTTTTACAAACAAAACACCCAACTTTATTAATCCAAACATTTAAGACAACCAACTTTTTTTTTTTTGGCTATAGGTGGGTTCCAACCATGTGGGTTGGACTAATCCCTCTGGACCTAGAGGGCAGCTGGGTAAACACCCATGTGGCTCCAAGGTGATAGCACTAGTAAACTCAACCTTCGATTCCTGAAGAAGGGGGAACCGAGAGTCGCTATCAAGACCTCTAACTCCGGAAGAGGGAGGAACCGTCGTCTTGATCACTTGGCCAACCCCTTGGGGTCTAGACAACAACCTTCGTAAGGTTGTGTCATTGAATTTCATTACTGTCTTAAAATAAAAGATAAAAATCCCCTAATGATCTACCAATACCATTAAACCCTAAGTCAATTTAACCAAGTTGATCCAAGGTGACAGTGCAAAGCATTAAACTCAAGCCCTCCCCTATTATCATAAATTGCCAATGCACTGTTACCCCAGTGGCCTAGGCATTCTCATGTCTCAGAGCGGTCCGAGCCCCCCAGGTCTTAGACCTGGTCCTCTGCCAGTGAGGCATTCAGCCAAAAATAAAAAATAAAAAAAAATCTCAATTCTATTTTCATCAATATCTTTCAATTTTGAATTTCATTGGACCCCACAACAACAATTATTATGAATTTGAGCAGGTTTTCATTCAATTCAACTTTGACTCTCACTGGACGTCATATCAACCTTCGACATTTTATTTGTTGTTCTTCATTCAATTCGGTATCTTATTTTTTTAAATATTGCTTCTTATGATTTTGAATAGTGGCATTTTATATTTTTAGCTATTTTTCTTGTTCAGATTTCTTTCTATTTGATTTATGCATTATAAAACATGGAAATCTATAAGTTATAAAAGAAAATTGCTGTTGAATTTTATGTTCAATGTCTTTGTTGCAATTACATATATAGTTCACCAAAATAATCTTCAAACTGGTCATTTGGGTGTTTTTTTTTTTTTTTAATGTTTAATTTTGTAGCTTTAACCATTGTAACCGCTGTATAATACACTAGAAACAACAATAACAAGTATGAAATCCACCAATCTCAATTAAGAGAAAAGACTAAAATATGATGGGCCCACTTAATGGTTCTCTTGATTTAAAAAATAAATAAAGTGAAAATTACAATTAACTTTAAACTATTTTCATTGCTTTTCAAGAGCCACCTATTTTGAAATTGACAACATATATTTTCATTTTTTAAAGAGAAAACTATAAAAAAAATGACCTTAGATGGCCACTAACTGCAAAACACGCCACTAGTTAATATAGCACGGAAGTGGTTCCCTGTAATCACTTCCATTTTTTTTTTTTATTAAATATTTAAACGTGTGACGACATCGTCGCATTCAAATTCATAAAAATCACACGAAACCTCATTTCTCCTATTTTCCCCCTTTTCCTTCCATCGTTTTCCCCCTTTCTCTGGCTGTTTTCTTTTACCCTTTTTCAAAAGGTCCTTACCTTGGTGATTTAGCCACCCAAAAATAATTATACAACAAAGATTATAAAATGGATAAACTACATATCAAAACCCTAATGAACTTTCCTCGAAAAGTAAACATGAAACTCCGGTTCTATGGTAGAAAACGCATGAAAGAAGGTCAAATTGTGCTATGCCTACCTCGTTAATGGAGATCAACAACCTCCACAAGGAATATTCAATGTTGGGAGAGAGTTCTGTTCTGCTTCATTTTAGTCCAGAAAACTAGCAATCGGAAATGATAAAGGTCAGAGAAGAGGCAAATTTGACGAATTAGTGACGGTGTCGACACTAACTCTCAATATTAAGTGATGACGTCGTCGCTTGTTGAAAAAAGACAAAAAAAAAAAAAAAAGAAAACTCTAGCAGGAATACTGATTCTGTTGCATCAAAATTACGAGTATCTCTTTTGGTTAGTGGACCTCTAAATTACTTTTTCGGATACAATTTCCTTTTTTAAAAGAAAAGCAACACATGTTTTCTACATAGGCCCAAGCTTAGGATTTCTATGCTAGACAATTGGCTGAAAGACTCATATGGAGTCCACTGCCCCACCAGATGCCTGGAAGTGGGAAGAAAGACAAGTTAGAATAGCATAAGATGGAAAGGGAAAGATTAAAAGCCTTGAAATCTGTGCTTGTCTGGAAGCTTCTGCATTCATTTCCATATTAAACCTTGGCAGCTTTACACACACTCTTGGTTAGAGTCTTAGAGAACAAACTTGGAGAGAGAGAGAGAGAGAGGGGCCTTATAGACTCTTGGGTGGTGGAGGGAGAGGGAGAGGGAGAGGGAGAGGGAGATGTTAGAAGGGAAGGCAGTGATCCAAGAAACAGACATGCCATCGATGATGCAGGCACAAGCCACGAGCTGTGCCTCACAGGCACTCGATCTCTATGATGTTTATGACTGCAGATGCATTGCTGCCCACATAAAAAAGGTATACATATATTACAAAAACAAATCATAGAAAACCCATCATCTAACTTCTCTCTCTCTCTCTCTCTCTCTATCTCTCTCTAATGCAAATGTTTTTTCTTTTACA
Source organism: Persea americana (assembly GCA_029852735.1). Classification (NCBI taxonomy): domain Eukaryota; kingdom Viridiplantae; phylum Streptophyta; class Magnoliopsida; order Laurales; family Lauraceae; genus Persea; species Persea americana. The sequence continues at coordinate 55,785,120 of CM056813.1, read as the reverse complement.
TTTTTTATTATCTGAGAGCAGGAATTTGACAAGATACATGGGTCTGGTTGGCAATGCGTTGTGGGTTCCAATTTTGGTTGCTTCTTCACACATTGCCAAGGAACATTCATCTATTTCTGCCTTGAGTCCCTCTCCTTCCTGCTTTTCAAAGTGGGTCCCTCTGCATTTTAACACCAGCTTCTTACCAATCTGCCGGTGACACTTGAAAGAACTGGGTTTCATGGGTTGAATGGAAAAGAGCCCAAAGAATTTGAAGACCACTTCTTTTCTGTAAATTTTACTAAACATCAAAATATACAATTTGGTGGCCTTTTGGGTTCTTACATGTTCTCATCAATGCACTTGCAAAGCCAGTTTGTTAGTCTAGAGGTTCATCTGGAATGCTGGATAATGTTTTATATATGAAACCCAAATTTCCCCTTTCACATGTGATTTAGTCAAATTTTGTCGGGGTTTGGATGATGCAAACCATCCACAACTAAAGCAATAGTCTTTTTAGTACTCCTTGTAAGTTGTAATCCGGCCTCTGTTTTAGTGAGGTGTATATAGTCCATGGGACTAAGATCTCTGCAAGGGCACAAGGGCCCCACTCGCAGCTAATACTGGAAACAAGAGATAGGAAGCTCATAACTTCAAATAGTGAAAAAAACATAGAAAAATAAAATCATAATTAATTCTACAAAACATGATTTTAAATGAAGTTGAGTAAGGTCTTGCCACCATTATTTTAAATATCAGTTGACACACACACAACAGTATCAGCTGATACTTACTGATTCTTCAAGAAACCCATTTGAGAGTATGATGGCCAAGTAGTCCATGTATCACTGATGTGACAAATCTGCATGCCAATATATATTTCATCAATCCAGATGAGATGGACCATTTTTCTTTTTCTGTTTGATTTTTCAGTCAGAGTGAAATCACATTGAAATGTTCACTACACCAATCAGTATCATTGATGAGGCTGATACCCATCTATTTTTTTGCCCATCTGAAGTGGTTAATGCTTAAACCTATGCTTACTAAATGAATCCCATATAGGCCAAGATTTCTCCTGTGGAGCCCAAGCCCACAGGCTGTGAGTTTGGCAAATGGCATGCCCGCACGAGGAAAGCCCTTCTCATATGGATATCACGAGGCTTTGAGTATTCCATGATGATAAAAATGTAGAGATGTAGCGTAAAACTAAAAAAGATTGACTAAGAAATAAGTGCATTTGGGAAGATTGAGAGACTCATTTGATATGATTTGGATGTCTAACGGATGTCATCAAGGGCACCAGTCGGAAAAAGTTCCTCTATGGGGAGTGATGGCCCCTCAAAGGAAATGGCTTGGCTGAAGAAGTTAGGAATGAAAGTAGCAAGGATAGATTTTGAAGAAGTCCAATCTATTTAACGAATGGAGAAAAAAATTCATGCAGCTGAACCCAAACATATTGTACAAGGTCTTATTGATTAATAATGATGATGATCAAAGTCCATGGCAATCAGAAGGCATCTTTTGGCTGGTACAAAGATCCACTACAAATACCATTGGCTCCTGGCTATCTTCAAGCCCTGCATGATCCACCTCCAGGATTATTTGGCTATAAACCAGTAGAAACACCATGCAACTCCTGAATGTGTTGCCCACCCGTGTCTCCATTCATAACAATCACTCAAGCAGGATGGATTTCAAAGCTATCACTTCATAATTCAGATCACTGGATGCGCCCTACATGGGCACAATGTGGTTAGCAAAACCATTTATTTTAAGGCCCCAAAGTGTAATGTTATTAAGCAATCTGGAATAAGATCTTTCAACCTCTCCTATGTTGTCATGATTGGAGGTGGGCACCCTCACAACTAGATTCACAACTCCAGCATCCATCTGGAAAGTTTGAAATAAACCCTCGCCTTTAACAGGGCCAACTGAAAGAGAAAATTGTACTGAATATCATAATAACCATCCATAAAAAAGGGGGAAAATACCAGGACAGCCCTAGTTCCCAGATATTTGATTATTTAATTTCAACAATAAAGGGAATCAGACCACAGGTTCAAAAAATTAGCACAAATTCCAGCAGAAAATCACAGATGACATTACGACTAAACTCAGAATACTAAGTATTTCTCATTGGGTAGATAGGCCCTTCTACAAAAGTGTCACGACCCAAATTCCGGGGCCCTGTCGGACTCTGGATCGTGATTTATTTAGTAAATATTCACCATGCATTCATCAAATGTTTTCCACAAGGGATCAGGCATTTAGATCAAAATATAACTTTAATTAAATTATGAATGTTTGAAATCAATATCTCTGAGTAAACCAAATTCCATACTCTAATTCAGTTCTAAACGTTCAAAACATAATATAAAATTTCTAAACTAGGTTAATCCCTTCATCAACTATTTGAATATTCCTCGTTCTCTCTCGTCAGCCACGCATGCCAAAATTTACGTGCTGAACGTCGTTCTGCTCTGCCCCACCCGCAACGTGATTACCTGAAGGGGGCAACACAACATCAGTATTACTGGTGAATGAATTTTCCTAATTACATATACAGCATAAACATAATGTCATATAAACAACAAAGCTGAATACATGAATCAATTACTATTAAGAAGTACGTTCATACATATATTCGTGCCCATGCACATTACCACGCCTCCAAGGCTCATTGTATACATGTATACCGGTCACCATGACCCTGTCTCATCAGACACGTCCCCAAAGGACCAGCCACTATAATGGCCCGGACACTATGTCCAACATCCCACATCTGGAACCTCACAATCACATAACAACCATAACTTAGTGTTATTAATAATTTACATAATCAGTAGTGTGGACCAGCCCCCTACACAATTTACATGTCGCTGCCCCACTCCTATTCATGACTGTTAGTGATTGGTGTAGGGGTGGCCCACCTTTATTCTAAACAACAAATTGCACAAGTTCTAATAAGCACGTCAGTATTCCAAAATAATCATACAATTAATCATTAATCATATAAACCTTAATCTGGGTGGAGAGAATTATTTAGTAATTACATACTAAGTCCAGGGTCTTCCCCTAATCTATAATTTCCATCCAGCCGTAAATATCATACACAGAAACTAGGAAAGAAGTGAATCACACCTGAAACACATTAATGTAAAATCCAGCGGGTCCCACTTGACCCATCCAAGATCAGGCCTCAAGGTCAAGGTCGCCCAAGGGTAGGCTCCCATCCTATTGAATCTGATTCATCATCAAACCATATACTGGGGCCCACAAATTCAAACGACTGTCTACTGTTTCCTGCACTAAGTCACGCATGACTGTTTTTGAACCCATTGATCAGTGGGTCCCACTAGATTAAAATCCCAGATGTCCCACTCCTCTATGATCGCCCAGAGGTCCTCTCCAGGATGTGTGGTCCTGATTTCTGATCAGGTCCACTAGTGGGTCCCACAACCCAAGTCGACATACTGCCATGTTTTCCCCAAATTCACGCCTAGGACTCTTTCAGCCCATTGGACAGTGGGTCCCACTGGTCTAAATCCCAGATGCCTCTGGTCCCTAGGATCGACCATGGGTCCCCTACAAGATGTGGGGCTCTGATCCTTGATCAGGTCTACTGATGGGTCCCACTAATGCCTGACGACAAGAACCTGCAATCCTAGCACTATCGCCTGTGTTGCAGCAAAACAAATTAGATGAGGGTCCAGATGGGACCCACTCCTCATGGGTCCAGGTCCTTAAGGGTCGACCATGAGTCCCCTTCTGGATCCATGGTCCAGATTTTCCATCTAGTGGGCCATGGGGTCCCACAGCTCCCTACAATCAGAATTTCACATTGACGCCAGACCTCTGCTTCCACCAGTTCCACTCCTATTCGATGGATATTCATGAATTTGCACACCATATCCATTGTAACATTCTAACAACCACTTACATGATTTCCTTGACTCAAATCAGATCTTTAAACACAGAATAAGTGCATCACAATTCAATATCAAATCTCTGTAATACTCAACACATCCAATTCACAACTAGATATCAGCAGTCTCACTTAACCAACTAATGAATCAGGAAGATCCACTCACCTTTGATAAGCGATGGTTGCCTTTGCAATATGGGGACGCGAATATGACATCTACCAGTGATTGCCTCCTTCTCCTGAATTTCAGCACACCAAGCTCTCTCTTAGAATCCTCTCTATAGAGATCGTTGGTTTGTATAAATAGGCAAGGTAAAATCCTATTCCTTCCTTCTATTGTCTCTTTCCTTTTCTAATTAGAGTTGAAATACAACTCTCATCCTTCCTAAAACACTTCACGTAGGACAACTTCTAATCTAATAATAAGAAAACAACTATGGGTCCTACCTGGGCCAACCTAAACCTGGGCCCAGGTTTATGAGGATATTACATACTCCCCTCCTTGGGAAATTTGGTCCTCAAAATTTAAAACATACCTGTGATGAAAAGATGTGGGTATTTCTTTTGGACCTCGTCCTCGAGCTCCCAAGTAGCTTCCTTTTGATCGTGATGCTTCCATAGTACTTTGACTAGTCGAACTGTTCGCCTTCGTAGCACCCTTTCCTTTGTGTCTAAAATTGCAACTGGTCTCTCCTCATACGATAAATCTGGTTGGAAATCTATCGGCTCGAGATCTAGCACATGAGACGGGTCTGGCTCGTACTTCTTCAACATTGAAACATGGAACACCTTATGGACTCCAGCGAGCTGTGACGGTAGTTCCAGTTCGTAAGCGTTCCCATCGCTCACACGCCCTGTGATTCTGAATGGTCCAATGTATCTCGGGCTTAACTTCCCCTTTTTGCCAAATCGCATAACTCCTCTCGTTGGGGAAACCTTGAGGAATACCGAGTCACCCACCGCAAATTCTAATTCTCTTCGACGCTTATCTGCATAACTCTTCTGGCGACTCTGAGCAGTCTTCAATCTGTCCCTGATTTTCTTAATATTTTCAGTAGAAGTTTGCACCCATTCAGGGCCTAATATCCTCCGATCACCCACTTCTTCCCAACAAATCGGAGAACGGCAGCTCCTGCCATACAGAGCCTCAAAAGGAGCCATTTGAATACTCGAATGATAACTGTTATTATAAGCAAACTCAGCCAATGGTAGTTGCTCGTCCCAACTGTCGCTGAAATCTATAGCACAAGCTCTAAGCATGTCCTCCAGTGTTTGATTTGTTCTCTCAGTCTGCCCATCTGTCTGAGGGTGATACGCCGTGCTAAAATTCAGTTTGGTACCCATAGCCCTTTGCAAGCTCTTCCAAAATTGTGAAACAAATCTAGTATCCCTGTCAGATACGATAGATGCTGGGACGCCATGTAACCTCACAATCTCTCGAACATATGTCTTAGCCAGGTGTTCCATTGTAGTTCTTCCTTTCAACGGTATGAAGTGCGCCGACTTGGTCAACCGATCCACAATTACCCAAATTATCTCATTATGCCTTGAGGTTCTAGGAAACCCTGATATGAAATCCATAGTGATATGTTCCCATTTCCATTCTGGTATGGGTAGTGGCTGCAGTAGTCCCCCCGGCTTCCTATGATCTGCCTTTACTTGCTGACAGGTAAAACAACGTCCGACAAACTCAGTAACATCATTCTTCATGCCGATCCACCAAAATCTGATTTTTAAGTTCTGATACATCTTGGTGCTCCCCGGATGGATAGTATATCTTGTATGATGTGCTTCCTTCAAAATTTCATCTTTAATTTCTTGGACATTTGGAACACAAAGTCTGCCTCTGAAATACAATATGCCACTAACAATTGAGAAGTCCGGTTTATTGTCCATTTTATCAAAGATTTCCGCTAGTGCCTTGTCGCCTCGCTGATGGTCCTTTATCCTTTGGATCAACTCGGGTTGAACCTTGAAGCTTCCCAATAGTACTTTTTCACCAATAGGCCATAAATCAACATCCAAGTCCTTGATCTCTTCTAGTAGTCTCCACTCGGCGGTCAAACAAGCCATCTGTGCTGATTTTCTGCTTAAGGCGTCGGCTACAACATTCGCCTTTCCTGGATGATAAAATATAGAGAAGTCATAGTCTTTTAAAAATTCCATCCACCGACGCTGTCTCAAGTTCAACTCCTTTTGTGAAAACACATACTTGAGGCTCTTGTGATCTGTATATACCTCGAATTCTTCACCGTATAGGTAGTGTCTCCAAATTTTTAATGCAAAAACTACAGCTGCTAACTCCAGGTCGTGCGTTGCATAATTCTGTTCATGGACCTTCAGTTGTCTAGAGGCGTAGGCAATCACTTTTCCATGTTGCATGAGAACACACCCTAACCCCTGCAATGACGCATCACAGTAAATAACAAATCCTCCACTCCCAGCGGGCAGGGTGAGTACCGGTGCCGATGTTAGTTTTCCTTTCAAAGTTCGGAAGCTATCTTCACATTTCTCATCCCAAGTGAACGGAGCATCCTTTCTTGTGAGTCTGGTTAACGGTCCAGCAATAGCAGAAAATCCTTGTACGAATCTTCGGTAATAGCCCGCTAGGCCTAAGAAACTTCTTACTTCTGAAACATTCGCAGGTCGTTTCCAATTCGTAACTGCGTCGATTTTGGTAGGGTCTACAGATAATCCTTCACCTGAAATAATGTGACCCAAGAAGGTGACTTGTCCTAGCCAAAAATCACACTTGCTTAGCTTAGCATAAAGCTGGTTGTCTCTCAATAGTTGCAAGGAGGTACGCAGATGTTCTCCATGTTCTTGCATTTCCTTAGAGTAAATGAGAATATCATCAATAAATACCACCACAAATTTATCCAGATATGGTTGAAAAACTTTGTTCATTAATGCCATGAATGCGGCGGGGGCATTGGTCAAACCGAAAGGCATGACTAAAAACTCATAGTGCCCGTATCGTGTCCGGAACGCCGTCTTAGGAATGTCCTCCTCTCTCACTCTTAGCTGATGGTAGCCAGACCTTAAATCAATCTTGGAAAAGTATTTCGCACCTTGCAGCTGATCAAACAATTCATCAATACGAGGCAGAGGGTACTTGTTCTTGATAGTCACCTGGTTTAACTGCCTATAATCAATGCACATTCTCAGGGTCCCATCCTTCTTCTTCACAAACAGAACCGGTGCTCCCCATGGGGAAACGCTAGGTCGGATAAATCCCTTATCCAGTAATTCTTCTAACTGATCCTTGAGTTCCTTCAGTTCCGCAGGAGCCATTCGATAAGGTGCTTTGGAAATCGGGGCCGTACCCGGTATCAATTCAATAGTAAAATCGACCTCCCTAATTGGGGGTAATCCAGGCAAGTCGTCCAAAAACACATCGGGAAATTCCCTAACAACGGGAATATCATCTAAACTTGGTTTCTGTTTATCCTCTGTAATGAAAGCTAAAAAGCCTTTGCACCCATTCCTCAATAGCTCACCGGCTTTGATGGCTGAGATAACCATTGACCTAACAGGTCTCCTCTTCCCCACCAAACTAGCATGAGTAAAACCCTCCAGGTTAAACCGAACAACTTTGTTAAAGCAATCTAAAACAGCCCGATATTTAGCGAGCCAATCCATTCCCAAAATGACATCAAAGTCGTCCATTCGTAACAATACCAGGTCAGCCGGCATCCGGGTTTGCCCAATTTCTATCATACAATTGTAAAATATGGTTCTAGTACATATTTGTTCACCCGTGGGAGTTGACACTACTAATGCATTAGTCAAGGTCGAGGGGGAGTTTCCTATCTTAGCAGCAAAAGTATGAGAAATGAAAGAATGCGTTGAACCAGAATCAAGTAAAGTACTAGCTTCAAGATTGGAAATTAAAAGCGTACCCTCAACCACATGGTTGGCCGCCTCTACATCCTGATGAGTTATGGCGAAGACTCTCCCGTTCTGCTGTTGTCCAGCTTGATTCCCTCCCTGATCATTTCTGCCATGGTTGTAATGCTGTCCTTGGGGTGGGTTTTGCTGATTTCCCCGAGACTGATATGTCTGGTTCTGTTGATAATGACGCTGATTTTGCGGACGCTCCTGCTGGCGGTCTTGTTGATTTTGCTTGGGTGGTTGTCCGTGCGTCTGAGTCTGGTTTCTACCTTGTTTTCTGGGGCAGTCTCTAACGTAGTGCCCTTCTTGTCCACAACCGTGACATCCGCCCTTCCGTTTGGCCTGATTCCTTTCCCTAGCCTCTGGACAATCTTTTACCTTATGACCTTCTTTCCCACAGCCAAAACACACTCCGGACCTCTTCCTACATTGATTGGTATCGTGGGATCCCCCACAGTGATTGCAGACCGATTTAGCTCCTGTTTTCTGTTTCTTATTGGAGGACTGGTATCTGAGGTTATCAGCTTTACTTTCAGTGGACATCATTTGGGTCTCCCTCTTTATATCTTCAATGGCTTCCTCTGAGACGAAAGCTTTTCTTAGGGCTTCTGCATAAGTCTTTGGTTCGTGTAGCTTTACGTCCTTTTTAATATCAAACCTAAGTCCATTAACAAATCTTTCCATCTTTCCTTCCTCAGTAGCCACTAAAGTTTCAGCAAAATGTGACAATTCGGTGAACTTGAGGGCATACTTGGCTACCGTCAGGTTGCCTTGTACCAAGGTTTCAAACTCTCTCTTCTTCTGAGCCCTAATATGATCCGGTATGAACTTCTTTATAAATTCTCGTTTGAAGTAAGCCCAAGTGATCTCTGTTTCTTGCCCATTGAATGACCTTTTAGCGGCTTTCCACCATTCCTTCGCATCACCCTCCAATTTAAATGCAGCGAGTATAACCTTCTGATGTTCTGTACATCCCATGACTTCGAAAATACCTTCCATATGTTCTGCCCATTTATTAGCATCCCAAGGATTAGTGGTTTCTTCAAAGCTCTTGGGGCGGAATTCATTGAATCTCTTGTATAGGGTATCCCTCTCACGATTCTTGTTCCCATTATTGCTACCTTCACCCGAACCATCTCTGTTATTGCTGTGTCCCTCGCCATTCTCACTTTGGTGGTGATAAATAGCGGAGATCTGCTCTTGAACCTGTGCGTACGCTTTCATAAAACTTTCAAACATCTGCCGGGCATATTCAGGCATTTCGCCGTTTGGCTGAACATTATTGTTCTGATTTCCAATAGCATTGTTCATCGTCTTAGTCCCTCTGCAGAAGGAAAAAGTTGTGAGCCAAAAGATCGACGACAACATACTATACTCCATGTATACCATTGATACCCCAACGTCCTCACCACGTGGCCTATGTGTTGCTATTTCTTTTAATTGCCCAAAACCTTAGGCTTTGATACCACTTTGTAATGCCCCACCCTACACCCATGCATGATACTGTCCGCTTTGGCCCATGGGCCTCACGGTTTTGTTTCTGATGGGCCAGAACCCATCAAAAGGCCTCATGCAAGGTAAGGGTGTAGGCTCTACATATAAACCCATTCACTTTCCTCTCTATAGTCGATGTGGAAATCCGGGGCGTCACAAAAAGTGTCATTAATAGTGATTCATGAGCAGTAGGCTCTGCACATACATGCCTGAAATTAATAGAAAACTTAATTAAGAGCTAGGGATTGCAATTTGATGAGGCTATTTGGTGATTTCAACCAAAAATCACTATAGCCATATATTCCTTTCTTTTAATATTATAAAATAAATGGAACCAACTGATCCATTGGATAGACCACTAAACTTATTAAAAAATAATTGTTGACTTGGAAAGAATCCTAGATCTTTGATCCAAAACAAGTACTGATACATGATGGGAGAGGATGGAAGAATTTATATTAAAAAATTGGGCCGGGGGGGGGGGGGGGGGGGTGGGGCGCGCGCATTATAATCGCATTCTTATTATAAGTATGAATAAACAAGCTAAACAGCAGAGCTAAGTAATCATACATTTGATTGGAAGTACTTCAGTTTCATGTGGCACATGCCAAATATACCACCCACCACGAGTTTCCAAAGCAGTGAAAGAATTGTACAATACCCATCATTAGTATTTACAAACTAAAGAAACCCTAGCTAGATGCAAAGAATACCTAAACTCTCCATGTAAAGATGTGCAATCCTCCAAAAACATGAGAAAAAAAGAAGAAAAGCTACTGATTATACAAGGACCTGAGGGGCATGAGATGAGGTAGGAGCAAAGGTATGAGCAACTGCATTCACCTGCCAAACTAGTAACATAATCGAATAATCTAAAAAGGTTTATTGAGAAGATTCAGACTTCGTCCTCATCTGAGTTCCACTTTGCAAGCAAGAAATTCCCTGGCACTAGGAACTCCCATGTGATCTGACTGATGATATGGATTGGGCTGAAACAGAAGCAGTTGGGCTGCAAAGATCTCGATCCCCATTCACGGATTTACCTTTTCCACTCAACCTAGCTATGGCTTCTTGCGAGACATCCACAAACCAGTCATCTTCAGGCAACACGCTGCCAACAAAGTTATATTTTCAGCAATAATGTAGAAAACCAAAGATTAAAACAATCATTAATCTCATTTAATCATGATAGAATGGGCCCACATGCATGGAAAGATTAAATATAAAAAATTGTTCAAGTAAAGTCTCTCAAGATAATAGGCTCAAATAGACTCAGTTCTTTCTCCAACCAGATGATTCAGTGACTGCAAAGTCAATGTGGATCAGAAAATTTAGAGAAAAAAGCACATGCAAATTGCAACTCATAATGTTGGATATGATGCAACAAGGAAATCCCATTTTCTCATCCAAAAGGTTGGAGTGAATACGAAAAGCATTGTCCAACACATACATACCCAATCTAACAATTATCTTTCAGTGGTTATTTACTTCTGTATGTCGTTATATGGTTTTTCTTTACCAGAAAAAAAATGGCAATCACTTGCAGGTTAAAAACTCATGAGTTGTGATCTGGATAAAAGTGGGACACATGGCATTGCTAGTGAGGTTCAAAAAATCAGTTCCATGGGACACTGACCACCATCCAATTATGGTGATGAATGTAGTCTGTTGAATGTTTTTTTTATTTTTTATTTTGAGTGCCCATTTTATTACTTTATATTGGATGGCTAACAATGACCCATGGGCTGTTTCCTGAAAGCAGTCTAATCCATAAAAGCCCCTCGCATCTGCCAGTGCTTCACTAACATACATGTCCCATTTCACAAATGGTAGTCATAGACTAGCAGAATTCACGCTACACTTTTGTACACTTACAAATTAAAGCTTTAGTTAAATGAAAAGGCATTAATACTGAAATCCACACATTCACAAGTGTCTCCAGTCCAAAGACACATAAGTTGGAAGGGTGTCCTGGATATCCACAAAATTAGTATGCATGAAGACACTGATTCTCAGACTGCCAATCTTTAATCCAGAATCATACTATTTCAAGAAGAAAAACAGATAGTAGTCATTTTGAAAGGCACCCAACAAAACACAGAAACCACAGTCTAGCATTGGCCTTTTGAAGTTGGACGGCATTAAGATGAGCTTGTAGCACAGTAGAAAGGTGTTCACTGTCACAACCAGGATGTTGCAGATCAGAGTCATATTACCAATCAATAAAAGAAGGTTGGACGGCATTTAGGTGTATCCCCTATCTGATAGAATAAGCAGTACACCATGACAAAGCAGTATAGTATGATGAAAGAGACTCAAAACCATGCACTCAACACACCACACAATGTCCCTAACTAGCTGAGTAACAGCTGGGGATGTATAGAATGATGTTAAAAATCAGCATTAAACAAGTTATTTTAAATGCTGACCATGTATTACCTTAAACATCCACCTGACACAATATTCCGGGGCCAGGATAAATGGAATAAATATGTCTTAAACAGTTCACTACTATGGGTTGTAGTCAAAACAGCTGAACTTAATCAGGATTCATTTTCAGAAACAGGCCATATGTAAATCAAGACAAGCCAGACAAATTGAGATAGGCTTGGATTGGCTCGATTGCATTATTGGATCAACCCCCATTATTTAGTTACAGCATGTCCTCGCCCTAAACTATTTTTTTTTTTTTTTTTTGCGAAAGCAATCTTTAGTTCAGTACTACTTATGCACTAAATGATTTCTGTAATTATCTATAAATTAAAATATGATGGAATGTTGAGACTGGATTAACAAACACATGAAGCAATTTTCAAGTATATTTTGCCCAGATACTTCCAAATAATAGCTCACCTGTACGGATCAATTCCAGTTGCAGAAAATGCAGCTATTGCTCTAGATATGATGTCTTTAATAACTTGATGCAAATTACGAGACAAATAACGGCCTTGGGATGAGAAATGAATCACGAACTCCATATCCAAATAGAACTACAGAAGAAGCAATCAAATAAATAGAATGTCAACTTTCTCTATATCCAGATAGAATTACACAAAGATTATTGAAGTTCTATTTTTGAACAAGAAATATCAAGCTGAAAACTGAAAAGACAAACCTACGCATATACCTGCTGTAACCCAAGGGGCCCCAAAGGCCTTGGCCCCTCCTCAATATCATCCCAAAAGGTTTGGTCATTTGATAGACACAGAATGAAGGTCTCTGTGAGCCTCATCATTAGCAAAGTAGCAAATCGTTCCCTGCCTACAAACATATCTGCAGCTATGCTTGCCATCCTGCTCAACTTTAAAAAAAGTTCCTGAATAGACAATGGCAATGGCAATAAACCATAAGAATTTCAATAACATTGTAACAGAACAATGTCAATAAGCCATGAGCATTTCAATGACACAGCTGCAGAACAAAGAATGCAGTGGAATCGTCACACCTAACATACTAAAAAAAAGTGAAGCACTTGCAACAGTCCCATGTTAAGGGTAAAAAAGGATTTGAACAATTCATATTTTACAGCAATCAGCTGTAAGTATATGTTTAATGTTGTCCAGAATAAATATTCTCAATCACGAGGTTTTCTTCCAAAATTAAACTGCATTTTTTGGTAAGTAAATCTAATGTCAATATTTCGTAAAAGGAAAGGTTACCATTGAAATCATGAGATGCCATCCAACATCTAAAGCTAACTTTACATGATGAAATGAGCTAATGCTGTATTTGAAGACAATAAGACTCAAATTCAAGTATTCCACACCCACCCATTAATGAGCATAGATACCACAAATATGGTCCCACACGCGCAACAGCACACACCCACAAAGACATCATCTCCATGTATTTTCTCCAGGCTTTCTGTGAACATATGACCTAGATGATGAGCTTCAAGATATCCTCTGTACTAGCTGAAGATGACTAAGAGATAAGAGACCACAAATTGTCCATTCAGATCAAACACAATGAGAAGGCAAAAGGGCCACACTATAATTAAGTGACTTGGTAAGGCTATTAATTGAGACAGGATCATGACAAAACTAAGCTACATGTAAAAGTGAAGGTAAAGACAATGAAGGTGAAACATTAATAGACCCTTCACTCACAACTTGGGTGAAGACAATCGGAGGTGCAATGTCATTGTCGCAAGGATTCTCGGAATTTCATCTTTGGTTGCTGCCTTGTTCCCTTGGTTCAGTTAAGGAGAAGAGGATCATTTCTTCCTCACCTCTGTTTTCTTCGAGAGGAACCTGGGCTCTCTTTGGATATAAGACCAAGACATTGGTCTTCACTGCAGTTATAAGGATGACTTGGCTATTGGGTCAGGTGGACCTGAGCAGGAGCAGGGGCTATCTTTGGATCGTTACTTACTGGTTTTTTATGCAAATTTTGGCATCGTCTGGTATATTATCGTCTTTGTTGTGAGTTATCTGCACATCTTACCTTCATCGGGTCATTTTTTCCCTTTTCTCTTGCATTTTTTTTTTCTAGTCTTCGTCATGGCTTTAAAATCAGAGATACTACCTCTGAAGTTAAATGGTAAAAATTACTTTAGTTGGGAGTTTTGACTTCGTATATTTTTACGAGGAAAAAATCTTTGGGGACATGTCAATGGCACAATCCTCAAACCCACTCAATCAGAAGAGTCCCTGGACACTACTACATTGACCTTCTGGGAAGTGGATGATGCAAAAATGGCGACTTGGATTTCGAGCTTGGTTGATCAGCTGTTGATTCTTAATTTGCCACCACCTCGACCACGGCCCAATTTCCATCCACAGCTCCCACCGTTAGTTGGACTAGCCAAACCAGAACAATTCTTGTCTTACTAGAGAGGTTTCAAAACCCAACATTACCTGCTTTTACTTTCCTCACTTTGTAGGAGAGTGAACACTGCCCCAAGGAATTGGATCTTGACTCCATAACTATGCACTTATTATCTCATATTCTGTATTCATACCCCCAGTAACGCATATATACATTGAGCTTTTAATTCTTGCTCTTGTTCGTTTGCACAGCAAGGTCATGGGGGCTGATAGTGGCTAATCTCATGCCATATTCCTCTGAATTTGGCTTAGTATGCTCCCTAGAATAAACTTCCCTGTTTGGGTTAAGTTAGATCTCTTGTTAATTGATCAACCCAATCATTATTTTTCTTGTGTGGATAGGCTAGCTGTAGAGATTAAATCCCACAATTCTTTAGCAGTTCGGCAATGATAGAAACTAGAAGCAATAAACAGTCCAGCAATGATAGAAACTAGGAGCAATTCCATCCTCCAAGGAGTTCAAAATCCAATTTATCAGTAAACATATTCTCGGCTTTGCAGTCACCAACTCACCATATTCTGAATCATCAATCTACCACTTGGCCACCTATGTATTGAAGCCTCTTTCTACCACGAGTTCATTTTAGCCGAATATGACCATAGTATAATTAATAATTATTGTCATTAAACAAATTTACAATGATATGATTCTTAGTGTTTGCAATTTCTAAAATTTGGGTTCCAGTTGAACCCTCTCCCCCTGCCTTGAACTTCCAATATTTCTAAAACCTTTGCTTCTGTGATGAAATCAGCCGTCCTAACACAATTAACACCCTTCACAAGGAACCGGATTGGATGAGCAGTGCTTATGAGCACTCGCCCAATAAAGAGAAACCGCTGATTTAGAATGAAAAGAAAACCCATCCATTCGAACATACTTGGACAGAACTTGTCACAATTCCACACCAACCAGGACAAAAACTTTAAGAAAATTTTAACATACTCAACTTTCTCTCTTTAAAGCATAAGATTACAGACGAATCAGCTCCTCATCAAACTGCTGCACCCTTACCACAGGCCCACTGTGCTGATGTCAACTGTGCTGATGTCAACTTCAATAGAAAACCACCTCCTGCTACTTGTTGATGTATGATGTATCTACTTCGAGTTAAGAGGCTCGAATAACAAGTTAGAAGTTTTAAATTGGAAGAAAAATAAAAAGCGCAAGAGGAAGAAGAATAATAGAAAAATAAGGAAAAAAAACTAGTACTATATCTAAAGGAATATTGTTCCTATTATGTCCTTCCTGGCATGGATGAAGGCCAGCAGTAAAATCAAATCTTGAATAAAAGACCTCAAAAGATTTTGTCCGATGGATGCCAGCTGGTTTAAATACCCAAAGCCACCAAAAAAAAAATCACAGAATAGCATGAATCTGGACAAAAGTAGAGATAATAGTATCTCCTCAGAATATCACCTATGACTGGCAATCGAAATGAATCCTAGTTCTGTAATAGCACCTCTTAGTTGATCTTGATGCTCCAATACTATAAGGATGTCATGTGGTTTAAGTGTGACGAAATAAACAATGCAAGAGGAAAGGGGAAGGAGAAGCTGATGAGAGAGGAAAGATGAAGGAAAGAAACATGGGGAAAAGTGTTCAGTCCAATGAATTGGATGACTTGCCACAATACCATAGTACGCCTCAACTACATAGCTAATGGAGAAGTACCTCCAGACACCTATGCACCATGAAACATGATGTAAAGATAGCATTGCTTCAAGTGCCTTTTTCCTACAGGCTAATGCTTAAAAACATTCCAATGTTACAAATATCTATAACTAAAAATTGTGAATGATTAACATTGCATAGAAAGATTCAGCTCAATGATATTGATATCACAAGGTAATGGACATATTGTTGATACTTTTGAAAGTATTTTATTGTTTATAATTAACAAGATCACAAATATTATAAGCATAGTACTTAATAATTTAAAAACCTCCTGACAATTGGGCATAGGAAATTGTGAAATTATTTCAGGGTCACTTTTTGTATCAATCCAAATTAAAAAGGGAATAGAAAAGGAAATTTTGAATCTTTTGAGGGAACCTGACACTTCCAAATGCTAGACATTATTGTCTATGCATTTCAGGATGTAACATGTTTTATGTGACAAGATTTTAAATTAAGAATCACTGCCGCCATTGTCATTCATGCCATATCCCATCTATGGTTGGAATAGAAATGAATATTAAAATTTAAATAAAGCAAACTAATCTGAAATAAATAAATATATCCAATAAAAACTTAATAAACTAAATTGATTATGCATCTAGTTTAACTAGAAAAAAACATTAAACCATTTCCACACATGCATGTTCTTGGGATAAACAAAATGTTGAAATATGCATCATCCCATTTGACATACAATGAAAACCCTCATAAATTCAATATTGAGTTTGTGACACTAGAAAAAAACAGTGTAGACTAGTATGCTATGAACTTAAAGATAGGTGTGCAGCATAAATAATATTTATGTGAGGGTGTTGGCTATCAACTAATTGGCGAAACAAATAAAAAGAGGCTCTAGCAGTACTTTGGTTTTGAAAAGAAAAACTGCCACAAGACTTCAAAATATCAATTTTTGGACTCTTGTCTGTTATTTTAACTTTTTTTTTATAAGTATCAATTGATAAAATATGAAAAATGCAAATGAGATAATTAACTTCCTTCAGGTATGTTGAGGTCTAAAATTGAAGAAAAGTGAACATTGAATGAACAAATTTACTTTTCAGAAAAAGGACAGCTGGAAAAATAGTGTTTCAAAAATTAAATTTGACCTTGATCTATAGTCCATAAAAGAAGACTTAATCAACATACCTGAAATATTGGTGATGGAAACCACTCAGGCTCCTCAACATTTCCATCCATACTTAGGTACATGTCTGCACTTAAATTGGTCTTATCATCTTCTGTAAAAATAAGATCCAGAGCATGTTGTCTACAAAACTCATCACGTAGTCCATCAACAGAGCGTTGGATCCGCCTCTTCCATTCTCTTTGATCAGGTTGACGGCTTTGCTTGTCTCTTTTATGGGAATCAACCTTTCCACCTGTCGGGTTTAGTGGAAAAAGCTTCATGATTGCACGCGGAAGCAACTCGTCCGCTAATAAAGATGCATTTGCTAGCAAAGCAATCTGCTGAGCTTCAGTTTCAGCCATCCTAACAATTTTATTGCCAGAACTTTCAAGGTTTTCCTCATCCTCCATTGAAGCTGGCAGTGCTTTTATCAGCAAGTTCACATAGATGTTGAAGACCTGATATAAACCTTCCAATGTGGGACCACCCAACTGCATACTCAGAAGAGGCCCTACATCCTCAAAGAAGTCCTGCAAGCACATATAAAATGTCAAGCAAAATGTACAAAAACATAATCCTAAATGGCTCTATATAATAATTTCAACAAAGTATTAATAGAATAGGTGCAGATAAATATTCCTTGACATGAGGTGGCATCTAGTGGACAGTATATAGCATTAATGAACTTTTTAAAGTGTCAGAATAGGATAAACAGAATTTGAAAATCTAGCACAAGAAGACAAGGGTCATAAGAAATAATTTGTCTCTTTGTTGAGCAGCAGTGACTCATGATCATGGATAAAAAAATCGGCCAATACATATCATATTGGCTGAGTCTACCATGATGAATTCATTTTATTGCCGTTTGCATAAGCATTAGTGCATATGCACTAATACAATCAATTTATCAGCCGATATGCCCAATATATTCATCCCTTTAGCAAAACTACAACCCATATTTTTTGCTTCGTCTTCCACAGAAAATATTGCGAAAAGTGTTTAGGGGTTTCTAAAACCAGAAATTCAAAGAAAAACACAACGTCAAATTCTCAAATGTAAAACCAAAGTCACTGCACAATCCTCATTTGCCCGGGCATCATTTGAGGTGAGAAAAAAAAAATCTAAGAATGAGTGATATATGCAAGTGCCTTTTGTTTTTTTATTATAGGAATGGACTCTAAATAATTAGTGCATGCTTGGAGTTTCGATTTGCCCCTACATGCATTATTTGGTGCATTTGGAGATTTTTAGAGGATTTCCGTATACGCATCTAACTACTAACTAGTAAGTACTACATGGATGATGGAACATACTAACTACTAAGTACTTAATACTAAATAGTGATGAAATATTGTTTAGACTATTTTTCAATTAACATTTTAATGGGTCCTAACATAAAAAAGACTAAAGAAATATGATTATAGGTTAGGTTAGCAAATACATTGGTTTTGTTTATCTAAACTCATAGTGTTGATACAGGACCTGTATGACAATGAAGGTCTAACACGCCTATTTGTTTTAGTCACTAATGAAAATAAACACCATGTAGCTGAGTAGCTTGTTATGTTTGGGGATTTAAAGATTGTACTTTTGCTTGTTTTTTGCTTTGTCCGGATCAGCACAATCCTTTTGTACTGATTTCTTTTCTGATTTTAATGAAAGTTACCATTCAAAATAAGAATAATAATAATAATAATAATAATAAAAAACATCAAAATCTAACATTTTCTAATATTCTACTCTTTTTTTTCCTCAACCAATAACCGATACACATTACCCAATAGGTATAATTCTGAGAGTGGCCGATAAGTCCTCACAACCACTTTATATATATATATATATATTCCTTGGTCTAAAAAAATCATTTGCTTTAACATTTTGAAAGGAAAACTCAAGGCAATATAATAGAGAACATATAAGAGAAAGACATTTGGAAGTCTATCCTCGTATATACGTCTGCCTTTTCCAACATAAAGGTCTAACATAGTCCATATTCTAGGTCAACTAAAACCTCACAGCATTGCCTTGTCAAGCATTAGTTTCCTATCTTGGTTGAGACAGATCGGTGGAACATCTTTTGGTTTGTTGCAAATTGTCTGGGCTTCGTGGGTTTTTATTCCCCTTCTTCCAATTCTTTTTATTTTTTTTTATTTTTTTTAACGGTCCTCTCCCTTCCCTCAACACTCGGGTCCTTCCTTGCTCCTTTAAATCCCTCATTGATGGATGTTCGTTGGATCCTTACACAAGGAGAGGTCAAATATAATAGAAATTATTACCTCTCATAATTGCCTGAGAGATTTAGAAGGAAATGAGTGTAAGAATATTTCTTTTCTTTTTTCTTTTTTTTGGGAGGCAAATAAATTTAAGAATCTTAGACCGAGAAAAAAATTCTTCATCCTGTGTGCTAGCAAGGATTTAACCATCATGAATAGAATGGAGTCTTCAACAAAGAAGTTTCAAGCTATGTTCTTCCTCTGAAATCTTGATGTGTTTCAAAGCCTCAAAGACGAGGGTCTTAAATTTTAAGACCACTTGATTGATTCAACATGGATGTTGAAGTAAGCTCCTCAGGTTACTGTCCCAATCTGATGTGGGGGGAACCATTATAACATCAAGACAGATTATTGTGGTGTTTTCAGTTCCTGTCAGAATCTACAACTGTAATGTGAAAATCCTTGCAATTTAAGGCCAAAAACTTTTAAAGGAAATATTTTATGAGCTGGTTGCAGTGGAAGAGGACCCAAGAAATGCAATTCATGGATAAGAGGTGAGACCAGCTTTAAAGTTTCTGTGAAATTCTGGATGAAATAAAACCATGGCTAAAGCATTCAGCGCATTGATCCACAATATCCTTCGAGAAGCAAATAAGGAGGTATGATAATTTAATGATATTAAATTGAAATATTCAAGACAGGAATATCTTTTAATGTGCTATATTGGCCACTTTCTGTTCGCAAAGTCAAACAAAAGCAGCATATCCTGCAACAGCATGCTATGCCAAGCTTCTAAATAATACATTTGAAGAAAGCGATTTCGTGAACATCACACACAGTCAGAAAGTAATGGCCATTCTTAAAAAGAGAAAAAGGTAAAAAGAGCAACACAAATCCATTACACATTCTGGTTGAGGACGCTTGAAATCAGTATAACTGAGGCACTAAAGAATGTCATTTCAGACTTATGTCAACACAGCCATAAGGAAAACCTTTTTTTCTTTCTTTTGGTAAACAAGGAAAACCTTAATTTTTATGTATTTTAGTAGTATCTGCACAATTCTACTGTATTTATGGTTACACTTTTCAATATATTCCTGCACATTTACTAACTTAGATGTATATGATAAAAGATCAATATCATAAATATATATGTATATGTATATTTTTGAAATAGTAACCGATTTTTTAATAAAAGGAAAAGGCAGGGTGAACAAAGACACAAAAAAAAAAAAAATCTTCACCTTCTATCATAATATAATTTTAGGGGCACCTCAGCATGGTGGGCCTCCCAGCACTAATTTAACACCTTGACTTCATTACTCCAAGTGAAACAACAACACACATTTATATATATATATATATATATATAAAACCCTGCCTAAATAGAAAGCTAAAAATAGAAAATGATATTTCACCTGAACCATGGAATTGAAATGATGTGCACTGCTAGAAAGTTTAGGCTGGAAAGCAACCCCACTACCAAGTGATGCATTAGAAGATCTATCAGATGAGCGCATGACAGAAGGAGGGTATGTGAGCATCCATTCATCAGCTGCTGCTAGTGCAGCAGTGCTCTCTTCAATTCGTTTTAAATTAGCATGCAACGCTTGTTCAACACTTGGCCTAAAGAGATCCAAAAGGTGAGCAATGAGGTACAATCCGTTATCTCCCAGCAAAGAGCAATGACCTATGGCTATTTGAACACATTCTGCAGCAGCTCTTAAGCCACCAGCAGCTGCTGATGATGCTAAGGCATGCCTTTTCACAAGAACTGCAAAATCCTCTGTCTGTTTCGTACACCATACCACAAGCTCAGATGTGTATGCTGGCTCATCAGCAAAGACAGCTAAAGAATCTCTCACAGCTTGAGCAATTGAAGAGAAAACTAGTTGTGAGAGTGCAGCAGTATAAGCTCCTCCATATGAGGTGCTAGATGGACGAAGATTTTGCAAGTTATACTGATACCTCTGGTAATGAGCATTAAGCAGCAGAGTGTGTGCACGGGGGCCATCCCCAAGATTCTTAAGGGCTGAAACAGCTGCCCGAAGTTCAACACCGCGAGTAGAAGGTTGGCAAGCAGCTTCCGCAAGCTGATCAGCTAATTTTCGTCTGTGTTCAGTAATAGCAGTTTGTAAAGACAAGAGGACAGTTGAGCTCAATGTATTGGTTTCTCTTGCTTCAGCAAGTACTTGTTCCCCTTCATCAAGTGCAGCCAGAGCTTCATCTACTCTCCTCTCTGCTAACAAAACATCAAGGATATCAGGAAATTCCACTGCCCATTTCTCTAAATCAGAAGGTTCTCTATCTTCAACATCATACATGTCTTCTGCCGCAGAACCTTCAGGACCATTAGAAAAGGAATTCACATAAACTCCCTCAGCTAAACCATGGATTAGCGCTGCTTGAGTTGATAGTAGATTTCTGATGGAAAGAAGCTCTACCTCTAGATCTGATATCTCTTTTGACGTGCTGTTAGTACATGAGAAAGAAAAACATATTTTAAAAAGGATGCATCTCTTAGCAACCAAAAAAAAAAAAAAAAAGAAGTGAAACAATATATTATTAAGTGGGGCAATTAAATCAACCCATTATTTGTTTCCACGACCACTGCATTCCCAAGAAATAAAGTGAAGAAATTTATGACAAAATATATTAAGTTGGGCAATTTAATAAACCCATTATTGGTTCCCACAGCACCTGCATTCCCAAGAAACAAAGCAAGCCAAGTTATGAAAGAAACTTGCCATGGAATCATCACACACATACTCACAATAGAAATATGATCACTGCCATGGAATCATCTATTGCCGTTTTCTTGTGAGATCCACTGCCGAAATCAGCCGTAGTGTTAGCTTTTTAGAGCTTTCAGGCATAGTCTTTTAGAGTTTTCTTGCAGTATTCCTGTATTCAATGGGCTAAAGCTTTGATGATGATGATAACGATGATCTTTTTTCTCTTTTTCATTTTTTATAGATAATTTGATTTAAATCTGCAACCTCATGGTTGCAACAATAAGCACCTTCCATCTATGCTACAGGTACGTCCCCTTTTTCTATCAGATACAAAAACAAAAATTTTCAAAGACAATGAACATGTCATATGGTATAGCCCAAAGGGAAGTTAAAAAAAAAAAAAAAAACCTAAAAATAAATCCAGCAAAAGAGAACAAAATAGTGATGATTATGCACAGGAGGAACTATATGATCTGCTATTTCTGGAGTAATAAATTTTACCATTATAAAAAAAAAAAAGAAAGAAGAGGAATTATATGATCCTAGACCTAAGGATGCACATATTGAGGTTCAGCTTTGGACATGTTGGTCAATCCAACAAATGATTAATCAGATGGGACTACTCAAGTCTGAACTACGTTACAAAAATAACAAGATTACAAACCTAATTATTTAATAGGCAGCCAAAAAGTTACAAGTAAAAATGAAACTAACAATGACAAAGATTCACTGGAAAAATGCCTTATGTTAAATTTCAACCAGTGTTATTTGGTGAGTATGGCCTATACACAGTGGGCTTCATTAGACATTAGTCTAGATTACCAACCACAGCGACCATGTACAAATGCATGATCTGATAATACTTAGCACATTCCCAAGTTGCAAGTCAAATAATTCCTCTACAGAAAACAATTTCTAGATCATTTATGCTGGTGTCTTTAGAAGCATTTGGGCTTGCAAAGATTGCCTCAGAACCTATTATGCCCGGATACGGCATGGATACAACAGAGACACGTGATGGACACGGCAAAGACACAGATTTTATACATAAAAAGTGAAGTATCGGATACAATACGACACGATACGTTGCCCAATTTGAAGTATCCGTGCATCATAGCTCATAACAAGACGATCCAAGAACATCGCAAGGCTTTAGTCTAAGGCATTGGTTGCTGGGTGTACATCAAACATTCACAGCATAATAGAGGCATACACCACTTATGAAGTGTGTCACTCCAAATTCACAATCCATCAAGGTTTTAAAAAACTAGGATCCAGTTTGCAACTCCATCACCCTTGAGTATCCTTAGTTGAGTCAGACCAAGTCACATCTCAAAGACCAAAAAAAAACTTTGAAAAGGTAATAAAAACCATTAAAAAAAGAAAAATATTGGAAAACAAGTCCTATATTTGTAAAATTTTGAGATCTTTTTTAAGGGCTTTTAGAATTTTTAGACTTGGTGTGCTCTAACTTTCATCATCATCAAAGCCTTGTCTCAACTATATTGAGGTTGGCTACATGAATTTTGTTTCTCCATGCTAATCTATCCTAGAGTGGAGGCTTTTTGTTGGTTGGTAGTGGAGGCCTTTTGTTGGTTGGTAGTGGAGGGCAATATCTCAGCAGTAGCTATTTTTAGAAGAAAGGGGTTGATGTTGGATACCATTTCAGATATGTGTTGCATTTGCAAGAGGGAGATGGAGTCAATACATCCCTTATTCAATCATTGTGATGTCGCTTCGTCGATTTGGGGGTATTTCCTCAAAGAATATGGTGTGAATTGGTGTCTTCCAGGTTCATTAGCCGTGTTGTTAGAGGCTTGGAAGGGGACTCTGTTGGGCAGAAACAGTATGATCATATAGAGGATCATCCCTCTTTCCATTCTTTGGTCAGTTTGGAAATAGAGAAATGATAGAATTTCTAATAGAAAAGAATCAACAAGGGAGGATCTACAATCAGTCGCTCCAGGATTGCTAAATGGGCATGTGTTAGAAATGAGTTTGTAGATACTAAGATAGCTAACATCATGCAAAGTTGAGCAGCTAGATTAAAGATGGAAGTCCTAAAGAAGAAAAGGAAAGTCTTTTTGGTGTTTTCCTCCATCAGGAGTTCTAAAGTTCAACGTGGATGGAGCAGCAAGAGGAAAACTGTGGCCGGCATTGCATGTGTACGAAGAAATCACAAAGGGGAAATTATATATATGTTTTCTGAACAAGTCATGATCAAAGACTAATGAAGCGGACATTTTGGCCATTTGAAAACTCTCCGCATTTATCATATCTTATATCACCATAATCTTATTGTGCAGAGCAACTCAGCAAATGCCATATCTTGGGTGAAATCTTTGAGAGGGTCACGGAAAATGTAATTCTTTTTCAACGAAAAAGTCATCTAGTATCTGAGTGGCAGGTTTCGTTTCAGCATGCTAGTAGATTTACAAATGGAATATCGGATTGTCTAGCTAAGCAAGGGGTTGAACGTTCATGTAATCTAAGTTCACCAGTAATGTAGTTGTGGTTGGTGGCTGATATATTTCTCTTCTACCGGTACACCTATGAGAGATTTTTTTTCTGTATGCTCTAATTTGGGTTGTATCTTATCTCTTATTAATAAAATACTACTATTACTGATCCAAAAAAAATCTATACCGAGCCAAATCCTCAAGTAGGTTGAACTTTGTGTGTTTTAACTCATCATCATTAAAGCCTTGTTCCAACTATGTTGGAGCCAGCTACATGAATTTAGTTTCTCCATTCCGATCTATCCTAAGCCAAACTCTGTCAATTATTACTGCCGGTCCCAAGCCCTGGTAAAGGAGGAGGGTTGCGTTAGGTTAGGTTGACAGCCAACATAAAATTTTATCATTACTCATAACCCAAATGTATGTGTAGAGAAAGAGATGGACATCTACATTCTTATTGATGAATTCAATAACATTTAGTTACAGGATATCGAACTTATTACATCCAAGTTGATTTGAGTCCACCAGCGGCTTCTTATATCTAAGTTGGATTTTTTGTATTGTTACTACTACATGAGTGAATTTTATGCAAGGTTGCAGATGGGTATCCAATTGTCTAAACATTTAGCATCTCCATCCAAGGAAAAAAATGAGTTTGGAACCAAAATCTGGTTTAAAAAAAACAATTGGTTCCAAATCCTTAATTTAGTATTAGAGTTTCAAATGTCTCTTTCTCCCTAAAATCTCTCAACCAAACCCTGTTGGTTTAGACTTTTTTATTTATTTTTGCAACTAAAACCATATAAAATGGGGTTTAGGGCTTGTGTAATGATACAACTAGTTAATTAACAAAATTAGAAGTTGGAGGCATTGGGTTCCCTCATAAGATCCGAAGGAGGTGTCGGGTTTTCTAAAAAGATCCGAGTTATCCTTTTTATTTTCTTCCCTATTTTTTGGATTGTTACACCCTGAATTAGTGAATCAACCAATTTCTAAAACCAAAGACTCCATATCCAAGATTTGATGTAGTACGCCCCCCGTTAACACATCTTTTTTTTAAACGGAGGGGCAATTTTCAATTTTAAGTGGTTTTTTTTTTTTAATTAAAATTGTTCTGACTGGGTTTAATTTAACCCTAGCTAACTCAGTGAAATGCTCACGACAGCCAAAGTGCAACCTTATTTCTACTAGTAAAGATTATACGTATGTAATTATTTATGTATTGGAAAGGTGTGCTTGTTGGAATGACATCTCACACTTCATCTTCTTAAAATATAGGCGTAGACATGCTAAAGTGGTAGTCCTCACTCTGAGAAACAACATAAATATTGAGCAAGAGTAACTCACCGTATGAAAGATTTATAGTTAGAGTAAACACTAGCACGCAGTTCCTCCGCAGAAGCTCTCTTTAAATCTAGAAGATAAGAGCACAAGTGCTTTATTTCCTGTGAACAAATGAATAATATTATAATACTCACAAATAACTAATTATGAATTCACCATAAATGCCATGAAAGAATGATTCATATAGATGCACTCATCCCGTTTTCTTGGCATATGGATATTTTTTGTTGTATAAGGCCTTTTATCCTAGATTTGCCCATGGATCAAAATAGTGGCTGCTACATAGCGTAGTGGCCTGAATATTGGGCGTAGTGGTCTATAGACAATTTATCGGTGCTCTCAAGTGTAGCGGCTGCTACAAAATGCTACGGCCGCTATGGGTCTCTACGGACCTGCTACAGACCACTACAGAGCAAGACTGACATTCACTTTGTATAATTTTTTAACACATAGAAGGGCTTCTTCCTTCTTATATTTTCTCGAAGCAACATTTCTATCAACTTTACTACCCTTTCATGCTTAAAAGAATACTAAAAACTATAACATTTCGCCGAATTGAAGCCGATACACAGTGTGTCTTGCAAGGACTCTTCTCTGGGTATATCGTGGTAGGCACGCCCTTTGGTATTAACAGAGGTATTCTTTTCTCAACTCTAAACAAACATTATATTGTTTGTTTTAATGAAAGTTAATTTGTCAATTGGTTTGAACTTTAAGCATTACTTTATAATTTATTTATGATGTGTTATGTACAGTTATGCAGTTATTACTTAAGAATTATGAGTAATAATAGTCTTTAACTTAGATTAACTAACCAACATTAAAACATGCGAAAAAAATAGATCAATATTGTTATTTTATAATCATTATGCATTGAAGTGACCGCCACATTCCCCTATCTCAGTTACTATAGGAAAAAAGCACCAAATTCTAACATTTTCCAATATTATGGGTTTTTTGGTTTTTTCTTTTTCTTTTTCTCCACTTTTCGATCCACACCATGACATTGTTGCGTAGCTTTTTGGCTACAGGCCACTACACCCGCGGCAACCTCTATTTTGATCCTTGGATTTGCCTATCATTTTATCAGTTTGTACAAAGGAAATTATCCATAGTGCATTAGAAATATCCTAGATGACACGTTTGGAAATAGTCATGGTTGTACTTTTTCCATGGTGGGTTTCACAAGCCATGAAATCTATAGTTTTTATTTGGTGCAGTGCTGGAGAGAAGAGGGTGGGAGCGCATAGTTTGGCGGAAAAAATCAATGACCCAACCCCGTCCCCCTTAGAATCTCAAAATCCTCGTAAGTGTGAATTCTGGTAGGTACTTTTCCACAACATATTCGTAGAATATTTCCACACCAAACATCAGATTTGTGCATATCCACAGATATTTTTTCTTTTTCACAAAATTTTGGAACACAAAATGCCTTAAGTGTATGCATGTTGGGGTTGTGTGGTTCAAAGGAAAGGTCTTGATGCAAAGCGAGCAGCTTAGAGAATCCAAAGAGAAGGGCACATCAGATCAGAGGAAACCACACATATTTCAAACTATAGAGAAGGGGTTTTTTTATTTGTACACAAAACCTCTTTGGCCAAGAGTCTATTTTCAGAATATTTTTTTTAAATAGTTATTTTCAAACAATTTGTTTGTTGATATTCATAATTAATAAGGATTTCCATATTAGGTGGAAATCCTATTTGTTAGGGACGTCCTAGTAGTTTCAGTCTTTTGTTATCGAGAGAGTCTCTTTCAGAGTTTCAAGTGGCTAAATATTCTTTGAAAGAGGGTATGTATCCAAATCCAAAAGGATCATATATGCATATTTCAACCATATTGTATGGAATTATTCATTCTGTGATCTTCTAATGGGAAATTCCTCTTCTTCTTGTGTGGTGTGATTCAATTCGGCTCTATTAATGCTAACTCAAAGAGCTCATAAGTGTGATCCCTAGGCTCATCAGTCATCACAGCATTGGATGCCTGAAGTATGACTCCGGGGCACCAAGACAGCAGCAGTTCTACTCAAGGTTTAGGCCCAAATCAAACAGGAATAACAGCATATACTTGGAACAGGATGTCCTCCAAACCACAAGGATGTGGAATATTTCAGCAAATCACATAAAAACAATTCCTTTGATGCATTTGGCACAGGCAGGAGAATTCAGAACCACATCATGTACTGTTTACAGTAAACAGCTTGTGTGGTGTGATTCACTCAGATTGTTGTCAGCATCAACCAACTAATACAACTAGAGAGCACAGAATTTTCTAAAAAAAAGTTCAAACTAGCATTTCACAATCTGGGTTTTTTTTATTCCTTCTGCGCCCCAAACACAAACCAGATTAAAAACCCCACAATTCCACCCAAAGCATTTAATCAAACACCATGCACTCAAGCGCACCCAGACCGCGAAAAGCCCAAACCCCTCAAAAATCTCATCCAGATCCCACACATAAAAAAAAAAAAACAAACCAAACCAAACCAAATCAAACCCCACAACCCAATACCACTAAATCCAGTGCTTACTGTAATGAATTTTCACAGAACATGCAATTGAATCGAAAAGAAGAGAAAAGGAGGGGGTGGGTGAATGAAAGAGACCTTCTCGTTCATGGACTGGCATTTGGATTGAAGAAAGGCGTCTGGATCGAATTGGTCGGTCCTGAAGGCCTTGAGCTTGTCCTCGAGCTGGGCGATCCCATCCTGACCGTTGGCGATTCCCTTCGACGGTGCCGATTGCGCCAACGCCCTCGATCGGGACGACTTCGCAGACGACATCACAATCTACAATCTCTCTCTCTCTCTTTCTCTCTCTCTCTCTCTGTATGTTTCTCTTCTTCCTATGGGATATAGTTAGAAGAAGATCACGGAAGTGAGCCCGATCAAGGGGACGAGTTGATCAGGACCGTTGGATCTCTGGTTCTCTCTCTTTGTGGGAAGATGTGTCTGTTAACAGTTAAAAGAACTTTGGATTTGTTTTCTGAAGAGGGAGGAGAGGGAGAGGGAGGAGGAGGAGGTTCTGTTTGTGTTTTCGATGTGATGATGCAAGTGTGGGCCATAGCTTGGTGATTTGGACATTAAGGTGGGCCACACCAGCGGACATGTTCATATTTTCGTGGGATCACAGAAGATGTAGTAAGATGCTTTGCTGTCTCCAGCTCAATCTTAATTAAAAATCAAAGCCCAACTAAACAAAGGCTTGAGCTTGGTCCTACTGCATAATCCTTTCTAGTCTCTCGTACTCTCGAAAATTATTACCAACACAATCACAACTGAGATCTTGGGCCTCTCAATTGAGATGGATGTGCAATGGAATTTAGATGTACCCACCTAGGTGTGACAGATGTGTGGAGGACTATGTGAATGGGCAGAATGAAAAATCACACCCATCTAAGATCTATATAGCCTTGTGATCTTGGACCGACTGTTGCAGAAGCTAAAAATATTTTAAGTTGAATCACTGCCCTAACGATGATTGGGATGGAATAATGTTCGAGATGAATTCCACTCCCTTCGTTTATCTATTTTTAGATTTTTTATTGTAAAAAGAGTTGGTCTTACTGTAAAATTGAGTGATTGATAATGAAATTAAGCTGAATATTAATAACTTATGAATGAGATTGCGCTAATTATGTTATCCGTCATAGTTCAATCTTACGGTGTGACCAACTCCCATTGATATATTGCATAAGGGAAGGGGCCCCATGATGGAGTTTAGACATTCCACTCGTAGGAAGTGTGTAAGTAATGGCTACGGCAATAGAGACTTTAGAGCAAAGGAGACCATTGAATTATAGTGGGACAGACAATAGATCATTTTTTTCTCAAATTTTCATTGAAGGAGAAAGAGAGCTCCAAGTGGTTCACTTTTGATAACGAGAAACTTGTTACATTTGGTCAGTCGTTCCTCGGGCACATCTCTATCTACCTATAGTTTTTACGATTTTGGAATAAGAAAATGATGCAGGATTCACATCTGTCCTTAAGGCATTTGAAGGGTTGATCTTGCTAGCAAGAGGTGGGCCCATTCCTCCATGTCCCACGTCACATGAGTGAGGAGTCTGTGCGTTAGGTGAGAGTGACTGAGACCCTTGATTGTCAGTTGCAATAGAAGTCCGTATCCTTAGCACGCAACTAGGGGATACTCCACTCATGTGATTGACGATCAAAGGGCAAAGGAGGGCTGATTAATAATGGATGGGTTTTAACTTGGATGGCAACATCAGCCATCCATCCTCAATTGCATTCACATGACAAGCCCAAGGGAAAGAGGAGAAAATTATCATCCAAACTACATGGTCTGAATCCTGCGATATCTGGGTGTCCATCTTAGCCCTTGGATCTAAAGGAGCCAAAGCAGAAAAATCTCAAGGTGATCATGAGCAGTGAATAAGACAAGATTTTACGGGTTAGAGGCTGCCTATTTTATACAATCTACTGCAAGCGTCAAGGAAAGCTTTTTCCCTGTAATCCTTGATGGAACAAGCCTAGGAATTAGGATGACAAACATTCCATTCAAACTCTATTTTTCCCCCTTGTGAAAGGGAATGGCTTGTCTATGTGAATAAAGAACTAATATACACCATATGTTTCGGAATAGAATCAGCTGAAACTAGTCTTTTTCACAAACAGAGGTTGTGTTAAATTCCCTCTCTTTTTCATAAAGAAACTCTGTATTCAACTCTACAAAACGTTCCCACCTCATCTTGTTTGGTTGGTTTGCTATCTATACCTGTCGGTATCGTCATAAAACAACGAATCCATTATCGATGTGCCCTGTCCATGGTAAGTCTAGGGTTCACACTAACTACAGCATTGTTATATATGCACATCAAAGACCAAACCTTGACAATTATTTCACTTCAGCTTCATTTCAATGGGTAAGTTGAGACCAAACCTATGACCATGATGCCGCAACCATTTCACCCCATTATGGATCATTGGAACTCAGTTACACTGCAATCAAGTATATAACTCTGGTTACCTTGAAAAAGAAATAATAACAAATTAAACCAAGTAACCTGAACCCATTTTACAAAGATCCAAATGGGTCCTTTTGGAATGACCCTTGCTTGAAAATGATACATTCAGCTGCATGACTTTAGACAAATTAGGCTGTGAACTGAAGAATAATAGCAAGTCATAGTTAAAAATCTTCAGTTCTACACATCAACAATATCCCAACTGCATGAACAATTACAATTCGGAGATCCCAAGATATATTTTCGTAAACAACATCCTTTACCAACTTTGTGTCCCCAAACTCACACCACTGGATTTAAGAGGGGCTTATTCAGAAAGAAGGCCTCCAAGTTCCCGAGCACAAGGTCTGCCATATCCTTGCGGGTCTCCCATGTGCCACTCCCCACATGGGGCAAGAGCACCACATTATCAAGCCCAAACAGTTCCTCAGGTACATCAGGCTCATGCTCAAATACGTCCAGCCCAGCCCCACCCAGACGACCTTCAACCAAAGCAGACACGAGTTCGGGCTCATCAATGTGTGGCCCTCGTCCAATGTTAATAAGCACGCCCTTCGGACCCAATGCCTCGATGACCTGGCGGTTGATGATGTGGTGAGTTTCCTCTGTTAATGGGCATGCAACCACAAGGATCTGACAATTGGCTGCCAAGTCGATGATGTTTGGGTAGTATTTATACTTGGAATTCGGCTTCTCTGATCTAGAATAGTAACTGATGGGGCAGCTGAATCCTTCAGCCCGCGTGGCAATAGCTGAACCAATCCTGCCTAGCCCAACAATGCCTACAGTTTTGCCAGTGAACTGCAAAGGTACATACACCATGAGGTAAATACAGGAAAAACAATTAGTTATGAGCCTCATATTGCAAGAAGTTTAGCTAACAAAACAATGTAAAGAAATAAAGTCCACAAGGTTCTTTCCCAAGAACAGCACAGTAACTTAAGGGTGCACTTAAAAATATTACAAAAAATAAAGAGCTCAAGTATTTTAAAAAATGGATGCTTATCAATTCAAAGTGTGACACGACAGCAAAAAAACAGAACCTGATGGTTTCTGATTCCAGTGCCACCCCACACAACAGAAGGGTAAAAATACACTATCAATATAATTCAGATCAAGAGCAATTCAATTTGCACCAGAATGCTATGATAGAGTGGTGTTTTTTTTTTTGTTTTTTTTTGGGTAATAGACAGGACTTGAAACCATAGTTGTCAAGTTCGTTTCGGACGCCGTTTCGGTTTGGTTCCAAAATAAAACATCTTGGGTTATTCGGACATTTCGCTTTCCAATTCGGAAATTTGTTTCGAAAAATATAAGAAAATTACATAAATATATATAGATATATATTAAAAATATATAGAAAATTTCATTCTACCAAGCATCACAAATATAATTTGCAAAAGATAAGGTTCAAATACATCCCCTCAAATATCACAAAATAAAGCAAAAAGTCAACTAACTATGCATCACTGTAATAATGATCATCATCTTCATTTGCTCCCAAATCCTCTCCTATAGGGCCACCTATTTCATCACCCCCATCAAATTAGGGATACCCTCTTGCACTTGTGCTGGTTGCTCCATAGCCATCCAACCGTCGACATCCTCTATGGTCAAAAGAGGTGCTTCTTCAGCAACCCAATCCGCCAAAATATTAATATTCTCCAAACTGATTGGGTCGGAAGCAGCATTTCCAGTCCTTTTGAGCATATCCCTACAACTTACGTAAGTTAATATTTTGCTTTGACGATTAATAATTTGCAAAAGAATCACGTACGATTAACATTTGATATACCTTTCATGGAGCTTCAAATTATAATGCACAAAAACTAGATCATTCAACCTCTGATGTTCTAGCCTATTTCTCTTAGGAGAATGAATATGTTCGAAGATACTCCAATTTCTTTCACAACCACTAGCACTGATGCATTGACTCAAAATTCGAATTGCCAATTTTTTCAACTCAGGGGTACCATTTCCAAACCGATCCCACCATTTATTTGTAAAAATTTATATGAAATATTAAATTATATTTTATGAACTAGAGTCATATAATAAGTTAATGAAAAATAAAAAAACATTCATTTACCTGGAGACATTTTCTCTCGATTTTGTATTGCTGCTGCAAAACCGCAGTCCAAACAAGAATCTTTATAAGCATCACATTGTTTGAAAATCATGTCCTGAGTATCAAAATCAGGAACTAATTTCTCTATGACATTATTCAGACCCCTTATGACTTCACTATGCTTAGAAAAAGTAGGACTAAAGAAAAATGCTGGATTCAAATAGTATGCTGCAACGTGTAGTGCACTATGAAGTTGATTTTCCCACCTGCGATCGATAATCTTCTAGTATAGCTGGTAGTCCTTATTTTTTAACCTCTTTTGAATCACCTCTTTTGCTCGGTCCATTGCCTCGTACACATAACCCATTGTAGGCTTCTCTTCCCTGTCGGCTAGACGTAGAACTACCACCAAAGCTTCACTAACCTTCAATTGATGCTCAACATCCTTCCAAAATGTGTTATTAAGTCTGATTTCAGTGATCTCAATGCCAACAGGGGTACTATAAGCATTAGATTCAACCCAAGCCGTACTTGTAAATATTTGCCCAAGTTCTTTTCTGTATTTAAAAAGGCACTGCAAGCTAATAAAATTGGTAGCAAATCTTGTGATGGCTGGTCAAATTAATTCTCTCCCATTTGTATTTTCTCTTCTCATTAAATTCAACACTGATAAATGATTGTAAATGAACTTTGTGATTTTCCTTGCTGTCTCAATTGTGGATGCATTAACTAGAAACAAGTGGGGCTTTGCCATGTCCTCTAACATCAGATCTATGCAATGGGTGGCACAAGCTGTCCAATAAAAAGTCCCATATTTTTCAGCCACTCTTTTTCCCGCCACTTTGTAAGTAGCATCATTGTCAGTAACAAATTGGACAATATTGTTAGGCCCAACAAGTAAGACAATTTCATCAAAAATTTTAAATAGTGCATCTGAATTTTTTATAATTGGACTTGTATCAACCGACTTCAGGAACATTACCCCTTTTGGGCAATACACAAGAAAGTTAATCAATGTTCTTTGCCTTTCATCTTTCCACCCACCAACCATGACAGAGCACCCAGTTTTACTCCAACATGATTTATAATGCTCCATGAAAGCATTAACTTCTAGTACAATTTTTCCCAAAATCTTTCCACGAAGGTCATGATATGATGGCATCTTGTAACCTGGCCCCACTGCAGTGATTCCATCAGCCGTTGCTTGACAAAATTTTGATCTCACTGCATTAAATGGGAGATTTGCATCAAACCAAAAACGGCCACAACCAAATCAGCTGCATCCTTTAGTTCCTTCGTTGCCAATGCTGATTTGATGCCTGGCTGAGATCCAGGACTTGTTTGTGGCGCAAAGAAATTCGACATTGGAGGTTGGGAAGTATTTGACACGCCCCTTCTTTTGTTTTGGGTAGATATTTGAGAGACTTGCTCTTTACCCTTTCTACTTGTTGTGGTGGGGGTAATTGGATTTGTAAATGGTCCTACTTCTTTTACCTCAACATCATTGTCATCTGCATCACCCCTTGGAGTTCCATAAGGGTTTCCAATCTCCTCATTTAATTGCCTTTTCTTTGCAATATCCTTTTTGCCTTCTAAAACAAGTCTTTCCATTTGCCATTTGACATCACCTGACACATTTTTACAAGGTGCAATATCTCCTTTCACACCCCCAAGGTGTTCTTTAAGTCCAGTGATTCTACCACCTTTTATGACTTTGCTACAAAATCGACAAATTACATGTTTGTTGTTGGTTGGATCCACATAACCATAAGCCCATGCAGGATCATCAGATCTAATACTGGCAGCAGCAGATGATATAGGTGTACTATCACTCATTTTCAAATCAAAGACTCAATCTCCCAAATCTGATACAATAGCAACACACAAATGATAGACAAGTACAATAGTAAGTTTAATGTTTCAATTATTAATAGGTGTCATCAAGCAATTACAAAATTTTAGCAGATAGTCGTGTTTGCCAATACATGGATGGAGAATCACAAGTGGAAGTCAGGTGAAATAGTAATAGTCAATTGAGAGACAATTCATTGTTTATTGCAATAAATTAGGCCACATCATCAGGTTAAAGATAAATAGTTAATTGGGCCTCACGTTCTGTAACTCATCAAACAAAAAAATTTGTTTAATGGAATATTTAATCAGTGGGCCTCACGTTCTGTAACTCATCAAAAAAAAAATTGTTTAATGGAATATTTAATAAGCAATAGTCAATTGAGAGACATTTCAATGTTTATTGCAATAAATTAGGCCACATCATCAGGTTAAAGATAAATAGTCAATTGGGCCTCACATTCTGTACCTCATCAAAAAATAATTATTTAATGGAATATTTAATCAGTGGGCCTCACGTTCTGTAACTCATAAAAAAAATTGTTTAATGGAATATCTAATAACATCAAATAAAGTGTAAAAAATATTCAGAGAGAGGAGATGCACCAGCAAACAGGTATTTCACAAATAAATAGTCATTTGAGAGTTTTAGACTCACTGTTTATTGTAAAAAAAAATCAGATTTCATATCATCAGTCAATTGAGACTAAATGGAAATTGCAAAAAAAGTGGGCCAAGGGATGGATAGTAGCACGTTAGAACAGCCCTCTCTTTCTCTAATGAGGCCTCACGTTATTTGAGCCAAAAAATGAAAAGAAAAAAAGAAGCCAATGGGCCTCACGTCGTGGCACCATTACAGCCATTGCTTAAAGGCAGCATATTAGCACCTTTATAAAAACCCTCTTCTTGAAACCATCTTTGCAAAACCTACATGACAGCAATGAAAAAAAAAAAAGGAAGAAGAAATGGAAAGAGAGGGAAAGATTGAACATACCTGGTTCTCCGGCAAATTTGCCGCAGAGAAGTTTGACGATGGCAACAGCGGAAACCCTCTACAGCAACGGCAAGGGAGAAAGCATCCAACAATATCCAGAGGAACTATCTCAAGAAATTGCAATGTAAATAGGGCAATGCAAGCTTGATCCATAATTTGGAAAAAGAAGGTTGGCTACTAGTTTATATAAGCTTGTAAAGGATCCCCTGATGAAGCCAATGGATATCGTTTCCTTTTTCGGTCTTAAGGTAGCAAATGGAAAAAAAGGCCCTCTCACCCTTGAGAGAGGAATCCTTGCCATCTCTCCATTAGCATGGCTTCAAGATGTGTGTGAAGACTCCATAGCATTGATGGCTCGTAGCTGCAATCCATCAAATATGCTAAAATATACACATCCGCCTTCCTCAACTTCCCATCTACCTTCCCTCACCATACCTAGGGTAGCAACATGGACCAGGCCTAACCGAACCCGACTAACCAAGCTCTAGGTATGGTGAGGGAAGTTATTCCCAATGCGATGGCCCAACGACAAAAACAATTGCGACAGCAATGCAATTTAAAACCATTATTACCAGATAAGTGTTAATACGCTAGAACCGTTGAATGAAAAAAAAATCATATTATAACTGACCAATCTCGATGTTTGGCCAAGCTGGCTTGTACTCTCTCTATAATTTTTTTTTTTTCATTCAACAGTTCTGCCGTATTAACACTCACCCAGTGCACTAATCATGGTTTAAAATTGCATTGCAGTCGCAATTGCAATCGTGGTTTACCCTAAAAAATGATGTGATGCTGCGTAGCGTCACAATTCGTGGCCATTGAGGCCCATCGCGTTGGGAATTTTTTTCAACCCAAAAGCAAGTGAAAAAGAAATCCTAAAAAAATCAAAATATTGAAAAATACTAGAAAACAATGTTTTCTTTCATTAGTACACACTATAAACCAAAATATGGATCCCCTTTAGTCATAACATCCTTTATAGTTGTTTTATCTTTGACTGTTAAATATGTCAAGTTTTGGTAACTAATATTTAGCTCATTTTTACAATTTATAAATCCATCAATGTAGCTCATATCTAAAATCCAAATCACTTAAAATCAATATCACCTTTTACATTAGCTTTGTGCAAAAAATTCACTAAAAATCAAAATTGAACCCAAAGCCAAAATCCATGCCATATGATTAGAAATTAGAATCATTGGCCTATCATACACACTATGCTTGCTATATATTTAATGACTTTAGATGGACAACTAGCAAGACTCAATGTTGGGTCAACTATTAGCTAGACCACTATAAACAACCGTCTACAACCTCTCCACTTTCATATGTGAAAGTGTAGATGATGTGAAAATGTCAAGTCCTCCCTAAGAATAGTTGGCTAAGAGCAGCCACTGGGACTTGGGCGACAGGAAACAGAAAATAATCCATGTCTTAGAAAGATTTCCGGTGGCAGACAATCTTCCTTCCCCGGATGAGACAGAAAACAGCATCTCTCACCAGTCAGTCGACCAACTGAATCATCAGGATCATCTTAAGACCTTTTTTTTTTGATCTTTTTGACTGGTAAGATCATCTTTAAGACTTATCCCATCAATTTGGGAACCACGCAGAGTGATAACTAGAACTAAAGAAAAAAGTCCCTCAGTTGCAGCTCAGCGGGTCATGGGACATGGGTGTGTAAGTAGAGTGCGTGAATTCAAATCGGCCATGAAAAATAGAACTACAGAAAAGACTGAGCCATCAAGCATTTTGCAACAAAGTGAAATTCAAGAACTTCAAAATATTATTTGGTTTTCTTCTTTTTTTTATAGTCTATCCAAATCCTATTTCATTCACAACAGCTAATGAAAACCCAAATTCCAAAAACAATCAAACCCCAGATTCCAAAACCCTACCTACCCTATCAAAATCGAAACTTCACAATCAAATGATCAAAAACAAGGAAAAAAAAGGTTAAAAACCCAACCTTTGTAGTCAATTGAAAATCCCCTTTTTTCCACAGCCCATTCCGCACGTATCGATCGCACACGCAGAGCCTCCTCAACACTGCCAGAATCAACCCAATAGCAAGGTCTGCAACATCGTCCGTGAGCACATCAGGCGTGTTAGTAACTCTAATCCCTCTCTCCCTGCACTTGCCTAGATCGACCTTGTCCAATCCGACGCTGAAACTCGACACGATCTTCAAATTGGGAAGAGCATCGATCGTCTCGGCATCGGCACCAGCCATGGCATTGCCTACGATTGCCTGGATGGAATTCGAGTTCTCCTTGAGGAATTCCTTCTGCTTGGGATATTCCCAAAGGCGGAAGAGCTTGAATCGCTTGTCGAGCTCTTCGTCAAGGTAAGGGATCACCGGGTAGGCGAGGAGGACGCCTAGGGATTCCATTTCTAGGGTTTTAGGGATTTCAGCGGTTAGGGGTTTTAGGATGTGTTTCTTCTACCTTTCATCAGCAGATTCGTTAATCTGCAGCCTGTAAATGCCGGCTTTCCGATGATTTCGGTGAACCACATGTACAGGTATAGAGTGGTGGGAATTATTTGGTGCTCCGCTGGAGTTTGTGAATTATGGATGTAAATGATGGAAAGTTGGGTAAATGTTTCACATGTGAAAATTTATCAAATGTTTCATTTTTTTTTTTTTTTTCATACAAGTAAGTGAGTAGATTTAATGATTTCATATGTATGTGGATATTTTGGAGATCTTTTTATAAATTCCTCAAGATCCATAAAGAATTAAGGACTGATACTATATATACCATGAAATTTACTATTGATTCAATAATATCGGACGAAGATTATGAATTTTAGGCCCACATCAGTGTATAAAACTAGAACTATAGCTTGAAACTTTTTATAAACTACTCAAGATGAAGATTTAAGATGGTCAACTTAAACTATTGAATTTATTTTTTCAACAAATAGATTGAACAGATTGAATTACAATGTGGTGCTTACATGATTGAAGCAAATTAAAAGGTTGTAGATGGGGCCACAAGAATGCAATCACCATGAAAAGACTGTACTGGTGTCTTTTGTGATGAGGTTTTTTAAATCTAACCTGTTAAGATATGAAGATTTTGGCATATAAATGGCCCCACTTACATATCATTTTCACATTTTATTTACGCATGTAAATCATTTACACATGTAAGTGACAATGAACAAACGAACCAATGGTAAAATAAACATTTAAAAGGTAAGGGGTGAAGGATTTGGTAATACAATTTTCGCCCAATTAATTCATTTTGTTTTCCCATGATTGTAGTGATGAAATTGAGATGGCTTCCTTGCCCAAAATGTAATATACCAATTTCCATCATATCGTCCCCATGATTGGCTTGCATTTAACCAAATACCTCTCAAATGCCGTTCACCCTATGTTGATAGATAGATGCACATGAACATTCCTTTATATATATTCAAGAAGATATGCGTTGGTGCATGCTATTTGCAGATAGTGTTATGTTGGTAAATGAATCAAAAGATAGTGTGAATGCAAAACTTGAAAGACGGTGGAATGATTTAGAATTCAGAGACTTTCAAATAAGTCGAACAAAGACGGGATATATGAATTATAACTTCAGTGGGCATATAGAAAAAGCTGAAACTACTTTGAGAATTGAGTACTATGAGATATCACAAAGCAATTCTTTCCGCTACCTTGCTCTACAATTAGTAATGATTGGGAGACTAATGAAGATTTCAAAAATATGATAAAAGCGAGATGTTGAAGTGGATACTTGCCTTTGGAGTGCTTTGTGATTGATGAATGCCAACAAGATTGAAGTTTTTTTTTTATGGGACAACGATTAGACCATCTATGACCTATAGAGCAGAATATTGACCAATCAAGAAGCGGTATATGCACAAAATAGATGTAGCAGAGATAAAAATATTGAGGTGGATGTGTCGTAAGACTAGGGAGGATAAAATTAGATTTAAGCACTTTTAAGAGCATTTAGGGGTAGCAACAATAAGGGATAAAATTCGATAAACCCGTTTAAGAAGGTTTGAGCATATTCAACGTAGGCCGATAACGATGTTGATGATGAAAAGTTTGGTCATGAAGGTTGATAGCCCATCAAAGGGAAGGGGTGGGCTAATGAAAACATTGATGTAGGTAGTAAAAACAGATACAAAGAAGTACAACTTATATGAGATTTGACTCAAGACAGGTAAGAATGGAGAAACAAAATTCATGTAGCCAACTACAACATAGTTGGAAAAAGGCTTTGATGATGATGACGATGATATATTCTTTTCAAGTTGTTTATTTAGGGCCCTTACCTGTGATAGATTCAATCCCCTTCACACGTAGTCACGTACATTGACCCCACCTGAATTGATCCTAACATCATGTCACTCGAAGCGGTACTCATCTTTAAATCGTTAAAATATATTTGCTCGATGTAATGGCAATAAAATTTCAAAACCTAATACTGGTGGCTAAGATCACTTACTTCATCATGTTTAGGTGAACAGAAGTGGAGCGCATAAGTAAACATGTGATGTGATACCACTTACCTTATACTCTTCACCTCTTTCTTTTGACCATACATTTACTTTAAATTTAACATACTTGGTTGTTTTATCTTCTTTCATGACTTGACACTCACGTCACCTTTACTCTTCCACACATGTGGTTGCAAACGGAAGGGTTCCGGATCGGAACTATAGTAGACCCGGACCTGTTTCTAAATAACGGTTCGAGGTCCGATTTTAACTCGGAACCTGTTTTATTGGTTCCAGACTCAGTTCCGATAGGAAAAACAAATCCGGTTCCTGAATTGAGTCGACCTAGAGGAGTGGAATCTAGTTTCAAAATTTATTCTAATTTATATTTATTCTTCATTTTTCTTAAAATAAGCATATCATTCAGCTTATAACAGTGCATCAAGTATACTACCTCTAATATTGTACATAAAAATTTCAAAAAAAAGTTGATTTTAAGGTACAATTTGCAATATCAAAGGCTCATATGCCAGGTCCCGGGTCGGAACCTATATGGACCCGAACCTGGACCCGTTTATAATTCGGAACCTAAATTAGGTTCGGGACCCGGACCTGTTTATGAATCGGAACCTAAAATAGGTTCCAGACCCTATTTTTTACAAGTCGGAACTTCCGAGTAATCGGAGAAACGGATATCTGTTTGCAACCCTACACATATGTAAACAAACATGCTCAGATCTTATACATCAAGGTGGGCCTCCGAGGTGCAAGTATTTTAAGAAAAAAATACATGGTGGAGAGTTACTCTAATATATATCATAGAGGTGTCAAATGGGTCGGGCTGGCCCGTTTCAGCACAGCCCGACCTGGTCAACGGCACGGCCCATGGAGGCCGAAGGAACGGGCATGGTCCGATGCGAGCTAACCCATCCACAAGGGCGGGCCCAACAGGCCTGGCCCTCCCAAAAATGACTATTTTTTTTTAAATTGTCAATTCTACCCCCCAATAGCCATAAAACAATCATACAAGGGGTATTTTGTGTCCTTTTCAATTTTACAACGTCTATAAATACTCTAACCCTCCCATTCTTCTCAATGGAGTAGGTTGAGTTTGACCGAACCACTTAAATATCTTTGACATTCTCTATGTTTGTGTTTTAATTTTTAATTTTAATTATGAAAAGGAGAAAAAATTTAATCGAAAAAATTTTTAAAGAGGCACGCCCAGCACGAAGGCATGGCACGGCCCAACCCACTCCAGGGCCATGCTAGGCCAGGATAAATCCCTGGCGGGCCGTGCCGTGGCATCCCATTTGACATCTCTAATCTATCATATATGGCATTCATTGATATGAGAGGTACTCTCACGGTTCTCATGGGAGTTCATGATTTTAACACTTGTGGTACATCTATCACTATAGTCTAAGTGCTCATTTGGCAAGTATTTTTCTGGGTTCTTATTATCTTAATGCGGGTTGAAAACGCAAATAGAATGTTTGTTAAGGAGGTTAGGAGTCTCCAATTCAAATCTAAAGAAGACATTTAATGTCTGTTTTGCGCAGCCCCAAAATCTTTGAGAATTAAAACAGACGGTAGCCTCTAATGCGCATAGAGGTGCATAACTATAATATTTGAGGCGTGAAATTATTATCATCGTTTGTTTCATTTTTTTTAAATTTCGAGAGCCTAAATGACGTTCCAAACAGTTGGAAGTGTTAAAATGGCAAAACATGGCTAGTGGGTCAAATTTCCTTTTGTTGATCATGTTTGGATCTCGAGATATTTGCAAAACAATGTGAACCATTTGATGTATATTCTGACTTCATGGGCCCCATAATCCCAACCCAAACAGTTAATCCTCTTTACATGGTCAAAAACGGCTATGAGCTCAAAAATTACCCTCGACTCCTTGTGGAATTTGAGAAATCTTCTAAAAAAGTTAAACCGTTGATGCACCTTGTTTTACTAGCTGGGTTTTGGATGTCTCCATCAATAATCCGATTTTTTTCATATTTTTTAAAATATGTGGCCGTAAATCACGATCCAGACCATTGGATATATTTAGGAGATCAAGTACTATTATGAGTTCAAATTTAAGCCATTTGATCATTATATATTTTGAGATATTTATAAAACACTCCAAACTGTTATATCTATTTTTTTAAAGTGTATGGGCCCCAAATGTAAGATCCAAACCGTTAATTCTCTTTGTAAGGCTAAACACAACTACGAGGTCAAATCTGAATGCTTGATTCCTTGTGGGTAGGGTTGCAAATAGGTCGGTTCCAGTCCGGGCCCATAGTGGACCCAAAACTGGAACCGTTAAGGAGAAGGTAGAACTAAATTCGGACTCGGAACCGTTTCGGAACTGGTTTCTTGGCTCCGAAACCGGAGTTAAAACCATATATGGGATGGGTCCAGGTCTAGGTAGAGAATGATATTGAAGAAATATGGTTTTTAGGAGAAATTTTCGAAAATCGAGGAATATGTCGGGTCTCGGGTCCATGGGTCCGAACCAAGGTGGAATCGGACCCGAACCCATTTACTTATCAAGACCTAAATAAAGACCTAGACCCAGTTTTTAACTGGTTGGAACCTCCGGGTAATCGGAAAATCGATGACCCATTTACATCCTTACTTACGGATCTCAAAAGATATATGAAAACTTTCAACCGTTGACTTAAAAAAATCTATTTCAGTCAGTTTTTTTGTGTTACCAAACGAACGTGTTTCTAGAAGATCTTTTTCAAACAAGGCCATTCAAAATAGATATATTTCATATGTATCTATTTTATATAGATAAGATTTGCCAAACAAGCCCTAAAGTCCCTCATACTTGTCGGAGTCAATTTTATATAATAAATTTCTAAACTTTTAACAGCGTGTTTGTGAGGCAAGAAGAATTCACTATAGGTAAAAAAAAAAAATTTTAATTTTGTGTACAACGCCTTTTCTATTGGTTGGAGCGAAACATTTTGCTCGTAATAATTCAAAAGTGAATTGATTTTCTTCAATAAGCATGATCAATGCTTATTGATCACACTTTTATTAAGAACTAGAATTTTATTTAGCTTTGAAAAATGGAAGCAACCGAAGACAAACTACTAGTTTGTTTTTCTTTATTTGATAGTGGCTTTCCCCTGCTGTGGAGTGAATCTCAAAGTTTCCAGTTTATGAGGGTATCTACGGGTTTGAATTGTAGAAGATGTGACTTCCACCATGTGGTGAAATTCTTCTTCAAAGGAATTCATCTTTTCTTTTCTTTTTCTTTTTCCTTTTTTTTTTTTTTTTTTTGCATTTTATCTAAAAGGAAGAATGGGAGCAAAGAGGTTTAACTTTAAAAAAGAAAGAAAAGAAAAGAGGAACCAACGGCTACGTTGAAGCTAATAAAAGTACAATTATATTGTAAAGATGTGTCAGATGTTTTTAATTTTTATGTTAGCATCAAATAAGTTATATTATAAAGTTTTAAAATGAAAAAAAAAAACATAGTTTATATTTTTTAATTTCATTTGTTGAAAGTTTTCTCCAGTTTTTACTCATTTTTCAATTCTTAAAAAATATGATTTTCAAATAATTTTCGTTGAACCAAATGTTGCATGTAGCAATTTTGATTTAAGCTAGTTGAACTAGTTAATCTAGTCTAACCTACAATTGCTTATTGCATTTAAATGTTGACCTTACATGCTAATCCATCATTGTGTGGAGCAGACCCCTGACCCACTACCCGACCCAGATATTAAAAAAAAGAAAGAAAAAGAAAACCAGTTTGCAACTTTACAGCCATATTCATCAACGGTGAAGCTGTAAGTTTGGTTTCAAGTTTTCGTATAAAGACATCAGTTAAATAACTAAAGTACACTCAACTTCTAGAAGGACCAAACTCGGTTTCATTCAGCTGGATTCAACCTAAATTCTAAAAGGGCCAACCCACAACCCACTTCATGCAAGTTCACGTGTGTTAGACCTACTTGTTATAGACCGCCAAAATCCCAATCTGATTTGTATGTCATATCCCAACTAAAAAGAAGAGGGGAAAAAAACTCAACTCATTTATCTTACCATGTCCATAATAAGATCACCTAAATAAGATCCCATTCCTTTTTCATGACTTTTTTTCTTACCTCAAAATACCTTAATCAATGTGTGAAGCATTTCTTTCTCTTCTTTTTTCTTTTTTCATTTTTTGATTGATAG
The DNA here is from genome assembly GCA_029852735.1 of Persea americana. Classification (NCBI taxonomy): domain Eukaryota; kingdom Viridiplantae; phylum Streptophyta; class Magnoliopsida; order Laurales; family Lauraceae; genus Persea; species Persea americana. The sequence continues at coordinate 55,740,881 of CM056813.1, read as the reverse complement.
CTTTTCTTATTGTAGTCCATATCTAGTTGAACTGCCATCTAATTATTAGAGAGGTGGAAAAGAAAAAACACAGTAGCGAACTTTGACTGTTGACACAGGCCTTAAAGTTCTTCCTAAAACATGAAATGAAAGAACCTATATATATAAATATATATTTATATAGATATGAGAGTTGCTCATATGAGAGATATCTCTCACCTTAAATGAGAGATTGTGTTGGGGCTCTCACATCCATATCCAATGCTAACAACTTAAATGTGAGGGTCCCCGTCCCTATCTCTCATATAAGGTGAGAGATTTCTCACATATATATATATATATATGAGCAAGGCTCTCCTAAGCTCAAGCTTAGGATAAAATCTCGTGAGCTTACCTTATCCTAAGCTTGAGCTTAGGAGAGCCTTCCTCTATAAATATATATATATATATATATATGAGGCATTCCTTTTAGTAGACAATAACGGGGGGAATAGTAAATTTATGAAGCAACCCATTCATCTAATAATCAAGATCTCTTCGGTGTAGAGATCAACATGAGTAGGACAAGAAAAACTATTGTTGAACCCTATATTATAAACCTAGATTAGCCAAATTAGTTTATTAATACATTAAAACCTCCATATTATGGTTCGTAGGACAATTAAGCCCCCCACATAATACGGACGATATAGTTTTCTATACCTAAAGACCATCAATCTCCACTAACACCTCCATGCATGGTAATCACACCTCTCAGCTCTCTCTTCCTATATTTTTATTCCATCTTTTCACTCACTTTTCCGCTCTGAAATGGCTTAAAGAATATACCTCCTTTAACTTTTAGTTTAAATTCTGTAAATTTGCATGGAAATGCTAAAAAAAGGCTACAGTTTGGATTAGGGGACTGGCCAAAGATCACTCTAATCACATCATCTAGCCCTTCATTTTAGAGCCTCAAAGTTAAACAGCTTTGTTCGTGAACCCTTTTTTTTTTTGTTTTTCCTGCTGTGATTCAATCATATGGTGGATATTTTGGGTGCTGGTCTAGCAAGACTTATGCTCTCAATGCACAAGATGGCTTTTACTTTTAATATGCAGAAAAATACACACGAGAGACATAGAAATTTGAAATGCTACCTCTTTTTTTATTCTTTTTTCATTGATCAACTCAATTACACAAGACTCCTTAAATACAAGCAATGGCCTAACAAACAAGTACGCCTATCAAACCAAAATGTTGAAATTGTGGAGCTGAACTTTTGAGAGAGTATAAAAGTTTAAAAAAACCAACTGATTTTTACACTTTTCATTCAGGACGTGTTCTGTGTGATGGTTCACTACAATGGAAGCTTCTGATGTTTGGATTTTTTCGGTTATAGTCATAAATAATTGAGCTTTTGTCCATGTGATTGCTTCTTTAGACTAATATTTCTTGGATTTAAGGTCGATTGATAAAGGGTTTTTGTGTGTGTGTGTGTTGGAGTTTTATTCACAACTGTGCAAATGATTTCATATTTTATTATGAAAAAAGGAGAAGCAATGGTCTTCCTATGTGAGATTCAATGGAAATTGTAGTCCTCAATTCAGGATGGATTGGATGATTCATGTTGGGATTTCTACAATATTAATCAGGACCCCGGACAGGGGCCTAGCCAACCAAAGCCCTAATCTGAAGCTGCGGTGTGGCGGGCCAGAAATTTCGCTCACTCACTCTATTTCCCATAGGTTCCTGCGGTGACGATTCCCAACGATTCAATACCTCACAATCGAAATTCAATACGTATTTCTTCACAATCACATGAGAACGAATACATATTCGGAAGCATGTAGCAAACACACCCTAAAGTACAATGACATACAATAATATCCAAGTCTCATGTCAGAGTAAGGAACATATTTAAGCAAACCCAAAGTTAATGTTTAAGTTTACAACACCAAGAAAGTAAGTTTAAAGTTATACAATCCCAAAATAAAAGCCAATGAAGGCTACCGAAACAAGTTCCCAACAAGTGATAATCAACCCCCAAAATGTGATGTAAAACATAACCCAACCCGATGTCTAGATGACATCATCGGGCTGCTACTCTCAAGCAACCGGCGGCTCAATCGCCTCCTCCTCATGCTCTGCCGCATGGGCAAAGTGATCAACATCTAGCACCAAACAAATGAATATCAGACACGACGGTCTGACAGGTGAATAAAACAAATAAGAGCATGACAAGTATGTATAAAGTCATACTTAAATATAATAATACATTTGGAAGCTAAACAGAAGCAGTGATGTAGTAAAGGAAATTAAATATTGAAACCAAATGATTAACATAGAAAACATTTAAAGAGTTTCAATAGTGGAGTAATACAATGGCAACCACACTGAGTTATATTTTCATATTACCAAAGTAATAAGAGCAAACAAAGTATAACCATCTCCATATAAAATGGCCGGAACAAACATATAATACATATACAACCGAATATAGATGGGTATTAAACGAAATTCGCTGCAAAACGGATGGCAAACAAGCATAGTTTTCAAGCCGCAGTTGGAGAAATTAATTACGGATTCCAAGTCAGGTGATCAAACCGACAAGACGACCCAAGCTTAGTGATGCAGACCAAAATTCCACACAAATATAAATAAAATCAAAGAAACATATTTCTAATCAATAAAAGGACTACTCTAAACATGACATACACGAACATACGGAGAACAAAACAGAAGAGCAGCCTCACCAAGATTTTGCAATGTGACGAACCGCACAAAGCTATTGAAAATGTTTTATAAGGAAACATACAAAATCTTCAAACTTGGAACGAGGTAATTGATTATGGTTGATTGGCTTACGTAGGGGCGTCTCAATAAACACTAAGTATCCAAATGCCGGTTTATGAATGATGAATTTGGTGCCTTTGAAGGTCCCTGACATTTGAGTCCTCAAAGTGTATATCGAGGCTTCAAAGAAGTTGTAAAATCTCCCTGGTAATTCAATTACAAAGGTTCCTCCTTTTCCCCCCTTGGTGTCCATGTTGCAAAGTGTTCTGGATCCATAATTTCCATCTCCAAGCATAAATGAGTCCTTAGGGGTCTACACATCAAAACATGAGAAAACTGTGTGCAGGAAGAAACCTTGGGACAGAACACAAGTCCACTTGAGCGGACTGCCCAGAGGCTTGCTTGCTAGAGTGAGTTGGCCTTCTGGCCTACTCCTCGCCAGGCAGTGGCTTGGCTCGCTCGAGTGAGTTAGGCTGCTGCCTGAGCTCTTCCCTTGTGGAATTTTTTGTTCCTTTTACATACTTTTTGTTCCCTTTCTTCCTTTTAGCTCCATCATTCTTCTTACACAACCATGAGCTTCTCTCTTCCTCAAATGTATCATCCATCAACCACAATATCACAACCATTTCCAAGAATCAATTTCAATGCACAAAAAAAAAAAAAAAAAAATTCACAATAGAGTTTAAGCAATTTAGAATTACTAAATTTATCAATTTCTCAGCTACTGACATAACCAGATCTTTTTAAAAGACTTTGAGTATAGCTACAATGTCAAATTCCTTACTAAACATCAATAACTCATTCCAAAGACAAAACAACAACAATTATACATAATTTAGTTTAGGAAGTTTCAATATAAAATATGATCTATCTATGCATGCATGTGCTCATCCATTATTCACTTGCCTTAGACCCAAAGAGTTCCAAAAGCACTCTAAAAACTTCCCTCAGCAGTTGGGAACTCCAATCTACAAAATCCCTAAGAAAGCATCTAAAAAACCCAACATTTGGGAAGGAGAAGGAGTTTTCCAAGAACTCCTTTGCATGCATGATTAGAAACTCCCTAAGGGTCTAGAAAACCCAAATCAAGAAAGAGAAGTCCATAGCTTACCTAAAGAAGCTCTAACCAAGAAGAAGATGATTCCAGCAGAAATTTTTCACAAATTGTATCTTCGGAAAGCTCAAGAGATAGGTAAGAGAGTGGTTTACTCAAATCTCCTTTAGAGCCAAAGAAAGTGCTGCATGCAAGACCAAGAAGGAAGAAGGAAGGGAATAGAGGTTCTAGTTTGAGTTTCTGGAATTTTGAATGAAGAAGGAAGAACCTACGTGGGTTGTGTTTTGATTTCAGGTGGGTTGTGGGCCCCATTGGCCCTTAAAGTTTCAAATGGTTGGAAACCTCATTTGTAGGTCCCGGATGAGATCGACGAAGGAAAGGAAATTGATCATCGAAAAATATAGTTTCCAAAAAGTATATTTTTCATATGACTCAAAAATATTGAAAATCATACACAGATTTAGGTGTGAAAAGTCTATTTTACCGTTTTTACTGAAAAACAGAATTTCTGACTTTCGAACACGGACGGAATGAACATAAAAGTTGTAGGGGCCAATATAACTAATCGAAAGAAGTAAAGATTAGAATTTTTCGAAATCACGAATAAATTCTCCACACGTACATGAGTCACAGAGGCCACCTCGGGTCGTGTCAGACAAAACTCAACAGCTCTTAAAATTCCCCAAAGCTATGAAAATCTAAGCTAAACATCCTCTAATCCCACTTAGAAATTAATGCGTAGCTAAAACGGAGCTAAACACATCAAACCTGGGTCGGGATCTGATAATATTGCTCCAAGACAAGGGTTTAGCATGTTACAGATTTAGGCTAATTAGTAGGATTCTAGTTAGGATTTATGGAATTCCCTTTGAACGTGTAGATATAGTACATCACCCAAAAATAAAATTCCTCTCTCTTTAGCTTGCTGATTTTTTAAAGCTCTGTTTTCTCTAAAAAAAAAAGCTGATCAATAGTATTATAGAGAAAAATTCACTTAAGTGGGTTTGAGAAAGGAAATCATCTTTGTAAAGAAGAAGCATGGAAGTTTTGTGGACCGAGAGAAGTATTATATGACGGGAATTTTCACCTGTGGGAGTCCCGCACTTGTGCGGTACGGGATTTCCATTCTAGCCCTCTCTGCATTAGAGGTAGGGATTGAAAATTCTCCATGGCTACCCTAGGTGAAAATCCCCCTGATATGGCTTATCATGTTCTTGATGAAATCTTGTACCCTAGAGGTTTCCTAAAAGATAAATGTAGCGTCAGCCTGGTTTTCCAGAAAGGTTATGATTCAAAGAAAAAAGAATAAGAAAAAGAAATTAATGAAGTGCCAGGACATGTTCTTGTCATTTTTTAGTCAAAAAACTATATTTTACGCATAGTAGAGAACATTTCCAGCATGTTTTCTTGTGTAACGTTTGATGGCACTGTGCAGGGACCTTGGAAATTCTAACCTATCTGGCCATTTGGTTCCTGAACTTGGAAAGCTTGAACATTTGCATTATTTGTAGGTGGTTTAATTAACAGAAGCCAATGGGAGTCCTTGTCGTGTTTGTTGAGAGGGGCAACATGGCGGACAAAATAAAGATGGCACTTGATTTGACTTTAAGTGGAATCCTAGTCATGTATTTGTTCAGACCTTTTACACCATTTGATCCATTCATGCCCATCAAATGCAAAATCCTACGTGAAGATCAAGCATATTAAAAGGTTGCTTGAGATCGTTCTATTTATGTTGCTATTATGTTTCATGATGATTTTCTTTTATTTTATAGTTTAATGTAATTTGGATTTTTGTATTGACCCCAAATGATATTCACCCAAAATGATCATTGTTTTTTTTATTTAATAGTGCTTGTCGCTGTTTAAATATGACATATCCAAATGAGTTGCCATTTTGTGAAGTTGATCATTCATAGAAATTTATATTTTTGAAAAGTATATTTCATGTTAAAAGACATGTTCCTTTTGAAGGATTTAAAATGCAGATGAAAACTTTGATATAAAATGGGCCTTTTTGTCTCTTATTCATATTATTATAGTTGAGTTTAATTCAACAATTAATAACTATTGTTTACAGGATAGTCTAATACATTTACATATGTCATTGAAACATGCATGGTAAAATAAATCACATGTGTAAATGGTCTGAAAAATGATGTTATTAGACAAACATTGTAAAAAAAAAAAAAAACCCATGTGTGAACCTTACATACTTAAAATTTGAATATTCATCATTTATGTGTGTAAATTATATTTACATATCCCATGAGTAAAAAACAAACGACCCCTAAGACTCTTGCTGAGTTGATCACATGTAGACCAATCTATCCACAATTAATTGATAAAGATTTGTTGATCCGTTAATTATGATAATTTGATAGGCCACGATCTTGCATTATAGATGGATGGTTGAGAATCCGTAGATTGTTTACTTGTGATCGTTTAATGGGTCACGATGCCAGCATTAGACATGGATGGATAAAAATTCATTGATTGGTTACTTGTGATTGTTTGATGTACCATGATGCTCACGGTAAGCATGGGTCTAAATCCTTCAAACATCTCACTCGCATATGAGGGAATCAGTTGAGTATCTCACTCACATTTAACCTAAAGGGCGTGGGACTCCACAATGGTGCCCTCCTATTGAATGTCCACATTGATCAGAATAAATGCCTTCTCCTTAAGGGGCCCTTTCTCAAACTTTACTGGATCATAAGTTAGATATAGAATAAGAGCTCATAATATCTTAATCATATTGAAAGGAAGAAAGACACTCCCCCCCAGGTTGGATATACAAGTTTCAAGAAAGTCGATTATACTCTACTTTAAAAAGTGAAAATATATTAAATTTGAAAACCTTACAATATTTTATTTTAGGTTTTCCGCAGTTCACATATTTATTAAAAACCGTTTCATTAGATCAGTGACATTTTTTTTTTTTTTTTTTGCAGCCTCATCTTTATTGTAGTATAACCCAATTTTGACTAATTTAACCAAAGGTGAGTCGATCATACTTAATAAGTGATTTAGTGTTCCAGTGAAACAAGTGAGACCAATGCGTCATCTACCTTACAAAATAAATATTTCATAATACAAGAACTCCATCTTCACAAAATATATATTTCGGATTTCATTTTAAAAACTGATAGTATGTTCACCCTCAAAAAAGAAGATTCATTGCATCTAGTGCTCATTTAACTAAATTCACTGCATCATTTTCGCTGCTTTAGCTCTTCTATTTGTTGATGCATTCCATATATCTGACGCTATTATATCTCTTAGGCAATAAGCATATTGGCTGCCAGACTCGTCTTCAACTGCATCATCTTCATTGTCTTCTTGGTCAATATTTATCGCTTCATGACCATGATGTTGGCACAATTCATCATTGTTGAGATTTCGCATCATGATGAAATCGTGTAGCACAAGCATTTACAATTTTTGCTTGTGTTTTTATAGGATAATTTCGTCGTATATGCATCGAAATAGAAAATCGTTCCTTCCTACCTCAACAGAAGTGCAAATCTTGGTGCAAAAATGAGCCTATTTTCACACCAGTTACACATCTTACTTACACACAAGATGTGTAAATAATTGTAGACAACCATGACTAATGTGCAAATATTATGCATATTATCCATTTACATATGTAAATTGGTATAAACAAAGGACCCCTTACTTTCGTTCGAGTGGGATATAACAATTAATCCTAAAATAATGAATAAATGATTGTTTTGACTGGTCTGGACTCAATACAACAACCCTTGTTATTATTTTTTTTTAACAATCCACAAAAAGTTGTATAAATTATTTCTTTAAAAGTATTGAGGTATTTTAAAATTAGGATTTTTCTTTGGATATATTTTTTGATCACTCAATTCTTCTTTGGATATTATTAACACTCTTCAAATAGATAAATTTATTTTTAAATGATTAGTAAGAAAATATTTGAGATCATGTTCGGTGAAAACTCTCAAAAGAAGACTCCTCTCTGATTTTCCCTTCTTAATTTTCAATGGTTTTAAGGAAATCCATTTTTGGCATTCGAGGAGAGAAATGATGTTGGATTTCCAAAACCCTAAATGCAAAGGAAAATGGTGTTTGAACCCCTCACCCTATCAAAATTGGCTCTCACCTTTCATTGCGCGAGGGGGTATTTAATCGTTTTAAACTCTCTTTCTCCCTTCCATCACTCTAGGTCGAAACCTTCACCATTGGAGAACCAAGTCGCCTCCAAGCTATTCGTTTTTCTTGTTCAATCCAGCCCATATCAGGTATGTGGATCCATCTCTCTCTCTCTCTCTCTCTCTCTCTCCTCACTTGGATTTGAGGAAATCCCTCTCTCTCCCTAAGTGGAGACCCCCCCTCCCTCACTCTCTGTCGCTTTCCCTCCATCTCTACTTACCGAACATTATTGGAGAAATCTTTACTGATTTCACTATGTTAACAAAATGTGGGATGTGATGAATCATCCCTCGAGAAAAGTAAAATTTCAATGTTAGTAAGGAATCCTCCGAATTTAGGTCACCATTTTGTGCAAAGGCCATGTGCGTGATTTTTTTGGAGCCGATGTGCTCCCACTCTCGTTTGGGTGCGCCGATTATTTTCTGACGCAAATCTACCCTTTCAGCCTACACATCAGCGGCTAGGATCCGGAAATCCCACTATCCAGGTGGGATTTTCCTATTTGCAGAAGAGGAATCACCGATTCCCTCTTTTGCATATGACACCAAACATGCCCTAGGATTTCTCTCCCATTGCCAAGTGTGCCCTAAATATAAAATATTATCCGTCTCCAAGAAATAACACCAGTTCCCTCTTTCGCAATCGACACCAAACGCTCCAAGTAGAGATGGCAAAATATGACCCGACCCGCCAAACCGACTTGACCTGACCCATGTATTACCCGCTTAACCCGACCCATTTGATAAGCAGGTCGGCCACGGGTCAAGTATTCATGACCCTCAATTAAGCGGGTCGAGTTAGGGTTGACCTGCTTGACCTGCAGAACCCGCAACCCGCATTAATTCTTGTCTTTAAGATAACCAAAACTTATTTAAGAATGTGCATGGGTGGGCATTAACTTAACTTTAGGGTTCTTCCTCACGGTTATTCCACTTCTATCGTTCCACATTCATTGCCTTCTTCCTCACAATTATCACTCAATTCTATAGTATCTTTTTATTTTTATGGAAAAAACTATTTTATTTCTAATAGTTTTGTTATTCCATTTTTATTTTCATTATCTAAAATATATATTATACTCAAAGAATAGACCTTAACCAATTTAACCTCACCCTTTTTATTAATGGAAAGCAAGGTAGTGTGCATCAAATGATTGTTGAAATGAGATTAGACCAAATTTGAGCCTAAAAGTCAATTTTTGTCAGGCAGGAAACCATGGTTGAGTAGATTGATTTACTAGATGAATGTAGGTTAAGCGGGTTGACCTGACCTGTATAACCCGCTATGGTTATGCGGGTTAAAGTGGGTCGGGTCGGTTGACCCGCGGTGGGTGCGGGTTAGGGGATTCCAACCCGTTTAATAAACGGGTCAGATGCGGGTTTGGCTTGTCTAGCCCGTTTAATAAACGGGTTCGACTCGTTAAACACAACCAGATCCGATTGCCACCTCTACCTCCAAGACCCTAAATTAGAGGACAAAAATGATGTTGGATTTCCAAAACCCTAAATGCAAAGGAAAATGGTGTTTCAACCTCTCACCCTGCCAAAATTGGCTCTCACCTTTCATTGCGCGATGGGTATTTAATCGTTCTAAACTCTCTTTCTCCCTTCCATCACTCTAGGTCGAAACCTTCACCACTGGAGAACCAAGTCGCCTCCAAGCTATTCGTCTTTCTTTTTCAATCCAGCCCATATCAGGTATGTCAATCCATCTCTCTCTCTCTCTCTCTCTCTCTCTCTCTCTCTCTCTCTCTCTCTCTCGGATTTGAGGAAATCCCTCTCTCTCCCTAAGTGGAGACCCCCTCCCCCACCCTTTGTCGCTTTCCCTCCATCTTTACTTACCGAACATTACTGGAGAAATCTTTACCGATTTCACTATGTTAGCCAAATGCGGGATGCGACGAATTATCCCTCGAGAAAAGCATATTTTCAATGTTAGTAAGGAATCCTTCGAATTTAGGGCACCATTTTGTGCGAAGGCCATGTGCGCGATTTTTTTGGAGCCGACGCGCTCCCACTCTCGTTTGGGTGCGTCGATTATTTTTTGATGCAATCCGCCCTTTTAGCCTACACATCAGCGGCTAAGATAGATAAATGCCACTGTTCGAGTTGGATTTTCTGGTTTGCAGAAGAGGAAAGAGCCATTCCCTCTTTTGCGGCTGACTCCAAACATGCCCTAGGATTTATCTCCCATTGCCAAATGCACCTTAGATATAAAATATTATCCCTCTCTAAGAAATAACACTCGTTCCCTCTTTTGCAACCGACACCAAACATGCCTCCAATAAACAACACCCATTCCTTCTTTCGTTGTTGACACCAAACACGCCTTTGGATTTCTATCCCATTACCAAGTGTGCCATAAATATAAAAATACGAAAAACAAATCCACCCCCCCCCCCCCCCCCCCCCCCCCCCCACACACACACACACAAAAGCCGTGGCAATTTTCCTTTTAATCAAAGTGAACAACCATCTTTGGCTTGATCGCATCTAAAATATAACAGTTTTACATGTGTTCAATCCAAGAGTAGGGCATACTCCAATTTTATGCATTTTGGATTACAAATTCATATAGTCCACATTTATTAGTAGTTATATCGGTTTTATATATACATATATTTATATATGTCAATAATGGGAAGCTGAAAAACAGGTCTGTTTTCTTCTTGTAACATTTACTACTTACAACCGGAAATTTTATGCAAAAATCACAACTTTTTAATAACTTTTATGAACCTCTTAAAAGCAATGTCCCTATTTATTGCATCACATTCTCAACAATAATCAGAGGCCAAAACTTCAAAATTTTCAAAACTCTCCAACAAATTTGCAAACGGTCACTCAAATCTTTGACAATGTCAACTTGTCAGCAGTCAGCCACAAGAGTCCGGTCATCCACACGAGACAAGTAAACTGTCCGTACGTCCTGCAACCGGCTACAGCAGGTCACACGTGGACTACCCGTTGGCATTCGAATCATCGATGTGTAAAAAGCGGCCTTTAATGCAAGACTTAAAAGGCCCTCGAAACGGGCGGCCGAGATCTCGTCACATTCCTTTATCTACTTCACCTCCACCGTTCGATCATGCTTTTTCTTGAACTGCACTGTCCGCCCTTTTACACACTCTCTCTCTCTCTCTCGCTTTTGCGGATCTTCTTTGTCCTTTCAGGTCTTCAATGCACAGTCATTCGATTGCCTCGTTGATCTCCTCGATTCCATGTTGAATTTGGGGGTTTTCTGCAGTCGATTGCGTGAGGTATGCGGTTCTTTTTGTTGGATTTGAATTTCTTTTGTTTAGGGTTCCGTTTTGAGTTTGGGTTTTTTTTTTTGTTTCTGAATTTTAATTGTGATTGTCGAGCTTATTGAAGATTAGGGTTTCGTTCGGATTTTGGTGGAATTCATCTTCCGTTTGAAAATTTTAAATTTGGGTGTTTTTGGTATGCATGCGTATCGAGAAGAGCAAGTAAAATTGGGTTTGAGCTGATGCATTTAGTTGACAACATGTTGCCCTATTGATTTAAGGAATGGGGTCTGAGAACATCTTACTGCTAATAATTTGCAATTTGGGTGGCACCCACCACACGCTTAATGTGATAATCTTTGTGGCACCCATCTTAATTGCAGTATTTCTTAATTTTAAGAAGGGAGTTAAATTCAATCACAAATGAGAGTTTCTGTTGAAGATTTCCTTTGTCGGTTTGGTTTGTGCAACTCTTGAGTGCTATTTTCTTTGAAGGAGAGCTTGTTGTGGGCTTTACTGTAAATGGTACCTTTGTTTTTTTTTTTTTTTATCAAATGAGTAAAATACATCAACCACCCAAGAAAATTCAACTCTAGAAAGGTTGTCGGTAAAAAGTTTTAAGTTGAAAGTGTGTTTAAGGTTAAGTTCTGTTGCCTTGAGCTGTATTCTGTATATATCAAGACTGATCTATTGTATTTGGTAATTGGATTTGCTTGGTTGTTTGATTAACCTTATGCTTGATAAGAACTATCGTGCCTTAAATAGCAAAGTCATGTTCTTTTTAAGATCTAATTTGAGAATGGAGATCAACGCCTATGAACTTTTTGAGAACTGATTAGCATATCCTTCTTATCAAGTCCATTATTCCATATAGTACTTTTAGTATTTTTGTTCCAATCTAAAAAATGTTAGAAAAGAATGTAAAAAATGATAATTTGATTACTTAAAAAATGTTTTAAATTTTTTTTACAACAGCCGTATCAGTATCCCTATCCTAGATTTTCTAAAGTGCCGAGTCATATCCCCACTCCCCGTATCCATGTCCATATCCATTTCATATTTGGGCATCATAGCCTTTGAGGAATAATCCCGTGTGAGACCTTTGCACCATAAAATGGTCTGACATGTGGGCCCACGTCATCACCTTCAGATGATTTTAACAGTATATCAAGAACCTGAAAAAGGGTTGCCCAGTTGTTCGGATACTCCCCTTCTCGCTTAAATCCCAATCGATCCCTAGTTTCCTCTTCCTCTGGAAGCAGCCTTTTGTCCCCATGGCTGGGGTCCCATATGTCCCAGCTCCTTGGCTGAGTGCCAAAAAAAAAAAAAAAAAAAAGAAGGAACCTGAAAAAGGATGTATGGAATGGATCGAATGTGATAAAGGTGCCTATTTCATATATTCTTGATGAACAGCAAGGGCCATCCAATCAAGAAATAGATGGAATGCTTGGTGTCTTGAGATCGAATGGTCCACCATGCATTCTATTTAAATGTGGTCCCAGTTTTTCATTGTAAAGGTGGTGTTCTCGACTAGACCAGTCCTTTTTCTATCACGACTTCCCCACAACACCTTTAAGTCTCTTGTTGATTAGCATGTTACCGGTCTCTGGGATAGTTTTCTATTCTTCCTTTTCTTGTCTGTCATTTCTTGCATTCATTGTCATGCATTTTATTTCCTGTAAAATTTCCATTTTTTTGGGTAAGGATGTCATTTTTTTCCTGTTGTACTTTCTTAGTTTCATTTCATTGTTTTTCTATCACACAGGGAATCACTTCTAGCTCTTTGATGAAAGGTTGATGGTGGTTTGTGGAATCTATTTTGGAGGGAGCCGCTAGAGTGTGGGGATCAGCGTTTGTTGCATCATTTTCCAGCAAACGCAAAATGGAAAGTGAGAAGACAGGGAATTCTAGGACAGGTGACACTGCTGCTGCTGCTTTTCTTGATGGGGCTGGCAATGCTTTTCAGAAATCACGGCCTTTGCATGGGTAAAACTTTAAAAGTGACTTTGCTGCAAGATAACCTATGTCCATCAATAATATTATATTATTTGGGGCATATATGACCTTCGTGTTGATGCTTTGCCTTTGTCCTTTTCATGTGCGTGTGGTGTGTGGTTTTGTTTGTACTCATTTGTTGATTGGGAAACCATATAAAAACTCCTGCTGGGGCCCACCTGGCCACCTATGATCACTCTAACCTCCTCCCTGCAAAGTGGCAGTTGTCCCAACTCGACACATTGGATTTGTTGTCCATCTTAGATTGACTTACCAAATGCACTCTTCAAAATGCTGTTTAAGTTTGAAGACTTGAAACTACGCTTGTGATGATCCAACATGTTGATACTATGCCAAACCTATTTGACAATAAGACCTTTTCGTCCACCTTACTCACCTGTGATTGGCTTGCATGGGCCCACATGGAGGCCCACACACACTATTCACACTATATGAGGTTTGCACTCATCCCAAACTGACACTGATCCGAACTGTTATCTGTAGGAAAATAGAAGGGTTTAATATGGTATTATATATAGGACCCACCCTCCATATTATGGTGTTATTAAACACTTCTATTTTCCTACAATATCCACATAGGATTGAATCACAAAAAGAACTGCACACTTTGACTGTTTAACTTTGAGGACTCGAAACTACAATTGTGATGTTCTTTTTGGGTCAATGTTTGTCCACTCATATTCCACAATGAGACTCTTACATTCCCCTCACTCTCCATTATTAGCATACATCCAAGTGGGCTTCACTTGCGGTGTTCATTATGGGCAGAGAAATATGTCTCTCTCTCTCTCTCTCTCTCTCTCTCTCTCTCTCTGTGTTTCAATCGGACAATGCATGCAAGTCTCAAATCTTGCGTTTGATTGCAATGAAGTATGTGCCAATTTTGAACTAAGTTCTACATTAAGTTGAGTGGGTATGTAGAACCACACATCTGGGAGATGGAATAAAGCATAAATGAAGATGACTTATTCAATTCAGTGGAAGTGGCCAGAGTTTGTTTTGTAGTCATGAACTCATGATAAGTGGGCCTTAAAAAAATTTATTTTGGATTTTCGGGGTTAGGATCTGATTGAAGCTTTTGGATTCCAGCATTGATGAGACCTACAAGAAGGTTAAATGTGCTTCTGGTCTAACCTGGAAATTTTTATGTATAGAGTTTGGAAGTTTGGAACAATCTTGACTTTCTATTATTATTTTATTCATCATGAGATTCAATTATTGCAACACTCGTGATGGGCACACAATTCCTTGTCATTCCTTTTCACCAATGAATGTGTGATTAGGGGAGCTTAAAATGACTGACTTTTGTTTGATGGGTATATGCTCAACTAGTGCATTACCGTTTCTTTTATTGGTAATGCTTGCCTAGTATGTTGATGTGATGCTTTTGCAGGAGGACAACTGGCCCTACACGACGTTCGACCAAGGGGCAATGGACAGCGGAAGAGGTGAATGAATATTTTCATGGGCATGTTTAAAAACATAAATTATAATGATAGCATAACAATAAAAAAAAAAAAAGTAAACATGTTAAGAACTAATTCCTCTTTAGTCATCAGAAGTATCTTTCCTGTGTTATTTTAATTTCTACTCCCAAGTTTCATTTTGTAAGGGATGAGTTTGGATTATCCTGAGTATTTATTACTTATGATCCTTTCATCCTCTGATTATTTGCATTTGACATAAAATTAGTTTGTTCTAAATAAAAATATTTCATGTTTTCTCTGTTAATATGTCATTCTTTTAGAGTGCAGGGAGTTTGTACATTGGTGTTTTGCTGTTTTGGTTGACTGAAATCAAAATGAATGCATTTCTTGCTGGAAGTTTTCCTCGTGATGTTCAATTGGAGGAAGATGGCAGTCCAGCATTCATCCTTGATTTATGAGCAATCATTTTCCCCACACCTTCGTTTTATTTTTATTTTTTCTACAATATATACTTGTATAATTCTTTTCAGCTTCAAAAGTTTTGGTCAAGTCTTTATGGATACTAGGGTATGACAGTAAAGTTTCCCTATAGATGTTGGTTTTTGAGCATGTATGCCTGTTACCAACTGATAGATTGAGCATAGGATGAGTTATCAACTGGGTAATTACTCTCGGGGTGGGGGGGGGGGGGGGGGGCGGGCGGCGGGCGCGCGGCGGGGGACATGGTGGCAATTGCCAGATAGCAATTCCAAGACCTCACTCTTATAAGCTTCTATGTTACCTAAAAATGACTTTTCCTAAAGCTAATATTGCCCTTTAAAGTAAAACTTTTTCATCTGTAACAAAGCTTTTCATTAAAAAAGCCAAACCAACTGCTTGGACTTCTATAAAAGCACTATACCAAATCAGAAAACACCCCCTTTAAATTAAAAGAAACAGCTGCTAACGCCCATACTTTCTGAAGTCTAATGAAAATAGAAAGAATGTAATTTAACTTACCTCAGTTGCAAGCATGGTCTTGTAGTACGCTCCTAATACCTAAACCCTTCATCTTATATTCTAGGCCAGAAACTATAGAAATACAAGGTTCCATGCATCTTGCTGCTAAACTGTGCAAGTTGAGGGCTCCAAATTAAAATGAAAGGACTGTGCATGGGAAACCCAGATTTTCTTGGTTTTGGTTTTTCGAAACCCTTTTCCACTAAAAGTTGCTTCATATAGTTCTGCTTTGTTCAGCCATTCAATGTCAAAACCTTAATCTTCTGGCATAGTTGGAAGTTGCTTATTGTTGAAACCATGAGGTTGCAGGTTTGAGGCATGTTCTGATATTAGGAAAAAAATATTCTAACTCCTAATATTCTGGATTTCTGCTTTTCTTGCTTCCATAATATGTGATAACTGTATTATTACCTTTGCATGACCTTTACTTAAAAAAGTAATTAGCATAATGTCTTTTCTATTTATGTGACGTTTTTCTATGTCATTAATGTAGGTTCTAGACTTTGGTTTTTGGTGATTATTTGCTTTTCTTCCCTAAAATCATGAGGAGTATCAAAATCTTCTCTGAGAAATTGTTATGTAGGATGTCTTAGATAACATGATTTTCTGAATCAATGCATTGCGATGTCATTTTTTTGGTATTTTAAGCTTCTCTCTCTCTCTCTCTCTCGGAATATCTGTTTGTAGGGATTACTTTGATATAGCTCAAGAAAATTAAAGTCTGATTACTTTTGATTTTGGTACACAGGATGCAATGTTGTGCAGAGCTGTCCAACGCTTTAAAGGAAAAAATTGGAAAAAAATAGGTACATTGCTTTTGTGGAACTGATATTATTACTATTATTATTATGGGATTTTCTTAATGAAGTTGCAATCCATATCATGGTGTCAACTTGCTTTTCTCCCCAAAGAATATTGCACTTTTTTCTGTTCTTTTTTTGTTTTTTGTTTTCATTATTGTTAATATCATGTCTATTATATCTATGTTTTGTATCCTTAAAATTTAATAATCACAACTACAAATTTGTATTTCTCATCCATTAACAACCACAACAACACCTAATGTAGTTGCCCGGTCTTGAAGTGCCACTTGCTTGTTCTAATCTCTATATGGTCTTCGAATATGACTTGTACCAAATTTAGAATTTCTCATCCTTTAACAATGACAACAACAGCAAATTTAGCTGCCCATTCTTTAGATGCCAATTGCTTCTTATTATCTTTATTCGAACTTTGACCACAATTCACTGAAACTTTAAAGAGAAAAATAATTATTTTTGAATGGTAGAAAAATAATTTTTATTGTTTGACCAAAGGACAACTTTCTCATCTATTGTTAATAAATTTTTAGGATGTATTTCATTCAGAGTGTTTTGTCCTTGCAACCTTATTGAAAATTATATTTCAGATGCTTTTTACTTAGATTTAGGTTATCCCTATTTTCTATTGAGATTTTAGAGGGGGAAATGGAGCCCACTTCAGCAACTCTTCTCCACTTTCTGGGGAAACAAAACCCTTTCCATCCTGGGAAAAAATGGCTTTTTTTACTCTTCACTTGTTATTGCTGCTGCTGCTGCTGCTCTCTCTCTCTCTCCCTTTGTTATGACCCGGAGTCTGGGGCCCATGAAGCCATGTCGTGTACAAATAGCGTCATATTCACATATATAGGTCAAATCATAGCCGCATAATAAATTGAGCATTTATATAAACAATTCCACTTTAATTAATAAAGATGTACAAATAATATAACAAGTAAAACTAATGAAACTTTACAGTCCGACAGACAATCTTTAATGTTGACATAAAAGAAAATAAAATGTTTGAATGAATCTGACGCTCATTCGCAAATATCAAATCCTTTTACTTTTTTGTCAGGATACCCCTGCATCTTTATGTTTTGATTACTTGGATTGGGGCAGAAAACAACAATTAGTAGTACTGAGTGAATAGAAATCTTGTTCTGCGTTTGTGCACAGCATAGTGATAATTAAATAACAGAGTGTCGATAGATATCGATAATGTGACAATTATGGCTTTAAAATAGAGGTTTCTAGATCTATCTTTAGGACAATCACCTAACCACCTAAGTGCACTGGTCCATCTCTTGCATCTCATGGATGCCCCAAGAGGTGATCTATATAGGTCAGTCGAATGGCTGACCTAGAGTTAGAGAACCTTTGACTCACTAGTCAGGTAAAATCGCTGAATCTAGTAGCCAGGTAATCACATATAAAGAGGGCTGAGTCAGTGAAAAAGTGTCTGGCTTGCCAGTCTATCGTCTCTGGCATAGGAGCCACTTTTAATCAGCTCTAGCATAAAAGCCAATTTTATGATAGAATATTGGCTTTGGTTTGAGAACATTAACGTTACACCATGCTGGTGATCTAGAGGTGTCCAATGGGTTGGTCCCATTGGTCCAATTATGATTTTAAATTTTATCATTCTCAATTCTTATGACGAGGTAAGCTTGAAATCACCCTCTCGGACAAATTTCAGGTTTAACATGCCCCATTCCGTTTCATTATTGGTACCCGATTGTGTAAAAGCAATTGCATAACTAACTCCGCGCTAAGTTTGAGACGGTTCCACAAATGACCAAAAGTCAACTTATAACAATAATATACAATAGGTAACATGTGAAACAATTACAATTCATTAACCATCTTAGAATCTTGGAATATTACATTCGCAAATAGCACAATAGAATCACCATTTAGGAATATCATAGAAATTACATCACATGCTAATAGAAAGATGTAGAATCAAATACGAAGATGTAATTCAATTATCAAACTGTACTATAGCATGTATTGTAGTGAGTACTTTAATAAAATACTGTAGCAAATTACTATAGCAAGCACTGTAGTAAATTACTGTAGCGTGAATAGTGACTGCTGACTATTGCTTAAAAAACACTCAAAGCACTCTAAACCCCAGAATTCTTATAATAGTAAGGATCCTAATTTAGTAGAAAAAAAGTAGATAGGGTTCTAAACACATCAAATAGAGAAGGAAAAGACATGCACATAAAGATTTAGAAGTCTACTCACCTTGTATAGAAAATGGTGGCTTCAGCAATGTGAGGAAGACTAAAGGACATTAATCAATGCTCTAATTGTTGCTTATTCTCTTATCCTAGTTCTCTTCAAATCTCTTCTAGTTCTTTGTAGGGTTCTAGTTGATATGAAGGATAGAGAAAAAGGGAGAGGTTGTATGAAGTTTTCTACAAGGGGTGACATGTATAAATAGCTTAGTATCTTCTCTAGAGAAAAAGGGAGAGGTTGTATGAAGTTTTCTACAAGGGGTGACATGTATAAATAGCTTAGTATCTTCTCTCCACTTTCTATTCGAACTCCCATTGCAAGTGCAGCCCCTATAACTTACTCAAAGTCCACCATCACTTACTAAATTGTTGTCTACTCAAAATAGAACTCTAATTCAATTGTTGCCTATTCTCTTCTCCTAGTTCTCTTCAAATCTCTTCTAGTTCTTTGTAGGGTTCTAGTTGATATGAAGGATAGAGAAAAAGGGAGAGGTTGTATGAAGTTTTCTACAAGGGGTGACATGTATAAATAGCTTAGTATCTTCTCTCCACTTTCTATTCGAACTCCCATTGCAAGTGCAGCCCCTATAACTTACTCAAAGTCCACCACTTACTAAATTGTTGTCTACTCAAAATAGAACTCTAATTCTACACCACTTACAAATTCTATTCTACTAAAGTCTCACTTAAATTAGGACCCACAAGTGCCAACCCAATAATTAGAAATTCCCACAAATGCCTATTAGTCTCACATATGATTAAGTATCCTCAAAATTCAAAGGAAAACAGCAGTAAACACACACACACATATATTAAATGTATACATATCCATGACAACTTCAATATTCCTATAAATCCTAGAACGTCAAGGGACTCAAATATATATAAAATAATTAAATACTCTAGCCCATATAATAGGGTCCGGGGTATTACATCCTTATTCTCATCTTTACTCTTATCTTCTATTTTAACATAAGTTTCTGGTACCAATCATTAGAAAAATGACATGATTGACTAGACAAGGGCGAGAGTGAAGAAGTCTTTAGAGAAGACCTGCCTTTGGCACTGTCATAAGAATTCTGAGTAATACCCACAGTGCCAACTATACAAACAGAGAAGAATTAGCCTATGCACAGGCCACTAATGAGCAATCGCTGCACAAGGCAATATAAAGCACTTGAGCCGGCAAAGACCAGTAATTGGAGCCACCAACTATTTCAAGTACCATGAGGAAAAAAAAAAAAACTTTCCTTAGTTCCATTGCCCAATGCATATGGAGATTGATATCGACTTGGTTCCACTTTTGTGACTCTCTTCCAAACTCTATCCCTTCTCTGTTTGATTTTTGGAGATTAGGGGTGGGCTCAAAAAGAGTATGAGTGATGTGGAAGCTTTTCATTCTTAGCGGCCATTTGGTTCATATGGAAAGAAAGAAATTTGAGATGCTTTGAAGGAAAATCATCAGATGTTAGCAAGATAGTGGATAATGTCAAGCACCTTGTGGCTCTGTGGGTATCCCCTCTATCGTTATTTAAAGGAATTCTCACAAGTTCCATTCTTCTCAATTGGAATGAAGTGACCCGCTCCCGTCCTAATTCTAGGCACATCTTTCCCAGATGGCATCCGCCTCCTCATGGAGCTTTGAAGCTCAATTTCGATGGGAGCGCCAGTGGTAATCCGTGCATGGCAGGTGTTGGTGGTGTTATCTGTAACGAAGATGGGAAAATTATTTTATTTTACTCTGGCCCAGCAGGTGTTTGTACAATCAATAAAGCCTCCTCATGGAGCTTTGAAGCTCAATTTCGAAGGGAGCGCCAGTGGTAATCCGTGCATGGCAGGTGTTGGTGGTGTTATCTGTAATGAAGATGGGAAAATTATTTTATTTTACTCTGGCCAGCAGGTGTTTGTACAATCAATAAAGCGGAACTCCTTGCCTTAAACATAGGTCTTCAAGAAGCTTCCCGCCTACCTCCTTAGCGACTCCTTGTAGAAGAAGATTCTTTTTGTGTTATCCAGTGGGCGACTCAGTCTTCTTCCCCTATATGGTATCTCGTAGACATTTATAGAAGAGGTGCTACAGCTGTCAAGTGATTTGAACGTTTCGTTCCATCACATCATGAGATCAGCAAACGCAGAGGCGGATAAGCTCACCAAAGAGGGTGTTCTTAAACCTTCTTTGATCATTTCTTCCCCTAATTAACTTATTTTTTCTTTTGAGATGTTTCTCGTCGTTTTGAGGCTTCTTTTGAAACGCCCCGAAACCTGGAGCTCTTCAGGTTCCGGAAAAGCGGAAACATTACTATAATTAATTCAAGATCACAATATAAGTCAAATTCTGCAATGAATTAGGCAATTCCTCTAATTTTTTTTAAAATATCATTTAAAGTCAAAGGATAAAAGATAACAAACCAAACATCAAATATGTCCTGAGCATAAAGGAAACCAAGTTCAGTTTTATTAAAAGAAAGAAATCCATATCTAAATTCTAAGTTCTCTGGCTACGATTGTGGACGCTCTCTCATCAGCCACGTAGGTTGAAATCTAGGGGCTGATCGTCCTCATCACCATGCTCTCCCATGTGGCCTGTACCTGAAGTGGGGCGAACCACTAGTCAGTAAACTGGTGAGCAATATTTCTAAATCAATAAAACAAGTTAATAAAACATACTTCAATAATTGTAATGACAAGAAGAAACTCATGAGATGAGAAGAGATGTCTTATGGAATTTCTTACGATCTTATAATTTTTTTCTAATATGGAGTATCAAAACCGCGTCGTAGCACTGGTCAAGTTCAATATTCCCAGTCAAGGGTCTTTATAAATTTAGTAAGACTCTCTCGTAAGAGAGGTTCAGTGGTTCAGTCTCTTCCAGGAAGGAAGTCATTTTCATAAGTCAATCAAGTTCTCCCATAGGAGAATGGTTTAGTAATCATTAATCGATCCAGTCCCTGTCCAACGTTATCACTCCGCTCCCACAATGGTTCACTATTTAAAGTCAATATTCAGAGTAATTGTCATCGTCGATGATTCAACTACAGTATCATTATTCCATACAGTGCTCGCGGTAAAATGTTCGTACTCACTAATCTTCATAGCATAAGGGGAGTAGTTCGTTAATTCATCTATGACCACGAATAGTTCAGTGAGTAATTATGGAAAATATGCAAATCCATTCATTGTAATACATGGACAGTACCACATAAACCGGGGTTCATCTACGCCACACTCCAATTCGAAATTGGTACCCGTTTATGTGGTATTGTCCATACCTCAATACATTTCTAATTTCTATTTTGCTTAAATAACTCCCTTCTTCATTAACAGGTGCCCTGACCGGCTGACCCTCATGCAAAAATCCCAATTTATAGTTATATGGTCATTCATGGATTAACGCGATTTCATAACACGTCAGGTCATACAAATACTACATTTGGCCCAAACCTTCCCTTTAAGTAATAGTCTTCTACACCCACTACTCTAATAAATTGGGGTTTAAGAATAATAATAAAGGGAATGGTAAGTTATGTAGTACTCCAGGGTTCTGATTGCAAGAATTCAGAATCTACGCTAAAGTAAGACAATTCAGTGCGATGCAATGTCATTCTTCAATAGGCAGAGTCTAAATCACAATTTCAGAAACTAAGAATAAAGGGAAACTGAACAGTGTTCAGCCCATATCTCATTCAATTAAATTGAGGTTTATATAAATAACAACACAGGAAGTAGAACTAAGGAATTATGAAACAATGGTGGGTTGAAATTGCAAATACCAGAAACTTCCTGAAAAGATGTAACATAACAGTGTAATGCACTGTCGTTAACCATCAGAACAGGCCCACTTGGGACCAGACACAACCTGGTCGCCCATCAGGGCCCTGCCAGATGGCCGGCCCTGATCTTTGATCAGGTGGGCCAACTGGTCCCACAAGGCTGATCGTTCTTGGGTGATTCAGGCACAGAAATTCCCTGAAAAATCCCCACTCTCTTTCTGCCCCTTTCTCTAACAAATATTTCATGATATAGATTTCCAAAGATTTAGAAATGAAAACATCTACACATAACCCATCTTAGAAGAGAGGGAAGATGGAATGTTAACAGCGCACGGCACTGTCGAAGAGGGAGCAGAACAGAGGCTCACGTGCCTATTATTTAGTGCCCTGGATGGTGGGCCCCCAATGCTCTGATCCACTTGGGACCTGGTCCACCTTGGTCGCCCATCAGGGCCCAACCAGATGGCTGGTACTGATCTCTGATCAGGTAGCCCAGTGGGTCCCACAAGTCTTGTCGGCTTTTGGGTGTGGATGACGGTGGAAAATTGGAAATCCTTGTTTTCCATTCGTTTCCTCCCCTGTGCTTTGGCTCTGGCATGGATTTCACAAAACACTTCATTAGGAAAGAAATCCATTCAAGATTTGGTCCCAGAACTTGGAATCTCCAGCCTTATCTTGCAATCCAGATTGTCCCCAAACTTCACCCTCACGTACTGACTTTCAAAACAGAAACTGTGGGCCCCACATGGTCTGTCCCACAGGGGAGACAGACCCACCACGGATCGCCCATGGGTTCCCCACCAGATCTATGGATCTGATCCTTGATCGGTGGGGCATGTGGGCCCACTGTCCAAGTGGTTCGAAACTCTCCCTTGACAAGGAAATTTTGGTTATCTCCTCTTGATTTGGATTTCTTCCTTAATTCAAGATCTAAACAGCACCAATTGGACCATTAATTTAGACAGCAGCTTCCCAAATTTACAAGGTATGAAGTTGGGTTTCCACCTCAAAATACAAGGTTCACACATGTTTGACAGACCACGTATATTTTGATGGAAAACAAAAAAAAGAAAAGAAAAGACCCTGGAGTTCTCTACTGCCTCAAAGCCAAACTCCATTGGATCATCATACAATGTAGAGAAATGAAATTCTCAAGACTTGTCAGTGTTCAGATTTCCATCACCTAGGGCCTATTTTGGCATATCCACGGTTAACAAAACAAAACAATGAATCCCCATATCTCTGTTTATTTAGAAATACCACTCACCTTCTTGTGTAGCTGATTGTGGCCTGTTCGATGTGAGATCTTGAATAGTGCATCCACTAAGCTTTCCGAAGTTGATCTTCTCGTCTTCCTTGCGAATCCTGCCTGTCTCCGTTGATCCCAAGGGAAAATTCCTCGTCTGCACTCTTTCTTCTTCTTCCTCTTTAATCCAAATGAGAGAATCGGTGATCAAAACAAAGGAGTTAATAAAGAAATGGGGGTACAATAGGACCTGGGGATAACCCCAAATTTCTCTCTGTTGGGAACTCCCCTATGCATATGAACGAAATTCCCGCACCCCCCCCCCCCCCCCCCCCCCCCCCCCCCCACACACACACACACACCCACCCACCCACCCACCCACCCCCCCAAAAAAAAAAAAGGGGATGTCGTTTGTAACAATTCATCTCCCTTTGAATTACATATAACAAGACCATTAGTGGGTTGTAAACAGGTCAAGCAAAATAAAACTATAACAAACACATCAGCCCATCCCATTACATTTTGGGTTGGACGAATCTGGGCCTAACCTGGCCCAGGGTATTACGTCTTTTCTTTCTTGTTCTACCCCTTTTTTGGTCAGTATAGTCCTCTTATACAGTACAGTTTTTTTGAGCAATGAATAGTCACCTTTTTCCAAAAATAAAAAATAAAAAAATGTTTAGGCTTTTCACGTTTTTCTCACCTCAATGGTCTTATCCATGATAGCTCGTCCTCTTTGCTTTGGTCAAAAAGTTGAGTATGACAAATTCAAGAAAACTCCCCTTAAAACGATCCATATTTTGAATACAACTCAAGGATTCAGGCTGCTTCTCCAACCTAGGCTGCTTCTCCATCCTAGTCTTATGGCACTGTGTCTGTCTCAGGTTGGAGGGTGTGGAATGATAATTTGTGGAAATCCACATTAATCCTGACTCCAAAATTACCATTGATGATGAGTTCTTCGACAAAGTTGTAATGAAGTCGACATTGTTGCAAGAATTCAATAATATATTTTGTTTTCTTTCAACATGGAGAATGACGCAATCAGGAGGGCCAAGCTTCGGTATTGGTACCCTTATAGGGCCAACATAAGTCCAGAGGCTCAAGAGTTAACCAAGCTTCCCTTTTTGCTCCTGTAATTAGTTATTCCTTTGTCGTTGTTTTAGTTCATGATCTTTTTCGGAAACTGCCATCTATTTCCTTGTATAAAGCTAAAGGAGAGATGAATGGAAGATAGACTGTGATTATGTTGTTTTGAAAATGATCTCTCTTTGGCATTAACTTCTACCAACTCTCAAGAAAGAAGTTGGACTTGGCTTGGTGAGCTATTGATTAATGCAGGCATCTATTGACGTACCAACTCTCAAGCAAGAAGTTGGAATTGGCTTGGTGAGCTATTGATTAATGCAAGAATATATTGACCCTATCAATAAACAGTGGATGTCAATCCTATCGACTATGAATTCAATAATTTGTTGGCATCAGATTCCCTTCTAGTACAATGGTCTTCTAGTAGAATGGTTCAATGATAGCTGCCCTGCTCTTTTTCATTGATTTCCTTTCATTGTGCAAGCCCTTGCATTTCTCAATAGTTATTTTATCTAGTAGGCGAATCCTATATTCATTTTTAGATGATTGTCTCTTGGTTTGGCAAGAGTTATATTTTAGTTTTTCTAGTTACTATTAATCTGCTCCAAATGTTGATTGTTCTGCTTATTATCATATTTGTATTCTGGTTCCTTCAACAGCTGAATATTTTACGGATCGGACCGATGTTCAATGCTTGCACAGATGGCAAAAGGTTTTAAATCCAGAACTCGTGAAAGGACCATGGTCAAAAGAGGTATATTCCTTTTGATGATCCTTTTCCTGGCCCCTGTGATCATCTTTTCGTGTTCACTGACTTGGTTTAGAGTCAATATTAGATAGAAATTTATCATGTTATCAATAGTTAATCTGATGGAATCTTTGTCATCAGATATATCTGTGGTTGGCAAAGTTAATCTAACGGGATTGGTTTTACTATATTTTAAACAGGAAGATGATTTAATGATTGAATTGGTCGGTAAATATGGACCGAAAAAGTGGTCAACGATTGCACAAGCATTACCTGGACGCATTGGAAAGCAATGCAGAGAAAGGTATGACTGCCTTAACATTAGGTCTTTGTAGTCCTCTTTGTAGTCCTTTTCCTATTCCATTTGCAGAAGGTTTCTGTTTTCATTAACTCTAAAACATATTCACTTTTATATATTTAACTTCTTAAAATTCAATTTTTTTCATTTTTAAAATTTTTTTGGTTTGGGATGTCTCTTATCCGGGCTTATCTATCCCTGGTCTTTTCTACCGTAGAGAGATGCCCAACCGCACATTCTATCCCTTTTTTTTAGTTGAAATAACAGTGAAAGGGTAAATACTTGTGAAGTTAAAGTTCTAAATGCAATAGATGGCGTACATGCTATCTTACAACTGTTCAATCAAAGCAAAATTATATATATGTACATTGTACGACTTGTGTTCTAGTATTCTTTTGTTAAGTTGAGAAGATAGCATGAAGGCTGATTGTCTGTAATGTTCAACAACTTTTTTAAAAACTGACATGTTGCTTATTGTTGTGATCGGCCCTATGAAATACAGTGGACGATTGTTATTGGGCTTCTTCCAAAATCTTTCGCCATTAAATGTTGCTAGTCATCCACTCTGTAGCAATGATTGTGAGATGTTTTTATTCCAACTATAATTTTTCCATGTTAGATTAGATAACTAATAGTGATCAAAGGGGCTGATACTTGGTAGGTGCCGAGCTGTGAACTGCCCTTTTCTCTTGTGGCTATGGAACCCATCACCATGTCCATGGGCAGGTGTCTGGTTTTCGAAAACTTGTCTGATCATCATAGATCAATGCCATCATACTAGTGGAATTCTTCTTGTATTTAATTTTATAGAAGACATGCATCTCAAAGCCACATAAACTTTTTTTTCCCTTTTGTGGAGAAAGAATATGTTATACATTCCCTTTTTTTGGGAGGACTAGAACTTACGCACTCTGGCCCCTAATACGGCATTTGGTGTCACTATTTTATGCATACTTTTGTGGCTTTGCTGAAGATGCTAAATTTTTTTAAATATTTTATTTTCAGGTGGCATAATCACCTAAATCCTTCCATAAACAAAGAGGCATGGACTCAAGAAGAGGAATTGGCGTTGATCCATGCTCATCAAATATATGGGAACAAGTGGGCAGAGTTGACAAAATTCTTACCGGGAAGGTAGGTATTGAAGCTTCCAGTTTTATAATATCAAAATATTTTATAATCAATAAAAGTAGTTTATTCATACATGTCAAATATAGTAGGACTTTTAATTTTACTGCTCACTCATGATACCAGTGCTTGCATTCTTTGTTTATTCCCTGTGAAGTGAAATCACTTTGTGCATATTTACCATTTATTTAAGGTTCTGTTTGAGTTATTTTTCAATGTGGCCTTCAGGACAGACAATGCAATAAAGAATCATTGGAACAGCTCCGTGAAAAAGAAGCTGGATTCATACCTGGCCTCTGGTCTGCTTGAACAGTTTCAAGGCCTGCCTCATGTTGAAAACTCAAACCTATCTAATTCATCCTCATCTGCAAGGAATCAACAGAATAGTGGAGATGGTAGTTTCAAAGACATAGCAGAAATTGGAGACATATCAGAATCTAGCCTAGGTTCTGTTCCTGTTGGTTGCTCACAATCTGATTGTGAAGTAGCTAATAAAATTCCAGAACCTGTTTTGGAAGAGTTTAACAGGAGAGAGGAAGCTGTTCAAAGAAACGCGCAAAACTCTTCTTCCTTATTGGGTTGTAAACAACATTCTGATTCCACAAATGAAGCTACATGTGCAGTAATAGAAGTACCTTGCAGTTTGGCGATCTCTTCACATGAGGCAGGTGGATCTGGCAATAAGGCCTTTCAGCTGAACCCATATGAATTGCATCATGCTAAGGCTTTGCTGGATCCTGTGCATGAATCAACAACTTTACAAGAAACATCAACATGCCATAATTCTGGTGTTGGAAAAAACCCTGACACAGAATCCATTCATTTACATGGTACACTAGAATCCCTTGCTCCTCTTGGTTGTACTGTTGATGGTGGATTAGTATCTGGAGGTGATTATTGGAAGAATATGCTTTCAGAGGCGGCAGTCAGTGATGGCTTTTCTTTTGGAAATGGTGTGGAAGGTTCAAGTGTTGACGACTTGGATGAATATGCAGGTTCACCAATTTACCATAATGACATTCAAGGCTTTGATTGGGTCAAGAGTTTAGCTTCATCTTCACATCTGTACCATCTGCCTAGATCATCTGATATTTTGGAAACCTCATACTGTCAGAATCTGCTTACCGTTGTTTCTCCATCTTTCCTTTATCCTGGTGGTGACAAAGGTGTAGTGAGAAGTGAAACTACAGAAGCTGGAAACATATCAAGTGGAACTGAGGACTTGGATCTCATTACATGCTCATCAGGAGCCCTTCTCTGCCCAAATGGCCCTATTAGTTCTCCCTGTGGCAGTGATAGTGCTAAGGTTTGTATCTCTGTGGATTCAGCTCAGAAAAATGATTCTCCTAAATCTGTACCCGTGGAGATATTTAGTTCTGAAACAATGGATATTGTTGGAAGCCTTCCTTTCATTTATGGCAGTGCAGATGGTCCTACAGAACATCCAGATTCTGGAGCTCTGTTTTATGAGCCTCCTACATTCCCAAGCTTGGAAATTCCATTTTTCAGCTGTGATCTCGTACCATCTGGTGGTGAGGCATACAGTCCCTTTGGGATTCGGCAACTGATGACGCCCTCTATGAACTGCTATACGCACAGCTTATGGGATTCACCTGTGCATGATTACAGTCCTGATGCTGTTCTGAAGAGTGCTGCCAAAAGTTTCTTGTGTACTCCTTCCATTTTAAAGAAAAGGCAACGTGACTTTTCACCTTTGCAAGAAAAAAAGAGTGAGAAGAAACCTGGGAAGGGAATGAACCATGGGTCATTCTCAATATCATCTTCTCTAAATCAAAGTGATTATCCTTTCCCAGATAATATTGTCGATGAAAATGGGGCTTGTGAGGCTACTAGACCTGCCCTTGATAGAATCCCATCTCCAACTTACTTGGAAGATAAATTTGTTGCTTCCCCCAAAAGCAAGGAGAGTCAAAATCATGCTTCTAGTGGTGGAAAAGGTGTAATGTTTCCAGATGGCAGGTATCCACAACCAGGACTATCTGACAAAAGAAACCATCAGGATGATATCATGTACAGAAATGCTGGTTTTGATGCAAAAACTAAGATCGAGTCAGATATTTTACTCCAAAAGGTGAGTTTTCTTTTTCTCTTGTTTTATACCTTAGTTGTACTGTGAAGTTTTAACTGGCAATTTCATAGATATAAGTAACATTTTGGGACTTTACTTGGAGGTAGTTACTCTGTTGTTGAATATGCTTCTATTCAGAAGGCTGTTTATGCTGCATTTGGTTGTTGACTTTATTCTGTCTAAGATTTCCAGATTTTTTTTTTTCACAATTTTTTTTATGTTTCTTTCAACTATCATTTAGGAATTAAAATTCTTGTTTTAGCTCATTTTATTGGACAGTAATTTGAGTTGTTTACTTTTTCTTTCTACTGTGTGGGTTGCTTATGCTCAAGCTCTGGTATTTGATTATATATCCTCCCTCATGATTGGAGACATGTCCAAATATCACTTCTTATCCAATTCTTATCTGCCAGTGGATTGAAATTGTGCAGACGGCATGGTTGGACGTCTTTATTATATTATTTCGTTCACTGCCTTAACCCAACAGTTAGTATTCCACTGAGAATGGTGTATGAGCATATCCTCAATTATGAGGGAGAATCTGACCCAATTGTTTGCCTTGAAAAAAGTGGGCTCCATGCCGAGATACACGACATTTTGCATTTTTTTTTCTCTTTACTTTGTAGTGGGAAATCTGAGGCTGCATGATCACCTTTGTTTCAGACACCAATTTTTATCCCTGCTGCTATTTCTGCTAGTCTTCTTGAGCACCTTTTGTTTTCTTTCTTGTCAATTTATCTGTAGTTGTGGATGAATTGTTTCCTCTTACAACTTGTTTACACTACTTTGTTGCAATTGCTCTGCTCAAACCTCAGTTTGTCTCCGGATCTATTTGATTATAAGAGTGTTGTTTCTTTCTCAGGTGTCACAGCCTTCTGGGGTCCTTGTGGAACATAATATGAACGAAATGATGTTTGTTTCCCCTCCAGGCAAATATCCGTTAGACAGACCCTTGAAGGGTCATTCAGAATCTTCTATAGGAGATCAGTGTTTCTCTTGCTTTCTTTCTTCCAGCGTTGGTAGAAAGAAACAAGAAAGACATTTAGTTTCAAACTCGCAGCAGGTTACATTTGAGAAGGCTGGATTGTCCAACAGTGCTGATATTGAAAACCTTAGACCGTAAGATATTCACTCTCATCCAGTCATGTTTATCTGTAACCTTAATGATTTTCTATTCTTGTGTGGCTGACTTATTATGGCTTATGTGGTACTGCACAATGTTATCATTATGTGCACCCAATAGAAAGGGGAAGTTAGAATTACACAATGCAGGGTTTTTTTTTTTTTTGCTTGCTTTGTTGTAGTTTGTATTGCTGGATTCTGATTTCAATTTTCTTATGCAGAGAGTTATATCTTGTTTCTGAGTTTGATGAGAGATTATCTACTTAATTATATTTGTAAATTTTGTACAGTTTCTAAACTTCATCTAGAGGTCATATCCTCTGAATTTAATGCGCACATGTACATAATATTATTACATGTCATTTACACTGTAGTCTGTATTCTGTGATTTTCCATGCCATTTGAATTGTGACTTCTATTTTGTGTCTTTTGAACATTGTCTGATGCATGGAACATGGCCAACTATAGAAATATGAAAATAAATTCTGACTATTTGCTACTCTTTGAACGAGGCGCAAAATCCTGTTGCTCCCTCTCCCCAGATTACATATGGGCTTCATAAGAGTGCACTTTTTTAACATTTTGAAAAAAAGAAATTTAGAGAATAAGTTTGTACTTGTGCACTTCATTGGCCAAGTATGGTTGGTTTATTTATGGCATTTTGTTTACCTCTTTTACTTAAATGTTGCATGTATTCAGTCTGAGTGCTGTGAAATGTTCTTAGTGGTTGAATGTCTGGTTGTTTGTTAGATTTGGGGACACCCCTGGTATAAAGAAAGGGATCGAATCTCCTTCAGCATGGAAGTCGCCTTGGTTCATGAACTCTCTTCTTCCAGGACAGCGATTTGACACAGACATGACTTATGAGGTACCATACAAAGAAATATCCTGATACATGTATGATACATTACAATTGCGGCTGGTAGTCTCTTGATCAATGCAGTTCATTTGATTGGGTACCCATGTCCCGGATTTTATCCAGATTTGAGGATTACACTCCCAATATTTGGCCCTGTTCTGGATTTTCTCATGTTTCTTCTTACATTCTATTTCTACGCTTTTGAAATATCTGGTTTGATTTTCGAATCTTACTGACGTCCACAGCATCATATAGATTATTTGAACCATGGATTCTGCCATGCTGAATGGATGCACTGGCTATAATACACATTCTGATGCATCAAGACAATAATTTTTGTTAGGCAAATCCTTAGCAGTTTATTTATCTGGATTTTATTAGATATATTTGTGCATCCTTGGATGTTCTTTTCTTTTTTTTTTTAAGATTGTTTTGTTGCTACATGTGGTTGCAAATTGCAATTGCAACTATTAATTTTGCTGCTTGCTAATGGGTGGTACTGTTTATTTTAGTTGTAGATATTAAGTAGCTTTTAATCTATGCTGATGTTAAATTATTTTTTTTTGTAAATCCAAGCAGTGAATTTGAGATTAATGAATCTAGATGTTTAGCCAGTCAAATCTGATTTTAAAACTTATGTCTGATGACAATTTTTTCTTGATTATCCTTTTCCTTTAGCTATTGACATATGTTGGAAAAAAGACAGGATTGTTGATCTATTTCATAATATGAGTTTAAACCATTGGACGCAAAAGCTACACTTGGTTTTGTGTAATGGCTAAATATTTATATTAGTCCTAGGGTTTTCAAGGAGAGAACACATCATCTAGCTAAAATTCGTTATTCTCTTTCAGCTGATTTTGAATAGGTGTCAGACAATCCACTATGGCTGATTGAATTTTTTTTTTTTATGATCTTATCTTGTGGCTATCTGACTATTATGAAATATGTCAGAGACTGCTCTTTTTTTTCTTTTTTGGTTAGCAGTTTATAATATGCTTAAGTTGATTCAAATGAGTGCAAAGTGCAAACCAACAAAAGAACTGATATGGTCACGGTGTCATCTGCCTTATTCTATTAAATGATATAGCAACACAAATTCCATGAATTCTATTGTACGTCCATTCATGGTTCTTTGTGTGCAGCTGTACATGCAGCTACATGTGTGTAATTCAACAGGCCAATCCCTCCTTTTGGCTTCAGGTGGGCCACGTGTGTTAAATGTGGATTATAGAGAGTTTTCCTTAAAAATCATTAATACACTACAATGCTGAGCGGATGAGTGAACTCGCTTGTACTTGAGTTAGAGCATATACGGTGGCATCTGTCGGACTGCTTTGTTATAGCACACATGAGCTGCTCTTACATGTGGGGATACATCATTTCGCTGGATCCCCACATGCTAATGACTAGCAATTGCTCGTATCTATTATTTTGTTGAATAAATTGAAACTTACATTTAGTGCCATTTATATGTGAATTGAGCTGCAAAGAAAGAATAGGGAATGCCTCCAAGTGAACTGGTTTTTTTTTTTTTTTTTTTGTTTTACTAGAAGCATGACTGATTATTCAGAATGAATCCTCTCAAGTAGTGTGCATATGGTGCTGTACCTGTCAGTTCATTGGAGTTTCCTTTAAATGTTTCATTTTTGTATTTTGGGGGATTTTTCTTGAAAAATAAATGTGCTTGCTTGTTCTGTCAAGAGGACAATCATGGTATTTTTGCATTTCGCACACTGTAAGATATCAGTGGCCTGAATTTGTGAGTACTTAATTGTGTTTCCAGTTAATGTGTGTAGATACATATTTGCATCATTCACTTTCAATGTGTATGATTAAGAAAATTTTATTTTGGTATGCTTGGCTTTGATGTTGTTTCTTCTAATTTCTTATTTTTCAGGACATAGGGTACCTGTTGAGTCCTGGAGACGGAGCGTACGATGCCCTTGGGCTTATGAGACAGTTAAAAGATTATACTGCTACTGCAATGGCTGAGGCCCAGGAGGTTCTGGCAAGCGATGCTCCCCAGAACAGTCAGTTTCCAGATAATGAACTGGAAAATCTTATCCCTTTGCCACCTGGTGCTTTGGTATGTTCTCACAGGCCATTTCAATTATCAGCAATACCAATTATATATACAGATGTTGGACTGCACTAATGAACTTGCTCGTAAAATTGTTGACCGCAAACTGGGAAGCACGGACACCTCTTCGGGGCCGTCTTGTCCGCGTCTGACATGTGTCGGACACGCTAAAATGTGTATCCTATTTATCTTTTTATAATTTATATTCCAGACACGCTGGGACACGTTAGGGACACATTGGCCTCTTTTAATTGGATTTTTAAAAAAAAATTAGAGTTAAAATAAGAAAAGAAAAGGGGCCTGTTTGTAAAACGTTATAACTTAAGAGGAAAAAGGGGGCTTTTTTAATTCGTCCATCCAGCTCTAGCCCTAATCGAAAGAGAAAAAAACCCCATTTGTCCGTCCACCCCTAAACAAAAGAGAAAAAATCTCATTCGTCCATCCAGCCCTAACGAAAGTAGAAGAAGAAGATCTGCTGTGTCGGCGTGTTCGTGTCCGTGTATATGATTAGATATGATTAGATTTATTATTATTATATTATTAAATATTAACGTGTCCCCGACGTTAATGTGTCTTACTTTTTTGAGAAATGCCGTGTTGGCTCGGCGTGTCCGTGTCCGTGCTTCTTAGACTGCAAATAGGGGCAATTTCATTAATTTAGAATTGTTCTAGATGAAAAGTACTTTATATTAAGATCTTGATATATGAAATCTGGGATTTTATGTTTCACCATACAAGTCCGTTTTAGGCATCACAGGGCGAATGAGCCCATGGTGATTAACATGAGATAGCGACGATTCTTATGAATTGGGTTTTCCTTTCATCAAGCAAATCATTCTCATTGAGTGCCATTCTTTTTCAGCCTTTCCAGACGGAGCGTCGTATTCTTGATTTCAGTGGTTGTGGGACACCAGGGAAAGACACAGAGAGCAGGAAAACACCTGGAATTGGGCCTACTACTACAGGCTTCTCAAGCCCCTCCTCCTACCTCATGAAATGTTGTCGCTAGCAAGTTATAATGATTAAAAACTACCACAGGATGCTTCTTGAACTGCGCTTCCAATTTGTTGCAACTTAAGGTCATCACTAGCTGGAGCTGGGTCGACCTAGGCTTGTCATGTTCTATATGATCAGAGGTTCCTGTTAGCATGTTGATGTGGCTAGATCACCACAATCATAACAGCCATTACTGTTCTTACTTTTGAAAGGTTGCAATTATCTGATAAGAAAGAGAAAGGTCGCGATTAGCTAGCTGGCTGTGAAGAGTTAGAGCCAGTAATGCATGTTTTTGATGCCTCTCCGACCTTTTGAAGGAATTTCCATTTGGAGGTGGTAATTGGTTTGCCCACTGCTGTGACGCTTGTACTTATTTGATCGGAAGAAGGATGGTGGCTAAAATTGTTCCCATGCTGGAACAACATGTGTGCAATCACTTCCACCCTGCGGAATGGTTGCCACTAAGCTGCTGTTTTATAGTTAATCCAACACAGTTATCTGCTCAAGCTCTTCCTCTGTCAGAAGGTTGCCATTGGTCAGTATTTATGGTTAACATGGGATTATTGTTGGCTGGCTTTTATGGTTAACCCATTTTGCTGATTATCCTGTGGTTAGCTACATGTTATATGTATGTTCTATTTTTTGTTTTTTTGCTTAAATTTGTTCTATTTTTTTATAGTATCTCTTGATGTATTATAAACTCATAGGATATGTTACTTTGGAATTCCATTCACTATTTTTGGCAAACCTTTTTCAATCCCTGAACAGGTGATTGAAATTCTTTGATGTATTATTATTATTTTTTGATCAGCGATTGATCATGTGATGTATTGTTATCAATTATCATGTGCCAATATAGATATATTTACAAATTATTCCTGTGGGTCATCTGAGCCTTCCCCTTTTCTTTTCAATTTTTTTTCTCTTTTATTTTTAGCTACGTAATTGGTTGAGTAACAAGCATATCAGACCCTTACATACCTCGATCCCAGGACAGCACTTTTAACCAATGTGCTAGGTTGTGGTGGGCCACCTGAGCTGTTTGATGTTGGGTTTGCAATTTGTATTTTCTCTTTCTTTTTCTTTTTTTTTTTTAACTCTAAACTAAACCCCAAGATTGAAAATGTTGGGGTTTTGTATTTGTTGCGTTGACTGAATGAAGGCATTTTGACAAAATACATGTAGTAGAATAATTGAAACAAAATAAAAATTCCAGAAGGGGGCATTTCTAGTTTCTGATCCTCAATGATTGTTTGGAACAGTTACATCAAAATGCAATTCCATCTTTGGTTGACAGATTTGTGAAATCAAGAGCTGAGAATTGTGTGAATGCTGATCCAAGTAGTGTTTATATTATTATTATTTGGGTGCAGAACACATCTTAATGGGGCACACTTGAAAGAAGATTAGTTTCACAGACCAGCAACACTTTGGATGAGGATAAAAATTGAGAAGTAAAATTACTTTTCTTTTGAGAAGCCTCTTTTCTTCTGTTTGGAAATGCTTTTAGAAAAGAAAAATAATTATCCTTTTACTTACTTTTTGCAAAAGGTTGGGGAGAGATGGTTTTATCTTTGAAGGGGTAGTCAATATGTATTTCCCTATATGTAAACGAGTGGTAGTGAAATTCTATATGTAAACGAGTGGTAGTGACCTCTCTCTCTCTCTCTCTCTCTCTTGGAAAGGCAAGTGTTTCTATTCCAATGAAACTGTGCAATTTACAAAGAATGCCTTGGAAGCTCCAACTCTCTTGACCTTCTACAAATGGTATTAACCATTTAAAAATGGTTTTTTATTGTCTTTTTTGCTTGTTTAGGGAAAAAATTTAAACGATTTTCTTGTCTCTAATGAGCTCCAGACACACAGAGTTTTCTACTTAGAAGTGGTTAATCTCCTCCTGAAAGCAAATTCATCATCTCCAGATTTCTCCTCATTTCACAACCTGGTGGAGAATCCTCTCACTCGTTGCTTTTCTAATGAAGCAGCCTCATCAATTTTCAACTGACTCAGTCTTAGACTCAGAACTCAGATGACTCAAAGCATCAACTTGAAGACTCAAACTTGAATACGGCCCACTCAAGATGACTTGGCGAGTAGCAAGTTTTGAAACTATGATTGGCATAAATTTATGTCCAGAAAGTTATGATCTAAACCTAGATGACCAAGGATCTGATTTCTTCATACTTGTGGCCCACTTGATGAGTATTTTTTTTTCCAGAACATGTTCTTAGTAGGCCCCATCATAGATTAATAGAAGGAATATTGTACACATGCTGCTGGATGTTCTTAGTACTTGGGCAGTAAAGAAATACTTGTATCCGTGTTCACTGGATGTGGGTGCACGTCTCTTTTTAAAATTAGTGCTAGAAAGAGCAAACACCCCAGTTTCCTGCAATGAAAGAATCTTGGTATAAATTTCAAAATTGAAATCTTATGCAATTTTGTTACTTATTTTCAAGATTAGTGGTGATGGGAAAGTGTGGACTTGCTTTTCCTGTTTGTTGAAAGGCTTTCATGTGAGTAGGAGTCCTGTCAATCCAATCCCTTCTGCAGCTAAAGCTTCTTATCTTTTTCCCCTTTCTCCCCTAAAACTAATATCAATCCAGGTTGATTTAACTTTCATCCTCCCCCCAATTAAATGTAAACCTAATAATCAACTCAACCGCTTCATATTCACTACCCCATGCCCTCTTTCCCTCCAATGATTTGACACTCACCTCAATTTGACAGTCGTCTAGCGTAATATTTGCCTTTGGATTGGATTAAAAAATCCATTATTAAAAATCATTAAAATTACAAGCCCTTAATAAAGTACTTTTTTGTTTGCATGAAATTGAACTCTTACAAATTAAAAAAAATGTATTTTTAAAAGTGGCTAAAATGGAATAAAGAAAGAGGAAGATCCATAAGTTGCCATCAAGTAGACTCTGCTTTAATGGAAAATAAATTTAGAGGAGAGGGAAAATGAATACCGGCAATCACTTTAGAAAATCAAATTGTAGGCAAGTGGAGGTCATCTACATCTCAATCTTATATCATTCACTCTCACCTCTCTTATAATTCTTTTTTGGAACTACTTTTATCCTTAATTTCTGGGAATTCAATTCCATGCAAATAATGGGGCCCTAAAGAAATCATTGATTAGAATAATCCAGTGAGGCTTATGTTTTGCTCCATCCTAATCCATAATAAGGCCTTTCTAGTTCTTGTCGGTTATACACGGCCCCATTTATAGAGGAAGCAAGAAACTTATATCAATCTGAGCTGTCAAAAAGGTTTTGATAGCCTACTACACTAAAAAGAGTCCTCAAGCACAATTCCCATGGGGTATGCATTTTGGGCACCCACCATATTAAGCTAATCTCCTAAACTAACCTTTCTAATAATTGATGGTAGAAATACAGCAAGAGAAAATCTTGGAACACTTTTTGGCTATTTTGCAGCACAACCAACCAATGGAAATTCCTTATCCTGTGAGAGTGTTAAAATGACCAAAACAGCCCTAATGAAATTTAAAAAGGGAAATTCACATCCAACCACCTTGATTTCTTGTTATTGAGCCATATCTGACTTTGAAAATTTTTATACAAAACCACCTGAAATCTTATAACGATATCAGCCAACCACTTTAACCAACGGCAACAACATTTTTCTATTGACAAATTTTCGTTACTTCTCAATGTACATTTTTTTCTTGACCTTTTGAATTTGGGTCCCCCAAGTCTCAACAGAGGACACTCTTTCCCAGCCTTTTTAGGGACACTCTCTCCCTGCTTTTGTCAGAATTGGGGGAAAAAAGTCAGCATAGGGACCTCCCACTGTTGGATATTTTGGTCAAGTAAAATGAACTTTTGGAAAGTCCCTTCCATGAATGAGGACCCATTTAAAGAAAGCATTAACCTTTTTTTTTTTTTGACCTTTTCCATTTTCAAATTGTCAGAAGATCTGGATCCTTTGTCATGCATGAACCTTCATGCTGGATCATAGCCAAAATGTTAAACTGATAGGTCAACCTCATCCTTTCGTTCAAGGAAATTTAAAAGAAAAGACTAACATAAGATGCAAGGTGGAACATTGGTTGTCTCCTCCTTCCTTGACCACACACACACATAATTACAATAAATCACAATCAAAGGTGGTACCCACTGGATGATCGCCTTGGAACTCATACATGCTACCGAGCCCCGGTGGATCACCTGGACGCATGACAATAGAGGCAAATCAATATGAAGGTTTGAATTTAATATCAAGCCGATGAAATCAAATGATCTTAACTTTTAGTTTTAACTTCTCAAAAGTTTAATGGTTATGATAAAATCAAACGGTTGATAATGCTTGAAGCAATGCGAAACTAAGATTAGGGCCAATTCAAGAGGGGCAAGTGTTGAATTGATTAAAGGTGGGACCCAAAGAAGGTAACTAAAAAAACGAAAACTGGTCATTGGAGAATTCCACATAAACGGTTGGTGTGTGTATTTCCCGGGCACTTGAGCTGCCTTAACCTTCAAATACAAACCCCCACCGTTGAATCCTCTCCTCCCTTGAAAATAACCCAAAGAGAAAGCAACTTTCTTTATTCTCCTTTCCCACAACATCCTCTCCTTTTGGTCCCTCTCTCCCAAAAAAGACATGCACCCACGTCCCACTGATTCCAAACAAAAAGCACTACACACAACAAAGAAGATA
This sequence comes from Persea americana, assembly GCA_029852735.1. Lineage (NCBI taxonomy): Eukaryota > Viridiplantae > Streptophyta > Magnoliopsida > Laurales > Lauraceae > Persea > Persea americana. Next base: position 55,702,041 of record CM056813.1, on the reverse strand, counting down.
AAGAACCAACAAAACACCATCTCCTCATTGGTGCAATTCACCCGAGGAAAACAGAAAAAAAAAGATTCTCCAAAAACTCATTTGTTTTCACAATTACTAGACCACCCCATTAAAGAAATTGGTTTCTTCTCTTGCTCTTTCCCTTGAATTGTATTTGTACCCAAGCACACAACAAGATTCCAAGCCTATATTCCATATGTGGGCCTCATTTGTGGAATGATCTTTCCCTTTTCTTCCTTATCTGTGCATTGACTTCTCCAAATTTTACAATGGGTAAACCACTACATATAGGTCATAACATTCTGAAGCTGGTTTCTGGTAAACTTCATATTCATAACCTGATGTCAGGCAACGTAGGCAGGAGCAAGCGAGAGCGCCCGGTGGACGACCAAGATATCAGTTATAGCGGTGGCTACATGGACACAACTCCCAGGTCCTTTCCTGGTAATCTAATTGGAGATGAGCCTGGAACAAGAGAACAGCAGCCACCCTCAGGCAAGACCCTGGTCTTGAATTTTCCATGTCTTAGAACATTGTGTATATATCAGAATGTGTTTAGGATAGTGTTCGCGCGTGCTATATAAAGAGGAACACATAGGAGATTGATGGGCGCGACCCCTATCATGTTCTGTTCTGCAAGATCCATATGCAGTGGTGCGTCTTGTGACATTTATTTGGTGTGTTTGGATATGCCCCAAAACTATAGTAGTTTGAATATTTTGGCAGAACAGATGATCATGTGTTCTGTTATGTGTTTTGGGTGGCATGGAATGAGAAATTGCATTTGATAGGGTGCTCTTTGTCTGATGTTTACAACCCAACATCATTATTTGTTGGGCTCAGAAATTATAGCTGTGCCTGTACATTCTACCATTATATTCAAACCCAAACTGCTTGCAATTTGAGAAATTCAGGACACAAACTTTTTAACATTTAGAACAATCTGTGTGCTTTAGTAAGCCAGAGAGTAGAACGTGAAAAATTCCCCCCATTGGATTATACTAACCATCCTACTAGGCCCAGATAGCAATCGATTTGTTCTACATATCAATTGTTATGGCATGGCTATATCATTTAACAGGGAAGATATTGTGGTATGGTGCATTCCATGATTAGGCCACCAAATCAACATTAAGGGTGGCCCCACTTTTGTGTTTCTTTGAAAAAGAATGACTTTTCTTTCAATGGATCATCATATCATTCTCAAGCATGCATGGTAGTGTCACCTTTTTGTTCTTTGCCAATTTGGTCAAGATTTGATGAAATTCAAGTGTGAAATATATATGTAACGGTTTATATCTAGTCGTCCACAAGAAATTTAAGATATTGCATTTCGAATGTTCAGAGATCAGGCATCCCCAGGGAAGGTAGCTGCCAGCCATCATGATTTGTATATTTTTCTTTTCATAGAATATGCAGCATTTGAAATGTATCCTTACCAAATAATACGGCTTCGATTGCTGATGGTCATTTCTCCCTCTAGATTCAGTCAGAGACATTCTTCCTTTATATCTGATGAAATGAAAGATGCTTAAAATGTGTTGAATGATGATTTGGTTTAAATAAGATGAAGAATCATCGAAAGATTTAACATATGCTGTTTTAGTCATTTTGTAATCTTCTAAATGCATCACATCTGAACATTTTGTAGCAAGGACCTCTAGTTTTAGTCTTCTTTTTTTTTTTTTTAAATTCTTTTTCTAATAATCTGTTTCAGATATGGAGTTGATGAAGGAAAGATTTTCAAAGCTGCTTTTAGGTGAAGATATGTCAGGTGGAGGAAAGGGTGTGTCATCAGCTTTGGCTTTGTCCAATGCCATCACCAATCTCGCAGGTATTATCAATTTCTGTTAATTTTAATCGTATTTCTTCAATAGACAATCTATTCATCATTCTCAATTTATAGTAACAGTAGAACTGTTTAAAGTTACAAAACATGGCTTATAAGTAATAAAATGGTAATAGGTGGTTTTCTTTGCAGGTTACAGTCCATATATGGAGAGTTCACCTTTAGATATATTATAGCAGCTTCTGTTTCTGAAAATGATTGCCAGAGCAGTTATATTATTCAATTTCTTCATTTTTATGCTGTAACTTTTACTGGTAGAAAGAGTCCTTACTAGAATATTATACTTGTAACTTAGAATCTTAGACAATGATGAGTCAACTAAAAGATGTAGACAATAAATGCCTCTGTTTTGAAAGGGATTAGATAATGACACTCTTTAGAGGGTATAGACCCAGTTGCTTAGTGTTGAGAAGTGGACTCCGTCCGAGGGGGGGTATTGAATAGTATTTATGCTGCCTCTACTAAAGCCTTGAGGTTTTGGTAGGAATGGTTAGCTAACCATTAAGTTTTCTTTAGCTAACCATTCCTTCAAAAACCTCGAGGTATTAGTAAAGGCAGCATAAATGCTTTTCAATACTCCCCGTCAGGTGGAACCCAGTTGGCGTACTTTTGGAAACACGCTTTTTTTTTTTCCGGGCCGAGTTGTTCTTCCAGGGATTCGAACTCAGGACCGGTTGGCTCTAATACCATATTAAGTTTCCTTAGCTAACCATTCCTACCAAAACCTCAAGGCATTAGTAGAGGCAGCATAAATACTTTTCAATACTTAGAACTCTTTATCTATTTCTTGTTTTCTGCAGCTTCTGTTTTCGGAGAGCAATCGCGTTTGGAGCCAATGTCAAATGAGAGGAAGGCAAGGTGGAGAAGAGAAATGGACTGGCTCTTATCAGTCACAGATTACATTGTTGAATTCGTTCCCTCCCGACAGAAATCCAAGGATGGAATAGAGATGGAGGTGATTAGAGAATATCTTTTCCTTTATTTTTCTCTCCAACTTCTAAAACCTTTCAGTCTATAACTTGTTTGCGTCATGAGTTTATGTATCTCTAATCTCAAAAACTAGTCAAAAACTCAACCAAGTCAACTTGACTTGGATAAGTTTCAACTATTCACCTTCTAAACCAGTTTTCTTGATTTGATAACGCAACTGTGTTCTCTTTCTCCCCCTACCCACCCCCCCGCACCCTCCCCCCGCCCCCACCACTATATGTATTTATTATCACTATAGAACATTATGTACTTAATATACAAAGTCAAGTCAGTGAGTCAACTCAAGCATGTTAACCTGAGTTCAGACATTGAGTCAAGTTGAGTTTCAGGTTTTCAAACACAACCTCAGAGCTGTAAATTCTTTTTTAATGCCTTACAGATTATGATTACTCGCCAAAGGATTGACCTGAACATGAACATTCCAGCCTTGCGCAAGCTTGATGCCATGCTCATTGTAAGAGAATGTTCTACAATTCGTAAATTATATAAATACACACACATATGTATAGTTCCCTTTGCAATTGTTTGAAGATTCTCAAGGCTTCGTACAAAGTTTTATGATATTAAGAGATTTTTCTTTCTTGCTTTGCTAAAACAGGGATATCTTGATAACTTCAAAGACCAGAAAGAGTTCTGGTATGTGAAGAGAGATGCAGATGATGGAGACAAAGGGAACACTCAACAGAGACAGGATGAAAAATGGTGGCTTCCTAAACCTCGGGTCTCTCCAGAGGGTCTCTCCGAAGTCTCAAGAAAATGGCTGCGATTTCAGAAGGAATCTGTAAGCCAAGTGCTTAAATTAGCCATGGCTATAAATGCTCAGGTCCTGTCAGAAATGGAGGTCCCTGAAGACTATATTGAATCCCTTCCCAAGGTAAAAACTGGAACTCTCTCTCTACCTATCTCTCTATCTATGTTTACACACACATAATATATTAATACATAGACATATAATTTGTATGTATGCATGCATGTACATACACATATACCAAATTCTCCGCATGCTCACTTTTTGGAAGCATCCTTTTGGTTTTTAATATAGTAGCCCACCTTTTATCAATCCAACCCTTCACACTGATCCTCCTTAAATGGACACTGATCTTAAAGACTTAAACTCACTGAACTTTTAGTTTTACACTGTTCTGGAGGTCATTCACCATCAAACATTATCGCAATAAAGTTGCCCAATTACATCTATTAAACATTAGGGGCTAAGTTAGCTTGATCGGCCTAATTCTTCATATTCCCCTTACTAATGCCCAAACATTTCCATTATCATGCCTCTCCCTTGGTAAGCACCTGGGCGCCATGGACTATTGCTCCTGTGCACAGAACAGATAATGATCATTTGTCTAAACACACAAACGTCACTCTATGTTGAGTTCCATATCAATTATTACCTTGTTTTATTAATGATCTTTTTCTCAACCTGAGGACATATTTATTCATTAATTGCAATTGTAACCTTTGCATAATGTTTGGTTTTAGTTTTTATTTATTTATTTATTTTTCCGTTGGCAAATGGGTGATAATCCTTCCCTCTGAGCATTTCTGGGGTGGCATCAAAATTGAGCGTCGCATTATTTGCGACATTTTGCATGGAATCATGTGTTGAATTTTTCTGATAATGATTGGTGCAAGAAAGACACGAAAGAATTGTCTAACCTAGTGCAGCTGATATCCATCCATTTAGCAAAGTGCTTAGTGGAGCTGATGTCCATCCATTTGGCCAAAATAGTGTACTCAAACTGTTAGCAATCTGGGGTACATCTAACAATACCCTCATGTTTAAAGTCCATTGCTGCTGACTACTAGTGAAAGAACATAGAAATTGGATCTTCTCCCGCAATTGTCTTCGTCAATCTCAACAACTTATGCATCATTACAAGATCTTGTTATAAAGTTTTAGTGTATAGTTCGCAACTGCTTCAAGCTTTCTGTCTAACATCCTTTATCCTCTGTGCTTTTCATTTCTAATCCTGCAATTGCTGATCCATGCCACTATAATTTTCATTCCACATCCATTTTAAGCTATCACCTGCACTTAAGAGTTTTGTCCTTAACCCAACCTTTTAGTTTTAAGTCCCGATTTCTTCCTTTCAAACATTTATTTCTAACTCTCATGAATCATTAGAAGTTTGGTTTCATACAAATGAAAACCAGTCATCTTCAATAATTTATGCATGGAAATGAATTCCTTCAGCATTTGTACTATTTTGTCCCATGGTGACTGTCCTTTAAGGGGTTGATAAGGCCCCATATATACATGAAATGATTTTATAATTTAGCCATTCTTGGTCTACAAAACCCATCACCTTGTACTTCACTTGGGTTGTTTTGATACCCACCAGCCATACACAATACTAGCACCAATTCTTCTATCATGGTATTATAACAGTCTTTCTTTACTTCTTTTCTTTAATTGTTTTTCGTCATTCATGATTCAGGTTTGTTTGCACGATTAGAACATTATCATGTCTATGGGTCTTGTATCAGCATTACTAGTTTGTTCTCCTTTGGGAATCAAATTATCTATGTACTCTTTACACAATTAGCTAAACAAGTTGACTGATCAAACTTTGCATCATCTGGTAGAATGGGAGGGTGAGTCTTGGTGACTCAATCTATCGAAGCATTACCATTGAATACTTTGACCCGGAGCAGTTCCTATCGTCAATGGACCTATCAACAGAACACAAGGTTATCGACCTTAAAGACCGAATTGAAGCATCCATTGTCATTTGGAAGAGGAAGATGAACATCAAAGATGGAAAAACTTGGGGGTTGGCAGTGAGCATGGAGAAGAGGGAGCTCTTTGAAGAAAGAGCAGAGACCATCTTGATCCTTCTCAAGCAAAGATTCCCTGGAATTTCCCAGTCTGTTCTTGACATAAGCAAGATCCAATTCAACAGGGTAAGGAATATAGCTATCTTTCATTGCTCTAGTTCCCAAACCATCCATTTTTGTTTGCAATATACTAAAATCTAAATATTGCCATTTTATTTCACTTGATTAATGCATGGACTCATCAATTGTCATAGTTTTGTCCTTTTTAAACTTGGTACTGAAGGGTTTTGAGGCATGTTTCATTTCCTACTCTGAAGTAGCTTGGTCATATACGTATAAATAGCAGCCTCTCTTCAACGGTTTGAAAAATTGAAATTCAAAGCAAAGGTTCATTTGGTTGTCAACTCAAGGGCTTGGCTAGGTACTGAAAAGTAAACTTTATTTGATAATTATTTTAAAATAAGTAAAACTAATAAAATAGCGGATTTGTGAGAGATCCGAAATTTTAGGAAATGCTATCCAAAAGATAGAAATTCCTTTTAAGTGTTGAACAAACACAATAAGTTGTTTTGTTGTTTCCCTACTCTCCATCCATTTAGAAAAGAAAACGTAATCAAGTTCTTTTTACTTGACTTGATTTGGGTTTCCCATTTCACTTGACATACTTCAAGATCACTAAGGTTCATTCAAACGAGTTTTATGCTGAGTGATGCCAAAATCTAATTGGATTTGGCAGATGCAGTAGGGTTTGGAGTCAATTAATTCTCTAACTATGTTTTCTATACTTTTTTTATCGGTAACAGTGAAATACATTAAAATGAAGAGGAATTAAAACCAAGAATGATCCAAAACAAGTAACACCTCAGATAGGTGCATCAGTATAAGGGATATATCAAACACTTACCACAGCTACATGACAAAAGCACTTAGATTACATGAGCAATCTACCCTTTGTTTTGCTAGAGAATCCACCATACCCTACGTAGATCTACTAATTACCAGTACCCTTTGATATACATTGTTCTGTCGTTCACTAATAGCTTGAGCTTTTGGTGTTTCTGGTTATTGACATGCTATCAGAGCCAGGGGTCATGTGTTAGAATCCCTGGGACGTGTTTCTGTTCACATTGGTCATTTGGAGTGTTTTTGTCCATGTGTGGAGCCCCACACGTGAGGGGGGCTATCAGAACCCTTTGATATACATTGTTCTGTCGTTCACTAACAACTCGAGCTTTTGGTGTTTCTGGTTATTAACACTAATATGATGAAAAGAGAACCGAAAAAGAGATGCCATTTGATGAATTTTGTTGAAGGAAAACTGCATTTTCCATGGGCCCCTATGGGATTTCACCCAAGAAATGGGCTTTAAATGAATCACTCTCCACTATAAGACCGCATATACTATAGCCTTCTCTATAAATCTGTTTATTTCTCTAGCATATACTTCATACATGTCTATGTTACTTATGTAGGGTATGGGCAATCTAGAAAGATACAGATTACATTGTTTTTACTCTCTAAGTTAAATTTAATGTACAAGATTAGTTTTTTGGTTCAAATAATCAAGTTATTCAATACTTTATTTATTTATTTCTGTCCTATGAACTACCTAAAACTGAAGTTTTTATTTCACAGGATGTTGGACAGGCAATTCTTGAGAGCTACTCGAGAATACTAGAAAGCTTAGCTCACACTGTCATGTCCCGAATTGATGATGTGCTCTATGCCGACTCTCTCACCAGAAACCCCTCACCGTCTGAATCATACAAAAGTATGCCACTATCTGATTCACCAACGTCTGGGCCAGCAAAGTCCCAAAACCCTGCACAAGAGAAGGTAAATTCTGTGGAGGCGCCCGCCACAACAACACTCTTGGATTTCATGGGTTGGGATTTGGTTCAAGAGATGGAGATGAAAAGGAGTGATTCAATCAATTTAAGTAACAGATTAGAAGATGAGAAATCTATGAAAAAGCCTCATAATGTTGTGACCCACAAGAGAGTTTCCTACTTAGAGAAGCTTGAGCTCTTGGGAAATGTGAGAAGCCCAACAGCTCGTCATTAATGAAAAGCTTAATAGACGAGAGAATAAGAAGAGAGAGAGCAAGAGAATGCTCCCCCAGATGTAAATATTTCATACCCATGAATTGCTTTGCTGTTCTTCCCTCCCTTTTTAGTCGGAGGAATTATTTTTGGTTTGAAGCATTTGGGTGCTGTTTATTCTATTAGTTCCGTTGCTTTGTAGTTTGTACACTAGTCAGCAAATACTTGTAGCAACTGATTTCTGTTGATTCTGACTTATGCTTCTGTAGCGAGGCTGTTTTGGTCATTGAGAGAGATAGAGAACACAAATTTATTACAGTTGTTAACTGAATTTAAATGTACTTCACATTCTATTAGAACTATGGACTTCTCTACTCTCCTTTCCTTCCATTTAATGAACCAATAAACATACAGTAAATGATGCATCATTTAATCCTCAGTAACCAGAATCCTGCCCCACTATAAATCCTACAGCCAAGAAGATGGTAACATTTAACTGAATTCCTATTTGCAACATAATACATCCATTAAATGATTGCGTTGGAATGACACCAATAATTTGATATCTTCATAGCTACAGCCAGCTAAACTAGAATGAGTGAATGAGAGCCTTCGTGTATAACAATCAAAGAGGTCCTATTATTTCAAACCACACACAAATCGACCCAGAGAGAGAGAGAGAGAGAGAGAGAGAGAGAGAGAAGCAAAGAAGTAATAGAAAAAACTTGGGCTGCTTACAATTTTAGTGAATACTTCATCAACGTAGGGGTGGGTGGGAGTCCAATACCACTCATATCATGCCATGCAGCCTGAGCTTCGGTGGAAGCTGTGGGCCCTTCTTTATAAGTATTCTTTCAACTGAGGCTTTGGAGTTGAGGTAGGGAAGAGTGGAAACACATCCCAGTATCAAGAACTTTAGCAACAACCCTTTCTTGGTTAATGGAGCAGCAAATGTCTCAAAGGAACCGTCCCTGTGTTCATATTCATGTGGCTGTTAAAACATATTAACAGAGTGGCTAAATTATATGCTTTAACTCAAATGCACTTATCTGTTTATGCATGTCTAAGAAGCATTCAAGGCCATACAACTACACTGAATGCATCCGTACATATCATGTATGCATGGGTATATGTAATGTATACCTTTTAACTTGTTTTACATAATTTGTATGGGTATATGTAATGTATACCTTTTAACTTGTTTTACATAATGTACTCATAATAGACTTTCTAGTTAATTGTAATTACAGTGAAAACTCATGTAACTTGTCACATCAGCAAATGCACGGCATGTGGGTCCACTGACCATACGAAATACAAGGGTCTGTTGCAGATTAGCCATATATAGAAAACCAATTTTATTTGGCATTTCTAGTTGTTAAACCCGAGGCAAGCAGTTAACTTTTTTTATTTTACTGTATTTCAAGACTTGGATCTGTTGGTTAAGAATACCCTCTTAATCCATTAACAACTTATTTCGTTAAGAGGGTAACTTAAATTTTTTCTAGAGATTTTAATAATTCTTCAATGATCAATTTAGAGATGGTGTATGGCTACTCAGACAAGAGGTTAGCTGATTAATGTGAGATCACCATACATGCAGATTTCAGCTGGCAACACTCGGCAACATTGCCTACACCACAAAGTGGAGTGTTATTTATTTATTTATTTATTTTTATTGGTAACAAAGGATTTCATTAAAAGAACCAAAGAACAAAGGCACCGATCAAAAGATTGGAACGCAAAGGTATAAAAGCATTTCATCATCAAAGCAAAAATTACATAGGAAAGAAAAACAAAAAGATCTATCCACTCCTTTCTTAGCCAAGTAGTCTTCCAAAAACTTAATCTCATTGAAAAGGAAATGGAATCTCCATGGAACAATTGATGGAGAAGAAGCCCAAAAGACAGCGTTTGACAAGTCGCTTTCCACTATAAGGCGATCATACTCACAATCATTGGAGTTCATTCTTCCCCAAGAGCTTCAGGGCATGATCATTCACCACTCATGAGTCATCTTCATTTTATACACTGAGACTCTGCATATCACAGCCAATCAATTGTTGAATATCACTCTGCTATGATCAAAGCGAATAAGGGTGATCCCGGGGCCATCGCAACAATGCAACTTCCTATCCTAGACTGCCCAGTGAATGGTGTTGAAATGGGCACTCATGCATTTATAGTTACACCCCAAAACTCTGTTTCTTTTATAAAATTCTCTATGATCTAAGTTTTTTTGTTCTATTTAAAGAATGCCGCCAACACCCCACATACTCGATGTAAGAAGAGGCCAACCTGGAAAGGATAGTGCAGTGATGGCGCATAAGAGCTGTAGAAGTCCCATTGGCATGTGGTGTTTCCCAGTTCCTCAAGATCAAAGTACACTCTTCTCTCTGTAGTTGGCCCCAATGGTGTGGGACCCAATTCATTCAAACACAAAAAGAACAGAGGCTTTGATAATTTTAACGCACGCGTGTTATTTATCCAAGCAAGCTATATTTATACTCTCCAAGGTATCTGCTGACAGCAGTACTCCAACGCTCCAGCTCAAGGATGTGTTCTTAGAGCAACAAAAGCTCAAGGATGTGTTCCTTTACACTAAAGGGGAACTGGTGTTGTTCCAACTTTGGAGGTCACTTTTTGAAGGTATGAAGAAAGACTAATACAGGGTACCAACATGGTTATATGGATCCACAGATGATTTTTGCACCAAAAGAAATGCATGCTATGCATGAATCTCGAAAGTTAGAGATTATTGAAGATCATATTTCATTTACATGATGAATGGGTTCTTGGATTACCTTTCCAATGAGTCAAAGATCACATGATTTAAAAAAAATCGAGGAAACTATATGACCCATTTAGGATAGGGTGTAGGGTAATGAGATTCGCTTTTTTTTTTTTTTTTTTTTTTTTCTTTTTTACTTTCTTTCTGTCTTTCTTAAGACTCGCAATTTTAGGACATCTATTGATATTTTAGGACATCTATTGATCCATCCTTGGCACGCTGGTTTATACTGATTAACGAAATCCTCAGAAAGCAATAGAAGTTGCCAAGTTTGGCAATCATCCTTAAAGCTAACCAAATCTACTTTCAAGTTCTGAGGTGTGAGGACAGAGGTACATTGATTAAAGTCTGCAAATGTCCACTTGTGATTCTCTTCATGCATCCTCAACCGATTCAAGGAGCCCAGATGGGGAGGATGTGGGGATGCCAAGCAGTCAGCTTGCAAGTAGGTATTTTCAGCCAATGAATGGGGGCCAACTAGTGGGGCACAGTTTCTTGAGCAGATATTGCATGGGCAAGATAACAGCACGTCCTTTTTTTATTTTTATTTTTATGATAACCCAGGAATCTCCTGTCCGGTCCGGCCCAACCCAATAGCCTTTGGCCCTAAGCCAGAGGGACATTCAAATCTGGACAGCGGAGAACTAATCCCTCGGGGCACTTGCAAACCCTCCTATCCACATGCACCGGATAAAACTATGGGAGGTGGCGAATAAAAATTGGTGTCAGAGAAATTATCTAATGCATGTTCTTGTGGAACCTAACCAGCTGTCCAAGTTGAAGAAAAACAAACCCAATATTAGGAAAGTTGGGAGCTTGCAATACAGACTAATCAGTGACAGTTCTCTCTCATATAGTCATACTTCCATTGCAGTCTCTATCTCTTTAAAAAGAAGTATTCCTATATATTCTTTTCTCTGTGGCTGTCTTATTTGTAAACACTTTTTGCTTACTGTAATCATGCGCATTTCCTGTAAAGAGAATAGAGGAAGAGGAAGAAAACGAGGGAGTTGAGATACTTCTAGGAATCTGCCAAAAGTAAAATAATTCAACATGTGTGTGTAAAATAGATTTATCAAGCTAGTGAACTTCCAGATGGGGAATTGTCTCCTATGATCATGCTGTTCATATGTAGTCCAGCTCATGATGCCCACCTAGATTCTATCGGTGTGGGGTGGGAGTTAGAAGCAATGGAAAAATTATCCCCTCAAGTAACAGTTAGGCGCAAAAAAAAAAAAAAAGAGAGAATCAGCGCCATCCAATTAAGTTAACCTTTATTTAATGGTCTTAAAGTGCAACGGTCTTAATTATATATTTTCTTTTATGATTTAATCCAACAGTGAGTAAAAGATCAAATGAGTTCAAATTGGACTTTTTGCGAATGCATGGAGATAGTGAGTGTGAAGATGGACTGACCAAAGGTTGGACATAAGCCATAAGTACACTTCAGAAAGTGGACTGCATATGAATAGCATGCAATACGTTTAGTAAGATTCTATTTTTTCTAGCAATATTATCTTTTTGTTCCATGAAAGCACCATGAAAGTATCCTGCAAATGTGATGGAATTATTAAAATTTAAAATAACACTGATACAGGCGACAGTGGGCATTGTTTAGCTGGGAATCTTTTTTTCTCACCTTCCTTACATTGTGATTAGCCCTTGATTGAAACAAACCATCCAACCTTATTAAGTGATTCAATTCAATACATCATTATTTTACCAAAATAAATAAATCAAATCAAATCCATCGTTTATAGCCTCAAGCCCAGTTTCTGTTATAGAAACAGATTCTATGTATGAAACTCTAATCTTATTTAACGCCTTTCTTCTAAATCACACTCCTTGTACCATTTCAAATTTTATTATAATCAGAGTGATATTCACCATAGAATTGATAGTGATTAGTTTTATATGCATGATCGACCCCATTGTGCACATCTAATTGAAACCAAACTTAGGCCATCTCTAAACATATTAACGCATAGGGATCAAACAAGTGTGAGCTCCACACCATGGTCTATATAACATTGAATAACCAACCATATTTACGAGGGTTTTGATTCCTAGGTTACCGGGGTTTTATCCCTAAATTCTCTTTCCGCAAGAGCAAGTTTTCCTCCCAGCACTGTGGCTAATATGTCCCTCACTGTGCTGGGCCTGTGCCCCTTGGAATAAAACCAACCATATATTGTATGCATCCCAGGTGGGCCCAAAAAGTGGGGTGCATCACGGCTGATGATATTTTGGGTGGTCTCTCGGACTACCAAAACATATATGAAATTTAAATATATGGGACTAAAATGAAGTCCATATATATTATTGTGGTCGTGGACGTAGACAGCATATCTTCTGAGTCTTCCACTCTTCTTTTCTCTGCTCCTTTTCTCAGCAGCTAGAGGTAAAATTTTTCATTTCAGTTTGATCGTCGTTTGCTTCAAATTCTCGATTTCTTTCAGTTCTTTGCTTCAAGAGAAGAAATCCCAACAAGGGAATTCAATTTTTTTTTTCTTTGTTTACGTTTATATTTTCAGGTGGACATGGTCATGGCTTCGACTATTGCGATTCCTCCTCCTTTCTGTTCTTTCCGTGGAAAAGAAACCCTTTTGAGAAATCATAGGGAATCTTCGATTTTCTCTTTTGGGGGTGAGATGTTTTTCATGATTTCTTCCATTGGAATATTTCTTGCCCAGAATTGTAGGGGAGTTTGGATATGGAGCCCACTGTCCATGAATCTTAAGCTGCTCATTATCATAGATAGGCCCCATGAATTTATAGGAACCAAATTCATTTCAATGGGGTGGAGGAGCACCATTGGGTTGTCATCATTGCTTCTAAATGGGAGTGGAATCTGGATTGGCCCAATGCCTCCTTAACGCCCAAATCCAATACCCCTTCCTGTCAAGAATTTGGCTTGAGAACCCAACCCCCACACCCCCCAACCAAAAAAAAAAAAGAAAGAAAATCAACTCTTGAATGATCAGGTGTTGGAAAGGGAAGTGCAAAAGTTGGGAATCATTTAATGACAGGAGCAAGTGTTCTGAGGGCCTCAAAGTTGTCCAATCCTTAGTCATAAAGATAAAGCCAGATGATTGTCAAGTTTTGCATGATCAATTGACAGGCCTACAAAATTCAGATGTGAGTCAAATTTAGGCTGGTAGCAATTCAAAGAGTGGGTTAGCATTTGTGAAGGGCTTAGAATGATAGTAGGTGGTGGGGGTCCAACAGGCTGGACAGTTCCTTGCACACTAACGGCCAAACCGTTGCTGAAAATTCCTGTGTGAGTGTGCCTTTATGTTTCTTTGGGAAATGGAGATTCCCTTATTCCTATAGATCCATAATTTGCTTATTTTTTACTCCTTTGAGTATATGGAAGGTAACTGAATATTTTAACAAGGGACAAAAACCTGAAAATTTTTCAGGCTACTCCAAAGAAGAAGATGGATCTAATGGACTACAAGCTCAAAGAGAGAACTAAACATACACCTAGGGAAACACCCAAACAGATGTAGCTATATGTGTGTCATCATCATCATCATTATCATTATAAAAGACTTGTCCCAACTCTGTTAAGGTGAGCAACGTGAATTCTGTGAATTGAATTCTGTTTCACCATTCCAACCTATTCCGGGTCAAATCAGCCAAATCGTAGGATATATTTCTTTTTCAGATCTATCCTTAAGACATTACTACTTCAATCCATGTCCACTTCAGCCTAACCCCTTTGATCGAGAGGCATGTACCTATATATGTGTGCATTTATAATTGGTTTTTTGTGATACAGGCGGTGAAAGATGTTTGAGAATTGTTTCAAAGGCCGTCGGAGGGAAATCTGATTCCTCCACCTCCCTAAGCATTGTGAAATCTGTAAAAAGCGCTGTGAGTTTTTGTTGCTTGATATGCTGAATTTCAGTCTTTACTTTGTTAATCTGAAAGAGGAGAAATACTTCTGAGTATTCAAGTTTAAAAAAACAAAAGCCTTTTTTTTGCTAAAAAGAAAATTGAGTTGTTAACTTGTTATGCTTCTTATGCTTTCTGCCAATGTCAATCTTCAGGTTCAAAAGAACAACAGCACACAGACTCTTTTTCATTTATAGTACAGCTTTGGTTTTCATGAGAGATACATCTGACTTCCTGAAAAACTGGCCAAATATTCCTTGGATTAGGATCTCTTTTTTTTTCATTTTCTTGATACTGGGCAGAGTTCTTACTGTTCTTTAAACAGAAAATGAAGTTGCTGGATTTTTCTTATCAATTAATGTATTTTAGGATTATTCTTCATTTGTATGTATTCACACATGTGGATTTGTGTGTGTGTGTGTGTGTCTTTATGGATCTCTCTTATCTGTATTTCTCTGAAACAGTGGGATAAATCGGAAGATCGAATTGCTATTGTTGGTTTGGGCTTTGCAGCTGTGGTTGCAGTGTGGACATCTAGTAAGATAATTGGGGTAATTACCATGATTCTCTCGTTCAAAAGCAAGTAATTAGAGAATGATTGCATGAACAATGGCAAAGAATTACAAGAATCCTGTACTTGATACAGTAAAAAATATGTTAGAGAAGGAACAGTAAAAAAATATGAGATGGAAGGACAATCAATCCCATATATAATAATATTAAGGGCTGCTTGTTTCATGTATTGAATACATAGGAATTGTGAGTCTTCAATTTCTAAAAATGGTTAAAATTGAAGAAACAAATGTGAATTTCCAAAAAGACCATCAAATTATCTCTCCTCTAATGGAAAATGAATAAAAGGGAGGTGGGAAATGAATGCCCAGCCACCACTTGAGTAATTCAAATACTACAAAAGTCAAGCTCACATCTACATCGCACCTAACTTTCTTCACTCCTCACCTCTTTGATAATCCTTCGGTGGATCTCATTTGATCATGAATTCCTATGTATTCTATGCAAATAAATGGGCCCTAAACAGGGTTATTATCAAGCTCTTTCCTTTTATGTAAATCCCCCAAGTTGAAGCTAGTGTAGTGCATCATCATCTACAATTAAGCTGCTTCTTAACTTTGAGTTAGGACTGAAATATCTTTTTTTCTTGTAGGCCATTGACAAGCTTCCTCTTATCCCCACCATGTTTGAAATCATTGGAATTATTTTTTCGACGGTTAGTAGTGCACATGATACATTGAGAGGGTTTACTGCAAAGGAAATTGTTACTGTAATTATTTTCTGTTCTAACTGTTTATTTCTTCCCTTTTTTCAGTGGTTTGTTTATCGTTATCTGCTATTCAAGCCTGATAGGTAAAAAGCTTCAAATTTTGATTTTATTATTTTTTAATCCTTAGTCTGGTTATTTTTAGTTGTAGTCCATTGCTTTCTAGCTGGTATGTACATGATTTTTTTTCAATTATTGGGTATTAAAGAAGCAAATCGAATACTGTTATCAAATTTTAAAAAATGAAAAGTAAGATAGCTTAGTGGGACTTTTGAACCAATTTGCAGGATAAAAAGACACATCAGTTTATTTTAGTCTTTATTTTTCATGGGAGTGCTATATGATATTAACATGCCGTTCTAATTGAGTTCCATAATTAGACAGTAATCTAGTCGTGCTGTTAAAATTCCATTTGATTATTCTACAGAATATGCATTGCATTTGTTTTGGTTTATTTGCATGCCCATTGAACAAAAGGAGGGTTTATTGGTCTTGATTCATCTTGGAATGTGAGGTATCCCTATGCTCATCCGTACAATAGCACCCATTCTTTGATGATCCAGATCTCTGATTTGAGTGGGGATTCCAGATTGGAAGATCCTCTCAGTCAATTTTGGATTTTTTTTTTCCTGCCCACTGCTGTACTTATACCAAAACTATCCATCTGTAGTTGTAGATCAAAGATCAGATGGTCAGGATCCTCTAATCTGAAAGGTTTTCAACACATCTTATGTTGGCCCCATCATATTGCTGATCTGGATCAATAAACATTGGACCTTGAGTGGAATGGGCGCACCCTGACAGTTTGCCCCATCATAGTGCATCAGACCGTATAACCTGTCACATGCAAAACCACCTCAAAACAAATTATGGAAGTACTCATTTTTTGCCGCTTTTGGATCAATGATTAGCATATCCATGGACCGGATACAGCATGAGCTGGTGATATTATCATCTTCATCTTGATTTGAGTTCTTAAAACTTGACATGGTGTTTGTGCTCTCTCTTTTTTTTTCTTCTTTTTTCTTTTTTTTTTTTCAGGGAAGAGCTGGTAGAAACCGTCAAGAGTTCAGTTTCAAATATTCTTGGCCAGTGAAAATATGGAGCTGGCAGAATAAGTTGAAGGGATTACGTGTGCAGATTAAGCTACACTGTTGAATTATCAATGATAATGCTTAATTGGTGGAACTTGACAAAGACTTAGGTTTAACTTTTTTTATTCTTTTTCTACCTGAATCTAATTGCAGCCTTGCGGATGCACTTTAGAAGCTGAGACAAGCTCTAGGCATGGGAAGATGGAGATGTTCACAATTGTTGCCCTAAACCAATCAAGCAATAAAAAAAGGAGTAAAAATGTTGCATATCCAGCTTCTGCATGCCAAACTAAAGATGGAGATGTTCACAATTGCTACTCTTCCATAAAAGTTTAATGGGAGCAGCAAACTTTGCTAGTCCATTTCAATCTCATTTATGGTCTGTTCCGCCACCCACACTAAGAAAAACCTCACTCCCTCAGGAACCATTTTCATTTTTCTCAGAAAATGTTTCCAACCAACATACCCTTGAGTCACAAATACTTTTTATCTCGACTTTCAACAATTGGACAAATGAGATATGTGCCGATGACTAAAATCTGATTTTATATGTGCTACAAGTTCAGTATGCTTTAAATAACAACATAAACCTAATGGATTCACTCATTGGGGCGTGTGGGTTTGGGTCTTTGTGCTATTAGCTATTGGTGGGCTCGTATTTTAGGAGTAGAGGTGATCCTCTCTTTTTTAAATGTAGAGTTTCAACATTTCTCTTTATTTCTAACATATAACATTTAACCTTCCAGATACAAGGAGAATTTCATCTGTTCTCTCTCCTTTTCTTCTCATGCGTGGTAAGCGTTCCCTGTAGCTTTGTAGCAGGCCCTCAAAACATTTGGCCTGGTTTGCTTTGATTTCTCCAAGTTTGGAAGCAAAGAAAAATTATCTTGTTTTTTACGTGATTTCCACAGTTGACATCTCCCCAATTAACTAGAGGCAAGAGACATTGTCTCCTAATGTCAGTTGTACATATATCCAACTATTCTCCAATATTGTTTATTTAAACCAATTGCAACATGGGTATACTCAAATGGTCCTTAAATAACATAATGTGTTCTCAAATAAGCTACATACCAACATTTATCTAGAAGAACATAGAACCTTACCAAATTAAAAAATAAAAGAGAATGAAAATCCACTGCTGCTAGTATATCTCATTTTTGGAAGTTTTGGGCCCCACATGGTTGAGTGTGCAAGGTCAAACCCAAAATGCAAAGCTTTACATGATCAGCTGGGCATCAGCACTATTAGGTAGTTGTTGTTGAAAATTACTCACACACCATGGTTCAGTAAAGTTCTACCACATGCTTAAAAACCAGTCATGGAGAATGCTGGAAAACATCTTGATTTTCACATTCACTTAAAAAAGTTCATGGTTAAGTCTTTTCCCCATAACACAGTTGAATAAAATCAAGAGAGGGTTTCAGAGATAAACAAAGGAATAGAGTACTATAAATCATCATAGCTTCCTCAAAGCTACCAGGACATTCCATAATAATGCATTTGTTAAGGTTTTAAAAGCAAAATTGAGTAAATAAGGTCTTGCGGATCATCTGTCCTACCAAACAGAGTGATCTGTCAGGTGCCAAATAGCTAATGTTGCAATACCATCATAAAGGCATTGAATTGCCTGCAACATATAAGAGAATGAGTTAGAAGATGCCTACATAGCAAACAAGCAAACAAATATATATCCACAAACAAACAAGGAAAAAGATCGGAAATGCAATACATGCCAGAGTCTCTAAGTAAAATACACATTAAGATCAACTTAAAAAATTATGCTCGCTATGCCTAAATCTTGATTGCATGAAACTCATTCAACATCAGATCAAAAGAAGAAAACCAGTGGCAAACCCTCCGCACAGGGGCACATAGAACTCGACTGGTACAAACTTGTTTGAGAAAATTCAATTCAGATTTGTTCAGTTGCTGAGAAAGAGTTACGCAGGGCAAACTAGAGAGCATGATCATGCGAATGAGGTCACCTACTTGGGACAAATCTAGCACTCTATGGCTTCAGTTTAGACCCAGAGAGCAATTTTACTCCCACCGGTCTCATAAGCCTTCTCTAAATAAATAAAAAACACATGGAAATGTCTCTTCTCCTCTCTACACTTTCTCAAGAATTGTTGTGATAGGAAGATAGGTTCTGATTTAGATCTATCCAGCTTAAGTGCCAACCGGTTCTGTAATATTTCACTAGCACAAGAACCTGTGCTAAGTATGGGCATGTTCACCAACAACTGCAAAATATATTTTATGATCCATTAAAAAAAATAGATCATGCAAAATAATTCTCAAACACTTACTGACCGTGATTTGGTTTTGATAGAGCATAAAATTTTAAAAAGGGAATAAAAGAATAGAAGATTACAAGAGTACCTCTTTTCTCAATCCAAGGGTTGGTAGAGTAGAAATAGGATAGGAGAAGTGGAGGAAAAAAAAAGTGTAGAATGAGATTTAGGATGAAAATGAAGTTGTTGCAAAGAGTGAGACGTGGGAAGAAGACTTGAGTGGCTACAATTACATGTTGCAAGTGGGAGGAGAAAGTGAATTAGTTGTAGAACATGGGTATAACTTCCAATCAAAATTAACTTCAAAAGCCTTGGCTCCAATATTGTATAATTCGTGTCACATTCATTGCTCGGTTATTCCCAACACATCATCATATCGCTTATAAATTTACCAGCTCAATGTTAACACAGTTTTAACATCTCATTTAGAAAGGGGTCAGAATGTTCTTTCTCCATTAAACAAGCATTCGTCATGTAATCAAATCTTTGATGAAGAATCCAGTTAAATAATTAATCCCGATTTTGCCAGCAAACTCATACTTCTGTAGGTATATATAGCATTTAGTGTGCTATTTTTTCCCTTTTGCTCTAGATGTTTCATTGATCATTCCTTTGTTTGGTTTTAATTCATAACCCACTTGCATGATTCATATTTGATATATCATTGAAATGCATCAACAATATATGTTTAACCTGCTCCTCTTACCAAGAGCCTTCTATTTTCATATTTAATGCACCTTACCTTATCAATGCATCATGGAACCAAACTTGATTGAAAAAGAGAAAAAACTAAACTAAATTGCACTCAAGCACATCCAGGTGCACCTAAATCACACCCAAAATGCAACAACCATGTACATTTAACCTTCTCCTCTTTTACCAAGAGCCTTTTATTTCATTTCTAATGCACCTTAACTGATTGATGTATCATGGAACCAACTTGATTGAGAAAAAACAAAAAACATCTAAATCGCACTCAAACGCATCATGGTGCACCTAAATCACACCCAAAATGCACCAAGTTGCATCCGAATCTTGCAGAAAAATGGAAGGAAAGAAAAAGGAAATAGAGGTGAAGTACCATGAATGGACTCATAGACAAATCACACCCAGTTTTTGCATAAGAAAATAAAAGACAGAAGAATAAAGGTTAACAATAGAATGGGCTTCTTCCAAACTGCATCCCTATCTTAAAGAAAATAAAAGGTAGAAATAAAGGTTGCAGCCACAAGGTTGTGGGTCGGAGTCATCTAACCTTATAACAACGTAAAAGAGAAAGAGAAGTAGAGGAAAATGAAGATTAAATGTCTCTTTTCAAGGGGCCTACACAATACACATTACAAAGTTGAACAGACTCAAGACCCTGGATATGGCCCATCCCATTAAGGAATTTAAACCTTAAAATGCTGGGCAATTTGTTAGGCAATAGTTGTCAATTCTTATTTTTTACTTTTTTGTTACTGAAATAAGTAAAATTTCATTTTGGAAAGACTTAAATTCTAATATCGAACAATCATGGAAATGTTGAAACAAATTTCTTCTTCTAGAATTTTACAAGTTTTTAGATACTATTTTCCTTTTTGTAATTTTTTTTATTTTTCAAGTGAATCTTTTCCAAAAATGGAATGTTGCGATGCTGAAGCATTCTATTTTAGCAAACAAAAACAGCCTCCGAAATGAAACTAACAACTATGATAGCAAGCACTCATGATGACTATTCGTGAATGCCACGTTTCAAAAACAACAACCATTAGATGGCAGTTTAGAAGTTTATAGATGACACTGGGGTGATCTTAACCAACCGGTTTCACATGTTGGAGCCAACCTTTGTATGATCCTGTGGACAAGCACTAGTCCAGATTTCAACTACCGGAGTGATGCACCAGGTTGTATTGACATGTGTCAAACACATAAATACATATTTCCACACTACCAATCCAATGGTTAAATCACACCATTGAATGAAATTCGGACCAATGGCTACACATGGGTGGGTGTGATGTGAAATTTTCGATCAAGTGAAGGTGAGCCTCCACCGGTCGCACAAGTGCTAGGACAGTCCCAGAGTCATGCTATGATCATTTCTACATAAGTCAACATCCAAGGAGTAAAAAGATAAACTTTTCCCCATCTACATTACCCTGTCATCTTACAAACACACATGAGAAAAAAAAAGGACAAGCAAATGACCCACTCATAGCACTTTCACATACATAATGAAGGGCTAACTACTGCTTTTAGAGGAATGTTTCAGCTTTCCAATACATTTATAACATTTATACTCTTAATCTCCACAAAACTAGATTGGACCCGGATTTCAGAATAGCAAAGCGATCCCCTCGCCAATGTTTCTCTGTTTCCCACAAGATGGCATTAACTAAGTGCAACTTGACAAGAATCTCATTAGCAATGATAAAAATGCATACAGCAGCAACTGAAAAAGTACGTACATGTTACGTGTACATGGAAATCTCCTAATTTCTGTAGCTGTGGGGGCAGAAATCACACCTCATACTTCAAGATGTGTTTTAAATTATGCCATTCCTTTGAACATGAGATTTAGAAAAGACCCGTTTTGAACTGTGAGATTTTAACCATTGATAGTAGCATTAGCAGAACAACTACAAATGCAAACTATACCTTCCAAAAAACAAAACCGTCGAGTAGAAATGGTACCTTGGGGAATCAAACCCCAGCTCTGGGATTCCGCAGAAAGGATTGAATTAAGGCGGGCCGAAGCAATGGCACTGTGCAATGGCAGCATCGATCCCAAACAGCGCAAATTCAAAGGTAATCTAAGCAGAAGCGGCAGCAACAACAATGAAGAAGAAGAAGAAGATTATGAAAGAAATGAGTAAATCACGATCTAGAAGCGGAAGAAGAAGAAAGTAGAAAGTGTGTGTTGGAGAGACTAGTACCTGGAAATGAGATAGAATCGTTTAGCGGAATCGGGGAGTCGCGATCGAGAGATGGGAGAAGAAGAAGAAGGGGAGAATTGGGGGTTTAGGGTTTTGGTTCGTAATCTGAGAAAGAGAGAAGGAGAGCGAGCGGCAGAAACCCTAGAGAGGAGAGCGGTCGGACAAGACATGGTGGCACTGGCCGCTCAGACTCCAGGGTGTGGGGGTTTTGGGTTTTCAAGAGGGTTTTTGTACTCTACTGTTTAGGAGGATTCTAAATACACTATACGTTTTTTACCCATTACGCATGGAATTTTTAAAAACCTTTTTTTAATTACATTTATACCTGTATATGAAATTACCAAAAAGGATAATTACCTGTTAAACCCCGAACTCTAATTTCTCTTTGCACGCAATCCGATTTCTCTTTCATCATTCCCTTCACATTACTCTCGTTCCTCCAATTACACCGTCTCATTCATCCCTTCTTCCTCTGATTGTGTTCTTCTTTTCACATCACCGTCTCTCTATTTATCACATCTACTCTCTCTTCATATCCCACCATTGCCAAACTATTACTTCTTAGTGAAACCTCGCTCTCAATATCATATTTTTGTTTAATGGATGAGCAAACTAACAAACAAAAATGTAGTTTCCGAACATAATAGCAATGAGAGGTGAGTTTTTTTGTTGTTTATTTTGATTTATAGCATTTTTCGAAGCTTGTGAAGCCTTTTTTTTTATTTTATGTTGCCGTGAAGTGTTTGAACTTTCAGTCCATAACAAACTGCCAATGTTCAACCTCTTATAGTGGACATATCAATTTTGTTCAACCGTATTAGTTGAACAAAAACTTTATATTCAACCAAATAGGACCAAACGAAACGATTTTGTATTTCCATCTATGGTTGAACATAAAATGTTTGTTCAACTAAATACTACCAAACATTGGTAGTTTATTCTCAATTTCTATAAAATTTGTTCCCCCTCCCCTCTAATCAATTAATGCTTTAATGTAGGATGTTGTTTCTACACCGTGTAGTCAAGTTCGCCCCGAATGTGTAGTGGATTATAGTCATGAATTTAACACTCAAGAGATAAGAAATAGAGTTGAATTATATTTAAAATGAATGTTATGAGTTATTATCATCTTATTTTATTCTATTATGTGCAGATATTCAATAGTCGGGAAGCATTAATCACATGGGCTCGTGAGAAACGGATTTGTCATTAAGGTGTCGAATGCGGGTGGGATTGGTCCCAAGTCATCCTACTCCGCCGATTGTAAATAAGTGGCGACGGTCTCATCATCTCTATGCACAAGGATGGCAACCGCTTACCATTACTGGATATAATGATTTAAAGAAATTGTCACTTTTGACATAGCCCCATGTAAGAAGATGGAGTTGGAATGAGGCGATCATATCATGTGACAAACTGATGTAGCCACTCGTATGGCGATCTTATTTTTGTTGTTAATGATGTAGCCACCTGTAAAGTGATCACATGTTGTATTAAACTCATCTTTTTTTAATGGCAATCTTATTTTTCTTGACATTGATGTGGCCACTTGTATGGTGATCTTCGTTTCGATATACTAGCATCAAAATCTCAAAATATACATCCATGGATCATTCAATTCACTTAAAATTGTATTAAATTGAAACCATTCATCATTCAATTGCTTACAAAAGAGAATCCACCCTTCAAAATAGATCCACCCTACAAAACCTTTCAAAATACATCAACCCTTCAAAATACATCAAAAGTGTAAGATAAATTATGGGGACTCGTATTGCTCTTGTTCGTAAACAGTGTACAGCCTAATAAATACAACAAGTAAGCTCTGGTTGTACACATGATCATCTCCTCTGGATGTGCATTAGAAACGCCTGAAAATCTACTCCTTAGCCACTCCATCCTTACTAGTTGACCTTGGGTTGAGAATAGCTCATCATGTGCCTCTTCCAGTTTAACTCCCAATGCAGACACTAGTAATGACTGAGCATCAGTAAATATCAATTTAGCATTATACGAAACAGACCGGCCTATGACTGGGATCCGAAGAATGGCTGCAACATCATCCAACGTAATGGTCATCTCTCCAAATGGTAAGTGAAAGGTGTTTGTCTCAGGCTGCCCCCTTTTTAACAAAACTTGACACAACACTTCTATTCGCATATCAGTAAGATGAGGTCAATAGTGGAGTCAATCCTGATATGGCGACCAACTATTTCAATCTACTGTTTTGTACTCCTTCAACACTCAATGCCCACACAGCCACTTTTACACCATGACTCAAGCACTTAAGCGGTGCCCCCTACAATAACATACATATAGAATATGTTGAATAAATAAATAAATAAATGAATCTTAATATAATCAATCTGACAAACCTCGTCTTGCCAAATATATGCAGCTATATGTGTATGAAAACTAGACAACAATGAAGTGTCTGCCAGACCGCCAGGAATCGGTCCAGTCATATCTTCTGCAGCACTTTCATAAAAACCTGCATCCTCATTTCCCTCTGAGTGTCATGGACATATGGTTCTTCAAGAATATCATCAACTCTTCTTGTGCGACGCCTCTTGTTAGAAGCTGTCGGTCAAACTCTAGAACTCTTACTCCTTTCCACATCTGAAATATAGCATCAACTATTAAGAACAATAAATTAAACATTTAATACAAAATAAAAAAAATCCACCATGTAACAGATCCACTCTGTTTGTCCCTTAGAGGCTGAGCAGACTGGGTTTATTCAGTCTCTTAGGACTGAATAGAGGATTTGTTCAGCCCCGAGAAGCTGAACAGATTGGATCCAAACTGCCTCGAAACCCTTGCACACATGGCGAACTTGAACGATCAAGTCGTTCCTTGCATGCATGGCTGAACATACCAGAAATCTCATGACTGCTCTCTCTACTTTGGAGCATAAAAAATTTGTATGAAGAAGGAATTTGGAAGAAAACAATTAGAATTGTGAAATAACATTTTCACTTTAGAATTGAAATAACGTGGGTTTAAAAAATCCAGCCTCAAGCCCAACTTAAACCTTCCAAGGCCAACCCAAATTTCACTTTTAGTTGGGTCAGGCCATGTGGGTTTGGGTTCGGCCAACCATAGTCGCACTCCTAAATAGATCTATCATCTATTACCTTCCGAGCTCCCTTCTTTCCACATTTAAAAAGCTTTGTGACAATGGTGCTAACCAGCAGGGTTTACTCTCTAGCTCAGGCAGGTGACCTATCCTTTTGTAGTTTTAGTTTGGAGATGGTAATTCCCATTGTAACATATAGAAGCTGGGATCTTTTGTACTCTCTCCTTTTGTGTTGTATCTTATTTCCTCTTAATAAAATCTAATAAATTTTCAAAAGCCTCGAAGGAAATTCCCATATGAGTGGAGCTTTAGTCTGAGACATGATAGTCACTCTTTGATCTCTCTTTTTCTTCTTGGCACTATCAATTATGATTTCTTTTTTTTTTTTTTTTTGCCTTCTACAGGTAATCTTCTGCGATGTCCGGGGATTCAGATCCATGGCAAGTATGAATACCAGGCTTGCTGCCATGCCTAAGAAAGGGTGATTGCCATGCTAAAGAAAGGGTGATCATGTAGTGTTTCTCAACTGTATGCAGTATGTATTATGATGTATTTGGAACTCATCATTTCAACTTGTTAAAACTTAATCGCTGCATCAGATGTTAAACATGATTTCTAAAATGATATGTCATGATTGGAAGAAATAAATTATCATCAATCCTGGATGTTCATTTTGTGTCAACACCCAACTCATGTGGTGATGCTTTCCATAAGCTTGATCTGATGGTTAAGAATGAAAAACAACAATTAACATTTACTGCTCCACCATTTGAAGAAACAGAAAAAGGTCTTTTTACGCTTGGAGAAATGATCCTTTGTTGTTGACTGTCCGAGTTTCTATGCTCACAATTTCATTTGATCCATGTGGGGCTTACTTTTGCTTGATTCATGCCACTCATCACATTCCTCCGCCTCCCCTTAGTTTGAAAGGCACTCGCCCGAAGTTCATTTCAACTGGAGTGAAACTCGCCCGGAGTTCATTCCAACTGGAGTGATTAAATTCCATTGGATTGATTGATCAATGTCTAGAACAGAGATTGACTATTATCACTTTGATTGGAAAAAAATTTGGGCAAGTATACGTCTGTTGGATTGGTGCATTGTTTGAGGCTCTAGGGTGGGATCCATTTGCAAGTGGCTTATGGGGTCATGCTTGGCTCCTATGCAGTCAATCAGTTTAAAGACTCCGGTGGAAATGTGGCTGAACCTTTTTTTTATTTTATTAATTGGTATGAATCTTGACAAACCGTGTTGACTTGACTTTAGATGCTTTTGACCGGGGTGTCGTTTTCAAAGAGTGAGAACTGGCTGTTGGGATATTGACAGAAATGAGTGAAGGGTTGACCACACTTAAAAATGACTAAAATCTATTGGACGGTTGGGAGATTAGTTATTGCAGGAGATATCAGAATAAGATTACAAATTTCTTGGCCAAGATGGGCTATTCAGACCTGACTAATTTTGACACCTCTCTTCCCCAATGACTTTTGACTGGTAATAGTTCAAGAGACTTCTATGTCCTGCGAAGATGAAGCCGAATCTTCTAATCGCTCCAATTCCGTTGATGGGGTTCATCACCCATTTTATAACTTTCTGCATCCACCTCCAAGTGGGCGTTTGTGTTTGGTTTTCTTTTGTTTTTGTCTTTCCTTTTCCTTAAGTTGTAGCTCTCTTTAAGGAAAAAAAAAAAGAAAAAATAGCTCTCCTTTTTTGGCGTCATTATTTTAAATCAATCTTGAATCAGAGTAGAGCTATAGATTGGTTAGGCATTTGATCTAAAGCTATCAAATGGATAAAAGTAAGATTAAAGTCTATTTATTTATAATTCATTATATGATTTATTGGATGGCTAATAATGCTCAATTTATTCAAGTTTTTTTAGATTCTTAATCTTAAGACCTTCTATAGGCTAGAGCTAATGAATCCATGGACAAGGTCACATGCCCATTTGTTGGAAAATAAATATATATCCACTGTATATAAGCTTCGGTAATAAGCAGTCTAAATTCTCCCCAGCATTTTTCCTTCTTTGGGTTGACTTCTTTGCAACGTTTTTAAATAGGAACATATGTGGCCTACAACTTTTTAAATGGGGAATTCCTGACATTTTTTTGTAGGACTTTTTCTCCCCGACTTATAACATGCATATATAATATTAAAAAGCCAAAGTGAGTAAATCATGTTTAGATTGTGCATTTTAAACTTGATGAATATGATAGTAGTGGGCCTTTGTTTGGAGGGAGATTTAGCTCTACTGTATGTAGGTACTTGTTATGGGGCGTTTTAATTTTAGAAAGGTGAGTTCCATTGATTGATTTAGATTGTTGCACTCAGAGAACTAAGGTCCAATATTTTAAGGGATTTTTATGGAAAAAAAAATAAGTTTAAATAATAATTAAACGGTTTTATGAAGAAAAAACATAAAATGAAGAGAAGATTGCTCGTACATGTTTTTGGACGAAATTACCTTAGTTGACGATATTATCAACCCTGTTGACAATATCTTCAGCTTGGTTGATGATTTCGTCAACCTTCTGCAACTTTTCTTTTCTTCAATGGTTTCCATGTCTAATTGTCTTGAGTTTAAATAAGATGATACTGAAATTTGGTGGAAGATGAATATCCATTTTAAATAAATGAAGAAAAATCGAAAGGAGGTGATGAATGCATCAAAGAAGGGTTTGACAAGTCTTTCAAAAATCACCTAATGAAGTGTGTTCAATCTATTTACTATCAAATCCATTCTTAAAGTTGGTTCAAAGATTCGAGATTAAGGAAACAAAAGTCACTCTTGGGATCTAAAATTTCACACAAATAATTATACAATACCTAGGTGAAAACTTAACATTTACTATGCAAAGATTGCCCAATATGGCTCCTTACATGTTGCTCTCAAATATCAAAACCTACGAATTTTTCCCAAACAAATGGCTTCAAAAGCATATCCAAATTCATCATCTCCAACTTCACTTCGAGAGAAAATTCTCATTTAGGCATTTCACCGAACACCTTGCACTTCAAACTCAAACTCTCAAAACTCATGCGAAGGATACGACAAATATGTAAAAACTAAGCATGTGACTCACACACCTAAAGAAGATTGGCAAGACTTTTTAAGGAAGATCATTAGGACACAAAATGCAATGATTTTCATAATTTTTCCATCATTAGGTAGAAGAAAATATAGCAGAATATCGTTTTTTGCTATGAAAGTCAACGATACCATCAACTAATTGACGATATCGTCAACTGAATTGATGATATCGTTAACAAGGGTAATTTCGTCCAAAAAATATATGAGCAATTATCTCGTTGTTTTATATTCTTTTTTTTTTATAAAACTGTTTAATTAAGGTTTAAGCTCAATTCTTTCGTAAAAATCCCATATTTTAATGCTAGGACTTTATAGAATTTTCTGAGCTCATTGTTAGAAATCCATCATTGTTGCTCACTTGTGAATCCAAGTTGCCTAAAATAATTATGAGTACATTTTGGTAGTAAGAGAGATTTCATTCTAATTGAAGTTATGCCCACAGTAAGATTGATCCAATTTATATGGCATGATTAAAATAGAAAAAGGTAAGTCATTTCAAGTCTTTTCTATGTAATGTACTAATATGTGAGCATAACTCTGATAAAAGTAGATAACAATGGTTTCCTTAGTTGCTTGGCAACCCCGCATGTCACCTGGCTACCTAGAGATGGGTCCCTTTGTATACCACTTTTCCCACTGGGGTAGATTGTCTTGGGTCCCACCTTGGCTGCGATACCAAAAAGAAAGAACTCAGATAAAAATAAAGTTTGGCTTAGAGGTTAAACGTAGAGGAATAGTGATTTTTTGCTATTTGAATTTCAACAAGCAGAGTAAGTTATTGAGGAGTGGGCTCCACCTAAGGAAGAATATTGATAAGTATTTCCACTACCTCTACTAATTCTTTAGGTTTTGGTAGGAATGGCTAACTGAAGAAATTCAACATGGTATCAAAGCCAACCAGTCGTGAGTTCGAATCTCAGGAGGAATGGCTGGGCGAAAAAAAATGCGTGTTGCCAAAAGTACGCTGGTTGAGTTCCACCTGAGGAGGAGTATTGAGGAGTGGACTCCACTCAAGGGACAAAATTGAAAAGTAATTTTGCTGCCTCTACTAATGCCTTGAGGTTTTGGTAGGAATGACTAGCTAAAGGAATTCAAGATATGCTTGCCTCAAAATCAACTACCTTGTCTTTTGCTTTACTGAGATCTTTCTCATTTACAAAGGAGCTTAACTCAGTCCCTAGTTGTTCCTCATCTTGTTGGAGACTGAGTGTACGACTACATAGTGCTTGAGTTTTAAGAGTTATTATCATCATTAAAGCCTTGTCTCCACTATGTTGGGGTCGGTTATATGGATTTTGTTTTTCCATTCTGATTTATCTGGAGCCAAATTTTTGAATAGGTTGCACTTCTAGCCTCCAATATATATTTATATAAATATTAAAAAAACCTAATTAAGCTAATAGATTTGGACTTGACCTCAGCTTGTCTTCTTTGTATATACATCTTGTGACCTTTAATGTGCATTTGTTTAGAAGAATTTTTTATGAGAATTTGTGAGTTTTGAAATTTCTGACACATTGTTGTTCCCAAAGCATTTGTAATCTTTATTTATGAGATCCTAACGGAGCCCTTTGAATTATCACTTTTGCGTCATCATAAGATAATATTTGGGGAATTCAAAATTCAGATCCCCAGCCCCCTCCCTCCATCCTAAAAAAAAACAGGCCCTTTAAGGTGCTGTGCGTGAACTTACGATTGGGCATTTGTAGATATTCATATTATTTATGTAAGTTGATTTGATTGAGTCCAGCTGAAAAGACCCTACCTACAGCTAAAGCTTGGGCTTGTGTGCAATGAAGTCGAGCTCTCGCCTGAGCTCAATGGAGCCTTGCTGACAGTACTATAGTACCACATATGATCCAACTCAAATGAACTTAAATGGAGTTGAGTGAAATAAAGATTATTTTGAAGAAATAATAAAATATAAGTGGGTTATAATGATATTTTATTTTTAGTTGTTTATTGGAAAATCTTTTGGATTTTTTTGTATTGATTGTAGAGTTTTTTTATTTTTTAGTGGAGAAATGAGGTTACTTTTTTACTTTTTTTTTTTAAAAAAATGGTGGGAAATTTGAATTAAAGTGCTTTTGATGAGATTTTTTTTTTTTTTTTGAGAAATGGAGGCTTTACCTTACTTGACTCTATTAGTAGTGTTGCCAGACAAGACCTTAGGGGTTTATTTGTTTGAACCTGGTCCCGTTGGAAGTGGAATTAGACTATTCTTATATATGAGAGTGATTGATTTCAATTGAGAAATCAGTTCAATTCATTTTGACCGCGGGTCAATTTATTTTGACTCCTCCAAGATGGCCTTTTAACTTTTGAGCTAATAAAATCTTCTTGATTCATTCCTCAACGTCTCTAAATAAACATGAAACGCTTCTTCCCTCAGCGTCTCTCAATACCTGCAAACGTGAAACGCTTTTTCACAACTCAATACTGAAATATTGCACGATGCAGAAATCCAGCAATCTCCTTAAATCTTTAACTCGGTATGCCCGTTTTTTCTACAATCTCGATACCAATACATTGATCTCTCTCCAACTATAAGTCACTTGGAGGCATTGAAGCTTTTGCTTTTATCGGTGTATTTACGAGTTTGTGTCCAACTCCTCTCTTCCTTAGCTTTCTTTTCTCTTTTTTACCCTTTTAGAATTGTGGCCTCGCTAGATTATATGGGAATACTTGACTCAGTTTTGGAATATTTAGAAAACATGTACAACTTGATGCTGTAGATCGGCTAATCTAAAGGTGAGGATCATTCGCACATTTTCATCTAATTCCCACCTCTGTGATTGCGATGCAATGCTCAGAATTAATGAGCTTACCTAAGCCCAACCCACTATTTAGTAGTGCATGTATATGGAGTTTTATCATTTCCAATAGTATATCATGTTTTGGGCACACTCAGGGCCTAACTTTCTCATATATAAACATGTTAGATTTCTATGAAAATATAGTATTGAATTTTTAGAAAAACATGTCTGCCGTCATCACAGTATATGAAAGCAGCCATCATCTTGCCTAACTATTGTGCCCCTGAGATTTGTTTGATCCAAATTACTCATATCGGGCTCTCAATGTGTGCCGCAGTTCTAAATTTCAAGCTATCATTCTTATTTAACCTTTATTTCCCAAACATCAATCTAAAGTTATATTTGCTCTAATTAGAGTATATAATTTTGATAGTGTCGACATAGAGGTAGGGATGTTGTTTCGATCAAACAAACATGGGTCCTGCATGCCATTTCAAATAAATTAATGGATCTTATTTATTTTTTACTCCATTTAATTTACTGCTTTTTTTTTTTTGCCATAGATGATGATGATGATGATGATTTTGGAGATACATGCTCTTGTAGGAGGGGTGCTACAATTCTATTTACTACTTTATTTACATTTGTTTTTACAATATTAATAGTGTCTCATTAATCATCATCAATATCATCCGCGTGGTCGTCATCATCATTATTATTCTTATATTTGAGGACAAGGATGCAATTTGGAGCGCTAAAGGTACTAAATGATACTTTCCATTCTGATATAATTTGAGAGTGGATTGTTGCTTTTTAATTTATTGGATTTAAAATGTTTTAGAGCTTGTCAGGACCTGCACCAATAATTACCACAAGTTGGTAGTGGGGGTGTTTTCTTTCTTTTACCTTTTTGGGGTTTATAGCACACTTGAACTCATGCATTCACACTAACTTATAAATCTTTACAAATATTATTTTTTAAATTTATTTAAATAATAATCATCATCATTCTCTCTTTATATAATCCTTTTATGCCAATTTCAAAACTAGATAAGTGTTTCAATTTAAGTTTTATAAAGAAATTAGTTTAGTTTTGTGCCAAGCGTATCCCGTACCTTTTTTTCTAAATTATTTATTTATTGATTTACTTTAATTTGTCTTTTATCAATTATTTTCAAAGAAAATACTAATTATTAATATATTGTTATTATTTATTGCTCGGGCTTCGCACAGGTTTTTTTCTGCTAGTTCTCAATGAGAAATTTTGAAGGAATCATTGTATTTTATGTGAGGCTAGCACTGCAGAATCACACCATTTGCAATATTCTACATCTAACAGTTTACTTTTTTCACACATTTTTCAAAATTCCTGAGGAACCAAGATATGAAATTCAACTCACTAACCATTTTGTAGCCTTCTAAAGAAGGTGAATGGTTCGAATTGTGAATTAGGGGCCCATAGAAGTCCAAAACGCAGATCATAGAGTCAGGAGTTTTTAACAATGCTCTCAAAATCTGTGATGAATCAACTATTATAATTCGAACTTGGCCAAAGGAGGATGAACAATTTGAATCATAATTTAAGGGCCCACATGGGTGGAAAAATTGAAAAAAAAAAAATGAATTGGCTGTAAAACTCATTTTTACATTGTAGTAGCACAGTACACATCCCACGACTGTACATTTTTCTTGTGATTTTTATAGATCGATGAACCAAAATGTGAAATTTGGCCCCTAGCCATTTTTAGCCTTTTGATGAAAATGACCGACTTGAATAGTGGGTTATGACCCCACAAAAGTCCATAAAGTCGTTCAAATGGTTTAGCACTTTTTTTTTTTTTTTTATAAATTTCTCAAAACTTATAATGAGTCAATGACTAATTTAGCCCCCTAGCCATTTTTGATCTTGCGGAGATGATAAGTGGCCGCATGGTGATTTATGGGTCCACAAGTTTGAAAAAGAAAAAAAAAAAGGACGGGCCCCCAAATGACATGTTTTCATTGTAACAACGGCTTTCTGCAAGAGTGAGAATTCCGGAATTCCATTTGGGAGAGGGGATGGGAAAACCAGCAAAACTATAGATTTTGGGTTTCGATTTTGTCCCATTCCTATTTACACCAAACATGGATTTTCCTTACTAACGTAGAAAATAAAAAAAGAAATCCTTTCTATGGATTTTTACCAAACATGATTTGCACTCATTTACATACATAAATAATCCACATGCACCATCACATTTGTGTATCCTCATTTACACTTATAATACATGAAATGAAGTGTGAAAATAGTGTATAAATGAGGCTATTATTAGCCTCTTATTTACATGTGTGAATTGGTTGTAAATTGTTACTTGGGTAATTGTATCTGAGCACACAGGTTTTAGTCCCCATGTAAGTTATGACTTTGAACCCTTTCGACCACATTTTTTTTTTGCACTTTTACGGCCCCAAATTCATAGTTCGGATCCCCTATCTTCTTTACTCATCTAATAAACCAAAGACATTTGCTTTCATGGCATAAATCTTGGACAAATTTGGGAAAAATGTCCAAAAGATATTTATTTAAAAATCTAGTTTTCTTTACTTTTTGTGGGATTCAATTATGACCCAAACCACTTAATAATCTCATGTTAATAATAAATATTAAGACATTTGATTTCATATCTTAATTCTTTATAAATTCTAAGAAGTTTGTTAAAAAGATCTAACACATTTAAAACCATTGAATGTACTCATTTACTTATTGTTAAAATGGTGATTTTAACAAACATGATTAATGTTGGGCAAAGGTGTGCCATAATGTTGCTCCCTGCGACTGCTCTAAAAACAGGCTCATGGGCACGATGTCAAATGTCGTATAAAACGTTAAGTTGTGCCTCTTCCATCATCAATTGGTTTTAAAAGGAATAGTAGCTCAATGAGTGCATAAGATGCAACAATCAATCATTTCACGTTTTTATTTTATTTTATAACATTGGTATCTTGGAAGCCTTTGACCCAACATGATTATTCCCTTGGTTGGCGCCCGCTAAACGACATAAACGCAAACTAGACAGATTTGTGGTAAGTTTCAAATACAAGAGATGGGAGCAATTCAGGTTGCGAACTATAATGGACCTGAATCCAGACTCATTTTTAAATAACAGTTTTGGTTTTGGGTCTAGTTTTGACTTGAAACTTGTTTTGTTGGTTTCCGACTCGGTTCTGATAAGAGGATCCAGATCCACTTTAAGAACTGACCGTCCAACTAGATGATCGAAATCTAATTTTAAAGCCAATTCTAACTTCTTTTCATTTTATTTTATTTTTTTATAAATAAGGACATCATTAAACTTTTAACATTACATTCAACCCCTTCACAATTAAATATAAAAATGTCAAACAAAAGTTGATTTTGAACTACAGTTTACAACAATAAAAATTCGACTTCTACGTCGGGTCCCAAATTTACGGGTTGGAACCTATATGAGCCTAGAAATGGACGCGTTTATTAATCAAAACCTAAATTGAGTTCCATATCCAAATTTATTTATAAATTGGAACAAAAATAAATTTAAAATTCAATTTTTTTTTAAGGATTTGAACCTCCCAGGATCAGAAAATTCACCCTCGTTCCCGTCCACCTACTCCCGTGTAGAACTCTCTTAACCATCCATGCATAAAAGGGGGAAGACGATCCTTTGATCTGGTCGGTGGACTACTTTTTGTACAACTCTAGTCTGAGTCAAAACCAAACTTCTTTTGTCCTCTTTATAACATCAAGCCAAGGAAAAAACCCGCCTTTGACCAACGACCTTTTGGCTCTCTGGAGAACGTGTAATCCGTTAAGCAGGCACGCATTTGAAATACTGCACTTGGTTTTCTCACCTGGTCCTCCAAAACCGTGCCACACATGGCACGTGTTACGTGCATCATCCAATAACCACAGGCCTCGTGCCTGCACAGAACTGTGTTCCTCTATGTACCTGACCAGCACTATTGTGCCATTGGCCCATGTAATTCACATCCAAACCAGTCATTCATTTAACACTAACATGCAACCTTGGTCTTGGATAATAAGCCCCGGACTGGGTTCGTGTCATGCCCAGAATTTTCATTTGACTTTTGAAAAAGGCAACGTCCATAGACATTCCTCTTGAATGATCCAATCATGGTCCAATCAATCTTGTTTGTCCGCTTAATAATCAAAAGTGGGCCAGCGAGATGGGCAGCTCAGATCTTCATAATGCTGGGTTACTTACTTACTATTCATAATAAAAAAATAAAAAGAAGAAGATATGCAGTACTATCTATTCATGTAACTCGCGCACCATTGACTTGTGTACGGAGTCTTTTGGAAAGCAAGAGAGGGCAAATGGAAGAAGAGTCTTGGTCATCCACTCCACTCGTTTCTTCCACGAAAATGCAACAGCGAAATGATATGCTTCTTCTGTCGCTTTTCGTTCTCCTCTTTTGTCACCTATTACCACAAAAGACTTCCGAATCCGTCCAGCTATTTGGAAATAAATGGAATTGCTTGAAATTAGGGGTGTACAAAAAATCCATCAATCCGTCAATCCGATGTGATCCGATCCGCAGATTTTGATCAAATCCGAAGGCCAACGGATTGGAAATTGTGTAATCTGTAAGCAACAGATCGGTGGCGGATTTCACCCTTAATCCGCGGATTCAATCCGATCCGATCCGTTGTCATTAAATATAAATAAAATATATATATGTAAAATAAGAAAAAAAAAATGTAAGGAGTCACTAACCTTAGGAATAGAATAGGCATATAACTCTCAACTCATGCCCCTTTAATTCAGTGGCTTCAAAATTCTTATGTTGTTTCTTCTTTCTTTTTTCATGTAATGTACAGGAATGGATTGAACGGATTAATCCGATCCGATCCGTTCCTCAACAGATCGGATCGGATCGGATTTAAACAGTAATGGATTGGTGACGGATTACAAATCCGTCAATTCGTAAGCAATGGATTGGTGACGAATTTGGCCCAATCCGTACCAATACGATCCGTGTACACCCTTACTTGAAATCAATCAAGTTGTGGTTCTTATTTTTTTACTAGGAGTACGTTTCACTTAGAATATGTAATAGATTAATTAATTATTGTAGAGGGTTTTTGACTTTTAAGACTTTGATATAGATTGCTTGGTACAGCCTATAGGCCATGTGAAAATTAATAAAAGTACTCTTATGAGTTGTGATGTTGCAACTTGCAACTCCACTTAAAAATACTAGCAGTTTTTTTAGGTGCGGTTTGATAATGGATGAGGAAGTCATAGATTTGAGGATTTTGATATCTTCCCTTTCTATTCAAGAATTTTCATAGCAATTGAGGGATCAAATTTAAATTATGAAAAATAAGGACATCATATGGGAAAACTTTTGGGGATTTACAAATGTCAAAAGTAGGTCTTTCACGACTTTGTTAAAAACAAAAATCTTTATTTTCAGCCCACCGTGGCCCTGAGGAGTGAATCAAGAGATTGAAAGAAGGGGAAAATGTAAATGGATTAAAAGGAGAAAGTTACAGAAAGATGAAACGTGTTGAGTACCGTAAATTTATGTAAATAAATTAAAAGGAGAAAGGAGCTGCAATACTCCAAATTATAGTAGTTGCGGTATCACCAGCCTAAGGCCATGTAGCAATATCACAACCCACAAGTCTATTTTCTTGTAGCTTAGCATACAAGCACTCTATTAGAAATCTTCAAAAGTTGGTCACTCTCCCCTAATGTCTAATGGCCTATTTGTCTTTCTACAGACAGAGTGAAACTCATGGGAAAGTAATTAATACAGTTGATTTATTTTACTTTAGCCATGAAAAAATTTCACTTCATAAAATACAACTAAAGAAAATATATGAAGTAAATCAATCACTTTAGAGATGCTTAACTTCTCAACTCTTTTCGTTTTAGTCATTTTATCTCTCTTCTCTCTTGTAAAAGTGTAGGTCTCCTTTATTAAATGGTCTCTACCTGATTTTTTTTCCCTATAAAAAAACTGACGAGAGCACTTGGACTCATCTTTAATAGTCATGCATCTTGGTAGACCTCACAAATTAAATGGCACATAAGTAGTATGTGATCTATGATGATATATGAGGCATAGGACATTCTCCCTCGTTGCATTCCCACTTATTTGATATTTACTTTACATTACTTTTAGGGTAAATTATTTTTCCCCGCATAATCACTCCATTATAATGAATTCAACTAAATTAAATTTAGTTTTTCTCCTTGTGTCAATTACTTTGAGCCCATCACACAATGCCACGTGTCTTTTTTTGAAAGATTAAAAAAAGATAATTTTTCCACGTGTCCCTGACGAACTCCGTGGCAACTGATACGATAAGAGCGACACATCACTGGCTTCCACCTGCTTTCAAATCACACTATAAGTATCTGCATAAATAAATGTATCTGGGTTCTCCACTCAAAGTCGCACGGGATCGCATCTTCGTCTCTCCATCTCTCTCGCGTTCAAGCATTCTAAAACGCAGTCGTCGTTGTCTTCTTCTTCTATTTCGGAAACCCTAGTTCCATTCCTCTAAAACCCACATCACTCATGGCCAACGTGCGAGTCTCGATCGATGTCGGAGACGATGGAGTTGCAGTCATCACCATCTGCAATCCTCCCGTAAATGCGTTATCCACTCAAAGTAAGCTCCGATTTATCCCTCTCTCTCTCTCTCTCTCGATCTCGATTTCGATCTCTAATCAATTCGATGGATTTCTACTGCGTAGAGACTTAGATGAGTATACAGCGTGATAGATTTGTCAAAATCGCCCTTTCGTGTTTGATGTTTTGGATTAGGTTTGGATTTTTGGTATTTCGTTGATTTGCAAGAGAGCTTAGTATCTTGTAGTGAGTCGGTGATTGATTTGGTCTATAACTGAAGATCGCTTGGTTTGATGCAGTTATTGCAGGATTGAAAGAGAAGTATGACGAAGCTATGGGAAGAAATGATGTGAAAGCGATTGTTTTGACGGGTAAAACATATTTTCTGAGCTTGAATTTGGTGAAAGTTATCTGTAAAATGATGCTGTGTTTGATGCCTGCTTTATGTGTGTTTGATGGATACCTGCATATATGTAAATCGATAGATGTGGTTGATTTCAAGTAGCTTGGAGTGAGTTCACATCTTTCTTCTGCCGCTATTTGATTTGATGAAGCTTAAGTTCGGTGTTTGGTTTTATTGAGCATATTTGCTTGTGTTGAAAGAGGAGAGCAGTGGAGAAAGTTGAATGTTTAATTAAATTTAAGACGTGAATTTTTAATTGTGAGAATTTTTTTATGTTTCGTTGGGCTCAAACATATACGGCTTTGGCACTGTTTTAATTGCAACAGAATGCTTTCTGTCATCAACTGAAGACACCAAAACTTTTGATATTTTGTGTTTTATGCATGATTCCAAATAACAAAAGGACTCTCAAACAGCAAGCTCTAGAAAAGATTGATAAAGAAAGTAATATGCACATGTTGTACTTGTTTTTAACCAATAGCTCGGCTGGTTAGGGATATGGGTGTGTGTGAGAGTGCATGAGTTCGAATCCCCCCTATGTGCCTTTAATTGGTGTGGAATGTTTTAGTCATTTGTCCATGTATAATTGTATATTTATACATTTGGCAAACTACTGTGGAGAGTGAGACAGACAATTTGCCCTACCTTTGTTGGTGTTCGTAACAATCTTTTTCATGATACGTAGATAAGTCATTAGGTTCAAGTTCATCACAGAGGAGTTTTGTTAATGTCGGAGACAGAAGTTCTGTTATCATGTATCTGTTAAGTTTACAACTCGAACTGGCAACTTGAGAATAAATTCCTCTGATTATTTTTTGATAATAAAGGATGTTTGTTGGAAAAAAGGTGCTGTACTTGGAAAGGTCCGTCAAGATGATGCAGGACAATAGAAGAAAGTCAAGAAACAATGCAAACTTTACATCATGAGAAGTGAAGGAATGCTCCATTCTCCTCACTCATGGATTAGCAAGACTATTTTCCAGCTCATTTTATTTCTTTCCATTGTTTAATTACTTACTTTTGCAAAACACATGACTGGATATCATTAACTGCAGGAGACGATCTTCATGGCATGGGTAAAGAAAAGGACAATCTTCATGGTTCTTTTGATTATTTTGCCCCATGTTACTATGATATGAGCAGGATGCAAAAAAGAACACCTGAAACTTCTCTCCAGTTCTCTAGATTTCTACTTGGTTTGGATCATATCTACCCAATAGGACTTACTAAAAGAAACGGCACCATACTTATGTTTAAGATTGCCATTTGCCACCCATCCAGGATGGACCAATGTATAAGATGTGCTCTCATCTGCATTCATCTCCCACCATATAGGAGGAGCCTTTTACCAACTATGCTATTGAGAGGAGCACCGTGGATGAGCTCCAACTCTTACAGCGATTAGCAAAACTTTTTCCTTTAAATTCTCTTGCCACTAGTCCCAAGGGAGAAGCCATTTTCCCACTGTACAAGGAATGAATAATGGGAGACATTGATGATTCCTTCATTCTTTTCATTATAAATCCTCCAAGAGACAGAAAGAGGTAACATTTGTCATATGGTTTGTCTTCTAGGCTTAAATCGACCCTGTATCCATCCTCATTAGGAGCTCTAAAAGGAAGAATGTTGCACTCATGAAGCTGAAGGAGAAAACCACAGCTTAGGAGCCAAAATACAATGGGGGAAAGTGCCAATCCAGTCCCTTTTTGTGGACCAAATATTTTACCACAAAATTTACTATTTTTATGGTGATCAAAACTTCAAAAGTCAAAATCTTGCTGTGTTGTCCACTAACAAACATTGTCTCTCGGAGGGACCAAAGAGTCCCTAATTGCAAGGATGCAGGGCCGGCTTGGTCTCCTCCATTCCTTTGATTCTTTTTAAAAGACTTTTCATAACTAAATCTTGAATGAAGAAAATTTCGGTTTGCAGAACCATTAACTAAAAGTATTTTGCTTGAAAGTTACCATCTTAAAAAAAATAATAAAAAGACCAGTATTACTCGAATCGTTTACTCAAAAAGAATGTTTCGGTTTCATGAGCATCCCAATTAAGGAGACATGATTTTGGAATCATTTCCAAGTAGAGTTCCATCATGATAAAAAAAAGGAAGAAAGAGGAAGAAATATAGAGGGGATAAAAAGACAATGGAATGAATGAAGATGCTTTTCTTTCCTTCTTTTCTTCTATTTTTATTTATATCCAATTCAGACGTTGGGTTTGTTCATATAAGCCTCTAGTAACGCCCGTTGAAGACAAGGAAAATCTTTTACATTCCCATACAGCTATGTTTACAAGATAAGAATTATCTATTGTGGTCTTGATGTTTATACAATAGAATAATCTTGAGCAACAGAATGGTGCAACTGAAGTGCATCCCTTGTATCACAATGTACCTTCATCCTTTTCTAAGGAAGATTGAAATTATGTTGCGGAGCAATAGAATCTAGTCTGAAAACGAAATCAATGGAGAAGTAGAACTCAAAAAGTCAGCCCTAAAGTAGATTAGAATTCAGGGATTGTTTAAATAAAAATAGCATCCAACTTTTTGTTCCTGTTACTCTCAGTCACACATACAAATAGAGTGTGGCTTGACTGGCCAATCTTATTGTAATTGACATATCACACATTTTTTGACTCATCTACTTATGTTTTAATGTTCTATCACTTATTCCGATGGACTATTGTGGATTTTGTAATTTTCATTCCTGACACCTTTATATACTCATTTTTATGGTATGTCGCTCATTAAGATGGATTTAATTGGGCTTTGTAAATTTTCCTTTCTCTGTCTTAGTTTTGCAAATTTGTGATTGCTTTCACCTCTACTGATTTTTATGTGCTGGTCAATAATTACACTTTGTTCGTTCTTTCTTTCTTTAAAGGCGAGGCTGGGAGATTTTCTGGTGGTTTTGACATCAATGTTTTCCAGAAAGTTCACGGGACAGGTATGCCATTTATTTTTCACATTTATGAACTGTAACTAATTTAACAATACTCTAATAGATGTCTAAACGGTAATTTTTTTTCTGTTTTCTCTTTGGCAGGGGATATTTCATTGATGCCTGATGTATCTGTTGAGCTTGTGGTTAACACTATGGAAGGTCTGCACTAAGTCCTCTTTTTAGATGTTCTATAGCTACTTAAATCATCTCTCTCTCTCTCTCTCTCTCTCTCTCTCTCTCTCTCTCTCAATAAATAAATAAATAAATAAAAGAAAAAATAGATAAAAAAGGAAGCTCCCCTGTCATATTACTCTAAATAAGATGACTTGTATGACAACGTAGTAGTTCTATCATAAACTGAAGTGATTCTCTTCTTATCTATGAATATGTTTACATGTGAAATTGATTTTGTCAGATGCCAAAAAGCCATCGGTTGCTGCTGTTCAAGGTCTTGCACTTGGCGGCGGCTTAGAATTAACAATGGTTTGTGCTTGCTCTAGACTGTAGTTATATCCTCTCTTCTGATGTTAATATGAGAACTACTTAATGCTGCCCTCCTGTTTAAACTTTTACAGGGATGCCATGCACGCATCGCCACACCAGAAGCTCAGCTCGGCTTGCCAGAACTAACACTTGGTGTTATTCCTGGATTTGGAGGTACTGCTGCTTCCCCTTATATCTTGATTGGGTCTCCTAAACTTTTGATGATTATGCATGTGTTACTTCTTTCTGTTGGAAATTAAAAAAAGTGGTGATTATTTTTAAAGGTACTCAACGACTTCCAAGGCTTGTAGGGATCTCAAAAGCTGTTGAAATGATGCTGGTATGTCTTCTCACTATATTCTAGTACAAGAAAATACAAGGCCTGTGAGATATTTATATGGGTGCTGAAAAACTACTCTGCCAGTGATTTCTACAAAGGCCCTGGTTTTGGGTTCTATATTGGTTCCCCCCCCCCCCCCCCCTAAAATGTTGGTGAACTTTTGTCCTGTTTCAAGTGAACGATAAATCTTGAATCAAGGTGTATTACAATGTTAAACTGATTCATGATCATAACAACCCATTCAGATAAGTACACCACTTTTATTGTTTGCCATAAATTCTCCTGGTGTCAGTTATTAGGTCCATACATATAGTGTTCACTCATATGCTATCGAACCTTAAAATTTAGATGGTTTGGTTGTTTCTGGAATACGGTACCAATGAATGTTCTTTATTACTATTTATATTTCTTAGTTTTCTTGATGCAAACTATGTTGTACATATCTGTTCCTTTCTTTCTTTCTTTCACTTCTTTTGAAATCAACATGTGAGCTTCATTTTTTGGGAAGATAGCTTATTTACTTTAACTTATTATTTTTTATTTGGCACTGTAAGTTGGTAACACAGCCATGTTATCAAATCATCAAAGCTTTATCCTGGATAATTAGGGTTGGCTTTGTGATTTCTACTTCTGCTCTTAACTCTTATTTGCACCCATGTTTTCAGTACATTCACATTCCATCCTGTCTTTGCTCACCACTTTTTTTGAAGGGGAGACAAGCAAGTGAATACCCATTTTGCGTATCTAATGCTTAGGGGGTCTAATCTACTAATACTTTTGTGCAGTCATCGAAGCCAATAAAGTCCAAGGAAGGGAAGGAGCTGGGTCTTATTGACGCAGTTGTATCTTCTGAGGATTTGCTGAGAGTATCAAGACTTTGGGCTTTAGACATTGCTGAAAGGCGCAAACCTTGGATATCATCTCTTCGCAGAACCGATAAACTTGGTGCTCTTTCTGAAGCACGAGAAATAATAAAAATTGCTAGGCAACGGGCAAGGCAAAATGCTCCAAATATGCCACAACACCAAGCTTGCCTTGATGCTATTGAGGAGGGTATTGTTTATGGAGGATATGCTGGTGTTTTGAAAGTATGTAGCCTTTCTTCTATTTCCTGAAACGTGCAATTTATTTATTTATTTTTTGAATGAGGAAACTTTGAGTTCAACAATTCTATCCACAGGCACATGATGCATGTTTATTAGGACCCAAATTTATCCTACAGGGGTTAAAATGGATGGCTCTTGATCACAACTTGTGATTACTGGATGATTGTACTCTTTAACCAGTGAAAATTTAAATATATATACATACACACAGAAGACATTTGGTTGACATTTTCCTCAACTTGGTAACTTTTCTTGGTTTGCTTCAAATGAATGATTAAAGCATAGAGGATCCAATCATTGCGTTATTTTAGATGCCTGCATATCTTATCTAGGGGCTACTGATTTATTTGCTTTTATCTTATATGTGCTTGCCACATATGCAAGGCTGGTAGTTGGTAAAATAACTTAAATAATGGATCATTTTGTATGCAGGAGGCAAAAGTATTCAAAGAACTGGTGCTATCAAGCACTTCTAAAGGTCTTGTTCACGTCTTCTTTGCTCAACGTACAACTTCAAAGGTACTTCTCTTGATGGACTTGTGTACCAAGATTTAAGTTTGTCGTCCCTTGTAGGAGAATTTCCGTACTCGTTTCACTAATTTTCTTTTGGAACTAATTTAATGGAATGTTTTCTATTTAGGTGGAGACTGTTCTTAATCTCAATATTTGTTAGACAAAAGCCTGTAGAAGAGTTGGAAAGTTGAAGTTGGTGAAATTTAATGTTGATATTTCTAGGTGTTGTTCCTTCCATGTCAGTTTGGCAAATTTTTGTTGTTATATTGGTTTTGTAGCAGCTTTTCTAAGGAGGTCTATTGACTTGAATGATTTCTCCTTAGATTAACATAAAATTTTACAGACATTTTTCCTCCAGTTCCTTTATTTTTTTTTCTTATAAGAAAAAAACCTTTACAGTAGAGGCAAATGTAATGCCCAGTGATTGATGGATAGTATCTTTATCGTATGGGTAAAATTAGGGTTGTCAAAATGCCACACGACCCGTTAACACGACACGAACACACGATATTAACGGGTTCGGGTGGCCTCTTAACGGGTTCGTGTCGTTAAAGGGTCGGACTCGTTAACTTGTTAAATTAGTGGGTCGTTAATGAGTAAAACCGGTAACTCATTAACAACCGGATATAACCCGGCAAATGATAAATGACATAAATTATAAAATGCATGAGGGGTATTTTGGTAAGTTTTAAAATGTTGAAGTGAAACCCTAAAACCCACATATAAAAGATCATTTTCTAACTCCTACA
Source organism: Persea americana (assembly GCA_029852735.1). Taxonomy (NCBI): domain Eukaryota; kingdom Viridiplantae; phylum Streptophyta; class Magnoliopsida; order Laurales; family Lauraceae; genus Persea; species Persea americana. The sequence continues at coordinate 55,658,002 of CM056813.1, read as the reverse complement.
CTTTCATTTCATTAGCAAAAGAGTGCGTGTTTATTAACATGGTCCAAAATGGACAAAATTATTTAACAGGTTAACGGGTCGTGTTCATGTTTGATTTTTGGACCCGTTTATTTAATGGGTCGTGTACGGGTTGAGGTGATTCTAATATGAATTCCTTAACCTGCAACCTGAATTTGTTAACACGACATGATTGATGGCCCTAGGTAAAATGCTCTGACTATGCATTTCTGTTAGACATTTTTAACCTTAGAAAATACCATGAATAAAGAAAATTGTTTTTGTAAAATAAAGATAAACTTTGGGAAATTATGCTATTTTCTTAATAAACTAGTAGACATTGAAATACCTTATACAGTTCTTTTTGATAGTCAATGATCTCCTTGTGGCAATTTATGATACCATGTTTGGTGTGAGGAAAGAAAAATGCAATGATTATTGAAGCGTGTAATAGAAAATACTCATAATGGAATTTAACTTCCACTACATAACGTGGGTCTACTGAAGATGAAACTAACCCATGTAAAAAGTTTGATCAGAACCTGACCATATTCAACAATAATGGGTAGAATATCAGAGAACATATTCACATAATCACTACACTGCGGTGAGGCAAATTAGTACCTAAATCAAAACGAAGAACCTTTTGTTAAAAAGCTTGAAAAAAAGTTTCAGAGTACTTTCGTTGCTTGGTCGAAAGCGGATAATTTTAGTCTCTTCATCCAAATAGGCTGAAATCTTCACATAAACTTTAGATGGGTTGCATGGTTCGGTCACCTTATTTAACTGAATAGCTTGTTTGAAACCAACTGAAATTGACTGCTAAGAAATCACCTCGTGGATCGGATGCTAAAGCTCCACAAGTCATAATTTTGAAGGCAAAATATATGAGTGTAATTTGCCTGAATCATTGAGGTTAACTACTCTCTCATTTTCTTGAATTAAGATATGTGGAAAAGGTCAAATTCATGCTTTTATCAAACTCATCCAACAGTCCATCATTACTGACATGGAAACCTTGAAGGGGAAAATGATCATGTGAAATTTGTCTTCATCAGAAGCTTCCTCTGTGGTTGGCAATCATTTTAGGTTGATGATTGATCAAACAAGGCTCAAAAGTCAGGTTCAATTGAATGTGGACTGTTCATTCTCTAATTTCTATACATCATGTTTCTATCATTTGTGGCCAGAAGTCTGCTAATTAATTAGCCGTGGATATTCTTGAAGCTCAATAATGGTTCACATTCTTGTCCTAAATGGTGAATGAAATTGGCCACAATGTTGCAATCACTAAATCTCAATTTTGGGCTAAGTTTTTTTGCCCTTCCTTCTTGGCTTACATCCTGGCAATACAGTAGGGACTCGGGAGGCCATGGAAGCGTATTGTGCTATAGCTATGTGTAGACTTTAGCTGGATTGACGTTGAGGGATCTCAAAAAACCAATATTTGTCACCTTTTCACATTTACAATAGTTTTTTCATGAATTATTGTTTCCCTTTTCTGTTTTGTACAGGTACCTAATGTCACAGATGTTGGACTTAAACCACGGCGCATACAGAAAGTTGCTGTTATAGGGGGAGGTTTGATGGGTTCTGGTATTGCTACAGCCCTAATTCTTAGCAATGTCTCTGTTCTTCTCAAGGAAGTAAATTCTGAATTCCTCCAAAGAGGGATGAAAGCAATAGCAGGTATGTTTCCCTCATTTATGAACCACTAAATTTTATATTGACAAATGGTTTTCTTCACTTTCTATCTGTAAAATCAAGCTTCTACTCACTGCCTGGGGAGGGAGGGAGGGAGAATTGGAATTTCGCATGCTTTGTTGTAAACTTCAGTTCTATATAAAAGATTTATGATGTCGTTTGTGTCAGGATGTTGGTTGCTTAGTTATCTAATCGATTTATTACCATTAACTATATCATTTTCACTGAACTTTGGCCATGTCTGTGCCAGCAAATCTTCGAGGCTTAGCAACTAAAGGAAAGATAACACAAGCTGGAGTGGATAAGGCCCTGTCACTTCTTAAAGGTTCATTGGACTACGATGAGTTTACAAATGTGGATATGGTCATTGAGGTTAGCCTTCTAATTAGACACATCTAAAAGTTCCATTTTCTCTTCTTGTAGGATGGAAGTATGACAATAAACTGTGTTTGTGTTGAAGTTTCCTGATGCAGCTTTGTTATCTCTTGCTGCAGGCTGTTATTGAAAGTATTCCACTTAAACAATCAATATTTAGAGACATAGAAAAGGCTTGTCCTCCTCACTGTATTTTGGCAACAAACACATCTACGATAGATCTCGATGTTGTTGGAGAGAAGACATCTTCCCAAGATCGCATTGTGGGAGCACATTTTTTCAGGTCACTCTCTCTACCATAAATAAAGGGCACATATATTCCAGTAATCCATTGGACATAGATACTGATAATAAAACTTTAAACCGCAATTTTTTTATTACTGGACTTCAAAGATTACAAATTGCTGGGACTTGTTGAGGGGTTATTGTTATCTCATAGCACATGTCAAAATGTTGTTTTCTAATTGACAAAAGGGAAGGAAGCCCCAGTTTTAAAGCATTGGACAGATATCATGGTGTGATTGCTGTTTCAGGGGAAAGGGCCCTCATCATTTACACTCGAGCTGTTGGATGGGCAGCTCACCATGGATGTTGTAGGTCCTAACGATCTGTTCAGTTCCTGAAAAATGGTAAAAGTTGGACCATATTTTATAAACCTGTACATTTTGCGGGCTCTCCATGAACTACTAAGATCATCTTACAAAGGTGAGATGGACACCTAGATATCAAAGGACGGTCCTTTAGGTTCAATGGCCCACTCAAGTCCACTGTGGCCCCCATCAAGTTTAAAACATTTCCCTCAGTCTTGCCTTGTGGAACAGGCACTAGCCTCTTCAGTACTAGGTATCCACTTATACATGATCTTGGAGAAAATCTTTACCTACTTTAAATTAAATCAAAATCAAGCTTTTGAAGTATGTCGGCTCTGCTGCTAGTAGGGAACAGGTGCTTTGATATATTTGATGTTCTGTATAAATTATTGTGTTCATGTCCTGCTTACTTCTTGTTTTTATGTTTCTGCTATTAGAGCACAAGTGTCTTAAATCTTAATAAACTTCTATGGATTTGGAGAGAGCATTTGTTTTGCTGGTTTCTATAGAAAACTTTGTACTATAATATTTTTCCATTCTACATCTGTATTATGCATATGCTCCAAGTTTTAACTTGAGCATGACTTCAGTTCTGATATGCTCTTTAATGATCAGTCCTGCTCATGTGATGCCTCTCCTGGAGGTTGTTCGGACAGAGAAGACCTCTCCGCAAGTAATTCTAGATCTCATGAATATTGGGAAGACTATAAAGAAAGTTCCAGTTGTTGTAGGAAACTGCACCGGGTTTGCTGTCAACCGAACTTTCTTCCCGTACACTCAAGGGGCACATATCTTATTACATCTTGGTGTGGACTTGTTCAGAATTGACAGAATAATTAGCAGTTTTGGAATGCCGATGGGCCCTTTCCAGTAAGCTTCTTGCTCTATTTCAGAGTATTGTTGCATGAAATGAGTGAATTGTAATGTGTTGGTGCATGGATCTGTCTGAATCAATTCCAAAATCTCAATCTCTCTCTCTCTCTCTCTCTCTCTCTCACATGCGCATGTGTTTTATACACCCATCTGCACAGTTTTACCTTTGTATAGCATGGTTAGCTTAAATTAAATTGTTCTTAAAATTTTGGGTCAGCTCTCAAGCAGGCTAGGCATCCTTTTATGGTAGGATTTTCTCAAGATGCTTTTTACTCAGGTCATTTGGTGTATCTGGCAACTTCCTTGCCATCAATTGCTCCAGCGATTCCAGCTTGTGTTGGATCGACCTTTTCTGTAATATAGTTTTTTCCTGTTGCATATTAATTTTGTATATGACCGATTAAAAATTAATTAATTATGTACTTGTACTCGTTGCATGTGTTTACTACTTATATTTCTGAGATTTAAATCATTGAATGCCTCTTTCCAGGATGCCACTGGGCCTTTTGCCTGGATACTTCGATCTTTAATGTTTCTTTTTCTTTTTTTATGTGTTATCTATTATGAGTTGCCTCTGTATCAGTGATGATCTATGTTAGGGCAGACCATTTCCTTTAGAAATGCCATGTCTGATTCCTAGGTGGGATGCATGCTGACACTAATTGGGAAAATCCATTAGATTATCTTATACCAAGGGAACAGCTGTGTTTACTATGTATCTCTAATTACTTTGATACATTTCCTATTCTTTGTTTGCTCTTAGGCTTCTCTATTGTTTCATTTTTCAAAGCCATCATTGTCTTTGTAGTCTGTAAACATGTTTATGTTTCCTGTTTTCCACGGCCATAGTGAAACATCATGTCGCATGAACAAGAAGTCAACAACAATACATGTATCTTTTTCATAGGTACATAAGTGATGATAGTACTCTATCCATTGGCATCTAGTCATCATTTCAGAGTCTTTCCTTCCATATGTAACGTTGCATGAAACAAGATCCTGTGCGGATTTATAGATGGGAAGCGGCAGTTTTGAATCTTTTGTTTGCATGTGTCTCCCTATGCATCTATTAGCGTCTTGTAAACAAGTGATGAATGGGTCTGTATCTATTTTGCACATGCCTGCATGCAGCATGGCTTTCAATTTATTTTCGAGTGTTGTTCTTGTTGTCACTGGCAGACTTCAGGATTTAGCTGGATATGGAGTAGCTTTGGCGGTAGGGAAAGAGTTTGCTTCTGCCTTCCCAGATCGCACTTTCCCATCTCCGTTGGTTGATCTTATGGTGAAAAGTGGAAGAAATGGTACACAGTAGAATTTCAGTTTCTATGCTGATTTGATCTAGTCTTTTCTTCATTGCTACTGCTGCCCATGCCTTGTCATCTTATTCCACTGTGGATTCACAGAACATTCAATATTTTCAGGGAAAAACAATGGAAAGGGATACTACATATATGGAAAGGGAAGCAAGCCGAAGCCTGATCCCAGTGTGGAAGCAATCATTGAGGAGTCCAGACGGCTTATTAAAATCATGTCCAGTGGAAAGGTTCCTTGCTTTCTATTTATTGATGAACATGAATTTGTTTGAACCTAGTATTTGTAAAAGCGACTTCTTAATTCTTTCACCTCAAGTGATTCCTGGAACCGTTCCTGACTTTACTTTTTGTTATATTTTTTATAGCCAATATCTGTGTCTGACCAAGAAATTGTGGAGATGGTGTTCTTCCCAGTTGTGAACGAGGCTTGTAGGGTGATGGATGAAGGAGTTGTAGTTCGAGCATCTGACCTTGATATTGCATCTGTTCTTGGAATGAGTTTCCCATCTTACAGGTTTGTACCCCTGTACACTATCTTAAGTTTTAACTTCCTGTTTAGCTGTAACCTACAAATATGTTACCTCTGGATGCAACATGTTCCCAAAAGATTTTCTAAAACCTTCATTTTTTAAGTACATAGCCGAACTTATTTCTAATCTGCTGGTGCTAATGGATGGGAAATTCAGCATTTTCCAGTTTGATATAGGTTGAAGCATTTCTTCGGTCTGTATAAGTGACATGCTGGTGTTCCCCCTTTGCTTGATATGTTGGGAGTTGAGACTTTTAAACTTTATTGCATGAGTTCTTTGAAATGAATAATGTATGTGTTGGTCACATCATATACCACACCATGCGGGATCCCCATGGATCCTCCTCCTACTTTCAAGTTAAACAAATTTTTTTTGTAGCGGAGAAAAGATCATGACATGTTCTCTTATCAGAATCTTACTAAAATACTGAAAATTTTATTGCTTCAAAACTAAAGAGTTAGATTTGTACTTTTTATTGGCTGTTGTGATTTCGTATTCTATTTTGTTTAAAAATACATTGTTATTTAAAATTCTTTTATTTCTACATTGAATTGTGCTTACTTTACAGTGAGAGAGGAGAGCATTTAATTACCTATAAGAGTGGAACTAATGTGAGCTAGATAGAATTTCTCGACTCAATAAACGTAACTGACTAGCTTGTAAAGACTATGAGGTTATTCATGGAGAGTGTTTGACCACACAACATAAGGTAGTAATTTTAGATGTTTGCATTGAAAGTAGAATGAGGGGTAGTAAATTAAATGTTCCATAAAATAAAGTGGGGGGGGATTTGAAAGGGGAATGTACAACAACATTTAAGCAAAAAGTATAAAAGGGCGAATGGAAATTGGAGGGAGAAACTACAGTGATATGGAACCAAATGACTGAGTGTAATAGAAGGTTGTAAAGGAGATGCTTAGAGAGTCGAGAAGGAAAAGACACTCTAATAAAGAAACTTGGTGGTGAAGTGTAGAGGTTTAGGAAGCCATTCGAGAGAAAAGATATTACAAAATTTGGCAAGGGATTAGGAATATGGTAAATTATGAAATGTATAAGAAGACAGAGAAAAAAGTTCAGAAAATATTAAGCGATGCAAAGTTCCAGGCATAAGTTGACCTGAATAATAAGTTGGGAACAAGAAAGAAGGAATATTTCAAGTTTGCAAGAATGAGGGAAAGGAAAAGTAGGGACTTAGAACATATTTAGATGTATAAAGAGCAACAACCAAAAGGTTTTAGTGGAGGATAATGATATTAAAGAAAGGTGGAGAGAATATTTTAACAAACTTCTAAATGAAGATTCTAGAGGAGGCTTATGAATGAAAGAAGATACTTCATTAGTAGGACATGCCTTGTACCATAGAGTTAGGGTAGCAGAAGGCCTGATGACATTTTGGTAGAGGCTTGGAAATGCTTAGAAGAAATTGGATGAGTTTGATTAACGAGGCTCATCAATATGATATTAAGAACGAAGAAAATGCCCAATGAATGGAGCAGAAGTATTGTCATATACACACACACACACACACACACACACACACAAGAACAAAGGAGATATACAAAGTTGCATCTGTGAGTCACGCTTTGAGACTATGAGAGAGCAAAGTAGCAAAGACTTTGAAAAATTCAAAGATATTTGAAAAATAATTTTCATGTTAGGGAGGTCAACCATGGAAGCTATCTTTTCACTTAGATAATTAATGGAACACTATTGAGAGAAGAGAAAAAATCTTCATATGATATTCGTCAATCTAGAGAAGCCTATGACATGGTACTTAGAGATTTGATTTGGTGGTTTTAGATGAAAGGAGTGTTCCTAGTGGTTACATTGACATCATTAAAAACATATTTGAGGGTATGGTAACGAGTGTGAGAACTACCTGTGGAGAGACTCGTGAGTTTTCAGTGGCCACATGTTTACATTAGGTCAACTTCAAGCCCTTATCTATTTTCACCGAATATGGACAAGTTAACAACTCATATTCAAGAGAATATACCTTGGTGTCTATTGTTTGTAGATGATATATTGTTGGTGGATGAACCGAGAGATGAGGTGAATTCGCAACTTGAGAGATGACTAGACTTTTTAGAATTTGAGCACGTTAAAACAAGTTGTACCAAGATGTAATAGATATATGAATTGCAACTTCAATGGACATGTGCAAAGAAATGTAACTCTTGTGAGAATGGAAGCAGATACCTCAAAAAGATTTCTTCCGATACCTTGGCTCTATAATTAGTTAGGACAGACATATTGAGAAGGATGTTGAACAAAGGATAAGAGTTATGGTTGAAGTGGAGACTTGCTTATAGAGTGCTTTGTCATTGGTGCATGCCAATAAGATTGAAGGAACAATAGCCTATGGAGCAAAATGTTGCCCAATCAAGAAATAACACTTGCAAAAAATGAGCGTAGCAGATATGTGTGACAAAATTAGGACAGATAGAAATAGAAATGAGCCTATTCAAGGGCATTTAGGGGTAGCGTCAATAGATGATAAATTAAGATGGACTCGTTTGAGATGGTTTGCTCCTGGTCAACGTAGGCCAACAACGATGCCGGGGAGAAAAAAGTTTTTCTATGCAATTGGATGATCCCTCGAGATAAAGGGGTATGCTAAAGTAGTAGGGATAGATCCAAAGAAGTGCAACCCAAATGAGGATTTGGCCAAGAATAGACTCGAATGACGAAAAAGAATTCATATAGCTGATCCCAGCATGGGTGGGACAAGGCTTTGATGATGATGATATGACGATTGTTGAATCCATGAATCCTTTGCTTTGTGGTATACCTCATCCTGGTATCAAATTCCAACAAATACACCCGTGCTTGTGTAACTTAGCTTTGGGAGTGTTACTTTTTTTTTACCAGATTAAAATTGATTTCACTTATTTTGGATGTTTTACTAGGATACGCTGATACTTTATATACATAGGTTCATAATCATGCCAGATCAATACAGTACTGAGATTTAGGGCTATACATGGGCCTGAGCATCCTCACTAGCATCTGTGCTAACTTGCCCTTGTCTGAACTGACGACATCCAGAACCCTAATTGGCGGTGCTTGAAAAATGCTTGTAGACACAATAAAACCCTACACAGTCCTATTTACACAGCATGATTGGTTATTGTAATGGGCCTTGCTCTATGGTGTTGGTCGTGAGCCAGGGCAATTATTTGGGTAAAACCAGTCCAAAGAACAACCTGAAAACTATAAAACCTGGGCTTGAGACCAGCCCAAAGCAGACTAGGCCGTGGCCGGGCTCATGTATTTGGGTACTTTATGGATACTATCTAAGTAGCATCCCATCTTATGCAGAATTTTTTGGGACATCCCGATTGTTCTTAAGCAAGGAATGGCCTGGCCTTTGAGGCCCCACTTACCCACCTTAAGATCAATCTAAAACACTCACACTCACTACCCCCTTTATCATGAACATTTAACAAGTTCTACAGTCATCTGGGCTTTGTAGTTTGTAGGCCCTTAGATTGATTAGGTAAATTTGGAACCTATTCAAGTCTAACGAATGGTCACAATTCGAACAACTTTGAGACACTTAAAAGTGTACCTCCCATTATCATATGAGAGCATTTTTTTGCAGAGGTGGGTCATGGGTAGACCCTTCAGAGCCGTAGTCTCCCTGATTATCAGGCTTCCAGGTGGGCCCCACATACCATGTTGTTCCATGCTTTGGGACAGCCTGGAATGACTCCGTATTTGTATTGCTTCACTATTTCTACTAGCTATTTGTCTTGGTATTCAGCTATCGGATGTGATACTCATCCTTATCTTTGCATGAGATTCTGGAAAATGCAGGTTTGTCATGTTCCCCTTATCTGTACCCTTATCCATATAGTGGATGTCATAATGTATTCCATGTTCAGAATTACTATTTTATGTTCATGTGCAGACAATTGTTCATTTGGGATCCCTATCCATGTACAATATAATGCTTGGTGTCTCTCGTCTGTCGAAGTGTTGCTGTAATTTTCAGTAGATTAATCAGCTTTTAACTTCACATCATGTCTTTGAGTCTGCTTTTTTTTTCCCCCTGTAATGACAAGTAGATGATCTTTTTCCCTTCCATCCTGTGGGAGTGGTACCACCAATATTTTTAATTCTTTGAAGTTGTTTTTAGTTAGACCAGAATAGCCATATCCAAAAGAATAATGTGTTTCTTGCAGAAACGACAGCTCAATTTATTTTCCTTTTTCTTATTGGTTTGTGTGTAGGGGTGGTATTGTATTTTGGGCCGATTCAGTTGGATCTGGTTACATATTTACAAAGTTGAAGAAGTGGGCAGAGTTATATGGTAGCTTTTTTAAACCTTCTGGATTTTTGGAGGAAAGAGCAATGAAAGGCATGCCTTTGGTAAGAATACTCTTCACCTTTCCAATTTCTTTTTAGCCTTTAATATCCTTAATTATATAAGCCCTGAATTTAGCATTATGATGAAGTCTCCAAACTTGTGGCCCTGTTTGTTGCATCTGACCCAGAACCAATTGGTGTTTGATCCCTACTGCTTCCTCAATGGGGACTGAAGCATAGTTAAGCTTGATGCTAATCTGTACCAAAATCTGAGGGAAATTCTTGGTCAATAGGAAAAGTAGCACACTTGGGGCCCATTTGGATCTTGGTAAACCGATTGCAGATTGCTTGCTTTATGTGTAGATGAAGGTCTCTGTGTTTGGATAACCTGAGTAACTTGCAAGACCGTTGTTTGTTTTCTCTCGTAATCAATTACTGCTAAACAGAGTTATAACTAATTTACATTAACCAATTGCTAGTAATTAAATTTACAAGTAACCTGAGTACAGGGCTACCAAGCCCAACAATCCAAGTGGGGACTTGGTCTGAGTTTCTTAGATAAGTTTAGTTAAAATAGGCTTGAAAATTCTATGAAATTTGTGTTACTATGTTCCTGACCTAAGGCAACCAGGTCTTGTGTATGCTTATGCATGCTATAGTTTTATGATCCCTCTGTTGGCCCCATTTTGTGACCATCACCAACCATGAGGTGGGGTTGGCATACGAATGTCCTTCTCATGGATTAGGATGGTTCAAAAATCACCTAGTTGGATAATCACAGCCATCACCTATTGTCTGAAAAGCTTAGCCGTGCAAAATTTACAGTGAATATCCCTCCTAATGGAATGAAAATCGGATGGCATAGCGGCTTAGGTGAGAGGGATGATGTGGAGTTGTTCTTCTTTGTTGCGTCTGTGTGTCCCTATGATGGACCTGCCTATTCCAACCCATGTCATGACTGGGTAGTCTCAGATGTGCCCCACAGGCATCAGATGTAAGCTTAAATGAACTGATCATCTCAAATGCTTGCACGAGTGAGCTTTGTGGAACTCAGCTTTGGTCAATTCACACTTATCAATCATCATTTCCTCATTCCTCATATATTGTAAATGTTAATTTCACACTAACTGCCCAAAGCTTAAGGTGTAAGCCTCGTGAGCACATCAAAATGGATGTGAGGGCCCCCACTTTAGCTCTCATAGTAAGTTGAGAGATGCTCTCATAGGAGCATCTCACATATATATATATATATATATTTATATGGGCAAGGCTCTCCTAAGCTCAAGCTTAGGATAAAATTCCGTAAGCTCACGCTTGTGGAGCCCATCCTTGGTCCATTTGGATGGACCAAACACACAACCTCCTGAATTGCATATGTCCACGAACTTTTGGTCATAGCTGAATTTATTGGATCATTGGATCGACTATGTACCAATCCAAATGGATTGTTGACTATTGAACTTTGGGGCTCAGATGAAGATGATGGAAATCATGGTTGGGGTTGATTTTTTGCAGAGACGATGGTCCCAGGGAGTCATTGAAATCCCCCCATCCCCATGCGGGCCCCACCACATACTTAAGCTTACCTTATCCTAAGCTTGAGTTTAGGAGAGCCTATATTTATAAATATATATATATATATAACCATCGTGATTTGACTATTTTAGGCTTTTTAATGAGTTCATTAGAGTTTACTTAAGGCCGTCAACCCTAGTTGTAGTAGTCTTCTAAAAATAAAAAGAAACCATGAAGTTCTTAAATTGTAGTCTCATCATTTCAAAAAAAAAAAAAAAAAAGAGAGAACAAGATGCGTAGAACATGATGTGTTGATGGAATGTACATCCTTTGACGTGGACTATGGAGCACGACTGTATTTAATACTTTATCCAGACAGGATGCCTTAACGTTTCTCTCATGCGGTGAGACACGTCTCAAATGCAATACAAGCCTCAGACTTGAGCCTTAAGGTGTTTTTAGGATGCCTCTCTGGGTGAGCCTCAAGCAGAAGCCCAAAACACTACTAAAAACCTGATTTAGTGTTCAAGTTGGGTCTATAATTTCTACCCGACCTGTCAACCTGATGTGAACCCAACTTGACAATTCATTGCACTCCAATCCTACCTTAACTCAACATTGCAATGCAGGGTTAGAATGGAGCCAGATTTGAGTCAGGTCCGTAAATCCCTTGGTGGTCAAATTCAACATGAACATAAGCGTGTGTGTTCACAAAGATTAGTCTTTTTCCGTGGGTTGTGTGCCCAATCTTGTGCTTACTACGCATGTCTCCTGTACAAAGGAAGCATGATTAACTTCTCTTGCTAACTAATTTGTTTTAATTTGTTTTGTATAGATAATGGGGAATTTTGATGTTATTTTTCCCATACCCCTTCAAAATTGTAATTATATACATTTGGTTTCTATAAATATGTAAGCAAGAGATCTGCCATGAGAACTTTCTAAAGTTGCGCTCTTTTAACATTTTCTTCTATTTTCTTCCTACAGAGTGCACCTGCTTCAACTCCTGAACATTCAAGGGCGCGCCTGTAACCCAAGTGTTCCTTGTTCAACATGCAAGGGGTATTCTAGCCCAAATAAAAAAAAAAAAAAAACAGTCTTTCCTTTTTATCTTTACCTATGCGAGTCAAAATGAAAGTGTTGCAAAAATTACACTATTCAAGGTCATTTTGTCAATTCAAACTCTATAGTGGTGGTGGTGATTTCCATTTTGTTCTTCCAATTTGGCATTCTCCTTCGCCTTCCAGTTGCATAAAAACTTCTCTTCTATGGTTGATTGTGCAAGCAGTGGTAATGACCTACCTTTAAGCACGACTATCATTAGGGCATGGGAGGAATGATTTGGGCGTGTTCAGACCTGCCCCAATCAAATGATCCCGACCCTTAATTCGCGGCCTATGTCTAGTGTGCAGATTTGTGGTGATTAAATACAATGATGGATAATGGTTTGATAACTTGTGACTGATGCTGCTTGCCGGGAGGTAGTTCTGTGATGGGATTGGATCATAGATGCACCTACGGTATAAAAATGAAAAGGGCTTTCAAACAGAAAAAAAGGAAAAAGAAAAAAGATATAAACAGAGAGATGAAAGAAACGGCTTGCTTTAACTTGGGTGGGATTGATAAGTCATTGTGCAATTTTAGTTGGGCATTCTTCATTCATCCTAATCCTTTGGTTTTGTGGGCTCAGTTTTGAGTTTATGTTTTATACCTGCTCAAGCCAGTGGCGAAAAATGTCAATTAGGGATTGTTTTTTTATTAAGATTTCTGACAGGAATTTATCTTGTTGGGGGGTTTTTGGAACATCATCTTATCTCTTGGCATTTGCAAACGTCATTTTTCTTCACAAGCATTTCAACGTATCTGAGAATTTCAAAATTCTTCAATCAGGAATTTCATGAATTTCTTTAAAGCAGGCCCTTTAATTCACATGGGGATATGATATGTTTTGATTAATCTTGTGATCTCTTGCACAAAACGTGGCCCCTTTTTTTACTGGAATTCTTGAACATGGTGGAATTCTTGAAACCTCTCTTATCATCCAGAAATTCTATTCCCAAAGGCCACTGAAACCTTTCAAGTGGCTGAGATTTTAAAATGCTTGTGAAAAAATATGGCATTTGCAAATGTCAAGCATCTAGAAGTTCACAAACAGATGACGGTCCTCCCACTCCAAGGCATTTACCATTTCTCATGAAGTGAAGAACAAAAAAGGAACATAGAAACACAAAAGAGAGAGCTGACGGAGCTGCTCTTCCGTGTACATTGCAAGCAAACGCTGATGTGCCCGTTTCTCATCATCTGTTTATTGAGAGGAGAAAGGCTCTGAAAGAGGGATTGGGCTTGGACCATGCTTAGGCTCTGTGTTCTCTCTCTCCCACACCGGCCTCAAATCGCAATGGTGTTCTGTAAAGCCACCGTTGTTCCTACTCCAACACCTTGTCATTCCCTCTTATTATGTTCCCTCTACAAGTACAGGATTCCTTTAACTTCAAGGATACCGATTTTGGCTATTCATTTTACATCAACCATTTTCCTTTTGCCACTACGCTGAAAAAAATTCAGCGCATTACATAAAGCCTCTTCCTAAATAGTAACTTGTCCTTTTACAAGTACTAATATCTGTATAGAAGCCACTCATGTCACCCAGGCCCTGCCATAGATAGACATGCCTAAAACCACACCATCACTGAAGACTCTAAAGGGTTGCATTCTATTCAAGTCAATATTGACCGGGCCAGCATATAGCTTGATCCATTAACTCCTCATCATGAGGAGCCTGCCATCTCTATCTACAAAGCCCAAAAGAATACCCAAGGATCCCCTCCTATTATATATTCCAACTCAGTTCACCGGACAGCCTTCAAAGGTACAAGGCAAGATGCTTCTATCTTCTTCTTTCTATTATCTATGTGGAAAGAAGAATCCCCTAGTACATGCTTAAAAGGACCTCGCTACTGCCATGTCTGATTGCCCAAGTGACTGGTTTTACCACTCTCGACCACCTTTCACAGCTACTTGAAATTCTCGGCTCTGAACCAAAAGCTTTCACCGCCGGTTTTTCTTTCTGCAAGCTTATAGACTATTAAGCCTAAATATGTAAATACCCTCAAGATTATTATGAAAAATCAAACAGATGACTTTGAATTCATACCATTTGCCTTCAGAAATGCCTACTCAAAACAACAATGGAGAACTCTTCTGAATTGAAAGCAAAAAGGATCTAGTCAAACGTAAATCCACTCTATCCAAGTTAAAATACATGTACCAAACCATCCTCGCAAGTGCCATCAATTCATTTCAGTACCTGGGTTGAATCCTCATTCGCGCCATATCCCGTCGATCATCTCTATCTCTGCCAATGTAAGGAACCCGACGGTACTCCTTTGGTCCGCCCCTCATTGGTGATCGGCTCCTCTCTCTTCCATCATGCACCCAATGGTCACGATAGGACACCGGTGGCGGAGGTGATGGAGGCTGGAGCTCATCCCTCCCATCATATCTTCTCCTTTCACGGAAGAAATCACCATTCCCACGGCCTCTCTGGTTCCTTTCAGGAGGCATCAATATGTCAAGCTTGTTCCTTTCCCTGAACTCATCATCTTCGCGATAATTTGGCCTCTCTCTTCGAATATGATCAGGGAACCTTCCTCCATGCCTAGGAGGTGGTGGATCCATCCCAAATGACCGTGGACTATCTCTGCTCCAAACGCGAGGTGGGGAATCAAGCTCATTCTGGAACCTTTCTGGTCCACGGTTCATTGGTGGGCCAGGATTGCGTGGCCAGGGTCCACGTGGAGATGGGGGGCCGATATACCTTCTGCGAGGGCTACCAGAAGGTCCACCACCTCTAGGTCCAAACCGAAGTTTGTTGCAGTTGTTGCAATATGCTCTCCTCGCAAAGTTCAGATTACCACAGCTGAAAAAAGATAAGAGATAGAATTAACAAAAAACACCACCAAAATAAACCAAGTAAACGTACAGACTCATGGATCGATGTTCAGAAAACATCCATGGCAGATTTTGGTTGAAGTCTAGATAGTCTGGCTGTCTCACCACCAGTAGGGGCACACTTGGAATACTCCTTGTAAAAAGGAAATGATTAGCTTCCAAATGGACATTTCTTAAAGAGGGTAACCATTCATACTGAGAAATAGAGATGGCTGGTTGCATGTACCTCTGTTACTAATGAGGATCTTCTCACCTCTCTCTTTTTCCCCCTGAAGCAGCGCAAATGTGCCCAAATGCAAATTCCTACTAAAAGATCTTAGAAGCAATTTTAGTTAAGCCCACATGCAATGCATCTCATGATTGTCAGCACATGCTTTGCAACAGACACCACCATGTCGAGGACCCAAAAACCATGCTAGTTGAGCAGTGCACAATCATGCATCACATTTTTTTTAATCTTGCATTTATTTTGCAATGCAGCCAATCAAATGAGTGGACTAGACTTTTCCCTTTTACATTGGCAGTAATTGATTCCACCTGATGAATGACTACAGTGTTTAATACTCGCTACATTGTGTCGGTCAGATGAGACCCTGCATATATAGATTAGGCTGAATTTACATGCATCTTTGGGCATTAATGCTTAACAAAGTTCTTAAAGAACAATTTGCTAACAATTCATGAGACAAAAAAACTGCTTTTCAAAAGAGATTTCTTTCTCGCAGGCAATTCTCACTCAATGAAAGAAATTGAATGATTGTGCAAAACCCAAACATGAGAATCTTCCATCATCATATAAGAAAAAAAAATAAAAAATAAAAAATAAATAAAAGATGAGGAAACAGACTTACGAGGGATCCGAGCAAATCCAATCTCCTTCCCTTGGAGATACATTTGGATCATTTCTTATTCCTTCATCTCTGGTCTGCAAGGTTCCAAATCCAGGTTTGTCGAAGCCTCTCTCGAATGACCTAATGCCTCTGCCTCGACCAAATGGGGGTGAAGTTTCTCGAAATCTTCCCCGGCCCCTCCCACCCCTAAACCCACGACCACGGTGTGGGCCACCTGGATGATCAAAACCAGAATCATAGGGATGATCCGCCTTCCTTGGGCGCAAGGGAGAAATGGGACCTGTATGCAGCCCAAAGTGATTATCCCCATTTCTCTGGTGCAAAGGCGAAATGGAGCCTGCACGCTGCCTATAGTAATTATCCACGTTTCTCTGGCGCAAAGGAGAAAGAGAACCGGGATGCATCCCATAGTGATGATCCACCTTTCTTTTGTGCAAGGGAGAAACAGAACCCGCACGTATGACACGGTGCTTATCAACAGTTCTCTGGGGCAAAGGTGAAACAGAATCCACACGTGTCACACAGTGCTTGTCCACATTTCTCCTGTGCATAGGTGATGTAGAATCTGCACGTATTCCATACTGCTTATCCACTTTTCTCTGGCGCAAAGGAGAAACAGAACCTGCACGCACCCCATAGTGACGATCCACCTTTCTCTGGCGCAGTGGTGAAATGGAACCTGCATGCATCCCATACCCTGAAATGGACAATAAGATCTGACAAATAAGAAACTCTTATTCAGAACATATAGAGTGGAAAGGAATTCATGATAGCTGATGATTCTTGACCTCAGTCACATGAAATGGCCCAAACTAAGTTTGCAACAAGCGCTACCTGCATCATGGCCTCCCCTCCATATGAGAATGGTCATCACAAATACAAGAATGCTAATTAGAAGGCTCTAACAAGCTCACGAGAAGCCTGCTGTTCTTGCATTGATGTCACAGAAGCAATTAACCAAGTTATAACTTATCCCAACTTAAGAGCAATGAGCCACTCTAGTCATAATTGACACAGCTAACAATGGGACCCCAGAATTCCATGGCATGCAATGATTTATAGCCAGTCTGAGATCCTATATAAACAACTAAATCCATCTAGCGACAACTTGTTACACAGTAATAGGTACTTATGCATCTGCAAACGCCAACCAAGTCATGGATGAGCTGCTTAAACATATAAAAAGTAAAACGCAGTGCATTTTCACCAGCTTCAGTAAAGATATGAACTCAATGCAATAACCATGATCCAAGCTATAATTCACTTCAAGATCTCAATTCAGTAAAGCAACTCGCTGCTGAAAACTCAAAAGCACAAAACCCAGACAGAGCACCCATCCAGAGCAGGAGGAATCACTAAAGTGTGCATACACTTCCATTAAAAAAATCCAACACTGCTATGGCTTTCTTTTCTATGATACATTTATGGGTATCGGAATCCAATCTCAAACTAGCAACACAAACATTAACAACAACTAACAAATTACAATCCCCTTCCTTACCCATCATACACCACAACCATTTCCACATGAACCCGCAAGAACGACAATGGTGAACCGTCCCAAATTGTAGCTGCTGACTACTTTAAGTTCCAACAGTGTCCTTTAAATGGAACCAATTCAAATCTCAATAAGCCAAGAGTAAAAAGATGCAAGTCTTAATGTGAAGGAGAAAACAATGCTTAAAAACCATCACCCTTCAGGAAACTGATCTGCTTCTTAAGGCATTAAGCAAAACAACCAAATAGGTAAACCAAAATGCAGAATGAATCGCTGCAGCTCTAACATGGATACAACTCAACTTTCTGACAACTGTATCCTTTTTTCTGGCAACCGTATTCTTCCCAGCGTTTCAAGATATATTGTGACGAGAAGCTTGATTTTAACAACACAACTGTTTGTTCCCAAATTATAGAAGGCATTAAAAGCAATTCTATCACCAATTCCTCATAAACAAGTATTATTTCCACAATAGTTGACAAAACCCATAACAAAATGCCCACCCCAGGTCGACAAACATTGACTAAAGAAAATCACCCATCACTTTATTTGCCTCTAAAACAGGGCATCAATAGAATTCTTAAAGATTGGATTCGCACATTCCAAACTATCCCCTACTTATTAGGCTACCACCCACTTCATCAAACACCCAAACAGAAGCTGCCTGATGAGTGCAAAAGTTTCACACAACACTTCACCGTTCCCTGTATTCTCAAACATGCACAGTTGTGTCCATTTCAAAGTATCCAAAACAATAGCTGCCTACCTACCTGTTCCAAGTTCCATTTGCCCATTCCTTTACCTAGAGGTGCTAAAAGTCTCAGCTGAGACCTCCTTTCTGTACCATTGCAGAAAAAATGCCAAGGCAGAATGGGTCTATAGAGTGACCCCACAGCTTCAAATGTAAACCAAAGCTAACATTTAATTATAGTAAAATGTTTCATTGGTCCACCTTCATAAACAAGCTTGAAAGGAATGCATCCCAGCTTCCGCAGTAAGCACTTTCAGTGGAACCCCAATAACAAGCTGTCATGTTGCCACGAAGTCAATCCTACTGCTAGTTCATACCTACACAATGAAGAAGAAGCTTTCTCCCATTTTTACACATTTAATGTAGGTATACAGATACTGGTTTCACAGCTCTTAAGTAACCCTAGTCTTGTGAACATCTCTAAGTTATTGAGCAGGTGGAAACTGAAGCACATGGTGGAATAATGGCCGAGCTTTATAAAGCCCAAAACTGCCGCAAAAAAAGACTCAGATGGATTAAAACACTTTGTACGTTATTTTATCACCCTTCGTAAGTTATTTTATCACCCTATGATGTTGTATAGATACCAGTCAGTCTCTTCCAACAAATTCGTCCACTTTCTGGTCATACACCATTATTTTGAAACATCTTTCCAATAACCCCAACCCGCAGCATACCATAATACTTTTCTCAAACATCAAACTTCTTGAACACATACCACGCAACTTCAAAAGCTGTAACAACCAAGAAATTTTAATTTGCAATTTGAAAGCGTGGAGAACCAACATAGCCAATTCGGCGCAATGCACATAGTACAGGTTTCATACAAACAGTAATATAGGATATAGAAAGAGATACTATGTGTACAAGCCTTATCATCTGAGTTCATAAATGCAATATCTTGTCACCCAAAACTGTATAAAAGAAGCAAGGTCTTGTAGAACAGTTGTTTCTGATGAACATGAGCATACATGTGGTGAAGAAGTCATGTTAATATAAGAAATGCTTACTAAGGAAAGGAAATAGGGAGGCATATTCAGGCACCCCTCTTACAAAAGTCCACCTCCAGAAATAAATAAAATTTATGAGTAACATAAAGAATCATTCAACCCCAAAAGATAATATTCGATAAGTCCCATTTTTTTCTCAAATTACTCAATGGTTAGAATTTGGCGCCTAATTTAAAATGTCTTTTTTGAGACTAAAATGTTACTAGTTACTACAGTGTACCAAAATCTGGTCAGCGCGCCTATTGATGTTATAGGATCCCTTACAAACAAACCTCAAACAATATTTTTCTTTTTTCCTTTTTTTGCAAAGAAAAAAGGAAATTTAATTCCAATAACAGGATATGTTTGTTGTATTTATTAGGCTTAGGTTCAGCCAAAATGGAAAATAAACCATTTTGGCTCTTGAGATACCTTTTTTTTTCTGTTAGAACTATACCATTACCTAAGATGCCCATGCCATGGTTGAAAATTCCGGTCGCTTAGGGCATTGCAATCAACCATTAAAACCAATAGGTCTTGGTGTGACGTTTGCAGTCTGTCACAGGAATTTCTCCCCCAAAAAAATCAGAAAAAATATTTTAAAAAATCCAAAATTATGGAAATTGCCATAATCTAATGTTTTCTTTTCTTTCCTTATTTCATTAGGATACATTACAAAGAATCTTATTTGATTGTACAAGGTGAAATACATATGTATTATGCAAACAGAGTAAATATCTTCAACCAATGACCACTGAAAAAACATATATATGTGATCAGGTAAAAACAATGACAAAACCCAACAATATTTAATGAAATGAAGCTCTCTCTCTCTCTCTCTCTCTCTCTCTCGTATTAGTGTTTCAGGCATGTTTGTTTCATATCTAGGGTTTCCAACAGACTACGAAATCGCAATTTTTTTTTAGGGTTCCGACATCCAAACGATTTTCAAAGCCAAGAATTACATGGTTTTCTAGGGTTTGAGAATCGAACCTTTGTTTTTATCAGCGAAACGATTGGAGCGGCTAGGGTTCTCTCGTCGGACCTCTCCGGGCTCGTAATCGCTCGCTCCACCTCCACCTCCACCGCCAACGCCACCGCCACCCCCACCCCCTCCGCTGTCTGATGGCCGTACGATCAGGCTGCTGAGGCTGTGGCCCACGTGACGTGGCTTCTGATCGCGATCTCGAGAATCCATCTCTCTCTCTCTCTCTCTCGTACGTTTTCGTTTTCGTTTTCTCTCTGTTTCCTCGTTTAGAGTTTGAGAGAGAGAGAGAGGAATAGGACTCGCTTGATTGACTCCTGAACAGAAGCATGACTTTGAGGAATGATTATCTTTACCCTACACGTGGCACCTATCAGAATGATCTAAGCCGCCCGGTTTCTTGGTTGCTTTGGTTCGACAGATGAAACTCGTCGAGTGATCACGGCCGTCCGAACTTATTGGATTAGATTCATAAATTCAAGGTATCAATCGAACATTTAACATTCACGCACTGTGTATAAAAAAAAAAAAAAAAAAAAAACAAAGATAGCACTTAATTAACCTTTTTAATGTCCAAGCATTTAATTTATAATGTATGGATATACCGTGCTAAACACGGGTGGTTGTGCTGGCGGTTGATTAAACTTGAGTGAATATGGACGGGGAGTTAGATACGATCGATCTCAAGCTCAATTCACCACCAATGATTTGGTTCCAAATATATATAATTTTTATTGATATAAAAAAAAACCTTATATAATGTAAGGAAAAAAAAAAGGAACAAGAAGTGAAAGAGAATTGTACCCCAATCTGGTTCTAAATATATAAAAAAGGGCTTCAATGATGATGATTGTCCATAGTCCATATAGATAATGGCATAGATTCAACACATCCCAACCCTTTTATTTAGTGGATCATTATCCACTATTACTGTTTTTTAGAATAAGGCACGTGGTGTAATTTGTATTTATTTTGTAGTATGTGGTATGAAGAATTCTCCAAAAGACTCTCATATATATATATATATATATATACTAGCAACGCACGCTCGTGCTTGTAGCCCGGGCCTAGAAATAAAGATATATTTAGTTTGAAGTTATCTTTTGAGATACTAAATGAGAAAAAAATTAAATCTAAAACAAAAAAATATGTCTTTTTTTTCATTTTTTAAATTTTATAAGTCAAACTTGAGTTTACAAATTTTCAATATTTGATTTTTTATGCAGTTTTTAAGAACCCATATGAATATTATGTTGTGTGTTTCATTCGAGAATATTTTAAATTTAATTTTATATTAATTATATAATTTTAATGTAATATACCAAAACATGTCTTAAGGCTATTTATACATTATCGATATATAAACAAAGCTATACTTCTTTTGCTAGAATTAGTATGTTAAACTTTTTTTTTATAATATTAATGGAACATTAATACATTTTGAAATATGCATTGTTAATAGGTAGGTGGCTTGTGTTAATAATCCTTCATTATATTGGACTAAGGGAAAAAACACTTCATGGATCATATGATAAAAGGACGCTAAATTTAAAATAAATGAATACATTATTTGCCATAAAAATCTACCACTCTCTCATAGAAAGTATTTACAACAGCCATATAAAATAAAAAAAAAAAAAACCCTCTCATTTTTCCATATTAGAAATATGTGGGGCACACATACCAATTACATGACCATCAAAAGGGTTAGTCTGAGTTTTGGGAGATAATCAAATGCATAAATAGTAGTACTAATAATAATAATAATAATAATAATAAATTTACAAAAAAAGGCGTAGGTCTCTTACAAATTGCACTCAGGGAGGAATATCTTAAGTCTTCAACTATCTATTTGCTGGCATCAAATATGATCCCTAACATAGCTTGTGTTTTTTTTGGAAAAGTAGTAAGATGAGACGACGATCAGTAGTATTACCTTATTTTGGAAACAACCCCAATGAATTCAAGTCCTTTGCTGATAGGATCAATGGGACCTCATAAATGAATTTCTTGCTGCCATCGAATTGATTATATCTTAAATACATGATAAAGAGGTGGCACCCCTCACAGCCCACCTCCCCCTTTACTTTAATATATATAATATATATATTTATATACATACACGTATATAATTGGGCTTTTTGGTTTATGCCTTTCGATGTTTTGTGAAAAAGGAGCTCCTCTTTTCATTAAACTACTGTCATTCATGAGAAGTGAGCCCGGTCCATTAATTCTAATTTTCAAATACATATAAATCCTTATACTCAGAAATTTTTACAAATTATAGGATAAATTATTATTATTATTATTATAAGTTTCGGCAATTTCCACTGTAAATTTTATTAATTTCTTATTTGAAATAAAATGTTACCTTGTTTTATTACTTTTTATTTTCGAAAATTTGAACATTGACAGCATAAAGTTTTAATTCTAATAGATTTATAAATCTATTTGTCTCTAAAGTTTTAACCCCTATCAATACTACTATCAGTAATTTCTATCATCATCATTATTTTTTTATGCATCTAGTAATTCACAAAACTTCATATCCATGCAAGTAGTAGTAAAATAAAAAATAAAAATTTCATATGATACAAAAAGGTTAAGCCCTTAAAAATGGTGGGAGTAAGTGATTAATCAAAGATTTGTGAGCAACTTAAACAAAAAGGTGCACCAAGCACATAATATCAAACGAGATCTTCCATGAACAACTGGTGTAATGGGTAGTGCCTATCTCATAAGGACTCAATTTGCATCAACTCCATGAGATTGGAGTCTTAAATCAAACCTTAATCCATAGTTTAAGATATGTTTTAGAATATAGAATGCATGAAAATCAGTTGGTACTCTAGAAACCACGTTATCTATTGCATTAAAAATATGAATCATATCTCATCATCAAAGAAAAGTCCAGAAAGTGAAGAACCCAAAAACCCAGAATGAGAAATAAATAAAAAATGAGGGAGTGGCACACTCTCTTGGGTAGATGGAGAGAGAATCTAGTGAGACAAGGGGGTTGTACGGACTTGCAGATGCAGTGAAGAAGCGATCTGTAATCCCTACTATATTTCAATTAGGATGGTTGTAGGTTTTTAAGACGGAAAGAAAACAGAATTAAAGCTGCATGAGAAGGACATGTATAAGAAAACAGGGGGTATTGCAATTGGAATGGCAACAGTATATATAAGATAAAGGGGCTTACAATACAAAGGCTGCATGAGAATAACAAAGTTTTATGGTGGCTGTTTTTACTTTGTTTAATACATGCTCAACATACAGTTCTTCAAAAAAAAAAAAAAAAAAAATGCAGTAATTGCTTGAATAAGCTAACTCAATGGGCAAAGACATATACATCATATTTGTTTCCAAGACCAATTGGAACATCATTGTTTGCAAGGAAGGGATGGACGCATTCCGTGATAGCCTCAAGCAGAGGTGGCCGTAACTAGGCCATAGTGCCTGAGAAGGGCCTCTGGGGAAGGTTCACGCCCCCGGAATTCCACAAAAACCTGAAAACAACATACAAAAAATAGATGTACTCAATTTTTCATGTAAAATACAGTAGCAAGTGTACTGACTGGCATAAAGTCAGCTAAATTTACTTAGAAACATGTAGCACCATGCTTGGCCAACTGCTCAGTAAACAAGCAGCAAAAAAACTTTAGGAAACCAGTGGAGGTGTGCTTGCTGCTAGGCAATCCTAATCTACACTCTTAAGCTATTCTATCTAACCTATCTTTCTAAAGGCGCTAGTTGCTGATACCTCCACTTTCTGCCTCCCTTGGAGGATTTTGATGTCTCTTACCAGCTGAGCTTGCAGCCTGGAATAGTGTAGGAGCTGTTTGTGATCATTCTGGAAAATTTATTCTTGCAGTTGCTAACAGTATCTCTTATGTCTTCCCTTTTCAAGCTGAGGTTATGGCTTAGCTTGTCAAAAGTCAAGACATGGGTCAACCTGACAAGTCAATATAATAAGAGCAATTCATGAGTCAACTCCTTGCTGTACTCTCTTGACTCAACTGTTTGCCAGATCCATCAGTTTGATCCATTCTTGACATCACTTGCTGGACTTAATGCTCACAGATGGTAGCCAAGAATTGGAAGTGACAGAAGTGAGGTGTTGGTAAAGCAAATGGCAGAGGGCCATCTAGGCAGGTCGGAACATCTGGGGATGAAGTGTAGAATTATCATTCTCCTACAATCCACCAAGCCCATGCACATCATCTACTGCCCATGAACAGAGAATGTTCTGGCCAATTCACTGTCAAGGAACAATTCTGAGAACTCCATGTATTGATGAGTGATCTGCTCCCTCCCTCCTTAGGGTATAAATTGGGTCTTGTTAGCTTTTGTCTTTTTTAACGGTCATCCTATGGCTTTGGTTTTGTCCAATTTTATTTCCTTCATAGCAAAGTCTTTGTTTGACTAGATAATGATAGTAGTAGAAACGGTCGGAATGAGAACAGAGGGAAATAGGGAGTGAATGGAAAAGTAAAACACACAAGGCCAACCCCAAATAGATGGGATAAGGCTTTCACAAGGAGAAGATGACAAGGATCTGCAATTTCTCCAATCAATTTGTATAAAGTGTCGGATTTATATTTCGAGAAAACTTGCAATTGGCAAATTTCCTGTCCTTGCCTATCATACTGTGTGTCCCCTATTAGTAAAACTCTAAATTGGGATGATGCTCATATTAACTTTCATATCTTATGTACTTGTTAACAAAGCAAGTTGGGGTTTCGAAATGTGATGCATGTGGTGCACCACAACCACATCACGTCACACATGTGAGGGTATGGAAAATAGCACTTTAGGCGCACTTTTCACTTTGCACATTCATGACCTCTTCAAGAAGCCACGAGAAGCCATTTATTATTGCACCTCCTGGGTTTGAGATATAAGACCCAGTTGCTCCTCGAAGTCACAGGCCATTGAGATTCGCACCTCTTCTGTTCAGTCCCAACAATAGCAGAACAGCCAGCCACAAAAGATACTCCTTCATTCAAACTAGTGTCCCTTGCTGGTTGCAACCATTCGTTCAGATTGCAACAAGTGCAGCCCTTCCCAACAGCCACAAGTCACACACCCTTTCATCATAAACTCAGGGCCTGAATGCTATTTTGGGACACTTAAAATCTCTGGTGCAATTGCTCTTTCACTATGTGTTTCTTGGTTCTATGGCCTTTAGGTCTGAGTGCACACTGTGGTATTCATGGAGGGTCTTTGGTTATCCAAACTGCAGTCTAGAAAACGAAGCATATCTTCACCTGGGTCTGATTTAACCAAGAGGCATACTTGCCAGCAACTCATTGCAGGCACTTAATGGAGTGGGTGTAATGACCCGGAATTCAGGGCCCTTCAAATTACACGTCGAGACTTATGAAAGAATCACATCCACATCATAAATAAAATCATTCGATGCATAATAACTAGGTTTTTTCCAAAAATCTGAATTTTTAATTAAAAGAATATTCAAAATCCAATAATGTTCGAATAAAGAAATAACTACACAATTTCCAAAATAGCCTTTGCAATTTAAAAGTATGTGTTGAAAGGTCTAAGAAATATGGGGCCCACCTAATATAATTATAGATCAATAATAACATAAATACACCTTATTATTCTAGCCCCTATATCACAGGGTCTGGGGTATTACATACTTACCCTTAGGAAATTTGGTCCTCCAAATTTAACTTATACAAAAGATAGAACACATCAAAAGAGTAAAGGTTGCACTCATGCAATGTGTACGGCTTATAGTTTCAACTTTCAAGTATGCAACTGAAGTAACTACAGTGTGCAGGTTTAGAAATCCATGACTTATGACAAAAACCATATATGGGTTGTTTAATAAATTGCATTCATAGAGTCAATTGCTAAAATAAAAAGGATATGTTTGCATAGTATCATCACATAATCATAATATGAACAAGCAATTTCAAAGGCAATATAAAATGTCAAAAATATAATTCATCAATCCACCGTCCTCACCGTGCATCCTAAGGATCTCTGTCTTTTATTAGCCCAGATCTTATGCTCTGATACCACTTTGCAACGACCCGGAATCCGAGGCCCTTCGAATTCCACATCGAGACTTATGAAAGTATCACATCCACATCATAAATCAAATCATTCGATGCATAATAACCAGGTTTTTTCCAAAAATCTGAGTTTTTAATTACAAGAATATTCAAAATCCAATAATGTTCAAATAAAGAAATAACTACACGATTTCCAAAATAGTCTTTGCAATTTAAAAGCATGTGTCTAGGCATAATTTGTATGTGAGTTGAAAGGTCTAAGAAATATGGGGCCTACCTAATATAATTATAGATCAATAATAACATAAATATACCTTATTATTCTAGCCCCTATATCAGGGTCTGGGGTATTACAGTGGGGGCATTTCCTGTCTTACGGACAACCTGATCACAGATCAGGCAACCATTTCGATGTATATTTTGCAACACAGACACCCAATTTCTCTTATAGGACATTCCTATTGTTGAAATGTGCCTACTAATTGGTGAGGTAGGGTGTATCACTTCCTATAAAATATCAAGTTGTTTTTCTGCCCATCATTAGATATTTCAGTGCACATAAATGAATTTAATAATCAAACCTCAAGTGGCGATTTTCCACCTCCAAGAGCAAGAATTGTGTCTCGGAACTTGCGACCCATTTCCTTAATACCCTGCTGCATAACATATCAATTAATTATTAAAAATCAAAATCTAGATGATAGATCACTCAATTGCTAGATATTAACCAATCCCTTGGTAATTGGATACTAAAATATGGCTAGCACTGGTGAATATGCATAACTGATCAATATTTTCTATAAAGATTATGAACTGCAAATGACACAATCAACAAGATGAACCAGCAGAGAGCTTAAGCAAACTGCTAAGGCATATATGGAAACCAGTTTCTCTCCTTTCCTTTTCTTTTCTTTTTTTTTTCTTTTCTTTTTTTTTTTTAATGAGAGATTTGTGATTGCTACCATATTTTCTTACATTGGAATGTCCTATAATTGTGTTTACAATGAAAACCATGATGCATGTGATGTTATTTAAGGACACGGTGGTAATGCATCCACAATGTCACTCCTGAATATCCAAAGATGTGCACCTACAGAGAGGAAGAAAAGTAATTGAAAACAGGAATGGCATATTGTTTCCTTGCAAATAGTTTTCTTCCTTTTTTAAGCTCAAAGATTTCATGCACAAAATTTACCCCATGGGAATTGAATTGCTAAACTTAGATGAAACAGAATGGGAAAACTTAATGTTTCATATCTGAAAGGCTGATAGCAAAGTCCATGATTAGATCCACAGAAGAAAAATGTGGTTCTAGAAGGGCATACCTTGTTGTTATGCAATCCAACCTCTTCAAATGCAGAGAAAGCATCAGCGGACAACACTTCTGCCCACTGCATTATAAACATAGCCCTATATCAGCAGACACACACAAAAGAATGAGAAAAATGATCAATTATACCTTCATCTTCCAACTTACCATGAAAGCCATTAATTCCAGTTGCCAGTCAAGACGACTACAGACTGATATGGACCAAATAAAACCTGTGAATGTGACACCTAGATATTTTCTTATTTCTAAGAGTACCCATGTCCAAAAGATGTGATATTGGTACTGGTACCAAATATTGCACTGCCCCAAACCTTTTGAAAGCATTATTGTTTATTACATATGGTGCCCTCAAAACTTTTTTTTTTTTTTTTACACAGTGGCCCTCTCAAGTGCTGATACTTGAAGGATAAACTTCAATGTGTCATACTGAACCAAGTTCACTATTACATAGAGTTCTATCAGCTTTCTTTACTTTTCAACATAAAAAACTGTCAAAAAGGATTGCAACTAGTGGAAATTGTATTAATCTAGAAATATAACATAGGTGAAAAGTACAATATATTTGGAAAAAAAAAAACTAATATGAAATACAAAGTTTCGTGTTATAAGTGAGACAGCTGTATTTGTATCCATGCACTAACTTTCTAGAAGTGCATGGTCATATCCCAGTGCCCATATCCATTCCCGGTCCTGATTCAGGCATCATAGACTTAACGACTCAAATTCATAAATATAAGTAAATTAGAAAATGGAGTTAATCAGCAAAAATATTACAGACAATGTTTTTTTATTTATTTATTTGGTCTCTACAGAAGATCATTTATATCTCTCCTAACAGTTTATTTCTTTAGTTCATGGAATGGTGTAATTAGAATATACAATAGAAAACCGATAGAAAAACACAGTCGAGGACATTCTAAATTTGGCGTACATCATTAAGGAAGTGAAAGTGATCACTCGAGATTCAAAAGAAAGAAAAGAAAAGCATGAATTTGAAAAGAGATAATACCTGGTAACTATAGTATCCAGCTTCATATTCATCTGATACACAATTGAAGTAAAACAAAAGCAGCAACTTAGAAAATGAGTTATGGAATATTTATAAAACATTCAAATGATAAAGCAGAGCAACAAATAACCTGCAAATATATGACTGAAGCTACAAAGGAACCTGTCCTCTGGCAGCAGCGGAATCACTTGAATTCGTAAACCTACTCTTTGATCAATATCATGTATAGATTCTGCTCCACCGGGAACATATTCAGTATGCAGTTCCAAATCTACACTTGCATATCTTATCTGCCAAACAGTGGACAACAAACAAGGACATTTGGAAAAATCATTCGTATTATCAATGAAAGGAGTATAATCACTTTGGTCATATTCTATGAAAGATGAGTTCACCAGAAACTATCATTACACAGATGCCAGTCAACCAAGAAATATCCGAATGCCTGTTCTTTTTTTATCAGCGTGAAAAAGCAGAACACTTGCCTAATCTAAGATTAAACAGGACTTTGGCAGTGCCTAACTAGCCATAGGCTCAAAGAATTTTACCATTGGCATTTGATAATTCCAGCATTCAGTTGAGAAGATACCTTACTAGAGATAGATAACATGTTGGGCTAACACATATGCTTCTCCTTGTTGACAACCACTTACTCTAAAAGCTTAAGCTGATAGAGAACAGTGTAACAATGTATATCAAGGTTACAACACTACTCTATATATCAATGTTAGAAAGATAACCAAACAGAGCTGAAAGCGCTAGCAGTCTACCAGGGTTCCAGCCTATCACTGTATCCACTCTCAGAACATGAAATAGATAATCCTTAAGTACCATAGCATTAATTCCTAGAACTTGAAATTTCAATTATATGAAAAAACTGATCCAGGAGTAAATGCATACGGAAGATGTCTCCACACACTACCAGAAGCAAATGCATATGGGAGATGTCTCCACATGCTAGAACAGAGTCTTCAGAAACAATATAAAGATTTAAAAAAAGGGTGAACTTTTTACTATACCAAGTGTCCATGAACAAAATAAACCCACCTGACGAAGATATAGTGAACCCGCACGGAATGTTCTTGCAGCAACAAGCTTCAAATAAACTTCCTCTGGAAGATTCTCTCCAGTCTCATAGTGTTTTGCAATGCTCGTCAAAGTATCCCTGCATCATCCACTTAAGAAAATAAAACAATGTCGGCAGCCTAAATATTTTTATATCTACATGCATAACTAAGTTCATGTAAGATATCTGTGCTCATGTAGGGTATCTGTGCCCTCTTCATTGGCTGGTCCCGGCTTGTGGATACTGTAACTTCTTTTGCTTTTCAGTTCTTCTGTTTATGTTTGGTTGACTTGGCCTGTGGGTTATTTTTTGGATTACCCAGCTTGTGGGTAATGCTATGCTTAGAGGTTTGGCGAAGATCGTTCCCTATTGCTTCTCCTGCTTCAGGGGATTGGCAAAAGTGTAGGATCTTACGTGAAATTCTTTTTGTACGTCAAACTTTTTTTCTTTGGAAAACACCTACTTACCCTTCCTAAGAACAAAAACTTTGTTCATGATGATTGTAATATCCTGAGTACCTGGGCCCCAAGACTAGCTTGGCCCAGGTAGGACCTTTAGTTGATTATTTATAATTGGACTTAGTATTTGCCTCACGTGAATGGTTTTTTAGAAAGGAAGGGAAAGGAGTTGTATTTCAACTCTAATTAGAAAGAGGAAGGGACAATACAAAAGAAGGAATAGGACACTACCTTGTATATATAAGTAACCAACGACCCTTAGAGAGGCTTCTGTTATTCTTTCCTTTGAGAGAAAGTGAGGAGGATCTTCTTGATTGCAATCCAGGAGAAGAAGAAGAAGGCGACAATCATCGGATGTCCTATTCGCGTCCACACATTGCAAACGCAACCATCACGTATAAAAGGTGAGTGGATCTTCCTAATTAACTAGATGATTAATCAAGATGATTGATAATGGGATGTGATTCAAAGATTCTGTGTTGTTAGTTATGCAATGATTTTTGTATCATCCATCGAGTAGACTTAAAGGATCTGTTTTGAGTCAAGGAATCATGTTTGAATGGTGATTAGCATGAAAAGGTTGTTATGTAGCGCAGATCTTTGAGTTTCTGTCATGACGGCACAAAATCAGTAGAAGCAGGGATTGTCTCAGTGGATTGTATGCATGTTGGAGGGTTGTGGGACCCCATGGCCCACTAGATGAAGAATCTGGACCATGGATCCAAAGGAGGAAACATGGTCGACCCTAGGAGACCTGGACCCATGAGGGGTGGGCCCCACCTGGGCCCTCATCCAATTGACAAGATGAAATACAGGTGTCTGTCATATGAATTAGAGTCCCAAGTCGTCAGGACCTTCTGGGTCCCACCTGGTTACCTGATTGGAAATCAGGTCCCGTCATCAAGTGTGGGACCCCTGGGCGACCTTAGAGGAGTAAGACATCTGAGTTTTGGACCAGTGGGTCCCACTGTCCAAGACGGTTAAAGAATTCCAGGCGTGAGTTTGACGGAAACAGGACTGAAGGTCGATGATGGTGGTGGGACCCACTGCCTGACTTGATCAGAGATCAGGACCTCACATCTTAAAGGGGGGCCCTGGGCGACCCTAGTACTGCTGGACCCAAGGGAAGTGGGACTCATCTGGTGGACCATCTTATAATCATGATTATCTGTTACGTGACTCACTTTTTGTAAGATCTGTGAAACTGTTTGGACTTGTGGGCTACAAGATATAATCGGATGATGAATCCAATTCAGTAGAATGAGAGTTTAACCATGGGCGATCATGTTGCCAAGATTGATGTTGGAATAGATCCGGTGGGACCCATTGGATGACATATGGGAATGCCTTCAGGCGTGGACAAACTAGTGTGCTAGTTTCTGTTCGTTTGGGTGTGGATGTGTGACACCTGTAATGGGGTTTAGCCCTATATTGATCTTATAAACTTTTTATACAGATAACTTAAAGATTAGATGATTAAGTGATTGTGATCTATTAACTGTGATTAATTATATGCACTATGATTAATTAATGTTATGTTTTATAATGTGGGTCACCTCTACACCATCAATTACCAGTTATGTCTAGATGGGGGCAATGAGAAATCTGATGGTGTTAGGGTTGGACCCACGTTGCTGTACATGTGTGTTTAAGTTGTTATTGTTCATGTTATGTTGTTATGAGATTATGAGATATTGTGCACTTGGTCCCGGACGTGGGATGTTGGACTTAGTGTCCGGGCCATTATAGCGGCTGGTCCTTTGGGGACGTGTCTGATGAGACAGGGTCATGGTGACCGGTATACCTGTATACAATGAGCCTTGGAGGCGTGGTAATGTGCATGGGCACGAATATATTTATGAATGTACTTAATGGTAATTGATTCATGTATTCAGCTTTGTTGTTTATATGACATTATGTTTATGCTGTTTATGTAATTAGGAAAATTCATTTACCAGTAATACTGATGTTGTGTTGCCCCTTCAGGTAATCACGCTGCGGGTGGGCAGAGCAGAACGACGTTCAACACGTAAATTTTGGCATGCGTGGCTGACGAGAGAGAACGAGAAATATTCAAATAGTTGAAGGGATTAACCTTGTTTAGGGATTTTATTATATGTTTTAAACATTTTGAACTGAATTAGAATATGGAATTTGGTTTACTCAGAGATATTAATTTTGTTCAAACATTCATAATTTAATTAAAGTTATATTTTGATCTAAATGCCTGATCCCTTGTGGAAAACATTTGATGAATGTATGGTGAATATTTACTAAATAAATCACGATCCAGAGTCCGACAGGGCCCCGGAATTTGGGTCATGACAATGATGATTGATGGATACCTATAATTACTGATGATATGATGATGGGTGCATAACTTCCATGTATGCAGAGATGAAGGTGTAACTGGAATTATTTTGTATTACTTGCATGGCTAAGTACTTCTATTGCCCAAATATGACAGCAGTGTTAATTTTCAAAATAGATAAAATCAGTTAAGAAAACTAAAGCAGTAGTATAATGTCATTGTTTGATGATATTACCTGTGATAACACCAGTATTCCATGAATTGGGAAGGGAGTTCGACAGCATCCTTTTCTATGCCCCGCAAACCAGAAACAAAACCTTCATCCTGCTTTGTGAGCATATGCTGAAGTGCATGACCAAACTCGTGAAAAACAGCCTCAACCTACATACAGTAACATCGATTAACAATTTAACACAATATTAGTAATCAAATCAACCTTACAACCACGCTCCATTTAATTAGAAGTCATCATAAAAGCCTTGTCCCAACTATGTTGGGATCGGCTACATGAATTCTGTTTCTGAGGAGTGATAGATAATATTCTAGGGAGATTGAGATCTTCTTCTTCTTTTTGGATTGGTTTTTGAGGAGATTGATTTGGTCCATCATAGCCTATGCGCATGCTAAATATAGTAAACTTATCTCTCATTCTGAGAGATACTAAAAACAGTAATGTTCACACATTTCTCACTTGGATTAAAATAAAATCAGGTGCCTTTTTCTAACTCAGATGATTTTCCATGAGTATACAAGTGGCACGAGTCTCCTCACATTTTAATAATATACACAAACTGGATTGATCACGAGGATGGTAGATTCTTGAACAGACTTGGTAAACTTGCAATAATAATATTAATACTAATCACCCATTTGAAACAAACTTAATCATGTGTGAAACGGTTTTTTTATATCAACAATTCTCTACAGAAAGGTTACCTCACGGAAGGTCATGAGGCTAGGCTTATCTCCCACTGGTGGTGTCTGATTACACACGATATGAACAACAGGCAGCCTAACGGAGTCAGCACCATGTGCAAGTGCACGACTTCGGCCGACAACCTCATCCATCCAAGCTCCACCACGTTTTTCAGAAGGCCTAGAATAAGGGTCAAAATAGAAGTATGCAACTGGATTTCCTAATGAGTCATTGATGCGAAAGAATTTGACATCTTTGTTCCAAACCTTAAAAACAATGGAAAGTATAATATCAGCATATAAATTTCACTATCAACACTTTCAAGCAAAAAAAGGGTAAATGGACAGGTCTTGCAGGTATTATCATGTTACTGGAGCTATGCCATCAGCTGGTTCGATGTTGATATCAAACAGCATCTTTGCAAGGCCAAAAAGGCCATCCATAACCTTTGGAAGCGAAAAAAATGGCCGTAACTCTTCCTGCCAAGTGAAAAGTAAAAGAAAACAAGAAATAAACTTCTTGTAAAGAAAGCTAAAATATTGCATTGAAAAAACATCTTCCATCAAATCCATACAAAATAGAGCCATAACGTTGTATTTGGACACCAATGAAGGTAAAGTAATATGATATGTACATAACTAAAATGGTAGTGACTAAATATCCGTAGCCAATTGATCTCCTATAACTTCTTCAATTGTACGTAATGCAGTCAGATCTTTCTTAATAACCCGTATGCTACCAAGGTTAATACGTAAAATGTGGCACGCACAAGTCACAGTATAAAGTTGAAACCATTTTCAGTTACAAAAATAAATAAGAATCTCCATCATGAGATCTCCATAAGGAGAAAATAATGTCATTTTCTGTGGCATGCAATAATTGTCAATATGTATATACTCACATTTGTTAGCAATCATATTGTCAATATTGCCATAAGGATGTAAGCTATGGACAACCTAGATTACATAGAGAGAGGAGATCAGGTGTGCAGAACAGTACAACCACACCTTAACTATGGTGGAGTGGGTCTTTGTGGAGCCCATTTGATTGTACTCCAATAATCCAATTTGTGTTGTGGGGTAGGCATCTGAAGGCGGCAATATGGATTTGGGATAAGTGAAATACTACCCCAATTAGAGGAAGATTGGTACTGAAAAAAGGGACTGCAAAACAAACTGTTTGACCAAACCCCAACTGTTCATTTTTAAAGCCTCTAACTTCACATCCAATCGGGATGGAATTGCCCATACTAGTCCAAAATGTCACATCAAATCCCACCAATTGCAGTGAATTGGCATGGACCAAGTGGAACCCACGAAGATCATACTTTCTCAATTTGCTAACCAATACACCCAAAATGCCTAGGAGTTAAAGGTACGGCAAACTAACTACTTAATACCCTCCCTCGGGTGGGAAACCGCCCGGGCTCAAACCACACGCCCGCACAAAAAGCAGCATGGGGCCTTTTTGCCCTGTGCACATGCACCTGCACAGAAGACGCGGCATGGGGCCTTTTTTGCCCTATGTGGATTCGAACATGGGACATGTTGGCTCTAATACTAACTCAAGTTGCTAACCAATGCACCCAAAATGCCTAGTACGGCAAACTAACTACTTAAAATACTTGAGGTGCAGTTGTAGTGAGAAAGGCTACCTCATTTATGTCGTACTTTGACTCACGAAGTCTCTCACTCCAGAAGTTTATGTCCCAGTGATTCATGTCATTAGTTTCAAGAGCACCCTTGTCCTTAGAAAAGCTCTTAAGGTCTTCCATATCTGCAGGAACAATTTTATTTTTTAAAAATTTCTTTAAAAGTGAAGGACATAGTAATATAGACTGAAGAAAAAAAAAACATTAAACAGATCAATTATACATCATACATAAAGCTCATTCATGTAATAGAACATAAAAGTAAAAATTTCAGACCATCTACTTTAGAGCAGAAAGGAAAGAATGATAGATTGAAGAAGTAAAACATTAAACAGATCAATTATACATCATACATAAAGCTAATTCATGTAATAGAACATAAAAGTAACAATTTCAGACCATCTACTTTAGAGCAGAAAGGAAAGCATGACATTGGTGAATTTAAAAATAAGCTAAAGCATCAATTTAGCACATTGAAGAAAAATAAAAAAAGCACAATAAATTTGAAACAAATAAAGGTGGTGATGCCGCATGCTACAAATAATCAAGGCAAGAACGGATTATAGTATTTTAAATTGCAAACACTAAGTTTGAAAAGTTTGTGATTTAGTCTAGATTTAGGTTGTTGCAGAATGCACATCAAAAGGAAAACGGAAAAAGAGCAACAATGCAGTATAGTCCTACAGGCGAATGCATCAAGAGAAAGCATGTTACACCCAATAAGCAAAAATATGAGACTGATTCACACTTTTTATATTGAAGGCCCTATTTCATCAGTAAAAAAACATTCAAATTACATGACACCGGATACAATGGTGGGTTATTGTCTTATTGAATCGTCTTTCAAGCAAGAAGATTGCAGAATTCTGAAAAGCATTGAGGAAGTTATGACCCATCTAAAATAAGCATCCATTCAACCATGCATTTGTGGCAGCCCGAAAAAATTAGCATCTCCATTTCACAGTACCTCTGTCTTATTTTTGCCCTAGATCAGTGACCCATGCTTATCTCACAAGATTTGGGGAAAAGTCAAGCTCATACACATAGCAATGACTTGTCATGACATGTGATTTAGGATTTATATACTATTGCACAGAAGCAACTGGAATAGGACTTGACAATATATGGGAGCATGAAATTGTACTAAGAAGCTTATAACCTTGAACTGCAGAATCCCAAGAAGCACTGCGAAGCTTTTCCAGAAGCTCTTCTGCTTTATCAATTGTAGCCATTTTCTTTGCCATGCTAACCTTGATACAACAAAAACTCCATCAGTCCTTTGTGAATGAGAAATGAAATTGAGAACACATCAGGTTCCTTCTAAATTTGACAACTGCAACACATCATACCTCTGCGTAATTATCATATCCAA
This sequence comes from Persea americana, assembly GCA_029852735.1. Classification (NCBI taxonomy): domain Eukaryota; kingdom Viridiplantae; phylum Streptophyta; class Magnoliopsida; order Laurales; family Lauraceae; genus Persea; species Persea americana. The sequence continues at coordinate 55,621,612 of CM056813.1, read as the reverse complement.
GAAGTTTAGCTTTCTCCAACCTAAGACTCAGAATCTGGTCAATTATTGGAGTATTATTGAGATCTCCACTGGAGGCACGGGTAATATAAGCACGAAAAACTTCTTCACGCAAAGATCGGTTTTGTGCATGTTGCAAAACAGAGCGATAGCTTGGACCATCCAATGTAAGTATCCACGGCCCATTTTCTGCTGTAGCATTTTCGTGCCCCTGCCATGATAAAGGAGAGGCACAGTGAGAACTAAATAATGAAAGAAACCCAGATTAACAAACATACCTCACAACAGAAGGCAATAGAACTAGTGAAGCAAACAAATACCAGATATGTAGCATTATTACAAAGATACCTTAGACACTGCTGTCTGTGCTGCCAGACTAAGTGCTGTAGCAGGCATTCCATCAAGTTCCTTCTTCTCTATAATTAATTTTTCAAAGTTTTTTGTGGCATCCAGGATATTGTCATCGAACTTTTTTGCTAACTTTTCCAATTCCTGTAAAGCAAACATAGAATGACACATGAAAAAGAAGCATGTAATATGAAGATACTATATGGGCATCTCAACATCGAAAGTCCCATCTAACTACACTTTAAAAAGTAGAATTGAGAAAAAAAAAGTTATTCTTAGAACCATGACAATTTGAGATTCATGGGAGTCCACCTTAAGTGGTTCAATTAATTACAGAGATACTGATCCGGATTCAAATATTTAACGTTAACGAACATACCAAAATTGTGAAATTTTCCTTAATTTACACTTATTACCTAATTACAACCAGCCATTGCAAAATTGATATGAATTAAATATTTTCACCTAATTTTGTAGTTGGTGTACACCACCACCCCCCCCCCCCCCAAACAGTTAGCAGAAGAATATAGAAGCATAAAAGCAACTCCAACCATCCATTTTGAACTCTTTGTCTCTTCTCTACTCTCTTCTTCAGAAATGATCGCTGAAAAGATACACCTAATATAGATGGGTAATTCTAATGTCGATAAGCTGTCTAAAAATAAAATATAGCCAAACCTGCCACGATCAGAAGAAATAAAGATCTTAGACCCAAGGACATGCATAGTAATTGAAGACCCAAGGACCTGCAAAGTAATCTAAGGCCCTAAGTAACGTTGGACCTATGGTTAGATGATCAAGGCTGTTGATCTGATGGGCCTCTGTGGGATATGGATAGGTCATGCTCCAAAAGTAGCCTTGACAAGACCATCCTATCTATTTATTTAATCTATGGCCTTTTCCATTAAAGGCGGAATATTCTGTGTAATTTCTTTGTCAACTATTTGGAGACCGCATGGGAGAAGGTTTAAGTGGTCTCATCATGGAGATTTTTATGGTATCATGGTGAGTCTAATCAGATTAAACATTCTGGATCGCCACACCATGAGCGCCACTTAAAATACTCAAGGCCCAAGTATATCCTCAGAGGTCAATAGTTAGGCACATTTTCATGGTCATATATGAAAGCACTGAGTTAAAATACCTCCTTAAGCAGAGAGGTGTTTCTCCTTCATCCTCCATAGAAAGGACTAACGACCTTATTATACATAATCCTAGTTTGTCAAAGTGAGGATTTTCTTTTTTCCATAACAAAAAAAAAAAAATTTGAGAAAGGGACATATTTTAGTCCATCTCTGTATTTGATCCTGAGGCCCACTGTCAACTAAGCGACAATTGCAGCGACTAAGGAAGCATAATAAATTACCTAAGAGGTTGTAGAGGGGGTGAGCACCCACTAGACTTCTAGAGTATATATTTGATGTGTAAAAATAAAAAATAAAAAATAAAAAATTCCTCATTTCATCAGGACTGGGGTTATAGTAGCTTAAAACCTCATGAAAAGGAAAATTTTCTCATTGTGCTCGCACTTAAATTGACATCTAGTGAAAACTCTTTAATCATCTTCATCAGTGGACATGGTCACACCTAAAGATCCTAATAAATCTGTGTTTATTGTTGTATTAAAGAACTAGTACTGCCCAATCAAGGAAATAGACAGCTAGAAAATGATAAATAGCCAATAATAACAGGTCCTCAGAAGGTTAGTATTTCGTAGTTTCCAGGAGTCCTAAAAAACATTCAGGCATGAAAGCACCAGAGCATCAAGTAAATAAAGAAGGCAACAACATGAAAAGCACCAAAACCTCACTTGTTGAATTTTATTGAATCGGTCTCTGTCATCAACTTCAAGGGAAACACCATTAAGAACTGCTTCCAGTATCCGTGCTGCACAATCCAGAAAAAAAAAGTTTTGATAAAGTATAAAAGCACAAGATGTAGAGCATGTCACTTACAGGCAAGGAAACAGAAATTTAGTCTCTTACAAGAACTTAAAAGAATATATCCTGGATCCAGTAGCAGATATACTAATAGTTGATGTGTGAGACTGATGGAGCCCCAGTTACATAGTTTTATTATCAATCAAGGGTTGGATTAGTGTGTTCTAATTAAATGATGATGATGACGATGACGAACAAGCTTTGATCATATATCCTGTGTTTCTAGCCTTTAGTGCAACCTTGATTCACAGAAAAGCTTTGCTATTTCTCTCTTCCATTCAACAAAATCAAAGAAACCAAGAAGTCTGAAGTAATATCATTAGTTGTAAAACAACCTTCAGACTCATCTTCACAATTACTTGACTTGGACATGAACACCAGAATGGATGGTTAGTATCGAACAAGAATAGTGGGTGATGAATATATTGCCATCGAGAGCCCATTATAAGATGTTCCTACAAATAGTATAAAATATAATAGAGAGAAGTAAAATTTAATAGTTTTTCTTAGTTACATATGTAATACCTGAATGTTACTAAAATATAAGAAGAAAATCTTAAATTAAGAGCTTCTTTTCCTATTCAAAGTGAAGGGGCAACCTTATATTTGACACACAAACACATGAGATCATGGAAATGAAGAGTTCATTTTCACATTCTCACATCGAATTAAAAAATTATCTAGTGATTGTGTCAAATGATATTTAGGATTCTTCAAAGAGTAGGAAAGATAGTAAAATATGCTTTTTTTAATATCTCAGATTACACTTATGCGGTAAAATCAATGAGTTGGTCATTAGAAAAAATGAAAGTAGACAAGGATTATAAGAATTCCAGACATCTCTGCACATTAAAATTACAATGAAGTGCCTAAAAACTATGAGGTCAATAAAAATAGAATAACGCATAATTATTTTCTATGATATCTGCATTGTTCAAGTAATTGTACATCTGTACCTTCAAATACTGTTTGTAAAAGGTGCAAATGCAGGAAAATTACCCTCTACTATGCGTTTACAAGCGTCGCTCATTGTCTGCCAAGATGAAGATTCTTTAATAGCCCTAAAGGCATTGTAAATAGGCTTGCTTTGTCCCAATCTTAGTTGAAACTTAACCTTGTCTGACTGTAAAATAGAGTTGAGAAATGTTAATCAGCAAGGCATTATAAGTTTACAAATAGGAAAAATATGAAAATGTAAGGTCTTTTCATGGGTGTCCTGGGGGATAGATTATGGTGGGAGTTTAGTACTCCCAAAGGGGAATCAACCTATCTACAATAAACATGCATACATCTAAGTCAGTCCAGATCATCCCAAGCAAGTTGTACATATTTACAGCTGAGCCTAATTTATTTCCTTGGAAAGAAGTGGAAAATTATAGAACCTAAGCAAAAAAAAGGCCAAGTCCAACCTGGTTAAGAACCTATAAGACCAAGCAGAAATGAGCGTCTTTCAAGCCCGACTAAGAATTATCAGGCTAAGCATAACTTAATGAGGAACATTTAGACCTGTATTTTCCATACTTAATGAATAAATGTAGTACAAACATATACTGGTAATTCTTGATCCGAGCCTGACCAGATTAGGAATGGAGGCTAAAATTATAAATCCGAACTGTGGCCCATCAGGAATCAGTATTAACAGTCTAGGCCAGAAATGAGCCTGAGACAGGCTAACCCAACACATTAGGATCTACAGTTTGTTCATTGAGCATTTTGTGCAGGTAGAGCGCACCATACGGTGACCCTAGATCATTCATCTAGAGGGAACCATCCAATCTTCACTTGACAGGCATTTTAGATTCATGGTTTATTGTCTACAAACAGACAACCTTTGGGCTGACTGAGGAAAAAAAAAATTGTTACGATGCAGTAATCCTGGTTTAAAATCTAAAATTAGTAAATTCCCATCATAATTCAAGGTTTGGATATTTCTAAATACTATACACTAATACAAGAAATATAGGATAATTGATATGCATTGTATGATATTCTTGGAGTTATTTTCGCAATTCAGGTTCTAAAAATAACATGTATTATATGTGGGTATTTTAATTTATATACTTGCTTTTACTAGAGTAACTAGAAGAGGGTTATGATGATGAGAAAATAGAAGCCAACACAAGCAGCACATTGATGAAGCACTTCCTATTCACGAAGTAGGCCCACTACGTCCTAAGCTTGAGTTTGTGAGAGTAGTAATGGTTTTGGTCTTGCCTGCACCAATTATGTGATGAACATGAAAAAAGAGAGAAGAAAAAGAGCATCTTTGATATTTGTGTTCTATAAGATGTATGATATTTTGGTTTTCCAAGGTTTAGATTTCTCTTTGGGGTACTGAGCTCTGGCTTTTTATTTGAGTTTGAAGAAGAAGATAATGTATAGAAAAACATTCTGAAATTAGGCTATTGTCATTTGAGCTGTTATATGGGAAGATTTATTATGATGAATGGGCGTAAAGGACTTTTACATCATTTACTTTTTTAATTGGGTTTTGGATATATGTAAATTGAGAACAACTAACTCAGTTTACGTGTTCCTATAAAAACAAAAATCACTTAGTTGACGTGTGAGTTGAGGGTTCGCGTGGTGGGATATTGGTTCTTACCCATAAATTCAGTAAACATGTAACTCAGTTTTAGCAGAAAACCGGGCTCTCAAAGCTAGGGACAATTGTGGGGAAATGTCAAGAATTTTCCACATAACCATACATTTCACATTCGATTGATTCAACTGTGCAGATTAAATGGAGTAAAATTTGGGTTATTGCCTATATATAAGGAGGCACGTGATATGAACTACTCTGACCAACGAAAAGTGGGCCATACATAGGCAAATTCAGGTTTTAGCTGCCATCAGCACAGAAGCATTTCTTTTTAATTAAAAGAGAGGGACAAAAGAGGAACAAAGAAGTGCCCAGAAAAGCATAAAAACATCCCATCTCCAGTAAAGTCCACTCAGATGCATTATATCAAGGGAGGGCGATGGAAAGTTTTGAACATGGATCACATTAGCCGTCCTAATGACTTGGCAATTTCAAATTTGCAGATACGAATTACTTATCCAAACCTATGGCTGTTACATAACATATGTCCCTCTTGAAACAGATAACATGGACATGTATATGAATGTATATTTAGTTACATGTATTTGTACTAAAGAGATTCTTACGTGTAGGAATGAGATTGACAATCGTCATCTTCTCCTGGTTGCCTTTGTATTATGAGTTGCAACTCAAAAGTAAAAAAATATCCAAATAAATCTTCAAACATGATAGGAGTGTTCTGATTGCTGATAGAGGTATGCAATGGATCATACTGCTGTCCTAGGCCATTTAGGATGCTAAAAGACTTAAGGGCATGCAAAATATAAGCCCATCAAATGATTCTACCTTTAGTTTTAAGTCATCAAAGTTTCTCGGCAAGACATCGTGCAAAATCATTATGATAGAATCCAACGGTGACTAATGTCCAATTCAGTGTCAAATTACTAGTGCTGGCAGGTGTGTGAAGGGATTAGATAGATCATAGATGGTAAGGTACCCAAAAGGTAAAATTTGTGGAGAATTCTCCCTCTTATATATGCATATATGACACACCTGAACATCTTCAATGGCAGAACGAAGCTCAGGAGAATCCTTCACTGCATTGAGATGGTTTACTATCCCCCAAACTACTCGCAACCGATCCATGATCTTCTCCAATGGATCCACCAGTCCTGGCCATGTTGGCTCCACCATATTCTCCAATTCATCCAAATCACTCTCCTGCAACTCTTAACTCTTCAATCATCAATGTCACCACATTCTCTTCAAAAGGAATTTAAAATGTATACAAAAAGAAGAAAAAAGAGTGAGAGAGTGAGACTATTGTATACACTCTGAAGTCTGAACTTATCATTTGAATGATAAGGTTGAGCAAATTGGTTCAATGGGCCCACCAATGAAGGGAGCAACTGTTACAGGTAATGGGCTTAAAAGCCAACATATTGGAGTGATTAGGGATGTCAATGGACCTTCCATTACCTTAGTTCCGCGCAAAAACTGTGAGGTATGGATCCTCTGTTTTTGAATCCATACCTGAATATCCTAATACCCAAGTAATATGCATAAAATAATATATAGAATATAAACTAATACGAATTATATTATTAATCATTACTTTATAAAGAGATTAAACAACATGGGAGAATGATACAGGTGGTAGATTCTAGACCTTGGTACTTGTGGCTGATCACAAGTTTTGAGTCTTGGTACCTATTCTTTTTTCAATAATATATATTGAGTCGAGTACATCGCAGTTGGACCCCGGTATAAATCATCATGATTATCATAAAAGCCTTATTCCAACTATGCTGGAGTCAGCAAAATATAAAATACCCTCTAGCCGAATTGACTAGAGTGATAACTTGTAAGAAGTGTGTAGTGTGGAGGTTGCTCCTAGTTAAAAGGGTATTCTCATCCCTTTTCAATAGTTTTTAACAAAATTCAATCAAAATTAGTCAATCAGGGATTCAAACTCTACTCACACACCCATGTCCCCGACCGGCTGAGTTAAACCATATTGTCAAGGAGTTAAGGTGATTATCTTACAAGTTCAATGACTTTATATTTAAAGAAAGAAAAACCCATTGACTCTCATCCCACAGTACGGTCCATTCATGGTAGTCAACCCAGGGTCCAATGAAGGGGGTGTTTTCCATAAGGTGGGCCCTTTTATGTTGGCCTAGGGTGAGCATGGTAAGCAGGGTTCCTAAGGGGTTGCAAAGCGGTATCCAATTCTCTCGAAGTTCCGAACTGTATAAAAAATTGGGTTTGAAACTAATTGAAACCTATTTTAGGCTTTGATTTATAAAAGGATCCAGTCGAAAACCAAATTTACATTTCGATTGATAAAGAGGTCTGGTTATGGGTTTATATAGGTTCCAACCGATATACCCAAGACGCGACGTACAAGTCTTTAATGTTGCAAAGATAATAGGCTTAATGCATTTTTATAAATTAAATGATCTCTTTATTTTAAGAAAAGAAATTTAAAAAAAAATGAATTGAAGTCATATGTGATTTTGGAACTAGATCCTGGTACTTTAGTTGAACCCGATTCCAGGACCTCATATTGGGATCGGGTCTAAAACCAACAAAACTCATTCTGAGTAGGAACCAGAACCGTTTTCGGGTCCAATTTGGTTCCGACCCGGAATTGTCTCTGTTTGCATCCCTGGTTGGCTGGTTCTAACAAGAAGACTTGCCATATTTAAAAATCAAGACAAGAATAAAAAAAAAAAAAAAGTGGTTTATTGAAAGTAGTAGAGAGAAAGAAAGAAAAAAAAAAAAATGTTAAGTTTGTGGGGGCAGAGAAGAAGTTTACAAGTTTCTTCAACAGATATCGGATCCCTGGACGGATGTGCTTCGGGTCGACAGCATCGTAGGGAGGGAAAACGAAATCCTTGAGAAGAGGATTCGATGATTTCATTTCCAGCGCTTCTTCTTCTTCTTCTTCTTTTTCTTGTTTGGAAGCCATGAAAGAAGCAGTAGCTATGATGCACTTGTGACTTGCGACTTGGGAGGGAGAAGATGGTGGGGAGAAGGCAGTCGCGTCTTTGACTTCTGAAACATGGAATCCTCAATCCCCGTGGTTATACACACCATGCGTTGGGTTTGTTTGTTCACGAGAGGATTCCTCTATAGAAGAGGAAAATGGGTTTGATTTTCTATTCTCCCGGCACATTTTCCTTCCCAGGAAAAATTAAGAAAAATGAATTGGACCTTCTCCAATAAAAAGTAGGAGAAATGCTAGGGAGACCGAATGGGAGACCGCATGCAATTGAAATGACATCTTTCACCCTCAAATTTCTTTCACTCCAACTCACACAGTCACTCAAATGTCTTTTCAACTTCTCATTTTCAAAAATCAAGCTCCCATTCGGGCTCCTATTCGATCCATAGCATTTCTCAAAAAGTTTTCTATTGCCCTGTAGTGGTAGGAAATATTAATCTCTAGATTTTCTTTTTCGATATTTAACTAAGGTGGTCTCTCATTTGGATTTGCAAATGCTAAATGCCCTATAATTATTTTAGAATTTTAAAATTTAGAAAATTTTAAATTTCATAAATGCAATATATCATTTATCTCAAGAATTACATCAGAGTATCTCACTCAAGCATCTTATAAGTGGTGAAAGTAGTGGAACACTCTTCATGCATGTTGGATGTCTTCCTATTTTATTTCAATAAGAGTTGGCTCCACCGTAGGATTGAGCATAATAAAATTGTATTAGTCACATTGATCAATCTAAGAGTGGGGCCAATTCCTATTTAAGTAAAATCTTGGACATCCCATGCACAGGAATGACATTCATTTGAGTGACTCGGGTTTTCAATAGGTGAAGTTCCGCTCCTTCCACTCAAAGGTAGCTTGAGTGAACACTGAGAGAGTTTGGGCTTCAACTTAAACACGTGTTTATGTAACTTTGCATTATTTTTGTTTTAAAAAGAGAAATCTTGTATTTCTACCTCTCACAAGGAACTCGAAACTTCTATATTGAGGGAAATCAATTAATTTCTTTCGCAAAGCAATTTTTCTCCTTTTCATCTAATCCTTTCATTACACATACTTTTATTAAGAGTGGCAGGTGTTGAAGATAAATGGATATAAATTTTAATGGGCCTTTAATTACACACTTACCAGAATGACCCAAGGGGTCGTTTGCTTTTCATTCATGGTACATGGGCAAATGTTGCAAATGCGAAACACGTTTGCATGTTTGTCAATTTAGGTCTTGGGGTTTATTAGCTAAATACCCAAATTGAACAGTTCGGATTACATTATGAGGCCCAATAAAGGGGGTTGATGGGGCCAACAAGAAAAAAAAATACACCATGTGAGAAACTATATAGTCCCTTTTCGTAAGGGGGGGTGTGACTCACTTTTAACCCCTATATAGATGTGAAATTTTGTTATGTGGCCTTGTTCATGCACCATTTTCATACATAGACAAATGAGCATGATGACACATAATCATTACACTTGTGAGCCATTTACATCTGTATATGACCACAAACATGCGACCCCTAATCTATAAAAAATCTCAATTTATTGAAAGTTCAATTGATGATGGATTTGGGTGCAGGTCCTGTTGCGTCCGGACCTAAATACTAAAGTGTATTTAAGGCATATTAATAGATATTGTGATACAAAATAACCAAGGTTTCCACATAAACTTTTTCATGAAGAGGACACATCTCAGACAATAAACGACGAAGGAAGATTTTATTAATATTCAGAACTGTCTTTCCCCTACTGAAATACTGTTATAAATAAGAAACCAGAACCTCTTATTCCAGGGCTCCTAACCAAATTGAGAAAACTAAATAATCAGTTTGTTTTAGCCCTCTTCTACAAAGCATAAAAAGTCAGAAAATGGAAAAGAATTGCAAATCTTCATTTTTTTTTTCTTAATTGCTTTTAGGGTGTTTTTTTATACAAATATAATTAAATAATTGAATATAAAGGTTGTGAGAATGGAGCTTCAATGCATTACATTTCAGACTAAACACACAGAAATCAGTATTGGTCATGGCCAAGACCTTGACATATCAGGCTATATGGCTTGTTTTCAGCTGAGTTTTGGAAAAAATGGGTGTGATATGATTGTACAAACGAAGCAATAGAGATCCCAAATAAAAAAAATAAGTTCCTTGGTGTGTTTGTGGGAAAAGAGGTATCCGCAGTAGAGAGGAAAATTAGCCTGATTTTCCGTGTTACTTCTTTTTCAGTTGTTTGGTTAGAAGTATTTTCCACGTGGAAAAGGAAGAAAAATGAAATAATTTTCTTAAATAATGATTGCTTCAATTTCTATGTGAGGGGTAGAAATGTAGGACTCCTCTCTCTTTCGTGAAAATGGAAATCCGCATAGAGCATAATCCTCTTAGTGAACAAATGCACCCTGTCACAAGAAAACCATTCTTTAAAAAAATTTAAACTCGAACATAACTTCCAGGCTGAAATCTACCACCAAGGAGTGTTCTTCGTACGAATGGCTTTCTATTAATAGACCAGCTCCTTCTTAATGCTCTGCGTCTTCTCCAAGCAGAGATGTGTGCGTAGAGATATGGAAAAGCAACACAGAGTAGTAGGAAAAGCAGAATTGCAGCACACAGAATCATGACATTGCGAAACCCATCTTTTAAAGAAGGGTCATTTTTCTCTGTCCATGGCAAACCTCCAACGTTCATTCCAAACACTGTCAAGAAAGGAAAATATTTGTTACATGCTTGATAACAAGAGCATTTATTTTCCTACTGATTACCATATATCCGACAAGCATTGCACATATTGCCACACATTATACATTAGCAACAACCTTACCAATTTTTATTGTATTTCTGTAGTATTCACATACAATTTATATAGTTTTACGACATTCCTACCCTAAAAGGAACAAGGATGCTCGATTTTCAAACGAAAATGAAAAGGTGCATTGGTTATTTGTAGCCAGCCATTCCTACCCTAAAGGGCTTTATTGGTTTGCATACAATACATAGGAATTTATGCATTAGTAGTTAAAAACAAAGATCCAAGTTGAATATACAGAAATGACCTTCAACTAACTTCCCCTTTAATGGAAATTAAATCAAGGAAAGATGAGAAATGAATACCCAACCATCACCCTAGTACTTCAAATCCTAGGATAGTCGAGGTCCCATCTCATGGCTACCATTATATCCTTCACCCCTTACCCCGTATCATTTGCACTTCACCTCTTTGTAAATCCTTAAAGTGGAGATCATTTGACAATGAAGTCTTATGTATTCAAATCCTACATTTTCTAATGCAAACAAAGAGGCCCTTAAAGGAAAAAGAAGAAGAAACATATAATAGTAGTTGGATTTTTCAGAAGATATTTGAACTCATGCACTACTGCCCCTGCCAGCGGGCATTGGTGTTCTTAACTCAAAACAATAGAATTTTTGTATTCTTCCTAAGTTGGCCCACTATCCAAGAGTGATACTATCAACCTGCAAACCCAGGGATCCCTGGGTGTGTTTGTTGATATCGACGTGCAAACCCCACACAACTATAAGTGTACCGGACTAAAAAGAGTAGTTTTTATGAACTACTTCATACTACCTATATAGCTCTAAGATAAATTTATCCTTATAGGTTGATTTCATATAAAAGAAATTAATGTACGATATACAATCCATATATCATTTTAAATATATTCATATGGGCTCATTGGCATGGGGATTCTTGAAGTTTCTGTAGGTGGACACTAACACCTCATATTTGTCTAGATGCTAGACAAATATATAATGTCCATGTAACTATATCTTACAAGGACTAAGCAAAAGAACACTCAATTAGAAGTGAGCGTGGCCAGGGGCGGAACCAGAGGGCGCTGGGGGAGGTCGTGCTCCCCCTGCGTAAATTTTTTATATATTAAAAAGCGTGATTTAGAAAATTATGATGTGAAGAAAGCTTACCTCCAGTGACAATAGATAACGGGAGAAAGATCATCGAAAGGAATGAAAGGTAGTACAGCTTCCGATTTATCTGCTCGGCCTGCCAACTATCAAGACCAGCCTGAATTACTGTGACCCTATTAACTATAAATCCCAGATTTTCTTTTAGCCTCCTGAGTCTGCCAATTATCTCCTCAAGAGAGACAATGTCTTCACTTTTAAACCAACTTTTTGTAGCACTTTTCTCTTTGACGCGGGGAAAAACTTGCTCACCATGAGCCACTACCTAGATCATTGCAGAGACAAATCCATTAAATGAGCACTCGCGCAGCTATAGTAGAATCAGTTCCAAATTCAAGCAAGAAAGTGAGCCAAGTATCATTAGTGTATAGACTTTAGAAGGAACAATGGAGGAGTCTCCAGAAACATTTAAGTACTGGTTGCCGCGCCTTCTGAGAAAGCTAATACCTCATGCAATCCTACATGCAGTTGAATGTTTATAATAGGATCTGAGTCATCCATCAGGTCAGCGGCACCATGGAGGTGTTGAGGTTTAAAAATCATCTCAGTTGGACAATTTTAGATTTCGTTTTTTATTAATTCATTTCAGAAGTTGATTAACATTTCTTAACTACTCATTTTCTCTTCAAACTCGGCATTATGATTAAATAACAAGCAATTTAGAACTCATACAGGTGCTCCTGTTTCAGACTATAAAGATTTCCACCTGTGGGTTGGCAAGTAGGAATGCACATGACAAGGTCCTCCATAAAGTAAGGTCTTGATGATAGAACACTGGAAAATACCTGTAGGAGGCGTTGTAAATTCAGATGCATTTTGGGGAATCTTCTATCATCCAGCAGCTGTTTCTTCAGTGCAAAGCCACCTGTACCCAAGGAATTAATCATGTTAAAAAAAAAAGGGACAAAACTATGCTAAGGAAGAATTGTTTGAGGAGATCATTAGTTTAGAAGGGAATCAGCATGGAATGACGTTAATATAATCCACATTTTTGCTCCACCTTCCCAAATTGAAATCCAAGTCTCCTGTCCTAACTGAAATGGAACCGAAATCAATTTCGGAGAGCAACAAACTCACCTAGCTCCCACACTTCCAGTGATACCTGAATGCATTCCAAGTTCATTCCAACAAAGATCATTGATTACCTTTATCCAATTCGAGCTCAACCGTATCCAATTCAATCTCCAGTTCGATTACTATGTCTTGAATGTGATCCATGTGTCTATCAACAATGTGCACAAGGAGGTTTGAAACAGATCTTGGCACTGGGTTATCCGCCTCTTCAGAATGATTCATTGTCAAAAGAAACTCGAGAACATGCTCCCTGATCACAATTCCATTTGGACCTGTCTTATCATCTATAACCAAACCAGGAGTTTCAATGCTGGGAATCTCTGAAAGAAGCGATTGACCGACTGGCGAGAAGCTCAACCTTGGAATGCGGCCCAAAGACACCGTAATCACTGAATTCTGGGTGATTCTAGCTGCAAGTCTAAGAGTAAAGTTGCTGGTAGCCGGTCCTGGTGAATTTACCCGGAAGACAAGCGCCCCATCAATGTATCCAAAATAGGGTCCATTGCTAACTAGCATGAGAATGTCTTGTAGTTTAAGGGGTGGACAAAGAACATCAATAAGGTACTGTGCAGACAATGAAAGCTTATGATTTCCCTTTGGTAGTTCTACATGATACCAACAGAATTCTCTCCCTCTACCCTCTGTGAGATCCCATTCCTTGGTGAAATAGTTACCTAATCCATCGAATTTGTAAGCTTTCTGTCTCACAGCGCCGGGGAAATGGGTACGGTAGAGACGGGTATCTTTTGCAGGAGATTTGAGACTTTCCTCTTCTATTTCATCTGCCTCTGCGCTCGTTTCTTCCAGGACTAGTTCCATCTTTCACAGGAAGAAGGGAAATTTAGAATGCTTCAACCCCAAAATGACTAACTAAATAAACAGATTCTATCAACAGAACCTGCAAATTTCCACCACTACTAACCCCTGAAAAGAAGAAAATATTTTCACATTAACTCAATATGGAATAGTACTGCTATCAATTATCTCATACAAAATAAACCACAGAGAATGATTGTGTGTTATCTAAAAGCAAAAGAAGAATCTCCCTCTTTTTTGTTCATGCTAAAACAAAGAAAACTCTTCCAGCAAAAGAAAAATAACAAAAAGAAGAAAATTCAATTCAGGAAATGGAAATCAGTTCATGTAAAAAGGACCCATGAAAATTGACCTGTTTGCATTCATTATCTAAAAGCCTGTCAAAATTCATTAGCACCTAATCCAATCCCAAAACACCCATGAAAGATTGCAAATTAATCAGGGTATTACCTCATTCAAACCTACTCACCGAAAGGTACAATTACAGAAACAGAAATCCTCTCCAAGTTCAACAAATGAATCTAATAAACCAACTACAATCTCGAATTTATTAATTCCCAAAACCTGTATAACATTCATTTTTACCATCCGTTTAACCGAAAAGCTAATTGTGTAATCAAACAAGTTATTGCATAAATTCAATCTCTAAAATTACAAAAGCAATCAAAAACTCTATTTGGATGCAAGCAAATGCATCTGAAAAAAAGTTACTTTTGACTGCTAAACCTTGGTATCAACAAAAATCAGAAATTAATAAGTCAATTCACCCCAAAACCATCACGCTCTGGCTCTTACCTCATTCAAACACAGAAAAACAACCCATCCCACGATAAGATAAAAGAAATCAGAAGGACCCATTTCAGAATCGACCAAATGAATCTGAAGAAAACAAAAATTTTGCTGTCATCAAAACCCAAAACCATAAAAATCCAACCTTTTCCATATATACATACAACTATTAAGAAATCCATATAAAGATTTTACCTTAACCAAACTCTGGAAAATCAGCAAATCATTGCATGAAATGAATAGCAACACTTCAAAAACAGCAAGACCCTCCTTCATCAGATTTACAACACGCAAAAAAAAATGCAAGTTATCTTCCTTCCCTTTCTTATTTCCAGAAAAGAATCAAGAGCCCAACTCCAGAAACAGCAAAACCCATCACCAGCCAAGCCATCTTCTTTCCTCCTTATTTCCCACTAAACAAAACCAAGGAAAAACCAAACCCATAATTTAAAAAACAGAACAGAGAAACCAATGTCAACTCTCCATGCAGCTTCCATCCTTCTTCCTAGAACCCATTTTTTTAAATAATCCAATTTTTTTTTCTTAAAAAGTTATAAAAAATATGTATGATTGAAAAAAAAATATACAAAAATGAAAAAACCTGTGTTTTATATCACACAATTATTTATATCTTTGACAGGAGCACTACAAATCATGAATCATTGTTATAATCAATGGGCTTCAATTAAATTGAGTTAAAGATGGAATATGTGATTTCTTTTCGTGCAATTTCTTCTTTTGTTTTTCTAAGTTTATTTTTTTTCTGGGAGTGTAGCGGATTTGTGGCCATGGAAGAGTAAATCACGGCTTGTCCAAACGGCTGTTTGGAGGCTACGAGATTCCAGGGTAGAAGAAAAATAGTAGAAATGCTTACACGACGTCCACCTCTCTTGTTTGCCGGGTTATGAAAAAGAAAAAAAAAAACACACCTGTATTTACCTGTCCAACTTGGTTATTCACCTTTGGGCCAGGTATGACAATGAGTCTGAGTTAAGTCTCCGACCCGCCCCTAGAGTAAGTTTTGTAGTGTATTTTTATATTTTGAACCGAATTAAGTTTGAAATTAACTTAAGAACTTAGTATCACAAATTATAAAGGAAAAACTACCGGAAAAACCCCCCTAGGACCCATAGAACCGACAAGGACCCAGTAACATGTTGAAGAAAGGAGAGGTCCTCAAGTTCCTTTCAAGTCTTTTTTTTTTTTTTTTGTCATTTTACGATATAGTTGATATCGACCATTTTGTAGTGTTCAGCAAATAAGACAATTACATATTGGAAAAAATCTAACCGATAGATTGATCCATATCGACCATTACGAGGAAGTGGTAAGAATTGATATCGATTATTCTATCGTGTTTAACAAATAAGATAGTTATAGGTTAGAAAAATCTTAACAACAAATTGGTCAATATCGACCATTCAGTCGTGTTTAATGAATAAGACAATCATAGGTTGGAAAAAATATGAACAACAGATTGGTCAATATCAACCATTAGAGCAAAATAGTAATAGTCGATATCGACCATTAGTTTTAAGAGGAAGAAAGAGCACTCTTCTCTATTCCACAGGCAAGCGAGAAGAACGCAAATCAAATGTTCGATAAAATGACTTTAAGAGTACCAAGAGTGAGAGACAAGAGAAAGATGATGAGGGATGAAGAGAACTATCTCCTGAAAAGGCTAAAATATATTTATGTGTTTATGTAAGGATTTGTATGGAAATGGGGTCAGCCTTGAGTGGGTTTGGACTCGTGTAAAAAGAAGGGAGTTTTGAGTGGGTTTGGACTTGTGTAAAAAGAAGGGAGTCTAAGTGTCATAGGGCGAGGGCAGTAAATGAGTGTATGGGGATGTGTAGTATGCTCAAGGTGGGGTGCGAGTGCGGGAGGCAATTCAAGTGGGCTGTGAGTGCAGGTGGGCGTCGTAGGGTTATGAGCATGGTGCTGCGTAGGTGTGGTCGCGCAATGGTGGGCAATGCAGTGAAAGTGGCAGCGCTGGTGTTATAACGGAGAATGGAGGAAATGAGAGTATGTGCGGTAGCAGAGTGAAAGTGGTGCAAGCGCAGTGGCAGCGCGTCAATGAGTGCAGGGAGAGAAGGGAGGTAGGAAGATAAGGTGGAGAGGGAGAAGGAAAGGAAGGGAGAAAGAAAGGAAAGAAAAGAAAGGAAGAATGATGAAAGAGAAGGTTGGTCGTGCAGTGTAGTGGAGCAGGCGCAATGCGGAGATAGAAAGTGCAGCGTGAGTCGGTGCAGGGAAGGAGAAGGGACCGAAATGAATACTATAGAATGATCGATATCGGCCAACATGCTATTGGGTCCTCGTTGGTCTTATAGGGTCCTATGGGGATTTTTATGGTAGTTTTCCCAATTATAAATCTATTGCAAGTTAAGATTTTGTGTATGACTCAACATGCATCAATGGTTAAAGTTTAGATTCATATTGTGCCGAACCCAACCGGCCCATTGCTATCCCTACTTTTAGGGTGAATCGACTATTTTTTTAATCAAGTAAGAAACCCATTTTAAATAGAGTTTTTCTTAGGCCTATTTTAGTTGAAATTGATATGAGCTAAATCCAATCTATTTTGACAAATATTAAAATTATATTGGCATCATTATTAGAAAAATTAGAAAAGTAAAGTTAATGAAACACTGTAAAATAAGAGATTAATACACATTTAACTTGACCCAGATCAATGCCCTTAGTTTAATCTAAATTACATTATGTCTAAAGAATCATCAACTGCAAATTATATTGGGTTTATCACCTGGACAAATATCGGCTTTGGACTGCCAATCAAATTACAAATTTAGTTATTTGTAAAAATGAAAGGGCAGGGGTTACTTGTAAGTTATAAAGGTTATAGGTGTCCTTTTGTAAAATTCCTAAAATACAAGGAAAACCTCTATTGTGAAAGTGTACATTATGGCTTTACCAACCTGCACCGCATGACCCAGATGGGGTGGTTCTGACTGAGGAATGTGTAAAACCATGTCTAAAGAAGAAGTGAAAAGGTCTTGCTTTGGGTCCAGTTGGTCATGGGCTGAGCCTGACAGAGAGTACAGTAGCTTTGGGTTCAGTTTAGGCCTTAGCTTTTAGGATTAAGTTGGTTCTGAATCTGATATTTAAGCTTGTTTGATAATAATTTGGGCTGAGCTTGGATTAAGTGTTAGAAAGCTTGAAGCCGGCTTTGCATAACCCGGACTTGATCAAGCAGTGCATAAAGGTTTAAAGCCTGTCCTGACCCGGCCCATTATCTGCCTTATCCAACCAACATTTTCACGCATGTATATAAAAATAAAAATAAACATAAAAAAGGGGGACAAATAATACATACAATTATGGACCTCTTGAAAAGATCTTTATAATGATTTTGAATACTTAGAAATCCAACAAAAGAATAAGATATGGTTTTTGGAAGCTGAGAAGGTCAAAGGAAAGAAACGAAGATCTGATTCGTCCATTATATGACTTTTCAATGATTAAATCCAATAAACAACTAAGGAGATATCACCTCTGAAAGCTGAGAAGGTCAACAGAAGAAAATGGAGATCCATTTAATTAATTAGCATATCATCAATATAAACACCAAAGGGACAGACAATATCCCTTTTAACGTTCCTCTTGAAAAGATATTTCCAATGATTTTGAACATCAAGAAATCCGACCAACCAAGTATTACTTGTAGTTTTGGTGTGTTTAAGGTGACACTTGCAATGATTTGTGTATATTAGTGAATGTACAAGCGGTATATCTATATACAAGGCAGTCTTTCAATATTGAGAATCTTAAGGTACAAGTCATGTTAGACCCCAAGGGGTTGGCTGAGTGGTCGGAACCACGGTTTATCTCTCTTCCGAAGCTAGAGGTCTTGGTATTGATTATCGGTTCCTCTCTCTTCATGAACAGAAGGCTGAGTCCACTAATGCTACCGCCTAGGGGCCACAGGGGTTTTACCCGACTCCTCTCTAGGCCCAAATGGATTAGTCCAGCTCAAAAGGTTGAAAACCCTCCATTAGCAAAAAAAGAAAAAAAGAAGAAGTTACAAGTCATGTCCTAACTAACTAATACACCATGCAAAGCCACTCCCCCAGGGAAAGAATAAAAAAGAAAGAAACAGAAAAAACTAGGGTATATTAATATATATATATATATAGGAAGTTTGTGTTTGGGGCAGAGAGGAGGGGGGAGGTCGGCAGCTATGCACGGGGAATTTCTTGGAGGGCTTATTGAAAAGCTAAAATTCTCTATAACTTAGGGGGCGTTTGGCTAAAAGAAGAACATAATATCACCAAATTTAAATATTGTAAGATTTCATTACTACAGAAGAAAATAGTATCATATTATAATATTATGTCACTTATGGTGTTAGGCAATTACTACAAATTCCAATATACCTTGAAGTGTTTGGCAATTTATAAAATTTTTACTAGATAATGCACTGAAATAAGAAATGAATAGAGAAATCGGGATGATTGACCCAATGGGAACCCACTACACTACACCAAAAACGGGAATTTGGGACGCTTTAGGAACGGTTTAACGGATTAGGAATGGACGGATTAGGAACGGTAATGCGTTCCAATTTCCTGTTTTCCGTTCCTAATCCGTTAATCCGTTCCAAAAATAGGAAATTGGAACGGTTTTGGAACGGTTTAACAGATTAGGAACGGGCGAATCAGGAACGGAAATCCGTTCCAATTTCCCGTTTTTGGTGTAGTGCTAACTAGTAGTTATACTATATTGATTTAATATCGGTAACCATGGTAGGGCCCATCTAATTAGAAAATCATTAGACAGAATGTTAAAACCCACGAGTAATGTATTTTAATCAATGTGGGTCCACCAAATGTTAATAATTATAATGTAATACATCCAATGGTGAATATAGCAGAGACCCTTATTGAGTGTTAAACATCATTGAAGAACTCATTTATAAAAAAATCAACGTGGGACCCATGTAATGTTAACAGTCATAATAACCAAGCTAATTATAACAATCACCAGGGGGCCATTAATATTGGCAATCATGGTAGAAATTGCCTAATGTGATTTTTGTAGGACCCACTTAATGTTAGTAAGCAATAAAGAAAGCAATAAAGAAGCAATGTAATTATGATAGGGCTATGGGACCCACATAAAATTTATAAATACTAACAGGCCAATCTAAGATTGGGAGTCATAGTAGAATTCCTATAAAAACCATCAATATTAAAGAAAATGTAGTTGGCCACCATAGTAGGAGTTTCTCATAAATTCCCACTCTTGACCCTTGTTTTGGTTAGTTTTCTTAATGAAAGATTTTTTTTATACAACATATACTTGAATAGTAGAATATGAAGGTTTTTATAAAAAAGTGAGATATTGTAGGATACTTTCTAAGTTATCCAAACACCTAGTTTTTTAGATGTGTAGATTACATTCTAAAGTAGAAGATAATATAGCAAAATCCTTAGAAATATTTGCTTTCCAAACACCCCCTTAACAGGGTTTCCAATTTTTTGGATGGAAATTTTTTTTTTTCATTTCTATGGGGTTGTTTTTTAAATTTCTAGAGGGACAATGGACACGCCCAGTCCCTACCTAGTTCTCCCACTGGAGTGAACATCTAAGGTTTGTCAAGAAGAAAGCGAAACCCCACTCATGTTTGAGATTTGGTGAGAAGATTGGCCATTTGAGGAGACGTACCCAAGCCAAGATGTTGGCCAACAAGTTGCAATAGGCTTCATTCTTTCATAGAAGACTTCATTATCAGCAATTTGAATTTCACTTTTGTTGTCACATAACATGGGAGTGAGGGAGGTGAAGGAGACACCCATATATATCTCCTATCAATCCTACAAAGCCAAACAGTTTTTACAGTGGTTTCATTACTCATGACCTCTTACTCTAACATGAAACTTAACTTGCAATGATTTATGCATATTAGTGAATGTACAACTATTATATTTATATACTCGGCTGTCTAACCTTATTATTGAGAATTCAAAGGCTTAAGTTACAAGTCATATCCTAACCAATATATCATGCAGCTAGTTACGTGAAATGTGCATTGAACTTGGCCGAACATGGGCCTATGTTTCTTAGAGTTAAAATGGGATTGAATATGCCTCGGTCCGGCCAACCCCTCTCATTTACCTTCTTTCAAATTCACTTTGGAGTTCACATCTTGTGAAGCTTGCACTTGGGAGAAATTCTAATTGCTCCTTTCCTTAGTAGAGCCTCCCAAAATAAATAACTTAATCTTAAATGAAATATACACAAAGCTTCACTTCAATTGGATTTGGACCTACCATCATATCATATTCATCACATATGAAGGACATTTCTTAAATTGTGGAGTCAGGGATTTTGAAAGTTTCCTAAGACCAAGACCACCTGTGTGCAGAAGTTGAGAAATATTGGAAGGGCTATTTTGGGAGCCCTAGGGCACGTTTGACAAATAGAGAGGAATGCTCTCTTTAAAAGAAGAAGGGTTCTTTGAGGAGTGTTCCAAGTTTGGCAAAAGACAGAAATCCTATAATCTACACTCTATGTGATCCAATGATTATTTATTTTTTGTAATTTTCTCGAAATCCATGAAAAGCCAAGGAGTGAGCTTCCAACCCATAACATTCCTTGGCACTCTAGAGAACTCTCGGATCTTTCAAACGGGGCCCATAAAAATTAAAAAATTAATATTTTAAAATTGGACCTTTTTTTTTATATAAATATCTCAAGATCCACGATGGATCTATGGCTGAAATTTGGTCTCCTACACGGTCTTGGTATACTGGAAATGATTCACAGCTTGGATCATCATTTTGGATCCCCAAAAAAAATAAAAAATAAAAAAAGAAAAAAGAAAAGGACTGCCCATGTAATCCCTTTTTTTGCATTGTGGCATATGAACGGTGTGCAGTTTTTTGCCTTTTTCTAATGATCCATAATGAACTTGAATGCCCAAAATTGAACTGTTAACCATTTTGGACCTCTTGAAGAGTTTGAACGGTTTGGATTAATCAAATGGGCCCCACAAGAACTCAGAAGTTATGATTCTATATTTGGAACACTTTCACAAATAAATCAAGATCTGTGAAGGATCAACGGCTGATTTTTGGTATAGCATCTATTTTATGCCTTTTAAACATGATTATTGGATCAGATCCACAAAAATCTAAAAATCTAAAAGAACAATGATGCTAAAATGACACCCAAAGGCACTGTTGCTCTGCCTTTTCACCAACACGCAGACTTTCATTGTCTGACAGGTAGGGTTGTAAATGGGTCCCCAATTCTCCAATTACACGAAGGTTCCGAACTGTTAAAAACTGGATCTGGGTCCTTATTTAGGCCCCGATAAGTAAATAGGTCCAGGTCCGATTCCACGAGTTCCTATTCCGAAGCCAAGAAACCGGTTCCGAAACGATTCCGGGTCCGGATCCGGTTCCACCTTTTCCTTAACAGTTCCGGTTCCAGGTCCACCATGTACCCGGACCGAAACCGACCCATTTACAACCCTACTGTTAGGGGGAGGTCTGACGCAAAGAAGCATTTGACAAGATGATGGGAGGATTCTTTTCTCTAGTTTCCTATGTTTACCAAGCGTATATTTTCTGCGGGAGCTCGAGAAACCTGAGATGATTCCACGCTGCGGAAAGTTGCCAAACATGCACTTTGAGTTTTTTTTTTTTTTTTTTAATCCAGCCATGTAGGCTGGGACCCAAGAGAGAGTCCGCACACACGCAGAAAGACAACCTACACAAGCATAAAGAAGGCCCATACATGTGGAAAACAAGCACACACCAGCGAGAAGAAAGCCCCCACAAGCAGAAATAGGTGGCGTAATCAAGGTTCGAACTATGGGTAGCCAAGTGAGAACTACCGCCACTTACTAGTGAAGTAAGTGGCCGTTCTTGAGGGCCTCGGAGTTGTCTCAATTATAATGGTTAATGTTAGTACTACAAGACCGAGGTGTCTTGCAAATTAGCTATCACTAATTTGGAGGGTAATTTGATCTTGTGTATTTTATTTTAAAAAGATCTTTTTTTCTTAATTTCAAAAATTATAAAGTGGGTAAAAAAACTTAAAAAGAAAAAAAAAACCCAAAAAGAATACAAACACCCAATTCGGTGCAAGACAACACTAACAAAAGTGCACAATACAAAAGGTCCCCAAAACCAGCTTAAAAAACAAAAGAAGAGCTTACTTAGAAGCTTACATATAACAAAATGAAGACAGACCACCAAAAGTAGGGGTGTTCATGGTCCGGGCTGGGCCATATTCAGGCCTGGACTGATTTAAGAAACAAAGGCTCTGGCCCAAACAACGCCCAACCCGGGCAGTAAAGTCAGGCCCAAGCCGACCCCTTTTGTCAATTGGACCTGGCCGAGCCGGACTATCGATTGTTTGGATAAAATACACACAATTACAAGCACTCATTAGTCAGGCAGGTCTGGGCTTTGGGTTTTTATCACTTATTCCAAGCCTGGCCCAATTACTAAACGGGCCCAGATATACACCCAAGCCCCATCTAAGTCGGGCTGGCCGGACCCATGGGCACCCCCACCCAAAACGCAGGCAAGGGGCTATAAACGCATATGGCCAGGGAAATTGTAGAGAGAGGAACCTCTAAAGAGTGAAGTCTTTCTTCAAGTCACAGAAAGCCCAGCTGCAATCTGCCTTCAGCTGGGAACAAGCCCAATCAAGAGATGTCTCAGTGCTATAAAAAAAACACACCTGCTTTTCAAAAATGAACCCAACCTATTTCAGAAGCATTTCCTCTTTAACCATTTGCATTCTTGATTGAAAGAAATTTTACATTTCATCTTCATTCACTCACTAGATATCTGCCATTTCTAGCTTTATTCACTTAAAATTTTGAGTTGTTTCCTTTGTCTTTTCACTTTTCAGTGCCTTTTTCTTATTGGGTTCTTGAATTGACAGAATCTACCCTTTTTTCAGTTCTTGTCATGCAAATGTGAATTTGAAATTTCCTTGGATGCCACAGAAAGGTTTGGGGAAGTTTTCAGTAAACCAGATAAATTGATAGGTGAGAAATATATGAGGTAAGATCCACTATACAAAAAGGTACAGGGTCTCATAATTTGTTTCACTTGAACCATCGAAAAGTGCATCCTAACTATAAACATTGAATAGGGATATTTTTCCCACATGCAAATATGATGAAGCCTAGTAAATTGTTGTGATTTGTCAGTACAAGAGGTAAATGCTTTTTCTTCTGAATTCTCACAAAAAAAAAAAAACAAAAAAAACACTAAAGTTCATGGTACCAGATTGAATATTCTGATCACATCAGTGATTGAAAGGGTTAAATTCTCTTCTGTTTATCTTCATAGATATTGTTAATTTTGATCATTCAGCTAAGCTACTCAAAAGACTTCATCAGTTTGACATTTTGATCTTTTTCGAGTTAAGAGTGTTCTATATAAACATTATCGGAAAAATAGGTTCAGATGTTTGAAGTGAATGGTAAAGGCTCCAGGTTACATTTTAAAAAATAAGAAAGACATTGAAATATTACATATAGAGTTAAGCTCCATTGTATACTGTCTTCTTCGAAGGCTTACGTGTAAAGTCTCACATCGCTCATGTGAGTGTCCGGAGACTGGGCTATATGTGTGGACTTCTCCTTATCTTGTATAACGTGTTTTGGGTACGCCAATGGGGCCTAAAAATAAAGCCGTGTCGGTACCCTATGGGGCCGAAGCAGTCAAATATTATGCTGGACTCTAGACATGCCTTCATATTAAAGGTGATAAAATTGAACCAAAAAGGGTAAAAATACACAAATGCACATCAAATAGTCTTCAAGTAAAAAAAAAAAAAAAAAAAAAACACAAATGAGTATCAAATAGTCTCATTTAATAGCAAATTATTATCCAACTATCACCCTAGTGAATCAAATTCTTTTTTTTGGGTATCCCAGGTTAGGGGGTTGGGGCTCCTAGCCCTCTGGCCAAGGAGCCCTTGGGTGACGAGGAGTAAATCTAAGGTGATGTGGGGTTCTCCTCTAGTGAGAGAAGATGAACTTTGGTGAGGTAGCACGTCCTTGGATGAGGAAAGGTACTTGCCGAAATTCGAACCTTGGGCTCGCTGCCAGGTAAGATCTGAAATCTCTTACCACACTAGGGTAAGAGGTTGTTTTTAGTGAATCAATGTCTTAGAAATAGGCGTCACATCTAATCTCCATTGCTTATAATCATGCAAGGCTCACCTCTTTAACATTTTTAAATAAAGCTTACCTTGCACGAATTCTTAGAAATTCAATAAAAAATTGGCAAACGTGTACTAAATATATATGGTTTTTAAATACTATGGTTGCTGTCAAATGGGTATGAGATTGCAATAGTCGAAAGTTGTTTGGATTATTAAGTTTCCTTTGGTTGAGGTCAAAGAGGAACTATTTGATTGCAGCAATCTACCCAAGTTAACTGCTTTGATAGTAAGCAACTCTGTCTCTCTTCTAACTGCCTAAGATTCGCTTGGGTTCTGACCTATGGGATACCAAGAAAAAATGTATAATTAACTTTATTTTCCTTCTATGATTTTAAGCTTCTCTCAGAATCTCATAGTGAATCCACATAATTTTCACATCTAAACTCATATGTATCAATCACTCAATTACTGTGAGGTTTAGAGCACTGCATGTAAAAATGGAGGAGTTGCAATGCGTTTTACCCGACTAAGAAAAGGTCGGTCCCGCTAAAAAAAAACAAAAAAAACTGTACATTGGCAGGAGACCTGCGGCACTGACTGTGGCAATGAAGCTTCTCTCTTTTCAAGCCTTTCACACTCTAGTCAAATGCTTAATAGTTAATATTCCCACATTCCTATGTGATCATTATGAAACCGATGCCCTCAAAAGTCTTAACAGTATGGTAGATTTGATACTAGAGAACATGACTATAAAACCACTGCCCTTGAAATTCAAACAGTATGGTAGATCTTAATCCTAGAGAGCCATGACTGACTGTCTTCTTTTAAGGGTATGTTTGTTTACATCGGTGTGCATAATTAAATGAGCTCCATCTTTAAGATAATTATTAAACTGAGAATGAGCATATAAGATGGAATTGTATATGAGACTTTTGATTTCATAATAAGATTTAAAAAGCAACAGCGCATACTAAAGACTATTTATTTCTCATCTTACTTTGATTCTATTTTCATAAAATAAAAGGTTATTCGGCCGTCGCCCATTTAACTCGGCCCATTGTAATAATCCATGCCATAGGCTTTTTTAATCTGTAATATTTGGCTTTTGGCTTGACCAGCGTGCCTAGCAAAGAAACAAATCCGGTCAATCTAGTGGGCACTTATTGTTGGTTGGATATGGATGGATCGGAGTGCCGTCAAACATGAAGAAAGGTCATCATCATCAAAAATAGTGTTTTTTCAGTAAGCATCATCATCAGAAGAAAAAAAACATGAAGAAGGGTTTTTTAATAATAAAAAAAACCACTCCTTTGAATTCAAGGCCTGCGGCCTAGCAACAAGCACTGGGACCCACCTCAAGTGCAGAGTCAAGGATTCCGGTTGCTTTACAGAAGCTCCACACCAGCACTGCCTGGCCCTCGCATATTAATTGTAATCCCCATCATCTCACACAAGATCATAATAATTCCAATCCCTATTATTTTAAGGCAATTATGTTGATTCATGAAGGATTTGGAGTGATGCAATTCAATGGTTGGCACAAAATAAGGAGAATCTCTCTCTCTCTCTCTCGGCACAAAATAAGGAGAATCTCTCTCTCTCTCTCTCTCTCTCTCTCTCTCTCACACACACATGGAGCACCGCCCGAGACGGTTTGCCGACCTAGAATCAAAAGTAAACGGGGATATTTACGAAAAAAGGTTCATTAAAATTGGAATCGTAATTGAGTACTCTAAATTTTTATAATATTAGAGAATGATCTCTAACCGTAATTTATTTTTTTCCTTCATTTTTGCCCATCATTTATTTATGTCAATAAAACTCATAATCTTCAAATCGATGGAAAAAAAAATAGAGGAGAAGAAAATTCGTAAATTTGTAGAGGTCGTCTCTATTATCCCATCCAAATGAGATCTCTGAGTTCAATCTCCTGTCATTGTTTTCCATCTTTTTTATCATCCACCTCTTTCATCATTATAGAGAATGATCTCATCTTCATCACATGGTAAATGTTTTCTCTTTGTTTTTACCATGTTCACCACTTAGACCATGTTCCCGAACCTATCAAACCCATCAAATTTTTCCTGGCCTATGCAACTCACTTACCGCAAACATGTTTTCATCATCTCTCTTGGTTCTCATCGCTTCTTACATTTTTCATTTTCACAACCAGTACACCTATTGCAACTTGGAACTAATTAGAACAACCGTTTGTTTTTCATCTTTTTTTATTGATTCCATCTAGTAGATTTTTTTTATAAATTTCTCATCATTCATTGCAACATTGACGTATGAGTCCCCTTGATAGTCTTTCTAATTTGAGTTTTTATTTTTTTTAAATAAGGACATGTGAAAAGGGGATTGGGTTGATTGTTTGAGAAAGAAGAGGGATAAAGGAGGTGATGTCTTTGAAATGATGGAAAGTGAAGGTGTGTTACATTCCATGTGTTTGTTAGAATACATAAGTGATATGTAAAGAATGTCCTTTTTTCATTGATGTCTAAAGTTTAAGTGTGTTGCCTTCCATGTATTTGTTAGAATGCCTAAGTGATATGTGGTGAGTGTCATTTTTTTCATTTATGTCTAGAGTTCAAGTGTGTTGCCTTCCACGTGCTTGTTGGAATGCCTAAGTGATGTTTTCTTGAACTTTTTTTTTTTTTTTTTTTTTTATAGAGGGTGCTCTATATTCATTCATGTTTAGAGCTGAAGTGGAGGTGGAGCCTTGTCTTTTTATAATGGTAGAGTCATACCTTTGTAGAGGTGGAGCCAAATTCTTTTGTTGTTATTATTATTTTTTTTTGGTAAAGGTGGAAGCATGTCTTTTTCTAAATATGGCACCATGTCTTTTTTTAATGGTAGAGCCACATCTTTTTGTAAAGGAGAAACCATGTGTGTTTTTTTGTAAAAGGTGAATTGTGACTAGTGGAACATATAATGTAATTTTGCAATAGTGGAGTGATGTCTCCTTTTAATAGTGGAACAATGTATCTTTATAGGTGTGTATGAAATGTTGCAACCATGCTTTTTCTTATTATGGTGGTTGCATCTTTTGACTGATTTATGAGCTATATTCTTTTATGTAACGGTGACCGCAAATGTTCTTCGTAAAGTAACAAGTCTTTCTTGTAATGTTGGAAAAGATAGTTTGCATCTTGGTTTATATTGTATTTATTGATCACTGTTATTTTGTGATTTTTGAGACAACTTTATTTTTAGTGGTGTTAATCGAATGCAAGTTCTCTTATATTCATGGAATAGTGTTTCTTTGAGTTTGTTTGTGCCTAGGTCAATAGTGATTGCCAATTTAGTGGGGTTGCTAATGTAACTTTTAAAAGTATACAATTTGAGAAGAAGGATTACCAATATAACCGTAGAACATTAAAAAAAGATATGAAATTCGTTGTCATTGACATAAATGTACCGAAAGGAGTTTACAGTGCATTCTGTCAAACACATAATTTGTAGATGTTGACAAAATATTCATTGACATCGAGAAAACATTCGTCGACATCAACATAAACATGCTTAAAGGAGTTTATAATGCGTTTTTTTATAACAGAGAATTTATCAACGTTGACGAAAAATTTGTCGATGTCGGCATAAACTTACTGAAAGGAGTTTACAATACATTTTTTAGAATAGAAAATTTTTCATCGACGACGAAAAATTCATTGACATCGACAAAATATTTGTCGACATCGACATAAACATGCATTTTCTTTCTTTAGAGTTTTGTTGACATCAGTGAACTCCGAGGCATAATAGGAAATGAAAGTAGGATTTTGGGCAGGAGGCATAGTTGTTGTGAATATTGTTTCGGACCCCATTTCGGTCTGTCCTCTAGAATGAAAATTTTTGGCCAATTCGGAATTTCGACGAAACTTTTCGGATTTATATTTCAGAAAAATATTTAAAATATAAAAAATATATAAATAAAAAGATAAAAAGTAAAAATATTAATTATGGATTTAATCCATTCTAGTAAAATAATAATGTAACACACAAGCATAATATTCAAACACATTCCTTACACAATAAAGTCTCAAACACTATTAAAAACCAATAAAGTCTCAAACAAACACATTAGCATCATCATCTTCGATAGCATCATCATCTTCAACCCCCAATTCCTCTCCATTCACAAGATCTGGACCTTCTTCCTCTCCTCCATCAAAGTCAAGAATTTTATCTAATCCTTGATTCGGTTGCTCCACACATGTCCAACCCCGAACGTCGTCCATAGTTAAGAGATTTGGTTCTTCACATATCCACTCATCCAAGATGTCGATGTTCTCCAAACTCTGCAAATTTTACCCTTTTTAGACAACACTCACAAAACAGAGGGCAACAACAGATTTAGAAAAAAGGGGAAGAAAAAACAATAAAAGAAGAAGAAGAAGAGATTATATAGTGTGTACCTGTCACAAGCGAAAGCGTGTCTGGGCCTGGGCTCCAACTGGGCGTGGTGGCGGCACCGGCGATTAGCAATGCAAAAGAGGCAAACCGAGAGGCGAGATGAGAGATGAGAGGGACTGACCTAGGATTTCGTTTGGAAGAAATGAAATGGGAAAATGATCAAGGTAGTGGTCTTTAACTTAAGTGTTTTTTTTTTTTTTTTTCATTTAACCAACCCCCTTTAGTTTTTTTTTTCTTTTAAATATCCTAAAGATCCATTTCGGCCAATATTCATATTTTGTAAATATCGGCCGAAATCTAACATTTCGGTCATTTTGGCCGAGATTGATTGATATTCAAAATGAAAGGTTTTGAATGTCATTTCGTTTCGGCCACATGACGTCCGTAACAAAAATTTTCTGCAATTTTGGCAAAAACGACACGAAATTGATAACTATAGCGGGAGGTCCTCCACCAAAATTATAAAAAATTGAGGTCCTCAGTTGTGGTTGCCTTTTTTAGTGGGATTTTTTTAGTAAATCCCCCAAATATTTAAGTGGGACCACTCCAAATATGAGGTTTTAAGTAAATTCAATCATCCTAACCCTTTGATGTCTGACACACAACGATTTTAAATAAAAAAAGATGTTAAACTCAATACAACGGTCCACTCTATTTCAATTGGTGTAAGCCCTATGGGATTGGGGGTTTTTTTTTTTTTTGGGGGGGGGGGGGCGGGTTTGATTTGTTGTTTGATAGTCCATTGTTGTTTGATAGTCCATTTGGATTAACCATAAGGTTGGCCCCACATGCTATGTGCACAAAAACATTATGTTAGATATGTGCATAGGGGCAATTTTGATATACACACACATATAATATTAATTATTTCTTTTGAATTAATAGTTATTTTTTCTTTAAGAGCTAAAAGGTTTTTATGTATGTTTCTTTTCTCTCCGCAAATGTGAAAAAACAGAAATTACAGCAACTTGCAAAATTCTCACCCAAGTTATTCACCTAAAAATTATGTTGCAAATTTTGCTAAGGTCCCATTTGTTTGCATGGAGTTGAATTTCAATAAATTTTAAGAAATATTTCCTAAAAGTTATAAAAATTGAAGAAAAGAAATGGTAAAATCAATAAATGGCCATCAAATAATGCTCTTCTATGGGAAAGGAATCAAGGAGAGATGAAAAAAGAATACCCAACAATCATCCTACTAAACCATATCTTAGGAAAGCTAGGACTTATTAATTTCTCCTCTTATGTCCTTGACCCTTTACCTTTTGTTTGAACCCATTTTAGCATGAACTTCCTGAATCAAATCCTATGCAAACCAAACTGCCCTCCTTCAGTACACGCCCAACATCCTTTTTCATATATTACACAACTCTGCAATTATCACATGGTGGAAACGACATTATAGTAGGAATCACCCAAATCTTATCAAAAAAGGATCTCAAGGCATCACGGTAGTAAGGACATCTCACTCTCACCAAAGTTTCAACGATGAACCCCTGGTGTTGGCGGGGCACAAATGCCTGAACATTTTGTTAAAAGAGCATGGATATGGTAGCACACTTTGGTGGAGCACTAGCGTTAGACTATGGTAGCTAAGCATCAGTGAGAGCAATGAGCTCCGAACCCCGCGGCAATACATTAAGCTAATTTAGAACTATTACAAGCAAAATATACTAAAGAAATCCTCTTACTATAACTATCTCATGAAATAGATAGATAATTAATACTGGGCTCTTTTACAGAACTCGAAAAGCGAGACAATGGGGGCATTTTTGTTCAATTCAGGCCCGGTATATATTTGAACAGCATTATGAGTCTTGTTTTCAATTTGAACTGCTAATAGATGGAGGGCCCTGCTAAATGCAAAATCAATAATTGATGTTAGGGGTAAATTGATAATGCTAATAGTTTGGGGGTTAAATTGAAAAAAGTGTAGAACTCAATATTAATAAGGATGGATTCAGCGAGTGGGGTGAAGTATCTATCTATTTCAAGAAATGTGCAGCGGGCAGTTAGACTTATCCATCAACATAAAGTTGGGGGCTTTGTCGCTCGATCCTCGAAGTCCAAATTCAATCTTTGCGTTTCCACTCCGTCTTTTATACATACGTAAGGTTCAACTTATGACAGCTGTATCATCTTAAATGAGTTTATTCTCTTCGAAAATTCCGCTCTTCGGAATCTCTCCTCAGTCCTTTCCACCCCCAAACCACCACCCCCCCCTCTCTCTCTCTCACAGATGTTTACCTTTGTGCCCTGCCGTCACGGATGTTGACATTCATTGCAGCCACCTTTTTAGTGGCGCAAAGCAAGAAAGATGTTCCATACAAAGCTGTCAATTGGAAGCAATGATACGGTATACTTTAGGCCAGGGAAGAACAAAATACGAAGCAATGAACGGATCAGAATCATATCACAAAATCCGACTTCAATAATTGCAAGTTCTTCATTAATGAAAGGCAAGCAGTAGTGGAGCACTTAGGATTCCAGCAGAAAAGTGCACAAAGATTAACCTATATATAAAATGAAAAGGGAATCACTTTCCCTGTGACGATCTTATACTATGTAAAGTGCCTTAATTCTCAGGTGGGACTCACCTATGAATTTCAGCTCAAAACATGTCATTCACATACATCCCTCTTGTATGTTGTGATTTTTCCGTTTATTAGTCATTCACATAATCAATTTTGATAGAACATTCATCCTCCTTGCTATCTTCCAATGATCAGCCATTTTGAAGATCTGTGTCCTATGTGCCATTTTGTTGCATCATGACTCATGAGGCCCTCTATTTGCCTTTTGACGTAGAAAAAAAAATGACAGACTTCTCCATCGGCAGAGCAGATAAAAGAGGATTTCGGATCTTGACCATTAAAATAAACAGCGGATGGATATTGTCAACTGTCTATCTTAAAGTCATAATGTAAACAAAGTATCTCTATTTAAAGTTGATTTCATATAATCCTGATTAGGCACGTTTGTGTTATTTGGATTTTTATATTCTGCAGTGGCTTTTGTTTCCTAAAGTTGTATGGCAAAACAAATCCAATCTTTAGAAATTATATTCACAAACTTGTGCAAAAATAGGTACTTTTTTTCCTTTCTATGTAAAAACAGTGTCCACTTAACTGTGAAAAAATAGCAGTGAGGAAAATCAAGTAAATATACTCTTAAACTCACCTCATTTTCTCAATATTACTAAATCCCAAATGGCCCATTTGCTTCCTGTGATAGGATTCTTAGAAATCAAAAGACATGCACTCTTGAAAGTAGTTAAAATCGAAGGAATCAATATAAATATTCAAAAATGGCATCAAACAGCGATCACCCCGAATGAAAAACTACTTAGCTAGAATACAA
The DNA here is from genome assembly GCA_029852735.1 of Persea americana. Lineage (NCBI taxonomy): Eukaryota > Viridiplantae > Streptophyta > Magnoliopsida > Laurales > Lauraceae > Persea > Persea americana. The sequence continues at coordinate 55,589,236 of CM056813.1, read as the reverse complement.
AAAACTGAATACAGTCTTCATCCCCACCTCCTTAAACCTTAAAGAAAGTGAAGATCTAACTTACATTTCCACTTTATTATATCTTTGCCCTCACTTCTTAAATAATCTCACATTTTTAGAGTCTGCTTAAAAAAGATTTCTCATGCATTTTTTAATATACAAATGGGGCCTGCTAAACCCCACACGAACCTACACTAGTAAATTTGGGGTGATTTTGAACTGTGGAAAGCATGTTAGAGTAACTCCAACAGAACCTTTATTTCTCCAACTCAGCTCCCAACGGTAGTAATTGGCATATCACTTTGCCTCCAATAGAATGGTCAAAACCACATGGCATTTAAAGGTTCTGTTGGCATACCATAAAGTAAGACTTCAAATCTTTTTTTTTTAAATAAAATAATAGTGATGAGTGCTACAATATCACTGTTTGGGATGGAACCCATGGTCAGTGAACGTTCGTGGTTCAACAGGATGGAACCCATAGTGCTGACTTTGCCTCAAATGACTGTTGCATTTGAAGTTGGTACTAGTAGCTATTTGGGATGGAACCCATGGCCAGTGAACGTTCCATGGGTAGATTTATAGCTGTTATAGAATTTATTTTTTTTGGACTTTTTTGAATTTTAATGGGTAATTTTAAATTATGATAATTTGAGAAACTCCTAGAGCTTGGATATCTATAAATTATGAGTGTTTGAATCCTTTTTTTACCTCATTCACACTATGGATTCTCAATTCTCTCAATTTTCTAATTTTTCTACCCAATATTCATAATATTTGGGTGAGGCATCTGAATTCCGTACTGATGATGCCCCGAAGAAAAAGGCTGCTGGTTGAGGTTTTGGCTTTAATAAAAGAAGATCGTCTTCTCATCGGCTCGTAGCTGAACACTAGTTTGGATGCTATGCATGGAAACGAGCATAAACTTGGGGTTTTTTGGGAACAAGTGGGAGAATACTATCACAACAATAAGCAATTTTCCAATGCTCGAACAGACAAAATGTTGTCATAACGATGGCAAAGACTCAAGCTTCTGTCAACAAATTTTGTGAATGTCTTACCACAATTATTTTCAAAAATCAAAGTGGCGTGAATGAACAAGGTAAAATTATATATATGAAGTTTTTTTTATTCTTAATTTGAGCTTACATTTAATTTTCTGAGTGTAAAAGCAAAAAAATTTACGAACATCTATACAATTCAAGATTCACCTTGGACCATCCTTGGATCTTGTTGAGACACCAAACGAAGTGGATACAACTGCAACAACAAGTACTAGAGAAGACATCCATAGAAAGAGCAAAATCTTCAACTTCTGACTACTCATCATCTTCTAATCCAAGCACTCTCATAAATATTGAGAAGGATGAGACAATTACCAACGCTTATGATCCCATGACGTGACCACTAGGCAGAAAGGCTGAGAAGAGAAATATGAAGCAAACCACTATCAACGAGCCCACACCTATTGCAGATCTCATAAAAAAATGATGGGTGACAAAAAGGAAAGAGATAAAAAAAAATAGAGTTTCTTAAGCAAAAAATCGAGCAATATGAGAAGAATGTGCAATTAAAGAAAATACAAATGGAGATGGAGATCATGAGTATGAATACGTCCAATAAGTCCGAGGAATAACAACAATACTATTTTAAAAAAAGACTTGAATTCTGAGAGAAGGGTTAGGTGGTGGTTTTTGAATTGTATTTTATTTTTAGAAATAATATGTATTTCTTATTTTAATTAATGAATTATTGTTTGTTTAAATATTATATTGCACTTTAATTTTATAAAGTTGTCATATCACTAGCCATTTTATAGCTGTTGGAGAAAACTAGCCATTAGAGAAAAATAGCTGTTGGAATATTTTATATATACAGACCGCTCTTGAAAAAAATTCTTACGCCTCAAGTTCTTACTTCTCATCATCTCAAAATAAGAAAATCTCTGGTTCATCACTTCGGAGATGTCTCAAAAGTATACCGATTCCTCTTCTGATATGATGGACGAGCTATGGCATACTGTCATAAATTCTGATTCAGACGAAGAGTTACAGATGTTGTGTAGGGCTACTCTAGAAGAAGAAAGAGAAAATTTACGAACGAGAACGAGAGTGCATCATGGTTCTATTCAAGGTCACGCAGTCATGCACATGATGAATCTCAGGACATCATAGGCTTTTTAATGACTACTTCAGTGAAAACCTTGTCCACACTCCCTCTCAATTTCGAAGGAGGTTTCGAATGCGCAAACCTCTTTTTCTTCGAATTATAAATGCAGTGGAGCCTCATGATTCATACTTTTAACAAAAAGAAATTGTACAATCAATCTTGGTTTATCATCTCAAAAGGTCACAGCTGCAGTGATGATGCTTACTTATGGAGTTGTGGCGAATACTGTGGACAATTACGTGAGGATCGCTGAAAGTACCTCTATAAAATCATTGAAAATGTTTGTTCAAGCGATCATTGATGTTTTTTGCAACAAATACTTGAGAACACCAAATAGTGTTGACATTTGTAGATTGTTACTAGAAGATGAGAGACGTGGGTTTCCTGGGATGTTGGTAGCATAGACTGTATGCACTGGAAGTGGAAGAACTGTCCAATTGCATGGAAAGGCATGTATGCTCATGGGGAGCACCGCGAGCCTTCTTTGATTCTTGAAGCCGTGACATCGTATGATCTTTGGATATGACATGCTTTTTTTGGGACTACCAAGACCGCACAACAATATCAATGTGTTGGATCGATCTCCTATATTTACCGACCTCGCTGAAGGCCGAACTCTTCCCGCCAGCTACTCAATAAATGATCATGAATATACAACTGGCTATTATCTTTTTTATGGCATATATCCATTGTGGGTAACATTTGTAAAAACAATTCCATGTCTTAACGGATCAAAGGCCACAAATTTTGATACAGCTCAAGAGTCCGCAAGGAAGGATGTGGAGCGTGCGTTTGGAGTGCTACAGGCGCATTTTGCAATTATTCGCGGTCCTGTTCCTTTCTGTGATCGCCAAATACTTCAACATATAATGAAGGCATGCATCATAATGCATAACACGATTGTCGAAGATGAACACGATGAAAGTCTTCTACCCAATTACGATGCACGAGATGCTAAAAGTAGTAACCCTGCTGTGTCACGTGACCACACTACAGAATTTCAGGATTTCATTTAAAACCATTTGTGCATTCGCGACAAGTGAACATTCTCAACTCTAGGCTGATTTGGCTGAGCACCTGTGGCACTTCTAATGTCAATATGAAGAAGCTTGTGATTGACTATAATATTATATAATTTGATTTTACTTTTTCGATAAAAAAAATGGGTTTCAAGTACAATTTGTGCATTTTTTATTTTTTTAATAATTTATTACTTTAATAACATTTAAATTGTACCAAATCCCATTAAATATAAGTAAGATATATATAATAAAGTAAATGAGGGGTAAATAAAAAAATAACTTACATCTCTCTTAGAGTTGTTCAAATGAGATGCCAAATTTACATGTCTTTTTTTTTACCACATAAACCTTTATTTTGAAAACTACGTACGTAACCATATTTTATTTGAAGTGTCTATTGGAAATGCTCCAAATGCTCCTAGAGCAAGCACATATCTTATATCGCTCCACCAACTCCTATCCTTGAATGTATAATGAGTTAAAGTATGGTAAGGTGAAGCATCAAAAGAGAGAATAACATATAAAGTGTTGTGATTGTGTTTTGTTTTTAGTTGTTTTGGTATGAATTTTTTTTTACTTTTTGTATAAAAATAGAGTTTTTTTATCTTTTAGTGGAGAAAAAATATTTTTATTTCTTACTTTTTTTTTTAAATTTTAATTTTGTTTTCAAATTATGTACTTTTTGATATTACCCTTATCATTTCTTTATCTTAATTCACTCTACTTAACCTCTCTAGTTTGAACACTTTTCTATCTAGTTAATTCCCAAAAACCCGCAGGTAACCATAGCTAGTACATGGGCTGGTGTAAAAAAAGATGGTAGCTTTTTCCACTGGGAGAATCCCGACAAGGTTCACGCACGAGAGAAAGCGGGCATCAATAGCAATGCGATAAATCATAAACCTCCACATGCAACAACAAAACCCCTCGCCTTAAAACCTTCTCCAAAACAAACCCACATCAAAATCTCTCTGTATCTCTATCTGCTTCATCTTCTTCTCCTCCAACAACAATGGGAACTGTCGAATCGGAGATGAACACAAAAACCCTATCAGAGGCAGAAGCAAAAAATGGGGGAGAAGAAGACGAAGACGACATCTCACCAATCGAGCAGGTCCGTCTGACCGTAACGAACACGGACGACCCGACCCTTCCCGTGTGGACCTTTCGCATGTGGTTCCTGGGCGTGCTATCTTGCGCACTCATGTCCTTCCTCAACCAGTTCTTCGCCTACCGTACGGAGCCACTGATCATCACCCAGATCTCCGTTCAGGTCGCCTCCCTCCCCGCCGGCCACTTCCTCGCCTCCGTCCTCCCCCGCCGGAAGTTCAGGCTCGGATCTCGCGAGGTGTCGCTGAATCCGGGGCCGTTCAATATGAAGGAGCACGTGCTCATCTCCATCTTCGCCAACGCCGGGTATGCGTTTGGGAATGGAGGGGCGTATGCTGTTATGATCGTGGATATCATCAAGGCCTTCTATGGACGGTCCATATCCTTCCACGTCAGCTGGATCCTCATCATTACCACCCAGGTGGCCCACTCCTCCTCTCTCTCTCTCTCATCACTCTAATCTCTGCTTTCTGGCTGACACTTCCTTCTTTTGGGGATGTGTGGGTGTTTGCTAATATGCGCCTTGTATGGCCTTTTTTTTATTATTTTCCGTGAAATGGGGTGCTTGGGATATTTTGTCCTGCATTTTCTGCTTTTATGTTATGTTATTTTATTTTATTTATTATTATTATTATTATTGTTTTGCCATCACAGGGTTCCAACCAAAGGGCTGGACTAATCCCTCTGGCTCGTAGAAAAGCCGGATGAACTCCTTAGAGTAGTTAGTGTGGTGGTGCAGTCTTGAATTTACGAGTGCAAACCGTGACCCGGGCGCAGTGGGCTATCCTTGGGTTAATTTTCTGCTGGAGTTAATTTTCTGCCGTTACTGGACTGGGGACTTTCCAACTGCTGGAAACTTTTTAATGGGGCAGCTAACGTGCGCTCTTAAAGTTTGTTTTGATTTATTGAAACTTTCGAGATTTTAGCCTTTTTGAAAAAAAAAAAAACTTTGTGAAGATGCAAACGTCCTCAAATTTCATTATCAATCAAAAAGCCTATGAAAAGGGAAGTTTCAATTTCAGCTTATAGATGCAGATGAAGCAGAAGTCATGAGTCCCAAATGTAAATGTGGGAAAACAAAAAGAAAACAACAGTAGAGACTAGTAAGGATATTCCATTTGAGGGCCTCTGAAGCAAAAACTGCTCCCTGTTTTTTGGACTCTATATGAATTGAATCTCCTTCTTTTTCTAAAGGGTAAAAGTTCCTCATTTTGAGGGCATTTGTTGGGTTTTTTCTCCCGTTTTGATTGGCGGTGCGGTGCTCATACTCTCTCTCTCTCTCTGCGTGTTTACTTTGAAATTAAGCCATCTCTCATGACTTTGCCTACCAATGTTAATGTATTAGGCGGTGTTTCTCGTGCAAGTACTTGTGTCTCTTGTCAGCTTCAATGGCCTTGTCTTTTTGAGCCAACTCCTGAGTCGCTAAAATCTGCACACTCCTTTAAAAATAGAGAAAAAGAAAGATACGTGTGGCCACCATGCTGATCTGATCAAGGTTAGAACCAAAGATGAAAGGCTGGATGACGTCTTTTAATTAATCTGGAGTTTTGTGGATAGCTAATTTCATTGGGCCCTACAAAACTATGGGGGATTTTTTTTTTGCACTACTGTATTGAACGGTTGGATCTGTTGGTTTCAAAGTCGGTGATGGTGATGCTAACATGGGCAGTTGGGTGGTGTGTAGGTGATTGGATATGGATGGGCGGGGCTACTTAGGAAGTACGTGGTGGAGCCAGCCCACATGTGGTGGCCGAGTAACCTCGTTCAAGTATCCCTATTCCGGTATGTAATAATTCCATGACCCCCCTCGAATGTTTGTGAATTGCTGACTTGCTTGATTTGGACCCCAAATACAATCTTCAATTCAATTCCTCCAAAATGAAAATTTTTTAGCAGGGCCAGGCAGTGGTTGCTCTTGTGATTTGAACTCTGGAACCATTGGGTCTAATACCCTGTTAAGTTTGGTTAACTAACTACTTTGATAGCATTAAAGGCTTTTTAATACTTCCCTTTTGGTGGAGCCCACTCCTCAATATGAATATCAATATCAATATCCCCCAAGCCATTAATATTCCTTCTTCACATAAATGATTTGAAAGATGATTTTTTTTTCTCCTAGTTAAACAGTCTGGTTTCCCAATCGTCAACTAAAGTGTCGGTGATTCACGTGAGATGCTTGCTTTTTCCATGGAAATAAGAATGGTTGTTGGGATTTAAGCTTTATTGCACTGCACGTCGCGGACTGTGGACTAATGAGAGAGATTTTCAAATATTGCTATCAACGCTTACATGATTTGATCCCAGGATTGACTATCCTCCCACTATTATGCACAGATACTTCATGGATATGACAAGGACATGCCATAGACACAGTAGGGACACGGATTTTATAAATAAAAAGTGAAGTATCAGATACGATACGACATGACACGATACGTTGCCCATTTTGAAGTATCCGTACATCATAGTAATCCCTTACTTCGAATCTTCTTCTTTAAGACAATTGTTCACCTTATCTTCAAGATCAAAGATATCTAGCAATACCCCATTTGCTAACCACTACCACGACGATGTCTCATCAAAGATTACGTTACGCAAGGTGTAAATCTTCCCTACTGGGTCGTAGCATCGCTAACCTTTCATGCGGTTGTCATAGCCCACAAAGATGCACCTCATTTCCTTTTTGTCAAGTTTCAGCCGCTCATCATCTGTGAAAAAAAATAGAAGACACACCCCAAACACACAAAGATGATGATTCACCAAAGGTTTGCTCCCAAACAACAACTTCTCATACGGTGAAGAATAGCCATTGTGGAACTTCCGTCCACTGTTGATCAAATATGCTACAGTTGCCATGCTTTCTGTCCAAAATTGCTGTTGTACATCCTAAAAAAGCATACTACTTGAGAACCTTCGGCCGATAACAATGCTACAAAAATCAACAAATTAAAAAGTCACAATATTCATGGATGATGTTAACGTGTTAATCACATTTTACACAATCATAGGATCAACCATCATAGATTTAGTGCTAAACGACAAAAATATGAGAATTATGTAAACACATACTTGAACCATTGCTTTGATCTTGATCTTCTCAATGTTTGCAACCAGTTTTTCTGACGGGAAGTCCAAATGTTGGGAATTCCTAATAGCAGTGTCAACTACTATCTCCAACCGTTTGGAGTTCCCTGTTTGATTGGTGAGATACCAAAAAAATCAGCCATGTGGAATGCCACTTTTGGCTTGTAGAATTCTTCGATTTCCAATGTGCTACTTTGTACATGAGCCAAGAAAAATGCCATTAATTGTGGAATTACAACTCGCTTCTCTTTCCTATGCATGATTAGTGATGGGGATCCAAGCAAAACGCTAGAAAGTGAAGGGAGTCATAGATGAAAATAGCGGCCGCCACCGCTACGCTACGGCCGATTTATCGGCCGCCGCACCCGTAGCGGCCGCTACGTCCGCTACGGGGCCGCTACGGGGTGAGAAAAATTTCTACTTTTCAATTTTTTTTTAAATACATAATAAGAATTATTTCTTTTCTTCTTCTCTTCAAATAACATTTCTACACAACTCTTCTACCCTTTTATATTTAAAAGAACACCAAAAAGCACATGATCTCGCCGAATTACAGTCGATACAGAGAGTTCTTCTCTAAGTACATCCTATTAGACACCCCCTTTGGTAGATGTATTTTTTTCTCTAGGTACTCTTAAGTCTTGATTTCATGATATAGTTTTTTTCTTTTCTGAGCCTTTCATTAGTTTCTAAGTTAGCATAATCAAGCAACATGAACACATGTGAAAAAAATGATCATTACTATTATTTTCTATTTATACAGCGATACAGGACCTCATATAGTGAGGGGACCGCTACGCCCCCTTACCTTAGTTACTTTTGCAAAAAAAATACATTTTCTCTCATTTTCCAATATTCTAGATTTTCTAGAATTTTTTCATATTTTTTTGACGATTTTTTCAAATCGCACCGCTACGCCGCTACGCTACGTATCGCCCGCTACGTAGCGTTTTGGCGGCAGGCTGTTACGCCTGCCGCTACCGCTATTTTCATCCTTGAAGGGAGTCACCCCAAAGCCTTTTATTGATAAAGCTCTATTGAAGGTATCCTTTCAACAGGAAACCTTGTTCTCCTTTCATAGGATAGGATAACCCCTCTATAGTTAGCCATACCTTTTCAAATCTTTTCTTTTAAGTTAAAGTTTTAGGAAACCAAATCAAGAGGAACTCTTTAATGCATCAAATCATTCCAGTGGGGTCCGCTCATAGGAGGCAGGTGATCATGGGGGCCACACCCTCACAAATCTAAATGATAAATTGATGCCTACAGCTTGATGGGATGAGAATCTTATGATGATGTATAATATTATAATAAAAAAAGTCATTAATATTGTAGATTTCCAAAAACATTATTTGTAGAAGCATTTTATGGGATGACTATCAAAAACAAAATTATGAATGTAACAAATTACTACATTCTTTCTTATCTTCCCAAAAAAAAAAAAAAAAAAAACTGTTATATGGCCTTATTTTTCCCCTGAGCTTGGACAATAGAACCGTCATGAATGCCCTTTCAGACCCCTTGCATTTCAACAAAGATGGAACAAATAATAGATATAGGAAGTCTTTCAACTCCGACTTATCTTTTAAGGCTTGTTTAGCAACTTTACTAATAGAGTCAAGTAAGGTAAAGCCCCCATTTCTCTAAATAATGTCCCATCAAAAGCACTTTAATTAAAATTTTTAACCATAGTTTTTAAAAATAAAAATAAAAAAGTAACCTCATTTCTCCACTAAAAAATAAAAAATAAAACTCCACAATCAATACAAAAAGTCAAAAAAATTCAATAATAAACAACTAAAAACAAAATACCATCATAACACATTTATATTTAATCTTTTTTTCAAAATAATCCTTACTTCACCCAACTCCATTAGTAAAGTCCCCCAGATAGGCCCTTTTAAGTATAAATAAATGTGTCTTTATATGATGTAACAGCTTAGGATAATTCAAAGATTCAAATATTGACTTTGAATGTTCCTAAATACAGCTTGCAAGAGCTCGAAGTCCTGACTTTCACACTTACCCTCTGTTTGGGAAGGATGGAAAGTGTGGGGGAGGGAAGAAAAGGGGGGAAAATGGAGGGAAAGTGGAAGTTGATGGTGTTTGGGAAGGAGGGAGGGAAAGTGGGGGGAAGGAAAATGGGGGTAAAATGCTTGTGGGGCCCACCTTAAAATTTTCCCCTCAAAAATGGGGGGAAAGTGGGGGGAAAAGTGTGAGGGAAAGAGGGGAGGGGAGGGGAGGGAATTTTACTAAAATGCCCTTATTACCTTTTCACTTTTTCACAAAGGGTAAATTGGTAATTTTCTCTCTACCTCACAAACAAACAAAACCCTACTTTTTCACTTTTCTTTCCCCTCCTTTTTTACTATCCAAACAAGAGGAGAGAAAATTAATTTTACCTCCCCTCCCCTCCCCTCCATTTTCCTTCCCCCTCAAATTTTCCCTCCCCTCCCCTCCCCCCTTCCCAAACATAGGGTTAGTAGTCGGCTTCAGCTAAGGCCACTTTTGGATGTTTAGAATACCAAGTTCAGAATTTTATGAAATTCATGGTTTCAAATGAACTCCAAGGAAAGCTAGTGCCCATAGGTTTTAAGGAACTTTTTTGTCCTTTTCAAAGTAGGAAACATTTCTTGTCCCAAACAGCCGGATTCCATCCATCCAGACAAGTAAAACCTGCATGGACAGGGACTGATACCGGTACTTGGACGTTTCTCAATCTTTATAGGTAAGATGGAAGTGACATCTTCTTTAAAAAAGGGTAGAGTACAGACTACTGACATGTCCAAATCTCAGACATAGGTGAAAACTCAATTGACTTGGAAGTGACATCTTCTTTAAAAAAGGGTCGAGTACAGACTTCAGACATGTCCAAATCTCAGACATAGGTGAAAACTCAATCTACTTGGATCAGTCATGGGACTGTGCACTTGATGATAAAGTTGGTTGCTATTGAGTTTTGCCGGATTTGAGCTGACTCGGTCCTTCTCTCAGTATTCCTATTTTTACGTGTAATAATAGGGACTTTTTCCTTTTGGTCAGGGACAGGACTAGGCCTAGTCAAAATTTTCGAGCTTTCCAACAATGTTACTGAGGTCACCACAGGTTGAGCTGAACTTAAAGCCTGACCATTTGAACTTTCAATATGGTGGCAGATGGGAACAGCTACCTGAAATAACTGCTGTCGGTCTGGTTCAAATAAAGCTGCCCATGGGTCAAGCAATGCAACTGCTGGGTGTAGTTATCATTACATGGTAGTTGTCAATTGTCATCATGAGACTTGGGAATACCTAGCTTTCAATGGGGCCAATCCAAGTAGATCTTATGACCATAGATTTGATGAGATAAGGCCAAAATTATTATGATGGTGGTGGTGGAATGAGTCCAGGCTTGGACATCTTGAAAAACTAAATTTTGAATAGGCCCAGTTTGAAATTCCTGTGGGAATACTCCGACAGGCCCTTTTTGCAGCCTTAAAAACAATTGGTTTTGCACTCATTTCCGCTAAAAAGGTCATTGGGAGTGGTGTTCAAAAACTCAGCTCACCTTGACTTGGACAAGCCGATTCAAGTTGGAGGGAATCAAGTCAAGTGAGTCTGTCAGAAGCTCAATCAGACTCACCTGAGTTACTTGGCTTGATGCTCTTCCAAGTCAGTTAGACAAGTCCAGTTTTAAAATTATGGATTAGAAGATGAGAGGATCAGTACTTGGGAAAAAATGTATAAATTGCTAAATTAGATACATCTAATGATTTATTGGGTATCATTTGACAGGACCTTCGATTTGATATCTTGTCCCATGAATCTCTTTAATAGGTTGGCTCAATGGAGGACGTTTCCCAGCTGTAACATGAGCCATTGATCAGCTATATAGTTTAGTTTTAGGTCACCAATCAGCTAGGACCTTCATATGGTGCACTTTTTGGCTCTGCATCCTCTATGGACCATGGCTGGGTTCTTTTCCCTACTTCTTATCTGTTCACTTGACAATTTCATCTACTCTTTATCATTCATTAAATTGCAACATTTTCCATTCTGTTTTATGAAGGATTCAGTTCAAGATATCTATGCAATTTAATGCAGACATAGGCAATTACCTTTTTTTTTTTTTTCTACATTAATAGACAGTATTGGTGGTCCCTATGACATTACAATCATGTTCAGACACTAAGTGGATGAACTTCTCACCACCACACAGTAAGATTCACATCCATTCAAATGATTATTCACACAGTTGGGCATTGATCAGGTGGTGGGGCCCAATTCCAACATAATCAGAGGTTGCCTGACTGATTATGCAGCTGAACACTGCCAAATGCCCCAGTATAACAATAGCAGCATTGTCTGAACAATTTAATCAGATATTATGATCTCTTCTGAGGCATTCTTGGAAAGTGGTACGATGATGATGATGATGAATTCAGTGTAAATTTGCAGGGCCTTGCATGAGAAGGATAAGCAACGCATGTCACGAGCAAAGTTCTTTCTCATTGTGCTTACCTGCAGCTTCACTTGGTATGTTATGCCAGGGTATCTCTTTCCAACACTGACCAACATGTCATGGATATGCTGGGCCTTCTCCAAGTCAGTCACTGCCCAGCAGCTAGGGTCTGGCATGCATGGCTTGGGCCTTGGAGCATTCACACTTGATTGGTCAGCTGTTGCAGCTTTCATGTTCAGCCCTCTCATCTACCCTTTCTTCGCAATCGCCAATATCTACGTGGGCTTTGTTATAATAGTCTATATAGCAATCCCTGTTGCTTACTGGGCAATGAATCTATACGATGCCAAGACATTTCCACTGTTCTCTTCACACCTGTTCACAGCCAGTGGCCAGAATTATAACATATCAGCAATTGTTAATGACAAGTTTGAGATAGATATGCAGGCGTACAATTCCCAAGGACAGATACATCTGAGCATGTTCTTCGCTCTCACTTATGGTTTCGGGTTTGCCACCATTGCATCCACACTCACACATGTAGCCCTTTTCAATGGAAGGTATGTTTTTCTGTGTATGTGTTAGTTGCATTTCTTCTTGTTCCATTTTTTATCAGAAATGTCCAGGGTTCGAACACGAGACCTAGCGTGGCTGTGATACCATGTTAGAGTCTGACTAGCCAATATGGTTCTTTTTTCTTCTTCATTTTTATTTTTTTATTTTTTTATATCGGTAACATAAACATTCATGAAAAAGGGGGAAAATACGGAAAACAAATCATCCAACCACCAACGGAAGGGGAAGAAGAAGGCATAACAGCATTATGCCAATAGAAAGAATATACCAAAAGCTTAAGCTATTAGGAAGGGGAAGACCAATCTACGGAACAAAACGGAGGTTATCTTCCATTGGTTAGTTTTGTGGGTGGTGATCTCTTTATTAAAGATAAGCCAGTTGAATTTATGTTCTGCATTTGTAGTCAAAATGCTAGAGAGAGATAGAGATCATCTTTGTTTACACCTATTTAAGGGATTTTACTTTTAGGACCTGTTTGTTTGCATAAAATACATAGGTATTCATGGTAAAATGAGCTCCATCAAAGCATTATTATAGAGGTGATGGGTGAAGGATATAAGCGGGACATGTAGATTGGATGTTGACTTTCCTAGGTATTGAATTACTAAAGTGATGGCTGGGTATTCATTTCCGATCTTCCCCTAACTCACTTCCCATTAAAGGGAGGTTATTTGGTGGTCATTTTTGAATGTGTTCACCTTTGGTTCTTCATTTTTAACCACTTAAAGAAATACAATCCTAGTTATCAAAAGAAGAAAAAAAAACAAAGAAAAAGAAAAAAAATCCTAGCTATTCAATTACATGAAATAAATAGGCCCTTAGGTCTTTTTGGGCATCGTCCAAAATTCTAATGGTTCGAATGCTTTATAGTGGCAAATCCTTTTGCATGGAGGACCTTTGTACCCTTCACAATATCATCCAGTTTCCAAGTAGTAGGGGCTGACCCTTCAACCCAAGACAAAGCATTTTTAGAGTCTGCCTCTGTAAGGAGTGAACTGGAACAAGAGTTTTAGGACCATTTTGGCCAGTTGCCCTTGTGTCTTTCTAATATGTATATAACAATCCTTCGTGTTTTATTTTTCCTCGGCAATGTCTTGGCCATAAGCATCCTGTAGAAAATTTGACTTAATGAGAACTTCCAACTGTGCAGGGAGGTGTATCAGCGCTTCCGGGCATCATACAGTGGCAAGGATGACATACACACAAGGTTGATGAGGAAGTACAAAGACATACCTGAATGGTGGTTTTACCTTTTGCTTGCTGTGACTGTTGGAATCTCTCTCATAATGTGCATTGCCCTGAAAGAACAGGTCCAGCTGCCATGGTGGGGGCTTCTCTTTGCATGTGGTATTGCCTTCATATTTACTCTTCCCATTGCCATCATAACCGCCACAACAAATCAGGTGCATATTGTTTCCTCTTTCCCATTTGTTCCATTAGAATCTATATTGATTTACAGAAACAGAAACACACTAGACACTGAAGCATGCCCATTTCAAAGATGCCTTGGATATACATGGATTCAGTGTGCAACCATTTGTAAAAGAAACTGTGAAACGGGAACTGGAACTGGACTTGACAGTTGTTTATGTTAATGTAAAGCATATAGAGCAAAAAACAGGAATTATCAAGTTTTTTTATGTAGTAGCAAATAAGATAATTTCAATACTATGCACCCCTTATGTCCTTTGTCCTTTCCAATTTCAGACACCAGGGCTGAACATTATCACAGAATACGTAATGGGTCTGATATTGCCAGGAAGGCCTATAGCCAATGTTTGCTTCAAAGTCTATGGGTATATGAGCATGACCCAGGCAGTCTCTTTCCTCGCCGATTTCAAGCTTGGCCACTACATGAAGATTCCTCCTAGATCAATGTTCTTAGTTCAGGTGTGCTTCTGTTTATCCATTCAAACATTTGCTATCATTGTCTGTGAGGCATTTAAATGAAGTTATTTTCTGGAACGGCCAGCCAATTCCTAGCTAGGAAACAGTCCAACTTTGGTACCGACTTGAAAGAATGAAAATCAAGAAAAATCTAGGGGTTTGGAAGGTCTTCGTGTGGCCTACCAGCATGAAAGAAATGTGAACTACCATATTAAGGCAGATACTGTTTTGAGGGCATCAAAAATATCCAAATCCTTGCCATCAAATTAAGTGGGATGAAAAGGCATGCTGAGATTTGCATGATCAATTGGAAGGCCTACACAACTTGGATGAGTGTCAAATTTAGGTCGGTGCAAGTTCGCAAGGGTGTAATGAATGTAAAAAGGCTTAGATTGATCACAAAAGTGGCAGGACGGCCCTGCAGGTTGGACCTTTCCAAAGTTAGAACCGTTTTGGCTGTTCATTAAAATTTGCAATGAAGAAATAGGTGAAGAAGAGAATCAACACACACATAACAGTTTTTTCCAAATTCAGTGGCTTGGTTGTTTGAGAGTGTTACGTGAAATCACTTACTTTTCTTACCATAAATAAACAGTCATTTCTATCATGGATCTAGCCTACCCCAAATAGATGGGATGAGGCTTTGATGATGATGATGATGATGATTCTATCACGAAGCTGTAGAAGCACACCACAAGATAACATGCATTTGGATGTTCCCAGAACTGCAAGTGCTTTGAATATTTTGGCAGATTGGATGGTTGACTAGTACACTATGTAGTAGGATTGTCTTAATAATCAAAAATTAAATTAGATGGGAATTTTAGCAATACAATGCTCATCCTTTAACCAGAGGTACTCTTGTCAGTTTGGTGGCTGAGATTTCCATCGTTGTAAAGGGGGGCCTTGGTCAATCAAGTCACGGCCATTGGCCAGGGGAAGGGGGAGTGGGAACTAGGCCCCCTGCCATTGGGTCCAAAAAACGTCAGCTTACTGCATTTCTTTCTTCTCTGACCTGATCATTATCATCATGGTTGTCTACATTGACTTCAGCTGTTACCTAAAAGAAAAACCCCCCACCTAATGTTATTTCTTTCTTGTAATTTCTCAACACTAGAAACACAACAGAGAGATCGCCTCCCCGAAGTGACACCTTACTGCTTTAGATTACATCCAAGGATATCCTAATCCTAAGTTTCATCTTTTGTAATTATCTTTTACTGAGTCTTTGTTCATATTAACACACACTGATAATTCATTCATTCTTTCTCCTGTACCAACAACTTCTACTCGACTTTGTCTACCAGTTTATTGGCACAGTAATAGCAGGAACTATTAACCTGGGAGTAGCGTGGTGGCTGCTGAACTCCATCGAGAACATATGCCGGGACGATCTCTTGCCACCCAATAGTCCATGGACATGCCCAGGTGACCGTGTGTTCTTCGATGCATCTGTCATCTGGGGTTTAGTGGGACCTAAACGGATCTTTGGCTCACTTGGGAACTACTCAGCACTCAACTGGTTCTTCCTTGGAGGAGCAATTGGCCCATTTTTCGTATGGCTCTTACACAAGGCATTCCCCAAGCAGTCATGGATCCCACTAATTAATCTTCCCGTCCTTCTAGGAGCGACAGCCTCCATGCCACCGGCGACAGCATTGAATTACAACGCATGGGCGTTCGTTGGGACAGTATTCAACTTCTTCATATTCAGGTATAGGAAGAAATGGTGGCAGCGGTATAACTATGTTCTTTCAGCGGGGCTAGACGCTGGAGTTGCATTCATGGGGGTGCTGCTGTATTTTACTCTGGGCTTGGAGAATAAGAGTTTGACCTGGTGGGGTACAGGCGGCGAGCATTGCGATCTTGCCACTTGTCCTACGGCTAAGGGGATACAAGTGGATGGATGCCCAGTGTTCTAATTTTTCTTTTCTGTTCTTTTTGTTCTTGCTTTTCTCTTCCACTTGGGTGTGTATATTTGCTTGAAGTGAAGTGATGTTGTAGTAGTAGGAATTGTTAACTTCACGGTTGATAGAAAATTGAAGACTTCCGTATAGGATTTGCCTGTCATAGGAATGCAAATAAAGAAGGGCATATGTGGAGGTCATATCCGAATGTCTATCTAATCATGGAAAATGCTGAAAAGCATTTACAAAGGGGAATGTATTTGACTCAAAACAGAGGGGAAATACAATATATGTGAATGAATGTATTTTGCATTGCATTTCTACTTTCAAGTTCAAATTTGAATTTTACGTCAAGAGATTGTGGAACTCGACGTCTAAGTGATAAGTCTTTTATAGAACACATAACTCCCGTCCCTCCGATATCCTAAATTACATTTGCTCTGAATTTATCATACATGATGGAGAAAAGTTATAAAAATGTTGAAGAGTCGTCATTTTTCAGGTCTCAAAGACCATCAGGTGCATAAGAACCCATCCTTGTATTTTACCAATTTCTATGTCAATTTCAGGCTTAGCTTCAAAGATGGCATTTCCATGGGTAGTCAGAGTTTTGGTCCAACTACAACCCCTTTTATCATGTCACTTAGGTCATTTTAATGTTTGGGCCATGGTGAAAACAAAGTTTGCATGATGGGACTTTTATCCGAGGTCATGTGGTTCCCATTTAACAAAGAAACCAAAATTTAAGTGAAACGGAAGGAAATCGATAACATTTACAAAATTATAATCCCCTCCGCCCAAGTATCCTGGAGATTTTAGACCCCTTTAAAGCATGTTTGGTAACAGGTGAGGAATCCATAGATTTAATGATTCTTCACTACCACTGAAATAAAAATATCCTCCCTAGGGATTTGTATAGTTGAGGGTTTCGCATTGATATTGGTGTGTATCGATGCATATAACTGAGAAAAATATGGTTCAATGTGTAAATCCACTTAAATGAGGATTTTCAAATCTTATGGGGGGTAGTAGGATTTGAAAATCCTAACAAATAAAGATTTTCATTTGTCCAAATCCTCAAAAACTTACAATTTCCAAATATGGGTTTACTACAACGTAGGGAAAATCGAAATTCTTTTCCCTAAAGATCTGGTTGCCAAACATGACCTTAAGGTCGTGGGAGGGCTGAGTTGGGGCTACCAGAGCTTTTTCTTCTCCTTTTTTAGGTAGCCTTTTCTTTCTTCTTGTTTTTGCTTTTTCTTTCTCCCAAACTTTTAATCAATGTTTGCACTTGATTTCAAACCCCTTTTTTAACTTCTGAGGGCCTATTTATAGGCTTGGAGGGCTTGGAAATCACCTCAGCATGTTTCCCCATTATTTCCCCCAAGTTCTCCATCAAGCAGGTAGCCTCTCACTCATGAGCTTGGGCACATGTCATGATTTTTTAGAACCACTTACTCTAAAAACTTAAGTTAATAGAGAATGATGTAACAACATAAATCAAGCTTAAACCAACCCACACCACCCCCCCCCCCCCCCCGGGCACGTGCGGGCTCCTTCATGGGAATTACACCCTCCATAGAAGAATATAGTAGGAGAATACAAGGCACAACGGCCCAAGGGTATTCGAATATTCGACCTCTCTCTAATACCATATTAACAACCACTTACTCTAAAAGCCTGCACGTACGGACTCCTTCATGTGAATTACACCCTCCATGGGAGAATATAGGGCTCTGCATAGGAATCACACCCCTCCATGGGAGAATACAAGGCACAACGGCCTAAAGGGATTTGAATACTCGACCTCCTACTCTGATACCATGTTAATAACCACTTACTCTAAAAGCTTTAGCTTATAGAGAATAACGTAACAATGTATATCAAGTTTAAAACCCTGCATGCAGACTCCTTCGTGGAAATTACAACCTTCATGGGATAATATAGGGGCTCCGTATTGGAATCACACCCTCTATGGGAGAATACAATGGACAACAGCCCAGGGGATTCAAGCACTCAACCTTCCGTTCTAATACAATGTTGACAACCACTTACTCTAAAAGCTTAAGCTTTTAGAATAACTGGTTGTCGACAATGATGACTTGGCAACTTATGGGATCCATTTGAAGTGAAAAAAGAAATGTCAGAGAGTCGCAAAATACCATAGGGGTCGCAATACATGTTCCCACGCGGATGCGACCGCACCAGCGAGACTCGAGAACTTTCTTAAATAACACTTTAAAAATTTGTATTTTAATTATTTAACTTTTTACTTGGTCATTGCCCGCACCACCATCCTGGGTCCGCCATTGCTGCCGAGGGGGGTCGCAAACCCTTCCTATTCTATCGAGAGAGAAGGAGGTGGGGTGGGTTTGTTTACAGACCCCTTGTTTCCATCGAGGGGGTCACAGGGTCCCAAAACCTGCGACCCCTCCCCCTTTCTGTATGTATTTTTCTCATTTTAACTCTATTGCTATGAAGTTTTGAGGGAATGTTCTCCACATTATTTTTAATGATTTTGTGGTGAATTTGGAGGCATTGGATTGCTTGATCATGAGGCCTATCAAATTGCACTATTTTGGCTTCAAACGGTGTCTTATTTACTTGACTTTTGCTGCTCCTTGAACTTGGAAATGTCCTAACATAATTTCGATGGCCTTCTTTATGCTTTTGAATGCTTGGCTTGGTGGTCAAAGTGAATTTTGACCTTTGATTTGGCTTCACATGCCATGTGTAGTCTTTTGAAACTCACCTTTTTATTTGCCAATGTTGTTTGGTTTTGGCTGTAAAAGTGTAAAATTGGGCTTCTGTAATGAGAGAAACCCAAGAAGATCTTCAATGAAAATGTCAGTTAACTTTTCTGGTTTTGTTAGCAGGAAATCATGGTCCTTAATTGTCACATTATCCTTTTGGGTATTGGCTACAAAGAGCGTCTAATTTACTAGCCGACTGAAGGAACTGACCTGTGAGTAATATTCACTGCAAAAAGTCCACAACTCAACTTGGACTCCAGATGTAGTGCCATTAAGATGCATGCAAATTACTGTAATTGGAGGAATTGAAAGGTCTCGGTCATGGATTAACAGACGACCCTAAATGGGCGTTGATTTGAGGATTACATCCATTTGAGTAAGACCCCCAAAGTCTAACTGTTATCTATGTACATAAATGATAAAACCGGCCAGTTTGTGCACTTACAATAGTCACAGTCATTTGATGGTTCTTAAGAAGCCTGCTAGTTGGAAATGTTCTAGTGACAGTAGGTAGTTTTGGTGGAACTGAACCAAAACAGGCAACAGTTACAGTTCACAGAGTCTATAACTGACCAGTCCGATCTAGTTTTTTTAAAACATGACATTCTTGTCTTATTAATATGGTGTATTTGAATGTCCCCTGATGTAGCTCTGTTCATCTTTTATAGGAGAGGGTTAGGTCAGGCTATCAATCAGCCATGAAAAGTTTGGCGAACCAATTTGTGACTACTTCTATATAGATGTAGCACTCCGCCAACCTCATATTGCTTAATGCTTAAAATTGGTATTCATGAATGATAATGATGGTGATGCTTTGGATTAATTTCCAAAAGTATCCAATTTCTGCAATAAAAGAAGAATATATACAGACAATTTATCATTCCTTCCTTGGAAGTATGTATACAATCTATCATTCCAAAAAAATAAGAAGAATATATACAATTGCAATAGCAGAGACAACAATTGCATCTATATTACATATCATCAATGAGAGAGAGAGAGAGCTTGCTTAGGAAAAATTATAGTTACCCGTTACCCGTGCATTAGTCTAACAATGGACCCAACTTCTATCGAAGTACAGAGTAATTCCTGGTCCCCGCCACAGTGATTTTGCTGAACCAAAGCGTCAGAGGATATGCGTCCAATGTACATATTTCAAACCCGACCATGCGCGTATATATCCATTCCATTTCACAACGCTAGGGACACCACACCATCCATCTCTACCTCCAAAACTACTCTCCTTCACCACCAATATCCAAACTCCCAAAACCGCTTTTCATCGATGCTGACGTGGTTTTGTTGCAGGAGCAACAAACCTAGAGGAAAACCGACGGCTACAATTCTCAGTCTCTTCATTCCCACCACCATCATCAAAGTTATAAGAGTAGCTCAGAGGGTCATATCTGAAACTACCTGGTTTTGGCTGTCTCTCTCTCTTCCTCCATAAAAATCTAAGCTTGAAACGGACCCAACAAGAGAACAACCCCACTTGTTCATCTTCTCCTTTGAATGATGTGGAGGATGAGGAATTCTTCATGGGCATTTCTCTTGTGGGTCGAGGCTTGAATGGAGATTATCTTTGTGGGGTTCCTTTCTTTTATTTGGTGGTGTAAAGATAAAGAGGACTCGGCTTTTAAGAGACAAGGCTTTTGAGTGATAAGATATCAGGCTGCTTGGGGTTCTTGCATTTTTGGCACATTCAAATCGCCCAAGGATGCCTATTGTATGATGGTGGTTCAACCATGCCAATCAATGATGTAGAAGTTACCATCAACATCTCTCTAGTGGAATCTACATTCCTGTGGCTGTGATAATATTGGTGTAAGAACGGTATTGGTTCTATGGTTCTCTGTTTACGGGCCACATCAGGCCCAGCTCAGCCCAGCCCGTTAATTATCGGCATATTGTCCATGAGCCTTGCTTATAAATGGGCAAACTGACCCAACCTGGCCCAACGCACTCTAACCTACCGAATTAACTGGGGTTCAGATTGATCCTTTCCACTTCTAGATTGATTTGGGTAGACTCTTAAAACCCAATTAAAAAATCGACCAGGCTCAGTTTGGCCATTGGTATATACATGTAAACGGACGAGGTTCAGCCGATTCTGATGTAGATCCAACCTGACCCCTTTCCGTTGATCCAGTGATACCATCTCAACCTAGGGCCCAGCCCATTTCTAAGATACTGTATGCAGGGAAGAGGATATATAAAAACCTACCACGTTTTTTTTTTTTTTTCCTAACGGGACTTGAACCAACTACCTCAAGATTGCAATAACTTTCGCTACGCCACGGGCTCTTATCGTATTTCAACAATCCACATCTATATCCCACATCTATATTTGGTTTTTCACATGCGCCTTTACTGTCCTTACAACATGGGTCAGCCACCTTAACCAGCAAGTAATTCTTCTTTAATGGTTACTTAAACCAGTTAGGATTTTCTACAAAAATAAAATGCCCTGATACTAGTTTTTAGCGAACATAGTATTTGACCCTAGTTAGAATAATTCAAATCAAAGTATTAAATAATCATCCTTTGCCTATCCCTAAAGCGTTACCATCATAATTTTACTTTTAGTCAAAACTTCCCATAGCTTTTACTTTCAAGCATAATCCTAACCTAGGGTAAACAGTGAAATCTGACAATAGTTAAAAAGAGTATTTTCATCCACTTTGATTTTTAATGAAAATCCATGTCACACATTCCATTTTTCAGCAGAAATCAGGAAACTGGAGCATCCTCTCAAAAGCTCAGAACTTTTTTGGCGAAAAGTTTGAACTCTACAGGAAAGTAGATTTACAAGGAATTCAAACAACTATGAGTTTACCTGTAACTTGTTTTACACATAACTGAGTTCCTTATAATCAAATTTACTAGATATGCAATGCTGCATTCTTTTAAATGGCAGGTCAGGACAATCGATAATTAGAATAGCCTCGATCTAACAAGATCAAGATCAAGGTCTGGAGTAACAAACGCGTACCTACATGTCCCCTTCAGGGCTGCAACTCACGAAACTCTTCCCTCTTTTCATTACCATAAACTGAGTGCAGTTAACTTGGTTTATGTGTAGTCATGTGCTCTTGTGATTTTATAACCTGGGGTACCTTAGTAGTCATTGTTATAACCAATTTCAGGCAACCAAAGTGAAGTACAACTGAGTTTCAAGAATCAGATGGGCTTCCCTCTGTCTTCTCCATCTCGCATCCTATTTCTCACCATTGCTAACCCAATTTTCAATAACAGTAAAATTTATTAATCGACAAAAAACACCAATTAAGAGCTTAGCCACAAAAGCCAAGCCCAAAAACAAATAACCACCAAAACAACCTTTTAAAAAATAAAAGAAACAAAGAGGAGTCCATGCATCAAAAATAAGAGAGGAATGAAATACTCCTTTTGCAAGAACATCCGCCATGACATTCGCCTTTCTTAAAATATGATTAAAACGAGTACCCAACTAACATGAAATATCCTGCACCTCCTTCACTCAAACTGCCAGCCTCCAAGGATAAGAAGAATTACCTAAAGCCCATTGAATAGTTGAAAAACAGCCCATCCTTCACGACTCACGGCAACCCACTAGAAGAGCAAATACTTTGGCTTCATTAGCATCCATCAACTCCAATGGCCCTAAATAGCTTCTAACAACCGTGCCAGAACAATCTCTGATGACACCTCCATCACCACCTCTTCTAAAGCTTCCATCAAAATTGAGCTTTAGGATACCTGAAGGAGGATTCAATGATTCATCCAGAAAACTCTATTCACAGGCTTAGCACGCAAACCTCCAATCAAAATTTCCGCACAAGATCTATTGAGATCATTCAAATCAGCTCCTTCAAACTCTTTTCTATTTCTCACCCACTCCTACCCAGACCAAACAATGGAATCAACAACCTCAACCACTGACTTGCTTGTATTCTGTAAAACTCTATTATTCCTCTTCAACCAAAGCTTAGCATATAACACAAACTTCAATAACATCTGTAGTTTCCAACCACATGTTGATCCTATTCCTACTGCAAATAACATAGATAAGTATCAACACCAAATGGTCAAGGCATCCATGATCTCCAGCACCCACCCGCTGGCAAAGAGTAAGAAAACAAGAACCAGACAACCAAGCCTCCCCATACACATCAAACAAGAATCTGTGTGTGCACGCGCCAAAAACACACTACCTATAACAAGATGAGTGGCAACTACCATGTAATGTCACCCTCTGACAAAAAATGGATACACCTACTTATGAATCATGGTGAAACCTATTTACTTCTTTGTGAGCATCATGTTTCCACTAAACTCTGACGTGCTCTCACTTAACGCCATACAACAACATATCTTTTCCCATTGCTTCATGCAAGGTCTTGAATGGTCTCCCTCTTCTAGTACCCTCCCCAGGTAAATTATGACCACCTATAAAAAAAAGTCCAAACCATATCAAATGATATTCTTTTATTTATTTATTTTTTCCCTTCAATTTACCCTTTTTTTATAGGTTTCTTCCCAGTGTATTCGTTTATAATTATATATTTCCAATAACCACACATCCTTCTAATCACATGCATCTCTGGGCAACAAGTATTTTAGCTTCAGGTTTCGTTGTTGCCTAGTATTTGGCTTGATTTATCTGAATCAACTTGGGTCATTGACACTGCCAGCACAGAGCAAACTTCACAGCACAAGAGCACGAGTGGAATCAAGGACTATTAACAAATGTTACCAATCAGTCTACAGTGGAGTTGTCCTTTTCTGCCATAAAATCCTACCAATTGGGTTTCTAGGCCAATTTAACATCACCAACTTAAACCCTTCTCGTTTGATTTTGTTGGACACGTATCTGAACAAAGAATCATCACCCAAAAGACCCAAAAGAAAATACAGGCACCAAAGTCAATAGTAAGAACTTGAAAATATTTCAAAAACATGTGACACAAATCACACAATTGATGGGCATTTTATTTTCTTATCATATATAGATTTAACAAAATTTGACCTGAATGGATCGCAGTCCGTTTCTCAGTATGTATGAGAATGCATATAAATTTATTCAATGATGAAAATTCAACTTTCTTGTCAGTGGAGCTTTATTCCTTGGTGGGTTAGTGCTTGTTTACGTGGAAGAGATGGATATGGTAGCAGAAACTTCGGTGGAAGAGAACAAACAAGTAAGGGAAGAGAGTGTTTAAGCAGATATGATATATTAGAATCTGGTGGTGCCATCATCAAAGGCATATCCCTACTCATCTGCAAGTTCATGCCAAACAGGAGCCTTGATCTTAAGCACTTCTATCATCACAAACATCGTCATTCATCATGAAAGTTCTCTCTGCAGAATCAGCCACTTCATTTTCCATGGAGATGACATACAATTTCTTAAGCTGAACCCCAATTTTCTGTAGGTATCAGGCATTGTAACCCCAATTCCTGACAGTTGTTCTGTCTGATCTCCACTTGCACTCAAGTGTTTTTTTTTTTTTTTTTTTGGTTGACGAGGTTATCCTCATGGTATTTGACCTGACAAGACTAGTCCCCTGGGCACACGCACGACCCCACAACAAACATGAACTAGGTAAATCTTGGTGTTTCGACATAGGAAGCAAACCCAACAAACCAACACCCAAGCAGGTCACTCAAAGTAAGTTATTATCAATTACCATTCAGGCAAGTAGTGCAATGGTTAGGCACCTCCCCATTCAGAAGACCTCGTTCTCGCTTGCGTTAGATACTTCCCAAATAGAAAAAAAAAAAATGATGATAAGTTCATATAACTTTCTATAAAACAATTAAACAAACAAACAATAGGATTATTATGCCATTATAATTTACATTCAGGATCAGATATGATCATATGAATAATGGAAGTGAACGATAACCATCAGGATAAAAACAATAGAATGTGTAAAGAAAGGATAAATGTGCTAAAAATCTTTACCTCAAGAAAACATAGGCATGCCACCGCAAGAAGTTTCAACCATCACACAATCGAATGATAATTGTGGCTATGCTATCCAAAGAATCATATGAACCATATAATTACTACCCAGCAACCATTTCAAAGAAACCTCACACTATAAAATCAAATAGCTAGCATTGAAACAAAGAACGATAGCTCTCTCAATCTTTGTGTCAGACCTCAGTTGACTCCCCAATTATCAATCTGTCTCAGACCCAGGCGGAATAGAGGATTGGGGTCAGGTTTTAGATCATTGCTATAACTGCAGCCCACTGATTTAGCACTTATGGCATCATTTGCGTGCAGTACATGTATAGGGAAATACACCGTGACCCACAGAATCTGATACTTGAGTTGTATCATAAAGACTACCTAGCCCAGTCACACAAAATATACTCAATAAATGAAGGTATGTAAACCACCTTTCTATCACAAGGACTTACTCTATACAAGGACATATTTGGAAATTTAAGTATCAAACTGAGAAGAAAAATGGATAGCTATGAATTAAGCAACAGCATTGAGTAAGCTTAAATAAGGTCACATCTTTCCAAACCTCAAGAAGAAATTACCTTGCAAAATTATTCGATAACAATCCAACTTGC
The DNA here is from genome assembly GCA_029852735.1 of Persea americana. Lineage (NCBI taxonomy): Eukaryota > Viridiplantae > Streptophyta > Magnoliopsida > Laurales > Lauraceae > Persea > Persea americana. The sequence goes on along the minus strand of CM056813.1, from coordinate 55,563,715 downwards.
ACCAAAATAAGGGAAGTTAAAGCTACCTAAGTGTGCTTTTAAAAATTATCAAAATTGAAGCTGGATTCTAAATTTCTAATTGTTATGACCATGCATCCTGATACAGTAGCAAGCAACAGAAGAACTGCTGGAGGAACTTAGTTTCAACCATTGGCACAGGTATTCAACACTCATCTTCAAAACCTCATAAAAACCAACCTGTCCAGTCTATGTATGAGCTGTCACTTGTTGGGCAGAAGTTTTCTTCATGACCCCTCTGGCAGACAACTCATGCAGCAACTCTAGAGCTTCCTTCGTCATACCTTCATAAGCTACACCTTCAACAAGAATAGTGTAGGTCACTTCTGTAGGTTTGCACCCCTTGGACACCATGTAAGCCAAGAAATCAATTGCTCGGTCGGTCTGACGAGCCTTACAAAGGCCCAAGATTATAGAATTGAATGTAATAGCATTGGGTCTGATGCCCAATCCTTCCAGTTCATGAAAGAATTTGATTGCTTCATCAAGCTTGCCTTCTCTACTAAGCCCAGCCACCAATGACGAGTAAGTGATTATGTCAGGGCGAAGTCCCTTCCCTAACATCTCCCCAAGAAGCTCTACAGCCTGTTCAGTGTTCCCCATCTTTGAGAGGCCATCGATTACAGTGTTATATGTGATCAACACGGGCGAGCAACCTTTGCTACCCAGCTGGCGAAGTAACTCAACGGCAACATCAACCTTGCCATCTTTGCACAATGCAGTAAGCAAGGTATTGTATGTCACGATATCAGGATAACAACCTCTTGAGACCATTATATCCAAGTATTCAATTGCCCGATCCATCCTTTTCTCCTTGCAGAACCCATGAAGCACCGGATTGTAACTAAGCGAATTGGGTATGCACCCATGTTGTGGCATCTTTTCCAAAATATCAATTGCTCGACCCAACAATCCCTTCCTACACAAGAAGTTTATCAAGATGTTGAATGTCACAACACTAGGAGAACACCCCTTTTGAAGCATATCAGCTAAGAGCTTTTCTGCATCCACCCACCTTCCTGAGCTACACATGCTGCGTAAAATGATGTTGTGAGTAATCACATTGGGCTGACAACCATAAGAGGGCATGCTATTGAGGAACTCGATCGCTTCATCCAATCTCCCTTCCCTGCAAATCGCATTGATTAGAACATTGTACGTAACCACATCAGGTATACAGCCTTTACTCCTCATCTCATCCAAGAGCTTCATTCCCTGCCCAACCCCACTCTCCTTGCAAGTTGCTTCGATCAAAATTGTATATGTAATAACATCAGGATAACACCCTCTATGCAACTGACGATCAAGAATTTCCATCGCTTCTTTCAACTTTCCCCTATCACATAAGCTACGAAGTATCGTATTGTAAGTCACTACGTCGGGGGAAACGCTCATTCGGTCCAAAAGATTTAATGCAGTATCAATCTCACCCAATTTGCAGTAGCCACTAATCAAAACATTGTATGTAATCACGTCAGGAGCAGCCCCAGATTGTTCAATGATCTCCAGTACCCGGGTCGCCTTTTTAGTCTTACCTACCCTACAAAACCCGCGAATCAGACTCGTGCAAGGTATAATATCAGGAATCCCTCCATCACCAACCATGCTTTCCAAGAATTTCAAACCTTCCTCCAATTGGCCATTCCTAACTAAGCCGCGGAGGCTATCATTACTCTTAAAATCATCAAAAACATGGGAAAGTTGCCCTGATGATGCAGAAGAAAGCTCGCCACCGCCACCGCCACCACTCAAACGCCCATGTGTTTTTTTGGTATGGTTTGGTAATTTACCATTCGAACCAACTGTTTCAAACTTGGAAATGGCAGAAACCTGATTTCTCCGGTTTTTTTGGTGCCTTTCCAGTTTTCTCATCTCACCATTAGCAGATGGGAAACAGCAACATGCCTTATGCCCAAGAAAACCCATCATACAAGAACCCCTGCTGCTCATATTGATGTTCCAGAAAACCTTAATCCTAGTCTCCCTTTGGATGCAGTTAAAGGATGAAAACCCACCATGGGTTTGTCTTGTGGGCACTACAGAATCCATCTCTTTTCTCAGCTACACTCTACCTTGCATCCAAGTGTTCAGATTGAGAAAAATCAATGGTTTTCTTTTGAAGAGAAGTTTCAGTGGATTCCTAGAACAAATTAATATAAAGAAGATAACAACAAGATGCAAATATGAGGGAGATGGAAGAAATCTTACTTACACAGTGTAAGAGGTGAGGGCAAAAGGCATGAAGAAAGGAAGAGATTGCAGTGTCCAATGAAGAAGAAAGAGAGGGATAAAATCCTCTGGAGGTAGTGATGTATGTTCCTAGTACAAGGTAGGGTTGTATGTTGGTACAGTGGAAGTCGGCAGCAGCATTTTTGTGGTCCACCGAATCTTTTCAATTTTGGAGATCCACTGTAAATCGATCAGAGGGGTCCCACCTGCAAAATTCAATGGTATCAAAATCACTGTTCAATCCACTGGTGGGTCCCACACATAAAACCCAAAGGGCTCAAAATAACTGTCCTCTATAGTAATAGAGGCCCACTGACAGATTAATCAATTTAAACCTAATTATTACTAAAACACAATAAATTTTAATGTAATCATATGTTTATCAATCTGATTGTGGGGTACAACTCCAGTTGGAAAGAATTTTAGTGGAAGACAATGATTGTGAGTGGCTTAGAATTCAGATATGGGCCTTCTGTTGAAGCTGTAGAGTGGACCTAGAAAATTATGCCATAACTATGCCACCACAACTGAAGTACTACAAAGAATTTGAAGAATAAGAGATTGCAACTGGGCTGGGCCTCAGATGAATTATGGGACTGGACATGTTTCTGGAACCCATAGCTACCAAAATTGTCAATCATTTTTTTTAAATATCAAATGGTTGACTCAATGGTCAGCCAGATTGTCCCTATAGATTTAATTGAGATCAATAAATATTGGTCGGGTTAAACTGGTGGAGTAGATGGTCCAGTCCAAATCATTCTGCCATCTCATTTGATTTAACCTGGTTCCATCGTAATGTCAAGTAAATAAAAGAAAATAAAAATCTTCTTTAAGGGAATTGGTGGCCCAATCAGTCCGATCATGCTCTTGATGGTTTTTGACCGGATTTTGACAGGTTGAAAGGCTCCTACCATTTTGGGCCGACACTTTTGAACGTAACCTGACCCATAAATCAATGAGGGCCTAAGTGGATGGATATTTTTGCTGGGAAAGCATCAGCTGATATGCAAGCTCCCATTGAAGGATTTGCATGAAAGATGGTTCAGTTGGAATTTTGATTTCTTGCTTGGAGAAGTAATGAGTTTGTCGAACCCAACTAGATACTGAACCCAAATATGGCCTGATAAAAATAAATCCGGTCCAGGTTAAGGTATGGATTTAAGTATTGGGACCTGGACATTGGCCTGCTCAATTATGAAAGTGATTGACCCAATTGCGGCTAGAACCTAATTGGATAGGGATGAAAATGGGCCTGGAATATCTGACAGGACAGACCCCAGTCGGGTCGGGTCCAGTAGAACCAAATAAGATTGACGGATTTGTGCTAATGGGGCGTGGACTTGCTTGCCCGAATACAACAAAACAAAAAGGTAATTACATTTATATGTTTGCTAGTGAGAGGCAATGAAAAAATATTAATTTTTTTTAAAGTATTTTAAGAAAAAGATAGATATAAAAGAAAATCTGGTATCACCGATAAACCGAACCGCACCGACCGAACAGGGCGGTTTGGATTGGTTTTATAGTAGATCAGCTTGGTTTACGATTTGAAAATCGTAGAAACCACTTAAATCGGTCAATTATCGGTTTGTACTGCTAGTTCACCGCGTAAACCGAATTGACCGATATATTATATAATTTGAGTATCTGACTATTTAGATTTTAGGATTTCATGATAGTTTATATGGATTTTTATCTTTGCCATAAACATTGGGATAAATGCAAAGGATGGGCGTCATCATTTTGAAATTTTCAATTTCTGATTTTCAACCAAAAAAAAAAAAAAAAAACACGGTTTAACCGACCTAACCGAATTGAACCCTCTCCATCAGTCTGATCGGATTGGTTAATTAAAAAAACCTATAGGTTCGGTTTGGTGGTTGATTTTAGTGCTAGACCGATCTGAACTGCCCATATGCAATCCTACATGGCAGACAACTTTCCTCTCTTAAAAACGAAGGAAATCTTAAAAAATCAAGTCTAATGCTAATATATATGGTGTAAGCATGCCAGAAGCCTACTTCGGCATTTCGTGGGACCCGACTATATTTCATGGACATAATGTAAATTAGGATAAAAAAGGCACTAAATAATACTTAACGGCCCATATATTATATCATAGATAATTAATACATCATATTTCTTTTTTTTATTTTGTGTGCCTATTTTCAAAAATAATAACCATTTAACCATTATAATTGATTGGATTGTGAGAGATATAAGGATGGAAATATAAGAAGGGCCCCAGAAAAAGTAATTAAATTTTAAAAACATATTAAATTAATATAATAGTTTAAACTTGAGAAAATAATACACTATTGTATTTTTAAAAGAGTTTTAGAAGAAGGTAAGATGAGAATGGAGATTAAGAATTTATGATAAAAGAAAAATATTCTTCCCAATGATAAGAGATATAAACACAAAAATAGTAGGAGATATTGTACTTGATAAAAAAAATAAAATAAGAGAAAAGGGCATAAAGTAAATCAAAGAAATAATAATATGAATTCAGAACCTATATCTTTCTAATCTTAATTGAAAATAAGCAGAAAAACTATTGAAAGATTAACAATCGGTTTTTGAAATGAGAATTTAAAAATTCTTTAGTCAATAAGAGTGGTCAAAAGAGTATATAGAATACTAATAAAAAATAATGTAAATAAAAAATAACTTAAACCAATGAAGAATATAAAATAAACAACTTCAAAATCAAAGTAATTGAGAATTTCAAGAAGATGAAGAGGGTTGTCTCCCTCATGTTCCTCACTAGCGTTCCTTGAATAAAAAGGCAATTAGAAAGCTTGGGAAATTAAACTCATACACATGAGAAGAGAATCCACAAACTCAGAGTGAACTCATACATGTGAGGAGTGACAAACTCGCACGTGCGAGGAGCGGGAAATGCGCACATGCGAGAAGCAGGGGGAGGCCAGGGTCGAAACCTGGACCTTCTGGTGAGAATTGACACGTCTTACCACTCAGGTAAGACACCGTTCAAACCACCATATAAAGAGTTGAATAACTAGGTTCAAATCCTCTCCTAAATATGATAAGCATTATACAATTTAACTACAACGCATGACGACAACGGCGCCAATAAAAAAAGATTTGGCTATGAAGGTTGATAACCTACCAAGGGGAAGAGTTAGGCCAAAGAGAACGTAGATGAATGTAGGAAAAATAGATTTAAAGAAGCGTAACTTTTATGAGAATTTGACTCAAGATTTATCGGAACCGAGAAATAGAATTCGTATAGCCAACTCTAACATAGTTGGGACAAGGTTTTTATGATGATGATGAATTTTACTAACAAAGTTTTAGTAATCAAATCCATCCCAACCTATACCTATCACAAGGTGGTTTAAATTAAAATTTTGACGCCGGTGGGGAAGTGTCAGCTTCAGGTTTAACCTAGCCCATTGTTGACCATACAAATGAGTTATCAAAGTAGAAACTTAGATGAGCAAAGATAGCTTCAAATATGATAATTGAGAACACACAATAGTATTTATTTATTTGTCCTTGCATGGCTAAAGTCCAAAGCTCGGATACATGCATTTGCTGAACCCATCCCAAAATTGAGAGTAGGTTTTATCAGATACCGCATAGATTCTATGAACATTTGTTCTCCTTATTGGATCAATATGCATACCAACTGATATCTGCCCAAATGCTCAGATTTGTTAAATCAATAGGAAAACTCTCTGTCTATTTATATAGCTGAACCGAATATCTACCCAATTAGTGGTTTTTCAGATCAGGCAATTGGGTATACACTTCCAAATATAAAGGGATCTACATATTATGAGATTTTTCATCCCTGCGTGCGCGCAAAGCAAGATTTATAGACAATCGTGGAGCCAGGATTTTTTTGCGGAGGGAGGCAGCAAGCGATAGTCGGCTGATAATTCCAGCAACTACTACTTTGCTGCACTTTTTTTCTCCTTAAATTTGGCTAGAGATAAGAAAGTTTTTTTCATTAACCATACAAAAGAACTAAAAATCATTTGATTCTTTTCATCAGTAAGATATCAATTCGGTGTTTACCTAGATAAAACATTTGTTCTGCTCTTAAATTTCCATATCAATGCAGTATTGAGGAATTCAACACAATAGTGATGTAAATTTGTGATTTCTTTAGCTTTGCATGTTGTCAGTGGTCATCCCTAGGTTAAAGACTTGTCCAGCCTCCCTTCCTTTCTTATTACATGGGTACACTACTTAACACCACCTTGGTGTGCGAGGGCAGAAAGGTGGTTGTGGTCCCTTTCCATATATGCGTCGAGTTTGTAATGCAAGACGCTCACGTTATCAGTGCAAAGATCCACCTTCTCCATCTTGTTGACAAACCACAAACGAAGCTGACTGAGTTAAGCTAGAGTGTGTTGATCTTAGACTCAGTCAGTCAAGTTAGTTGTAACTGTAGCTTTCACATCTCAATGGCTTCAATTTCTTCAGCAATGTGTAAAAGGCTTCGGAAACTATGACCCCGACAAGGACCCTTCCAAGTTTTATATCTTTGACCCAGTTGATAAGAAATCTGTAAGAGCTGCATCTAATGGTTTAGTCTCCATTTGCATTTTCACCATCGATCACCCATGTTAGTAATTGATCAATCCAAAGAAATGCAGGCGTCATAGCACTCGATTACATCTTGGTTGGATGCCCAACATATTGGCAATTTGGTTTATATCATCATTAATCTTCTTATTATCTTCTAAATGCTACTTCTTTCTAGTATCTATGCATACACAAGTGCGTTATTTGCATGGCGAGGTGTATGGTTCGTCCACTTTCTTTTGGAAGTCCAAACCAGCTCGGGTTTGAAATATGAGTACTTTTTAAGTTGAGGTGGGCAACTATCTTATTTACTAAAAATTTCAAATTGGGATGAGTGTCAATCAGGGAGAGGCAGCTGTATGTGAAGACTTAAAGATTACCTGGTTGAAAGTTTGTTTTTGTTATGTGAGAGAGAGAGAACATTCATGAGCAATTTATTTTCATTTATAATAAAGTCTAAATAAAAATTTAGTACATCATCATCATCATCAAGGCTTTATCCGAACCACGTCGGAATTGGCTAAATGAATTCCCTTTCTTCATTTCAATCTATGCTAAGTTGAATCCTTAGATAATTAAGTTGGACATCTTTAAATCTTTTTTTATTACCTTCATCTACATTCTTTTCGGCCTACCCCTTCCTCTTACTAAGTCATCAACTTATATAGCTAAACTTTTCCTAGCTAACCTGCATTGGGCAATACGTGCCTAAACCATCTCAAACGGATTTCTCTAATTGTATCCGCTATTGATGATGCCCTTGAAAACGTTCATTTTTTATTTTATTCTTCCTAGTTTTACTATACATCCACTTCAACATTCTCATCTCTATTACAGTCATTTTGTAAATATGTTGGTTCTTTATTGGCCAACATTTTGTTCCAAAGGTTATAGTGTCTTTTAAAATTTTCTTTTCAATCTTATTGGCACTCGTCAATCATAAAGTACTTCAGAAGCAGTCTACACTTCAACCATCTGACTTTTATTTTATGTTTAACATCTTCATCAATTTCCCCATTCTTACTAATTAATTATAAAGTTAAGATAACGGAATGAATCTCTTTGTTGTATTTATTGCGCTTTAGTTCTCATAGTAGTTTCAACTCTTTATATGTGCTCACTGAAGTTGCAATCTATATATTTTGTCTTTGTAGGACTTATTTTAAAGTCTTTGGATTCTAAAGCTTCTGACCATTATGTCGAGTATTGCATTCACACTGTCTCTTAATTCATCCACTAACATTATATCATGTTCAAATAAACATATATTAAGGTACATTCTCTTGAATATAAGCAGTTAAGTCATCTATAATCACAGCAAAAAGATAAGGGCATAGAGCTGACCCCTAATACAAACATATCGTCACTAGGAGCTCACTTGTCTCTTCACAAATAGTTCCCACACTCGTTACTGCTCAATAATACATGTCTTTAATCATCTAAATATAACCTCCTATCGCATTCATTTATGTCAAGAATAGATATTTATACGGTTAGGTTATACAAGTTTGGTAACAAGGTCGGGTCTTGTAATGCCTTACTTCTTATGGCAATAGGTACCCATTTACAGAACCTGACTCTGTCCCAACCCATGAAAACAGGGTCTGGATTCTTATTTTGGCCTTTTGCTTGGACCCATATGGTTCCGGACTCAAGAATTCAGACCGAGATAGACATTGTATTTTGTATGCATATACTTTTTGTAGAGCATACTAACATACATTATACACATGCATATACGGTATACATGTATATATTATGTGTCAATATCTATAACCCTGAGATTAAGACCCAACTTTGGGTCTGATAAAGGCGGGTTAAAACTTAGACCCGACCCATTGCCATCCCAAACCTCATCATTAAAATTTTAAAAGTCTCTAAAAGACCTTCATTGCCAATACAAGATTCTTCACCTATATAAGTATTAGAATAGTTGGCTGGATCGAGCCTGAATTCAGTCATAACTAATAGACTGGAGGCAACTATAACTGAGCCTGATTGCAAAACATTATTTTATACAGGCTAGTCCCTTTCAAGTGCATCTATCCCTCACCATAGGGTCGGTGAGGGACCCTCCCCTTTTTGGAAAGTTTCAAGTACATAGGGAGTATTCCTATGTATTTGAAAATTCACTTTTGTACTTAAAACTTTCCAAAAAGGGGAGTGTCTCTCACCCTATGGTGAGGGATAGCTACATATCTATATGACACATGGTACAAAAACTACATAAATAGAAGTGGGAGTTAGAGAAATTGAATGTAACGAGGCCCAAATCAGTAGGCCCAGCCCAGCCAGTTCAAAATCTTCGTCTGAATCATTCCAGATCATTGAGAGCCCTTGGTGTCACCATCCCAGTTGTCAACCTTATGAATATAAAGATCACATGAAGGCATAATGAAAAAAAATTACACTTATCATATGATCTCAACTGTCCAATCGATGAACGCTGAGGTTCATTAATCATAGGGGTGTGGACCCTCTTGGCGAACAGTGGTGAGTCGTTTCAAATGGCAAAAAAGTCCGGATCCTCTTGAGTGTCACTCATGCTTTCAATGAGGGGGACCAAAATCAACAGCTTCCACTTGCATGGGATGTACCAGAATTTTCCTTCAATAATGTGATAAACACAACCTTATATATTATTAATCATATACATTAATCACATTATTAATTATAGATTCAATCTTACAGTGGAACTGACTTCTAATTAAGAGATTTTTAGGTACATTTCATATAAACGGAAGTTGTTTCTTTTTTCTTTTTTTTTGGGTGGGGTGGGATTTGGTTGGGCTTGTCGTACGGTCCCTGCTGCTGCTGAATGAAGAACCAGTCCCCTTTATAATGATGTTGTTCATTTTAATTAGACAATTGATAGAGCAGAATGATCATGATCCTCTGCCCTTTTGAAGGTTGGACGCTCTTGTTGCTTTTAAAAATTGGACAGGTGGCTTTGTTTGTGGAGCAAGTTGTCATATGAGACAAAAGAAAGCTTTGAGATCTGATCACCTAAAAGAATAGAATTATTGGATGTTATCAAATGTCTAATTTATAGCCATAAAATGGAAAGTCAAAATCTATATGACCTTACAAATTTTATTGACCACTAGTTTTACGGTCTTAGATCAACATCTGGGAACATCCAATAGATTTGAGTTTTTATGTGTGGCTAATGTTAAAGCTTGCTTGAGAGACTGAGAACTCTTTTGATCTATCTAAACCATTCAAGAATACCACATGTCAATCCACAAAACCACCTAAAGTAAGTAATAGAATAAAAAAAGGATCTTAAAAATGAAAAAAGTGAAAATTCGAAAATAAGGCCTTAAGTTTTTGTCTTATTTCAAAAAATGACACAATCTTTAAAACTTTCCAAATTAGTCCCTAAGTTTTTCAGAAAGTTTCAATTAAGGATATTCCTTCATTTAAAGCTATTTTCTAGCGATTTTTCCCTCAAATTTCCTAAATTACCCAAATTACCCTTCACCGAAAAAAAATCATCGTTCACTTCCTATATATTTTCTTCCTTTTCATCACCGACATCCGTATAGTGATCAAGGACAACTAGCATCTCCACGATGATCGGCTGAATGTAGTGGCTGCTGGAACCATGCAATGGCTTAAAAGGAAGGGTACTCTTGGTATTTTAAAAAAAGATTGAGGAAAACTCATAAAAAATACTATTAAATGGCCAAATTCCCTTAATTGAAAACTTATGGACTAATTTGAAAAGTTTTAAAACTTGTGTCCTTTTTTGAAATAAAGCAAAAAAACTTAAAGCTTAAAATTTTTCGAAGAAAAATAAAAGAAAACCACACACTGCAAACCAAATCCACCACGCAAGAGCATAATTTATAAGCCTTTTTTTTTCTACCAGCTTGAGGATGGATCTCCTTCTCATTTGTACAGTAACTCCATTTTGTTCTCTTGATGAATGAAAAATGAAAAATAAAATCTCACACTTTCATTGACAAACCCATTTGCATGCATGTTATTTTCATAATTGGTTAAATTTTGAAAAAATAATGGTGAAGGTCCATAAATGGTAGGGACGTAAATGGGTCCCCGATTCTATGATTACCCCAAGGTTCCGACCCTTTAAAAATCGGGTCCTCATTTATGCCTCAATAAGTAAATGGGTTCAGGTATGGCTCCACCTTGGTTCTGACGCTGTAGACCTGAGACTTGACATATTATCTCAATTTTCAAAAATCTCTCCTAAAAACCATATTTTTTTAATATAATTCCCTACCTAGCCCCGGACCTGGATCCAAACCCATCCCATATGTGGTTCCAGTTCCTGTTCCAGAACAAAAAAGGGGGTTTTGAACGGTACCGGGTCCAAATCCGGTTCCACCTTTTCCTTAACGGTTCCGGTTCCGCGTCCGCCATGGACTCAGATTGGAACTGACCCATTTACAACCGTAATAAATGGCCAGCAAATAATCCCATTTTATTGATAAATGAATTAAGCAGAGATAATAAATGAATACCTACCCATCTTCTTGGTAATTCAAATCTTATGAAAGTCAAGGACCCATTTATGTCTCCACTTTATGTCCTTCACACCTCCCCGCTTTAACAACCCTTCGTGGGGACCCTTTTTTATTGTGAATTCATATGTATTTCAAATCCATGGCTCCGGCACTTCTCTACAACTTTCTCTTGTCTCACCACAAAGAAAATTAGATAATTTGACAATGTACCTTAACTTTCTCCACACTTATATACACTAAAACTAACATAAAGCTCAACAATGTTCTTGCTCCACATTTGAACCAGAGCTCAATATCCAAATAAATAGTTCACTACATGAGGATGGGAAAAAATGGACAATCTCCCAAAGGAAATTTATATGGGAGGCCCCTATCTTGCCGGGGATGGCAATTGGCAACTAGTTGGGTTTAGTATGAGTTGTCCAAACCTCAAACCACCGAACTCACGAATGCCTGCTCTGTACCCAACCCAACTACTGATTAGGAGATAGCTACTAGTTTGATTTCGTGCAAGTCTGCCAAAATCCGATATCAGCCCCAACCACACATGCCTCGTTGTTTACCTAATTCGACTAAAGACTGATTTGTGATTTGTGATGCAAAACCCACTTGTAATAGGTACAGGTATGGTCAAACTTGATATTGGTTGGTCTTATTTATATTTTATTCTCAAGATATAAGAAATAGAACATATGCATTTCTTGCAAGACTTAAACCTATAACCTACTACTCTTATTATATATATGGTGTACACTGTAATAATACTAATATAATAAGTCACTAATATAGGAGTATACGAGAATGTTCTCCTATGAGCATACCTGAAATTGCTAATATGTAAGTCCAGCTTGTGGGTCTCATTTAGATGCATCTCAGCCCAACCAGATTACATAGCCATTGATTTAATGGCCTTAAAGTTTAATGGCATTTTAATAGTAACTTTTTTTAGATTCAATTTAATAGTGAGTGAAGGTTCAATGAGAGTAAAATTGGTTATGTTGCCAGAGCATAGGATGAAAATGATATCAAGAGGCTGGAATGATCAAAGGTCGCCCCTAGCAGGCCCCATAAAGCTGGATTGCACATTTTTTAACAATGGGCCCCAATAATTTTGCATATTTACATAGTGCCCCCATCCAAAGGGTACATTTATTGGTTCTGCCCCGACTGCTAATATATACTACATTATACATGAATTTTTAGGAAGTAGCAAATCATTTCTAAGTTAGGAAAAAAAGTTAGGATTAGTCCAGCCTGTAAGGCCTGCCTACTAGGGCTGCACAAAAAATCCGATATCACCGCAAAACAGGACCGAACTGACCGAACCGGGCGGTTCGGATTGGTTTATATTTGATCGGTTTGGTTAATGGTTTGGAAATCATAAAAACTGCTTAAATTGGTTCGATTAACGGTTTGGACATTATAAAAACCGCTTAAACCGAGCCGTCCATGTACATTAACTTAAATATTGTTTTTTTTACTATTTTAGCCTTACGATTTCGTTTACTACTTTCATAGTTACATTCGACAACTCATTCTTACATGAACTCAATACTGTCTCTATGCTTCATAGTTGATCGGTTCTGTGTTAGTTTTTTCCCCACTCTATTTTCAGCTTTTGATATTTTCTTTTCCTGGTTGGACTGTAGAATTTCTATTCTATAATATGATTGTGTGCTTGCGTTTAGTCCATACTCTCTTTTTGGAGTAGAATTATTTTTTATATGGATCATAGGAATGATGGATTTTTATGTTTGCACTAAACATTGGAATAAATGCAAAGGATGGGGTCTCATCATTTTGAAATTTTCAATGCTTGATTTAAAAAGAAAAAAAAAAAACAACGGTTTAACCGACCGAACCATTAGGTTCGGTTCGGTTCGGTTCGGTTTAAGTCCTCTCCATCGGTCGAATCGGATCGATTAATTAAAAAACTGACAAATTCAGTATGGTTATTGGTTTTAGTATTAAACCGATCCAAACCGCCCATGTGCAGCCCTACTGGCTACTCATTTTCTGTGACTAATTTATGCCCATCCAATTTATTAATCCCACTATTCTAAATTAGCATATACCCAAATTAGTTTAAATTTGTAAATCCTAAAAACCCCGTGACTGTCATGCATCTATGCAAGTCCCATAGGCTGGTACAATTTGGGTGTTCCTAAAAAATAATTTGCATGTTATGGGAACAATTACTTGAGATTGACTATGCCCCGCGGTCAAATAAGATTGAATTTAATGCTAAGTTCTTAGGTCTACTTTTTGAAGATCCAAATCAATAATATATGTACCAAGTCCCAACCCAACCCCAAAGATCAATAATATATGTACCAAGTATCAACCCAATCCCAAGGGGTAGCTTTGTTGGCCTAGGACCACAACTTGCACCCGAAGGCTATAAGTTAAAAATTGCATTATCACACTGGAGCTACATGGGAGTTTACCCCTTTGGGCCCAGAAGGGTCGAAAACCCTCTGATAGCAAAAAAAAAAAGTACCAACCCATTTTCACTCATGCAACTCCATGATTCCTTGCTACAGTCACTAATTGATTTGCTCAAAGTTGAAAAATTGTAGCTCAATCACATATTGATTAAAATCATCATCCAGTGGACCCAACATAAATGGATCCAAACCATCAATTTAATCCTATATATATGCATTGAAACACAAACTAAATTTCAGATCAACTAGAATAATGTTAATTGTAGGATTGGACACATGTGAAGAATGTTGTTAAATTGTGTTCGTCCGATCCAGTGGTGATTACGATTGTGATTCAACTAAAATTTTAAGCAAGCAAGAAAAAAGGGAAAATATGCATATAACGGACAATTCCTACCAAATTAAAGACGGGTTCCATAAAATAAATTCGTTAAAAACTATTTTTAATTAGCATTTTATCACTTTTTTAAATCCAAAGTTAATATCAATTTCTTTATAATATAATGGGTCCAAAACTTGTTTAAATCCAAAGTTAAACCGTATATATTGTTTTGACCTACTTGATTACATCATGTGATTAGCACTAAACCGTCATCCCTCTGTATATTATTATACTATTACATACTTTTTTCATCCGTTAAAGAGGCACATCTCATGCAAAACCTACATGTCCTCTATCTAACCCCTTCACACTCACTAACACCCCGCCTCTGAATCTAAATTGTACTCAGAGTGCGTGTAAATTTTATATAAAAACACAATGTAATAAACCGTTGAACTTTAATGCCCTAAAACAATGGTTTTGATGTTTTGACCATCATGATTTTTTTTTTATTTTTTTTTATTTTTGGCCCAAATGAATATCCCCAATTAAACTTGGTGATCACACTATCCTTGTATTAAAGTGGAAAATACTTCTCAGCAGAACAAAGCTCTTTTATATAATACTCTGATTACCAATATTTTTTTCACGTCGAATCCTCTAAAGGCAACACGGGGCCATCTACATTGTAGAAACGTTTTTGTACCCCGTGCTCTCTTCTTTTTTGTTTTTAACCCTATTGGGGCCGTTATGCCCCAATTTCAATACATTGTTTTGGGCTTGGGCGTATTGGGTTGGGTCCACCAGTGCATGGATTTTTATGGTTTGTGAGCTTAGCATTAAATATATAAAGATTATCAACTTGTAATTCTCCAAAATCGTCATGCGTGACGTCACTATGTCAACAAAAATACTCGAACTGTCTCCCAAGTACGTCATCCATGGCATCACACTCCTGCCCCAAGGAGAAGGAGAGGACAGACACTGTCTCGAATGTGAAGGAAAGTAGACAACTTTTCATCGTTTCTTATGTAGTCTTTCCCTGTATAAAAATGTCAAATGGTTTGTGCCTTGATTCCCGCACGTCTACGTGCCTGCGCTTGGCGAATGCCGACACCCATTTCACTAATGAGTGTTTATTTTCACAGATTTTTAAAGGTGGATTTGTTAGGTATGCAGGCCCATCAAATAAATGGAGATTTCTTCTCTTTTTTTTTTTAATTAGGCATTTGTATGAGGTTAGATTCAATAAATAAAGGTGGGCAAGGATTTAAGACCTAATTCAAATTGAAAGGCTTACCCTTACCTACTTACTTGTATTATTAGATGACTTTGGATTCGGTCTTTCAACATATATATATGTATATGAATAATTCAACCATCAAGATTCTCCACAACTTGGAGGATGATGGGATGCTACGCCGGTTGGGTATATTTTATTTCCCAAACAGGGGTGTGGGTATCTACATTGTATTGTTTAGGAGAGGATCGTCATATCAAACTTGGTTCTGCTTATCAAAACAAATGAAAATCTTAGTCTACCTTCAAAACTCATATAAAAAATCATGGGTTTCCCACCAAAGCCCACATGAAGAGTCTACACTTGCCCCCAAAACCCAACTACTCGTTTGGACTTGCCCCCCCTTGAATGAAAGTCCTGGGTCTACTCCTGTAAACTCAACTAGTAGTGAGGATTCAATGTTCGGATTTCTCTTCTTTTAAGAACAAACTTCTTTTTCATGGCTGAGTTCTTTCATAACTCCCGACGCCCTTTGGCTCGGTACTATAAAAGAAAAAAAGAAAAAGTTCTCCACAACTTATATGAGGGAGATATCTTTAATTTCCGAAATAGAACATTATTCGAGGGTCCATATCAAGTGCTTTAAAATGTATTCTACTTTGATGTTTCCAACATCTAAAAACGCTTTGAGATGTACCTGTCAACATTCAATGGATCTTCTTTTCTCTCTTTTATGATTGTTCAAAATTTTAAAGTTACATTATATCTTATAGGGAAAATGGATCTCATGATACACGACCGTCCTATAATGAGATAAAGGGAGCTCCATGCTTCTAGAGGAGTCTGCTCTTCTATAAGACTTGGACTCATCAGAAATTCGCAGTGTTTCTCAGTGGGACTTATTTATGAAATCTAAGTTGTTAAAACTAACGTGGGTCATCACTAAATTCTACTCCCGATTGCAGTTGATTACACTATCAAATTGATTACCATAAGATACTTGAAGTTCTTTATAATAGATTAATATTCTGCTCATAAATTATATAAGCGATTACTATCACGGAGGTCAACATCTTGCTAAACTTTGGATCCTCATGCATTTTTCACGAGTTGGAGCCTTGATAATCCAGATCTGCCCTTAAAGATCGAAGAGACAAATGTCTCACTTATGCTTCTCACATGAAAGGCAAGTGAAACTTAACAATAGACGCATCAGCTGATTTCCAAACTTGAAGACCAAAGTTTAGATATTTCTCCAAATGTAATTGGTATTACCTTTTTTTTTTTTTTTTTTTGGTGATATCGCATAACTTTATTTGATTATTGAAAATGGGCATTGAAATGGAAAGAAAAAAAATGCAATTTTATGTGATATCACTTAATTTAATAAAAAAAATCTATAATAATGCATACAAGGCTTCCATTTTAAGCTGTTTATGTTCTTGAGTAAGTGGGGTAATTGGCTGAGGCTGACACTCAAACGAACTTAACTTTAGGGACTATTTGTTTACTAGCATCCCTGACATGAATTCATGCTGCAGGGGGTTTTTGAATTATTGTCGGTAAATGCTTTGTTTGATTGAGTTTCAAGTGTGGATATGTGATACCCTGGTATTCCGAGAGCAGCTATCAATGGGGCTTTGGAATGCTGGGATGGGGATGAGCATTTGAGAATTTCGATTGTTGTCATTCATTCCGACGAGAAGAGGATTCCCCAACGGTCATCTGCATATTCGAATCTAGACCTTCTTTCTGTAATTTTTTCCCTGGTGAGCATCTCCCCTTTCTCTTTCATCTTCTTTTTTTTTTTTTTTTTTTTTGTGAACATTAGATTGTTTGTAAGGCAGGATGATGGGATCTCAAATTAAAAGAGATGATTTCTCAATTATGTGATTTACTATTCCGATGGTTTCTTGCTTGCTTGGGTTTGATGATGAACTTGAGCAGAAAACGCCTTTCTTCTCATGTTAGGGTTTGGTGAGGAACCTAGCAAAAATAAGGCTTCTTCTTCTTCTCATCTTTGATGGAAGTATGGAAATGTTGGAGATGGTTGGTAGCCGGCGGATATTCTCGAGCCCTATCAAAATATGGATGCCACTGTGTACCCAAAACCTTCAATATGTATAACTTCATAAGAAAAAACCCACATTCCCTCTGCAACTCCTTTCCACCCATCTTTTGTCTCTCTCCAACCTAGTACGTTGTGCCCTCCTCTTTTTTGGTTTCAAGTTGGGTGGTTTCTTTTTTAGTTGTCTTCAAGCTTATGGTATGGGACTATGGGGTTTGTTTTTGTTTGAAGAAGCGTTTTGAAAATGGGAATCCATAGTTTTGTGCTTTCAAGGGTCTATGCTTTTGAAGCTACCAATTTTTTTTATATTATTATTATTTTATTTTTTTTATTTTTTTTTGTATTTGGGGCTTTCCCTCTGTTCTAAAATATAGGGATTTGGTGATGCTCATGAAAATTTTGATCTGTTTTAGGATTCTGAAAAGTTAAGATTTTGCATTACCTGATGGACATTTTTGAACTGGTTATTCCTATATTCTACTTAAAGATTTGGCTTTTGATTCAAGAATCATGTGAGCCAATTTTGGTGAACTAGAGTGTTGTTGTTTATCATGTTACTTTGAAGTCGTTTGTGTTTTTATTAACGACATTAATTTTCTGTGGATTCTATGATTGTTTTACATCACTATCAGGATGATGTGGATGGGTCAAATATGTGATGCAGGCTTTTGAATATGCTACAAAATTCTTAGTATGAAAATAGCTACATAAGCCCAACTTTACTTTACTATACGGGCTAACTAACATGACCTAAACCTAAATCTAATGGCTGGACTCAATACTCTGATGATGCATGAACACCATAAAAGAAATAGAAGTGAAAAAAGAGTTCAAGATATGAATGCAATAAGATGCCTACTTGAACCAGTTATGCTGCAGAAATTCTGATATGACCTTGCTGGGTACCCATGTTTAGACCACTGGTTAACCCACTTCCCAAGGGAATTTTTTGGTGAAGTTTGGTGGCCTCAGAGTCTGTATTATGCTCTTTAAATCTGCTATTTTTCATGACAAAAAGACTACATGTGCCCAGTTTTCAACTTGCAAACTTTTGGAACACAATTAGCAGAAAACTGTGCACTTTGTTGCCTTTCTTCCTTATGTTCAGTCATGTGGGACCCCTTAGGTCCGAATTTATCTTGAATAATTAGTCATTAATCATCGAGTTTCAGCCACAACATCATGTTCAATCAATAAAATCTAACCCTAATGCAATGCATGTGCACTTTCCAACATTTAGATTATGCAAAGACAAGTTTAGAAGAAGTTAACTTAAACATGAAAGGTTGTAGATGTAATGTATTCCTTCAAAAGATTTGTTGTAAAAACCATTCACTAAATTACTGAAAATAAAAAGAATGATGTTATGAAATGTTTTTGTGAGGTGTTAGTTTATCCATACTCCTAAGTTTGTCCATACTCTGTTTTTCTCATGTAGGTATTTCCAAGTTTCTGAGCTGGTAAGATCTTTGTTTAATATATGGTGATAAAACATGGAGGGTTCTGTTTAATGCTATTTTGATTTTGTTATCAACTCTTTTTCCTGTAAAGAAATTCCAAGAGTTGTTGCCATACTTGTTAGTAGTGTTTCGGTCTACGTTGTTACATTTTTCTAAATGGAACATTCTAGTTGTTCTGCTTTTGGGCAGTTCATTTTGTAAAAGACATGATTGAGTAAAGAAAATTGAAAACCAAACTTTCTTTCATCTCAGGCCAATTCGTACCTGTTACCATGTTGCTCCCACGCATCTAAGACTTAAAACTATTGCTACTCCATGGTATTAATAGATTTTTTATCCTCTTTAGGTGCTGATATTTCTCAACCAAAGTTTGCTACTTTTTTTTATTTGTGGAAATTATACATCATGGCAAGTATTATTTGTTCCCGACTTATATTGTGAATTTATACCTTTGTTCTATTGATTTCAAGATGCATAGAACTGTTATTTTTTACACAAAGAATCTTAATTATTAATTTTCATTTCTTAATGTAATGCATCATTACATGATATTTATATAAAGAACATTTTGATTAATCAACGACAAAATTGGACATCGCTGTTATAGTATCTGTCGTAATCACTATGGTGGTTGTATGTTGTGAGTTAATTGCATTATGGTTGAACTTATAAGATGAAAGACCAAGAAAAAAGCGTCACATTTCATCATTGTCAAGCGATGTATGGATCAAAGAACTCTTGTCTAGCACAGGTCCCCAATGCCATGAGAACCTTCGAATAAATCCTAAATGCTTTTGTGCTTTGCGTGACACATTGAGGCATTGTAATCTCCTTCAATCAAGACACCTTTTATCAATTGAGGAGCAAATAGCAATGTTCCACATACATTGGCTCATAGTGTTACTAACCGAGTGACTGCAAATTGATTTAGCCATTCAGGAGAAACTGTTAATCGTTATTTTTATGAAGTGCTAAATGCAATTTGCAAGGTCTATCCAAACTATATTTTCATTCCAGAAAATGCTCCCATTCCGCAACAAATTATGGAGAATAACAGATTCTATCCATATTTAAGGTTAACTCCTTATTTTCAGTTTACTAATCCTAATAATTATTCTTTACATTAACATGTTCTTACTTTGCTCAAAATCTTCACTAGTTCATTAGGATTGCATAGGAATCATTGATGGAACTCATATACCTGCTCATGTTTCACTTTCAATGCAAGCCATGTACCGAAATAGGAAAGGGTTTCTTTCTCAAAATTGCCTCATGGCATGTGGAATTGACATTAAATTCCATTATGTGCTTGCGGGCTAGGAAGGTTCTGCTACGGATACTACTATGCTTTGGTCTGCGTTAATAGGAGAGATAGGTTGAAAGTCCCAGATGGTAATCCAAATAAACTTATTCACTTCCATCCTCTTGGAAATCTAGCATATATTTAATCATGACTATTTGATTTGTAAGTGTAGATAAATTTTATCTAGTCGATGCTAGTTATAGCAATCAACCAGGGTTCTTGACACCATATAGAGGCGTCCGTTATCATATTAAAGAGTTTAACATCAGTTGCCCTCCATAAGATCTTTTTAATTTGTGTCCCTCCTCATTACGTACCATGATAGAAAGGGTATTTGCAGTATTAAAAAGTCAATTTCCCATCTTAAGATTGCAACGTGGGTATTCATTGACTACCCAAAGAGATGTTGTAATTGCATGCTGCATCCTACACAATCATATTGCTCTGTATGGTGCTAGAAATGATTTGCTCCAAAAAAAAAAAAAAAAAAAAAGAATGGCCCATCAAATGCTCCGGAGATTGATCATCAATTGAGAGTTGCAAGAGATGGGGTGACAGTTCCAAGGTGGACTAGAGATACATGGACTGCATTTCGAGACACCATAGCTGAGCAAATGTAACAAATTATGAGTTACAACTCGAGAAGGAAATGACATAAAAACAAGCATGCAATTTTTGGTATATACAAATCATGGTGTTTTGCTTAATGATGCTATCTTTTTCAAGAGTAATTCTTGACATATGTTTTTTTTTTTATCGAACATGAATTGGTTTTGTGGAGAAAATTGGTGTTCTTTTATACTTTCCATTTTTTGGCATATGGCGTTAATATTTAGATCTTACTAAAGTTTCCTAATGTTGTGATTTTTTACATAACATTTATATATTAAGTAGTTGTGGTATAAAATTTATGCACTCAAATTTAAATAGGACGAGCAAGGAGGGAAAATTACCATTGGGATCCAAAAGAGGAAAGGGTCCTAATGGACATGCTTCTACTGATGAAGCAAAGAGGAAGAAAGATTGAAAAGAACTTCACAAAAGCTTGTTGGGACGAGGTTCTTGTTAAGATCAAGGAAGAGATAGGACGAGAGCCAAACATAGTTAATGCAAAAAATAATCTTAAGAATTGGAGGGCTCAATACAAAGAAGTAAAGCAACTTTTAAACATGTTTGGATTCGGCTGGGATGATACCCGAAAGATGGTTACGGCCCCAAATGATGTGTGGAATGCTTTGGTACAGGTATGTCATAATAGTGCATTGATTAACTCTTTTATAATAAAATGACTTATTTTCTAACAATGTTAACTTTTTATAGGCAAAAAGCAAATAGAGCAAGTATAAGACTCTTCAAGTCTCATTCTTTGATGAGATTCACGAACTTGTTGCTAATGATGTTGCTAAAGGTAATATTGTCATGATTGGTGGTGAACATAGCACCATAGATGTTAAGGCTATGATGACAGATGAAGAATTTATTAATTCTACCTTTGGGACACCTTATACAGGATTAAATGATATGGATGATGGTAGCTTGCCTGAAATAGATGTACAAACACCTAAGGCAAGCAGGCCTATACCAACCCACAATAGCAATAAGAATACAGGTAAAAAACGAAGGTCACAAGTGGTGAAGAGATAAAAAGGACGTTTGCCAATGTTGTGGTAGTCGTTAATAATCTTGCAGAGAGTATAAACACACCAAAGCCTGTTTATATGTTGATGAACAAAGTGACAAATGGTGTGATTTTATGTCCATTTATACCTCCACAAGCTTATATTGCCATAATTGAACATCTTGATCAGGATGAGCGAAAGCCCAACTTTTTCTCACCTACAATGATGAAATGAAACAACAATGGTTTGAGATGCATTTCACTAATCTTGGTTCATTTAGTGGTGGTCGTTAAGTTTTTAAATGGAAAGTCTAATTGGTGGTAAACCTTTCCTTTTGTGGGATATTGTAATGTCATAACTCTTGAACTTCTGAACTTTTAGTTTAGACCAATGGATTGATGAACTCTAATGATGGACAAAATCTATTTGAATGCAATAGTTTGGATGGATGAATATTGAGGTGCTCATTTAAATAGTGGTTTGTTATGTTGGATGCTTTTCTTCTTCTTTTTTTTTCCAATTATAGGATATGGTTGTGAATGAAGATTGCATTGAATGGATAGATAAATAATAGATAGATATATGGTTCTGGATGAAGAATGGATGAATGAAAAACACATTATATGGATGGATGAATATCTGCTTCTGTAGTCATGATTGTGGATGTTATTCTAACAATATCATATGTATGTCATTTATTATTATTTAAGCATTTTATGTAGATAACTTGATGAATGAATTTTTATTTTATTTTATTTAGGCATTGGTACAACATGTTTTTGTATGATAATTTGAAATGAAGCCCTCTTAAAGGCTTGTCATAGACTTGGACTCCTTAATCGTAAATGAACTCACGCTTGAACACAGCTAGACATGTAGAATGTTCTTGATTTTAAAACCCTTTTATGGTGTGGCCTTTTGGATGAGGTCATGTACCTCAAAGATGAATTGGGAGGCCATATCCTGATTCAAAGCTAGGCCAAGCTTAATTTTAAAGGGACTTGAAAGTGCAGCTTCCCTTTGTCAGATTCGGTGTCGTTAGATTATTAGCATGCAAACGCATGATTGGAATAAAATCTATGTAAGTGCAGTAAATCAACTGCAATTTACATCTTTAACAAGTAATTGATCTGATGGTGGGCCTTGCTCTGACGGGAGTTGGATGTTGTAGTTACTCATTAAAACAGTGTGAAGAGTTTATTTAACATCAACTTGTACTTTTATAATTTTTTAAAATAAAATTTAACAAAACATCTTTAATTAGTTACCGAACAAATTTAGGGTGACTTGAATTCCCAGACATGAAACTACATAATGAGCATGGAATTGGTAGTCAGATAAAGTTTAAGTTTAGTAGCATTCCAAATTTCAAGATTTCCAATTCCCCAAATTACAGAAGGCATTAATTAGCCAAACGACCCTTAGTATAAGACTTGGTGGTCTACGGTGAGAATGATGGGGCCATGAGCGTGCCATGTGTTGGCACTGAAGCAGACTGTAAAGCTTCAAAACCCTTCTTTTTAAGTCGTACTAAAAGTGGTACGTTTATTAATAAAAAAATAAAAGAACAATGAAAATATCTTCGTCCACGTCGTTTCTTAGGTCGAAAATATCTTCCGCGCTTTCCAATATAAAAATGTGTATAATAGCTGGAAGGAGAGAAAAATGTGAAAGGAAGGAATGGAATATTATTTACAATGATACAAAGCCCAAGAGGATTAGTTTATTGGGACACTGAAAAAGTTCCAAACAGTCATATGCCGGTCATTGTGAAAAGTTACGCCAAATGTGATAAAAGTGACACGCACAATGTGGTCTTAATTGATAGTAAAAAGGTTCCTGCAATTCAAACATATGTATGTATGTCATATCTTTTGTATTTTTTTTATTATTTAAAAAATAAATTATTTTTACATGGCATAATTTCATAATATGAGGGTAAAAGCTCAAATCTAAGAATATCTCAGTATTATCCAAGGCAACAAATCTACAAGATTAACATTTACTCTTACATACAGGCTATTATTTGATGACTTTAGATTCAATGTGTTAATAGGTGGGTAATTCAAAGATCAACATCTTCTATATGGAGGAAATGTTGTTTAATTGTAGAATTTAGAATTTCACTAAGCCTAACAACATGACTATCAAAGGACTGCCAAGCTCTTAGAAGGCCTGCACTACCTAAGCATTTACTCTACCATCACAGGCTAGAGTTAGGTCAAGGCTAGGCCCAAGGCCTACGAATAAGTAAATTAGTTTTTATTTTTTATTTTTTTTTACATTACCAATGAGGATCTAATTTCAAATGGGCAATATGCCGTGTATAGCTGCATATATTACAACAATAAAGCATAGGTGGTTGGTACTTCTTTTTCCTTATAATTTTCAAATCCAAGAGATGTTGAAACAAAAAGAATCCAAGATATGTTGAAACAAATAAGAATCCAAAAGGGCAAATGCCAATCACTCAAAATAGGTTCATTTCAGAGGAATAAAAACAACAAAGTTCATTATAACCCATTATTTAAAATAAATGGCGACAAAGGGTCGCAAAATAAAGGCCTAAAAATCGACCTCAAAAGGGGCATTTAATATATATTTAAAATATAAATACATTAAATACAAATAAAATAAAATGAATGGTCAGGTCTGGTCGGGCCTAATACTATTTGGGTTGAGGGCCAGCAAAAGATTTATCCAAGCCCAGCCCTCTGTCTTTTTCTTAAAAGCAAAAGGCCCCATTTTACAGTCCTGTTGAATGTAAGGTTGGCCGTGCCCCTTAGATTGAGGGCTAGATTGACAAGCCTACCTCTGAAAACTTTTAAACATAACATCATTTGATGTTGATTAACATTTGTCGGATGTTATTTTTCTCATTTCGTTTTTTTTTTATGCTAATAATTGCTTAAATTTCAAAGTTCTCTAATATCTTAAAGGAAAATCAAATCCTGCCACATGCCACTTTCTATTTTAAAATGCTAAAGAGTTCATCATGCTCTTAAGGAGTATAGGTTCTCTAAAGCTTGGACTTTAGGTTGCTCGGTACAATCCATTTATGAAAATCTAAACTACTTAAAATATTTGGAATATTTTTATGAGGGCTTTGGTTGGAGGTCCCTCAAGTCATGACTTTACTGCAAACGGTCCACAATCTAAACGCATACAGCTAAAGGTCCATCTCGCACTTTTTTATACTTGAAATGTCTAATTTACCATTTCTTTAAATCATATCCCATGATTGGTGGGATATCACATTAATAATGGTCAACTACCATTTAATTGGCCACAATTAATGGAATCCCATTAATGAGATTTTTTCAAATAAATTTTAAAAACACACAAGTAAATTTCAAAATAAAGTGAATAAAATTTAAAAAATGCAATAATTTCAAAAAATGAAAAAAATGAAAAAAATAATAAATTTTAAAAAAACGCAGATAAGTTTAAAAAGATGCAAATAAGTTTCAAACTATCCAAATAAATTTCAGAAAATGTAAATAAATTTCAAAAGACTCAAATAAATATCAAAAGATCCAAAGAAAATTCAAAAAATGAAAATAAAATTCAAAAGACGCAATTGAATTTCAAAATATGCATATAAAATTCAAAAACGCAAACACATTTGCCAAAACAAAGATAAATCAAATTTCCAAATTTTTGAAAAAATTGCCAAAAACTCCAGTATTTTTGCCAAAACTCAGTTAAATTTATTTTTAAAAAAGCAAATAAATTTGAAAAGACACAATAAATTTCAAAAGACGCAAATAAAATTAAAAAATGCAAATAGATTTCAAAAAATGTAAAAAAATTTGTTAAAAAACTTAGATAAATTAAAAAAAAAAACTCAAATAAATTTGCTAAAAACACAGAGAAATATGACAGACGACAGATAAATTTTACAAAAACTCAGATAAATTTGACAAAAGAGATAAATTTGTATAGACTGTGTTAGCCTGACTTGACTTAAACCTGGAACAAAAGACCTAGTGAACTGGATTATCTTCTTCACGTTTTGGTTCTGGAATCAGAACCAGAACCAGTGCTCTTCCTCCTTTGGCCACGACAGGGCGCGGTAGAAGCGGATGGGGCTTCTCCGAAATCTTCAAACGGTGACAGCAGGAGTCTTCTTCCTCGGCAACGCGCAATCTGGCAAACTCAAGAATCCTCTCGTCTCTATTCTTTTTCTTCAGTCGAAACAGAACCCAATTCTGCCCTGCGTCTGGGCTCTTCTTTCTCTTCGACCACGCAAGCTGCGACGGATCAAACTTCTGGTTACAAGAAGAACCTTCTTCTCCTGCAAAGAATCCGTCGATCAGATCTTCTCTTGCAAACCGATCCGAAACCAGGGAACGATCCTTTCTCTTCTCTGCGATTTGTGTGGCCCATCGAGATCAAAACCAATCTCTTCTCTGCTTCAGCATGTGAATACCGCAGCCCCTCTTGTTATCAGATCTTCTGCACAAAAGTCCGAACCTAGGCTGAAGTCACAGTGACCCACCAATTATCTTCTCCGATCAACCCTTTAAAATCCGTTTCGTCGGATTTCTTCCGATCACGTGCAATACTCTGATACCAATTTGTTTAGGAAGAAGGGACAGCAAAGATCGAGAGGATTTAGGAAGAAGGGAGGTGAGAAGATTTGAAATTTGAAAATTCAAAATTTTATGCCTAAAACGGTTGAAAAGGCAAATCAGTCATGAAATATGTGATCGTGTGGACGTAGGGACCTCTAGCTGCAAATTGTCTAGCTGAGTAGACTAGAGCCCTAAAACAAAATTTGTGTGGTCCAGAGGCTGCATACATTCCACTTTAGGGACCTTTCACTAATCTTCTCTATTTTTATATGGGTAATCGCCAAATTTAACTTCTATAGGAGTTGAGCCCACTATCAATTTTGCAGTAGGACCTTGATCTAGACTTGCCCATGAGGATCTGGAAGACATATGGTCTTTATTGAGACATCGGCCATTAATGTATAATGTGTGACTCTGAAAATTTGTAATGGTTTGTAGCAGTTGATCCAAAGTTTTTGGTGAGTTTGATCTCCTTTGTCGTCCGACTCAGGCTTACAGTGAGTGAAGTACAAATTTACGGTGAGCTCACTTGTTAAATATCTGAAGTCACTAAAAAAAGAACGACCAATTGATTTTGTAGAAAATAAAATTCAACCCCTCATAAAAAATAGCTTTTATGTGGAATAGTGGAAAAGTTAATTCAAATTTTTACTTTTCCTCCTGAAAAAACAAATGCTTCAAACGTGGAACCTTTTCCAATTTCTATACTTTTTTCCGCTAAAAAAAAAAAAAAACAGCTGCACAAACCCAAGGGGGTGTCCTCAAATCTTCCTTCAGCATGACATGGTCCCAGCATAATATTGAGTATAGGATGGTATAAACCACATCATTTATTATATGCTAAATCAAGTGGTAGGACCAATTTCAATTAGAGTAAAACCCATGGGTTTGATACTTTGAGGAGGTCATTCATTTGCTCGGCTTGGATTTCTCAATAGGTGGGCTCCACCCTAAAGTTTAGGCTTCTTGTCAGAGTTTGAGTCCCATTAGTGGTCTTCCACACGCTTCCCAGTGAGTAAATGTATGGAGCTCCACTATGTGGTCTGCCATTTATAATTTTAGCCGTTAAAATTGAATGCCATTACCTCTAGTAACATATCTAAAAAGCATGATCTTATGAATTAATCACATTATCAATCCTGTATTTAATCTTATGGTAAGACCAAATCTTACTAAAGTAAAATATGAAATTATGCCATTAGAGGGAATGACAATCAAAATGGTTTGAATTATAAATAGGGGGGGACCTATGGTAGAGTTCCACACATTCCACTCATAAGAAGCACATGACAAACCACATTAGAGGATCTGAACTCTTCCTTTCCCTTGTGGAAAGCCGGAGTGAAGTCCTCAGGGTACCCAAACTCATTTTCTAGATACTAATTAAAATCTTTTGGTGCGCGCTGGTCTCATGCTAAAAATAAATATCTAGCTCTTTCCAATATAAAATGTGCATATAAACTAAGGTATGCGCGATTGCGAAAGAGGAAACTTCCAGGATCCTCACCACTGGCCCAACCTAGCAACAAAATAAATGAAAAAGGAAAAAAAAAAAAAAAAGATACTCCAAGGAATAAAATTTTCTTTTTGCTAGAACTTCGACAAATACAATCACAGATGCCACGATTAATTTGTTCATTCGGACATGGTGAAAAAGTTCCAAACATGCTTGAATCGACATTAGTATTAAGTAAAGTACATGTTTATTCCTTGATGTCAAGTAAGGTAAGCCTGATCTCATATTGAATGATAGAAGAAAGGTTTATCAGATAAAATCATGCACACGTATATATCCTGTTAAATTGTTTCATGCACATGCATAAGGTTTTTTTTTTTTTTAATTTTATTTGTGGCATAATTTGATAATATGAGTGTAGATCCATCCACTTTGGAATTGGATTGATGTCTAGAAAAATAAAGTATGGAAGTGGTGAGAATACATTAATTTTGGGTTTTGGACTAAACTTTCAGAGTACATTGCAAGTGATGGCCAAAATTTTATGAAGCAATTTGACTGGATTATGACTTGATTGTTAAAACCATGGATATTTCTATCAAGAAAAAAAAGGGAAAAATATCCATTGATGACACCCTTTGGTAGGGTTTTAGTCTCTTACAGGAATTCTGCACTGCGATGATGCATGAGTCTTGATCTCCATCGGGCCTTCACGGCTTTGTGAGTGAAAACTCCACCTCTTTCTAAGCCTATAAGAATCTGACATCTTGTCATCTTTATCACCATCATTGCAATCAGTAGAATTATTGTGCTTGCATCTTTTTTTAAGAGTATTGTTTGCAAGTGACGATGGTCAACTGCTAAAATTGTCAGGAGCATGTTGGTAACGTGATGAATGATAAAATTTTCTAGCAACGACGGCACGTGCTAACTAGTAACAAAAATAAAAATTATATTTAATTATATTAATTTTTTTAAAATCTTCCTAATAAAAAATAAAATAAGATAAATGAATATACTTTTTAGTAAAAATAGTAAACTAATTTATTTATAAGATTTAGATTGAAATATTATTTTCATGTAACTTTGAAATTAATATAAAATAATTATATAAATAGATAAAGAGAAGAATAATGATGACAATTGAAAGATTTTTAAGTCAAACTTAAAAGAACACTAATTTTAAGTTAACCTTAAAAGAATAATGAGTATGGGTCATTATTCTTAAAAGAACATGACCTTAAAAGAATACTGATTATTAGGTTGGTTTGCACGCTCCACTCCAAACTCTTAGACTTCACAGCACCATTGTGTATCTTAGGAAATGGATGTGAATCTTCTTTAAACCAGATAATAGACGAATCCATGGATGAATATGGGTCCATTAGCAACGCATACCACGCATTCCAGTTATATCCATTCCAAGTCGGTCATGTTTGTAACACCACCAGCCTCCAATATAAGTAAATTAAATCTTTTCATTATCACAATTTACAAAAAAATATATAAAAGAGAGAGAGAGAGAGAGAGAGAGAGAGAGAGAGAGAGAAAAGAACATTCAATAGATGGAAACAATCAGTTGGGCATTTTCAAATATGAAAAAAAAATAGATACAATAACTTTCTGTTAGAAGGAAAAAAAAAATCATATTAACAGAAAGTAAGAAATATATATATATATATATATGGGAGATGCTCATGTAAGAGCACATCTCACCTTACTATGAGAGATAATGTGAGGATCCTCACATTTAAATTGTTAGCATTGGATATAGATGTGAGGCCCCTGCCCTGTCTCTCATAATATATATAAATATATATACACACACGTGGAAGTCCAATTCCACAAATCTGTAGTGGCCTTTTCTATTGCTTGGCAAACATTACAAATCTGTAGTGGCCTTTTCTATTGCTTGGCAAACACTAAAAATGCTTTACATATACACTTGAATAATTTGATGAATATTTGGATTTTCACCATGCACATCCAATGGATAATATGAGCAGCAGAGTATCTGACAGTGAAGAGATTACCTCTACACATCGGATAATGGATTTAATAGACCAACCGGCAATTATCAATTGAGTTGCTGCATACAACCAACTCTGCCTGTAGCGTCCTCTTCCCATCCTCAAACCGAGATTAGAAATGTTTGTAATTTAGGAGCATACAAAAGATAAATATATGATATCATGAGATTTTCTATGAATTACTCATGACGCAAATAGTTGTTCTTTGATTTAGAAAATTATTTAAGAGGGCATAAAGATAAGAACTGATTCAAATTGTGCCAATGATAGTAATAGGTGTGTATATTAAGCAAGGAATGAGATATTGTAGACAGAGTTAGCTTACTGCAATATTTTAGGAGATTTTAATACAAGATTTGGATGCGCCACATGTCAATGTGAAACTCATACCACCAGTAGTGGACTTAGGATTTCGTTTGGATGGGGCGGATGATAATTAATTAAAAGTTTTAATTACTCATGTGCTCGATTGGAAAGTAGCACCACTCCTAATGTTATAAAATTTTAGCATATATCCCTTCAGGATATGAAATTCATCTTGAATGGTCTAAATTATATCCGAGTGGACTAATCCCTAGGGACACATGCAAACCCTCATATCTACATGCACCGGATAAAACTAAGGGTGCACATGGGAGGTTCAGATCGGTTTAGAGGAAAAACCATCAACCAAATCGAACCCATCGGTTTTCTATTTTTCTAAACCGAACCGAACCGCCCATGTGCTTAAACTGAACCGAAAGAAACCAGATCGGTTCGGTTACGTTTTTTTTTTTTTTTTTTTTTTGTATTGTTTATTTATTTTTTTCACAAAAAAATGGCAGTTCAATTGGTGAGATAAAATCATCAAAATACTTGCAAATAGTAGTAGCACAAGTGCTCACTAAGTCTTAACCAAACAACCGAACAAAAATATTTAAAGTTATCACATCCCAAAGAAAATCAAACATAAAACATAATAAATATTTAAAGTCATTACATATCCCAAATCAAATTAAAGCATATAACCAAAGAAGCAGCAACTTTACTCCAAACTACTAGCACTCCAGCAGCAACTCCAGAAGCCATAACACTTCAAATGGACTTCATGTGAGTTCTAACAAGGTAGAACCGATAACCCTACAAGTAAAATCACAGTATTGAGTTCATGTGAGTTGTTGAATGAAAGTATTAAACTATGAAAGTACGAAACCTTAAGGCTAAAATAGTCAAAACTCAATACTCAAGTTAATACAAACGGTCTATTCGGTTTAGGCGGTTAACCGTAAGTTCAAACCGATAACCAATCGATATAAGGCGGTTTCCATGATTTTCAAACCGTCGACCGAACCGATCAACATAAAACCGATCCGAATCACCTGGTTCGGTCGGTTCGGTCCAGATTTTTTGTGCAGCCCTAGGCAAAACTATGGGAGGTGGCCAAATATAATTAAACACATTTCAATCATGTATTCAATTGAACAGTGGGACCCACCTTTATTGAAATGAAATTCTACAAGATGTCATTGAAAGGGTTGGCATTTATTTTGAATGATTCAAACGATCATTTTATAAGCCCCGAGATAGATTCTCGAAGACCTATAAGTTCACATATAATAGCCTACTCACTCATCTCATCTAATGGCTCAATTACCACATGTGGACCCCTTGTGCACATAATAAGAGCCCAAACCCACCTCCATCTTTCTAATCGAGATCTCCTTTTTAAAAATTGTTCCTTCTCCTTTCTTTTTCTTTTTTCCCTATCTTCCTCCCTCCCTCTCCTCTGGGTCTTCTTATTTCTTTTTATCCTCTTTATATTCTTCTTCTTCTTTTCTGTTTCTCCCCATTCTTTCTCTCTTCTCTCTCTCCCTCTCCTTTTCTCCCTCTCTTTGCCTCAAGGGTGGGGCAAAATCCATTTTGAAGTGGGGCATGGGCATACAACCAATGGCCCCATCATGGAAGTTTTCCAAAATCCAACGGGTGCGACTACAACCACACATGGCATAACCTGGGTCCACACTTGCATGCCACGTAGTGCTCTCCTGTAAGAGATCCTCATGTTACTGACGTGGCATACTCCACAACCCACCTCCCCTATTGTTTTAATATATATAATGGTTAGAAATGTCGGTTATATAAATACGTGGGGTGTGTGGATGTATTTAGATTTACCTTTGAGGAGGCAAAAGTTCACTTCTAAGATAGATACTTGCCCCGTGCAATGTTGAGCCTAGAAAATAATTAGATGGTAATAAATGTTGTGATTGTTAATTATTTTAGGATTTTAAGACTATGATCGGGGTTTTGATATTATATTCCATCTTTGTCGGGTTGCAGGACGGAGCCAATATTCTTTTCGGGGCATTCACTTGGATCCATGCAAGCTAACCTAATAGAGCCATGGAGGTAGTTAAGGAAACATATATAAATTGTAGGGAAATTTTCGAATATGGCCTTAAGTTTTTGCCTTATTTCAAAAGAGGACACAAGTTTTGAAACTTTTCAAGTTAGTCTCTAAGCTTTCCAGTAAAATTTCAATGAAGGACATCTGGTCATTTAAAGGTATTTTCTGGTGAGCTTTTCCCTCAATATTTTAAAAATACCCAAATTACCCTTCATTTAAAACCATGACATCGTTTCGGCAGCCAATGCATGCAGCCAATCATTGTGGGAATACTGGGTGTCCTTGATCACCATGAGGACATTGGCAATGGAAATGGGGAGAATATAGAGGAAGTGATAAGTGTTTTATTACAATGAATGGTAATTTGGGTATTTAAAAAAGAAGGAAAAAAGTTGCCGAAAAATAACTTTAAATAGATGGATGTCCTTAATTGAAAACTTCATAAAAAACTTAGGGCTAATTTGAGTAGTTTTGAAACTTGTGTCCTTTTTTGAAATAAGGCCGAAACTTAAGGACTTTTTTGAAATTCTCCCTAAATTGTATTTTCTTTCTAACAATTTCTGATGCGTGACACTAAAAAAAGAAGTTCCATAGGCTAAAAGTTGGGTTCTTGGCCATGATTTTCAATGGAATTTCCTATCCAAAATTCTCATAAAAAAACCATGCTTTTGAGAAAAAATTGTGTTCTCGTGGAAAGGTGGAGAAGAGCGGGAAGGATTTCATGAGGATATTAATTGCCCTAGGGGAAATTTCAAAATGGAATGAAGCTTTTATCTCATTTTTTTTTTAAGTACGTTAAGATTTTAATGTTTTAAAAAAGCATAAAAGTTTTTTCATAGTTCTTTCAATAAAGTCCTCACTATAATCTTTTTGAAAAATGAAAATTTTTTATGGATTGTCATTCTTCAATAAAGTGATTGTAAGAGATATGAAAAACTTTTGTACTTTTTTAAAATTTCCAAATTCTCATGTAATTTTCTAAAAATCAGCAAAAAGTTTTATACTTTTTTGAGAATTTTGCATTGCCCGAAACATTATTCAAATTAGATTGTCATGACTCTTCATTTAGTACCTCAATTTTGAGGGTTGCATAATTTTCTTGAATCGATCTGATGGTGAATAATTATAAGAACGAAGAACAATTAGAGTGCCTAGCTATTTTTTCAAAATGTAAGTTCGTGTGTGGGCACATTACCAAAAATAGGCACTTTTATTTTATGTGAATTTTTTCCCTAACACCCCCCCCCCCCCCCCCCCCCCCCCCCCCCCCCCCCCAAAACCCATGGAAAACAATTGTTAACAAAATTGTGAAAAAAAAAAAAACTCCCCCCCCCCCCCCCAAAACCCATGGAAAACAATTGTTAACAAAATTGTGAAAAAAAAAAAAACTTTATTTCCTTAGAAGAATTTCTTAGGATTTTGCCTATTCCTGTAAAAAAGGCAGTTACTCAAACATGCCCAAAAGACAAGGCGTGCAGGAGTGGCAATCCTCCCCTTGATATGCCAACTTCATTCACTATGACCCGGTTATAAAGGGTTTGAGGCTTTTAATTGCTATTTTCAACCCAATTAACAAAGGAAAATAAATAGGTGAGAACTGTTCAAACCGTGAGAACTATGGGTGGGGCCTACTTATTACCCAATCCAAACCTTGCAATGGGCACAACAACACCCCCCCCCCCCCCCCCCCCCGATAGTTTACGCCCCAGGGTTTGTCATCAATGTAAATGAATTGGACAGTTGGATCGATTATACCTATATGAATGGACTAGGCTTGTTGGCTATGGATGAAGGGGTTAAGAGCATGAGATTAGGGCCAAACTTGATATACAAGGTGGTCCCATATAGATCTTTCAATCCCTGCTGGTTCCATCCCAAAATGGGACCTCTAGTGGGCCCCATAAAAAGTTCTCACGGAGTCTTCATGAGAACAGTTCTCACGAGATCAAATCCATTAACAAATAGATTTGGATCTGGGTAGTGAGTCCATTCATTCTATTCAACAAACTATCCCAACTCTGGCAACAACACTATGACATGACTACTCAGTGAAAGACGACATATTAAGGCCTTGAATTAGTCCTGTTAACTTTCAAATTGGAATTCTTTTTTAATGACGTAGGCACCTTGAGATTTATGACCCAATGGGACTAATTCTCCGACACAAGTGCACACGGAACAAATAGGGGGCAATTTCAAATACAAAAAGTAGGGAAGCAAACCACCCACCCTTATACCACTCCATTAACTCTAAGGTGGGTGCTCCCAAGGATAGCATAGTTGGTTAGGATCATGGCTCAAGAATTGGATGTTGCGGTTTTAAGCTCGTCCTCCACTTGGGGCCACTTGCCCATGCCAAAACCTAACTTATTTGGTGCGTCGGGGAGGCAAAGAGTTAATGACAATGTGCTCAAGGAATAGTCACCGCTTAAATAGGCTGAACACCCTCATTTAGGAAAAAAAAACATTTATATTGTTAACCCATATATCACTGAACCCTAAGGGATAGCTTAATTATCCTAAGACCATGGGTTGTTTCCGGATGTTGATCGTTCAAAACTGCGCTACCACACTGGAGCTACAGCCTACATAGGATTTATTCGGCTCATCCTGAGCCCGTAGGTATTAGTTTGGCTCAAAGGGCTGGAATACCCTCCCATATTTATAAAAAAAAAAAGAAAAGAAAACAGACATAACAAGTATCAGTGATAAACAAGAAGGGGGTGACTGGTGAGGGACGAATTACATTGCCACCCCTTGGCATAGATGAAACCACCAGGCCACGAACCCGGAGCGGTATTTGAGCGGCTCGCAAAGGCAGCAGAAAGCTGCTGCGGGGGGGATGCAGTCAGCGTTTCGATATCGAGACGTCTTTTGTCTGTCCCACTCCATGATAAACAAATAGGAAAAACAAATTGAAGCACCTCCCCTGGGCCTAATCCCTTCCTCCCCCTTCTCATCACTCAATTCGTATGACGTGGAGAGAGAGACTTTAAGTGGGGGCATCTCTTTCTCTCTCACCATTGTCATTATTTCTATTATTATTATTATAAAAAGAGGGCAGAAGCTCACAATCTCAGCTATCTTTCTCCCATTCCATTGCATCCACCTCTCCCACTTGTCTCCCCCCTTCTTTTTCCTTCGCCTGTGCTCTTCCTCCCATTTCCAACTGATATCATATCATCGTCATCATCATCATCATCATCATCGTGCATTATTCTGCAGCAACACCATCCTTCCGTGATCATGCCCTAGATCTTCATGTCATTTTGTTCTCAAACCAGGCGATTCCAGTCACGATCCACGTTGCGATGCTCGCATTTTCTTGACTTGTCTCTTACCACCATCTCTCTTTCTCTCTCTGAATTCTCGTTTGTGATCTGTTGCGTGATTTCGCATTTTGATGCTTTCCAACACATTGCTGGAACCAAAAAGTAGTCTTCTTTCAGCTCATTTGCATGCGATCTCCACCTGTATTCATGAAGAATGAATTCCAACCAGCTTATATCTATTGATCCGATCGGATGCTCGGTTCTTCAAAACGATGAGATTTTGAGCACAAGTTCATCTACAGTGACTGGATTTTTCTTCTGCAAGACTGTCATGCCATCTCCTCCGGGTAAGAATTCTTTTGATTTCTTCATATTTACTTCTTGCTCAGTTGTGATTTTTGTTTGATTTGCACTGAATCATGATTGAAGGCGGCTTGGATTCATGCGATTATTACTTGTTCTTTAATTGTTCATGTTTTCTTAACCACCTTGATTAGATTTGGGCTCTGATGATTAGTGAAGATGCACTCATGTTGTCTTTTTCACTTGTGAATGTCTCTTATGTAGCCTTCTTCAGTCATCATGTAATGGGTTTTAAAGATAAAAAAGGCTAGATTTTAATGATATGGGGCTTCACATTATAGTAGTGATGATGCAATGGAACATGTGGATTGTTAAAGATCCTGGCTTTGGCTTTGGTTCCGGCCTTCAGATAATAGAAATCAGTAATAGGCATGTTCTGAAATGGGGATGGGATAGTGGCTGTAGTATGGATTGGAGTTGGCACTAGTTGAGATCAACTTCAGAGAATGGTATAGGAGCATCTTTTTAACCTTTTATTCGTTGGTGTTGCTTCCTTTATGCATTTTCTTCTTTTTTCTTTCTGGTTTTCTCGTCTTTATTAACAAGTCGTAATATTGCATTTTTCAGTACCTTTCTCTTGTAGTGTTTGCTCTTTTAATGATAGTAACCATTCAAAAAAAAAAAAAAAAAGAAAAAGAAAAAGGTCTTAATATTGCAGTTATAGTAGGAAATACATGATGTTGGTGGGGAAGTTTTTGAACTGGATAGGGAGCTTGATATTTCTATTTTTGTATCGATGATGGCTTCTATAAGTGGTCGAGAAACTTAGTGAAATAATTGGAAAATCTGTTTGATTTACCCTTTATAACTTGAAAGGAGTTTATTGTACTACTTTGTGTTTTCTAGACCCCAAGAAGAAAACTTGATTTAATTTTTTAGAAAGTTGTTTTCTCATGATGAACAAGGGCCCATACCATTCTTTGAGATTTGGTTTAGTTAACAAGGTCCAATACTATTCTTTGAGATTTGGTTTAGTTGAAAGCAAAAAATGAAACTTTCTCCTGTTTGATTATTTTTCATGTTTTCGATTGTTCGAAGAGCTTAAACTTGTGCCTAGTACCATCCAGATTGTTCCTTACTACCTGTTTCCTCTAGCATCCCTTATCAAAATTTTCCATTGGTTTTTTTGTTAAACAAAGATCATACTTCATTGTCACTGTGGGTATCCAGTGAGTTATTTCTCATAGTTCACTCCATCAGTCTAGTGCTTTCCAAAATCATGAGATGAAGCAATGAATTATTAACACATGTCCGAATGTATTAGAGGATCATTCTTATGTTTCAATCTCTTATATGTTCTAAGTTATTGTGTTTATTTTAGTTAATTCCAACATAAAATTATGTTTTTTTTTATGTTTCCATTTCGACCTTTATGTTTCTTTAAATAAGTTTTAAGCAAAAATCAAAGAAATCTTATTGACTTGATAGAGTACCCTAACTAATATTGAGTCTATTGAGGCTATCAAACCCTAATCAAGGCCAATGAAGTTTTGATTGTGTCAACCTTGCTCATTAAGTATATACATAAATATATTTAAATATTTTGAATCAAGTATCAGCTGAGTCAAGCACTTGTTCTGCCACTTTCAGATGTTTAGAAAATATTTCAAGTGGATAATGATGCATTTCACATTGACATTGGGGCAATTATTAGTTAGGAAGGGAAGCCTTGTTGCTTATTACAATGAGAGACTAAGTGGCTCAAAATTGTGGTATTCCGCATATGGTGTGGAGTTCTATGCAATTGTAAAAGCTCGATTGCATTTGAGATACTAGTTGGTTCAACAGAAATTTGAGTCTATTCTAACAGTAGGGTTTTAAAATTCTTAAATGGGACTCAAATTGAACTATCACAGATTCACAATTCCAAGTGGGTATCATTCTTGTAGGAGTCCATATTCACTTTAAGGCATGAAGTGGGCACTTAAACTGAAGTGGCTGATTCCTTACTCCGGATAGTGATTCTACTAGCTACACTTTAGACTCGTATTTTCGGGGTTCAATTTTGTTATATATACACCTGTGCGCCCGTGCGCACCTTGGTGGGCTCCACACTTGAGGGGTGGGAAGGCGTGGGGTAGAAAGATCTGGATGGGCCCTACCTCTTTGTAAAATTTCAGGCCCACTAGATAATTCTAACTTCTTGATCCGAGGCCCCCAAGTTGACAGTTTTATATCAAAGAAAACTCCAATGGTCCAGTGACTCCAGTCCCAATGGATGGGTGTTAAAAAAAAAGGATCAATGACATTCAGGGGGTGGTTATGTGTGGTCCATTTGGATCGGTGATCTGGTGGGCCCCACTGAGAAGTTTGCAATGGATTTATATATAGGGCCACCCTCCGCTGGGCACCATCCACGAGCACACCCTTTTTGGGTTCACGTGGGGCCGTGCAAATCATGGGGGAGGTGGGGGATCGAAAGATTTGAATGAGACATAGGGGTATACAGAATATCAACCCTATGAGATCCTCTTACCCCTTTTATCTATGGCCCTTCAGTTTCTGTGGTTTTGGAAGGAATCATTTTATTTGATTTTAATCCCATAGTGAGTAATAGTTTGATGACTGGTAGCTTTGGGCTTGTGACAATTCATTGGGGGGTTTGTTATTTGTTTTTTCTTTTTTTTTGAGAGAGGGGGGGGGGGGGGGGGGGGGGGGGGTGTGTGGAATGTCTGTTAGGGAGTGTGAGGGGGTTGGTCATGTGCTACAAGAGGAACATGCTCAAGGATGTTGCTCATAAAAGGGTGCTCACTTGAAGATTTCTCATATTACCACCTTCTGCCAAGCACCATCCGCAAGCACCTTTCATGAGGACACCCTTGTTGGGCCCTTCTGTGTCATGATTTTGGTGAGATATTGGCTGTTATAAAGACATAGAATTGGTGTTAATTCATGTGTCATGATGATTTTTTGTTCCATGGCACTAGGTTATGTGTACGAGATGTTATGTGTACGGGATTGTTCTTTCCTAGAAAAATCCAGTTGAAGAGGTTTGTTCAAGCTCATTATAGGTCATGAAGGTGGAGATAAGACATTGGCATTGCCTGAAGAAAAGTATATTGGTGTATGCTGGCATATTCTATGTTCTTATGTTTTGCTAGATATGCGGAGGGTTTTTACATTGTCAAATGGCCAAGGATGGTGCTCAAAATGCAGGTCTGCACATGCCTTTGCTAGTCCCTATTTCTCCTTGAGAGGATGTGAGCATTGACTTTATCTTGGGGGCTACCAAGGACCCAATGAGCTAATGACTCTATTTGCAGTTTTCTGTTGTCAACATATTCTTTTAAATTGCTCACTTTCTACCTTGCTTAGAAATGCACAATACTTCTGACACTGTCAGGTTGTGCTTCTGAGAAGTGGCAATGGTACTTGGTTTTCCAAAGAGGATCACTTCTGTTTGTGACAGCAAATTTCTGGGGCATTTTTGTAGCTGACTGTGGAAGCTGCTTGGGACTAAGTTGTGGTTCAATAGTACCTCTAATACTTAAACCAATAGGGTAAGTGAAGTTGTGAACCGGAGTCTTAAAAAACATTGTGTGGTGAAAGGATAGTTGTGGAAATGAGACAAGTTTGTTATCATAAGCTGAGTTTGCATATAATTGATCTGAGGACTGGACTATCAAAAAATGTCCTTGCAAATTGTTTATGATGCCACTCCTATGAACATGGTGGATACCAAGCGTTGGAGCTTATAGTGGGAGCAGAAGAGCTGGCAAGCATTGTCCAAGGTGGCCTCTGAGTAGGGAGATCTTTTTTGGATCTACATGAGAGAAATGGTTTCCATGGGTGAGCATCCAAAGCCCAATGAGAAGAACTAGCCTGTGCAATGTGTTGGCTAAGATTAATGATAATGCTCATTTGGTGGAGCTTCCTACAGGCTTAAACACTTCCAACATGTTCAATGTTGCGGACTTAACTTCCTACGAATGGCTGAAAATGTGGCTCAAGCAAAGTCAAAGTTGAATTCCTCTTGAAGGGGGGAGGATGATGCAGTGGCCTTGTTGGATGAAATAGAATAACTGGTTCTAAACTACATGGCCCAGTGGGACCAAAACAAATGGTTAGGGGCCCAAAACTAGCTGACAAGCCCTATGGTGGGGTTTGGACCTAGTCAAGCCAATGATAGCCAATTAGGCCCAAAATATCATCTTTGTTTGCTGGCAGGCCCAACAATTGTCAGGGGTGTAAATGAGTGCAGTCATTCTTTGCCCAGCTTCAAGTCTTGAACACTAATTGTGCCAAGCTTAACAAACTTGAATCGAGTTTGAGCTTAGGTTTTATTAGAAATTGAGATGATTAACCCCAAGCTTGAGCTTGGCTTGACAATAGATAATTAGCTTAAGCTTAACTCAAAGCTCATATATTTATACAATTTACTTATTGGGCTTGACTAGTAAATGCCGAGGAATTTTGTTTTTGTGGAAGGGAAAAAAAATTGCTCCTCTCATTAGGGCCAGTTTGGGCATGACGATCAAGGGAGGGTGGGTCACGGAAAAGTTTGGATGTAGATAAGGGTTTGGGTCCTAACCCTTAGTTTTAAATCCTTAAAACTTTAATGGTTGTACAGCGTGCAGTTTTTTTTTTTTCCTGATAAAATCTGATGGTGAATAATGTCTGGAACATTGTAAAATTTGGTCTTTGTGCAAATCATTGTGGTGTTGGGTTGGATGTAATCTACACCACCATTACTAGCATAGAGGTTAGAAGATCTCATTAATAGGTGATGATTTAAGATAGCATAGAATCTTATAGATTGCATCAAGTTCTTGGAGCATGCAAATATAGAATCATCACTTATTGCACAAATGATGTCAAGGTGGAAGATTTTGATATGAGAAAATAACCAATCTTTGATAGAAAATGGGATCTGGATTGCATATTGAGCATGTCGCTTATTGTTTGTTTCCATGTGATTTTCTATTTCACAAGGAGGTCCAGCGCGTATGTTGCAATCCCATATAGATTGTAAAATGCTTAAAGGACGACGACGGTGGTGATGATGACTAAGATGATCTATGACATACGTTCTATGAGAAATGAAAATGCCTCTACTTGACTGAGCAACCTCAATTCCAAGGTAATACCTGAACAGGTTGGATATCTTTGATATCATGTAATCTTTTCAAATGCAGTTGTCTCAATAGTGTTTCTAGGATTGTCTCTTGTCACAATGGTATCATATGCATTTGAAAAGGATATAATGGTTTCATCCATGGTTTAAAGTCACAGTCGTGGTCGCCATCGCTATCATTGCGTCGCATCCCAGTGCGAATTTTTATTTTACCTCAAATAAATCCGAAAAAATATCCAAAAAATCCTGAATATTATAAAATGCTAGAAAACAATATTTTTTCCATTAGTAAACACTTTAAAGCAAAATACTGGTCCCCTTAAGTCATTACACCCTGTATTGCTGTCTTATCTGAAACTTATATAGTCTATCATGAATTAAATAGATTTACATGTATATATTAAAATAAGTTCAAATATCACAAATTTTACAGTATACATTGCAACCATAATTTTGAACTAATCGTTAGTGTTAAACATTTAAAGTCAAGAAACTAGTAGTAGTAGTGCAAACGTACAATACTCAGTTACTCAATCACCGAGTAAATTGAGAGTGAGTTTCAACTTTCAAGTAACATTAACTACTTCATCAAGATTAATTAATTAGTTAAAACAATGGAGTATGAACATAAGGGTATTGCAGTTTGTTAAGTAGTTGTTTGTGCAGTTTCCTATCACCAATTGTTTTTAGGATTACTGGCAAGCAACTCTGTCATGGTATCAGAGCCAGAGGTCTTGAGTTTGAAACCATGTAAGGCAAAAATGCCCGCCCCATGCTGTGTTGCGTGTTTGTGCGGGTGAAGTGCGCAGGGCAAGAAGTCCCCATGCCGCGTTGTAGTCTTGTGCAGGAGTGTGCTTTAGATCCTGGCGATGTCCTGCCCGAGGGGGGTGTTAAGTAGTTGTTTGTGTAGTTTCCAATCACCAATTGGTTTTAGGAGTACTGACTAGCAACTCTGTCATGGTTGAGGAAGGAAGAAGCCATCATATGAGAATCCATCAAAATCTAGCAAATTACTTGAGTTTTGGTGAAAAAAGAAGCTTGGAAAGCTCTAGCATAGTTTTTAGACGCTCCACAAATGGTTTGGGAAAGAAAAAATGAAAAAAGGAGGAAGAAAATTGTAAAAAAAAACCTCTTCGACTGGTATTTTCAAAATATCTGCCGTTATGGACCATTATATTGGCCGTTATGGAACTTTTTTTTTC
This sequence comes from Persea americana, assembly GCA_029852735.1. NCBI lineage: Eukaryota > Viridiplantae > Streptophyta > Magnoliopsida > Laurales > Lauraceae > Persea > Persea americana. The sequence goes on along the minus strand of CM056813.1, from coordinate 55,521,593 downwards.
TCTTTTTTTTTTTATGCCGTGACCATTATGATCGTTATAATATAAATAACATAAACCATGGTTTCATCCCTTTTTACAAATAAAGAAGTGATGTACAACAGAACACCTTGTGATTTTTTTGAGCGAAACTAACATCACTTGAACAGACTATATTTTTTCTGAGACAAAGCATTGTCAAATTTTAAGGATTGTAAAGTCATTCTAGGAGAGAGCATTACAATGCAAAGTGGGCTGCTGCCTGGATGTTCATTTTAAAAGCTTGATATCCAATGACCTCCTCAAGATTAAGGTGCTGAAATTTTATAGGAAAGCAATTAACAACATTCTAAAAAATATCACTCATGGTTGAGTAGTGTTGGAACTTTAGTTTCACACATGCCAGGGATCAATCCCTGGGTCTTCAAGTTGAAGGTATCACTCGTAACCAGTAGTCCAACATAGCCCACCCCCCAAAAAATAAAATCATTGAGATAATGAGTTTGGAAATTAGATATGAATGCTAATGATGTGTTGCTTGGATGCCAGGTTATATTAAACAAGTTACCCAAATATATGTGGAATACAGAATGGAGGCAATTTACACATTTGAAAACCTCATGTTGAAATGCAGAATTTCACAAGGTTATTGATGGAAAAACCTTTTTCATAGAGCGCAAAAAACACTAAGCATAGAAGATCTAGTAGGGTACAATGTATTTATTTCTTGATCAGTCTGAAGGGTATAATTTATTGAAGTGAGATGCTAAGAATGGCAATATGAAAAATTTTATGCTTAATTTGGAACTAAACAGGGAAGAGATACCCATAAGCTTGGCAAGAAAAGATAAAGGAAACCTACAGACCTTTATTTAGGCAACAGTTTTAGAAGGTGCGGACTTGGTTTAGAAACCATGTTGTCAACCTTACCTTACTGTCATATCCAACTCAAAATTTAAGGGTTTTTTTTTCCCTTGGTTGCAACTAGATATCTAAATCCATCACACTGCCTTCAATTATTTTAATTTTAATTAACCCATCTTCCCTCTTCTCAAGTCCATTTAACTTTCACTCAATGCATACTAATATCATCTACAAATACCCAACCCATTTGACTAAAAATCCTTTTTTGAAAACCAAGTTGGATAGATTTGTGCTAGCCAGTATTTGGGATCAATATGCAGGGAGGGCGCTTTGCATGGTCTAATAATCAGTATCTGCCTAAAAAGTCCAGGCTGGATAGATTTGTGCAGTCCATTAATTGGGATCAATTCTTTCCTCCATCCTTTGCCACAATTTCTCTAAAGAATCGTGTCCAATCATAATAACTCTATATTTCTGGATACCAGTGAAGCAGAAAGGGAACCATCCCCCTTGTCCTTTGAAAATGCAGTGTTCAAAATGCAAGGTCAAAGTGCAGTGAAACAATGGAGGCATGATGTTTAAGTGCAGGTTGGGCTACTTTCTGCTCCTCCCAGAATTAAAAGCTTTGAAAGGTAGATTGACGGAATGGAAAAAAAAAAAAAAAAGAAACAAGAAAAGAAAAGAAAAATAAACAGATGAAAAGATTGATTATTTTGATGAGGAAAAAGAATCCTTATGGATGAAATTGGTGAATTGGACTGGTGAGAAGATCAATCACCGCCGTCACTTGAGGAAAGGGAATTTATATTCTTAGAATAGTAAAAGAAGATGAAATTCTACCCATTTTAGAGCACTGTGAAATTTCTTTGAGGCATTGGTTGCAGGCCTTATGGTTGAAGGAAGGGCATAGAAAAAGACAATCTTCATTTTCCTTTTGGTACAAGAAACATAATCTTCTATAATGGAATAGAAAATGCAAGAAGTTAGAAGAGCTAGATTGGAAATTGAAAATAGAGGGTGTGGAAGTTAAGGGGAGAGTCACAATCTTTATGAATCTATAAAGAATTGTGGGTGAGGCCAAAGCAGTGTGGACTATCTAAGCAACAATTTTCATAGGAAGTGAACTGAGCGGTCTTTTTAATTGAGAGAAGTAAAGCTCTTGGTCCAGACATGTTTACACTGATCTTCTACCAAGATTATGAGGTGTCTATAAAATGGGTCGTATGGAAATATTTGCCGAATTCTTTAGCAGAGGAAGGATCCACATGAGTATGAGTCCACCTTTGTTACCTAAACCTAAAGGAGGATTCAGACCAATCAACCTCATGTGAAGTTTGTATAAAATCATCTCAAGGGTGTTGGCCAATAGACTTAAAGATGTAATGTCTTTCGTTGTTCGTCCTCTCCAGGTGCTTCATACAAGGCAAATTTTGGAGAACGTCTTTATAGCTAATGAGTGCATTTATAGTAGGGTGGGATAATGAAATCCATGGATGGTTTAGAATAGGCTTATGACCATGTTGATTGCTCATTCCATATCTTTAAGAAAAATGGGCTTTGATGAAAATGGAGAGGATCTGTGAATGTATCTCATAGGCTTATTCCCTGTTCTTGTCAATGGTTCGTTGAGAGGCTTCTTCTCAAACTCTAAAGAAAGGATTAAGGAGAACTGATACCCTATCCCTTTTCCTTGTCAAGATGGTAGTAGTGGGACTAAGTAGGCTGCTCTAAAAAGCATGCACCTTGTGCTTGTTTAAAGTTTTTTAGGCGGGTTTGCTGTCTTTATCCATAGTGCATTGTCACTTTGTAGACGACACTATCATATTTTCTGATGCGTCTTCTCTCCATGTTAAAAACTTAGCTAAAAGTGTTGCGGTGCTTTGAAGCGGTGTCAAACCTATGGTTGAATGTGGCTAAAAGCTCAATGGTGGTGTGGCGACTCTATTGTTAAGATCATGGCAAGTTCTATAAAAGGCATCGTTTCCATTTGTTAACTTGGTCTACCTCTTAGTGTGAACCTAGAGTGCCCTCCTTGTGGGGTTGGGTCATTAGTTCAAAAATCTTACCTGTCTCTTGGCGGTTGGATTACTCATTAGATCCACCCTTTCAAATTATGAAGTCTGTATTTTCTACTATTCAAATCCTTGTGAGACTAGTTGATTTAACTTTGGTTTGAGCATTGGATAATGCATTCTTTTGATTTTGATAATGCTGTACCTTTAGTAAAGGATGTGACCTAACCAGAAACCAGCTGTTTACGAGGCAGAAAACTGAGCTAAGGTTTGCATTTTGTGTTTAGATTTGATTTGGGCCTGAATTTATATATCCCCGTTTGCATCAGGTTTGGTTGTTTGAAGGCGGTTTGAACTAGATTGATATTTTAAATTATAATATTAAGTTTGGTCGAATTTTGACTTAACTCATCTGAGTTGCCCATGTTATTAGGGTCTGAAGCTGGTGCTAAGGCTTTGCTTCACCTTGATGTTGTACTTAATTTGGTAAATCAGTACCATCACATCAACAAAAAATGATCCCCTACAAAAGGAGACAATTTCAAAAAGATCCTAACGTTTTTGTCAATTTTCAAAAGTGTGCATTGTGAATTGCTTATTTCAAAAAGATTTATAAGTTTGCCAGCCATCTTTCAATTAGATCCTCTCCGGTGGCCGACCCTCATTGCCAGTGAGTTTTTCCCCAATTTTTTTTTTTCATAATGAGCCCTTAATTGAAATATTTTTCCAACTCATTTCCTCTGTTTTCCCTCTAGGTTTTTTTTTTTTTAATCTCCAAGCCAACAGCACCCACCTCCTCCTTTCCCTTCACCGGCCGCTGGCAGCTTGGTGGATGTGGGTGGCTACTGGTGGTTGCAGGTGTCCTGTAGGAGGAGGTGGGTGCTGGTGGGTTTGTGGTGGAAGAATGGAGAAGGAAAAGAGAGAATAAACTAGGAGACACTAATTTCTTGTTTTAAAGAATGGCATTTCAGTTATTCTGAAAAAATTGGGAAAAAACTCACCGCAATGGGTTTTGACCACAGGAGAGGGCCTATTTGAAAGATAACTGGGAAACTTATCAACCTTTTTGATATAAGCAATTCATCAGACCCTTTTTTGAAAACTGACGAAAACTTTAGGAGTTTTTGAAAATTTCCCAAAATTAATTGATGCATTGGTTTATTTGGTCATCAATGCACGCTGGTTGTTTCCTTTTGGGAAAAAAGAAGAAAAGCGAAAAAGAAAAAATGCATGCTGGTTGCTTTAGTACCTACTAATGGAAATGGTGATGCTGGGTTCGTGTTAATATAATGGACATGACTGTCAATGTTCACCTTTCATGGTATATTGTCTATGATCTTCTCCCTTGTGGAAGTAATTCCACCACATTGTGGAAACTTTTGTGGTCTTTACTGTTTACCATACTCCTTTGCCTGTTACCTTTTACCTCCAGGCTCCAAAACCCTTTCCAGTGGCCAACTCTGCACTTCCCTATGAGATGATGTGAAATCTCACATCCCCCACATGAAGCTATTAGAACTTAATCCTTTTTGTTGAGCAAATGGCCATCCAAATGGGGAGATATTAAATGCCTGTTGTGTTCATAAGTTAGTTACTGAGAGTTAGGTGGATCATGCCTACACTAACCTACTCAGCAGTCAACTGGCTTATGAGCTAAGCTTGGTCATAATTTTGTGCACATCCTGCAGGTTTTAGTTTACTCATTTAATTATGATTTCGAAGGTTTTAATTCATGATAAAAAGCCACATACACAAAATTGAAATATACAAGTTTAATATCTGGTAAAAAAAAACCTATATATATATATGTCAAACCCCCAAAATCCCAACACCAGATAGCAACATCCCCAAATAACCCTAGAGAAAGCCCTTGATGTTCATTGTATTCAAAACAGACGAGTGGGAAGCCCTTCATTCAAACTAGGCAACCTTTTGGAGACTAGAATTTCCTCTACTAAAATCTGAAAGGCTTGAATTCCTTTTGGCCTGTTCTCATGAGGACTGTAAATTAAGTGTGGTTGCCATTTGGTTTTTTTTCTCTTAACAGAAATTGAGAAAGTTTCCTAACTCCTCATTAGCCCTTGGTAAGTGTATTGTCACCGACTCACCGTTTCTTTAGAAAGCAGAGTAGATTCCATTATTTTGAATATATTCTTGTGCCTTATTTTTGTTTGAAATTTTGATGTGGTACAAATAAAGAAGTAGGCCCCATCCCAACTGCGTGTAAGTCAGGTAGCATTAACAACCCGAACCTAAATGGCCCAACCCAACCATAGTGGAACCCGAACAAAAATTGGTTAGGTCAGTCAGATTGGGGTTAGAGCCAACCCAACTTGTAGCCCTAGTTTATATGCTAGCCCTGAGAATGCTAGAGGAGATGGACTCAAGTTTTTATATGGTAGTTTGAACTTGGATTTTAGTATTCTTAGGAGTTCAAGTCTAGAGGAACTTGTTTCCTCCTGTTATAATTTCTGTTTGTTGTCTGTATTCATTGCTCCAATCTGATGGCTTTAGGAATTAGGTGTGAACAAAGTGATGTTACTAAGATATTTTCCTACTTTTCTCAAATTAATCACAATATCCTGCAATTTCTTTTAAATTTGAGCGACATCTTACCTGTGCTATTTGTGATGTTATGTTGCTAAGCCCACTCCTGTCTTGTCATCTATATGTTGTCACATAGGTTGCCAGATCCAATCTCCTCATCAGTGAGCTGACTGTTTAGATTCCCTTACCCAGAAAGTGCACTCATTAGGTGAACTGCACTTGTCCTCAGGGCGGATGCTTTCTTAGGCATCCAATATTTGTACTTTCTACAGATGTTTGATCATAAAATGAGTGGATCATCCTGGATCACATTATGGGTGGATCAGCCCAATTTTGGGCCATGATTTCCACATGTTGAATCTTCTAACAAGCAGTTGGATCTTCCACTGTATAATTGATTATGCACCATACAAAGGTGGCCAATTGAATTTGAGATTTTTCATCTCCCTCTCTCTCTCTCTCTGTGTGTGTGTGTGTGTGTGTGTGTGTGTGTGTGTATGTGTTTGTGTGCATGCCATAGGACCCTAAATTTCTCTTTTAACTCTATCATGGGATAACAATGCCCTAAAATCATTCTTTTGGAAGCATTGCATCTCCTTTTATGGTTGATAAAAGTCCTGCAATTCTTATTGCAAGAAGTTCATATCCTCAAGTGTTAACTCTTTACATTGCTCTGCTCTGATACACATTCAAAATTGATTTTTTTTTTAACATATATCATTTTGGTTGGTCTTAGTTCTTCATGTCACTTGTTACTTTTTTTTTTTTTTTCTTTTTGCTACTAACTCCTTTTAATTATGAAATTGCAGGCAATTGATTGGAGAAGAGCTTTCAGGATTAAGCGTTGAGGATCTATAAATCCTAGAGAGTAAACTAGAAATGAGTTCACGTGGTGTACGTATTAAGAAGGTCCTAACACCGTGTGCTGATCATTTGTTGCTCTTCAGAATATTACATGCGATTCTTAATATTGTCTTTAACCTTTTTAGGACCAACTTTTAATTGATGAAATTCATGAGCTAAATTGAAGGGTCTTTCCTAACAATGGAGGACACCATCTCTCCTCTCATGCCTTTTGGTTTAGCTACAACTTCAAGTAGCCAATTCAGACTGATTACTTCTTTTAGGGGAACATCATTTATTGAGAAAATATGGAATTGTATCGAGAAAAGATGAAATTGTATTTGAAAATATGAAATCTTCTCCAATTAGCAAGAGCAAATTTAATTCTTCTATATGCTTGATGAACAAGGGAGGGAAGGATCCAATTTCATTTAAGCATCCATTGTATGAATTGATTCAGTTGCTTCTTGTTTGCTCTCATATACGCCGACCAAAAAATCAAATATGGGCCTCAATGATGCCCAATAATTCCCATCAAGGACTATGACTTTGAATTCCGAACTTGAGGACACTTGACTCAGTGGGTGCTTTATTATTTCTACACAGTTTTACAAAGATCATTGGTTCCTTTTGAGTTTTGATCAATCACACCATAACGAAAAGGCTTTTTTTGCCTGTTTGCTGATCCTGCTCTAGCTTATGTGCCACATACTGCAGGTAGAATGTTGCAACCATTAGATGGAATTGACGATAGATGTAGTATAATCCTTCCATGTTCCATTAATCCTCTAGTTCACTGTAGTTCAGCTGGAGTCTGCTGGAATTTTTATGTTATCACTACTGTGATTAAAAAGAGAGATCTATTTGTATTTATGAATTTGCAAGATGTCAAAGTAACGAGAAAGGTTTACCCCAACTTAGTAGCTGTTGCTGGCATCTCATTGATTTGCTGCTGAGGCTGGCTTAGTTGAAGATTGACAGGTACATGCAAATCCTCTCCATCTGTAAATCCGGTTGAAATAGACGAACTTTGGTTCACTCCTCCATTCGATTCCCTTGTTCCATAAACCTGAGATTGCAATGTCTATGCTTAGACTGTCACATCATAATCCTCACATTTCAAGGAGAGGGCAGTGTGAATGGGTTGGTTTCTTAACTTCTTTTGAGAATTTTACAGTTTACAATGTTTTTTGGTTGGCTAAATGAAATAATGCATACCTTCCTATACAATTCCATATTTTCTTCCTGAATGAGATTTACCTTCTTATACAATTCCATATTTTCTTGATGAATGATGTTCCCCTGAAAACAGTAAACAGTGAGATTTAGCTAGTTGATGTTGTAGTAAAACCAAAAGTCAAAAAAGAGAGTATCCATTGTTAGGAAAAACCTTTCGGTTTAGTTCTTGAATTTCACCAATTAAAAGTTGGTCCTGAAAAAAGTTAAAGACTATATTAAGAGATGCATTCATTATTTACAAGACCAAGGAATTATCATAAAGCACATGATGTTAGGACCTTCTTCATCCGTACACCACGCAAACTGATTTCTAGTTTGCTCTCTAGAGTTTGTAGATCCTTAACACTTAATCCTGAAAGCTCTTCTCCCATCAATTGCCTGTATCGTAATTAGGCAAAGAAGATGTTATTCAAACTAGTATTTGTGTTGGTATTCATTACCATACTTATTGTCTGTAATGCCAAAAGCTCGTTTTTTTTCTTTTTTTTTCCATTTCTAATTGAACATGATCAGCACATTGAAGCATGCTTGTGTAAGGATTGCTAATTATGAATAAAAAAAAAAAGCGTTCTTGTCTTTTTGTTTACTATGAAAACATTTGTGTAAATGATACAATTTCTATTTCTTAGTAGTTTTATAAGGAGATCAAAATATGACTAGATATATTTTCGTCTGCAAATATATATTACCTTTATTAGTGATTTCCTCAACCTTTCTGTATTTTAGGAACCCATAGCCACTTCAGTTAGGAAGAGTGGACAAACATACAAGGTAGACCTTCATGGCTTCTGTATGCTAGAATTAGTTGAAAGCTACACATCATCGTGAACTTGTGAGTCCCAAGATTGGCTTGCATTTTTTATTTCTGGTTTAAAGGGTAACTTTTTTCTTCCTATATTTTGATCTTTATATCAGAAAAAAAACACACTTTAGCTTATTCAACAGCCACGGAAGGGTCTTCATTATCTTGACTCCAATACAATGAGGGCAGGCATTACTTAAAGGAAGATATTTTCCTTTCACATTTCCATGGGATTTGATCTTGTGCACATGGCCTTAATTTTTTTGAAATTCCTTGCATGAAATTGCTGGTTTAACCATTTGTGGAAGAATTTTGATGGCACCCTCAATTAAATCGTGACTCATGATTTTGTAGTTAAAGTGAGTTAGGTTGTCATATTTGCACTGACACTCCTAAGCAGCCAACATGTTCTGCTGTTGTGTTTTTAACTAATCAACTTTATTATTACCAAGTATAGGTGCATTTGGATTGTCATAAGACATCTTAATACATTTATCTGCAATAAGTTATGTTTGTGTGTGTTCTATTCTTTGTGCTTTCTTTTTCATCTTTTGTACTTTTTGTGTCATGGATATCAATAGAGCCTATGGCTCATAATTCTATTGTATTACTATGCTCATGATCACTAGTAATGCGGTGGGACAAGACTTTCATCTGAGTTTTTCTTACTCCACTAGTGTCCAGTTCAATTGTTACTGGGATCAATTTGGCTCACAGAGCAGGGTCAACTTGGATGAGAGACTGGGGTGGAGAATCTTGAAGCAAAACAATTATTGAATTGTTACTACAGTTTTTAGTTTTTACTAACTGTCTGCTGCCTTGTAACAATTCCACTTACTGAAGCAATCAGTATGGTTCTTTTCCCTATTGGTGATGCCCTCATGTAGGCAGTTTTTGAGGATAGTGGGTTTGAAATTCATGATTACCTACTACTAGAAGTACTTTTGTGATCATCATTTCTTTTAAAAGATAAATTGTTTTACACATGATAGATTTTCTAAATTTCAACTACAAGAATGTTGTCTGTTTCCTACATAAAGTTACTTTCAAGTACTACTAATTCAATTGGTTAATGAGCTCTGGTTTGTTTTTGGAATAGACATTTTAGAAGAAGCTCTTTATTTTTTCCCAACAAGATAGCTAGGTTATGTTCTAGTTGTATGGGCAAAGGTAAAACTCTTCCCTTTCCCTAACTAAATTATAAGAGTGTTTTGATGTTATTAACACTGATTTCTGGGGACTAGCATCGATTCTTTCCATGCCATGTTAGTTCTAGTCATAAAGCAGAAGGTGATGATGTCATAAGTGAAAGGGGTTCAGACTTTAGGGAAGAGGATCCAGTGCTGAAGGTTTGGTCTACTTTAGGGATATCCTGTGGTAATCCTGAGGATGATACATGCCTTTTCACCTATGATGCCCAGATACGGCGGGGCCATGCCATGGACATGGTAGGGACACGGATTTTACACATAAAAGGTGAAGTACCACATACGATACGACATGATACGTTTCCCATTTTGAAGCATCTGCGCATCATAGCTTTTCACAGGTTTCTAGGATTGTCTGCTAGATTTGCAAGGAGCCTGGTAATCTGAGCGACTAAGAGAATGTGAAGCAGGAGCTTACTCATCTTCAAAGTTATATAATTATGATTGCCAGTCAGTTGTTAAGGGGAAAAGTGCTTTGGTCATCAAATAATATCAAATAAGGATTTTTCAATTAAGTTTTATTGGTAAGTTTTTGGTCTTGTTTGTGGGTAGGATTGTAGTCTTTGGTGGTGGTTAGCAGGTTGTTTCTTGTTGTTGTTGGTATCTTAGTGCAATGAAATTAATAGTTACCATTAAAAAGCGTATTCTATATATCAAAATTCTAATCCAGAAAATATCAATACCTTTTGTTCACTACAGATCATGCCAGGAAATTTTGCATATATTCTGTTGATGGTATAAAATCACAGCCATAGAGGACATAAAATGGTTTAACATAACTGCAAGTTAAGGTCAAAAGATTGTACCGATGGTTCTCTTGCAAGCACTTTAATTGTTGGCCCAAGCTTGCTACCTCCCTTTGCCAAAACTATTAAATTCAATTCACAAGATTTAGTTTGTATTAAATACTTAGATTGTTTGGCATCATAATATAAAATAGTCATATGGCAGTTTTATTTGTTACTGTAATTCTGGAAACCTTTTGCTGGAAATCTTTAGGAAAGAGTGTTCCATCTAACTTCTAGGTTCCACGATATATTGAAAATAATGCTTTGCATCAAGCAAAAGCAAATCTTTACTCAAACTCTCCAATCTTATACTAAAAATTGAACAAATATCTTCTAACCTGCTTGTTGTGAATAAACTTTAGGTGCGCATACATGCATACATAAAAAGCACACTTGTTTGATTAGATATAAACCCTCCTTTTTGGCCCACATGGCCTATATGTAGTCACCACCACCACCCTCCCTCACCACACAAACAGCATCATTTAACTGTCCTTTGCCCCCATTTTAGAAAGGAAACAAAATTTCATTATAAGAATGTACAAAGCATGGGCACTCATCATCAGCAGCAACAATACAATTATAAAATGATCTCAAGATACTAGGCTATTTCTTGTCAGAACCTTATTTTGCTTAACTCCACATTTTCTTGCCTTGGAAATAAGCTTGAATGATACATTCGTGAAAATGGATAATGTCTTTATCTTGTTTAGGATATAGACCATCTCTAGTGTCCTTTGCCTTTCCACCCCTCAGTTGTCTCATGAATTGGCACTAATCCCAAGTTGACACTCATCCTATATGCACATGCTAATGAAACCGTGAAACTTTTAGGCCCAATAAGTAATTAGGTTAATTTTGATCGAGCTGATTTCCCAATCTTCAGGGAGAACTTCCCATTATCCTACTCCCTATGTTGTAATTCTTCTTGGTGGCCCCATAGAGGCGCTTACGTTGCTTAAATATATTGGAAAGTACCACATCCCACATCACCCAAGTCCGGAGTTGGACAGGCTTCATATACCTGTTTGGGCCTTCCAGCTATCAGCTTAAGCTTTTGGGTTGGCACATGGTTTCTTACATGGTATCAGAGAGGTATGGTATTAGAGCAGGTTCGATCCCGTCTTTTGTGTGTAGCTCACATGGCAGGTCTGTCCACGAAATAGTTTGGGGCTTCATATACCTGTTTGGGCTCTCCACCTATCAGCTTAAGCTTTTGAGTTGGCACATGGTTTCTTACAAAATAAGCGTGTTGCTTAACTTGATTGTCACGCACATGCATACATTCATCTACATGTGTATGTATATGTAATCAAGTTAAAATGCCCTCATCGGAGCATGCCTTATTTGTAGGACCCATACAATTTGTCCACCTTTTTTTAAATCCAATCCTATCATAAACATTATGTCCCAGTGTGTTAGCACTGGTCAAAATCTCACTTTGATCAAAATGATATTTGCTGTTTGATTGAACAAATGAAAATGCTAATGTCTGATGGGTATGATCTTTTTTTTAGCATGGAATGCAATTACACATGCAAAGAAATGATGCCATTCCCCCATTGGGGGGAAGATAAATAGGACTACATATATACACGAAAATCATTCAACGGAGTTAAGCAGCTCATTTTACTTACCTTTCCTACTGGGAGAGTTGATCTGTTGATGTGTGAGTGATGATGATGGTGTTATCGACAATACATGAGTGGTCAACATGTGAATCCCAAATATGGCGGCGTGTCCTCATTTCATCATAAACAAATAGATTGCAGCCAAGTATTTCACTAATTTCTTAATAAAAATAAAGTCATTTGGACTTTTTCTAAACAACAGTCTTTTTCATCAAATTGCTCACCCAAATCAGTTCCTTATTGTTTCTTAGTTGTTTGACTCGCTTCTATGCTTTAGGTATTTTAATGTAGAGAAACAAAAATTCTTGGGGTATCACTTTAAGAGTTATAAAGGGTGTGTGAAATACACCACCACTCAAGTGGAAGCAGTGAATGACAATTGATTGACTATTTGATGCAATCATTGCAAAAAGTGTTAAATGAGGGGATCACATGATTTGGGCAACGCTTTGCACATCATAAGGGCAATGGTGCGGTGGGTCCTAGCGTGCTAAGAGTTATATGTGAAAAATGAAGGAACTTTTGAATGAATGGTAAAGAAAAGTTTTGATGATCCCATGTTTGAAGTGTCTGGGAGTAGAGGAAGTTACGCTCTGAGGACTTTGACCGTGAGATGACAATGGCAAGGACAGAAAGTGTCCAGATGCATCAGTATGAAGAGGAGAAGCAGAGCCAAGTTTGAGGTGGCAAGGTGAGGAAGAATGCGAGACTGGAGCCTGGAGGTCGCTCATCTTGTGCTTGAGGCTCATTTTGAGGTAGAGGGGTCTATGGGGCATTGTGCGACATTAGCTAGCAGTACTGGAGTAGTGTGTTGATGTGGAGATTGAGATCAGTGATCGTCCCAAAGATGATACCCATGGATGGATGCCATCAGAAGTTGTTTTAGTTGTTCCTTTGGCACATGGAGATTGGAGAGGAATCTGCTGAACAGCCAAAGATTAGTAAGATTTTCGGGGCGTATTCATTGTTGTGGAGAAATTGGCCCAAGCCACAGCAATATGGGTTGTTCATCGACGTCTCATCCTAGAGTCTAAAGCATCTCTTTGTTATAAAATAATTTTGGTTGCAATAGCGGGTCTTTATATTAAAGTGTCATTTGCCTATGAATTGGGACAAAATATTTAGAAATGGAGTTTGAAGTGGCTAAGGCTTGGCTTGAGATTTAGATTGAAAGAATCATCAACATGCATCCACCAAGAACCCAAACAGATCATCTCAACTTCGTTTGTCGTCTTTGCTATTTTCTTTATGGATGGAAGCAAGCATCTCAGGCAGAGGTCAAGAAAATTTGTTCTACTAATGGTTTCCATAATAAGAGCAAATATGATAACTTCATGTTCATTCAATGTTCATTCATCACTCTTCTTTTGGAGCTATGATTCTTCACCTGTGTAGATGATATTCTTATCTATGAAAATGAATCCTTTGGGATTTTGAATTTACAAGATTTTTGAAAGGCTTCTTTTTGTATGAAGGATCTCAACTGTAGACATGATGATGGAGAGCAGTTATTGATCCGACTCTTTATTGTAAAGTGGATGGTAGTGTGCAACTATACTCAAGATTGCACATTGACTAGACTACACAAATGTGGTGCACATAGTTGTCCAGTTTATGAATAGACCCAGATATCTTTATGTGTACAATGCTTCACATTATTACCTCTCTTTGATACACCCCACATTGTGGACCACTTTCTCCCACTAGATCTTTTTTTGCTCTTTGACTTACGTCGATGCTGTTTTGGCTGTTTGTCCCGATACCCATAGCTCCACCATTAGGTGGTGTATGCATGATTGAGTTTCTAAATCTTAAATTGAAGTGGAATAAATAGTAATGTCATTTACTCCATAATTGCTTGCTATGAGGTCTGTCGTTTGAAATTTGTTTTTCAGCTTGAGAGTTACTCCTTTAGATGCCAAAAATTGACAAACCCGAATTTTCCACCACTTACCAAGTTCATTATCCTTCTAGAAAAGGCGAGATAATAAGGGGGGGCATCATTCTTTCCAAGCAGGAATGAAAATATTGGCCGTGGCGGCAGCTGCCGCCACGCTATATTGAATTTAGCGGGTAACACACCCGTAGCGGCCGCTACGTGGCGCTGGGGGGTAATAAAACTCCCCTGACGATTTTTCGTTCTACCTTTTCTACTTTTTTTCATCTTCCTTCCTCTTTTTTCTCCATTTTTTCATTTTTACTGCTGTGAACCCTTTGTGAGTCCCCCTAGTGGTCCCAACTCCATTTTGTCAAATTTGTTGCTACAAAATCAAGAGATTCAACTATTCTAAGGAATCTAAAGAAGATTCATCATCTAGGACTCATGGATTAAAATAGCGGGTGGCGGCCGATACATATCGGCAGTGTTAAACAAACCCACCCCCCCCCCCCAATGACTTTTTCACTTTTTTTCAACTTTTGAGATTATCTCTCTAACTACTATGAATCACAACTTTTAAGGAGGGGCACAGGTTCTGAAAGCAGAAATTCGATTTCGAAGGAAGAACTTCATAAAAAATTTCTGGTCCGGGGGCGCTGCCCCCTAGGCCCCCGCGAGCTGACCGAGCAGCTTGATCCTCGCCGGGGGATACCCCCGGACCCCCTTTGCGAAATGCATGTTTTAAAGAAGTGGCAATCATAAAAACAAAAGGATCCTACTTGACCATGATAGCTAGGCCTCTTTTACTGGTTGTCTTTCTTTGTTGTGCTTGGATGTCTATTATTATCATTATTTGTTAATATATGATATTAAGCATGTTTTATTATATTTGGAATGTGTGTAGTAGTATAGATATGGTTACCTATTACTACTAAATTTTAAACTGGTCTTAATTTAACTGTTTTAAAGAGAACCCTCATTGTTAAATAACTAAGTGGGAGAGGCCCGAGAGGGAACTTCTTAAGTTCCCACGGTCTCTATCATTGTTTTGTAGGAGATGTAATTGATTTATGTGTTGACCTCGCAGTCTTCCTCTTAATCGGATGTGTCATCTTCTGAGAGGACGAGTGTTGACCACTTCATTTCTAAATTAGTGTTGAATGTTGAGTTGTTGAGTGTTGACCACTTCATTCACTTGATTGAATTTGAACCTTTAACCTTGAGGCTTAAAGTATTGACACTATTGATTGTTCAATGTTCACTAATGACCTAACTCTTAAGTCTTATGCCTTTATTTCATGTTCTAGTTTTTTTTTTTTTAATGAGCTTTTCATTACTTTCTAAGTTAGCATGACTAAAGAACATGAATACATGTGAAAAAACTAATCATTACTATTATTTTCTATTTATATAGCGATACAGGACCTTATATATTGAGGGCACCGCTACACCCCCTTTTCTTACTTACTTTTGCAAAAGAACCACATTTTCTTTCATTTTACAATTTTCTGGAATTTCTGGAATTTTTTCAGATTTTTTTGGTGAGTATTTCAAATCACACCGTTACGCCGCTACGTATCGCCCACTTTGTAGCGGTTTGGCAGCGGGCCGCTACGCCCGCCGCCACCGCTATTTTCATCATTGTTTCCAAGTGCCTTCCAACCTAGAAATTGTTGACTTCTTTACCAATGCCATCACGAAGATTGCTTTAAGCATCTAGTGCTGTTTGGTTCTCCAATTGGACAGTAGTATGAGAAACAGTCCCCCACATTGTGTTTTGAATCGAAATTGCATTGCAAATAGTTCAAGGGTTTGAATCAAATTGTATCATGAATTGTAGGATATTTTTATTCATTAGTAAAAAATGAAAAAAACAAAAAATTAGTTATTCATTACCCTTCCATGTTCCATCCATAGCAGCATAATATAATGACAAAAAATACTACGATACAATCATATAAGGAATATAATTGACAAATATTAATACAATTAGTTGATGTATGCATGAATAGTTAGATATGTCTAAGTATCAACATCACTGGGAAAAGTAAATGAATTGCTGGTTTTTTTATTATCTTTCAATCAAAAAATAAAAATAAAATCTAAATAATCAATGTTACATGGTTAGGATTTGTCTGGTGAAGTTAAAAGAAGCATTCATGAAGAAAAAATAAATAAAAAAAGCTATTTTCAAAGTAAAAATAAAAATAAAAATAAAAAAATCAAAAGAAAAAGATTGTAGGGTTAAAGCCATATGAACATCCTAATTCTTCAGTCAAATGCCTATTCCTTACTTATCTTTAAACCTCCACAAAATCCCACAAATTCCTTAGAGATTTAGTTAATCACTAGATAACTTCTTAAAAAACAAAAAAAGAAAAGTAATTTCTAATATTAGCCATTTGGTCATGGTGGTTCTTGCCCAAATGAATCTCTTATATTATAAGATTTGATAAAGCATATAGAATTGTAAGATTCACACCTGAATCCTAAAGATTTACCCATAAATGGGATTTATTATATAGGTATGAACATGGTTTAAAATTGCGGTTGTGGTCACCATCGCGGTCGACTTAGAAAACCATTATGACATGGCATCACGTCGCGGTCCGTCGCTGCCCAAAAAATCCAGAATATTATAAAATGCTAGAAAACAATATATATTTTTTTTCTATTAGTAAACACTGTAAAGAAAAATATCAGTCCTCCTAAGTCATAACAACTTGTACCATCGTCTTATCTGAAACTTGTAAAGTCCGTTTTGAATTAATAGATTTACACACACACAGATATATTATAATAAATTGTAATATCACAAATTTAACGGTATGCATTGCAACCTTAATTTTGAACTAACCATTAGTGTTAAACATAAAGTCAAGAAACTAGTAATAGTAGTACTGCAGTGCTCAATTACTTAATCAGCAAGTAAGTTGAGAGTGAATTTCAAGTTTCAAGTAACATTTACTACTGTATCAAGATGAATTAATTAATTAAAACATCGGAGTATGGACATAGCAAGATTTGAAAAATCAGGCTCGGGGCTTGACTCGGCCGAGCCGGTCTGAGTCCTATGGTCACATGGCTGAGTCGGCCACGTCTCATGCTACTCAGCTAAGTCCCGTGATTTTGAGTCCGAGTCCCATAGGACCTTACTCGGTATGTGCCTAGTCTAAGTCGACTCGGCCGAGTTGACTAGGGCTCGGCTGATTTTTTAAATCATGGGACGTAGGGATATTGTGGTTGAGGAGGGAAGAAGCCTTCATATGAGAATCCACTAAAATCTTGTGCATCACTTGAGTTTTGGTGAAAAAAAAAGAGGTTGGGAAGCTATAGCATAATCTTAGGAAGCTCCACAAATGGTTTGGGAAAGAAAGAAGGGGAAAGAAAATTAAAAAAAAAATAAAAAATCATTGTCAGTTGTTATTTTGACCATTATGACCGTTATTTTCAAATAACGGTTGTTGTGACCGTTATGGACTGTTATTTTCACTGTTCTTTTTAGACTGTGACCGTTATATTCAAAATAACATAACGGCATAGGCCATTACCCGTTATGAAACAGTAACAGCCGTTTTTTAAAACCATGGGTACGAATCTTTTTCCTTGGGACTTGATACAAATCATAGGATTTTAACAACAATGGTCTTGTAGACTACTACATGAAAGGGTCTCGGTTTATTGTACAAGTGAAGGATACTTGTAACAGTCTTGTATATATCTTAGGGTTAGTTTGGTTGTGGAGAAAACAGGTGGAGAAAATTATCCACAATACAAATCTCAACTCTGGACAGTTTTCCCCACCTCCGTTTTCTCAAACTTTTTATATGCCAAACCATCCCTTATGGATTTTATTGGTTACACAAGGCCTAATTCGAGAATATTTGTTGTAATTATATTCGTGGAACAAACTTATAAAGCCAATCGGTTTTAATTTTAAACATTTTTTTCCTATTTCGTCTCTTCAATAGCCTTTCCTAAAATTGTATCTACCCTTATATAGTTACAAATCACTAAAAAAACACAAGATTGGCTGCTATGTAAGATTCAAATTTTTTGACCACTTAAAAAATTCACACTACTACACCGCTACGTAGTGTTTTGGTCACCAGCCGCTATACCTACCACAACCGCTATTTTGATCCTTGGTATGCGCAATCCTCACATGGATAGTCAACTAAATTCTCCCAAATATCTTTCATTCCCAGATATTTATGGTTGTAAGATTATTGTCATGAGTTGCTCTGTATTTCTACTTTCGTTGTCATATTCTTATATAACAAATGCTATTTGAATTACATTTTGTCTGGTGATGGATTTTGTTGCACTCCCACTAGCTCCCATTGCTTCATTAAATTTGTCAAAGGACTCACAAATCGTGAGCTTATCAAAGTATGACATTTTGTGCTATTTGTGACAGCTGCCAATACTACTCAGGACTTTTCTTTAACCTCATCCTCTTGGTTGTAAAGGGGACGGGGTCCCCCATTGTTTCACATCCAATTTGAATCTTCCTACAATGACTGTCTTGTTTGTGAAAATTTCTCCTCAAGATTTGCCCAGCTTTTTATTAGTCATGCAATATTGGTTCTCTTGTAAATATATCACACCATTCATCTTTAACTTTTCATGTTTTCTCTTTTGCTAGTAGAATTTTTCCTTTGTATTCATTGTTCTTAAATTTCAGTTTCATTGAGAACATTCTCTGGTTCTTCACAAAATATCTCGTGCAATGATATCTCAATTATATTTTTGTTGGATGAAATCATTCCTGAGTAATGCAGAAGCTAAATGTCCTTTATTTAAAATATGATTGTAATAGTGGATCCTTAAGGATGGTGCTATCATCAGAAATTTTCGTTTTGTTTGTTTTTTTGATAAAGAACTGTTGATTGTTAAACTTTGGTAGTAGTTCCTCAGCCTAATGATAAGCAGTGGGTTGGTGTCAGACAAGCAGCCATCTATAACAACTCTCCAAGACCAAACTGGGTCTACTTATTTTTAGAGGTAGCATTCTATGTACCCTGCATTTGTCAGAATCTGTGATAGGAAACGATGATTCAAGAAAGATCTGGAATGAATTGGTGAGAAAGCCCGCTAGATTGTGGAGTTATGGAGGCATGATTTTAAATATGGATGAGTGGAAAAGTTGAACTCACTATGCCAACCCCATAGAGATGGATTAAGGCTTTAATGATGATGACGGTGACCAAAGTTTCAAGTGAGTGTTGAATATGATTTATGCCTTCAACTCACGCCTGTAGAAACACATGCGGTCACATTCCTTTGAAAAGTAGCATATTCCGATGACATTCGTTTTTGGAAAATCATTTGTAAGGTCTATTTTCGGTTTGCCTGAAAACCATATGAAGTTTAAAGAGGCAACTGTGAGAAGTATAATGGGAGTACCATTCAAAAAAAAGAAAGAAAGTATAATTTCTCGTTTAAAGAACAGCAATTTCTGTAGAATGATCATGATACAAAGCCTCCGATTTGTCAATGCCTTTCTTTCTTCCAAGAGAACCTGATAGCTTGCTACTTGTAGTAGATTTGATAAATTGAAAGGTAGAAGTAATGGAATTAGTATGTGAAGGAGAGAGGATAACAAGTAATACACCTAACTGGAAGAATGGATGGCTGTGTGGGGTGGCGAGCTGAAGGGGCTCTTTGATTCTCGTACTGATAACATTGGATGTGAAAGCTTGATGGTGATGGCTGAAGGTGGTAGGGCAGGTACCTTTTGAATCAATTGGCATAGAGAACCTGCATACCAAAATCATGAGCTATCTAGTGAGGAAAACTGAACTGAAGTATTTGGAGATGGTGGAGATTGTTGTGCACATCTGGCAACTTTGATGTACCCTTGATGGTTTTGTGCTGCAGAATTTCCTTGCAAAGTGTGAAATGTCAATGACAGCTATCCTGCACTATGTTGACCCTATCATAGATGAAAATAACTTGAAATGATGGTCTCAATGCTATATTGATAAGGGTGAAATAGAAGTAATGTCCATAGTTACTTCGGGGCTTTCGACTTCTTCTTTAAACTGACTCTTCCTTTCTTCTTCTTGCTTATGTTGCAATGTAAACTTTGTTGCCTTGCTTCCTTTGATTATAATATTGAACTGTAGTAAAGAAGTAACTCCATGGGTGGCTGGAAGTTGGCTGTTGTTTCCATTATAGAAAATTTGCTGAGTGGGTCAGCCAAAAACAAGAAGTACTAGGTAAGATCCTTGTAACATGGCAGCTGAGATTTTTACACCTAGAAAAACATCACAAGAAGGACCTTCAGCTGTAAAAGGACTGGTAATATTGTGCTACCACTATCCATTTAGCCAATGAGCGGTGTAGATTTCTCTGGTCATTGACTTTGTTAAAAGAAGTCTACTAATCAAATTATTCGGATTGGCTAATACCAGGATTTTAGATTGCATGTGTAAGCACATGATATGTTTCATGCCATTTGACGAGTCAAATTGCAAGCACATGAACTGTATCATGCCATTAGACAAGACAAATCTTGTGTAGTCCATGATTTTAGAGCAATTGATTCTCTGATATGATTCTACAAAAAGAAATTCCATGATAGTTGAATGTGATAATGACTGAATGCTGGCAAACCACTGGTTGGACAGTCACCTAAACTCAATGCAATAAGGATACAGGAGGTGATGAAAATCTCATTAAGGAGAAGTCCTAGGTTAAAGCTGGAAATAACTGGGAAAATTTCGTGGTTTTGCTTAAGTTCGTGGACTGGTAGCAAAGCATGTAATTGGAGACTGACTGGTCTTGAAGTTGAAAGGTTGAACAATAAGGAAAATTAACAGGAAGCTGATGGTTGAATTAACATTCTCGATCAGTACTTTCATCCGGTGCATGTTAATTGTTCTACATTGAGAGATGAGGGAATGTGAAATGAAGGTAAACCGGTTGTTTACTTTCTTGCAGGTGATCTGCAATATCTATCATATGAAGCACTGCAGTCGTTTTCCCAAGTTGCTTTCTAGATTCCAAGCTTTTAATCCCGTTAGATTTTGGGGCTGTCCTCTGTCCTTTATCTGCCTTGTCACCATTATTCCACAACATCTTCTTGGAGTACAAGGGTCCAAGTCATATTGATTGTTGTAATAGGACAAATAGAACTTATGACATGCATGGAAACTGTACGATATTTAGCCTGGTGAATTTGATTAACACGACTCTCATCCTGCACATATTTGCCAACTATCAACATGATATCTGTTCAAATGGATGTACTCTCAACATGAATGCTGTTCTGCCAGTGATGTAATATTAAAGTAGAAAGCTTATAGGGTTATGGATCCATTTGTACTTCCATATTCCTCTCATAATGATCTTGATCTTTGGTACAAAACTTAGCTATATACTGAAACCTAGTTCTACATGCAACAACACTGTAAGTTCTGTTATCTACCATGACTGCAATTTTCTAGACCTGATCTTCCCTCTCAGAGAGTCAATGTCCCAGCGTGAACTTACAGAAAATTCCAATCTTTGCCTTACAAACCAGTAGATAAATACAGCCGCCCCGTAAAGACTATGACAGAAACCCCATGTGCATATATCTAAAAATTGGCAGAATAATTGAGACTACAATGAGTATAATAGTCGCATCCTGTCTATAATGTCCCTAGCCAAGCCATAGAAGTGGGAATATCCTATTCAGAAATTTTTATTCCATTAATTATTTGCAGTAGGATTGTACTCTCTCTCTCTCTCTCTCTCTCTCGTGTGTGTGTGGAATGGTAGCATGACTCAAACCTGCACTCTTTTGGTTGCAACAATGGGGGTATTTCCAACTGTGCTACAAGCTCGTCAGGATCGTATAGTCTTTTTTCAAGCATGAAGTGCGCATATCAAAACAAGAAATGCTTTCTTATCTCAACACCACCACTTCTCTATATGAACATCTCTATTGACATCTTGCACCCTGCAATTCTAATTTCTCTAGTACCATTACTTTCGGGTTTTTGTGCGAAGCTTTCATCTCTCTGCTATAGAGCTTGTGAAAATTCAATGATTGCAATCCAGTGCCATGATTCTCTGCAGACATTTTACAGGTACTGAGGCCCTATAGTTTGTATAAGTTTAGGTACTTTGTAACAAAATACCGCCATTGCTATATCATTCCACACTTTGGAAAACTGAAGGAGCTTCTCATGAGATCATGTGTCTTTCTGCATGTCACTTTTGTTCATTCTTTTTCATTCATTCGGCAGTGTGGGCACAATGCCCCATGGCCTTGCCTGATGCAACCTACATAACTTTAGAAGCAAGATGATTTACTGAATTTCTGGGGTAAACTCTCTACCTTCCTGTGCCTTGTCTTATTTTCTTCATGAGGAACTGCAGATTTATGAGGGTTTCAGATAAAATATTTGAAAACCCAGCTACATGGTGATCAGTAAATCTCAAATCTGGGTCTGCGACTTTTCAGCTGCCATTTTGATGACTCCAATCACCTCAGACTAAAGAAGAGAAAAAAAACTTCATTAGAATTTGATATGACTGTATACGAGGTTATCCTTTTTATCAAAGTTCATTAGACTAATTTTACCAACACTGGGGCTATGAGACACTGGGTCATACTTCTAGCATGAATCGGTGCTGGAGATATCATTCCTGAGTGTGGGTTCTCGAACACAGTCAAGACAGAAGAACGGCTATGCATAATTTTGAAACACATATTAGCAATATGTTGTTTTGAGTACAATGGCACTAGCTATCAATAAATACAAGAATTGATATAATGCAAAAGACTGAGTTGCATATGAATCTGGTGGCTCCTTTAGAGATCGACCCTTCCATTAAATAGGATGAAAAGTGCCTTAATCAAGCTACCAATCTGTACATTATATGGCTGTACAATCTAAATTAATGATGGGAATCTATATAAAAGGAAATTACACAATGTACACTTTGACCAAATCCTATCAATTTGATCTACTCAATCTGGGCTTGGATTTGAGACAATTATGCAAGTTGGCCTGTGGGCTTGAACCCACATATATCGTGACACCCCCCCTCAAATTGATGTGGAAGAATAAAAAAGCATCAATTTGCCAACTAAGAATTGATGTCAAGGGCGAGGAAGCGCTTTAGTAAATATATCAGTTGTTTGCAGATTAGAGGAGATGTGCGGAGGGCTGATGACATCGTTCTTGTACTCGTCGCGGATAAAATGACAATCGACCTCAATGTGTTTGATGCGCTCATGAAATACTTGCTTGGCAGTAATATGAATTGAGCTAGTATCATCTGCGTGTAGAGATGTAGCACTAGTTGCAGGAAAACTGATATCTGAAAGTAACCTGCGACGCCAAATAATTTCTGAACAAGCAGTAGTCATAGCAAGATACTCAGCTCCAGTAGAGGATTTCGAGACTCTCTCTTGTTTTTTACATTTCTAAGAAATCAAGCTATCACCAAGATACATACACCATCTAGTTGTAAAGCGGCGAGTGTCGAGACAACCAGCCCAATTAGCATCTGAATATGCTTTTAGAGTAATGGAGCTATTCAATGGGAAATATAATCCACGAGCTGGCATCTGAAGAAGATACTGAATGATTTGACGAACAGCAGCTATATGAAGATGTTTTGGATTAGTCATGAACCGACTTACCAAATTGGCAGCATATGAAATATCAGGGCGAGTAGTCGTCAAATAAATCAAGCTACCAACCAATTGACGATACATAGTAGGCTCAGGGATAGGATCACTGTCGTCTCGCCCAAGTTTGACATTGACTTCAACTGGAGTAGAATTTTGAAGTCCTGCCAGTCAATCAGATCAATAGTATATTTATGCTGGTTGAGAAAGATTCCCTTAGCTGATTGATGAACTTCAAGACCTAAAAAATAGGTCAAGGGTCCGAGATCCTTCATTTGAAAAGAATCAAGAAGAGAAGCCTGAAGTTGATAAATCATATCAGCATTAGGGCCAGTAATGATGATGTCATCAATATAAACAAGAAGAATAGTAATCTCTTTTGGCGCATGATTTAGAAACATGGAAGGATCATAAGGACTTGGATGGAAATCCAGGTGAACAAAGGCTTCTTGAAAATTTTCAAATCATGCCCGAGAAGCTTGCTTAAGTCCATAAAGGGATCGATGTAATTTTGCAACACTACCCTTTGGGTACCCTGAGAGGCCTTGTGGAAGTCTCATGTAGACATCTTCTTTGAGATCACCACGTAGAAAAGCATTTTTGACATCCATCTGGTAGAGAGGAGAGGCCAGCACTGAGAAGCAGCAACAACAAGAAGTCCGAACTATAGTCATTTTTGCTACCGGATTGAATGTTTCATCATAGTCAATGCTATATTCCTGTCTGTTTTCAAGAGCTACAAGACGTGCCGTATACCGGTCCAGGGTGCCTTTTGATTTAAGTTTGATGGAGTAAATCCACTTGCATCCGATCGGCTTGATAGGGGAAGGGCACGGAACAACATCCTAAGTATGATTGTGCGCAAGAGCATCTAATTCTTCCTGCATAGCTTTATTCCAACATTCATGCTACACAACCTGAGAGTATTATTTTGGAACGGTGGTAGTAGTCATGGTTGCCATTAGAGATGTATGGGTAAAACCATACCGGTTAGGAGGGACAGAAATTCGAGTGGAACGACGGAGAGGGGCAACACCAGGTGGACTAGATGCTCGGGAGGAGTAATACCTATAGCCTACTTATCACCACTCCTATGATACATAAAATTAGGATTAAACTTAACAAATGGTGTTTTGTCAGAAAAACCAGGTAGTGTCACAAAAGGAGAATCTGAGGGATCAATGAATTGTTGAAAAAAAATATTGATTAAAAAAACTACACTGAGAAATACGAATGCGACAAACTTGAGGATCATAGCAAAGAAATCCCTTTTGGTTATTGGCATATCCCAAAAATGCACATTTTGCAGATTGTGCTGTAAGTTTGGTACGCTCGGTAGGAGGGAGATGAACAAAACACACTGAACCAAAACCATGAAGATCATCATATGATGGTGTGGTGTTTAATAAACGGAAAAAAGGGGTTTCATTTGCAATAGAGGAAGAGGGCAATCGATTTATAAGATAGATAGCCGTCGAGAGAGCGTTTGCCCAAAAAAGAGGAGGGATGGAAGATTCAAGCAAAAGAGATCTAGTTACATCAAAATGTCTATTCTTCCTTTCAGCGAGGCCATTCTGTTGGGGTGTGTATTGGCAGGTTTTTTGTGAAAGAATCCCTTTTTGCTGTAAGAATTTTTGAGACTCTGCTGACGTATATTCTCCCTCTGAGTCTGATCGCAAGATTTTAATGCATTTGGAAAATTGATTTTCAACGTATGCCAAAAATATTTTAAAAACATTGACCACATCAGCTTTATAATGCAAAAAATAGACCCATGTAAACCGACCATAATAATCTATAAAGGTCACAAAGTATTTATAATTAGCATGAGATAAAGTAGGGGCAATGCCCCATACATCACTATGAATTAATTCAAAACACTCAGTACTAAAGGAAGTAGATGGAGAAAAAGGAAGTGTCTTACTTTTTCCCATTTTACAAGTGTCACAATCAAAAGAAATATTCCTAGAAGAATTATTCAGCACACTAGAGTTAAACATGAGTGACATAGTTTTGAAATTGGGATGTTCGAGTTTACTATGCCACAATTTATTTTGAACAGAAAAACAAAACAACTCATTTGCGTCTTTATTCCCAATTATTTTAGATAGGTTGAGTGGAAATAAGCGTCCACATTTAGGCTCCCTCGCGATCTCCTACCCCAACACCTGGTCCTGCACAACATAACCAGAAGAAGAAAATGAGATATTACAATTATTTTCAACAAGTTGCCCGATCGAAAGAAGATTTGAAGTTAAACTTGGACAGAGATAAACAAGTTTTAAGGGAAGAGACCTAGAAACATCTCGGATGGCAGTAATAGAGATTTTTCCTCCATCAGCAATTTGGATGTGGTGATCTCCAATATATTGTTTCAAATTTGAGAGATGTGCACTAGAAGAGGTCATGTGATTTGACACCCCGGAATCAAGATGCCACGTAGGGGAAGGTGACTTTGATTTACTTGAAATGCCAAATGCAGACAATGCATTGACAATCATCTTTTGAACTAACTTAGGGGTAAGAGGAGAATTGGCAGGCTGTGTAGGCATAGAAGCAGCAGTAGACGATCCAGGCGGAGTAGGCAATAATGTGGAAATAGCATCTGCAGGAGAAGAATCAGATGTAGCAACATATGCTTGAGACTGTGGACGACAGTGGCATTCAGAAATGATATCCCTCTTCTTTTGCAATAGTTGCAAATTTTTTTATTGCATTGGGTTGCTATGTGGCCTAACTTTTTACGACTGTAGCATTGCACCTTCCTCATTTCAGGAGTTTGAGCCGTCTGAGTCACCCGAGCATTGTGAGGGGTCTGAGGATTTTGTTGAGTCCGAGGAGTGCCTCTTGCAGAGTATGCAACAGTGTAGTTCTCATTTTTTTTGTTGGACTAGATGGGTTCTTGTCGAGAGACATTCTTCTTCACGGAGAAGTTTGTTCAGACAGACATCTAAGATTGGTAAGGGCATCCGGCCCATTAGAGCAGATGTGAGATGCTCATATTCAGGACGTAATTTCATCAAGAACTGGTCTCTTTGACTAGAAGCTTGAAGTTCTTGGATTGCAGCAGGAACATCAATAGAGACACTTGCATATTTGATGCTGTCATATTCAGTCTAGAGGTTTCGGAATCCAGAATAGTAATCTTGAATGGACAAGGTTCCTTGTGAATATTCTGCGATTTCACATTCCAATTGAAACTGTTGTGCAGAATCTTCACGATGATAAATTTTTTGCAAATATTCCCACATTTCCTTTGCAGTCTTATAGGGTTTGAGGTTCATAATTAGATGATCTGCAATAGATCCAAGTATCCAAGTTTTAATTTTGGCATCCTTGGTATTCCATGCAGAAGTTAATTTCTCACCCTCAGTTGGTTTAGGGTCAGAACCATAAATATGCCCCCACAATTCCTTAGCTTCAATGTACAGTTAAAACTGAAATGCCCAAGCTCCATAATTTTTTCCATTGAATTGAATCAATTTTACCCCAGATTTCTCCATTTAAACAGCACTAGAACCAAATTGCAGCAAACCAAAAAGTGTAAAATCCAAATAGTGCAGCACGAGACAGAAGCAAAAATGGTAGTGCAGAAGATCAAAACAGGCTATTTGCAGTGTAGAAATGACAGAAAACTGTTTGTGATCAGTTTCACAAAATAAAAGGTCCAGGTGACCTGGATTTTGACTAGTAATTCCCTGCGTGGGGCCCACTGCTTGATTTGATTGAGAAGCAGATCAACACGGTTCAAGCAGAATCAAAATTTCTTTCCAGTAATACGAGATTCATCAAAATCTATCCACAATCCAAGATTTTGTACGGTTGTGATCAAAACTATCTTAGAAAACTAGAAAATCACAAGTCGGGTCAAATGGCCTACCTCTGATCTTGGAAAAATGTAGGAAAAGTCTCCAAATTTACCAGGAGAGGAAGTCGACCACTGCTGTAGAGATTTTTGAAGAGGCCATGATGATCACAGGTGGGCCACTGTTGATCATATCGTGACAGAAGAGGTTTCCTTCGGCTGTCTACTTCCAAAAAACACAGATCCCTGATCTAGTTGTTGCCAAGACTACAGATCCTTGATCTGTTTGAAACTGAAACACAAGTTTGTTTCTCCCAAGAACAGTATGCCAACAAGACTCAAAATAAAACCACAATCAAGAACAGATTCTTGATCTGCTTGCTTTTCCCAACAGCTATTTTCAAAACAGCAGGTTGACAAGTCCCCAAGAACTTCCCACGATCAGTATCAGCTCTGGTACCATATCAATAAATACAAGAATTGATATAATGCAAAAGACTGAGTTGCATATGAATCTGGTGTCTCCTTTAGAGATCGACCCTTCCATTAAATAAGATGAAAAGTGCCTTAATCAATGCTACCAATCTGTACATTATATGGATGTACAATCTAAATTAATGATGGGAATCTATATAAAAGGAAATTACACAATGTACACTTTGACCAAATCCTATCAATTTGATCTACTCAATCTGGGCTTGGATTTGAGACAATTATGCAGGTTGGCCTGTGGGCCCGAACCCACATATATCGTGACACTAGCTAAGCACATACAATACAGTAAAGTATGCAACACTTGCAAATCCGTCCAAAATCATAAACAAAGATTAGATCTGGATCTCTCCACTAGATTTATCTATCAGTCCTACCTTTACTATGGAAGACCTTATCATCTACTTTGGTACCATATTGATGATGGCAATGAGGAGCAAGCTTTTACACTTCAGCCATTCAACCAACTAGAAACACAACCATAGATGTTCTTGATGATCAGATCATCTCCACACATAAAGGTGGGCATCAGAAGTTTCTCGTCCATTGGCAATGGTGTCCTCTTTTTCATGTTGCGTGGATTATAGCAACGAACTTCTAGCAACTTAATCATGATCTCTATGATTAGTAGTAGGCTTTCAAATCATTGGAGTCGAGAGGGCAGGCCACATTAAGGGGGTCCAAGACTCATTGGCCAAGCCTAGGCCCTGACTGTCCTAACAACCCAGTCCAGCTTCGTTCAAGTCAATAGGACCAATAAGACAATAAATCAATGCGTCCTTTGACATTTTTTTAGGATCTTGAGTATCTTCCTTTGATTTAGTTTCTTATTTTATTAGAGTCTATAGATTAAATGAATGTTAATTGTAGGAAAAGAAAATCCTAGTGTATTAAGGAATTACTTTCTTTTGATTCAAAAGAGGCCTATTTTAGGTGCTCTTATGTATCTTGGAAAGGACATCAATAATATTTCAGAATTCCTCCTTTTGGGTAGAGCCCTTGTGTGATTGTGTTGGTTCAAAGGTGCCTACATTTGGGTGGATCCTTTCACCCATTCGGCTGTGTCAACCAAGCTCAAGCTACTCTCCCAAGCCTGGCTGACCAGGTCAATCATGTGGCTGGTCCATTAGGTCCACATTTGGGGGGCCATATTCCTAATTGATGGATGACCAATTTTGTTAAAAAACAAGGTAGTTTCTGACCTGGAATCTTTCCTACTTGGTTTCCTAATAATAAAACTTGGAGAACCCCGAGGGATAGCTCAGTTGGCCCAGGACCATGGTTTGCTCCCGTAGGTTGAGGGTTCGAAACTGCACTACCACACTGGGGTCATTGGGGATTTACCCAGCTCCCCCTGGGCCCGTAGACATTAGTCCGGCCCAAAGGACTGGGACCTTAAATGTAGAACAATTTGAAATAAGAAAGATCTCCAAGGGGCATTCTCTTCAAATAGAAATGCAAGTGGAGCAAGAATCCTAGATTATCTCGTTCAAGTCAGTCATCTCTAGCAAGAGATGGATATTCTTATGTTTTCTTTGGGTTGTTTCTATATTCTCTTTCTATTGTTATAAGGATTAAATGAATGGGTCTGATTTACTCATAAATTTCAGGGTTTTAAGTGTGCTGAGGTGTTATTTAATGGCATGTGAAGGGACTTTAAATTAAGCTTTTGTTATCTTTAATACATTATCAATAAAAAGTTGCTGGTTATGTACTTTTCTCTTCCCTTCTCCTTGGTTTGAGTTATCTCCCAACAGATTGAAGATTAGCAGTGGTTTGGAGCATTATTTGGTAAGTTAAATCTACTGTTTATTCTCCTTGTAATAACATAGTAATTTTCTGTTGATTGAGAATTTTGGGTTTTGGTTCACAAATGACTGGATTTGTCTTCCTTGGCCGCATGAATATGTTTTTGGATAGGTTGAAAAGATGAAATCTTTGGTTGAACTTGAAGATACCTATAATTTTGATCTTGTATAGCATACAATGATAATCAAGGCATCCATAATGATGTGTATTGGCATGTGCCAGAAAAAAGTACATTCATATATCCAAGCTATGACTATATAATGTTCAGGTCTTTTGCTTGCATAGAAGGGTGATGAACCATTTTATCATTCTCCACTTTTGAGGCATTGCTTTTCTAAATATCGTGTAGTCTTACAACCTTATAGAATTACAAACTTGCTGTGTTACATCTTATGTTTTTTTGGCATGACAAAAAGTGAGCCAGTTTCAAAATTCCATCTACAGTAGTAAAAGTTGATCTAAAAACCTTTCTATGTTTGCAGTAGTCCTAGGATGAAATCCATGCTTACACCTTCCATGCCACTTAAGGAACTAGTTATGACTTGTACAACATGGTGTTCTGCAAGCTACCTTCCAATGTTTTATTTAATATAATTACATTCACTTGTATCTTAACATTCCTTTTCAACTCTGAATAATGCTTTCAACATAGCTTGTATTTACTCATGGCCAAAGTGATCTACCGATGCATTGCATGCACCCCAGTGGCTACTGTATTGGCTACACAAAGGTAAAATTCATTAAGTTTGCACCCTTTAGAAAGGAAGAGATCGACGAAAGTCTAATCACCTTGCTTCCCCCATCATATATTCTGGCCTGTCCTAACCCAAAACTCTTGTCATCCACTTGCAAATCCCAAAATGTGTCAACCTAATTGTGCTTACATCATGAAACTTTGAACTTTGCGCTGGATGATAAGCTAGAACTTGGCATTTGTATCAAATGGATTGTGTTCTGTTTTCTTGTTGAGGAGAGACTCGAATTCATGTACTCTCACCCTACATGTGGGTGTTGATATCCTAACCAGCTGGAATCCAGCCGGAACCAAATGGATCAAGTGTTAGCATATTAACGAGAGAATATATGGAGGAGTGCACGCCTAGTGGGGTATATAGTGAAGATGAGTTTGTCAAAATTAAAGATGACATAGTACCACAATAGTGATGTTTTTCGTATCTAGGGTCAATCACAGAGCAAAATGGAAGTTCGAGTTGGATATATTGAATAAGATTAGTGTAGGGTGGGCAAAGTGGAGACAAGCTAGTGAAGTAGTATGCGATTGTTGAGTGCCACATTGATTGAAGGGTCATTTTTATAAGATGATAGTTTTATTGCAGATTAGACTAGCTTGATGGAGTTAAATCTTTGGCAAAGTAGAAAACGGGAGGAGCAAAAGTCCATGTAGCCAAGGTGTGAATGTTAAGGTGCACATGTGTAGTTACAGGAAAGGATAGAATTAGAAATGAGGACATAACATGAAACCTATTAGTTTCATTAATAGAGAAAATTGAGGAATAGGATTTGAGATGTTTGAGCATGTGCACGAAAGGGTTACCGAGGATTAGTAGTTCAAAGAGGTAGAAGTGGGAGACCTAGGTATGTAAATGGGTATCTGATTCTTCAATTACTCGGAGGTTTTGATACATTAAAAACCGGGTCTGGTATCTATTTTTGGTCCTGATTGATAAACGGGTCCAGTTCTTAAACCTGTTTATGGACACCGGTGACTAAACAGGTCTGAAACCGGAACCACACTGGTTCCTATTGAGACCCGTTACCTAGGCCGTTTGTAAAAATCAGTGTTTTTAAAAGCGAGAGGCGCATCAAGGCGCTAAGGTCTCCTAGGGCCTAGGTGCTAAGGCACAAGGCGAGGTGCGGGCTTCATTGGAGCGAGGCGCACATTGTAGATAAAAAATAGATATTTTGATATAGACTGATAATTCAAAATTCAATGAGCAATGTGTAATCCAAATTCCAGCCCAGCGGACATCATTTGATTAAAAAAAGGTACAAAAAGTGTTACTGTAGAAAAATGCAACTGGAAAAGACTGAAACAAGGCCCCAAAATCAGATCATTCAACCCGGTGTTATGCATCAGTGTACCTTCAATTTTAAGTAGATCAGATGCATAGTATTATGTTATGTGGACCACTCATGAGCTCATTCATGATCTAAATACAAAATATTCATTCTAAAACATCAATCTAAAAATATCATAATGTATATTTCTCCAAAATCCAAATAATCAACTCTTATCCCCATCATGGCCCATGACCATATCCACTTCAACATCATCATCACCAAATGAAGACGATCCACATCAAAACCAAAATAAGCTGGCGCCCCCGCCGCCCCCCCAACACACACACCGATTTATGAGAAAAAAATGGTGATGGTTTGCCAATTGATAACTGTTTAAAAAAAAAGAAGCAGCCCCCAGACCTAAGGCGCGCCCTTAGGAAAGGCTATTGAGGAGAAGAAATAGGAAAATATATTTTTAAATTAGAGTTGCTTGGCTCTACTAGGTTTTAGACTGTAGCACTGCTATTTTTAAAATAGCATAGCGGCCTCAACCACTATGACCGATAATACGGCCGCTATGTAGTGTGGCGGCCGCTATTTTGAACCATGCATGTAACAAAAGAAAATGAGCGTCTCATAATATTGTCTTTCTTGAAAATAGTTTTACTATTGGCAGCAACAACCTTGAGAAAATTCTCCAATAACTCTTTTGCAGATCCTCAAGTCTCTTCTATTTGATTAAGCAAGGAATGATCTATCATTGCAGAGAAAGTTACTGATCTCGAGTCCCCAACCAAACATACTGATACAACTTTGAAACAAGATGACATGATTTCTTCTCTTCCTTATGAGGCTGCCAGTGAAACTTCAACACCACCATTTCTTGATCATCCACTATGGAACTCTTCTTGATCTTCTCGCTTCTGCGAGAGATGTGGTTTTCCAAAAGTTCTTGTATGCAGGTTGTTTTACAGCATTTTTGTCAAAATGTTATGGCCAAGGGACTTCAAAGCTCTAACAGTAAATTGCACTTGGCATGTTGTCTGTGTCCATCTGGCATCACTCCCATTAATTGAAAATGGGTATATAGCAAATTTAACTTTAGAGTGACAATGATCATTTGAATTTTACACATACGTACTCAACTTAAGGTATTACCATTCTTTTGGTATGTGTTGATGAGCTCATCTGTGTCAAGGACTCTTGTGGGTAGTCATTAACTAAAAAACCACATGCTTCCTTTCATATGAAGGATCTAGGTACTCCAAGGCCTTGAAGTTCACATATCTACAAAGGGTACATTCCTCAACCAACGTAAATATACTCCAGACTTTGTTGATCGGGTTGATCATTCTATGCAAAGTCTATTGACATACATATTGAAATGAATGTCAAGTATCAAGATGATGGAGAGCTTGTCTCAGATCCAACACTTTACTATGCAGCGTTAATTATCTCACTATGACAAGACTAGGCATCTCATATGCAGCGAACATTTTTAGCCATGAGCCTGCAAATTCTTAAGAGGGAGGAAGTAAAAAAAGTTGATATTTTTTCTCGTCAAATTGATTCTTATAAATGTTTCTTCTGTGTTTCCCTGTAAATGACTAGATACTGTGTCTTCTGTTTTTTTTTTTTTTTTTGGTTTGGTTGTCAAGTTTTTGAAGCTTTGTTAATGTTTTTCATTGTTTTCTTTCTGCAAGATTCAGTGATTCAATATGTGCTATCAATGACTCAGATCGTACAGTTAAAAATAATTCAACCTTACACGTGAGACTATTTGTTGTAAGATATGTGGGTTTTCTCATTATTTTCTAGCATCTCATCAGTCTGTTTAATGTTTTGATATATCAGTCAAGTCCCTGCTGTTCCACATTGCTGAGTTTCACTGGTTAGCACATTGCTACAATGCTGATTGCAGACTCAGGTTAACAGATTGCTTTGGTGGCAGTATAATTTGTTGTGTAGAGTTTTGGTGAACAATGTATATTATGATACCTTTTCCAATATAGTCTTTTTGTAGTATTTATAGGCGAAGCTTTCATCAGAGTCCATATCATCGACCCACCATAGGCTTTTACATTTTTCGGGTCAAATAACTTTATTTCTCACTTTTGAGCATGTCAATTCTGCATCTATTACTTGTGATGCAACAGCACAACTTAGGGCAGTGTGTGGTGTTGGACATGGATACATCACATAGATCTTAGAAATTATCAAGGCAGACCAACAAGTTTACTGTTATAATTTATTTGAATCAATCTTCAAATATATACATAATTATTAGAATCGGTTCAAGGCTTACATCATAAAAAAATGGCATACATTGTAGGAAAAATATTCGGATAAATAGTATAACTACACCATATAAATCACAGGGCGTGTTTTGGTGCTAATTCACAGTGTGAATCCTCCAGTGAACCAGCAATGGGGCCCACTGTGGGCCCAGTCTGGGGATGAGATGACACTTTTTTTTTTTTTTTTTACTTCTAGGGATTGGAATGATCTAAGTGGGACCACCCTAGATATCATGTTTGAAGCCAATTTCATGCATGTAACCCCTTCATCCATTGCCCACAAGTTTAATGGCGTTATTTTGAAAAAAACTGACCCTCGATCCATTTGGGTGTCAAACCCTCAGGATTGGAGGGTCCTGTTTGGTGATGGGTTCAGATAGGTGATAGTTGGGCCTCACCACGTGGCTCCCGCAGGCCAGAATATAGATAAAAATTAATGAGTTATCTCATTTCTGCCTTTCGTGTCAAGAGACCTCAATTAGAATTAACATTTTTGGAAAGTAAAAGAACATGGAGGAGTTTGACAGGCATCTTGATGATGATGAAACTTGCATCCATTAGGGCTTGGAAATTTGTGATCCAGAGTTTATTGAATACCTTGATTTCTGAAGTTGTGCTCAGCTCCTGACGGGGGTCCGCTTTTGATTTGTTGTATCGATCAATTATTGATTTCATGCTGACAAGACCAAAACCCTGGTTAACTGTGTGTTTTATTTGGCTGTTATGGTGAACATATATATCAGACATGAATTCTGTGACACAAATAATAAAGGCGATTTATCTTCCAACATCATATCAATGGCAGTTAATAATAATGGAATAACAGATAAAAGAATCCAGTAACTATATCATGTTGGCCTGTCATGTTCTATTCTCACAGGTTAGTTGGAGCACAGAGACCTCGGATGGATGTATGGTGAAGATTTGGGCCGATGTCCATTTATTCACTTTGAAGTTTCAGGTAGGCACCTAGTAACTGACAACTCTCCTTTTCTTTTATTATTTTTAGAGGATTTAATCGGAAAAATCCCCTTAGACTTGTTAAAGGCCAAAAACACCATCAATGTGTTATACAGACCATAGTGATCACAGGAGCTCTATTGGGTGTTTTTTTTCCCCCTCTAAGTGGGGATATCCCTGCTCCTTTTACTTTAAAAAGTTCTAAAATCCTTTTTTTACCTTTTCATTCTTCTCCCATCTTCTTCTCCCTTCCATGACGTTCAAGCTCAACCACCCTTTGGATCAAAACCATAATCCTTCTTCTGCCATTATCAACACTAATGAAGAAGAAGAGGCGGAAATTTGTCCAGCTTCATTAGGAAAAGGCGGCGAACCTTCTCCCTGAGCAAGCCTTAGCACTAAAACAGAGTGCCCAACTAAAAAGATGGTCCGGATCCATCATCCAAGTGCACTACTCAGCAATTTGTACTCCATAGGGTGGTCAATTTGTACAGCACCCTCACCATTTTTCCCTATTTCTTCTCTGCGATGTATATGTACTATTGAAATAGATGATGGCGATTATATTAGAGAGAGAGAAGTGGATAATGGAAGGGAGAAGGGATAAGTTGTAATTGCGACAGTCACATTTTCCTTCTAATATGGTCTTTTGGTGTTCTTTTTCTTTAAAGGATCCCAGCTTCAATGTCGTGGAAGGGAGAAGAAGATGGGAGAAGAACGAAAAGGGGGAGAAAGGATTTTGTGACCCCAGTTTTTGTGCTGCCTGTGTTAGTGCTATGCGCGGGGATATCCTCGCCCACTAGAGTATTGTGGGTCTCTCAGAATTGTATCTTTCATTATGACCAAATGTCCATTCCTTATTGAGCTAATGCCTATGTGTATGTAGCTAATAGAATCCCAAAACTATTTTCAAAGTTCAACCATTTCTATGTTAGTCAATGCCCATGTCCATCCCCATATCCAACAATTTCTATGTAAACAAAAGCTGATACCCAATTCTATTATCTTCTATTACAGCTAGAGGTGGCAAAATATGACCCGACCCTCCAAACCGCCCCACCACTCATATTACCCGCTTAAACCAACCCGTTTGATAGGCGGGTCGGTCACGGGTCAAGTATTCATGACCCGCAATTAAGCGGGTCGGGTTAGGGTTGACCCGCTCGACCCGCAGAACCTGCAATGGGTTTTTCCTCACAGTTATTCCACTTTCATCGTTCCACATTCATTGCCTTCTTCTTCACAGTTATCACTCAATTATGTAGTATCTTCTTTTTTTTTATGGAAAAAACTATTTTATTTCTAATAGTTTTGTTATTCCATTTTTACTTTCATTATTTAAAATATATATTATACTCAAAGAATGGACCTTAACAAATTTAACCTCACCCTTTTTATTAATGGAAAGTAAGGTAGTGTGCATCAAATGATTGTTGAAATGAGATTAGACCAAATTTGAGCTTTAAAGTCAATTTTGGTCAGGCAGAAAACCATGGTTGAGTCGATTGATTCTCTAGATGGATGTGGGTTAAGCGAGTCGACCTGACCTATATAACCGGTAATGGTTATGCGGGTTAAAGTGGGTCGGGTTTGGTTGACCCGTGGAAGGTGCAGGTTAGGAGTTTTTGACCCGTTTAATAAACAGGTCGGATGAGGGTTAGGCTTGTCTAGCCCGTTTAGTACAATCCGACCCGATTGCCATCTCTGATTACAGCCAAAGTCAATGCTCATTTATATTACTGAGATAGAATTGGGCATCGGCATTGATAGAATTGAGCATCGGCATTTGCTCACATAAACATGGACGTGAAGGTGGAAGTTATGTGTGAATGTGGATTGTCTAATGTGTCCACTATAGCACTGTCCCCGCGCAGCTGGCAGTATCCATATTTATGAAACTCTATTTGGGCTCGGATGGGAGAGGATATCCCCGCTCATAGCACTAACACAGGGGATATCTCCGCCCACAACACTCAAATGTTCCCCGCCCACAACACTTAACACATGCGGGAGAGGATTAGCTATCAGGAAGACGAGTCTCTCTTTTTCTACTTTTCTCTCTGAGAGACAAAAAAAGAAGATATAGTAACAGTAATGAAGAAAAGTACTTAAATGAAAAAATACTAAAATAGGTGCGTGTTACATATATTGTATGGAGAATAAATAGGGGTTTTGGATTTGGACTTGGATATGAATATTTGGTTTGGAGAATGGAAAAGAAAGAGGAAGCGTTGGTGAAGCACTTTTCTTCTCATGGGTTTGCCCCTTTCAATTTAGGGGATCTGCAAAGTTCTGTTGCTTCCTTTCTTCTTCAATGAATCCCTGCTCAGAGAAGATGAGTCTCTACTCAGATAAAATGGGCAAAATAACCAAAATGGGGAAAATGGTTTTGGGGTTGAGACCTTTTAAGGTAAAAGGAATAGGGATATCCATGCTCAAAGAAAAAATAAAAAAATAAAATCAAACAGTGCCTTTGGGACTATTGTGGTCTATATAACACATTGATGGTGTTTTTGGCCTTTAACAAGTCTAAGGGAATTTTTCCGATTAAATCCTCTTATTTTTATTTGGTGAAATAGAACTTATATTAGAGAAAAACAAACACAAGGGAGCGCACCCACAAAAGCAAATCAGTGAAAAAAACTTTAAACACCTAGAAACCGCCCCCAATGTCCCGAGTTGGGCGAAATCATGTGCCACCCTATTCAAGCCTCTAGGAACATGACAAAACAGTACATCATTCAAACATCTAGACAGCCAATGTATTGATGGTTCGGTGGCATTAGCAAGTAAGTTTCACTTGCCACTCAGGGATCGATCTACACAAGTATTGTTCCACATCCCAATCTAGCATTAGAATAAATAAATAAATAAATAAAAATAAAAATAAAGCCATCTAAACAAGCCCCAAATATATAAGATAATAGGTTCTAAAATCCAATCTGATTTGCCACAAGTAACTGACAACTGTCGACTATTAGTTGTGGTATTATTTTTTTTCATCCTTGTAGCAAATAAACAAGAAGTTTGCAGTATTTGTTCTCTCAAAAGGATATAAACATGAGGGAGCGGCGGTGGATGGGGTACGTTAAAGAACATGGTTTTCCAACCAAGTACTTCCAAGGGAAGGAGAACGTCACTGCGAATCCGTTGAGCAGGAAATCAATTACTTTGGTATGTATGTGGTAGAACAGTTTTGAGACCTGGATGTGGTGTTTCAGTCATTTAAGCACAGCATGATGTTGGCAAGTACATTAGTTTCTGAGCCTACTATCATCCAGAGGATCAAGGACAATTAGTTGAACGACCCAAAGTTGGCCAGAGTGGGGGAATATATTGCAGAGAGGTCTAATTTCAAAGTTATGGATGGAGTGCTTTACTTTTGTGACAGATTGCATGCTAGATATAGAGAACATGAATAATGAGATCATGATAGAGGCACATCATACAGAGTACTCGATACACTTGGGTAGGACAAAGATATACCAAAACTTGGAAGGATAGATTTTGGTGGACCAACATGAAGTGGGAGATCACAGGATTCATTTTTCGATGCCTAATGTGTCAGCATCAAGGGAGAGCACTAGAAGCCTCTCGGCTTGCTAAGACCACTAGAATTTCCACAATGGAAGTAGGAACACCTCATGAAGGATTTCATTTCGTAAATACCATTGATCAAGAAACGCAACAATGTAATTTGGGTGATTATCGACCGCTTAACGAAGTTAGCTCAATTCATTCTAATGAAGACAGGGAAGCAGATGCAGATGAACCAACTCGCAAAGTTGGCCTTAGTGACATCTTTTAAACTTGAGCCAGAGCAATTTGATGGGAACACGACCTATAGACAAGTTCAAGCTTTGCTTACATTTTATAAATCTTACTCAACATTGAAGAGTGAAGGTTGCACCTAGTGAGAGTAGTCATAGAGACTTACCTTTCAGCGAAGCACAGAAGATCGAAGAAATTTATGATTATCCTTCAGGTGGCTCGAGTTCTACAAAATCAAAGATAAGGTGGAGATTGTTGGATTTATGTCTTGTAATTTGGATTAATTAGATTGGTCATTTGGATTAGTTAGGGACCATATTTTGGGTCAGGGGTGTTTTAATATTTATACTGGGCTGTTTTTTCTTGGCTTAAGAAGAAAAAAATATATGATGTAACATGCAAATGCTAGACACGGAGAGATTAAAAGAGTGAATGAAAGAGGTTGCACTTTGTCTGTGCACTTTTAAGATGACAATTTTTTTTTTTTTTTTTTTGTTTGAAAGATGATTGAAACTTAAAATAAGTAACTTAACGAATGTAGATTTGGAAAGGATCGAGTCTGGATTATCTTAATCTTCTAACCTAGATAAATCTTGAGTTAAGAGAGTAGAACTTTACAGTGAGACCCACCTACTGACATCTGATTAGTTCAAAATAAATGCCCTCCAAGTACATGGAGTATCCTCAAATTTTACGTCAATTTGAGTTTATTACACCGTGTAATTGACTAAAATCATGATAATGCATAAACATTAGACTCTGCTAATCACATTTTTTTTTATATCAAACAATCAATCTAGTGGTGGAACAAACTTGGATTGATGCAAAATTCGAGAATACCCCACATACAGAGGGCATTTATTCTGAACATTTTGAATTTCAATAGGTGGGCTCCACTGTGGAGTCCAACTCTTTTAACTCAAGTTTCTTTAAGTTCAAGCCTCTGGATATCGAAGGGATATAGTCGACGTAAACATTCTCACAAACCTGAAGTCACTTCATTGGCAGTCACTGGACTTGTTCCAGTGTGGCATTACATGTAAGGTCCCTTGAGATGTAGGTAAAGGCTTATGGGACTGGCAATCAAAGAGTCCTTCAAAGAAAGCACCAGTTGTTGGTTTTTCTCCTTTTTATTAATTACATGGAGAACTCAAAACTCATATTCTCACACACACACCCACGTCTAAGAAAGCAGTAGTTGTGTACTATATGCAGTTTAAACTCCTATTAAGAAACCAAAGTTATACAACCCTAGTAGAGCTGTCCTGGGCTTTGGTAAGGAAGGAGTTCTCTAATTTTAGTCTAAGTCCTATCATCGTTAATTGAGAAGTTTTGATGGAGTGTGGCCCAATTAAGTTGAGGAGATTCGTTGCAGCCAACCCCCAACCCCCAACCCCCCCCCCCCCCCCCCCCCCCCCCCCCCCCACGGGTGTGCTTAAATTTAACGTGGATGGAGCCGTACAAAGTAAGCCACAGCTGGCAGGCATTAGAGGTTTGCTTTGTAGCTACAAGGGCAAGGTCTTCATTGCTTTTCTAAAAATATGTGTATTTGAGATTTGAACAAAGCGAAAGTATTAGATATTTTAGAAGCTCTTCATTGCTTTTCTAGAAGTTTAATGACAACCTAATTGTAAAGAGCGATTCTTATAATGCAATCGCTTGGGTATCTATCCAACCAAAAAGTGTATTTTTGGAAGTTTCAGTTAATTTTTAATTAGATTCGAGTTTTATCTTCAAGCATTAATGTAGTCTTTCGTCACGAGCTTAGATTGGCCAATTCTATGACAGATGATTTAGCCAAAGAAAGGGTTGAGAGATTGTTTCCTTGGAAAGCATTCATTATGTAATATTGTAGTGTAGGGCACAATTGTCTTGTAACTCTTGTTCCTTATTTTCTCCTCCCTTATAATGAAAGTTTTTTTTTTGTTACTGATTAAACAAAAAGTAGAAAAGAACCGTCTTGGGCATCACTCCATTTATAACATCAAACATTTTGACTAGTAGATTATGCCATCAACTTTGATGAGGGACATTGTGGATGGTTGGTTTTTCAAAAGGCCTACCTTTTTTAAGTGAAAGCTTCAAATTGTTATGCAAAGACTGATTATAGAAATGACTTACTATTCCATTAAATGAAGCCTTTGTCTTGATTCACAAATTGTGAGTCCTATGCATGCAGCGTAAGATTAAAAATTATAAATCATGCCCTATGGTAATCAATTGATGTCACATATTTCTTTAATTATATTTGTGATTTCTATGTCAGTTTTAGCTAACCATATTTATGGGTTGTCCAGGTGCATTGGGTATGTAAGCGTGGGGACTTTAATCGTCCGCTACCATCAAAGCGCCAAGACAGCGAAATGATATGGACAACTACAATCCCATGTCTACACGGATGAATGGCCTTGAGCCCACATGTGAATGACAACCCTTTCTTAAGATTGGTAGAGTGTATGGTTATGACAACGAGGTACATTGACTTCCTGATGAGGTTATGGATTTGCTGGAAGATAGATGGGTATCATTGCTAAGGGTTTGAACCGTGACTTTTGTAAATATAAACCCATGGGTAAGACCCCTATCCCTAGCTAATTCCAAGTTGCATCGAGGAGTCTGAGACATTCTAATTGAGCCAATGTTCTGGCTTAGAGCGCATCCACGTGCCCTGCTTTCGCCTATGGACTTGACAAGACCCATGGTATGGTTAGTTGATTGGTGTGGTTCATATTCATGCAATGCACCCTTCCAAGTTGATTGGGTCCAACCCTCTTTTCCACCCATTTTGGCGCCAACTCCAACATGCCAAAAATATGTCCAATTTTAGGGTAGGTCGGGTATGATGGAATTAGGTTATGCATCATGATACCCCGTATGCCTGTACTAGTTTCAAGTTTCACATGTTCATACTCCCATGCTCATGCTATGTTTCTTGTTTCTAATACTTGTGGCCACATGTCTACGTACGTCTATTTTTAATGTATTTATGTTTATCAGCTTATGCAAGTATAACGTCAAAGTATATGGCAGTAACATCTGTGTAAGATCTTACACCCCATCGAGGTACCACTTATCGCAAAATCAATTGGTGATAGGAAATGACACAACAATAGTTTTATGGTGAGGACGAGGGCTCGACCACAATTATGACCGCTCAGGAGCGATGGTGGACGTTGACCTCAACAGTCTGTGGTGCCCCCTAAAGTAGGGCCACAACCTACTTATATAGAAAGGGTCCAACACATATGCTTGGGTTTGCAGAGTTACCTCCATCATATAAATTATGAAGCACATTATTTCCATGGCTTGGGTGCAAGGTCCATGGCTCCCCTGTAGAAAGGCAAGTGGATAAAGTGGAACAGGCTACCTACATAGGTAGAGGCCTGCACATGGGCCTAGTATTCGGAGTTACA
Organism: Persea americana; assembly: GCA_029852735.1. Lineage (NCBI taxonomy): Eukaryota > Viridiplantae > Streptophyta > Magnoliopsida > Laurales > Lauraceae > Persea > Persea americana. Next base: position 55,479,601 of record CM056813.1, on the reverse strand, counting down.
CCCCGGGCGCATGGTTCACACGTTTCATACTCATGCATACACACAATCTGATCTTCATGATTCATGATTCATGATTCATGCTCCTGTCACCGCTTTTGCATCATGTACACAGCTAGTTGTATTACACTCTGCATATTATGATACTCTTTACGTTGGTCAATTATGCTACTGTATAGTTAATATTCACGTTTTGTCACACATTCGTTCTTTACATATTGTTATAGCTTGTATAGATGCATGTTACATATTGCTAGCCTCATCCTGAATGTATCTATAGTTGACTTATTTATATGAATTCTTAAATATGGATTGTCTACTTGTGAAGACTATTTCACAGTCTGATGATGCTACTTTTGGCGCCGTAGGTGATAACTTTGATATTGGTTAGTAGGAGATTGCCGAAGTAAAAGAGACATCGTAGAACTTCGAAGAGTAGAGTGCAAACGATGTGATGAGCATCGAGACTGCACCGAGGGACACATCATCACTTTCTAGGAATAAACATAATTCAGATTTTTGTTATATTTGAACTGGCCAATTTGTTAGCCTTCTATCTTTAGGATTGTAATTAATGCACTTTGGTTATACAACTTGAATATGCTATGGGTATGGAATATCCTATTTTCTTGTTATGCTCTATAATTCATTTATGTTGATATATACAATCTGATATTATAATATGAGATCACAAACATGTTTGATATACATTCGTGTAGCGATGCGAAATCTCAGGGCCTAGGACTTCAAGTCGCAACATGGTGTAAGCTTCCGCTAAATATTCATGATTTAAATGATGGGATTTTGTTATCCTCGCTCGCGGATCGTGGAAAACAAATATCATCACCGTACAAATCCTAAGGCCTATGCCTAGAGATGCGGATCTTTGTGGTCATTCGGTTTGGGGGCATGACATTGTGTGTAAGGAAATAGCATTACTTTAGAAATGAGAAACACTTATTTAGACTTTCTTTCTTAGGCGCTCTTCTAAGAACAAGATAAGCTATAAATTAAAAAAAAAACCAATCTAACATTGTTCTAGATGCCTACATCTCTGATACCAAATGTTCGAAAAACATTATTAAGATCAATAGATCGAGGATTTTATAGTAGTCGCAGAATCAATAGTGAAAATCAATAAAAATAAATATTATATATTGGCTAATGTAAATTAACAATGTGCTGATGCCACGGAGATATGCTACGGTTTTGTTCCTTTATCCAGCACTAGGATGACCAGGTGACCCATAAGAGCTTCAACCCTATTCTTCTAAGACGCTGTGATGGAAGCCTTCTATTATTTTTGTAAGAGGCTAGAGGAGGGACCATGAGTAAACTTTTATGGGTCCTTGATGGATATTCTTGCCATAGAGGATATCCCATATACTTTAATGGGGTCAGCTCTCCTAAGTTAAAACGTAGCTTATCCTAAGCTGTAATGGTATTAATCCAACAAATCAAAATTTCATCATGTAAAAAACAGATATAATCAATTTTTATTTGTGGGATTAGCACTGTTGCAAGATAAGCTAGCTTCAGCTTGAGAGAGCGCTCCAGTACTTTAATAATTGAAACTTATTCAAGAGAAGTTATCTTCAAATAACCAAAAGCCAAATGATAGGGTATTTCTTAAAACAAACCAAAGATAAGTTAATTTTCAAATAGGACTTGTTGGGACCACTTATGGATATTTCCAACATTAGTTATTTTGGGATACTCTTTCAATTTTTAGAAAAATACTTATCATTTGTTTAAGGATTCGAGGTTCATTGGTCTTTGTGTGATTTGTTTTATCGGAAAATAGTATTGATTGGTTTATAAAAAGTAATGGGAGTATTATCATTTTCTTACTGATTTATGCTGATAACATCCTATCGGCCAGTGAGAATACTGGAGACCAAAAGGCTTTGACTATAACTTTAAATAAACGAACCAAAGGATTTTATTCTCACAACATATAGCCCAATCAACTTAAGGTTATCGATCATTTAGACTCTGATTCTGCATGCTACCTCGACAATAGAAAGTCTACTATTGGTTATATCTTTCTGCTGGTAGGGAGAGCAATCTCGTGGATGAATGCAAGTCACTTCTTGTGAAATCCACCATGAAAGTAGAGCTGGTTGCATACTATGATGCCATGTCACAAACTAAAGCAAGGAAAAGAAACATTACGTTTCAATGGAGAACATCAATATAAGATTGATAATAGCGGATCTATTTACTAAGTATTGATGCCAAGTATACATAAAGATCATTTTAACCATAGGGGCTAAGTTAGTTGTTTGCAATAAAGTTTGTGTGGATATTATTGTTTCTTGTTCAATTTTCATACTTAATTGTGCATACTCAGTTTATAAGTAGGATTTAAAATAAGTGGACAATTGGATATATCTAAAGTCTCCAATACATGAGTCTGTCTATAGGCACAACAAAACTGCACATCAGGGTTTTTGAAAAATGAGATTGTCAATGCTGTGACATAACTAGGTGATACATATGTAGCGAGTGACATCATCCATGTATAGTTGTCTCATTTGATAAGTAAAAAGCTGAACTAAAATATAAATATTTGTATTTTTACAAAATAAGAGTGCATCATTAAGGGTTTTTTTTTTTCTTAATGTTGAACTAGGAATGTGTCTTTCTAAACTAAGTATTATATATATAGGTGGTATTATTTGGACCTAAATGGGAGAATGTTGGAAATATCTAAAAGCAGTTTGAATAACTCCTTCTATTTGAAAACTAACTTATCTTTAGTTTATTTTTAACTAATACTCCATTCTTTGGCCTTTGGTTATTAGAGGATAACTTCTCTTGTATAAATTTCAAATGTATTCATTAAAGTATTGGGCATATTAATTCTCTATGGTAAGGATATCCATTCAGTACATATATAAATCTACTCACGATCCCTCCTTTAGCCTCTTATAAGAACACTAATAGGTTTTCATTGCCAATGTCTTATCGGAATAGGGTTGAAGCTCTCGAGAGTCATTTAGCCATCCAAGTGCGTATGATAAAGGGTTAAAACATTACATCCTACGTATCTTTAGGGCATTAACTGCGCGGTTAAATCACATCAGCCAATATATAATATTTATTAGTGTAGATCTGCACCGTTGATTCTGCACCTCTAGATAGATCCGTGAAATGATATTTTTCTAATAGTGATTTCTAAACCATGTACACTCACATTATATAAATTGGGCTTACCCTCATGTTGTGTAGTAAGTTCCTAAAATAATTTTTTCCTGCTATTTGACCAACGGCCTTTTACGTTTTAAATAGGTTTCCATTTCTAGTTCTCTCTTATGTTCATGTATATCAATCAAGTTTAATGATGACGATTCTTTTCCAATTGTTTTAGGTTTTGGTACTTCTATTACCCTTTATGTGATTGTTCTCCTCATATTGCTTCCTCGTTTGTCCTTAAGATTTTCTTGGTTTTTGTAGAAAAACAATCTTTCTTTTTTTTTTTTTCCATTTTGGTTTACCTATATTTTTATTGTTATTTTTTAAAGCTTTATTGATTATCTTGTTTTCGAGGAAACTCCCTAAAGACATTTGAAAGATTAATATTTACAATATAGAACGAGAAGATACATTCAAATTTGACTTTCAAGTTCCTTTCATCTTCTTTGGTTGTTATAGATAGTCTCTGATCATGTGCTTATTTTCCAATTATTATCATACTTCTTGCTTTGATGATGGCATCTATATCTCAGTCCATTCGATCAAGACCGTTTAATGTCTCATTTCTTGTTGTGCTTTATTCTATTCAACCTGCCAAAGATTCCTGTTACATTTCTCAAATTCTTATAAAAGTAGATTATCTTCTCCTACAGGACTTATGTACTGCTTAGTTTTCCTATTTCGATGGTAAAGACTGAAGAAAAAAGAAAATTCTGAATGACTATCAAATATTATTTTCTTTGATGGGAAAATGATCGTTAGCCATCATGCTAGTCACTCAAATCCTGCAAAATCATGTCCGGTCTACATCTTCACTTTTTATCATTCACTCATTGCCTCTTGTTACACCCCAATCCAATTTAATTGCGTTTAACACTAATTAAGTGTGCTTTGTTAATTCAATCTTGTGTAGTTGTTAGTTATGTTGTTATGACATTAGTTAGTCTGGATTAGGCTAGTGGTTAGACCTTGGGTTTTTAAATTGGTAATTTGGACCCGACTTGACTCAGTTGAGTAGATCGAAGGGCTTTTTTGTAATTTTAGATTTTACGAATTGTCGTCATATGCATGTCATCTTGGAGTCATCGCGTATATCTCGATGAATACGTCAATTTTCGTATTTGACACTCTTTCATTAGACCTAAATTTGGTTAAGTAGTCCACCAAATGGTTTAAAATGAAAATATGTGAAGCCAATTGGGTTTCTTTATAAACCTATAGAAAATATCCCTTTTAAACAACCATCCTCAAAATCTAATTCAGTCCTTCTTTATTTCAAGAGAAAAGCTCTCTTCTTCTTAAACCTTTCCTTCCATATCTCTCTCTCACATCCTCTCCACAAAGAGATTCTTCGCATTTGTAATTGGAGGGGAGTTTTGGGCTCTCCATCACATTCTCTACCTCTACATAACCTTGGTTTGGAAAGAGCTTCTTCCTCAAATCTTTCATTGGCTTCCTTTTGGTAAGAACCCAACTTCATGTTAGTGATTGAGCTGTAATGGAGTCATGGAGACTCATTTCCCATACATGCATTCATTCTTACTAGCATTTCCATATTGATTCATTGTTAGAGCTCATAAATTGGGGATTTCTTGTCATTGAACCAAGCAAGAGGAAAGATGGTTTATAATTAAGCTTCAATCAAAGGCAAGTATAAGTAAATATTGATCTATGCATGTAGTAATTTTGATTGAATCATAAGATTTCTCTTGAGTTTAATTCTAGTCTCAAGTTAATTAGATTATATGAATGGAATGGGTTTCATTTAGCATGGATTAATGAAAATGAAATGAATAGTTATGCATATTGTTTATCTTTGATTTACTGATGAAATGTATCATGCTGTAAAATCCTAACTTCTTGTATAATGATTTCATGGAAACTGTAAAGTGGGTTTTCATTGTGAAAGTTTTTAAATAATGGAATGGTAATGTACAAATGAGATGTGGACTTGTAGGAGCAAGGAGGCTCTACTATACAAATCATGGCTTGAAACAAGCTTTAGAGATGAAGGATGATGAAAGTATAGGGTAAGAGAGATTTCTACATTGGTCCACTCAATCAATCAGCCCAAAAGTGTGCAACAATAATAAATATGCAGCGGAAAAAAATCACAAGCACACACCACAAGGACACCAGATTTTTACGTGGAAAACCCTAACCGGGTGAAAAACCACGATCCAAACTGGATCTAATCAAGCACTATGAATCTCACAATTATAAGAAATTCAGATTTCTTCCCCAGATATCCCTTACCTAAGGACTGAAGTTACCTTATGTCACTTCACGTTTCAACGACTTCACACCGCTGATTACAACGGACTCAATCTAGTGCTTGACTCCTCAAATTTTCTCGCAAGAAGATAATCTTCTATAAATGATGCAGAAGAACTTGGCTCTCAAGAGTACTTGGCAGCACAACTCTTCCAAAATCTCTAGAGAAAATTTCTCTCAATTAGATTATTAATTCAGAACTTAAGAGATGATCTATCTCTTTAGAAGAGCCCTTGAGTCCTTTAAATAGCTTTGGATTCGTGCCTTAAGTGTTATAATATGATTAGGAATCAGTAACACAAACTTGAGATAAATCAGGAAAGAAAACTAGGCAAGTTTCTAATTTTGCGCCTAGGTTCGCTTGAGCGACCTGGGAGTTCACTAGAGCGAACAAGCCACTGTATTTGAATATCAGATCATGGCTCGAGCGATCACAAAAGGTGGGTCGAGCGAAACAGCTTCTATCTAGGGTTTGCTCGAGTGGATGAACTAGTCGCTTGAGCAAACCACATTCTGTAGATCCGAACTTTCAGTAATTTTTCTCCTAGCTTTCTTCTTCTAATTCATCCAGTCTTCTATCTTCAGAGTCATTTTCTAAATATTAAGTACAACTCAATAGACCCCTAGGGTTTTGTCAAACTCATGAATTTGGCCAACACAAAATCCTTACAGAGGAAGCCTAAAACATGGTACTTGGCCAACAAATAGCAGCCTAGCTCGAATCAACATGTGCAGGGGCAAGGACCACATTGTGGCCAGGCGCTGGTTTGAGCCGCATTGGAACCCTGTTAATCCTTCCATGATGTTAGTGCCTTCTTTATGGGTCTAAAATCCATACCTAAGTAGATCTAGGATGATTAGGAGGAATGTTTCTTGAATCAATAGGACCCTTGGATATGGAAAAGACCTTGTGGGAATGTAGGATGGGACCTTGAACCATTCCCATGCTATCGGAAACTCATAATCGTGTGAAGGAAACCTTTGGAGGCTGCAATCACTTCACATATATATGTTATCCTTTCGGTCCATCATCTTGCCATGGGTGTTGGTTTATGGTGAATCCAATGTACATCTAAACTACTTTGTGACACCAGCAGGAAGGGAATTGTACATTGAATTTTCCTTAAAGCTATATCGAATGGGACGGTGAGGGACGGTAAATAATGGAATAGTGATGGATAATAAGATACCTTGAACCATTAGATAAACCGTACCTGCCACAGGAAGAGCTCCATTAATGGTATCACATGTTTATATATCCTCGCTGCTACGTCTAATTGCATGTTTCTTTTCGTTGTGATATAATGATAACTCAATTATTACTATGTACTAAGTAGAAAGGAAAAGTGATCAAGTATATAAGTCAACTGGAAATGATAATAAATGAATGGAATGGAAATAAGAGTAGATTCATTCTCTGAACGAGAAGGTGAGATTCCTTCTATAAGTAAGAAGATGTGATCCCCTTTCCAAGCAAATGGATGTGATGTCTTCTCTGAATGGGAAGGTGAGAATGGGTTAGTATTTGATTTAATTAGTACCTATGATGTTTCTTTACGCATGAGTATTCAATGATGTGTATTATTGTTCAGCTGAATGCTAATGATTCCCTTATCTTTTATCTGCCAATAATGGAACTTCGAGGTTACATGTATTAATTACCAATTGCTTATCCTTGCTTAATGGTCATACATACAACATTACCATTGGTGTCACAGATACAGGTGCAACTTTGGGCCCTAAGAAGGCCTCAGAGAGAGAGGAGGAGACCAAGGCGGTTCCTCCTGGACTAGAGGAGTGGACGGCCGAGGGGGTCGTCTAGTGGTCGTCTCCAAAGAGCTTTATATAAGGTGTTTTTTGGGTTGTGTTTTGGAAAAGTAACTTAAACTCAATCAAGATAATGTAAATCATTTTGGAATTGTAAATAACCTTTTGAGAATATTTTGTATGAATCTTGTTAAATCAGGTAGGGTATGTTTGGTGGTCCTTACTCAATAGTAAGGATATCATCTTTGTTTAAATATATGTGAATGTAAAGGGATTGATCATGGATTGATACTTATCAATTAGAATGTTATAGATGTTTCCGCATTAAATGTACATGGACAGGTGTTAGAGAACAAGTCCAACATGTGGAGAAATGGAATTTTATCCCTTGTGAATTCGCACTTGACCCGAGACACGTGCAGATCTTATGGGAGTACACATGTCACACCTCAGGGATTACCCCTGGCCAGGGAATCTTGGGACCGGGATGTGACACCTCTTTAATATTCTTTTGTTGGAATTGACACCCATTTTATCATGAGTTCTAAGAAATTCAATTTCATGTAAACAGAAATCAGGCCCTGAAGATTAAAAAAGAAAAGAAAAGAAAGGAATGGGTTGTTACATAACTAAGATTAAGAAAGTAAATGAAAATACAGTTGAAGAATTCCACTATGTTTCTTTTAGATAAATATCTAAGTTAACTATATAGATAAATATTAAAGGAGTAAAAATGACTTACGAAGTCATTAGCATTTAATCACCTGCAAGCATAGTTCAAAATAACAGCCACTACGCTATATAGCGGCTGTATTATCAACAGTAGTAGTTGAGGCCGCTATGTTATTTTGAAAATAGTTGTGCTACAATCTAAAACCTAGTAGAGCCAATCAACTTTAATTAAAAATACTATTTTCATATTCTTCTCCTCAATTGCCTTTCCTAAAGTTGTCTCTATCTATATATGGTTCCAAATCACTAAGAAAACACAAGTTTGACTATTATGAAAGATATGAATTCTTTTGATCACTTAAAAAACTCACACTGTTATACTGTTACGTGTCACCGCAACCGCTACGTATCGCCTTCTATATAGCATTTTGGCCACTAGCCACTGTGTCCACCGCAACCGCTATTTTGATTCTTGCTTGTAAGTCAGCACATTTTCTATTTTTTTCTAGTTGTCTTTGTATCAGTTGCTATTAAACCCAAAACATTCATACATGCAATCATACAAACAATTAAATAGAACACTTACTAAATCTCTCCACCTTTTTTGTCCTAATCCAAACAAACCCTATATTTCTATAATCAATCAGCATAAAACTCTGTTGATGATATATTTATTGCCACTAATGAAATTGCTGCCAAAAATAACCATCTCACTTCAAGGATTGTACAATCTAATCTAAAAGAAACTGTTACATTTTAGGTAAAAGGAATGAAAAGAGCTACCTGGTGCTGGAGAAATCGTAGAGCTTTCCAGTGCTAGAGAAAACAATGAGACCTACTTCAGCGTCGCACAAGATAGCTAATTCCTTGGCCTTTTTCAGCAATCCGTTCCTTCGCTTAGAGAAAGTCACCTGTCTGTTCGTAGAATTGTCGATCCGACGGATCACGATCTTTCCTCTTCCCATTCTCCCTTTTCTCTCTAGAAAAGCTGGTAATTGAACACTTGAAATTAGGAGGGAAAAACAATAAAAAGTTTGTTTTAAAGAAATTGAGAAACAAAGCATAAGAAGAGAGAGATCGGAAAAGAAGAATATTGTAAAAGGAATATATAGTTTTTGAGAACTTGATGTTCTTTCTCAAGGCAAAGCAGATAGGAAGCGAAATGAGATATTTTGAAATCCTGAACTTCTATGCTCTTGAAATCTATTGAAAAGAAGATCGGAATCAAGATTTTTATGTATGTTTTGAAAGTAGATCCTAAGATTTCACACAAGAGTTTTGGATGTGGATCCAAGTCCTACGAGGGTGATTGCCCCCATAATAATACATGTGAATTCACCCGTCATCATAATCTTTAATATACTTAAAAGGACACATCTGTTTAATGTTGATTTTCCTTTGTGCTACTTGCACACAAAAGCTGTTGCCATCACAGCTCTAGTAGGAAGTTATTTTTCATTGACTTTAAATAAAAACTATTGTTTGATATATTTTTTTTCTTTTCTTGTAAAAAAGTGTTGCACCAAATCATAAAAAGTGACGCAGACAGTGTTGCAGCACTTGGGGCCCCACACTGATGTCTACACAATAGGCTCATTTGAGACATCTTGTATAACCATTTTTGTTATTGAACAGGTTTGGACCTAGGAGATTTTGGTCATCAAGAGATCTAGGGCATGTTTCTTCACCAGAATCCCAAGAATTCATGTCTGAAGGAATTTCAAATTCTCCAAAAATTGTCCCCTTGAGGTGAAATTTTAAGTCCCTCCTCTTGGTGAAGCATTTGAAATTCCAACCAAATGCATAGAGAATGGAATTTGAGAAATCTCAGTAGGTCTTTTGAGACCTTTTTTAGGTGGCTAGAATTTGGAATTATTTATGAAAGAAACATGGCATTTCAAATACCATGGAACAAGATGTCACATCATGTCAGGAAAAAGGAAAAACCAAGTATAGCAAATTCGTGTGAGGAATTATGATAAAAAATAGATCCCTGCTATGTAAGTGAAAAGACACTCATGCTTGAGTGGTGCTGGCACCTCTGCCAAGTTGTTGAGATCAATAGTATATATCACTCCTAGTCAGTAGGATAACCTAGCCAACAAAAAAAGAAGAAAAACTCCACCGGACATGGTCGGTCCGCCATTTTTAGTTAAACAGTGGTTTTATTTTAGTATTTTCACTTCATGCTTCGCTCAAAAAGAACCGAAACTAATTAAAGTGGTTGTTTGGCATTTACGCACGGGATGCATAAATGCAAATTACATATGCAAACATTAAATACGTAAATGGTGAGTATGTAAGCTTTACGCATGCATTTCTACTTTTGATGCTTGGCAATTAGCACCATTTTCACATGATTTACAGTCATTTTACCATCTTTGTTTCAAAGATATGTAAATGTATGAAAATCCTTTTGGTGTTTATATTTAAAATTTGAAACAACTAAAAATGACTATAGCATTTGGCACCCTATATAGCCTGTGGTGCCCACCTTGGAGACCAACAGATTGGTAAAAGTTTAAATAAAAGTGATTCATTTTTTTCTTAAAACTAAATAGGCCTATCACGATCACACGTAGGAGCTATGTAGAAACATCATCCTCATGAAATCCTTTGATCTATGATGTAACGACGGGCGTAATCTACACAATACTTTTAAAAAAAAATATTTCATATATGCTAACCCATATTTTAAAAATCAAATTGGGCAGCTTGATTTCAGCTAGTGCTCCCCCACTATTTTTAATGTATTTGAATATGAGGCCTGAATATATATAATACATAAATATATGAAAACTAGTCAAAATGTGTTAAATCCAATGATTAGTCAATTTTCATATGTCTATATATAATACATAAAACCCATGTCTCTATTCAAAGAAAATGATATAAGTCAATTTCCTTGCAAACATTGAATTCTTCAAAAATTTCAATGTATTTGACTTCAATATATAGAAATAACCCCAAAATATAAGACAATGCAAATCAACTACATATAAACAAAGAAGCTCATTTCAAACACAACCTATATACCACTAATAATATACTACTGTCTCTTTACAAAATATAAATTCTTAAAAATGTCCTTGGTTCACTTTAAAAAATGAATACATTTCCCTGCACAAAAAGAGAGACAAATTTCTACATATTAGTTCATTGAGCTCTTCTATTAATATTAACATTTTCTCTAATGCTATTGTATCCCGTAAGCAATATACATACTGGCTGGCTGTCAGACTTTTTATCTACCGTTTCGCCTTCACAATAATCGTCATCGTCATCATCAATGATCATTACTCAATCTACACTTAACAAAAACTCATAAATTCGTCATCATGATTGGCTTATGCCATTGAACCGGGGTTGGCTAAATGCAATAAAGAAGAGAGGGAAAAAGTTTAGTTACATACATTGGACATGCATAATTAAAAACAGAACACCTACAAACATAAAACTCCCACAGAATATAGTTCTTAAAAGTAAAATCAGCCCTTTGCATGATATAAACACATCTTTCTCAGGAACTTATAAAGTGCAATCAATAAAAGGAAAGCAATGAACTTGCATAATGAGCATACTGGCCCGAACCAATAAACACATAGATTGAGAAAGAAAATATTAGAGAGATTTAAAAAGAGAGAGATATTAAAGAGATCGAAACTAGAGCGTGCCAACTCCAGGAGCATTTGTTTTGAATCCCAGTACCACAGTCAGAAGTTCACTAATAAGTTATAGATCTGCAAACATACAACAAGGTCTCCAAGATTTTCTGGATTTACCCACAAGATTACCCTCACTGCAATGATATTCTTGTCCATGGATCTTCTTATTTGGGACAGAAGTAAATTAGAGATAATCTTCTTATTTTGGAAGGAGCCAATTTAGACGTGATTTAGAGAAATCATAATCTTCTTTATCTGGGAAGGATTCTCTTTAGTTGAATTTTTATTTCTTGGACTCTCTCTATCGTTAGCTGTTTGATTGAGGGGGATTGTGGGTGTCCTGTGCGCCATATGGCTAAGTAGGAGCAGATGGTATAAATAATGGTTGTGAAATAGTAATCATTTATTTTGCAATGAATAATATCATGGTTTCCAACCAAACTAGGAAATAAGCACGCTTTCTACTGAGTTCAAAGCCTTCAATTTCCCTTGGTTGAGATCAGTCCTATATATAGTTTATATGGTTGTCAACTGTCAAGATTTACGATATGAAGCGGTCATAGACTGTTTCAATTGGTATTGGAGCCTTTGATTCTATCAGTTGATGCCACGCACTTTAAGACAGAATAAGGCAATGACAACCATGGATCTAGCAGATGTGAGTGCTAAGTCTGATGGTATTATGAAGCAGTTAAGAGGGGCCTGGGTCGTCTGGAATGATGAAATTGGAATAGGGGTTTTGGGTTTCGATTCCTTCGTTCATCGCTGCCACGATTCAAAGCCTGGTTATCGTACATGTTGAACATACCAAAGCAACAATGCCAAACACCCCATTTTAGAGAGAAAGAGAGAGATTGGAGAAGGGGGAGAGACATGAAAGGGGAGAAAGAAAATGGTGGGGAGAGAGAGAGAGAGAGAGAGAGAGAGAGAGAGAGAGAGAGAGAATTGAAGAAGAAGGATACCTGCGCACTGGTAGGGTTTGGAGCGTTGGAGAGGAAGAGGAGACGTTCGTTCTGGGGATGTTCCGGTGAAGGCAAGAGATAGATTGAAAGCAACCGAAGCAACAAAATAGAGTAAAACTTTCTTGCTTGGATGGCTTTTTCCCTACCGGGCAAGCACATATATAGAATGAGAATCCATCCAAAATCACCACCTTCGGTCATGCAGGAGGAGGGTCTTGTCATTTTGTCCATTTTCTTTCCTAACCCTTCCATGTCGTTGGGGAGTTGAACCTATTCCAAGTATCAACCATCACCAGTCACCACCTTCACCTCAATTTCTTTACACACACATATTACGTCTACACAGATACTTCTTGGATATGGTACAAGACTCTACTTGTACTATGCTCTTGTACATCTTCCTTTAAGAGAATTTAATTAATATATTATCTAGCATCTATGCAAGTGAAAGTAAGGGCAAATAATTGAATAAATAATGGCCTTGTTCTACTTGTTTTGGTCAACATCAACATCTCCCATGAAGTTGTTCTTACGATGAGTATTTTAGTTCCAAAAAACACAAAAAAGAAGAACAACCACTTGAGTTTTGAAAAATAGCTTTGGAACTTGTATAGAATTAGTACTCGTATATCAATGAAGACCAATTGAGACATTCGTACTCATTCGTGAAACCAGATTTTTATTTTTGCTACAATAGTACAAATATAGTGTACTAGTGCAATGCCCTGTGCGATGGACGGTTTAACCTTATGCAAATTAAAAAATAAAATAAATTTAATATTTAAATTAATTATTAATTAATGAATAAAAAATCTGAATGATAAATTCATTTGTGTGATTTCAAAATATAAGTTCATATTATCACATAATAAACTAAAAAGAGCATAATAATGTTCGAATTAAATTCTCAATAATGTTAGAAGCGCATTTAGATTTTAAGTAAAATTGGAGGTGGTCTTACTAAATTGAATTACAAGCACACATTTAGAATGGAAACCATACCTTCATCGGAATCTGGAGGCATATGTGAGAAATGAAGTGGCACCAATATTAGACACATGATCAAGTTTGTGAGTGTGGGGAGAAAGAGAAATGAAAGTTTATGTGAGGTGCAGAGGAAGATTTTGAGAGGAAGATGCAATTGTGAAGGGATATTTTTGGACGTAAAGGGTTGTATCTGCCCTTAGAGTCCTTCGATATACCATGCTAATGTGGCTTAAGGAGAGGAGAGATTTGCCTTTTTTTTCCCTCTATGAGCGGCACCAATATTGGACACATGATTAAGTTTGTGAGTGGAGGGGACAGAGAGAAAGAAAGTTTGTGTGAGATGCAGAGGAAGATGAGTCACATCTTGGGAGGGAGATGCAAATGTAAAGGGATGTCTCAGTACGTGAAGGGTTGTATATGTCCTTGAATATACAATGCTGATGTGGCTCAAGAAGATGAGAGAATTGCCTCTTTTTTTTCCCCTTTATTTCCTTTAACTAACATCCAGCTTTAAGTTATAGAATATTCTAAAGCGCACATATTCTCTCTCTAATATATATTTTTATATGAAAGTTTGATTATAGAGACTCATAATTTACCTATGCCACATTATCATCATCATCATTATAATAATAATAAAGAAAAGGCCATCATGAGTATCTGGAGTTAGTTTTATATATTCTACATTTTTTTTTGTTGTCCTTATATTCAGCATTATCATACTTTAAATCCCTAACTATGTCTTCAATTACGAACTGTAATTCTTTTTAAAAGGGTTGTTTGTCCACATGCAATTGAAATTCATGATAAAATGGGTTTCAACAAACGGATGTTAAAGAAGTGAGATCTGAGGAATATAAGAAAGAGATACAGGAGAAATCTGACGTTCTTAAGTAATATTTGATTTACTAGGTCATTTTTCACCCAATGGGAGCTTATTTAATGGCCAATGTGGATCTTTATCTTTGTTTCTTCAATTTTATCCACTTCGACAAAGTTGCGTATTGAAAGTTATATGAATTCAAATTCATGCAAGCAAATGAGTCCAAAAGGATCGGCGGTGCTTTAAATGTACAAAACCCTATCATTTAATATTTCCTTTTATAGGAGCGACAAAATGTAAACGCAGATCTGAATATTAATTAATAAAAAGATAAAAAAAAAAAGAGATAAAAAGTGAAAATCAGGAAGATAAACAAAGTCATTGAGACATCAAAATATTATCTAAAGAGAAATCACATTGGTTATTTGAAGAGAAAGGAGTTGATTGAGGTGTTGACACTGAATACATTCACCATGTGATCATCAAGGCCAGACAAATACTCAACATGTACTATGATATATAATTTCTAATAAGTCATTATCAGAATGGGAATCCAAGAACACATGTTGATGCTCAATTGGCCGACACAGAAATGAAGGATCAAGGAGCCATCCGCCGATCGAGGGCATCCCTAGCACGCCTTTACTGAGCTTAGCTCATGGGTCCACAAGTGTGGGCCCCACACCACGGAATATAAAAACAGGTCAAGTCCCAGGAAGAGGATTCAGAGAGAGAGAGAGAGAGAGAGAGAGAGAGAGAGAGAGAACCACTAGCATCAACATTTCAGTGTGGTACCACTTCATAAATACGGTTATTATATATTGAGAAATGTTGAATCTATTCTACAAGGTAGTGCTACGATTAATTTAGTCTATGGGCATATGATCTCACTCATAAACACATGATCTCACACACACAATTCTCAATCAAGCCAAGCCAATCTGAAGGGGCCAGATGACTCTCAAATGAAAATAATCTAAGCTTCTTTCTCATTATTCTTTAATGGTATTGATACATGCTCGGTGCCTAAATTGCAGATGGAAACTCAATCTAACAATATCTAATAACATCGTAAGTTCTATTTGATCTAAGAAGTTTTTATCAAAATAAAAGGTAATAAAACATTACAAATAAACTTGAGCTCATTTGACATGGATATAGTGGGACTAATGCTCCCTATGATTAGCTTCCTCTTAGTTTGCATCACATATGCATGGTTGGTTGTTGAATAAAATTGAATTTGAAGTGAAAATGTGGAACTAAAATATTAGTTTCATCTGTGGGTCAAAATTAGGGGCCAACTTGGGGGCAGGGGTTCGCCATGTTTCGCTCAAATTATTTTCGAAAATATATCGAATTTTCGCATGGGTGTCATCAAAAATTATTTTTTCACATAGTATATATCACTTTTATAGAAAACAATAAAAAATTTTGTTGGTTCTCAATTGATCATAACCTTCTCGTAAAACGCCCTCAAAGCAAACACCTAAAATAATTTGGTTCAACCATTCATTTTGCATGTTAATAATAAATTTTAACTTCAACACGGAGGCCATCTTTCAAATTTGTCATGAATATATATATATATATATATATGTGGTTGCAGTGGGCCCCACAAGGTGGGCAGTGTAGTTCTGAATATATAATGGTTGCAGTGGGCCCCACAAGGTGGGCAGGGCATGCAGTGTAGTTCTGACTGTTGGGGTAGAACATTTTCTATTATTTTAGTGCCTCCTCATTGTCATGACTCATGTATATGGATGGTGCTGGTGGTTGGGGAGGAGAAGTGGTCCAATCAATCTTTCTTTATATGTCTGTACTCTATACCGGGTTTGATGACAAAGCTCACAAGGCCCATTCCCTATTGGTGGAAACCACGTGATGCGATTCCATATACCAAAATGATGACGTCATGTTTCCCGGTAAATGACATTCCACCTATCCTCTAAGTTCGAGACAGCCCTTCAAGGCAGGGGTGAGCCCTCCCAGGCAGCGGTGTTCGTATAAGGGAGTGGTAAGAAACACTTTGGTTAAAGGATTTCTGACAGAAATTGGGGTTATTGGGAATCTTTTTATATAACGTGGTAGATTGTTCCTCGGGCATTTCAAATATTAAGTTTGATGTTAAAGTTCTTCAAAACTCTAAACCACATGAGAAAGGCACTTGAAATTTCTTAGCCTCGGGAATTCTAATAATTTCAGTATTCAAAAAGTTAGAGGGGTTGAGCATTTAAAATTATACTTTGGGAGCAGTTGGAATTCTTATAATTATCTCAAAAAAAATTATCACAATTCTTCTAAACAAACAGACGCATGGTAAGAAATGCTGTTGTTGCTGTTGTTGTTATTAGTATTATTATTATTCTATAACTCTCGAACTTGGGTTGGGCTATGGCATATAGTCTAGAAGTTAGGCCAAGTCTGAACGTTCACTAGCCCGGTCATCAACACCCCTACTCAAAGGGCTATATTTATTAAAAATCTAATTATCTCTTCCTATAAGTCCAATAAAAAATGCAATATGAGTTCGGCTTACTCTCATATTGATCACTATAAAATATAAGATTTGACAATATGCATGTGGTTGCTCAGTTGGTTGGTAATCCCTGGATATCACTCTTTCCATATTTGTAGGCTTCCTACCAACTTGTATGGTCTACCTTGGGTCCCCAGGATAACAAAAAAAAATTAAAGAGGTAATGAAGATATAAATTCCTGATGTAACACCACTTATTTTTTACTTCTCCATAAACCTCTCGTTTTGCCATAAAAAATGTGTAATAAAGAGGGCGTCACCTATGCTTTTCCCCTAGCAACCCTACTACTTGTCTTAAGTCTTACCTCATACCTCACATTTACTTTCTTTCTTTCTTTTTTCATAAATATTTAACATCCACCTTACTTTTACTCATCCGTACATATAAATAATTATAATCTTTAATAAGTAGCCCCGTAAATTTCTCGTGGGTCTAATTCTCAAAGATCATCCATCCATGGCTTTTTATTATAATATTCGCTCCTAATTCCCCCAACCAAGAGCTTGGAGTTGGAGCAGCTGTTGGACAAGTGTCAATCATCGCAATATAAGTTCACGTTGACCAACACAAAAAGTAATCTTACCTGATTCTCCTCCATTAGTTTATTATTTATATTTTATACTGCCCATAATTCGGAGGTTCCTTCATAGTATCTTTGGCCATTTAAGATATACTATTTTATGAGTGATGGAAAGGAAAACATGACCAACTACCATCCCCAACCAAGTGGTGCTGTAGTTGGGCTTTATTGGCATGGAGGCATGTGAATGTCCTTAGCCGTGTTTGTGTAAGGCCAGGCTTTAGAGAATTCTAAATCTAAGCCCACCCATGAAATCCAAATGGCTTGTAGAATCCATTCTCCTAGGTACTATCTTTGTACCAAGTTTCCCTCCGATTAAAGTTGGACACTTCTGCTGATAGGTCATTTGTAGAACACCTGATTGAAATACAGATATATGAGGTGAATTGAAGTAAAGTGAGGTGCTGCATCAAGCAATCCATTTTTAGTTATTTAATAGGAAATCTTTTTTACTTTTTGTGTAAAAAGTAAAATATTTTTTTTGTCATTTAGTGGAGAAAGGAGGTTGTTTTTTTATTTTAAAAAAATGAGGGAATTTTGAATGTGTGTACCTTTGATATAACTCATTGTCTTTTCTTGTCGGTGAATAATGAAGGCTTTACTTCACTTTAACTTTACTAGTTAATTGCCAAACACGTCCTTAAAAGGAAGGAGCAATCATGTGTTGTAAATGTTATCAATCTTACCATGGACCCAAATCTAAAGTGGAGTATAATGTGGGCCAAAACTAAGATACAGGGATATGTTGTTTTGAATGGTACAAATTTAGTAAAGATTTCATGAAAGAGTGGTAGCGATGAAACTTCATTGTCGGTCTCAGAACTTGACGTCGGACGATCCCTATTCCTCTTGATACCTCCATATATGGTTCATGGGTAGAATGATATTAGCTGTTGGGCTGATAAAGTCAAGATCAAGTGTTTCAATTCAAAGATATGGCCGCAATGGAAGAGAGATTTGCGCAGAAGAGCCTCATCGTGGAGAGTTTCAGAACTTGATACTCTCTCTCCCTGTCCAAGTGATTGATCCCAGTTGTATTTGACTCACTTCTATATTGAGAACAAGGGTTGCCCAGTTAATTGGGAATATCCATTTTGGATAAAGAGGATGCATCATGACTAGGTAGGAACACAGGAGAGATGCATCTTTTTAAAAAGTGCACCTCAGTAGACTGGAGAACACCCCTAGACAGGGTTAGAGAAGCTTATTCCCACGTTTCTTAAATTTCTATAATTGGAGAATGCAGGTAGGGTTGTCAATGGGTCGGTCCCAAGGTTGTCCTTAACCGGCCCTAAATATTTGCAGGCCAGGCCCAAGCAGCCAAAGCCCTCAAAGGGCCTATGCAGGCTGGGGCCAAGCCCATGGGCCTAAACACAATAAAAAACATTTTTGAAAATTTTCTAACGCTACGACCCGTATTGAACGTTGACACTCCTCCTTTATTTGGAATTGGGATCGACACTGCGTGCAATAAGCAACACGACGTTTTTTTATTTTTCTTTCAATTGGCAGATGGCAAGTTAGAAAATATTTTGTATATATATGCAAAAAAGCAATGGGCATTATGTATGCCTCTACCAACTATAGAACTAGGAGAGATCTAAGGAACAGCCATTTGCAAACCTCAGCAAACCATTGGCCTTGGCTTGTAATTGGAGACTTTAATGCAATTTTGAGGGCTCGAGAGAAAATGAGCTTCCGTCGTCCCTATCCAACTTCAATGAGGGACTTCACTGAAATGGTTTTAGCTGCCGGCCTCAAGGATCAGGGCTACAAGAGCAGTAACTACACTTGGGCTAATAACAGATCAGGCCAAGCCTATGTAGCTGCTGGGCTTGATCAAGCATTTTGTGACCCTCAGTGGTTGGATTGTTGTGAAGATCACATTGTTACCTTCCAAGATTGTCCTCAGACCGTACTCCTTTGTTATTGTCTCGTAATCCTCCATCCACCCTATCAGAGGCAGACCTAAGAATTCTTCCTTTGGGGGCCCATTATGTAGAAAAAACATTCTTTGGGTCCCACATATAAAAAATGCATGTAGTTTTAAAAATTTTAGTGTTTTTTTTTTAAATCTTGGGGGTCCATATGTAAAAAATTATAAAGTCTTTAAAAGAAAAAATGGATTTTAGAAAATTTGGAGGTTCCATATGTAAAAACTCATAAAGATTAAAGGGATTTTAAGAAATTTTGGAGGGGCCGGCCATATGTAAAAACTCATAAAAAGAAAAGAGGGTTTTCCAAAATTATGGTGCCCCCCCCCCGCCCCCCCGGGGCTCCACCGGTGCACCCTGCCCTACATTCCTTTTAAGTTTGATGAGATGTGACCGGCCCATGATTCCTACCTAGGTTTAGTGGAGACAAGCTGGAACGTGGATGCTAAGGGAAGCCCTCAAATTGCCCTGGGTTATAAGCTCAAAAATTTGAAGAAAAAGCTAAAAGCTTGGAACGAATCAATCTTTGGCCAGCTAAAGGTTATCATGGTTGATATATATCATATTGTAGACATCAAAGGCATAATTCATGTAGCGTTACTCATCAGATGTAGCCCGGCCAAGCAACTTAATTAAATCAAATATATAACACGAGCGGGCTAGTTGCATCCTAGTAATTGTGGTACAGTGGGTTTCCCAACAACTATGTCCATTCCATGGAGAGGGCTGAATGCTGCGTATTATAGTCTCCAAAGTGTGTTGCCCATACAATATATAATGCCTTGAGAGGTCAATGGATAATCTCATAACAATGTACAACATAAGCACAATTGATTCACAAATATAGCATGGCTGTTAATAAGAAGCAGCATAATAAGGTTCCTTATGACTCACACAAGCATATGCATACTAATACAGGTATGTCTGTATCAGTCTCAAATTTCACATGTTCATACTCCCATGTTCATGTTATGTATCTTGTTTGGCATACTTACTCCCGCATGTTCATGTACGCCTATGTCCAATGTATTTATGTTCATCAACTTATGCAAGTATCATATTGCAAGTATATGACAGTAATCTGTGTGGGCCCCCCTAAAGAAGGATAAGTGGGTAGAGTCAAACAGCCTACCTGCACAAAAAGTGGTCCGCACATGGGCCTGAGTTTGCATAGTAACCTCCATCATATAAGTTATCAAGCACGTTATTTTCATGCCTTTGGTGTAAGGTCCGTGACTCCCCTGTAGAAGGGCAAGTAGGTAAAATGGAATAGACTGCCTGCATAGGAAGAGGCCTTCACATGGGCCTAGTATTCAGAGTTACACCCCTAAGACATGGGTTCACGCACTTCATACTAATGCATATGCACAATCTGATATTCAAGATTCATGCTTCCACAGCTGCTTTTGCATCATGTACACAGCTAGTTGTATTGCACTTCCATGTCATTATACTCCTTAAGTTGGTCAATTATGCTACCAAATAGTTTATATTAACGTATTTTCACACATCTGTTCTTTACATCTTATTATAGCATGTATATACGTATTGCTAGCCTCACATTGCTTGTTTCTTTAGCCAACTGAATAATTCGCAATTATGGACCGCCTACTTGCCCCAGATTCTCTCGTGCATGCATGGATTCTCTTCTGCTTTGTCCATTTCTTGTTCCAAATGACGAACCCTTTAGCCCCAATTGGGAGAACCAGAATCGGAAACTGAAATCGAAAAGGAGGAAACCATGGTCTTTGAATTGGAGGATGGGTTCTGCTAGAGTCAATAGATGGAGAGGAAATCTAGAGGAAAGAGATGATGTGATTTGAGCATTTTGGGTAAGAGAAATTCCTTGCCAGGAATTCAAGAATGGGGGAATTAGTGTAGAATTAGAAACTTCGGATTGGGGAAAGGAATTGGAATTCCTACTTTTCACGTGAAAACTAAAAGCAGTCACCCATGGATTCAGAATCTACATTCTCGTGTTCTATTTGGGCACATGACTTAACCCATCTGCCATCCATTGACGATGATGATTTGTTCTTATCTCTCTAGTTACAAAATTTAATTTGACTTTGGACATGCACACCAGTCTGTGCAAGCGATGCGTAGAGGTACAATTTCCCCATTGAAAACGTTTTTCCATGGAATCACAAAAATTTAATTCAATTTTCTTTGCTTTTTTTCATGAAAAAGCGGCTACACACACCAGATGCCATCAAAGCACGTGGGATACAATATGCAAGGCCCATGGTGAACAACTCCAAGCACAATCCCGATCTTTTTTTTCTTTTTTTTTTTTTATCTTTAAAAATATATGGAATGATTTTTCTTGACATGTGGTTATGTTTGATGATGATGAGATTCTCAGGTTTTCCTGCACCAAGATTCCAAGATTGCTAAAACGGAGGAGCCAATTCTGAATTAAGTTTTTATATCAGGGTTGATTGGAACCACCACATCAGTATGCCTGAGTCATTGAATGTACGATAAACGGCTTAGACTGCCTAGTGTATTTGGCTGGGGATGGTTGAACGACAATCATCTTTCCCATGTATGGAACGATTTCCCATCTGAGAATTCTTCGAATCTTAATTACAATCAACCACGCAAAATACAGCACTGGTACCAAAGCCTCAACAAAAACCTGAGGGTCCGTCAGAATAACAGTGGAATGCAGCAGTTGCTGCAGTGAGGGCAGCTTTAGTAAAAATAAAGAAGCTTTTGAACAAAGAGAGAAGGCAGGGAATCAATGGACGGGGAAAATAATACAAATGAAAGGCTGCATTTTTTTATTTTTTTTTTATATTGGCAACAAATTTGACTTGAAAGCACAACCTCAAAGTTGCAACAGTGAGCACCTTCCACAGTGTGACGAGAGCCCTTTTCCCACCTAAAATCGGGTCTTGAATAAAGATTCAAACAGGACCCCCAGAAAATACATGCTTTATCTAACAGCATCTTCATTTATCCAGACAAGTTCTTCTGTAAAACAGTAGAAATAAACGTGGGCATTTAGTTTGTTGAAGGACCCTCACTGATCAACAAATAGCTTCATGCGCTAGTTTATGCAGAGCCATTTCCTTGCATATGATCATGAGAATGTAGATAAAAGAGGCCATGGCGCCATGCACAATCATCCCACTATCAATGGTTGTACATACAATGACTAACACCCATCACGTTAGCCAGTCCTAGGGAAAACAGTGTTCATTGCACATTCAGATTAGATAGATATCTAGTGAGAGAGAGAGAGAGAGAGAGAGACTTTTATAATGTTGTATTACAAAGCATGAATGTCACAAGGTTTGAGCCATAAAAAAAACAAAAAAAGACACCAAGTTTCCACACTCCACACCCGACCTTCAGCTTGAATCAAACTGTCTCATTTGGGATGCAACTCTTTAAAGACTGCATTTCACCATATCAGATTCCCCCAAAACCCATCGCCAAACAATACCAACCCCAAACAGTTCAAAGAAAAAAAAAAAGGAAAAAAGAATAAAAAAAATAAAAAAAAAGGATTAGAAAGAGCTGACAAGATCAACTGCTAAAAAAATACTGAAAAAGAGCACCGCACATTTCTCCTGATCTAGAGTTTTAAGTAAGATGCTCTCCCAGCTTCTGCAGCACAATCATAATACAGAACTACTATACACAGCAGGCAACCTCACCACACCTCCTAGATTTGCTGTTAGTTGACTCAGTTCCAAATCACACGATATAACACATACACATGCATGAACACAATCATGCTGGAAAACCAAATCGAAAACCAGCAATTTAAAGTAAACTTACCCTCTTGAAAGGGCAGCTCTTTTCTCCTTCCGTCTTTGGCTCTTGCCTTGATATGAATCAGCTGCCACATCAAATCCTCACGCAGTTGATGTCAGACTCAACCTGCCACAATGACATGGCCAAAAGAAAACCACCAAAACAGGACAGTATAAAAGATAATGAACATTTCCAGCTTCAAAAGTAGGGTTTAGAAAAACGTGCCTTATTACTGGTTTCTGGCTTGAATCAGAATTAACCCCACCACGAACTTTTAGGACCATTCCAAGTGCAGCATTTGGCTTCATATAACAAAGACAATATCAAGCAGAAAATTGCTTTAACCGAGATTACTAAAAATTATCAAATGATGTGAAGTGAGCAATAGAAGGCTTTCTAAGCATATTTTCCTGAAGAAATTTTTGAAGAAAATCTTCAAATAGATGTACCTGCAAGGCACATGAGATAAAGATCACTCATCAGAGCAGGGACCACCATGAACTCCTCCTGGCCCAAAAATGGTCCACATCACACATCAGATAGTGGGCACATGTTCACATTCAATATAGAAACACCAGTGAATTTCCAACTGCTTATTTTTCTCATACACATGGCCCACCTCACAAGAGAACCAGCCTGACTTCTGGGCCCTGGAATTTTCATGTTGAGAGCAGCTGTGATGAATAGCCCAGATATACAATCACATTCACAAATATACATAACAATTCCCATAAATGCAAAAAGATCTACCTCTAACTCATCCATTAGTCCATTTTGGACTTCCCCATTTCCCTTAATGCAATGATTCTCCGAAAGTGGCTCCGTATCTGCTTCAAGTACATCAGCCTGCAACAAATCGTTATTGTCACTCTCTCCAATGCCCGCAGTATGCTCCTCACTGCTACTGGCTACAGAAGATTCCAATCCAACCCGCTCACACAAACTAACCTGACTTGCAGCATCTGAAGTATTGCTGCAAACTTCCAATCGAAAATTAGCATTCTCTGTCTTACGTGCATGCTTTGCCATCTTCAATTGCTCTCCATCATTCCTCCAGCTGACTAGTTGCTCAACAGATCCACCAACAAACTCAGTACGTGCCATCTTTCCTGCTGCGAAGTACTCTACCTTAGCTTCCTCGCCCAAGCTGGCCTGACACACCTTATCAACCCTGCTGCTAGAAACTTCAGATGGAGAAAGGAAGATCTTCCCATTAGGGGCCATACAGATTCTGTTTCACTAGTTCATCCTGACTGGCATCATTATCCTCACAATCTTTTTCCTTCCTTGGATGTTTATTCACTGAAAGAGCATCGACACTCTGCTCCTTTCTAGTCTCATAAGAGCCAACTGGACATGCTCCAACTGACCTTCTGCTCACTTCAGATGGAGAGCTACCCCTGTTTGGGCTAAGAGAAGCCCGTTTTGCTGGTTTATCAGGTATTCAACATCATTTTTCCTCTTGAGCTGTTTCTCAGGAGACCCAGACCCACAATCATCAACCCCACCATTCTCACAAACCTTTTCCTTCCTCAGATGTTTCTCCACTGAAACAGTATTGACACACCCCACTATGCCTGCTGCTACATGCTCCCCTCTAGTCTCACAAGACCCAACTTGACATGCTCCACCTGACCTGATGCTCACTTCAGATGGAGAACTACCCCCGTTTGGGCTAAGAGAAGCCTTGTTTTGCTGCTTTAAGAGAAGCCCATTTTGCTGCTTTATCGGGACTTGACTCGTGGTAGTCAGTATCATTTTTCCTCTTAAGCCGTTTCTCAGGAGACTCAGACCCACAATCATCAACCCCACCATCCTCAGAAGCCTTAGCATGCTGCTGAGTAGTGTGCCTCGACAGCCTTGGTCGCCTGTATCCTTCAGGAAATACATATGAAGGAATCTGCTTCCTACACACATGAGAGACATAAATTTCCATTCCCGGTTTCCAAAACATGTACATGTCCACTGAATGCCGGAATTCGTCTACTGTTCCCCGTATATCAAATTGCTGGCCTTCTTGGATTCGCACGCCTTGTTTCCTCTGCAAGCCCATGAAGAAAGCACAATGTGAACATTGCTTGGAAGTGTCTACATACTCATTCGGGTATGGATGGCACTGCAACATCCCATATGTGTCCCGTTCAATCTGTAACATCAAAAAAGAAGAGCAGCTAAGTCAATAATAAAGATGGGCGGGTTAAGATCATAATAAAGAGTCCACAAAACTTAGTCCCAAAAAAATAATAACAGTTAAATCTCACTCTCTGACACCATCCCTAAAAGCATAGAATTTACCTTAAGAGTCAGCTGCCTCAACCGGGATTCTACCCAGCCCTTCCAAGAACGCAAATCGTCAGCATTGGTGGCAACAATATCAACCTGTAGATAGTTCTTATATGTCTCAAAGAAATGGTACGGCTCAAACAGAGAATTCCAATGGGCTTTATTAAGTTCAATCCCCTGCATGAATAACCAACAGAAAGGCAATCAAAATCTAATGGTGAGAAATAAAAAAGAACACTAAATTCTATACATACCTCACAGATTTTGTTACCAATCTGAAATTGCTCCATCATAACACGAAGGGTACTTGTTGAAACATTGTAACTAGAGTTCATGCATGGATATGCAGGTGTAATGATTGGCATATGATGAGTTCGATCGCGGGGGTTTTTACGCGGATCCCATACTGGAAAGCCAAGTTCATCCTCTTCTATTGCACAAAGCATCACAGGGTTTGGCCAACGCCACTGTGTATAAACTCTGAAAAAGCGGGAAACCAGCATGCTGGGAATTGCATTAGGATAAAGCTGGCAGACATGAGCAACTAAGAGAGCCCAATTCACACCACCAAGAAATCCAGTGACCTGAAATATGAGAGAGAATTAAAATGTGGGGGTAAGGATAAGGGGAAAAAGACCAAAGGAATCTATCTTACATTTGAATAGACACCACGTCTTTTAGCCCAGAATTTTAAGCACCTGAGCGTCGTCCGGAAATGCTACAAAATTGCATAAGAGTTCAGACGTCACAAGATTTAAAAAAAAAAAAGAAGTGAACATAGACCAAAATATAAAACACAGCTAAGTAACTAAATTGTTCACCTCAACATTTGGAACAAGTCGAAGAATTTGATCTGCAACTCTGCAGCCATTAAGACTTCGAACAGTCGGCTCGTCAACATTGTATAATACAGATCCATGAGAGATATCCAAGTCCTACAAACAGCTCTAGCAATGGTAATGTATCAATACATGAAAACACATGCATACATATAGTGTTCGACCAGTTAAAACAACCAAAATATCATTTGACACTTGAACGGAACAGGCATGCCCAAGATAAACTAAAATATAACTAGAAATGACAGAAGTAAGTCAAAAAAAAAAAAAAAAAGGAATAATAATAATGAATGACCAACTTAGTGAAGGAAAAAAAAAGGGAAATTTTCAAAAATGGCCTTAAGTTTTTGCCTTATTTCAAAAAAAGACACAAGTTTTTAAACTTTTCAAATTAGTCCCTAAGCTTTCCAGTAAATTTTTTATTAAAGACGTCCGGCCATTTAAAGATATTTTCTGGTAACTTTTTCCCTCAATATTTTAAAAATGCCCAAATTACCCTTCATTTAAAGCCATGACATGGTTTCAGCAGCAACTACATATAGCCAATCGCTGTGAGAATACGAGTGTCCTTGATCACCATGAGGACACCGGCGAGGGAAATGAGAAGAATATAGAGGAAATGAATGAGAGTTTTATTACAATTAAAGGTAATTTAGGTATTTAAAAAAAAAAAAGGAAAAACTTTCAATAGATGGATGTCCTTAATTGAAAACTTCCTGAGAAACTAAGGGACTAATTTGAAAAGTTTTGAAATTTGTGTCCTTTTCTGAAATAAGGCTGAAACTTAAGGACTTTTTTGAAATTCTCCCAAAAAAAAAAAAAGAACTTGCATAGATGTAAATTATTTGATGGAATGACAGTAGAGCAAACAAAGTATGCCCATGAGAGACTTGATAGAATATCACACATTCTTCCTTTTATTTTTCAATTTTATGGACAACTTACTTCTGGAACAACCAACAGGGAGACACTAGCATAAAGTAGATCAATTGATATCCCACAAAACTTGAATTTCATTACTGGGACATGAGCATCTGGAACTGGTTGTAGCTCCGTCACCTCTTCCATGTCAGCCAGAATGTTGTGCAAAATAATAAAAAAATCTTCCTGCAGAATAGAAACACATGGGTCGTTAATCACATTAAGAAGCATCAATATTCAGGGGAAACACACACACAATTAAGATTTACGCATCAAGAATGAATGATATGAACTGCTTACCTCTCTGCTTACATAGGATGGCCCAACACAAAGAGTATCAATGTCGGCGCTAGGACCATGAACCTGTCAACATATGTGTGGTTAGCTGCAGGATTACCAAACAGCAATAAGATCTCAATTCACAACCAACACAGAATACAATACAAAAAAGTCATACAAATAACAAAACTCGAAAAAGCACAAGATGACAAAAATAGAATGAAGACACCAAATCCTTTACCATCCATGTCCTCCCAAAATCATCTCCAAGCACTTTCATCTAATCCTACATGGGGCGCACAAGCACTAATGCTATAAATTATATCTTCCTCAAATACTAGTTTAATTGTTATAAGTTCATCACCCAATCTCTTTGCCCCCACAATATTTTCTTTCAAACCCTTATTTAGCATTATTCTTTCCTATGTAGTAGAGTCTGTAGTCATCAGTGAGCTCATTTACTTTATCCCCCTTCCACTTTGTTTCTTGTAGACAAGCTACTTTAACTCTTGTTCTGTATCACCAGCTCCATGCTCTTAACTGTCAAAGTTCCTATATTCCAATTAGCAGATCGAATCCTCCTTTTCTTCTGAACTTCTTCACACACTCATCTAGACTAGCGTCTAGCGCAAGAACCCTTGCCCACTTTCCACTGCAAGCAGGCATTGATGCAATACATCGCTTATAGCAGGGAACCTAGACCTTTCCCCTACTACACAAGATGATCATTTTTCCCCGTTAAGGTGGGTAGCATTCCTTTTGTTATAGTATGCACATGGATACCAATCCCCATTCCCGCACACAAATGAGCTTGATGCTACATTTCGAACCAAATAATTATTCTTGGTGGTGCCATTTATCATCAATTCCACACATTCCACCCAACAATGCCAAGCCAGCTCCCACCAAGACTACATACAAGCACAGCAAAGTGTCAATTTCCAATCCAGTTGGGATGTGAATCAACTGGATGACATCCAGTCACCACCAGGAATAGCAATGCAATCTTACAGGAGGGGGTTTTCACCAAAAAAAGAAAAAAAAAAGAGAGAAAAGGAAAAAAGGATATTCATTTAAGGAACATACAATACTACAAAATTTATAGAAAGGAGAGCATTCAAGGCTATCTGCTTGTAATGGGGGAAATCTATCATATTTCTCATAGGCATGTAGCAAATTTGGCTTGAGTGCTAGCTCATTTGAAATCAAGCACAGGAAAGAGGTCACAAATGCCCAAAAAAGGACAATTTGACCCAAAAAAAAAAAAATCAGAAGGAAAGGGGGGAAACCAAAAAACTTGCTTAAAAGACCTAAAGAATGAGTGGGAGTTAAGCACCTGAGGATGGGCTTTGGTGATGTGAGGAAATGGAGATTGCACAAGAACGGCTGTTTCACATCCACTCTGCATGTTGTGCTGTGAACATGGGTTGTTCACCGATGGAGAGTTTTGAGTGGGAGAGGAGGAATGTGCTGTGAATATGGGTTGTTCACTGATGGAGAGTTTTGAGTGAGGAATGAAGGAACAAGGTAAAAGGGATAGAGATATGGGTGTTTTTGTTTTAGATAGAAATATATATATATATATATATATATATGGAGAGAGAGAGAGAGAGAGAGAGAGAGAGAGAGAGAGAGAGCATTTTCATCAAATGTATGCTAGGGAGAGAAAGAAGGATTAGGGCTCCATTAAAGAAAGAAAGGATAAAGCAAAATGGCACAGAGAAAAATCCAATGTAATTGGTATGAATATTATCTGTTGATGGAATTCTCCAATTCAATTGATAGATGAAAGACTTCTGAGGGGTTGTGTATTAAGGCTTAAGGTTTCACTAAAGAAAGAACAATGCAAAATGGCAAAAAGAAAAATCACGTCCAGTTGGTGTGATATTTTTTTCTTTCTGGAGTTCTCCAGTCAAGTTGAGGGGTGAAAGAATAAGTAGACCCAACTCCCAAGTGAAGTTTTATTCATTTTGAGAGTCAAGGGTCTTCCAAAAGTCTTTCTTGTATAGGTTGATAGTTGGAAGGCAGTTCCACTAATGACACATCTAACAGCAAATGCCCATGCAAGTTCAACTTTATCCTGAATGATACATAAGATTTACTTAAGTATATATTCAAAGTCATGTTTCATCACATTTTTAAAAGCCAATGACATTGTGGATTCTTCAGCAAAGAATGGAGCAATAGATTCACCATGTGTTTAGTTCGATTCTTCTCCATCCAATGTAGTGCACCTTACAACAGTTATCCTCGTGCACTATTCTCAGTCTGAACGAAAATTTACCGTTGTCAACAAAAAATTAAAAATAATAGTTTGGGAAAAATTGAATCGAACTTGAGGTTCCACTGTTTTCTGCACAATAAACTGAGAAGTGAGAAGAAGACTGGCTGACAAAAACACAAAATATCAAAATACAGAACCAGATGTAAAATATAATAGGAATACAGATATATAGCTCGTTGAGGCCCAAACATAAGCCCAATCCAAGTCAAATAATGACATGAATTTTCAAGCGTTTACCCAGCTGTCCCTAAAAGCACAGTCCAAACTTGTGGTTTGGTTGGGTTGGGTAATGTGCAGTGAGGTTGAACCACAACCATTCTGCCTAGTATTGGTAAGCCTCTCAAAAGTTATGAACGTGAAAATATTAAGAAAAACTGTGGTTTTCAGGAAACATTCATACATTATTAATAGAGTTTGAGATAAGCTACGGAGAATAATTGTCAAATTTCCCAAAAGAGACAAGCCAGTTAGATACATACAAACCACAACCACCCAACCACGATGAAGACATTCAAAGAAAACAATAAAGGGTCCTCTCATTTTCCAATAGAACCACGCATGACAAATGATTGCCCATCATGAATCATAAATCCTTCAGTGGCTCTTTTAGCTCCCGCTAAAGTATTAGACAGCTCTCATATTATTTCATATGTTGCTTCACCAAAACATAAACGAAAGAATAGTAGCTGAAACACTCATAAAACAGAAGATAAACTTTGGAAATACTGAATGCATAAACTTTTTTAGCTGAATATTTGATAAAATCCCTACACTTAACAGGCTGCTGATTAGTTTGAAACACTCTTCTACAACAAATGCCCAATAATTTTGACCCTATCATTGACTTGCTTCCAATGCACTTTTTAGTGCTTCATATGTACATGACATCCCCATTTCGTTCAAAAACATTCTTCGATGTTTCATCTTCCCTTTCATGTTGAGCACGCCAAGCTCCCCAAGATGAGTACATAACGCACTTCAGTACCAGAAATTTCCTCCCACTGTTTCCTATCACATCAACGCTCAAAAATATAAAATAACAACTGATGCAATGGTGAGATTTTCTTCCCACTATGGTAGCTGCAACTTAAAACTTCCACTGCTTCGTCAGAGCATGAATCAACCTTGAACAAACAGTCCAAACAATGCACTATAAGATGAAAATGCAACTCTCAAAATACAAAGCCCACCCCCTTAAAAGAAGACATGCTAATTTGCATAGCGTTCATGGTACCAAATCCTCTGACAAGCTGTTGTAGGATACATTTCCAAAAGAAGCAGCACAAAACATTTCAATTAAAAAAAAAAAAACCCTTCAAACTCATATATTACCCCTAAGCGATATGATCCAAAAGTAAAAATGACGGCATTTGCATCTTCAACCATTTGATCGGTGTATCCTCTTTGACGGGTAAGCTGCTTCACCCAAGCTTTTACAATCTGACTCAAAACAAACACGGAATTACTTCAAAGTTCTGGTGTTCTCTCTCAAAATAGCAATAAAATAAATACAATGCAAAAGATAAACATACGATTGGTCCAAAGGGAAAAGGAAAGTTTTTTTTTTCTAGTGTGCATAATTAAATAGCTACAGCCACAGAACATGTGAAGGCAGAGAAAACAGAAAACAGTCATACAAATTCATTGAAAGGAGAGGCAGGCAATGAAAAAAATCAACCCATGTAAGCAAAATCCAATCAATTCATCTTCCCTTTTCTACAAGAAAAAAGATTGAAACTTCTTTTTAAACCCCACCCAGAAACCAAGGGATTTCCATGAATCCTTCCCAGTCTTCCCATAACACAAAAAAATCAGCCCTCAGGTCTAGAAAATAAATAAAAATCTAATAGCAATTCCGCATTTTTTCCGTTTAATTCATTGTTTAATCAGAGAAGATGATCTAGTCATTTATGGGTGAAAAAGAACTGCAAGAACAATAAACTGGAACCATATTCACCTGATCAATCTGACCAAGAACCTCTTCTCTCTTTATCGCCTCCTCCTTGCTCTCGTAAAGGCTGGATGCCACCAAGAACTTCCATTGCAATTCAACAAAATCAGAAAAAAAAATCGAAAAAAACAGGAAACAGAAATACAAAGAAGACCTTAAACAACAAAAAGAAAACCTTCTCCAATTCAGCACTTCTCTGGATATCCGCCTCGGTCGGTCCGGCAACAGAAATCGGCTTTCTCACGCCATACTGCTTAGCAGCAGCAGGCGCTGACGAAGAATCGCTCGAACCCTCACCACTCACCATCTCAGTACCAAAACAAACCTAAAAAAAGAAAGAAAACCCTAGAAAGAACAAACAAGCAGGAAGAAAAAAAATCTCTAAATCTCAGATCCTTACGAAAGGGAACAAATCCGAAGAAAGATCGAACAATTTCACATAAAAGATCGTCTCCGGATCAGATCGGTGCCGCCGGAACACCAGCAAATTTTAATCGAAGACCGAAACCCTAAAATCATCTAAGCCACAGCTCTCAAGGAAGAATCAAAGGAAACGGAAATCAAAACCCTAAATCATAAAAAAAACACGAGCCGTTTTCAAGGATTCGGAAACGAAAGCGAAGATTCGTCAAGGAATCGGAGCCAAAAACGATGGAAGGCTGGTTTTTTGAGGAAAAATTCAACAAGGAAGAACGAAGAGATAGATAGATCTGAGACTGGGAAGAAACCCTAAAATCGAGATAAAATGAGATTTAGAGAATTTGGGAAGAGAGATTGCTCAGATCTGAGAGAAGTACAGAAACCCTAAAAACCGGCTAGCAAATACAGGCTTCTTCCAGAAAAGCAGTCAAAACTCCCCGTCGTGAAACCAAAGACGAAATACGATTCTAACTCACTTGTATTTTGTTACTTCTTAATTGATACCAACCAGCACAATAACCCCTGATTAGCAAAGGTACGGTAAATATTACAACTTAAATACTCATTTATTAATAAAAATTCATAAATTTTTTGAAAGAAAGCAAATAAAGACAAGACATTAGGAGCGTATTTGTTTATGTAATCAAAGAACTAATGATTGCATAGAGAGGAAAGATGAGAACCGGAGTAGAAAGAAAATGGTAGATTTTGGGTAGAAAGGGAGTTCTTGCATAAATAGAAACGTGAGGAGTAGAGGTGATTTTTGGTAAAGTTATTTTGTCTGTGACAAGTGGAGACAAAACTAAAAGGATTTGAATAAAAAAAAAAAAAGAGAATAATTGAATGTTAAAATCATAACCGACGGTCAAAATTAGATAAAAAAGCTTCTAGAATAATATATTATAATTTTCCTTTACCTTTATTTTTCAAAAAGCCCACCAAATAACTCTGGGCCCATTTGGTACTTAACAATTTTAATAAAAGTCAAGTAAAGCTTCTATTTTTTATATAAGTGGTTACATCAAAAGTACACTCTCTCAAAATTTCCTCATTCTTGAAATTAAAAAAAAAAAGTAAAATAACAACCTCCTTTCTCTACTAAAAGACAAAAAAACTTGCTTTTCTATAATAAAAGTAAAAAAGGATTACATACCAAATAACTAAAAATAAATTATCATCATAATCCACTTATATTTTATTCTCTTTTGATTTGATGCTTTATTTTATCTTTATTTTATGATAAATTTATCAAACGAGCCCAAGAATGTATAAAGTCCATGTACAACTGTGCAGATGCAACTGAGATGTGTGAATAGCTTGACCCAGAATTGCTTTTATTCTACCAATTTGAAAAATTAAGTTACAGTACAAAGAAGAAATAACACTGACATCAGTAGTATCTATAAAAAAAAAAAAAAAAAAAAAAAAAAGCATGGAGGCCATCTCCAAGTTGCTACATAAACTATCAAATAAATTTTAACATCTCCAATAGATATGCCAAATTGGATATATTAAAAAAAAAAGATTTGATAGTCTATGTGGCAATTTTGTATTTTGAAATTTGACATCACCAAAAGCAGCAACTCCACCCCATATACCAAATCTAGTATTTTATTTTATTTTATTTTTGGCATTTTGGACTTTTACTCTCCAAAAGTGATAACCAAACCCATCTCCAATTGTCCATTTTGAAAAAAAAATAATCCAAAAAAAAAAGATTTTGCATCTTTCTTTTCCATATGCCAAATTTGACATTGAGCTCTAACATGCCAAATGCCATGTCATTTTTGACATGGTGTTGGAGCTCCAATCTCTGCCAAATATTCAAGGTGGCATGTCCATCTTGGATTTGAAAGAGTTGTTGTATGCTCTGACATCACAAGAAAGCACGTCAAACCACAAGTTAGAGCTATAATTAGATCCAAGCCAATATAGGAGTCTTGAGTGCATTGATAAATACTTCAGTTTGGAAGGCTTGAACTTCAAAATTCAGCATTTGAGTTCCAACGTATGAAGAATAATTAGGATTGCACGTGGGCAGTTCGGATCGGTTTAGAGGGGAAACCATCAGCCAAACCAAACCGAACCGAACTAATCGGTTTTCTATTTTCCCAAACTGAACCGAACTGAAAGGAACCGGTTCGGTTCAATTTTGTTACAGCCTTTTTGTTTTTTTTTTTTTTATACTACTTTTTTTTTCACAAAAAATTGGCAGTTCAATTCGAAAGAGACATTGGACTTCAAGTAACAGAGTGAGGGCTTGAGTATTCTTCAAGCAATTTTTCATATTCCTTTATATATTTTATAAAAATATATATATTTCTAAAATTGGTTCGATTCAGTTAGGTTTGAGTGGTTAAACTGCACATTCAAACTGAAAACCGAGCCAAATGGTTTGAAAGAAATTCAAATTGTGACCGAACCGATCTACGGCTCGTATCGGTTTAGCAATTTTTTTGTGCACCCCCAGAAGATTTTATAGCAACCCATTGCGCCCATGTTCCATAGTCCTATTCAGATCCATCAAATTTTGTCCAACCTAAGTCCACTGACATCACTATCTAAAACGGTAAAGTTTATATATACCAAGCAGTGATAGATCTCTTTTCAATACCCAATCATGACTGATCCATAGCTTGAGAAATATAACAGATCATAGTGTTTATATGGACTCGTTTCATCCCAACCCAATTACTACAAGGAAAGAATCTAATAAAAGTATACTGGCACGTTTGTGTACATACCCTTTCCGTAGAAAGGGAAAATTGCCACGACAACAAATTCCATAGAAATGGAAACTTCGATAAAGGATTTTTGTAGAATTTAGAAATTTACGTTTGGTGCAAAAAAAATTTCCTCGTTGAATTGGTGTTAATGTTGTTTGGTGTGGCTGTGGATTTCTTATAGAAAATTAAATGTTCTTATTTGGTAAAATAATCTTTTAAAGAAAAATAACATCACATGTATATTATTTATTCAATATCAAATAATAATTCATTTAGAGAAATAAAAAATGAAAGAATTGTAGGGTTTTGGGTTGAAATGGATAAGAGTGAGGAAAAGAGGGGAGACACTTTCCAAGAAAATCCATTTCCTATAGCCCCCCATAGGAAACTCATTTCCATTATTATCAAAGAAAATGCTAGCGAGACAAGAGAGCGTTTTCATGGAATTGTTCTACACCAAACACCTAAAAAATTGGCTTTCTACTGAAAACCGTCCACTTTTCTGCGGAAAAGTGTTACACAAACGTGCCCTAAAAAAAATGAGAGAAATGATGAAAAGAAAGAAAGCATCACCTTGTATGATCTGCGAGTTCATATCTCTGTGAATTGGATGCTTACCCATTTAACCTGGATCCAATCATGAAAACCTAAGATGAGCTACCATGGATCCGGCCAGAATCTGACCCATTAATATCCGACCAATAAAGTGAAGTTTCAATATAGAACTTTACGTATGACCCATTTTTTCTCATATGCTTGAATGCTTGAGGGTGTAACTGTCTTTTGTGGTAGTGAGCACTCCTGTTGGTCTAGTGCATGATTTGGGATCATGTGAGGCGTCCTGGAATTTTAGATTCCCTACATACACCTAAAGTCTAAGGGCACGTTTGTGTAACCCATTTTCGTAGGAAAAAGATGTGGTTTTTTTGCAGAAAACTTCTTTTTCATGTGTTTGGTTCGACAGTTTTCTGCGGAACTGCTTTTTCGCTACGTCAACTTTTCCTTCCTAGGCACGGAAATAGACTTCGTATTTGCCGGGTGGGGGGGTATGAGAAGTCAATTTCCACAGAAAACTGGCCCCCCATTTTCTCACTCCCACCCCCACTCCACCAAGAAACCTTCTTTCTTCTCCCTTTCCTCCCAACCCCACCCACCCACTCACTCACCCAATGCACATACCGACCTACTCACCTAGTAGTTTTCACTAAACAATAGTTTTCACTAAAGAAATCCGCAGCTGCACCAAACAACATTGTACCAATTCATCGAGGAAAAACTTTTTGCACCAAACATTAATTTCTTAACTTCCTCAGATAACCTTTTTTGAGGTTTTTAAAAACCATAGAATTTGCTGATGTGACAATTTCATCTTTCCATGAAAGTTGCCTCTACACAAAAATGCCCTAAGGGGCTGTTTGTATAGCGCCACGTAAGAGGAAACGAACCTGCGGCAGTTGAAATCTTACCTACCATGATCAGAAAACCAAAACCCCTCTTCCGTGGAAATCAAGCCTTTATCAGCGTCCCATGAAAATCCGGAGGAAGGAATCCTCACTGCACCCAAACACAGGAGGAGACGCCGGAAATTCCGGCGCCTCGTCGCAGGCCATTTCTGCGGAAAATGCCCGCTGCACAAACGGAACCTAAAATTTCGAGTCCCTCAAAATCAACGTGTTATCGACAAAACATTTAACATTTATATAAATTTCACTTTAATCCAAGTTAATCCTGTTCAATTCTATAATACATGATCGGCTCTGATGTGTTCACAAATAACCAGGCCAGTGGGCCCCACTTTTTCAAGGGCCCCACTGATGAATAAACAGGCTAGCCTCACAATTGGGTTCCCTCTCCCATGGATAAGTGAAAATCAATAGAAAGGTATTATTCAACCAGGGAAAAATTCAAAATAAGAAGAAAGAGGAGCTCCTTCTCTTGAATGGAAAGAGTAAAAAAACAAAAAAAAATTGAAACTTTTAAAGGGTGGAAAGGCTTTTAATAGAAGAGAACAGAGATTTCTCAAATCCCATTTTAGAAAAAAAAGATCCTATCATCTTTTTCTTGGAAAATATTTGTATGTTTTGCAAGTTGCAACAGAGAACCTTCATGATCTCATTTTTATCCATCGGTAACAATAATAATGCAGCCGCAGGGCAGAGCAGAGTAGTAAAAAAAGGTACTTAAATTTTCTTGTATAACGCGAGACGAAGAAAGATAGCAGCAGAGAAGAAAAAGAAGAAGAAGAACATGCAAAACTCACGAGCTTGTCAGCCCCTGAAAAACTGGGGTTATCTTTCTTCTTCCGAACGAATCTCTCTGAAAAATTTATGAAGAGAGAGAAAGATATATCGTAGGCACTTCCATTAGATCAAGACACTCATAGCTTTTTTTGAATTTTCAGAGCCCACACACACACACTGTATTTCTGTCTCTCATGCTTTTTGAGTAGATTCTGTTCTGGGTTTGCCTGTAATTTGCAGGTTTCATTGGGTCTTCTGGGAATTTATATCTTATCCTGAAGCTGCTGTATCTTCTTATCTTTTTGTCATGTAATGCAGTTCCTTCATGAGCTGTCGTCAGTCATCACATGTCCTTCTCACTTCTCATTTTTATGTACAGATTTTTCTTTTCTACAGAGTCCTTCTCACTTCTCATGTTTATGTACAGATCTTTCTTTAAAAAGATCCCACCTTTTCAAATTTTCTTTTCCTCTGTCTGATCTCATCATTCCTTCCTAGTCCCTACAAGTAGATTCCTTTTCCAAAGATTTCAATTGGGTTTTCAATTTCTCCTCTTTTCCTCTACTCTTTCCGTAGAATTTCGTTTTTGTTCTTTTATTTGTGTCATTTCCTTCTTTGGGAAAATGGGTTGGTCGACGAGGTGCCTGAGGAACTTGTGCTGCGCGGGAAAGGAGAAAGAGAGCTTGAATTCCAGCGAGGAGAAGGAAAGGTGGGATCTTGAATGTTCCGTCAATGTGGGTCAGATTCCGGAGTGTGCAAAGGGGAGGATTCCGGTGGCAACGGAGGAGGCGTGGCTGGGGAACTACTTCAGTGAGACAGAGAACGAGCAGAGCAAGCACGCAATTGCAGTGGCGGCAGCCACAGCAGCGGCAGCTGATGCTGCGGTTGCCGCTGCTCAGGCGGCGGTTGCGGTGGTGAGGCTAACTAGCCATGGGAGAGGGACCATGTTCGGAGCTGATCGGGAGCGTCTTGCAGCCGTGAAAATCCAGACCGCTTTTCGGGGATATTTAGTAAGAATCACTGCTTCTCCTTTCGATTTATTGTTGTT
Source organism: Persea americana (assembly GCA_029852735.1). Classification (NCBI taxonomy): domain Eukaryota; kingdom Viridiplantae; phylum Streptophyta; class Magnoliopsida; order Laurales; family Lauraceae; genus Persea; species Persea americana. Next base: position 55,441,446 of record CM056813.1, on the reverse strand, counting down.
GTTTATTGGGTGTTCCTCTATGGTAATTTTTCAATTATTTTTGTTTGTATTTGTTGAATTTTTCCCTAAAATTTTTCTTTTCTTGAATGCCTGTGGATGGTGTTTTCTGAACTGGTTGTTATTTTGTCCTTTTTTCTTCATCGACTGAACTAGTTACTAAGACGAATTCATGGATTTGTTTTCTGGAATGAGACATTTTTATGATGTCATTTGTTCAGCTGATTTTCTGGGTTCTTCTTCTTCATGTCTCTGTTTTGTTCTCCACCTCTTGTTCACTATTTCACACTTCTCTGAATCATGTCCTCTGATAGTCCTGGAGCTCTTAGTTGGGCAGTCTTTAATTTCTCTGATTCTTAAAAATCTCACTGTTCATTTTTTGATCTGGTGCTACAGTTCTTATAGGAATCTGTTCTTGTTCCTCTAATGGGTCAGATTTATTCTTTCTACATACCTTTATTTCAAGCTGAATGGATCGATTATATTTGTGTGTTTCCGTTTACTTCTAATTGATTTGTTCAACTCTGTAACTGAAGGCTTCTTTGGGTTGGTTTTGTGTAGGTTTTACTTCATTTCATAATCCTTCTGATTTTATTTGTAGTTTTGTGTCTTCTTTACTTTCTTTTATACTGATATTGGTTTGGGTTTGGACAGGCTAGAAAAGCTCTTAGAGCTCTCAAGGGACTGGTGAAGTTGCAGGCTCATGTCCGAGGCTATCTTGTGAGGAGGAGAGCTGCTGAAACTCTTCAAAGCATGGAAACTCTTATAAGAGCACAGGCCACTGTCCGAATGCAGAAATGGCGGCTTCCAAATGAAGACTGCAGGTTTCGGCCGCTTAATTCCATTGTAAGATCCATTATAATTCTCTATTTTTTCTGCGGAATACTCATCATTCACCTGTGTTTTTCTCCATATGCCATACCAATTCACGTTTCATCCATGTTTCGAATAGGCCAAGTTAAAATGGAATACATAGCTCCTAAGGTGAATGTGATCCAAAATAGATGAAATAAGGCTTAATTGATGGTGGTGAAGTTAATGATCTCTTCCATGGAGAAGTGACCATTTTGAGGATACTTCCATTATTTTCCTTTTGACCACGACCAAATCAATCTCTCGCAGAGTCATTTACAAAAGCACACAGAGCCTCACTTTACTACACTAGAATATAAGATTGACAGGCGGTTTTTCTATAGTTATATAGTGGAACTCGTCAAGCCAGACTCTGGATAGATATTGACCCTAGGTAGATAAGATAAAGCAGTTGAGATGTGATGAGTGATGGCGATGCAAGTTGGAGCAAATAGAAGTTTATTCTGCCCATTAAACTTTGGTCTTCTATTTCTATCAAAATGAACTGAAACTTGGAGACCGACAAGCTGTTCAAATTTTCAGATCTTTATTGAGTTTATTCTGTCTCCAATGGAGCATGTTTATGTGGGACATCTGCACATTGATAGTAATTTCAGCTCAATCCTTTTTCACTATGTTCTCAGGAGAGATTTGATGACACAAGAAGTGAACACACTACATCTATTCACAGCAGGAGGTTATCGGCATCTCTTGAAGCGGCCATCAACACTTTTGATGAGAGCCCAAAGACAGTTGAAATTGACACTTGCAGGTCCAATTCTAGATCTGGCCGAACCAACCCCTGCTTGTCTGATTGCAGTGAAGACCGCTCACTCTTCCAAACACTCTCTCCACTGCCATACCAGATGTCCTCAACTCATCTCTCAACACCTGCCTGCCGAAATCCTGGTGACTTCGATTGGGTGCTCACCGGGGAGGAATGCAGGTTCAACACTGCCCAAAGCACCCCGCGGTTTGCAAATTCTGGTGGAATGCCCATGACGCCTGCGAAGAGTGTGTGTGGAGAGATCTTCTTCCAGCACTACTCCAGTTATCCTAATTACATGGCAAATACGCAGTCTTTCAGGGCGAAAGTTCGGTCCCATAGCGCCCCTAAGCAGAGGCCTATGCAGGGTCCGAAGAAGGGGCTCTTGTGGAACGAAACGGCGGAGTCGAGGGCACGCTTGAGTGGGGTTCAGATGCGGCGCTCATGTTCACAGGTTCACGAAGCTTTTAATTTTAAGAATGCTGTAATGGGCAGGTTTGATAGATCTACTGAGTTCATTAAAGAAGCAGAGAGAGATTATTTGCATAGGAGATTGTGATGTTGGAGGTTGATATAGAGCTTCTCCTTTCATCTTTTCGGTCTAAGAAATGGGAATTAACACAAAAGGCCGATACTTCTTAAAGAGGCTCTGAGTTGAATCTGTTTGTACTTGGCTTTGAAGCATAAATCAAAATATGGAAGATTGCAACATTGCCTAAGGCTAGTTGTTGTCTCATGAGGTTCTAAATTAGATATTAAGATTGCCTTTGTATGGTTCTAAATTAGATTGACTAGAAAATCCAAACTGTTTGACAAAACATGGAAACAACCACCACCCCACAATTAAACTTGAGAATCCTCTTTTTATGCGATCAGTGTGGGTTTAGTTCTTGATTATGAGCAAGTGGGGCCCTTGCTATCGATGATCCAGATGGGCCTCATGTGGTTATGCCCCCCCATACTTATAGAAACTGTCATGAATTCGGAAATCATATTTTGCATGCTTCCTATTGGACCACATGTAAACAGAGAGTCGAGAAGAAACACAGATGGAACAGTAAGTACTTTCTGCCACTGAATACAAAGTGGTAGATTGTTTGAACTTTGGGTTGATGGTCACCAATTGGTTGGCTATCATGGTATCATAAGTGTGATGCTGGGAATTTCATCTATTCGTACAGGATTGCTTATATGGCACATGGTTAGGGTGATTTGATTTGCCACAGTTTTCTCCGAGCCCACTCCCTTTTCTCTTAACATGAAAAACTGCACACATGCATTTTGTCTCTCTTTTTTACAGACTTTTATGAAAGCAATGGGAGTTGGGACACAAATAAAGTCGAGAACTAAAATTTAATCCATTCAGATCCATCAATGTAGTTTAGGGAGATGAATGGCTTGGCCACCTCATCTGTGAGTTCTCTTGACCATGACACTCTTCCTGCATGGCTAGCTCCAGGTCCTGTGCATTTGTATTGCCCATAGAACACAGTCCTGCAATATGATAAAAGATGAACATATGAATAAAGTATACATCTAGCTACAAGCTAAAAAGGTGATGCATTTTCAAGAATTCTGAGTAATGCTGTCTTGTTTTTTTTTTTTTTTTTTTTTTTGTTTTTGGAAAAATTACTCTGAGAATTACTGTTGGGGTTTTATTTATTTTCTTTTTTTTTTCAAATGCTGGTTTTACAAATGCTTGCGTACAAAGTAACATTTTTTAAATTTTCAAGCAAAAGAGACATTTTACAGGCTTTTTTTTTTTTTTCTTTTGCTGGATGCTATGTGTGCAGCCATGTTTCTATCCCCCTGGGAGTGGCCTTTGCTCGTCAGAATCGGTAACCCTCAGGCAGGAGGCCAAAGGCTGAGCAGGTGAGGCATGCTCTAGATCTAAAAAGTAAAAGGAATTTCCAAAGTCCCGGCTTGGAAAATTTCCATCGTAAAAAAAACTCCAGACAAAGGAGCCTTCTGTTGATTCTATTTGAATTTTGTGTGCTTTCATGATGAAAGGATAGATGGGAGACTCTGAAGAACTCAAGTAATGGCTGTTCCAACTTCCAATGGATCTCAAGCATTATTTTAAGCTGCCCCATCAAATAGTGGGTCTTAGATTTTCAAGTTGTGGATGGTTAAATCAGGGGCAGCACTAGCAGGACCCCGTGAGTTTCATCACTGATGAACTGTTGACTATGTGAAGTAGGGTGCTGTTGGTATTGGTTGGTAATGGGGTACGTAATCAATGTAATTTAATGTAATGTAGGCGCGGGTACGAGTCAGAAAGATTCGCGTCTTGTGATCCTCTGCCGAAAGAGCAAAAAGGCCAAATGACAAAAGCCGTACTTGATTGAGAAAGATGGTGGGCTCAACACTCCACGTACAACACAAAAGCCATCCTTCTTTCTCAACATCAGAGAAAAGACACGGGACCACGGATATTAGCCAGTCTGGTTTCAAGAAAGGATCCGGATCATCTGCTGTTGCTTGATGTTTTTTTCAGGAAATACTTTAAATAAGGTTTTAAGTTTTGCCTTGTTTTAAAAATGATTGTAAATTTTAAAATAGTTCATAAGTTTTCAATTAAGGATATTGGGCCATTTATAGTTATATTTTGATAAGTTTTTCTTCAATATTTTAAAAATATCCAAATTACTTTTTATTTAAAAACTTGACACGGTTTTGGTAGCCATTACATGTATTTGATCACTGTGGAAACACTGGTTGTTCTCCATTACTATTAGGATGTTGGGGGAGGAAATGAAGAGATTATAGAGGAAGTGAAAGATAACTTTATTTCAATGAAGAATAATTTGTGTATTTTAGAAAGATTTTGGGAAAAAACCTGCCAAAAATAGCTTTAAATGAGTAGATGTCCTTAACTGAAATTTTTCTAAAAAGACTTAAGAACTAATTTGAAAAGTTTTGAAAATTGTGTCATTTTTTTGAAAATTTTCCTTGTTATTATTAAACTGAACATGTGTAGAGTCTGATAGGTCCCCTCATCCATTTTCTCTACCGTAATTTAGAGAATTCACGTCTCATAAAATTTAAAGCTGTCAGGGGAATAGTGAGATTTCTAAATCCTTTATGTACTTGAGCATTGAGAAACTCCAAAAAGAAGAAGAAGAAGGAGAAGAAGAAAGGAATTGAAGTTCTAGGAATCATGAAGGTGAATTGAAACCTTGAAACAGGCTAGAATCTTAAGATTTAACAAAGAAACATGACATTTGCAAATGGGATGGGACAACCCACGTACGATACAAGCGGATTTGAAAATATAGGGGACTTAAAAGAAATGTTGAATGTTGGCTTGTATGTTTTTCTCCTTTTAAGTTTGAGAACTTTTTTTCATGCTTTTCTAGAGGAAATTTTCTATTTTTGAAAATGGAGGAGAGCATGGGCTGCAAAGAATTCAAATTCTTCATGAAATTTGGCACAAACCTTGCCAGACCCCACCATTTGTCCTATTTCGAAAAACATGGGAGTAGCATGTGCCGTTCTAGGATTCAAATTCTTCATGGAATTGGCATAAATCCCTCTTTTGTCCCGTTCTTATCATCTTCAATTCTCAAAATTGTATGTTCTGTAAACTTATATACATTGAGTGTTCTGTTTCTTTCATCCAATACTATATGCTATTGTAATGTATGACCAAGCAAAAAAAAAAAAAAAAAACCTACATAAAATAAAAATAATATTAAAACAGAAAAAAGCTTTGTTTGGCAAATCATGGGAAATGAGTGTGTATATTCTGAACATAATTATTTGTGAGAATATGAATCTCTTTCATGGGAAATATTCACCTCCACCATCTGACAGTCAAGGATGTGTGGGGCCAGTCAAGAGACAAGGATGCCTCCTGAATTCAAAGGACCACATCACGTGCTCTTATATGTGAATGTTCGTAGGAGAAAATTACCCTATTTTTCATAAATCATCAAAATACTTATTTGAAGTTAAAACTATTAGAAATGAGTTTTCTGGAGTATAGTTGGTGTAAGATAGACATATCTCATCTCTGGTAGGCCCTACATTACTCTTCGTGGTGCTTCGCTCCACTTTGTTCATCAAATCTGTTGCTTTAATTTGAATTCATTCTTAGAACTCAGCTGCTTCCAACCCAATGTGACCCACTGACACAAGGTGTGATAGAAAAGAGTGCCCCATCTGATGAGTGGAGGCTGGAATTTTGAATGTGTGCCATGCCGACAAACATGGCATCTCCTTGTTACACTCATCATCAAGAAGTCCAAAATGCATAGAAGAAGAGAATAAAATAAAGAAAAAAAGAACACAATGGTCTCCATTATGGATGTGATGAATGGTGGGGTTAGGGCACATGTGGGGGCGGACCCAGGCATAAGCACAAGCACGTGGGTGCGGTCATTAAACTGTGATATACTTTAAATTTTTTTATAAAAATCATTAGTCCACATTCAAAACCCACATAAAAATGCTTGATTTATCCCCCAAAACCAGACTACCTGTTAAAGCATGCACCCCTTGAAGGAAAATCCTGGTCCCCATTGGGGACACGGGTTTGAACCTGTATAGTTGGTACTTTGTACTTTCTATGCGTAGTCACCTTGCCACAGTAGGGCAGCACATAAGAGACAAGAAGAAAACAGGCAATGCTAATAATTAATGAAGAGCAGCTGCATGAAAAAGAATAGCAAGAAGCTTACATTTCTCTGGTAGGGTCCCCCCAATTGTACCAGCCGGTAGGGATGATGATGTTGTCCATGTATGTGTATGCAAAGACAACCCTGGAGAAGGTTCCCCAGGCCCTGCCCAAATAGAGGGCCCCTGACCCAGTCACCTTGCAGTTCACAAATGAGAACCCTGTGTCTTCTAAAAGGTTATTCCTGTTCTGGGCTGTGAGGGCTCCATAGTTCCGAGCTATTGCATGCACATGGCAACCCTACCACAATAAATACACACAGGAATGGAAAAATCATAACCTTGGAAATGCTCTTGAATATTATAAAAACAAAAAAAAAAAAGCAATATAGGAAAGCTCCTTGTCCAAAATTCATTAATCACCCAGTCTGTTGGAGGTGACATGGGTCCAGAATGGATCCTATTAATTTGCATTCAAGTTAAGCCCAAGTCCACTTCGTTTCTAATCAGTCCAATCTCCACTAATTTGGCATTTAAAACATCATCACTTAGATTAGAGTCATTTTTTTACTATGGCCATGAGCTAATCAAACTTCTTCATGTGTCCAATGACTCCAATCCAACAGCCAATATCATTGCGATCAAAGTAAAAATTCAGCCAGTTTTAAGACATTTGAGGGGCAGATTTTGTGAGAGGGTAGGTTCTAATAAAGGTGGACCTGTTGCATCATCATCGTCATCGCCATCTTAATCTTAGTCGTATCCCATCCATTTGGGGTTGTCTAAATGTTTTCTACTTATAAAAACAAACCCGCAAGGTCCATCCCGGTATGAATTCTGCAAATATGGGTCATCTCTACTCCTTATACTAGGTCATACTAGGTCTTGCATTATTGATTATATCCAGTTGTTCCCATCACACAAAGTTCCAAAAAGAGAGAAAAAAGAAGTAAGAAAATAGCAAATACATTGGGAGTGGTCCCAAGATTAAATTAATACAACAAAAGAAAATGGTCCAGTTAGGTGGCCCAAAAGGCAAAGAAAATCAGGAGTACTATGGAAGAAGAGATATCTTTAATTAAAGAAAAAAGAGAATCCCACCTCATACAAAGAGAGTCCATTTCCAAATATGAAATCCACGGAGCCTTCAATATAGCAATCTTTGTAATAGTGCCTACCCACATTATCATAGAGTGTATCCTGTGCACCCAAGAACTTGCAACCTAGAAAGGCAGCTGTATCTCCAGATATTCTAAATGCAACTGCTTGCTTTCCTGCAGCTCCTGGTGGTGGAACTGGGGTAGTGTTCTGCCAAAAAAGAAAGACATTGAACGTTCTTAGAATCAGTGCTCTAAACAAAAACCAGGGCTATAACAAGGAAACAAATATTTACTCTAGTGTTGAAGTTTGTTCAGGACTAACAAAAGTGTGGAAGTGACAAAAACCAATGCAATAAAAAAATTACCACGGGAATGTTATTTATTAAAAACAAATTAAACATCACAATGAGTTTTTGAAGCCTAGGTGAATGGAGCATACACAAAAGGACAAAAGAAGCATCAGAAGTGTAAATTTGATATAAATTGCTTATGGATTTCCTAAAGAACAATGAATAGGTTAAGGGTTCAGGCACGAAGATAGAATAGCTTTCCTTTTCTTTTTGGATAGGAGAATATGACAACATTGGGATTGAAGCCTAAAACAGCATAGCTTAGTGCCAAGAAAGCATGCAAACTGTACAGCATCATTAAAGCCTTTTTCCTTTTACCTTGAAAGTAATGTTCTTGGCTATGAAATAAGGGGCATTCACAGCAAAAGTTGCAGAGCTGAAGGTCCCCATGGGCTGCCCTTTGGGTCCTAATGTTTGAGCTGTGTCTCCCCATTGAACTATTGTTTTATCAGCTCCTGCTCCTTCTATTGTTATGAAAGCTTTTAATGGAGGAATATTCACCTTTTCCCTGACAAATATCAAAATCTCAAATTTTAGAAGAAAAACTAGAAAGCGTAAACAGTTAGAAAAAAAGAAAAGAAAAGAAAAAGAAAGCTAATAAGTTTTTTCCATACATTCATTACTTGTATCAAACTCATTTTCTAACATGCAGACATAAAAAATTAAACACTCATAGCATTATAGATCACTATCTACAACCATGCATGCTCAATTAGAGTCTCATTAAACCAAACAATTAAAATCAGAACAAAAATATCAACTCTCCCACGTGAGAATTTGATAGTATGAAACAAAACACATATACCACATTAATGAAAAAAGTTAAAAAGAACTCAGAAATCATAAAAAAAAAACAGGGCATCAAAACTCACTTATAAATTCCTTCATGGACCTTAATAACAGCCCTCACAAGGTTAATAAAAGGAAGTGAATCAATGGCGGCCTGAATGGATGTGAAGTCTCCATGTGAAGGGTTCTTATGGACAGAGAGAGTGTAGGAAGGGAAGATCTTATTAAATGCCGTGGTGAAGAGGGAATGTCGGAGGCGCCCAACAAATCTGACCCATTGCATGAATTGCTGTTCTGCCAATTGGGTCTGTGTTGAATTGGGTGGAAAATGCTTCCACGGCGATTTACTGGGCCTGAGCCCTTTCTTGTGGCAGAAAGCTTGGTTACAATGCAGTAGGATAAGAAGAAGAAGAAATATAATGCAAGAAGAACGTGAAAAATCCAACATTGGGAGAACGAGATTGAGAAAAGAAGAAAGAAAAGTGGAGAGTGAGTGTTCATGTGAAGGAGGGAGATTGCATTATCGGATTTTCTTATACTGTTCTCTTCTTTTGGGTGGGCAGAGAATTTGGTGTTTGGACACAGAGAGAGAGTTCACGGGTTCTTCAACTAACAAAAAAAGTGGAGGGAGGATCACAAGCTAGCAATCTACATGACAGAAAGGCCACCTTTTGTTGCCATTGATTGAATATTAGTTTCTTTTTACCAGATTGTATGTGTCATGTTTTCTTTTGCTTGTGTTCTTGTTGTGTTGTTCTTATTCACTCGTGAGTCTCTCTCTATATGATTCTGTGTGGTGTGAGAATATGTCATACTGTGCTCATCTGCCCTGCTTTCCTCTTTTTTTTTTTCTTTTTTTTTTAATTAGTTTATTTAAGGAGAATGAGATGGCAATTCCTGACCTGACTCGCTAGGTTTGGGTTATAATATTTTGAACCTGATTAATAAATGTTTCGAGTTCACAATAAGGCTATGCATGCAAAATATAGAGCCCACCAGCTAGGTTAAGCCCACTCGTACATGAGTCGACTCAAATTACTTTAAATTCTCAAGCCTCCAACTCCTACTCCAACTAGGGATGTACATGGGTCTCTGATTCTTCGTTTATTATGATGTTCTGACCTATTAAAAACTGAATTTAGGTACTTATTTAGGCTTCGATAAGTATGGGTTCTGTTTGGGACATATGACCTAAATAGGTGAGGGCCAGTTTCACCTTGGTTCCTACCCATTGACCCAGGACTCGATATATTACCTCTATTTTTTAGAATCCCTCCCAAAAATTAGGTTTATTTCTTATGGTCATTCTCTACGTAGACCTGGACTCATCTCATATATAGAATCGGTTCTGGTTCGGTTCCATCTTTTCATTAATGGTTCCAGTTCCACTTTCTCATTAATAGTTCTGGTTATGGGTCAACTATGGACCCGGACCAGAGCTGGCCCGTTTACACTCCTATAGTGGGCTCACGGGCTGGACCAAAGCTTGGTACTTGTGGATCTAAATATTGAGAATTCGATACGGCCCGTGGCATTAAGGTCAGGTCAAACTTCAAAGGCTGCCAATTTACAAAATATAAATAGTCCTCCGTGCTAAACTGGTGTCCCAGGCCTGGGCCTTCGAGCATTTATTTTGGTCCAGGATCGGCACATGTGGCCATAGTGCTGCTACAAAGTACGGCTTGTGCCCACGTGCAATGCAAGACAGGCTCAAGTTAAGTCAACCTGATTAATAGGAGAGTCAAAATCAAGTTGGCAATTTTTGTTATCCAAAGAGCCCAACTTGGCCCGAATCTGATCCGATCAGAATCCAACTACTAAAATTTGCATGACTCAGCAGAGCCATTTGAGTCAACCGAGTCACATACATGACTCGGCTGGACGTTAAATATTCGCCGGTCTCACCTGACTCAACCTCAGGAGTAGAATAACTCGGCCGAGTCATCGATTCAACTCGGTAGGACGGCAAGCTCTCCTCTGAAGTCTCAACTCTCAACCCGTTTAGATCCTACACGCATTACACCCATTTCAAAAAGGTCCCATCTGTGATCGGTGGCGCCCAAGACCATGGAATTCAGGTGGGCCACGTGACCTGATTGAATTATTAGCTTTTGACGGTCAACAAGTCAATCATGGCCATGAGAGTACGAGATGCATAGTCACATTTCCTTCAATCACGGGTACTTGCGGCAGTGGGGTTGGGAAACATGAGAATGACATGCACATTCCCCACTTGTGTCTCTCACAGTTGCGGAGCCCACTCATTGAAAATTCGAGCCACCTAAATAAAGTGCCCTTCTCGATTACTAATACCCTCAAGTTTACTCCAATAAAAGTTGGTATCACCATAAGATTCATGATAAGTGAATGTGATCGATAATAATGTCTAAAATTGTGTTAATAAATATTCTTAATCACATGACCCATCCTATGGTGGGATTGACGCTTATTGGGGGTAGAATTTTAGGATATCAAAGTAGATAGGAAGGGCATTCAATAGATGCAGCCTTGAAGGAGAAGAAGACTATGGGGCTGGCTTAGCCAAGTTGTGTGGCTTGGAGGGTGGTAGTGGGTGCTAATTAAGATGGCAGCTATGCATGAATGGATGAAGCATACAGTGGTAGGATAAGGGATGGGGCGTTGGGCTCAGGTTTGGTTCCATGACCGTTTGATTTGTCTGGTCATCACAGCAATACTGCAGCTGGCCATTGTCTCTTATAAAATGGATTGTCTTCAAGAAAGAGTTGTCAAATTGGAAAGCAAATTATGGAAATTTCAATTCCTCCATTGAAATTCGAGCTTTATCATCTTCCATTAATGTGGTCTTCCGTCGTGAGCTCATGCCGGCAAACCACATGCCAATGTGCTTGCCATTAAGGGGATTGATAGGACTTCTACCTAGGAGGGTATGATTTTGGAACTGAGGTATGGAAAGGGATACCATCCTCTTGTACCTTATTATTCTTTCTTGTTTTTCCTCTTTATATTGTTTTCTCCTTTTAATAAATTAGTTTGTTACTGATAAATAAAAAAACAAAAAAATAGAGGTGTTCGGCTAACTATTCCACTGGATTCACTAGTGTCCGAAATCATTGAAATCCAACGGCCAGGCCCATAAAAGAAAAATCAGTGTGCTCTAAACCCCGCCCCACCCCACCCCACCCCACAAAAAAAAAAAAAAACCCCTTTCATTTTCTACACAAGTATGCGTTGGGGCTACTAATGTCAAATTGATCATTCTATGAAAACAACTGAGGCTCGTTGTTAGAACAATCATATGTAAAACACATGAATAATTTCTTCTCAAACATGTGAGGCCCACTGCATATTTTGGACTCCTAGGTCCAATTCAAGTTGATATCTTGATTGATCAGAGGAAGACCCTCACCTGTGATTTGATCTAGGTACCTAAATTTCACGGGTCATTTCCACTTATGTAAAACGTTTCTTCTGAAACACCTGGGCATGATTCATATGTAAGAAAATTATGGATCTAATTTAAGTATATACCCAGGTCCAATTCAGATTCTCAACGCTCGAGCACGAGCACGCCCATTCCAGATTGGGTTTTCATGCGGGCTTGGCCTCGATGCAGCCCGCGTTGCACCCTCTACCTGCAGGCATAATAAATCCCTAGTTTCACAATAATACATCCATCCCACTATTTGTAGTAAGATTTTCTATTGCATTTGGAAAGGGTTTATTTGTTTTTCTAAACTAAGGTTTGCAATCTACTGTGACTTTGAAACTACTCATAGGAAACAATATTATCCTCACTGTGCCAGAAAAAAGAACACATACAGCAGTTCACTTCAGATTCGATTGATTTTCATGAACGCACTATGATGTATTTATTCCACAGCATCTCTGACATCAGATCGCTATTTCATGATATTTTCTTCAGAACAGGAAGGATACAGGAGAGAGTTTCGCCTGTCAAGCAAGGGGGCTGCTGAAGTCGAACAACCATGAGAAACACAATCACATTAATCCCATCACAGTAGTTCCTCTTATTTTCTGCTAGCATTGTTGATTTGAATTGGATGCTTGTTTTACAGGGGAAAATTTGAGGGGAAAATAGTCCAAATATGAGGAGAGAATCACATGGTTAGGGATGCAACTAAGCCACGCCAATGACCTATAGGACTACAACACTTGGTTGCGTCTAGCCAGGTTCCATTTGCAGGCTGTTTCTCAGAAGTCAACTGGGTCTGGGCCAAAGTTTTACAACCATCAATCAAATTGATGTTTAGAAGGAAAGAACTTGAGTCCGGATCCCCTGTTTCGTCCAAACAGGGGAGCCCTGTTTGGACGAATCAGGGGGCGACACATGGGGGGCGAAGGGGGGCGGAGGAAAGAGGAAAAGAACTTTTTCTTTCCTCCGCCCCCCTTCGCCCCCTGATTCGTCCAAACAGGGGATCCGGTTCCAAAGAACTTAGCCACTACCCAGCTGAATCGAGTCAAGCCAGAGGTACAAGGAACCAATGATGAAAAGATCAGAGAGACCAGACTTTTTTTTTTTGTTGCTGAGTTGACCCAGTCAGTGGCCAGGAGAGGAAAGTGGAAACCACCCTGCCAGGGATTGAACCCTGGCAGGGGCTATGGGAGCGGGAGTTGCTAGCCACAGCAACTCCCTGTGATTCCCCAGAGAGAGACTAGACTCGTTCACAGAGAAGCAATCTACATTATGTGCCCCAAGATGATGGCTTGGATCTGTCTCTGCCCCCTGTGGAATATCTAGTTCCATCTAAAACATACAAACTGGATTAAGTGCATGCTCTTTCAAGCTGTTCTTTAGCATCATATTAATTAAACTGTAAACATCTCAACTCCATTATAAGTCCAATGTAGTTCAGATAATGTAAAACAAGCATGAAATAGACTGCTATCAAGCAATAACTTTTACATTAAAGTCAATACATTATGCATAAGGCACCTGGTAATGACATGGAGCAACTGACCTGGAGCAAACATCCCTTCTTGAAGAAGTCACTCCAATCTTCGATGAGACATCAGGTGCATGTACAGTCCATTTTTTATTTAAAAAAACCAAGGTTGACACCCATATGAATGCTCTTCAGTGACCCCGTTCAAAACCAATGCGGGTTCTGCCAGACCCACCATCATAGCCATCTCTCATTGAAGAGCCTGCACTCGCTTTCATGGTCCCTCCGCCTCCTATTTTCTCCATTGCCTTCTTACCTCCTTTCTTCACCTCCGTCAAGAACAGGTCCAAACCAAAAGGATCGGCTTCTTCCACCTGTTTCTCAAACTCAACTGGCCTTTCTCTTGGCCCAGCTCTTTCAGAAACACCAGAAAACGCCTTATCAGGCTTGAACCGGTCAGTCTTAAGTACCTTCTCGAGCTGCTCATCTGCACCCCCATACATATCAGCATCTGCATCTTTCTTGGGCCTGTACAAGCTAGATAATGTAGACTGTGCTGTAAATAGACCCTTGTCATATATGTTGTACTGATCATCGGTCACAAACCCAGACTCCATTCCTTTCTCTTGATTAAACAGCCTCTGATCATACATGACTTCACCTGTACGACTTGCTCCAGCACTGGCCATCCCCAGCGCAACCTTCTCACTGATATCACGATCTCTATCCCTTGTGATCTTACTCTTCTTTCCCATTGCAGCATCCTTGGCTTCCAACCTTCTCTCCCTCTCCCTTTCCCGCCGTCGCTCCTCGCGAATTTTTTCACGCTGCAGCCGCTCTTCCCTTTCTTCCTTTGTCTCCCTTGGCATCTCCTTCTCCTTCACTCTTTCATAATCCACTCTCACCTCACCACCATCAGTCATGCCCTTTTCAGTGGGTATAGGTACAGCTGCTGGTGGTGCACCACCAGTTCGCTCCGACCTTGCCTTCTGTGCCAATGCCCGTAACTCATGCTCCTTTCTCTCTTTCTCCTTCATCAATAATTCCTTCTGAACCTTCGACCTCATAGCAACAGCTTCCCTAGCCTTCTGCTCTGCAACATACAGCGACTCTGAAAGCTTCGCAAAATTGTCATTGATCTGAACCTCTTGTAAACCCCTTCCATCAGCAGCCAGACGTTTATCCAATGGGATTGTGTAACCTTTCTGATTCTTCCAATTTGAGATGCATGGAGGTATTTTCCAGTCTTGCTGATCTTTCACTGTCACAGGGCGAGGAGGAGAGTGCATGACTGGCACAGGAGGAGACCCAGATGCCTTTGGAACCCGCTTATGCTTGAACTTTGGTGGTTCAAGTGGGTCCACAGGCATCTCTACCATCCGTATGATCCTCTCCTTTGCACCCGAATTGAAAGCTGCTGATTGCTGTGATGGCTTATACTTAATAAACTTTGAGTCAGACGACTGAGTTGGAACATTCTTTGGCTGTGCTGCACTCAGTCTGACATTTACAATCTTCTCTAAAGCAGCCTTTGTGCGTTCTGTTGTCTCCTCAATTTCTTTCTCCCACTCGTCAGTTTTATTCTCCTCTTCAGTAAGGATTTTCGGGATGAGGTCTTTGTGTTGTGAATAAACAATCTTTGATGCATTCTCATTCTGTTTTACTATTGCATCAAAGGCCAAGTTTCCGTGGGAGTCAACAGTCAGAGGAAGGATTTTTGACCCTGGCTTTTCATCTTTCCTGCCCATGCCGAGTGGGTACTGGGCAACATGGATCTCGGGGAATGCCCCACCATCCCCAAAATCCTCAGGTTTCCGGGGAACATAACCAGACCGCTTCCCATAGGGAGGGATCGGTTTGGCTTTGACTAATGATACTCGCTCACTTTCAGATGAATTAAACCGCTCTTTGAACCATGGGTCCTTGGAATGGTCATAAAATGAAGAAGTTGACGACTTAGCAGGTGGGAGAAGTTCCTTCAGGGCCGCCATGGTGAAATCAGTGTGGGAAACAAAGACCCAATCTGGATCTTAAACTTGATGGCCCAAGAAAAGAAACCAAAGAAAACTCATCAGTTCATGAAGTTAAAACTTTCAAAGATGGTATTGAAGTTCATAAGATAAAACAGGAAAAATGCAAACAACTTAATTGCCGGGTCAAGTCGAACAGTTGGTTAGGTAGCAAAGTATGGACCTACCCCAAGCTCAACCTGTTCACTAGTAATCAGATTAGAAATGTCAGTTCAAACTTCAAACCCTGAATTACTAGGTCAGGTTGATGAGCAGAGGTAATGTATCCAACTAAAACCAACCCATTCATCAATTGGGTTGAACATTGTCTACTTGAATTCCAAATCATAGTTTCAGAACTCAGTTAGACTCAGCAAAGTTAACCTAGATTACCAATAACATCCAGAACTCAATGCAACATATCAGTTTTTTTTAACAGCTTCAGTAAGGAATTAGTTGATTCAACCAACAGTTATTTAATTCAATCAAAACTCATTCTAAGCTCAACAAATATCAAAAATCATTTTCAATTTTTCTCTCTGTAAGTGTTAATAAAGATCATGGACTTTTTATGTGCTAATATAGACATTTTGATTTTCTAACTCTTGTCAAAACTAACTCTTCAAGTTGACTTGGTCCAATAGCTTCCTGGGTCAATCCTAGTTTCATAATTTTTTGAACAATGCCCTAAAACCACCAACCCACTCCAGGTTGGATTGGCAGATAGGGTCAGGAAATGCCATCTACTCCACACCTGATTGCAGATTTGAACATTTTGTATACAGATACATAGAAGTAGACTGTTTACCATCACAACCAGTGCCATGAATAAATATGTATCAGAAGACTACTTAATTTGACCTATGTTTGCTTGATCCAGCTCAATCATCTTACATCCCTACCTCTATAGGAAGTGTCCCAAATTTTCCTCCAGTCTGCTGATACAAACCATTGGATTAATCATGTGTGAAACCATGATAGTTAATATTTACACATGTCAATCCAACAATTTATGTAGGGACTATCTTTCCTAAATCCAATCAACTGATTTTGTGCGTGAGAGGCAGATAGATTGTTTGCTTTTGATTCCTAGATCATGGAATCTCCATGATTTTATAACTCTTCTGATGTAAAACAACATCTAAACGATTTGAAACCCTAAAAATATCAGAAAGACAAGGTTTTTACATCAGAAAGACAAGGTTTCAACCTTTTATCTCTGATTCTTTTGTTCTTCTGCTAATTGAAATCGACGATATGCAAAAGATACAGACCGCTTGGAATCCGAAAAAAAGCCCAAACAATACGAAAGATTTACATGAAGGAGAAAGTGGGAAAATTTGGAAAACATCATGTTTTACCTGATTTCGTGAGGGAATCGAAGGATCGATCGATTGAAAAACGAAGTTGGCGCAGATTGAGCACGGAGGAATGCACCGATTTGGTGTAGATTGAGAGCAGAGAGCGAGTAGGGAACAAAGGAGACGAAGAAAACCCTAATCCCTAACTTTGTCGTGCGAATGAATAGAAGAGGGGAAACGCATGGGGTTGGCTAGGCCTTTTGTAACGTGGAAATTAACCGGGTCCCGGTCCACGGTTTCGAAACAGGTTGGCTCTGGACGTGGACCCGTTTAGATCCGGGTCCAAAAGAAAGTTTCAGAATCGGATCCATTTATTCATCGGAACCTACAAAAGGCCTCAAACCTGCGGTTTTTCTCGGATTGGAACCTCCGGATAAACGGAGAATCAGATATCCATATGCATCCTTAATTAGCAGTGCTCTTGGATATATTGCGTGGATAAAAAAGCCATTTCTGAAATTCTTATATAAAGCCACCCTTGAGCCATCGAGAATTATAGGAGGCCCCTCGTTCCTTTTCCATTTTGAAGTGTATTTATAATGGGTTTTAGAATTTAGACAGCTTCTTGTATTTGTAATAGAAAACTACTTAAGTATACTTATTTTTATAAATTACCAAAGACAGTCCATGGAAGGTCAATATTCTTTTTTTCCATTGCATGGGAAAAAATTGTATAGTGTCCTAAATCCTAATCATAAACTAATATAATCTATCAGCCCAAGGTTCATTTCTAGAGTGCTTTTATTTCTTTGCTGTGCTCCTCTCCACCAGTGTGCTTTGCTCGAGCTTTCCATGCTCTATGTTCCACCACACAATGTGTTCCACCTTATTATTATTATTATTATTTTTAGAAGAATAAGTGTAGTTCTTTATTTTTCAAATATTAATAGAGGAATAAAAGTGTGTTCCACCTTGTTTCCTTGGTGCCAAAGTCAAATCTTGAACACCTAGGCAAGCTGGGATGTCCTTTAATTTCATTGGGCTATCCCAAATTCTTCATGGAAAGTTAATATTATTAAAATTTGAATCATGGTGGTCATCAAAGTGGGCCCACTAATTTGGGTGTGTGGTCATTTGGCCTGATGTGGGCCAATTTTTTTTTATAATTAGAATGAGGACTCGAAGTCTCGAACACATCCACTTTCATAACTGCACAAGCAACCCAACCACCTGAGTTATAGGCTACTGTGATGTGGGCCACATTTGCCCAATAAGTCTAGCATATCACTTTTACATGTTAGTTGCTACTTTCTGGCTTCTGCATAGAAAAAAAAATCCCAGGAATCCAAAGGAAAAAAAATCTCACTTTGTAAAATGTCAAGGGTCCAAACACCATTTGCTATACTAATTCTCGTTGGATAATCTTCAAGTGTAGACTGCAAATAACTTCCAACTATATATAGAATATGATACTCTTAATTATATTTAAGTTAGAAAGTATAAAATAAAAAAAGTATTGGATTAGAGATCAGAGAAAGGGAGTTAGGGATTTGGGTTTTGGAATTAAATTTTAGAGATTAGGTTTTTTTTTTTAGAAATTACTGATTGGGGTTTTAGAAATATGGATTAGTGAATATAGATTAGGTGTTAAAAAGGAGAATCAGATATTAGAGATTAGGGATTAGACTTTAGGGAGTAGGGATTAGGGTTTCTAAATGTGGAATTGTAATGAGGGACTAGCAACAAAATCACATGGTAAGCCCGGGCAAAAAAATAAAAATAAAAAAAATAAAGAATTTTTAAACTTGGGGTTTTGTTTATAATACATCACTTATTAGAAATCTCATATGATAATAATGCCCTAATCTAAGGCTCTACCAAATGATAATAATTGTCCTATGTAGGTCCATGCCCATTAAGACATACATTATTCTTAAACTCAATTTTTGGTTAAATATACTTTATAAAACATTCACGAATCAAGATTTTCGCTAAAAATTAGAATGCTATTTTTTATTTTTTTTTGTAAACGTATTTATCAAAGAGATTTTATTCAATAAGATAAGGTAATTAAAGAAGAATAATCATCAAATATTTAATATGTAAATGGGGCAAGCATCTGATGTGGCTCAAAGAGAAGCCAATGTTGTCTTTCTTTTTGTAATGTGTATTTAGTATAGAAATATGCAATATAAGGACATGAAGAGTGATAGTTTAGGGATATTTAATTATTAATAAGATTAGAGGATAAGGATTAGGAACCATCCATTAAAGATATATTTGATTAATTGATTAAGGAGAGATATTGTAGGATTTATTAAGGAGAGTTATGATGGGGTAGATGGGAAACGTACCTAGCTACTCATTTAATCTCATTTAAAAACCTACATCAAATCTTCTAATTCAAAAGTCAATGCAATTTTAAGGCCGATTTCAATTGAAATCAATGTGGTCAACATTGAATAGAATGGTCAAAATAAATTGAGGTTGATTTCAATTGAAACTCTTTCGTATATAATATAATATCTAGCACAAAAACCTATGCTAAGCATGGGTATGCACATTCAATTCAAATTAAACGACAATAGATTAAAAAAATATTCTATATCACAAATAAAAATACAAATTATGAATAAGTTTGGAATGAACATCATAATAAAGTCTTAAATACGAAAGAGACTAAATATCAGAGAGGAGATGAATATCATAAACAAGCAAAAAAATGTGCACACCATTTGTGGAAGACACAAATCAAATATATTGTAAATCGGAAAAACAAATGGTGCACTTCCTGCTTCCCACTTCCTCTCTCAATCTCTACAATTGTCTTTGTAACTTAGCAAAATAAAGGAGTATCTAAAGAGAAAGAACAAGAATTGAAATGAGTGGTTGATGAGAGGAGGAAGTATGTGAAAAGATAGAATTATAGAGGTTGCATGTTTGTTAGAAGTAGTGGGGTAGATGGGAGTAGTATGAGTGAGGGAGTGCATGAGAGAGAACACGCTATTCAGTTGTAAAAATTGAATGTAACTTTTGGTCAAAATAGAAAGAAGGTCAAAATTAGATCCAAGCATTCTAGGTTAATGTATTATAATTAGGTATTGAAATTGGGATGTAGATTTAGGTTTTAAAATTAGGGATTTGGTTTTGATTTAGAGTTGCAATTAGATCAGGTTTATGTAATGGGGATAGGGTTTGAGTAGAGAGTAGTGGAGAAAGATGGAAAGAGAGACAAAAAAGGAGAATTGGAAAGGTGCCCTCTACTTATTATTCTCTCTCTTCTTTCGCTCCCTCCTCCCTCTATTTTTTCCTTTGGGACAATGTCCCTGGGACCACGCCTATTGAAATGAAATTTGACGACACATCCATAAGGAGATGTGATTTAAAAATATTTTTGACTGACACACCTTGACAAGAGGAGGCAGTCGACAATAAAAATTGGCTAAGTTCTTGAGTCTATTTCAAAGGAAAGTAACACTAGTCTGCCCCTAATCTACCTTTATCTACCATATGCAGCAATATGGTTTTTTCAATGACTAGGTTGAGGAATTAGGCACGGGATGGTTCAGATGGAACATGATCTTTATATAATAGGATAAATAAGATGATACATGATATACTATACTATCTTATTGTATGCAATCAGAAGATAGGGTAATCACCGAATTTTTAAGAGCAAGGAGCTATCCCTAAAACACGATATAGACTTTTTTACACAACTTATCTATCTTGGAGTCCTTGTAATAAGATTTAAAAACCTCTTTTGTTAGTAATAGAAAACTAACACAATAACCCATGCTGAGCTTGGGTATAACCCACGTAGCTATAATCCCTAGGGGTGCTCATGGACTAGGCCAGCTTGAGACCGACCCCGGTTTGGGCCGGGCTTTAGCCTTAATTTTTAGTAGCCGGGATGGGCCTGGATATAAACTATGGTCCCGTTTAATATATGGGCTGGGCTCCGATAAATGGTAGAGAGCCCAAGCCCGGCCCGAGTAATAGGCATTGTTTGAGTAAAAAATAGTATTTTTTTGTGAAGGGGAGGAGTTGAACACACATCCGCACCACTTACAAACAAACATTCTAACCGTGTGAGCTACAAGTTGAGATATTAAACCATTTCCCTTTTTTTTGAACTCCCCCCAGCTTACAAACAAACATTCTAACTGGGTGAGTTGCAAGTTGAGATATTAAACCATTTCCATTTTTTTTGAACTCCCCCCACCTTACAAACAAACATTCTAACTGGGTGAGCTGCAAGTTGAGATATTAAACTATTTCCAATTTTTTTTTATAAAATACAATAGACCCGGGCTTGGACTTACCCTATTCTAGGTGGGCTGGGCTTGGGCCAAGCACTTATAGCCTCGGCCTGGATATTGCTTAGCCCAGTCCATGGACACCCCTAGGATCCCCATTACATTTTACTACTTTTGAAATTGATTTGACAAATAATTACATATAAGCATTGGGCGATGCAGTGGTTAGGTTACTTATTTAAAAAGACAAGAGGTTATGGTCATGGGATTGAGATTTAAAAAAGTCAAAATTGAAAGTAATCTGGTCAAAATTGACATCAAAACCTTTGACTTTAATATATTATAATTCTATGTCCAATAACTTTGCTAAATTACCAGATACACTATGAGAAGTCTCTAATATGAAAACCTTAATTAGGTTTCTCG
The DNA here is from genome assembly GCA_029852735.1 of Persea americana. NCBI lineage: Eukaryota > Viridiplantae > Streptophyta > Magnoliopsida > Laurales > Lauraceae > Persea > Persea americana. The sequence continues at coordinate 55,420,094 of CM056813.1, read as the reverse complement.
TCCAAGTGGGCCCACCAATATAGCCATGTGAGCAATGCGGGCTACATTGCTGATGCTAAATTCCTTTTCTTGTTAGATAATTTTCTAGTTTAAGATTGCAAATAACATCCAATACAAATTATGTAACAGTCTCCATATTGGTTACAGCAGCCAAAAGAAACACCAAAAGACATGATCTAGATTAGATGAACATATATACATATACCTTTTCTTGGCCTCTTGGCTAAGATCAAGATTAGATGCACATATCTTGAATTAGCATTTCAGAACCATGGTTCTAAAGGAAATGTGAGAAACCATTCATTTTTCCTGAAAATCATTCACACAAATTATGCAATCCTATCCATTGGATTGGCTGACATCTACCTGTTTGGCATTTATCATTGCCATATTACTTTCAACTGCATTGCTTCAGTCTGATACACAGGGGCCACTATTCAGTTATACCATCAGTGGGGCTTCCATAAAATTCTCCTGATCTCTTAATATACTGTTGATCAGTGGCTCACAAGAATAGGGGGATGAAATTCCCAGGAAAGAGAGGAAGATCATTCTATTTTGGTGCGGCACAATTTTTTTTTTTTTTTTTTTATAGAAAATTGGACAAACTAAATTGATTTTTTTCAATAAAGAGAATTTCATTTTTCTATAGCAAAGGTAGAAATCCAGATTAGCTTTTTCCCAAAGTATTGAGAATATGTGAAGAGCAAAATCTTTTTGTTGCACAAATAAGGCCTCATATTATCTAGAAGCCCTAAAAAAGGGATTTTGACTATACAAGTGTCATAGACCGACGTTTGCCTTAAAGTTGTTTATATTTAAAAACCCCATATAGAATGGTTCATTGAAAAAAAAAAAAGAAAAAAAAGAAAAAAGACAACGTATGAACATGATAATTTTGTCTTTATATACCATGTGATATCTTACTACCTTGTAAGATATCACACAAAAATCTATTGAGAATATGCAAAGAGCAAAATCTTTTTGTTGCACAAATAAGGCCTCATATATCTAGAAGCCCTAAAAAAAGATTTTGACTATACAAGTGTCATTGACCAGAGGTTTGCCTTAAAGTTGTTTATATTTAAAAATCCCAAATAGAATGGTTCATAAAAAAAAAAAAAGAAGAAACGTATGAACATGATAATTTTGTCTATATATACCATGTGATATCCTGCTACGCTTGTAGGATATCTCACAAAAGTCCATTTCTCATCCCTGCTTTAAGATTCTTGTTTGCTGTGAAGAAAAGATGAAATATTTGCGATATCCTATTATTTTCAGATATTGCATGGTGCAATTCCTACACCCGTGAGATATCACACAATATAAGGATAAAATTATTATTTTTACACCGTCCTTTATCTCTCCCAACCGTTTTACAAAGAATTAAAATATATATATATAATATCAGTACTTGTGAAGAGTAATCAGGCCTTAGAGAATGAGTACGGTTGAAATCCCAAAATGATAAAAATGCCTAGTGCCTTCCTTCATCTAGAGCTGGATCTTCAAACACTCACTTAGTCCCTGCTTTAAGCCATACTGTTATTTAGCACTGTTGATTTGATGGGAACCACCTTAGATCAAGGGGTGCTAGAAAAAAGATTAAAAAAAAAAAAAAAATCCTATCTTATGATTTAGGAATGGTGGAGAATAGAAGGCCAAGCAACGGATGTCCAGGACCACCCATATTGGGAAGTTCCATATATGAGGTGGGGCCCACCAAGTCAAATGTGCAGTGGGCCCTATGCACATGGAAATTCATTGCTCAAGTTGCAGAGCCTGATACAAACTACTTAAAAACTTGATCTCATGACCGTTGGAGCCATCCCCGAAATGAGAAAATTTAAATAAAATGCCGTTAGAGAACTGACACCCTCTACAACGGTAGAAAATTTTCAAAAACGCTCGTCTCTCTTGACAGATCCACATTTCCTTACCCCTCCAAAGAAGAAAGCCTTTCTTCCACGAAAGTTGAAAAACCCATCAAAGCGAAGATCAAATGGAGTACTGCAAGAAGAAGAATCCCCCATCAATCGCTCCAAACAGACCTTCTGCAATTCCAAAACCCTTCTCTCCTGGTGAATCTCTCTCTCTCTCTCTCTCTCTCTCTCTCTCTCTCTCTCTCTCTCTAACTCTAGTTATCATTATTATTTTTGGTTTTTTGAGTTCTTTGTAACAGATCATCCAAAACCCCTTTTTGTTTGCCAGATTTTTACCTGAGAGCCTCTTTGGGAAAGGCTAATCGTGAAGAGATCAACGAGAATGATGAGCATTTTCATCAAAGAATAAGCCCCAGCTCACAGAACCCAAAGAAAGGGGCCAAGAACTTCATGTCACCGACCGTTTCTGCAGCTTCAAAGGCTGCTTTACCAAGAAAGAAGGTCTTGATGGAGAGAAATGAAGCTTTTGGCTCGGATTTCTCAGAGACCCAGATGGGGAAAAGCCCCAAATTCAGCGAGGGGGAAACCAGTCCTGATCTTCTTGGTTTGCCTTCGCAAATCACGCCCTTGTCGATGAAGGTTTCTGAATCTGGTTATAGCTCTGATTCGGCTTCTGCTTATCTTCCTTATGATCCTCTGACAAATTATCTGTCTCCAAGACCTCAATTCCTTCGCTACAAGCCGAACAGGCGTCTTGACAAGTTTCTTCATAGAAAGAGCAAATTGAGGAATGGGGAAGAAGGCGTATCGCTTGAAGGTGGCGGTTCGACCCAATCCCCCAAATTGTTTGAAGGGGAAGCACTCAAAAGTTCTTCCACTTCTTCTTCACAAGATGGAACTGAAGAACTGCAAGATGGGACTTGTTCAGGCGCTGATAGGTTGGATTCGAAGCCCTCTCATAATGAAGAAACCGAAGAAAGCGAGGGAGAGGATGACGATAATGATGTTGATGACGAAGAGAAGGAAGAAAGACTTTGGCATTCTTCTCTGGTATTGAAATCTCTTCTTCTCTTGGGCATTCTTTTCTTCACTACCCTTTACATATCTTCTGCAAACCGCCCAGCCATTCCAACTTGTTTGCAATTGTTACAAGGTTTAAGAGAAGGGTATTCAAAACATCATAAGCCGCTGTTCCAATTTACAGAGAACACGAGGCTTGATGTGGACCAGATTTCAGAAACTATCGAACCAGTTTCAAATACTAATGCAGACAATGAGATTCATGGGGATCTTCTGTTTGGAATGGTTGATTTGGAAGGAAGAGAATCATATGATGGTGTTCCATCAATGGTGGAAGAGATGGTTGTAGAATCAGAGGAAACTGATAATGATCTGTGTGAAGCTGGGGAAAGTGAAGAACCTGCTTTATCTAGTTTTATGGAGCAGGAGAAAGCAAATGAACAAAGTTTAATGGAAGTAATTGAGACCAATAAGGATGAAGAATTTGGGGAAGTCGAGGTGGGTGATTATGGAATGGCAGAAACTATAGAAGCTTCGAAGATTTTGGAGCTACAAGTAGAAGTTTATGACTCTTTACAAGTGCCTGAGACCCAATTTTCAGAGGATTCAGTTGCCCATGAAGACACTTATAGCACTTCTGAGAAAGAGCTTGTGGAGATATCTGAGACAGTTATTGATGAAGGGACTAGAAAACTAGAGATGGGTGAAGATGAAATAGTGAAACTCATGGAAATGGCTGAGCCTATATCTGAAAGTCAAGATCAGGGTAGACAAGTCCTAGATAATTCAGAATCTCCACATGGTTCCCATACCCAGTTAGTATTGGATTCATTTGCCCCTGCTATTGCCAGTGCTTCTGAAACCGAGCTAAATTCAGGAAAAGAAGACATTTCTTTGCTCGAATCCATTAAGAACAAGTTAAATAAAAGAGATGCTATTGTTGGACTTTCTCTGGTTTCAATGATTGCAGCATCTATGGCTTCGGGTTACCTTTGCCTTAAAAGCAGGAAGACTTCCGGGAATGATTCTTCCTCACGCACTTGCCAACAGCTACCCTCCAAATCTACGGTCTTAGAGAAGGGAAGTTTATCATTTCCGGAGAAAGAACAGGTCCTGCAGAAGGGTGATTCTTATGCAAATCCCTTGTCTTTGTCGCTTTCCAATGACAACTGGTATGAATCCTGTCGAACTAATCCGCCAAATGTGGAATTGCTTGGTGAATATGCAGTGGGTGAAATTAGCTTCTCAGAGCAGAGTTCCGATCAAAAATTGAGAGCAGGGGTTGAAGAAAGAAAAGTTTCTGAATCTCAAGTAAGTGAAAGGTTTACGAGGAGGAGCCTTCCTTCCAGTAGTCAGACGTACCCCACGGCTTCAGAATTCTCTATGGCAGAATCGCCTTCCAATGGAAGATCTGCCTCCACCCAGCAGAAGCTTATGGCGAAACAGGTGAGTATATATTTCAGTACTTCTGTTTTTTCTGTTTAATAAAGTTAGACATGGCATTCTCAACTAAATTACAGCGTTAGAACATATGCGGTTCAATTTGTGGTATTCCAGATGTAATTGCACTGTTACATAGTATTCTGAGTTTAATTACAGTGTTAGAAATGCTCACATGTGACATGAGATTCATCAGAACATTTTCCTTTAGAAGATCACACAGTACATGCACACAATGCAGTCTCAACACATTCGTACAAGCAGAAAAACAACACATGTATACTTGAAACTCTCATATTAGATTTATGAACGAGTGAAAAATCAAACATAATGCTGTGATATTAGAACTCAAACAATACTTGTGCATGAATAAACACAAACATGACTACATCACATATCTACTTGAAACTCTCATATTAGATTTATGAACCAATGGAAAATCAAACATAATGCTGTGATATTAGAACTCAAACAATACTTGTGCATGAATAAACACAGACATGAGTACATGCTTTTGTGCATTTGTATGGCTACATATGTCGGGTTCGGTGGTGCCTCTTCAATGGAAATTGAAGGAGAAAAACAAATGAGCCTGAATTCTTTTGTTCCAAAATTTGGTAAGATTTGATTTGTTTCAGTGGATGCTTTATGCGTGTCGCTGCTAGGGTTTCGATGTTTTACTTAACCTTTTTCTTGAAATCTTGCTTGCATTATCTAAAGACAGGGAAAAACAATACATGTAGGTAAGAAACCATATACCAACCTAAAAGCTTAATAAGCAGAAAGGTGGAAGGCACAAACAACCTAGGACTTGGGTGATGTGGGACTTCCCAACAATTTATATATACACATATATGATAAAGAACTCAGAATTACATGTTTTGATGTACATATAAACGGACTTAAGTTGGTTGGATGAACTTCTATTGAAGCAACAAATGAGGCTAACACATAATTTATGCCTTTAATTCTACATACCATATGATTCTTTTCTTTTCTTTTTTCCGATATATCTAATTCCTACATACCAAATGATTCAATTTATTGTTTTGGATACATCTTACACATACATATGCTATCCTGTTTCTGATTCTTGTCCACGTAGAATTCCTACATACCACTGTATGATGTGTCCACTATTTTGAATAACTCCTCAAATGGTGTGAAATTTGGGCCAGTGTGTGGGACATGTTTCAGCACCATAAAAGAAAGAAGAAGGGTTTTGGAGAATTTGTCTTGATATATGGCCTTCGAGCATCTCACACTCACTCTCCCTTTCAAGTGAGCTGTTGATCCCAACTTGACACTGATCCCACTAATATCCACTATTGTACTGAATCACTAATTACCCCTTGAATGCATGGGATTGGAGCTCATCCCCCTTACTACTGGATTAATCGATGAAAAAATTGCATATTCAATAACTTTGTGGGCTTTAAAATGTAGAGTTAGAATGCTTCGATGGGGACCAACTTTTCTCCGCAACCACTAATCCATCCATCCTGGATCTCCATCCTTTCCCATTGAAGTTGGCCTCCCACATCAGGTCTGTAAAGTTGAGCAAGGTGGGAACTCACTTACCTGAGTACAGGCTTATATATCATTTACAAAACCTTGTATCATCTACAAAATAAGCAGTCATCATCATGGTCAGGTTTTCATTACAGATAAAGCTTCCAATTGTTCATATGAAGAAACAATTAAGTCTAACTTTGTTTGCTTTTTACTTCAACAAAAGAATAATTTGTCTTATGAGGAATGTTTCTCGTTCAATTTCCTTAACTGTACTACTGTTCATGATCATTCTTTTCTCAAAAGGTGCAAAAATATTAAGCTTTTATCTTATCTTTTGATCATGGTCACAAAACATTTAAGATCATGATCAATTTGTTCAATCTCATGTAATTTCAAGTGATATATATAGGGAGAGTAGTTCCCATAAAATGACTCTTTGTTTTATGGAAATGCAGCAAGGAAGTAATACAGAAGAAGAGATGAATTCCAATGCTGTCATTAGAAACAGGAGAGGGGAGATTATAACTCCTGTCAGGCGCTCCAGCAGAATCCGCCATCGGGTCATGTCTCCATAAGCTTGATCTAGCTTGCTATCTGACAACATGCTGATTATTTTTTTCCTCCACGACAATTGAGACAGCTTCCTGCTGTTACAGATCCTTTTTTCTCTCTGTCCTAATGTTCTCTTTACAGCAAACTTTAGCCAAATATGTAGTCTAACCTCTGATGGGGCTGCTGGTAGCCAAATATGCAGTCTAACCTCTAATAGGGCTACTGGTTGTTTTTTTCACATTTTGATGTTCCATTTGTACCTGTAATCTTAACCTTTCAGACATCTATTAGAAATGTTGAACGTTATTTGCTGTTATAATCATCATTATCTGGGACTCTTGAATTTTTTATTTTTTATTTTTTGGTCATTTCATGTTGTGTTTGCACTCTAGTCTCTAAGCTTTAACCTTTTTAGACATCAGTTAGAAGAGGGCTATTTTTTAACATTATTTTCTGGTATAATAATCATTAATGCCATTGTTATGGCCATCATCGTCACATTAACTATAATTATATTGTTCTTGTTTCTCTTTTCTGCATTGTTATCATTATTATTATCATTATTTTTCTACAGTAATCACTATTATACTACTAAGTTGCCATAGCAGTTCCAGTACTAAATATTATAACAATGAAAATCATGTTGAGAGGAGATGATTTTCGAAGTACTGAGTGATGTCCTCATAGAGGTTTTCTTATGTCACGCAAAACATTTGGATATGGTACATCCAACCAGGAATGAGGTGGGACCTTTAGATGGTAGGTCCCGGACCCTACCATCTAAATTATGAGGCCCAGACAAGATGGTTCAACCATCAAGCTGGACAACCCCTTGAGTGCACTGAATATGGGCGTTTTTTTAGAACTTGTCAATCTTCTTTACCGATCCATTTATTTTGCATATGGGGCCTTGGATTGTAGAAAAACTTCATCAATAGGGAAGATTGATATCTATCTGGACCGTCCATGAAATTTCAATGATCATATGTGCCTATTTGGATGTTAAACCATCTAAATTATGAGGCCCAGACAAGATGGTTCAACCATCAAGCTGGACAACCCCTTGAGTGCACTGAATATGGGCCTTTTTTTAGAACTTGTCAATCTTCTTTACCGATCCATTTATTTTGCATATGGGGCCTTGGATTGTAGAAAAACTTCATCAATAGGGAAGATTGATATCTATCTGGACCGTTCATGAAATTGCAGTGATCATATGTGCCTGTTTGGATGTAAAACCTTTTTTCTTCACATCCAAACTACTATTTGGGAAGTCCAGTGGGGCAGAGGAAAAAATTAGATCATTCAGAGCATGTTTGTGCAGCCACTTTACGGTAAAAAAGCATGAAAAGTGAATACTTTCCTGCGATTCCGGAGAAAATCGTTTCCAATGGGACTGCAAGTTTGGACTTGGTTTTCAGCAGAGAGTGGAAAAGGTCTTTTGCCGAACCAGTTTTCCACAGTGCCACACAAATGTATTGTAGGCCTGTTTGTTTGCATGAAATTGAGTTCCCATGAATTTGTAATAAAATAGGTTCCACAAATTAAGGAATACTACAGAGGGGATATGGTGAAGAAGTTGGAGACGCATATCAGAACCTGGCTTTCCTTAGAATCTGATTTGATTTCTAAGGTGATGGTTGTGGTGAAGGATAGCCACTAGTGGATCCCTCACCTTTGTTTCTTTAATTTTAGCCCTTTTTTTTTTAACCATTTTGATAGGAATACAGTTTAGGCTGTATGGACTACAGGTAGAGGAAAAGTTGATGGACTGGAGGCCTTACAAAACCTCTATAAGGAACCATTCGCTAATTTACTCTTTTTAAAACTCAAAGAATTCAATCCAGTACAAACAAACTGGCCCTTGGTGTCTCGCATCCCCATGAGATACCCATTGAAGGCTCAGTTTTTAATCCCAAAACGTTTAGATGAATGCTTTCCCAGGTAAATAGAGCCCAAACATCACTTTATCAAAGGGACATTCACCTTTTGAATTGAAACAGTTTATCTCACAATAATTACATATGAGCTAAAATTGTAACATACGTTCTGCCTTAATCCAATGGTAAATAATCTGACCAGTCACATTCCTGTTCATGGGAGAAGAACAAGAAATGGAGATACAACTAAAGTCTAAATAGTGGATTGATCAAAGTAATATTCATTGTATTCATAAGATAATAATTAGATCGATAGGTGGCTCTCATCATTTGCAACGTTACAATCCAATGGTGAATATCCTCTCAATGAGTGTGACATTTGAGTGCACACCAATTCATGAGAGAAGTATTGAATCGGACCCCCAAAAGACACTTTGCACACAAAAAAAACATTTTTCACATGAAATCATGGGTGGTAATAGGGTATAATTCTGCGAGGAGAGGAATCTATAGAGTAGAGCTGCCCCTTATCAGTTTGTTTTTTTTTAACACTTGGTAGAAAATTGTAAATTATCTTATTTCTAAACTAGCCTAGAATCCATTGTACATTGGGTACTTTAAATGAAAATCCTAACTCCACCACTAAAGATGGTCTACCTTTTGTGCTCTGGCAGCACCATGGATCCTCACCAAGGATTGATCCATGGTGCTGTGGGTGAGAGTGAGACGAGTGGAAAACATCAAACAGAGAATCCATTTTCACTGTAAAGACAATTGAAAGGCTTATAGGAAAGAAGAGGTGAGAAGAAAGAGATTGATGGGAAAAATATAAAGGGGCGCGGGTCTCATCCCCACACCATATTTTTTTTTGTTTTTTGGTAGAACCCACACCATATATTAAAGAAGGTGAGTATTCTTATGCATACTTCGGTGAGGGACACTTCCCTTTTTGGGATTTTTCAAGTACAAAATGGAAATTTCAAGTACATAGGGTGAAGTACACTTGTACTTGAAAATTCTCAAAAAGGAAAGTGTCCCTCACCCTATAGGGAGGAAAGTATGCATAGGAATACTCCACATTAAAGAAAAAGGAAGAAGGTAACATGAGGACATGATACACAGTAGCAGTAGACAGGCCTGGTGTTTGTAGTTGAAGCTTGATGGGGCCCACCGACGTAGACATGTGGGCCCACCAAGGTCATCACTGGGAGGTCAGGAGGTTTGGCCCTGCTACATGACAAACATGAGGATGATGCCATCACCCAATTGAGCAACTCGCCAACGTTTTTGCTTCTCTTTTCTTCTTTTTGGGGTTGATTGTAACTGGTAAGGGCTTTCCTGCCAAGCACATGAATTTTCAAGGATGTGTTACCCACCAATGGCACAAGTTTTCAAGAAATCTCACAACTTCCCAGTGGCCCAAGTTTTCAAGAAATCTCACAACTTCCCATTAGCCCAAATAATATCTTCCCATTGGTACTTACTTGGAATTGCCATGGCCTAAAAATCTGGATCCTCTCATGGCTAAACTTATAGAATTCTTGGCGCCAAGAATTATATACCATTAGTGGAGCTCACCTATAAAATCCAAACTGTTCAAATTTCTTGCATGGCATTGTTTTATCTTCAAGTAAAATTGACAAATTGGTAGATCTCAGAATTGGCTTCCATCTAATGATGGGTAGGTGTATTTTGAGGATTTTAGGGTGTGTTTGTGCGGCATTCGCCGAAGACGAAATGGGCTCAGCAAGACGATTCCGAACTAAAAGCAGGAATCTTGAAATCCTCTCATTGCACAGAAAACAAGCATAAAAGGATGGAATCAGCTCCAATCCACGACCACACCAAACGGGCTAGCGAGGAAGGCGCTGGAATTTTCCGTTCCCTTCCTACGGCAACCCATATGCACAAACACATGCAACCTTAAAAGCTTTCCAAATTCTAGTAATCAAGTAAAGTGAGTGTGAACTTGAAAGAAATAAATTCTATGTATTTCACAAGTTTACATAGGTTCTCTTTATAGGAGAGAATACAAGCACAAAATCAGGAAACTGATTACAATAGTTAGTTGGCCTAACTAATTTTCTAATTTATAGCATTGACCAATATTCTAATTACAGCAACTATTTACAGCTAATAAAAATCCTAATATTTGGCAATCTTACTACCAAATCTTTATTTTTCAACACTACCCCTCAAGCTGGTTTGAAGATATCTTCCATAGCCAGCTTGCCAATTAGTTTGTTGAACTGTCTTGTAGGAGGTCCCTTTGTAAACACATCTGCAACCTGCTCAGTAGTAGGAATGTACGGCATACAGATCAATCCGTTTTTGAGCTTTTCCTCGATGAAGTGTTTGTCTACTTCCACGTGCTTTGTTCTGTCATGAAGCACTGGATTGTGAGCAATCGAAATAGCAGCTTTATTGTCACAGTATACTTTCATAGGCAATGGATTATAGATCTTCAAGTCGTCCAATAGTCTCTTAATCCACAACACCTCACAGATTCCATGAGCAACTAATCTAAACTCAGCCTCTGCGCTGCTTCTTGCTACCACAGTCTGTTTTTTACTCAGCCAGGTGACAAGATTACCTCCAACAAAGGTACAGTAGCCAGAAGTTGACCGTCTATTAGTAACACTCCCAGCCCAATCCGCATCTATATAGGCTTCTACTTGCAAATGTCCATGATTTTTGAATAGTAGACCTCTTCTAGCGGTCCCCTTTAGATATCGGAGAATTCTGTAGACTGCATCAAAGTGTTCTTGTCTAGGTGAATGCATGAACTGGCTAACCATGCTGATTGCAAAAGCTATATCTGGACGTGTATGTGACAAGTAGATCAGTCTTCCAACAAGTCTTTGATACTGCTCTCTATTCATAACTTCTTCAACTTTCGAAGGCTGCAACTTGAGGTTGGGCTCAATGGGTGTCTCGGCTGGTTTGCACCCTAGCAGACCTATCTCACCAAGTAAATCAAGAACATATTTACGTTGGTTCACAAATATACCTTCTTTGGATCTAGCAAACTCCATTCCAAGAAAGTATCTCAATGCACCCAAATCCTTGATCTCGAAGTCAGCTGCAAGTCGCTTTTTCAGTCTCTCCAATTCTTCATTGTCATCACCTGTCAAGACTATGTCATCCACATAGACAATTAAGACTACAACCTTGCCTTCTCTCTGATAGTAGCCACAACTCTTCACAGCTTTCCCAAATCTTTCAAACCAAGCTCTAGGGGACTGTTTGAGACCATATAAAGATTTTTTTAGTCTACAGACTTTATTTGGTCCCAAATTTCCCTCAAACCCTAGTGGTAGATTCATAAAGACCTCCCCCTCAAGATCTCCATTTAAAAAGGCATTTTTTTACATCTAATTGGTGTAATGGCCAGTTAAAATTCACAGCCAAAGATAACAAGATTCTGATTGAGTTTATCTTGGCTACAGGAGCAAAGGTTTCCTGATAATCAATTCCATAGGTTTGGGTAAACCCTTTTGCTACTAGTCGTACCTCGTACCTCTCTATGCTACCATCAACTTTACATTTCACAGTAAATACCCACTTGCAACCCACTGTTCTTTTCTCCTTAGGTAAATTAACTATCTCCCAAGTACTGCTTCTTCTAAGTGCATTCATCTCTTCCATCACTGCTAATTTCCAAGTCGGATAATCAAGAGCTTCCTTAATGTTTCTCGGGACAAACAAGTGTGAGATTTTTGAGGTAAAAGCCCTATGAGTATAAGAGAGTTTTTCATAAGAAAGGTATTTGGCAATGGGATATTTGGGATTCCTCTTAAGAGTTCGAGTACCTCTCTTTACAACTATAGGAATATCAAGGTCTGATTGTTCTTGATTAAGAGAAGCAACAGGAACTGAAAATGAGTTAGGATCAGAACTATTAGGAGATCCAGTTCCCGAAGGTCAAGATTGATCATTTCCAAGAGGAATAGGCTGATTTTGACTCTTTTGATGAGGTCTTCTCCAAGTATAAACCAAAGGCTCAGTATTGGACATTTTTGTGCCCGGTTGTAGTGATTCTCCCCCTACTTCAGATACAGTAATGTTTGGCACTATATGACTAGGATTTCCTTCGTTGTTTTCATTAGTTTTATCACATTGTTCCTGACTTTGAATTTCGGGAATAACAGTAGGATGAGAAGAATGAGGTGAAGTAGTCAAAATTATATTTGGTAAAGGAGTAGGAGATAAATCCCAAAATTTTCCTTCCATCACCTCATTCTCCCCCTGAAGAGAATTTTTGTGAAAGTAGGATTTATTTTCTAAGAAAGAGACATCCATACTCACATAAATTTTTTTTGTTTGGGGATTATAGCACTTATATCCCTTTTTATTAGAAGCATACCCTATGAAAACACAATTTTCAGCCCGAGGATCAAGTTTGGACCGAGCGTGATTGGGTATATGAACAAAAGCTATGCAGCCAAAAACCTTTAGAGGTAAATCCGAGTATATCCTTGATAAGGGAAATTTTTTTTGAAAACATTCTAAAGGCGTGCTATATCTTAAAACACGTGTAGGCATTCTATTAATTAAATAAGAGGCTGTTAAAACAACATCCCCCCAAAGATACTTTGGAACATTCATTGAAAACATTATAGCACGAGCCACCTCAAGTAAATGTTTATTTTTTCTTTCAACAATTCCATTTTGTTGAGGAGTATCCACACAACTAGACTGATGATGGATACCTTTTTCCTTCAAAAAACTCCCCAAAAGGTCTTTCAAATACTCGATTCCATTATCAGTGTGAAAAATGCTAATTTTTACTTGAAACTGAGTTTCAACCATTGTGTAAAAATTCTTAAAAATTGTTTCAACCTCAGATTTTTCATTCATCAAATAAACCCAACATAAACAGGTATGATCATCTATGAAGGTAACAAACCATTTTTTCCTAGAGATAGTAGTGACTCTTGAAGGTCCCCAAACATCACTATGTATTAAATAAAATGGTTTTGAAGAAGTATAAGGTTTTGGCAAATAAGTAGTACGATGACTCTTAGATAAGCAACAACTTTCACAATAGAATGACGAAAAATCCAAACCCCTAAATAAAGTAGGAAACAAATGTTAAGATATGGAAAGCTAGGTGTATTAAATAAAATGGTTTTGAAGAAGTATAAGGTTTTGGCAAATAAGTAGTACGATGACTCTTAGATAAGCAACAACTTTCACAATAGAATGACGAAAAATCCAAACCCCTAAATAAAGTAGGAAACAAATGTTTAAGATATGGAAAGCTAGGATGTCCTAGTCTTAAATGCCAAAGCATTATTTGTTCATACATAGTAGTAGAACTAACACTACTAAGGCCCTGAGCCTTTTTATTAATGGAGGAGTCGCCATCAAAGTAGTAAAGTCCATCTATTATCTTAGCACTGCCAATCCTCTTCCCCGAGTTCCGGTCTTGAAATTCACAGTAAGAATCACAGAAAATTACACGACAATTAGATTCTTTGGTTAGTTTACTCACAGACAAAAGGTTACAGACTAGTTTAGGGACATGGAGAACCGATTTAAGATCTATATTCTCAGATAATTTTATCAAACCTTTTCCTGCAATAGGTGAGAAACTACCATGTGCAATTTTAATTTTTTCAAGGCCAGAACATGGTGAGTAAGTGCTAAAAAGATTGGAAAGACTTGTCATATGATCAGAGGCTCCAAAATCGATGATCCATGGAGCAGAATTTAAACAACAAGAAAGGGCATTAAGTGCACTACCTGTTTGTGCAAGAGAAACACTAGGAATACCAAATGAGGAAATAGATTTTAGTAGCTTCAGAAGGTGATCCGTCTGCTCATTGCTGAAGGGACTTGTCTCAGCTTCATTGGCAGTAGGAACCTGTTAGAATTTTGTGTTGGCTTAATTCTTGGGTTGGATAAAACTCTAGGGGTCCATTGAGTTGTATTTCGTATTTAGAAAAGGACTCTGAAGATAGAAGGCTGGGAGAAAAATCGCTGAAATTCCAAATCATACAGAATGTGATTCGCTCGAGTGACCAATGCATTCGCTCGAGCGAACCCAGACAGAATGTGTTTCGCTCGACTCACCTTTGTGCTAGCACTAGCGATGATCTGAAACTCGAAGATAGTGGCTTGTCCGCTCGAGCGGACTCCTTGGTAGCTCGAGCGAACCTGGGCAATTTTTAGAAACTTCTCTGTTTTCTTTCCTGATTTGTCTCAAAGTTGTGTTGCCGATTCCTAATCATATTACAACACATGATGCACGAATCCAATGCTATATAAAGGACTCAAGGGCTATTCTAAAAGGATCCCCTCACCTCTCAAGTTCTGATTTGGAGATTTAGTTGAGAGAATTCTTCTCTAGAGTTTTATTGAGGAGTTGTGCTGCCAAGTTCTCTAGAGCCAAGTTCTTCTGCATCCTTTGTAGAAGATCATCTTCTTGTATAAAAGATTTGAGGAGTCAAGTGCTGGATTGAGTCTGTTGCAATCAGCGGTGTGAAGTCGTTGAAGCGTGAAGCGACACAAGGTAACTTCAGTCCTTAGGTAGGGGATATCTGGGGAAAAAATATGAGTTTCTTGTAATTGCGAGATTTATAGTGCTTGATTAGATTCAGTTTGGATCCGTGGTTTTTTATCCGGTTAGGGTTTTTCACGTAAAAATTTGGTGTTCTTGTAGTGTGTGCTTGTGATTTTATTTCCGCTGCATATTTATTATTTTTGCACACTTTTGAATTGATTTATTGAGTAGTCCAATCTAGAGATCTCAAAACTTTCAAAACCACACGGCTATTTCTGTCACCAGGCTTGTTACTTTTCCAATTCGTTGGTTTTCCATGGATTTTCCAACAGTTTTCTAGCGTATGGCGCAGTTTGTTGCAGTAGTCTCACCAGACCCGTGGCTTCTCTTCAGATTTTCGCTGAAAATTGGCTGCTTTATTAGCAGCAGCCTCGGCAACAACTAGGGCAGAACTCTCAACGGGCCCATAGGCAGTCTTTTTCCCCAACATTACATGTTTGCGGCTCTCTTCTCGCCAAACCTCAGCAAACACCTCACCAATTGGAGGAAGTGGAGTCCTGCTAATGATCCGTCCCCGTACTTCATCAAATTCCACATTGAGCCCAGCCAGGAATTTGTAAATACGATGAGCCTCCATAGTCTGTCTATAGTGATTGGCATCTTTGGTGGATTTCCATTCATAATCATTGAACAAATCCAAATCCTGCCAAAGGTGCTTCAATGAATTGAAATACTTGGTGATCGAGTCTTCTCCCTGCCGAATTTCACCAAGTTTCAGAGTCAATTCGTATACCTAAGATTGATTTCCCAAATCAGAGTACATCTGATTCACATTGTCCCAGAGCTCTTTGGCCGTGGAGTAGCACATATACTTGGAGTTGATATCCTCGTCCATGGAGTTCACAAGCCAAGTCATCACCATTGAGTTTTCTGCATCCCAAGTCACGTATGTTGGGTCCTCCAGTGTTGGTGCCTTCTTGTCTCCCGTTAGGTACCCAATCTTTCCCCACCCTCTGATATACATCTGAACAGACTGAGACAATCGTAAATAATTGTCACCATTGAGGCGAATAGTGGTGATCTGAACAGAGTAAGCATCGGTATTGGAGTGGGGGGTTGTGACAGACAGGCTTGACACAGAGGAAACGTTAGACATTTGGAATTTCTTAGGAGGTCTCTGATACCAAGTGAACTTGAAAGAAATAAATTCTATGTATTTCACAAGTTTACATAGGTTCTCTTTATGGGAGAGAATATAGGTACAAAATCAGGAAACTGATTACAATAGCTAGCTGGCCTAACTAAATTTCTAAGTTACAGTATTGACCAATATTCTAATTACAGTAACTAAATATTCTAATTACAGTAACTATTTACAGCTAATGAAACTCCTAATATTTGGTAATCTTACTACCAAATCTTTATTTTTCAACAGTGAGCTAGGTAGCCTCCACAAGCTAGGCTGTTTCATGTACAAGGATGACTTCCTTGTAATATATAAAAGAGGACGAAGAGAGAAGAGAATACATGGCTTCATTATCATCAAGATCTTATAGAGAAAAATCTTAAGACCCATCAGAATAATATGTATCTATATTAGAGCTTCATTTTGAGGAAAAGAAATTAAGAACACTTAGGGGCATGTTTCAATCATGTAGGAGATGGTTATGTTTGTATAACAGTGCCACGTACTACTGCGTGGGAATTTTGGTTTCTGACCGTGGACATTTTATCTTGCTCTGGCTTATCCATTTGCTCGTTTCCAAGACATCTGAACTTCTCTTTCATTGAGCAAAGAAACTCTTGCACTAATTGCTTTTCATGGTGCATATAAACAAACTTTAGAAGAGTCTAATCCTCCACAGGGATTTTATAGTCTCTCTGTCTTTCCCAAAATCAAAACCTCCCATATTTATAAAGTCCATCAATTCTGCTAGATTCAAGGAAGAAATTTAACTAAGCCATCTATCAAGGCAAGTAAGCCACTTCAATATTATTATTCATCCAACCTAAAAATCATAAAACCAACATTCATTAGATGCCATTACAATTTTGATTATCCATTTAATGGTCCCAAACTTTGATTCCTATAACAGTCATTTCAATCTAATTCAGTAAACATCCAATCAACAAGAAGTCTCTT
Source organism: Persea americana (assembly GCA_029852735.1). NCBI lineage: Eukaryota > Viridiplantae > Streptophyta > Magnoliopsida > Laurales > Lauraceae > Persea > Persea americana. The sequence goes on along the minus strand of CM056813.1, from coordinate 55,403,150 downwards.
TTATCCAAATTCCAATTAGCCCACTCACATGCTCTATCCTCCCTCCTCCAAGAGTTGGACAAGATTTTGTCCTCTCTCCACCCACTGTATCATTATGCAATTGTAAATGCGGATTTTTCCAAAATGAATCTCTTTGTTTCATTTTGGTTTTCTCCTCCTTCATCCTATTTATATGCAGCAGCAAACACACACCAATTTTATCTTCTGTACTGTATACATAAAGGAGGCGGGTCTTGTAGGGACCGTCCTTACGGTCCGCACCGTTTAGAATGCCCACTATGACCCTCTTTATAAGTCATCCAAATTGACCACTCATTCATAACCTCCTTATAGGCATTGAATCCCATGAATTTGCATGGATTCAGATGAATTAGACCGTTGGATTGAAGGTCAATTTTCCGTCTTTGATATAAAGCTATTAAACTTGTGGACCATGGATGAAGGGGTTAAAAGTATTAGATTGAGTTCAAATTTGATATGTAAGTTGGCCCCACTTGGATCTTTCAATCCCCTTTTTTCCCATGACTAGTGGGGTCTCATAATGGGCCCCAATAGACGGTCCACACAATAAACCGTAAGGCCGGTCTTTATAGGACCGCCTCCCATGTCTAAAATATACACATGCATCTATCTCTCAACACTCAGGGCAGGACTACTCTCTCTCTTCTTACAGTGTAGTGTATACATGCAAAGAAAGAACTAATCTTTACTTATAAATGACTTCCCTCAAACCATCTTGATTCAAAGAAAACCACCTTGCAGGAGAAAAGCCACCAATATTCAAACTTTCAACTACAAATGCCACCATCATTGCCTTGTTCATCTCCATCCTCCTCTTCACCATCTCTTTATTCTCTCCTCCTCCCAAATCAACCTACCACTCCCTCTACATCTCCTCCGCCCCTAAAGCCACCATCCCCCACCACCTCTTCTCCCATACCGCCGCCCCCACGTCGCCGGATCTCCGGCCAATGCCGCCGCAGACGCCCACGTTATCTCCACCCTCTCCTCATTCGGCATACGTACACGTACCGTATCCGACGACGTATCCTTACCGTATCCCGTATCTCGCTCCCTTTCGCTGACTCTCCCTCCCCACCCTCCCGCTACCTTCCCCCTCCGCCAGGAGCCGTACGCCGGCGGCCCCCATGCCGACGTCGCCGGCCAGGCCATACCCATGTTCCATGCCTACTCCAGGCCGGGGTCCGCCGCAGGCCACGTGGCGTACGCGAACTACGGACGCGTGGAGGATTTCGAATGGTTGACGGAGATGGGTGTCGACGTTTCCTGCGCCGTTGTCTTGGCCAGGTACGGCAAGGTTTTCAGGGGAGATATTGTCCGGAATACCCACGACGCCGGCACTGTTGGGGTGGTTTTGTATACGGATTCCAAGGACTACGGCAGCGGCGGGGGCCGGAGGTGGTTTCCGGACGAGGAGAGGATGCCGCCAAGTGGGGTCCAGCTGGGAACCGTTTTTTCGGGTTCCGGCGATCCGACCACACCCGGGTGGCCCAGTACTCGATCATGTGCGAGGATGTCTGATGAAGAAGTGGGGTCCTCTGGGTGGGCCCCACTCATCCCGTCCCTCCCAGTGTCATCAGCCGACGGCGAGGCAACCCTACCGGCGATACGAGGACACATGGCGCCTGATGATTGGCAGGGTGGGGCCCATGACCTAGTCTACAGGGTTGGCCCAGGTCCAGGAGTTCTCAACCTCACATGCAATGTAAGAAAACCCATGCTTGGGAAATGATTTGCATGAAATTGGCCACAATGGTTTTGTTCTGTCTCTGTTGTTTATACACTAAAATCTCTGACTTGGGTTTGTTCTGGTCCTGTGAATTGGAAATTTTTGGGACCCATTTGGACTATAGCCAGCACTATTTTCAAGTCAAAAGATACAGTCTAGCACTTTTCTTTTCTTTTCTTTCAATTCTCTTTTGGATCTTGTCTCTAAAATGCAACCTTTTTGGGGCCTTTTGGTTTCACTAAAATGGCATTGGTGGGATTGTGATTGAAAATTTCAGGGGACTCAGAGCATAACTACAATCCAAAATGTTTTTGGCGTGATCCAAGGAGTAGAAGAACCAGACAGGTCAGGCTTTCTTTACTTTATGCAACTCCACTAACAGTTAATTAGCTTAGCTCCTAAGACAATTTTTTCTTTCTTAGCTATCTTATGAAATGTCTATAGTTTGTTGTTAGTGTTGGCATTGTCTAATTGAGAGGTATTCCTAGCAGTTGAGTTGTAGCATATAGGACTTGTTTGGAGAACGGCTCGTTACCCCAGTAGTAAGGAGTGGCAGTTCTCATTGGGAGGGCCAGGCTTAGAACCTGGCCTCCCCCCTCCTTGCATGTGTGAGTTGCTATTACCTCATGTGTGAGTTGTGCCTCCTCACATGTGTAAGTTCGCATTACCTCACATGTGTGAGTCACTTAGGGTCTTAGCCCCTTCGCTGGGGTACCAAAAAAACATAGGACTTGTTTGGAACATGTGGTTAACAAGTGGAAGATTTACTTGAGAGCTTGTGCTGGATAAGGTAAAAGGAGGGTTTAGCACAAGGCTTGTAGCCCTTCAATATTATCCATTGTAAATGCTGGAAAGGTCGAATGAATGGAGAACCTTATCCGCTCCCCGATGGGGAATTCACTACTTGTGAATACCTTGTGAGTTTTTGAATATTGGGAGACTTTATTTTCTATCCAGCTTATTTCTTTTATCTTGCTTTATTGGAGAATAACTGTAAACCGGTCCTAAGAAACTTGATCCATGCACCCTATTGAGCTATCACTTATCCCAAAACCAATTGGTGATGGGAAATGGCACAACAATGGTTTTATGGTCTGATGGTTGTGTTCGGAAGGCATTCGAGAGGAGACTCGAACCCCCAACCTTATCACTTGTAGGATCTCAAACCCCATTGAGCTACCACTTATTCCAAAACCAATTGGTGATGGGAAACGGCACAACAATGGTTTTACAGTCTGTTGGTTGTGTTAGGAAGGCATTCGAGCATCACTCCACCACGGGTGCACATGATGGTTGTATCAAGGACTTAACAGGATGCCTTACCACTGCACTATGTGCTGGCTCAGCAACTATACCACTTTTGTTGAATGGTCACGTCACAAAGAATGGTTGTGGTGTTGCCTTCATTGTGTCTCAATAGTCTTGGTCTTTGTTGCATTTTACATTGTGGTCCGGAAGAATTAAGCTTTATGTGGTCCCTTTGATCTCCATCTCCAAAGTGTAATAACTTGGGGAGAAGTCGAATTGTCTTCTAGTGGTTTTTTTCTTTTGTACTTTAATCCCTCCTCTTTCCTTTGTCCTTGAGTTGACCCTTACTTCCCTTTTACTCTCCCCCTCATGTAAAGAAACAGGCCCCAAAGGTTTCCTCTATGACAATTCTAACCCTTCTTTTAGTAGCTTGCTAACAGAAGATAAAACAAGGATACAACAATGGTTTCAGTACAATGAAAAGAAGTACAATGTCTTTCATTCAATGAAAAGAAGATCAAAGATCGAATATTTATTGTTAGAGACTAGAGTAAAAATGGCCCTAGTCTTTCTTCAGCCCCTTGGCTTCTCCATCCTTGACTTCGGCCTTCTTACGCCAGTTCGCAGACATCCATTGAAATCTTTTTAGCAACATAATTGGCCTGATAAGCATCATTATCCCCTTCCAGCTGGTATGTTAGCAGCAATATCTTTGGGGCTGCATTTGTGACTGTGTGCTGCATCAAGGACATTATCATCAATTTTATTGCTGCTTGGCTGCTAATTTTTTACTATTTATAGATATGTTCTTCTCGGTAATCATCGTGATGCATGGACATTTGGTGCGGTTGGTCCTAACAGCGGAACTGCAGCTTTACTTGAGGTATGGCTCGTTATTTTGGCTATAAGGGAATATGCATTCTTCGCCATATCTATAAAGAGATCGATAAGAGATCAAAATTCAGAAGGGCTGTGCTAGTTTTCTCAATCAACATGGATATAATATCATCTAAATTTACCATCCTTGAATTTATTAACAATGCCATGCCCACACATGCTTATGTGTGTATCCACTAAATTTACCTGCAGTGTGATGAAAGAACCATCAATGACAAAAGGCTGGGTTTTTCTGGTGCCTTAGTTAATTTACAGTGGCTATCCAGCCACATCTGAAATGAAGACTCTTAAGGTGATTAATGCATGCACATAAGCCATGTGCATTCAGAATTTGTAGTGGCATTTTAAGATTGTTCTCTGTTATTGAGCCTGGCCATTTTATATCTCAAAATTGAGTGTTTATGAGCTAGCCCTCGACCACACTGAAGGGCTATCTGGATTCTGGAAGAAAGATAACAATCTATCTTAAACAACACCTTCCCCTGTGGTTCTGTACCATACACAAAAGGGACATCTTTGGATAATAATTGCAAAACATATGTTTCCCTACACCATGAGCAATTTAGTTTGGCTGATTTGCATAATGCCGATCGATGAGGCTCAATTCCTCATCAGAGCACCTAGTGCATCTTTTGGTAGATGGGAGGCCCAAACAATCATCTCCATGTTGTCATTATCATATTCATTTATTTTGCTTCTCATGTTATCTTGTATTACTTGATTATTATAGGTAGCACGGAGGCTGGGAAATTGCATAGAAGAGGATGGAGACCTCAGCGAACCATTTTGTTGTGCAACTGGGATGCTGAGGAATTTGGGCTGCTCTCTCTCTCTCTCTCTCTCTCATACTTTGATCAGATGATCTAACCATCTTTACATTTTCCATAAATTAACTGTTTGTTTCTTGAACCATTGATTGGGATGATTTGTATAATTTGATAAAGTTGCAAGAAATCCAGTAGTGAGAGGAATCATCAAATGGATGGTGATTTCCTTTTTTCTTCCTTCCTTGAAACAAGTGATCTAGATTGCTCAAGTTGCACATTATTGATTGCTATAAGGAGACATTGTTGATTGTTATAATAAAATGGTGCTTTGAACCGAGTGGACGGCAATGATTGATGATGTGGGCTATCCATATGTCCAGATAATCATTTGCGATTAGTTGCAAAGTGATTGATGGTGAAACACCTCTTCAGGGTTCTATCCATTTGTCTCTCTATTTATTTTCTTTTTATTTTTTGGGAAGCATCTATTTCATATATGAATTTTTCAGATAGGATCGACAGAATGGGTCGAAGAGAACAAGGAACTGTTGTCCTCAAGGGCTGTTGCTTATGTCAATGTAGATTCTGCCGTCTCTGGTACTGGATTTCATGCCTCTTCCACTCCTCAGATAGACAAACTACTCAAACATGTCACTCAACAGGTTTCTCGCCGTTGTTAATTTCTGGTAATTCACTTCTTATTACAATTCTTCTCTCATTAGGCTTCATCATCTTTTCCAATTTCCCTTATTTAAAGGTTCAGGACCCAGATAACTCCTCACAAACAGTTTATGAATCATGGACCAGGTCTGAGGATCTCCCCATGGTACGTACTTTAAGCAGATCTGTGCAACAAGTTTAAAGTAAAAAACTAGTAAATCTCCATGTACTCTGAAGCTTTTTTTTTTTGAATGGGTACTCTGAAGCTCTAATTAAGAAATTTCTCCAATGCGAAAGTTACTCGAGCTATATGTCTATTGACTTGACTGGAGGTGGATGTTGGGCTTTCATTGTTAAATAACTCTACTAGTGAATATATTAATGGTAGCATTGATACTGTTTATTCTGGTCCGTGAAGATTGGGAGGTTAGGAGGTGGGTGGTCGGATTTTGCCGCTTTCATCCAACATGTTGGAGTTCCCGCTGTTGACATGTTCTTTGGAGGAGGTATCCATGTAAAATATTTCCCTGTTTTGTTTGAAATTTAATTTTTTCCGTGTTACTTTCTGAACTCTTTTGACAGAAGAATTGATGGTGTGTAACTGTAGTTCCTTTAAGTTAAGGAATTATCAAACTACAATATTGATAATAGTTAGGGTTCAGTGTGAATTCAATAATGCACACACACTTGATGTTAGACATGGTCACATGAGGCCCACATAGGCCACCTGGGTTTGCCCCATGTTTGAGTGATTCCTAATGGATCTCTCTCTCTCTCTCTCTCTCTCTCTCTCTCTCTCTCTCTCTCTCTCTCTCTCTCTCCCCTCTTTATGTATGTCATATAGGGCGGGTAAACTCATGGTTTAAAATATTGGCTGATATGGAACACTTGTGGTCTTGGAGAAAAAAAAAAACTAGGGACATTGACCGTACCACTGCTCTTACATCTGACATTTGCCCCACAATATTCAAACTTCAAATATTTACCACATAACTGTTTGTACAATAACGGTGGGATATCGCACGACCCTAGGATATCGCACATGGTAGTATTTGCGATATCACATGGCCCTAGGATATCGCGCAGTATGATGTGTGCGATATCACACAGCCCTAGGATATCGCACAAGGGAAATAATTTAACTTTGACCTTTCATGGGCGAATGTTAAGTCTAAGAGCCGCTCTCCAGGCAATATCCCAAAAATCTACCTATGGTCTTCATCGATTTAGAGAGAGCCTACAGTAGGGTACCTCAATATTTGATTTGGTGGATTTTAGATAAAAGGAATGTTCTGAGATGTTATATTGACATCATTGAAGACATATATGAGGGAGTGGTAACGACTATGAGAACTACTTGTAGAGAGACATACGAGGTTCTAGTGACCATAGGTTTGAATCAAGGGTTAAGCCCTTATCTCTTTGCACTGATTATAGACTAGTTAATTGCTCCTAAACAAGAGGAGGTACCCTAGTGTATATCGTTTGAAGATAATATAGTGTTGGTGGATGAATCAAGTGCACCATTTGATTAGACGTACTCATGGACGTATGTATTCATGTCCTCGTGAATTAGTAGTTTAATAAAAAAGAAAATACTTCATACATAAATCAATTTGGGATGATGATGATCATGATGATGAATACTTCATGCATAAATGAAGATGGAATTTTTCCTTTTTAACTAACAATATGTTTATATTTTGGATATTCCTATTGTCAGTATCTGAATAACTTTATCTGATGCAGGATGCCCAGTTTACCACTCTCTGTATGACGATTTCATCTGGATGCAGAAATTTGGGGATCCAATATTCCAAAGGCATGTTGCAGGTAATTGTCGTGCTCTTCTTATAACGCGTTAAACAGCGAGGTCCAAAGATCAAGGGGTTAGGATGATCCTATGGGGCTAATTGTCGTCAAAGTGTTGGGTTTGAACCTGTTTGGTACCTTTCGGTGGCTTGAGCTTGTTGGATGATCTAGAAGAAAACAGGACTCTTTAAAGCTTGTATGTTGCTGTGAGAGGATCAGCTTCAATTAATCTCATCGAATGTCACGTGTTGTCTGATCAAAAGTGAGGGAAAAGTCAATTTAGAAACAGTCAATAGATCCTAATCACTGCATTTCATCACACACAGCAACATCTAATGAAATTTCACTTTTGATCAGACGGCTAGCAAAGCAAACTTTTTTTCAGTGGGCTCCACCTAATGATGCAACCTGGTTACTGAAAGGCTTCATTGCATTACCCTATGCTAGCAAAAGAACAAAACTTCTTTTAGGTTTTGAGTTCTTGTTGCCTTTGTCGTGGATGATAGTAATACCTTTAGCAACCTTTTATCTATCTGTCATTATGTCGTTTGTGTGTCCATATCCTCTTAAGGGCAGGGCTCTAAGAATTTTGATGGGCCAATGCTATAAATCCATCAGTGATGTCCATATTGACATGACTTGTCATCTCAACCATTAGATTGTCCCACTACTAAACAAAATGAAGAGAACCAAAATTTATGCATTTTTGCTTCTTTAGTATTTGTTTATGTATGTTTGTATCTCTCTCTCTAGTCTCTACACACACACAATTGATAATAACTTTTAATTTCAATTTCAATTTCAATTATATATGTTCTTTTTTGCTCTTTTTCTTCAAATAGCTGCAGGCATTTGGGGACTGCTTGCACTCAAGCTGGCTGATGAAGAGGTCCTGCCTTTTGATTATCTCTCCTATGCTTTTGAGCTCCAAGTAAGCATTCCATCCATCCTTATGCACACATATGCTTAGTGCTCTCATGCAAGTACCTGCACACACACATATACATGTATAAATTCATGTAAGTGTACTAGATACATACCTATACAGGATTCATGTGCACTTTTATTATAGTGAGATGTTGATGACTAACCGAGAAGCACAAAGGAATTAGAAGAAGAGATTTTGGGCAAGTTTGTAAGCTTCACTGCCTTGTACAAGTCCATAAGGGAACTCAAGAAGGCAGCAACCAAGATAAATGCACAAAGAAAGGTATCACTTGTTTTTCTGCATCAAGTACTTTTTTATTGATTTAGGTAGAATGGACTTGGACAAGTATTGTCATTTGGTACTCAAGAGTAATAAAGGGGCATCACTATTACAGGCATTAAAAAGCTGTGGCAGGGCATCAATGTGGGGAAAGGAGTCGAAGGACCCACTAAAAGTGAGAGAACTGAATGACAGACTAATGATGGCTGAACGGGCATTTGCAGATAGAGATGGGCTTTTTGAAAGGCCATGGTACAAGCATTTGGTAAGTCTTTTTCATGTGTGCCTTAGGAATGGAATGAATGACAAAGCAAGCTTAGAAATGATGAAGTGTACTATAGAGGAAGCCAAAGGGTGGTCAGGGAGTTGTTCAAGCCCATCTCATTTCTTATTGGGCATGAATATTGACAGCACCTAAAATTAAGGCCAGGACCCATCTGCCTGATTGCTGTGCCAGCAGGTCATTGATAGAAAAAGTTCTAAACATCGCCTGTTTATCTTGTGAACCTTGAAGCAGGCCTAGGCTCAATCCTTTTCATTCTTCAGTCTCATCTGTTATAATGGCTGGAGTTTTAAAGGGTCATCGAACTTCAGCTCCGACTCTCAACAGGCATCTTGGTGTTTTTGGAGGATTGATGGCCAATGATCAAGCTAATTCTAACATCCATCTTAACTAATGATATCATTAGTCATTTTCAGGAATAGCCAAGTTATTCCTAAGCACAGAAGTCTGTCTGGTGGGTTCCATCTGGAAGCATGGCAATCATAGGGAGTAGGGTTTTGAGAGGAGTCCCCATGACCTACCTTTATACATGAATGGGAACCTAGGTCGTTGGGATAGTACTCGTTGCTGTATTTTCTAGAGTCAAAATTTTTTTTTTCTAGAGTCAAGTGTCTCTTGTGAAATGTTTCTTCAACAGATTTATGGGCCTTTGAAGCACAACAGCTATGGATCTAAATCATTTCCAGGGGTAGATGACGCCATTGGTAAGGCAAAGAGCTTGAACACCGTCGAGTCATGGAAAGCAGTACAACACCAAGTGTGGAGGGTTTCTAGAGCTGTGACGCATGCCTCACTGGTTCTCGGTGGCAAATTCACATGAGCCTTTACATTGTAAATTACCCTGCTTATGAAATTAAATAATCTGCATTCATTCTTTACTGAAATGTGTGTATTACAAAAACTGTTCATGATAATTCTCAGCCTTTAGAAACAGTAGTCATGATAAATAAATAAAAAACAATGTTCATTTTGACTTGGTAGATTAATTTTGGAGTTCTTAAGCATTTCAATCATGACTTCGTCGAGTTGTTTTTGAAGCTGTTTATCATTTAGATTTTTCTCTTCCAGTTTTGATTGATGGTTCATCCTTCCAGGGGCCAAGGCCATACTATCACTATGTATGGGCTGAAGTGTTTTGCCATGGCACGGTGACACCTTTTTCAGAGATATAAGGGGTTGAGATGACGGTCAAATCTTTAATGGAGGATGCCAGGAAGCTGCTGTTGATTGGGAGATCAAGGAGATGAGTCTCCATCCATTTTGAAGCTTGTTATATTCGATGGAACGATGATAAAGGGCCTTGTGTAAGGATATTGGGGACTGATAAATATATAGTTTCCTGAGAGCAATGTACACCCCAATTCCTCAAAGATGGTTAGGATCTATGAATCTGAGAAGTTTTGAGGGATCTGTCATCCATGTGGATGTCCCATCAGATCATTAGTCTGGATTAGGAAATCATGGGCATAGCATTTTAAAATCATGTGTGATAATTCTTAGAAAAACGATTTATTTAAAGTTGAAATACATCTATGGTGATAGTTGACTGTGAATGAACATTTGCCATTGATTATTAGCAGACCCTGATGTTAAAGTTTAGGGGCTCCACATCAGACTGATTTATGTCTAAAATGGTGATTGCAGGCGCCTTTTGCACCGCCCTTTCATTGGCGATGACTCTTATTTCCCTCCTGCCACCGCTTGATCTGCAGCCAGAGTAAGACTCTTCTTCTTTTGCTAACTATGCTACATATGACTAGGAGAAAGTTGTCTTCAGGGTGTTCATATTGTTTACATAAGATCACCTGTTGTGGCAGTGGAAATTGGTTGATTTGAATACTTAAGTGAGGAATTCAGGGTATTTTCACATTTGGTTGGGCCATGAATCCTGAAATCGATAATGAATGAATTTCTGAGAACTCTCCTTGTACTCAGGTTTAATAAAACTATAACTGATAGGGGAATCACAGAGTGTCTCTGTGGTTAAGCATACTTGCTCCCATAGCTCTACCCAGGGATCGATCCCTGGGTGGGCAGGTTTACTCCATCTCTCCTGACCACTCAGCCAACTAGCAAAAATAAATAAATAAATAAATACGGACAGACAGATAGACACGCGCGCGCACACAGTTTTATCAGGATAAAATTTTCACTACTATCATAATACGCCCGATATGATCAATCTGACGGTGGCCATGGTTTTGATTGCAGTGAATTTTCATGGTGATAAAACAATGTGGGACAGTGACTTGAGAGTGGTTAGGATTCTGAAAGTGTGCTCTATTGATGGATTTATATATAACCTTTGATGTTCCGGATTATTGCATAATTATGCTCTCAGTGAAGCGCTTGAGATATTCTTCAGCTGTCATGTACTTGTAATCCGGATACAAGTCATTGCTATCCATCCCATGTGGGACCTCCACTTTGAAGTCTAAATCGCCACTTTAAATATATCCATTAAAATTATCAAGCTTCTTATAAATACAATTTACTCACTTAATCATAATCCCCATCCACATGGAGAATGCACAAATGAGAACCTTTATATAGAAGGGGTCATACAACCTTACAAAATACTTTGAATGCATCATTCACTGTAATCATTCCAATGCCATGTATAGATAGATGCAAGCTCATTTAAAAAAACAAAAAAGAAAAACCCAAAGGACAGAAAAAAGGCACCCCAAAGAGATACACCCAAGCAAGCTAAATGACCTGATCAATGAGATAATCACCAAGCCTCTCCACGATCATGTTGCACTGGCCCGTTGTCAGGGGCTCTTCATAAATATCAATGACCAAAGCTTGATTTATTTTCTTGATGGTAACACCCCCAGAGCCCTGGAAACAAGTGATGAGTTCTATAGTTGCCATGGCACAATCCAAGTTATAGTCCTAACTAAAATTTAGATATCATTAACAACTCAAAAACTGCCTATTTATTAATGAGGAAGATAGATTACAATTGTACAAGAAGTCAAGCCCAATCCAAAGTAATTGCTAGTTCCAACTTTCAACTTCTTGCCACTTGTAGCTACCTAATCTATGGAGCAGATGATTGCTACTTATTGTGATTAGCTTCTTCATTAAGTAGATTCTTTTAAAGGAAAAAAGAAAAAAAATGGCTTCATCATGAAATAGATTCTGAGTTTTTTTATCAGAATTGAGGCTGTAGATCCTATGCAACTATGTTGCTACTGTAAAAAGAAATTACCCCTGTTGTGAGGAATAAGCTCTTTAGCTATTTCAGGTGCTCTAAAGAAAATCTAGCCAGAGGTGTAGGAATAATCCTGACTTGAAGATCTAGCATCATAGATTTCTCACCATCAAGCTTTTCATCACAAGATGAAAATATTTTCTGGGACTTGATCACAATATCTTTTGTTCACAAACATTAGTAACCAACAGTTATCACTCTTTCCATTTTCTTGCTTACTTAAAACACTTTCACTATTTGGACCAATTATGCAAAATGTCCTGAACCATGAAACTCTAAAGTAACAATTGTATGTCAATTTTTGCATCCAACTTATTATAAGCACCCTTCCTTAGGATCCGCTCTTTTCGTGTAATTGAATTCTTAAGAATTCGAAGGCTTTGTATTTCTATTAGTGGATAAAAAATGAAGAATCAAAGGTGAATATAAAAAAATGACTACCAAATAAGCTCTCCTATAATGGGGATTGATCAAGAGAAGATTATAATTGAATATCAACCATCACCCTAATAATACAAATCCTAGAAGACTTGGTCAAAGTCTCATATCCATTACTACCTTGTATCCTTTGTTATTCACCTCATATTCTTCACCCTTACCACTTGAATAATCGTTCATGGTGCTCATGTGACCATGAATTCCTATGTTTTCAATTCCTAAGTATTCTATGCAAACAAAAAGGCCTTAAATACTTGATAAATTGGGATGCTCAATGCATTGTTTAAAACAATTTATTGAACCTTCAGTCATTGACGGCTACTGATAGCAAGATGGTATATCAATGGGGTTATGATTGAGATAAAAAAAAAAAACCATAACCTTCTTTCCCTGAATGACTGCCCCTCACTCACCTTGGATCACCATGTACTTGGTGGATCCAAGGTATAAGCCAGTCGGTGCAAGCGATCCAGGACCAGCAAAGTCCTCCACGCCAGTTACCTCCTCAATCTTGAGCTACACATTGACAGAGATAATGAAAGATCATGAGCAAATCAAGGTAAATACATGCACTGAGCAAAGAAAAAAAAGATCAGCACTTACAATACAACTCAACTGACGCTAAAATCACGATTTCTAAGGCACATCGCATGATTCATTTCTGCATCACAAACTAGTGTATAGTCATAAGCATGGTGTTGGGTTATGTGATTATTTTCTTGTATTCATGTATCCAAATTCCAAGTTCAGGGGTATTTTTGTCATTTTTACAATGCTTTCTTGGAACACCAAAGACGAAAGTTATTTTCATGTGGATATAGGCACACTGCCAAACCATGAAAACTTATTGCGTTTTCCCTTTGGCATGGATGAGTAGATTCGTGTATGCATTGTGTTCGTGTGTCGATCGCAAGTTTTCACTGTGCTCAACACGTGGAACATATAACCATGTCAGTCAATCCTAATTCATGGGCAAACATGTTCCATGGCAAAAAATTAGATGCAGCTAAGATAGCTGGTTGAGCCAGGGATCTTTGCATTAACCATGTGAACACATTTGCAATTGGCAGCAAGGGCCACCTAAGAAATATCACACTGTGGGATCTCTTATTTTCTTCTCCATCACCTTGATTGAGGATACCAGCAATCCATCATGGACCTCCAAAATTTATGTTGATATTATACTTGGTCTAACCATCTATTTTCAAGCCTCTCATAGTTAGGATTATCCAAAGCAGAACAGGGTTTACTCTAGCACTTACTTAATAATTGGTAGAATCTGTATAGAAAATCAAATGTTTCTGCATAGAAACCAGAACCAGGGCACTATTTCTGTTAACATTCATCAAAATATTCATGTTCCATATGTTTTACCTTGTTTTCTTTTCAAATGACTATGCTTAACCTATTCAGTTAAAACAGATCCCCATATCATCCAAATACCAACTAACCTACATCAATTCCACTGAAGCAATCAAATAACCAATGCAAAATGGGTCTCTCCAGTAATATAATCAGATTTAACAGGGAAAAGAAAAACAGATTCTACAAAGCTGCAATATCTATAAAAAGTAGACCTGAGGAAAGGTGGTGCTTTGAGCCCAGACGCTTCCATCTTGGCTGATGATCGGCGCAGCCATGAGATTGTGACCATCGATCTCTCACATCAGATGATCATCCACGTATGTTTGCCAAGACATTTTTTTTCCCTCTTGTCACTCGCTGTTTGGTTGGAAAGAAAGCGGGAGTGTGATAGTGTTGAAGAACCAAGATTCGAATGGATGTATTTACATGCAAGGACTGCTAGTAGTAGTATTAGTATGCCCCTTGAGAGCATGCTAAAATGTGCTCCTTTAAACTCTTGATTGGTGGTTATAATCAAGGAATTTTTTACAAAAGCCCATATTTTTTATATGAATTCTATTATGTTACAAAAGCTTTCTTTACTGTGAGATTTTGTTAGTGATCCTTTTTTTAATCTTCACTTTTAGTCCTTCATGTGATTTAGAAACTGCTTTTGTGAGAGTTTGATTCATGGTCACCAGTGGTTTTTAAGTACGAAGATGGTTTCTACCAAAAAGTAAAAACTACAAAGATGGTTGAACTAACCATCAGAACAATGGAAAGGTTCCTGTCTTGTTGTTACAAGATACTTGCTAGTGGGTACCAAGTGGCATCCCAATAAAAAATAAAAACCGAAAAACGTTCACCTGATTGATTTAGAAAGACCTCAAGTATTGTCAATGAGGAATCATCAAATCATGGGCTAAATAATGATACTAAGCTAAGGATTACTTCCCTTAGAAAAACGTTAGGAATGTGGGCTTTATATGGAGGGGTGGATCTAGGGGGAAAAGTGGGCGTGGTGGCCCTGACAGAAATTTTAGAGAGCCCTTTATAATGACATGAAAAATGTGTGTTCCTTCTACATATAGGCCTCTCCCAAGACAATCCTAGTTTCACATGATAGCTCCCATATAGAAGTAAAATCTTCTGGTTCTGCTATTTGTATGTATGTTGGTGCTTGTTATAGTGTTGTACCTGTTGATATCACTTCCCCTTACATTACAAAGATATTTCTGCTTTCATATGACAATTATTCCACCCTTCCTCTCTCTGCAAATTTATTTGGTCAGCTAAAGCTAGTTGGTGGAATAAGCACCTCTTCCAGAGCGCTCTCTCTCTCTCTCTCTCTCTCTCTCTCTCTCTCTCTTCCTTTTTTTTGTCATTTTCTTGAAACGTGAGGTTCTCAAAACTCCAGATGTTTTGGTCACAAGGACTGCGGTGAGCTTTAGTTCAATGATACAGT
The DNA here is from genome assembly GCA_029852735.1 of Persea americana. Taxonomy (NCBI): domain Eukaryota; kingdom Viridiplantae; phylum Streptophyta; class Magnoliopsida; order Laurales; family Lauraceae; genus Persea; species Persea americana. Next base: position 55,388,059 of record CM056813.1, on the reverse strand, counting down.
GGATGGATATGATGGAGAGCCCACATCACATGAAAGCAAATGGCTTTAGTTTTAGTTATGCTGCTCATCTTTGTCCGGAAAGGAAATTATGATTTAGCATGTTGATTCAATCACTAGTTACAATACCCATCCATGTGAAGGGTTCATGGTCCACCACCATTCTTTCGAGATCTCACAGCTGAAAAAAGATCACTTTGATGTGGTCATACTTGTACCAGCCCTTCTTTTTGCTCCCCCTTGGTTAATACATAATTTTTCTCTTTTGATGCATCATCCTCTTTTATAGTGGTGAATGATTTAAAAATTATTGTCTTTAATTAAAGTTAAAAATGATTGTCTTTAATTAAAGGTTCCTCAATTATTAATGAGGTTAATTCTTTACAAAATAACAAACCCATCAACCCACTCTTATATGTCCATTGAGTCCCACCTTTATTCCGCTAGTGCATTCAATTTTCCTTACAACATTTGATAACAACACTACCTTTATTTAGGGATTTTGACTGTAGGACTACTGTAAGACGTAACATTTACCCTTCAACTGTTGAAATTTAACAAACTCCCACTGCGTTGTTCGATGTGATATTCTAGAGCCATGAGATATGACACTATACAATATCATACATAGGACATCGAACATTAGTTGTACCAAAACTGGTTAGCTCTTAGCTGTAAACAATTTTATAATAACAATTTGGCCATTTGTATAAAGAGAATTAAACGTGTCCTCAATTACAACTTGAAATAGGAACCAAATGAGGATTCTTTTTTCACTATAGTAAATATATAAATATTTACCTTAATCTATTAGCCCTTTAGGAATATATCTGGCTTGCTCTGTTACTTTCTCCTTTCTTCCTTTTATGGTGTCGTAGATCCTGAACAGTCTATTTTTATCATGTTGCCATTATTAGCTTCGCTAAACTATAACAACCATGAACCTCCAACAAAAAAGTTTATAAAGTAGCATTACTTTTTCTAATTACATATTTGAGGAAGGAAAGAACACCTATGAGCACATGAAGCAGTCCAGACCTTGGGCTCCCTTTTCTTTTCTTTTTCAAGTAAAGGTCCTGATGTTCATTCTCCCCTAAGAAGAGGATGTCTAAATCATGCCTGCAGTTGACATTGGGATTACTTTATATTGATAAGGACAGGACAGTCAGTTAAAAGATGGCCCCCACTTGAAGTCATAGGCGACAAGTCCCACAATTCAGATGATTTTAGTGCAATCATTAATAGAAATTTTACATTAAGCAAGAGCAAAGGGGAGTATGCAAAGATCAATCTCCCCTACAACTAATGGCATCAGAGGCTGATGGAGGCATTAAAATTCAATCTACAATAGCAGACAGGAGCAAGCCAGTCAGTTAGCACTTAGCAAGTGGTAGTGGTACTTGTTTCCGGGCTTAAGGGGCATCAGCACTCAGCAAGCCATGTGGACTTCGTAGAACCAAATAGGAATTGAGCAGTTGCAACTATTGGTGCTCACTATTGCAACGACCTTCTCAACTTTGGACTCGTGCCTTGTGAGTTGTCCCCGACCCACTTACGGCCATGATAACATTGACATGAGTATGGCAGTAGAGTCCACTTTCCCACTACATGAAAGGGGGTGCCTTCATCAGTTTTTTTTTTCTCAGTAATATTACATTTTGGCCAACCCCACCCAGCCATTTTAAAATAGATCCTAACGAAATGATAGCCCTAACTTTACTGGATGTCCACACTAGACTCATCACTCCTTGATTCTTTAATAGTCATTGATAAACCTACATTACAATCTTTACTAATTTCTAGGAATTCAATATGAAGCAGGTAAATTATAGGATAAAAAATTAGAGAAGATAATGATCGATTGCATGCTGCGGATGTTACTGATAGTTGCTGAGGAATTCAACATTTTTGTTCTCTTGTAAACACTGCATAAGTTCCACACCATCAGCACTACAATCATAGATCAATCCTAGTTGTTTCCCAAGAGGGGAGGTAGCCTCACCATTTGAGCTATAAGTGGATTGACTTTATTTTTTATTTTTGAACCAGTTTGTTTGTATGGAAGGAATTCATGGTCGAATGGGGCTCAAATGAAAGAACATGATTAATGAAAGAGGTAAGGGTGAGCGATATAGGTGATGTAAATGAAGCTTCGATTTACATGTATTTAAATTACCGGAGCAATGGCTAGGTATTTGTTTCCCATGTCCCCTCGATTCATTTTCCACTAAAAAGAAGATTATTTGATGGCAATTTTAGACATTCACCTTATGTTTCTTTGATTTTTACTACTGTTAAAAGTGTAAAGTCTCAGAATTCATAGGAATTAACAAACAAGCCTTTATGTACCTTTAATAATTAAAACACATATGATGGACAAATCATTTGCTTCAGGTAACTAACTTTATAGATAAACTAAAGGGCAGCCAGGCAGGGCCATGGGAAAATCCCAGTTGGACCTGTTTGGTAGAATCCTTTTCTTTTCCCCAGGGAAAAGAGGGGGCTATTTGGTTAGGGTTTTTTCCCCTTAGCAGGAAAACAAAGCTCCCACCAATGAAAGTGGATAGACAGACATTTTTTTTCCCTCCACTTGTAACCAGAGTACTTTCCCCATCCTTGCAACTACATCTACAAGAGGGGCTTCTAGAAGAGGAGCCCCAAGCTTTTTCACCCCTTCCACTGCCAAACTGATAATAGATGCATAGACAAGAGTTTTGAGGAAGAAAAAAAATGAAGAAAGCACACAAAATAGGACCAAATGGCTCTTAAAATTGTTATCACACAAGATCAAATCAGAATCCAAGACCCGACATTTCTGCCAACAGTAATGAGCAAGGGAATTCACCACATCAACTTGCATGAAACATAAATAGGAGAGGAGATCCGACAACCTGAGAAGCCAAAGTTTCCTTCTTCAAAAGGGTTATTATTGTTTGCAAAAACAACTCTCTACTGCCAATTCATGGCTATAGAAGAAAGAATACCAAAATGTCGAAAATCAAAATTACAGTCTGACGGAAAAGAAGAAATGGAATGACAGACAAAGCAGGATAGGAGGAGGAGGAGCTACATGCCCTGGTCGACGAGGTAATCACCCAACCTCTCAACGACCATGTTGCATTGGCCTGGAGTCAAGGGCTCCTCATAAATGCCAAAAATTAGAGCTTGGTTGGTTTTCTTTATGGTGATGCCACCTGAACCCTGCCAGCCACAAATGCAAATAAAAGAAGAAAAATGCAACACTTCGAAATGTCAGAGAAATCTTGGTTTCAACTATACACATTAACAGAGGCAACAATTTGACAACGTGTGAGCCCATTCAATTTGAATCAAACCAATTATAATTGTGTGTTGAGAGAGAGAGAGAGAGAGAGAATTGCAAAATAACAAGAAAGAAAAATTTGAAATCAGACTAACATATGCGAAAAAGGCATGCAAAATTTTAAGGACGTCCCTAGTGTCAAACAGAACCAATCAGTCCTTTTTAATTGTCTCTAAGAATTTCTTCATATGGTAATTTGTATGCCCGACTCGCCTCTGTGGACCATCTACCACACTCGGTATTTACAGCCAGCTTGTTACTTCAATAGAAAGTTTTACTTAATGGATAATTTGCTAAAAAAAAATATAGGCCAAAAGAACTGGAAAATCAAAGGAGCCACAAATTCCAAATAAAATTGGCATAACACTGGTGCTCAGAGATTTGTAGCACAACCATTAAAAAAAGGAGATTTGTAGCACATGAAAACCTTATAGTGCTAAAAAATTACCTACCCAGTACGATATGCCCAATGCAGACAGCATACCACATCTCACGACGTTTTAATGACCATAATTCCTTTATTGATGCATCCATCCTCAGATGTCTCTTGCCAAACAAAGATGGTCTTCAGTAAAGAATGGATTGGACCTCCCAGAGCCCCTTAATGCACTGTGGAGGTGGCACAGAAGATGTCATTGTTTTCTTCTCATTTTTGGGACCTTCCATGCACATCTACATTGCAGTCTTATCGATGTATGAGAAAGTTAGATTGGGAATAAAAATAAGTACAGTCACCATGCCAAATAGCACATTGATTGCAGGGAGGATCATTTCCTGTACATAAGTGCAGCACTCCACTTACATTCTGAGGGTATTTATGCAACTAAGGTTAGTGAGAATTGGTCCATAGAGAGTATAAGCATTGGACAGCTGGGTCTGTCAGACCCTGTTGTTGAATTGAGTGTTAACACATAGGAATCACACAAGGTGCACTTGTTTGCTTTCAGGGAGAATCATTTCCTGCACTTAAGCAGCACTCCACTTACATTCTGAAGGTATTTCTGCAACTAAGGTTAGTGAGAACTGGTCCATAGAGATTATAAACATTCGACGGCTGGGTCAATCAGACCCTGTTGTGGAATTGAGGGTTAACACATAGGAATCACAGAGGTGCACTTGTTTTCAGTTAACCCAGACACCAAATAAGTAGCCCGTGAATATTTAGCACCTATGTGCATCTGTGTAACATAGGTAGGAGATGTTTTGCAATAAATAAATATGTAGATAGATGTACGACACAACAGCTTATGCTAAGTAAAATTAGTACGGAGTGTGAAATATGAATGTAAACAAAAAAGTGGCAAAAGAGTACAAATAAGAGCAGCCTAAACAAAATTCTCAAAATACAAACTAGATTCCTGGAGCTACTGATAAGGACAGAAAGCAATGGCATGACAGAAAAGGTTTATTTAGACATAAAATTTCATAGCATGCTTAGCCCAATTATAAAATGTTAACATAGCTGCATTGACATTCAATTTTCCAAAAGTTCAATTAACTAGGCCCACAAAAATTCAAGAAACATTTCTCCGAAACATGAAAAATGGTAATGATCGGAGCTAGATAAACACAAAATATTGAGATGCAAATAAGTCACCTTCTTTCCACGAATCACTGCTCCAGGCTCGCCTTGAATTACCATATACTTTGTAGACCCAACGAATAAGCCAGTTGGGGCAAGGAATCCCGGCTCATTGAAGTCATTCATGATACCTTGAACCTCTTCAGGCTTAAACTACATAGAAAGAAAGTCAAAAGTCAAAGAAACTACTGACAAGCTAAACAAACAGCCAATACAACGCATTATACAAATTAATGATTGCCAGACAGACAGCCATTGTGGCAAATTATACAAATTAATGACGTCTAAACAAACAGCAATTACAACATTGAGCAACAGATTTAGATTTAATATCTTTCTTTTTTTTTAGTAAGGGGATAGATATGCTTGTATATGTGGAAGGGAGGTGCCTTACCAACTGAGCTACCATTATATAATGTTTTTTCATTCTTCTTATCTTTTTACTATTTTCAAATATAAATCCTAAGAAATCAATAGTTTGAGTAAACCCCTTAAATGTTGTTCAAATATCAAATACCTTTTTGAAGGGAGTTTAAGAAAATTATGGAATTAGACACAAATTGATGGTGAGAATTAAAGTTTTAGTGATAAACATTTGGATTATAGGAAGATTTTCTCTTACGAGTAGGCCAGCCCTATGGGGCCCACTTGGGCTCCCCCTTGATCAATGCATCCCTTTTCACACTCTTTTCATTTGATGCTCTGGCACCATGCCCAATTTTACACTCATCAAATCTTCACACACCATTGGATTGAATCTATGAAAAAAAATCTATGGATAAAACGCCATTAAGTTTTAAAGCTTCTAAATCAAGGGCTGGGATAATCAGATGGGGCTGATTTTTTGGGTGACCCTCATCTATATAGTGATGTTTCCATCTACCCTCCCCCCGCATTGATAGGCATGCTCCAAGTGGGCCCCAGAAGTTGGAGTGCATGTAAATATGCAGCTTGCTCCTAGGAGGAAGTTTTCCTTGGATTATGAACATTTCAATGACAAAATGAGGTAAAATTTAATATAAACTTGACACTTTCCAGATCAATAAACAATGGCTGCTATTAAATTCAGTTCACTAAAAAAAAAAAAAAACAATTTAGGATAGCATTACAAAAAAGTAACAATGGTTGATCCACACTCTGCAACCTAACATGACTGAGAGTTTCATTACATAATTACGACCAGAAAGTGATCTTACTGTAAAAATGAGGAGTCCTGACAAAATCACCTCTTATTTCAGAAAACTAAAGAAAAAAAAATTACAATGAGATACAAATCAAAACCAAAACAGAAACCTAAGCATCAAAGCAAATCGACTGCATCAAACCTTATCTAATTGATACCATCAAAACCAGATACATCCAGTGTAACGCGAATGAAAAAAAAAAAATCCATCTAGCTGATAAATTCAATTGAGATCTAAGCCAAATCAAACCAAAATCCAAACAGAACGTCACAAAAGAGAGATATCAAATTCAATGCCACATGAAAACCAAATCAGATCCAATTTAACCCTACAGAATCCAAAAAAAAATGCAGAAACAGAAGAATTTCACTTAGGGAAAGGACGCTAGTCCATGCATTCAATGAGATCTAAGCCATGTCAAACCAAAATCCAAACAAAAAATTCACAATAAGAGAAATCAAATACAATGCCGCATGAAAACCGAATCAGATCCGATATAATCCTGCAAAAAAGAAATCGAAGAATCTCACCTAAGGAAATGAAGCTAGTTCATACATTCAATGAGATCTAAGCCATGTCAAACCAAAATCCAAACAAAAAATTCACAAAAAGAGAGAAATCAAATACAATGCCGCATGAAACCCGAATCAGATCTGATGCAATCCTACAAAAAAGACATTGAAGAATCTCACCTAAGGAAATGAAGCTAGTTCATACATTCAATGAGATCTAAGCCATATCAAACCAAAATCCAAACAAAAAAAAAAAAAAAAAGAAAAAAAAAAAAGAAAAAAAAAGAGAGAAATCAAATACAATGCCGCATGAAAACCTAATCAGATCCGATTTAACCCTACAGAATTAAAAAAGAAGAAGAACAAACAGAGATCGAAGAATCTCACCTGAGGAAAAGAAGCGCTCTGCGCCCAAACGCTTCCATCGTGTCCGAGGATCGCAGCAGCCGTGAGATGTTTTCCGTCGATGTCGCACATCAGATGCTCATCGATGTACGTCTGCCAAGACATCTTCTCTTTCTTGTTCTCTCTTCTTGTTGTTTTTAGGGTTTTCTTGTTTTCCTCTTTCTTCTTCTTGCTATGGTTTTGGAAGATAGCGAAGCATCAGAGAAAAGAAAAACCAGACGAGATGGACTTGTATGTGGAGGAATGAGAGGAAAAGGAGATGAAAGTATAAATAGGGCGGGAGAGGATCCGGGAGAAACCGTTATTTAACGACCCTACATTGAATTGAATTTAATTGAATATTCAACCCCAGCATTCGATAAATTCGGGAATGAGGTTTTCAATTCCCTGCTCTCATCTCATCTCCACCGTACACTCCAATCCATCCGCTGTGATCTGGTGGCCCACCATAACAACGAGCGTGAATATATCTTCTTATGTAGGTTTTTTTCTCTAATAGATTAAAAAGTTGGAACATGGTTGGAAAACTCTCCCGAGTCAACTCATTTTAATGAATGACTGTGTCAAAAATGCAAAAATGCAGGTGACTGGGTGAGTCATCTCATTTTAATAGGTTGGATGCATTCCAATTCATTTAATAGGAAAAATCTAATTTTACAATTCAAATACATTTATAAGTAATTATGCATGAGGTTTTGAGCCAGTAAATTAAAAATGATAACTATAATGTAATTTGAAACTTATATTTTATCTTTTATATTTGATACTTGGACTAACAAATTATATAATATGTGATATTTTTTTTTCTTGCATATATAAATTTATTTATTTAAAATGCTTATTGTAAATCATATAAATAAATAAATATTTTATTTTATAAGGGACATATTCATTTTTAAATATCTTTGAAATTATTTATAAAAAAAAAACATGACTCTCCCGAGTCTCCGTGTTAACTCTGTCTGAGTCAATTTTTTTTTTTAGTATTGGACGAGTCGAGTCTGAGTTGCGATTTTTCCAACCTTGAGTCGGATTGAGTGGCATATCGTGGGACCACTGGACCTATTAGATGCAATGAATTAGATCCAACAGATGGTCTTAGACATTCGATTGAGACCTCTTTCATTATCTAGGCATTGTGTCTCTCTGTGCTCACCAGAATCGGATAACCCCTGGGCCACAGGACAAAGGTCATGAGGCTAGGTTGGCGATGGATACCAATTTGATCATTAAAAAAAAGGGCAATCAAATCAATTATTAGCAGGTCATCATTTCTTTATAAGCTTAGGGCCGTTGGGAAAATCCACATTTATTAACTATAAAAATAATCTCTTATTTTTCAATTAGAGCTTCATTATATGTTAGAGTGTCAAGTAAATCTTTGAGATTTTATTTTCAATTCTTATAGTCTAATCTAATAAAAGCTAACTAAATTAGGGTATGAATAAAGCTCTAATTTTTTAAGTTCTAATTCATAACTAATGAGTTTAGTAGAATTATAAAAGTATATAAAGGGGAGGTGGAAAATGAATACCCAGCAACCACCCAAGTAATTCAAACCCTAGAAAAGTGAGGGTTGCGTTACCTCTCCTTTCGTACCTTTTATTTGCCTCACATCGTTCTTTCAACCCTCGCCTTTTCATTAATTCTTAGGTAAAGCTCTTTTGAACTTAAATTCCAATGTAATCAATTCCTACTTACTGTGAAAATGAAACTGGAGTCTATTAATTCCATGTTTGGTTGGCATCAATGATTATTTCTGTAGCTTGGAGGGAGATTGAATCATTGGCAGGGGCGGACCTACATACAATGGATTTAGGGCGGTCGCCCCAAGTAGGTTTTGGAAAAGGCCCAAAAGGCTTCTGCGCCAAAGGACCCATGTATCCCCTAAGTTTAAATTGCCCCATATCCTCCAAACAAAAACCCGTATTCAGCTACTCCCCGAAAATCATGTTCTTCTTTCCCCAATAAAGCCCCCTTCAAACTGCTGTTTTCATTGTTATTCTAGATTGAGAAAGGCTTCTTGCTAGTGCGGAGTCTGAGCTTGTCCTATACGAAATTTGAAAAGATCGAGCCATGGTAGGTGCGGGAGAATTGATCTGATTTTAGAGCCGAGGAAAATGATTTATGTTATTTTTTTATTTTTTTTCATTTATTCTTTAGTATTTTTGGTAAGACATTTATTCTTTAGGTTGGAATTTTGTGTAGGATGTGTTTGGACATAGAAAATTGCAGTTGATTTGAACTTGTTGGTAGGGCAGATTAAACTTGGTAATTGGAACATGTGATTGGGATACATCTAGAAGCATTGTTGAGTTTTCTTCCATTTGGTGTTCTTTCTTAATTTTGGGTTTTGAGTTGATTCACTTATTTGTTTGATCTTCTCATGACTTGCATTTGAGAATTCTTAGGAATCTTTTTTAGTTTTAATTGTGCATCTTTCTTGATTTTCATTTGTTTTTTTCAAATAATAATTTGTATTATCCTGACTTTTCAAGAAAAAGTCAAGACTTTTAAATTGATTATAATGACTCTTAAAGACAGACAAAATGTAATACACCCAATATGTGCTCTCTAAAAGGGAGGATGTCTTACCATAGTGCTAGTGGGGTGGTAGAAAAAAAAATTGTTTTGAGTTTGTAATTTATGTATGGGCTTTTGAAATTTGAGTAACCTTAGAGCATGTTTGGTATCGTTTTTGTGTCGTTCTCAATTTTGTATCGAGATTGGGTTGTGGTGAGACTATACTATCCAGAGCTTGTTTGAAAATATTATATTAAATTACTCTACACAGAATATGCTGTACGGAACTTGTTTGGTAATATTCTAAAAGTTTTGCTTTGAAGAGCGGACATAAGATTTACAATGTGGGGCTCACCTTTTATTGTTTGCGGCACTCTATTATTATCGTACATAGGTTCCACTTGTAGAAATTACAATGTGTTACCCACTTTTAAAAAATAGAACATGGAACCCATATTCATAGGATTTACAATGTGTGCTCACCTTTATAAAAATCATAATGTGGGGCTACCTTTTTGGAAATGTAAATATGAGACCAATCTTTAGAAATTACAATATGGTATCACCTATAGAAATTAGAATATGAGGCTTACATTCATAGGATTTACAATGTGGGCCCATCCTTTGTGGTGACCATAGGACCCACATTTATGAATTACAAAGTGGATCCACATCTTTTGTGATTGTGCACATAGGGCCCACCTTTAAAAACTACAATGTGGTGTCCCACATTTAAAAATTAGAACATGAGTGCAGTGCATTCATAGGATTTACAATGTGGGTCAGGAATTATAATTTGGGCGATCTTTTTTTTGTTAATTATGAACACGAGACCTACATTTAAAAAATAATAATGTGGTACCCACCTTTAGAAATTCAAACATGAGGTCACATTCATAGGATTCACAATGTGACCCACATTCATAGGATTAAAATGTGGCTCCACCTTTTGTGAATGTGACCATATGACCCACTTTTAAGAATTATAAAGTAGAGCTACCTTTTCTGTGATTGTGAACATGGAACCCACCTTTATAAATTACAACGTCATTCTCACCTTTATAAATTAGAAGACAAGCCCGAATTAATGGGATTTATAATTTGGTCACACCGTTATAATTTTATAATATGAGCCCACCTTTTGTGATTATGACCATGTGACCCATATTTAGAAATTACAAAGTGATGCCCACCTCTAAAAATTGAAATAGGGGGCCCACATCCATAAAATTTATAATGTGGTCCCACAATTATGAAATTATAATATGAGCGCTACCCTTTGTGATTGTGACCATATGACTCACCTTTAGGAATTACCAAGTGTGACTACTTTATTTGAGACAAGTGAGAGGATTTGAAATCTTTAAATGTTATTCTTCAAAAGATAAGAGATAAGTATGAACAATTATGCCAGTGGTTTGTTTCTTAAAAGGACAAAGTTTTTTTTTTCCAACTTTCTAATGTCAGCGGGTTAAGATTTTGAGATTTCTTCCAATGAGACCAGATTTCAGAACAGTAATTTACACATACCAAACATGTTTTCTGCAATCTTATCTCGTGAGAACATGGGAACATCCAAATGGCACGATGAAAAATGCACCCTTAATTTTTAGGTTCTTTTCACTTAATTTCAGAAAATAAATATTAAAAAAATAGTAGAAAGATAATAATGATCCTCACTTTTGGGCCTTTTGATTGATACTCGCACTGTAACGACCCTTTTGAAGTATTATTTCATTTTTTTTTAAATTCTCAAACTTGCTAGTTTATTCAGGACGTCATCAATCCCCTTCTTGTGACAATCTAAATGCACTTCCATGTGCGAAATTAAGTCTCGATGTCGCAAGAAGGGGTCGATGTCGCAAGAAGGGGTTGATGATGTCCTAAATAAATTAGCAAGTTCGAGAATTGGAAAAAAAAAAGGCTTGAAATACTTTAATGCGTGGAATCAAGTCTCAATGTCGTGACAAAGGGGTTCATGATGTCTCGAGCTCTAGAATTGAAAAAAAAAAAAAAAAAAAGAAGCTATCATCGAAATACCTCAATGTGCAAAATTAAGTCTTGATGTTGTGACAAAGGGGTGGATGATGCCGCGAGTTCAAGAATTGAAAAGAGAAAATGGTATACTTGAATGCACGAGATCATGTCTCGATATCGTGACAGCTGGGTTGAAGGACAATTATGTCTGGAAAACACCAAAGTACACTATATAGGATGCTTTTGGGCATTACATGTATTTGAGGATGCTTTTGGGGATATAAGGATATTTAAGGTATTTTTTTTTGTAAAAACCCCTAAAAAAAAGAAAGGTACGAGGGCTCCACTATGTTGGGCCTCATCTTTTCCAAGCCAAGGCTCTTAAATTTATGGGCCTACAAAAATCTTGTCCAAGTCTAACCCTTGTGCTATTTAAGAAAAACCAAAGCCCTCCATTTGAGGGCTTTTTTAGGGTAAACCAAGCCAAGTCCCCTCGAAAGAGGGCCAGAATGATAGGATAAAGAAAATTTTTCAAAAAAGTCCTTAACTTTTGGGTGATTTTAAAAAAAGGGTCAAAAGAATTCAATATTTCAAAAACGTATTAAAATCTTCAAGATTTATTTCAATCAGGTCCAATTCGGCAATCTATACCTACCGCTGGCAACTCTGTATAAAAAAAAAAAAAAAAAAACTCAAAGGGACAAGTGCCCTTAGTGAGTAGGAAATACGTAAAAAGGAAATTTTCAAAAATAATCATAAACGTTTTAGGTGGTTTTCAAAAAATGACCAAGGAATTGAATATTTCAAAAATGTATGAAAGTTTTCAAGACTTCTATCAATTAGGTCTTGTTGGGAGATCTCTGTAACTCCCCAATTCCGAATACCAAAGGCAATGCTAAGGTACCCGAAGTTGGCACCACTTCCCGGAAATCTGAGAACTTCCAAGATCGTAGTTCGCAGTGAGGTCAAATTTTTAAAACTTTTTAATCAACATCATAATCAACATTATAATCAACAGTTGTATTGCGGAAGCGTAATAAAAGATAGCAGAAGCAATAGTATCATGTAATAATCAGATGTAACAATGTGAAAGTCTAATATAAATCTCAAGTGCAGTTAACAAAGTGTTTATACATATCATACTGTCTACCCATGTCTCACTACAAAATACTCTCAAAATCCAAAATAAGCTGCACTCAGTCCCCCTGTGCAGGCGCTCCGTCTTCCGGCTCGACCACTTGGTCGGCCGGCCCCCACCCATAGTCACCTACTACACGCATCTCATAGATCGCGTCGCCCTCGGGATCATGGTCTGGACCTAAGCACCAAAGATGGGTCAAATCCAAGGATCTGGCAATGCACCATATGCAGATAACACAAAAGGTATATAGCAAAAGAGAGTAATGACAGGTACATAATCATAAGAGTGATGAGAAAATATGATCTAGGCAATTGAGCAGTAATAGCAATTTAGAATCAGAAATGTAAAGTACACTAATCTAATCAAACAACAAAGGGCACATTCAGACAAGCTAAATACATCACGGGATATTATGCCGTGGCCCTCCCGTACTGTAAACGTCCCATACCATAAACAATTTGTGGTGGGAAAAGGGTAATAATCATGCAAGGAAAACAACCCTGAAATAATCATAACATACAATATATAACACCGATCACACCCCTTTATCGCACAGATCACACCCCTTTATCTCCCAATCACACCCCTTTATCAGATTAACCCAGACGAGGTATCACACCGTCCGTCTAATCACAGCTCATCATGACAACTCTAAGTAACCAATATATAGCTCCTACCAGAGATGATCAATCAACTGGCTGAGCTTAGAACAACTGAATGAATGTTCAGTGCCGACTCAGGAAACAAGTACGGGTCTGTGTCTGTCTAGGCTTATCTTACATGAGCAAGGTCCTAACCAAGTCTCTAAGAGGTTAAAGTACATCAATATGGAACACAATCTAATATCCAAGTCCAACATCATTGGATCCACTTCAAGGCTCACAACTGTGGCCTGAGGCAGTACAAGTACCATACCATATCCATTCCACAAGTATTCATCCTAGGCTCATACACAATGAGCTAACCAATCCATTAGAACCAACCTCTTCATACTATGGTTTCACATCCCCAACCTTAGGCTGTATGAGGGCCCGCCTAGACAGACATGGGTCAATTATCTCCAAACACAACTTAGGGTCACCACTAAGTAATCCTAGGTTCAGGTCCCCTAATTTTCATTAATTAATATGTTTAAGACAACAATAAGGATAAGAAAGAAGAATACCACAAGAAGTCCTCAAAACATGGAATCAAGTGGAAATAGACAAATGACGGGTCCTAGGTAATGGTCCACTCTTGTTTTAGGCCTTATCATGTAATTGGATCCTTAACGGTAGTCTCAGGTGTCAAAAATGGTAATTTTCGAGCTCCAAAAGTTGTGGATACCATGGACTACAATTAATAGTCGAATCATTGACGATTCGAATCCCAAAACCTCAATTGGTAGACCCCACGAGTTTGAGGCTGAGACAAGCCATTGATTCGTGTGTGGCACACTTGATGGAAGGTTATTTGGATGGTCAATGGACCCCATAAGTGATCAAACATAAAAAATATAGAAGTCCGGAAAATTCACTGTTCACAATTTGCCTGGTCGACATCACACCCTGAGATGTCGACCAGGTGAACTGGATGTTGACCTCCCAGGTCGACATCCTGCAGTATCCTCGGTCGACATCATGGCCGTGATGTCGACTGGGTCCATTGAGACCTGGTGTCAAGCAGCTGGGGGGTCTCGCAGGTTTCCCTGTGTATTCGGTCGACATCATGGCCGTGATGTTGATCGGGTACACACGAGACCTAACCTTCTGTGAAAATCCAGGTTTAAGCTATTTCTTGTATTTTCTTGTGTGCTCGGTTGACGTCATGGCCGTGATGTTGATCGGGTACACACGAGACCTGACCTTCTGTGAAAATCCAGGTTTCAGCTATTTCCTGTATTTTCCTGTGTGCCCGGTCGACCGAGACAGGGTCCGGTCGACCGGGTACACTGTCTGTGCACATTTTCAGAAAAATAATTGGCATTTGGTTTTTCATCAGTTTCAGTGTGCCCGGTCGATCAAGACTGGGTCTGGTCGACTGGGTACACGTAGAGAGCTGAAATCCAGATTTCTGAGATTTTTCCCATTTCAATCCAATTTTCATCCAAACCATCCCAAATCTCCTCCATACATCACAAGATCATACAAAACATAAAAACACTTCTATAATCCATCCATCCATCAACAACCGGGCCATTGATCTTCCAAACGGGAGGACCCATCCATCAATGGCCATTTTTCCATGAAACAAGCTCAAAACGAAGATCTACACTTGTATATCCATCTAATTGAAATGTAATTACAGAAACAAAGAAGGAGAGTATGCATCTAATGAAATTGCATAAGGTACTTGCCTCAATTTAGAATTGGTGATAGTGCAGAGAGAGTGAGAAGAGAAATTCAAGCTTTTATGTGTGTTGTAGCTGAAATTGGGATAGCCTCTAGCCTCCTTGTGCTGGGATTTGGGAAATTAGGGTTGCTTGGGGAAGAAGATAGGGTAATTGATAGAGATGAGTGGAAATTAGGGTTTTGGGTAATGTTACAATAACTTAGATTTTATAACTTAGGGTTTAGGCTAATGACCAAAATGGTATTTTAGTTGTAAATGGAAATGAATTGGGGGCCATGGGTATTTGGGTAATTTGGTGGGATTCTAGAATGTTCTAATTCTCAAACCTTTCCCATTAGTGCTAATGATAATCAAACTCTAATCTAATCCAATCTATTAAATTAAATAAAAGCTACACTCTAAAACTTAGGAACATTAGAAACTATACTACTAATTCCTAATAATTAGCATATTTAAAGTAGAAAATACCTTATTAATTATTATTTAAATCAAATTGAGGGCCCACAAGGGGTGGGGCCTCACAATCTCCATCCACTGCTAGCGGGGTTTTTTTTTTAATTCAAAATGAAAAAAATCTATGATTTCATTGCTTCTCCAAAATGCAGGACCAACTATAAGATCACTTTTGGTTGTTCCAAGTCACTTATATAACACAATGCATTGATTGCAGTGAAATTTACATTAATAATTAGAGTGCCTAACTATTGGATTGATCATGACGTGAAAACT
Organism: Persea americana; assembly: GCA_029852735.1. Classification (NCBI taxonomy): domain Eukaryota; kingdom Viridiplantae; phylum Streptophyta; class Magnoliopsida; order Laurales; family Lauraceae; genus Persea; species Persea americana. The sequence continues at coordinate 55,372,356 of CM056813.1, read as the reverse complement.
GAAACTAACTATTGATTAGGTTAATAATTAGAATGCCCACCTAAAAAGTTTAGGATTGTTTTGAAAATTTTCTTATTACCTACTTACTACTCACTAAGGGAACTTTTGTCCTTTTGAGTTTTTGTTTATACAAAATTACCGGTAGTGGGTATGGATTCCTGGATTAGACTTAGGTGAAAGAAGTCTTGCAAACTTTCATATGTTTTTGAAATATTAAATTCTTTTGACCCTTTTTTGAAAATCACCCAAAAGTTAAGGGCTTTTTTGAAAATTTCCCTAGGATAAATCCACACAAGTTACCTACTAGTTAAATTTCATTTTTTCTCTTGAGAAATGCTATGGAGACGGAATGGGAGACTGAATGGGAGACCGAATGGGATTGAAATGATATCTTTGACCTTTAAATTTCTTTCACTCAAACTTTCTCAGTCGCTCAAGTCACTCAAAGATGTCATTTCATTCCCATTCGGTCTCCCATTCAGTCTCCATAGCATTTCTCTTTTCTCTTTACATATCAATTCATGCCGGATCTCCCTATTTTAGGTAGTGTGTTTACAGGATAAGGTCGAACTGTACAAGGACCTCTATGTATGTAGCCTTGTGTATCGTAGTCCTTAAAAAAAAAAAAAAAAAAAAAAAAAAAAAAAAAAAACCAGCGTCAAATCAATGGACCCACCATGCACTGATCATGGTCCTAAAATCATGCCAATCACAAAATTGGTGTCAGAATCAAGCTTGGGCTTTCAATCCATACCAAGCTCAAACCAAGGCCCATGCAAGTCTGGGCTAATCTTAAATATTAACATAAATATAAACAAAAGAGATCATTGCAAACAATAAACAATTATGTGGATGAAAGATCTTTACCATCATCAGATGGACTGTTAATAAGAATGTGGTCAACATTCTTCACGTTTGTGTGTGTAGGCGGTAAAAACGACACCTACTTAGATTAGGATGAGGTTGAGGTAAAACTCCTTAGGACGGGGAATGCTGAACTCCAATAACCTGAAAGGGAAGGAGAAAGACTTGGGTCAGAGGCCCTGGCTGCCGTGAGCCGAAGGCACTCCGATGCCTGAGTTAGCTCTGAAAAAACTAAACAGGAGGAGGAAGAGAGGAATGAGAGCTTGTGTAATATTGAAAGTAGCGGGCTGTGTATTGCGTAGTGCGTACCTCTCATGGGGCTGATCCCATGCATATATAGGCGAGTGTTCCTCGTTCATTCTCTCTGTGAGTGGGGGTAGGTGAGGTGAGGTCCCATCGCTCCATACCCTGACAGGCAGCAGTAGGTGGAGCGGACAACACCACTACTTCACTTTCCACGCCTTCAGCCGGCTGGCGTACAGGGATGATAAAGCACACCTCTTATCACCATAAATGAGCAATCCTATCGCCATAAATGACCGCCCATATCTGTCAGGGCGCGCCGTATTTCCAGAAGGTAGATGGCGGCCCATTCTGACTCTAGGAGGAGAATGGCGGCCCACTCTAACTCTAGTGCTGTGGCTGGGGATGCTGTGGCCTGGGACCAAGGATAGCTTGGCCGTGGCGCGCCATTGTACCGGGCTGGCACTCATACCGAGCTGCCGAACTGCGGTGTTGACCCTGCAAGCTGGACTGATTTACCGAGCTGCCAAGGTATTGACCGAACTGCCGAGCTGACGATCTTCTACCACAGAAGTTGAGGAGCTCGGCGAGTTTAGCCGTGATCGTTGCTTAACTTCATCATTACGGTGTTTTTCCCACACAATTGCCCCCTAGCTTTTGACTCCTGAGAGCCTCCTGGCTCGAAGGGGTCGGAAGCTTGATGACCGTATAACTGGTTCTGCTACCGAGCTCAAGTGAGGGTGATCGTCATGAAGGTAGTACCGGGACGAGGGAGCTTCGGATCAAGAGGGCCCCCTTGGGTCTGGGGGTCGCTGTTATCACGCGGGCCCCTCGGAGGTGTCTTTTCGCCTGTCCTGGATATTAAATAGTCTTCGGATATCGCGCTAGTGGTGACACGTGTCGCTTCCTTTAGCTGTCTTGCCATTACTTCGAGGAGACGTTAGGGCTGCGAGATGGGACGTTAGGGTTGATTGAGGAGACGCCTCTTAAAGGCTTTCCTCGAAAGTCGAACCGTCGTCCCCAGGCCTTATAAATCAGGGCGCCCCCTTCGTCTTCACCTTCTTCTGCTTTCTTCACCTTCCCCTGCTTTCTTCAGATTTCTACTGCGTTTTGCAAGAGAGCTTTCTCCAGCGTCTGCAGACCTTCGTCGTTCCCGACTGCGCAATCCCTATTCGTGCGAGTCTTCTCTGTTTTCTTCATCTTCTTTAGATAGGTCTGTCTGAGTCAAGAATGGGAGTCTATAGGCATCTGCTAGGAAACTCAGACTCCATAGTCCATTTTAGGGATTTATACAAGGTCCCCTCCAATGTGGAGGTCAGACCGGATACCCCCGATGACGGCCTCACCTATCGTGACGGCTGGATGCCATTCTGGTTGGTATCTGTAGTGGAAGGGGGAGTTCGCTTTCCCCTGCATCCACTGGTCCGGGACTGCCTCTGTGAGTGGAGGTTGTGCCCTTGCCAGCTACTCCCCAATGTATACAAAATCATAATGGGGGTGGTGCGGCTCAACCAGATTCTGGGAATTGGCCTTGGTGTCCCAGATATTGAGGACACTTATGACCTCTGCAAATCCGCAGAGGGGGATACTTATTACCTCCGGCTGCGGGTCCGCCGGACAGGGTTTGTAACTGCGCTAGAGGACTCCAATCGGTATGCTGGCGAAGACAAAGTGCTTGTCAGAGGTGGATGGGAGTTCGGCGAAGTAGAGCCTGCTACCACGGTCCGGGTCCCTCGAAAAATAGGGATTCCTCCAAGTAAAGGCCGAAGTTCTTTCGGTTTGCAGTTTTTTCCTTTCTCCTCATCTGGCTTCTGACACGGTTGTGCCTGTGCAGATTTTCGCGAAAAGAGGGAGCTCGCGAGGAGGAATCGCTGGAAAGTGAACAGCGCCTGGCACGAGCTGGTGAGGAACTACCGCGGCCACAACTGCCGCGCTGCCTGGTGCCTTTTGGGGTACGTGCCCCATTATCGGTCCTTCCACACCTCCAGAAAGGTGTCGGGGATAGACTCCGTCCTTAGCGGCGAAGGCGCGAGTCAGAGAACAGAGGCGACCGTGGTACCGAGATCGGCTGCGGTGACCGTTGCGATTCCCGCCGGTCGCCTGGTTGAGTTGGCAGAACGTGCTCCAGCAGTCTCTGCCGCTGAGCCCGCCGGAACTTCGAGGGCCAAGCCCCTGTCTTCCCGAACGAGGCTAGTAGCGTCCAGTTCGGAGGAAGAGGAAGAGGAAGAGGAAGGGGAGATGCTGCGCCAGCGCGGGCGACGCTATGCCGCGGAGGATCTATCCGCGGCGGCCTTCGGAGACATCGGAGGCGAGGTCCGGGATCCTCCGCAGGCAGTGGCCGCGGCGCCTCCGGCATCCCCAGGTGGCATTCCTGCCCCGGATGTCGAGGTGGTTAGTCCTACCATAGTCGCGGCTGCTCGGCCTGACGAGGCAGAGGTCGTCACAGCTCCGCCTCCGGCCGTGACCGCAGTCGTCCCACCCTCGGATCATGCCGCTGGGGCTGGACGTCGGGCTCGTTCGGCCGAGGCTGTCGAGGGCGGACGACCCGAGAAGAGGGCAAGGGTCGAGGCCTCGCCTGGCCCTTCGACTTCGTCTGCTGGGGGGACGATCCTGCCTCCTCCTCCGGCTCCGTGGAGGCCGGCCATCGAGGGGGTTCTGGGGAGGCCGCTGGCCGAAACAGACCGCGCGACCAATCCCCAAGTGGTCGCAGCGCTAGGGCGAGCCTGCGCCCTCCCTCAAGACATGGCGAGGTGGGCGGAGATGGACAACGAGTCTCTCCTGCTTTCCTCGATGCGATCCGTTGTGCAGGTAAGTGCAATGTCTCTCCCTCAGCTTTTGGTCTCTGCCGTTTTATTGACTTCGGGTTTTCGTCTTGCAGCTGTTGCAGAAGTGCCAGGTGGGAATTGAGAGGCTGGACGCGGCCGAGGCGCGGGCAGCTGAGTGGGTAGTCGAAAGGGACGAGCTGCGGGCGTCCATGGCGTCCAAGGATGCGACGCTGGCCGAGGTGACGGCCAAGAACGCCGACCTCGTCGTTGATTTCGAAGAGTCAAAGGTTGAGGTCCAGCGCCTCAAAGATGAGCTGGAGGACGAGAAGGTCCAGAACCAGCACCTTTCTTCCGAGCTCGATGATCTCCGGGCTGCGGCGAAACAGCTGGAGGACGAACTGAAGAGCACAAAGGGGACAAACAAGAGACTCCTCTCCCAGCGGAACCAGGCGAAAGGTTCCCTGGAGAAGGCGCTGAGGGGGAAGGCGGCCGAGGTCGAGTCTGCCCTGGCCAAACAGGAGGCCAGGCTCAAGGAGGAGTTCCTCGCCGAGCATGACTCCATCATGGAGGAGGAGGTCGGCAAGCTGTCTGCTGATTACAAGGCTCAGCTGCCGGGGATCCGGGACCGAGCCTGGGAACTCGGGTGGAAGGCAGCCTTGCAGAAAGCTGGGGTCCCCGAGGATAGTCCCCTTTTCCTGAATGCCCCAAGATTTTCCTGTTCGGACCCGGGACTCGCAGCCGCGTCTCAAGTCTCCTCCGACCCTCCTTCGCAGTCGTGCCCGGAGGCGACCGCCGCTCCCGAGGCGCTGCAAGAGGCTCCTGCTGCCAGTGCTGGTCCCGAAGACTGCCAAGTGGCAGCAGTCGTCGAGGTCCCTCCTGAATCTGCCGTGGTCGTCCCTGAAGCTGCCCCAGCTGCTCCCGAGGCTAGTGCGGTCGAGGTCCCCCCGGAGATCGACTGTAATGTGGAAGCTGCAGCCCTCTGAGGGTTTTTTTTTTTTTTTGTAATTTTTTTTCTTTCTTTTATGGAATCTCCATTCATCTTGTAGTCAGAAGCTTGATTAATAAAAACTTCGAAGCTCTTCCTTGTTTTTGATGGAATGTTTGTGGTTGATGAAATGCTGCATCGCTTTGCTGTTTTGAGTTGTAGTTCCGGATAGCCGAACTCCTTGCTGTTCTTTAGATTGAGACATTAGCCAATGACCGAGACCCGGGGCAGGGCCGTGGTCTCCGTCGGCTGTTCCGTACCCATTATCTCCCCCCCAGCTTTTGGCCTGTGGGCTCCTTGGAGCAGGTCGGAAGTTGAGTGGTTTTAGTCAGGCCGGTACTGCCACTAACCTTTTGACAGTGCCCGTTGTGCCGAACTGCCGAAACGGTGGGGTCTCGGTTCGGTGGGGTCTCCTCATCGTCTTTTGCTGACGTGGAGTGCTGTGTTAAGTTCATGCGCTGACGTGGAGTGCTGTATTAAGTTCTTTCCGTCAGTCGAGGCGGTTGTCCTTTCGCCTGTCGAGGCATTGAATAGTCCTCTGGGAATGCGGCGCCGTGCCACGTGTCGCCTTTGTTGAAGGCGCGCAATCAAATCTGCAGGACGACTGGGCTGCCCGAGGCGACGCTAGGGCTACTCGAGGTAGGGCCATAATGAAGGCTTCTCTCGAAATCTGAAACGGCGCCTCCATCCGTTATAAATTAGGGTTCCTTCTCCGTCTTCCTTCTTTTCGATCCTCAGAACTCCTGCTGCAACCTGCTGAAGAACAGTAAGTTGCCTGTTGCCTGCGACCATTCTGCTCGTAGACTCCTCCCATCGTAGGACTTCTCCCCCCTGTCTTCTTCCTTTCCGGTGGGTAGTCCTCCATCTAGAGTAGAGAATGGGTGTGCATAGGCATTGGCTAGGGGACGCACTGTCCATAAGCCTGTTTAGGAAGGAATACAAAGTCCCTGCGAACGTAGAGGTTAGGCCAGACGGACCTGACGACGGTATCACATACAGCGACGGCTGGATGCCGTTCTGGCTGGTGGCCGTCGTGGACGGAGGAGTCCGGTTCCCCCTCCACCCACTCCTCAGGGAGTGTCTCCGGGAGTGGGGGTTGAGCCCCTGCCAGCTGCTTCCCAACGGATACAAGATCATCATGGGAACAGTGCGGCTCAACGAGATCTTGTCCATCAACCTCGGTGTCTCGGACATCGAGGAGGCGTATGACCTCTGCAAATCCGCAGAGGGGCATACGTACTATCTTCGGCTGAGGCTCCACCGGACCGCCTTCGTGACCGCGCTGGAAGACTCGTATAAATACGCGGGGGAGGACCGTGTCTTCGTTCGCGGGGCGTGGGAGTTCGGCGAGGCGGAACCCAGCACCACGGCCCGGATACCGCGCAAAATAGGAGTCCCCCCAAGTAAAAATCGAGGCCCCTGGATTTTGTATTTTTATCATCTCTTTCCCTTGCTGACACTGTTCTGTTCCTGCAGGTTTTCGGCAGAGGAGGGAGCTTGCCCGAAGGAACCGGTGGAGGGTGAACAGTGATTGGCACGAGAAGGTGCGGAAGTACCGCGGCCATCACTGCCGAGCTGCGTATTCGCTGCTGGGGTACACGCCGCACTACAAGTCCTTTCTCGCTCCGAGGCGGGTGACCGGGATCGACTCCGTGCTTCACGGGGAAGACACCGGACCGGGCACCGAACGGACTGAGGTTCCTGTTCCGGAGACCGTTACTGTCGCAATCCCCAGCTGCATTCCGGTAGAGTTGGGAGGACAGTCCCCTGTCCGTGAAGCAGCTGCGACCAAGAGAGCCGAGACCGGGCGCAGGCGGCTAAGGCAGAAGTTTGTTGTCTCCAGCGATTCCCGGAGCACATCCAGCTCGGAAGAGTCCGAGGTCGAGATGTTGCGCGGACGTCGCAAGCGCTTTGTCGCGGAAGACCTCTCCGCCGCTGCGTTTGGAGACACGGGCGAAAGCTCGGTTCCCTCCCGAGGTGCCGACGTCGCCCGAAGTCTGTCGGCGGCGGACGCGGCTGAGGTAACCGCGCCCGAGACCGAGACGGTTCCGGAAGCTACCGACGATGCTCAATCGGGAATGCCTGCTGCAGCAGAGGTCGGGTTGAGCACTCCGGCAGTCATTTCTGGAGAATCGCACTCCGACCTAGGCAGAGGGGATACTGCCGAGGTCGTCGAGGAGCGCAGGCCGGAGAAGAGGCCCAGGGTCGAAGCCCCGTCTGCCCCTGAGCCTGCCATGTCGGTTGGGGGGTCCGCCGCTCCTTCCGACTTCATCCCCTGGAGACCGGACATCAAGGGGGTGCTGGGGAGGGAACTAGCCGAGTCGGACCGAGCGGTCAGCCCCGAAGTGGTTGTCGCTCTGGGACGAGCGTGCGCCCTTCCCCAGGACATGGCAAGGTGGGCGCAGATGGACAACAAGTCCCTGCTGATGTCCTCAATGCGGTCTCTGGTAACGGTATGTACACGCTTGACTCAACATTCTTTCTTTTTCTGCTGTGTTTCATTTTGTGACACTTCTGTTTCCACTGCAGCTGTTGCAAAAGTGCCAGACTGGCATGGGGAGGTTGGATGCAGCCGAAGCCAGGGCAGCAGATTGGGCAGCCGAAAAGGAGTCGCTGCTTAAGTCCCTGGCAGCAAGGGACGCGGCCCTGGAGGAGGAGGCGAGGAAGAAGGAAGATCTTCTTGCCGAGCTCGACGCAGAGCGGGCCTTGGCCGAGCACCTCAAGGAGGAAGCAAAACAGGCGGTGGATCAAAACGTCCAACTGTCCTGGAAGCTAGACGAGGTCCGTCTTGCGTCGTCGCGGAGGGAGGAAGACATGAAGATGCTGCGGGGGACCAACAGTAGGCTTATCTCTGAGAGGAAGCTGGCTGAGAGAAAGCTTGAGATGGCTCTGGACGGGAAGGCGGCCGAGCTCGCGCGGGCTCTGAGGGATCAAGAAGCGAGACTCAAAGAAGAGTACGTCGCCGAGCACGAGTCCGTGATGAATGAGGAGGTCAGCAAACTGGCAGCTGACTACAAGGCTCAACTGCCAGGAATCCGAGAGAAGGCGTGGGCACTTGGGTGGAAGGCGGCCTTAGGGAGGGTTGGTGTCCCTCCGGACAGCCCCATTTTTCAGAATTCCCCCAGGTTTCCTCGCTCGGACTCGGAGTTGCGAGCCGTCTCGGGAATCGCCCCCGCTCCTTCAGCCTCGGAGGTCCCTCCAGCAACAGTCGCCCCTGCTCCTCCAGTGGTTCCCGAAGCTGCCCCAGCCGTAACTGGCAAGAGTGCTGCCGGGACTAGCTGTAATAAGGGAGCAGCAGCTCCCTGAACTATGTAATTTTTTTTTTGTTTTGCCATACATTGTATTTAAGCTGATCTTATAATAAAACAACATTCTTTACAAACAACATTCTTTGCATATACTGTGTCGTCTGTCTTGCTTGTGGTGGAATGCGTAGCGTATCGATACAAGTAACTTGCCGAGTAGATTGATAGGTACTAAGCGAGGGCGGTTGGCCCTCTGAACAGAGGAGCCGAGCCGTGAGGGTGGCACCGAGACCGGACCCTGAAATGCTTATGGCTGTGCCGCAAGAGCTGGTGAAGGCACCGAGCTCAGGACGGTTGGCCCTCTGAACAGAGGCGCCGAGCCGGGAGGGTAGTACTCTTACCGGACCCTGAAATGGCTGTGCCGCCAGAGCTGGTGAAGGCACCGAGCTCAGGACGGTTGGCCCTCTGAACAGAGGCGCCGAGCCGGGAGGGTGGTACTCTTACCGGACCCTGAAATGGCTGTGCCGCCAGAGCTGGTGAAGGCACCGAGCTCAGGACGGTTGGCCCTCTGAGCAGAGGCGCCGAGCCGGGAGGGTGGTACTGTTACCGGACCCTGATGTGCTTATGGCTGTACCGCCAGGGCTGGTGAAGGCACCGAGCTCAGGACGGTTGGCCCTCTGAACAGAGGTGCCGAGCCGCGAGGGTGGTACTCTTACCGGACCCTGAAATGCTTATGGCTGTGCCGCCAGAGCTGGTGAAGGCACCGAGCTCAGGACGGTTGGCCCTCTGAACAGAGGTGCCGAGCCGCGAGGGTGGTAATCTTACCGGACCCTGAAATGCTTATGGCTGTGCCGCCAGAGCTGGTGAAGGCACCGAGCTCAGGACGGTTGGCCCTCTGAACAGAGGTGCCGAGCCGCGAGGGTGGTACTGTTACCGGACCCTGGTGTCGGAGCTGGCGATGGAGCCGAGCTGACAGTTGATATTCCGAATAGTGGGATCGAGCCGCTGCGAGCCTTGGAGCAATGCAAACACTCATTCCAGAAAAGTTGCCTTTTATTGATATTTGATTTCTTGAATACATTTTTCAGAAATAGAATTTTTTTAGATGCGCCGCGTTCCATGGTCGCGGGAGCGGCTTCCCTTCCATATCTTCGAGTCGGTAGGCAGATCTCCCCGCTGTAGAAGTTATTCTGAACGGTCCCTGCCAGTTAGGCGCCAGCTTGCCTTCGTTGGGATCTCGGTCGCCTGGAAGTGTTTTCTTCAAGACCAACTCTCCTATCACGAATCTTCTCTCTCTGACCTTCGGGTTGTACCCCCTGGCCAACTGCTGCTGATAGGCGGCCAGGCGGATAGCTGCCGCCTCTCTTCGTTCTTCAGCCAAGTCCAGCTCCCGTGCTACATTCAGATCGTTTAGACCCTGGTCATAGAGTTCGGATCTCAAGGTCGGGAGGCCGACCTTAAGGGGAATGACTGCTTCCATGCCGTAGGCCAGGGAGAACGGGGTAGCCGAGGTGGAACGCCTTGGCGTAGTTCGGTAGGCCCATAGGACGCTTGGCAGCTCCTCCGCCCATCGACCTTTGGCTCGGTCGAGTCTCTTTTTGATTCCGTCGAGGAGCACCTTGTTTGAGATCTCGGCCTGGCCGTTGCTCTGAGGGTACGCCGGGGTAGAGTAGATGTTGCGAATGCCGTACTCCTGGCAGAAGCTCTTGAAGAGGTTGGAGTCGAACTGCGTCCCGTTGTCCGAAATGAGAGTGCGGGGAATTCCGAACCTCGTGATGATATTCTTCCATACAAAGTTCTTCGTGTCTAGCTCAGTGATGGAGGACAAAGGTTCAGCTTCGACCCATTTTGTGAAGTAGTCCGTAGCCACAATCAACCATCTTTTGTTCCCTGGAGTTCGGTGAAGTGGTCCGACGATGTCGAGGCCCCACTGGGCGAAAGGCCACGGACTGGAGAGAGGACTCAGGTCCTGGGCTGGCTGGTGGAGAGAATGGGAGAACTTCTGGCACTTCTCGCACTTCCTGGCGTAAAGCTGGGCGTCCTTCTGCATGTATGGCCACCAGTAACCCTGGCTGATAGCCCGGTACGCAAGTGACCGACCTCCTACGTGACTGCCGCAGACTCCTTCGTGGATCTCGTAGAGGAAATCGTCGACTTTGCTGGGGTGGACGCACTGGAGGTAAGGCCCCGTGAATGACTTCCTGTAGAGCTTGCTGTCTGGGGACAGCCAGAAGCGGGTCGCCTTCAATCTGATTTTCCGAGCTTCAGTCCTGTCCTCGGGCAGCTGGTCGTCTTTTAGGTACGCGATGATGGGGTCCATCCAGCTCGGGCCGAGGTCCAGGCACATGAGCTGCCGGGGTTGCTGGAGCTCGATGCTGGGCTCGAGCAGCGTCTCTACTTCAATAGTTCTCTTTTCACCGGCTTCCACAGCCGAGGCGAGGCTGGCGAGGGCGTTCGCATGGGAGTTGGATTCTCTGCCGATCTGCCGGACCTCGGCCCTTTCGAACTGGGAGAGAAGTCCCCGGGCGTGGGCGAGGTAGGCAGCCATCCTGTCATCCCGAGCTTGGTAGTCTCCGCTGAGCTGGCTTGTCACCAGTTGGGAGTCGCTGAAAACCACCACGGACCGGGCTTCCAGGATTTTGGCACTGTTGAGTCCGGCGATCAGAGCTTCATATTCGGCCTCGTTGTTGGATGCCTTGAAACCAAGGGTCACAGCTTGTTCGATAACGAGGCCTTCGGGAGACTGGAGAACTATGCCAGTGCCAGCTCTCTTGGATGTTGAGGATCCGTCGACAAAGACTTTCCAGGACGAGTCTAAGAGCTCTTTCCAGGACTGCTCTTGTTCAGTCTTGGTGGCAACCTCTGCACCCCTATCACCCCCCAGTTCGGTATCGAGCGCGGTCGGTGCCGAACTCTGAGGAGTAAATTCAACGATGAAATCCGCCAGGACTTGAGCTTTGATGGCCGTTCTGGGTTGATAGCCGATGTCATATTGCCCCAGTTCGACGGCCCATTTGGAGATTCGTCCGGAGAAATCTGCCTTCCGGAGAAGAGCCTTCAGCGGGTATTCGGTTACGACCACTATTGTGAAGGTTTGGAAGTAGTGGGAGAGCTTCCGAGAGGCGCTGACGAGCGCCAAGGCGAGTTTTTCAAGCTGCAAATACCGGGTCTCGGCGTCCAGCAGGGTTTTGCTCGTGTAATAGATGGGCCTTTGCTGGCCGTTGTCCTCTCTGATGAGTACCGAGCTCACTGCATGGTCCGAGACCGACAAGTACAAGAACAGTGGCTCTCCAAAGGTCGGGGTTGACAGCAGTGGTGGAGAAGAAAGATATTGTTTTAGCTGCTGCAGTGCCTCAGAGCATTCTGACGTCCACTGGAACTTGGAGCCCTTTCTCAAGAGTTGGAAGAAGGGTCTGCACTTGTCTGAAGCGCGGTTGATGAATCGGTTCAGGGCGGCAGCCATTCCGGTCAGCCTCTGGACTTGTTTCGCCGAGGTCGGACACTGGAGGTCCTGGATCGCGGTGATCTGGTCGGGGTTCGCTTCAATCCCCCTTCTTGTGACCAGGCTTCCCAGAAACTTGCCGGAACCGACCCCAAAGGCGCACTTGGACGCATTCAGCTTCAACTGGAACTGGTGAAGGATGTCGAAAATTTGGCGGAGGTCGGTCAGGTGGTCCTGCGACCTCTTTGACTTGACGACCATATCGTCGATGTAGACCTCCACCGTTTTGCCGAGCTGGGCCTGGAACATCTTTGTCACCAACCGCTGGTAGGTCGCTCCCGCGTTTTTCAACCCGAAGGGCATCACCTTGTAACAATAGGTGCCCCGGGGAGTGATGAAAGCTGTCTTCTCCTGGTCTGCCGCGTACATGGGGATCTGGTGGTACCCCCGGTAGGCGTCCAGGAAGCTCATCCGGTCGTGTCCGGCAGTGGCGTCAATGAGCTGGTCGATTTTTGGAAGAGGGAAGCTGTCCTTTGGACAGGCCTTATTGAGGTCGGTGAAGTCCACGCAGACCCTCCATTTGCCCATCTTCTTCTTGACCACCACGGTGTTGGCTAGCCACTGCAGATAGTGGACCTCTCTTATTGCACCTGCCTCGAGGAGTTTCTGAACTTCCTCAGTCACGGCCTCAGTCTGCGGGACCCCAGACCGGCGCGGTTTTTGAAGCACGGGCTTATGGTTGGGATCCACCTTCAGTTCGTGACAGATGACTGCGGGGTCAATGCCGGGCATTTCATACGGTGTCCAGGCAAAGACCGCCTTATTCTCCTCGAGGAGGTTGAGCAACTCTATCTTCTCGGTCTCGGGGAGCTGGCTTCCCACGAGAAAGAATCTGTCGGGGTCGGCGGGATCAATATTGACCTTGGTGAGGTCCTCGATGCTCTTCTGCGCCGGAGCCCTGCCGACGTCCTCGAGCTCGGCCTCTCTATCCAGCTCGGTTACATTGACTTGGGACGGCCCGGCCTCGTCAGACAGCACGGCCAGCAGGCATTGCCTGGCCATGTGCTGGTCGCCTTTGACGGTGATCACCTCCGCTCGTCCAGATCGATTCTCCAAGGGGAACTTGAGTTTTTGATGCCGGGTGGAGGGCACCGCCTCCATGCTATGCAGCCACGTCCTCCCCATTATTACATTGTACGGGGAGGGGACATCGACCACTAGGAAGTCGACCTGTCTGCAGGCGCCACCGACTTGGACTCTAAGGGAGATCCTGCCCTTGGGATAGACAGGTTTGGAACTGAAGCCGACCAGAGGGGTGCGGCATGCCTGGAGGTCCTCGTCTTTCAGTCCCAACTTCTTGAAGCAGTCGTAGTAGAGGACCTCGGACGAGCTGCCAGGGTCGACGAGGGCTCTCTGAACCAAGAAGTTTTGTAGCTTCAAGGTGAGAACTAGAGCGTCGTTATGCGGTAGCTCGACGTCTTCCAGGTCTTTGTCAGAAAACCATATTCTGACCCCCTCTGTTTTGGCCTTCTTCGCGGCCGGCTCTGGCGCCGCGGTCAGCACCTGTTTCTGATGGGAGGCGCGCCGGGCCTCAGCGCGGGCCTGAGAGCTCTTCTTAGGTGGGGCGGCGAGGTGAATGACGTGGATGACTCCTTCCGGCTCGCTGTCCTGGTTATCAGCTTCCCGCCGCGGAGGTCGGCCATCACCTCGGCCCTCCTGCTTGATGTACTCCCGAAGGTGCCCCTCCTTCACGAGGTCTTCCAGGTGGAACTTGAAGCTCTTGCACTCGTCGGTCCTGTGCCCGTTCTGCTTGTGGTAGGCACAGAACCTTGTTTGGTCCCGGGAAGAGGGGTCGGCCGTCATTGGCCGCGGCCATTTGAAGAACGGCTGCGCCTTTATTTTATTGAGGAGCCTGTAGATTGGCTCCTTAAAAATGGTATTCACTGCCACGTGGGAGGTCGGCTCGTGGCCCGACCTTCTGCTGCCCCGTGATCCTGACGTCGAGGCGGAGGGAGTTCGGCGCTGCTCCGAGGACCGGGCCTTGCGCCGATCTGGGGACGGATCTCTGCGTCGATCCTCCCTTCGGGACGGCTGTTATCTCCCTTTGCCGGTTGGCTCTTCTTAGTGAGGCCGAAGTTTTCCCGACCTCGCGCCTCGTCCTCTTCTGCTAGGATGAACCGATTGGCCCGGGTCATCAGCTCCTTCATGGTGGTCACGGGGTACATGACCAGCTGCGCCCGAAGCGGGATGCCTGGCTGCAGAGCCAGCTGGAAGGACCTCACCGCCAGCTCTTCAGAGGCGCTCTCGATCTGGCTGTAGACAGTCCAGAATCGGCGGGCGAACTGGGTGACGTTCTCGTTCTCCTGCATCCGGAGGGCCATTAGGTCGGCATCGGTCTTTGGGATGACGCGATGAGCCTGGAATTTCCCCAGGAAGGAGGCCCGGAGCTGTCGCCAACTGGAGATGGACTCTTCGGGAAGCGAGCAGAACCATCGCAGGGGGAGATCCGCCAAACTGGAGGAAAACACTCGACAGTTCAGGGAATCGTCATCCCCCCAGACCGACATCCTCTGGACGTAATGTCGGAGGTGGGCAGCAGGGTCGGAGGTTCCGTCATATAGGGTGAACCTTGGGACGCTGAACTTCTCGGGGAGCGTGTATCTTCTTATCGCCCTAGAGAAAGGAGACGCGCCAGTATCTTCAGCTTCAAAGGTGGCATACTGGTCTCGGTCGAGACCAGTAGCTTCCATATTCTGGCGGATAGTCCGCTTCACCTGCTGGTCGATCCACCTCTTCAGCTCAGCGTCTTCCAACCCTTGGCGTTGCTTCTTTGGCTCTTCGTGTATGTGGCTGCTGCTCGAGCCTTCTTCTCTCTGGTCCCGGTCGCGCCTCTTACTGTTGAGGACGTGCCTCAGGTCTGGTCCGTGGCTCGGACGCCTGGGCGGCGGGCTCAGATCCTTCTTGCCATCAAGCTGTTGCGTGAGCCGTTCGATAAGCTCGCGCTGCTCCTGGATGAGGAGGTTTTGTGCTTTGATGTCCGCCAGGCGGGGGTCTTCGTTATGCTCAAGGCTGGCCTGATGATGAGACTGCGATCTAGCCCGGGCCGACTTCCCGTGCGGCTTGGTCACCGACTTTTCGCCCTGCACCGTCCGCCTATGGCTATGGTGGGGTTGTTCTGGAGGTGGAACGTCGCGAAGGGAGAGCACGGTTACCTTCCTGGATTGTGACGCTGTTTGGACCGTGAGAGACCTCCCGCCAGACCTCCTTTGCCGAGGGGGAGGAGGCGGAAGATTTTGCGCCAGCGTAGGCTGTGTGGACACAGCCTTGCCCTTGGAAGGTCCTTCGCCATTTCTGGTTTTCGGAGGCATGGTGTTTACAAGCTTTTTGTTCAGTTTCCCACAGACGGCGCCAAACTGTAGGCGGTAAAAACGACACCTACTTAGATTAGGATGAGGTTGAGGTAAAACTCCTTAGGACGGGGAATGCTGAACTCCAATAACCTGAAAGGGAAGGAGAAAGACTTGGGTCAGAGGCCCTGGCTGCCGTGAGCCGAAGGCACTCCGATGCCTGAGTTAGCTCTGAGAAAACTAAACAGGAGGAGGAAGAGAGGAATGAGAGCTTGTGTAATATTGAAAGTAGCGGGCTGTGTATTGCGTAGTGCGTACCTCTCATGGGGCTGATCCCATGCATATATAGGCGAGTGTTCCTCGTTCATTCTCTCTGTGAGTGGGGGTAGGTGAGGTGAGGTCCCATCGCTCCATACCCTGACAGGCAGCAGTAGGTGGAGCGGACAACACCCCTACTTCACTTTCCACGCCTTCAGCCGGCTGGCGTACAGGGATGATAAAGCACACCTCTTATCACCATAAATGAGCAATCCTATCGCCATAAATGACCGCCCATATCTGTCAGGGCGCGCCGTATTTCCAGAAGGTAGATGGCGGCCCATTCTGACTCTAGGAGGAGAATGGCGGCCCACTCTAACTCTAGTGCTGTGGCTGGGGATGCTGTGGCCTGGGACCAAGGATAGCTTGGCCGTGGCGCGCCATTGTACCGGGCTGGCACTCATACCGAGCTGCCGAACTGCGGTGTTGACCCTGCAAGCTGGACTGATTTACCGAGCTGCCAAGGTATTGACTGAACTGCCGAGCTGACGATCTTCTACCACAGAAGCTGAGGAGCTCGGCGAGTTTAGCCGTGATCGTTGCTTAACTTCATCATTACGGTGTTTTTCCCACACAGTGTGTATAGGCTTTTTCTGCAAAACGAGGAAATTATCACATAAGCAAAATCCATGATTATTTGATGCCATGCAAAATCCATATCTGCATCACTTAGAAACTGGGACTGGACTTGACAGGGACTGATGATTCTGTTCCTTAGCAGAGAAACAGATGCTTGAGCTTGCGATTTGTTCTCCTTTGCTTTCAAAATTTAGACCTGGATCAAGAGATTATGTCTTAAATCCATCCACATCTCTGCCCAGCTACTACCCATTGTACAACCCATCTTCAAATCCATCTCTTCTCCCCCGTATCATCAACCCAGCCGTCCCTGGATGAAGCCCTAGTCACGAAACTTGTAAACCCAACATGTAAACCCCCACCGCCCCAAACCCACCCAACCTGCTAGATCAAAGATTTTCGTTTGAGGGGTGTAGACCCTAATAGGTGGTTTTGAGGGAAACCTCAAGATTTTATAATTGGGACCACCTCAGAATTTTCCCTACGGTGATTGTGAGTGGACCAATTACAATTCGCCACATGATATATGGTAGGCTGCTCACGGTGATACGACGGACCTTGATTAGTCAACTCACGGTCATCGTGAAGGAAATCTTCAGAGATCCGAACTCAAGATTTTCATACGGATTTTTAGGGTGGACCTAGGACTTTTATTGGGTTTTTTGAAATGGACCTATCATTTTTTTATTGGTTTTGAAGCGCATCGTAGTTTGACTGGTGCGACCGCACCCCCTGTTTGTATCTGGGTCCGCCATCCAAACCTATGCTTTAATAGGGATCTAGACTTTCCATTTATTGCGAAGTTACGATTTTGCACGTAGGTAGGTCACATTTAGATATTCTAATCTCTCGTTGCCCCATGATTGATGAGGCCTCAAGTGGCCCCCATGATAACAAGTGCAAATCTTCTTTTCTCCCAAGAGCAGTAACAAAAGGAAGAAGAATCAGAATTCAGAAAGCCCCAGCCGACGTTGCCTCCGAACCCAAGCTTCTTTTAAAATTTTTATGCTTCCCAACTCCTACGTCTGGATTTCTTCACAATCCTACGGTATACTTGGCGGGAGTAGAGATCGAAGGGATTCTGCTTTGGAACGAGCAGAACCAAATCGCCTGCAGATTATCTCGGTTTTGATGGCGATCCATCAGAATCCTCCACAGCCATTTGCAGTCACTGGTAATCGCTTCGATTTCACGTTTCCATTCTTTATTGAAAATTGATATCGATCTCGTTTGTATATATGTATAATTCGATAATTCCTATTGTTTGTTTCATTTTGGAAGAGCATACAATTCGGAAAGAACAAGAGTTTTTTAATGGGATTTGATTGGAATCCCTTGGAATTCAACATGATTTGGTTTCATGGAATTGTATATGAACCCCCATTTCAGATCTCCGATCAAAGAAGTCCATTTCAGCTGATATGGTGTAATTGGGTGTGCCAGCATTTACGACTCTTGTCCAATTCATTAGAAAAACAGCTCTAAAGCAGGAAAGTTGATGAGACTTCAGGGCATTTCTCTGGAAATCAAACAATTCGGTACATGATGGACCGACCACATATGAAATTAATTACCTGTGATGCTTGCAATTGAAATCCCATTTTTAAGCGAGGGAAACCTTCTTTGTCGGTAGATCTTCTAGGCAGATCTCGCACCACCTCTGCGATCATACATTGCTAGAACTGTTATCACTAATATGCCAACCCTGTAAATTATCTATCCCAAGCTTATTACTACAGAGGCCCAGTGAATAAGGTCCTCTGGATTTGCTACTTGTAGAACGTGCGAAGGCTTATTTACTTGCTGCTATGGCTGAGACACAAAAAAATTTCCATTCCTATTTGAAAATTCCATTAACTGGTTTTGGACATATCAATCATACACCTTTGTAATTCTGGGCCAAAGTATTTTTGGGCATTGCTTGTTGAATTTTGGCAGAACTTCTGAGTTGTTCTGGCTTTGGAGTTCTGCATCCTGAGAGCTTTTGAACTTGCATATTTTGTTTTTGGTCTGAACCTTTTCAAACCTTGAGTTTTACCCTTGCCAATTCAGTTCACCTGACTAAGGAGGAGAATGTGAACCCACCTAGGAGTTGGCTGACTGGCATTAGGCTTGTGTTTGGTCCCCACGTCTTGTGCTCGAATCCCGCCTCATACTTACCCGGTGCATGTGTGTGTCGGTTTTGTGCGCGAGCCCGGGGGAATGCACCATGGGGAAACCCTCGTCATCAAAATAAATAAAAAAAATAGAAAAGAGGAGGAGAAGGTGGAGCAGCTGTCTCAAAAGGGAAAATAGCGGGTTTTGGAGGTCAATCGAAGAAGAGGAAATTATGTGGAAACAGAAGAACAAATTCACATTAGTGAAATGAGACAGGAATACCGGTTTTTTTTTTCATCATTTAATTACTCATGGGAGTTCATCTGAGGGAAAAAAGATGTTCCTGGGAAAAGGATAAATCTTCAAATTCCTAACAAGATTGTTGATGACCCATACACCATTTTCAGATGAAGTTGTGAAGTTCTATAAGGAATTGTATACAGCAGTCTGGCAGGTAATGAGATGTCGATGTTTAAATGATTGGCTTTTTTAAGAAAAGATTTTGAGTATGCAGGTTCGAAGCCAGTTTTCATAAGAGGCACTCATGCATGCACTATCTGAGCCGAGTTTGAGATGAGGAATTAGTGCTTCATGGGCTCCTATTGGCCTTCTGTCAAAAGTCTAGGGATCGATTCAACAAGGCTTGGTGAAGTTCCTTGAATTTTACTCTGGGTAAGGTTAGTAAAGAGGTAGATGCATCTTATATTGTTCTAAATTTCTAAAGAAGTGGAAGCAAAATTGTAGAAGGATTTTAGCTGATAAGTCCAGTGGGAGGAGGGCCATTTTAAATACTGGTAAATTGAAGCAATAAACTGGCTACATCCTTCTTAAAAACTAAAGCAAAGAAGAATCTAAACCATTCAATATCATTATCAATATATAATCTAATTACTACAAAAACTAGGTTTCTTTCTAACTGAAGAGTCCTAAGTCCTAGTTCAACTTAAACTAATCAATATAAGATGCAATTATTTTAAGAGAGGGAAGAGTCGTTCCTGCTGGGACGTGTAGTGCTTATGAGTTTAGAGTCTATGGGCCAGGTTCAGTTTGAATCTGGCGATCCATATGGACTTGGGTTGACTGAGTGTGGGCCTGTCGCTCCTCAGGTCTGCATCATTATAACCTATCCCATTTTAAAGACATATCCTGACCTTCAATTTAAATGGAAAAATAATGTAAGAACATGTCTAGCTTATGTCCTTTTTTTTTTTTTTTTTTTTTTGCATTCTTGCGTGCCTGGCAGGTAAAGAATTTCAGCACTGACACAAGTAATTTGTGTATTGCTTTTATTATATGAATGAGAGGTCTAGTTATGCAGTCATTTTTAAATGAAACAAAAGATGTTAAATGAAAGAATTCATTTGATATGTTATGTAAGAGAATGCTTGAATGATCGTTGTGATATCAAGCTGTAAAGTAACTATTGTTAGTGCCATGTGGATCATTTTGACCATCATCTATTCTAGTAACTTATCTTCGAAGGATATAAGTACTGCACATGCTACACTTGGAATAGAAAATCAACTTCTAAAGTTAACCTACCTTTATTACTAATATCTAATAGTGTTTGCTGTCTACTTAGCTTTATGAATTTTATTTTTTCTAGAATTTTTTTATGTTATAACTTGATGAACATGCACATGGTTGACCCTTTTTTTTTTCTTTGGCAGTGAGAAAGCTATTCCTACTTCAAACATTGATTTGCATTATGCACACTGCTCACGCTTTTTTGAAAAATGTACAATTTGTGGAGATATGATTCCGAAAAAGCATGCTAAGGAACATTACTTAAATACCCATGCTCCGGTATGTTGATCTAATCCTTCAATTGCGATGCACGACCATGCAAGGCTAAGCTAAATGATATTGTGTGATGCAGGACAAGATGCAATCTAGCCTAATATGGAATGATGAGATCAATCTGAAAATTAATAATTAATGCTGAATTATAAATCACACCATCCAAACTATCTAGCATTGAAAATTAAGTTGGTAATTTGATAAAGTTCTAAGCCAATGTCGCAAATCCTGCAATAAAGGAGGGAGGGATCCTTGTGGAAGTTAGGTATGGTTTGGCATGTTTTTGGGTTTTGGGAGGATGGTGTAGATCTAAGGGATGATAGTTCAGATCTTGAAATCTAGCGGTTGCATCTTGGCTTGAGTAGCAAGAAACTCCTAGATGATATAGATCTAAAGCTCTATTGCGAAAGAAAACGCGGTAAGGAAAATAAAGGAAGATAATAGAAATACCTTGTCTTGGGCTCTCACAAAATCCAATCCGGAGGCGTTACTGAGGATCCCGTGAGCACACCAGTGGAGACTCATGGAGAACCAAAGGAGGGTTTTCTCATTCCATCATAGCATCATAACATAAGGAAGAAGATAGCATAATATTGTTTTTAAGACATGACGCCCTAAAGTGATGTCATCATCATAACTTAAAATAAAAGACATAAAAATAAAAATAAAAATAAGAAACATGTCGACACAGGAGTACTTGCGCATGGGAATTCGTGCACAAGTCCCCTTGGCATGAATTCCTAGACATCCCACTTAAGTTGTGGCCCCTCCTTTCTTATTTCTTTTAAGCACTTTGGTCCCTTTCTCTTGTAATCTTTTAAATTCCCTTGGGCCCCTCCCGACTTCACGTAACTCTTTTATTTCCTCCCGTGTAGCACTTCCCGGCACAGATTAAAAAATCGGCCAGCTCAGGCTCGGTCATGACTGAGTTGGGTTATAATGGCTCGAACTCAACTCTAGAAAAAAATAAAACAAAAGGTTTGTTTTGTAAAATCTTTAACTAAAGCAGTGTGAGAGCAATATAAAAGTTAAAAAAAGGGGGAAAGGGTTTCAGATTAGGACATTAGGTCAAGAAAGTGAGAGAAAGAAGGAGGAAGTAGGGTTTTGGTGTCCTGATGTTGCTCTGCACTGTTACTGCTGGCCTGCTGTTACTGCTTTGCATTTAGTTGTTGTTGGCCTGTTACTTTTCTCTGTTGCTACTGCTTTCCTTTGTTGTTGCTTTCCTGCTGCCTGCCTGCCTGCTGCCGGTTTTCTGCTGCCAGATGCCGCTGCTACCGCTTTCCGGCTACCAGATGCTGCTTTCCTCTTCTGCTGCTACTGATTCTGTTGTTGTTGCTCTGCCAGGTACAATGCTCCTATTCCATCTTCTTCTTCGTTTTCTCCTTCCTTTTTCCTTTTCCTCATTTCTGGAAATTTTTTTTGTGAGCCTTTTGGGACGTAAACCGACTTGGCCGAGTTCTAGTTGACTCGGCCATGGGGTCGGGTCCCGATTCCATTTTTTCAAACCTTGCTTTCCGGTGTGGGGCTTTCAAAATGATTGCGCACATGAGGCCTTCTATCCATTAAAAGCTAGATCCAACAAGATCCGACCGTCCAACCGTTGGATGTCATCGGGATGGTACTCCCAAGGTAGATTCACAAAACCTCGGCGGTCAAAGTCGGGATACGCGTCATGCTTCTATAGAGTAGCTCGATCTGCATCCCTACTCCTTCATTGGTAGATCTTGAAAGAATTAGGGGAATTAGGGTTGATGTTCCCATCATTTTGTGATCAGAAAAACACTAACATTCACAATGAAATTATAAAACTGAAAACCAGATTGCACTCCTTTTGTTGAATTTCAATTAGTAAATAAGAGGTGACTTTAGGCCTTGTCGCACTCCCACGATGAGACCCCCCAAATTTGAATTGAGCGTTGCAATGGAAGGAAATCTCTTCCACTAGCTTAGGGACAAACCAATATCAAGTAGATTTAATGTCCCTCTTGATGATTTAACACAAAGGCTAGGTTCAATAGGGTTGCCAATGAAATTGGTGTGTGTGAGATTAGAATTAAATATTCAGGATTGTATTTAGAAATTCCCGCAATTTGATGTGACCCAAATAAGCAATAAACAAACTAACAATGAGAAATAAAGAAAGGAGCTGAAAGGAATATTCAAAGGGATCCAAAACCCTAAATATAAGGTTCAACCATGATGGATATGGCTGGTATTGGTCTCGGCTAAGCTGGAAGAGTTTCGAATGAGCTGGGTTTGGGCTCAAGTTGGTTTTTTAGGCAAGGAATGGGATTTATGGGGTTCGGCCAATGGAGTTTGATAGGGAAGGGGCTCGGTCATTTGGTCTGTGGCTTGGGGAAGATAAGGCATTGTTGGATTTCGGGTTTTAAGGTTTCGACTATAGGGATTTGGTTCAATAGGACTCCACTAGTGTGGATTTGATGTGTATAGGGTTCAGCTGAGGTAGAGGGGGAATAGAGATGTTCAGCTGGTGTGGGATGAGGCTAGGGTAAGTCAATCATTGGGATGTTGGGTATTGGGTGTGGCATCAATGGAGATATGGGGTTTTGGGTTGGTCCACCAATGGTTTGATGGGTTTTAAGGTAGTGGTGTTGATGATCTTTGGGTAAGAGGATGGGATGTGATGGATATAGCTTGTGGTTGTGATGGCTTTGGATGGATGTTTGTAAAAAGATGAAACCCAACAAAACTTAGAGAATGGAAAGGGAAGACGAAGAAAATGCCTGATTCTTGGCTTCACACTGAAAAGGCCTCATGCCCGATGGTCTCACACCAGATCCCAATTTTAAGAGTGTTGGCATGTATAAAATCACACATGCACCCCAAACATGTCAAAATTAGTTAAAGACAAGCATGAAAGCCTGGACTCGAAAACAAGGGCTCAGAACTGCTGTCAATCCAGGGCCTCCAGTCCCAATATAGTAGGCCCATTTACATACGAGTTAGTTGTTAGCTATTAGTATGGATCTAAACCCAAGTGTATTTACTGGATAAGCATTGTTAGAATGTAATCAAGGATTAAACCCTATAAATATAGATCTCAGTCGACCATGAAAGGGACGACATTCAGCTCCATTTCTCTCTCTCTCTCTTATGCCTGTGTCTCTTCTCTCTAAAATGGCATGGTATCAGAGCAAACAAGAAGAGAGCAACAGCAATAGTAATAGTAACAAGAAGCAGCAGTAGAGAATGAGATCTAGGAAGCAGCAGTAACAGTAACAGTAGATAACCAACAGCAGTAGATAATGAGAGCTAGGAAGCATCAGTAGATAACCAACAGCAGCAATTAATAGCAGCAAGCAATAGCAGCAAGCAGCAGTAGATAAAAAACAGACAGCAGCAGCAATAACAAGCAACAGTGCACATAAACAGTGCACAGTGAGGCAAAACATCCCTGTCGACAGTCCACACGTGGGCCCCACTTGGTGATCTGGACACAGATCAGAGGTTGGGGATGAAGGAAGAGTATTTTTATGCAACTACTGGAAGTGGTCGCAGTCCGATCAGATCCAGATCAAGGATTTTGGACGAATGAGATGAAAACTAGTGGAAATGAATGAATTTTCACAAAAATTGGTAGAAAACCTACCTCTGATGATCAATAAATCAGGAAAAAATCTTCATAAACCCAGGAAGCTCCAATCGACCAAGATGGGAAGGTTCCGCTGATGAGCTGTGATGATCACAGGTGGGCCACGCCTGATCTGAGGTGATCAGGGATGATCAGAGATGATCCTGTGGAAGGAAATTATAACAGATGGGATTCCAATGCTTGGAAGATGACTTTGGAGACGATCATAGGTGATCGACTTGGCGCTGATACCATGTCATTTTAGAGAGAAGAGACACAGGCATAAGAGAGAGAGAGAGAGAGAAATGGAGACGTGGGAATATCTGAAAAAGGTATATTATCAAAATCATGCTGCGCGTCAATTTCAGCTGGAATTAGAAATTGCAAATTACTCCCAAGGTATATTATCAAAATCATGCTGCGCGTCAATTTCAACTGGAATTAGAAATTGCGAATTACTCCCAAGGGACGCTTTCCATCCAGGATTATTATTCCGGATTTCTAATCCTCTGGTCCGAATATGATGAAATTAAGTTTGCTACTATCTCTGAAGCACTGCTCCTCGAGCTTCTTTCTTTACAACAGAACAACCATCGAGACCAATTCTTCATGAAACTACGGCTTGAATATGAGACAGTGCGATATAACTTGATGAGCCGAGCTTCTCTCCCCAACGTAGATGATTGTCTTCAAGAAATTCCACGGGAAGAACAACGCCTTGTTACCAAAATTGTAATTGAGCATCAGGGCTCCACTGAAGCTCCACTTACCCATGCTGCTAAATCCAGACCTCCTCTTTGGGACATTAGTAAAGTACAGTGTTACAATTGTAAAAAATATGACCACTATGCAAATCAATGCAAGCTGAAAGTCTGTAAATATTGTAAGGTCGTTGGTCACGCTATTGAAGAGTGTCGGAAGAAGGCTCACAATTCTGCTTCTCGCCCCTATGTGCAGTCTGCTCCAAGTGCTCACACGGCTACCACCCCACAATATGCCTCTTCTGAATTCAGTGGTTCACTGCCGTTTGATTCAACATCATAGCCTGGTTCCTCATCACAAACTCAGTCACCTGCTCCAATTACTCTGGCTATGGTAAATCAAATGATTATCAATGCCCTGTCATCTATGAACATTTCAAGTACTGGTCTGTCCATTTCTAATACATGGTATTTAGATTCAGGGGCTAGTAATCACATGACCTCACCCACAAAACTACATCATGTCCCTACACTGGCACCCTTTCTGTTCCAGAAGCCAATGGGGACCACCTTCCCATTGTCTTTGTGGGTACTGCCCCTGGCCCTTTTCCATTAACAAATGTTTTTGTGTCCCCTCATCTTGCTACCAATTTAGTTTCTGTGGGTCAATTAGTTGAGAATAACTACAAAGTCTCATTTTCTTCTTCAGGTTGTGTTGTGCAGGATCAGGAGTCGGGGGCAGTGATCGCGAGGGGGCCTAAACGTGGCAGACTTTTTACTTTACCAGTATCTCCCATTATTCAGAATAAACCTTGGCATCAATTGTTTTGTTTTTTCCTTCCAAATAATTCTCAGTTATGGCATAATAGACTTGGTCATCCAAATGCTGCTACATTGTCTACTTTGTTTCAAACTGGATTATTAAATAAACCTCTTGATTTTGTTTCATTTGAGTGTGATGCTTGTAAATTAGGCGAAAGTAAAACTGTACCTTTTTCTAACTCTACAACTCGGAGCAATGAATGTTTTGACTTAATCCACAGTGATGTTGGGGCATTGCTCATACCATTTCTCATGGTCATTTCAAATACTTTGGTACATTTATTGATGATTACAGCGGGTTTACTTGGGTTTATTTGTTACATTCTAAATCTGATGTTCTTAATGCATTTAAAATTTTTGTTAGCTATGTTGAAACCCAATTTTCCAAATGCATTAAAACTTTGCGATCCGATTCAGGTGGGGAGTATGTCTATACTGATTTCCAATCTTTTCTAAAAACTCGAGGAATTATATCTTAACGTACTTGTTCATATACTCCACAATAAAATGGAGTCGCAGAATGGAAAAACAGGCACCTTCTTGATGTCACGAGAACGCTTCTAATTGAATAATTTGTTCCTCCTCGTTTTTGGATTGAAGCTCTCACCACTGCAGTGCATCTCATAAACCGTCTTCCATCACATACCATTGCACAATTAACACTTCATTATA
This sequence comes from Persea americana, assembly GCA_029852735.1. NCBI lineage: Eukaryota > Viridiplantae > Streptophyta > Magnoliopsida > Laurales > Lauraceae > Persea > Persea americana. The sequence goes on along the minus strand of CM056813.1, from coordinate 55,346,884 downwards.
AACTTTTTGGTCACCATCCATCGTTTAATCATCTACATACCTTCGGGTGTGTTTGATTCGTTCATCTGCCTCCCACAGAGCGCACAAAATTAATGGCCCAATCTAGTAGGTGTGTTTTTTTAGGATATACAACTAACCAAAAGGGTTTTGTTTGTTATGATCTAAAGGCTAGTCGCACCAGGATCTCTCGTAACGTTATTTTCTTTGAAAATCAATATTTTTTCCAAACCCACTTGGATTGTCCTTCTCCATCTTCCTCAACTTTGTTACCTGGGTTTTCCGAAGAAACAACTGTTACACGGTTTAATCCTAATTTTGTGCATCATCGAAGGGAAAAAACTACCACTGCAGATGCCCACTCTCCTGATCCTCCTGCAAATGATCCCACATCTACTGGTACCTTGCGTCGCTCCTCCAGAATTTCTCGACCTCCTGAGAGGTATGGATTTGCCCATGCTTCCTTGATGACAACACTATCCTCTGTTTCCATCCCAAGTTCTTATTTGCAGGCTCTGCAACATGATTGTTGGAACCAGGCCATGAAAGAAGAATTAGATGCATTGACCCAGAATCACACCTAGGATATTGTGGACTGTCCTTCTTCAGTTAAACCAATCGGTTGCAAATGAATCTACTCGATCAAACTAAAATCTGATGGCTTCTTGGATAGACACAAAGCTCGACTTGTGGCACTTGGCAACCGACAAGAGTATGTCATTGACTATGAAGAGACATTTGCGTCAATTGCAAAAATGACAACTGTTCGGCTCCTTCTCGCCATTGTTGCTTCTCAATCTTGGCCATTATACCAAATGGATGTCAAGAATGCCTTTCTGCATGGGGACTTGAAAGAAGAGGTCTATATGCGGATACCACAGGGAGTCACCTCTCCATCTAAGAAGTCTGTATGTCACTTACGCAGATCTCTTTACAGTCTCAAGCAGCTCCTCGAGCGTGGTTCGAAACATTCAGATCGTTTAGGCACGATTGACTTTACTCAAAGTCCGTACGATCCATCTATTTTTCTGAGCCACTCATCTATTGGCTTTACTGTTCTCCTTGTATATGTTGATGATATAATTATCACTGGCACTAATGATGCTATGATAAAATCCCTCCAAGCCTCTCTCCGAGATTCATTCCATATGAAGGATCTGGGTCCTCTACATTATTTCTTGGGCTTAGAGGTACATCAGTCTCCCAAAGGCCTGTTTATAAATTAACACAAATATGCGACAGGTCTTATTGAGCTTGCTGATCTCGATGAATCTTCCTCAGTTGAAATGCCACTCGAAGTCAATCATAAGTTGAGTAAAGATGATGGCGATCTTCTTCCTAATCCACATATATACCGGAGACTCGTTGGCAGTCTTGTCTATCTCACCATCACCAGGCCTGACATATCTTATGCTGTCAATCTTGTCAGCCAATTCATGACGTCTCCTCGCCACCTTCATCTGACAGCAATGAAGCGAATTATCCGGTATTTATTGGGTACTAGACCTCGTGGTTTATATTATCCAAAGTATAATCGTCTACTTCTGACTGCTTATGCAGATGCTAACTGGGCAGGCTGTCTTGATACCAGACAGTCCACCACTGGTTGGTGTATGTACCTCGGTTAATCTCTCATTTCTTGGAAATGCAAGAAACAAGAACGGGTCTCCAAATCTTCCACAGAGGCTGAATATCGGGGCATGTCCTCCGCTTGTTCTGAAATCCTATGGCTTTGGGGACTTCTTTCGGAACTTGGATTTGCACAGGCCTCTCCCACTTCCTTGAATGCCGATAATACTGGGGTAATCAGAATCACTGAAAATCTTGTTCTTCATGAACACACAAAACATATAGAAGTTGATTGCCACTTTATTCAAGACGAATACAAGCGTGATGTCATCTGTCTACCTAATGTCCCTACGGAGTTTCAGTTTGCAAATTCTTCACTAAGAGACTTCCTCGGCCTCTACATCAATTTCTGGTCTCCAAATTGCTGCTTTATGACACTCCCGCATCAATTTGAGGGGGGGAGGGGAGGGGGGTTTCAATCCAGGGCCTCCAGGCCCAATAGAGCAGGCCCATTTACATACTAGTTAGTTGTTAGCTATTAGTATGGATCTAAACCCAAGTGTATTTACTGGATAAGCATTGTTAGAATGTAATCAGGGATTAAACCCTATAAAAATAGATCTTAGTCGACCATGAAAGGGACGACATTCATCTCCATTTCTCTTTCGTTCTCTTATGCCCGTGTCTCTTCTCTCTAAAATGACAACTGCTTCACTCAACTGGAGGAAGCTCAAAACCAGCTCCGGAAGTCATTCAAAACTCAAGAACAAGCTCATCAACTCCAGGTCCGAGAACTTACAAATACTCGGACCTAGTCCCTAATGACAGCAGCTGGACTAGTTCGAAAGATCAGAACAAGGTGAACCCCATTCCAGGGTCTGAGAATGCCCATTTAAGAGGTTAATCAAAGTTTTAGAGCAGTCCGAGGTTATTGAAGACACCAAACCCTAGTTCTTAGACCTAGGTTGGAATTTCATACTCAGCCAATTCCTAGGGATCAAGTCACTACGAAGGGGTCAAACACAAGCTCCCAAAGCAAGAAAAGTTAACTGATCTCAAATCCAAGCACCAAACAGCTAAAGTCAATCAAAGTCAAAGCTGCTCGGACTTAGAGGGCTAAGATCCATTTCTGACTGATTTCCAAGACAAAAAGCAACTCCAAAGCCCAAGAATAAGTTAAGGAGGTATTGTCTCAGAATTTGGAAGCAACTTGAGATCACTCGACCCATTTCCTATACACCGACCCTGTCCGACAAAAGATAAGTTGTCGGATCTAACCCTCTGTGACTCAAATTAGCCCATCTCAGAAGGCTAAATCATGATGAAATCTCTCCTGTTGATCAACAATAAGTCCTAAGGAGGTTTCCTGCAATTTCAAAGTCATTGAAGATCATTTGTTGTCAAGATCCGGTTCAAAGACTCATTGAAGATCATTTGTTGTCAAGATCCGGTTCAAAGACAAAGTGCTCAGACCTAGAGGTCAAAGCCCGCTGCCAGAGATCAAATGATGGTGAAATCTCTTTCATACTCTAATAACCAACCCAAGAAGTATTCCCAAAGTTTCAGATCAATCGGAGGTCATTTGAGCACACTTTCCACATTTTGGTTCATCGGTTCAGACAAAGACCTTGTTTGTCGGGCCTGACCTCACAGAGAGTGTTTTGGCGCACTTTTCAAGTTGTAACTCCCTGGAACCACTGTAATTGCCTCCCAGGCCTATAAATAAGGCCCTTGGTTGTCCATTCTAAACCATTCATCAATAGTTCAAGACCCTCCTCACTCCCCATACACTCTAGAGTGCAGAGAATTCCTCCAAGACCTAGAATTCTCAAGTCATGTTCCCCTTCCTTCAGATCCTTCTTCAAGAAGGTGAGATCCTGCTCGGAAGCACTTCTAAAAAGACAAACTTAGTCTCCAACTCTCTGTCATACAAATTGGAGAAATGAATACCAAGTTTCTCCTATTTTCTGTAAGTTAGAATTTTGTGTACTTCTCAAAAAATTGTTTTCACAATTTTCTGCCATCAAAGAGAAGTAGCCAAAAGCAATCTTTTTCATTCATCATCAATCATTGACTGAGAACGAGTCTTTACAATGCTTATATAGAGAAAACCTAACCCTAAACCAGATCTCAACCATGTAACTTATCCCACGGTCAAGATCATAACATCCAACTCAACTATTTAAAACATCATTTATGCAAATAAATCCATAATTAAATAAGGGAGATGCTCCTGTGAGAGTTATTCACGGTACTATGGGAGTAAGGGGTGGGGGCCCTCGCATTTAGGCTGTTGGGATTGGATATGGATGTGAGGGCCCTGCTCTTACTCTCATAGTACCGTGAGAGTAACTTTCACAGAAGCATCAATTTGAAACCACCTGAGGCCAGATGGAGGGGTTGTGAAAAGTGTAAACAACCTGCATCCACAAGGCATGGAAAGCGAGCCCATGTGATACAAATTAGAGAAATGGATACTAAGTTTCTCCTATTTTCTTTATGTTAGAATTTTGTGGACTTCTCAAAAAATTATTTTCATAATTTTCTGCCATCAAAGGAAAGTGGCCAAAAAAGCAATCTTTTTCATTCATCATCAATCATTGACTGTGAAAGAGTCTTTACAATGCTTATATAGAGAAAACCTAACCCTAAACTGGATCTCAACCATGTAACTTATCCCACGGTCAAGATCATAACATCAAACTCAAATATTTAAAACATCACTTAAGAAAATAAATCCATAATTAAGTAAGGGAGATGCTCATGTGAGAGTTACTCTCACGGTACTAGAAGAGTAAGGGGCGGGGGCCCTCGCATTTAGGCTGTTGGCATTGGATATGGATGTGAGGGCCCCCGCCCTTGCACTCATAGTACAGTGAGAGTAACTCTCACAGGAGTATCTCCCTTATTTAATTATGGATTTATTTGCAAGAAATAATTAAATTAGGATGGGCCGTCCATTGTGCAGTTATGGTCACTTGGATGAGCCCTTTAGATCTTCAATTCTCTTCTTTGCCGTCCCTCTCATGTGGCACATCCCAATGTGGGGTCTTCCTGATTTTGCCACATGGGGTCTTCATCTTGTTCGATTGTTAGATCGGACTAGATCCAACCATTGATCTTAGTCAGAATTAAAATCCAATGGTGGATCTTTTCCAGAATCGCAATCCAACACCCAGTAGTGATCATCTAACCACAAAGATTCTTGCCCGCATGTTATCTTGATCTTCTTCTTCCTCTTGCATAATTTATGTGAGCTCTAATGTCCTCATCAAACTGTTTCTGTGAAGGACTTTTCAAGTAGTCATTTTCAATTTGACACATGGTCCACAAAAAATAAATAAATAAAATAATACATGCTCAAGCATGTTTCTCTCATCTATTAATCTTTATTCTGAAGGACTTGTTTACTTGGCATTTCTAAAGGGCTTTCTTTTCATTAATCCATGGGTTATATTTTTCATATCCATGCTGTATTTGGGCATCATAGGGGTGTACGTTTCATTCATCCCTTATTTGTGTCTGGTATGACCCGGTTGTTGTAACTTTGATCCTTTTCTTGACCTTCTCTTTTAGTTGTAAATTTTTTTTCAAGAACAGCGCCAATACTTTCTCGGGATGGCAATGGATCAGGTTAAAACTGCCCTGGGTGGCCCTTATTAGGGGTGGGTTTGATAGTGGTTTTATTGGGCTCAGCGCTGGTAAGGGTTTATAGATTTTGACCTCAGTCCATTCTGGGTGGGTTCAGGTTTTGGCTGTCTTGGACAATTTATGACCTATTTACATATCACACACAAAACTCACCTAGCCTAGTTGACATTCCAATTTTGAATAGTGGGAAGTGGTTGCCGAGATTGTAGGCTTGATTCCTCTTCCTCATGGCAGTTATTTATAAAAATATCTTTATCGTTAGTATTATTAAATCAACAAAGATTCATGATGTTTCCTATAAGCAAAAGGTTGGCATCCAAGGCTGGACACAAAAACAATTTGTGTTCCACTGGGTGAATTGGTTCTAGTAACAAGCATTCATGACAGATGGTTGGTGCTTGTACATTCTTTTCACTGAAAATAATTCTTGCCATTTGAGAAGAGGGTAAACTGTTGGCCTTTCTATTTTCTATGTTCATTGATGAATGTTAGACTGTTTTGTGTAAAGAGGACCAATGATAACCTATCCATGTTGTGGTCTACTTCCTGAATGGTTCTGGTCACTAGTACAATGGCCCAACCCCGAAGACAACCTCTGTAAGTTTGTGGCTCTCATGTTTAGTGCCTGGCAACCTCCTACATAACTAAATCACTGCTTCCATGGGCTCTGAAGTTGGTCTGATTCCAATTATAAATTTGTGACTTGGTTTTGGTAGTTATATTTAGGATTTTATGTAATCTATGAAATATCTTGGAAATTAAATTATTGTGAGGGCAGGTACCTTGTTCGCTATGCGGTGAGGAAATTGAGCTTGAAGTTTTGGCGCTCCATAAACGTGAAAATTGCCCACAAAGGATTGTTACATGTGAATATTGTGACTTCCTGTTGCCTGCTGTTGACCTCAGTAAGCATCAGGTAGCAACTGTTGACAACTCTGTGTTGAAACATAACAAATTTGCAGTGTCATTAGCTATAATTGTCTGTGCAACTTGCTTTCACCTTTTGTGGTTTCAGGAAGTTTGTGGTAATCGGCCAGAATATTGTGATCTTTGTAACAAATATATTCGGCGGCATGAACTAAATGATCATGAAATCCTTCTTCATAGTAACTCTCACTATATTGCAGAATCTTCCAGGTAGTTTTAGTTCTCAATTTGCCTAAGCTATTAATTCAAAACATTTCCATATTTTATCTTTAAACCATTATATGCTTTTTTCGAAACCAATCATAAAATTCTTTTAGAAGTCGTGATGTTGCGCCAATTGCCAGTTCATTGTATAATTTCTATGGCATCCCACAATTGTGATTTTTAGGAACATGTTTAGTTTTGCTTTCATGTGTGTCGTGTTTTACTAGGTGTTTGTTCTTAAGTGATCTTGTCACTAGGTAATCATCATTTTATATGTTCCTACTTCCGCAACAATCATAGATGGTTATCATTTTTTTCCCAAGTTCCAACATTTGTAATAAGAGAAAACCTTATTTAACCTATTTTTTTGTGTTGTTTTTTCTTATTTGTTTACTATTATGTGCATTTATAATGCCTTTCTATTCTTACAGATATGTTTTCACATGTTATAACTCATTTTAATATACTATTGAGGTATAATATTTTTACTTTATTACTTGATGCGCTGTCCTAGTGTACACAACTAAGTAACAAAGACTACCTACAGAGAATACAAGCATAAACCTTAGGTCCAAATCTGTATCCCTCCCTAATGCAGGGTATGTCTTAACACTGCGCCAAGTGCTGGAAGACAAGAACAATTTTTATTTAATATTTGGTATCTTGAAGCACTTGGCTTTGGGCACAATTTTGAAATTCTCTAAAGAAAGAAGATTGCGTCTTAGGAATGGGCCGTTTTTTAAAGGAAAATTTATTTGGACTTCATATGCCTTTTTAGTAGTTGCACAGAGTTTTTTCTACCTTGTTTGTTTTAGTTACAACAAACTACCTTTTTACCTTGCTTACAATCCACTGACCATTGGATTTCAAAGGAATTGGAGAATCCCTCAGAGAGAACAAGGTGTTCCCAGAAGGCCAGGATGCAATTCATCAAAGAGACGTATTCTTTTTACAATTGCAATAACAGGGATTTCCATTCTAATTGGGTCAATGTTTATCCAAAGAAGACCTGATAGCCATCAATAGCAATGACGTGATGGACATGTTGGATACTTCTTTCTTACTTCAGGCTTTGTATCTTGTTTTTGTAGGTCTGCAACAATTGGAAATGATGTTCACTAATTATTCAACTTACATAAATGAATTCATGTTTACCAAATATGAGATTCAATGCAGTAATCGGATATCGTTGTACTTGATTACAGTTGTCTAGAAACTTTATTTTTTTCTGTTTTGCCCGAAATTTGTTGTTCGTATCTTCTTCTCCCCTCCCTGATTTCTACTTTTAGTGTGAAGCTCTACTTTCAAAGTTTAGAATTCAAGTGTGGTAATTTTTCTAATTCTATCTCTTATTCATTACATTTCAGTTAATTCTAAAATAATTGCTTTTTTTCTACATTTTGATTTGACTTGGTCCGACACTTAGGTTTATGTGACAATCCTGCATCTGAACTCAAGGGAGAAAAAGGAAAATTTATTAGTAGAGGATCATCCATGAAATCTGATTTTCAGAGCCAGTCCATCAGGGCCCCACCAACCTTTTCCTTTTCTTTATTTCCTTTTTCTTTTCCTTCTTCTAAATTGAAGTGTTATGAGTGGAGCTGGTTTGTGGTGTATGCAGTCTATAAGAAGACAGAAAAAGAAGCAAAAATTAGATTGTTTTCTATACTAGCTGTTCCACAGAAAGAGGATTCTGCAGCTGATCTGCAGTGGCAGATAGATTGTCTACATTTATCTTATTTGTAAATTGCTCATCTTTCTATAATAATAATAATAATAATTCTTTTGCCAAGAAATTACCATGTATTTTTCCATGAAATGTTTAAAAACCTATGGGCTACTTGATCATAGCAGATTGACCCTTGTATGCAATTATGCAAAGATCCATACCTCCATTCCAGATGATGATTTAACAGGCATCATTTGTTTAATATTCCTACAAGATTGATAAGAGAAAAATCCTTTGATTGTTGTACAGTCAAGTCTATCTATCCATCAAAACCCTCTAAAGCCCATCTTCCATGCGTCAGCAACCTAATTAGAACTCTCCATTGAACTCGAGGGTCTACTAGGATCCTAACCAAGTAACTATTCCGTCATCACCAGATCTGATGTTTGACCCCACACCATCAAGTCCCAAGCACACTCAACTCTTCATCCATTTAATGCACATGACACTCCCTGTTTCAGCCATGTGCTTTTGTACAAGGATAAAAAGGCAAGAGAGGGAACACAATGTGGTTGACTTTCCACACTTAACGCTACCTCTTTTTTTTTTTGTTATAACCACAGCCCTAGCTCTTTAACCAATGTTTAACGGGTCAAATAAAGAAACACTCAATATTTGACATAATTTCTGATTCATTTGAGTTTGATAATTGTGACTCCTTCAATCAATATAAATCACAAGCTAGACATTTTTTCTTGATGCTCTAATCCCGCAGAAGGCAAGTGCCTGCTTTTGCAGCACACTGGTGGTGCTACCGACAGTATATGTAGTGCATTAGTTTCTATATCTTTTCACCTAAGTTGCAAACTTATTCTCATAACAATGTACCAATCCTTGACAAGGAACCAGGCCACTCGAAATGCTTCTGTAAGTTTGTCTATCTTTTTTTATCTAGATGAATAGAGTAAGTTGTATAAACATTTGCAATGTAGCATACACTCTTATCTGGAATTGTGGAGCTTCTCATGTTTTTTCTTTCCAATTTTTCTCTCTTTGATATAACTGGATCCGGAATTCCATAAGAGAGTGATGCTTTGAATTTCATTGATTCCATCCAATGCAACCGAGTCTATATTTTGGCCTGTATCGATCAACTAACCTTTGTCAAACATGTCTGGCTTTGTGATTCTTTCACCCAAAACCTTAGACTTCATCACCCATTTCTCTTTTACCACTGACACACTAACTTCTGCTGTGCCTAAAGTGATGGTCTCACCCTCTTTCTTGCCCCTGCTGATTTTTATATCCCAGCGAACTCGGCATGTGGATTTTAAGGCCAATGCAACTTCCCCCACTCAAAAACATTGTCTCTAAGAACCATTTTGTCGCAGTCATATTTTGAGAATTTTGTGAACCCTGAATGGTAGGTACCCTTCAGTCATATGTGTGAGAACCGGTATCAAATCATTGACTTCCTTGCAGGCATGAGCTGGAATCACAGCTTGCACAGTACTGCAGAGCCATTGTTGCTGCATAGTTTGGGAGATTTACTCAAGCAGAGAAGATGATATGGGTGGTGGGTGTGAGGCCCTGCCCACTTGTGGGCCCTCATTATAATTAATTATAGTATATTAACTATAGTTAGGCTAATTAGTAGGGGTTAGCCAGGATAGTTTAGTCTTTTCCTTGGAATTAGGCATAGTTTATAGGATTTAGGGTATTTTGAGATTTACAGGATTGTTAGGAGTTAGATGTATTTTAGTAGAGTGAGTTAGATGGTTAGAGGCCCCTAGATGTAATTTCTAAGTTTTAGGAGGGCTTCTTTTGGAGATTTGTGCAAATACACCTAAAATACCCTTTTGTCCCTTCATTAACCTAGCCACTTAAGGAGGGCATTTTAGTCATTTTCCAAGACAAAGCCTATATAACAAATCCATCTCCCCCATCTCAAACGATCATCTCTCTCCTCTCGTTTCCCTCTCATTTCTCTGTTCTTCCCTCTCTTCCATTTCAAATTCCCTCCATCTCTCCTTCCTCCATCAAAGAGAATTCCTAGATCTAGGGTTTCCACCATCAAAGAGCAAGGCATCTATCCAAGCTACAACCATCTACAAGCTAGAGGACTCCTTCCATCAGCTAGATCTTCTTCTTCTCTTCCAAACAAGGTGAGTTTCCTTCCCTAGCTCTATTCCTTCTAGATCTATCTCTCATTGTCGTAGAATTCTCCTTCCTCATGCATTTTCTCCATGGAATATTTGGGTGTAGGAGACTTAGATCTCTGTAGATCTGAGATTGGTGGGCCGTTTGAGATATTAGAGACCCTTAGAGCTTGGAATTGTGATCTTGGAGCTTGGATCTTGAAGATCAAGCAAAGGAACCCTCAGTTGGACCAAAGGTAAGCGCAATATACCTTTTAGCATAGAATGCATGTTCTATTCCTTTGAATCATGTCAATTTCTATTCCATGGATGTCTTGATGTGTAGATCTATCTCTTTACGCTCTTGTTTATAGATTGTTGGCTATTGATGGATGGGATCTCCCATTTGGAAGATCAATGGCCCATGGATGATGGATTTGTCGTAGATGATAAGGCTTTATGTTTGGAGATGGTTTTGTGATGATTTGGAATGAGATTGATGGGTTTTGAATGGAAATTGAGCAAAGGAGTTGAGGAACATAATATGGAAATTCTCGCTCAAGTGAGCATACAGTTCGCCCGAGCAAGGAGGCTCGCTGGAACCCATGCTCCGCCCCGCCGCGCCCCCCCCCCCAACACACACACTCCCAGGTTGTTTGCTCGCTCAAGCAAGAGTATAGCTCGCTGGGACAAGGGACCTCCCTCGTAGTTTGCTCGCTCGAGTGAAGCCTACAACGCTTCGCTCGAGCGAGGATATCTGCTGTTTGGGCTGCCTAAAAGTTCACTCATCCAAATACACTGCGAGCATAATTTCCAGAACCTGTTTCTTTTGTAATTTAACCATTGTGGGCCCCATTGACCTTCCATTTGGATTGAGATGAGTGGACTAAGCATGAGTGAAGGGCTGAGCTTAACCTTTACCCATGTAGCCACCTAAAGTGGGGTCTAGGGTTGTGGAAATGGAACTGAATGGATGCTTGGAAAAGGGTCTTGGGTGCCTTACCCTTCAGAGCACCAAATTACTAATTAATATGCATCTGAAACCCTTTTTAATCACTGTTTGGTGAAGTGGGACCCTACACCTGAATGTGTGGCTTGGATCTAGAATGGATTACTTGGATACATTCCTTTCTTGATGGATGTTGGTGTCATATATCCTTTATGCTCTTTCAATAGTGTCACTATGTGTCTATGTTATATTCATTGTCAACTTGATTAATAAATGGAAATGAGGACCTTGGCCTAGGGTTGACCTAGAGGTGACCTTGACTATGTATGGAGTACATTTGACCCGTGTCTATGGCTAGGCATGCTATTATATGGCCTAATGGATGGATGGATATGATGACCATGGAGTAGATGGATGGATCATAAGGATTAGGTACCCAATTGTGGATGGAATATCATTTGAACTTATATGGATTGATTATTATGATTGATATGGATATGGATATGATGATGGATTGTATGGTTTACATGGATTGTAATACGGATTAGACCAAGATACTAGACATTGTATGGACCGATGAGACATTGCTCACGCAATGGTAGCCTAGCCAGACACTGACCTGTATACGTGGTTCCTTAAAGTCGGCTTAAAACATCCACTTGGTTTATTTGAGCTTAGCCTTTACATTGATCACCCTTGGTAAGAACTATCTATATAGAAAGGCCATCATGATGAGCTAGTAAGGTGGACGTACGCCATTGGGGTATCTATCACACGACACTACACGATACCATCATACGGCCGACAAACTCTGGTAATATCGATACGATTGTGCTATAATCCCGTGCATTTCCCCACCGCAACTCGAATGTAGTACATGAGGACATCGTCTTAATTTCCTGCTGTACTAGCCTGTGTGGATTTGCCATATTGATTAGATGGATGATTTAGCTAGTTCCTTTCTATTGACCCATGTTGTTCCATTATTGCACGATTTTCTTAGCATTGTACCATTGTTACTCCATTAATCTTATTGCTGTCATTATCCCCTTTTGATTCATCCATACTATGTTATTAGTGTACTGTGTTGCCAGGTCCTTTGTATCTGACCCACTATTTGGTGCTTAAGTATCATTACTGACCCTGTTGCCCAGGAGGATGAGGTGTTCCTCGAGGCGCCATTAGCTGATGAGTACGGGTGGGGTCTGGGCGACCTTGTGGCCATGCCCGATAATGGAGAGCCTAAGTAGAGGGTTGAGTGATTTCATTTTTGGGTTTGATTGCCATTTGTGTGAGGTTGGGAGATTATTCATGATATGTTCACCTTTATATTTCCACTTTGAGATTAGCATGAACTTGCACCCTATTATATTTGATATATTGCTTCCACCTATTCATGATATGTTTTTATGGATATTGTTGGAAAAGTTTTTAGTTAGACCTCGCCGTGGACCTATGATCCTGGAAACTCCTGGTTTATTTGGGAGGCTGTGCGCCAAATCCAGGAACCGCGCCGGTAAACTCGGGATCCGGAATTGGGGCGTGACAGTGAGTTTGGTAATTTTTGTCAGTGCTTTCATAGGAGGAGTTGATAGAGAATATTCTATATTAAAAAGGTTGGATATATTATGATTTCGTATTATCTTAGATTATGATCAGATTATATTATATTTATGAAGTGATTAGGTTTTCTCTCTAAATAGATTTGCCTCTTAGTTTAATTTAATGATCTTTGTCGTCTTCTATAAATAGCAAAGTATTCTTAATGAAAAACAAAACAACCAATTTATAAAAATGTACTATGAAATGTTTTGGGGGTCTCTGTAGGTTGGGTAATGGTAATGAATAGGAATAGTAGTAGATGAATGCAAGCTATACAAGAGGTCAACCTCACATCAAGAGATGATTTCTTTGAAGGACGGGCATGGCCTATGAGGTTTTCACATGAAGAGTTGGTTACAGTAAGTAACCAACTTCTCATATGAGAAGTTGGGGAATGGAGGATTTAGAGATGTTTACAGGGGGTTCTTGATTGATTTAGACTGGATGCAGGTGGAAGCCATCAAAGATGAGTCAATTGTGATTTGGTAGAGTAGGTTTGGAAGCTTCATAGAAATGGAAGGCTACTTGAAGGCTAAAGCTGTTGGTGCTAGTGTTTTTTTTTTTTTTTTTTTTATCCCAGCGGAGTGGTTGGATCCATCGAATCCACGGTGGTGGGAGAGCCCTGGGATGAGGGTAGAAGTCTTTGGATGAGAGAAGGTAGCATGCTCGGAGTTCGGACATTGGGCGGCCAGCGGAGAACTGCCGCGCTTTACTACCGAAGTAAGGTGTCTCTATCAGCTGTTGACATGAGGTTTGGGTATTAAAATATGATGTGTGAGAACGATGGACTCTTTGTTAGTGGCTGCGCTGTGGTGTGCTTTATGAGATCCCAGTCTAAAAGGTACTTGGAATGAGATCATTAATCAACAGTCATATCAATTATCAATATCTGGTCCCTCAAATTATCCAGTTAAGTGAGGGCCTGTTGGGATTACACCATTGAACTATGGCATGGGACTGTCACACTGTCATAAACGTAGACATCCTGCAAAGGAAGGGTTCCTAACTTTTATGGCTTTCTTGTTTGGCTGGCTGTGAAGTGTCTCTTTACGGGACCGATATTTTGGCGTGAGAATGAGGAAATATTCCTTTATTTATTTATTTATTTTTAGAACCAAGATACATTATTAGAGTTGGGGATTTTTGTTAAAACTCTAGGATGGCTTTCTTGTGTTCCATGTGCCTATTCGAACACATAGATAACTTTTTGTTTATTATTTATTTATTTTTTGGTGGAATATAGATAACTATTGATATCCTCTTTCTTTTGATTTCGAAACATCTTTCTTTTTTCCATAAAATTTAATTTCCATTATGTACCATGTTTTAGACGGAGATAGTTTAATAAGAAGAAAAAGGCCCTTTTTGAGATAGTTTAATAAGAAGAGAAAGGCCCCCTTTTTTTTTTTTTCTCCGCTCAGCAACCACAGTGCCTGCAGCGGGCGTCGGTTATGGAGACGGCTTCAGCTCCTGCAGTTCTGGCGATTTGCGGAGGCGATGGCTGTTGGCGGTCTTCGACGATGGTGACCGGCCAGGTGAGAGAAACCCCTACTTTTTTTATCTCCTCTGTCCAGATAGAGAGAATCCATAGCCCTCTTCAGATCTTCTATGGACACAAGCTATGGTCCACTTGAGATCGATCTAGATCGACCTCTTTCCATTGCTATTAAACACCTAATCAATGATTAGGAACATGACCCACCTTTGATCTGTCTCTCAGTTTGTTGTTTGGAAGTCTCAAGGTGGACAATGAAACAATCTCAGACACATAGATAATTATAAGTCGACACAAAATTAATATGGTTCAGCAAGATGCTTACATCCATGTACAGTTGAGATCAATTCACTACTAGTGACAAGGAGATTACAATAGAGAAAGAAAATCCTCAAAAACCCAAATCCCTGTTAAACACAATTTTCTTTGACAAAAAATCTACTATACGCGGCTCACAGTCACTCCACCTCACACACCCAGGGCTCACACGGTAGCCTCCCTCCTTTTATCAGAGTTCTAAAGGAGACTACTTCACCTGCACCACCTGACAGGTGCCATGTGAAGTTCTTCATCAAAGTCAAACAAAGGGGCTGCAATCAGTGCCATGTGGGAAGCCGAAAAGTCAACAATGGTGGCTGGTGGATTGAAGCCATTTTTCCAACTATATTTGCATAATTGCATCTCACTTTAGAGTCCGGATTGGGCAACCCTGTTTCCTGTTTGGTCCAATGAGGGAGTGCCACATGGGGGAAAAAAATCCCATCAGGATTAGGAAGAGAGATGGAGGGGAGCTTTGGCATGTGACGATGAGTGTGTGTATAGATATATATATTCGTCTATTGATGATAAAAAAGGCTTTGCTGTGTGTATTTTGAATATTAAGCCGTGTTTTGGTGAGTCATTAATAGTCGGCGGTCAAAAGTCCTCTCTCTCTATAAAGATCATAAAGTGAGGAGTCCGGATCCAAACAGGAAATCCTGTTTGGTCCAATGAGGGGGTGCCACATGGGGGAAAAAAATCTCATCACCACATCCCATCTCCCCAATGAATTTTTTTCTTTTTTTCTCCCCAATTCATTGGGGAGATGAGATGTGGTGATGAGATTTTTGTCTCCCATGTGGCACCCCCTCATTGGATCAAACCAGGATTTCCTGTTTGGAGCCGGACTCCTCACTTTATGATCTTTATAGAGAGAGAGGACTTTTGACCGCGGACTATTAATGACTCACCAAAACACGGCTTAATATTCAAAATACACGCAGCAAAGCCTTTTTTATCATCAATAGACGAATATATATATCTATACACACACTCATCGTCACATGCCAAAGCTCCCCTCCATCTCTCTTCCTAATCCTTACAAACCATGGTTTTCTGCAACTCAAGAACTCATTTCCCATGTCAAAAAGCCCTCCATCTCTTCCTATCAGCCCCCACCATCGTCATCCTCTCCTTTCTTCTCCCATCTTCTTACTCACTGCACTTCGATTTCTCCCGATTTGGGCCAAACACTCAGAACATTGGCTACTATGGCGACGCCTTCTCCTCGAACCAAGTCATCGAACTTACCAAGAGCCAACTTGACGTCCCCATAGACGGCAGCGTCGGCCGAGCCATCTACAGCCAACCGGTGCGCCTCTGGGACTCTCAGACTCAAAGGCTCACCAACTTCACAACCCACTTCTCCTTCATCATCAAAGCGCTCAACTCATCCAGCTACGGAAATGGTCTTGCCTTCTTCCTTGCCGCCAACGGCTCATTCATACCTCCGGCTTCGGGCAGCGGTGAAATGGGTCTGTTCAGCTCGAATTCGAGAACGAATGCGACAGAGAATCAGCTTGTTGCCGTTGAATTTGATAGTTATATGAACGAATGGGATCCAAGCGCAGATCATATTGGCATCAACGTCAATTCGATTGTTTCGAAGGCCAACGTGACATGGCGCAGTAGCATCAAGAATGGTGCTACCGCCAATGCATGGGTGAGTTATGAATCTAGTACTAAAAATCTAAGTGTGTTTTTAACTTATGACAAAAATCCAATTTTGGGAGGGAATTCGAGTCTGTACTATATTGTGAATTTGAGCCAAGTACTTCCAGAGTGGATTTATATTGGGTTTTCAGCGTCAACAGGAAGGTTCGTGGAGATACACCAAATTCTTTCATGGGACTTTAATTCTACATTGGAGATGATTCCTTACTTAATACCGGATTTTCCCTCCGACAGGGCTCTACATAGGACTGGATTGGCAGTAGGCCTGGTAATTGTTTGTGGGACTGTTTCGATTGTTGGGTTGGGTGGTCTGATTTGGTTTGGTACGAGGAAATGCCATGCGTGTATTGATGATGAATTTATAAAAGGAGCTGGGCCTAAGAGATTCACCTACAATGAACTAGCCCTTGTAACAAACAATTTCTCAGAGGATGGTAAGCTTGGGGAGGGTGGATTTGGATGTGTTTACAAGGGGTTCTTGAGCGAGTTGAACTCAAATGTCGCAGTTAAGAGAGTTTCAAAGGGTTCTAAACAAGGGAAGAAGGAGTTTGTTTCCGAGGTGAAGATCATTAGCCAATTGCGACACCGGAATCTAGTTCAACTCCTTGGTTTGTGCCATGTGCGCGGTGATCACTTCCTTCTTGTTTATGAGTTCATACCAAATGGGAGTCTAGATTCTCATCTCTTTCGAGGAAAAAGGTTGCTCCGATGGTCGTTGAGGTATAAAATCGCCGTGGGATTGGCATCAGCATTGCTATATCTACACGAAGAATGGGAGCAATGTGTGGTCCACAGAGATATCAAATCTAGCAATGTGATGTTGGACTCAGGCTTCAATGCAAAGCTTGGGGATTTTGGCCTGGGTAAGCTTGTGGATCATGAACTTGGCTCGCAGACCCCAGTGCTAGCAGGGACCGTGGACTACTTGGCACCAGAATGCGTCACAACCGGAAAGGCCAGTAAGGAGTCTGACGTTTATAGCTTCGGAGTTGTAGCATTAGAAATTGCATGTGGGAGAAGGCCTGTGGATCCTAAGGCAGAAGCAAATAAGGTTAGGATGGTGGAATGGGTTCGGGAGCTCTATGGAAAGGGGAAACTTCTTGATGCTGCAGACGAGAGGCTAAATAACGAATTTGACGAGGAACAGATGGAGAGATTGATGGTTATGGGGCTATGGTGTGCTCACCCTGATCACAATTTAAGACCTTCTATAAGTCAAGTGATTAATGTTCTTGATTTAGAAGCTCCACTCCCTAGTCTTCCATCTAAGGTGCCTTTAGCCATGTATTTCACCCCAACGACGAATACGCGCACATTTTCTTATTCACCGTCTGCTACAAATGGTACTTCTTCGAATTTCACTGGTTCTTCAGATTCTTCAGCTGCAGCTCTCTTGCATTCCCGCCGAACTGATGTAGGAATTGAGTTTTCCACTTCAATTCCACCCTATTAATTAAGTGTCGTTTATTGTTATAATTATATAAGATCTTATTCTTGTTTTGTGTTATAGATGATGTATGTCTTGTGTAGATTATGTTCTTACACTTCCAAAGTTGTTAAGGAAAAAAAAACTTATTACATTTACTACTCTAGCTGCTAACTTTGCTACTTGAGTTCGCTTAATATTTGTAATGACTACTTGGTTTTTTGCCTTCTACTCCGATTATCTGCAAGTCATATGTAATAAGTACTTACTGTTAAAAAACATTAAGGTATCTCAATTATCCAAACATATGAACCCTCAAATTATGCACTCAGTGTAACACCCCGAACCGATTTAATGTTGGTTATTGCTAATTAATCATATTTTATTAAATTAATTAAATTTAATTAGAAAATCAAGTTATTTTAATCTTAGTTAGTCTTAGTGGGTCTATGGGATTGGACCTTGGGTCTTGGGTAGGTAGTTTTAATCAGATTTGACTCGATTAGGTAGATCAAAGGACTTTTTCGTAATTTTAGATTTTAAAAAATTTTCATCATGTGCATGTCATCTTGGCGTCATTGCGTGCATCTCGATGAGTACACCAATTTTTTGTATTCGACTCTACTTCATTGAACCTCAAATTAGTTAAGTTGGTCACCTTAAACTGGAAATAGAGGAAAGAAACTGGGTTTTCTCATAAAATTGAGAAAATGTCCAGTTAAAACAAAACCAAGACCATCCATTGATCATTCCTTCTTGAATTTGCATGAGAGAACTCTCTCCTTCCTTTGTTCTTCTTTTCTTTCTCTTCAATTACGAAAGAAAGGGTTGCTCATGTTAATTTGGACAGAAGGAAAGTTCCATCTTTATCACCTTCTCCATCTTCCCATCTCCTTTGTTTGGTAAGATCCTCTTCCCCGTCTCTCTACTTGCTACAAATGGTAAGAGCTTCAGTTCCATTTCAGATTTTTGTTTGTAATGGAGTCAAGGAGACTCATTTCCTTTACATGCATATGCATCCTCATAGTTAATTGGCATGAATTTCTTATTAGGGTTTGTAAATTGGGGGACTTTCTTGCATTTGAGCCAAAAGAGGAGAAATAGGGTTGTAAAGCACCAATTAAGGCAAGTATAAGTAATTTTGATTCATGCATGCTGTTAGATCATTGATGGGATGGTATGAACCCAATTATTTTGCACTTTTGGCCTCTAATTACCAATTGAGTTTGAATGGAAATGAGTTTTCTTTATTGGTGTGATGGTGGAGGAATTGGATAGTGGGGGCGGTGTGCATGATAGTTTACATTGAGAAATCAGATGGAACAGGAGGTTCCATTTGCATGATTCAAGTGAAAGAAATGAAGAATACCAGAATTTGAACCCAGAATTCTGAGCAACTTGCTCGAGCGAGCCGGAGGTCGCTTGAGCGAGAATGCCCACTGCCTGGGTCCGCTCGAGCGAACCTTATGGTCGCTCCAGTAAGAGGGGCTTCTGCCTCATGACCCACTTTTGACCAAATTTGGGTTTGTCACCCAGTTTTATAGGCCCATAACTCTTCATAATTAACCCCGAGGATAATTATGATGTACACACTAACCTATTAGGGCCGTTAGACATGGAAAGAACTTGTAGGGCCTAGAATGGGTACCCATTGACCATTTAACATAGTCCAATGGTCATTGTAATTTACATAAGAGATTGTTGAGGCTGAGATTATCTCATGTCCGTTAGACATCGAAAGAACTTGTAGGGCCTTGAATGGGTACCCATTGACCATTTAACATAGTCCAATGGTAATTGTAATTAAATAAGAGATTGTTTAGGCTGAGATTATCTCATGTGCCTTATCCAGCTCATCTAGCACTTCACCATGGGTGTTGGTTTAGGGGATCTTGATGTACCTCGCGTACACACAACGTGGCACCAGTGAAATATAACACGTACATCGAATTACCTAAAACTACATCGAAATGGACAATTAAAGACGACAGGTAAATAGATTAGGGTCAGATGGTAAATCACCTTGACTCTCTTAATTAAATTGCATTACATATTGAAACTAACTTCATTATTGACCTCAAGTTCGAAAATAATTGCTTATACGCGTAAATTGTATTACTCTTAAATTTGTTATTGTGACTAACACATTTATTTTCCTACAAAAGTTATCGTACGTTGATTTGATATTCGCACTGGATAAGTATGTGAATTGAATTGAATAGAATTGATATGAAATGGATAGAAAGGAAATGAATGGATTTGAATAGAATTAAATTTGAATATAATTATTTGAACAAATTTCTAGCAACCGAAAAGATTCGGCTACAACATGAAAGTTCCGTGAAATAATTTCCTCTTTTCAAAGAACCCAAGCTTGACGAATTCGGAGGTCTGAATCAAAAAGTCAATCCTTTCCAAAATGGTACTTTGACAATGACTTAAGCGTAAAGCAAATGTCCTAAACGAAGGCTTTCCAGACATTGGGAGGACACGGAGTCTTAGCGAAAAGTTTCTCCCAATTAAATTACCTTTCCAATAAGCACAAAATCACAATTCTTGGATACTTGTAGGGAAAAATCCACACTTCCCAAAAAGAAGACAATAAAGCTAGTTAAACAAAAGGTCGCGAAACGAAGGGTTTGGGGACATCGAATGGTCACGAATTGAACACGAAAACTCTTAGGTATCACTAGAACTACCTACTGAACTCAACCCGGTAATTTTTATGAAATACCCAAAATACCCTTGGCGTCGGCCATGCTTACTAAACTGCCCCTTCTAAGGCGGAACTTCGTTGAAATGGAAACGAGCGAACTCGGGGTCTTACAATCACCAACCAAATTAGAACTCTTTATTGGAATCTAGGGTCTACTAGGATCCTGACAAAGTAAGTATACTGAAATCACTAGTATCTAAGCTTTGAACCCAAATCATCAAATCCCAAATTCTAACAGGACTTCATCCATTTGACGCACATGACCCTATCTCTTAACCCATGTGCTTTTGTACAAAGGATATGGGCAAGAAAGGGGCATGGTTACCTCTCTGCACATTTAAAGTGACATGGAGGGAGAGGGAGGGTGAGGTACCTCATCACATCTCCTTCCTCTCTCCTTATCTTTCTATAAATGTCTCTCTTATCATTTCTTCCTTGAAAACAGCTAGCATATATCTTTTGTTATGAGCGTGTGTGTGGAAGCGTGAAACTTGCGATCAACAATAAAAAACACATGGATGAGAGAAAACCATACAAAGATTTGCGTGGTTTAGAAAGAGTGCATATGTCCACAGGAAAGAAACTAACTTTCTTTACTTAGTTCCACGTGGTTCAACAATCGCTGACACCCATGCGAGAGAGAGTAGCCTCTCATATCTTTCTCTCTTTCATAGAGTTTAGGGTTACGGATTATATCATATATATAATCTACACTCTCTTAGCCCCTAAGGAACCCTTTTTAGCCCCTAAAAAAGCTTCGGTACAATTACCAAAATGCCTATGACCTTGAACTTGATAATTGGCCGACCCAATAAACCAATCCGGTTAATCCGGAATATAAGACATAAACCCAATAATCTCCACATTGGCTTGGGTTCTACACAACTTGAGCTACAGGGATATCAGGTAATGTCTTCCCGTACCTTATCGAATTGTATGTCCCTGCACCTAGGGCTGTCTATCGTGTTGCGTCAACGAATTCAGGTTAAAATTACCTTAACCCGTACACGACCCGTTAACTTAATGGGTTAAAAAATCCAACCCGAGCACGACCCATTAATTTAACGGGTTACACGACCCAACTCGTTAACCCGTTAAGTAATTAAGTCATTTCAAAAATTAAAAGAAAATCCATATAAAAATATATAAGGAGAAAAATTTATAAGCCACACGAAACTGTAAGTGAGGATCTCGAGTGGATCCCACCTAAAGCCCAACTATAAAATAATATATTTTAAATACTTCTTTATGAAAATTAATTCTAGCAACACTTAGGAACTAAAAAAAATTTAACGAGTTAAGCGTGTTGTTAGCGGGTTACTGGTTTAATTCGTATACGACCTGTTAACTTAACGCGTTAACGGGTTTGACTCGTTAATAACCCAAACCCATTAAGAGCCCACCTGAACCCATTAATATCGTGTGGGTTCGTGTCGTATTAACAAGTCATGTGGCATTTTGATAGCCCTACCTACATTGATGGCTCGGTCTTTTTCTTTAACACTATGACATGTTGAACCAACACTTAAACTTTGATCAAAGCTCATCTTTTCATCAAACTGCACCTCAAACTTGACACTCGAATCCATTGACGAATGTAAGTGGTTCCAATTTCTAGATCACTCACTAGCCAGTCGTCAAACTGCCTTAACAAAAGCACCCCTGCGAAGATCCAATCACCACGAGCATGCAAGCAAAAAGGGTTTGGGAATCTGAATCCTGTTGACTCCACAATCGAAGAACAAGATTTTTGCCTCCAATTTTTTAAACACATGTTGACCCCACAAATGTCATCTGATCTGGTTAAACACATGTTGACCGCTACTGGCGCGATTCGATCCCTCCATCTAGTCAGAACCCATGTTTGACCTCTACTTGTTGCTTCTTTGCAGGCTGGGTTTTAGCAAGATGAACAGCATCATATGTTGTCCGGCAACACGCGACTATGCAACAGTAGATATGAGGCGGCACATGTCTCTTTCTTGCAGTGTTTTTCCTCAGCTAAGAGCAATAGGGCTCTCCCTATCTGTTATCTACAACTATTTCCAAATGAATACCTTCGTTCTACTGAATCTGCAAACCCTCTTCGATTTTTCAAATCTAGCCATTGGACCTTGCCTTGATGATGTAGCACGATGATGTCGGCGACTCCTACAAATCGGGTCTGCTTCTGCAATTGGGTCAGGTCGACCCACGCTTGACTTGGTCATGCATTCTTCTTGACCATAGAACCAACACTGAGATTCAATCGTGGTGTCGACTTCACTCCTTTCTGCAAGGAGAATTAGACTTCTTCTTACAAGGTCTTTAGATTCGACGTCTTCTCCTATTTAGGTGATTGGGCAACAATCCTCTTCTTTTTTCATTTTTTTTTCCAAATCTCAACAACGGACAAGAGGGTAACTGTTACGCCCCGTCTCGAATCAATCATGATTAAGGTTAATTAATCGAGATTAGTGTAAAATTAAGCAAGGTTAATTGAGTTAATTGTGGTTAATGACAAAAAAGAGACAAATTAGTCTCAAATGATTGCATTGAACATAATGGAATGGATTTGAATGAAACTAAGTTAATTAGATTGAGTTTAGGCTCAAACAAGGTAGAACAAGGACTTTTTCGTAAATACGGATTTTTGCGTATTTCGTCGAATATGGTATTTCTTGATGCCATCGCGTGTATCTCGAAGAGTACATTAGCTTTCGTAATAGACTTAGTTCCATTTGACTTAAAATGGATCAAGTGAGTCTTCATTTGACTTAAAGTGTAAATAGAGAAATGGGAGGATGATTTAGTTGCAAAAGGGGGTTTATAAGAGATTAATGAACTCCAAATGAGTTCATTCACTCATTTCACCTCAAGTCAAACCCTAGACTTCTTTCTCTTCTTCTTTCTTCCATTCTTTTTCATCAAGGTTGATTTTGGAGTGATTCAAGTGAAAAAGAGAGCTACTTCATCTTCTCCATTGAGCTTCTTCCATTCTTGAAGAGTTGGAAGTTGAGGAGAACCTCAAACTTTCTTCCCATAGAGCTACAAGTAAGTAGTTAGTTATTTCTTTTTATAGAGCTTTCAAGTTCTCTTGTGTGATTGGAGTAGATTTCTAGCATAAATAGCTCATAGGAGTCCATTTTTCATGTTTTATGGAATTAGGGTATGGATTGAGGAGCTTTTAGCTCAAATCAAACTCAAATCAAGCTAAGCAAGAGGGGTTTTGTCAATAGAGGCAAGTATAAACAGTAAACTTGTAATTTATGTTAATTATTTTAGATATTCCATTGATTTGAAATTTTTGTACAATTTCTATTTATGGTGGCATTGGATTGTTTTAGTGAATGGAAAGGATGGGAGAAGTTATTGTGTATGTGTGAAATGAGCGACGATAGGAGGTCCATTTTATATGCAGGTTTAGATTGGAAGGGAAGGAGAAAGAAGTGGAAGAGAAAAATCCGTTTCAGAAGCTAAAACTGCAAGCCCGAGACTATTTGTGCCGATCAATCGGACAGGGCTAGTTCGGACAAATTTTCTATCCGATCGATCGGATGTGGATGTCCGATCGATCGGACAAGGCCTTAAATGGGAGGTGTTTCTGTCTGATCGATCGGGGGAATCAGGTTGAGTCCGGTTGGGTTTTTGATTTCGTGGTTGAGTCTGGTTGGGTTTTTGATTTCGTCGATTTATGAGTGCTTTCTATTAGCACAAGTACTCTCTAAATTGTGTTTTAGACTAGCTAAAATGTGATTTGAGATTGTGGAAAATTATAGACACTAGAGGGAGAATTTTTATGATTTGAACATTGTTTTAGTAGTGTGTTAAATGTTCAATTAGTTATTGACTAAAGAATTGTGGGTGTTAATTACAGGGACGCTAATGCACACATAATATAAATGTGATGTCCATCAAGAATAACACATGCATTAGGTATCCACTAATTACACCTGAATGGTTGGTTTAAATTAGGAAATAAACGAGGGGAATTGTTCATGGTCCTAATTCCCTCGTGGATTGTGTTCTCGTTGTGTCATGTTTACTTCTTTTTAATCGTGTTTTAGGAACCTGTGAAAATGAATTGAATCCAAGATTGGATTAATTAATGAAGGGCATTGATTCTTGAGTCTAGCACTACATAGTTATTGTATTAAAGCTCTAAAAGAGCTAAAAATGAATTAATGAAAAAACAAATGACTATTCTTGCTGCAGTAGATGGATTTGGGGGCGTTCTGGAGCTTCGTGGTGATGCCAGTTGTTCCTGGCCCGAACACTGGTGAGTCCCACAATTCAGATCGTATCAATGGATACTAATTGATGCTTTCCATTTGGAAGATAAATCCTTCCTTTGAAGGAAGATGGAAAATGAAATGAATTGAAATAAATTGAAATTAAATGAAATGAATGTTATGGTAGTTGCCAATTTGTAAATGTCTATTATTTGACTCTACGTAACACATATGTTATTGCTATTAAATGAATTGTCTAGAATTATCTAGAATTGAGATTGAGTGTTTATTGATAGACTGAATGGAGTTAGTATATGTATTAACATATTGATAAGTCCACAAAATTAGGTAATTAGGTCATCATTTCATGAGCATTTGTGGAATTAATTAAGTTTAATTGCATAGAATTGCACTTAATTTCATGATTACTTGTATTTAGGGATATTTTTGGGAAAACGGTCAGAATTGATCAGAATTCATTGAATTATATGACTTTTGTGGAATTAAGTTTTTCATCTCATTTATCACCCAAAAAATTAAGCTTTTGGTTTCATCAATGCATATCTGCTATTTTTTGCACCATGTGTTATTTTTGGGAAATTGCTCATTTTGGTGCATCACTAGGCATGTTAGGGTCCTATGCATGGTCCATATAAATCTCTTACATAATATTATAGTTGAATCTATTTTCTTTTTATTTAGGAAACATCAACAATTCGGCGACCACTTTGATGAAATTGAAGAGAGCAAGGAGGGAAAATAAGAAAAGAAATTCAAGAAAGAAAAAAATTGCATGCATGAACGTCCAAGCCATGGCCTTCCTTGAGTTGCACGCCTCATATGGGCCCATTCTCATGTGTAAAAACTCAAATCAGCCCCTTGAAGATAATGTCCAGATTTGGGGGCCCAATGATAAGAGATTCCCAATAAGAACAAGTGGGCCATACAACCCATCTTTCTTGTTGAGGAAAGACTTTCTCTTCCAAAATTTTCCTCTTCAACCCGTCAACCATACAACTCATCTTTCTAATTGTCCTTATGATATTCAATGGCCCACATGCATCTCAAGATAAAATAAACATGTGTAGCTGAAAATATAGAAGGACACATTGGAGAATTGGAGAATCTCTTGCCTTGAAAAATGCAAGGAAGTTCTTAGTGCTCGGTTGTGAAAGAGTTTTGTTAAATTTAAAGAAGCTTCCACCTAATACAAAGGAGTCAAGTCTACTTGGAATTATTATGGCATGGAAAGGCAGGTAGATGGCAAGTTTTGTATTGGAAAGAGATCTCCACAAAGTCAAACTTGTGGAAGAAGAAATCTAATCAAGAAGGAGATAAAGAAGAAGGAAATAAAATCAAGAAGCAAGAGAGAGGAGAATCCAAGCTAGTGTTGCACGTCCACTAGGGGGTCCCCACTTACCCTTGGATGTCCCACATGGAGTTGCAGAGGAAGAGCATAAAATCTGAATTTTTATGGAAGTTCATCCTTAGCACATGAAGATCCTTTGAGGAGCCCAAGATGGAAAGAATTGGACCACAAGACTTAATCATTGACAAGAAATCAATTGAAATTTAAATTGTTGCCAAGATAGGAGGATTGCTTGGAATTCAAGCCATGATGGAGGAGGTGTGTTACCAAACAAGGAAAATTAGAAATTATAAAAAGGAGCCAGCCAAGGGGCTGGACGTCCATTCTTGAATTGGGAGAAAATCTCACTCTCACACGCATCAAAACATCTCCATTCCATTCCCATCCACCTTTTCTCTCTAATCCCTTTCTTCTTCTTCTCCCTTCTAATTCTTTAGACATAGGTTGAGAAATCATATTGAGAGAATGATGAAGACAGGAGAATCTTAATTTTTTGTACTTCAAGATCGGGGAATAAAGGCACTACTTGGATTGTATCTGTGTATTCTTTATGTAAGTGGTACAATTTTCTCTATCTAGTTCTTTTATGTGTTTTGATTGGAGACAATTATTTCGCATGATTAGATCTAGGGTTTTGAAAACAAAATAAATGGATTAAAAGTCGAGGGACATCAAGTAATCTCTTGCATTTTTTTCCTACTCCGAGAAGAGAGAACTTCATTATCGCATTTTCAATTCACGTATGATCGTCTAGTTTCTAGATCTTTGATACATCTTTTCCTCTTTTTATTCCCCCCCCCCCCCCCCCCCCCCCTTTTTGTTTTTATTTTAAGTTAATATTATGATCATTTTTTTATTTGAAAATTCTTGATTTAGAAACCCCAACTTACATCTTTCCATTGTTAGTAGAAACTTACTATTTTTGTTACTTGCATAGTTTATGGTTGGAAAGCACCCATTGCATGCATTAGGTTTAGAAATTTCATTTAAAATTGTGTTTGGTTGCTGTAAAAAAAAAAGATTATTGACTGATTGGAAAGGTTAAAATCGGATCTTACACGTGAATAGTGAAAAAGACAACATTGTTATAGAAGTTTCAGGCTGTTTTTCTCTCAAAAGTGTGCAATTTGAAAATTAGGTAAACGAGCTTAATTTCCATCGAAACCTTGCAGAAGTAATATTTGGAAACAAGTCTTTGCAACCCCAGAATTTCAGAGAAAAATAAGTCAGGGAAGCGGGGTAAACAACAGCTTAAACAAGGGTAGTCGGACAGCTTGCAATTAGATTTCTAGTATAAAGCTGTTCAACTAGGCATCTTTAGGTGATTATATTTTTTTCGTTTTAAGTCGTTTTTCGATTCTTCCTTTTCTGTTGTGTTCATGTATCTTCAGAGTATTGATTCCATCCATTAGATTTAGGCTTATATCATCTTAGGCAAGTCGTACAGTCCAGCAAAATTAGGCATGTGTAATAGTTTTCATATTTAGAAATTTTCAGCATTCACCAGATTTTTAGGAACTTATCTAGACTTGCATTTTTTCATGTAGGATCTAATTTAGGAATTTTTTTTTTTGGATTTTCTTATATTAAATTGGTTGTTTGATTTGTGTATTCTTTTGCAGGTTTTTTTAGCTTAATTAGTGTTATCTAGATTAGGTTTCTTTATTTAGATTAGTGTTTTTATTTTTGTAAATTATTGTATTTAATTTTTTTTTACATTCAATTATTTTAGCAAATTTGATGTAATTTAATTAGTTTCCATTTAGGCCAGATTTAGTGTTTATTTAGGATATGTCAAAGTTGGAAAGTTTCTAAAAAAGCATTGCTCCCTGTGGATCGACATGGATTTACCAGATTATTACTACAATCGCAGCCTACACTTGGGGCCGATCACATGTGATATCACAGATCTATTTATACATTGTTGAGCCGTCGTGTTTACTAGTATTATTGATGGCGTTACATGCCCGATTGCCAATGCCGGTTTAGCAGCGGCCCTAGAGGTAGTGGAGGAGACCGCTTTGGTTCCTCCATGAGGACTGATTGAATGGAATGGACATGATACCATTTGATATGAGTATCCGAGTGTGAAAATGGATTAAGAATATTTTGTGAATTCTTTTTGGAAATGATTTTGAATGTAATGTTTTGAGAAGGTGTGTAGTTGTCAACTTGTATTGTATTTGAATATACAGAGTTGATAAGTGAATGATAAGACAATACATGTATAAAAACTTTACTTTTGTATAAAACTGTATAATTGTAAATTAATATAGTTAAATGTATATTTTGGCAAAATGCATAATTGACAGGTATGAATGAATGTTATACCTTGTGGATTCTGTTTTAACTTCGGTTAATTCAGAGTTTATGGGAGTAAGTATGGGATCGAGGCTCGGGATTATTGTACCTTGGGCCCTGGTCGTGACAGTAACCCTCTTCTTTCAAGCTCTGACACCACTTGTTGCACTCTCTTCTTCTTTTCTTGTTCTATAAATTTAAAACAACAACCTTTAAGCACTGACATCTATTCCTCTATTCCTAGCAACAAGAGCTCGAGTCTTCTGCCTTTGCTGGTAGGGCCGAAGCCAAATCGTCTTCATTTCAGATTTCTTTTATAACCAAGCATAAGCCATATCATCATCATCATCAAAGCCTTGTCCCAACTACGTTGGGGTCGGCTACACGACGTCTGTTCATTCCGATTTATTTTGAGCCAAATCCTCAGATAAGTTATACTTCTTCATATCTACTTTTACTACCTCATCCACCTCTTTTTTGGCCTACCCCTTCCCTTAGCATGCCATCAGCCTTCATAGCCAAACTTTCTCTTACTGGTGCCGTCGCCGGCCTATAATGGATATGTCCAAACCATCTTAAATGTGTTTTTCTATTTTTATCTCCCATTGTTGCTACCCATAAATGTTCTCGAAAGCACTCATTTCTAATTTTATCTAGCTAAGCCTAAACCATAGAGATGTAAATGAGTCTTCGATTCTTCGATTAGCGGAGGTTTTGACCCATTAAAAACCAGGTCTGGGTCCTTATTTAGGCCCTGATAAGTAAACGAGTTTGGGTATAAGTCTTTTTTTTTTTTTTTTTAGACCCATGACCTGAATGGGTCTGAGTTCAGTTCCACCTAGGTTATGACCCATAGACTCGACATATTATCTCGATTTTTTAGAATTTCTCTTAAAACTAGAGTTTTTCCATATCATTCTCTATGTAGAATCGGGTATGGACCCGAACCCGTCTCGTATACGGTTCTAATTCCGGATCCATCTTCTCATTGATGGTTCTGGTTCCATCTTCTTATTACTGGTTTCAGGTCCACCATGGACCTAGACCGGACTCGGGTCCACCTAGGTTTTGGTTCCATCTTCTTCTCTTCGGAACCGACTACAAACGATGGTGACACCGAGCACAAGCTTGGATCTTTTGAAATAAACACCCACTAAGTTTGGATCCTTATGTATCTTCTCCTTGACTGAACCGAACCACAGTCGAGACCTCTGTCTCTTCGGCGATGATCTACGACACAAAACCCTAATGTTTCTCTTATCAAATTCGGGACCAATTCTTCCTCATAGAGAGCTTGCTTAAGTCTCTCTGACACTACAACGCCGGACATAACCAAAAATCCATGTCTCGTTTAGGTTCTGCAAAACCGACAACTAATCCAGGGGCGGACCTACCTTATATTGATATAGGGCGGCCGCCCTATATCAGATCTTGAAATGCCAAATAGTCGAATGGTCCCTTGGATCATGCCACATGTAAGCCTAAACAATCGCCCCCATATTCTTATGTCTAAACCTTCGTCTCCTCTCTGTCTAAAAAATGCTCTTCTTTTGACCCTTTTCTCTCCTATTTTCGCTAGCCATCTTTGCATTGCCTCATCATTTTCTTCTTCTTTTTGATCACCAGGGAACTGTCCCAATCTCAATAAGTTCCCCTCAATTCGATCCAACTTAGTTGCCAGTAAGTGTTATTGGATTCTTTCCCCTTTTTCCTTTTTTCCTATTCCCCTTTAGATGATTTAGTGTTAGAAATCGATTATTCTTTTTAATTTTGTTAATAACCCATGGTGAAAAAGGTAATCGGAACTTTTACATGTTTCTTGCACTTTCACTGCGATTTCAGATACTTGTCTAACATTTCCTTTTGTTGATCTGCGATATTACTCCTGTCGTCCTTGCAATTCGTGTACGTTGAATCTTATGTGGATGGAAGTGATTTTAATTTGTAGGTTTTGTGCATAAACTATTTGATTTAAAGAGATTAAAATTGGATCTTGTATGAATTGTATTTCTTATGGACCACGTGCCTTTGGATTTATGATTTGCTTTAATTACTGTTGTATCATATTGTGCCTTAATTGTTGTAGCTATTGGCTAATTTTCACAATTATGCCCTCCATCTTGTATTCTTCTTTATAGGAAAGCCAGTGATATATATATTTTTTTTCGCTAAGGGCGTCGTTTTTTCAATTGACCATTATCCTCCCTCACTCAAATAAAAATCATGGGTCCGCCGCTAAGCTAATCAAGGCTTTGGCTCTAGTTTGAAAGACAAAATTCTATGTAGCATGGAACTTTCCTTGTTCACTAAAGACAAACTCTCTTTCCTTCAAAAATGGTACACACACCCCAGTATAATTAAATTACAAAAAATGCCCATGTCCCTGGAACTGGTCATTAGCCACCCGGGGTCTGGTTTGTTAATGGTTTTGGGAGATTTGAATCCATGACCTAGAAGAAACTATAATTTCTCATTACCAATTAACTACTGAACTCTCATATTTAAAAGTCCATACTTAGTAATATATAAAATAAAGATATACCGGGCTGGTCGGGTTGATGCACCCAAAAAACCAAATTCGTCCCGAACCTGACTTGGGTCAGTACTTGAAAAGCCATACCTGACTCAAACCCTACCCAAACGCTACGAAACGTGCTCCAAATTGGAGTGGGGTCGAGGCAGGTCCCCACTTAAATCCGACCCATTGCCATCCCTCGCAAACCCAATGAACCAATCTGGTCAATCAAGAATTCAAGACATAAACCTAACATCTTCTTCTTTCATGAGTCCTATGCTTTCTTTCTCCAGCCATCCTGGAGCAACCATATTCTGCAGAACAAATGGCTCTAAGGGCCCTTGGTTGTGCATTGGATTGCATACAAATTTCACAATTGAAGCCAACCTTTTGCTTCATGCAACATTGCAAATGTTTATATAATGGTTGCATATGAAGTTGCCTATGCCACCTAGAAGCTTTGAAAACTTCATACGAATATCTTGCATGTCATTAAACTGACAGTGGCTGATCTACGGTTGGGCTGAGATCTTTCCCAAGCAGTTTGGATTTTAAAACCAGGGTTCTTAGGATTTGTAGGGCGGGCAAAGCGAGTTCTTCAGTGCCTGGTGTTTATGGGTCCGATTCCTTAGGCCTTTATGAAATGGGCAGTTTGTTGACCCATAAGTAGGGGGTGCAATGGGTCATGTTGGGCTTGGGTTGGGTTGAGCACTCATGGTAATATGTAAAGAAGTCAACCCTTTTATTAGTCAGCTTGAAAGTCGTAATACGAGCCCTAAATTGGAGGTTGACTTTCAATTTGTTTGACAGGCCACAATGCAATTAGCTGCACTGGGATATTGGGTAGAGAGAGTAACAAGAATGTTTTCAACCCAAATCCAACCAATTTATTAATCGGGTTAAAGATGTCAACCTAAGTACTGAATTATGGGGTTCGATTTGTGTGGGGTTGGAAGGTCAGGTCAAGAACTGCAACCTTCAGAATAGTCGATAGAAACTCTTTTTTTTTTTTTAATTATATATAGCCCTATACACCCGGGAAGGAAGAGACTCTAATGAGGTTCATTAAGGTTTGCAACTATATGTAGCCATGAAATGGGCCACAAAACGAAACCAGTCAACAATCATATCCCATTGTAACAGATGTCTATTTATTAGGGGGCACAACTTGGGGCAAACCTGCATCCAGTTGACCCAAGTAAACCAAGCCGCAGTCCAATCTTAGGTCAGGATCAGACTTAGTCTTGAAATTCAAAATTCAAATTGTGCCTGTACAGGAGAGGCATAAATGCGCAAGTTGGTCCTCACAAGGTAGGTCCCATACACTCAACTGGAGCCTAGATCCCGAGTGATCTACTGATGCAAACGGGTTGGTTCTAGATCTGGTTCCAATTCGGAACTTGTTTTCTATTTCCAGACTCGCTTCCAATAAGACAACCAGGAACTGATTTCCATTTTTTTTTTTTTTTTTGTTTGCTTTTTATTTTATTAGTTAAATAGAGATATCATTCGACCCAATAAGTCAAAAAGGGATACCATTCAGCTCAGTAACAGAGTCTACCTCCTACAACTAATAAATCTCAACATTTTTAGAACTAGTAGATAGTTGCTGCATGAAGGTTTGGACATTAGCTTTTACAAAGTCAAGAACCCCGCATCTTAAAAATGCATATCCAAACTCCTTGAGCCAAGAAATGTATGGATCATTCGCAATATTTGGATTGAAAAATGTTTCAAAATAAATTCTTTAAACATGTACCGACCCATACAAAACCCAGTCAAAATGAGTGCCTGCCCAGTTTATGGGATCTTCTCAAATTTTATTCCTGTATGTTATTGGTGATATGCTCAATCCTAGGGGGGGAACCAACTTGTTCTGGATTAAAATTTGAAGCTATCTCATGAACAGGGCGGGCATTAATTCTGAATGGCTTCTATTTTCATTAAGTGGGTCCCACTGTATTCAACTCCTTTCCATTTAGGGGCTGTGTCATGCTGACGTCAGCATAACTTAATTTCTCTCATAAGTCGAAGCCTCAGCGACAAATACATTTGTGCTAGGCACCAGGAGTCCCTCGGTAAATGACACTCAAAATCCTAAGATTTTCATTGAGAACATCGACCTTGGGTCTATACACAAGTGGAATTTAGGCAGAAATCAACTGGCCTTTCATGTTTTTGACAGTGACTTGCTACTATATCCGTAGTTTAGACCAAGACAATGCCTTTGATTTCTTCTCTTCTTCTATTGTGGTAGCCTGCCTTGGTAGTGCTATGGTTTTTCTAATGCTAAGGTTCCCCCGTCCAGGCACAACAGACAGGACTCAGGACTGACCCAGTCATCTTGCTAAGCGTTTCTTACATTTGTCCATTTTTCATTTAATCCTACATTGAGAAAATTCAAACTTACATACATTAGCAGAAACAACAAGGGATAGAAGTTTGTCGTTCGGCCGTTTCTTAATTGGAATATAGGGAGTTCCTCTATAGAGTATTTTAATTAAATTTTTTAGATATATTGGAATTTCTGAATGCTCCTTCGTACTTGTCAGGCCCTAAATGATCCGACACAACAATTATATATGCGTTCAATTGTTGGAGCCAGGTCCAGGTTTGGGTCCACTGGATGGACCGAATAAAACTCAGGTCTGGATTTAGATACAAAGCGTTTACACCCAAGGACTAAGACCAGGGTAAACTGCAAATAAGTATATTAAAAAAAAAAAAAATTATACATGTACATCAGTTTCTGGGTCTCAATTTTAGATTAGGGTCTTGGCCCCTCTATTCGGATTTGGGCCCAGCTACCTTTCAGTAACTTGAATTTGCCTCAAAGTACACACCATGGAACCGGCCCAAACCCAATCCATTTCTTCCCTAGGTGACCTTTCAACCCAATCATCATATTGCACACAACAAAGCTCTTCATCTCATCAACAGGCGAATGTATCAGCTAAGATAAAAACATAGCTTATTATCACATATTTTAATATGTCATTTAGAACCCCAAGTATCCCCCAACCATTTCAATGCCTCTATTGCTAGCTTATTATCACATATTTTAATGTCATTTAGAACCCCAAATATCCCTCAACCATTTCAATGCCTCTATTGCACCAAAGCTCCCCTCCATCTCTTTCTCCCTAATCCTTACAAAACCATGGTTTTCTGCAACTCAATAACTCATCTCCCATGTCAAAAAGCCCTCCATCTCTTGCTATCAGCCCCCACCATCGTCGTCCTTTTCTTTTTTATCCCATCTGCTAACTCACTCAACTTCAATTTCTCCCAGTTCGTGCCAAACGCACCCAACATACTCTATGAGGGCAATGCCTTCTCCTCGGGCAGAGTCATGGAACTCACTAAGAACCAACTGGACGGCTCCATAGACAATAGTGTTGGTCGAGCCTTCTACAGTCAACCGGTGCGGCTGTGGGACTCTCAGACGCGAAGGCTCACCAACTTCACCACCCACTTCTCCTTTATCATCAACGCGCTCAACAAATCAAGCTACGGAGAAGGTCTTGCCTTCTTCCTTGCTGCCGACGGCTCATACATACCTCCCGGTTCGGGCGGTGGTGAAATGGGTCTATTCAGTCCGAATTCGACAGAGAACCAACTTGTTGCTGTTGAATTTGATAGTTTTAAGAATGAATGGGATCCAAGTGAAGATCATATTGGCATCGACGTCAATTCGATTGTTTCGAAGGCCAACGTGACATGGCGCAGTAGCATCAAGAATGGTGCAAAAGCCAATGCATGGGTGAGTTATGATTCTAATACAAAAAATCTTAGTGTCTTCCTAACTTACAAGAAAAATCCAGTTTTCGGAGGGAATTCAAGTCTGTTTTATATTGTCGATTTGAGGGAAGTATTACCGGAGTGGATTTATATAGGGTTTTCGGCAGCAACAGGACAATATCCGGAGCTACATCAGATCCATTCATGGGATTTTAATTCTACTTTGGAGATAGCGGATGAGAAGACTGGATTGATAGTAGGCCTGGTTGTCGGTGTGGCTGGTTTGATTATTGGGTTGGGTTGTCTGATTTGGTTTGGTTTTAGGTGGAGAAGCCATAAACCTGAAAAAAAGGAAGATGATGTCTTTGATGTGTCCATGAATGATGAGTTTGCAAAAGGAACTGGGCCTAAGAGATTCACCTATAGTGAACTATCCGTTGCAACAAACAATTTCTCAGAGGATGGCAAGCTTGGGGAGGGTGGATTTGGAGGTGTTTACAAGGGATTCTTGAGCGAATTGAACTCGAATATCGCAGTTAAGAAAGTCTCAAGGAGTTCTAACCAAGGGAAGAAGGAGTATGTTTCAGAGGTGAAGATCATTAGCCAAGTACGACACCGGAATCTAGTCCAACTCCTCGGTTGGTGCCACGAACGCGGTGACTTCCTTCTTGTTTATGAGTTCATGCCAAATGGGAGTCTGGATTCTCATCTTTTTGGAGGAAAAGCTCTGCTCCCATGGGCATTGAGGCACAAAATTGCCATGGGATTGGCGTCAGCATTGCTATATCTACATGAAGAATGGGAGCAATGCGTGGTCCACAGAGATATCAAATCTAGCAATGTGATGTTGGACTCAGGCTTCAATGCAAAGCTCGGGGATTTTGGTCTGGCCAGGCTTGTGGATCATGAACTTGGCTCGCAGACCACAGTGCTAGCAGGGACCATGGGCTACTTGGCACCAGAATGCGTCACAACGGGAAAGGCGAGTAAGGAGTCGGACGTTTATAGCTTCGGAGTTGTAGCCTTGGAAATTGCATGTGGGAGAAGGCCTGTGGAGCCTAAGGCAGAAGCAAGTAAGGTTAGGATGGTGGAATGGGTTTGGGAGCTCTATGGAGGAGGGAAACTTCTTGATGCTGCAGACGAGAGGCTAAATAACGAATTTGATGAGGAACAGTTGGAGAGATTGATGGTTTTGGGGCTATGGTGTGCTCACCCTGATCACAATTCAAGACCTTCTATAAGACAAGTGATTAATGTTCTTAACTTGGAAGCTCCACTCCCTGGTCTTCCATCTAAGATGCCTGTGGCCATGTATTTCGCCCCGCCAATGAATGTGTGCACATTTTCTTATACATCTTCTGCTACAAATGGTACCACTTCTTCGAGTTTCACTGTAAATCGCAGTGGTTCTTCAAATTCCTCAGCCACAGCTCTCTTGCACTCGAGCCAAACCGATGTAGGAATTGAGTTTTAGACGTCAATTCCACCCTTCTAATTGATTTTCCTTTGTTGTTATAATTATATAGCATCTTATTCTAGTTTTGTGTTTTAGATGTATAATGTCTTGTATAGATTATGTTCTTACACTTCCAAAGGTGTCAACGAAAAAAAAAAAAGAAGACTAGTCTAAGTACCTCCTTATTTTGCTACTCATGTTATCTTCTTATATCCCGCTTGTTTGTCCTTTTTTTTTTCCTCCCCTACCATGAACTGCGATATTCTGCCCAGTCAAAAAAAAGGGGCGATATCCCTGCTCAAGGCCTTTTTGGTCTATATTTGCAGGCCTTTGTTATCTTGATGAAATATAAGGAGAGTTTCTTTTTGGTAAGATCTTTTAGTTATATTCAGCTCATTTAGGGCCGAAGGGATTATTCTGGCCCAAAAAAAGCTAGAACACCCTCTCTTATAAAAGAAAAAGAAAATGCGGAACCTATTTTAAATGTTTTAGAACTATTAATAAGTGGGTATCTTTGAAGGCCAAAGTCAAAAGGACAATTCACGGTCCCCAAAGATAAAAAGCTGGAAAACTCAATTGAAGAACCCAAAGGTAAGGGTGTTTTCACGTTCGGAACCAAAACTAAAATGAGGATTTCACCGTCTTCGATACGTAGGGCGTTTCACTCCAATGACAGCGAGACAGCGACGACAGAGGGGGCAGATAGGGGGAGAGGAGGAGAGGGAATGAGAGGAATGGTGGAGAGGAGAAAAGAGTGCTGAGCGGCGACGACGATAAGCGGCAAGCAGGGAACGAAGATTATCAAGTACCTTCCCTTTCCTCTCTCCCTCCTTCCTTTCCCTATCTCCCTCCTTCCTTGGTTTTCCCTGCAATGAACATATTAGTTGTTTTCAATTTCAGCCGGAGATGACCAACTATTTTTAAGGCAAAAAAATAGAGTAGAGTGAAGTTAAATTGGTACTAATTGTTTAAAATTTCAACTTAATTATGTTTGGATAAGTCTCACCGTGAAGTAATGTTATGAACCACATGTATTCCATTTCATTTCAATTCTAACTACTTTCATTTCTTTGAGTAAATGTGGATTATACTCCAAATCTTAACTTCAAAATAAGCATAAAAATGAAGTAAAGTGAAGTACTATACTTTAACTTTAACCTACTTCTTTTCACTCCACTTCACATTTGAAATCCACTTCACTTCACTTCACTTCACTCATCATTTATCCAAACAGGCCCACTTTAAGGGAAAACCTTAAAAAAAAAAAAGGATTTTACAAAAAAAAAAAAAAAAAAAAAAAGGCGATAGATTGTCCATATACCAAAAAGGTCACTTTAGGGCCTGTTTGGCATCGTTCTGGTGTTGTTCCTAATTTTATGCTTGGATAAGGTTGTGTTGAAATCGGGTAGTGTCCGGACTATATTTTGAAGAACTTTTTTGGTAACTTTATATTAAATTACTCTGTTGAGAATATGCTATACGGAACTGGTTCAGTAACATTATAAAAGTTTTGCTCAAAATACTCTAATTTGCAATGTGTGATCCACCTTTTATTATTTCCGGTACTCTATTATTATTGTACATGGGACCCACATGTAGAATTACAATGTGGTACCAACCTTTAAAAATTATTAAAATGAAACCAATATTTATACGATTTATAATGTGAGCCCACCTTTATAGGAATTATAATGTAGAACCACATTTTTTTGACCGTAAATATATGACCCACCTTTAGAAATGACAACATGCTATTACCTTTAGAAATTAGAATATGAGGCCCACATTATTGAAATTTTCAATGTGGGTTCGCCTTTTATGTTCATGACCATGTGACCTATATTTATGAATTACAAAGTGAAGCCATATTTTTTGCGATTGTGGGCGAATGACTCACCTTTAAAAATTACTATGTAGTGCCCACCTTTAGAAATGAGAACATGGAGCAATACATTTATATGATTTACAATGTGGGCCCACCTATATAGGAATTATAATGTGGGGCTATCATTTTTTTGTTAATTGTGAACACAAGACCTACATTTAAAAAATTACAATGTGGTACCCAGCTCTAGAAATCCAAACATGGGGCCACATTCAAAAGATTCACAATGTAGGCTCATAT
Source organism: Persea americana (assembly GCA_029852735.1). Lineage (NCBI taxonomy): Eukaryota > Viridiplantae > Streptophyta > Magnoliopsida > Laurales > Lauraceae > Persea > Persea americana. Next base: position 55,308,831 of record CM056813.1, on the reverse strand, counting down.
TCAAAGGATTTACAATATGGTTACACCTTTAGTGATTGTGACCATGTGATCCACTTTTAAGCATTATAAAGTGGGACTACCTTTTTGTGATTGTGGACACGGGACTTACTTTTAAAATTTACAACATGATGCCCAACTTAATGAATTAGAAGATAGGGTCCACATTTATAAGAAGTATAATGTTGTCCCACCATTATAGCATGATAATATGAGCCCAACTTTTTTTATTGGGACCATGTGACCCACCTTTAGAATTATAAAGTGGGTCTAACTGCTATGAGATTGTGAACATGAGGCTTTCTTTTAGGATAAGTGAGAGGATTTGGAGTTTTTAAATCTCATTCTTTACCAGGAAAGAGATAAGTAAAAAACAATTGTGTCGGAAAGTTGTTTCTTAAAAAAAAAATTTTTTTTTTTTGTTCCAACTTTCTTATGCCAGCAGGTAAAGATTTTGAGATCCATTTCTATGAGATCAAAATTTGAAACATTGAATTACATATACCAAACATATTTTCCACAACTTTATTTCGTAGGAACATGTAAACATCCAAATGACACGATTTCAAAAGCTCCCTCTCTTGCACCAAACCTAAATTTTAATTGACCATTATCTAACCGGATGAGGGTCGATATCGATCCTTTGCATGTTTCTTTTATCTTCTTCTGCCTCTCTTCCCAAAACGAAAGAAGGCCGTATTAATGGCGAGTCGCCTCTTCTATGTCCTTCCTTTTCGGCAGCGACCAATTGGGAGCACAACGATCGGATGGTGGCGATGGGGCACTGAAATTATCTGGCCCACCTGACGATCACAGAGATCCAACCCTCTTAACCAGAAAGACCGAACGACTCTCTGTGTTTCCAGAACCACCGAGACCAAACCCCTTTCCTGATTCACAATGCACGACAGGCCGGCCCCTTTTTTCCTACGATCTCCAACAACAACACAACCCTCCTCTAACCGATCTGCAAATATAGCCTGTGGCCCACCTAATGATCAGATCTAGTTCTTTGCAAAGACAAATACGAGGGTCGAGGGACTCCGAGAGATAGGTAGGCTATATATGTGGAGCTCAAATGGTAGAAGAAATGTGTAGCCTACAAAAGCCTCAAGTCAAATTGCAAGAGACCTGTGAATAACGTGGCAAGTTGGTATCGTATATATTGCGACACTTGGAGAATCTCCGGACTACACAAAGATCAATTGCTAAGAATTCGCAGGCAGAACCTTCCATCGAAACCCCAGTTGTAGAGAACCAGACCTGCAAGGGAATCTGTAGCAATCATGTATGATGCATAGAAAACAAAGTTCCTGGATTTGAGAGAAAATGTGATTATGTGCATTTCTGATTTTGGCTTGAAGGCGAATATGTGCGGTATTTTAACAATGTAGGATATGGCATATTTTAATGGCGAGATTGTAATTTTCTTAGCGCTGTATGAATAGGTTTCGAGGCATTTTTTAAAGGGAAATAATTAGGTGAGAAGTGTTCTCACGATTTGAACCGTGAGAACTATGGGGTGGGGCCTCCTATCACCAAGTCCAAACCTTACAATGGACATGGACCCCTTTGATAGTCACACGCCGCATGGTTTGGCACCGATGTAAATGAATTAGACCGTTGGATCAACTATATACCCATACAAATGGATTGGGCTTGTCGGCCATGGATGAAAGGGTTAGAAGCATCGGATTGGGGCCAAACTTGATATTCGTGGGGATCCCATATAGATCTTTTAATGCCCACCGGTCTCATTCCAAAATGAGGCCCCAAGTGGGCCCCACAAAAAAGTTCTCACGGTGACTCCGTGAGAATAGTTCTCACCGGATCACATCCCTTTTTTAAATTTCGACCTTGGCGATGCAAAAGTCAAAAGTCAAGTTTTAAGACAAACGTACTGTTAAAATCCCAATTATCAATATTGTTTGCGAGTCCGGATCCCTTGTTTCGTAGAAATAGGGAAATACTGTTTCATCCAATCCTAAATCGCTAACTGTGTAAAATCTTTTTCTTGATTTTCTAGTATAAGATTTTACACAGTTGGTAATTTAGGATTGGATGAAACGGTATCTCCCTATTTCGCACGGCATCTCTTTGTTTCTATGAAACAGGGCATCCGGACTCCTACCGGGGGTCCTACAGTAAATAGCCTATGAAGTTAGGGTATGCCTATCAATCTAGCCTTGACAAAGGTGCTCGGCTCTGCCGTCAAAAAGACCTTAAAACGAGGCCTCTCTAAAGAAAAGCCATAGGGATGAGCTTGTACAACTTTTCCCTGAAATATGGGGGTTGGGCTTGGACATTGCCAGGCCCTAGTCCCAGCCCTCCTACTTTTCTTTATTTTATATTATATTTTTTATATATAAATATGAAGAGCGCTAGAAAGCACCCGAGGTGTTTTTTTTTCTCTCAAAAATGCGCTTCCTAGTGGAGTCCTTTATTATACATGACAACCATGGAATGCCGTTGGATTGAAATATATGGATAAGACCTGCTTGAATTTTAAATTCAAACTCCATTAGATCTTCTAAAATCTTGATGTATGACCCTAAAGTTTAATGATCTTAGAGGTATTATTTTAAATCTATGTGAGCAAAAGCTAGATGAGTGTCGTCAAATTTGGACTTGTGACAATTCATATGGGGAAGTGTGCGTGAAAAGATTGGATTAGCTCAAGGTGGGCTCCATGGCCTATAAAATAACTAAAATTAATATAAGTACGGGACTTTGATGATGATGATAATAATATAAATCTATACTAAAATGCCTATATAACATCCCCATAGCGATAGTAAAATTGGGATATGAAGGCAATTTCCTATCCCCATACCGATTACTAATTGCCCTAAAAACTTATGCACACATATACTTGGCTTATTTCATTTCTATTTAACTATTTAAGTTATGTATTATACTTAATACATAAGCAATAAGTGTTACACGGTTTCTTTCGATCCATTCTAGTTTTATTGCTTCTTATTTAGGTATTTTATATTACTTTTATATATTATGGCTAATACAAAAGGAGTGTACTCTCGTTAATGATACATTTTTTCTTCAATAGAGTAATTTGAGATGCCAATCAATTTCTGAATGTAGTTTATAAGTGCATACCTTCAAGGATATGTGGTGATCCAAGTATTCTTTTTATTAGATAATTATATCTCTCAGTTTTTTAAAGTATAAGCTAATAGTGATTTTTTTAGTTTATTTGTTTTTGTGATTTAGATCCAACAATGCTTGATACTTAGATCGGCATCAAATTGAAATTAATGCCAATTTATACAAGGTAGGTGAATGTAAATGCTTTAAAAATTCTCAATTATAAAACTCTTATGTACTGATTTGGTATGTGAAAATTTCTACGAAAGGTGTGAGATAGCGTAGACTCTTTAACCATTTTCTTTCTTTGACAAAATAAATAAAACCATATGTTTAGAATTCAAGTCATCAAAGCACGTATGACTTTGTCTGATAAAAAATTTTTTTTAGAGACAACACCTATTCTCCAAATGTTCTCTTAGTGGTCCCTTTGTAATAGAGGTCAGACAAAATAACGCTTGGTCGACATTCGTTAGCTAGTAATAGTGTTAAAAAAATAAATAAGGGTTTTCTTATTTTGAGGCCCGAAGCCTTATCTTGGCCCTCAAGGGTAGGGTAATTGCACTCCCTCTTTGAGCTTTGCCCCGCACGAGCTATGCCCTACATATATTGGGGGTAGGGTAAGAACAACCATATGACCCTTTGACACCCCTAATTAGCGGTGTTCATGGCCTGGTTGGGCTGTGCTGAGCAATATCTAGGCCGTTCTAGTTTTTAATTAAACAACTGACAATATCGACCTTGCGCCATAGAGAACTAGAATATAAGAAGAAATCGACAGGCCTACCACATATGTCTGACATAGACAATCACTTACCACTTCCTGAGTTTAGACCAAGACAATGCCTCAGATTTCTTCTCTTCCTTTATTGCGGCCTGACTTGGTAGTGCTCTGCTTTCTCTAATGCTAAGGTTCCCCCCTTCCAAGCACAAGAAACAGGACCCATTCAACTAGTTACAAACATTTCTTACATTTGTCCATATATCATCTAATCCCACATAAGGCTGCCACATTGACAAAATTTTAAACTACATATATTAGCAGAAACAACCAGGGATGGAACTGGATCTGGGTCCAGGTTTGGGTCTGCAGGATGGACCAAATAAAAACCGGGTGTGGATTTGGATTTAGTCAAAGAGTTTACACCCAAGGACGAAGACCTGGGTAAACTGCCAACATTGTATATCATAAATGTGAATAATTATATTAAATACTTTATACGTGTACATCAGCATCTGGGTCTCAGTTTTAGATATGGTTCTTGGTCCTCTACCTGGTTTTGGTTCGACCCTGTTTCAGTAATTTGAGCATGCATCAAGGCACACCATGGAACTGATCCAAACCAGATCCATTTCTTCCCTAGGTGTACCCAAAGAAAATTTCTAGACTATCCTAATCCGATTTGCAGCCTCCTTGGTGAGCTGGGCCTATCTTAATCCGAACGGTCAAAATCAGTTTCACTATTATTAATGCTAGCCAAATTACACTCCAATGGGCTCCATCAGATTTATCATGTATATGACAAGCTTGTACACCTTGAAGTCCCTCTTTATGCAATCATATATTTGGAGATGAGAGAGAGGAGACTCTTGACCATTCAACCCAATCACAATATTACAACTATAGCACATCTTAAAATAATTTAAAGGGAAATATTCATGTGAGAACTAATTTTCACCTAGCATATGAGAACTTTTTTGCGAGGCCCAACTAGCAACTCATCCAAACCTAGCAACTAATATGGAATCCCTTGATAGTCACTAATCCCAAGGATTGGCACACATCCGAATGGACTGAACTGTTGGGATTGTGGGTTGAATATTTTTTTGAATATGAAGCCATTAAACTTGTGGGTGATGGATGAACGGGTTAGGGACATGGGTTTGGGGTCAAACTTGATATTTAGGGCTGTCTAACATATTTCTTTCCATCCCCCCAGTCCCATCAACAAATGAGGCCCACAAGTGGACCCCACAAAAAATTTCTCACATAATATGCGAGAAAAGTTCCCACCTCAATATATTATCCTAGTTTAAGTACACAAAACAAAGCTCCTTGTCAACACGTTTCAACAAATGAATATGTCAACATATGAATATCTCACGTAACATATTCATCTATTGAAATGTGTTGACAAGGAGCTTTGTTTTGTATACTTAAACTAGGATAATATATTGAGGTGGGAATTGTTCTCACGTAATAGATTGAATAACTCATGTAATACCAACGCTTGGTAGCACCGTTTGTTGGGGTACTCCGTAACCACCTAGAGGTCTCAGCATCAAAGCCCGCCAATGTGTGGGGACCCTAGGTTATTATATAACCCGACGAACCTGGTGAGTGGAAACAGGGGGAGGCCACCACCGCGGGAGATTAGTCAGGTGCTCAAAGAGACCTTGGACACTCCGACGAGAAAAATAAAATAAAATCTCAAGTAACATAGAAATAACTTATTATCATTCATATGTCATTTAAACAACCATTTCAATGCCTGTATTGTTTAAATACACAAAACAAAGCTCCTTATCAACACGTTTCAACGGATGAATATGTCAACATATGAATATCTCAAGTACCATAGAAATGACTTATTATCATTCAAATGTCATTTGAAAAACCATTTCAATGCCTGTATTGCACCAAAAGTCCCCTCCAACTCTTTCTCCCAAACCCTTACAACCCATGGTTTTCTGCAACTCAGGAACTCATCTCCCATGTCAAAAGGCCGTCCATCTCTTCCTACCATCCTGCACCATCCTCATCCTTTTCTTTTTTCTCCCATCTGTTAACTCACTCTACTTCAATTTCTCCGAGTTTGTGCCAAACGCACCTAACATAGGCTATGAGGGAGACGCCTTCTCCTCGGGTCGAGTCATCGAACTCACTAAGAACCAACGGGACGTCTCCATAAACGGCAGTGTTGGTCGAGCCTTCTACAGTCAACCGGTGCGCCTGTGGGACTCTCAGACGGGAAGGCTCACCGACTTCACCACCCACTTCTCCTTTATCATCAACGCGTTCAACCAATCAAACTACGGCGATGGTCTTGCCTTCTTCCTTGCTGCCAATGGCTCATACATACCTCCGGCTTCGGCTGGTGGTCAATTAGGCCTATTCAGTTCAAATCCCACCTTGAATTCAACAGGGAATCAACTTGTTGCTGTTGAATTTGATAGTTTTATGAACGAATGGGACCCGAGCGCAGATCATATTGGCATCAACGTCAACTCGATTGTTTCGAAGGCTAACATGACATGGCGCAGTAGCATCAAGAGTGGTTCTACTGCCAATGCATGGGTAAGTTATAATTCCAGTACACAAAATCTAAGCGTCTTTCTAACTTACGCAGAAAATCCTATTTTTGGAGGGAATGCAAGTCTGTCCTATATTGTGGATTTGAGGGATGACCTACCAGAGTGGATCTATATCGGGTTTTCGGCAGCAACAGGAAACTTTGTGGAGATACATCAGATCCTTTCATGGGATTTTAATTCTACTTTGGAGATTGCGGATGAGAAGAAGAAGACTGGATTGATAGTAGGCCTGGTTGTTGGTGTGGCTGTTTTGATTGTTGGGTTGGGTTGCCTGATTTGGTTTTGTTTGAGGAGGAGAAATCTTAAATTTACAGAGGAGGAAGATGATGTCTTTGACGTGTCGATGAATGATGAATTTGTAAAAGGAACTGGGCCTAAGAGATTCACCTACGCTGAACTAGCCCTTGCAACAAACAATTTCTCAGAGGATGGCAAGCTTGGAGAAGGTGGATTCGGAGGCGTTTACAAAGGATTCTTGAGCGAATTGAACTCGAATGTCGCGGTTAAGAGAGTGTCAAGGGATTCTAAGCAAGGGAAGAAGGAGTATGTTTCCGAGGTGAAGATCATCAGCCAATTGCGACACCGGAATCTAGTTCAACTCTTCGGTTGGTGCCATGAACGCGGTGAATTCCTTCTTGTTTATGAATTCATGCCAAATGGGAGCCTAGATTCTCATCTCTTTGGAGGAAAAAGCTTGCTCCCATGGGCATTGAGGTATAAAATCGCCATGGGATTGGCGTCAGCGTTGCTATATCTACACGAAGAATGGGAGCAATGCGTGGTCCACAGAGATATCAAATCGAGCAATTTGATGTTGGACTCAGGCTTCAATACAAAGCTCGGTGATTTCGGCCTGGCTAGGCTTGTGGATCATGAACTTGGCTCGCAGACCACAGTGCTAGCAGGGACCATGGGCTACTTGGCACCAGAATGCGTCACAACGGGAAAGGCGAGTAAGGAGTCTGACGTTTATAGCTTCGGAGTTGTAGCCTTGGAAATTGCATGTGGGAGAAGGCCTGTGGAGCCTAAGGCAGAAGCAAGTAAGGTTAGGATGGTGGAATGGGTTTGGGAGCTCTATGGAAGGGGGAAACTTCTTGATGCCGCTGACGAGAGGCTAAATAATGAATTTGATGAGGAACAGATGGAGAGATTGATGGTTTTGGGGCTATGGTGTGCTCACCCTGATCACAATTTAAGACCTTCTATTAGGCAAGTGATTAGTGTTCTTAATTTGGAAGCTCCACTCCCTATTCTTCCATCTAAGATGCCTGTGCCCATGTATTTTGCCCCGCCGATGAATATGTGCACATTTTCTTATACTTCGTCTGCTACGAATGGCACTGCTTCTTCGAATTTCACTGCTTCTTCAAATGTCCCTGGTTCTTCTACTTCTTCAGCTACATCTCTCTTGCATTCGCGACATGATGTATAGGAATTGAGTTTTTGACTTCAATTCCACCCTTTTAATTTGTGTTTGTTGTTATAGTTTACATTTGTTTGTTGTTTAATTGGTTTTTGTGTTTTAGATGTATGTCTTGTAAAGGTTCTGTTCTTACACTTCCACAGATGTTAATTAAAAAAGACTTATTACATTTACTACCCTAACTACGTATTTTGCTTGTCAAGTAGTTTTTGTGCCTTCTATTGAATTCTCTGCAAGTCACATGCAATAATTACTGTTAAGATATATTAACCCTCTTGTTATCCAAACAATGAACCCTCAAGGTACGCATGAGCTTATTTACAAAGACCCCAAAATGACCCAAGTAAGGTTGTGTTGGAGCAGCAAGTCTAAAATAATGATATTGTACAGTTCTGCAATATTTCAGCCTTAACATAATAATTTTGTATGAATGCATAAATAACTATATGTAATATAAAGCAAGTAGTAGATTTGTCATTGATTTGCAATGACTATTTTTGATACGAAACATTCAATCAAGAGGTTGGTGGCGGTGGATGGGCCGTATATTTTAATATTGTAGTGCTAAGTAGAGGCGTATCTTTGCAGTATCAACTTTAGGACCCGGTCAGCACATGAAATATTCTCTTCCGGAAGCTCATCCCATGTTGGCCAATGCAAACATGGGAAGAGCTTCGGCACAGCATTACTGCACAATAACATGGTGTAGCGACCTCGCCCAGCAAAGAAAAAATCACCGCCATCATTTTTAGATTTCAAACGCCCTTCACATCTTTCCAGACACGCTTTCGGAGTTCATGGATTCATTTTAGGGAAATTTTCAAGATGGGACATTTCAACACAGGGCAAAATAGAAAAGACATTTCAAAATGGTCCTTAAGCCCTCCAATCTTCTTTCAAAACAGGACATCCGGTCAAATATATGACCTTGGGCCACTTTTCTCTATTTTTTTCCTTCAAAAATTCCGAAAATGGCCTTGGGTCTTTTTGTTGCAACTATCCTCGCAATCTCGCCTTTGTCCTTCCATCTCCAATATCCCTTGCATCTCTCTCACACAACCTGTTCAAACCGTGCACCATCTCTGTTCTCAATTCCAAATATTCCAACTAAACAGCTATCCTGTCACGACCCGGGCCCGAGATTAGGGTTACCACGGCCAAATCCCGAGTCGCGATTACCATACTTACTCTCGTAAACCTCGCATCACCGAAACCAATACGAGATTCACAAGGGATCTTACATATACCTGTCAAATGTACATTTTTGCGGAAATATATACATACATTGACATCCAACTTTAATATGTACAAGTCCTTTATATACAGTAAAGTTTACTTACACATCTCATTTCCTATTCAAATCAATCATGCATATTCAAATACAATGCATATGATCACTATTTACATCAAAATGAATCTATTCAAAATGTTCACAAAACTTGCTAAACCGGTCGCCTCCGATTTACATCCACTCATTCAATCCTCCTGGAGGAACCGGATTGGTCTTCTCCGTTGGCGGCGCGGTCTCTGAACCACTGGAACGGGCGACTTGGCCTGTAATGTCATCAATAACACTGTCAACACGACGGTTCAACAATGTATACACAATTCTATGATAATCACATGTTTAGCAATTTTAAACAATTTATATCAATTCAATTCAATTCAATGCATATAGTTCTTCCCTGAAGGAAGCATGCAATTCATGTAGTTCTCCCCTGAAGAAAGCATTCAATTCATTATGTATACTTTATCAAGTATCTTTTCGTTGTCCTCTGGCATAGGCGGAAGGCGCACCATTCACAACCAGCCTTTCAAGGACTCATTTCATTTCAATATTATTCACTTTATTAAGTGGCTTTTCAAATGTGTGGGACTTACCAGTGTCTTGATCAGAGATCACTGGCATCGCCACGGAGCTCCGGAACGCTCCATCTACTGCAGCAGACTTAATCTTTCATACATTACAGTGTTTGTTCACTTCAGTTCTTTTCTTTTCATTTCATTGCATTTCATTTCATTAATTCAACACATTATTCAATGGTAGCTCAACAAAGAGCATAACAGTAGTAGATGAGAGAGGACAAGTCAACTCAAGTCAGAAACAATTAAATTTCCTAAAACAACATTCGGGTGAAACGTTCATTATGCAATGTAGGTGTTATTTGAGATGACATCACTTTTTAGTGAAATTTACATTCACATAAGTTTAGCTAACACCCATGAAGGTTTAGGAAAATATCAGAAATCAATTCTGATATCCCCTCAATTTCAGTCACCTCGTCGGTTACCTAGCGGTTAGCCGAATTACTGATTTCGGCTGACTGAACCACATCCGGTCAGTTTTCCAGAATTCCATAAACTACAGTTCACTTTGCTCAATTCGGTCACCTATTCGGTCACCTACGCGGCTGACCGAAATTCAAATTTCGGTTAGCCGAAATTATTTCGGTCAGCTTACGGTCCGTTTTCCAGAAGCTCAATTTCTGATGGAAAAACCCTGACAAGATTTTCGGTTACCTTGCGGTCAACCCTCGGCTAGCCGAACTCACAATTTCGGCTAGCCGAACTATGTCGGTCAGCTCACGGTCAGATGTTGGTCAGCTTGGCGGCTGACCAAATTGTACCCAGAAGTTCAAAAAATTCTGAGCCGAATTTTCTAAAACTGAACTCCTTGAGTTCTAACAAGTCGATTAACATCTGAAATCAATATAATTGAGTATACTTGCCTTGTTTGGAGACTAATCTGCAAGAATTTCCTTATCTAGCTTGAATCCAAGATGAAATCCTCAAGCCAAACCTTCTTTTGAACCTAAAACCCAAAATCAATTCAAAAAATAGAATTCTTATGAATTCTTTGGGCCATAACCATTCTATCTCACAATAAATAAAACCTGGAAGTGCTGAATTCAACTCAAACACTTACTTGTATCCTCTTTGGTGGAAATCTTGAGATCTTCTCAAGCTTAAACTCCAAGAAAGTAAAAAAAGAGATGAAGAAGATGATGGTGAAGATGGAGTCCCTCTTCACACAGTTGTCAAGCCTCCAATTCGCCACTCAATGAAGAGAAATTGGAAGAAAGAAGAAGAAGAGAAAGAAAGAGAGAGAGATCGGTTGAAAGATAAGAGAATGAACTCATTTGAGTTCATCTCTATCTAAATAAACCCATTTTTGCATTTTAGCCCATCTCCTTTCCACTATTTACAATTTGAGTCAAATGAATGGTCATTTGAATCAATTCACGCTGAATGGAATCGCTACAATTACGAAAGTTAACGTATTCCTCGAGATACACGTGTGAGTATCAAGAGTTTCCATATTCGACGAAATACGCATAAGTTCGTATTTACGAAAAAGTCCTTGCATTACTCGATTTGGCCTAAAACCATTCTAATTCATTCAGAACCTTCACTACTCTTTCCATTAAGTTCAATTTGACCACTTGAGCTAAATTCTATATCAATACAGCCATTAATCAACATTAATCAATAAAACATGTTGAATTAGCATTAATCCCAATTAATTAGAGTTAATCTTAATTAACTCGGGACAGGGTGTTACATTCCCCTAAACTTTTAGAACCATTCGGTCATCCGAATGCAATAGAAATCAATTAAACAATTGAAAACGAAAGTTACCTAAACAAATAGCTCTGGATACTTTCGAGCTATTTGCTCTTCCAGCTCCCATGTAGCTTCGTTTGGTTCATGATGTGCCCAAAGCACTTTGACCCATTTGATAGTCTTGGTACGCAGAACCACCTCCTTGGTATCAGTTATCTGAATTGGCTTCTCAACGTATGCAATGTCTGGCAACACTTGGATTTCTTCATGACGAATCACATGTGAAGGATCTGACACATACTTCCGAAGCATTGACACATGAAAGACATTGTGGATACCAGAGAGTTCTGCTGGAAGGTCTAGGCGATAAGCCACATTCCCTATTCTACTTTGGATCTTAAAGGGTCGGATAAATTTCGGAGAAAGCTTACCCTTTTGTCCAAATCTCTCCCATCAATCTCATCCATTCACACCACAGTACAAACCTGCACGAACAAGAACCTATCCCAACTGAACCCAACTTTCTTCACCTCGGCCACAATCCAACCAAATCCACTCCACCATCAGAACCCTAGCCTCTCCAACTCATCACCAACCAGCATTCCTCGTCCCATCTTCCCATCGACCAAACCCCTAACATAGCCAAACTGACACTATCAACATCCCAGGATGCCTTATCATCTTCACCTAGGCCAAGCACAACCTCACTCTGGGTCACGCCCCCAAGATTATATCGGATCCTAACCCGATCCCAAGTGTGTGAAAATCGGGGGCCAATTGAAAAAAAGCTCTAATTACCATTGTGTCCCAAATTCCGATGGATCGAAGTTCGTAGTGAGGTCATGAATGATGATTAGTGACTATAATCAAATCGTGGAAGTATTGACTCATACAATCTGTCCAGATAGTAAGCTACACAACGTATAAAGTTAAGTCTTAGAGTTTCAATAGTATAGAAGTTTCAATAGATTTGCAAAATGTCTTAAAGTTAAGTCTAAGGCCCATAACAACCAGGGCCACCAAAATGAAATGTATAAATGCCAAAATGTAGGGATTCAAGGGTCTGTATATTTGTGGCTTTCTAGGTGCTGGCCACGACAACTCTTACTATTGACACACAAAAAAAATTTATCTGTTCATACATTACATTCCCCAAGGCACAATACCCATTTTCCATAAAAAATGATAAAATTCGATGACTGCCAGAGTCTGGCCGGCTACAGTAAAGGAATTCTTCAACGGTTACTGTTAGCAAAATACCACCGACTGCTGCAGTCTTCAACATACTGGCCGCCTGGCACAATGAAGCGGCCGCTGACCTCCATTAAAAAAGTGACTGCAGGACGCCGGAAGGAACACTGGTTGCTGCACTTCTTCTCTTCCGGCTGCCTGTAGCTCACGATCTCCCACGAACTGGCCAATTACCTCTTCGGATGGCCGTTAAACCTGCAAAAAGGGGAACAACCACTTTCCCATTGAAGACAGTTTTGAAACCACATCCACTTCTGCATGATCTCCAGTAGTTATGGCTCCTCAAAGGCTATAAAAAGAAGACTTGGGAGAGCAGGAAGAGATCTCCGATTCAGTGTAAAGAAGTCCAGAAACTCTGTCATTTTCAAAACTCTCTTATCCTTCATCTATAATGTGAGAATCATGCAGTGGTGCAGGCTTTTCCTCAGACTTGGGCGATAGCTTTGGAAGCCAGTCTTTGTTCCTCTCACTATGAAGGAAGGACAGAAATTGTCTCTACTGTTTTGATGCAGACTTCTCTGATGAATCTTTGTTCCTACATAGTGGTGATGAACTACAAAGACTGGCAGAACAAGTTCCAATTTTGTCTCCAGCAAACTCTTGAAGACAGCATATCTCTCTTCTATTCATTCATCACAGATTTTCATTGTGTTGATCTCCTAAGTCTGACGAGGGGGTTGTGTAAAAAGCTGTAAACAACCTGCACTCAGAAGGTGAATCAAAGAAGAACCCATATAAATAAAAGTGAAGATGACTCCCTCTTGTATAATCGAGTCATTTTCACATCTTTCTTTAGTGTTCAAAGGATGAAATGAGAAATAAAAAATTTCTGCACCAGACTTTGTTCATTCTTTTCCTCTTTTGGACGAAACATATACTACGTCATCGATGCTTACTCAATATATTCACCATTTGGCGGAACCTCTTGCTCTACTTCGCCCTCCTGCTCGAAAGGGGAATCAGTACATAAGCACCAAATGTAGCATCGTCAGGTTACAAAAATCTGGCAGGTAAATAAAAGTGAGTAACAATATAACACGCATTAACAGGGAATTGATACATAAGAGATTATATGAGCAACAATAAGTGAAAGCTAGGCATAAAGCATGAATAAACAATAAACATACTGATGAGAACCTAAAATACACCATTTGGAACCCTCGACGAGGACTTTGTTATACCCTTAGTTGATATTAATTAACATTAATTATGTTATTTTTATGTTTACAGGTTCCCTAGGAGCTTTGAGAAGAAATTTGCACAAGACAGAGAAAATAGCAAAAATCCAGAAAATACGGAAACGTCCTGGAGGTTCTGCCTCAGGCGTCCGGACGGAGACAGAAAAGGCTGCCCAGACGCTGTTGTCTGGCGTCCGGACGCCCAGTTCCTGGCGCTCAGACGCCCGACCCGAGTGAAGACTCCGCCTCCAGCGCGCTTTGAAAAGATTTTCCTACCCAAAACCTATAAATAAAAGCTCAAACTCGTTTTAGAGGAGATTCACATCTTGGGAGAAGATCGGGAGCGAGGTTTTGGAGCTTTGGAAGAGCGTCAATGGGGATTTCGTCAGAGATTCTTCGTCAACCTCTCGCCATGAGTAATTAAATCTTTATCTTAGGGCTGCGATGAAGCCCTAATCTTGTGTTTATGGTGATATATAGGTTCTAGGGTTTTCCTTTAAACACTTTTGCTTATATGACAATGATGTTATCCATTGATTGGATTTTATTTCTTTAATGCAATATCTCTTTCTTTAGTATTTTAAATCTTGTAGATTTGAATGCCAGTCATATAACGGTGCTTGATTGAATGTGTTGATTAGATTTAGGATAATCTATGCCATAGAGATAGGTTATGCCCCGATCTACATTCACATCCTTTATTTGTTGACTCTTGAAGGTTTGTAACTAGATAGTCTTTTTAGCGTTGATAGTGGAACTCTAGGTCTATACTTGCAATGATGCGAGGTCAGAGTGGATTTGTACCCTAAGATCTTTTATATGATTGAATTAAAACATTGTCTTTTAATTTGTTAATTTAAGAATCAAACCCATCAAACCAACACTTCGTTTTCTCATAGGATTAGTTTAGAAATAAATACTTTGTTTTCTATTAGGATTAGTTTAGGAATTTAGGAAACAACGCAACTTAGCCTTTTTGTCCTAGTGGATACGACACCCGATTAACATCCGAATAATTTATATTTGCAAACCCTGTTCTAGGATGTGTCACATACGAATCATATAAGGACGGTATCCCTAGCTACAAACTCTAACAACATGGCACTACACATAGGCTATTGGAATGAATGCAAACCAGGCAAACCTTGTCAGAATGAATGCAACCCAAGTGAACTCGGTAACGCAGATGAAGCTGGTACGGTGGCGTACGTCCACCTCTTGATCTGCATATGGTAAATACATATGCATGCATAACTCAACCTACGGGGAGGCACGCTAACTGTAGGAGGCTAAATCGGTCTAGTGGTGCCTGACTCGAAGGATCATAGATCACACACGCACACACACAGAAATACAGTGCCCGGCTAGCCCATCATTTGGTATCACCACCAACCTTACAAGAGAACAACAAAGAGAAACTACTCCACTCAAACATATTAATAACCACAACTGAGTAGGCCTCGATATGCATCCACTAACCACAAACATCTCCTCACGGATACACCCTACCTCACCATACTCATAGTCCACAACTCATCTTGTGCCCATTACATATTAAACCGAACAATATAAGACTGACGGATGGAGTGGATACATGAACATGTCATTTAATGTACCAAGCTACTAACCTACTTGGGTTATATGATTAAAGAGTCCAGAGATGGACATGGGCGGAACCAGGAACTTTATTTAGGGGGGCCAAAGAAAAAGAACTTTAAATTTTTTTGTAAAATTTAGTCATAAGATATGCAAAAAACAAGTTATTGAAGCTATGCACGAGATTCTTTCATTGAGTTGAAATCATCGATTATTGTTTTAGTACTGAATTTTTCTGCAATTTCTTTTCAAAATATATAATTAAATAATTAGTAAGAAATTCATCTTCATCGTTGAGAATGCATATTCTGATGTTGCTGTTGAAACTAGAAGAGTTAGTTTAAGACAAATCAATTCATATATGAGAGGATAGATATTTGACAATATTTTGGGTATAATAAATACAGCTATGGCTTCACTAGGTTTTATCTCCTTAAAATAAATTTCTCCAATTGTATTTTTTTGACATGGATAATAATAACAAAAGAAAATACGACTGCATTTCTTTATCCATGATGGATAAAGCTTCGATTGAGCTAAAAATTCTTGTAATAATACTAGAATGCAAATAGACATTGATTTTAAGCGAATTAAATTTCAATATGAGCCACAAAGACAAACAGCAAATTTGGCAACGGTCCACGATGGGGAATACTCGTGCATTTTCCACGCATGCATGCATTTTCCATGTTTGGCTTAGAGATGATTTCAAGAGGAAAGACACTGCAAACTCCCCATTTTAATTATTTCTGCAGTTTGACCTCCCCTCCTCAGACGCTAGGAATCCATCAATTCAAAGAAAGGCAGAGCTACAGTGCGAGCTACAGTAAAAAAACGCTAACTTGAAGGTTATAGGATTTTACTTTGGAAACTTACCTTTTGGGTCCCACAATCAATATTCAAACCGTTAATCATGTTAAAACCGACCAAAACGGCTATATTATGGAATATCGGCCGTTGATTCATTACGTATCATGAGAAATAGGCCACAAATCGTGACCGTTGATTTCACATGGTGTATAAAACGTGATGAAAAAACAGTCCTTTTTCTTTTATTTTATGGTTTTTGTTGGCCCCAAAACCATGATTTGAACCATGAATTATTTTCGAAAGGTCAAGCAAGACTACTATATCAAATCTCAACAGTTGATCCTTACTATATCTTGAGATATTTTAAAAAAAGTCCAGATTCTAAAAAATGAAAATTTTATTTCTGTGGGCCCCCATTGCACAATCCGAACCGTTCAAATTCTCTAGATGGCAAGGAATGTCTTTAAGGTGAAATTTGAGGTCTTGATTTTTCATGGATTCTAAGAAATCTTAAAAACACTTACAACCATGGGATCTTACATCCTACACACGGTAGGAATCCTCTCTCAATACCAAACATAGAACTGTCCATTGAAAATCCTATTTGAAGATGTGTTGGTTCTTTGGAGATGGAGAGGATCCTCTAATCAGAGGATTCTTCCATGTTTACCAAACATGCCCTAAAAGTACAAAATGAAATGTAGTGAAATTAGTACATCTTTACAATGTAAAAAAAATTATAAAAGAGACAGTGGGTTCGTTGTTCTTATTCTTTATTCATACTTCAAAGTCTCAATAAATTTGCAACCTAGAACTCCTTTCAACACTCGAACAAGAAGATGTGCTTTCTCCTGTTTCCCTTCTCCAGTCTTCGTCAAGCCTTACTTATTTATTATCATTTCCTTCATTTCCTTTCCTTTCTTTTTCTTTCCTTTTTTTATTTTAAGTTTTCCCCAAAATCAACAATATTTTTTGCTTCCTTTTTCTAAGAGTCAAAACCATGTTAAAAAAATTCTAAATGATGGAGGGGCTATGGCCCCTGCCAAGCACTCATGGACAATGAATTGAGCATGTTTTGTATGCAGCTGGAAACACATGATGTATGGGCTAAGCATTGATTTGAGTGATTTTAAGATGTATGGGACACATGTAGGGCCTTACAGACTAATGTAGTGGTTACACAGTTCAAGATGCTCGATGTAGGTATTTGGTGCTCCTGAAGTTAGTAGCATCTCAGAAACCCGCTACGCCACTCTCTTAGTTCAATACGGGTCCCATATTGATAGCCAGATAACCCGCAAGGGATGTCAAGTATGCATCCCCTTGCTAATGGCCCAATTCATATTCATTAAGTAATTAGAGCAAGGGTCATGCGTTGAGGGGTAAGGGTCCCAGAATTCAGTCTTAGAATGTGTGTCCGCGGTTGACCGTGGGCCATTTACGGTGGACCGTGAAGTCCTACAGTGAGCTCCACTTCAAGACCAAACCTTACGACCCTTGTAATGTACACACCAGCCCCAACGAGGCCATTCTTTGCATTGACTCTTTCCACAGCATGCACACCCAGATGCTCTGGGGCTTCCACCAACGCACTGAGGTTCACTGGGTCAGTGGCCCTTTTGCCTTTGGTCTTCTTAGGGTCATCCAATTTCTCCAGATCCATAGGCAATATCTCACCTACGACATCACCACTGGGTCACTCAATCCTAAGATCACTGACCCCAGGGTCCTAGAATCAGTCTCATCCCTCATGAAGCTATACATTAAATCGGAGGCTGAAAATTTTATGGTTGGCCATTTTCAATATTTTAAAGAAGATTAATGATCTTGATTGTGATTATAGGCCCCACACAAGTTTTTTAAAAAAATGACGTGTGGTTATTCGGTTTTTATCAAATATCTCGAGATCCAAGACAAATCAACGGTTGAAATTTAGTATATGGGCCGTGTTTGACTGTATTAATGTTTCCGCTAGCTTGGATCATCGTTAATGGTCACATAGTTTAACAAAAATTATACGAAGCGTCGAGGGAAGCATTACCGTCCATGCCACTCAAGTCTTTCCGCTTCAGATAATGCGATATCCTACATCCTTAAGATATCGTAATGTGAGATATCCTACAGGCGAATAGTTATGCAAGAATTACACTTTTTCCAATAGTTATGGGGCGATTGTCAGGTTTTAGACATGTTGTATGGTAATTGTCCCAAAAATAATTTATGAACTCCGAAGAAATGTCAAGAGAGAGGTGAATGGTGTTTCAAATTCCAAAATGATGTGGTGATCCATCATTGGCTGGGTCAGGTCGCTGCACGAAGCCTTGCCCAGCCAACACATGAAGGGATAATTAATAATCTTGAGCAGAAAGAATTTTATATAAGTGGACCGGCTTCTAGGTTTATTGGGTTGGCACTAGGGTTGCAAATAGGTATCTGATTCTCAAATAATTACCCGAAAGTTCCGACCCGTAAAAAACTGGGTGTGGAATCTATTTTAGGTTCCGATTCATAAACGGGTTCGAGTCCGGAACCTTATTTAAGTTTCAATTGATAAATGTGTTCGATTCTGGGTCCATATAGGTTCCGGTCCGGGTCCCGGCATATGAGTTTTTGATATTGCAAATTGTACTTCATAATCAACTTTTTGTTTTTACATTTTTATGTATAATATTAGAGGTAGTAGATTTGATGCACTGTTATAAGCTTAATGATATGCGTATTTTAGGAAAAATGAAGAATAAAGAGAAATTAGAATCGATTTTTAAACTAGATTCCAGTTTTCTAGATGGACCCGGTTCCTGAACCTAATCCAGGTTTTCCTACCGAAACTTGGTTTAGAACCAATAAAACAGGTTCCGAGTCAAAACTGGATCCGAAACCAAAACCGTTATTTAGAAACGGGTCCGAATCCTGATCCACTATGGTTCCAATCCGGAACCGTTCCATTTGTAACCCAAGTTGGTACAAGAGAATCCAATAATTTATGTTTGTCTCTTGAAGCTAATAATCCAATAGTTTTAAAAATAAGCTACCGGTATCATAAATTACTTCCATCAATTAGGACGCGAACACCCAATACGCAATGGTGCCGGTCTCACATCATCCAACAAAGAATAGGTGATAGAATTGAAACAATGGGTGATAGAGCATGTCAACGTTTTTTTTATCTTAGGTGAGTAGCTTCTGCCCTAGAAAATGAACGACGGGTTAGAGGACAGTCTAGTTGCCAACTTACTTAAAAGAGGGTATTGCGAATTGCAAATGTTTGGGAATCTAGTTTACTTGAGTGTTTTTAAGCCGATCTATTGCCGTCTTAAAACATAAATGGTCACCCATTCTCAAGGGCTTGCAAGCTTGCATTAACATTCGTAAGAATTGACGGTGAAATGAATTATAACGAATGATCATTAAAGAGATGACGAGTGAAGTATAAGAGATAAGGAGCGAAAGACATACACTATAAATTAAAGTGTATATGTAAATGGACCTTTACTTTTCCACGTATTGTTTTACTAAGGGTGATGGCTGGGTATTCATCTCCCGTTGTTTTTTTAATTCTATTTTTGTAAAAGCAAATGTTATTTTTTATGCTCATTTTTTTAAAAATTCACCTCTATTTTTAACCACTGTAGGCATGAATCCTATAAATTCAATTCCTATATATTCTATTGCAAACAAACAGACTTAATGAATGTATCTTTTCAAAATCACCCATATTGTTCTTCAGCATATATCAATGTGATTAATTCACTTATGAATATATCCTAACTTCAATTCCATCTTTTAAGCAACAAAATTTAGTGGTGGGGAAACCTGATCTGCATCTGAACATGACTGTCAAACCAGACCTGCATCTCACCAGCAGCTATATGGGTCAGATGCGTGCATGAATCCTGGCCCACACCCAAGCAAGCCAGGTAGCTTTGACCAGTCCAATAAATAGGTTAGACACAGGTTGGATTTCAACCAGCAAAGTTTCCCACCAAGCCCATCCTGTTTGCCACTAAAAGTAGCAAACGCTTAAATTGGCCACATTTTATCCATGTAACCGCACCCGTAGCTTTTGTGGATTCGATGCTGACCACCAGATCCTTAACCTTGCATGTTGGTTAGGTCGGGTTTAGCCTGGCTTCTCACGTCCTCCTCCTTGTCCTCTTCTTTTCTCTCGTTTCCCTAGAAAATGAACAGTTTAGGTAGATCAATTGAGAGGTCGGGAGTTGATTTGTGGTAATCGATTTTCTTAAGTTCTGGCAGAGATTCAAACATGGTCAGAGTCAACTTAGTATGGAGATGATATATGAATGTGGATTGATGAAATTAGTTAGGCCCACTTCTTTTAAAATAGTAACAAGATATGACCTGCAAAAATTTAATTTTTTGAACTCCTGCTAAGAGGGCTGGAATCCATTAGAACATGTGCACAAGTGAGAAGAGAATGCCTGCAACAGTAGGAAGAAGGCATCCATAAACATGGGAGAGGTCGCTCGCACATACAAAGAGAGTGCACTCACACACATGGGAAGAGGTCACCCACACATAGGGAGTGTAAATTGGGCCTGGTCAATGCATCGTGGCCCAAGGGACATGTTGTTAGTTGAGAATCAAGTCCCATATTTAATTCTGAAAACTTAGATAAGCTTATTTCCCAATCAAATCATTAAGAGTAAATGGCAATCAGATTTCATCTCTTAAAGTCTCTATCCTTGCGTGTATATGAATTCCACAGTAACTTTAAGCGAATGTCTAAGGAGTGGTTTTTATGCTCCAAAACACATTCAAGGAAAGATTGTATTGAAGATTGCTGAGGACTCGCCATGTGATAAGAGGCAGCAAGACAATTCACCTCCTTGACTTTCTTGTATTCGAACTTATCGGTGAGGGTGCCAATCCCTCTTCTGTGTATCATTGTCTGTTTGTGCAAATCACACAATCCCGAGAATAGCTTGCCAAATAAATAGAAAATCTTACTCCAAAACCCCGGAAAGCTTTCTGAAGAGCCAGAAAATAACTCGACCAAAACCTCCTTTCGTGATTGCATAATCTAGTTATTTATAATTAATATCGGATCAGGATTTTCATTTGAGTGGAGTGAAAGATGCTCAATTGAAAAGTTCAAAAACATTGACATCTAGCAATCATCAATGCCAAATAATCCCACTGATTGCATGGTTAAAGACGTGACTTTTTTATTTTTAGTTTTATTTGATAAATTAAGTATAAAGAACTTAATTCCAATAAAAATATTTTAACTACAACAACCAATTCCTCAAGAAATAAGTTTCTTATTCAAATTATATCGTAAAGAAATAGAGGTATACCCTGTAATTGAATAATACAAATATTCTTAGTAATTGGTCATTAGTAAGATCTCACCACAATTTGTTGTTACATTTCAGAGGTCTTAGTCTGCTAAACAATATTCTTGGTGTAACAATTTTATAAATGCATATCTAAATTAGAAGCCCCGACATAAAAATTAGAGACCATAGACGTGTCATCCAAAGATTGAAGATACCGGCCTGATGCTGTAACTTGATCCAGCGTGGGGCGACTGCCCCAGGTACTTACAACGTGGGTCTACCCCTGCCTCTAATTACATCTAGAAAATTCCATCCATTCACTGAGAGGCCCAAAACAAGGTGAAAATAAGTAAATAAATAAAAGGAAGATGAAGTTCATTAAATTGGAAAATGAGTTTGATAGGACTCTGGGCTCCACTTTCACTCGGTCCTCTTTGGATGGCACCATCTCATATCCAAATTAAGCTCCCGGCTGATGTTGCAGATTAAAGACCAGACTCATATTATGGTGTGTAGGCTTTTCAAAGGAAATGCACTCCACCCAAGATGACTGGGATAGGCCACACGAAGCAAACGTGTTAGCTGAAATGAGGCCGTCGCAGCTCTTACACCATTTCAGGGCAACAGGTCTCCAAACCTACACCATGAACTCCACGGAAGGATTATCAGAACCATCGAGGCATCCCCTCCTAAGACATATCCTCATATTTCAGTTCAGTATAAGTAGGTCCCACTATAAAATAGAACATATGATTGAAAACTAGTATTGATTTTGAAGTCAAGTGGTATCAATGCCAATGTGGCATTAATCACATTTCATTACTATATGCTACCCACACCTCTGGAACTGAATGTCGAGGATTTATTATAGGTGGGGATGACATTCGTCTTGAGTGTTCTAGATTATCTACACAGGCCCCATGGTGGAGTTTTGCAAACCTACTACACTAGAAGCATATAATAACGGCAACAAGGGTCCCTGACTTGTACGAGTTCAAATCCCCCATCTCAGCTATTACAAGGGATTCCTATAATGCAAGGGAATGGTGTAGTTCATGGTATAGTCTTCATCGTGAAAGCCACATAAAAATAATCCAGACTGTTCAAGCTGAACCTCATTCTCTGGAGGGATAAAATCTCGAACTTCAATTTAATAGGAGTGGGATCCGTCGTCCAATTGAACAACAAATGAAAACGTGATTAATAACACATAACCAGCAATGCTAGTACCTATTCAGGTTTGTAATCACGTGTTCAATCTTAGGATCCACTCCTATTAAATTGGATAATAATATTCATCTTGAATTGGTCTGACTTAGCTCAATGTGCCTTTGGTAGAGTTCCGACATGTGTTACATGTCCCCGCCTAATAGATGCGACAAGGTATGTGGACTCTGTAGGAATCCAAAACCTGATAGATACTCTCGGTCAATTTTTATAACATATACCTACTCGTAGGTCCACTATTTACGACAATCATAAATTGCTGCCCCAACCCTCACAAGTCATGGGCACAGATGTGTGCAGGCCATTCGGCAGTGCCAGAATTTGGTGTAATACATAAATCGCCAATTCAGTTTTGGATTTTTGACGCATTATTACTCTTCATTAAATTCAATTTTTTTTAATTTCATGATCGAAATTCAAATAATGTCACAAGAGTCGCTTGACTCTATTAAACCATTTTTTAGCAACTTTTTTTTTTGCATATATCCCATAATATCACGGAATTTATCAATTTATGTATAGATACACTTTCTGCAACTAGCAAGCATACTCGTTTTTCATATGCCCACCATTTCTCAAGTTCTATCATTCAAAAAATAATTTCCTAAGATGCCACATAAAAGCCATGTCATCGTGAAATGGTCTAATTATATCATGGGATTTTATTAATTTCTATTTATGTCATTCCCATAATATCACGGGATATAGGTAAAAAAAAAATGTTGACCAGAGATTTGGTGGATTGGACTTCGAAAAATGAAGATGACAAGAGGCGAGAGATCCCTGAGAGTGGAAGCTCCCAAGAGGGTGATACGAGTTTAGTTGCAAACAAAAGCCTATCTTTAACCCTTTAGATCATCAACATATGTTTTACCAAAAAAGGAAAAATCTATAAATGGGCCCTTTGCAGAGTTCTCACGGGAAGTATTCAATGGACCACTCAGTGGAGAATGACTACTTACTTCAGTGGTAAGTGACGGTAGTTCTCATATAACTGCATACGGTTTGAACTCTAGTTGTACCACCCTTTTTCCATTTGTGTGGACTTTCTTTCTATTTATACGGGCTTCTTTCTTACTTGTGTGGGCGTACTTTTAGTTTATTCACACTTCGTTTTAATTTGGGTCCCAGCCCCCTACTGGGTCAAAAATCAGACCAGTCACGGGAGCCGTACTCCCAGCAGTAAATACATGAAGAAGTATTTTTCAGGAAATGCATGTGAGACCATTTATTAACCCCATTTACCTTTAAAATATGGTTGCATTGGGTGACGAGGGCCCACCATTTTTTATGTGGTAGATTAGGTAGTTATTAGACAAAAAATCCCCAGTTTGGATTTTCCAATGGTGGGTCCTTCTCAGGGTGTTGTTATGTCTCCACATTTTATTTCTTTTAGTTTTCCCATTTTTTTCAATATATTATTTTGGGATAATTATGGATTACTTTTCCTCAAACATGTTTTCCGCCAGAAGTTCTGAAAATGTCACTAGAGTTTATTAACTCTGCTCTTTTTCAATATTTATATTTATTTTTTGGTCTTGCCCTTAAGCTATGATATCATTGAGGCATTAACCAGTGGAAAACATGTTTAAGGGGATGTACATAAATCTCTCTCTCTCCCTCTCTCTCTCTCTCTCTATTAGTGTCCCTACCTACTGATCTTCATGCAAGTTTTATATATGGGGTTTTGACAAATTGGTTTATCTTTGAATTTTTTTTTCCAATTTCATGACTCAAATTTACATAATGTCACTAGAGTCATTTGACTCTGGTCAACACTATCTTTTTAACTTTTTCTCACGATATCCCATGATATCATGGCTTTTATGTAGCATTTTAGGGAGGTTTTTTTTTTTCAAATGATAAACCTTAAGAAATGGTGATCAAATGTATATTTACTTTCCACAAAATGTTAGATTTTGTATTTTATAAAATATAAATTTGTTCACTAGTTGCAAAAAAATTTATAATATAGAAATTGATAAATCCCATGATATCATGGGATACGGTGAAAAAAAGTTAAAAAAATAGTGTTGACCAGAGTCAAACAACTCTAGTGACATTATGCAAATTTGAGGTATGAAATTGGAAAAACAAAATAAAAAACAACTCTAGTGACATTATGTAAATTTGAGGTATGAAATTGAAAAAACAAAATCAAAGATGAACCAATTTGTCAAAACCCCTTTATATATGTCTCCCTGCAAGTGAACGTGGTGCGTTCGTTTTACTTGGTTTACACTGCTAGCTCTAAGTATTTGGAATGGGCACCGGAACTAGCGAGGTTGAAACAATCCCCTTACCAGAGGTACCGGAAGATAGGATGTGGTTTATCGAGGTAATTAATGAAAGAGACCCAGAAAGCAGAGCCAAGCCTCGCATACAGCAGGTGGTCTCAACATTACGCCAGATTGAATCAAACAAAACATGCTTTGATCCCTTGGTGGTGTCGTTCGGTCCTGTTCACCATGGCGAAGAACGTCTTGTGCCTATGGAGCGTTACAAGGTCACAGCTCGCTGGTTTCTCTCGCGTTGTACCAAGGAAGATCCAGCAAATACAGATGATATTGAGAAGGGGAAGACGGATGTCTACGACAAGTTCGTCTCAGATGCAGGACGGTCGTCTCCCGAAAATTGCTACCATGATGAGAGTCCGTCAAAAAATACAACCAAGCAGAGTTCATGAAGATGATGTTCTTAGACGGGTGCTTCATCATTCGTTTCATCGACCTTGTTGTAAATGGGTCTAATCTATCGGAGAGTGGCTATCTTAACCAGCCACTAATTATGAGGGACATGTTCTTACTGGAGAATCAGATTCCATTTTCAATTCTCAAAGCTTTGATGGGGTTAATGCGTAATGAAGATACTATTGAGCATGATGTACAGAGATTCTTCGATATAGTAGTTCACCCTGTACGTGAACCCACATATTCCTGGAGAGATGCTGTAGCTGAGCGGCTCATAGACAATTTTTATAAAATCAAGCACTGCATTAGGTTGTATGTCCTCTTCTGCTGCTGTGTTTTGGCATGTATACTCAAGCAGCCCAAAGATGATGAGGAAGTGATCGATCCCGTTCACCTCCTCGACTTTCTTCGAACCAAACTTATTGGAGAGGGTGACCACAAGGAACGTGGCAAAAAAAAAACGAGGATGGTGCCATTTCCTCTTTCTTTGGAAGTGGTTATTGGCATTACTATTTTCGTCTAGTCATGGAGCTCAAAGGGGCAGGCATCGAGCTCAGTAGAAGCCATCGTAAGGGTTGGAGCAAGATTAAATTCAAACAAGGCCTTGTTTATGGCCATCTCTAGCTTCCTCAGATAGTAGTACGTCGACGATGCGACCGGGACTCGCCTGCTCAATCTCATTGCCTATGAAATGTGCCCCGATGGTCTTTCAGATTGCACGATTGCCACATACATATGCTTCTTAGATTCTCTAATTGCTAATGCTGATGATGTGAAGGAGCTTCGATCTAAGAATATACTGTTTAATTAACCGCCTGGGCAGCGACAAGGAGGTTGCCAATCTCTTCAAGGAGTTGGCCGGTAACTTGACGCCTAACTACAGCACCTACACCCATGTCATGAGTGGTATCAGACTGCACAGAGAGAGACATTTTAACCATCTCAGGGTGTGGTTTGGTCAATTAATACGCAACCATTTCACTAGCCCATGGACTATAATCTCTTTAATTGCCGCGATTTTCCTCATTTTATTAGCTTTGGTGCAGACCATTTACAGCGTCCTCGGTTACTACAAAGGCAAGTAGTTTTTCACTTCTCCGATTAGTCCTATAGCTTGAAATGATGTTTTTGTTTCGAGTGCTCTGTTTTGTGTGTCTGGTTTATGAGTGGTTAATGCATTTGTGTCTCAGATTAATAAGGAAAGGTTGAGTTTGATTGATTTGTATGTGTGGGTAATAAGTTTGGCTAGATTCACCCACTACAAGTAGTTTCTCACATCTCCTATGGCTTCAGTTGATGTTTTTTTGTTGGGGTGGTTTGTTTAGTGTGTCATGTTACGAGTAGTTTATATATACATGTACTTGGTCTGTCTGTTTCATAAGGAAATGTTGGGTTTGATTGATATGTGTATGTGGACCTGGGTTGTGGTGTGCTCAACCATATCCTAATCTAAGACCTTCTATCCGGAAAGCCATGCGTGTTCTTAATCTTGAGGAAGAAATGTCAGATCTTCCAAACATGACTGTTCTCATGGCCATGAATCAGGTCCCACTCCAAGCAGCTCACTCCAATCCACCTTCAGTTACAAATACATGTCTTTAACCTATTATTGCATCTATAGATTACTCGTAATTTTTCTTCTACTTTTTGGGTTTAGTTCATGGTAATGTATTCTAAATTGAAATATTCATCAATGTCAAATCAACAG
Organism: Persea americana; assembly: GCA_029852735.1. NCBI lineage: Eukaryota > Viridiplantae > Streptophyta > Magnoliopsida > Laurales > Lauraceae > Persea > Persea americana. The sequence goes on along the minus strand of CM056813.1, from coordinate 55,281,667 downwards.
TTGGTATCTCCTTAATCAGGTTTTGCAGTCACAAACATTGATATAAAAAGGGAAAAGGTTCCCAGTGTTGAATTTTGTTGTTAGGCTGTGTGTGGAGCTTCGTAAACTCAATTTTCAAGACCGCTCCTTTGCTAACCGTTGAATTATAGAAATTCTTTTGGGGATGAATATTGGTTGAGTTCCTATCTGTAGACAGATGTTTTTCCTTCTGATCAACTCTCTCTCTCTCTCTTTCTCTCTCTCTCTCTCTCTAAAATAAAAGAATAATTCAATGCTAATAATAAAGATTTTTTTGCTAAATATTATATTTATTTAATAATAATTTAAAGAAATTACTAAATCTATTAATTTTCTTATTCTAAGCCCTGGCCCCCTGTTGTTAGTTATATTGATTCTCTAGTTTCTCTATATGGAGTAGAGTCGAAAAGGTCATAAAATCAAACATGTAGTGCAGAACTGTGCCTTCTAATTGGTTTTGGCGGTATGGTTAAAACATGGCTGATTCGGCTTGAGTTCATTAGAACTCGGTCAGACTCAGTAACGACCAATATAAACTATCAACAAAATATTTTTATTTTTACTTGTGGGGCCCACTGTGCTTAGTTCATACCATTGAATAAATGCCTTATCATGTCCTTGATATAAGTTATCTCTTAATTTCAGCTATCAATATCACTCTGATGACTGAGCATGATACGAAAGTAGATGCCCGCTCATAGAACAGGAATTTATCCAACAATATGAATTCAGTGGAGGAAGACCTAAAATTAATACACTGCATTATATGGTATATCGATATACGCCGGATCACCACTCTTCTCTAAATAAAAAATAAAAAAACTCTCCATAGATAATCTCTCAACAATTGCTACTTCATATTTAGTTCGCATAACTAAAAAAGTATAGTAATATTGATTGCAAATGTAAAAAACAGTGGGAGCATACCAAAATTGTTAAGTGCTTTGTTTTTGTTTTTTAAGAAGAACTTCATTCATAAAAGAAACACAGCAGAATACAACACCAAAAAGAAAACTACCCAAATCATAGGGAGGAGGCAAACACCACCTCACCAACTCCGGGAGAAAACCAACCCACCAGAAATTCCTACCCAGTACTGTAGAACATCACTTAGCCAAAATGGGAGCAGCCTCGCTAAGAGTTCAAGGAATAAAGAAAACCTCAAATAAGAAAAAACAATGATATTGACAATGAATGCCGCCCAAATTAATAGAATTAATGACGCAATCCTACTTTCCATTAATACAATCGATTACTTCCTTGGTGTTAAAATGAAGCACAATCTTAGAGAAATCATCATGAGAAGCCTTTTCTAGTGTAAAGAGAATAGCCCTTGCCTCTGCTTCTTTAGCGAAAGAGAGCTTGGCCCAAAGTAAACTGTTGCATGAATATAATAGTACTATTCATTATCAAAGCATAACCATACGCAGATTTTCCATCATTAGAATTATAAGCAGCATCCATCAAAATCATTAAAACATCACTAGAAACTATAAAAGGTGGTCTTGGGATTTTAGGAGTATGATAGACATCCTTATCGCACTTCAAAGAAATAGAAACGGAGCATTTTTCTTTTTGTTTTTAATCGGCCTAATAGTTTTATTTGGGCAAATAGGAATGCTTTTCAAGATAAGATTATTTATAGCAAACCAAACCACCCACCAGGTAGTAAGAGCCATAGAGACCAGATTGGGGCATTCATGCCTGCCATTCTTATTATTCAATTTGATGAGAATATCCCACCACTCCAATTAGGCTTATAAATTTAGCCTGTTGAAATGGATACCCAGACCAACCCAAGCCCAAAAACACAGGGCTTTAAAATAAATTCAGCCCAATGGGTTAAGCTTAGAAAACTTCTTGAAACCCGGCCAAAATGGGACTGAAAATGGGCAAAGCAGGCCCGACCTGACTACAAGATAATTTTATGAAGTTTTTTTTATATATTTACCCAAAATGTCCCCACTAAAGGTAAAATAAGGGCTGATTAGGAGGGGCAGTTTTGTAACTTCATTCCGAACGTTCGAACGTTGGACCTTCAGAACATTGGGAGACTGAACGTTCGAATGTCCAAAGCTGCCGGCGTGTTGGCCTGGAGAGCGAGAGTTCAAACTCTCCCTCCAAGAGTTCGAACCGCTCGTCAGGTTTTCGCGAACCATATACCGTTGGAAAGCTCATTGAATGTAGAATTCAATGGTACATGTTTCACGACAATCGGAGATCGATAAATGAGGAAATGATGGAGATTAATTATCGAGACCATGTTTCGTTGGAAACAAGACTATTAACCTAGGTTTGGGGACTCAGATGTTGAAAAACCCTTAATCCACTTCATGTAACCATTAATGGGATTGGAAATCAAAGCATGTGGCTTGGTATGCTTTTATGGGTTGTATAGGTATTCTCGTATTTAACATGGGGTAATGGAATGTGTATGGGACTGAATCAATTGATGCTACACATGATTATACACCAAGGGATTTCCCTAAAAGTATCATTGATCCAATCCTACCGTACTCTGCTAGGACATGTAGAATACGGGGATAACACCACTTGCCTAGGATTGGATTGTAACATCTTCCTTGACTTGTTAACTGTATCCGTTGTTATTATTTCTTGTATACTCTCTTAGCATAATACACCTAATGAATTATGAAATTTAAATCCTTGTAGATTAGGACTTGGACCTAACTTAGAGTGGACCCTAAAATCCTGTGTCAAGTATTGATAAATATGACTTACTAGTTATAAGGGATTATCAGGTGTGCTTGACTTGTCATGTATTGTTTTGGAAGAGATAATCCCTATGATCGCATCATGCTTGTTAAACTAACCAGACTTGCTTGTCTTGGTTTTCCCTCTTGTCAACACTACTTTATTGTTATTTGCATGTCATGACCAACTGCAATTTGGGGGCTTTATTGATGAGCCAGTTACTCGGACATCGGGGTGGATAGTCGGCTTTAGACGGCATCCATGGCGTTGAATAGTTGGGAGCGAGCTTGAACCGTGCTACTATTCCCAAGACCGGGAGCTTGGATCCCCCTGGAGCCGGACTTTGGTATCAGTAGTCCAGATTGGGATTGTTACGGGAACCCCGGGAGGTGGCTTGAACATCCTCGAAGTCTCCCCCTTGATTCTTGCATTGCATGGGTTGGATAGTGGTGAGTGCTAGATGATGCTAGATCTTTTATTATTGATTATGACGATTATTACTCATGCGGTATGCCTAGTATTGTTTCTTTGTATCCTTATGATCTTGTACTCGTCTTTACTCTTATACTTGATGCATGTTATGTTTTTATTGTACTTTACTTATCTATTGCTCAACATGTCGTTGACTCTGTTCCTTAAAGTGCAGACACCTAGGTGACTACTATTAGGAGCTGGCAGGTGAGGAGATCCTAGAAGATCTACAACCAGCAGAGGAAGATTGAGAGTGGCGTGCCGATAACATAGAGTAGCGTAATCATACCTGGCACTAAAGAGCCTCATGGGGACTTCGTTAGATTTTGATTTTTTCTTTTATTGTTTCATCGTTGGACCTTTATTTCATTGACTCCATTTCGTTTAAATGGTCGTGGATATTGGGTTGGCCATTGTAATTAAACTAACCTTTTGATTAGCTTTTTTTACTCTTTGCAACTTTAAATTAATAAATGAGATTGATTATTCATTGTTTTGATATTTAAATTATGCCTTGAATTGCATGAATTCCGCAGTTTTTATATTACTTGAGGTTTGAAATACAATATCCTCACAGCGGACTTACGATCCTTGGGCCTAAAGGGCAAGATTTTTAATTAGCCCTAAAATTTACTCCCCGGATCTGGTTTATTTTCTAATCGGGTTCAGGGGACGTGACATAATGGTATCAGAGCAATGGATGGTTTCTCAGGGTAAAAATTGTAAAAATCATAGGACGCGTGTGGGGATTCCCTTAGTTAGTAGGTTAATCTTGTAGTCATTTTACTTAGTATTGTGTTGTTGGCTCGGGGCATGTTAGGGACTGACCTTGGATATTTTACAGAACTATGGCTAGAAGATCAACCCGATCCAACAATGGTGTGCCCAACCAAGAGGCTAGTTCTTCTCAAAATGGGCCTGAGAATCAATTTCACCAGCTCATGGCAGCATTCATTCAGTCCCAGAGGGACTTGGCCAAGCAGAGTACAAGGCAGAATGAGAATCAGGCTGTATTCCAAGCACAGATGCTTGAGGTAGTGCAAAAGGTGGGGCAGCCACGAGCTAAGGAGTATGACCTCAACGAGTTGGTTGAAAAGTTCAGGAAGAGGTTTCCACCTAAGTTCCATGGTATCCAGGACCCCGCTGTTGCAGATGAGTGGGTTGTCCAGATGGAGAAGATATATGAGGTGCTCAAGTGCACGAGTGTTCAGCAAGTGCAGCTAGCAGCCCACATGTTTCGTGGGGCAGCAGAGAGATAGTGGAAAACTGTCAAACACCCAATGAGACAGTGGAAGAAGATGTAACTTGGAAGACCTTCACTGAGTAGTTCCAAAAGAAGTTTATCCCTGAGCACTATAGGGATCAGAAGATGGAAGAGTTCGAAAGATTAGTGCAAGGTGACTTACCAGTACAGAAGTATGAGATCTCCTTCACCCATCTATCCGGGTTTGCTGAGAACCTGATTAGACCAGAATCAGAGAGAGTTAAGAGGTTCATCAAGGGATTACGAGCTGATATCAAGATGCAAGTTCAGCGTAATAAGCTAACTGATTATGACGATGTTGTCAAGGAAGCGTACTGGGCAAAAGAGTCCTTGAAGGACGTGATTGCACTGGAGCAGCAGAGGATCTTGGCATTGATACATCAACTCAAGGCACAGAGTTCTTCGTCCCAGTATTATCAGCAGCCAGCACTCAAGAGGCTACGAGTTGAGCTGGTGCTTAGACAGTTGCCACAGCGGATTACTTGCACTTTTTGTGGGGGAAGTCATCATGTTCGTGATTGTAGAAAGCAGACTGGCGCATGTTTTCACTGTGGGGGTACAGGGCATAAGGTACGCAATTATTGAGGAAAGACAGGAGTGGCACCACCTACATTTCAAGCTCCGGTGCCTAGACCACCACACCCAGCGCAGTCATTGAGACAAGTGCCTCCTATACAAGTTAGACCTTAGCAGCAGCAGATGATTGTCAGGCCACCTCAGCCACCGCAGCAACGCCCTACAATACACAGCAGCGGTACCAGCAGAGACCTCCGGCACCACCCAGATTCTAGACCCGTGGTCCTAGGCCACAACAGTAGTATCATCAACAACGTCCCTAGCAAGCAGGGAGAGCTTATGCTCTGATGCATGAGGAAGCCGAGGCTACAGGCAACGTCATTGAATGTACACTTTCAGTTTGTGAACTTGATGCTAAAGTTCTATTTGATCCTAGATCCTCACACTCATTTGTTGCACCAGCTTTTGCACTTTACTTGGGGGAAGATAAGGAGACTACCATATGATTTGATAGTAGCTACCCCTGTAAATAGATCAGTAATTTGTAATGTTGTCTACCCTAAATGTAGTATTCAGATTTGAGAAATTCAACTGACCGGCAGTTTGATCATCTTACCGATGTTGGAGTTTGATATGATCTGAAATCTCTTGGTCGTGACCAACGGTTCATCCTACTTTATCATTGATAAAGTACATCGCATTCACAAATCCCCTCCAAAACCAAGATTTTCCGAAGTAGAATTTAGCTTCCCAACGAGACTTATTAGGCTAATACTTACCCTTGATTATCTTGGTACGTAAGAGATTTTCATTAGATATACATTTCCAAGTTGTTTTGGCAAGTAAAGCAAGGTTGTTTTATTTGGATTTTCTTATGCCTTGCCCACCTTCCACAAATGGCTTACATAACTTATTCCATTTGATGGTATGGTACTTTTTTTTTTTTATCAACTCCATCTCCCCACAAAAAACTTCTCATCATTTTATTCGAAGAATCTGAGCTGACATATTGTAAACAAGCATAGAAGAAACCACAAGTTTTATCTAAGTGTTCTTCTCTGCTTTAGATAACTTGCCAAGATTGGATTAATCTCTTAGTTTTTGAAATAAGTATGTCAAAACAAAGGCATTTGTTTCATTTATATAAAATAAAGTTACCAAGATATTTCTCACTTTCAATCATTATTCTAATGCCTAAAATAGCTTAGAGCTTCTTGCATCTTATCTGACATGCACCTTTATTGAAATAAGAAGCCAGTATATTTAAGTTAATCATCCAGCCAGAGGTGACAAAATAGTCATTAATAATATATTTGATCTCTCTAATTTCCCCAATGGAAGCATTAAAAAAGATAAAACTATCATCCGCAAAAAGTGAGTGCGAGACACCAGGGGCTCTTCTAGTAGCTTTAATCCCATGAATTTTACCTTCATTTTCAGCTATTAGTGGAAGTTTAGATAGGACTTCCGCCCCCATGATGAATAGGTAAAGGGATAAAGGATCCCCTTGTCAGAAACATCGCGAAGGAGTAATAATGTTCCCAAAATGAGAACCAATCAAAATAATCAAGTATAAAACAAAAGAAACGCATTCTTTCATTAACTTAACAAATTTTAAGTCAAGACATACAGATTTCATAACCTCTTCCAATAAATCTCATTCCAATCTATCGTTGACTTTGGCCATGTCTAATTTAAGGGCCATAACTTTATTATTCCTCTTCATTTTAAAAGAATGTAAAATTCATGAGCTACGGTATAATTGTATAATAATCATTTTACCCTTAACAAAGGCACTTTGAAAGGGGCTAATGGTTTTCCCAAGCAGTACCTCTCTTACTCTTTTAGCAGTCACTTTAGATATAATCTACTAACATTGGACAAACTAATTGGTCTAAAGTCATTGGCATTTTGCGGATTGTTTTTCTTAGGAATGAGGAAAGACCATAAAAGTTCTGCTTATTTTCTTAAGAGGGAACTTCTAAAGACTTTTAGATAAATTGATCCATTGCATAAAACTCAACGTAAGCATGAGGAGAGGAAGTTCTCTTAATTTTATAAAGGCAATAACAACAGTAATTCAAATTCGAACTCAATCCTAAAATCTCTAATAAATCTCTCATTTATCTCTAATAATCAAAACCAACCTAATCATATCTTATCCTTTGATAATAATCTCTAACATCCCCCCCAATCACGTGATCCTTTTAGAGAAAGGTTTTGTGATTGGTAACATGAAAATAAATCGAACACAAATAAAAACTGATAAATATCTTGCAATCCTCATGGTCGTCGTCTGTCCGTGAGTCCATCACTGTCGCCCGCTCCTTTTTGAGTCATCAGTGCCAATGACTCACTGGATCAAATTTGTTGCGATTTCTTCTAGAAGCTTAGATCGTGCAATCTGATGAAGATGAGATGAATGGATGAGATGGCGAGATCGGGCTTTTGATATTTGGATGAATGGATGAGAGCGAACATTTAATTTATTGAAAAATAGAAAAAAATTTGGTGATTATTACGAAAGATAGGACCATCCTGGCTTGATCATAAAATCATCACCGGGCAATACCATAAGACTTTTAGATAAATTGACTCATTACATAAAATTCACCATAAGCATGGGGAGAGGAAGTCCTCTCAATTTATATACGTTAATAATGAAAATTATTCAAATTCAAACTCAACCCTAAAATGTCCAACAAATCTCTCTTTTATCTCTAACAATCAAAACCAACCTAATCCTATCTAATCATTTATTAGTAATCTCTAACAACTTCTACTTTTAAAAATCTTGGACAAGATAGACTAGGCCTTGTTTGGCGTCTCTTATCTATATGAAACAGATCTATATAAAACAAATCTATTTCAAATGGCCCTGTTTGAAATATATGGTGTAGAAATAGTTTGTTTGGTTACATAGAAAAAATAATTGAAATAGACATTTTTAAAACAATAGTTGAAAATCTTTCTTAAATATCTCAAGATCCATGAGGATTCAAGTATTGAAATTTGACGTCGTTGTTGTGTTTAGCCTTACAAAGAGAATTAATGGTTTGGATCTTGCATTTGGGGGACATGGTTTTAAAAAAAGTATATATAAATGTTTGTGATTTTTTGTAAATATCTCAAAATCTATGATGATCCAATGGCTAAAATCTGGATCCATAGTCGTGTATGATCTTCTGGATATATACAATGGTTTAGATCATGACTTTTGGTGGTTGAATTTAAAATAAAATAAAATAAGGGAAAAACCACACTGCCTGTGTACAATTTTAGTGCCCAGTCAAAAATCATGGTACATTAACGGTAAAAAACATTTTTATAAATATCTCAAGATCCACTTGGATTTAGCGGCTAAAATTTGGACCTGTGGTCGTTTTTGGCCATCCAAAGAGAATCAACATATCAGATCATGATTATGGGCAGCACAATGTCCAAAATATTAGATCAAAGGGCTCATGTTTTTTTTGCAAATATCTCGAGATTCGAGAAAGATCAACGGCCGAAATTTGGATATATGACCGTGTTGGACGATCTTCACATTTCTAATTGTGTGGATCATGGTTGTGGGTCCCATAAGGTAAGAAAAAAAATGAAAAAACAGTACTAGGATGATTCACGTCAGAATTTACTGTACATAGACATGTCTTTCCGCTTAAGACAGTTGTGTCTATTTGAAATCCTCCCAGTTTCTTGACTACATGAAAAAGACATTTTATGCCTTATCCTCTTTTCAAATGGACACAGTAAAATGCATTCCCAAACACTCTAATGTTTGTTTTGAACCGATTTAAAACAAGAAGAGGTCAATTTAAGAGATGCAAAACTGAACCTATATCAACCAATAGTCTCCCACATATGTTGCTAAAACATAGCCAAGCAGCCATCAGGTCCCGGGGCTTTGAGGGATCCTATTTGAAAAGTTACTTCCTTGATTTCCTCAAAGGTTGCTATTGAAATAAGTCTGTCATTATCATCATCCACTTTAACAACTGGTTAAATGACATTATTAATGGACGATAGATCTCTTGTCCCATCAAAAGACAAAATCTTAGCTAGATGGTTGCATAACTCATTACCTATATCTTCCGCATTCCTCAACTATGATCCATCTAAACCGTTCAATATCTTTATCCAGTTGAATTTTCTTTTATTAATAGTGCTAACGTATAAAGCCCAGTGTTCTTATCCCCTTCCTTTAACCACAAATCCCTAGATTTTTTTCTTCATAGCTTGTCTTACCTACACAGAAAGTCCTCAAGCTTATTGCTTAATTCTAGTTCCTTATTAATAGTAGGATCATTAGGTTGCTAAAATCTTAAGTTTTCAATATCATTTTTAGTTTTCTATATCAAAGCCTCCACTTTCCCAAAACTATATTTATTACATGTGGTTAGATCTCTTGCTAACTAAAAGAGAGCTATACGAGAATTTAATCATCATTTTAGTGAGAAGAATTCCATCTTCTTTTAATAATATTGCCACACTCCTCATCCCTAAACCACATGCTATGGAATCTAAAGGGACGAGGGAGCTTCTCTTTACTAGAATTCTCAATAAAAAGAATTGGGGAGTAATTAGATCCCCTTACTGTTAATGTAGAAAAAGATCCTTTTGGAAATCTTAGCCTCCATTCAATGTTACCGATGACTTTATCCAATCTTTCCTTATCATGAGCCGCTCCTTTCCTTTTATTAGACCAATTGTAACCAAGGTCAAAAAGGTTGCCACTATCCGTAAAATTAGTGAATAAACTAGCTTTCTTAAAACTAAATTCCTAATAGGCGTACATAAAAAAGCAGCTAAACCGTTAAACCGATGCCCAGTTTGGATCAATTTTGTAGTAGTCGGTTCAGTTCGATTTTCAGTTTGAAGGTGCAGTTAAATCGCTTAAATCGAACTAAACCAAACCAATTATATAAGTATATATTTTTATAAAATTTATAAATGAATATGAAAAATTACTTAAAGAATACTCGAACACTCACTCCGTTACTTGAAGTCCAACGTCTCTTACCAATTGAAATGTCATTTTTTTAATAAGAAATGAAATAAAAAAAATAAAGAAACAGCAACCGAATCGAACCGATTCATTTCAGTTCGATTTGAGCACATGGGCGATTCGGCTCGGTTTGAGAAAATAGAAAAACCGATGGATTTGGTTTGGTTAATAATTTCCCCTCTAAACCTATTTGAACCGCCCATGTGCATCCCTAATTGCTAAGTGTATTGTTAGTTTGTTAAAGTGCAATAAAAGATGGGTGCCAATGACATTTACTCATGTAGACCTATAACCGCCTGTTGATGGAGAGGAACCAAATATATATTTCCACTGCTAATACTTGCATATAGCAGTAAAGAAATAACAACTTAATAACATGATCTTGATTCATGAGCAAGTTTTAAAGCTTACAAATGGGCATAGCTACAATGTAGCGCCTATGTTGGGGCCCACCTTTTCAAAATCCAAGCTGGTCATCAGCCCTAGCACCTTATGTAGTGACCAATGTGTAAATTATTATTCAAATATATGAGATGGCCATCATTGAACTTAATTATATTAAAACACGTCAAAAACTTGATTTATTTTTCCACCTTATGTGGTAACCAATGTGTAAATTATTAATCAAATATATAAGATGACCACCTTGGATTTAATTGTATTAAAACAAGTCATAAACTTGCTTTACTTTTCTCTTGTTTGGGATAGAAATAGAGGGACTCCCTCATGTGTGACCAATCTAATGGTCAGCCTAATGAAATTCCCTTTGAAAACTTTGAGACAAGAGAAATAAAGGGTGTTAGAGCTAATGACGGGCCGGTATGGATTTTGAAGATGTAGGCCCCACCATGCGTTAGAGAAGGATGCTACACTATAATATAATGCAACGGTGCTGCATTGTAATTCTACACTTTAAGCGTTAATAGAATTTGGGGTATATATTTTAAGTTTGAATTCTAATGAGTCTAAGTTCATAATTTTTTCTCTATTACATTGCATGGATAGGGAGAATAGAAAACTAAGAAATAATTAAGGCCTAATTTCTTTAATGGAATTTCTACCAAGAATTCACCATGTCCAGGAACTCCTAAACAAGATATGACATGTTGTCCCCTAAAATTTCTGAATTTCATATTTCTTCACTAGCATTTTTGGATTTTAGCCACATAAAAAGTCTCTTTTGACCTTTGAACATCCAAGAATTCCACTTTCTTTATATTTTGGTAGAATTCCTAGATGCTCAAGTCCATAAAAATATGGAGAAATTTCACTTTGAAATTCAAAATTTTCTCCAACAAAAATTTTTTAAATTTCAGCAAAGAAACATACCCTAAAATCCTAGGAACTTAAGCTAGTTAGATAAAAAAAATTCAGCACCAAATTAAGTTAAAATTTGCAAATATTCACAAGACGTTTTTCGTTTTCGAGAAAAACAATCACTGCACCAACTGGCCAAGTTGGCTTGTAACAGGGTCTTTCCCTCAAATACACACATCGAAATGTGTAGTACAGTTCTGCATTGAATACACATTCAAACCATGACCTTTATCAGGCACAAGCAAGACACACTATCCTGCAACTAATTATTACGAAAAGCCCAGAGAGGAAGAGGATAGGTTATGTCAAATCTAGTGCTCCACAGTAAATTGCACGTCTGCCCTGTTTAATTTTTTGTTTTATTCTGTTCACCAGGCTCCAAACTCCAGTCCCCAGGGAGATGTGACAACATAGAACAGGCAAATCAAACACACACATTAGGTCTACTCAACTACAGTTGACAACCTACAGCAGATCACCTGAGCAATAGAGAGATCGAAGGGCATTGAAATCTCTTGGCACATAGATCGCAGCTTCAACTATACTCCTCTTTTATTGCAACCATACAGAGCACTAGTGCTGCTTTGTGATAACATAGGCCGCACGGCCGCACCCACACCAAACGCGCACAAACCAACATGAAAAATAGAAGAAGGAAAAGAGAGAACAGTGGAAACAATCTATCAACCCCTAAAGTAAGAGAATTCTCGGCGGATCTGCAAATGGAAGGGAAAAGAAACTACACTAACCATAGAGAAGAACAGCAGGGGAGGGAAGAAAAATACAATACAAGACTTGGATCATTCTTTATCTTTGTTTTGCTGCTTTCCTTGCTCATCTACCATCCATCTTTCCAAATGGGATATTTTTCTTTCCCTTTGCTTCTCTTCTAAGGCAACCCACTGTACTGATGCGAATCACTCCATGTCTGCATCTCATTCCAATTGCTCATGTTGATGTTGGTGTTTCCGTCAACCACAGAGTAAGAATTCTCCAAAAGCAAAATATTTATATCCCTATCAACACAAGCTTCTGTTTTTGAGCTCTGAGCTGGGGGGATTGAGACGGCTTGTTGCTGCTGCTGCTGATTCTCAATCAAAGGAGCTGAAGCTGCAGAAAGCATTGCTAATCTCTGATGCTGCAGCTTCCAGTGCAGTTCTTGGTTTATAGAGCTCAAGCAATCAATGGAAGAAGCTATATTCTCCTGAGTTAACCCTCTTAAAACACCACTCTCTCCCATCCTGAGAGCTGTAGAAGAAGTGTAATGATTAAAACCCTCAAGAGAACTAGAGCATGGAACATCCTCAAAAGCTGAACAAGGAGAAGTGGCAGCAGTAGAAGAGGGTCCTCCTAAGGAGTACAACTGGGTAAATGCACCAGCAGTTGGAGAATGAAGCCTAGTGAAGGGCAGTCCATTGATCTGGAATTCCATGGCTGAGGATAGCCCATTGAGGAACCTCAGGCAGCCCGAATTGGATGATGTGGTGTTCGAAGCTGCCGCTGCCGATTTGGTCTTCTTGCTCTTCCGGCAACCACCACCAACCGGGACGTTGCGCAGCACCCCGCCTTTCGTCCAGTACCTGCGGCAAGTCTTACAGAAGTGCCTTGGCTGTGTGAGGCTGTAGTTGTTATAGTAACAGAATTTTGTGTTGGGTGAATCGCACCGCGGGCACCTGAGCACTTGATCGGACTGAACGATGGTTGTCGCTGGCCGCTTGCGCGCTGCTAATGAGGTTTGGTGTTGGTTAGGGAGCTTCTCCGGAATCTTGTCTGTGGATAACATCTCTTTGCCCTTACAAGAAAAAGGATTAAGAAAAAAGATGTGGATGATGCTAGTTGAAATAAGATGTTAAAGTTTCTCTCAGAGTTTTGGGTTGGAGAAGTTCTGTTAGTTTCCTTGGAAGGAAGGAAAGAAACCTAATTCAATGGATTCATGCATGGATTCAGAGATAAAGGGTTATTTGATGGGCGCTTGTGATTTTCATCAAGAGTTGGTGTGTTTGGGAGTGTTTGAAGTCCATGGATTTAAATAAAGGAAGGAGAGGGGGGAGAGAGAGAGAGTGAGAGAGAGAGAGAATGGAGCATTGAGCTCACAAGCATGTATAGGTGGGTAGTAAAGAGGAAAGATGAATGGAAAAATCCTAGAAAGATAACGGATGTACGTGCTATTATATTCACTGTCTTCTCCTTAGTTCTAGAGCCTTTCTTTTCTTCAAAAACCACTGCCTTCATAATTTGATACCTATTGAGTTTCCCCAAGGCAAAAGAAAAGAAATAGTACCCATTACAGGTAAATAGTTTATACTATTCCCATGCTAGTAAATAAAAGTGGCAGTTGCAAGTACAGGAAGCATTGTTACAAATATCTTCTCATGAAATTATAACAGGAAGTGTCGGGTATTTTCAAATTCAATTATTTGCTTGGGATACTACCTTGAAAATGTTGTAGAAAATGAGTTAATTAATTTTCAAGTGACTGAAAATAGAAAAATATAAAATACTATTGTCAATCCATTGATAGTAGCGGGGAAACAACTCCCTATCCATAAAAAAACAACTAGGATCAATCCTTTTAATTTTCAATTTTGAGAATAATTTACGATTTTTATGAAATTATTAGAAAACTAGTTTATCTAAAGATATTGTAATGTATTGGTATCAAAAATATGGGGATACAGGCCTATGTTTCTAAAGTCGAGCTTGGCCTGGATATGCCTCAGACTAATTTGGTCTAGTCCGACCAATAAACGCCCGTCTGTGAGCATAGTCTAATGCGTATCTATTCAAGGTTTCTTTCAGCAATATCAAGAGTCCATCAGCCTGTTATTTATGAATAATAAGAAAAGCTTTTTAAACTGACGTGCACATTGTGCGAGAGAGTTTTTTGTGAAAGCAGAACTCTAGTTTCCTTTTTCATTATACCTCTTTGTTAGGTGCAACATATAGAAGGATAAAGCACCTTCCAAACAAGTTTTTTTTTTTAATCGTTCTCAAAATGAGAAATTCCCAGAATGAGATTTCAAATGGGCCCTGAATCTCTGCAGAATAAAGAATATTTTTAAGCCTTTTCCTTTGTGAGAGAGCAATGCCGGTGCCAAACCCCCTCTTTCCCTTTTCTCTCCTCCCCCGGTAATTTGTTCTTCCAGTTTCTTCTTCCATGACAATATTACACAAACAAGCCTATGGTGATGACAGGAGAAATGTTATAAAAGACTGTCACTTGGGCTAGTTAAACGGTTCTAACACCTTGTCAGCAATAATTCGGCTCATAAGGATTCAAATTGTAGTTGCAATAACTAATCATTTACATTAAAACTCCAGAATTTGATTTGCAAATGTATCATAATAAGATAAAAGCATATTCGAATTATAATTGTCAAAATGTGTTTGTCTATTTAAAACCAGTTGACGTCCGTACTTGAATTGTCTTATTCCTAAGCCCCTTCTCTTAAGCAAGCAAAATAATGTTTGGACTGAAGTAAAATGATTAACGAGGGAAAAAGGACTGACTGAAACGGAAAGAGTAAATCAATTAATAATCATTAAGATTGAGAAGGTAGCCCCAACATATCAACAGCCTCAAATCTCACATCTAAAACTTGACCTACCTATATACCAAAAGAAGTGATTGCAACACATCAATCCATTAACCTACCTTAGATTCCTATAAACTCATAAAATTACAAAAAGCCTAATAAAAATTGTGCATGCAAGATGGATGAGCCAAATGAATGTATATAAAAAGGTCCATGCATCGTATATGAATGTATGTAGAAGGGATCCATGCATAGAACCGTTGGATAGACAGGGGCAAGATGGCAGCAATGAAAGGGATAGTAGAGAATGGTTGCCTTTGTAGTTAGGAGGCCTTGTCTACGTCTTGCCATGTTTTGTGCTTCAGTGGAGGGCTGAAGTTACTCTCTTTTTTTTTCTTTCTTTTTTTATAAATGATGAAATTTTAAAAATATGTACTTTTTGATATGACCTATTATCTTTTTTCGCTTGAATTCACTTCAATTTCAACTTAACTTGTTAATTTGCCAAACTCCCTCTTATGTTCTCTCGTTTCCTATTTTGTGGAGTGCCAGCACTCAAACGTGCCATCCACAAACCGATGATTCAACCGACACCACTCACCCTTATCTCTCACACAGTCACTACACGTATTGCCGATACGCTACCATATATGTATATACAGAGGGAGAGAGAGAATCTCCGAGATGTAAAAACTTGCTGGGATCGTATCTGTACCTGCACATGCACATGCACGTAAGTATGGTACATGTGTGTGGCATGTATGCAGTACATATGAGCCGTCTAAATCATGGGCCCCTGATGAATAGTAGTGTTATGATTGTAGTATTACGAGGCCCTGGATTGGACCGCTTAAGCATGTATTCCTGGCCTTAGGTCAGTGAGAGGAGGCTAGGAAGTACGAACGATAAGGCCAGTTAACTGCAGAGAGCTTCTTAACTTATTTTTCTATTTAAGGGAAAAACTATCATCAGTCATAGATCCATCCACCTCAATGTATGTTTTTATCCTTGTAAATTTTCTCCGCATGGGCCATCTATGAACGAGCCAAACTATTTCTTATTCAGTACCATTTATCATGATAAACAATGGCGCATGCATCTAATTTGTATTCTCCGGATTAAATCTCAAGAAATTAACAGTTGCAGGGCCTTGAAAGTCGAACCCAATAAATTATGTGTTAGAATAATTTGGTAGGGCTGAAGTTTTGCCCAATCCTAACCCATGATGAGAACATTCGCTTCTTATCATTATTACAGTTGATAGGAGTGATTGCAGATGCGCCCCACAGGGATGGTTATGGAAGTTATATCAATCCAATGGCTGCCCTTGATTGAGGAGGGGGTGTGTTGGGCGTTCTTCTGATCTTGGAATTTGGTTTGCTTCTTCTTTTTTTTTTCCAGTGAGGCAGTGTTTAGAAAGTGGAAAACTCGAAACGACTTGGCTTTTGAGTTCAATATGTATATATTAATAGTACTTAATTACTTGCATTCCTATTCACAGAGAATTAATGTCTCAGGAAAATCTTGGGGGATATATTCAGATTTGGGTTTATCTTTGGACATTACTAGGAAAAATACCACTAAAGATAAAAGTATGTTTAAAATCTAAATGTAAAAATAAGTAAATATAGGATTTTTTGTTAGTAACTAATCATTTTCATAACCTTCCCATTCTTCATTTCTTATGATGATATAATTACAATTTTCTAACGAAGTTTTTAGTTTTTTTAAAATATCTTGAAAATATAAATGTTATTAATTCGAAAAAGTCATTCTCCCAATCTATGAATTGTCATGTTTTCAAAATATTTCCGACATATGTGACGTACGTTGCTACAAAGTCTAGTTGACTGCTGCTCATTGGACGAAGGTAAAATCC
This sequence comes from Persea americana, assembly GCA_029852735.1. Taxonomy (NCBI): domain Eukaryota; kingdom Viridiplantae; phylum Streptophyta; class Magnoliopsida; order Laurales; family Lauraceae; genus Persea; species Persea americana. Next base: position 55,264,943 of record CM056813.1, on the reverse strand, counting down.
ATGCACCCACATAGCTTGTTTGTGGGCCCCATGACTTTGAGATGGGATTTTAGACTTGTAGAATAGCAACCTAACAAAACAATGCACATTGATCAAAACTAGTCGGCTGATGCAGAGAGCTTTTAATGGTTGGGGCTTGAAAAGAAACTCTACCTTTACCCATACATGGCCTTCCGTTTGAGCTGATTTTGTAAGGTGGTTAATGGCTCACCAACGAGCCACAGGTTCTTTGCACTTGAGTTTTTATTACTTCGTTTGCGTGAGTAGTATCTATATCTTTTTATACGTGTGTATTTTCGTCACTTATATATATATATGAGTAGCGTGTCTATATGTACTTTTATCTGTGAATTTCCATCTCCTTATATGTGTGAGTTGTGTCATGATCTTAGCCCCTTTGCTGGGATAAAAAAAAAAACAAACCATGGGTTCTATTCTTTTTGGGCCCTTCTTTTATACCGATCCTACATACTCTATTTAACTACACCTGAAGAGGATGTAGACCCCAGGCACTTCAAAGACATGCATAGAAGACCCAAGCTACTTATAATTTTGCTGAAGTCCCTAATTTTGTTGGACATCTAACCGTTGAACGTCCATGACAGATGGGCAACTCTACAACCAATGGATTACCTATGTCGAAATGGTAGAAAACAATCGAGGTTCCCACATGTATGGGCAAAATGATAGGATGGAAGGAATGTAGGATCTTCAGTGATGAATATTGAATAGGTGTCTGTGTGAAAGTCTTTTTGATTGGAAAGTCATATCCATCCACCTATCTTCATCTTGGGGACCTACTATATAAAAGATCAAACCCGTCTTCCCTTTCCCATGTACATGAGAGAAGAATTTTTTGTTTTCATTTTCCTTTGGTAAAATTACATGAGAGATACATGGAAAAATCATTGTCATCACCATCTTAGTTTATCCCATCAATCTTGTGGACGCAAAAGAGCTCTACTTAAACTTTTCACCTAAAAATTCCAACAAAGCGAACCACAGTGCCTGTCTTGAGTCTACTGCATAACCATCCATCTGTTCTACCAATCCATTAGGGGCTGTTTATTATACGGAATTAAATCCCTCATAATTCTAAGACTTTGTATTTCTATAAATGGTTAAAAATAAAAAATCAAAAGTGAATATCCAAAAATCACCATCATCTAACCTCTCCTTTACGAGGTGTTTGTGTAACAAGCATAACTGCAGAAAACGAGGGAGACATGGTCCGGCGCCTTCTTCCATGGCAGTTGGTGCAGCAAAGATTTGGAGCGGGAAAACTCGGATTTGTTCAATATTTCCATACTAGGAAGGATCCATAGGTCAGTGTGGTTGGGTAGTACGCATACTGCCACGGAAGAGGAAAACCTCATTTCCTCTTCCACAACTCGTCACAAACACACCCTTAATGGAAATTTAATAATCAAAAGATGGAGAGTGAATACCCACCCATCATCCTAATAATCCAAAACCTATGAAAGTCAAGGTCACGTCTAAATCACTATCTTATATCCATCACCGGCCCCATTACTTCTTTAATACTCCTTTTGAGGAGCTCATTTGGCCATAAATTTTTTTATATTTTAAGTAAATGTATAGGCCCTTACTTTCTACCTATGTACGTATTCCACATCCTGCTAATTTTCCACGATTAACCAGACAAATTTAGAATACAAGCTTACCTCCTGCTTCCCACTTCAGCATATAGTTCGCAAGTTCCCCGTAGTGCCCACAAGAATTGTTCGGCTTTTAGCGTGAATCCTATAAATCCAGTAGTGGACCCCACTTAAGAAATCCAAGCTGCTCAAGAACAGTGCCCTGTTTAGTAACTCTAGTCCAAGTCTAACTCAAGTCAGAGCTAACCTGATCGTAAGATTGATCACTTGCAAAAGATGGGATCTTACTTCGCTTCTTATTATAATCATGTGCATTAACTTAATCAATCTTATAATGGGCTCACCTTTGAATAATATAGAGCGAGATTTGGCCCAAAGCTTATATAAGGGGGCGTTGCTTCGGGCAATTCATATTGCAAATGTGGGTCCCATTGATGGATTTATAATGTTAATAAGATGAATTAGTTTATCAAACTTGAAGTATAAAATAGCTAGACTAATTGAAAAGCAAATAAAATGAACTTACCTCATCAAGCTTTACAATCAAGTCGTTTCTCAAGATACAAATTGCAAACTCGAATGAGTTCAACAACAAACCAGGTAATTATTCAATTCAACATTCATCATTGTTCGAAAATCAACTTCACTCCCATATTCGGAAAAGTCAAATTAGATGGAAGAAGACCAAGTCAAATGATTCTCTTTGCCGCCTGCCAAATTCGCTTGCGTTACTCAAATGAGCCGAGTTTTAAAACTATATGTCATTATTGATGTATGTAGACTAGAGTGCTTTTTTTCTTTTTCTTTTCTTTTTTTTTTATCCTAAAATGCAAATGTATATTGAAAAGAAGAGATCGAGGGAAGGACTGAGGAACAGCCCCCAAAATTACAATCATTAGGCAACGGAAAGAAGGCCTTGGAAAACTCATGAGAAAAAAAAAAAAAAAAACAGAGAGACTAAAATTTACAAAGGAGATGGAACTCCCAAAATATGCTGTAAGGCTCAAAGGGAATGTCCTGAGTCAGGCCTAGAGATGTTTGCCAACGAGAAATGAAGATTGCACTTCAGGGACCACATAGTGGCAGCAAGGTTTGGAGAGATTCATTCCAAGGTTGGTGTGTTATTTGTATACAGGATACTAATTTGGATTTATGAGGGTTATATATATAGTTAGTTCCATTCAAATTGTCTCAAATCATTGAGGTACTCAATCGAATTATTCAATTTACCTTTTTATATTCCTATTTTATTGAATATTGCAATTTTTAAAGCAACAGTATTATAGGAATCTGTTCTGCTAGTGTAGAACCAAGTGAATGGTTTTGCTGGCATGACCATGTGGAGAGAGACAGAGCATGCAGGCTCGTTTCTCCTGTGATTAATGAAAAAGGGTGCACCGCCAAATCTTCTGCTTGTAGAGAGAGAGAGAGAGAGAGAGTGGGACTCATGGGAGAACAGAGAGAGAGATGAGAGTGGGACTCATGGGAGAAGGGTTCTCATGGCTCGTGAGAACGTGGTTTGATTCCCGTGACAGGATACCCAACTCACATTCACACGCAACTCTTCAACTTACCCCCTCACATGCTTTCCACTCTAACCCTAATAATAATAATAATAATAATGTCCGTTAATCGAAGTCCGGCCCAAATATTGAACGGACCTAAATTATAAATTAAAGCAGCCTCTCCAAAGTGGGCTGGGCCCTAATCGGGCTTGGGCTGAAATGTCCCAGGAGCACCCCTAGTAGTATCCTCATGGTGGCTAGAAAGAAAAAAAAAATAACAGTGGTCTATAGACACGTTCGCAATGCATGATGTTCATATCCCATCGGGGAATCAAAGGAACCTCTGACTGTATAAGCGGACATAAATCACTTTATCATTCAATTATTATTAGCTCCGAGGGACAGCATAGTTGGCTAAGACCACGGCTCAAGAACTTTTGAATTCATGCTCTCTCCCTGGGGCAACATGCCCTAGGCAAAAGCCTGATTTACTCTGTACGTGGGGGAGGCAAGGACTTTACGTTTACAGGGAAATAGTCGATTCTCAAAGAGGCTGGACACCCTTATCAGGAAAAAATATAATTTTATTAAAAGGCTTAGAGAAATAGAGTTTTGTAACTTTCAAATCTTAAGGCATTTCTAGTGTCGTAAAAATAAATAAAATGTATCAATATATTATATAGAAACACCACTATACTTCTCGACGGTCGCAAATTAAGAGAGGTGCTAATGCCAGTACCAAGCTTCTCCTTCCACATCCCTTCTCTTGCCACATCCTTTCTCTTTCCAAAATTTCTCTTTGCACACCCCATTGTCCCCAAAATACAATTCCCACTCTCTTTCTCTCCCTGTCATTGCCCGCCGCCCAGCCCTGAGTGACCAAATGACAGGGACAGGGGGAGGGGGAGAGGGAGAGGGAGAGGGAGAGAAAAGGGAAGAAGGGAGGATGGAAAGAGGGAGGGTCGACTAGGTTAGGAGGCAGGAGGAGGTGGGCGGCGAGCAGGGAGAGGGAGAGAGACAAGGAAGGAGAGGGAGGGGGTCGGGCGCGGGCTGAGGTGGGGCGGTGAGCAGGGAGAGGGGTCGGGCACCGAGTGGCAGCGAGGGAGAGAGAGGGAAGGAGAGGGAGAGGGGTAGTTTGGAGGTTTCCTATAGAGGTATTTTGGTCATGAAAAAAGGAATGTGAGAAGAGAAGCTTTGACTGTGGCATAAGCAGCTCTCCAAATTAATATATGATTTTCATGAGTAGAGCCCATCTTTGCATGAACTAGCATGTTGGCATCACATGTTTATCATTCCATACATGTTGCCTGCTTTTAACTTACACTTGAGTAATATACACGCCACTCCACAAGTGGCTCAGTGGGGAGGCATGCACCTTCCTTTTACAATAAAAATTAGGAATCAATCTCTGACTATAGTGTTAATGACTTGATGGTGAGAGGCTTTAATTATGAGGGTGTGTAGTGTGGGTGTGTGAGTATTAACCAAAGGAAAAATAAAACTTTACCTATAAATAAGTATCCAAGTGAGTAAATAGATTGAGCAAAAGTCGGCGCAATAATGAAAAATCGCATATTCTTTTTGCTGAAATAGTCATGCAGTTAGCTAATGGCAGTAAAGGATATATAGTTCTCCTCAATTTAATATATTAACATACAAACAGTTTTAATGGGAAAAGAAGGTATGCAACGACTTCTATTTTGGGCCATTATACTGATGACTTATATCCTAAAAAGTAAATGGAAACTTCAAAATTTTGCCTTTTTGTTTTTACTGCTTTGGCTGATGGTGTCACCCAAAATGTGTGATAGGCATGAATATGAGACTTTCGTATAATGAATCAAGGAACAAATTAATTAATGGAACTCTTTCACCACCACTATCATTGAAACCTTAATCATCACTTTGTTTGAGTTTTACCTTTCAACTCACTCTGTTTTACTTCACAATCCGTCGTGCAACAACTTTGACTCCCCTCGTGTTATAAATGAGAAAAAAGGAGTGAGTTCATATGAAATTATAAAAAAAAAAAAAAAAAAAAAAAATCCCTTGTAGCCTGTTGGCTTGAGTCATACTGTGTAGGAATTGGATACATAGGAATTTATATTCGAATGAGCTCCACTAAAGGAATTTAATGAAGTGAGGTGAGGTGAGGTGAGGGATGAAAGCTATAAGATAGTGATGTAGATGAGACCTTGATTGTCCTAGACCCTAAATTAGTGGGGTGATGGCTGATTATTCATTTTTCATCTTTCATTTATTCCAGTTCCATTAAATAGAAGGTTATTTTATGGTCATTTTTGGATATTTACATTTAGTTCTTTATTTCTAACCACTTCCAACATGAATTCCTATGTATTATATACAAACAAATAGGCCCTTAGTGAAAGAAAGAGGGATTTGTATCACTACAAATGAAATAAATAGGAAAAAAGAAGAAGAATTATCTCCTCCAGGACAGTGTGGCATGCCAGATTTTATTCCTTGTAATGGAGAGAGCATGTGCTTAAAAAAAATGCCCAGCGTCTCTCTAGCTGTCTGTGTTTGAATTTTCTCTCCCCATGGAAGGGTGGTTTTGTTGACAAGTTGTGTTAAATCTAATTTAGGGCTAATTTGTTTCATGTAATTGAATTTCTTAGAAATTCTATAAATTGTATTTCTAAAAGTGGTTAAAAGTGAAGAAAAAATGTGAATATCAAGAAACGACCATCAAATAATCTTTCCTTTGATTGAAAATAAATACCCAGCCATCTCCCTATTAATTTAAGTCTTAGAAAGTCTAGGTCATATCTACATCTCTGTACCTTATATCATGCACCCCTCGCCTCAATAATAACCTCTTGTTTGAGTGCAATTGAACATGAATTCACATGTACATTCAATCCATTCAAACAAACAGCCCTTGGTAATTTCTTTTGTCCTTTTAGATCTAGTACATCAATTGAGGGCCCCACCATACCATAAAGGCAGAGGATTCTAGCAATTTTGGTTTAGCTGTGAAGTAGCATTGCCTTGAAACTACCACCACTCGAATGGTTAGAGGTGTCATCGGATGAGTGTGAGTTTTAGGCCATGTCATCTCAACTTGTGGAGTTTTGACTAATGAATGCATCCTCAACTCTCTGTCACAAGTGTCTCATGGATGGGATCATAACAATGTCTCTTGAAAGAGAACCAGAAACTCCCAACTCGCCACTTGCTGCACGAGTCAGCGTGCTGATGGACAGACAAGATTCATGAGACTACCAGATTTACAAAATAATAATATGATGTTGATGATGATGATTATGGTAGCAACTAACTATAAGAAAAGAAGGCAAAGATAAAGGAGTGAGTGATGCATGGCGCGTCCAAGGCCCAAATGTCTAGATAAATTTTACCCCTAGCTCATCCAATCGTGGACACCATCTGATTTTTTTATTACAGAAAATGTATGCTCCACAAATAGTAAAACGGTCTGGTCCTATTTTAAAAGGGGGAGCAAGTAAATTAAGCAGACATTCCTTGAGGAAATGAGCTCCCTAAAGGGCCCTAGCCCATCTTTCCTAGCCATCAAAAATTTCATCCAAGATGCTGGATTGCTTATATAACCAAGTAAAGCAAACATTCATTGCTCTCATTCTTAAAAATTGCCTACCCCAAGCGTCTCTCTCACCAATGTGTTGTACAAGAATATATATGTAAACTTTTGGTCAGTAGATTAAAGCCATTTTCATGAACTCACTAGTGGGCCCCAACCACTCCTCTCCCATGTCATTGTTAAGGGAACGTTTGGCAAAGAAGGGAGGAATCCTCTATTTAGAGGATTTCCTCCTGGAATCAAGATATACTCAGAGAGGATTTATGAGGAAAGTTTCATATTTGGTAAAAGAGAGGATTCCTACCATACGTAGCTTGTGTGATCTGATGGTTATAAGTTCTTTGCAAATTTCTCAAAATACATGAAAAATCAAGACCTAAGCTTGCACCCCATAGCTAATTTTATCTCTCTAAAGAATTTGAATGGTTTAGATAGTGCAAATGGGGCCCATGGGTACCAAAAAAAATTCAATTTTAGGGCCTGAAATGTTTTACAAATATATCAACAGCTGAGATTTGAGCGCATTGTCATTTTGGGCACTTTATTGATGACTATCGGTTCGAATCATGATTGTCGATTCCAAACAAATTATGTGACTGTGGCAGTGTCTTCTTCTTCCTTTAGGACACCGTGGAAAATCAACGGTCAAAAAAAAAAAAAATTTTTCATTTCCTCATGATCCGTGATGAACCAACCACACTGTGAAATTTGACCTCATAGCCTTCTTATTAAGAGAATGGACGGGTCAGATTTTGCAAATGCGGCCCACGTAATTCCAAAAATAATGATTCAGTGGTCTGGACTGTTTTGCAAATATCTCAAAATATATGATGAGTCAACGGCTAATTTCTGCCTACTAGTTGTTTTGGACCTTCTAAACGTGATTAATAGTTTGGATCGTGATTGTGGGACCAAAAAAATAGGGTTCCAAAGGCAAAACCAGTATCTTCCTCCTTACTAACAGTGCGCAGTGCAGCTCTGCTTTCTTCAATAGGTTGGGTTTGCAATGTCTAACAGGGGGAGGAACTACCGTGGGAATAATCGGAAACAAAGACCCAAGGATTCTGTTCAGCCACTTTTCACCTTTACCAAACGTAGATTTTACAATATATAGGAAATTAAGGCCTAATTGGAAAATTACCTTGTGCATGAAATAAAGCACGATTGAGAGTCTTTTCCTGGCCCATAACATCTAATAGTCTTAGGCCCATGTTGAAGACCAATTTCGGCCCTGTTTAGGTTCATTTAGGGCTTGGTTGTAAACCACAATTGGTGTCTGTTTTGAGCCTATTCTGGGCCTATTTTTAGGCCCAGTTTAATGAACTAGACTTCTGGGCTTATTTCTGTTTAGTTATTGGGCCATTTTGGGATCAGTACTGAGTAATAAATAATCCTTATTTAGGTCTTTTTTTGTATCTATATTGAGCTCATTCTAGACCAGCAATAAGGGACTGTCTTGGTGCTTCATTAAACTTCTCAGGCCCAGAACATAAGACCTATTTCTCTCTCTTTTTAGGGCCAGTCTTATTAAGGCCCTATTTTAACCCTATTGCAGCATACATTAATCTCCCTTTATGGATCAATAATGTGCCTTAGTCGGATTAAATTTCAAGCCTTTTAGGCCAATTTTTGGGCCCAAAAGGGACCGAATTTAGGGTTTCATCAAAGCCCCAAAATGTCACCAATGGCCTTGTTCAATGGCCTGTTTTTAAGATCAAATATTTGGCCTGGAGCGAACACTTTTGTGTGCTGGTTTCTGTCAGATATTAGGACTGATAAAGTTGGCCCGGCTCATTATATACTGGTATGCTTCCAGGGCCACTTTTTTTTTTTTTACTTCTGAAAATGAAACTGTTTTGGGGCCCATCTTGACACAGATTAAACATCTACCTTGGACCAGGTTCATGGCCTTATGAGGGCCTGCTTTTATTTAGTGCAAGGGCCTGAATAAGAATTAATCTTGAGCCTATTTTATTTAGTGTTAAGACCCAATATGGACCTGTTTTAGGGATTGAAATGGACCGGTTCTCTAGGCCTGTCACTAGCAGAAACTGGGCCTAATTTACGCCTTCATTTGGGTTCATATTGGGCCTGTTTGGTACAATTTTAGGGACATATTTGGGCCCCAATTGAGCTGATCTTTGGGCCTGTCGAAGACTGGTTCTGGGGCTGTCTACCGGCCTTGTTTTGGGCGTGATTCAGACTAGTTTTTAACCTAGTAAATTGGCTTGTTATAGATTGGAATTAGACCAGAATTATAGCTTCTTCTTTTTTTTTCTTTTTTTCTTTTTTTTGCGTGCGGTTCTGGTCAAATTTGGACCTATATTGGACTCTTTTCTAGAACTACTTTGGGCCTAATATGGGGCTATTTGTGGCCTATTTGCGGGCGAGTCGTAGGATTAATTTTGACAGCAATATCGACCCTACACATTATTTTTAAAAACCCTAAACATGCTGGGGATGATCGAAATCCATTTATTTATAACCATTATTTTTCTCTTTTAGATTGATCGACACTGTTTAAAATTGATCATGTTTTTCTTTGGATCATATGAATGGCGATCAACGATCGGATCCAGTTCGATCCTCTACAGCTGATCATTGATAGAAAGCCAGTCTCTAATAGGAGGAAAAGAATTGTGTTAATTGTATTCTTTTGCAGTGCATACATGAAATTGCATAAGGATCGGTGGATCGTTCATGATGCCAGTGACTTTGATGGTTCACTTAGATGGATGTCTAGAATGGGAGAAGAGTAAATGGAAAGGTTACCTTATGCCAAGGGGAAGACAACAAAATCAGACCCGCCAAATTATTCTAGTGCTTAATTTAATGGTCTTAAGTTTAATGGTGTCTTAACCATAAATTTTTTTTGTGACAGTGAGTGAAGGACCAATGAGCATAGAATTATGCCTAACGTTAGATTATGGATGAAAAAATTATCAAAAAGGCTGTACTGATTAAAGATGTTAAAGTGGACTTAGAGGATAATATTTTCCCATGCATGGTATGTCATATACTCATCTAAATTGCATTCGAGCACATTTTCCATGACGTTATGATTTTAAATTGCAGAGCACATTTTTCACGACATTATGATTGTTAGTTGCACCATCATCAAAGCCTTGTCCGTTTGCACTATAAGCACATTTTATCATGGCGTTATGATTGCTCAAGTACCTCAATTGTGAATGGAAATTCTACCAAAAAGGTTGTGAACGGAAAGAAATGTTTCATCATGATGCTATGAATATTCCTCGTACTTGGAATGCAGTCCTCAATTGTGAAAGGGAAGAAACGTTTTGACATACGTTACCATAAATCATAAATTATATATAGAAGGTTATCATTTGGTATCGATGTAAATGGGTTCGTTCGGGCCTAGGTAAACCGGAACTGTTAATGAAAAAGTGGAATTGGAATTAGTTTGGAACTGGTTTTTGGTTTTGAAACTGGAACCGTATACAGTTTGAGTCCGGGTCTAAATAGAGAATGATATTAAAAAAAAAAAAAAAAACCTTAATTTCTAGGAGAAATTCTCGAAAGTTGAGGTAATATGTCGAGCCCCGCTCCATGGATCAGAACCAAGGTGGAACTAAACCCAGAATTGTTGAGGTTATAGGTCCGAAAAAAGGAACCGAACCCGTTTACTTATTGGGGCCTAAATAAAGACCCAAACCCAGTTTTTAACGGGTCGGAACTTTCGAGTAATCAAATAATCAGGGCTCATTTAAATGAAAAGAAACGTTTTGATATACATTACCATAAATCATAAATTATTATATAGAAGGCTATCATTAGGGCTGTCAAAGGGCCAAGCCGAAGGTTGTCCTTGCTTTGCCCTCAATATATGTGAATTAGACTTGGAGTTGGCCAAAGCCCTCCAAGGGCCTACATTACCTAGGCTAAGGATGCAAACAGGTCAGGTCAGGGCCAAAATTCAATGTTGAACGGTCTTCTAACTTCACGGATTGGTTGTCAGTAGGCATGTCAAACGAGCCGTGTCGGCCACCCCAATCCCAGCCCAATGGGCCATGCCGGCCCGCCATATGAAACAGGGCGTGCCTGCCCGGCCCACCAGATGGAGCGGGCTAGGCCATGCCGGCCCTTCGTGCTTGCCGTGCTCGGCTTGCCACCTTTAATTTTTTTTTTTTCGATTAATTTTTTTCTCATTTTCAGTATTAAAATTATAACTTGGCTTGAAATTTAGCTTGACAATGGAACTTATTATATATTTTGAGAAAATTTTGCAAAACTTTATCACACTTCTCCGCCTTCCAAGGAGATTAGATCTTTCCCACTTTCACTAATTGGGCCTACACAAAGGATCTGGACTCACCCAAAGTCTCTCTCTTTATAAAATGATAACCATTTTTTTATTACAAAAAAAAAAAGAACGAAGAAAAGTTATATTTTAAGGCTTTCATAAATGAAATTAATACAAATTTAAAATGTGAGTTTTACTTTCATTTTCTTTTCCAATGCTACTGTTGGCCAATGCTTAATAAATCAGCCAAATTTGTTGAACCAAATCACAACATACAACAGTTCTAGTTCAATCGAAGTAATTCACAACAGCCGATCAAATTCGATCTTTAAAACATTGACTAGTACCAAGGCCCATTGTGTAGTTCAATTGATAAGTACACCTTCAATTGCCAACTCAGATCCAAAGTGATTTAAAGAAATGAACCCCTTACATAACATCATCTTGTTAGCAGGATTTTGGTGAGATTTGAACTCAAGGGTTCAAGTATTTATAGACTTTGTAAAATAAAAAAAAGGATACAAAATACCCCTTACATAACCATTTTATGGCTGTTGGGGGGGGGGGGGGGGGGGGGGGGGCGCGGGCGGGGGGGTTTAAAATGGATAATTTTTTAAAAAATAGTCATTTTTCAGCGGGCCACTAGGTGCAGCCCACCATCCTGGCAGGCCGTGGCAAATGGGCCAACGGTCCTCGACCCGTGTCACGGGTCGTGCCCAGTGGGCGGGGCTGGGCCAGCCCGGCCCATTTGACATCCCTAGTTGTTGGCCTGATTCGATCGAATGTAGCCTTTTATTTTCTCCTGTGTTTTTCTTTAATGAAGTCCCCATTTATGAAAAAGAAAAATTTAGTGTTAACAACGATCAATCACTAGCTTTAGAAAAATCTTACCAAATATATTAAGATAGATATTCTGTTTTTACCAGCCAAGGTGGCTAGGCCTGTAAGGGCATGTTTGGATAAATGAGGAGTGGATTTCACATGTAGAGTGGAGTGGAAAAGAAGTAAGTTGAAGTTAACGTAAAGTACTTCATTTCACTCCATTTAGATGTTTATTTTGAAGTTAAAGTTTGGAGTAGAATCTACTTTTAATCAATGAAATGGAAGTATTAAGAGTTGAAGTGAAATGAATTACATATGGCTCACAACATTACTTTATCTATCAGGCCAGACTCATCCAAACATGAAGGAGGATTCTAGGCAAGTCAGGGGGATAGATGACCTGCCGGGCAGGAGCAGTCAGTCAGGAGCCGGCCTGGCTCTTTAATCGGCGCCGGGATTACCCAATTATCCCTCCCATGCTCATCTGGTGCTATCGGATGATTTGTGTAAATTTTGCCCCATTTCACTCGTTAATACCAGCGTTGTTTTGCATCTGATTCTCCGCACTTTTGCAACCAATTCTCCGCTGTTTGCATCCGATCTTCCGCTGTTTCCCCCGATTCTAGTACTATTTAGAGTCGTCACTTTTACTAGACCTTTGCATCTCGAATATGGCAACACCTATCAGCATTCTTCCTTAAGGCCTATTAGCTGTGGTCTTGTTGAACCTATGAGAGAAACCCCCATTAAAAGCTCCCGTAGGGCTGGATTTAAGCCCTATTTTCTTCCTTTTATCTTGCATCAGGTATTTGCACTATAGATAAAGTTCAAAGAGTAGTCCCATTATGACTACATTGCTTTTAAGCCGAATGGATGTTACGAAATGCAGTGGATACAGAAACGATTTATATGGTTCTAATCCATGCGCATAGTCGCACTCATGATAGTCTCTTTTCCTGTAAATGAAATCTGACCCCTTTCCTAAATCGAAATTTCCTACCTCTTAAAAATTCCTCTAGAAATCTGTGAAGTCATCGGTCTCAAATCCTTCCCAACGCATCGGAACGTGGTGGATATAATGGATACCTCTAATTTTGAAAATCTTTCACGCTCCATCCCGGTTTTTGAACACAAGCCACTTTCTTTCCCAACACGTGTTGATACCGTCCAACCCTTTTTTTATATCTTTTCGTAACGAATATTGTCGTTCGATAAGTGAAATCCTTTACATTTCAATAGTGGGTCTGGCCACAATAACCCTTTTTCTTCCGCTTGCAAAAAGAAGGGATTGGTCCTAATCCAAAAACCCAAAGAGGGATCGCTAGACATGGGAAATCGATTGAAAATGTCAAGGTCAGATACGAAAAACAAGGAGAGATTGATCATGTTTGTAACGAGGATTCAGTTAGATCACTCTAAAGAAAACCTCACCCTCTTGAAATCGGAAAACGAAATCCGATAAATGATACAAATCTCCCTTTTGACACGAAAGAGGAAGAAAAACCTACACATCAAAGCCCTTGCCTCCTTCGTAGACAACCTCAAATATCCCCAACTGGGAGCTCATGCTAAGACACCCCAGCCTCTCTTATGAAGCTATAAGAGGAGCTCTAGTGGTATTAAAGCCCGACTCTCTAACGATGAGTGCCTAACAGATATTTTGAAAGGTATTCTCAATCGTTTGGCAAAAGGCTCAAGGCGAGTACAACCTCTGAATAATTCAATAGAAGCCTCTCGCCACCTTAGCTATGAGTATCTTACGTGCCTGGTCTCCACGAATCCTATACTATAGGTAGCCAATTGCCTAGGATTTTTCAATATCAAGACATTAGGGAATACAACCGAGTTCCCTACGATAACCCCAGAGGGAATGACTCCCCTCAATCTGGCTATCTTTGCACTTGTTGAGATACGAAACCATAAACGAAAAAGAGTGGTTGACCCGAGCTGTAGATGCCACCCGCATCGTTCTCGACAACGAGAAATGTTAAGAGTCATGAGAGATCCCCATTGCTGGCGAAAGAAAGGCCAAAGGAAAGTTCGATGGGGAGCCCTGTTCTCTAACCATCCAATTGGTCATAGTCTGCCAAGAGGGCACCTTTACCTAAGGATTTTCTGCCATAGTCCTTCATTAAGTTTTTTAGTTGTTTTAACACCTTTAGGCAGTCCCGTGAAACAAGTTCTCCCTCAAGGGGAGTTATTATTCTTTCATAAGAAAAGTAAGACGGTCCAGTAAACTTGAGTACCTTCACCCTAAGATAAGAATTGGCATACTCCATTATGGGTGTAACGGAGAGAGGAACTCTCTTTCCAGAAGAGGGATTGGTAGTCAAAGTTTTCCCAAAAGATTAGGAAACAAAATAACTCCTGTTGAAGTTTTAGGTCTAGCACGTTGCACCCTTTTTCCCTCTGATCACTTGGTCAGTACCAATCCTAAGACCAAATGCTATCTCAAAGGAGTACATGCTGGTGCTCTAACACGGTGCAGTCCGAGCCAAATCATGTCCCTGAAGGCTATCCTAATTTCGGCCTCTCCCTCAAAGGTTTCACCTCGTCATTAGGTAGAGACGCCGGCAGAATATTCAATCATGAACCTAGCCCGTTGGATATCTTTCCCAGTACAATCCAATCTGCCTCGATAGAACAGAGCCTACTATCCCCACGTCTACACCAAGTTTGGAAAACTCCTATTGATGAGGTGCCAAGTTTGTCACCTCGCGGGGCAGGAAACCTATCCTAAACCATTGACGTCTAAAAGACAAGTCGTTTTGTCAAAAAAGGATCACACTCTGGGTATGGATGACTCATTTAGGAATCTAGAACCATCTCCAAGTACCTTTCTCTCTCACATGCGAGCTAAGTTCCTATTAGGATCCCTAGTAAAGCCTTCATTAGGATCTCTATTAGCGTTCCCTAATCAAATCTCTGTTAAGTCCTGTAGTACTATCCCTGTTGTCATCCTTCAAGACTGGTCCCTCCGGATGTGAAAATATTGGAAAGGATTCTTCGCCAACACTGCGAGATCGCCTGTGAATCGTTAATTAACGTGCGGGTTTCGACTTTCACTTGGACAAGAAAGAACCTCAACAATAATATTAGCCAGAACCAGGCTTCTTTCCATACCAAGGAAGTGCATTCTTTTAGAACGATCTATCCCGGTCAATCTAGACAGAGAGTCAAGATTTGTATCCCTAAACATTGGGAAAAGAGGAGCCAACTAGAACCCTATCATCAACCAATAGGTCATGAGAACCCCTTCATGGACTATCCGATAGACGGTAGGCCAAGGAGACAGGAACTACGAACTTTGGTCTTGATCCTCCCCGGAATACAGTTAGTTGTATCTGGAAGCCTCAGCGAGACGTCCATGATATCCTGTCTCTTACCAACAGCAACCCTAGAGAGTTAGGTCTCTCTTCTTTAGAGAAGGAAATCCGAAGCCTAACGGGAAATCGCTCGGAAAGAGTAAATAAGCTCTACGTGAAGAGAATGGTGGAAACCAGCGCGCAAACATCATTCTCTCCTAGGATGCCTCATGGGAAAATCTCAAGACGATATAGTGATGCCTTTGGAGAGTAGGATTCTTCAAATCTCTACCATCGTGAGCTTTCGGAATATGAGACTTCCCCAACCCAATCGTGTCACTAGAGCCAGGATAGGATTTCAAGGATCTTGCTCGAGACACGCGATAAACTTTGAAAAATCTTTAGACCAAGGAGTCTATTTTAGGAGTGCTCGTAACACGAGAAACTCCACATCTCGAGCCTCTAACAATTGGACCAACCAGGACGATAGCCATCCAGCTGAGTGACGAGGAGGTAAGCTCGCTGTAAGGAATAAAGAAGTCGATGACTTCCTTTCTCACCATGAGTATAGAAGAACTCTGGATGAGGGAAAAGTGATGCGAGTCATTAGGAAAATGCATGAGTTACGGGCCATATTGTTTTTTCTGACTTCCTTACTCGTTGATTATCCCCAAGTTGTCGTCCTCTCAACCCATGCTGTTATCCATTTACAACTTTTTTTTCCGAATAAAATCCTTCAAAAATGAAGTAATGAGTTGAGACATTCGTGAGGAACACTGTGTCGCATGAAGAGCTACAATCTTTTCCCAAAACCCTAAAAGCATCCGACTCACAAGCAGGGAACTCATCCCTAGAAGCTAAAGCCCAGAGCCTCAAAAGGGAAGACGAGCCCTTCAGGAACGTTGTAAACATCAGCGTTCCAACATTCGAAACCATCAAAGCCGTTCTCTATGATGAGCTAGAAAGAAATCCCTTTCGCTCAATAAGGTATACGCAAATCGACACAAGATGTGTTACCAAAAAACTGCGAATTGTGGGGTCTGCACTAGGTCACACGGCACGAAAAGGGTCTGACAACAGAAAACCTGTCTTCTAGAATGAGCTGGAGAGATCAATGTCTCGCTCAATAAAATATATGCAAATCAACACAAGTCATGTAGACAGAAATCTGCAAATTGCCTCTTCTGCACTTAGTCACTCGTCTGAATACCAAGAGCAGGTTCGAGGAAGGCCTCAGATTAGGATCAGTTGTGAAGCCTCCCGTAGAACAAAACTCTCAGACTGTTGCACACTCCAGATGTGCCACACAAATACCCAAGCTGATCCTTTTCGAGGGATTAGCTTCAAAGAGCTTCAAATGTTCAAAAGGGAATGATTTCATAAGACCAAGGTCGATCAACTCAGAATCGAAGCCCTAGGACGATAACTCTATATCCAATCGTCAGTCTCAACATCCTAATTCCGAAGATTTTGGGCCCTTGAAACTAAGACACGTCCCGCACATTGATAAACGTCACATAATCTAATAGTTTTATGTTGAAATATCTTCAGGTGCATACAACAACCAAATCTTGCAGGATGAAAATAAAGGAATGGACGGCCAGTGGAAACTGAATCACACCAAAATCGTGGTCCACACTGAACAGGCCTACATCGATCAGAACCCCTGGGAAGTAGCTAATGAATATCCTAGGAAAAAGACCCATGGAACCTCAAAAATCACATGGAGACGTGCAGAAAGCATTCTCAGGGCGACAAGAACTGCATACATCGTGCACCGAAACGATGACGTCGGGGCAATTACTCGACGTGTGTTTTCAAAAGGATTATGACTTGGGAGCCGGCAGACACTATGAATCGCCGAACCTGGTTCGGGTTCTACGAAAGTTTATGGTGCAATTCTAATTCATACAAGGAGGCGTTCACCGAACTCAGAAAGGTGAACAATCCGTACAGAAGGCATTCCTGGTTTATCCTCCTAGGGAAAGACTTCCAACCATGGAAGATTCCAATTGGGAAAGGAGAAAAATTGTGGAGGATTCACGGAGTCCCGGTCGCAGCCCTGAACTATTGTACACTCGACGAAATGAAGGGATCTCGATCCGTATCAGAAGTCGTCAAGCCATCTTCAGTCTTGCATTATTTGGCGATAAACCAAGTCCCTTGGATCATCCGGTGGGATTACGGACTTAGAGTAGACCGCACGAGGGACAAAAAGACAGTCTTTTTGGTCCGAAACTACTATTGCAGGTGGAAGTATGACAAGAGCAGTAAGATGGTCTTCCTTAACAAGCGGCTAAGGACGGACCAGAACATGCAAGGCGATAGATTCTATAAGACTCTTCCCGAAGGGGAACCCGTTCAGGAAAATCGCGAAGCTCTGCCGCCATCGGAGAACCCTCAACCATCAACCTCTCCAAAGAAACGGCGACACGAAGACTCCTCTTCTTCAGAAAGCGACGAAGCTATCCAAGATCAGATAACAAATCCGATCGACGGTCCGTCCTAGTCAGCAGCACGAGGACTTTCTTCAGATCGAAGGAGAGGAATCGATCAGCGTCTTACCCATAGAACCAACTGACAGCATCGAAAGCCAGATCGAAGATCTTTCGGTACCAATGGAGAAATGTTTCTTAAACGAGCAGCCACTGGAGCCTATTGAGACTTTCTACGATCTTAATGATGACGATATCCTAGCGTGGTTAGTTTCCAAGGAATATGAATCAGATGAACCTGAGGGCTACGCTAGCGAAGAAAGATAGTGGGGCCCACCAATTGGGACCCACCTCGCGGGACCCACCAGTGGGGCTCACATTGCTGACTCAAAGAGGAATCTACTACAGCTGGAACAACCCAGAGGAAGAGACGTGAAAGATGGTGGTGTTACTAGTAGTGCACTATTTAAATAAGTTGAAAGTTCAAAGTCAATGCACTCATGCTATCCACTCAATTAGGGGTTTATTATCGGGGTATTTTTGTCTAAAAGTGGGGCACTATTGTAGGGTAGAAGTGGTGTCTTTAGTGACATAAAGGTAGGGAGCATGATGTGAGTGGTGAGAGTGAGTTGTCAAGATGTAAGTGGGAGACTGACGTCAATAGAATTTTTTAGAGTCATTCTGGTCTAGGAGATTCCTTCCATAAGTGGAAACTTATGGGACAAGTCACTACCTTCTATAAATAAGATGGTTGTTGTATTGTGAGGGCAAGCAAAGTATGCCCAAGTAGTCTTGGTATTGGTTGATTTGAGGTGTAAAAAGAGTTCTCTACTATCAATAAAGCTTGTTCTGTGTTTAGGTCCATCTAATTCCTTTGTCCTTTTCTTGACTTGTTGTTCTTCTTGTTCATCATCATCCGAACTTCGCTTTCGCTTGTTCGTGTCTGTTGATTTGGCTTAGACTGGAACTGGAACTTTGCTCATCTGAAGGTGGTTTTTCTGGGAAGTAAGCAACACGCTTTTGTAATGAATAGTTATCAGAACGTGTGAGGCGAGCACTGGGGTCTACTGGGTTCGCTCTCTCCACTTTAGGCCTATGGGTCACTATCTTTTGCTTTTGCTGTGCAGGTCTAGGTGCGTAGGCGCTGCTCATCATTGGCCTCAGGATAGTGGCTTTTTTTCTGCTGCTCCTTATGGTATTGGTAAAGGGGGGGATTTGCAGATGCAGGCCCGGTTTGCTGCCCGTTGTCCACCGGATCATGTCCGCTTAATGCCCTGTTTTCCAGTGTGCTCTTAGAAAGCGAAACTTTTTAGTTTTTCTACTTTTGATGCTCGCTTGATGTAACTGTCTACTGCCTATTTGTCTTACTGAACTGCCTGATATATGTTCTCACTGTCGTTGTTGTTTTACTAATAAGGCATCCAACTGTCGTATCTGTTGGTGTCATATTAGGTATTCAACCGGTCTCGAGTCCTCAAGTAAGGGAATCCAATACTCGACTCACTCACACCTGCGTTTGAGTTTCCCTACTTATGGGGGGCCTCAACAGTCGTATAGTTAGTGTCCAGTCCTATTTGCTATCCTTAACTTTCACTGTTTTGGGGCTCCCCGGCCGGACTTTCTTGGCCTCGACTCATTTCGGCTAACATGGCCCATGCCTTCGCGCTCGGGGGCAGCGTACCTCCGAGTCAGGACCAGTGATCAAGTCCCGAAGGAGCTCAGTCACAGGACTCGAACCAGGTCTGACTCAGTGAATCACCTCAATTTAGGGGACCGGACCAGGTCAGCAAGCGTAACAGCAAGTGCAGTGAGGCACATCACAGGTGAGAGTCACGCGTGAGAGGCACTTCACAAACGCTTGTGTTAAGCGCATATTGCATTGGTCTAGTCGATTCTGTCGAATCTCAGGTCCCCGATTTCTGGTAAGCACCCGAAGCGAAGGTTGGAAACTCTAACGCCCTCGGGGATAAAGCTCTTATTGGACTGCTATAAATACGGAAGATTTAGGGAAAGACATTCCTTCTTCTTGGGCAACAGAATCAGTAAGACAATCGGGCTTACCGAGGTTGACTCAATATCGGGATAGCCTTTATAAATATAAGGGGGCTAGGAAACAACTTCATAATAGATAGGCACACTCGAAAGAAGGGAATGCCCAGTCATAAGACGGAGATTCACGACTAAATTCCTCTAGAAGATAGGAGAGAGAACGAACAACCGATTCTATTAAACATTATGTTATTTACTAAGAGCGGTTGCTACTATAAGAGGGAAGCAAACTCCCTTATCAAGCTAGCAGGGAGGAGGCTCATTGCCAGCAACAAAGGAGCTCCATAGGACAAGGAAACGGAACCCAGAAAGAAAGCTCGGGGGGACTGCCTGGGGGAATTCCTCAAAGAAAGGAAAGGGATAACAGGGGCATTGTCCTGACTTTAGGAGCTAGGAGCACAGTTAAGGTATTCACCTTATTGCCATAAACAAAGGGGATCCCTAGGGAAGACAGACGCCCATTCCTTTGCAATGGCAGGACGGGCTTTAATCATTCCTTATTCAACTACCAGTGCAGGAAGGAAGGCAAGATAGAAGAAAATCTTCTACTCGCCCCTACATTTTACCAGTCTTGCCCTGGCCTAGGAGTGAAGTTCAAGGGCTTGGCTTGAAGGCTCAGATTCCATCATATCGGCTGTTTGTTCATCAAGCCTATTCTCGAGCCTATATCTACTCTCTTTTCTTTTAGAGGCGTACCTCTCCACGATATCGAACACTTTACCAAGGATTGAATCCAAAAGCAAGAACTCGGTTTACATCTTGGGTGAAGGTTCATCTTCAAATCTGTCTCCTTGTCATGAACAAACTACTTTCTCTACATTAGAGTGCAAGGTGCGCAGAAGATTCATTTAGGTAAGCACACTAGAAGGAAAGGACTTGTCTTGTCTGGACTTCCTATGTCTTGCTGCCTTCTGGGGAGACAACAAGGACTCCAAAGATCCGGGTACGGTCTCAAGGTCAGCACTTCCATCCGAGTACACACTAATCTATCTATCCGCATCTCTACCCGCATTAGCGGAATCTAAATCCAATGGGCAGGAGCTCCCTCTCTTTCTGGGGTAGGAAGCTTGAGCAGCAGAGACAAACGTGGCTTTAGGTGAGTAACATACTCGGTTTGTTCACCTGGAAGAATGAGCAAAGGCACTAGGCGCGGTCTGGTCCTTTTCCGATTCCGAAGAGTCTCGACGGTCTGCCCATAGAAAACGCAACTTGGCATCCCTCATGTATTTTTTCAATGCGTCGTGCCATTTCGCTGCTTTACCGAAGGCCTCTGAAGCGGGTTGACCCCATCACACGCCTTGATGCACTGACGGCGTGCACATAGCTTTCAGTTTTTCGTCTTGTCCATATGATCTAACTCGTAATTCAATTCATCAGTCTCCCTTAGCTCTTTTTCCCTTTAAAGTGGATAAGGGCATGAGCCATCCGGGAGGTAATTTGGCCATGGCGTTGGTCACGCGGATCCCTGGGTTCGAGTTGCTCCCATAAGTGCAGACGTTGACTAATAAGATAGAAAGGGCTTTTGCATGTGTTAAGCATATAGCTAGCGTTTCACTTGATACCATAGACGTTTTCCGGCGCAGATGCAAAACATCAGATAGTTAGATATCCAGTTCCATGAATAGATATAATGTCAAAGGACGAGTAAGGGACGAGAGAGGGGGGAGGCCTACTTTACTTCTTCCTGCTGTTCTTCCAGCAGAAAGGGTGGGAATGGTCTTGCCGCAGCCACGTGAAATCATCTTAATGCACGGGTGGCGTGCTATAATAGACTCACAAGGGGTTCATCTTTCTATTAGTAAGCCAGCTGAGCTTATCCGTTGAGATGGAGTAAGCATCACACAGCAGCCTAACCTAAGAAATGGCAGGCAGTTAAAGAACTGCCTATTGCAGAGGAAGGAGAAAGGGCAAGCGAAGCGGCATACTCTACCTACTTTGTGGCTCGCCCTTCCGGTTTTAAGTAAAGGCGCTCTTTCCGGCATAGATAGATGGATAAGGGATAAAGAAATGAATAAACGGAGGTTACGAAGGTTAGTTAAGTAAGGTTTTCGGAGTATGAAGGTTAGTTAAGGCCTTCACCATATGTATTTCCGGGAAGATCCTAATTCTGCAGTCAATTATATGGCAAAGGTAGCTCTTTGCTTTATTTCATATAAGGCCTTACTTAGCGGCGGCTTAGAGAAAGCCCGGTTGGGCGTATTGGAACACGGACAGCGGCTCTAGGAATGCAAAGGCAAGGGGGTAGACGGGCTCGAGCGTCTGGGACGTTGTTCCGATCGTTCGGAGAGGGGTAGTAAACTTGGGATCTGGAACTCAATATCGATCTGGGGATAGAACTTGATATGGATTCGTATCTTACTTGCGAACTGGAGGGCTACTTACATCGGCTCTCCGGTGGATCTCGATATCGATTTGCACCCTTTCTTCGACCGGTTCAAGCTCAACTGTATATGCTCCCGCTTCGCATCAAAATCTCAGTCAACCAAATCAATCTAATCAATTGGTTCAAGGGGCAGCCCAGGAAATAGGCAAAGCAAAGTAGTGGTCCTAGAACCGGATCTGCCTTTGCTACTAACACCTCTGCTTTTGATTCGCTAATTAAGCGCTTCACCTGCCGGTGGATATGCGACTGGGTCAATCAATGCCTTAGTCGATTGAATTGAATGCTGCTAGTGAGACTCGATCAATTGCTTCTTCGACTGGTGGATAAACAACTTAGTAAACGACGGCTTACTTATCCCCAACCCCACCCCCTCAATTGGAAGGAACTGGCATTTCAAAAAGCTCTAAAGTGGGCTCGGTCACCCGCCTCTGTCTGTGTTGCTGGTCCTAGCAACCACTCCACTTACATGCCTATTTCTATTACCCTATTTCTTAAACAACGAACCTTGTAAAGTCCTTATGAATGGTATACGGACCATGGCATCCAACAAAGAAGAATGTCCGGCGATAGCATAGGTACTCTTGCTCCCCTCAGTAGCGGAGATTGAGTCCGTTCGACTTTCAGCTTGGCTAGGGCGCTGGAAAAGAAGTCATTAAAGCGAGCTACCGTGTCCTTATCCGAACCACTACGTACTCCAACAAGGCCCCGTATCTAATCTAATAAAGAAAGATGGAATTGTTTTGCACCTGACAGCGGATCAAAAGATGGATGCCTCTAAGTAAGAAATTTCCTACTTAAGAAGAGCCCTTCTCAAAGACACGCGAGCTGAACCTTCATTAGCTGACTTGGGAATAGAAGAACTGGGGCACTGACCTATCATTCCTACTCTTCTTCTTTTTGTGGTATTGACCCTGAAAGGGAGTTTGTGAGGTGACACAAGTATGGTATACAACAAGTTCTCGTGTAACCTACATATAGTGGTTTCTCTTTCCTTCCTCCTGGAGAAAGTGCCCAGTCTCTATGGATTCAACCAGACATGGAGAAACTGGATCTGGCAATGTATATCCACTACTGGTTGAGAGCATGAAAGGGGAATAAAGGGACGAGCGACTGGACAACAAGGAGCGAAGCGAAGACCAAGTCGAAGCGACTAAAGGAGCAAAAAGTAGTCGCTCAAGGAAAGAGGCATCACAGGTCCAAGTCGAAGTGCGCGTTGAGCGTACTCCGATTAAAAACTAAGGATGTGGGTCTCGCTCATGATATCGATGAAGTGAATCTATCGCTCAGCTCAGCTCACTGGCCTCTCGCTGCCGCTCAAACAGAAGCTCCTCTCGCTCTCCAATTCCTAGGTGAACTTTGCCATATCCGTCTTGGGGTTGATGCCTATTCCTCAAAACTCAAGCTATTCAGCTACGAGGTCAGGAAGCCACGGAAGGAAGGCAGGAAGGCGAGCAAGCCGGTACAGATACCTCCGGTTTCAGAGCTGGCACCGGAGAAAGCAGCCAAGCAAGCAAGGCCAACCAGCAAGGAAGGCCAGTGAATAAATCAAGTAGAAGTTCAGTTCCTAAATCAAGTACTGTTCTTGAAGTATCAGAGCTGAGCTGAGCAGAGCAGTAGCATCGGAGCTAGCTTGGCAAGAGATGAGCTCGAGCTTCATCATTATCTGAGTCGAGCGAGAGATTCACTTCATCGATTCTCGTCTCGCTCCTTCCTTCATTCGCTCTTCAAAGCGTCAGGAACAAGAACTTTATCTTCCTTGCTGAAGGAGCCCGTTTCCCCCCTTGCTAAAGGAAAGCGTTTGAGTCTTCTTCCTCCCTACTGAAGGTGAAAGGCGGAAGTTAGGAGAAGTCCTAGAGCCACTGGATACTCCGAGCACTAGTACAGCGGACAACAGAACGAGCACGGTCCTACGACAAATACTTCCAGCGTGCCTGTACATCGCGTCATCGCCGCCCAGAAAGACTTAGTCCCCCTTTGCCGCTTTGTGCCTGGTCTGGTATTCCCATCTCCAAAGAGCTCCCTATTTCCCACCTGGGTGAATAAACGTGAGAACATGTGTCTTCCTGTCAGGCTGGTTTCAAATCCTTTCGGTTCTTTCTGTGCGCCGGGGATCAAAAAACCTATAGGCGAGGTCTCAAACCTATTACTATTTACCCAGACAGAAAATAGGAAACTGGGACTGGCTTGCCTTCCCCATCTATCGGAGTATTGAATGCCTCTAACGGTCCAGATATTGAATAACCTGTCCCAAATAGTGAATCACCTGCCGAAGAAAGACCCTCTCCTCTCCCGGCCAGTCCAGCCAAGTCAGTCTCGATCAGTTGTGTTTGATCCCCTTCGATTCGACCTACTATCTGGGGGAAGCATAACCTCTCCCCCTGCTTCTCATACGCCGAATTCTTTCTTCCCCTGCAGGTCCAGCCACTCGACCACTTCAGATGTTGGGGGAGGGAAGGGAAGACTAGATAAACCAGATTCAACTACGAGTGCTGGAACCCCACCTTCTTTTCCTCCGAGGGTACGATATAGCTGTTAGGCCGAGCCCCTCGGAATTAGTTAAGGCCCCGGAGAAATCGGATGGGGATGAAAGAGAAGAATAGTCTAATGTTACGGATGAAGAATCCACCTTTTCAGATCCTGCTTTTGATTAAGTAGGGACTTTAGTCACTGGAAGGGGAAGGGTTTTAAAACGAGGATTTCCCCCCCTCCGCTGCTACTGATAAAGCAAGGAATCCCTCACCTATTTTCTTTCTTCTCCTTATGGAATTCCCGGTTGCTAATCCGATCGAGTGGGAACGACAGAACTACCCGGGGATGGAGGACCTCTGGTAACCTACCAATATAGGGGGGAGGCCAAAACATTGATTTCTCAATTCAAATACTTCTTATTCCCACCCGGAGTGAATGAATTGACGGAGAGGGGATTGAATTAGTTCTTTTTTTGCTCCCCGCTCTCGGTTTGTTCCGGCGGTTCATGAATGGAAAGCCTTTGCTTTCCCGAATCGCCTGATCTCGAGAAATAAAGAAAAGAAGTATGCATGTCGAAACCTTTCCATTTTGATTGCAGACCAGCAGAGCCATGCCACCAGCCAAGTCAAGATCTGAACAACTATCTAGAATTCCTTTTTTTAAGAATTGAGCTCTCCATCCACTACTCTCACTTTTTGGGTCAGTACCCACTTATTGAAAAGTAAGCTGTGGAGTGGTGTAGGTCGAGCGCAGGGGATTGAGAGAGGACCTCTGAGAAGAGGTTTTAGCAGTGGTGCGTCCAATCGGACATGGAGAAGTGGGTGAAGGAGGGCGGGAGGGAGCGTCAGCGGAGCTCTTTCCTCTGCTGAGCGAATGCTATCATGTGGGTGCTCGAGCGGGCACTCGATCGACCGGTGGTAAGAAATGATATTCCCCTTTATTCGTGAGTAAAGGCAAGCGGAGCAACACTTTGTTTGAAAGAAGCACCTTGTCTAGGGGAGGGGAATGGGCAACAACAACACTATGCTTGTTACCCGGGATTCTCGACTGGCATATCACGGTTTAGCCGGTACCCCTTACCCATAAGTAGTTTTGGACTAATCTCGGATGCTCCTCCAATTTTAGCTATCCCCTCCTTCCCGGCCCTTATGCATCCCTTGCCGCAAGTCTTCCCCACCCCGTCTCAGATTTGATGTCAGTCCTCCCTCGACCGATGGATCAATCCCCTCAGCCGCTGATGTTCGATCCTCGATTACCGATAGATGGACACTGCTCTATCCCTACCTTTTCTGGATCGATCACCCCACCTAGCTGTTGAATAAATAGGGCACACGATCCCTAGCTTTGATGCACCCGCCTCTTATGGTTGGTCGGTTTAGCCATTCCTCCAAAAACCACATCCATCGCCGGTTTCGATCGAGCATTCCTTATCGCTCAGTAGGCGGGTCATGGGAGAATGAAAAAGCAGGGGCAGGCGAAGTAGGGTTGGGCAGATCTACCTCTGCGCATGACGATTCTATAGATGGATTCAACCTGGCGGGTAAGCAGGACTACGAGTCAGTAAGAGAGTCAGTGAGAAAGTATGCTTTCTATCCATTTCCGTGCCCCTGTATTTTTGGGGATATCATCATTTGTGCCTGGGCTGCTCAATCATAGTCAACCTTCCCTCTCGGGCTCAATGATAGGCGATCAACGACTAGCTGCCCCTTCCCCCCCGATCGCAAGTCCAACTTGGTGAAATACCTTCCCGCACCTAATTGATCAAACAAGTCCGCGATGAGTGGCACGGGCTCTTTTTTCTTTTGAGTGTTGTTATGGGCCCGATAGTCGATACATAGACGGAGGCTTGCTTCATGCTTATTCTGGAACAGCACCGGTGCCCCGAACGGTGCGTGCCTTCGAGGGTCTGATATAGCCGGCATCGATCAGCTCCTTGAGTTGCTTCCTTAGCTCCGATAGTTCAGGGGGAGCCATTTTCAGGTGCAAAGGCTGGAGGCTTAGCCCCCGGTTCCAGCTCTATCTTATGGTCCACCGGCCTTCTCAGTGGTTGGGTCTTCGACACTCAGGCATGACATCCTCCGATTCAAGTTCTCCATTACCGATTATCTTTGTGGTGATTGCTGTTCCGATTTTCCACCCTTATTCTTCCATAGCCACGACCTGCTCTGGCTCACCGATATCCGGCTGTTGTGTGTTTCCCGATTGATTTTTATTCTGTTTAGGCCAAAATGACCTCGCGGCAGCGATTGCATTGAAAGGGCAGCTGTTCATAGTCGAGAGCCCGCGTATGCTGCATTACGTCTCCATTTTCGCCGGAGGGAAGCTGCAAGTTGATTTTCGCAGGCCTGGATATAAAGTTCCACACAAATTCTGGCACAAGAAAGGTTTGCCGCAATCGCCTCTGATATTGTTGGCCCGATTTTTTTCCCGAGTTGTCTGAAATACTCCGATTGCCATAAGTGGTCAAGGTTAAAAGGCATCCACCCATCGTAGGATATTTTTTTATTCTTTAATAAGTGGCTCATTAGTCAAGGCCACGATGTCAAATAGTTAAGTTAGTTAAGGTGTCAAAAAGTGTAAACTAAGTGTCACACCTTAGGTGTCACACTTTAGTGATTAGTTAAGTTAGTCACTCAACTAAATCTCATAAATAGGAATAGGCTGGCCCTATGCCCCCTAACTTATAATAGCACTTAGATCAACTTGTTTGAATCCAACGGTTTAGATTCACTCTGGAGAGATCTCACCCTAACTTGTAATCTTTAAACTAGGGCATGAGCTCTTTCATTATTTATTATTTAAAGTAATCAAGTTGGGGGCGGCTCCTATCTTGGCTGTGTGCTCTTTCTCCTTTGGTTTTTAGCAGCCTCTTTCTCTTGCATATTGTTGATCGTAGGCACGTCGGTACTTGCATCTACATGGCGGATTTCTCCTTCCAGCAAGGCTCTGGTTTTGATCTTCCAGCATTTCACACTCCCTCGTGGAAAAAAGGGAGAATCTCAACAGGGGCTCTCTAGGAACGTGTTTCCAGCAAGGAGTACTGTCAACCCCCTCCCCTCGATTTCTTCCTCGGCGGCTGGTTTTTGCTTGGAAAACCATTTTGCAGATTGAAGAATCGATCTATCTCTCAGGAGAGATCAGGTCCAGACCTGAAATTGTAGATGCAGGTTGGTGAGGTCCCCCTACACTTGACCCACCACAGAAGTTACAGAGTAAACCTCTTGTTGCACAGTGACATGCAGCTTTTCCATTTTGAGTTCACCTACGAGATTGAATTCTGTAACTGGTTTGGAGGATTGCTGCAAGCTATACCAATTCTAAACAAGCATTTCAAGGCTCTTCTTATGCACCCTAGCCAACGGGTTCAAAACCCTAGGTGAAAGCTCCAGGCAAGAGGGCGGCTAGACCAGAGGCGTTTTGGCCGGAATTTCCAGCAAGCGTACTTTTCGTTGAGAAGGGTCTATTCCATCTCATACGCCTCTCCAAATAGCCTAGGGCTACTTCTTTTTATCTGATTAGCATACCGGAGGTCTATTTTGAAGGTGATGTTCTGCATTATAGTGCTTTTTCTGGACGTGGTTCTCCATATACTCTATGAACTAAGTGGATTCGGTCGTATGAGTGTGTTTTGCATTTGCAGCTAGGCTTTTTTTTTTGGCTGACTCTTTAACTCGCAGCCACCACTTACACCCATTTCCAGCACCTCCTTTCCTGGCTGGTCCAACTATTTTGTTGGTCTATGAGCGGGTTCTAAGCCTGGTTTACAACCCACCTAGCCGGCTTCACTCCGCACTCCTACCCAACCTTTCCCGCTGTTTTACTAAAAGCAGATGGCCCCAAAGAAGTCCAACACCCTGCCTACAGATAACCAGTCACCTTCACAAATACCAGGTGGACAGGCTCCTTCCTCCTCTACTGCTGCTCCCCATGTGCATACTGATCCATATGATGATTCTATTCGCACCATGGGCGACACTACTGCTCTTATGGCTGAGTTGCTTCGCCAAAATCAGCAACAACAGGCCCAGAATCAGCAGTTCATGAGTGTGATTGATGTTGTTACAGCAGATGACTGCCATGATGGACAAGCTGAATACTCAACCACGTCACCTCTACTCTAATCTCGTGCGCGGTTCCCCCGGTGGCCCACCTCCACCTCTGCTGGTCCTTCTCATCCATCCCCGAATCCGGATACTAGAGTACCCTTTTTTTTTAGGATGGACCCTTCTGTAATGGTGGAGCGTTGGAGTCTGACGCTGCCAGCCATGGTCTGTGTTCGAGCGTGTGAGCGTCGCTCAGGTCTATATGGGAGAGACTGTTATTGATTGGTTTGAGGCCACTTATGGACGAGGAGGCCTTACAGAAGAAACTTTACCCTTCCAGACTTGGGAGGATTGCAGGCCTTACAGAAGAAGTTTGACCCTTTGGGATGGGACATCAAGAGGCCTTGCAACACTTAAGCAATGGCTGTTTTTGAGGCAACAATATCTACAGTCCGTTCAGCAATATACGGATGAGTTCATGAGACTTCAAGTCAAATTTAGGATTCAAGACAAGGCAAGTTTCTGACTTTGTGAAGTAAGTACGTCGGTTTTCTCTTCCATGCTATCCAGCAGAAGATGGAGCTTGTTGATTACTCTTCACTTCAGCGTGCTATACAGCTAGCCATTGCTATTGAGAAATCTCAGAAGGGTCCACCAGTCCTCCTCCCAGTCTTCTAAATCCCAGAACAATTCCAAGAATATTAAATCCAGCACTTTTGAATCTCCCTCCCAGCCCAACCCCTCTTCTCATAAAACCCAACAGTCCACTGGTAGTTCACCTGGCACCACAAAAGTGGTGTCCCTATCATAAGTCCACTTCCCATTCAGATGCTTAGTGTTCGAGGCATAAGAAGAAGCAGTATCAGACGAAGACACTCCTCACTGATGCTCAGGATGCAGCTCCTTCCACTTCCACTGCTGATCCATCTTCTTCTTCTTCTTCCACCATCTCCCCCTTTTCTTTCCCTAGCGAGTGAAGAACGAGTGGATGTTGAACGAGAGCGAGTTCAGTGCATAACGTAACGAAACGAGCTACTAAGAAACGAGTCACCAATGCAAAACGAGTCATCAGATGTACCCAGTCAAAGAACAGGACAGGTCACTTCCTTTGACTATTTTGAATCATACATATGATGACTAGATCTAATCGTACATGGGATCTCTATTCAATCGTACTACCCCCACCTATCGTACTACTCAAACCTATTTCACTCGTCAAACTCCTTGCTTTGCTTTTGGTGCCTCGTGTCATGTAGCGTCAATCCTAGTCTCCAAGTCGTCTACGTAACTCGTTTACACCCACTTGCCTTTGATAGAGTCGACGTTCCTTCTATAGCCACCAGTGAGTTCTTACGGAACGTCGACTGGCTGACGTCACTCTATTCCTTAAAGCGGACTAGTAGAGCCTAGCTCCACGAGTTCCCCACATCAAGTCTCGCGCTACTCATTGTAGTCAAGATCCCGTTTCGTAGCTATAGACTGACGAGCTTTTCTGGTGTAACTCCTTGAGTAAACTCGACTCATCCGCCATCACTGTCCTTAGAGTCTACGGAACTGGACTCTTCCCCACAAACTCGTGTACGAAACGCTGACGAAATTCAGTCTAATCCACATCACTACTCACTTGCCTGTGAAGGCTTTCCGTGGAGTCTACGTAACTCGTCTCTACCCACTTGCCCGTGATGGAGTCGACGTTCCTTCTATTTCTATTTCTATAGCAAGTCAAGTGACCACTTATGCCAAAAATCCCGGGATTTCATCGAAGTCTCTCAGTAAAGAGAAGTCTATCAGCGGTGAAGACACGTTCCGTCGTATCTATCGACTTGAGCAGTGTAGGCAAGTGTCGAAGACTCTACTTTGATCCACTTGACTTGTCGGCAAGACCTGTTGCACCTTCGTAACTGGTCTCCACACCGGGTGGATCCAGTCAAGTGGAGTCTTCGTAACGTCGACTATACCGCTACATGAGTTCCCACAACCTTGTTCAGTCTATGGAAGGAGTCTTCTATGTCAAGTATAGCCTTCGGAACGTCGACTCCGATCATCACCTCCTCCTGGTATGACAAGTGTAGTGTAGAAAGATGGAACGTGTCTCGAAGAATGAGGAGCAGTTTAGGTGTGAGGGACCGGGGTTTTGAATCATTTAATCAATCAGAAGTAGCGTAGGATTGTACAAAACCTGTGGGCTGAACGTCGACTCGCTCAGAGCCCTTACTAATCTACCAATCACTAGTTAGCTCTGCTCCCTAGTCCGCTTCGCTCACTAGTGATTGGTCTATGTTCTGAGCTCGACTCCACCCCGAAGGGACTCACAATAGAGCTGTGACTACTAAACGGAACGTCGACTAAAGCGGAAACGAGCGAGACGAGCTAGACACTCGAGACTCAACAGACGAGTGTATGAACTCCCATAGAAACATACGCGACGAAACGAGACGAGTGTAGCCCTAATAATATAATAGCGAGCTAGACAGACGAGACGACTTTGTTGAATCAAAGACCTCATCAGTTGTTTGAGTCTATAGCTTGAGGCCGCGAGACGAGCACTATTTAGTAGTCGGAAACTCAAATCGACTTTTTTGATTTAGAGCTTGGTCAATCTCAAAGAATCAGAAAAATTGCGAAAGAAAGTGCAATGTCCTATCGTCATCCCATTTTGGGAAATCAACGAGGGTCTTATTCATGTATCTTAAGAGACCCTTAAGACTACGGCACGGGAA
The DNA here is from genome assembly GCA_029852735.1 of Persea americana. Taxonomy (NCBI): domain Eukaryota; kingdom Viridiplantae; phylum Streptophyta; class Magnoliopsida; order Laurales; family Lauraceae; genus Persea; species Persea americana. The sequence continues at coordinate 55,233,746 of CM056813.1, read as the reverse complement.
AGAGGGTCAATCCTAAAAGAATGGTTGCGCAAGAGCCGCTAGGGCTTCGAAAAAATGAGGGCCCATGGATAAATAGAAAGAGGTATACGTCCTCGAGAAAATCGAGGCTCGAACTCTCTCCATGGACCCATGATCCTAACACCTCTTTTTAATCTTCATAGAGACCGCCATAGCCGTAATTTTGTACAATCTCGTTTACAAGCGTCTCAATTTGAGATTGCATTTGGTAGGCGGTCTCTAGAGATTCGGAAAGAGGTATACGTCCTCGAGAAAATCGAGGCTCGAACTCTCTCCATGGACCCATGATCCTAACACCTCTTTTTAATCTTCATAGAGACCGCCATAGCCGTAATTTTGTACAATCTCGTTTACAAGCGTCTCAATTTGAGATTGCATTTGGTAGGCGGTCTCTAGAGATTCGGGTTCCGGATCCTAAAAAAGATTTTCATCGTCCTCCTCGGACTGCTCTGAGGTTTGTTCCTCAGAGGGTTGGGGGGCGGGAGGAACAAGGTCGGGCGACTCGGGAGGTAAAATACCCCGCGTCCTCCCCTTACTCTTTTTCTCGCTCACTAAGGCAAGCGGCTTCCTGCCCCATTTGTGTCTGTCTACGATCGTGCCTAGCCGGGCAGTTCATCAGGAGCTGCTATCTGGGACCAAGCACTAAGCACTCTGGATTTTCTGGTAATATATATAAAGTCGGTGTCGGGTTTGTTAGGCTATACCTAGTATCCGCCTTCCTTGTACTGTTGTAAGTTGGGAAAAGGTGCCCAAAGCCAAAGGGCTATCTCCGGATTAGCTTCTAGAGACTCGGCCTCTGTTCTCGTGAGCTAGGTTTCATTTCATAGATAAGGCTAAGTGTTAATAGATCAGTTCGGTCTCTGAGACCGCCGAGTAGTCGTAGGTAAGTAGCAGCTATCTCCGACCGAGCAGGTGTAATAAAAGAAAGTCGTGGTTTGGTTTTTCGTATATAAATGGATCTGCCTTCTTTGTACTTAGAGGTGCGAGAAGGTGCTAACAAAGAACCCCAGGTTCTAAGATAAGATCTATTCCTAAAAGGGTAGTCTACGAGTTTCTGGTCTTGACCTCGACCCCAAGGCAAGAAGGAGAGACTTCCCGCGCCCTGAATTGAATAAGTAAATGAACTCTATGTCGAGCTGCTCCTCCGGCGCCTTTCTCCTGAGCTAGGCTCAAAGTCGGTTGTTGGGTCTCTAAAATCAAAGGCGGGCTTAACGCGGCAGGGCACCTTACCTTATCGGACGGGGTTGGCTTGAAGGCTTGGAAACTTTATTTGATTGGCGGGGTTACCGCACTTCTCCTTCCAAGAAAGAAAGGGGAAATCGAAATTTTAGACTGTTATGACATATTTAACTTCACTCTACTCTATTTTTTGCCCATGTAAACATGCCCTAAGATCGACTGACGCAAGATTAAATCTCAGCCCAAGTTTTATAGGAGCGAACAACTTTTCCTCCTGTTATAACGATGGAAAACTTGCAAAATAAATATAAAACAAGGTATGTTGCAAGAAGACAACTTTTACTCCCTTTAGAAAGGAGGAAAACTTTAAGGGTAATGTGGCAATAAGACAATTTTTCCTCCCTTTAGAAAGGATGAAAACTTCAAGGGTAAGCCCACCGCAAGCCTATTTCTCTATTTCGTGGGAACCAACTATATTTGATGGCCATAGTGTAAATTAGAATAAAAATGTGCACAATTAATACTTAATGGCCCATCTATTATATTGTAGATAATTAATTTATAGATCATACTTCTCGTTTTTGTTTCCTGGGCTCATCATCTTTGTTCTCTTTAGTATTGGTGGAATATCTTTCATTCTTAAAGCATACAAACGCCAAAGAAGAAGACTAGCAGAGAAAAAGAAACTTTTATGAGAATATCGTCTGTTTGCCATCTCCCCCCGCTCAGTCTCTCCTTAATGAGATTTGAATATAGTGCAAAATCAGGATATTTATGCCTGATATTTAGTAGATTTGTTGCCATAGTTAAGGTTTTTAGGATTTTAAGAGATTTGAATTCAAATAGTCCAGACAATTTGGAACTTGGAGAAGGACACTCATTTTAAAAATAAAAAAACTATTAGATTTATTGCTTTTCTACAAGGCTTGTTTATGTGTGGGTTAAGAAGGATGCTCTATTCAATGGAATAGTGGAGGCTCGAAAACTTTTTTTCCTACAGACATTACACAAACATGCCTTAAATTCCCTGATCAAAGTCAAATAAAGACCTAAAAGGAGGCACTAATCGTCCAATTCAAGTGTGAGGTCTTAGACCATGTCAAGTGATTTTTGTCAGCCAAAAGGCATGATCTATGCAGGAGTGTTTCAGTCAGCACCCTGAGATATTGTCCAAGTCCCCACCAGAAACATCCAAGTCCAGAACATGGCGTTATACGTGCAGCCTTGGATAGTGGGCCCAGCACATCACATCTTGGCTAGCTTGGATCTTGCATTAAAAAAAGGGAATCAAAAGCCATCTAGCTCTTTCATGGCTGAAGATGTCTCAGTCGACTCCATCGTCGTGGATGGGTCTTGGAACATTCCGTCTCAGTTCTCACCTCCCCTCAGAGCTTCAGGTTTGGCTCCGCCCCATATCTCTCCTATGCATCCTACAACAGCTAGGATCCATGATGGTCTAACATGGAAATCCATCCCATGCTCCAATGTCTTTCTTCGTAAAGCTTGGGAAGAACTCAAACACAGCTTCTCTCCTCTTAATTGGGCTCCCTTGGTGTGGAATAACCTGCAATCGCCCAGAATCTCTTGCTTGGTCAGGAGACTTAAGGCACATTTGTATAGTCCATTTTCACAGAAAATGATGGAGTTTTCTGCGAAAAACTCATTTTTCATGTGTTTAGTGTGGTAGTTTTCCGCGGAACTATTTTTTCACCATGTCAACTTTTTCCTTCCTAGGCCTGGAAATGGACTTCCTATTGGGGGAGGGAGAGTATAGGAAGTCCCATTTTACGGAAAACTGACCCCCCCATTTCCTCACTCCCACCCCCACTCAACCCAGCCACCCACTTTCTTCTCCCTCCCCTCTGAACCCCACGCACCCACTCACCCATACCGACCCACCCACCTACCTAATAATTTTCACTAAACAGTAATTTTTATTAAAGAAATCTATAACTGCACCAAACAACATTAGCACTAATTTATTGAGGAAAAACGTTGAATTTCTAACTTCCTTAGAAAATCTTTCCAAGTATTTAAAAATCATAGAATTTGCTAATGTGGAAATTTCATCTTTCCATGAAAGTTGCCTCTACACAAACATGCCCTTATGCATAGAAAGTCCCCAACTGATGTTTGGCTCAATCCATTGGAGAGCAGCTGGCTTCAGTCTGTCCTCCATCTTCACCAAGCTCGACCTGCAAAAGCCAACTTAATGCTTTCCTTTTTGGCATGTTTTATGGCACGGTTGTGTAGCCCATTTTCGCACAAAAGGATGTGGTTTTCTGCGAAAAACTCATTTTTCATGTGTTTGGTGCAGCAATTCTCCACGGAACTACTTTTTCGCCACTTCAGCTTTTTCCTTCCTAGGCATGGAAATGGACTTCGTATGGGGGGTATGAGAAGTCCATTTCCACGGAAAGCTGACCCCCCATTTCCTCACTCCCACCCTCACTCCACCCAGAAACCCTCTTTCTTCTCCCTTTCCTCCCAACCCCACCCACCCACTCACCCACCCCACGCACATACCAACCAACCCACCTAGCAGTTTTCACTAAAGAAATCTGCAGCTGCACAAAACAACATTAGCACCAATTCATCAAGGAAAAACTTTTTGCACCAAACATGAATTTCTAACTTCCTCAGAAAACCTTTTATGAGGTTTTTAAAAGCATAGAATTTGCCAATGTGGCAATTTCATCTTTCCATAGAAATTGCCTCTACCCAAACGTGCCCTTAGTGTTTAATCCCTGCTTTTGTCCTCTATTTTGACGCCCTCCTGTTGCTTAGTCAAGTTGTCTTCTCAGAGATTCTCATCTCTTGGGGCCGTTTCTAACATGCCTATGTATGTCCCTCTCTTTGCTAATACATTTGCAATTTAGTAAAAAAGTAGCATGCGTGTGTATTGCATGCATCTTGATTATAACTAATTTAGAAAGCAGTCATCTATCATTCCTTTATATTAAAAGCAGCATCAACCACCAAACAAATAGACATTGATGTTCAGTGCACAAGTTAGGGAGTGAAAGTAACTTTTTATGTACAATTGGTCTGATAGAACCAAGTACATATGTCAGTATGGTATGCCGGCTGAGCTCACGAGAGATCTTTGCACGTGCTTATGAGTTATGAAGTGCCGAATCAACTTTGCATGCATCAGGGTGACATGGATCATTAGACAGAATTAACCTAAGAGTAAGTCATATTTGTGACACCCTAAGCAGGCCTAATGCCCCGCCCTAATATCCAATACTCACGGATCAATGGCGAACCACCTGGCCACAATGTGAGAACACTCCTTACTTTTGATTATTTCATCTTGGTTCGACGATCTAATGAGTTGCTATTAAGACTCTTCAAAATAGAGAATGAAGTTTACTAATTAAAACCTTATCCAGGAGATTGCACGTCCAACTCTCTCCACCCCATACAATCTCATGTTCACGAGGAAGGAACCAAGAGTCACGCAGAGATTTCCATGGGACCCGGGTCGGATTAAATAGCAATGTTCATGGGTAGGCCAAGTTGCGCCATGGAATGTCCAGGCCCAGCCCGATTTTGGAAACGCATGCCCTACCCTGTCCGAGCTTGACATGGGCTGTAAGTTTCTCTCCGAGCCCGGCCCAAATATTCAACATGCCAAAATTTCAAATCCAGGCAACCTGAGTCTAAAACCTAAGGCCAAAATCTGGCCCAAAGCAGGTTGGGCACAGGCTGACCTGACCAATAAGCACCCCTGGGATTAGGCAATTGGTAAATATCAAGATCATCTCCCCTTTGAAGTGTGACCTTGTGAGTGTTTCATGAGTAGCTTATCTTCCTATCCTAGTGGGAAACGCGGAGTTCCTTGGCGAAGTAGTCTTCCATCTTAAGCGTAACACCTCTACATTGCTATATATAGGGAGATGGAAACTTGAGTCAGATCATCCAAAGATCCTTAGCATTGGCAGGCTATTAACAGATTATGATCGTTGTTGGAATGCACAAAGACAATCCTAATCCTCAGATTGTGCAAGATGCAGATATATATACATACAATTGGTCTCTTATGGACAATTTCTAATCTCTACAACTATTGCTCCTCATTATTTTATTTTATTTTTTAATTTTCTTTTCCAGCTATTTGGGCTACTATTTCAAAAATGTTACTCGAGGATCCTAGATTGATCCCTATCATGTGTGTGAGTGAAAATAAGGTGCAAACACTACTCAACTATGAGTGTGTTGGTGTTTGATATTATTCAGTTGCTATTTAACTCCATCTCAATATTTTCAGCAGCCTCATTATAGCTGGCTTCAAACTTCGGCAACACCAAAGATTTGGAAGGCTGAGGCATGAGGGCATTAGTCTATCATTCTTGGATCAACAGTCATTTTCAATCACCCAACCAGAGGTCGGGTCCCATTCAACAAGTGGAAAATGGAAGTTTATCTTTAAACTCAATCTACTAACCCACAGTCGAGAGTCAAGGTAACGGTCAATTAGGCCTAATGCGTTTCTTGTTGACGTTGGAGTCTTCTAAATTAATAAGAGAAGCAACTTGCAATGACATGGAAATGGAATTGTAGACCTTTTGGAGAGTGGAATCGGCTCGTCATAATCAAATGGGCATTGAATAATTAACATCCTTTGTCTATTAATATGATGCTAAGTAGATGATGACAAGATTCGAAAGTGGAAACGGATCCTCCAAGATGACATTTGACCCACACTGTCAACGTATGAATGATGAACATCATTTTTTTTACAGTAAATGAACATCATTTCATCAAACGGTTTGGCCACTCTATAGGCTGATGTGGTTAGAGGAGATCTGAGGATTCCTCCTAAAGTTGTCCCTCAGCTAGGGGTGTTCATGGTCCGAGCCAGCCCAATTTGAGCTGGGCTTAGACATACGGTTTTTATATATGTACTGGGCCTTACAAAAAATTTGGGCACTTTTATACTTTGGGGGATTGGATTATGTGATAAAAAGCTCAAACCCCAGCTCCGGCCGGGCCCCAAGTAGTATTTATCTGTATCTAGGGCTGCCTGTGAACTGTAAGCTTTCTAACTGCTAAGACCATACATTTAGAGCTTGGATCGCTGTGACAGCTATTACACGAGAACGATGTAACATGTGCTGGGATCTCCAACGTTGCCCCCATGTAGAGATTTCCGAAATGCGCAATATGCATTCCTTTTCCTACAGGTATATATCTTCAAATTTCAGTTCAATAGAATTAGGCCACACCATCCAAGTGAGCACACGATGGTGAACCCAATCCTACTAATGGATCTTGAATAGTTGGGATTATCTCTACATGAGGCCCACCATGAAGAACCCTGCCAGCCACCCCTAAATTACAATAAGGCCCCTTAGAATTTTTAAAATTTAAAGCATTTTTTACACATGGCCCCCTCAACAAAAAAAATTTCACAATGGCCCCCGGCCCCATAGCCTCGATCCTGGTTCTACCCCTGCCGGCATGTATTACACAGTTCCTATGTAATAGCTGGACCGGAGATCAGGGCTCATAAGCTCTTTTTTTTCTTTTTCTTTTTTTTTTTTTTGTTTGTTTTTGGGTACAAGGACTCACACTATTGCTTCTATACACTACTGCTACATACACAATTTCATGTTACCAACCCACTAGACATTTGTGATCCCCTCTCCTAGGACCCTATAGTCTCCCCCTTTTTTTGGTAAAGACCTAGGCCTCTAGGCGGCTTTTGCCCAATACAAATACATAACCACGTCAAGATTTTATTTTCTTTTCTTGTTTATCCTTTAATATAGATAATTGTGCTTGTATAAAAGCCCAAAAAGCTTTTCTTACAGTCGTGTATGGCACCTGAAACCACAAACAAGTTATAGAGAGCCAGCCCGGTACGATGACCAAATGGGTAGACCTCATATTTCAAGCAGGCTGGCCCACCTATAGCCCTAATTGGGCTTGGCCCAGATATGGACCTATTTTTCTAAAGACGAGCCGGGCTGAAGTATAAGCCCATGAACACTGCTACCCTCAGCTAGATTCATTAAAATATTCTGGGAGTCCTAAGCATTCTAACAAATGGAATTTAGTGAATTCTAAACAAGGAGAAATCCTCTATTTAGAAGATTTCGTCCATCTTCTAGAATCACATATCCTCATATAGGGTTTTTAATGAAAGTTCTAGGTTTGGTACTAAAAGAGGATTCCTACTATTGATAGAAAGTATAATCCAACAATTGTAAGTTTTTTCAAAATAACTCCATATCTATGAAGATTGAAAATTTCAGCTTTCTACTCAAAGTTGTTTCTGACTATCTAGAGAATTTGAACAGTTCAGCTCATGCGAAGGAGGCCCACAAGAATAAAAAATTAATATTTTAAAATTTAGACTTTAGCACAAATATCTTGAAATCTAGTAAGGATCAACAGCTGAGATTTATTCAACTGACCATTTTTTACCTTCCGGAAATAATTCATGGTTTAGGTCATGATTCTAGCCCCCATATGAACCAGGAAATTGAAAAAACCAAACTGCTTCTTCATCCCATTTCTGCTCTATGTGAAATCAATGGTCAAGAGTTTTTGGCCTATTTATCATGATCCATGAAGAATTAAGCTACCGAGTTTGGACTCATAGCAGTTTTAGGCCTTCTGAAGATATTGGACGGTTTGGATTTCGCATATGGGCCCCATAGAACTTCAGAAATCGTCATCCAATGGTCTGCACATTTTTGCTAATATTTCAGAATTTATGAGGAATCAACGGTTGACATCTAGTCAAATGGTCGAGTTTGCCCAGTTTAAGAGGATGAACGGTTTGAATTGCGGTTTTATAGCCCACAAAAATGAAAACAAATGAAAAACACGGTCAGCCCACCATGACCGTGTTGTTCATTGTAGCAGCGCGTTTTGCGCTTCACTAAAAACCACTTGAACAAAGAGATGCCTTTCAACTTCCTCATAGTTTACGCTTGGTTAAATTAATCCTTGAGAACAAATACGGTATTTTAAACTATGATAAAAATACCATGGTATATATAGCCGGGTAAGGCATGCACTACAACAGAATGCACCTTTAGCGACGTTTTTTACCGACGTTTTTCTAAATTCGTCGCTAAAAGTTTCTTTCACCGACGTATCAAAATTTGTTGGGAAAAGCCTAGACCTTTACCGACGTTTTACATAAAACGTCGGTAAAGGTCTACTTTTTGGCGACGTTTACTTAAAAACGTCGGTAAAAGTACAGTTTTACCGACGTTTTAGAAAAACGTCGGTAAAAGTCCAGGCCTTTATTACCGACGAATAAAAAAACGTCGGTGAAAGAAACTTTTAGCGACGTTTCTTAAAAAACGTCGGTAAAGATCATTTCTAAAATTAATTTCCTCTATAATCGAAGTAAAAAATGAAATTTATTACCGACGTTCTGTGATTTCGTCGGTAAAAGTCTACTTTTACCGACGTTTATTAATAAACGTCGGTAAAGATCATAAAATTAATTTTGATTACCTACGTTTTCTGTAAATTCGTCGGTAAAGATCATTCCTAAAAATTAATTTATTCTGTTACCTGAACTAAAACTTATGTGAAATGCTGAAAGGTTTTTGAACTACAGAAGATTTGAGTTTCATTTTTACTATTGGCAAATGATAAGCAATCGGGATAACCTCCTAATTATTTATGAATTTAATTTGTAACTTTAATATATCTCCTATTTTTCTGCAAAAACTATAACATTTAATAGAGAATTGCTGCAATTTCATTCCAAATCTTAAAGATAGCACCCAAAACAAGAGGCAGGCAGACTAAAGAGAGCACCCAAAACAACACCAAGGAGAGCTCGTCAAAACTAGCCATCTTCTTTTCAATGAAAGCACATCAGAACTCTGCACCTTCACAGGGCCCAAGAGGACAAGAGAAGAGATTGAACCCTCCCCTGCCACCCCGCCGACTAAGCCCCTGTAGAAATTTAGTCTTATAGTTTTACATGTAACAGATACCTACCATAATGTATAAGTTTTATTGTCATTGTATCTTATTGCTTATCTAATATTTGTTTCTTTTACTAAACTCAACTTCAATGTCAGCATGTATGATCAACATGGGTCAAACACCCAGCTGAAAAAAGCATAAGCATTTATTGTATGAATAATAAGGTTGAGTCATGGCTTTTCAGACTTGTATATAGATATAGATATTAAATCACAGTTTGGAGTCTGGTTCATTACCATGAAAACAGAGTTGCCACCCATCCCTTCTATATTTTCCCTATTACCTTCCCTATCTCTTCTTTTTCCCTTCATCTGAATCACTTCTAATTTTATTTTATTTTTTTCTGTTTGGGCTTGGGTGACTCCATTCATAGGGTGACTCAACTTGGGCCAATTTTCAGAACACGGAGCTGACAGACAACAGGTTTGACTCCTACCACACAATGAAGACTGAAATAAGAGAAAATGTGGAAAAACCTATGCTTTATTGTTTGTTGTTACCCTTTAGGTTTGAATGTTGAAATCATTTGTGACTTAGGAATTAGGGTGTAATTTATTATTCATTTTGATTTCAAGTTTTCTATTTGTTTATGATGTGATAGTTTGGTTTTTGTTGATATTATTTATTATGTCCTAGCTAAGGTCAATAATTTGTAATACCTGGCACAAATTCTTTTCTAACTTTTTATTTAAATGTATCACTTTTGTGATTTACTGATATTTGTTATCTGTTTTCAATCAACTGCACTACCACCTGAAGGTAAATGTCCAAATTTCCTGCATAATACGAAACTGTAAAGTTACTCATGGGTTTTGTTGTACACAAGTAATGTTAGAAACATAGATCTGAGGCCAATAATTTTTTTTGTTCTGGGGGCATATATATATATATCATGCGATAGATCTTCAATGATCTCAATCATAAATGCTGGCCCCATTACTTTCAAATCCAAGACCCAAGTTTATTGCTCTAAACATTGGGTCCTTCTCTTATATTCCTCCAAAGACTTTTAATTTCAGTCTGTGATGTATTTTTTTTATGGACTTGATTTAATGGAATCTCTCTGTTCTAGGGAAGAGTTGTACTGTTTTCATAATTGATTTCAGTTGCTTTGTTTATATATAGGTTCACTAAAAGTTGTGCATATGACATTGATACGTTAATCTTGCTATTTTTTATTTTTTTGCAGATTGAATGAAAATTGAAAAACAAATTTTGTTAAAAAAGTCTATGCAGCTAGGATGAGGCCAACTTGAAGGCCAAGTATGCAGAGTAACACATTGCTTCTAATTCTTTAACCGTGAGTTCTATTTGCTCCTGTTAGTTCCGCCAAGTTACGTTACCCTCGAGCGAAGTGCTCGTGCTGGATGCCCCAATTTTTTTGGGTGCCGTTTCCCGTTCCGGACCCCCGGCGGACCATTTTAGTGCCTAAGTGTCGGAAAATCCTTTTTAATTTTTATTTTACATTGGTAAAACTATCAGAGACTATGGAGATAAATTATATGACGTCGGTAAAATGAACATTTAGCGACAATTTTTGTAAAATGTAGGTAATGTTTAAATTTTTTTTAAGGAAAATTAAAAATCAGAGTCCTTTACTGAGGAAGTTTTTTTTGCCAACGAAAATTAGTGTCGGACATTTTATCACTGACGTTTAATATTGGTAATGTATAAATTAATTTTTTACCGACGGAATTTAATTTTTTGGCGACGAAAACAATTCATCGGCGAACTTCCCACCTTTTTTCCCCTCTTCCCGCCAACACAACCCCTCTTTTCACTCTCTCCCCTTCGCTTCTCTCTCACGCCACCAAAGCCCTTTTCTCTCATTTCTCCTGCGCCTCTCTCACTTCTGCTCTCTCTGCTCTCTCACTCTCGCTCTCTCGATCTGCTCTCTCACTCTCGCTCTCTCTGCTCACTCTCGCGCTCTCTGCTCACTCTCGCTCTCTCGATCTGCTCTCTCACTCTCGCTCTCTCTGCTCACTCTCGCTCTCTCGATCTGCTCTCTCTGCTCACTCTCGCTCTCTCTGCTCTCTCGTTTGCCCAAGACGCTGCTCGTCTTCTCCCTGCTGCTGCTGCTGGGCTGCTCGTCTCCTCCCTGCTGCTGCTGCTGGGCTGCTCGTCTTCTCCTCCCTGCTGCTGGGCTGCTCGTCTTCTCCCTGCTGCTGCTGCTGGGCTGCTCGTCTTCTCCTCCCTGCTGCTGCTGCTGGGCTGCTCGTCTTCTCCCTGCTGCTGGGCTGCTACCCACCGCTGCTCATCTCATTCCAGGTACAACTGCTCATTTCTCCCCACACCAGGTACTATTGTAGTTTTCCTAATTTTCTAAATGAAACTTCATTATCACAGCATCACTGAATTCTTTGGCTGGCTCACCTCAAATCAAAATTGTGTCACCTACATTTTATATTCCCATTTCGCAATGCTAACTTGCAAAGGGATTCAAACAGATTGGAGACTGAGTGAGAAGCCACAAGTTTATCTATCCTTGATGCTGATAATTCTCAACTTAATCTATCTTCACATCACCAAAAATCAGCATGTCGCCCACTAATTGTAATGGTTTTTCTTTTTTCTTTTCTTTTTTTGATTTTTGGGTAACATAGAATTTCATCCATAAATTGTAACTTGAATGATGAGCAAAAAACTTAGTCTATTACTAACATCCAACACGCAAATCTAACACAGCCTTATTATTTGCAATGTGACCCACCAATCCAATCCGAAACTGACCTAATTAAGAGTCTGATAGAAATTTTTAACCTGATTAGTAAATGGGTTGGATACAGATTGAGCCTGTGCAAGTTACCCATAGTACTCTCAATCTCACCGAAACCCGCCCTGTTGCTGCCTCGAGCTCACGTGTACTCATGGGTCTCCAATATGAAATATCTCAAACTAAATGACATGATTAATTTGGGCCAGGGGATCCAAGGTACCTAGTCTTTTGGTTGTACATGAAAATTAATAATCTTAACACATGCAATGACTCTGTCATTAAGCTAAGTTGGGGAATTTTTTCAAAATAGGCTGAGACCCCTCTGTTAATCTATTCTGCCACCACATATGTGGAACACATGTATGCATGTATCATATATTGGTTGAAACCATGAGAGTGGATACTTATCCTGGACAGGAATGGCAATGGCTACCTGTTTACCCGATTACCCCAATCATCCAGTACGGAATAGAAAATTGCATGGATCCTGATTTTGGGCTAGCCAAAAATCAATAATAAGGCTGTTTCGGATTGGATTGGTGGGTCACATTGCAAATAATAAGGCTGTGTTAGATTTGCGTGTTGGATGTTAGCAATAGACTCAATCCTAATTACCCAAGTTACAAAAAACTTAGTCTTAAAGATTTTAATAACCAAAAATAAATGCTGAATCCCTATCATTTAATGAATCATAAAAGCACATACACAGGTGATATCATGATTGCATGGAAAGTTTGAGGGATTTAAGGCTAGTACGATCAATCTAGGCCTGTGCTTGAAAGTACATTACAGACCAATGGTTCACTTACTAAGAGTGCAGGAACACACTTGACACTCTAGGCAATCATTCTTTTTTTTTCCATATCATAAGTCATACCATATCAGTTGTAACCTTTATCCCATCAATGCAGGGTGTCCTGACATCTTCTGTTTCAAGATTCCCAATCCACATTATAACCATCTCAGGCACATGACACAACCGGGCACCGCCATTAAAAAACATGATATCTAAAGATCAGATGCAATACTACAAAAAAAGGTGGGTAGTCAACCCAAAACGATAATGCATAGTCTGTCAGACAAATGATGGCGCACAGAAACTACCTGTCTTTCAAGAAGCTGGTTGTGAGTGTAATATGTATTCATTAATGGTAATTCAAAATAGATATAATAAAAAGACTCAATACTTTGTGAATGTAAATATGTATTTAACATTGGAACTTGCTGAATCTGAGTTCTCTATTCACAAATTCAAGACTTAAAATGAAGCTGAAGCTTGTATTTAGGAGTTTTTAAACCAAGTCTCGAAGTTGTTTGGGAAGTCTACTTTCATGCTTAGATCACTTGTGATTAGGTCAGATATTGGTGAGCATATTCTATATGTAATTTCTGATTACTTGTGATTAGGTCAGATATGGACAGGAGTTGGATATTTGGTTATCAGAACCGATTTAGTGCGGAGTACATAGCTGGGGTGAACTCATTTATTGATTATGCAAAGGCGAATTCGGGCGGGGCAATGTTGATCAACTGCCCGTGTAACGATTGTTGTAACCATCGGAAGCATGACTATGTAACCGTTAGAAGTCATTTGCACATTCAAGGAATGATGGTCTCAGACCTACAGTGGATATATCAAGGGGAACCTATAGTTCAACCTGATGATTCGGATGAGAGCGAGGATGAATCAGAAGAGAATCAAGATGAATACGATGAGTTGATAGAGGACCATCGTAGGGGAACTCACTTGGAGGAAGATACTCAAGAGAGGGATGATGTGCAGGATTTTGAAAATTTGTTGAAGGCTTCTCAGCGTGGCTTGTACCCAGGATGCAAAAACTCAGATACTCTGTTATCGTTTGTCATCAAGATATTGCATGTGAAGGTAGAAAGTGGGTGTAACAATAAGTCGTTCGACAAGGTTCTTCAGATTTTTAAGGACTTCTTACCCGAAGGTCATGTAGTGCCGGAATCAGTTTATGAGGCGAAGAAATTATTACGTGACTTGGGCATGGGATACAAGAACATAGATGCCTGCAAACACAATTGTGTGTTGTATTGGAAAGAGAATGCTCAGTTGGATAAATGTCCAGAATGTGAAGAGCCTAGGTACAAGGTCAATGATGGCAAGCGAAAGAAGGTCCCTCATAAGGTGCTCCGTTACTTCCCATTGACACCGAGGTTACGCAGATTGTATATGTCAAGGAAGACAGCCACAGAGATGAGATGGCACAGTGAGAAGCGCGTTGATGATGGGATAGCGCGACATCCGGCTGATTCAGTGGAATGGAAAGAATTTGATAAGAAATATCCAGAGTTTGCCCAAGAGACACGTAATGTGAGGCTGGGGTTAGCAACCGATGGATTCAATCCTTTCGGTAACATGAGCACCTCTTATAGCATGTGGCCTGTCATACTTATGCCCTATAATTTGCCACCATGGATGTGCATGAAGGAGCCATTCTTGATGATGTCATTACTTATTCCAGGACCAAACTCACCGGGAAATGATATCGATGTATATTTGAGGCCCTTGGTTGATGAGTTGAAGGAGTTGTGGGATCATGGTGTATCGACTTATGATGCCTCCACTAAACAGACCTTTCAAATGCATGCGGCTGTGATGTGGACGATAAATGACTTTCCTGCGTATGGTAACTTGTCTGGGTGGAGCACAAAAGGTTATAACGCATGCCCCTCGTGTAACGACAACTCACTAGGGGTGAAGTTGAAAGATAAGATTGGGTACATTGGCCATCGAAAATACTTGGAACTGAACCACCAATGGCGTAGAAGCAAGGCCTTCAACGGTCAGCCTGAGCGTGAAAAGAATTCTTTGGATTTACCGGGGCAAAAGGTACTAAACCAGCTAGAAGAACTAGCGCCGGTCAAGTTTGGCAAGAATAACAAAAGACCGCGTGACTATGGAAAACTGAATTGGACAAAGAAAAGCATCCTATTTGAATGGCCCTACTGGAAGTGCAAAAAACTTCGACATAACCTTGATCCTATGCACATTGAGAAGAACATATGTGTAGCTTTGGTTGGAACTATTTTGGGCATAAAGGGCAAAAACAAGGACACCGATAAAGCGCGCAAGGATTTGAAAAATATGGGCATCAGGCCAGAATTGCATCTAGTGGAGAGGGGCGATGGATCCAGCTTGAAGCCGCATGCCTCTTACACTCTGGGACCAAAACATAGAGATGGCTTTTATGAATTCTTGAAGTCGATCAAATACCCAGACGGCTATGCGGCGAACCTTTCGAGGTGTGTAACCTCGAAAAATGATAAATTAGCTAGTTTAAAGAGCCATGATTGCCACATCCTTATCCAACGCATCCTTCCTATTGGCATGCGCGGCTTCCTGAATAAGGATATCTGTACAACATTGTTCGAGTTAGGCAACTTTTTCCAAGACCTCTGCTCGAAAACACAGAGATCCGATGATTTGAAAAAATTGGAGGAGCAGATAGTTTTAATATTGTGCAAGCTGGAGAGGATTTTCCCTCCTGCTTTCTTTGATGTGATGGTTCATCTGTCGGTTCACTTGCCACGAGAGGCCATGCTTGGTGGACCGGTGCAATATCGATGGATGTACCCGATAGAAAGGTAATAGTTTATGACCATTGATGTATTATTTATGTATTAGTGCAATTGCTTTGCATTGAAAATCGTAATTGTTATCATTGGTTGTTTGAAGGTTTTTGAAGACCTTAAAAGGGTACGTTCGCAACCGAGCTCGGCCTGAAGGTTCGATTGCCGAGGCTTACATTGTCAAGGAGTGTCTCACTTTTTGCTCAATGTATTTAAGGCAGACTGATCGAGTCGAGCGGTATGATGATGGTGGCGAACGTGGCCCGGGGATGTCGGTCTTCACACAAATTGTCCGTCCCATCGAACTGATGCCAAGGGCACATGATCCTTCTCAAAGAGAGCGTGACAATGCTCATTGGTTTGTGCTGAATAATTGCCCCGAGGTGGAGCCGCATCTACAGTATGTGCTTCAATCTAGCCATATTTATGCATTGCTTGTTAACTCCTTTATTCATTCTCTACTCGTATTTATTCATTAAATGCTATCTTGAGTAGGGAACACAAGAAATTAGTGCAAGATCAAAGAGGTGGAGATGTAGGGCAGATACAACGAAAAGAATTTGCAGAATGGTTTAAACAACGTGTAAGACATATAACATAGTCATTTAAATTGCTAGATATTATTGGATTACGCTTCAAATGACACGGTTAGTCTAATACATTTGTCTTAATCTGCTTATGCAGATGAATCAATTGCGAACTCTAGGGTCACCAGAAGCTTTTGATGAGATCTGGTCATTAGCAAATGGACCGAGATCCCTAGTGAATCTTTATCAGGGGTGTGATTGCAATTGCATCCGATACCACACTCTTGACCGTGAGAAATGCCGTAGGAGCCAGAGTAGCGGGTTGGTCGTGGAAGGGGAATACGAAGGGGTGAAACATGACTACTATGGCTACATCTGCAAAGTCTGGGAATTGTCCTATCGGCACGGGGGTAAGGTGGTCTTATTTGAATGTGAATGGTACAACACTAGTACCAAGCACAAGATAAACATCGAAGACCATGTTACAAGCATTGATATCACGGGTCGTTGGTGTTAGGATGATCCATTTGTCCTACCAAGTCAGGTGACACAAGTCTTCTACGTCAATGACACCAGCAGAGGAAAAAATTGGAAAGTCGTAGAACGGGTCAAGCCTCGGGGAGTATGGGATGTACCCGCTAAGCGGGATGACGGCAATGATGATGATGATGTGCCTAATGATGCATTTCAGCAGGACGAAACGACATTTGTTGTCCCAGTCGTCGTCGATGGTACTAGTGTCCAATACTCTATGGATGATATAGATCCTGAGATCGTTCTCAGTGATGAGTCAGTAGATGAGGATGGCCAAGACGAGGATGAAACACTAGCGGAGTACGAAGATGATGAAGAAAATGATGTTCATAGTCAGGAAGATGATGACATGGAATATGACATGTAGTGTTTGTTTCAAGTTTTGCATATGTAACGATTAAGTAAATTAATAAATATCTTCTCTTACATAATGACATTGTCTTCAATTTCATTTTCTCTTCTGATTTGTTCATATATGGATAAGACAATTCTACATTTCACATTTTATTCTTATTTTGCAAAAGATGCCAAACAGAGGGAAAAAATGGGTCAAACCAGGAGAACTGTCCCGTCAAGTGCAAGCATCCAATTATTTATTAAAGAGAAAAAAGATAATTAAGAAGAATGCAGAAAAACTTGCACTTCTACGGCTCCCGCCGACCGCATGTACTATATTTGGTTCGGCCAAAGGGACAAAGGAGAAGGGAAAGAGGAATGTTAATGGGAATGATAAGGATGAGAACTACATTCCCCCCGAAGATGATGATGTAGATGACGAGACATCTTGGTCTCAATCGGATGAGGTAATCTTTATGTGAATGTCTATCACGTGTACTTGAAAATATTAGTTTCAAGTTGGTGACACTCATACCAAAATGATTTCCATTTCCATTTAATGTAAATTGCTGACATTCAGTTTACTAATATTATTTTTTTGTGCTTAATTATTTATTTTCCTTGTCATCTTGCTTTAAGCCAGATTGCAGATATGCCTCGGGAAAAGAGGGCGAAACGTGCTCGGCAGATCGCAGCTGCACTCAGGTTAGCTCCTGTAGAGAGCACAGCTGAGCCCTCGACACAACCTCCGCCAGCTGCTCTTGAGGTTACACCATGTAGAGGATCATGGAGCACCCGTGATTCGGCAGCCCCCCAGCCTCTGCCGATTCAGCCTCTGACCACACATCGCCCGCCGACCCAGCCTCAGTCGTCCCAGCCTTCCACGAGCCCTCATACAGTCAGGAGCAGCGTAGGTGAGAAAATTCCGACACTTAGGAATTTCAAAATGGTTCACTTCAATTTATTGATTTGTGTTCACTAACTCATTTAGCACTGTCATTTTAACAACATCAGCCTCAGCCTCGGAGGTTCCGAGCCGTGTAAGGGGTGTTACGCGAGGGAAGAATGTGACAAAGCTAAGGAGACAACTAGGTCATAACATCCCAGTGTCGATCCCCATCTGCAGTCATAGGCCAGAAGGGGAACATGCCCCATCACTGGTTAACCATATTGGGTTAGCCATTAGAGAGGTTGCCCCGGTCAGGCCCCATGGCTGGAAGAAGCTTGACAGTGGGATCAAGCTTGCCGTCATCACTGCTGTTAAGGTAAACTGAAACAAGAAATCTCAACCAAAATGATGACATTTGTGAGCCTCATTACAATATTTGATTATATTTTGTGATTACTAATCTTTATATGGCTCTCCCCTAATTGCAGCAATTTTTTGATATCGGGGACTATGAAGGTGATATGCAGCTCCGGACGGACATTGACCGCCAATGCGGAGTTTTGTATAGGAGTTGGAAATATGAGCTGCATACTCACTATCTCGAGCTTTTGGAGCAGGGGGTTCCTCGACCCCAGGACCACCCGGCAGAGGGTTGTGGTCTAGCTGATTGGCAGCTTATGGTCTCGCAGTGCTGGGAATCACCAACCTGGAAGGTAACATTGGGATGTTATCTACAAAAATCGAATTGCCTACTTAATTCCTTGTTTAATTATGTTCTTGCTTCATTTGTTTCTCTTTTTGTCCATGCTTAAAATGGCTTTGTATGTTGTTTTCTATGTAGGCGAAATCGAAAAAAGCTCAAGAGAGTCGAGCCAAGCTGCCATATAATCATACCAGCGGCTCCAGGTCATTTGCATCGAGGATGTCTCTGATGGTACTGATTATATTCATATGAAGAAACTTGATTAAGTTTATTAATTTATAGATATGTAGCTGGGTTTATATCTAATACAAAGCTATTTCAAATGACAGAGGGCACAAAATGCCGGTCAAGCGCCGCCTATTACTCAGTTCTTCCATGACACCCACTACAGACAAACGAGTAATGAGTGGGTAAATGAGGTGGCTCGGCAAAGACATGTACGTTTAATTATAAATCAAATATGATCAATAATTCCATAAAAGCATTCTAAATCACTTATTGATTTAAATGGCAGGAGGCCTTGGTGCAGCGGACTGAGGAGCAGTCGCAACCCTCTGTCACAACTCCGATGACTGAGGAGCAGATTGCTGCTGATGTGCTGGGGAAGAGGTCGGGATATGTTAAAGGGTATGGGATATACGCGAGGACCTCTTCATCTTCCCCACAGTCTCGTACGCCAGATCCGGAGGTGACCGCCCTGAGGGAGCAGCTAGCTGAGCAGGCGGCGAGGCAGGCTGAGCAGGATAGGAGGCAGGCTGAGCAGGACAGGAGGCAGGCTGAGCAGGACAGGAGAACACATGCACTTGAGGCCCTCGTTCAGCAGTTGGCAGCTGCGGCAGGGATAGATCCCTCCAGCTATTTCGACATCACGAGAGGGACCACTTCTGCTGGAGATGGCACAGCTACTCGAGATCATGATGCGACTCTTTGGTTAGTAGATTACTCTCTTGAAATTTTAACATAATAACTATTTGAAAATTATAAGCAATTGATATTTAACATCATAACTATTCGAAACGTATTCATAATAACATTCGACACTAGGCTCTTGAACGGTCACACTCTTTCAGATTAGGGTTAGGTTTGGGCTTCAAAAGCACAACCTAAATTAAGTATTGGATGAGTTGAGGTTGAGGGCATAGTTGACCCGATCCAACCTGAAACTAAGTGACACAACCTCATTAAACTATGCATGCTTTGGTTTTCCCAATTGTTGGATTGAATCACAAACCTTAACCCACAACAGGTCAAAGTGTTCCATGGAACTTTTCCTCTATCTGAGCCATATGACACTTTCATTTAAAGTTCTGGAGGTGTAAAAGCTCAATTGAGTCACATTGAAGACTGCAAATCTGATTGGATTTTAATAAGATTTGATGATGTGGAGAAGAAAAGGGGGTCAGAGACTGCTGGTATTATATTCTTTGAGTAAGATTCTTATTGTTATGTATTTTTTGCAAAGATTGGCAGCATCACTGTTGTTAAATTTGACCACACGAATGCAAGAAATATTAGTCTGTTAGGCAGATGGATTAATGCAATATATCCATTGTGTGCGTGAAATTGACATTTGCCTATAATACTTTGAGAAGTGTAATAACTAAAGAGTACACAGGGCCTTTTCCAGCATGGTGAGTGTAAGCATATTGCCTACGGAAAAATCATATGGCAAATGTCAAATGACATTGTACTCAGCTGATGTGTGGCCCCTATTCCAGCAGCCCATGCACAGGCACAGTCTGCTCCTTCTATAGCAACCAACAGTGGATGACCATCTCTAATACTACAACAATTTCACATATGGTTTGGAGTGGTTCCTTGAATTTTCATGTAAAGCCTTTTGTCATTCATAATCATTATCTAGTAGATGACAGTCAATCAATACTCACTGCCTCTCTGTTATTCATCTGTGCAATGCCATGTCTTTCACATAACTCAGATGTTTCATTTCTAAAACTGAATTGCCTTCTAGCCCAGTAGAATGTAAGGACATCTGTGTATGGGAAATGATTGCATGCCATTTGCACATGCTAAGGCCCTCTTAAGTGGATAGAAATAGCATAGATGTCTCTCAATTTTGAATAAATTCGCAAGCATATTGTAGACTAGTCATACATGTGCAGTTGAACATAATGGCAATAAATTACACAAATTATGTAGGTCTGGACCACTGATATACCTACCATCATACAAAAACTAATCAGTGTGCACACTCATCCATAGCTTCAGGTTTCTCTTGTTCTTGCTAATGGATATAGAGGCCCCCGAAGTTTAAATACTCCTTTTTGGTTTGAAGTATTGGCCAAGTCTGCAGCCATATCCCCCGGATAGAAATGTGTCATAATGTTTGTTCAAAAACCAGCACATATCAGGCAGTACAAAAGATTCCAGGTGGTGTTTTAAACTTCTTTTCCTTGTTTCTAAATTTTAGGGAAGGGATGAAGAGGCAGACTTAATTCTAAGGAAAATATACCCACCCCATGAGGTTGAAACAGAGATACAAGATCTCAAAAACTCAGTTGAATCAGAAATCAGGGAAGAAGGATCATCTGAGAAGATCAACCTCATCAAGCTATTGAAGACCAAAACAGTGAGGAGAGGTCTGATTGCAGGGGTCGGGCTTCAGGTCTTCCAACAGTTTGTAGGTATAAATACTGTCATGTATTACAGCCCCACCATAGTTCAGTTGGCTGGTTTTGCATCAAACCAGATAGCACTCCTGCTCTCTCTCATCACATCAGGTCTCAACGCTATGGGCTCCATAGTCAGCATCTACTTCATAGATAGGACAGGACGGAAAAAACTGGATAAATATTTCCTGTACTACTTCCATTGCTTTTGGCTGGACCAGTCAGATTGAATCCAGGCAACCTGTAGTACTTGATCTCAACCTTTACGGCACATTTGTTATACACCGAGGATGAACAAAGGGTATTAGAATAGAGGAGGGACTTCAGGTACTGATCTATGCTCTCAATGAAATGAGCCCAATAGGCCACTAGTATCTTTAGGCCACTAGTACTGATGAGAGTAACCTGTAGGAACTGACGGCTCGCAAATAGGGCTCACGGTTAGGGAGTTGGGGGCGAAAACGGACTCTTTTCCAACACTTAGGCACCGAAACGGCCCCCCGGGGGTCCGGAACGGGATCCGGCGACCGGAAAATTCCGAAACCGGCACGGCCAGTTCGCTCGAGATGAGACTAACCTGTAGGAACTGACGGCTCGCAAATAGGACTCACGGTTAGGGAGTTGGGGGCGAAAACGGGCTCTTTTCCAACACTTAGGCTCCGAAACGGCCCGCCGGGGGTCCGGAACGGGATACGGCGACCGGAAAATTCCGAAACCGGCACGGCCAGTTCGCTCGTGATGAGAGTAACCTGCAGGGACTGACGGCTCGCAAATAGGGCTCACGGTTAGGGAGTTGGGGGCGAAAACGGACTCTTTTCCAACACTTAGGCACCGAAACGGCCCCCCGGGGGTCCGGAACGGGATCCGGCGACCGAAAAATTTCGAAACCGGCACGGCCAGTTCGCTCGAGATGAGACTAACCTGTAGGAACTGACGGCTCGCAAATAGGACTCACGGTTAGGGAGTTGGGGGCGAAAACGGACTCTTTTCCAACACTTAGGCTCCGAAACGGCCCGCCGGGGGTCCGGAACGGGATCCGGCGACCGGAAAATTCCGAAACCGGCACGGCCAGTTCGCTCGTGATGAGAGTAACCTGCAGGGACTGACGGCTCGCAAATAGGGCTCACGGTTAGGGAGTTGGGGGCGAAAACGGGCTCTTTTATGACACTTAGGCTCCGAAACGGCCCGCCGGGGGTCCCGAACGGGATCCGACGACCGGAAAATTACGAAACCGGCACGGCCAGTTCGCTCGTGATGAGAGTAACCTGTAGGAACTGACGGCTCGCAAATAGGACTCACGGTTAGGGAGTTTGGGGCGAAAAAGGGCTCTTTTCCAACACTTAGGCTCCGAAACGGCCCGCCGGGGGTCCGGAACGGGATCTGGCGACCGGAAAATTCCGAAACCGGCACGGCCAGTTCGCTCGTGATGAGAGTAACCTGCAGGGACTGACGGCTCGCAAATAGGGCTCACGGTTAGGGAGTTTGGGGCGAAAACGGGCTCTTTTCCAACACTTAGGCTCCGAAACGGCCCGCCGGGGGTCCGGAACGAGATCCGGCGACCGGAAAATTCCGAAACCGGCACGGCCAGTTCGCTCGTGATGAGAGTAACCTGTAGGAACTGACGGCTCGCAAATAGGGCTCACGGTTAGGGAGTTGGGGGTGAAAACGGACTCTTTTCCAACACTTAGGCTCCGAAACAGCCCGCCGGGGGTCCGGAACGGGATCCGACGACCGGAAAATTCCGAAACCGGCACGGCCAGTTCGCTCGTGATGAGAGTAACCTGGAGGAACTGACGGCTCGCAAATAGGGCTCACGGTTAGGGAGTTGGGGGCGAAAACGGGCTCTTTTATGACACTTAGGCTCCGAAACGGCCCGCCGGCGGTCCGGAACGGGATCCGGCGACCGGAAAATTACGAAACCGGCACGGCCAGTTCGCTCGTGATGAGAGTAACCTGTAGGAACTGACGGCTCGCAAATAGGACTCACGGTTAGGGAGTTTGGGGCGAAAACGGGCTCTTTTCCAACACTTAGGCTCTGAAACGACCCGCCGGGGGTCCGGAACGGGATCCGGCGACCGGAAAATTCCGAAACCGGCACGGCCAGTTCGCTCGTGATGAGAGTAACCTGCAGGGACTGACGGCTCGCAAATAGGGCTCACGGTTAGGGAGTTTGGGGCGAAAACGGGCTCTTTTCCAACACTTAGGCTCCGAAACGGCCCGCCGGGGGTCCGGAACGGGATCCGGCGACCGGAAAATTCTGAAACCGGCACGGTCAGTTCGCTCGAGATGAGACTAACCTGTAGAAACTGACGGCTCGCAAATAGGACTCACGGTTAGGGAGTTGGGGGCGAAAACGGGCTCTTTTCCAACGCTTAGGCTCCGAAACGGCCCGCCGGGGGTCCGGAACGGGATCCGGCGACCGGAAAATTCCGAAACCGGCACGGCCAGTTCGCTCGTGATGAGAGTAACCTGTAGGAACTGACGGCTCGCAAATAGGACTCACGGTTAGGGAGTTGGGGGCGAAAACGGGCTCTTTTCCAACACTTAGGCTCCGAAACGGCCCGCCGGGGGTCCGGAACGGGATCCGGCGACCGGAAAATTCCGAAACCGGCACGGCCAGTTCGCTCGTGATGAGAGTAACCTGCAGGGACTGACGGCTCGCAAATAGGGCTCACGGTTAGGGAGTTGGGGGCGAAAACGGACTCTTTTCCAACACTTAGGCTCCGAAACGGCCCCCCGGGGGTCCGGAACGGGATCCGGCGACCGGAAAATTTCGAAACCGGCACGGCCAGTTCGCTCGTGATGAGAGTAACCTGTAGGAACTGACGGCTCGCAAATAGAACTCACGGTTAGGGAGTTGGGGGCGAAAACGGGCTCTTTTCCAACACTTAGGCTCCGAAACGGCCCGCCGGGGGTCCGGAACGGGATCCGGCGACCGGAAAATTCCGAAACCGGCACGGCCAGTTCGCTCGTGATGAGAGTAACCTGCAGGGACTGACAGCTCGCAAATAGGGCTCACGGTTAGGGAGTTGGGGGCGAAAACGGGCTCTTTTCCAACACTTAGGGTCCGAAACGGCCCGCCGGGGGTCCGGAACGGGATCCGGCGACCGGAAAATTCCGAAACTGGCACGGCCAGTTCGCTCGTGATGAGAGTAACATGTAGGAACTGACGGCTCGCAAATAGGACTCACGGTTGGGGAGTTTGGGGCGAAAACGGGCTCTTTTCCAACACTTAGGCTCCGAAACGGCCCGCCGGGGGTCCGGAACGGGATCCGGCGACCGGAAAATTCCGAAACCGGCACGGCCAGTTCGCTCGTGATGAGAGTAACCTGCAGGGACTGACGGCTCGCAAATAGGGCTCACGGTTAGGGAGTTGGGGGAGAAAACGGGCTCTTTTCCAACACTTAGGCTCCGAAACGGCCCGCCGGGGGTCCGAAACGGGATCCGACGACCGGAAAATTCCAAAACCGGCACGGCCAGTTCGCTCGTGATGAGAGTAACCTGTAGGAACTGACGGCTCGCAAATAGGACTCACGGTTATGGAGTTTGGGGCGAAAACGGGCTCTTTTCCAACACTTAGGCTCCGAAACGGCCCGCCGGGGGTCCGGAACGGGATCCGGCGACCGGAAAATTCCGAAACCGGCACGGCCAGTTCGCTCGTGATGAGAGTAACCTGCAGGGACTGACGGCTCGCAAATAGGGCTCACGGTTAGGGAGTTTGGGGCGAAAACGGACTCTTTTCCAACACTTAGGCTCCGAAACGGCCCCCCGGGGGTCCGGAACGGGATCCGGCGACCGAAAAATTCCGAAACCGGCACGGCCAGTTCGCTCGTGATGAGAGTAACCTGGAGGAACTGGCGGCTCGCAAATAGGGCTCACGGTTAGGGAGTTGGGGGCGAAAACGGACTCTTTTCCAACACTTAGGCTCCGAAACGGCCCGCCGGGGGTCCGGAACGGGATCCGGCGACCGGAAAATTTCGAAACCGGCACGGCCAGTTCGCTCGTGATGAGAGTAACGTGTAGGAACTGTTAGGGAGTTTGGGGCCAAAATCGACATGCGTTTTTGTAAAAAGATTGTAATTTATAGTTTATATTTATTCATGTGTATCTTTCTTTTATAATTTATTTGATTGAAAATATTCTAATGTTGTTTTTGTCCTTGCAGATTGATGGACGTTTTGGGAGCAGTTGCAGACTTTGCGGGCGTTTTATTTTTTCTAGTTTATTTGTATTTGTGTATTGGACATTTTTATGGGACTGTTTGTTTGTTGATTAATGAGATTAATGGATTGATGAAAAATGGTGATGGTTGTTTGAGTAATATTTGTTTGTAAGCATTTTTAGTATTGAATATAGGTATATGAACAGGTTTATGTTTTGATACAGGAGTATAAACTGATTTACAGGAATTTTTTATTGAAAAAACGAATATATCTCAAAAAATATTAATAGACTTTCACCGACGTTTTATTTTCGTCGGTAAAAGCTTATTAGTTTTTTAATATTTACTTTTACCGACGCAAATTAAACGTCGGTGAAAGTTAAATGAAAATTTTTTTTTCTTCTTCCATTTTAGCGACGAAACAGAAACGGCGGGGAAGGTCATTAATATTTTTTGTAATTTTCTATTTTAGTTTTTACCGACGATAAATAAACGTCGGTGAAAGTCCATTAATTTTTTAAGTTTCTTTTGAATTTTGTGCCGACGAAACGGAAACGTTGGTAAATATGTTTTTATTTTTTATTTAGCTTTCTTTAATATTTTGCCGACGAAAATGAAATGTCGGTAACGATATTTTATTTCTTATTTAGTTTTTTTAATCCGTTATCGACGTTTTGATACCGTCGGTAAATATGTTTATTTTTTATTTATTTTCCTTTAATACTATACCGACGATTTATAAACGTCGGTAAATAGCTTTTATTTTTTATTTATTTTTCTTTAATATTTTACCGACGACAATAAAACGTCGGTAAAGAGTTTTTATTTTTTATTTATTTTTCTTTAATATTTTACCGACGACAAGAGAAACGTCGGGGAAGATTTTTTTATTTTTTATTTAGTTTTCTTTCATGTTGGCCGACGATGAAAAACGTCGGTAATATATGTATAAAGCGTCGGTAAAAACTGATTTTGGCCGACGGATTAATGTTTCGTCGGTAAAATGTTTCGTTGACGAATTTGGGCCGACGTCGGGGCGACGAAATTAGTTTCGTCGGTAAAGACTTTCACCGACGTTTTTGTGATGTTTGGCGACGAAAAATTGCATCGCTGAAAGTGTAAACTGTTGTAGTGATGATAAGTTGATTTTTTATTTTAACTTGATTTAACCTAACCAAGGTAAAAAAAAAAAAAAAAACAACTAAGTTCACTGTGGTAGTGTCTTTCTGCAAAATAGAATTTGTTTCAATTAAAGTAATGAAAATTTTAATCTGATTATCAACCAAAGTGATTGATTGATATTGTCGTAAGAGTATAGGTCATTGTACATAAAAAACCAAAAGAGAGGGCCAATTGTACATATTCGAAAGGGTTGGTGATTTTATGTTACTTTCCATAAAGGTTTTCTCACATGTCAATTAAATGATGGTTCACTCTTCACAGTGCTAAAAGGCCACTAAATAGAAGTCTACTAAATTGCATAATTCCCATGGTTCCATCAAAATCAGGTCTAAGAAATGTTTTATCCTTTGTTAGGGCAAAATTCGTCCTATTTCATTAAGTGGTCAAGACTTTCATTAATTACTAGCAAAGTTGGTTAATGGAGATTAATAGTGGTAAAAATTAATTAAAATGAAAAATGCAGTTGCCTCTTTTGTAATTAATTACGAAAAAAAAAAAAGGTGTGTGCGGAGAACTTTCCCTTTCACTTTAAAAAATATATGCATTTTTTGCTTCAAAGTTCTCTCACCAGGAATTAAAAAGACCTCAACAAGACCTAGGAAGTCATGATAGAAACTAAAAAACTCCCATTCTTTTTTCCCTGTGTATTCTAATTCCTTTCTTCCTTGAGAACCAGCAAAAGTAAGCGACCATCAAGCGGCCAACTTTATTAATCTAACGCAGCAGTGGAATTAAACCGAAGACCCATTCAAAAACTTTCAACGCCGGCAGCACAACCACACACGAACTCCATGTGGCTCCTCTGCCTCTTCACATTAAAACCACACCGCCGGTGCACCAATTTAGGTAAGCCTGAACCACTTCTATTCAAGAGATGGGCCCCACAATGGAGTCGGGATTCTTTCTCATGTCATGACTCATGAGGTAAGGTTTGCCTGTAATTTAGTAATCACACATGTAGTTCTAATTATATATATATATATAGGAGCAAGGCTCTCCTAAGCTCAAGCTTAAGATAAAATTTTGTAAGCTCTATGCTGTGGGGCCTATCTTTGGTTCATCCAAATGAATCAGACACATGACTCCCCTAAATTGCACATATCCGCCAACTTTCGATTAGATCCAAATTATCTAAACCGTTGGATCGACTATGTATCGATTCAAATGGACCGTTGACCATTAAACTTTTGGGCCCATATGGAGATGATAGAAATCACGGTTGGAGCTGATTTTTTGCAGAGAGAACGATCCCACGGAGTCCTTAAAATCCCCCCATCCCCATCCCCATGTGGGTCCCCAGGTGGGCCCCACCACATACTTGAGCTTACCTTATCCTAAGCTTGAGCTTAGGAGAGCTAGCCCCTATATATAGAAATATATTAAAGCAAACGAGGAGGTGGGCTATGGAGGGCGCCACATCAGCAGCAATGAGTTCTCCTTTCAAAAAAATATTTATAAAAACATAGAGCTTTGTGTTTAATGTGGGCTACTAGACCTACCAAATCTCCTCTCTAAACCTACATTTCTAAAATCCTTCTAATTTCCCCTAAAATATCTCTTTTTCTAACTTTTCTATTTTATCTTCTTATCTTAATCCTCAAATCACTCTCTAATATTAATTCATCCTAAAATCTATCTATAGGCCCCACATGTAAGATTGCTACTTCTCAAAGGCATGAAGCCTAATTAAAGTGGCCCACCATATGCCATTAATCACATAAAAATTCATAACGCAATGATATGCATGAAGTTCTGAGATTTTTACCGATGGAAATCTTATAAGAAATCCCTAAGCCCCACATGAGAGATTTTACTTCACAAAGGCTTGAAGTATACTTGAAGTGACCCACCACATGCCATTGATACATAGAAATTAACCTTAATTCATGGAGGACCAAGGGAGTTGGATGATCAATGGGGAAACAAATAAGTGCAAAAAGAAAATAACATGCATTTGTGAACGCATATTATTGATCAGACTAATTTCTTCTTAGAGGCATCGCTAGGTTTTATAATAAAAGAAATGCACTCCCTCGAACTGAATTTAGGAAGGAGTTGGAGTTCATATTATTAAATAACTCAATTTAGGAAAACAAATGCACTCCTTCATATTGAATTTATAATGATATTAAGAGGATGATCATCCTTCTATGTTTCTTTGAGGGTTTGGTAAGCTTCATAAATGGCTTGGATGGTCTTATATAAGAATGGCAATGAGGTGAGTCAGGATTGTGTCGTACTAATTTTATACTCACCTCATTTGATATCCTAAACCTACCCCCCTTTATAGTAGGTCTCATGTCATTAATTTCAAACCTGCTCCATGACCTTTCATTGAATGCCATGGCCACACACACCTACACAATATGTAATGGTCTGGGTTTGGTTTTGGTGGTAAACTCATTGAATAAAATGCCACATTAAAGAAATAAAATATTAACTGTATATATATAATATTATATATAATAAATATAAATTATTTATTTATTTCTATAAAATCTATTCTTTTGCAATAATACATCAGAAAAGAATCACATATTTCATTATATTTTTTGAGCTGAGCACCATACTTATCCATTTGATTCTATAAGCTTACGCTTATAAGGCACACATTTGGTCCATCCAAATGAACCAAACACGCAACCCCCCTAAATCACATATGTTTACTAGCTTTTGGTCAGATCTGAATTTACTGGACTGTTAGATCAACTATGTACCAATCCGAATGGACTATTGACTATTAAACTTCTGGGGCCAGATAGAGATGGTAGAAACCACGGTTGGGACTATTTTTTTTTTTTTTTACAAAGAAAATGGTCCTATGGAGTCCTTGAAATCCCTCCATCCCCTCCCCCATATGGGCCCCACCACACACTTGAGCTTACATTATCTTAAGCTTTAGCTTAGGAGAGTTGTCTCATATAGACACACATTCATACTTGTGTAATGGTCAATGCCTTTAAATTCAAATGGTCGTCATATTATGTAAGTTTACTTTATTTTATATTTATTTTCATTACATGTTAAAAGATTCTAATATTCAAAGATAATAAATTTATTTAGTTTAGATTTATTTTATCTTAATAATATTTTAAAAGAATTCTTAAATTTTAATATATTTTCATTTTGGCCCGGGCTTAGTACAGGCGTTTGTTGCTAGTTATATATATTAAAGTAAAGGGGGAGGTGGGCTGTGAGGGGTGCCACGTCAGCAGCAATGAGTTCTCCTTTTAAAAAAAATATGCACAAAAAACCCACATTGTTTTAAGATGCCACCTCACTTTGGGCTCATCTTTCTCTCATAAAACCTCTCTCATAAGAGATTTTCACGAACGTTTGAAGTTGAGTCCTATTTTTGCCATCATCCAAATTATAAACAAACCTTTACAGTTGGTTTGTTTTTTTTTTTTTTTCCTTAGATTTTCAATCATCATTTGGTCCCATGTTAAATATGTTTTGTGGGCCCTACCGATAAATGAAATCCAAATTGTTGCTCCTTTACTCTCATTTCGGTTTTTTCCCTAAATGGATGGCTCTAGTAGGGGCACCAGTTCGTATTAAATATATTTCAAGATTGGACTCTAGTAATGGATGAAATCCCAATGCCCTTCGTTTAACCCCTTTTTTTAAGAGTAGGCTCCACTGATGGAGGGAGGCAAGCATGTTGGCCGTTGTCTAGTTTCTTAATGGATGCAAATCAATTAGTGGGCCATGCACATTTAACTTATTTCTCAGTGGGACCCACTCATGGATTATGCATAGAAAAAATTCCCCCGCCTTACAATTTGTGAGCCACAAAAAAAATCACAAATCACTTCAGTTGTTCTCTGCATGAATGGTTGCTTGGGCCATAACCCACAACCCCAATAATTAGATATAGATATGACAACCATTGACAATTTATTCTGTACTGCAAATACCAAGGACAAGCCATTCAAGAGCCAAGACTTTTGATTAAGAATTACTAATTACCAATGTAACTATGTAAGTCCTCACAACAAAATTTGTTCATGAGAATTTCAAGTAGCAAGGATGAGTAGCTCTGAACGCTGACGATAGGTTTACTGGCAGAAAAAAAGCACATCAACACTACTATTCTTTACCAAAATTTATACACCTAGCAGTGAAAGAAGCCTTTCTCTTGTAGCAAGCAGTGGATAGAGTGGGAAGAGGAAGAATCAGATAATGGGTTGAACCACAGTCTTGAATAGCAGAAATGACAGCTCGTCTACAGAGAAGTTGAGAAACCCACCAGTCTTAAATATCTTACTTTTTGCCCCGGGCTAAGCACGGGGCGTTGTTGCTAGTTTATTAGTTAAACTAAGCCCGCGTGTTTGGATGTAGGGTGAAATCAAATAAAGTTAAGTAAAACCTCCATTATTTAGATAACATGGGACAAATGGTCATATCTAAAGTACATAAATTCAAATTTTTCTCTTTTTTTTTCAAAAAAATAGGTCAAACCCTTTCTCCACTAAATGACAAAATAAAATATCATCTTTTTATATAAAAAGTAAAAAAGATTCTCTATCAAGCAACTAAAAATAAAATATCATCAAAATCTCCTATATTTTATTCTCTCTTGATTTGATGCTTCACCTCACTTTACTTCAATTCACCGTCCATTCATGCACTAATCCAAAAGTTTAAGCTCATAAGTGGAAGGCCCAACAGGTATATGAAGCCCTATCCAAATGAGGATTTGTGAGATATGAATCCTTTAACACCCCCTTTGTCCACAGTGACGCCCACATATTACAATTTCTAACCACTGAAAGTAAACTCTGTAAGATTGAGTATATAAAGAGACATCCCGAATCTTGCCTCATCTCAAATACGAGCATATCTCATGTGAAGGAGAGGTATCTATTTTGAGCAATTTGGGATTTCAATAGTTGGGCTGTATGGTGAAATCCCAATCCCCTATCGGGGAAGCGCGAGCGTGACACACACAAAATCCGCTCTCTCTACCATGGATAGTGCAGGCCAGAACAACATACACGTTTACCATGTTCGCGCCTGTCACTACGCTACGCCTGCGGACCACTGCGAGGAGACTAACTTCACACGTCAAGAGAAAATCAAACGCGCAGCCTGGTTGGGGCAGAAGAAGTAGAGTAAATTTTTTAACCAAACATGGGGCTATCTGCCTGTTTCCCAATCCCCACACCTTTATAAATACGGGTACTTGAAATATTCTCCCACACTACATTCACATTCGTTCTCTTCTTCATCATCTCTCTTGACGCAGTATTTCCCCAATAGAAATAGATAAAGGTCAGAAGCATTCAATAAATCTCTTTTCTTGTACACAGAAAGAGAGGGAATGGATAAAGGGAGGAGGTTTGCAGTGCTGATGTGTGCAAAGGATTCGGATTTCGTGAAGAAGAGATATGGGGGTTATTTTCAAGTGTTCTTGGGATTGCTTAAGGAAGAAGGAGAGATCTGGGACATGTATCGGGTCTCTCTTGGAGAGTTTCCTGAAGAGGAAGAGCTTGAAGATTACGAGGGTTTCGTCATCACAGGCAGCTGCAACGATGCCCATGGAAATGACCCATGGGTCTGCAACCTCGTCTCTCTCCTCAGGAAACTCGATTCCATGCACAAGAAGCTCCTGGGCTTCTGTTTTGGCCACCAGGTATCACTCTTTTTACGTTTGTTTGGATGTTGTACTGATATGGTCAGATTCCTCTACCTATAGTCTGTCTATCTCCATGATCCGAAGTGACCCTTCCTTGGATGCAAACAAAAACACCATTTCAGGTGAGTGGGGTTTGGATTTTATTGCATCTAAGTATCTAACACCTCATTGGGGAATTTGATCCAATGGGAATACAACTTGTACGTGAAAGGTACTCACACACCCACAAGTGACGACACCCTATCCAAGCCCCTCACCACCACACGCTCCTGTTTTTCTAAAATGAATTAAGATAAGGGCCTGTTTGGATGCACCAGAAAATACAAGAAAATAATATTTTATAGAATATAATCTTTCATTTTTTAAAGAATAAAATCTTGTGCATTTGGTAACTCAAGAAAAATTTAAAGAAAAGATTCTTTTCTTTCAAAAAGCTCAATATTCTCTCCTACAGCTCCCCATGTAGAAAACTTTCTACAAAATAAGAATCTTTTAAAATGGCTATTACAAGTGGTAGAGTAAAGTAAAGATTTTAGTTCACCAAATCCATTATAATGTGTATGATTACATATATGGTAAAGTAAAGTAAAAGTAAATCTCACAGGACAGTAAAGGTATGGTAAAGTAAAGGTGAGATAAAGTACATGGTGAAGTAAAGTGGGAAGGAATAGTAAAGTAGTTTCTTTTCTTTACCTTACTTTATCACATTTTATCATAGTTTTATATGGTAAATAAAAAATGACTTGTTTACGGGTGTAGTAAAGTAAAATAAATATTGATGCCATATCATGGTTAAAGGTGAGATAAAGTAAGGTTAGATGAAGTATGTGGTAAAGTAAACTAAGAGAGAGAGAGAGAGAGTTATAAAGTACGTAGTTATTTTTTTTATTTACTTTACCATGGTTTTATGTGATAAAAGAAAAGTAACTTATGGTAAAAACATGAAAATTAAACTTTACTTTACCACATTACTTTTTTATCTAGATGTGACAAATTACATATAAATTAAAATATTTAATAAAAAAATATTCTTATAATGTAATTTACTTTAATTATAACACCTTCTAAACTGCTCAATTTAAAATCTATAATATTCTTCAAAATTTGCCAAACAGTAAAAATATTATACTGTTATAATATTGTATTATTGTATTATATACTATTTTATTCTTGTAATATTTAAATCTATAAATATTTTATTCTGTAGACATCCAAACAGGCCCTAAGGGTTAAAGCAATAGTAAGAGAGAGAAGACGAATTAAAAATAAAAGCACAAGACAAAACTACTCCTCCTGGGCTTATCATTTAGCTTTTTGTCATTTGGTGCATTTATTTACGACCCTTTTTCCTTGCTTTTTATCACTTAATTTTATTTTATTTCACCACTCATGTGAATCAATCTTTGATTATTTCTACAGAGGAGAGGTGACTCCTCACTGAGCTACCAGTGAATTGACATTTAATATGGACAGTTGCAAATGATTATTAGTCATTTCATAAGTTTAATGAAATCGGTGCAAAATTGATTTTTATAGCTGGCTAGATCAAAAGCCTATAAGTAAGACAGGTGGTCCTAAAAATATTTCTGGGGTCTCCAATTTGAAAAAGTTGTAGATCATTAAAATCACTCTGAAAGATTTTTTTTTTTTTAAGTGCATATATAATTGAAGCCTTTGAATGATAACCGTTTCAAAAATGTAAAGAAGTCATTTGCATGGGGCTTGATCAAATGATCCACCCACCACTAAAAACAAAGTAACAAATAGCAGCAGAAAAAATGGATATAGCGGCAGTTTTTTTTCCACCACTAAAGCCAAAAAACTTCTACCGCTAATCCAGCCATTTTACCTTTAGATGGTTCATTATGATGCTAACACGGCAGGTTTAGCGCAAGTACAAAATTTACACCGCTATTTGTGGGCTTTCTGCTGCTAAACCCATTTTTCTCCGCGCTATTTGTCACACTTTTTTTTTTTAGTGCACAGTATCCGCTGACCAACTTGGTCAAAGTTCTAAATACTACCCATGATGTCTGGTAAAGTGAGGATGTAATTTAGATCTCTATCTTATACCTTACACCATATGCACATTGTTTCCTACTTAGAAGAAAAGAAGCAAAACTATTTTATAACTCTTATATTACTATAAATTTCTAGGGCTGTTTGGGGGCTTTACAAATAGAGTTGGGTGAAGTAAAGATTATTTTAAAAAAAGAATAAAAGATAAGTGGGTTATGATGGTATTTTGTTTTTAGTTGTTTATTATAGAATTTTTTTTACTATTTGTATGGATTGTAGAGTTTTTTTGTCTTTTAGTGAAGAAATGAGTTTACTTTTTTACTTTTTTTTTTTAAATATGGTAGGAAACTTAAATTAAGGTGTGTTTTATGGGACCCTTTTTTTTTTTTTTTTAAGAACTGGGGCCTTTACTTTATTTGACTCTATTAATAGAGTTGTCAAACAAGCCCTTTTCCAAATTCAACTTTATCCCAAGCAGCAGTGGTAAAAATGAGAGTGCATTGTACATTTGTACCCAATGGCCTAAAAAAATAGAAGAGAAAGTGTTGTTGCCCCGAAGCCTCAACTTTTTCAGCAGCAACAGCCGGCATTCGTTAGAGTAAATTTTAGCATGAGGGATTTCACTAGAACATTTATTTTGAGCTAATTCAATTCAGACGGCGGAGTCAAATTAAGTGTCAACAAATTTCCCATGATTCAGGCATTCCAGCCCCTATTTTGACTCATAGTCATGGCCATGATTTCCGGTCGGGAAACCTCAATTCCAGCAAATGTGATTTCCATCTTCATTCAAACGCTTCCTCTTCATAAAACATGCTGCTCGTTTCTGGCATGAGGATCTTGGAATTTTTGTTGGCTTTTGACGTTGGACAAATGTAATTTTTTGTTTTACTTTTACATCTACCTCCAAAGTTGTCATTTTCACAAACCATGGCAAAAGGGTGTCCACAGGAAGCTTTTCAATATAGTATAAAGGGTTTTTGTCAGTTTTTAAAAAGGTAATATCATAGAATAATTATTTTAAAATGGTATAAAGAACCTATTTGAAAGAAATATTATCCCCTATCAACGGCCATTTTTTTTTTTTGTGAAATGTTTTCTCAAGAGAATCGTGAAATGTTCTTCACTTTCTTTGACTCAGGGTGAATGTTGGGACAATTGTACCTTGGCTGTCAATTTTTTATTTGATTTACCAGCCGTTAAGTAGCTGACAGT
Source organism: Persea americana (assembly GCA_029852735.1). NCBI lineage: Eukaryota > Viridiplantae > Streptophyta > Magnoliopsida > Laurales > Lauraceae > Persea > Persea americana. Next base: position 55,198,433 of record CM056813.1, on the reverse strand, counting down.
GGAAAGAGAGTTAAATACCACAACTAAACTTAAATAGTGTTGGCACATTGGTATCACTCACGTATCTAGAGTTCAAATCCCGAGTCTCAAAATTTAAAGTATCACTCTTGGCTGGTAATCCAAATTGGCTAATAAAAAAAATCAATCTTAATGTTCAAACCAAAGCAGCCCTTACTCGGTTTTGACCATGGCCATATGAAGGGGGGAACCTTAGGGGTGGCCATTGCACCCCTAGAACTAAAAAATAAATTAAAAAAAAATAAATTAAAAAAAAACCCTTATTGTTAATTAGATTTTCAGCAGTTTTTCATTTTGGGCCCCAAGGACATAAAAATTCTACAGTGGTCCCCTAGGGCATTTTTTTTTGTTCTGCCCCTGACCGTATATGTCCACATGTATTGGGTTTCACGTGCACTAGCAAGGATACTCAATTTTAATTCCTTTATCCAATGAAAAGAAATAATGGTTTCTAGAATTGATAGATCAAATATGAAATTATATTTTACCTGACTCGGATAATTATGCAAGAGGAATTACATGATTCATCACTAAAAAGCAGCAGCAGTAGCAGCAGCAACAACAACTTTGATGATTTGATATATGAATTTATTTGATGCAGATCTTAAGCCGGGCAATAGGAGGTAAGATAGGGCGCGCAGTCAATGGATGGGATGTGGGAGTGACCGCTGTCAACTTATCTCCCTCAAAATTACTCTCAACTCTCCAATTCCCTTCTTCACTCAACATAATTGAATGCCATCAAGATGAGGTTTGTATGTAGCAAACACTACTTGGCACCATCATCAACGACAGAAGTATTCTTTCTTTTCCAGGAAACATGCATTAAATCATTTGTTTTTAACTTGTTTTTTGTAATGAACTATATCCATGGTACTGAGGACAATCCAATCGAGTTGTTGGATACAACTACGAATAACATATATGGGGATCAGTCAGATGCTGGCCCATTCTTAGTTTAAAAATATAACCACAAAATTCATTTCGAAAGTTAAAAGGGCCAACTAGAACCATTGCAATGATTGGAATTGGGGTTCGGTTTCGGTCAGCCAATATAAACCCGACCCATATTTTTAATTAGGTTGGAAATATCAAGATCAACTCGAACCTTGGATTATATAAGGTCAAGAATTGCCACCCCTACATACAAGCAATTAAAATCAAGTGAAGTTTTGCTTCATTACATTCATTGATATGATACCTCATTTTTTTTGTTTAATCAGTAAGGAAAAATGTCCTGAATGCAATGCAGGTGTTGGAATTGCCGGAGTGCGCAGAGGTGATGGCTGGGTCAGAGAAGACAGAGATCGAAATGTTCATGTGTGGAGACCACATAATGGGGATCCAAGGCCATCCTGAATACTCCAAAGACATACTCTTGCACCTCATTGATCGTCTCCAGAGATGCCAAATCGTTCCAGTATATTCTACATTGCTTCTTTTATTTCTCTACGCTACATACATACACTTTTGGCCTCAACTTTGTTTGTCCAATTAAGTGAGGAATAAAATGGGGGACTTCACATTCCTGCCAGTTAGACGAAATACAACAAATCATACTACAAAGTATGAAAAAATCATACTCCTTTTGGATCTAATCTTGTTTGTATTAAAACCAAGACTGAATTGCTATAGAACATGAGCGAATTTAACTAGGTTTAATGGCCATTGTTTAATCTGCACTAGATCACATCTACAGGCATTTTTGCTTTTCATAACAGAGCTGGATTCCGTCAACAGGTAATGAACTAATCTTTTAACTAATGTTCAAGAGGATAATCGAGAATTTCATATTAATAGAGGTGATTATTTATAAAGATGAACTACATGGGGCTTTTCTTTTTTTTTTTATAATCGAGATAAAACATATTAGGCGGGATATCTTTAAAATTCTCCACAATGTAGCACCCAAAAAGAATTAAAGGATATTGGATGCTTTCTTTTAAGTTTTACGTTACAGGGCATGCTTTTTAATTTTGATTGTATATTTTCGCAGAGTAATCATATTGAAGGGGCAAAGGCAAGCATGGACGCATATGAACCTGACCAGGAGGCATGGAAGAGGATCTGCTTGGCTTTTCTTAAGGGCGGTCCTTTGTTGTAGAGACTGCCTTTTTGGATTGATAATCCGAATTGAAACCAGAAGATTTGTACATGTACCTGGTCCTTGTGTTCAAATTTCCTTTTCCCTTCCGAGAATTAATATTTGTATGTACCCGGATCTTGTAAAAGTTATACAGTAAGAATAAAATTATTAAATCCTTTAACCGCTCCTAGGCATTTTGGGATTATTGGTTAGCAATTTGAGATAGTATTAGAGCCAGCACGTCCCGGATTTGAATCCGCGCAAGGAAAAAAAAATGCCCATGCCGCGTTTTCTGCGGGCGTGTGTTTCGAATCCGGGCAATATCCCACCGGGTGTTGAGAAATTAGTTTGCCACACCTTTAACGCCTACGTATTTTAGATATATTGGTTAACAACTAAAGAAACTACATTGAATTACCCATCTCAAGGTGCATAGTTTATTGGTTGGAATCTGTGGTGTAGCTAGATCAAGATAGTTTTTTGGTTGGCAGGATCAATCTCTTGATCTGGATTCAGCAATGGCCTATGTAATAAACTTAAATCCAAGTTAGAGTGGGAAAAAAAGAGGCCCATGGCTCCAGCTATGGTAAACTAGTAGAAGACCCGGAAGGAGGCTCAACCTATAAATCTGACAGTAGCCCGAAGTTCGGTGGTGGGTGCTCACTATATTAAATTTCTTTAGCTAACCATTCATACTCTCCCTCGGGTAGAGCCCACTCCTCAACACTCCTCCTCAAGTGGAACCCAATCGATGCACTTTTAGCAACTCGCACTTTTTTTGTGCCGAGTCGTTCCTCCAAGAATCCAAACTCACGACACTATATTAAATTTCTTTAGCTAATCTTTCATACCAAAACTTCAAGGCATTAGTAGAGGCAGCATAAATACTACTCAATACTCTCACTTGGGTGCAGCCCACTCCTTAACACATTATTACAACCTTGAAGTTGTAGGTTCAATCAAGTTATGTTACCATTAAAAATGAAATTCAGTTTATAACTCTGGACTTTTCATTCCATGGCTTCACTGAAAAGTAATTCTAACCACCATAATGACCCTCTAAAGGAAATTCTTTTTTGCATACTCAATGAATAAGTTACTTTTTATCCTTTTTTATTGTGGAAACGTGTCTCACCAAATTATACAGAAGAAGAAAAAAAGTGAATTGTTTTCTACATCTTTTTTGCTGAAAAAAGATGGCGTGGAAAGACTCCTTTAAAATATATATGATCTATACCATAAGTGGTTAAAAATGAAGATAAAAGGTGAATTTTTAAAAATAGAGTCAAAAGAAGATGAGAAATAAATACTCAACCATCACCCTAGTATTTCAATACATAGAAAAGTAAAGCTCCTATATACACCTCTACCTTATATCCTACACCCTTCACTTCTTTAATAATCCAATGAGTAGAGCCATCTCACCATGAATGCCTTATGTATTCAAATCCTATGTATTTTAATGCACACAAACAGGCCCCTTAAAAACCGATTAAAAAAAAGGAATGAGAATCTCAAATTTGAGATTACATCAATGGCAGCCAATGGACCCTAAACCCTAATCTACCAGTGTCGAAAAAGGAAATCACTTAAAGTAAATTGCGAGAAAAAGATCGGTCGGACATACTCACTAATGGATTAAATCATGGGTCAAGCGGAATGAGATTCAGGCAGCCCAAGAACTTAGGACAGCTTACTAAAAGATCCATCCATGGGAGGCCCAGGCATAATCACTCTCCATGTCAACAATGGAAAAAACTACAAACATTATTTATTTATTTAAATGGGGCATTAGTCTGCCACTCCAGCATCATTCACTTTCAATATTCCACCAATGTTTCCAAGAAAATGAAAGATACCCTCCAACCAAAACCTACCAACTGATGGGTCAAGAGTCAACAATGACATCTACAAGCCTTCCCCACATTGCATTGGCATGGAAATGGAATTATGGTTGAGTTGAGTCCTCCTAATAATTAAAATGGGTCAACCCCGTTGGATTGCGACCAGAGCAAATCTAGCAGCTGCCGTGTAAAGTGGTGATGACAACAGATCCTTTCAGATGGACTTTGACCGACTATCCCCATAGTTCCATGGAACCAAAAAACTGTTTGGGCCTCTGTATACCAATTTTTTCCCCACATGCTGAGTACTCATGTGCCCAAACCCATGTACTCAAGCTATCCAAGTCCATAGCAAACATAGCTACAAGCTAAGTGCTTATGCTGAGGAGGAGATCCTGATCATCAGGTTGTGTCCACGAAAGGGAGATGTCTCACCATTAAGCTATGATCAATGGAAGAAATGTTCTCACTCGGCTTAATTTGGTCTCTATGTATGTCAAAGACGAAACCTTTTATATCTGTCCTCCTTTAAAAAGATTAAATAAAATTATTTTAAGATTAGTAAAATTATAGAACGATGTTCTTCTTTTAGAGTGTTATAAATGTAAAGTACATATTGGCTGATCAAGGTGTAGGAGATTTTCGTATTGGCTATACTATTGTATGGCCATGGCCGAAACCTTTTTTATGTATTGTGTCTTAGACCCAATTTCTAAACTCAGTCACAAAGCAAGTGAGATGGCCTCTTGACACGAGTGTTGATGGCCCATAGTGTTTTTGTAATAACTGTCATTAATACTGTTTTAAGGAAATTATCAACATGAGAAAATATCAAAATACTTTCGACAATGGGATTTTCCGGGGATATTGTTGGGAAATTTGCGTTGTATTTAATTAAAGTTGAAATGATAAAAATTAATAAAGAAATATAAAATAAACATAAAACACCAGAAAGATTATAAAGATTATAAAAATCACAAAATATACAGGAAACTAAGAATCTGGGAAAAAATTAGAAAGATAACATTTTTATTCCCATTTTCTCGAAAAGATTATTTTGGTGTTTGAGAATATCATAATATTATCAGAAAAATACCATTTTAAGTAAGCGCGACATTATTGATATTTGAAGCTTTATTTGTAACATATGGTTTCAATATTACCATTTTTTTTTCATCAAATGTCTTCAAAATAACTAGCCAAACTCTTGGGAGCTGGGATCCCAAAACTCTCTCAGTTGTCACTATGAGTTACTCAACAGGGCCCAATTTCAGGATATAAACCCCTCAAAATTCCCAAAATATTCTATCATTGAGGAAAACTTCACTACGGTGAAGTTTTCATGAATTTTTTTTCTAAATTTAGATATTGCAAAAGTATTAGAATAAGATGAAAATATAGGAGAAAATAAGATTATTGCATAGTAGAGTGATAGTTTTGTGTAACCTTGTAAATTTGTATTTATCCACTTTTGTCATCACTACATCTTAGCTTCTCATCATTGCCTACTTTTATATTTATAATATTTATTTATTTTTTGTTACTTTAATTTGAGCAAGATTATCTGGGGACTCTCATATCTTTTAATATTAAAGTCAGAATAATTTGGCTAACAACTCACATCACCACCTCAGGTAGGACAATTAAATTTCTCTAGATGAAGTTTGTGTTTGAGTAATGGATGGTCCACAATAATTCTAACAAATTGCGTAACCAATGAGCTCTTCTAACATGCCACCAATTCGAGAATATAAGGATAGCTCAATTTGTTGGCATCCCATTTCTCACCAACTATGACCAAGGTTGGATCCTTGAGTCCCTCTCCTACATATGCAGGGGGCCTTCTCTCTAGCATGTACAGAGGTTCACTCCCGCATTTATGTGGTTTCTCATGTGTGTAGCTCCCTTAGTTGGTTTCATGTGTGTAGCTCTCATGTGTGGTTTCTCATGTGTGTAGCTCCCTTAGTTGGTACCCAAAAAAATGCCTGCCACAGATCCAACGGTGTGGAAAGGATGAACTAAAGTTTTTGCTTGTCAAACTACTCAAGTGCTTACCTCTACACCTTGTCTTTTTTCCTTGTTGATGGCCAATGGTATTAAAACCATTAATATTATTAACTATAAGAATGTAACTTGTAGCCCTAGCATTTGTTCGTTAATTTAGAGGATTCAACGATATAGAGGAAAATTATTCTGATTTTCCATGCAGACACTATTGCATTGTTTGGTGTGACGTTTTTCTCACGAATAAGGAAAAATTGAACTAAATTTCCCAATAGAGAGGATTTCGATTTCTTATGGAAGAAGTAGGAATGGAGAATTCTTCTCTCCTATGTAAACAAAATTCTACGGAGCGTGAAATCCTCTTATCATTCAAATAAATCCTTTTAGAGTACAATTTCGCAGAGCATTTCAAGAAGAAAATGGAACTGGTTTGCGTTTGATAATGATTTTATATCATCACTTGCTAACAAATAGGCCCTCAAAGCATGTATTTTGCAGGATATTACATGAAGAAAATGAAACTGGTTAATTTGCAAGTGAGATTGGTTTGTGTTCTTTTATATTAATATTTTTCATGGTTTTATTTTTTTAGATAAAAAAAACATATTCTTCATTTTTCCAGTAAATTCAGAGTCAATAGTTAGAGAACATTTTTTTTAAGTGTTGCACACGAGGGAAAAAAAAAAAACATCAGTGTGAAAAAACGAAAACATGTGGCGACATCAAAGAACAAAAACCTAAAACCTTTCTGAAGTTAAATTATTCCATGGAACTGCACAATATAATAAGATCAACGTTGTAAAATCACCAATTAAGTTGTGAGTCGACCGAGAGTCACCTCATGTTGGGACAAAGACCCATTCAAATGAAGGGGGTGCTCGTTATATATGTAAAAATTAAGGAGCTGTGAGAACGAATTTTTTCTATTTTCTTTTTTTTATTTATTTTTAATTTTTAAAATTTTATTAGTTTGCACTAATTCTCATAAATACACAAGAATTCTATGTGTGCGAGCGCGTGATTTAACGAATATTTTCATAATTATTCAAATGAAGAAATGACTCCCCCATAACCAAATTGAGTCTCCGAGTTAAGTTTTTTTGAGTTGGGTGAGCCGATTCTGCATCCCTAATTCTCCAACCGGCATGTGACTCAGTGCATGGACCCATGAGAATAAGTAGACTTCTCTGGTCTCGGTCCACATAAGATGACAATAACAATGCCAATGTAACAGAATCTTAACAAGAGAGAGAAAAAAAATAAAACAACGGGCCATTGCGTATGGGTTGAGCCGCATTGCGATGGTGGGAATGTACAGTTTTTATGAATGCATCCCTTGAACTTGTCGAATGTAAATTCTCTCACTACTTAACAAAGGAAAGTCAGCAAGACTTTTTGATTATTCAATGGAAACTTCTCATTCCATTCTTCCATATCACATTACATAGAGCTTTTTGTATATAGCCCCCTAAGATTTTATAGGATTTGTAAATAGGCCCCTGAGATTTTAGTATTTATCGATAGGTCCTTGCATTTTCATTTTAATACCTTACGGTCCTCAAAATCAATAGTCTTTCAGCCACGATAGGTTTTTAGAGTGAAATGACACATTTGCCCACCTCTTTTGTCCTTATATACATAATTTCAAAAGCACTGAATTTTTTTTATAAAACATGTAACATTAATGATTGCTTAGTGGGAGAGAATAACCCTACATAAAAAAAAAAATTATCAATACAAGGCTCATTTCATTAAATCCAAATTAATCATGACGATAATCAACACATGTACTTTTGACCAATTATAATTTATCCAATCTATTTATAACCCACTGTTGGATTAATGAAAGTTTTAAAATACACTATTATTATGCTTCATGTGCAGGGGGTGTAAAAGAAATATTAAGGAAACATGCAAATGTAAAAAAATATTAATTTTTAGTATTTGCGAGGGGGGCTGTTTGGCTCTATATAAAAGAAATATTGGGGGAAGAGGCAAATGTAAAAAAAAAAAAAAAAAAAAAAGAATATTAGCTTTTAAAATTTGCAGTGGAAGGGGCGGAATTTAAACTTTTCTCAAATATTGGTGGGGCTTCAGTCTCCAAGGTTATGTACCTGGGTCTACCTTTGGTCATGTGCATGAGAGAGTTATTGAGAGAAGCCATTGGGACTTGAGATAACATAATGATATTTTTTTAAATAATAATACACCCACTTTTGTTTAATGGATGTAAGAACAAAGTTATCATTTATATAAAAATCCAACATAAATCTCATGGTTGCTGTCCATTCTTGTTAGAAATATTAATTTTTGGGACATGAAAGATATTAAAAGGAAAAGGCAGGAGCTTATTTACAAATACTAATACCTTAGTGGCCTATTTAGTAATCCTAAAAACCTTAGCTAGTCATACAAAAATTAAGCTCTATTGTATATTGTATTCTCCTGATGAAACGGTCAGAATGGGAAGACCACGTCCTATTCAATGACAAAATGCAGTGAAAGAACATCAAAGACCACTTCAAACCCCTCGAAAACAATTCAATACTCCAAAAACAAAGCCACACTTGTAAGGGGCAAAAGGAAGTAATTTATACCCAACCATGGAGCTATTTCCAAAACCCCACCCCTTTATATAGACTGAAGCTCATTGTATTCTCCCTCACTACAGTTCAATTCTCTCTCCTCTTATTCTCTTCACACACATATATATATATAGAGAGAGAGAGAGGAAATGGAGAAGAAGAGGTTTGCAGTGCTGATGTGTGCAGAGGATTCGGATTTCGTGAAGAAGAGATATGGGGGTTATTTTCAAGTGTTCTTGGGATTGCTTAAGGAAGAAGGAGAGATCTGGGACATGTATCGCGTCTCTCTTGGAGATTTTCCTGAAGACGAAGAGCTTGAAGAATACGAAGGCTTCGTTATCACAGGCAGCTGCAAAGATGCCCACGGCAATGACCCGTGGGTCTGCAAGCTCGTCACCCTCCTCAAGAAACTCGATTCAATGCACAAGAAGCTCCTGGGCTTCTGTTTTGGCCACCAGGTAGTATTCTACTATTTTCATTTCTATCTTAGTAAACCATATTAATGAACTTAGAAATTTACTTGATCTTGTTGCAGATCTTGAGCAGGGCTATAGGAGGTAAGATAGGGCGTGCTATCAACGGATGGGATGTGGGAGTGAACACTGTCAACTTATCTCCCTCAAAACTACTCTCAGCTCTCCAAATTCCTTCAGTGCTTCCCATAATTGAATGCCATCAAGATGAGGTTTGTAAACACTGCTCAGCTCCATCATCAGCTAATTCTGATCTTACTCTTCTTGGAATGTTGCCTTCTAACCTTTGAACGTTGCTTTTGCAATGAAACATATATAGGAGCTTCTCTCACCTTACTAGGAGAGATAAGGTGGAGGCCCTCACATTTAAGTTGTTGCCATTGAATATGGTTGTGAGAGCTCCCACCTTATCTCTCATAGTAAACTGAGAGATGCTCTCATAAAAGCATCTCACATATACATATATATATATATATATAGAGAGAGAGAGAGAGGATATTCCAATGAATTGCCTGATGCAAGATGAGATCGCCGGATTACTAAAAACAAAAAGTAGTTGCTCAGCCCAAATCTGACTCTAAGTACTGGGCTCAAAATGTGAACCCAAAGCAATCCTAAAATAGTTAAAAATGTCAATCCAAACTGTATTACAAGTTCTAGATGAATTGGTGGGCCACAGTGCAAAGATTGGAGTGAGATTGGGTTTTAGTCAGCCAATATGGCGCATGAACATCATATCTGCTACCAGGGTTGGAAATGTCAACGTAAAGAGTCTCTCTCTCTCTCTTTTACTTCTTAAAAAAAAAGGTTATTTTTTCCAAATCCTAAATTACCATGTCAAAGTCATGAATTGCCACCCCCAAATTCCACTATTAGCTCAATGGCGAGGCACATCCCCTTCCACATAAACAATCAGAGTTGGATCCCCAGCTGTAGTGCTGGTTAGGGACTTGCGTATAGTGTATGAGTTGTACTAGAGAGAATTAAGAAGGAGAAGAAGAAGAATTGCCGCCCATAGATACAAGCAACTTAAATATAGGGCAGTTTAATAAGCTTCAATACAACCATGATAGCTATATCTAATTTTTTTTGTTAATGCAATGGCAGGTGTGGGAACTACCAAAACGTGCAGAGGTGATGGCTTGCTCGAAGAAGACAGGGATCGAGATGTTTAGGTGTGGGGACCACATAATGGGCATTCAAGGCCATCCAGAGTACTCCAAAGACATACTCCTGCACCTCATTGATCGTCTTCGAGGATGCCATCTCATTCAAGTAACATTCTATGTTGCAGCTCTATTTTCCTACATGCAGCACAAACCATGATTTTTAATCTCATTAAAATCAAGTCATATGTCGATGCATGAATGTTTTGGCCATGAATGATATTGGTTTTTGTTAGATTCAGTCAGGGACAAAATAAATGTAGTGGAACTGTATTCTCATAACCTTCAAAATATTATTTTTGAAGACTCACCCATTTTCCATCATTTTAACATTTCCTAAAACTATTTTGTTGGCAAAGAGAAAGGATGGAAACAAACTTAATCAGTAACAATAGAGATCAATATTTATTTAAATAAAAGTTTCAGACTATTTATAACTAAATAAATATCGGGCAGGTTATCTGTAGAGTCCCTATCATGTTTAAGCATTGTCCAGTTAAGGATGAAGCCAAAAGCATTTCAAAAGAGTCTGCGGAATAATAAACGATAAAGAAAATTTTAAGGTTTATGGAGCTTCACAATATGGAGAACTGTGTGTTAAAATTACTTGTATCTAGTTTTAAAATATGAAGAATTCTTTGTTAAAATCTATTGTACCTTTTGCAGAGTGGTCATGTTGAACTGGCAAAGGCAAGCATGGAGGCATATGTACCTAACCAAGAGGCATGGAAGAGGCTTTGCTTGGCTTTTCTCAAGGGTCGCTCCTTTTGGGTTGACTATCCAAATTAAGATCTAGAGCATTTTTACATGTTCAAAATAAGAACATCCTTGATGGCTGCTCCAATAATGAGCCCCTTCTTATGTGACACATCCTGTAATATTTACTAAAAATTGTATAATTATTATAAATTGAGTAATGCTGAATCATCCTTCTCAAAGGGCATATACACCGGCGGACCCAAGCACAACCATGTGGGTGCGGTCACACCCATAAACCGCAGTACACTTTAAAAAAATCCAATAAAATCTTGGATGCACCCTCAAAATCCACACAAAAACCCTCAGTTCGCCGGCAAAACCAAACTACCTATTAAGATCCGCACCCTCAAAAAAAAATCTTGGGCATATATAGTATGTTGAAGCATCAAAGATAGCGATCAATTATGAATTCTCACTAACGATGGTAATGGGTTGAATTAAATATTTTACTCCACACCTATGGAGTATGGTGTAGCCAGATCTAGATAACCTTTTGAGGGTTAAGAAAATCGTCTCGGGATCCCTCGCAAGCTTGCTGTAATGACAGGGAGCTGGAGCACATTACAGGAGCCTTCATGCAAAAATGAGAATTGTCTGTCCTTGTCTCATTTTTGCATGAAGTGAGGAATGAAAGACCGAAATAGCTAACAATTATATATAATGACACAACAATCGTCGGTCCTAATCTCATTGTTGTTGTTTTGTATCATTAATTGTTTGTTATTTCAGTCCTCCACTCCTGACTTCGTGCAAAAATGAGATAAGGATGGACCTTTATTGATGATGATGATGACGATGATGGTGATGATGAAAGAAATTATCAAAGTTCTCCGCAGAGAGGATTGACAAAAGGAGACCCCACAATGAGTATCACTTTGAGACACAACATACTTTTTTGGCATACCCAGAATTCCAGATAGATGGGGCGTTTCCAGTAATGCCCCCTAAATCCATTGATAGCACAGCTCAAACATAAGGAAGACTACAACTAGCTAGGGAGTCAATGGACTCGGGTCCAGCCCAAACCCACCCAAGCCCAAGTTTGATAATTGATGATTAGGCCTGTCCATGTAGTGTGCATTAAAATCCAGACCGGATTATCCCCTTGAACCATCATCTTCACCATTCTGGCTAGATAAGAGTTGCGATATTCATTAGAAACTGGTTAAGCCCAATAAAAACCAGTCTGACCCAGTGAAAACCTGCAGGTTGAACCAAACCATCCAATCCATTGATCCGCTCAGGTCCAGTTTTTAAAACATTGGTCAATTGGGCCCAGACCTAAATTTAGGATTCGAATCCTCATCAGGCCAGACTCAGCCCTCAATCTAGGACCATGGAACGTGTATACAGAGATTTATATTACAAAAATTAAGATATTTATAATTATTTATTTAAATGGTAATAATAGGTCTTAAATAAAAAGCAGGTCTTTAACGGGCTCTGGCTAGGGTTGTTAATGGATCGGGCTGGGCCGGGCTGAGACATATCGTAACCCGGCCCGGCTTTAGGAATAGTGCCCAAGCCCAACACAGGCTATAAAAGTTAGGCCTTAGCCCTCCCATTTAATCAATCAGGCCGGGCCAAACCGGGCTTTTCATCAATTTTGTGGGAATTAGAGCACTAATTAATTAAATTACATACATTTCCTACACAAGCCAGGCGGTCCCTCATTACATATCCAAGCCCAGCCCAAAGCAGGCTAGGCCTGGATCGGGCTTGGGCTGGCCCAGACCATGAGCACCCCTAGCTCTGGCATTTTTGAGGCAGGGGCCAGTGTAAACAGGACGAACCCAGATCTAGGCTCATCGATGGGATTTGGAGCTAGTGGTGGACTATGAACTGAACTGAAATGATGCATCTGACAGTTTCACCCTCATTTTCTGCTCCAAGTTGCAAATGGGATGTGCCCATTAAAGGGAATTGGCCTGTTATTAACTGGAGATGTGCAGTCATCCAAACAGGCACAAACAATCTCTCAAAAACAAATGTTCTGAGACTAATAAGGCAGAATTAGTAAAAGAAGATATTCAAATTTTGTGTTTTTCTTGGAATAGTGAAGAAATTACCACTAAAGATAAAACAAAAAGTCAGCATTTAAACTACTAATAAAAATAAGGGCCGGTGTGCTTTATATTATCAATCAATCTCCCCTGTAATAGAACATGAATTAAGAGGAAATGGGAATTAAATAACCAGCCATTACCTTAGTAATTTAAATCCTAGGAAAGTTGAAATCTCATCTACATCTCTGCTGCTTGTCTTTCACCCCACCCTTATTAATGATCCTCTGTTAGAAAGAATTCCTATGTATTCAATTCTATCCATCCATCCAAACGGGCCCTAAATCTTAAAGCTATAGATTCTAGGAAAATCTCAAGAAAATACCTTGTGGTCACCTCAAAAAAACCATTTTATCCTCTATTTTCAATTTATTGCAGTATCATTGTGTCAATAACATTTCCAGAAAGGGAAAATAAACGCATCAGTAATGCACAATATACAGAATAGAAGTGGTATTTGTGATAGTGATCACAGTTACAGCCATAAACCAAGATAGATGTAACAGCAGGAATTTTCTATAACTTTTGAGTCTCATCTTTTCTAAGGACACACTGAATCGGAATTGGGAATGGTACACAAAAAACTGAAAAATAAAAGAAAATATTTTGCCCAAAAAAATAGGGAGGAAACAAGTGAAGGATCCAAAACATTACTGTTTCATCAATGGCCAAATGGCTAAGAGTAAGATTTGTATAAGTACAAGTATGTCACCTAAGAGCAAGATACATCAGAACTCTGAGATGACGTTGGCATCATCGCATAAACACAATCCAGTTAAAATTCATGACCCAACATTGCCAAACCAGAAGAACAATGGGAATTAATTGTGCTCCAGCCATGAAAAGCAGAAGATAGTGGTGCCTGATCGAATGCCTATCATAACTCTTTACCTCTGCAAATAGAACCCTTTTTTTTTTAAACGGTAACAAAGATTTCATTAAAAGAGGGAAGAAATGAATACATCAAAACTTAAATAAAAGAGGAGTTGGAAGGTGCAAGAGAGAAGCACCAGCCACAATTCCAATTACAATATGACGCCCACCCAAGGAATTAGCCTATCCTCCCCTTGCTTTGCTAGCACATCCAATATTGAGTTGGCAGATCTAATCTCATGACGAAAGGAAACATTAATGGTAGCTAAAATCTCCCTAATTTCATCGAAGAGGAATTGAAAATTCCATGGGTTAGACTTTCGACTAGATACCCATGTAATCGCATTTGAAGAATCACTTTCTAACCCAAGAGCACCACTATTTCTTGTTAAGAACAATATAAGATCTTCCAAAATTGCTAGCACCTCCGCTTCATTAGAGTCGCACACACCAACATGCTTGGAGTACATAAGAACGACATCACCCTTACAATTGCGAAGCACTCCTCCAATCCCTGCCAGGCCCAACTTACCCCTTGAAGCACCATCAACATTAGACTTTAAAGCTCCATAAGGAGGGGGACTCCAAGGAATAGATCTCCTCTCCTTATGCGGGAAACATCCCTTGCAATCTCCCCAGTTAGAAAAAATATCATCAAAAGAAAACTCGAAGAACTCCTTTCTAATCAAAGCCTATTTCGCAATTATGAAAGCGATTTTAGATATCAAAACTTCTAATGAGGAAGAAGAGCTCCTAAATACCCCTCGTTCATTTCCTTCCAAATAGACCATAAGATGGCAAATGGGATTATCCTCCATAACACCTTACCGCACCTCACAAAGCACCCTCCCAACCAGGATTGGACCACCTCTGTAATATTCTTTAAGCAACACCAAGCAAGACCGCATCTCACAGTGAAGAAAAAGATGATTGACATACTCCTCTTCCTTTCCACACATCACGCAAACATCTGAGAAATTGATATAAGACAACCCTCTCCTTCTTAAATTATCCACTATGGCAATTTTTCCTGTAACTGCTAACCAACAAAAATCCTCGACTCTAGGAGGAACCAGCCCCAACCACACAAGGGAAGAAAGGGATCTATGAGAGAGAGTTCCCTTCAAGGCCAAGTAGAAAGATTTAGGTGAGAACTCCCCGGAGATGGAATGTTTCCAAATCCGAGAGTCCTTAGAGTCCCTGCAGAAAAAATGTGTTAGTAAGAACACTCAATAACTCCTCATATTGACTCCCCTCCAACTGCCGTGGACTCCTCTTAAAAGTGACCTCCCATATAATACAATCACTCCTCGCCTCAAAACAATCACTGACAGAAGAATCATTCTTAATCGCTAATCTAAACAGCCTAGGAAAGAAACTATACAAAGGTCTCACCCCCAACCAATCATCCAACCAGAACCTGACTTCTCTAACATCCCCCACCACAAAACCCACCCCTTTGTGTAAGGTTTCCTCCCTCATATTGGATTCATCTCCAACTGAAGCAATACCCTCCATACACCTAATCTACAATAGCTAGGTCCCATCTTAGGCCACCACCCCCATATGTCCTCACCATTTTTTATGGCAATCAGCCTTCGCCAAAAAGCCTCTTTTTCCTCCCCTGACCTCCACCACCATTTAGCCAACAACACCAAATTCTTATTTTCCGAACTACCTAGACCAATACCTCCAGCGAATTTAGGCTTAGTCGCCTCACTCAACTTCATCAAATGTAATTTCTTCTTATCCCCATGGCCCTCCCACAAAAAGCCTCTTCTAATACAATCTATGCTCTCAATCACTGCCTTAGGCATCTTGAAAAGAGACATGTAGTAAATCGAAAGACTGGATAGGCAAGCTTTAATAAGGGTAATTCTCCCGCCTAAAGACAAACATCCCTTCTTCCATGAAGACAATCTCCTTTTGAATTTGTCAATCACTGGATTCCTTAATGCGTTTGATCTTAGTTTAGCTCCAATGCGAAGCCCAAGATAAATAATAGGAATCCTCCCTGACCTACAATTAATGATATTTGCCAAACCTTAAGTGGTTCCCTCCGAGCACCCTACTCCCACCAACATACTTTTAGAGATGTTTATCTTCAAACCTGACTCCAACTGAAAGCACCGAAGAATTCTCTTACGAGCCAATATTTCTTCTATCCTTGAGGAGCTGAATAAAATAGTATCATATGCAAATTGAAGGTGAGTAATAATCTCTCTGCTCCGCCCCACCTCAAAGCCTTCAATGACCCCTAATTCTCTTACCTTAACTAGAAGAGAACTCAAGGCTTCAATAACAATTGTAAATAGGAAAGGGGAGAGAGAATTCCCTTGCCGAATGCCTGTAGAAGCTTTGAACAACTTAGATGGAGATCCATTTACCAATATAGAGAAGGAGGTAGTAAAGATGCATTCGTGAATCCACCTATGCCAAGTTTCTCCAAAACCCATCCTGAACAGTGTATAGTCACTAAAATCCCACTCCACATGATCGTAAGCTTTTTCTGGGTCAACTTTGAATAAAATCCCTTCTTTCGTAGACCTCTTACGGGAATCCACAAGCTCATTAGTAACCAATACCCCGTCAAGGATTTGTCTGCCCGCAACAAAAGCCCCTTGAAAATGGCTAATAATATGAGGAAGAACATACTTCAATCAATTTGCCAACATCTTAGCCAACAGTTTATATGAACAATAAACAAAACTAATTGGCATGTAATCCTTTAAATCAATAGGGTTTGGAACTTTGGGAATAAGAGTTAAAAACGTTGCATTCAACTCCTTATTAATTTTGCCCCTCTACTGGAACTCACACAAGAATGAATCGAAGTTTTCTTTTAGAAATTCCCACCCTGCTTTTATGAAAGAGAAATTGAATCCATCTGGACCCGGAGCCTTGTCCCCATCACACTCATCCAAGGCTCTATACACCTCTTCCTCCTCGAATTCCCTTTCCAACCAAGTCTGCCTGTTTGAAGAAATTGAAGGAAAAGAAAGGCTGTCAAGCTTTGGCCTTGCACCTGCATCACTCTTATAAAAATCTTCAAAAAACTGCACAACCTTTTCCTTAACCTCATGGGGGCTTTCAAAGATTCTACCGCCACAACAAATTTTACACATATAGTTGGTTTTACTCCTCATAGTGGCCATCCGGTGAAAGAATCTTGTGAATTTATCCCCTTCTTTGAGCCAATTAACTCCAGACTTTTGACTCCAAGAAATTTCTTCTAGACGATTAAAATCCCAAATTCTTCGCTCTGCATCTTACTTAGCAATAACTTCATCCATCCATAGCTCCCTACTCTCACTAGCTTTCTCAAGATCCTCCACAATTTTAACCAAGTCTTCTCTTGTTTCGTCCACCTAAGCAAAAACTTCTTTATTCCATTTCTTGATGTTCTCCTTAAGAGCACGGAACTTCTTACCAACTCTATATCCGGCAAACCCCCTCACTGTACTTAACTCCACCAAGACCTAGCCAAAGTAAGGAAACCTGTAACATGAAGCCAACAATTGTTGAACCGGAAAGGTCTAGGCGGGAGAGCCAACTACATCCCCCCCCCCCCCCCCCCCCCCCCCGGTCATCGCACTCCTGAAATAGCAAAAATCTATCAATTCTACTCCTTGCCGGTTGTTCCCTAGTGTTAGTCCAAGTGACTCTTCTCCCCTAAACAACCAAATCATTGAAATTGACAAAATCAGTAAACAAACCCATAGACCTGGTCGTGGAGCATCCACGCCCTTCTCATGTGGAAATCTGATCATATTAAAATCACCTCCGCATACCCACGGAACTTGCCACTGAGATTTAAAACTAGTCAATAGAACTAAGAAATCAGACCTTCCTGCCTCAACCTTTGGCCCATACACATTTGCAGTAGCCCAAGCAAAACCATCACTAGCTCCATGAACTTTAATTGCCAACACCCTCTGTGACTTTAAAACATTATCCATAAGTAATATCTCCTCCTTTCATATATTGATCAAACCACCTAACGTCCCAACAGCTTGAACCCAGTCCCAAGCACATCTTTTATTACCCCAAATATCCCGAATCACACTGTGAATATCATAACCCACTTTAGTCTCTTGTAACAACAAGACATCCACCTTGTGTTTCTTAACCATCTTTCTAATAGTCAGCCTTTTTTCAGGCCTACCAAGTCCTCTTACATTCAGGCTAACAATAATCATTGTAAAGAAATTGAAAACAACTCCCATAAAATAAAGATTAAACATCAAGAGATGATGTGTTTACCCCTTGCCTCTGACACCTCCAGTTGAATAAGCCTTTGTTTAATCTCAAGTTCATTTTCTTCTATGGAAAGACCAACCAACTTTCCCAGGTTGAGCACATTAGTGGCCTCTTTCGTAGCCGCCTGCAGAATCTCCTTGGAAGACCTGGAAGTGACTTCCTCAGATGAAGTCATGCTCGAGCCAATGGTCCTGCTTCCCTGATCTTTAGAATCAGAACTCCGAATCTTCACTACACCCTTCTTTCGACCCAAGCATCCACAGGAAGGATTCTCCCATCGCCTGCCCATAAATCTCTTGTGTCTGGTAGTAACCACTGGAAAGCTGAATGACTTGCTCGTTCATTTTAGAGGAGGCCTCCTCTAAGAAACACGTTCTGAGCTGGACCCACAAGAGAAACGCATGCCCTTCCGGCCCATTTGTAAAGAACCGGTCCCAGCCCTAGTTGATCAGCACCCCTAAAAGAAATAAGTTGATCAAGCGGGGCCTGGTCAGTATTAGAAAATCCCATATTGGATGGTCCACCTGCAACAACGAGCTCTAAAACGGGTTAATGGAACGGTGAGTCAGGTACCATGAGCCCAGTTGACCCATTGCTCTTCTCCAACCCAACTTTTTCTTGCGTATCTGGCATGTCAAGGGATTTGCAAATATCTACAACCTTTGACTTTTCAACCCCATCACAACTAGCCGACCTAGAAGAGTTGTTACTTGTTCCTCTGATCTCCTTCCCGAGCAAAGAAAATTTTCAAATCCTCTTTCTCCTTTACAATTAATGCACCTGATGACCTCACCTGCTCCCTATAAGCCATAGGCTGAAGAAAGGCACACCTAGCACAATGTGCCACGTCATCCTCACACCTCCGATGATTGGCCGATGACCGGACTTTCTGCACCGTGTCGTCTTCCTTGCCCCGGCGAACTACACCGATGTTTATCTCCTGATGAGTGCCTGAAGAGTTGAGAACCCTACTTTTTGGTATAGAGTTTTCATCCACCCTAATTGGTCCCATTCTTAAGACCTGAGACACCTCTGTTTCTTCCTTAAAGTCCATGCCAACCAACCCCAAGTCTTCCATGACCATCACTTTGAAGGGAGATCCAAGAAGCTAAGTCTTTACTTCCTGGTTAATCTGCCTAAGAATATCAGTTTTCACAAGTAACCTACAAATTCCCAAATTGGATCTGTCCAACGTCTCCTTAGCAACATCCAAAACCCCCCCAAACATCCTTCCAATAGCCCTAGACACATTCTCACTCTAGCCCTGAAGAGGCACACCATAGCATTGTATCCACACCTCACGCTTCGTAACAGAGAAACCTGGTACACATTTCTGAAGCGAAGCAAATGCTTTGTTGCAAAAAGAATCTGACTGTCCAAGGGTTGAGCTCACCACCTCCAAGTTAGGGAAGGAAATCAATAACTTCTATCCACCCAACCTAGACAACTTAACGTCTCTGATTCCTCCAAAGTCATAAATGCCGAGGGAAGAGGGAATAAGTTCATTACATCTAACAATGCCCACTAGGCTATTAGATAATCAGCTAATATTATTAGCAACAACCTCTTTGGGTATAATGATGCAATCGTCATTATCACCTTCAACCTTTAACGATCTGGGCAAAAGAGACTCCGTCAGTGACCTTGGACCGAACTGGGTTCTTCCCTCCTTTTGGCAATGGATCTTGTTTGGCATGAGAACCTACTGGTATCAACTTTCTAAGAGACCACCCCCACCACCCCCACCCCGCGCGGCCCCCAACCCCTTCACCTCTCATCTCATCCTATTAGATCATCCATAACTAGCCACTCTGACCTCTAACTTTCTGCCGGCAAAGAATTTCCCGTTCATACTCTCAACAGCTTTGATTGCAGTCTTCATCCCCCCAAAACGCACAAAAGCAAAGCATTCACCCATGCCTCGTCTGCTAGAGGCAGGTATGAAACCATCAAAGACCTTCCCCATTGGAGAGAACATTCTCAACTGGTCTGCCCCTGTGAATTCTGGAAGTTTGTTGACAAAAACCATTACTAGGTCCTCCCATCTAACGCTTCTCCGCCTATTACCCTTGAATCTTTCCACTGTCTTCCATTTGTCGTCTTCATTGGCTAAGCTCTTCTTTGTTGAGTACGTCGACTGCTCTCCTGGTTCCATTTGTCGTCCCTATGATAGTTCTCTAGTCAAGTAAGAGGCAGTGCGCTCTCTCTCTCTCTCTCTCTCTCGATATGCTTATAGAACATTTGTGGGTAAAACACCGTAATGACGAAATTAAACAAGGATCACAGCTAAACTCGCCGAGCTCCTCAGCCTCTGCGGTAGAAGATCGTCAGCTCGGCAGCTCGGTCAATACCTTGGCAGCTCGGCAGATCAGTCAGTAGCTTACAAGCTCAGCACCACAGTTCGGCAGCTCGGTATGGGCGTCAGCCCGGTACAAGGGCGCGCCACGGCCAGGCCATCCTTAGTCCCAGACCGCAGCACTAGAGTCAGAGTGGGCCGCCACCTTCCTCCTAGAAATACGGCGCACCCTGACAGATATGGGCGATCATTTATGGCGATAGGATTGCTCATTTATGGTGATAAGAGGTGTGCTTTATCACCCCTGTACGCTAGCCGGCTGAAGGCGTAGAAAGTGAGGTAGGGGTGTTGTCCGTTCCACCTACTGCCGCTTGTCAGGGTAAGGATCGATGGGACCTCACCTCACCTACCCCCACTCACAGAGAGAATGAACGAGGAACATTTGCCTATATATGCATGGGATCAGTCCCATAAGAGGTACGCAATATCCAACGCACAACCCTCAATACTACACGCGCTCTCATCCCTCTCTTCCTCCTCCTGTTTAGTTTTACCATAGCTAACTCAGGCATCGGAGTGCCTTCGGCTCACGGCAGCCAGGGCCTCTGACCCAAGTCTTTCTCCTTCCTTTTCAGGTTCTCGGAGTTCAGCATTCCCTGTCCTAAGAAGTTTTACCTCGATCTCATCCTAATCTAAGTAGGTGTCGTTTTTACCGCCTACAGTTTGGCGCCGTCTGTGGGGAACTGAACAAAAAGCTTGTAAACACCATGCCTCCGAAAACCAGAAATGGCGAAGGACCCTCCAGGGGCAAGGCTTTGTCCCTACAGCCTCCGCTGGCACAGAATCTTCCACCTCCTCCCCCTCAGCAAAGGAGGTCTGGCGGGAGGTCTCCCACGGTCCAAACAGCGTCACAGTCCAGGGGAGTAACCATGCTCTCCCTTCGCGACATTCCACATCCAGAACAACCCCGCCATAGCCATAAGCGGCCCGTGCAAGGTGACAAGTCAGTCACCAAGCCACACGAGAAGTCAGCGCGGGCTGTATCACAGTCCCAGCATCAGGCCAGCCTTGAGCGCAACGAAGACCCCCGCCTGGAGGACATCAGGGCACAAAACCTCCTCATCCAGGAACAGCGTGAGCTTATCGAACGGCTCACGCAACAGCTCGAAGGCAAGAAGGATCAAAGCCCGCCGCTCAGGCGTCCGGGCCACGGACAAGACCTGAGGCACGTCCTCAACAGTAAGAGGCGTGACCGGGACCAAAGAGAAGAAGACTCTAGCAGCAGCCACATACATGAAGGGCCAAAGAAGCAACGCCAGGGGTTGGAGGACGATCAACTGAAGAAGTGGATCGACCAGCAGGTGAAGCAGACTATCCGTCAGAATTTGGAGACTGCTGGTATCGACCGGGACCAGTATGCCACCTTTGAAGCTGAAGATACTGGCCCGTCTCCTTTCTCTAGGGAGATAAGAAGATACACGCTGCCCGAGAAGTTCAGCGTCCCAAGGTTCACCCTGTATGACGGGACCTCGGATCCTGCTGCTCACCTCCGACATTACGTCCAAAGGATGTCGGTCTGGGGGGATGACGATTCCCTGAACTGTCGAGTCTTTTCCTCCAGTTTGGCGGATCTCCCCCTACGGTGGTTCTGTTCGCTTCCCGAAAATTCTATCTCCAGTTGGCGACAGCTCCGGGCCTCCTTCCTGGGAAAGTTCCAGGCCCATCGCGTCATCCCAAAGACCGACGCCGACCTGATGGCCCTCCGGATGCAGGAGAATGAGAACGTCACCCAGTTCGCCCGACGATTCTGGACTGTCTACAGCCAGATCGAGTGCGCTTCTGAGGAGCTAGCGGTGAGGTCTTTCCAGCTGGCCCTGCAGCCAGGTATCCCCCTTCGGGCACAGCTGGTCATGTACCCCGTGACCACCATGAAGGAGCTGATGACCCGGGCCAATCGGTTCATCCTGGCAGAAGAGGACGAGGCGCGAGGTCGGGAGAACTTTGGCCTCACCAAAAAGAGCCAACCGGCCAAGGGAGACAGCAGGCCCTCCAGGAGGGAGGATCGCCGCAGGGATCCATCCCCGGATCGGCGCAAGGCCCGGTCCTCGGAGCAGCGCCGAACCCCCTCTGCCTCGGCGTCGGGATCACGAAGCAGCAGAAGGTCCGGCCACGAGCCGACCTCCTACGTGGCAGTGAACACCATCTTCAAGGAGCCAATCTATAGGCTCCTCAACAAAATAAAGGCACAGCCGTTTTTCAAATGGCCGCGGCCAATGACGACCGACCCCTCCTCCCGGGACCAGACCAGGTTCTGTGCCTACCACAAGCAGAATGGGCACAGGACCGACGAATGTAAGAGCTTCAAGTTCCACCTGGAAGACCTTGTGAAGGAGGGGCACCTACGGGAGTACATTAAGCAGGAGGGCCGAGGTGATGGCCGACCTCCGCGGCGGGAAGCTGATAACCAGGACAGCGAGCCAGAGGGCGTCATCCACGTCATTCACCTCGCCGCCCCACCTAAGAAGAGCTCCCAGGCCCGCGCCGAGGCCAGGCGCGCCTCCCACCAAAAACAGGTGCTGACCGCGGCGCCAGAGCAGGCCGCGAAGAAGGCCAAAACAGAGGGGGTGAGAATATGGTTCTCTGATAGGGACTTGGAAGACGTCGAGCTACCGCACAACGATGCTCTAGTGCTCACCTTGAAGCTACAAAATTTCTTGGTTCAGAGAGCCCTCGTCGACCCTGGCAGCTCATCCGAGGTCCTCTACTACGATTGCTTCAAGAAGTTTGGACTAAAAGACGAGGACCTCCAGGCAGCCCGCACCCCTCTGGTAGGCTTCAGCTCTAAACCTGTCTATCCCAAGGGCAAGATCTCCCTTCGAGTCCAAGTAGGTGGCGCCTGCAGGCAGGTCGACTTCCTAGTGGTCGATGTCCCTTCCCCGTACAATGTCATAATGGGGAGGACATGGCTGCATAGCATGGAGGCGGTGCCCTCCACCCGGCATCAAAAACTCAAGTTCCCTTTGGAGAATCGATCGGGACGAACGAAGGTGATCACCGTCAGAGGCGACCAGCACATGGCCAGGCAATGTCTACTAGCCGTGCTTTCTGACGAGGCTGGGCCCTCCCAAGTCAATGTAACCGAGCTGGATAGAGAGGCCGAGCTCGGGCACGTCGGCAGGGCTCCGGCGCAAAAGAGCATCGAAGACCTCACCAAGGTCAATATTGATCCCGCTGACCCCGACAGGTTCTTTCTCGTGGGAAGCCAGCTCCCCGAGACCGAGAAGACAGAATTGCTCAACCTCCTCGAGGAGAATAAGGCGGTCTTTGCCTGGACACCCTATGAGATGCCTGGCATTGACCCCGCAGTCATCTGCCACGAACTGAAGGTGGATCCCAACCATAAGCCCGTGCTTCAAAAACCGCGCCGGACTGGGGTCCCGCAAACTGAGGCCGTGGCTGAGGAAGTTCAGAAACTCCTCGAGGCAGGTGCAATAAAAGAGGTCCACTATCCGCAGTGGCTAGCCAACACCGTGGTGGTTAAAAAGAAGACGGGAAAATGGAGGGTCTGCGTGGACTTCACCGACCTCAATAGGGCCTGTCCCAAAGACAGCTTTCCTCTTCCGAAGATCGACCAGCTCATCGACGCCACTGCCGGACATGACCGGATGAGCTTCCTGGATGCCTACCGGGGGTATCATCAGATCCCCCTGTACGCGGCGGACCAGGAGAAGACAGCTTTCATCACTCCCCGGGGCACCTATTGTTACAAGGCGATGCCCTTCGGGTTGAAGAACACCGGAGCAACATACCAGCGGTTGGTGACGAAGATGTTCCAGGCCCAGCTCGGCAAAACGGTGGAGGTCTACATCGATGATATGGTCGTCAAGACCAAGAGGTCGCAGGACCACCTGACCGACCTCCGCCAGATTTTCGACATCCTTCACCAGTTTCAGTTGAAACTGAATGCGTCCAAGTGCGCCTTTGGGGTCAGTTCCGGCAAGTTCCTAGGAAGCCTGGTCACAAGAAGGGGGATCGAAGCGAACCCTGACCAGATCACCGCGATCCAGGACCTCCAGTGTCCGACCTCGGCGAAACAAGTTCAGCGGCTGACCGGAATGGCTGCCGCCCTGAACCGATTTATCAGCCGCGCCTCGGACAAGTGCAGACCCTTCTTCCAACTCTTGAGAAAGGGCTCCAAGTTCCAATGGACGCCGGACTGTACTCAGGCGCTGCAACAGCTAAAACAATATCTTTCTTCTCCACCGCTGCTGTCAACCCCGACTTCTGGAGAGGCACTGTTCTTGTACCTGTCGGTCTCGGACCATGCAGTGAGCTCGGTACTCATCAGAGAAGACAACGGCCAGCAAAGGCCTATCTATTACACCAGCAAAACCCTGCTGGACGCCGAGACCCGGTACTTACAACTCGAGAAGCTCGCCTTGGCGCTCCTTAGCGCCTCTCGAAAGCTCTCCCACTACTTCCAAACCTTCACGATAGTGGTCGTAACAGAATACCCACTGAAGGCTCTCTTCCGGAAGGCTGATTTCTCCGGACGGATCTCTAAATGGGCTGTCGAACTGGGGCAATATGACATCAGGTATCAGCCCAGAACAGCCATCAAAGCCCAAGTCCTAGCGGACTTCATTGTGGAATTTACCCCTCAGAGTTCGGCACTGACCGCGCTCGACACCGAACTGGGGGGCGATAGGGGTACGGAGGGCGTCACCGAAACGGAGCAGGAGCAATCCTGGAGAAAGCTCCTAGACTCGTCCTGGAAAGTCTTTGTTGACGGATCCTCGACATCCAAGAGAGTTGGCGCTGGCGTAGTTCTCCAGTCTCCCGAAGGCCTCGTCATCGAACAAGCCGTGACACTTGGTTTCAAGGCGTCTAACAACGAGGCCGAATATGAAGCCCTCATTGCCGGACTTAACAGTGCCAAGATACTGGAGGCCCGGTCCGTCGAGGTTTTCAGTGATTCTCAGCTGGTGACAAGCCAGCTTAGCGGAGACTACCAGGCTCGGGATGACAGGATGGCTGCCTACCTTGCCCACGCCAGGGGACTCCTCTCCCAGTTCGAAAGGGCCGAGGTCCGGCAGATCGGCAGAGAATGCAACTCCCATGCAGACGCCCTCGCCAGCCTCGCCTCGGCTGTGGAAGTCGGTGAAAGAAGAACTGTTGAAGTAGAAACGTTGCAGGAGCCCAGCATCAACCTCCAGCAACCCCGGCAACTCATGTGCCTGGATCTCGGCCAGAGCTGGATGGACCCCATCATCGCCTACCTGAAGGACGACCAGCTACCCGAGGACAGGACTGAAGCGCGAAAGGTCAGATTGAAGGCGTCCCGGTTCTGGCTGTCCCCAGACGGCAAGCTCTACAGAAAATCATTCACAGGGCCCTACCTCCAGTGCGTTCACCCCAGCAAGGTCGACGATTTCCTCTACGAGATTCACGAAGGTATCTGCGGCAGTCACGTAGGAGGTCGGTCACTTGCGTACCGGGCTATCAGCCAGGGTTACTGGTGGCCGTACATGCAGAAGGACGCCCAGCTTTACGCCAGGAAATGCGAGAAGTGTCAGAAGTTCTCTCACTCTCTCCACCAGCCAGCCCAAGACCTGAGTCCCCTCTCCAGTCCATGGCCTTTCGCCCAGTGGGGCCTCGACATCGTCGGACCACTTCACCGAACTCCAGGGAACAAAAGATGGTTGATTGTGGCCACGGATTACTTCACGAAGTGGGTCGAAGCTGAACCTTTGTCCTCCATCACCGAGCTAGACACGAAGAACTTTGTGTGGAAGAATATCATCACAAGATTTGGAATTCCCCGCACTCTCATTTCGGACAACGGGACGCAGTTCGATTCCAACCTCTTCAAGAGCTTCTGCCAGGAGTACGGCATTCGCAACATCTACTCCACCCCGGCGTATCCCCAGAGCAACGGTCAGGCCGAGATCTCGAACAAAGTACTGCTCGACGGAATCAAAAAGAGACTCGACCGAGCCAAAGGTAGATGGGCAGAGGAGCTGCCAAGCGTTCTATGGGCCTACCGAACTACCCCAAGGCGTTCCACCTCGGCTACCCCGTTCTCCCTTGCCTACGGCATGGAAGCAGTTATTCCCCTTGAGGTCGGCCTCCCGACCTTGAGGTCGGAACTCTGTGACCAGGGTCTGAACAATCTGAACGTAGCGCGGGAGCTGGACTTGGCTGAAGAACGAAGAGAGGCGGCAGCTATCCGCCTGGCCGCCTACCAACAGCAGTTGGCCAGGGGATACAACCCGAAGGTCAAAGAAAGAAGATTCGCGATAGGAGAGTTGGTCTTGAAGAAAACACTGCCCGGCGACCGAGATCCCAACGAAGGCAAGCTGGCACCCAACTGGCAGGGACCGTTCAGAATAACTTCTACAGCCGGGAGATCTGCCTACCGACTCGAAGATATGGAAGGGAAGCCGCTCCCGCGACCATGGAACGCGGCGCATCTCAAAAAATTCTACTTCTGAAAAATGTAATTCAAGAAATCAAATATCAATAAAAGGCAACTTTTCCAGAATGAGTCTTTGCATTGCTTCAAAGGTCACGGCGGTTCAACCCCTCTATTCGGGATATCAACTGTCAGCTCGGCGCCATCGCCAGCTTCGGCATACAGATCAGGGTCCGGTAACAGTACCACCCTCGCGGCTCGGCGCCTCTGTTCAGAGGGCCAACCGTCCTGAGCTCGGTGCCTTCACCAGCTCTGGCGGCACAGCCATAAGCAAATCAGGGTCCGGTAACAGTACCACCCTCGCGGCTCGGCGCCTCTGTTCAGAGGGCCAACCGTCCTGAGCTCGGTGCCTTCACCAGCTCTGGCGGCACAGCCATAAACAAATCAGGGTCCGGTAACAGTACCACCCTCGCGGCTCGGCTCCTCTATGCAGAGGGCCAACCGTCCTGAGCTCGGTCCCTTCACCAGCTCTGGCGGCACAGCCATAAGCACATCAGGGTCCGGTAACAGTACCACCCTCGCGGCTCAGCTCCTCTGTCCAGAGGGCCAACCGTCCTGAGCTCGGTCCCTTCACCAGCTCTGGCGGCACAGCCATAAGCACATCAGGGTCCGGTAACAGTACCACCCTCGCGGCTCGGCGCCTCTGTTCAGAGGGCCAACCGACCTGAGCTCGGTGCCTTCACCAGCTCTGGCGGCACAGCTAACAGCATCGTGGTCCGGTATCGGTACCGCCCTCGTGGGTCGGCTCCTCTGTTCAGAGGGCCAACCGCCCTCACCTAGTACCTATCAAACTATTCGGCAAACTGCTTGTATCGATACGCATTCCACCACAAGCAAGACCATTTACAGAACAAGTGGCAAAAAAAAAATGTTGTTTTATTATGAGATTAGCATGAATACAATGTATGGCAAAACAAAAAAATTACATAGTTCAGGGAGCTGCTGCTCCCTTATTACAGCTAGTCCCGGCAGCACTCTCGCTAGGTACGGCTGGGGCAGCTTCCGGAACCACTGGAGGAGCGGGGGCGGCTGGAGCTGGAGGGACCTCCGAGGCTGAAGGAACGGGGGCGATTCCCGAGACGGCTCGCAACTCCGAATCCGAGCGAGGAAACCTGGGGGAATTCTGAAAGATAGGGCTGTCCGGAGGGACACCAACCCTCCTTAAAGCCGCCTTCCACCCAAGTGCCCACGCCTTCTCCCGGATTCCTGGCAGTTGAGCCTTGTAGTCAGCTGCCAGTTTGCTGACCTCCTCGTTCATCACGGACTCGTGCTCGGCGAGGTACTCTTCCTTGAGTTTAGCTTCTTGATCCGTCAGAGCCCGCGCGAGCTCGGTCGCTTTCCCGTCCAGAGCCATCTCTAGTTTTCTCTCAGCCAGCTTCCTCTCAGAGATAAGCCTACTGTTGGTCCCCCGCAGCATCTTCATGTCTTCCTCCCTCCGCGACGACGCAAGTCGGACCTCGTCTAGCTTCCAGGACAGTTGGACGTTTTGATCCACCGCCTGCTTTGCTTCCTCTTTGAGGTGCTCGGCCAAGGCCCGCGCTGCGTCGAGCTCGGCAAGAAGATCTTCCTTTTTCCTCGCCTCCTCCTCCAGGGTCGCGTCCCTTGCCGCCAGGGACTTAAGCAGCTCCTCTTTTTCGGTTGCCCAATCTGCTGCCCTGGCTTCGCCTGCATCCAGCCTTCCCATGCCGGTTTGGCACTTTTGCAAGAGCTGCAGTGAGAACAGAATTGTCACGACATGAAATGAAGCAGAAAAAGAAAAGAGAACATGAGTCAAGCGTGTACATACCGCTACCAATGACCGCATTGAGGACATCAGCAGGGATTCGTTGTCCATCGGCGCCCACCTTGCCATGTCCTGGGGAAGGGCGCACGCTCGTCCCAGAGCGACAACCACTTCGGGGCTGACTGCTCTGTCCGACTCGGCTAGTTGCCTCCCCAGCACCCCCTCGATGTCCGGTCTCCAGGGGATGAAATCGGAGGGAGCGGCGGACCCCCCGACCGACATGGCAGGTTCTGGGGCAGATGGGGCTTCGACCCTGGGCCTCTTCTCCGGCCTGCGCTCCTCAACGACCTCGGCAGTATCCCCTCTGCCTAGGTCGGAATGCGATTCTTCAAAAATGATTGCCGGAGCGCTCGCCCCGACCTCTGCTGCAGCAGGTATTCCCGATTGAGCACCGTCGGTAGCTTCCGGAACCGTCTCGGTCTCGGGAGCAGGGACCTCTGCATCAGCCGCCGCCAACGTGCTTCGGGTGACGTCGGCACCTCGGGAGGGGACCGAGCTCTCGCCCGTCTCTCCAAACGCAGCGGCGGCAAGGTCTTCCGCGACGAAGCGCTTACGACGACCGCGCAACATCTCGACCTCGGACTCTTCCGAGCTGGATGTGCTCCGGGACTCGCTGGAGACAACAAACTTCTGCCTTTGCCGCCTGCGCCCGGTCTCGGCTCTCTTGGTCGCTGCTGGTTCACGGACAGGGGACTGTTCGCCCGACTCTACCGGAATGCCGCTGGGAATCGCGACAGTAACAGTCTCCGGAAAACGAGCCTCAGTCTGTTCGGTGCCCGGTCCGGTGCCTACCCCGTGAAGCACGGAGTCGATCCCGGTCGCCCACCTCGGAGCGAGGAAAGACTTGTAGTGCGGCGTGTACCCCAGCAGCGAGTACGCGGCTCGGCAGTGATGGCCGCGGTACTTCCGCACCTTCTCGTGCCAATCACTGTTCACCTTCCACCGGTTCCTCCTGGCAAGCTCCCTCCTCTGTCGAAAACCTGCAGGAACAGAACAATGTCAGCAAAGGGAAAAAGATGATTAAAATACAAAATCCAGGGGCCTCGGTTTTTACTTGGGGGGACTCCTATTTTGCGCGGTATCCGGGCCGTGGTGCTGGGTTCCGCCTCGCCGAACTCCCACGCCCCGCGAACGAAGACACGGTCCTCCCCCGCGTATTTATACGAGTCTTCCAGCGCGGTCACGAAGGCAGTCCGGTGGAGCCTTAGCCGAAGATAGTACGTATGCCCCTCTGCGGATTTGCAGAGGTCATACTCCTCCTCGATGTCCGAGACACCGAGGTTGATGGACAAGATCTCGTTGAGCCGCACTGTTCCCATGATGATCTTGTATCCATTGGGAAGCAGCTGACAGGGGCTCAACCCCCACTCCCGGAGACATTCCCTGAGGAGTGGGTGGAGGGGGAACCGGACTCCTCCCTCCACGACGGCCACCAGCCAGAACGGCATCCAGCCGTCGCTGTATGTGATACCGTCGTCAGGTCCGTCTGGCCTAACCTCTACGTTCGCAGGGACTTTGTATTCCTTCCTAAACAGGCTTATGGACAGTGCGTCCCCTAGCCAATGCCTGTGCACACCCATTCTCTACCCTAGATGGAGGACTACCCACCGGAAAGGAAGAAGACATGGGGGAGAAGTCCTACGATGAAAGACTCTGCGAGCAGAATGGTCGCAGGCAACAGGAAAAGTACTATTCTTCAGCAGGTTGCAGCAGGAGTTCTGAGGATCGAAAAGAAGGAAGACGGAGAAGGAGCCCTAATTTATAAGGGATGGAGGCGCCGTTTCAGATTTCGAGAGAAGCCTTCAATGTGGCCCTACCTCGTGTAGCCCTAGAGTCGCCTCGAGCAGCCCAGTCGTCCTGCAGATTTGATTGCGCGCACTCAGAAAGGCGACACGTGGCACAGCGCCGCATCCCCAGAGGACTATTCAATGCCTCGACAGGCGAAAGGGCAATCGCCTCGACTGACGGAAAGAAATTAATACAGCACTCCACGTCAGCGCAAGCACTTAATGCAGCACTCCACGATGAGGAGTCCCCATCGGACCGAGACCCCACCGTTTCGGCAGTACGGCACAACGGGCACTGTCAAAAGATTAGCGGCAGTACCGGCCTGACTAAAACCACTCAGCTTCCGACCTGCTCCAAGGAGCCCACAGGTCAAAAGCTGGGGGGGAGATAATGGGTACGGAACAGCAGACGGAGACCACGGTCATGCACCAGGCCTCGGTCGTTGGCCGATGTCTCAATCCAAAGAATAGCAAGGAGTTTGGCTGTCCGAACCGACAACTCAAAACAGAAAAGCGATGCAGCATCTCATCAACCACAAAAATTTCATCAAAAACAAGGAAGAGCCAGAATGCGAGCAATGTTTCAAAGTTTTTATTAATCAAAGCTCCTGATTACAAAATGAATGGAGATACAATCAAAGAAAGAAAAAATTACAAAAACCCTCAGAGGGCTGCAGCTTCCACATTGCAGTCGATCTCTGGAGGGACCTCGGTCGCGACCGCAC
The DNA here is from genome assembly GCA_029852735.1 of Persea americana. Taxonomy (NCBI): domain Eukaryota; kingdom Viridiplantae; phylum Streptophyta; class Magnoliopsida; order Laurales; family Lauraceae; genus Persea; species Persea americana. The sequence continues at coordinate 55,167,236 of CM056813.1, read as the reverse complement.
TGGCCTCGGTAGCAGTTGGGGCAGCTTCAGGGACGACCACGGCAGTTTCAGAAGGGACCTCGACGACCGCTGCCACTTGGCAGCCCTCGGGATCAGCACCGACGACCGGAGCCTCTTGAGGCGCCCCGGGAGCGGCGTTCGCCTCCGGGCACGACTGCGAAGGAGGGTCGGAGGAGACTTGAGACACGGCTGCGAGTCCCGGGTCCGAGCAGGAAAATCTTGGGGCATTCAGGAACAAAGGGCTATCCTCGGGGACCCCAGCCTTATGCAAGGCTGCCTTCCACCCGAGCCCCCAGGCTCGGTCCCGGATCCCCGGCAGCTGAGCCTTGTAATCAGCAGACAGCTTGCCGACCTCCTCCTCCATGATGGAGTCATGCTCGGCGAGGAACTCCTCCTTGAGCCTGGCCTCCTGTTTGGCCAGGGCAGACTCGATCTCGGCTGCCTTCTCCCTCAGCGCCACTTCCAAGGAACCTTGCGCCTGGTTCCGCTGGGAGAGGAGCCTCCTATTTGTCCCCTTCGCACTCTCCAAGTCGACCTCGAGTCGCTTCGTCGCAACCCGGAGATCGTCGAGCTCGGAGGAAAGGTGTTGGTTCTGGCCCTTCTCGTCCTCCAGCTCGTCCTTCAGACGCTCGACCTCGACCTTTGATTCCTCAAGGTCGAAGACGAGGCCCGCATTCTTGGTCGTCACTTCTGCCAGCATCGCGTCCTTGGACGCCAAGGACGCCCGCAGCTCGTCCCTTTCAACTACCCACTCAGCTGCCCGCGCCTCGGTTGCGTCCAGCCTCTCAATGCCCACCTGGCACTTCTGCAACAGCTGCAAGACGAAAACCCGAAGTCAATAAAACGACACGAGACAAAAAGCCAAGGGAGAGACGCTGCACTTACCTGCACAATGGATCGCATCGAGGAGAGCAGGAGAGACTCATTGTCCATCTCCGCCCACCTTGTCATGTCTTGAGGGAGGGCGCAGGCTCGCCCTAGCGCCGCGACCACTTGGGGACTGGTCGCGCGGTCTGTTTCGGCCAGCGGCCTCCCCAGAACCTCCTCGATGGCCGGCCTCCACGGAGCCGGAGGAGGAGGCAGGATCGTCCCACCAGCAGACGAAGGCGAAAAAGGGCCGGGCGAGGCCTCGACCCTTGCCCTCTTCTCGGGTCGTCCGCCCTCGACAACCTCGGCCGGGCGAGCCCGACGTCCAGCCCCCGCGGCATGATCCGAGGGTAGGACGACTGCAGTCACGGCCGGAGGCGGAGCTGTGACGACCTCTGCCTCGTCAGGCCGAGCAGCCGCGACCACGGCAGGACCAACCACCTTGGCATCCGGGGCAGGAACGCCACCTGGGGATGCCGAAGGCGCCGCGGCCACTGCCTGTGGAGGATCCCGGACCTCGCTTCCGATGTCTCCGAAAGCCGCCGCGGACAAATCCTCCGCGGCATAGCGTCGCCCGCGCTGGCGCAGCATTTCCTCTTCCTCTTCCTCTTCCTCCGAACTGGACGCTACTAGCCTCGTTCGGGCAGACAGGGGCTTGGCCCTCGAAGTTCCGGCGGGCTCTGCGGCAGAGACTGCTGGAGCACGTTCTGCCAACTCAACCAGGCGACCGGCGGGAATCGCAACGGTCACCGCAGCCGAGCTCGGTACCACGGTCGCCTCTGTTCTTTGACTCGCGCCTTCGCCGCTAAGGACGGAGTCTATCCCCGACACCTTTCTGGAGGTGTTGAAGGACCGATAGTGGGGCACGTACCCCAAAAGGCACCAGGCAGCGCGGCAGTTGTGGCCGCGGTAGTTCCTCACCTGCTCGTGCCAGGCGCTGTTCACTTTCCAGCGGTTCCTCCTCGCGAGCTCCCTCTTTTCGCGAAAATCTGCACGAACGAGATCGCGTCAAAAGCCAGACACAGGAAGAAAGAAAAGAACTACAAACCGAAAGAACTTCGGCCTTTACTTGGAGGAATCCCTATTTTTCGAGGGACCCGGACCGTGGTAGCAGGCTCTACTTCGCCGAATTCCCATCCACCTCTAACAAGCACTTTGTCTTCGCCAGCATACCTATTAGAGTCCTCTAGCGCGGTCACGAACCCTGCCCGGCGGACCCTCAGCCGGAGGTAATAAGTATCCCCTTCTGCGGATTTGCAGAGGTCATAAGTGTCCTCGATATCTGGGACACCAAGGCCGATTCCCAGGATCTGGTTGAGCCGCACTACCCCCATTATGATTTTGTATGCATTGGGGAGTAGCTGGCATGGGCACAACCTCCACTCCCAGAGGCAGTCCCGGACCAGTGGGTGCAGGGGAAAGCGGACTCCCCCTTCCACTACAGATACTAACCAGAATGGCATCCAGCCGTCACGATAGGTGAGGCCGTCGTCGGGGGTATCCGGTCTGACCTCCACATTGGAGGGGACCTTGTATAAACCCCTAAAGTGGTCTATGGAACTCGGGTCTCCTAACAAGTGCCTATAGACTCCCATTCTCTACTCAGACAGAGACCTATCTAAAGAAGACGAAGAAAATGGAGAAGACTCCTACGAATAGGGACTGCACAAATCAGGAACAACGAAAGTCTGCAGGCGCCGGAGAAAGCTCTCTTGCAAAACGCAGTAGAAATCTGAAGAAAGCAGAGGAAAGTGGAGACGAAGAAGGCGCCCTGATTTATAAGGCCTGGGGGCGTCGATTCGACTTTCGAGGAGAGCCTTTAAGAGGCGTCTCCTCAATCAGCCCTAACGTCACATCTCGCAGCCCTAACGTCTCCTCGAAGTAATTGCAAGACAGCTAAAGGAAGCGACACGTGTCACCACTAGCGCGATATCCGAAGACTATTTAATATCCAGGACAGGCGAAGAGACACCTCCAAGGGGTCCGCACGATAGCAGCAACCTCCAGACCCAAGGGGGCCCTCGTGATCCGAAGCTCCCTCGTCCCGGTACTACCCTCATGACGATCATCTTCGCCTGAGCTCGGTAGCAGAGCCAGCTATACGGTCATCAAGCTTCCGACCTCTTCGAGCTGGGAGGCTCTCAGAAGTCAAAAGCTAGGGGGCAATTGTGTGGGTAAAACACCGTAATGACGAAATTAAACAAGGATCACGGCTAAACTCGCCGAGCTCCTCAGCCTCTGCGGTAGAAGATCGTCAGCTCGGCAGCTCGGTCAATACCTTGGCAGCTCGGCAGATCGGTCAGTAGCTTACAAGCTCAGCACCACAGTTCGGCAGCTCGGTATGGGCGTCAGCCCGGTACAAGGGCGCGCCACGGCCAGGCCATCCTTAGTCCCAGACCGCAGCACTAGAGTCAGAGTGGGCCGCCACCTTCCTCCTAGAAATACGGCGCACCCTGACAGATATGGGCGATCATTTATGGCGATAGGATTGCTCATTTATGGTGATAAGAGGTGTGCTTTATCACCCATGTACGCTAGCCGGCTGAAGGCGTAGAAAGTGAGGTAGGGGTGTTGTCCGTTCCACCTACTGCCGCTTGTCAGGGTAAGGATCGATGGGACCTCACCTCACCTACCCCCACTCACAGAGAGAATGAACGAGGAACATTTGCCTATATATGCATGGGATCAGTCCCATAAGAGGTACGCAATATCCAACGCACAACCCTCAATACTACACGCGCTCTCATCCCTCTCTTCCTCCTCCTGTTTAGTTTTACCAGAGCTAACTCAGGCATCGGAGTGCCTTCGGCTCACGGCAGCCAGGGCCTCTGACCCAAGTCTTTCTCCTTCCTTTTCAGGTTCTCGGAGTTCAGCATTCCCTGTCCTAAGAAGTTTTACCTCGATCTCATCCTAATCTAAGTAGGTGTCGTTTTTACCGCCTACAGAACCCTTTTCATGGTCTTCACGAAGAAAATCCCCATGCATACGCAAAACCAGGGCAGCACAATGTAGTACACGTAGCTCGAAAAACAAGAAAATGTGATCAACGTATAAGCAAGAAAAACAGGGAGGAAAATACAGGCCAGCCATTACGTTCCCTATGTAGGAAATAGGAATGGAAACAATATCACCTTCAACTTATTCCTCACATACTGGTCATTCACTTGAAAAGAATACCGAGGATCAGAAAAATACCTACTAATATGTTTACAAGGTTACAATAGGTATATACAATGGATATCTATGGGAATTCACTCAAATAGACCACCAAGCATCTGGATACATTTACAATAATATGATACAGGACTTGAGCAAAAAAGTAACAAGCGCAATTTTCGCCAAAAAGTGCTAGAAATAGATCCCTATAGAATTCAACAGAGAGTAGATCTACAGTGATCCACTTGGATTAGTTTAGGAGCAATTCCCTACCCCGTAACTCATTAGAAAAAACCCTCACAATCAATCCTTGTAGGAGTATTATGGACCCCAACATGTTTATCAAACGATTACAAATGGGGAAATTGTCATCATGCATGTATGCAACGTATGTGACTAATAATTGAAAAGATAGATTTATTTTTAATGTTAAATCAGTACAATCCCAGGAATGACACACAATCAAACAATCAGTACAATCCCGGGCTTTTTTTCTTTTTAATCTCATTCACAAATATGTTAAATTCATCTTTGAAGTCTCTCACCATGCTCACAACTTCTTGTACTAACTAGTAATTACCCATGCAATTTGCCATTACTTTAGGTATGTATGATGCATGTCTGTATAATATGCTCCATTTGTGTCTCTGCTTATTAATGCGGTTCCAACAACAAAGAGCACAATTTTAGACCTCGTCAGGTGTCTCTCCAATTTGATACTCTGTCTTTTATATCTATAAACTTTAGGTCATCCAAAAGCTGGCATCTAACTAAGTTATCTTCTAAAGAAAATGATATGGTGTAACCTTCATCCAGCACCCATATCCACAGATACTTATCATAGACAGTAACCTATGCATTTTTTTTTATGAATGGTGCAAACTATGCATTTATGACAATGTAAGACCCTCTGATCATTAAAAGAATGAACCTCAACACAGGCATATTGATCCAACTAAGCCCCCTCTTGCGAGTTAACCCAAGTATTTCAAAATTAAAAGAGACTTTCACTTGACTAAGAAAGTGTTTGCGTTTTACCAAGGCTAATCCAAAAAGGAATTTCCATGTCTAAATAGATGGATGGTTCATCACCTGGTCTCATCAATAGTTAAAATAAGGTTTTTCACATGAATAAATTATGAATGTTTCATTGTTATAGTGTTAAAAGATTAGTCAAAAACTTACAACAGCTTGTCGCACACGGGTCATATCATTTGTATCAATGGCTCTCTCAATTTGTATCTTTTTTTCCCAGAAAGATTAGGTTAATTTGTAACTTCTTTTTTGTGTGAGGTGAATAACGATACCATTAGCACCTAATTGTCAATTCTGTATTTTTAATAATTATTAATTCATCTAATATGTGTTTAAAAATAATCTTTTCATAAAAAATTCTTAATTTAATTATCATTTGAGATTTTCATATTTAGTATAACTACTAAATGTTAAATATCTTCATTGAAAACAAGTATTGATTTGTCAATTTTCAGTAATGTAAAATCTTCACCAATGGTGCATCCCCACACAGATGTTTCCATCTCAATAAAAAATGGGGTCCCACATGAGAAAATTCCCCTTTTATGGAACCTTGGAGAAAGCTGGACTATATTTTGTACAAATTTATAACTTTTGAATGTAATGATATTATTTCTTGTACTCATTTCTTCTCTCCTAAGCATCATACCAGAACACAGAGAAGAAGAATAAGAACACCAACAAAAGAAACCATGCGAAATTCTTCCTCCCAAGGTTTTAACAAAAACCCCCTAGACATCTCTTAAACCCTAAAACCAATCTCCAAAATCCCTAATGGGTGTGCACAAGCTTCCATGGAAAGGTTTAAGGTCCCATGGGTTAGCCTACATGAACTAGGTTTAACCACCTGAGCACTAAAAGGGGCTTCCTACCAATTGAGCACCGCTCAAAATTTTGGAAATCATTTTCCAACCAAAAAAAAAAAAAAAAAAACCTTACCCAAAGCATACAAAATGGTTACCATTGAAAAAGCCAAAATGCAAGCCTTCCAAGACTCAAACCATCCCACTCATGCATCAAATTGAGCCAAAACCTTGAAATTGGCATCCACAAAAAACTAAATCACTCCAATGGACCCAAAACAGTCCCAAAGAGTGAACAAAAACCCAAATCCTAACCCCCTAGCTTGCCACATACAGATTGTTAGGTCACAAAGTCAAAGACCAAAGAAAATTTCCCGACCTCCTACCTTGTCATATACAACTTGATAGGTTACAAGGTCAAAAGCAAAACTTCCTTTTAACCGCCTAATGCGCAACATAAAGCCTTTAGGCTCACAAGTTCAACAAAAAATGAATAAATAAATAAACACAAAAAAAAACCCAAAATCCAAAATCAAAACTCAAAATCCAAAATTCTCAAAAACCCAAATCTAAATCCCTTATGTCATTTTCAAAACTTTACCTTGAGATGGTACATGATCCCTCTCACCGCCATAAAATTTCCTTAGAGACTCAAAAAGCTACTATATCAAAAGAAAATTGCTCAAGACTCTTGGTCAAGTCAAAAGCTCTCCTTCAAAACTCAAAAGTTCTCTTTGAGGCACACCGGCTACAAAGTTATGTAACTTGTCGCTGTACCTCGAGGGGGCATCTGTTGAACCAAAAATGTCACTTCGCCTCTTCATACATAAAAGAAGTTACATGAATCTGCTGTTGACACCTCATTTGGCCCCCTATGATAGCCTTAAATACCTATCATATATAGCGGTGCCCCCATTTCACCCACAATTGAAAGATTAATGACATAATTCAGATTAATTAACGATGATGAAGATGCTTGTTGATAATTTTAGACTTAGTTCAACAATCTCTAGAAGTTCGTGAGAGAAAACGCCGGGTCGCGTCAAGATCTTGAGCCCAATGCACCACTCACAGAAGGAACAAACCATGACACCAATTATACCATTTCCGGACCACTTAAGACATGCTTAGGCCAATCCCTCCAAAGAACATGCTTAGTTTGCCAAAATGTCACCCGATTAGCCTAAGTTAGGAAATCGAATCCATTGGTCCAGAGACCCCCCTTGTTTTTTAGCCCCTATCTGTCAAGACATTTAGACCATTGGATTCCTCACTTCGAGAGCTTTCCGACAATATGTAGAACGTCCAAATCCGATAAGCGGATCAAAAGTTATGAGTCTTCGAAGTTTGCCTTAGAAAACGTGACGAAACTCCATCTAGGCACCACCCCTGTGGCACCCACCCTACTAGAATTTATCTAGGCGCCCCATGCTAGGCGTCCACATAGCCCAGGGCCACCTAGGCACCCCATGGTGGGCGCCCAGCCTCCAAATTTCACTAGTTGGCCTAAAAGTAGCCCGGGACCACTCAACATAGGGACCAAACTCCGAAAATGAATCGACTCCACCTAGGCACCACCCATGTGGCGCCCACCCTACTAAGTTCCACATAGGCACCCCATGGTGGGCGCCCACCTTAAAATTTACTTGTTTGGTTCGAGATTAGACCGGGACCACTCATACATAAGGACCAATCATCGAAGATGAACCGAACCACTTAGGCACCACCCATGTGGCGCCCAGCCTTTAAATCCACTTGGGCACCACCCATGTGGCGCCCAGCCTTGAAATCCATCTGGGCACCACCCATGTGACGCCCAGCCTATTAAGCGCTAATGTAGGTCACCCCAGCTGAAGATATATCCGTTCAATCTCGGCTCTAAATGGGACCAAGGACCAAAAGCGAAGCACAAACCAGCTGGGCACCACCCTATGGGTGCCCACTCTCTCCAGGACCACCTAGGCGCCACCTTGTGGGCACCTAGACTGTGCAGGCCATATGGGCGCCACCCCATGGGCGCCCATCTTTTCGCAAACCCTAATTCACCCCAAACCTATATAATCCCTTTTAACTTCGTTTACAAGGGGAGGCTACCCAAAAACCCTAAGAAAAGAGGCAAAAAGAGAGAATAAGCAAGAAGAAGAGAGGTAGCCACCATTAGAGAGAGAACTTCAAATCTAGAGAAGGAGAAAGGGAAATAGAGGGGGAGACTTCCATATCTTCAACTAGATTTTATTGGTCTTTGCGAAAGTTTCGCTTTAGGAACTTGAGGAACGCGTCATATACCGGTATTCCTACATCTCTCCTTTCTTTTTCTACATTCCATTACCATTCATGCTTAAAAATATGTTTAGGACCATTTGAGCATTATAGATCTACATTAACTTGTGATAGATCTAATATTAGCATCTCATCATATTAGGAACATGTTTAGGTTCATTCTAACATAATAGATTTGTTTTAATTTCGTAGTTCTAATTGCATAGCTAGATTAGATCTCGCATTAGCATCATCATTATCATCATTTATACCAAAGAGGTTGCGAGAAGCCCTTGGCAGAAAGGCTGGGCGCCACCCACTGGGCGCCTGCCCTTTCCCGAACCACCTAGGCGCCACCCACTGGGCGCCTGCCCTCTCTCGAACCACCTGGGTGCCACCCCCTGGGCGCCTACCCTTCTAAGACAGGGTCCGGGTTCTAGATCTCCGCTAGTTGCATTGTTTGCTCGTAGGTTCGTTAGTTGCAATCGCTAGTAGTTCGAATTAATACATTAGCATCAGTCGCTGAATATCGGAAGTTGTGTTGAAAACACTAATATTCTTGTGCATTCATTGTGTTCCGTTGAAAACCCTGACTGAGCAGGGTAGACACCACAGGTGTGGCGCCCAAGTGGATTTCTCCACTTTTGTGCACAACTTCCGATCTTCCGCATTTAGTTCATTTAGAAACTACATGATGATGATATGTTTGTTTGTTTGATCTATTCTGAACCTTGAATTATCATATTTGTCACCCTTCACATCATATCATTTGAATCACACAACCATAGAAAATCTCAAAAAATAATAAAACATAAAATCCCTTCTTCTCTTTCCTTACTCTCTAGTAAATTAGAGAAGAAAATTAAAAAAAAAATTAAAAGATATCTAGAAAATCCAAAAATAATAGTTAGATAGTCTAGGTTATTGAATTTAGCGCCTAAATAGGATAAATCATAAGATTAATTAAAGCATCATAATTAGCTAACTTAAGAAACATCAAATCATGAAGAGCCCTAAAACCTTAAGACCCTAATTAATTCGGATTTAGAAATAATTAAGAACTTTAAAAACACAAAAACTTAAAACCACAAAAGACAACCACCTGGGCGCTACCCCCTGGGCGCCCATCCTTCCACAACCACCTGGGCGCCACCCCCTGAACGCCCAGCCTATTCAGTCCCTAAGACACCCCGGTTAAAGCTTATGTTAATTAGTTAAGACCTTAAACTAATCCGAATCAATACAGTAAAAGATTTTAAACCTAGAATAAGTAAACCTTAATTAACTTAACCTCGAATTAACTCAAAAACTCAAAACCAACAAAACTCCAAAAGTCCACCTGGGCACTACGCTCTTGGCGCCCATCCTATTCCATCACTAAAGAACCCCTAATTTAAACTTCTAATTAATCACAACCCGAATTTAATCCTAGTTAACATAATAAAACACCTTTTATATTTAAGAAACTCGAAACCTCAATCAATTTAGACTTAAACCAGCCTAAAAACCAAAATCAACACGAAACCATAAAACAGACATCTGGGCGCCACCCCCTGGGTGCCCAGCCTGCACTGCCACATGGGCACCACCCTCCTGGCGCCTATCCTATCCCATTCTCTTATAAACCACCACTTAATTAAACTTAATTGATTAAACCCAAATTAACACCTTAAAACATTGTTAACCTAAAAGACTTGAAACCTCAGTTGATTTGGACTCAAACCAACTTAGAAAATACAAAACAAATAAACCACAAAATATCCACTTGGGCGCCACCCCTTTGGTGCCTATCCTTCCGCATCCACTTGGGCACCACCCTCCTGGCGCCCATCCGACCCAATCACTAGGAAACCCCACTTGGAATTAAATTCGAATTCAATCACGATTAACACACCGGAACACCCTTGAAATCTAAAACAATCGAAACCATAAGCCCGAATAGACTTAAAACATCGAACCAGCTCAAACATACCAGACGGACACTTGGGCACCACCCCCTGGGCGCTCATCCTATCAAATCCACCTAGGCACCACCTTCTGGGCGCCCAGCTTCCCCAGTCACTAAAGCCTAATTAATTGAAGCGGAATTTAATCTTAATCAATGCAACAGAAAACTTTTAATTTAAAATACATCTAACCATAAATGCTTAACCGCAAATCAACCTAAAAAATACGAAACTGACCCGAACCACAGAATAGTTCACCTGGGCGCCACACCTTTGGCGCCCATCTGTCAAATCCACCTGGGCATGACACCCTAGGCACCCAGCTTCCCCGTTTTCAGAAAAACCAAATTCACAACTTAACCCAATTAATTGATGTTTAAATAAATCCCAATTGAATACGAATAGTATCCCATATCCAAACACACAAAGTCCTTTAATCAATTTAAACTTAAATTGACCTAAGAATCACCAAACCAACCGAACCTCGGCACAGTCATCTGGGTGCCACCCCTTGAGCGCCCATCTTCCAAATCCACCTGTTTTCATAAAGAACCCCAACCGACAACTTAACATAATTAATTAATATTCGAACCAATCCGATTCAACATATTAAAACACTTTTAACTTAAAACGTTTGAAACTTTAATCGATTCGGGCTTAGCACCCAAAGCCCTTACGAATCGACAAACAACCACTTAGGCACCACCCCTGTGGCGCCTAGCCTACACTATAACCTTGGTTCACAACTTCATTTAAAATGAGTAATTAAACATCTTATAACTTAAAACAATTAAAACCAAAGACCAAAGACCAATATCAAATATCAAATTCCATCCAGAATACCTGAAAATCTCAAGCCATCCACCTAGGCGCCACCGCCTTGGCGCCCATCCTCTCATTTGCACTAAAACGCGAATTCTCAGTTTCATCTCAAAATCTGGATCTGAATCCCTTTGACATTTGAACACCAGAGAATTAAAACAATTTGAAACATTAAAACTCACCAAGTAAGAACCCCTGGTATTTCGAAAACAATATCGATACCATCGTCACTAGCCAAACCACCCAGAAACAGCCACTTAGGCGCCACTGTCTGGGCGCCCAAGTCACTAGAGTAATCTAGGCGCCATCCCCCTGGCGCCCAAGTCCTCTGTCAACCCCGTTTCACTTATTTCAACCTCATCTCACGTTTTAAATTAAAACCATAAATTCCAGAACCTTAAACAACTTAAACAGAACTCCAAAATACATTTAATCCACCTCTTAATCAATCTTCAACTCAAAACAAACCGAACCAATTAAAAATCACGATTAATAAGTTGCTTAGGCGCTGAACCATCAAACTCAGGCTACTCATACCTAGGATTAGATCAGATTATCAGATTAGGTAGCTTAGAGCATTAGGCTTCGCCCTGTCACTTTTCCTGCGTAAATCCAAGTAAAAATCCCCCAGTTAGGCCCTTCTAGCCAGATATCAAAAGGCCATAAAAACTATAAAACCAACAAAATAAACCCAAAAAGATTTTCCTTTTATTTCTTCCTCCACCTCAGGTGCCAGATATTTAATTGAACTTAATGATAAAAGGGAATAAAGAACCGATTTCTAAAATTGAAAAAATGAGAATAACGAGATGAGATGAGTGATTTCGCACACACTTTTAATAATCACGGCCCATCTGCCACCCTAAAACAAACACTGGCCCATTGGCCACCTCGAATCAATTTTGGCCCATCGGCCACCTTCAATTAATTATGGCCCATTGGTCTTTTACTTTTATCACTCGTATATCGCACACAAAAAACACAGAAATCACAAGTTAAAGTCTCATTTGCATCATCATTTTGGTTTGAAAAATCAGCCTTTAAACCCTATTTTGCCAAGGGATCAGAAGGGGGTACCCGAAAACGGGGCCGATCCTCTTCTTAAATATTTGGCACCTCCCCCTCTTTTATTTTATTTTCTTTATTTTAGCTATTTTATTTTACTTGGATGTACTACGACTATGCTATGTAAGGATTAACCTTTATTCGGACTTTAACTCATGACCTTGAATTGACCCTAAATTAAATAGACCCAAAGAGACCCAAATTAATGTGACAGGACAACCGTCGTGTGTTGCCGGCAGTACATTAGACGAGAGGAAAAACCCACCTTATTATTTTTCTCCCCATATTTCTTCGACTTTTGTCGAAGAACGGTGTCACAGCCATACCGTAGCTGGCGATCGTGATCCATCGATTTTGAGGGCAGTCGGAATCCTCATTTTCATTGTAAAATTTAAATAGCATATATAGATGAATGGAGATTTCCCCAAAACATGCCTCTCTTAGAGAGGAAAATGGGGGGGGGGGTCGAAATTCACATCCGACAGCTGCATCAGGCCATAATGGGCTAAGCTGCTTCTAGCAACAAGTCTTGACGAAACCATTTGAAAATCCCAGAGTCATTCAAAACATTCATTAGAAGTGTATGCATGAAGTTTTGGGTCATTTCAACATCATTTGCCTGACTTCACTCTTCTAATAGCCAAACAGGAGCTCCTGACAGTGGTGAAGTAGAGGACCTTATTTCACAAAACAGAGCACACAATTGGCCTAAAAAAGTCGCTAGAAGGCTCTACATCAAAATTCAGGTCATTCTGACACCGTCTGGCCCAAAATGCAAAAGTCGCATTCTCCACCCGGCAAAGTTAGCCGTTACTGTGACAATAGCATCGGAGACATCAAATCTTCAATTAGATCGTGCGGATTGTCTTAAAATACCCCGAAGAGGCTCAATGTAAATTTCAAGTCAATCCAACAACGTTTGACTAACATCAAACCTCAAGTAGCAAAATCAGGCCTCCTGCCGACCGAGATCGCTGAAGTCATCACTCATCAAACAAAGTATATTGATAGTTTCAAAATACCTCTAAAGGGCTACATATTAAGTTTCAGGTCATTTCGACATCATTTGTCACATCTTTGAAACCCCCCTGATCGCTTAACCAGGTCTCCTGGCGACAGAGCCCCTTGGGACCATGATTTGCAAATCAGAGTTGATTGATCACCCTAAAATGGTCCCACAAGACTCCATATCAAATTTCAGGTCAATCAAATATCGTTTGACCGTACATCAAAACGCGACGTCTTCCTTGTGATAAAATCAAGTCTACCAGCGACAGGGTCCCTGATGGCTTAAAAATTCAAACCAAAGCCTATGGTTGGTCTTATTTCTTACCCATGAAGCTTCATCTCAAATTGCATGTCATTTTGACATCGTTTGAGCCAATTTTAGGTTCTAGTGGCAAATCGGCACCCCTACGCGACTAAGTCATTGACTTTCCTGAAAATCAAAAATATTATCTCTCATTCTGCACGGCTTCTCGTCAAGTTTTTTGTAGGGAAATTATGCCAAAAAATGTGCAAAAATACCAAGAAAATATGTCAAAACGAAAAAAAAAACCAAAAAAAATCAAAAAAAGGGACCGATCAAACAAAACTGCCCTAGGGTCTCTAGCGACCCTGGAAATCCGGGTTGCCAGATTTCATCGAAAACCTATTGTTGGGTCATTTTTTTCATTTTCCAGCCATTTGGCCTCTGTGATTTTCTAAAAATTTGATGTTTGGGGTACGAAATCCCTCGATTTTTTACAACATCATGGATTCGCCGACGAAATCATGGGCTCGTCATCAAACACCTTGAAATCGTCATCCGGCCAACCAAGAAAGCGTACCTTCTGCCTAACCAATTGAGAAATCGACAGGATGGATGGTATTGGCCCACCGGCAACAATCAACGTCTGAAATTGTATGATCATCCGACAACAATTGATGTGAGAAATTTGTTGGTGATCAAGGCTTCCTACATTGCGTACAGAATTTCAAAAGCGATGAAATGGCCCAGGACTATTCAAGCACTTTCGCATCCACTTAATGTGGTTTATGACCTATTTTTATGACAAATTAATGTGGTTACTTGCCCATTATCATGGACAGTCCAATCAAAATCCAAGAAAGGGGAGTTACAAGTCAAGGCAATTATGGTATTAAACCATGTAACTCCTCCCATCAATTCTCAAATAGCCAATCAAAAACCAATAAAAAGAAGTTACAAAAACATAAATCCAAAATGTGTAACTCCTCCCATCATGGAGTATTGATGCAATTTTTGCTTTTAAAGCTCATAAACTCCCCCCATGGCCACCAAAAGCCTATAAAAGGAGGTCATTTCCACCATTTCAGGGCATGTTCTTCCAACGTTGCATGTTCTTCCAACGTTGCATGCTTTTCTGATTGACGCACAAGCTCTCCATCGTTGTTACTACGCTCCTACGAAGGTATCTCCTTCGTTGAATAAGTTCTTCAACAGCCACTGTAAGGTCCGCGACCTTACTGGGTTAGTTGGGCCCAATAGCAGGTCGTTGACCCGTTTATTTTGTATTTACTATAATTAATTGCATTGTTAGATAAGTAGCTGGATTTAGATCATGGACGAGTTTCTTTTAGCATTAGAATAAGGTGTTTGCTCCTTTCCTGGATCAGTTTGTGATAGTCTTCATCGATAATGTATTGGTGTATTCAAAGTCTAAGGAAGGGCATAAGCATCAGTTAAGGACATCATTGCAGCTTTTGAGAGATAATCAACTATATGCTAAATTGAGCAAATGTAAATTTTGGTTGGAGCAAGTAGCATTTTTGGGCCATATTAGAATAAGGTGTTTGCTCCTTTCCTGGATCAGTTTGTGATAGTCTTCATCGATAATGTATTGGTGTATTCAAAGTCTAAGGAAGGGCATAAGCATCAGTTAAGGACATCATTGCAGCTTTTGAGAGATAATCAACTATATGCTAAATTGAGCAAATGTAAATTTTGGTTGGAGCAAGTAGCATTTTTGGGCCATATTATTTCTAAGGATGGATTGACAGTGGACCCTAAAAAGGTAGCAACAGTTGTTAATTGGGATAGTCCACGAAATGTAGTGGAAATTTGCAGTTTTCTTGGACTTGCAGGCTACTACAGGAGGTATGTGAAAGGGTTTTCTACCATAGCATCCTCGCTCACTAAGTTAACAAAGAAGGATGTTTCGTTTGTGTGGACAGACAAATGTGATAAGAGTTTCCAAGAGCTGAAAACTCGGTTGACTTTAGCACCCATACTTGCCTTACCCTCTGGCAGTGGAAGATTTGTAGTTTATACAGATGCATCAAGAATTGGACTGGGCTCTGTTCTAATGCAGAATGACAATGTGATAGCCTACGGGTCGAGACAATTAAAAGATCATGAAAAGAAGTATGCCACACATGACTTAGAGTTGGTAGCAGTGGCATTTGCATTGAAGTTGTGGAGGCATTATTTGTATGGTAAAAGATTTGAGGTGCACATGAATCACAAGAGCTTGCAATATCTATTTATGCAGGATGATTTGAATAACAGACAACGGAGGTGGATAGAGTACATAGAGGATTATGATTTTTTGATCAAGTACCATCTTAGGAAGGTGAATGTTGTAATAGATGCTCCATCTTGGGAAGGTGAATGTTGTAACAGATGCTCTTAATCGAAAAGCAGTTTTCAGTGGATGTAAAATGCCAAAATGGAGATGGATGGAGCAGTTCAGGGACATGGATTGTCATGTCCCCCGAACCCGATTAGAGAATAAACCAAATCCGGGGAGTGAAATTTAGAGCTAATTAAAAATTTTGCCCTTTTAGGCCCAAGGATCGTAAGTCCGCTGTGTGGATATTGTTTTTCAAACCTCAAGAATATAACACTATGCGAAATCATGCAATTCGAGGCATATTTAAAGATCAAACAATGGATACTAAATCTCATTTATTAATTTAAAGTTGCAAAGAAACAATTAAAGCTACTCAAATGTTAAGTTATTTACAATGGCCAACCCAAAACTAAGGCCATTAAATACCATAGAATCAAAGAAAGAAAGGTTCAACAATGATACGCAATAAAAGAATAACAAATCTAATAAATGTTCCCCAAATGTGTCACTCTCATGCCGGATATGATGACGCTACTCTACGTCATCGACACACCACTCTCGCTCCTCCTCATCTAATTGGAGATCCTCTGGGATCTCCTCACCTGCCTACTTCTCATAGAAGTACTCACCTGGGGTGTCTGCACACCAATGAACAAAGTGAACAACATGTTGAGCAATAGATAAACAAAGTACAATAAAAACATACCATGCATCAAGTATAAGAGTAAAGACGAGTACAATAATCAAGAGAATACAAGGAATCAAAGTTAGGCATAAAGCTTGAATAAATAACCATCAGAACCAACAACAAGAGTCCTAGCAATTCTAACAATCACCACTATACGAGCAATGCAATGCAAGTAACAAGAAGGAGACTCCGAAAATGTCCAAGCCATCTCACAGGGTACTAGAAACAATCTCAATCCGGACTACTAATACCAAAGTCCGGCTCCAGGGGGGATCCAAGCTCCCGGTCCTGGGAATAGTAGCACGGTCCAAGCGCGCTCCCAACTATTCAACGCCATGGACGCCGTCCAAAGCTGACTGCCCACCCCGATGTCCGAGTAAACGGCCCATCAATAAAAACCCCAAACTGCAGTTGGCCATGACATGCAAACAACGACCAGTGGTGCTGACACAGGGAAAACGAGACAAGCAAGTCTGGCTAGTTTAATAAATGAGACATGATCATAGGGATTATCACTTTCAAACAATACAAGACAAATCAATCACACCTGATAATGCCTTATAACTAGCCAATCATGTTCATCAATACTTGACACAGGATCCTAAAATACACTCTAAGTCAGGTACAAGACCTAATTCTACAAGAGATTATGTTTCATAGTTCATTTAGTGTATTATGCCAAGAGAGTCTACAAGGAATATTTACAACGGATACAATTTAACAAGTCAAGGAAGATGTTACAATCCAATCCTAGGCAAGTGGTGACATCCATGTATTCAACATGTTCTAACAGAGTACGTGTGGAATTGGATCAATGATGCTTCAAAAATTCCTTGGTATATAATCATGTCAAGCATATGTTGATTCAGTTCCATACGCATTCGGTTAACCCATATTTTAATACACGAATACCGAGGCACCTATCAAAGTATACCAAGTCACATGCTTTGATTCAATCCCCATTAATGGTCACATGAAGTAGGCTAAGGGTTTTTCCAACATCTAAGGACCAAACCTGGGTCATCAGTTTCCTCTCTAATTAAACAGACAATTTGCTCAATTCGGTTAGCCTTCGGTCGACCTTTGGTTGACTGAACCCACTATTCTGTTGACCGAACTTTGGGTTCGGTTGACCGAACTCCGACTTAGGCTAACCCTGCTCTCTGGAATCGGAACCGAGGCTGAGTTCGGTCTACCGACACCTTGACAGAACCTCAGACAGCCCGTCCAACGAGTGATTAGAATTTCCGGATCATTCCGCTTCAACTCGGTCAGTTGTCGGTTCACATTCGGTTAACCGAACTCCAATGTTTAGTTAACTGAACCTTCACCGAGCCCCAACCGAACTCTGTTAGAGGCTAAAACAGCTCTCTAGATTCGGAACCGAACCAGAGTTCGGTCGACCGACACCTTAACCGAACTGAGGCGTTCTGAACATGAATAGTTCCATTTCAGATCATTTCAGAAACCCTTCCACACCATTTGATTTTTCTCCATTCCTAAGCCTTTCCAAAGGCTAACACATGCACAAGAATGAGCCTCCGTGCTCTCCCAACAATCCATTCCATCATCATTACATTCATTCTAGCAATTAACACATCTTAGAATTACCTATTTAAAAATTAACTAACCCAAATCCCCAAAACCTAATCTAGCATGTTAATTCCACATCAATATCATAAACAAGCTTGGAACTTGGGAATTCTAACAAGAAAACATAGCCAATCAATGGAAACATACACACATGCTTAATTATACAATGAAAATCTACTTGCCTCAACCAAGAAGATGATTGAAATTGGAAAAACTTGAGGAGAAGCTCTACTACCACAGAAACCACGATCTAACCCAATCAAACGCAATCTAAATCGCAAAGAAGAAGAAAGAAGAGAGAAAGATCAAGATCAAACCTAAATCTAACCAAAAGAGAAAAATGATAGAAAGACGAGGGTGAGGGAAATCTTACCAAACCAGGATCAATGGAAAGAGGAAAGTGCGAGGAAGAAGAGGTGCGATTTGGATCGAGGAGATGATCACTCAGGGAAGGAGTTCTGGAACTTGAGAAGATGAGGAAGATGAAGATGGTTGCTGTAGCTCTTCATTGCAGAGAATAAGATTATATTAGGGTTAAGACTAGGGTTAAGGAAGAAGAGAAAGAGAAAATGACAAGTTTGCCCTCAAGTGGGTCCGGTGAAGAAATGGGCCACTTGAAGGGTTTCTGATCTTCGGATTGCGACGAGCCAAGAGACAAAAATGATCAGCGCGATGAGACCTTTCCAACGAACCCAAAATCACGGTGATCGAAATTTTTCGGAAAAATACTCAATTTTCCCTAAATTGCTAACTACCCCCCTGTTATGATCAAACGAACTCGAAATCACACGAAACTTCGCAGACACTATTCTAATGCTAAAAGAAACTCGCTTATGATCTAAACCTACCTAATTATCTAACAATACAATTAATTATAATAAATATAAAATAAATGGGTCAACGGGCCTACTATTGGGCCCAATTGACCCAGTAAGGTCGCGGACCTTACATGGATGTGGAAGTATGGCCTGTTAGTGAGAAAGTTCTCGTTGCTACTATGGGAGTTTGGGAGCCAGAAATAGTTAATAGGATAAAAAAAAGCTTAGAAAGATGACCCAGAGTTGCAAAGAATCATTGATCATATTGATGGCAATCCAGAGTTCAGATTGATTGGTAGAGTTCTATATTGCAAGGATAAGTTGGGTGTGCCAGATGTTCATGACATCAAGTCAGAGCTGATGACAGATGCGCACCACACCAGATATTCTGTTCACCCGGGGAGCACTAAAATATATTAGAATTTGAAGAATCACTATTGGTGGGTGAAAATGAAGAAAGAGATTGCAGAATTCATTTCTAGGTGTATGACTTGTCAGCAGATTAAGGCAGAGCACAAGAAGCCTCCTGGTTTGCTTCAGTCGTTGGATATTCCTAAGTGGAAATGGGAGAACATTACAATGGATTTCGTGTCGGGATTGCCGAACACTAGGAAGGGCAATGATGCTATTTGGGTAATTGTGGATAGATTGACGAAGTCAGCACATTTCCTCCCATTCAAGACTGGTCAGATTATGAACAAGATGACTACGTTGTACAGAGACAATATAGTCAAACTACATGGAGTGCCTAAGTCCATAGTATCCGATTGAGACCCTAAGTTTGTCTCTCGATTTTGGTCTACATTTCAATCATCTATGGGTACTCAGTTGAAGTTTAGTACAGCTTACCACCCTCAAATAGATGGGCAGTCAGAGTGTACCATCCAGACTTTGGAAGATCTTTTTAGAGCCTGTGTTTTGGATTTCAAGAAGAGTTGGGATGAAAGTTTGCCTCTATGTGAGTTTGCCTACAATAACAGCTATCATTCAAGTATTGGTATGGCACCATTTAAGGCATTATATGGACGGATATGTAGAGCTCCAGCATGTTGGGAAGAAGTAGGAGTTTGGAGTTTTCATGGCCCTTCAGAGATTGCAGATTCCAGTGAGAAAGTCAGAATTGTCCAGATGAGAATGAAGGAATCACGTGTTAGTCAGAAAAGCTATGCGGATAAGAGGTGGAGACCTCTAGAGTTTCAGGTGGGAGATAAGGTATTTCTGAAGGTATCTCCGATGAGAGGTGTTGTCAGATTCAGGCAGAAAGGGAAGCTTGCCAAGAGGTTTGTGGGACCGTTTGAGATCAAGAGCAGGATTGGAGACATGGCTTCTCGTCTTGTGCTACTGCCTGAGCTAGCAGGTGTGCACGACGTATTTCATGTCTCAATGCTTCGGAAATATATTCCAAATCCTACTCATGTGTTACAGCACGAGCTACTTCAATTACAGGTAGATGCAACCTATGTGGAGTGGCCAGCGCAGATTATTGACACGAAGGAGGTAGTGCTGCGTACCAAGACGATCCAGTGAGTCAAGGTACAATGGGAGCATCACACTCCGGAGGAAGCTACGTGGGAGCTTAAAGACCAGATGCAGAAGGCGTATCCCCATCTCTTTCCTGATGAGGTATGTTTAGGCATTTGGGGGACCAAATGTTCTTTTTAGAGGTGAGAGATGTAAGGTCCGTGACCTTACTGGGTTAGTTGGGCCCAATAATAGGCCGTTGACCCGTTTATTTTGTATTTATTATAATTAATTGCATTGTAAAATAATTAGGTGGGTTTAGATCATGGATGAGTTTCTTTTAGCATTAGAATAATATTTGCGAAGTTTCGTACGATTCTGAGTTCGTTTGATCATAGCAGGGGATAGTTTGCCATTTAGGGAAAAATTGAGTGTTTTTCCGGAAAATTCCAATCACCATGATTTTGGGTTCGTTGGGAAGGTCTTATCGCGCTTATCGTTTTTGTCTCTTGGCTCATCGCGATTTGACGATAAAAAACCCTTCAAGTGACTCATTATTTCACTGGACCCACTTAAGGGCAAAATTGTCCTTTTTCCTCTCTTATTCTCTTAAAACAGAGATTTACCCTAACCCTAATCTCATTCTCTACAACGAAAGAGCTACAACAGCCCTCTTCTTTTTCCTCTTCATCTTCTCAAGCCCAAAACTCTTAGGATAGATCATTTCGAAGATCCGAACCGCTAATCTTCTTCCTCGCGATCTCCTCTTTCCATTTTTCCTAGTTTGGTAAGATTTCCCTCACCCGCATCTTCTCAATCATCTTCTTTTTTTATTAGATTTAATTTGTTCTTGATCATTTTCTTCCATTCCTTCTCCTTTGCGATTTAGGTTGCATTTGGTCGGATTAGATCGTGGTTCCCGTGTTAATAGAGCTTCTCCTCGAATTTTCCCCAATTTTTACCATCTTCTTGGTTGAGGCAAGTAGATATGCAATGTACAATTTAACATGGATGCTTGTTTTATTGATTGATGTTGATCATATGATAGAACACCCTAATGCTAAGTTGTTTGAATTTGATTTGAAGCATAATATGCTAAATTAGGTTTTTGGTAATAGCAATGTTAATTTGTGATTAATGAATATGGAATGGATGTGAATGGATGGATTGTAGTTGTTGGGAGAGCATGGTGGCTCAATTTCGTGCAGGTATAACCATTGGAAGGGTTTAGAAGGGTTTGGAATGGTTTGGAATGGATTGGGGATGATTCAGAAGGGAAGATCGTCAAAAAAATGAGTTTTTGTGTTCGAACAATGGTTTGGAATAGATTGGGGATGATTCGGAAGGGAAGATCGTCAGAAAAATGGGTTTCTGCGTTCGAACGTTCGAACGTTGGGAACTGCAGATGGTTGGCTGACGATGAACGTTCGAACGTTCCTCCTGAACTTTCGAATGTTGGCATGTTCAGGAGAATGACTTGGAATGATCAAGAGTTTGAACGCGCCTCCCAAGCTTTCAAACGTTTGGGTCTTCGGGTGATTGGCTTGGAGGCTTGAACGTTCGAACGTTCATTTTGAACGTTCGAACTCTGGAACTTCCGAACATAGGGAGACCGAACGTTGAACGTTCGAACGTCCCTCTCAAACGTTCAAACATTCAACACTGCTGGTGTGTTGGCTTGGAGCAAGAGTTCAAACTCTCCCTCCAAGAGTTAGAACTCTTGGCACTTGATTCATGTTTGGTTAGGTTTCCAAGGCCATAACTTTTAAACCGCTCGTCGGATTTTCCTGAACCATATACCGTTGGAAAGCTCATTGAATGTAGAATCCAATGGTACATGTTTCGCGATGATCGGAGATTGAGAAATGAGGAAATGATGGTGATTATTGATTCAAACCATGTTTCGTTGGAAACAAGACTGTTAACCTAGGTTTGGGGACTTAAAGGCTGGAAACCCTTAACCCATTTTATGTGACTATTAATGGAATCGAATCAAAGCATGTGGCTTGGTATGCTTTGATGGGTGTCTAGGTATTTGTGTACGAAATACGGGGTAACTGAAGCGTATGGAAATAAATCAATAGATGCCTGACATGATTGTACACTAATAAATTTTAGAAGCATTGTTGATCCAACTCCACACGTACTCCGTTAGAACATGTTGAATACAGGGATGACACCACTTGCCTAGGTTTGGATTGTAATTCCTCATTGACTTGTGAATTGTATCCGTTGTTATCGTTCCTTGTACACTCTCTTGGCATAAAACACTTAACTAACTATAAAACATAAATCCTTGTAGGTTAGGACATAGACTTGACTTAGAGTGTACCATAGGATCCTGTGTCAATTATTGCTAAATATGACTGGCTAGTTATAAG
This sequence comes from Persea americana, assembly GCA_029852735.1. Classification (NCBI taxonomy): domain Eukaryota; kingdom Viridiplantae; phylum Streptophyta; class Magnoliopsida; order Laurales; family Lauraceae; genus Persea; species Persea americana. Next base: position 55,144,749 of record CM056813.1, on the reverse strand, counting down.
GGATTATCTTGTGTGCTCGACTTGTCTTGTATTGTTTTGAAAGAGATAATCCCTATGATCATGTCTCATTTATTAAACTAGCCAAACTTGCTTGTCTTGGTATTCCCTCATGTCAACACCACGTTATTACTATTTGCATGTCATGGCCAACTGCAGTTTGGGGGTTTTATTGATGGGCCGATTACTCGGACATCGGGGTGGGCAGTTGGCTTTGGACAGCGTCCATGGCGTTGAATAGTTGGGAGCGGGCTTAGACCGTGCTACTAATCCCAGGACCGGGAGCTTGGATCACCCTGGAGCCGAACTTTGGCATCAGTAGTCTGGATTGGGATTTTACTGGTACCCCGGGAGGTGGCTTGGACATCTTCGGAGTCTCCCTCTTGATTCTTGCATTTGCATGGTTTGAATAGTGGTGATTGCTAGATGATTATAGATTTCTTCTTTATTGATTCTGATGATTATTACTCACGCGATATGCCTAGCATTGTTTTATTGTACTCTTTGATCTTGTACATGTCTCTATTCTTATACTTGATGCATGGTATGTTTTTATTGTACTTTGTTTATCTATTACTTAACATAACGTTGACTCTATTCCTTAGTGTGTGACACCCCAGGTGACTGCTATGAGGAGCAGGCAGGCGAAGAGATCCCAGAGGATCTCCAACCAGCTGAGGAGGAGCGAGAGTAGCGTGCCGATGACGTATAATAGCGTCATCACTCCCAGCACATGAGAGACTTACATGGGATATGCTTTAGATTTTAATTATTCTTTTATTGGTTATTCATCATTGAACTTTTCCTCTCATTGACTTCTTTTTGTTTAAATGGCCTTGGTTATTAGGTTGGTCTTTGTAATTAATTTAACTCTTTGAATAGCTTTAATTGTTCTTTTGCAACTTTAAATTAATAAATGAGAATTGTTATTCATTGTTTTGATATTTACTATGCCTTGAATTGTATGATTCCGCGAAGGGTTATATTCTTGAGGTTTGAAATACAATATCTTCACAGTGGACTTACGATCCTTGTGCCTAGAAAGGAAAAATTTTAATTAGCCCTAAATTTCACTCCCTGAATCCGGTTTATTTTCTAATCGGCTTCGGGGGACGTGATAGCCACCACTGCAAAGTGATTGAAAACTGTTGGGGGCCACCCCCCAAGGCACTTTCATTCTATCTCAATGGCTTAGACGCAGCTCTTTAGCCTGTCTACTTGGATTTTTATTGGATATAGAATCTCTCATTAATCCTTATTCTCTAAAATTTCGAGGTTCAAGCTTAGCCAAGAGAATAAAAATGATCCACTCTTCATCAGAAGGATGACGGCGAAGTCCAAACATGATTTGCAAGCATCAATATGAATGAGTCCCTGCAATCTCTTATGAAGTCAGATCTCATTTTCTTTCTTCTCATTGTATTTGTGTTTTTAAAGAGACAAAAGTCACAAATCTTGACCTTTTTTTTATAAGAATTGTAAATCGCCTTTCACGGCACTAGAAAATCACCTCAAATGGCAAACACAACATTGCCTTTTACAGTAAACAAATGAAACTCGCCTTTCATGGTATCCAAAATTCAAATTATATCTCGTTTTTAATCACGTGTACAATGAAAGTTAGAAAAAAAATTATTTTCTTTTTTACATGAAAAGGTTGATCTACATATCACTGCTTATTATTTTTAAGTAGATTAGAAAATTTGGCATGCCCGTACACAAAGGTGGTTGTTCGCTCGTCCACGGTCACGAAAGGGTTGGAGCACACGGATTCTCGCATCCACTGACCTCGGTAGTCACGACACAATCCGCGAACACTTAGGACATCCAAATTTTTGTAGGATCCAAAAATGGGTTTCATTTTTTTATTTTTTTTCTTTTTGATTGGAACTATTGATTAGTCTTCGATATTCAGAGAAACTTCATTGAATATAGAGATGCAGAAACTAAAACATTGTTCTATTAGGCAAGATATATGCAAAATGGGAAAATGAGGGCCCGTTTGACAACGTTCTCATGTTGTTCCCTGTTTTGTGTTTAGATTAGATTGTACTTTGCAAAACTTGTTTGGAAACATTATATTAAATTAGTTTGTTGATAATATGCTGTACAAACTTGTTTGGTAATATTATAAAAGTTTAGTCCACGGAACGAAGCAAGATAATCATAGAATTTACAAATGTGGGACCCACCTGTAGAAATTACAACGTGGCACCCACCTTTAAGAATTAAGGCATGGGACCCATATTTATAGGATTTACAATATGGACCTACCTTTATAAGAATTTTAATGTGAGTCCACCTTTTTGTATATAAATATGAGACCCACCATTAGAAATTACAGCATCGTATACACCTTTGGAAATTAAAATATGGGACCCATATTCATAAGATTTACATTGTGGGTCCACCTTTTGTGATTATGACTATATGACCCACATTCATAGGATTTACAATGTGGGCCTACCTTTATTAGAATTATAATTTTGGGGCATCTTTTTTATTGATTGTGAACACGGGACGCTCCTTTAAAATTATAATGCGGTACCCGCCTTTAAAAATTAAAACATGAGGTCACGTTCATAGGATCTACAATGTGGGCCTACATTCATGAGATTTACAATGTAGCTCAGCTCTACTTTTTGTAATTGTAACCATATGAACCATCTTAAAAAATTATAAAGTGGGGCCATCTTTTTTGTGATTCTAGATACAGGGCTCACTTTTAGAAATTACAATGTGGTGCCCACATTTAGAAATTAGGACATAATGAATTATAATGTGATCCAACCATTATAGAAATTATAATATGCGCCCACCTTTTGTTATTATATCCAAGTGACCAATCTTTAAGATTTACAAAGTGGGGTCTTTGAGATTGTAAACATGGGACCTACCTTTAGGATAATTGTTTTTTAAATGGTATTCTTTAAAAAGGCAAGAGATAAGTCGGAAATTATTTCTTAAAAAATTGCTAAACGCACCCTAAATGTTAGGTGAATAATAATATCATTATTATAACCCATATAACGATATCGTTACGAGGGTAATTCTGTAAATATATATATATATGGTAATATTCAGGTGAGAGCTGTTCTCACATATTATGTGAGAACTTTTTTGTGGGGCCCAATTGTGGGCCCCATTTGGGGATGGGACCTGGGAGGATGGAAATATCTATGTGAGACTATCCCAAGTATCAAGTTTGGCCCCAAACCCATGCCCCTAACCCCTTCATCCGTGGCCCACAAGTTTAATGGCTTCATATTAAAAAAAATATTCAATCATCGATCTAACGGTTCAGTTCATTTGAATGTGTGCCAATCCTTTTGATTATTGACTATCAGAGGGTTCCCTATTGGTTGCTAGGTTTGGATGGATTGCTAATTGGGCCCCGCAAAAAAGTTCTCATATAATAGATGAGAACTAGTTCTCACTTAAATATTTTCATATATATATATATATATACATACTGCACCTAATCCGTTAATTCCGTGTTTTAAATAATCAATTTGTCTGATCAGTGTTTAAAGTTTTTTTTTTTTTTCATAAAATTCTTAATTTAATTATCATTTGAGATTTTCATATTTAGTATAACTACTAAACATTGAAAATGAGTATTGATCTGTCAATTTTTACTAATGCAAAATTTCCACCGATGGTGCATCCCCACACAGATGTTTCCATCCACCGATAGAAAATTCGCCTTTGTGGAACTTCAAAGAAAGCTGGATTATATTTCGTACACATTTTTTACATTTGAACGTGATGATATGATTCACTGTACACGTTTCTTCTCTCCTAAGCATCGTACCAGAACACACGGAAGAAGAAGAAGAATAAGAACGCCAACAAAAGAAAACATACGAAATTCTCCCTCCCAAGGTTTTAACAAAAACCCCTTAGACATCTCTCTTAAACCCTAAAACCAATCTTCAAAATCCCAATCCATGGCGGACGACCCGACACCTCGCGCCTCCTCTTCCACTGCCAGGAACCCTCTCGGCCACGCCGTGATTCCGATGGTCAACAAGCTCCAAGACATCTTCGCTCAGCTCGGAAGCTCGTCGACCATCGACCTGCCTCAAGTCGCCGTCGTCGGGAGCCAGAGCAGTGGGAAATCCAGCGTCCTGGAGGCCCTCGTCGGCCGAGATTTCCTTCCGAGGGGCTCCGACATCTGCACGCGCCGCCCGTTGGTTTTGCAGCTCGTTCACTCTACCCGGATAGGCGGCGATGGCGGTGGGGAAGATGGGTCCGAGTGGGGCGAGTTCCTGCACTTGCCCGGGAAGCGGTTCTTCGATTTCGCTGAGATTCGGAGGGAAATTCATGTGGGTTTTTTGGGTGTATTGGAATTGAATGGACTTTATAAGTCTGCATTGCTAAGTATTTTTTTTCCTTTCTTTTGTTGTTGGTGATTTTGTTGGTTGGCTCTGACTTCTGATGCTATGATGATTATAGACGAATGATGTCTGTAACCATGTGTGGAACTACAATGCAAAATTAGAAGTAGTTTGTTGTTACTGGTTTGATATACACATCCAACCATTTGGGTTGACCCAATTCCTTATGATTATTTTTTAATGGGTGTGCGCAAGCTTCCATGGAAAGACAGGAGATTGTCTAATTCATTCTGGAAATGTTATGGATTTGTGGGTCCTCCCTTATGGAATGAAAGCAAAATGCATGGTTACCGGTAAAATTCTGGAACATGAAGCTCAGTTGATAGTGAAACTCATGAAAATAGAATGATGCTTTAATGTATTGATTTTAAGCACTGTTAAATTTTAATAACTTATATTCATAATTTACACAGCGTTCTTTGAAAATTGCTAAATTACTGATTGGGTTATGAAACATGCTTTTGAATTGCCTTTTTTTTCCTGTGGTAAATTAAAGAATTTTTATAATTCAGGTTACGTGTAATGGGATCTATTAGTGCATGCAAATTGCATTATTTTCATATTTTGAGATGGCTAATGACCATGTGGAAAATGGAAATCACCAATAGCACTAAGAACAGTGGATGAAATATGGATGTAGTCTAATTCTATAGAATGTGGATGTGCCAAGAACTGGATTATAAACATAGATTCAGTGCTCACTTCTTTGACTAATGAAGTGGAGGATTTTCATCCAAACAAGTTGATGGAGATAGCTTGTATTTGTGTCTTTTGTGGTGATATTTTGTTTCTTCTGATAATTTTTTAATATAATTTTCTTTTAAGACTTTTATAGTGCTTTCCCCCTCTCGGTGTATGTTTCTGTTCTCTTACTTGGTTGTTTTCATATTGTTGGTAGAAGCTCATCCTTGCTACCCCAAGGTTGTGCGTTCAAGTCATGTTTACCTACAAAAAAACCATCTTTAATTTTATTATTGTTGTTGTTGTTGTTCTTATCATTATTATTACTAATGAACCATTTTACGAAACATCTCTTGACAACTTGAAGCCAAAGGAAACCTCATTGGTTATAGATGCAGTAATCCTTTATTATGGAGACTTTTTTAAAGTTAATTCTTTTTATAATATACAGTTCTTTTACTTCAGTTTTCAAAACTTTCTTATCCACTAGTTTATCAATCCAACTCTTTACAAACTAATGTTCAGTTCCCGAACCCATCCTGTGAAATCTGTTAGAGAACAAAGAAGAGAAATCTTGCCAACCCTGTTAAACATTTTTACTGCAATGGGTATGTTATTGATTGCTGGTCGGCTATGGAAATCTTGGTAGCCCTGTTAAGCAATTTTACTGCAATGGGTATGTTATTGATTGCTGGTCGGCTATGGACATGTATCATCATTTTAACGTTACCATACTTAAATCCTTGGGAAAAAGGGGCTCCCCTGGTAACATCTGGTGATCTCCATTTATCTCTGCCCATCAGGGGTCTATGAATTCATATAACATCCTTTTGCTATCTTCTTCTTCTTCCTGTTTTTCCCCTTTTCCCATCAGTACATATTACATTATGCACACACAGAACAGGCATGGTTGGTTATATACTTGTATTTGTGTGTGGTGTACCATTTTTTTTCATTGTAGAACATTTGCTTAAACTGTTCTCGTGGCCTTTAGATTTCTACTATTAACTTATTGCTTTGAAACTGTAGGCTGAAACAGAGAGAGAAGCTGGGGTAAACAAGGGAGTTTCTGACAAACAGATACGATTAAAGGTGTTCTCTCCAAATGTTCTTAATATCACTTTGGTGGATTTGCCAGGAATAACAAAGGTTCCAGTTGGGGACCAGCCAAGCGATATTGAGGCCCGAATCAGAACGATGATATTGTCATATATCAAACATGATACTTGTATAATATTAGCTGTTACACCAGCAAATTCAGACCTGGCCAATTCAGATGCACTTCAGATGGCAAGAATTGCTGACCCTGATGGTAAAATCTGCAAAATGCACTATTGTTGTTTTTATTTTATGAGTTGGTTATTTATAGGACAACAAAGAAGGATAAAAAGGCCATGACAGATTTAATATAGTTTTTTTATGCTGTTGTGCCAATCCTTAACTATGCTACTATTTATTGACACTTGACAGGTTCTCGGACAATCGGTGTCATCACAAAGGTGTAACACACATTCATTGTAGTTTATATTAATTATTAATATTTTGGCTGTATTTGTATGCTGCAGTTATATTTCTTCAATGTGATTCTGTTATATGGTTTCAGCTAGATATCATGGACAGAGGTACTGATGCCCGCAATTTTTTGCTTGGAAATGTGATCCCTCTTCGCCTTGGTTATGTGGGAGTTGTGAATCGTAGTCAGGAGGTGACTTCTTTTCTCTTCTTTTTAGAGTTTTTATGATGTTTTCTTGTTTAGGCCTTGTCGTAAAATATCATAAACTATTGATATGTTCTTAATCTCCACATATCAGAAGATGCTGTTGGCTTGTCATTTACCAGCACTACTTTTAAGCTCTATCTTTCCATTGCTTGAATGCACTCTTTCTTTTTTAATTAATCAAGTACATTGACGGTGATAAATGTTGCTTGGTACCTGGAACTGCATTTCATGGAATTTGTACTGAAGGTGACACATTTTTTATTTTGGTAATATTGGTACCTATATCTATATGCATACTAACTTAATATGCATGTCTAAAGCAATGGCACCGTTGAGGAAAAGTTCTTCTATGCATGGCCCACCTAGGAAAAACGGTTTGCCAAAGAGGACATGGGTGGAAGTAGTCAGGATAGATATGAAGAAATGGAAACTATCCAAGGATTGGCTCAAGATAGATCCGAATGAAGAAACAAAATTCTAGTAGCTGCCCCCAACATAGTTGGGACAAGGCCTTGATGATGATGATGATCCATGTATTGGAAGGGATTCAAATATCCAAATGTTGAATGTTCTTTCTCAATTGAAGTATTCATATTCATCTGTAGATGCACATATCGTTCATGGTAGAGTCTTCTAATTTGGCTTTTTATTTATGTTATTTTAAAACAGGCTATCATGCAGAAACACAGCATCAAGGAAGCACTTGCCTATGAAGAGGACTTCTTTCGCAAAAATGCTGTATAACTCTGTATTTTTTAATTGATTACTTAAGACCCTGGTGGGCACCTTAGTTTGCAACTTTTTATATATTTTGTCATTGACTACAGGTATACCATGGTCTCTCAGATCGTTGTGGAATTCCTCAACTGGCCAAGAAGTTGAACCAGGTAGGAGCATTGCTATGCTATATCATGATGCTTTGTGGACCTTAAATTTTAAATATAAATTTATCTGATGCTACCTTGTATATGTGTTACTGATCTCCATTTTCTCATCTGTTACAAAGTTTTTATTTATTTGTTATACAATGTCTTCTTTTGATGTTTGGATGACCCCATATGTGTTCAGGAAGTTCATTTCTTGGTTTTCCTTGTTCTGTTTTAAATGACTGATGAATGATGCTGCCACGGTGAGGGGCCCTTGAGAGTCTGCTGTTAACATTTAACAACATGAGTCTCTTGTTCACGTTCTGTTTGCAGATTCTAGTGCAGCATATCAGGATAGTTCTTCCAGGATTGAAAGCCCGCATAAATGCTCAATTGGTTGCTGTTGCCAAGGAGCATGCTACTTATGGTGACATCACGGAGTCAAAGGTAAGTTATCCTTTAAAATGGCTCATTGAAAATTATTCTGATTAGAAACATAGATCTGCTGTATTGCAGTTTTGTGCCACTTCAATTAGTTTTAAATAATTTACTGTACAGTTCTAGTTTATGCAAAGTTAATTTACCGTATTTATTTTATTTTTTGCATCTTCTGCTTCCAGAAAGTTGAGTCTCCTATTGCAAGAACGAGTGTTGCATTCATTGTATTTTGTTGCCATTCTGTTTTTCTTAATAATCCTTTACTTTCTGAATTAAGAGAGTAGTGGTGATCCATTATTTTATTAGATGTTCCATTTCTGTCTTGTAAAGCACAGGCTGGTCAAGGAGCTCTTCTGTTGAACATTCTTTCAAAATATTCAGAAGGTACAAGTTGCCTCAAATTCCCTTTCACCTCTTTAATTTCAATTGTTTCTGCCTCCTTTAACTTTTGCCTCTTATTATGAACCTTGGAGAGGGCCTGTACACTTACCTAACTTGAAGAAATATATTGTTTATAGCCTGCTCAAAAGCTTAACATGATACTTGTTTTTGGCTTTCTTGCTGATGCTTAATTGCTCGCATCTTAATGTGGTTTGACTTTTCTTATTGTTTGTTGGAAGTAAAGATGGACGTTCATTAGAAATTTGGGCATATTATACATGATAGGGGTGAGTTGATCCTTCTTTTTTACCCCCCTTCTTGGTGCATGTGGGAACTAACAAGGCAGAAGTTATGTTGATTAAAGAGGCCCAAAACTTTTAAAACTAGGTGGTCTGGCCAGCTCGTGGTCAAAGTGACTCGAAGAATGGTGTAGTTTGGGCTGCCAACAATCCAAAAGGTCTTTGAGTTCCTTTATTCTAAATGCAATTAGAGATATCACTTCCTCAGGGAATGTTGGTGAGCTTCTAATGGTGAGGGAAAATAGAGGCTTATTGAGTCGTAGAACACTAGAAAGATAGTCATGACTCATGCGAACTATCATACTGAGGAGAGGACAACACCATTATTGTATATCTATAGAATACCATATGAAGAGGATTATCTTAGAAGATTGTATCATATCATTAGTGACTGGAATCACCCCCAATCCCGAGCTGTAACCAAAGCATAGATACGTCCATGTAGAAAGTATAAGATCTCACATTAAGGATCTGTCAGGATATCCTTGAGAGGGCCTTCATGTAGAGGGACAGTTGTCTGAGTGAGCATTTATATTTGTGGAACCATTTTCTTTGTGGAAGTCTTGTGAAACTCCTCTCTTATGCGGCAGCCTTGCAAAACCTGGAAGGTAGTTAGCAAAACCCTGGCATAAAACTTGCACAATCTGCTTTCATGAAAGGTCTTATGGAAGCCAATGAAAGCCCAAGGAAGTTCCATTTTTTGAAATGGGTGCTGGGGTTTTTTTTTTTTTTTTTTTTTTTTTTCTTTGAAATGAATTTGAGTTAATATTTGCAGGGATAACACTTATTGGATTTATTATAGGTAAAGGTGGGTTACGAGCTTCAGATAATATCGTTGTTTGCGATTTTCAGCTTTGATAGGCTGATATTCAGTTTTGTACCTTTGTTGCAAAGACGTGGATGATGGTGATTCAAATCTGATCCGAAAGGTGTGCTTGCAAAGAGTTATGTATTATTTGGGTTGAGGGTTTGAGTTTTGAAGTTGTTCAATGTCAAGACAATGGAATGGAGATAAGGCGAGAGATTGTAATGAATCATAATTGTTTGATTATGGGATTGGATTTAGAACTAAAATTTGTATCTTAAAATGTAGGTGGATGCAGATTCCATCAGTTTGAAGACGCAAATTGCAATAATAGTTATCAATTTCATTTTGAGTCCTTTTTTGGTTAGCTTATGCAGTGAAACATTTTGGCCACTTCTGCCATTTCAGTCCTCTGTTTCAGAAAAATTAAAAGAAAAACAGAAAAAATAAAGGCAGAATTCATTTTATCCTGTCAAGTCAAAAAATTGAATATATAGAATGCAATAAGTTAATTCTACAACATGTCATTGATTTATCTAATTTATGACATAATCACAAACTGTATGCATGCTCGAATCTCATAAAGACATCAACAGCTAAAGTTTGAAGCACAATTTTTCATTGATAGTTAGAACTTCAAAGTTCAAAATTTTAAAGCTGCTTCACATGGTTGTGGCATGCATTCATAATGTTCTCAAAAGTCAAACCTCGCTCATTGTCGTCTCTAGCATGAAGTAACATGTTAGATTGTGGAGTGACATTGAACATAGACTAAATAGAGACATTTGGGATGATAGGAGGGTTCATGGCACAAAAACGATAATGACACAGCACTGGGTCCCATCTACATAGGATGCAAACCAGGTGTAACCTGATAAATGACAGCAGGGTTATTTTCTCTAATTACTTCAAGGTATTTTTGAAATAAGCAACTTACCATGTGTTTGATTCTTCACAGAATGGCTTAATTCTTTTAGTACTAGTTTAATCATTTTGTTGTAGTGACAAAATGGTGTACATTTTTCCCTTGGAAGTTAAATGGGGGTATCAAGTGTTCATGTAAATTTTGCTCATTATTTTTTAGTTAATTGTTATTCTTGCATATTATTTTAGTTAAAAAGGGTGATTATTTTAGAAAATAATTTAAAATTGAAATATTCTCTAGAATCTGTAAGTCCCATATACTTTTGGATTTGTTAAACCTGACACACATCCTGCGTGCCTGTTGTGACACATGAACCTAGACACATGCAATTTAGTTCATTGGAACTGGGTTGTGTCATGTGTGTATCCATTTGCTAAATTTAGCCGTTTCTTTTCGTTTTTTGTGCATATGAAGAAGTCTAGATCTTTATTTTACATGATTTCTTTGTTCAGTAGCTTAAGCATTTGTTGAAACTCAATACTGTTTGCTTATGACAGCCTTTTCTTCGCTGGTGGAGGGTAAAAATGAAGAGATGTCGACAACAGAGCTTTCTGGCGGTGCAAGAATTCACTACATTTTCCAATCTATCTTTGTGAAGAGTTTGGAGGTGTGCATGCTTCTCTACTGTCTTCCATCCTATGACACTAAGATACTTATATATGCCTGGCATTGTAGTCAAACTTTAAAGGTGTGCCTCATGCCTGGTTTTAAATTCCCATAATCAAACTTGAGCCTACCAACATACAACTCAGTTCTGGAAGGGTCAAGTTGAACCATACTTGAAGGAGGCTGTATGCCTACTTCATATAGAATTCGTTGATTGAAATAAGTAAATTATGACTCTGGTCGTTTATTTGATATTGTTATTTTAATTTATGATTTATCAGCATTTAGTATTATGATTCCTTCCCTCATTTTGTTATTCTCTATATTTCTATTTTGATTCTTTGAATAAGCTTACATAAGGGCAATCTTACCCAACCAGGTGTTGGCTCGGTGGTTAGGACATTGGGTTTGCTCCCTAGAGGTCTTGGCATCGATTACCCCGGGCGTTAACCGTCCCCTGTTTGTGTGGGTGCGGGTGTGGGGCCCAGAGATTAGTCCTGCCAAAGGTGGGGATACCCTGAGATATAAAACAAATTAAAAAAAAAATAAGGGCAATCTTGATTCCAAAATGTGCCAAACGACTTTTATGTAGTTAATAATGGTGTGGCATAACAATGGAATCTAAAGATGCATATGCTTATTTCCTTCCTTTTCATTGATGGCGAGCCTAGCAAATGTAGGTATGCACCCTCAAGGTCCAACAAGGGTTGTTGCATAGCTTGCGCCTTGCTCCTTGATTACACTGATGCCAAGCGTACCTATATGTGGCACAGTTGAAGGTGCTTACTCTTGCAACCTTGAGGTTGTGGTTCAAGTCACGTTACCAATAAATAAAGTTAGAAAAAAAGAGCGTACCTGTATGCTAATATTGGTAGTGGATACTGCATGAATACTTGTAGGATACCATTGTAGTATGTCCAACTGTAACAAGTTTATTGTTTCATGAATTCTATTATTTTCCTTGCTTTCAAAAACAAAAAATAAGTTTTAGAGGAATGCGTTTAGTAATACTTTTGTTAAATCCTAGAATGTTGTAAAGTAGATTGGTCATAAGTAATTCTGCCTTTTTAAGAAAGCCAAGTTACTTACATCCTGTGGACATTTCTAATAAAGACCATCGCGTTAATAATGAAATGACATGTCATGGATAGGATGCCCACATCAGTATGCGTCATGGATTTTAACAAGTACAGAATCGTAACCATGCTTATCTCCCTGTCTTTTTTGGGCATTGTAGCTCATGTCAAAGTTCTTTCAAATTGTTTTGTTATTTTTTAAAGGATTTGAGTTTAACCTAAACTTTGTGGAACCTATAGGTTACTTTGTTTATAGCTCCACCTCACCGCATTATTTACATGAATGCATGGATAAGCTCCCTATATTTAGCTTTCCCTTTTGTCATGGTACACCATTCTAAAAGTAGCTGTCCTTACTCTGAAGTTGCTGCCAGCGTTATAGGTCTAATGTTATTTGGAATCTCATGCAGGAAGTAGATCCATGCGATGACTTAACTGATGATGACATTCGTACTGCTATCCAAAATGCTACTGGTCCAAAAAGTGCTTTATTTGTACCCGAGGTTAGTGTTAAAGGTCTTCATGATTTCCTAGAGATGAGTCTTAGATGTGGAGAAGCAATATTCTTTTTCCCCAATATGCCGGATGAATTCATTTTCTCTTCTCTGATTGTTAAGAATTATTTATCTGTAAATCTTTAGGTACCATTTGAAGTTCTAGTTCGAAGGCAGATTGCTCGTTTGCTAGATCCGAGCCTTCAGTGTGCAAGGTTTATCTATGATGAATTGATCAAGGTCCTGTTCTGGTCACACATTATTTGTTGTCTACAAAATATAAATTGTCCCAGCGGCGCTAGTATTTTTTTTTTCCCTCCTTTTCAAACACTGAACCACATTATTTTATTTCAGATGAGCCACCGCTGCCTAGCTAATGAGATGCAAAGGTTTCCTTTTCTACGAAAACGCATGGATGAAGTTATTGGAAATTTTCTACGAGAAGGTTTAGAACCTTCAGAGACAATGATAGGACACATCATTGAAATGGAGGTATGCTGATGTTTGTTGTTTAAAAGTGTATTATGTCAGGCAATTCAATCGCGTGTTTTGAATGGTTTGTTTGTTTGAACCTACTGAGGATGTTCACCTTCGCTCCAACAAGTTGCATTATTTGACTGCATCAATGCTGGGTTTGAGACTAGTAAATTTTTTCTTTCTTTAAGGGCAAATCTTTCATTTGATATTGGAACTTTGGCCAGAAGTTCAGATATCAAACTGGAAGAACAAAATTGGAATCCAGGTATTTCACCATTTATGAGTGAGTGGTCCATGATTTTGATCTGGTGGTACCACAGTGCTTAAATCTTTTATAGTTTGTGTGTGTGCTTGTGTGGCTCGGTGGCCTTTGTGCATGCATTTATTGAGTGCACTCACACTTGCACACAACACATAAATATCAAAAATTCAAAATATGTATATGCATAATATTGTTCCATTTTGAATATAAAGGGCATAGATTCTCAACACTGAAAAAAGCGCATGATTCTTTCAAATGATGTACTTACATCTACAAATGGTCATATCTTGCATTTTGGTTTTTCCTCGTGCTTCATCTTTTGAATCATTTTGACCTTATCCTGTTATCCAAGATAAGTTCTTGGTTTGCAAGATTTTAAAAAAGTTATATCATTCTAATTTCTAACGGTACGTGTTTCTTTTGATGAGGACAATTACAAAAAATCTCGGCTTAGTTTTGACAAGCACACCCTGCTTTGTGAGCCCACCTGGATGCATGCCAAAAATGGGGGTAATGAGGAATAGGAATTCTTGGTGAGGATTGGGTGGTATGCCAAAAAGTGATTCCTTGTTACCGACGTATCGATGATGACAATGGAATCCAACAGGGTCTGTCTGTCAGGTTAGTTTCGATTTGGAATGCATGCCAATTTATGGGTGGTAGGTGTGCGATGGTTTGGGTTGATCATAAGTGGGCCATTTCGTATGGATTTGAAATGGGTGCATTTTTTCAAGTATAGACCTGGGTGCTTTGCAATTTTGGCCGCTGATTAGCTCCTAAGTTGATGTAGTTTTTCTCCCTAATTTTGCTTGGAACTGCATGCATGTATGCCCTAGTATGAATGGATGATGGTAAAGCTTGACCCACCCACTATGTCCTTTTTCTTCTTTCGCTAGATAGGGGAATGGTACACAACTATAAGACAACCTGCCTGCCCAGGGATCAATCCCTGGGTTAGTTGTGTGAGATGAGACATCCTTGCCGCTGGAGTGTCTCGTGTTTCTCGACCCACCCACTATCTACATGGTCATATACACATCCTACCTTTCTATGTTACATAGCATCCATCACATAGGCTCAATAATTTCATTGTTTTATCACACCTTTCGTTATATCTAGGTCTTGTACACATCCCACCCTCCTGTGATATCTAGGTGGATCTGGCTCTCTTATATTGCATTATTTTGATTATTTTGGTCGTCACTAATAGCTTTAGATATCATTCTGATGAGCCAAAAATCGAAGGCATATCATTTCAGTTGAAATTTTGTACTTCTGATTGGAATCATCAGAGCCTCCACCCACCTTCACATGCAATAGTTTAGAGCCATTCACTGATTTAATTATTTTCTTACAAGGAACATCAATTCTTATCCTTTAAAAAATATCAATTCTTATATTATTTTCCACATTTTGTGACAATTTTGTAGATGGATTATATAAACACTTCACACCCAAATTTCATTGGTGGGAGTAAGGCTGTAGAGATTGCACTTCAGCAAGTTAAGTCATCTAAGATACCTGTATCTCTGCCCAAAATGAAGGTATGCTTCCCTGACTGGTTAATGAAGAGTATTTGCCTTCCAGTTGAGAATCATTACACTTAAATTGTATTAATGTTCTCACATGGGGATCCAGGATGTGGCAGAAACTGATAAATTACAATCATCGGAAAGAAAATCTCGAGCTATACTTGCTAGACCTAGTGCAAATGGAGCTGCTGCTGACCAGGTATGCTTCTTTTTTTTAATTTTTTTTTTGGTATTCAGATATTTTGTGCTTCTATAATTTTATTGTTTTTGCTTTGTTGTCCTGACATGCTGACATGGATGCTGAGTAGGGAGTTCCACCTGTTGCTGATAACGATAGACCTGCTCCATCTGGTAATGTGTAAGAGCATGTGTGTGTGCATACACGTGTACAGTCATTTTCAGGAAGGTCTAGGCAGTTCTTAGTGACAGAATAGACTGTGGGGCCCATTTGTGAGCATGACAATCAAGGAGGTTTTAGGGGTTTGAATGGTCACCATACATCTACCTGTGTGCTAAAATTGGGAAGTATCTGATCAAGGGAGGTACTGTTTTGAGGACTTCCAAATTGTCCATCCCCTCATGTAAGAGAGATAATTGTGTGTGTTTGGCGTGCCTGTGTGCATGCATTGGTTTGTGTCTGTGTTGTAGGTGTGTTGTGCATGCGTGCATTGTGTGGGTGCGTTTGTGTATGTCTGTGTCTGCGTGGGTGTGTGGGTGCACATGCATGCATGTTTGTGGATGCATGGTGGGTGGGTGCATATGAGTGTGTTTGCATGCCTGTGTGCATGCATTGGTTTGTGTCTGTTGTGGATGTGTTGTGCATGCGTGCGCATTTGTGTGTCTCTGTGTCTGGGTGGGTGTGTGGGTGCACATGCATGCATGTTTGTGGGTGGGTGGGTGCACACAAGTGCGCGTGCGTGAATGCGTGCATGCCTGTGCCCTAGTGTTAGATAATGAGGTGGTGTAATGAATGTGAAGTGGGTAGGTTGGCCCCACAGGCTGAACCATTCCTATGATCAGTACTGGCCGGCCCTTTGTGAAAGTATTCAATATATATATTACACACCCATTCCATTTATTTTCTAACATCCGCAAATCGTGTCTCATCATGGTCATCTCAAATAATTTATGTTGAAAACTTGCATTCAAGGAGTTGTAGAGACTTCATATTTGAATTATACTGACTTGAAGATTAATCAGGAAATAGTGTTGGATCATCCTGGGGCATTTCATCATTTTTTGGTAGAGATGGTAGAGAAAACCGTACTGCTGCTAGAGATACGTCAGTTAACAAGTCATATGGTGAACATGTGCATACAATGGATCCCGCCCTCTCTATAATCCAATTGAAAGAGGTTAGTTTGCATAACACGCATTCTATATTAAGCCCACCTTAGACATAGTTAATTGCATGATGGCTTGTGTGTAATTGAGATCTCATATGATGCAGCCTCCCTCCATCTTAAGGCCGTCAGAAACTCATACAGAGCAGGAGGCAGTTGAAATAACAGTTACAAAGTTGCTACTGAAATCCTATTATGACGTCGTCAGAAAGAATATTGAGGACTCTGTACCCAAAGCAATTATGCACTTCCTGGTAAGTGCTTTTTGTGGCTATTGATAAGATTTTTCTGTCTACTTCTTGCTAGTTATATATTTAAAAATGTATTGCCGTTATGTAAACCGTGTTATTGTTCTATGAACCAATGCTCCTCCTCTGCTATCCATTATTAAAATTGCTTTGGGAAGGACATGGGCCACAAGAAGATCTGAGATGGCAGTGTGATCAACATTAGTGTCTGGTTCAAATCAAATGTCACCACGAGAACACTGACAACATAGTGGGTTTTGCAAGTGCATGGTGACGGGTGTTGGAACAAGACCAGACTGACCATTGCTTGCCAATAGATAATATTACAAAGAGGTGAGAGTCGGCATCCCGACATTGTAGTAAAATTGGTTTCACATGCTTTTCCTTTATCAGATCATGACAGTAGAGCGAAGATCCACGAGTCCAATTTGGAAATTGAAATGGGCATGCACACATTTGCTTAAGCATAGAAAGCAGTTTGAACACGCTCGAGGAACCTCATATATCTTTCTGGGAGGAGATGAAACTGAAGGTCAATTGAAAATATTGCCCTTGGATTACTAGGAGATACTCTTTTAGCAATTGGTTGCACTCCGGCAGTATGCCAGTAGATGGAGAAAGCGGGTAACAGTCCAAATGGACGATTGTTGCATAAGGTTCACGTCAAGAATGCTGAAAGTGGGTGCTCATGTTACCCACTTTCAGCATCTCCTATTATGCAAGGCTCATGAGCACTCTAATGATGTGCTGATGCCAAATGGATGATTGTTGCATAAGGTTCACGTCAAGAATGCAGTGCTGCATTATGCATCTGAATGCCACTTTAAGAGCCTTTATTAGTGGCAACAAAGTGGACCGGAATTATTTATTTTCTATTATTATCTTTTTTAGAAAAGTCAAATAGGATGTGAGGTGGAAGGTACAAATATAAAGATGGTCTTGAGGAGGAAGAGCCAGATGATTGGTTACTCACCCATATCTTCCATAAAGCTGTTTAGTGTGAAGACAAGGTGTGCAGTTGGATCATTGATGGCCGGATTAGTATCAACATGGGTTCATTGGATTGGCTGACAAGCTATGATTGTTAGTTGTGACACATCCCCACCTTACCAAATTGCATTAGTGAAATGATACATCCATTCCGGTGACCATGTGATGTTGGACGAGCAGGAGACAGACCAAACTCTAGACAGCTAATACAGTTTTCTATGATAATTTTGTTTATGCTTTTGTTTTGTTTATGATGTGATAGTTATGTAGTTTGTTTTTGTTATATGAACCTTTCTTGGTTTTGGTTCTTAATGAATCACTCTTTAGCAAAAGAAAAAAAAGAAAACAAAAAAAAAACCTTCATGCTGTTGCTAGTTTTAACAGTCCAATGATTCATTGCTTAAATGCAGCTGTCATGTATTATTTTACAACTGATACAAATCTTGATATTGCCCAGGTCAACCATACAAAACGAGAGTTGCACAATGTCTTCATCCGAAAACTATACAGGTAGGTACCATGGCACAGAACCAAGAAGCAGTTGAGGGCTTCTTTTGCTCTTGCCAGTTTTCGGGCAAGAGGAAATCCTCTCCTGAACAAGATAGATGCTATAAAAAAATTCTCCTATTTTATGGGGGATTCCGCAGATTGAGATAAATTTCTCTTAAAGGATCTAGAGTAATACCTAAACCTTTTCTTAACATGTGATATGCTTTCCCTTTATTGTTGAAAAGTTCCATTTAGATACGTAGTACTAACTGGTCTATATGCTAATTGGATGATTTTTTATGGCCACCTTAATGTCTGAGTAGAGAGAACCTGTTTGAGGAGATGCTGCAGGAGCCAGAGGAAGTGGCTATCAAGAGGAAGCAAACTCGAGAAACATTGCGAGTTTTGCAACAGGCATTCCGGGTGAGTGACATATGTGTGCTGCACGTCACAGCATGGTTACCTTTTTTCTCTTTTTTGTTGACTTTTAATATTACGACTGCAGCGAACCCTCACATGCATCCATATGGCATGATCATGTTAACCATGTTTTACATTTTGTTTGACATTTCAAGTTTTGCTTGCCCTACTTGCAAATGAGGTCCAGTCTACTTATTAGGCACAGTTGACAGCATGGAAACTGTCCCCTAAAATTGTGGCATGTCCACTTATGTGCTCGAACTTGCATGGAAACAGTGGCCAGTTAATGAAAGTCCAGTAGTCTACATTCAAAATATGTCTGGTCCACCAATAATGGACAAGCCAAGCCTGCTTTCTGCGGTGGAGCATCCACAGTGGGCGTTGCCTGATTAGTGAGCTGTTTCTTGCATGCTCCCTGGATTAGCAAAACTTTTAGTACAGACTAGCTATGGACTTTTTTATTATTATTTTGGCTTGGGATTAGGCCTTTGGAGTACATTTTCAAAAAAAAAAAAAAATTTGGACCTTTGGAGTAACTTGTGTTGCCTGGAACTGGAGTGTTCTGCTGTTTCGATGTCACATCAGAAATGGTTTGAGGTTTCAAGGAAGTAAATTCAAAGCCACAAGAGTTTGAGAAAATATATGAGCATTCTCAATAGTGGAAAGTCTCTGGAGTAGTGGATTCCAACAAGACCTTATTTTCTGTAAGTTCCTGGATGTGAGGGAAACAGCAGCACTTTTGGTCCAGGAACTCTAGTATTAGAATTTTGAGTATTCAGGTTTTTCATGGATCCCTTTCTGTGAGTTCCAGAGATCCACCAACTGAGCCATGAGATATTTTCACCAGATTTTCTCTTTTGCTGATCTGTTTCTTTTTGTTTTATTTATCCTTCTTTTTGGGCTAGACATTGGATGAGTTGCCACTTGAAGCTGAAACTGTTGCAAAAGGTTACAGTCTGGTATCTGATCCCACTGGTTTGCCGAGGATCCATGGCCTGCCTTCATCATCATTCTATGCAACAAGCCCTGATTACAGTTCATCTCACACAGCTTCCACCAAGAACCCAAAGCCAAGAAAGTCATCCCACTCTGGGGAGCAAGCATCTCTGGATGTTAATGGACATCATTTGGGGCTGGGAACCTATCCCACTGTAGAGCTGTAAGTGCTTGGAGCAGCATGCATTATTACATATTTACATTTGCTTTCATGATACGAAGGCAATTTTTTCCCCTAAAATTGATTGCTCTCTTAAAGGAGAAAAAATAGTGAGATATACTCCTGGTTGGAGACGAAATGTGATTTTCGTTAAAGGGATGAATTTATAATGTTATACATATATCCTTATCTACAGTCAAGGTTGAAATGGCATTGTTCACTTGTGTGGGGCTGCCAATTTTCTTATTTGTCGTTGCTGGGCTTTGTGTTGTTTCTGTCTTCCTCTTTTTCTCCCTCTGCTCTATTAGAGACTCAAACTCGTGCATCCATGAGAACCGCACAGTGGCCCTAATTAGCTGAGCAACAGCCTGAGGGCCATTGGTTTTGGTTCCACCTTTGACTGCATAATCAAATTTCTAATTCTTGTTGACATTGTTTTTGTGTTTTTTCTATTTGATGACCCAGGATATTTCCCGCCCAGGCTAGCCCGGGAGCCTTTTGGCCTTAAGTCCGAGGGACATTCAATTAACCCACCAGGTAAAACTATGAGAGATGGCTAACAAAAGTAGATGTTAAACACAAGACCTCACATGCACCGGGTAAAACTATAAGAGATGGCTAACAAAGTAGGTGTCGAACACAAGACCTCTCTGCTTCCTGAAATGCAAAGTCCTTGGTCAATTGAACTACCACTCATTAGTTAACATTGTTTTTGTGTTTGGGCTTACATTATGTACAATTTTCGTTTTCCCCCTGTTTTAATCAAGACCTACAGCGGGAAGACTTTTCATGAAAGAAAAGATGTTGGTCGTATCCCACTTAAAATCTAGCAAAATTGTGGACCTTACTGTGGATTGAGGTCACCATCAAAATGAAACTCGTCAGCAAATGAACTATTTTATTTGCTGACAGACTAATGGAGGGAGAGGGAGAGGGAGAGGGAGAGACAGCTCATTACATTGAATGAGAAGGCCTATAATAAGGCCCTGGTGCCTCTAATTTTTCATAAATTAAAGATGTATCCATCGTAGTGATGAAAGACATGGGAGAGAGCTAGGGATGAGTGAGAACTATAATGTGGGAGAGATGTTTTAAGATTTAATTTGGAGTTGGATATCTATCAAGATCTGATTTGAGCCCCGAATTCAATCCGGGCCAACAGAAACTGTAAGTGTCACAAGGTATGGACATGCTTATCTTGTTGTCCTATTCAAAGACATTTTTATAAGTTGGCAAGCAAGTACACCAGTTTTGTTTTTTGTTTGAAGGTGAGTGATGGGCAATGAATGAAGTAGAAAACAATGTTTGTGCTAAGATGGATACCAGTAGTTACCAGAGGACAGTGAGGAAAAGAGTACATGAGATAAGACATGAATGGAGCTCTAATGAAAGGGAGGTTTTATTTTCTTTTACTAGTGTCACTGTGTCAGGCATATTCATAGATGAAACTCACTTTTGTTCAACACTTTTTCCGTGGAAAAAAATATTTCTTTGGGGTTTTTTTTTTTCCATGGTTTGGTGTGATGCTTTTTTACGAAAAATATAAAAGTAATTATGTTTTTCTTCGAGTCTATAGAATTTCATTTCTTATTGGGTTGACAGAGCAAGGGGTGGTAGGGATTGCTATTCCGCAGCGTTACACATGTGTCCAAAATAAACTAGTGATAAATTAAATAACTATCTAGAAAGGAGTTGCCTATGTAGTTAAAAGGAGTTTTGTGTAGTTGAAAGGAGTTTGGAATCTCTTTTTCTTTTACACTGCCTTATACAAATATGCGCTAAATAAATAATTGATAAATTCTATGAATTTATGAAGATGAATTGTTCTCCGTGGCTATAAAGTGGATGTGTGTTGATGTAAATTATTCCATCTCAGAATTCTATTCACAATTGAGTTCTAAGAATTTTGTAACCTGTTTGTTTGCATGGAATCCATATGAATTAAATACATCGAAATTCATGACATAAGTGGTTAAAAATGAAGATCCCATTTTGTAAGCTCATTGTTGCTTTTTTAGGTTCTTTCATGGTGATCTTATTGTTGAGTGATTCTTCTAATGCCATCGCATAGGTCTCTAATCGAAGGCCAACCCTTGGAAACTTCAATATATCTTTAATGGGATTCAGGTTTTATCGGCCTCTATTAATGTAGTCTTTTGTCACGAGCTTAGATCAGCTAATTCTATGGTCGACGCTCTAACCAAATAAGTGGTTGAGAGGATCTCTTCATGGGAGGGTATCTTTTGTTAGTTGGGTGTGAATGGGGTACAATGCTTGAGCGCATTGTTCTGGTTCTTTTCTCCCTTTGTTTTCTCCTCCTTTAATATGAGTCTCTGCTACCATTCAAAAAAAAAAATGAAGATCCAACATGCAAAAACAAATATAACTATCAAATAAAATGTGAATCAAGGGAAGATGGGAATGAATGCCCCATCGTCAACTTAGCAATTCAAAACTCAAGAGAGCTAAGCTCCCATCTGCATTGCTATTTTACATCCTTCAGCCCTCACCTCATACCATTCACACTAACTTCAGAAGGTGCCTTTCTTACTTGCATTTGCCTCGTTTACTGAATTGGTTTAAAGGCGATATGGTATCATAAGGGGGAAATTATGGAGAAACTTCCATTTTCATGTTAATAGGATGATTTTATTTCATTCAGGTCCATTCCACTTTCTACAAAAATGAAAAAGAAAAAAAAGTCGATTATACCAATTCCTCAGCTAAATTCGACAAAGCTTGTTTAAGCCATGGAAATGCAGTTATCAGACCTAATACTAAGACTAAAGTGCAACCCACATGGCCTAAAGATCATGGAAATCGAGCCCATTTGCAAAAATCCCACTGAGTTAAACAATGCCACGCCAGGTTAAGCATTCATATATCTTGCCCCGCCCCAAACCCCCCCCCACCCCCCTCTCGCCCATTTGCAGAAATCCCACTGAGTTAAACAATGCCACGCCAGGTTAGGCATTCATATATCTTGCCCTGCCCGCCGCCCCCCCCCACCCCCCCCCAAAAAAAAAACCAATCCCCGCCCCCCCTGAATAAAAAAAAGAAAAGAAAAGGAAAGAAGCATATATATCAGGCTCAGGCCTGGCCCATTTAATGATTGGCAAAAAACTAGTCCAGAGAATGGACTAATAGCCTAAAGATAGTGCTAAAGTCCTGTCCAACACAAACCATGCTTAGGTTAGGATTTGGGTGGCCTACATAAGATCAACCTTCTTTCTTAAAGACCAAATGTGGAGGACAAGGAAGGAGTTTGGATCCTAATTGTCTCACTCACACATTTTGCAAATTTAAATAACCCAAAATAAATACAGTCTAACTTCGTAATGTCTACTCAAATTAGTGGAGGCCAGTCAAAATGATGTTGTGCCACACGTGTCTCAGATACTCAAGGGGGATCCGATCCCGGACTCCTACATGGAATGGAGTACGCGTCGCCGTCACGGGACCCGATGGGTCCGTGAAATGTCCACTTAAAGTGGCTCGCGCTCGCCTTACATGTACGGGGTATGGAAAGTAAAAGTACGCCTATAAGCGCACGTTAGCAGCGGCAGGACATGTTACAGGCTAAATGAGTAGGGCGCACGTTACGAGCTGAAACTGGACGGTTCCGCTTTTGGCACACCTAGAAGGAAGCATAACTGATATGACGTAAATGCCCTTGGTCTTTTCCCCAAATGCCCAACATACCAGCGAGTCTGCTTTGGGCTCATACTTGGGCTGTCGACAAGCCGAGCCGGCTGAATTTGGCTTTCAAAAATTTAGCCGCATGAGACCTTTTTTCCTTTTAAAATAAAGTAGAATGAAGTGAAATAAAAAAGAGAATAAAATATAAGTGAGTTATGATGATACTTTGTTTTTAGTTATTTATGATGGAATATTTTTAACTTTTTTTATGGGGAAATGTGATTTTTTTTTATCTTTCAATGAATAAAGGTAATTACTTGTTTATTATTTTTAAAAAGAATGAGGGAGTTTTGAATTAAAGTGCTTTTGATTTAATACTTAAATTTACATGACTTGAGTTTACTTGAAAAGTAAAATTATCAAACTGGAATTTGCTATTTTACTAATATAGTAAAAGTCAATTAAAGCCTTCATTTTTTAGACAAAGTGTCACATCAAAAGCACTTTAATTCAAAACTCCCTCCATTTTAAAAGAAAAAAAGTAACTATCTTTATCCACTAAAATACAAAAAAGACTTCATTTTCTCATATAAAAAGTCAAAAAGATTTCATAACAAATAACTAAAAATAAAATATCATCATAACCCATTTATATTTTATTATTAGTAGAGTTTCCAAATTGGCCCTTAACGATACCCTGTCAGATATTCCTAGCCCTTTTTTATTTGACAATGTAAAAGTACATGGGGTATTTGGAAATGAGACATTTCAATAGATTTTGATATATTATTTATTAATTAGAATATAATTTATTCACCTAAAAAAGATGTTTAATGGATAATTTAGAAAGTGTCTTACAATATCTCACTTTCTTTTAAAAATATTTATATTAGATTATTTAAGGATATGTTGTATAAAATAATCTTTAATTAAAAAATCTTTGCTAAATACCAATGGAGAGTTTGAGTAAAAACCATCATAGATTTCGGCAACCATTAATTATAGTAGCTCACTATAAGTTTAAACCTCAATAATTTTTACTAGAGTGAAACTATGACTCACAATATTGAATTGGCCCCATAGAGCCCAATATAAGTTTTAACATCAGTGATTTATTATAAGAGTACAACTATGACTCTAAATATTAGATTGGCCCCATAGTGTAAGCAAATTTTATGTGGGGTCCTACAGCTATATCACGATTACACAGACTTCGTTGACTATCAATATTAGGTGGGTCTTACAAATGTTACACTGGGGGGGCTTTTGTCGTGATTACCGACATTGGGTAGGTCCCATATTACCAAAATTAGTAGGATCTCATACTCATTATCCAGACTAAATTGTGTGATTGCAATTATCAGTTTGACATAATTAAATAGGTCCCACTATTTGATAGTTCTCTTTGTATTAATATGACTACCAACAACAAATGGGACCCACAATGAATGTTCATATATGGATTCATCAATAATGTCTGACACTAGATAAGGTTTTTATAAATAAAAAAAGATAAGATCAAAACCGGATATGGCCATTTTTCATAATCACTGATCTTAGATTCTTTTTAAAATTCAATAAAGCAATAAGAGGAGGTCAATGAGTGCAAAATTGGGCATATTTCTAGATCATGGGGTGAAAAGAGCATGGGGGATTTTCAGTGGCTTATGTAGGCTGCACATACAGAGTCTTACGGGTAGGAGAGATTTTTCATTGTAACTAACTTCAAGTTCAACTTAAGCTTATATTCACAAATGTATGTATGAGGAAGTCAAATCGAGTCAAAGTTCAAGTTAAACTTGCGCTCAAGTAGCGACTCTTGTAACCGAGCCATGGTTGTTAATTCCTTTCCAGCTTGGCCCTATATTGAAACGTTTCGGCATTCCGATCAATTCCGATATTCCATTCTAGAAAAGACACAATTCAAAAATGAATATATGTACATATATACATAGGTACCTGCGTACATATGTACATATATATACATATGTATATGTGTGTATGTGAAAGAATACTTCAAATTGAAAAAAATAGTTGAATGCTACCGTCATACTAAAAGTGCATACTAACATCACTTGAATTAAACTACATTCTACAATTGACAATTTTTTTGTTTTCACTACATATGAATGGAAGTATGAATCCTTGGCCAAAATGGGGGCAAAATCGGTCCAAAGTTGGAAATGGAATTTGGGACTAGAATGGACCGGAATGACCAAAGCGGACTGAAATTAGAACCGAAAACTTTTAGGGGTTCATTCCATTCCGTCCAAGATTAATTCTGGAACGTTCTAGCCAATTCCGGTTGGAACGGAATGGAATCGACAGCTATGAATTGACCTCACTCTCAAGCTTGGCGAAATTTGACTTGGTCTAATCGATACCTTGATGCTTTTAATACTCACTTACCATATTTAGTGGTGGAGCCAATGTTTTCTTCTTGGGGAGCAATAGTCGACCAATGATATTTGATATCTTTAGATTTGTTGCTAATTGTTTTAAATCAACCCTTTTGGCTTATATTTTAATAATATCCAATGAAAAAAATCTAAAATTTAAAATACCTCAATAATTTCCAATACATAATTTTTCAAAATGTTATGAGAGTAGTTAAAATACAAAATTGAGAAAATTCCACTTGAGGATAGGTAATTTTGGACAAACTCGTATTGGCGTAAAATTTGGGATCAACCCATCAAAGGGCAAGATCTTCATTTTTAGCGGTTCAGGTTTTCAATAGGTAGGCCTTTATGGTAAAGTTTCACACCCATCTCTATGAAGTGAATGAAACCTCAAAGTCTTGACCTCGCCTGCCTTTGCCCCTGATTATATTTATATTATCATCATCATCATCACCCTGTTTGATAACTCTAAAAATAAGCTCTTATTTTTTTTTATTTAGAGCATATTTACACATTAAAGTGCTTGGAAAACATCTAATTGATTTTCTAATTTTAGAGCTTATTTATAAATTATAGCTTTTGCCTCTAAAAAAAACTATGGGGTGCTACTTATTTTTTAGAGTGTTTTTTTTTTTAATAGTAAAAAAGGATAGAGATTGACAATGTAAAACTTATGTGTTTTGGATAAAAATAACCTCAAAAATTCTCCAAATGAGACGAATACAGAATCTACATTGTAATTTTTAAAAGATGGGCTCCAACTACCACAATTCCTGAAGGTGGCCCCTAATTACCTCATGATATTTGAACTTTTTAAAACTAATTTTTATCAAAAACACTAATTTTAAATTAGAACTTAAAAATAAAAGCTTTTGTTTTAGATCTTAATATAATTAGCTCTTATTAATTATATTAGAATTTTCAAATGGCCCCATAGTCTGATTACATAATATATGTCTTTCGGAAATGCCAAAGCACTCATAGCTAAGGAATAACTCACATATATTAGCCTGCATTTTCTCCTTTAACAATTAATGAAAGCCCTTTTGCAATTATCAACTCCTTACATAGTAGGGGTGTAAAAGAAAACCGAAAAGCCTTATAATCGAATCGAACTGCGGTTAATAATCGTGTTTAACAGTTCGGTTACAGCTATCAAAACTGAAAAACCGCACATCACAGTTTGGTTAGGGTTTTCAATATTGACTCACGGTTATTAATTGAACCGAATCTTGAAGTGTGGTTTAGTTAACCAGCACATGGTTAACCATATCGTTATACTAATAAAAATAAATAAAGAGGCCTAAATGAAATATGTATATAATTTTTAACAGTTTTTAACGGTTAACCATATTGACAAAACGATTTTTTTTTACGGTTTTTCGGGATACGGTTTTGTTACGATTAGTTTTTAACAAATTTCCCAATTATGGTTTTCAAAACTGAAAACCGTAATTCACGGTTTTGTTAACGATTCTCCCAAAATGAATGGTAAACTGAACTGTTAAACACCTATGACATAGAAAGCACTAACCTAATTTTGACACTCAATTAAATTAGAAAGGAGTCGTACTTCTGTGTAGATGTCTCAAACACACCTAAGCATACTTGTACAGGCTGCCCGATCAAATCCTTTTAATTACATTTTCTTGGCACTTCTTTGGCTCCAAACTGGTATTGTAATCCGTTCGTGTTTTTGTTAATCTAACGACCCTTGGATGTTTAATATTGTATCTTATAGATTTTGAAAATTTGACAAGAAACGTCCAAAAAATCACAATATATCGATATGATGTTTTGAATCGTTATGGACCACAAACTCATGATCCGAATTGTTCAATAGTCTCATATTAGTGATTTCATTAAGACCTCCAACTTCATATTTTAAATCTTTATGGATTTTGACAAATCTTTGAAAAAAGTTCAATATAAATCCTTAGATATACTCATTTTCTCATATGAAATGGTAGGGGTGTAAATGGGTCTCTAATTCTCCAATTACCGTCCCATTAAAAATCGGATTTGGATTCTTATCTAGGTCCTGATAAGTAAATGGGTTCAAGTTTGGGCCCGGGTCCACCTTGGTTTGGACCCATGGACTCGGTACCCAACATATATATCAATCCTCAAAATCTCTCTTAAAAGCTCGATTTTTCCCATATTAATCTCTACCAAGATTCGGACTCGTCCCATATAAGTTTCTCATTCCATCTTCTCATTAACGGTTCCGTTTTCGGATCAATGAAATAGGTTTTTAAACGGTTTCAGTTCCACTTTCTCCTTAACGGCTCCAGTTCTGGGACCGGAATTGAATTGTTTACATCCCAATGAAATGGTGATTCCAAACAAATGAGGTAATGTATTTTAGATCCATAGCATTTGTATATGGAAAGTTACACATGAAAACTCATTTTGATATCCATGTGGAGTAAAAGGCGAAACCTCGGTGAACATTGAAGTAACATTTGAGAAATCTCCAGATGTGAGGATTCCTCACTACTCTTGGAGCAGAGATTCCTCGCCGATAATTTGCATAGTTGATGATCTCACATTTGATATCAATGCACATTGATGCATATATGCGAGTAAAATCGGCTTCCATAAAAGCGAGGATTTCCAAATCCGGTGGAGAGAAGTCGTCAGATTAAAAAATCCTTACAAATGATGAGTTCTTTCTATCCACATCATCAAAATACTAAAATTGTCAAACATGAATTTTTCACTACTACATGGAAATAAAAATCCTTTCAAAGAATTTGATTGGCAAACGTGATGCTCCCAACCGCGCCGTTCACTTCAGCCATTAAACTCTAGAGCCTACACCACAGCTGTGCACTAGTGACATTTTCGGCGCGAGCGCGAGTTTTGCGACTTCTTTTAACCATTGATGACTCTACAGACGTACATTGTGCGGCCGTATACTCGAGAGTCGAGAGTCAATCTTGCTGCGTCTCTCCGTATTAAAAAAGTGTAGAATATAAACGGCACCTTTTATCGGATTCATTCACTCCTCCACTCCTTGCACTTTTGTTCCAAGGACACGATCGCCATTCACAGTAAACAGCAGGGGCATATCCGCAACGCTCTTCTATATTTTTTTTTCTGTGAACTACTCCACCAGATCCATTCAACCCAAGTCACCGCACTTTCGTCTACTTCTTTCTTTCTCCTTCTTCTTCTTATTTGATTACTTGGTCTTTCTCATAAAATCACGGATCCAAAACCAATCCCCAACACTATTTCAACGCATTTCCTTTTGAATGGACTTGGTCACTCACATGAAGCACGAAGCAAGGGTTTCTGATGTGAAGCGATCGAAGAACGCACTTCTAGGGCAGAATCCGCTTCTTGCCATTGTGATCGCGATCGCGATCGCGACCGCTTCCTTGTGAAGGAGGCTCGATCGCTTGGGAGAGACCGCTAGGGTTTCTCCCGCGCGAAGATGGAGATGGCGCTGTCGCCGGTTAAGTTCTTGCTCACGCTCTTGATTGTTTGCGCCTTCGGATGGATCATTTTCATGTAAGTACTTGAATTTTTGGTTGAATGCTGCTTTTAAACTTTGCTTTCGTTTATTATTAAAAAAGAAGGAAACTTTGCTTTTTTTTTTTTTGTGGTGAAGTCTATGCAGATCGATGGGATTTTAATTTGGTCTGGAAGAATTAGTTTGTTTTGAGTGTTAGTGTTTGATTTAGCTGTTGTGTTGTATAGTATGAGTAGTCTTAAGCCTTGATTATGCTTAGGATTGTTGATGTTGTTGCTATTCGATATGTATGTACTCGATGTGTTCTGAGTTTTGTATATGGTATGGAGAATGAAAAGCCAATGGCATAATGATTTGAGCAGTTGGCAACAGTCCCCTGCACAGTTGGAAGGTGTTTTAAGTACTGTACTAAAACCCAATTCAAAACATTCATGGGTCCATTCGCTTTTTCTGTGATGCAACTCGCCAGTATCACATGCTTGGTGAAATAACTATCATATTTAACGGAGTATATGAAGAAATGTGGAATGTAGGGAGTGAAGAATTTCATCAAATTTAGCTAAAAAGATACAAACGGTAAAATGCATCTATTTACGAGAGAACAAAATGGAGAGACTAGACATGGAACTCATTGGAGCTTTCTCAGAAATCTCTAGATATAGCATTTAACCATTTGATTTGTGGAAAAATATTTTCAAAATTATATATAGTCTATGGGGATTTTGGAAGATAAATCTCTTTGAAATTGCAAAAGAATTTATGATTTGAATCACCCTACTTTGCCTTCCTTTTGTCTCTCTTTATTTTATTGCTAGATGGATGAGTGACGCAGCATCCTTGTGAAGAGCTGCCTGACCAGGGATTGATTTATGGACAGTTGTGTGAGATGAGACACCCTTAACCAGCCACTGGGGTGTCTAGTGTTTCTCCCTTTTGTCCCACTTTGGTTAAGATAGAAAGTGGGAATGCGTTTTATATTGGATTTGGATTGTAGAACCACCTTCTTTAACTTAACTTATATTTGGATGGTGTGGTGCACCGCATTGCATCATGCATGTGTATGAGGTTGCAATAGCACTTTAGGCATAGTTTACATATGTACCTAATGGGCCCGGGCTAGCCAACTTGGTTCCTAGACTCAATATGATTTTGACTGACTCCGATGAAGGCCCATGGACCTACACCCAACCTGGCCCAACTCAGGAGGCAGCCTAGAATACAGTCTGCCCCGAGAAGCCTTTGCAACCAAGGGCAATGCAGAACAGCATTTTAATTTTGTTTATGTTGGGACTTTTATTTCATAAGTTGTAAAGGAGTAGATATCCAATTAGACTAAAGATTAGGATTTTATTATTATTATCTTTAATTGCAGTGTGATTTTAATTGATTAGGATTTAAATGATGGCCAAGATTTAGTTGGAGAGGTTTTCCTTTCTCTTAGAAGTAACCAATAGGAACATCTATGGATAGATTTATTTTTTAAAGTCCAAGAATTTTTGACTTGTTTTCTTTGTGAAGAATACCAGTTGTTTATGTGCGAAACTCTAGTTTGAGATGCTTCATCCTTCTGGATAAAATCCGATTCAGGGTCTGGCATGAGAACCTTGATCTGTCCTGCATTGAATTTCATATGAAAGCAAGTTCTGATTCCATAAAGGTAAAAAAAAAAGTTTGCTTTTGATGATTGGAGAATCCATACAAAAAGCCATCTTTTGGATCATTGAACAAGCAAATCCAAGAATTTTTTGTGTGGAGAGGATTGTACTAGTTTGGAATCATCATTTAGAGAGATATGTGAGTACCTTGATCGGGCAAAGGAACATGTAGATAAAGTGTGGCAACTTCGTAAGGCTTCTACTAATCGTCCTCCAACTGGTAAAGCCTATATTTTAAACCCCACCCCCAGCCTATAATTTAAATGTCAACCCCCAACTGGTAAAACCTATATAATGAATACTTAATTAGAAGTTCCTATTGTAGATGTGCCAAAAGATGATCCATTTTTGGATGATTTGTTATATGAGAGCATGATACTACTGTGATGTATTATAGTATGGGTTCATTTATGGAAGGCCATGCATCGGATGATATTAAATCAAATCACGAAGTGGGGGGCTGATGCAGCAACACTACTATGTCGCCGCAACAAGACTCGTGGTCCACATGTGGGACCCAAGGAAGTTTAGGGATTTTCTTATTAATTGCTATTAGTTTCTGGTTTTATTTAATAAGTTGTATTAGAGTAGTTTCCAATATTATTACTTTCCTAGTTTCATTAGGTAACTTAGGAACCAAGTTTTGTTTTCCCTATATATTGCATTGTAGAGATAAAAATCTCAGAGTTTGAAGTTTAATAGAAATTCCCTTTGGGATTTTATCGTTTGAGAGACATCTTCATCGTGATTGTTTATGCGGAAACCCGTCATTGTGCTGCGACACCTTCGATCCAAGTCCTAGACCCTAGGATTTGCATCAATTGGTATAAGAGCTGAATAATCCCTCGATTGGTCGGCATGATTACCCCTATCCATCTGTCCATCCCCTACCAACACCATCCTTCCTTGTCGATCCCAATTCCAACCCAACAATCCCCAGTCGCACATCTCCGTTCACCGAATCCAAGCCCACTGTTCCAAAACCCTACCGGAGATCCATTCCCCTTTCAAATCATCCCTCTGTTCCCAAGCCTCTTCGAACCTAAACATTCACAAAGAAAAAAAAAAAAACCCATCGCAGTCCATCCAAACCCACTGCTAGATCCCCATCGATTCCTCTCCCCGCTTGAACCCCCCTTCAATGCAAATCGAAACCCGTCGCAACCCCAAAACCAATCGACCCCTGCCGAATCCCATTCACTGTCCAAACCCATTGAAACCATCTTAATCGGCAGAAGCCATCGTACCCCACCCCCTCCAAACTTCAAAAAAGAAGAAGAAGAAGCGAATGAGAGAGAAACAAAGAAGGAAGATGCCAACCTAATTGGCAATTAGAGCATCAACCCTAATCTTGATAGAGGGCAAGCTGAACTGCCGGAATATGCTTGGCAGATGTTTGCATCATTTATGATGGCTTACAATCAGGTTCAGGAGTAGATCACAGCCTTGGCAACACGTCAGGGTGGGAACAATGATGGACTAATACGCCCTAGTGGAGGGGACGGTGGAAATGTCACTGGAGGCAGGGACGGAGAAAGGGACACTTTATATAAACGGTTAAATGAATTCCGACCCAAATACTTTGATGAAACCACCAACCCCTGGGACGCTAACAAATGGGTGGAGCACATGGAAGGGATATTCAAAGTTGTGGGATGCTTGGACTAACTGAAAGCAAATCTGGCCGCCTTCAAGCTAGAAGGAGATGCGAAAGAATGGTGGAAGGTTGCTAAGAAAACCTTCGAGGGTCAGGAAAATGAAATCACTTGGGCATTTTTCAAGAAAGAGTTTATTCTGAAATTCATCCCAGAGCATATTAGAGAAAAGGAAGAAAAGGGTGTTTTAGACGTTGGTGCAAGGGATTATGATGGTGGCGAAGTACTCTAATAGATTTACGGAGCTGTCTCATTTTGTAGAAGAACTAGTAGCCACTGATGCAATGAAGTGGAATAAATTCATCGAGGGGTTACGACCGGATTTTAAGAAAGATGTAAAAGTGGGCGACCCTGCTACTTTCGCAGTTGCTTTAAAAAGGGCCTTTGTATCTAGAGAACGACAAATGAAATGTATGGGGCACTCTCGGCTAGAACGGCAGGAACCAAGAGGGCTGGCAGTAGTGTTGAGAAATTCGTTTCGTTTGCTGTTTCGGTTTGGCCTCCAAATCGAAATATTTCGGTCGATTTGGGATATTGGTGAAATGTTTCGGATTAATGTTTTGGAGAAATATAAAAATTAAATATATATGTATATACATGTAGAGAAATATATGAATAATATTAAAACTTAAAAATAGTGGGGGCAGCCAGCTTGTGAAAAAAATCCAGCCAGCTTGTAAACAAAAGGAAGGCTGGGGGTGGGGGCGCAACCGGCTTGGTAAAAAAAACAGCAAATTGCAAACAAACTTAGCAAAATGAAACAACAGCTGAGATGACCCAGCCCAGCCCAGTAGCAAAACAACACCTGAGATGGCCCAGCCCAAGCCAGCCCTGCCAACAGCAGAAAGCATCGAAGGGGGGAAAAACAGAAGATAAAAAGCTGCATGTATTGACTCTTAAAAAAAGAAAGAAAGGAAAATAAACAAAATGGCAGCAACGCCCAGTAGGTGTCAACCTCATTTCGACAGCCGTGGAGAAGAACAAAAGGGGAAAAGAAACGAAAAAATAGCAGGCTTCGGTAGCAGTAGGTGGAAAATGAAAGGAAAAAGGTAAAAAAAAGCAGTACCTTGTTCAAGCATTGAAGCAGCAGCAGTAGGTGAAAAAAAAAAGGCCAGCTATTTCAGGTTTCAAGATAAAAGGCCCACTGTCGAAGTATCTGGAAGAGGAAAAGTAACAAAAAAAGCAGTAAGAAGAAGAAGAAGAACCTGAGTAGCACCGGTAGCCCCAACAGCAATTGGATCAGGCAGCAACTGATGGAGCACTCCAACTGAGCAGCAACAACAACAATGGGTCAATCCTAACAGGTTCTTCCTCTTCTTTCTTCTTGCTTCATTTTTTTTTGTTTTATTTGATGTTTGAGTAGTAGTCAGAGGGTTCGGCTGCTGCCTCATCCTCTTCTTCCTCTCATTTTCTTTTTCTTGTTCTTGTTCTTTTTTGTTTCTTCTCTGCCATATGAAAGGGGCGAATGAAAGGGGGTTGGGTTAAGGATTTGGGTCCTTTTACTTTCAATTAAAAACAGAATTATGTGTTGCCCCATCATGTTTTGTTTTTTCTATTTTAAATGCCAAGTACCGAATTTTGCCGAACAGTCGAATATCACTGAATTCGGCCGAACAACCAATTATCACCGAATTCAGCCGAATAGGACTGAATTTTGGAACGAAATTTTCTAGGGGTGGTGTTCATTTCGGTAGAGGGACCAAACCGAAATTATTCAAAAAATTTGGACGAAACGAATCGAATTTCGTAACATTGGCTGGTAGGCTACTGCACAGGGACCTGCAACTAAGGGAGGTGGATTGTGATGCCCTGGAGTCCCACATTGAATATAGAGAGAAAAGTGATTGGGATTATATGTAGAGCTTGCACCCTTACCTTGCACGGGGCCTTTTGTTGGGTTGATGCATACTATAAACAAAAACCGTGAGGCTGGTGAGCCAAAGCAGACTATCATGCATGCGTGTGGGGTGGGGCGTTACACTAGCAGAGAGAAAACGGCGTACCGGATTTGACTTTGCCACCCCATCGCCACTGTTGCTGCTACGCCTGAGGAGCTTGCGAGAAGCCATCGTCTGTTGTGATCGTCGTCAAACCACCATCACCATTGCTGCCATGTGTCACGGCACGGTCATTGCCAGTGTCACCATCATCTTCGTCATAGGTGTCACATCTGCCGTCACCTGCCCCGCCTGATCGGAGTCTCCATCTTGATCACCATCATCTCCATCCCCACTGGTCTCATATTCCATCTCCATCTCTTTCCCCTTCGCTTCAACAAAGACAAAAAGGGTTTATTAAACCCTTTCTTCTATTCTTGACACGGGTAACGAGGCAAAACGAAAGCCTTACAATGCTACAAGTAACACTTGTTGGACCACTATTGCGACTGGTTCCAAATTTGGGTCAGGTCAGTCCTTCTTGTTTGTAGAGAATATCCAGCCAGCACATCAACCATACTGTGAAAATCAGCTAGTGACGTCATCAGTGGTCAAAGACGGGTTTTGACTAGATGAAAGGCCGGAGTTTGTTTTCTCGATATTGGGCTGGTCCAAGATCCGATTATAAATCAATTTTCTCCATCGTTTTCGTGGACAACATGTCTACATATCATGTCAATCGGTATTCAATTTGCATTAAAAAAAAAATAAAAATGCCTCCTAAAAAGCATGTAGAAGTGGAATCTTCATCTTCATTTGTGGAAGAATTGACAGGCACCATTGCAGAATTGTCCGCAACAATTAACCAAATGCAAGCAACTCTCATAGGAATGGAAACTCGATTGGCCACCTTAGAAACTAATCGGCGTGTAGATAATCACCGAGATGATGGAGAAAATATTCGGAATCAACGAGATCAGCCCGTAAATAATGTTGATCGAGATTTAGGAATTAAACTCGTGATTCTTGAATATGATGGAAAATTAAAGCGAGATGAATTTATAGATTGGTTTGTGTGTGGGGAGAATATTTTTGCATGCAAGCCAATGACGGATGGCCATAAATTTACCTTGGTGGCAACTTGATTTCACAATTATGCTGCAATTTGATGGGCCGAGTTGCAAAAGAAAAGAAGGAACCAAAACATAGATCCTTTTG
Organism: Persea americana; assembly: GCA_029852735.1. Classification (NCBI taxonomy): domain Eukaryota; kingdom Viridiplantae; phylum Streptophyta; class Magnoliopsida; order Laurales; family Lauraceae; genus Persea; species Persea americana. The sequence goes on along the minus strand of CM056813.1, from coordinate 55,109,217 downwards.
AGACGTGGATTGAGATGAACAATCCTTTGAAACAAAAGTTCCTTCCCATCAATTATTCACGAGATTTTGTATCAAGCTTCCAAGACTTGAAACAAGGACCCAGGACACTTGTTGAGTTCTTTGAAGAATTCATGACAATGCAAGCTCCTTGTGGCTAAAATGAGGATGATGATGTGTTAGTTGACAGATAGTTTCAGGGGTTGAGAATTGATATATGACATATCCTTCCATTCAAGAATTTTGATAACGTTGATGATATCATCCAACATGCCATCAAGGCCAAGGATATTGCAAATTATCAAAATTATCAAGCGTGAAACTTTAGTGTGTCTAAATGACCTGCACAAAAGACCTCGTCACTGCAAGATTCTAAACCAAGTGGTTCGTTGGAAAAGGTTTTCTCCAAGCCCAAAGGTCTCATTGAAGATGCAAGTGATGTGAATGATACTACAGATGATTCTAAGGGTCAAGAGATAGAGGAAGTGAAGGAAATAGGTCCCGTGGAGGGTCTTGAAACTCCAATGGTCCTCAAAGAGATTACATCAACTTTTGAGGAGAAATTGTTGCGAAATAATATTTTTCGCTTAAAAGGTACCGTCAATGGACAAGCATGCATAGTAGTCATTAATGGAGGCAGTTGGGAAAACATCATATCTCAAGCTCTAGTGGATTGTTTGAAATTGAAGGTTTGAAAGCATTATCGCCCCTAATTTGCTAGATGGCTAATGATAGGTGATGAAGTGCAAGTGCGATATGCATGTCCAGTTACTTTTGCCATTGGTGCGGATTACAAAGATTCAGTTTTGTGCGATGTGCTACTGATGGATAGTGGTGATATCCTATTAGGATGGCCATTGATGTACACCAAGAATGGAACTAATGCCATGCGCAACAAAACATACACATTTGTTCATAATGGAAAATATGTCACTCTCCATCCTATGAAGCCGGCACCACCAAAGAAAGGGACAAGATCTCGTATCACCAAGGAGGCGCTTCAAGTACACAATGTCTACAAATGTAATGCCAAGAATTACTGAGGTCGAGGTCGAACTCTTTTCCAACCTGGGGTAAATGATGCAGCAACACTACCATGTCATTGGAACAAGACTCGTGGTCCATGTGTGGGACCCAAGGAAGTTTTGGGATTTTCTTATTAATTGCTTTTAGTTTCTGATTTTATTTAATTAGTTGTATTAGAGTAGTTTCCAATATTGTTACTTTCCTAGTTTGATTAGGTAACTTAGGACCCGAGTTTTGTTTTCCCTATATATTGCATTATAGAGATAGAAATCTTAGAGTTTGAAGTTTAATAGAAATTCCCTTTGGGATTTTATCGATGGGGAGACATCATCGTGATTGTTTCTGCGGAAACCCATCATTGTGCTATGGCACCTTCGATCCAAATCCTAAACCCTAGGATTTGCATTAGGCACTCAAATCAATCAATTAGTGTCACATCTATAAATCCAGTTGCGTTAACCCATATTGATTTCGTCATCAGTGATCATGTGTGGCAATCTAAGGGGAACCCAGTGTATTGGAATAATATTCGATGGTAAGATGGTGTCAACAGCTAGATGCAACTGTTTATCATCATTCGTTACAACAAAATCCTATCATTGGATGGAAGATCTTATCACCATACATGTTTAATGCAGAAGACTTGAAGAGTCAGCTGCAGCATGATGTTAGTATCTGGTTAGTGTATGATCCAGGGGGACATTGGAGTGAGCTGCAAGCTCATGGGACTACAAGTGATGAATGGTAACTTGCATTAATTTTTATCTAAATAAAGCAAGGTACTACAAGTGATGTATACTGACAAGCCAAACCCAACAGAAAGCCCGACAAACAAAAAAAGCAGCAACTCAGAGCTACATTACAGAAAGGAATTATTATAAGAAATAAACAAGCTTTGATTAGACACTCCCTCCTTGGCCAATCCACCAGCCACCTCATTAGTCGATCTCATCATATAATGAAAGGAAGCATTCAAGTTTCTGGCAAGTCCATCACTTTTTCCTTCACATCCTCGAACCTCCAAGGAGGCTTGCAAGAACAGGAAGCTCACTGAATGAGACTTATCGAGTCACCCTCCACTGTTAAACCACCGAAATTGAGCCGAAAAGCCTCTTGAGGACCCGTCTGTAAGGCTAACAACTCCGCCATTTTAACCAAACAAAAATCAGCCGGACTTGAGCAGGAATGAACAAGCTTTGCATTCCCATCTCGATTGACTCCTCCAATGCTTGCACCTCTTGGTTTCCAATAGTGCTACCATCAAAGTTTAATTTGAAGTAACCTAAAGCGGGAGGGGACCAAGAAACTCTGCACTTCACTGGAGGGGAGAGAGGTGGAGAAAGCTACCTCCGTCCAAATCCATTAATAAGAATTGAAATACAAACCTTAACATTGTAGAATTATGGCTCATTACTCCAATATTAGATTCTTCAAAAAAATGAATTTTTTACAATTATTAAGTTTGGCTTCTGGGTGTAACCGTGTAACAATATCTGATTTGGCTGAATCTCATGTGACAGCCAATTTGATTTGACTTAAGGGTGACCGAGTTGCACCTCAAGTCCAACTTTCAAAAGCTTGCAATTAGCTTCTTAAAACAGAGCTTGAAACCCATAGAGAAACCCTAGTAAAATGTTTCTAAACTTTGAACAGGAAATGAAAAATATATGAAATTAGGTTCAAATGGAGATATAATTTGATTGTCTGTGAATCACTTGATTTGAGAAAAGAAGTCCTAGTCTATGATTGCAATTTATGATTTGTAATGAAATGCCAGGATTTATAGTGTATTGCATTTTGTTATGTGATTTTAATGGTTATGCTTATGATTCATTTTTGATCTTGTACCTCGAATCTCAAATCAGATGATTTTGAGAACCCTACTCTTGCTCACTGTTGGTTGTAGAACTTCGTTATTTCTCGACTGATAGGCAGCCTCCACTGAAAGGGATGGTTGAGCTAAACTCTTAACGCTAGTTCAAAAAATAATCTAAGCTATCCATCCACTTAGTTTATACTGATTTTTGGATTTGCCCAAATCCAGGTAACCTGCATGTTGATTTGCAAGTTGGGTGTGATGAGCAAGGAGAGAGAGGCTTCGCATGCGTACTTGAGCGATGGACTCACTTAGAAGATTGAAGAAAATTAGTTCTTTTTAATTTAATTAATTTAGTTGGACAGTTTAAATTTGTAGTTGTTTTATTTTACAAAGGGGTAGTTGATATGTTTGTTGATTATGTTGATTTAATCATCGATCATCTTGTAAATCAACATTCGGGTTATTTGGATTGAAGCAAATCCACAAATCAGTATAAGCTGAGTGAATGGATTTCCAAATCTATTTATGCATATGTAAAGTATTTCACAATAAATATGCAAAATAACATAAAGCAGTAAGCAGCAAAATAATATGCACATAATTTCATTAAATCAGAAAGTTATTTAGGTAAGGTCAAATTGGTCCTTTCCCATGGACAACCACCTAACTGCTTAGTAGCTCAGGCCAACCAAGGCTCTTGCCCCGACGGGTGTAAGACAGAACAAAGAGTACCATTAATAAACTTTGTGCACACTACATGGTGACTGACTGGTTCTGAATTTCCCAAGGCGCTACCTGGCGAATATTCTCCCAAAGCTGACTCGTAGTCAGAGACATCACTTCTTGGATATTGGCAGGTGGACGTCATCACCATACCGTGCTGAGCAGTCTAGGGGTTCCAAGGTCCTTCTCATGTTAAGAAGGTCTAACATTATCCGTTCTTCATCCACACTCATTGTCTTTATATTCAAAACAAGTCTTACTAACCTACTCAATTTTCATACCGGGTTAGTTAACCATTCCCTACACACTCTGGATTTTAATTGTCCCAAATCGCGTCACTGCAGGTATCCAATTTGTGTGTAAAGTTGGTCCCCTAACAAATTTGAGGTGATATCATAGTTGACAAAATATTCATGCATCCAATCTCATAGGCTATCATATTGTATTGCAAAAGTAACAAGCATGGATTCAAATCCAATAGAAACCACATTTCAAAAAATATTATAAATCATTCTCATATGAAACATGTTACAGTCACAATTTCTAGGGTAGCGACAACAAAATAAGCACGTGTGAATAATCAACATTCAAGATGGAATTAATGGAAAACAATTCAGCTACATAATTAGGGAATATTAGGCTTTTAGTTGTAATTTTTAGGAAAGTTGGGACACAAGGAATTAAATAAAAAAGGTACAGGTTCAGATGTGAAAACAAGGAGTGTCAGGCCTTTATTTGTTATCTTACAGAATCCTGGAACTCAACTAAACAGTCCATAAAAACCCCAATTGTAATTACTATAAATACTAAGGGCTTAACTGCAATTTGAGGAGATCTACTTAAGAGAATTTACGTAAGTAGTTTCATCTGAGAAGTTCATAAAGATGAGGCCGTTAAATGTAATTTCAGAAAATCTGACTCAAGCATCCGGGGCGGTTGCGGATCGAGAATCCCCCAAAGAGTTGAATGCGCCCCTTACCCATCACCCCACTTATAAAAAACTCTGCCCACCTTAAAAAAAAAAACCTCTTGAGCTTCTTTCGACCTCTGCAAAGATCCTCTTTGTCCAATCCCGATCTCTCAAGCTTCACCTCGTCGCCGCCTCATCGCCGGTCCCTGTGCTGCTCTCTCCCTCTCCCTCTTCTCAGTAGGGGTTTCAAGCTTGTAACCTTTCTCTTTCTTTCTAAGCTGATTCGATACATTTGTAGTGTAGTGTTTTGAGAACTAGCTGTTCAATGAAATTATCCAGTGAGATGTTAGCCGAGTGGAGTTACTTGACGTTATTTTTTACAAGGTGCTGAAGTTGTGTTTCTAGTGCTTGGAATAGGATGTGGGTACCAACTAAGATATCTTAATGCTGACGAGATTTCACGAGCTTCATTGTTTTACTTTATGGTTTCGTTTTCATTATGGTTCGTGAATTTGGATTCGAGTATGTATGATTTGATGTGCACATTAGCTGTTTGTTAAAATTCCACAGAGAATCCTATTATTTTCTATTTGATTTCATTGCATGGATGTGCTTTTTAGTGCATGGCTGTGGATGGTTTAGGGATTGCCAGCAAAATATACTTTTTGGTTTTTTGGAAACTTATTTGAGAAGAGAGTTGGTGATGAACTTTTTATAGTAAACACAAAGCAATATCAGACTGATTATTGATCCTCTTTGGGCAAGGAAGGTTGCGGAAGAGAGTAAGATGTGAATAGGTTTAAAGATGATTTCCATATTTCTTATAGGAAACAGAGGAAGGATTAGATTTTTGGGGGATTCTTGGTTGGGGGATTTTCTTTGGGCGACAAAATTTAGGCAAATAATTCAATCAACAAACAAGAGGGAACAAATGTCAAGGACCTGTTGGAGTACTGGGAGACTGTTTAAACAAGGAACTCCCACATTGATGTAAATTTTCTATAAATTTGTATTTTACTACAATTGAATGTTTACCATTGTAAATCTTCTATAAATTTGCAATACATTTTCTCTTTTGCCATTGTATGTGAAGAAAGTATAACAAAAGAATGATATTGTTTTCAGTTCATGATTATCTCCCACATAAACAAAAATCCTGGGTCTGCCACTGGGCTCACGCTTGTTGGTTTTGGATCACTTGGATGGTGGACCAAACTGGGCTCAATCCTCAGTGGTCCTACAACACTTAGGGTTGCGCAAGGATGCTCTTTCAGATGATTGGATCAGATCATCCATCAAGTGGGACATGTGGGACCCACAACCAATTTAAAAAACATGCACTATGAGGATTGCAAATCTGTAATTCTCGATTTCTTCCATGATTTCTTACTATTCCTAGGTCAATTTGATTTGGTATTGCAGCCTAGTACTTGTCTACATGAGAGAATGGATTGGTAGACTACTAGTGATGAGGAATTAGGATTTTGGACACCATAAACCAAAAGGAATGTCGACTGGGTGCTGAAATTAATGTAAAGTCATATAAAAACTAGAAAATCAATCTAATCCTCATCACCCTCACTAATTTCATCATAAAAACAACTGAGTCGCATGGAATACCGAGGTAGAAACTATGATTAGGGATTATACACAAGTAGATAAGGATTTCCACTCACCTCAAGTATACTAGGGTTGCTCGGTTAATTTGAGGAAAAGAATACGTCATCTACCAGGCTGCTTGCCTGCTGAATCTCCACTTTTGGTCCTTGATCCTACTAGTTTTCTTCTAGTTCTTGCTTGGGAACTCTAGAACTAGGGCTTCTAGGGGCAAGTTTGCTGGAGGAGGAGAAAAGGGAAGAGGTTGAGTGAAGTGTTTACGCTATAAGTTGAGCACTTCTACTTTGGTAGGAAAAGGATTCGTTGCACGATTTCTAAAAGGAGTCTCAGGTTGGCAAGAGCTTTTCCTAATTTCTATCGGACTGATTCTCAAGCCTTTCTTATTTCTTTTAATACATAGCTATGGGTCCCATTACATTTCAGCCATGAGGTTACTAGTTAGTCGATAAGTCTGAGTCTTACAAATCACTTCTCATAATACTACTATTAGTTCTAATTCAAAGGGTCCACCAACATTAATCAGCCAATTATGAGAAAGAAATTAACATGAATCATCCAAATAATTAATATTTATAACTAAATGAAAATATACATGCATGGGAGATGCTCCTATGAGAGCATCTCTCACCTTACTATGAGAGATAGGGTGGGGGCCCTCACATTTAAGTTGTTGGCATTGGATATGGATGTGATGGCCCCCACCCTATCTCTCATAGTAAGGTGAGAGATATCTCTCATAGGAGCATCTCCCTACATGTATTATGTATCCAGATATATATTTATATATATATATTGAACAGGAAATCAAGGAAATTAAATATATAAATACTAGAAAATATTCTAGCCCCTAAATCAGGGTATGGGGTATTACACACGCTGAGGTAGATGGTTTGATTCGTATTTCAGAAGTGGCAGTTATACAATGCTTTTTTGGTTTGGTTGGTAGCATGGATGAAAATAGCGGCCGCCACTGCTATGCTACGGCTGATTTATCGGCCGCCGCACCCGTAGCGGCCGCTACGTCCGCTACGGGGCCGCTATAAGTCCGCTACGGGCCGCTACGGGGTGAGAAAAATTCCTACTTTTCAATTTTTTTTAAAATGCATAATAAGACTTATTTCTTTTCTTCTTCTCTTTAAATAACATTTCTACACGACTCTTCTACCCTTTTATGTTTAAAAGAACACCAAAAAGCACATGATCTCGCCGAATTACAGTCGATACAGAGAGTTTTTTTCTAAGTACATCCTATTAGACACCCCCTTTGGTAGATGTATTTTTTTCTCTAGGTACTCTTAAGTCTTGATTTCATAATATAGTTTTTTCTTTTCTGAGCCTTTCATTGGTTTCTAAGTTAGCATAACCAAGCAACATGAACACATGTGAAAAAAATGATCATTACTATTATTTTCTATTTATACAGCGATATAGGACCTCATATAGTGAGGGGACCGCTACGCCCCCTTACCTTAGTTACTTTTGCAAAAAAAATACATTTTCTCTCATTTTCCAATATTCTAGATTTTCTAGAATTTTTTCATATTTTTTTGACGATTTTTCCAAATCGCACCGCTACGCTACGTATCGCCCGCTACGTAGCGTTTTGGCGGTAGGCCACTACGCCATCTGCTACCGCTATTTTCATCCTTGGTTGGTAGACAAGGGATTGAGGACCTGAAGTTGATTTGTGATGGTAGTGGGGGTGCAAGAGGCTATTATTCTGCTGTTGTTTCCGCTTAATATTGAGGGCGATATGTCTTGTGTGGTGCACTTGGATGTTTGAAGAGATTAGTGCCATGAGGTTGGCTGGTCTTATTAACAAAGGATTTTCTTTGAGGCTTTTCTGGCATCCTTCATCCAATGTATTGGGAGGCACGAGTGGTCAAGCAATAAACTTCGTGAGAGGGATCTACATGTGTTAGATTGTTGTTTGTGAATGATATCTCTGTGATAATTTAGTTTGAGCTTTAGCCATTCTCAGCCCTGGTTGTCGTCATACTTGCCTATGTGACATCTTGTTATAAGAGGTTATTACTTATGTTACTGTTCTTTTCCCTTTCCAATAAGATCTCAGTTACCTTTCATGCATGTGAAAAAAGAAGCATTCCTCCATATCCGTGGTCATTATTCATTTCATTTAGATGACTTGATGCCTATAAGTACAAAAGACCAGCCTCACCTCTCCTTTATCTTCTTAAAGGATACCTTCAACTCGATGGCTCGTTGTAGCTTCATGGGCCTGTGGGCTTTCGCCTGATCAATGATTTAGAACTTTTGTCAATGCTTTGGTAAGTCAGGAAGCTATTTTATTCAATCTTCTTCTGGTCATCATTGAAGGCAATCTCGACGCTTATACAATTGGATGGGATAAGAGGTGGAGTGCTGGCCTGGGGTTATTGGCAGATGATATCAGTGACTCCATGATCTGGTTAGGCATTTCATGTTTCTTCTGTTCATGTCCTTCGAGAGGCCTATCGTGTGGTTGCCTTGTCAAACAAGGGGTTTCATATCCGTCCTTGTGGTTTGAGCATGAGGGTCTGTAGCGTGGGTTTTTGGGTGTATTCTTGTCTTTGGAAGGATAGCTTTTTCTGTTTGCTCAGAAGTACAAGCATTCAAAAATTATTAGTTTTTACTAAAATCCTACTGACCCAAAGTATTTGATGCACTTGCACCTGTTGAGAACCTCTACCAATTTCACTAGGTGCTATAGAAAACATGTATCTCGAAAAGTCCAATGATGCCCTTTTTCTGATTTAGAAAAATAGGACACGAATCTAAATTCAAGAATTGCATGTGGAATCTCCTTCTCCAATAATCAAATAACTAAAGCAATATACGATCTCCTTAAGAAAAACCTGGGGAGAATGCATCCCAGCCTTGCTCCAACAAACCATCCACCCCTCCGGCATGTGGCCGCTTACCCCAAACACCCACCCACAAAGCGCACACACAATTAAAACAGGGCCGGGCTTTCCCAAATACATACCATCAAAAGCTAAACTCGAAGGATATGTTTAAACATGTGCAATTTTGGGAGGCTATTCAATCATTGATCACTTCTAATCATTTCCGCTGATTGATGAAATCACTTATAGTGTTTGTGCCTAGTGCAGTTGGTGACACAATGAAATCTTCTTGTTATTTAAAAAAACAAACACACACACACACACAATCATGTCTTCTTGGGGAAGCAGGCATAACAAGGATCTAGCTATGGTTGGAATAGGGAGAAATCGACCATATGCACATATTTTTTTTTTTAAAAGAGAGAAAAAAGAAAAACAAGGAAAAGAAAATGTACAGTTTGCGCTCTTAGGGTAGGAAGTTGATGCAAGCCAGACAATAGGTCGACCAACCCATTGGGTTCAGTCTATAGGCCCAACGAGACATCCCTTTATTTAAGAGTTTGATTTGTTTAGGATTAATATTAGCGTGTTTCTTATTTTTGGCATTATTAATATATTAGAAAATATTATTGCTTAGGGATTAAGCCAACTCCTCTATATAAGGATGCTAGGCCTCATTGTAATGCAGTGCCTATTATCAATTAATCTTTTGAGTTGTGAGAGTTTTCTCTTCAGTTACGGTGTTTCTCATCATCATGAGTGTGTCCTAGTGGCTGAATCCATCCCTGGATTCGATCGATCCCTCGGGAGATTGGTCTATTATCCGATCGCGGATCTGGGGTTGGGCCAGAAGTGTTCCAAAATTTCAACCATGACATTGCGAGTTCGAGTTATTTACCTATAAAAAAAAGAAAAAAAAATAAAAAAAGGAGTTTACCAAGAAAGAAAAAATCCACTTATCAGCGCCGTCTAAACTCAAATGTATGCCAAGAATGGCGTCGTTGAGGAAAAGCTTTTCTATGCAGATTGGTCGCCGACCAATGAGAAGGGGTAGGCCAAAGAGGGCATGGGTGGAAGTAGTAAGGATAGATCTGAAGAAGTGCAACCTAACCGAGGTTTTAGTTTATGATAGATTGGAATGGAGAAACAAAATGCATGTAGCCGACTCCAACATGCTTGGGAGTTGGGACGGCTTTGATCATGATGATGATGAAGAAGCATCCTTTTAACATTATCTTGCTCTTAACAAGCACTTGTATATAAACACATATACCATTTAAGATTGAGGCTTCTAGAGTTATTGCCTTTTGTTGGATGGCGTTTTTCAAGAAGGCTTCAGGCGTAACAAATGCAGCAGAGAATTACAGGTACCAAATGATTGCATTTTATGTCTAGCATTTGTGGAAGATGTTGTCTAGCTATTTTTAGGCTGCTTATATACAGGTGAAGTGTGGTATTATCATTATCATTTCTTTAGGCTATTTGGAGTCACATGGGTTAAAATACACACAGTGACATCTCTTATTGAATTTGGTGATGTGTTTTTTTAATTTTTAATTTTTTTAAAAATTTTTTCTCGTAGGGGCTCTATTTTTTGGAGTCCATCGGTTGCCGTTGTATTTTGGTCAGTTTGGTTATATCACAACAGGCCCTGTCAAGATATGTTGTCTTCTTCTCATTACCTTTCAAATAAGGTCCATCCAATGGTTATTTCTTGGGTCTTACTGCTTAAGGAGCTTATTTGATTATCTAATTCTGACCTTCACATGATATTTCAAATAAGGCGCATCAAATGGTTATTTCTTGGGTCTTACAGCTTAAAGAGCTTATTTGACTCTCTAATAGAGGAGTGGTGGGTGATGGTGCTTGAATTTTTCTGTTTTTCGATTTTGATTTCGACCATGCATTGTTTATTTGTACACTGGTCCTTCGTCATACTCAGTGATTAATTGAATGAAGTAATTTATGATTTTCAATTCACAGTTACACACACAGATGTGTGCACGCCTTTCATTCAATAATGTACAGAAGATGCTTATTCCGTTAACTTTGCCTGCTGCAATTGTGCCGGTTCATCACTCAATTGATGATGAAGCTGATTATTTTAGATGCTGCTGAAAACTTTCCCAGTAATCTTTTTGTTCCATTGATGATTTTCAGTTATTTTGGTATCCCTTTCAATTTCATTTTTCTGACCATGCATCTTTTCTTAGATTTGCTGCAAGGTTGTTGGCGTGGTTTCTCAGCAGAGTTATGGGTGCGTCTGTTGGATTTAGAGTTGCTGGATGCAATTGTTTAAGGGACGTGGTTGTGAAGTTCAAAAAGGTCTCTCTCTCTCTCTTCATATGTAATTGAGTTTAATATTTTAATTTGTGTCTTGCTTAATTTGATTTTGTGATCAACCTAATTGTGAGGACCTCGACTGGATGTAGACCTTCATAATTTAGACAATTCAGCTTGATCTTGTACAATGATTATTTACAAGTTCTATTTTTGTTTGCTTTTCTTTCTTTCTTTCTTTCTTTCTTTCTTCTTCTTTTTATTTCTACAAGGGAATGTGAAATGAGAAAAAAGCCAATTCATATGAGATGGAGAATAAAGAGAAGTAATTTGATGCGTGCTAATTTTTTATTAGTTAGTTCCCTTATGCATTGGGGGCACAAACTATCTCATGCTTATATCACTAAGGATGATATATAAGTGAATGGTTATTTAGTGAATGATGGAACTCATTCACAACATTGATGTTATCAACATTTCTCTCTCTCTCTCTCTCTCTCATGCGCACACACGGGGGCGCACACTCCATGGAAACTTTAGCCTGAATGTTTTTTTTGTTATATTTTGCGGGGAGAAAAATTTGAGTCAAAGAATCAAGGAAGTGTGAAAGAAGTGGATGCTCCATCATGGAGGCAAAATGCGTTTTCTTTTGTACAGTTAATGATTAATTCTCTCAACTTTTGGAGAATATAATGATGAAATCTGTTAGATACAGTAAAGAATACAAGAAGAGCAGCTCCATCAGGGAGATGGATTCTCACAGGTGGCAACATAGGGTCAACAAAATTCTCTTATCTTGTTAACCTGGAGTTTGCGAGGTTATCCACTATAATGTTTGCTTCCCCTGTAACATGAAGCAATTTGACCTCTTTGTTTGCAAATAACTTTTTTGATCATTGGTGGCTGATAGTGAAAAACAGTGTGGAATGAATGTCAACTTGGGGTATCAAGTTAAAATGCTATTTTTATTTTAAAATTCTTTCTTCAAGGCCCTCTCACTTCATCTATTGTACTTGGTAGGTTTTTGATATATAAGGTACTTTTGGTTTTCTGCTTATAAAAATTTGCTTTCAGTGAGTCAATAATGACAGATTTAAAATTTGAGAACTATAATTAGAAGCCATTTTCAAAATGTCAAAATTTACATTCCTTCTATCTATTTTTCATAACTTAAGCTTGCGGTTCACATTTTTTTATTTATAAAAAATATCCTAATGGCCTTGCCACTTTTGAGGGTCATGTTTTGTGATGATTTTCAGGGTGCTATAGAATCTGTATCCATTGGCGAAATCAAGCTTAGCTTGCGTAAGTCTTTGGTCAAGCTTGGGTTCAGTGTTATTTCAAGGGACCCGAAATTGCAGTTGTTAATATGTGACTTGGAAGTTGTAATAAGGCCTTCAGAAAAAAATTTGAAGACGACAAGAACTCAAAGACCGCGTTCTGCAGGCAGAGGAAAGTGGATGGTTGTGGCTAACATGGCAAGATTTTTGTCAGTTTCTGTGACAGAATTAGTTGTGAAGGTGAGTAATTGGTATCCAGTGAAATTTCATCATATTATTGAATCTTTTATTTACAACATGGTGCATAAATGGAATGAATGTATCATTTTTGTTAAATTTATTCACTACTCACAGCTTGTCTGCACTTTGTTCTAAATCACTTTTAAGGCAGTATATAGGTGCTGAAGAACTCTTTAAATAAGCACATATTGTACTTAATTCAACTTAGTGAGCTAGAAGATGTAGACTGCTAAGAAAAAGGTAAGTCTGGATTATACCCTTTGTGTATGTAACACATTGTAACTAGCATAAGTGTGGGATATAGATACAAGGTGCTAGATGGAAGCTTTGGGAACTTTTTACTGAGTTGTTGATACTAATATATTGAAAATATTACATGGTTAAGTATTTATGTTCTGATAGATATCATAGTATTTATGTTCTGATAACTAAATGATATCTTAAAGAAAAAGGCATATGTTGCCCTACAAGAGAAATATGCCAATGATCAAAACAAGTGTTCAAAGGTTTGTAGAATGGTAGGTGTGTCATAAGGTGTGGGAAGATACAACAGCACAAAAAATAACCAATATGGAAAAAAGTAGTGACTTAGGTAATATTTCCTTCAACATGAGGATCTCTGATTTTATATTTTTCCCAGTAAGTTCAAATTTGGCAAATCCCTTATCCCTACATAGTCTACCATGTCTCTTACACCAACTTTCCGTACAATGCAATATAGGCATGTGGCAAATAAAAACTCTCCTACCAAATGTTATTCATGGTCAGGAGCTGACAATGTCAACCGGCTCTCCTGTTTTGTGCCCAAGCTCACCAAGAGATTAAGAAAATTATACTGGAACTTGGAAGCCATATTGCAATGGATTAATGAGGTGATCTACCATCTCATCAAACCTACCATCTCACCATCATTTTGATAAAAATGATTCAACATGGAGAAAGCCATATTGCAATGGATCGATGAGGTGATCGACCATCTCATCGTCATTTTGGCACAACTGACATGCTAGCCATTCTTATCATGCTACAGTTTCAAAGATAAAAATAATTGTCTCCTGCAACATGCCAATAAAATGTTGCCACCTTCAACAGTACTAGAGCTTTTCAAATCTTTACTTGTCTCACTCTCCTTGGTGTATAATAGGCAGTTGTGGGATGCTTTTGATAGAAAAAACAACAACTTGCTGAATTGTATTTTTACCCTGTAGTTCATTCTAGATGATCCACGAGAGGAGATATTAAGTGGATGCCACCTAGTGGGTAGTCCCATTTAATAAACATGGAGAAAAGTTAGTTTTTGGAAACCATTGGTGTGCAGTGTATGGAGCAAAGCTTGGGGCTATTAGGGAGGTTTTGAGTGTTCCTAAAACGCTTCTTTAATGATCACCTTACTGTGGATTTGGTGTGGGCAACACTGTAACACAGGCCAAGAAAGCAGGAGGAATTCCCGTGGAAGTTGAAGTTTACCAAGTGGGACTAGAGCGTTCTGTGCCACTAGAATTGGGGTTCCATCGTACACTTTGAGGACCAAATGAACTAGTGGCTTTACTGGCTAAAGTGGTTGTTGATAGAGTATCGATGTTTGTGGGTCAAGTTTTGGATGATATTGCTTATGGTGCTTTATTCAGGCCATCGGCTTGTTGTCATCTCTGTTTCACAGTTTTGGTAGTATATTTCTTTTGAACCATGACTAGGCCGGTCAATCCAGCCCTTAAATGAAAGGGCCTGGCCCGACCCTCAAAAAACCCTTTAAATGAGGGCTTTTACTTATAAGAAAAAGCCGGACGGTTGGGCTCTGACAGTGTTTTTTTAGGCATTGCAATTTGAGGGCCAGGCTTGGACAGTATTAGGCAGTCCAACCCTCATATTTTTCTTTATTTTATATATATATATATATACGTTTCATGCTAGGAAGGTCAACTATGTAAGCTATCTTCTCACCTAGGCAGTTTATGAAAAAATACCAAGCGAAGAGGAAAAATCTATATATTGTCTTCATTGATTTAGAGAATGCTTATACAGGGTACCTAGAGATGTAATATGGTAGGTTTTTAATAGGACTGAAGGAGTGTTTCAAGAGGTTATATTGATGTATGAGGGAGCGGTAACCAGTGTTGCGAAATTTGGTTCGGTTCGTCCGAATTTTCCGAATAATTTCGGTTCGGTCCCTCTACCGAACGGTCCGAACCAAACAACCCCTCCACAAAATTTCGTTCCAGAATTTGGATCAATTTGGACGAATTTCCGAAATTCGGAACAAATTGGGCAAAACTCAGAATTTCTCCTGAATTCTATATAGTGCCCTAAAATATAGTAAAAACAAAACCTGAGCGTGTTAAATGTAATTTTTTAACTTAAAATTTGAAGTAAAAAAACTGAAGGGGGTAAAACATAATTTATTTTAACTTAAAGGTAAAAGTAAAAACCCTAACCCAAATCCCCTTTCCTTTTCATTTGATGAAGTAAAAATGAAGAAGAAGAGGGCTGCAGTCAGGGTCTGTTGAGTTGAAGAAGAAGAAGAAGAAGAAGAAGATGAAGAGAAGTGGCAGAAGCCAAATCTTCTGCTGCTGGTCAACACGATCAACACGTTTGACAGAAAAAAAAAAAAAAAAGAACCGGAAGAAAACAAAGAAGAAGAAGAGGAAGAAGAAGAAACACCTGCTGCCGGGCGACCCTGCTGCTGCTTCTGCTGCCACTCAAACCACGTGCTGCTGTCGCTCGAACCAGGTACTGCTACTTCTTCTTCAACCTGCTGCTGCTTCTTTTGTTTTTCTTTTCTTTATTTCCTTTCGTCATCTACCATCGCTGTTGAAGTCGATAGTCGACGTCTGCTGTTTTTCCCCTTTCCCCTTTCCCCTTTCCCCTTTCGTTCTTCTCCAGAGCTGTTGAACTGAAGCCAACACCTGTTGATGCCATTTTATCTGCTCCCTTTTCGTTTTTCAACACGTGCTGCCTTTTATCTGCTGGCTGGGCTGGGCCAACTCAGCTGCTGTTTTGTTGCTGGCTGGGCTGGGTCAATATAGCTTTTATTTTATTTTTGTTAAGTTTGCATTTTGCTGCTTTCTTTTATAAGCTCGCTGCCCGCTTATTTTTACAACTGTCGTCTGCCCCCTGTTCTTTACAACTGCTGGGCATATCATGCATGTGCCATATTATGAGTTGATTTTAAAAAATAAACTATATCTATGAAACCATATTTTTTTATTCTTAAAATTATTCATATATTTTTCTAGGGAAATGCTCATGTGAGAGACACTCTCACCAAGTTGGTGAGAGATGGGTGGGGGTCCTCACATAAATATTCACTCTCACTAACTTAAATGCAAGGACCCCAAATATTTATGTGAGGGCCCCCATCCATCTCTCACCAACTTGGTGAGAGTGTCTCTCACATGAGCATTTCCCATTTTTCTATATGTATATATATATGTATATTTATTGTTTATATTTTCCAAAACATAAATCCGAATCATTTCGCTGAAATCCCGAATCGGCCGAAATATTTCGATTTGGGTGCCAAACCGAAACAGTGGCCGATAAGAATTTCTCAACACCGGTGGTAATGAGCGTAAGAACTTCCTATAAAGAGACAAGTGAGTTTCTAGTAACCATAGGTTTGCATCAGGGGTCAGCCTTAAGCCCTTATCTCTTTACATTGATTATGAATGAGTTAATTGGTCATGTTCAAGAGGAGGCACCTTGGTGCATGTTATTTTTATATGATATAGTGTTGGTGGATGAATAAAGAGATGATGTAAATGCGAAACTTGAGAGATGATGGGAGGCTTTAGAATCCTAGGGCTTCAAAACAAGTCGTACAAAGACGGAATATAATGGAGTGCAACTTCAGTGGACTTGTACGAATTTTTGAAACTATTGTGATAATTGAAGCTTAAGAGATGCGACAAAGAAATTCATTCCGATACCTTGGCTCGGTGATTGAATAAGATGTAGGTTGTAAGATAAAAGTGGGATTGCTAAAGTGGAGACTTGCTTATGGAGTGCTTTGTGACCGCTGCATTCCAACAAGATTTAAGAGAGAATTTTAGAGAAACAACAATTAGACCGCCCATGACCTATGGAGCAGAAAGTTGGCCAATCGAGAAGCAATACATTCACAAAATGAGTGGACATGAGAATGTTGAGGTGGGTGTGTGGTAAAACTGGGAAGGATAGAATAAAAAATGAGTGCCTTTTGGGAGCATGTAGGGGTAGCATCAATAAATGATAAGATAAGAGAAACCCGTTTAAGAGATGGTTTGGACATGTCCAACGCTTGCTAGCAACGGCGCCAGTGAAAAAAAGTTTTTCTATGCAGGTTGATGGCTCACCAAGGGAAAGGGGTAGGATGAAGAGGACATGGATCGAAGTAATAAGGTTGGATCTTAAGAAATGCAACCTATATGGGGATTTGGCTCTGGATAGATTAGAATGGAGAAACAAAATTCATGTAGACGACCCCAACGTAGTCGGGACAAGGGTTCTATGATGATGGTTATATATTTTTATATATATACAACTATATCCTAAAATGCTCCTTGCAATCGTTACTTGACACAATATTTTTGATTGCTGTATTAGTTTAGAGTTTCAATCTATTTTAAGTTTTAGAGTAAAAACGTTGATAAATGGTACAAGTCATTGCCAAAACTCATTCAGAACTGTTTCCTATGACTCTTAGGTAAAATGGGCATTCCAAATATATTTAATCATAATTATTAGAACCATTATATTGGTTGGTTATAACTTGGTTTCAGTCATGTTTTATAACCATGATTAAAACTCATCAAAAACTGTTTACTGTGGCCCTTAGGTAAAATGGGCGATCCAAACATGTTTCATCCATAGTCAATATAAACATTATATTTAGTTTTGTTGGCCATTGGAGTGTCCCTATACATTTCATAGTGCTTATTGCACCCAACAGCTGCAAAAGAAAATGACAGCTACCGTTTCTTGAGGTGTCACATGTGTTGCATGAGGTGGAAAATATTAAGGGGATGAGGTGGCAAGCGTAGAAGCACATGGTGGAAAATAGAAAAGCCTGTAAAGGAAGGACACATGTCCTTTGTTTATATCTTAATCACATTGGTCAAACACTTACACCCTAGTTTAATCTTGGGCCATTAGGGAAGAAGCCATGTATAGCTATAGTGTTCGTGACAATTTGCTGCAAGATATCAAGAGTCAAATGCGTGGCAGTCTAATCTTGGTTTTGCCTCTTGGAGCTACATAGGTAGTTTTTCTCAAAATTTTCATAATTTTCAGCATCACTGTCAAAGGTCATCTTTTTTTTTTTTTTGCTAATATTTATTTATTTATGTATTTATTTTTAATTAAAGGCAATAACCCAAATCTTGCAGTTCACTGTATCATTCACTTCAGCGATGTGTCTGACTTGGTTTTCTTTTTACTGTGGTGCCATATGACACATGGTCATCGGATGCCCTTTTAATTACTTGTTAGAAGCATAGCTCTTTTTTTGTTTTCCCGCTTCAATAGTTGAAATATCACTAAAAGTAAAATTGTTGTAGTGTACCTGTTCAAGTTTGATTGAAGTTAATGTATTAATTTCTGCAAATTCAGTCTTCTCTTTAACTTGATAATAAGCAAAGCTGGTCCAATTTTTTTACTCTACTGTGCTTTTGTGCAAAACAAGTGGCCTGCTGGCTATTACATGCTGTAACTATCCATCAATATAGCAGGTGCCAAAAGCAACAGTTGAAGTCAAAGATCTGGTAGTGGACATATCTAAAGATGGCAGAGCAATGCCGACCCTTCTTGTAAAACTTCACCTTCTTCCTATTCTTGTTCATGTGGGTGATTCACGGCTTAGTTATGACCAGCCATCCACTTCTAAGCAAGGAGAATATGTGCCTGTTGGGCTAGCATCTGCTGCTATGATGGAGCGGAACTCTGCTCCTCTCATCTGTGAGGAACTATCGCTCTCATGTGAGTTTGGTCATGAAAGGTGAGACTCTCTCTCTCTCTCTCTCTTGGCAATCCAGATGCACTCCTACTTGCAATTTGTAATGGGGTTTGATCCAAATATCGGGTGTTTAACTTCTGTGGTTCATATACTTCACTCTGCAAATGAAACATTTATTGTATGAAAATGTTTCTATGTTGGTTGGAAATTGACTCTTTGGTCAGCAATGTATGCTAGGGCATGCTTTCAAGTATGTTGCACTTGCAACCCTGATAGATGTTTTCTTCTAATATTGTTTTTTGATGTTAGAAGCTACTATTGAAACAGGGAAAGAGGTGTAATGATCAAGAATGTGGATGCCATGAGTGGGGAAGTCACTGTTAATCTAAATGAGGAATTGTTTCTCCACAAAACTGCAGATTCAAGCACGAGGGCTTCTTTAGACTCTTCGTCAAATAAGTCCCAAAAGAATCAAAATGCAATCCAGGCATTTAAAAAACATGCTTTTGGATTACCAGAAAAGGTTCGTAATCTTGGAATTTAAATGGCACGTTTTTCATGTCTTCCAAGTTCCAATCATGTGCTTGTTTTTAGATCTCATGCTTAATACTTTTTTTTCCTTGAAAGTATTCATACTAAATTTCTTTTGTGCGATTATATCTTGATTTGCCTACTTATTGTAATGTTGTGGTAGATCAGATAAACAGTAAGGAGAATAATGGAAAGAGTTGAACAATCAGTGGCTGATTGGAATGTTAATCAGGCCAAAGGACCACGGCCCAAAGAAGATCTACTGCTGTCACATGTGGGATTGATTGGGTCATTGGTTATACTGCTGCACATATTTTGTTAGTTAGCTAGTTTCCTAACTTAGAATAGATTGATGTATTAGCTAGTTTTCTAAACATTAAGCCTTGATTAAGGCGTGTAATACCTTTATATAATGAGGAATGATCTCCAAGGAGACGACACGACAATACATTCTGAGTATTTTACTCAAACCATTGCTTTCAAGGTTCTGTGTTCATCACTTTGTCATGGTATCAGAGCAGAAATCTAGTTTTTAGTCTTAAAAGTCATCCAAGGAGATAATCAGAGAGAGATCACTCTCTCTCGTGAAGAAAAACAGATCAAGAATCTGTTTCAAGTGTTCGACAGTCATTCAGGACCTGTGATCGCCTCAGATCTACTATGGCCTACCTGTGATCATCACAACATCTTCAGAGATAATCCCAGTCAAGGTCGCCTGGGCCTTCTGAGATTTTTAGTGAGTTTTTTAGGATTTTTCAGCACTGCCAGGTAGGCTTTCTGATCGTTCTTGTGTTTTTTCAAAATCTGACACAAAGTTTGATCAAGACGGTCCAGAATCCTGGATATTTAGCGGAATCGATTCAAACCTGTTCCAGTAGGTGCGAAAATAGTATCTTTCCTTAGATTAGATATTTGATCAGTGCCCAGATCCATCTGGGGGGCCCACGTAGAGGATCTACAACCCCATTCAGGGCTGTTAGATTTTTTTTATTTTTATTCTTGTTCTGGATTGGATTTTTTTCATCTCTGCCTGGTTGGATCTTGCCTCCTGCACACAAGAATTGTTTTTCTTACAACAGCTGCTGTTTTTGGTTGCTGTATTTCATTGTTCAATCCGTTTTTTTCAATAAATTGAGATGGAAGAATCTGAGGTGACCTTGATCAAATTCACTAGAAAAAATTACCTTGCCTGGTCTTTCCAATTTCAAATATACCTAGAAGCTAAGGAATTGTGGGGATATGTTTCTGAAGCTGACCCTACTCCTCTTGGCTCACTAAAGATGCAAAAATCAAATCATGGATTCTAGGATTCGTCAAGCCACATCTGATTATGAATCTCAAACCTTACCCCACCTCTAAAGCCATGTGGGGATATTTGAAGAAAGTGTACCATCAAGATAACTCTGCACCTCAATTTCATCTTGAGTGTGCGATTGCTGACTATGCACAAGGGACCTTGTCAATCCAAGACTACTATTCTGGATTTCGTACATTGTGGTTGGAATACGATAGTATTAAATATGCAAATGTGGCTGCCAATGTGTTGGCAGTAATTCAAGATCTTCAGGCCTCTAGTCAAAGGGATCGGTTTTTGAAGAAACTGCGGAATGAATACGAGACTATCCGATTTGCCCTGATGAATCGGACGCTAGTACCTTCCTTGGATGTATGCTTGAATGAATTCCTACGCGAGGAACAACGCATTACAACCTTGGCTCATATAGCTCAATCAAAGACTGAGACTTATTCTGTCGCATTCTCTGCCAATAGGACTTCTCAGCCTCTGCCTCGAGACTTGAGCAAAACGCAATGTTACAGTTGTAAAAAATTTGGGCATGGGCACATTGTAACTCAATGCAAACAGAAGGTCTGCAGTTACTATAAAAAGTCGGGACATATCATCTCTAAATGTCGCCGCCGTCCACAACGTTCATCACCACAGTCTCAGACTCCACAGTATCAGACTTCGCATGCGTATGTTGCCTGCTCCTACATCGGCACCCTCACAGCTTGAGCCCTCATCCTCTCTCACTCCTGAATTGGTCCAACAAATGATTGTCAATGCCCTCTCTGCTTTTGGTCTCTCAGGTACATCCCCTCCATCTTCTACTTGGTTCCTTGATTCCGGGGCGTCTAATCATATGACGTCTTCCCGTGCCCCACTCTTAAATGTGCAAAGATACGATGGCCATCTTCAAATATAAACTGTTAACGGGGACCATGTTCCCATTATTTTGTTCGGTGACATCCCTGGTCCCATTCCATTGAAAAATGTTTATCTGTGTCCCAATTTAACTTCCAACCTTTTGTCAATCCGGCAGCTTGTTGAAAATAATTGTAACATCTCTTTTTCTTCTTTTGGCTGTGTTGTGCAGGATCAGATGTTCGGGAAGGAAATTGCGAGGGGGTATAAGTGTGGACGCATGTTTTCGCTGGATTTTTCTAAAACTTCTAGGAATAAATATGACAATGATGTGTTTTGTTTTTCTATTAGAGATAACTGCCAATTGTGGCATAATAGACTTGGCCACCCTAATTCAAAGGCTTTGTCCCTTCTGATCAATTCTGGTTTATTAAATAAATCTACTGGTTTATCTTCTTGTGTGCCTTTTGATTGTGCTACTTGCAAAATGGGAAAGAGCAAAACTCTTCCTTTTCCTATTTCCACTTCACGCAGCACGCAGTGTTTTGATTTGATTCATTGCGATGTATGTGGAATTGCTCCAGCTCTTTCTCACGCTCACTATAAATACTTTGTGACTTTTATTGATGATTTTAGTCAGTTCACATGGGTTTACTTTCTGTATTCCAAATATGATGTTTTTAATGTTTCTAAACTTTTTTGGCTTATGTAGAGAATCAATTCTCCACCTGCATTAAAATCTTGCGATCTGATTCAGGCGGGGAATATGTGTCATCTGATTTTCAACAGTTTTTGCAAAACAAAGGCATTATTTCTTAAAGAACTTGTCTTTATACTCTACAGCAAAATGGAGTCGCTGAAAGGAAAGATAGGCATCTCCTTGATGTCACTCGTTCCCTTCTCTTTGAATTATCGGTTCCTACCCGTTTTTGGGTTGAGGCATTGGCTACTGCAGCTCATCTTATTAATTGTATGCCATCCACCTCTATTGAAAATTAGAGCCCATATTACCGACTGTACAAAATATCTCCTTCCTGTGATGATCTTCATGTTTTTGGCTTAGTTTGCTTTGTGCATTTGCCTCCTTCTGAAAGGACCAAACTTACAGCTCAATCAGCTTAGTGTGCCTTTTTAGGATATGCACCATTCCAGAAAGGGTTCCTTTGCTATGACCCCCACATTCGTCGCATCCGTACCTCTAGGAATGTCGTGTTTATTGAAAACAAGTATTTTTTTTAAATACACCTTGATCCTCTGGACTCTTCTTCCTTCGTTTCCTTACCTAGCTGTTCTGACGACACATCTATTGTTCGATTTAATCCTAACTTTGTGTATCATAGACGGAATAAAGAAGCGCCTACGAACACTCCCCCTCCTAATCTTCCTCCGACATCCGGTCCATCTGATCTTCCTCTGGCATCTGGTCCACCTCCGGCACTTGGTCCATCTGGACCTCCTTCATTGCGCCGCTTCACTCACATTTCGGTTCCACTAGATCGCTATGAGTTATCTTATACTTCCTTAATGGCCACTTTGTCGTCCTCTTCCATCCCACAATCCTATTATCAGGCTGTGCAGCACCACTGTTAGAACAAGGCTATGTAAGATGAATTGGCGGCGTTGGAACAAAACCATACGTGGGATGTTGTCTTGTCTCATGTGGGTGTCAAATCGATTGGCTATAAGTGGATTTTCTCTCTAGTTAAAATCAGATGGCACATTAGATCGATATAAGGCTCGTCTTGTTGCTCTTGGAAATCTGCAGAAATATGGCATTGATTATGATGAAACTTTTGCTCCGGTCGCCAAGATGACCACTGTACGCACAATTCTTGCTACTGTTGCATCTCAGTCTTCGTCTCTATATCAAATGGATGTAAAAAATGTGTTTTTGCATGGTGATCTCAATGACAATGTTTATATGCAATTGCCTCAGGGATACTCATCCAGGAAGGGTATGGTTGCCAAACTTCGTCGCTCCCTCTATGGTCTGAAACAAGCTCCTCGCGCATAGTTTGAGAAATTTCAAACTGCTCTTCTTTGCTTGTGATCCTTCTATGTTTTTGCATCATACTCCGTTAGGGATCACTGTACTACTTGTCTATGTTGATGACATCGTCATTACTGGTCTTAATGCCGAAATGATACAGGAGCTCCAAGCTTCTCTTAGTGAGACACTTCACATGAAGGATCTCGGCCCATTACACTATTTTCTCGGTCTTGAAGTTCATCAATCGCCTAAAGGTATAGTTCTCAATCAACACAAATACACTGTTGATCTCATTGACTTGGCTGGCTTTACTACTTCAGCTCCAATAGATATGCCGGTTGAACTAAATGTCAAACTCAGTCGAGACGAGGGTGACCTCCTTTTAGATCCTGCTGCATATCGTCAGTTAGTTGGTAACCTCACAAACACTCGTCCTGATATCTCCTATGCGGTCAATCTAATGAGTTAGTTTATGACTGTTCCTCGTCACGTTCATATGGCTATTGTTGGCTGCATCATTCAGTAACTTATTCGCACACCGACTAGCGGGTTGTTCTTTCCATCAGACAATCTTATATCTCTCAAAGCCTATTCAGATGTTGATTGGGCCAGTTGTCTGGATACTCGCAGATCGACAACTAGATGGTGCATGTTTTTGGGTAATAGTTTGATTTCCTGGAAATGTAAGAAGCATGAAAACGTTTCAAAATCATCTACTGAAGCCGAGTATCGAGCCATGTTTGTTGGGTGCTCCGAAATTCTTTGGCTCCACGGTTTACTTTCCGACATTGGGTTCCTAGCAGACGGTGCTACCCCACTCTATGATGACAATACAAGTGCAATTCGGATTACTGAAAATCCTATTTTCTATGAACGCACTAAACACATTGAGGTTGATTGTCACTTCATATGTGATGAATTTAAGCGTGATATCATCAGCCTTCCGCATGTCTCCATTGTGCTTCAAATTGCCGATATTCTTACTAAAGGTCTTCCACGACCCCGCCATCAGTTCTTGGTTGGCAAATTGATGCTTGTTGATTCTTCCGCATCAATTTGAGGGGGGGTGTTAATCAGGCCCAAGGCCCTCGGCCCATAGAAGATCTACTGCTGTCACATGTGGGATTGATTGGGTCAATGGCTATACTGCTGTACATATTTTGTTATGGAAGGTCTCTCAATGTGAAATCCTTCCCTTTCAATAATTTTTTCTAATGTTTAAGTACCAACTCATCCTTCCTTTTTAATAATATTTTCTAATATTGGAGTGCAATTATAACTAGTCAAGAATTACTATAAATCTTTGATGATAACCACCAATCTCTAACAAATCCCTTACACATGTGAAAGGCTTCACAGCTGGAAACTTATCTCTCTACGCTTCCTTTCAAGCTAGTGCATAGATGTCAATCATACATGACATGCTGTTTGTAGATGAGCTTTTCCAAGTGCCTTGGTGAATGTATCTGCCAATTGGTATTCAGTGGAGACAAACTGCATCGTTATCCTTCATACTGACACTTTTATCTCTAACAAAGACTAATCTGCTTTGTCCTCCGAAATGCTAGAATAGTAGCTGCATGCATTGTTTCCTATCTCCAATACATGAGGTCATGTGTGGATTGCGGAATGTTTACTTCTAAAATAAATGGTTGTAACCATGAAGTTTAACATATAATGTGGGCTATGGTATTCTGCCTCTGCACATGATCACGTTCATGTCACGACTGATTACTTCTGGCTCATCTACTTGACAATATACTCCTTTCATGTTACAATACCGAGAAGTGGACCATCTATATGAAGGCAAGCCCAGCCCAATCCTAATCTGAGAAGGTTATATAATTAAATGTGCTTGGACCTTGTGAATAAAATCTTTTTCGGGCGCTCGGGAATAAAATCTTGTGAAGAGATTACTAATTCCGGTACACCATTTGAGCTTGCTTGAAACTCAAATGTTGTATTAAAGAGTCAGTTGCCCTCATAGCCTGACATCCCCACTCCAAGTTATGTCGTGATTTGTTATTTAATATTATTGTGCGCTGTTAAGTTATAGGTAATTATTATATTATATATTGATACTTTGGTGTTCAATATGTGCAAAGTATCTTCCATTAGCTCTAAATGAACATCATGTTAGTCTTCAACAAAACTAAACATCTCTGTAAACATTTCAGATAGAATCACGTCATCTTATTTCCACTTTTTGAGCCTTTTCCTACTATTTCTTAATTTTCTTATTTTTTTAAAGTTTTTATGTATTTTTTAAGACTGTTGCCAGCCATACCAGTTTGGCATGGATGGAACTGCTGGTCCCTGCCCTGATTAGCACAAAGACAGGCATAAGAATTTAAGACCTTGGTGACTACTACAAACCACAATGCATCGTGAGTTGTGACAGTCAGACAACAATATACACTATCAAATTTGCTCCCTTTCATGGCATAGGGGTTTTTGGTGCTTGCTGGTTTCAGTTTTTTGGGTTCCTTTGTTTTGGCTTTCTGTTGTTTGCACTTTTTTGCTTCTTTGCGTTCTTTCTCCTTTGCCAATCTGTACATTCCTCTTGTACTGTTCTGTGCCTTTATTAATCCAAGTTGCTATTCAAAAAAGAAAAAAGAGAAAAAAAAAGAAAAAAAAAAGAGCATATCAAGCACATAGAAGTTTGTTGTCATTTCATTAGGGAAATGGTTGAACCTGGATTTGTTAGTACTCCTGTGAGATCCAAGTTTAAGCTTGTAAATGTTTTAACAAAGATCCTTCTTAAAGATCAGTTCCAAAGCACTCTCAGCAAGCTAGGCACGATCAATATTAATGTGCTAGCTTGAGGGGTAGCGTTGGAAGATAAAGGACTTGGATGTAATTACCTTGTACTGTCCTTAACGGAAAACATGCAAAACAGTAGAGGCTAATTTGTAGTTTTTGGAAAGTCTTTTATGAATAAAAGTATACGCACATTCTACATAGGGATTAGTGCAAGTTGATCATCCCTCTCCCCTTTGTCATTTCTTTTTATTTCTCTCAACTCTCTTATAGAAAACCCTGATGTTTGCTTTTAACTGCTAAAGATTTGTTGTACACATCATGCTACGTCTTTAGTGTTGATACTGCTGTTCAGGTTTTTTTCTTTATTGAAAAAATCTGAGATTCCATGAGGTGCCATTTGTATGTTGAGACTAATTAACAATTATTTTTTTTCTTGGAAGGTTAGCTTTAATTTACCGAAGTTGGATGTGAAATTTGTTCACCGAGGCCAAGGTTTCTTTGTTGAGAATAAAGTTATGGGCATTCATCTGAGAAGCAACAAATCGCAGTTGTTAGAAGAATCGGGAGAAACCACTTCACGTTTTGATGTTCAAATGGATTTCAGTGAAATTCATGTACCTTGTTGGTTTTCATTCAGAGTTTATGTTGATATCAGTAATATGTCCGTTTATGAAATAACATCCCTGATTATGCTGTTTCGTTTTGTGTTTTTCTGTATTTTTTTCAGCTCATGCGAGAAGGTGACATTTCTGTCTTAGAGATAATGAAACTTGCAGTTGTTTCTTCTTTTGATGTCCCATTACAGGTAAGCGTGCTTCTTCTTTGGACATTCTGTTGCATGTAAGCTGTCATTTTTATAGTTTAAAGCTACAGTTTAAAAGCAAACCACATCTGTTGCTCAAACCAATTATACTTCCATTAAGTGTTACCAGTTGCAAGCATAAATGGAAATTGAAATCAGTTGGATATAAGTTAATGAGTCATTCCTTATTTTGTAATATTCCCTACACGAACATGTATACTTAACCGCACCTGCGCGTGCATCTTTCTGTTGATGTCCCTTGTCACGACCTGGCCCCGGTGTCTGATTAATCTGTGGGTCGGGCCGTGTAGATGATGGTAATTATGAACACCGGATGTGTACGCCTAGGTAGACCACTTGTGAGCTGGGTCCAATTGCTCAAATTCATACAATGGTAATATGGGCAACCATCTAATAGACAAGTGGAAATAAAATGTTAGACAAATAACAGAGCATGGAAAAATGTCAGGATGTCATTAACATGTTTAAGTTTGATACTAAAGCAAAAGTACTAGTTACAAATAATGGCCAAACCAAAACACAAGACATTCTATCAAAAGAGTTAAAAAAAAGCAAGACGTCCAAATGGAATCTATCCAAAAAGCTATCTCCCAAAATATCATGCAAGCTCCACGCCTGCGTGATGCCTAGAACATGTCATCAACGCTCCATTCTTTCAGCCCCTGTGGGGTCTCCTTAACGGCCACAACCTCCTCGGAATAGGAACAGGATCTGTCACCCACACACCAAGCGAAGCATTGTCGGACCCTCAAACTAGCCTCAGCAGTAAATAATATGAATGACATTCCATGATGTACCAAGTAACGAGTAAAAGATTGTTCATTAGAGTAATAATGATAAAGACATGTAACTAAGCATGATCGTGCTTAAATAAGTATGGTGCACAGGGTCAAACAATAAATCTATACATGAGGACAACTTCCTAGGCAAAGTGGCATCCACATGGCTAAACTCTCCTAGCTTCATGGATGCCATAGGCAAAGCCATGGTGAGAGCATGATATCGTTAGCAAGCACGCCTGCACGAGTACCATTAAACATCCTTTATAGAACTAAATTTGTGTCCACCATAATACATACGTGAATGGTACTAAATGGTGATAAATCTGGGATCGCCTAAACACTAACTACACCGCCGCGATTTAAAAAATATAAATCAACTAAACCCTAACACAGGTTTGCACAATTGTGCCGGGTCGAAACTAAATGGAGCAGATGTAGGATTTCTAAGGACAAGGTCATGACTACAAGAGGGGACTACTCCCAAGCAAACCAAGACTAATTAATTTCCCAAAAGTAATTGAGTGGTCCTACATGACCAAAACATGCTAAACGAGTAATTTTAGGGGAAGACAAATCTATACCAGTCGAAACATGCTAGAGTTAGCCAAAATAGGCTAAACGGGTTGGTTTGGGGCAATACAAGGCTGATAGAACCAAATATGGCAAAAAGGACCATAATGGTCTCAAACTCTCCAGCTTGGTTATGTCAAGTCTAACCCCAAATGGGTGTCATTTCGGTATGACCGAATTGACCTGAAATGGGTGCGAGAAGGGTTGGATCCTATCAGCTAGGAACGGTTGCTTGCAAGTTAATGCAAGCCTACCATCCAAGTCAACTACGCATTGGGTACCTGTCGCGTCTGATGGCAGAAAGCTTGCAAGCAAATGGGAGCTAAGCTGTGGGACCAACTACGGGCATCACCCCGTGGTGACAACCGCTTAGGCATGGTCCTACATGATAAAAATAGGGTACAAGACCCACTCTAGGTCCTAGGTTCATGACATGTAACGTAAATGAGGGATATGTTAACACAATCTATGATACACGATTGACATGAGTAAATGTGAATATCGGGTTAAGACATGATTCCATTTCCAAGGAAGTGATGACAAGCCGATCCTAGGTTAGGGATCGTCGTTCACACGTGAGTGGCGGTGCCATTCAAGTCTATGCATTTGTAGAGTTCCAGGTTGTTAAGTTGGCTCATATGTTAGTTGGCCCATGAAGGGACCCAAGGCCCATCAATCCAGTCCAGCTAGCTATATCTCACGAGGGATTTGATTTGGTCAACAATTAGATAGCTGTACATATTCTGTTTTGATTGTTTTCCTATTTTAGATTAGTGATTAATGTAATTAGCTAGTTTCCTTTTGTAAGAGCCTTGATTAAGGCATGTATAATCCTATATATTGAGATCCCTCTCCAAGGGAAAGGACGATCAATACAATCCAATATTCCAAAAGTCTCTGTGTGATTGCAATTGTGAGAATGACATGGTATCAGAGCCTTGTCCAGTGAAATCTTGTCTTATGATCTTAGAGAGCATTAACACATTGAGGATAGAGAGAAACTGATCTCTTTTCCTTGATCGTCAGCCCAGAACGTTAGTTCAAGAAACCCAGACGTTGCAGCATTGTGATCTTCATGGTGGCCCACCTCTGATCATCAAATCGCCCTCAGAAATCTGTCCAGTCTTGGTCGCCTGGATTGTCTAGGAATATTGGTGATTTTTTCAGATTTTTTCAGAACTTCCAGGTTGGTGATTTACTCCTTCTAGAGATTTTCCAGATTTTTAATACTGTTTTCATCTCGACCGTCCAGAATCTTGGATCTGTGGTCGAATTAGTTCATTCTTCTTCCATTAGAAGCCAGAAGATTGTGTCTCCTCAGATCAGTGCTCTAATCACTGCTCAGATCTACCAGTGGGGCCCACGTCACAATCCAGCAGCAATTTTTTGGGTCGTCTGGGGTGTTTTTTTGACTCCTTTACTGTTTTGTGCACACTGTTGGTCCGATCTTGGTTATGCACTCATAGTTCTTGTTTCTTCTTTGTTTACTGGACTTTCTTCTATTTTTTTTCTGCTGTTGCATTGAGTGTTTGGACAATCATCATTAAGGATGGAAAAATCTGAGGTTACCTTGATCCGATTCACGGGAAAAAATTACCCCGCTTGGTCGTTTCAATTCCAAATTTATCTTGAAGCCAAGGAATTGTGGGGCTATATTTCTGGATCTGATCCTAAACCCACAGAAGATGAAAAGAAGATATCCATCTGGCTTACTAAAGATGCAAAAATAAAAACTTGGATACTGGGGTCTGTGGAGCCACATCTGATAATGAACCTAAAACCTTACCCCACTTCTAAAGACATGTGGGCGTATCTGAAGCAAGTGTACCATCAAGATAACTCCGCACGTCAATTTCATCTTGAGTGTGCGATTGCTGAATATGCCCAAGGGAACCTGTCAATTCAAGATTACTATTCCGGATTCCGAACCCTATGGTCAGAATATGATAGTATTAAATATGCAGATGTAGCCGCTGACGTTCTGATCGTCATTCGTGATCTTCAGGCCTCTAGTCAGCGAGACCAATTTTTGATGAAATTACGGCATGAATTTGACAGTATTCGCTCTTCCCTAATGAATCGGACGCCTTTACCATCCTTGGATCTCTGTCTCAATGAACTCTTGCGAGAGGAACAGCGCCTGTCTACCTCAGCACATCTGGCTCAACAAACCACTGAGACTTACTCAGTCGCTTTTTCGGCCACTAAGGCTCCTCAGCCTTCCTCTCGCGACTTGAGCAAAACTCAATGCTACAGCTGTCACAAATTTGGGCATCTTGCATCTCAATGCAAACAGAAGGTCTGTAGTTACTGTAAAAAGCCGGGACATATTATCTCTGAGTGTCGTCGCCGCCCACAACGTCCGGCACCACAGTATCAGGCTCCACAGCATCAGGCTCCGCTATATCAGACTCAGTCTCCGACTCCGCATGCTTATATTGCTTCTTCAGAACTGCCTGTTCCACCATCTGCATCCTCACAGCCTGGGCCCTCCTCTTCTCTGACTCCTGAATTGGTTCAGCAAATGATTGTCAATGCCCTTTCTGCATTAGGTCTCTCAGGTACATCCCTTCCATCTTCTACTTGGTTTCTTGATTCCGGGGCCTCTAATCATATGACATATTCCCGACACCCTCTCTCCAATGTGAAAACATACACTGGTAATCTTCAAATACAAACTGCCAATGGAGGTACTGTTCCCATTACTGCCCTTGGAGACATTCCTGGTCCCATCCCCTTGAAAAATGTCTTCCTTTGTCCCACTTTAACTTCCAATCTATTGTCAGTTGGGCAACTTGTTGAAAATAACTGTAACATATCTTTTTCTTCTTCTGGTTGTGTTGTGCAGGACCAGATGACCGGGCAGGAGATCGCGAGGGGACCTAAGTGTGGACGCCTGTTTCCGTTGGATTTTTCTCATATTCCTAGGACTAGAGTTGCCAATGATATGTTTTGTTTTTCTGTTAGAGATAGTTACCAATTATGGCATAAAAGACTCGGACATCCTAATTCCAAGGCTCTGTCCCTCCTGTTAAATTCTGGTTTATTCAATAAATCTATTGGCTTCTCTTCTTGTGTGACTTTTGATTGTGCTACTTGTAAACTGGGAAAAAGCAAAACTCTTCCTTTTCCTATCTCCACTTCACACAGCACTAGGTGTTTTGATTTAGTTCATAGCGATGTATGGGGCATTGCTCCCGCTCTTTCTCATGCTCACTACAAATATTTTGTCACTTTTATTGATGATTTCAGTCGGTTCACATGGATTTACTTTCTGCATTCCAAATCTGATGTTTTCCCTGTTTTTAAAATTTTCTTAGCTTATGTTGAGAATCAATTCTCCACATGCATCAAAATATTGCGCTCTGATTCGGGTGGAGAATATGTCTCCTCTGATTTTCAAAAGTTTTTACAACACAAAGGCATTATTTCTCAGCGTACTTGTCCTTATACTCCCCAGCAGAATGGCGTTGCTGAACGGAAAAATGGACATCTACTTGATGTCACTCGCTCCCTACTGCTTGAATCATCGGTTCCTTCCCGTTTTTGGGTTGAGGCACTGGCTACTGCAGCACATCTCATAAATCGTCTGCCTTCTGCCTCACTTAAAAATCAGAGCCCATATTCTCGATTGTACCAGACATCTCCTTCTTATGATGCTCTGCATGTTTTCGGCTCTGTTTGCTTTGTGCACTTGCCTCCTTCTGAACGAACCAAATTAACTGCACAATCAGCTAAGTGTGTGTTTTTAGGGTATGCCCCCTTCCAGAAAGGGTACCTTTGCTACGACCCTTGCATTCATCGCTTCCGGACCTCTAGGAATGTTGTTTTTTTTGAAAACCAGTATTTTTTTCAACAGCACCTTGACCCTCCTGACTCATCTTTAGTGTCCTTACCTGGTTTTTCTGACACCACTTCCGTTGTTCGTTTCAATCCTAACTATGTGTACCACAGACGGCATACAGACGCACCTCCCCGGGATCCCCCTCCTGATCTTCCTCCGGCATCTGGTCCACCTACGGCAGTTGGTTCTTCTGTGCTTCCTACATTGCGTCGCTCCACCCGCATTTCGGTACCCCCTGACTGCTATGGGTTTTCCCATACTTCTTTAATGGCCACTTTGTCCTCTTCTTCCATTCCCCGCTCCTACTCTCAGGCTGTGCAGGACAAATGTTGGACCCAGGCTATGCACGATGAGTTGGAAGCTTTAGAGCACAATCATACATGGGATATTGTCCCCTCTCCTTTGGGTGTCAAACCTATTGGCTGCAAGTGGATTTTTTCTCTCAAATTAAAACCAGATGGCACTCTCGATCGATATAAGGCGCGCCTTGTTGCTCTCGGAAATCGGCAGGAATATGGCATTGATTATGATGAAACATTTGCTCCTGTCGCGAAGATGACCACTGTCCGCACAATCCTTGCTGTTGCGGCATCTCAATCCTGGCCTCTCTATCAAATGGACGTCAAAAATGCGTTTCTTCATGGTGATCTCAAAGAAGACGTCTATATGCGTCTGCCTCCTGGGTCCTCCTCTGGCCCGGGCATGGTTGCTAAGCTCCGTCGCTCTCTTTATGGTCTGAAGCAAGCTCCTCGCGCTTGGTTTGAGAAATTTCAAGAGGCTCTTCTTCACTTGGATTTTCATCCGAGCCAGTATGATCCTTCTATGTTCTTACATCATGCTTCCTCAGGCATTACTGTCCTACTGGTCTACGTTGATGACATTGTCATTACAGGTCCCGATGCAAAAATGATTCATGACCTTCAAGCATCTCTTCATCAGACATTTCAAATGAAGGATCTCGGCCCCTTACACTATTTCCTCGGTCTTGAAGTTCATCAATCCCCTACTGGTATCGTTCTCAATCAGCACAAATACACGGTTGACCTCATTGACTTGGCTGGCCTTACTGATTCCGCTCCGGTTGATACGCCGATCGAACTGAATGTCAAACTCAGTAAAGAGGAGGGTGATCTTCTTCCCGATCCTACCGCCTATCGCCAGTTAGTAGGTAGCTTGATCTATCTCACCATCACTCGTCCTGATATCTCCTTTGCGGTCAACCTCATGAGTCAGTTCATGACTGCTCCTCGTCATCTTCACCTGGCTGCTGTGCGACGCGTCATTCGGTACCTTATTCGCACTCCGACTCGCGGGTTGTTTTTTCCATCCAACAATCCTCTATCTCTCACAGCTTATTCAGATGCTGATTGGGCTGGTTGTCCCGATACTCGCCGCTCGACGACAGGATGGTGCATGTTTTTGGGAAATAGTCTGATTTCCTGGAAATGCAAGAAACATGACAAAGTTTCAAAATCGTCTACTGAGGCTGAATACCGCGCTATGTCTGCTGCGTGCTCTGAAATTCTTTGGCTCCGCGGCCTACTCTCTGACATTGGCTTCCCCGCAGAAGGAGCTACCCCCCTCTATGCTGACAATACTAGTGCAATTCGGATTACTGAAAATCCGATTTTTCATGAACGCACTAAACACATCGAGGTTGATTGTCACTTCATCCGGGATGAGCTTAAACGTGATGTCATCAGTCTTCCGCATGTCTCCACTGAGCTTCAACTTGCTGATATTCTTACTAAAGGTCTTCCTCGACCCCGACATCAATTCTTGGTTAGCAAATTGATGCTCATTGATTATCCCGCATCAATTTGAGGGGGGGTGTTAAGTTGGCTCATATATTAGTTGGCCCATGAAGGGACCCAAGGCCCATCAATCCAGTCCAGCTAGCTATATCTCACGAGGGATTTGATTTGGTCAACAATTAGATAGCTGTACATATTCTGTTTTGATTGTTTTCCTATTTTAGATTAGTGATTAATGTAATTAGCTAGTTTCCTTTTGTAAGAGCCTTGATTAAGGCATGTATAATCCTATATATTGAGATCCCTCTCCAAGGGAAAGGACGATCAATACAATCCAATATTCCAAAAGTCTCTGTGTGATTGCAATTGTGAGAATGACACAGGTGTCTATTATAAATTCGCTTGACGTACCGGATGGTGAAGGACACCCAAGGACCTATGCTCGCACACCCTTGACGTGGCAACACACCACGTGGTTCCTGTGTGATCTGTAAGTGGGTGTCAAGCTCAACACACCCCTTACCAATGGTCTCAATTTTAAAGGGCATGTTTGGTCAAGTTAAGGTTACCAAGACTACTCAATTCCTAAGTTATTAATCCCCAATCCAGGGGGTTTTGTTGGTCACAATTAGCCTAGGGAAAAATTCCGGGCTAGAGGAGGGCCAAAGGGGGTGTCAAACAGGGTAAATTCCACCAGCCAATCGGCTGGTGGCCTACATCGGGGGCTTAAATGCCCAATCCAGCTCCACCTCTTCCCTTGGAACAACATGAGTTACACAATTAAGTCCTATTAAACTAACATGGTTTATAATGCCATAAATGAGCCTTAAATGGGTACCTAGCATGATGAAATTTTGGGAATCAAAGCCATAATCCACAACACAAGGTGTCAATCATGAAGTTTACCTGCCTTGGCTCTAGAATCACTTAACCAAGCTCACCGAACCTCTAATTTGCAGCAAGCACGCCCAAGATCAAAAGCCCCAATCTCTAGTCTCTACAACCCTAAGGGTACCAAATTGGGGAAAACGAGAGAGAAGATGAAATTAGTGCATGCATGCTACATGGACGATCCAAATGGGGTTAGAATGGAAGGAATGTGGCTAAGGAAGCTTAGCCTACACGATTTGAAAACTTGGGGACGATGAACCAATGCTGACTGTGTGGTTGGGGTTGTCGCCTAGCTCAACGGAGATGATGACGGTGAAGATAATGATGATGGTGACGTAGGGGAGCTCAAGATGGTGGAGATCCGGTCTTTGGCAACAAGGATTTGTGGAGAAATGGAGAGGGAAGAAGGAAGAAGAAGAGAGGAGGAGAAGATGGGTTTCAGCTGTGCAGGAGATGAAGCGGAAAAGAAGGGTCGATGGATTAAAGGGGGTTTAGTGAGTTTTCTGAAATTAGAAGAAAAAGCCTCACAATGCATAGTATGGAAAATTGGGTTTTTTGTGGACTGGAAAGGCCACGGATGGGGTTGGGGTCTACATGAAAGTTGTTCCAAATAACTTCCTCTACCTACTGAACTCAAAATCACGAAGTTTCAGAAATTTCAAATACACCCCTAAGGTTTTGCGAAATTCCAAATAGGCCTTCAAACGCGTCAATCTTGGTCCGAAAGCTCTCAAATTGAACAGAAACACTATTCTAACTATGAAAACTCGTTAGATACACTCAAATCTACCAACTAACAACTAAACAAGATTGATTACTCTAAAACACAATTAATTACACTAATTCTGTTTATATTTAATATGTTCATTTCGTGCCCCACTTTTTGCTGGTGCTCTTTTGTTGATACTTGTGATAGTGTTTTTACCTTTTTCCTCCCATTGATCTTTAGCTAACAATAGTATTCAATATTGATGAGAAAATTGTGGCATATTATCACCACCACCATCTTAACTTGGTCCGTCAGACCGGGGCCTACCTAAAGAGTTCTACCTGTGGGTAGAAATTGTCATCTTGTAAGGATGTTACAAGATGATACAAAGAAGAATAAAGAAGAAGAAGAGTTTGGTTAATTGATGTCCTCTAGGGATCGACTGAATATCATTATATAGGGGTTGGAGCCCAATCAAAGGATACAAACTTGGTAAGATAAATATTACAAAATATTAAGATCCTCAATCCTAGCTAAACTACCAAAACAAGAAATATTACAATACATTAAGATATCATTAAGATCCTCAATCCTAGCTAAACTACCAAAACAGGAAGAGTAAATATACAAGTAAATCTCTAAAAGAAGTAATGTACAGGTGGGTGTTTTGACCAAGTCCCACATGTGAGTTTATTTCACTGGTGGGCCTGGACCTGGATTATTGGGCCTCTATTGACAGAAATAACCTATAACAAAATCACATTATTTCTTGTACCCATGTCTTATCAAGGTGTCAAATTATTTGCTTCTGTAATAGCATTCTTTCTGGCAGATATTTAACATATATATTTTATTTAATTTGCAGGTATTGTTGTATAAAACGTTTTTTTTTTTCGAATTGTAATGACACATTAGATTTATGGAGAAAGAACACAATGCAAATAGAGCAGACCCAACAAACTAAAAGGGCACAATGGTATAAAAGAATTATACCAAGTGAAAGCAACATAAATAGAAGATCTGTCCACCCCTTCCTTAGCTAAGGAGTCTGCAAAACCATGGGCTGACCCCTTCCAACATGCTGAAAATCCATATAAATTGAAGACGAAAGAGCTTTAATCTCATTCAAGTAAAACTGAAATCTCCATGGAAACAAGATCAAAGATGACACCCACGAAATAGCATTGAGAAAATCGCTTTCCACTACTACCCTTGAAGTAAAAGAAGAGGAAACAAAATCTTTATCGTTAGGATACTCGCACGGAATTTTTTCAAATCCAGGAACAAGAATTGACATAGAAGTCAAGAAATGCTTACGATGGCTTAAGGCATCAGCTACTTGATTTTCTTTGTATTCCTTGTGTCGGATGACAAAAGTAAATTCCTAAAGATAGGTGCTCTCTGGCATGATGTGCACTCAATTTCTGCTGGGATTGTAAATGCTTAAGGGCTTCATGATCAAAGAACAAAACATATTGCGTCCCAACTAAATAATGTTGCCAATGATGAAGCATCTTCACAATTGCATAGAATTCTAAGTCATAAGGATAATATTTCTTCTTGGCGTCATTGAGCTTTTCACCGTAGAAGGCTATGGGATGACCCTTTTGACCAAGCACTCCTATACCAAATTGGATGCATCGTAGGTAACTTCAAAGACCTGGTTGAATTTTGGAAGTCATAGAACTGGAGCTTCTATCATCTTGCGTTTGATTCACTCAAATGCGTGGGCTGTGGCACTAGTCCGTTTGAAATCTCCTTGTTTCATACAGTCACTGATAGGAGCCATATTGCTGCTGAAATTTCTGTTAAAATGCCCCTAAAAGGTGGGACTTTAGGTGGCAAGTCCATGGAAGCTCTTGGCTATTATCATGATGTAGGAAAATGCATCTCAAGTGATTGAGGTGTTCTTTCTTCGACTTGCTATAGATTAAGATATCATCAAAATAAACAACAACGAACTTGCCAAGAAATGGGCGCAATAGTTGGGTCATCATACACATAAAGGTGCTTTGTAATGCTCCGAAACTTGGAGCTTTTCAGATTCCGGAACATTACTTAAAGTATTTCAAGATCACCACATAAATCAAATTTGTCCAGAGAATTGAGCAATACCTCTAATTTATATAAAATGTCATTTAAAACAGATGATAAAAAGATAACAAATCTAATAACAAATAAATCCTGATCATAAGAGGAACCAAGTTCAACATTATTGAAAGGAGAAATCCAACTCTAAATTCTAATTTTATTTTTGACACGATTGTGGCGCTCTCTCATCAGCCACGCAGATTGATGTCCAAGGACTGATCCTCATCGTTGCCAAGCTCCCCCAAGTGACCCGTACCTAAAGTGGGGAGAACCGCTTGTCAGAAAACTGGTGAGCAATATTTCTAAATTGATAATTCGAGTAATAAAATGTAGATCATTAATTTACATATAAAGGGTAAGCTCAGAAGATAAGAAAAGGTGTGCTATGGAGTCTCTTATGTTCTTATAATTTCTAACATGACGTTCATAACCGTGTCATAACACTTATTAAGTTCAATATTCTCAATCGATGGTTCTTATTGATTCAAATAAGACTCTCATAAGAGAGGTTCAGTGGTTCGGACCCTTCCAAAAAGGAAGTCAGTTTCATATGTTAGTCAAATTCTCCCATAGTGGAATTTAGTTCAGTTATCATTAATCTATTCAATCCCTGTCCAACCTTTTCCCTCCAATTTCACAAGGTTCACTATTCAAAGTAGTGATCATCATTGATGGTTAGAAAAGGTATCATTATTTTGTACAGTGCTTGCGCTAAAATAACTAAGTTCACCATTTACTTGTAACATAAGGGGAATAGTTTATTAATTTTTCCATACTCACTAAAGTAGTTCGATAATAAATGATGGAAATTGCAATGATATTCATTTCAATAAATGACCAATCCCACATAAGCTGGGAATTCATCAACACCCCGCTTCGATTCGAAATTGGTACCCGTTTATGTGGCATTAGCCATATGAGAATAAATTATAATTTTTTTGTTTCATAATAATCCCTTTATGTAATTAATAAGTGGTTTAATCCTCAGGGAACTTCAATTCATAATTTATTGAGTCGATTACAATATATCACACTACCCACCTAATCAATAAGGGATCATACCCAAAATCTTTCTAAGGGAGATGTGTGCCTTGGTCACTTAAATTTCTAATTTCATACCTAAATTTAGTGGTTTAAGATAGATTTCCATTTCTGGTACCATAACTTCATGTTATAAGCTGGGTTATTCAAATATCACATTTGGTCCTAGGATCCCTTAAAAGGAATAGTCCCCACACCCGCTGAACAATTAATTTGGAATTCTAAAAAAAATAATAAAGAAAAGGAGTATGCATTACATCTTTCTTAAGGGAAAGATCAGATTTATATCTCATTGTATGGCCATACAATGCCATGTACTGCCATCCTCCACTAACAGCATACAAACCACTAAATAGTGAGGTCATGAATCCTATATAAACTGAGAGGATTACGTAAGATTTACCAAACTGCCCCAACCATATCACTTGAAAAGGAACCAAACAGTGCATTGCACTGTTCGTTATCTGCCCAGAATAGGCCTTACCCCTAAGTCATCCTAGGGAGGTGGATGAAGGCCCCCCAAAAGCCCACCCTGGTCCCATCAGGACCCAGCCAGATGGCTGGTCCTGATCATTGATCAGGTGGGCCCGTGGGTCCCACAAGACTGAACAATGAACTTCCATAATTTCCCCAAAATACCGGTTCTGATTTTTAAAACCTCTGGACGGTGGGCCAAACGGGGCCCGCCTTATATGGTTCCAACACCATAGTGGTTGTCCATCAATACCATACCAGATCCCTGGTGCCGATCTTGGATTGGGTGGGCCAGGGGCTCCCACAAGCCCCTGTCGACTTTGAGTGACGTGAAACTATAAAATCTGGGATTTTTCCTGTTCTTCCTACCTGTTATTCACTCACTGCAACTTGTTTCTAAACAATTATTCCATCATATTACAGAACCTAACAGGGATTTAGTCTCTCCGTCACATCAAAGCATACAAGAAGAAAATCTCAAAATTTCTAACAGGTAGCACAGTTCTGTTGACAGATCCCTGTACAAAGAATCCATGCAACTTAGTATTGGTGTTCCAGATGGTGGGCCCTCCATGGTCCAGCCCACCTGGGACCTGGTCCACCTTGGTCGTCCATCAGGGCCCAGCCAGATGGCTGGTCCTGATTTCCGATCAGGTGGCCCAGTTGGGTCCCACAAACTCAAACAGTTTGGATGTTTTTTTTTTACGCTGGAATTTCTGCCAAGTTCCGATCTATACCAATTTCTTTCTGGATATGATTTTTGAACTATTTCATCAACTTAAGGAACTAAGGATTATTAGGGAAATAATCCTTACATATCTTGGCTAACGAGACCAAGATTTCACAGCCATATTAACCATTTGAACTGTCCCTAATATTCCTTAGCGTGCAAAAGGATCTGGCCATAAACAACAGATTCCTGTGGGTCTAATCGCATGTGTGATGGGAAACAAGGAGGAAAGAGACCTTGCAGATAGTGTTCAGATTTTTATCTCCTAGGCCCTTTTGGGCAAGATCGTGGCTACGAAATAACAACCAGCCCAAATTTCTATATTTATATATAGATAGGAAATATTACTCACCTCCTAGTGTAGCAGATTGTGGCATAGTCGATATGAGGTCTTGAGTATTGCATCCACTAGATCTTCCATCCTTCTCTTCCTCCTTGCGATTCGTGCCGATCTTTGCTGATTCCCAAGGAAGGTCCTTCTGCACTCTTTCCTCTCCTCTCCTCTTTAACCAAAATGAGAAAGTCGGGAATCAAAGGAGAAAGCAAATAAAGAGCAATTTTTGGGGATAAACTCAGATCTTTACCCATTGGGAACTTCCCCTTGGGTATCTGAATGAATCCTCCTCCCAAAGAGGTATCGTTCCACCAAGTCAATAACAAACAAAGGGGTTACTAATGGGTTGCAAACAGGCTAAAAAAAATAACTAAAACATCTCAGCCCAACCCAATACCTTATGGGTTGGACGAATCTGGGCCTAACCCGGCACAAGGTATTACATGCTTGGAGCAGTAAAGAGATCGAATGACATGACTAACCACTCATAGAAACCATCTTTTGTTTTGAATGTTGTTTTCCATTCATCGCTTGGTTGGATGCGGATTCGGTGGTAGCTGTTGTGAAGATCAATTTTCACAAAGATAGTTGCTCCATTCATCACATCTAACATATCTTCTATCCGATGAATGGTAAAATGATACTTTACCGTGATCTTGTTGATGGCGTGACTGTCCGAGCACATGCTCTGGCTTCCATCCTTCTTTGGTGTAAGGAGGGCTGGAACAACACAAGGACTAAGGCTTTCCTTGATGTATCCTTCTTGTAATAAATCATCAACTTGATGTTTCAGTTTCTGCATGTTCACTTGGACACCTACAAGCGGCATGCTGACACACGTTGCCGTTTTGTCGAGTTTGTAGAAGGCGACATGGTATTGGTGTGGATACGCCCTCCGCAACTCCTTTATGCTACATCCTCGCAATGCGGGCCCTTTTGAGATCCTAAAGAAGATAAGTTCCAATGCTTACATTCTTGAACTATTCTTAGAGCTATAGGCATAAGCTCCAGTTTTAATGTAGAGGAATTCACCCTCTGCTGAGGGCACCACATAGATGAAGGCTGTGAAGAACACAACCTAGCTTTACTGCTAATCCACCTTCAACTGATCAAATTGTTGATGAACTTGATGATCATATCATGTCTACATGTCAAGGAGGTTTGCGGAAGTTTTACATTTGCTGGAAAGCTCATCCTCTCTTTGATGCCTCATGGATCACCGCTACTAATTTTCAGTGCATCAATCCAGACATGTATGAACGTTATCAGGCTATACACTCGTCGGAGTCGAGTTTTTCCAAGCTGGGGAGACCTGATGCTGGACAAGCCAAGCCCAACCACTGGGCCGGACCCATGATTTGTTGAGTCAATTTGACCCAACCCACAATCCTAATGGGATCGGCCAACTATTTTACTATGGGAAGTTTATGTTAATTAGGATTCTAAGTATCTAGTTTCCTATTTGCTTTAGGGCACATTTGGTAACAGGCGAGGAATCCATAGATTTGATGATTCTTCACTTCCACTGGAACAAGGATTTCTCACTGGGGATTTGTATATTTGAGGATTTGACATTGATATTGGTGTGTATCGATGCACATAACTGAGAAAAATAGGTTCGGTGTGCAAATCCACTTAAGAAAGGATTTTCAAATCTTATGGGCGGTGGTCGGCTCTGAAAATCCTAACAAATGAAGATTTCCATTCATCCAAATTCTCAGAAATTTACAATTGCCAACATGGATTTACCACAACTTTCTGGAAATCGAAAATCTTTTCCCTAAAGATTTGGTTGCCAAACGCGACCTTAGTATTTTGATTAATAAGTTTCCTTGTTGATTAGGAAGTTTAATCTTTAGCAAGTAGAGTCCTAGTGAGAAGGAACGACACTCCTTTACAATAAATATGTAAATCTCCCTTTGGGATTGACTACTCTGAATATTGGATAGAAGACTTCCTTTGTTTGACATTGATTTGTGTTTATTTTCTTCTGCTTTCTTGTGTGCTTCGAGTCCATCTGGATTCAGCCAAATCCCATATATGGTTTTGGCCCATTCGATTTTGGATCCTAAACTCCATCAAGTAGATAAGTGTGGAGTAAAAAAAAAGATGACATGCTGCAAGGGTCAGTAACTATTATACCTTGATACTTTTACAAGCCCAGTGTATCTTTGTTGGACAGATATAACACTTGTATTGGTACTCAATAGTGAATACTGCACCGATAGTTTAGGCTATAAGTTTATCATATCCTACTTAGTAAGTCTACTATTTAATATAGTTCTTCTGATAAAAAAAGGTTAGATTTAGAAGTTAATGTAAACAATAAGAATTTCATTAATTCAAAATTTTTTTATGATAAAGTTAGGACAACCGTGTCCATATCCTTGTCCTGGACTTCAGAAGTGCAGAGTTGTATCGCCCATCCCCGTATCCATCTGTACTCGTATCTGTATCTGGGCATCGTAGGTAAGGAATGGGGAAATTAACCAATAGTAACAATATGAAGACACTCTCCATCTGCAGTATGAATTTTCAAATCACCAATATATTTATGAATATTGGTAATATTTGCTGATGGCTAGGTCTATGATTTGATGCTCCAAATTCGAGGTGCCTTACAGGGGATGAGGGGTGTGATTTTCCTGTGAGACCAAGAGTGAAAACGGTTGGCATACGTAGTGGAGGACTGGGCAGGCATAGATGCAGCAGCCGTAAAAGAAGTATCCGCATGATATGCATGATTGTTGCGATTTCAAGGTCACTTTCAACATCTATATTAATATACCCCGTATCTCTGCAATAAATACAAAATTTCTTGTTCCACTGATTGGCTATGTGACTAAATCCAAAATCCTTGCAATTGTAGCATTGTGCTTTACTTATATTTCGGCCTTGTGGTTTTCCTTGACTTGTGTAGACAATTGTACCTGAGGTAACCTTTTGTTACTCCATATTAGCCTTAGTTGTGCATTTTAGCTCCTCATGCAAAACTTCATCTAGGCATGTGTCCAGTGAGGGTGAGGGGTCATAGCTCATTAGATTGAGACCAGGCAGATCAAATTCATGGTGAAGTTTCAGTAAAAACTGGTCCCTCTGGAAAATCTCGTGAACTTATTGAATAGCAGAAGGGCATATCTGGTACAGCAGCACAAACTAATTCAATAAATTCAATCCAAAAGTTCATAAACCTGGAATAATAGTCTTGAATTGATTTGTCTCTCCAAGTGTACTCAGCAATTCAAATCCCAATTGACAGTATCTAGCTGAGTTTTCTTGATGATAAATATGCTCCAAATAGGTCCACACTCCACATATCCGTAGCAGTTTTATAGGGTCTCAGGTTCAAAACTATATGAGGTTCAACTAATCCCAAAATCCAAGATGTGGTTTTAGCATCATAAGTTTCCCATTTTGCAAGTTCTGTCTTATGTGGGTTTTTATTTTTATTTTCATGATCCATCAATATGGCCCCATGAGTCTTTCCTTTTGACATACATTCAAAACTGAAAATTCCCAGGCAAAGTAATTTTGCCATTCGGTTGGACAGCAACCGTGCCTGATTTTTCCCTAGTAATTGTTGATAAAGATTTTCTCATAAATAAGCTATAGGATTTTCCCAATAAATTGAAACTACCGAGTATGTCAAATATAATTGGCCCTACTCTCAATTGCTCAATTGTTATAAATAAGTCCAAAAAACAAGATCAGACCCTCGAATCCGAATTCCTGAATTTTGAAATTACTTTCTAATGGGAAAAAAAAAAAAAAAGAAAGAAAAGAAAAGAAGAAGAAGAAGAAGAAGAAGAAGAAGCCAGTTCGTCTAGTTTAATCTTTGCTTGATGGGAAGAAAAGGTGCATATAATTAAAGATCTGGCTAAATCAGGAGATCATTAGTCTTAATGATCTTGGTGAAGTTTCATGAAGAAA
Source organism: Persea americana (assembly GCA_029852735.1). NCBI lineage: Eukaryota > Viridiplantae > Streptophyta > Magnoliopsida > Laurales > Lauraceae > Persea > Persea americana. The sequence goes on along the minus strand of CM056813.1, from coordinate 55,065,150 downwards.
TTCCAAAAATCCGGCAATATCAATGGTTTTGATGAATTGTAGTTCCAAAAACTGTCAAACTGAAGATCACAGATATGGCCTACCTTAGATCGCCAGAAAATCTAAAAAAATATTTAGAAAGGATTGGTCGAACCTCCCATAACTTATAGAAATCTTTAGAAACCCAGATATGGCCTCAGGTTGCCAGAAAATCCAGATATGCCTCCCATAATTCCTCTGCATACTGAGATCTCTGTAGGGCCCACCTACAGATCTTGATGAAAAGTGTCCCCAATGATTAAACATAGACCCTACTGGATGCTGCTGAAGATGTGATATATTGAGAAATATGTTGACATTAAAGAGGTATGATATCCTCCTTTACTGCAAAAATGATTAGAGATATCATAATCATCATTATCACTATCATCAATGCCTTGTCCCAACTATGTTGGGGATAAGAGATACTTGTTATTTCAAAAATTTCTCCAATCCACTATTGGAGAAGATATGCCTTCTTGATAACCAGGAAATCTCTATATACAGAGATGACAAGAACCCACAAACTAAGAACAGAACCCATGATCTATGCTATGAAGCAGAGGGGCTCTTATACTATATGAAACTGATGAAAACCAAGATGTTGAATGAATTGGGTGCGATCATTGGAATCGGTCCACCAGCACTATATTATTCTTCTATCCCATTTGTTGTAAGTCTACACCAGCAGTATCCCCTGAATTGAGGTGATTTCCCCTAATTGAGGCCATCCTAATCTCTAAAGATTATGTCAATATCTTACATCATATGGTGGTCTACACCACCATTTTAGTATTTTGCAGTGTTTTCTAGAGATTTTAATCTTGGGTTTGCTAGCACTGTATGAATCCCCTTGGCAACCAGTTTTCTAGTTAATTGATGATGCTTTACTTTCAGCTCACAATGCCTATCAGAGCCGAAATTGATGTCAAGCTTGGTGGCACCCAGTGCAATATTATTATGAGCAGACTAAAGCCATGGTTGCACCTTCACATGTCAAAAAAGAAGCATATGGTTCTTCGTGAAGAAAATTATAATCTTCCTAAGTCTGAAGAAATTAACACGAAAGTTATCATGTGGACCTGTACTGTTTCTGCCCCGGAGATGACTATTTTGCTCTACAGTCTCAGTGGCTTGCCACTGTACCATGTAAGTTCTAAAACTTAAGTATTCCTAGTTGCTTTCGTTCTTTTGTACTGGTGGATTAATGAATTTTCATATTCTCACTCTGAAGTTTATGTGGATAATATTGTCATTTTATCATTTTCTTGGATGACCTTTTCATGTTTTGATATACCTTGAAAAATGAGGTGGTTTGTCTTGGGTTTCTACCAACTTTGGCTTTTGCTCTTTTCTGATGGGTGAACTGAAACTTCATACGTTGTGAAGAACTTTCAACCAAGAACAATCGAAGGTCTTCAACTGAACACATGGGCTTGAAAGCATAATATGCAAACCTGAAAAGCCTTCTCATTTGATGTCTTACCAAGTTTGTTCAATACGGGTTACTGAATGGGTCAGCTAGAAGAATCGAATAGGTGTTGAAATAGTGTTATATATATATTATATATATTTTAAATGCCTTTTCATTGATATATTAATGTGACTCGGTTCAAAATTCAAGAGAGTAAATGAGGCCTCTTCTTGAGGCAACTTGCTGAGAAAGCTACGCTTGGAGGAGTCCTGTGGTTTCACCAAATTCTGTTGGCATTTTTTTTTTCTTTCCTAAGTTTTTATTTTCTTTATTTTAATTCTCTATCAAATATCAATCATTTCTCCTCATTCCAAGTTGATTTGGTATTACAGAAACTGGAATGGTTTTTGGACTATGAAATTGGGTTCACATTGAATTCTAGTAGTTGAATAATGATTTAAAGACATTCTTCAATGTATGATTTCTCGGTCTTAATCTTAAAGAAATGTATATACGACACTTTAAGATGTGCCTCAAGTGGCTGTAATTTTTTCGGAGTCTTAGCTGTTGGTCTCAGATTAAGTATTCTGCTCTGTACAATGTGTCAGATTGTTTCCTGATTCTTGGGTCAATATAATTAATGTGAAATTTCTCTGGGTGATTATTGTGTCAATAATGGATGTGGCTCCAGTCATGAGAATCTGGTACAAAGCAAGTGAAGCATATTGAAATTTAAGAGCAAGAAATCTTCGACCTCCTTGCAGGACTCATCCAAATATTTGCTCATGCTTGCTCATATTTTTACTCAAAGGCCTCTCCCTTCCTTGGGGACTGTTTCTTTCAACTTGAAGAAGGTTGAAGGTAATGGTGCTTGCTAAGAATGTGTCTCCGGAGAGATTTACGACTGTGATATCATATTGAGGTTTTATCCTCCTTATTTCTTGGCTGTTCCTCAATCTGTCCTTATCACAGTTATTTCCTTTTTTGTCGTTACTAATAAAAAAAAAATTGAGCTATTTGTATTTGGTGGTGGTGAAAATTGCTTAATGCACAGATATACTTTGATCTACGACATTATGGTGTGTGATTGTGGGTTGTCCTTTAATCTCCTTAAAAGTGTGATAAACAAGATCGGGTCTCTAAATCTTTCGTGTTGGCAGAATTTCACACCATGCCTTCTGCTTGCTTTGCGATATTATGGATTCAGAGTATAAAATGCATGCTTCATTTTCCTCCATGAAAGTACTCCCCTTCCTGCTGATTATGCAAGTGCCATCCAAATTGCGTCCAATCTTGCCTGTTGTGGACAGATTAAGCACCTCAAAATGGATTCTTCCGTGATTCAATGAGAATTAGAGAAAGGATCATCACTCTTCCCTATGCTTGCAACTTGCTGATTTCTTTACCAAGGCCATGACTGAAGACCACTAGTAATTTCTCGCCGCAAGTTAATGCTGATATGCTATTGGATCCTTGGGTGCTCCTGGAGGATATTGGCGTCCACTTTAAATCTTGGAGATGCTTGCTCGCAAAAAATTAAGAATTCTTTGGCTTGTATCCTTTGTGGCAACTATCTGGTCAATCTTGAAAGTGAGGAACAATAGGTGCTTTAAAACTAATGTCTGTTAGGGCGAGTGACCCTGGGCATTGACATCAGAATATATTGCTGAGGTCTTAGCAGAATAAGAAATGTGCTGAGGCAATTGAAGATGCTGGAGTAGCTTCCCATCTGATGTTCTCTTGGTCCCCATGGACTGCTGGTGGAAGCTTTATTATTATTGGACTGCATTGAGTAACCTAGGAGTCACAGTGGTGTGCAGATTGATTTGTGATCCTTAGTGGATGCTTAAAAGAAATTTCTCAAGTCTGAGAGGTTTTAGAAGCATCGACGAACTTGAGTTTCTGGCTATGTTGAATCGGGTGAGGGATATTAAACACTCACGTGTGACTGTGTCATATTAAACACTTTGACTGGGTTCACCACATCTGTTGTAAGGACCAACATGTATCATATATGTGAAGATATTCTTATAATCTCTGTAAAACCTTGAGGATTAGGATAAGGCCCTAATTAGGGGAAATCACCGCAATTAAGGGATATGCTAGCTGGACACTGGCTGTACTGAAAGATACAAAGAGCTACAAGAGGAGGGTTCAACCCCATGGATCAATATTCAATTTTATAGCAAATTACTTTTCTCTTGATTCTTTATTAAGCTGTTATTGTATCAGAGCTTGGTGGCATTCTTGGTTTCCTTATTCCTCTTGTCTTTGCTCAAAGAGGCATTATGGTGGGTTTTCTGATCTGGTGATATAGAGGATTGAGTTTGTCGGGATTTTTGCTAATCGTTTTGAGGGATCAATCTGTGGTAGATTCTGCCCATGATTGATTTATTGAACTTGTTTTGTCATACATCTATCCTTTAATAGGATAGGTTTAGGAGTTTTACATCCCATTTGAGCCTGTCGTGTGCGTAGTTGTTGCATTGTGCAGTTCAAGTTCGCCAGCTTCTTCTTTGGAGCCCACTTGGAAGTCCTGCTCAAGCCTAACTTCTGGGAGCAAGGTTGCCTATAATTCCTGGTATTTCTGGGCATTTTTCTGGATTTTTTGGACATCAAGTGGTAAGATCTATCCCAATTCTAGAGTCTTAATTAATTTTTTGACAAGTTCTCATCTAATCCGTTGATTTTCTGCATCTTGGTTTGGAATCGAGAAATTTCACTTTTTGGGGATAGATAAAACTGTATATTGAAGCTGATTAGTGCTTTTGAGGCTATAAGAGAGGACTTTCTGCATTTTTTTGGGTTGCTCAGACCTGATTTTTGGCCATTTTCGTCTGATTTTTTGAAAATTAGCAATTTTTGGTAAATCTCACTATAATGGCTGATAATCTGAAGTGTTGCCAGTTTGGTTTGATGGGAAAAGAAATAATTTATCTTGGGAATTTCGAGTCCGGATGTTTTTAACAGGAAAAGACCTTGGGGGTCATATTGATGGAACCATTGCAAAACCCGCTACTACCAAAGAATCCACTGATACAGCTCAGTTAACAATGGGCAACGAATGCTGCCAAAACCTTCAGTTGGATATTGAGTTTTGTGGATCAACAGATTGTGCTCAATCTGTGACCTTATAAAACTGCTAAAGGGATGTGGGGATATAGTAAAAGAATCTATAGTCAAGATATCACAGCAAGAAGATTCCAATTGGAACATGAAATATCAGAATACTATCAGGAGAATAAGTTGATTTAAGAATATTATTTTGGCTTTGTAAGCCTGTGGATCGAATTCGTGAACTTAGTGTATGTCATCGTACCTGATAAAGCTATATCTGCCCTGCAAAGATTCATGAGGTTAGCGAACATGATCAATTTCTTATGAAACTACGTAAAGAAATTTAATCTTCTCTCAAATTTGACAAGTCGAGTTCCTGCCTCATCATTGGATGAATTTCTGGGAGAGTTGCTTTGAGAAGCGCAATGTTAGCACACTCAAGCTTGTATGGAACAAAAAGGTCTTACTGCTTCCCCATTGGATGTGGCTTACGCAGCCCAAACAAAAGCTATAGGTAAGGGAAAAATTCGGTGCTACAGTTGCAAGGAGTATGGGCGCTTCAATTGCAAGGAGTATGGGCACTTCAATTGCAAGGAGTATGGGCACATTGCTAATCAATGCAAATGAAAAGTGCTAATCAATGCAAATGAAAAGTTTACAAGTATTGCAAGAAACTTGGTTTGATTATCTTGGAATTGTCGTTGAGGCCCGCAAATAGGAACAATGGTGCCTATCATGCTGCCACTAAGGGTTCAGCAGTTCACCTAGCACTTTCACAACTAACGTTGCCCTTCCTACACAGCTTGCACAGCCCAAGATCGTTACTCCCTAAATGGTGGTATGGATGATTCAATCTACCTTCTTTCCTCTTAGTATTTATGGTAAGACCTCTAAACCCTCTTTGGTTCTCGATTCTAGGGCTTCTTATCACGCGATTATTCTTTTGACAACCTTATTGGTGCTAAAAAGTACGATGGTGTATTACAAATTCATACTGCAAATGGAGACCATCTTCCATGGATAAGATTGGTGACATTCCCCATTCATTGCTTGTAAACCATGCCTTTGTTCCCCCTTTGTTTAGCTTCGAATCTCCTTCCATTAGGCAAACTAGTTTAAAACAATTGCGTTGTTTCATTTTCTTCCTCTGGTTATCTTGTGCAAGATTAAGCATCGGGAATGTGATTAGGAAGGGGCCTAATTGTCTTCATATATCTACACCACCTAGGAATAAAATTTTATCTTCTTTAATTATAGCAATTCTTCCTTGAATATTTAATGTCAGTTGTGGCATAAGCATCTTGGTCATCCAAATACTTAGAAATTGTTCTTTATGTTAAACAATGGATTGCTATTTAATAAGCCTTATTTTTCGTTTAGATATGTTTTGTTTGATTGTTCTAGTTGCAAACTTGGTAAAAGCAAGATTCTACCTTTTCCCACACATAATGATATTGTTATTGTTTGTTTTGATTTAATTCACATGAATGTTTGGGGTATTGGACATGCTATTGCTCACTCACAAGTGCTTTGTCACATTTAGAGATGATTATAACTGCTTTAACTGGATTTATTTCTTGCATGCAAAATCTGAAGTCTTTGATGCTTTTCAAAAATTCCTTGCATTGGTTCAAAATCAATATTCTGAAAGTATCAAAATTCTTTGGTCTGATTTAGGGGGGAATATATCTCTCAACAGTTCCAAGATTTTTTGCAAACTTAGGGCATCCTTTCTTGGAGGACATGTCCATATGCTCTTCAACAAAACAAGGTTGTTGAGCGCAAAAATTGAATCTTCTTGATGGAGTTTGGACATTGCTTCTTGAATTTTCTGTACCATCCACCTTTTGGGTCGAAGCCATTTCCACTGCTTTGCATTTCATTAATTGCCTACCAAGCTTCAAAATGATTCGCCTTCATGCCTTGCATCTGTAATATCATCATCTCCGTACCTTTGTTGAGTATGTTTGGTCCATCTTCCTTCTCATGAGAGAACTAAACTTTCAGCCTAATCTGTCAAATGTGCCTTTCTAGGATATGCTTTGCATAAAAAAGGATGTTGTTTTGATCCCTCAGTTTATCATATTTGTGTCTCTCACAGTGTGGCCTTTTTTGAAAATGAAATTTTCTTCAAGCATCATCTTGGTTCACCAGTCATCTAGCCATTTCCATACTATCTGATTTCTCTTGTTCTCATTCTGAAACAAAATCTAAAGTATTGGTGTATGCAAGGAGGGACACCCAAGGGAGTTTTGCAGATAGGCAACTTCCTCCTTAACCTCGGCCTTTGATCTTGATACTCCAGTGCTTTGTAGGTTTGCTTGTCCCTCTTGTCCTCCAGACTGACATGTTTTTTTCTCACTCCTTCTTACTTGCCATTTTATCATCTATTTTTATTCCTAGCACCTACTCGCAGGCTTTAAGGTAGGATTGTTGGATAGAGGCAAAAGAACTTGATGCTCTGCAACTGAATCATACTTGGGGCATTATCCCATGTCTTCCTCATGTCAAGCTGATTGGTTGCAAATGGATCTACTCTATCATGCTCAAACCCGATGGTTCTTTGGATCACTATAAAACCCATCTCGTAGCTTTGGTAGATTGACTATGCTGAAACCTTTGTGTGTGCATTATTCTTGCTCTTGTTGCATCTCACTTATGGCATATGTTTCAAATGGATGTGAAGATTGCCTTCTTTCATGGGGATCTCAAAGAAGTCTATATCCGACCTCCTCTGGTACTCACTGTTTCCTCTAATAACAATATTTGTTGACGATGATCTCTTAAAGGATTAAAACAGGCTCCTAGGACAAGGTTTGAGAAATTCTGGAAGACTCTTCAGCTTGCTTCCTTTCTACATGGCAAGTGTGATCCTTCTCGCTTCCTTCCTCGAACTGCTAATGTCATCATTGTACTGCTTGTCTACATGGACGGCATTATTATAACAGGACAAATCCAGAGAGCATCTTATGCTACAACGATTTGTCTATGCTTCCTTTCACATGGAGGATTTAGGCCCACTCATCTTTCATATTTCCTCAGCTTTGAAGTTCATAAATCTCAAGGAGGCATGTTTATCTCTTAACTTAAGCACACCCAAGATCTCATCTGATGCAGTACGGACCAGGCCCAATAAATCAACTGGGCCCACACATTGACCAAGTGGTCAACCCCGTCCATTGGGTTCAGCCCATAGGCCCAATTGTGACCGACAGCTACTATGGGAATCTAAACTTATCCTGAATTCTATTTTTATTTAGTTAGAGGCTATTTCTAATTTCTATTTCTTTTTTGATTAGGATTATGCAATTTTCCTATTTTATTTAGAAAGTCTTGTCTGCTAAGAAACAATTCTACTCCTCTATATATAGTCGAGTCCCCATTTAGTTGCTTATTCTATCATCAATTAATTAAAGAATTCTGAGTTTTCTTCAATTATGGTGTGTTTCATAATTTTGAGTGTGCCCTAGACATCTCTGGATTTGATCAATCCATTGGGAGATTGGTCTATTTTCCCGATCGGGGAACTGAGGCCGTGCCATCATCTATCAAAAAATTGCAAGATACTATTCCAATCGATACTCCCTTAAAAACCAATGTCAAGTACAGAAAACACGATAGGACCGCATCCCTCTTTCAAATCCCACTATCTACGGGGAGCTAGTTGATAGTCTTTTTTATGTCATAATTACTTGGTCGAATATCTCATGTGGTCAGCATAGTCAGTCAGTTCATGCACCTGTTGCGAGCCTTCATCAAGCGCATTATTTGATATCTGAGCGTGACATTCTCTTTCCTAGTAACTCAAACTTAACTCTTAAGGCCTATTGTGATGTAAATTGGGGCAGGATGGCCAAATACTTGTCGATTCACGATAGGCGGGTAATGCTTTAATCTCCTCGAAAGGTGAAAAGAAGGATCATGTTTCGAAATCTTCCATATGCTGAATATTGCCCTATGTCCTCTGCATTGTAGGACATGGTTCAAAATAGCGGCCGCTAGCGCCCGCATTATCGGTAGTAGCGGTAGGGGCTGCTACGCTATTTTGAAAATATCGGCGCTACGGTATAAAACCCTGTAGAGCCAATCTATTTTAATTTAAAACATTATTTTTCCTATTTTTTTTCTCTAGAATAGTCTTTACTAAAGTTGTCTCTATGCTTATATGGTTTCAAATTACTAAAAAAACACAAGATTGACTGCTACAGAATACTTGAATTCTTTTGGCCACTTAAAAAATCCACACTGCTACGCTGCTATGTATCACTACAACCGCTACGTATCGCCCGCTACGTAGCGTTTTGGCCACTAGCTGCTATGCTTGCCGCGACTGCTATTTGAATCCTTCTTGTAGGAGATTGTTTGATTACGCCGTTTGGTTGATGAACTTGGTTTTCCACAGCTACATGCTACTCCTTTACATGCAGACAACACCAGTGTGATTCAAATTGCAGCTAATCCTGTCTTTCATGAAAGAACAAAGCACATTGAAGTCAAATTACTTTTCTCGAGATTCTTTGTCAAGTTGTTAAGGGATGTGTGCAGCTTGGGTTTTTTTTCCTCTTTTCATAAGGGATTGAGCTTGTGCTCTCAGGTTGGTCTAGTAGAGATATATTGGGTCAGGGAAACTTATGCCATGTACAAATGAGTTGGAGGATCTATTGCACGGGTGAATGGTTTCCTCAAACTTGCAGATGGATGTCAACTCTTTAGCATATTATCTTGCTAAGGAGGGAGATTTGTCCCCGCACTATTTGTAATTGGTTGGTTTTTGTCTACTCTTTGCTGTTTTTGTTGGCTTTGTTGGATTCTGGTAGATTGATTCCCTGCAGTAAGAGTACCATTCTTATTGTGGTTGTTGCATTATTGATTCTTTCCAATAAAAAAAATCAGTCACCTTTTTTAGATAGATACAGAGGGAGGGATGGAGGGAGTGGGTTTGCTGATTCGTGCCCCACTATTTGTAATCTGATGGTTTTTGCCTACTCTTTGTAGTTTTTGTTGGCTTTTTGGGCTTCTGGGAGATCAATGCCTGCTTGGAGTATCATCCTTATGGTGGTTGTTTCATTAATATTCTTTTCAAAAAATCAGTCACTGTCTTATTGTTGCTATTAAAAAAAAAAGGGGAAAAAAAAGAACAAAAAAAGGAAAGGAAATGAAAGACTGATGTGGCATAGTAGAGAATCATGTTCTAACAGTGATGAAGTGTACCTTAACTAGATTTGTGATGAAGTGTACCTTAACTAGATTTGTATTCTTTGTGACATACTCTAAAGAGATTTAAGGAGATATGCAAACAATCGTAATTAAGGGTCGCATGAGTGTATTCATATAGATTAGCTCCCATGCACAAGTGTATTTATATAGATGAGTTTCCATGAGAAGGGGGGATTCATTTGACCAAACCAGTCCTATTCTCCTCTTGATTGTTTCCTTTATTTTATTCTTACAGTGTTCAACAAAATTCAGGTTCACTCTTATTTACCTCTATTAATACTTAAACCATAAAACTTCCTTTGTTCTCTTTTTATTCCTTTCTGTTTTTCCATCATGTAATGCAGATGCATTTTTAAATTGACAGAAACTAATGTTATCAGAACTGCAAGGATGACTTTGTCATGCGTGGTAGATTTGAGCAAACAGAGGTCCTGTCTGGACTAATGCTTTTGGGAGGTGAAATGGTTCTTATTAGATTTTGGAAGATGTATGCCATTGCACCTGCATCTTAATATTTCAACAATATTCTGACAGTTTGCTGGCAATAGGATGCATTTTGGCATTATCTCATCAATTTTTATTTAATTTTTAGGCTGGGACACTGGTACTCTGATAGAAAAGTGTCACTGAACATGATGAGAAACATTTTCTTTAAATAACTGTTGCTACCTAATTTTCTTGGGTGACTTGTGTAAACAATATTGACTTAAAAATATATTCTTTTCACACAGGGGTGCTCACAATCTTCGCATTTATTTGCAAATAATATAGCAAGTTTGGGAATTGCAGTACATGCGGAACTGGGTGAATTACATTTGCACATGGCTGACGAATATCATGAATGCCTAAAGGAAAGCCTCTTCGGCATGGAAACAAATTCAGGTTCCTTGATGCACATTGGCAAGATGAGTCTTGATTGGGGCCACAGAGAAATAGAATCACCTGGAGAACATGATTTCAGCAATCTGAAATTGGTTTTCTCTGTTGATGTAACTGGCATGGGTGTATACTTCAGTTTCAAGCGTGCTGAATCTCTTATATCAACTGCAATGTCCTTTCAAGGACTGTTCAAGAGTTTATCTGCTTCTGGAAAACGAGCAGCACAAAATAAGGTGGGTCGTTCACGGAAGCAGGCAGTTAGAGGGACCCGACTGTTGAAATTTAATCTTGAACGTTGTTCTGTAAATTTCTCCGGTGAAGTGGGTGTGGAAAATGCACTTGTTAAAGACCCCAAGCGTGTGAACTTTGGATCACAAGGTGGTGAAGTTATAATCAGCAACTCTGCTGATGGTAAACCACGAACAGCAAATATATCATCCACGATCCCCAATGGATGCCAAACCCTGAAATACTCAGTATGTCTTGACATTTTCCATTTCAGTCTGTCCATGAACAAGGAAAAGCAGTCCACACAGATAGAATTAGAAAGAGGTAGATCTATATACCAGGAATATTCTGAGGGATGCACGTCTGATGAGAAGGTGACTTTGTTTGATATGCAAAATGCAAAATTTGTGCACCGTCCAGGTGGGCATAATGACATTGCCATCTGCTCTCTCTTCAGTGCAACTGACATCAGTGTCAGGTGGGAGCCTGACATACATTTGTCACTGTACGAGTTCATTTTGCGTCTGAGGTTACTGATATACAATCAGAAACTCCAAGGACTTGATAATGAAATAAATGAAGAATTTTTTGACAGAAAGGAAATGGAGCTGGAGAAAGAAGCTATTCTAGATCCAGTACGATCTGGTAAGCAAATTAAAAACAAGGATTCTGTTTTTGCTATTGACGTGGAAATGTTGAGAATATCTGCAGAAGTTGGAGATGGAGTGAAGGCAATGGTTCAGGTGCAGTCTATCTTCTCTGAGAATGCCAAGATAGGAGTGCTACTTGAAGGGCTTATCCTTAGTTTTAATGAAGCTAGAGTATTCAAAAGTAGCAGGATGCAAATCTCACATGTTCCTAACATCTCTACTTCAAATATCTTATCCGATTCAAAAGTACAGCTTACCACTACAACATGGGATTGGGTTATCCAAGGACTTGATGTTCATATTTGCATGCCTTATAGATTGCAGTTGCGTGCCATTGAGGATGCTGTTGAGGATATGTTGCGAGGATTAAAGCTTATAACTGCTGCTAAATCTTCCCTTATATTCCAACTAAAGAAAGAAAGCTCAAAGAAGCCAAAGCCTAAATCAACAAAGTTAGGACGCATCAGATTCAACATACGTAAAGTCACTGCTGATATTGAGGAAGAGCCACTACAAGGGTGGCTTGATGAACATTACCAAGTAATGAAGAAAGTCGTCAGTGAATTAGCTGTTCGGATGAAATTTCTAGATGAGATTAATTCTGAAGGCAGTAGGAGGTCAGGATCTGATGAGACAAATGAATTGTATTCTGAAAGAAAAATCCAGTATAATGGAATTGAGATCGATGTGCATGATAGTTCATCTATTCAAAAATTGCGAGAAGAGGTTCATAAACAGGCATTTCGGTCTTACTATGAGGCATGTCAGAAGCTTGTATCCTCAGAAGGATCAGGTACCTGTAAAACAGGTTTCCAGGCTGGTTTTAAGCCAAGTACCTCCAGAACTTCACTTCTGTCTGTTTGTGCTACGGAGTTGGATGTTACCTTGACGAAAATGGAAGGTGGTGACACTGGAATGATTGAGTTTGTAAAGAAGCTTGACCCTGTATGTTTAGATAACAACGTACCATTCTCTCGGCTTATTGGAAGAAATATTGTTCTGCATACTGGATCTCTAGCTGTTTGTATAAGAAACTACACATTTCCAATTCTTTCTGCTACTGCTGGTAAATGTGAAGGTCATATTGTGCTTGCACAACAGGTGAGGTTCAATAATGTTTTTTTTTTTCTTTTCACTCATTTACTTGTTTTCTTATGTGCTTTTAGTGGTTATTTTTATGTTTGGTGTGGTGCTATTTAGTCTTGTCATGTGATTCAGCTCTTTGATTTTAGCAATATGGTTTGTGATTCAAGTCTGACTCTCGGTGTTTCCCTCAAGACTAAAGCTTTCCTCTGTCCTTTATTTTGGTAAGTTCTTACATTAAAGAGCTAACCAATGATTTCTGACCAGTAATCATAAGAAACTCATGCACCGGAAATTCTACTTGGAACACAGCTCCTCCATGAGTATGCATGGCAACTAATTAAATGATCATGATAAGGTAAGAGAAACTTATAAAAAGCTTATGATTGTTTGAATCATTGCAAACCTTAAAAATAGAATTCAAAAACTTGGTGAGATTTAGCAAAATTTGTTGGAATCAGTTGGACTGTTAGAAAAATCAAGGACTAGGTGAGAAACTTGGTTGTTTGAGTTTTTGGGCCAGACTCAGGTTCGCTTGGCCTGGACTACGTCAAAATTTGATTAAAATTTTTAGAAATCGTTTTCTTTTCATTTTTATATTAAGATTGAGTTTTTTACCTTATTTTGACTTGTTCAAGACTCAGCTGAGTCTCCAAATTGACTTTGACCCCTTGTTCATTTTTATATCTTTTCGGTCACAGTTTAGTTTGTCTTATTTAAGTGTTGCTTAAACCCCTGCAACTCTGAAAAATTAGTAACCTGAAAACCTGCTATTATTGTTACTGATTTTAGAGTTCTGCTGTAAGCCTGTAACAATTAAAGCCCTGCTATCATCAAGACCCTTTTTCAACAGCAAAGTCTTTGTTTGGCATTACAAAACCCTGCAACTATACTAAAAATTTGTAAATATTCTGGGAGAATAAGTAGCTGGGACTAGGATATGATGATGATTCTGGGAGTACAAGATGGACATTCATATTTATGCGTTGTGCTACTGACTGAAAATTCACTATTGAAATCTCCATTTTCTATGCCTAGAAAATTTCCTTTTTTTTATTTTATTTTTTTGAAATGGTAACTTGTATTAATCAAAAGCTTTACAGTATAAAAGGGCTATACTGAGAAGGCGGTTGGGGGAGGACCCCAGAAATACAGCCACCGCCCAAAAAAGGAGAAGCTATACAAAGGAGGCAGAAAGGCCTCAGACAAAGAAAAAAGAATTAGATTAAAATGATATGATTTCCCTCCGGTTGAAATACAAAACATCAAGGGATAAGTCCTGAAAGTCTGGGAGAATAAAGACCCAAGAGGCTACAGTGAATTTCATTTTGAAGATTAGGTCTTCTTGGGAGGAGGAAGTTCCTTTGAAACATCTTCTATTTCTCTCTTTCCAAATTGTCCAGATGTAGGCCAGAAAAGATAGGCGCCACATGATCTTCCCTTTGGTAGTATAAATCGGACTAGCCCACTGATGGAACATTTCGGGGAAGGATTGAGGAATAACCCAACTGCAATTAAACTCCATGAGGATTGCTAACCAGATGGCTTTAGACTGCTTGCAATGGAGGGATAAGTGGTCGATTGATTCCTCATCAGCTAAGCAAAGGGGGCAAGCGTTGACAATAAGAATTTTTTGGCGGCAGAGATTATCCATTGTTAGAATTTTATGCTGGAGAGCGAGTCAGACGAAAGCAAGGACTCTGAGAGGGGCCTTAATTTTCTAGAGGGAGGGCCAACCTCAATGAGTAGTCGGGGGCCCTGCAAAGTGGCGAAGAGAGTCTTCTTCAATGGAGATCCCTAGGATGGCACTCTTGGAGAAGTTTATCTTGAGGCCTGAAATAGCTTCGAAGCATCTGAGAATGGCAACCAAGTTTTGTATTTGATCTTCTTTGGCATCGCAAAATTGGAGAGTGTCATCCACATAAAGGAGGTGGAAGACGTATGGAGCAGTATGAGAAGGCTTGAAACCGCAAATCAAATTGCAATCTTCTGCTTTTGAAAGCGTCCTACTGAGAGCCTCTCCAATGATAACAAAAAGGAATGGGGATAATGGCTCTCCCTGACGTAGACCCCTTTCTGCTGGGATGAAACCTTTCGGGGAGCCATTTACGAGGATAGAGTAGATAGTGGAAGAGATGCATTCTTGGATCCAATCCCTCCATTTATCTCCGAATCCCATCCTGTGCAGCAAATATAGAAGGAAGTCCTAGTTCACCATGTCGAATCTGTCTACCTTTGACGAAAGGCACTTTGAGAGGGAGAGATGATGGAACAAAGGTTTTTTCCAAGTCTAGTTTGCAGATTCGACCAGGGGACTTGTCTTTGTGTATGGAATGAATGCATTCGTTTGCGACGAGAACCTCGTCTAAAATCTGTCTACCTTTGACGAAGGCACTTTGAGTGGGAGAGATGATGGAAGGGAGGATCTTTTGCAGTCTAGTTGCAAGCACTTTAGCCAAGATTTTGTAAGTGCTGCCTAAGAGGCTGATGGGTCTGAAGTCTTTTATGCAGTCCGCCCCGGACTTCTTAGGAGCAAGAGCAATGAAAGATGCACTAATGGTTTTGGAGAGTCTGCCTCTGGAGTGAAATTCCTTCATGAAGGCCATAAAGTCTGTTCTTAGGAGGTCCCAGTGTTTTTGGTAGAAAGAGATTGGGAAGCCATCTAGGCCTGGAGCTTTATTGCTATCTAGGCTGAAAATGACTACTTTTACTTCATCCTCTTGGAACGCTTCTTCCAACCGATTTGCATTTTCCTCGCAATGATGGGGAACTGGAGATTGTTTAAAGAAGTCTATTTCTTCCATCCTTGCTGAATATATTGTTAAAGAAGCTGATAATGTGATTTGTTATCACTTCTCTATCCTCAACTCTGATCCCATTGGCCATCAAGTGATCGATCCTGTTGCCCCTCATTCTAGCCGTTGCCAAACTGTGGAAAAATTTGGTGTTCTTGTCCCTTTCTTTAAGCCACCGACACCTTGATCTCTGTTTCCATTTGATTTCCTCTTCCCTAACTTTTTGTTCAAAGAGGTCTTTTAGATCAAGTCTCTTTGCGAAATCTTCCTCGGATAAAAACCTTTTAGATTCTTCCTTTCTGTCAAAAGCCTGCAATTCTTCTAGATTTTTTGCCTTAAGATGTCCGACAGGCTCTAAATTGCACTTGGTCCATTCTTTAATCTTGTTTTTCAGCATCTTCAACTTGGAGGAGAATCAGAATCCCGCCCACCCATTGACATCAAAGCTGGTCCACCACTCCTTAATTGAGTCTCTGAAATTCTTATCCTCCAGCCACAGAAGCTCAAAACGGAAGGGAGATGGACCCCATTTTATGCTTTTGGAGTCAAGAAGGATGGGACAGTGATCAGAGGTGGGCTTGGGGAGAGCAATTTGGCAGACTTAAGGGTATAAATCTATCCAATCACCAGTGACCAGGAATCTCTCCAGACGCGACATAGTCGGAGGACTTTGATGGTTGGACCATGTGAAAATAGCAACCCCTAGATGTAGGTCTATTAGTTATTGGGAATTGATCAAATCTGAAAAGGATTGCATATTTGTTGTAATATTCCCACCTCCAGACTTTTCTGAGGGGAATCTAGTGATGTTTCCAATCACCTCCAATGCACCACGGGCCTTCTCATTTGCTACGAATGAAGTCTAGCTCACTCCAGAAGCTGTTTCGGAGGCCACGATGCGTCGGACCATAGATGGAGGAAATGATCCAGGAAGAACCATTCATCTTATCTTCCATCACTGCTGATACAGTGAAGTCACCGATGAATTGGTCTTTAATGGAGAAGAGCCTGCTTTTCCAACTCAAAAGGATGCCTCCAGAAGTTCCATAAGCATCTAGAGAGATCTAGTTCCAGTGGTTGTTACCCCAAATTTCTTTGACAAGAGGGTGAGACGAAGACTGAAGCTTTGTTTCCTGGAGGAGCAGAATATCTATTATGAAAAAGTGAATAATGTCCTTGATTATTGCCCTCTTCACTGAACTCCCTAACCCGCGAACATTCCAAGAGACAACTTTCATTTATAACAGTTTTGGGTGTCTCCGACTCTGGAAACCAACTGGAAAGAGGGGGAGCTGTCGTGGTGCCGCTTGTCATAATTGATGGAGCACGACAGGTTGTGTAGTTCTCTACTACCCTTCCGTTTGATACTCTTTTTTAGGGAGCCAGATTTGCCAAGGTTATCACTCTCGTTGGCGAAGGCAATTAGGTTGTCCCAACCTCCTTTGCTATTTTCTATTGAGACTCCTATTGCTTCTCCACAAATTCTCATTTTTGAGGCAGCCAAGAGTAGGTGGAGGAAGGTCCTTCAGCAAAGGCTAGCAAGGAGACTCTGACTGCTGAGTCAGATTGTCTAGAGTGGCTCGGAGAGTTGTTTGCCTGAGAGAGGAGACAGGGAGGTGCGGGTTGCGAGAGTGACTCGGATAGTTGTTTGCCTGATTGACTCAGAGAGATGTTTGCCTTCCTTAGACTGGGCTTCTTTGAGATGAAGCTCCCGTCAGCAGAAGGGGTCCGTTGAGACAGATGTTCGGCAGGTATAGGAGAGGAATCCCAGAGAGAGGAGATAGGGAGGTGCGGGTTGCAAGAAGTCCTTGAGGGAAAGGAGTCGATGTCTGAGGAGTAACAGCTTGTGAGGACCCAGAGGGAATCCGACTTTGCCCGTTCGTTGCACTGACGATAGGTCGAGGCTATCCTGGAAGAGACGCCAGCGGTGTTTGTTGACGAGGTCGTCGAGTCGGATAGGGAAGCCGATGTAGTAGCAGCAGAGTCGCCCAAAGCTTGGCAAGAGTTGAAGTTGGAGTTGAGGTTTGAATGGGGGAAGACTAGGGCTGGAGAAAACGACCCAGAGAAGTGTTTAGAAGTATCGCCTTGAGTCTGCCCGTTAACTATGGGCCAGGTTGCTGGAGAGTTTTTGTTTATAAGTGAAAATTTTTGACTCGACCCGATGTCTATGCTCGACCCATCATCAATGGGCCAGGTCAAAGCAAATTTGGACCTGCGAAACCTGGCTCGCCTTCGGGACCTGGTCCGTCTGTGAGCCCTAGCCCGTTTTTGGGAGCTTCCGATGGCAATGAAAGAGGAGTCTTCTCCAATCTCAAAAGAGGAGTCTTCTCCAGCAATCTCAAGATCGACGCCTTCTCTAGCAATCTCCAGATCGACGCATTCTCCAGCAATCTCCAGGTCGTCGTCGCCTTTAACCGAGGATGTAGATGAGAAATCCTTGGAAGAAAGAGCACGAGGGTCTTCTTCTTCATTAGCCTTCACTGAGATTAGCATATCTCCAATAGAGAGGGGGATCTCGATCAGAAACTTACAGAGTTTGCTTGTGAGAATCTTCACACGGCTAAAGGCAAGGACGTCCTTCTCCGAGGTATGACGATCGACTTCTAGAGTGTTGCCAATAAAGTCCCCCAGACGGTGGAAGACGCCTTTGTTCCAGGCTTGGAGCGGCAGTCCATGGAGGCGAATCCATTTTGAGATTTTTTTTTTTTTTTTTTTGGGGGCGGGGGGGGGGGGGGGGGGGCGCGGGGGGCAATAACTTCCTTCCATTTGTCTAGGGCTAGAAAAGGGGAAGATGAAGAGGGAGAGACTTCGATGCTATGCAGAAAATGCTTCACTTCCTCCTCCGAGAGGAGTTGAATGTGGATGGCGTTACCCTTAAGCTGTTTGAGTTTAGCTACCGATCTGCCCCAGATGGATTGAATCCACAGAGCTGCTTCTGGTAAGCCTTGGTTTTGCTTGAGGAAGCCAATCAAGCTATGACATAGGGACTTATCCGTTTCGACAACCCAAGGAGCCACTCGTATGAAGCTGTTGCTACTGTCTCTGATGATCTAGCCTACAGCTGAGCCGGAGAGGCCTGGAGGAGGGAAGCTCCAGGCGTTGCTGGCTGGCTGAAGCTGCGTGAAGGTGGTGCCTGAGTCCCTGAGGAGGAGGGAGGCGGTTGGCCCAGGGGGAGGCTCCAGGCATTGGTGGCTGGCTGAAAGCGGCCTGAAGGTCGGCCCAGAATCCCTGCGCAGAAAGGGGGGTTTTGGGCGGATGCAATGGGGCTTTCTGGGCGCGGTTGAGCCAGGTCAACGAGGGTTCTCTTGCCTCCCCAGGACCTGCCGTTGGCTAGCTCTAGCCCTAGTAGAGCTTCCCTTTCTGATTTGAATCTGACGAAGCCAAAACCCCTTTTACTTTCCGGAGGATCTGTCTATTGGGATGAAGGTATCTATGACTTTGCTTGCCCTGACGAACATTGCCTCTAGCTCAGCTTTGGAAATGGCTAGAGGAAGATTAGAAACAAAGAGGGAGAAGGAAGAGGTGGGTGGTCGTCTTCTCTAGGCGGGGTCAAAGTTCCGCCTTCTGAGACGCTCCATCGCTTCACTTTATCCTTCTCAATTTACATATGAGATTACCAAAATCTCCTTAATTTTGAGGTAGACAATACAATTTTAGTACTAAATCCCATTTTTTTCAATTAGAAACGTGGTTGCTTTCCAGTCTACGCACTTGGCATCGACCTAGTTGAGTTGCCACCTGAGTCAACCCCTACCGATTCCTTTAAAAAGAGAGTTTTTTTTTCCATGTGAGAAGATGTAGGAGGTTCTTGTGGCCTTTTGCAATAATTTTGGAAGATCAGGATGGCATTTTTCTCAAAGATTTAAGCATTCAAAGGTCACTTATTACTATTCTTTCGATTCAGTAAAATATAAATGTGGCCACTTATTACTACTTAAATTCATTGTTAATGGTTAAAACACATGCCTTTTAAAATCTTAGCTTTAAATGCGGACACTTATTACTACATAAATTCATTGTTAATAGTTAAAACACATACCTTTTAAAATCTGAGCTTTATAGATGGTTATTGCGCTCCAGAGTGCAATGTGGCCCGCCTAAGCTGAGTCCCGTGCAACTCGGCAACAGTCAAGTTGACGCGAGGGTCCAGAGGGACCCAATAGCCCTGGAGTACAAGTTTTAAAACCTTGATTAGAGTGCCCAGTTTTGATATAATTTCCCATTTTCTTTTTCCGTGAAGAGGCTCAATTTCTTTTAAAAGTTTCCATCTCTAGAAGAAATTTACCTCATACTGATAATTCAGAAAATATATATATATCATACTGTGTGCAGAATTGCACATACCTTTTCTTTACTAGCATAAAGTGCACATTGCTCCATTATCAACAAGTCCCGTTTTCTACAACAGAAGATGTGTATTTTATATAAAGATCACCATTTTCTGGTAGCAGTAATCCCTCCCATCTTGTAAACATTATTTCCTACAACCAGAAAATTATCGTTTCTTATAAAATCCCAATTATACAACAAAAGAACTCCCCCATTTTTTTTTTTTATTTTGAGAGAGAGAGAGAGAGAGAGAGAGAGAGAGAGAGAGAGAGAGAGAGAGAGAGAGAGAGAGAGAGATGTTATGGTTTCCACTTTTTACTATTTCATGATTTTCCATCATTCATCTTATCAAATGGTTTTCCATGTTCTCCAAGAGTACGAGTACATCTTGATTTACAACATCATTGATCTTGTAAAATGGTTTTACATGTTCTCGAAGAGTACGAGTATGTCTTAATTTACAACATTCTCTTCATCAGAACGCTAATCATGGAGTGGATAATTGTATGAAATATGTTACTATTCTTAATCAATGAGCTTTCAATTGGATGAATTATTTTTACTCCCACAATCCCATTTGATCCATTGATGTATTCTTGGCTGTATGATTCCTCCCTAGTGAATAACTCAACAATTTTCTGGGATGTGGTCAGATGTTCTCATTTACAACCATTTGATCCATTTAACATGTCCTATGATGTTCTCATCTTCTTTCTGTTTCTCTTTGGCTTCAACCTTGTCCTACAGAGCATCTTGATTGCGAAGGAAGCTCTCAAGCATATTGGTTCTGATGCCAACTTAATCTAGCTGACACTTGAAAAAAAATTAAATTATGAGAAAAAGAGCAGTCTAACAAAACCAGCTTTTAAGTGAATCCAATTCTCTATTTTTTTTTATTGGTAGCGATGAAATATATTAAAAAAGAGCTAACACTCAGAATACATTGCGATAGGGGAAAGACAATGGTGTAAAAGAGATATACCAAGGAAAAAAAAAAAAAAATTACCCGGCGAAGACAAGCAAGCCAGTAGACCTATCCACCACTAATTTTGCCAAAGAATCTGCAAAATTATTAGCTGTCCACCTGACATGTTGAAAGATAAGACTTGACTTCATTGATGTAGAATTGAAACCTCCAAGGCACCTTGTCAAGGGATGACACCCAAGAGATGGCATTAAGAGAATCACTTTCCACAGCCCAAGAAGCTTGAAAGTGGCCCGAGGTGGAAATCCAAAGGGCTTCAAGATAGCTACCACCTCCTTCTCGTTAGACTCCAACAACCCGACATTCTTAGAGAACATAACTAACATCACCCCTCGATCATTATGCAACACCCCTCCAACACCTGCTTACATCAGTAAGCATGGGCACTGAGTCAAGTTCATCGGCATTGTGCATTTTATCCAAAATTTTATTTCGTTGTTTGAAAACCTGTAAGTTGACTTAGCCTAGAAGTTCAGTGAGTTGAGTCAACACAAGATTGAGTTATGGCCAAATCTTTAGTTAAACTCAGTACAAAAAAAAATATATATATCTTTAGTCAAATATTTTAGTTATGGTCAGGAGTAGTAGTAGTCGTAGTGGTGGTAGTGGTAGTGGTCTTAGCCGTAGTGGTAGTGGTAGTGGTAGTTAATAATAATAAAGCTATCAATATGACTGTATCTAGAACCTGTGTGAGTTATATTGATTTTATTTTATTATTATCAAGGGTTGATTGTGTCTAGGCTGAATGAACCAAATCTTTATCATGTACTGACTTGTTCAAGTTTTCATTGAGTTCTTATAAATCTACTTTTGCAGAAGCCTTGCCAAGTTCCAGAACTATGGTAATGAGTAATTTCAATTAAGGAATGTACTACACAAAAATTACAATTTACAAAGTGGTTGCAAGAGAAACTGCAACAAAATCGTCATGAAAATGATAGGGCACAACTCACAAAGAAAGAATCTTATCGTTCATCGAAATATCGTTTAACTCATTGTTATGCCTGATTACTTTGACAAAGGTGGTTCTTGAGTTTGATTCAATATATTAGAAAAAAATGTCATCATTTTGAAGTCAGTCTCCATGGCTCTTTACTTGAACCAGTTATGTTAGACAATCTTATTGGATTCCTCTCTACAATAACTGGAGCATCATGGGGAACATGTTCCTCTCTCTCTCTCTCTCATCCATCCTGAACATTTTCTTTTTGCTAGGAAACTTTGCCGTCTTTTTCTTGGTAAACAGCTTTAGTGGCTCACTAATTTTCGGATATTTTCTTTCTCACCATTGATCTTTGGACTAAGGCATTTAACTCCTTTGGTCATAACATGCCGTGAAATCCTTTTAGCGCTTTTTTTTTTTTTATGAATTTAAACTCAGTGGTATCTAAACTGGCACGCATTTGCTATAATATTAGATAAGACGAATGCAGTGCTGACAAGTCATTCTAAAGTCAGAACATGAAGACATAGTTTGAACACTTTCATGTTGTATTTGGAAGCCTAAATGCTGTTTATGTAGATATGTGAAGATCTTAATCTCTGAATAGTGTAGACTGAGCTTATTTATATTGAGTTTTGCTATCTTTGTTTGGTTCGTCAATACCTATGTGCATTTTGTTGTTGTCCTATTATTTACAGGCAACATGTTTCCAACCCCAAATTCAGCAAGACATATACATCGGGAGATGGAGGAAAGTACGTGTGCTGCGCTCAGCAAGTGGTACAACTCCACCATTGAAAACGTACTCTGATTTGCCAATATATTTTCAGAAAGCTGAAGTTTCATTTGGAGTGGGCTTTGAACCTGCGCTTAATGATATAAGCTATGCATTTACAGTAGCACTCCGCAGGGCTAATTTAAGCATTAGGAGTTCTGACTCAACAAACATCAATTTTTTAGTAAATCAACAGCCTAGAAAGGAACGCAGCTTACCATGGTGGGATGAGGTTAGGAACTACATACATGGGAACTATGTCTTGTTTTTTGCTGAGACCAGATGGAACTTCCTTGCATCAACTAACCCATATGAAAAGCTTGACAAGCTTCAAATTGTTTCTGGTTACATGGAAATCCAGCATTCAGATGGTCGTGTTTATGTTTATGCACAAGATTTCAAGATATTTGTGTCCAGTTTAAACAGTTGCAGTTTAAGACTTCCAAGTCGTGCCTCAAGGGCTTTCCTTGAGTCCCCTGTTTTTCGTCTTGAAGTGAACATGGATTGGGAATGTGAGTCTGGGAATCCCCTTAATCATTATTTGTATGCGCTTCCGAATGAAGGGGAACCTCGTAAAAAAATTTATGACCCATTCAGGTCGACATCCCTCTCCCTTCGGTGGAACTTCTCTCTTTCCCCCTTGCTTCTTTCGCATGAAAATCAAGCTCCATCCTCTAGTATGGCAGGCGGAACAATCATGGATGAAGCTGTCGTTGGTTCTGCACACAGGTCAGAGGATATTGCTGTTAATTCCCCAACTATGAATGTTGGTGCCCATGATTTAGCTTGGATATTGAAATTTTGGAATATGTACTATATTCCTCCTCATAAATTGCGATCTTTTTCTCGATGGCCACGTTTTGGAGTGCCCAGAGTTGCTAGGTCAGGCAACTTGTCTTTTGACAAAGTGATGACGGAGTTTATGCTTCGTCTTGATGCTAGGCCTACCTGTATCAAACACACGCCTTTAGATGATGATGATCCTGCCAGTGGATTGACATATAGAACTACAAAGTTGAAATATGAACTATGCTTTAGTCGTGGTAAGCAGCTATACACTTTTGACTGCAAGCGTGATAGTCTCGATCTTGTTTACCAAGGCCTTGACCTGTATGCTTTGCATGCATATTTACATAAAGATAGTTGCACATGTGATGCTCAAGATGTTCAAATGATGAAACGAGGTTCACAAACTGTACCAGTTAGAGTTGGGAATGAAAATATGGGTGGTTGCACAGAGAAACGTCATGATGATGGGTTTCTTTTATCTTCTGACTATTTTACAATCAGAAAGCAGGCTCCTAAGGCAGATCCTGTAAGGTTATTAGAATGGCAAGAAGCTGGAAGAAATAATCTTGAGATGACATATGTTAGATCTGAGTTTGACAATGGGAATGAGAGCGACCATGCTCAGTCTGACCCAAGTGATGATGATGGATTCAATGTGGTAATAGCTGACAATTGCAGGCGTGTGTTTGTTTATGGACTTAAGCTTCTGTGGACTCTAAAGAATCGAGATGCTGTTTGGTCCTGGGTTGGTGGGATATCTAAAGCGTTTGAACCTCCAAAGCCTTCCCCATCTCGGCAGTATGCACAGCGGAAATTAATTGAAGGGCAACATGTGGTTGATGGGGCTGAATCACTTCCACAAGATAATCTCAAACTGTCATCTTCTATGACCCAAGGCACTAGTCTCCCTTCTCCGCAACATGTGGATGCCTTAGGATCACATTCAACTCCATCCCCTTCAGTCAAAATGGAGTGCTCATCATCTGGTGCAGTTGGTAGGACTTCCTTATCATGGATGTTTTAATTTGAGATTGTTTTTGGGTATGGAAACTTTTGTGAGTTTACTTTGATTGACTTGTCTGGGTCTTACGACTGTTAATGCTGTCTTGGAATTTACTGGAAAAAATATTTTAACCTTGTATATATTTCTCTTCGAATATGAATATTTTATGAACTAATGATATTTATTTGGTGTTAAAGTGTTTGTATTGCTTGTCTACCAGTGAAGCATGGAAGCATTGATGACTTAGAGGGGGGAACAGGACATTTTATGGTGAATGTTTACGAACCTCAATTCAATCTCCATTCGGAAGAAGCTAATGTAAGTTGTGTAGCATGTTTTGGAATATTTAAAAAAAAATTCAATATTCTTCACCTTTTCATTCTCCATATAATTAAGTTTTTTGTTCAAGGCTTTTCCTTTTTTTTTTTTTTGTTCTTTTTGCTTGTTTGGTCGTGGGGATGGGTCATGGTGGAGTGTTTGGCATGATTCATTAAGTCCAGAATTGAGAGTTTAATTTCCATGTATCAAAAAGTTCATGATGATATTTAATGTACAAATTTTGTATAACATTATATTTTTTACCCAAGATTTTGTTTCCAATAGATTTCAACTAGTGCATAAGTTATGAGAGATCTACTTGAAGCATTTCTATAATGCCCCACCCTACACGCATGTATGATATTGTCCGCTTTGGCCCACGAGCCTCACGGTTTTGTTTCTGATGGACCCGAACCCATCAGAAGGCCTCATACAAGGTAAGGGTGTAAGCTCTACATATAATCTCATTCACTTTCCTCTCTATAGTCGATGTGGGACTTCGGGGCGTCACAATCCACCCCCCTTAGGGCTGTACGTCCCTGTAGCTTGCCAGCCCTCTTGGCCTGCCCACATAGAAACCCGCCCACTTGCACCAGACCACGGCAGGGGACCCACACTCGAACTAGTTGAGAGTCGGCTCAGATACCATTTGTAACGCCCCACCCTACATGCATGTATGATATTATCCGTGTTGGCCCACGGGCCTCACGGTTTTGTTTCTGATGGTCCTGAACCCATCAAAAAGCCTCATACAAGGTAAGGGTGTAAGCTCTACATATAGTCCCATTCACTTTTATCTTTATAGTCGATGTGGGACTCCAGGGCGTCACAATTTCTCATAGTCCTTCTCTAGTGAGAATTGGCTACCTTGTTTTCTCTTGGACATTTGAAAAAGAAATGTGGAAAATTTAAAATTAGCTTCTTCTTGTTTATCTCTTACCTCACAGTCAGTTGTGAAACTGCAGTGTGAGGATTCCATGTGGACTTTTTTGTATGAAAAGATGAATTGTGAGCTGTTTTGTTTGAGAAAAGAGGAACTGAATTAGATAAATACAGAGTTTGTGTGCTTAACTCTCAAAAGCCATTTTCATTATTGTCAGCTAATGTCCTGATACCACTCTCCATTCAAAAAAATAAAAAAATAAAAAATCCTGATACCACTTTATGCACAATTTTTTTGAGTATAGAGACTACGAAACCCTAAGTTGTGATGTTATATATGCTGGACAAGTTAGTCATGTTCTTATTTGCAAGATTGAGATGTCTTCCTGAAGTTTTTTAACCCTGTTAATTTGGTGGGTTCTTTGCTTTCAATCACTTTAAAGAACTTTGTTGCTCTGTATGCATTGTTTATATGATTAATATGACATGAATTCATCTATTTATTTAGAAAGTTAGCATGATTCCATATACTTTATTCAAGTCTCTGGCACTTTGCTTGCCATCAGGAAGTGAACTAGTTTGTGGCCCATTTCCCTCACTTAACGGTTTGTTTCTTTACCAGGGTAGATTTCTGCTTGCCGCAGTCAGTGGTCGTGTGTTAGCACGTTCATTTCATTCTGTTCTTCATGTTGGTTATGAGATGATTGAACAAGCTCTTGGTACTGGAGGCATTCGGATTCCAGAGTCTGAACCTGAAATGACGTGGAAACGCGTGGAGTTCTCTGTGATGTTGGAGCATGTACAAGCCCATGTTGCACCGACCGATGTTGATCCGGGAGCTGGATTGCAATGGCTACCAAAAATCCGTAAAAACTCTCCAAAAGTGAAGCGTACCGGTGCTTTACTTGAAAGGGTGTTTATGCCTTGTACAATGTACTTCCGTTACACAAGGCATAAAGGCGGAAATGCAGATTTGAAGGTGGGATGTAAAAATCTTGAAGTTAATTGAAGTTTCTCCATGGTTTACCAAAGACTACAGAATTTAACAGCATGTTGTGTGCCCACAAATGCTGTGATTTATTTTATTTTTATTTTTAAATTTCTCTCTGAGTATGGTATTTCTTTTTTTTTTTTTTTTTTTTGTTAAAAGAAAAAAGTATATTATCTAAGGTTAATATCTTTATTCTATTTTAAGCCTTTATTTGTGCAACTGCAGATGAAGCCATTAAAAGAGCTCACTTTCAATTCGCCTAACATCACTGCAACAATGACATCTCGGCAGTTTCAGGTTATGCTGGATGTATTGACCAATCTTCTCTTTGCAAGGCTTCCCAAGTGAGAATACACATCTTTACCCGTGTTCTACTTCCTTCAGTGGTTCTCCTTTCATGTAAAAATTTTGGTTCTTTTACCATTTTGAACCTTGGCCATTTGATGCAAGGACATTCTTATTAGGTGTCATCAATAATAAACCAGTGTCCGATACTCGTCGAGTGTTATGAGTCATAATTAAGGCTTTCAATGGGTCTTTAGAAATTATTGGGAGAACGGATAATTTCTTTTCTGGACAGTGACTGATTATAAAAAATGAGAAAAGATCATACAAAGAAGTGGAGAAAAATGGGAAACAAGCCCTGAGTTAGCTTGACCTCAGGCAAGAAGAAAAACAAGGCTCCACCAGGCCCTGAAAAGCTACTAAAGAATGGTTTTACATTCGAAATATTCAAATTGGACGCTGATCTTCCTCTTTGGCTTGTTTCTCCCTCTGAATTTAACCGTTTAAGACTTGTGAAAAACTCACCACCCTCCCTTCTATCAAAGACTAAAACTCATCAAAGGAGGTAGGCCTTCTCTAGGACCAGGATATCCTGCAAATCTCCACCCATCCCATCATACATGCAGAATCCCCTTTCACAGTAGGAGGGAAGAGAAATAATTTGCTTACTCTTATACATTCCCTCTCATTGGAAGTTCAAACCAGGGTTTTAAAACACGGACTCGGGATCCGACTCGGTCTAGATCGAGTCCGAGTCGACTGGATCGACTTGGCCATGTCGCGTCGAGTCGCAAGAAAAGCCCAAAAAAAAAAGAAGGGAAAAAAAGTGATTTTCTCCTTTTTATTCGTTTTATTCCCTCCCTCCATCCATGTATAATTGTATATAGTTTAACTCTCTTCATTCTTGTACGTTAAGTCACTAACGATAGATTTTATAATTTGTTTTTAAGAATAAATCAATAATAAGACATTAAGATTTAAGACTAAGAGTTAAGACTTAAGAGTAAGACAAGCCCTTTTATAATTTAATTGAAATTAAAATTTAAAACTGAAAAGAAATTTAAAAGTTAAGACTTAAGAGTAAGACAAGCCCTTTTATGGTGTGAGTGCCCATATTGTTGCCCATACCCGTATGAACTATTAGAACTTGTGATCCAGGGCTTGATGCCATTTGATGCGGCTGAGGAAATTCGTCTGATGGCCCATTTCCTTCACTATTGCCCCACCCATGTGACCCACTAGCAGACTCACTTGGACCACCATGTAATGGGTCATATACATTAATGTTGTCATCTCCACCACCACCACCACCACCACCATCACTATCTTCGTATGCCGCCTCGTTCTGGCCTTGTACACCTCCTTCTCCAGAGCCACTCTTGCTAGAAGATGATGTTTTGTGTTCTTCTTCATGAGTGGCCTTGTCTTTGCTTGGGTGCTCTTATCCTTAGACTTTTGAATGTATTGGAAAGTTGGGTCTTTAATCCATTGTTTCGATTTAGAGATTGATCCACTTGAACCAATTGAGGTTGATCTATCTCTAACCCCCGTAACACGTTCCGAAGTAGAATGTGTCAACTCTGGATCACGGTTCTGACTACGTTGTGAGCCTTGTGATGACGATGCTGCTACACCCTTACCCTTATTGCGCGCTGATGGCGCTATAGAAGTAGGCGTAGCATATTTGCGAGTGGGAGGTTGCGGTGGGGAATTTTGCCCTTCATCGACTGAAAGTCATCAACATCAGCCATTGCTTCATCGATGAATGCTGTATCATTCAATACTTGATCATCTCTTTTAGCCAACCATTGACCAAGAGGGTCATCTTCCTTGAATATATAATCCAAATTAATCGGTTGGTAGTCTCCGCTATCTCTTTTCGTTAGATTCCTTGCCCATAACCTTATGTTGTAATGGACAAAGACCAACTTTTCCAACGTATTCATAGTAAGGCGATTACAGGTCTTGGTGTGTATCAAACTAAATGTAGACCAATTCCTTTCTTATCTCGAAGACGAGGCTGTTTGGCTCAATATTCTTTTTGCAAAAGCTCTTAAATGGGGAACCTCATCTCCAAAGACAGCCCACCATTCACCTATGTTTAAAAATCAAAACAAAAAATTTCAGTTTGTCATAATTCATAAATTACTATATTTCATCTAATTTAACTATTGAAACAATACCTAGATCCATTTGCTTACAACCCAATATGGCTACGTCTGATCCAAAACTGCTTAGAGCACCTTCGTAGTTTCTCAACTATAAAAGTTAAAATTTAGAAGTTAGCACTTAGCCCACAAAATCTGTGAATAATAATGTCATGGTCTATGATATCTTACCTGGTTAATAATTGTAACTTGATGTTGCGGGTCATCTGCCATGGTCTCTAATGTTTTTTTTCAAGCCATGAAAAACTTCTTCATGCTTGGAAAAGTGTTTTCTATAGAAGCAGCTTGGGTTCAAGTAGTACGCTGCATGCCATGACGTCATTAAGTAATAAGTATTAACTATTGGATGCCAAAATGAACAGTAACTAATTAGTATTTTTAATAACCATAATAGTCAATTTACCTGCCACGTGTATGTCTTGATGCATTTGGTTGTCCTATCGATTGTCAATGATTTTCCCAAGCTTCTTATAATAAGTCCCATACTTTCCTCTGGACCTTTGCTCTATAGCAAGCTTTGCTCTATCCATGCACAAAGCCCATTGTGGGCTTCGTATCACCATCCACTAGTTTTAAGACCAAGACAAGAGGCTCGAGTAAGTCAGTAATTTGTTCTGCCCTGTTCCAGAAATCCTCTCCAAGGACAATCTGTTGTATACGGCGCACCAAAGGTTGACGTGAAAAATCTGAGTTCACATATGCTCTACTCGTTCACATTTGCATTATGTTAACCTTGGCACGACAAAGACTCTCAAGGGCCACGATGTGCGTAGCAAAGCGTGTGTTACCCAGCCTCAAAATCTTACGACCTTCTTTCATTTCTCTTAGCAGATCGGTCATGAACTGATGGTTATAGATCAAAGATGTCACCATCTTTCTTTCATCAATAGTATCACAGACATCATCTAATTTGCCAGTGTCCTCCAGAATGAGATCAATACAATGTGCCACGCACCGCACCCAAATAATACTCTTATGCTTTTCACGCAATTTCTTCGCCGCAGCCTTAAAGATAGCTGCATTATCTGTCACAATTGCAACAACATATTTGTGCCAATTTTTAACCATACATAAGGTATCATCAATCAAATTGTACAAATAGTGCATCCATTCTATTCCTGCTTGTATCTACAGACCTGATAAAAACTGTTCCCGTTACATAGTAAGTCATGAAATTAATAATGTGCCGCATATTGTTGCTTGTCTACCCATTACACATAAGCGTGCACCCATACTCCTCCCAAGTTTTGAAGTGGTCTTCTAGGTATCTCCAATAATCGTCAACTTCCATGTCAAGGTACTTTCCGCCAATCTCATAAGTGGATGGAGGTTTAACACTGGGCCCACCTCAGCTATAGTATCAACCATGGCCCGATAGTATGGTGAATTAGCAACATTTGGAGGAATCCGATTATAATGGCAAAACTTTGAGATGGCTCTACCCATTTTCATGGCTCTAACTTTGATATCACGCATGATAGAGCTACTAATCTTTGGTTGTTTCGTATTTTGAGACCGATGTAAGAATGGATCCAATATCCCTCTCCTCGCTGTGTCCTAATAAGGGTCAAGAGGAGCTTTTGAAGAACTGGCCCCAACCCGTGTCTCATTCATATGAGCCTGCTTAGAAGCAACCTGTTTACGGCTCACTATTATAGCCCTCCTTAACTCCCTCTCCTCATCATCACCACCAACGTCAGAGTTTTCCTCAGAAGTGTCAATCCTCTGCATATTTGCAACCCTCTCATCAAATTTTTTCTTCTTTTCTTTCTCATTCTTCATTTCCTGCAAAATCTCTCTCATTTGTTTCCTCACTTCAGAGGGGACATCTGCACATGCTTTAGCTTCTCCTTGTATACTTGCTAGGTGTTGTTTAAATCTGTGGATCCCACCACTGAGAGTCTTATGAAACCATTTGCATTTGACCTTATGACGGTCTCCTGCAACCATCTCCCCATGTTGTTTTCTGTGGTCAACTTCTTTCTCTTTCTTTTATGGGGCCATTGTGATCTAATTTAAGTGACACTAATCTGCACAATCAAGATTTCAAGATTCTACACAATAAAATGTTTATAATTTAAGAATGTAGAAACAAAAAGAACATATTATTAATAATAATTTTAAATAGAAAAAATTAAAGAAAATATTATTATTGCACACATACAAGCATAGATAGTCTCTTACCAATAACATTTACCAAAAACATGTTACAGTGTTATTGCACACGATCCATGTTACAGTGTTATAGTACACAATCAAAATAATAGTCTCTTACCAATACCATTTACCGAAAACATAAATAAATAATGAAACTATTCTGATTTTTTAATATTTTAATAAAAAGTTTTTCTCATAATCAAGAAAATCACCTTCTTTTAACCGAACAATAGTTGAAATATCATCTACAAATAATTTAATAATGTAAAAAGCAAAAAAAAAGAAAAAAGAAAAAACATATTATTAATAATTATTTTTACAAGGAAAAGTAAGGAAAATATTATTATTGCACATACAAGCATAGATCTAGAGTTAGAACCATAGATGCATGTTAGATACACACCCAAAATGATAGTCTCATACAAAAAACATAAATAAATAATGAAAAAAAATTCGGATTTTTTTTAAAATTACATCATAATCAAGAAAATCACATTCTTTTAACTAAACAAGAGTTGAAATATCATCTACAAACAACCCACACTTGTAATCTATTCTACATAATTTAAGAATGTAAAAAGCGAAAAAACATATTATTAATAATTATTTTAACAAAAGAAAAATATTATTATTGCACATACATGCATAGATCTAGGGTTAGAACCATAGATCCATGTTTTACACGCCCAAAATAATAATTTCATACCAAAAACATAAGTAAATAATGAAAACAAATTCGAATTTTTTATTTTTTTTATAAAAAAAGACCCAAAAATACAAAAAAAAAGCCTTTTTAGAACAAATAATGATCCTCCAAACAATCTTCAAGCAATATCTTCATCTTAGTATCTTCTCTAAACCATATATGCATGTAGATTCAGGAAAACATACCTTAAAGTTGACAAATTAAAAAAACCCTCTTTGATGTGAATAGTGGTTGGATTCTTTGGAAGGCTAGATCTTTCAAAATGGATGGATTTGAGGATGTTAGTTGCTAGAAAAGAACTTTGGAGGCTAATTTCTCCTATCTCCAGCAAGTTGAAACAAATGAAATGGACTTTTTTAGGGTTTAGATGGCCTTTTTAAAACCCCAATCCCGTCAGTGAGTCAATTTGGGCGAGTCAATTGGGACTCCGCTGAGTCCATTGAGACTTGGCTGAGTCCCAATGGACTCACCTGAGTCTTTTGGTACCTGTACTGAGTCTCTTCAACTCGGATCGTTAAGGACCAAGTCTGAGTCGACTCGGACTTGGATGATTTTTAAAGCCATGGTTTAAACTACCGTTGGACCAAGGAAAGAGAAAATGT
Organism: Persea americana; assembly: GCA_029852735.1. Taxonomy (NCBI): domain Eukaryota; kingdom Viridiplantae; phylum Streptophyta; class Magnoliopsida; order Laurales; family Lauraceae; genus Persea; species Persea americana. The sequence continues at coordinate 55,032,876 of CM056813.1, read as the reverse complement.
TCACCCTCTTCTGAGCTGTGAATAAGACTCCAACCATGGTTTGTCGTCACAGTCGACCCTTAAAAACAATACAGCATGGCATCATGTTGCGGTTTACACCCATTGCAGCATGAATTTTTTTTTTCTCCCAATTTTTTTTTGAAAAAACATAAAAAAAGAGATATCTTAAATTAGTAATAGTAAACTTAGGTAATAAGTAGTTAAGTATTCAAGTATTGAGTAAGCTATGACTTACAAGCATTTTACAACTAACTAGTTAAAACAATGAGTTTCAAGGAAAATTAAATAATATTAACATTAAGAGGGAGCAATGAGAGAAACCAAATCTAAGAGAAATTAAGATTGAGGCTCAAAATCACTTGATCTACAAAAGACTCAAATTCTTGAAACGAAAATTTCTAGATCTAGCCTAAAAAACCCCTTGATCTAAGAGAAACTGAGAATCTACAACCAATCTAGCTCACTGTGAGGCCTTGCTACTTGCTAGCATTTTTTTCAACTTTTTTTTGAAAAAAATCCTAAATAGGGTAAAAATCATGAAAATTATGATAAAATAAAATAAAATAAAGGCGTTCGAAACTATGAAGATTTCTTCAAAACTCTAGATCCAATGCGTTCCCATTGTATCAAGGCATTTTGAGAAGAAAAAAATTGGAAAAAGAATAATAAACTCAAAATGCTCACCTAAAGTTACTTGGTTGTGGTCTTTGTTTTTGTTGTGATGAAATCTACTCAAATATTGAGATTTCGATGAGAAATGGTGAAAAGGAAAGTTGGGGAAGATGAAACAGGGTCTCTTGCTGCTTGACTGTGCTTAGAGTGAGAGAATGAAACAAAAGTAGGAAAGGAAGGATTTTAGTGTTTGTGGCATATATTTTCCTATACATTCCGATATTTTGAAAATATCAGCCATGATATTGGTCTGAATCGACATTTTTGAAAGATTGGCCCATACGGAATGATAGGTTTTGGGGACATTTCCTTCCCCCCACTACCATGACCAATACACATTGATGCAGGAGAGACCCATGACCCAATGGGTTGACCAGTTTAGTGGGCCCTGCCCATTTGCAATTTTATTTTATTTTTATTTAGAGTTGCTATTTAATGACTTCTTTTTTAGATATGGATGTTTTAATCTCGACCGTAGTGATGTTTACACGGTTGAGATTAGCTCTGGGGTATTTATTTTTCTATTTAAAGCATTTTAAAGCCTCTTGGCTTCCTTAGACTATGATTAATGAAAAGAAAATTTGGAGTGCTTTCTGCTCTCTTCCCTTTCTTGCGAAAAGTATGGCGTGAGGCCTATTCAATTCAGGCGTGAAGTCTGAGCTATCCCTCATCTTCCATCTTCATCCCCTGCCCACCCCGCATTGATCTACCGTCTGCATCAATTGATATCAAAGACGAAAGTCGATCCATCCTGGATTCGAGATTTGGCAATTCATCACCCCTGCCGAACCATCTCCATCATCACCATTCAGCAGTCCCAACAATCGGCCAAATCCATCATCCAAGTCTCCAAATCTTCCCTCAGATCATCGCAGGTACTTCCTCCCCATCTCGTTTTTCTATTTCCCATTCCATCATAATCCATTAGTCCAAATCTTGTTAGCCGAACACCTATAGATCAAAACCATCCCAACTGAGTACCAGTTTCGTTAGATCCCTTGGGGTGTCACCATCAAAATCTCATTCAATCGACCACCATATCTGCAACCCAAAATCAAAACCCAGATACCCCAAAATCCCCAAAATTTTTGGAAACCCTAATTGATCCCTCTAATTGATCACAAACCCCTCTCAGCTGTCTCAAAACCCCAGTCCTACCAATCGAGCCAACCATTCAAAACCATTAAACCCCAAGCCCCTCAGCCGATCCTCCATATAGTCCTAAACACATCAGCAAACCCACAGAAGCCCATCTCGACTCCCATCCTACTCCCAAACCATAAAACCAGTGGCTCTCGCATCACCCGTTCCTGTCATCAACCAAATCACAGAACCCTATAACCCTAATTTCCAAAACTCCCCAATTTCGCCAAAACTCTCAAATTGCTGAAACCCTAAGTAACCTGAACCCCCTTTTTCATAAAATCCACCAGTCGACCAACCCCTTTCCACAAAATCCCTTTTGTCGATATAAAAAAAATAGAGGTGAGAAGAAAAGAAGTGAAGAGCAGTGTGTACTTGGCAACGGGCTGCACGAACACAGCAGCATCAGCATCGCCAAACTCCACCTTCACCATCGCTGTCATCATGGTCTTCTGCAAGTAGCAGCAACAGCACCAAGCGTCATTTTGTTACTGTCATTGCCACTATTAGCATCATCTCCTGTGGAGAAGCCCTCTGGTTAGAGTGCTGAAACAGTTCAAAGCCCCTCCCTCCTTTTCTCTTTCCCACACGACAAACGAGGCTGAAACAAGCCTCACGTGTTTTCTTTGTGACACGTGGGCCAAGCCTTGAGGTCCTTTTGCCGAGCCAGGTCTTTTGGGCCTGAATTCGGGTCAGGTCCTTTGGAAAGAAAAAAAACCCTATAACTGAGCCTGGCCCAGCCCTTTTATACAGAGTGACATTTGTGTGCAAGGATTAAAGAAGCGGAATTGAGACCTAACTTGGTTAGGGCCGAGTTCGAGTAAACTCGCCCGACTCAAGCAAAACGCATGGGACTCAGCTGAGTCAGGTTCAGCTCCATGTTTTGCCCAGGAATATATATATATATATATATATAAATGAAAAACATGAAAAGGAAACCCAGCATAGTTACGAAATTCGGTTGGTTTTGGCCTAATTTTTCGAATAATTTCAGTTTGTTCCATCTACCGAACCAAATACCCCCTTTGTAAAGTATCATTCTAGAATTTGGAGCGATTTGGCCGAATTTCCGAGATTTGGACTGACATGAAGGATTTCGGACGAAATTTAGAAATTCGTCTGAATGTGTAGATGGCGTTAAAAATAGAAAAAAAAAAATAATAAAACCTGTGGGTGGTAAACATAAATTTTTTTTAGAGCCCCTTAAAATAGAAAAATTAAAATCAGAGGGGGGTAAACATGATTTTTTTTTTTAAAAAAAAAACTTAAAAGGGTGAAAACCCTAACCCAAAAGTAAAATCCCTAATCGTTCGAGGAAGTAAAAACTACAAAGAGCGTGCCTCCTTCCCGTTCTGCTGAATCGATGAAGTGGAAGAGGAAGAGGAAGAGACAGCACGCAGTCGAATCAGCTGCTGCTGCTGCTTAACTGTTCGACCAAAGAAAAAAAAAGAAATGAAAAAAAAAAAAAAAAGTGAAGAAGAAGAGGAATAAGAAGAATAAGAGGAAGAAGAAAGAACCTGCTGAAGCTGCTCCTACTCGCTCGACGCTGAACAGATCGTCGCCATCTTCTTCTAGGGCCTTAGCAGATTTCAATCAAATCACTATTAGGGCTTTAACCAACTTTTAGTCTAATAAGAGATAGGCTTCCCTAATTTTAGTCTAATAAGAAATAGGCTTCCCTAATTTCACGTATAATATATATTTATATATTTCTGAAACGTTTAGCCGAAATTTCGAATATTCAGTTTGGAGGACAAACCGAAACGGTGACCGAAACGAATTTCTCAACACTAGAACCCAGCCAACTGATAAAGAAAAGGGGGAAAATATAGATGAACAAGAAGAGAGGTGAGTTCTGTGTGGGTGGGTAAGAGAGGGAGAGAGGTGGGTTGGCTTGACAGAGGAAAGAAATGAAAAAAGAAAAAAGAAAAAATGCATGACGAAGGAGGAGAGCATACCAGATTAGTAACAGTAGCAGCAACCCATCACTAGCAAGGCAGCAACAGCAGTTAGCTGTAGGCAGTAGTAGCACTGTAGCAGCATCCAGCAGTATCGGCAGGAGCCCAGCTGTGCTGCAGAGAGCCAGAAGTACTAGGTATGCTTTTGCCCTTTTTTTGTTTTTAAACGATGCTCTCTCTCTCTCTCTCTCTCTCTCTCTCTCTCTCTCTCTCTCTCTCTCCTTTTTCTTTAGTTCTTCTGTCTTTTTCCTCCTTTCTTTCCTTTTTCCCCCCCTCCAATAATGCAGGCGAGTTGAGGCTGATTGGCATGAGACCTGACTGTTGTCAGAGTCCAAGTCTTGGATGATTTTTTAAACCATGTTTGTGGGGGTCCGAATTCAAGTAAATTTCAACCATTGATCTTCAAAGAGTGATATCAAAGCGATCCGGAATCTGATCTAAGATCCGTCTTCGACAATCAGATCTACACAAGAGGTCCACCATTTTTTTTTCAGAAGCACTCTATTAGAAAGTCCTTGCAACAACATCAGCATGAAGTTGCAAATCGGTGAATTCTAAAATGAACTTCAAAGAATGATATATGTGATTAAATATGGAAAATGGTATTATGAGAATGAAGACTATCTTAAACAGTTCCTTAGTTTACAACAAGGAGACTTGGTAGTTGATGAATATTCTGACCAATTTTCAAAGCTGCAAGAAATAGGCAGATTTGATGAGAATGGGGAACAAGATTTATTTATGTTTCTCAGAGGGTTGAGACCAGATATATTGGAGAGTATGAAACAAGACCATTGATGAAGCATGTGGGGGAAGCAATCTGTGTTGAGTGCATGCTTAAACTGTCCTCTGTGCAAAAGTCTTAGTCGCTAAAGCCTGAAAATCCCTTGACAACCTCAACTTCTAATTTGAAAGAACCAGAAGACAACGGAACTGCCAGTGTTGAAGAAACAAGCATTGAAGAGTTGGATATGGTTCATGGAGAGACTGATCACTTGATGGACCTCATTGCAAGCTTACTTCCAGATAAGTCTATTAGCTCATCAACTGAAAAAGCTATTGATTGTGAGGTTGTGAAAGATCAAATCATAGAAGTTCTCCATATTGATTTCATCTTCGGGGATAGACTGTCGTTCTCAGAAGATTGTGATCCACTTGTAAAAATTCGAGGATTGAAGCATTAACTTGTTCGAGCACCCATCCAATCAAGATCTGGATATCAAATGAAGCAAAGCCTAAAATCTACTTGGGATAAAAGACCTTGTCAAGTTTTTTGCCAATGTGAGGAGTATGAAGATCGATACAAACATCGAAGATATGTATGTTGGATATTCAATCTTGGAGGGCATCTTCTGAACTCGAGGTCGAGTTCTCTCCCAAGTGAGGGAGAATTGATGCAGGACAGACCCATGACCCAATGGGTTGACCAGTTTAGTGGGCTCAGCCCATATGCAATTTTATTTTTTTAGAGTTATTTTATGACTTATCTTTTATGTATGGATGTTTTAATCTCGACCGTTGTGAGGTTTAGACGGTTGAGGTTAGCTCTAGGTTTTTTTTTTTTTTTTTTCTTCTATTAAAGCATTGTAAAGCCCCTTGGCCTCCTTAGAATATGATTAATGAAAAGAAAATTTGGAGTGCTTTCAGCTCTCTTTTCCTTTCCTGCAAAAGGTATGGCGTGAGGCCTATTCAATTCAGGCGTGAGGTATGACCTATCCCTCATCATCCATCTTCAGCCCCTGCTGCCCCATATCGATCCGCTGTCCGCATCACACATCAAATCTGGTTTTGGTAGTGGACAACATACATGTATCAGCTGATATTTTAAACCATGACCTGTATCAGCTGATATTTTAAACCATGACCCCTACTCCCGAGGTCCTCTGTTATCAAAAGCATTGATGTCGAAGTTGTAGCATCCATCCAATGGTGCAGACCATCTATTTTGGTAGGATTGGTGCTACCAGCTTCTGCTGTTAATTCCAGCCATATCCTATTTATCCTATTTAACAGTTCACTGTTTTGCCTCTTTTATTGAATGTTACCATTAAAAAAAAAAAAAATTTATGATGTTTTAAGACTTTACAAAACACTGATCCTGAGAACTGAGACAATAGAGAGGAAAAGTTTTGGAGAAGTTGTCCTAGCACATTAAATGGTTGACCATTGTTTATATAGGGGTTAGACAACCCAATTCAGCTACAATCACTGCCAATCAAGGTAATTAGGGATTAGAGTTAGAGATATAATCATGGATATGAAATTATCCCCTAGGGTTCTATTCCTATCAATTAATCCTATTTATTTACATTAGTAGATATACATAAAATACATGGGACTACATATATTGAGATATGTTCCTTGAGATTGGTTGTCCGTGGGGATATATTCTTCAGTGATCCCTAGTGTCAGTACACTGCCCCTCAAATTGAAGCAGAAGCATGGTGAAGCATCAATTTAGTAGTAAGAAAATCATGGCAAGACATTTTTATGGCCCTGGTGAATAAGTCAACAATATAGATGCCGTGAGGAAACATGAGGAAGATGTAGAGCTCTAGACCAGACATGTTTGCGAACAAAGTTGGAGTCAACTTTGATATTTTTGTCCGCTATTGAAAAAGGGAATTTGCAGGAATGGCAGCAATCTGGATAGTACTTATGTAATTGGGACAGAACCAGTACCCAAATTCATGAAAAAGGCCATTAGTGGTACCTTTAAGCTGCAAGGAAGCAATTAAATGATAAGATAAAACTTTGGAAAAAGATGCTTGGGGCAAATGCTTTGGGAATTATCAGGTTAAAGATAGAATATATGGAGTCCAAGTTTGGTGGATCTAATTTCTAAGAGTAGAGAAGATGAGAAAACAACTTATTAGCACAGTATGAAAGATTCTGATATGAAGGAGCAGTTGTAGAACAAATGGAGGGTTTGGATTGCATGTGTTGACCAGGATCAATGTAGGGAGGGCAAAGGGTAGATAAGCTAGCAGAGTGTTTTGTTATATAGAGTCAGTGCCACTTAGTGTAAGCAGGCAATTTTATAGATGACAATTTGTTGCAGGATCGGATCGCCTAGGCTTAATTGATTATGCGACCGATCAAGCCCTTGGGTCTTTCTATTGATCTCATGGGTACCTCGTCCATTTACATAAGGGCCTGATTTAGTGGATTGTGTCAAAAACCAAATTGGGCAGTCCCAGTGGGTCTAAATCCATTTTGAAAATTTCTGAAGTGGAAGAGGATTCAAAACAGGTCCATGAAAGCCCATTTGGACCACACTGACAATCTCAATTAGACCCTAATATGCATGACAAGCCCAGATTTGTAGACGACCCCTTAATTGGGTTTGGGCTATCGTATACAGGCCTAAATAAGACCCCAAGAAGCCACCAGCCTAGTTGCTCAGGTCTGGCCACCAGTTCGGAATAGCTCACATGCTCCACAAGGCCTAGCATGGGGCCCAATTGATAAGGACAGCATGAGATCCTCATATAGCATGTGTACATTCCATTTGAGGAAGTTGAATCTTCCTGATTTCTTTCCTCGATTTGGTTACAAAAGAGTTCTTTTTGGAGAGGATTTTGGCTAAACTTAAGCGAAGAAGGAGAGTTTTGAATCAAGGGACCCATCATAATAAGCAAGACATTTCATGCATGGCACAGTCCTATATTTCTTGTTTCTTATTTGGTTTGTTTATTTTCTAACCGTAGCTCCTTCTTTCTTGATGTAATTAGGACTCTCTTAAGCCTAGGATTGTTCTATTAGATGGATGAATGAGATTAATCTCATATTTCAAGGTTTTATTATTGTGAAGCATTATTTATACTCATGTAAACGATGACCCATGCAGTCTTGGTTATCTTTCATATGTTTTTAGTAAAGGTTTTGAGCTTTGAGCACTTTGTTCTTCTTTATTCTCCTTGGTTGAGTATCTCCCATTGCATTGAAGAGACTTAACAGTGGATTTTTGTGATCAATAGTAAGCAAACCTCTTGTTAAATGGATTTTCTCTTTGATTAATGATCAGGTTTTATTGGGTTCATAATGATTGGGATATGGCTTCCTTGACTGCGTTATAATTAGGCCTTGCTTGGTTGTGTGGAGCAAAATGTTGGAGAATGAAGAAATGAGAAATTGAAAGATATGATAAATATGTGGACTTCCTAAAATGGATAGCATAATGTATTACGTTAGAGGAACTCCATTTGTAGCTACTATATAACAAAAACCATGAAATGTCGGTCGAGATGGGTTTGATGTTAATATTGAATATTAATAAAGGGCTCTTTTATCAATTTATTTCTACAATGCAGGGAGTATATTGTAATTTAACTGCAAAGGTTTTTTTCTAAGTAGTCAGAATATTGGTTAAATGAATATATGGGGTTGGTCGCCTAGCCCATGTGGACTAGCCCCAATTCCTCCCTCTGATTCCTTCTCTTTTCTTATTCTCCACTGCTGTAACTTTTCCCCTTTTTCAAAAAACTCGAGATTTTCACTTTATTTCTTCCAATTTATTGATGGACAGAAACAACTCCTATTTGTCAACTGAACTAGTAAATGAATATATCCAAAAGCTTGATAGCCTGAGTTACATGTAAACTGAGTTGCCTGAACTCAGTTTGCTTAGTTGCAAATGGGCCTTTACATAATAGATAAAAGATTGAGTAGAAACTAGTTTCTTGTAAACTGATATATGTACTGCAGTATTTCCTTGGGCTATTGTAATCTATTGCATGTTTATAGTTTGAACTCCATGAGCTATCAATTAGCAGCTCAGTGACAATAAATTGCATCCACTTTTGCATGGTGATACGATCAATGTATTCTGGAGACCTGAAATTGGATTTTCATGCATATTGAAAAAATAATAAAAGTGGTAAAATGTGTCATGAAAATGCTTCCCATTGCCTTTGATTTACATATGGTTTAGTATTTTCTAAGTAACACTATTTTTCAGGCCTCGAAAAAGTAGTCTCTCATATGCTTCTGAAGATGATGAAGATGTTGAAGAGGAGGCAGATGAGGTGGTTCCTGATGGCGTTGAAGAGGTAGAACTAGCAAGAATCAATCTTGAACAGACAGAGAGGGAGCGAAAGTTGCTTCTTGATTACATTAGGGACTTGTCTACTTCTAATGATGCGTCTCGAGATCTTTCTCCATCTACAGAGGATGGTGATGTCTGGATGATAATGGGTGAAAAAAATAGACTGGTGAGATATTGATCACATGAAACTCTTTTAATTGAACAGGCCCTTTATAAAGTGATTCTATTTTGGTTGTGGATATTTTGTTTGTCACTAATGGGTTCTTTGTAATCATCTATTGATTTGTGGATTCCTTTAAAGTTCTTTTGGAGTATATGAGATGCATTTAGTAGTTTGTACTTCTTTTCTGCAAAAACCTCAATAGGTTTGATTGCCCCGCAGCTTAAAACAATTGATGGATCTACTGTTGTTTTTCATAATACAAGTAGGGTTAATGTAATGTTCATGTTGACGACAATGATAATCACCATCATCGTTGAAGCCTTACACTATCTATATGGGATCAATTCTGTCATTCTACTTGGCCACTCAGCTCACTGTATTTAAAGACATGCTCTCTCAGACTCTTTACACAACCATCTGTCATGTGTTTCCTCCTGTGTGATACCTGATCTTTTTATATGCTGAACATACCTATATCTGAAGGGATATGATACAGGCACTAGATGCTATATAGATACCTTTAGGGTACCACATTGTATTAAGTTGTAGATTTAGAGTTTTAGAGCCTAAATCTACTCTAAACCAAAAGAAGAAGAATAAGTAGAAGAAATTTCTGCCTTTCAAGCAAACTTCATGTATATTGATTATTGATTATTATCTGGTGTCCCCCACTTGTTCTTTTCGAACTACTGTGCTACCGTGTGCATGTAGAATTGCAGCTTTAGAAGTTTCATATTGTTTTCAGGTGCAAGGTCTTAAGAAAGAGCTTGGGAACATACGGAGGTCAAGAAAGGAGGCATCTGCATCACTGAGGATGGCTTTGCAGAAGGCTGCACAATCAAGGTTGATGGAGAAAGAGAAGAACAAAAGCCCTTCTTATGCTATGAGAATTTCTTTGAGAATTAACAAAGTGGTATGGGGCATGCTTTCAGATGGTAAATCTTTTGCTGAAGCTGAAATAAACAACATGGTGAGTGTCCTGAGCTGGGCAGAGTGGAGCTTGACATATCGTTTCAGATTTTGATTGGTCACATGTCTTTTATACTGTTGTTTGGTACTTTAAGATCTTACACATGTATTTTCTTTATTTGTAAGTTATGACTAACAAGTGAGCACTTCCACATCCGTCCATTAAAAAATATGAATAGTTACATCCCCATGCATTCATCATTTGTCAATAATCAATGATTTTTTGAATAATCAATGATTTTGCAGAATCTTGAGTTCTTGATAGATTAGAATGTAAAGCCTTTATATTCATGGATACCTTTAGGCTGATTACTGAAAATTTAAATGTAATTTAAATGATGCTTACAAAGGAGTGCCCCCTATTGCATCCAAGTGGACTGTGTAAGAGTGAGCATAGCATGCACAGGAGATTTCCTGTCTAGAATCCCTATACTGTATTATGTTGGGACCCCATATTGTTTTGTATGATACTTTGCTTTCCAGTTTTACCCTTTTATTAATCACGCGAATAGGATTGTGATTTGGGATCCTTTTGTAATATGTGAGTTAGATGTGCTTATACATTAACAGTGCTGCCTCTCGTTCTGAGTAGTGAGTACGACTATTGCATTCATATGATTGGCTGTTTCCTGTTTTTCTATCGCCTTTTCAGAAGCCTCTTTGATATGACCAAGTCTATGATGACAAGAGCCCATGGCACAGTAGAAGGTGTTCACTATTGCAACTTTGAGTTTTGTGGGTTTAAGTGTTACCCAAAAAAAGAATCCATAATTCAATGATCTGGAACGATTCATATGTTTAGCCTTCATTAAGTAGATGGAGTTCCCCAAAAAGTCCAAGATGAAATATCCCAGGATATTTCCGAGTTCTGTAGTTGGGAAGTGTCTAATGTTTTATCAGGGCAAGTCTGAACTTCCATTTCCAGTCCGAAAATTATTGTAAATGAATTGGAAATCATCTACCCTTTTAAATGATATTTATAGTTCTACACCATTCATAGCTATGATGCCCAGATACAGGATAGATATGGCAGACATACCACAGCATGGATACAGCACGGACTCAGATTTTGCTAATAAAAGATGGGAGTATCAGATTTGATTCGTTGCTATAGGTTTGCCTTTTTTGTAGTATCCTGCTATCATAGATTCAAAGCAGGCTTTCACAGATATTTCCAGAACCAGATCCTGAGATCATGAAAATTGTGATGATTGCGTGATCTCTAGGGGGATGAAGGTTTTTTCTTTTTCTTTTATATTCAGGATAGTTAACAGTGAGTTATTAGATGCAAACGACCATTGAAAATTTTGTTAATTGCATGTCTCTAGTGGATGAAGTCTCTTTTTTATTTCAGGAGAATGAAGAGGGAGTTGTTTGATGATAGATTGATAGTAGCCATGGTTTGACAATTCTCTTTTATGCCATGATTCATAATAATTACTTCTCCCGATTTAGATTTCTTTGTACTCATTTCTCTAAATTGTCAGCTTTTGACCATATGCTTTTACAAGTTTTCATCATTCTATCAGTCTTTGGTTCCTCACCACGTCAAGGTAGTTTCATCTGATGAAGTTCTTTCAACAGATTTATGATTTTGATCGCGATTACAAAGATGTTGGTGTCGCGCAGTTTACAACAAAATATTTTGTTGTCAGAAATTGCCTACCCAATGCCAAATCTGACATGCTGTTATCTGCCTGGAACCCTCCTCCTGAATGGGGAAAGTAAGAACTCTATTTATTTCTGTTTATTATTTTCCACACATGAAGTTCATTCTATGTACTGGTTTCTCAAATGGCTCTACTGTTCTTTCTTGATTTGTATCTGAACCACTTAGCTCTTTTTGTATTTAAGTTTCATGTTTACATTTACAGCATACTTTTGGTTTTAGAATTGTGATTTCAGAACCTTTTTTTCATTTTAAATATTGCTTACAAAAAGACTTGAACTCACGTGCTTTCACCTTTGTTGGGTGTCCCTAACCAGCTGAGCTACAGCCCATGATTGTTATTTCAGAACTTTTGTCTTTTGTCTCTTCTATTTTTTTTTTTTTTTTTTTTTTTTTTAATCATACCTGTAGCTAGTATTGGCATGACTTCCGTCTTTATGGCTGCAGAAATGTTATGCTTCGTGTTGATGCTAAGCAGGGAGCTCCAAAGGACGGTAGCTTCCCCCTTGAACTTTTCCAGGTCATTATTTTTCTTGTCTTTGTTGAATTATACTTCCATTGTGTATATGAAGAAGATCAAAGTCATGAAACAAGCATGCATTTCTTTTTCCTAAAGAGTAGTCTTTGAAGTTGCAAGACTGCTTGACTTGGATCCAATGAGAACTGAAGGATTTGAAACTGAAGCTATAAATTGTTTGTGAGAGGATTTGAAAGTGATATGAACAACTGATGATGCCCTCTATTTTCCATCACTGTAGGTAGAGATTTACCCATTGAAGATATATTTAACTGAAACAATGTACAGAATGATGTGGGACTATTTCTTCCCAGAGGAAGAACAAGATTCGCAAAGGCGGCAGGCAAGTGGTTTCTTAGGTGTTTGAATTTATCATGTATGTGTTCTACCTGCATGACTACAATCACAGCTACCTTGCGATTCATTCAGGATTTATGGAAAGTTTCAACAACTGCTGGATTAAAGCGTGTAAAGAAAACCACATCTGTTTCAGAGGCAACTGTAGCAGTCAGCCACCCAACAAGTGAATCTGAGGCTGCTCACAAATTGACTGCTCATGCAGCAACCTCACTTACTTCTGGGGTAAATCAAGCTTCTGCTCATGGTGATACTTCACAGGTGAGTTTCTCTGGGAGTAGGTCATATTTTGGTCAGATTAGGTTTCTTTTTTAAGATGTCATATGATGTTCCTTTGTTAAGACGCTTCTTGATTATCATTGTTGGGCATTTTTGGCAATGTTGATAGTAAAATTGATAAAATATGTCATCTAATTCCCATCCTTACGAAGTATTTCGTCCTCTGCTTATAGGTATCAAAATTGCAGAACTTAAAAGCAAATATGGTGTGTGGTTCAAGTTCAGAGCTAAGACGGACATCTTCATTTGACAGAACGTGGGAAGAAAATGTTGCCGAGTCTGTAGCTAATGAACTTGTTTTACAAGTTCATTCTTCAAGCATATCTTCATCAAAAAGTGCCCCCCTTGGTTCGACTCCAGATAATCAACATTCACTTAATGAGGAATCCTCCAAGAACAAATCAAGGGACTCCAAGGCTGTTAAATCTGGCCGTTTGTCTCATGAAGAAAAGAAGATTGTCAAAGTACAAGATGAGAAAAGATCTAGGGCTCGAAAGATGATGGAATTTCATAATATCAAGATAAGTCAGGTTGGTTTTGCTGTGCAATAAAATTCAGATATTCAGTTCCGGAATTATTGTTGTTGCTGTCATTGTCATCATTGTTATTTTAGTCATGTTGGGATCAGTCTAGATGGATCATATTTACACTAATCATCCTCTTAATGTGTACCTTGTAGGTTGAGTTGCTTGTTACTTATGAGGGATCAAGATTTGCTGTCAATGATTTAAGGTTGTTGATGGATACGTTCCATCGTGTTGAGTTCACGGGCACTTGGAGGAGACTCTTTTCACGAGTTAAAAAGCACATTATCTGGGGAGTTTTGAAGTCTGTAACTGGCATGCAGGCAAGTTATCTGCATATACACCCTCTTTTTACCAATGCTCAGTAATACTTAAGCAACGTAACACTTGTATGAAATCACATTTAGGTTAAGCATGTTGGTACTCTGCATTCTGATTGGCACTGCTTGCTTATTTCTGCTCTTTCCATTGCATAGGGTAAGAAATTCAAAGACAAGGCTCAAAGCCAGAGGGAAGCCATTGTAGCTGGTGTCCCTGACAGTGACCTCAATTTTAGTGACAGTGATGGAGGTCAGGCAGGGAAATCTGATCAGTTCCCTGTTACTTGGCTCAAGAGGCCAAGTGATGGAGCAGGTGATGGATTTGTTACATCCATTAGAGGACTATTCAATTCTCAGCGTCGCAAGGCCAAGGCCTTTGTCTTGCGAACTATGAGGGGCGAAGCAGATAACGAGTTTCATGGTGAGTGGAGTGAAAGTGATGCTGAGTTCTCTCCCTTTGCAAGACAGCTAACCATAACAAAAGCCAAAAGGCTTATCAGGAGGCACACAAAGAAGTTTCGCTCAAGAGGGCAAAAAGGTTTGGGTGATTTTTATTTCTTTTCGTTTCCTTTTCTATCTTCTGAACAACATCATTTGTTGAAGCCTTACCCCATCTATCTGGATTTGGCTCTGTGAGTTATACTTTTCAACTCAACCCAATTTAACTGCTCTGTAACTGCATAGTTTACTATGTCTTTCCTTGGTTTTAACTACTACATTCAAGGTCTGTTCTCCCCGGACCCCAGTTAATTGAATTTGTAACCCTTCAATACATTACACATGGGTAATTTCTTTTCTTCAATTTTACATTCCCAAACCATCTCAAAAAACATTCCTTGGTTTTTTTCTTCTTCTTTTTATTGGAGCTATCCATATGTTTTCTCTCATGTTTATTTCTAATTCCGTTTGTCTTGTAGCTCCACACTTTAATCTTACGATGCTAATGCAATCCCAATTGTTTCCAAAACAAAGCAGATGTTCTGATACTAAATCCAAACCGCTTTGAGTGACCCTTAGGTCCGTCAGATTAATGTCAGTTAATCCAATCCAATATTAAGGGGGTCCATGTATTGCCCTACCCTACCAATGTGCCGTATGAATGGTACTAATGCTCTCTGGACCAGTATATAGTTTTATTTGCTGGTCAAATTCAATTGAAAAGGATTGTGGTGCATTCTCTCCTCATCTTCCCTTCTGAAAATTGCTGTCGCATTTCAAGTGTTTGACATAACAATGACATGAATAAATCCTTTTATGTTTGATTTCTTTTGCATCCATTTCCAGGTGCAACTTCTCAACCCAGAGAATCACTTCCTGCATCTCCAAGGGATACCACACCGTATCGAAGTGATTCATCAAGTATGTCTTCTCCCTATGAGGACTTCCATGAGTTCAGAGATGTGGTGTAAGATTGTTTTTGTGGGTGCTTGTTTGTGGCAACCCACTTCATTGTAGGCATGGACAGGTTTGCTCCCGGGTCTTGGGTAGACAGATCTCAAGCAGTCTATGCAATACCTAGGATAAAGGAGATGTCATGCTAATTTATCGACCGGTGATTATCAATGATCAAGGGATCAACATGGTTGTCCAGTGATCAGAATAAATGCCTGGTTTATTCCCAGTGAGGCAAGTGGCAGAAGAGGCATGCATGTGGCGTTTGCATATGTTGAAACTCCTTAACCCTGTTTCCACAAGCAATGAACGGATGCAGATAGGCTGAGCCGCCCCATGGCAGAGCTTGTGTGAGGGAGGAATTGCTTCCCTTTTGAATGAATACATATTTATAAACATTGTAGCCTTACCGGTGCTCGGAGGAATTCTTGGGTTCCAAGCATTCCATATTTTTTGTAACCTTAACATCCATAATTATTGTGAAATGAAATAAAAGTCCATTTGTGCATATCCTCTTAATTGTGTGGTGTTCCCAAATCATTTGGCACTCTGATGGTTCTCTTCTTGGTTTGAAGCCTTTTAATCCTGAACAGGGTCTCATTTTCAATCCCCCTATCTTGAAATTGTGCTCTTGGTTGACAAGAAAAACATCAGGCTTTATTAGGTTTAGGTTTCTCCTCCGACGGGGCATCCGTAGGAACCAACCCACATGAAAAGTGTTGGGTGGTGCAGATGATGACCTCTGATCGAAAAATGCGCACACACAAATCCACATGATCACAAGCAAATAAGTCACAATGAAGAGACAATCATGTATGTGGTATGGCAAAACCACCTACGTCCACAGAGAAATGTCATGCTGGTGTGATTCTTTGTGCCTCCTATAAGAGTATTTTTCACCTTACTATGAGAAATAAGGTGGGAGCCCTCACATCTATATCAAATGCCAACAATTTAAATGTGATGGCCCACACCTTATCTCTCATAGTAAGGTAAGAGATGCTCTCATATGAGCATCAATATAAATATATCTACACACACGTGTATATATATACATGTATATGTATATACGTGTATATATGCATACGTGTGTATATATATATATATATATATATTTATACATGTGCATCCTTCCCTCACCATATGGTGAGGGACAAACTTGTGGGCCCCGCTAATCTTGGGACCTGGGGTGGGGGGAAGAGATATCTTGGATGGGCCCATATATCAAGTTTGGGTTCAATTCTATGTTTCTAACCCCTTCATCCGTGGCCTACAAATTTAATTTCATATTAAAGAAAAAAACTGACCTTTGATCCAACGGTCTAATCCATTTGGATAGGTGAAAATTCGATGAATCTAGTATACAGAAGAGGGTCCCATGTGTGTAGATAGTTCGGATGTATCATAAAGTTGTCTACACTATATTGTTCATTACCATAACATGGTGAGGGATGGATGCATATGAATGTTTATATATATAAATATATATGAAAATATTCATGTGTATCCACCCCTCACCATTTTATGATACATCCGAACCATTTACACACATGGAACCCCTTTGAATTTTCACCTATCCAAATGGATTGGACCGTTGGATCAATAGTTAAATTTTTTTTTCTTTAATATAAAGTCTTTAAATTTATTGGCCACGGATGAAGGGGTTAAAGGCATGGGATTGACCCCAAATTTGATATATGGTCTCATCCAAGATGTCTCTTCTCATTCCCTACAGGTCCCATAATCAATGGATCCCTAGGTGGGCCCCATTAAGTTTGAAGGATGCAAAGGGATATTGAACGTGAGGGGAATGCCCATAATGTTTAATGAATGAAAAAATGACGTGGGTGCTATAGATTGTCATAAATAAATGATAGCAAAGAATCTCTAAGTAAGACCCTAATTTTTCTCTTTATTTCCATCATTTTCTCTCCCATTGAAGCACATAAACAAACCTTTTCAACTCAATGCGATTATAAATCCATGAGTGGGACCCTTCATACAATAAAATAGTGCAAATTTCGGATTTGCGTTCATGGAGCCACTAAAAAATTCCATGGCACTATGTCAAATTGGGTTTAGATGGATGCAAAGGATTTGGTTGATCCAAAGGTGTGTCCCACTATGCAAAATAAAGACGGGTGAAAAAAAATGGTATTATTTCATCAGTGCGGCCCTCTTAGTTTTATGAGTTTATCCAAATGATCCTTTCAAATTAATGTCAATTCATGGGAATGAATGAATTTGAAGGATTTAGATGTATCCAAACTGTGCCCAAAGAAAGGCTAAAGTAACATGAAATACACGTAAGAAGGTCTTCTCTCCTTTTCAAATTCAAATCTCTCATCATATTTTCTCTCCCAGATAGACTCCTAAAAAGGTGAGTAATATTTTATAAATTTTAAGGCATCAATATGTATCCAATCATACAACTTGTGGGGTGGTGTCATTTAAATGGATACGTAGACAAGGGAAGTTTTTGAGAATTCATATATATATATATATATATATATTTATATATGGGGACAGGACCGCCTCCAAAATTCCCTTAGAAAAATGCCATCTTTTAGCAAATGAAAGTGTAATACGTGTCATCAGTGATATATATATCCGATTCTCTCTCCTAAATATTCTCCTACAAAGGTGAATATCTTAAAATACTAACAAATCATTCGCTATTAGATATGGGCAGACACTCCTCTTTTGAGATAGGGGAGTTTTTGAGAATTTTCCTATATTTTTTATATATATATATATAACTATAATATGGCCAAATGACCAAAATGCCCTTAGATCCTAGATTACTAATTCATACATCAATCCGATTAACTTTAGAATACAAGATAAACTCAACAATCTCTACCTTGGCTTGGATTCTGTCATTCCACGAGCCACCTGAAAGATATCTGGTATTTTTCGTTCCATCTCGTACCTCACTGAAAAGTATGCACATGCACCTGCTACAATTGGTGCATCTCTTGCACCCCCGCCTCGGGGTGCACTCACAAACTCAACGATGTAGTGCTTCAATTTCTTGACCTTGAACACCGTTTAATCTTTCCCAAGTGGTCTGGTTCATGTTGTTATCCTTGCTAGCATCATTGCAACATAATGACTTATCACTCTCAACTTTTGATGCAAATAGAACCATCCTTTCGTTTGCACATTTACTCGGGCTCGAGGCTTTGTGGATTTTTCATTTTTCTCCTTTTCTTCGATGCTCCTTTTGTCTTCTATGCATTTTCGGTCCACTGCTAGATGCTTTTTCAAAAATGTCATTTTCATCATCTTCCAATTTTTTCGCATCTAGCTCCACCCTAGGTGACTCATTCCTTTTTCCTAGAATTTGCTCCACCTCCATGTGTGATTGTACTTCCTACTAATTTGTGGATACTTTTAACTAATTCATCATTCATAATGGCCATGGCTCCCCTCACAATCTTTATGAGGAGTCTAAGGTATGCAAAGAAATTAAATTCCTTTTTCAATTCCGGGACATGCTTCACATTTGTAAGGGTAGGTATAATTGCATCAAACATCTTGATCTTCACCGTGCCTTTCCCAACACTCTTGCATTTTTCATTGTTGGTCATGAAAACAGATTTACCATCACAAGATGTAAAAGTATCAAATAAATCTCTACTATAGCACATATGACAATCACAACTAGAATAAATAATCCAAGAATCAGTGGTAACGCCCATACCTTTGGTGACGGAAAGTAATTCCAAAGGATCCTCATCGTATGAACTTTTTGTTGCACTTGCATGCTCCGACTCTAATTCTTCTCTTCTCTTGCCAAGTCTTTATTTCTCTTTGGATAGTCCCTTTTGAAATGACGTTCTTTATGACGGTAATAGTAAGTGGCCATCTTGCCTTTTATTTTTTTGCTTGAAGCTTCATCAATCTCTTGATTCCCTTGACTTGGATCTCTTCTGTAATGCCCCAATTCCCAATGCCGGTGTTACAGTCAAGGTACTCGAAATTGACGCGCTACTTCTCGGAAGATCTGAGAACTATCAAGATCATAGTCCCCAATGAGATCCAATTTAAAACGTTTGAAACAATATAATGATCAACGGTTAATTGCGGAAGCATAAGCATAAGATAGATAGCGGAAGCAATATCAGAGAATATCGAAAACAAATAAGGTATCCCATTCATATATCAAATGTAACAAGGCATCTGTCTACTAATCTCAAATTAAAATATAAAGTTTGTACATATTAGATGAAAGAAAACCCCTGCTCACAACAAAAGTCACTCAAAAACCCCAAAATAAGACTGCATTCAAACTCCCTGTGCAGGCACTCCATCCTCCAGCTCGACCACTTGGTCAGCTGGTCCCCATTTGTAGTCTTCAGCTATGTGCGCCTTGACGAGCACGTCGTCCTCGGGATCGTGGTCAATACCTAAGCAACAATGATGGGTTAGATCCAAAAAATCTGGCAATGCACAATATACAAGTAACATAGGATGCATGCATTAAAGGGAATAGAGACGATCATAATATTATAAGATTAACTGTGAGGCCCTACCCCTTGTGGGCCCTCAGTTTGAATTAAATAATTATTAATATATTATTTCCTACTTTAATATGCTAATTATTAGGAATTAGTAGTATAGATGGCTTATGTTCCTAAGTTTTAGAATTAGCTTGTATATATTTCTTAATAGATGTTAGGTGCTTTTCGTAATTTTTAGTAGGTTTTGATTAGAATAGGACTTAGCCAATATTAAAATTAATATGAGGGGCATTGAGTGTTAAGAACCTTCTCGAATCCCACCTAATGACCTAATTACTCATGGTCCCATCTATTCCCTATTTACAACTAAGTTACCATTTTAGTAATTATCCTAAACCCTAAACTATATAACCCAACTATTGCAAACATTAGCTTAAAACCCTAATTTACTCTCTTCTCTTATTTACCCTATCTTCCTCCTCAAGCAAACCCTAATTCCCCAGATCCCAGTCCAAGAAGAAGCTAGGAGGCCACCCCAATTGCTCAATCAATACCTTAGGAGTTTGGAATTCTCATATCTCTCTCTCAACTCTATCACCAGTTTCGAATTGAGGCAAGTATCCTATGCTAATTTCACTTGATCCATGTCTTCTTTTCTTGATTCTGTAATTCCAATTCAATTAAGTAGAGATGCATGTATAGATCTTCCATTTGAGCTTGTTTTTTGGATAAATGGCCATTTGATGGATGGGTTCTCCCATTTGGAAGATCAATGGCACGGTTGGATGATGGATGGAGATGATAGAAGTGTTTTGTTGCTTATTTGTGTGTATGTGATGAATGGCGGAGATTGGGGATGAATTGGATGAAAAATGGATTGAGAAGGAAGAATCTCATAATTCTGGGAATTCAGCTATGTGCGTGTACCCGGTCGACCGGCCCCCAGCTCGGTCGATTGGAAACACTAAAATTGATGAAAAACCAGGTCCTAGTTAGCATTCTGTAAAAATTCACAGACAGTGTACCCGGTCGACCGGACCATGTCTCGGTCGACCGGATACACAGGACCCTGCTGGAAATAACTGAGACAGGGAATTTCAATCTGTGCAGATTTCATGTGGACCCGGTCGACATCACGACCATGATGTCGACCGGGTACACTGTGGAACTTGAATACACAGTACACAGCCCCCAGCTGTTTGGCTCCAGGTCTCTGTGGACCCGGTCGACATCACAGCCATGATGTCGGCCGGGGACACTGCAGGATGTCGACCTGGGGGTCGACATCCCAGGGGATGATGTCGACCGGGCACACTGTGAACAGTAAGTTTCTAGATTTCATCTTCTTTGATGTTTGATCAGTTTTGGGGTCCATTGACCATCTAAATAGGCTTCCATCATGTGTGCCAAACACGAATCAATGGCGTGGATCAGCCTTGACTCATGGGGTCCACCAATTGAGGTTTTGGGATTTGAATCGTCAATGATTCGACCCTTAATTGTAGTCCATGATGTCCATAACTTCAAGAGCACCAGATTTACTATCTTTGACACCTAAGACTACAGTTAGGGATCCAATCACATGATGAGGCCTAAACCAAGAGTGAGTCATTACCTAGGATTGGACCTTTGTCTATTTCCACTTGATTCCATGATTTTGAGGATTTCATGTGTTGTTCTTCTCTCTTATCCTTATTGCTGTCATAAACCTGTTAATTAATGGAAATTGAAGGACCTAAACCTAGGATTACTTAGAGGTGACCCTATGATGTGTTTGGAGATAAATGACCTGTGTCTGTGGCTAGGCGGGCCCTCATACGACCTAAGATTAGGTATGTGGAACCTTAGAATAGAGAGGTTAGTTCTAATGGACTGTTGGCTCATTGTGTATGAGTATATAATGATTACTTGTGGAATGATCTTGGTGTTATACCTGTATTGCCTCAGGCCACGTTTGTGGGCCTTGAAGTGGATCCAATGATGTTGGACTTGGACTTAGATATTGGACTATGTTCCATGATTGTTGTAACTTAACCTTTTAGAGACTTGGTTAGGACCTTGATCACGTAAGATAAGCGTAGACAGACACAGACCTGTACTTGTTCCCTGGGTCGGCACTAAACATTCACTCAGTTGTTCTTACTTCAGCCAGTTGACTGATCATCACTGGTAGGAGCTATATTGGTTACTTAGAGCTATCATGATGAGCTGTGATTAGAAGTACGGTGTGATACCGGGTCCGGGTTAATCTGATAAAGGGGTATGATCGGTGCGATAAATGGGTGTGATCGGTGTGAATCTTAGAGCTATATTTATGTATATTATTATTATCAGGGCTATTATCCCTTGCATGGTTATTACCCTTTTTCTTACCGCAAACTGTTTATAGTATGGGATGGCTGCGGCATAATATCCCGCGGTATATCTAGCTTGTGTGAATGTGCCACTTTGTATCTGATTAGATTAGAATACTTTACATTCCTGATTCTAAAATGTTTATTACTACTCAATTGCCTAGATTGTGTATCTTTATTACTCTTATGATTACCTACATGTCTCTACTCTCTTTTGCTGTATACATCATGTGTTATCTGCATATAGTGCCTTGCCAGATCATTAGATCTGACCCATCTTTGGTGCTTAGGTCTCGACCTTAATCCCCCGAACGATGTGTACTACGAGGCACCTGTAGTTGGTGACTATGAATGGGGGTCGGCTGACCAAGTGGTCGAGCTGGAAAATGGAGCGCCTGCACAAGGGGAATGAGTGCAGTTCTTTCTTTTGGGTTTTGAGAGTTTTATGTAGTGAGATTGGGTAGATAGACAGTTTTGTATAAACATTGATAACTACACTTGAGATTTTATCAGACTTCCGCATTGTTATATTTGACTCATTTACATGATACTATTACTTCCGCTATCCTTTCTTACGCTTCCGCAATACAACTGTTGATTACATCAGTGTTTAAAAAGTTTTAAAATTTTGACCTCACTGTAGACTACGATCCTGGAAGTTCTCAGATTTTTCGAGAAGTAGCGCGCTAACTTTGGGTACCTTAGCGTTATCTTCGGCATTCGGAATTGGGGCGTTACATTAACAACGGTACAAATGTTAGGCAATTGAGCAAGATGTATCAAATTGAATCGTAATGGAAGAAAAAGCATTTAATCTGACCATACAACAATGTGGCACATTCACAAAAGCTGGACACCGCAGGATATTATGCCGCGGCCCTCCCATACTATAAACAGTCGTGGCAGAAAAATAAAATAACAATTCAAGGCATGACGAGCCCCGCCAATAATAACAATATCAATATCAATACCCACACACTCAATAGACTGGAATCGGTATCACACCGTTTGTTTAGCCATAGATCGTCATGAAAGCTCTCAATAGTAACCAATATAGCTCTCACCAGTGACGATTAGTCTAAAAGCTAAGCTTATAACAACTGAGTGAATGTTAATGCCGACTCAATGAACAAATAAAGGTTTGTGTCTGTCTAAGCTTGCTTTGCACGGGCAAGGTCCTATCAAGTTCATAAGAGGTCTAAGGTATATGTCAAATCCATAAATACAGTCTGAGTCCACCATTGGATCCATACTAAGGTCCACCAACATCATGGCCTTAGTCCAAAACAGTCCAAGTATAACATCCAAGTCCAATTCAATAGTTTTCAGTCCATTCTCATTCATAATGGATCACAAGTCCACAACATCCAACATCTTCACACTAAGGTATCACAACATCCATCCTTAGGCCATATGATGGCCCGCCTAGCCAAAGACATAGGTAATTAATCACCAATCCACAACATCAGGTCACCATTAGGTAATCATAGATTCAAATCATCCAATTTCCATTTACTTAACATGTATTAACAATAAAAAGGATACAAGAGTGATAGTAAATAATTAAGTATAATAAATCTCCAAAGCCAAGCAAATCAAATGGAAATAGCAAAGGTCCAACCTAAGTAATGGCCCCCTTTTCAGGTCTAGGTTCATGTCAGTCCATTTGATTCCTAAGTGAAGTTTTAGATGCCAAGGATACAGCATGTGTTTTGTGCTCCAGAAGTTACGGACATCTTTGACAATATTTAAGGATCGAATCGACGTCCAATCCTACTTCGTGGTCCCCAATGAGTCAAGGTTGAGCCACACCATTGACTCATGCTTGGCACATCAATAGAAGCCAAATTGGATGATCAATAGGCCCCACAACTGATCACATAATTAGAAACTACAAAACTGAAAATCTCAATCTGTAATGTATCCAGTCGACATCCCCAAGAGCCGATTGACTGGGTACACTGGAAAGGTCAGGATTTTGACTCCCAGGTCGACATCCAGTGCAGTGTGTCCGATCAACCTCCTGGCCTGGTCAGTCAACCGCGCACACTAAAAATCCTGGAAAATCACTTGGCAGGCAGAGAGCTGGACTTTGAAATTCTGCAATATGTCTGGTCGACATCCTGGCCTGGGTGCCAACTGGGTACACTGGAATTCTGAGTCTGAGAGAGAATTCCAGTCCCAGTTATTTATCTGAAAATCCTTTGTATCCGATCGACATTACAACCACGATGTCGACCGAGTACACTAATTTTTTGAGCCTGAGAGAGAAATCAACTCTCAGTTAAAATCCGGAATTCTCTGTGTGTATCCGATCGACATCACCCTCAGGGTGTCGATCGGGTACACTAGGAATTCAAAAACCCAGATTTATGTGACTTCTCTCAATCAATCCAATTTCCATAAAAAACACCACCAATCTCGTTCATTCATCATGGAAACATAGAGAAACAATAAAAGCATTTCAATCTTCACCAAGCCATACTCAATTGGGCCATTGATCTTCCAAAATGAGCAATCTCATCCATCCATGGCTAAAAACCATGAAAACAAGCTCAACAAAGATAGATCTATGAAACCAAACATCAATTGAGTTGAAACTACAGACTCAACAGCAAGTAAACATGCATTCTATGCTAAATCAGTATATTCCACTTGCCTCAATCCAATTGTAATGAAATTAGGAGAGAAAACAAAGATCCAAGCTCCAAATGAAAATCCAAGCTCGTAGGGTCTTCCAATCACACAACCAATCCCAAAAAATACCTTGATTAGAAGAGAGAGATGAGATCTATAAGACAGATAATGATCCTTAGAAGAGATGATGGCTGAAGTTGTAGGTGATCCCCTTTTTCTTATAACTAGGGTTCATATCTAGGGTTTTTAGAGAGAGAAAGGGAGGGAAATGAGGAAATTGGAGGGAAAATGAGAGAGAAGAGAGAAAAAGAGAGGGAAATGAGAGTGAGAGAGATGAAGGCTCATTTGGGATGAGGGAGGGTAGTTTAATAGTTTGTGTTGAGTGACTAATGACCAATGGGTCCTACTTAGTTTAATGAAAAATGAGGATAAGTACAAGGGTAATTAGTTCTTTTGGAATATTCTTACGTGGAAACCTCTTCTATTAGCTCTATTTACTAGCTAGGGCCTCTAAGTAACTAACAAATTCTAACAAGTATAATTGATATCCTATAGAACTTATAAACTACAAAAAGACACTGACTCCTAAAAAATATGCTAATATATTACTCTACCCTTGCTAATCCCTAATAAATAGTATAATTAAATAACCTATACTATAATTAATAGTATTCAAAATAAAGTGAGGGTCCGCAAGGGGTTGGACCTCACATCATCCTTCTTTGATTAGAAACAGATGCAACATTATGACCGTCATCTTGAGATTTTTCACTGTTGATCTTCATCATTTCGCTCGATATGAGAGCAGAAGTTACTTCATCCATCTCAAGTGTCTCCTTCCCAAATATCAAAGTTGTAACCAAATGTTCATACGATGGGAGCAATGAAGATAAGAATAGTAGTGACTTGTCTGCTTCTTCGGTCTTGACCTCAAGGCCAGACAGTTGTGTAACAATTCTATTGAATTCATTTAGGTGCTCCCACAACCATGATCTTTCCACCATTTTCAAGGAGTGCAATTATTATTATTATTATTATTATTATTTTTAAACAGCTTGTTTGTTAAAGATTTCGCCAGGTAGATACTCTCGAACCTGACACATAATTTTGAAGCAAATTCTATTTCCATGATGTTGATTAAAACGTCCTTTTGGAGTGTAAGGCGGGCTGCACTTTGAAACTTTCTCCTCCAATTCTTTCCCGTCTTCGTCAAACATCTTTGTCGGCTTCTTTTCGTCCAATGCCTTCTTCAACCCTTTGGATATCAAGACATCTGGAATCCTTCGTTTCCAAAGATATAAATTGTTCTTCCCGATGAACATTTCAATCTGACAGTCTTTGGTTGTATCCATTGTAGGTTTGATTTGTGTTTTCCTGAACCAAATTTTTTTCACCAATATAACTGTCAATCCATTCTGTTCACTATGTTGATATCGCCGCTAAGAGTGTACAGTAAGAAACTAAATCACAGATTTGAGTTCGGATGACTATGAGATCTGCAATTGAACCCGGGCCTTCAATATACAATCTTGTACTGCTGCTTACGGGTTTCAGATTCTATTGCACACCTAGGCGAGGCTTCGCTAAAATGGGTCAGTTGCCACACAGGGCAGACTTGATATGGCCAACCCGACCTAAACCAGAACCTGTTATGCAGAGAGGTGCAGGGGGTGACTTGCTGACTTTTTAATCATAAGTTTGAAGTGGCTGAGCCCTTCATTGAGCAATTCAAGCATCCCAAGATGGCCTGCAAGGATCATGACAAGTTTTGATTGAAAACTTGGGCCCAAAAAGTTTCAATTTTAATTTAAACGTATACAACGTGGACTGTTTTGGGAATATATAGAAGTTCATGTACTATTTACAATATTATAAAAAAAAAACTCAAAACGTAAAGGGGTTTCACGTGCACCTGTTTTGGAGCCTGAATTTAGTGGGTCAAAACTGACCCAATCTACAAAGTTTAGGTCTCTCTAGGTTCTCCTGGGAGTTCACTAAAAGGCCCTTCAGATGGTTTCATCAAAGGATGGCCTAATGTGGGCCCCACACCAGATTTGCTGCAAGATATCCAAGACAACGTGGGCATGGAAAGTTGCACTTTTTATTTAATTTATTTTCTAATTTCTAAAATGCTTCAATTGGAAACCCTTCCTAGGACTTTTAACCAATTATAGTAGGATTCTAGGGTATTTTTTTTTTTTGGTTTTAAGGATCATATAAATGGATGTTAGGGTCATCAACATTGTTCATGCTACAGTAGCAATATATGTTTTTCAATAAAACATTGCACTTTGTGTTTTCTCTTTCCCTCTCCCTCGGGCGCGTGGCCTATAGGTGACTAAAGCTCTTTTAAGGTTAGTTTGATGATTTTTCCGCATTGTTCCTTCACCACTAATTTTTGGATTTCTGTTCTTTTATTGTATATTGGTGTAGTAGCTGGATATTTTCTGGTTTTGGGGCCACATGAAAAAAAAAAACGCATGTAGTTTGTAAAATATTATAAAACTTGGGAGGGGAATGTAAAAAGTTACTAAAATTTTCAAAACATAAAGAGGTTTTCAGCAATTTCGGAGGGAGTGGGGGCCATGGCCCCTCCAGCCCCACCTTGGTTCCGCCGGCGGCTCCATCAATGCGACGGCTCGGTGCGGTCAGGGCGATCTTCGAATCTTCGGCTTCGTGCTGCCGGTCCGACGGCAACAGTGAATGGTCGGGCAGCAGCCGACCTTCTTCTCTATAAAACCGAGCACCGTACCCCCTTTTTCTCGGTCGTTCTCCACGGCAACGATGAGGCGGTCAGCTTCTCTTCTGCAACACACTGCGGCAATGGTGGCAGTGGCGATGCAACCCCTTCGACTTCTGTTGCAAACCTAGAGGCGATGGCGAGCCCTTTTTCTTCTTCGACGATTCAAGGGCCTGGGTTTCTGTCCCTTTCCTTCGACAAACCAACCTACAGTTGGCGATGGTGGTCAGAACCCCCTCCCCTCTCTTCTCTATTTCAAGAACCCTGTCTTCGAACCCTTTGTGTCGCTGCAATAGCGTCCCCTCTTTCGATAGATCTCTTACAGCCAATGGAAGATGGATTCGGGTACGATCCGCTGAATCCAAGATAAGTTGACTGCAGACAAATCAGAGCAATTTCCACCTCTCTCTGGTAGCATTTGTTGGGTGGTGCAGTGGAATCCAGGGTAGGCCTGTCAAAGCGATGAGACGGGCTGGGCTTGGGTTCTCCAATTCCATCCCGAATATTGGACGGGTCTATGGGGGTTGTTCAATTTTGGCCCTAAATTAAACGGACCTACGTCAAATCTCATCCCATACGGGCCAGGACTAGGCTAGGGTCGGGCCTGGGCTTAGCCCGATATTGAACATAACCCAAACATTCTCTAATTATTCCTAAACTGTCACTGGAACCGAACTTTAAATCCTCATTTTTTCCGGATTTGAGACCGACAATGCAATACAACAAGCAACATGATAGAATTATTTTTATTTATTTATTTTTGCCGATGAGAATAAAAAATTAGAAAATCAATAAAAATGAGTATCCTATGTGGATCAAGTAATGTCTAAAATAAATAAACAGATATTATTTTTCTTTTAATATGTCTAAAAGATCAGTTACCAGCACCATCTTTTGCCAAATGCAAGAATACCGCACCAGTCATAAAAATCAACAGCCTCAGAATGAATAATGAGTGTTGGCCTATGAATTGCATAGAAGAATTTCTATTAGGGAAGAAAAAGAAGAATACTTCCCTTCCAATATTAAGGAGCCCATATGGCTTGTTTGGTATCAATCTTATGATGACCCTACTCCTGTGCTTGGATCAGCAGGTCGTGCCGAGATCAAGCCGCGGAGAACTTGTTTGGCAACAGCAAGTTGGCAATAATTCCTAATCTCGTCCATCAACTGTTATATAGAGCGAAAGAGAAAAGTCTGGTATCTAAGGTCTTCTAAAATTCTAGCTTTTGGCTCAATGGGGGCATCAAAGGTGGGTCACTATATGATTAGTTCAAATCAATGGATAGGAGACCCCCATTTGGGGAATACACGGAAAAATAATAAGGAGAGCTTGTCACTACCATCAGTTATCGACCCAACTTTTTTTTTTTTTGGGTTAAAATGGAAGGAGTGATTTACTGAGGGACAAACTAATGCTTCTTGGGCGCGGGCCGGGTCTGGACGGGCTGGGCATGCTATGCCCATTCCCAAACCCATTTTGGCTGAACTTTAAAATAATTGTCCAAGCCCAGCCTGCAAGGTTCAAGATTTTTTAAAAGTCCTGCATTTTCGGGCTTGGGCCGGGCCGAGCACCCATTTCAATAGGTTAAATTGACAGGCCTAGTCCTATGCAACTACACAAATATAAAAATTCACACAAGCACAATGATTAAAAAACATTAATATACGTGTTTTTAAGCAAAACCGCCTACGTCTACGGATAAAGACCACATAAATTCCTTTTCTGGTGTGATTCTTTGTGCCTCAACAATATATATAATATGGTCAAATGATCAATATGCCTTCAAACCCTAGATGGCTAACACATATATCAATCTGATTAATCCCAAAATACAATACAAACCCAACAAAATCAATCAGCCCGTGATTTTCATCGCAGGAAGACTTTTTTTCACTGAGGTTAGTTCCTGCAGACGCGTGTAGGAGGTAAAATTGTGTAGTAGGTATAAGCTTTTTTTCATTCAAGATTTTAGGCTATTGACTATAATAGGTGTGCGTTAAAATAACATTTGTTCATCATCATGGTCAATGCAGAGAAATCGTTATCGGTTTTGCCAAAAATTGTGCCCACTTTCTCGGAAAAGTATTGCTGAAGGATGTTTGGTTTTCAGACTTCAGTTCAGAGCCCCTCTCACGAAAGAAACTGAATTAATTTCTATAAAAAAAATAAAAAAAAACTCTTGAATCTTGACTTGGTTATTGGCTTGACTTGACTTCATCTTTACCGAGCTCTGACTGAGTTAAAAGTCTTGAGTGTCATGAACTCAGTTTTATGCTGAGCCCATGATCTTTCCAGTGTCCTGGGTAAATCAGTTGATTTTCACAGGACTGTCTCTCTCTCTCAGCACAGCTGCGATGGCCTGGACCTAGTCAAAACTGTTGAATATTTGCATGTGTTTTTATAGAACACATTGCCGGGCTTGGAGGAATTAATATTATTTCAGGTCCTACCCAAATTCAAGAATCAGGTCCTACCTAAAGTCAAAAAAAGGTGATGCCAGATCTTTTGTTCTGAAAGGACGTCCGGGTATATGTCCAAATTTAACGTAACATTTTTCAACTTCAGCGAAAAACAGATATAGAAAGTTTTTCGCGTGAAGAGAGAACTTTCAAATGGGTTAAATTCCACGCTTTTTAAACTTTCAGGCCTACAAACTGAATGTGGACCAGACCAGAATATTAGGCCTATTAAACAATATGGGCTGCTCTTTTTGGTGAAAGTAAATGGGATGGACTTAACTATCAGCATTGGCCTGATCCATCTGGCACATGATAAACAGATCAAGACATGGACATGGACTACTCAACATGCGTGTTCTCCATTTCTCCAAGATCATTGGTCCTAAATTTTCCACTGCCACTGATGATTATCATCAAGTTCTTCCTTCAAAATGTGTGCTCTCTATTATAATTTAGACCCAGACTGGGCGACTTTATTCAAAAGGTTGCGAGTCAAAAAAGTTCGTCCGAGTCTTCTAAAAAACAGGTCAAACTCAATCTCTCTGGCCGGCCACGTTTTACAACTATGCTCTCCAGGTTTGAAGGTTTACACAAAGCTGTATTTTTTTTCCTTTTTGGAAGAAGACGAGGAAGAGGAGGTTGTCAAGTTTCAGTTGGACACTGAAATTTGAAATGGCTGGGGCTGTCTGGCTGGAACCAGTGAAAGATCCAAAGTGGGTCCACAATGGCTCTTAGATGAAGTTAGGTTGCTTTCACCTGGATTGTGTTATCATATACATACAACAGTAAAGAGAATTCAGCCAACATTATAGACTTATTGTGCATGTAAGGCTCTGAAGAATGATGATGAAGACTTGCATGCATGATGAGCCAATTCGATTTCTGAATAAGTTGATCTAGATGGTGATTAAGTCGGGACCACTGCTATGGGGCTGGCCCACTGCCATGTTGGTGAGGCGCACTTATACTGGTTGTTGTGAATTATCTACCTACCAAAAATCAGTTCCAGTATATATTATTTTCTTTGTAGAAAGGAAATTTGACATTTCAATGCCCTTTACACATGAATTTCTCAATTTCATAACTAAACTTCACTAAATATCACCAGAGTCGTTTGACTCTGGTCAATTTTTTTTTAAACTTTTTTGCCTTAGATCCCATGATATCATGGGTTTTAAAAAACTCGTGATATCATTGGATCCAAGTAGGTTTTCAACTTTTAACATTTAGATCGCATGATATCATGGGATAATGGCAAAAAGTTAAAAAAAAAAAAAAAGTACAAGAGTCAAAGAACTCTGGTGACATTTGCTGAAGTTGAGTCCTGAAATTGAAAATTTCATGTCTAAAGGGTATTGAAATGTCAAATCCCCTTGTATCTACCTTGTCTAATCGTCTATTGCAAGCTCAGAATCCTAACCTCTCAAGTCATGAATTCACCCATTGTAGATTGGGGCCAAAATCGCACTAAACAACAAGAAAAGAGCATACCATGAAGGCGTGAACCATTGTATTAAAATCCTCCGATTTTTCTTAACTGATAGTAACCCATCAAAATTCACTTTCATGAATTTGAGTAAATCCAGATGATGAAGATCCAAGACTTCATTGGCCAATTCCTACTCCTGCTGACCAAATCTGGTTGATCTGTGCACCCATGACCACATGAAATTAAGGTGAAGCTTAGTGGAGTTCCGAATAGCATTGTTTTAAAGAATCAGCCAAAATGAATGGTTAAAAGCTAGCCTGGATCAGATGGCTGTCTACTAAATACATCGCATCAGTTTGAGAGGAAATCCTGGAGAGCATTGCTTTCCAAAGGTATCATATAATTATTAAATTATGATTGTTTGGCATCACCTTTTTTAAGTGTGTTTTTTATTAGGGCCCATTCCGTTGCATGGTATCAAATCCTTGGAATTATTAGATATGCCTCTCTATCAAAAGGGCTAACAACAAAAGAACACAAGCGAAGATCTAGAAATAGTCATCAAATTAATAGTCTTTCCTTTTGTAGCATATGAATACATATTTAGCCATCACCTTAGTAAATCAAATCTTAAGGTGTTTTGGTTTGGAGATTTATGGGGATAATATTAATGTCAAATTATATCCCTGAGCATTTGGAATTCCGCACTTAGTCTTTTGAATATTTCACTCTTGTCCATTTGAATTCTCAAAATTTTCCATTTCCGGACGACTTGGATTTCCACTCATGTGGTAAATTCTCAGACTTCTTGCAAACCAACAGCCCCCCAGCAAGAATCCCTCCCAGTCCCAGTGAATTTGATTGGCCATCAAACGACACGGTCAGCAACAACTACTCTTCCTTGTGACCATGAAACCTGATTTACATCACTAAGTATTTCAAAACGGTGAGCTGGGGTGGAAAGGTAGAGGAAGAAAGAAGACAAAAGTGGAATGCATGGGTATCAGGGGTTGGTGTCGTAGCCGGCAGAGATGACTCAAACAAATATACCCTTCAAAGCTTGGAACATGTATCTATCGTCACTTGAAAGACCAGAAAAATACGACGCACCCATCATCTTACCATCCGTGCAGTCCTTGTTCTTTTCTACACAAAAATCTTCAAGCCTAGATACCTCACCCACTGCCATGAAGAGAAATTTTGGGCAAAAATCTGATCCCTATCTCTCCTTATGTCATCATCTCCCCATCTCCATAACCAAATTCTCAGCAATTTCTCAACTTGCAATATGTTCATTTCTGATGAGAAATTGATATTTTTATGGGTTCTAAGCGGACAATGAATAAAGTAGACATTGATTAAACTATACTGCAATTTTCTCAGTGCCCTTATACACCAAATTTGAGTATATTGATTGTACTTTTCCAATGATGTTATTTATCTTAAAAGCCTTCAATTCTTAATCAGATCAATAGCTTATGTTTCCAATTTTCTTGGCACTTTACTGAATGGAACCTGTTTGGCATTTTACTTTTAAAATATAGTGGAGTGAAGTGAAATAAAAAGAGGGAATAAAATATAGGTGGGTTATGATGGTATTTTATTTTTAGTTGTATGGAATTGAATATTTTTTACTTTCTGTATGGGGAAATAGAGTTCTTTTTGTCTTTTAGTGAATAAAGGTAGTTGCTTTTTAAAATTTTTTTTTAAAAGGAGGGAGTTTTGAATTAAAGTGCTTTTGATTTGATGCTTAACTTTACTTAATTTGACTTTACTTGACAAGTCAAATTATCAAACGAGCTGCATTCACCAACTTTGCAAAAGCAGCTCTAGATCTTTACCCTTTTTATCCATAAATACTCCTCTCTTTTCTTTTTCTTTTTTTTTTCCTTTTTTCTTTGCAAACAGAAGATAGCATAAAAAAAAACTTTTTTTTTTTTTGAAAGATAAGTTGGTCTTTCGATTCTCTAAAGAACAAAATTACAAAAGGATTCCTTCCTAATTGAAAGGATCCAATGGGGCATACCCCACTATAATACAAATAAAACTCACAACTCAAGTACAGGCAAAACTAAGCAGCAAGCATAGACTTTAAATTCATCACAGAAATTCGATTTGGAACAAGGAAATTATTTTTCATTTTCTTGCTCAATTTAATAGATCTCTTGGATATAGGAGAATAGCGCATATTATGAAATCGAAGAAAAACATGCACCTTTCTTGCTTTTAATTGGTCTTGCCAATTAGAATTTGAAGGATCTATAAGCACCTTTGTGAGGTCACTCTCTCCTTCAATTGTAACTTCACAGACTTCATCGGGGATAAATTGAATCAGATTATAAACACTCAAGTAGTAGTCCAAATCTGATTGTAATAGACCATCTTCAGGGATGTTCTTATCCCTCCAAAATATTCCCACTGAGACAACGTGGCAAATGAAATATAAAAAGACAGCACCCAAGGGATTAGATTGCATTCTCATATGAGGAATCAAGTTTGTAGGGGGTGAGTCTCATTGACAAGTATACCTATCACGTAGTGATAGCCCAAGATAAACAACCTGACTATGGACCTTGTTAAGAATTGCTTGTAAGACAATTCAACATTTAGATTTCTTATGCTGAACTATTCTAGTATTTCTTTCCCTCCATATATGCCAACAACAAACTATAAAAATCAGACAACTAAGGACTTGTGATTCAGATCGATGCGGTCCAAAATGAAAAGAATCATATCATCTAAAGAGTCACAAGGTACCATTGGAAGGAAAAAACTCTCCAAAATTCCTGCCCACACATTCTGTGAAAATGAATACCTTAAGATTAGATGTTCAACTGATTCGTAGGTACAACTACAAAACTCACAACGTGAATCACAAGCCACATTCCTCTTCAATAAAAAAGCTTTTATTTTTAGACATCCTTTAAAAAACATCCAAGAGCACACATAAAATCTCTTTATACATCCCCTAAACCAGATCCATTCCACCCAATCTGGTTTCAGATAGAGATGATGCTTATGAATATAATTGTATGCTGATTTTAAAGTTATTTTTTAAGGCTTTTCAGCAATCCACACTACTTCATCATTAAAATTTGTCACCGGCAGAACTTCATCAGTAATCTTCTGCCAAGCTAGTATAAAATCACTGGACCTTGTGGAGGAAGATTCCAAGCATCACTAGACCTTGGTGGAGGAAGATAATAGAAAATTTAATGATATTATATTATCTTACCTCTCTCTCTCTCTCTCTCATATACATATATAGACATATATATGTATATGTATATATATAGGGAGAAACTTCTATGAGAGATATCTCTCACCTTATATGAGAGTTAAGGGTGAGGGCCCTCACATTTAAGTTGTTGGCATTAGATATGGATGTGAGGGCCTCTGCCCTATTTCTCATAGTAAGGTGAGAGATGCTCTCATGGGAGCATCTCTCACCTTACTATGAGAGATAGGGGAGGGGGCCCTCATATTTAAGTTGTTGGCAATAGATATGGATGTGAGGGCTCCCACCCAATCTCTCGTTTAAGCATCTCCCTATATATATATATATATATTTTCTTTTTTTGTCTTTCTAGTTTTAATTTTGAAAGTGGCAGATTAGAAGTTTAAAGAAAAATAAGATATTAATATGCATCTATACAAAAGATATTAAATGAGAATGTATGTTATAATCAAATGCCCTAATTATAATCTAGGGAAAATGTTCTCCTGTGGTCACAACAAGTGCAATCTAGCACTTTGGGACCCACTTGGTCTCACCTTTCATCAGTGTAGACCCGTTGATAGTCTTTTCATCCCACGATCTGGCATGGGGTCCAATTTTACACTCTCTAAACCTTCACTCGCCATTGAATTGAATCTCGAGAAATCTATGGTTAAAATGCTATTAAACCTTAAATCTATTAAATCAAGGGCTAGGATAATTTGGTGGGTCTGATTTTTTGGATCCCCATTGTCCATGAGGAGTCCTTTCAATCTGCCATCCTCCCATTAATAAGCTTACATCTAAGAAGGTTCCATGAGCTGGACTAGATATAAGCTATATGCAATTTACTTGTTGGTGAACATTTCTCATTATCCAGAGCCCCCAATGGTACTAAGGATTAATTTTCTATTTTTTACTTTCTTTAATTTATTAAAGTATTATCTTTTTGATCAAAATATATTTAAAAAAGAAAAAGAAATTCCCTTCCATAGTGAAATAACTTTAGTCCTTCTACTTTTCTGACTTTTAAAGCCATGATTCCTGATTATAGGAGTAAACTAACAGTATTGTGAACAATAAAAGGTCGTAATTCTTGACCGGACCCACCCTACCAACCCAATACAAACTTGATTCGTTAATTCATTGTTTGGGCTGACCTTTTTTTTGTCATTTTTTTTTTTTTGGAGTGACATTTCTGACCAAGTAATTATTGTTTGAAAATGGGTTAAGTCCATTTTTACTATTTGACTTACCAACATGTAATTTAAAAGGATTAACTTGAACCCTTAATTAGCAGCTTATATTAGGGTTTAATGAGTTATTGTACAATTAGTCAAGTTTCATTAGATTGGTCAGTTAGTAGTAGGAATAGGAATGGACTTACACTTGACCCAAAACCCAATCCATTTATTAATTGGGCTAGAAAAGTTATCCCAAAAGTAGATTAATAAGTCAGTGATGAATTGTGATCTCTTGATAGATCATTATAAATTGGAAAACATTACTTCAGTTGTAAAGAGGCATTTGTGTCATTCATTCAAAGCATTTTGACTCAAAGAACTATAGTTTAAAGTTGTAAAACCTAAGAACTGAAAAGTGATTTTCAATATTTCCAACAGTTTTGGATAATTAGGCCAAAAGGTGGATGATATAAATAGCTTTTCTATGTTTAATTTTAAAAACTCTTGCCAATCAGACCAGTAGCTTAGTGGAAAGACATCTACCTCTCCGCGGAAACCTACACATCGTCCTCCCATTGTGCTGTTGAGGGACTTGGTTTATGTATGTGTGTGGGTGTGTGAATATTTTTACCAAAGGAAAAAGTTAAAAATTCTTTTATTTTCAATTAGATTTCCAAGCAATATCCAAAAGAATAAAAATCTACAATTATCTTCTTTTTTACGTTTGCTACTCTTTTTTCGATAGAAGGCAAAATTGCATTTAAGAAAGGCAGGAATTTCCCCCAGAAAACATTAAAGGAACCACAAGGACCAATGTACTATACAATGGAAACCTAAACAGCGAAGAAGACAGAAAATAAAAATCATACAAGGGACCATCCCAAGACAAAGAACCCCAATAATAATAATAATAATACAAAAAGATCACCCAATATAACCAGCGGGAACTTTGCCTAGACATGAAGAAAGATCGTTTCAAGAGAAGAGAGGCCTTCAAAATGTTTGTCTCTCTGCTTAAGGAAAGGAAAAGGCCCTCCTGAAGAGATTTGCAAGCATTTATTTTTTATTTTTTATTGTGTACCCAGCTAAGGAGGTTAAGACCCATGAAAGAACCAATCTATAAGAAAAAAAACCAGATCCCACTAGAAGAGGAACCCAATGATTGAACCTTGTGCAATCAGGTAAGAAATGGCGTCCACAACACCTTAGAATCAGAATTGCAAGTATTGTTAAAGGAGACCTTCATGCTGAGAAAATTAAAAGACAGATTGTGAAAAGAGGTTTGGCTGTTAGCTTCTCTCAACATGCCTAGCCTTCCCTCATCATTTCATTATATAGATGTATAGCTTCCTTACACATGGATTTTGAGAATTTATTAAAATATATTTAAAGAAATTGAATATCATAAAATACGATTTTTATATCCCAGGCCAGCTCCTTTGTACACCCTTCATATCCTTAATACAGGTTGTCTCACGATCATGATAGATCATGATACGCATGACGTGTCTGTTTGATATCTTGAAGATTCGCTTGCTGAGATGGCTTGCCAATCTTCTCATGTAGAAATGGCATGTGATGGCTAATGGAATGACCCATTGTTATGTGGTGATCTGTTTGATGGCCCATCAACTTGTGGTCTTCCTTATCACATGCCTCAAAAGATCCGACTGTTTCTAGCTTTTCAAATATTGAACATGAAGATAAGAATTGAGGGTCGAGTACCTGTCCTGTAGTAACTAGAAAGGTATTTATAGAAAACTACAATAGTATCTTAAATATTTTTCCTACAATAGTATGGATAGGATGACAACAAATTCAATACATGTCTTTCTGTATTAACTAGAAAGGTCCTTTATACAAAACCTATAGTAGTATCTTAGATATTTTTCTTACCATAGTATGGAAGGGATGACAACAAATTCAATTTGGATATGATACTTGTCCCCCCTTTGGAAATGGATGGAATTTGGCACTTACAACCCGCGAGAAATCCTTGAGGCCTTCCCCAAGCCCACATGTTCTAACTAGGTGCATGAAAACAACCCAGAATCCTACTGCAATAAAAGTTGGGCTACCGTTGCACTAATCCTAAACAAAACATGTGAATGAAAAATGACAAATTTTTTTTTCAATGTTACATACATTATCAATGTCACAGTGAAACCACTTTCTATTGAAGTAAAGTTTTTTTAAAAGCCTCAATAGGAAGGAACCTTTAACTTTGAGCAATTGAGATTTCTATTAGATAACCACCGTAAATCCAATAAATTTTGAACGGTTTAAATTTCTAATAAGTAAGCTCTGTAAATTCACCAAATTTCTCACAATTAAAACATTGACACATACTTATTGCTTTCCCTTGGGTTGGCATTTAAGGAGTAAAAAAACTTCCTCATGGTTCATGTATCTTTCCATTTTCCTATTTTGCAAAGAAAACGAAGATACGTTATTTTCTAATGTGGTAATACAAAGAAGCAAAACCGGCGTGAGAAAACGATAAAATGGCTGCCTCGTGATCTTTGCCACCCTCTCCACGCTTTATAAACCTCGTCGTAGTTTCCTGGCTGCGTCCCACTCTCTCCCTCTCTCTCTGTATATATTTATCCAGCAGAGCGGAGACTACAGAAAAGAAGTTCCGAGTTTCATCAGCAAAGAAGCTCTTAATTTGATCAGCCATGGAAGTCTTTGGGTCTCTTGCATCAAGACTTCCAAGTGTCTATCCTGTCTTGCCATCTCCGTTCTCATCACCCAACTGCAGAAGACAGGTTTGTGAATGAAACGCCACAGCAAATTAGTTTTCTCTCTCTCTCTCTCTGTTTCTCCATCCGGGTTTTGATTATCTACTCTTTTGCATGAACCTGGGTTGTAAAAATTCGTTCTTTTTACTGATCTTCAATTCTAATGGAGTGCTCTTGGATCTTGTCTTGGTTAGTGCTGATATGGGTTTTGGTTTTCTTTTTTTTTTTTTTTTTTCAGTACTCTGTGAGAGCAGGTGGTTCGGGTGATCAAGGGAAGGTTGCGAGAAGGAAGGAAACAAATAGTTGGAAGATTGACTTCTCAGGAGAGAAGCCCGCAACTCCCTTGTTGGATACAATCAATTACCCAATTCATATGAAGAATCTTTCTACAAGGGTGAGCATTGGTAATTCTTATTTTGATGTTGTGGATGTTGGTTAGAGAGATTTGTATCGTGGGTTTTGATGGATGTCCCTTTTTGCATAGATTAGTGAAGTTTTTTTTTTTTTTTTTACTTTTGAGCATACTTGATTCATGGATTTGGTAATGCTGGTTGGTTTTTCCTGTTTGTAAAGGAGAGATTAATTATGATGAGAGAATTTTTTTTTTTTTTTTTTTGCCAGATTAATGAAATGACTGTTGGATAGATTAAGGGATCTGGTTTAGTCATAGGTGATGATGCATGTCCATGGCATGATGCTTGCTTGTGTCTTGATTGGAGGAATCAAAGTTGTAGATTATGAAAGGTTGAGTGTACTTTTGTTAACGGAAATTGTTTTGTTCATGAATGATTAATGGGGTTGTTCTGTGTTCCATGTGGTTTTCTTTTTGAACTTTATCAGGATCTTGATCAGCTAGCAGCAGAGCTTAGAGCAGATATAGTCTATTCAGTTTCAAAAACAGGTGGACATCTAAGTTCAAGCCTAGGGGTAGTGGAGCTGTCTGTGGCTCTGCATCATGTATTTAATACCCCTGAAGATAAGATTATATGGGATGTTGGGCATCAGGTGAGGTCATTTTTCCGGCAATAAAGAAAAAGAAAATTCTTTAGAGATTTTCCTTTCTTTCTGCTTTTCCAAGTTTTCTCTGCATAAAGTTGTCTATCACCTATAATATCCATAATAGGCAACGCATAGTAGCTTATCCTATACTTGGCTTTTATGTGTAAAATTCATGTTCCTGCCATATGGATGGCATGTCCTACCATATCCATGTTGTATATGGGCATCATAGTCTATCTCACCCTAAGCGTTTCCTTTTCTTTCTTCCTTTTTTTTTTTTTTGTTTTGTTTTTAAATGGTAACGATGAAGTATATTAAAGGAAGAAGGGAGATTACAAAAGCCCCTCTCTTCAAAGGGGAAGAGGGACATAAAGGTATAAAAGCATTATACAAACAAACAAATTTACAAAGTGAAAGCAACCAAATCAGAATACCTATCCGCCCCTTCCTTAGCTAACGAATTTGCAAAACAATTGGCAGACCTACCCACATGCTTAAAACCAACTTGAATCAGAGACGATAGAGCTCTAATCTCATTCATGTAAAACTGAGACTTCCAAGGAAACGTAGTTGAAGATGACACCCACGAGATGGCATTAAGGGAATCACTTTGTACCACAAAACTTGACTGAAAAGAAGCGGAAGAGAAGATTCGGATAGCTTCCAAGATAGCAAGAACATCTACCTCGTTAGACTCCATACAACCCACATGTTTCGAGAACAATGCCAACACAATACCTTCACTCTTGTGAAGCCTTCCACCTATGCCCGCCAGATCAGGCTTTCCCCTAGCTGCCCCATTTACATTGAACTTGAGCACACCTCCAATAGGGGGAGCCCAAAAAAAAAACCTTTTTCGCCTTTTTGACCCCACATAATAAAGAAGCCTCCCAATTATGCAACACACCATCTATCTTTGAACTGTCAAATTCACTCTTGAAAGCAGCCCAGTTGGCAATTCGCACTACCTCCAAAAGTGATAAATCCTCCACTGAAGACGAAGACCCTCTAAACACTATGTCATGATTAGATGCCATAGTGTTTCAATCATCCCTGTCAAAGACCTCGGGCTGCACCAAAAAATGCCACATTGCACAAGAAGCCTACACCATAAAGAATGAGCAAGCTCACAATGCACAAACAAATGGTCCACCGTCTCCCTTCCCTTCCTACACATCACACATAAGTCTGAAATAGCTTTGGAAGCGAAAGCTCTCCTCCTTAGATTATCCGCCGTAGAGACCTTCCTTGAGACTGCAAGCCATGCAAAAACCTCCCCGGTAAATCTTCTCTTGTGAGAGTGCTTGTGGCAACTTTTGTCCCTATGAAAATTCTGAGAGTCTAATTACAAATTAGATTTTGTTCCAGTGACAACAAACATGTTTTAATTTTGGGTTAGAGTCACCATAGTTTCTTTTATGCCCAAAATGCCACTCTGATGAAGATAATAGAATTTCTGCTTTCTATGCTTGGGGATTGGTTTATTGATTGTCATGGTTACTAATTAATGAACTTTAGATAACTGTTGAACCTTGCAGGCATACCCCCATAAGATTTTGACTGGAAGAAGGCATAGAATGCACACCATTAGACAAACTTCAGGGCTTGCAGGGTTTCCCAAAAGAGATGAGAGCATTTATGATGCATTTGGTGCAGGGCACAGCTCTACAAGCATCTCTGCAGGTCTAGGTATGTTTGAGATTTAATCCCATCTCTTTATGTGATTTCATTCTGGGTAGAGATTTTGATGAGGCACAAACCAGTTTTGACGAGACTCCTTTCGTAAGTGTTGATTTGCAACATAACATGCTGTGATATATTTGTAGACCAACATCAGACAATTCTCACTATGAGATACTTGCATGGTGATGGATGTTTTGTCTCGGCACCCACATTTCAATATATACAATCATAGTTATCAGTTTGCATCTTATATAATTGAAAAATCAGATTAATTGACTTCAAAAGAACTAAAGAATCTGATTTAGGTGATGCCATATGCAAGCATGATACTCCAAATGTTGTTTGAAGCTCTAACATGTACCTCCTGTTTGTAATTTGTATTTATTTTCTATAATTTTGTAGGAATGGCAGTCGCTAGAGATCTTCTAGGGAAGAGCAACCATGTTATATCTGTAATTGGAGATGGAGCTATGACTGCTGGACAGGCCTATGAGGCCATGAACAATTCTGGATTCCTTGACTCCAATCTAATCATCGTCTTGAATGACAACAAGCAAGTATCCCTACCAACAGCCACACTTGATGGCCCTGCAACTCCTGTTGGAGCTCTCAGCAGCACTCTCTCCAAGCTTCAAGCAAGCACTGAGTTCCGCAAGCTTCGTGAAGCAGCAAAAGTGAGCTAAAGCCCATCAGTTTTTATTTATCGTTCTATTTGCAAATTAGTCTCCCTTCACGTTTTAAACATGTTTGAATTCATTCTCTGTTACAGAGTATTACAAGGCAGATTGGAGGGAAGACTCATGAGATTGCAGCCAAGGTGGATGAATATGCAAGGGGAATGATCAGTGCTTCTGGGTCTTGTCTGTTTGAGGAGCTTGGGTTGTATTACATTGGTCCTGTCGATGGGCACAATGTTGAAGATCTTGTTACCATATTCCAAAAGGTTAAGGCAATGCCCGCGCCGGGGCCTGTTCTTATCCACATCGTCACAGAGAAAGGAAAGGGATATCCTCCTGCAGAAGCGGCAGCTGATAAAATGCATGGTAAGAATCAATAACTCATACCAGTATATGTACATAAACAGTTTAACAGATTCCTCATGCATGACCCAGTTTCTGTTTTCTTCTTTCCTTCTTTACTAGGGGTTGTCAAGTTTGACCCGAGAACCGGGGCACAAAGTAAAACCAAATCCTCCACACTTTCATACACCCAGTACTTCGCGGAGGCCCTTATCAAAGAAGCTGAGGAAGATAGCAAGATTGTAGCGATTCATGCAGCTATGGGTGGTGGAACAGGGCTTAATTTCTTCCAAAAGAAGTTCCCATATCGTTGCTTTGATGTGGGGATTGCCGAGCAGCATGCTGTGACATTTGCTGCTGGTCTAGCAACGGAGGGTCTAAAGCCTTTCTGTGCCATCTACTCCTCATTTCTTCAAAGGGGCTATGATCAGGTACAACAGACATAAATTTCATATTGCTTC
Source organism: Persea americana (assembly GCA_029852735.1). Taxonomy (NCBI): domain Eukaryota; kingdom Viridiplantae; phylum Streptophyta; class Magnoliopsida; order Laurales; family Lauraceae; genus Persea; species Persea americana. The sequence continues at coordinate 54,990,473 of CM056813.1, read as the reverse complement.
TGCAAGAGTTCCATTTGTCTTTCTGCTAAACTCAGAGAATGCGATTCAAAGACATCATTGATCACTAAAAGTTACTTTTCTGTTTCTAAGTGTACTTTCAATTTTAGTCATGATGATGAGATATGAATATTTAAGTGAAATAATGATTCATTGACTCTGTGAAGGTGGTACATGACGTGGATCTTCAAAAATTGCCAGTTCGGTTTGCATTGGATCGGTCTGGTTTGGTTGGAGCAGATGGACCTACTCACTGTGGAGCATTCGACATCACATATATGGCCTGCTTGCCCAACATGGTTGTAATGGCTCCATCCGATGAAAGTGAACTTCTGCATATGGTTGCCACAGCTGCAGCAATCGATGACAGACCCAGTTGCTTCAGGTTTCCGAGGGGTAATGGCATTGGAGTTGCTCTCCCTCCTAATAACAAAGGCACCCCGCTAGAGGTTCGAATGTCAATTACCACTGAAAATTGGATTGCTAACAAAACAAGATGCAAAAAGGACTAACTTTCAATTTTCTATTTGAATAGATTGGCAAAGGAAAGATTCTGATGGAAGGCACAAGAGTGGCTATTCTTGGATTTGGTTCTATAGTCCAGAGATGTACTGAAGCTGCCGTATCACTCAAAACCCACGACATATCTGTGACTGTTGTTGATGCTCGCTTCTGCAAGCCTCTGGACACAGAGCTCATCAGGAGACTGGCAAATGAGCATGAGATCCTGATTACTGTTGAAGAAGGTTCAATTGGAGGCTTTGGATCTCATGTGTCTCACTTTCTAAGCCTCAGTGGCCTTCTAGATAGAAATCTTAAGGTAATTTTCTCCTAAGAAATCGACATAATTCCTAAGATGCGCTTCTATTTGTGGAATCTCCATCTCCATGACTTGAGGTTATGAAGATGGTGATTTAGGGGCTCAGAAGATTTGACTCCTACTTGAATTTCGGGGGCCCCTCAGTTGGTGATGCAAAATTTGACACCATCTGACTTTATCTAAAGGCTAGAATTTGGTCAAATTTGAGGCCCTCAAAATATTATCTTTCATGATTAGATGATTCTCATTTTTTGCACACAAGTAGATTTTATGCAGACCCTTTAAACCCCTAGCCTCACAGCCTTAGTCACTCCATGCTTAGAAACCGCCTGGCCATTGCCGATAATCACCGTATGAAAAATAAAATAAAATTGGAAAGACATTGTGACTTGCCCCACAAGAAGTTTGTGATTCATGCCTTCACAGTTTGATGATCCACATTGTTGGCCTAATGGGCCTACCATTAATGATGAACAAGGAAAAAACAAAACAAAAGATCACCAGTGCAATGTGGGCCATAAATTCAACAATCTGGATCAACAGGCCAACGGCTGAAAATATTATGCAGATACTTGGTTCAAGGATCATATAATCCGCACATCCAACTAGCCCCACAGACTATGGATGTTTGCAAATACTTCAAATGCGAGAGATCACAGTTTTAAGTTCCATGATTCTGAATATAGTTTAAACTTTTGCAGTTGAGATCAATGGTGCTCCCGGACAGATATATAGACCATGGATCTCCCCAAGATCAGATTGAAGAAGCAGGCCTTTCTTCAAGGCACATTGCTGCAACAGTGATGTCTCTTTTGGGGAAGCCCAAAGAAGCTCTTCATTTCAAATGATTCAATTCCTATCAGGTTCAAACAAGGCAGCAGAATACATCTCCAAATTGAAAATTCTTGAAGGAACCTTCTCTGCATTTGCCGGGACATACATTGAATTTGGGAGGACTCAGAAAACCAAAAGAGGAAATGGGTATATGGGTTTTAAAAGGCTATAAACCAAGACCCAAAAACCCTTAAAAGACTTGATATTGTTTGTATTCAGTATTTCAGTTCCTTGACATCAGTGTAATAAAAAAAAAAGGGTGGATTTGTTGGGTCTAGAGGGATCTAGAGAGGGGCTTCTTTGTGATTCTGTAGATTTTACCCTTGTACTATTGTAATTAGATGTCATGTGTTAGACTTCAAACTTTATAATAGAGAATCAAGAAATCAAAAGATTACATTGGTGGGATGGAGTTGTTGCTTTGTCCTTTTGCTTGTTTGATCAATGATAATCATCCTAACCACCAACCTTTTTCTATATCCATCACTTCATTTTTAAATCCAGTTAATCATTTTTATGTAACTAAAAACTACAGAGGCTCGGTTTGGCTCTTGGTCATTTTGGTAGCTAACAAAATTCTTTCTGAACTCTTGTGGATCTACTGAGGCTGTGTTTGGCTCTTGGTCATTTTGGTAGCTGACAAAATTCTTACTGAACTCTTGTGGATCCACAGAGGCTGTGTTTGGCTCTGTCATTTTGGTAGCTGACAAGATTCTTTCTTGACTCTTTGTGGAGGAGTACCTAGTATTGGAACTTCCAGGCATCTCATTAAACCAGTGGGATGGCCCGCGGTCTAGCGCTTCAAACCATTTAACAGAGAAGATTATGAAGGTTGGTTATGTTATGATGAGTGCCTAATATTGGGATTGGAGTATATTAGATTTTTTATTTTTAAAGTTTTCAGATTTGATTTGTTGTGAGATTAAAAATAGAGTAGTGTGATTCAATGAGATTATGCAAAATAAGAGTTCGCAGTTGGCGAATGTTGATAGGATGAAAAAGTATCTCCTTCTTTCAATGAAACATGATAGGTTGGTTTGAAGGCCCTCATTTTGAGTCTTGGGTTTAAAACAGTCCGTGGGACCCTAAGCCGAGCCTGCCCAATAATTGTCCCTGTAAAGGCTGAACCTGGGGCCCAGATCTTGAACCAAAGGGTTTCGGACCCTAGAGTTTCGGATTAGCCCATTGGACTCATCAGACAGTCTGCCTCCAGTATTTTTGGTTTCAGGCTCAGGGGTAGCGGGCCGGGCCTAAGTTTTTTAGAGTCTTACTGATGGGCCATGGAATGAAAGAAAAGAAGTGTGGATCCATTGGTGTGGGCTGGGGTCCCACATATAGGAGAGTTTTCTCTTACAAGTGAACTGCATGTGCAGTCCAGGTCTATGTGCCCACCTTTGATCAGTGTACGATCAGATGAGCCTGTGATTTGACATCATGCCCATTTTTATGCTCATTGAGATTTTACTCACCATTGGATTGAATCTCAAAAGCAATTTATGATTGATAAACCATCAAATTTTAGCTCTGTCAGGTCAAGGTCTGGAATAATCTGATGGGGCTGATTATTTGCATGATACTAGAGACACCTTTCAGTGATAGGAATCCATCCAAGTGGGCCTCGCGGACTGGATTGCATTTGCACCCTATGTGGTCTGCTCCAAGGAAAATATTTCCCCACACATTTTTTTTTTTATCTAAACCTTTTATTATATTCCATTATTCCATAATCCATCTATCAAACGGGCCCATCTACATCTTCATATGGAATGAGGCTTGGATGACCCAAATTGAAAAACTCAGTATGGGTCCTGTATTTTGACCCATTTTAAATTGAATGTAAAGTCTTAAAAGACTTTTTAAAATGCGTCAGTGAATAGGAAATCATATTACCTGATTCTAACTTTTTTTTCCCCAGCAAGGAACTAAATCAGATTTGATACCTTTATTAAAAAAAAATATGTTACAAAAGCTGGCCCTTTTAATCATCATCACAAAATTAACCACCACATTATAAAATGTATGTAAGCTCCTCTAGAAAGCCATTACACAAACTTTTGTAATAGGTACATGCTCAAAGCGTCAAAAAACGTGATTTTGCCTGAATCTCATAAAAAACAACAGGGGATCTTTAACAGTGAATAAACTAGAGTGTTATGGTAAACCAAAATTTAGGAAGCTTGAGATTATTTAGTAATCTTAAGATAATAAGAAATGAGTTAAGATCCTAATTGAATTATATTTGAATTATGATTACGGCAGATCTTAATATGTTTTATTAGGTTGGTAGGATCATATTTAATTAGATTTGATTTATTGAGACACTTGCCCTAACAGCTCAAACCAAATAGGATGCAACACAACATCATAAACGTGTTTTTGGCCACACATCAACAACTCATTTCAAGAGATCAAATGGATGCAATGTAACCAACTACACAATCCTTTCCTAAAATAATCACGCAATTGTGAGGGTGATAAAAAAAAACACGAATGTTGTGGTGGATATTTGCATCCTACATACTAAAAGGGTTGAAGTTGTTTATATTTTTTTTTCATAGATAATAAGGGTAGTTGCGGTCCTAATTGAAAAAAGGTTTTAGGGATTTTTACCCAAAAACCTTACTAATTGCTAATTAGTGATAAAGATTAGAGATTTTGCCAAAAAGAGATAATTGTAAGTAAAGTGTGTTTTCCTTTACTATAATGCCCTTACCTTCTACCTGCAGGAGAATCCTCCGTATTAACTTAAGAAACCCGAGAATAGCTCCTTACCGAGTGGAGACCGGTTCCTTGCCCAATTGGTAAGGAGCGGTAGTTTTGACTTGGTTGCCCAGGGTTCAAACCTTGGGTAGCCACCTCTTCACGTGTACCTAAGCTCCTTTTCCATTTGTGTTGGCTTTCTTCCTATGTGTGTGGGCTCTCTCTTGGATCCCAGCCTCCCCAGCTTTTATCATTTTACAGCGGAGGCATTCATACTCCATACTCAATTTATATAGAATCCTTCATATACAGCCATTAACATGCATAAAAGAGATAGTTGTAGTGGCCCTTAAGCTTTGCTAGTAACACCACGGGAAAACGATTGTTACAGTTGGGTGAGTACTAATTCATAAATAACACGTGTATTTTGAATGGCTTGGACATGTAAAGGACCCCATTGTGCAAAATAATTTGTGGCCTACATTTGACCATCATTTTATCATGTACACACGCGTATATATAAATATATACACACATAAGTATGTACATATGTACATATACGTATGTGCATACGTACATATAAACAGGCTCTCCTAAGCATGAGCTTAGGATAAAATTCAGTAACCTCATACTTGTGGGGGCCTACCCTTGGTCACGCTTGGTCCTTCCAATTGGACCAAACACACGACCCCCTTGAATTGCACATATGCACCAACTTTTGGTCATATCTAAATTTACTGGACTGTTAAATCGACTGTATACTGTTATGAATGGTCTGTGGACCATTAAACTTTTAGGGTCCAAATGAAGATAATAGAAGCTACGTTTGGAGCTTATTCTTTGCAAACAGGAGGGTCGTCCTTAAAATCCCCCACATCCCCACCCCCATGTGGGTCCCTAGGTGGGCCCCACCACACACTTGAGCTTACCTCAGTTTACCTTATCCTAAGTTGCAGCTTAGGAGATCTGGCCCACTTGGTGGTCCATATGGGGATGGGGCTGAGGGATTGAAAGATTTGGTTGGGGCCTGCCCATCTATAAAAAAAAAAAAAAAATAGACCCCATTTGATCATCTAACCCACCATTTATGATGAGCACACAAGTTTCAACCGTCCAAAATGAGTGGATAATTAGTCTAATGGTCCAATCCATTTGGATGGGTGCAAAACCAAGGGTCCAATGACTATCAAGGGGCTCACTGTGTGTGGTCCATTTATATTGACCATTAGGTGGACCCCACTATGAGGTGCACATAGGTGTTAATAAAAAAAACAGGTGTGCATAGGATTATTGGGCTAATATTCACTGGGAGTACATTTTACATGATAGTTAACACAATAATTTTTATGACTTTTTTCATATGCTTTTCATGACATTTATTGATATATCTTGCTTGTTCATTTCTCAAATATATTTCAAAGTTTTTATCAATTCCAAGAAATAGGCAATACATTTCAAGCATTAGTGTCTTTTGAGTTAAATTGACATATATTTGGATAAGGTATATTATTTTTCATTAGCTAGTGTACTCAGCTGACTAAATAGAATTTTCTATCATCCTGTTATTAAGTTCTTTTATCGTATTTTCTAAGTTGTGGTGAAAAAGTTGTTAAGATATTGGACAGAACTAACGAAATAAGGTAAAAAGTTGTATAATTCTTTTTTTACATTAAATTAAATTTATTTATTTTATCTTAAAAGGCTTTATATATATATAGGGAGATGCTCCTATGAGAGATATCTCTTACCTTAAATGAGAGATCGGGTGGGGGCCCTCACATCCATGTCCAATGCCAACAACTTAAATGTGAGGGGCCCTACCCTTATCTCTTATATAAGATAAGAGATATCTCTCATATATATATATATATATATATAAAGGGGGGCTCTTATAAACTGCAGCTTATGTTATCATAAGCTGAAATCTTCTGCAAAATCCTTTCTATTATAAACTGCCTCAAATCATCGTCTCCAAAATCAAGATAAATCCAATCAGAACTGAATTTTCCAATTCCATCAAGCCAAAAACACTTTTAGTTAGACTTTGATTTGTGGGGCCAGCACTATTTTAGCTTAGGTTTAGCTTAAAATAACATAAGCTGCAGCTTAGGAGAGCCCCTATATACATACATGTATACATACATACATACATAAGTATGATGTATGTATATATATAATGGGGCCAGCTCTCCTAAGCTCAAGCTTAGGATAAGATAAGCTCACGTGTATGGTGGGGCCCACCTTGGGACTCACATGGGGATGGGGGTGGGGGGGATTTCAAGGACTCTCTAGGATCTTCCTCTCTGCAAAAAATCAGCTCCAATCGTGATTTCTATCTTCTCCATATGGGCCCAAAAGTTTAATGGTTAATAGTCCATTAGAATCGATATATAGTCAATCCAACGGTCTAGTAAATTTGGATCTAAACAAAAATTGATGGACATGTGCAATTTAGAGGGTTCATGTGTTTGGTCCATTTGGATGAACCAAAGATGGGCCCTACAAGCATGAGCTTACAAGATTTTATCCTAAGCTTGAGCTTAGGAGAGCCTTGCTCATATATAATATATATACGTGTATGTATATATATACATAGAGAGAGAGAGAGAGAGAGAGAAATTCTCAAAAACTCCCCTATCTCAAAAGGGGAGCTTCTGGCCCTATCTAATAGCCAATGTTTGGAGAGTACTTATAAAAGATCCACATTTGTAGGAGAATATTTAGGAGAGAGAATAGATAAGTGTATTATTAATGACACGTGTCACACTTCTATTAGTTAAAAGATGAGCGTTTTTTTTGTGAGAAACGCCCAGAGACTTTTGTAGCATAACTCATATATGTATGATGTATGTATATGTGTGTGTCTGTATGTATGTGTGTGTGTGTGTTTTTGTGCACGCGCGCGTGCGCGGAGAGACCTCTGTCAAGACCGTGTTCGCAAATACCTATGGGGCCCACCTTATGATCCATCCGAATGGAGTGAGTTGTATACACTCAAGAGTGTGAAAACTTGTGAGTTGTTGATCAAATTGTTAGGATGATGATCTGAGCTTCTGTCATAATACAAAGATAAGTGGAAAGAGATCTTTCAATCTCCCTAGTATCATCCCCAAGCGGGGCCCACAAGGACTGGTTTTCAATATAAGGTTGGAAACAGTCCTAAGCAGAGGGGACCCTATATATATAATGTTGAGAAGTAGAGCTTATATTAACTGAAGTTCACTGCATACCCATGGAACATAAATCCAATCTAGTGCACTCTGCACGATCCCAAGGATAGAATGGACATCGTAATTGTGGTAGTTGATGAATGATGATGAATAGCTTGGATCAACCTAGATCTAGATTTTCTCTTTTTATCTCCTCGGATGATTGGAACAACAAGAGAACGATGCCAAATGGGTCCTCGGTAGTTTGATATGGTCATCTCATGTCCCAACCTATACATTACACATTAGTAATACCGTAATATAATATTATAGCAACCCAAGTACACCTTGACTATATTAGATTATAGGGGAAACTACTGGAAAAATCCACATAGGATACCATACGAAGGATGAGGACCAACTAGGACTTTGGATACGGAAGGGGTCCTCTTGCTACTTTTCAGTCTTTTTTGTCAATTTGCGATATGGTCGATATCGACCATGGAATATATAGTATCGGTTGATATCAACCACCGTGCGAAAATACTTTATATGTCGCCTCGAGTTTGCTTTTCTTTATCATCCTTATTCAACTCTTGCAACATGTGCTCTGGCGACTTTCTGTTTTAGAAAGCACTAGAAAAGCCCATCAAAGTGGTGGTTGGACTCCATTAAGAAATTGGTACGCACATTAAACACCTTATATTGCATTATCTATCCTAAAACGTCATCAGCTTGATTTATTTTCAATATTTACTTGTTAGAAACCCTAGACCTGTGGAAGATACCATCTCTCTACCCTATGAAATTGTACCAGCTATCCAATGTGAAGGCATTTCATGGATATGCTCTTAAAGACCACCATCGGGTGTAGTTATTATCATTCTCCTTATAATTGGTCGATATGCTCTTAAAAACCATCTTCTAGATACTGCCTTTCTATTGTATTTAACTGTAAAAAAAACCTCCAGTGTTGTCATCTCTTGAATCAGTGGCGGTGGTTAATGTTACATCCACATGGTTGTGTTATTTTCTTGGGATCTTCAACAACGTTTAAGGGCTTAATATAAATTTGAAAGTCAGGTTTTTTTTTTTTTTTTTTGGTCTTTGATGATGTAAATGGGTTTAAAGTAAGTTTGAGTAGTTGTCTTTAATATTTTAGGGTCTTTAATGATGTAAATGGGTTCAATGTAAGTTTAACAGTTGTATGATTTTTTCTTTTCTTGGGTCTTTGATGATGTAAATGGGTTCAATGTAAGTTTGAACAGCTGTATGAATTTTTTTTTTTTACAAACATGATGATGTAATGTCACGACCCAGGCCCGAGATTAGGGTTACCATGGCCAAACCCCGAGTCGCGATCATCATACTTACTCCCGTAATCTCCCATTATCGAAGTTAATACGAAATTCACAATGGATCTTACAATCATACATGTCAAATGTATATTCTGCGGAATTATATAAATACATTGACAATGAATTTAAACCGTACAAGTACTTTACATAAAAGTAAAGTCTATTTACACATTTGATTTCCTATTTACAATTAAGTCAACCTTGCATATTCAAATACAATGTAGGTGACTCCTATTTACATCCAAAATGAATCTATAATCAAAACATTCCAAAATGTTCTAAGGTGATTGTTTTCCGATCTACGACCACTCGTTTAGTCCTCCTGGGGGAACCGTATTGGCCTCCTTCGCTGGCGGCGTGGTCTCTGTAATATCGGGACGGGCAACTTGGCCTGTAATGTCATCAATAACACCGTGAACACGATGGTTCAACACTATATACACAATTCTACGATATAAACAATTCAGTAATCAATTACAATTACAATTACAATTACTCATTCATTTAGTTCTCCCCTGAAGGAAGCATTCAGTTCACTACGTATACTTTATCAAGTGACTTTTCATTGTCCTCTATGGCATAGGCTGAAGGGCACACCATTCATGAACCAACCTTAAGAATGACTCATTTCATTTCATATTAGACACCTTACTAAGTGACTTTTCAAATGTGTAGGATTTACCAGTGTCTTGATCAGAGATCACCGGCATCACCACGGAGCTCCGGAACGCTCCATCTACTGCAGTAGACATGTTCTTTAATTCATTGCATTGGTTCATTTATTTCATTTCATTTCACTTCATTAATTCGATACATTATTCAATGGCAGCTCACAAGAAGCATAACAGTATTGGACGTGAGAGGACAAGCCAACTCAAGTCAGAAACAATTAAACAATTAAACAAGTAAATTTTTCTAAAACCACATTCGGGTGAAACGTTCGTTATGTAATGTATGTGTTATGTTAGATGACATCACTTTTAATGAAATTTACATTCACATAACCTTAGCTAACACCCATGAAGGTTTAGGAAAATTTCAGAAATAAATTCTGAAACCTCAACAATGTCAGTCACCTGTCGGTTGACCGAACTCTGGATTTCGGCTAACCGAACTCTGTCGGTCGGCTTTCTAGAAGCTCAGTTTACTGATACAAATCCTGACATTTCTCTCAAGGAAACTCGGTTACCTCGTCGGACAGGTATCGGTCGACCGAGGTCACAGTGTCGGTCAACCGAGTTCGGTTCAGTTACCTCTCGGTTCCAATTCCAGAGAGCTGAATGAGAGCCCAAGTAGACTCTGTCAACTAGGTCGGTCGACCGAGCTTCAATGTCAGCTGACCGAACTCAGTTTGGTCAGCTTTACAGAAACTGAACTCTATTGCGAGATTTAGTTCAGAAAACGTTGGTTGGCTGACCGAATTGTGCCCAGAAGTTCAAAAGTTCTGAACTGAGAAAATTCTGGGATTGAACTCCTTGAGTTCCAATAAGTCCACTTACATCATAAACCATAAGAATTGAGTATACTTGCCTTGTTTGGAGATGTATCAGCAAGAATCTCCTTGCTTAGGTTGAATCTGAGATGAAAATCCCCAACTTGAAACCCTCTTTTGAACCTAATCAAAATCAATCCATAAATGGAACTCCAATGTGTTCTTCGCACTAAAAACCACTCTAACTCACTAAATAGAACTTGAAAGTTCTGAATTCAACTGAAAACACTTGTAGTTCTCTAGACAAGAACTTTGAGTTTCTTCTCAAACTTGAGATTCCAGACAAACAAGGAAGGAGATGGAGAAGATAATGAAGATGAAGTATCCGTCAAAATCACCCAAAAACCCCCCACCCTTTGATAGCAAACGGAAGAAAGAATGAAGAAGAACAAGAGAGAAAGAGAGAGAACTGTGCTGGGATGAATGAATGAACTCAAATGAGTTCATCATCATCTTATAAATCCAAATTTTGCATTGAACCCCCCCTAACTCCATTAATTACAATTCAAGTCAAATGAATGGTCATTTGATCCACTTCATGTCGAATGGAATTGCTACTGTTACGAAAACTAACGTACTCCTCGAGATACACGCGCAGGTATCAAGAGTTTCCGTATTCGATGAAATATGCGAAAATTTGTATTTACGAAAAAGCCCTTATATCACTTGATTTAGCCTAAAACCCCTTTCAATTCATTCACAACCTCATCATTTAGCTCAAATTGCTCATTTGAGATAATTTCAATTCAATTTGGCTATTAAGTCACATTAATTCCTTAAAACACATTCAATTAGCATTAATCCCGATTAATTAGAGTTAATCTTAATTAACTCGGGACAGGGTGTTACATGTAAATGGGTTCGATGTAAGTTTCAATAGTTGTATGGAATTTCTTGTAGTCTTTGATGATGTAAGTTGAAACAGTTCTATGAAATTTGACAGGGTCTTTCGATTTTTTTTTATGATAAATGGCCGATATCGATCGTTTTCCTCCCAACACATAAATTGATATTGACTAACAGATTTGGTCGATATCGACAGTATGAAAATAGTCGATATAGACCATTTTCATTATAAACAGGAACAACTGGCTTATAGAGAAATTGCTTAGCTTGATGGATTTGGTCGATATTGACAATATTAAATGTTCGATATCGACCATTATCTTCATTGCCCTAAACTACTGGCTTGCAAATAAACTGCTTTGGCTGACAGACTTGGTCAGTATCAATCGTTTAAAACAGTCAATATCGGCTATTTTCCTCATTGGCAGAAACTAATGACTTATAGATAAATTGGTCGATATCAACCATATCAAACAATCGTGTCGACTATTTTCCTCATTAATAGAAACAACTGACATAATTAGTCGGTATCGAACCATCAAGTTGTGCACAGTAATCAAACCATTAGATATCTTCTTTAATTTCTGCAGATTTCACCAAAATTACATATAAAAGGAGGAAAATGATCTATAATGCGGTGAAATTCTTATAGATTGTATAAATCTCAAGGAGTTTCAGCTAAGATGGATTAGAGGGAAAATTGGGCTTGTTAGCCAGGAACTTGTCCTGTTTGCTTCTAGCAATAAAGACAACATTCCCTATGGTAAGGATGGTGCAACTATTGAGGACATAAAAGCTGCAGCTGAGCTTGCCAACGCTTCCGAATTCATAGACAAATTGCCCTAGGTTTCACGAATTTCTTACTCGCATTTTTTTTTGTTTGCCAATTACTAGCGCTAGAATTCATTTTCAAAACTATTGAGATATTAATTATGCATTTATTAAAAAGACCTCTATGCTTCAATCATTTCAAATGAAAATATGTACTGAACATAGCCTCTCACACAAGAATGATGGGTTCTTTTCCTTTTTTCATCACAAAATTCTGTAAAAGAATCCCAACATCATATTGCACCGATATATTGCAATAAGTTTGGATACAGTGAACAAGGAGTCAGAACAACATCCTATAATTAACCACAACAAGCCTGAGATTACGCTAGATTATGGAAGACAGTTGAGCTTGCGAGCCTCCTTCCGACGATCTACAAGTCATGGACAATCTGGTGTAGGAAATCGTAGTCGTCATTCATTCTCATTCCCACTTGGACTACCTACAGGACTCAATATCCAAGAAACTCAAGATTCGGAACCTGAAATTGAAAAGCGATCAAAACAAGCACATGAAGTTCCACTCCGCCACCTCGCATATCTTAGCAAGCCAGAGATCCCAGTGCTGTTGCTAGGCGCCATTGCTGCAGTTGTTAATGGAGTCATTTTGCCCGTCTTTGGGGTACTTCTTACCGGTATAATTAAAACATTCTATGAACCACCACCAAGGCTCCGCAAGGATTCCAAATTCTGGTCACTGATGTTCATCGCCCTTGGCTTGGTATCATTTGTCGCCTCACCAACGAGAAAATCTATAAGAATTTCACCTAGGGGTTTTTGGGTGTTGGGAATGAAATCTCTTGAGTGGGTTTTTCTTTTCTTTCCTCTCATTTTCCTAATGGTTATGAACCGTTGATAATGTTAATAGTCCGCCGGTATTTTCCGATTGCCCACAGGAATCAATAAATGGGTGTTTTTGACATAGCAAGGGAAAGTTTCTACATTGACTGTGGAAGGGAAAAGGAAAAGAGGAAGAAGACGGAATGAGGGAAGATGGGGGCTGCCGGTTTGGTATAATCGCACGGATGGTCGATATCAACCATCCCAAAAACTTCTAAAAAAGAAACAAAAGGGGCCCAAAGGACCCCTTCCATCTCCAAAGTCTTAGTAGGTCCTCATCCTTCCTATGGCGTCTTATGGGGACTTTTTCGGTAGTTTTTCCTATATTATATGTCCTCAATCCAGAGGATGATGTGAATAAATTCATTTATTATCTAAATTGATTTATAATTTCGTGCTTTATTCATGGGATGAATAGTTATTTTATGTGATGATTGCACATAACCAATGTAAAATGACATAATAATTCATGAAATGAATTAGAAACCGTAAGTATATTAAATGTGGTCAATGTGTGTGGAAGAGTGCTTGTAGTTAGTAACTGATTTGCCCTAAATATTCAAATTAAAAAAAAAAAGTGTAATTGACTTTCCCAGACAAGTGTTAGAAAGCCCAAGCAAGTGATCAAAAGCTCAGCCTGGCCCATGCCAACTAAATGGGTGGACTTTGGCCTGGCATGTTTGAGGCCAGGCTTAGATATGTCTCAGCCAGCACAGCCCAGCCCCAACCCAGCCTTATCGATCTAATCCTCTGTAACCACGCCTTACGTTGCTGCTACTACTTAATGTGAGATTGTGTGTTTCCAGTTGTTTATCTTGCTCAGACCATCTCAAACTACCTTCTTTCATTGTCTTTCGGATTCAAGGTAAAAAGAAAATAATAACTGTAGATGGTAGGCACCATCCGACCAATGCAAAAATGTGCCACTTCTCTTAGCCTGAGAACATACCGACCAAAGAATCTTAACCATTAATCAGATCTTGATAAAACGTATACAAAAATTTAAATAAAAATATATGCAAACACAGTCCAAACAGAGAATGGTTTGTGAAAGTGCAGACATTGCAAATCGAATAATGACCACACAATTCCAAGCTTGCAACAGCCCATGTGGATTGCAGAATCCCATACATAAAACTATAATCAGATCTAATTTTACCAAAAGCTATAATGAGATCTATTTTCCTCCCTCACGGCCACATTAGAACCATTTAAGCCAAGTCATCCATGCAAGACCCACTGGATACAGATCATCCAACAAGTCCCAAAAACCACGACCATTAATAATTCATTGGCAATCCACTCTCACTTACTTAAATGCAAGGACCCCCAACTTTAATGTGAGGGCCCCCACCCATCTCACCAAATTGGTGAGAGTGCCTCTCATAGGAGCACCTCCCAATAAATATACATGAGCAAGGCTCTCCTAAACTCAAGCTTAGAATAAAATCTTATAAGCTTATGCTTGTGGAGCCTACCTTTGGTCCATCCAAATGGATCAAACACATGAACCCACTAAATTACATATGTCCACCAATTTTCGGTTAGATACTGGACCGTTGGATTGACTATGCATCGATCCAAATGGACTTTTTACCATTAAACTTTTGGGCCCATATGAAGATGATAGAAATCACGGTTGGAGCTGATTTTTTGCAAAGAGAAAGATCCTAGGGAGTCCTTAGAATCCCCCCCCACCCCCATCCCCATGTGGGTCTCCAGGTGGACCCCACCATACACTTGAGCTTACCTTATCCTAAGCTTGAGCTTAGGAGAGTTGGCCCCTATATATACATATATATATATATATATATATATGAGCAAGCATCATCAAAAAAGGAAAAAGAATTCCATATACCAGCGAGGCAAAAACAGGTGAGTTGGAACATCATTCCAGAACGACCAGATATCCATAGTTCAGTTTAAGAAGGTTCAATCAATCGGAGATGATTCATCGAGTGCAGCTGCGTGTTATGTCATTAAACAGTACAATGGATTCACGAAATCTAATAACCAAATTTTAGTCCAAACTGGTCTGTCAATCAACCACAGAAAGAGAAGTCACTGAAAGAAATTTGCAGAGCTGCAAAAAAAAATTAATAGTGAAAAGAAAAACAAAAAAAAAAAAAAAAAAAAAAAAAACAAAACAAAAGGAGAGAAGAACTCCACAAACAGTTTTCCTTCTTTGTTCGTTCCATTTTTCTGTTCATAGTAAACTAAAATATTTATTAAAGTAAAATGAACAAAGGATAAAAGATTACATCATGAAGAGCACAATGATCTTCCCAATACAGGGCATAGATCTAAGACTCCTTTCTTTTGGGCAAGGAAGTCGTAAGATCTTGGGAGCTTATATTAGTACATGACACAACAATATGTTCAACCTAGACAAAATCACAAATCTCATTAACAGTAAAAAGAAAAAAAAAAAAAGAAAAAGAATAAAAAGATAATCTCCACGGTTCAATTCTTTTGCTCAGTGATGCCATTTGCCTAATTTTTGTGAACCTCATTTCACGTCAAATCTCCCCGAAGAATTAAAGCACTGAACAAACTCCTCTCTCAGCTGCAACTCCCTACTTTGAGGAACTTTTAACTACATGAGTACTACTAGTACCTGCTGCCATTGGAATAGAAGCATTACCAGTAGAGGCAGGAATTTCAACTGCAGTTGCAAGATTTAACCCAGGCACCACTGAAAACACAGTGGAAATGGGTCTCGCAGCAGCAGAGATATTGATAAGCGGTCCTGTCGGAGCAGGGAATGTCCACACCTGCGGCTGATTAGAAGGCCCTGCAATAGCATTAGGCGATATCATCAAGAAGGTCTGTGTACCCAAGTTCCCCAAGTTGCCCAAACTAACAATATTTTGAGTGGCTGGAGTCGATGGTATGATTGGCGCTAGACCCGATGTGATAGATGATTTCTCTTGTATTTGCGGTGTATTTGTATTGAAGGTTCGCTTTCTCCTCCTCCTATCATTGTCATCACCAAAAGGAGACTGTGTTGGGATCTTTAGAGTGCCATCGACATAAGTAGCAATAGCTGGAACAGTGCCAGTGCCAGTGGCTGCTATGATAGCTGGTTCGGTTTGCTCCAGCAGCCACCGGATTGTCTGTCCATCTGACTTGTGGCCAAGCTCTTTGGTAAGTTGAAAGATGCGGGCAGCACAGGTAGCAGGCATCTGGATCCTCCGTCCGCGACCTTCTACCTTGGTGTGCTTGTCTTTTGAAGCTCTACCCGGCCTCAGTGGAACATATTCCATCCTGCGCTTCTCCACAACCGGCTCCATTTTCAGACAAACCAGTTGTTGGGCTGCCAGCTGTGGGGTTGACAGTGGAGAAGCAATCTGCACAGGAATGGTTGACAACCCATCTTCACTTATGCTGCAGCCTTTTACACCCAGTCTTTGTTCAATTTCCCTCTCTTCCTTCTTTATCTCCTGCTTCTTTGCTTCCATCTATGAAAAAAGGAAACAGTACATTAGGGCCTTATGTTGAAAAGAAATAAATAAATGGTATATGGTTCTTTAGAGCATGTGGAATGAATGTAAAAATGATAGGCATGTGCTACTTGCATGCACAGGATACAGTTTGAGACTTCAGAAAGCACACATCCTTCCCTCTAATTGCAACAAAATCCAAACATGTCACCGCTAAAGTCTTTTAAGGCAATTCCAACAGATGCAACAGAGAATATCATTATGTAAAATGGGGCTTAATGGAATACCATATCTTTATATATATATATATATATATGGAAATATTCATGCACGTCACATCCGAACCATTCACACACATAGGATCCCCTGAAGTACACTGGATCCATCAAATTTTCACCTATCTATATGGATTGGACCGTTGGATCTAGGGTCAAAGTTTTTCCCTTAATATAAAGTCGTTAATTTTGTAGGCCACGGATGAAGGGGTTAGATATAGGGCAAGGCTCTCATAAGCTAAAGCTTATGATAAAATTCAGTAAGCTCACACTTGTGGGGCCCACCCTTAGTCCATTCAAATGGACCAAACACACGACCCCCCCTAAATTACACATGGCCACCAACTTTCGGTCAAATCCGAATTTATTAGACCGTTGGATCGACTGTGTACCGATCCGAATGGATTGTTGACCATTAAACTTTTACGCCCCAAAGGGAGATGACAGAAACCACGGTTGGAGTTGGGTTTTTTGTAAAGCAGAGGGTCCCAGGGAGTCATTGAAAAACCAAACCACCCCTCCCCCCCCCCCCCCCCCCCCCCCCCCCCCCCGCCAAATGTGGATCCCAGGTGGGCCCCACCACACACTTGAGCTTACCTAAGCTTTAGCTTAGGAGAGCTGTCCCCATATATATAAGGGAAATTCTAAAAAACGCCACACTTTCAAAACGCCCACAGTGAATACTCACAAGTCCAAATTTGACACTCATTCAACTTTTCCTCACCATTGGATTGAAATCATAATAAAATGATGCCTTTAAACCATTAAACTTTAGGGCCATGGATCAAAAGGATGGGATGATCTTATGGACTCAAGATTTTGCACAAGGTAGGCCTCATATGGATCTTTTCATCCAATGGACATCCATGATCATCATGCATCCCAGTGGGCCCAACTAGGAGGGGTGTTTTCTCCTAAAAAATGCTCGGGCGTTGTGTAGCGCTTCCCATATATATATATATATATATATGGGGAGATACTCTTGTGAGAGTGACTCTCATGGTACTGCGAGAGTAAGGATGGGGGCTCTCACATTCCAAAACCCCTGAACATGGCCATTTCATTATCACATATGGAGAGAACCACAACCGAGATAGTCTCCTTTGATGATATTCTCCAGTTCAAACAGTTGCCATCAGTTCATTATATTAACTGACGAAGTGAGCTCCATATGTCAAAAATGGTACGAAACCCACAGAACCAAATCTGATCACAGTGAATTTCATAATAGTACACCGACCTTGTGCGCCCACTTCAGTCCGCATGCATTGCATAGAGTCTTTGGGCCAGCCGGCCCTCGCCGCATCACTGGAGTAGCTTTTTCACTGGTACCACATTGTAGACAGCTGCATAGGCCATATAAAGAACGCATATATAAAATGCAACAAAACATAAAAAGCATGTAGAAGAACAACCAGGGGCTAAAATAAGTGAACGAAAAAACATACTAGGTGTTACTCAAGCAAATCATTAGAGGATATGTTTACATCTCAAGAACTGGCCCATGGACTAAAATTGATGATATAATACGAAACCCAGTCCATCATTTCCCATCAATTGGGTACCATTTCTCCATTTCTTGAAATTGAGTTTTCAACCACAAATATGATTACCACCACAACAGAAGATTTGACGGGAACTCACACAGCTTCTTTAGGTGTATCATTTTGGGACTGGCACTGTTTGGATTCCCAAGTTGAAGAAGCTGAAACGACTTCACCAGTAGGTGCCTTGCATGCAAACTGACCTTTGTGGCGCTGCATCCTAGAATAAAAGGCATATACATGCGCGTTCACATAAACTAAATCGATATGGAACTTCATTCTCTTAAAATGAATATGACGGGAGAAAAAAGAGAGTATAACAGAAGTAAACTTAATAAGAACACACAGGAACAAACTTCAGTGTAAAGAGGAAAAGCAGTGCAGGCCGCTAATGCAAGATCATTCCTACCCCCCACAAAAAATATAAGATGGATTGTTTTACTTCTGAACGGTAATAAAACCAGAGATGCATTTCTTTTCTTTCTTTCTTTCTTTCTTTTTCCCCTCTATGAATGGTACAATTACAGACGTATTTTTCACAGAAAATCAGGTTGAACTTCAAATGAAAGTTGCCTTCTTAAAATAATTACCTCAATTGAAACATTGTTTCGATAGAGGCACAACCTGGTTACCTGATTTATTTATTTTTTAAATGTTCTCTTCTCCACAGAAAGCTCTGTTTCACGGAAAGAGGTGCATGTTCAATTGTTAGATAAATACAAAGTCTTCAACATGGGGTTCCAGGCAATGGCTGAACCAGGATTTTTGTTTGGGTGGTGCAGGAAATGGTCAAGTTTTTTGCTTCCTATTTCTTTATTTTTTCTCTTTCTTCCTTTTTTTATTTGTTTTTTCATTTCCTTCTTCATCTTCTTAAATTCATATTTCAAATCACAACTTGGTATCAGAGCATAATTGATTTGAATGACCCAAAAGAGGCTTAGAAGAAGTCTTTTCAACCGTACAGGTCTAGGGCTGGCATTAGCACATGTGAAGTTGACTTTCAGCAACTAGTATTGAGTAAAAGTTGGGAGCTTTAGACTGAGCAGGAGCTGTTTCCATGTATGGGATTTAGCTTCCTCGATGTTTTCAATCTCAAAGAAATCTTGTGGGTGGTTGTTTTACTTGTTTTTTGAGTTATCTTTCAGGGATCCTTTCTTCCACTTACTAAATGAGTGCGAGCACATATAACATTCCATACAGATTTCCTGTCAGGAAGAGAGCTCAACGAGAACTTGGGTGTCTGGAATTGCTAATCCAAATAATCAATAGCAGTGAAATTATTTAATGGAAAAAAAAAAGAACACATAGACTGGTCCTACTCAGTTCTGATGGCCAATTGCTGAAACTAAAAGATTGGAATTGTAATCTCATGGGGGTAGAATACATTAGACTTACTAATGAAAACAAGAAAGCTAGTATAAAGCCATTAAATCATTCAATAAGTCACCACTATCGCAATCAGGCCCATGATGTACAAAATCATGGGCTTGATTGCGATACCTAGAAGGTTGTTTGGCAGGCTAATTTATCTATATCATGGCCAGATATCTCATATGCAGTTACTATAGTTAGCCAGCGCATGTATGCTCTGAGAACTTGACATTCAAGTGAAGTCCATTGTATTTTAAGAAATATGAAGGGCTATCCAGGACAAGGAATATTCTATGCATGCCAGGACCATTATAGCATGGAAATGGGTTATGTACATTTTTAAAAATGAATAAAAACTAGGCTGGTAAGATTCAAGCCACAGACCTATTGATAGAAATGACAACATAATGGCACTGTGGTGTGTAATAGAATCACGTCAATTATATATCTGCGTGTGTGATTTTACCAGAGGGGGAGGTGTGAGCTTTTACATAAAAGTTGTACCCTTTTACACTCCATTTTTTACACATGTGATCCTTTTACATATGTAAATTCCATGAAACAAGTATACTCGTAAGTTTTTCATATGAGTAATGATTACATGTGTAAATGTATTGTAGTAAACAGATGACCTCTCAGCAGTTAAATGCAGAACTTGGTAGGTATAATAATGCCAACTTTATACACTTAAGATTTAAGAAAGATTATTATTTTGATTTTTGACAGATCAACAATAATTTGATAAAATATGGTTAGCCATTTCCCAAAAAAAAATTGATATGATCTGATGATTTTACAAGACATTATAAAGTTAAAGATAGTGATTCTTTTTCACTCAGAACCATAGTTGCCAGAATGAGAAATGGGAAAAGGAGTGAGACTCAAATTAGAGTCCAATTTTGCGTCGCTGAATGGGTGAGGGTGGTCCTTATATGTTTCATTTCCTGGGTTATTTAGATTGGCATACAACAAAATGTCTTTAGTTCGGGAGTGTTATGTAGGTGAAAGGGTGGTCCTTATATGTTTCATTTCCTTATATGTCTCAAAATAGAGACCAATTTTGCGTCGCTGATTGGGTGAGGATGGTTGTTATATCTTTTATGTTTCATTTCCTGAGTTATTTAGGTTGGTGTACAACAAAATGTCTTTAGTTCGGGAGTTTTATGTGGGTGAAAGGGTGAATGTGTCTTGGGATGTCCTTCAGGAGAGTTCTCCACTAGGACAAGGAGTCCAAGTTCGAGTCAATAAGTATATTCTTTCTAATGCATATATTTGCAGGGGGAGGCCGGCGTTTACATTTCTGGCCATTGTTTACTCTTCCTATCACTAATATATTTTCAGCCACTGATAAAAAAAAACAAAGAGACTTGCATGCATAATTTGCCTCATTTTGCACAGTTATAGGAATTACGTATCAGAATAAAACAAATGCAGGAAAAGTGAAGTGACGAGATACACAAGTATTTGCAAGGGGAATCACGTTCAAGACTAATTCAGTGAGAAAAAATCTTTGTTGTGCGCTCATCCAACAAAGTATAACAGTCAATTTAGTATTTATTGGCAACACAATTGTTATTTTTATATTCTTTCTCTTCTATGAAATATTTTGATAGTAATTAACATGTTTTTCAGAAATTGTTAATCTATTCAGAAATTCAGAACATTTAGGAAAATGATACCATTGACCATAAAAATTAAATGAAACTATATTTTTATCACCTATTTACCTCTGAGCAACCTCTTTACGACAGTTGTAACGAATTTTCTTCTCAAAGCATCGCTCCTTCCGCTTTTCACGGAACCTAAGCAAAGATGCAACTCTTTGCGGAATATTGGATGATTGAAAACCATCACCACTATCCACCAACACACCTCCCTGGCAATAAATGAAGATGGAGGAATGAAACATGAAACAATGTCCATGATAAAGAGAAACCTCATAGATGATTATATACCCTGTTATCTTGCTCGCTGGACACTAATTGCATGCCAGGCATCAATGAAGCCACTTCACGCCCACCTAAAAGTAAAAGCACTGCTTGCACCTGTTGCAATTATTAAGATGAACAATGGCTCACACCATGGATCAAATGGAGAAAAACTATATACTTTACAGCTAAATATTTCAATACAAAACATTACTTCTGTTTAGAAAATGTTACAATACCATGGAAACTTCAGGAAAACATGTTAAAAATGAGATCTCCCTTGATGACGTATTTTAGATTTTGCAAGTACAGGAACTGAGTTTTATGTTCTTCTATAACCATAAGCTTTATAAAGTTGCAAGTTCTTCTTCACTTCCCGAATAGATCTCGAACCACATCAAACACATCTCTCCAACGCCGCAGAATGGATGCTCAACATATCTAATGTGAGAGTGGTCTGGTTGCTTGTCCATTGACTTAAATACCTTTTTTTGTCCGGCCAGTAACAATGAAGAGATTATATTAATGAAAGAGAGATGCTTCAGCACTGTACACCCTACAGATTCAGATGTTGTGTAATTTTTCACTGCTTTTGATTATAGGAGAAATACTAGATGAGGGGAGCTTGTATCATTTGAAAGCATTGATCTTCTCAGTTTTTGAGAAACAAATTAGAAGCAGAAGTTCAAATATTTTGTTTTCATACAGTATCAGTGCTTTTAAGTTTTAACCACTAATAAGCATATACTTGAAGAAGAACAACTTGTGGCAGTTGCTTTGAAGGGGCAGCCTCCTCTACCTTAGCCGCCACAGAGGCATAAGGATGAGATAAAGAAAGGATAAGACTATCAAGTACACTCCCTAGTTTCCTCCACCCATATCTATACCTAAGTCTGTAACGTACCCTAGTTGGTATTGTGACCCATACCCATATGGGTATATACAAATTGGACACAAACTTCTGCTATCCTCTTCCAAGTTCAAATCTACATTGGCCGACATCCCCAATTCCAAATTCAATTTTAAAAAATCACATTTTTTTTCTATAAAATCAAAAAAATTGCAAGCTAATTACTACAACAACGAAAAAAACCATGATATTCCAAACTAAAAACCATTTCTGCAGTGTACTTAGTATACTGCAAGAAGATAAAGCAAAAGGCCACAGTCAGTCCACGAGAGAGGTCAAGTAATAGAGAAAAGTGAGGGAAAGAGGAATAAAAGGGTTTTTGGGTTCAAACTTGGTTGTCTGGGACATGTACATTTTAGGGAAAACTAAAAACAACCATCCTTCTATTTCTTGCCAAATATGCTATAGTTATACTAAGGATGTGCGAGTATAGCCCTGTTAGACCTGGACCCAAAAAGTTGATACGGGCCGATCAGTGAACTCACACTCAGCTCAAATTTAAAATGGGACCAAAATTTGGACCAATACCTGATCTTCGGGGTTGAGTCCTTCAGGTATTTGCATACTTGGGAACCTATTTTCATCCCTAAGGAGAATGGAATCAGTACATGATCTTACAAGCCCTCAGGGTCATCTCCAAAGTGGTTTCCCAGTGAGTATTCAAACAACGGAGAGGGATCTATTCAGGTGCCTCATCTCTTTCAAAGGTTGGGCTGGGTTGGCTCTGTCAACAATGCCGAATTCATGCCCCTTCGGATAAGTCCTAAGAGAGCTTGAAGTTTCATCTAAAGACACATCATGGTGGAGAGTGATTTTCTGTACGTTATCGGATGGGCATCCCATCTCTCTCATCCTCCTTGGAGATTTGCAGTAGCAAAGATATTTTAATTAATAAAGATTGTTACATTAAGTACGAAAGAGGAAGTACCTGAAATTTCTGAGGAAATAGAAGATAAGTTGGGAAGAGAGGTTCATCTCTCAATGTGAAAAAGCCTCTATATAAAAGTATTATTAAGCCTCATCAACAGCTACGGCCCATTTGGAGATACAAGACAATCCCAATAATGTAACCTAGAAGATAATAGTTCGGCACACCACAGAAGTAGGAAAAAGATGTGATTAGTTTCATGTCTAGTGGTCCTCAATCCTTATTCCTCAATGCCATTTGATATGATGGTCGTTCCTCTCTTCAGCCCCGCTTTTTTCCCCTTTCATCCCCTCCATTTGCTAGATAAGCATGGAGCATATATTAGACAACAAGGAACTTAAAACACGATATTGTTGTGGCCGTTGTAAACAATTCTGCCACTTATTATAAGGAAACAAGAGATACCCCACTAAGTCCAACATAACAATGTCTGATGAGATAGCAATTCAATCTCGATGTGTTTAGCATGTTCACCAGAACTGGATGTGAAGCAATCTAATAATACTAGAGTAGCCAAAACACATCTAAAGTAATCAAACTCCTAAATGAGACAATTGGGCGAAATAATTTACCAGTTGTGGGCCAAATAATTGACCAGTTGCTTAAGGCATTGGTTGATACTCAGCTTATAGCAAGTATGTTCTGTTTTTTTTTTTTTTTTTTTTTTTCTTTTCGACTTCCAAGAGAAAAAAGGTGAGCAGGAATGTCCACCATCCTAAAGTTGAGTGTTTCCAAGATGGAAAGCCGGCCTAATCAGCATATGCACAGCCTCAATAGTAAGAAAGAAGAGAGAATGGAACAATCATGGAGCAATAGTGCCATGAAGAAATGTAATATAAGGCATACATATGAGGCTTCCATGAATATGAGACAAGCTGTGAGAATGGTAACAGAATGCAAAACATCTGCCCAAGTCACTGGCTCATTGCAAATCAATCAAATTTCTAATTAGTGATGATATGTTACATAGAACAGGATCTGATATAGGAATACAAAAATCTCTCAAATTTGATGTTTAATCCTAAAGGGGCGCCAGCTACATGATTATCAAAGCGAAGGCCAGAGAGATCAAATGTTCTGTATGTATTTGCTAGTTAATCAAGAAGCTTTCGATAGAGGGACAACTTTGTCCTGCTCACCTGCGCACTGCACATCGGTTCTGTTCATCATGCATGACCCAGTGAAATTTAGAGAGAAGGGCGGAAGGGGGGTGGCTTTAGTGATGGTGTGGATGCACGATTCTGTAGAAGTGCATGCAAAGGAGAAAATTTACCTCCAATAGAGATATCCACTGGTCCCAATGGTATGTGAAACAAGAGCCAGTGGCATAGTCAAAGGTTCTCACTATTGCAACCCTGACATTGTGGCTTCAAGTTATCTTACCAATCAAAAGGGAAAAGAGAAAAAAAAAAGATTAAGATCTTTCAGTCGAAGAAAGCACATGAGATGATCATTTAATTTTTAAATCCCCATCAAATAATCACCAGATGGATAGAATCTTGACAATCAGAATGTGGCATCATAGGGTATTTTGACTAGCATGTATAGTCTTTTCTGAGGAAGAAAAGGTCAGTTAATCATCTGCTAGTCCGTTTCTCTTTATCAGTAGAAATTTGGGAACACTTGTGAATAAGCTCCCTCATAGAGGTGGTTTTCTCTAGAAGGATTGATTATCAACAAACAAGGTGCTATATCCTTTAGAACTGCTCTTTGATTATGATTTGCCGATCAATTTAGCTAGAGTGAAATACTCCAGTGTTCAATAATAAGGTTGATTCTTCTATTGGTATTGTGCTGAAAGCCTGACCTGAGGAAGAACTTCTACATCTGATTTATAAAGTTGAAGGGATTGCCACAGAGCTTCTTCAATGTAGCTAAAAGTTTTAGTTCCTTTTTAGCCCATGTGAATTGCTGCACTATGTGCTTCTTAATATAATTACCAGTTATCATTTTTTTTAAAAGGACATCATAATCATTTTTAGAAAAAGTAGTTTGCCCGTACGATGTCCTTACACCTGAGTTTTGCCTTATAGCTGTTGACTTTTAAAAAATCCCTGTAAAGCCATTGCTACAAGAAAGGATTAGCAAAAATTAATTCTTATATATTGCACAAAACATGCTTTTTTAAACTACATTAAAACCCTAGGTGGCTGTAAAAACCTATTTTTCTTGCAATCTTTCTTCTTCCTTCTATTCTTCTTTTCCATCATTTTCACTTGACACCTTCCTCCAATATCGCACAAAATTATCCTTCTTACCAAGGAAAAAAAAATCGTCCGAGTCCGAGTCGACTCGGCCGAGTCGACTCGGACTCGGCAGGGACCGGTCCGAGTCCCCTGGACTCGGTACAGGTCCAGGGGGACTCGTCCGAGTCCAGGGGGACTCGGCCGAGTCCCCCTGTTGACGAAGGGGGGGGCTTTTAAAGCCCCCCAAAACCCTAAAATGCTCATTTTTTTGCCATTCTACTTTGTGGAGAGTGAAGGAGACCACTTCCAAATTGTGTTTCAAGCATCAAACATCATCAAATCCATCCATTTTTGAAGATCAAGCCTACCAAAGAATCCAACCACTATTCACATCAAAGAGGGTTTTTTTATTTCTCAACTTTGAGGTTTGTTTTCTTGATTCTACATGCATATATGGTTTAGAGAAGATGCTAAGATGAAGATATTGCTTGAAGATGGTTTGGAGGATCATTATTTTTTCTAAAAATGCATTTTTTTTATTTTTTGGGTCGTTTTTTTTAAAAAAAAATTAAGAAATCCGAATTTTTTTTTGTTATTTACTTATGTTCTTTGTATGAAATTATTATTTTGGGTTTGTATAACATGGATCTATGGTTCTAACACTAGATCTATGCATATATGTGCAATAATAATATTTTCCTTACTTTTTCTTGTAAAAATAATTATTAATAATATGGATTTTTTGCATTTTACATTCTTAAATTATGTAGAGTAGATGATTACATGTGTGGGTTGTTTGTAGATGAAATTTCAACTATTTTTTGGTTAAAAGAATGTGATTTTCATGATTATGATGTAATTTTAAAAAGAAATAATGAGAAATCCGAATTTTTTTTTGTTATTTACTTATGTTCTTTGTATGAAATTATTATTTTGGGTTTGTATAACATGGATCTATGGTTCTAACACTAGATCTATGCATATATGTGCAATAATAATATTTTCCTTACTTTTTCTTGTAAAAATAATTATTAATAATATGGATTTTTTGCATTTTACATTCTTAAATTATGTAGAGTAGATGATTACATGTGTGGGTTGTTTGTAGATGAAATTTCAACTATTTTTTGGTTAAAAGAATGTGATTTTCATGATTATGATGTAATTTTAAAAAGAAATAATGAGAAATCCGAATTTTTTTTTGTTATTTACTTATGTTCTTTGTATGAAATTATTATTTTGGGTTTGTATAACATGGATCTATGGTTCTAACACTAGATCTATGCATATATGTGCAATAATAATATTTTCCTTACTTTTTCTTGTAAAAATAATTATTAATAATATGGATTTTTTGCATTTTACATTCTTAAATTATGTAGAGTAGATGATTACATGTGTGGGTTGTTTGTAGATGAAATTTCAACTATTTTTTGGTTAAAAGAATGTGATTTTCATGATTATGATGTAATTTTAAAAAGAAATAATGAGAAATCCGAATTTTTTTTTGTTATTTTCATGATTGTGCAGATTACTATTACTCAGATAGTTAGATTATATCACAAATGGCCCCAAAAAATAAAGAGAAAGAAGTTGACCCCGGATGGGAACATGGGGAGATGGTTGCAGGAGACCGTCATAAGGTCAAATGCAAATGGTGTCATAAGATTCTCAGTGGTGGGATCCACAGATTTAAACAACACCTAGCAGGTATACAAGGGGAAGCTAGACCATGTGCAAATGTCCCCACTGAAGTGAGGAAAGAAATGAGAGACGTGTTGCTTGAAAAGAAGAATGAGAAAGAAAAGAAGAAAAAATTTGATGAGAGGGTTGTAAATATGCAGAGGATTGACACTTCTGATTCTGAGGATGACTCTGACGGTGATGGTGATGTTGAGGCGAGGGAGTTAAGGAGGGCTTTTAGAGCGAGCCGTGAACAATTTGTTTCTGAGCAGGCTCGTATGGATGAGACACGGGCTGGGGCTGGTTCTTCTAGAGCTCCTCCTGACCCTTATCGGGACACAGCAAGGAGAGGGACAATGGATCCATTCTTACATCGGTCTCAAAGTACAAAACAACCAAAGATTAGTAGCTCTATCATGGGCGATATTAAAGTTAGAGCCACGAAAATGGGGAGAGCCATCTCAAAGTTCTTCCATTATAATCGGATTCCACCGAATGTTGCTAATTCACCATACTATCGCTCCATGGTTGATACTATAGCTGAGGTGGGGCCCGGAGTTAAACCTCCATCCGCTTATGAGATTGGCGGAAAGTATCTTGACATGGAAGTTTCTGATTATTGGAGATACTTGGAAGATCACTTCAAAACTTGGGAGGAGTATGGGTGCACGCTTATGTGTGATGGGTGGACAAGCAACAATAGGCGGCACATTATTAATTTCATGGCTTACTGTGTAACGGGAACAGTTTTTATCAGGTCTGTAGATACAAGCGGACATAGAATGGATGCTGAATATTTGTACAGTTTAATTGATGATACCTTGGCCATGGTTAACAATTGGCACAAATATGTTGTTGCAATTGTGACAGATAATGCTCCTAACTTTAAGGCCGCAGCGAAGAAATTGCGTGAAAAGGGTAAGGGTATTATTTGGGTGCCGTGCGCGGCACATTGTATTGATCTCATGCTGGAGGACATTGGCAAATTAGATGATGTCCGTGAGACTATTGATGAAGGAAAGATGGTGACATCTTTGATCTATAACCATCAGTTCATGACAGATCTACTAAGAGAAATGAACGAAGGTCGTGAGATTTTGAGGCCCGGTATCACACGCTTTGCTACGCACTTCGTAGCCCTTGAGAGTCTTTGTCGTGCCAAGGCTAACATAATGCAGATGTGGACCAGTACAGCATATGTGAAATCAAAATTTTCACGTCAACCTTTGGCACGCAAAGTACAACAGATTGTCCTTGGGGAGGATTTTTGGAAGAGGGCAGAACGAATTACTGACTTACTCAAGCCTCTTGTCTTGGTTTTGAAACTAGTGGATGCTGATACGAAGCCCACAATGGGCTTTGTGTATAATGCCATGGATAGAGCAAAGCTAGCTATAGAGCAAAGGTCCAGAGGAAAGTATGGGACTTATTATAAGAAGATATGGAAAATCATTGATAATCGATGGGACAACCAGATGCATCAAGACATACATGCGGCAGGTAATTTTTGACTATTAATTTATTATGGTTATTATAAATAGAATACTAACTAGTTATTGTTTATTACTTTATTTTGGAATCTAATAATCAATACTTATTACTTAATGACGTCATGGCATGCAGCGTACTACTTGAACCCAAGCTGCTTCTATAGCAAACACTTTTCTAACCATGAAGAAGTTTTCCGTGGCTTGAAAAAAACGTTAGAGGCTATGACAAATAACGCGCAACATCAAGTTACAATTCTTAACCAGGTAAAGATGTCATAGATCATGACATTATTATTCACAAATTAGTTGAAATTTGAAAAAGTGCTAACTGCTAGGTGCTAACTTCTAAATCTTAACTTTTATAGTTGAAAAACTACAAGGGCGCTCTAGGTAGTTTTGGATCAGACGCAGCCATATTGGGTCGTAAGCAGATGGATCCAGGTATTATTCTCAAATTTCAGTACTTAAATTAGATGAAATATAGTTTTTTATGAATTATAACAAACATTTGATTTTATTGTTTTGGTCTTTTAACACAGCTGAATGGTGGGCTACATTTGGTGATGAGGTTCCCCATTTAAGATCTTTTGCAAAAAGAATATTGAGCCAAACAGCCTCATCTTCGGGATGTGAAAGGAATTGGAGCACATTCAGCTTGATACACACTAAGACCCGTAATCGCCTTACTATGGCTAAGTTGGAGAAGTTGGTCTTTGTCCATTACAACATGAGGTTACGGGCAAGGAACCTGATGAGAAGAGACAACGGCGACTACGAACCAATTAATTTGGATTATATATTCGAGGAAGATGACCCTCTTGATGAATGGTTGGCTGAAAGAGAGGAGCCAGTATTAAATGATACAACATTCCTCGATGAAGCAATGGCTGATGTTGAAGAATTTCAGTCGAATGAAGCACATATTTCCCCACCGCAGCAACCGAGTTCCAGATCTGCTACGGCTACTTCTACAGCGCGATCAGCGCGCGATAAGGGTAAGGGTGTAGCAACCTCGTCATTGCAAGGCTCGGGACGTGGTCATAACCGTGGTCCAGAGTTGACACGTTCTACTTCAGAACATGTCGAGGGGGCTAGAGAAAGATCAAAACCAACTTTCCAATACACGCGAAAGTCAAAGGATAAGACTAAGAGCACTCATGCAAAGACAAGACAAGGCCAAAGGTTGGCCACTTATGAAGAAGAAGTGGAACAGCATAAAACATCATCTTCTAGCAAGAGTGGCTCACGAGAAGGAGGTGAACAGGGCCAAAACGAGGAGGCATACGAAGGTAGTGATGATAGACGTGGTGGTGTACATGACAACATTAATGTATATTATAGTCCAAGTGAGCCTACTGGTGGGTCACGTGAGGGGGGCAGAGGTGAAGGAAAAGGAAGTGAGCCAACGGATGAATATCCTCAGCCGCATCAAATGGCATCAAGCCCTTGGATCACAAGTTCTGATAGTTCATACGGATATGAGCAACAATATGGAGATCAATTTCATGATCCTTCGTCTGAGTATGGACTGCCGCATCAGTATGGTGGATACGGTGGTCCTTCGCATGGGTATGGGCAACAACAGTATGGAGTAACACCCCCACAAGTGCAACCGCCATATGAATATCCTCAACTTCAAGTTATGGCTCCATCATCAAACTATGGAGAAGGTCCTATAACTCCAAGAGCGGGGCAAGGGTTTTTTCATTTTGATGTTGCTCAATACTATCGTCAAAGTCAAAATAACGACGAAGATGAAGATCCAGAACCCGCAAGGCATTCAACATGGAATTAGCATTTAAATTTTAACAAGAAAGAGCTAAGGTATACTATGGTTTTACATTTTTATATGCTATAAATATAATTGAAATTTGAAGCTTAGTTACATCTTTGATGATTAATCTTACTAGTTGACTTGATAATTGACTAAATTGAGACTTGAGAGTGGATATTGAAAGTTGGAAACATGTACATTGTATTTTTTACTTTTTAGTTTTAAATTTTAAATTTTAATTGCAATTAAATTATAAAATGGCTTGCGATTTTGTTATTATTATTCTATATTTCTATCCTTAAATAACGTATTAGAATGATCAATGAAGAGAGTGAAACTTTATATATGGAATTATGAATGGATTGGAATTGGATGGAAAAAAGGAGAAACAAAATTTTTCCTTTTTTTTTTTTTTTTTTTTTTTTACTAAATATGGGGACTCGGCCGACTCGGCCGAGTCCCATGCGACTCGGCCGAGTCGGCCGAGTCGACTCGGACTCGGCCCGAGCCGAGTCCGAGTCCGAGTCCGAGCTTTTAAACCCTGCTTCTTACCCATTCTCCCTATTCTGTTTTTAGCAGGTATCATTGGTGGAGAAGGTGGTGATCTCCAATGGCTTAAGGTTTCAAAGCACAATCTGTTTACTTATTCATAGGGTCTTTTGAATACATCCAATCTCTAATGAGTCAAATGGACCAAGTGGAAGAGAGCAGAATATATTCCAGGAGTCTAAGTCAAGGTTTTCATAGAAAGAAGAGACAATGCAAAGAAAAGGGGTTTGGGGGATGGAAGCAAAAAGGCGATTTTGTGCAAGTTCCTACAGATGTAGGATATCACACATAAAGACAAAGAAATAATTTTACCAATGTTTTATCTTGTACAAATCACCATATCAGTAGTTTTTAAAAGTCAACAACTGCCAGACAAAAGTCAAGTCTAAAGACACCTCTGTGGGCAAAATCCCAAAAATATAAATATACATACATAGTAGACATAAATCAAAGAATATGTTGTCAACTTCATGTAAGTGAAAATCATTATTGTTGTCGATACGAAAAGTAAATCGAAAATGCCAAGGAGACGACATCAAATGCAAAATGAAGAAACAAAGGAAATAGATAGCCACTTCTGTTCTTTTCCAAGATAAAATGGAGGTATTTTTGTGGTGGTTGTGTTTTTTTTTTTTTTCTTTTTTTTTTTTGTGTGTGTGTGTGTGTGGGTGGGGGGTGGGGGAATTGTTAATATTTTCACTCTATTTCAAAAATGCTATTTTCTTTGCTCTCTTAACAACAAATGCACAGTGAGAAAAGTGAAACTTTATGGTGGGCCCCACCTATACTGAAAATTGAATGGCTCAAATGCACGTACGCTTTTTATGGGACATGGCCAAGTTTTATTCTAATATGATGTGGCCGAATTTTATTCTAATATGAGTTGGCCTCAAACATATATTTAAAAAATTCATTTGTTTTATACATCAGGTCCCAGTTGCTCGAACATGTAAACATGGACGGTCCATTTCAACCTAATGTATTGAATTGTGGAGCCCATATTTTCAAGGACTAAAAAGGCACTGCCAAATAAAAGCCGCATTTACACTCTTCAACTCATGGGGTCAACCTAACATCATATTCAAACCCAGTTTTTACTCAGATCTAAGCCTAATTATGTTCAAACGAGAACTTTAGTTTTATTCACATCACATAACTCGAATTAAAATTGGTCTAAATATTGGACCCAAATAAGTATGATTTTTATTGAAATAATTTGATTTTTGTTCTAATCACAAAGTAAGGAGGCATTGCTAGGTAAAAGCCGCATTTACACTTTTCAATTAAAAAAAAATTTTGAATTTTTTTTCTTTTAGAACAGGACTCGTTACAGGTTGTGGGGTTCAACCTAATAACCTCATATTCGAACCTGATTTTTACTCAGATCCAAGCCTAATTATATTCAAATGGGAACTTGATTTTTATTCACATCACAAAACTCAAATTAAATGGGTCTAAATATTGGATATAAATCTAATTTTCTCAAGTCTGATTTTTATTGAAATCAAAATATGATTTTAGTTTAGATCACATAACCATTAAAAATATCGGCTCCATGATCTCGAAGCTTTGGATTGAAATGGACTATCCGCATTTACATGTCCAAGAAGTGGGCCCTGATTTATAAACCACACGAACTTTTCTTCTTCTTCTTCTTCTTCTTCTTTTGAAATGGTAATTTGTATTGAAAAATAGCTTTACAGTATACAAGAACTATACTGAGAAGCAGCTGGGAAAGATCCCCAAAAGACAGCCACCCCCAAAAAGGAAGGGGAGCTATACAAAGAGAGGCCAAGGGCCTCAAAGCAAAAGAGAGAAGAAAAGAACAAGATCAAACAGCTATGACTTCCCTCCAGTTAAACATAATTGCATCGATGGCTAAGCCCCAAAAGTCTATAAGAAAGGAGACCCAAGAGGCAACACAAAACTTCATTTTGAGGAAGAGGACCCTTCAAAGCATCTCTTGTTTCTCTCTTTACAAATTGTCCACATGCAAGCCAAAAAAGAGAGGCGCCACATGGTCTTCCCTTTGGAGGTATTAATTGGACTGATCCACTCTTGGAACAACTCGGGTAAGGATTCCGGAAGAACCCAACAGCAATTGAAATCCTTTAGAATCGAAGACCAGAGAGCTTTAGTCATCTTGCAATGAAGAGAGATTTAGTCATCTTGCAACACGAACTTTTCTATTCATGTTTTTTTTTTATGAGTAAAATTTGGCCACAACTCACATAAGAGGAGGACATACATTTGAGCAATTCAGATTTTCAATAGGTGGGCCCTTGTAGAGTTTCACTCATAAAGCATGAATTAGAAACTCTACTCTTTTGAGCGTTGGGTGAAGAAAAAGGGGCAATAGAGTGAAAAGAAAAGGGCAATCTCCTTTTTAATAATTCCAAAAGAACTCTCACCTTTTATCTTGTAAAAGAAGAAGTATAAGCCAATAAGCATCCTTTGTTTCTTCATTTTATACGTAGCGTCACCTCCCTAACACAACTCCAAGTAAACTACCCCTAAATGCCCCTTGAACGCTTAAGCCCTCCATAATAACAATTAAGGCCACTGAAATGAAATACACTTTTCATCCAAGCAATTATGGATAGCAACTGGTTAAGCTAACAGCAAACCCGCCGACTCCTATTGGAGGCAGGTTTGGTAATGGTTTTTTTAGGTTCACAGTCCGTATGTATTTGTAGACACTAACCCGAGTTAGCTTTGGGGCAGGTTCGGGTTTTTGCTACCCCACCCCATTTATAACTACTTTACATATTTTTTTAATGGACTAGTAATATATATACTATATAGTGCAATAGGTAGAGGACATTTAAAAACATTAAAGAGGGGTTGCGGGTTCAAATTCTATTACAGGTAAGAGAAAATATATAACTTGGTTTTTATTTATAATATTTATAAATAAAAAATTTATAATATCAAACACAACTTGATCCATACTTGGTCATGGAATGGGTTTGGTAAATTATAAACCCGTCAGAGGAAGACTATGAGGAAAGGTACGTGTGAGTCGGGGCTGGTTTGGATTTTAGCTTGACCCGTATCACACCTGCCCCCATTGCCATCCCTACATGCTATTGCTTTGGAGGAGTTGCCTTTTAACCATTAACAACACTGAAATGGCTCTAGAAAGCAACTAGATGTTTCCACAATTGTTTAAGCTTCAATTTCATTTGTCTTCTTGCTTCTTAATGTGAACATAAGCATTTTCACCAATCATGTTTGGTCACAAAGGAGCCAATGATAAAACTTTTAGTACCTTCTGCCTCAATGATGGAAACTCACAACTGTCTTTCATTAATCATTTCTTGTCTCTCCCAACACCAAGGTCTCTCAATTACTCAAGATATATGTCATGTTTAGTTCTCTGTCTTTGCCAACCAATGCCCACTTTGCCAACCTCACCTAAAAGTCCGAATTCTTCGTCACCATGGGTAGACTATTCATGATTGTCAAAAAACCAACCATAACTCTCTTTTTAACTCAACCTTAGCATCTGTTTGATAGCAAGAATTTGCAACCTCTTGACTAAAGAATTCAAAATGCGCTCAAACTCCTCTTAGAAATTCAAATAATGAAATTCCTAAATGATAATCTTCAAAAGAAAAAAAAAAAAAAAAAAAGCATTTGGAATTCCAGATTTCAGAGCATTCCAAAGGCTATTTTGGCCACTCCACTCTAGCTGATTTCAAAATTTCATCCATCAAAATAGAGAATTTGGAGTATTCAAGTCACAAAATCTGACAAGCACATTTAGAATTCTTAGACGACCCAAATTCCACTTAACTTTCTCTTATTAAACAAACCCTTACAACTACTATCAGAAGAATCCTCCATTGAGGTTGAACACATCCATAAACAGACCACTCCTCTTACTCTACAAATTATCCACCAATCTCACAAAATACCAATTCAATGCTGCACAAATTTTAGCAAGCAAAAGAAAACCAATGAGGTCATGCATGCCAACTCGTCCACATTCTTACACATTATAAAAATGTTTCGCATGCAATGGACACAACTCATGTTTATAAAGGTGATTGACGATCAATATCTTGTCAGTAAAAGTTGTCCAACAAAAGTCCTCCATTAAAAAGACTGTCTCAAACTAGAAAACTAAGAGAAGCTTCGCCCACACATTACACTCCTTTCTTCTTCTTCTTTTCATTTCAAACAAAAAAAGCGTCCCCCAATTGTATAACATGAATAGGTTGAAAAGCCTCCCAAAACACTCTTATTCCAAATTCTTTACTCTACTGCCCTTGCAAAGGTATATATCATTAAGACACGACAAATTTCCAAACTCTTCCAATTAGATCTCGTAAGGACCCCTCCTAAAGACTAGATTTCATACAAGTGTCCCACCCAAAGCTCACGACAATTAAAAAGCAATGACTCCCATTATAAAGATATTCATTACAAACTAAGGTAGTTTTTTTACTCCAAAAGAACATGCACTTATGGATGGTAACATGATCGGTTTGGTATAGGTAGAGCCAAACCTAGACCCACCCGAATTCGCACCTGCCCTACCCTGTATCTAACCCAACCTATTACAGGTTGATGATTTGTGCTACCAAACCTGCCATAGGTCAGTTCTAATACCGGAAAGCTTTTACTTTAAAATATTAGTAAAACAACATATTGAAAGTGTATATTTTCTCTTGCATGTAGGTGAATTTGAACCCCACAATTGATTGATCAAAGCCTTTAAATATCCTCCATCAACGGCACTACACAAGGTATGGATACCATCGTCCATTAAAAAAAATATGTAAAATAGTTATAAACAAGATGGAACGGCTAAAACTAAAACCTGCCTTGAACCCTACTCAGATCAAAATCTAAAAATCCATAACCACCCCAAACGCCAAAAAGAAAACCAGTTCTAAACTTGCCCCCTAAAAGGAGCGGATTGGGGGAGGTCAACCGTCCAACCTGACTACTAGTCATCCCTACGTGCAACGCTCCCCAAAAATCCTCATCCCAACAACCAATATAGATTCTTCCAAAAGATAACTATCACCAAACCCACCTGATTTGCCACACAGCTCAAAGTTCATGAACTTAAAAGTCATCTTCTATACCTGAATATTCTATACTTATTTACTCAAATGAAACCTTATTCCGAACTCCATCTTTTTGAGAAGCTACTTTTCTCCACAATAATTAATCTACAGCTACATATGCCACCAAATGTTAATAAACTGAGCTCAATTTGTTTATCTGATTATTCCAATCACCAAGCCACCCTCCTCCTTTGATTTTACCACCTCAACCCATTTTTAAAATGGTACTACTTACTCCCACCCCGCCCCCCCCCCCCCGCCCCCACCAAGAAAAAGACCTTTAGATTTTCTGCTCCAAGTGATGGGATTTTGAAAAGGAAGAAGATTGAAGGTTTGGCAACATCCATCTGAAAAATTAACCTTCCCTCCAGAACAAAAAAAAAAAAAAAAATTTCACTTCTGAGCAACCAACTTGCACTAACATTTTTCTAACCACAGGACACATCGACTCAAAGATGAGCACTGACACCAAGTGGAAGGTCAAGGTGGAGCCAAAGCAACTTTCCGTTCCATACATGACACTAGACAAAAGATAAGAAGGAATCTCCCCTTCTAGACCCACTCCAGCCATCATGCTCCTACTTAGGTTCACTAAAAGCCCAAAATCACTTCAAATCACCATAAAAGGAAGCTCTGCAAACCCCAGATTTTGATCTCTGATGTGTCACAAAAGATAGTGACATTGTGGACTAATTGAAGGTGAGGTATTCGACGACCATCCTCACCACCATAAAAGCGCAAAAGACATAGCAAGCCTCTACTCTTTCCAATAACCTTTCAAGGTCTTCAAAAATCATGAGCCCACTTTGGTGATGTCCTCTTAAATTCCTGAATGTGGTTGCAAAACCATTGAAAAGCACAAAAATGAAAAAGGGGAGGATAGGCACCCTCTGATGGCATCCTCTTGACCACTCAAATACTATGGTTGGACAACTATACACAAGCCCGAGAAGGGAAGGTATTGAAATACACCCCCAAAATCCACTTGTTTGCACTTCATCACAAGGTCCATTTTCCAAAGAATGCATTTCACAAATCTTACTCAACATAATACACCTTCTACATACCAACATCAAGTATGATGCCCAGTTTCTTTAGCAATAAGAATCACATCCAGGACCTTGCACCATTATCAATTCAATAGTAATCCCCAATACATCATTTGACCGGTTAGGTAAGACTTTGAGATAACTGTATAGACACTCTGCATAAGAATTATTGGCTTAAATCATTAATTTCCATCACAGCTTGCACTGAGGGAATGAGAAATGGGTAGATCGCTCTCAGTGCCTTGTTTAGTTTCCCCTCTCTTGAAACTCATCAAATGTCAAAAAGAAGAGTAAAGCACGAGCTTCATCCAATTGACTGACACCTTCTGCTGAGAGAGGCAACAGAGTGGAAAGATTTTGACGATGGTGATAACCATGCGCTTGATCATGATGCTTGATATTCAGTCGTTCACGATCAAAATGTTCTGTTATTTATCAACTAGTAGCTCCAAGTACTAGCTGCACATATCATGACTTTAAACGAGAGTGAAAGTGAGAATCCAAAGTAACTGACCAAGAGGGCCACTCTAGTTAGAATATTAATGGAACCAAGTTAAAACAACATCATCCAAGGCTCCTGGGTGTCAGCGGATATAGAATCTTCTTTTCAACACCAAACCTCTGCATGAAAAAACCAAGTACCGTAATTTCATTATCCATACAAATCATCTCAGAAGAACTACATGATGCACAGTCAACTGTTTCATTCACCACATCAACTTAATAGACATCAATTACGCAGTCAGAGATCAGTGTGACTCTTGGGTTGCACTCCACCAACATCGATCCCGCTACATTCACATGGACTTGATTTACTAAGACCAATATTTCGGTGGGTTTGATCTCGCAATTCAAAACAGAGTAGATTAGCATGTATATAGCTGATCAACCAATCACTGATATTAGCCCATGGCCCATCATTTCAATGGATACAGATCGGACGGTTAAGATCGCCCATCAGGTAAACATCTGGTAAATTCATTTAGGAGAGTGCTCTCCTCAACTTACAATTATAAAAAAATAATAATAATAAATAAATAAATAAATAAAAACATACAACCAATCTCTCAAACAAGAAGAACCACCGGTTATAATCCACCAAATAAAACCCAAACAAACAACGAAATTCACATAGCAATCAAAGAAAAAAAAAACCCAAACAAACAGATAAAGCAGTGATTTTTACGGACCTTGTCGGGAGAAACGGAAGGATACACATAGACTTCGCCATTAAACGAAAGCGTGAGCTGATTCATGCTCCGAAACCGCAACGGGACCGCGAGATTCGGATCGGGAATCGTCTCTCCATCGATCGGAATCTCGTCTTCGTCCTCGTCCTCTTCCTCGTCATCTTCTTCTTCGTCTTCGTCTCCGTCTCCGTCTCCGTCCATCATCTCGTCGCCCCCGCCGTCCTCGAGCACGTCTCCGTCGTACTGCGAGTCCGACGGGTCTCCGGCGTCCCCGTCGTCGTTGATCTGGTCGGACACGTGGACGTGGCCATCTTCGTCCACGTACATCGGCGGCCGTGAATTCAACGGCTTAGGATTGAGGCTCGTGTGGGACATCTTCCCCAAACCCTAACCCACTAATCGACCTCGTCTCAGATCGAAGAACCGCAGAGAGACAGAGAAGAAGAAGAAGATCGGACGGCAGGGGACAAAAGACCACCCCTCGAACGGTCCAGATTTACGTCCCGTGCCACTGATTCCCCATATCAGAGCCTCTGTGGAGCTGCTGCAGAAGGCTTTCGTGAGGTAGAAGACGAAGAAGGAGGAGGAGAAGGAGAGAGGAGGAGGAGATGGATGCATCACATCAGGATCGATTGGGATTTATGATGATGCTCTGGCAGGGGTGGTGGATGCTCGCATCCGCCGTACACGTGGCAGGGGGCAGCTCGATCCTGACCATCGGGACGTGGGGTCCACTAGAGATGAGGGGGCAGGGGTGAGAAAAATCAGACCCATCCGACTGCTGTAACCGTTGGATGCGGGTGGCCGGCAGAATAACGAAAGGGGCATGTGGTTACAGTGTAATTACAGGAATGCCATCGGACCTGATGGCTGATGATGAAAGCGTTCGATGTCATCGAGGGGGAGATAAGAGGAAGGGAACCTTCGGCACTTTTTAAAGGACGGGGAATTCAGAGACCACAAGATCTGTCCAAACCAACGGTGGGGATTGAAGTTTGATGGACACGGCCCTTCCTTCTCCTTCCTAGCTCATCCTCGGCCCGAGCATTTGAGTATTTTGTCCTCTGATCAAGGATATTCAGATGTGGGGGAGATGGGTTATGTGATCTGAGCCGTTCATCCGGTAAGATCCATCATCCACATCTGACGGCTAGATTTAATTGGCTAAGAAATCATTCGATGGACATGGATGGATGGAGCAGATCAATGAGATCATGAGGTTTGAAAGGTTGGACTTGGACCCGGGTGTTTAAGGTCAATGCACATCACATTGCCTCTCTCTGTGGATGATTGGTGGATGAGTTTCATGTTAGGTGAGACTTGGCATCTTCAACACAAATAAGTTTGGTCTTGAGTGGCTGATCTTCCAGTGGGGCCCACCATTAAGGTGGGGCATAGGTTGAAAGTCACATTGATTTGATGACATAACCACCCAATTGAAGGATGCAAATTATTCCTTCTCAGTTGTTTTTGTTTGGTGAATGATCAAAACACAGCAGGTTGGACTAGAAAAGCTGTCCGACCCATTTTGTGGGGCCCACCGTAATTCCATGTGGGGGAGGGTTGGTGCAGTGCCGATTGTAGATGGTCCGAGTTCTGATTTTGATCGGATGACCTTAACCATTGAATTAAGTAATGCAAAATGAAAGGTTCATCATGGGTCAAATTGTCCGCCACATTTGGGCCTTCAAATGGGAAATTATGTTCATCGAATGAAGTTAATCTTGTCATTATGCATTAGGTGTTTTGTTTTTTTTTCTAATAGAAGGGTAATGATCATTCTATGGTATCCATGTCAGCATATGTCCCACCGTATAAACATTAAGATCACAAAATTGACTGGACCACAACATGAAATGAGCACATCAGGATACTAAAAGGCATCCTGATGCACCAATGGTCAACACTCAATGATTCCTTGTATGATGTTACCACCCATTATCATTTCACTCATATGGCTAGGATGATCTTGTAGGAGTGATCCCAAAGTAAACAATCCAACCATTTCTTCAGGATCACCAACCCCATCAAATTAAAAGGTGCATGGGTGTACAAAATCAGCTACGTTGATCCTCTAGATCACATGATGAATCCTCTAAATCCCAAAAGATTTACCAATTGGACAAATCCTACCCCTTCAAGGGGACAATTATTTATGGAACACAAAAAATGGGTGGCTAATAAAACTATTCATGGGTCTAATCCAAAGGTATGGATTGTCAATCTATTGGGATTTTTGGGCCATGTGAATGGATAGTGTGGGGCCCTGAGATTGAACATGCTTTTAAAGTAGTCTCTCATTCACAACCAATAAAAAGGCCATGTAAATCTGATGAGTAAACTGACCAATGGCGTGGCGAAAAGCACATTGACAGATAGAAATGCAAAATGAATGGTGCGTTAGTGCGGTTCTTTAAAGATATGTTTTGGTCTAAGTGCCATTTCATAAACTAACGCGTGGGATACGTGCAGGTCAATCGAGGTTAACTAAACCAATCAAAATTGAGATTGATCAGATGTTGCAGATGATTCAATTGGTGGTCAGCACATGAATGATTGAGAAAAGAAATTGAGGTAATTAGGTCAAGCCTCCATGTTCAAAATGGGTGAGAAGTCAGTTTGTTTGCAATTTGGACCATCCAAATAGCAGCTGTATCTTTCTGGGATGGAGCCATCATGCTTCTTTCCACAAATGGAACCAATTTGGAAGCTTGGGTCTGCACGGGTTGGGGTCGAAATTGGTCGGGTCGGCATGCATGGGTTGGGGCATCAACCTGGATCTTTGATGAGGAGGCCTGGTCAGCCAAAGCAAACAATAGCGACGGCTTTTTTTCTCGTACTAAAGTCCAAGGATAGGATAGGGCCTTATTTTAAAAGGCTTACAATCTTGAGGACCTGGCCTAAGGCTTGACCCGGCCCGGCCCGGCCCGCTGTTAATATTAGATATAAGATAAAATATATCGATATGGAAATGCCTTTGCCAATGAATGGTGATGTTGTCTTTACAGAAAAAAAAAAAATAAAAAAAAAAAATGAATGAATGGTGATGTTGTATTATGCTCTATCCAAACATTGGCATCTAGAGTGCCTCAATTTCCAACTTTCAAAGTGGGCTTTTGGAATGGTGATGAGTAGTGGTGTTGTGCTCCATTTGCAATATTGGTTACTAGACAGCTACAGACCACTTTAAGTAAAGTACACTTCAAATGGACTCAGGATGTGCTTGTAACAATAGCATTACAATAGATTACATTTACCGGATAAAACTAGATAATTTTCCATTGGGCAATATGATTTTAAAAGATTGTGTAGCTTTTTTCGACAGTTATGTGGTTAAAAAAAATGATGCAGTTGTTAATTGTTGGCAATTAACGATCCACTTCGCATTACATTCTACTTCTAACCATTTATTTTCCTTCTTTTTAGGTCGAGTTCTAGGTAATCACTATGATATCTAAAGGATGGAATTTTTGTGTTAGCTCAAAAAGAATTACTTTCTTTAGGCTCTGTCCCTTGGGGGTAGTATAAGGATCTAGGTATGAAGGTTTGCTTCAAGCATCGGGGGCTTTCACTCGACCTAAGCCCAGCCCATATATGTCAACGTGGGGTAAGGGCTTACACCACCCTTCTCAGGCCCTACACTTTGACAACCCTAATAGTGACGCAGATGGAGCTAGGACTTTCCTAAGATTTGGATTGTTTGGTGATGGACGGGTCTTCATTTCCCAAATTCCAATATTATGTTTTCATGGAAGGTTCTTTGATGGTCATTTTGGTATATTCACCTTTTGTCTTTATTTTTAGCCAATTTTGCCATGAGTCACTATTTATTTGATGCAAATAGATATAACGTTAAAAATGTATCTATCGTAAAAGATGCCCATAACTCCATATCTGAATCTTCTTATAGGAACACATAGGAACCTTGATGTGAAAGCTTATAAATTCGAGATTTAAGCCTGGAAATGCCAACTCAAACTCACTAACAAGGATAGAACTGGGTGGGGCCATGACCCCTCCATAAATTTTGATAAATTCCAATAAGTTATGAGAATTTAGGCTTTTTGTATGTACACCCTCCCCCAAGAAGTTTCTCTTCATATAGTAGCCCCAAAAGAAAACTTTTTCGGTTCCATGGCTGCTCACTAATTGCATCTTGCTTGGTGAAAGGTCACTAAGTTAATGAGCAAGGTTGGATCAAACTTCAAGTTAGTTATATTGGTCAAATGGAAAGCGTGGATCCAACTCAAGACCCACTCATTTATGAGACAAGCTAGCATTGCTAAACTGATGTCATTCAAAAATAAGGTTCAACCAAAATCATGAACTTTGTTCGAGTTAGGACTCACCACCCTGCAATTAAATACCAAATATAAGGATGTAAATGGGTGGGATTTAAGGGGAAATCATTGGGCTTTTGGATCCAAATTTAGATTCCTTTTCTAATAAAATGTGATACATCTCCAAGTCCAGATCCATCCCAAGCCATCTATATGATACTAATGTGCCAACGCCACTCAATTATGATTGTGAGTGTTTGATGGAGTTGAATTTATAGTAGGTGGCCTCGAGTGGTCCGCTA
Organism: Persea americana; assembly: GCA_029852735.1. NCBI lineage: Eukaryota > Viridiplantae > Streptophyta > Magnoliopsida > Laurales > Lauraceae > Persea > Persea americana. Next base: position 54,947,623 of record CM056813.1, on the reverse strand, counting down.
TAAGACATCTGCACCCCAAGTTCTGAAGAAATGTTCTCTTACAAGTTACAAGAGATTGTATTTAGCTTAATTGTAGTCCAACTCGTGGAACCCACTTCAATGCCTATTTATTAATGAGATTAAGCACATAAAATGGAAAGCTCTCCTTATGGATAAGGGTCAACCAAAAACTCAACCCCATCAAATCATTCTTGTCCTTAACTTAATAGCCTTAAAAATCGTAGTCTTTTATCCATAGATTTATTTGAGATTCAATCCAATCGTAGGTAAGGGTTTGATAAGAGAGGAGTCAGTCCTGATGCCAGATGATGGGGTGGGGGCAGGGATGGATGAGAGGGTAAAAAGGCTTGCAATGATCAGAGGTGGGCCCAATCAGGCCCACAGGGCTGGACTGCACTAGGAGAACATTTATGCGGCATGGTATATGGTATGGCTTATGTTGAAATTGTGTTTGATGCAAGACGCACATGGGAACCCGGATTTGAAGAATATCTTTGGGAGGGCCCCATCAGTACATGCACCCATCCTTACTCAAAACCCACAGGTGGGTCCCACTTCTCCTGCCCCACCACCCTTGATTACCTTGATAGCGTAGCTGCTGCACTCATTAGAGAGGGCCACACCCACATATGTTCTTTGAATGTGGACTCCTGTAAACAATTGTTTATAATCCCCCCACTACTGCTATTTTTAACCATTCATTTGCTATTTCAAGGTGTGGCCCACCTAAATGAGTGAGGTTGACTTATTCCAGTGTCTGACCCCATACGCTACACTTCTTCCATTATGTACAGCTCAGATTCACCAATTTTTGTCGTCTTGACATGTGTGGTGTCGCACGTGTGGATAACTAGCAGCAGACTTTAGAATTTGGATATTCAACCGAACGATTATCTGAGGTATTCGAACTGGAAAGAAATTGAAACCTAGTGTGGCTTTTGAGAAAAAAATTGATCAGACTTGAAACATATCATAGGATCCGATTAGAAATTGAATCTTGTTCTGGTCCTTCAATAAGAGTCAATCGGTCACGAGTTTAAATTTTTGGAGGAACGACTCGATGCTAAAAATAATACCGTATTCCACCTGAGGGGGAGTATTGAGGAGTGAGCTCCCCACCATCTCAGGTCGGTCTTTAATATCATGTGAAAATCAAAGGTGGAGTTGAAATCTAAATATATACCAGTTTTGACCCGGATTCAAAACCATTTTTTCCCTGCAAAATTGGATCCATCGAATAGGTCCTCTATATTCTTTAAAAATTAGGTCATGTTTGGCATCTCTGCTCTTTTTTTGACAAACCATTTAAAATAGAGCCATTAAAAAAAGAGCTATAAAAAAAAGAGGGCATTTCAATTTTAGAGAATTTGCCTCTACGTTTTTTAAAGCCTATGCCTCTATTTTTTACATGCCTATAAAGTGGGCATTTGAATTTTAGAGGATTTGCCTCTACTCCTCTAAAATAGGAAGAGAATAAAGTTATCTACCAAACGCTCTAATTTTTTTAACCTCCGTCCGATTTAGACAAATAGACAAATAGAGATAAAAATTAGAGATACCAAACATGCACTTAATGTTAAATCCCACCCGAAACTTTAATGGAAATTAACGAGTCTAGTTTGGGTTGCGTGGGCAGGTCATAGAAATAGATTCGCCTCAGTCAGATCATGCAGGCAGGGCCAAATGGCAATAATAGACTCAACATAGATCCAACCCACTTATGGCTGTTACAAATGATATTTTCAGTGGTTCTGGTCCACTCACTAGCCCTTAACAGTATTTACAAGGACAAGTATGGATCGTTGTGATTGTGAGTGATCAATACGGTTAATGTGGTCGGCCATCACAAGAATGAAAGACATCTCATAAGGCTTTTTTGCTGGACTCCACTTGTAACTGATTCACAGTGATAGAGAGCATCAACCCACTCATTAATGGGGAAGGGGCCTACCATTTATAATCAAAGTTAGGGATGTGCTCATGCCATCCCGAGCCTAACCTAGCCTGGCCGGCTGGCCTACATTGGACTGGAAATCAGGCTGTGTTTTAGGCTAGTGGGATGGACCTTGTCCTATTAATCTAGTCCAATAGTAAAATTGACTGGGCTTCTGCCTGGCCTGAACCAGCATATTTAGCACCAATGAGTATATAAACTTTGCAAATGGGATGTACTATGAGATCATTCCTGGTACAACAGACTCTCTTTGGGCATGAATTAGCTAGGCCCGTAACTAAATGGGCCAGGCTTGGAAATACCTCAGCATAGTCTGACCCAAGTTATGTGGATGGTGTTTAGCAATATGGTGCATTCGTGGGGTGAGAGGATTCTAAAGGAAATTGTTTCTGTTTTCCCTTGCAGCTCACTCTTCTGTTGTTTGGTGCAACACTCTCCCATGAAAATAAAAATAAAGGCACACTTGTGCAGCTTCACTTGAAATAGAAGTACGAGGACTTCTGTGAAATCTCAACTCTTTCCAAAAAAAAAAGTAAGAATAAAATATATATATATTTTAAAAAGTTGAATATTTTTATCTGCGATTCTCTCCCTCTAGAGAATTTTCTATAATATAAAAGTATTTCAAAACATTCCCCACATCTCGCCCTTCATGAATAAGAGTGTGGTGGTTAAGACAACAAGGGTTTTTGTGGCGGTGTTGATGGTAATGGTGGTGATGATGGTGTGGTGATAGTGGCATCGGTGGTGATGATGACGATGATATTATTGCCGATGGTGCCATGGTAGTGATGAAGATGATTTTGGTTTAATGAGTAACTGAAGGAGTGGTGATGATGATGATGATGATGATGACGGCAATGATATTACTAATGGTGCCATGGTAGTGATGAAGATGATGGTGGTTTAACGAGTAGCTAAAGGAGTGACGATGATAATGATGACGACGATGACAACGGAGATGGTAGTAATAGCGATGTTGGAAGAGTCATGATTTGGACTTGACTTTTCTGGTGCAAAAAAAGAATTGACCTGGATAAAGTCAACATAGTGATTAGAGAGAGTCATATTTTTTTTAAAATCTCTAGGAATAAACCGAATACATTAAAAATAAACACTATTTACATGCATTCATGATAATCAGTAAATTTATATATGAAATAAAAATACTAAGGAAAATAAAAGAAGAAAATCTTGCATATTACATAATTTTTTAATCCAATTATCAAATGTAAAAGATTAAATATAGGTTTCAAATTATATTCTAATTTTAAATTGCTGACTTCAAACCTCAAAGATAATTACTTAAAGGTAAATATTAATTATTTAAAATTAGATCTACCTATTAAATGGTTTAAAATACAAACAATCTTCAAAAACAAGCCAACTCGTATATGATCTCGAACCTTAATTATTGTGATTAAGGGCTAGAAACGTGTTTAAATCTTAGTCGAGTGGTTTTAAGGGCTAGAAACGTGTTTGTATAGTTTCAAGAAGTTTCGCACAAAGTTTGGCACTTTGAAGGGTCTAATTCGAATTTCGAAAAAATCAATGTATTTTGAAATTTTGAAAAAAATCACTGTTTTGAGTTCAGAAGTTAGGCCTTGACATGCCCAATAACATTCGTGTTTAGCCCGTGTTCATTCGAAGTTCCGAACACCCACTTTCCCCCTTGGTACACTTTTGAGGAGTGTTTTCATTATTTCTTAAAATTAGGATTGTTGCAAAGAATCTCGAAAATTTCTCATTTTTTATTCATTGGATAGATGTTTTGATTTCTAGCAACTTTTGTTCTCTAGTCGAGTCCATCCAAGGTCCAAAAGATCATTAGTTCATGGTTGTAAGCTAGTCACCTAAGTGAGGGGCATACTTGTGATTTTTTCCAATTCCCATTATATAAAAACCGAGAGCTACTAATGACACACCCCAGACTTCTCTAAGCACACCACTTCTCTCTACACACTCAAAATCAGTCAAAAGATTCACAAAATTTCTCTCTATACACCCCATTGTTCTCGAAATACCCAAACCCCTCCAAAATCCACTTCTCGATTCATTCCCCTACCCCACCCCTCCAGTCTCCCTATCCATGCTGCCTCCGCCCTCTCTCCCTCTCACCCCTCCTTGTCTCTCTCCCTTTCCTTGCCCGCCTCCCTCTCCCCCTCTCTCTTTCCTTCTCCTTGCTCTCCTCCACCTCCCTCTATCCCTCTCCCTGTCTAGCGCCGTCGCCGACTCCCACTCCCTTTTTCTCTTTCTTTCTTCCTCTCGCTCTCCATGTCCTCTCCGCCTCCTGCAGTGCTATTAGAGGTGGCGGTGGTGGCCAGGCCGGGGTGGGGGTAGGTGAATGTAGAGAGAAATTAGGTGAGGTATAAAAACACGAGTGATGTCCATTTTGGCAATTTCACACATGGGTATATTGGACTTAAACTATGCTCAAAGAAGGAGAGCGGCCATTGCCACAACTAGAGTTGCTCATTCCACATCCCTTCTCTGTACACATCCAGGATTGTTGTAGAATCTCTCTAGGCACATCATCCTTTTCCCAATCTGCCCAAACACCACACAATCCAGACAATTCCCTTCCCCATGGACAACCCTCATTCCCTCTCTTGGACACAATTTGAAATCTTCGTGCTACAGAGGAGCGATTCCATCGTCTCCTCCTTCGTTGGGTGCCACAGACGAGCTTCTCCATTGCCTCATCCCTCGTTCATCTCTCGGGTGCCATGGATGAGTAGAACCATAGTCTTCCTCACTCGTTCATCTCTCACAAACCATTCGATCTTGGGTATGTCTTCTCTCCCTTTTCATCCTCCACCTTTTTAAATTTTGATTTGCGATGCATACTAGAGAGGAATGTTGCCTCTAAGATGTATAAAGGGGCCAGGCAGAGGACGAACTTCTTCTCCCTTGTCCAATTGTTCGCTGGCAAGAGTTTTTTTTTTTTTTTTGTTCGAATATGTTCGGACTTTCAGGTCCGAACGAATTAAATTTGTTCGGATGCATAGCGCCGAACATAATACATTTGCATCGAATAGATCCAATCTATTTGGTTGGATGCATAGCGCCGAACATATCCAATCTGTTCGGTTGCATATAGCCGAACATATTACATTTATTCAGCTGTATAAAGCGGAAAAAATATACTTTGTTCGATCTATCAGGGCCGAACATAGCCATTTTTTTCCTTTCAAGTTTTCCACTACATTTCTTTTTTGTTGGCTAACACATATTTTTTTACAATCAGCCATGGACGTGCCCAGACCTTCGTGAATTCCACCTACAACTTCGAATAGGAAATGTCACGCTACATGATGTAAGCCTGAGGTTGTGGAGGAGACTGAGGTTGTGCAAGAGCATGAGCAAGCTAAGGTTTTGGAGGAGCATGACCATCTCGAGGATGCATGGGGACATCAGAGCTGGAGACAAGGTTATATGGGACACTGAAGCCACGACTGGGCCATTTCCTAGAGGTCCATTCGTTTTTACTTTGCTGCCAAGTTTCATGACTCACATTGTTGTGGCCATTTGGAATGGAGAGGCATTCTTATTTGATTGTAGTGATTTTATTACTTATTTAACTTACTGATTTATGCTCCTATGCATTGTAGGTGCGTTTGCCATTGAAGTGGAACAATCACGGCCAAGAACTCCATGGATGGCCACAAAATGTTAAAGGAACGCCTAACAACGTCTTTAGAGATTTGGTGGTCCGGTTGGGGCTGTCTCCGCTTATTACGGCCTCTTATAAGTTCATCAGTAAGAACGCCGCATCAGCTTTTGCGGAGAGGTGGCAACCTGAGACGAACACCTTTCACATATCCTTCGGTGAGATGGCAATCACCTTAGACGACGTGGGCACCATCCTCGGGATTCTATTGACAGGTAGATCACTACCGACTAATACACTGTCAGTTGAGAGGGTGGTGAACCTAGTCAGGTCACAGTTGGGCGTGTCACCTAAGGATGCACGCAATGAGCTTTCAGTTGCGTGAGGTACGTCGGTGTGGTTGGAGTGGTTGAGGGACATATTTGGACAGGCAACTGATGCAAACTCAGAGCCGAAAATTAGGAATGCAGCAAGAGCATTCTTGTTATACATATTGGGCTACACGCTGTTCACTGACAAGTCTGGCACACTGGTCCCAGTCACTTATCTACAGTTGTTGATGGACTTAGATGTGGGGCATACATATGCTTTGGGTGTTGATGCCTTGACATATCTATATAGATAGTCAGGACTTACTACCTGAATTGGCGTGCAGATAATTGGTTATTTGGCCCTCATGGAGGCGTGGATATATGAGCATTTCAGTCATTGCAAACCTACTCCCAACCTCTCATACACGCCAACTCAACCTCGGGTGCATCGTTGGATTCCACAGAGGGAGTCTAAAGAAGACATGTCTTTTTTACATATACTTTGAAAAGTTCTTAACAGACTAATAGGTCATTAGGTAATATGATATGCAGTCTACAGTTTGGGGGTCTTGTGAACAGTATTTGTTATTAGTATTCTATTTATTGCGTCTATTCTATTGTGTGTAGGTAGTGTGGGATCCATATGAACAGCAGAAGGGCAACCATCCATGCCATGATGTTGCTTTTTATACTGGCTGCCTAAAATGTATGGACATCGTTGAGCCATACCATCACGAAAGTGTACAGAGAAATTACATGACCAATGAAATAATTATTGATGTGGAATTGGGTTATTTCACGAATTGGTACACTGGTATTAGAAAATTTGGAGGTGGAATGAGCAACTAAGGGATGTGGCAGTACAGCTCTCTTCTCTCAATAAGCATGGGGTGTGGGACTAGTAAGTCTCATAAAAACCCCACCTCGGCCTCTTCCTCCTTGCAGCTATTGGCTACTACTCCTTCCTCTTTCTCTTCTCTTCTCCATCTCTTGCCCAAAATAAAGCATTAGAAGGCGAAGTTGCCCCTTCAAAATCCACGCTACATCTTTCATTTTCGTGTTTTTCCACGCCCAACACCCCTTGTACACGCTTCGTCTTCTTCGTTAGGCTGGCTAGAGGTGAGCTTTCCATCTCTTTTTGTTTCCTTCATGTTTAGGAGCCTTTCTTCTCCCCAAATGCCAACATGGAAAGGGTTTCTTCAACTCTAGCTAGCTTGTGTTGTATGTTTCTTTCTAGGTTGTTTTAGGTGTAAATTTGAGGGTTTCTTATGGGAAGTTTTCTAGCAACATCTAAGAGTGTTCAAGAGTAATTTGTAGCATTGTGCATGGCTGAAACTAGTATCACTACGAAGTAGGTGGGGATTTCAAAATAATCAATTCCTTAGGCTCCTATTTATCATTTCCCCCTCTCTTTCCTTCTAGAGCTCAATTATTTCCTTTTGTATTTACAGATTTGGACAAAAATTACATACTTAGTGTTGAAGCAGTACGCCATGCCACGGTTTGCATCATCTACGTCCTTTCATCCTCTATTACTTATTTATTCCATTTCTTTTGAAGTTCATGTGATGTTGCTTGAAATGTAGGTACTGCTTTGATTACTGCGACACATACTTGACGCAAGATTCTGTGAGATCTTTCTACCCCATTTTTCTCTATTGGAGTTACACTTTATCTCCTTATGGTAGTTTCTTATGAAGAAAGGGATGGGTGGGGAAGTAAAACTTTTGAAGCGTACCCCAGATAGATAGAATTAAGCTTCACTGATTAAAATGATGAGTTCATTTTCTGTCAGTGATACTATGATTAGGCTGCCTGTAATATGTATTCTACCAATAATGGAAGCACCGAGATTTCATGCCAAACAGAAAGGTAATGTCCTCGTTCATGTATAGCATAACAAATTAACAATATAATTGCTCAAGAATTGATTATATATGATCTCTTTTTTAGATGTGAGCCTAGCATTCTCTGTCAGAATCTTGGCGAGAACGGAATGGAGAAGAAGAGTACAGTGATTCATCATATCCAAGAGATGTGTCCCTTCTCTAACTCCCTCTTGTTGTTATATAAACTGCCTATTAACTGCCCCTTGTTTAATACCTATTAATTAAAATTTGGTTAAATTTCTTTTGAGAAAGGATATGACATTATTTCCATTTAGCAGGCCCATGATGACTAAAAATGCATGTGAGACTCTCTATTTATGCCCAAGTTTATTTTTTACATACCTTTGGGTTCTTTAAATGTTGTCCATAAAATTCAACTTCATTTATTTTACTTGTTATATGTGGGATCTTTAACTTTTGAGTTAACACATTGCATTATTTGCAAATGGAGTTTATTAATTTTGAACTATATTTTTGCATTTGGCATTTTAAAGATCATTATGTAGCCATTTGATTTGATCCATTGGTGAGATCAAGTGAGATTAATTCATCTCTTTGGGCTTATCCATTTGAAATAATCATAAATTAATTTATGGTTTACAACATTGTATGTTGGACTATTTGATGTATATTTCAACATTTAATTATATTTGTGTACAACTTGAGGCTGATATATGTGTTAAATCATTACATGGAGAATGAGATAATGATGCTTTTCTTGTTTTAGTATTTCTTTTAATGATGCAGAGTAAGTATCTATGATTGGATGACATTTTTGCATTTTGGATAATGCATCATCAACATCATCCATCAGGTGAGTTTGCAGATCATGTTCACTACATTATCCATCAGGTCACACATGTGGATGTTACATCGTCAATCATATCACAGAATCATGGATATTGCATAATCATCCATTAGATCAGAGTAAAGATTGTGGATATGAATAAAAGAAGGTACGAGACAACTAATTAAGATACTTCATCAACAAATGACAATGGATACGGGTAAAATTGAGGTAAATAAAGTATGAATTGTGGCGAATACCTCCATTACTTTTCAATGTGATATTATATCACTGAGATTGAGTCTAAACCTCCAGGGAGATGGGTTTACCGATATAGAGGGATGGTCCTGACTGTAGTCTACTCTTAACTCCTAAGTTAGAGTTCAAATGAAATTTGGTCAGATGTATTCTCTACCAAAGAGAATATTGAGATATTCCTCACGGTACACATTTATTTGGAACTAATGGGGGAAATTGATGTGTTCCAGATTTGCTCATCTTTGAGGTTCGTGCACTATTTAGCTTTTGCCTATGTTAGGCTGGACTTTTAGTCCTTAACAGACTCATGGCTTAGTGCGAAGTGAGCGAAAACACTCCTGATGGCTTTGCCTTTACAGATGTGGAGGTCATGGCTGCCTCCCATGGGTCTTGTCGGAAAGATTCTAGAGCATTCGCTAAGACCAGAATTAGCGTATGGCCTATGAAATAACGTGACGTGAAGAATATGGCTGCCCGACCATATTGTATAATGTGAATATGTATCGTGAACTTCACTTAGATCACTCACTTTCACACTAAAGTTTTATAATACATATTTTACCTTTAGGTTCAATGGACATCCACCTGTGAGGGATGCATTATACAGTTTTTAGTTATTTTCTTATCGCTATTATTATTACTATTTTTTTTCTTAAAAAGGGTGTTTTTAAAATAGTGGGGGATTGTTGGATATTTTCTAAAATCCAATAATTTAAAGAATAATTTCCAAGAGACATTTGAATGTGTCTTTTCAAAATCAAGTATTTTGTGCCCTTTAAATGAGATGTGTCTTTTGGGCCCATTTGAGTGGATGTGACCCAATTTCAAAGGTTGCTTTCAAACATTATAAATTAAGGTGATTTGAAGTTTTTCGAAGAATTCAAGATGAATAGAAAACAATATTTTCAGAAGCACATTATCTAAGAGAAGTTTCTTATCTTTTATTATTTACTTTGATTTTAAGGGCAATTCTATATTTCTAATTCTAGCATGCAAACTTTGAATCAGAGTTCGGCATTGTATCATGGGGACAGAATTTTATCAAAACCACCTGCATGTGAGAAATTGCCGTCTTTAAGAAAGCATCTTAATTAGTGTGCCTTGCCCATTTTCTTTTGCTTTATTATTCAATTTCTCACATCACTAACATTCACATTATTCACTAATTATTTATACTAATTATTTATTTGATTTTCTAATTGCACATTCTTCGTAAGTATTTTCCCCAACAATTTCCACGTTGTTAACCATTTATACGTTTCGTGTGGTTGGCCTTTTGTTAGAAAGCAGCATAGTGCTGGATACAAACACAAGGTAATAATCAAATTGATAGATTTTTTTTTTATTTTTAAAGATAAGTTAGTCTTTCAATTTCTCTAAAGAACAAAAATTACAAAAGGACCCTTTCCTAATTAGAAGGATCCAATGGGGCATACCCCATTGTAATACAAATAAAACCCACAGCCCAGGTATAGGCAAAACTAAGCAGCAAGCATAGATTGTAAATTCATCACAGAAATTCGATTTGGAACAAGGAAATTATTCTTCATTTTCTTGCTCAATTTAATAGATCTCTTGGATATAGGAGAATGATGAATATTATAAAGTCTTCAAAGAAAAATATGCACCTTTTTTGCTTTTAATCAGTCCTACCAATTAGAATTTAAAGTATCTATAAGCACCTTTGTGAGGTCACTCTCCCCTTCAATAGTAACTTCACCCTCTTCATAGGGGATTAGTTGAATCAGATTATAAACACTCAAGTAGTAGTCCAAATCTGATTGTAATAGACCATCTTCAGGAATGTCCTTATTCCTCCAAAATATTCCCAATATAGACAAGAGGCAAATAGATAGATTATTTATTTATTGCATCCTTGAACATTTTCTCATGATTATACTTTGGCTAATTTTATTCATCATTTTAGGCAAATATTCGTACCTATTATCAGCAATTTGAGGAGCAACAAACCCAAAGCTTAATTGATGAAAGGATCAAGGAGCATCTTGGGCAGACTGCAGCTTTCCAGCAGCAAGTTGGCGCCACTTACAACCAACGTCATGCTTCTCTCCATCCTAATGCTTTGAGGCCCCGTCTTCCTATTCTATCACTACCAATTTTATTTTTATTTTTTATTTTTTTTGTGGGGGGCGGGGGGGGGGGGCGGGGGGGGTGGGGGGGGGGGGGGGCGGGGGGGGTGGGGGTGGGCGGCAAGCATCTTCACAGCCCCACATGAATCCACCATTGCTTCCTGGAATGAGGCCTCCAATTTTGCCACACCCTCTGGCTGGTGCCTCAAGTAGTAAAGATAGTTGTGGATCTTTATACTATTTTTTCTGAAATTTACTATTCTGATGGTAGGTCCCCCATGTGAGGACACCCGAACATGCATTCACTTACCAATCTATAAGCGGTAATAATTCTCAAGTATGATAACCAATTACGGATAAAGAGAACAGGATACACCTCTTTATTTTCTAAAATCAGGAAGAGGAAACGGACATTAGAAAAATAAGTGTGGACTTTGTTAATACAGGGTGAATGGAATGCTATAAGTGCTAACCAAGAAACTATCCTTGGCTTACTAGTGAATAAAACTCTAATGCACAAATTTCCTAGCATGCACAGCCAACTTGAACTAACATATCCACTGTAGGGGCAAGATGTGTTGTGCGCATGTATGCGGAAATGTGAATCAATGCGATCGAGCAATCAATCAACCACACCAAGAAATAGAAAATCACATCCAAGCGAATTACGTGGTTTGACAAACTCGCCTACTTCCACGGGAAAGAAAACTCGACTTTCCTTTGGGTTTACTCTCTGTATAATCAGTAGTCTCTCATGGGTTACACATTACATCATATATCTAATGCTCTTTTTCTTTTCTCCCAAGAAACCATATCTTAGTCAATAAGAAAGTCCTAGTGCAATTACCAAAATACTCATGACCATGAACCCACTTGGTCTGAACCCATTAGGCCAACAATCTCCCCCTCCAGACCATGGGGAAGACGCCCCTGAACCCCTTTACTAGGAGTTCAATCCTGCCAAACTCTGAACACAGCTCCAGCTTTTCCTTAGACACGACCTTAGTCATCATGTCCGAGGAATTCTTGTCATTGTGAATCTTTTTCAGTTTTATGAGATTCTTTTCGATGATCTTACGAATCTAATGATATCTCACATCAACGTGCTTTGTGCGAACATGGTATTTAGCGTTCTTGTTATGATCCATAGCACTCTCACTATTACAGTAGACTACATACTCTCCTTGCTTCAAACCTTGTTCTCGAAAAATTTTCTTCAACCAAATCATCTACTTCCCTGCTTCATTAACAACTATGTATTCTGCTTCAATTGTAGACAATGTCATACACTTCTGCAACTTAGACTGTCAGGAGATGGCTCCCCCTGCAAAAGTAAATAAGCACCTAAAAGTAGATGATCGACGATCAAGATCGCTTGCAAAATCAACATCTGTAAAGCCTTCAAGTACTGATTTTGAGCCTTCGAAACACAAGTAAAAATTTGATGTACCTCTTAAATATCTAAAGATCCACTTACTAGTTCCCAATGCTCTTTCCTAGGGTTAGAAAGAAATCTACTCATTAAACTCACTACATGAGCAATGTCTAGCCGTGTACACACCATGGCATACATAAGACTCCCAACTGCTGAGGAGTATGGAACAGATGTCATCCGTTCATTTTCTTCATCTGTAGTAGTACATAATCTCTTACTGAGCTTAAAGTGACTGGCTAAAAGCATGCTAACTGGCTTAGCATCTTTCATGTTGAATCCCGCCAGCACCCGTTCAACATATTTGTCCTGTGACAACCACAGCTTCTTGGCATTCCTGTCACGATGTATTTGCATTCCCAATATCTGTCGTGCAGGACCCCAGTCTTTCATGTGAAAAGTCTTTGACATGTCCCTTTTCAACCTATCAATCTTCTTACTATCATGTCCAACTATCAACATATCATCTACATATAAAAGAAGGATGATAAATTTGCTATTACCAAACTTACGAACATAAACACAGTGATCTGCAGCTGTCCTCCGGTATCCGTGACTCACCATGAATGAATCAAACTTCTTGTACCACTGCCTTGGCGCTTGTTTCAGCCCGTAGAGACTCTTCTTCAACCTGCAAACCAATTGAGTTATGTAGATCTCTTCTTTCAAATCAATATGAAGAGATTTAGCCTTCACATTCATTTGTTCAAGTTCAACATCCATGCTGGCGGCTAAACCTAAGACAACTCTGACATAAGTCATCTTTACAACTGGAGAGAATATTTCATCGAAGTCAATTCCCTTCATCTGCGCAAAGCCTTTAACCACTAACCGTGCTTTGTACTTTATTAGTTTTCTACTGTCATCTCTCTTCAGCTTGAACACCCATTTGTTCTTTAAAACCTTCCTGCCTTTTGGAAGTTCCACCAGCTCATAAGTATTGTTCTTTTTCAAAGAACTCATCTCATCCTGCATGGCCTTCATCCACTCATCTTTATCTGCATGAGTTCTTGCTTCTGGGTAGCTCTCTGGCTCCCCCTTATCAGTAAGCAAAATATAATCTGCTGCAGAATATATTGTTGATGGTTGACGCTCTCGAGTAGCTCTCCTAACCTGAGGTTCCGTGATTTCTGACTAAGGAGACTGCCCCCTACTCAACACCATGTTCATTTGGAAACCCCCTGCGCCTCATCACAATTCGGATTGTTTTGTCCACCTTCTCCACCTGTAGTCTAAATTGGAGAATGAGTCAGTGTGAGATCAACCACTCCATCAATAACTTCTTTAAACTTTTTAGTCTTCTCAATATCTCCAAAGAACTGATCTTCATGCAACACCACATCCCTACTTCTGATAATTTTTCTCTTCTCTGGATCTCATAACCTGTAGCCAAACTCAGCTCCACCATAGCCAAGAAAAATGCAACATACTGCCTTATCATCCAGCTTTGAACGATGCTCCTTTGGTACATATGTAAAAGCCTTGCACTCAAATACCTTCAAATGAAAATAAGAAATATTTTTACTTGTCCATTTCCTTTCCGGAAGGTCAAAATCCAAAGGAACTGAGGGATACCTATTAATCAGGTAAACGACAGTAAGAACAGCTTCACCCCAAAATGGCTTGGGTAGTTGTGCCACTTTAATTATGCATCTCATCTTTTTAAGAATTGTGCGGTTCATTCTCTGTACCACATCATTGTGCTGTGGAGTACAAGGAACTACTCTTTCATGTCGAATATCATGCTTCGAGCAGTAGCCATTAAACTAATTGGATGTGTACTCGCCACCATTATCTATGCGAAGACATTTCAAGAGCTTTCATGTTTCTCTTTCAACCATGACATGAAATTGTAGAAAAACCTGGAACACCTGATTTCAATGCATAAACCCAGACTTTCCTGGATGCATCATCAATAAATAACAAAAAACTTGTTATCACCCAATGACCCCATCTCCATGGGTGTGAGGCCCCACCTTTTGTGGGCCCTCATTTTGAATTTGAATATTATAAATTATATTATTTATAGTTTAATTATACTAATTAATAGGGATTAGTAAGGGTAAATATATATTTTCCTAAGTCTTAGCCGATTTTATAGGAATTAGGCATATTGTGTATTTTATAGAATGTATAGGGGGTCAATTATAACTTCTATAGGGTGTTAGTTATTAGAGGCCCTAGCAAGTAAATAAGTTTTAATAGGAGGGTTTTCCACTTAAGAAGCTTCTAGAATCCCTACAAAAGACTCAAATGCTTATGTCCTTATCCTTATTCCTATTCAAACTAAAACGCCCTTTTGGTAACTGTCCCTAACCCTAACCTATATAAGCTAACTATTGCAAATGAAATGAAACTAAGCTTAATTCACTCTCATTTACCTCTCATTTCTCCTAGAAACCCTAATTCTAAAACCCTAGCTACAAGGAGAAGAAGAAGATTGCCTCAATTTCAGCCACTACAATCTCCTAAGGAGCTCTCCCTCTTATTAGTCTCTTCTTCTATACAAGAAAAGGTAATCTACACTGCCTATAGTTCAATTTCCTTAGATGTCACTCTTTCTCTCTCTAGATTTCCCTTCCTTTAGCAATTCTCTTGTGGATTTGGGTGTAGGAGTTAGAGATCTCTCTAGATATGTATTTTGGGCTGGTTTGAGTGTGTGGAAGACCATAGGAGCTTTGGATTTCAATTTGAGCTTGGATTTTCATTTTCTCTCTCTATCTTCTTACTATTGAATTGGGGCAAGTGCAATATACTCACTTAGCATAGAATGCATGTTTTCCTTATTTGATTCTATAATTTTCAATTCATATAATGTTGAAATGCTTAGATTTACCTTTGAGCTTGTGTTTATGGATTTTTGGCCATTACTGGATGGGTTCTCTCATTTGGAAGATCAATGGCCCGGTTTGATGATGGATGGTTGGGTATTGAAGTGTTTTGTTGTTTTGTATGATTATATGATGAATGGAGGTGAATGGAGACAATTTGGACAGAATTCGGATGAGAGGGTGAAAAACCCAGAAATCTGGGTTATGCAACTGCAACTCATCGCTGTCAGATCGATCGGACAACATCGTACAATCAGCAGCTACATGTCCAATTGGTCGGACAATGTTTCCATTCAAGTCTGATCGATCGGACAGTCCCTCAGCGAACTAGTGTTGGCATTTTTCCCCGCTGATCCAGAAATTTAGTGTGTGCGCCGTCGATGTAACAGTCTTCTAACTGAGAAATGGGACATCCATTTTCTCTTCAGGATCTCTGTGTGTGCGGTCGACTGCCCAAGCTAGGAAGTCAACCAGACACACCGAGGATTCCAGCTCAGGACATGGCCTGCCAGGTGCCTTTTACTATTTTCAGTGTACGCGGTCGACCGACTAGGCTAGGAGGTCGACCAGGCATACTGCATTGAGGGTCAACTTGGGAAACAACATCCTGACTTCCCATTATACCCGGATGACCAACCCTATGCTGAATCGACCGGATACACTGTGTTCATTGATTTTCCAGTTTTCAAATTATGAGGTTGTGATCAGTTGTGGGCCCCATTGACCATCCAAATAGACTTCCATTGATGTGTCAGGCATAAGTCAATGGTGTGGCTCAACCTTGATTCATGGAGACCACCAAGTAGGGTCTAGAGTTGGGACTTGACGTCAGTTTGATCCTCAAACGTCGTCGAAGATGCCCGTAACTTCATAAGCACCAATTACAGTATCCTTGGCATCTAACACTTCATTTAGGAATCAAATTTACTGACGAGGACTTGGACATGAAAGCAGACCATCACCTAGGATGGACTTTTGACATTTCCCATTGATTCCCTTACTTGGAGATTTATTTCACTTATTACATTGTTGTTTCTCTTATGTCCTTATTATTGTTTATACTTGTTAATTAAATGGAAAATTGAATGACCTGGACCTATGACTACTTAGCGGTGACCCGGAGATGTGATGGGGTGATTAATGGCCCGTGTCTGTGACTAGGCGGGCCCTCATATGGCCTAAGTTGGGATGAGTGATACCCTAGGATGAAGAGGTTGGTTATGTGGGGTTTGTGTCTCCTCGTGGATAAGATTGGACTAATTATTATTGGAACTGAACTTGTTATCTTACTTTGACTGTTTTAGACAAAGGCCATGGTTTTATGAGCTTTGGTATGGATCCAATGTTGGACTTGAACTGTGTTCTATGGATTGAACTTGTATTTGGACCTCTTAGGGATTTGTTAGGACCTTGCTCGCGCAATGTAAGCCTAGACAGACACAGACCTATATTTGTTTCCTTGAGTCGGCACTAGCGTTCACTCGGTTGTTTTAAGCTCAGCATTTTGACTGATCATCACTGATAGAAGCTATTATGAGTGTTGAGTGAGCTATCATGATGAGCTATGTTCATACGGATGGTGTGATACCGGGTCATGTCTTTAAGTCACGAGTGATGAGTGTTGAGTGGTGAGATTGATGAGTGTGATTTGCGGGGCTCGTCATTCCCCAGCACTGGTTACTTTTCCCCACTGCGACTGTGTTCAGTATGGGAGGGCCACGACATAATATCCCGCAGTATCCAGCTTGTGTGAATGTGTCATGCTGTTGTCTATTGGATTAGTATCTTCATTATCCTGATTCTAACTGCTTATCTTGCTCAATTGCCTAGTTTATGTATCATTGCTACTCTTATAATTATATAATTATCTCTACTCACTTAATGCATACATCCTATATTATTTGTATACTGTGACTTGCCAGATCTTTAAATCTAACTCATTCTTGATGCTTAGGTGTTGACCTCGAGTATGAGGACGACACGTTCATTGAGGCGCCCGTAACTGGTGACTACGGATGGGGACCAGCGGACCAAAAGGTCGAGCTAGAGGTTGGAGAGCCGGCACCGGGGGTTTGAGTGTCCATTTGATTTGTTTGATTTTGAGTGACTCTGTTGTGAGCAGGGAGGTAGACTGAT
Source organism: Persea americana (assembly GCA_029852735.1). Classification (NCBI taxonomy): domain Eukaryota; kingdom Viridiplantae; phylum Streptophyta; class Magnoliopsida; order Laurales; family Lauraceae; genus Persea; species Persea americana. The sequence goes on along the minus strand of CM056813.1, from coordinate 54,930,325 downwards.
ATGTTAAACTCATTAATCTTCATACTTTGATATTTAGGCTTTACTTAAGCCCTGCTACACTTGATATATTCTTATGCTTCCGCTATTATTACAATTGCTTCCGCTTTATTATTTACGCTTCCGCAATTTCAACTGTTGATTATATGTTGGTCAAAAAGTTTTAAATTGGACATCACCACGGACCTACGATCTTGAAAGTTCTCGGATTTTCCGGGAAGTAGCTTCGAGTACCTTGACGGAGATCTCGGTATGCGGAATTGGGGCGTTACAATGGAACCACAAACATTAGAATATACCAAATCCAACATATTAGATTTTATCGTTGGTGTTTTAGAGAAAGATATCATGTGTTGTTTACCAAACAAGCAATAGTCACAAGGGTTAAGGGATGTACCTTTTGAGTAATGAATTCGATCTTTATTTGCCAATAACTACAGTCATTTCTCACCCATATGTCCCAGTCTCTTGTGCCACAGGTTTGGAGAGGTTCTGTCTTCAACAGCATTCAACACACATTTGCATAACTCCACATGTGTCTTGTACAGCGTATTACAAGCCTTCCCTCTCGTAACAATAAGAGACCCTTTAATGAGTTTCCACCTGCCATTTCCAAAGTAACTCTCATAACCGGCACGGTCCAGTGAAGTTCCGGAAATTAGATTCAACCGCAAAACAGGAATATTTCACATGTCTTTTAGCGTCATTGTGAAATCAATATCGGTTTGGATGCAAACATCACCGATCGCAATAATATTTGTATGACTTGTATTGCCCATCTTCACAGTGCCAAAGTCTCCTGCTTTGTACGTCGTGAACATCTCCCTACAAGGAGTAGCATGGTAGGATACCACTGTGTCAACAACCCACTCAACCTGATCATCTGCAACATTCAAACACTCTTCATCTTCACTGGCCAGTACCACTACTTCATTATCCAAAGTAGCTGTAGTGTTAGTGTCAATCTTCTACTCATTGTTGACTTCTTTCTTTTCCTTCAAGGCAAAGCAATTCTTCTTAATGTGACACTCATTGCCACAATGAAAGCATTTTTAAGACTTTTTCTTAATCTGTGATCCACCTCTAGACTCGCCACGACCCCCCTTTGGTCCCCTGCTCTTATTCCTCCCCCTTTTCTCAGTAACAAAGGCATGTACATTATCTGTCCCTGCAATTTTCCTTCTTGTTTCTTCATTTAACAAGCTACTAGTAACCTGACTCATTGATAACACACCATCTGGAGTAAAGTTGCTCACGGAAACAACCAATGTCTCCCATGCATTTGGCAAAGAACTTAGAAGCAATAAAGCTTGCATCTCATCATTAAGGACCATCTTCATTGTAGCTAACTCATTCACAACACATTGGAAATCATTTATATGATCTTTAATTTTACCACCATTCTTGAATTTTATACTCACAAGCTTTTTAATCAAAAAAGTTTTATTCACGGCAGTTTTCTTCTCATATTTATCTTCTAACTTCTTCCAAACGGTATTCGCATTGGTTTCATTAGACACGTGGTGAAATATGCTGTTATCCACCCACTGTCTAATGTGACCAATGGCCTTTCAATGCTTCTTTTTCTAATCTGCATCAGAGATATCTTTTGGTTGACCTTTATCCTTTTCAATGGGATCATAGAAGACTTTGCAATAGAGTATATCCTCCATCTTTGGTTTCCAAAGTAACCAATTTGTATGGTTCAATTTGATCATGGTAGTGTTCATAGTGTTGTTCTCCATCTCAATTGAATAATTAAGAAAAACAAATAACTTCCACTAACCTCAATTTCTATAGCAATCTGTAGATCTCATCACCAAGAGTACACTAGAAGAAACGGATTTGAAATCCGACTCTGGATGGCTTCGATATCTAAAAAACGATTTTCTGCTCTTCGATTAGTCAAACTTTTCTGTTGACCATTAAACTGCCAATCTTCTTCCACAACTACTTAGATTTGCTTGCAATAAGTCTGTAGGCGCAAACGGATCTCCGACCAGACACCAGATGATCAAGATATAGCACGAACAATTCTCAGCCATCAATCTAGTCAAAAGTGCTATTGACCTTACCGTTTGCCGACGTGGCGCTGATGTTAGCATCTGGTGGAATGGACTTGACGGGCTGTTGCTGTAACACGAGTCAGATCGACCCGAAACAAACTTGAAATTGAACCTGGCCTGGCCTGGCCTGGGCTGTGGGCTGGGCTTCCGTAGCTGGTCCGGTCAAAACGGACTCGGAACTAAACCCAACCTGGACCTGGGTTGTCTTCTTTTTCTGGTTTCTGTAACCAGGGACTGGGCTTAGAGGCAATTTCTGCAGCGATCTTATTCTTCCTCTCCGGTGATGGCACAGCAGTAGCGGCGGTGATGCTGACCGGCGACGGTGAGGGCGGAAGCAGCGGTGCGAACTCCGGTGACGTGCCTCAGGTCCGATTCCGGCGGCGGCAAGCACTGCAAATCAAAAAATCCAGCGATGGCAGTGCGACTGAAATCGGGAGAAATCCTGCGACAGAGAACCCAAAAACGTCTGTCCTCTTCGTCTACTCCGGTATCTACCAGAAAACAGGGCGACTGTAGAATCCGGTCCTCTGTTTCAAGTTTCTGGAAGAAACACGATCAGCTTGGCCCACAAAAGATTGAGTCCTGATCTCCCTGTGAATATGCAATTCTGGCAGCAATCCGAGAACTGAATCTTCCTATTCGATCAGTAAGCAATGTAATCGTGTGGCCCTCTCAAGATCGAAGAAACCCCGATGTCGTCCTTTGTTTAAAAAAACAGACAGAGATCAATCTCAACTGTTGAGATCCAATGCGTAGATCGTTAACGCACAATTCAATCCTAGAAACCATAGGCTCTCGTACCATTTATTTCGCGTGTGTATGCAAAAACTTGAGTCAATGCCACCAAGCAATCAATCAACCATACCAAAAAATAGAAAATCAGATATAAGCGAATTATATAGCTCGGTAAAGTCGCCAGCCTTCACGGAAACGAAAACTCGACTTTTCTTTAGGTTCACTTTCTCTGTAGTCTCTCATGGGTTATACATTATATCATATATATATATATATATATATATATAATGCTTTTCTTCTTATCCCTTAAAGAAACTATATCTTAGTCAATAAGAAAGTCTCGATAAAATTACCAAAATACCCATAACCATGAACCCACTTAGTCTGAACCCACTAGGCCAACAAGATGTTGGAATTGCAGCATTAATGGAAGCTACTGAATCCGTAAAGTTATAAAATAATAAAAAAAAAATGCTCTCAAGGTGCTATTGTTTCTCATCTTGAGAGGGGAAAAAAGGAAAGAAACAATGATTATTTAATTTTGATTTGTGATTGGAAGGAGACATTTGGGCCCTCTCCATTGAAATAGAACAAAATGATGACTAAAGCTTGGATCTAGAGTCTTGCATTTGCCATGTGGACCATTTAGATCCAACTGCCTCCCAACTCCCCAGTGTCCATGCATTCATTATTGCATGCAGTGCACCTGACATTGGAAGGTTTTTTTTTTTTTTTTTTTTTTTCTTGATCTCTATTTTCGTAAATGTGTATCCATGTTTTGGTATTTATCAATGATATTCTCTCTATTTCTTTGTCTTGTCAGGTTATGGTGCAGCTCCAAACATGCTATCCATGATGGGACCACCTGGTGCCTCTAGCATACCAATGCAGATACCCGGTCTACCTCACCCTCCCATGATGAATCCTCGAGCTCCAGTAAGTGGGGGCATGGCAACGCCCACTTCCAATGATGCTGGCCCTGTGGTTACACCTGGGGGTGTATCAAGCTAATTCAGAAACAGCGACGAGTGAGACTTTTAATGCTTTTAACTTTGCATTGTCTCAGGCATGCAAAGGGCAACACTTCTGGTTGGAACCACTGCTACGGCAATTTCTCAGGATAGTTTTGGATTTACTTAAGCTTCAGACTTCAAGCCAAAAACCTTCCGTGACGTAGGACTCTGAAAGATTGCCTTGATATTTTTTTAAACATGTTTTTCTGATTTGCTAAAAACAGTAAAGGATTCCCTTTTCTTAAACAATGAGAAGACAGCATTGAGCTAGACTGTATATTCATGGAGTGCCCTCAGAGTAGTATGATCCTTGGGTTTTATCTTAAAAAATATAAATTAAAAAAAAATTAAAAAAGGGTGATGCTTGGCCCGGGAAAATGCAAAAGATCCTTTGGAGTCAAGTACGTGCTCGTGGGGCTCATGACCAGGTGGTCCAGACAATTGATAGGATTGGCCACACATTCCTCAAAGTATCCTCGTTTAGATGGTGTTACTTTTGATGAAGTGCCAGTCCAGTAGAGAAGGGGCAAATATTAGTTGGCTTTGATCTTCATACTGCTGGGAACTATGAGTCTGTCACTCTTCAGGTTTTATTGGTCCACTAGCAAAAGCATTCTTGCTTTGTTCTTCTTCAATACATGTTTGGATGTACGGTGAATTGAAGTAAAGTGAAGTGAAGCGTCAAATCAAGAGAGAATAAAATATAAGAGGTTATATATAATAGTAATTTGTTTTTAGTTGTCTGGTATGGAATTTTTTTGACTTTTTGTATAAAAAGGAGGAGTTTTTTTTTCTTTTAGTGGAGAAAGAAGGTGCTTGTTTTACTTTTTTTGAAAAAGATAGTGGGGATTTTGAAAATGTATACTTTTGATATGACCCATTGTCTTTTCTTGTCTAGATTCACTTCACCTTAACTTAACTAGTTAATTGCCAAACACGAGGCTTGAGGTGGTGAATTTGTTACCGGCTTCAATTTGTTCTCACCATACAGTTGGCAAATGGCTCTGACACCACTTTGATGCAGTTGTAGCATTGGACACTTCTTAAATTACCACGTCCACAGGTGAATCCACCTCGGCCAGCTCCTCTTCCACGATTGTTGGAGCTCCTCGATTGAGAATGCCCTTAGCTTTAAGTATTTGCTCCCCATTTACCTTTACTACGATTATTGTTTGTGCTATAGCCCCGCTTCAAGCTTCCGCGACTTAGAGTCAATTTTGACTCTAATGCTTGTTCCAAGACTATGGGGCCACTATTCTTTTGCATGCATTGCTCATGGACTTGGATAATTCTTCTATTGAAAGAGTCTCTAAATCTTTGGACTCCCCAATAGCCACAACCATATGCTCAAATTTGGTTATGAGGGATCTCAATGCTTTTTCTACAACTCAAATATCACATATCTTTTCACCATTTCTCTTCATTTGATTTACTATTACCTGAAATCGTAAGAAATAATCATAAATATTCTCACCTTCTTTCATTTGGGCAGCTTCAAACTCTGCTCGGAGGGTTTGCAGACGGACCCTCTTGACCCAATCGACTACTTTGAAGATAGTGCTAGGAGTATCCCACGCCTTCTTGCTCGATCTCGCTTCAACGATCTTCTCAAAGGTTGCTTCATATACCCCTTGATATAGTAGAAACAAAGCATTCTTGTATTTCTTCCTTTGATCAATGAGGCCAGCCTTCTGCTCCGCGGTGTAGACAGCTTCTTGCTCTGTAGTGGGCTCCATGTATCTTTCGGTGACAATCTCTCATAGATCTTGCGATCCAAATAACGCCTTCATCTGGATACTCTAGTTCTCATAGTTCTCCTTCGTCGGCTTTGGGATCTGGGGTTAAACCAAGCTTGAGGCCATCTCTACTTGTAGGGGAACCAGGCTTTGATACCACTTTTTTGGAAAATGACTTTGATACCTTGGGCAATGAGAGATACACACTAACTACTACTTAATTACAAATTGCACTAAGAACAAGATCTCACTTTATATATCTTATACAAATACACTATTGCAAAGGCACACACTTTTAAGTTTACACACTTACAAAAAAGAGACTCTCACCATACTTTTTCTCTATACACTCACTCACTTCAAAGGGAGCACTCACTAAACACTTCTGTGTGTCTCACTTCACAACTGGTCACTTCACTTCTAGGCTGAGACTTCAGTTTGATGTTCCCACAGAGTGACTAAGCACTCCTATTTATAGTTATGGCTAGGTTAGTGGAAGTCTTCCCGTGGATGGAAGTGGTCCATGTGGCTTCATTTCTTCCATGCATCAATGTCGGTTTGTGTAGGTCAGTGGTGTTGGCTCATGTGGATTCTAGAATAGTCAAGGAGAGATACTTGGAGAGCAGTGGCGGCTCCAGGAATTAAGTCAGTGGGGCCAACAAGAAACTTATCTTCCACAAATTGAATAGATTTGTTTTCCCCTTTATCAACATCTATCATCTAATTTTGTTGATTCGACAAATATAATATAAAATTCTCAAATAATCTATTTCCGATAATCCGATAAAGATAATATTAAATTCTCAAACAAAAATAAAAAAAAATGTCTAAACACAGAACGTATTTAGAGGTTAAATTTGAGTAAATGAAGAGTTACTGACAGAATGTTTAAAAAAGAAAATTTTCTTTAGAAAATGAAAGTTGGGCCTATTATTTTTTTTTTTTTTTTTTGTTTTCGCAGACGGATGGCCCACTAACTTAGGCATTGAGTGGGTCAAAAGCTTCCCATAAGTTTAATTCATGAAAAAAAATTTAATATTTTTTTTATATGTCAGTGGGGTCAATAGAATCTACTGGGGTCAATATAGCGCCGCCCTTGGACGGTCTTCTGGACACATGAAGTCACGTAAAAAAATTCAAGTGTCTTGGAGATAGAGACAAAAGTCAGTATTTGACCAACACATGCAAGGTATCATTTCCTTCTCTCTCGAATGACTTGCTCACTACTGGAACAAGTGCACAACATAACTCTTATTCGAACAGCTGCCACTGTATTACTTCATCTAATGTATTTGTGAAGCCCAACTATGGATAATCCGAACTTCTTGTGCACATACTCCTTATGAATAGGTGTATGAACCTATTTCTCCCTCTCACACACACAATATATATATATATATGAAATAGGTTTATGTTCCAATCTCATCTCATTTTGACTGACATCCACTGCTAGATTTAAAAAAGTCATTTTAGTCATTCATGTCAATTTATTGAGATTTAGCACATCAAAAATAGAATATAATTATTGCAAGATTTGTGGATCTGAGAGTCGAGAAGATAAGTTTGTCAAAATTGAACTCAGTACTGCCATATGATAAATATCAATATCTAAGGCCAATTATAGATCACATGGGGGGTTTGAGTTGGATATAGCAAATAAGACCATCATCATAAAAAATAAAAAATAAAAAGCTTGTGGGTGGAGTGCTATTTGGATGTCAACTTGTCAAGTACCACTTTGGTCGAAGGGCCACTTTCTAAGATGGAAGTTAGAATTTCTCTGTTTTATGGTGTTAAATGTTGGGCTTTGAAGAATTAAAAATAATATGGAATACATGTGACCAAGATATGCATCCTAAGACGGAAGTGTGGATTTATAAGAAATGACAGAATTAGGAATGATTTCATTAGAGGAAGCCTACGAGTAGCTTCAGTGGTAGATAAAATTAAGGAATGACTTTTAGGATGATTAGGATATGTTCGCAAAAGGCTTGAATTGATTTCTGTATGTATTGTTATTAATATATTTAGAATATTGTCATTTGGGATGATATCTTTGTTGTTCATGGTGTAACAGTTGTTTACTGGTGAAGAAGAAGAGACCGACTTGTCCAACAACTTCGTTGTTAAGTGTCAGAAATTTGTTCTTGTCACTGGTAATTGTCAATTTCTTACTTTCTGCATGTTTCTCATATGCTTTTTTTTTTACCCCTTCGTTTAATGGAAACTACTACGTCCTCTACATTTGAGTATGGTGGTGACTGATTCTTTACAATTCAAGATGGTGCATGGAAAGCAAGTGTTGTGGCTTCATATTTCCATCTTACACAAATATCCAATATTATTCCGGCTAGTAATGTTATTGTTTTCTGAACATGGGGTCAGGGTTGGCAAAACTATTGATTGCATTAACTTGCCAGCTTTTAGGCTGCAGGAATCAGAATGCTGGTTCTACTGTAATTTATCCAGCACTTGATCTTTAATAGGATGGATTATTTTTTCTTGGATCAGGCTACACCTTTACTACTCACAGTTGCAGCCATTTAGATCAGTGATATTGCATTTGCTGTAGGTCCTTCGAACGTTTTTGACAATCTGACTCTGTCGTGGTTGTTTGTAAATCAGATTCACTGAAATCTTTATGTTTCCAGGTTGACTCAATACGAGCTGTTTTTGGAGTTACACGTGATCCATTGATAGTTCTCTCTTCAAATTTATTTGCTATCTTTGGTAATTCTACCTTTACAGTTTTTTGATGAGCAGACAGTAAGATATGCTCCATCTGAACTAAACATTTAATATTTATATGAAGTGATACTAAACCTGCCTTTGTACATAGTTTTTGTTGCTGATAGGATTATGATCATAATGAATTCTCTATCGCTTCCCTATGTGCCAAGAGAATTAGACAAACATCGGGGCCTAGGGGGATTGCTTTTGAGCAACCAGGCCTATATGTGATTAAAAAAATGTAGTAGAGCTCATATCCTTAAACCCCACTGTGAGGTACGCGCGAAAGACGAGCCTGGATCCCAAGGCATGAGTCTGGCCTGATAAGAGATCCAGACCGTTAACTTGGGCACAGACCCGGCCAGTGAGATAGTGCAAATCCTCAACTCAGGCTACTGATATGATAGTATTCCATATCGAAATAGGCTTTAGCTAAAAAGGTCAAACAAAAACCATAATTAATAGGGCATTTTCAGGTTTAGGTCTGCAGCACATAGTGCAATTAGCAGGGGTTCGTGTGATCCGATTTTAGGTTGGTAAGTCAAAAAGAAAAAAAGAAAGAAAAAAAAAAAAAACATGAAACCCACTTGTATCCAACTCATTCATTATTCAGGTCATAAATGTCAACTCAACCCCAGCTTGAATATAGAAGGGACTGACCAGAACCATAAATTACAAGGTACATCCACCTAGTTTTGTTTTCAAAAGGAAAATACCCATCTATGAATTATGATTGATCTAAACTTTTACACACTTACCCTGGATTGGACCGTATCAAAAAAGGCACTTTTTAAAACACTTTCAAACTTTTGGGCACCCTGAAATCAAAAGGTTAGCAGCTGATTAGAGTGATCTTTGGCCAACCATGCCCCCTTGTAAAAACCCTCAAAGTAAACACACACTTATGAAGCAAACCCAAGTATCCATTTACCATTGTGGAACCCAAACTCCCACAACAAAAAAAGGATTAAATATAATTAGATAAAAACAATAATAATACACAGATGCTACTAAAGAGCATCTATAATGCCTGTATAGAATTGCACCCTAGTCATATTCAACCAATAAATCCCCTCTACAAACTCACCTGCAGTAAACCTGGTTGCCTCAGCCACGTCATGCAATACGTGGAATCCCTGCCAGCTCACCCTCTCCGCCGCGTCAGCCCCGGGCCCACGGTTCTCAAACTCCGCAAAGTAGACAGTTTGCTCCAGGCCCACATCATCAGGGCCTGAGGCCCACCCCTCTGGCCTCACCAGGTCCCCTATGGTGGACTGCATGACCACAGTCCTTGAGTGCTCCTTCAACGGCCTTCCCAAGTAGGTCGCCACGTCACCCCTGGCCGGAATTAGGTCATCGTTGGCGGAGATTGTGCAGTTCTGCAAGATGATTCCAGTGGTTTGGTGCCGGTCCAGGCGGGTCTGGGCCGTGATTATGTTCTCCTGGCCTGGTTGTGGCTTCTTAACCATGATCTCGCAGTTTTGGAAGATGGCAGCGGCACCACCAGAAATTAGGTCGATGCTACCGGAGATGGTGCAGCTGCGGTAGAATTGGCGTTGAGCGTGGGCGTGGAGAGTGTTCTGGTAGCCGTTGATGTGGCATTTGTGGAAGACGGCCAGATCGGATTCGACCCGAAGAGCGACCGCCTGGGCTTTTTCGGGCCCAGCAGTGTTCTCAAAGCCCATGTCCCTGGCCATGAATGCCACTCCAGATACAGCTACAAAAGCAGTTCAGGTTCAGATCAGGCCTGCCCGAACCCGAATTATTAATTGACAGAGACCCATAACTGAACAGGGCCTATACTCCTTACCCAAGTATAAATTAGACACCCATATAAAGGGACGGGACAGTAGAACTGGACCTGAATCAAAACCCAAACACTTCATACATTTATAAGGAATAACATGAACAATATTATAATTTGGAAAGCACCCTTCTCACAATTTTCACTGTTAGCATTCTTTTATAGATGAGAAATGATCGTACACTGATGATTCCATGGGAGTTTACAAGAGGAACGCATTGGTGGGCTTCAATGCTGAGACCTCCGGATAATTTTGGAGTGCCCCTACCAACGGTGCTACCAAGCGTTGGTATTATATATCCTAAGTGAGTGATAGAAAATTAGTTTTCGCTACATTGGACTTGTTCTAGATCGTTGGATTACCAACGTTTATAAAATCAATGAAAGGTCTTTACACGGTGCAGTCCCACCAAAATGGAGTCGCGGGAGGGTCCAAACCAGACTGAAAATAGATCTAATCTTTAATAATTTTAGGTGCGTAACTAACTCAAAGTAAAATTTGAAGTGGCTCCTTCTTGTGAATTTCTTTGACCATAGAGAAGTAAGTCTTTGGCAAAGTATACATACCAAAGGTGGCGGTTTGATATACTGTAAACCCATCCTTAAACCCCCTGCTCCCAGTCACCACTGTCCTGTTGGCACCATCTCCATACATAGTCACATACTTCATCTCCCAAGTCACCCTCACACTTTCCTCATAAACCCCTTCCTTCACATGAATTACAAATCTACCCTCCCTCTCCTTCCTCGCCACCTCCAGCGCCTCCCCGATCGTCCTGAAATCCCCCGACCCATCCTTCGCCACCACCACGTCCGCCGCCGCCCTCGCCGCCCTCCACACCATCCTCTCCCCGTCCACCACCGCCGCCATCAGCTTCCTCATCCTCCTCCTCCTCCTCTCCGCCGTGGCGGGGAACTCCGACATCAGCGCCAGATTGTTCCTCGTCTCCAGCGTCGCGTTCCACAGCACCGCCCTCAGCTCCGCCGTCCCCGCCCCCACTCCGCAGAAACCGTCTCGGCACGTCTGCTCGAACTCCACCGCCGCGCTCAGCCCCGACAGCACGTTGCTCAGCGCGCACGGCATGCTGCCGGACGTCGCTGCGTCCATCCCTGCGTACGACGCGTTCAGCTCCACCGCGGCGTATGTTAGCAGCCGCTCACAGTCCTCCGCCGCGTTCTGCGTGCGATCATCGAGCTTTTTCTCGACGATCCGCTTCGCGATCCGGTTGACCGACCGGACGGTCTCGATGTTGGCGGCGACGGAGGAGAGGAGGAGCGATTTCGGATCGGCTCCGGATCCGCTCGGATCGCGTTCGGTGTAGTTGGTGAGCCTCGAGATGCAGACGTTAGGGAAGTCGGTGAGCTGGCAGAAGACTTGGATCTTGGCGGCCTGAATGTCAGCTTGGTCGTCGGAGCTTGGGCCGCGGATGAAGAGACCGGAGGTGCTGGCGACGATGATGGTGGCGAGAAGGACGGTGGAGGAGGCAGCGATGATGAACTTCCGCTTCCGCGAGCGGCGGCGATCGGCCTTCACCGCCTCCGGGTTGGGCGGGGTCGGTTCCTGGTAGTCTTCGATTTCGATGGTGTCGGAGGTGACGGAGGACGCCGTGCGGGAATGGATGTTCTCCGGCGGCATTGGAGAATTCAGGTGGTTTTTGTCTGAGGGTTGTTTTCCATGAAATGGTAATCAGTCTTCTGTTTTCTCTCCAGATCTCTCTCTCTTTCTCTCTCTATCTTCATTTGGAGAGAGAAAGAGAGAGAAAGGGATCTTGTCTGAGGGAGCTGTTGCTAGTTGTTTTGGGTATTCAGTTATTCTTCATTTGGAAACGGCACATTCCTTGCAGAAAGGCCTTTTTTACGTGAATCAGACCATGAAAGGTCGTTGAATAGGCAACAACTACGTACAATTACAACATGAGAGAAGGTCATCTTACGTAGGGCCCACTATCCAATTGCATGATACAAACATCTCCACGTATATATTAGTATGCGAGACCCAACAAAAAAGGAAAACAAAAAAGGGAAATAAGAAAGAAATTAACTCCATGGACTGGTGTCCCATATTTGGAATTTACCATTCATAAAACCTCTTTGAGCACCACACAACTCCATGGTGGGGCCCAGTGTCACGATCTGGGCCCGATGTACGATTACCTCTGGCCTAATCCCGAGCCACGAACCATACTTACTCTCATAAACTCCGAATTAACCGAAGATAAAATAGAATCTACAAGGAATAAATATTCATTCACTTGTCAATTATAAAATTTGCGGAAACATACATTCAACTATATCAATTTACAATTGATCAGTTCTATACAAAGTAAAAGTCTTTATACATGTACAATGTCAACCACTGCATACTCAAATACAATGTAGGGTAACAACTATTCAAGTTTCCAAAAAATTAAATTCCAAAACCCTTTCCAAAAAGAATTCCCAAAAGAATTTCTGGTCTATTTCGCACTCAAATATACATATCAAATGATGTCCATTCCATTCCATTAGATCAGACCTCCTGAAGGAACTGGAGCAGTCTCCTCCGCTGCCACTGGAGCCGCTGCTGGACTAGCATTGTCAATCGGGCCTGTAATGTCATCAATAACACTAGTGAATACGACGATTCAACAAAGTATATACAGACCCATGATATCACATGTTAATGCACATACTAATTCCATAATAATTCCATCCAATCTATCAATTAAACATTCAATCTCATTTTTAGACAATTCTAGACAATTCATTCAATAACAATAACATATGAGTTACGTAGAGTAAAATAATATACATTTACAAATCGGCAACTACAATAGTATTCATTTTATTTTATTTATCATATTCCCTCAAAAGAATGATTCATCTTCCAAATGGAATGCATCAATCAATATCATTAATACGATCGGAAATTTCCATTCATTCATACTATCATTTATTCAATAATGTGAGATTTACCAGTGCCCGGGCCAAGGACAACTGGCATCACCACGGAGCTCCAGAACACTCCCAAATATATCTATTACAATAGGAAAGTCATTTGTTTATTTATTAATTTGTTTTAGCTCTTTTAGAGCTTTAATATATAGTGGCAGACTCAAGAATCAATATTATTCAATAATTAATTCATTTCTGAATTCAATTCATTTTCACAAGTTCATTAAACACAATCAAGAAGGAGTAAACATGATACAACACGAATATAATCCATGGGGGAATTAGGACAATGAATAATTTCACTCATTTTTTTCTTAGTTTAAACAAACCATTCAGGTGTAATCATTGATTATCTAATGTACATGCTATTCTTGATGGACATCACATTTATATAACGTATACATTAGAGTCTCCGTAATCAACACCTATGGAGGTTTTGTCTACAGTTAATTGAACATTTATTACACTACTAGAACAATGGTTCAATCACCAGAATTCTCTTCTGTTTTTTTAGTGTCTACAATTCCCAACAATGTCCAATTATATTATAACTAGTTTTAAACTAATTTAGAAAATACTTATACTCATAGAAAGCACTCATAACTCCAAAAAAAACCAAAATCCAACCTTCAGGTCCGATCGATCGAACAGAAAACACCTCCCAGTTAGGCCCCTGTCCGATCGATCGGACAGTCTCGGGCCTGCAGTTTCAATTTTTTAAACGGATTTTCTTCCACTTCTTTCTCCTTCCTTTCCAATCTAAACCTACATATGAAATAGACCTCCTGTCCTCCCTCATTTCATACATACACAAGAACTTTTCCCGTTTTTTCCATTCATTAAAACAATCCAATACCACCATAATAGAAATTGTACAAAAATTCCAAATCAGTGGAATATCTAAAATAATTAATATGAATCACAAGTTTACTGTTTATACTTGTCTTTCTTGAAGTTACTTGACAAAAACCCCTTTCCTTAGCTTGACTTGAGCTAAGATTTCTTCTAACCAAACCCTAATTCCTTGAAAACATGCAAAATAGATTGCTATGAGCTACTTGATCTAGAAATTAACTCTAAACACTTAATAGAACCTCAAAGTTCTACAAGAGACCTAATAACTTACTTGTAGCTCAAAAGAAGAAAGTTTGAGCTCTTTTTCAAGCTCCAAACACTCCAAAAATGGAAGACAAAGTGAGGAAGAAGATGAAGCCTCTTCAAAAGTCACTTGCAACCTTCCAATCCTCACACTTGATGGAGAAATGGAAGAGACAAGAAGAAAGAATGAGCCTAGGGTTTGCTCAAATGGAAATGAGTGAATGAACTCATTTGAGTTCATCTCAAACATATATATATATATATATATATATTTATCCTTTTTGCAATTCAGTCATCTTCTCTTCACTCATTTACAACTTAAGCCAAATGAATGGTCATTTGACCAATCTCAAGTCAAATGGACTCAAGTCTATTATGAAAGTTAATGTACTCCTCGAGATACACATGATGGTATCAAGAGTTACCGTATTAAACAAAATATGTGAAAATTCGTATTTACGAAAAAGTCTTTATTCCATCTTGTTTGTGCTTAAATTCAATTCAGTCAACTTAGTTTCATTCAAATTCATCTCATTAAGCTCAATTCAATCATTTGAGACTAATTTATCTCATTTTTTGTCATTAACCATCATTAACTCAATTGACCATACTTAATAGCATTAACCTCAATCAATTAGCTTTAATCATGATTAATTCGGATCGGGGTGTAACACCCACCAAATGAGACCCACTACAATGTGCTCATCAATGGGTTGGCATGATCATCACTTTACATTTCTTTATAAGGAGATTGAAATTGAATAGAATATCCAACAATAAGTTTTAAGAGTTTAGGTATTTTAGAACGTGTCATACAAAAAGATTTAGAGGATATCCATACAAACCACTCCATCAAAAAGATTTCTGGTTCTTTCAAGTAGATTGGATTTTAGAAAATTCATCTTTATTGAAATTCAAAGATTCTGAGAACATCATTCAAATCCAGAGATAAATTGATTCTCAGCGGCCTATGGCATGTGCTGATCCTCGCAAAGATTTCCAAACAATATCCAAGCAAAAGATATCCAGGAAATCTATTCCCAAACAGATTTCTTTGAACTTTTTAATAGGAGAAACCAACATCAGGAGTTGGAGAAGAAATCTTGAAATCCAGATTTCTTCCATTTCTACCATCGAGAGAATTCCTCGTTCCTGAAACGTACATCACACATGTTGGACGACAAGCAGGCTTATCATATATATGGTGGGTCCCACCCTGGGGAGACCCACTATATAAATTCTTTTTTTCTTGAGGGGCCATATGCAAGATGCTTTAAATTTTCCTCCACATTAAGGGGTTTTTCTCAAATTTCTTGTGAGTGATATGCATTGTTAAATTGATCTTCATACAAATTAAGCCTTAGATAAAAAAAAAGTAACCTGATTCTCTTTATGTTTTAGTAGAGAATATCAGACTGATTGAGTAAATTTGAGTTGCTACCTATTTGATAACTCATCTTTACAAGAACTCTTATTGAAGGGCTTTTTTGTTTTAGATAATTGAACTTCTAAGTAAATGAAATTGTGTAAGATTTTAGATTTCTATAAGCGGTTAAAATTGAAGAATCAAAGGTATATATATCAAGTAACTCAGAAAAGTTGGATGGAGTTTTTGGTTAACTCAAACAAGCTTGTTATGCCTAGCGTCCTTTAAGTTGAGTCCTCTTGGTCAAGTCATAGCCGTTCACCCCAATCTTCACTGATACGATTAGAATCAAGAATCAAGAAAGAGGCAGTTTAATTAATAAAATAATTATTATTACATGTTCAATTAATAAAATAATTATTATTTCATGTTCCACACGT
The DNA here is from genome assembly GCA_029852735.1 of Persea americana. Taxonomy (NCBI): domain Eukaryota; kingdom Viridiplantae; phylum Streptophyta; class Magnoliopsida; order Laurales; family Lauraceae; genus Persea; species Persea americana. The sequence continues at coordinate 54,914,406 of CM056813.1, read as the reverse complement.
GTAGTATGGTGGTAAAGGCACACCCTCACTCCTTTTGTTTTGCTAGGTTGGCCTACTGGCCAGGAGTGATACTATCAACCTAAAGGCTCGGGTATCGATTCTTAGGCATGTGAGTGATACTGAGGTGTCAACACCACTCAACCATGAGTGTGTTAGCGGCATCATTCCTTTAGCACCAACTCTATGATCCCAAGTTCAACATATATGAAAAATTAAATATGCAAAAGGATTCCCTTTTCCTCAAACATTGTAGTAGATGTCTCCAGGTGTCGTTATCTATTTTTATTTTACTTGCCTTATTTACTTTCATTTAAATAGTACACATGATATCCTTTCTTCCAAAATAGGATATTTAGAAGCAGTGAGTGACTCTCATCTTCTTATATCAAATACTTGAAATAACAAAATCTTGGCACCAAGTTAAATCTCACTCCAATCATCATAACAAGGCTACAAGGGTCATGATCTTGGAGTTTCACCTCAAAGCACATAAGACCCACTTGTTTGCCTCGAATTTAATACATGAAAACATATAGTCAAATGGACTCTAGCAAAAAATTATTAAAGAGGTAAGGAATGAAAGATACGCTAAGATCTGATGAGGTAGACATTGGCTATAATCCAAACATTTTTATGTATTCTAGATGGTCATGGTTACAAATTAAAATTGCCTACGAATGTTGTGGATCCTTTGGAAGATCTATTCTAGATTTTCCAATTAATTTTATATATAGCAATCTTGGGGAGTTACTACTTTTAGTCAACCACTCTACAGATTAATCTACACCTCTTATTAGAATTGAGATTTTTAATCACCAAACATAGTTTGTTCTCATTTTAAGCTCCCATAGGGACAAAAATGGGACAAAAATGAAGGCATATCCACATGTCCAACTAGGATTAGAACGTTCGATCATTTTCTCCTATAGAGAAGATTGTTTGATAGTTATTTTTGAACATTCGTCTTTTCTTTACCCATGACTATTTTGAGTAATACTAGTCGTATAAGTTAGAATACTCAAGAATTCAATTACAGTAAACAAACCGAACCTAGGTGTAAAATTCAACAATGGGGAAAAAAGGACTTAGTGGCGCATTTGTAAATTACACAAAAGACCCCAAGACCACCTCCATCAATAACTAGCTATATATAATCTCAGCAGAGAGAGAGAGAGAGAGAGAGTGTTGGCATCGAAATGGAATCAGACAACAACATGAGGGAACTCCACAGAGAATGCCTCCGAAACCACGCGGCAAGACTCGGCAGCTACGCCACCGACGGCTGCGGAGAGTTCATCCCCGACAACTCCATCGCCGGCGGGCTACAGTGCGCCGCTTGCGGCTGCCACCGCAACTTTCACCGCAAGCTTCTGGTGGCCTGCTCCGCTGAGGAGGCGACGGGCAACGTCTGCCAGACAAACTCACCGGCGGCCGCGGACTCGGTCGTGAAAAAGCGGTTCCGTACCAAGTTTTCAGCAAAGCAGAAGGAAAAGATGTTTGGGTTCGCGGAGAGGATCGGGTGGCGGTTGCAGAAGAAGGAGGATGGAGAAGATCATGAGGAGGAGATCGAACGGTTCTGCAGAGAGGTCGGTGTTAGCAGGCAAGTTTTTAAGGTTTGGCTGCACAACCACAAGAACTCATCTTCTTCTGCCTTTCCTCCTGCCCTCCACAATCAATAATAATGAATCAATCATTTTACAATATCCTGCTAGTAGAGGGGGAGAGAGAGAGAGATGTTACTTTCTTCTGAAACTTCTAATGGTTTATTTGAATTTTTTTGGCTATGTAATCTGATGGTTTGGCAACAAGAATGCTGATATGAGATTTCATTTTTGTCTTATTTTTTCAACTACCTTGCCCATTTTGTGTTATTAGAGATCTTGACCATTCAGCTGTCATAAGACTCCATATTTGTCCATCGACTATTAAAATTTAATAAATCCCCAAAAAGCTGTTTTTATAATAAAGAATCACATTATCTCACGACACTAGGATATCGCATGGATAACTTTAGAAAAAATTATAAACATCAAACATTAACGGGCAAATAAAGGGTAAATAAAAAAATAAAAATAAATAAATAAAGGCAGCTGTTCTATCAAAGTCCCTAATTTCTCAACTTAAATGTGTGTGTTTTATACTCTACTATTACTTATGGGCTGAGGATTCAGATGTCTGCCATATAAATATGAGGCAGATAATTTGTGAGGCCAATGTCCTACGTTTTAGGCAAAATGTTTTTGGTTGCCGACCCTTTAAACTATTGAAATGGTCGGTACTCAATGTTTGTAGATGGTGCTCCCAGGGACGCATGGTGAAGGAGATCCGAATTGGATTTCCTCTCCATTAGAGTAGAATTCATAATAAAATAAGCATTAAAATGGTTTAGTGTAAATGAAATGAGGTGATGGGTGTCGAATTTGTGTGGACTATTCTTTTTACTTTGTGGACTTTCTCTTATCACTTGTGTTGGCTCTCTTAGGTCCAAACGCCATAGGCCAAAAAAAAGAAAAAAGAAAAAAAACTGAACGCTCGCTAGCCATATGTGTAGCTCCTGCTTTAAGCAGTCAAAAAGTTAAGAATCTTCTGATTGCCTGATAGTCGTGGTTAAATCTTCAAGTTATTTCTGTAATATACGAGTCTTGTAATTTGAACCAGTTGTCAAAATTATTATCACGGTATTGATCACAGAAAACTTAAAGTATGAATAAAAAAATGGGACAAAATATCACCCTATTGACATGGTAATATCATTATCTCTTCATCTTCATTCAAGCCTTATCCCATTTGCCTCGAATTGAATTCATTAGTCTTTACTTTTCACTCATCCATGCTTAAAGTCATGTTCACTCTAACTCAAAATGCATCCTCCCATTTCTCACTACATTCAAGGTCTTTCTGATTTTCATTTTTCATAATTCATTGAACCCGTGGCCCTCATATATATATATATATATATATATAAAAGGTGGTACTTTTAGAATATTACAATGAAGTTTCTATACATATAATAAATTTATATATATGTAAAATTTTGAACATTTTTTTAAATTATACTTCTAATTTCTAACTAGTTGACTTTTTGCCGATTTCACCATTAACACCACGAAAAAGCCTAGCTTTCGAAAAGCAACATTTCGTCATTAGCCCAAGAACGTTAATATAAACTAAAACCTTATACCATCAATTTATTGTAATTCTTTTGAGTAATATTGGTCGCATCCTCAATGGGCTTGTATGCACACATTCAGAATTTTGTATAAATATTTTCTTTTCCGAAAGACCAGATATGTTTCTGCAGAGCTTTTTCTTTGAAAAATGAAAATGGTTTTGGAGAAAGAGGGATTTCTAGTTTTCCATGTTAGCATTTTGTACAGTGCTAGCTTCGATGGTAAATCCTTTGATTTTATTTTTTTGAAGAAAAATCAAATTTGGGCCAAAGTAGAAAACCTTGCTGCCTCGTGCAATTCAGAACACATTACACCATAGGAATTAATAGTTTTTCAAACCCAAAAGATGAAAAATAAACCATAGGAAAGTATTTAATTTTCATTTTTTCACAAAGAAAACGAGATCAATTTCCAAATAAAATTCCAAATAAATATGTCCGCGCTCGCGTTGGGGGAGGGGGGTGGGGTTGGGGGTTCACTTGATTTTTGTATTTTACAATGTTCCATGTATATACATCATCACTGGCTTCATTTAAGTTTATAATATGAAATTAATTACAATGATTTGTAATTCATCCTCCATTTTCCACAGAAAAGGAAAATGTTGTTCATTGACAATTTGACATTAAAGTCATTCTTATCCCTTGGACCTCAGAAAGGCATCACTCCATTACTTGCATGTGCTTGAAAAGGCGGCTCCTACTCAACCCATTCATAATCTAACAAACTCAAAGTCGTGCTTAGTACCTAGACAAACTACATTTAAGTGTTTACTAGTCTATATACCACACTCTTCACATATGCATAATAATCAAAAGAGCCACTACGTACAGATAGCTCCTCATCTAATAATTGTAATGACACATTCAACCTCCCTTCTCCACATGAAAAGAAGGATATTTATATATATATATATATATATGCATTTTTTTGCCCTTCTTTGTTAAGAAAACCTGTCAATATTGTCTATAAAAAATAAAAATGCCTATATTTCTTGCATTTGTTCCATGTGTTCCACATAAAAGTTACACAAATTGTTACAAATTGATGTAATTGACCACTTCTACAACACTTCTATTAACCTAAGGGCCTAGGGATCAATTCTTGGGCATGCATGTGATACTGAGGTGCCAATACCTCTCAACTATAAGTGTGCTGGTGGCATCACTCCTTTAGCACTAACTATCTGATCCCAAGTTCAACATATACGAGAAATTAAATAGGCAAAAAGGACTCCTTTTTCCTCCAAACATTCTAGTAAATGTCTCCAGGTGTTGTTATCTGTTTTTATTTTACTTGCCATATTTACTTTTATTTAAGTGACATGTGATATCCTTTCGTCCATAATATGATGTTTCGAAGCAATAAGTTAGGCTAATTTTTTTAGTTCAAATACTTCAAATAACATCTTGGCGCCAAGTTAAACCTCACTCCAATCGTTATAGCGAGACTACCACGGTCACGATCTTGGAATTTCATCGCAAAGCACATAAGACGTACTTAATCTAATACATAAAAACCCATAGTCAAACGACCTCTAACAAAAGATAATTAATGAGACGAGGGATGAATGATATGCTGAGATTTGATGAGGTAGGCATTAGCTAAGATCCAAACATCTCTATGTGTTCCAGATGGTCTTGGTTACAAAAACTGCCTACAATGTGGATGCTTTGGAAGATCATTTCTAGATTTCTCACTTTCCTTTCCATATCAATCTTAAGGAGTTACTTATTATAGTCAACCTGATCAACATCTTTGATTAGGTTGAAACTTTTAATAACCGAATAAAGTTCGATCTCATTTTAAGCTCCCGTAGGGACACAAATTAAGACACATCCACATATCCAATTAAGATTGGAACTCTTCCTTCATTTTCCAAGAGAAGATTGCTTGGTAGCTAGTTATTTTTGAGCATTCACCTTTTCTTTATCTGTATGTTCGTAACTATCTTGAGAAAGACAAGTCATGTAGGTTACAATATCCTGATAGTAGGTGGGGAAAGAGAAAAGGATTTGTTACTTTTTCTGAAATCTCTATGGGTTTATTTAAAACTTTTTGTCTATGTAATCTCATGGTTCGACAACTAGAATGCTAAGGAGATTTCATTTTTGTCTTATTTTTTTTAATCGCCTTTCCCATTTTGTTTGATTAGAAATTTTGACCGTACAACTGTCATAAGACCTGACATTTGTCTGTGAACTATTGAAGTTTAATGAATCTCCAAAAAGCTATTCATACAATAAAGAATTTCAATATCTCACAACATTAGAATATCGCATGAATAGCTTTGTGGAAATTTTTTAAAAATCAAACATCAATCACAAATGGTTTCTCGAGCTGTATCTAATTTAATTTATTTAAGTTAAAGCTGGCCTCAACATAAGATTGATCATATGATGAATCACATATGGTCAATTTTACAACCGAGCAAACTGTTATTAGAATAATTTTCTTGAAAATACATTAAGGCTCTTCGTAGATTAATGAGAGTTCCACAGTAGAGTTCCACTCTTACAACTCAGAAATTCCTCTAAGTCAGGGACTTGGAGGATGTGGACTCATGGTCAATGAGACAGGTGTGATTAAAGAGGTAAAGAAGGCCCATGAGCTACAAGAATATTCTTCACTAGGCTTGAGCTAGTTGGAGAAAGAACTTAGTGTTGACTTGGGTCAAAGTGAGATCGACTTATTAAGGGACTTTGACTTGAGTTCGAGATTTTGGCTTATTTCAGTATGCGCGTACAATTTAATACCAATATTTTTATGCCTTTTGTTAAAGAATTTTTTTCTTTTTTAGAAATTAGCGAGAGTTATTGTAGAAGTAATGAACATTTGATATAAGGAACTTGAATGTTTACCGAACCTTTACAAATTGTTGGATTGAGTTAACAAAATTTATTTTTAAAAGATTATTAAACTTTTAAGCTGTTAAATCAAGGGATAGGATCATTGATGAAGTTGATTGTTTGGATTTTTTTTTGTCCTTTTTTATCGGTTGGTTGGACTTCTTAAATTGGGGACTCATGCAGGTGAAAGCTCTGCCACCAAAAAAATGGGTTAATTTATATAGAAAAAGTTAAAGAGGATTGGAAATCATTCACTAGAGGGACGTCGCCTCTATAAAATGATGTGGTCAACAATCGTGTGAACCCACTTCTATCCATTTCAAACTGTTCTTGTGAAAAGAAGATTTTAAACAAGTCCATGATGTGATGGGGTTTTGTTTTTTTTTTTTTTTTTATAGTTTTTCTTCCTCTCAAGCAAAGCTCTTTCCTTAATATTGTCATCGAGATCTCCCAATCTCCATTAGGCCATCCACCCATGTGAGCCTACAACCAACATTGCATATTAGGTGGCTGTTTGGTTGCAAACATTTGAGGACATGCACCCCGAAGCATTTTAAGAAGTCCAAACGTTGTTCCCAATCAGTATAACTCCAAAATGCTAATAGCAAAAGAGCATTCTGAATTTCAGAGTTTTGAGAATTTAGCCAGCTAAAAGTGACTTCCAATTTTGTTCAACTCAGCAAATTCTCACCACCTAAACTAAATCAAACAGAGAATTGTGAATTCACAGGGATAATCTTTGCACTTCTATCAAGAACTCTCAACAAAAGGAATTTATGTAAGAAATACTCTCAACCAAATGGGCCCTTGTAAATGAAGTGAATGTTTACCCTATCTATACCATACACAGATAAACGAGTATTCAGACATGGACACATGGTCCATGCTAGACCCAAACACGGTGAGGGTCCAAAAGATGGTCATAAGAGTGTTGTAGATGTAAATAAAATACAAAACATACTTTATGTTTCAAACCTTGCACTGGTAGTGGATATCTATATATGTGTAGGTGAAGGATTATATCTTTCCTTCCCTCAACGGCACACTTGCTGCTACTCCTGCTGCGAACTCGCAAAACGCGTGTCCCGTGTGTGAGGCCCCACCCCTTGTGGACCCTCAATTTGTTTTAAATAATTATTAATATGATATTACCTATTTTAATATGCTAATTAATAGGAATTAATAGAATAGTTGTTAATACTCCTAAGTCTTAGAATTTAGCTTTTATAGAATTCTTTATAGATATTAGGTGATTATTGTTAATTTAATAGGTTTTGATTTGATTAGGACTTAGCTAATATTAGAATTAATAGGAGGGGCATTAAGAGTTAGGAACCTTCAAGAATTCCCACCTAAAGACCTAATTACCCATGGCCCTGTCTATTCCCCATTTACAACTAAGCTACCATGTTGGTAATTGTCCTAAACCATAATCTATATAACCCAACTATTGCAAACATAGCCTAAAACCCTAATTCACTCTCATCTTCCCTACCTCTCCCTAAGAAACCCTAATTCTCCAAATTCCAGCACAAGGAGAAGCTAGAGACCACCCCAATTGCACTATCAACACTATTAGGAGCTTGGATTTTCATCTCTTTCTCAACTCTAATTCCAATTTCGAATCAAGGCAAGTACCCTATGCTGAATTCACATGATGCATGCTTTTCTTCTCTTGATTATGTTGTTGGATGTGAACTTTGATTCCCCCTGAGAGAGGAATCGTCATTCAACAGTGTGAGATAAAAAAAAATACATCGAAAATGAGGATTCCGACTACCCTCAAAATCGACGGATCACGATCGCCGGTTACGGATTCGGCCGTAACACCGTCCTTCGACGAAAGCCGAAAGAATGCGGGAGGAAAATGGGTGGGTTCTTCTCTCGTCTAATGTGTCGCCAGCGACACACGACGGTTATCTCATCACTTAATTTTGGTCTTTCAATTCGGGTCAAACTTGGGTCAAGGGTCAAATTACGGGCTCCAAGATAGGATCGTAGTGAACTAGATAGGGGGAATCAACATCCAGGGGGTGTAGACTAGTTAAAATTAAATCCAAGTACTTTAGAGTTAAATGCAGTAAAACGGAAATAAACTAAGAAAATAAGGAGAAATGTGCCAAATATTTAGAAGATGATCAATCCCATTCCTGGGTACCCTCTTCGATGTCCTTTGACAACATAGGGTTTAAAGGTTAATTCTTCGAATCGAAAGAATAATGCAGATGAAACTTCGAGTTGTGATTTCTGTGGGTTTGCGTGCGATACGCAAGTGATAAAAGTGCATGGCCAATGATGGGCCGGAAGTAAGATAAAAATGGCCGATGTTGGGCCAGGATTGATTAAGGGTGGCCGATGATGGGCCAGTAGTCAATAAACTGATATTGGGGTGTGTGAAATCACTCGTCTCGTTTCGTCATTCTCAATTCAGGTTCTCGGAATCAGCCTCTATTCCCTTTAATCATTGAGTTCAGATAAATATTTGGCACCGGAGGTGTAAAAAAAGAAAAGAAAATATTTTTGGGATTGGTTTTGTTGGTTTTATAGTTTTTTTTTTTTTTTTTTTGGATTTTAATAACTGGGGCTAGAAGGGCCTAACTAGGGGAGTTTCTACTTGGATTCAATCTAACTGTTCCATTTCCCTAATAGATCTCTACCCTATCCTAAGGTCCTAACCGTCCACATCCGCTCTCCCGGTCCCTTAGCGGGGCCCGGAGATAAAGTGGGACCTAATCAGTTGGGATTAATGAAACTAGGGTAGTCTAAGCTGGCTGGGGGGAGACCTAGATCTAGGTCTGGGGTCTGACCTAATCAGTTTAGGCTACTGTCTAATTTCTAACTCCAATTTATTAATATTGTGGTTTTTTTTTAATATCTTTTACTTTGTTTTTGGTCTTTTTTATTTTTATTGTTTTTATTTTGTTTTTGAGTTTATTTATAGGCCCTAAGATCCTAAATTAATTTATCCTAATGAAATGGGAAGAAGAGGGGAGTGAATTTCTAATTTTTTTGTTAAGAACTTATTTGGAGTTTCCTAAATAATATTTCCTAATCCTAATGAGAGGAGGGATGAGAAAAAGAAGTTGAGTATTAAATTTAGCCTAATCATTTTAATTAATAGGGTAGCTAAAATTATAATTTTAATTATGTTTATTACTTTTCACTTTATTATTTTATTTTGTTTTTGTTTTGGGGTTTTTGTTTGTTTTTATTTTTTTTATTTTTTTCAAATGAAATAGGTAGTCCTAAATTCCATTGAGTTAAGTTTGAACATGGAATATAAAAGTAAAGAAAATGCAGCTAATTGTATGATGAATGAGCATGTTTTATGTATGGACAGGTTTGACACTATCTAGGAATAATTTAAAATAAGCAATGAAATTGAAAATTTACTAGATGCATGGGCATGTTAGATGCATGAGCATGTTTGAACAAATTAAGGAAAATTTGAGATAAACAATGATATGGTAAATTTACCTAGGTGCATGAGCATATTAGAGGTATGAAATGTAATAAAATGAATAATAATAAAGACTAACCTAAGTGCATGGGCATATTAGATGCATGAAATATCATAAAAAGAGACACTAAGTAAAATAGAGAGCTTCAGTCAATGCAAGAAAAGAAAACAGGGGACCTGGCATGTATGGGTTCAGTTTGGATAAATGGGCTAAGCAGGTGGGTGCAACGAGGGGTGTGCGTGAGTGTGCACAGGTGTAGGTGGGCATGGTGCCAGCAGGGTGCAGCGGAGGTGGGGAGAGAAGGACTGAGAGGCAGAGGGAGAATAGAGAGAGAGAGAGAGTGGAGAGGGAGAGGGGATCAGCAGAGAGGAAGTGCATAAGAGAACGGGGGTGGAGAGATGGGGAGAGAGTGGGGGAGAGTGGAGAAGGAGAGAGGGTACAGAGATGGAGAGAGAGTGACAGAGACTAGAGAGGCGGGGAGAGAGGGAATGGAGAGAAGGAGAGAACGAGAGGGGAGAGAGGGGCAAGGTCGCAGAGGGAGAGATAGATGGGGAGCGGAGAGGTGGAGGGAGACGGGCGAGAGGGCAAGTGTGAGAGAATGGGGAGAGGAAGTTGAAGTAGGAGGGGAAGAGAGAATGAGAGGTGGAGCGGGGTGATGGCAGAGGAGAGAAGAAAGAGCGTGCGAGAGGAAAGACAAAGAGATGGGGAAGAGGGAGAACAGGGAGAGTGGAAGAGGGAGAACGGGGAGAGTGGAAGAGGGTGGTGCGCAGTGGGGCAGAGGAGAGAAGAAAGCATGAGAGAGGAGAGACAGAGAGAGTGAGCGAGAGATGGGGGGGGAGAGAGAGAGGGATGGTGTGTGAGCAGGAGAAAGAGAGAGTGGAAGGAGCAGAGGAACTGAGAGAGAGTGGACGGGAGAGAGGGAGATGGGTCGCAGAGGGAAAGAGAAAGGTGAGGGAGAGAGGGACTGAGAGAGTAGGGAGATAGGGAGAGCAGGGAGAGGGGCTGACAGGGTAGAAAGAGAACGAGAGAGAGAGTGCAGGCAGAGGAGGGAGGAGAGAACGAGAGGGAGAGGTGGAGCAGAGAGGGAGAGAGGGTGATGGGTGTGTGCGGAGTGCTGGAAGATGGATAGGTGTACCTGGCGCAGGGGAAGAGGGAGAGGCGCTGTGGAAGCCGGAGATGAGTGCTGGCGTGGCGGTGCTGCTGCGTGCGTCTGGAGGAAGAAGATGGGGAGTCCGGGTCTGCGCGAGCGTCCTGAGATGGAGGGAAGGAAGAAGGATTGGATGCAGGATGATGGGCAGAGATGGGTTGCAGCGTGCAGGAAGAAGAAGATGGAGAGTCCGGGTCTGCTGGGAAGAAGATGGAGCCTGGAGGAGATGGGTTGTAAGGGATGAGGAAGAGGGCGATGGGCGCTGGATGGAGGGGAGATGGGCGTCGTGAGATGGAGATGGCGGATGGGTTTCTGTGGAGATGGGTTCATTGCGTGCATAGAGGAAGATGATAAGAGGGAATGATCGGTGAGAGAGAGAGATTCAGGGAGTCTAAGATCTGCACATCAAGAGGCTAGAGATGAGGGAGATGGTTTAAGGGGGAGATAGAGATGAGGGAATCTGGGATTCTACTTCCCCAGATCCCTGGGCTCTTTCTCCCTTATCCGGGCAACGGGTCAGGGAGTTTGGGCTCAAAGGGTTTGGATCGGTTGGCCTGGTTTGGATATGGGTTTGGGTTAGAGCTTGGATCTAGGTTTGACTCAGGTTTGGGTCAGGTGCGGTTTGAGTGCATTTGAGCCGGGTCTGGTTGGATCGGATGGGCTAGGTCTAGCGGGGCTTGGATTGGGCTGGGCCTGGTGGGTTATGGGTTTGGGTTAGCGCTTGGATCTAGGTTTGACTCAGGTTTGGGTCAGGTGCGGTTTGAGTGCATTTGAGCCGGGTCTGGTTGGATCGGATGGGCTAAGTCTAGTGGGGTTTGGATTGGGCTGGGCCTGGTGGGTTTGGATCCGGGTTGGTTTTTGGTCAGGATTAAAAAGAAATTGAACCGGGTCCAAAAGGTGGGGTCCGGGTGGAGATTGGTTGAGTTGCTGTCGCCGGGGCCCATGTTTCGTAGATTTCAATCCGCTCGTCGGATTTCGACGTTCTACATATCGACGGAAAGCTCTTGGCGAGTAGGTCACAATGAGCCAATTTTCAGGGCAATCAAAGGTCCATAAATGATAGGCGATTTTTCACGCGGCGCCCCGGGGTGTGAGATCCGCTGTCAAGATTTTTGATCCGCCCGTCAGATCTTAGAATTCTATATATGGGCGGAAAGCTCTCAACGAGTAGATCATAATGAGCCAATTCCCGAGGCGATCAGAGGCCTAAAGACGAAAGGTGATTTTTTACTCGGAACTTAATCAGAACATCATTAAATAGGGTGGACTGAATTGCCCCTCATAGGGTGCAAAAACGAGGTGTCTACATCTGTAATTTCAATTCAATTGGATAGATATGCATGTTTAGATCTTTCTTTTAAACTTTGTTTATGAATGGTGGCCATTTAATGGATGGGTTCTCCCATTTGGAAGATCAATGACCCGGTTGGATGATGAATTGGAGGTTATAGAAGTGTTTTATTGTTTAATTGTATTTATGTGATGAATGGAAGAGATTAGGGGTGAATTGGATGAAAAATGGGTTGAGAAGGAAAAATCCCAGAATTCTGGATAACTCAGCTCAGTGCGTGTACCCAGTTGACCGGCCCCTAGCTCGATCGACCGGGCACACTGAATACAAAGAAAAACTAAATCCCAGTTAGCTTCTATAAAAATTAACAGATAGTGTACCCGGTCGACCGAACCCTGTACCCGGTCAACCGGATACACATGCGACTGCAGAAATTAGCTGAGACCTGAGATTTCTCAGACAGGTCGAAATCCTGTGTACCCGGTCGACATCCAGGCCATGATGTCGACCGGATACACAGAGAAACCTGAGGAACCCCCCAGCTATTAGACTCAATATCCCAGTGGACTCGATCGACATCATGGCCATGATGTCGACCGGAGACACTGCAGGATGTCGACCTGGGGGTCAACATCCAGTGCACCCGGTCGACATCCCTAGTGATGAAGTCGACCGGGAACACTGTGAACAATGAGTTTCCAAATTTATGTGTCTTTGATGTTTGATCAATTGTGGGGTCCATTGACCATCCAAATAGCCTTCTATCAAGTGTGCCAAGCACGAATCAATGGCGTGGCTCAGCCTTAACTCTTAGGGTCCACCAAATGGGTTTTGGGATTTGAATCGTCAATGATTCAACCCTTAAATGTAGTCCATGATGTCCATAACTTTAGGAGTACCAGATTTATTATCTTTGACATCTGAGACTACAGTTAGGGATCCAATCACATGATGAGGCCTGAACCAAGAGTGGACCATTACCTAGGATTGGACCTTTGTCTATTACACTTGATTCTATGATTTAGAGGATTATGTGTAATGTTCTTCACTCCTATCTTTATTGTTGATATGAACCTGTTAATTAATGGGAATTAGAAAACCTGAACCTAGGATTACTTAGTGATGACCCAAGGATATAATTGGAGACGAATAACCGGTGTCTGTGGCTAGGTGGGCCCTCATATGGCCTAAGATTGGGTATGTGGAACCCTATAATGGAGAGGTTAGTTTTAATGGATTGTTGGCTCATTGTGTATGAGCATGGGATGATTACTTGTGAAATGAACATGGCATTGTACTTGTATTGCCTCAGGCCATGTTTATGGGCCTAGTATGGATCCAATGATGATTAGACTTGGACTTGGACTTGGATATTAGACGGTGTTCCATGATATTATAACTTAACCTCTTAGAGACTTGGTTGGGACCTTGCTTACGCAAGACAAGCTTAGACAGACACAGACTTGTACTTGTTCCCTGGGTCGACACTAAACATTCACTCAGTTGATTTAAGCTCAGCCAGTTAACTGATCATCACTGGCAGGAGCTATATTGGTTATGGTTAGAGCTATCATGATGAGCTGTGATTAGACGAACGGTGTGATACCCGGTCCGGGCTAATCTGATAAAGGGGTGTGATCGGCACGATAAAGAGGTGTGATCGGTGCGATAAAGGGGTGTGATTGGTGTTATATTTATGTATATTGTTATTAGCAGGGCTGTTATCCCTTGCATGGTTATTTTACCATTTCCCCACCACAGCTGTTTACAGTATGGGATGGCCGCGGCATAATATCCAGCGATATATCCAGCTTGTGTGAATGTGCCATTTGTTATCTGATTAAATTAAAAAACTTTACATTTATGATTTTAAACTGTTAATTACTGCTCAATTGCCTAGATCATGTATCTTTGTTACTCTTATGATTGCATGCACGTCTCTATTCTCGTTTGTTGTATACATCCTGTATTATCTGCATATGGTGCCTTGTCAGATCCTTGGATCTGACCCATATTTGGTGCTTAGGTCCTGACCATGACCCCGCGGACGACGCGTACTATGAGGCGCCTGTAGTAGGTGACCATGGGTGGGGGCCGGCTGACCAGGTGGTCGAGCCAGATAATAGAGCGCCTGCACAGGGGGATTGAGTGCCATTTGTTTTGGATTTTAGAGGATTTATGTAGTGAGCGGGTAGATAGGCAGTTTTGTATAAACTTTGATAATTACACTTTGAGATTTTATTAGACTTCCGCACTGTTATATTTGATTCAGTTATATGATATTATTGCTTCCGCTATCTTTACTCATGCTTCTGCAATATAACTGTTGATTGTATTATTGTTCAAAAAGTTTTAAAAATTTGACCTCACTGCGGACTACGATCTTGGAAGTTCTCGGATTTTCCGGGAAGTAGAGCGCCAAATTCGGGTACCTGAGCGGTAACTTCGGTATTCGGAATTGGGTCGTTACACCATGACTCAAACACCCGACCTACCAGGCTCTGATACCACCTGTACCACCTGTAGGATCTTACACCCCATTGAGGTACCACTTATCCCAAAACCAATTGGTGCTAGGAAATGGCACAACAATAGTTTTATAGTGAGGGCGAAGGCGAGGGCTCGACCACAATTATGACCGCTCAGGAGCGATGGTGGACGTTGACCTCAATAATCCCTCCTTCAACGGCACACCCGCTGCTACTCCTGCTGCGAACTCGCAAAACGCATGTCCCGTGACTCAAACACCCAACTTACAAGGCTTCGATACCACTTGTAGGATCTTACACCTCATTGAGGCACCACTTATCCCAAAACCGATTGGTACTAGGAAATGGCACAACAATAGTTTTATGGTGAGGGCGAGGGCTCGACCACAATTATGACCGCTCAGGAGCGATGGTGGACGTTGACCTCAATAGTGTCCATGGCATGATTTTTCTTTTTGGGATTGCTGACTTTGCTTCTTCTACAATATTTGATCAAGATCACATTAGACAACTATGAGGGCTCTATTTTTCATCCTCATAAGTCACAATTAGTTAACCTATGGAAAATTTTCATTTTGAGTGCTTGCAAAAATGTGCCAAGCTATCTATTGTGGCATTGAGGACTTTATAAACAAGATGGAAAAGAAATAAGGTATTGTAAATCATGCAACTTGTTTACTTTCATAGTACCTGATCAGTATGCACTTCTGTTATAGTTTCTTAACTGTGCAAACCAATGTTTTAAAACACAGACTCAGATTGCAACTCGGTCACCCTTGAGTTGAATCGACTTGGTTATGTCACATGCAACTCGTCGAGCAAGACCAAATTGCACCCAAAACCCATAGAGAATGTTGAAGGACTCGGACAAGTTTGACAGAATGAGATCCAAAAGCCATAAAAAAGCTTAAAATGTGAAAATTCCATTAAAAAAAAACTATAAAAATCTCAAAATCCATTTCCTATAGCTATAAAATGTAAGGTTTAAATTGTTCTTGATTGTGTAATTATAGCTGGCCAAGTATAGTTTTGAGGTTCATGGTTTAAGTCCAGATGAGAAGTAACCTTGATCTTTATCATTGGTATAAGGGTGTTGCTCAACTCGGCTTGCTAGTGGCCGGATCTAACTCCAACTAAACCAATTTTTAAAACCATGGATGTTGAGCCACTGACATGGTTAGAGCAAAACAATAATGAAAAGCCTACAATTTCACATAGATCTAAAACTGCATTCATATAAAATTTAGTGCTTAAACTTTTTGTGAAGAAAACCAAAGATAGTTTGTGTAAATTAGTCTACAAGAAAATCTTTAAAAAGAAAAGAGAGAAGATATAAGGTTAATAATCTAGGATAATTATCTCATTTATATTAAAAAAAAAAAAAACAAATGGAGGACCAAAATCAGTTTACATGTGAAGACCCAGTACCCCAGCTTTCTTCATATCATATTGTTTCTGAATTGGAGGACTGGCACTTGAAAACAGGGATGCCTTCTTTGTTTTAGAGCCAAACAAGAAATTCCGCAGAGGAACTTTATTCCTACTTGTTGAATGCTTCACCTGCTGCTGATGATGACGACGCTGACTTTTAGTTCGTGATCTAGAAGATTTCTCATTTGACTTGGATAGTGTCTTCTCTACTTCCAATTGGAGCCTCCTCACTAGATCCAAACCCACTTTCAATTCTTCTGCAACCCTGTTGTTCTCTTGTCTCATGTTCATCACCTCACCCTGATACCTGGCAGCCTGTTGTGAAGTGAATTTCTCTTGTTCTGTTTCAGAATGCACCTTTGAAACTCTTGATATCTTTTCTTGTATTTTGCATAGAGAAGAGAATCTGTACTGCAATTCATTTTTCAGCAATACATTATGTTCCAACCAGACTGATAATTCACCATGTAACTCTCTCAATTTTTTTTCGGTTGCTGACGCTTCAGATTTCGCTGCTGGGTCCATAGCATTAGCACCAACCGCCTTTTTCTTCTTATCCTTGTTCTGTTTTGAATATTCTTCCTGCAGATCTCGCAATTTTGTTTGGAACATTTGTATCTGATGAGATGTTGTGCTGAATCTTAACCAGAACTCAAGATTCTCTTCTAGCTGTCCATCAATGTCCCTTCGGAATTCTTCTTCAACTATTGAAGGGGTATGTGGTTCCTCATTGAGGACCAGCTTGACGTCATCTTCCGTTGGGTTTTCCGTGGATGTGATACCACTCAATTCTTTTGATTTTGTTGCAAAGTCAATGTTTCTTTCTTTTAATAAATCTTCCAACAGTCTGGGCATCACCCTGCTCGCACTCTTTTTCTGGAGTTCATTAAACAAGTATTTCCATTGCTCTTTTGTATTTCCTGTACTAGTATTCTGCAAATCTTCAGATTTTCTCAAATCGCTGTTCATATTTTCATTTGGGGCTGTTTGGACAATGCTTAGTTTCTGTTTTAGCAATTGAATCTCCATATCTTTCTTAGTATTGTCACTTTGCAATTCCTTTATCTGGGTCATTACATCATAGAGGCTTTCTTGGTTTTTCTTCTCAACTGCAGAGAGTGCTTTCTTTGTTTCCCTGTAATTCTGAAGAATCGCTGTATATTCTGACAATAAAATCTTCTCTCGCTCTTCCAATCCATTTAGGAACAAGTTCTTCCAATTTTCTCTACCTGGTTGCTCCTCATTATGTTTCTGTAATTCAACATTAGCAACACTATCCTCTGCATGTATTGAATTCTTGTCCTTGGCCTTGTCTTGTCGCGGGTCCTGCAAGTTTTTGGAAAGAAGAGTGATGTCTGGTTGAGCATGGTTCTCCTGATCTGTGTTCTTGTCAAGATCAAGATCCTGAATACTTTGAACCTTACCTTCAACTGCTCTGTCCTCTGAAGCTACTGAGCCTTCAACTGACAACCTTAAATCTTCTTGCTCTTGACACTTTTTAGGTGGTTCAGCACTGAGACTAATACCCTCTTCCACCAAAGGCACACCCATATTCTTGATCACATCATTCTTTTCAGGGGTCTGCAGTTTCTGAGAAAGGTTGTTGATGTTACAGCATGTTTCTATAAAGTCTGTTTGGAGCTTACTACTCCCTTCTTCAACTGATTTGTTGAGATCCTGAATCCCGTGCAATTCCTCTTCCAATTCTCTTACATTGTCACACAAATTCTTCAAGTCACCCGTCTCATCTTTATCCAAGACTTTTAAATGCTTCTGAAGTTTATCAGTCTTTGATCTTAACCTCTTGATCAATGCAGTCTGTGAAGAAACAGAACTTTCCAAGCTGGCAACTTTCTTTACAAGCTCATCAACCATCTCTGCAAGTTCTACCACAGCATGAGATGAAGTCGGATTTTTCTCAAAGTATTCCTTCACTTTCTCACATATCAACCGAAGTTCAAGTCTTTCTTGTTTTAGACTAGAAGCCTCTTCCTCCAAGTTTTTACTGGAGGATCTTGTAGTTTTAGATTCATTAGGGGTCTCCTGATTATCTGTATGATGCTGAAGATATCTTTCCTTGAAGGCCTCAAATTTCTCTTTGGCATCCTTCACCCTTTTGGACTCAACTCGTGCTTCTTTTGTCATTCTCTCTTGTTGCTCTTGTAACTGAAGCAATGTGCCTCCACATGATTTTAGTGCCAACGTCGTCCCTAGAGCCCGAGCATTGTTGTCCTCAATGACCGTATCCGCACCAGAGCCATCTTGCAAGCTGCACATATTCTCTTGTGTCTCCTTAATCCGCTTCTCAATGTCCCAATACTGAGCTAGACCATTTTCATAAGAGCTCTTCACAAATTCCTTCTCAGTCTGTAGAACTAGAATTTCCTTTTGAATCTTATCTATCATCTCATGTGCCTCATCTTTGCTCATCTGAGGAGTAGTTTTCTTAGCTTGTGAATTCTTTGGCTTCGGGGGCAATGATTTCTTCATGTCTTTGATTGTTGGTATCTTGAACTTTGGGTTTTCCGGCGGCTTGGGGACTTTAGCACGGTTATATCTGGAAGGTTTAGGTGTATTCTCATCATCATTATCTTCCATTGCAAGCTGGACTTGGTCTGGGAAAAGGTTTGCTATGGTATTGTTTGCATTTTGCAACTCTCCAGAGATGTGTTCATATCTGTCTGCCAAAGCTCTGTAGGCCCTGTATGACTCCTCGACAAAGTTTATTAGCTCTGGTCTGTTCTTGTAGTACATCTCCGCCCTTTTGCCGAAGGAGTCTGCATCCTCTTCGATCACTATGAGAATGCTTTTCACCTTCTCCTCCATATCTGCAATTTGTCAAATTCATTTACTGGATGGGTTAGTAACAGAAAACCGAAAAGTCTCAAAATGTTTGTGTTTCCATTCATTATTAGTAAACAGCAGATTGATTAATGATGGAAAAAAAAAGAGAGAAAAATATTTATTCACTACATTCTTTTTTTTTTTGTTTTGTTTCTTCTTCTTTTCTCTTCCCTTTAGATAACATGACTTGAACCCAAAACCTAAGGTTGCAACAGTGAGCACCTTCTACTATGCCATGGGCTCTTGTTTATCTATCAATTCAATACATTCAGCCTTTTTCCTTTATTTCTAGGATAGAGATAAAAGGTTAAGATAGAGATAAAGGTTCGTGCCAACAAATCACAGGTTTAGATATTGAGAACACATAGGAAGTTCTCAAACTATCAATTGTTTAACTAATTAACAGAATGAATCATCATTATCCTGGCAATGAGGATGATAACAGTGTTGGTGATGTACCTCAGTAATGAGTATCATTTGAGTTCCACAAGAATAATAAATTATCAAAAAAAATTTCGTTCTTTAGAACAATATAATTGATAGTCTTATGTTTAATTTTCCATCAATTGACAGTAGAGAAAGAAGCAATAGCCCTGTTTGGATTCTTGGACTTGGTTACCTTGCATTCAATTTACTGTAAATCTAATTACCTGAAACTCTACTTGCCTAAAATTGACTATGACAAAGAACAAAGCAACTGTGACTTATCCAAATGCATGAACTCTTGTCTATGCGTAAACTGAGTTACTTAGATGGATAGAGATTCAAATAGCCCCAATATGTATGCATATTCCAAGCTCTAATCAATTTAACTATCCAATCAATATGAGATGGACATTAATCCAAGGACTAGAAAATATCACAGGTGTTTTCAATTATCACAATTGTCTTTCTTCTTTTCTTTTTAGTATTCCAGCTAAGGGGCTGGTCTTGAGACATTTGCAAATGCAAGGGGCGTACAACTCGCACATGTGAGGTAATAGGGACTCGTACCACTAGGGTAAGATGCCTTTCTCATCACCATTGTCTTTGTTAGACTTGCAATATGTCAACAAGTCAAGCCTGCTTGTAAGCCTTCTTGGCTTGGCTCCAGCTCTAGCACAGCTTACTGTCTCATAAGCTAAAGCTTGAGATGAGTCAAGGTGCATGTTAAGAGGCTCGTCTTGTAAGGCTCAATCTCATTCTGTCTATGCTTATTTTGTGTTAAGAGCCAACCAAATGAACTGACCCCTGGATTGAGGGCCAATTTTCTTTTTAATATAAAGTCGTTAACTTGTGGGCTTAGACCGAAGGGTTAGAGGCATGCTAGTGACCACATCTTTTATATATGGGTCCATTACGAGCGGATCTTTCCTTCCCCACTAAATCCCATGATCTGTGGGGCCCCAAGCATGCTCCAGCAGCCGGTGTGCATGGTCACAGGAATATCACCACATTTAAATAAATCCTATTTTAACACTTCTTTTATTGTAGATCTTAACATATCCAACTCTTGAGATTTAACAAGGTTGATTTTAGACTTATCCTTGTTTCTCCTAATCTTTTGTAACTAAGAGTGAATCCCACATACTGGTGCTCTAATTTTAATCATGTAAGTGCGACCGAGGAGTAAAACTTTCCAATACTTGATATGTTTGAGCTTGACTCAAGCTCGAGCCAGATATGCATTGCCATGCAACCCTCAGGCCTTGCTTGCTTGGGGTAGATTTCTAACAAGCCAGAGCTCGATTTAATACTATCAAGCCTAGCTTGAGTTGATGTAGCTGAGCTCAAGCTTGCCTACATTCAACTCAGCTCGAACTACAGGTGTTTTATTTTAGGGAAAATTTTAGAAAGGTATAAAACTTTTGGCTCATTTCCAAAAAAGCACAAGAAGATTTGGATATTTAAATATATATATATATATAAATAAAAGTTGTCCACAATTATCTCAATCAAGTCCTCCCCATAATACTTCTGAAAAATGACAGTTGGTCTTTTATTAACATCTTTTCTCCCTAACATCTGCCATTTTGATTTTGATGATCATAACCATTTGATGAAGCATGTTTTTTAGTCATTCGGAACCCCCTTTTTTAACCATCTTGCATGGAGGTAGATAAAGTGGGCTCCTTCCGGTCATTTGGGTTGGACTTAGTCATTTCTCTTAAAAGATTTATTAAACGAAAATTTTGAAAAAAATGATATAAGGGTATTTTTGTTATTTCTCAAAAAAAAAATTGGAGAGGACTTGATTAAAAGAATTGTTGAGAACTTTTATAACTTTTTGAAATATCCAACTCTTCATGCACTTTTTTGGAAATGAGCCAAAAGTTCTATACCTTTTTTGAAATTTTCACTTTGTTTAATCGTTAACCAAGCTTCGCTTGGCTTTGGTCATTTTACTCCCCTAAACTATGTGGCTACAAATCCATAGTTGAAACTCTTTATCATTACTAATAACCATAAATTTTCGGAGGAGGCTGTGGTTTCGAACTCCGAACTCGTGCTCCTTCCCTTGGACTACTTGCCCAGGTAGATGCCTGGCTTACCCCGTGCATTGGGTGTGGGTGGGTGGTTCTTCATGTGCCTGGGGAATAGTCGGTTCACGAAGAAGCCGGACACCCTCATCAGAAAAAAATAATGTTATGCAATATAGAAGAAGTTACAAAATAAGTTATTCTATCCGACTCAAGTGTTTAATTTATTAGCTATTGGTTAATTTTATTCTTATTCAAGGAATTAGTAAAACCCAAGCCATTTTTCTTTCTTTTTGTTAGGGGTGTTCATGGCCCAAATCGGGCCCCCACAAGGGATGAAAAAGTCAGACCCGAGGCCTCCCATTTAGTAAATTGGGCCAAATCGGGCTTTTTGTTGGTTTTTTGGGCTTTCTAGCAATTGTTTGGACAAGCACTCCTTACTGGGGTAAGCTGGGCCGTGATTTGGACTTTTATCACTTAATTCAAGCCCGATCCAAGTTTTTAATGGGCCCAGGTTCCATATCCTTGCGTGGCCCATGAGAACCCATACCTTTTGTTCTGGGAAAAACAAATACTAGAGTGTCAAATATTACATTAAGCGACAAGAGCCCGGAGCACAGATGGAATGTGTTCATTGTCATCCAAGAGTTTGTGAGTCATCAGCCCTCCGGTTAAGGAAGTAGACTTTGGGTGAGGTGAGGGAGTCCTCGGGTGAGGAAAGTAGACTTCGGATTAGGTAAGGTGGGCAGCCAGGTAAGAACAGACGGCTCTTACCACTGGGGTAAGAGGTCGCTTTTCACTCATCAGTCACATTAATGATAAGGAAAAAGAAAAAACATGATTTGTGATCTAATGAAAGCACGGATGCCAATGGACAGCTAAGGATTTCGTTCATTACATTTACATCCCCATCATGCGTGGATCGCCACAAATGGGCCTCAAGGGATCCATCCACACTGCTAGGGCTATAAATGGCTCAGGCTCAGGTGAGGCCCAACCAGTCCCAAAAAATGGTCTCAAATTTTTTTTTAAGTGGATCCGGGTTGAAGGAGGACCACAAAACCTATAGAGTTCGGTTTTTTGGGTCATGCCATATAAGCTTAAATAACATGTAAGAACTATAAAATCTTCTATAAGAAATATTATTTACATAATGTTTCAGATGGGTAGATCATCATAGTATTAAGCTCCATAAAATCCCAGGCCTTCAACTCAAATCCAACCAGTCAAATCAATATTTGGACTCAGATCCAATCTTTTGTTGGGTCGGGTCCAGGCTTGCCGACCCAGAATAAACTATTACATTGATTTCTGATCACCCCTCATTTCTTCTTCTTCATCTCCTTCTCTCTCTCCTAATAATCATGCTATCCATGTTAATGAGTGTCTAGAAACAATTGTTTCACCAAATCAACCAGCAGAAAGAAGCCATCAATCATGAGAATTGTGTGTTATTGTTAATTACAAGGTTGGATCATCCAAATTCATACAACTAGGAAAACAGAGAAAAATGACTACAATGAATCCCACTTTGGCCAATTAACTAGTTTCAAAACACCAACATGAAAATCACAGAAATTATTTCCAATATCATTATAAGAAATCAACCCACAACAAACAGAACCCATGTATCAAAATCCAATGCCAACAAATACATCATATCATATATCAATCAAGCAACCAAAATCAGATCAAAGTGCCCAAAATTAAAGTAGATGAAAGGTACCCTCTAGGCTCAGTCGCAGCCATTTCCCTTGCTTTGATTTGAGGTGGCTGGTCCATGACCAGGAAGAGACACTGTTTGCAGCTCCTTGCAACATCTCTCTCTCTCTCTCTCTCTCTCTCTCTCTCTCTCTCTCTCTCTAGAGAAATGAGATTGGCCCCATGGGAGAAACCTTAGAGGCAAAAGAGGGTACCAATTCTAAGTCATTACCTTTTTACATGTCTGAAACTATCAACAAACAAAACCAATACTATGATGTTTGCGTTCTTTTTTATCCTTTTGTGGGCTAAATTTGGAATGTTTTGAATGTGTACAAGAGAGAAGACATAATATAGGCCGAAATAAGAGGGCCAACATATGGAGAGGAGCCAAACAAGGGGTTTGGAGAATGTGCCATGGCAAGATCTAGGCCGGCCAGGATGGCAGAGACATAAGGGTTATCATGTCTATTTTGCAAGCTGCAGGTGGCTAAAAACTTGCATTCATTTATCAATGATCATAGCCATCGTCTCATGAGAGGCCCTCAAATATAAATATCCAAAGAAACAAGTTCCAACCCTTCATTTTGCAAAGTCACTGACCATAGTTCTAATAAATGGCTAGAGTAACTAGTTTCAACATTTATTTTGCATTCGCTTGATTCAATGGTCGTGATCATCGAAACAAATTGCACAATAGGCCATATGCAGTCCACATTCTATCATTTTTATCTGACTCCCCACCAGTTGACAAAGACTGGGGTCCACCCGGCTGGACTAGATCATTTCCCTCTAAAATGCAATATATTTCGGACCTACTTCTCCCCTTCTATCTTATGGAATCATCTCCTCCCAGGAGACCCCATTGGGGCCCATCCAGATGCTGCCTATAATTGGCAGTAGGGGATATGGAAAGATTTCAAGATAGAAGGGTTGGGCAAAAACAAGTCAGCCCCATCATACTATGCAAACTTATTTTAATAAAGCCTGAAAGTTTAATGCTTTGATTTAGTAGTCTCAAAGTTATATGGTCTTTTTAGCTATCTGTACAATCTTTTGATTTTCAATCCAAGGACGAGAAAAGATCAGACTTGTGTCAATTGGGCCTGGGCTATGGGGTGGCAATGGATTGGGTTAGGTTGGGTACATTCTAATCACCACACGTATAAGCCCAACCTTAACCCGACATAATCCAGTTGGATACCGTATTTCTTGAGCCCTGTTAGGGTTGGATTGTCATCTTGTAGAATGATTCACAAAGGGTAGAGTTCCAAGTCACTTTAGGTCACGAGTACGTGTGGACTCAACCTGAATAAATTGGGGTGGGAAGGGTTCAGATGAGATAAGTGACTGTGTGTGAACTCCACCAGAACCTGGCCCATTCATTAATCGAGGTTGGAAACATGAACCCAAACATTAGACCTATTGGGTTTGGTCAGGAATCACTCACCACCCATAGTTGGACCTATCAAGCAAATGATAACATGGGACACTGGCATATGACAGCAAACCAAAAAACTCGGGCCCATAATGGGTGTGCCACACAATAAAATTGAACAGTAGTAAGTGCAGCCAAACTGATTAGAGTATAATGGCTAAGAAGATGATGAACCATCATCCTACTAACATGCCTGGACTCAAAGGCCTTCTGTCACGCAAGAAAATCTATTTCAAGGACTTTCTTTGTGCAGCATGCTCCACCGATTTCTGCTTTCACAGAAAAGAAGAATCCTATATTCCTACTCCATTTCCTCATGGAAATTGAAAGCAAAGAGGAATCCTATATTCCTACTCCTTTTCCTCAAGGAAATTTTCCTCCGTCACAGAATCCTCTCACAATGCACCCAAATGCACCCAAATCAATTGAGTTCCGTCCAGCAGCCGGGATGAAATGAGCTATCTTATCCTCTACACGTGCACACTATAATTATACAGATGCCCACATATCCAAACGAATGCACTTGGAAGTAGAAAGTTGATCCATTCAAGGAACCTAAGTTGCTCGGCGGCAAGTGCTACTACCCATATATAGTTATGTACAACGCTATTTACATAAAGAATTTACACACACTTTCTCATCATATATGTGGCTAAAGCAAATCCTACTTCTGAATAGAGAGAGAAAGAGAGAGAGGAAAACAATAAACTGAATTGGTTTATCGAATCAGCAGAGACATCTACACTTGGAACTCATATCCCACCTCCCTCCAGCGTTGTTCCTTCCCTCTAGTATTTTAAGTTCTTCCCCTATAAACATATGGTTTCATTTGTACGCTTCCTTGTCAGATATCTTCAAATCCACCAAATTGCTTGCCACATTTAGCTGAGATTGGGGCTTGGATAATGGCTTGGGATCTTCATTTATAACAGGGCCTAGCTGATACTTAGATCGTAGAGGACCTCAGCTGTTCTGAAGAGAAGAAAGCCACTCTTCTATACACTTCTTGCTCTCTGCATGACAAAACCAGACGAGTATCTTAGCAAGATTAAGAGATTTTAAACCAGTGTCGTAAAATAATCCAAATTGAAATTGGGAACAAGCAAAAAAATAATAACAATAATAATCCAGAAAGTAAACATGTCAGGGACAACACTAGAGTCAAAGCAATCAATGAGCAATTAAATTAGAAACGCTACAACATACAGCTACATGAAATATAAGAAGCTAGTTCCTCAGTTCTTCAAAAGAATATTTTTTTTCAGTTCAAGCTCGTGTCATGCATAGGAACCCGGACAATTATGGCAAGCAGTGGGTAAAAAGGGATAAGGGAATCAAAAGAATGAATACAGCAGGAAGAGCCACCATGGATAAAAAGGTTTAAAAAGCTAAATGGACCTATTGGAAAATGATGAGAAATAAATGCATATTATGACAACATAGCCCATTTGCCCTCAAAGATCCATTTCTCCTGTAGAAGGAGATCACTGACTGTTTAACTTTGAATGAGTTTGCATACTGCCATAATGACCAGAAAACTCATCATGCTATGCTCTTATGCCCTAATGTAGTCTAATTCTTCTTTTGCCAATTGGTTGTGGCCCATAAAAGATACCAAGGCACTTGAAATAAACACAACTTTGTACCAAATTTACCCAAGCAATCCACTCGTAGGTTTCCAAAAAATTGATTAGGTCAAAGCATGCCAACTCAGAAAATCGAGTAAATGATAGCTGAACTCAGCAAGTCAAGTAAATGACAGCTGAGCCGACTTGACCTGGCCATACAATGAGTAGAGGCATGCAGCTGACTAACTAATCCCAATACCCAGCCCGAGTCAAGTGTCTGACTCGGCTAGTTAAATGACTCTCCATGTCATTAGATTGTTCAGTAGAATCAGTATAAAGTTCAACAACCAAAACACGATGCAAGCACCTCCTACTATCTAAGTGGATACCACAGAATCTGCATGAGTTCGTTATTATATGTATCAATATTTCCAAAGAGATGGCTGTATGCTATCGAGTTTGTACATGTCAAACCAAGTTATTTATGATAGAAAGAACTTCATATATTTGAACTTCACCTCTTCTCACGTGCCTATCAAAAATGTATCCATCAAATTGATGACTTGAATTAATAGACTGCCACAAGTCATTTCAACTTGTGAGTCTATTAACAAAAGTGTAACCAAATTAATGCCTAAAATTAATATACTGTAAGGTCCACGTGTTCAAATTTATGATTCAAATTAGTGCGCAAGCCCTTATGTTGAGGACATTTAATCCTTTGAAATAAACAAATATTAAGAAATTATTTCCAATGAAATTTCATATCCCAATTAGTAATATAATTTCATCTTCTCCTCTTTCATCTCTAAGTTAAACCTAGAATGATAACAATTCATGACTCGTTACTTGTTATACTAGGTAGATGACAATTTTTTTTCAAAATTATGTTTATAATATTTTTGGTATTTTAATATACTTTTTTCAATGGTTTAATTCAAATAAAAATCGACATCAATCTCAAGTCAACGTGTTGGCTCCAAACATGGACTGCCATTATCAAGTCAAAATTCAAGTGAGCAAGCTATGGTTCAGATCATCTGAATGATGTGACAGAGCGATGCATCATGGCCCTTTCAATCCAACGACCCTTTCCATCAAATGCAGGCCCCACTGTCCGATGTAAAAGGCCTTTGCACCACAATATGAAGCAATATACAACATATCAATATTTCTTGTGCATGTGCGTGTGCTTGCGTTTGTGTGTGTGTCTGAGAGAGAGAGAGAGAGAGGACTAGAGTTTTTGGATGAAAAGCAACTCATAGCCATGCAACAGGATGAGGGGACTAGTCTTATCAATTAGAAACACAGCATGGCCATGCAACTGGATCATTGAGCCACAAACAATAAAATTACGCATATTACAAAAAGGAATTCCCCAAATCCATGGTCATACACCACTAAAGTTTGGACACGTAATTTACATCAGTTGGGACAAAATATTATGATGTTTCTCTAAGAGGAAGTAAAATGAGAATCCATTGGTAAGATCATTCAGGAAGGAGGAACCACCAAATCGCAATGAACTATGCCCAAATTGACAATTAACTATCCCAGATACCTTTCTAAGATATTTGTTGGATTTTGGGACAGATTTTGTTACATCTCTCATGAAAAGTTTGAACAAAGTGGCCATACTATTTGATAGAGGTCCAGAAGATTTGAACACCTCCTACTATCGTTTTCTTGAGCACAGGCCCTGTTATCTTTAATTTCACATTGTTGTTCTTCCTCATTTCCCTGTAAGGCCATTCATTCGAAGCTATGATGGCAGAACCGAGCACATATAGGGGGGTCAGGGATGGATACGGCTATCTCATCAATAACATGAAATTTCAATTTTGATATTTAAAAAATAAACAAATTATTCCTTCTCACCAATAACACATCGCTAAAACAATCTGCTTGTGACTATGTATAGTCCTTTCTAACATTTTTATTTTTTATTTTTACATTGGAAAGTAACAAAGCTAACAGAACTCAATCAATAAAAAAAAGGGACTTAGTACTCAACATATTTAACACAATAGAACTCATTATTATTTGTGTTACCTAATAGTACTCGATCAAACAAGGACTCAAATTATGGTCTTGGTTGGAAGATTGATTAATGAGTTAGCCTTAAAACAGCACTAATATATGTACCACGTATCATAGCTAATCTAGAAAGAAATATAATCAGACATTAAAAGGCACTTACCAGCAGAATACCCATTCGATAAATTCGCCGATACAATGGCACCCAACAACTGGTTCTTCGAATCCTCCATTAGCTCGCTGCGACCGCGCCCATAGCACGGCACCAGCACCGCAAAACTGCTCTCCAATTCGTCTTCGCTCAGGAAGTCCGGCGCATGCGGTTCCAACCATCCAATTGACCAGTCTGAATCATCAGACTCTGATCCAGACATACACCCCCCATCTGATGGCACCAAAACCAGATCATACTCACGGTCAATTCTCCGTTCTTCCCTGCTCTGCCATTTCTTCTTTACTCTTCTCGATGTGGAGTGCATCTTAGAGCCTCTAACTGGAGGAAACTTGAGAGAATCTGGCTCTCGAATGCCCAAACCGAAATCAGAAGAGGCATTCAAAGGGGAACCAGAAGAAGCAGTTCCCTCATGATCTTTCCCACCCCAAGACCACCAAGAGAGACGGGTAAAAGCCAGAGCCATTTTGATTTTTGAAACAACCCCACAGAAAGAAAAGCTACCCAATATATAAAAAGATGAATCCTATCCTCTTGATATGGGGTTCCAACAAGAAGAAAGAAAATGAGTTTAATGCCAGTATAAAAACCCCAAGACACCAAATTCTCGGGAAGCTGCTATATTTAGAGAAAATTCATCATCATCATCATCGTCATCATCATCACCATCATCATGAAAGCAAGCCTTTTATCCTATCATCTTGGGTAGGCAAAAATAATACAAGAGAGAGAAGTGTATCTTTAGATTGAAAAAAGGCAAGATAAACCAACTCAAGTTCTTAGCTTTAAGCATCAGAGCTGGAGTTGCAAGATATATGCAATAATAAAATGAGAATCAAAATCATTTCAACTAAAAAAAAAAAACCCCAAAGGTGCAAATCATCAAATACCAATCAAGTAAAGCTCTCCATTTCTTTGAAGAAAAAATAAAAAGAAATGAAAGCAGACAGCAGCTTTACTGTGAGTCAACTAACACAATTGAAAGAACAGCAAGAAAACCCAACTCAATCCCTAAAAGAAGAGATTTTTAAGCTCAAAAGGACCAAAAAACACCATCTTTTTCGGTTTTTTCTTCTCAAAAGAATCTAAAATCACCCAACACTTCCAAAATTAGACAAAATAGAATACAAAAAGAAGAACCTGACCTATTTTTTCTCTCTCATCGGCCAAATAAAACACAAAACCCCTTCAAAAATCAGTTCTTGAAGCAAAAGAAGTCATATTTCTCATCAAGATTTAGATGCTGCAACAAAAAAAGAAACCCCCAAAACCATCCCTCAATCTTCAACTATCAAAAACATTGCCTTTTTTTAGAGAAAAACCTTCTCCAATCCCAATCACTGATGAATAAAACCAAACATCGAAGAAAATCCCCCAAATCGAAGAATTCCGATTCACGTTATGAGGTCGGAAATGGGATTTTCAAATTGAAGCCCCTTGAAATCTGAAACCCTAGGTTTCGACTTCAGAAGCCCAGAAATCTCTCTCTCTCTCTCTCTCTCTCTCTCTCTCTCTCTCTCGCTCCGAGAAAATCGGTTGAAATGGTATGCCCGTCGGCTTCTTGACTCCGTTCGATTTATAGTCACATGATGCAGTTGCAGAGAGTCCCTCTGCAGAGGACGATCGGACGGTTGAAACTGAAATGGGACAGGTATGAGTGCTGAGAGCCGTCCGATTCGTGTGGACTATACCGCAATCGAGACAAGATGTTAAAGATAAGAAAAAACACTGAAGGTGAATTCTCCATAATACCCTCCCTCCATGTGTCTTTTCTTCGCCTCCGTGTGGGTCCCACGTGCGATCGTCCGAATGCATTGAAGCTAAGAGTCCGTCCGATTCACGTTCGCTGCAAGTATAAATATAAATTCTCATAAGCACCCGCTCAATTGCATTTTTGGAATAAAAAAAATAAAAAAAAATCAATAATTAGATATTTTATAGGTGGCTAATGTAGACCGGATGAAACAGTATCCATATGAGGTCAGAAATTTAATAGAGGTTTTGACATGTTGGTTCTCCTTAAATTTGATTTTTTTAATTTCATAATAGAAATTTAGAAAATGTAACGAAAGTCGCTAGACTCGTGATGATCAATGTATTTTTTAACTTTCTTCCTAGATCATATCCCATTATATGATGGGATTTATCAATTTCGGTATCATATACTTCTACAACTAGTAAGCGAATTCATGCTTTATATATATATATATATATATAACACAAAAATGATATACACTAAAAGGTAAATATACATTTGATCATCATTTCTCATGTCTCATCGCTTGGAATTTTTTTTTCTCTAAAATACTGCATAAAAGCCATAACATTATGGGACAGCAGCATAATATCATGAGATCTAATGGTTTCTTTGACATACATTCTTTTCGTTAATGGGATGTAGCGCAAAAAAGCTTAAAAAGATTTGACCATAGTCAACCGACTTTGGTGATATTATTCAAATTTCGGTCATTAAATTTAAGAAGATCAATTTTAAGGAATACTAATAAGTCAAAATCCCAAGTAAATATGTAGGATGGTTAAAAATGAAGATTAAGCGTCGATTCTTAAAATTAAATATTATATTTTTTTTTAAAATAAATAAAAACCAAAATAAGAATTTTTTAAATTTTACTTTTAAGTTTTTTATTAATTTCTAATGTATTCAATTTTCATGTATTTTAATGGAAATAAATCCAAAGTGACCTGTGTGATCCTAATTCCTAACTGAGGAGGTATTTTATCAAATTGAAGAGGTAGGTCGAATGGGGGCTATGGGCGGGCCTCAGTCTGCAATCGGCATGTTGTCTTTTTTATTTTTGTTTCTTCATTGTGATGGACTGAGGTGGGCCACGTGCCCGTTTTGTCGAGCGTGACATGAGTCTCAGTGGTCAAAATATCTGCCACGTCGGGCTGACGACGTGGACTTCTGCAGCAAACTATTGATAGCGCGTTTGTGCGGTTCAAGAAAGTAACACGTGGTTCGGCCTCAAGTTCATTCGCTTTCTCGTTTTGACGGAAATGCCCCTACTCTTGGGGATTATTTACGAGGGGTTTGTGTGGAATTGGTGGAAAGTGCAAAGGTTGTCTGATCCGATTACTTTTTGGCCTTTTTTTTCATTTCAGTGGCACACAAATTTTTATTTTTTCCATTCGAGAAATTTATCTCTTTTTTTTATTACATTTTTATTTCTTTATGAAATGACTAAAATATCTGTTATACCACAAAAACTCAAAACATATTTTCTCTTTTAACATACAAGTTCATCTTCTTTCATATCCCATTCTCCCACCCATCTCACCATTCACTTCTCACTCTCCACTTCCCTCACACAATGGTTTTGGACAACCCATTTTTTTCCATTTTCTGCTCTTGGACAATTCACCTTTTTCATTCCATCATCCTCTGTTTCTTTGTTATTTTTTCGTATTTTTGCCACTTTTTTTTTATTTTTTTTTTCACTTGGAACAAGTTGTACATCCTGATATATATGGTCTTTCAGACCTGAATTGAATGCATATGCTCGAAAGTGCAGTACCGAACATATTTTGTACGTTCGTACTACAGTACCGAACAGTCACAATTTCTGCTGCGATGAAACATTCAAATCAGCCCAAATGCCTGAAAAAGTACTACCGTTGTTTGTAAAAGCTTACATTGAATGCGAATTTATCCCCCATAATAAATTTTCATGAAAAAAAGGTAATCTAAAGTTGATGAAATGGTAAAGAAGATATGGGGAAGAAGAATGAAATAATAATGGTGGAGAAAGATTTTTACCTTTGGAAGATGAGATAGTGTAGAGGATTGGGAACACCGGAGGAATGCCGGAGAAACTGAGATGTCAGAGATGTAGAGAGGTTCGGTAGTAATTTGTGTGTGGGAAGAAAGAGAAGAGGATGTGTATGAGAAGAAACAGGGAAATGGAATAATGAGTAATTTGAAAATTTTTTATGTGTGTGGAAAGAAGTAATATAATTTTTAAATTATAGTGATATATGTAAAGAGAATTTGTATGGGAAAAAAAATTCTATTGCCAATAGAATCTCCCTTTCCATACTAGTATAGTCTTTCAATCGAATGGGTTAAGGGGGTCCAACTGAGTCTTTACCGAGTTTTGATCGAGTCAAGCTGCTTATGACTGTGTCTGGCTAAAACATGATAAAAACCAAGTTTCCCACTGCCACTGGCCTTAAATTTCATACCGAGTTGAGTAACTCAGCTGAGTTTAACAGAGTCTCGGCTTGCTTTAGATTATAGTCCTAATGTCGTGGCAGTCTATCCATTCCTGAGAGCATTCTTCTTAAACAAATCTAATCATTAAAATTTGACAAGTCTCATCATTATCATCACTGTTAAGTATTGAAAACTTTTCTATTTGGATGTGAGTGTGACTTTGAGGATTATATACATTACTTCACACTTAAGATGCCACTTTTAACTACTTCATTTCAAACTGCAATATGACAAGGGTGGCTCTCCACTTATCCTATGAGCAGATTGCAAATGGTCTATATGCAATCCTACTCAGAGGACTCACTAGGATGAAAGCTTATCAGTGCGGGGAGGACGAATGGATAGTCATCCTCATGGATAATGGAGATCCAAAAGGTGGGCCGCACCAAATTATCCGAATCCTTGATTTAACAACCTTAGCGTGTAATGGTATCTTAACTCTAGGTTTTCTTAAAATTCAATCCAACGGTGGTTGATGGTTCGATGAGGGTAAATTTGTGCCCGATGTCAGGTCATGGGATGAAAAGAGTATCAAAGGGTCTGAATTGATGAAAGGTGGGCTCAAGTGGGCCCACGACACTGTACTGCACTTGCTCATAGCATATTTTTCAAAATATGACTACTTGTTATCACTACAACTGAATGCAAAATAAGTAGAATGTATGGAGCCGTAACCCCCCCCCCCCCCCCCCCCCCCCCCCCCCAATTTCTGAAAACCCCCTAAGTAGTAGGAAATTATATATTTTTTGGGAGCTGCCATTGCCACATCCATAGTTGCTCCTTGCACATCCCTTCTTTGTATACAACCAAAACTCTATAGAAAATGCTCATTGCACAACCCTCTTTTCCCAAACTGCCCAAACACCGCACATTCCCTTTATCTTTGCATAGCTATCTCTTCCCTCCGCACCCGATTCAAACGTCCAACACTTGGACCTCTTGTGTTTCATCTCTTCCCTCCACACCTGATTTTCATTATTAGTTGACGTTGCACCCAGAGGAACCTTCAAACAAGAAGTTCCATCTATTGTCTTCTTCCTCTTCCATTTTTGCCCTCTCTCTTCTCACAAGCAATGTACGTTTTCTATCCCTTTCTACATCTCCATCTCCTTTCATTTTGGCTTTTGATGCATAATAGAGAGGAGGGTTAGCCCTAAAATGTCTAAAGGGGACAAGGAGATAACCAATCGCTCATTCCTTGGTCAATCGCTCGGCGGCGAAGTTCTTTTTTCTGGTTCGAGGTCAGCTGAATACGGCCGAACAATATCATTGTTGTTCGGACCTGAAAGTCCGAATAGACACGAACCAAAAAAAAAAAAGCCTTTGCCATCGAGCAATTGACCAAGGAATGAGCAATTGATGACCTCCTTGGCCCATTTAGAACTTTTGGGGCCAGCCCTCCTCTCTATTATGCATCAAAAGCCAAAATGAAAGGAGATGGAGATGTGAAAAGGGAGATGAAGATGTGAAGGTGAGTTGCGGAGGAAGGTATCGAGATGGAGATGTGAAAAGGGAGATGGAGATGTGAAGGTGATTTGAGGAAGAAGCTCTTGTTGCAGAAGTGGGAGGGGAAGATAGATGGGAGGAAAGATGTGTACAAAGAAATTGGATGAACCCTAAAACTATTCGTCATGTCCATTTTCGTAAATTCACAGGTAGGTATACTTGACTTCAAAACATTAAATGTGTGAGGAGCAATGAGGGAAGTGGCAATAGCATCTTCCTATTTTTTCACATATGGCTCCGACAAAATTTTAAAAAAAAAACCCTTATATATTTTGAAAACTATATGCTTTATGTTGCCTCATAAGAATTTTTCTTCTACATAGCGGCCTAACCAAGAAACAATTACTAGGTTCACCCCTGCATGTATCTACATTTAATAATTACAACAACGATAACAATAAGTTTATGTAGCTAATACTCAAGATATTGCTTGAAAATGGCTAGTTGTTTTTGTTTTTACTGCAGTCTATCACTGTTTTCCACTGATAACATTTAGGGTGTATTTTATGAGATGAGTGGAATCCATGGTAAAGAGGAAAGTTATTCCGGTTTTTTGTGTAGTCGTTTTTTCATCATTTGATGGACACATTTCCTTGCAAAAAAGGAATAAATAAACTAAAATTTCCTTAATTGGGGGATTTCATTTTCCTATGTGAGGAGAAGGCCTACAGGGTCTCACTCACAACAATGTAGATTCGCATAGAGCAAAACCCTCTTGCTTGGGGTTGTCAATCCGGCTCTTTGATGAGGGGGCCCGGCCCGGCTCACAAAAGCCCACCAAACGAGGGCTTTTATTTTTGTCCTAAAGCTTAAAGGTAGGGTAGAACCTGATTTTGAAAAGCCCGCATCCTTGAGGGCTAAGCTAGGGCTTGACCAAGCCAAGCTAGGCCCGGCCCGGCCCTCTTTCCATTAATATATATATATATATATATATATATGAAAATTCTCAAAAATGCCCCTTTTTCCACTCCTCTTTTTTTGTTCATTGGGCCCGTGTTGAGTTAATTTAGTCTTTTCACACACACTACCCCACCATGAATAGTCACAAGTCCAATTGTCATCTAACTTTTCCTCACTATTGGATTGAAATCATAGTAATGTGATACATCTAAACCATTAAATTTCAGAGCCATAGATCAAAAGGTTATAATGATCTTATGGACTCAAGATTTTGCATAGGGATAAGCTTCATATATATCTTTCCACCCAATGGACATCCATGATCATCATGCATCCCAATGGGTCACAACTAGGACGGGCGTTTTTTTCCTAAAAAATGATCGGGCGTTGTGCAGTGCTCCCCATATATATATATATATATATAAATATATATAGGCTCTCCTAAGCTCAAGTTTATAATGAAATTTCGTAAGCTCACGCTTATGGGGCCCACCCTTGGTTCATCCAAATGGACCAAACACAGGATCTCTCTGAATTGTACATGTCCACCAACTTTCGATCCGATCCGAATTTATTGGACCGTTGGATTGACCGTGTACCGATCCGAATGGACTGTTGAGCATTAAACTTATGGGGCCCCAGAAACAGAGGATAAAAATCACGGTTGAGGCTAATTGTTTGAAGAAAGGAGGGTCCTAGGGAGTCCTTGAAATCCCCCCCATCCCCATGTGAATCTCCAAGTGGGCCCCTCCACACACTTGAGCTTGCCTTATCTTAAGTTTGAGCTTAGGAGAGCTGCCCATATAAAAATATATATATATATATATATAGCAATGGTTTCTTTAGATTTTAAATTTGGGTTACATAGCTATATTTTTATTTTAAATCTTCTATTTCCACTTAATAAAAATAATCTCTTTTGTCATTTTGAGAAAATTATTGAACAAAACCAACCCTTCAAAACTTATTTCTCAAACAAACGTCTTACTTCCATCTTATTCCCCCTGAAACTATAACATATATTATCAAACTTCTTACTTACATAGTTGAGGTTAATATTTTACCCTCACAAGCAATTATAGTTATAAAGATAAATTACAGTAGCAATACCAAAAGTATATCTTGGATGGAGTTTGTTGTTTTTATTATGTTAGGACTTTTTTAGGTGCATTGAAATGAAATAGAAAAAATAAATGCAGAAAAGTGCTTGCATTATAAAATTGAACTTTAGTTAGTTTAGTTCATCTTCATTCTCTCTGCCTTTTCTCTATATTTGAATAGACCTTTAAATTCATATAAAATAGAAAAATATAATATAAAGGTTGTGAGATTATTTCAATACATTTCACATTCTGGACTGGAATCATTACAAAGAATGTATTGGTCATGGTTGGAACCTATGGGTATTAGACGATACATCATGCTTTTAGCCTAGCTTAGAAGAATTTTTATTTATTTATTTTATGTTTTACTTTATAACAAATATTTTACCACGCCATGACATGATGCCTTTTGCATTGCATTATCAATCCCTATTTAGGCAAAGGAGGAGGTCTAACATAAGTTGAAAGTTGGTGGTGTAGGAAAAAAATTGTATATACATATATGTATATATTTTATAAAAAAAATAACTTTCTTCTCTTTTGGCCTTAGCCCTTGAGGGTAGGATAAGTGCCTAGACATAATAGGCCTGCCGAGGGCATCGAGGGCTTTGGCTCAACCCGCATATGTGAGGATAGGTAAGGATTTATCGTGGCCCGATCCAGGCCTAGCCCTTTGACAACCCCACTCTTGCTGCACAAACACACCCTAATGAAACTGATATTTGAAAATAAGTAATCTACCCCAACTCTCTCTCCCATATGAGTGTGCTACAAACCATACTTTAACATTCCATGTGCCTATAATTTATGTCAATGCACCAAGACATGCAGTTAGGGCTTGTTTGGCAAATTTTATCTGTATCAAATAGATATGTAGATAACAGATCTATGTAGAATAGATTTATGTAAAATAGACATTTTATAAATAGATCGTTTGGTAAAACAAATAAACAGTTTGAAATAGACACTTCATTAATTTGACTGGTAACACTCTCCACCAGTTTCTCAAGAAATATGAGGAATCAAGGGTTAGAATTTGATCTCTTAGGCTTTTTAAGCATTTGAAAGAGGTTCAACGGTTCAGATCTTGCTAAATGGACCCACATATATCGAGAATTCATATTTAATGGTTTGCATTTTATCACAAATATCTCAATAATGGTATATCATCAATGGCTGATATCTGACTCTATGGTTGTGTTAGATACTCTAAAGAGATTGAATGGTCTGGATTATTGGTTGAGACCGAATCATTGAGAAAAATGAGAAAAAACAGGACAACTTTGTCATCATGTGCAAACCCAGCAATTGAGACACAAGAGGATCAATGTTCCACGGTTTCTCGTGAATATCTGGAGATCCATAAGGAGTTAAGAGCTGATAGTTGATATTATTACCATTCTTAGGCTTCTTAAGCGGATCAATGGTTCAGATCTTGATTTAGGGGCCCACAAAGTACAAAAATCCAAATCTAAGGGTCCACATTTTTTCACAAATATGTGGAGATCATTAAGTGATCACTGATTCAAATTTGGTCCCCTGGCCGTTCTTAGGGTAATGAAGATTCTAAACGGTTTTGATCATCATTTAGGGCCACGAATGTTAAAAGAATAAAGAAAAAAGGGACTGCCGGAAAATACACTGTGGCAGCATGTCCGTCTGCTTCAGGCACTATCAACTGTGTCAAAAAGAACTATTTTTCAGCCCATATGAAATAGATGAAAAATGTCCGTCGTCTGGCTGAAATAGATATGTGATGTGCACCATCCAAATGGTCTAAATTTCTAAAACATCTGTATCAAAGAACGTTAAAGACATATAGACCTTGAAACTAGAGATGTCCAAACGGCACCTGAGTTCCCATTTCAGACCCTTTTCCTTCGTTGTCTGTTGCAAACCCATTTTGGAGACCCTCATTCCTTATTTTGTGTATAGCCACCCACATCATTTGCAGGACCAAACCATGTCATTACTTGCTTTGCCTCTATTGCCACTTGACACTTCTATCTATGCTTGTATGCTTATATACCTATTACCACTTTGCCCAGGATTGTTCAATGATACTTGTGCCGGTGGGTTGTTCAATGATACTTGTGCCGGTGGGTGGGTAGATGGCAAAAGTATCACATTTTATCATTTTGTCCTCGTAATTGTCAAACAGGCTGTACATGGAAAGGGGTTATCCAATCGTGTGAAGCCTACTCCTGCCCTTGTATTTGAGACACTCCCATTAGAAACAGCTGGCATGAAAAATTGGGATGAAGTCATAGTGTATTCATGGGGCCATTCTCCCAACTGACCTAGTGCGCTTTATAGAAAGTGGGCCCTTCATGTGAGCTTAAATGGGACTCAATCAATTCAGGGTGGTTGTGTATGGAGGCTGATATAAAAGAATGGTAAATACATTTGGATCAGATAATTCCATCCTCCTCATTTTTAAAGCATCAATTTAATGACTTTCTAATTGTACTTATTTTTTTATTATTAAGATTCAATAATTGTTAACAGTTAGATCAGTGTCAAATGATGATGAATGAAAGTTTATGGCCATTGAAAGAAGAAATGCTTGGATTTTTCAAAAGTGGGCCTCACACTACTAAATAAAGAGGGGACAAAGCAGGCTGATTTGAGGAAAGCCTCAATTTATATTCTTAATATTAATAGAGAAGTGTAGTCATGAAATATGACTTTTTTTTTTCTTTTTTTTTTTACCCAGCTTAGGATGCTGTGTCCAACCCCTCTTGTGAGAGAGTAGACTTTGGGTGAGTTGAGGGAGGCCCCTAGTGAGAGATGAAAATCTCGGCCTAGGCAGCATGGCCCTCCAGCGAGGAAAGGTGCAGGCTCGAACCCAAAACAGGCACATAAGAACCCACATCTCTTACCACTAGGGTAAGAGGGAGTCCCTTCATTTTGGTAACATGATGAAATATGACTGTTGGTATCAAGGAAAGAGACAAGGAAAGAGGACAAGGGCAATCCCTTCATTTTGGTAACACGATTTGTCAAAAAGAACGGGCCATAGATTCCACAAAGAAAGATCACGGCAATTTCTTCCATGGAATGGAGCACCTAAAAAAGAAGAAAAACACACCTAGAAGAAAGTGGGAAGAAGAAAAATAAGAAAGAAGCTTTTCTAGCTTGGATTCCTCTTATCACTAATAAACACGTCACTTCTCTATTGGTTGCTTTGCTGCAGGCTTTTGTTTTGAGCTTTGCTTTGCTTCTTGTCCATCTCTAATACCTAAAGAGAGCATTTAGTTGTTATGAACTTATGATAGGAGGATTGGTGAAGATGTTTGTTGAAAATCAAGAGATATATAATACCAATTGGGTGTCTTTGCTAATTAATCATTGAGGCTCTTTTTGTAACCTTCCTTTTGGATAGCAATAGGAATGGGCCAGGCTAAAATGGGTACTCCACCTCCATTAAGGGTGAGTTTGTGTGTTTGTTTTTTATATATTTATCAATTGAATATAAAGCAAAAAAAATCGCCTAGCACAATTGATATTTAATATTGGACATATGTGAAAGTGAGAGTCATGATGTACATATCCTATTGTAAAATAGGATTCTTATCTTACAACTTTTTTTAATAAGAAGATTAACATATAACCAATTATCAAACCTAACCCAACTCATATTTATTACGGAGGTAGGTTTGGTATAACATATTATAAAACCGTCGTGATTGGGTCAGGTTAGACCGGGCAGGTGTTGGTTAGGGAGGGTTTGGGTTTACTTAACAGTTGCCAATTGCCATCCCTGCCATTGAGGCAGAGATAAGCAACACTCCCACTAAGGAGTTGTGAATTGATTCTTTTGTAAGACTGGGACTTCAATTTTTCCCTCATTGTATGAGCACCCAAGCTTAAGATATTGCAACCAGAGCAGCTCTGGAAAAAAAAGGGGAAGTTGATAGACTGACTTTTATGTCAATCTTCAATTATAATTTACTGTTGCAAGTCTCAACTCTTATGTCAATCTTCAGTTATAATTTAATGTTGCATGTCTCTGTCGTTGAGTTTAACTATGGTTTATGCAATGGTCTTGGCTTTTAAAAGGGGATGAATAAACACTAAGGTCCCATTTTTTTGAGATTGTGTATTGATTTTGTTTTATTTGGGTACGCTCGAAGAGAAGCCCTGGCCATATGAAAAACAGCCAGCTCCCGTAAGATCAAGAACTTAGGAATAAAGCCTAGACAAATAGGTGAGAAACAGGTAACCAACCAACCAGACAACCCATTATTTTCAAGCACCGAATCTTCGAAAATGGTAAGAATGCCTTTCTATGAAGTAAAGATCCACGAAGGCATAAACTTGTCGTCCCTTAGATTAGAAATCGTTGCTCCACCATGGTCTCAATGATTTAGGTTTTTCTAAAAAGTAGAGGTATGGTCTACATCTCCACCTTATATTCTTCATTACTCACCTTTTTAACCTACATTATATCACAATTAAAGGATAGAATGGCTTCTCGCATGCCTTCTAAGATAACAATTTTGTCCTTTTGACCTCAAGCGACACCCCAGATATCACCAACCACAATTAGAGTTCAGGGACCACAGGTCACGTGTTGGGGGGAGAGAGAGAGAGAGAAGTGTGTTCAAATCCAACCTTCTATTGATTAACTTTTTGGTACTTTCTCTCATGCATGATCCATGAGATTCCACACAATATTTTGTGGACTACAATACACGAAAGGGAAGAGTCATATATTCTTTTGTGGCCTATGTCTGAATGTCTTGTCCCTTTGCATGTGTAAGCATGGTCTCAATTAATAGTGGAGCATCCAAAGAGAAGGGTCATTGTTTCTTTGTGTAGATCTAGTCTTTAAAAAAATAAAAAATAAAAAAGGAGTAGAAGCAGGGCAGATACAAGGAAAAGGGATGGGGACTTGGGAGGGGCTCTCATGGAAACCCTCTCCCCTTCAAATGACACACAACACCAGAATCAACCAACCAATATGAGAGCAACCCCTCACTCAATTTGCAATCCAAGTGGGCATGTGTTGTCTCTTTTGCATTGTGAATTGCTTCAGACTCTCATGCTAACGTCAGTTAATAGCAACATTTATGAGTAGAATAAGACAAGTGAAGTACACAGCTGAATTATCTATCGAGGGCTAGTAATCATCTTACTTATGTCTGTGGAGCCCGACATTTTTTAACCCAACCCACTTTTACATCAGAAGGTTCATCAATTAGAGTGGTATATACGGTTGAATTAATTATGTTTTAAAGCATAACTTTATATCTTTGTGCACATAAATTCAAAATAGTATATTCTTCTCAATAGTGTCAACTTACGTCGATGCCCATGCATAAGAAGGCATGTGATTTGAGCCACTTAGATGAAGCAAAGGTGAACCACACAGTTCACAAATATCATCTTTTTGTATTTTATTTATTTATTTATTTATTTTTATCACAGAGATGGTACCAGCAGTTTAAGATTTCCCAACTTTCTTGACTAGCCAAACGTGGTTGAAATCCAATGAGGCAAAGGAAAAAACCTTGATTAATCACTAAAACTTTGAATGAATCGTACGATTATATGGTTCTGTTTTTCATATAGACTATTAATCGTCCCAAAACAGGACTTGCTAATATAATTTATACCTAGCTACTATCTCTACTCGTGAGAGTAGAGATGTTAACTGAGTGCCATATCCACTAGGACAAAAAGGCTAAGTTGTGTTAGTTCCAAAATTCCTAAATTAATCCTATTAGAAAACGAAGTGTTGATTTAATGGGTTTGATTCCTAAATTAGTAAAGTAAAGACAAGATTTAATCCAATTAAAGAAATGTTTTAGGGTATGAATCCACCTCAGCCTCATGTAATGGCGAATATAGACATAAGGTTTCACTATCAATGCTTTAAAGACTTGTTTTAGTTACAAACCTCCACAATGTTACCAAATAAATTGTGCGGATTTAGATCTAGGCATAACCTATCTCTATGGCATAGATTATTTTATATTTAACTCCACATACATTCAAGCACCATTATATGACTGATATTCCAAACTACAAGAATAAAATACCAAAACTAGATATTGCATTAATAAATAAATCCAATACATAGATACCATTCATGTCGTATAATCAAAGCATCCAAAATAAAACCCTAGAACCTATACATCACCATTAACACAAAACTAGGGCTTTATCAAAACCTTAAGATAGAGATTTAGTTACTCATTGAGAGAGATTGACGGAAAATCTTTGAAAAAATCCCCATTAATGCTCATTCCAATGCTCCAAAACCAGCCTCCAGTTCTTCTCTCCATACTTCAATCCCCTAAAAATGAGTTTTGGCTTGCTTTTTATAAGTTTTTTCTCCAAAAATCACTTCAAAACGCAAAGGGAGACAGACTGCACCCGTGTCTAGGCAGTAGCCTCAAAAGTGTCGCACAGGTTCTGGTGTCCGGACGCGAGGAGGCAGTATCTCCAGTTTGTCTGGATTTTTGCCATTTTCTTCCTATTTAACTCTGAATTCTTCATCTTCACCTAAAACACATGAAAACATGAAATTAATACAAATAAGGTCATGTACTTACCATTCCAAGGTGTAACAAAGTCATCATTGAGGAGTTTAAATGGTACATTTAAGCTCTCATCAACTATTAATATGATTGACCGCACTCAGATAAAACTGCACCCCAAGAATCTTTCTGATGAGTAAATCCCAGTTCTTGATTGATCAGGCTTTTTACTTAAGGAATAATGCTACTACTGAAGAATAGTTTCTGCCCCAAGGGTTATGATACCTTCTGATGTTCAACAATGTTCCAGAGTTGCATCAGGATTAACCATTCAATTTCAGGTGAATTAAAATGGTTGAAAGTTGAAACAGATGGATGGATGAATGTGTGTGTGGGAGAGAGAGAGCGCCTTGCCCCACCCGAATGAGTTACTCATGGTTGGCCCACCACGTGCAAGGCTCCTTATGATTAGCGACAGTTCTAGTCTGAGCCCATCCAATCATGACAAATGGCCCTAAAAGTCTCTGTAATGGAACAATTCTGTCCCTACAACAAATGGCCAAATTACTGAAAAGATTAAAAACAAAAAAAAAGGACCTAAATAATGAATGTCACCCCAAATCTTCATCATTCATTCATCTCTCTCCGTTTCAATTTTTTTTTCTTCTCTCAATTTTTACTCTTTTTCATTTAGCTTTCTTCCAAATACCAAGTTGCTCACATATCAGTAGGTTTATCTTCACATTAGAACTTCGTAAGAAATCATGTGGCCCACCTGCCACGGGACCCATAATGAATTAGGCAATTGGCATGGACCAAGGCTAATCTCACAATAAAATCTTAATCCATGATGCCAGGAGATTTTGGATTGAGATCCAAACTCTTGGTAAAGAGTTTTGGATCGGCATCCAACTCTATGTGGCTTATATCCCTGCTAGTCAAGCAATGAGGAATTCTAAGTAGGTTAGAGTTTCACAATTGTTGTAACTCATGGGAGTCACACTTTATTTAAGAGGGCTGGGAGCCCTTTGTTCCTCGTCCAGTGGGTTTTCATCATATAAACAATCTAGATAGATGAAGATACATCCCTGATACAAATGGAATTTTCTTGTACACTTTGAACATAGTCATGGAGCCCACTTAGATTCATGACTATCAACGGGGAGTACGGACTATGGAAAGGTCTCTTCGTGCACAAAGGTTGAGCAAAAGAATCAGCCTCCTCTAATTATTTTGACTTCGATTAAATAGCCTCGGTTTTAAACTCTACATTTCTTTGAGAGTCAGTCTAATGGTAAGTGTGAGTGAGTGCGAGTGCAAGGCCAGGCAAGCATCAAATTATGTATTTAGTGTGGAAGGGGCATAGCATAGAGCTGGACCACACAAATATGGAGAGAATTTTTGTACACACGATCATTAACCATGTTTTCAATTTAATGGTCAATGTGTACCATTTACGGAATAGGCATTCATTTTGAACGGTTCAGATTTTTTAAAGGTGTGTCAACTCCTTTGAAACTCAAGATTTCTCTAAGTCATCCTTAGAGGACCAGGGCTCCTGGTAATCCTATGCCAAGTAGATAAAAACCGATCAGAGATTCATGCATTCTCCACATAAGCTTCCTGAAGTTTTGGTAAATATTATTTAGATGCAGCTTCCGAGAAAGCGCTTATTTACTAGGAAGGTTCAAATTTCCTCTGGCCTCTTGAAAGAAAAAATTAAACTCAGAAAGACTATAGGAATATGCCTTAATCATTTCAGGGTTCAGGGTGACCAACCAATTAACAGACGGACTGGCTTCAATTCTCAGGATAAAATCACGTGAGTACTCCATAAGTCAAAATTTGTGTATTACAAACTATATAGTCATGAATCTGCTTAAATATAGCTCTGATGTATGATGTATAAAACCCCGATGTTGATCCATTCCATGAAAGTGATGCAATGGCTCTGTGACCCAGAGCTTGATCTGTTAAGTGGATGGGAGATAATCTCAACAATCCTTTTAGTTCGAGAGATCCTAGCCACCCAAATAGTTGGCCCCACCTCCATGCTGTTGCCATCTTTTCTTGATGATATGTGCACAAAATAGAAGAATTCGCATCCTGCATTAATGGTAGTCACAATCAGTTCATCGCTCTAGCATTGACCCCTGCTGTGGGCATGGTGTGTTCATTTTTGATAACTAAGATTTGACTTCACCAAAACGGACCAAAAGGCTATAGTTAGAACAACATGCATAGCTGAACTCGAGCAACCCTAAAATTAGGAATTTGCTGTTACCAAGACCAGCAGTTAGGATTCAACTGTAGTTGTGAGAAAAATGTTGCATGTATCATACAAACATCATTGGCACATGTGCCAACATGATTACTGAAAAAAATGCCAGTTAGGTATTCTCCGCTACATATCTTTAAATCCTATAATGCAGATCAAGTTCTGTTCATTTGAATTCTATTTAGTAAAACATTATCCACTTAATTTGTACTAGCATTCAAATGACCTGTATCATTTATTTTTTAGGTAGCCATATACTTTATTCAAACC
Source organism: Persea americana (assembly GCA_029852735.1). NCBI lineage: Eukaryota > Viridiplantae > Streptophyta > Magnoliopsida > Laurales > Lauraceae > Persea > Persea americana. The sequence continues at coordinate 54,869,570 of CM056813.1, read as the reverse complement.
ACTTAGACCATACATGATACTCAGGTTATGTAGAATGAAATTTAGTCACTTAATTACATTTAACATTTTTATCAGTAACCGACTATCTGAACATTTTAACTGTTCAATGAACTTCGACCATACCAGATACCAGGTATGTGTATTGTATCATCACAGAACTATTTCTTGTCATTCTGCCTGTTTAAAGAAAACTTTGGATATGTTGTAGTTCTTAAAAGCAGAATTGCTTACCTTGCAAAAACTGTAGTGAGCGTGAATTTCCTCTGATTTTTTTAACGATAAGATTCTAATCTTGAAGCTTCAGCCGATTGAAGGCCGCCAGGAAATGATAGTATGGCGCCCGATAAATAAATCCAACAACAGGCCCGTCTTTGATGTACTACACAACACATCCAGATAATTAAGCATTCCACAAACGCTACTGCAATTTGCTAAAAGACAAGAAAAGTACATTTGCATGATCAAAAAAACAAAAAATATATAATATTAAAACATAATAAAACAACTGCATATAGAAAAAGAGACAGTAAAAGAAAATTCACAGGGTGTTTGGCTTTGGGATACAGGGCTGCCATCATAGTTATCATATTCCTTTGTTTTAAGGCAACTCACCCAAGATTCATTACGGTTTGGACAAATTTTCCGGATTCATTCAAGTTTGAACTTTATGGTTGCAACTTGTAACTTTTGACTTTAGGGGGATGTATCTAAATACTAAACTCTGTGGTTGTGATGAATATTTGAAGCTTTAAACTATATGGTTGTAGAATTTATGATAATGGGCCATAATGATGATATTAGTTTGTTACATTGATTGTTGACAACATTGTGATTTGTTCTTTTGTTTCTATCATTCATGCCATATTATGAGTTGATTTACTAGAATAAATTAAATGCATCAAATCATATTTTTAAATTTTAGTATTAATCTTATATTTATATTCATCTTATCATCCTATAACCCCTTCATCAATGGCCAACAAGCCTCACAACAGCACAGTCCATTCGAATGGGTGTCAAAAAATAAAAAATGGTGATTAGGTGGGCCATGCTATGAGGCGTGCACAAAAAAAAGGTGTACATAGGATAACTTGGGCGTTATGCTCTTTAGTAATTGTTGTCTAAGTCTAGTATATTTCTCTTATACCGAAGTTTTCTTTCTTTTTCTTTGGTTTTTCTTTTGTTCGTATGAACTTTGATCTCTTAATATCATTTTACATTTACTGATCAAAATATATATTTCAAAATTTTATATTTTTCTGAAACGTAACTCCAAAATGTGTAGCCAAAATTCTGAATTGGCCTAAACATTTTGGTTTGGAGGCCAGGCCGAAAGGGTTCAAACCAAATTTCTTAGCTATAGGTTCCATATAAGCTATTATCTACTATCAATGTGGCTTCAGGTTGGTCTGTGTAATGAGCACAGATAAAGCCTATGGCTTTCCCACCACTTTTTTTTTTTTTTTTTTTTAATAGTAAAACTCACATATTCAAAGAGGGAGGAGGCAGGCTTTCCCACCACTTTCTTTTCCCCCTTTTCTTCAAATTGTTTTAGTGATAAATCCATTCCAGCATAAACTATGGAATCAGATATTCTATATTTCTGCAGATGTTTTTTGGACTCTGAATTATATAGCTGAAATTCAAGAGTAGACAGTCTCAACATTATTCACTGATGGAATCTAATAGCCTTACGGGGGGAGCAGTTTCTTATTTGTCTTTGTAGTTAGAGCATACCACTCCCTCATCAATGGCGGACCCAAGATTTTCAATTGGGTGGTGCGGGCAATGGCCAAGTTAATAAGTCAAATAAGAAAATAAATTTTTTTAAAGTCTTATTTAAGAATCGGATCTCACGGGTGCGGCTGCACCCACGTAGCAACACTTAGGTCCACCCCTACCCTCGTGGTAACATTATTCAGTTTCAACCAATTTCTTCAACAAGATTTTGAGATAAAAATAATAATAACCACCTTCCCATTGAGAATTACTAGTTCACCATCAACCCATCGAGGATTCTGGAACCCAGATTCGGCAAGCCTTCCTTGTCCTCTATATCGAGCGACCTAAGTTTCCAATTAGAGCTCTATCAGTTCAATGTCAGCCAAAGAGAAAGGATGAGAAATTATCCATCTAATGAACATATACCACTCCAAGTTCTTCCGGGAAGATCCCTTTGTGGGGAAGTTCATTTCTTTTCCCAATCTTGGCACGGAATGCTACCTGTGAAACCAAGTTAACCAACAAACATGTTAATACATCTCAAGTCTATGGAAGCCGATAAACAAAGCAATGAAACTAAAGAAAATCTTTAATGAGTAACTAAAAAGACCTCTTTAGAAAATTGAAAAACATCAAGTCAAAGGAAATTGAATACACTACATAGATAATTTAACATCTTTGTTTTTTTTTTTTTTTGGTGCCCAACTTAGACCTATGGTGAGGGAAGTAGACCTCGGGCAAGGTGAGGGAAGTAGACCTTGGGTGGGGTAGAACAGGCCTCGGGTGAGGGAAGGTGACTACCCAGATTCGAAACCTGGGCAACCAGGTGAGAACCAACGCCTATTACCATTGGGGTAAGAGGCCGTTCTTAATTTAACAACTTTGTCGGTGCATGGCTAATGATTCATAAAGCGGATAATCAAAGGAACAAAACTAATGGTAAATCATTTCATGGGCAATCAAAAGTCTTCATCATAATTTATAACAATGGAAATATTAAGGCACATTTATGATACTTTTGTCAACACATGGCTAATGTTGTGGTGATCTCATTTGCATATCAATCTAAATAAGCAAACAAAAAATTTAGCCTAAACACTATTGCTCAAGTCTCGTGATCGTGAAGATCAACCATGAAAAAAGGACACTTGTGATGCAAATTTAAAAAGGTTGCCATGCTGAAAGGACACTTGTAATGCAAATTTAAAAAGGTTGCCATCTGCAGTTACTACTTCAGACTAGGTAGAAGATCACTCCTCGTCCCTATTGTTTTTTAAGCCTCAAAGAATTCGATGGACCAATTTTGTTTAGTTTTATTTTATGAGGCTACCTCTACTAGGTCAACTTTTTTGGTCTGGAGTATTAGCCTCCAATACCCTCGAGATGCTTTGGGATCATAACCATGGCACAGTAAATTAAAAAATGTCAATAATGGACCCCCTGCTAACCCAGTTAGCCAAAGGACCCAACCCAAAAAATCTAGGTATGGACCCTTTTTAAGACAATTGATAATTAGGTCTGATTATGGGTTCATAGTTCAGGTCCAGGATAAGGTCTAGAGTCTAGACCTAAATAACCATATACATGAGTGGCGCACACAAGTTTTCAGGTGAGTATGCACTCACCAGCCTTATTTACAAACAAGCACTCTTAGCAGGCGGATCTGGCACCCTTATATGACACTGTGATCTGGGACCTCCCATGATCAATTGATGCAGGACAGACCCTGCTGGCCCATATTTGGGTCCAAGATAGCTTAGGACTTATTTCCCTAATTATTTGTCATTAGATTTTTAATTTTATTTAATGGTCTGTAATTCTTTAGTTTCCTAGTTTGATTAGGTGACTTAACCCCTAAGTTTTGTTTTCTTATTTATATGGCATTGTAGAGATATAGATCTAAGAGTTGATTAATGATAGTTTGAGTGAGATAGTTCCTTCTTAGGTGCGTCCTCGTTTGTGGTCTCTACAGAGACGTGTGATCGTATCTACGGACACGTGCTTTAGGCACGCATTTGCCCCCCCCCGGGGTTGAATGCCACCAATCCGTTGTTTTTTATGCCAACCCAAATGAGATTAACCATTGGGATTGAAATCCTAAAAAATGATGCCTACTTAACCATGATGCCCAGACACAACATGGAAACAAGGATATGCCATCGACATGGCAAGGGCACGGATTTTACACATAATAAGTTAAGTATTAGATACGATATGATACGTTGCCCACTTTGAATTATCCATGCGTCGTAGCTACTAAACTATTAAACTAGAGGCCATGGATCAAGGGGTTAAGATGATCTACCATACATGAGACATGAAATTTTGCACACATGTAGGTCTCACCGAAATCTTTCATCCCCACCTTCCCACGAATTGATGTAGCACCGGGTGGGCTCCAAAAGAGTGTGCAGAAAAGGCAAATAACCACTTGATTGATCAATAGTCCAATCCTTCAGATGTGCCAAACCCCCGGATCAATGACCAAAAGGGGGGGTCCCTCTTTTATGGTCCACTTGGATGGATCATAAGGTGGGCCCCACTAAGCGTTTGTGCTTGATGAGCTGGCGATAAGGTTAGCTCATGAGTGGTGCAAAGGATTCTTAGTCCAAGGAAGATCATGAGCAACATTTGAGAATGGCCTTGCGATTATTAAGAGAACATCAATTATATGCTAAGCTAAGCAAGTGCCAGTTTTGGTTTAGACCAAGTGGTGTTTTTAGGCCATGAAATTTCTAAAGATGGTGTTTCAGTGGATCCGCTAAGATCGAGGTAGTTGTTAAATGGGATCGGCCAAATACTGTGTCTGAAATTAGGAGTTTGTTAGGATTGGATCGAGGGTCAATTTTTGTTTATATATATAAATATAAGATCGAGGTAGTTGTTTGGATTGGATCGGCCAAAACCAAGTGGTGTTCTTGTTTATATATATATAGGGAAATATTCATATGCATCTATCCCTCACCATAGGGTGAGGGATGCTTCTATAAAAGGTATTTTTCAAGTACAAAAGAGGGATTTCAAGTACATAGGGTGAAGTACAAAAGGGGGATTCATGTACAAAAAGGGAAAGTACCCTCACCCTATGGTGAGCGATAGATGCACATGAATGTCCCCCATATATATATAGTATATATATATATGGGAAACATTCAAGTGCATCTATCCCTCACCCATAGGGTGAGGGATGCTTCCATAAATGAGAATTTTCAAGTACAAAAGGGGGATTTCAAGTACATAGGGTGAAGTACAAAAGGGGAATTCATGTGCAAAAAGGGAAAGTGCCTTCACCCTATGGTGAGGGATAGATGCACATGAATGTCCCCCATAAATGTATATATATATGAGATGCTCCTATGAGAGATATCTCTCACCTTCTATGAGAGATAGGGGTCGGGACCCTCACATTTAAGTTGTTGGCATTGGATATGGATGTAGGGGCCTACACCCAATCTCTCATTTATGGTGAGAGATATCTCTCATAGGAGCATCTCCCTATATATATATATATATATATAAAGCCGTTAAACTTGTAGACCATGGATGAAGGGGTAAGAGGCATTCAAATTTAATATCTAGAGTGGTCCCACTTGGATCTTTTGATTCCCCTTGTCTTGTGATTTATGGGGGTCCCACGTGGGCTCCAACAACTAGTATCTACTGTAATTATATTATATATGATATATATATTATTATTATTTATTGTATTGATACACAAAGATATTAATAATATAACATTATTATATTATAATAAAATAATTGATAATAATTCAGATGGGCCTCGAATCGGGTCTGGGAACCCTAAAGCTTGGGTCTTGGTTTGGATCCATCACAGACCAAACGAATTTATTTTGCTATGTCAATTGGATCCCATGGATGGCAGAACCATGGAATGTTCTAAAACAAAGGTGCATTGGCAACATTGTTGAGAATGGCATCAGAGAATCAATCAAGCTCTTGCTCTGAGAAATTTGCTATTGAAATAACGATGATCATCATGCCATCATCAACAAGGTTGGACAGAAGTGGTAAAAAAATATATAGAGATTTGTATCAATGTTTTTAAAATGTCAAGGCACGAAGCAAGGCATTCCAGTTGCCCATAGCATGAGGCATAAGACTCAATGTGCAGAGAGTAAGCCTCACAAACACACCGGTTTCAATAAAAAGAGTAGTCACATAAAAACATGGAATATAATAAGAAAACAGAAACTAGGCACAATTTGATTGTTTTTAAGCCATTTAACAAGGCTAGATGGAAGTGTTAGAAAATATATAGAGATCTGTATCAATGTTTTGAAATGTTGAAGGCATGAAGCAAGGCATTCCAGTTGCCCATAGCATGATGCGTAAGACTCAATGCACAAAGGCCTAAGCCTCGCAAGCACGCCTTTTATAACAAAAAACAGGTTTATATAAAACATGGAATATAATAAAAATAAACAGAAAATAGGAACAGTTTGGTTGTTTTAAACCTTTCAATAAGCTAACCGCTAACACAGTCAAGGAAGCCAGATCTGATCATTCGTTAACCCAAAACCCCAAATCACAAATCAAACAGCAATCACACATAATTACTAGGAGAAATAGTGGATCCACTTACTAATAAGTGCTAAACTACTACAAAAGTCTTCAATCCAACGGGAGTCTCAAAACCAAGGGAAAAATATATAAAAGTACATAAACCAGCCACTTTATTGAGAAATAATGTTTACAACAGCCTAAGAATCGCCATCCCTTTACATCGCATAAATCTCTAAGACAATCTTAAAATCTAGTATCCTAAACATAGCAAAAATATAGTCTTAGGAATCCCAGTTACATTAAAATAAAGAAAGAAAATAAGAAGGATCAATTCTTCCAAAAAACTGTGCGTAATTGTTTGAATGACTTGCACATGTAAGATCTTTTGAGGCTGTAGGTCCCTTTGCTTTCCTTTGGAAGAAATCCACCCAATCCAATCTCATCCTAACAACTTCCTAAATACAAGAGTCCACCACTCCATTTACAACTCAAATAAACAAAGAAGCAATCTCAAAACCAGTTGCTGGAAATCCTACACGTCAGGATTTTCAATGTCTTGTGGGCCCACTGGCTAGTCCCATGGGTCCAGCCAGCTAGCTGTTGCAGTTTGTACGACGGATCCAGGCGACCTTCAAAGTTGCTGTCGCAGATGGAATGGACCCTGTTTGGGGCCGGTTCAGTTGGGTCAAACCAAACCATTCGGTATCCACCCCAATAGGACTGATGGGCCTATTTGGGTCCAAATTAAATACTCGAGTTGATATGATTGACCTATTTCGGATCTTTTTTATTACGCAAAAAAATTAGCATTTTAGATTTTAATCAGATCGATCCAGCTGTCCATTTTATGTTTTGATCCAATTCACTTTGATCAAGCCCTTAGCAAAATGGATCACCGTGCAATTTGATCAAATCCAATAATCCAAATACTCTAGTGGCTTGATCTGCGGTTGGATCCTCTAATCTGACGCCTTGCTCCTGCATAGACAAGTATTGTGAGAAAAAGCCCCGTGGGATGGTGGAAGGTGCTCGCTATTGCAACCTTGAGGTTGTGGCCTCAAGTCATGTTATCTTTAAGAAGGAAAAGAAACAGCAACAAAAGGCGAAAATAATTAGGCTAACCCTAGTCCCAACAGTCCCTTGAAAAAATTAAACTTTTAAGCTTTAATAGTTTTTAAAATTACAAACTGCCTTTACCGTTTTCTTAAGAAAACAATGTGTATAGGATGTATGCCCTCCAATATGGCGTCACTCAAGCACATTTTCAATCTAGGGCTTCCCCCACCCCAAAACAATATCGAGTGTGACTAAAGTACATTCTTTATCTGGGCTGTACTTCCTTCAATATGGTGTGAGTAAAGCACATGCTCCATCAGGAGTGTATGGCCCCTGATACGGAGTGACTTAAGGGCCTGCTTCATTTGGGGCTTACACCTCAGGATAAGCCTCATACAGTGACATAAAGCTACAAATGCAGGGCATTTTGGGGAGGCTTGCCTTGAAGCATTAACTCCAAACACATCTAAAAACATTGATTTGTATCTTGTTCCATTACTTGGGAGCTCTCCACTGAGATGGTTCTTGAATCTCTAACAGCAACTCTTTTAAGTGGGAAGTATTTATCAGGGCCAATTTGGTTTCGCAACAAGTTACAGGACTTTGGTAGGGAATGAAGATTAGAGAGCTCTAGCAAGACTTCACCAGCCATCATCTAATTGAAAACAAAATGGTCAATGCTATGGATGAGTTCTCAAAGTGGGCCACCCTGACCACTGGTAGATCATAGGTAGGAAAAGTTGAGTTAATAATGGATAATGATAGTTCTCTTCATGTCAAAATGGAGGTTAATTATGAGAATGATTCCTGCTAAAGAGGGTTTGTGGTGCGTTGTGGGAAGCTATCCTATTTTAGTAGTCTTCAGTATTTTAGAATTAGTAGGTTTCTTTAAATTGGTATTTTATGGTTAGCAATAGAATCCTAGTGAGATAGGAAAGATTGTAGGAATTTTATTATAAATTTGTAAATCCCCTTTAGGGATCGACACATCTTATTACCGAATTGAGATTGCTTTGAGATTTGAAAGTTGAGTTCTGATTTGAGATTGCTTTGATTAGTTTTGTGTGTGAGTTCTTGGCTATTGAATCCCATTGGATTCGGCCAAGTCCTTGCTGCAGGTTTGGTCCTCTTCCCTGGGCTGCACAACCCCAATCAGTCCACCAAACCCCCCCCCCCAATCCGCCCCTGCGAACCCATCTTCATCTCCAAGCACCATCGCACCCCATCCCAATCGACACCCTCCTTCCCGACCCTTCACACCCGACCTCGCAGAACACTAAACCCTCCTCTCGAAAACCCAATATTCCATCTACCATCTCCGAATCCCAAGAGAGAGAGACATAACCCACAGTCCCTTTAGCCCTGGTGCAAGTCGAGCCAGGCCCAAGTCCAATGGGCCCAATCCATGAGTTTTGGGTCATCAATCAGGTTGGAATGGCCCACAAGTCCAATGGGAAGAACCAACTGTGTTGTGGGAAGCTATCCTATTTTAGTAGTCTTCAGTATTTTAGAATTAGTAGGTTTCTTTAAATTGGTATTTTATGGTCAACAATAGAATCCTAGTGAGATAGGAGAGATTGTAGGAATTTTATTTTATTTATTTTTTATAACAAATTGTAGGAATTTTATTATAAATATGTAAATCCCCTTTAGGGATCGACACATCTTATTATCGAATTGAAAGTTGAGTTCTGATTTGGGATTGCTTTGATTAGTTTTGTGCGTGAGTTCTTGGCTATTGAATCCCCTTGGATTCGGCCAAATCCTTGCTGCGGGTTTGGTCATCTTCCCTGGGCTGCATCAAGTTGAGTTCTGATTTGGGATTGCTTTGATTAGTTTTGTGCGTGAGTTCTTGGCTATTGAATCCCCTTGGATTCGGCCAAATCCTTGCTGCGGGTTGGGTCCTCTTCCCTGGGCTGCATCAGTTTGTTCATTCTGATCCTGGGAACTGTAGATCTTTCTAGTCTTACAGTTTTTTTTTTTTTTTTTTTTTCATGTATAGTTTATTTATGTTCTATGAGAATGACTCTTTTTACTCTTATATATAAATTGCCAACAAAAAGCCATCTGCTAATAAAGCACTAATAGAGGACATAAATGAAGGGAAATACCTGTCCAGCTGGTACACAAGGATCCCCTGTTAATTTCAGAGCCTCAACATACTCATAGAATTCCAAATTTGAAGACGTCCTAATCTCGTTGTCATCTTGCCACTGACCAAATTTGCGTCTCAGATGAATGATTTCAGAGTGAAGCCCACGTGCACCATATAGACCTGTCACAAGTGAGAGCTGCTATAGTAAACTTACGTTAATTCTTCCAAAGACCAAGGTAATGCACATGACAGGACTAATCAGCCCAAAGACATGACAAAAATACTCTAGTAGTAAGAATGTATGCCAGTCATCCCCAGTTAAAAATAAGACAAGAACAATCGGTTTCTGTAATTCAATCACCATTGAGAGGATCTGAAGTTGTAGGTATCTCAATCCGATTAAAAACTGTTGATCCGGATAGGGATTGACGGGTTTGAGCCTGATTAAGGGTGTGATTTAACAATTCCCCAACATCTTTAAGCACCTGCATAAATACAGTATAACATAGGCCATCAAAAGGAATGCATTCTTTAGCATGAATCAAGTGTAACACAATTATGGCTTCAACTAGCAGTAAGAATTATTAAAACAATAGATAACATTTTCTACCTTTAAAAAAAAAAAAAAAAAAAGAGAGAAAGAAACACTAGATAAGTTCATGACTCTATAAGGCGTCATTTGTTTGAACTCATTTGCATCTGCAAATGATTCATGCTTGCAATGGTTATGCATCATCATTCATCACGACTGTCTGTGCTGATTTACGCATGTGATGCATAAATGAGGTGCAAAAATTGTGTAAATAAGGCCACTTTCAGTTTCACGCCAAAATTTCACATCAAAATAGATGTGAAACTCTTTCACATCTTCCACTTGCAAAACGGCACCAGTACATGCTTCACAGTGGTTGCATTTGGTTATGCAATTGGTCATGGGATTAAGTCCCATCATTTTTTTTTCCCATTCTTGTGGGCCACAAATTTGTAATCCAAAGCGTTCAATTTGTGTACTAAACTGATAAGCCCCAAGACCTTTATGCTGATTATCTTAAATCTTTATAGATTTTAAGTAATTTGTGAAAACATCGAAAAATCCCAACTCAGAGATCTATACTTTTGTGGGCTCTAAAGTCATGATCCAAACTGTTCAATATTCTAAGCATCAGAACATTTAGTATCATATCTTAAATCTAAATGGATTTTTAGAAAGTTATGAAAACATCCAAACACATCTAAATTGTTGGATGTCCACATTTACTCATGTGAAAATGGTGATTTTGACAAACATGGAAATGTGTTTCACATGTGTAACATTTTCATAGAAAACATTTACATATGTAAAACCATTTTCTTATACCCTGCGTAAAAGGCAAACGATCCCTAAGGAGTTTTATTTCTCATAGAAACATTGGGATGGTATCCAATTGACACAAGGATAAACACAGAAGCTTCCCATTTAGATACTATGTATAAAGAGAGAAATGAAATTGCCCATTTTTATCTTCGGAAAAAAACACTAAAATGATAAATCGTTTTCCTTTCGTTACAAAAAAGAAAGACAGCAATTCATCTTGATAGGAAAAGATAGAAGCTACCTGCTTTCAGGAACTGAGAAGAATAATTAAAAAAATGAGACAAATAAAGGACAAGGGCATCTGACATCATAAAGCAACAAGTAGTTGGTAGGCAGAGTCCTAAAAATCTGACATACTGTGCATTTCATCCACAGTTGCAGGCACCTCATTCCATTATGTCATAGAACCAAAGGGGGTTTGTTGCTTTACCAGGAGCCAGAGCAATTTTCACATAGTAGCATATGTTTCCAAACTTCAGGACAAAGGACGGGAAAGGGAAGTACCAACCTTCATAGAGATCTTGGGATTCCTCTCCTTACTAAAGAGGACCTTAGCAAGATCAGACAGAACACGGTTACTGTTGCATTGATCTGGAAGTGTAGTACTCGTATCTGACAAAGCCTGACCTTTCCTGCCAGGGTCCTGCTTATTGCCATCCTTCTTTACAGAAAAGGAGAATGATAAGCGACCCCTTTTCTCTATCCTAGCTGGTACCTTGAGGAAGTCTTTAGGAGATGCAATGCTTGGCAAATTTTGTGCAAGAGTACCAATAACAATTTTCATTGCAAGTTTACTTTGTTCTTTAGTAGTATCACCAACCGCACCTCCAGCATCCATTTCAATCTCATCTCTGTCACTCTCAGCTTTCAGTTCATCATCAGATTCTACACTGTCAAAGTCAATGTCTTTTTCTTCATCTTCTTCCTCTAATTTAGCTTTGAGTTCATCATCAGGTTCAACACTCTCATCAGCTTTGAGTTCATCATCAGGTTCTACACTCTCATCGGCTTTAATTTCATCATTAGATTCTACACTGACAAAGTCAATGTCATTTTCTTCATCTTCTTCCTCTAATTTAGCTTTTAGTTCATCATCAGGTTCTACAGTCTCATCAGCTTTAAGTTGACCATCAGGTTCTACAAAGCCAAAGTCAATGTCTTTTCCTTCTTCCATCAATTTCTTTTCTACTACCTTATAGAACAGTTCCAACTCTATCTTTCCTGGTTCCGCCAGTTTTGCAACATTGAATTTGAAACCTGGCATCATGCCTCGGACAGTGCTCCAACTATCAGCTACTTCCTCAGCCACATTAGAATCACCATCCCTCTCCACTTCCTCAACCACATCAGAATCACCATTCCTCTCCACTTCGTCAGTCACATCAGAATCACCATCACTCTCTTCAATTTCTTCTGTATCATCGGCACTTGCAGCAGATAAATCCATTTTCTCTCCAACCATTTCTTCTAATGAATTCAAATGGGTACTGTCATATGGTTTCAAGGATTTAGTCAGAAGTTCCCCAGAATTTCCTCTGTTCCACTTCAAGTAGACCGCCTGGAAAGCATACAACTTCTATCAGCCAACAAACTAATGCAAAGAAATGGTATTAATTTTTATTTTATCTTTTTTTTTAATGTAAAACACTATTAAATTTAGCATGAAGCAAGCATGTTAATTGGACTACTGAAACAAGGTATGTTGGCCACTTGAAGAGCACATACCGAAAACACTCAACCAATGCTTTTCCACTTACTGCAGACACCATAACTATAAACAATATAGACTACTAGAACACCGAAGCATCTCCTATTAGCTCTCCATAGTAGCAAGACATAGGAGGGACTTGGAAAATAGTGCATTGTTTACAGGAACTTTGCCCAAAATATTATGTCTAAGGAACTTAAAGAATGAGAAAAAGTAGATATTTTGTAGATCTCAAGCAACTGCACCATTTACATAACATTCAGAATCGCCTAATAGCATAAGGTCCAAATGGATGTAGAAAGGAAGCCAACAAAGTTAACACCATTTGGTATGTACCTGCTGCTTGTATTCTCCTTTATCATTTACAGTGAAGAAAACCTCAAAAAGGGGAACACCAGGTGTAGCTGTTGCAAGCTGTCTGAGAAAGAATAAATAAATATAATCATAGTTAAAGAAAAAGAAATATGTAAATAAAAAGGCCGCTAAACAAATGAGTCTTCCACAAAAAAAAAATCGTGTATTACAGCACATGACAATCCTCTGAACACCCAGTAGCTGATCCATATACTAGACACTTGCAGTTAAAAAAAAAAAAACACACACACACACACTACTAGTCGCTTGTAGTTTACCATATATATTCATAAAATAAATTTTTAAGGACTCTCTTTTTGGAGGGGTAATAATAAGAGTGCACTTCCCTGAGACAAAGAAAAAAACCAACAACCAGTGGGAACTGTCAGCCTAGGAGATGCATACCAAATATCTTAACAAAAACAGTATAGGAGAGATAAAAGAAAAGGAATTAAGTTTACATCAAGGACCTCTACCATGGCCCCCCCTCCCCCCAAAAACCAAAAAGTTTACATAAAGGACCTATTTATCTAATAAACCTGCAACGTCAATAGCATCCCCTCAAACTCCACCACCATTTTCTTGTCTTTTATATCATTCAGAATGAAGTTCATCCTCTCTGAGGAAGTTTTCTGCTTCGACATCCAGCTTAGAAGTTATCAGTTTTTTCTCTAGCCTTATCATCAACACTCCCCCAGTTCCAGCTTGCAGAAGGAATCCATCTGACCAATCCATGCATGCTTCCCAATTCCCCACTACATAATGAGTTAGAAGTTACAAAATTCATTTCTTGTAAAGAGTCATTCACTTACTCCTCCCTTAACAAAATCACATTTATCAGTAAATGACATCACCTTCTATCAAATGAATATTTCATTTCCAAACCACCCCCACAGCCAGGAAAGGAAAAATGGTCAAATAGGACTGCTTCAAATACTAGCTTCTAAGGAGTTGGCATCTTTTCAAAATGGCCCACTACCTCAACAGCTAACAACCTCACCCAAAGTTCAGAGAAGACCAAGCAAGACAAATAATGATATAAAAGCCTTCCAACACCAGTCAAGTGTTTTTATTCCTTTTTCCTCCTGGCACAATGAACGTGATCAAGATAAAGACAGGAAAAGAGAACCATTCCCATTAAAAGAACAGGTGTTGAAATCTTGCACGTAGCCACCAACAAACAAGAGCCCGTAGCACAATTGACAAGTGCTCGGTGTCACAACCCCAAGGTTGTAAGGTTTAAGTCACGTTTATTAAGATGCTCCTGCAAACTGCTATACTTGAGGAAGATCACTCACTTCAATATTCCATGATGTACCATAATGTATAATTATCTCTTAGAATATATTAGCTAGCAATTAGAGTCAATCACCCCAATTAAGGGGTATTCATAGAGCTGTAATTGCAATACAAAGACTCGGACAAAGGTTATGAAAGGGGATCTCCTGCTGCTGAAGAGGACACCCATTTTCACTCAAACTCTTTTACTCTTTCTGTGAAAAGATTTGTCAACCTTACCACTATAAAAAGCCTCAACTTGGGGAGAGGAAAGGGGGGAACTGCTGCCGAAGAGCACAGCCAGCTCTCCTTGGTAAGAGCCATACATTTGTACGGTAAAGATTTAAGCGAGAATTCTCACTACGAACATGTTTTCCAAATATGTGCCACTTCCTTACCAACAAATAAAGACGTGCTAGCAGTTCTAATAATAGTCCATGATATTACAACTTTGAGAGACTCCTAAAGAAAACAGTCTAGACCAAACCCCCTTCCAAAACCACCCCTGTTCAGGATGAAAAAAAAAAAAAGCAAGAGGGAAAAAGAAGAAGAACGAGAATAATTAAGTACCACCACCCCACCAACCACTGGAAAGAAGATCAATCAAATCACTCAAAAAGATTTTTCCTTTTAATTACATACAAGTAAAACTTGACTCTCGATTCTCGAAAGCTCCTTCGCCACCCAGAATCTTCTTTCACTCAAAGAACGTTGAGCATTCTCATCAGATAGAACAACATACTCCCACAAGAAATATTTAGTCGTGAGTTGTCAAGAAGAGCATGGTTTCTCATACTTGAAAATAAACATCACAAATAGTTCTAATAACAATTCATAATTCATACTCCTCAGGCTGTATAAGACCCTCTCCAAACCTTCACCACCGCTTGCTCACGAGAACTAATTTTCGTCACTTCAGTTTCTTATCTATAAACCACCACTTATCACCACCTCCACCCAATTCATAACATGGAACTTCCCTTGAATCCTCTCCAAGGATTTAGCAATTGACACTAAAAAGGTAATATATCAATGGTTGATTTAATGAGGGTGATTCTAGATCAGGGACAAAATGCAGTGTCTTCCACAGGAACAATTTCCTATCAAATGTCATCACCACAAGGTTCCAATTTGCCTTAGATAGTGGGTTAGGCCCCAATAATAATCCAAGATACATCAATTGAAAGCTTCCCACCTTGCAATTTACTCATGCTGCCAAAGAACACATGCCACAGAAAATTCAAGTTTGAACATGAACATACATAACTAGATAAGAAGTAGAACAAACTAGATATGCTTACCCCAGACATTTTCTAACTACTGCTAAAATAAATATATATTGCTATATGTATATAATCTATCCAGTACTAAAAAAAATCAATTCCATTCAGTTTACAGTCTGTGTTTCCATCCATTTTGCATTTCTCAATAAAGCAAGCAATGACCCAGAACTATACTTTACAAAGCAAGAAATCATATAAGAGTGTAACGGGAGTGGGCATAACAAATCTTTACAGGATGTGGAAAGAAGACATGGACTATGGCAATCCCTAATGTTTCAAAGAATGGATTGCGTTTCTAGGAAAAAAAAAATTGGCTCACCAACTTTCTCAGCAGGCCTCTAAAATGGACAAGCCACAGAGGCAGCGAAATTCTTGACAATGAACTTTTCTTAGGAAAATTATTTTAATAATACAACAAAACCCCATCTCTAAACATTTTAAACTCACTACTGCAATTCGTGATTTTCAAAATGCTGCTGTCAATTTTGTTTTCGGTGCAGAACATCAGAAGCTAAATGAGCATAATGAATGGACGTACACAAAATTTCTTATTGGAGGTCTAACTCATGATATAATCAACTTGCTACCATGCCACCAAGTGAACCTTTCTCTACTTGGAAGTTTTCTAAATAACCACAAAATCCTTAAAGAATCCACTAGACAACAAACAAAATACAAAAAGCTCCGTCAGTGGCAGTGTACAAATTACATGAATCTTTTAACATTCTTAAGATTTGTTACAGTAATGTGTTTGTCCTCAGTAAAGTCTATGCACTAACTTCAAAAGCATCTCTCAGTTGAGAATGTGACCCTTGAACTTATATGTCAAACAACTTCAAAACCAACTCTTACGTGACTATACAACTCTGAAGTCTGAACTTACCGGGAAGTATAACTTCTTGCCACATATCTCCCATGATCCGCTCTAATATGGATAATTTTACCATACGGGTCAGCTGAATCTTCTGATATGCCAGCCCACCAACCCACCTGCAGGCACACAAAAGTAATCAGCCAACCACTTAAGCCAATCATCATGAAAAGAAAGTATTGTGTCAGGTTCTTTTCTTTTTGTTTTTTAATTTTTGGAATGAAAAGAAAGCATAAGAAACTATATAGTTAAGGAAGCCAAGTACAGAGAACTTACACAAACAGCAAAGATGATACCTCAATCATGCGCGGAACCAGAGTGGGGCAGGCAGGGGCCATGGCCCCCCCTCCCCCCAAAATTTCAAAAAAAAACCTTTACCTTTCAAATTCTTTTTATAATTCTCTATTTATGGCCCCTAACAATTTTCAGAAAAGCCCCTATATATTTCAAAGGCCTCCCCCAAATTTAAAAAAAAAAAAATCCTTTACCTTTTAATTTTTTTTATAATTTTCTACATATGGCCCCCCAAAAATATTCAGAAAAGCCCCTATATATTTTAAAAACTACATTCATTTTTTATATATGGCCCTCCAAAATATTTCACCTCCATAGTGGCCCCCCCAATGAAGAATTTCTGGGTCCGCCCCTGACCTCAATCCTGATTGATATATGGGGAGATGAACCCACAAGATAACAAATTTTTTTTTCATCAGAGAGAGAACAATATTATCACAAAACCAAAAGTTGAGGATTGTAAACCCCCATATTGATTGCATATGTTCTTCCACAGAGAGAAAACAATACACACAATCTCAACCATCAAATAAAGATAGCAATGTTTTAATCCTGAACCTTTGAAGGTAACAAAATAAAAGGGCTAAAATACCCTAAATTCATCACTAACGCACATCCTATCTTAAAATGGGCCACTACTTTTTAGTTGAAGTCAAGAATCACACAAACTTTGAGATCGTTGGAAAGTTAAAAGCCATCCAATGGATCTAGTTTCAAGCTGTTCGGGCCTCAATTGGTGCATAAAATATGACCATTTATTAAAACCAATAATAATAAGAATAAGAATAAGAATAAGGTCCTGGTGTGGGTCTAGTGGACTAGGCACAACTTGGGCCTTCTGGCAGCTTCCTCTTGGGCTGTATCAGTCTCTAACTCCTCTACCTGTTCTTTAGCACAAGGTCGCATAAGTCAATACATGTTAAACTCTCATCACATTCCTTAAAGTTTGGCAAAATGATAATAACCCAGAGATTGACCAACATTCTTAAATTGTGCAATCTCTCTAGTTTGTCGATAAACCCCGTCATTATTATTCTTATGAAATATGCAATAGCTATTGAATACCATTATTCCACAGTGGTCTTGTAATATCAAAAACTACCACATGGACTAGTGGCAGTCAACCCACTAATGGATCAATAATAGTAAGGCATCTCCCTTCCCACAGGTAAGACAATGATCAATTCCCGGTTGTTGCTTTGCTAGGCAGGGACTTGTGTAGGGTGTGTTGGTGAGTGAGTTGAGTATTTAACATCAAATCCCAATATTTTAGTTCCACAAATGGTCGTCTTCGTTGAGTATGAGCACCTCTCTATTATTTTTTATATTCAATAAATTCACTGTAATTCGATTATTTGGATTAGCAGTTCTAGATACTTGAATTGCCATTGAACCCGCTTTGGATCCCCAGAAAGATAACTCAGAAAACAAGAAAAATAACCACCAGAACAATCCTTTAGCATGAGCCTTTTCAGTTATTCCTTCACATAAACTCTATTAAACACGAAGAAACTAAATCCACACAATCACATACCAGGAAGCAGCCCTTACTTGGAACCCCAGATCACACACTCCCACCATTTACTCAGCCCTTGGTGCTGACATTTAATATCCCTGAACTGAGGTTATGAGTCTGAATTTTTATAATTTATTCATGGATTTTGATTGCATGTGGTCTTTATTATTTATCTATTATTCAAAAATTGTAGCTTGGGACCCATTCCATTCTGTAGGCTTGAGCTTTAATTAATTTGATTTTAGAGAAATAGGCTTTGGTGGGACCTAAATATATTTTCTTAAAGATTAAAAGCCTTGGTAGGACCCATGATTAATGCTTGAGAAACTTATGAGCCATGAAGAAGGACCCACTCTTTTGATTTAAGAGATGCATGCACGAACCTGTCCAATAAGGACTTGCATGAGACCCTTCAATCGACTAGGAGATGGAGTAGAAAGAGCGTCTCCATGGGACTTCAATATGAGCAAATAAAGTTTTCTAACAAGTATTTGATGGTGGAAACCCATGTATTATATATTTTGTCAAATGAGAGAAGCTGATCCGACAAAACTCTTTTCTCTTTTCACTTCTCTTGTCCACCTCTCTTTCAAAGAAACCCTAGACGAAGGTTCAGCAACCTTAGAAGGAATTAAGAAGAACCAAGGAGGAGGAAGAGTAAATCAGCAATTAGGATCGAAGTGGATGTCTTACCTCTTTCCCCAAGTCAATCGAGCCACAATAGTATATACCACGTGAGTAGAAATCTAAGCTACCTGTTCCTCCATGGGATCTCTGAATTTTCTAGTTAATATTATAGGGTTTATTGCAGGCATGATGTAAGTGTTGATGGAATGGTTGGGCTATCATCGAAATGAACTCAGGGTTTCAGACACCCATGGCCGAACTGAACCAGGGTCCAAACCAAAGACTGAATATTACCTTGGGAAGGAATTCTGATGTCGGCCGAATTATATATTGTGGATAAAGGTATGGTCGAACCTGAATAGGGCTTATAGCAGAGAGGCGACTACTTGGAACTCATCTCTTGTTGATTGCTTGACATGCAAACCTTAATTATTGAATTAGGTGACTGTTATAGAATAGAATTTGGGCTGGCCGATGGACATATATGGGGGCTATTGATACAGCTGGAAGAGAATTCAAGGTTCGACGATGTAAACTTGGGAATCCAAAACCCATAACTGATTTTAGGCTGGGTTCCATACCTATAACTACAGAAGGATTTGAGTTATACATAATGACCGAATGGTCTCTAAGCTTGTGAGAGGTTGGCCAAATCCAAACAAAAAGGGATTAAGGTTGGTTAAACCATTAATTAGGGCCGGCTCGAGACAATTCGAGGCCTAAAGCGATAATCCTAAATGAGGCATTTTCTATCTTTTAATATTATTATAAATATTTTATTTAAAATTTATTTTTCTTGCTTTTTTATGATGCAAAGTTACTAATTAAATTTTTATATTCAACTTTTGCTAATCTATCTTAAGTCCACCTCCAAAACCCACATAAAAACTTTAGACCCATCCCCAAAACTTACATGGAAATCTTGGGTCACAAAATCCAACTACCTATTTGGCTAAAAAAATATTGAATTTGCCACTGATGGGGCTCGAAGCATTTTCACCTGCACGTGGTGCACATACTCACCATGAGTTAGGACCATCCAAGATGGACTTCGGAGTTGTGCTCCGCATATTGGATGTTCCAGATGCACGGTCTTCATATGCACTGTGGGCAACTAAATAAATTCCAGCGGGGGCCCATTGTTTATCTTAAATTTTAAGATCTATTATTAGAGCTGAAATCCCAAGCTATTGATCTATTACAATCACATCATGGGTCAAATCTGAATGGGCCCCTATTGAAATAAGATGTGAGAAAGGCTTGTAAAGCAAATTCATGACTGAATGTATAGTTGAGATTTGATACACATGGAATGCTAGAAAAATACTAATGTGCTAAAATCAATTGGACTCCTAGCAATAGTAATATAAGGGGCAGATTTGGAAATATGATAGGCCATAAATGACACTTTAAGGCCTCATAAAAATCTTGGTCGTATCTTCTTGAGAAGAGAGAGTTATTAGGGGCCTTATATTTTGGGGAGAACTTGGTCGTATATTCTTGAGAAGAGAGAGTTATTAGGGGCCTTATATTTTGGGGAGAACTTGGTCGTATCTTCTTGAGAAGAGAGAGTTATTGGAGCCTTATATTTTGGGAAGAAAAAAAAGGGATGACAGTTGACAAATTTGATTTTTCGGAATTTCAAAAGATGCAAGGGATGACAGTTGACAGGTTTGATTTTTCAGAATTTCAAAAGATGCCACCTGTTATTATGGGGCCTTTTTTGGGTCTTATTTTTTGGGGCCTAATGCAAAGGCTTTATTGGCCTTATGCTAGAGCCGGCCATGCCATTAATTATAGTTGAATATTGGATAAATTCCTTTAACAGTGATATTGCAGATTATTGCCATTTTATTTAATGTTTAAATAATTGATTGCATTTATCATGGGAACCAATGGAACTGTTAGTATTATTGGAACTTGTCAGAATGGAAGTATGGAATGTGTAAAAGGTTTCCTATTAAGTATATGTAATAAAAGATGAATTCATGTCATGAAGAGGCAGACAACTGATTGTTAACACAGACTATACCAATAACTAGATCTTATCCTAGACCCTCACCAGGTTGCTTGTGAATCGTGGTTGTTGTTAGGATGAATATGATAGACAAAACTGGAAATTTTCATAATTGACTGAAACGTAGGTAAAGTTTAGGAATAAATCAGATTAAGTTTATAAAGACTTT
Organism: Persea americana; assembly: GCA_029852735.1. NCBI lineage: Eukaryota > Viridiplantae > Streptophyta > Magnoliopsida > Laurales > Lauraceae > Persea > Persea americana. The sequence continues at coordinate 54,848,702 of CM056813.1, read as the reverse complement.
TATTCACATATCAGCATACTATGAAGATTGTTGAATTGTTGACACAATGCTGAGTCTGTGAGATGTTTATTATGCTACATACTGTGTAAGATATGACATGATTTATATATGGCATATATATATATATGGCAGTTGCTCTTGCATAGCATGGTTATATTGATCCTCATTGAGAATAGTTAATTCCAATTTACAGAGGGTTAGCTACGCAACTGCACTTACACCAATAGATACCACTAACGAATCGGTGCGGGGCATAACACATCCAGGTGGTAAGGGGGCTGATCTCAAGCTACCTTGTTGTGAGTATTGATAACTACAAGGGGATGGCGATTATTTTACATGGACCCATGAAGAAGATACATTGTGCATTGAACTAGTTTGTACCTGCCCATTGGATACCCCCAGATCACTAGCAAGTGAGGCTACAAGATGAGTTTCTTACATGGCTTGTAGGCCATCCGCGTAATTTCTCTGACTTCTAGGTCAATTGCGTTGTTAAATTGCCTATAGGTCAGCCATTCGACTGACTATAGTCCGTCCCCTATGTTTAAAAGGCACCCTTGAGCAGTGGCAGACCCAGGATTTACATTTGAGTGGGGCGGACGATGGTCGATTGAAGAAGTCAAAATCAACGCCAACTCAAGGAATAAAAAATCGGCCAAGTCCGAGTCGACTCGGACTCGGCCTGGTCCGAGCCGAGTCCCCTAGACTCGGTACAGGTCCAGGGGGACTCGGACTTGGTGGGGGGCTTTTAAAGCCCTCCAAAACCCTAAAATCCTCTTTTTTTTTCTATTCTACTTTGTGGAGAGTGAAGGAGACTACTTCCAAATTGTGTTTCAAGCATCAAACATCATCAAATCCATCCATTTTTGAAGATCAAGCCTACCAAAGAATCCAACCACTATTCACATCAAAGAGGGTTTTTTATTTCTCAACTTTGAGGTTTGTTTTCTTGATTCTACATGCATATATGGTTTAGAGAAGATGCTAAGATGAAGATATTGCTTGAAGATGGTTTGGAGGATCATTATTTTTTCTAAGAATGCATTTTTTTTAATTTTTGGGTCTTTTTTTTTTTAAATTAAGAAATCCGAATTTTTTTTTATTATTTACTTATGTTCTTTGTATGAAATTATTATTTTGGGTTTGTATAACATGGATCTATGGTTCTAACACTAGATCTATGCATATATGTGCAATAATAATATTTTCCTTACTTTTTCTTGTAAAAATAATTATTAATAATATGGATTTTTTGCATTTTACATTCTTAAATTATGTAGAGTAGATGATTACATGTGTGAGTTGTTTGTAGATGAAATTTCAACTATTGTTTGGTTAAAAGAATGTGATTTCATGATTATGATGTAATTTTTTTTAAAAATAATGAGAAATCTGAATTTTTTTTATTATTTACTTATGTTCTTTGTATGAAATTATTATTTTGGGTTTGTATAACATGGATCTATGGTTCTAACACTAGATCTATGCATATATGTGCAATAATAATATTTTCCTTACTTTTTCTTGTAAAAATAATTATTAATAATATGGATTTTTTGCATTTTACATTCTTAAATTATGTAGAGTAGATGATTACATGTGTGAGTTGTTTGTAGATGAAATTTCAACTATTGTTTGGTTAAAAGAATGTGATTTCATGATTATGATGTAATTTTAAAAAAAAATAATGAGAAATCCGAATTTTTTATTATTATTTACTTATGTTCTTTGTATGAAATTATTATTTTGGGTTTGTATAACATGGATATATGGTTCTAACACTAGATCTATGCATATATGTGCAATAATAATATTTTCCTTACTTTTTATTGTAAAAATAATTATTAATAATATGGATTTTTTGCATTTTACATTCTTAAATTATGTAGAGTAGATGATTACATGTGTGGGTTGTTTGTAAATGAAATTTCAACTATTGTTTGGTTAAAAGAATGTGATTTTCATGATTGTGCAGATTACTATCACTCAGATAGTTAGATTATATCACAAATGGCCCCAAAAAATAAAGAGAAAGAAGTTGACCCTGGATGGGAACATGGGGAGATGGTTGCAGGATACCATCATAAGGTCAAATGCAAATGGTGTCATAAGATTCTCAGTGGTGGGATCCACAGATTTAAACAACACCTAGCAGGTATACAAGGGGAAGCTAAACCATGTGCAAATGTCCCCACTGAAGTGAGGAAACAAATGAGAGACATGTTGCTTGAAAAGAAGAATGAGAAAGAAAACAAGAAAAAAAATTGATGAGAGGGTTGTAAATATGCAGAGGATTGACACTTCTGAGGATGACTCTGACGGTGATGGTGATGTTGAGGCGAGGGAGCTAAGGAGGGCTTTGAGAGCGAGCCGTGAACAATTTGCTTCTGAGCAGGCTCGTATAGATGAGACACGGGCTGGGGCTGGTTCTTCTAGAGCTCCTCCTAACCCTTATCGGGACACAGCAAGGAAAGGGACAATGGATCCATTCTTACATCGGTCTCAAAGTACAAAACAACCAAAGATTAGTAGCTCTATCATGGGCGATATGAAAGTTAGAGCCATGAAAATGGGGAAAGCCATCTCAAAGTTCTTCCATTATAATCGGATTCCACCAAATGTTGTTAATTCACCATACTATCGTTCCATGGTTGATACGATAGCTGAGGTGGGGCCCGGAGTTAAACCTCCATCCGATTATGAGATTGGCGGACAGTATCTTGACATGGAAGTTTCTGATTATTGGAGATACTTGGAAGATCACTTCAAAACTTGGGAGGAGTATGGGTGCACGCTTATGTGTGATGGGTGGACAAGCAACAATAAGCAGCACATTATTAATTTCATGGCTTACTGTGTAACGGGAACAGTTTTTATCAGGTCTGTAGATACAAGCGGACATAGAATGGATGCTGAATATTTGTACAGTCTAATTGATGATACCTTGGCCATGGTTAACTATTGGCACAAATATGTTGTTGCAATTGTGACAGATAATGCGCCTAACTTTAAGGCCGCAGCGAAGAAATTGCGTGAAAAGGGTAAGGGTATTATTTGGGTGCCGTGCGCGGCACATTGTATTGATCTCATGCTAGAGGACATTGGCAAATTAGATGATGTCCGTGAGACAATTGATGAGGGAAAGATGGTGACATCTTTGATCTATAACCATCAGTTCATGACAGATCTACTAAGAGAAATGAACGAAGGTCGTGAGATTTTGAGGCCCGGTATCACAAGCTTCGCTACGCACTTCGTAGCCCTAGAGAGTCTTTGTCGTGCCAAGGCTAACATAATGCAGATGTGGACCAGTACAGCATATGTGAAATCAAATTTTTCACGTCAACCTTTGGCACACAAAGTACAACAGATTGTCCTTGGGGAGGATTTTTGGAACAGGGCAGAACGAATTACTGACTTACTCGAGCCCCTTGTCTTGGTTTTGAAACTAGTGGATGCTGATACGAAGCCCACAATGGGCTTTGTGTATGATGCCATGGATAGAGCAAAGCTAGCTATAGAGCAAAGGTCCAGAGGAAAGTATGGGACTTATTATAAGAAGATATGGAAAATCATTGATAATCGATGAAACAGCCAGATGCATCAAAACATACATGCGGCAGGTAATTTTTGACTATAATCTATTATGGTTATTATAAATAGAATACTAACTAGTTATTGTTTATTACTTTATTTTGGAATCTAATAATCAAAACTTATTACTTAATGACGTCATGGCATGCAGCGTACTACTTGAACCCAAGCTGCTTCTATAGCAAACACTTTTCTAACCATGAAGAAGTTTTCCGTGGCTTGAAAAAAACGTTGGAGGCTATGACAAATAACGCCCAATATCAAGTTACAATTCTTAACCAGGTAAAGATGTCATATATCATGACATTATTATTCACAGATTAGTTGAAATTTGAAAAAGTGCTAACTGCTAAGTGCTAACTTCTAAATCTTAACTTTTATAGTTGAAAAACTACAAGGGCGCTCTAGGTAGTTTTGGATCAGACGCAGTCATATTGGGTCGTAAGCAGATGGATCCAGGTATTATTCTCAAATTTAAGTACTTAAATTAGATGAAATATAGTTTTTTATGAATTATAACAAACAATTGATTTTATTGTTTTGGTCTTTTAACACAGCTGAATGGTGGGCTACATTTGGTGATGAGGTTCCCCATTTAAGATCTTTTGCAAAAAGAATATTGAGCCAAACCGCCTCATCTTCGGGATGTGAAAGGAATTGGAGCACATTCAGCTTGATACACACTAAGACCCGTAATCGCCTTACTATGGATAAGTTGGAGAAGTTGGTCTTTGTCCATTACAACATGAGGTTACGGGCAAGGAATCTGATGAGAAGAGACAACGGCGACTACGAACCAATTAATTTGGATTATATATTTGAGGAAGATGACCCTCTTGATGAATGGTTGGCTGAAAGAGAGGAGCCAGTATTAAATGATACAACATTTCTCGATGAAGCAATGGCTGATGCTGAAGAATTTCAGTCGAATGAAGGACATATTTCCCCACCGCAGCAGCCGAGTTCCAAATCTGCTACGCTTACTTCTACAGCGCGATCAGCGCGCGATAAGGGTAAGGGTGTAGCAACCTCATCATCGCAAGGCTCAGGACGTGGTCATAACCGTGGTCCAAAGTTGACACGTTCTACTTCAGAACGTGTCGAGGGGGCTAGAGAAATATCAAAACCAACTTTCCAATACACGCGAAAGTCAAAGGATAAGACTAAGAGCACTCATGCAAAGACAAGACAAGGCCAAAGGTTGGCCACTTATGAAGAAAAAGATGAACAGCATAAAACATCATCTTCTAGCAAGAGTGGCTTACGAGAAGGAGGTGAACAGGGCCAGAACGAGGAGGCATACGAAGGTAGTGATGATGGACGTGGTGGTGGACATGACAACATTAATGTATATTATAGTCCAAGTGAGCCTGCTGGTGGGTCACGTGGGTGGGGCAGAGGTGAAGGAAGTGAGCCAACGGATGAATATCCCCAGCCGCATCAAATGGCATCAAGCCCTTAGATCACAAGTTCTGATAGTTCATACGGATATGGGCAACAATATGGAGATCAATTTCATTATCCTTCGTATGAGTATGGATAGCCGCAGCAGTATGGTGGATACAGTAGTCCTTCGCATGGGTATGGGCAACAACAGTATGGAGTATTACTAGTACCTATGGCCACACCCCCACAAGTGCAACCGCCATATGAATATCCTCAACTTCAAGTTATGGCTTCATCATCAAACTATGGAGAAGGTCTTGCTCAATACTATCGTCAAAGTCAAAATAACGACGAAGATGAAGATCTAGAACCCGCAAGGCATTTGACATGGAAATAGCATTTAAATTTTAACAAGAAAGAGCTAAGGTATGGTTTTACATTTTTATATGCTATAAATATAATTGAAATTTGAAGCTTAGTTACATCTTTGATGATTGATCTTACTAGTTGACTTGATAATTGACTAAATTAAAGACTTGAGACTTGAGACTTGAGAGTGGATATTGAAAGTTGGAAACATGTATATTGTATTTTCTACTTTTTAGTTTTAAATTTTAAATTTTAATTGCAATTAAATTATAAAATGGCTTGCGATTTTGTTATTATTATTCTATATTTCTATCCTCAAATAACGTATTAGAATGATCAATGAAGAGAGTAAAACTTTATATATGGAATTATGAATGGATTGGATGGAAAAAAGGACAAACAAATTTTTTCCTTTTTTTTTTTTATAATAAATATGGGACTCGGCCGAGTCCCATGTGACTCGGCCGAGTCCGAGTCCGTTTTTTAAATCCTTGCGCCAACTACCAATAATCTCCACTTATTGCACGGTTTAAAGACATGATATTTATTTTTTATTTTTCTGGTAAATTTAGTATAAAGAACACACATCCTAATAATAACACTTAATTCCTGCATAAGCCTTTTAACTACAACAGCTAATTCCTCAAGAAATTATATTTTTACTCAAATCAATGGGGTGTAAATCAAATTAACAACCACACTACAACAACAACAAAGAAACTCTAGAGAACTCCAAAGAAGTAATAATCACTATCATATGAAAATAATCGATAAGGTGGAGAAAAAGATATTCACTACATGTCTGAAAGTCGATTCCAAAAGTGGGAGTCAATTCAAGAAGAAAAATACAAATCAAGGATTTGATTCATCAAATCCATTTGCAAGAAGGCAGGTTTTCCCATAGCTTTTTTATTCAAATGTAGAAATCTCATCATCACCGTCTCTTATTTGTGTGTGTGTGTGTATATATATATAGAGAGAGAGAGTGGTGTTCGTGGTGAATCAAGGCGAAGAGGAAGAAAGAGGAGAGAATAAAATAAGAAAATAGAGTTCAAGAGAGCATGGTTTAAAAAATCGACCTAGTCCAAGTCGACTCAGACTCGGCACATACTGAGTGGGGTCCTATGGGACTTGGACCAACTGGCCGACTCAGCTGACTCGGCCATGCGACCATAGGACTCGGCCCTCTGAACATTTTATTTGAAATTGGGACTCAGCCCAACTTGGTTGAGCCCAGTCGGTTCCCGAGTCCAATTTTCTAAACCTTGCACGAGAGGGCAGACCTTTGTGTTGTGCGATTGTGACTACTTTGAAGGCTGAAAGGGAAGAAGGAAAACGATTGAGAGGAGGGTTATGAGGTTTACTAGAATAGCGCGGCAAAGGAGAATTTTTAGGTTTTTCGAGAGAGGTGGGGCAACAGCATTACCAAAATGGGGCATGGGCCATCTTGCCCATGCAAACCTTTAGACCTTTTTGGATCCAACCTGACATGGGTCTGCCCTTGAGGTGTACGATTTTGAAAGCATGTGCATACAGTGGTTAGGCGGTAGACCCAAGGTTAGAGTTAGGAATCTTAACCAGACTTAACAAGCATATTTCACTATTTAATGCCAAGCTGAATATTTCCATTTATTATATTGTTGTTTACACACCTACTTGTTGATTTAGAATTCTATTCACTCGGCGCCACTGATTTGTGTATTTTTGCCCCAATCCCAGGTAATCAGGACATAGAAAGACAAGAGGATCCCAACAACGAAGTGATAGTGTTCGATATTTGCGGCTGAGCAACCTTGGGACTCACAGATTAGATAAGAAGCTTAGTTAGATGATTCAGTTTAATTCTTTTTTGATAGCAAAGACTGTTTATGGAACAAATGTATATTTTTATATTTCACTATTGATAATTCTTAACATTGCGATTTATTATTTAATTAAAGGCTGAATTAATTAGATAAATGCCTGGTTATTTATGCTTATGATGATTTGATTTATCTTGATGATATGTACTAGTTGGAAACGACACGGAATCCGACAGGGCCCCGGATTTTGGATTGTGAAATGACGCCAACTTTATATTGATGACGTCACTGTTGGATCTCCCTCACAGCTAAAAGAGCCTCATCTAAACCTCTTTTACATCCTTCTAGTAGATAGATATAGCTCCAATAACAAGTTGCTATTTAAAATTGAATAAATTTAGGAAGCTGAAGAACAAAACAGAAAAAATTAAGAAAGAGGAAGGAAGAATAGCCAAAAATCTCTCTGCTCAACCAATTAGGGCAGGGTGACCAAACTGATGCTGTTCGGACCTGAAAGTCCAAACAGACATGAACCTAAAAAAAATTAAAAAAAACTTCGCCACTGAGCGATTGACCAAGGAGCAATTGGTGATCTCCCTGGCCCCTTTAGACATTTTGGGGCCAACCCTCCTCTCTATTATGCATCGAAAGTCAAAATGAAAGGAGATGGAGATGTAGAACGGGAGAGAAAACGTACCTTGCTTGTCAGAAGAGAGGAGGGGAAAATGGAAGAGGAAGAAGACGATTGGTGGAACTTCTTGTTTGAAGGTTCCTCTGGTTGCACCGTCAACTAAGAATAGAAGTCAGGTGTGGAGGGAAGAGATGGAACACAAGAGTTCTAAGCCTTGGACGTTCAAATCGGGTGTGGAGAGAAGGGATGGCTGTGCAAAGAGAAAGGAGATGTGTGGTGTTTGGGCAGTTTGGGAAAAAAGCGCTGTGCAATGAGCATTTTCTATAGAATTCTGGATGTGTATAGAGAAGGGATGTGCAAGGAGCAACTATGGATGTGGCAATAGCAGCTCCCATAAAAAACCCTGTCATTCCTTAAAATTACAAAACAGTCCCTGCAGTTTTTGAAAAGTACAGAGCAGTCCCTACATGACTTCCGACAATCCTTATACCCAATCAGTTGCTTCCCACTCCCATTTTCCTTCTATTTTTTCAGTTCTTCAACTTTTGCTTTCTGGTGTTCCTGCTTTAAGATCTTTCTCCATTTTTCCTCCTTTCCCTCCAAAGTAAGTGACTTTACACCACAGTTATTCTGGCCTCAAAATAAGTTCCATCCAAATCTCTACAAGCACTTCTTCCTCCCATTCCCTCCACATATCTGATAAATGCAAAGCATGAAGTGCCCCTCTCCCTTCCATTCTTGGAAATGAAAAATGTCTTCCATGTATCCATACTTCCAGAAGTTATGGAACACCTGCCCTAAAGATTGGACAAAAGATCATTGACAAAGAGGGTCACCAAATCCTCAAATCTAGTCCACCATGACCCATATTCCCGTCTCCACCATTGTTTCATTTGTTTTACTTATCACATTCCAGAGCTATATGTCTCACATCCATGGCAGCTCCCTCCATCCTTCAGATTGACATTAAAAGACGGCACCGTCATAAATAGTGAAAATTTATACATGACACAAACTAGAAGATAAAGCTTCTCATTAAAAATTCTGGCCATGAGCATTATCCACCTACAATGGTGTCCATAGTTGTGCCATCTGAGCAGCTTGAAGATCCTGGTGCATGAGGGACAAAGGAAGTGGTGCTAGAATCAGCTAGGTGCCAATTATGCACTGTCGCAGTCTTACTTATCACCTGATTGGCTTCATAAGGTTGTTCTAAGCCTTTCCATTTGAGCACTTATCACAGTTTTTGGTACCTAATGAAGCTATTTACATTTCCTTAAAGAGTTCAAAATTCAAGATTGACCACACACCTATCAAAGAGTAAAAAAAATTAAGAGACTAAAAAAAAAAATAATAACCCACACAAGGTCCCCAATTCTTATGAAAATCCTCAATTTAATTGGAGAGATCAAATTATCAAGTGAAAACAAATGGGGGACACAAGCCAAAAGTCGCATCCAGATGGCCTGATGCAGAATGTGAACATCAATGATGCAGACACTAAGAAATTGGTGCACATCTATTCCTGATACTTCAATCATTAGGGACCAACATCCAGAGAAACTGCCTAGCAAAGAGCCACATTATTGATTCAAAGAACAACACAATTAGAGGAACCCTGTTCTTACAGACAGTGCTGCTAAGGTTCAACATCTCGTTGCATGTATGAAAAGTCTAGCATGAAGACCATATCTGAGTCTAAGACAGTAGGTGTTAGTAACTCTAACAAAGTTCTGGCATTGGCACAAGTAAAAACTCCTGACCAGATTCATTAGTTGACAGTTTTCAAACAATCGGCCGATAGTTACAGAACAACTTAAGGCGCAAACCCAGAGATGCTTAAAAAGATCTAACATATCTGCAAAGAACATGTCTTAGGTTAACTCACCAATCCAGCACCAGCATGATCCCGTATAAAAGCTGCATCTTCATAACGTTCTTCTTCAACAGCTCGCTGCAGCAGCAACGAATTTTTAATTCTATGTACACCTGAAATATTAACAGAAAAAAGTCAAAGAGAAGTAAGAGACTTCTTACCTTTAGATAAGAAATCGCTCTCCCCACAGTGTCATGTCTTGCAGAAGTAGCAACCGCAACTTTGAGCTTAGCAGCATCTTCATAGTCCTCCCGTTGTACAGCATCACATAATTGCAACTAATGAGACAAAGTAAATGTGATTATTGGTTAGATTGTTAAGGACTTGCTTCAATAACAACTACCTAACTGATCCTGAAGATCTAAAATTCGACACTCTTCCTAAAAAAAGCATGGTAAGAAAATACTTCATGAACAAGAGCGATATAAACATGCATAAGATCATGTGAACCATTTGTAGTATAACTGTCTCTTTAAGAAGACCAATAATTGTAAGTAAATAAATTAAGTATCAGATCAAGGAAGACGGGTTTTGAAGTGTATGGATAACGTAGAAGGTGATGGATCAGGAAGATTCCCAGACCGCAAGGCCCACTTATGGGAATAAGAGTCAGAATAGGGTAAATCTTTTGTTTGTGTATTGCACATAAAGGTGTTAAAACCATTTTATCATATTGTTTGCGATGGTCTTTGCTGGATCTTTAATGTAACTTTCTTTTGTTGGAGAGGAGGTTCATGTCAGATAAGAGAGACAGGTCAGATAGAAAGCATTTCCAGCTGCAATTTTGTGGACCATATAGAAAAAAAATTGGAATTTACATCTAGAAAAAAGTTTGTGTTGATATCATTGAAGAAGTCAAAAGGGACGATGGCAAGTGGCCAGTAGGTTCTAGAAAAGAGCAGGTTTAAGATGCACCAATCAATGACAAAGTGGGTGATGGAAGCTTCAACTTTGGGTGTAGCAAGAAAAATAAAGTATAACAAGATGATTGCTACAAGCCCGGTTAAGTCATGCGTCACAAGTGCTGAAGCATGATAAAGTGCCGAAGCACGTATCCAGAGACGCTATCACACGGCTCTACAGAGACTATTAATGAGGACACACCTCAAAGGGAACAAATCCACTCAAAATATCATTAATCAACTCTAAGAATTCTCATCTCTACAACATCATATAGATTTTAAAATAAAATAAAAAATAATAAATAAAATAATAATAATAATAATAACCTTAGGGCCTGTTTGGATGTCTACAGAATAAAATATTTATATATTTAAATATTGCAAGAATAAAATAGTATAGAATACAATAATGCAATATTATAACAGTATAATATTTTTACTGTTTGGCAATTTTTGAAGAATATTACAGATTTTAAATTGAGCAGTTTGGAAGGTATTATGATTAAAGTAAATTACATTATAAGAATACTTTTTATTAAATATTTTAATTTATATGTAATTGATCACATCTAGATAAAAAAATAATGTGGTAAAGTAAAGTTTAACTTTCATGTTTTTACCATAAGTTGTTTTTCTTTTATCACATAAAGTCATGGTAAAGTATAGTAAAGTAAAGTCAATAAAAAAATAACTACGTACTTTATAACTCTCTCTCTCTCTCTCTCTCAGTTTACTTTACCACATACTTCATCTGACCTTACTTTACCTCACATTTAACCATGATATGACATCAATCTTTGTTTTACTTTACCACAACCGTAAACAAGTCATTTTTTACTTACCATATAAAACTATGATAAAATGTGATAAAGTAAAGTAAAGAAAAGAAACTACTTTACCATTCCTTCCCACTTTACTTTACCATGTACTTTATCTAACCTTTACTTTACTACACTTTCACTGTCCTGTGAGATTTACTTTTACTTTACTTTACTTTACCGTATATATAATCATACACATTATAATGGAATTAGTGAACTAAAATCTTTACTTTACTCTACCACTTTGTAATAGTCATTTTAAAAGATTCTTATCTTATAGAAAGTTTCTACAGGGGGGAGTTGTAGGAGAGAATATTGAGCTTTTTGAAAGAAAAGAATATTTTCTTTAAATTTTTCTTGAGTTACCAAACGCACAAGATTTTCTTCTTTAAAAAATGAAAGATTATATTCTATAAAATATTATTTTCTTTTGTTTTCTTATGCATCCAAACAGGCCCTAAGGGTCTAAGTCACCTAATCAAACTAGGAAACTAAAGAAATAGGAAACTATCCTTATTACAACCCATTAACCAAAATTAAAAATCTAATAACAAATAATTAGGGAAATAATAAAAATCCTATTTTGTCTTGGCCATGTGTGGGCCCGCAGGTCTACCCTGCATCAATGATTGTCTCCCACAAATTTTCAAGTTTAGCATTGATAGTGCAGTGAGAGATAAAGCGGGACCAAAAGGAACAGGAGAACTCTTCATTATGATAAAGTTTCATCGGTGCAACTTGGGGAGGGCAAAACCCAAATTTGGTTGAGTTTTTCAAGGTCCGTGTCAGGCTCGAGAACAATTGTCATTTCCGGGTCAATACGGCCCAAATGAACGAACAATATTCGGTTTGAACCACTGCCAAACCAAACTACATATGTAAAATTTTCACTATTTCAGCCGAATTGATCGGAATCAAGAAAGTTGAGACAAGGCTTTGGTGATGACGATGATGATGATTTGAGAATGCATGTCTAATTTAAGATTTGCACGTATACAGCTTATAAATTATTCATTTGGCATGTAGAAATATCATATTGCAATATAGATTTAGTAGAATAAATTAAATGTTACAATTTATGTTATTTTTAAATTTAATATTTTTCATATTCTTCTACATATATGTGTATAAATATATTTATTTATATCTTTCATAACTTGAACTCTAAACTGTATCAACGAAATTCTGAATTGGTTGAAACATTTCAGTTTAAAGCCAAACTGAAAGAGTCCAAAACAAAATTGACAGATATGGGCTCGAATCAGAAAATCAATACGCGTTTGGAATTCATGTTGGGGATAGGTTGCCAAACCCTACCCACCAACTCACAACTTTAACTGTGAAATATATGAGCATATCAATTACAACTAATACACTAACAGAAACGGTAAGACCAAAGCGAGCCCAATGCACCAAGGTCAGTTTGCTCCTCAAACTAGGAGAAGAGTTACGTTGTCGAAGACCATTGCATCCACCGAACACCTTGTTTTGTCAATACATGTGCTTCCTCATTTGCGCAACAATGCTCATAAACAGAGAGAACAACCTCACAATAGACCCCTCATCTAATCAATGGCATAGGCTAGCTTCCAAGGAGCACCACGACTACCTAAACCAATGAATTGCATAGGATGAGTCCCCTTCAACCATGATAAGATTAAGGTCCAAGTTCTCAGCCTCACGCAAACCCAGCCACATGGCCAGAAATTCCATTGTATTTCCAGATTAAACTCCAACCTGGGACAAAGACAACTCTCCAAATCAAGGTCACACCATCATGGCTAAAACCACCTACTGCAGTAAGAAACAAATTTCTCTTGTTACCATCCAAATTTTCACATATTGCATTAAAGGTGGGCTGCTAAATCTATTAAGGGATGGATGGGCTACCTATTGGCTCAGAAATTAAAATTTCTCAAAAAGAAAATGCTAGCCTGGAGAAAGGAAATTTAAGCAATTTTATCAAAGAGGAAAAATCAGTTCTTACCAGATATTAAGAGCATAAACGGGAAAGAAGCTGGGATGCTAGAGGCAGAAGATCGGGAAAGTATACACTCTCTTCAGGAGCAATTTCGTAAATTGATTTTTCAGGAAGAGCTCAGTTGTGAGCAACACTTGATATATAAATGGTTGGAGGATGGGATTGCAACAGAAAAATTTTCCATGCGAACGCTAGTGACTGGCAACGTGTTAATCGGATAAATGCTATCGCTGCTAGAGGTGGAGTGTGGGAGAATAGAAAAGATATAAGAAAGAAATTGTTCGCTTGTTTCAGCAGTTAAACAGTTAAACACAGGTGAAAATAGGTTATAAATTAGACTCCCTTCGAACAGCTTTTTCACATCAGAGCATCTAATCTAGAACTTCGGTTTACTAAAGAGGAGATAAGAGAGTTTTGTCTAGGTGGTGATCATGCTCCAGGCTGGGCAGGTATCCTATAGTCTTCTTTCAACATTTCTGGAGTTTTTTGGAAGCTGCAAATCTTCTTTAACGATTTCCAAGAAAATGGTGTGATAGTAGGAGAATTGAGCGATTATTTCATTGCATTGATTCCTAAAAAGGATGGTGCTATCTCAATCAAGCTATGATGCACAGATACGGCACGGATACAGCAAGGACAGGCCATAGACACGGCAGGGACACGGATTTTACACATAAAAAGTGAAGTATCAGATATGATATGACATCGAGCACTCCAAAAGCAAGCCTCCACTTCAATCATCCCGCTTTTCTCCTATTTTGATATCTTCGTCAATCTCTCCATCCTTACTAATTATCGAGCCAGGTAATGGAAAGAAATCCTCTGTGGTATCTCTTGGTATTCAATTCATACAGTAGTTTCAGCTCTTTGTATATGCCCACTCAAGTTGCAATCCATATATTTTGTCTTTTTACTGCTAAATTATGACATCATTATAACAATATACATTTTTTTAGAACATTAACTGGTAAATTCATTAAGCAAAAGATACAATGGAAATTAGGCAAGAAAAAGGGAGATAAAAGAGATTTATTGCCTCAGAATAACCCATCAACGAAAAAGAAAACTACAAACATCATTGAAGAAACTACAATTCTGATCCCAAAATCATATAGGCCATTTCCACTCCCACGTTATTTACATTGTCATCTCTAAGAGCATGCTGGAAATGCACATTAATTCCACAACAAAGATCCTTGACATATCTCCTATGATGCCCAGATGGTTGTACAAGCTCAACGTATCCGTATTGGATCAATACAACACTTGTATTGGTACCCGATACAACACCAATACTTCTAGGGTACAAGTTTAGTACTTACCAAGTCCATTATTTCAACTAGTTCTTTCAATTTTCTTACCTCCTAACATAAAAAAAAAAAAATGTTAGAAAGGAATGTAAACAATGACAATTTCATTAATTCAAAAGTGATTTAAAGAAAAGATTAGGACATCCATATCCATATCCGTGTCCTGGATTTTCAAAAGTACAGAGTCATATCCCCGTATCCATCTTCGTACCCATATCCGTATATGGGCATCATAGCCTATCTCTTTTTCTTCTTTTTGGACTGGTGATTAATAAATTGAAATATTTCAGGGTGACCCTTCCCTTTGCAACCCATAAAAAGGAAACTTTCCATTGCCAAGGGACCAAAAAAGGAGGATCTCAAGAATCTGAGCATACCTCCGCAATTGCCCACCACTCCGCTTTGTTAGAATCTTGGACACCAACCGAGCTAGAGAAAATGATTAAGTGATCTTCAAACTCATTGACAAGAGCCCCACCAACACCCACAGGGCCCAAGCTATCCCCAGTCCACTGTGTCAACATTCAACTTGAACCCACCCAAAGGAAGAGAAATCTACACAAAACAAATGTACTCACCAGTCACCACTCTTCCACATTTAGCTATGACTTTACAATTCACAACAAAATCAGAAACACTCTCTACTGGAAAAAAATTCAGAAACACTAGTCGCCGGGCCACCTATTGCATCTGGACATGCAGGTGCACACTTTAGTTTGTGAGCCCACCTTAGCCATAGGTGAGGCACACATAGGCCTAGAGCGGTAGAGCCTAGTCACCTATAGCTTTATACTCTAAAGTAAAGAAAAGATACCCTAAGACTAAAAAATGGGGTATTTTCCTTCCCTTTGATGAAATTTCCCAGTAGTGAGAAAAGATAAAAACAAAAGATGTTTGGAGGTGTTACTTTGCTCTCATTTGTCTGTGACCCTGTCTTTGGCACCTTTCCCCATTCAGCATCATTATTTAAAAGGCCTAACAGCAAAAATCACCATGCACAATGTCTAATACCAAACACCAAATATGATATGGTTCCGTAAGGCATTGGACACATTTCAAGGCAAACAAACATCTCTTGATAATTATTCTGACCATTGAAAGGAAGGGGGGAAAAAAGATAATGTGGTTCGGGGTTTATCTAAATTTTGTAGAATTCTACCACCATCAAGAATTACAGGCCAATACTAATTTGTAGCATCACAAGATCCTATCTCAGGTAACTAGAGTAATTGGAAATTTACTAACACACCCAAATATTAAAAAGTTAAAACAGCTCCTGTCTTCAAAATCAATATCGCAATTTGCATCATAGTGCAAGACAAAATAACCCATGATATCCAACCCCTCTACAAGTTGAGACAGATCAAACACAACAAAATATTCATAGTTAACCAGTTATACCTTCTAACTAAATATTGGCACTTCTCACATTAAGAAATAAAGCATGAGATCCAAACACAACCAAGTATTGAAAACTAAGCATGAGTTCCACAACCATCTCCTCAAAAGCACAAGCGAAAAAACAAACCCCAATTACCTTCAGAATCGATAAAATCCTCTCCTGTTCTTCAACCTCTTTAAAATGCCGACTCCACCGATCCCAATCCCAATCTCCACCCTCCTCCTCCTCCTCCTCCTCGTTCCTCTCCTTCCCCGTCTCTGCTGCCGCCGCCTCATCAACGACGACGCCATTCAGCGGAATCCGATTCCAAGCCACATAGTCTTTCCACCGTTTCAAGGCGTTCTCCAATGCGTCATGGAGCAGAGAATCCCATCTTGGGCGGATGAAATCACCATCAGAAGACTGAGAATCCGGTCTGCTCTGGCAGCGGAAGATGATGGTGTTTGGACCCCGAAAAGTTAAAGGAAATGCTTTGTTTGTAGGTGAAGATAGGCAAGAAGAAGTAGAAGAAAAAGAGGAGCGAAATCTAGGGTTTTTGCGGAGAAGTTTTCTAGGGTTTTGGCTGGTGTGATAGGTTGAAGAAGAGAAACATGTAAAAGAAGCCATGAAAAGCAGAGAGAGATGCTGTTATATCCAACTGCATTCACATGCGCTCTCCGCCTGCCCAAGGAAGAAAGAGACTTTTGATGCTAAGAACTTTTCTACTACTTGGTAAATGGATCGGTGAATGGAAAGTAAAATGAAACCAGCCAAAATTTTGGGGAGTACAGCTCTACAAACTTTTATATACTTACATTGAAAACAAATAAACCGGCGCCAATTGATTACCATATCATACTGATAAAAGATCTTCAAGTTTAATGGTGTACGATCCATTTATATAAATACAAAATTGATAGGGACATGTAAATAAGGGAGATTTTCTTGTCCTTTCCTATGGACACCAGGTGAACCCCACCCTAGGTGTGCAACTTGGGTATCAGGCACACCATTATTAATTGACATGTGCCTATGCAACCTAAAATCATCTCAATCTTTTGATTCATAACCCTTAAATTTAGTGGTTCTAGAAGCATTGTTTTCGTATGATTTGAATCCAACCGTGAAGAAAATATGGCTGAGGTTCAGTCTGGCATGTATAGTCTTTAAACTGATTAAAACAGCTTTTAGCATGTTTGGATGTAATGTTTACTGTGTGGGTTCCAAATGGATACTAGACAATATGTGTGTTTGAAGAAGGAGGGAAAGGCAGAGGAATTGAAACAGGCCCATTCCTCTTATGCGCACAGACACATTGTTTTGGACAGTGATCTTTCTATCACCATTTTTTTTTTTTTTGTAAATATCCAGGACCCAAAACATTAATCTGAACCGTTAAAATCATTCATAAGGCCCAAAACGGCCCACATACCAAATTTCAACCGTTGATCCATCTCGGTTCACGAGATTTGTGCAAAACATCGAATAGCCACACATCAATTTTTCTGGGCTATTGTGGGGGGCATAATCAGAATCCAGCTCATTAATCTTTTTTGAAATACTGAAAACGGCTATGCATAAAATTGTCAACCTCAGATTTGACCTATAGCTACCCAAAATTAAGAAAAATCTTAGAACCGTTGATATCACATGTAGTACTATGAAAGTAGAAATAAATTGAACTATACAGTCCTTTTTCCCCCCTTGAATTTTAGACTCATAAACCACCATCCATACCGTTGGATAGCTGGAGGAGTGTAAGAACTACTATGTAATCAAATTTGACCCATTGATCTATCACGAATCTTGACCAATTTGCAAAAACACGTGGAATGTTTGGTCTAATTTTTTGAAATTTGAGGGCCCCTATTTCAAGATCCGAACCATTCGTTCTCTTGATAATACTTAGGTCATCCATGGGGTAAAAAATTAGCCTCAAATTCCTTATGGGTATAGATAAATTAAAGAAAAATTATTTATGGTTAGATTTAAAAAATCTATTTCAATCAGTTATGTTGTGTTACCAAATACATTATTTCAAGAGCATCTATTTCAAATAGGGCCCATTTGAAATAGATCTTTTTCATTAAGATCCTCTTAAAACAAATAAGAGTTGCCAAACAAGCCTCGAGTGTTGGTCGAATTTGGACTTCTGACTATTCATTGAATAGTGTGTGTGGGAAAACTAAATTAACTTAAGATTAGGCCCAGGACTAAAAAATTGAAGGGTAGAAAAAAGAGGTGTTTTTAAATTTATGCATTTTAAAAACTTACCATATATATACATATAAAATATTTATATGTATCTATCTCTTACAACTTACTGTATTACCCACACATTGCAAGGGTGAAAATCCTAAATTTATAATTCGAACGACTCCATATGAATGCCCTTTTTAATTGGTGCAACGACATTCATTTGTCCTTTTATGCAGGGTCATTGTGATGTGTCCTTTTTCAGACAATGTGCACCCATTTATACAGGTCAATGATGCATGCATAACATTTACACATTGCACATTTGTTAGAATTTTGTTTAGGTCGAGTCATATTTGATGTGAAAAGTAATGCACAATACAAGCACCGTTCCCACACCATGTAGCATCAACTGTGCATCGTGTAATAACATCCTTTCAAAAGAGTGCCGAAACTCTAAATACTTTGGGTCTGTTTGGATAAATGAGAAGTGAAACAAAATGAAATGGATTTTACGTATGAAGTAGAGCGAAGAGAAGTAGATTAAAGTTAAAGTAGAGTACTTCACTTCACTCCATTTGGATGCTTATTTTGAAGTTAGGGTTTTGAGTGGAATCCACCTTTACTCAAGGAAATTGCAGTATTTAGAGTTGAAGTTAAATGGAGACATGTGGCTCACAGTATTACTTCATCTATAGCGTCAAACTTATCCAAACGGGGTAGAGTTGAAATTTTAGACTGTTATAGCCCATTTAACTTCACTTTACAATATTTTTTGCCTATCCAAATAGGCCCTAAGAGATTTGGATGAAAGATTTCCTCCAATAGATATGAGCCGGTTTTTCACAATCGCATGGGGCATTTGGTTTAGAAGAAACTCGTGCATTTTATAATGGTAGGCTCATGGAACCAAACTTTGCTGTAGAGAGGCCTCTAATGTTGGCACAAGATTGAAGGTCAGTAAAAAAAATTACAATTTCAGGTTATAGAGAGAATATTTTAAAGTGGAAGCATCCGCCCAATGATGTACTAAGAATTAATGTCAATGGTGCTCTTTTTTCTTATATAAAAAAAAAAAATTAGTGTTTGAGCTATTTTACTCGATGAGGTAGGTAATGTGATTCGAGCTATGAGTAAGATAGAGAATGAAATGAAAGAGGCGAAGGATATTGAATCTCTAGCTGCATTGCTTGGGCTCCAGATGCTATATCATGTGGGGGTAGGAGCTATTATTCTTGAAAGTAATTAATTAAAGGTTGTGGAAGCATTGAAATCTCATACTCCAAACTTATCAAGATAGGGCAATGTGATTGATGAGATCACTGAACTTTTGAAACTTTTAACTAATTACGAATTCACTCATGTGGGAAGGGAGGGTAATGAAGCGGCTCATAAACTTGTTACGCATGTGAAAAAAGAAAAACATAATAGCTCCTACCCCCATCCGACACAAATTCAAAACTCTCTCATTCTTAAAAATAAAAATAAAAAACATCCTTTCTCCATTGAATAACAAAAAAAAAAAAAAAAACTTTTAGCATGTTTTAGCATGTTTGGATGTGATGTTTACTGTGTGGATTCGAAATGGATACTAGACAATATGTGTCTGTTTGAAGAAGGAGGGAAAGGCAGAAGAATTGAAACAGGCCCATTCCTCTTATGCGGACAGACACAGTGTTTTGGACGGTGATTTTTCCATCACCATTTTTTTTTTTTTTTTGTAAATGTCCAGGACCCAAAACATTAATCTGAACCGTTAGAATCATTCATAAGGCCCAAACGGCCCACATACCAAATTTCAACTGTTGATCCATCTCGGTTCTCGAGATTTGTGCAAAACATCGAATAGCCACACATCAATTTTTCTAGGCTATTGTGGGGGCCATAATCAGAATCCAGCTCATTAATCTTTTTTGAAATACTGAAAACGGCTATGCATAAAATTAACTTCAGATTTGACCTATAGCTACCCAAAATTAAGAAAAATCTTAGAACCATTTATATCACATGTAGTACTATAAAAGTAGAAATAAATTGAACTATACGGTCCTTTTTTTCCCCCCTTGAATTTGAGACTCATAAACCACCATCCATACCGTTGGATAGCTGGAGGAGTGTAAGAACTACTATGTAATCAAATTTGACTCATTGATATATCACGAATCTTGACCAATTTGCAAAAACACGTGGAATGTTTGGTCTAATTTTCTGAAATTTGTGGGCCCCTATTTCAAGATCCGAATCATTCGTTCTATTGATAATACTTAGGTCATCCATGGGGTAAAAAATTAGCCTCAAATTCCTTGTGGGTATGGAGAATTTAAAGAAAAATTATTTATGGTTGGATTTAAAAAATCTATTTCAATCAGTTATGTTGTGTGACCAAATACATTGTTTCAAGAACATCTATTTCAAATAGGGCCCATTTGAAATAGATCTTTTTCATTAAGATCCTCTTAAAACAAATAAGAGTTGCCAAACAAGCCCTGAGTGTTGGTCGAATTTGGACTTCTGACTATTCATTGAATAGTGTGTGTGGGAAAACTAAATTAACTTAAGATTAGGCCCATG
Organism: Persea americana; assembly: GCA_029852735.1. Lineage (NCBI taxonomy): Eukaryota > Viridiplantae > Streptophyta > Magnoliopsida > Laurales > Lauraceae > Persea > Persea americana. The sequence continues at coordinate 54,827,879 of CM056813.1, read as the reverse complement.
ACTAAAAAAACTGAAGGGTAGAAAAAAGAGGTGTTTTTAAATTTATGCATTTTTAAAACTTACCATATATATACATATAAAATATTTATATGTATCTATCTCTTACCCTTTTTTAATTGGTGCAACGACATTCATTTGTCCTTATATGCAGGGTCATTGTGATGTGTCCTTTTCAGACAATGTGCACCCATTTATACAAGTAAATGATGCATGAGTAACATTTATGCATTGCACATTTGTTAGAATTTTGTTTAGGTAGAGTCATATTTGATGTGAAAAGTAATGCACAATACAAGCATCGTTCCCACACCATGTAGCATCAACTGTGCATCGTGTAATAACATCCTTTCAAAAGAGTGCCGAAACTCTAAATACTTTGGGTCTGTTTGGATAAATGAGAAGTGAAACAAAATGAAATGGATTTTACGTATGAAGTAGAGCGAAGAGAAGTAGATTAAAGTTAAAGTAGAGTACTTCACTTCACTCCATTTGGATGCTTATTTTGAAGTTAGGGTTTTGAGTGGAATCCACCTTTACTCAAGGAAATTGCAGTATTTAGAGTTGAAGCTAAATGGATACATGTGGCTCACAACATTACTTCATCTATCGCGCCAGACTTATCCAAACGAGGTAGAGTTGAAATTTTAGAATGTTGCAGCCCATTTAACTTCACTTTACAATATTTTTTGCCTATCCAAACAGGCCCTAAGAGATTTGGATGAAAGATTTCCTCCAATAGATATGAGTCGGTTTTTCACAATCGCATGGGGCATTTGGTTTAGAAGAAACTCGTGCATTTCATAATGGTAGGCTCATGGAACCAAACTTTGTTGTAGAGAGGCCTCTAATGTTGGCACGAGATTGAAGGTCAGTAGAAAATTTACAATTTCAAGTTATAGAGAGAATATTTTAAAGTGGAAGCATCCCAATGATGTACTAAGAATTAATGTCAATGGTGCTCTCTTTTCTGATATAAAAAAAATAGTGTTTGAGCTATTTTACTCGATGAGGTAGGTAATGTGATTCGAGCTATGAGTAAGATAGAGAATGAAATGAAAGAGGCGAAGGATATTGAATCTCTAGCTGCATTGCTTGGGCTGCAGATGCTATGTCATATGGGGGTAGGAGCTGTTATTATTGAAAGTAATTAATTAAAGGTTGTGGAAGCATTGAAATCTCATACTCCAAACTTATCAAGATAGGGCAATGTAATTGATGAGATCACTGAACTTTTGAAACTTTTAACTAATTACGAAGTCACTCGTGGGAAGGGAGGGTAATGAAGTGGCTCATAAACTTGTTAGGCACGTGAAAAAAGAAAAACATAATAGCTCCTACCCCCATCCGACATAAATTCAAAACTCTCTCATTCTTAAAAATAAAATAAAAAAACATCCTTTCTCCTTTGAATAACAAAAAAAAAAAAAAAAAAAACCATCTTTTTACACAAAAAGTAAAAAAGATTCTCTATTAAGCAACTAAAGCAAAAGATTATCATAACCCTCTTATATTTTATTATCTATTGATTTGATTTTTCGCCTTACTTTACTTCTACTCACCATTCATCTAAACCGGCCCTTTGAATACAAAGACATGTCATCATAACCCCCTTCTACTATTAGACGACGCTAAGCAATGGTGGACCCATGATTTTAGTTTGGGTGGGGCTAAAATTTTGATATGCCTAGCATTTAAAAAAAAAACCTTTTGCTAGACTTTACCAGACATGTTTACATTACTAGATAGCACCTTTATGTTTTTCTTTAGACAATGTCTAACTTGTGGAACTCAACTAGATGCACGAAGTTATTGAAGATTGGGCAATGAAAATGTTAGGATGTTAATTAGTACAAAAAAGCTTTAGGTCGATAAAAAAAAAAAGATTCTAACATTGATTTTAGATACTTAAATTCACATTATCATGTTTCGCTAAATTTATATGTTCAAATCAATGCCCCAATGGAGGTCACTGCGAATTCAAGGTGGGTGGGCGTGTGAGAAAAACTAAATACAAGAACATTTTGAAGACACCGGTCCTTTCCAATTTGTTCACTTTCTGAAAGCCTCAAACCTTTGGATAATGGGAACGAAATTCATTATTGGAATCACAGTAGGGCTAAGAAGACGTGATAACATGAATGAATTTGGTCATCTTTGGATTTTTATAAATACTTTTAGATTTAGTGGGCTAGGGCTTAAGGCTTGGATTAAGATTTAGGGATTCAGGGTTTGGAAATACAAATTGGAGATTAAGCATTCAGATTTAGATATAGAGTGATTATGAAGGATTATTCTAAATATGCTTGACAGATGAATAAGTAGTTGTCTACACAGTACGAAGGGATTGGCAACGAGGAGCTTGATTTACAATGGGCGCGAAGGGGTTTCAAAAGAAAAGGGCATGATGTATTGTTGCAACGTTTTATTTTCTCCTTATTTTACCAATGAAGTTTTACATATGTAGGGCGATCTTTAAACATACGTGGAGCGATAAGTTTGATAGATGGGCATGCTCCAAGACACCATTCAAACTCTATGGGGATTTCAATTTTGACCTAGGGCGATTGCCCCGAATTTCGCCGCAAATCTCTCCAATGGCCCCTCCCAAGGTCCCAACTCTATGGTGAGGTGTTTAAAAAAAATAAATTAAAACACACATAGGTCCGCCCCTGAAGCTAAGATGTGCCAAATTTCACATGATCAATGAAGGGCGCTTTTGAATTTGGATGAGTCTCAATACCATGTACGAAGGGTATTATTGATTGATTCACTTGAGGGCCGCGCCCCCCCCCCCCAAATAGAATATGGGTTCTTGCGATTTAACTATCTGCACCAAAACAAGGGAAAATTTCAGTCGAGCACCGGTGCTCACATTATCGTGAGCATCGCATCTAGTGAGCCCACCTTATGATCCATTCGAGCATACAATAAAGTAGGGACTTCCTTTAGAAAAATACCAATCTCAAGTTTAAGAGCCGTCCGGATGGACCGGACCACTATATTTGACTATGCGCTCATTTAAACAGGGAAAACTTATGAACTGTTGATCGAGTGCTTAGGACGATGGTCCCAGCCTTCGTCAACGTACACGGGGGGTGGGGGGGTTGGGTCCCACAAGGATCGTGTGCAGAAGAGGGGTGTCCAAAAAAAAAAAAAAGGTGGGCCTCACTCTAGCTTCATGGCATCAGTTTTCAATTTGAAAATGCTAAATGCTAAATGCTGCCCTAACTTTGAATTCTTAGTAAATGCATCCCCGATCTGTCACGTGCTGCTCGCACGTAGCACCCTGCTTAATTTGAATTCTGTTGCCGGCGCCTTTTTCAATCCCATTTGAGAAACGAGAGGGTTAAAATACAAGAGAAGAAAGCCCTCATCATTCTCACTCATTTCTTTCCTCCCTCTCTCTCTCCCACACTCACAGATCCATCATCCAACGCCTCTCTCTCTCTCTCTCTTTTTCCCCAATTGCATTTCTACTTCTTCTTCAACCCTAAAATCTCTCTCTCTCTCTCAAACTGTGACAGATCCAACGCCACTCTTTTTCCCCAACTGATTCTCGATTTCTCCCCCAAATCAAGAGATGGATACAACTGAAAAGGATTTGTCGCAGTGCGTAAGAGTCGCCGTCAATATTAGGCCTTTGATCACTGGGGAGCTCCTCGTGGGATGTACCGATTGCATTACACTCGTTCCTGGAGAACCACAGGTATTCTTTTTCCATCTTGATTCGCCTTTCGCTTCCTAATTAGGGCTTTGTTTCTTGAGCTGTTAGTAGTTGGTAGCTCATGCATAATAATTCTTTCTTATACGAACTCGGTTTTTGTATCTGTTTGTTTTTTTTTTTTTTTTTTTTGTAAATGGCTGCTCGAATCATGTTTTTGTGGATATGGGTTAATTTGATCTTTGCAGCTGTCTTTGGGTGGGGTTTATTAGTTTTGTTTTAGTTCCATTCCAAAAGTCTTTAGGCGGAAATCGAATCTTAGGGTTGCTTTTATTTATTTATTTTTAGTTGGGTTGAGTCTGAAGTGCCCAAATTTCCAATCCAAATGTTCATTTGGAGCTGTGGGTCTGCTTTATTTTTTGATGCATTTCTCATTCTAGTGATCAATAATTGTAGTAGTAGTAGTAGTAGAAGTGCCGATTGAATGGTTAATCCAATTGGATATTATCTCGGTGCATCCAATTTTCGCATTTCATGGTCAGGGATCGCCATTTTTTATGGGTTTAAAAATCAGATTTGGATTTCTTAATGAGTTATATTTCAATGGACACAACTTAAACTTGCCCTTATGGAGAGATGGGTGCTTGATATGTGTGCAGGTGCAAATCGGCAGTCATGCATTTACATTCGATTATGTTTTCGGGGGTGCTGGGTCTCCATCTTCTACAATATTTGATCAGTGTGTGGCTCCATTGGTAGAATCACTGTTCCATGGGTATAATGCAACTGTTCTTGCTTATGGACAGGTGAGGCATCTGATCTAAATAACTTTCTTGAGTGGCCTTTTGGATGTTTGACAACATTATAGTGCCCTGGCTACCTCACCATGGTGGACACTTTTGGTTTTGCCAAGATTTCTCAGTGGTTCACTAATGATATCAAGCTGATGTGAAAAAAAAGCATCCCCAAATCTTGATTTTTACCTTGTGTAGCTTGGTGGATTTTAACCAGGCATAAGTGCACGACAAAGTTCAGTTTTTGCATGGAATTTTATTAGAGCAGTTTTATTTATACATGGTTTTATAGTTCTCATGTGTTTATGGTGTTCTGTTCCTTGATTCTGTCTTGCTGTAGACTGGTTCGGGGAAGACTTATACAATGGGTACCAATTATAATGATGAAGCTAGTAACTCCGGCATTATACCAAAAGTAATGCAAACTATATTTGCGAAAGTAGACGCTATGAAAGACAATGTGGAATTTCTTATTAGAGTGTCATTTATTGAGGTCAGCTACTGTTTGGATTTGTTCTTCCATATTTTTATAGTTATCATGCTAATTAAATGTAGCTACTGTGGGTGTAAACTGTAATCACTTTTCCTTTTCTTTTTCTTTGGTAATGTTTTATATGCTCGGTAAGGTCCATAAACATTTTATGCCTAATACTTTCATCCATGATTGATTATAATTTGATATATTCATATATCTCCTTAGGAATTGAGTTTTTATCATAGGGTGTTTATTTGATGGCTTTTGTTGATAAACAGATATTCAAGGAAGAAGTCTTTGATTTACTTGACCAAAATTCGTCAATTTCATTGAGAACTGAAGGGGTGTCTCAAGCCAGGCCAACTATACCTGCTAAGGTTCCTATTCAAATCAGAGAGACACCAAATGGCGGGATAACACTTGCCGGCGTCACTGAGGCAGAAGTTAGGTCAAAAGAAGAAATGGCTTCATTTTTAGCTCGAGGTTCTTTGTCTCGTGCCACAGGAAGCACCAATATGAATAGTCAGTCAAGGTTGACAGTTTCATCCAGTTTGAATCTTATAGAATCGTCCTTTCTTATCATTGATTTACATTTTTCAATGATTATCTTAGTAATGATATGTTGTACTACTATAAAATAGGAAGAATGAAGTCCTTACAATTTGAAAGTCATCATTTGCATGCTCTAGTGGTTATCTACACTGGCTATTAATCAGGGATATTAATTTTGTTTCATGTTATCTTCATCTTGGCTCCTTTTTTTGGATCATTAGATCATTTTTACAAAGATTTTGCATTTACAGTGCTACTTGACTTATATAAAAAAAAAGTTTCAGTGCCACTTGTCAGATTATGATGATTTTTCAATCAGTCATATATATATTTTGAATGGTTCATGTACACAATTTTTCTTAGGATGTCTTCAAAATTAGATTTTCTAGTAGCGCTGTTTGCATTCAGCTTGCTCTGAGAATTTTTTTTTCTAGTGCATGCTAATTCATCTTAGAGAAGGTATATCCACAATTATTTATTAAAGGGATTAGTCCTGACTCCCAAGACTAGAATCACAAAGAAAGCTCTAGTCACATCTACCATGATCTTTTTATGATTAATTGGCTGTGTGGTTTTGGTTACCATATGATATGGCAATGTCATTTCTTGTTCTCTCTCTCTCTCTCTCTTTCTGTTTTTTCCATTTTTTCTTGTTTTATTTTTGCACTCTCTTTTAGCCAACCCCAGAATGATGGGATAAGTCTCTGCTGAAGATGATGATGATTTTTGTTTTTGCAGTCGATCGCATGCTATCTTTACAATAACCATGGAGCAAAAGAGAAAGACTAATTGTGCAAGTGCTTCTGTAATTTATGATGAGACTGCTGATGATATTTTATGTGCAAAGCTTCATTTAGTAGACCTTGCTGGTTCTGAACGTGCAAAGCGGACTGGAGCAGATGGGTTACGATTCAAAGAAGGTGATCATACATTTTCATTTAGAAAAATTTAATTAATTATCTTTTGGATATGGAATTTTTAATCAAGTATAATTGTGATATGCCAGGCATTCATATTAACAAGGGACTCTTGGCTCTTGGAAATGTGATAAGTGCCTTGGGTGATGAGAAAAAGAGAAAGGAAGGAGGGCATGTTCCATATCGTGACAGCAAGTTAACTCGTCTACTACAGGCATGACAATTGATCCTTTGTTGTGCTTTTCTTCTTGCTAAATGTGAAAATGATCAATGTTTGTGTCATTATCCTAAGGGTGTTCTTTCCTTTTTTTTTTATAGTGGTCTGTAAACTTACCTTAAAAAGCAGGAGGGGTGCATATTATTGCAATGAATAAAGGGAAAAAGGTAAAGAATAATTTGTTCACAACACGAAGCAGACAGGCACATTAAACCTTTAATCATCTGTTTGAAAACTACATTGAACATATATGTAAATGCAATCTTTACTTTGGTGTGAGCTCAGGTCCACCTTGCATCATTCTTCCTGGCTTTCTAGCTTGATTAGAGGCAGCAAGGATTATGACCAAGAGAGTTACCTGGAGAGACTTTTGTTGTTCCACTTTCTTTAACCATGTGTTTAAGCACACAAATTCTACCAGCCCAAGTAGGTGTAAAGGCATCTTTCAATAAGAGTCTTTGGACTTGAATGTTTGTCTTGTAGCCTGAACCTTTACAATCTGCAACAGGTTTCTTATGCATATGCTGAAATGATCCATATGTACGTAAAGAAAGTGTTCCCAGGTAGGCGCACTAAATTGTTCGCTAGAGAAATTCTCCCCCATCAAAAGTTGCCACAAGAACTCCACAGATTTGTACTCTTGATCAGCTCCACATGATTTCCCAACCCATCCATTCACCTTTAGCTATGGTTGTTGTATAAGTTCGCAATCAACTAGTCATACTTGAATACTAGAAACAAATAGATTGGACTTGGCTGAGTAACTCAAAGATTACCAACTCAGATGATTCTGACTTAGTCAACCTGACCTGTCCCACATAACGCGCATCCAATGTGGGTCAACTTGTATAACCCAACCCAATTTGCGTAAGCTTGTGGCAACCCAATCCATTTCAGATAGTAAGGCAATATCTGAGTTTGATTGCATGCTAAAAAAGCCCAACACAGGCTTGGTTATTCCATATGAAATAAACTATTCTAAGTACTGAAATATCCAAAGACCAAACTGTTTAAATGAGTTTAGAATAATATCAATGTTGACCCTAACCAACCCATTTAAATGGTTTATGCAAGTTATTTGCATCAGCCCTAATCCAGCCCATTTAATTAGGAGTTTTCCTGACCCTAACCAAAATGTATTTATTGTGTGTCACTGTGGCTCGGATACTGGTTGTGCAGCAGATGGGCAGTTTTTGCCACCCTAGTCTGTCTGGGTCTTGCCAAAACCTCAATCAAACTTTTGCTTTAGTTAGTCTACTCTGTCAAACTTTGCCCGAGTTGCTCTACGAAACTATTTAAATGGATTAGAAATGCAGCTCTACCCTAACCAACTATTTACATGGTTTATGCAAGTTATATGGGTCAACCCTAATCCAATCCATTTAAATGCAGGTTCAGTTTTCCTGACCTGGACCAATCTGTATTTACTGCATATCAACAGATATGGTCGGGTCACCAGGTGGGTCGTATTTTGCCACCCTACTCTGACCGAGTCGTGCCTAAACATCCATCAAGCTTTGTTTGAGTTACTTGGCATCCTTCTATGACACTCTAGAATGTTGAGTTTTTGAACTATGCAATTACAATGATAGATCAGTTAATCTGCATTAGCTAATAAATCTTGTGATGATTAGGCTTCAAAATCTCAACTTTCATCTATATGACCAAATTAACAACTATTTCATTATTCATACATTGTGCTTAGTGGCTCGTGGTGGTTCACATAGCTTGTAAAAGATTAACATACACCATTCTACCAGCCAACAATATTTTTGTTAGAATCCTACTATTTGTATCCCGAATCCTAAGGAAAATGATTCGTATCTATGCAATGAATCCATTTACAAGTGAATCTTATGATTTGATACTTGTTTCAATAAATCTTATTATTCAAGGGATTTGACTATGCGAGAATAGCCACAACTAAGAGGTTAATATTAGTAATCTTTTCTTTCTTTCTTTCTTTTTTTTTTATTAGCATTTCTGTTTTTTAGAGGTTATTTAGTAGCTAAGAAAACCTCCTAAATTTTTGTTGTTGTTCTGGTAGGCTTTAGAGATGAATAAGGAACATGCATTTGACTAAAGTGTTCGACTGTACTTATAGGGTTTTGTTTCTATCCAATCCATGAGGACTTTTTTAACTTAAGGAAACTTCCTAATACGTAAGACTAATGATTAGGATTCTATTTTTATTTTATATTTTTAAAGACAACAAAAAAGCACTATTGCAACTTGTTTATTTTTTTAAGTAAACACTAAACATTGATCTATTAAGATATGTTATGTCAATGATGCTCTTCATATGATTGTTGTATTATAATCTTTTTTGTCATTGTATTTATGCTGCTATGGATGGAAAACGGATGGATTATAAATAACCATTTTTTAAGTTTTAATTAAAATTTCAATTTTATAAGAAGAATTAGAAAAATCGTACGATTTATTATACAATTAGATTCATCCCCTTGAAAGATTTGCAATACGATTTTGATTTTTTACAACAATGCTCAACAAGATAAAAAACCCTCATCACCATACTTTTACCTTCATACTTCAAAATGTGTTTTATAGGAAACCATTTCATTAATTGAAATCAAGTATTGGAATGGATGGTGATTGCCTAATTGGTACTACTTACCAGTCTATCTATGCTTAATGAGAGAGAGAGAGAGAGAGAGAGAGAGAGAGAGAGAGAGAGAGAGAGAGAGAGAGAGAGAGAGAGAGAGAGATAATGTATGCATCCAATGTACCTTTTCAAGAGAGAGAGAGAGAGAGAATGTATGCATCCAATGTACCTTTTCAAATGGTTCTGTTGGATAAATTTGTACTGTGAAGATATTTTTTGTATATTATGTTATGTATTTGGCATATTATGCGCAAAATGTTTTTTCTAGTCTCAAGGAGTTGGATGTTTCTAATGTTAAAAATCACAATGTATAAGTCCGAATGTGCAATCTTTCTAAACTTTGGAGATGATGACTTGTTGAGTCCCAACTCCCAAGTGTCCACAATTTACAATTTGATGTGGTGCTGAATTTTGCACATGCAGAATCCATGGTTGATCCATCCCTTTGCCTGATGGCCATCTTTGTATGGAAGAACCTCATAGCCATAGGTCTTCCAGATTTGAATACCATTGCCATCAGTACTTTGACCTTTTTCTATATGTTGTTGTTTTCTTTTCTTAACCATCTATTTAGTGCACTGATAAAAGGTGCATTTTGTGCAATGAGAGGCTTTAGCGATAGAGAGGAAAATTGTTTTGATTTTCGATTCAGCCACTATTCTGTCATTCGGTGTGATACATTTTCATTGCAGAAAAGGAAAAAAAAATGAACTATTTTTTTCAATAGAGAGGATTTCTATTTCCTATGGGAAGGGTAGGAGCGCAGATTCTTCTCTTCCATGGAAACAACAATCCAAGGAGTGTAGAATCCTTCCATTGCACAAACAAATCCTAAATGTTAGGATGATTTCCTGGGATATCTTGCCTCTGATCTGCGCCTCATCAAATCAATGGTCTAGATCATCTAACCATGGAATCCACATACGTGGTATTAGGCGCCTTTGCAAACTGTACAGTTGCTGAGAACATGATTATCAGGACTTTAGTAAAAGGGCAGTTTTTCGAATTATAGAATGTTATTCTAGTAACGGATAGTAGGGTTCAGGAGTTCACAAATTAGCAAAAAGCTTTCTGTTTTGTAGGATTCTCTTGGTGGAAACAGCAGAACTGTCATGATTGGTAAGTTCCTGTAACATGCTTTACTTTTTAGACATAATTGTTAGACTAGCAGCCATTTTCTTAATTTATTCATTAGTAGCCTGTGAAATATCACGGTGCTCATTTCAACCCATATTTTTGTTGCAGCTTGTGTTAGTCCTGCCGACACTAATGCCGAGGAAACATTAAATACACTGAAGTATGCCAATCGCGCTCGCAACATCCAGAACAAGGCAATTGTAAGTTCCCTACTGTTACATGAAGCTGTTTTCCTTTTTATTGTGAAATACTAGAGTCTTAGTGTCTGTCTCCCGGCGTAGATAAATCGCGATCCAATGACAGCCCAGTTGCAAAGAATGCGGGGTCAACTTGAGCAGTTGCAGGCGGAGCTGGTTTACTATCGTGGTGAAGGCACTCCTTTTGAGGAGCTCCAGGTGCAATATTTTGATAGAGATGCGCAGCATGTCAATTGATTCTACAGAATTGAAACTTAATAAGTCTATAATCTGTGTTATCTAGATTCTCAGGCATAGAGTTTCGGAACTTGAAGCAAGTAATGCTGAGCTACACCAGGAGCTTCATAAGTGTCAAACAACTTGTGATCATTTAGCGCAATGTGCTGTTGATGCTCAGGTTTATTCACTTCACTCAATACAGTTGATTTAAATGTTCCATTGAAACCTCTTTTTTTTTTGGTAACATTGTACTGTTTATATATTTATAAGAAGACAAAAATATTAACCTACGATTTAACATATACCAAAACATAACATCTTTGTCTTATTTCCATTTTTTTAATGGAAAAGGATGACTCTATAATTTATGGATGTAACTTATTATTTATTACCACAGATGTTCACAAATTGTTTGTATCTTATATAAAACCTGCACATACTTGTTATCTTTAACTTTGTTTTTATCATGGAATTCAATGTTCTACATTGTGTGTATTGTGTGTTAAATTCATTCAAGTTAGCCAGTCTAAGATAGGTTGATCATTGTTTTATCGGGTTCCTGATACCCTACACCACTTGACTTCTTTTATGTATTTTTTTATCAGGTTGAAAAAGACAAGTTACTTATGAAAGTGCAATCTGCCCGCAATGGACAACCCTGGGATGAAATTGATAATGCTGAGGAAAAAAAGGTTCGCTAGAACATATCCTTCTTATCTGTATACTGGAACTTTTAGTCAAAATGAACATTTTCAAATTCTGAATTTCTGAGTATGGTTTACAGGATTTTGATATGGTGAAAAGTTATGTGTCCAAGATTCAAGAGCTAGAAGGGAAGTTGCTATATTTACAAAGCTCAAATAATTGTAATCACAATAGTTTTGTTGACTGCCTTGATTTAGAGGATGACGGTGTCCACTCTAAGGATACATTTCTTCCAGGCCTCCATGATGGTCAATCTGATTGTGATGGTAAATGATTTGAAATTTCCAGCAAGTTTTTGAAGGCTTCTTATCTTTACATCAATTCATTATATTTCAAATTGTTAACTTGTTTACTTGATTTCCTTTGAGGATATTTAAGTTCCAAGAACCCTGTATGCATTTAATGTTGGGACCAAATCACTGTCTTTGTTCCTAAAATAAGGTTCCAACGACTATTATTGATATATAGCCATTAGAATATGACTCAGAGAAGCTTTTCAAGGGGTGACTAAAAATACGGATACCAAGGATATCTTATAATTGTTGGAGGAAACTATTGCTATATTTCGCCACATTCGAAGAAAGTGTAATGAAGACACACAAACACTTGAGCAAAATCAAGAGTCAACGGGGAGTATATTTTGATTGTCCATGGCTCAGTATCTTAATTATTTTTGTGCTGGTGTATTATTTCCACCTTCCATCCTCCTGATGGAGGCTTTAAGTGTGCTTGTTTCTTAGTCTTAGTTATGAAAGTTGGTTCAATTTCAAACAGAAAAGTTTATATGAGATAAATTCAAATACTTGGATTTCGTGCATGATATACTTGATTTAAAACTTTGGTGAGCTAATAATTCATTTATTTGTAGCATATTTGTTGGACTGGTTTTCTAAGTTCGAACTTCAATTCTTGACTGAACTTGCATGCAGGTGTTGAAGAGGTTGAGAAGGAACTTGAGCATTCTTCTGTACAAGATAAATTGGGTAGGGAGCTCCAAGAATTGGACAAACGGCTTGAGCAAAAGGAGGTACAATTATCATGCTTTTCATGAAGATCATATGGACATTTGAGGTGCCCTTGTCCATTGAATTGCTTCTGATGCCCTTGTATATAAATATTTTAATTGTTGATTAAGTATGCATTCAAATTAAATACATTTATCTCACACAAGTTTGTTCTGCATGATTAGATAACATAGAGTTTCCATCTTACGTTGCCATAAATTAGAAATGGTGCACTACTTTTATTAGATATTTACCATAGTAAATTCTCTTTCTTATATTAGATTTCCGCTCTACTTCTAAAGAACTCATCTCTAGACTCATTTATTCTCGCATCTAATTTAATAACTCCCATTTGTAATTCCTTTACGTTCCTTCACTTGAAGAAAATTATTATCCTTACTTACCACCATGGTTTTAAAAATTGGCTGAGTTCGAGTCAACTCGGACTAAGTAAATTCTAGATCAAGTTGCCTCATGATTGGTTTTTGTTCTTATGGACAATATTGTGCTTTGATTCTAGAAGTTCAACACCACTTTTTTTTTTTAAAGATCCAAGCATTTGAAGATCTGTTGTCATCCAACTCTACGAAATATATCTGTAGCTGTAAGTAACAATTGCAACTTTTATTATTATTATTTTTCCTGATGAGGGTATCTATTTGACCTGACAGGACTAATCCCGAGCGCGCACGCATGACTCACACATGCACTAGGTAAATTTGGGTTTCGGGGGCATGGGGGCGGGGCGAATAGATGATGTGGGGAGCAAACACATGCCTCATGCCAAGGAACCAACACCCTGGCACGTACTGCAACTTAAATTCATTATTAATAGATGAAACACAACAAATGCTAAAATTCTAGATTCATATAATTATATTTTCCATTTTTTTTATAGTTCCAAGATTTTTCTTAATTTTTCTTTGGAGGGGGTGGGGGTTGTTTTGGCCCAAGGACAGAAGTGGTCCAGCTCAGCTGTCTCGTGTCATTTCAACTCGACTTAGGGGTGAGTTGCCTTAGGTCTGGTTTTTAGAACTACGCTTACAACTATTCTTATTTACACTTAGATACTTAGATCTAAAGCTCCTTTAATAGGTAACATGATTTTGGTCGATTTTAATAGGAAACAACATTAAAAGCCAGATTATGGTTCAGTTTGGCATCTCTTAAATTTACCTCTTAGTGTCTTAAACCGGTTCGAAATAGACATTAGAGTGTTTGGGAATGCAAGTTACTATGTCCATTTGAAAAGAGGGTAAGACATAATATGTCTTTTTCATGTAATCAAGAAACTGGGAGGATTTCAAATAGACACAACTGTCTTATGCGGAAAGACATGCCTATGTACAGTAATTCTGACGTGAACCATCCCAGTACCCTTTTTTCCATTTTTTCTTACCTTATGGGACCCACAACCACGATCCACACCGTTAGGAATGTGAAGAAGGTCCAACACGGCTATGTATCCAAATTTCAGCCGTTGATCTTTCTCGAATCTCGAGATATTTGCAAAAAAAGTGAGCCATTTGATCTAATATTCTGGACATTGTGCGGCCCATAATCATAATCTGATATGTTGATTCTCTTTGGATGGCCAAAAACAGCCACGTCCAAATTTTAGCCGCTAAATCCAAGTGGATCTTGAGATATTTATAAAAACGATTTTGACCGTTGATGTACCATGATTTTTGGCTGGGCACTAAAATTGTACACAGGCAGTTTGTTTTTTCTTTTTTTTTTTGGTAAATTCAACCACCAAAAGTCATGATCCAAACCATTGGATATATTCAGAAGATCATGCACGACTATAGATCCAAATTTTAGCCATTTGATCATTATAGATTTTGAGATATTTACAAAAAACCATAAACATTTTTATACACTTTTTTTAAAATCATGGCCCCCAAATGCAAGATCCAAACCATTAATTCTCTTTGTAAGGCTTAACACAACTACGACGTCAAATTTCAATACTTGAATCCTCATGGATCTTGAAATATTTAAGAAAAATTTTGAACCATTGTTTTTAAAATGTCTATTTCAATCATTTTTTCTATATAACCAAACAAACTATTTCTACACCATCTATTTCAAATAGGGTCATTTGAAACAGATCTGTTTTATATAGATCTCTTTCATATAGATAAGATACGCCAAACAGGGCCTATGTATATAATCAATGCTACTCCCTGGTTGAAAAAATAAGCAAGGACAACTAGAGTTTTAATCCATCGTAGCACTTGTCCCCTCACACAACACCATGAATAGTAGAGGAATATTGGTAGGAAATGACACTTGGTTTTAGCCAAAGGCCAAGAAAGGTATTTAATTTTTAACTGGTCCACAGAGGCCAAAAGAGACATGGCCTGCTTCTATTCAAAATGAAGCCCTAAAATCCTCAAAACAAGCAATCAAAATCAAAATTTCAGTCTAGGATCACTACTTACAATCTCATAATGTCCTAATGGAAAGAAATTAACAACTAATTGGAAAGAATCTGAGGATTTTACCAAGTTTCCTTTGAAGAGACCTTCCCAGGCAAGAATGTTCATGGTGCCCACATGGCCCACCCTTTGGTTTGGTAGGCCCTACCAGCGGATAGCCCACTGTTAGGTGAACCAGTAATCAATGGCCACCCAGCTCGGGACTATTCTTTCCAAGTTGAATTTAAGAAAATTACAAAATCTATAAAACGTTAATCTAGCCTCTTTTGTGGTCTAAACTTAGCAAACTGGGTCTGTTTGGCTTCTAGAATTAGATGGAACCTTTCACACAAGGTTCAGACCCCATAGGCTTGATGATATGCCTCCATGAATGCTAATGCCTGCTCACTTGATCTGCATCATCAAGTATGTAAAGGCGAATTCTATGTTAAGTTTATTCCACTCTTTTAAGGAAGTCGATTTAAAAAATGCTTAAATATATACTTTTGCATGTTGTAGGACCTAAAGAATTTGTGGTTACATTTTTAATCTTTAAGTAGTCTCAATTACCTGTTAGTTTGCCAGTTTCTTAATGTAAATTATTCTTTTAGCTTCCTTGTTTATGTTGCTACTTCATTTGACTACTTTTATTCATTAAAGGCGGAAATGAAAAGATTTGCAAAGGTTGATAATACGTCAGTTCTACAACAACATTATGAGAAGAAACTGATGGAGTTGGAGCAAGAAAAGAAATCATTATTGGTAATTCTTCTATTTTTACCAGTTATTTTGAGGTTTCAAACAGAACATTTCTTCTTATATTTATTTGCAATTGACAGAAAGAAATTGATGAGCTCCGATCAAATCTCTCAAATCTTTCCTCCACTAATGATGATGGTGCTCAAAAGTTGAAAGAAGATTACCTTCAAAAGTTGAACGCCCTTGAAGCTCAGGTTAACTAATGTCAGGCTTTACATTTACTACTTTTAGTTACCATTATCTATGCTAGAAATATTTCTCTTGCTGCAGGTTTCAGAGCTGAAGAGAAAGCAAGAGGCACATTCTCAGCTCCTGAGACAAAAACAGAAAAGCGAAGATGCAGCAAAACGATTGCAGGACGAAATTCAAAGAATAAAGACTCAAAAGGTGTTGCCTCTATAAGCTAGATGGAACTATGCTAACGAAAGGAACTCTTTTTCAATTCTCATTGATTTTTATTAATCCGCAAAATTTTAGGTTCAATTACAACATAAGATCAAGCAAGAATCTGAGCAGTTTAGATCATGGAAGGCTTCAAGAGAAAAAGAAGTTCTACAGGTATATAATAAATGCACCTTAAAGAAGGCATACATAAATTGCTTTATGATAGATTGATCGAGTCAAGTTTACATAGTCTTGTAAGATTCTTTTAGGGGTCATTTGTTTGTACCCATTTACTTATGTAAATGGGTGGTTGATGTCTAACCGTTATTTAGTACAATCAACCATGAACCCTTATGTGGCACATGTTTTTTTGCACCACTTTGGACATCACATGCGTAAATGGCAGAGTGAAAATAATGTGAAAATGGGCGGGTTTCACACCCACAACTTTCACAGCTGAGACCTTGGTAAACAGAATCACATGTCATTGTTTTTGGGCGGGTGCTACAGTAACTTGATGAGTTCTTGAGCCCTTTTTTAAAACTCTTTTGAATTTTGTGGGTCCCTCAATCAAAATCCAAACTGTTGGATGCTTTTAAAAGGCCATTCCTTAAAATCCAAACTGTGCGGTGCTACAATAACATTTTTGAATTTTTATGCCCTTTTTAGCCGATGATTCATCATAGATTTTGAGATATTTGTAAAAAAAATCCATACCTTATATCTACAATTTTGGAATTTTTTGGGCCCCATTTTCACGATTGGAACCATTCATCCTCTTAAGAGAGTCGAAGACGGATTTGGACCAAATTTGATACATTGATTCTCCATGGATCTCAAAAAATATGTGAATACCATGAAATGTTATATCTACTGATTTTACATATGGTTTTCACATCTCTTGAAACCAGTTCATTTTTTTTTCAATTTTTCTAAAATTTTGATCTGAACCATTAATCCTCTTTATAATGTCCAAAATGGTTTTGGGTCCAAATTTGGTTCCTTATTCTTCATTGATCTCGAGAAATTTGTGAAAAACCATGGACCGTTGGATGTACCTATCGATTTTACACATGGTTTTCATGTCCCATGAACCCAGTTCGGGTTTTTTTTTTCTCCATGTGGGCCTCTTACAACCTAAATAGCTGATCATCTTTATAATGTCCGAAACAGCTATGGGATCAGATTTCAGTTCTAAATCCTTGACGGTTTTGTAGATATCTGCAAGAAGGTCCGGATACTAAAATCTGTCATTCTCGACTTCTATGGGCCCCATTTTCACGATCCAAACCGTTCATCCTCTATAGAAGGCCAAAAAGAGCTATCGTGTCTTTATTCACCATGGAATTTTAGAAAGTTGTGAAAAATGGTGAACTGTTGGATGCACCTAGATTCACATGTAACGAGGTGTGAAAATGACAAAAAATGGAATGTGTTTCACATATGACTCATTTGCATATGAAAATGATTCACATGTGTATCATTTATGCATGTGAACCATTTTCCTATCACATTTGAAATTGCCAAATGACCCCTTGGTGAAAGAACACTTTTTGGCAAAAATCATTGGTGATTTTAACTTTTGTGCTGAGTTGTGTAGGTGCATCTAAGGAGAGTATGTGGTAGATCCTCTTAGTTGTTGCTCTGTTTACCTCCCTTCATCCATTCATTTATGGAAACCTTTCTGTCCTCGTGGTCTCTTTGCAAATTTGTAATGTTGATTTATCTATTTTTTTAATGTTTTGGGATTTTTATTACTTGTATTCAGTATATTTCAAGGCTTGGGCCATACTTTGAAGTTAGGTAAACTTTTACTAGTGAAGCTACTTAGGGTCAACCAGTGCTTTTATTTTTCTTTCAGAACCATCATTGCAAGTCACAGTTGTTTTCAATTAAGGTTTTCTCAAACTCATGTTACAATCAGAAAGGCATCACTTATACCACTTAATATGGATATGATATTACAGCTATTTCTATTCACATTGCCATACACCTAATGTTGCTGGTTTTGATAATGCATACAATGATCATCTATGTGAATGCGGTGCTAGTTTGGTTACATAGATTAATTACACTCATTTTTATTCCCAAATAAGATAGTGAGGTCTTCATCCCTTATAAATTGAAGCATCTCAATCGTCTGTTAGCAACATAATCTGGTTTCTGTGAAACCTAGATTTCACTTTGCAAGACACATCTGAAAACAGCATAAAGTCCAGCACTGAGGCTGGAAATCCCTCAATATTGCACTTGCAGATCTCCTTCCATCCACGTGTAGATCTGCCCCTAAATCAGCAAGTTCGTTTTTTGTTAGAATAGATTTGGATGTAAGGTTAAACATATGTTTTGGTTCTTCCAAACTTTTTAAGACATTGTTTTTGTTAGAAAATAAAATAAATTTGTAATGTGAACTAGAACCACAACATTCACCAATGAGAAATGGTGAATCACACAAAAAAGATGGGAGTAGATCTGGCATGAACGTGGTGTAGGTCCAATACACTTCACAACTACTTAGGCTTGAAGATGAAAAGTGACGCAACCTGGGACTGTTTGAGTCAACTAGAGTGGTGCTCCAACAACCCAAAATTCCAACCAACAAACACAGAGAGAAAATCAAGCAACACCCACCGGAAAACGGCCACTAGCCACTAGGTGTTGATCTTCTAGAACTGAAATCAACTCCAAGGTTCTCTAATGGTAGAAAGTAAGTGAATTGTCATTGACTCCAGGAAGTGCTGGTTGTCCAGCCCTTAACATGATTATACAGTATGTTCTTATAAGAAAAAAAGCCCTACAATAAATCTTGCTCGTCAGATCTACATATGGTTGTTGTTTTAATTCTTGCCACTTTAACTCTTATCAATCATTATCAAATGGCTACATGAATTATGTTTCTCCCTTCTAATATGTCCTAAGACAAGTCCTTGGATATGTTACACTCCTTTAGATCTATCCTTGCCACTTCCTCTTTGCTTACTACTTCCATAACTAATAAAAGAAAATATGATGAAACTGCCCTTAACCTTAAAATTTAAATAGTATAAACTAAATTTAATGAATTACATCTTCTCATGTGGTCCACTTGCACTATCTATGCGAGTGCTGCCCATTATCAATTGTCAATCTTTGAGATCAGTTGTTGATTTTGCCTCTACTTGCCACCTTTGCACTATACAAGTACAACTAATTTGAGTACTCTTCAGCCATGGAGAACCAGTTAGAATTGACCTAATCCAGATCTTCGTCAAAAAGTTCATTTCAACTTTCAATTTACAAGAATAATATTATGAAGTTATCCCATTAAGGATATCTTTATACTAGTTGTAAATAAGTTCAAATCTAACTCATACCACTAATTTAGTACTTAAAGTGGCTTAGTCATTTTAATCTCAGATTAACAATCTTAATAATTATAATGGAAAAAGTCTAAAACCCCTAAAACCCGTCAATGTAGTTAACCCTATAAAAGAGGGCCATATCTTTCTGAATTTTTGTTATGATTTGTACAAACTTGGCCCCATTTAAAAGGTAATTGATTAACAAACCACAAAATGTTTGGTCCATGGGCACTAGGCTTGCTCTATGCATGCATCTATCAAACCCTTAATTTAGCTTAACTTGTTTTTTCTATAATGGATTAAAAAAATCTTGTGTTCCTTAAACTCTGAAGTTTGCTTAAGTTGCATTTAATATGAATCACCTTTTGATTATCCTGTTTTTCTTTGGTAGGAGACTCTTCTGTGGGTTATGAATATACAATATAGCTTCTTTTAAAGCCCATTAGCTGTATTTGCTGCTTGAAGCAGCTCTTATCTTGGCTACCCGTTAAACATTGCCCTAACGAGCATACTTTTATTTGTTTATGTACTTTTCTTTTTTCACTCTAAAGTACTAAAATCTTTTTGGAATGTCAATGATTTTCCATTAAAAGCTCAAGAAGGAAGGAAGAAGGAATGAATATGAGATGCATAAGCTATTGGCTTTAAATCAAAGGCAGAAGATGGTGAGTCATGCTTCGTTGTCTTATGTCTACAATATCCTTGCTGTCGATCATTTGGGTTTACTCTTTTCATCTTTTATCCTAAGGTTTTGCAACGAAAGACTGAAGAAGCCTCCATGGCCACCAGAAGGCTAAAAGAGTTACTAGAGGCAAAGAAATCTTCTTCTCGCGATATATCAGGTAAGGAATCAAACCAAGCGTCATCTTGATGAAGTTCTTCTTTATATATATGCATGTTTATGATATGTAACACAATTTTGGGTTTGTACAGGTGTCGGAAGCGCAAATGGTCCAAGTATACAGGTACTGAAGAACTGAACTGGGATAGGATATTTAATAAATTATTATGATAGCAATATTTATATTATATTATATTTTCTTGATGTCCACTAAGTTCATGCATTTATTTTGTGTTTGATATACATTCTCTCATTAGCTTGTTTTGTTTTGGGAGAAGGCACTGATGCAGGCAATTGAGCATGAGCTCGAAGTAACGGTTCGGGTACATGAAGTACGTTCTGAATATGAGCGGCAAATGGAAGTGTAAGGCTGAAATTATATGATACACTAAGGATCCTTTTTCCTAAAGAATTTTATTTTCTTTATTTACCAATTGATACTTGATACTATCATTTTTAGCTTAGTTTAACATAAAAAAAAATGTTAACCATGAAATAGTTACAAAATATTCAATGCACAGAGTTCAAAATGCATCAACAACACAACGTTTAAGCACCGTACATAGTTGGTCTGTTATTTGTCTAAATTGACTTGAGGCAGAGATAAGAAAAATCACCGTGACAGAGAATATTAGAAGATTGTCCTTGGTTAATGAATTAAATTAGGTAAAACAGAAGTGTTAAGGTGTAGTTTCAAAGAAAAATTAGTTTACTAGCTTTGTTTTAAGTATCATCAGATGGTTTTAAGGTTGTATAATCATATGTGTTTGATGTTTACTCTTGCAATTGGCTTTGTTAACTTGTGAGACTTCTATTTTTGTGCTAGTCTCAAATTTCCATCTTCTTCCTATTTCATGTTACATATGTGTGAAGTTATATCTTCTGTTGGGGATTTCTCAATCCATGCACTGAAGGCTACTGGCTAAATAGACATCCCGTTTCACTGTACAATTTTCTTAAGACCGTGTCTTCCATCCTTTTTCCAGGAGGTCTGCCATGGCCAATGAAGTAGCAAGGCTAAAGAAAGAATCTGAAATGATTAAGCAGAAGAATATGAGGTAAGATGTTATATTGATCTCTGTGCATTCATTTCTCTTGTATGAAAAAGTACTTGTTGCAATATTCAAACAAAAACAAAAAAAAAAATAATAATAAAAATTGCTTGTTGCTAGTTTAGCTACTCTCACTTAAACTAAGAAAGTGGTATTCGTTGCAGTGATGACCCTCAGGCAATGTCTCCTGGTGCAAGAAACTCAAGAATTTTTGCACTTGAAAATATGCTTGCAACTTCATCTAGCACACTTGTGTCCATGGCATCACAGTTATCAGAAGCAGAGGAGCGTGAGCGTGTCTTTAGTGGCAGGGGGCGCTGGAATCAAGTGCGATCTCTTGCAGAAGCAAAAAACTTAATGAATTTTTTGTTCAACTTATTATCCTCCTCAAGGTACTGAAGTCCTAAACCTATACTACATTCTGAAAAGAAGGTTTCGATCTTTATTTCTATTAGCTGCCTGAGAAATCTGTGCTCTTCTATTTTGTTTGCAACTTCATAATTCGTGTGTCATTCACAGGGTTGTCAACGAATGCCCGATTAAAAAAAACCACAATTTGCTTGTTTGAATTGCTACGGGAAGGGGGCCCATCTCTGGTGGACCCCATCACGGAATGACTGTGTATCTTCAATATGATCTTTATTTGTTCATCTATTCTATCCAACGAAAATGGATTACTACAAAAATTGGTGAACATTTAATGTGGGCCCAATTGACTGATTACATCTGATAACCTAAGCATTTGGGTTTTTCCAGTCATTAAGGGATAGCTACATGAATGATCTGGATCACCTAAGTAGGATGCCAAGTAGAGTTTGTTCGGCTGAGAAAATACCGATCAAACATTCTATAACTACTCCTATTCCATCGGTTTGGTTTCTTTAGTGAACAGGTGCATGAGTGCAATAGCTTATACTTGTATCATGCATTTGATTGTTAGTTTTTGAGGCATCTAGAGAGACTTCGTTGATTCTAGAAATTTTAATTGTATGAGAACTCTGTTATACTGTATGTTCCTGCATTTTGTTCTAGATATTCTACTCTAAATAATCGTAGGTTGTTCATCCTCTGTAAATATATCTCCGGGTCCTTTGACTCATTAATCTTATGGATGGGCGATCTCTGATAGGTCACCTAATATGTCCGAGCAACTACAAAGAATGTTTAAGAAAATAATGCAGTAACACTTCTGGACAAGGAAAAAGCCCGATAGATAACATCTATTTGATCTTTGGGGCATCCCATAATAACAGTTGGGTCTACCAGTGCTTTGGATCATTGAGAAGTGGGCTGCACATATATAGAAATGGATGCCTACAATCTAGTCCATTGCAAGATCCTACAATCTAGTCCAGTGCATGCCTACAATATTGAATTGAGAAGTGGGCTGCAAGCTGTATTTTTTCCATTGCAGAATCCTACAAGCTAGTCCTCTTACTTTTTTGTTCTAACCGGACCTCCTATTCTCTTTCATGTATCCATGCACTGTGTTGATTTGCTTGAGCACTACAAGAAACTACGAAATATGAACTGGGAATCAAGTCTTTAGACAAAATAGCTAGAATTTGACTCTACATGCATGCATTATATATTTATATTGATCTCAAGAATAACAAGAATTAACTTGAGCAATGGAAGGAAAGCTACTAGGTGAAAAACTGGCACTCCTTTCACTGTCTAATTATCAGTTTCTTGTCCATGTGTTATCAGGTGCCAGCTACGTGATAAAGAAGTGGATTGCAGAGAGAAAGAGTCGGTAATAAAAGAGCTGAAGGAGAAGATAGTCAGGCTCAGTAATTTGATTAGACAGATGGAAGCACAATTAACAGAAATTCGTCGCCAAGAGAAATCACAGGTAAGTTCCACTTACCGTGGTGTGTAATCGGTTAATCCTCTTTGCAGTTTCATATATTTTTGCCATTGATCTTATTTGTACCTTACAAATTCCAAGAGAAAATCAATTACTGTTTCCCTATGGTAGTTTTTATTTCAATTTCCATACTTCCATGTAGTCCATACTAATTAAACTGTTCCTTTGAATTACATTTGAAGATTGTGACAACATTTTCTGTAACAAGTAATAGATACATTTCTTCTTCTTAATTGAGAGGCTGGAGTTTCTCTTAATGCATGCTGTAATACTGTAGTATTTGGTCATCATTTTTATGCAGCTGTATTATTTATTCTACTCTCTTCTTAATAAAAGCCTATTCCAAGTGTCAAGCTGGCCAGTCTAATGATTTTATATTGGAAGTTGGAACAGAGATTTGCCACTGAGAATGGTCTTAATGCTGTGATTTCTGGGGCTCAGACATCAAATATTGGTGATGGAAGGCACTATTATGATTTGCGCAAGGTATTTTACCTATATTACAAGTTCTTTTTTTTCTTTCTTTTTTTATAAATAAACTTTTGTGGCTCCTGTGCCATAGAAAGTATTCTTTTTTTTTTTTTTTTATTGTTACCAATAAAAAAAAAGAGAGTGATTGTTGCCTTTTGGCTGCTTGCCTATTTCAATCTTTGTCTGCAAAGTTTTTATGTACCTCTGACAGTCAATGTTTAATAAATTTGACTGAAACTCGTGGTTTTGTATTTACTAGGATGCTTCGAGGACTAAGGTTTATTTTGCTCAGAGTTAGACAGTTTGTGGTTATAAATGTTTGTTTCCTATTATCTCACTTTTTTTCTCTGCATCAGGGGCCACGGAGTTCCTATGCTTTCAATTTTGGTGGAATTAACATGGACTCCCTGGAAGACATGGACATATCAGATTCTGACCAATCTGATCTGTCTGATGCGGATTGGGAAGAAAACGAGCAAGGGAAGGCAGGTGATAATTCATTTGAAGCCAGAAAACGACTAAGAAGGAAAAGAAGGTCCAAGACAGATGCTCATCCAACAGAAACATCAGCATCGGAGGATGCTGCAAAACATGAAATTTTGAATTCAGAGAACATTGGTGAGGAAGAAGCTCATAAGAACGAAATGCCTACATCAGCACTATGTTGCACCTGTGGTCGGAATTCTTCATGCAAAACTAATAAGTGCGGGTGTCGTGCTGCTGGTGGAATGTGTGGGGAAACTTGTGCCTGTGCACGCACCAAATGTGCCAACAGAGAAAATGGTGTAATCCAGAAAACAGAAGAATCACTGCAGTTAGAGATGACTAAAAATGGTGGTAACGATATTTTCCATGATGCAGCTTCCATTGATGACATTGAGAAGAACAAGGCACTTGCTTCGCATGGTGCCAGACTGCTTCAAAGTGCACTGAAGGAGAAGCCTGTCGAGGTGAACGGTGATGATGCAACGCAGAGAAAACCCCTATCTGATATTGGAAATACAAAGGTACGTCTTCCTTTATTTATTTGCGGAACTTGCCACATCTATTTATTTGATTTTCCCTATATGTTATATATATATATCCATGTAGATTTTCCCCAATGTGCCTATGCGTCTGTTTAAACTCAGATGATACGAGTCGTAAGATTTGTGATATGCTGATATAATAATCAGTACATTCAATCTTCAATCCCTGTGACCCACACACAGATACTTGAGTGTGTTTACTTGCCATATGGAGGTCGCTAACCAACAGGCTTGTGTGGGTCCACTTTATTTTTGTACAATTATATGAGAGGAACCCCACCAGGGAATAACTGTTTCGGTTATCCCTTTCCAGAATCAGAGAGTACTACTTAGAGCACCTACAGAAGTGAGCATTCATTGTACACATGCAGCACCTGATGAGTGCACTTATTTTGGGCATGGCATGCATGTAACGTGTCTCACCTGCTAGATTGCTTTTATGTGCCATGCATCACATGGGTGATGTAGGCTTTGGAAAACATCATTGTGCATTTTAGATTTCATCACTTTCACTATTAATACAATCTTCTTATGTTTGGCTAACTGAAATTTCTGCACCTGGAATCCAACACATTGCAATGGTCAACTGAAATATAAAATTGATGCAGCTCAAGTCAAATGCACCGAAGCAGAGCCGGAGGAAAAAATGGAAAAAATCGATAATTCAGCTTGTTCCAACTGCACCAACATTAGCTCAGCCCGAAAACAACGATGTTCCAGCACCTGCAGACATTGTAGTCGTGCCTGAAATTCCTTTGAAATTGCCAAGGGCAATGAACACAACCACCGTAAGTAGCAATCTCTTGAGAGAAAGGAACGCCAATCCCACAGGTGAAACCATTGGTGACAAGGAGATCAACACTAATGCTCCAAGAAGTCCTACTCGACGAATGAGAGAAACTGTTGAGAAAGAGAACAAATGGCACTGATTAATTGGTTCATCCCTCATCAGTGAACATGGACTGTTGTTGCTGACAGGGATATGGCCATTTCTAACAGCACAATTGTTTGTTGTCTCATCTTCTGTGGCACTGAGTTGCCACCATGTATTAGATTTTCAGTAATGCTTCTACCACCACATTATGTGTGCAGAGGCGAGAGTGTATTGATCAATTTATTTTCTTCAAGTTTGCTTTGTGGTTGCAACATCCACACTCCACATAACTTCGCAGGGTGTCTTTCTAAATGTGTATGATGACAGATGTTTCTAGTGTTAAATGTCCACTTATATCCTATGGAAGTTGAATATGTACATTTCAGAAGTGGTAGAAGATTTGGTCCACATGAACACTGAATTTGATAAAAATCGTTAAAATCCACACATTTAGGGGCTGTTTTAAATAATAAAAGTGAATAACAGGCTCTGTTTCCGAAAATTTTGTTGGGCTAAGTCATAGCAGCCATCATGGGCCTTTGATTAGTGGATTTAATCAGGCCCAATTCAAGTTGGGTCCAAAACCCTTTGGGTCACCCTGGGGTGAGCTACAACATAGCTGGGCCCACTTTCTCAAAAAGGTATTCATGTGGGTCCCATAGGCAGAGACGTCCAGACCTGCTAGTGAAGTTGTATAGAAAGTTTGACCTTTTCCCCTCTAGGGTGTTTGTCTAATAGCATCCATTGGGCTAGTTTGGCAACTTTACTAATAGAGTCAAGTGAAATAAAACCTTCATTTCTAAAGAAAAAATCATATTAAAAGCACTCTAATTTAAAATTCCCACCATATTTTGAAAAAAAAGTAAAAGAGCAATCTCGTTTTTCCATTAAAAGACAAAAAAAATTCTACTTTTTTATAAAAAAAAGTAAAAAGATTTCATACTAGGCAACTAAAAATAAAATATCATCATAATCCACTTATATCTTATTATTTCTTCAAAATAATCTTTACTTCGCTCCACTCTATTAGTAAGTTTCCCAAATAGACCCGAAGGAGTAGAACCCAAATTTTACAACAACAGGAATTGAAAATAAACTTGGCTGTTTCATTCGAAATATAAAATATAATCTTGTGCATATTCATTATACTGTTTTTACCAAACAGTCAATCCTACTAGGGCACTAAATCTCGTTAGTGTAAAATTTGTATATAACACATTGGAGGGTTTTTGTTTTGAGGGCCTATGAAGTTACACTGATTGATCTCGAGATTTCTCTCCTTATATAATATGGTCTCAAGGTAAACGGCCTCTTTACCCTAAGGGGTACCTCAGTTGACTTAGGACCACGGTTTGCATCTAAAGGTTATAAATTCGAAACAGCACTATCATTTTGGGGCTACATAGGAGTTTATCCGGCTTTCCTCTGGACCTGGAGGGATTAGTCCAACCCAAACAATTGAGAACCCTCCAGTGAAAAGGAAAAAAAAAAGGGCAACGAGACTCCTTTTCAATGTGTTCTCAACCTTCGTTATTTTCTCTCTTGGATCCGGAGCGTGTCACACACAATGTTGGCTGTAGCATCCCTAATTACACAAGAGGCACTCAGCAAAGACTAATAGACTATTGCGTTGAACTAAAATGGGCCAAGGTTTACTTCTTCTAAATCATATTGGTTGTAGCGTCCCTAATTAGACAAGAGGAAGACTATCGTGTTGAACTAGAATGGCCCAAGTTTTACTTCTTCAAAATAAAGTGAGGCCACCATTGAATTGGTCACATTTTTTGAGCTTATCTTGTCTTGTCCATCCAGAGGAGTCCAAAGGTGTCACCGTCGAGGAAACATGGCGGCAACTTGCACAGAAGGAGAGAAAATTAGTAGCAAAATGCGGCAGTAAAGATAAGGCCCCACTAAATAAAATCTACAGAGTTCAAATAAAAGTCATCTGTGACATGTGAGCTATTGCAGGGTTATAGTTAGGCCGGTCAATGGGCCGGCAGGGCCCTGCATGGGCTTGGGTTATCTAATCTCATCTTGAATATTGGCCAGGCTTATAGGAGTTGTCTAATCCCGGCCTTAAACCGAACTGGCGGACTTTAAATCCCATCCCGTCCGGGCCCGAGCTGGGCCACGGCTTAGCCCTTAATGTGAAATATCTCTTTCAATATGATAATTCATAAAAGAGAATTTCTAAATTTTTAAAAAAATAAGGCCATCTAGAGTTAGCTCCAACATGAAGACAAAAAAGATATTTGAATGGAAAACATACCAAATAATGGCTAAAGACTACCGCTATATGAATCTCTTTCATACGCTGAAGACCACCGCTAAATTATTCTTAAGCCGATCTAAAAATGCATTACAGGATGACAATATCATCTACAAAATGTAAATGTCAAATCTTCATTTCCTTGAGTCAAGCATTTTCCAAAAATCTACGTAGTCCTCCTACCACTAGTAAAATAAGGAGTGGAATTGGATCATGTTTCATCACCACTTTTGAGCTAGTGAAATAACATTTCCAGAATTCACTAGAAAGTACCAAAAAGTAAGGTATATATGGGCATTTTCACATCTACTTTCAATATGAAAACTGAAACTTGATAAGTAGATGTTTTAAGGAAGGTTTGGGAGCAGAGATCAATAATGATCATGTCTCGTGATTATATTTATAGAGATGCAAATGAGGAAACTTTTGACCTTGCAATCTCTTTCTCTCTCTTCTTTTACTTTTAAATCTCGTTCAGGTCCGGATATTGTAATTTTCTGATTCCTTTGATCTCATGGCACTCTCGTTACTCTCTAATTTTTCCTTATGCACTAGAGTAAGCCAAATTCCAATTACTTTGTCTTTGCTTTCCAAAATAGCAACTAAAAGAGAAAAGTTAATTAGTTTATGGTCTTCTTTCCTTTTTAAATGTTTTGTTCTCTACTATATGACTTTTTTTTTTTTTTTTTTTAATGCAATGCCTTTTAAATGCTATGTTCTCCCATAATGGACCGGGTCAAGCTTGGACGGGTTGGGCTTGTTTTGATAATTCATAGTCCCATTTTGGCTGGGCTTTAAAATCTTTGTCCAAGCCTAACCTGCTGCGTCCAATTTTTTTAAAAGCTCTGTATTTTCTGGCTTGGGCCAAGCCGGGCACCCATTTCAACGTACTCAATTGACGGGCCTAGTTATACTCTAATAAGAGTTATGCCACCATTAAGCTGATTTAATATTATAAACTCATTTTTTTACATATAAATAATAGTTTTGGTAGGCGTGCTAGATACAGTGTGACATAAAAGGACCGAGTCATCTTAGGCTAGGCCCGACAAGTTGAAAAATAAAGGCCAAATTCAGGAGTCTATTAATAGACTAACATGATAACTTGAGAGATCTATTATAAATGTCTCTTTCATTCACAACACATCTTATGTGGGCTGCATATAAAAAAAAAAAAAATTTAAGTTTTCAAATAAGAAATGAGTTTTCAAAAGGGTTATTTTCATGGGATTTTAATACTTTTTTCTACATGAAATGTAATGAGTATGGACGTGAAATATGCGTTCTAATAAAATAAAATCAAAGCCTTTATTTCTTATTTTTAAAAAATCCCAACAATCCCCCATAAATCTTAAAAAACTCAAGGAAGCACAAATATTGGTAAACTGAAATTTAGACTAGGATTTTTCTTTTTGTGGATACATTGGGACCACACTCATAT
Source organism: Persea americana (assembly GCA_029852735.1). Classification (NCBI taxonomy): domain Eukaryota; kingdom Viridiplantae; phylum Streptophyta; class Magnoliopsida; order Laurales; family Lauraceae; genus Persea; species Persea americana. Next base: position 54,798,622 of record CM056813.1, on the reverse strand, counting down.
GCACCAAGTTACTTATGTTTTTCATCAGCTGAGCTACAGCTTGAGGGCTAAATTTAGACTAGGAATTGAATTTAATTCCTCATAATTATAAGACTACTCATATGAAAGGTTAAAAAATAAAAAAGCAAAAGGTAAATATTAAAAATGACGACTGAATAATCATTCATTTGATGAAAACTGAAGATGAGAAATAAAGACTCAGCAATTCCAACATAAAAGTAAAGTTACATCTATATTGCTACCTTTTAACCTTTGTTGGTGGGGGGGGGGGGGGGGGGGGGTGGGGTTGTGTTGTTTAGGGTGCAAAGAAAAATGAGTTTTTAGAAATTTTGGAGGGCTCATATGTAAAAATTCATAAAAAATTCTAAAAAATAAAGGGGTTTTCATAGATATTGGAGGGGCCATATGTGAAAATTAATGAAATACTCTAAAGAAAGAGAGCGTTTTCAAAATTATGGGGGGCCATGGCTCCTGCTAGCCCCATCTTGGTCCCGCCAGTGACCTTCACCCATCTCATATTCAATGATCATTGTAACGAGCTCTTTGGGGTTGTTTGGGAACTTCAATAGTAGAGTGGAGTGAAGTAAAGACTCCAATTAAAAAAAAAAAAGTCACATCAAAAGCACATATCTTCAAAATTCCATTCTTCTGTTTTTTTTTTTTTATTTTTTATTATAAAAAAGCAACATCATTTCCTAATTAAAAGATAAAAAAACACATAGTTTTTAAACGAAAAGTAAAAACGATTTTCTACCAAATAACTAAAGACAAAATATCACCATAACCTCCTTATATTTTATTTCTTTATTATTTCCTCGTTTACTTCACTTCATTTTACATGTAAAGTTTCTAAAATTACTACGTTTTTAATTAGGGAGCTTCTACTGGCATACAAGAATTTACTCTCTACCACAAAATTTTTTTTTTTTCCTGTGAAGTACCTTTCCCCCCTCGACCCTCCTCCCCCTCTCCCTTCCCACCCTCTTGGTCATCAGCTGGGAGGGAGACCAACCGGCCAACCTCCCTCCCCCCTCTCTCTTCCTCCCTCTTCCTAATTTTTCTCTCATTCTCACTGTCTCCCTTCCTCTTTTTCTCTCCCCCCGCCTCTCTTCCTACCTCCCCCTCAATTTTCTTTCTTTCTCCCTCCCTCGTTTTCTGTCTCCCACCCTCCCTCTTCCTCTCCTTTCAATAGCCGGGGGGGGGGGGGGTGGGTGGGGGGTGTGATTGCGCAGAGGGAGAGGGAACTAGTGGGAGAGTGGGAGGGAGGAGGCCACTTCGCCGGAGTTGCTGTCGGAGCCTGCCAACCAATGAGAAAGAGCGGAGGGGGTAGTTTTGGCATAAAAAAAAAAATAAAAAAAAACGATGCGTGTGAAAAGAGTAAAGCTCCCATCCAATTATACGCTCCCAATGAATACGATCGTGAGAGTTTTTGACGATTCGGAGATCGGACTCTTTTTCCAGACACGTGCGGAAAAAAATAAAACACGTGGCGGACCGAAACCTGACGCAATCCAAAAGGCGCGTTTTATAGTCGTCGAGCGTACGTTAGAATCAACCAATGAAACCCTCCCACATCGACAAAATATCACCACCACATAGCGGAGAATTCCACGACTGTTCAAACGGATACAGACCTCCGCGGCGCACGTTAACCGACACCCTTTTTTCCCCTCTCGGTTCCTACCTTCCTACTCATTTGGGATCTTGTGCCCTTTCTCCATCCTTTCCTCTTTCTTTCTCAAGCGCCATCATAATCTCTCAGAATCCATACATTTCTTCCTTCTAAACAGCACGAAGAAGAAGAGAAAGAAAGCTTTCTTTTCTTTTTGCAATTTCTCGACTCTCTTTCACCGGCTCTAACCTTCTTTTGTAAAAGGTAAATCACTAAATCTTGATTCTCCCTTTGTAAATGCTGCTGCATCATCGATTCTACGCTTTCAGTTTCAGATGTAGGATTTCGTTATGATATTTTACTTGAATCGACGTGATTCCTGCGATTTTGTAGCTTAGCGGATGAGAGGTACTGTTTGGCAGTTACATCTGTAGGAGGAACTGTTCTATTCTTCTTTCAGTTTTTTTTTTTTTTTTTTTTTTTGGCTTTTCTGAGCTGCCTAGGGTTTCGTTTTGATTCTTGCTGATAAAGTTCGTTCCTTCTTTTTTCTTCCGGATGATTCTGAACTGAGATTTTGATTTCGAGCTGCGAGTGTAATTGTTATGTTTTTCTTTTATTTTTAGTAGTATATTTTGTCTATTTTTCTTCTTGCATCCATTGAGCTATGGGTGTGTTTGGATGTACATATGACTAACTGTTAGATTTGACAATTAAATTGGAAGATGGAAGGTACTATTAAGAGAACAAGAGAAAATTAAATTTCAAGAAAGTGGAAGTGAATGACCAAGTTATTGTAATTGTTCTTGTTGAATCATTCTCACTGTTGTAATTGTTACTCCAAATGATGACTAGGATCAAACTGAGCATCCAAATCATTCCTGCTTACCATGACTTTTGGGTAGTAGTTCATTTTTGTATGTATGTTAGAAATCTTATGTAAATATTTATTCCACTTCCGTAGTTCGTTTTTCATGTGATTGGGGCATAAAATAGTTTTTTTTTTTTTTTTTTTTTTTTGAAGGGTAGGGTGGAAAATATTTTGGAAAAACAAAGATAATGATCAATTTTTATGTTTAACTTCCAGGCTACCTTCCTTAGGATTAAGATGATTTCTTATTGATATGAAAAGTTATAATTGGGTTGCTATTGGATAACACAACTGGTACGTAATTTCACCAGGGACATCCCCTTTGATTTTGGGAATAACAGGAAGATATATATATATATATATATATATTAGTTGGTGGTATATGTAAAAGTGAAAGATTATTTTCTCGAATGTTGTGATTGTCTCTGCTTATTCATCCAAACAATTACATGATTTATGGGAAAGTCTTTTGATTGATGTTATTGAATAGAGCTTTCAGGCATATTGGTTCTTTGTTGTTGGGTAGATAATGTTGTGTTGTTTAATGCCAGCTGAAATTCTGATTGTGCTTTTGACAGGTCCAGGAGTTTCGTGGATTTTATTGTGTAGCCTTAAATTTAGTCCTCTTTCTCACTACAGAGGCTAATCTATAACAGTATAACTCCCCAAATTTGGGCAACGTAGTGAATTGCACTACTTAGTGCTTCTACTTTTTAGTTTTCTTTTTTCTTTTTCTTTTTCTTTTTTTCTATTCATTTTCTTGACAATGCCTGCTTCCACTTATTTGCAATTCTCCCATGAGCTGGGAATTTGCAAGCATTCTGGAGCATATGGATACTCTAATCAACGTAAGGTACCAATATGACTTTGGCTTGTATTTCTTCTTCTCCTGTTCACATTTCAGAAGCTTTGACTCTCTCTCTCTCTCTCTCTCTCTGTGTCTCTCTCTCTAGAGTATGGCAAGAAAAGGTCGAGTCCATCTATTGAGCTTCTCCCTTTCATCCCAATCTATGGTATGGTTCTTTTAGATTCCGTAATTCTGTTTCCTTGCTTAGTTTATTGTTGGTGTTATTACTTCTCCTTTGTGCCATAAGTATGAGGTACCTATTGCTCTCTTAGTTATGGCATGCATTGCATCGTTATCAAATGCTTGAAATTTTTTTCATGTAGTAGGATTTCTTTGGTGTTTTTTTTATTCTCTACAAGAAAATCTTGTATATGTAATTGTAATACCGCTTTTGCCAATTCAAGAATGTTGGGCTTGGTAAAGCTTGAAATCGTGTCTGCTAACCAAGTATGCAACATTTCAGGAGATGTATGTGTTTATGTTCTGTACTGTATTCTGATTTTGGTATACAAGGACATGGCTGTTGATGTAACATCCCTTGTTCTTATAGCTAAGGACTTAGTTGAAATTCCCCCTTCAATCTAATTTGATTGGTAAGAAGTCCATATTTTGATTTTAGTATGAGGACACCATTGTTGATGCATCACCCACTGATGTCATAAAAGACCTACATAATGAAACTCTTCGCCTGAACCTTTGAGGGAAGCATCAAATTGATTTAGCAAGGAGAATCTCAAAAGTAAGAAAGTTATTACTATTATTATATTTTCAAGTGAATGATTCTTCTTAGTTCTTACCATGATAGAAATCATCAATAGAATGAAATGCCTAATTATACAAGCACGCCCCTCACAGGACCCTGGACATTAGAACGAAATGTCAGCAGGAACTTGCGTGTCTTGTTCTCTTCTTTTTAACCTGTTCTTGAAAGATTGCTATCAGTTTGGAACTGTTATTGATTTTTATAGCTGTCTTTGATATATATATATATATATATATGAGGAGCGCTGCAAAACGCTCGATAGACGAATGAAAATGAGTTATGTTCTTCCTCCACGCTAAATTTTAGAAGGAAATACTTAAATTCCTACTATCTCTCTTGGGAAAGAAACTCACGTTTTGCCTTCCCTACTTTTCGCTTTCTCTTAAATGATACTTAAACACATTAAAAGCAAGTGTCCAACAACCAGCGTTTTCTCCTTCTTAATGGGCCCTTATATTTTTGTGATTGAATCTAATTACTTTGAATGGTTGGATTGATGTTTGCCCCACTATATAAAGTAAAGAATGGTAAGAAAGGAAAAAGAAAAATATATTTGCTACCATATGCATATCCAAACGAATCTCTTAAATCTATTTTCTCTTTCAAAGTCAAATCTCCTATTGTGTAGGAGATATCACATGCATTCTTATTTACCTTATTCTTTCCTACGTACACTTTGTCTAGTAACAAAGGTAGGTGAAACGAACACACCCCTAAAAAGATGAGTAATAAATGAGTAATAAAAGTAGGTGGGACGATATTAAATATTGCTTTCCTTTCATTGGATATCAAATAGGGGCAAAACGCCCCTTTTTAAGAGGGGCATTTTGTAGAAGTCCTCTATATATATGTGTGCGTGCGCTATTGATTTTTCATGCATGTATAGGGGGTTGCTTTACAAGGGGTTCTGTGATTAACTTGTTTCATAACTAAGAAGCACGGACACGGACACGGGACATGGACACGCCGACACGACATTTTTCAAAAAAGTAGGACATGGACATGTCGTGGACATGTTAATATTTAGTAATATAATAATAATTAATCTAATCATATCTAATCATATACATGGACACAAACATGCCGACACAGTAGATCTTCTTCTTCTTTTTCTTTCATTAGGGTTGGACGGATGAATGCGTTTTTTTTCTCTTTCGTTTAGGGCTGGACGGACAAATGAGTTTTTTTTTTTCTGTTTCGTTTAGGGCTGGAGCTGGATGAACGAATTAAAAGAGCCCCCTTTTCCTCTTAAGTTATAACTTTTTACAAACAGCCCCCTTTTCTTTCTTTTTTTTTTTACTCTAATTTTAATTTTTTTTTCCAATTAAAAGAGGCCAGTGTTTCCCCTGCGTGTCCTAGTGTGTCCCTATCATGTCCCAGCGTGTTCCAAGCGTGTCCGGAATATAAAATGTAAAAAAATAAATAGGATACTCTTTTTGGCGTGTCCGACACGTGTTCGGAGCTTGTTCGTGTCCGACATGTGTCGGACACGGACACGATGGCCCTGGAGAGGTGTCCGTGCTTCCCAGTTTCATAATAATGATTAGTTTTTGGCAATCACTCGACACTCTAAAACCTTAAAATGCAATGGAAGTTCTGTTGTGGGCCATCATTGTTTATTTTACAGTTGACATTTGGCTTTTTTATTATATATATTTTTTAAGTAGTGTTAATTTTATAGACATCAGACATGGCATCAGGTACTAGTGGTACTTGTGTTTAGATATCCTAACCTCCAGAACGGTGTATATGCATTGATTACTGAATTTTTATGTTCTTCTAGCTAATTTTCAATAGCATAAAAGCCTAACCATATGTTATTATAGATACGGAAGAAACAAGAATAATCTAGAAATGATTTAGAGATGACAAAAGCTTTTATGCTTTCTTTTTCCCCCTCTCTAGATTAGGTCAGTGGTACAGATCCCCTGTGATAACCTGCCTGCCCAGGAATTGATCCCTGGGCAGCTGTGTGAGATGAGACCCCCTTATCCATTGGGGTATCTCGTGTTCCTCTTCTATGCACTCTTTAGAAGAGGGTGTGATATCAATAAAAAAAATTTAGAAGTCCATGCCATTTATCCATTTCTACATCCTGGGCATAAAAACAGGTGGTTAGGTAATAGAATGGGAAAGTGCACACTTGTAGGTTGTTGCAGTAGACATTAGTTTTCGGTCATAAATCTAAAAATAAGAATCAAATGGGTTTTTTAGCTATAAATCTTTAAATGAAATCATTTCTTATGTTTTGAAAAATGAAATTGGTTTTCCAACATTTTACATCCACGGAACATTATGCAGACATTGATCAAGAAACTCGACTTTTGGATTGAGTTTTCAAATATTTGGGTGCTTATGATGAGGTGTACAGGATCCGAACATCTTCAGAGTGGATCTAAGATCAAATTGGCCTCAAACAGTCCCCAAAATTTTTATAAAATACCATATCATTGGCTATTTGATAAAACTGTTAACCGCAGTAGTTTTTTGTAAATTGCTGTATTATCCTCCAAAACAAACAGAAAGTGGGCAGTTTTTGGGCTTCTTTAAATGGACCAAATAGGCCAAAATCCAGAAAGTGCGCATGCCATCCTGGCCGTCCCTGAGAGTAGAAGTTATTGGTGGGGTCTACAGCAGGAAACAGCAGATCATTCCAGATGCCCAACTGAAGCAGGATTCTGAAGATTTGATTCTTATTTCAATTACTTTAAGAAGTACTTTCCATATTAGGATACCTAGATCTTAGGAAGATGATTAGGAATGTAATTTGGATTAGTTTAGAGGTTATCGAAAGGTTTCTAGAGAGTTCTATAAGATGGAGTATCAACTGTTTTGTTGTAATCGGCACAAAATTATCTAAATTCAGTGATTGAGTTTAGTAAATCCTATATATCAAGCAAGTGATTAGGATATGAAATGAGTTGTTTTAGGAAAGCTTTAGGGTTGTTCTGGGGGTATACATAGCCTTAATGTAATGACTGTGAAGAGATAGCTACAGTAAATTTCACTATTTTCAGTAAATTTAGCACATTGTCTATTGGTCTCTCCATTGGATCCTTCAATCATCTCCTTTTATGGAGATAGGATGCTTCTAATCAAGAGTTACGGTTAGTTGCATAATTTTTAATTAAGTGCCTTATTTTCTGAAATTTCTGGTTTTCTATTGGTTTTTGGCATATGACCGTATGATTTGTGAATTGAAAGCGTCAAACATGGGATTGGCAGATTTTCTGTTTCCACTTTGGATGCAGTCACTGTTCATCCAAATTTGGGGTGTCTGCATTGTGTGAAATACCTCTATTGGCCACACCTGAATTCCGATAAATAAACCAGCTTTGTTTGATACAAATTTCTTACTATCCTGCATGGTTGCACTGGCCCCGGCCCCAAATTCACTGTAGCATGGACCTTTAAAACCAATGGTTTCAATGTTCTTGGGTGTCCTAGTAAACTTCAAGGCTCCTATGTCAATTTTAATTTGTTATATTTGTGAACTTGTATGCATTTGTTCTTTCTCTTGTCCTGGTCTTTGAAGCAAATTGCCGTTATTGTTTATTTATTTATTTTCGTGAAGAAAGTTTAAGGAGTTTTTATTGTTTTACATTTGCAGCGACAGGACATGTGGAGCCTCCATCTTTCGGACAGTGTATACCAGCCATTACCTCTTGTTCCTTCTAGATATAATGTTTTCATTTGCCGATCTTTTTTTAGACCTGGTCAAGCAAATGAAATTCCTGTTCTGAAAGCTGCTGCGTTGGCTTTGAGAAGGTATTTCTTTTATTTTTCCCCCCTCATATTGTTTTTCACCTGTATGCTCATGGATGATGGAACTCATACATATGCTTATGCATAATGCTGAAACATTAAATTGATTTTCTTAAATAAATATAACCACATATATTTTAGCTCTCTTCAGTCATTTAAGCATCAGTGGTTTACGTAGTTTAACTTCTTCACTGTTGAGGATGAAAGGTTCTGCCACTTAAATCACTTGTTGGTGCAATTCATCTCTTTTCCTTTGATTTTGTGCTCCTTCCTGAACTATTACTTCTTACATTATACTGAATTCAATAACTTGCAAAATAGCATGTACAACCTCTAATGGAGAAGAGTAGAAGGCAATGATCTCCTACCATTATGATTATTACCCCATTATATTATCCTCCGAGCTGCATTGGTCAGTTGAATACATGTGGATCATCAAATTCTTGGCACCTAGAAGCAACATATATTGTGCCGTGTTCTGAAAGAAGTACATGTTACTACATTCCACTCCTATCATTTTCAGTTTGTGAGAAATCTAACAAACAAAGATGAAGATATAGTCACCTGGTATCTGAAAAGCCGCTGGCAAGGGATGAGAGATTACCCTCTAAGCCATTCAATGGCATCTAGTGAGGCATTGCATGGGGCCTCTTCCATAATTGATTTATGTCATTTTAACAGTGCCATCAGTGATGGAGAGCCAACCTAAAGGGAGTGGAAAACCCACTTTTCTCAAACTGCTGATTGGATTTGGATCCCCTTTCTTTTTTAAGGCTTGGTAGGTCTGGATGAAACCTGTTTCTTGTGACTTGGCTGTAATGGAGAGATATATCTTCGTATCATGGGCACAACAGGTGCATATGCTGAGGAAGAAAAACCCAACAAGCCCCCAGTTCTCCAAATTTCTTACTGCTGTCATCAGTGCTTTCTTCAACCAACCATAGGGTTAGTCACCTCAACTATGGAGAATTGGTCTATCAAGGTGTTCTCATTATCTCATTCCATTAAACTCTGGTTTACAGCTAAAGAAATAATCGCCTCCAGTATACTCTCTCAGATTATGGGTGTTTAGAGATAAATATGTAGAGCAAAGACATATTTGCATGTGTGCCTATCATCATACATTTTTTCCGTTGCTACTTGCTACTGATAAATAAAGAGTTTCTGGTGTTTATATGAGCTACTTCACATTGATGTCATCTTTCTGGAATCCAATCAACATAATATTGCTGTCTGTTGAATTAGTGGGGATCAATGCTTTTGCGTTGTTTTCCTTACTTTCTAGAATGAATGCCAGCCTTCTTTTGTTTGCTTCTTATTCCTAATATATTATGTGAGTGTAATCTCAGCAAATGCACAGGTCATATAATTCTTTGCATGGAAGTCTACTTGCAGTTCAGTTGGCCCCAGCGGTTGGAATAATTGCTTTTGCTTTATGGGGTCTTGGCCCACTCATGCATCAGAGTAGATACTGGTTCCTTCATGTATGATGTCATTCGCCCTTATATTGTTCAATTCAGCTATGAATCTCATATTTAATTGCCTTACTACAGTGCTCTTCTGCTTGCTAAATTGCTCAACTTACTGCTTTTTTACAACTTCCTGCAGCGGAATGATAGTAATTGGAAGAGTAGTAGCACACATTATGTTTTCACCTCCTATATTCGCCCTTTGCTTCTGTGGACTGGAGTAACACTCATCTGCAGGTGAACTGATTTTAAAACATCACTGCGAATGTTTGTCAACTTTTTAATCTGACACCTTTATGGTAGCAATGATACTAGTTACTAATGTTAGTATGCTTCCTTCAGGGCTCTGGATCCAGTGATTTTACCATCAGAGACAAGCCAAGTGATAAAGCTACGCCTTTTGAATTTTGTTCGATCATTATCTACTGTTCTGGCGTTTGCATATTGTCTTTCACGGTAAGGGTGGTTGTGTTATGATCATAGGCCATATGTCAAGGAATTGTTCAATGGGTTAGTACTCATCTTAGATTCTTTTATACACTTTGCTGATTAGTTAGTGCTATTTTTTTTTTTTTTTTGCTAGATTAGTTAGTGCTATTTTTAGCAAAAAATTTTAAAATAAAAATGGCTTCATTTAATAGGAATACCAATAGCACTTCAAGAATTATCTGTTAGTCACAGACTCTTCTTTGTTTTGTATTATTTAAATTTTGTGTTGTCTTTTTATGTGCAATCAGCAATGCCATATCAGAGCCCACTCTTTTTTTTTTTTTTTCATGCTTTATTTGTAGTTATTTTGGAGACCTTTTAGGTGTTTATCATGCTTTATCGGTGCGATTATTTTACTTTACCAATCATTTTGAGCTTCACAGTGCATTATTATAGCACATACTTTTTTTTAACACGCTGTTCCTTTTATGCAGCTTGATTCTATGGGCACAGAAATTCTTTATGGAGTCTAATGATTCAAATGATGCCAGAAATGTATGTTTCTGTTGATTCTGTATTAGTACTAACTATTGTCATGCCTAGCGTGATGCTTATAACTTTCATTCATACAAACAAGCATTGACGTAGCGCTCAAATCTGAGATCTAATGAAATTTCAGTATCTTTCAAAGTTGCCAGAAGGAAGTTAAAATGTAACTAGGTTTTTAACTTGTAATTTCTGTTTTATTATTGCTAAGAAGTTTTGGTTTAAATATGCACTTAACTCTTCTTTTTCACCTTTCCATTTTTAAATTTGGAAAATGGAAATGTGTAGTTTGAGACCAAAGCAAAGTGTGTAATATTTTTGATAACTAATTTATACAAGATGAGAATCATTTTAATGGATACCATATCAGCAATCATCGTAAGCAGAAGTAATATTGAACAATCAAATTGTTACCATGAATGCTTTTGATCAATATTTCTACAGCCTTAAAACATTAGAAGCTCCATGTTTAAAATAAAATGACTTGAACTCTCACCAATAAAAAAAGGATTGCAATCTATTGCAGATGGGTTTCCAGTTTGCCGGGAAAGCCTTGTATACTGCAGTTTGGGTTGCTGCTGTTTCATTGTTCATGGAGTTGCTGGGCTTCTCCACTCAGAAATGGATCACTGCAGGAGGTCTTGGAACAGTGTTGATAACTCTTGCTGGTCGTGAGGTATTGACTAATGACATCTGCAGCTTTTCACAAGCCACTAATTCAAGCATAAGACCTTCATCTTACTTTTCAGGGAAATGGAGAATTTTATGGTTTTGATCTTTTGCCTTTTATTAATCAAGTTCAATTTAATTATTGTAAGATGTTGTTATATATTCTTCAATTGTGTGCAGATACTCACAAACTTCCTTTCAAGTGTCATGATTCATGCGACAAGGCCTTTTGTTGTAAATGAATGGATTCAAACCACAATTGAAGGCTATGAAGTCTCTGGTTGTGTTGAGGTTAGTATTGAGATTTTAGAGGCATCATCCCCATTTAGGAAAAACTTAATTCTGTTTCTCTAAGCATCTCTCTCCCTGTCAGTTTCTTGACAGCTGTTGCTCGAAAGAGATTGCTTTTCATGGGTTTTCATTATTACATAAGTATTCACAATTTTTATGGCTGCTATTTCTGTTTCAGCATGTCGGATGGTGGTCCCCTACAATCATAAGAGGAGATGATCGTGAAGCAGTGCACATTCCAAACCACAAGTTTACAGTTAATGTTGTGAGGAATCTCAGTCAAAAGACTCATTGGCGCATTAAAACTCATATTGCCGTCAGTCACCTAGATGTCAACAAGATCAATGTAAAGGATCTATCTGGTCAAATTTCTTATTAAGTTTGATAAACCTTTTTGTGTGCTATCTTTTTATGACAGAAGCTTGATCAAGTTTTAGTACCTAAGCATTCTTTTTTGGTACTGCTCATGCAGAATATTGTGGCAGATATGCGTAAAGTCTTGGCGAAAAATCCCCAAGTAGAGCAGCAAAGGTTGCACAGAAGAGTATTTTTGGACGATATTGATCCGGAAAATCAGGCTCTTATGGTTGGCCCTTTCTCCTTTCATGTTGACTTTTATATTTTTTTTCCTAGAGCTGGCTCAGAACAATATTATTGCAGGCTGTGCTGATTTCATATTGGTTCCGTAGATGCAACTTCGGAATACCTAAGAGCAGAGAATATCTAAGAATGAACTAACTGAAGCCGCTTCACGAAAAAAAACAAAAATCCACTTGATGGAACTCAGAAGCATCCACCACCATTTGTGTGCCTTCTATGAGGGATCCTCTATGAGGATGGAGATTGTTTGTTTCATCATCATTGTCAAAGTCTTGTCCACACTATGTTGGGGTCAGCTACATGAACTCTGTTTTGCCATTCTAGTTATTCTGGGTCAAATCCTCAGATAGGTTGCACTTCTTCGGATCTATCCTTACTACCATCCATGCCCTCTTGGCCTACCCCTTTTCCTTGAGGTGCCATCAACCTGCATAGATTACTTGTTTGATGAGTGAAAATTAGCTGATTCTGGACTACTCAAATGGGGAATCAGACACAGTATAGAAAGTGTAGACATGGCAATTTATTGCGAACCAAAATTTCATTTTGCTGGAAGTCAGTGGAAAGGACAGTGTTGAGAGCTATCCATAGTTGCATGACTTGAAAAGCTGGAAGTTGTATTTGAGCAATTGTGCCTCAACTGTTTCAGTTGTTGCTGTGGCTCATCTCTAGCCAGTTGCACGATTTATATTCTATTCACTGACAGCATGCTATATTTTGCTTTTATCAATTTTTCATGGGTTGGCATTCTTCTTTTTATAAATGCACAAGAATCTGTTGTTGTCATTTCCCAAATAATGTAGTCAACTGAACATGTATAATCTGGATTTGTGTTGCAGATTCTGGTATCCTGCTTTGTGAAAACCTCACATGTTGAAGAGCACCTTTGTGTTAAGGTAAGAAGATATCTGTCATTTACCAGTCACTTTAAATTAGTGGAATAGTCCAGGACCTCCAGGTGCCATAGTCTGGAGTACGCTCCTTGCTTTTCCAAGGCCTCACATTGGCTGCTGAAATGGGGGAACCATGCATAGAATAGGCTGCCCATTCTGTCTGCCAAGAGAAGCATGGAGGCTATAGTCAATGTGTACTGCTTGCGTTTCTCTCTTGAGAAAGTCACAGAAGTCCGTTACTTCCATTACTAAATCTACTTCCAGGTTTACATTTGAAGTATAAGACATTTTATCATTTATAATGGGCCAATTGTCATGCTTTTGTAATAGAGCATTACAAAACTCCTACCTACGTTTTTCGGATTTCTTTGTTTCCAGGTTTTTTTTCCTTGCCTATAACCATATAACCATGTCGTGTTGATTTGTTTCTATGGCATTCCGATTGTTCTATTGACAGTGCAGTGGCTTATCTCAGTAAAACTTGTTTTTATGACAGTTTTATGTACTCATGGACACCCATGTTGGAACTCTTAATCATGTCATATTTACTCTGCTCATTATAATGTTTAAAATGAAACTAGTAGCTTATTGCCTGCTTAGTCTCTCTGTTTCCTTGTATTGGTTGACTTGATGCCTGTTTGGGGCAATGGAATCCTAGAATGAGGAAACCTCTATTTCTAGGAAATCTGAAATTCCTGGTATTCTGCAATTATTGCTTTCCTGCTTCAGCATTCTACTTTTTGGATGACTGTTGACATTAGCATGGAAATATTCATGACAATCTGATGGATGCTGGAGGAATATTGTTTTCCATGTAATAAACATAGCTGATATTTTGGAAAGAATATGATATCGTGGTGTTTCTGTGAGATAATATTTTCTAGATAGATCGATAATATTTTCTAGATATATCAAGATATCTTCCAAAATATTGGCAAGAATATCACGAAAATAGTGCCATACTATCAGCAATCTTGTGACTTTGCTGGTAAAAGATCATAGAAAATCCAAATCATTGACTCTAAGGGCGAGAATCTCAGCTTTTTAGGAGGGGTCTAGTGGGTTGGTAATGTATTCCGAAAGGGGGTTGGGTTTAAGGTAGGCTGTTGGTGGGGTCGAGTATTTGTCAGATGAATGTGCGGGAGAGGGTCCCCTTCATTGTAAAATTTTAAGTTATAGAGTGTTTAACAATGTATTCTCGTCAGTGAGTGCTATGGAGAGTTGGGTGCCCAAGTGTCAATTGCACATGCATGGAGAAAACAAGAGTATTGGAGGAGGAAAAACGTGTCCTCTTTTGGGTTGTAACCCTCTCATTATATAGGGATTGATTTCCCTATTATTAGTATTCGTATAGAAAACAACTTCCTAAGTTATAGCATCCTTATACAAAACAACTTCCTAAGTTATAGCTAACTTTCTAATATAATACAATTAGAGTTCCTAAATTGACACCCCCCCTCAAATTGATGCGGGAGAGTCGTAAAGCAGCAATTTGGAAACCAGAAACTGATGTCGAGGCCGAGGAAGTCCTTTGGTGAAGATGTCAGTAAACTGAAGGTTAGTAGGGACATGAGGTAAAGAAATGACATCACATGTCAATTCATCCCGAATAAAATGACAGTCCACCTCAATATGTTTGGTGCGTTCACGAAAGATAGGGTTTTCAGTGATCCGGATAGCCCCAGTATTATCCGCATGCAAGGATGTAGGAGATGATTGTGCAAATCTGAGTTCCGAAAGAAGTCCCCGTAGCCATAAGATTTTTGAACATGCAGAAAACATCGCCCTGTATTCTGCCTCTGTAGAAGATCGAGAAACACGTTCTTGTTTCTTGCATTTCCAAGAAATTAAAGAATTGCTAAGATACATGCACCAACCAGTAGTAGATTGACGAGTATCCTGACAGCTCGCCTAATCAGCATCTGCATAAGCGGTTAACAGAAGAGGATTATCCTTGGGATAATATAAACCACGAGTGACAGTGCCTAACAAATACCAAATTATGTGCTTGATAGTGGTCAGATGAAGGTGTCTAGGAGAAGTCATGAATTGGCTCACAAGATTGACAGCACAAGAGATATTCGGTCGAGTAATCGTGAGATAGACAAGGCTGCCCACCAGGCGCCTGTAGGTATGAGGATTAGGAAGAAGGTCACCATCATCTTTGCTTAATTTGAGGTTGACCTCTACAAGGGTATCAACGGGCGAAGATTCATGTAGATCAGTAAGCTCAATAAGATCAGATGTGTATTTGTGTTGATTGAGAAAGAGGCCTTTGGGAGATTGATGCACTTCTAAGCCCAAAAAATAATGTAAAGGACCCAAATCTTTCATATGAAAATAATCCCTGAGAGAGGCTTGGACAAACCTGATCATACTAGCATCAGTGCCAGTAATAATTATATTATCAACATACACAAGTAAAACAGTAACACCAGTAGATGTTCTTTGTAGGAATAGAGAGGGAAGGGCTTTGAGTAATGCCAGTTTTGCACAACCGCCCCCTAAAAGCTTCAAACCACACCCGAGGAGCTTGCTTTAGACCATAAAGAGATTTTCGAAGGCGACAGACAGCATGTTTAGACGAAGAGGTGACACCCTGCGGTATCCTCATGTAGACCTCTTCCTTCAAATCCCCATGGGGAAAGGCATTTTTAACATCTATTTGGTATAAAGGCCAAGAATTGGAGGCAGCAATGGTGAGAAGTAACCGAACCGATGTCATTTTAGCCACAGGTGCAAACGTCTCCTCATAGTCAATGCCATATTCTTGCCTGTTACCGAGTGCCACAAGCCGAGCTTTGTGTCTATCCAAGGAGCCATCAGATTTAAGTTTGATGGAGTAGATCCATTTGCAACCGATAGGTTTAACTGCAGAAGGACAATCCATGATGTCCATGTGTGATTTTGATCCAATGCATCCAATTCTTCCTTCATGGCCTGGTTCCAACTGTCATGTTGGACTTCCTGCAAATAAGAACTTGGGATAGTGACAGAAGAAAGGGTTGTCATCAAGGAAGTGTGTGTAAATCCATACCGCTCAGGTGGTCTAGAAGGTCTGGAGGAGCGATGCAGGATAGGAGCAGCGGTGGAACTAGTTGCTGGCAGAGGATCAGGAGGACGGGCATCTGCAGTGGCAAGCTTTTTCCTACGATGATAAACAAAGTCAGGATGAAACCTAGTAACAGTTGTTTTATCTGAAAAACCCGGTAATATAGCAGGAGAAGATGGAGGAGGACAAGCCGACAAGCCAAGTGAGTTTGAAAAAAATACTGATTTTCAAATAAAATAACATTGCGAGAAACTCTGAGGTGACGACCAATGGGATCATAACAAACAAAACCTTTTTGACTAGTGGCACAACCCAGAAATGCACACCTGCGAGATTGTGCGGTTAATTTTGTCCTTTCTGTGGGTGGTAGATGAACGAAGCAAACACATCCAAAGGTGTGTAGATGATTAAATACAGGATGATGACCAAACAGTTTAAAATGCGGAGTTAAGTGATCAATGGTAGGTGATGGAAGATGGTTTATTAAATGTACTGCTGTGGTGAGAGCTTCAGTCTAAAATCGAGGAGGAACTGATGATTCAATCAGTAGAGTTCTAGTTACATCAAGAAGATGCCTGTTTTTCCGTTTCGCAACTCCATTTTGTTGCGGAGTATACGGATAGGTACGCTGAGAAATGATTCCTTTAGTCTTTAGGAAAGATTGGAAATCATTGGAAACATACTCCCCCCCTGAATCTGAGTGCAAAGTTTTAATGATTTGGAAAATTGGGTCTCAACATAGCTAAGAAAAAATTGAAAAGCATTAAGAACATCAGATTTAGAATGCAATAAATAAATCCAAGTAAACCTGTTGTAGTCATCAATGAACGTGACAAAGTACTTGAAATGATTTTGTGAAAGGTGAGGGGCAATGCCCCAAACATCGCTGTGAATTAATTCAAAACATTCAGTGCTCCGTGTTGTGGAATGAGGAAAAGGTAAAGTTTTACTTTTTCCTAATTTACAAGCATCACAGTCAAAAGAAATAGAATCAATAGATTTATTGAAGAATCCAGATTTAAACAAAGTAGTCATCGTAGAAGCATTCGGATGACCAAGTCTATTATGCCACAACCGAGAATTTTTCTGAATAAAAAAACAAAATAACTGGTGTAATAAATTGTTATGAGTAAATGTAGAAACTGGAATGGAAAACAGTCTGCCACGCTTAGGGCCGCTTACGATCACTTTCCCCGACTCCTGGTCTTGCACAACACAACCAGAAGAAGAAAATGAAACATTGTAATTATTCTCAACAAGTTGACCCATAGAAATCAAATTTGTAGCAAGATGAGGAGACACTAAAACATTGGTTAATCATAAGGGGCCAGAGGTATCACCAACAGATGTGATGGGAAGATGGGCTCCATTTGCAGTCTGAACAGTAAGGGTACCAGTGTATGGAACAACATTTTGCAAGTTGGTGGGTGAAGAGGTCATATGATTACTGGCTCCAGAATCTAAGTACCATGTATGAGACATAGACGAACCTGTACCTGAGATGTTCATAGAGGCCAAGGCATTGAGTATCATTTGATTTACCATATCGGGAGTGAGATGAGCTGGGGATGCAGATTGTGATGAGGAACCAGGTTGTGACGAAGAATCATACTGGAGGGAGCCATTGAAGTCAGAGGTGGCATATTGGTGAGAGGTCGCTGTGTAAGCGCTAGGAGCGGACTGTACCGTGGAAGTACCAGGAGCTAACGGTGTATAGTTGCGGGAAGTAGAATTGCGACCCTTCTTCCGACATTCTTCAATAACATGACCAATGGCTTTACAATACTGACAGATCTTTGCTTTGCATTGGTTTGCAAAATGACCATACTTCTTACAGTTATAGCACTGAACTTTATTGATGTCCTGGAGAGGTGGTCTGGTGGTAGTAGCATAGGCAAGTGGAGTCTCAGCAGATCTCAGTTGTTCCATAGAAGTTTTGGTAACCAGATGTTGTTCTTCCCTCAGAAGTTCCCGAAGACAATTATCTAAGCTGGGAGAGAAGTCCGGCTCATCAAGTTTGATCTAACAGTCTCATACTCCGGACGAAGTTTCATGAGAAATTGGTCTCGATGACTATTTTGTTGTAGAGGAAGGAGTTCTGGTAGAAGTGCTTCAGACACAGTGGCAAACTTGATCTCATCATATTTAGACCATAGTCTTTGAAACCCGTTGTAATATTCTTGGATAGACAGGGTGCCTTGGGTAAACTGAGAGATGTCAAGTTCCAATTGAAATTGACGAGCAGCATTACCTTGTTGATAGATCTTTTGGAGATAATCCCACATCCCACGGGCGGATTTGCAAGGTTTCAGATTGAGAATAAAATGGGGTTCAACAGATCCTAGTAACCAAGTCTTAATTTTAGCATCTTTAGTTTTCCAGGTTGAAATCTTCTTGTCATCTTCCTCAGGTTTAGGGTCAGAACCATCTACGTATCCCCAGAGTTCTTTTCCTTCTAAGTAGATTTGAAACTGGAATGCCCATGAAGTGTAATTCTTTCCATCAAAACGAACTTGAGCGATCTCGGATTTTTCCATTAATAGCAAACTAATAAGAATGCCAAACACGTGGACTGCACTCCAGTTGGGCCGCAAGCGGGTTGGATCGCTGTAGACCCAAACTAAATTTGGACTGCACTCCCAAACACGTGGACTCCACACGTGGGAATGAGTACTAGTAAGAAAAAGGGCTGAAGACTCCTTTCTGTGCTTCTTCAACGAAACGAAGGGAGAAGGGCTGAAGACACAGTTGCTGCTGAGGTGCTCGCTGTTGGACGATGAAGAGGCGCTTGTTGCTGGAGGGTCGTGGTGCATGGTACACTTCTCTGTTTCTTCTTTCTTTCTTCTTCTCTGCTCTTCTGCGTCTTCCTTCTCTGTGTTTCTTTTTTTTTTTTTTTTTTTTCTACTGTAACACGTCCTTGGACGTTAGTGGATTGATGTCCACGAGGGCCCAAGTAGATGATCAGAGGTTTGATTAGAGGGTGGAGATGAAAGGGCTAGGATTTTCCGCAACTATTGGAAGAAGTCCCACTCGAAACGGATCAAAATCCACAGGTTTGAACGGCTGTGATGAAAACTTTTGGATAAAACTGAAAAACCACAGAAGTAGACAGAAGGCCTACCTTTGAGGATAAAAAAATCTTGAAAAAATCACTATAATTTCTGAAAAATCCCTGCGACCATATTGGGCCGCTTTTGCAGATGTGGTGATGATGATCTGAAGTGGGCCACGTCAGATCTGCGATGATCAGGAATGATCTAGATGATCAGACTGGTCTCAGAAGGCTTCCAGAACTTTGGAAGATGATAAGAGGATGATCAAAGGTGATGGAACCTGCTTTGATACCATGTCAATTGCACATGCATGGAGAAAACAAGAGTATTGGAGGAGGAAAAACGTGTCCTCTTTTCGGTTGTAACCCTCTCATTATATAGGGATTGATTTCCCTATTATTAGTATTCGTATAGAAAACAACTTTCTAAGTTATAGCATCCTTATACAAAACAACTTCCTAAGTTATAGCTAACTTTCTAATATAATACAATTAGAGTTCCTAAATTGACACCAAGGTCAGAGGTGGAAAAGGGGGAACGGTATCTTTTTTATCTAATGTGTTTCTTTGCAAGGACGATCCACTCAAGATAATTTGAAAACCTTGTCCGGTCGTAAATCTAAATGGGAAAATCAGGAAGTTATAGAAGGATCTATAGAAGTTGATGAAGAGTGATGAAGAGAAATGAAGAGAGATGTTAATTGGAGACCCACACAGTTTTATGTAAATACAAATAAGCCAATAAGTCCCTTAAATCAATGATATTTTCTACACTTTCCGTGAGTAGATATTTACGATCCCTATGCTGATTTCTTGTGACTACTTTTGTTAGGAAGTGTGTGTAGGCTTCAAAACTACTTATTTTCTCTCCACCTTTTCTCGGATGAAATGCAATCGAGTTCAATATGCTTTTGTCTTTCATGATAGACATGATTTGTGGCAATATGATGAGTAGAATTATCATCACAGAGGAAAAACATAGGCTTTTTTCTCACACTGCCTAATTCTTGCATTAGTAACCTCAACTATAGTAGTTCACATGTTCCACTAGTCATTGCATGATATTCTGCTTTAGAGTTTGATAAAACAACAACAGTTTGTTTTTCACTCTTCCACGAAACCAAATTTCCACCAACCAGCGCATAATACCAATTGGTTGATCTCCAATCTTTCATAGATCCAGCCCAATTTGCATCAGTGAAACTCTCAATTTTTGCTTGAACACTGCTTAAGGAATTAAAAATTTTTCATTGTTAATTATCAACACAGTATCATCAACATCGACAATAAGGATAGTAGCATTCTCACCACTCTTGATAAACGGAGTATGATTTGGCTGACATCTTTTGTACCAAACCTCACCATAGCCTGGCTAAATCTATCAAACCAAGCCCTTAGAGATTGTTTCAGACCATAAAGCTCCTTTTTCATACAGCGACACACCTTTGGACTTGACCTTCAGGACCAAAACCCATAAGAAATTTCATGTAAACTTTTTCTTGTGGATCACCATGCAAGAATGCATTCTTGACATCTAATTGGTAATTTGGTATAGTGGCCATTGGAAATTCACTACAATAGACAGGATGGTCCTCATGGAATTCAACTTAGCTATGGGAGAGAAGTTCTCAAAATAATCCACCCCATAGGATTGTGTAAAACCCTTTGCTACTAATTGTGCCTTATACATTTGGATGGTACCATTTGGATTATATTCGATGGTTTAAACTAGGGATGCAAAGCGGGCCGTGCCGGCTAAACCCCAGTCCGGCCGTTCCGTGCCAGCCCATGGGCCAATTTTATGGGGGCATGCAACAATAAGGATGGATCTCAAGATGGCAACATTTTTGAGGGCATGCATTGTGATTTAATGTGGAGATTTTGGAAAGAGAGGATATCTTGTTTGCATTCAATAACCAAAGGAGGATATTTTGCCTATATTTAATGAGGAGATTTTGAAAAGAGAGGATATCTTTGAAGGGATTGAGGAGATTTAATGAATTCAAATCAGAAGTCAGAACAATGAGCTGGCACCCAATGCCATACCCATAATGGAGTAGATGATGAGAATGTAGAAGCCACATGTGATGTGCCAACAACATAATAAGATGCCATACCCATTGAGTGTGACGGAGTTCTTTCCTCCAGTGCTTGCAGTTGCTGACTTGATGCTTGAATTTCTTGTCTCAATGCTTGAATATTGTCATTGACATTCAACTCTCTCTTGCTTCCTACAGTCTCTCCAGAGTGGTTTCTTTCACCTGAAGATTTAGTTGCAAATGTTGTGTTGACTCTAGAAGGTTGATAGACTAGATCCCAACAAGTGTCTCTAGTATGGTGAGTTCTTCGACAATGAGTGCATTGCAATTTATCTCGATCTACACCCTGTGGACTACCACGACCATTGCCACCACCGCAGCCTCCACCTCTGGCACCACTACCACGACCTCTGCCATGGCTGCAAGGTTTAAAAAACGAGACTCGGGACCCGACTCTTTCATGGCCGAGTCCGAGTCGACTCGCGGGTCGAGTCCTAACATGAGAGGACTCGGCCGAGTCGTAAGGGACTCGGCCGAGTCACATGGCCGAGTCCCATGGGACTCAACCGAGTCGCATTGCGACTCGGCCGAGTCCCATGAGTGGTATGTGACAAACTCACGATCACAAAAAAGAGTCGTAGAATACTCTTGAGAATGTTTTAATTTGTGTGTCTTTCTATGGAGATTGTCCATCACTATATATGTATTTACATGCCTTTAATCTAGGCTCTAAGAAAGGAAAACCATCTAATTGTATAAATCACTAATCTAAGTTAAGAAAGCAACAAATTACGACAATTGTTATTCTAAATAAGGAAGGCTACAGCTGTCTCAAAATTGACCAAATCAATTCCACGTGAGATATAACATTGGTCTGATTACTGATGGGCTTTGGGCCTTGGGCCTTGGGCCTTGGGCCTGTTTAACACCCCCCCTCAAATTGATGCGGGAGAATCAACAAGCATCAATTTGTCAACCAAAAACTGATGGCGTGGTCGTGGAAGGCCTTTGGTGAGAATATCAACAAGTTGAAGTTCAGTGGAGACATGTGGCAGGCTGATGATATCACGTTTAAACTCATCACGGATGAAGTGACAATCAACCTCGATGTGTTTAGTACGTTCATGAAAAATCGGATTTTCAGTAATCCGAATGGCACTGATATTATCTGCATAGAGGGGGGTAGCTCCTGCTGTTGGAAAACCAATGTCAGAAGGCAAACCACGGAGCCAAAGAATTTCGGAGCATGCAGCAGACATGGCTCGGTACTCTGCCTCGGTAGAGGATTTAGAAACCTTTTCATGTTTCTTGCATTTCCAAGAAATGAGACTATCACCCAAAAACATGCACCATCTTGTCGTCGATCTGCGAGTATCCGGACAATCAGCCCAATCAGCATCTGAATAAGCTTTGAGAGATAGAGGATTGTTGGATGGAGAAAACAAAAGTGCCATCAGAGTTTAACTTGAGAGAAAAAACCCACTTACAGTCAATAGGTTTGACACCCACAGGAGATGGGACAATATCCCACGTATGATTTTGCTCTAACGCATCCAATTCATCTTGGATAGCCTTGTTCCAACATGGGTCCTGCACAGCCTGAAAATAGGATTGGGGAATGGAAGAGGAAGACAAAGTAGCCATTAAGGAAGTATGTGAGAACCCATAATGGGCTGGTGGTACCGAAATGCAAGTGGAGCGACGCAGTGAAAAGTGGCTAGATGGATCAAGTGCCGGTGTTGGACCAGGTGCCGGAGGAAGATCAGGAGAGGGATCCATGGTAGGCGCTGCGCTGTTCCGACTGTGATACACAAATTGAGGATTAAATCGAACAACTGACGGGTCGTCAGAAAAACCAGGTAAAGACACGAAAGAGGAGTCAGGAGGATCAATGTGTTTTTGAAAAAAATACTGTTGTTCAAAGAAAACAACATTCCTAGAGGTACGTAAATGACAAATGTGAGGATCATAACAAATGAACCCTTTCTGGAAGGGTGCATAACCTAAGAATACACACTGAGCTGATTGTGCCGTTAGTTTTGTCCGCTCAGAAGGAGGCAAGTGCACAAAACAAATGGAGCCAAAAACATGAAGATCATCATAGGATAGAGAGGTCTTGTACAATCGGTAATATGGGCTTTGATTCTCAATGGAGGTTGATGGCATTTGATTGATAAGATGAGCGGCCGCAGCCAATGCCTCAACCCAAAAACGAGAAGGAACCGATGATTCAAGAAGAAGGGAACGAGTGACATCAAGGAGATGTCTATTTTTCCTTTCAGCAATTCCATTCTGCTGGGGAGTATAAGGACAAGTTCGTTGGGAAATAATGCCTTTGTGTTGCAAAAACTGTTGAAAATTTGAGGACACATATTCCCCGCCTGAATCAGATTGCAATATTTTAATGCAAGTGGAAAATTGATTCTCAACATAGGCTAAAAAGATTTTAAAAACATTAAAAACATCAGATTTTGAATGCAGAAAGTAGACCCATGTGAACCGACTGAAATCATCAATAAAAGTCACAAAATATTTATAGTGAGCGTGGGAAAGAGCTGGAGCAATGCCCCATACATCACTATGAACTAAATCAAAACACTGAGAGGTGTGTGAAGTGGAATGAGGAAACGGAAGAGTTTTGCTCTTTCCCATTTTACAAGTAGCATAATCAAAAGGCACACAAGAAGATAAACCAATAGATTTATGTAATAAACCAGAATTTAACATAAGGGACAAAGCCTTGGAATTAGGATGTCCGAGTCTATTATGCCACAACCGGCAATTATCTCGAAGAGAAAAACAAAACACATTATTGTCAAATTGATTCCTAGAAATTTTAGAAAAATCCAGCGGAAACAAGCGTCCACACTTAGGCCCTCTCGCGATCTCCTTCCCGGACATCTGGTCCTGCACAACACAACCAGAAGAAGAAAAAGAGATGTTATAATTATTTTCAACAAGTTGCCCGACTGACAATAGGTTGGAAGTTAAGTTAGGACGAAGATAAACATTTCTCAATGGGATGGGACCAGGAATATCGCCAATGGCAGTAATGTGAACATGTCTGCCGTCAGCAGTTTGTATTTGAAGATGGCCAGTGTAACTTGTCATATTGGGGAGAGGAGTGTGGGAATACGTCATATGATTATACGCCCCGGAATTAAGGAACCAAGTGGAAGATGAAGGAGAATTACCTGATAGACCAAAAGCAGAGAGGGTATTGATAATCATCTGTTGAACCAATTAAGGAGTGAGAGATGAGGAGGGCCCAGGCTGTAGGGGTGCAGATATAGGAACAGGCATAACCGAGGAAGCCACATAAGCATGCGGAGTCTGAGACTATGGATTCGGATACTGCGAAGCCGGATACTGTGGAGTCTGATACTGTGTCGACTGACGTGGTGGACGGCGGCGACATTCAGAGATGATATGTTCCGACTTTTTACAGTAACTGCAGACTTTCTGTTTGCATTGAGATGCAAGATGCCCAAGTTTCTGACAACTGTAGCATTGGGTTTTGCTCAAGTCTCGAGGTGGAGGCTAAGAAGTTTTATTTGCCAAGAACGCAACTGAATAGGTTTCAGTCTTTTGTTGAGCAATATGAGCCGAGGTTGTAAGGCGCTGCTCTTCGCGTAAGAGCTCATTCAAGCATACATCCAATAAGGTAGGGGCGTCCGATTCATCAGAGCAGATCGGATACTTTCAAATTCATTCTGGAGTTTCGTCAAAAATTGATCTCGCTGACTAGATGCCTGAAGGTCTTGAATTACTGCCAACACATTGTCAGCCACATCTGCATACTTAATACTATTGTATTCCGACCACAGTGTACGGAAACCTGAATAGTAATCTTGTACCGACAAAGTCCCTTGGGTATATTCAGCAATAGCACATTCAAGATGGAACTGTCGCACAGAGTTATCTTGATGGTATACTTTCTTCAAATACCCCCACATGGCTTTAGAAGTGGGGTAAGGCTTGAGATTCATTATTAGATGAGGCTCAACGGATCCTAGAATGCAGGATTTGATTTTGGCATCTTTTGTATGCCAAGAGGAGATCTTTTTTTCATCCTCAGTGGGTTTAGGGTCAGCACCAGAAACAAAACCCCACAATTCCTTAGCTTCAAGGTAGATTTGGAATTGGAAAGACCACACAGGGTAATTTTGTCTAGTGAATTTGATCAAAGTAACCTCAGATTTGTCCATCTTAATGTTAGATTGAAAAATTTTGATTGAATAAGTAACAAAACAGTAATCAAATCAAGCAACAGTGGTCTGAAGAACTGTTTGGGTGTGCAGATGACAAGATCCAACTAAGCAGAGAAGAGAAAACCAAGTCAGGCCAATAATAGTGAAAAAAAAGGCCTCAGACGACCCAGACTGAAGCTTCAGAATCTCAACGTGGGCCCTACAGATGGATCTGAATACTGATCAGATGGTTGATCCAAGAAGGCACAGTAATTTCGCACCTACTGGAACAGGTTTGAACCTATTCCGCTGAATATCCAAGAAACTGGACGGTCTTGATTGAAACTTGATGAATTTTTTGAAAGAACACGAGAATGAGCAGAGAGACTACCTGGAGGTGCTGAAAAATCTTGAAAAAACCCCAACAATCCTAGAAATATCAGGCGACCATGTCTGTGTAGTTTGTGGAGATTGATCTGATGATCAGGGGTGGGCCACCAAGATGATGAGACTGTCGCAGAAGGTGGATGCCGCTGAAATTGCTTTGAACAGATGCTAGGATCTGTTTACTGCACGAGAGAGATTTATTCCTCTTTAGACCTTGATTGCTTTGGAAGAAAAGAAACTAGATGTTCATGAACCTGGCTTTGATACCATGACAAACTCACGATCACAGAAAAGAGTTGTAGAATACTCTTGAGAATGTATTGATTTGTGTGTCTTTCTATGGAGATTGTCCATCACTATATATGTATTTACATGCCTTTAATCTAGGCTCTAAGAAAGGAAAACCATCTAATTATATAAATCACTAATCTAAGTTAAGAAAGCAACAAATTACAACAATTGTTATTCTAAGTAAGGAAGGCTACAGCTGTCTCAAAATTGACCAAATCAATTCCACGTGAGATATAACATTGGTCTGATTACTGATGGGCTTTGGGCCTTGGGCCTTGGGCCTGTTTAACAGTATGTGCCGAGTCCGAGTCGACTCGGACTCGGCCGATTTTTTAAACCATGCATGGCTGCCATTACCCTTACCTAGTTAATTGGTTATAGCAAGAGCATATCTGTCTTGATAGACAGAATCTGACATTGCATTACATCTACCTTCCTCATTCTATAATAACGAGGGATCTTGACTTAATATGTGAGCTCGTACTGTCTCATATTCTGGGTTTAAACGTTGTACTTTTATATGCTTTTCTTGTTTTCTCTCACAAGAAGGATTAAGGGCTTGATACAGGCGAAGTTCATACCACATTCCTCTTAAAATAGCATAGTATTCACCTCGAGATTTATCTCCTTGTTTAAATTTGGTCAATTCTCTAGTCAACCGATAAATTCTCACATGTTTCTTCTTTCGAGAATAAGCTGTCTCAGTAGCATTCTACAACTCATGCACTTTTACACTACCAAAAACTATTTGAAATTAGAGGCTTAATCGAGTTCAAAACTAGTTAATCACAAGCATATTGTCTAACTTCCAGTCTTCATAACTTGGATCCTCTTCGGAGGGTTCTTTATTACGACCATTAATATACCCCAGGTGTTTCGCCCCGCCTATGGCTATACTCGCTGAATACTACCAATTTTTTTTTTTTTTTTCCATTGAATAAGACCATTGTAATTCAAGCATTAGGATTGATGTTTCCACAGGGTTGAGCATATTCTGAGTTCCACTGGAACTTTCCCCCTTGAAGTTGGAATCTGCATTCCCTTCTTTAGATGCCATAATGAGTCAATCAACGAGGATTAATTGAAAATTTACATTGAATACTTATCCTTTTTTCAAAAAAAAACCTTGTCCAACACCCAACACCAAGCCTTAAAAAAAAAGCATGCATACCTCAGCAGTCTGCAACCCAAGACTGCTGATCACACAAACTATCGGACAAGATACAGGGTTGCCGACTGCAACTAGGCAACTGCAGAACACAATCTATGCCGCGCCAACTGCAAACTACAGTGTTTGATGCAGATTCGGTCCTGTCAACCTTTGGGCTGCCTATCCGAACACTCCAGGCCCTAGCCAAACTCACTTCAGGGTTGCCAACTGCGCAGACCACTGTCGACTGCTATGGACTGCAAACTGTCGACCACTCTAGGATTGCCGACTGCAACTAGACCACCATCAACTGTTACCGACCGCAAACTGCAACCTTGGCCCAGCCGACCACTTCAGACCTCTATAGAAACTTTGACCACCACTGTCCCTCTACATGGACTGCAAACGGACCACTGATTCAAACACCGACCCTACAGTGTACGGCCCTCAGCCGAATCTATGCACAGATTCGGCTAGGGTATAAATCCCTGCAAACCTTGGTTCTTTTCTTACCCTTTGAAGGCTTGTGTTATGATCTAATTGCTGTGATACCTGTTAAAGTTGCTTGAACCAAGCCGGAAGCATTATAAAAGCATATGAAGCATGCAAGAGAGAGAGAGAAGTTGCAAAATATTTTTTGTATTGATTGAATGGACGAAGGATACATTTATACACTGTAGCTTAGATTAGTGGATCTCATTAGAGATCTGATTACATGATTACAGGCTTAACTAAGGAAACTAATATCTATCTAATCTATTGACAACTCATACATGGGCTGACCCAATACATGGGTTGCTGGCCATTAGGTTGAGCTGACTTGTTGCCCTATTTCTTTACACCCCCTCTCAAGCTTTGGATGGGAAAATGTGACCATCGAGAGCTTGGAAACTAGCTCCAAAAAACAAGAAGTGGAGTGGCTCTTGGTGAAAAAAATCTACTATATGAGCAGCTGATGAGAATTGAAAAAGCTTTATAGTACTACTCCGAACATGTTGACGGATGAAATGACAGTCAACTTCAAGATGTTTGGATCGTTCATGGAAGACATCATTTGTTGCCAGTTTCTGTGCACTTTAACTGTTTGTAAAGAGAAGTAGATTTAGGAGCTAGAACTCCTAAATCCCGAAGTAACTAGCGAAGCCAAATAATTTCAGTAGCGGTGTGAGATACCACACGATATTCAGCTTCAGTGGAAGATCGTGAGATAACTTCCTGTTTCTTGCTCTTCCAAGAGATAAGAGAGGAGCCAAGAAAATTGGAGAAACCTGTTGTAGTGCGCCGATCATTGACATCTCCTGCCTAGTCGGAATTAGAATAGCCATGCAGGGTAAGATTTTGACTGGAGGAAAGAAGGAGGGCACAGTTGGAACTTCCTTGTAAGTATCTCAGTATGCGCAGTACAGCAGCCTAGTGAATATGAGTTGGTTGCGCAACAAATTGGCTTACCACATGTACCGCAAAGGCAATATCTGGTCTGGTAATTGTATGATAAACCAAGCTACCAACCACCTCATGATAACGAGTTAGATCAGAAAGTAGATCTCCATCAGTGGGTCGGAGCTTCAGATTATGTTCAATTGGAGTAGAGACAGGCTTAAGATCTGTGAGTCCAGCTCTTTGGAGAACTTCATTGCAGTATTTCGTTTGGGATAAAAGATATCCTCTGGGAGAGTAGGCAACCTCAATGCCCAGAAAGTATCGCAGAGTTCCCGAGTCTTTCATTTCAAACTGTCGATGAAGAAAACACCTCAAGGATAGAATACCAGGAGCATCATTGCCAGTAATAATCATATCATCGACATAGAGTAACAGGAAAACACATCCAGATTGCGAATTGTGAGTGAAGAGAGCATAGTCATGAGCACTCTGAGAAAAACCAATGCTGATATGATAATGTTGGTGCTAAACCGGTCAAACCAAGCACGAGGGGCTTGTTTGAGTCCATGTAAAGCGCGTTTGAGATGACGCACAGAATGAGGAGGTCTCACAACGCCTGCAGGAGGATGCATATAGATTTCTTCTTGAAGGAATCCATTAAAAAATGCATTCTTGACATCAAGCTGATAGATGGGCCAATGTCTAACAACGGCAACAGAGATAAAAGTATGGACTGTTGTCATCTTAGCAATCGGAGCAAAAGTCTCCTCATAATCTACCCCATATTCTTGTGTGTAACATTTTGCAACCAGGCGAGCCTTGTAACGATCAACAGAACCATCAGATTTAGTCTTGATCTTAAAAATCTATTTGCAGCCGATAGCGCGCTTCCAGAAGGGAAGAGGAACAAGGTCCCATGTGTGAGTTTTCTGTAGAGCTGCAAGTTCTTCGGCAATGGCTGGTCTCCAGTGCGGATGAGTAGATCCATTTGCAGAGGCACAAAACTATCATCTTCAGTAACATTGGCTGCATAGGGTCGCTATGGATAAGATTGCATGGGACCACGACTGGGTTGCTGACCAGATTGTTTGTTCTTATTGTTTGGCCTTTGAGGTCTGGTCGGGCAGTCCCGTTCCCAGTGTCCTTTCTTCTTACAATAGTTGCAAAAGTCATTGGTACCAGAAGAAAAAGAGCGATCATTCTGTGGGGTACTAACATTTGCTGATAGGACATTTGTGGGTTCCACATGTTTCTTCCTTGTAAGAGAAAGCTGAGTTTGCTCGTCTGCCAGAAGTTCCGAGAGTGCTGTATCAACGAAAGGCAATGGTGACCGATGTAATAACTGACCAAGAACATATTCAAAATTAGGGCGAAGGGCCATTAGAAATTGAACCAGGCGAGTCTGCTGCCTATAGATAGCAAAGGTGTGAGCATCATTAGTTGTTTTAAAAGTGGGTTTCATTAGATCCAATTGATCCCATAATGCAGTCATTTTGATGAAGAAATCATGAATGGAGTTAGTGCCTTGATTTGCATTTTTGATTTCCCATTTTAACTAATACCGGCGAGCAGCATTAGACTGAGTATATAATCGTTCTAAATAATCCCAAGTAGCCTTAGGATAATTGAATTTAGCCAACTGATTCCCAATAGATGGAGTGACTGAATTGGCAATCCAAGAGTTTATTTTCCCGACAGAAGCTTCCCATTCCTCAAACGTAGCATCCTTACTATCTGGTGTAGGGATCTGCGGAGCAACATATTTCCACAGTTTTTTACCTTTGAGGAAATTTTGCATGAGATGGGACCAATAGGGATAATTTGTGCCATCAAGTTTGACAGTAATTCCCGATACAATTCGATCAGAAGACATTGGAACAAAACTAATTGCTCACAGACTGAATGTAAGAGAAATCCAGCACTAGAAGCCAAGTCAGATTTGAATTCCAGCCACAACAACTAACCAGATATGAAAATTTCCAATAAGGGCGGGCCAGGTGACTTGAATATGAGCACAGATGAGTGCTATGGACCCCACTGAATGATCAGAAGGATGATCACAGCCACAGAGAGCAAACAGATCCAAACAAATCCAAAAAATTCCAAAAATAGGTCTAGGCGAGCATGATTTTGAGCACAAATCTGATATGTGGGCCCCACTGGATGATCAGTTGGATGAACAGATCACACAGTGATCTTTGCCTCAAAAATCCAAAACCGCTCTAGGTGGAATTTTGATGAAAGCTTGTGAAATCAGAAATTGGAACGGTCTAGAACTATTTGCTCAAATGAGATAAGTACAAATCAGGGAGAATGGCCTACCTCAGATGATAAAAAAATCTGGAAAAAATGTGCAAAATTCCCATAGTAGATGGACGACCAAGATGTGAAGATTTTTTATGCCTGGTGATCAACAGGTGGGCCACCTTTGATCACAGTATGTTCCAGTGCTTGATCAGACGAACAACGCTGTTTCAAAACTTCTCTCAAACTCGAATGGACAGACGATCAGATGGGCAGAGCTTTGATACCATGTTAAAGTTGCTTGAACCAAGCCGGAAGCATTACAGAAGCATACAAAGCATACAAGAGAGAGAGAGAAGTTGCAGGAGATTTTCTGTATTGATTGAATGGACGAAGGATACATTTATACACTGTAGCCTAGATTAGTGGATCTCATTAGAGATCTGATTACATGATTACAGGCTTAACTAAGGAAACTAATATCTATCTAATCTATTGACGACTCATACATGGGCTGACCCAATACATGGATTGCTGACCCATTAGGTCGAGCTGATCTGTTGGCCTATTTCTTTACAATGCCAAGTTGTAAATCTAAATGGAAAAATCAGGAAGTTATAGAAGGACTTATAGGAGATGAAGAGTGACGTCGATGGAGAGGAGAGGAGAAGTGTCGTGTGTAACCGTTAGTTTAGGCGGCACTTTATTTTATTATATCTAACTCTTTAATATTACATGGAGGACCCATGCAGCCCTTAAATATTTCTTCTCTAGAAGTCCTCGGTTCCTGACTTGGGTGTTCATCCGCCATGTTCTCTCATGTGGGAAGGTTTAGTTCTACGTAGGGTGGAGGCCTTTTATCATCTGACATTCCAGATCATTGTTCCCTTTCCAATGATCCTTTTGAGTTTGTGTACCATTTAGCATTTGTTATAGCTCCACAAGGCACGTCTGGCATCTTTTCCTTCTTGCATGCTGTGTTTGCCGGGGCTTCCCGTCCTCTCTACAGGAATTGCTTGTCGCTTGGGGCCCTGGTCTGTTTCCTGAAAGTGATTGCTCCTCTGTGCTTTTTTGTGGTCTATATGGAGTAGAGGAATAAGAGAATCTTTATAGTGAAGTTTTAATGGAAGTAGAAGTGATTAACTCTATAGTGTTTATAATAGGAGAACGGGCTTCAACTAACAAGCACTTAGTCCTCTTCAACAGTTTGGGGCAGAAGCTATTACCTTTCTACGGTTTCATCAGTGTGTGTTGTGGGATTCCAGTGCAGCAGAGGTCATGGACATTAGGGAGGCATTGGGGGTCTTTAAAGGTGGTTTTCATGGGTCATACAATGCTATCAAGTGGGTTAAGTGAGGGAAGGAAGCATTGTGGAAGTTCATCATTGATGAGATAAATATCATTTGTCTTATGACAGAGTCCATTATATGTTAAGCAGTCAACAGTGTGGCAGATTCTTTGGTGAAGGCATGGATAGAAATAGCATGTCAGGGTACCCCTGTTGTAGTTTTTATTTTTTTATTTTAATATTTCTTCTTTTTTCAACTTTTGTGTTTACAACTTTTGTATGGTCCCGCCTTTATTGAAGGCATCATTGCACTTCTGTATTGCTCGTGTTTTTTCTCTTTGCAAAAAATCTGAACACATGATGGTTTTTATTTTTTCAACATTTCCTTTTCAGTTGTCCATATATTTCCACTACATTATATTTTTTCTTCTAATTTTTTTTCCAGTTTTCCTTCCTATAGTTCGTCTTTTCTTTCGTGTTTCCCCCCTGCACAACCTCTGTGCTTTTCTTTCTTATAAATTTCCCTTTAGTATTACATATTTAGAGCTAGTAAACAACTAACAAGTGATGATGGCCAAATACAGCGTTGATATGGTAAGGATATGCCATGGATATGGTGGGGACATTGGATTTTACATGTAATTTAGGGTATACAATATGATATCGAATACCATATAATATATTGCCAGTTTTTAAGTAATGCAGGTGTCGGCTAACGAGTAAAATATATAAACTAGATTTATGAACCATTAAGCACTCTGATGTCAGCTAACAAGTAAAATATATAAATTAGATTTATGAGCCATTAAGTACTCTAATTGTTGGCTTGGGATAGATCGGAGCTTAGTAACTGGAAACTCCCCTCCCCCTCCTCAATCCTGCTCTGAAAACGTGGATCGACGTTTTCGGAGCGGATTCGTCCTCGGAGCACAATTCGACCATCTTTGGAGCGCGGTTCGAATATGCTTGGAGCGCGGATCAACCGATTATGAAGCGAAGCATGCAAAATCTTTAGTTTTTGTGCATTTTCTTTTTCTATAAGCTTGACGTTTATGTGCATTTTCTTTTTCTATAAACTTGACGTTTATCTTTTAAATGAAGAAACTTCTTCTAACTCATTAATTATTGTTTATTTTTTGTGATCAAATTGCAAAGTTAATTTTTTTTCTCCATTTTTGATACTTGAATAAATGGATAAGATATATTTGTGCCCATTCGTTAATTGTTTATAAACCCATAAGCACTATGTAGTATAGTCGCTTTGGAGGCGCTCCGAACATATAATTATTTTAAAATTTAGCATTTTCGGTGCTCCCGCTCCCACTCCGTGCTCTGTGCATTTAGGATCGGAGTGGAGTAACGTAATTCATGTACCCAACCCCAACATAGTTGAGACGGCTTTGATGATGATTATAATAAGTAATCTATCATATAGCTTGTTTATTTATTTACCGTTGTCCTGTATCTATAATTTATTAGGAAATTTAATTATCCGTGTTGATCTCCTGTTATTTCCTGAGAAAACCCCAAATTCTGAAAACGTGCTGACAGTTTCCCATAACAATGAATTCTCAAAAGCAAGATTTCCAACCCTGCTCCCTGGGAGTTAGGATGTTCTAAAATCTGACATTTTGACTATTGGCTGGTGTTGAGATATTTTCATGTGTTCTGTCTCTCAAGCCAAGAACAGTGGAAACATGTAAGGGCTTTGTTGATTTTAACAAAAAGTCGACTAAGCTAATTGAACAGTACAACATTTAAGAGCTGAATTAACAGTAGTAGATTATGTCTCGACATATACTAGAACGTCTTTCTAAAAGATCAATAGTGGATCCTAGATTAAATCTCCAGATTAGAACATTGTCCTTGATCATTAAATTTCACTTAAATGGGTCATACAATGGATAGTCCAGAACCCAAAAGTTAGGCAAATTGGATGTCATAAGCCATCTCATTTTCCCTGTTGCCTATTTGAACATGAGCAACTTATGCTCTGTTTCATTCTTTTTATGCCATTACCATTCTGATGACTGGGACTATTTAGTCAATGTTTTTGCCTAGTCTATTCACAGCAGTTGTACATGGGTGTTAGGAAAGGTCTTTGCTGCATTTTACGTCCAAATGAGTCGTATAAGATAAATACTTCTGGAAAACCAAATGGTGTGCTTGACCATGAGACTTGGCCTGAATTAATATAGATTTTCTTTGGCGGGTCATCATATGGCTTACCATTTTCTGGTTCAAATCAGATGCTGTGTTGGTTTTTTGTATAACCCCCCCACTCCCTCCTGCTTGTAATTACGCTCTGGTGATGGACAAAATGCTGGAATATTTTGCTAAACTGGTTGCGTTCAGATATATGATCTAAGCTCGTTATGATCATTTGTATTCTCTGAGTTATCTTGTTGAAAATTGTTGCTCTGAAAAACAGGAAGCCATTTTATTGGATCTCCTCAGAGTTGTCAGGCATCACCGTGCCCGTCTTGCCACTCCTATTCGCACAGTTCAGAAGATATATGCTGACACAGAGATGGAAAATGTCTCATTCTCGGAGACCATCTTTAGTCGTGCCAGAGCAGCTACAAATCGTCCATTCCTCCTGATTGAGCCTCCATCTAGAATCAATAGTGATGATAAACCTAAAGCTTGCTCCATGCAATCAAGTGAAGAAAATCTGAAGGCGGCAGTGGTGTCAGACTCAAAGGATGAGACAAGTTCCCCATCTGATGGTTCAGTGAAAAACAGCTCTGACTCAAAGCAGTCGAAGAAGGAAAATTCAGATGTTCACCCGACTGCTAAGACTGACGGTTCTTCAGTGGCAATTCCAGCATCTACTCAACCACCCAATCTGCAGCCTGAAGGCCAGGACTTGGGGGGATTAAATTCTGAGGACAAAACCCTTCAGAGGGCAGCCGCTGAGAAGCCTTCGGTATTATCAGAGCCTGGCAATGAAAAATCTGACAATTCATCGCCTGGCGCTACCACACATTTGAAGCATGATAGCGAGAAGTTGCCAATTGCACGGCCCTCAAATGCCAGGTCCGCATTGGAAGATAACATTGTTCTCGGTGTTGCTCTAGAGGGTTCAAAGCGAATGCTGCCCATCGAGTTAGGGATGGCTCCCTCTCCAACTGCTGCAGATGTGAAGGAATTGGCAGCCTGCAGAAATTCAAATGGCACTTCATCTACTGAGAAAGAAAGCCAGATCTCATCATCCCCTGGTGTCATGACTGGTGATCAGCGTGATCAGGAAAGGTGACATGCAGGTGTTAAAATCTTATGGTTAGTTAGGATCATAATTATCCTCTTGTGCCCTTAGAAATCAAAAGGCATCCAACTGTATGATATTAATCAAATTCCACCATTCATCATCATCATCGTCATCATTAAAAAAATATTGATGATTCATATCATGACAAAAACACTTACAACTATCTATCCCGCTGAATTTAGCTGAATGTTGAAACGGGTTAAGGTGATTCTGGTCAGGTCTTTCCTGTCCTAGTAGGGGCTCATCTTCTTTTTTTACTTTGGTCTGTCCAGTAAACCTAATCTTTTGATTTTGGGTGGGAAAGGACCGTGCTGCACCATATGCAACTCCCATCTGGAATAAACTCATCCCCATAGTTGTGGCTGGGCAGTTCCAGTTGCCAATTCATGTCATCGGCTGACTGGCAGAATTGCCATGGGACCTGTGGCTGCATTGTAGTATGGTGCCACGGAGTTCTTAAATGCGTGGTGGCGCTCACATTTTTAAAATACAAGCCGAGTGCATAGACCGATAAGATTACTGGAATAGGTGTTGAGTATCCACATGATTGGCTGTGAAATTGAAACCATTCAACCTCGGACTATCAATTCAATTGCCAATTTTTTTTATGATAATATTGGACTTTTACTCCATATATACCCACCGTCTGTTTTTGGAATGGCTTGGACCTAAGTTATGCTAAACAATTAAAGTTTCTTTTACGTTTGATGGATTGTGTGTCCCAATAACATATTATCACTAACAGAAACATAGGGTTAGTCCTTTCTTTATCGTAGAGGAGAGCATTTAGATCAGAGAACTCAGGCGTAGGCAACCATTGCAAAAGGGCTACAAGAAGATCACTACATGATTTATGGCTTCTGGTATTGATTATATGGTTTATATCATTCTGCTCTTTGTTGTACTTCTGATCCTAAAACAGGTCTGGCATGCATTAATGCTAAAATATAGTTCCTCTTAAAACTTAAACTACATTAATGGAAATTGCCCAATTACCCAGTTCAATCAAGTCGCCCCTGTGTTCATCATATCTCTGCTATGGCATGTGTGGTTAAGCCTAGAGTAAAGGATAATTTGGCTTGTAGAAGTCTTTTAAGTTTTACTTGGTTATATATCTGATCTGAGGTATGTTGCTGGAAAGTTGACAACACGACACTAGCCTGTACAGCTGTACTAAAACATAACAAGTTTCTTGTTTCGTGGTTCTCAGTTCTATGTAAGTCCACGTTTCTAATTCTATCTCACTCTGGCATCTATCCACCAGCCAAAATCCCCGTTGTTAAACATATATTTTGAGCAAGCTGATAGAAGGGCAAATCCAATACTGGAATGCAGGCACCCTAAAAAATGAGTTTTAGGACCGGTTTCTTAGGAGAATTCTTGACAGGAATTTCTCATGTTTAGGAGTTCTGACTTGGCAAGATGGTTGTCTTGTCCCCATTGAATTTCAAATGTCATGGTTTTTTTTTTTTGGTGGAATTCTGAGTTCCAATCCTTTCCCCAAAATCCGAAGGGGTAGCTCAGTTATCCTAGGACTACAGTTTGCATCCAAAGGTTGTAGGTTCGAAACTGCACTACCATACTTGGCTACTGGGGAGTTTACCCGGCTTCCCTCTGGGCCCAGCGAGATTAGTCAAGCCCAAAGGGTTGGAAACCCTCCAATAGCAAAAAAAAAAAAAAAACCACCCTTCCCCAACCAATTGAAGGGCTTGAAATTTGAGATTAACTACTTTTATATTTGAGTTTTTTTTACTACAAAAAGGCCGGGTTGAATGGTTTGGTCTTTGTTAATTTAAGATGGGCTGTGTCTGTGGAAGGTGGTGGTCATGCGTACATGCGGTTGATTTGTAGATGTGATGGTCGGTAAAACAGAGAGATATAGAGTGACTAGGGGTTGGTCTGGGCTGAGTGCAGAGAGTGATGAGCTGGGTTTGGCAGGGTTGGCAAGTGGGTCAACAATGGGTTGATGAGCAGGTTGGTTGAGAGAAGTGGTTCAGTTCTGGCTTGGGTTGAATGGATGATGGGGCTGGAATGATGGTTTTGGGATCCCAGGTGGGATGTTGGGTTTTGGGATTGCGTTTTGATGCTGGTGAAGATGATGAGGATGGATAAGATAAGGTGGGTCATGGAAGGTTTTTGAAGATAGGTGAAGACAATAAGGATGATTATGATGGAGGCTTGGATTTGGTGCGGTGAAGATGGGTCGTAAGTGGTGTGCAGGCCGTGGATGATGGGGCTATTTGTTTAGGAGATGTTGTGGTTGTTTGGTTCAAGAGATGGTTGTGATAAAGAAGGTGAAAGTGGTGAAGTTGACTGGGTGTGGGGAAGATGAGGTGATAGTGTTTGGTTGGGAGGACAAGAACTTGAGGGACGGATTGATATGGGTGTAATTGTAGGTGGTTTGGGTTTGCAGGGTGATATTGATTTGGACTTTGGAATGGCGTGGCTTGGTTTGTGATGAGTGCAAGTGAGGAGAGAAGGTCGGTGATGAAGTTGATTGGTGTGGGCTCGGTTTTTGTGAGACGGTGGGGTTGGCTAGGTTGCTGTAGGTGAAGGTAAAGGCATTTGTTTGGCAGTGGGATCAGAACGATGTGGTTTAAGAAGTGTTTGGTTGAGAGGATGAGATGGAGAGAGATAAGTAGAGATGGTTGCGTGTGATGAAGGGGTGTGCAGTTGCAGTTGACTGCATTAGTTGGGTGGAATGGAGAAAGAGTGCAGTAGGCTGGATTGGTCTAGAGAAGTAGGGGTACACAGTTGTGGTGAGACTTGAGAGTGTGATGGCAGCGGAGGAGCCGGAATTTTCTTCTCCAAAATGAATTCAAATCCCTCAGAATAATCATTTACTCATTTGAGACTAAGAATTGTATCTCTCTCGAGTTAAAGTGGGGCCTATGGCATATTGATCACTTGCAAACAAATCCATCCATAATTAATTAATAAATTCGTTGCTTAGTCATGATCGTTTAATGTGCTACAACACCCATTATAGATGTGAATGATTGAAAATCCATTGATCGACTACTTTTAATCTTTTGATGGACCATGATGTTTGCATTATCATAGATGATTGAGAGCATACCATCAAGCTGTAAGATCCATGCTACTCATAATAAATGTAGTCCCCTTAAGCGTTTTTCCCAAATCTTCCTCCAATAGGAATTAGCCCCACCATAAGACTGAGTATATGATATTTTTAATCATATGCTCAATAACGTGGGACCAACTCCAATTAGAGTAAAGTTTGAAAAAAAATCTTACACAGTGGATTTCTGTTGAGATTATCTCGTGAGCCCTTGATTTAAGCCATCCAATTTAGTGGTCCTTTCACCATAGATTTCTTTGTTATTCAATGGTGGATAAGGCTTTGGAATTCAATCTAGAAAAGAATCCAACATGACCAAATCTATTTACAATGAAAGGCTTCACCAAAATTGTCGTGGAGGAGAAATGTATGGGAGAGAAAGGGGGAAGAAAATATTTAGTTGATTGATTGCAACTTGGAACCTCTCCTAATAATTTGGGGAATGATTTACTTCCTTTTTTTCAACCAAGTAAAAGACAAAAGTATCCTCAAGCCCCTTTTTAATTCTCTCATTGTGTAAAAGAAAAACTAAATGAGTGAAAGTTCAAACGACCATCAAAAGTTGAGTGGGGCGTAACTAGAACCCCCCTCCCTCCCTCCGCCTGTGTAATAGTATCAAGTAGGATAAAATGGTCAAAAGTAAAAAAAAAAAAAAAAAAAGTGGAAACTCGGAGGAGAGCTTCAAAATGCACCCCTAATTTCTCTTTGCACAACACCCACCATTTTAAGTTTGAGAGCTGCTAATGCCACATTCCAAACTTCTACGAGCACATCTCTTTATCTTAAAACCAATATGCCCATGTGTGAAATTACCAACACAGACATCATTAATAGTTTCATACATCTCTTTATCTTAAAACCAATATACCCATGTGTGAAATTACCAACATGGACATCATTAATAGTTTCATACCTCACCCAATTTCTATCTACACTCGCCCACCCCCACCCCCACCCCCACCCCCTCCGATAGCACCGCTGGCGGGGGAGGGGGAGGGGGAGGGGGAGAGTGGGGCGGCGATGCGGCAGGCAGGGAGAAGGAAAGAGGGAGAGAGAAAGGGAGAGGGAGAGAGGGTGGTGGCGGACAAACGTGGGTAGGGAGAGGGAGGGAGAGGGGGTGAATGGCAACCGGCAAGGACATAGAGAGAGGGAGAGCGGGAGGTGAGAGTCGGGTAAAAAGGGGAGTGTAGAGAGAAAGTGAGGGAGAGAAGATAGGATAATTTGGAAAGAAAAGGTTGTGTAAAGAGAAATTTTGGCAATTTTTGAATTATTTAGAGTGTGTAGAGAGAAGGGATATGCAGAGAGAAGTTTGGGATGTGGCATTAGCAGCTCTCTTTAAGTGTTATATTATTACCAATATACCCTTGCGGTAAATTACCTTAAAGGACAATTAACAAACTTTCAACTCTCCCCAATTTCTTTATACACCCTCCAAACCTCAAACAACTCTAAACTCTCCCTCCAATTCTAAAAAACCATTCATTTCTCTTCTGCTCGTACAATTTCACTCACTCTTTCTTCTCACTTATCTCTCATACTAACACATTTATCAATCTTGAGTAATGGACAAGTAAATTGTGCTTTGTGATCATTTAAGCAGTGAGAAAGTGTGTTTAAGGATTTGCTTTTCCGTTACTTTGAAGCAGTTGCACCGCTATTAGAAAAACACAAATATGGGCTAGGGGTGGTAATCCCTTGTCCTACCCTCACGTGTATGGTTTGGTCCTGAGTTTAATTAAAGTCCGTGGCACTTCAAGTAAGCCTACAATTTTTTGTGTCTTTATTTATGACTTTGAAGCAGTTACACCGCTATTAGAAAAACACATATATGGGCTAGGGGTGGTAATTCCTTATCCTACACTCACATATACGGGGGTTGTCTTTGGCCCTCATCAAGTGCCACTGCTCTGCAGATGACCCAGTGGATAAACAGGGCCCCTGCACAGTATCAATTGCACCCCCTCGTCAAGTGCCACTGCCCTGCAGATGACCCCAGTGGATTAACAGGGCCCCTCCACAGTATCAATTGAATGCATGTGGAATTGATGATGAAAGAAAGAAAGTCGCTGGCGGTAGGAAGCAGCATTTAAGCATCAGTTGTCGATCCGCCTCTCCAACTAAACCAATGAATACCGTCTTCTTCTTCTCCAACTAAACCAATGAATACCATCATCTTCTTCTTATAAGAAGAAGAAGAAGCCCTAGCCCAAGCTGCATATCTGATTCAACTGCTTCGCGTTTCAGCTCTCACTCTCTCTAGCAAATGGCGGGGTTTTTATCCACTGTCAAGCGCATCTACCTCTCAATCTACAACTGGGCTGTCTTCTGCGGATGGTATATAATCAAATCCCTTAATCTAAACAACTCTCTCTCTCTCTCTCTCTCTCTCTCTCTCTCTCTCTCTCTTGCTATTTTGAATTGTTGAATTGTTTCGAGCTGTGCAGGATTCAGGTTCTGTATCTTGCTCTCAAGACCCTGAACGAATCAGGCCATGAAAAGGTTTACGACGCCGTCGAAAGGCCTCTGCAGCTCGCTCAGACCGCCGCCGTCATGGAGGTTTGGGAAATGTTTGAATTTCTCTTCATGTTCTTTTTCTAATTTTCACAAATGTTTCATCTTTTTTTTTTTTTCTAACTGTTCTCCATTTTTCTCTTCCACAGATTCTTCACGGACTCGTTGGTAAGTGATCTCTCTCCATCTCTCCCTAAGCTTGGAATTGGAGTAGTTGTGGCTCTAACATTGTTAGAGTAATATGCATTGTTGAATTGATCTGCGTGTAAAGAATTTAAATGGGTGTTGATATTCATGTAGAAAGGATTATTTTCATTAAAAAATAAAAAGTAGAATTTGTTGCAATCCTTGTCGTCTGGGTTGACCATTGGATCAGTGGAGAATCATGTATTTGACATGCTTCAGTGATCATCATGATTAGATTGTTGTTGGTCACAGTTGGATCAGGTTGTTGTTAAATTTTGCATGGTGTTCTCGTTTTGACCCGGGAAATCAAAGATCTGCTGATCTAATCACAGAGACATTCAAATCTTATAAATTGAGTCAACTCAATTTTGCTAGAGAATAGACTCATCCTCTGTAAGTCTCACTCAAAAGAGTCACGTTGGTTTCGATGGAATCGGTACTCAGTCGATTCACACTCTGAAAACCCAAGGATCCAAGTCCAACAGTGGTCCTCATTTCTTATCCTGATCCATATTAATATTTTCTTCTGTGAAAACTTTTCATTTTTTTAATTTAATATTTGTTTTGTTATGAAAAGGTTTGGTTAGATCTCCAGTTTCTGCAACACTACCACAAATCGGTTCGAGAATTTATGTAACATGGGGCATCTTGTGGAGTTTTCCTGAGGTGATTTCAGTAAAATGCATCTTTCTAATTTTACTTTATTGACAAGAGGATTAAGTTGAAAAATAATTGGTTCATTTGCAGACTCGGACACATTGGCTTGTTAGTTCTCTGGTTATCAGCTGGTCTATCACAGAGGTAGGATGTTACCATGTTTGTCATACCTCGTTTTGTCTCATGAAGTTTTATCACAGGAGTTGGATTTTAATTACTAATATTTGTTCAAGTGCAAATGAATTTTGTTGGTGGATAAGTAGTTTGATATGTTTTTTTTTTGATGAAGGAATAGTAGTTTGATATTTATCTCCTTTATTTTACTACTTCGGCAACATGATCAAAGAACCACTAGCTTCTTCTGAACTTCAAAATTGTTGAAAAGAAGATAATAATTTGCCTGCTGCATGCAAATTGGACACATGGTTTAATGGTCCCATTCTAAACCATTTATCTGGTGGATTTACCATTAGCGATTTATTAATAGAAAAACCCACTACACATCTTATCGGCCATATGGTTGCTGGCAAGAATATATTGGCAGAAGCCAATACATCACACCAGAAAATGCCCACCAATGGGACATGCAGAGTGCAGTTCTAACAATGATAAATCCATCCCCAGGGCCACTTGTACAAAAGGATAATATGTCCTTTTTTTTTTCTTTTTCTTTTTCTTTTTTTTTGCAATATCAACGCCATATTTATTTGCGGAGATGATGATGAATTATGCAATTGGTGCCGAGCCATCATCAGATGGTAAGATCTGCAATGTTGATTTGAAACAGTACTAGAAATTTATAAATTTGACTACTGAGAGTATATTTCATTTTGAGGTTAGGAATCTCTTTTTCAATATTGTTTAAATATACTTGGGTTTCTGTAACTGAATTTTCCTTTCCAAAGTCTATGAATGCATCAAGTGTTTCCATACCTTTATATACTAAAGAACTCAAAAAATATATATTTTTTAATATAATCCATGGATTCAATATCTGCCATGTTGATTTGAAACAGCATTAGAAATTTGTAAATCTTACTACTGAGTAAATTTTATTTTGACTTTGTGAATCACTTTCTCAATTATTATTCAACAATACTGTGATATTTGTGACTGAATTTTCCTTTCCAGTTAACTCTATGAATGTATCAAGTGTTTTCCATATCTTTAAATGCTAAAAAACTCAGGATTTTTTAATGTAATCCATGGATTCAAATATCTAATCTTTAGCTTATCTGAGGCTTTATGGGTTTGATTTCAAGATGTGACAAGAATTCTTGGTACAGTGAAAGGTGCTCACTATTGCAACCTTGAGATTGTGCATTCAAGTCATGTTACCGATAAGAAAAAAAGGATGTGACATGATATTTTGATGCTTTTTTACTCTTTTGTACACAGTTGTAAATCTAGATCGAAGAGGAAGCAACATTTAGAACCACACTTCATATTATTAGATATTTGTATCTATTTTGTCTTTTGATCTTCTCTATCAGTAAAATTCTCTTACTGTTCATAAAGGAAAAGGATAAAAAAGAAAGGAACCCTGTATCTTTCTGGATGTTTGAGGAGGTGAAGTGGTATTGCCTGACACCTTGTTCAATCCTTTTTTGTCTTTTTGTATCCGCTTAATGGGAAACAGTTTTATTATGGAGGATAAATGCATTACAGTACTAATGTACTATGACAGTATGGATATAAATAAGAGAGGTACACTGTGGGGAAAAATGGAAGAAGAGTTGAGGTACACTGTACCCAAATCTGAAGCAACTTACCCTTTACAAAGGAAAACCCAACAACCTGAAGAGAACACTATGTAATAATTAACGAATCCAAATCAGCTCTCTGTTTTTCCAGCGTATATGCATGCAAGAATGTGATATTCATGCTATCCTTAATTGTCCAAATTCCCTTCAAAATAAAAGCCAGCCTCCCACTCCATTGTTCATGACCCAACTGATAGCTTTCCTAATTACCTTAATGATAAGATTACATTGAAATCTTTCTGAGAATTCTCAATGCTTGACCAATGTCTAAGGGTTTCACCTCGTTAGATTCCTTTGCACACAGAGAGCCAGAAAAGGTAATTAAAACTTCTTCATAAATATTTCTCAAAACTCCTCCTATTCCCACTAGACTGGGTTTTCCCCTTCCCTCTCCATCTACATTGAATTTGAACCAATCCAGTTGTGGAGGACTTCCACGAGGTTCTATTAGCATTTCTCTATGTTCATGTTGCATAACTAGAATAGAAATATAAGGAAAAGAATTTCTAGTATTTGGGAATCATTCCAAATCCTGTCTGATGCTATTAACAACTTATTTTTCTCTCCATCTATTAACAATTCTGCTGCCGTTTGTTGTCTATGTGACCATCTTGCTATGCCATAGCCTCTGTAATTCCTTTTTTGGGACAAATGTCAGACCTTTTTCTTAGTGTCGACATTCTTACATTGATTCAATTGCAGACCGTTCGATACTCCTTTTTTGGAATGAAGGAGGCGCTCGGCTTTGCACCTTCCTGGCTCTTGTGGCTCAGGTATATAATATGTCCCAAACAACATTAAGTATATGGGTTTTCTATTATGAAT
Organism: Persea americana; assembly: GCA_029852735.1. Lineage (NCBI taxonomy): Eukaryota > Viridiplantae > Streptophyta > Magnoliopsida > Laurales > Lauraceae > Persea > Persea americana. Next base: position 54,754,502 of record CM056813.1, on the reverse strand, counting down.
TATGTTACTATTATGGACTCAAATCTATGCAGGTATAGCACCTTTCTGATATTGTACCCAACTGGCATTACCAGTGAGGTTGGTCTAATCTACATTGCCCTCCCATACATCAAGGTACTTATGAGTTATGATGTTGGCATTTTTTTCGTGGAATGAATACCATCTTTACATGAACATGATCAATCCTTAGCTGATACTGGTAAAATTATTACTGTCATTTGTTTAAATAAATTCTGATATTTATTTCAATAGAAGGCAGCAGTTCTCGTCTATAATGAATGCCCATTTCACCTTTAAGTGGTACACATGTCATGCACACTTTTTTGAGAACATGATGAATCTCTAAATAGTAGGTATCTTGATCTCTTAGAGAGTATTGAACCTTAAAGATACATTCTTATAAAGAGACTAGCGGATTTAGATGAGAACCAGTATTTGTTCTTTGGTTCTTCCTATATTTAAGTGCCTCCGAAAGTTGGAATTTGAAGGGAGAAACATGTGGTCTCCCGACCCTTTCTCTTGTAATCACCATTTAACTTTTTTACCCTTTGCTCATCCTTTACTTTTAGTCTATTACATATTTTTACTACATTAACTTATTACATTTTGCCCATTCTTCCATGTTCCAACTATTTTCTTCCCTACAACCAATATCCTCCTGTCTGCCTGAAATATTGTAGGCCTTAAAATGAGTGTTTTAAAAACTATATCCTTATTTGCTGATGGTTAATTTAAATTGGTTGCAGAGGTCTGACAAGTACTGCCTAAGGATGCCCAATACATGGAACTTCTCTTTTGATTACTTCTATGCTTCAATTCTTGCTCTTGGAATTTATGTCCCAGGCATGGATTTTTCCTTATAGCCTGATAAAATAATATTAGTGGATTTCAATTGGATCATCGATTTGATTGACTACTGACTATTCTCTACTTGGATGATCCCATGTTGCAGGCAGCCCACACATGTACCAGTATATGATTGGGCAAAGGAAGAAGGCCCTCTCCAAGTCTAAGAGGGAGTAGCAAGTTGAGTATGTGCACTGAATCGCTTATTTTGGGTTGATCTTTGTACTGGTGCAGTTCTTAAATGTATTCAGTGTAACTGAAGTGTTTCGTTCAAAGGATTCTTGCTTCAAATGCAATTGGATGCTTAGGCTGGTTTCATCAAGGCATAGGTTTACCTAGTATTTGTTTCCCGTACAATTCATGCCTGCATCTGGTGTACTCAGAATTCAGAAATGCTTGCAGGGGCATGATATCTTACCTCGCCTATTTGGAACAGAAATCAAGGCTTGTGTGCTTTCAATTGAAATACAAGTTGCAATAGTTCTGCTCCACCTATGAGGAACTTATGTTTGTTCTTTCTGAAATGATATCCAGCCATTTGGTTAAAAGAAAAAGGAAAGAAAGAAAGGTTCTATGAAGATAACTGCTTCAACTGGCCCCTTTGATTGATTCAACTTGCTCATATCATATGAGTCCCCTTCACCCAAATTACTGTCAATTGGCACCAGCCCAAATTTCACTTTCTCCTCCAAACAGACTAAAATTTGCGCCAGCATTACCTACATGGATAGGGAGAGTGGGTGTTGATGGGGCTGATATGTGTGGTCAAATCAGGTGTTTAGCATGGGAACTATGGCTTGCTCATCAGAAAATGATTATTTTTCTTTGGTGAATATGCGCACACCTTAAAAGCCACGAGGATAAGAATTCCCTGCAGTCCCCATCTGGACAACCACATCCATCTAATGGTTGGCTTGCAAATGCATGGTATAGAAGAAAACAAAACCAACGGGCAGGGCCATATTCAACTGGATTGTTCAGTGAAGCATCTTTTCGTTTCCCATACTCTGTGACCCTCTGGAAGAACAATTTGAATTATTGAAATATAGACCCCATCTATATAAATACTTGAACTAGACAACCTCCAATAGAGTGTGTTTTCCGCAGAAGAAAGAAAAAAAGGTGTGCAAAACATTTGCAAACTAAAATCAGTAGGTTTGACCGAACTAGAAGAACTACAAAGTGCATCAATTGTACCACCACCCCACAGACAATTGTCTGCGGCTCATGGACATTTGTTTGCAACATGATTTTGGACCAAATATCTTATGGGGAGTCGTTAGGTTTGATACATTATCCGAACCGAATGGTTTAAGCTATAAATCAGCCTAAACAAAATAAATTTGACTACTATGGTCGAAGGGGAAGATCGTAAGCCATTGACAGATTTTTATTTTGACCATCTACTCAATGTCTTTGGTCAGATGGTTGACAATGATTGATGGGGCATTTTATTCATAGATGTCTAATAAAGGACCTCCCTTGTATGGTGAGACCATTGGGCCCACCAACACGCCACTTTGGACCATCTTCCATTTTCCTTGGGTCTCACTAGCAAGTTCCATAGGATTTCCCTTTTCATCTCTTCTACTGTACACAACTTGGAAGAAGAAACTAATAAAGATCTTGAAGGTAGTAACAAAAGACATAATGGACTGGATTTTTACAGAAATGGCTTGAATAGGGTTGAGTGGAAAAAAGGCTCGATGATGGGTATGATAATGTTTGTGTAGTGATTCGAATTGATCGTTCATCAGCTCCCACCATGAACAATCATTGTACCATCAATTCTCTTGGTTTCCGTAACATTTGCTCACCATTGACTGGATGGTTAGCATTGTTCATCTGATCAGTATGGCCATATGGTCCACCATAAGGGGTGGAACAGATCATCCTACACAAACTTGACTGGTTGTGGAAAGAACTTTGTCATGTATAAATAATCTATTGGAAGAGATAAACAATCACAAGCAGTCACTTCCAAGGATTGTATTGAACTTCTTCCAAATGAAAAATCTTATTAACAGGGAGAAGATGCATATACAAAAACCAACACATGTCAAAATTCTGGCAAGTAAAAATAGTTTCAGATGGGAGTTGAGAAAATCATGTCACCTATGCTTTTAAGCAGATTAAAAGAATCTTTCAATCCAAACAAATTTAAACAGTTAGGAAATGATAGCAACCAAAGAAACAGTTGGGAATCTCAAATATTTCTAGCTTCTAGAGAAGATATCTAAGAATTTCATTCTTCTTCAGCAGCTGCACTGGCAGCACTCAGATCCACAGACAGATCAAGAGCCTGAAAACATGAAGGCAATGAAAAAAAAATTAATTGTTATTACAAGTTCTATCTCTACAGGCAGAATTCTATATTTTGTCATCTTTTAAGTCAAAATTCAATCTTCTGTTGGAGTTCATCAAGTCAATTGGATGGTAGGCAACATTTCACTCACAATAGAGCATTGCTCATGCAGAAATGAAAAGAGATTTAAAAAAAGATTTGTTTATCCTTAACAGTAATAGTTGCTAAAGGGAAATTTTCAAAAATATCCTAAAGGTTTTAAAAAATGGGTCTTATGTTTTGGTTATTAAAAAAAAAAGTTTTCCAAACAATTTTCCAACTTGGCCAGTGGCTTGCTATGAGAGAGGGAGAGGAAACAAATACCTGGTTCTCTCCAACTTGGCCACCTGCTGGCTGCTGGCTCTGAAGGGATAGGAGGAGGGAAAGGTGGATTGGGAGGAAGCAATGCACAGAAAAAGGAAAACCCTACTTTCTAAAAGATGCCGAGTATTGAAGGACATTTTCATCATTCTAGGAAAATTCAAAAAAAGTGGCTGTTGCTGGTGTCATTTAGCAGAAGATGACCTGTTTGAAAGAAGTTCAAAAAACTTTTAACTTTTTGGAGTAACCCAAACACAAGACCCTTTATAAAGATTTTCCCTTTGCTAAAATATTCATGCATGGTACCAGGTTATGCATGTTTTTACAGAATATTTCAATATTTTAAGATTAGGAATTGTAGAACAGTGTGAATTGTAGAACAATGTTTTGTTGGATTAAGAAGAGCCCCTGATTTCAGAAGAATGGATGATTATCTTTTCCACTATCTGATTGGAGGTATGATGGTTTGAAGCTGTGAGGTGGGACACTGGTTGTTCTGCCTTTTCTTTTTGTTCCCCAAAGTCATTATATGTAAAGTATGGAGAATAAATCCTTGGAGGGCCAAAAAAAAGGGAAAAGAAAAGGCCAACTACCCAATGCGATTCATGATTTCCATGCAGCACGGATGAAATCTAGAAAACTTTTGCAGTGGAGAGTGCACAAAGTGGCATTGCACTGGTGATCATGAACTGCATTCTTCTGTAAGGTTTAGAGTTTTGTGTCAAATCCAATATTATACTAAAAAAAAAAAAGAAGAAAAAAAAAGAAGAAGCTTTCTCATCCAAACTGTCACCAAAGTATTTGCAGACATCCTCCCACCTCTGTAAGGATTCTTGGTCAAGAGAAATCAGATGAGTCGACAATTAGGAAGGAGCCTACAAAATCAGCTGATGTCTTAGAAAGCCTACATTCATCTTTTTGCATGAGTTCGCTTTTAATGAAATGGATCTACTCATTACATCAAGTGGTATGGATTTATCATTTTATCTTTCTTCAAATGAAAAGAGGTAAGCCAAAATAGCTTCAGAATTCAGATATCGTAGAAATTCAATATATCTTCTTCACTGAAAGCAAATAATCCGTAAAGATGATTACTGGATGTATTTCTCTGTCATAAATTGTATAATCCAAGAAGTTTAAAAATCTTCAAGAAGGATTTTTAAGTGATGAATGCATACTTCTTGCGCTACTTGACCACTATAAATATAATTTGATATAACTCTATGCCACAAAGAATATACAGAAGATATTACCTTTCCAGTAATCTTACTATACATGGATATGACATCTTGTACAGTTGACTCAAAGTGTGTTGTTGCATCATAACTCTGTAAGAAGTCACAATTCCAATCTTTGATTAGCAACATGGAAGTCTAAAGACAGGTGATAAGGCCAATCGGCGATCTACACATCCATGTGATACAATTCAAAGTCTTGTCTTAGATTCGAGTCTATTGACTCCAGGAGTCCAGGTACTTCACCATTCATCAAACTTAATATTTGCAGATGAATTCCCAATTTTTAGTTTCAAGGTCTTGTGACAAAGTGAACTCTGATGCAGACTTACTGAGATCACACAATTCTTCTTGAAACTGAAAAAATTGAGAGCACATATCCAAGCAGAGTCTTATTTTACTGCGCAAAGCAATTAAAGATACTGTCAATCTTTAAGGCAAAAGAAAAGGTAAGTGTACTTACGGTAGATATGAAGCAATTGTCGACATCATGCTGGTTGGCAGGTTCATATCTGTTGTAAGTATCAAAAAATATCTCCTCTACAGGCCCAAGTAAATCAATTCCAGGCTTCAGCTCTGTCTCCGGATCATCAGTCTCGGCTTCAGTTGAAACAAAAGCAATGTATTTCCCTTTTGGAGCAATATTGTGAGAATAGGAGCAGCAGAAGAGATACCTACAATCGAAGGTTACAATCAAGAAGCTATTTACAGAGGCTGCAAGGATCAGGCCGTGACCGATGGAATTTTTTGTTTTCCATCTTTCGTTTTCTAGAGGTTGGGAACATTTCAGCAATTGCATCTCTGTGGTAATGTCAGTTTTCTATACTATTCATTGGAAATTATAGGTTTAGGTATTCCAAGCTAATCATGATCAAGGTTTCATTTTCTAATAATCAGGGACATAAATGTGGCTTCTGATAGATACCAACTGTCAAACCCAAACGTTTAATTACCACAAGCTGGTTGCCAGTAATCACAATAAGGGTGTGTTTGGATATACCACGAAAATACGTTTGAATATTTTGGCAGAACAGATAATTATTATCTTCAGTGTTTCAAGTATATAGAGATCAAGAGTTTCTGGGAATACCTTTTCCATTTCAAATCACCAACAACCATTTTTCCAATATTGATTTGCGAAAAAAAGTGAAAAACAGTTTATTACCAAATGTTATTTTTGACTTCCGCGCCCCCCCAAACACAGTAGAAAGTATAAGAATCCATGTTCAACAACATTAACTACACTGACTGTGATTTAGGATACATTCAAGTATACAGTAACTGTTAAGTTCAAGGAAAACTAGTCCAAATGCCAATTGGCATGCTTTTCAATTGGGAAGAATTTAAAAGATAAGAGTTGGATAATGAAACCACTTTTTTGCATATTAATATAAAGGCAAAATGTAAAGAGTAAATACTGAAAACATACATATCTGATTTACGCCCCAGTTGTTTCTGTGGCAGAATAACTTGTACTGAGTGAGAATCATTGGTGTTTGGGATAGGATGACTCATTATACATATAGCACGGGCTACTTTTCCAACCTTCTGGACCTGTTAAGGTCAGCAAGTTACACAACAAAGGTCTATCTATATACAATTACCAAAGATAACTACATTTCTTGAAAAGATACATATACTTTTGGAAAATTAGTTAACAGATTGAAAGCTGACCACGTTTACCTTGTCCAGCAAATAGGAAGGATCACATACAACTTTTTTGCATTTAGCAGTTTCTCCTTCAGATGTCACGCCACAAGCTTTTCCATTTTCATCAAACTCTACCTGTTCAGCAAAATCAGGAAGGAGCTGATGCTAACACATTTATGAAATAAGGAGTTCAAGAATCTAAAGGACTGTACCAGAAGGGGAGAAAACAGATTCAAACTCAAGGATTTCCAAAGAATCTAAATATAAGCAAGGTACTTGAAAAAAAGTATGAGAGTAGAAACTAGAGGTCATATCAAGTTTTTGCCAGGTTACTTTCTGTTTCAAATGTGATATTTATGAGATAAGATGGGATAACGTGTTGATCAATCGAGGTCAACTAAAAAATATGTAAAATGGGTGATTGATTGCATAATTACAAACTAAAAACAGAAGTGAAGTTTGGGCTATGTCTAATCTATGAAGAAGAAGAAGATGATGGAAAAAGAGAGTAAATAACAGGAACTCTTAATTTAGATGTGGTCTGCTAATTGGATGGATTATAGCCATCAACATCAATGCTTTTGTAGGACTGAGGCCATTTAGTTAATGGTTCATGATGCACATGCTACTAAAATTAGAAACTGCAAGCAGGCCAACAATCTGTATTACTATAAAAATTCAAATATTTATTTTGAAACATGCCGAATATATAAAAGAAAAAGAAATTTCAAGAAAAAAAAATTATAAATCAAACTATCGTTCTTCTTCATTCAGGCCAATCATTTTGTGGGGGTAGGACCAAAGAAAACTTGTAATAAGTTAAACTATTTTCCTTTTTAATTCAGGCCAATCATTTTATACAGGTGGTACGTTCCATGGATAGAAATGGTAACAAAGCTGTTCCTCATCAAACTATCTTACCACCCAATTGGTTGACATGTCGTGATAGATAAATTACAGGACTCGACCATATTTTCTTCTAATAGTCCATCAGCAAGTGAATTTTCAGAAGACTAGGATTGTTCTTGCAGCATTGTCAATCCACTCTGGTACTGACCAGATGACAGTCTTCACACTGAAATGTAGCCCTGCTTGTATAGAGTTCTAGCTTGGATTAAGTATTTGATTCTCTTAAAAAAAAAATGTACATTTTCCATCCAAATAATACCTTGCACTCTGGCTTGTTGAGCATGTAGGTGCCACCATAAACGGCACTTAGGCGAGCAAATGCCTGCAAATTACAACATATCATGTCAAAACATTTGAGAAACATTCCTAGAGATGGTTAAGCATGATAGAAAACCTGGGGGAGCTCTGCCAATCCATATAGTGGATAGATATATGGAGATCCTCCTTGAAAACGTGCCAAGGACTCAGCATAAAGCTATGCAGGAAGAAGACTTGGTTAGCACCTCATAAATCCACTTTCACATGAAAAGAACATGGTAAAAGACAATGTATTCTTCATCATCAATTTTCTACTTCCAATCTTATTATTTCTATAATTAAGAAAACAGAAATGTCTCCAACAATAGTATCCAATGACAATTGATAATGAATACTGCAAAAAAAGACTAGATTTGAACTAGTGTGGTAGGAGTTGAACAGATATTTTCTCACAGGGCTAAATTTCACATGACTTTTTGTTTATTAAAGCCCCACTACTCCACAATTTATCTGATAAAAAACTGTTGATTATTTTTTTTTCCTGATTGGTAATGGGTAAATTATAGAATAATAGATGAGTACAATCGCAATACAAAACATGCTGAAAACATAAGATACCAAGCAGAGGTATAAGAGATATATACCATAGGCTTTAGCAAATAAATAAAATTACAAAATGGAAGCAACCAAATCATTTTCCTCATCCACCCATTGCTTAAGCCAACACACCCACCTAGCTAGGCACCCTAGAAATAGCATTATACAATGCTCTTTTACAAATACCGTCTTGAAATGGTGGTAAGCATATCTTTAAAGCTTCCAAAATGGCTAAAACCTCATGTCATTGGAGTCTTTTACTCCCACATGCTTAGAGAACATGCGAGGGCACCCCTAATGTCTGCCAGGCCTGCCTTGCCCTAAGCAACTCCAGTGATTTTCTTATGTACAAAGGAGTTATATACCTGCCATATAGTCAATGTTCTTTAAATCATTGACCATGAGGAAGATATTTCTCTTTGAGTACGTAGTTACATTCCCAAACAATCATGATTACTTTGTTGTATTATTTGAACATGCTCCAGAGTATCACAAATAAATGCAGTAAAACATGTATATTGTGCTGGAAGAGACTCTGATCTTTCTTGATTGTATATGAGTATTAATGCAATGATCATCTGGAAGCTGGATGCATCTTAAGAAAACAAGAGTTTGCTAATACGGCACTGATGAGGGTGATGAGTGAAAGAGGTTAAAATAAGTGACTTCATAAAACAAAAGTAACTTTTCAGTAATAAAATCCATTTGAAGAGAAGAATTAATACAATATAATCACCTTCATCCTCTTTACAATATCGATTGCAGGCTCATCCAAATAGCTATCATCTCTATGAAGCGCCAATGCATGCCCAATAAAATCAACTGTATTGTCTTCCAAACCATACTTCCTACAACAAAAACAGAACCAAAAGTTGTTGCATAAAATCAATATGCCGAGAGGTGCAATCTAGTTTATACAAATATTTGAGTGGAGAGATCATTTAAGCATGATACGCCCAATGAGATCAGCACCAAAAGTTGTTGCATAAAAGCTTGTTCTAAGTACTAAAGCAAGGGAAAGCTTAAATGAAAGTCAGAGTTTGGAAAAGGCAATATATCAAATACAGACAAAAAAAGATGGACAACTAGCTGAATTTACTATACATCTCATTACAAAATAATATTGAGCAACGAGTTTCCGAATACACCAAAATCACAAACAGCCTAATTTTTGGGTGCTAAACCAAAATTGTTTTTTGTTAAGTGTCAAGGAAGATTGGAAAACGCATTAAATGGAATATATTTTTATGTCTTTTAGACCCCAAGTCATTACTGGGGTTTCTAGCTGATACTGATATTGGGAAAAAAAGGTAACAGAGATACAGTAGTTTATTCATGTTATCTCTGATTTCCTCCCCGCACCAACAACACAATGGAAAAATAAAAATCAGTTCTGCAAAACATTCACACTTATTCTGATTTGGGGTGTACCATGCAGTAAATTAAAAGAAACAACTTTAACTTTACTTGAACCCCAGATAGCAAGTGGTTGCATCTTCTGAAAGTGGATGCTTAACTGTTGCAATGTGTTTGGGGTTGGTTAGGAAGATCAGGAAACACAGTGAATCAGATAATAGTCTTTTCTGTTATGTTGACCCAAATCATCACTGGGGCTGCTTCCAATATTGATATCTGATTTTAAGAAAAATGAAAATGGAGAAATGATAGATTTTGTTTTAATTTATAGTGTTGGGATTTTGTTTGGTTGATTTTTTAACAACATTTCTTATTAATAAATAAAAGTATTACTGAGTGGTAGAGTTTTGCTTCTTTGAAAAGGTCATAGGTTCAAACAACTGATAAGATGCTTTATCAGGATTAATTTCTATAAGACCGTCCAATGCCAAGAATTAAGAATGAAAAAAGTATTTGTATTTACAATGATGATGATTGAATTGTGATACAATCATGATATATTTGTACCTTGTGGCTTCCAACAAACAAGAAAGGATAACATCATTGGAAATTGGAAGAACATTATAAAGATGAGATGGTTACGAAATCACTTCTTTTGTTGTAACTTTTGTGAGGTCCAGCCCTTCATGTGATTTTGGATCATTCTCTTCATAATCTTGCACATAAATGAAGAACTTTCTTGCGCGACGCTTTTCAAAGAGACCCATCAGCGAGGATTTCAATGCTTCCACATCAGTAGCTGGCACTTTGTAAATCTAGTAATTAGAGCAAGTAACCAAACAGTTGGCCAAATCTTAGCTCTAGATGCTGCATTTCATACACAAGAAAGAAAAAAAGAGAGGAAAAACAAAACCAAATATGGCATACCTTCCCTTTGTTGTAAACGTAACTACCATCAACAGCCTTAAAGTTCAGATATTTTGTAACATCAGTGTGGATAAGAACGCGAACTAAAGTACCATTAGCCATCATGAACTGACAAAAAAAAGATGACTACATTTGTTAGAACATTTGAATTACAGAGGGTTAAGAACCCACTGTTGGAGGCAGAAATCGCATCACATGGCAAGATGTAAAGATTCAGGGCAGGGATGAATTAGTTAGAGAGTTGTATCAAATATAATGTTTTTGTTCTTCCTTTTGCTGTGGTGGGACTTTAGAAACATTAATTAATAGGACCGGGCTGTTTTGTATGATGTCAACCTGAAGGAGTAACCAGCTTACTCTGAGGCTCAGCCTGGCTGCACTTGAATGTTTTTGGCCCAAACATATGCCCGTCTGCCAGTCCTGGACCTGACTCGTAGGCTTTCTCGGCTTGACATAGTTTATGAATTTTTTCTTTATCGTCCTGACTTACCCAAGTTGGCTCAGTTTGTAAATCATTGAGGCAAGTAACATAAGACTGGTCTGGTCCAACATGGCACAGTTGCAATAGTATTGACAAGTCAATCAATACGACAGCAACATTTGTGATGACCAAGAAATCTAATCTTCATAGAAATTCATCTCAACATACTAGATAATTGAAGACTCAGAAAATTTTACACACAGCTCGTAAGGATTTTCAAATCATTATATTGTGCGCACCACACATACAGAAATTATCACCTGCACACTGGGTGCATGGTGCGCGCCCAGCTGTGGGGCCCATTTGAGTGGAGAACACACCCCCACTTGAATTGCACGTCTCCTGTGGGTTTGGCACCCATGCAAATGAATTAGACCGTCGGATCGATTGTGCACTAAATTTGGATGGTGAAAATTTGGGGCCTTTGATCAAGGGCTCCACATGATCAACTGAATTTGAGCCTTGGGTCATCGTATACAGGCAGCTGGTGCATGTGATAAGCACTATACACACATATATATAGAGAGAGAGAACGATGCCAAAGGCACTGATTGCTAAATAATCAAAAGCGTAATTTTCTTAAGTAGACTGTAGAGTGCAAAAAGCCTCCGATATTACCTTAGGGATCATGTCGACATTATACTCCCTGCTTGATCCCAAATTCTCTGGAGGCTTATCATCGCCTCTAAACCTCTTCCATAGCTATCAAGCAGAAAAAAAAAAAAGAAGGAATCAGATTACTCCAAGGACAAGGTAATTATTTTGTAATAGAGGATGCAATAATCATCATCATCCACCTCAACTTATCCCATCAATCTTAGCCTAAAGAAGTACCTGATTGAGATTGAGTGAGGTTGATTCCCCTCCATAATAATCGTTCCTGTCCATGTGTAGGACCTGTTTCAAATGGTTACAAAAAAAATTAGAACCAGTGAAGTTTTCACTGTATCATCCACACACACACACAAAAAAAAAAGAAAAAAGAAGAGGATGAACTTGAAAGACTTGGGAAAGTTAAAGCTGCACTTCGGTTCCAAAGAAATTCTTTCCTTGATCATTGAGACTTTCGCAAATCTATTTCTAGTGCTTACAGCTTTTGTATTTATAAGTGTTTTTACTTGCTAAGTGGTGTGCTAGCTAGCCTTTGGGGGAACAGGTCCAGGGATCAGTTGGCACAGGGTTGGTTGTACTGGTTTTAGTTATAAAACGATCATGTAATGCCCATTTTGTTAAATATCATCTCTGTAACCGATAGGATGTTGATTCTTATCAGAAAAGATGATCAAATGGAAGCCCCTGTTATGATTTGTGATTAGAAAGGGTAGAAAATTGTAACCTGGTCATCATCATCATCATATTAGTAAAGATACAAGGTGAGACCATGAATCTTATTTTTCTAGCATTGTTGCCACTTTACTTCAAGTAAAGAAACTGTAGTAGACCTTAAAAACTAAGAGCTATGGAACCTAATGCGGAATGGACACACAAACCTTGATGCTCGTGCTTAATGTTCTCACCTTGTGCTTCACCTTGTCTTGATTTGGAATGAAGGTGTCTCTTCATGGATGGGGGCACTTTTTCTTTCTTTCTTTTTCCTTTTTTTTTTTTTTTTAACTCACTTATTGAGATCTAAAGTGATAGAATTCGCATCTATCTAAAGTGATGAAGGGTGCAGATTTTCCCACATATGTAAGGATTGCACGTAGAACGAATATCTTAAATTGGTATACATTTTTTTTTATTGTAGAAGCTCCGTTGCACGTCCAATCAAGCAGATGAATGGTCTAGATCTCCATTTGGTGAACCACAACGTGCATGCCTTACGATTTTGCTCCTAATTGATTGCATGTTAATTTGTAGAAGTTCATGAAAATTCATAAAATAGCATGATCACATTTTTTGGGGTCCTTTCATTCATCCAAAAAAAAAAAAAACTCTGCTGTAGAAATAAGGAAGAAGAAAAAAATAAAATTAAAAGATCTTAACAAAAATAATGATTTAGAATAGATCTCTACGTCAAATTACTATATATTACGCGAAAAGAAAGAAAAGAAAGAAGACGGAAGCTTTTGTCAGCAGTTCACCTTTACATGCAGATTCAAAAACCTTACAACTGTTATACTAGAGAGAGAGAGAGAGAGAGAGAGAGAGAGAGAGAGAGATACTTTCATTCCATTGACAGAGAGAAGGCCACTGAGGATGCATTCTTTGAGGCCTGTTCCAAGGACTATCACATCGTATTCTTCATCCATTGAGAGAAGAAGAAGGTGGCAGTGGAGAAATGAGGAAATGAGTTTTGTGTGATGAGAGGGAGAGGGAGAGAGAGAGAGAGATATAGAGAGAAAGAGAACGGGTCTTCTTCTCTAGCAATAGAGAGGGAGGTTGGTTTGCTGATTATATTGTGGAATGTTTAGGATCTTCCTCCACGTTGCAGGGCGGGAGTTTAGACCGGCGCTAGTCTTGATTTTGATTCGAATGGGTATTGGGTAGTACTGATCTACTGGTACTACCAGCGACATGGAGATGGAAAAAAAAAGGACCTCACTTAAAAATCTTCTATATATTTATAGTTATATTGTATTTTGGATTTTTTGTACATTGGATAGCCAATGACCGGGTTCAAGGTCAAGTGGTAATCTATGATCCTAGACTTTAAAGAGAGTCAAAATGTGAGTCGTTACTCTCTTGCCGTTGACATAGGCCGTTTTACCGAACTACGTAAAATCATTTGTCTCCCAAACTACATAAAATTATTTTTGTCTCTTTTGTATGATATGATTGTTCGATCGCAGGTTTCGTACTTCCGCACGAACGCACATAACATTGTTGATATACATTTTTATGTCGTTCACTGACAGATTAAGCTTTTGGTGGTTCTAGTTATTAACATGGCATCAAGATATTTGAGGGGTGTGTTTTCTTTTCATAACCCAACCAAGGGTTTTCTTTTCTTTTTATAACTTAACCAAGGGGACTGGGACCCAAGAGAGAGCATGTACACACACACGGAATGACAGCCCACACAAGTGAAAAAGGAGCCCGCACAAGCAGAAAGAAAGCCCACACAAGTGGAAAAAGGTGGCATACCTAGGGTTTAAATCCTGGGGAGCTAGGTGAGAATTGCCGTCACTTACCAGTGAGGTAAGTAGTCGTTCTCTCGAGGGGGGTGCTGATATACATTATTATGTTATTCACTAATATCTCGAGCTTTTGGTGTTGCTGGTTATAATTAACATAGATATCCCACTTTTCCAATATCCTTTTTGAGTTTCTAATATGCCCTGAAGCCCAAATTCATCAATCCAGTCCGTGCACATAGTTAGCGGCTCCCCTTCCATTAAAAATAATCCAGATTTTACACTACTTCACATTATTCACAATTAGACTTTACCATAGTAAATTTTCACATTGTATAGCTATTATACTTTGAATGCTTGAAAATAGGGGATAGGATTATTTGACTGGTCTAATATCTCATGTTTTCCCTTCATCTAGGTCTAAACATTTTCATCACCATGCCATGCCTCCTTTCAATTGTCACATACCTAGGTGGGCTCCACAGAAATGGACATTTAAAAAAAAAAAAAAAGAAGTCCGAACCCGATGTAGGATATTTATATAGATGTTTTAAGCATGAGTTGTTTTCAAAACTATGATTTAGCTTATTTGGAAAATGGTGGAGGAGGTTAGCATAAGGGGGCACAAAAGCACATGCTCCTGTTTGTACATTGCACACTTTCCACTATAACTCGATTTCAGAAGTTTGGAAAGACTTCGGTTTCAACTCAATAATCTCACTCAAACAATTAAACAAATTTCTTGTTTGACTATAAAACCTTTGAGAAGTACTCATTCATGGTAGGAATGCCTAGAAGCTTTCATAAAGGATGATAATTTCACGGTGATTCCATTGAGCATCACATTGCTGGAAGCCCGGATTATTAGTGCATGTCTAACCAAACAGTTTTAAATGCATTTGGCATTTGAAAGGTAATTGTAAAAGTTGAACTAACCAAATAACCTTTTTCCTAAAAAAGTTATTTCAAAGAAGTAGCTTTTCAAAAGCAAATTGTTGAAAAGCGCTTTCGACTTTTTCTAAGTCCAACAAAACACACCCTTCGTCCATTCCCAATCCTAATTATGAACCTACCCTAAGGGTTTGCTTCATGTAATTTAATTAATAAGAATTTTAAGACTTTGTATTTCTTTTCATGCTTAAAAGTGAAGAATTGAAAGTGAATGTCTAAGAACTACCAGTAAATAATCTTCCCTTCAATGGAAATTGAAGGGAGAGAAGATGGAAAATCAATATCAAACAATCACCATAGTAAGTCAAATCTTAGGAAAGTGAAGATCCCATATATATACATTATTACCTTTATATCTTTCTCCCTTTACCCTTCGCACCTTTAATAATCTTCTAGTAGAGCTCATTAGACCATGAATTCCTTTAAGTGGAAACTAAACAACACCTGCATAACACATGGTTGCTATTTTTAATTTTTAGTTTTTTGGTTTAATTCCCCTCCCGTGGGCCCACTTGGTTGAAAACAAAATCTTATGGTAGTCCAAGGACTGATATGCACACAAAATGGGGTAGATAATCTCCATTAAAATTTAAGAATATTTATTTTCTTATTTTTTATACATTATTTTGTTTCTTGAAGTTTATTTATATCATATACCAGCATGGAACTGCTAATGATGTATATTGCCAATATGGTCGACATATATACGAGTATGGATTTTATGGGCTCCTCTGTCAATATTCAAAAGTCTTGATCTTGAAATTGGGCTCATAAACAGTATTAACTTAAGTTGGTCAAACTTGAATCTAGCCCTCAATTGAGTTGAGCTAAAGATAAACAGGCCCTTGCTCTAGCTCCATTATGAGATAATAAAACAGACTTAGATGTATGTCTATCTCAATTACCTCACAATTTGAACTCTCGAGCCTCAAGTCTAATATAGTTTTTTAACGAAAAAGAAAGTCCAATATATAGTTTGATTGTAAGTAATCTCCAGGGGTAGCACGACTGGCTAGGACTATGGCTCGGAAAATGGAAGTCGAGGTTTTGAACTTGCACTCTTTCCCTAGGGCCAGTTGATTAGGAAAATGCTTGACTTACCCGATGCATGGGGAGGTAAGAATTTTACATGCCTGGATAATAGTCGGTTCTCGAAAAGGCCGGACACTCTAATTAGCAAAACAAAAAAAAAAAAAAAAGAGAAAAAACAAAAGGAGTTTTTTGATTGTACGTTGTCTCGGGTGGATAACACTTTAATTACCTTTTTCTTTGTGTGTTGAGCCTATTGACAATCCAAAAACGTCTAATATTTTTTAGCTAGAAAAAATCTACTTTTGTACTTTTTGTCCAAAATAAGATTATTTTGAAGGCTTGGTACGTGAGGACATGCTCTAACTAGAATTTCAATATGAGCAAAAACTCTAATTAAATCTAGGTTGATGGAGGTAATGTGTGCCTGCTTCCGTCTAAATAAATTTAAATTGAAACAGGTCAAACAAGCCATATGGCGTATTGAAGGATGAGGACTATTATATTGAGCGATACTGACCAATGCATTGTTGGGACCACAACAGAGAAAAACATGGGATTAATGATGGAGCAGGACATACTTTGCTTGACGATGCATGATGTGAAGATATAAAATGTTGGGGTTTTGACGTATTATTCCTTCTTAAATTAGTTTTTCCAATTTCATAACTGAAATTTAGAAAATATCAGGAGAGTCGCTTGACTCTGGTTAATAATTTTTTTTCTTAACATTTTTGTGCCATTTCCCATGATATCAAGGGATCTATCAATTTCTATATCATACACTTTCTGCAACCAACAAGTGAATTCAGGTTTTACAAAACACGAAAAATGATATTTTGTGAAAAGTAAATGTACATTTGACCACCATTTCTCCTATTCTATCATTTGGAAGAAAATCCTTTTCAAATGCCACATAAAAGCTATGACATCATCGGATGGGACAGTCCCATGGTGTCATGAGATTTATCACTTTCTATTCTATGAGATACACTGTTTCCATGATATCATGGCATCTGGGGGCAAAAGAGTTTTAAAAAAATGCTGACCAAAGTCCAGAGTCAAGCGACTCTGATGACATTATTTGAATGAGAGCTTCTAATACCCCATACCAAACTTCTCCTTCCACATCCCTTTTTTGCATGACCTGTGTAAAATTACCTAAAAGGACATCAATCAAAACTCTCTCCCTCCCCAACTTCTTTCTACACTCACCCACCCCCGCCCCAAACCCCAGTCCAGCCACCATCGTCACCTCCAGAACACCGCTAGAGGGGGAGAGGGAGAGAGGGTGGCGATCTGGGCGGCGGGCGGAGGGTGGCGGCAGAGAGAGAGAGAGGGAGAGGGAGAGGGAGAGGGAGAGGGAGAAGGAGAGGGAAAGAGGGAGATGGACAGATAGGGAGAGGGGGGGAGGATGGCGGCACGAAGAGGGGGAGAGAGGGGGAGGGAAAGAGGGCGGTGGGCAGTGATAGGGAGAGGGAGAGGTGGGAAGAAGGGAAATGGAAAGAGAAAATGAGGGTGGAGGGTGTTTGGATGTTTCGGGAACAATGGGGTATGTAGAGAGAAATTTTGAAAAGAGAAGGGATGTGGAAAGAGAAGATTAGGTTGTGGCATTAGCAGCTCTTTATTTGAATTTTGGTCATGAAAATTGGATTTTTATGACATTAATAAAACAACGGACATATTTCATAGATGTGATTTTTTGTAAATTATCGGAAATTAAGTTCTCTTATATTTGGTAGAGTCAGTAGAGCTCACAAATATTTTCTTTAAAAAAATAAGGAAAAAAGAATCCAACAATGCAAGGAAAGTGGTGCTAGAGAACCCCTGATCATGGTAACTGTATGCATTTGATGAAGGAGGTGCACATTTTTTAATCGGGATCCTCTAAGGCATTTCTCCACGGTGACCGCGAGGAAGCCAATCAGGCTCTGCCATGTCACTGTGGGGAGGTTGCCATGCACAATAGGCACCATTGCCCACATGCATGGCAAACTCCCCACGGTGACATGGCGGAGCCTAATTGGCTTCCTCACAGTCACCGTGGGGAAATGCCTCAGACGATTCGGACTCACTCCACTTTTTTCTATTGTTCTTGTTTAATGAAAGTGGCCTTTTCATTGGAGCTCATTTGTAGTGCCTGGGGGATGGAAAAGCAGTATTTCTTATGTGTACCTCTTTGAACATGGTAGGGAGTTGACAAAAAGAAAAAAAAAAAGAAGGGGGAAAGAAAGGGGTTTTGCTCGTGTTTCGCTCAAAAAACGAAAATACGCTGAAGATGCTTTTATTCATTCTTGAATGTTATAGAAAGATGTGAAGACGATCTGCACATGTATTTGATTGTGCCGAGGAGTCATCTCCACTTTTGTTTAGATGGGTTCTCTTTGCCTCACCCTCTGAGTACAGGTTGTTTACAAATTTTCAAACAACCTCCTCGTTAGGCTTAGGAGATCAAATACAAGGGAATTACAGACCAAAAGAAGAAAGGAAGAGATCGCTGCCTTCAAGGGTTTATCGAATATGAAATTGGAGAAGTCTGCAATATAGTTCCTTCTGCCAATCTTTGTAATTCAACATCATTTTGAGAAAGAAGGATTAGCAAAGAAGCCTGCTTCAAAATAGCAGATGCAATCTTTGTCCTTCTTCCATTGTGAGAGGAACAAATGTTGGTTTTCAGAAACTATCACCAAGATCCAGAGAACGCTTGCTACCTCCTGACTCTCGCCTTGAGAATGGAAGGAGGAAAGTCTCGAACATGGCAACGTTTCTAGGTCTTTTTGCGCTAGATCTTCGGGGGCTTTGTTGCCCTCCTAAGTCTTGATTTTATAGCCTTTAAGGAGCCATAATTGTCGGAAATCATGGAGGAGTAGAGGCGGTTTCGAAGAACTACATTTAATGGGAGTCGTAACTGTTCCTTTCTTGCAAATCCAGCAGCCATCAGAAAGTGTAACTGGCTAGAGATCGTGGATAATTGTAGGTGATAACTGCGTGACAGCCAAGAAAGAAAAAGCCAGACGGCCACTGTTTGAAGTTTTTGTAGAGCCCAGTGGTCAACATTCAGACAAAGGTTAGCAGCTGCATCATCAAGCTAAGCAGCCAATCCATTGAAGATTGAGGTAGCCGGTGAGCTTTGTAGACAATAGCCACTAGGATGCTATCACTATAGCCGACCAGACTCCAGCGGTCAGAAAAATGGCCTCCTATACGAAAAATAAGTACTTTATCTTGGAAACTGTTAAACATGGATAAATGAATTTTATGTGTACCAACAACTAGTTCCATAACACCTTTACTCCTTTAGTCATAGATAGCACCGCATTATGATGAAAATTGAGATAATTTCATATAGGTATTCGTGCAATTTTTGCGGACCAAAATGTCCATGACTATGCGATATCACATTCCATATTTTTAAAAACTTGCAACTTTTAAATTTATGCGATATTGCACAAAATTCCCCCTTTTGTTATGTTAAAAAAGGAATATATATTTATGCATTATAATTTTATATGATATTGCACGGTTAAGGGCATTCTAGTCCATAAAAAACACATGAGTACCTATAGGGAATTATCTCAACTTTCTGATCATCTTAATGAAGGACTCATGGAATTCTTGAGTCATGGAATTCTTGAGCCCATCCCTACAAAACCATCATGGTGGGTTTTCTTTTAAATCTCAAACCACTCAAAATCACCATCTTGATTAGTTCTATTAATGCAATAAACTTTACTCTAATAAGAGTAGTGCATGACATTGGTCATATCTTTTGAATATGATCAATCTGATAAGTGAACATAACTTCGATTGGAGTAACATTTTCGATAAGCTAGTGATTCTAAAGTAGATTGGATGTCAAAAGAGGAAGTTAGATCGATGTGATGCACTCAAAAGAATTCTCTTAGCCGCCAGCGTAGTCATCTCTTCTTTTTCAAATTATCAGTTCTATTGTTATTATTTACCATTTCAAATTATACCTACATATCACTATCAGTTTGTTTGGTTAGAGTGGCATTCACCATTGGGTTAATATGATGTTCCGCTGCAAACACATCAATGGAAAGGTAAGATGAGAGTTGCCTTAAGTACAAAACGTCTAAACTGAGGACTTGAAAAATAAGAGATCATATAGCAAATGAATGTCTAATCTGGCTTTCTTGACAGTGCACCAGTTCAAAATCCAAAGGCCCAAGGATGGCCCCAATTCTCGAGTAAAGAGTTTTGTTCTGATGGGACCAATGGTGCATAGATAAGATGGCTTGGGAGTATGGGTGCTCAGGGCCTGGGATTGGCTCACATTGGGTTGGATTTCTTCTTGTTTTAACTAGTACCATGAACTGGACTTGGACGAGGACCGGAAGGCCCGATAGGTGAACTTTGCAGGCCTTTGTCTAAAGGCTAAGACTGGCCCAACACATTCAATTCAAGATGTTTATAAATTGGGATGGGCTTGGGTCCGATGCCCATGGGATGGATCAGACCTACCTATTGGGGGTGACAACTATACATGCCACATGGGCTCGTCCATTCCAGCTTGATGTGGTAGATCCAAAGGGTAAAGAAAACAAAAGAACAGAAAAGAAAACAAATGGATGTTTTGAGAATTTTCCAAATTAAGGAGTTTTTTCCTTTAAATATTTCATAACTGATTGCAAAAACCTGACTCCTGGGCGCCTAATCATAGAGACAATAGTTAAATCCATGTGAGGTGAAAACTGCGGACCCTCATGTGAAGAAAGCTACTCTTTAAGAAGGGCGACCCAATTCTCTCCCTCTTTTCCCCACCTATCTATTATACCAACAAGATTTCAGCAACTGTCCACAACTGAAGCTCAGATGGTTTAGGACACGACAAAACCGAAAATGAATCCGAGAATTTTAAAATGAGTATCTTTTGCAGATAAACTAAATCTTGTATATTTTTCTTAGAAGAAAATGTAAGAGCTAATGTGGAAAGATCAAAAAAACGACCCTCCATCCAACGGCCCAATCCATTCAAATGGATAAAAAAGCTCAAGATCAGTGAATATATCAGGGAGAGTGTGGCACATTCGGATTGATCATAAGATGGGCCCTAGTATGTTGTCTTCATCGTAAGATGGTGAGGACCGGATTCACTGGAAGATTTGCATATACTATTTCTTTAAATTAAATTTTACATTGTAGAGGGGAGAGAGCTTTTATGGATTACCTTTTATATAAGGGCCAATATGTTTTCATGGAATTGAGTTCAAAAACATTTTAATAATTTCATTTATAAAGTTGTAAAAATCAAAGAAACCAAGGGCAGGGTATATAAAACCGCCATCAAATAACCACTCTTCTAATAGAAAATGAGTAAAAAGGAACATATGAAAGGAATACCAGCTTACTACTCCAATAAATCAGATTTAAGGTACTAGGGTCCCGTTTATATTTTTACCTTATGTTCAATATTATTCACCTCTTCAACGCTGGTAAGATTATGATATTTTTGCTCACTGTGATTTTCTTTGATCTAATTAATAGTAATGTTTGGTGTGATTAACATTTTCTTCATAATAAAAAGAACGAGTTCAGTTCAAGAAACAGGCCCCATTATGCAGTTAAATAGAATTCATGCACTGATAGTCATTTGTTTTGATATGGACACGCGGATTCAACGTAGAGATGGAGAGGTAAGAAAGAAAAACAAATATCCATACTTTCTGCCGCTTAGAGTGGTGGAAGTCCTGCACATGCAGCTTGTAGAGGCAGAAATCCTGCACACTAGCAGTGTTTCTGCCATTTTTGGAGTGTTTTCGCAAGGAAATCCACCGCAGAAAAGGTGCGGATTTGGACTATTCTCTCCTTATTCCATATGATTTTTTTCCTCTATTTTTCACTTATACCAGCATTGTGTATGCTCGTGCGCATTTTTTTACACACCATGCACACATCATTATGGGGCCCAACTAATGACTTATTTGAATGGATCGCACACAGAGGACACACCTGAATTACGTTGGTCCCATTCTTCATACCCTTTTGAATGGTCGGTATGGTTAGATCCACGAATCGATTTTTATAAAGGTTGAAACTTGTTGTCCATTGATAAAGGAATTAAAGATAATTACATGGGACCCATTTTTTGTAACAAGTATACCTCAGCCCGATGAAGAGATCCCCACCCGGTCCCAACCCAAGTTGTGTATTTAAGCTTCATGTGCACTGAATAACTACTTTGTGACATGTTTACCTTCTTCTTGTCATTGCATGTCATTTTACACCACCGAAGATGTATATTGGGTCAAGAAAGAATAAGCACAACCTGAACTCAACCACCATGGGGGGGGGTCCTAAATTTAGGCCTGATAACCAAATGCGTCAAGTTCACAATCTTTGGCCTGGCTAGACTCAAACCATAGAAAACCATCATGGCCTGATGGCAATAGGAGTAGTGAGGGGACTAACATACCTTCAGGAGATGAAATACATCCACGGCAATTGTCCTCGGTTGAAGCTCAGATGGTTTGGGACACAACAAAATTGAAAATCAATCCCGAAATTCTAAAATGAGTCGCTTTTGAGGATAAACTAAATCTTGTATATTTTCTTATAAAAAAAATATTAAATCTAATGTCGAAAGAAAGAAAATTGACCCTCCATCCAATGGCTCAATCCATTCAAACGGATGCAAAAGCCAGGGATTGGTGAATATATCAAGGAGAGTGTGGTCCATTCGGATGGATCATAAGATGGGCCCCGGTATGTTGTCTTCATCGTAAGATGGTGAGTACTGGATTCGCTTGAAGATTTGCCTATACTATTTCTTTAAATTAGATTTTACACTATAAAGAGGAGAGAGCTTTTATGGATTACCTTTTATATAAGGGCCAATATGTTTTCATGGAATTGAGTCTTGAAACATTTTAATAAATGCATTTATAAAGTTGTAAAAACTGAAGAAACCAAGGTCAAGGTATATAAAACCGCTATCAAATAACATCTCGTTTAATGGAAAATGACTTGAAAGGGAGATCTGAAAGGACCAACTTATTATTCCAATAAATCA
This sequence comes from Persea americana, assembly GCA_029852735.1. Lineage (NCBI taxonomy): Eukaryota > Viridiplantae > Streptophyta > Magnoliopsida > Laurales > Lauraceae > Persea > Persea americana. Next base: position 54,731,488 of record CM056813.1, on the reverse strand, counting down.
ACATACCTCCAATAAATCAATTCTATGTCCATCTATGATAAATAGTTGAGGGACATCATCAATGTGGCTGCACAGAAGGTGCATAAATACCCCGTTGTATCGACATCAACAGTCAACCCTGATGTCCATAATAATCTCAGAAACCCAATATATGTATGTCCGTCGTCCATAATTTGTATCAAATCCATCTCAGTATCCAAGGACACTTACTGTGCCTTCTGTCTGCATCTAGCGGTCACGGTATCGAATGATACATACCGTGCCTGTCCACTATCCATTGAACCATAGAACTCATCAAAGTACACCCAGTTTGGATGTTAGCTTTCTCAGTATCCAAAGATACATACAGTGCTCTAATCAATGGTCAAAGAACTCATCAAAGTACACCCAGTTTGGATGTTAGCTTTCTCAGTATCCAAAGATACATACGGTGCTCTAATCAATCGTCATAGAACTCATCGAAGTGCACCATGTGGGGGGTACGCCCATTTTTCCATCTTATATGGGACAATACTAGTCAAAGTATATGATCCATGGAGCTTGATGTGTCAGAGGAGTTCCCTGGTGCTTCCAACGGTTATTGACACCTTTTACTCCACTTATTCATATACTTAATTAGCATTATCCCATCCTTCGGTCCATTCACGGTAAGTCCACAAAATTAGCACAAAAGGTCATCATTTCATGAATGTTAGTGGACTTAGTTAGGTCAATTCACATTCATTTGCATACAATTCCATGATTTCACGCATTTGTACATAAAATTGAAAATTAAGTCAAAATGAGTCCAAATTGGTTCAATTACACGGTTTTCATGAAATCTGGGTTTTGGGCCACTTGATTATCCCACCAATTAGACTTTTTGATTCTCAAACTTGCATTAATCTCTTTCATCATGATTTAATTAAGCATATTGAAAAACTGGTTGTGTCCCATGCATGATATTTAATTGTCTCACACAATTAATTAATTGCATTGTTCTCTTTGTTTTGTAGGAGACTGTCACATAGGGGAGCTCACACTTTGAGAAAAATTGAAGAGAAGAGAGAAAGAAGAAAAGAAAAATAAAAGAGTAGGGACCACCCCACCCTTGGGCGTGAATCCCTATGCATGCCCAATGTGAGGGTCCCCCTTGTGTTGCTTGCAAATTTCCAAGTTTTGAAGAATTCTTCTCTCCTTTGATGTCCAAGATGTGAAACACTCTCTCTTCTATCAAGAATGAAATTTGAACTCAAGCAAGAGATGAAAATCCAAGAGAAGTTTGAAGTGATTTGAACTATGAGAAGATGAGACCTAAGGGCGTATTTGGATACATGGTGAATTGAAGTATGATGAGGTGATCAAGCATCAAATCAAGAGAGAATAAAATATAAGAGGTTATGATTGTATTTTATTTTAATTATTTTGTATGGTATCTTTTTGACTTTTTGCATAAGAAATTAAATTTTTTTTGTCTTTTAGTGGAGAAAAGAGGTTGTTTTTTTTTTTAATTCAGAGGAAATTTTAAAATTATGTACTTTTGATGTGACCCCTTGTCATTTCTTGTCTGAATTCACTTTACTTTTACTTAACTAGTTAATTACGAAACACTTTCTAAGTGAACTAGGAGACGAAGACCAAGAGAGAAATATAAGAATGAAAGCAAGAGAAAAAATCAAGGAGGTGTTACACGTCCAAGGGGGTCCCACTCAGCCCTTGTATGTCCCACACACAAGTCAAAAAGAGAGTTTTCACTCTCTCTCATTCCATTTGGATTTTCTAGAAGATCTATCTTTTGGCAATCATGAGGATATTTTTTAGAAGTCCAAGGTAAGGTGAAGTGGTCAAGCAAGGTTCTTTCTCAAGCCAAGACTTTGATATTCAAATTATTTCTTAAAGGCTCAAGCCAAGAAGGAAGAGTCCAAGAGCAGACAAGTCTCTCACCAAAAGAGAGTTCAAGAATTATAAAAGGGGAGCCATACCCCTAAAGAATGTCCATGCTCTCTCTCCCTCTCTCTCTCCCATGCCACTTTCTCTTCTCATTCTCTCCCTCTTTCATCCATCTCCCTTTTTTTAGTTAGTGTTGATCAAGATGATTTGAGAGATGATGAATTTCACACGGTGAATGCTCCCTTGACTTAGTGTTTCATGTAACTAGAGTAGTAGGCGAGTCTATTCTATTTTCAATTTTCATACTCTCGTTCATGTAATCCTAGAGATGCTCAAGGAATAAATTAAGACTTGTGAGTCGCATTAATTGATTTTAATGGATCAACACAGCGTATTTGCATAGGGTGACACACTATGTTTGGTGTTGTGTTTCTGATTTGATTTCTTAGCCCTAAGCATGGAGTTTGAATATTGGAAATTAAAAATCTAAATCCCATATTCTCTTATCTTTTACTTTTGTCTTTGCTGATTTTTTTCCTTTAATAAACTGATGGTCTAATGATTCTTCTGCTTTGCAGTCTTTAGCATTAGCATAGTTTAGGAGTTTTTAGATTAGGTCTTTTATTCAAGATTGTAATTTTTATGTGATGTAATTAATTTTTAATTCCAGACTTTTTCAGCAATATAATTGATGTATAGGTTCTATTTAGGTTAGTTTTCGCTTTTATTAGGACCAGTTCAAGCAAATAACTCTCTGCGGAAACGATCCCGACTCATCAGGTAAAACTACAATATTGATGACCTTGCACTTGGAGACCAACAATTAGATCAAGTTTTTTGTTATGTTGCCGGGGAGTTTTTCATCACTTGAGGTAATTTTTCCAGCTCATCTTTTTAATTCCCTTGTGGGTGTGCCTTTACTTTATGTAATCATTCTAGATTTAAAGGTTGCATCCATGGAATGTTTAGACTGGCCCGAATGCATTAAAAAGTTGATTTTAATCTCTGATTTTTGCTAAAATTGGGACTAATTCAGATTTGAAGAATTATTTTTTCTAATTTTTGAAAATCTCATCAATTTTGGAAAAATTGCCTAGTTAACTTTTTCGAATTTTGACAAGTTTAGGCCGTTTTCTTTAGTTGCTGGTTAGGATCTATTAGATTGTGTTTTTTTTTCCATTTTTTAGGTTTTTAGAGTTTCCAAAAAATTCCTGAAATTCCTCACAAAAACGAGTTGTAGATTGCTCAGATTCAGCTTTTTGCCCAAAGAACTTACCAAAATCTGAGAATTTTAGAACTTTCATTGGAAACTTGGTTGTTTTAGTTGTTTTTAAAATTTAGAAAGACTCTTAAAACTTACTGGTGGATTTTTTTAGAAGGTTAGTTATTTTTCTTGGAAAGTTGAAAAACTGCTTTTCTTGACTAGTTTGATGTCTAGGGAAGTCTTGTCCTTCCAAGTTAAGGGAGACAAGTCTCCTGTCCAAGAAGGTAGTTTTTAAGCGGGACCCTTGCAATGCATTGTGACCCCACTACCGATCTGGGGGCTTTCCTGGTCGGGCCAATTTTATAGGACTGAGTTTGGGAACTTTCCTTAAAGATATCAAACTCCCTAAAATTAAGGCTTAGTGAAAATTTAGGACTCTTTTCTAAAATTCAAAAACACTTCTTAGGTAGTTTTTCTTTTTAAGCTTCTTTATTTAAAAAAAAAAACTTTTTAAAATCTCAAAAAAGAAAGATAGGCCCCCACCAATTTGGCAGAGGGACACCTCAAGTCAATTAGAGAGAAAGGAATCACCCATCAAGAGATTGATTGAAATCTATGAATCTAGATCTCTATTATAATTTCTAAAAATATGGCTGATGAGAATAGTAACAATGATGAAAGGAGAAAAGGAAATGGAAATGGAAATGGGACTGGTAATGGTAATGGACCCAATAATAATGGTGAGGTAAATCAACTTTTTAGGCGTTTATGTGAGTACCTGCACCCTACACAACAAGCTACACTGTCGTGTATGGTCATACCCGTGAGATGGATGAACTTTGATCTAACACAGTAACCTTTTCGAATAGATTTTCTTAAATTTTATCTGAAGAAAGAAATTTTAAGTTTGTGCAGCAAGCTACATGGTAAAATGCTACAGCCAACTACACAACACTAAATGTCCAGCATAGATCAACCAAACCAAAAATGATGAAGGATCCCATGTCAATCAAGGCCAAAGTCTAGAGCAAGAATTTATATTATGTGGGGAAAAAGAAAAAACCCACAACCTAATTCGAAGGACTTCTAGAATTATGTGCTTAGAAATCCATATAGCAGAAGAAGTTCCTACATAATGTATGCTTCACTTCATCTAAAACGTCTTTGTAAAATCAAGGTCAATCCAGTTTTACCAATAAGATGAAGATAAAGGATCATGTTAAAAGCAATATCAATAGCATAATGTATATTATGATCAAAATTCAGAGCCACCTTGGCAAACTTAATTAAGACAGAGCAATGCATAACAATACGAAAAGGTGGATATAAATGACAGGATAATGTTTAAAAAAACTTGATGAACATTTCGAATCTAATAAAGCAAGCATTGCACTTCCAAGTTATTAAAGCGAACGAATAAATACATAAAACTTACAATGAATGTAAGCGATCTCATTGAAGGAATGGTATCCAATTGATCATGAACTTTTAATCTGGAACATATGAGCAAAAAAAAAATAAATATCAATGATAGCTACTCCAATAACAAAGATGTGGGATTTAAAAAGTCTCAAAAAAGCTATGGAACTGAAGAAATAAATAAAGAAAATCCATTGCAACATGCAGTAATTAGAAGATATCAATAGATCATTGCAATCTCAATGCAGGAACATACTCCAACTCGGTCACTCACAAAGTTCTAATCCAAAAATAGATAAGGAAAAAAAAAAAAACGAAGGTTGGTAAGAAAATATGCATATAATGGACAATTCCTTCCCAAAGATGGGCTTCATAAAATTATTTGTTAAAAACATTTTTAATTAGTGTTTTATCACTTTTTTAAATCCAAAGTTATTTATCAGTTTCTTTAGAATATGATGGGTCCAGAAATTTCTTAATTCCAAAGTTAAATACTTAGAAGGTAAACTCTACTTGTATATATTGTTTTGACCTACTTGATTACATCATGTGATTAGCACTAAACCATCACGCCTGTGTGTATAGTATATTATTATATACTATTTCCATCCGTTAAAGAAGTACAAAAAAGAAAAGAAAAAAAGAGGTACCTCTCACGTGGACCCACTAATCCTCTTCAATCCAACCTCTTCACACTCACTAACACCCACTCTTAAGTTTAAATTATATGCACAGTGAGACTAAACTTCATAGAAAGATGCAATGAAATAAACCGTTAAACTTTAATGCCCTAAAACAATGGTTTTGATGATTTGATAGTGAATTTTTTTTTTTTTTTTTTTTGGCCCAAATGAATATCCACAACTAAACCTGGTAATCACCCTATCCTTGTATTAAAGTGGAAAATACATCTCAGCAGAATAATTAAAGCCTTTTAGATAATATATAATATATAACATATGGGTAATTTAGGTCCTGCCGGCCTCATTACCAATTGGGACTGAAAAAAAGACTATATGGGGCATAGGTCATATAATCGTCTAATGGCAATACGGGGCCATGTACATCATACAAATGTTGTTGTACCCCGTGCTCTTCTTTTTTGGCTTTTGCCTATGGTGGCTGTTTTGCCCCAATTTCAATATATTGTTTTGAGCTTGACCGTATTGGGTTGGGTCCACCAATGCATATATTTTTATGGTTTGTGAGCTCAGTATCAAATATATAAAGACTATCAACTGGTAATTCTCCAAAATCGTCATGCGTGACGTCACTATTTCAACAAAAATACTCGGCTGTCTCCCAACTGCGTCATCCATGGCATCACACTCGTGCCCCAAAGAGATGGAGAGGACAGACAGTGTGTCGAATGGGATGGAAAGTTGACCACTTTTCATCGTTTCTGATGTAGTCTTTCCCTGTATAAAACTGCCAAATGGTTTGTGCATTGATTCCATCCCGCATGTCTACGTGTACGTGCACGCACTTGGCGAATGGCGACACCCATTTGGGCCATTTCACTGATGAAGGTTTATTTTCGCACATTTTAAGGGGAGATTTGTTAGGTCTGCAGGCCCATCAAATAAATGGAGATTTCTTTTTTTTAAATTAGCCTTTTGTAGGAGGTTAGAATGATTCAATTAAATAAAGGTAGGCATGGATTTAAGACCTAATTGAAAATAGAAAGGCTTACCCTTACCTTCTTACTTGTATTAGATGACTTTGGATTCGTTTTCTCAACATACATATATATATATATAATTCAACCATCATGGTTCTCCAAAACTTTGAGGATAAGGGCTTGCTCCGCTGGTTGGGCATATTTTATTTCTCAAATGAGGATGTGGGTACCTACATTGTATTGTTTTGGAAGGGATCGTCCTGTCAAACGTGGTTCGGCTTATCAAAACACATCAGAATCTTAGGTTTATTTCCAAAAACTCACATAAAAAATCATGGGTTCACCACCAAAGTCCACATGAAATTCTAGTCTTGCACCAAAACCCAACTATTTATTTTTATCTGCCCCCCTTAAATGAAAATCCTAGGTCTACCTCTGTCAACTCAACTAGCAGCAATGATTTACTATTCGGATTCCCCTTTTTCATGAAAAAACTTCTTTTTCATGGTTGGGTTCTTTCATAGGTCCCGGATCCCTTGTCTGGGTACTAAAAAAGAAAAAAATATAAAAAGTTCTTTGCAACTTATAAGAGGGGGACATCTTTAATTTTCAAAATAGAACATGATTGGATGGTCTATATTGAGAGCTTTAAAATGTATTCTACTTTGATGTTATCAACATTTATAAAAGCTTTGAGATTTACTTGTCAACATTCAATGGATCGTATTTTCTCTCTTTATTATTGTTCAAAAATTTTAAGTTCTATTTTATCTTATAGGGAAAATGGATCTTATAATACACCACCAGTCCTATTATGAGATAAAGGGAGCATCATGCTTCCAAGGGAGTCTGCTCCTCTATAAGGCTTGGATTGGCTAGAAATTTGCAATGTTCCTCGGTGGGACTTACATATGAAATCTAAGTTGTTTAAAATAAATGTATTATATGGGTCTCGTCGCTAAATTTTACTTCTAGTACCAATTGAATGCACTATCAAATTGATCCTTATAATAAAATACTTGGATTTCTTTATAATAGTCTATTCATATATTTTATAAGTGATCAATCTCACAGTGGTCAATAACTTCCCAAACTTTGGATTCTCGTACATTTTTCACAAATTGGAGCCTTGATAATCCATACTAACACTTAAAAACCGAAGAGAGACAAGTGTCTCAATTATGCTTCTCACAAGAAATACAAGTGGAACTTCACAATAGGCGCATTCGCCCATTTCCGAGCTTGGTGACCAAAGTCAAGATATCTCCCAATATATTATCTATTTATTTAATTATTGGAAATGGGCATTAAAATGTAAAAAAAAAGATGTAATTTTATGTGATATCACATAATTCAATGAAAGTTTTGCATAATATTGCACACAAGCCACCCATTTTATGCTGTTTAAATGTTTGAGTAGTAAGTGGGGCTCTACCATGATGAATTGATGATTCATTTCTCTTGCTCACAGAAGGCTGAGATAAGACTCGTGATCTATGGTTAGATTATTGTGAGAATGATGGGAGCCATGACTGTGCCATGTGTTGGCACTGTAGCATACTGTAATGCTTCACGAGCCTTCTTTCTTTACTAAAAGTGGTACGTTTAAACAATATAATAATAAAAAAATCTTCGTCCTCGTCGTATCTTACTTCGAAAATATCTTCGGCTCTTTCCAATATAAAACCGTGTATAATAGTTGGAAGGATAGGGGAAAAAAAAACAGGAGTGATATGAAGGAATGGAATACAAGGACCGTGAGGATTAGTTTATCTAGACACTGAAAAAGTTCCAAACAGCCATATGCCGGACATCAGTAGAAAGTAGCCGTTTAGTCCTTTGTGCCAAAGGTGATAAAATGGAAGTATAATGCGGTCTTCATTGATAGTAAAAGGGTACTTTCAATTCAAACATATGTATGCATAATTATACCCTATCTTTTTTATTTTTATTATTTATAAAATAATTAATTTTTACATGGCATAATTTGATTATATGAGGGTAAAACTGGCTTTAGATTCATTGTGTTAATAGGTGGGTAATTCAAAGATCAAGATCTTCTACACCAAGGGAACAGTGTTTAATTGTAGAATTTAAAATTTTACAAGACTAGAGACTTTGGAAATCATAGGGTTGCCTTGAGCTCGGACAAACTGGAGCTGTCGAAGGACCTACACTATCTACGCATTTAACCTACGATTGCAGGCCAAAGTCAGGTCAAGACCGGCCCCAAGGCCTAAAAATAAGTAAATTAGTTTTTTAATTTTCTTTTACGTTGATGACGAACATCCATTGTCAAATAAGCAATATGCAGTATAGCTAAGTAAAGTACACCAACAGACCATAGATGGTTGGTGCATCAATTCTTTTTTTAAATATTTAAATTCAAGAGATGTTGTAAAAAGAAGATATCCAAAAAGGCAAATGCCAATCACTCAAAATAGGTTAATTTATGAGGAATAAAAACAACAAAGTTCATATAACCCATTCTTTTTGTCCTTAAAATAATAATTAGCGACAAAAGGTCGCAAAATAAAGTCCTAAAAATACCTCAAAAGGGGCATTTAAGTATATAAATGTATTATAAAAAATAAAATAAATTGAAGGGTTGGGTAGGGCTAGGCCTAGTACTAATTGAGTTGAGGGCCTATAAAAGATTTGTCCAAGCTAAGCCCTCAAGCTTTTTTTTTTTTTTTTAAGTAAAATAGTCTCTATTTTAAGAGCGTTTTGAAGATCGGGCTTACCTGCCCCTTATTTTGAGGGCTGGATTGACAAGCCTACCCTTTTAAATATAGCCTCCTTTGATGTTGTTTGTTGGATCTTATTTTTCTAATTTCTTATTTTTTATATTAGTAATTGCTTAAATCTCAAAGGAAAATCAGACCCTGTCACATGCCACTTTCTATTTTAAAACACTGCAGAGATCATCATGCTCCTAAGGAGTATAGGTTTTTCTAAAGCTGGACTTTAGTCTGCTTGTCGTAATCCATTTATGAAAATCTAGACTAATTAAAAAATATATAATAGTTTTATATGGGTGATCACCAAATTTAACTTCTATGGGAGTTGAGCCCACCATCAATTTGGTGGTAGGACCTTGATCTGGACTTGCCCACGAGGATCGGGAAAACATATATATGGTCTTAAGTGAGATGTCGGCCATTAATGTATAACTAGTGGCCCTATGAAAAATTATAATGGTTTTTGCAGTCCATCCAAAGCTTTCAGTGAATTCGATGACTCAAGCTTACAGTGAGTGAAGTACAAATCCTCGGTGAGCTCACTTGTTAACAATCTAAAGTCACTAAAAAACAGAACCACCAATCCTTTCAAGGGCATATTTGTGTAGCAGTTACAAAATCCACTCTCCCATAAAAAAGAGTTTTTCGTAGAATCATGGAAAAGTTATTATTGTTAGTATTATTATTTACTTTCCATATGGAAAAAGCAATTGCACTAAATATGATTTTTTTGGTGCTACGGAAAACCATTTCCACTCTCTATACTTTTGGCACAAACCCGAGGGGGCGTCCTCATATTCTCCTTCAATAGGACTTGGCACCACCGTAATATTGACTATAACTATAAGATGGTGTAAACCACATCATTAATTATATGCTAAATCATGTGATATGATCAACTTCAATTTAAGTAAAATCTATAGGTGTACTACTTTGGACATGATTTTTAACAGGTAGGCTCTACCCTAAAGTTACATTTCTTCTCGAAGTCTTAATTCCATGAATGGTCTTCCACATGCTTCCTAGTAAGTGAATGAATGAAACTCCAGTGCGTTCTACCATTGATAATTTGAACCGTTAAAATTGAATGTCATTGCCTCTAGTAGTTTATCTGCAAAGCATAATCTTATGCATTAGTGACATTATCAACCATGCATTTAATATTACAGGAAGGTCAAATCTTATTGAAGTAAAATTTAAAGATATACCACTAGAGGGAATGACATTCAACTTTAGTTGTTCAAATTAAAAATAGGGGGCCTACGGCGGAGTTCCACACATCCCACTCACAGTACGCATATGGGAACTGCATTAGGGATTGAGTGAAATCCTCATAGGACCTAGGCTCGTTTTGAAGATAATAATTAAAATATTTTGGTACTCGTGGTCTAATGCTCTGAAAATATCTAGTTCTTTCCAATATAAAATGTGTATATAAACTAAGGTGGGTGTGATTAGGAAAGAGGAAACTTCCAGGATCCTCACCAGTGGCCCAACGTAGGAAAAAATGAAAAAAGAAAAAACGATACTACAAGGAATATATTTTTTTTTTGTTAGAACTTTGAGAAATACAATCCCAAAGGCTATGATTAATTAGTTTATCCGGACATGGTGAAAAAGTTCCAAACATGCATGAATCGACATTAGTATAAATCACCTATTTATTCCTTGATGTCAAATGATGTAAGTCTGATCTCGTATTGAATGATATATAGACGAAAGGTTTATCAAATAAAATCATGCACACAAGTATCAAATTAAGAAAAGAAAAAATAGTGAAGGAAGTTGGTTGTAAAAGCATGAAAAGACAAAAAAAAAAAAAACTTTTACTCTTAGCTCCCTTCATTTTTTTTTATTTGATATATAATTTTATTTTATTTTACTCTACCTTATAAATAAATAGACTCAAAGAAAAGGTGTGCGGGAGTGGCAATCCTCCGCTTGATATGCCAACTTCATTCAACATGACCCGATAATAAAGGATTTGATGCATTTAATTGCTATTTCTTACCCAATTAACAAATAGGTTGGATATTGGTGGTGAGTCCATCCATTTTACTCAACAAAGTACCCCAACTCCAATCTTGTTCACTCCGACTATAATAACTACAGTATGGCATGACTACTTAGTAAAAACCAACATGGTAATTAAGGATTTAAACTAATCATTTTTTAACTTTGGAATTGAATTTTTTATGATGTATGCAGTGAGGTCTATGACCCAACTATATTGATTTCCCGACACAAATGCACACCAAAGAAATCTGGGGCAATTTCGAATAGATGAAGTGGGGGAGCATGCCCACCCTTATACCACAACCACTGGATCATAACTCCTCACCAAATGCCCTCGGGTTGGGGCACAATATGGCTTATGAGTAGTTTGCCACCAACTTTGTGGTGGGTGCTCTCAAGGGGTAGTATAGTCGGCTAGGACCATAACTCAGAATCGGAGGCTACGGTTTCAAACTCACATTCTTTTTCTTGGGGCCACTTGCTCAAGGGACCCATCCCATTCCAGCATTCCACCCCCAAGACAGCACTAAAAATGAAAGAGGTTTTGACCTATAACTTACCTCTAAATATGGTATTTCCCTCTCCCTTCTCAAATTCTAAATATTTTCCCACACCTACAATTACACTATTTTAGGACTAAAATGCCCATGTTGTGGGAAAAATGAAATTTTGGGAATGGATGCATCAATGAATATGTTTTATGTAAACAACTTAGTACACATATGGGTCCCACAAATTTGTGATTGGTGCTTTGCAATTTCCATATGTTACCATTTTATAAAATCCTACAGCATCTTTCGTAAACGAAGCCTTAATTATATTAGATACAATCTATAAAGCCAACTATATCATCATTTCTCTTGCCTTACGTTTAATTGAGATATGACAATTGACAAAGCCAGGGTTGGTTGTTCATTATTTACCGTAACAATCTAAAAAGCATAGCTAGAGCTGGCACAAATGTGCTTAGATATGTCAAATTGCAACAAATAGGAAATACATAGGCATAATTCTAACAAGTGTAGCCTACTTTGAAAATGTTAAGTTATATAGACCTGAGCTCCTCAATCACATTGTTCCCTGTTTATTTCCAACAAAATCTAGGAGAAGGTGAGAGGACTGATTTCTTGTGGCTGATTGCATGTTCAAGTATGGGTGCAACATCGTGTGAGACAAAGACAGATAAAGAGGAGCAGCGGATGATCACAAGATGATCACAATAGGGCGGGAAACCCTTTCTCTCCACTTGTGCAAAGCCCTCAAATCTCCAAACCCCCTGTTTAGATTTTCTGAGCATTGTGTAAAACCCTCAAATCCCAAAAAGAAGAAAAATGGTTAGATGAGATGAGAGAGAGATAGAGAGAGAGACAGAGAACACACGTGTAGTGCATACAGGACTCACGCTCTTGCTTCTTCTCCTTCCTCCTAGTTTTTCTTTTATTTTTTCTTCGTCGGAGTTGTCATTTCAAAAATAAATTTAGGCAATTTTGTCATTTTCCTTGACTTGAGAAAGTCCAAAATAAATTAAAATTTTTAAAAAGGAAAATGAGAAAACTAATTTTAAAGGTAAGATCCAGGTCAAATCCCTCAAGATGAAACCACCACGCCACGAACCCAGAGCGGTTTTTCAGTGGCTCCCACAGGCGGCAGACATCATGTGCGGGGGCTGCAGCCAGTGGCTCGATATCGAAACGTCTTTTGTCTGTCCACGTTAAACAAATCGGAAAAACAATTGAAGCACCTCCCCTGACCCTTGCCTTCCCTTCTCACTCAATTCGTATGACGTGGAGAGAGAGAGAGAGAGTAAAAAAGTGGGGGCATCTCTTTTTCTCTCACCATTGTCATCGTTTCTATTATTATAAAAAGAGGGCAGGAGCTCACAATCTCAGCTATCTATCTCCCATTCCATTGCATCCACCTCTCCCACTTCTCTCTCCCTCTCCTTCCTTCCTTTTCCTCCGCCTATGTTCTTCCTCCCATTTCTAACTGACACCATATCATCATCATCATGCATTATTCTGCAGCACCACCATCCTTCCATGATCATGCCCTAGATCTTCATGTCATCTTGATCTCAAACCAGGCGATTGCAGTCACGATCCACGTTCCGATGCTCGCAGTTTCTTGACTTGTCTCTTACCACCATCTCTCTTTCTCTCTCTGAATTCTCGTTTATGATCTGTTGCGTGATTTCGCATTTTGATGCTTTCCAACACATTGCTGGAACCAAAAAGTAGTCTTCTTTCAGCTCATTTGCATGCGATCTCCACCTGTATTCATGAAGAATGAATTCCAACCAGCTTATATCTATTGATCCGATCGGATGTTCGGTTCTTCAAAAAGATGAGATTTTGAGCACAAGTTCATCTACAGTGACTGGATTTTTCTTCTGTAAGACTGTCATGCCGTCTCCTCCGGGTAAGAATTCTTTTGATTTCTTCGTCTTTACTTTTTGCTCAGTTGTGATTTTTGTTTGATTTGCACTGAATCATGATTGAAGGCGGCTTAGATTCATGAGATTATTACTTGTTCTTTAATTGTTTATGTTCTCTTAACCACCTTGATTAGATTTGGGCTCTGATGATTAGTGGAGATGTACTCATGTAGTCCTTTTCACTTGTGAATGTCTCTTATGTAGCTTTCTTCAGTCATCATGTAATGGGTTTTAAAGATAAAAAAAGGCTAGATTTTAATGATATGGAGGCTTCACATTATAGTAGTGATGATGCAATGGAACATGTGGATTGTTAAAGATCCTGGCTTTGGCTTTGGTTCCGGCCTTCAGATAATAGAAATCAGTAATAGGCATGTTCTGAAATGGGGATGGGATAGTGGCTGTAGTATGGATTGGAGTTGGCACTAGTTGAGATCAACTTCAGAGAATGGTATAGGAGCATCTTCTTAACCTTTTATTCGTTGGTGTTGCTTCCTTTATGCATTTTCTTCTTTTTTCTCTCTGGTTTTCTCGTCTTTATTAACAAGTCGTAATATTGCATTTTTCAGTACCTTTCTCTTGTACTGTTTGCTCTTTTAATGATAGTAACCATTAAAAAAAAAAAGAAAAAAAGTCGTAATATTGCATTTATAGTAGGAAATACATGATGTTGGTGGGGAAGTTTTGGAACTGGATTGGGAGCTTGATATTTCTATTTTTGTATCTATGATGGCTTCTTTAAGTGGTTGAGAAACTTAATCAAAATAATTGGAAAACCTCTTTGATTTACCCTTTTTAACTTGAAAGGAGCTTATTGTACTACTTTGTGTTTTCTAGACCTCAAGAAGAAAACTTGATTTGATATTTTAGAAATTTGTTTGCTCATGATGAACAAGGTCCCACACTATTCTTTGAGATTTGGTTTAGTTGAGAGCAAAAAATGAAGTTTTTTCCTGTTTGATTATTTTTCATTTTTCAATTGTTCAAAGAATTTAAAGTTGAGCCCAGTACCATCCAGATTGTTCCTTACTACCTGTTTCCTCTAGCATCCCTTATCAATTTTTTCCATTGGTTTTTATGTTAAACAATGATCATACTTCATTGTAATTGTGGGCATCCAGTGAGTTATTTCTCATAGTTCCCTCTATCGGTCTAGTGATTCCCAAAACCATCAGATGAAGCAATAAATTATTGTCACGCGTCCGAATGTATTAGAGGATCATTCTTATGTTTCAATCTCTTATATGTTCTAAGTTATTGTGTTTATTTTAGTTAATTCCAACATAAAATTATGTTTTGATGTTTCCATTTTGACCCTTATGTTTCTTTAAATATGTTTTAAGAAAAAATCTAAGAAACCTTATTGGCTTGATAGAGTACCCTAACTAATATTGAGTCTATTGAGGCTATCAAACCCTAATTAAGTATATACATAAATATATTTAAATCTTTTGAATCAAATATCAGCTAATCCTATTGCTTGAATGTTTTAGTTTTAATAAAGTTAATATTTATTGGAAAAGAACGAAAAAAATAAAAAAATGACTTGGGACAACTGCTTGCTGGTCAACTAATCCTTTTATTATCTGATGTACGTTTAAAAGATAAATTTGCCCTTAAACAAATTAAAATATGCAGTCCATTGGGTGTTTTTTGCCAATTGCGTGTTATATTAGTCAAACAAGAAATCAAGTAGATGATAAGCTAGAATGTTTGGGAAAGGATTGAGTCTAATGTTTGAGAAAAAATTAGAGGGATCAATATTAAATTCACTGAGTTCAACTTTAGTGGATTAGAGAAAAGGGAGGATTATTTGGTCCAAGCTTAAAACTACTTTGTACCATAGTGTGATAGTTTTGATTTCTAGGAGAAGCTACTGAAAATAAAACGTTG
Source organism: Persea americana (assembly GCA_029852735.1). NCBI lineage: Eukaryota > Viridiplantae > Streptophyta > Magnoliopsida > Laurales > Lauraceae > Persea > Persea americana. Next base: position 54,716,291 of record CM056813.1, on the reverse strand, counting down.
GGGTTGGGAGGATAACTTGTAAGTTGTAACCATAGTCAAGATTAGTGCAGCGTGGGTAAGCTGGAGACAAGCTAATTGAGTGTTGTACACTTGTAAAAGTGCTGGGTGTCGGTTAAATTAGATTGACATTTTTATAAGAAGATAGTCCATCCATCTGTATAGATATTATAGCAATTGGTTCCGGCTTTCAATTTTGACCACGAAATCCAATTTTTTGACTATTTTAATTCCTTAAATAGTTGTTTCTGCAAAACTGTTTGATAACTATTATTCCGTTCTTTCTTTATCCAAAGCTGTTCCATAACCATTTCCTTGTAACTTTGTGCAAACTCTCTCTCTCTCTCTCTCTCTCTCTCTCTCTCTCTCTCTCTCTCTCTCTCTCGCTTTCGCACACACACGAAGCTCTCTTCCGTCACCAAGCTTTCAAAGCCCAAAATGATAGATTTTCATAGAAAACTATTCATATCTCTAATGCTTCTATGACCACATCCACCTTTAAATGAATTAAGAATGATGCATAAGAGTAAACTTTGTGGGTGGCTACAACAACAGAGAAAATCAAGGATTACCGTTTGAAATGGTTTGGGTATGTGCATGAAGATTGGGAATAGAACTTTTGTGTGCTTGGTTGAAATGTTATTAGTAGAAGGAACTACTAGAGTGGAGAGACCAATTAAAGCTAGCAATGAGATAGTCAGAAATGACATCTAGAATATGGATGGTGTAAAATAGAATTCAAAAAGTCGTCTCCATATTTTTGACATCAGGTTCTGATGTTGATGAAATAACATAAAAGACCTCTATTATTCAAACAACACTCCCTCAAGTTGGAGCATTGTTATTGATCACACCCAGCTTGCTTTGAATTTCTTTGACATTAGATTTTTTTACAATCTTCTTGAAGGCGCTATCAAACTAATCTTTGAACTTAAATGTGGTGTTTGAATGATATTAGTTGATACCTCCCTTACAAATGACCGCAGACTTTAGGTGTGTTGTTGATTGAGATTTGAACTTGATTAGGCCCCGAAATGGACCTACCAGCCGTGCGGGACTATGCCCTCCCATGTTAGGCCCAAGCAGGCCCATCATATCCTAGCCACTCCAAGAGCAGCCTGGTCGGACTCATCCATCCAGCTAGGCTCAATAGCGTGCCATCCCGCTTGTGGTGTGCAACCCATTCGGGCCTTCGCCCGGCCTATTTGCTAATCTTAGTGAGGGGCGTTCCAAACCCAAACTATTTTAAGTATAAGCTCTATTTTTACTATCATTTAATGGTTAAGATTATTTGTTTTGTAGTCTAAGTTTGATGGATGGACTAGGTTCATCCTACAACTTTATGTTTCTGAACTTTATAAGAAAATTGATATCAACCAAATATTGGTGACTAGTGAGGATAGTTGTGATGGCTGCGAATACATTTATTATGACAAGTATAGCGGTGACGGTGATGGAGGCATTATCGGCAATGATTTGTGGGCTTTAGTGACGTGGAAGAATCTATTAGCACCTAAGAAGCTCAAGAAGAGAGGTTGGCAGTAGACCAACATTTTGTACACTACTTGCTCCTTCCAAGGAAAGGTTTGTGGTCATTGTTGACATGGTAGTTGCTAGAACGTGATTTTGCAAGACACAGAGAATCAAACACAGTTACAAGTGGAGATGCATCCTTCACACAGTCTCTCATGGTGCAAAAAGGGCGGGGAGGTAATCATCATGCACTACTGTGTTGTTTTTCCTGAAATGGACGCATGCCACATGTTATTGGGCCTGCTGTGGAAATTTTGATAATCGAACTGTGCATGATGGGTATTGCAACACCTCTACCAGAAGGAGGAAGTTGGTCTCAAAACCTTTGTTGAATTATCTACAATCCAAGATTTCTAATTAAGAGGTGTAAACTGTAAACCTATTGCCTCAACCAGAATTTATGAAGACAATGGAAATGAAGAATTTGTTGATTGGAAAGGATGTCAATGTGGTCCCATGTCTAATTTACTCACACCATTATGCAAGGAATTTACAGACATGTTTTGGGGTGCTTCCTGTGGAATTTTCCCCCATGCGGACATAAAACATTTTGTAGATTTAACTTCCGGAGCCAGTTTGCCCACTCAGAGCCTATTAGATGAGCTTGAAGGAACATAGGGAAATGAGGAGACAAGTGGTGGAACTAATTGAGAGGGGCTACATAAGGGAGACCATGAGCCTGAGATGGACAGTCAATGGTGAATGTGCATTGAGAGTAATGCCATTAGGTGGATCACCATTAAATATGTATTCCTTGTACCCTGTTTGGGTGATATACTTGACATGTTGGTAGGCAAAGGCCTTAAAAATTTACCTTAAGATTGGATACCGCCAACTTTGATTCTGCCCTGGAGATGGGTGGAAAAACGCAATTGAGGTGCGGGAGGGACCGTAAGAATGGCAGGGCTGGTTGACGCTAAGCACCTTCACGAGAGCAATTAATTAGGTGCTTCGACCCTTCATTGCCAGACTTGTACCTTATATTTTGATGAATCAAATTTCCTAGATAACAATTCCATCATTGAACCCTCATGGCTTCTCTAGGGAAAGCATTTGATACTTTATTTATGGGTGAAAATTATATACAAACCCAAAGAAGTGCAATTTGAGGTGTATGAGATATTTTCCTTGATTTTTATGTGGTAAATGTAGCTGGCATCCCGCTTGACGATGAGAAGGTGTGGGCCATTCCCCAATGGTCTACTCCTAGTTCTTTTGGTCATGACATATAGTTTCTTTAGAAATTTTAGCACTGTGGCAGCACCTATGATTTCCTATTTGAAGAAAGGACTATTTATTTGGTTTTGGGGGAATGGATGAATGTTTTAATGAAATAAAAGAGAAGCTGAGTCAAGCACTTGTTCTGGCACTTTCAAACTTTTAGAAAATATTTCAAGTGGATAATGATGCGTTTCACATTGACATTGGGGCGATTATTAGTTAGGAAGGGAAGCCTTGTTGCTTATTACAATGAGAGACTAAGTGGCTCAAAATTGTGATATTCCACATATGGTGTGGAGTTCTATGCAATTGGGCATCATTCTTGTAGGACTTCATATTCCACTTTAAGGCATAAAGTGGGCAGTGGGCACTGAAACCGAAGTGGCTGATTCCTTACTCCGGATAGTGATTCTACTAGCTATTCTGTAGACTTGTATTGTGGGGGTTCGATTTTGTTATATATACACCTGTGCGCACCTTGGTGGGCTCCACACTTGGGAGGTGGGAAGGTGGGGGATAGAAAGATTTGGATGGGCCCTACCTCTCTGTACAATTTCTGGCCCGCTAGATAATCCTAACCTCTTGTTCCGAGGCCCCAATTTGACAGTTTTATATCAAAGAAAAATCCAATGGTCCAGTCCCAATGGATCAGTGTGAAAAAAAGGGATCGATGACATTCAGGGGGTGGTGATGTGTGGTCCATTTGGATCGGTGATCTGGTGGGCCCCACTAGAAGGTGTGCAATGGATCATATATGGGCCCAACTAGGAGGTGTGCAGTGGTTCATTCATATATATATGGGCTTTGTTCTAGTGAGAACTGTTCTCACGTAGTCACCACGATAACTTTCTATGGGGCCCATTTGTGGGTCCCATCTAGGGATGGGACTAGAGGGGATGGAAAGATTTATGTGGGACCACCTCAAGTATCAATTTTGACCCCAATCCCAATCCCAATCCCATGCCCCTAACCCCTTCATCTGTGGCCTACGAATTTAATGGCTTCATATTAAGAAAAATGCAACCCTCCATCCAACGGTGTAGTCCATTCGGATGGGTGCCAAACCTTTGGATTAGTGACTATCAGGGGGTCCTTGTTTGTGCATGGTTTGGATTGGTTGCTAGGTGGGCCCCTCCAATAGCTCTCGTGGAAGCACCGTGAGAACTGGTTCTCACTTGTGAACATGGATGAAAATATCGGCGGCTATGCTATGATATATCAGCCGCAGCGGTGGCCACGCTACGGCCGATTTACCGGCCATCGCACCCGTAGCGGCCACTACGGAGTGAGAAAAATTCCTACTTTCCAAATTTGAAAAAAATGCATAATAAGACTTATTTCTTTTCTTCTTCTCTCCAAATAACATTTCTACACAACTCTTCTATCCTTTTATGTTGAAAAGAACATAAAAAAGCACATGATCTCACCGAATTACAGTCGATACAGAGAGTTCTTCACAAGGATTCTTCTCTAAGTACATCATATTAGACACCCCCTATGGTAGATGTATTTTTTTCTCTAGGTACTCTTAAGTCTTAAGTCTTGACTTCACGATATAGTTTTTTCTTTTATGAGCCTTTCATTAGTTTCTAAGTTAGCATAACTAAGCAACATGAGCACATGTGAAAAAAATGATCATTACTATTATTTTCTATTAATACAGCGATACAGGACCTCATACAATGAGGGGACCACTACGCCCCCTTATCTTAGTTACTTTTACGAAATTAAAAAAGAAAAAGCCATTTTCTCTCATTTTCCAATATTCTAGATTTTCTACAATTTTTTCATATTTTTTTGACCATTTTTCCAAATTGCACCACGCTGCTACGTAGCGCCACTATTGCTATTTTCATCATTGCTTGTGAATATTTCCCTATATATGTAGAGCCACCCTCCGCCAAGCACCATCCATGAGCACACCCATTTTGGGCTCACGTGGGGCCATGCAAATCATTGGGAGTAGGGGGATCGAAAGATTTAAATGAGACATAGGGGTATATGGAATATCAACCCTATTAGATCCTCTTATCCCTTTCATCTATTGCCCTTATGTTTTTGTGGTTTTGGAAGGCATCATTTTATTTTATTTTAATCCAATAGTGAATAGTTTGATGAGTGGTAGCTGCGGGCTTGTGACAATTCATTGGGGGTTGGTTGGGTTAGGGAGTGTGAGGGGGGTGGTCCCATGTGCCATGTGTTAAAAAAAGGAGCATGCTCATGGATGTTCCTCCTAAAAGGGTGCTCACTTGAAGATTTCCCATATGGCCGCTTTCTGCCGAGCACCATCCATGAGCACCTTTTTTTTTTTTGAGCACACATTTGTTGGGCTCATCTGTGTTGCAATTTTGGTGAGATATTGGCTGGTATAAAGACATAGAATTGGTGTTAATTCATGTTTCATGATGTTTTTGTTCCATGGCACTAGGTTATGTGTACGGGATTGTTCTTTCCTAGAAAATCCAGTTGAAGAAGTTTGTTCAAGCTCATTATAGGTCATGAAGGTGGAGATAAGACATAGGCATTGCCTGAAGAAGAGTATATTGGTGTATGCTATATTCTTATGTTTTGCTAGATATGCGGAGGGTTTTTGCATTGTCAAGTTGGCCATGGATGGTGCTCAAAATGCAGGTCTACACATGCCTTTGCAAGTGCCTATTTCTCCTTGGGAGGATGTGAGCATGGACTTTATCTTGGGGGCTACCAAGGGCCTAGTGAGCTAACAGCTATATGTGCTGTTGTCAACATATTCTTTTAAAATTGCTCACTTTCTACCTTGCCTAAAAATGCACAATGCTTCTGACACAGTCAGGTTGTGCTTCTCTGAAGTGGTGATGGTACTTGGTTTTCCAAAGAGGGTCACATCTTTTTGTGACAGCAAATTTGTGGGGCATTTTTGTAGCTGACTGTGGAAGCTGCTAGGGACTAAGCTGTGCTTCAATAGTATCTCTAATCCTTAAATCGATAGGGGAAGTGAAATTGTGAACTGGAGTCTTAAAAACATTGTGCGTGCTTTTGCGAAAGGATAGTTGTGGAAATGAGACAAGTTAGTTATCATAAGCTGAGTTTGCATACAATTGATCTAAGGAATGGACTATAAAAAAATGTCCATGCAAATTGTTTATGATGCCACTCCTATGAACATGGTGTATACCAAGCGTTGGAGCTTATAGTGGGAGCGGAAGAGCTGGCTGCTAACATCAGGTGGGTGCACAAGTATGTCAGCTGACAGATAGAGAAGAGCAATGCCACATACAATTAAGGAGCCAACAAGCATTGTCCAAGGTGGCCTTAGAGTGGGGAGATCTTTTTTGGATCTACATGAGAAAGAAATGGTTTCCATGGGTGAGTACCCAAAGCCCCAGTGAGAAGAATTAGGCCTGTGCATTGTGTTGGCTAAGATTAATAAGCTTCCTACAGGCTTGAACACTTCCAACATGTTCAATGTTGCGGACCTAACTCCCTACGAATGGCTGAAAATGTGGGTCAAGCAAAGTCAAAGTTGAATTTCTCTTGAATGGCAGAGGATGATGCAGTGGCCTTGTTGGATGAAATAGAAGAACTGGTTCTAACTACATGGCCCAATGGGACCAAAACAAAGGGTTAAGGGCCCAAAACTAGCCAACAAGCCTTATGGTGGGGTTTGGACCTAGTCAGGCCAATGATAGCCATTTAGGCTCAAAATGTCATCTTTGTTTTCTGGCAGGCCCAACAATTGTCAGGGGTGTAAATGAGCGCAATCATTCTTTGCCCAGCTTCAGCTTGTCTTGAACACTAATTGTGCCAAGCTTGACAAACTTGAATCGAGTTTGAACTTTAGGTTTTATTAGAAATTGAGCCGATTAACCCCGAGCTTGAGCTTGGCTTGACAATAGATAATTAGCTTAAGCTTAACTCAAAGCTCATATATTTTTTACTATATACTTATTGGGCTTGACTAGTAAATGGCCAGACATTTTTGTTTTGTTGAAGGAAAAAAAGAAATTGCTCCTCTGATTGGGGCGGCCAGTTTGGGCATGACAATCAAGGAGGGTGGGTCATGGAAAAGTTTGGATGTACATGAGGCTTTGGGTCGTAACCATTAGTTTTAAGTCCTTCAACTTTAATGGTTGTACACCATGTAGGGTTTTTTTTTTTAATTGTGATAAAATCTAATGGTGAATAATGTCTGGAACATTGTAAAATTTGGTCTTTTTTGCAAATCATTGTGGGGCTGGGTTGGATCTAATCTACATCACCATTACTAGCATAGAGGTTAGAAAATCGCATTAATAGGTGATGATTTCAGAATGCATCAAGTTCTTGGAGCATGAGAATATAGAATCATCACTGATTGCGCGGGCAATGTCAAGATGAAAGATTTTGATATGAGAAAATAACCAATCTTTGATATAAAATGGGATCTGGATACCATATTGGGCATGTGGCTTATTGTTTGTTTACATATGATTTTCTATTTCACAAGGAGGTCCAGTGCGTATGTTGCAATCCCATATAGATTGTAAAATGCTTAAAGGGTGATGGTGATGATGATGATTAAGATGATCTATGACATACTTTCTATGAGAAATGAAAATGCCTCTACTTGACTGAGCGACCTCAATTCCAAGGAAATACCTAAACGGGGTGGATATCTTTGATATCATGTAATCTTGTCAATTACATTTGTCTCAATAGTGCCTCTAGCATTGTCTCTTGTCACAATGATATCATAAGCATTTAAAAAGGATATAATGGTTTCATCCCTTTTTACAACAGAACACCTTGTGATTATTTTTGAGCGAAACTAACATCACTTGAACAGACTATATTTTTTCTGGGGAAAAGCATTGCCAGATTTTAAGGATTGTAAACCGTAAAGTCATTCTTGGAGAGAGTATTACAACGCAAAGTGGGCTGCTGACTAGTTGTTCCTTTTAAAAGCTTGATATGCAATCACCTATTCAAGATTAAGGTGCTGAAATTTTATAGGAAAGCAATTAACAACATTCTAAAAAATATCACTCATGGTTGAGTAGTGTTGGAACTTTAGTTTCACACGTGCCAAGGGATCGATCCTGGGTCTCCAAGTTTAAGGTATCACTTGTGACCAGTAGTCCAACATAGCCCAAAAAAAAAAACATTGAGACAATGAGTTTGGAAATAAGATATGAATGCTAATGACGTGTTGCTTGGATGCCAGGTTATACTAAACAAGTTCCCCAAACTATATGTGGAATACAGAAGGGAGGCAAAGTACACATTTGAAAACCTCATGATGGAATGTAGAATTTCATAAGGTTATTGATGGAAAAACCTTTTTCATAGAGTGGCAAAAACCACTAAAGCATAGAAGACCTAGAAGGGTACAGTGTATTTATTTCTTGATCAGTCTGAAGGCTATAATTTATTGAAGTGAGATGCTAAGAATGGCATAAGGTTAGGTACTAGAGATGCCCGTAAGCTTATAAAAAATCTTATGCCTAATTTGGAACTAAACAGGGAAGAGATACCCATAAGCTTGGCAAGGCAAGATAAGGGAAACCTAGAGACCTTGACTTAGTATGGTGTATCAAAGATGAAAATTAAAAGGTATTGGGGAAGAAAGCAGAGAAAGTTATAATAGGAATTGTGTTTCCAGGACCTGTTAATGGAGGTTTTGAGTTTTATGAGGTTGACTATTGTCGTGTATTGGAATTGGATTAAGGTAGCACAAACAACGTGTTGGGAAATTAGGCAACAGTTTTAGAAGTGTGCGGACTTGGTTGAGAAACCATGTAGTCATCCTTACCTTATTGTGATATCCAAGTCAAACTTTATGTTTTTTTTTTCTTATTTGCAACTAGATATCTAAACCCATCACACTGCACTCAATTATTTTAATTTTAATAGACCCATCTTCCCTTTTCTCGAGTCCATTTTAACTTTCACTCTATGCATACTAATATGATCTACTAATACTCAACCCATTTGACTAAAAACCCTTTTTCGAAAACCAAGTTGGATAGATTTGTGCTATCCAGTATTTGGGATCAATATGCGGGGAGGAAGCTTTGCATGATCCAATAATCAGTGTCTGCCTAAAAAGTCCAAGCTGGATAGATTTGTGCTGTCCAATAATTAGGATCAATTCTTTCCTCCATCCTTAGCCACAATTTTTCTAAAGAATCGTGTCCAATCAAAATAACTCTATAGTTCTAGATACCAGTGAAGCAGTAAGGGAACCATCCCCCTTGTCCTTTGAAAATGCATTGCTCAAAATGCAAGGTCTCAGTGCAGTGAAACAATGGAGGCATGAGGGTTCAGTGCAGGTTGGGCTCCTTCCTGCTCTTCCCAGAATTAAAAGCTTTGAACGGTAGTTTGATGGAATGGAAAAGAAAAAAGAAAAAGAAAAGAAAAGAAAAGAAAATTAAACAGATGAAAAGATTGATTGTTTAGTTGAGGAAAAAGAATCCTTATGGACGAAATTGGTGAATTGGACTGGTGAGAAGATCAATCACCACCCTCACTTGAGGAAAGGGGATTTTTATTCTTAGAATAGTAAAAGAAGATTAAATTCTATCCATTATAGAGCACTGTGAAATCTCTTGGAGGCATTGGTTGCAGGCCTTATGGTTGAAGGAAGGGCATAGAAAAAGACAAGCTTCATTTTTCTTTTTGGTACAAGAAACAAAATCTTCTATAATGGAATAGAAAATGCAAGAAGTTAGCAGAGTTATATTGGAAAATTGAAAATAGAGGGTGTGGAAGTTAAGAGGAGAGTTAATTTTTATGAATCTATAAAGAATTGTGGGTGAGGCCACAGCTCAGTGGACTAAGCAACATTATTCAGAGTAAGTGGACCGAGCGGTCTTTGTGATTGAGAGAGGTAAAGCTCTTGGTCCAGACATGTTTACGCTGATCTTCTACCAAGATTACGAGGTGTCTATAAACTGGGTCTTCTGGAAATATTTGCTGAGCAGAGGAGGGATCCACATGAGTATGGAGTCCACCTTTGTTACCTAACCTAAAGGAAGATTCAGACCAATCAACCTCATGGGAAGTTTGTATAAAATCATCTCAAGGGTGTTGGCCAATAGACTTAAAGATGTAATGGCTTTCATTATTAGTCCTCTCCAGGTGCTTTATACAACGCAAATTTTGGAGAATGACTTTATAGCTAATGAAAGCATTTATAGTAGGGTGGGATAAGGAAATCCATGGATGCTTTAGAAAGGGCTTATGATCATATTGATTGCTCATTCCATATCTTTAACAAAAATGGGCTTTGATGAAAATGGAGAGGATCTGTGAATGTATCTCATAGGCTCATCACCGTTCTTATCAATGGTTCGTTGAGAAGCTTCTTCTCAAGCTTTAAAGGATTAAGGATTAAGGAGAACTGATACCCTATCCCTTTTCCTCGTCAAAATGGTAGTAGAGGGACTAAGTAGGCTGCTCCAAAAAGCATGCATCTTGTGCTTGTTCAAAGGTTTTTAGGCAGGTTTGCTGTCTTTATTCATAGTGCATCGTCACTTTGTAGACGACACTATCATGTTTTGTGATGCTTCTTCTCTCCATGTTAAAAACTTAGCTAAAAGTGTTGTGGTGCTTTGAAGCAGTGTCAAACCTATGGTTGAATGTGGCTAAAAGCTCAATGGTGGCGTGGCTGGCTACTCTGTTGTTGAGATCTTGGTAATTTCTATAGAAGGCATCTTTTCCATTTGTTAACTTGGTCTACCTCTTGGTGTGAACCTAGAGTCCTCTGCTTGGGGGGTTTGGTTGTTAGTTCTAAAAGAAATTAGCCTCGTTCAAAAAATCTTGCTTGTCTCACTGTGGTTGGATTACTCATTAGATCCAACCTTTCAAATTATGAAGTCTCTATTTACTACTATTCAAATCCTTGCAAGAGTAGTTAATTGGACTTTGGTTTGAGGATTGGATAATGCGTTCTTTTGATTTTTATAATGCTGTACCTTTAGTAAAGGATGCGACCTAGGTTTGTATTTTGGGTTAAGATTTGATTTGGGCCTGAATTTATACATCTCGTTTGCATCAGGTTTGGTTGGTTTGAAGGCGGTTTGAACTAGATTGATATTTTAAATTATAATATTAAGTTTGGCCGAATTTTGACTTGACTCATCTGAGTTGCACATTCTATTAGTGCCTTAAGCTGGTGTTAAGGCTTTGCTTCGCCTTGATGTTGTACTTAAATTTGGTAAATCAGTACCATATCATCAACAAAAAATGATCCAATACAAAAGGAGAAAATTTCATAAAGATCCTAACATTTTTGTCAATTTTCAAAAGTGTGTATTGTGAATTGCTTATTTCAACGAGATTTAAAAGTTTTCCATCCATCTTTCAATTAGATACTCTCCGGTGGCCAACCCTCGTTGCTAGTGAGTTTTTCCGCAATTTTCTTTCATAATGAAGGAATTTCCCTTGATTGAAATATTTTTCTAACTCATGTCCCCTGTTTTCCCTCTAGGTTCTATTTTTTTTAATTTATCTCCAACCCAACAGCACCCACGTCCCCCTTTCCCTTCACCAGCCGCTGGCAGTTTGGTGGATGTGGGTGGCTACCGGTGGTTGCAGGTGGCCTGTGAAGTAGGTGGAGGTGGGTGCTGGTGGGTTTGGGGTGGAAGATATGAGAATGAAAAGAGAGAATAAACTAGAAACACTAATTTCTTATTTTAAAGAATGGTATTTCAGTTATTATGAAAAATTTGGGAAAGAACTCACCGGCAATGGGTTTGACCACCGAAGAGGACCTATTTGAAAGAAAACTGGAAAACTTATCAACCTTTTTGATATAAGAAATTCATTAGACCCCTTTTTTGAAAACTGACGAAAACTTTAGGATTTTTAAAAAATTTCCCAAAATTAATTGATACATTGGTTTATTTGGTCATCAATGCACCCTGTTTGTTTACTTTTGGAAAAAAGAAGAAGAAGAAAAAAAGAAGTAAAAATGCATGCTGGTTGCTTAATTACCTACTAATAGAAATGGTTATGCTGGGTTGGTGGTAAATATAATGGAAGTGACTATCAATATTCACCTTTCATGGTATATTGACTGCGATCTTCTCCCTTACGGAAGTAATCCCACCAGATTGTGGAAGCTTTTGTGTTCTTTACTGTTTACCATACTCCTTTGCCAGTTTCCTTTTACCTCCAGGCTCCAAAACCCTTTCCAGTGGCCAAACCTGCACTTCCCTGTGAGATGATGTGAAATCTCACGTCCCCCACATGACTAGCCTACATGAAGCTATTAGAACTTAACCCTTTTTGTTGAGCAAATGGCTGTCCAAATGGGGAGATATTAAATGCCTGTTGTCTTCCATAAGTTAGTTACTGAGAGTTAGGTGTTATCAGAAAGTAATGCAAGTGTTTGTATTTAGTCATCGTGTTGGCATAAGTTTATATTGTGCAACAAACCGTGTTATCTTCCACAAGGTGATTCACATTTACATCTGGTACCGTCGTCGCGTGAATCGCCCTTTAAGGAAAATATATAGGATCATGCCTACACTATCCTACTCAGCAGTCAACCGGCTTATGAGCTTAGCTTGGTCTTAATTTTGTGCACATCCCTGCAGGTTTTACTCATTTAATTATGATTTAGAAGGTTTTAATTCAAGATGAAATGCCACATACACAAAATTGAAATATATAAGTTTAATATCTGGTAAAAAAACCCTATACTTGTAAAACCCCCAAAATTCCAACACTAGATAGCAACATCCCAAAATAACCCTAGATAAAAGCCCTTGATGTTGGATTGTATTCAAAACAGAGGAGTAAGAAGCCCTTCATTCAAACTAGGCAACCTTTTGGAGACTAGAATTTGCTCCACTAAAATCTGAGAGGCCTGAATTCCTTTTGGCCTGTTCTCAGGAAGACTGTAAATTAAGCGTCATTGCCATTTGGTTTTATTTCGCTTGACAGAAATTGAGAAAGTTTCCTAACTCCTCATTAGTCCTTGGTAAGTGTATTGTCACCATTTCTTTAGAAACAGGAGTAGATTCCATTATTTTGAATATTCTTGTCGGCCTTATTTTTGTTTGAAATTTTGATGTGGTCCAAATAAAGAAGTGTAGACCCATCCCAACTGAGTATAAGTCAGGTAGCATTAACAACCCGAACCTAAATGGCCCAACCCAACCATAGTAGAACCCAAATGAAAATTGGTTAGGTCAGTCAGATTTGGGTTAGAGCCAGCCCAACTTGTATCCCTAGTTTATATGCTAGCCCTGAGAATGCTAGAGGAGATGGGACTCGAGTTTTTATATGGTAGCTTGAACTTGGATTTTAATATTCTTAGGAGTTCATGTCTAGAGGAACTTGTTTCCTCCTGTTATAATTTCTGTTTTTGGTCTGTATTCATTGCTCCAGTCTGATGGCTTTAGGAATTAGGCGTGAACAAAGTGCTGTTACTAAGATAGTTGCCTACTTTTCTCAAATTAATCACAATATCCTGCAATTTCTTTTAAATTTGAGTGACATCTTGCCTGTGCTATTTGTGATGATATGTTGCTAAGCCCACTCGTGTCTTGTCATCTATATGTTGTCACATAGGTTGCCAGATCCAATCTACTCATCATTGAGCTGACTGTTTAGATTCCCTTAACCAGAAAGTGCACTAATTAGGTGAACTGCACTCGTCCTGAAGGTGGATGCTCTCTTAGGGCCCGTTTGGCATTTTACTTCTAAAACAAAGTGGAGTGAAGTGAAATAAAAAGAGGGAATAAAATATAAGTGGGTTATGATGGTATTTTGTTTTTAGTTGTTTGGGATGGAATATTTTTGACTTTTTATATGGGGAAATGGAGTTTTTATTTTATTTTATTTTATCTTTTAGTGAATAAAGGTAGTTGCTTTTTGACTTTTTTAGAAAAAGGAGGGAGTTTTGAATTAAAGTGCTTTAGATTTGATGCTTAACTTGACTTGACTTGACTTTACTTGATAAGTAAAATGATCAAATGGGCCCTTAGGCATCCACTACTTGTACCTTCTACAGATGTTTGATCACAAAATGAGTGGATCATCCTGGGTCACATTATGGTTGGATCAGCCCAATTTTGGGCCATGATTTCCGCATGTTGAATTTTTGACAAGTAGTTGGATATTCCACTGTATAATTGATTATGCATCATACAAAGGTGGTCAATTGAATTTGAGATTTTGCATCTCTCTCTCTCTCTCTCCCTCTCTGTCTGAGCATGCCATAGGACCCAAAATTTCTCTTTTAACTATATCATGGGATCACAATGTCCTAAAATCGTTCTTTGGGAAGCACTGCATCTCCTTTTATGGTTGATAGAAGTCCTGCAATTCTTATTGCGGGAAGTTTATATCCTCAAGTGTTAACTCTGTACATTGCTCTGCTCTGATACACAGTCAAAATTGATTTTTTTTTTTTAACATATATCATTTTGGTTGGTCTTAGTTCATGTTTCTTGTTACTTTTTTTTTTTCTATCTTTTTGGTACAAACTCCTTTTAATTATGAAATTGCAGGCAATTGATGGGAGAAGAGCTTTCAAGATTAAGCGTTGAGGATCTATAAACTCTAGAGAGTAAACTGGAAATGAGTTCACGTGGTGTACGTATTAAGAAGGTCCTAACACCGTGTGCTGATCATTCGTTGCTCTTCAGAATATTACATGCAATTCTTAATCTAGTCTTTAACCTTTTTAGGACCAACTTTTAATTGATGAAATTCATGAGCTAAATTGAAAGGTCTTTCTTAACATTGGAGGACACCATCTCTTGTGCCTTTTGGTTTAGCTACAACTTCAAGGAGCCAATTCAGACTGATTATTTCTTTCAGGGGAACATCATTCATTGAGAAAAGATGGAATTATATTAGAAAATATGAAATCTTCTCCCATATTTAAATCTTCTATATGCTTGATGAACATGGGAGGGAAGGATCCAATTTCATTTAAGCATCCATTGTATGAATTGATTCCTTATTGTGATGCTTTAGCAGTTGCTTCTTGTTTGTTCTTATATGAGTCTTGCTAGCATTGGTGATGATGTGGAGGTATATAATAATGAGTAATTTCATACACTGACCACAAAATAAAATATGGGCCTCAGTGACGCCCAATAATTCCCATCAAGGACTATGACTTTGAATTCCATACTTGAGGACACTTGACTCAGCAGGTGCTTTATTATTTCTACACAGTTTTACAAAGATTATTGGTTCCTTTTGATCAATCACACCATAACGAAAGGGCTTTTTGCGTCTGTTTCCCGATCCTGCTCTAGCTTAAGTGCCACATACTGCAAGTAGAATGTTGCAACCATAAGATGGTATTGACGATAGATGTGGTATAATCCTTCCGTTCCATGTTCCATTAATCCTCTAGTTCACTGCAGTGCAGCTGGAGTCTGCTGGAATCTTTATGTTATCACTACTGTGATTAAAAAGAGAGATCTATTTGTATTTATGAATTTGCAAGATGTCAAAGTAACGAGAAAGGTTTACCCCAACTTCATAGCTGTTGCTGGCATCTCATTGATTTGCTGCTGAGGCTGGCTTAGTTGAAGATTGACAGGTACATGCAAATCCTCTCCATCTGTAAATCTGATTGTAATAGACGAACTTTGGTTCACTCCTTCATTTGATTCCCTTGTTCCATAAACCTGAGATTACAATGTCTATGCTTAGGCTGTCACATCATAATCCTCATATTTTGGCATGTATTCAAGGAGAGGGAAGTTTAAGTGAATGGGTTGGTTTCTTAACTTCTATTGGGAAATTTTACAGTTTACAATGTTGTTTTAGTTGGCTAAATGAAATAATGCATACCTTCCTATGCAATTCCATATTTTCTTCCCGAATGAGATTTACCTTCTTGTACAATTCCATATTTTCTTGATGAAAGATGTTCCCCTGAAAACAGTAATCAGTGAGAGTTAGCTAGTTGACGTTGTAGTTAAACCAAAAGTCGAAAAAGAGAGTATCCATTGTTAGGATAGACCTTTTGGTTTAGTTCTTGAATTTCACCAATTAAAAGTTGGTCCTGAAAAAAGTTAAAGACTATATTAAGAGATGCATTCATTATTTACAAGACTAAGGAATCATCATAAAGCACTTGATGTTAGGACCTTTTTCATACGTACACCACGCAAACTCATTTCCAGTTTGGTCTCTAGAGTTTGTAGATCCTTAACACTTAATCCTGAAAGCTCTTCTCCCATCAATTTCCTGTTTCATAATTAGGCTAAGAAGATATTATTCAAACTAGTACTTGTGTACCATACTGTCTGTAATGCCAAAAGCTCTTTATTTATTTTTATTCCCATTTCTAATTGAACATGAGTAGCACATTGAATCATGCTTGTGTAAGGATTGCTTATTATGAATAAGAAAAGCGTTCTTCTTTTTGTTTACTATGAAAACATTTGTGTAAATGATACAATTTCTATTTCTTAATAGTTTTATACGGCGATCAAAATATAACTAGATTTGTTTTCGTCTGCAAATATATATTACCTTTATTAGTGATTTCCTCAACCTTTCTGTATTTTAGGAACCCATAACCACTTCAGTTAGGAAGAGTGGACAAACATACAAGGTAGACCTCCATGGCTTCTGTGTATTAGAATTAGTTGAAAGCGACACACCATCGTGAACTTGTGAGTCCCAAGATTGGCTTGCATTTTTTGTTTCTGGTTTAAAGGATAAATTTTTTCTTCCTATATTTTGATCTTTATATCAGAAAAAAACATTCTTTAGCTTATTCAACAGCCACGGAAGGGTCTTCATTATCTTGACTCCAATACAATGAGGGCAGGCATTACTCAAAGGAAGATATTTTCCTTTCACATTTCCATTGGATTTGATCCTGTGCACATGGCTTAATTTTTTTGAAATTCCTTGCATGAATTTCCTAGCTTTTGCTGGTTTAACCATTTGTGGACGAATTTTGATGGCACCCTCAATTAAATCGTGATTCATGATTTTGTAGTTAAAGTGAGTGAGGTTTTCATATTTGCACTCAAAACTCTAAGCAGCCAACATGTTCTGCTGTTGTGTTTTTAACTAATCAACTTTATTATTACCAAGTATAGGTGCATTTAGATTGTTGTAAGACGTCTTAATCCATTTATCTGCGATGAGGTATATTTGTGTTTGTTCTATTCTTTATTCTTTCTTTTTCATCTTTTCTACTTTTTGTGTCATAGATATCAATAGAGCCTATCGCTCATAATTCTGTTGTACTACCATGCTGATAATTACGTTCACTAGTAATGCGGTGGGACAAGATTTGCATCTGAGTTTTTCTTACTCCACTAATGTCAAGTTCAATCGTTACTGGGATAAATTTGGCTCACAGAGCAGGGTCAACTTGGATGAGAGTCTGAGATGGAGAATCTTGAAGTAAAACAGTTATTAAATTGTTACTGATTGTTACTGCAGTTTTTAGTTTTTACTGACCGTCCACTGCCTTGTAACAATTCCACTTACTGATGCAATCAGTAAGGTTCTTTTCCCTATTGGTGATGGCCTCATGTAGGCAGTTTTTGAGGATAGGGGGTTTGAAATTCATGATTACCTACAACTAGAAGTGCTTTTGTGTTCAATAAAAAAATGACATGTTTTACACATGATAGATTTTCTAAATTTCAACTATAAGAATGTTGTCAGTTTCCTACATAAAGTTACTTTCAAGTACTACTAATTCAATTGGTTAATGAGCTCTAGTTTGTTTTGGCAATAAACATTTTATAAAAAGCTCACCATTTTTCCCCACAAGATAGCTAGGTTATGTTCTAGTTGTATGGGCAAAGGTAAAGCTCTTCCCTTTCCCTAACTAAATT
Source organism: Persea americana (assembly GCA_029852735.1). Classification (NCBI taxonomy): domain Eukaryota; kingdom Viridiplantae; phylum Streptophyta; class Magnoliopsida; order Laurales; family Lauraceae; genus Persea; species Persea americana. The sequence goes on along the minus strand of CM056813.1, from coordinate 54,698,742 downwards.
ATTAGCGTGTTTTGATGTTATTAACACTGATTTCGTGGGACTAGCATCGATTCTTTCAATGCCATGTTCATTCTAGTCATAAAGCAGAAGGTGATAATGTCACAAGTGATAGGGGTTCAGAGTTTAGGGAAGAGGATCCGGTGCTGAAGGTTTGGACTGCTTTAGGGATATCCTGTGGTAATCCTGAGGATGATACATGCCTTTTCACATATGATGCCCAGATACGGTGGGGACATGCCATGGACATGGTAGGGACACGGATTTTACACATAAAAGGTGAAGTACCACATATGATACGACACAATACATTGCCCATTTTGAAGTATCTGTGCATCATAGCTTTTCATGGGTTTCTTGGATTGTATGCTAGATTTGCAAAGGAGCCTGGTAAAGCTGAACATCAAAGAGAACGTGAAGCGAAGCATACTCATCTTCAAAGTTATATAATTATGATTGTCAGTCAGATGTCAAGGGAAAGGTGCTTTGGTCATCAAATAATATCAAATAAGGATTTTTCAATTAAGTTTTATTGGTAAGTTTTTGGTCTTGTTTGTGGGTAGGATTGTAGTCTTTGGTGGTGGTTAACAGGTTGTTTCTTCTTCTTGTTGGTATCTCAGTGCAATGAAATTAACAATTACCATTAGAAAGGGTATTCTATATATCAAAATGCTAAAGCAAAAAATATCAATACCTTGTGTTCACTACAGATCAGGCCAGGAAATTTTGCATATATTCTGTTGATGGCATAAAATTACAGCCATAGAAGACATAAAATGCTTTAACATAACTGTGAGTTAAGGTCAAAAGATTGTACCGATGGCTCTCTTGCAAGCACTTTAATTGTTGGCCCAAGCTTGCTACCTCCCTTTGCCAAAACTAGTAAACGCAATTCACAAGATTAATTTGTATTAAATACATAGATTGTTTGGCATCATAATATAAAATAGTCATATGACAGTTTTATTTGTTTACTGTAATTCTGGAAACCTTTGGCTGAAAATCTAGGAAAGAGTGTTCCTTCTAACTTCTAAGTTCCATGGTATATTGAAAAAAATGCTTTGCATCAAGCCAAAGCAAATCTACTATCCAATCTTATACTAAAAACTGAACAAATATCTTCTAATGTGCTCGTTGTGAATAAACTTTAGGTGCGCATACATGCATACATAAAAAAAACACTCGTTTGATTAGATATAAACTTCCTTTTCAGCCCACATGGCCTAAATGTAATCACCACCACCAAGAGGAAACAAAATTTCATTATCAAGAAAAGAATGTACAAAGCATGGGCACTCATCATCAGCAGCAACAACAATACAATTATAAAATGATCTCAAGATACTGGGCTATTTCTCGTCGGAACCTTCTTTTTCTTAACTCCACATTTTCTTGCCTTGGAATAAGCTTGAATGATGCATTTGTGAAAATGGAAAATAATGTCTTTATCTTGTTTAGGATACAGACCATCTCTAGGGCCCTTTGCCTTACCACCCCTCAGTAGTCTCATGAATTGGCACTATCCCAAGTTGCACTCATCCTATATGCACATGCTAATGAAACTGTGGAACTTTTAGGCCCAACAAGTAATTAGGATAATTTTGATCAAGCTGATTTCCCAATCTACAAGGAGAACTTCCCATTATCCTACTCTCTATGCTGTAGTTCATCTTGGTGGCCCCATAGAGGCGCTTACAATGCTTAAATAAGCATGTTGCTTAACTTGATTGTCACTCACATGCATACATGCATATACACATCTATGTATATCATGTGATCAAGTTAAAAATGCCCTTATAATGTCATGCCTCATTGGTAGAACCGTAGAACCCATACAAGTTGTCCACCTTTTTTTTAAAAATCCAATCCTATCATAAACATTATGTCCCAGTGTGTTAGCACTGGTCAAAATTTCACCTTGATCAAAATGATATGTGCTGTTTGATTGGGTAAATGAAAATGCTGTCTGATGGGTATGATCTTTTTTTTTTTTTTTTTGAGCATGGAATGCAATTGCATGTGCAAAGAAATGGGGCCATTCTCCCATTGCGGGGAAGATGAATAGGACTACATATTACATGAAAATCGTTTGAAGGAGTTAATCAGCTCGTTTTACTTAGCTTTACTACTGGGAGAGTTGTCTGTCTGTTGATGTATGAGTGATGATGATGGTGTTATCGACAAGACATGAGTGGTGAACATGTCAATCCCAAATATCGTGGTGTGTCCTCATTTCATCATAGATAATTAGATTACAAACCAAATATCTCACTAATTTCTTAAGAAAACTAACGTCATTTGAACTTTTTCTAAACAACAGTATTTTTCATCAAATTGCTCACCCAAATCAGTTCCTTATTGTTTCTTAGTTGTTTGAATCGCTTCTATGCTTTAGGTCTTTTATTGTAGAGAAGCTAAAATTATTGGTTTTTCACTTTAAGAGTTATAAAGGGTGTGTGAAATACAGCAACACTAAGTCAAGGGGAAGCGGTGAATGACAATTGATTGACTATTTGATACAATTATTGCAAAAAGTGTTAAATGCAGGCATCACATGATTTAGGCAACACTTTGCACATCAAAAGGGCAATGGCGCGGTGGGTCCTAATGACCCAAGAGCTATATGTGAAGAAATGAAGGAACTTTTGAATGAATGGAAAAGAAGTTTCGATGATCCCATGTTTGAAGTGTTTGGGAGTAGAGTAGAGGAAGGTACTCTCTGAAGACTTTGACCTTGAGATGACAATGGCAAGGACAGAAAGTGTCCAGATGCATCAGTAAGAAGCAGAGCGGAGTTTGAAGTGGCAAGGTGAGGAAGAATGTGAGACTGGAGCCCGGAGGTTGCTCATCTTGTGTTCGAGGCTCATTTTTAGGAAGAGGATGTCTATGGGGCATTGTATTTGTGCCACATTAGCTAGCAGTACTGGAGCAGGGTGTCGATGTGGAGATTGAGATCAGTGATCATCCCAAAGATGATACCCATGGATGGATGCCATCAGAAGTTGTTTTAGTTGTTCCTTTAGCACATGGAGAGGAATCTGCTGAACGGCCAAAGATTAGTAAGATTTTCAGGGTGTATTCATTGTTGTGGAGAAATTGGCCCAAGCCACAGCGATATGGGTTGTTCATCGAGGTCTCATCCTCGAGTCTAAAAACATCTCTTTATTATAAAATAATTCTGGTTGCAATAGTGGGTCTTCATATTATAGTGTCCTCTGCCTATGAATTGGATTTAGAAATGGAGTTTGAAGTGGCTAAGGCTTGGCTTGAGATTTAGATTGAAAGAATCATCAACATGCATCCACCAAGAACCAAAACAGATCACTTGACTTTGTTTGTCTTTTTGGCTATTTTCTTTATGGATGGAAGCAAGCATCTCAAGCATAGGTCAAGAAAATCTGATCTACTAATGTTTTCCATAGGTGTAAATATGATGACTTCATGTTCATTCATCACTTTTCTTTTGGAGGAATCATTCTCCGCCTGTGTAGACGATATTCTTATCTATAAAATGAATCCTTTGGGATTTGGAATTTACAAGATTTTCTTGAAAGGCTTCTATTTGTATGAAGGATCTCAACTGTAGACATGATGATGGAGAGCAGTTATTGATCTGACTCTTTATTGTAAAGTGGATGCTAGTGCGCAACTATACTCAAGATCGCACATTGACTTGGCTACACAAATGTGGTGCACATGGTTGACCAGTTTATGAATAGCCCCAGATATCTTCATGCGTACAATGCTTCACATTATTACCTCTCTTTGATGCTCCCCACAGTGTGGACCTCTTTTTCCCACTAGATCTTATTTTGCTCTTTGACTGACGTCGATGCTGTTTTGGCTGTTTGTCCTGATACCCATAGCTCTACCATTAGGTGGTGTATGCATGATTGAGTTTCTAAATCTTAAATTGAAGTGGAATAAATAGTAATGTCCTTTGCTGCATAATTTCTTGCTACGAGGTCTGTAGTTTGAAATTTGTCTTTCGGCTTGAGAGTTACTTATTTAGATGCCAAAAATTGACAACCCGAATTTTCCACCAACTTACCAACATATTGAGGTTCATTATCCTTCTAGAAAAGGAGAGACAATAAAGGGGGCCATCATTCTTTTCCAAGTGCCTTCCAACCTAGAAACTGCTGGCTTCTTTACTGAGGCCATCAACAAGATTGCCTCCGCCAATTTGATAGGTCATAGGAGTATGAGAAAAAGTTCTCCACTTTGTGTTCTGAATCGAAATTGTATCGCAAAGAGTTCAAGGGTTTGAATCAAAGTGTACTGTGAATTGTAGGATATTTTTATTCATTTGTAAAAAAACAAAAAAAAAAAAGTCATTCATAACCCTTCCATTTTCCATCCATAGTAGCATAATATAATGACAATTAACACTATGATACAATCATATACGGAATATAAGAGAGCTACTAATGCCACAACCAAAGCTTCTCCTTCCACATCCTTTTTTTTCATGACCAAAATATCCCTATAGGAAATCCCCAAACTACCCCTCCCTCTCCTTGCTCGCCACCCACCTTCGCTTGCGCCCGACCTCTCTCTCTCTCTCTCTCTCTCTCTCTCTCTCTCTCTCTCTCTCTCTCTCTCCTTGCTTGCCGCCCGCCTCCTGACCCGCCCCTCCGCCGTACCCTTCCGCTCAGCCCTCCTCCCTAGCGCTTAGGCCCTTTGGCCAACCCTCCCTCTTTCACTCCTCCCTTCTCCCCCTCCCTCTCCCCTCTCCCTCCTCTCCCTCCCTCTCCCTGTCGTTCGGCCACAAAGGGCAGGGCGGAGGGAGAGGGAGAGGGAGAGAGAGAAGGTTATTTTGGAGACAATGGGGTGGGCGGAGAGAAATTTTGGGAAGAGAAGGGATGTGGCACGAGAAGCTTGGTGTGTGGCATTAGCAGCTCTCGAATATAATTGACAAATGTTAATACAATTAATTGATATATGTATGAATAGTTAGATATGTCTAAGTATCAACGTCACCATGAAAGATAAATGAATTGGTGCTTTTTTATTATCTTTCTATCAAAAAATAAAAATAAAATCTAAATCATCCATGTTACATGGTTAGGATTTGTCTGGTGAAGTTAAAAAAGCATTCATGGAGGAAAAAAGCAGAAGAAAAAGAATGTCGGGTTAAAGCCTTATGAACAGACTAATTCTTCGGTCAAATGCCCATTCCTAACTTGTCTTTAAACCTCCACAAAATCCCAAAAATTCCTTGGAGATTTAGTTAATCACTAGATAACTCTTAAAATAAAAACAAAGTAATTTCTAATATTAGCCATTTGGTCATGGTTGTTCTTGCCCAAATGAATCTCTTGTATTGTAAGATTTGATAAAGCATATAGAATTGTAAGATTCATACCTGAATCTTAAGATTTACCCATAAATGGGATTTATTGTATGGGTACAAACATGGTTTAATGGTTTAAAATTGCAGTCGTGGTCGCCATTGCGGTCGACTTAGAAAACCATTATGATGTGGCATCGCGTTGCAATTCACGGTCCATATTTTTATTTTACCCAGAAAAAATCCCAAAAAAAAAAAAAATCTGAAAAACCTTGAATATTATAAAATGCTAGAAAACAATAGTTTTTTTTTATTAGTAAACAGTTTAAAGCAAAATATCGTCCTCCTAAGTCATGACATCCTGTATCATTGTCTTATTTGAAACTTGTAAAGTCCGTTCGTTCTGAATTAAATAGATTTACACACACATTTATATATATATTAAAATAAATTGAAATATCACAAATTTTACTGTATGCATTGCAACCTAATTTTGAACTAACCATTAGATTTAAACACGAAGTCAAGAAACTAGTAATAGTAGTACTGTAGTACTGTAGTACTCAATTACTCGATCAGCAAGTCAGTTGAGAGTGAATTTCAAGTTTCAAGTGACATTTACTACTATATGAAGATGAATTAATTAATTAAAACATCGGAGTATGGACATAGGGATATCGTGGTTGAGGAAGGAAGGAGCCTTCATATGAGAATCCACCAAAATCTTGCGAATCACTTGAGTTTTGGTGAAAAAAAAAAGGAAGCTTGGGAAGCAGATATAGCTTAATCTTAGGAAGCTCCACAAATGGTTTGGGAAAGAATGAAGGGGAAAGAGAATAAAAAAAAAAAAAATCGCCAGCCGTTATTTTAACCGTTATTTTCAAAGCAACAACTGTTATGACTGTTATTTTCACTGTTTTTTTTAGACCATGATCATTATGACCGTTATATTCAAAATAACGTAACGGCATAGGCCATTACTTGTTATGAAACGGTAATGGCCGTTTTTTAAAACCACGGGTACGAATATTTTTCGTTGGGATTTGATACAAATCATAAGATTTTAAAAACAGTGGTCTTGTAGACTACTACTTGAAAGGATCTCGGTTTATTGTACAAGTGAAGGATACTTGTAACAGTCTTGTATATATCTTAGGGTTAGTTTTGTTGTGGAGAAAACAGGTGGAGAAAATTATCCACAAAACAAATTTTAACTCTGGACAGTTTTCTCCGCCTCCATTTTCTCAACCTTTTTCTCTGCCAAACTATCCCTTAGGGATTTTATTGTTTATACGAGGCCTAATTTGAGAATATTTATTGTAATTAGATTCATAGAACAGACTATATATATGTATGCACAATTCTCACTTGGAGAGTAAACTAAATTCTCCCGAATATCTTTCATTCCTAGATATTTATGGTTGTAAGATTATTGTCATGGGTTGCTCTGTATTTGTACTTTTTTTGTCATATTCTTATATAACAAATGCAGGTTGAATTACATTTTGTCAGGTGATGGATTTTTGTGCACTCCCACAAGCTCTCAGTGCTTCATAAAATTGGTCAATGGGCTCACAAATCGTGAACTTATCTAAGTAGTAGGACATTTTGTGCTATTTGTGACAGCTGCCAATACTACTCAGGACTTTTCTTTAACCTCATCCTCTTGGTTGTAAAGGGGACAAGGTCCCCATTGTTTCACATCCAAATTGAATCTTCCTGCAATGACTGTCTTGTTTTTGAAAATTTCTCCTCAAAATTTGCCCAGCGTTTTATTAGTCCTGCAATATTGGTTCTCTTGTAAATATATCACACCATTCATCTTTAACTTTTCAGGTTTTCTCTTTCGCTAGTAGAAATTTTCCTTCGTATTCATTGGTCTTAAATTTCAGCTTCATTGAGAACATATTTCTCTGGTTCTTCACAAAACAACTCGTGCAATGATGTCTCAATTATATTCTTGTTGGATGGAATCATTCCTAAGTAATGAAGAAGCTAGATGTCCTTTATTTGAAATGTGATTGTAATAGTAGATCCTTATAAGGATGGTGCTATCATCAGAAAATTTCATTTTGTTTGTGTATTTGATAAAGAACTGTTGATTGTTAAACCGTGGTAGTAGTTCCTCAGCCTAATGATAAGCAGTGGGTTGGTATCAGACAAGCAGATGACAACTCTCCGGACCAAACTGGGCCTACTTCTTTATAGAGGTAGCATTCTATCTATGTACCCTGCTTTTTTCGGAATTTGTAATAGGAACCGATGATTCAATAAAGATATGGAATGAAGTGGTGAGAATGCCCTGCCAGATTGTGGAGTAAAGGAGGCATGACTTTAAATATGGATGAGTGGAAAAGTTGAACTCATTGTGCCAACTCCATAGAGATATGGATTAAGGCTTTAATGATGATGATAGTGACCAAAGTTTCAAATGAGTGTCGAATATGCTTAATTCCTTCAACTTACGCCTGTAGAAACACATGCCGTCACATTCGGTTGAAAAGTAGAATATTCCGATGACATCCATTTTTGGCAAATCATTTGTAAGGTCTATTTTCGGTTTGCCTGAAAACCATATAAAGCTTAACGGGAGTTGAATATCTTGGAGACAGTGGTACTTCTTCCAGATCTTCATGCAAACTGTCCTAGACGAGATTGTCTCGTTTTAAAGAACAGCAATTGCTGTAGAATGAACATGATACAAAGCGTCCGATTTTTCAATGCCTTTCCTTCTCCTAGGGAACCTGATAGCTTGCTACTTGTAGATTTTATATATTGAAAAGTAGAAGTAATGGAATTAGTATGTGAGGGAGTGAGGATAACAAGTAATACACCTAACTGGAAGAATGGATGGTTGTGTGGGGTGGCGAACTGAAGGGGCTCTTTGATTCTTTGTACTGATAACATTGGATGTGAAAGCTTGACGGTGTTGGCTGAGGGTTGTAGGCCAAGAACCTTTTGAATCAATTGGCATAGAGAACCTGCGTACCAAAATCATGAGCTATCTAGTAGTGAGGAGAACTGAACTGAAGTATTTGGAGACGATGGAGATTGTTGTGCACTTCTGGCAACTTTGACGTGCCTTCATGGTTTTGTGCCACTGAATTTCCTTGCAAAGTATGAAATGTCCATGACAGCTATCCCGCACTACGTTGACCCTATCATAGATGAAAATAACTTAAAATGATGGTCTCATTGCTATATATTGATAAGGGTGAAATGGAAGTAATGTCCACAGTTACTTTTGGGGCTTTTGACTTCTTCTTTAAACTAACTCTTCTTTTTCTTCTTGCTTATGTTGCAATGTCAACCTCGCTGCATTGCTTCCTTTGATTATAATGTTGAACTGTCGTTAAGAAGTAACTCCATGGGTGGCTGGAAGTTGGTTGTTGTTGCCATCAAAGAAAATTTACCGAGTGAGTCAGCCAAAAAACAAGAAGTACTTGGTAAGTTCCTATGGTTGGTTCCTTGTAACGTGCCAGCTAAAATTTTTACAACTAGAAAAGTGACCTTCAGCTGTAAAAGGAGTAAAAGGACTGGTAATATTGAGCTACCACTATCCATTTAGCCAATGAATGGTGTAGATTTCTCTGGTCATTGACTTTGTTAAAAGAAGTCTACTAATCAGATTATTCAGATTGGCTAATACCAGGATTTCAGATTGCATGTGTAAGCACATGATACAGTTCATGCCATTAGACAAGTCAAATTGCAAGCACATGATACAGTTCATGCCATTAGACAAGACAAATCTTGTGTAGTCCATGATTTTAGAGCAATTGCTTCTTTGATATGATTCTACAAAAAAAAATTCCATGATAGTTGAATGTGATTATGACTGAATGCTGGCAAACCACAGGTCGGACATTCACCTAAACTCAGTAAGAATACAGGAGGTGATGAAAATCTCATTAAGGAGAAGTCCTAGGTTATAGCTGGAAATAACTGGGAAATTTTCGTTGTTTTGCTCAAGTTCGTGGACGGGTAGCAAAGCGTGTAACTGGAGACTGACTGGTCATGAAGCTGAAGGTTGACCAATAAAGAAAATTAACAGGAAGCTGATGGTTGAATTGACATTCTCCATTGAGTAAAACCTTGATCAGTACTTTCATCTGGTGCATGTTCATTGTTCGACATTGAGAGACGAGGGAATGTGAAATGAAGGTAAACTGGCTGTTTACTGTTTTGCTGGTGATCCGTACTATCTATCATATGAAGCACTGCAGTTGTTTTCCCAAGTTGCTTTCTAGATTCCAAGCTTTTAATCTCATTAGATTTTGGGGCTGTCCTCTGTCCTTTATCTGCCTTGTGTCACCATGAGTCCACAACATCTTCTCCGAGTACAAGGGTCCAAGTCATATTGATTGTTGTAATAGGACAAATAGAATTTATGACATGCAACGAAACTGTACGATATTTATCCCGGTGAATTTGATTAACACAACTCTCATTCTGCACGTATTTGACAACTCTAATAATCAACATGATATCGGTTCAAATGGATGTACTCTCAACTTGAATGCTGTTCTGCAAGTGATGTAATATTAAATTAGAAAGCTTATAGGGTTATGAATCCATTTGTACTTCCATATTCCTCTCATAATGATCTTGTATTAAGTCACAAATCTTTGGCAAAATACTTAGCTATATACTGAAACCTAGTTCTGCATGCAACGACACTGTCAGTTGTGTTCTCTACCATGACTGCAATTTTCTAGACCTGATCTTCCCTCTCACAGAGTCAATGTCCCAGCATGAACTTACAGAAAATTCCAATCCTTGCCTCACAAACCAGTAGATAAATACACCTGTCCCGTAATGACCATGACAGAAACCCCATGTGCATATATCTAAAAATTGGCAGAATAATTGAGACTATAATGAGTATAATAGTCACATCCAATCTATAATGTCCCTAGCCAAGACATAGAAGTGGGGATATCCTATTCAGAAATTTTATTCTGTTAATTATTTGCAGAAGGATTGTAGTCTCTCGTGTTTGTGGAATGGCAGCATGACTTGAACCTGCACTCTCTTGGTTTCAACAATTGGGGTATTTCCAACTGTGCTACAACCTCGTCAGGATCGTAGTCTTTTTCAAGCATGAAGTGCACATATCAAAACAAGAAATGCTTTCTTATCTCAACACCACCACTTCTCTATTTTAACATCTCTGTTGAGTGTTGACATCTTGCACCCTGCAATTCAAATTTCTCTAGTACCATTACTTTCGAGTTTTTGTGTCAAGCTTTCGTCTCTCTGCTATAGAGCTTTTGAAAATTCAATGATTGCAATCCAGTGCCAGGAATCTCTGCAGACATTTCACAAGTACTGACGACCTGTTTGTATAGGTTTAGGTACTCATTAACAAAACACCACCAATGCTATATCATTCCAAACTTGGGACAACTGAAGGAACTTCTCGTGAGATCATGTGTCTTTCTGCTTGGCACTTGTGTTTATTCTTTTTCAATCATTCTTATGCAGACATAGAGGGCACAATGTCCCACTGCCTTGCCTGATGCAACCAGCATAACCTTAGAAGCAAGATGATTTACTGAATTTCTGGGGTAATTTCTCTACTTTCCTGTGCCTTGTCTGTTTTTTCTTCATGAGTTACCGCAGATTCGCGAGGAAAACATATACATTCTTATTGTTGACAATGTTTCAGATAAAATATTTGAAAAGCCAGCTAAATGGCGATAGATAAATCTCAAATCTGGGTCTGTGACTTTGCAGCTGCCATTTTGATGACTCCAACCACCTCAGACTAAAGAAGAGAAAAAAAAAGAAAAAACCTCATTAGAATTTGATATGACTGTATATGAGGTTATCCTTTTTATAATTTTACCAACACTTCAGGTATGATGCACTGGGTCATACTTCTTGATTCCTGGGTGTGGGTTCTCAAACACAAAGTCAAGACAGAAGAACAGCTATGCATAATTTCGATACATATAATTGGCAATATGTTGTTTTAAGTACAATGGTTCTAGCTTAGCAAATACAACACAGTAAAGTGTGCAACACATGCGAATCCGTTCAAAATCATAAACAAGATCAGATCTGGATCTCTCACTAGATTTAGCTATCAGTCCTACCTTTACTATGGAAGACCATATCATCTACCGTGGCACCATATTGATGATGGCAACGTGGAGCAAGCTTTTACACTCCCATCCATTCAACTAACTAGAAACACAACCATAGATGTTCTTGATGAACAGTTCATCTCCATGCATAAAGGTGGGTACCAGAAGTTTCTTGTCCATTGGCAAGGGTGACCTCTTTTTCATGTTGTGTGGATTATAGCTACGAACTTCTAGCAACTTAATCATGATCTCTATGATTTGTATTAGGCTTTCAAATTGTTGGAGTCGAGAGGGCGGGCCACATTAAGGTAGGCCATGACTGTCCTAACAACCCAGTCCAGCTTCGTACAAGTCAATAGGACCAATAAGACAATAAATCAATTCATCCTTTGACATTTTTTGTTAGGATCTTGAGTATCTTCCTTTGATTTAGTTTTCTTATTTTATTAGTCTAGATTCAATGAATGTTAATTGTAGGAAAAGTAAATCCAAGTGTATTAAGGAATTACTTTCTCTGGATTCTTAAGAATCCTATTTTAGGAGCTCTTACATATCTTGGAAAGGACATCAATAATATTTCAGAATTCCTCCTCTTTGGGTAGAACCCTTGAGTGATTGTGTTGGCTCAAAGGTGCCTACATTTGGGCGAATCCATTCACCTCAGCCGTGTCGACCAAGCTTAAGCTACTCTCCCAAGCCTGGTTGACCAGGTAAATTATGTGGCTGGTCCATTAGGTCCACATTTGGGCGCCCACATTCCTAATTGAGGGATGACCAATTTTGTTAAGAAACAAGTTCTTTCTGACTGGGACCCTTTCCTACTTTGCTTCAGAATAAAACTTGGAGAACGGCTCCTTAAATGTAGAACAATTTGAAATAAGAAAGATCTACAAGGGGCATGCTCTTCAAATAGAAAAGCAAGTGGAACAAGAATCCTAGAATATCTCGTCCAAATCAGTCATCTATAGCAAGAGATGGATGTTCTTATGTTTTCTTTTGGTTGTTTCTATCTCTTTTTTTTTTTTTTTTGAAATGGTAATTTGTATTGACAAAAGCTTTTATCTCTTTCAATTGTTATTAGGTTTAAATGGATGGGTCTGATTTACTCATAAATTTCAGGGTTTAAAGTGTGCTGAGGTATTATTTAAAGGCATGTGAAGCCATGAAGGGACTTTAAAATTAGCTTTTGTTATCTTTAATACATTATCAATAAAAAGTTGCTGGTTATGTACTTTTCTCTTCCCTTCTCCTTGGCTTGAGAAATCTATCCTTGGTTTGAGTTATCTCCCAACAGATTGAAGATTGACAGTGGTTTGGACTTTGGAGCATTATTTGGTAAGTTAAATCTAATGTTTGTTCTCCTTGTAATAACATAGTAATTTTCTGTTGATTGAGAATTTTGGGCTTTGGCTTCACAAATGACTGGATTCATCTTCCTTGGTTGCGCCGATATTTGTTTGGATAGGTTTCAAAGATGAAATTTTTAGTTGAACTTGAAGATACCTATAATTTTGATTTTGTATAGCATACAATGATAATTGAGGCATCCATAATGATGTGCATTGGCTTGTGCCAGAAAAAGGTACATTCAAATATTCAAGCTATGACTATATAAAGTTCAGATCTTTAGCATGCATAGAATGGTGATGAACCATTTTATAATCCTCCACTTTTAAGGCACTGCTTTTCAGAATATCATGTAGTCTTATAGAATTACTAACTTGCTGTGTTACATCTTATGTTTTTTTGGCATGACACAAAGTGAGCTGGTTTCAAAAATTCATCTACAGTAGTAAAAGTTGATCGAATCTGTTACCTTTCTATGTTTGCAGCAGTCCTAGGATGAAATCCATGCATACATCTTCCATGCCACTTAAGGAACTCGTTATGACTTGTACAACCTGGTGTTCTGCAAGCTTCCTTCTAATGTTTTATTTAATATAATTACATTCACTTGCGTTTTAACATTCCTTTTCAACTCTGTATGATGCTTTCAACATAGCTTGTATTTACTCATGGCCAAAGTGATCTACCGATGCATTGTATGCACCCCAGTGGCTACTGTATTGGCTACATAAAGGTAAAATTCATAAAGTTTGCACCCTTTAAAATGGAAGAGATCAAGGAAAATCTAATCACCTTGCTTCCCCCATCATATAATCTGGCCAATCCTAACCCAAAATTCTTGTCATCCACTTGCAAAGCCCAACAAGTGTTATCCTAACTGTGCTTACATCGTGAAACTATGAACTTTGCGCTGGATGATAAGCTAGAACTTGGCATTTGTATCAAATGGACTGTGTTTTTTTTTTTTTTTTTCTTGAGGAGAGACTCAAACTCATGTACTCTCACCCTACATGTGAGTGTTGATATCCTAACCAGCTGAAATCTAGCTGGAACCAAATGGATCGAGTGTTCGCATATAAAGATAGATTATATGGAAGAGTGCATGCTTAGTGGGGTATATAGTGAATATGAGTTTGTCAAAATTAAAGATGACATAGTACCACAATAGTGATGTTTTTAGTATCTAGGGTCAATCACAGAACCAAACGGAAGGTTTGAGTTGAATATATTGAATAAGAATAGTGTAGGTTGGGCAAAGTGGAGACAAGCTAGTGAAGTAGTATGCAATTGTTGAGTGCCACATCGAAGGGTCATTTTTTAAGATGATAGTTTTATTGCAGATTAGACTTGCTTGATGGAGTTAAATCTTTGGCAAAGTAGAAAACGGGAGGAGCAAAAGTCCATGTAGCCACGGTTTGAATGTTAAGGTGCACATGTGGTGTTACAGGAAAGTATAGAATTAGAAATGAGCACATAACATGAAACCTATTAGTTTCGTTAATAGAGAAAATTGAGGAATAGCATTTGAGATGTTTGAGCATGTGCACGAAAGGGTTACTAAGGATTAGTAGTTAAAAGAGCTAGAAGTGGGAGACCTAGGGATGTAAATGGGTATCCAATTCTTCGATTACGTGGAGACTCTAATACATTAAAAACTGGGCTTGGTACCTGTTTTTGGTCCTGATTGATAAACGGGTCCTGTTCCTGAACCTGTTTATGGACCCGGTAACTAAACAAGTCCGAAACCGGAACCACACTGGCTCCTATTGAGACCTGTTACCCAGACCGTTGTAAAAATAGTTCTTTTCTTTAATTTCCAGGATTGGGTGAGTGGTTGATACTGAAACTCGCTGGCAATGTCAATGAGAGTAAATTCGTTCAAAGTTGAACATAAGAAGATATGTTGTGGTACGGTAGGGAAAAAGTAAAAGCTGCCTTGGCTCTCTCTCTCTCTCTCTCTCTCTCTCTCACACACACACACACACACACACACAACAAATGGAAGACTAAAAAGAAAACCTATGCCTCTTCCCCTACACCTCCCTCTCTTACCTCTTTCCACTGCTACCCAAATCCTTTTTCTCATCGAACCCCACAAGCTCTCCACCATCCCCATCCTCTCCAAATGCCCCCTCAACTCCCACACCCTCCTCGACAATCGCCTCCACCCATTTCTCCCCACTCCTTGCCTTTCTCTTCCCCGACACTGACTCCCTCGATGTCCACCACTTGGCTGCCTCCCGTCAGAACCAACCCACCTGCGATTTCATCCTCATCCTGTTCGATGGGAAATGGAAGCACGTGGTGGAGATGGCGAGCACAAGCCTCCCTTTCTTGTCTGAGCTTGCGACTTGAGTGTCTCTGGGTTTTGATGAGAGGGTTGAAGGGGCGAGCATTTTCAATTCATGACAAGGCATACGCTTCGTTTTTGTTTTCGAGGAACGAGATGGCGTTGTTGCTTGCAAATAATTTTTTTAGAACTAGACCCCGGAACCGGAACCATCTTTCGGAATCTTGTTCTTGACCGAATCCTACTTGTTTACATCCTTAGGGAGACCTGTTTTGACTTTGAGTGAAGTTGTGTGGAAAGACATGTTAGATTATAGAGTTACAGAGGGTGCCCTTGATAATGGGGCCCCACACTGGGCCTCATTTTCTTCATGTTTAGGGTGTGATTGGAACTAAAATGTTCCCCAAAATATATTTCCACATTTTTAGTCCCTAAAGTGAGTTTGCATGAGTAGGAGTCTATGCATAATAGGTGCGATCCAATTTAACAACAAAATTTTGAGCCTTTAACTGACATTATATAAACTGGCAGTAGTAATGAAAGTAGTAGGGCTCATAAGAAACAGCAAGGAATTTTGATGAGAAATTGTCTGGGCGCTGCTAACTGAAGCACTAGAATGAGGAGAACTCCACCAAGATGACGCCAGAACATAATTCAGACGCTAGATCTAGCTGCAGCATTTCAGTGAAGTATAAATGGAGAGCAATGGTGCTGGGTGTCCTTGCCTGGCGGAGAAGATTGAAAAAAGGGCCACTTACATCAGATGATATGGCTGATCAGATGCAATAGACGAATACTGAGTGGAGTGGTGCATGTCCAAGTAACGATCTTTTTCTTGCTTCTAAATGCATCTGTGTTGTCTATCTTCCACTCATGAGGTAAACTTTCTCCTCAAGCTGCATGTTGTGTATTGTTAGGTTATTCTCCTAGACAAACGGATTTCTGTTACGCCCATCTAACAAAAGAAAATGAGTGTCTCATAATATTGTCTTTCTTGAAAATAGTTTTACTATTGGCAGGAACAACCTTGAGAAAATTCTCCAATAACTATTTTGCTGATCCTCAGTTCTATTTGATATAAGCAAGGAATGATCCCTCATTGCCGAGAAAGTTACTGATCTTGAGTCCCCAACCAAACATACTGGTACAACTTTGAAACAAGATGACATGATTTCTTCTCTTCCAAGGCTACCAGTGAAGCTTCAACACCACCATATCTTGATCCTCCACTATGGAAGTCTTCTTGATCGTCTTGCTTCCGCGAGAGATGTGGTTTTCCAATTTCATTTTGGTTTCCCTCTCAGCATATACTATTTCTATCCCATGTTCTTGTATGCAGGTTGTTTTACAGCATTTTTGTCAAAATGCTACGGTTGAGGAACTTCAAAGCTCTAACAGTAAATTGTACTTGGCATGTTGTCTGTGTCCATCTGGCTTCACTCCCATTAGTTGAAAATGGTTATATAGCAAATTTAACTTAAGATTGACAATTATCATTTGATGTCTACACATACCATCTCAACTTAAGGTGTTACCATTCTTTTGGTATGTGTTGATGAGCTCATCTGTGTCAAGGACTCGTGTGGGTATTTATTAACTAAAAAACCACATGCTTCCTTTCATATGAAGGATCTAGGTCCTCCAACTTACTTTTTAGGCCTTGAAGTTCACATATCTACAAAGTAATATATTTCTCAACCAACATAAATGTACTGCAAACTTTGTTGATCAGGTTGATTATTCTATGCAAAGTCTATTGACATACATATTGAAATGAATGTCAAGTATCAAGATGATGGAGAGCCTGTCTCAGATCCCACACTATACTATGCAGCGTTAATTATCTCACTATGACAAGACTAGGCATCTCATGCAGTAAAGTAGACATTTTTAGCCATGACGCTGCAAATTCTTAAGAGGGAGGAAGTAAAAAAAGTTACTATTTTTTCTCCTCAAATTGATTCTTATAAATGTTTCTTCTTTGTTTCCTTGCAAATGACTAGATACTGTGTCTTCTGTTTTTTTTTTTTTTTTTTTGGTTTGGTTGTCTAGTTTTTAAATCTTTGTTAATGTTTTTCATCGTTTGCTTTCTGCAAGATTCAGTGATTCAATATGTGCTATCAATATCTCATATCGTACAGTTAAAAATAATTCAACCTTACAAGTGAGACTAATTGTTGCAAAATATTCGGGTTTTCTCATTATTTTCTTGCATCTCATCTGTCTGTTTAATGTTTTGATATATCACTCGAGTCCCTGCTGTTCCACATTGCCGAGTTCCACTGGTTAACACATTGCTACAATGCTGGTTGCTGACTCAGGTTACCAGATTGCTTTGGTCGCAGTAGAATTTGTTGTGTAGAGTTTTGGTGAACAATGTATATTATGATACCTTTTCCAATAGTCTTTTTGTAGTATTTATAGGGGAAGCTTTCATCAGAGTCTATATCATTGACCCACCATAGGCTTTTACATTTTTTGGGTCAAATAACTTTCTTTCTCACTTTTGAGCATGTCAATTCTGCATCTATCACTAGTGATGCAACAGCACAACTTGGGGCAGTGTGTGGTGTTGGACATGGATACATCACATCGATCTTAGAAATTATCAAGGTAGACCAACAAGTTTACTATTAGAAATTATTAGAATCAATCTTCCAATATATACATGTATCTAGATAATTATTAGAATCAGTTCAAGGCTTACATCATAAAAAAATGGCATACATTGTAGGAAAAATATTCGGATAAATAGTATAACTACATGTAAATTACAGGGAGTGTTCTGGTGCTAATTCACAGTGTGAAACCTCCAGTGAACCAGCTATGGGGCCCACTGTGGGTTCAGTCTGGGGATGAGATGTTGGTTTTTTTACTTCTTGGGATTGGAATGATCTAAGTGGCACCACCCTAGATATCATGTTTGAAGCCAATTTCATGCATGTAATCCCTTCATCCATTGCCCACAAGTTTAATGGCGTTATTTTGAAAAAAACTGACCCTCGATCCATTTGGGTGTCAAACCCTCAGGATTGGAGGGTCCTGTTTGGTGATGGGTTCAGATGGGTGATAGTTGGGCCTCACCACGTGGCTCCCGCAGGCCAGAACATAGAGAAAAATTAATGAGTTATCTCATTTCTGCCTTTCGTGTCAAGAGACCTCAATTAGAATTAACATTTTTGGAAAGTAAAAGAACATGGAGGAGTTTGTCAGGCATCTTGATGATTATGAAACTTGCATCCATTAGGGCTTGGAAATTTGTGATCCAGAGTTTATTGAATACCTTGATTTCTGAAGTTGTGTTCAGCTCCTGACGGGGGTCCGCTTTTGATTTGTTGTATCGATCAATTATTGATTTCATGCTGACAAGACCAAAACCCTGGTTAACTGTGTGTTTTATTTGGCTGTGATGGTGAACATTTATATATATATATATATATATATCTATCTATCTATCTATCAGACATGATTTCTCTTACACAAATAATAAAGGCTATTTATCATCCAACATCATATCAATGGCAGTTAATAATAATGGAATAACAGATAAAAGAATCCAGTAACTATATCATGTTGGCCTGTCATGTTCTATTCTCACTGGTGAGTTGGAGCACAGAGACCTTGAATGGATGTATGGTGAGGATTTGGGGCAATGTCCGTTCATGCACTTTTAAGTTTCAGTGTCCTCAGTTAGGCGAAATCATGTGCCACCCTAATCAAGCCTCTAGGAACATGACAAAACAGTACATCATTAAAACTTCTAGACAGCCAATGTACTGATGATGGTTCAGTGGCATTAGCATCTAAGTTTCACTTGCTCAGGGATCCATCCCCGTGTGGGTAGGATTCACACAAGTATTGTTCCACACACCAATCTAGCATTAAAAAAAAAAAAAAAAATAGCTTCTAAACAAGCACCAAATATATTAAAGAACAGGTTCTAAAATCCAATCCGATTTGTCATAAGTAACTGACAAATGCTTACTTTTATTTGTGGTACTATTTTATTTCCATCCTTGCAGTAGATAAACTAGAAGCTTCCAGTATCTGTCATCTTAACAGGATATAAACATGAGGCAGAGGTGGTGTATGGAGTACATTAAAGAATATAATTTTCCAAGCAATTACAACCACCAAGGGAAGGCGAACACCGTAGCAAGTGTGCTGATCAGATAATCAGTTTGGCATGTATGGGGGGAGAATAGGTTTTGTTAGAACAGTTCTTAGCCATGGATGTTGAGTTTCAGCCATTTAATGACTGCGTGATGTTGGCAAGTAGTTTCCGAACCTATTATCATCTAGAGGATCAAAGACAATCAATTGAAAGACTCAGAGTTGGGCAGAGTGGTAGAACATATTGGAGAGAGGCCTGATTTCAGAGTTGTTGACGAAGTGCTTTACTTTCATGATAGATTGTGCGCTAGATGTAGAGGACATGAATAATGAGATCACAAGAGGGGTACATCATACGGAGTACTTGATACACTCAGACAGGACAAAGATATACCAAAACTTGAAGGATATATTTTGGTGGAACAACATGAAGTGAAAGATTGTAGGATTCGTTTTTTGATGACTAATGTGTTAGCAGATCAAGGCAGCGCACCAGAAGCCTCTTGGCTTGTTGAGACTGCTTGAAATTCCACAATTGAAGTGGGAGCACCTCATAATGGATTTCATTTCGTAACTACCATCGATCAAGAAGGGCAACAATGCAATTCGGGTGATTGTCGACCGCTCTATGAAGTTAGCTTATTTCATTCCGATGAAGACAGGGAAGCAAATGCAGATGCACCAACTCGTGCAGCTTTTCATTGAGTAGATTGTACGTCTACAAGGAGCATATAGTCTTTTAAGCTCAACTAAAATAATTATGTTATCATTTAATACCAACAGATTAATCCAAGCATGACCTATATAGTCTTCGTAATGATTTTAGTTCAGAATGTGAAATGTCTTGAAATTAATTCCACAACCTTTATATTATATATTTTTTACTTTATATAAACTTAGAGGCCTATTCAAATATAGAGCAAAGATGGAGAAAACTAACTGCATTTCAATTTTAAGTTGCAAA
Source organism: Persea americana (assembly GCA_029852735.1). Taxonomy (NCBI): domain Eukaryota; kingdom Viridiplantae; phylum Streptophyta; class Magnoliopsida; order Laurales; family Lauraceae; genus Persea; species Persea americana. The sequence continues at coordinate 54,678,646 of CM056813.1, read as the reverse complement.
TACTTTTCTGCACTTTTTTCTTATTTCATTTCACCAAACCTAAAAAGAATTCTAATATAATAATAAAAAAATCAACTCCATCCCAAATACACTTCTGTTACTGTTATTGCAATATATCTTTATAACTATAGTTACTTACAAGTGAGTAGCATAAGATATTATAGGTTATAGTTTCAAGGGGAATAAGATGGAAGTAAGAAGTTGGTTTTGAAAATAAGTTTTGATGGGCTGTTTTTGTTTAATTATTTCTTCTAAATGATAAAAGAGACTATATTTATTAAATTAGAAAAGAAAATTTAAAAGAGAAATACAACTACATAATCCACATTTAAAATCTAAAACAATGTTGCTATTTGTATATTATTCATAACATGTATGCGTATAATATAATATAATACATACATGTATGTGATGCTCCACCCTACACGCATGCATGATATTGTTCGCTTTGGCTTACGGGATTTAGTTTTATTTCTGCTAGACATCAACCCACCAAAAGGACTCATGCAAAGGTAAAGGTGCGAGCTTTACATATAATTCCAATTACTTTCCTCTTTATAGGTGATGTTGGACTCTAGGGCATCATAATCCACAATCCACCACCCTCCTTAGGACTGCACGACCCTGTGCAATAGCCTACCTGCCCACATAGAAATCCATCCACTTGCACCAGACCACGGCAGGGCGCTTTGATACCATTTATGACACCCCATTCGACATGTATACATGATATTGTTCGCTTTGGCACAAAGGCTTTACGGTTTTATTTTTGGTAGGCCTCAACTCACCAAAAGGCCTCATGCAAGGTAAGAGTACAAGCTATACATATAATCATAGTCACTTTCCTCTCTATAGTTGATGTTGGACTCCATGGCGTCACATGTATGTATATTAATGTAAAGAGGGTCAGGCTTGACATGATCAAGTCCTAGCTCTACTCAAGGATGTGGGCTTTTCAAGATCGGCCCCTACATTATCCCGTGCTTTAGGAGAAAATAATGCCCTCAGTTTGTGGGCTTTTGCGGGCTGGGCCCCCTCATCGAAGGACCAGATTGCCAGCCTTAATTCTAACCATTTGATCTTTGGCCTTCAAATTTTAGAGGCTTTATAGGACATTGCGTATTTTTTCTCTCAATATGACGAATTAGTTGATATGGACATATGGTAATTTTAAAAAAGATTCAAAAGAAAGATTCAAAAGAAATCATTTAAGGTTAGCATCAATAGGTGATAAATTAGAAGGACCTGTTTGAGATAGTTTGAATGTGTCCTACAGAGGTCAACACGGTGTCGTGGATGTAAAATTTTTCAATGCAAGTCAATGGCTCCTAAGGAAAAAGGTGTAGGCCGAATATAATATAAGTGGAAGCAATAAGGATAGATGTGAAGAAGTGCATCCCATCCAAGTATTGGGACTAGGATAGACTAAAATGATAAAATAAAAGTCATCAAAATTCACATGGTTGGTAGAAGGCTCTAATGATGACGGCGAACTATGAGCAATAGTGCCACAGGCTGATTTTTAGCCACGTTCAGTCATGAAGCTACCATTACTTGTTGCAACTTCTGATATAAATATAGGAAAAACACCTCATATTGCATGCCCATAGAAAATGAGACCATCTCTCTCTCTCTCTCTCTCTATAAGCTAAAAAGGAATTAAAAGAAAATGATCAATTTGTTAGATAAAATAATGTTGCCATTGAATGACAAAACCTTTAATTGATCTATTTCTACCATAAGTTGAAAACATCATCGATGGATCAATCCTTTACAGGTTTTTATCCAATTGATGCCCTTCTTACCTCTCTATTACAGTAAATGTGAAGTTGCTATGGTTCTGTCCTCCGTAGTTGCAGTTAGGCGTTCAAATGAACGAAGCCCTGCTTAGCCTTCTGTAAGCTTACCTTGAGCATTATTTATACAAGCCACCTTCATCTCCAGCTTGCTGAGATTGAGCTTATATTGATTGTACTGAATCCAACTTCTTAATTAGAAACCAAGCCCAACTAAGCATGGTTTGAGCACAGCTTGAAAATGCATGACAATGACTCTCTACTATTATCCTCGGCACTACTTATATGAGCAGCATTGGATACGGGGTCCACGTTTGGTAATAAAAACTCAAAAAAGGAAGATATGGATAGAAAGCCTATGCATGCATAAAAGAAATAACCCTAAACTCAATTAAATTTTTGTATGTGTTGGTTTTAAGGTCTTAATTAAAATCAAAAGTGAAAGAAACGTAAAGAAAGTTGCCCATATATGTTTCAAGTGTCATTCTATTGGTAGTTTAGTGGTGAGGCAGCTCGGTCTTTGGAGCACACTAAAAGGAGTTGATGTTGACAATATTTTGTCTGTAACTGCAAATAATGTTTGTCTCTAGGATGAATAGATTCTTGATGGGCTGCTTTTTCACATTTATTCCAATAGGGACTAGTTTTTTTTTTTTTTTTCACATATATCCCAATAGGGACTATTTTTTTTTTTCTTTTCACATATCCCAATTGGGACTAGTTTATCACCTATAAATAAGAAATTCAATGGTGGGTCTATATGACGGTTGAGATAGGAATAATCGAAATCAAGATGTACAATAAAATCATTAGAACATTGACAAAAATTCAACATGTACTTGATCTTAAAAAGAACCTTTTGCCTTTGGGTGGCTTGGCTCGGCCAACATTGTAAATTCTCAGTAGGGGATGGAGTAATGAAGATTGTGAAGGGTGATTTAGTACTTACGAAAGGCATGGGGTTTGAGAATTTGCGGCTTCTTCAAATGATCATGACAATGTCTCAATGTGTTCTTGTCACTTGCACAGGGGCGTGGATTAATAATGCTCAACAAACAAGGTTCTTATGTGACCTAAGGATAGGAGAGCTGGATTTTTTGAGAAAGCTTCGAAAATATATTGCAAAGAATAGTTTTAGCACATTAATTTATTCATTACACTAAAGGTGTATCATTGATTACATTCATTCATATAATTTATTAGGCCCTTCTAAGGTTTCAAGGGTGGATCTTCTTATATGTTGACTTTCAAAGACCATTACTCAGGTATTATCTAAAAACATTGAAGTAATGATCATTTAAGCGGTGTAAGGCTAAGTTGAGAAACGAACCAACAAGACGGTGAAATGATTGATAATAGATGTTGGTAAGGAATTTAGATCGATAGAGTTAGAGAACTACTGTAAGGATCAAAGCATAGTTTGGCACTACACCATCATAGGAACTTATCATCAAAGCTTGTCTCAACTAAGTTGGGGTCAGCTACTTGAGTTTTATTTCTCCATTCTGAGCTATCATGAAAGATCCTCAAATAAGTTGCACATCTTCATATTCATTTTTACTACCTCGATCCACATACTCTTCAGCCTACTCATTCTCCTTGGTGGGCAATCAACCTGCATAGTCAAACTTTTCCTTATTAACGTCATTGCTGGCTTTTATCGGATAAGCCCAAACCATCTCAAATGAGTTTATCTAATTTTATCCCCTATTGATGCTGTCCCTAAATACTCTCGAAAGCCCTTATTTCTAATTCTATCATTCCTAATTTTACCACATATCCACCTCAAAATTCTTATCTCTGCTACATCCACTTTGTGCATATATTGTTCTTGATTGCCTAGCATTATGACACTCCATATGTCATAGCTGGTGTAATAGCTTTCTTGTAAAATTTCTCATTCAATCTTATTGGCATGTATCGATCACAAATTACTTCAAAAGTAAAGATCAACCTTCCGCTTTTATTTTATGTTCGATATCTTCATCAATCTCTCAATCCTTACTAATTATCGAGCTAAGGTAATGGAAAGAATCTATTTGTGGTATCTCCTGGACTTCAATTATCACAGTAGTTTCAGCTCTTTGTACATGCCTATTGAAGTTGTAACCCATATATTTTGTCCTTATATGACTTATTTTAAAGTCTTTGGATTCTAAAACCTAATAGTATGACTTATAAGTTTAATTTAACGATAGTTGATATAATTTTGTATATCTTCCTTGTTCTTATATATAGGTGGTACAACACTTATTCATTCATCTGACATTTCTTTGTCTTTATTATCTTATTGACGAGCTTAGTTAACCAAATCCCTTCAATTTCTCATAAGTATTTTTAAGCCTCTATTGAAATGCCATCTGGGCCCGTAGCCTTTTCTGTCTTCATTTGTGTAATTACTTTCTTCATTCCACCATCTAATGGAGTTGCACAATGGAGTTGCAAAAAGGATGACGAGATGCTCCTAGAGTGCACGTGGTGTTTGTTGTTTATTGTCGGATTGTCTAAGTACTTTTAGGTATAGGCAGTCAATACAAATTGCTACTTGATTAATAGGTCTCCCCACAAAGTGATATACAACAAGACGCTAGAACAGGTATGGGTAGGAAATTTAGCTAATTATTCTAACTTGGTAATCTTTGGTTGTCCAGCTTATATACATATTAGAACTGGTAAGTTAGGATCAAGGACGTTCAAGAATATTTTCAATGGCTATGCTTATTGGTGAAAGGGTATGTACAGATTGCGGTGTGTTGATCAAGACTCGCCCAGATTTCTAATTAGCAGTGATATAAACTTTCACGAGTTTGATATTCTAGATTTAAACAAGTTATAGGAGGAGTATACTGTTAGATACAAAACTTTAGAATAAGATAATGCTTTGGAATATTGGATCATCTGGTCGATCACTCCTTTCTCTATTTATAAAGACTACTAGCCTTAATCAAGGCAATTACAAGCTATGTAGGAGGAAAGAATATAAGTTACAATCTTTTATACATGGAAAGAGAATATAAACAGATTGGTGATGAGTCAACTAATCCCACGTGATATATGAGTATGGGCCTATTGTACATGGGCCTTGGGTCAGATGGTGCTAACACCCCCCTTAAATTGATGCTGGTCAACCAGTAGCAATTTGCGAGTCAGGAACTTATGACGTGGCCGAGGTAGTCATTTGGTGAAGATGTCTGCAAGTTGGAGTTCACTCGAACATGTGAAAGACTAATGTCCTTGCGATCATATTCATCTCTAATAAAATGACAATCCACCTCAATATATTTTGTATGTTCATGAAAAACTGGATTCTCAATGATACAGATGGAACTAGTATTATCCACATGAAGTGGGGTAGCTGAGTTCTGAGTAAAGCCAAGATCTGTAAGGAAGCCACGAAGCCAAAGGATTTCGAAACAGGCAGGGAATATAGCACGATATTTAGATTCAGTGGAAGATCTTGAGACTCGTTCTTACTTTTTGCATTTCCAAGAAATGAGCGATTCACCCAAATACATACACCAACCAGTGGTGGATCTGCGAGTATCCGGACAGCCTGCTTAGTCGGCATCAGAATAAGGAGTAAGTGTCAGTGGAGTGCCAATTGGAAAAAACAATCCTCATGTCGGAGAACCAAGAATGTATCGAATGATTCGTTTGACAGCAACCATATGGTGATGACGTGGTGTGGTCATGAATTGACTAACAACATTCATAGCATATGAGATGTCTGGTCTAGTGATGGTTAAGTAGACTAAACTACCGACTAGGCGTCTCTTAGAATGTGGGATCGGATAGGAGGTCCCCATCATCTTTCCTGAGCTGCACATTTACTTCTAATGGAGTATCCACAGGTGTAGCCTCATTGAGGCCAACAAGGTCAACAAGGTCAGTAGCATACTTATGTTGTTGTAAAAACAGTCCCTTCCTAGACTGTTGAACCTCAAGTTCCAAGAAATATATTAACGGACCAAGATCTTTCATATGTAATGCAGCTTGAAGTGGGGATTGAAAACTATGGATCATATTACTCTGAGTGCCCGTAATGATGATATCATCCACATATACGAGAAGTATGGTGGTAGCTTGAGCAGTTTTACTCATGAATAGTGACGGATCATAAGGACTTTGAGCAAATCTAAGGTGAAGCAGAGTAGAACGAAACCAAGCTCTAAGTGCTTGTTTAAGTCCATACAAGGAGCGACTAAGCTTTGCTTCCTCATTTTTAGAAGTAGAATCATATCCTTAAGGAAGACGCATGTATACTTCCTCTTTAAGATCTTCATGGAGGAATGCATTCTTTACATCTATCTGATAAAGAGGCCATGAGCGTAAGGCTGTAATAGCTAGACAGTACCATAGTTGTCATCTTGGCGACATGAGCAAATGTCTCATAATAGTCAATGCCATACTCCAGACGGTAGCCAAGTGCCACTAACCAAGATTTATAACGGGCCAAAGTACCATCAGGATGGAGCTTGATAGAGTAAACCCACTTACAACCAATGGGTTTGATGGACGAAAGACATTGAACAACATCCCATGTGTGATTAACTTTCAGTGCGTCAAATTTTTCCTGCATGGCTTGACGCCAACACTCATGTTGCATTGCTGGGGAAAAATGGTTAGGTATATGAATTGAATACAGAGTAGCAAGTAAGAACATATGGGTGAAGCCAAACCGATCAGGGGGGCGAGAAATCCTAGATGATTGACGGGGGACTGACTGGGAGATGTTTGGAGCAGGTGCTGGGTCGTGCCAAGGAAGATGACATATTAGGGGAGCTCTAGTGCAATAGTATTTTCCCATCAACACATTTCATACACAAGAATAGGTTTGATATTTTCCAGAAGTGGAGCAGGAGGATCACCAAAGCCAGGAACAAGTGAAAACACATGAGATTTATCATGATCTAGATGATGATGGAAAAAATATTGATTCTCAAAAAACACAACATTACGAGAAATCCATATATGTTTTAACTTTGGATCATAACAGGAAAATCCTTTTTGGTCATTCGCATAACCTAAAAAGGCACACTTCGAAGATTGAGCAGATAGTTTTGTTCTTTCAAGTGAGGGAAGAAGAATGAAACATACACACCCAAAAACATGGAGATGAGAATAAATAGGATGCTTATGAAATAAATGAAAATAAGGTGTTTCATGATTTATACACGGTGAGGGTAGCCTATTTATAAAATGAACTGCTGTGGACAAAACTTCGGGCCAAAATTTTGGTGAAACAAAAGATTTTAAGAGTAGTGACTGATTAATGTCTAGAAGATATCTGTTTTTCCTCTCAGACACACCATTTTGTTGGGGTGTATAAGGACCTGACTTTTGAGAAATTATCCATTTGTTTTGCAAAAAAGTTTGAAACTCATTAGAAACATATTCACCACCTAAATCTGTGCAAAGTGTTTTAACGGATGTGGAGAAGTGATTTTCCACATAGGCTAAGAAAATTTTAAACGTAGAAAACACCTCAGATTTTGAATGCAAGAAGTAAATCCATGTAAAGAGACTATAGTTATCAATGAATGTAACAAAATATTTAAAATGAGAATGTGATATGAGAGGTGCAATACCCCATACATCACTATGAATAAGATCAAAACATGTCAATGATAAAGAAGTACTGATGGAAAAAGGAAGAGTCTTGCTCTTGCTCATTTTACAACTAGAACAATTAAAAGAAACATCCTTAAGAGAAGTTTTATTATCATGTAGCAAACCAGATTTAAACAAAGACAACAAAGTACGAGAATGAGGATGGCCTAATCTATTGTGCCATAATTGGTTCTTATTTGAACTAGAAGCAGAAAACAAGATAGAAGCAACCAAATTCCTATCATGTGTAGAGAGTTGTAGTGGAAAAAGACGGCCACACTTAGGCCCCTTTGCCATTACCTTCCCCAATGCTTGATCCTGTATAACACAGCCAGAATGGGAAAAAGAGACAGAACAATGATTATCAACCAATTGTCTAACAGATAATAAATTGGTAGATAATTGAGGAGAAAGAAAAACATGACTCAAAGGTTAGGGATGTGAGATCTCACCACCATTTGTTGTATTGATTTGGAGATTTCCATCATAAGGCTTTAATTGAAATAAATTATCAGAAGGGTGGGTCATATGATTAGAAGCCCTCGAATCCATATACCAGGTAGAGTGTGACTGTTTGGTTTTACCTGAGAAGCCAAGAGCAGAAAAGGCATTTACGATCATCTGTTGAACCATTTTCGGGGTAAGAGAGGATGAAGAAGCAGGCGGAGTAGGCATCATTGTATTGACAGCAGAACTCAATGTAAAAGAAGACGCATCCAAGGTTGCCAGATTGGTCTTCTGAGAGGAAGTTTGAGCACGACGCCAACATTCAGGAAGAACGTGGCCCTTGCGTTTGCAATAAGAGCAATATTTTTTATTGCATTGAGTGGCTACATATCCATATTTCTAACAACAATAACATTGGACTTTGGTCATATCTCTGTTCTGCTGGTGGGAACGTGCACATAGGCCGCAGTTAGAGGATCGGTGAGAATTGCTTGTTGAAGAGCAACCTGGGTTGTAAGACGTTGTTCCTCACGAAGAAGCTCTCCGAAACAAGAATCAATAGATGGGGAAGGCACTCTGTTCATCAGAATTGAACGTGTTTGTTCAAATTCAGGTCTAAGTTTTATCAAGAATTGATCTCTCTGACTAGTGGAATGAATGTTTTGAAGCACCGCAATTGAGGCATCAGGTAGGTTGGAGTAAATAATTTCAGTATAGTCCGTCCATAAGCGAATAAAATGAGAGTAATATTCTTGAATGGACAATGTCCCCTGAGTAAACTGAGAAAACTCATGTTCCAAGTGGAACCTTCGTGCAGAGTTATCCTGTTGATATACCTGTTTTAGGTAGTCCCACATGCCTTTTGCTGTTTTGTAAGGCCTGAAATTCAAAATGTATTGTGGATCTACTGACCCCAGAAACCAAGTCATTATTTTTGCATCGATGGTTTCCCATTTGGAGACAGCCTTTACATCCTTTACAGGTTTTGGATCAGTTTCATCTATATGACCCCATAATTCTTTTCCCATAAGGTATTGATGTGTAATTGGTCCCATTAAACTTAACTAGTGAAAGTTCACTTTTGTCCATTTTTACTTTAGGAGTTGGCTCAGGCCAATCAACAAAATCTCAAACCAAATCTGTGAGAGTGATCTCTTCTTCAAATCAAGAATTGATTTAGGGTATCTCCAAGCACAAAATGGATGTCTAGTGGTCTGGGGATGATCTAAACCCAGAACCCAGGTCTGTCGACCTGTTTCTACAAAAAAAAAAAGGCCTGGCGAGATTGTTTTTGTGTTCTAAGAGATAATGTGCGGCCCAGTAGATGATCTGATGACCAATAAAATCTGTTGGATGTCCAGAACTCCTATTTTTCATCAAAGCAAGCCAAGTTTCACTCCAAACAATTACAGATCCATGATGTTATGTGCATTTGATAAAAGCTTATGCACCAAAACAAGAAACCACTAAATCGATCAGAATTCCTACCTTTGATGAGCCAAAATTTTTGAAAAAATGTCCAAATCCAGGATGAGTGGTCAACCAAGATGGTATGGTCTGCTGATGCTGCTGTGTTGATCCGAGGTGGGCCCCTAATGAGTTGCTCCAAACGGCTGACGAGAGTGGTTCCCAGAACCCAAAACAATGCTCAGAGTTCTCTGCTGAGTCAATACTAAGGTCCACAAGTCTCTAATTAACTATCGATCAAGATAGAATGATGTCCTTGATGAACTTGGGTTGATCGAAGGTGGGCCACCAGTGATCAGACTTCAAGATGTTGATAAAACACTATGTTAACATGCACGAACAGTCATGGAGTGACTGTTATATCACCAAGATTCAACAACAAGGTCGAAGATGAAAGCTAGAAGAAGAAGAAGAATCTTTGATACCATGTTAGATACGGAACTTTAGAATGAGAGAATGCTTTGGAATATTGAATTATGTGGTCGATCGCTCCTTGCTCTATTTATAAAGACTACTAGCCTTATTCAAGGCAATTACAAACTATGTATGAGGAAAGAATATAAAGAATATAAGTTACAATCTTTTATAGATTGAAAGAGAATATAAACAGATTGGTGATGAGTCAACTAATCCCATGTGATATATGAGTATGAGCCTATTTTACATGGGCCTTAGATCAGATGGTATTAACATATACAAACATTAGTAGTACCAATGGAACTATTTAGGTAGAGTTAGACATCCTAGATAGGAAGGAAAGTGCATTTAACTCCTCCGGGGATACAAATTAAGGACATTCAGACGGGATATTCAGACGGGATAATAGATGCACTACATAGGTAGACGCCAGAGAGCTAGGAAACCACAACTCAAATATACTTTCGAGGACATTATAGCCTCCACATTGACTTTAGAGAAAGGTTTTGTTGAAGGATTCCGTTATTCTGAGGTGTTCTTTTTCGATTGTGAAGCATACATTACATTTACACTCGATCTTGGCCTTAGTGACATCTTTTAAACTTGAGCTAGAGCAATTTGACAAGAAGACGATCTATAGACAAGTACAAGCTTTGCTTACATTTTATAAACGTTACTCAACATTAAAGAGTGAAGGATGCACCTAGTGAGAGTAGTTGTAGAGACTTACCCTTCAGTGAAGTATAGTAGATCGAAGAAATATCTATGTGGCATCAGGTGTGTGGTTAATTTGCATCAGCCAATATATAATATTTATTTGTATAGATCAGTACCGTTGATTCTGCACCTCAAGCTAGATCCGTGAAATAATATTTTTCAAATAGTGATTTCTAAACTAGTTACACCACATTATATAAATTGGCTTACCCTAGGCCTGTGTAGTAAGCTCCTAAAATGTTTTTTTCCTGCTATTTGACCAACTACATTTTACTGATAAAATTGCTAGCCACTAATCCCAAAACTAATTGGTAATGGAAAATTGCATAAACTACTAATTGACATTTACGATTTAAATAGGTTTCCATTTCTAGTTCTCTCTTATGTTCATGTATATCAAGTTTAACGATAACCATTCTTTCCCTATTGTGTTAGGTTTTGGTACTTGTATTACCCACTATATGTTGGTTCTACTCACATTGCTTTCTCACCTGTCCTAATGATTTTCTTGGTTTTGTATAAGAAAATCCCTTCTTTTTTTTTTTTTTTTTTTTTCCATTTTGGTTCACCTGTATCTTTATTGTTATTTTTTTTTAATTTTATTAATTATCTTCTTTTCAAGGAAACTCCTTAAAGACATTTGACATATTAATATTTGAAATATAGAACGAGAAGGTACATTCAAATTTGACTTTCAAGTTCCTTTCATCTTCTTTGGTTGTCATAGATATAGTCTCTTATCATGTGCTTATTTTCCAATTATATCATCATATTTCTTGCTTCAACGATGGTATATATATATATATATAGGTCATTATATTTAAGTTGGTGAGAGTGGATGTGGAAGTGAAGGCCCTCACCCATCTCTCACCAAATTGGTGAGAGTGCCTCTCATAGGAGCGCCTCCCTTTTTATATATATATATATATATATTTATGTCCATTGCAGTCAAAACAGTTTAGCATCTCATTTCTTGTTGTGCTCTATTCTATTCAACCTGCCAAAGATTTTCTTTTAAATGTAGATCCTCTTTTTCTCCTATCGGACTTTTGTACTGCTGACTTCTGCGAAACTTGGCCGGCTCCTTTAATGCAATAGCTTCCTTTTCGTGGAAGGGTGGGGATTGAAAATCTCAGACAGTCCTTGTTTGGGGATTTATAGGTTAGATTTTTGCCTTTCTCATAATTAGTTCCATCACACATTAACTATTTAGTATTTAGTGTTTCATCTCTACCTGAGCCTCAATATAATATTTGTTTTGTTTACTAAAACATAAATTTGATGCACTTGATGTGTTGAGAAGTTTATCTTAATTTTCTCTAAAACTCATTTAATCAAATAAGATTCACAGAGATTGAGAAAGGTATACTATTAGTTAGAAACAACATGATTAGTAAATAAATATAAGAAATCAGAAAACATTTATGCATTTGCTAAATTGAAACACTTTCTTGGAACTTCTTCTTTTTCTATACATGGCCTTAAAAGATATTAGGGGCTCATTTATTTTCATGGAATTGAATTTTTAAGAATTCTAAGATATGTGTTCCTATTACGATGGTGAAGATTGAAGAAAAAAGAAAATTCTAAATGACTACAAAATATTCTTTTCTTTGATGGAAAATGATTATAAGCCATCATGCTATTAACTCCAATCCTGCAAAATCATGTCCTGTCTATAACTTTACTTTTTATCATTCACTCCTCACATCTTTAATATTCTTTTGTATTGAGACCCATTAGACCATGATTTCCAAGAAATCTAATTTTATGTAAAAAGAAATCAGGCGCCCTGAAGATCTAAAAATAAGAAAAGAAAAAAAAATGAAGGGATTCTTACATAATTAAGATCAAGAAGGTAAATGAAAATGCATTTGAAGAAAAAAAAAAAAAGAAGAGATGTTTTCGCTAAGTTTCTTTTAGATAAATATCTAAATTAACTATATAGATAAATATTAAGGGAGTAAACATGACTTATGAAGTCATTGGCATTTAATCTCCTCCAAGTCAAATCAGCACATTCTCTTTTTTTTTCTTTTCTTTTTTTCTTTTCTTTTTTTTTACCTTTTGGCCATCTTTGCATCAGTTCCTATCAAACCCAAAACATTTATGCATGCAATCATGCAAACAATTAAATAGAATACTTTCTAAATTTCTCCACCTTTCTGTCCTCATCCAAACAAATCCTAAAATTCTACAATCACATAAAACCCTATCTTTGATGATATACTTATTGCCACTAATGAATTTGCTTCCAAAAATAACCATCTCACTGCAAGGATTGTATAGTCTAATCTAAAAAAATGAAAAGAGGAAGAACAAAAAAATAGAAAAAACCATGAGATAGATCAAGAGCTAGCTACCTAGTGCTAGAGAAATCGTAGAGCTTTCCAGTGCTGGAGAAGATAATGAGGCCTACTTCAGCGTCGCAAAGGATAGCTAATTCCTTGGCTTTTTTTAGCAATCCGTTCCTTCGTTTGGAGAAAGTCACTTGTCTACTTGTAGTATTATCGATCCTACGGATCACGATCTTTCCTCTTCCCATTCTCCCTTTTCTCTCTACAAGAGCAGGTAAATTGGACACTTGAGATCTAAAAAACAAACAAACAAACAAAAAGTTTGTTTAAAAAAAAAAAAAAACTGAGAAACAAAGCATAAGAAGAGAGAGATCAAAAAAGAAGAATATTGTAAAAGGAATATATAGTTTTTGCGAACTTGATGTTCTTTCTCAAGTAAAAGAAGATCAGAAGCGAAATGCAATTTTTTGAAATCCTGAACTTCTATGCTCTTGAAATCTCTTGAAAACAAGATCGGAATCGAGATTTTGCCAACTTGATGTTTTTAAGAAGGAAAAGAAGCTCGGATGTTACATGAGTTACGGAAAAAGAGAAAAAAAAAAAGGCTGGCAGAAAACCTTGCTAGCTAGAACTCTGATATCTGTGTTCTTCAAATCTTAAGAGAGAACAAAAAAAGATGGAAAGAGGAGCTAGATTCTAAAACGAATCTGAGTTCTTTCGGTCCATTTTCCATGGAACTTGATGTTTTTAATGAAAAGAAGATCGGAATCGAATTGAGCTTTGGAAAAAGAGAAAACCTCCAACTCTGATATTTGAGTTTTGGAAATCTATGTTAGAGTGAAAAAGAGAGATTGATAAAAACGAGTGGAGATTCCAAGATGAATATTCGAGCTTCTGCAAGAACAAGAGATTTCTTTCAAGGAAAAGAAGATCGGCTGGGAAATGAGATTTGATAAAAGAGGGAACTACAGTTTGCAGAAAACCTGGAATGTGATTTCTGTGATTTTGAAATATATGAGTGCGTGTAAAGACAAGAAAAGTAAGTTATACGTACAAGCCTGAATTTCTGTTGTTTATGAGATCTCCGAGAGAGCGAATAAGATGTGAAGAAGAATGATTGGGAAAAGGAATAAATCTGAATTTGCTGGAGGTTGAGGGAACGAAGAAGAAGAGGTTTTTTTTTTTTTTTTCTCTCCTTCTTCCTTCCTTTCCTTTCCTCTTAACTATTTATATATTTGATATGAGATAGATCAGATGCTGCTGCTCTCTTTCTTTCTAAATTAAGTGATTATATATGTGAAGTGTGAACAGGTGTTTCTAGAAGATTCCGTAGAGTAGTCGAAACAGTGGATGCTTTGCTTTTGGGGGTTTGTGGAGTGGTGCGAGTGAAAAAAAAATGGGAGCTTTTTTGTAACGAAAAAAATGTTTTTTTTATTTTTTTTTTTGTTTTGGGAATTGAAAATGATCATGTTTTTTTAGGTAAATGAAAAATGGGAGTTAGAATTCTTCATTGGCAAGAAATAAATATAGTTCAAAATATCAGCAGATGACGATTACAGTATCGTGTAACAGTATTGGACTCATCCATATCGCCATATTATCGGTTCTTCTCGGCTGATATTTCAAAAATATCGGATAAACCAATATATCGGCCGATATCCACTAACAATAACAAGCCTCCTTGAGCATGACCGATGCCAGATACCAGTCCATTTGTTCTTGCAATTTGAAAAAAAAAAAAAAAAAACCCAAAAGCCCCAAGCGCATGTTGAATGAAAGTAAGAAAAAAAAAAAAGAAAATAAGGAGAGAAGGGGAGAAAGAGGAATACTTGCCCCTGTCATTGGGCGCCACACCGCCTTAATTTGAAGCATAACATTTCAAATATCAAAGAACAATGTCATATGTTGTCTAGAAAAACCCAACAGGGCAAATTTTTAGGACGAGTTCTTGTGAAAAAAAAAGAAAAGAAGGGTCCCCACCATGTAAGTGAAAAGACACTCATGCTTCAGTAGTGCTAGCACCTTGGCTAGTGTATTGAGATCGGTAGTATTACTCCTAGCCAATAAAACAACCTAACCCGGAAATTTTTTTTTTCTCTGGACACGGCAAGTCTGCCATTTATAGTAAAAAATTGTTTTAGTTTAGCGTTTTCACTTCATCCTTCCCTAATAAAGAAGGGAAACTAAAGTGAGTGGTGCAAAATGCCACTCAATTACTTAATGCTTAAAAGGTAAGAGAGATTGAAAGCAACCAAAGCAACAAAATAAAATAAGAACTTTCCTGCTTCGATGGCTTTTTCCTGTTCTGAAAGCTTTTTCCTTATTGGGCAAGCACATATAGAGAATGAGAATCCATCCAAAATCACCACCTACGGTCATGCAGGAGGAGGGTCCTGTCATTTTGTCCATTTTCGTTCCTAACCCTTCCATGTCGTTGGGGATTTGAACCTATTCCAAGTATCAACCATCACCAGTCACCACCTTCACCTCAATTTCTTTACACACACATTACGTCTATACTTGTTGGATATGCATGGTACGAAATGCTACTTGTACTATGCTCTTGTATTGCTTCTTTTAAGAAGCAATAGTTGAATAAATAATGGCCTTAGTCTACTTGTTTTGGTCAACATCAACATCTCCCTTGAAGTTGTTCATACGATGAGTATTTTAGGTCCAAAAACAAAACAAAAACTAAAAAAAAAAAAAGAATAACAACCACTTGAGTTTCGAAAAATAGCTTTGGGAGTTGTATAGAATTAGTACTCGTATATCAATGAAGACCAAATAAGACATCCGTACTCGTTCGTGAACCAAGATTTTTAATTTTGCTACAATAGTACAAATATAGTGTATATTCTAAAGCGCACATATTCTCTCTCTAATATATATTTTTATATGAAAGTTTGATTATAGAGACTCATAATTTACCTATGCCACATTATCATCATCATCATTATAATAATAAAGAAGAGGCCATCATGAGTAACTGGAGTTAGTTTTATATATTCTACATTTTTTTTGTTGTCCTTGTATTCAGCATTATCATACTTTGAATCCCTAACTATGTCTTCAATTGCGAATTGTAATTCTTTTTAAAAGGGTTGTTTGTCCACATGCAATTGAAATTCATGATAAAATGGGTTTCAACAAATGGATGTTAAAGAAGTGAGATATGAAGAATATAAGAAAGTGATGCAAGAGAAATTTGATGTTCTTAAATAATATTTGATTTACTAGGTTATTTTTCACCAAATGGGACTTTATTTACTGGCCAATGTGGATTTTTATCTTTGTTTCTTCAATTTTATCCACTTTGACAAAGTTGCGTATTAAAAGTTACATGAATTCAAATTCATGCAAGCAAAAGAGTCCAAAAGGATCGGCAGTGCTTTATATGTACAAAACCCTATCATTTAATATTTTCTTTTATAGAAGCGACAAAATGTAAAAGCAGATCTGAATATTGATTAATAAAAAGAAAAAAAATAGAAAAAATAGAAATCACGAAGATACAAACAATGTCATTGAGACATCAAAATATTATCTAAAGAGAAATCAAGAGAAATAACATTGGTTATTTGAAGAGAAAGGAGTTGATTGAGGTGTTGACATTGAAAACATTCACCATGTGATCCTCAAGGCCAGACAAATACTCAACATGTACTATGATATATAATTTCTAATAAGTCATTATCAGAATGGGAATCCAAGAACACATGTTGATGCTCAATTGGCCGACACAGAAATGAAGGATCAAGGAGCCATCCGCCGATCGAGGGCATCCCTAGCACGCCTTTACTGAGCTTAGCTCATGGGTCCACAAGTGTGGGCCCCACACCATGGAATATAAAAACAGGTCAAGTCCCAGAAAGAGGATTCAGAGAGAGAGAGAGAGAGAGAGAGAGAGAGAGAGAGAGAGAGAACCAGTAGCATCAACATTTCAGTGTGGTACCACTTCATAAATACTTAAGACAAGGTTATTATATATTGAGAAATGGTGAATCCATTCTACAAGGTAGGGCTACGATTAATTTAGTCTATGGGCATATGATCTCACTCATCAACACATGATCTCACACACAATTCTCAATCAAGCCAAGCCAATCTGAAGGGGCCAGATGACTCTCAAATTAAAATAACCTAAGCTTCTTTCTCATTGTTCTTTAATGGTATTGATACATGCTCGGTGCCTAAATTGCAGATGGAGACTCAATCTAACAATATCTAATAACATCGTAAGTTCTATTTGATCTAAGAAGTTATTATCAAAATAAAAGGTAATAAAACATTACAAATAAAATTGAGCTCATTTGACATGGATATAGTGGGACTAATGCTCCCTATGATTATCTTCCTCTTAGTTTCCATCACATATGCATGGTTGGTTGTTGAATAAAATTGAATTTGAAATGAAAAATGTGGAACTAAAATATTAGTTTCATCTGTGGGTCAAAATTAGGGGCCAACTAGGGGGCAGGGGTTCGCCATGTTTGGCTCAAATTATTTTCGAAAACATATCGTATTTTCGCAAGGGTGTCATCAAAAATTATTTTTTCACATAGTATATATCTCTTTTATAAAAAAAAAATAAAAAATTGTGGGTTCTCAATTGATCATAACCATCTCATAAAATGCCCTCAAAGAAAACACCTAAAATAATTTGATTCAACCATTCATTTTGCATGTTAATAGTAACTTCAACATAGAGGCCATCTTTCAAATTTGTCATGAATATATTATATGGTTGCAGTGGGCCCCACAAGGCGGGCATGGTCTGCATTGTAGTTCTGCTTCTTGTTGGAGTAGAACATTTTCTATTATTTTAGTGCCTCCTTGTTACACCCTTTCTCGAGTTAATTGAGATTAATTATAATTAATTAATATTAATGCTAATTTATCAAATTTAATTAAGCGAATTGTGATTAATAACCAAATTGAATTGAATTAGTCTCAAATGATTGATTTGAGCTTAATGAAATGAATTTGAAGGAGATTGAATGATTTGTATTGATTTTAGACTTAGACAATGTGATATAAGAACTTTTTCATAAATACGAGTTTCTGCGCATTTTGTCGAATACGATAACTCTTGATACCATCGTGTGTATCTCGAAGGGTCCGTTAACTTTCGTAATAGACTTGAGTCCATTTGGCTTGAGATTGGTCAAATGAGCACTCATTTGAATTGAATTGTAAATAGTGAAATGGAAGTGGACTTGTGTGCAAATTAGGTTTATATATGTTGAGATGAACTCAAATGAGTTCATTATGCTCATTCCCAGCACCAAACAATCCCTACGCTCATTTCTTCTTTTCGTCTTCTTCTTCTTCCATTTTCTCTCCATCAAGTGTCAAGATTTGGAAGGGATTCAAGTGAGTTGAGAAGTGTTTATCCACTTCATTTACTTCATCTTTCCATTTGTTTTCTTGGAGCTAAAGCTTGAGAAAGACCTCAAGATTTCTTTCCTTTGAGCGACAAGTAAGTGTCTAGACTCCTTGTAGAGCCTTGTAGTTTCATTGATTGATTTAAAGTGTTTTCTAGCATAGGTAGCTCATAGAAGCACTATTGTGGATTGGTCTTGATTTTAGGTTTAAAAAGGATTTCAAATTGGTGACCGAACTGCTGACCGAACCCATCTGGGTTGATTCTCAGTGAAATTCAGCTTCTGGAAAGCTGATCGAGTGCTGACCGAAATAGTTCGACTGACTAAAGTCGTGACTTCGGTCGGCCGAAGGGTGACCGACTGGACCTGATGGATTTTTCAAAAAAATGCAAGGTTCTGGAAAAGGAACCGAACTCAGGTTTGGTTAACCAACAAGTGGGTTTCGGTCAACCGATGAGTGACTGAGGGGTTAACCGAGTATGTTCGGTTAACCAAGTGTTGACCGAACAGCTGACCGAGCTTGATTGAGGAAATTCAAAAAAGTCTAAAACTTTTGAAAAGCTGACCGAGATGAATTCGGCTAACCGAGTGACACTATTCGGTTAACCGACATGAACACCTCCATTCAAAGGGCTATACTTATTAAAAATCTAATTATCTCTTTCTATACGTCCAATAAAAATGCAAAATGAGTTCGTCTCATTCTCATATTGATCACCATAAAACATGTATTTTGACAATATGTGGTTCTATAGTTGGTTGGCAGTCCCTCATTTTTCCCATATTTGTAGTCTTCCTTCCAACTTGTATAGGCTACTTTGGGTCCCCGCCCCTTTATGGGGTAACAAAAAAAAGCATATAATTTTACTTTATAAAATTGCATGTGTGGGTTGGGTGGGGCGGGGTACCCCTACACTTAGGTCCGCCAGTGCACGTGATGTGATGTTTTTAACTTTACTATGTTTTAGAGGTAACAATAGAGTGAAGACATAAACTTATGAGTTAGAAGTAGCACCACCAATTGTTTTTTCTTCCTACGTAAGCCTTTCTCATTTTGCGATAAAAAATGTGTGACAGAGAGGGCGTTGTAAAATTTACCATAAAAGTGCCTTTCAATCTACATTTTTCCTCTCACCTATCCCTGTCCAATTGTACCATCTATACTTCCTCTCTTACCTCAAACCTTACATTTACATGTTTTTTTTTTCATAATTTAATACCCACCTTACTTTTACTCATTCACACATATAAACAATTAAAATCTTTAATAAGTAGGTCCGCGAATTTCTCGTGAGTCCAATCCTCAGAAGATCAACCATCCATGGCCTTTTATTATCATATTGGCTCCAAATGCCTCCAACCAATTAGAGCTTGGAGTTGGAGATGCTGTTGGACAAGTGTCAATCATCGCAATATAAGTTGACCAATACAAAAGGTTATCTCATATGATTCTCCTCCATTAGTTTATTATTCATATTTTATACTGCCCATGATTCGAGGGTCCTTTATAGTATCATTGGCCATTTAAGATTTACCATTTTATGAGTGATGGAAGGTATAAAGAAAATGACCATCTACCATCCCCAACCACGTGGGGCTGGAGTTTGGGCTCTATTAGCTAGGAGCCATGTCCTCTGCCCCTTTTGTGTTCAGGCCAGGCTTTAGAGAATTCTAAATCCAGGCACAACCATGAAATCTAAATAGCCCATTGAACACATTCTCCTGTGTATCGTTTTTGGGCCAAGTTTCCTTCCAATCAAAATTGGACACTTCTGCTGATTGGTCATGTGCAGAACACGTGATTGATCAATAGATATAAGAGATGAACAATCATGTATTCTAAATGTGATCAAGCTAATCGTGGACACAATTCTAAAGTGGAGTATAATTTGGGCCAAAACTAAGAAACAGGGATATGTTGTTTTGAACGGTAAACATTTCGTAAAGATTTCATGAGAGATCCGTAGTGAAGAAACTTTATGGTCCTCAGAACTTGACCTCGGACGATCTCGATTCCTCTTGATACTTCCATATATAGTTCATGGGTAGAATGACATTTGCTGTTGGGCCGATAAAGTCATGACCGAGTGTTTCAATTATTATAAATAAAGGGAAGTACTTTCTAATTGAAATCACTTCCAATTGATTTTAACTCATCCAATTTACGAATTTAATTTAGTTTGACCCTAGCAAATGGGTCGGGTCGAGGTAAATTAGATTGGGCCAAAGATAAAGCACACTTTTTTTTACCCAACCCGACCTGTGTATTTTTAATGACATGATAAAAATTAATCATGGTATGTGCCGAGACTTGAACTTAGGACAATATGGATTTCAAATGAGCAACCCGACTACTACACCACAGAGCATCTTTTTATTAATAATTATCAACAAAAACTTAAAATTAGTTAATGAGGAAGGGACCCAGCCCGACTTTGGAATATTGACTGGGAGTTGGAATTTATCTACGAGAAATTTATAAAAAATAACTATATTTTTAGAATATTGACCCTTATAAATATTGTTGTTATTATTTTCATACTTATGCATTGTACTTTAAGCATAGATGATCAAAATTTTGAAATAACTATTTTATATGATTTCCTATATAGTCATTAATTTTCTATGACAACCATTTTAAAATAAAACTAAACTCAAATAAATATATAATATATGGAATTGACCAACAAAAATAATAAGTTTCATAATTAATAAAAAAATGACAAAATTATTGAAAAAGGAAAAACTCGCGACACAGAGCATCTTTTTATTAATAATTATCAACAAAAACTTAAAATTAGTTAATGAGGAAGGGACCCAGCCCGACTTTGGAATATTGACTGGGAGTTGGAATTTATCTACGAGAAATTTATAAAAAATAACTATATTTTTAGAATATTGACCCTTATAAATATTGTTGTTATTATTTTCATACTTATGCATTGTACTTTAAGCATAGATGATCAAAATTTTGAAATAACTATTTTATATGATTTCCTATATAGTCATTAATTTTCTATGACAACCATTTTAAAATAAAACTAAACTCAAATAAATATATAATATATGGAATTGACCAACAAAAATAATAAGTTTCATAATTAATAAAAAAATGACAAAATTATTGAAAAAGGAAAAACTCGCGACACTAACGAGGAGCTAAAGAGGAGGCGGGAAACTTTCCATGTAACTAATGTGCTACCATGCACGCTTATCGAGGGATAAAAGGTGGAGTCTAGGTTTTTTTCTTTTTTGTGTGTGTGGTTTTAACTTTTATAAATCGTAATGTAAAGGGAGTGGAACACTATGATAGACCCTATCTATTAAAAATCACAATCATTAAGACAAACATCCTTACTATTTATGGGATACCTCAAATTTTCACCTCATTCTGGGTTATTTCCAATGGCAAATTGATTATATGATAAAAAAAAATACAAAATACTGGAGTTTTTCAAATTTATTTATTTATTTATTTATTTTATTTTATTTTATTTTATTTTTTTTGTAATTTGGACACTCCATCATGCCTTTTGTCTCTTAAGAAACTCTCAATATCATCATATTTCTATCAAGGTAATAGCATTTGAGTGTTAATAGGTCACTGTGTCTAAGTGCCACTAATCTAAGGAATTTCAAGTATTTTTGTTTGTCATGATTATCAGATTTTTTTTTCTTTTTTTTAAAGAATGTGAAATGCCGATTTCTGGGTTGTCTAGTTTATTTAATCCTTACTCTTTTTTATTTAATCTACTCTCGGTTCTGGGTTGTCTGGTTTCTTTTTTATCTATTGATTTTGATTATACACTTTTTTTCAAAAATTTAGAGCTAATGGTAAAAGGAATCTCCAGTAATATTGGTCCGTCTAAATAAAGAATTAAGCTCATTCTTATTATCAATATTTTCTACTTTCTCCAATATAATTCTATTTCTCTATGTCAACAAAAGAAATTTCATTTTTCCATTCATTTACTTTTAAATTCATTGTATTTTTTTAGAGCAACTTCAATAACTTTTTTTGTTTCTTTGTGTCTCTTTTTAGTACCGTCTCATTTCTCATTTGCATACTTAGTTTATATCAGCGTTCAACCCATTTTAAAATGTGAGCATCTTGAGATAATTAGTGCAATTATTAAACATTTCAATTTGAGAGGTAAACCTTTTTTAATTCATTTACTCTTGAGTTTATCATAATTTATTTGAGCAATTTTAATTATGTCGTTTTAATATGATTTATACAAAAGAATCATCATTTTAAAATTTCTATAGATTTGCAATATTTTTATGGTTTGTATTTGTATGGTTTTCATAGATTGTGAGTTTTTTTTCCCCTTTTTTGTTTCAACTTTTGGGTATTTGGTTCTCCTTGGTTTTTTTTTTTTCTTCTTTTAAATCACTTTTTATCAAGGGATTTTCTATGAACTCTCATTTTTCTGTTATATATTTTTTTAATGCTTATTATTATGAGTTAATTATTTATTTTACTTCCATTGGGTTCTTTAAGTTCTCTTTGTGAGATCTATTTATGGATTTTTCTTATTTCTTTTGTAGCTTCAGATTTTCATTTTTAAATATTAGATTATCATCAGTTGGTTTGGTTCTTCTAAATTTCTTTTATCATTGTATTGTCTATAGATCGTTATTTATATATATAGCCTTTTTAATAAAATTTATTTTATTTTATTTTATTATTATTTTTCACTTGTGATGGGTTTTTAGTTTTTTTTTTTTTTTTTTTTTTATGATGGTTTTTCATGAATTTGTGGGTTCTTTTGTCTTTGCCCTTTTGTGCTTTATTTTTTAGGGTTTTTTTTTTCTCATGAGTGTTAGATTCTTTTAAATTGCTTATGTTTTTGAGTTGATTATAGATTTTCAGTTCTTTGTTTTATTTTTATGTGTTTTTCAAATTTCATTGGATTTTATTCACAGGTTATATTGTTTGTTTGTTTTGATTTTATTTTTTAGTTTTATAGATCATTAATCTTCAATTTTCATGGGCTTATGTTTTTTTAAATTATATGGTATTAGGTATTGAATTCTTATGCACTTCTTTTTTTTTTCCTCTCACTCAGACTAAAACCTTTTGCATATACTTTTAAAGAAACTGATCATAATTTTTTTTTATAAATTTTAATATTATGATTATATTGCCCATGCTAAGCACAGGCATGTTTTTCTAGTTCAAAGATGAATATGGCCGCAATGGTAGTGAGATTTGCGCATTTCTCCAATCATGGGGAATCAACTCACTTCTATATAGAGAACAAGGGTTGCCCATTTCTATATAGAGAATCCGGCATCTCGCCTTAGTATCCAATTTGAAGCTTTACAAGTTAAATGTTAGAATTATCTAGAAAGGAGTGATATTTGGCTTACCCATTATCCTACCCCTAAGGTTTCAATGATTTGTAAATAGGATCATGTAGTTTTAATATTTGCAAATGGGCCCCTACCTTTACATTTCAATACCTTTCATGTCCTCAAAATCAACATTCCTAATGAGAATGGGTAACCACTAGGGTTGTAAACGGGTCGGTTCCGGTCTGAGTCCATAGTTGACCCAGAACCGGAACTATTAAGGAGAATGTGGAACCGGATTAGGACCTGAAGCCATTTCGGAACCAGTTTCTTGGCTTCGGAATCGGAACCAGAACCATATATGGGACGGGTCTGGGTCCGGGTCCGGGTCTTCGTAGAGAATGGTATTTAAAAACCATGATTTTTGGGAGAAATTCTCGAAAATCGAGGTAATATATGGCGAGTCTCGGGCCCACGGGCCAAACCAAGGTGGAACCGGACCCGGAAATATTTATTTATCGGGGCCTAAATAAGGATCCAAAGCAGATTTTTAGCAAGTTGGAACATCTGGTGATCGGAGAATCGAGTATCCATTTACATCCCTAATAACCACCCAGAGACTTGTGTTGAAACGCAAGGAGTTTTTCTAATAAGAATGGGCCCCAGATGACAATATATGGGCCTAAGTAAGGAATGTACACGACTTACACAAGATATTTTACAGCAAGGAGTTTGACTAATCAGATACTCCTTTTATCTAGACCTATCGGGTTCATCGATCCACTCTGTTGACCCATATCTTGACAATTATATCCTCCTATTTTTACCTTTTTTTTAGGTTCAGTAACTTCTGTTTTGAATAATCTCAAGTATCATGTTTGATATATAACATAAATCATGATTTGTTTGCTCATCAACCTTAACCTTTGAATGGAAGAAATCACTCTATTATGAAGATTTTATTTGACTTTTGACGCTACAATCTGTAATTTGTCTCACTAACACATTCCCTCTGTTTAGCCTTGGAATTCCACTGAAAAATTGAATTTTTTTTTCCTCCATGACTGGTTCTATACTTTCAACACATTAGCGAAATCTGTTGTAGTTACTTCAGAATGGAGAGATAAGAGATAAGGGCACTGAACCGTGCTTGCTAAGTTCTGCACTGATTTATCTATAAATGAAACATTATAGGTACATGAAACAATAAAAGAAAAGGATATATTTTAAGAATCTATAGCAGAGTGCTCATTAGGATATATTCCAGTTCAAGTGCTCTTTGAATATTTTGAGGAATATTGATCATGGGTAGAAAACTAGGAGAAAAAAATAACCTCTGCCATCTACTTTCAAATTGTGTGAGGCTCCAATTGAGTTGGAATGAATAATCTTCTATTCTGTGAAAGATATGAAAGTAATTACGATTTGGGGTACATCCAAATACCGATCATTGCCAGTTTATGAGAAATTAACACACATGAAAGATTGATCTTGCATGATTTTATGAATATGGAAGTCAGTGAAAAAGATATGCTGCATATTGGTAGTTTGGATAGCAATATGTCACCAATAAGAAAAAAGTATAGATGTAGCAGTTGTAGTTTTAAAGACAGAGTATTGTATGGAATTGGTTAAGCTCTCATTGTCTTCTTTAAAAAAATTGCTTAGAAAAACATACACAGGTTTGAATTTGATGTGGGCCACTACACATATCCAAATCTCCTCCTTTAATTCCATACAATCTTCTCGTCGTATCCTAAGTTATAGAATTAGTTTGGATCCTTTTTATATAAGGAAATCTCTCATTTTTCTCGAGTTACCATATACTGCCATACCATTTATTCAAATCTATTAATCTGATCCCATAAACCTAAATTTTAGGATTGGTTTTGATCCTTTCAACCAATATTAAAGAAATAAATGCCTTGAAAAGCAGGGGCCTTTGTAGATAAACATATATAGGTGTAGTTTAGTCTTTACAAAAGATGATCATCTGGTCAAATAAGCAAACTAACAATATCTATCCATTTCTATCCTAAATGACATATTCATTTTCATCCCCTAAAGTTTCTCTGATACAGTTATCATCTAGATTATTGCCATAAAGAGAAGATAAGATTTTGAAAGTTTTAAATTAAAAATCTTGACTGCCAACTATCATTATTATTCTCCTCTTAAAAGAAAAAGGAAAAAAAAAAAAACCTTTTATCCACGTCCAAAGCTACATAACATTAGTATTTCAATCTAAGTTTTATTAATAAATTAGTTTAATTTGGGGCTAAGCTTAAGCTTCGGGCATTTTTTCCTAAATCAAATTTTTTTTTTAATTTATTTTCTTATCATTAATATTTCAAAGAAAGCATGCTTTCTTGTCAATAATTAATGTCTTACGCCTAACAATTAATAAAATAGTTGTATGAGTATCTTTGAATCACTGGAGTTAAATTGTTATTTTAATTCAAGGTGAATTTCTAAAAGTGCATTTAGAGAGGTTCAAATTTATAATATATCAAAATATTATACATCTCTTGAGAAGGATAGTTCTCATTTCTGTTGAAGGGAGACAATTTCTAACGACGGTAACTCTATTATTGTCATGTTTACAAGTGAGCCCCACAACCACTTCAAGCTGAGGAATGATCTGGCTCAAGCTGAGGAATGATCTGGTGGTTCCCAAAACTGACTCTTACAAGCCTCAATCAAAACTATCCCCGTGGTGGGCACCATTGAGGCTGCAGCAATATCCCAAAACACACTAGTGGTTGATCTCAAGATCCAAACGTCTATGATCACTCACAATCTATGCCCCATCTAGAGCTGAGCGATATGATATGAACGTTTGGATTGATCTGCATGCTAGATGCAAAGCATACTGCATCAATCACTCTTTATTCTTTGTACATAACTAGGGATGAAGATGTCATAAATTCATCATTTCTTCACATGATCCCCTTTATTCTTTTCACGGAAGTTCAAAAAAGAGACAAAAGGGGCTGCTATATGATCTGTTATGAAAAAACTGGCCTTAACACAGGCTTAGGTCCCAATAACTAGATCTCTATTAGATTTCAAGAACAAGTGATTAATATAATAATTAATCCTAATTCAGATTAAAATCAGGCAACCACACAATGAGAATGACACACGATTTATATATGGAAAACCCTACTTGGGAAAAAACCACGGATTTTATCGTCGAGGCCAACAGACAAACCAAGTACTATAAATCAAAAGTTACAAAAAAACTCACAACCCTTTCCCAGCTGCTAACTTAACCTAAGGACTGCTTTGATTTTACCGACTACTTGTTGTACACCTTCACCGTGCGTGAACCAACTACATTGAATGCCTCTTCAAGATGAATTTAATTCAGAAAAGAAGAGAAAGGAACTCCAAAGCAAGAACTACAGCACAACAATTTGATGAAGCTTTGGAGAAGAATAAGAGCTCTCAATATGATTCTAGGGCTTAGAATAGAAGAGAATAATAATAGTTCAACCTCTGGGGCCGTATTGTGCTCAATATATAGTATTAGGTCATCTCCAACTTGAAATAGCACAAAACAGAGAAAATGTTTATCAGATCCCAAATTGTCTCAACCTAAGCGCTCGAGTGCGTGGAGCAACTACCTCGGGCTCACTCCTGCGAGATGAAGGCGGCTGTAACGCGTGATATCTCTGCCTAGGGTGTGCTTGAGCGCATGTTGGGCCGCTCGACCGCCCAGTCTCTTCAAATTTGGATAGATTTCATCATTCAGGACTTCTTATCAGCAGTATATAAATACAATCGTAAATTAAGTCCCAGGTTTTGTCCAATCCCCAATGAATTTTCCAACACTAATCATAATAGGATTATAATTCTTACAATCTCTTCATTTGGCAATTCATGGACAAAACTCCTAAATACAAGAAAAAATCTACCCAGACAACATATCCTGATCAGCAATAATAGTTCAGCCCTACAACATCTTTCAATATCTTTTCTTCAGTTCAGCCCTGCAAATCCTATTCACGAAAATTCGAGAGAAGATCAAGTGTGAGATCTTAAAAATTAAAATTAACTCTAAAACATAATCAATAACATAATCAGCTCATTCAGCAACACTAATCAGAACGTGTAATCTTCTCCCCCTTTTTGTTCAGAATTGACAAAGTGTTTGCTCCCCCTAAATCATATAATCAATACCCTAAAAAAATGCACAAATGCAAAACTCAAGCGGGCCAAAATTCAAAAATCATTGATGATAAAACGTGATAATTTGCAATGCATGAGGCAACACAATTTTAGGGAATTTGTTATGTGTGTTAATTGTATGTAAGATAATCTCAAATGAAAAACACTAAGAAATCGCAGATTAACCACAAATCAACAATCATCAAATACAAAGTGAACTTGACACCTTTCAAAGTCATTTGATCCAATCAGCAATGAGGCACACATTGTTTAAAAAAAAAAAAAACCCTTCATTGACCCCTCATGAACTTTTTCACATATAGATATGCTCAAGTTCGAACAATATATGAAGTATTAAATATCAAAGGAGCAGTCCTAGACATTAATAAATTCTCATGATCTCATCATTGGTGAAAACAATGCAAAAATTTCTAAACCCTATGAAGCAAAATCATCAGTAAGTCCTAGGGAGCAACACTAGTCATTATGCAGTTTAGTTCGGTAGATCTACAGAAATTTCTACACTCAGGGGGAGCATAGGGAAAAGGGAAATCAAAATCGATACTCCGAACAAGTGCAAAACTACAAAGACCATGAATCCTGTCAATCCTAGTGTCCCATTGACCCTAAGTGAGTGTCCAAGTGAGTCATCGTGTACTTGTGAACATGATCAAAATCCTTAAATTGTTAATAAAGAAATTCATATCTAAAGGCAAACAAATCAAAGTGTATCACATGCCAGATAATCTAAAAAATCAGCTTGAAAAAATATGCATGTGCAATCCAAAATACAATTGAAGGGTCATGTTTGTAGGCCAATGCCTAAGGGCTTACGGAGAGGGGGATCAACTTTAGCATTCTTAATTGATTTAGACAGTGCAGTGTAGACCACATTACAGCTCAGGTCAGTCTTAGAAATCCAAACAGCCTTTGTCTTGACTTGTTAAAGAGAAGAAGGTTTCTTCCTCATTTGATTTCTTATATGATTTCTTCTTTTATTGCAGTGTGGTCTAATGTGCCATTTAATTCCACAACAGTGACATGTGGGGGCGAATTTAGGCTTGGGCACATTCTTAGCATTTACAGATTTCAATGGTGGATGAACAATAAGAATCATAGAATAAACAATGGGTCCTCAAACAAATACAAATTTACATTTATCTTTTGAGGACGAGGCTCCATGAGTATAGCCAATTCCAGATTTAGACAAGTCAATCTTTTGTCTTCCAAGTATTTCGTCGGGCTTCTTAGACCCTTTGTTCATGCGGTCCAAAGAGGCCTTTGCAGTTGACAATTCAGAGGCTGTCAACTTGAGCTTTCCAATTAAATCAACCGTTTCAGCTTTATAGTGACTCAACTCTTTCTTCAAATTGTCCATCTCAGATTTTGCTTTCAGCTCTTGTTGTTTCATTAACTCAGTCTCCTTACTTGCAGCAATCAGATTGTTAAACAATATCATATGCTGATCTTCTAAGTGTCTTACTTTAGCATGTGATTCTTCTAGTTGTGTAGTTAAAGAAGAATTTTGAGACTCCATTTCTTTCATCTTTAATGCTCTTTTCTTATTGATTTTCGACATGCCTATGGAATCTTGCAGCAATTTCTTGTATGCAGTTTCCCAGTCATTGTCATCATCAGAGAAGTCATCAGAATCTGAATTTCCATGGGACTTGGACTCCCTGTCAGATGAACCCTGCATAGAACAGACAGTAGACAAAGTAATGAAATCAACACAATTTTTAAAATCATCATCAGGAGATTCAGGCTCACTCTTTTCCTCATTTGTATTCTCTTCCCAAGACACATTAAAAACCTTACATTTGCTCTTTTCCATATTGTTGGCACACTTAGCAGTAGGGTGACCATAACCTTGGCATTCAAAGCATTGGATAGGCATGGTGGATCCTTTAGATGGGTTCTTTTTAGGCATATATTTGATCTTGTAGAGTGCCTTGTTGTTACCATCTAGCCTTTTTATTTTTCAACATCTTTTTGAATTTTTTAATGAAATATTTTTTAGACTCAACGTCCTCCAAGTCA
This sequence comes from Persea americana, assembly GCA_029852735.1. Classification (NCBI taxonomy): domain Eukaryota; kingdom Viridiplantae; phylum Streptophyta; class Magnoliopsida; order Laurales; family Lauraceae; genus Persea; species Persea americana. The sequence goes on along the minus strand of CM056813.1, from coordinate 54,648,997 downwards.
CACTCTGATTTAGAACTACTGTTCACAGATTTCGAAGAATTGAGTGAAACTTGCTTACCATTCTTGGTAAGACAATGATTAGCTTCGTATGTTTGCAAATTACCAACTAACTCTTCAACACCGAGGGAATTTAGATCTTGGTACTCCTCAATGGCAACTACTTTTGGACGAAACCTTTCTGGGAGAGACCTTAATATTTTCTTGACAATTTTGGGTTGAGGTATAGGTTCTCCCAAATTAAAACTTGACTTCACAAGTTTACTCAATTTAGAATTGAACTCATCAAAAGTTTCAGAATCTTTCATCCGAATCATTTCAGAAGAGGTTGTCAAGTTTTGGAGTTTGGTTTTCTTGACAATGTTTGTTCCCTCATGGACAGCCATTAATAGATCTCAAGCTGCCTTGGCATTTGGACACACAAAAATTCTTTGGGATTCTGCTGGGGTAATTCCATTATAATAGCATTGATTGCCTTATTATTGCAATTTGACTTAGTCCTTTCTAGATCAGTCCATTGGGCTTTAGGTTTATTCATAGTTTGCCCATCTACAGTCACGATGGGATCAACATATCCCTCCATAACAATATCCCAAACTTGATCGTCTATAGCCCTAAGGAAGACAATCATTCTTACCTTCTAGTAAGCATAATTGGTTCCATCTAAGAGAGGGGACTTTGTAGTAGATGTTCATTCTCTGCTGAAATCCATTAGAGACTATTTCTAAAAAGATCACACAATAAATTAGTGTAACCTGCTCAAATACCAATTGAAAAAACCGGCCTCAACACAGGCTTAGGTCCCAATAACTAGATCTCTATTAGATTTCAAGAACAACTGATTAATCTAGTAATTAATCCTAATTTAGATTAAAATCAAGCAACCACACAATGAGAATGACACACGATTTATGTAGAAAACCCTCCTCAGGAAAAAACCATGAGTTTTACTGTCTAGGCCAACAGACAAGCCGAGCACTATAAATCGGAAGTTACAAGAAAACTCACAATTATTTACCAGTTGCTACCTTAACCTAAGGACTGCTTTGATCTTGCTGACTACTCACCATACACCTTCACTGTGCTTAAACCAACTACCTTGAATACCTCTTCAAGATGAATTTAATTTAGAAAAGTAGCAGAAAGGAACTTCGAAGCAAGAACTTCAGCACATCAATTCAATGAAGCTTTGGAGAAGAATAAGATCTCTCAATATGATTCTAAGGCTTAGAATAGGAGAGAATAATAATAGTTCAACCTCTGGGGATGTATTGTGCTCATTATATAGTATTAGGTCATCTCCAACTCGAAATAGCACAAAAGAGAGAATATTTATCAGAAATTATATCAACCCAGGCGCTCGAGCCTAGGAATGCGGGCTCAAGCTTGTGGAGCTACTGCCTCGGGCGCGCTCCTGTGGAATGAAGGTTGCTGTAGCGCGTGTATTTCTGCCTAGGGTGCGGTCGAGTGCCTAGTCACTTCGAGTTAGGATAGACTTCATCATTCAGCACTTCTTCCGGGCAGTCATTCTATAAATACAATTGTAAATTAAGTCTCAGGTTTTGTCTAATTCCCAATGATTTTGCCGGCACTAATTATAATAGGATAATAATTTTTAAACATTTTTTCTTTGGCTGGACTCTCTCTCCCTGGTCACCATCATCGCCATTTACATGAAATGGGCGTCATGTGATGGTGAAAAGAGATAACAAACCCAGATGTCCAAAGAACACTACAAGAAAGATGGCAATGGCAACTGGAAAAACCCACAAACAAAACAGAAACGAAAAAAAAAGGGTATTAATAACAAAGAAAAATCATCTGTTTTGTATTGTCTTACAATCATCGCTGTTAATGTTCATGACCAAAATCCTAATGAGAAATCATGGTGAAAATAGAAAACCCCAGAAACAATAAAACTAACATCGCAGGGAAGAAGATAAACTAAGCAAACCCATATTCAGATATACTACTAAAGAGATCAAGAACTGAAGCAGACCCATTTTTAAGCACCACCAGTTGGACGTGGGCCTTGGGAGGATTGCTCAGGTGGATTTATTTGTTGATTGTTTCCTTCTGAGATTGGGATCGGAACAGATGCTTCTGGGTCATTAGCATTTGTCCCTGGAGTCTGACTGTTCCCACTTATGCATGCAGAGCAATGCTTTTCAATCCAGCCTTCAACATTAAATTGGAAGCGACCCATGATTTTTCTTCCGGTGCAGAGACGACCGATCAATACAGCAATGATGCCCAGTAGAGTGATCACAACAAGAATAGCAATTACAGGGCCAAAGGATCGGCTCCCTGAGACAGAGACTGGTGGTGGCTGCTGTTTGAGGTGCTCTAATGCCATTGACATTGTAAAACCCAGAAAAAAAAAATTTTCTCTCTTTGAGGATGAGAAGGACGAACTTTTTGTAGTTTCTGAAGCAGAAATGCTAAGGGTTTTCTGGGTTTTTACCGTTGATGTCAAAGATGGAAGATTTCTGGGTTTTGGGGTTATGGTACTTGAACAAGGTTTTGATTTTAAGTGAGATTAGGGCTGGAAAAGCACGGAAATCTCTGGATGTTATTTAAGAAAATAAGGCATTTTAGGAGTTCTGGAGCTTTAATATAAAATTTGTAGTCTTAATACAACCAGACTCTTCACAAAAAAACAAAACTATTTCTGGATTTAGTGTCACCAAAACAGAGGCAGGATTAAGATGGCAGTTTGGGAAGGAAGGGAAGTGTGGGTTTTGAGTTTTTACAGCTAAAGAAAATAAAAGGTTAAAGCAAACAAATCTAGACTTTTTTTTTTTTTTTTTTAGGTTTTGGTTTTTATCTCTTCAACCAAAGGAAAGGAGAAGGTGAGAGATTAATCTATTAAAAAAAATAAAATAAAATAAAAAGAGGCAAAGAATAGTTTTTCTACTGTGTAGGAACTAGGAAACCCTTTGAAGTGGTTGGATATATTCACTAAAAATGGGGTCACCCCAGATAAATACAGAAGGTAACAAACAAGAAAAAGATTGGGTAAGTTGGAACAATTACTAGAACCCTAGAAAAACCCCATGCAAATCACAAGCTTCACCGGGTCCTTTTTTTTCATCTGTCCCGGAAGCAATGTCTCTAAAAAAAACCTCTTGCTTTACATAATGAAAAGGATAAATTATTTTTCTTTTTTCTTTTTCAATTATATTTCTTAGTTTGTTAGGTAAAGAAAAAGACGACCTCTTCCTCAGAGAGAAATGAAGATCTAAGGAGAGGTTTTGTTGTTATTTATGAAAAAAAATGAAAGTTAAATGTATTGGCTTGCACTTGCTTAATTCAAATTCAACCTAAATTCTACCCGCGAGAACATGAAACCCGCGTTTATCTAGTGCAAAAGGGAGAACGGCTAACATTTTTAGGGCATGTTATGTAAAGCCATGGAACAGAAAACCCGCGTTTCGCTTTTGTAGAATCAAAAGTCCAAAATGGAGAGAGGGAGAGGAGTCGGACTCGTATTTCTGGGCATTGCGGAGAAAACCTATTCAAAACATGTCGTTTTCTGCAGAGGTTTGTAGTACACCGAACAACTAGTTGTGGTTATATGAGGAAAAGAATGTACCGTTTTTGGAAAAATGTTACACAAACGTGCCCTTAATGAACATGAGCAGAAGGAGAAAAGTTTCCTTAGAAGGGCCATTATATATTGGCTTACACATGCTTAATTCAAATGCAAACTAAATTCTACAAGCGATAGCATGAACTGGAATTCATCTTGTTTATGAGCCATTGAAATATAGAAAAGCTTTTTTTTTTTTTTTTTTGTTTTTAATCCCTCTATGGTAAAACTTGCTACAGCTGTCTAGTGCAAAAATAAAAACGGCTGACATTTTTAAGGCTTGTTTGTCTAAAGCCGTTGAAGAAGAAACCCGCATTGCTCTTCTGCAGAATCAGAAATCCAAAAAGATGAGAGGGGTAGGAGTTGGACTCTTATTTTTGAGCGTCATAGAGAAAACCTATTCAAAATATGTCATTTTTTTTGCAAATGTTTGCACTACACCAAACAACGAGTTATGGTTACACGAGGAAACGAATGTTTTATTTCTAAGAAAACGTTGTACAAACGTGCCCTTAATGAGGAAGGGCGTTAGCAGAAAATTTTCCTTAGGAGGGCCTTTATATATTGGCTTTCACATGCTTAATTCAAATTCAACCTAAATTCTACAAGCGACAACATGAACTAGAATTCATCTTTCTTCTGAGCCATTGAAATATAGGAAAGTTTTTTTATTTTTAATCCCTTTATGGTAAAACTTGTTACTTTTGTCTGGTGCAAAAGGCAAAACGGTTAGACATTTTTAGGGTTTGTTTGTATAAAGTTGTGGAAGAAAAAACCCGCATTCCTCTTCTGCAGAATTAGGAATTCAAAAAGGGAAGAGGGGGAGGGGTCAGACTCATATTTATGAGCGTTGCGGAGAAAACCTTGTCAAAACATGCCCTTTTTTTGCAAATGTTTGCACTGCACCGAACAACGAGTTATGGTTACACGAGGAAACGAGTGTTTCATTTCTAAAAGTATGTTGTACAAATGTGCCCTTAATGATCGAGGGCAGAAGGAGAAAATTTTCCTTAGAAGGGCCATTTTATATTGGCTTACACATGCTTAATTCAAATTCAACCTTAATTCTACAAGCGACAACATGAACAGGTGTTCATCTTGTTTATAAGCCATTGAAATATAGGAATTTCTTTTTTTTTTTTTAAATCCTTCTATGGTAAAACTTGCTACTTTTGGTTGGTGTAAAAAGAAAACGGTTCACATTTTTAGGGCTTATTTGTGTAAAGTCGTGGGAGAGGAAACCTGCGTTACTCTTCTACATAATCAAAAATCCAAAAAGGAGAGAGGGGGAATGGTCAGACTCGTAGTCCTGAGTGTTGGGGAGAAAACCTATTCAAAACATGTCATTTTTTGTAAATGTTTGTATTCCACTGAACAACAAGTTATGGTTACATGAGCAAATGAATGTTCCATTTCCAAGAAAACGTTGCACAAACGTGCCCTTAATGACCAAGGCCGGAAGGATAAAACTTTCCTTAGAAGGGCCATTGTTTATTCGCCACGCGGCGGGAAGGGGGAGACCCCTTCGTTGTCTTGTTCTGTTCCTCTGATGATGTAGCATTTCTGTGATTTCTCAATCATATGGAAAAGGTGAATTCAGGCCCCCTTTTCAATTATGTTCTTGATCGGTTTGGGTAATTCATTTGTTAAATGAATTAAAGCGAAGGGTCACTTTAAGAGACAAGAAAAGAAAAGGGCTTATATCAAAAACTACAAATTTTCAAAATCACCTCTTTTTTTTTTTTTTTTAAAGGCCTTACATTTATATAACTCCTCAATCATATGAACATGGAATGTAGAAATGATGATGTGGCAGTTTCATTTTACACATTCCACAAAGGTAGCAAAATATTTCGTTAAAAGTCATTCACAAATCATTACAAGTCTTATCTAATCTATTCTAAATACTGCATTTTATTGATCCTTTGATTTTGCATATTTGTTATTTAGTTAAATTAGTAGATGTCAATGATAATAAAAAAAAATCGTGATAAAGATGGAAAATCATCTGAGGAGTTTTAGGGAGTTAAGAGATTTTAGAGGAAGATCAAGTAAATAGTAGAGATTTTAGGATCGCGATTTGATTATAGTTGTGCTTAGGCAAAAATTGAGAGGTGATTCAAAATTAAATGTGGATCTTGAAATTAATTGGCATCTACAATGCACTCCACAGACTGGTCCTACCGAATATTGAATGAAAAGTAAGGAGAAAAAAGTAGCAAAACACAACCTATAAAAGTCTCCTCCATAAATTACGGGTTTGGAAAGAAAAAAAAGTTTGGCTTTCACAATGGGAGCCACAAATGTTTTTCTCGAGTGCCACATCATGTGCCCAACGTAGGCCCTCATAAAAAATAATTAAAGTCTTAATTAGAAATATAAAAAAATTATAAATGAATATTAACATATAATTCATAATACAAATCCAATTAAAATTGAATGTTAAAAATCAAGCTGCTTTAATGGAAAAAAATAAGTCAAATGACCCAATCAATTTATCTAATACGTAATATTGAAAGAACTGCTAAATTACATAGAATAACGGGTTAAAGAAAATGAAAGAGTTGAAGAGTAATTATGAATAATATAGCATATGATGAGGAAGAAAACAGTTAAAAGAATAATCAGTTTGAGTTGTTGATGGTACGAAGGCTGAATTAATTTATAAAAATTGTTCAAGCTTGGAAGGCTCTATCTATTACTTGGTCCAAAATCTTGATTTGCCCTATTTTATTATTTTTTATTCTACATATATTATTTTGTTAAGTTAGTAAATGTAGATGATAACAAAAGAATTGTGAGAGAAGTTTTAGAGAGTTGAGAGACTTAGGGGAAGATCAAATAAATTGCAGATATTTTAGGACCTTGATTTGATTATATTTGTGCTTTTGTAGAAACTAAATGTCGGTTTCAAGATTAAATGTGAATTTTGAAATCAATTGGCTTCCACAATAGGCACACAGATTAATTGTACAAAATATTAAAAGGAAAATAGGGAGAAAAAGTAGTAAATACAACCTACAAAAGTGGCCCCATTAATTGTGAGTTTGGAAAGAAAAAGGCTATTCTTTCACAATGGGGCCCATGGATTTATTTACTTAAATTAGTAAATGTAAATGAAAAGGAAAAAATTGGCTTTGGCAGTGGGTGCCATAGATTGAGTAAAAAACAACAAAGATGAAGCCGACTATGATATATAAATAGACTCCAAATTCCAACAACTTGGATCTAACATGAGGGTCCCACAAAATGATCTGTAACAAAATTTAACATATACATGCCTATCTAGAATAAGAATAATAGCCCGCTTAATCTCTATATTTTTCATTAGTCTTTAGGGCATACTATCAAAACTATTACTTTTTTTTTCTCTGTTTGTTAATTTAATAATTTGGGGGACTCAATTTGTATAGATTAGAAATTTGAAGAAACCATAGGGATTGAAACACTTTAGGAAACCGTGGGTAGACTAAACTTGAAAAAACTATGGGCTGAATTTGTAGAGATTGATATATTTTAGGAAAGCTAGGGGTTTTCTCTCATTTGAGTTCTAAAATACAAAACAAAGGAGTGAGATACAAAACAAAACAACTTGGATCCCCTTTTTGCAAAATTCGAACCGTTTAATCTATTCATGAGTCATAAAACGACTATGTGAAAAAGTTCGGCATCATGATTCATCGTGGATAATAAGAAAATGGAAAAACACGCCTGACCGTTGATTATTCACGGTGAACTCAACAATAGTGTTTCAGGCATGATTTTGTGGTGTCCCAGTTTTGCTTTGGAAGCCTAAACCATTTATAATGTTTAGAAGGCCTAAATGGCTAGTGGGTCAATTTTCAACCATTGATTTCTCATATATTTTGAGATATTTATAGAAAAAGTCCACACCATAAAAAAAAATTTTAATTTTTATGGGACCCACAATGAGAATCTGAATAGTCCATTGTTTGTACAACATGAAAAAAGTTCAGTGGTTCAAATCTTAACGCTTGATTCATCACGGATTGCGAGAAAACTACAAAAACGATTGTGACCATTGGATCTAATATATGTAATCCATAGCTTCCTTGGGGTTTGCCAAACATGGTGTGAGGTGAATCTTCTTCATGACTTCTGAAGGTGGGTCCCATGTTTAGAATCACAAAAGGTAGTCCCATGTTTGCAATTACAAAAGGTAAGCCCATGTAATCCTGGAAATGTGGGGCCCATACTCCAAGCTCTAAAGGTTGGTTCCCATGTACTTTTTGATGGTGTGGGCCTTATCTACAACAATTTCTCTTGTTACATCCATCCGATTAACTACATGACAAGAACATGATTACAATTTGAACCCCCTTGCCACAGCTTTACACGGGAATTGCATAACACATATTGGAATCTCCATCATGGGGCTTACATAGAGATAATTTGGTTTGTTTAAGATGAATCGCATCCCCTTGAGTGACATTTTTTATTTTAGAAGTGGATCCCACGTAAGATTGAACACATGACTCGACAGTGTAATGGCATTGCTGCGATGTGGCCATCACGTAAGTTTGAATCCTCTTTTATAGTAGTTACATAGAATTGTATAACAAATTCATAGAACTCCATTGTATAAAAATAATCAGGACCATCCAAGATAAATCTAATCCGCTTTATAACTAGGTCCTGGTCCGTTTGACAATTTACTATTAAAGCAAAAGTAATGTAAACCCTCCATTTTATAGACAAAGGGTTACATCAAAAGTACACATCTTCAAAATCTCATCATTCCAAAAGAAAAAAAAAAAAACATTTCTCCACTAAATGACACAAAAACACCTACTTTTTACACAAAAAGTCAAAAAGATTCATTACCAATCTACTAAAGACAAAATATCATCATAACCCCCTTATATTTTCTTGATTTGATGCTTTACATTACTTTTACTTTAATAGCAAAATACCTTACTAGGTTAGTAAAAGTAAGAGAGAACTACCAGAAAAAGGACCCTGATGGCATCTAACCGAAAAACACGCCACTACTCAATATGGCACGGAACCGTTTTTTTTATTATTATTAAAGATTTAAACGTGCAACGACTTCATCGCATTCAAACTCATACAAATCGCCTGAATCCCCATTTCTCCAATTTTCCCTTTCTTCCTCCCATCGTTTTCCCCCTTTCTCTGGCGGTTTCCTTTCCTCCTTCCTCAAAAGGTCCTCACCTTGATGATTTAGCCATAAAAAAACAATCATACAACAAAGATAATGAAATGAACAAACTATATATCAAAACCTTAATGAACTTTTTTCGAAAAGTAAGCATGAAACTCAGGCTCTATGGTAGATACCGCATGAAAGAAGGTCAAACTGTGCTATGCCTAGCTCGTTAATAGAGATCAACAACCTCCACAAAGAATATTCAATGTTGGGGGAGAGTTATGTTCTAGTTCATTTTAGTATAGAAACCAGCAATCGAAGATGATAAAGGTTGGAGAAGAGGCAAATTTGACGAATTAGTGACGACGTCAACACTAACTTTCGATATTAAGCAACGACATCGTCGCTAGCTGAAAAAAGGCAAAAAAAATGAATATTCTGCCAGAAATACTGGTTCTGTTGCATCAAAACCATAAGTACCTCTTTTCGTTAGTGGACTTCTAAGGTGCTTTTTCAGGTAAAATTCTCTAAAAATAATGTAAAGCCTTTATTTTTCAGACAACATGCCACATTAAAAGTATACTTTTTTCAAAATTCCCTTCTTTTTAAGATAAAGATAAAATATCAACTCTCCTTATATTTTGTTAACTCTTAACTTTACACTTTACATCATTTTTACTTTAACTAGCGGAGCCCTACACGTGCAAGGTCAAACCACAACTTACACTCCTTATACTCTTTTGGATACTTTCTTTGATAGTCAATGCAATAATAACTCGAAACCATATTCATTACAATCAACTGGAAAAAGGGTGCAAATCTTAAGTAAAATTATCCAAATACTTTGTAAAAACTAAACAAATCTCCCTCTTGTAAAACAAATTTGAACAAAGAGAATTATCACAAATCGGTTAAAGGTAGGAAAATTAACATAATTATCTCATTGGTGGACATTTTGTGGTGGTATATCATGATGACATTGTGGTCTATGGTGGGACGCTTGAAGAGCACGTGGAGCACTTACGAGCTGTCTTTCAAATATTACGTGACAGCCAGCTTTATATCAAGAAAAAGAAGTGCTCTTTTGCTCAACAAGAAGTCTTATTCCTTGTACATCAGATCATTTATTTCGGAACAGGTCCAATTACTTGTTTTTCTTTCTAGTTCAATTAGGGACTTTCTTACTTTCTTTCTTTATTCAAAGGCCCGCTTATCACACCACTGACTTACCTAACATATACGCTTCGCTACGCTTACTCACTTTCTTTCAAGACAGAAGAAAGCGTGCTTCTTACACCACCACTTCTAAGATAAGAGACCACTCTTCTACTTTGAAAACGCAACAACTAACCGGTTGCTTGGTACCAAGTGGTTGGTTGGCTAAGAATAAGAAGCAAAAAGCAACTGACGCTTTAGATTTGCTTTAGTTGCTGCTTTCTTTCATAACAAAGCTGGGAATAACGGCCGGCATAGAAGTCTCTCGTACGCATGTAGATGCTGCTGCTAGATGTCACGATTCCGGGGCACCATGATCCTTCTCTCTGGAACAATTCAGGGCACTGACTGACTACATTAATCATCGCTCAGTGAGCTATTTATTGCAGCCAATAGCGCTTCGCTTGCATGCAAGGCAGCACGCCAGTGCAGGTAGAGCTAGCTTTTTAATAAGTCAGCATTTTATGACAATATGAGCTCTTATTAGAGCCCTACTTAAGCTGGTTAAGTGGCAGGCAATTTGCTGTAACAAATTAATTCCACCCACTGAATAAAACCATTGCAATGTAAGAAAAATATTAAGGCTCCAGAATTTCATTAAATTCTCTCATGAAATGAAGGCTCTTAGTGACAATTTTTATAAGGGCGTTTAACAGTCATCTCTTTAGGACAATTCATAAGGGCATTTAAATTAATGCTCATGACCTTCTCTAGTTTGCTCATAGAAAGCTAAGCATTAGATTTCCAGAGAATTTGGAGAAAAATACATGCTCAAAGCATCTTTTGAATACCATCCAAAAGTAGAATTTAATAATAATAATAACAACAACAACAACAATAATGACAATCATGATAATGATGATGATAAGAAAGAAAACGACATATGATCAATGGTATGGTTTTTTAATCCAACAATCATTTTAGTTTTATTTTTTTGATTGATACATGCCTTGAACCCACAACTTCAAGGTAGGGGTGTATAAAAAATTCGTCAATCCGTCGATCCAATCCGATCCGATCCGCAGATTTTGATCCGATCCGAAGGCCAACGGATTGGTAACGGATTGGAAATTGTATAATCCGTTAGCAACGGATCGGTGGCGGATTTCACCCTTAATCCGCGGATTCAATCCGATCCGATCCGTTGTCATTAAATATAAATTAAAAAATAAATATATATGTATATATATAAAATTAAAAAAAAATGTAAGGAGTCACTAACCTTATGAACAGAATAGGCATACATCTCTCAACTCATGCCCCTTTAATTCAGTGGTTTCAAAATTTATGGATTTTTTCTTCTTCTTTTTCCATGTAATGCACAGTAACGGATTGGACGGATTAATCTGATACGATCCGATCCGTACAGTAACGAATTGAATGGATTAATCCGATCCGATCCGCTCCTCCACGGATCGGATCGGATCGGATTTCAACAGTAACAGATTAGTGACGGATTACAAATCCGTCAATCCGTAGGGAACGGATTGGTGACGGATTTGACCCAATCCGCATCAATCCGATCCGTATACACCCCTACTTCAAGGTTGCAATAGGGAGCACCTTCTACTGTGCCAGGCTTTTGCCCCTTAATTTTGAGAAAGAAATGGTACATTATAAGATATATAAGCATGAAATTAAGCTTAACAGCAGGAGAAAAAAATACAAGAATGACACCAGCTCCTTATAGTCTTATTATATAAGTGGGGCCCACACAAGTTCTTCTCTTTTATAATCTTATTATTATTATATAAGTGGGGTCCACACAAGTTATGTCATTTTGTTATTTATATAATAATAATAATAGATATAATACTAATACTACTATTACTACTAATAATAATAATGTATAGATTATATTATTATTATATAAGTGGGGCCCAAGTTCTTCTCTTTTAGAAGGGTAATAATAATATATATTATATCAATATTATATAAGTGGGGCCCACACAAGTGCTTCTCTTTTATAATCTTATTATTAATTTATAAGTGGGGCCCAAGTTATTCTCTTTTAGAAGGGTAATAATAATATATATTATATTACTATTATATAAATGGGGCCCACACAAGTTATGTTATTTTGTTATATATATATATAGGGAGATACTCCTATGAGAGATAGGGTGGGGGCCTCACATTTAAGTTGTTGGCATTGGATGTGAGGGCCCCCACCCTATCTCTCATAGTAAGATGAGAGATGCTCTCATAGGAGCATCTCCCTATATAATAATAGATATAATAATAATAATGTATAGATTATATTATTATTATATAGGTGGGGCCCACACAGGTTCTTTTCTTTTATAATCTTATTATTATTATGTAAGTGTGGCCCAAGCTCTTCTCTTTTAAAAGGGTAACAATAATATATAGATTATATTATTATTATATAAGTGAGGGCCCATATAAGTTATGTGATTTTATTCTCTTAGATGAGTGCCAGGTGTGTAGTGAAACCAAAGTGCATTTTCTTCTCTTTCATAGGAGTAGAGAGTAGAGATAATAAATTGTTAAACTGGACTTAGTTTCGGGACCTAATCTCTACTATTATAAAAGAGAGAAAGATGCACTATGGTTTCACAACACACTTGCCCAATAAAAAGAGAGGAATGAGATAAAGGAAAGAGAAAGAAAAGAGAAAAGTGAGAGTGAATTGGATGGATAAAGAAGGGGACATAATGGGAATTTCCCAATTTGTCTAAAATAGACTTTGGGTCAGGCTTGGATTTAGAGGGGTTTAGAGGATCTAGATCAAGATGAGCTAGAAGACTAAAGTTTAGGAATTAAAAACATCTACCAAGCGGTGCCATAATCTCAAAATTCTAAAATTATGAAAAAGCCCCCAAAATTTTCTGAAAAATTGCTAACTACCCCCTACTATACCCAAATGAATCCGGATCTTGACCAAACTTGGCACACATGATCCTAATAATTTTTTTAATCTCTTCTATTGAGTAGATGATGATATTTTAAACGTAATAAAATTTTAATTTAATACATTCCAATAAATCAAGTTATTTTTTTTATTTCTTTGTTTTTTTTTTTAAAGGTGGTGGAGAAAATAAAAGGAAAATGTGGATAAGATTGGAATCTATCTCAAATCAATATCTCAAATTTTGGTTTTTTCCCTCTTCTTTTTTCAATTTTCTTTTAACTTTCTTGTTATTCAGATACTACAAGATTTTCAATATAGGGAATTTTGTGCGCATGAGTTTTTTTCCTTTGTGAGTAATTGTGTAAGGAAGAACATGACATTTTAACAGATTCTTCATTGACTCTTAGCTTCTTTTGGAATGGTGGGAGTTTTTATACATGTAAGTGAGCACTGTCTAGTGAAATTATTATGGTTTGATGATTGTGTCTTCTTCTTCAATTTTTTTTAATATTGCAACAAAATCTTTATTCTAAGAAAAATGGTGCAACCAGAGTTAAGAAAATGATGATTAAGAGTTGGTTTTTTCTTTCTCATTCCTGTTTGGGCCAAAATTAGGCCCATTAATAGCCTTCGTGCTCTGATAATTTTAATTATATGTCTATTTTATTTCTTGAATTTTAATTGCAGGCTTCCAAATTGTGTGTGCTTAGTGTTTCCTTATGGTTGAACTTTGTATTTAGTTCTCACTCTATGTTTGGAATATGAATTTGTGCATAGCATTTAAAATGTAAAATTGATATTGTTTTGTTATTTGAGATACGAAAATGGAAAACTCAAACAGAAAGTGTCTTGGTTGAGAAAAACAAAGTAGACAATAACTAAAAGGACGATGCTATGAGGCATGGAAAAGCTTTCCATTATCCGTCAGAATCTCTTTTCCTTCTCCATAGAGTCGAAGGGGAAGGGATTTTTTTTTTAAGCAGTACATGTGTAAAGATGGAAACCCATGAAGCATGACAGTTGATGCAGGTGCTACCATTTGGATCTTAAGTGGGCCCCACGAAGTGCGTAGCAACCTTATATATATGTTTTATTATATGTCTATCTATACCCTTATTTTATTTTATTTTATGTATCCATCTCTCTACTATTATAAATGAAAAGAATTTGCAATATTTTTTCACTACACACCTTGTGGGACCCACCCTTATAAAAATCATAAATTTATTATATTATATTATATCTATCTATCTAATTTCTAATATATTCTATTTAATTATAAATCTATCTCTATATATACCCTTATATAAAAGAGAAGAAAGTGTCATGCTTTTTCACTACACATATGTGGGCCCCACTTAATATTATATTTTATATTTATTTACCCTTATATAAAAGAGAAGAAAGTGTCACGTTTTTTCTCAACACACCCCACTTAATATTATTATATTATATATATAGTACAAGAGACCTACACATATGTGGGCCCCAATAAAAGAGAAGAACTTGTTATGCTTTTTCTCTACACATCTATGGGCCCCACTTAGTATTATTGTTATTTATATAAAATAAAAGAGAACTACACATCCGTGGGCTCCACTTAGTAGAAGAACTTGTCATGCGTTTTCTCTACATCTACACATCTGTGGCCCCACTTAGTATTATTATATTTCAATGAAATGCTTAACTCAAATGTTCATGAAAAAGGTTGTGTTTGAAGAATTTGTACATTTGCTGCAAGAATTTCAAATGAGAAATTTCAATTGAGATTTTCATGTGTAGAAAATTTCAAACCTGAACAAGAATGCTAACATATTGCTTTATAAGATACCAAACCAGTTGATATTTTTCAGTTTATGCTCAACAGTCACAAGTAAAATGAGACAAATGCATAAAAATATAAACGTCCTATACACCTGCATGATATATATTTGCAAGCAAAATGAAACATTAACATACCTCCTCAAAAGTGAACTTTTCATTAATAAGTAGAGCCGAAATTAGGCACGGCAATATGAGAAACAGATGACGAAATGTGTCTTGTTCTCTATCATAGGCTGGAGATGCTGTGGAGAGGCTTAAGGTCTGTTTGGATGTTTCATTTTCTTTGTAGCTAGATAATCTCGATGTCATAAAAGTTTTTTGTGAATATGCAAGCGTATGTAGCTTTTCGTCATGTAAGCTTTTTCTTGATTTCTTCATTTCATGCAAGTTGGTTTTCTTTTAAATTTTATTGCTATATATCAAACCAACATCCAATGCAAGTTAATAATGGCTTGTCTTATTACTTCTTTAATTATGATAAAGTATTTTATTTTTCCTTTCAAGTTTTTATGAGTATGATGCAATGGAACCTATCATTTTGATATACCAACTCATGTTTTTAGGTCCACCCTCTTATGTTGATTTGAAGTAATTGCTTTAGGTCCCTGTTTTTTTTGTTTTAGGCAATTCCGGCAACATGCATTCCTTCATTATCATTCTACGTACTAAACTTTGTTTGAATGTGCTAATTGTCTTTCTTTATAATTATGCATGCTTCATCCAAGGCATCATCTCAGGCCGAACTAGAATTACTCTTGGACTTTATTCATGTCCAACATTGTAACCACATTACTATTATGCTAAGATAATGAATTTTCCATTAAATTTTTTTAGAAAGTTTGAAGGAAGTAGTTGTGCCCACCTTGAGAGTGCATAGCTAAAGATCTCTTTGTAGTTGGTTGTCTTAATTCAAATTATGATATTTGTTTCAAAGATTCACTTACTACTAAATTAGAAGATAACAGAACTGATTTATGATACATAAAGGAAGTGCCACAAATTTACATGGTTCAAAATTTGGTAGATCTTTTTGTAGTTGATTGTCTTGCTTCCAATGATAATATTTGTTTCAAAGATTCACTTACTACAAAATTAGAATATAACATAACCGATTTATAATACATAAAAAGCTAACAGAAGTGCCATAAATTTACATGGTTCAAAATTTAGTAGCGGTGTTATCTTAATTCAAGAAAGCCTTTTAAGTTGTTACTCTGGCCCTCATCTTGACATATCAATCTTGTTTCTTTCCATGATATTCAAATTTATTTGTATTGGTATTACTGTTATTCAGTGCCTCTCAACATAAATTTGGTATATATTTGGCGCTAGGTTTTAGACAAATTTTAATGAAGAATAGGCCGAACGATCAATCTATATTGATATTGGTGAGTGCTTTGCCTAATCATGTATGGCCAGAAAATGTTGGTTTTCAACTTTTTTTTTCAGTTAGTTTCCTTTTATATATCTTGTTATTCCATCTTCATATTTTTTTTCTATTGAAGTTTCTACTATATTTCATAAGAATAATGAGTGATTTTAAATTGCTTAATTTATAAAAAAAAATAAAAAAATTAGCTATATGTGAACTAGTCATTCTCCATTGGGATAGTTAATATTGAGTTTTTTAATAACTTTATTTTTCCATATTATCGTAGAAAGAGTGTGCTCCTTGCACGTGCAGGGCCCACTAGTTTCAGCTCAAAAGGAGAGATACCTACCCTAAGATTGATTTCAAAAGGAGAGATACCTACCCTACGATTGATTAACACCATGTGAACTGCTATGCCACCTCGGTGCTACATAGGCCCGAGTACGGACTTGTACAAATTTGTGACATGGTTTCGTGTAATAGCTGCGCCGGAGGATCCAGGCCCTAATCACTTCACTTTTTCCTAAACCCTGAACCCTAACTGCATAATCTAAACGCTTATACCTCTTCTTTACCACTTCCTCGTATTTTCCGCAAGCAGCAGAGGCTCTTCTTCTTCTGCTGCTTCCGCGTCTTCTCATCTTTCTATTCTCCATCTCCTTCTCGATCTTCTTCTTGTCCTCTTCTTCTTCTTCTTCTTCTTCTTCTTCTTCTTCATCAATTCAAGCCACCAGCATTGCTTCTGGGGGTTTTCCAATCCAATTCTCTCTCTCTCTCTGTGCTGCAATGATCACTCTCCGCCACCACTACAATCCCCTTCTTCTCCACTTTCATGCTCAAAACCCCCAACCCAAAGCCCCACTTAAACCCTATTTTCCATCTCCCTCCTCTTTCATTCCTGCCCTACTCCGCACCACCCCCACCTCCCTCCTCCCCATCCGCGCCCTCGACGCCGCCCAGCCCTACGACTACGAGTCCCACCTCTCCGAACGCTTCTCCTCCTCCACCAAGCTCAAAATCGCCATCATCGGATTCGGAAACTTCGGCCAATTCCTCGCCAAAACAATGGTTCAGCAAGGCCACACCCTCCTCGCCCACTCCCGCTCGGATTACTCCGCCGCCGCCCGCCAGCTCGGCGTTTCCTTCTTCCTCGACCCCAACGACCTCTGCGAGCAACACCCAGATGTTATTATCCTCTCCACTTCAATCACCTCCACCGAATCCGTCCTCAGAGCCCTCCCAATTCAGCGCCTCCGTCGCAGCACCCTCTTCGTCGACGTCCTCTCCGTCAAGGTATTCCCCAAGAAACTCTTACTCCGCCTCCTTCCCCCTGAATTCGACATCCTCTGCACCCACCCCATGTTCGGGCCGGAGAGCGGGAAGTACGGGTGGAAAGGCCTCACCTTTGTTTATGAGAAGGTGAGGATTGGGGAGGAGGCGGCGCGGACTGATCGGTGCGATCGGTTTCTGGGTATCTTTGAGCAGGAGGGGTGTGAATTGAAGGAGATGAGCTGCGAGGAGCACGATGAGCTTGCTGCAGAATCACAATTTATCACCCATACAATGGGGAGGACTCTTGGGAGGTTGAATTTGCAGTCAACGCCGATTAATACTAAAGGGTATGAGAGCTTGCTTGAATTGGTAGAGAATACAGCAGGGGATAGCTATGATCTGTATTATGGCCTGTTCTTGTACAATCCCAACGCAATGGAGCAATTGGAGAGGTTCGAGATGGCGTTCGACTTGGTGAAAAGGCAGCTTTTTGGGCAGTTACATGATATATTGAGGAAGCAGTTGTTTGAGAGTGGTGGTGGATTTGAGAGTGAGGATGGAGGAGAGGGACTCACTTGAAATCGGTGGGCATGGAAGTCCTTGGTTAGAGATTCTTTTGTGTTCATTTCTTTAATTTAAATTGTTTTGGAAATAGAGTCAATCAGAAGAAAAGATGGTTTAGTATAGAATCTTCAATTATCTATATATGATCAGTGCCATTTCCCTTTTTTATCATGTAAGTTTATGATAAAGAAAGTTGAGATTATGGATTGTTGAGTGTAAAGATTGAGATCATGAGAATTCTTGGTGTTTCTTTAGGATGGAAATGTGATGAAGGATCAGCACACTGGTAGTGTTTGTAGAATGTGAGAGCCTTCTTTTACTATTCATTTGTTTGCTTTAAATTGTCTTAGATTAGAGCCCTCAATCATACAATGACATCCCTTTTTTTCATGTAGAAGTTACTCAAGAAAAATGATTATATTTGTTTTTCATTTTTATTGGTTTTTTGAGATCATGAATTGTCAGAATTGATGATAAAGATTGGGTATCCAAAGATTAAGATTATGGAATACACTAGATAGTGCTTGAGGCATGTGGATGCTTTCCTTTTTCTTTATTTTTTTTTTATATGTATTTGTTTAATGTAATTTTTTTTAGGTTATAATTTTCAATTTATTTGCATATGCTATTAGATATAGAGTTCTGTTCTTGTTTCCTTTAAAATTAACTAATGAAGAAAGATCATCCCTCATATTATTGTTGTTATTGTTATCGGGATCATGGATAGATGATAAAGATTGGCCATCTAAAGAGAGAGACGGCATTTCCTAAAACCTTTTTTTTTAATCTCCTAACCTACATTGGGATGGGGTCTTCTTTCTTTATGTACACAGGTTCTCAAGCATATTAAAAAGCTTTTGAAACAAAATTCCGGGCTGTATAAATTGTGAGTTTTTTTATAGGAGATAAGAAATTATTTTTCACTATAAAGCAACTTAATACATTGATTAACCTATTTATTTCATGGTATTCTTTGTCTATGTAACAAGGCCCACTGGCCCTTTGTCACCCTTTTCATTAGCCTGTAAAAGGGCCTGTCCCACAGTTGGAAGGTGCTCGTGGTTGCAACCATGAAGTTGCAACATCAAGTAATCTTCCCATCCCTACCCATAAATAAATTTGCCTTTTTGAGTTTCAGTTACCACTTCCTCTTGGGGACAAGTTAGATGGCCAATGCAGTATCCTAGTTCACAATCTCATTTGGTCTGGAATCAAATAATCCTACTTCACTAGTCATAGACTCTAGGTATGCGAGTAGAGTTATACCAATCCAATCTCTTTTTTTTTTGAGTGAGGAACTCCTAATTAAAAAGAAATCTCTTGGAAAGTATTAATCAGAAACATAGACTCAAGACCACAAATGTATTCTAGTTCTGATTTGACTCTAATCTCAAGCAAAATGCATGGGCTGGAGTCTTGAGGATTACATGGGATTTATGACTTGGTCGAGAACCTGAGCTCGTCTAGGTCGTGGGTCTGACCTTTAGCTGGTCATCTCCCAGCTTGAGAAAACTCGACTTCCAGTTGCATTGCAGTCTACTCGGATCAAAGATCAATTGCAACTTCTTTCTATTAGATTCTTCAACATTCTTTTCGAATACGTGCCTGGAAATAGTAACTTTCCATGAGTATGAGGACCAGTGGATTTCTAACAAGCAGAAATAACAATTTCACAATCTCAGTTACAGATACCAAACCATCAATGCAAAGTTGCATTTCATCTTGTACTACCATAAAAGGCTTAGTTCACAACCCTGCAGTTTTTCCTAATCTCCCCATCACCACCTGTGAGCACTCCTATGTTGGCCATCTTCACCATGGATGCGCCAAAGTCCTTGAAGGACTGATAAGGATACTTGCTGTAGTAAGTAACCATTAAGGCAGTTCCAGAGTCATCCATGAGGGCTGGATCTGACTGAAGTAGGGCTGAATTGTTGACTAGGTTCTTAAGTAGAGATTGTCAAACTTGTTGGTTGTCACTGGGTCTAGAGGTGAAAGCTTGTTGTCAGACCCAGCGCTGTTGGAGCACAGTCCTTGTAAACCTTGTAGGAGTGAGGAGTCAAGGGTGGGATCAGGTTTGCCAGAGCCGTCGAAGTTGAAGAGCCTTTGCTTGAAAGTGAGGCAACGTGTATCTTACGGCGGCAGCTCCTCCTCTCTCTGTTGTATGTGTATATATATCTATATACATCCATATCTAATGCTTACAACTTAAATGTGAGGGCCCCTATCATATCTCTCATAGTAAGGTGATAGAAGCTCTCGTAGGAGCATCTCCCATAAATATATGTATGAGCAAGGCTCTCCTAAGCTCAAGCTTAGGAAATTTTTTTGTAAGCTCCATGCTTGTGGGGCCCATCTTTGGTCCATCCAAATGGACCAAACACATGACCCCCCTCAATTGCACATGTCCACCAACTTTCGGTCAGATCCAAATTATCTGGACCGTTGGATCGACTATGTATTGATCCAAATGGACCGTTGACCATTAAACTTTTGAGCTTATATGGAGATGATAGAAATCACGGTTGTAACTGATTTTTTTGCAGAGAGAAGGATCCTACGAAGTCCTTAAAATCAACCCCCCCCCCCCCCCTATTGGGTCCCTAGGTGGGCCCCACCACATACTTAAGCTTACCTTATTCTAAGCTTGAGCTTAGGAGAGTTGGCCCCTATATATATATATATATATCTGCTGTATGTATATATATATATATATTATTAATAAAATATTACACACTCACACATTTACATGTGCTAGGCGCCTCTCACTACTTGCTAGACGGTTAAAAACCTAGGTTGCTTTTGAGATCCACTTGGATGCATGGCAATCTTGACAATTACATGCTTATAATTAGGCAACATCACTTGGTATAAGAGAACCCCTTCTATGATGAGCCTACTTCATGATCTCCAAATCTAGCCTTTTATTATTATTAAAATGATGACAATGTTTTTGATAGTAACTTTGGTCGGCATTTACATAAAAAACTGTGTTGGTTTATTACACTTTGATTATAATACGATGGGGATGTGCATGATAAAAAGAAAGAAATGATAGAGAGATGAGAGGATACAGGGATGCGAGAAAAAAGTGGAGAGAAAGTACGAGTGTAGACGTTGGAATAGAAAGGAGAGAAATTAGGGATGTAGAGTTAAAAGAGAGAAGAAAACAATATACAGATTCTTTGAAACTTTAAATTCTTTATTTGCATTTAACTCGATGACATGTAACACTTTGATAGGCTTAGAGTATCTCCAAGAGATACTTTAAATTTGGATATGCCTTTTAAAAATAAAGGCTGATGTCACATATGTAACTTGGCAACTCCAAAAGAGATGTCAAATGCAAATGCAAATGGGCCCATGATCATTATTTTATTCAAAAGAAAAATTTGCACCCAAAAATTCACATGCAAGTGGGCCCTCACCATCAGGGGCGGAACCACAGTAGGCCCCCCTAGACTTTGGAAAATCCTTTTAAATCACCAAAATGTGCCCCCACCCCACCCCACCCCACCCCACCCCACCCTCCATAATCTCTTGATTTGTTTCTTTTTTCTCCCTTTTAATTTATTTTGTAGAGTGCCCAAGCAATAGAGATTGAGAAAGTGATTTTCGTTTGTTTTTAAAAGGGGTTGGGTTACTAATTACTATCATGGTAAATGGCCTATATTTTTTCACAGCCCCACTTACCCACTTTAAGGTAGCTTAAAAATATATATAAAGGATAATTTTAGTATCATGACTCGTGAGTCATGAGGCTTGGTATCCATAAAAGTAATATCTATTTACACCGTGTGTTTATTGAGTTGTTTGATGAATGATTCACATTTTTTATGCTGCATTGATTCTCAATTACAAGAATTAAATGGTCGGCTTAGTGAGCATGCAGTAGAATTACTTATTCTTAGCTCGGCTTTGGATCTTCGAAATGCATATGAATCTTTTAGATGCGATGATATTTGCAAGTTGGTTGACAATTTTTATCCTCAAGACCTCACATAAAATGAGAAAATGCAATTAAGAATGCAACCTCACCATTATAAGTATAATGTAGTTCGACATTCAGACTTTCAAAAATTGTCAATTGTTTCTGATTTGTGTCAATGGTTGGTAAAGACTAGGAGATCAACAGTCTACCAACTTGTTTTTAGAGTTATTGAACTTGTGCTTACCCTCCCAATTTCTACTGTAACTACTGAACGATCATTTTCAGCCATGAATATTGTCAAAACTAGGCTTCGCAGAAAAATGGAAGATGATTTTCTCTCTGACTCTTTGATTGTGTACATTGAAAAAGAAATTGGTGAGAAGCTTAGCACAGAATCAATCATAGACGATTTCTGAGATTTGAAAGAATGTCGAGTTCCATTTTGATACATGATTGAGTTGAAATGTACTAAGAAACAATTATTTTACGATTTTTCTTTGCTTATATTTTATTAAGGGTGAATAGATACTGGTTTTAATGTTCATGTAAAATTTAGTCTTAAATCGTAATATATTTTTCATACTTGAACTTACAACTATGTCGAAAGAAAACTTAAAAATATGATAGTTATAATAATTGGTGAAATAAAAATTCATTCAAGTTTTACGCCCCCCCCCCCGCCCCCCCCCCAAGATGAAATCCCGGTTCCGCCCCTACTCACCATTATTTTATTCAAAAGAAAATTTTGATTTATGCTTTATGGTATGCCAAATTTGGCATACCATCACATACTTCAAATGTCATGTAGGATATGAAGTATCTGTTAGAAACAATCTCATATGTCAATTAAAACTATTGGAGGCTGACATGGCCATTTGGAGTGTATGTTGGAGTTGCTCTTAGAAAAGGGGTGTTTATTTGTGAAAAATCGTGGAGTTTTATAGCATGTCATATATATATATATATGGTAATGTTCATGTGCATCAATCCCTCACCATAGGGGGAGGGACACATACATAATTGGAAATATTTACTTGCAAAAGAGGAAGAGGAAAAGCCAAATATAGTCATTTATAGAAGAGGAATGTTCATGTGCAGAGAACATAGTTCAAAATCGTGGTATCGGCTTGGACAAAAAACCAATATCATATCAGTATCGGTCGTAATTATCGGTCCATCGCGGTGTGAAAATTTTTCTTATCCAAAAATTTTTGAAAAAATACCCAAAAAACCAATAATATTAGAAAATGCTAGAAAATGCTGGAAAATGATATTTTTTCCATTAGTAACACAATAAGTCAAAATATTGGTCACCTTAAGTCATGAGCCCTGTCTGTGTCGTTGACTCGCTGTCTTATTATGGTAAAATCCAAAAAAAAATGATATATTATGATTCAAATATTAAAAAATCCAAAAATAAAAGAATTTAAAAAAAATCCAAAATCATGTATATGAGTAAATCTATCATCTACACACTATTAATAAGCCATTAGTATTTAGTCTAATAAATACTCCAACAATTATTTAAAGAAAAAACAGAAGATTTAAAAAAAATTCTACACCCAAAATCATGTATATGAGTAGATTTAGTATGAAAGTGTGTAGATCTATGAGAAGAACACAACCCAAACCAAAAAATGACATGTTAATGATCTTTTCATTCATTTCTATGTTTTATCTAAAAAAAACGAAGAACACATAATAGTAAAAATAAGATAATTAAGTTGATTTTCTCTTACCAAATAAAATGATTTCTTGAAGAAATGATGGTGAAAATATGGAAGAAAAGGGGCCAAGGAAGAGGGGCTTCTCTAAGGAGGTGAGGAAAAAGGAAGAAGATGAGGGAATGAGGGAAAAGAAAAAACCATATTTTCAAAATATTGGTTGATATATTGAAAATATCGACCGATAGATCTGATAAACCGATATTTTCAAAATAGCGCCAAAGATGGTTTGATATTTTGGGGATATTTTGGTGTTTGATACCGATTCCGATGTCGCACCAAAATATCGGACCAGTTCGGACCGATTCCGATTCATATTGACCAATATGATTTGGTATCAGACGATATTTTAAACCAAGGCAGAGAAGGCAAGCCGGTGAGGGGTAGATGTGTCCCTCACCATAAGGTGAGGGACACTTACGTGACTTGCCATAAGGTGAGGAATGTTTTGTAGCATGATATATATATATATATAGAGAGAGAGAGAGTAATGTTCATGTGCATCCATCCCTCACCATAAGGTAAGGGACACATACATAATTGAAAATATTTATGTGCAAAAGAGGAAAAGCTAAATATGGTTATTTGTAGAAGAAGAATGTTCATATATAAAGAAGGCAAAATGGGAGTTTCTGCCCCTATCTAATAGCCAATGTTTTGTTAGTCTTTTAATAGATCCACCTTTGTAGGAGAATATTTAGGAGAGAGAATCAGATATATGTATCAATGATGACACGTGTCACACTTTTATTGGCTAAAAGATGGCCTTTTTTTTTAGAAAAAAACGCCCAAGGAGTTTTGTAGCGTCACTATATATATATATGAAAAATATTCATATACATTCATCCTTCACCATGTTATGGTGAGGGACAACATAATAGGGTTGACTTTATAACATATCCAAACCATCCACATACATAGAACCCCCTTAAGCACACTAGACCCATTGAATTTTCACATATCCAAATGGATTGGACCGTTGGATCTAGAGTGGTCAAAAATTTTCCTTTAATATAAAGTTATTAAATTTGTGGGCCACAAATGAAGGAGTTAAAGGCATGGGATTGACCCCAAATTTGATATATAGTCTCATCCAAGATATCTCTTCCCATCCCCCACAAGTCTCATGATTAGTAGGTCCCTAGATGGGCCCCATTAAGAATGATGCACAGGAATATCCCCCTATATAGGAAAGGCTATACAGGAGCATTTCCTCATGTGAGAGTTAACTCTCACAATCTTACAATGAGAGACAACTTAGTGGTTCCCATCAATCCAAATTGTCCACACACATGGGATCCCTCTCAATTACACTGGAGCCCATGGCTTTGCACCCATTTGAATGGACTAGACCATTAGATTGAGGGTCAGTTTTTTTTTATAATATAATTTGTTAAACTTGTGGGCCACAAATCCAGGGGTTAGAGGCATGGGGTTGACCTCACACTTGATAGTTGGTCCCATCAGAGTTGGCTCTTTCCATCCCCTAGTCCTGTGATCAGTAGAGCCCCAAGTGAGCCACATCAACTTATCTCTCACCTAAGAGTAGGCCTATCAGATTGGCCCTAAGCCAAGGTGGCCCGGACCGGCCCTCAAAAAGCCCTTAAAATGAGAGCTTTTATTTCTACGGAAATGCCCTATGGGTGAGCTTGGACAAATTTTTGCAAGCCCTAAAATTTAAGAGCCGAGCTTGGACAATACTGGTTCAACCCAGCCCGGCCCTGACGCTCCTATTTTTATTTATTTTATGTAATATATTTATTTATATATGTAAATATATACTAAAATACCCTTGTAACAGCAACTTACTAGTAATAAAATAGGGATATGAAAGCACTTTCATACTCATCTATGAATTACAAAATGCCCTTAAAATCCATACACACAAACTTGGTTCATTTCATCTATAATTAATTATTTAAATTACGTATTGTACTTAATGCATAAGCAATAAGTGTTGCACGGGTGCCTTTAATCAATTTATCTAGTTTTATTACTTCTTATTTAGGCCTTTTATATTATTTTTATATATTCTTGGTAGCGCAAAAGGGGTGTACTCCTTTCTATTAATAAGGATACACTTTTTCCTCTATAAAGCTATACTTGGAATGCCAACCAAGTCATAGAGATAGTTTGTATGTGCATGAAATTTCAAAGATATGGGGTGATCCAAATATCCTTTTAATTAGATAATAATAAATCTTAATTTTTAAAAGTCTAAAGTAATAATATTTTTCAAGCTTATTTAATTTTGATTGAAATCCAACAACGCTTAGTAGTCAAATCAGTGTTAAACCGAAAATAATGTCAATTGATAAAAGATATATGAATATAATTTTTTTTATACTTTTTAAAGATAAGACATTGCTGGAATGATTTCATACGTGGAAATTCTAATTAAATGTGTGAAATGGGTCAAACTCTTTAACCGTTTTCCTTGTTGAAAAAACAAATAAAACCGTGTATCTAGAAGTCACCAAAGCACATATAACCTTTTTCCAATGAAAGAAAGTTTATAGAGACAACTTATATTCTCCAAATGTTTTCTTAATTGTTCATTCCCAATTGAGGTTGAACAATATAACGCTAGGTCTCGATTCTTGGTAACAATCTAAGAAAAATAAAAAATAATAATGATTTTTTTTAGGCTCTGAGCCCTGCCTTGGCCATCGAGGGTAGGATAATTGCCTGTATAGTGCAGGCCGTCCGAGGGCTTTAGCTTGCCCGGGCTCATACATTGAAGGTAGGGTCAGGACAACCCTGGGGGCGGCCTGGTCCTTTGACAGCCCTGCCTGAGAGGGAGAGTCAACTCTTGTACTAGCATTTCTCATCTTATAAATCAAACAAAGAGCGGCGCCCACCTGAGAGAACGACGACATCCTTTGCATTGAGACCCTTCGAAGTAAAAATTGCTGTGATGTTTTGTAGGGAATCAAAGGGTCCTGGTAAGTGCTGGTTAGCTGCACTCTCACTAGCCGTTGTGCCATCTCTCCTTCCCATGGGCACCTTCCAACAAGGCCCTCCTGTCTATAAATTTTTAAAGAAACCACATCATTACATGTCTATTACACTATTGGATCTTCTAAGGCAATCCCAACTAAAACCTAACAACATAAAGATGTCATATAAATTCTTAGAATTTGAGTTCCTTACTAAGAAAACAGCATCTCTTGCTGCCAGAGTGAGTATATCAGCACATGAGACTGTTAATGGACACATTTCCTCGATGCTAGCCTTTACGCCGTAGATTACCTCAAATCCTCTTGCTGAATTACGATTAGGAAAGGCATTCTTCTCGCCCTCTAATGTCTCTGTGTTGTCGAGTAGCACAGACCCATCACATCCCTGGAGGCCGCCATTGGAGGATTAGAAGTAGAAATTGATGAAATTAGAGCGTTCTTCTTTTCTTTTCTTTTTTATCCTGAAAATACACTCAGGCAATGAGATTACTTGATAAAATTTGATACAAACATGAAAAAATTGATACAAGGATATAAAGCTCAGAAGCCATGCCTATTGAATCCTTTCTATAACACTTTTATCAGTATGTTTATGGGAGTTCTAATCATTCATCTGGACAATCCATTTGACTGATAACCCCCCACAATTTGAGCCGTGCAGAAAAAAAAATACAGTCAATGTGCTGGACCAATGCAGTACTTATATCATAATTGATCAAAGGGACATCAAACAAAGGACAACTGAATAGAGGGATTGTGGAGGGAGAGGCAATTCCCAAAAGTAGTAACATGAATGGATTATAACCATCCAAACTGCCCATTGCCGGACCATTAAAATTAAGCATTCTTAAATCAGTTCATGCACATCACTAAATAGATCACGAGGAAATTGACAATTGTTCTTACACAATTCTGACAAGTTAATTCACCGATATATATATATATATATATATAAATGAAGCGTGTTTAGCAGAGATTGTTTTTGAAAACTCGAAAATTTTGAACAGGTGATATGGAGTATTCACATTGACGAAGCAATCATGGAAATGCAGTCGGAGGAGAGAAGCCGCCATCCTAGTGTCACTGCAGATAGCAGACCACACACCATTCCTAACAATCTTGGATAGACTCGGACAGCTCTCATTATAGAAATCATAGTCAAGTTGGCGGTGGATTGGGACATTGAAGAAGAGAAGAAAGAAAGCCAGAAGAAGTGAATGGGTGGAGGGCCTCTGATCCATGGTTTGCATGCTATGAAATGCTAAGGGAATAGAGGTCCTATCCTGATTTATATCCATAAGTTCATTATGACAATAAAATGTTAGCTTTCATGGGTCGTCTTCTCTTTTCTTTTTCATATCCATGTGTGGCGATGCCACCAGTCCTATCCATATCCATAGAGTACCATTTTGCCTTTTGCTTAATGGGGCTGAAACAAGCAGCCATGAAGCATGAATTCTATTAAGTACACAATGTTCTCTTCTGGTGACTTGGAAAGATAAATCTATTCAAGTGGAGTGTAAATGAGTCTCCACTGTGATGTGGGCGTGCTTTACAGAAAATGCCAAAGGAGATGGTAGAAAAATGAAGTGAAGAAGTGAGCACAGACAGATGTTTTTTTGTTGTTTTCTTTTATCTTTTTATCTTCTTTTTTTTTGCCTTGTCTATTTTATTAGCTTGTGGGAGTTAAGTGCATCTGTGATGCAACTGTTTGTTTTTATGTGCTAGTTGAAGTACCATGGAAATAAGGACGTAAACACGCTAAGCTGAGCCAAGCTTTGCTCAGCTTGAGCTCGATGGAACACCAATCCAGCCAAGATTGACCACTGGACCTTAGGCTTAAAAGTAGAGCTGAGCTAAGCCAAGCTTTGACTTAATAGGAATAACAAGCTTAAGCTCAAATCAAGCTTATATTTATCATATTAAGTGAGATCATTGTCATGAGTATCATTTATGTAACCACCATTAGGAAATCGTCCGGTGTGGCCCACCACAAATGAAGGGAGAGGCTTGGATGAAAAACATATTTAATTGACAAGAGATCTATATAAAGATGTGTGGCATGGATTGTTCGAAAGGATATGCCAACGTAAAACAGGTCAAGTGGTTACTAATGTGAATACAGTTTTACCAATTTCTAATGTTTTGCCAAAGGAAAATTTACTATTTGCATCAATGCATCATATCAAGGTTTTTATTTTTTTATTTTGTTATGAACTTGAGTTTAATGTATTACATATTAAACCTATCTAGTAATGTGTATGCGTGTAGCTGAGCTCAAATAGCTCACAAGCCAACTTTTTGCATGCTTACACTAAGTGGAGCATATCAATTTCGAGTGGAATTTGGTGGATCATGATGTTAGAAGTAGAACTCCTCAAGGTAGTTTCATGGATTAGGCTTCACCAACTATTTCCTTTCCCCTGTAGGAAAACTATTGGGCAATCGCTACCACCTAATCAGCTCCCATAGCTAGTGACAAATTGAGCAGCGTTCAATAATAATAATAATAATAATAATAAATCAGAGTTCCACATAAGATATTTGATCATTAGGAGTGGAAAAATTGTGATGATTGCTCAACATCACATTTATTTATGCAATTTACACAAGTGATCATGTAAATAAGGTGTGAAAATAGTGTGTTAATAAGGTGCCAGTATAAATCGTCACACCTAAATAGGTGTGAAATGCCAACACATTTTCCACTTGCAAAAGGTTCCATTACAAGTCTTCACACAGTGATTGTATTTGGTTATGCAATTGGTCATGGGTTCTAATCTCATCGGCCACTTCTATTTTCTTCATTCCTATAGGTTACATATTTACAATCCTATAGGTTATATATTTACAATCCAAACAGTTTAATTTGTTTATTGAGCTAATAAACCTCAAGACCTTTAAACTGATTATTTTAAATCTTGAAGGATTTTGAGTAATTTGTGAAAAAACATTTAAAAAAATCTCAATTTCTATATCTAATTTTATTCACTTTTGTGGGCCTGCAAATTATGATTTGGACCTTTAAATATCCTCATATTAATGATAAGCATGAAGACCCATAGTTTCATATCTTTAATCTTAATGAATTTTGAGATATTCATTAAAAACATCCCAAACATCCAAACACATCCAAAACCATTGATTGCACAAATTTACTCATGTGAAAATGGTGATTTTGGAAACCAAGGTACTGCATTTCACATGTAACATTTACAAGTGTAAAACCCAGTTTCGTATCCCACATAAAAGGCAAATGATCCCTTGAAAGTGTTGCTATGGTCCACCCATAATGGGGCCCAAAATTTTTAACAGCCCCGATTGGCATTGTGACTTTCAATGAGCTGGGCCAGGCTCACATGGATCGAAGGCAATATGGATCATGAATTGAAGAGAATGATAGATACAAGCGGCTGTAAGATACATGCCATGGGATCCAGGTTTTGCAAGTTTTGGCAAGACCCTGTCCAGATCGTCTGAACTGAGTTACAAGGCAATGCTATCGGAAATTAATCTAACTAAACAAAAGGCCCAGACGGTTGACATGCTTTCATTCTCAAGCCCAGATCCAATTCATCAAAATTTAGCATCTGGTTATGACGCTTGTTCGTGTGTGAGTTCTGGTTAGGACGCTTGTTCGTGTGTGAGTTCACGTGTTCTAGTTGTCTTAAACAGTAAACGGTGCTTTTCACTTGGGCTGGGCTTGGGCTTTCTACCACTTAATCCCAGGCCCATTCATACATTAAACAGGCCCAAATTTTTTGGCAAGCCCAGTCGGGACTAAAACTAAGGCTGAAGTTCGGCCCAAGGAGAGCAGGGCTCGGGTCATCCTGGTCCATGAACAACCTTAAAAATAAGCACACATTACAAAAGAGAAGAAACTGCGATTAGCCCCCTCTACATGTATACTGAATTATGGCTCCAGCATCTGCTAACTTCATACAAGCTCACTAAAAAGTCACCTTAAAAGGCTCCAATTGGAGCTATTTGTTGGGAGTTGTTAGTCTGTTGATGGATGATGGATCCATGTTCCTGACTCGTGTTTCCTGGCAAATCTTCCCCTACATTTGGCTCTGAGCTATGTAATGTTCATTCCCTTTGATCTTCACCAATGTTCATTCCCTTTGATCTTCACCAAGTAGTCGTCTTTAAGATGCGAGTAAATCTCCATGGAGGGACAGATTTCTTTGCTGCCTAAGAGGATCTCAACCCAGAATGGCAATTTTGGCATCTCTTTTTGAGACAGGTCACTTGAAATTCTTCAATATTTAGAACCAAGTTGTGTCCCCAGACCAAACTGTCCTCCCAAAGGAGAGACTCCTTATGACCCAAACACTAAGTAAACCCACCCAATAAGCCTCATCCCCCACCTCACGTATTCCCAATTCCAAGACTCCCAACATCTAACACCTTCCTAGTACCCACCCCCTATTTCGATAAAAACACCATTTCCATTCTCCTCCATCTGAGCTTTCTTTAATTAGATAACAAAATTGACCCCCGTATGCACTTGAAATGAGAAAATTAAACACATGAAATTAAATTACAATGATAAACATGTACAATTAAAACCACTACCTGTTTGTTAGTTCTTGGACCATGTTCCTTGCCTCCGCTAGAGGATCAATGTACCAAACATCACTGGCCCATATATTCTGTATTGAATGCACCGTGACCTGCATTGCCGCAAGCTTCCTCTCTAATCTTCTTATTGCATTTGAATCCATCACACTCCCCACAATGTTCTGAATTTCATTCAAGAAAAGGCGACTAGGTGAGTATAAATCCAGAAACCTCACATCGAGGAGATGAGAAGCAGACAAGAAAAGGCAAGAAAGAAAACACAATTAATATATCTAAGAAATCAAACCAAACCATGTAAAATCAAAATACTGTCCGAAGTCACCAGATTTTGCCAGACCATGTTCCTCTTCACTGAGAACTCTCGTATTGTGGTGAGAATTGGCAACAGTAATTCTTGACGGCTCCCTTATCTTTTTTATTATATTATATATGGGTAGCACCGGGGCGCGAGTTGGGCCCACTGGATGAATGATGATCATGGAAGTCCATTAGATGGAAAGATCTATATGAGACCTACCTATGTGCAAAATTTTGACTCCAAAAGAACATCCCAACCCTTGGATCCCTGGCCCTAAAATTTAATTGTTTAGAGGCATCATTTTCTCCTTATTTCAATTCAATGGTGAGGAAAAGTTGGATGAGTGTCAAATTTGGACTAGTGACTATTCATGGGTGGATAGTACGTGAAAAGACTAGATCGACTCAAGGTGGGCCCCATGACCAAAAAAAGAGGGGAGAAAAATGGGGCGTTTTGGAGAACTCCCACAAGCTTCCCTTACCGTCTTACAATACAAGCTACCTTGTGGGGCCACCTACTGGTCCATCCAAGCGGACCATCCAAACCCACCCATCCTATTTACATAGGTCCCATCGGGTTTTGATAGGTCCAAATGGAGTGAACCGTTGGATCGAGGGTCAATTTTATTGTTTTATTTATAGCTGTTAAACTTGTGGACTAAAAAAGAATGGGTTGGAGGGTTTTTTTTTTTTTTAACTGTTAAATCTTATTCCACTAGAAAAGAAAAGAAGAGATCATACAACTATTGAAAGACAGAGAAAAACTAAAAACTAAAACAATCTATACATCAAACATGATAGAGGATCGAGAAATTCCTTCCCTTGCAAGACCATCCGCCATTGAGTTGGCCTCCTGTAAGATGTGACGAAAAGAACCCATTTTTTTAGAAATATCTTGCACCTCCTCCACCCAATCCGCAATCCGCCACGGATAAAAACAGCCTTGCCAGAAGCCCACTAAATGGCCGAAAAAGAATCTCCTTCTACAGTAGGATATGACTCACCTATCTTTTCCAATTTACGACACCCAATAAGAAGATCGTACACTTCAACTTCATTAGCATCAGGAGAAACCACAGGCCTAGAAAAGCTTCTAACAACATTTCCTTTCCAATTTCTGATCACACCTCCAATACCTCCTTGATGCATACTCCTTAAAAAACTACCGTCAAAATTCAACTTGAATGTTCCAAGGGGAGGGCATATCCATTCAACTCTATGCACCACTTTTGTACACCAATACCCTTCTAAAAATGCAGCCCAAGATCGATTAATATCTGCCACAAAGATTCTCCAAACTCCTCTCCAACTAAATTTTCCAATTGTAGCATATAAAACCAATTTCCATAAAATTTTACCCCTTCAACCCTTACTTTCCAGACGCCATTGTAGGAAAATATCTTCTACCATCCCTGGCATAACCCATTTCATATCAAAGCAGTTAAGCACAAAGTGCCAAACTTTACGAGCAAACTGGCAATGGATTAGCAGATGATGCACAGTTTCCTCATCTTGTAAGCACATAGGGCAGGCATTAACTATAACATGATTTCTTTTTCTCAACTTATCAATTGTCAAAATTTTATGCTTCCTTACCACCCAACAAAAAGTTAACACTCTAGGCGGCTCTAAACAGTTCCAAAAAGAATTCGATTGACTACAAATTTAATATCTAGGCTGACCACACTTCCCACTTGGATCAACCCCACCCCACATCCACCACCACCCCCTCTCAAAAAAAAATTTCATGACTTGTGGGGTCCCAAGTGGGCCCCATGAGGTGGCTTGTACCGTAAGACTGTAATGGAAGCTTCTACAGGAGCATTACTCGTGTGTGTATATATACACCCCCAAAAAAACACCAGCAATAGGTCATGAAGATGTGACTTCAATAGGAAGAGACCTTTCATATCCAAAGTTTCAGCTCTTTTTTAATCAGAATTGCCAGATGGCCAAGAGAATGAGAGCACTATGTCGACATTTTCATTTATAATGATCCCCATACCGAATGCGCTGAGGTTACCTTTTGAGCTCCCATCTACTTTTAACTTAAAATTTTCTTTTGGAGGCTTAATGACAGGATGCATATGTGAGATCAACCTCAGAAGAGCCTTCCAACTACTACTCCAGTTTCCTTCCATATATGAAACAGGTGCTGAAGAGATCCTTTGCAATCAACAGGTGTTGAATTTATTCTTGATACCATTGATACCCATGATGATCCTTTTCAGTAGAAATCCTTCTGTTTCGCTCTTTCCACATTTTCCAAGCAGTAGCCAAGGAATCATCTCTTAAATAATCTTTCCCCTTGAATTAAATGGATCATAGCACCATCCTTCTAAAAAACACTCAAAAAAAGCCGCCATCACCCAAGCCAACAAGAAGAGGGGCTAGAGAGGAAATCCAGATGGATGATGGAGAAACAAGTCGTCACTAAATTCCATGTTTGGCAAACACCATGGAATCCAACTATCTATACTATATTCCATCCAATGGTTCTAAGTTTTTCACAATCCATGACGAGTGAAGACCTCAAATTTGACCCCGTAGCTGTTTTCAACCTTCCAAAGAAAACGAATGATTCAGATATTGCAAATGGGTCCCACTGAAGCCCAAAAACGGTCATCTAACAGTCTAGACTTTTTCACAAATATCTCGCCATCCATGATGAATCAACGGCTCAAATTTGACCCCCTAGACGTATTTGGCCTTTTGAAGAGGATGAACGGTTCTAATCTTGATGTAGGGGCCCACATGAGTGAAAAATTGAAGGAAAAAAAAGGTCCTTCCAAAAAGACCATCATAGTCAAATCAGTGGTAGTGTTAAATTTCAGGGTCGTTGGTGGTTTGGTGGGGGGGGGGGTGGGGGTGGCGGGGGGGGGGTGGGGGGGGATTTATACCTGCGGGTTATCTTTGGAATCAGGTGTTTTGGCACTCCATTTTCCTCGCACCTGGCAAACATGGGTTTTCCTTGGAAGCACAAAAAACTGGAATTTTTACCCAGCAAGGATGCTATTTAAAGGTGCCCTTGGAGAGTTTTGGGGATCTTTTACATTGATTTTAGAAGATTACAACCACATTTTGTAGAAGATTGCATTCAAAGCTCAAATGCATGGTCCATTTGACGGAGTGAAAAACAAATGATAAAACCCATTTTTAATTAAATTTGTCCATACTAACTAAAACATGATATTTCTAAAAATTCTATATGTATATGAAATTATTTTTCATTTCTTAGATTTTTCATCATATCTTTCAATTATTTTTTAATTGTTTTGAGCTCTAGAGGCCAAATCAGTGTGACTCAGACAATTTCATTCGAATCAAGGGGAGCTGAGTTGCCCCCGTGATTTTGAGTTTTAAAACCCTAACCAAAAGTGAAGACCTTTGTACCATAATATGGTGCAAAGGCTTCTCACTACATCATATTCATCAAACAATGAATTCAAGAAGATTAGCAAAATCAGGCCTGCAGCTTAATATGACAAGCAGGCATACATGTGCAAATTGGAGCCATCCTTGAGATGGGCCCCGTTAGTCCGAAAGTGGGTCATACTACATGGAACAGACTCACAGATGGATGCAGAGAACAAAGTCTGATAATCCACATGCAATGTACCTGCAGGGTCTGCAACATTTGTGGACCTGCTTCTTTTTTTTTAACCATTATGTAAATACATTGGACCTTTTTGATGCATGAATTGGACACCTTAGATTTGGTACACTAGCCACATTTAGACAATCATATGTGGAATGGAAGTGCATGTGGAAAGTGCTCCATGTGATTTTAGCTAGTAGACATGCAGTAGTGATGGAGATACAGGAGGCAGATATTGTCAACCTAAGTGTTAGATAGGGGAGCTCACCAAGACTGAGCCACGACATGCATTTAGGAAGATGAACTTGAGGAGACTCTCATCTGAGCTACTGAAGAATTGATTTGAGTTCGCGGAAAATGTAAAATCCAGACAAGAAGAATCAAGCATAGCTCCTAGGTTCTTCACTGTGATTCTCTGGTGCTTCTTTAGCATTTTTTCCAAATGATAGCAGGTAGTACTTTGGGTCTTGTTGCTACCCATTCTATTCAAGCTTCTGCATCTACTGCTGAAAGCCCCATCTGTGTCATAAAGCCTGAGCAATGTCATTGCTCTCTCACCATCAGCCCAGCAACAACACAAGGATGACCCATCATCTACACAAAATAATTTTTAAAAAAAAAGACCATAAAGAGTAAATGCTTGAATATGGATGGTGGATGTATTAAAAGGATTCATATCAGTAACAGACAAAAAAAAAGGGGGGGAAGCACTAGTGTGGTTGGGGGAGGGGGAGGGGGAGTGGGGAGGAAAAGGATGGGTGGTCAGTGGCTAGTTGAGGGTTGGACCAATATGTAAAGTGAAAAAAGATTTTCAAGAATTTTGGTTCTGCCCCTGATTCATATACTATAATTTTATTTTTAAAACTAAATTTGATTCTAAGATATTGCATGACTGTAAGGGTAATATGAAATGGCATAAACAAGTACCTTGTTTTACCAAACCATCTAGCCTTACACAGACTCAAAAAAAATCTCAAGAGCAGAACCAAAACCTCACATGATCAACAGATATTACAATTAATTTTAAGAAACAAAAACATTTATAACACAAACATTTGGCCAGAACGTGACATGAGTGCAGCATTTCGCTAAACAAACCATATGAAGCTTACCCAATATAAAACCACCAAGTGGGACACTAACAGTTGGCTGCCTTGGTGGCTGCTCTGATATAGGTTCTTCAGGTCTACATGTGTGAGTTCCCAGCAGCAGAATATAGACAGCCGCAACCTACAAGATATCCCATTAAAAGTTTGTTTCATGCTCCAACAAAGAAAAGCTTGACAGGAGGCAATCCCAAAAAGATATTGATTCACATGCATACAAAACATATATAGGACCTGTTAAAAAACAAAATGTAAATTAAGCCCAGCGCAGAGAGACACCAGACCATGAACTGTAATCTTACCCTGCACCGGAACCGAACTGGCTTGTTTCCCAGGCAGTGAATCATCAGCTGTGAAATTAAACCTGAAGAAACTAGGTCAAAGAGCTTTTCTTCTAGAGTTTCTGAATAAGACGGTGGTATAAAACCTCTGTCATTGAAGTGGTGATTGACTTCCTTAATAGAGTTGACCACAATGAAAGATACAGTGGTCAGCATCAATTGACACTGTCTGCCGGGAGTTCTGTAAACGGATGGAAATAGTCCAGATAAAGCATTTCAGTTTGTTCATATCAGAAGAATTTATTGATTTCATAAAACTACACAAAAAGAAAAGAATCAAGGATAGGCCTGGTTTTGTAGGTATTTTGCTGTTGCAATGACAGAAAATGCAAAATAATACCCAAAAAAAAAAAAAAAATCAGAAACCTAACCATGAAGAGGCATTCACATCCTTTTATTTCATATTAGTATCAAAGAAATGCCCAATTAAAATCATTGCAGATAGGACAGTGAGAAACTTCACCAACATCAGCAACCAAATCTTCCATATTCATAAATAGCTGATAAGTGCATCAAATTTGAATAGTTCTCCAAAAAATAATGTGTTGGTTGTTATTGGTAGCTACTAGCTACTGACTTCACCAAAAATGATA
Source organism: Persea americana (assembly GCA_029852735.1). Lineage (NCBI taxonomy): Eukaryota > Viridiplantae > Streptophyta > Magnoliopsida > Laurales > Lauraceae > Persea > Persea americana. The sequence goes on along the minus strand of CM056813.1, from coordinate 54,612,021 downwards.
TACTAGTGGTTAGAGTCAAGTGATAGTGTTCCTTTAGTCTCTTACACATTTAACTAATTATTGGATCAATGTAGCGGCCACGAATTTAACCTATAAGCCATAGTGAGATCATTCATACCACTGTAATCCTTTATGCATTGAATTATTTTTTTTAAATGTAACTACATTTTAAAATCAGTAAAAAGTTTTAATAAAAATATGTACTTCATTTCAGATGTGTGATTCCATACTTTTGCATTGATATATTTAAATAAGTGATAAAGAAGCAACACTTGCAATACCATAAGAGTGCAAAATATAAAGCAGACGAATGGTGAATCACATGCAAAAGATAATCCAGTAACAGAAAGCTACATATATAAATTCAAGAGTTCAACCTACATAAATTATTTCAAGAATTTCATACCCAGTCATAAGAACACGGTGAAAGGTTGCATGTACTCCTGGTCCAAAACCAATAGGATAAGCATGCTTAGTGACAGTACCACAAATCTTCACCTGAGATATCAAACAAGGCAAGGCAAGATCTTAAATTTTTTAACCCTAATTTGAAACAATCAAGTAGGTAAGAAACAGGAAATTACCATGTGGTGGTCATCATAGACATGAATACAGACGCCACTTGGTACTTCCTGAAAGACCCTCTGATTAATATTGCAAATTCTTTTACTGTTTAAATGTGATTTAGTATCAGCAGCATAGCCGTAGCCATGCACATCCAGTACATTTCCATATAATGATATTAGATTTCCCTCAGGCAGCCTCCACTCAAAAACAGAAGGTCCAGAAGGCTGTCTTGGTGCTTCTATTATTGTCTGGATGCATGTGGTCACACTGACGGGCTCACCTGACATGGCCAAGGGCTTCACAAGACCATCTTCCAATGATTTTATGCCTTCGCTCAAGAGGCAGGTAACTTCCACAGAGAAACACTGATTTACATCTGAAATTGGGTTGATAGATCTATGGAACAAAACATCATCGCCAGGAGAGTTCCCAAAAGGTTGCTCATTGTTACCTACAGAAGAAGCCACTGACAAACACTCTTGAGGTGGCTCACTTTGTTGAAGAACCTCAACAGATGTGAATGAAAGACTCCACAAAGGTGCTTGAGAAGTGACAAGAACTTTATCACAATTAGCGTACTCAGTGTGATCCTTTAGGTTGCATGAAAGCTCTTCATTAGCACACTTAACAGCATAATACATGCCAATCTGCAGTAACTGAAATTTGAAGAAAATATGCAGTTCAGCCAAACTTCATAATATGAGAGAGAGGGGGGGAGAGTCACATATACACACACGCACATGTTTGTGTTTTAATTATAGTCAGACCAATGACCTTCACCATAGCCCATCTTGATTAGTTTGGACCCCAAGTTTAGACCTGGCCTGATACACCAAGTCTCTGGGTGCTCAGCTCTACACCAAAGCCAGCCCATATTGTCCAGGCTCGAAGATAAGAAGCAGACCAAACCGTTGGCATCCCTATATTACATAAAAGATTTGAAAACACTATGGCTAAGTACAAGAAATATCAAATCTCCACCTGATACATGTTGAAGCTTTCAGATCCAAATTCCAGCAGAACCTTCTGTGCATTTGGTTTGTCAACCACATTGTCTGCTGCATTATTGTTTACACAAAACAAGATGCCTGGTAGAAGCAGCCCCTCATCGTTGTCAATTCTAACAGCAATAAAACATGGAATTTCAGGAGGTGAACACAAGTCGCTATGTTTTTTCTTGATCTGAAGTTCGTACTTTTCCTTGCCAACCACTTCTAAGCTATTCCTGTAACTGCAAGGCTCGGTTCCGTTCAGTGCATGAGCAATCTTTTGTCTCTTGAACCAGGATTTTTGTGTGTCGTCTTTCACTTCGGCGTAATGTAAGGGTGCTTTGAGATTGCCTTTGGGGAATTTTAGGGGTTGACTATCACCATTTGCCCTATTAAGAAATAAATTGCAAGGCAAAACAATGGCTTCGGCGAACAAGCTTGATTTGTTTGGAGTGTTCAGAGTCTCTTGAAACTGAAACAGCACAAAAAAAATTATATATTTTATGTGACTTAATATTCTCAAAAATTAGAAACATGAAATTCATAAATCACATACACAAACCCAAGGGGAACATACATTCTGAGTGGCAGGAAGCTTGTGTGTCACAAGTAACAGGTGATATATTCCCCCACTGATGGGTTTGAAATCATCAAGTATATCTCTACATGAAGGAAGAGATAAGCAAACGTTAAGACAGGTTGCACTCCTCAAATAGAAGTGGGCATATATTGTCAGATGATTTAGCTCTCTCCTCGGTGGAACACGTTGAAAGATACTTCTGCATGAAAATGATTCACTCTCAGGCACTCTTAAAGGATCTATTTGTACAGGCAAGCCTTCCAGAACAAGTCTATAGTCCTTAACCTGTACAGCAGATGAAAGACATAAGAAACACTAAGACTAAAAAACAATGCCATGTCAAAAACAAGCAGCATATACCTGAACATGTATTCTACTTCTACAAGCATACCGCCTAAACATCAAGCAGCACAGGTATGTACGGGTAACTAGGTTTGTACCCTGGTTGGAAGAGAGAGGCATCGACCAGTAGCACTCTCATAAAATCAGGGTAGCTGAGTAGGAGGCTAGATCAGGTATAAATCACCACCCCTCCCCCTCCAAAAAAAAAAAAAAGAAGAAGGAACTCATGTATCCATGATTAAGCAGGCAGCACAGAAGTATATCAGAGAATGCATCACGTAACGCGTACAGGTAAATTGGTGCAGCCAAAGGTCCCAACGGAATACAAAAGAATGCCAAAGTTCAAGCCCATGGTTGACCAATAAGAAAGGGATGCAAAAGTTACTTAAGATCCGATTTTTGCACATATTTAATTGAAGAATGCAGTAGCATGCTTGATTGAACATGTTAGATGTCCCATATTATTTAAGGAGTTTCTACTCCTATGCCTTCTGATTAAAGCATATTGGCATCGGATAGCAGCCTGTTTGGAAAATGATGCAAATCAGGCCATACATATCAGTCAACAAAACAATTTTTTATTGGCTGAAAATTTTAAGACAAAAGAAGGCACAAAGTTAATAATGTTAGAAAGTAGAAAACTAATGGAATTTTTACAAATAATAGATTAAGTACATAATGGCATGGTGAAATTGTAGCTTACAAGTATCTCCAACACTAGTACCAATATTATATCCAGTGAATAAGTATATGGCTAACAACTGAAGTAGATGACATGATAGCCAGCTTAAAAGAAAGAGAGATGTTGCATAACATAAGGTATAGAGCTAAAAATTTGACAAATTGAATTATTACAAATCAAAATACATAGAAAACTGCCCAAGAAATGAAAATACTAAATTATTGGCAATAAAAGCAAATAATTGGCCAAAAGGGGACATCCAAAAGGCCTATGTAAAAGTGTATTCTCCTTAGATTAATAAAATTCTTCTCAACCTCACCAACTGTGTAATTGTACCAGGCTACCAGCATGGTAAGTATATGAGATTGCATACTTTGACTGAAAAGGTACGCATCAAAATCGATGAGTGTCATGAGATTATTGGTGATAATATTTTTGGGCACCCCTCTTGGTAGAGACCTTTCTTGAGCCATGAAATTCCCTTTTATGAAGAGCTTTTGGAAGCTTAAACTCCTTCCCCCATTGGTACTATCCTATGCTGCATGTACTCTTTACGACCCATGACCTGGATGGTATGATGATTGATGAGTTGCCACAAAACTTTGTTGTGTGAAAGGCTAAAATCAGAATACTTTCCAATCCTTTTACAATGTAAATAATAGATCAGAAGCAGACATCACCTCATATAATTTACCAAAACTTTGTTGTGTGAAAGGCTAAAATCAGAATACTGTCCACTCTTACATAATGTAAATAATAGATCGGAAGCAAACATCACCTCATATAATTTACCAACATTTCCATTTGATAACAAATCTGGTATGACAACATCCATACTTCCAGTTGCATCAACCAACTGGAACCTCCCCGAAGTTGGACAAATCTGGAAATGCAAAAACAAGAAGAAAGATAAAGAACCCTGTCCAGTAACTATTCACATAATGAACTTACATTCTAGATAGAGTATGCATTTAAGTATTCCAGTGTGCAAGTATGGATGAATAAATATTGTCCTTAGTGTCTTTCCTCCCGCCAATAATTAGAGGAGATTTTTATAATTGCAGTTTATTGGTTGTAAATAGAAATAGCAATAAATGCTAACCTTTAGAGTGCCCATCAAAACAACTCCAAGATCCTCACTTGAAACAATTCGTCTGGTTTTTCGAGAATAAGACTTTCCTTCACAAGATGGAAGGCTAGCACAGTGGTTTGTCCCAATTGTTTTAGCATCCTTTAGCATTTGTGGGAATAGAGTCACCCACATAGCTTGACACTCGGAAACAAAATTAGAAATGGGTACTGCCTGAAAGCAAGATTACATTATCCAACATATTAAATTCATGAAATGATATTCTTGAACACTCATTCAATGAAGTCTCAGAATCTCAGTAAAGCACACAAATATAAGGATAACGGGTGCTCAGACTGAGTATATATAGTTTACTATGGTGCAAGATTCCATGCCGGTGGTTTTTATGGTTCGATGACCCAAACTGTTGATATGATGGAACTCATGGTGGATGGACATGGGAGATAATTTAGAAACATTTCAGATTAGAAGTTCCTCATAATCCGCACTTCTTTTCAGGCCCATTGCCACATTATCTTCTTAACAATCCATTGTTGGTGGTTATCAGTCGAAAAGGATTAGCATCTTCCAATCTGGATCACCCATACATGAAGGGACTCATGAAACCATTGGACAAAAGGAATCTTCATTAATTTTCTGGGCTCAGGTCCCTATGAATTTCTCTATAAAGTGTTACATCTCAGAATTCTCAAAGCTACATTTTCAAATTCATAAGAAAACAAAAGCCAATCTAATCACAAAAAAATCATATTCATGGCATACCAATTTCGGAGGATCAAAACTTGTTTCGTTGCCACAACAACCCAGATCATGCTTACAAAATTCCTTGAATAATCCATGCTGCAAATATGATATGGAGGTTAGAGATTAATATGCAAACATATGGGTGAGTTCTTGAATGTGTGTGTGTGTATGTATGTGTGTGCACGCACCCATGTGATTATAGAAGATGGCAGTACAGACCAAAATAGACACAGAAATAAAAATGCACATCATGAGAATGAGAAACATAACAAGCACAAGTACAAAAGCATATTTTACCAATTTACCCTGACTTGAAAGACACATAAAGGCAAGCTTGATCTAGCATATTTCTGTGCCAAACCCTCCTTCTGGAGACACCTTGCAAACATTTAATATCAGCTAAACATGAACTCAAAAAAGACAGTAATATTATATCAATGATTTAAAAAGACAGTAATATGAACCAAGGAACTATGGTTGAAAGGAAGTGAATAACATAGCAAGCAAGAAAATTACATGCGTTGATCCCAGTATTTCCCTCTCAGAGAATGTTCCAGCAAATTTTTTCTTAAAACAGGACACAGTAAGCAATACCCTGAGATAAATATATGGGATAAATGGGTTAGTAGCAAATCAAATTTTAGAGAGAGAGAGAGAGAGAGAGAGAGAGATTTGTACCAGAGTCTGGCAGAAAATGTCAAGGATTCAATGAATTTTCCCAGCAAGCTCTGTGTTTGAGACCTGAAATGACACCTGTAACAAGGAAGAATTCATCTTATTACAATTTCTCTAAAAGGCCCCAAGAATAAATAAATTGAAAAACACACACTAAATCAATAGGACTTACTGGGTTTCCAATGGTGAAAATGCCTTCACATTGATGTTGGTTTTCAAGCAAGCACCCAGTAAGAGTATCTTGGCCCAGGAAAATTTGGGACGTATAAAGTGAATGTGGCTCAAAGAAATCTGCAGGCAAGGTATACAGTGGTATACAACATATAGTATCATCAAAGCATTTAGAATATCTAATAGTGACAAATGCTCCTGTGATAAATATTATGCATGGAGTCCCACAAGTGCTCACTAACAAATCTATAATGTGCATATGGCACATATATATATGGTGATCAAGACCCTTGATTTGGTGGTGCAGAACTGCAGAAGGCACGTACCTAAAAAAACACAAATACCCCATAGCAGTAGCAGCCCACCAGATATTTAACACAATGTTGACTAGATCTCGATTAGAATGTGTACATTCTTCCTTTTTTTTTTTTTTTTTTTTGCTTGAAAGAATGTGTACATTCAGAAGGGAAATTTTCAAAACATTTAGGCTATGGGTTATTTAGGCTATGGGTTATTGATGGTCTTGACTGCCAAGCACCTTCGCACACCACAGGGCATCTAATGTATGATGCACGGATACTTCAAAATGGGCAATGTATCGTGTCGTATCTGGGCATCTTAGCATCTAATATAGACCAAAATTCACAAAACAACTTCACATCCATAAAATATGCATCATAACATCATTTCTCTTCCACGATTCCCATATCTTATGAAATATCATAATTGTTGGCAATTGTCGCAGGTCCAATGTGTGATGGAACATGGGTGAGCCTTGGGCAAAATGTGTGGCTGCCCCTCAGCTGCTTTGATTTCTCTTAGTAATCTCCCCCTAATTGGACTCCTACTCAAATAAATTAATTTCCTAATGGAACTCTCCTAAGGAGGAAGGATTTTTTAATTAGGAGAGGTAAGTGGTTATGCAACCCAACACAGGGATCACACATGGTTGGGTAGCATAAGGAAGGAGAAGCTCTTGGAGATCTTACCTCTTACCTGTCTGTTGTCTAGTTCTATGATCACATAGTGCCCTCAGATGGTGTGGATTGATCTACATGTCATACACAATCTGACCTCCATAAAGATTGTTTGATCCTATCTGATACACAATTTGGTGTGTTTCTAGAAGCAACCTATCACAGCTGCGCTAAGGGCTCATTTGCCTTCTATGCATGGGATAGGAAAATGAGTTTTACATGTGTAAATGTTACATATGTGAAACACATTACCATGTTTGTCAAAATCACTATTTCATGATTAAATGAGTACATTGAATGGTTTTAGATGTTTATGGGTTTTTTGGACTTTTTCGCAATATCTCAAAAATGAAGATTAAAGATATCTATTTTTCTTTTTTGAAAGGTAACTCACTCACCCACCCACCCACACACTCAAGTCCCTCACCATCGGTGCTACAGCCAACGATTGATCCATGGTTGTTTATGTGGAAGAGAGGTGCCTCGCCAACTAAGCTAGCAATGGATTGGCTATGAAGATCAAAGGTATGAAACTAAAGTTCTTGATGCTTATTATCAATATGAGAACATTGAGCAGTTCAGATAATGAATTGGGGCCACAAGATTGCATAAAATTAGATATATAGGTTGGGATTTTTTTGGGGTTTCACAAATTTCTCAAACCTAGGAATATTTAAATATCTTTTTGAACTTTTTGGAATTTTATGGTTTATAAGACCAATAAAGAAGATGAATGGCTCAGATTATCAATTTGGAGCTCACAAAAGTGCAGAAAGGAGATGTGGTCGAAGGAGTTCAAACCCACAACCTATCTTGGCTGAAGCCCTTACTGCACCTTGTATTACTGCTTCTCCCCATTTGAGATATACTCATGTGTAGGCTGAAAATGGCCTCATCATGTGTGGGAACAATCATGATCATGCAAAACAGTTATGCATCGCATCATTTACAAGGCTTACAAAAATGTTTAAAAAAAAAGTTGAATTTGGAAAACTTACGAGAGCACCAACTCTCAGCGAATGAGGCAGAACAAGTATATGATCTGTAAGCAAAAGCCAGGCTTTCTCATCTAACTCCACAACTAACCCTTGAAAGTACACACCGGTGATAAAACCTGTGTACCCGCCGGTCTCCCCCATTCCCAAAATCACCGGTCGATTTATCGGCGTAACCCCCAAAAGTGACTTTGACAAATGCAATGCAGTTTTATCTGTCGTGATAAACATTGTATAGGACTCTTCACCTCCTACAACAATCGACTTCTTTTTCAACCCAGTGATCAGAACAACTCGCCCGATCAGCTTCGACAGTAAAGGGCGGCAATTCGAAGCCGCCTGGCAGAAGTAGACAAACACCTGCTTGGTGAAGGAATGGAGAGCTTTCCCTATAACCTGAGCATCCTTGCTACACTCTGAGCACTTGCAGACCGATACCTCCGCAAGGAATCCGGTCATATTCCTGCTCTCTGCAGAACCTCGCTCAAATTCAATTCCCAAACTGCTACTACTTTGCACCATACATGGAATAACTGAAACTGGACTTACAGCTTCCAATCGACCGCGAATTCGAGATCGAACACTCGGATTCTTCTCCGGAGAAGAACCAGCTGAAATCAACAGCATCGACGACGGATCACGATCCCCGAGAGGGACGTTAATCCCAACCGTCGATTCTGCAGCTTCCCATCGGATGATCTCCAGCAATCCACCGTTAGATCTAAAGGGGATGAAATTCCAGGAAAGAACGCGAATCTTCTTACCGAGGACGACGCCGAGGTCTGGATCGAGAAGGGCGCAGCAGATGGTGGATGATCCGTCGGAGAAGGAGAGGCAGTAGTTGTTGTTGTTGTGATAGCAGCAAGAGATCTGGTTCGTGGGATTCGGATGATTGATGGCGGGGGAGAGATGGACGGTTCCGATGATGAGTGCAGGGTAGTTTAGGGGTTGTAGGGTTTTAGGGGTAGGGTTTTGGGGATGGGGTTCGTGGGTTGGAGCGAATGGGGGGTGGGGCTTTGGCTTTGCGTTTGACGGAGGAGGAGATGGAGAAGGGGTTTTGAGGTTGAGATTGAGATTGAGAGAAGCAGCGGCTGTAAGAGGGCGAGTGCGGTGGAGGAGGTCGGAAATGGAGAGGATTTTCGCGCGTTCCATGAGTTGGCGAGAGGAGGGAGGGAAAAAACAAGGAAAACGAAGAGGGAACTTTTTGTTCTGTAAAGTGCCTGTCTGCTGCTACTGTTTCCAAGAGGGTCTGTCTCTAGCCTGAGCACGCTTTCTTGTGGGGTTGGAATCATCATCATAACTATTTGATTAATAATTTGTAAGTTTTTACTATCCAAAATAAGTGCACATTAGAGACTATCAGCGGTTTCTTTTTGTTTAATGATCAAATCGGATGGATCATATGTGCTTGGTGAAGCGTGTCAATTTTCAAAATTATCGTGCCACATTCATTCACAGCCATATCCCAACTATATTAGAGTTTGCTATACAAATTTTATTTCTCCATTCCAATTTATCTAGAACTATATTTTCATATAACTTATACTTCTTTGGATTTATTTTTATTACTCTCATCTACATTCCCTTTGGGCTACCCCTTCTCCTTAGTAGGCCATTAACTTTTATAGTCAAACTTTTTCTTACTGGCACTATTGCCCACCTCCATTGGACATGCTCAAGTCATCTCAAACGAATTGTCTTACTTTGTCCCTAAATGCGCTTAAAAATGCTCATTTCATTACTAAATAGAGGTTTCCAAGTTCTTTGATTTATTTTTTCTTCTTTTTCCGACTATGCACTCTACCATCTTGCACACTCATGCCCCCTTATCAGCTTAGGTACAGCTTGGGGACATCCAAATTCACATTTGGTGTATGTGCCCAAATGAAAAAACACAAACAACTTAAAAGCACTCACTCTTGCGTGAATATCATAGGCCAAATTCTACTTCAGTCTTTAGGCCCTATGCTAGATGTACGATATACAATACACCTGATTTTCTTTTTTCCCCTTTTTTTTAATTTTGTAACATACTTTATATATAATCAATCTAATAATGAGACCAGCTCCAACTACTTGTCCGGCCTATGTAGCCCCACAACGAATATGAAAAACCCAAACCACTCATGCCAATCACCTATTAACACTTAGACCAATTTTACTCCAATTGAGCTGGGCTTGCTGTCTTACATAAAACACCCAATTTCAGTCTAGCAGTTTTTATTTCAATTAAATATTCTACACATAATCAATTCAATAGTTAACCTAACTATAACCCAAGCAATAAAGTAAAAAAAAGATGGCATAGATACTTTGATTTTGGGCAACCAACCACAAATATGAAACCTTAAAACCAATCCAAATCATTGCCACCTACTAATATATTAAAACTCAGACCAAATTGTAGTCCAATCATGCAGGTTAGGCTCACTTTTAGATTAATCATATATAAGTTATTTGTTTTAACTTTATTTGGCCTTTTTCTTAAATTTTAAGTACAGGATAAATATTCATCTATGCATGGTTTGTTTCCTTAATTATGTATTTTACATGCTGTAATCTAACGGCAGGCCCAAACCCAACACTAATTAAAGTGAAATTACAAGAGGGCAGATAAAATGGATTGACAATGGTTTTGAACGCCTTGCATTTCAAAGGGCAAATTCTCCAAATGAATTTGTAGAACTTGGGCGAAAGAAAATTAGAATTCTACAAAGATTCTTCTCAAGCAAAATGAGTGGTATAGCAACATTCAAAAGAAAAAAAATGAGTGGTATAGCTTGAGAAGTCCGTTAAGTGGTCCCCATTCCATGCCTATTCTTTCGTTCCCTACCATGAGACCATTTCCCTTGTCTCCACGTTAATTTTTGTGAAAAACGATTGTTTCTTGAAACCAGAAAGAAAAAACAGGAAACAAAGAAAAGAAAGGACAATAGGTTTGTAAGGAAATTATGTTTGCTTGTTTTTTTAATTTTTTTTAAAGTTTGATTGATGTTTACATCTATTTATACGTCTTTATTTTAAAATTTACAAAGCCAATCCCCATTTACTTGTTTCATTGTTCATGTTTTGTAGTGGATGAAGAATTTGCATATTTGAGAATTCCTCAATAGCATTAGGTCGTGTCTGTATAGACGCATTTCTGCATAGAAACGGGCTGTGTTCATTTCTTTACGTTTGAATATCATGTTTAGTGTGAATCGGTTGCCATGGAAAATTAAAGGAACAATAATAATCTTTTACTCATTTATACTGGAAATTGCTTACAACGGAAGGAGAGGCCGCTTGAATGACTTATTATAGATTTTATATTACGGACGGTTTCACCCTTGCCGAAGATTTTAGAAAACAAAGTTCTAAGCACAAAAATTTTGGTTTATTTTCAAAAAATACATAAAAATTTAAATATTTGTGTAAGATTTTTTCATATTTCTTTCAAGTAAATCATTTTAATAAATTTCTTTTAAAAATGGCAAAAATACCCTTATGAGCCTCCCAAAACTCGTTTCATTCGCTCCATCCCACCTGTTAGCACCTACCTCAGACCAGACACATCCTATTCACGCATCGAGTGTTACCTTTGGCTTGGGAGGAAAGAGGGGTGAACAGGTGTGCTTGGTTTGACTTGGGTTAAGTTGGGTTCGAGTGGGTTTGGGTGTGATGTAAAAGATGAGATTTCTGATTGTGTTTGGTTGCGTGAAGGTTGTTTGGCAGTGGGGTAAGAGGGAAAGTGGATGTAGATTGTGGAGTTGGAGTTGAAACGGTAGGAGTTGAAGTGGCTATTTGGCTAGGGGATTAGAGTTGTGCGTGGTGTTGTGTCTGGGTCGGTCAAGATGATGATTGGTGTTGGATGGCCAGTTGGAAATGGTGACTAGTTGGAGAAGATGAGAAAAATAGGAAAACAGGTTGCTGTGATGTGGTTGTAGGTGGTGTAGAGGTGGCCGATGGGGAGTTGAAGGTTTTCAGGCATGTTGGATGCTGTGGAGAAGAAAGGCAGAAGGATTGGGGAATGTTAATGGTGGCTTGGATCGTGTTAAAGTGGAGACGAAAACCTGTCGTAAGGTTATTTTTTACTAATATATCCCTGCGCACAACCTTTCTTTCATGACTAATATATCTCTATGTATAATTACTTAAAAACGGTATCTATTAAAAGTCTCTCACTTTTCAACTTCTTTCTACACTCACCTACCCACACTCTAACTCCAGCCTAGCAACTGTCCCTTCCGGCAGCACGATTGGAGGCAGAGGGGGATGGAGAGGGGACAAGGAAAAGGGAGAGGGCGGTGGGAAAGGAGAGGGAGAAGGACAGGCAGAGGGCAGCAATAGGAGGGAGGGGGGAGAATGAGCGTGAGCTTAGAAAATGAGAGTAGAGGGATTTAGGTGTTTTGAGAACAATAAATTGTGTAGAGAGAATTTTTTCACTTATTTAGGATGTGCAGAGAGGAGTGTTGTACTCGGAGAAGCTTGGGGTGGAGGAGGGGGGCAGGGTTTATTTTTTAAAAGAATATTTAAAAGAAAAATTAAATATTCAAAATTTTCTATATCTTTTAAAAAATTAGCCAAGAATTTAATATATTTTATAATATTTCCCAAGATTTTACATCATGCAGTATTTCACTGACACACCGAAAATAGGTCAAACATAAACATCCTCATTGGACCAAATCATCAATGACTAACGATTGTCAAAAGTGGATTTTCATCACTTGGACCTTATCTTCGGGAAGGAGGTAAAGTGAGGGAAAGAAAAAAAAAAGGGAGAAAATGAAGGAGGGAAATTTGGAGATAAATTTTTTTAAATTTTACCCCCAAAATTTTTCTTCAAAAAAGGAGACTGATGGAGGTAAAGAGGAGATTTCCCTCCTTTTTTTTGACTAAACAAACAAAGTTTCCCCTCTCCTCCCCTTCCATTCATTTTCCTCCCTCCTCAAATTTTCCCTCCCCTCCCCGCTTCCCAAACAGTGTGCATGAATAAAATGAAAATCTGAAAATCCCTGAGGATTTTGATTGCCAACTTGGACCTCTGACACAATCTTATCATTTTCCTAGATTCCTGTTTTCCCCACCCAACATTCCCATCCACATATGGATTTCATTTTCCCCGTTCTGCAAGCAAGCATTGACGCATTTGCAGCAGCAGAGGGCTTACTATAGTATAGTATAGTACGGAGATGAGAGGGAGGGCGACTCTGCGGAAATTCCATGGCCTTTTCCTACCTTTCTCAATTCCCCAAACACGGCATTTTCACCAAGACGCTATCAAAACCGCAATCGAAACCCAGAACTTCCACCAAATCCCAGATCTATTGTCCGATCTAAAACCCTACATAAACCCTAACCCTAACCCCTTCTCCTTCCTCTCCTCATCCTCTTCCCAAACCCAGATCGTCGACGAAATCTTGCAATCCTTCCTCGCCGTCCGGCCGCGATCTCGGCCGTTCGCCGCCTACTCTTGCCTCCTCTCCCACACCCTACAAACCCCAGATTCCCTCCCCCTCGCCCTCGCCGTCCTCCGGCAAACCCTCCGGTCCGGTTGCGATCCGGCACAGCAGACCCATCTCTCCCTCTCCCTTTCCTGGCGCCGCCGCCGCCGGGGTCAATCTGTCACTGGAATTCTCTCAGAGGCGCGGGAGATCGGGTACCGGCCCGACCGCGGCACCTGCAATTACCTGCTGTCTTCGCTCTGCTCCGTAGGGGAAGGGGCGGAGGCAGTTCGGGTTCTGAAGGGGATGCGCCGGGCCGGCTGTGATCCGGATTCGGAGAGTTATGGGGAGGTGGTCGGGGAATTGTGCCGGGGGAGGCGGACGGAGGAGGCGGGGGAGCTGGTGAGGGAGATGGTGGGGGAAATGGGGTTGATGCCGAGGCAGGGGACGGTGGGGAGGGTGGTGGCGGCGATGCGGGCGAATAGGGAGATGCGGAGGGCGGCGGAGATGGTGGGATTTCTGGAGAGGGAGGGCTGTGAAGTGGGGTTTGAGAGCTATGAGATGGTGATGGAGGGGTGTGTGGAGAGAGGGGAGTATGTGCTCGCAGGGAAGGTTGTGATGGAGATGACGCGGAGAGGGTTGATACCATATATAGGGATGAGGCAGAGGGTGGTGGAAGGGCTTGCCTCCATTGGGGAGAGAGAACTTGCTTGTGCTGTGAGACAAAGGCTTGCGAAGCTGAAGACTTAAATATAGGATTGGTAAAGACCCACACTTTTCCCCCATTGTTTGATTAAATTCCCCTCTGAACAATCTAAAGTATCCAATTGATATTGTACTGCATCATTGATGTTGCAGCACTTAGAAATTCAAATAATTGACTTCTTTGGAGTGGTTTGGCAAATCGCTCCGACTACCATCAACTAGGTGACACTTGCTGGTTGTTGGGTCTGGAACATATTTTAAGTTGCTCTCATGAATCTGTTGATGCATTCATCTGTATGACATACCATGGTTTACTTTTTAAGAGTTTACAGGATTACCATCAACCAAGTGGCACTTGTTGGATGTTAGATCTTAAACACTTTTCAGTTTATCATCACTGAATACTAATTGCATTTATCCGGATGAAAACATATCATGGTTATTTTTCCAGCACTGGTTATGGATTGTAATAATTAATGTGTGAGATTTGTTGGATTAGTAGTCTTTTTCAACTTCGTTTTTTTCGGTGTGAAGTTATAGTCTTTGAACCTGCTGTTCATATTGTCACAGAAAGTCCACTTGTGTTTGTAGTATATAGTCTTGTCATGTCTCTATTTGAAACAAGAGATATTGCATTCTCAAAGAAAATTGTAATGTTTTACCATTTCAGAAAAAATAAATAAAAGGCACAATGTTTCAGTGCTTAAATTGAAGCTTTGCTGTAAACGAAAGTATGGATTTGCATGTGTTTCCATCAAAGTATGATGTAAAATTGATTTCCTGAAATGTGAATTTCCTTGGGTGGAGGAAACTTGTTCCAAAATTTGAGAATTCATGGAAAAATAGAAGCTAAACATTTCATAGCTACCCTTAATGAATACAGTCCTCGAGCGTCTCTACATACAGTTCTGTTCCCCTGGATGGGACTTGAGAATGACCAGCAAAGATTATGAAATGTGAGAATCGGATGGTCATGTATCGATAATACATGAATTACCCAGAAATGAGAGGATTTCATCCTATTTGCCGCATGTATGGGTGTTTCATCTTTGTCAAACATCTGTCCAAGCTCTTTGCACTCCCCGAAGTTCAAAATATTTTACCATTTGTCTCCTGAACTTGATAGGATACATCCTATCCATGTTATGTTTGAAATGCATATGCAAGACCTAGTCCATCCAAACTTGGTGATTTGCATTCTAGAGAACTAAAACCAGTATCTTAATAGAGGCTCTGGTAGTTCTTGTTTTCTGAGATTTTTGGTATTTAGCTTAGTTTTTTTTTTTTTTTTCTGAATTATTTTTAGATTTAGCCCTGAACCATTATTGTGAATGGTCTAGAACATTTGATGATGTCAGAAACTTGTCACGTAAGAGGTGACCTATGCATTGCAAGTTGTAAACGTAATTTCCAGAAACCTCAAGCTCAATTGAAAAATAAACTATTTGCATCGCAGAAACATCATAACACACACATATATAATCATCAACCAAAACCTTGTGCCAACTATGTTGGGGTCGGCTACATGAATTTTGTTTTTCCATTCTGACCTATCCTGAGCCACGCACATATATATATATATATATATATATTTCTTTAATGAAACCAAAAGGCACTATAACGTTTTCTGAAAAGGCACTATAACATTTTCTTCATAATTCAACAGTTCTCTGATTATTCTCAGATTGTTTACTTCATTATATGTATTATATCATGATGCTCTAAATAACTGACTTATAGTAAAGAAGGAAGAGAAACATGGGAACGCACACATACACATAATTTTTTCTTTAAACAACCAAGTTTTTTTTTTAATTATTCATAATAAATAAATCAATCAATGTGTAGTTGTTTACACATAATAAACACTTGTTGTTTACAAATAGCACTTGATTTTAGTGTACTTTGAAAGTTCTCTTTCAATTTTTTTTTTTTTTCACATCTAAACATCAAGTGCTTTGGTAAAAAACAGCTTCTTTTTGTGTCTAAGTCGAGTAGATTGTTATTAAAGTGTCTGTTCTGTTGGAAAATTCTTTCTTAGATTCTTCTCTGAATTGTGTTTTAGGGTCAGGACCAGTTCTTATTTCTTCTGTTGAAGTCATGGAATCTTCTGATAGAGCAGTTGATGATAAGGAGAAAGAAAATGATGGAGAAAAATCTGGCTTCTTGGGCAAGGTAAAAGATTTCATCCACGATGTAGGAGATAAGATTGAAGAAGCTGTAGGGTTTGGTAAACCCACTGCAGATGTTACTGCCGTTCACATCCCATTTATTGATTTGAAGAAGGCTGACCTTGTCATTGATCTCCTTGTAACAAATCCAAACCCGATTCCGATTCCTCTTGTCGACATAAATTACCTGGTTGAAAGTGATGGTAGGAAGCTCATATCTGGCCTCATACCCGATGCTGGTACCATCCATGCCCATGGATCAGAAACTGTCAAAGTACCAGTGTCGCTAATCTACGATGATATTAAGAGCACATACAATGATATTAAGTCGGGTAGCATAATTCCTTATAAGATCAAGGTTGATCTCATTGTGGATGTACCCGTTATAGGGAATATTACTTTACCTCTTGAGAAGACGGGTGAAATACCTGTCCCTTATAAGCCTAGTGTGGATTTAGAGAAGATAAAATTCGATACATTTTCTTTTGAGGAGACGAGCGCAACCCTCCATCTGAAAGTAGACAACAAGAATGATTTTGATTTGGGTTTGAACTCATTGGAATATGAGGTGTGGCTGGCAGAAGTGAGCATTGGCGGTGCCCAACTCTCAAAGTCTGCGAAGATTGACAAGAATGGACAAAATGTTGTTGAGCTTCCCATATCCTTTAGGCCAAAGGACTTTGGGTCTGCACTTTGGGATATGATAAGGGGAAGAGGCACTGGTTATACAATGAAGGGAAGCCTTGATGTGGACACTCCATTTGGACCGATGAAACTGCCATTTAGCAGGGAGGGTGGGAACACACGACTGAAGCAGGCAGAAGATGATGATGATGAGGTATGTTTTATTTCTTGTCTATGAATTGATTTGTGCTTTATTTTTCTCTGTTTCCACTTCAATACTATATTGGATGTGGACCAGCAGCTGAGCTGTTATGCATACTAGGACACTCAATCCTTAGCTGATACTGATACTGCTGCACTGTGGCTTGTTATTCTTTGAGATCTTCCTTTGTAATTTTGTGTATCTGAATGTGGAGGCATATGCAAGCTCCCCATATCTGCACTTTCCATATTCATTTCTGGGCATATCATTAAACACAAATCCATCATGCCATTCTTGCATTTCAAAAATCAACCAGCATTTTTATACATGATTTCTTTGATAATTTTTTGCTGCAACAGATCTTACTGGGAACCTGTCCAAAAAAACAGAAGAAATTAATTAACAGAAAACCATCCATGTCATATAGTGGTGCAACTTGGGTTGGTTGAGTTGGGTTGGAGTGAGCCCAATCCATCTCCTCTGTAGGAATGTTGCAATGGTTTTGATTCATCTTTTGGGTGAAATGGATCAATGATTGAAAAATGCCCATAGGATCCCCATGCTATAAATATACTACATTTCCATCTACTATACATTATAGAGAAATGTTCTCCTACGAGCAACAATATATGCAGTCCAGCTCCATGGGCCCCACTTGGGCCCACCTTTGATCAATCTGGGTCCTTTCTCACTCTCATCCCCCCCATGATCTGGCACCAAATCAATTTCACTCATCAAACCTTTGTCCACCATTGGATTGAATCTCAAAGAAATCTATGGTTAAATGACCGCTTAACTTATGACTATTAAATCAAGGGCTAGGATGATCCAACAGGGCTGATTTTTTTTGTCGACCCTTATCCATAAGGAGACCTTTCCATGTACCCCACCTCTATTGTTAAGTAGGCATCTAAGTGGGCCCCATGAGCTGGACTGCATATGAAAAATATGCAGTCTGCTTGTAGGAGAACCATTCCCCTATATTATATTCACGATCAGGTTTGGGTTGGGTTGCCCAAGACCTCAGCCCAAGCCTAATCTGTTTTTAATTTCAATTGACACTTCTAGGCCCTAGACCAACCTATATCTAAGAAAACCCAACCCAAAGATTGGGCTGCCTGTAGAATCGAATCTAGTCCAAGCTGCACCCCTGGTGTCAAATGTACATTGCCAATGTGAGCATTATATGTGCGGACCATTTTGATTAATTAGTGCAGAGTGTTATCAAACGAAGTGTGGGAAAGACTAATTTTCTTATAAGCTTATCAAAGTGAGGGACTGTTTGTTACTGGGTAGCAGTGCAAGTTAGTGGAATAGTGCCTTATTCTTGTAGTAGTAATGTGCTATTTTGTGAATTACACTTCTCCATAAGTGGATGGTGATAAATTGTGTCCTATTATTTTCCATAGAAGTGCTCACTGTCAACAATTCTGAAGTCAATGGTGATGGTTAAATTGCAGTCCAACAAGAATTACTGCCACACCAAACTGCTGATAGGCCAATCTCTTGGTGCCTTGATGGTCAATGCCTACACTATGCCCAACAGGTGCCAAGGGCTTTGCGAATGTCATGCACGTGTTCTGTTGTTTATGTCAAGGTAGGATGATTCCCCAGATGATAGGTCATAGATGCAAGTGAAAAAGAAAAGGACGGTTGGAAAAGGCTTAGCCATGTTCCACATTCAATTTACTTGCCAGCGCCATCTGATATTTAGACTGGTTGCTGTAATGGGGCAATTGATTTATGCTTGCACCCATCTGATTAATGCCTGGATGAGCGTGTCAATTTGTCTATGTGGAAATGGACTAGGAAGGAGCTCGACTGTCATATTAGCAAACCTTCATAAACATTTGTTATTTGCTTCAATGCATTTGATGTTTATGTACCTGAAAACATTGGTTTCTACCATTGCAATATTGAGATGAGTCCTATTGATGATCAAAGATTATTGGCAAAACTAATTGATGCCTCTGATTGGTTTTGTTTTTCTTTCTAATTTTTCTGGATGCAGGAATGAACTCAATCAATTGAAGAGAATCAGAGTTTTATTTTTGTCAATTTTTCAGGTCAAGTTTGTTCTAATTTGGTTATTGGCAACATGTACTCAAAATTTCAGCAGTATTTTGTGTCAGTATTGTATGATGAATGTTCCTGCTGTATCATCAACGGTAGTTGATCTCAAGTAATAGCTCTTACAAGTGTTTGCTAATTCTTATGCCACAAGGTGAGATTGGGAAAAGTGGTTTGAATTCTGTTTAGTGAATTTGAAGAATGCATGCATGTGAATGTATTTCTTCCGTCACTGCATCTTACTTTAGCACATTGTCGTATGATCTATGTGACCCTGGGCCTGTCAGTTATCTCGGAAAGGCCATTCATTGCCCTTTCTCTCTAGTTTGTACAGTTGGGACTTGGGACCCACAGTAATTCACCTTGGTGTTACTAGCACATGCCCAGTGTACTTGATACTTTTACACGCACCCAGATTGATATTATAATGGTGAGCATACTTGTGCAGAATTACTGGAGGTTAGGTTAGGCTCGTTTCCTGTCTGAACCCTCCTAGAACTCTGCTAGGGCATGACCCGTACTGGATAATGACCTTTTTAATATTCCTTGCTCATTTCTTTTACCGGTGATTTAATGCAATCAAAGGAACTCTACGATCATTTGTACAGTTAAAGACAAATAAATGACAGAGAAGCCTAAATCATTGGTTGGAGTTAAACAAATAAAAATGGGTTCGGTTAAGGTTAGGTCAGTAGGCCAAAATTACTAGCAGGAACCTGTCCTAGACCGAATAAGCCTGAATTTATTAAAGATCCGGAATCATTCCCTAATAAAGGGCCTCGACGTGGATGTGAACCTGGAGTTCCATTTCTTACATTCTTTAGGTGTGTGGGGAGTTAGTACTAACCAACTGCAGTTTCTGATAATGACCAATGACCGCTGCCTTTTTTGTTTTTTACAAACGACTACTCAAATTAATTTAAAAGTCTTGATCAACAATCTTTATCCTTAGCTAATGTTGGTTTGTAAATGATTAAGAAAAGTCACTGCATTTTATCCTAAATGGAAAATTTTTTTTTTTTTTTTTCTTTGATCTAGCCTACTTCGGATTAGGGCTGTAACCTATATAATGAAAAGACTTATAAAATTCAAGTCAATTTAATCATGACCAGAAAAGGTTATATTCTCGAAAATCTTCATCTTCCGACACTAAAATACATAGGATTTCATCAATTTCTCAAAAACTGTCAAATGTCAATTGATTGCATGTTAAAGTGGTTGACACAGATTTTTAACTACTAATGTAAGAATTGATTGAAAGGCAGGTGTACATAAGCCTGGAGTCGAATTAAAAATATTCAATTATTGGACCCGTACCTACCTAGTACTTGGTACCTAATAGTCTCTTACTGCCATGTATCAGTATCACTAATTCTCTTTGCTATAGCCAATTGAAGTGCTCAGGGCCCTATAATCATTGCTTCTTCCCAATGGTGAACCAAAAAGCAGAACATTCCACTCAGTTTCTGCGTCACCAACACACAAAGCCCAAAATAGATGCATTCCATGGCCACCGATCACACGGTTAGGATCCTGTGATCAGTGTTTTTTCTTTAAAGTGGCCCCTCAACACTGATGCTCCTCGAATTTCAAGGGTCTAAATCAACATACATGCACACCACACACGTTATAAAGATGAGTGCTTAAGATGCTGACAATCTTTCATACATATGCATCCAACATCAACTTCTCTTCTTTTTTTTCTGAAGACGAGAGAAGAGAAAACAACAATCCAACATGGTTCTCCAAATCGGATTAAAATTAATGAGAAGATGAAAAATCTCAAAACAAGCTGGGCTCTTCTGAACCCTCTTGTTCCATTGTTACATGATAACTTAGATACCAGAAAGATTAAAAAAAAAAAAAAAAAACATCTGGGTAGTGTATAAAGTTGTTATTCTGATCTCTTAACAGAAGCAGTCACAACACAAGAAATCACAACAGTTGTTACAGCACAAGAACTCAAGCAAGCCGAGGGTAAAGTCATACCAACAGGAGCAGCTGCGTCAGAACAAACATTGAAACGTCACAAATCCAAGCAGTCTAAAAAGGCAACTTGAAGAAGAAAAAGGGCAAAGAAAAGCTTTAGAGTTGAAATACATACATGCATCAACAACCCTGTTATTTGCATCATCTAGGTGGCTAGACATCTGTTGAGAATAATGTGGTTCTACATTCATCTGGGATTAGCTAGTTCTTTCGAAACCTATGCCAGGCTATTGATGGGCTGTAGGAGCGATATGGTCAGAGGGATGGTTTCTCACTTTCTACGTTCAGAAAGAGATGAACAGTTGGATTTCTATGTTGCTAATTGTATGGAGATATGGGCCACTCAGTTTTCTCCAATACAGCTAAGTATCACCCTCCTACTGATGATCCATTAAAATTGAATGCAATCACCATATCTTCAAATCTTACTTTGATAGAGATTTGGTCCCACCGAAATATTCAACAAATGATTGATAAACATTATTAATCCTATTCATTAATTACATTATCAATTATGTGTTCAATCTTGCGGTGGGACTAGATCATATCAAAGAAAGATTCGACGGAATGCTAGTGCAGAGGATTTCATTCAATTTTAGTGGCTGCAATCATCAGTAGGTAGACCTACAGTGGGTTCCACGCTTCCCCCTCACAGCCACTCAGCAGGGGATTTAGGCTCAATTAATTACTATTTTCAAGGATAGAAAGCAACACTGCCGCCAGTGGTCCAGCTAGACTCTTGCCACTTTGGAGGGCTACGTTGGGTATGCTGCTAATTTTGGTTCCCTAGAAATGAGCTGGATTTGGGTTTGGTTTTTATAATAAATATCAGAGGAATATCCACGTGCATCTCCTAGACGCTTACATGGCTTTTCCTATTTGCACATGGTCATTCCTCTCCAAATGACTATTTGTGGCTTTTTTGGGGGGATATTTTAAAGGAGGCTGCTAGTGAGTAATGCCACACCCCAAGCTTCTCTGATCACACCCTTTTAAGTTTAAGACCATTATATCCACGTATGAAATTTCCAAAATGGGCATCACTCATATTTTTATATTTCACCCAATTTCTCTCAACACTTACCCACCCTACCCACCACCGCCTCCGGAGGAGGAGATGGAGAGAGGCATGCAGGGAGAGAGAGAGAAGGTAGAGGAGGTGAGTAAGGAGACGAGAGAGGGAGAGGGAGAGAGAGAGAGAGAGAGCAGCGGGTAGAGATAGGGAGGAAGAGAGAAAGATGGCAGCGGGTAGAGGCGACAGGGATAGGGAGAGAGGGGAAGAAGGGTAGTTAACTAGGAATTGGAGTTTGAAGGGGTTTGGGTATTTTGGGAAGAATGAGGTGTGAAGAGAGAAATCTTGAGAATCTTCTGATTTATTTGGGGTGTATAGAGGGAAGGGGTGTGGTCAGAAAAGTATGGGTGTGGCATTAGCAGCTCTATATTTTTAATTATGTAAATGTTACTCACCGTATGATGAGGGAAGGATACACTTAAACATTCCTCAAATATTATTATCATCAATGTTCAAAAAATTGGACCAAGGGTGAACCTGTGACCCTGTGGAGAGGGTGATTTGAAACAACGCGGGCCAACGGTTAAACCGATTCAATCATGCAAAAAAAAATAAAAATAAAAATAAATTAATGATGGGTTCAATCGATTTAATCACTGGTTTTTACCCTTTTTATTTTTTTTTTTATTTTGAAGGGCAACCCTTGTTTAATCTGATTAGAACGGTGACATGCACTGGTTTCATGGAACTAGGTTTGGTTGGTCGGTCTTCCCAGTCTAGTCTAGTTTTTAGTAAGTTTATTCTAGCGGATAACTTTTAGGAGTTTATTTTATTTAGAGTAAGAGTGGTAAAAAAAAATTGACCTGCAGGCTGCATCCAATCTATAGCTTATATGAGTTGAACAAAGGTTGAAAAATGAAAAAAAAATAAAAAAAATCCCAACCCAATACTTATCCGGGTCAGGTTTGTGGGTAAATATTGGCATGGTCTCAGTTATATAGATCCCCCTGTAAATCCTAATTTGACCTATTTGCCACTGAAGAGTGACGTAGTAGAAGTTCAATAATAATAATAATAATAATAATAAAGAATAAGTGTTTATTTCAAAATCAAACCAAAAAATGAGGATAAGTACTAATTTCAAAATAGAGCAAAAAGGATAAAGATAAGTGTTAATATCAAAATTTGAGTCTGGGATAGTTTAGAAAAAGTAAGTATTAAGTTAAAATTTTGAATTTGACATTGTTTAGAAAGGTTATAGCCAAGTGGCCCAAGTCCTGTCATTGTTCTGTTTCTAATAAAAATGCTATGAAATCAAGTTTCTCTATTTTGCCCTTTAGGCCACCTTTTGCAACTAAATCCCTGGGGATTCATTACAGATTTTCTTCTAGGATTTGGAAAATCCGTGTTTGGCAATTAAAAATTCTTGAGGATTTGGTTCGGAAGATTTTCAAGTTCAACCAGCCACCACCCATATAGGATTTGAAAATCGTTTTGTGGATTTATGTGCCAATACCAGATCATCTCAGATATACATACTGATATGCGCTAATATAAATGTGAAATCTTAAGCTATATAAATCGTTGGTGAGGAATCTTCAAATTTGCAATAGTGAGGAATTCTCAAATCTACATATTTCTCATGTGTTCATCACATGTTACCAACCTGCCCTTAATTTTCTCCTTGTGGGTTCAAGGTTTTGATCTTAGGTTTGAAGACATTTCTCTTCTTCCTCAATCCTTTAGTGCTACCCGCTATGCCAGTTTGTGTTAAAGCAAGATCAATCACAGCACCACAACATTTTCAAGACTAGATGTACAATCAACCAAAGGGTTTGCGATATGATCATAGACACTGGCTGCAATGAGAACTTAAATCCTGGACAAGCTGCAGTTTAAAACAGAGAAGCATCCTACACGTTATAAGATTAATTGGATCAACAATAACCATGAAGCATTGGTAAGTGAACAATGTGCAGTTCCCTTTTCACTTGAAAAATATTACCAGGATAAGATTGTCAGCAATGTGGTTGACATACTTGTCATATGTTGTTGGGAAGGCCATGACCATATTATAGAGATGATATGTATGTGTCTATATTTTCATAAAAAGAAGGGAGGAAAATCAATATTGCAATGACAAGAGAGAGCCAACCCAAAGCTTATAAAATGGAGGGAAAGTCCTTCCTAATGATTGGCAATACCATGAAAGAAATTAAAAAATTTGTTATGATATGAAGTCTACGAAGGTACTAAGGTTCTGGACTGACTGTTACCTCCTATGAGGGACATTCAATACTATATTGATTTCATTCCAGAAGATAGTTTGCCTAATTTTCAATAATATTGCATGAACCCAAAGGGGAATGAGGTTTTACATGGTCAAGTAGAAGAGTTGTTTCCTAAGTTCTAAAAAATGTCAAGATCCATATAGAATTTTATTCATGTAAAGAGCTGTCCGCACTTAGATGGGGATATGCATAGGTACATTTTGAGTTGCTTTTATACTGTCTTATATGTGAAAGTGTTGAGTTGCTTTTAAACTGTCTTAAATGTGAAAGTGTTATTGAGTCAACTTTGATCAATAGATGACCAGCCGCACTTAGACCTCAAAACCAAATGCACCTTTAAAAAGATAAAAAGAAAAACTGCCTCTCATTATGCATGCTTTTTAAACACTGGTTTTAAGCATTTTTAGTATAGAATAAAAGTACATTAATTACACATTACAATGCAAGAGGGGTTGAAATGGAGTTGAGGCCCACTATATGGCGATCCAGACCTTTAATCTGACTGATGGCTTTCGCCTTGACAGTCAGATTCCATGCAGCCTTACCTGTACCTACTTAGGGCATTGTGGCGGCATCTAATCTGAAATTAAGACCCAAGGGTGTCACAGCTCAGTGAAGGTCGCATTCAGGAAAAGTAGTGAATTTTGTTTTCCCACTCATCTGTTGCATTATAATGGAGACTATATTCATCTAGCTTTGCAAGTTCTGCATTTTCACTCATTCTTATTTTAAGAGCGGCATCTCCATGGCTCTACAAAAAACGAAAAAGGTCACATCACCTGCTGCACCAAGCACTTATTTCGCCTTCCTTCTTTTCCCAGTTCCTTCCACTTTCAATACTCTAATAGTTTGTTTTGAATTTTTTCTTTCTTTCTTCTATATCTACATCAACGAAGCCATCCCCAACAACATTCTTCTATCTGGATGTTTGTAGCCACACTAACTATAGAAATTGAACATAAATATAGGCCAAATGCTGAGAAACTGTCAACATGTTTCCTCTGTTGTATTGCTGAAACAACATTTTTCCTAGTTCCTTGCAATACTCTAATTCCTTGTATTGAATACCTTTCCCTGTCTTCTATCTACTTTGACCAAACCATCTCAAATAACATTCTTCTTTCCGGATGTTTGTAGCCATGTTAAGCTATAGGTTTTCAAATGTAGACCACATTGCTAAAACTGCCAACCTGTTTTCTTCCATGGTATTGTTCTTAACAAATCTCAATCACCTGCACATGCTGTCCAAAATTTCATAGATTTGAGGATGCGAGGGATGTATCCTATCTTCCACAAGAAATTCATAAATCTCGTCTCCAATCTCTATCCAACTGCATCCAGGGCTCTTCTTTGTGCCCATGCATTTCATCGTCATCCTTATATTCTCAACATCTTCCCATCTGCTAGCATCCGCATATATGTTTGATAAAAGAACATAGTTTTGGTCATTCATTGGTTCCAATCTAAAAAGCTTTCGAGCAGCATATTTTCCGATCTCAATGTTCTTGTGGGTCACACATGCGCCGAGCAAACACCCCCACACACTAGCACTGGGAACAAATGGCATGCTATCTACAAAACTTTTAGCCTCATGCAGCAGTCCTGCTCGGCCAAGGAGGTCTACCATGCAAGCATAGTGTTCCATTCTAGGCTCAATGCGATGGTCTCTAGCCATAGAATAAAAAAGCTCGAACCCTTCATCAACAAGACCTCCATGTGAACAAGCTGTCAACACACAAACATACGTGACCTCATTGGGGTATATCCCTTCCTCGAGCATTCTTCGAAACAGAGAAATTGCTTCATCAGAAAGACCATTCATGGCATATCCATTTATCATTGCACTCCATACTATCACATCTCTTGGACTGATTCTATCAAAAACTCTATGCGCATCTGCTAAGCTTCCACTCTTTGCATACATATCCAAGAGGGCAGTCCCTACTGACAAATCAGACCCGATTCCCATCTTTTTGGCTAAGCAATCCATCTCCCTTCCTTTCTCAAGAGCTCCAATCTGAGCACACGAAGAAAGAACACTCAGAAATGTGACTTTGTTAGGCTCCATGCCCAAATCCTGCATCTCTTTGAAGGCTTCCAAGGCCTCGTTAGCATACCCATTCTTCGCATAGCTGTTGATCAAAGAATTCCAAGAGACAACATCTCTCGTAGGCATCATGTCAAAGAGTTTGCGAGCTTCATCGACAGATCCATTTTTGGTATGCATATCCAACAAAGAAGTACACACTACCATATTCATCTCAATGCCACTTTTCACCATGAAATCATGAATCCATTTACCCCTGCCAAAATCTCCCAATTGAGTGCATGCAGAGATCACACTCACCATAGTAATTGAATTGGGTCTCAATCCCAAACTCTGCATTTCCTCAAACAACTTCAAAGCTTCATTAGAATCCCCATTCTTCGCATAGCCTGAGATCATCGCACTCCACAAAACGACGTCTGCTGGTCCTCCAACTGCATCAAACAACAACCGAGCAGAAACCAAATCTCCTACAGCAAAAAAGCCATTAATCATTAAGGTATGAGAAACGACATCCAGTCCAGGCATTTCATCATACATAAGGCGTGCTTCATCCACCCGCCCACAATTCACATACACACCAATCACACCATTCCCCACATAAACATCCGATAAAAAACCGGTTTTTAAGATCTGGGCATGAATCTGCTCCCCTTCAATCTCAGCCGAAATGCAACTGCAGGACTTCAGAACAAAAGGGTAAGTGAGATGATTTGGGCGGGCGTTGTGACGATGCATTTCAGCGAAGAAGAGCATCGAGGACTTATAAGAGCCATTTTTGGAGAAGCCCCTGATCATTGAAGTCCAGATAAAGGAACTTGGGTGTGGAATTTGATGAAAGATGGAGGAAGCAATGTGCATTTGGTGAGAGGAATTGCAGA
Source organism: Persea americana (assembly GCA_029852735.1). NCBI lineage: Eukaryota > Viridiplantae > Streptophyta > Magnoliopsida > Laurales > Lauraceae > Persea > Persea americana. The sequence goes on along the minus strand of CM056813.1, from coordinate 54,584,791 downwards.
AATCCATGAGCTTGGTAGTGAGAAAGCTGGAGTATTGGAGGCCATTGATGAAGAAAAAAGCGAGGATTTGATTGAATTGGCGGATGGTAGTGATGGAATTGAGTAAAGAGATGCATCTGAGTTCTGGGTCTTGCAGAGGAACTGGTGAAGGTGAAGAAGAAAGGAACCTGGTTGCTGCTACACTTGTCCCTCCTTTCATGGGGGCAAAAACACAAAATAATTTCAAACACAGAGGGCACATTTCATATTTGTATGGTACAGTCTTCCCATCATACTGGCCAAATTATGTTTTTTAAAGTACATCACATGGGATATTCAGATAAATTTGATGGGCCCACCCAGGACCCCACTTATCATGGAACTTAGAGGATGGAAAAAGACATCTTGGGTGGGCCCACATATCAAGTTTGGAGTATCTAACTCTTTCATCTGTGGCCCACAAATTTAACAACTTATATTAAAAAAAAGAATTTGACTCCGAATTCAAAGGTACAATTCATTTAAATAGGTGAAAATTTAGTGGATCCACTTAAAATCAAGAGCCCCATATGTGTTGATGGTTTAGATAGATCATAAAATAGGCCCTCACCTTAACATGGTGAGAGAAAGACGAAGCATGAATATCTCTCAGATTTGAATATCATCTTCTTTGATTAAATTAGGGCATCCAAATAGATGGCTGGAATTGCTCAACATGTGTACATCCCTGGCCTTTTTTTGAAAAAACATGGGTAGAAAACATGGTGTAAGACATGCTATAAACACGAGCACCAATTTTTTGCACACTGCGTACGTTTTAAACCTTCGAGAAACAAATCAAACCCCAAAATTTGGGTACCCGGGGTAGGGTAATCAATCATACATCAACCTCATTCAAATTCAATTGTACTTGAAAGGCTACTTTGTAGTGTTGTTGCGTTTGGGTTGATCTTGAGTTTGTATTTACTTGTAAAATAATAATAACATCAAACATCACAGCTCATTATCGAAGATTTATTTATTTATTTACATTTTCAAGAGAACGAGAGAATTCATCTTTACGTTCTCTCTCTGTCTACATTCATGCCTTCTTTCCCTTCTCTCCAGAAGAACCCATCTATCTTCCTCTTCAAATCTTTCATCCTCTCCTCCTGCCTCCAAAACGTGCACCTGATAGCTTGCAACTGAACTACAAATGATTTAATCATCTCCTCTCCATTGCAGCTTCCATCTTCTCCTTCCTCACCTTCCTCTTCTTCTTCCCCATCTTCATCTTCCCATCTTCTTACAAATATCTTTGTGTCCTTCACCATCTTCAAGTCTCTCTTCAAAAACATGTGGCCAAGTGGGCCAAAAAAATAAAAATAAAAAATCTCACACACACACACACACACATATATATGAGTAAGGCTCTCCTAAGCTCAAGCTTAAAATAAAATCTCATAAGCTCATGCTTGTAAGGCCCACCTTTGGTCAATCCAAATGGACCAAACACATGACCCCTCTAAATTGTATATGTCCACCAACTTTCGGTTAGATCCAAATTCACTGGACCGTTGGATCGACTATGTATCGATTCTAATGGACTATTGACCATTAAACTTTTGGGCCTATATTGAGATGATAGAAATCATGGTTGGGGTTGATTTTTTGCAGAGAGAAAGATCTAAGGGAGTCCTTGAAATCCCCCCCACCCCCATCCCCATGTAGGTCCCCAGGTGGGCCCCACAACACACTTGAGCTTACCTTATCCTAAGCTTGAGCTTAGGAGAGCTTGCCTATATATACATATATATATATATATATATCAAATGTCAACAACTTAAATGTAAGGGCCCCCAACTTATCTCTTATAGTAAAGTAAGAGATGCTCTCATAGGAGCAACTCCCTTCCCTCACATTTATATCCAATGTCAATAACTTAAATACGAGAGCCCTCACCTTATCTCTTATAGCAAGGTGAGAGATGCTCTCATAGGAGTATCTCCTATATATATGTATACACATATACATATATTGTTTTGAAATTTCCAAAGAAACAAACCATATTATATCCAGGTGTATTTGTATATGAATGAGTTTTTAAGCGCCTTTTTTTTTTTTTTCCTTTTACCAAATTTTTGCATGTATTTCTATAACATCAATTCAAGTAATATTCAAACATATCATGTATTACATTTTGTCGTATATATGCATAATATGACCGGCGACATGAAAGAGTGTTGGAAATGAATCTTGAAAAAAGCATCATATATAGGACTTTAAATCATCTATGCGGCAATATAATTTATATAATCGGAGTGGCACAAATATCGAATCCAAACTGCTAAATATAAAATCTTTCCTATGTTTTATCGTCATCATGGTTGTTTGTGTAAATGGAAAGATGCTCCGTCACTAAGCTATTATATATTTAGACACATGTGCAAATTCTACATATGATCTATGATGTACGGATACTTCAAAATGAAAAATGTATCGTGTCATATTTTATTCGATATTTAACCTTTTGTATGTAAAAATATGTGTCCCAACCATGTCTATGACGTGTCGGTGTCATATCAATGCCTTATCTAGGTACCATAGCATATGACCAGTCTATGTATGTGATACGCCAAGAGTGTGTTTAAATAGGCTGAAAGGTTGTGCGAGGGTTTCTTAGTTCAAGTGGAATAAGAATGGCAAGAAGAGAAAAACTCAAAGAATGTTTTCTAATTCGTGCAGAAGATATTTGCGATGGTCGCTTGAGTGAGGTGTCTCTTTGGCTTGAAGGGCGAATTCCCAAGGGCTCGCTCGAGCGAGGGATATGCTTACTCGAGCGAGACAGTCTTCTGTCTCAGGAAAATTCTGCACACTTGAATTTCTGATTGTCTTCCATTTTCTTTCTTCATTCTTCAATTTGAAAACGCATCACAATCCATATCTGAAAGATTACAAATTACAACTCAATTTGGACAAGAGTTTTGTTCCAAAACCTAATGAACTGCGAACTAATAAAAATTTAGTTTTGTAATAGTAAAAAAAAAAAAAACTCTAGGGATCAATGTCACTTACTTTATAGATTTGACGTAAATTGCCTCACATCCATTGATGAAGACCAAGCAGTGGGACAAGATTTTCAGTTTTTAGAGACTTCATAATGAGCATGTGGGACCATAGTTGTCAATTCTGTTTTGGTCATCATTTCAGTCTTGCCACCAAGATGGAATACTTCGAAATTTTGGCAAAACTTTTCAGAGTAATTTTTCGAAATAAAAAATTAAATATATATATATACATATATAGTTAAAAAATAGAAAGATAAAAATAAAATATAAATTACATATGTTTCTTGATATGGACATTGAGGAAAAAATAAAAAAATAGTGAAAATTGTGCTACTGATAGAAATGGATTGGAACATACTGAAATTTTTTTGACCCCCATTCCATTTCGGCTGAAGGATCAGAGCGAAACATTCCTGCTGAAACGAAACAAAATTAAATAATGATTACTATGTGTGGGACTTGCACATGAGTAAGGAGGTCCTAGAATCATTTGTCTAAGGCCCAAATCCGCCTAGATAAGATCAGGTTAAGCGATCCTATAAACCAAGAAAGGAGAATCAGTAGGGCTAAGGGTGGAGTGCTTCCATTAGCTCTGTGAGACTTTGTCCAAATCTGATATAAAAAATATCCAAGTCCTAACCCTGTGCTTATTAGTCAAACCCTGTCTAAATTCAACATAACACGTTTTAAAGCAGCATGGCCTCGAATCTCATAAGAACTCTAAAAGTGAAGCCCATTCGGGCGGGAGAAGTATCACGTGCACGTGGACCAAAGCAGATAGATTTTGAAATGCCACTCTTCCCACTCACCATGTACGATTTTTATATAAAGATTTATGAGAAATATGTCAAAGTAGTTATGGGCAAAGCAAAGGACTTTGCCTCATAGGTGGTGAAAAGTCAAATTCATGTCATGACCTCTACAGGGAAATATGCACCCCATCATTTACATATATTTTTTTTACATGTATGTATGCAAAATACAAGAACTCTAATGCTTGAGAGCAGTAGTGAAAAAAACTAATAAATACCTATGACATTATTTTATTTGAGAATTTTTCACTTAAGGTTCATCCCATTTTTTTTTATATTTTTAATACTTTTTTTTATTTTTGCTCCCTTTTGTATGTTTTAATTACATGGAAAAACTACCGGAAAAATTCCGATAGGACCCCATAGGACCAAGGAGGACCCAGTAGCATGTTGAAGAAGGGAGGGGTCTTTTGATCTTTTTTGTAGGCTGGTTGATATCGACCATTCTATAGTGTTCATTCCAGTCCCTTCTCCTTCCTCGCACCCGCCTGCGCTGCTCTTCCAATATCCGCACCCGCATCGTGCTTGCACCACTGCACTGCACACCCAGCTAGCTCCTTCATCCCTCTTCATTTTCCTTTATTTCATTTCTTTCTCCTTTCCTTTCCTTCTCCCTTCTCCTTCCCCGCACTCACCCATGCTGCTCTTCATGTACCTGCACCCACACTGTGCTTGCACCACTGCACTGCACGCCTAGCCAGCTCCTACATCCTTCTTCCTTTTCTTTTCTTTCATTTCTTTCTCCCTTACTTTCCTTCTCCCTCTCCATCTTGTCTTCCTTCCTCCCTTCTTCCCCTTCACTCATTGACGTGCTGACCACGCCTACAGTAGCAACACGCTCGTAACCCCACGACGCCCACCTGCACTCACAGCCCACTTGAATTGCCTCCCTACACTCACACCCCACTTGCGCATACTACACAGCCCCATACATACACTAATTTATTGCCCTCTCGCTTTTGGTGCTCTTTTAGTCATTTTGTCTAACATCTGATCTGCGGTCTTTTTGCTCGCTTGCGAAAAAGAGAAGAGCGTTTTTTCTTTTACTTATCTCTAATGGTTGATATCGACCATCACTATTTAGCTCTAATTATCGATGTCGACCAATATGTCAATCATGTTTTTTTTGACCTATAACTGTCTTATTCGTTGAACACAACATAATAGTCGATATCGACCATTACTACTTCCTCCTAATGGTCGATATCGACCAATCTGTTGGTTAAATTTTTTCGAACATGTAACTGTCTTATTTGCTGAACACTACAAAATGGTCAATATCGACTATATCACAAAATAATAATAATAAAAAAAGACTGAAAAGGAACTTGAGGATCCATCCCGTCTTCAACATGCTATTGGGCCTTCGTCGGTCCTATGGGGATTTTTCTGGTAGTTTTTCCTAATTACATTGTGCAAGAAATCAATTTGATGTTGGCCTCAACGACAACTGAAATTAAGTTTATTCTAGTGGGTCTTCTGTGGATATTATACAAATGTACCATCAGTTTTTAAGTTTTACACATGTAGCACTAATGATAAGACATCTATTTTTAATTTGTTTACATTTATCTTTTTGTTAAATTTTTACTTATATATTTCTGAAAATTTATCTTTACTGGAATTTCAAAAATAAATTCCTTTTTTTTTTTTTGTATCTATTCTTAAATATATATATATATATATATAAAAAGAGCACGTTGTCCTTTAATTTTGGCAAGCTTCAATTTAAAAATTTGTATTCGTTGCTTATTTCGCATAAGATCTTAAGGGAATATATTTATTAATTTTACCTTAGAATTTTAATTACCTTTTGTTTTTAATTACAGTTTAAGATTTTTGACCGCCTATAAATACTACCCTGGCTGGAAACTAGGAGGGAATTTACCTTGGGCGGGCCACTGTGGAAAAAAATCTTGGTTAGCCAAAATGACAAATTATTTTGAAATTTCACAACTTAATTTCTTTTTTACGCGTATACATCAAGCTAATACAATTGTTCAATGGTATGTCATGGACTGTCTTGGTAATAAATAAATGAATAAGCTGCATAATCTAAATTTCGAAATGTTGAGAACAACCACTTACTTCACTGCACGCACGCCATCTCTTTCCACTTGTATGGGCTTGTTTTTCACTTGTATAAGACTCTTGCGTCTTGGCTCCTTGACTGCGTGAAAAAACAAAAAGAAAAAAAGGAAAAGAAAACATTAATTAGATTACAAGACATAGCCGGCTGACCTGATCGAAACCTGGGCCAGTCCAGAAATCAGCGTGGTCTTCAAGGTATTTGCCGTAGGCCCACTGCAAGTGTCGAACTGTTCAGTGTGCACATTGGCACTTGCTCAAGCACCAGTTTTTACTTTTCTTTGTTTCCTAGTCACTTTTTTAAAGATTCTCGACTGCTCACTTGGAAACTTGCTCAAGCATCACAAGTCTTATATTTTTCTTTCTTCCTTGGTCACCAAGGATCAGCTATGATGAAAACTATGTACTTTGAGAAGATGATAGGGTTTCTTATTTCCCACGAAACAACAAACCATTTATATACCCCTGTCCCATTCATATTTTAATGCACCCGCCATTTTGGATTTAAAGTGACGAGAACTGTAAGATATAGGTTTATATTTTCTTCTGTTCCCTCCTTCCTTGCAAGTTTGATGTTATCTACATTGCTCATTTCTCTTTCTTATTTAAATTTTGATGCCATCTCTCTCTCTTCTCCTTCTTCTTCTTTCTCCTTCTTTTTATTTTTCAAATGTTTTTATGTGATCTTGGCTATTGAAGAAGCTGGTCAAGCCCACTTACGTCACATGTTTAGAAATCAACCCAAACTTACAACGGGGGTGATACAAGCCGTTGAATTAATAATATGTGAAATATAATTATGTTCATTAACACATATGATCAATATATTAGAAGGATGAGTTGTTGCACTGTTGGTTGGTAACCCCAATATTTTATTAAGTTGTTTAGGGATTGATCCTCAGATATATCATTTTTCCCATCACATATTTATGTACGAGCTTCTCTTTCCTTAGGCTCTTCTTCCCGCAATGTGAACTTCCTCTTTCCACAAGTGTGGGCCTCGTCGCTTGCAGACTTGCGAAGGTTGGGATAGAAAAAAAACCAAAACAAGTACTCAACAGTGCACGGTCTTTACTTGGGAGTGAAATTGAGACTGTTCTTATATAGAGTGAAATTGAGACCGTTCTTATATAGAGTGATCCATGTGAAATAAGTAACTTGGATTTTAACAAGATTGGTCCCGAACATGATAAATCATGTTCGGTTGCTGTTAGCAGCATTGAGATGGAACAATGTGTGCAATATTCTAAGAGCATAGTATAATATTATTAAATTACTAATTTGTTAAGAGTCCCAGCTTGGGTTTTTTTTTCAAGATTTTAAATAATTCCCTCTCTAAGAGTTTCATATCTCAAAATCTAATTTCAAATATAATCCAGACTCTCCTTGATCTACAAGATTTATCTTTATAATTATGCAGTTGTATGTTTTTCTCCATGAGATTTCTTCTTTTTTTGGTCGTCCTAGTTCAGTTTCTTATCATAATATTTGGGTCTCTCAAGTCAAGTAACTTAGATTTGGCCCTGACTTATCAAACCTAATTAACTTCCACAATAGACCTGGTATCTCAGGTCAAGTAACTTAGACTTGGCCCCGACTTACCCAACCTAATTAACTTCCACAGTAGACCTGGTATCTTTTTGGGTCTTACCCCATAATTATCTGTCCTACAGACCCATAATTTAGCCCTATATAAGACCAAAGAGCTCACATTTCTATGTTGGCTTTGATCCTTTCTTTATGTCCTTTTCTAACGTAGAAAGAAGTCTTCTTGTTCAAGAAAGCAAACTCCCTACCCCCACTTTCCTACAAAAGCAGAAGCTTTGTTAATTAAATGCATTCTACGTTGGAGGAGAGGGACATCCACCCACTGCTTCTAGGATTTTTTTTTTCCTCTTCAGGTCCTCTTTTTTTTTTTTTTTTGTTGTAGTTGAAGTGGTATTGTGGTCTGAAAGTGCTTTTTATCTTTGATGCTATCGAGATAGCTATTATTTATTTATGATTATGAACTTGATTGACTCCCTCCCTCTTCATCTCCAACCAACCTCCCAAAAAATGACAAGAAAGCGACCCCCTTTTTCATCACCATCTGTGCTCACTAATCTGTTTTAAGTGCTAATCATGTTGCCATGAATAAGCAAGGAGCAAAAGAATACAATGAGATTTACTAGTGTCACTAGTTTTATGATATGATGAAAGCAAAATTTTCAGTGTCTCTAAGAAGTTAAGAGTAACAATATTGTAGGAGACTAATGTACAGTATCACCCAGAAGATGGGCCACTACGGGATACAAGAAACTCATGAAAACATTTCACATTTAGGTGTACTTAATGCAAGGATAGCATGGCCAGTTGAGACTAGGTGTGGCAGTTCTTGACTTGACAAAAGTTTAGGTTTGTTTGGGTTGGATTTGGGTTGATATTTTTTATTTGATTAATGAAGGGGCTCGGTTTGGGTTGAGTCTTTATATTGTTATGACTTGAACCGGGTAACATAAGTAATCATTATCTGACCCGCCTACCCAATTCCAAACCTGGCATGATCTTTTGATTAAGGGCTTCAAGAATCCCTTTAGTTTCCTATCTGGGCTCAGGCTGGCGTTTTAAACTTACTAATTCAAGGGGCTGGTATCATGTTGAGCTTATATACATGTTCACTTTCTATCCATAGTTAAGGTGGTGGGAAACCAAGTACACATCAAAGCCCTTGACTAGAACCCAAGACCTCTGCCTTTCATTATGGAATCTCAACTCAATTTATATCTAAAATGATATTAGAGAATCACTAACAACCTAAACCTTATCATAATATCTCTAACATGTACCATGTGGACTGGATAACATTTGATGAAACAGTGGAATCAATCACTCTCAAGAGGATGATGCCACATAATCTGTTGATGGATGTGGTAAAGGATGTTTGTGAGGTGTGGGAGTGACAAATAAACACAGAGAAGTTGCCATAAAAAAATTTTGCATTTTTTCGTCTTGACTGACTTGGTTTTAGAATATAAAAGAATTGTATTATAATTCATGCCAGCAGTGGATAAAAATCAAGACCAAACGTGAATATTAAAAAAAGATTATCCATAAAATAACCTCCCTTTAGAATGGAAATTGAATAAAGGGAAGACAAAAAATGAATACTCAGCCGTTACCCTATCAATTTAGAACTCATGAAAGTCAAGATCTCATTATTTACCCGATCTCTACCATTTGTCCTTCCATTCTCACCTCATATTCTTCACTCATCACCCCTTCTAGAAGTCCTTGTAAGAGCTCATTTCACCTAAAATTTCTATGTATTCACTACCCATATAGTCTAATGTAAACAAACATGGCCTGAAAGTGAAATCTCACATGAAAGCGCGGTAAAAGTTAATAGCCTTCTAGTTACTCCCCCTTTATTCAGCCCTGTCCTTTCTAAATCAAATTGAAAAATGCGAAACATCCTATAAAGCCTCGCAAATGCCCTGCAACTCTATATTTGTTGATTTGTATTGTCATTGATGAGATTTCCATCACCAGTGGTCCAGTGAGTGCCAATTTAGACATGACATATCCTGAACTCACTATTTAGGCTCAAATCAAAACAAAAATACCAATTCATAGGTAAGTGGAGTACCTAGCTAGATTCTAGACTCGGTTGAAACAAGAAAAACAAAGTAAAAGGCATGTAAATGTGATGGCTAATTAATTAAGAGGGTATATTTGGATTAGAGCCGAATAATAATCCTCTAATGGGATTTTGGATTATGCTCCATTTGTTTTGACGTTTAACCCAAAGAAGAAGAGATAGATGATGCTATTTTCCAATCATTTTCACTGTCATCGTTTCCAATGTAAACGCGGTAATGTAGATTTCCTAGAAAAGTCTAGGATACAAAAGTCCAAAAGTCTTCTACGATCGTACTCCTCCAAGGAAATTTCCTCTTGACTGACTAACAGTCTTTCATTGACTCTAGACCGGGAAAAGGAATCCCAAGAGATAAGGTCCATCTGCGGAGTTGGAACACATTCTAAGATGTCCTGCAGTGCACAACTTCCTCTATTATTATTATTATTATTATAACAACTTTCCTTCCCTCTTGTTTGCTTAAGGCTGAGACTTTCATTTGACAAGAGATTTCGAGTCTTATCATAATTAGTCATTCAAAAAATTGAATTTCTTAGATTTTAAAAGAATATTTTCCAAAGCGCTAAATGTTTACTTAGCTGGCCATCACTGATAAATTCAAAATCTAGAAAACATCAAATCTCATCTACATCTCCACCGCATCCATGCAATAATATTTGTTCTTCAATAGTTCCAACCCATTTTATCTTGGCGTTTCATAAACCACTTCCATACAAGGAAATAAGTACATAGAAGTATAAAAATAAGCTAATTCTTTTACAATTATATAAAGAAAAGCCTTTTCCAACGGCACAAGCTTTCTTTTCGTTCTTTCGAGTAACACAAACTTACCTAAAAAATGATATAATAGATAATGTGAAGAAGTTGAATAAGAAAACATTTTCTTTGTAAAGTTTAAGATAAAAACCATTTGGATTAAAAACACATGCATATTCACTTATTTGTGTGTGTACATGTTTACCAGGGCTGGCTCTACTATGAAGCAAGGAAAGCCCTTACTTTAGGCCTAAAAAATTATGGCCCCAAAAATGCAAAACATAAGGCCCCATAATAGCAACCAGCATCTTTTCAAATTTCAAAACAGCAACCGACATCATTTTAGTTTTCCCTAAAAATAAGGCCCCATGATAACTTTCTCTCGAGAAAATACAATTAAGATATTTATAATTTCCTCTTGTCTAACCAATTTTCTAGATCACTTACCGTAGAACTATATGTCCATTTCTTATCTTCCGGACCCTTTTTCTTGTCTACCGGGCCCTAACTCTATATAAATATTTTGCCTCTCTTTGTCCACTTTAAAAATGTTTTACTAATAACAAAACATAAGGTCCCATAATAGCAACGGCAATCTTTTCAAATTTCAAAAAAAAAAAAAAAAAAAACTACTAACTTAATTAGTAATTTTGCATTACAAAAGGCAAAAAAATTTATTTAAAATAAAATATTTATAATAATATTAAAAAAATAAAAAAAACCTCATTTAGAATTTTTGCTTCAGGCCTTAAATTGTCTCAGGCCGGCCTGGCGTTTACTTAAGTATGAAGACTTTATAACCTTGTCTGCTTGAGCCATAAGTCATCCTTTTTTTCTTTTTAAAAGGCCTTATACTTATCATTTCACTTGTGCAGCCACCGAGGGAGAGAGAGATAAGAGATTAGAGATAATGGCGGACGAGTTCGAACTGCTGGAGGTGGAGATCCTAGAAGGGAGGATCCGACGGCTGGAATCTTCCAATCAGCTCCTCCAAGAAAACGGACGGCTACAAACCACCACCAACAGCCGCCTCCTCGAAGAGAACGATCGCCTCCGCTCCACCTTCTCAGACGTCAAGCAAGAGCTCGATTCTCTCAAAATCGACCAAAAGAAAGCCCTGGCATCACTGAAAAACGAGAATCGCCTCCTCAAGAGCCAACTCGACGACGCCGCCCGGGATCGAAAAACCCTCTCAGGTGATCTCGACGCGAAGAGCGATGAGATCGAGCGGCTGCTGACTGAAATTGAGGATCTTGAGAAGAATTCGGAGGAAGATCGGAAGGAGATGAAGAAGATGAGGAAGGAAGAGGAGGCGCTCGGGACAGCGATGGAGACTTTGGAGGCTCGGATCGATCGGATGATGGAGGAGAACACGGCGGTGATTCTGGCGGTTCTGGAGGCGCAGAGCGAGCTGGAGGCGGACCTGGAGAAGCAGACGGAGATCATCAGGGGGTTTTTTGAGAGGACGGTGGAGATGGTGAGGCGGACGGTGGAGATGGTGGAGAGAGGGGCTGTGTACGGTTGGGATGCGGCGACGGAGGAGGCGATTGGTGGAGGGATGGATTCGACGGTGGAGATGATGCTGAGATCGATTGCGGTGGAGCTGGCGGGGTTGAAGAGGGTCCTGAGAAGGAACCTGGCGCCCCTCGGGAGGGGGATCTTCCGAGTAGATGAGGCGGAGGCGGAGGCGGAGGCGGGTACAGTGTAACCTACCCGTTCTTACTACAACTACTGTTTTCGAATCATGGTACCTTCTTTTTTTTTTTTTGTTTTTTTTTTAACTTCTCTTGGGCTGTAGAAATGGTGGGGCCCACGAACACGTGCATTGTGTTGAACTGAAACAGATTATGCTCTTCTTTTACTTTTCCATCTCAGTGTAGTGATACTCATAACTCATATAATGGTACATGGTAGGTCCTTGTTTTACTTTGCTTAATTTGTAATGAAACTAGTAAGGCCCGGCACGTGCAAGGCAGGTGCATTGTTAAAACAAATATACGAAGAAAAGGTTAACAACTTGATTTATTAGATAGAGATCATATAATTAAGATCATCAAATCTGATGTTTCATTTATAATCGGCCCATGAATTGGAAGGTGTTGATACAAAGACAAGCCTGATACATGTGTAGTAATGAAAAGTAAATAGAACAAGAATAGCAATTATTACAAGGCAACTTACTAGTACTATATGTGATATTAAAGAGAAATATATTAAAATTCTTGGAGCTTGATTGTGACTAAAAATGCAGAAAATATTATCTTCTTTAATTCACATAAAGAAGTTATTGGGACCACACCTTATCTCATAATCCATTATAAAATCGGATAAAAAAACACTTGAACAATTAACAAAGATATTTACACGAGAAAGATATTTTTTTTATCAGATTATGGTATTAAAAACATTAAAGATGGAATGGATGTTGAGATAAAAATTAATACAACAGTTGAATTATTTAAAATAATTTTAACAATAATATGTACTAATTTATATTTTAAGTTTTTTTTAGTCTTGGGAGAGCTCTTAAGAATTGAATTAAAATTAGTGAGTCTGGAAGAGGAAATGGTCTTAGTAGGGCAGTGAAAGGATTGAGGTTTAGCATATTGAAATTGTTATGTGCGGGCTTGTTTCATGAATTTTTAAAAAGGTTAAAAGCATATACCACTCTGAAAATGTTGGAGGTAAAAAACATTGTAAAACTGGATTAGGCATCACTAAATACTGCATTAATAGAAAAAAAAAAGACTATAAATAAAATCCTAAATTGATTTCTCCCATTCAAATAAGTATATAAAAGTCAGTTTAAAATGAGTCTTATTTTAATCTCTTGACATCAAACGGGAAAGCATTAATTGACGAAAAAGCAAAGTAGCTCAACTCCCCTGTAGAGGTCAAATCAACTCAGCCAAGTTTCAGTAATGTAAACAAGTTATAAGAATACCGTTACTGAGTAAGCAATCAAACAGTGATAGAAAGTTCTGTAATAAAAACATAAAATCGATTCCACCATTCAAATGTAGCTTTGTTCAAAGACTCTACACCTGACTAAAACCAAATGCATTTTCTGGTCTCTGGAGTTGAAGAAATCCATAAAAAACATCACTTGAACTTGCGAATCAGTTTGCTGATAATTTTAGTGTAGGAGGATGAGATGGCAGGTTAACCCAACCAAACAAAGAATATCAGTATTATGTGCTAAATTGTATTATAAAATAATATTTTAAATTGTAACATACTAACAAAGTAAAAAAAAAAAAAAAAAAGGAATTGGTGGGGGGGGGGGGGGTGAAGGCAAACAAATAAGGGAAAAATGGTCAAACAAATAAGGGAAAAATGGTCATAAGCTTAACATACTACTTATAGGCAGACTTGTAGACAGTTTCTGTTTTGAAATCAAAATTCCACGGTATTAGCACCTCCTCCCAATTTCTTCTCTACATTAAGGCAAATGGTATGTTTCAATTGATCCATTATTGGGCATTAATGTAATTAAGAGAATCAATGACAGGGCTGATAATGAAGCTTGAGCCTAGGCTGATATGTTATCGTTATCAAATATCAATACCCAATGAATTATCTAATTAGGTATGAGCAAATATTTAAAATACAAGGAAATTACCATGAATTTCATTTTACAAAGTTTAATTTTATAGAAGTAATTCTAATATAACTAAGTAAGTAGAAATCGATGGATATAAGCTGATTCCAAACAAACAACACTAACAAACCCAGCCAGACAGGTTGAATCCAGTTAAAAAAAAAAAAGGAAAAATTCTTCTAAATAAAAAAGCCAAAAAGTGGCTGAAATGTTGTAAATGAGTTAGGAGACTAAATAAGCAATGACTGAAATTGGGCTAAGTTTAGCCAAGATATTTACTATTATAAAGTAACAGGGCATAAGTAAATGGGAAAAAATTGGAAATTGTATATAAATAGCGCCATGAAAGATAAAACATTCTACAATTCAATAATGAGCTTAATGGGCAAATCATAAGAAATTAAAAAGTATTCATTCAACACAATGATTGGAACATGTGAAAGAAAAAACTATTTAATAGCACTACTTACAACTTTAAAACACCTGCAATATTGCCTCAAATCAGCCGTCTCCAATTCCCTACAATTGACAGCCTGTTGGGTATTTAAAATTTTAAGATAAAAAAACAAGCAACATTAACTCACCCAACCAAACAACCTAAATCCAACCAAAAAAAGGCATAATCTAAACTTGGCTTGATAACTCTTCTGAATAAATTCTTTTCACTTTGTTTTCGCTTCTTCTGACTAATTAATTTCAAGTTGGAATGCATCACACTCAAGAATTCTACTATAATAGTGTCTTTCAACTTTGTTGGCAAAGTTCAAGCAATTTGAAGAAAAAAAAATATGGATTATGTAGGGCAGGTCTAGCCTACTTTCAGCCTAGTTTGAACCTTATATTTTAGTAATCAGGTTGTGCCCAAATTACCGAAAATAAAAATTAGGTTGAGCTTAGGAGTACTGATGGACAGGCCTAGCCCAATTGAAGCTTGGTTTGAACCTTACATTTTAGTATTTGGGTAGAGTCCAAATTACTAAGAATAAATTTTGGTTGAGCTAGTTTGAATGTTGTGTTTTAGTAATTGGGTTGGGCCTAGATCTTAAGTTTTACTTCATTCAATATTTGAAATGAGCTTGGATTAAGAGATGGTATGACAAAAAAGTAGTGCATGTAGTTTAGTCTACAGTCCACGTAGATAGAACAATCTTTTATTTGTTTTTTTATTAAAAAAAACTTGTACATTTATGTTATAAAAGAGTGAGAATTCCTGGATTAGAATAATATAGAATAATATTATATGTACATTTATGTTATAAAAGAGTGAGAATTCCTGGATTAGAATAATATAGAATAATATTATATGTAAGAAGTGAAGTAGAAGATCTTCTGGGCACTTGTACATTGAGATTTGAATACTGAATATACTTTGTAGCTTGCATAAGAAACTCTTCTTAGTGTTGAACCAGGAGCGATTCAATGATGTTCTGGGAATTTGTTGAGGGTCTCTTGGTTATAATGGAGCTGAAGTTTGCCCTACATTGATGTGCTGGTCTCAATACAGATATGAGTTCTGTATTCTGAAAACTTACAAGGGCTCAAGGCAAAATGCAATCAACTTTATCAGACATGTCCTAGAAAAAATTTATAAAATGATGCCATAAACCATAGGCAAGTGCAATAGTGTGGCAGGCTGGGAGCTACCAATTTCACAGAAGTACTCTAACTTGTGGAGTTTTTAGACTTACCCAACTGTTAGAGCTACAATTTTGCTTCAAACTATTAACACTAAGATTGGTAATAGTGGTAATGGTCCTAGTTAGATTATAAGTAACTGGGCCTAGACTCCAATGGTAGATGTTCTATGTAGGTTGGTAGATGTTCAGTACATATTGGAATTAAATCAAACAAAATACCCAAAAAAATGTCAAGTATGTTTGGATGTGATTGAGCTAAGCATTTCATCAAACAACTTTTTCATCATATAAATGAAGGAAAATGAACAAAGGCGACAAACCCATGAACTAAAAACTTAGTCCTCTTTAATCAGAGGCCTAGATCCAATGCACACTTACAAATAGCAAAGATCAATATAAATTCGGATAAGAAAGTTGTGTAAGGCCAAAAAAAAAAACTTGACAGAGTAATCACAAAGTTAGTCCTCTTCAATCAGATACTACATCCAATGCACACTTATAATTAGCACAGAACACTATAAATTTCAGATAAGAAAATTGCATCAGGCCAAAAAAAAATTGGCAGAGTAATCACAAAGACGCAATATGCAAAAGGCTAAAAACATATTTTTAACATTGTTTAATTTTATTTCTCTTGTACATTGCTTCGCCTGGTATAGTTTAACATTCCCATTGATTAATTTTCTCTCTATGATAAATAATAAAAAGTTTGATTTTTTTTTTAATAAAAAACAATAATCTGTATATCAAATATATGAGTCAACTGCAGCACACACTTCTTCAATATTTGATGAATCTGCAGATTTGAGGCTTAACGAAGATATTTGGTCAAAATCTTCAGACAATGTTGGTTTCCATGACTTAGTGAAAAGAAGAAATCATTTTTCTGATTGCCAAATGTAGACCCAAGTCATCAGTCCAAAAGCCAATTAGTTCATTCGGTGGCCTATTTGTTTCATACTCAAATGGTTGGCACATTGGCAACTGGAGGCTCATTTGGATGCACTGCAGTTGGGGATGACCACCTAAGTTCCATCCTCAAACCATAATGAGGATTGAGATGAAAGTATCTTATGTGCATTTGAGGCTTCCCATCCAAACTAGCTCTATGTGCTACTATACTCTACACTCTACTTTGCTTCAGTAGAATGATACCTATTTTTTAGTTGGGGAAAAGATGCAAAACTTTCTGCCATTCAAAGTGCAAAATAAATGACTTGCAATAGATGTCTTTTGTCCTTCTACCTGAATTTATGGCTGTCATTGAAAATCTCCAAGCAAATGGTGTCTACTGTCTACATTCTTTTACAGTTATATATGAGGTGCTCTTGATAATATTATGCCAATCGCCTTTTTCTCTTTTTTCATTTTGTTTCTTTGTGGCAAACATGAGGGTACTCTAGGTTGTAGCTAAAGAGAAGCATAAATATTATTTACAAAAGACGAAGCAAATAAGAGCCATGTTATTGATATAATGACCCATATCCAGTGCTTTCGATGGCTCTAGCTTTTGATAATATAGATATTAAATGCTCTGTATCACTATTATTTCCAACATTAAGTGTATGTTTGGTATCTTTATTTTTCACCTCTATTTGTCTAAATTAGACAGAGGTTAGAAAAATTAGAGCGTTTGGTAGATGACTTTATCCTCTTCTTATTTTAGATGAGTAGAGGCAAATCCTCTAAAATTGAAATGCCCACTTTCTGGACAAGTGAAAAATAGATGCATAGGCTCTAAAAAACGTAGAGGCAAATCCTCTAAAATTGAAATGCCTTCTTTTTTTTATAGCTCTTTTTTAATAACTCTATTTTAAATGGTCTATCAGAAAAAGAGTAGAGATGCCAAACATGGCCTAAGGCTTCTAATGCAGTTTTGTGTTGCCATTGGGCATTGATGTACACAACTGATGTACTGTGTACCGTGGCTGAAGATGGCATAGTCAAATGCAAAATAAGAAAACATGGCTATTCCTATGGGATCAAAACAGTCATGCGCCTCAAAATTCTTGTACTAAAAGTTTTAGAGATGGTTTGAGCTGATCAATTGTACAAATAATGAGATGCGGCCTTCCTTGTGGGATTCACAAGTTTTCCTCATAATTCTTTTGGTATTTGTAGTTCCATCCCTAATCAATTTTATTTTTCTTCTTCACTTACTATTTCGGATTGGCTTCATCCACTATGCTATTTTGGATAGCTTCATCTATTCATTTGAAAATTACACGTGACCTAAACGTTGTGCCGCACCAAAGTTCAGAAACAAAAACAAAAGTATAAAGCGACTTATGACTAATCCTTCAGGTCTCTTATGTTATTACAATATATATTCTTTGTAGGTTGGTAGATGTTCAGTACATATTGGAATTAAATCGAACAAAATACCCAAAAAAATGTCAAGTATGTTTGGATGTGATTGAGCTAAGCATTTCATTAAACAACTTTTTCATCATATAAATGAAGGGATTATTTCACAGGCTCTTTAAAAAAAATTACTTAGGCATTTCCTCAAACCGTTTCTTTATACTCATTTCATCAAAGAGTTTTTTCATACCCATTTCATCAAACAGATTCTACATCATGTAATAAATCAACAACAAATTCCAAAACCACATTATATGAAAGAAAGCTGAGATTCTTCTATCTATCAAACATATCAACCCATTTCATCGAACTCATCTTCACAAGCTCTGTTGCAATATAAAATGCCACAGTACTTTTTATGAAAATTTGGGCTAAGCATTTCATCAAACAACTTGTCTATCATGTAAATGAAGGGATTCTTTCACAAGCTTTTTATGAAAAAAATTTACCTAGCCATTTCATCAAACAATTTCTGCATACCCATTTTATCAAACAAATGAAGAAATTATTTGAGAACCTCTTTCATCCTTTCATGAAGATTTTATATATCTTATGAATAAATCAAAATAGAGTATTAGACTCATACCTGTTGGATCAACAAGGGCAGAAAACTTTTTCCTTCTTACCGTTTTCTTTCTTCTTGCAGTCGTTGGTGGAGGGAAAAACACAAAAACAGAAGCAAAACTACATCTATGGGGTCCCGTGGGAGAGGAATGAGAAGCCAACATGTTGCATCTCCCTCTCCATTTGGCAAGCTCATGTAGGTTGCACTTGTTATGCATATGAGTGAGGCCCAAAACCAAGCAGTGGCAAGGTGTAGAGAAAGCATACCATCTGCCATCTAAGTAAGCCATGGAAGCAGCAGCAATGGGAGCAGGTCATCTAGAGAAAGAGAAGAAATGAGTGGAGATAAGTAGGTCTAGAGAAATTTCATCAAGTTGAAAGTGGGGTCCACTTTGTGTAGAGAAATTTCACAAGCAGCTTAAGTAGGACACTATCCTCGCTTTTATCATAAGGGTAATAGAAATTTATGGGATGACATGTGAGAAGATTGTGGCTGTGTGGGTTGGAGAAAGGGGGTTTTCCAAAAGAACCCTCTCCTAAGACAGGCAACCATTTTAGTGTCGTGTGGGCCCGGTCGAGATGTTTCAACGCACTTGTACTTGTTGATTATCATGAATTGGCACTCCCTTAATTTGATGTTTATCCGAATTATAGCCGTCGTCATCGTCGGATTGAATTTTATATATAAAAAAAAGGGTGTAATTTTAGAAGTGGCTATAATTTAGAGGGGAATGCTCAAGGCAATTACATTGGGCCCTACCTTTGGACTGATCACATGTAAATTCAACTATGTCAGAAGAGAAAAGAAAAAATAAAATAAAAGAAGTGTGGAGTATCGTATGTATAAAAGATGTGATCTAACCAATGGTGAGAGTGTGAGTGAGAGTGAGAGTGAGAGTGAGAGTGAGAGCCATATGGAGAAATTTCATTAGTGTCATGTATTGTTGGGGTCAGAGTTTGTGATCAGTTTTGGGTTTTTGGAAGGTGGGCCCTATTCATTGATTTAGAGGGCAACTGTACTCTATCATACACAAATTTAGGCTAAACCCAAATGTGGAAAAGAAATTTTCCTTGATGCAGTTGAATGTACAGATTGAGATGGATTAAGAAGGCAATGGTCAAATCATTGCTTGCTCTGTCCTTGAGAAACACTCTACTGCAATTAGAACTTTTATAGGAATTGCATTAAATTCAACCAAATAATTGGAATGTGTCTGCTGCAGATTGCTCCTCATTTTTAAAGATTAGCCTTGTACTTTAGATGACCACCCCGAGAAGAATTCAGAATGCACTGGTTGGGCCGAGGATGCATAATTCTGTGTTACCGTAAGTGTACATTGGCCCTCACTAAATAGAAATGGTATTGGGTGTTAATGGGGTTGTGCTGGTGGCTGATCATGTGGCTTGACACTGTTTAGGCAAAAGCGTCCCATGGCATTTGACATGATGCAGAATTTTTGCCTCCCATAAGGGTAGTGTGGGACCATGGTTTACAAAGTGAGAACCCTTGAATTGAATTAAAGGCGGAAATGAAAAATCCTGCAGGACTGCAATGCGAAGATTCCCGTGGGATGCTCAAACACCTTGAAACAACAGCAAGGCCTTGTTTGAACTCATCTAAATGAGCACAAGTCCCAACAGTCTTTAAGCAAAGATTAGATATATATCAGTTGGTTAACACTTTTGTCTTTAATCGATTGACTTGACAAATCTGCTCATTAACAAATTCAGCGAGGAGCCACTGAGTGAACAGGCCGAAACCATTGCACTTTGAAAAGTTTCAATAATGCACCGGTTCACCGACACTTCATTAGGTTCTTCATTATATTAGTCAGAGGGAAGAACTCTAATTATAAACGCCTTTTCTACCCCCTCTCTCTCCTCCCCCCACCCCCACACAACACAACACAACCCACCCACACCACCCCCCCTCTCACACACACACACACACTCTTGATTTGGTTCATTATTATATTACAATAGTCAGATGAAGAAAGTTTCAAGACCCCTCCTTCCCCACCACACAGCAGGCCAGCTGAACGTTGACCATCCTTTTCCCCACGAAGATCTTGTAATAGGTATCTCAATGTTTCCCAATGCCACCCAATTGTTGCTAAATAGAACAAATGCAGAGCTTCTTTTTCTTCCACTTGATAAGTTGATGAAAAGTATTCGACTCTCTCTTCCCTGCAAAACATTGCCTCCACCTCAAATCTGGAAATCTCATCTAGGCAAACATGAAACAAGGACTGACTTACTGATGCCTCGACGTTGCTTGGCAATGGACCACTTGTAACTCTCTTATTCTCCATTAGTTTTCAACTTCAGGCTATAGTGGCCCAACTAAAATCTAAATTATTGTTACTTTAATAAACCAATAAATTTAACAAGATATGGTCATGTACTAACATTTTTTCAATGTTAATGGCAGTTAATCATCTAATTTACACCCAGCTTGATCCAACACCTGCATACAGAAGTTTGCCTCTCTATAGGAATGATATACACTGCTTTTAGTAAGATCTCATCATATATGGTTATGATATCAGACTACTTAACATTACACGAAATGGAACCACCAAGGAAAAAAAAAGGGGATGATGTTTTTTTTTTTTTTTCCCCTTTAAAATGGATGGCGAAGTTTATTGTTTGCATCCTAGGAAGAGAAAAAGATCTGCCCAAAAGATGTGAAATCTCTCACATAGCGAAGCAACCATTAATATGATAATTTCTACACTGCTAGATTACAAACAAATGTGTACATTCATATGTTCACACTCAATACGTCATAGTTCAGCTATGTTGGTCATAAAAACTCTCTCATCTGCAACTCGTTTTGATGTCCTTGCTTTCACATCGACACTGAGCATAGATTCAACTTCAGCGCTAAAGCTCTAACTAAAATAGTATACAACAAATGAACACGCTTCCAAATCCCCAACAATACATAATCATCTTCACGGCTTCACCGCATTGAAAGAAGAAGAGAAGCCCACTTTAAGGTGTAGTTGACAAATAACTGAAAGCTATGATGCCCATATACGGCAAGGATACACCATAGACATGGCAGGGGGACAGATTTTACATGTAAAAGGTGAAGCATCGGACACGATACAACATGATACGTTCCCCATTTTGATGTATCTGTGCATCATAGACTGAAAGTATTTTACAGAACCTCCTGATATTGGACTTGGACGGTTGCAACCAAAATCCAGAAAAGAGACAAATACATGCACATGCATAGCTCATCTGTTGGATCCTGCCAGTGACTGTGAGCCTTCCTGGAAATACAATCAATCCATATTACAATAAATACAGTATTCCCTTCCATAATAATGACAAGGAAGTGGACATGGCTGACTGTTTCCTGCACCAGGATGTACTCTGTTTGGGGCATTCGAAGGGCTGGAATTCTGTGTGCTGTGATTTGAATGGGGAGGAGACAGGCTAGGAATGGCCTCAAGGGTAGAACGGGGAGAATGACGTGATGCTACAGCGGACTTCGAAGTTCCATGATAAGGTTGGCCAGTCTCACTGCATAAAACAATAATCTGCATGAGTCCAAATACGTTAATCATGCAAGATCAAATGATATGTTGAGAATTTAGCGTCACTTGAACATAAAAATTGGTGAAAAAAATAGCCCTAAGAAAACTGATACTATGCATCCAACCAATGTATATGTATATCGAAATGAAACCTTCCAAACTGGATTATCAGTGTAGATAGGGTACAAACTCCAAAATCAAGATGGTCATAACCTCCAATGGTGAACATTTATTTGTTGAACTCAGACCACTAATACTTTTTTTCCTTAATTGTTTTTTAAAAACCCCTCCATCATCCTTGTGATACCAACCAATTGGACAGTTTATCCATACAGCGTGATTTATGGGTCATAGCCCATCCACATGGGATCCCTCAACTTGTACAATGTATACTGTGAATAAATCCTACATGTAGAATGACGGGGTGCACTCATACAGATTTCCACAGTAGGGAATAAGTGCAGAAGAACTCACCCATTTGGTGACGGTTTTACTTTATTGTCCTGTATGGACATTTGCATCATAATATTCGGCTCTCGTGGAGGCTTTGTTAAATCCTGTTCATAAATCAGGTAGTGTTTAAATACACTACATTTTAAATTAAATAGGTGGTCAAAGTAGGCATGTAAAATCTGAGGCTTACCATCAGTTTCATTTGTGAAATTGCCTCTATACAACTATGTATTTCCTGATGGTGAGAGTTATTCACAAAAAGATGCTCTAGCAACTTAGTTGCGGGTGGTCTGTCTGCTGGATTCCTTTTGAAGCAGCATTGTAGGAAGTCCCTACCTTCAGCAGATAATGTTTCAGGTATAGGAGGGGATTCATTCCTTAAAACCTTAAACATTGCCGCAGCCTGCAACAGTATTAAGTCAAAACCAATTTCATGCATGCAGTGGGAAGAGGAATGCATTTAACAAGTTAATATGAACATTGATCATACCATATCTTACCAAATGCTTCACATTACAATAAGAATTCAAATAGAAGAACAGAAACATGGTAAATTGTTTGGCCATATCTATTATATATAATCTGTTAATGATTCTATAAGCATTGTAGATATGACAAAAGAAACTGAATGATGATAATTGTATTCAAGAAGGCATACCAATGAAACAGGAGCAAGATTCTCAATATGCAGACTGAACAAGTCGTATTGGAAGGCCATTAGAATCCCCCTGATTTTTTCTGTTTTATAATTAATTACCCTAATCTTCACTTGGTCTGAGTGCTAGAGTGGAAAAAAATTCTCATCAATCCCAATCAATAACTCCATCAGAAAGACGGACTATCCAAAAGAAAAAAAGAGAGAGGAAGTTCTCAGATTGAATTAGAACCATAGTTCAAACAAATGATATGGACCCAACGAATTGATCATTAGCATATCATTCACAGCATTAGATATTCTGACAAGCAGGTTAAGACTAGCAGCGGGATGACACCAACCTTTTAATATTCATCCACACAATCAGACATGGCCGTTGAATTCTACCTTTACTAGCACAAATATTAGCTACAAGTATCACATGGATTGTGTACAAAGTGCAAACCACCAATGAAACAATATTGTGCGAGGTCAAACAAAGCATTCCATACAGATAGGGTGCATATTTCAGTGATCCAGATAATTCACCTAATTAGAAATCACTATGGAGAAGCAAAACTCTCATATTGGAGAATCATAGCCATCTCATATCATCAGCAGGCATATGATTGGAAGGTAAACATTTGCAGGAGTACATGCCCAGCCCAGATAAAAAGTTGATCGGTTGGGAAAAACCAGCAGATGTGTGTATGGCGAGCGCTACAAAGTGCCCGAGCATTTTTTAAGGAGAAAACGCCCCCTCTAGTTGGGCTCACTGGGAGGCATGATAATCATGAAAGTCCATTGGATGGAAAGATCCATATGAGGCCTACTTATATGCAAAATCTTGAGTCCATAAGATCATCTGACCCTTTGATCCAAGGCCCTAAAATTTAATGGTTTATAGGCATCATTTTATTATGATTTCAATCCAATGGTAAGGAAAAGTTGGATGAGTGTCAAACTTGAACTTGTGAATATTCGTGCGTGCGTGCGTGTGTGTTGGTTGAGGGGGGTGGGGAGAAGTGTGTGTGAAAAGATTAGATTGACTCATAAGCCCCATGACAAAAAAAAAAAAAAAAAAAAAAGAGGTGGAAAAGGGGGCGTTTTTGAAAATTTCGTAGATATGGAATATTTGGCCTCAACAAACTGTAAGCTTATTTCAGGTTGTGCCTTATATAATTCTGCATCCACTAAAGACTGAACTCTCAAGTTATGAAGATGCCAGACAATGCAAATGCCTATACAAGTGACATTCCAATCTGGGAACCAAATCGTGATTGGATGGTTTGTACAAGTAGGAACTATATGGCAAAAAAAGAAGGATAGTAACATTTGTACATGCTTCTGCAAATATGATGCCATTATAAACAAATGTAACTGCAATGTGAGTGTGACAGATGAGTTAGAATGGCTACAAAGTAATCAGAACCTATGATTCCCAGACACGCCGTGGATACGGCAAGGACATGCCATAGACACGGCGGGGACACGAATTTTACATATAAAAAGATAAGTATCGGATACGATACGACATGATACATTGCCATTTTGAAGTATCCGTGCATCATAGATCAGAACCGTTTAGACCTAAAAAAGTTCTTAAATTCACTCAAAGCTTCATAACTAAACAAGATATTGAAATGACCAAATATCTCCTGTACAACAATGGGCAAGTTGAACGAGAACCTCCGACAAAATTAAAAGGCATATGATCAATGAAATGCTCACCCCTTCGAACTCACTCCAAGGAGGTTTCCCAGTGAACATTTCAATAATAGTACAGCCCAAGCTCCAAATGTCAACGGCATGATCATAGCCAGAATCTTTCTGCATCATAGCCTGCATGACCTGCAAGAAAGAGAATTTGATGAGAAGGCAGAACTACATGAAACCTTACATTGATACAGGAATAAGTGGGCACCTCTGGAGCCATCCAATAAGGACTTCCCTTAAGTGAAAGTGCAGCAGCCCGTCCACTCAGCTAAACATAAAGACATAAACTTATCAACAGGAATGAGAATAATAATAGCAAGAAAAAAATATTTGAAAATTCATGGAGTATGCTGGGAATCAGCAAAGTCCACACATATCAACATGAAAACAAGCCAAGTTGGGACTTGATCCTTCACAAGAATCAAATGGTTTGCATCTTTAAAAAACAAAAAGAAAATAGAAAAGAAAAAACAGAACATATTTCGAGCATAATATAGATGAACTGGAGATTAAAAATCTACTGAAAGATCAAATCTAGTTTGACAACAAATTCCCAAGTGATGATAGAGGTAACCAAACTCTGCATCTGCATTGTGCGGGCCAATTCTCTTCAAGTTAGCCCCCACAAAATGGCAACTGATATTACATAGATCACAGAGACGTCAGTCTTTGAAGTTTGAAGTCATCTTAGTCACAGTTGACTTGGTGTTAGTTATGACCCAACCATCTTCTGTGACAAGAACCAATGCATACAGGCTACAGCATAGATCTTGTCACCTGTATAGCAAACTGCAGTGGGACCCATCAGATAAACAACCCGGATTACTGGATTATTGAACTATGGACTTCACCTGTACGGAATACGTGGCTTGAAGCCTTGAACTGGACAGATATTTGTCAAATTTAATTCATTAGTGAGTGGGTCTTAAACTAAGTTGCCAATAGGCAAACTGCAACTTTTATTTTTCTTTTTAACTGTCAAAGACACAAACTTTTTCTAATTTCCAAGATTAAAATTGGCCACTTTTAGCTTTTCAACATTTCTCACATTATGTAAAACAGTGGTAGCTTTGTAAACCAACACAGTTGGTTTCTTGCATGAATATTTGATGTGATCTTCTCGCAGGTGATTATTTCCCTAGAAACATTTTTTGATGTGATCTTCTCGCATGTGATTATTTCCCTAGAAACATTTTAAGAGTATAGAAACATTTTAAAGAAGAAATAAACTTAAGCAGCAGTATTTGAATGCTCATGTCTTTGTTAAGAACAACTTCAACTTCAAGTCTATCATAGGAAAAAGTGAAAGGGAAGAAGGGATCAATGTTTTGATCCAATTCGATTATTAAACATGAATTTGATGACAAGTAGATAACTGAGAAAAAGAATTATATCTTGGACAGCAGTAGCTCAATGATGAACCTTAAAATTCATTGTAGACTTAGCACATGCTGGTATCCATGTCAACCCAACTCAAGTTGCGCAATGGAGTATTGCCATTGGTAGGACAGACATTTTTCTTTGAAATAATTTTAATTTTAGAATTATGCTATATTTAATTAAGTTACAAAATTAGTAACCTTTCTAAACAGGGTGCAGAAAACTTCTTATCCAAAGCAGAGACTTAAGGTAAGGTGGAAGAAGAGTTTGTCTTGGAAAAACATCAAGAACAAGAGGTGTCACTACATTGAAGATGATGGATCCGCCGACGAAGATGAAACAGTTACATTATAATTAATTAAGTTAAAAATTTATAATGTTGCTCAATAGGGCGCAAAAAACTTCTCCAAGGCAAAGACCGAAACAAGGAGGAAAAAGAGTTTTTTTTGGACAAACATTGAGAACAAGAGGTGTCACTATGGTGAAGATGATGGATCCTCTGATGATGATGCAATGAGTGATGATAGGATATGGCAGATAAGGATGTGTGAATCATAGGATATGGTTCCATCTTGTTTGAAATTTTTATCGGACTCAGTTTTATTTCTGTTTATGGAAGGACAAAATATATGGCCACATCTTGTCCCTTCTTTTTAGAGATTTGGATATTTTATAGTGCATACTTCATGTAGGTTATGCAATTATACAAATTTACATGTTGATGCATACTATAGGTCATACATGATGATATACAAGTCAGGGAATCTTTTCACTTTTGCGATTTAGATATACAACTACATAATCCACTACATAATCCTACTTTTATGTAGCCATTTTTATATCATGGTTGGGTCAACATGGCCATAACCTATCCAAATGAAATGGTCGCACAAAAAATAAAAAGGAGTTCTCAGTCTCACCAATAAATTTCCTTGGAACATTTTCACTAAGAAAACCCATTTTTAAAGAAAAACTCTGTAACCCATAAGACCATTTTCATTATTTTCTGCTTTATAGGATGCTTCTACGAAAGAACCTTACATGTTTTGCCATGCCAAAATCTGCAAGCTTTACAACGCCAGATGAGTCGACAAGCAAATTTGCCCCTTTAATATCCCTGTAAGAAGCCAGATCAAATATTGAGGAATTGAAGTGATTACTTATGGGGGAAACCCACCACAAAAACTTCCAGGCTATGTTAAATAAATAATATGGAATAATCTCAAATAATTCATGATACACTATCCCAAGGGAGAAAAGAAACCCAAAAAAAAAAAAAAAGATGGCATAAGACATAATGATGTAAAATAAGGAACAAGTTTTCACCATTGATTTTCTCATTAATGACAAATGGAGTTTGTGCTTGTCAATTGATACTTGATCTTCATAGATTGAAGCTATATTGCCCAAGTGCAAGTATAAGGGTAGAATCTAGCAAAGATTGGGTCCAATGTTCCTCCAAATTTCAAATTGTCATGACATGAGTATAGAACGGACTGGTTAAATAATTCATAAAGTAATATCACATTAAAATATTTCTTTTGAGAAATGATTATTTATATTAAAAAGAAGAGGCTTTACAAAATAAAAGTTTTACACTGAGAAGCAGCTGCGGGAAAACCCCACAAAAAGACAGCCACCACCCAAAATAAGCCACAAAACACTAAACAGAAAAAAGAGGGACAATAGGGTTCTAAACCAAAAAGAGAGAGAAAGATCCCTTACAAGGAGCAGCTACTTCCCTCCAATTCTACATGATGCAGTCAAGACAGGAAGGATAGAGGCCCAAGACACAATGCAGAATTTCATGTTGTGGACCAAATCTTCTAAGGGAGAAGGTACTCCTTCAAAGCGTCTTTGATTTCTCTCTCCAAATACAACGAGAACACGCCAGGAAAGATAAGCGCCACATAATATCTCTTTGATTGTTAGAACTGACAATCTCATTAAGAAATACTTAAACAACCCATCAAGCAGAAACGGTTTCTGGTTGCCCAAACACCATTTTGACATGATATATGGACTTCAATTAGAAAATGAAAATCAGCTCTTCAATGTTATATAAGGTATTGACGCTTCTCCTAAATGATTCTGCAATCGCTCAATTAAGAAAACTCATTTGAGATGGTTTGGACCCATTCAATGCAGGTCACCATTGAGGAAAAGTTCTTCAATGCAAGTTGGTGGCCCACCAAGGAGAAGGGATAGACGAAAGAGGACATGGATAGAAGTCGTAAGGATAGATCGGAAGAAGTTCAACCTATCCAAGGAAGGATATATCGGAATGGATAAACAGGATTCATGCAGCCGGCCCCAAAATGGTTGGGACAGGGCTTTGATGATGATGAAATGTTATATAAGCTATACACCGTATATTTTCTGCATTCCAACAAATGAGAGAATATCAAGGGCAATGCCTGTGTTTGGACATGATAATTAAAAGAATCACCAATTGGTTGGAAAAACACTAAACACCCTAGACAATTTGTACGTAGGATATCATGACATAAACAGAGGAGACAGCTTGTGTCCCTCGAGAACAAGGATGGAACTAAGGGGCCAGGGCAGGCGACACAACCCCCCAAAATATTTGGGCACTCCATTGTAATTAGAGTTTTTTTATTTTTATTTTATAATGGTAGCTCCCACTAGATCATTGATAAAAAAATAATAATAAAAAAAAATAAAAAAGTGGACCCTCCGCTTGTTGCACGGCATTGATATCAACTACGAATTATTACTCCAAAAAATTAGTAACTCTATTATAAAGAGTTTGAAATAGAAAAATCTTTCGTAAAGTAAGGAAACAAAGAAAGGAAGAAGGATTAGAATTAAAAATATTAAAGAAGCAAATGAGGAATTATTCAGATAAAGATTCAACAAAAGATTAAAACATTAACCAATATATCTTCCGATTTGGCTACTGTTGAACTAAACTCATTATAAGAAAATGAAAACAAAGAGTAAAAGAGGGATGGGGGGGGGGGGGGGGGGGGGGGGGAAGAGAGAGAGAGAGAGAGAGAGTAAAAAAGGAAGAAGAAAAAACAGGGAATGTGTAGACAAGTAGCTCTTATTTTGCATCAAATACAGTTTCGCTACCTCGTGATCTCCCTCATATAATCCTTCACTGATTTATATTTGGCGAATAGTCACTTAATCAGGGAACTATAATCCTAATGTCAGCTAATCTATTATCCTATCAAATCTCTATGATAATAACAGTCATGGTGCTCATAAGGTGTATCAAAATACTATACATAATTTAAAATGGTGATCCATAAAATACTTGCGCCCCCCCCCCCCCCAATCTATTTGTGGAAGCAATATAATTAAATCGAAGTACCTTCTTCGACGATACAAGAAGTTTCTAAATCCTCTATGTGATTAACCTCTACCATACTTATAATGTGCATTAGAATAACATATAGACACAGAGTATGTTCCTCTCTCAAGCACGCTCAGATTGTATGGAAGAACATTCCTGGGTTTGGGATTTCTGCGAGTGTTGTAAGGTCCATAATCACAGGGAAAAGACGTGATATAGAAAAGAAAGTGATGCTTATTAAATTCTTCATCGCTACTAATACTTAATTTGGAAGGGTAAAAAATTCTTGCAAAGATCGTAGCGAATTGGCTTTGATATTGTCTTCCTTCTGTCATATCTAATGAACAGGGTGATTACTTTGGTGGTCTCTAAATTTTGGATTCAGTCTTGATTGGTTATGAATGTATAAATTCTAGATATCTGAGGAGAAGGCCAGGTTTTTTTTCGCAAGTAGGATTTTGAGAAGGCATATGATATAGTGGATTGTCTATTTTGAATTGCATTTTATGAAGTACGCGGGTTGGGAAGAAATAGATTGCTCAGATTCATGAGTGTGTTACTTTTTCTTCTTTTTCTGTGTTGACTAATGGCTCGCCACAAGATTTTTTTTGGAGTTCTCGAGACCTCGTCGAGGGCATCTCTTTCCTCCATCTCTTTCCTTCTTGTCAAGGGCTTTAAGTCGGATGTTGCATAAGGCTACAGTAAGATTATTAAGTCGGTTTCATTTTGTCAATTGGATATTGAGAACTCTATTTTTAATTTGTTGAAAAGTGGTCTGAGCTTCTTTTGGGCTGACATTTAATTATAAGTCTAAAATCATGGGGTGGGTTGGATCGATAGAGGTAGAGAAATTCGCCCATCTTTTTGGTTGTTGGGCTGGTAAGTTACTGTTTTCTTGCTCGGGGTTGCCTTCTTGTATTGCAAATCCTAGGAAAGGTCTTTGGAACCTTGTGGTGGTAAACTTTGAGAAGAAATCATCTACTTGGAAGGGCAGGTATATGTCATTTGGGTTAACTTTTATCTTTCTTTTTGTACTTTAAGCTATCTTTATTAGTAACAATTTTTTCTTTCATCAATAGGAAAAAAAAGGGTATGTCAAAACATAATTCGTGTAGCCGACCCCAACATAGTTGGGACAAGGCTTTGATGATGATATGGGGAAAGGACTACCCTGATCTGATCAGCTCTATTTAATTCTTGTCCATTTTTCGATGTTTGGTTAACGTGGTGCTGATTCTAGAATGCATTCAGAGAGATTTTTGATGAAATGATGTTGACCATCACCGGAGTTCCATCTTGCAAATTGGAAGAAGGTTCGTAGACTTGT
The DNA here is from genome assembly GCA_029852735.1 of Persea americana. NCBI lineage: Eukaryota > Viridiplantae > Streptophyta > Magnoliopsida > Laurales > Lauraceae > Persea > Persea americana. Next base: position 54,553,920 of record CM056813.1, on the reverse strand, counting down.
ATGTAGGTAGTTTGGGCATTCGCTCTATCAAGCGAGTTAATAATGCGATGTTGGGTAAGTGGCTGTGGAGAGAGTCAAGAACGTAGGTGGAGAGAGTCAAGAACGTAGGTGAAGGTCTGTGCTGAAAAAAATATTAGAAATAACTATCATTTGACTACTGAGGGTCGGGCTGTTCCTAGTGCCTTTTCTTGTACCTCAGGGATGTGGCACTTGATTGTTACAGTTAACAAAGGTTTTTTCTCCAATATTTGGCATAGTCCTGGTGATGACTATCAAATCAAGTTTGATTTTGGAAGAACCTTTTGTGTGATAAATCTGGCGAGTGGTGAATTTGTTGGGCTGTGGCTATCCTTCACTTTTACTCTTTATATGTTCACGGGGCAGATCGGAAGGTGGTATGATTCAGGACTCCAGTCTTTTGGATTGGAAGAATTTGCGTGATGATGAAATTGAAATGTTGGTGGATCTTTCATCACTTCTCAGTCTGAATTTATTTCAGAGAGTGACCATGATTCTCAGCTCTGGTTGGTTTGATTCAAAGGTAGTCTTTTCTGTAATATTCTTTTATAATGCTTTGGGTGAGTCTCTCATGGCTTCTTCAGGATTTGTGTACTTGTGGAAAATCCCTACGCCTCCAGGAATGTTACATTTTACTTGGACAGCAGTTCTAGCTGGGATTTTGACAAGAGCCCATCTGAAAAAGTTTATTAGAAAAAAATTTTTTAATGGAAATGCTTATTATGTGTTTGCAAAGACTGGACAAGGTCAAACATTTGTTCATTTATTGCTACGATGCCCAGGTACAAATACGGGTAAGGACACGGATATGGGGATATACAATTCTGCAATTTTGAAAAACTAGGACAAGGATATAGATACAGGTGTACTAATTTTTCCTTTAGATAACTTTTTCAATTAATAAAACATTATTTACGTTCCTTTCTAACGTCTTTATGTTGAGAAATAAGAAAATTAAAAGAAATATATGCAATATGGACTTGGTAAGTAGGATATTCTAAACTTGTACCCCAAAAGTATCAATACAGTATCGGATACTAATAAGAGTGTCTTGGCGGGACGACATTGATACGTTGAGCTTGTACAAGTATCTAGGTATTATAGATTTATCGTCCATTATGGAGGTATTTCCTCAAACCTTTTTGGTGTTCATTGGGTCATGCCAAGGACAGTTTTATCCATTTTGGATTCTTGGAGCCCCGGTTTTTGTACTCGCCAAGGGGCTTTTTTATGGAGATCTTTGGTGGAGGGTACGCCAAAAGGGATGGTGAGCTAAAGGCTCGTTCTCATGGGATTTGCTGGGCAAAATCCTTGAAGGACTTTCATGGTATATTGGTTTTATATCTTCGACAAGAGTATATGGCACAGTAGAAAGTGCTCACTAGTGAAACCTTGAGGTAGTGGGTTCGAGTCTCATTACCAAGAAATTAAAAAAAGGGGGGGCAGGGGGCTTGGTGTGAGGTTGGTGTCCGTGTATAAAGTTTTTCCTTTTGGATTGGTTGTCCAATGTAGGATGATTAGCTTTTTTTAAGTCGCTCGTCACTAGTCATTGTATTTTTTCTTACCCTTTAATAAAATTTACAGTTACTATTCCTACAAAAAGGGCTTCTTAAAGAGATGCAATACGCTCAATGCATTACTGAAAAGTATAGGAATTATAGTAACATGGCGTACCTCTAATATTAAACCACACATGGATAAAACATCAGCATAACATTTTGCATCAAGTACTTGGTATATCAAAAAGAAATGATGCGAGAGAATTGGAGACAAATTCAGAAGAGAAAAAAAAGAAGAGAGAAACAAACTGATACACTTCTAACAAAAACAGCTTGTAGTGCTACTTTGTTTTCTAACTAGCAAAAGATTATAGGAATGAGATTAGGAAGAAGTTCGACCAAGCATTGGTAATAGAAACAAGGCATACAACATACCTATGAATTGTTTTTGTGCTGTGCAAGTAAGCCAACCCAGAGAGTATATGGCGAGTGAAATTGCGAACTACAGATTCCGTCATAGTTCCGCAATGATCACGAATATACTTACTAATTGAGCCAGGGTAAACATACTCTAAATATATATAGAAGCGATCATCAACCTGCACATATAAAAAAATAATCCTTGTATTAGTTTTCCGATGAGAATGGCATATAAATGAGCATTTAGTACCTAACCAGAAAAAGGTAGAGACAATACTTACTATTTCACTTCCATAATACTGCACAATGTTTTGATGCTTTAAATGGCTAAGAACCTTTATTTCCTGTAACAAAACAACTAACTATCAACAACTTTGACAGTGACATTCAAAGTTGAATAAAGGCCACAAGAATAGATATTAACAAAAATAAACAATAAAAATATGAACAAAATGCATCAACCATACCATATTCATACACGATTTAGAACATAAGATCCAAAATGCTGAAAGTTTGCAGTATAGAAGGATTTAGAGAATTAACCTGCTCTAACTGTTGCATACATTCGGCAGATTTGGGGTCATCAGGAATTAGATTGACTTCTTTCATTGCACATAATGCTCCGGTTTTCCTGATGAAGATGGAAGAATGCTTATGTACTTTGAAAAGCACCCAAAAGAAAAAGAAAACAAAAAACGTCAACATAGTTTGTTCAGTGGCTTCCCTTGATAAAATACTTACTGTTGATCATTTCCTAAACCTACAGCATAATGTTGTGCATGTCTGTATTTTTTGTTGGAGGAATGAAAAAAGGGTTCACCGCTAGTTCATTCATTGCCCTTTGGCATGGGAGCCATGGTGCTATTTTCTGAATTTTTGAAGTTTCTTGGGAAATGCCTAGGACCGTTTGTTAGCTGTCAGCGGTATGGAGTTTTGGTTATGGCTCCTTCAAGAAGCATGTTGTGGGGTTCGTGTTTTTGTTCCATTCTACTGGGTTTGTGGTTAGAATGGAATAATCAAAACCTTTAAGGGTTACGCCTGACGGCTAATGATAGCCAATAAGGCTTGATGGCAAGCAAGAGTTTCATGAAATTAGTCAGACTTCTTTTGCGGTGTTGGACTGTGATGTTCCATATGTGACAATTAGTGGCTCTGAATTCTGTTAATTGGGTCCCTCCTCCAGTGGGTGTCCATAAGTTGAATTTTGATGGTACTGAATTAAAGAAGCTCAGAAGAGCGGGATACAGAAGGGTCATTCCTGATAGTAATGGGATTCAAATCCTACTGTTCTTTGCATGGGGCAAAAGCAAATGAGGCTGGAGTCAAGGCATCATTAGTGGGTTGTACTTTGTAGAGAGCTTAGAGGGCTGGGAGGTTTTGGAGCTTTAGTGGAGGGGAAATCTTACTTGTCTGGTCAATGGGCTTCATCTTCTTGTCATTAGTCCTTATCCTTGGTGACTTGCTGATGGGATAGAGAAAATGTGTTTTGCAGTTAAGAAGGGCCTTTTCTTTTTGCATATACATCATAACTCAGGAGGCTAATTCAATGGCTGATTGCTTAGCCAAAGATGGCGCTGGTAGTGTTGGCTTGTTGCATAATGTTTGATGTGTTCCCGGTATTCTTCATTTTTTTGAATAAAATACTCATTGTTTTCAAAAAAATAAATAAATAAAACAAAGAAAGAGACCAGAAACACGCATCCATACCTGTTAGTGGCAACATAAACATTCCCAAATGTTCCACTACCAATAAGTTTCCCTTTCTGCCACTGACTCTTCATGGATGAGACCTCTGGTTTTGATGCAGTTTGATGAATAAAAGCTTGTTGTGAAGGCATCACAGCTCCAGGAGGAAGGGGCAGTGGATGGACAGCAACTGTGCTATTACCATGCCATGTTGAGGATCTCTGTGGAGAAGTTCTTGAGTGCAATGGAGATGTAGATTCACTATAATTCTTGCGTCTTAAACCAGGAGTTTTCCCTATCGATCTATAAATTTCAGAACAGTCGGGACCAGTCAAATGTTTTGTTGGTGAAGTTGGGGCAAAGAGTATTGTATCTGAGGCTGGGAAATCAGGAGCAGACAAAACCTGACGCCTTTGATAAGATGTGTGAGGTGCTGGGAATATATCTCCAGTGCTTAATCTTTGAGGACTAAATGGAGGACTTGGGAAACCACCAGTTGGAGGACTCCTGGCAGGAACAATCAACTTGAAGTCTCTTGGAATGTGTTCGACAGGATCTTGAAGTGCCTTCTTACCATGATCCAAGGTAGATCCAACTGACAATCTACCAATATGATCACAGGAAAAAAAAAATGATCAACAAAATTCCCAGATACTGCATCCTAGAAAACACTCAAGATTGATGCCAATGAAATATTAGAAGAAATGAAGACATAATAACGCATGTCGCGGTATTTCCATATACAACTAATTTTTATAAAGCAGCTGGCAAAGGTGTTTATCACTCCCAGGTAATGGTAGGCAAGATCCACAATGAAACGGCAAAGAGAGTGAAGATACTAACTACTACATGTTTCACAAAATTTTGGCGCGCACATGACACATATGCAGGCATTCATTCAATAATTTAGTCATGCGCACACTGAAATGAGTTTAAAAACCGTGAACCTGACACTCTTGATAATCATAGGATATTTTCTTACACTGTACCTTAGAAAGGGCTTATTCAATATCAAATGTCAATGCTGTTAGTTATTGAAAAAATGCGATACCAGTACCTAAGGCACACATACAAGGAGTATAAAAATCAATGAACCTAACGCACTTTTTCTTTCATTATTATTATTATTATTATTATTATTATTATTATTATTATTATTATTTGGTAAGAACCCTAATACACTTGATATCATAGGATATTGCTTAAACTATATCTTAGAAAAGATCCATTTAGCCACCAAATAAGATGCCAGTACCCAAGATTCATGAACGTATTTAGTTATGTCTGATGAATATGCTGGTTTTATGGTCCGTGAAATTTACCATAAAACCAGCATTTCATCAGACAAATGCAAAAAACAAGGAACCATGAATCTGTAATCAAACAGCCCAAAATCAAGTTAATAGGTGATAGAGTACACGCAAAGTAAAAGTCAAAGCAAACATGTCCCCTCAGAAAAATCCAATAAAATTGGAATGAGACAAAGAAGATTAGTTTGGCCACTGTTCAAGGATGACAAACAAAGCCAAAGCAAACAAGGCAATTAGATAACAACAGTTTCATGGGCTAATTTGGCTCATCAAATGAAAGAACTAAAACCCACACAAAAAACCCATCTCATTATCACCTTATCTTATAAACTAAATATATACATATATAAAATGAATTACAAATGTTTAAAATGAAGTTGCTCACTATTGCAATCTTGAGGTTGTGGGTTCAAGTCATTTTGCCAATTAAAAAGAAAAAGAAAAGTAATTTTAGCACTCAAAGTCAAAACCATAATTGAACTGCACCTTAGTTCACTTCTATCATTAAAAAGACTCAACTGCACCTTAGTTCACTTCTATAATTAAAAAGACCCAAAAGCAAAGACTGTAATTGAACTGCACTGCAATTTGAACTCCTAATAATTACTGTCTAATGCTGTTTCTTACTTGTACTCAATTAAATGCATGACACAATACATATTCATCCATTCTGCTAAAATTATTCAGCTGCAACTCTCTCAATTCCTCAAATACAATAGCAAATTAGCAATAAAGAAAGAAATCAAAGGCTTTCTCATCCTAACATCAATAAGTTCATGTCAAACCAGAAAGAAATTAAATAAAAAGACCTCACCTTCTAGCAGCTCCCAAGCCATCACCAACTGAAAAACCCAAGCCAGCATTCGATCCCTCCTCCCTCGGAGACCGCAGAAGGTGATCACCAAAATTCGACGACGTAGACGACAGCTCCGACTCGTCCCTCCTCAGGCCCGGCGAGAATTCCGGCAGCGGCAGCGGAAGCGGCCTCGCCAAAGGCGACCGATCGGAGGAGCTGAATTCCCTATGCGACGGCGAGGACGGAGGCGTCCAGCTGGCGGAAACGGGAGATCCAGACGTCTGTTTGTCGGAGGAATTGAGCCCTTGTACGTCGAGATCGGTCAGGTGGCGGAGCTTCCCCTGGCGCGTGAGGCGCGGGGGGCGGGATCGGCGATTGGGAGATGAAATGGAGGATTTGGAAGAGGAAGAGGACGAGAGGGAATCGGATGATCTCTTCTTCCAGAGATGCATTGGGATAAAAACATGGTACTGATTCTTTGATGTGGGGTTTTCAGTGGATTAGGGTTTCGACGAACATGAAGAGATGATTGTAATAAACCCTAATTTAGAATTGGCGGTTTCGTCCACGGAATGGAATGGGAATGGGAATGGAATTGGAATGGGAAGGAGACTTGAAGAGAAGACGGAACCCTAATTCTAATGCTCGAAAGTCGAAATGATGAGAGAAGGTTCGCGGTGAAGAGGAAGAAGACCAAGACTGTTTCTTGGGTTTGGAGTTTCTGGTTTCTAACGTTTGTGTTTTGTTTTTGTTGTGTTTCGCGGAACCTGCTACGCGGTTTGAGAGGTACGTCACTAACATGGTGGTTGGAGTTGCACCCGTAATATCTATCCATCACATTCATAGCGTGGAGACTAGAGAGAGGAGTCCAAATACGTTCTTGGATTTTTATGTACATCCTTGGTAAATGATTTTATTTTATTTAAAAAAAAATGATATTCACGTATGTAAGATCCAAATCTATTACGGATCATTATTATTATTATTATTATTATATAATAAAAGACATTGGGTCTCTTCGTGAGAGAGCAACAACTCTACATTTCGGAATTACCCGTGTAATCTATTCCTATCAAACTAATTCAAATTCTCTAATACTCCATCACCTAAAATATTTGTATGAAAATCTAAGATATTTCTGAAGTAAGATACTTATCCCTTCCTTAAATATAACATACAATAACAACTTCTCTTTAGTTGCTTTTAATGGGCCTAACGTATTATTAAACTAACAAAAAAAAAAAAGAATAAAGGCTCTTTGGCTATTATTTCGAGGAAAAAAATCTTGGTGGGGGTGTGTGGACTCATTGTAGAGGTCGCTTAGTAATGAACCGAATCGTTAAAGTTGAATACCAATCTCCTTTGATAGAATATCCTCAAATTTTTCCTTTGTTAGGATTTGGATCCATAGTAAGATTTAACGCATTATTAATGTAATTAATACATAAAGAGTAATAATGCACAATATTGTGCGAATCATGTTACCAATCTCATGTTCAATCTTACAGTGGAATTGAATCCTATCAAAGTAAAATTTGAAGATATGCCACCAGAGAGGATGACATTCAACTTTAATGCGAAAGCATGCAACACACCAGTCAAGGGATTATGAAGAAACAATGACCGCCTAGATAATGTTTGGAGGTATATGTACGTATATTGACACTTACTTGAAGTTCATTTTCTACTTTGTGTGCCCAACAAGGGCACAAGTTCCTTTTAGGCTCGCACTCATGAGATTTTTGTGAGGCTCATTAATAGAATCTAAACCACTCAAATAAAAAAAATAGGAGAATTTCCTGTATGAATGGACTGCATGTGCATTGTGCACTTAGCTATATGGAGCTCTCTTGTGCCCACATTGGATCTCTGCAACTCTTTTTACACTCTTATTTCACCATGATTGCAAGTTTATATTTATCAAACCTTTGCTCACTATTGAGTTCAATCTCAAAAAACCTATGGTAAAAGGATTATTAAACTTTTAGGTGGTTTAATCAAGGGCTAGCACAAACTAATGGGCTTTTTTTTTTCATGATCCTTATTCATAAAGAGAACTTTCTATCTATGCCGTCCTCAATGATAGAAATGCATCCTAGTGGGCCCCACAAGCTGGATAACATATGTACAGTATGTGATTTTATTTTATTTTTTGTGAGAATCTTTCGCAAAATAAATATCACGTGTTTTATGAGTTCACTCAAAAGTTTCACTTTCACTCAAATAAGAGTTGAACCCACTGTCAAATTGATTTCTTCTAGAACGCATGAATAAATCTTTTGATCAATATGGTGGAGAGCTCAACTCCCTGATTGGATAAGCCTTGGAATAGAAATGTTTATTTGAATAAAGAGGTAAAGTATGTGATCAAAGGAATATTAAATCAATTGAACAAATTGAGTCTGATTTCTCAATCGAAATTAGTCTCTTTCATATATTATTATTATTATACTTATAATGTGTGTTTTTACATAAAGATAATTCTCCCTCCTTTATCTTCATTGGCAGTGATTTATATTCTATAGAGTGGAGTTTATCTATGATCAATCTAAATCTTGATACTCAAACCTAACCTTGAATAGTCAGTCACATCTATGGGACTCATTGATCTTTTTACCTTGGCTTGAATCATAATAATAATAATAATAATGAAGATGATGCACTTAGAAAACAAATAAAATTCAAGGTCATAAAATCAAGGACAGTGATGACAGGTGCACTAATTAAATAGTTGGGATTATCCCTTGACCTTTGAGGCAAATGTGGACAGTCCTGATGATTTGGGAATATGGGAACAATAGGTGGGAGTTGAAAGGCAGAGAAGCCATTTTTTCTGTTCTTAATTTCACTTTCAGCAGATGAGTCTCCAGTTCCCATTGGGACTTTTGGAAAAGGACACCCAAGAGGAGGAAATTGGTTGGATATGGTTGACACTACTGGCGATTTGCTTTAGGCACAAGTCAGACGATCCGAGCCGTCCAATGGCAAGCACATATCAACAATGATGAGCCGTTGGATGGTCATGGAGAAGAAATTTTCAAACCTTCTTGGCCTCAATACTGGTGGAAATAGGTAGGGTGCTGTCAGTTTGACCCAACTGGAGCCCAATCCATTTCACTAAAAGGGTCAGGGTTTGGGCCAGCCCAAGTCTAACAAGAGCCTAACTGCAGTGGGCTCAAATTGGCCCGGGCCTAACCTGCATAGCCTTAGAGGCTCGTCCTGGGATGACATATTTAACGCAGAGCTGTTTTCATACGTACCAATGGGCTGGGCCTTAGACTGGTGTTCATAGCCGCGAGATGGACTCGCGATTTAAATACTAGGCTCGAAAACAAAATGAGCTGGCTCTAACATGATATGGCCTATCCTGGCCCATCCCATGAACATTTACTTTGAGAGTGTCCTATTTGCATGCCACTCTTTTTCTTCATTTTTACAAAAACAAAAATGTTAAAAATTATATATCATTTTTTCCAATTTTTTCCAATTCTTAAAATTTGAAGAATGGATGTATAAATTTATGTACAAACATGACACTTTGTATTGAAATTCATTGTAAACTAAGTAGTACAAATGAATATTAGAGAGGTTTGTAGAAAAGTTGGTTCAAACAAAGGAGTACTAGGGTAAAGTTCAGGTATTCATCAAGGATGGAAATTTTTCCCGAGTTTACTCAAAGTTGAGTTACCTCATTTTGGACAAGGGTCAACTCAAATCTAGGAGATACCTGGTAGACATAAAAAAAGAAGATTTTACTGGAAAAACACTTTATGTGGCAAGTGGACCGAAACAAACAATTTAGCATACCATGCACCAAATAGGACATTTCGCCCAAATACCCTTTTTTTTTTACCATTTTTTTCGAGGGCCGATGTCACCCCTCGCCGATAGCTTTCTCGTGCGAAAGCTTCCCTTTCTTCTTTAAAACTACTCAATTTGTTCTCATCAGTCTCCATTTCAGAACACATGATGTCTTTTGAAGGGTTATCATTTATCATGTTTTGTGCATCACGCACCAATATGGTCTCATCTTCCATTCTCTACCACTTATTAATACTCTTATTTTTCGTCTAATAACCCAATCTATGAGACTCAAGGCGATGCCCCAACTTCTTTGAATGTCACAAGGGTTCTCTTCATACTAAACCAAAAAACCTAATCTTCAAGAAACTGGAAGTGACTCAATGCATTAGATAGCTCCCAAATCTTAGATTCCCCTAATTTGACAGAGCCACCGATGCAAGCATTAGATAACTCTCAAAATCTCAGATTCCCCAAACATGCATTACATTTTATTAGAGTATCATCAGTTTTGTGTTTATTATGATTCTAGTGCATTTCAAAATGAGAGTGAATGACAGTGTGAATTCTTTTCTTTTTTTTTTTTGTTTTTTTTATTCATTTCCAAAATGAAACCCTGGAAAGGCCATAATATCCTTTTTATTCTATTTAGGCCAAAATGAAATGGGGACCGAAGAAAAATTGACAACCATTGGACAAGCCCCCAATGTCTTAGGTCGTTAACATTTTGTTAGAATGGATTCCAATCCATTGGTTATTTTCGTTTAAGACTTCTATTCTCTTGGTGGTGGTTTCTATTCTCACATGTTATCTTGTTTATGTGGCACACCAACAGTGGATTGTATTACCATCCATTTTGCAAAGTATTTGAGTTAGTTGTGGTATATGAGTACTTTAAATGGACTCAAGCAGTTCGATGATTCTGTATTTGTAACTTTGAGCTGAATGGTTTTGCTATCTCTCTTTTGTTGTATGTCTTTATTTACTGTAGAAAAATGAATTGTTGATGCTTATACATGCTTGGTTATTCATGAATACAAGAACTTGTAGGGCTTGATAATTATCTTTTGCTTTATCTCATTTGGTTGAAGCAGAGGATGAAGAAGACAATAAGCAACCATTTCCAATGAAGGTCTTAAAACCGTGGCAATTACGGTAAAGAACTCAAACATTCTTATGGGATGTGGTAAAGATTCTCTTATGGGATGGACTCACTAGTTCTAGCAAGGGTCGACGTCGACCCTCGAAAAAAATGAGATTTTGGATGAAATATTCTATTTGCTGGATGGTTCACTAAAGTGTTTGTTTTGGTTCATTAGCCACATAAAGTGTTTTTTTTTTTTGGTAAAATCATCTATTTAAAAAAATAGAGTAGTCATCAAGTGCATGCATCATGCACTGGGCTTATGTGTTCATTGACTGTGGGGCCCACGGACGCCCCACCTAGGGCTGGGATTGGGGGGATATGGGTGGGCCTATCTATCAACGGAGTTTGGGGCTCATTTGATATGGAATCCTGTTCTTTTTTTTTTTTTTTTTTTATAGATTTACACACCAATATCAGTTTTTCTTAGTTATATACGTTGAATGCACCAATATCAATGTAATATCTTTAACTATACAAAATTTCAATTAGAAGTCCCTCTTATAGAGACAATAAAAAATCTCAAATCTGCAATTTTTTTTTACAAATTCTTCACCGGTTATAAATCCTTATTTTATTAAATGATAAAAAGCCATCACTTTTTTATTTCGGTTTTCGCTCTTCTTTTATGTTCTCTTAAGCCTATTTGTTTAGAAGAGTTATGAAAATTCTTATATGGGAGAATCCTGAGAACCCAAATGCTACATACTACAAGTAGAATTCTATTTAAGCGCCTCAAGCATTTGGAATGCTGAAATTTTGAAAATTCATTAGACTTAAAAGTGCATTTTCATGTGATTTAGAATTTTGAATTCTTGCAACATCAAGAATTCAGAATTGTCAATCACATGAAAAGGCACTTTAAATTCTTATGAATTACCAAAATTCCAGCATTTCAAATGTTAGAAGGTTGAGCATTTAAAAATCCACTTTAAAGGGTAGTTTTTGAAATTCTCACAATTCTTGGAGATAAGAATTCCCATAATTATTTAAAACAAAAAATCCAAAAACCAGCATAAGATGTCACTTCGTATCATAAATCTCCAGCAAATCCAATTACTGTTTACAAAGCGTTCAAGTTCTACCCTTCACCTGACTTCACTTTACTAGTGAAGTTAAGTTACCAAACAGGTGAGGAAAAATAAATTTATTTTTCTCGCGCCATTGAACTGAACATGTGTACAAAAAAAACCTCTTCTCAAACAGTCCAAAACTAGGGTTCTCCATTTCCGCTCTTCCAAAAATCTGGCCGTCCATTTCCAACTCCAAGTCACTGGCCACCTCAATCAAGGGCCCTGATTGAAGGAGGAAGAACCCTAATGTCTTTCATCAGTTGCAGGAGCAGAAGCATCCACGGATTCCTCTCTCTCCTCTCTCCCTCTCTCTTAGACAAGAAATCCCTTCTCTTCTATTCATCATCATCATCATCATCATCTGAATACTCGAATTTCTATTCAGTCTCCTCCAAAAAAGAGAGCTTTGTTTATCAGAACGCTCTCAAATGCCGGCGACCGCCCACAGTACCGCAATATCGGATTCCGTTTCGGAATTCGGTTACTTTCATTGGTTCTGTGCTCTTTCCCGTGAAGAAATACTCCAGTTGCAGTGTCGACAGTGTTTGGACGATGCTAGAGGTGGAATCCCCTGGCAAATCAAAACCCACCTTCAAGTAAGAGGATTTTAAGCAATTGTATTGTATTGGGTTTCTCTGAATTTGGTGTTTTTTTTTTTTTTTTTGAGGTTGTGATTGCAGATTCTTGAGCTTTTGTTGGGTTTTTGGTGTAAGAGGAATTGTTTGTTTATGGCCATATTAGCTTTTTTATCCGGGTTGGATAAAGGGTTTACAGTTTACCATTAGGGCCTGTTTGTTTGCACAACAATACATGGGAATTGAAAACATAGGATTAATGCTATAATTGGTTAAAAATGAAGACCGAAGGTGATTTTTTTTTTGTCTGGTTATTCATTTCTCATTTTTCTTTGATTCTATTTGCATAAAAGAAGAAGGTTATTTGATGCTCATATTTGAGAATTCACTTTTTGTCTTCATTTGTAACCACTTACAGTAAAAATCTAATGCATTCCTTCTATGTATTTTAGTGCAAACAAACACTAAAATATTAAACCCCAAAGCTATTTTTTTAAGGATTACAGAAATTATATCCTCAAATATTAGGAGAAAAAGGATAACCCATGAAGGAATGGATCCACAAGAGCTATAAGCGCACGTGTACGCACACACAACAAAAAAAAAGAAGACCCCGGCTAGACTAAAATTAAACCACATTCCCCCCCTTCTGAGATCATCTTTGGTCACGAATGATGTATCACATATGATAGAAAGTTAGAAACTTTGCATTTGTTTGGGGTGGTTAACAAATCTTTAGTTTGATTGAGGATCTAAAAGGCCAAAAGAAAGAAATTGCCATGGCACATCTGCTTTAATATTTGCTGGAGAAATTGCATGGATGGAATCTGCTTCAACTAGCACTGGCCCATGAAAATGAGCAGAACTTAGATAATTCTGGCCGGCCTTAATTGCATCACATGTGGATAGTCCTCAGAATTATCGAGCTTGAAATAAGTCCTAATATAACAACAATCTCGATCACCAGGAAATGGATCCCATGAGAACAGATTGAAGGTCTTGGGTTGCCATGGAGATTTAAACTTTAAGGATCATAAAACTCATCTGCTGCCTAAATTCATGGTAGATTGGTACTTGTAGATCTACCAAAAAATAACTTGAGGGTTTGGACCATTTAGCAATTAGTATCTGGCACTTGTCCTGCAGTCCCATGATTGGTACACTTGTCAGCCATTCATAAGTATCCGATCAATTAGTCGACTTTGGTCAATCAAGAAAATTTAGACTCTGTAGAAAAAGCATAATGAAAAGAGATGGTTAGAAATATCTGGCAGTGGGGAAAAAGAAAAGAGCATTTGTCCATTCCTGATGATGTAGGCTAGATTGTTAGATAGTGCTAAACGTCCCACACAATTCAGACTATTGATGATTCTCCCAATTTCTCTAAATTCATGTAAGCAACTAGAGTTATATGGTATGAGAATTTTATTTTCTTTTCTGGGCTACATTGGATTGGCAGTAAAGTAGTGTGAGTCTAACCTAGAATACCAGTGATTGTCCCTCTGTTGTCTCTGGAAAGAGTGAGGCGCCTCTGTCACTCAGCTATCGGTGTTCGACATATGGTAAGATAGGGTTTGCATTCAAGTAAAACGATCTAGTTTGAGCTGCCTGCACGCTCGTATGGTGTAGGCTGTAGGCTGCTTTTGGAGCCACCTGCATGAATGTCAGTACCTGGATGTGAGCCCCACTGTGGATTTGCATATGGGTTTTATTTTATCATCATGGCCTTCTAATGAGATGCTTCCGGAATAGGGGGATCCTATTAGTAGCCACTTTTGGTCAATATGCATTCCACATGGTTTGACTGTAAGTAAATGCTGATTTTTTACCTTGGGATTTAAATCTTTGGTCTCAGGACACAGAGCTGGTTGTATGCTTGGTTGTGTACTCGTAGAATCGGGAGTACTCATACCTATCTACTATAATGTTCCTATAGAAATAGCTTTGGCAATACTGGCCGCAGCGAGCAACCACTAGTCACATAGATTGTAGGGTGATAATTTTTGGACCATAAACAACCAGCATGAGAATATCCATTGGTTCATCTATTGAATCTATCTTAGCAGTTTTGCCATGTTTTGTTCTATGGTTTCTGTCTTTTGTGGGTTTACATCATAGAAGGAAACTCTTCACTTGGTTCCTTTTTTCCTCTTTTGAAAATAGTTTGTACTGATTTCTTTTCCTCATCTTTATATTGATCTCAGTCAATGGCTCTTGATGTTGTTAAGCAAGCTGACATTAAACTTTGAACAGGGTTTTACTTGAAATGAGGGGTGAGATGGCGGAAATCTCGTTGCAGCATTTGATGGAAAATGACTTTGTTTATGTTTCTGGTCGTTTAAATTCTTACACGAAGGTTGATTCAAGTGGTAGGGACATGCTATTTTACAAGGTGCCAACAATTGTTAATTTGTTAGCTTTTCCTTGGAGGAACTGTTTCTTTTTTCACCCCTTCACTGACACATATTGTCATCTAAGAACATTGGTGTATTCACTTTCTTTGGGCTACCCTGCAAGGATTGTAAACTCAGCCAAATTCAAGTTGACTCAATCTTGACCTTGAATGAGTCAGGTCCCATGGGACTCAGACCCGACTTAGTGAAAAGTAAAAAATGCTAAAAATGGAAACCTTGACCTGGCCTGACCTGGATCACTGCCACATCTAAGTCTAATTCTATATGGTACTTTAGTCCACAAGATGAAAAGCTTAGAAATGGATGCTAAGACTTGGAACCTTTTCTCTCAATGCCCGAAGTTCTAAAGAATGCCCCCATGCATATGACAAAACTTAGGTGTAGTATTGTTTTAAGCTAAGCTAGCCAGTGATAAAGATCTAGCTTTCAACCCATGATTTACTAGCTTTCTTTCACTTATGAAATGATGAAAATATGAAATGGCCTACAAGTTACTAGCTGAGGTGCGACTCAGACGAGTTGGGCCAATTGACCGAGTTGGTCCCCATTCCAGGGTTTTAATCCTTGCTACCTTGTTATTGTTTCACCTGTTTGAATTTTGAATCTGGCATTCAACATGTTCTCATCTGCTTGTTTCTTTGGTTATGTTGCCCTGAATTCGAAGTGAGAATTTATTTTCCATAATCACCCATCCTCCAGTTCATCATAGGAAACTAACTGAAAATTGATTTGAACTTCTACTTAAACAGGTCTTAAACAGTTGAGTCTAAATTTTTACAAACATACTACCTCATCCTCATGCTCATTACCTTGTCCCAACTACGTTGAGGTCAGCTATATGAATTGTGTTTTGCCATTCCAATCTATCCTGGACCAATCCTAGGATGAGTTACACTTTCTCATATCTATCCATACTACCTCCGTCCATGTTCTCTTTGGCCTACCCCTTTTCCTAGATGACATAGTCACTGGGATCGAAGGAACTTGTAGACAGTATTCAAACTGTCAATCCTCCTGCAATAGTGGATCTGGGGATCCATGGGATTTCTTTCTACTTTTGTGACAGAACAGTGGGTGAAGTGGTCGACCCACTCTAGGTTTTCAATCCCATACCATTACTACTTTACAAAGGATATTAAAGGAGGAAGAATAATGGAGAAGAGATGAAGAAACCAAAAGGGGAAAAAAAAACATCATTAAGGTTTTATTTTAATATGATTGACTGCTAAAAACTGCTATCCCCCACTGTCAACTGTTGCATACTTACAAATCCCATTGATTACTCTAGAGTACACAGTCAAATCTTTCCTCCCAATCACATTACAATTATTTACAATCATAGAGATGCCAGATTGATTTGGTAAGAAGCTTTAAATGACAAGAAAAATAAAAGGAAGCAATGGGTTTGCTAGGTAGATTGTCTAGAATAGCCTGGAAGATTTGATTTGTGGGTCCTACAGGGCCCACTTTCTGGGGAAGTGGGGCCCTATTGGTTTGATGATGCCCATTCATGGGCAACCCAGCAGACATTTTTCAAGTGAGTCAGGGCCCTCTATGATCCAGTTATTTTGGCCCAAACAAACAACCTGAGTGCTGTTCGTTTCAGAAAACTGGGTTTCTGCAATTTGCAGAAAACCACCCTTCAGTTTCAGAAAGTTAAAACAGCCCTCTTTTGATGATCAAGGAGCTGTTAGGGCGTCCCAGTTAAGCTGAACTTTCCACACATGCGTTTAGTCCCCAAGTGTGCTATCAAAGGCCTCTGGAAACAACATTGCATGGCCCACATGTGATCTTTATGATTTTCATCGCGATCCATGATGTAGTGCGGACCTCGCCCAATCCAACTAGGCCATCCCTTGACCCATTTGTCAACCCGGTCCACTGGGTTCAGCCCACAGGTCCAATTTGATTGAGAGTTATTGTGGACCACTATTCCTATTTCTATTTTCTGTTGTTAATTGATTAGGATTGCTAATTTCTAAGTTTCCTCTTTTATTTAGGTTTTTTTAATTAATTAGGAAAAATCACTTGCTAAGGGAGAAGTTTGATCCTATATATAGAGGACTAACCTCATTGTAATTCATGCTTATTTTCAATTAAAAGCTTTCTTTTCAGCTTTCTTTTCAATTATGGCGTTTTCCATTATCTTGAGTATGCCCTAGTGCTTGAATACTTCTCTGGATTTGATTAATCCCATGGGAGATTGATCTATTTTTCGATTGAGGATCCGAGGCTACGCCAATCTGCATCACTTAAGGGGTTATCAACCTGCATAGAGAAACTTAGTCTTCCTCATCGGTGTCTATGTTGGCATGTGTTAGACAGGTCAAAACTATCTCAAATGGGTCTCTCTTAATTTATCACCTATTGATGCTACCCCTAAATGCTCTTGAATGTACTCATTTTTTATTCTTTCTTTTTCTAGTTGACCACATATCTATATCAACATTCTCATCTCTGCTACACTCATTTTTGCATGTGTTGTTTCTTGATTGGTCAACATTCTATTCCATTTATAACTAGTCTAATTGCTATTGTGTAAAGTTTTTCCTTCGATCTTGTTGGTATACGCCAATCACAAAGCACTCCTTAAGTTGGTCTACACTTCACCCATCCAGTTCTCATTCCTATTTTCAAGATCCTCCTCAATTACCCATCCTTACTAATTATGGAGCCAATTACCCATCCTTACTAATTATAGAGCCAAGGTATAAGAAGGACTCTCTATGGTACATCTCGAGCTTCAATTCTCAGAAGAGTTATATCTCTCTACACATTCCCACTGAAGTTAGGCTTTGTATAATTTATTTTAAAGGCCTTTCATTTTAAACCCTTTTGCATCTCTTAAGTTTCGCATTTTTCCATTTCACAATTTATTCACCAACACTATATCATTTGCAAACAATACATTAACGTAATTTCTCTTGAATGTGAGCACTGAGCAGTTAACTCTTCAACAATCCATGTAAAGAGGGGATGACTTAAAAGTGACCCTTGATGCAAACCTATGGTCATTAGAAACTCACCCGTCGCTTTACAAGTAGTTCTCATAGTCATCACTGCTCCATCATACATGTCTTTAATGATGTCAATATAATCACTTTTCGTTGAAAACCCACCAGTTGAAAACTCTAGGCATCCTATCGTAGGCTTTCTTTACATAGATGAAGACTATATGAAGATTTTTCCTCTTCTCTGCATTTTTCTATTAGCTATCTAAGTGAGAAGATAGCTTCCATAATTGACTTCCGTGGTGTGAAACCAAATTGATTTTCAAATATCTTGGTATTTAATCCAAGTCTTTGCTCCGTCACTCTATCCCTTAGTTTTAGAGTACAACTCATAAGTTTAATCCCATGATATTTGGTGCAACTTTATATATCTCATTTTTTCTTGGTACTAGAATACTTCTTATCTATTGATCTACTGTTTTCTTTTTTTGTCCTTGATATCTGATTGGAGTGCCAAGTAATTAAACCCATCCATTTTCTCCTAAGCATTTCTAAGCGTCTATCGGGTTTGGCTCTTTGGCTTTTCTGTCTTTATTCTTGCTAATGCTTTCTTCACTTCTGCTACCATAATTAGGCAGTAGAATGTATGTCCGGCGAACGAAGTATTCTTTCTCATTTGTAAGCCTTCTATAAAACCTTCATTTTGAAGTTTGTTAAAATATTCTCTCCACTTTTCTTTAGTACCATCATCGTTCACTAAAACCTTTTTATCATTGCCCTTTATATAAATATGACATGATTTAAATACTTTTCCTTTCCATCGTTTATGTGAGCTTGAAAATACTTCTCTTCTTCTCTTGTTCCTAACTTATTATATATCATCATATGCTTTGGACTTGCATCACTTAACTACTTTCTTAACTTCTTCTTCTTTTTTATTTTTTTTGCCTTCTTATGTACATTTCACAATTTTCTGTATTTCTATTCATTGCCAAACTTTGCAGTAACTTCTTTTTTTTTCTCTCTCTTGAGTAGCTTCCCAAACCATTATACTCTACCACCAATTTTTTTTTTAATCATAGTGTCTTTTACCTTTTAACTGTCCAAGCACCTCTTTTGCAACACTTTTAATACAATCAACCATTTGGGCCTACATCACTGTAGTTTCTTCCTTTCCCCTCTTGATCACTTTATGGCCACTGAAACATTTAGTTAATCAACATGAATGTTGGTTTTGGATGAAAATTACTTGTAGGGTGCTTTGTAGGATATTCTATGCAATTCCTCTGCATTTTACCTTATTGTAAGCCAGAGTTTCAAATATCAAATTTCATTTGCATCTTGAAAATTTTCTGGATTCACTCATATCATCTATATGATCTTTTTTCCTCATCATAGATCTGAAGGCGTGCAACGTATCTAAGGATTTGGTTAAAGGATAGATCAGAATGGAGAAACAAAATTCATGTAGCCAACGCCAACATAGTTGAGACAAGGCTATGATGATGATGATTTGAATTTTTTTTCGTTTGATGGTGGTGATTTGAATTTTCTGTCATTCTCCTTCTAAGATGGCTGGAATTAAGGAGGTTTTCTTTTTTTTTTTTTTTTTTACGGTCAATTTTTTTAATGGATGGGAAAGAGATTATAGATGTTTGTTGGTATTTATCTAAGAATATCCGTGTGACTAATTATTACTCTATCTCTCTAGTTTCCTTTGTGAGGCAATTTCCTTAAATTCAATCATTCATTGCAGGTAATTGTGAAGGAATTCAACTATGTTAAACATAATAATCAATGTCGAACGTTCCAGAAACCTGAGGCCTTAAAGCTAAAATCAGTGTCCACATCTAGTGAGTTTCTTATGCTCTCTTGTTTGTGATTTAAAAAGTTTATCAGCTCAAATTTGTGTAGCTATTCTGTCAATATTGAAACTTACATATGAGATTACTTTTTTTCCTTTCCTTTTTTTTTTAAAATCCAGTCCATACTAGCAGGTTAGATTGTTCGCACGGCAGTTAAGTCAGAATGACTCAATCTTCTTATAAAACTGAAAAACAGAGAATTTGACCACCTAAATGATGGAATTTCTCCATGAAAATCACCTCAAATCACTCTTGTAGTTTGCCACGTCAATATCCATTGTCCTCATTGATAGCTCTCCATCAATCTTTAATAATTTAAAATCTGATGGTTGAATTAAGAGTTACTGCCATTGCTATTGTATGTTAGGGGGTGTGTGCCGAGCGTCCTGCTTTGTTATGTTTCCATGAGTTGACTCTCCATATAATAATAGCATGTGATCCATTCTACATCAGTCTCTTTCATAAAATCCCTATCCATGTGGCCTTTGTGTCTAGCCACCCAAGTGTACACCTTATAATAGGGTGCAGGGCGCACCTATAGGTGAGGCACAGATCCCCCTTTTGTTAATGCCTGGAATCTAGCGTGCCTTCGACTCCATTGATCTGAAGAGAAGAATAATGGTGGATTTGCATTTAAGTTGAAAAGTTTGGTTTGTTGTGCAGCATGATCCAGTGAACTGCCTAAAATTGTGAATTGATGCCACAATTTGAAAGGAATTGTCAATTGGATTTGACTGGAATCTGACTCTACTAATAGGTCTGCGAATGGACATTCCAGCTATAATTAGTTGCATATTTCAAAGTAAAGTGTTAATGCTTTCTTTGTTATATTTTACGAATTATCTTTTTTTGAAGTGGATATTTTACAAATTATCTCCAACAACAAAATTGAAGTGCTTCTCATAACTCATACCTGATGCAATTTTAGGTGCATTGGATAGTCAAATGGTGGAGACGGTCCGCCTCCATTTGTGGCAGGTTTTTTTTGCTAGCCCACATGAATGGTGGGACAACAGAGGGAGGAAGCTATATCCCAGTTCTCCAGATTTTAAGCATAAAGATACTGGCGAGCGCCTGTGGATCATGCCGAATGATCCTCCTTGGGTTACAAAACAGCTTCAATTGCTTGACTCTAAAATAACAGAAAGAGGGCAAGGTGGTCTTGGTAGTGCACGGTCTCGCTTGTCCATGTGGGAATATGAGGAATAGGTGCATTTTTACATATACATGGAGATTCTGAAATTATCATGGCATGAAAGAAAAGGTTTCGCAGCCATTTCTCCTTTTTAGGGGAAGGACAGGGTGGGTGTCAAGGGGCCCATAATAGGTGAATATTTGTGGAGCCAATTGCAGTCTTTAGTGCATCTCATTATCTCCTCAAAGGATACCAAGAGGCTTGTGTGTTTCAAATCTGATATAGCAATCTATTACTGCTGCTCATGTATATAGAGAAAGGAGGACAAGCTAGAGAATGAAACTTAAAACCCATGACTGCAAGGTTCGTCATTGTGCTCGACGGCATTATATTCTTAGAAGACTCGTGTCAAGATATTCTCGTCGTCCGGACATGTGTTTATATAATTTATCCATTTGTTTTATCCTTGCTCCGTTATGAAACCATTCAGGATACTATTTGGTTTATCTTTGTGAAAGAATCACGATGCACCCACAAAAGGAAATGTGTGGATAGCTTTGATGTGTTTGTGCATGTGAGACTGTAGCTAGCATTCATTATAAAGGATCCATTGTTTTCAAGCATTTTTTTAGTATCCTTGATGAGACTGGTATGACTTTTATATAGATTACTGTTATCTGTTCCAGAATTATTAGCCAAGGAAACCTCTATCAAGTAGCTCTGTAGAGAGAAAAAATTGTTGGGTTTTGGGTCTCACCAATGTATTGTTTGTTGAGCTACATGGGGCGAATGGTTTTATTGATTCAACACATTGATATGATGGTCCCTACCTTGCATGTGGGATGATGCCTTTGGAATCTCCCATTGTGGGAGGTCCTGATCTTTTCATTGGTGGTGGCATATGGTTGCAGCAATAGGGCTGTTGAATGGATTAGAGGGCCAAAATATTGGAATGCTGGGATCTCCAATTTCCACATGGAATGGGGTGCCAAAAAAATAAAATAAAATACTACGAGTGTGCTGAGTGCTTGGACCCCAAAATTGTTGTGTGAACCAATTTATACTAGAGCTCCACTCTAGCAGTACAGCATGGGAGCCCCAAGTGCATTAGTATGCCTTGTTCACACTTGACTCTGCAGTAACTGTCTCCTACGGCGACATGGAGCCCTAAAACCTAATATGAATGCTTAATGAGTTAAAAAACAGAACTAGGTTTGATTTACTAAGAAGAAAGAATCAATTTAGGACAACTGTTATAAAAATATTTTCTATTTGTTTCCTTTTCATGTAAGGTCGACTGCATCGGTCAAGAATGATCAATTCAAATCTAGACATATGAGGTCTACTTTGTAATGATTTAAACCGCTCAAAGGATTTGCCCACAAGTGTTATACCAAAGTAGGGCAATTATAATAAAAGATCAAGTCATTGTTTATGCACTCGAACTGTCAATTTAATCCTCCACTGTATGCTCCAAATTTTTAGACCAATTGGGGTAAGTTTGACCACCGAGGGCACATGTGAAAATTAAGACTAACTTGCATTTGGCCAATATATGAAATGAACTGAAGATCGAAAATGCCTAGGGATCGATCTCTATGCAGGTGTTTAAGATAAGATAGCCTTTTGGGGTGTCTTGCCTTTCACACTATTAACACTAAGAAAAGGCGAACTATTTTAACAGTCTTTTAGCGTAAGATTCAAAATATGGGCAATGTTTGGAGTGCCCTAGATAACTTTTGAGCAAATCAATATTTTATACTCATATTAAATATTCAGATACAGGTAATGATATCAACCAATACAACAGATAAGTCTAATAATTTCGTCCTAATGACCTGAGATCCAGTACTTATCATATCCGACCTGCTAATGCTACAAAATATTTTGAATTCTTAAACATGTTCAAAATATTTTTACTTTATATAAGTTCACCTCAATAGGCCTCATATATCTAATAACCAAATCATATCTGGCCGGGCCGACACACCAATCAAAATTGCAAGCTTGAACCATGCTTTTATATAAAAACTCCTACATCAATGATATAAAAATGTAGCAGCCCTCTTTTCATATGATTATTCTTTTGTAACACTAATCATATGTTGTACAGTAACCAAGCACTCCAAATTGACTTTTAAATGTCCTATTCTTCCAAATAGATTATAGGGTCTAATCAAATATCCAAGTCACTCTATGATGCTAGTAAGCCTAGTATAGGGAGGAGCAACTAACAAAGACTTTAATCAATCTTCTTGTTTCTATTATGTACTAAACTGGAGCAGGCTCATTTTGTTATTATATCTTGGTTTAAACATGTTGATTATGTCAATGGGATGTTGAGTATCAGTAATATCCCTTTTATGCCCTAATCTTTGATGATTATATATGGTCCTGAGCTTCAGCAAACAGATCCCAGAAAGCCCAAAGGACCCGAACTGAAAAAAAAAAGGCGTCGGTCCAAAATTTTGACCCGTTTTAAATCGGGTACAAGTCTATGCAATTCATTGGACCCTATAAAATTTGGTTTGGGCTTAGGTCCAGGTTCATGCCCGAGGACCCACATCCCCAATGTGTCTATTTTCCATGTATATATGTTGACGTATGTTGAATAATATTCTAAAAGTATATAAGTAAGGCAGTTAATGGGCCAGCTCAGGTCAGAAACACTTGTGTCCAGGACTGAGTCCATTTATGATTGAGGATCCTAGGTCCAGGTTGGACACTGGTCCTAGACCTTGTATCTGACTGTGTCTGTTTTGAGAATGAGCAGGCCTAAGTCCACCCTTTCATACCCGTACACAATCAGATCCAGATCTGGGCTTTGTGATCAGTTATGAATTGATATCAATGACAAGGAAATCATAAATATCCTTTTCCATTTGGAGATTTTATGTTTTATGTTAGTGTAAGTTTAGTACATAGGCAATATATCCATATAAAATATAAACACGCGTAATGAGAGTCACCCTTCAGACCTAGATGCATGTCCAGGCCAGCCAAAATATACTAGAATCCAAGCCTGATCTTTGGCATAAATCGTTGGTTTACAACTTGAAATCTTCCAAAGTTCTTTGTATGCTTGTTGGATCTCTTGCTCTTTTTAAGAGTCTAAAACGCCTCATATTTCAAATTTCTTTCACTATTTTTGCCTCTTATAGTGTTGTACTACAGTATACAGAGTCAGTTTTCAGATTCAATTGTTCATTTTAGGATGCAGTGTGTGTATATATATATATATATATATATATATAGATGCTTAGTAATCTGTTATCTTTTCTAAGTACATGATGGGATGAATTTCTGGTGCACCTTAGTGCTTTGACATCTCACCACTCAAACGACCATGTGTGATAAGACAATGGGCGTGACCACAGTTTGGTAAGTGCTTTTTATTACAGTTACCCCCACTCAACTTAGATAGTACTATGTCATAGGGCCTAGAACTTGGTTTTTCTACTAAAGTTGTCCCCCACAATTTGACTGTTTGGGCCAGTTTGGCAACTCTACTAATAGAGTAAAGTGAAGTAAAGTTATTTTTGAAGAAAGAATAAAATATAAGTGGGTTATGATGGTATTTAATTCATTCTTAGTTGTTTGTTATTGAATCTTTTTGACTTTTTGTATGAGAAAGTGAAGTTTTTTTTTTTTGTATTTTAGTGGATAAAGGTAGTTGATTTTTTACTTTTTTTGAAAAAGATGGAGGGATTTTTGAATTAAAGCGCTTTTGATGTGACATCTTGTCTAAAAAATAGAGGCTTTGTTTGACTTTTACTTTGTCAGTAAAGTGCCAAAAGGTTTAGAAATTTATGGTTTTACTGGAGTTACACCCTCTTAACTTGAAATTTGAAAGTAGCCAGCTTGAATGTAAGCCGTTGGTACTGAAGAAGGCCCGAGCTTCAGCTGTTTTTGGTGATCATATGCTAATTACTACACCTTGAACAAAAATGTCGAAACATTTGATGACAATATTAATACTCCAACTTGTAAGACTTATATGAGCATCCAACAGAGGTCAATCAAGAGTCTAAATGCTTGAACCAGAGAATGTTAGATAGAAGTCCATCACGACCCCATAATCATAACCACACATTATTGATATCATGGGCCTACATGATGGTTGACTTTGTAAATCATTTTCTTCTTATGCTTAGATTCATTTTAAGAAGCCCAATCAAATAAATATGAGTAAATCAGCGAAAGGTCCCTCTAAACAGTCTGGCAAGGCCTCCAGTCCAAAAACTTTTTCTCTAAGGTCTATAGTCTATATAATTGGACATATTTTGGCGATAGGTCCCTACACATGACACATCAAATATTTTCATCTGTGGTTTGCCCTTTCAACTGTTTTAAGTATAAAATTTCCCCTCCTCTCAGGGCAAGGTTCCTTCATTCTTTTCTGGCATACCTTTGTTCCAGTGAGTGTGGGATTCTGGATCCTCCATGTAGTGTCTTCTCCATCGCAGGGCTCTGTTGCAGAAGGCCATTGCGGTAGACGAACAGAGGAATGGACTTTCTGGTCGCTGAACGCAGACCTAACAGAGGTCTCGATTCCCAGGTTGCAGTACATTGGAGAAATCACACATGATTTTGGACTCCTCACTGCCAAGATCTCAGCTGGGGCAGAATCACAATCTCTGCTCTGGTTGCAAACATCAAAGAAAATAGAGGATCCGGGCTCTCTGCAAATCGAAAAAAGGGGGTGCAAGCGCTGCCTAGTCGCTGTCTCCATAGGAGATCGTCGCCCCGTCGTTGCAAGCAGAGGACCGACCGGATCAGTGGGCCAATACCACTTCTCTGGAACCCAGAGAAGATGGGCACTACTCAACCGACATCGTCGGAAGAACAGAGAATTTGGATTCGACCATTACTGTAGATTATCTGAAGATCCGGGCTCGCCCCACCAGAGAAGAGGAAAGACAATAGTAACTCTGACGTTGCCGGAGTAGATCGGAAGGCACTCTGCTGCACATCGGAAGCCAAAAGACAGTCGTCGCCAGTGCTAGAGTCGCTGGAGAGGAAACATGCTGCAGTCTCTTTTTCCTGTTATCGCCGCAATCGGAGAAGAAACACTAGGCGTAGTTGTCTCTGTTGTAGAAGCAGAAGGAAGAAGAAGAGTAGTTGTGCTAGTCCCAGGCCAGCGTCCAGTTCGGGTTAGGTCTGACCCGACCCAGAATCAAGCCCCTCTTCTCGACGATCTCGTGATCAGCAGTAGATCTGTAATGCAGCAAAGAACCCTTTTCAAGATCTGATCCGACCTCCTTCGTGGTCCATTGATCTGATCTCCTCCGTCCTCCATTGATTTGCAAATTTATTTGAGTTTTTATCGAATTTATCTGAATTTTGAGATTTTGTCAAATTTATTTGAGTTTTGGATAAATTTATCTGAGTTTTGGAACAAATTTATCTGAGTTTTGGACAAATCTAACTGAGTTTTTGAAAAATTTATTCGAGATCTGTACAAATTTATCTGAATTCTGAACAAATCCATCTGAGTTTTTGAAAAATATATCTGAGTTTCTGACAAATTTATCTCTATTATGGAAATCATGCTTATTTTTTGGACAAATCTAGATGAGGCTTTCTGTGTTTTTTTACAAATTTATCTCAGTTTTTTGGCAAATTTATTTGCATTTTTTGAAATAAATTTAATTGAGTTTTGGCAAAAATACTTGAATTTTTGGATTTTTTTTTTGAAATTTGAAAATTTGGTTTATCTTAGTTTTGGCAAATGTATTTGTGTTTTTTGAAATTTATTTGTAAATAAGAATTTTATTTACATCTTTTGAAATTTATTTGCATCTTTTGAAATCTATTTGCATTTTTTGAATTTTATTTGGATCTTTTGAAATTTATTTGCGTCATTTGAAATTTATTACTATATATTTTGAAATTTATTTGGATCTTTTTTAATTTATTCATGTCTTTTTATTTACATCTTTTGAAATTTATTTGCGTCTTTTGAAATTTATATTGCGTCTTTTGAAATTTAGTTACATTTTTTAATTTCATTTGTTCTTTTGAAATTTAGTTGCATCTTTTGAAATTTATTTATATTTTTTGAAATTTATTTGGATCTTTTGAAATTTATTTGCATAGTTTTAAATTTTTCTGTGTTCTTTGAAATTTATTGCTTTTTTTGAAATTATTGCTTGTTTAAAAATTTATTTGCGTTCTTTTGAAATTTTTTGGAATTTGTTTATGTTTTTTAAGCATTTATTTAAAAATCTCATTAATGGAATTTAATTAATCATGACTAATTAAATGGTAGTTGACCATTATTTATGATATATCCCACTAATCATGGGATATGATTTAAAGAAAGGGTAAATTAGATATTTTTGGTCTTCAAATTTGGAAAAAAGGACCTATCGCTCTATGAAAAAAGATTATAGATCTACGGCCATAAAGTGAAATGTTCAGGGACCTATCGCTGAATGCCCCAATCAATATTTAGCATTGACTAATTCTAAATGGTGGGGTTCTGTGTCCCTCTTTCTTTCGCACATATATATGCTTGAAACCATCCATTTCACACAATGGAAGTAAGGAAAGCAAGAATTGAGGAAATCCTTATCTTGATTTATTGTTGCAAAACCATCTTAGAACTTACACCATTTAGATGTAACACAACTTCCAGATAACAATCCATTGAACAAGTTATGCATTATATGGATGTAATGCAACTTCTTGATTGCAATCCAAGAAAACTCAAATGTAAATCCGTCCTTTTGTATTATCTAGATATTGTTCTCATTGTAATTCTTTAATCTAAGTTGATGGTTCTTCATTAATTGAGATCCTTACAACCACATGCATTTGTAATTGTATTTATATTTGTATTTACTTTTTTTCACAGCAATTCTTTAATCTAAGTTTAGTGTTTGTTATTAACGGCGTTAAGCAATTGTGTAGATGACAAAAATAAAAAAAATAAAAAAAAATGGTGGGGGGGGGGGGGGGGATAGGCTCCTATATGATCAAGATAATCACATATAAGAAGCCATAAGTCATGGAGTGGTATATCCCGAACCACCTTTCCATTTATATTAAAATAGGTCTTCATTTGTTTAAATTCTAGTCATTTTAAACCTGTAACATTTTATAATTTGACATGAACTCAGTTTTTATAGGTGCATCCTGACAAATCTCGATAGAGATAAATGGGTGCTAATATAAATCCAAATGGAATGCGCTGGGCAATCAGGGCTGCATCTTCTTGCACAAATGGGTGAAATCATGATAGATCGTGCCCTCACATCGGGTTTATTTGAGAGGTGGCACCCAAAGACAAATTCTCCATCTAGCAAGGTTATCGTAGAGGACATGTCTTATATTTACGACCTACATGTCGATGATCCTATCATAATTGGAAGAACATTCCCCAACTCTAGGTTGCTGGAGATATGTCTAGATGTACTTGGAAGGGCGCCCCAACTAGGTCCGGATGTAAATGGCATAAATATTAAATTTACATAATTAAAAGATAATTTCAGACCATTAACAAAGAAGAAGAAAAACCTTTTAAAGGACGGTGAGATTTTCAACAGGAGGGCATGCCTTTGTTTTGTGTTGGCCAAATTATGTCAAACCCATTGGGTGCAAGAAGATTGGATTATTTCCTTGAGCTTTTTAAGGAATTTAAGCTTTGTGCTTGGGCCCCGCATCTTTCTTGCCAATTTGTAAAAGATGTTGGCAAAGGGTGTAAAGTGGGACAGAGAGAGGGAGGAGGGAGGAGGAGAAGAGGTAGAGAAGGAGGTTGGCAAGAAAAATAGCCCGAGTCCAAAGAAGTTTAAAACCTTAAATGGCACTCTACAACTTTTATAGGTGATTATTTTACTATGAACTTATTTATGTTGTTCCTGTAATGTAGGGGGCCTAACATGTGAGATTCATCTTTTTGTGCAGATATTGGCTTACTCGTGGACGTCGGTTCAGTGGCGTTCAAAACCGAATGCGAATTAGACAAAATGACATCAAATTCCCATTGATAAGGACTTGGGAAGTTAGGTTTAAGGATGCTAACGCCGTGACCACATTGAAGAAGAACCCGACAATAACTTAACAATATGGCAATCGACGGTGTAAGTACATCAATAGGCTTTACCCATTTACTACATTTGATGGAATACTACGTGAAGACTCTTACAGTTCAACTTCTAAATTTCAGTTCGATCGGCAACCATATGTTGAGAATGAAAAAAAAAAAACTCTTACAACATATTCCTAGAGTTGACTGCGATCTTTTTTCATTCGCAATAGTCTTAACTTTTTTCTGAATTGTTGAGCGAACACAGGCCGTGTCATGAAATAATTCGGTCTCAAGCAAGTGCTCCACCTTTCAACACATAGTTTTTAAGGGGAACATACCTAGAATGTTCAAGTTGTTCGCTTGCATTGTTTGGACTTATGGAGACATTCAAATTTAGCCCATTTCTATCATTTCTTGATGCTTTGAATATTCTCTTGATATCATTAGCAACTTCTAAAGTAACCAATGAAGATACGTGGTCATTGTGATGAAGGTACTTCATACTTAGATGTTTAATATTTGTATCCTAATAGATGCTCCGAGTAATTTGTTACCGACGAACCATATGTTATATCCCTAGATATATATTTCATCTTTTGTCTTCCACTATTGTACATTAGATGGATAATATCAAAACCAAACTCTCTATTATAGTGGAGTATGACTAAAACCTCTTATCAAACATGCTATTGATACAAAAAAGAAAAGAAAAGAAAAGAAAGAGGAAGTCATTTAGGGGTCGTTTGTCTTTTATGCGTGGGATATGTAAATACAATTTACACATGTAAATGATGAATATTCAAATTTTAAGTATGTAACATTTACACATGCGTTTCTTTTTACAACGTTTGTCTAATAACACTATTTTCGCATCATTTACACATGTGGTTCATTTTTCTATGTTTGTTTCAATGATATGCATATATATATTAAACGATTTTATAAATCATACTTATTAATCATTAAATTATATTCTACTATAATGATATGAAAAGGAAACAAAAAAAGTCTAATTTATATCAAAGTTTTCATTTGCATTTTAGATCCTTAAGAAAGAACATGTCTTTCAATATGAAATATACTTTTCAAAAATATACATTTCTATCAATGATCACCTTAAAAAAAATACATTTCAACATGTTTGGTTAAGGAAATATAAGTTTATAGTAAGACGGTTAAGAAAAATAGGATTATTATTAATATTTTTATTAATTAATATTAGTTCAATGTTATCTTAATTCATTATTCAATTTGCATAAAATTTAACCCATGCATCTCACCGGCTTTTTGTTAATATTAATCAATTATAGAAATAGATTTTATAAACTTTTTTTTTTTTTTTTTTTTTGTATAGCAAGACAAGAGAGAGAAATAGAGAGGTTACCTTAATAAAAGGGGACGAGATGCAGGGAGGGTTTTCATTCATTGACGCATCTTTTATTATTATTTTATAAATGCGTTGGAAGGGGGTTTCGAACCAAGAACCTCTTTGATGGAAACGCCTCTTTTATTATTATTTTTCTAAATGCGTTGGAGGGGGGTTTCGAACCCAGAACCTCTTTGACGGAAATTGCCCCAAAACCAAACCGTCCGCCTCCAACGGATATTCTTTGAAATCACTTTTGGCTTGGTATTCTTTTTTCCCACCTGAACAGGTGTTCAAATCTTGGTGTGAAACCATTTACACATTTGATTTACACACAAGATGCATAAATACTTATAGACAAACATGACTGATGAGTAAATACTATGCATATTCACCATTTACATACATAAATGGGTGTAGAAAAACGACCCCTTAGGTAGTATTAGCAATAATAATAAGTATGTATTTTTAAACAATGACCGTAGAGTTAATAGGTATTGTTAAACAATGCTAATATAGAAATGTTTGCATTGACTAATATATATGTGTATGTAATCTAATGCCCATTTTTACATCCCTTAAAAAGGATGTTCCTCTAGGGTTTAAGAAAATAAAGAAATGAAAATGGCTGTGTGTTACATGGATGCTTTGACCTAGAGAAAATAATTCATAAAACAAAGATAAAGTAAATAAATCTAAGGCATATGACAATAAAAAAATGAAAATGGCCCCAAATGATACATGGAACTCAGGTTCTTGGACAAATAATACATAAAAGAAGGGTAATATATGCACCTATCTCTTTAATGGAATCCATCCACCTCTAGAATGGTATTAAAGTCGAAGGTGGAAGTTAGAATATAGAGTTTAAGAGAATAGTCGTCGGCAACCCAAAAAAGGTAGAGAAAAAAGCAGGATTGAGGCTTTATATAACGAATGAATGATGATATCATCACTCAGCTATCTATTGGTGATGATATCGTCGATCATTGATAAAGGCAAAAAAGTTAAAAAAAAAAAAAGAATAAGCAGAAGAAGAAGAAATTTGGCGGGAGGGCTGTTGCTATCACAAAGAAACTATTGGGGCCTTTTTGGTGCAGATAATATCTTAGATGGTTTTTTTTGTAAATTTCTCTAAATTTGGGTACGGTTACAGATGCTATAAGGTAAACCATAGTTCGTCTTGGGTACAGGTTTGGTCCCCTAAGGAAATTTTGGTTTCAGTCTAAAAATGTTCTGGTTTCAGTCCAAGTATGGACTGAATCAAATCCAACACATTTTGGATTCTTAAGAATATTAACTAAGGGTTCTTACAAGTAAAAACCCCTTATATTTGGATACAATAGTATCGGGTCTAAACATTTCATAGTAACCCTTGGAGGGACTTCCACCATCTTCTTCTTTTTTTTTTAACCTTTATACCCATATACGTTGATATGCACGTATGTTGAATATAAAAATTAGTATCAAACATGATATATGTTTGGCCTAGTTAATTACTACAATTAGCGTTCCAATTAGCTATAGTTCGCTTAGTCAAGATATTATTCAAGACCAAGCCTTAAAGTTCAGTTGTATTCCATATGAGTTGAAAGTGAGTTCACTTCATAAATAAATAATTTTTTTAAAATATTTGAGATTTTTTTTTCTAAAGATAAAGGACTGAAAAAAGCAAAAATTTCAATAATGAATCAATAAAGAGACGAACTTGGATTTTGTGAAGATCATGAATCAAGACCATTTGTTCTAAATGTTAGGCCAAAATCGAGTGAGGGTTTCAGCCATTTTTTCGATGCCATTTAGCGATGCCATTTTATCGATGCCATTTTATCGATGGCATTTATCGATGGCCAAAGTCAAGAGTCCTTTTATCGATGCCATTTTTTCTGGAGTCCCCCTAGAGAAAAAAATCCACATAATTAAGTGGGAAGAAATTTGCAAGCCCACCGAAGATGGAGGGTTAGGTATCCATGACGCCAAAGACAACAATTTAGCTCTCTTAACTAAAACATGTTGGAGATGTCGTGCTAATGAAGAACGCCCGAGTTCCAAGATCTTTAAAGAAAAATACTATCTAAATAAACCTTTATGGAAAGCCGACTTTAAAAAGGGGGAACTCGTGCTTTTGGAAAGGGCTTGTGGAACCAACTGATTTTATCAAGGATAGGGTCAAATGGATTACCGGGCATGGGGGGATTAAATCTCCATTTGGAGGTGCAACCGGATCCCTTCAGATGGGGGGCTTAGAAAACCTCTTTCAGACGTTGTTTGTCAGGACCTTGTAGTTAAAGATCTTTGGAATCCGAATAAAGCACAAATGAACAATTGATTAGAAATATTTTTAAAATCTTACTGACGTTGAGAATATCCTCAAAATTTATATTTCTTGTAATAGTAAAGATGATAGGAAAATCTGGCCCTTTGCGAAAGGGGGTGAGTTAACTTCTAGATTTGCCTATAGAATTATTCACAATGAAGCAGAGGGATTTCCAATAACCTATCAACTGGAGGTCGTATTGGCCCCTCCTTCTTCCTCAAATAGTTTTTTCCTCAAATAGTTCTTTCTTTGGTTAGAAGTGTCTTAATAATGTAGTCCAACTATACAAAATGGTTCACAATAAAGCTATCTTGAGAGATGCTCGATGCCCCACTTGTGACAGCTAGGAAGAATCCATCGAGCATGTTCTCTTTGAGTCCAAATCCACTGTTTCCAGGAAACAATCCAGATCCACTATTTCTGCGAAATAGTGAGATACCGTTTCGTCCAATCAAAATTAGCCAACTATGTAAAACCTTATGCCAACTAATGCACCCTCTCTATTTCTTTCTTTGAATGAGAAAATCAAGGAAGAGATTTTACACAGTTCGCTAATCTTCATTGGACAAAACATCTCTCTATTTCATAGATACATGGGATCCAGACTCTGTTCTCTTTATGTGTGACCATGCGAGGGCCACTTGGTTTGACTCTAATTTAGGAATGCTTTCTCATTCTAGTGATCCTATTAGAATTAGGGACTGGTGGATTGCTTTTTTGGATTTTGTGAAGGTCACACTAACCCACCCTCAAACTAAAGTTTGGGCTCTGACTCTATGGTGGGCTTTGTGGAAAAATAGAAATGATATCATTTTTAGCAGCACAAAAATCGAACCCCTCCTGTCACAACCCGGGCCCGAGTTACAATAATCCTCCCGAGCTGTGATTCCGTACTTACTTCCGTAAACTCTAAATTAACCGAAGTTAAAACATAATTCATAAGGGATAACATTCATCCATCCTGTCAATCATACGATTTGCGGAAATATACATTTAACTAAGTCAATTTCCAATTGTACAGTTCTATACAAAAGTAAAGTCTTTATACATGTATTGTCTTATCATTCACTTATCAATACTACATATTTAAATACAATATAGGTTGACAACTACACACTTTCTCAAAACATTACATTCAAAATCATTTCAAAAAAGAATTCACAAAATATTTCTAATCCATTTTCGCACTTGGATACCCATATCAAATGGTATTCCGTCCATTCCATTCGATCAATCTTCTTGGAGGAACCAGAGCGGTCTCCTCTGTTGCCGCTGGGGCCGCTGCTGGGCCGGCATTGACAATCGGGCCTGTAATGCCATTAATAACATTAGTGAACACGACGGTTTAACAATGTATAAACAGATTTCGTGATAGCACATGTTAATACATATACTAATGCATATAATAAATCTGTGTATTATATCAGTTCACAGTTCTACAATCAATACCCTATTTTAAACCATTGTACAATGACAGTACACAGACATTTAGAGTCAAGAAATAAGTCCACAAAACAAGGTCATTAGGTCATCATTTCATTAGCATTTGTGGACTTGATTAGGTTTAATTATACAAAATTGCACTTAATTTCATGATTACATGTATTTGGGGATATTTTTGGGAAAATGGTCAAAATTCATTGAATTGCATGATTTTTGTGAAATTAAGTTTTTCTCATTAAGTTTTTGGTTTCATCAATGCATATCTTGCTATTTTGGCACAATGTGCTATTTTTTGGAAAGTTGGTCATTTTGGTGCATCACTAGGCATATAGGGTCCCATACATGGTTCATAATTATTTTCTTACATATAATTAATGTTAAAATTGCCTCTTTCAATTTGTAGGAGAAAACAAGAAATGGGACCCTCATTGAAAAGCAATTGAGTAGGGACCACACTACACGCCCAAGGAGGAGCCCCACGTTGTTAGCATGCAAGTTTCCAAGATTTTGAGAAATTCTTCTTTCTATGTGATGCCAAAAAAATTGCGATTCTCTCCATCACTAAGATTTGAATTCAAATTCAAATTCAAGAAAGAGATAAAGATCAAGAAGGAAAGTAAAATCAAGAAAGAAGGGAATCTAAGCAAGTATTGGACGTCCACTAGTGGTCCACAAGCCTTGGACGTCCCACATATGGGAGCAAAAAAAAAAAAGTTAACATACAATCTGATTTTTTTGGAATCCATTTCATGTGTAATCTTAAAAAACCTTTTTAGGATTCAAAGATGGAAAGAATGGGACCACAAGACTATATCATTAGCAAGAAAAGTTGCCAAGATAGGAGGATTGCTTGGAGTTCAAACCAAGATGGAAGATGAGTCTTACCAAACAAGGAATATAAAAAAAATATATATAAAAAGGAAGCCAAGAAAGGGTTGTACGTCCAATGCATTATAGTTGGAAAACTTGGAGGCTCTCTTTTCATTCCATTCCATCCTCCCTTTCTCTCTAACCCCTTTCTTGTTCTTCTCCCTTCTAATTCTTTAGACATAGGTTGAGGGATCATGTTGAGAGAATGATTAAGAGAGGAGAATCTTAAATTTTTTTTGTTTTTGCATTTCAAGATCAAGAAATAAAGACACTACTTGGATTGATTCTGCGTGTTTATGTAAGTGATTTAATTTTCTTTTTCTGGTTCTTTTATGTGTTTT
Source organism: Persea americana (assembly GCA_029852735.1). Taxonomy (NCBI): domain Eukaryota; kingdom Viridiplantae; phylum Streptophyta; class Magnoliopsida; order Laurales; family Lauraceae; genus Persea; species Persea americana. The sequence continues at coordinate 54,518,864 of CM056813.1, read as the reverse complement.
GATTAGAGACAATATTTCACATGATTAGATCTAGGATTTTGAAAATAAAATAAACTGATAAAAAGTCGAGAGACATAAAAAAATCACTTGCATAATTTTTTCCTACTCTGAGAAAAGAGGGCATCATCATTGCATTGTCAATACTTATAGGATTGTCTAGTTTCTAGATCTTTGGTACTACTTTTTTGCTTTTTATTTTCCACCTTTTTTTTAAAGTTAATATTCTGATTATTTTTATTTACAAATTCTAGATTTAGAGATTACAACTTGCATTTTTCTATGTTTAGTTGAAACTTTCTATTCTTGTCATTTGCATAACATATGGTTAGAAAGTGTCTTTTCGCATGCATCAAATCTAGAAATTGCATTAGAAAAGGTTTTGTTGCTGAAATCACAATATTATCAACTGATAAGAAAGACTAAATTCGGACCTGGTATGTGAATAGTGAAAAATTCTGCATAGTTTCAGCAGAATTGATCCAACTGTGTTACAAAAGTGCGGGATTTAAAAACCAGATAAACGTGAATATTTTGGTCCGAAAAATAGTAGATTTAAAGTATGATAATAGGAATTTGAAACCCCAGAATTTCAGCAAAAAATAACATCGGGAACTGTGTTAACCAGAGGCCTAAACAAAGGTAGTGGGACAGCCTGCGAATAGATTTTCAGCACAAAACAGTTCAAGTAGGCATCTTTAGGTGATCATATCGTTTTCGTTTTAAGTCCTTTTTCGATTCTTCTTTTTCTGTTGTGTTCATGTATCATCAGAGTATTGATCCCAGTCATTAGATTTTGGTTCACATCATCTTAGGCCGGTCGTACAGTCCAGCAAAATTGGGTCTGTGCACAGTTTTTTCCAGACTTGAAATTTTCAGCATTCATCAAGTTTTTAGAAACTTTTCTAGATTTGTATTGTTAGCATTTAGGGCATTATAGATCATTCATATTTATGTAAAAATTGATTTTGGTAAGTAGGATGTAATTTAGGAAATTTTGTTTTGGATTTCTCTTATATTAAATTGGTTGTTTGATGTGTGTATTCTTTTGCAGGTTTTAGCTTAATTAGTATTTTCTAGATTAGGTTTCTTTATTTAGATTAGTGTTTTTATTTTTGGCAATTATTGTATTTAATTTATTTTTTTTTACATTTAGTTAATTTTAGCAAAGTTGATGTAATTTAATTAGTTTCCATTTAGGCTATATTCAGTGTGTATTTAGGATAGGTCAAAGTTGGAAGATTTCTTAAACAACATTGCTCCCTATGGATCGACCTAAATTTACCAGATTATTACTACAATGGAACCCTATACTTGGGGCTGACGATCATCAAGTAATAGACATTACAAATTGGCAACTACCATAACATTCATTTCATTGACCATCTTCCCTCAAAGGAATAATTCATCTTCCTAATGGAAGGCATCAATCAGTACTCATAAATACGATTGGAATGGTGGGACTTACCAGTGTCCGGGCTAGGGACAACTGGCATCACCACAAAGCTCCAGAATGCCCCAAAATCCATCTACTACAGTAGGAATAATCATTTGTTTATATTTTAATTCATTTAGCTCTTTAGAACTTGAATAAAATAGCTATATAGTGTCAGACTCAAAAATCAATACATTTCACTACCAGTCCATTTCTGGACTCAATTCAATTCAGTGATTCCATTCTTAACACTTGAAAGGAATAAACAGTAACATCAATCTTATTAGATTATGATACAACGATACGGATTACAATACAATGAGAGAATTACTAATCATCCCAAATTCTACTCATTTCTATCTCAGTTCCAAACAACCATTTAGGTGTAACTATTAGTTATCAAATGCACGTGTTATTCTCGATGGGCATCACATTTATATATATAATGTGTGTATTATAGTTCTCGTAATTATCACCTATGAAAGTTTAGTTCATAATCAATTAACTATTAGAACAATGATTTAATCATAAAATTCTCCCTTTATTGTTCTTAATTCTCAACAATCTTGAATCACCCATAATTAGTCTTAAAACTAACTTAGGGAGTACTTATATTCATAAGAAACACTCCTAACCCAAACAAAAACCCAAAATTTCTCCCAGTTAAGTTTGGTCAGTTGTTCGGTCAACACTCGGTTAACCGAACACTGTAGGTCAGCTGCTTGTTTAACCCTCGGCTAACCAAACTTCATCGGTTAACTCTCGGTTCCAAATCCAGAAACACCAATTTCTCCCAAAAATTCAAGTGTACTCGGTCGACCGAACCTTGCTACTCGGTTAACCGAACATAGATTCGGTCACTTGTCGGTTGGTAATTCAGAAGCTCGTTTTTCTCTCAAATTGAGTTTGGTTAGCAGTTTGGTTACCTGTCGGTTAACCGAACTGCACCCAGCACATTGCAGAATTCGTTTTAGAGTTCCGTTTCTAAACTCCAAATCCATTTCAACCTGCAAATGAACATTAGAACCTCCTGTTCCCTCCTCATACATCATCCATACACAAAGTAACACTTATAATATTCATCAATTAATCATGGCAATGGAAAATGCCCAAAAATCCAAATCAATGGAATTTCTATGAACTTCTACAATAATTAACATTATCACAAGTAAATTGTTTATACTTGACTCTCTTGAAGCTATTTGACAAAACTCCCTTTTTGGTTAGCTTGATTTAGAGGCCAAATCTCTTCTTTTCAAACCTTGTGGCTCAAAGGAAAGACTTTTGAGATCTTTCTCAAGCTCCAAACACTTCAACAATAGAGGATGACTTGAGGAAGAAGATGAAGAAGACGCAACACTCCCCAAAACCACTTGAATCCCTCCAAAGATCACACTTGAAGAAGAAAAATGGAAGAAGAAAGAGGAAAAGAAGTCTAGGGTTTCTCTTGGGCTCAAGTTGAGTGAATGAACTCAATGGAGTTCATCTCTATCTCATATAAGCCCCCATTTTGCACATAAGCCCTCTCAACTCTTATTACTTACATTTCGAGTCAAATGAAGACTCACTTAAGCCATTCATCGTCGAACGCAATCATGCGTACTATGAAAGTTAACGTACTATTCGAGATACACACGTTGGTATCAAGAATTTCCGTATTTGACGAAATACGTGAAAACCCATATTTACGTAACAGTCCTTAGTTCTCATTGTTTGAGCCTAAACTCAATTTAATCAATCCAATTTCATTCAAACTCATTTCATTAAGCTCAATTCAATCATTTGTGATTAATCCATCTCATTTTGGTCATTAACCACAATTAACCCAATTAACCATGCTTAACTTGCACTTATCTTGATTAGTTAGCCTTAATTACGATTAGTTTGGGTAGGAGTGCAACACCTCCTCACCAGCAACACTGGTGAAAGGATTGTTGATAACTCTATGGCTAAATCCGAGAAGACCAATCAAAAACCTATTGTTGTTGGCCAAGATTTTGGCTTAAGGACTCCCACAGGAACGACTCTTGTCTTCTCAGATGCGTCTTTTAGGGCCATGGATGGAGAAGTAGGCTTTGTCTTTGGTTTCTAGTTTGATGGCCCTTGGGTTCTCGAAAAGAAGCCGAGGCAAGGGCTATTGTATCCATGCTGATAGAAGCTGGAACACGCAACCTTGGCAAAATCGACCTCTTCTCTAATGCTTTAGAAATGATTTGAGCGATTAATGGGCCATCGGATTGGTCTATTCAACCAATTTTGATGGATATTTTATGAGTTGTCAACTGATTTTGATAGCATTTCTTTCACCTATATCCTTGGAGCCTTAATGGCATTGCTCATGATCTCCCCAAGTGCTCTTATGGGAAAGGCTTGTTTTGTGGGAGGGAGGTCTTGATATTCTTATTGGGAGGTTACCCAAAGTAAAAAAAAAAGGGTGAAACTTCAAATACGACTTTTAAGTTTTCTTAAGGACATTTGTCAATTTAAAGCTATTTTCCGGCGACTTTTGTTCTCAAAAATTTTAAACTACCCAAATTAGCCTTTGGTGAAATAATGCCCTCCTTTACTTTCTCTATTTTCTCTTCATTTTCTTCACCGACATCCCACAGTGATAAATGAAAACTAACATCTTCACGACAATCGGTTGAATGTAGTGGCTGCCGGAACCATGTTATGGCTTTAAATGAAGGGTACTTTGGGTATTTTTAAATAGTTGAGAGAAAAAACCGTAAAAAAATACTATTAAATAGCCGGATGTCCTTAATTGAAAACTTACTGAAAAACTTAGGGACTAATTTGAAAAGTTTTGAAACTTTTATCATTTTTTGAAACAAGACAAAAATTAAGGCCTTTTTTGGAATCTTCCAAAAAGAAACCCCTTTTTTTTTTTTTTGGAATCAACCAAGACCAAGAATTTGTTTGAACTGTACTCTCACCACCTTTAAATTATATTTTGATATATATCTAAAGTACTCCCAAAATCACTAAATAATAATGATTTTGCAAATTTTTATTTTTCTAAAAAAACTGAAAATATTTTTCCTGTGTAGTGGCCCAAACCGTAATTTTGTACCATGATTGGGACCCTTTTAATTGTTCAATTCACACACATAACCCAAGGAAGAAAGGCCAACCCCACCTAAAAACCAACTTTGCTCCGGTGGCTTTTCTGTTTCGAACTATATCACTGTTGTATGGACAGATTAAATAAATCAGGAATCATTGTTTCTTGTTCCTCAACAAATGTATCCTTTGCTGATGCAGTGGATTCTATAATGTGGGGCCTCTAGGGTACGGTGATGCAGATTGTTGATCTGATGTCACCTGCCAATGCCATAGATGGAAGATACCCCAATAATATTCCAAACACAAGATTGGTGACCTAACCCTGAGCCTGTAAAGTGAAAATGGATCGGGTTTGGGTCGGGTCAATGGTGCTAATTTGCCACTCTATAGATGTAAACGGGTCGGGTTTTTGGGCTGTAATCCGGGCAGTAGGTTGAGAAAACTAAAGTGGGGACCACAATCATTGGAAAAGGGACCAAATATTCAAGAATTCCGGATTCTCCAAAAAAATTTGTTGGGTGGCCCCCTCATCCCATCAAGCTTGGCTCCTTAGATCAACGGCCTGGATCGCCGAAATAATGAGCCCCACTTGTACAGAATGAAAGACCCTGTTATTAATTCACCCTAATTAAAAAAAGGGGGTTGATTGCTTGAGTTGAAAACATCTGGATTAGGGTGGTTGAATCCCATCTTATCTACATCACATTATTGCATACTATTTAAACGAATATCATATATTCAACATCATGACTTCAAGAATCTCCATTATGTTTGTTTTTAATTTTTTGTGGCTCTCTGTTAGATCTTTTAAGGGCCCCCTGAGGAATATGTTTTTCTACGTCACGTGTCCCACGTGCCAGCAACCCATCAGAGTCCATCAGGAAATTGTTTGTTGAAAACATCAGCCGTTGAGGCCTGTAAACTGAGTGCTCACATCATTTTCATTCAATTTCACACAAACAGTTAATTGGGCATCTTTCTATTTCATGTTGGCTCACTGTATCTTTGATCTGCTGATTTCTCTTTCCATGAGAGTGACTCTTTTGTCATGTACGCTAAATTTCTCATACTGGGTGTTTCTAAATCAGATAAAGATGCATGAGCAAAGGATTCTTTTTATCTTGTTTTATATTTTTTTTATGATATGGGTTGGGTTCTTGTTTGCCCTGCTTTGTATTGGATTCCCAGGAATTTATTTATAGTAAAATGATCTCTCCAAGGAGTACCATAGAACTGACAAGTGACAAGTGAATGTCTAAGGTCAAGATCTACCTGAGACTATTATTTTTATAGGATTTATTTTTATAGGATTTAGTTTACCAGGGTGATGTGTGGGTAATCATTTTTCATCATAAAGGATAATATCGCCCCTTCATGTCTCCACTTTTAATTCTTTGCTTTTAGCCTCTTTCATAGGGTGGCGTTGCTTATAATTACTAAAAATTCAATACCAATTAAATAAAAAGGCCCTCTAAGGTACTTTAGGTAATGTTAAAGAGTTATTTAATTATTATGTGTTCTGTGAACGATAATCAAACTGCCTTTCCTTGATTTCAATGCTAATAAAATATGTTAGTCGCTTCCAACTAAGAATGAATGGTTGATTTAAGACTTATATTATTAGTTCCTGGAGAGTGTTTAAGATGATTTTATAGGTTAGAGGCTGTCTGGTCACAATTTCTCCTGGAAATCTAGAATTTCTGGATTTTGCTTTATTGGAATTGAAAGAGAAGGGAGTTAGAATTTGTCAAGCAAACATGATTTGCTGCCTATTTAAAATATTAGACGAGTAGGAATTTGCCTTGCCAAACATGGAATCTATCACCAAATAGGCCCTGGAGTTATCAGAAATGAAAACTTAGACATGCCCCAGCTACCAAGTCAGCTACTAAGTGGGTGTACAAGGTGAAATTAAAGTACAGTGGATAGCATAGTTTGGTACATGAAGTGATTTTTTTCCTAAAATCCCTGATTAATTTAGATGAGACATTTAGGTTGACTGGAGGAGATGGAAGATCTGACGGTATCTCAATGAAATATAACAGAAGCCAACATCAGCATGGCGCCGGCGGTGAATGGATGTGAGAAAATAACTACATTTCTCACTCTTGTTCTTCATATTTGTTTCCATCTTTAACATACCTACCATACAAGATGTTGCAAAATGAAACACTTCTTGCATCGATCCTGGATCCATTTCCTAGAAATGCAACTGAACATGAAGAGGCATTGTATGTCATGAAAACATGGACTAGGAGCCTGTCACAGAGGGAGTTTTGGGGGTCCTTGTGCCTCAGATAATCCTCTCATATGTGTCAAACACTGAATTGCCTGTGATGCAAATGAAATATGAATTTATGAAGGTCTTGGTGTATACCAATGACACGATTCCTCTGTGTTGGGTGTGTAAAAGGCCCGGAGGATTAATGAAACATATAAATGGATAGTTGCCAATTGCTCTAAGAACCGGATTTTGATATTAATACCAGCAGATCTACTAACTTTAGTGTACAGAGCTCCTATCTTAAGCATTCTGTAAGGTGATGTGTTTAGCTCAGCTAAAGAGGTCATTAGTTGATTCCTGTCATGCTCAGTTACCTTCAGTGTATTTTCTAGATGTAATATGATTATTAATTCTCTTAATCAATTGAATTTTTGGAAGCTCCAAAGCAGTTCATCTCCTCATGCAAATTGAACTCTGAAACACAGGATTGGTTGATGTTGCAGATATGCATGCTTTCATGTGCCCTCAAGCAAATGACTACTAGTACAAGCATGTGTTGAAGTTTAAAAAAAATAAAAAAAGAATCAAACAGCTGAACCTCACATAGTTGGGACAAGGTTTTGATGATGATATGATGATGACGAATTATCTTTGCCAAGATCATCAGAATTTACCTTCTCATCTTGGCCAGATACAACAAAGAAGCATCTGATTAAAAAAAAAAATGGTGGAAAATGAAGTGCAGAACAAAACAAGGGACAGAGGAAAGAACTGATTGTGCTACATCACAAGGGATTGCTTAAAAAACGTGAGACTGAGAAGAAAGAAAGAGAACGACAACTATAATATTGAGAAGGGTAAGAACAACCTGAATCATTAGATTGATGAGAATGGTGGAAAACTTGGATTCAAAACACTAGTTAGGGGCAGCAAAGAAACATCACTAACCACAAAAAATAAAGACATTGACGGAACAACATTGAGAGAACAAAGAAAGAAAAATGAAGACACCAGAGCTGTAACAGACCCCTCAATTCATCAGAATATTGATACAAAGACGAAAACAGAAACAGGTACCGTAATTGAGGAAAACAAGATGCATGATGAAGATGAATCACTTGCTTGCAGTTCTCAATACAAAGCATGTACTGAATAATGGACTTTAATCGGTATCAACAATCCAATCCCATGAACAAACATATCACAATCGTGTTGTTCTCATGTAGGCAATTTCATCAAAAACCAAAACAACATGAAATTCAATCCAACAGAGATTCAAACCAGTAAACAAGGATTCTGGTAATCAGTTCTAAATGTATTTTTAAAATCTGTTGATGCAGAGCCTCAGATTGAAAACAGCATTGTATATTCAAAGCGATTTAACATTATGTTTTGGAAAATGGTGATCCTATTTCGGAGGATGAAGATACATGAACCTCACTATCTCAAAGACACAGAACAAGGAACAAAGGAAGAAAACAAAGAAAGAAAGAAAAAAAAAAAAAAAATCTAAACCTATCTGTTTAATCCTCTATAATTTCATGGGAAAGTGCCATTCCCTGTTTCATTGCAAGTTTCTTACTCTTCCTCTCTCTTCAACTTCTCTATGGTATCTGCAAAAGTTCATGCCATCTTTCTATACATCTTATCCTGTTACTCTGTCTCCTCTCCACCTGATCCCAGGTGACTCTTCCAACTATTGCTCTCTGATTTCCCATCTTCGTCTTCTCCACTGTCCCCGCCGGTTGTGGAGACTGCTCTAGAGGTCCCAGATAACTGAAGAGGGCCTTGAGGAGAGCCCTGAGATGTACTCTGCTTTGAGACCTGATAATGGACATTAGGAACCCATAATCCTCTCATTCCACCCATCACAAGGACATCCTGATTTGCGGTGGCCGGAGCTGAAGAAGGAAGTCTCCGAGTATGCAATCGGTACTTCTGAAAGAAGACAAGAACTTATTTCACCATCATCTTAAAATACTGTAATAGTAAAAACTCAGAGGAAAGATAAGTGATAAAAGATCCAGATTCAAACCCACCTGCAAATGACTCTTCACTTCATCATTAGTAAGCCCGTCCACCTTCATCAATTCTCTAATCTGTTTGGGGGTTGCAGCTGTAAAAAAAGTCACAACAAAAACCCAATTGAGATGGATCCAAGGAAAGATGAAATTTTCAGCCAATTAATCTAATTGCTTCAATACACACAGACTCTTCAACCAATCAGTGCACATGATATGAAAGAATCTGTATCAGGTGCGTCATGCGGATTGAGTGCTGTGATTCTCTGCAGATTCAAGCACACCTTTTTCATTTTCGTTCTCTATTTCCCCCATTTTAGTACTGTGATCTGCTTGGGTCTAGCACCTTTTGGAAATTCAAAGCATCCAGAACTACCCAAAATAATAATAAAATAAAAGAGAGATCAAGATTCTCAGATTCATGTACAACTAAGTTAAGAAACACAAATCAAGTAAATTAAAATTGAAGGTTTTCTTCTCATAGATCTCCATTTCCTGATCCAAGCAGCTGAAAAAAGTAAAATTTATCCCATTAAAAGTCTACGATTTTCCAAATTTTTCCATACAAGTAGCTTTTTTTTTTGCAAAAACAAAAACCATATCAATCAAAATCAGCCATTTTTGCTGTAACCAATGTCCATTTTCAGCTAGCTTCTTATTTCTATATTCTGTCTGGCGTCTAACCTTGCGAACCGCCTAGTTCGTTGAGAGCACTGAGGAAACGCTTGTGTAATTCCGGCGACCAGCACCTCCTCTGCTTCCTTGGAATCTGCATCTGCTGCGAATTCGATTGAATGTTCATTGCAGCCGCCACCGACGAAGACGCAAACGCAGTAGCCTTGACACCACTCTTCAAATTCGAGCTTCCATTGCCCGAATCGGCATTTGGGTTCTTAATTATGGGAGATAGTAGAGAAATCTCTGTTCGTGGAAGGACCTCCTTCTCTTCTTTCTTAGCAGGAAAACCAGAAAAACCCTTAAATGGAGTAAACGCCCCTCCATTGCTCTTGTTTTTGCAGAGAAGAAACGAGTTTTCCAAGGCCGATTGTTTCTGTTCCTCTGGTTTCTGCTGACAAACAAATAGCAGAATTAGAATCTGACAAAGCCCAGAAGAATAGAAATGAAAAATCAACTCTTCTTTCCAAGATTCCACTTTCCACTACCTCTTTCAAATCACCCACTGGCTTGTTTTTGTTACTGTTTCCATTGGTATCACTCCAAAGCTGAACAGAGCTCATCCAGTTCATCTTATCTCTATTATCTTTCTCGCTTTCCACTCCTCTACTTCCATCCAATTTGCTCTTCACAGGCATCATAAAATCCTCCAAAACAGGCCTAGCTTTCTCAGCCAGCGACCTGCATTTTTTCTCTTCTTCCTTCACAGCTTCGATCGCTGCAATACCCCCAACCAAAGAAGAAAACACAAAAACAGAAAAAGAAAGAGAACCCATTAAGCAAAACCCAGCAAAGATCAAAACCCATATCTTAAAAAATCCAAACAATCCAAAAAGACCCCACCTTCAATTACCAGAACCATACAGAAAGGAAGCTCCCGTTTGAAAGCCTCGATCTTCTTCCTCTCTTCTTCCAAGCTTTTCAAGATATCCTGCACCTTCAACAGCTTCTCTGAAGGATCTTTGATCACTGAAACCTCTCTCGTAAACCCACTAATCATTTTGGATATATAACAAGGATTCAAATCCAAGCTCAGCTCTGAAAAAGAACCCATTTTTCTCTTCTTCCTCTTCCTTTCTCTTTCCCTGCAAAAAGGTGAATTGGAGGAAGGACCAGAGACTTATATATAGGCGAAAACTGACCCAAAAATCGGAATTTGGAATCTCTAAAAGGTAGTTTTGTGGAAAAACGAAAAGAGAAAGGAGTTCAAAAAGAACAAAAAAATTTATAACACACACCCATTTTCAACGTCGCTCTATCCATCCAGTCCCATTGTCAGGTTTCCGCGTAAATAGAAATCCCGAAACTTTCCATATCCGACACAAGAAAATGCACGTAACGGAATCTTTGGGATGCGGTGGATGGAGATGAGTGTTTGGATGGTTTTTTTTTTTGCCACTTTTCGGTTTCTCGCATTTGAAGATTCCATGGAAAGAGTATGTGAGCGGATGAAGAGAAAAAGGCATTGGGGAGTTTGAGAAATTTTACTTTAACCGTGCGAATGTGAAGTTACTGAAAAGCCCTTTGATTCAAGAAAGTTGAAACCGACCGTATGAGATTCCATAACTGTGTAATAGGTTTTGTATTTTATTTATTTGCCCTTGAGAAACCTAAAAATACCTACTTTGATATTTGAAAAAGAGGTGGTGCAAAACCTGACCAGCACAGGTGGGTCGAACTTGAATTCATCTCTAATTTTACATGGGCGGATCAAACTTTAATTAATGGGTCATTTGTTTGTATGAAATTGAATATATAAGAATTTTATGGTCAAATGGGATCGAGAAAGGATTGGCCAAGAGAGAAGATTATACCTACAAGCAGTTTACATATCTGCGGTCTGAACTCGTGGGGGGTTCACTTGGATTTTTTTTTATTTTTTTTATTTTTATGAACGGAGATAGGATGAATGGAAATATTTGTTTATGGATGAGAGTCATGGGAGAAATCAGCTTAACCCTTCAAGGAATAGTCTTCAAACATAATGTTCTTTCAACTATATATATATTTTAAATTCAATCCAGTGGTGATCAGTAAATGTATTGTATTATGGTAGGATAAGAATTATAAAAGAGCTACACTTGTGAAATGTGGGGCCATGTGGGTTCCATAGAGTTGGACTGCACAAGCAGTTCACTGATAGGAGAAAATTATCCTACCAAAGAGGAGGAGGTGAAGGATATAAGATCTAGATGTAGATGTGAGATTGACATTTTCCATCTCCCATTGATTATTCTCAACTTGGGAGAGATTATTTGACCATCACTTTTTAATATTTGACTTTGTTCTTCAAGTTTAATCTCTTGTAGAAATAAAATTTTAGAATTCACAGAAATTTAATTCGCAGGAAACAAACTAGCCCTTAGACTTATATAGATCAATATTGGATTGCAATTTACAGTTGGTGATTCGTAGGTCAGAATGCTTCATGTTGCTTCTTCAGGTTTGTTAGGATGTAGGATGATATAACTCATATTTAGTGATCACTTGTATGAACATTACTCTTCAAAATTTACAAGTGTTATTGGCATTTAGATCTAATATTTTAAGCCATTGATATAATGGGAAGACTTTGTTTAAATCTTATAATTCAATTTTCAGTTTAGATATTAAATTGTGAAACTTTTGCTTACAACTTTTAAGAGGATAAAATTCTCAACTCACCTTTGAACGAACCAAATATGAACTAAATAATCCAGACTATGAGATCTCGTGTTCCATAGAAAAAGACCCACGATCTAATAATTTTAATGAAAGAGAAGAATACATGACAATTTTATGATATCGATGTAGAATTTCATCACTCAATCAGTACGAATGCCCTGATGAGGGCCTCTTGTTCATGAATCTTAAAATGAAATTGCTAATCGTGTGATCTTCGCTGTCATAAAAAAATAGTATCTTATGAACATTTTCTATTGAAAACTTGGAGGATATTTGGCAGCTGCTCTGAAAACAGATAAGGAAAGAGATGGCTAAACTTGTTTGTCAGCAGATTGAAACAAGTAGCGTTAATTCTTTATAAATTCCTCTTCGCTAGACGGGTGTAGTTAAGTCAATGAAAACGATGGTTGATTGAACTGATTAGGAGTCCCTCCATCTGAAAAATGAAAAACAAGCACCACCTTTAAAGACAGAGAAAACATTGGGAAAATACAGGTGGAGTAAACTGGTCATGGTTCAAAATTCATATTTGCCGACAATTTCTTTGCTTATTTTCTTCACCCATTCGTTCACATCCAAATGACGCCATTGGGTTAGATTCCTACGAAGTGTACTAAATTATACTAACACAAACCAAAACTTATAAAGGTAATTTGTTTGCATGGATTTGAATTCCTAGCTGGAAATTGTAAGAAATACATTCCTATCGAAGTGACTGAAATTGAAACAAACCAAGACAAAAATCTACAGACCACCATCAAATAGTCTTTTCCCAAGAGAATTTTTTCAGGAGAATTTTCTTAAAGAGAAACAAGACACCTTGGATGGTCTTGATCACTTCTAACCACATCTTTCCCATGAGTCAAAGTGATATTTGGCCTGTTGCTCCGGCTTGACTGATCAAGCCAAGGTGAGTCCCACACCCGTTAACACCGTTCACATGATCCATAAGAAGTTCACATGATCCTTTATTCTTATGTTAGACAATGAAAAGAATTTCCAATAAGAATCTGAGGGAAGGACATGCAAGTGGCGTTAAGTAATCTAGCGTAAAATCAAAGGTATTTCTACAATGACCTCACAACGCAAATATACAATACAATTCAATAATCCAAGGGCAATATACAATGACCTCCAATCCAATAAGTCCGCGCCCTTTCGGGCAATTGAAAGGAAAATAAGGGACGACTAACACAGAGGGAATGTCCATCTGGTACTTAAAAATGGCTTCTTTGACCAATCGCGTGAGGACATGTGGCGAGGATCCTATGAGGTGCGGTGAGATTCTCTCTCCCCCTTCTTGGGTGTTTCTTTTTTCTCACGTTTCCAAAGAGAATCCTCACTTTGAGAGAGCTCTTGATTCAGGCAGTGGTTTGCTCTTTCTTGTAATTTTCTTTCCTTTCCCTTTCAAAGCTGTGGAAAATGCTGTTTGCATAGATTCTATTTTCGTGCTCCTTGTTCTTAGCCACGTCTTGCAGCCAATTTGTCGTTGATACTTGTGAAGCTTATCTTGAAAGATTGATGAGATAAGGACAAGATGATGACGATAATGATAATGTGGATCCACCTACAATTGATTCAATTCACAAATATTACAAATTTCACTTGGGAACTGTTTAAATCAGAGTTACTTGAACAACTTCTGGATTGGAGTAATGTTCATCTTTCAATAGCATAGACTTGCAAATTTTGGATATAGATTGTAGAGCTTGGCTGGATACATGAAAAGCTATTTGGTAGAGGGATTAGAAGGTTTCATCGTATATTAGCGAATGGGCTTTATATGAGCACTATTGGATGATCCAATCCATCTCATTTAGAGTCTCAATGCTCCAAATTCATACATGAACTTATGAAAAAAATTAAACTTTGGGACCCTAATTAAAAAACTACTTTCATCGTGCTGTGCCCATGTGATGCTCATTTGCAAATCCATACGGAGAACTAGCAGTCATTCTTCTTCATTGATTTGCATGCATATAAGTAGGCCCCACTTCGAAAGTTTAACAACGAGAGTTGTGGACAATTCATAACTATGAATTACTTGCTAATATAGCGAACCACATAATTCTTTGTTTGCACATGTATAAAAAGCCAACAGCATATGTCACTCTGATCAATAGAAATTTTGAACTAATACTTGCAACTAGTGATGCATGTAATGGGAGCAAGTGGTTCATAAGCAGACGTTATCCACACACAAGCTAAAATCAAGTAATAATAATAATGAGAAGCAGAGGAAGAAGAAAAATGAGATTTAAGCTCAGAGCCGATCTATTTCTGTGTTACAAACAAGCCTGTCCTTAGGCAAACTAGTTAAAAAAAAAAAAAAAAAAACATTTGGAGAAAGGGACAGGAGGAAAAGAAGGGAAAATGTGAGAGAAAAGGTTGAATCCATCAAAAGAATAAGGGGTAAAAGTCAGCTGTCTGGCACTGTATTGTTAATGTTTTTGTTGAGTTATTCTTTCAGAGATAAGGATTCTAGTGGAGGCAGTGGGCCAGGCTCTTGATATTCTCCGGATTTTGTCTACGAGGACAGAGTAGGGGATGCTTTTCCTTAGCAAAATGACAAGCTCTTACGGCCATCAGATTCCATCACTAGTGCATATAAATATATACTATGTGCATGAGTATCTTCAGGTACTCCCCATCTTTTTTCTTACTTTCCTCTCTCTCTGTAATTGATTTTACGTGATTCTTCGAGTGGACCACAATCTGCCCACAAATACCAACCCAGTGTCATTCATCTGAATCAACGTAGATGGTATAATTATGCTTCCCACTATGGTTTCATAATTTTTTTTTTTAGATCTTGCTGGTTTTGATCATAGCCGTCTGCTCGGTGGCCATTGGCAGTTGAAGGCCCTGATATGTGGGAAAGAAATAGAAGTTATTTTGATGTGATATGTCCGGGGTGGTTTTATTTTCTATGAAAGATGATGTTGGAGTTTTCATTGTTTGGTGAGGTAAATAGTAATTCATAGACTTTATACATATCATTCGGACCGGGTAATAAAAAATTCAGATAGACCTGACTAGACTTGGACTCGAACATTATTATCAACGGTCCTTGCTCCTTATCAAGTTTTTTCAAGCCATAACATCCATTGACTGAAAATCTTGACCGCATACTATGCCTTGATGTGTAGTTCGTGGGATCCACTTGGATGTATTCTGTATCATTTGTGGTGGGATCATTCATGAATAAGAGTCTTTTAAAAATTAACCCCCATCGTATTATCCTAATACTTGATTTATCAATTTTAAAATATAATAGATCATGATTTTTTTTCAAGATATATAGCTCAGTTGGCCTAAGACATAAAGGATTTACTCGGCTCCTCCGAGACCCGTAAAAACTAGTCCGCCCCAAAAAATTGGAATACCACTGCACTTATGGGAAGTGGGTGGGGCCCCTCAGAGCTGGGTCTCTACATATACAGTTAGATGGTGCCTCATTTTCCTCCGTGCAAGAAAGAGAATCTTTCATAAAGACAAGGGTAGTTTCGTAAATGGAAAAGACCAAGGGTATTTGAGCCTTTCTTCGTTAAAATTCTCCATGTGAAATGGAAGATTCGCTTTAAGTTGGTACGAAAAGATTGCGATTCTCTATGATGAATCCAAGGACAACATCGTAATTTCCACAGATGAAGAAAAGTACATTGTAGCTTTCCGACACTTACTGTTTGGGTAAGAATCTCATGTAAATTCCTTTCGAAGTCTTAGTCAAAATGGAAAGCATCTGAATTGATGAGCCACAGGTTGAGAAGGCCAACAACTCAACAAACTATTTAAAAGAAAAAGAAATGTCCACTCGGCTTCCTTATATAAATATATATATTATTATTATTATTTTTTTTTTGCCCTAATCCGGTTATGAAACTATAGGCAAAATGCAGGTGGAAATCATAGGGAAATTAATGAGTTGATGATACTTTGTATAGACAGAAATAGATAATGCATGTACGATTGATGAAAAATAGGTAGAAAGAGATATCACCTTTCGCCTAGTGTTACAGATAAGATTGCAAATGTGTATTCAATTCTCTAATTATCCGAAGATTTCAATCCGTACAAAATTGGGTTTGGAACTTGTTTTAGGTTTCGAATCATAAACGAGGCCGGGTCTAGAACTTAGTTTACATTCCGATTGATAAATCGGTCCGATTTCAGGTCCATATTGGTTCTGACCCGTGGGCCCATGACTCGAAATAAGAGCCTTTAATATGGTAAACTGTAGCTCAAAACCAAATTTGATTGGACATTTTTATATTTAATCTTATAAATAGTAGAATTGATGCATTGTTATAGTTAAATAAATGGTATCATTACTTTAAGAAAAAACTAAAAAAGTGAAAAGAAGTCAAAACCAGTTTTGGAATTAGATCCCAACCTTCTAATTAGACTAGGTTCTAGAACCGGACTCGAGTCCTCTTATAGGAACTGGGTCTAGAACAAACAAATTAAGGTTCGAGTCGAAGTCGGTCTAAACCCGGAACCATCATTTCGAAACAAGTCTAGACCTAGAACCATTATTTAAAAACAGGTTCGGTTCCAGGTCTAATATAGTTTTGTCCTTGAGCCAACCCGTTTGCATTCCTAGTCATAGAGGTTTGCTTTAGCTTTAATACCTACGTCAATAACTTTATTATATTTCGCAATGCTTTATTTACAGATTATGACAATGCTCTCAACAAATTTGACATATATGTGATTGGCCCACTCGACTTCCTTATACTTCTTGGCCCTAATTTGCCTCTGAAACTATAGGCAAACTACGCTAGCGAATCTTGAGAAAATCATAAGGAGATTAATGAGTTGATGACATTTGTGAAGAATGGATAGAAAGAGATAACACCTTTCGCCTAGTGTCATAGAGGCCTGCTTTAGCTTTGATTCTATGTGGACTGCGCTATGTCAACATCTTTGTTATATTTCACAATGCTTTATTTACTGATTATGACGATGCACTCAGCAAGTTTGTCATATACGTGCGTTGTCCACTCAGCTTCCTTATATTTCTTGGCCCTAATCTTCCTCTAAAACTATGGGAAAACTGTTGGAGAACCTTGAGAAAATCATAGGGAGAATTAATGAGTCATTTTGTGACAAATGGATAGAAAGAGATAATGCGTTGCATTTTGTGAAGAATAAATAGAAAGAGATAACACCTTTCGCCTAGTATCATAGAGGCCTGCTTAGCATTATTTCTATGTGGATTACGCTATGCAACAACTTTGTTATATTTTGCAATGCTTTATTTACAGATTACAACAATGCTCTCAGCAGATTCATCATATATGTGTCATGTGAATAACTAGCGAAGGCATCAGGCACGTTACAAATAGAAATTACTCCATTTGAGCTCCGGATTTGGATAAATATAATTGACCAAATCTCTCTATCTGGATATCTTTCATCATTTATGGTAAACAAGATTTTAGAGAATCTTGAGAGAATAGCCTATCTACCATGACATAATACTGTAGGGTCCGTTTGGCATCATTCTGGGAATGTTCCATTTAAAAAAACAAATGAAGAAAACTTGTTTGGCATGCATTTTGTGATAGATATAATTTGGGGAGATAGAGAGAGGAGGGAGATAAAAAGTGAGATTTTTTAGATGTGGAGAAAGTGGGAGAGGCATTTTGTGATAGGTATAATCTAGAGAGATAGAGAGGAGGAAGATAGAGAGTGAGAGGGTTTACAGATGTGAAGAAAGTGGAAGAGAGAACGTATTCTTTTATTTCCCATCTAATAGAAACGAAAAATGCTTTTAACAAATGACTACTGCAATAGGTCGCGCCCAACGCAAGCCATGATAAAAAATAATTAAATTCTTAAATAAAAACATCTCTAATTATTTAAATGAATTATAAATGAATATTATTATGTAATTCAGAACACAAACGCACTTAAAATTGAACTTCAAAAATCAAATGTTAAAAAAAAAATAAGTAAAATGATCCAATCAATTTATCCCTGATTCTAACCTTTCTTATTTTGCAAGTTTTGCACCATCTGCACTTCCTTGTATTTTTATTTTTAGGGATAATTAGCCAAAAGTCCCTCATCACTGTCTTGTATGGCCTCCAGTCCAACAACTATTTCTCTAAAGCCTATAGCCATATAACTGAACATATTTTGGCGAGGGGTCCCTAAATACGCCACATCAGCATTTTTATGACTGATTTGTCTTTTCAACTGTTTAAGCGTAAAATTTTGAATTTTAAAATTTCATATCTTCCATTCTCCCTCATTCCTAGGGCAAAGTTCTCTCTCATTCTCTGTTGTCTCGGATAATCCCCTTCGATCTTCTTCTCACTGTTTCTCTCCAGAAGTTGTGGTACGCAATCGGGGGCAAGATCGGTGAGATTTCAAGTGGACCATTGGTGCAGATCGAAGTGGTTGTTGCTTGACCATCGCAACGCAGAGGGCCATCACAGATTAGAGATTGGTTCTCTATTTGGTCAGATTGGAGAAGAACTTTAGAGGATCCGGAATTCCAAATCGGAGAAGTCAGTTGCAAAGGACTGCTTCACTGATTGCATCACCTAGCCGTTGTTGCTGTTGCTGAGGAAGAAAATAATTCCTGCGACATCTGTAGATCCACAGGACTTGCAGCAGAAGACGCATATTGGAGTTCTATTGTAGAGAGTGGATTTGTCATCGTCCGTTCGTAGAGAAACAGAAGACCACCACCACCCCTTGGTGTTCGTCGTTCATTGCCAGAACCAGAGTAGTGGGTTTCAAGACTGATCCTGTTGTGCCGTTGCAGAAAAGGCTGGGTTTTTCTAATTTGCAGTCACTGCTGCCCCCGTTTGTCGTCATTCATTGCCGAACGTTGATTGTTCCCATCGCTGCTTGCTTTACCACTCCTGAAGAAGACAGAGGAATCCGACACATGGTTTCTCGTTGCAGAATCCAATCAGAATAGAAAGGAAGAAAAAACCCTATTGGGTTGGTTCTTAGGCTCCAGTTCAGTCTTGACCCGACCCAGTTCAGAAGCCTAATGGTAGAAGCCGGGGCTGACATCGGCAATGTGGTCAAATCTTTATCAAGTTTATTTGAGTTTAAGTTTTTTTTGAAAATCTTTTGAGTTTGAGTTTTTGATTTTTTTTTTTTAAGTTTTTGACAAATCTATTTGAATTTTTGAAAAATTTATCTAGGTTTTTAGCAAATATATCTGAGTTTCTGATAAATTTATCTCTATTTTGGAAATTTTAATTGAGTTCTTGAACAAAACTTTATATGTTTTTGGAAAATTTATTTGAGTTTTTTAAAAATCTCTCTGATTTTTTGAAAAATCTATTTGAGTTTTTTGGAAAATTTATTTGCGGTTTTTGAGATCTCTTTCTATTTTTGAAATTTATTTATGTCTTTTCAAATCTATTTGTCGGTTTGATGGTTCCAATATCTAATAGACTTATATTGCATGTTATTTGTTTGGCTCAATTGAATAAATTATAAATAAACCGGGCCCCTGTATTGCCCATGTTCTACTGAGATTAGAAGTAGGTATTTTATCATAGGTCTACTGTGATTAGAAGTAGTGTTTGGGTGTAACTGGGTATTGAGCTGATATTATAAATAGAGACTTAGGGTCTCTATGATGTACACCTTCTTCTGATTATAAAGTGAGAGTTCTCCCGTCTTCCCCGTGGACGTAGGCCAAAAGCCGAACCACGTAAATCTCCGTGTTCTTGTGTGTGCTTGATCTCTTCTCATAGGCTTTAGATCGCAACACTGCAGAAGTACTTATGTGAGAAATCCATTTATGAATGATTGTTAAATGAGTGCCAAATTGGCACAATTTCTGCCATGAAGGGTTTCAATGAGCAAGCAGTGGTTCTAGATCAACTGAGATACCCCTCGGGATTATTTGATTTGGTATTTTGAAAACTCTTCTCTTCTTTTTGTCAAACAAGTTGAACTCTAGTATACGGTGATTGACTAGTATTATTTTAGTTGATTTGGAAAATCCAACTCTCCAATCTTATTCTTGTGTATCTTTGTTGGTCCAGAATGGGTTGCATAAAGCTTTGAGGGGAAAGAATGCTCTATTTGAAAAATTGTCAGATGAAGAGAAGGATGAGTTGCTGGAAAAGGCGTATGGTCAGATTCTGCTGATCTTGAGTGATGGTGTACTGCGAAAGGTTGTTCAAGAAAAAACTGCTGCTGGCATATGGCAAAAGTTGGAGAACTTGTACATCACGAAATCTCTCACGAATCGCTTATATCTAAAGAAGCGGTTGTTCACGTTACAAATGCAGGAAGGTACGTCTGTTTCAACTCACCTTGATTCTTTCACAAAAGCTATTATGGATTTGGAAAATATCAATGTTGAAATTGATGATGAGGACCAAGCTATTATGTTGCTGTGCTCGTTACCACCCTCATATGAGCATTTTGTTGATACGATGATATATGGTAGAGATACTCTCTCCAAAGAGGATGTAGAGGCAGCCTTGAACTCGAAAGAGTTGAAGAAAAAGGTTGCAGCTGACAATGATAGTTTGGGTGAGGGTATGGTAGTACGAGGAAGAACAAAAGACTCCAGTGATAAGGGTAAACATAGATCCAACAGGAAAAACATTGAATGTTATTATTGCCATAAGAAAGGGCACATTAGAAAAAACTGTCCCGAAAGGCAGAGGAAAGGGAAAGAAATAGAAGATTCATCATCTGATGATAATTCAGTCAGTATTGCAGATGGAAGATCAGATTATGATTCCGACAATGCACTTTCTGTGATTGAAAATGGTATTCGTTCTAAGGATGAATGGATTCTTGATTCTGGTTGTTCTTACCATATGTGTCCCAACAGGGACTGGTTTACCACTTATAGAGAAATCAACGGTGATAGTGTCTTGATGGGCAACAATGTTGCATGTAAGACGGTTGGAATTGGAACAGTTAAAATCAAGATGTATGATGGAATCGTCAGAACGTTGGCAGAAGTTCGGCATGTTCCTGATCTGAAAAAGAATCTTGTTTCTCTTGGTGCCTTAGACTTCGATGGTTGTAAGTTCTCAGCTGAAAGTGGAGTCATGAAGGTTGTGAAGGGTGCTCTGGTTCTTATGAGAGGCAATAGAGTTGGAAACTTATATGTTTTGTCTGGAAATACAGTTACAGGTGGAGCTGCAGTGTCTTCCTCAGATGACCATGAATCTGTCTCAACACGCTTATGGCACTTGCGCCTGGGTCACATGAGTGAGAAGGGATTGACAATACTGAGCAATCGGAATTTGCTATGTGGCACAAAGACAAGCAAGTTGGATTTCTGTGAGAAATGCGTCTTCGGGAAGCATCGAAAGGTTAGTTTCAAGACAAGTATTCATCGCACGAAAGGTACCCTTGATTATGTTCATTCAGATGTATGGGGGCCTTCTAAGGTTTATTCTAAGGGCGGGTCCCGGTTTATGCTGACTTTTATTGATGATTATTCAAGGAAAGTCTGGGTTTATACTCTGAAGACGAAGGATCAGACCTTTGTTACATTCAAGCGATGGAAGGAAATGGTTGAGAAATAGACTGGCAGAAAGGTGAAGAAGTTGACGACAGATAATGGCAAGGAGTACAGATCGACAGAGCTTGAGAACTATTGCACGGATCATAGCATAGTTCGGCATTACACCACTACAGAAAATCCGCAGCAGAATGGAGTCGCAAAGAGGATGAACAGAACGATCTTGGAAAGAGCTCGTTGTATGTTGTTTACTGCAAGATTGTCCAAGGACTTTTGGGCTGAGGCAGTAAATGCTGCAGGCTACTTGATAAATAGGTCTCCACACACAAAGATTGGTTGCAAAACGCCGGAAGAAATGTGGTCAGGTAATCCAGCTAATTATTCTAACTTGAGGATCTTCGGTTGTCCGGCTTATGCTCGCGTGAAAACCGATAAGTTAGAACCAAGGGTTGTTAAGTGCATCTTAGTGGGATATGCTTCTGGGGTGAAAGGATACAGGTTGTGGTGTACTGATCAAGATTCACCCAGATTTATCATCAGTAGGGATGTTACATTTCATGAGGATGCTTTACTCGAATCAAGAAAGCAGGTGGAGAGGACAGAAGTCGGTAGCAGCAGTGACACCGTTCAGGTGGAGTCCAACATCCTAGTGAAGAAGGAGAGTGCATCCGACTCCTCCCGGGATACAGGGGATCGTCAGACTGTGCAGCAGATGCAGCAGATAGAGCCGCAGATGCTGTAGACGGGTAGACCGCAGAGAGAAAGGAAACCGCCGGTTAGATACGGTTTCGAGGATATGACGACGTACGCGTCGACATCAGACAGTGGCCGTGATGATATAGTTGCATACGCATTGACGACTGAGTCTCTTGAATTAATGGAAGGGCTGAGAAGTAGTCAATAGG
Organism: Persea americana; assembly: GCA_029852735.1. Classification (NCBI taxonomy): domain Eukaryota; kingdom Viridiplantae; phylum Streptophyta; class Magnoliopsida; order Laurales; family Lauraceae; genus Persea; species Persea americana. The sequence continues at coordinate 54,496,408 of CM056813.1, read as the reverse complement.
CAGCAACTATGACTGAAGAAATGGAGTCTCTTGATGAGGAAATTCAGGCCATCGGATGCAAGCGGTTCTACGAGGAAGATGAAGGAGCTTCCAGTGCAGGTAGAGTGCAGTTTAAGGTTCCTGATCATGTATGCAATTTGAAGAAATCATTGTACGGATCGAAGCAAGCTTCTGGACAATGGTACAAGCGATTTGGTGCACTCATGAAGGAATGGTTTAAATTCAAGTTCAAGCATTGCTTGGACTTGATCGGTGTGCTCAGTACCTAAGTGCCCTAAGGGGCAGGTGGAGACGGTGAGACGTGTTTAGTGCATGAGGATCAGTTTCAATGTTCGCCAAGGTGGAGATTTGTTATTTGTTTGGCTCAATTGAATAAATTATAAATAAACCGGGCCCCAGTATTGCCCATGTTTTACTGAGATTAGAAGTAGGTATTTTATCATAGGTCTACTGTGATTAGAAGTAGTGTTTGGGTGTAACTGGGTATTGGGCTGATATTATAAATAGAGACTTAGGGTCTCTATGATGTACACCTTCTTCTGATTATAAAGTGAGAGTTCTCCCGTCTTCCCCGTGGATGTAGGCCAAAAGCCGAACCACGTAAATCTCTGTGTTCTTGTGTGTGCTTGATCTCTTCTCATAGGCCCTAGATCGCAACACTGCAGAAGTACTTATGTGAGAAATCCATTTATGAATGATTGTTAAATGAGTGCCAAATTGGCACAATTTCTGCCATGAAGGGTTTCAATGAGCAAACAGGTTCTAGATCAACTGAGATACCCCTCGGGATTATTTGATTTGGTATTTTGAAAACTCTTCTCTTCTTTTTGTCAAACAAGTTGAACTCTAGTATACGGTGATTGACTAGTATTATTTTAGTTGATTTGGAAAATCCAACTCTCCAATCTTATTCTTGTGCATCTTATGACCTCTATAATCTCATTATCCCTTTCCATAGAAAAAAAAAAAAAAAAGGACAAATATATAGCTATACCCGTGCAAAGGTTCAAATGCAAATGTACAAAAGTACAAGATGAAATGCACCAATTTAGATCTAGGTGAGAATCCTACTTTAAGATATAAATAAGAGATTCAAATCAGAGTTTTATAAAACTCCCATGTAGTGGTGATCTTATAGGAGCATCTAGTTTCATAAAAGATTCCACTTACAAATGAAATTATAGGTGGGTGGATGGAGCTGAGCCGAGCAGAGCAGATTACTCCTTTGAGATAGCGGTGAAGTATATATGAAGGTCCTCCAATCCGAGAATGTGAAAAGCCCATTGCCTTTGGCGAAAAGACACAAAGGCCAATCAATATATGTGGCCACAAGTAACAAGGAGAGATTCCCCCTATCGAGATACTTGAGTGTCTATACTTTGCTTGAGAATTTTATAAAAACCTATGAGGTTTACTTATATTCTGTTAAAAAACCCTTATCTTTAAAAGGCTTTTGTCATCTCTGTTTCCTTTCGTTAAAAAAAAAAAACCCTAATTCGAATTTTGTGCAGCAGGACATTTTACTGTTACACATGCAGAGGTTAACTTTTCCATTTTTTATTCTTAGAGTGATGTGCTTGTGATGTTGGATCCGGCATGATTAATTCTATGGACACAAGCATGATGCCAAAACACACATGTAACAAATAAAATTTGGGACGGTTGAACACACTTGGGAAGAAAACCCACATCTTATGACAACAAACTATAACACTCACATGGCCATTGGTGGCTAACTTTCTTCTTATATCAAGGTGTTATAATTTCTTTCTCATTCTTTTTTTTATTTGGTAAGCACCCACACACCCACACATGCACTCTATCCAGCTCCCTTACCATTGTCGCTATAGTTAAGATTTAGTACTCGGTCATTTTTGTGGAAGGGAGGTGCTTTAGCATAGATCTATCAATGGATTGGCAAATAAGATTTATAATTACGTGAGGATGATGAATTCAAATTAAATTTCAGATTATATCGTCCGAAATATAAGTTTTCATTGAAATCAAGGGGTGGTTTTTGCCTTCTCGATGAATTAAAATGATACGAGGAAAAATCATTCCTCGTAAAAAAGGATTGAGCTGTTCAATATAACTTCAAAGTTGAAGGTGTTTTTTTAAATTGCGTTGTTGAAGTAAAGGTACTTTTCGAAAAAATGAAACCCAACACTGGGTGGTATTTGGAAAACTCTCTTTCTATAATTTTCTGGAGAAAGATGAGAAATAAGTGGAATGCTTCTCTTTCATCTGAAGAGAGAGAGATTCCCCTGCCAAGAACCGCCCGCTTCTCCACCGTCCACGTGTCCTTATCGCTTTGACAAGTGACGTGACCTTAGCACTTTGAAACCGATTCGCCGCAAATGAGCGTCTGTGCTAACGTCTGTTTTTGCAAATATGTGGCCCCACCCAAAAAATTCTCTCCTCGCACGGCCCCATGTGTCTGAGTCCAGATCCAGTGAGGTTTTACCCTAAGTGGCCGTGGGTGCACGCGTGTATAACAAGGTGTTCCATGGTAACGTAATGAACCTTAATTGGTACATTCATAGTCACCGTAGATAAAGAAGATCTTGATTCTAAATGTCCCCTCGTTTCTTCTTTATTATCCAATTACATTTCAGTATTTGCTTTTTTCTTTTTTCTCCTTCTCATCACCAAAATGGCACCTTAACTCTTTGTTGGAACCTCTCAAATCTCTTGTGTGGCAATTTCCAGCCGAAAAGGCAACTACTAATACCCTCATATTTGTGGCAATTTGATCTATCAACATCATATTTATTATTATAACTCTATCTAATTGATGATAGTGGTAATCTTTTAGGGAGAATAATTCCTTATAAACCATTCATTTTTCTAGATTGCATACCAATCGTGAAGTATGAACAAAGGAAATGGGTAACCCTAGGAATGACATGGGGTTTTAAAGTATGGTTTTAATGAAACCATTTTAGAAAAATACGGATGTGACATACTGTTAAATAGTCATATCACATTGTTTATTACTATGTGGAAAACTATATACAAATATATATGTATATATATATATGAAAAATATTCAAGTGCATCTATTCTTCATTATAGGCTGAGGGACACTCCCATTTTGAGAAGTTTCAAGTACAAAAGTGAATTTTCAAGTACATAATAATACTCGCTATGTACTTGAAACTTTTCAAAGGGGAAAGAGTCATTCACCCTATGGTGAGGGATAGATGCACTTGAATACTCTCCCCATATATATATATATATATAAACAGAAGGGGTCATATATAAAAGGACAAAAGAAATTTCAAAAAATTTTGGGAGAGCATGGCCGCACCCTGCCCTGGTTTCACCACACTAGATGATCATATATTGCTTACATGGAGGGCTCAGTGGTAACATGCCATTCAGAGAACAGACCTTAAGTTAGCCCATGTAAAGGGTCAGCCCAAAGCCATTCAATATAACAATTCTTAGGAGTCATTTGTTTGCAGTAATTTAAACTAAGCTATTAAAAGCGGACCTTGAAAAATGCTTTCAAAAAAAAAAAAAGAAACAACTGACTCAATTCTTATATTAGATTTTTTGTTTTCTGTTCATGATATTTCTGGTTTGCCAAAAGAAAAAGGATGTGATGATGAGGCATTCAGCCATCTTAAGATTTGTAGTAATTTATCTCCAATGTAAAAGAAACAAATCTGCCAATATATTTTACTTTTGACTGTGGACCCTCATGGTGATGGTTGATGATGATTTGTCTAATCCAAGGTGAGGCCCACCATTTGGACATAATGCATTCGCATGTTCCTAGACCTCCACGTGTCTGTTGGTCATTCACTGCACTGTTTGACCCCTTGAGAGACTAGTCCATCCACACTCAGGTGAGTGGGAGAAGTCATGATGAGACCGGATGATAACCTGAAATCCAACTTGAAATGGTTTATTTTCTTGTGGCCTAAATTTCCAACTTGACTTTGACAACTTTAAGCTTCTTTTTTCTTTTTGCTGCTTGGTCATACACAGGATGCTAGAGACCCAATAATCAAGGAAGGGCTCTCTTTATATGGGAGAGATGCCGACACTACTATACCAAAAAAATGTTTTCATTTTTATATTTTACCCATATCTTCTTGGTAAGAGTATGTATAAAAGGTGAAAGTCCAAGCTAAAAAAAAAAAAAAAAAAATTTTACTGTAAAATATAGAACAAAAAATTAATTTGTTTGTTAACTTCTCATCTCATTTCAAATTATTTCTCCTCATGAAAACAAAAAAAAAAAACATAATTTATGGGAAAACGTACGTCTCCTTTATATAAATTATTATCTTTTTCACTTATTTGATATTTACTTTATATTATTTTAGTAATAGATTGTTGATCAAACATTACCTTTGTATGATAATAAAACTATTTAATTTTAGCAGCCTTTATAAAATTGTTGTGATATCAAATGATGATAATTTCTAGTCATTCTGAGTTGATGTGAATTATAAAGTCTTTTTTTTTCAACCATTCATCCTGCACAAAATTAACTAGAGTGACTCAAATCTAGTGACTTGGATTGATTTTTATCCTTTATATGGTTATGACATTTAATATATGGGTCACGAGGCTCGTACCTAACTAACATGATATTACTAACTCTTTTTAAAGAATGACTATGACCTCTCTCTAGAATCTATACTACTTTCTTGTGACTCTCTCTCTCCGTGGCTTATGGCTAAAAATCGTCAAGCCTCACATGGTACAAAGTACAAACATTATCGGCAACTACATGTACGATCAAATGGATGTACGGTACAAAAAGGTGATGTCGATCACAATTTTTAGCTAATGATTTGCAGTTCCTGACAATGATGCCAATTTGGTGGGGTAGAATGAGGAGATTAGTGTTCTTTTTTATTACACCTGTAAGTATAACTATCAATAACTATTTATTAAAGGGATTTGTTTGAGCCCAGGGATTATTTTGGCCCAAAAGAATAGGACACACTCTGTTCTAAAAGAAAAAAAAAAAAGTTGCCATTATAATGTGTGTGGCATATTCCAATGTGAATCTACTTGGGACAGGCACACATATATTAGGCTGTGAAAATTTGGGTCATTGGGGAGAGGTATTGAGATTATTCGATTAGTGAATTTTCATTTGAACCCAAATCATATAAGATCAATTGATAATGTGATCCATGAAATACCAACCCAAAGAGTTCGTGGTCGCGACCCAGATCGTGGATTTTTGGGTGTGGCATGATGATCAAGTTAACCCATAGAGATGCTTATGGGCTGGGCCAGCCCCATGTTAGGCCTGTTTACTGGACGCGGGCCTATTTTTCTGAAACAGTAGTAAATGGGCTCGGCGTGAGTTAAGGGATGGCTATCTAACATGATCTTTTGCAGAAATATGTGTATGGATTCAGGAAATGTACTGGACCAGAGCAACTTTCAGGCCTGTGGGCTGGAGCTGGAGCTAAATAGTAGGCCCAACAACTAAATGAGCTAGGATTGGACTTGCTTCAGCCATTTGGGCTGGAGCTTTTCCTTTTATCATCTTCTGACCTTTGATTTTGAAGCCTTAATTGAAACTCAATTAACCTTATTTCTGGTCTCCCCCTCCTATTGACCTCCCATGTGGCCCACTGATGTTGCATACTGTCGTTCAGAATAAGTGTAACTCAACAGACCATTACTACTTGTTTATGTGTTGTATACTCTTACCTGCAATTTGAAAAGGAGGAACGGGGCGTTAGCGTTGCTTAGCAACCCTGCATCTCGCCCAGTTGCTATCATTTTCCATTTTTGTAGGCTTTTTTCTCACGTGTAGGACTTTCTTCTCATGGCTTTTTCCGCATGTTTGGCTTTGGGTCTCAACCCCTTTGGATGAGGTACCAAATTTCTTCTTGTCAAAAGGAGAAACTTGACTTAACTCCGAAGGTAACCTATAGAGCAACTCGGTGAGTCTTGCGTAGTACCTGACAGCTTTACTGGATGACTTTGGGAAAAAGTGAGTCAAAATGGGTTTTTAAACTATGACTTATGCTGATGCTCACAATGATTTAAAAAAAAAAGATGTCCAGGGCCCAACTTGCATTTACATGTTGTTCAAGGAACCGGATCCCCTGTTTCGTCCAAACAGGGGAGCCCTGTTTGGACGAATCGGGGGGGCGACACATGGGGGGCGAAGGGGGTGGAGGAAAGAAAAAGTGTTTTTCCTCTTTCCTCCGCCCCCATGTGTCGCCCCCTGATTTCTTTCCTCTGCCCCCCTTCGCCCCATGTGTCGCCCCCCGATTCGTCCAAATAGGGCTCCCCTGTTTGGACGAAACAGGAGATCCGGACTCGTTGTTCAAACTAGCAGATTTCACTAGTTTAGGAAAAAAAAAATCCTATAAAAGCTTCTCAAGTTTGTATCGTTTTCATATAGGACTCTTAACTCCTGAAAACACATTCTTCATTTTTTAGGAGGGAAGATTTTGAAACACAAACACCAATATAGTGGGCGATCAATATTTCCTATCAAATAAAAGTATTACTTTGATAGTCTCTACTGTGTTTCCTCCTTCAGTTTACACTCATAGGCCAAAGTCCTAATTATACAAACACGTTCCCTAGAAAGTCTTAGGAATGCGATTTTTACCCAAAAAAAAAAAAAAAACCGTAAAGTCGAGAGAAATGACTGAGGGCCCAAACAATTCATAATGATACTGGAGGGCATCCCACTACTTTTTTTATTTACAATTTTGCCCACATTCTACGGTATCATAGAATGTCGGGTTATTCCACAATATCATAGAATGTAGGCCCTAAGTCGTTATTATAAAGTGTGTTTGGGACCTCTATCATTTTTTCTCGAATTTAAAGGATTTTTTTCCAATAAAGTCCCTTTAGGAATTTAGCACTTCTTATGAATATAAGCCCTTTAACGATTTTTATTCCTTTCCTATTTTTCCTTTACTGCATTTCTTTTTCTTTTTCTTTTTTTTTTAATCCACAAATGCCTTGTTAGGAACTGGAATTAATTTGGGTCAGCCTAGAATGTGTTGCACACCTTGCCAATTTCTAAAAGGAAAGTGAAGGCCTCTCTCTCTCTCTCATGTGGTGTGGTGTGGAGAGATACTTGTAGACTGTATGGATTCCACTTTTGACATTGAAGTACAAAGGTGAGTCCTCTCCACTAAACCATGTTATATTATTCTTATGCTTTGAATAAGAAGATTTTTGGTGCAATGCATGCTTATCCTTTGTGGGGGGTTGATGGATTTTGACCCTTTCTTTTGTGGTTGGGGAATCTTCTCTCCTGACTCATCATTGCTGTTTCCTGTTGGCAAAAGTTTGGAATCACACATCTTCAGATCCTTTCTGTGTGGAACAGGCACCTGTTGTTGCAGTGGCACATGCTTCTCTCTGGGCTCACTTGGGTATCATCCTCATAACAACTCTTGTCGTCTTCTTTCCCTCAGTAACCATGCTTTTAAATATCGGCCGATACATATCATAGTGATTGATATATTGTTATATACCGGTTAAGGCCCCTCCCGGGATCCTGCCTTGGCGGGACCCGCATTGGATAATGAACTTTTTTTTAATAGTTGTGGCTACTTATCATAAAGTTCTTTATTATTATTATTTCAATAATAATAATAATAATTTTGCGAAAAGAGTATAACTCTTCATGATTCCAACGCCCTGCACACCGTCATATTTAATAGAAAACACATGGTTTGATTTCTAATTCAATGATTTAATAAGTTCTCACTTTCTAGTTTCTTTTATTTATTAGACACTGGGGCATTCTGTTTCACTGTTTTTCAAATTGTGGACCAATTAAAGAATATTGGTGGATACAAGTAATGGAAAAATCATATTCTTTGAGAAAGTGCCTTTTAAGTCATGTGTCTTGCCCATGTTACTTTTCCAGAATTTATTTTTATTTGCAATTTTGTTGTAATTTTTCTGAAAAAAAAACATAGAAAAATGAAAAAAAAAAAAAAAAAAAGGAAAAAGATTGGACCTACAGTTCCTCAGTTGGAATTGGAGTGCTATCAGTTCTGCTCCTTCATAGGACTCAGGAGACACCTAAGTCACCAACATTGGCCGCTAAACCAGGCAAAACAGCTATTGGTGAATCTTATCATTATGGTGAGAAACACCCCACATCAAATTATAGTGAGAGAAACTTTAGCCACATGCTGCAGACAGTTTTTAGGCCAGTGGCCCACTCCCATCAAATGCTGTAGGATCTTGATTGGACAGCTGCAATTGTCTTGATACCATTGATTCCATGTGGGAATATGGAACTAGGTTGTTTTCAGCATCCACATCTTACAACAGTTCTTTATGCTGATTCTTATCAGAATACCATAATATATCATTTAGAAAATAACAAAACCCTGCATTATAATCTTACTTTAAGAGGTTCTTCATCTCCTTCCTCTCCTTTTTCTTTCCTCTCCTTTTCTTATCCCTTGCATGTTGTGTCTTCTGTTGGGTTCTTTCCAAGGTCATTATCACAAGGACTGGACTATTTCCTTCCATCCTAACATATAGCTAATGACCGACTCTACATTTTCTAACTGCTGCTTGGGATAAAGAAGATAAGGATATGTCAGGTCTCTGATGGCTGAACCTGGGATCATGGTCTGGTCACTGTAGCTGCCCTGATTCCTGAAAAAGAAACTGGAATATCGATTGAGGTGGAAAACAAGTGTGCATCATGAGGTGGGGGCCTCTTGTACAAGTGATTTCGACGCAGCTGTCACGTCCTCGAGGCTGTCAGTTCAAACCCATCAGCTGGACAAGGAAAAAAGATCATGAAATGATGGCCCATGTTATCCTCAGATGCATTGTGCTGGTTCAAACTCAAGTAAAAGAGGAGGGTTTTGTCGTGGCAAAAAAAGAGTGAAAGGATAGTTCTTATTTATTGAGATAGAGCTCTCTGTGCGCGTGTATGCTTATATATATATATATATATGGGAGATGCTCTTATGAGAGACACTCTCACTAAGTTTATAAGAGATGGGTAGGGGCCCTCACTTCTATATCCACTCTCACCAACTTAAATGCAAGGACCATCAACTTAAATGTAAGGGCCCCCACCTATCTCTCACCAATTTGGTGAGAGTGTCTTTCACTAGAGCACCTCTCTATATATGTATATATATATATATATATATAACTATTTGCAAGTGATTTAGGTGTCGGAAAATTTTAAAATAATAACGAACCATTTGGACCTTATTTTTAGAATCCTACATCGGATGTGATGAAAAATAAAATGCCATTTATTTACGCTTCTTAGTGTTACTCTATTGAGTTGATTTGGAAGGGCATGGGCATGGGCTTGGAGCTATACTAATCATTAACGAGCCCTGTCTTTTGCCATTTATTGAGCCTAACTTGGTTGAGTAGATATACATTTAAGTTGGGCTGGTTTGGGCCTAACTTGTTAACCCAGATCCAATTTGGTTTGGGTTGGCTTGCTTCTGGATTAAGAATGTATAATGGGACAGGTAGCCAATGTGGGCTTGGGAGTTGGCATAGTAGTTATTATCTTTAACCACCATTTATTGTCTTTAAACTACCAAGGTAGTTATGTCCAAATGCCCCTTGTCAAAATGGATGTATTCCTTTGGAAACAACTCTTACTAAAAGTTGCCTAATCAAATCCCAAAAGGTCATTTCAAATCTCTAACAATCATATCCCTACAATTGCATCCGGTTGATTTCTATATATAGAGAGATGATTAATCACACCTTGGCCATCAATTTCATGTTTTGGGTGGGACCATTGGTGTTCAAGGGTTCGTCTGGGTACTACAGACCACAGTCCAACATACAAGATCTGTGCTTGTTTTATCTTAGAGGCAAACTTGTCGTAATCCGATTGCAGACACTAATCTGGTGTGGGGGCATTTACTGTCTTAAGATTGTTAGCAAAAAATAATAATAAATTATAGAATTGAGATGTATTGCCTGAATTGTGAGTCGCGCTTTCCTTATGACAAAATAGGATTCTAAAAATAGGGTCTAAATGAGTTGCTTGATTGCAATGTATCGCTCTTCAAAACCTTTGGAATGATGCCTTTCGATATGCTTGTGTAAACAAGAATTCTCTTCTTACAGATCAAGATGAACAACTGGCAGGCAACTACACACACAAGCAAAAGAAAAGGCGACTAGACTCTATATTGGGCATCTCACAGGCAGCTGGGTTTCTAGCCTGGGTAGCTGAAAGACTTATCCAAGGGACTTCAGTCTACGTTGGCCCAAAGATCAACTAGCAATCCCTGCTTCTTCTGACCAAAGTGCCAAAAATGCTGATTCTTGGGTTCGATTTATTATTAGTATTGTTGTTGTTGTTGTTGTTCTGAAACAGCGCATTTAAGTCCACAACACAATGAAAAAATAAAACCCAACATATTGGAGGGACTCCAAACTGATTCCTGGGGTTCAGTACAAATATTGCATTTGTTCTCCTATTTGAGCATTCATACATTTTGGTCACAATCTAGTACCTGCCCAAAAGAATAGCTGATCAATTCTCCACATGGTTTAAGCATTCGTCTTTATTCTAGTATTGCCCAAGTGAATGGCTGATCAGTTCTCCACATGGTTTAAGCATCTATCTTTTACAGTTTGGGGTCAATTTGATATACAATGAGTTCTGGATCCTTGCAGAAAGTTGCACATGCAGCACATCCATCTTTCAGCAAGGAAATCGCATTGATCAAGATCAACGAAATAACTTACATTTCAAGCTGCTTTCATTATCATGTTACTCTTAAATTTTTGTTAGAAACTGTAAAACAGGTTAACTGATAGGACACACACAATTGTCAGAATTTATTGGTACTGTAAGGATAATTATCCATTTCTCAAGAAATACAAGCTATGATACTCAGATACTTCAAAATTGGCCATACCGTGTATTAATTTTTATACGTAAAATCCATGTGACAGTTGTATCCATGCCTCATCTGAGCACCATAGTACGGTGGGAACTAGTCACCATCCCATCTTCATGTAATGAGCAGTCACTAGATTTGGAGCTGTGAACTCAAATAAGAAGTCTTTCTTTATATTCTTCAGCTCTCATCATATTGAAACAACTGTTTTTAGGACTATTCAATAGAAAAAAGACATTATTTAGTCACCTCTTAGAACAATTTCATTGACAAACTTGACAAAAATAAAGCCTTTAAGTTTAAGTACATCTGAAAAGGGCATGTCATCAATTAAATGCTACCTCTTGCATAGGAAGAAAATTTTCTACCACTGCAAAAGCAAAACTCCCAGTCCCAGAACAATAAGCAACTCAATATGATGATATTAGAGTCTTAGCCACAACTAGAGACTACCAATTGGGAATTTAGTTAAAATTGCAAGCTGCATTCAAAGAAAAATCTTCCCTCTGTAAATTTCTTCCATACGATATCCTACATTTAGCCAAGAAGCTGATTCCAAGGAAATGGTCATCAATGATAAAACAAAGAACTAAGGCAGCTGTAATAAAATCACATAAAAAGCGAAGTGGTTTAGATGAATATCAACAGGAAAAAAGGCAACTTGGATAAAAACAATGAATTCCTGGTGTTGTCAAGGAAGGCAGTGTAATTTGATATGTCTTGCTATCTTCATTGGACTTTGTCAACTTCAAGCAAAAAACGGTTCCCTCAACAGGCCCAAAATTTGGGCCCATGAATTTCATACCCAGGCACCTGAATCCTTGGCCCGAGCTGAACCAGACCCGTTAATACAGAATTTGGTTGGCCCTTTTATGTTCACATTCAGTTCAGGTTGGAACTTCTAACCCTATTACTGGATAGTCCAAGTTCAGGTTGAGTCCATTCTGTTATTCCACCCGTCAACCCAGCCAAACGTACCCAACTTAACAGAAATTGGTATGGCCCGGTAACCTAATTTGTTAATTACGAGTTTGGATTGACCCTTATAACTTCTAGGTTGGGTTCGGTTGAGATTCAACTTAATTAGTGGATCGCTTTGGGTTAAAGCAATCCAAGTCCGACAATGCTCATTCTGACCTGATCTAAACCGTTGCCACCCATATCTGTCATGTGGGCCAGAATCGGGCATAGGTCAGATAAGGGTCCCTATTGGTGTTTTTATAATAGCCATTGAAAATTATTGTTTTCCCCTCAAAATGTTATCATGGGCCCCATAAGCTAATCCGTATGACTCCTGAGTAATGAATGTTCCACTGTAGAGCTTTTGTTTTTGGTAGAATATTCCACTGTAGAGGTTTTTTTTTTTTTTTTTTATGGTAAACACTGAAGAGTTGGAAGCTGAAAGGTGGTGGGTCCGGATCCTCTGAAGCCTATGACTCATAGAATACCAAAATTGAAGGAGTGAAACTCCATCGTGGGGATCCCCTATTGTAAATCGGACCCATTGAAAATGAATGCTCTCATCGTGTATTTGATGTCCTCGATTTTTAAATTAATAGGAGTTGACCCCACTATAAGATTAAGCATATGATGAACAACATGGTTCACACAATTTTATGCATTATTAATAACATTATTCATGATATGGACAATCTTACAATGGGTCCAACTCCTATTAGAGTAAAATTTGAAAAGGTTAAAAGCACTTTGAGAGCGTTCATTTTGAGCGGCTCAGATTTCCAGTCCATGGGCCCCACTGTGAGTTCCACTCCTTCAATTAAAAAAAATCTTAAAGAGAGAGAGAGGGAGAGGATCCGAAGATAGTCCCACATCGGGAAAAACTAAAACGAACTAATACTTTATATATGGAAATGCAAGTACATGAGTTATCTCTTCGGAGACATCCGATAAAATTGGAACGATACAGAGAAGATTAGCATGGCCCCTGCGCAAGGATGACACGCACAAATCGAGAAATGGTCCAAATTTTTTTTTTAACCCTAATCCTATCTAATTCAGGTTCTCTCAGTTCTCCTCACTCTGGGTTGTTTCTTCTTCAGTCATATCTGCTATTGATCTCCTTCTTTTAGTACCTGGTTTTTGCCAGTTTTGCTTTCGCCCTTACTGTATTTGCACTTTCATCAAATCTCAGTGGAAATTACTTGGATCTAAATGCCCTCATATGAAAGAACACAACTTTCTCTTTGCATTCCTGAAAACTCTAAATTTTGTTCCTCCTTCTCTGGTAATGAAATGTCATTTGATATGATATCTGGAGAGGAAATTCTTGAATGATTACATTCCTGCTGACGTCTAGTTTCAAATAAAATTATCTGGACGCAACAACTGTTTGCGAGTACTCAGTTGGAGAACCTTAGCTATAATCACAATCTAATAACAAATAGTTTTGATTCTCCCACATGTTAATCCTGCAAAGAACTCTCATCCTAAGGTTGGACATGAAGAGTGGTTTGGCTGTTGGTTCTTTGATAAGGTAGACTTGGGATTGGATGGAATCTACTGGTGATTGTCTTTGACATGGACTGCATCTGGATGATTAGGTAATACTAAAAGAAAAAATTAAATGAAGTTGTCACATTTTACTGCCTAACTAGTAGTTGGTATTGATCGACAAAGCCTCCTCACCTCATAAAATTCTATTTGCAATTTTAAAGCCTGACAAAGACTGTTTTGCTAACTAGAATGATGCTACGAGCATCGTCTTAAAGCATGGGTGATTTTAGTGGAAAAACATCTTGTAATTTGTTCATAAATTTGAGATATTGATATACAGCTTCTCAGTTGGCCAAGCATTTGATCTAGGTAGTACTCATTTTCATTGAGCTGAATTGTTCTTCTACTGAGACATACCTGTACAGATACAGTACGCCCACAGGCCCAGGCACAAGTTGCTGTCTATAACCCAAATTACTGTGCAACTTATATTTATCTGTTGTAAATGTAAACCTTTGAATATGTAGTTTCATTCTGTCCATCTTCTTCCTTTTATTTCAATTCCTCTGTACATACCATTTTATAAATAGATTTTACGTATGATCGAACACAAGGACATACTGCTCCTTTCCTCTCTTTTCTTTCTCATGGTATTAGAGGCCAAGGTTCTTCATCTAGGTGGTCTTAGATTCAATCGCAACCATTCATTTCTTTCTAAATATCATTGTATGAACAGATGACCACAAGGACATGGTTCCTTTACTCTATTTTCTTCCTTATCACTACTGTGTTTGGACAATAGAACAGAACCGTCTCCCTGTGAAGAACCAAGCCATCCATGTCATTGGTTGAAATTTTGATTACTTCCAAGTCCTCTTGCATTTCTATGGAATTATTAGTTGGCTAGGATTTACTATGACACACACTTGCTCCTACCGCACATTTTGGATAGCTGGCGCAGTCTGGATCACCTAGGATTCATCTGAATAGCTTTGTTACCGAATTGAATCAATCTGGGACTGAACTTAGGCTGATGACCTCTTACAGTGAAATGTGATCTTCATCAGTACATCCCAACAAGTGATAATATAGGCTTCAAGCCCAGACTGCCCAAAACTTCTAAAAATCCCGTACTTATCTGAATGAACATATTTATAGCATTGGGTGTCCAGCTCTTTCACAGTCATGTGTGTTGGTCCGTTGGCATGTGGGCTTGATGGCCACAAAAGTGCCTTAAAGGCTCGTTGATTTAGTCAGCAGAAAATCTCTCCAACTCCCGTCTTCTCATGAAGGTTGCAATGAACATGGAGAAAAAATTGCATTCGATCATTGGATTTCTGGTGATTAAAGGACCCCTCTGATTCATGGGTTGCATACAGAAAATCAAACAGTGAAAGAGAAAACAAAAGTGATCTGAAAAAACTGATTTTCTCGGTGATCTTTAGCCCCGCGGCATCATCTCCGATTCATTTTCTATCAATGTGTCTATGCATGCCTAACCCAAAAAATCCTATGGCAAAAATCTCTTACAAAATGATTCCCAATTTTTATCACACAAATGAAACCAATGCCTATCAACTCCTTGCCTTTCTTTAGCCCTTTCTTTGGAAAGGCCCCTCTCTTCCATCATGACACCAATACCTTCGGACACAATAGACAATAATCCTAATTGGTTTCCTTCTACCTCATCTGTTGATAAATTAACAAGAATGTAAGCCAAAAACTTGGTTGTTCTCAGACCATTTGGAAGAACCACAAAACCATTTACAAGCAAAATAAGAATAGAGAACCAAGATGGCCATGATGTAATAAAATCACATAAAAATCAGGTGGTTCACGGTTGTGATCTTAGAAGTTCATTTTCTTTCTTCTACAAAGATTAAAGTTCAACAGGAGGAAGGCCATTGGCTACTAGCTGTGCATTATCTAAACAATGAATTGCTGGAGTTCACAAGGAAGTAAGTTTAATTTGGTAAGTCTGCTCCACTGAACTTGGTCAACTTCACTATAAAACGAGACAGCTAAGGATGAAACAGGTCCCACAATACCTGAAGACCCAAAGACTGAAAAAAAGGTACCAATCCGACATTTGGACCCGTTTTTAATTCCAGACTGCAGTTGGGCCCTAGGATTTCATATCCAAGAACCTGAATACAGAATACCTGATGCTACTGCCATGCATCATTCATAAGCACATGCATACACAAAATATATAAAGCATACAAGTACAAAAATATTTTCACAAGAGAAGTTGGCCTTGATTTGGGTGTATGTCCAGGCCCTTTGTTCTAGTCCAGATCTGGGTTCTGGCCTTAAATTTAAATTTGGGTATCAGTACAGGGCCTGTCCATAAAAGGGGTTTCTTCCAATTGATGATCCGACCCGCCAACCTGAGGCGAAACCAAACTGGTAATTCAAGGTTTGGGCTGATCCTTTCTATTTTCAGCTTGGGCTCAAGCTGACATTTCAATGAGTTAGGTTTAGGTTGAGCCCAATGTTGTTACTAAACACGCCAGCAGCTTGACCGGACCTAACACAATGTGGCAAGATTTTCTATGACCCGGCAACCTAACTCGATCCGGCATGTTAATTCTGGTCCAGATTGACCGTTGACCCTTTTAACTTTTGGGTAAGATTCAGGTTGACATTTTCCAACTAATTAATAGATCAGTTGTATTAGGGATTAGGATTGAGCCTATTCATTTTATGCAAAATGTTATAAATCGAAAGTTACAAGAAAACTCACAACCCTTTCCTAGTTGTTAACTCAATTTAAGGACTGCTTTGATCTTGCTGACTGCTCGCTGTACACCTTCACCGTACTTGAACCAACCACTTGAATGCATCTTCAAGATGAATCTACTTCAGAAAAGTAGCAGAAAAAGCCTCCAAAGACTTGAACTCCAGCGCAGCAACTTGACACTTTGGAGAGGAAAATAATCTCTCAATAGATCTCTAGGTTTTTAGATGGGAGAGTGGTACTCTAGAGTTAAGAGAGGAATGCAATATATAGACTTCAATTCGTGCTTCAATACTTATAGAGCAAGTAAGACTCAAATTACTATTCTCAAAAAAATTAGGAAATTGAGTTATGAAAAAATCAGAATTTTCGAGAACCAGCTGCTCGAGCGCGGAAGGTTCTCTCTCCGAATGCCTATGCTCCCTTTTTCTTGTTGCAGGATCCCCACACCACCAATTTTTTTTATGTGAATAAATTGTACATCAAGTCACACATCGAGACAAGACCTAATGTCAACATGGCAAAGTCATATATGATGGCTAGAGTCTATGTGTGATGATGGCATGGCAAAAATTTCACGTGATGTTATCATGACAAAGGTCCCCATGAGATTCTAATCGAGAACGTTTTGAAATTTTTCTTGATGCAGTCCCACTAAAATATAAGTGTAAATAAATATCAGGTTTTGTTCGATATCCAATGAATTTGCCAATATTAATTAAAATAGATTATAATCCTTACAAAGCTAATCTGAACCTACCCATATTGCCGCCCTATCTGTGGTCTGCCCAGAATTGGATACAAGTTCAGCTACAGGTCCCTGTTGGTAATTCAAGCTCTGCTTTAGACACTTGAGCTGTTTTAATCCATTAAATCTGCTACTCATTTGGAACATCACACCAAAATCTCTGTAAGAACAAAACATTAAACTTTACAAAGAGCATCTGACATATTACATATACAAAGAAGTGGAGTTTCCTTGGGGTCCGGCCCATCAACAATGGTTCACTGGATAAATGATTTTCAGGGCCCAGATCAAGATAACTTTCTTTTGGAAAGTAGATCAGGATAACATATCATGAGTAGCTATATATCAATGGAACTGAAAGGCTGGAAATGGGATGAGGAGCTGTCAAAATGTTCAAATGGTTCAGAACTAGTTGGCTGGGCTTCTGGGATGGGCCTTTCGAATGTTCAAACTTCCATGCCACACCATGGCCCACTAACGGACCTAAGTGTTCACAACTTCTATGTTTGGCTTCAAAAGATGCTTCAATATGAAGCATGATTTTAGAGGGAGTCTGATTATCCATTTTCACCAATGGGTGCTTGGTTTTTTTTATATATTTTACAATTAAATTTTCTACCACAACTTAAGGCTTCTATTTCCCTAAAAGCAATCAGGTCTGGGACAAAGTCTAGTAGACCATCCCCTAATGTTCATTATTTAAATAATTTTATTTTAAATATATAAGGGGAGGTGCTCCTATCAGAGGTACTCTCACCAAGTTGGTGAGAGATGGGTGGAGGCCCTCACTTCCATATCCACTCTTACCAACTTAAATGCAAGGACTCCCAACTTAAAAATGAGGTCCCTCACCCATCTCTCACCAATTTGGTGGAGCACCTCTCGTAGAAGCACTTCCCATATATATGATATAAGAGAAGTGATTATATAAAGTAAATCTTATCAACAAGGTCAAGTGACCTCAAGACTCAAGTTATGTGCATTTACTGTCCAGCCACCTTATCAAAGTCCGTACGAAATTTGAAACATGCACCAAGTCATGTTTTCCCACAGAGGGTGGGGCATCTAGGGGAGTGGGTTGTGTCAAGTAAAAGTGGAACTAGGACTTATCAAATAGGTGGTTAGGTTAGTCCTACCATATGAACCTAAATCCTTCATGCTTTAGATGGTGCAAGAGTCTTGCTAGCTAGACAAAAGATCTCAAATACAATACGTATCTTGACAAATTTTTGGTCCCACCAACTGTAAAGGTCATCATCGCACATCTTAAGACTCTAAATATTGGAGAACATCTCCTTACCACCACCGCAGTTTTTATTGGGAAGTCTTGGGTTCAAACTGTAATTGTGAAATTTGTTTCGTCTCGAATGAAATTTCCAAAAAATTTCTTTTCGGTCCACACACTGAAACAAAACAACATTGTACAACTTTTCAACTAATTTCGGTCGATTTCTGCGTAATTCAGAAAATTCTCCTAAATGAATTAAAAAGGGATTTTCTGCGATTTTTTTTTCTTCTAAAAAGCCCCAACCCTACCCTAGGCCCCGTTTCAAACAAAAATAAAATGAAGAAGAAGGAGAATAATTCCACTTAAAATAAATTCCATGATCAAGTTTTACTTAAAATAAATCCTTAATCAAATTTCTACAAGTATACGCAAATATTTAAATCTTTTATTTTTTCCGAAACATAAGCCCAAAAAGTCTAACCGAAATTTCCGAATCGGCCGAAAATTTTCATTTGGAGACCAAACTGAAGCGGTGTATGAGACAAAATTCACAACTATGGTTCAAACCCTACCTCCTCCCTCTTTGCATTTGTGAGTTTTTATCATCTCACATATATGAGTTGTGATTATTCTCCTCGCATGTGTGAGTTCCCATCACCGCGCATGTGTGAGTTGTGTTCATATCTCCTTGCATGTGTGAGTTTCCATCACCTCACATGTGGGAGTTGTGTCTATGTCTCCTCGCATGTGCGAGTGTCTTCTCTCATCTCATTTGTGAGTTCCCATGCCTCATATGTGTGAGTTATGTCATGAGTCTTAGGGTCCTAGCCCCTTGGCTGGGTTACCAAAAAAAAACCCTCCAAATAGTGACCGGACACAGCAGAACAACTAGGTTGCTCGAGTAAGAGTTTGAAGGTCCAAAAGGGAGGACTTTCGATAAATAAATAAAAAAGGTTAGCTTAGGTCTAACCTTAATTTTTGTTTGAGGGGTGCAGACCCTAATAGGTAGTCTGGTTTTGGGGAACCAAAGATTTTCATTTGGAGTTTGAGGGGGTGGATCCATGATTGTTATTAGATTTTTGAAAGTGGGCCCAAGATTTTTTTAAGTTTTGGAGGCATACCACACTTTGACAAGTGCAACTGCACCCACATGCTTGTACGTGGGTTTGCTCCTGGGTCTGGGCATAGACCTGCTGTTATCCATGGTGGTCAACCCAACCAACCCAGACTCGTGGCCGTCCCTAGTTTAAAGCAACTGCAACCATGGACCCTTTGTTTTTTTCAGTTGATTACAAAACAGCTGATGTCTCTTAAAGTCCTAAGCATACTTTCTTCTGTAAACAAAACTAGCAGACTTACATGGACTATAACAGCTGCTAATAAAGATGTCTGGTCATTTGGAATTCTTATCCATAAAATTTGATTGATTTCCATGAACATTGTTCATGCACCCATTTCAAGGGCTATATGGCAGAAATCATGATTTTCTTCGAAACCAATTTTTTTACCCTAGGAATTGTAGGATTTTAAACAGCCCCTAGCAGGAGAAAATCAAGACTATCCCCACAAAGTCATTTTGACCCTACCAGTTAGAGCCAACCTAGATTGGAAGATGAATGCCTTGGAATAAGACTTGAGAGGAGTCCACCAACCCAGATTGGCCAATCAATGGCATAAGATGAGACTTGAGAAGAGTGATCCAGTCCCAAAGACTTGAAACAGCCCCTAGCAGGAGAAAATCAAGACTATCCCCACAAAGTCATTTTGACCCTACCAGTTAGAGCCAACCTAGATTGGAAGATGAATGCCTTGGAATAAGACTTGAGAGGAGTCCACCAACCGAGATTGGAAGATGAATGCCTTGGAATAAGACTTGAGAGGAGTCCACCAGCCCAGATTGGCCAATCAATGGCATAAGATGAGACTTGAGAAGAGTGATCCAGTCCCAAAGACTTGATTGAGCTTTGAGGAAAAACTACTCATGGGCCCATGGTTTTGACAAGGAATAAATTGCACGTCTCTTGTTTTTATGTAAGAATAAATATACTAACTTTTGATATCTTTGTTTTCATCTTTATATTTTAGGTAATTTCTTAATAATTGTATGCTCTCTCCTTATATTGAATATTTTTTATTTTGATGCTCACTGTCACTTTCTTGTCCAATCCTCAAGATTTGAAAATTCTTATTATTATTTGTAAGAAAATTAGATAAAGTAAAATATATTAACTCTACATGCTATTTCTCTTTATTGGAAGCTAAATATTTACTTTCAGACATTTTCTAGTTTTATATTTTATTTTTTATAGACAAGAAAACATTTATATAAAAACCTTTTCATAAACTTTCGAATACAATACGAAGGTATAACTGTATGAAGTGTGTGATTGTCATTTTGGGAAAGAAGAATGGAAAAGATCGCATCTTCTATCATTCACCTCTTACTTCATATCCTTCACAAATTGAAGCTTCTTTTAACAATAAATTCATACATATTCAATTCTTATGCAAGGCTGAAATTATACAAATTTATAAGACTAGGTACCCCTAGAAAGTTAGTAGCTTTAGCCCCTATTTGGCTATTTCAGGCTTTGAGTCAATAGTTTTTCACTGCGAAGGGTCTGTTTATTTGCTGGAATTTCAGAAATTGTTGTATGGAAAATTTCTGAATTCCCAGATATAGTGGAATTTCTGAAAATTCCTGGATGCTCTTTTGGGCTTGAGCATCAGAAATTCCACCAAAATATAAAAGGAGTAGAATTCTTGAATTCCTAAGGTCAAAAGAGAATTTTCATGTGATTGAAATCTTAAAAATACTAGTGAAGAAACATAAGCTTCCAAAATTTCAGAAGATAACGTGTTATATCATGTCCAAAATTCTTAGACAAGATAAATTCCTTGCAGAAATTCCATTAAAGAAGCAGGACATAATTACTTCATTCACCGTAAGTCATGCCACCCCACTTTTACTGAACAAAAATCACAGACCCCTTTCTAAAGTTACAACCCTCTTTATTAATAATTAAAAAAAAAAAAAAAACACAAAATCATCCCAACCCATCAAAACCTGTAAGAGGACCCGGACTCACTGTGGCCCTCCATATGCCTGGCCCACTTTTTCAATGGCTTTGATTGATCCTTCTCCATGCTAAAACCAAACTACCTTTCAAACATACTACGTATGTAAAACAGAGCTCAAAACCTCTCTCTCTCTCTCTCTCTCTCTCTCTCAGAAGTATCCAACAAGAAAAATGGTGGCAGATTTCTTTGCAGGAGAGCTCGCAGTGGAGCTGATGAAAGAGCTGTCGAAGCTCTGCAAGAGAGCCTGTTACTTCAGATCAACAGCAAAGAACCTCAAATCCTCCATTAACGACCTCCTCCCAATCATCCAAGAAATCCAATACTCAGGCCTCGAGCTCCCCCAGAACCGCCAGCGTCAGCTCGACGACCTCACCCAGAACCTCCGCCACGGCCTCGACCTCGCCCGGACGGCCGCCGCCTCCGGCCGTTGGAACGTCTACAAGAACATCCGCCTTTCCAAGGAGATGGCCAGGGTCAGGAAGGCCATCTCCAGGTTCGTCCGGTGGCCGCTTCAGGCGCACGTCCTGGCCGACGTCCACCACCTGAGGGTGGAGGCGGCGGAGAGGTTGGAGAAGATAGAGAGGAGGGTGGAGGAGATGGGTGGTGCGGGGAGGAGGATGGGGGAGGAGAGTCAAATTGGGACGTGGTTTTTGGAGGAGAAGGAAGGAGGATGTGAGGGTTTTGGGGTTGGGATGAAGGTTGGGAAGGAGAAGGTGAAGGAGATGGTGTTGGATGAGAGAGAGGAGAAGAGCGTTGTTGGGATTTGTGGGATGGGTGGGAGTGGGAAGACAACGCTGGTTAAAGAGATTTGTGGGGATCCAGAGATTAGAAGTGGGTTTGTTTGGATCTTCTTCCTTTTTTCTCAATTTCTCCTTGAAATTTCTAAGTTATATGTAATATCATTTGGGTTGGTTTTGAATTGATTTTAGCTGGATTTTCTGAAATTTTTTGAGCTTCTTGGATTTTTCTATTCTGGGACTTTTTTGAATTTGTGTTTTGGTTGGGTGTAATGAGTTTGAAAGCTAAATTCATTTGCCTAATGGAAATGTTAAATGATCTGCAGAAATTAAAAGAACTTTTTTCCTTGTTTGTTTGTTTGTTTTTCCTTTTTTTTTTTTTTTGGAGGATTTGAGTTTGATTGTGTTGCATTATTTCTGAAGCAACCAATTTGCAAAGAAAATAAAATGGTTGTAAGATTAGTAGAGGGTACTGGATTTTTTTTTTTTAGCTACCCAGGTATAGATGGTATAAGGCTTAGATGATCACTAGGAGGGAAAAAAAATTATATTTTTGAGTATTTGTTCATTTTTTCCCCTAGTCTGGAGAGTCTGGATGTTTGTTTTCCCTTTGGGGCTTTGTTCTGAACAATTTGATGACTAGTATTTGGTTCAGCGGCAATGGGTTTGAAGAAAAGCAATTTGTAGATAAAATTGTTGCAAAATTGATATGAGTTTCCAGAGTTTTTTTTTTTCTTCTTTCTTTCTTCTTTGTTTTTTTTTTTTTTTTTTTTTTGAAAAAGTAAATTCCCTGGTTTTGTCCATTTTCCCTGAGTATTAGTTTACCCTTCAAACAGAGAGAGAGGAAAGAAAGTGTTCATTTTGTTTCTCTTCCATTTTAGAAGGCAGAAGGCTTGGATGGGGTTGGTTTTATATATATATGAACTGATTTTTATGTCATGATTCTTTTATATATATATATATATATATTTATATGATTATTCTCTTACCTTTTTCTTAGATAAGTATTGGAGTTTTATGCTTTACCATTTTGTAGAATGATATGGTTAATCTACCTTAAAATGCATGTATTCTACTACTACTTGATTTTGTCTCTAGTCTCTTCAAAAGCACTAAATCCTGTAAATCTTCTCCTCTAGGTCACTTCAACAATAGAATTATCTTTGAAACAGTCTCACAGTCTCCAAATCTGGAGCAATTGAGACTAAAGATATGGGAACAGATCACTCAGGGCAACCGTTCATTCAAATCCCATGATTCAATTCCACAATGGATGGTTCGATTTGAGCAGAGCATCAGAAGGCCAATACTAGTAGTCTTGGATGATGTGTGGTCCCTCTCGCAGCTCGAGCAGCTGGTTTTTAAAATACCGGGATGCAAGACACTTGTCGTGTCCCGGTTCAGATTCCCAGCAGCAACAAACAGTTCTTATGAAGTAGAGCTGCTGAAAGAAGACGAGGCTCTATCATTGTTCTGTTTCTCTGCTTTTGGGCAATGTTCCATTCCTTACAATATTGATAAAAAACTCGTAAAGCAGGTGTGTTTAATATATGCCCCTAACTTCTTTTGATCTTTTGTTGTGTAAAGGGAATCAGGCATTTTTGTTGTATGACTACTGATTTAAAACTGGAAAACAGGTTGTTGTAGAATGTAAAGGACTCCCTCTAGCTCTTAAAGTGATTGGAGCTTCATTAAGAGGCCAGCCTCCTATAGTTTGGCAGAGTGCCAAGAACAGGCTATCAAGAGGAGAAACCATATCTGATTCTCATGAGTCCAGACTGATCGAACGGATGAGAATTAGTATTGATTGCTTGTCGACCAATGTTAGGGAGTGTTTCTTGGACTTGGCCTCCTTCCCTGAGGACAAAAAGATCCCTCTAGACGTGCTTATTAACATGTGGGTGGAGGTGCATGATCTGGAGGAAGAAGATGCATTTGCAATACTCATTGAGCTCTCGGACAAACACCTCCTCACTCTTGTGAAAGATGCACAGTATGTAATGTGAAATTTCTCTTGTCGAGTTTGAAATTTGAATTAGCACTTTCTAAATTTGGAGTTTCTGTGTCCTCATCATCTGATCAGTAACAGAGTTGGAGACATCTACAGCACTTATAGTGAGATTTCGGTTACTCAGCACGATGTTTTAAGAGACCTTGCTATTCACATGTGCAACTGTGAGAGTATAAACAGGCGAAAACGATTGATTATGCCAAGGCGAGAAGATGGGATTCCAAAGGACTGGCTGAGGAATAAAGATCGGCCATTTGATGCCCAGATTGTATCAATTCATACAGGTATCGAAACCATATTATTTGCAGGATATATTTATTTAACTTGGTTTCAATCTTCCATTTGTTGTTATAAAGTGCTTAGGTGAACCCCAAAAACTGCACACAGTTACAGATGTCTAGCAGAATGATTATGCTAAAAATACTCTGACTGCTTGTTCTTTGGGGTTTACCTGAATGAATGTCCAATTATTTTGTATTTCTGCTTTTATTTCATGTTCTGATTTTACTTGATGAATGAGTGCTTAAACAATTGTTACTTCCCATCTTAGGTGAAATGAAAGAATCCGATTGGTTCCAAATGTACTTCCCAAATGCTGAAGTTCTCATGCTGCATTTCTCCTCCAGCACATTTTTCTTACCTCAATTCATTGAGAAAATGCCAAAACTCAAAGCTCTAGTATTAATAAATTATGGCACTGCCAGTGCAGTCCTCCATAATCTCTCTGTTTTTGCCTCATTAGATAACCTGAGAGGCCTTTGGTTAGAAAAGATAGCAATCCCACCACTGTGCAGAAACACAGTTCCTCTTGTCAACTTGAGGAAACTCTCACTCGTCCTTTGTGAAGTCAGCAAGAGCTTAAACGGTTCAGCAACAAACCTCCCTCTATTTTTTCCCCGCCTCTCCGACCTCACCATTGATCATTGCATTGATCTATCCAATATACCTTCAACTGTTTGTGGGTTCCAGTCTCTTGAAAGTCTGAGCATCACAAACTGCCATGATCTGAATGAATTACCACCAGAATTGGGGAGGCTTAATTCTCTACAGGTTTTGAGATTATACGGTTGCCTGTCACTGAAGAAGCTTCCACAGGCGATTTGTGGGCTCAAGAGATTGAAATATCTTGACATCTCTCAATGTATGAATCTTAGAAGTCTACCTGAAGGGATGGATCAGATGATTAGCTTGGAGAAGCTTGACATGAGGGAATGTTCGCAGATTAAGACCCTGCCAATATCATCAATGTTATTGAGGTCTTTGGGACATGTGATATGCGATGAAGGAATTGCTTTTCTGTGGAAAGAGACGGAGAAGGCGATACCAGAGCTGTGGATTCAGGTAGCTGAGGAACGCTTTACTCTGGACTGGCTTGTACAGTGAGGGCTATTTGCATATTAGAATTTAAGACTACTGTTGATTGATGGAATTCTTAATAAATTTGTAAAGAATTCTGTAAAGTTGTGTAAAATGGACTGTAATTTTCTTTTCGGATTGCGTGTGTGTGTGTGTTTTCCGGGTAGAGCCTTTCTCCCCTGCCTTCGTAAAATTTTTGTTTCGATAAATAGCTGTTATCACTCAAAAAGAATGTGTAAAATGAGAGAGGAAGAACAAATCCTTCTTGTTGCTGATGTGTTGTGTAGAGTAGATCAAGTTCAAATAATCTTGACTGACTTGGTGGAGTAAGAAAAGAATTTCTATAGTACTGCATAAGATTTTGACTGACTGGGTATTGTAGAGTAGATCAACACCAGAGAAATTTTTTTCTTTTTCCTACCAAGAGTAGAAGGTATGCGAATCATGATAAATTTCTATAATGTTTCACAAGGCCAAACAAAATTAGAATAGTATATATAATGACAACGGTTTTATTGTGATACATTTATGATATATATGTAGACCAGATGGACCCTTGAGTAAAATCATAATCAGCTGCTTGAACTTTTTTCCAACAACAGTGTGGTAATCCTAGAGTTAAATTTGTTCGAAGTAGACTGAAGTTTTTTATGACTAAGGTTTTTGTTTTATTTTATTTGACTGAATACTGATCCAGACATGAGACGCTTGAGCGAGAGAGAGAAGAGCCTGCACTACTCAGAGCTCTTTCTCATAGGTGAAGGAATTGAGAACTGCACCACTCAACTTTTCATCACCACAAAAAATATATTTCAGCTTTTTCCACAGCAAGTTGTGGGCTGTTTTCTCCACATCTACTTTCTCCCCATTTTCTACTCATCCAAGGGACCCTATAGCTATATTGACCAGGGAGATGCCTTCCACAGCAAGTTGTGGGCTGTTTTCTCCACCTCTCTTTTTCACCAAGAATTTTCTTCTAATGTAAAGGACCACAATGGGTTTGCTCTCACGATACGAAAGAAAAACAAAGTTTGAAACAACAAAATGTAAAACTAGATCAAATCACCAGAACTCTCAGCATCCTGCTTTCTTTTAGTTACCAACATTTTCAAGAAGTCTGATCAGTGACTCTGAAACTAAAATGATGACTAAAAAGTCTGTTTGATTTGATGTTGCCCAGTATAATTAGGGACCCATATTGTAACAGAAAGAGAAGGATAGGTTCTGAAACAGTTTTTCATTTTTTTAATGGTTGGGTCTTTATCCAAGTCAAGGCCAATATGGATTTGTAGCACATGTGTTCACATCGTCTTGAGGATCATCTTGCAAGCTAGAATGAGACCACTGACAGTGACTCTTACCCTCTTTTGTCCAGGAGGCCCATTTCATGTGATTATATAAAAAGGGGGACGTTGACGTGCATCCATGAACTTTCCCTTTATTCTCCTATAAAGAAAATGGGTGGAGAATAGTGTAAATTTCAACTAGTAGTAATTTTCTTCCATCCAGCATCTGCCTTGTGCTTGGTATCAAGCTTAGACCATGTAAATTTCAATGCATTTAGTCCAAAACTTAAAAATGTCTTGAAACTTTATTATAACTACTTAATATTATATATATTTTTTATCTAATTTATGTCTAAAGCACGCTGAAAGCAAGTTTATTTTTCTAACTATTTAATAAAATTAACTAAGAAAAAGATCAAAATAATTATATCACTGCAGTATAGGTCTATGATCAGCTTCTGCTTAGGGCTCTATTGTTTGTATGGAATTGAATTCCTAAAGTTTCTAAAAATATATTTTTAAAAGTGATTAAAATTGAATAAACAGAAGTAAATATCTATAAATGACCATAAATAATATATCCTTTGATGAAAGAAGAAGCTAGGAGAGATGCAAAATGAATACCTAGCTGTACTGCATATATAAATCAAATCCTAAGAGGAGATGGAAAATTATCAGCTGGACAACACCTTACTAAGCCAAGTCCTATGAAGGATCTGTGTGAAACTGTGAATCACATATCCGCCTTATATCCTTCAGCCCCTCACCTCTTGAATAATGTTTTATGGAATTAATTTTTCCCTGGATTCATAAAAATTCAATTCTGTGAAGAAAAGCTGCCAGTCATACCAAACGTTGGAACTAGCGTAAAATATGGAGCCGTTAGGGACATTTTTTGGTGTTTTAAGAAACCAAAACTCAATTTGATTGAGTTTATTCAGTCATTGACTTGAAGATGACTTGGAGATTGTTAACATATCTGGAGTCCATTGTGATCAATCCAACCTTCACACTCAATGAAAATTGTTTGCTGAAATCAGCACAAATCTTATCTTATTCTAATTGAAGAGGTTCGCCATTGGATTTGATGATCCCATGTTTTCAATTTTAAGGGGCTATTTATTTTCTTAACATATATTAGAATTGAATACATGAGTATTCATAGTGAAATCACTAAAATGAACTCCACCCAAGGATATTAAAAAGAAAAAGAAAAAGAGGTGACAGGTAAGGATATGAGGTGTGAGGTGTGAGGTGAGGGAAGAAGGATCTAAGGAGAAGATGTAGATGAGACCTTAACTTTCCTAGATATTGAATTACTATGGTAATGGCTAAGTATTTATTTTTTTAATCTTCCCTTGAATCAATTTTCATTAAAGGGGAGGTTATTTAATTGTCATTTTTTGGATATTGATCTTTAATTATTAATGTTTAACCTCCTTAGTATTCAACTACATGAAACAGGCAGGCCTTAAGTTTGATTCTAATTGAAGGGGTTCACCTATCAACTTTTCCATCTTGCTTAAATATTGTCAATTCCTTGTCATCTTCTAAGCGTCCCTTTCATTCTAATAAAATAAGATCACCATCATTATTCTCACCGACAGCATCATCATCATAGCCTTATCTCATCGATCTCAAGTTGGGTCCAATACATGTATGATAAATTTCCCAAAGGTTCCTCCTCCTACGAAATTCACCTATTTTAGGACATTTTACAAATGACTACCCTAGCAGTATAAATAATCACTTTTTTTCACAGATAACCACCTTGATTGAAAGCCATTTTTTGCCTGATTGATGAAATTGATTGTACTGAGATCTAGCAATTCAGATTATAAACAAGGTATTAAGAAGTAAAAACCCATTAAATTTGGTCAAATTTGGCAAGGATTAACTCCCTCAAATTAGTAGAACCAAGCTATCCTTTTCTAAAAAAAATAATTGCAAACGATCTAAAGTCCAGCTGCTGGTCAAGCTGATTATTGTAATATCCAAATTAGTAGATTAGTTATTTGCAAAAAGTGACAGCTACTTTAAGTAATGTCAAAAATATCAGGCTGTCATCCATAAAATTATTAATATTTTTGTTTGACTGAAAGTCTTTTACATGGTTGATTATGGGCCCTTGGATTTGTCAGATATTCTGATTTCCACAAAAGATCCGCAACAGAGGTACGTACGTCCAAGGGAAAATGGTTTACAGCTTTTATATAGAAGAGAAGGCATGGTCAATTCTCTTGAAGAAGACAAGGGATACCATCCATCTCTCGTCGAAAGACAGAGCCCTTGACTTAGACATCTTTGATTTTGAGTTCCCTTCCCTTTTCCTTATCTTACCTTGATCACAACATGAACTTTTCAATGGAAACGGCTGTTGTGGTCCACTGGACTTGTGGATTGTGGAAAACATGGATGCGATCCTTACCATGAAACCAATCATCTTTTAATCAAATTAGCAGGTCGGGTTGAAGTAGGGCTGATGGAGAATACAACAATTTGTTCATTTATCATGTTAAAAGGTTAAGTCGTAATAAGAGATTCCGCTTGGACCTAACACATTTACTAATCAAGTTAGGATGACTAGTAATGTCATCCGGATCAGGATGAAGACCCAACTGGAACAATGCAAAATGGGTCAACCTAGGCCTTGGTAATGGAGGGGTACAGGGTGAGTTGGGGGGATGGGAAAGAAATAGCTACACAAAGCAGGCCTGAGTCGCAGAATCAAGTTTTATAGGGTGAAGATACAGGATGAATACCTCGATGGTTCCTTGATGGATCTGTCATCCTTCTTCAGTTATACTCTCGTAGCCTCTTGAGATCTATCCATCATCCTCTGCTCTTAGCTCTTGATACAAGGTCCTCTAATTCCTATGAAGGAATTCAATACTAACTATGCAATTGGACTGTAATACTGTCTTATTGCATCTTTAGAGGAATAAATATTATGTGGTGAAGGGAGTTGGGCCAGGAAATTTTCCTTTATGGCTACTCTGTAAAAAATATTTTCCAAGAGGGCCATATGCAGAAGGCATATATAGTTTCTTTCTTTCTTTGTTTTTTTTTCCTAGTTGACCCAGTGACCAGGAAGAGAAGAAATAACCTGCTAACTCAGGAATCTATCCCTCCGCGGTGCTACGAGAGCGAGTGTGCGTAACACAATGATACTATGTGATTCCCCTTCTTTTTTTCCTTTCTTTCTTTTTTTTCCTTCTAGTGGGGAGGGGGTGGGGTTTGTCCCCCTCTGTTCAATAACAGCTTCTCCACTAATCAAACTAGTGGTGTTCACTTCTCTAGTTTGAAGAACAATATAGGCCAAAGGAACTACAAGATGGGACGTTGTTTTGAAAAGTTCGGAATTTAGAGATGGCCGCAATGATGGATCTTAGCACTGGACTCAGAGAGTTTGTGAGGTACTTGGCTGATCCAGAAACACTTTAGAAGGTGATATATAGGAAACTAAATGTTCCATTTAAATGCCATATCCTCGGCCTACCCGTATTTGAGGATTTGGTCAAGGAATTATAAAATAGAATTCATGAAACTAATTTCAACAGCTGGAATAAGGCTTTGATGATGATGATAGTGAATCTTTCATTTAAATTTATACAAGGAGCTCACCTCAAGTCCAAGTCACACCAATTGTGAGGACCCGTTCCTAGAAATATCTAGTGGGACCCAATTTGACTAAGTCAAATAATTGATTATCCTATTTAATATGGTGTTTCCTACTTTAATATGCTAATTAATAGGAATTAGTGGAATAGATGACTAATGTTCCTAAGTTTTAGAACTAACTTGTATATAATTCTTAATAAATATTGGGTGTTTATTATTAATTTAATAGGTCTTGATTAGATTAAGACTTAGTTGCTATTATAATTAATAGGAAGGGCTTTGAGAGTTAAAAACCTTCTAGAAACCCACCTAATGACCTATTTACCCATGGCCCATCTCTTTCCCATTTTAAACTAAGTTACCATTTTGGTAATTATCCTAAACCCTAAGCTATAAAAACAAACTATTACAAACATTAGCCAAAAACTCTAATTTACTCTCATCACTTATTTACCCTATCTTCCTCCCCAAGCAAACCCTAATTCCCCAAAATCCCAACCCAAGGAGAAGTTAGGAGACCACCCCAATTGCTCAATCAACACCTTAGGAGCTTGGAATTCACATATTTTTCTCTCAACTCCATCACCAATTTCGAATAGAGGCAAGTGGACATGTTTAGATGCTTTAGTTTAATTGATTAATATGCTTAGATTGATAATTACTGTGTTTGATGGATGTTTAGCATGATTTCTTTTTATGGATGGTTGGTTGAATGATATGATATGTGGAATTGTTGTTCTATGCTTTTTTACGTGAATTTTGACCATTGATGGATGAGAATCCCCCATTTGGAAGATCAATGGCCCATTCGTGATGAGATCAGGATGTGGGAGGTGTATATGAAATTTGGAGATGATCAGTGTAGATCTGGATTGGGTTTGATGAAGTTTTGATGGAAAAGGAAAATGACAGAATTCTGAGAAAAATGTGGAACTCATGTGTACCCGGTCGACATCATCCCCCAGGATGTCGACTGGGCACATAGGAATGCTTCAGTTAACTGGGAGCGGAATGGTCACAGGGTATAGACCCAGTGTACCCGGTCGACCGGCCAGTGTACCCCGTCGACCAGCCAAGAGGCTCGGTTCACCGGCCACACTGCATTTCCACCCCACTTGCCAAATGTTTGTGGAAGTGTTTGCAGTGTACCCGGTCGACCGGGTGGACTATAATGTCGACCGGGGACATTGCAGAATGTGATTTATGACTCTCAGTTAACTATCTATTTCCACAGAGTGCCAGGTCGACCCGTGGACCCATGATGTCGACCCGGTACACTATAAATAGTGATTTCTTAGATTTAGTTCCCTTCTATGATTTGATCATGTGTGGGCCCGTTGACCTTTCATTTGGACCGTTTGGGATACGCTGAACACGAGTCAAAGGCCGGGCTTAACCTTGACCCGCGTAGCCACCTAAGTAAGGTCTAGGGTTGTAAATGGAACCTGATTTAATGGTGATGGATGTCCTATAATGCTAAATACCTTCAGGAGCACCAATGATACATAATAAGCATTGATGACTCCTTGATCACTGTCTTAGGTGAAGTAGGGCCCTATACCTGAATGGAGGGGCAGCGATCATCTATGGATTTGTGACCTATGACATGTATATTGATGAAACGGACACTGAGGCTGGCTGGTAGGTCCGAACCTTGGATGTTGGCCTTGAAAGAAACTATAATCAGGGTATTGCACTTACGTCCTAATCCATGATCACGGCCGTATTGGATGAGATGTCAGGACATGGTGCTTGGAGTCCTGACCTATAATATTGGAAACTTAACAGTAGATACTAATGGACGGACTGTATAATGAGATAATGTTAATTAAGCGTATCGAGAAGCGGAGTTTACAAGGGTATGCATTATTAACTGTTGGGAATCGTAAGGATAGGATACTCATACCTGAACTCCATGCCTCATGCCTTTGACTAATATCGTCTCATATTAATTATGATAAGTCTATCTAGTTCGAAGTACCACCACCTAGTGGTCTGTAGGATTTGTGGATGCACGATTGGTCTGCTGAGAGTTGTGATGCCGGCATGGATATGGTTATTGAGATATTGTTGGTTGACATAGTAGGTACCGGTGTGGGAGGGGTACTGAGACCGCCGGCGCTCAGACCGGGTGTGGATGGACGATGATGTTGATCTAGTCCGTAAGACCAATGGCTGGGACTTGGCTGTGACTATGGATGAGTGATTGATGTTGATCTAGCACGTAAGACAAATGGTTGGGACTTGGCTGTGGCCATGGATATTGATGGACTCTTGTATGCTCCTATTCGATTAGACAACAACGATGGGTGGCTATGACCCCCATGGTTGATGTCTATCGACAGTTGTCGGGACAACGACGATGGGTTGGCTCTGACCTCTCACGTCCCTTGTACTTCAACTATGAACGTACATTGTGTGCTCTTATGGATGTATATTGGATGTATTAATATTATGTATTCAGGATGTCGTTGCTTAGTGTCTTTGACTGTCGACGTTGGCACGATTGAGATCCAGATACGATGATTGGGGATATGATAGGGTTACTTCCTCCGGTTACTTCTATTATTGGTGAAACGGATGAATTTGCATGGTTTATACGATATATTGATGATGATGGCTTCTCTTGTCTATCTGATAAGTTGTATCTAACATTTGTTATATTACTATCTCGATTACTGTTCATGCACTACACTCCACACTGTTTATGTTGCACTCTGATATACTATATCATTATGGAGGTATTAACCACGCAGGTTCAGCTGGGATCAAGTATGGTCTTCTTCTCTATCTGTTAATATGATATATTGTCATCTAAGCATGCATATTTGCCTGGCTCATCGAGCCTGACCTAATCCTTGGTGTTTTTAGATATATTTTATTCCGCTTCATTCGATTGGTAGAACTGCTTGGCAGCTGATCCGTTGCCGCAGGGTTCAGAGAATGGTGCAGTTGATGCACCGAGAGGCGTCTATCAGATATATAACTATTCTTTCCTTTTATTGTAGTTGGCCGTGTTGGCATATGATTGAATAGTTAGCTTAATTATTGAAAGTACCTTGCAATCCTTTAAAGTAAAATAAAATTATAGTGCTTTGTCCATCTACTTGCTCATATGAGATTCAAACTTGATTATATTACTGGATTTTCCGCATCTCTTAGGTATTTTTTCGTAGCACCCTGAGATTCAAGGCGCCCGAATCTTGTGGCGTTACACCAACCCTCTTCCATGCCACTCAACATAACAAAATTTCTTGTGTTTGGACTACATGAAGTATCGTTCTGGTCAGAATTGATCCCTTAGATCAAACCCGCAGGAACTCCTCTCATAGTATCCAATGAAGTTAGAAAACCAACGAAATTATTAGAGCATTTTACATTGTGTCATGCAATCATGGTTGAAGACAGACCACGCAAACTATAATGAGGAAGAGAACCACCATATCAAGGATTTATAAATCTTATTACAGTCATAACCTCTAATTGATTGAGGGTAATAATGTGATGATTTTCTTTTCTCATGAACTTGTGATTTACATCCCTCTTTGCCACTACCAAATACAAAGAGAGAATATAAAAGCTAAAGATTTATTTTGTTGTATATAATTTGTCTCTTATTTTGTTGCATATGTTTTATTTTTATGTAAAATCGCCATTATTTTATTCCTAGTCTCAAGCTCAAATAAAGAACAAGGGCTACATGAGGAAGGTTGACGGCTAAAGTCAAGTTTTGTCATAACCCAAACATTGGTCAAATAGAATTCATCTAGCCGACCCTAACGTAGTTGAGACAGAGCCAATATTGATGATGATGATATTTTATTTTTAATGTATTTGGCTTCTCTTTTAATATAATCTTCTTTCAACGATATATATGCACTCATGTGTGCACTTTGTGTGCTCGCTTTCTTGTGGGCCCCACCTAAAGATGGGACGGTTTTTTTTGTTTTTTTTTGAAAGAAAACCCCCATCCTCTTGTTGTATGGCGAGGGAGGCTCGGACCATCACCCTAACCACCGAATTAGGAGTCCATAAGTTTTCATTATCCATAATGAATATGCATTCCATCCAATTAGTATCCATTCTATTCGAATGGGCACCAAACCTTGGGATCAGTGATAACAAGAGGCCTTTATTTTGTGCTCCACTTGAATGGATCACAAGGTGGCCCCACTAGGAGTTGAGTTCACCATAAGGTGCGCTCATGAGTGCACTTGAGGATTTCCCATACAGGCCCCCGCTGGTGCACTCATCAGTGCAATTTCCTGTGTGCTTACTTTCTTGTGGGGCCACACCAGGGATGAGACTAGTTTTTTTTTTTTTAAGATCTACCTCCCCCCTTCTTGTGTAAGGTGACGGATGCTTGAATTCGTCACCTTAACCACCTGATCAACAGCACGTAAGTTTTCACACTCTAGAATGAGCGCACAATCATCCAATGGTTTGGTCCATTCATATGGGTGCCAGACCTTGGGATTGGTGACCAAAAAGTACCTAATCCAAAGGGTATGGGTATGTCCCTCTCTTTCTGGACTCAATTGATTATCAGGTACTTACTTGAATACCTATGTATGTGTAATATGTATAAGATTATATATATTTTATAAAATAGTAATCAATTTATATTAATATTTCTATACAACAAGAAAGCTGAAAAGGAATTTCTCAGCTGAAATTCCCAAGATGGTAGCTTAATTTGGGAATATTCAAATCAGAGGAAAACTATGACTCTTGAATTTCATATTTGATAGGAGTAATTGTGGGGTGGGTTTTACTCAATTGAATTGGGCCACCCCTAAAACAAGGGGTATGATTTATTTGAGCGGTCAACTTTAAGAAGTGGGCCCTGCCTATTGATTTGTATGGTGCCCACCACCCAGCGCACTTGATAGAGATCCCAAGTCACAACTGATAAAAAATGATAACATTTCATTGCAATCTCGCTGCTTTATTACGCGGTGTCACCAGCCATGAACAATGTCAACAGTCTATTTTATTGGTTCAATTAGAATGGCCCACTTCATCGAATGCTCTTTTTGACCTGTGTTTCCCATTACATATTTTCCAAATTGTCATGCAGTGTTTGGACTTGGGCCTAATTAATGGCCCAGTTGTTAATGGCCTGGTCTGTGCCTAAATACTCTTATAAGAGCCTGGCCAATGGGGTCTATATATTCTGAAGATGGGCTGGCCTGGCCTGAATGCAAGCATATGGACTAGATCCGAGCCTATTTTAGGCTCAATAAATAAATGACCGGGCTTTGACATACTCCAACCAAGCCCTAGGGGATTCAATTGTTTTCTCAATCTTGCTTCCACACTATGCTTTCTTACAAATGACACTGCTTTCTCAATCTTGCTTCCACACTATGCTTTCCTACTAATGACATTGCTTTCTCAATCTTGCTTCCACACTATGCTTTCTTACAAATGATAAGGTCTGGCGCTTACCATATACAATACAATCAATGGACAAGATCCGTCTTCATGTCACTGATCCAACAGATGATGAACTTACTGGACTCCATTCTAAAATCTTATCCTATTTTGGCGCTTCCAAGGTAGATCTTGAGTGATCCACTCACGGTCACCATGTAGTTTCCGTTTCATTCTTATGACTTATCCATACATCTATGGAGTAGTATATAAATCTCTAAGCATATTTTCATAATTTATAAAGAAAGATACACAACTCGAAGAACGCCCATAATCTTTCTGAATTCTCAAGATGTCCATTGACCCATGAACATCAGTCCGTCCGGATAATATGTATGTTCCACCACTCGAACAATCATAATGCTAATGCAACTCTAGAAAGCCTTGGACCCTACCATCGTGTCTTATTAAGCAGTGAGCACTAGGCCTGCTAAACTTGGGACAGCTAAAGCTATGGAGTCCAGAAGCATACAAATTGCAATGGACCCAATACTCTAAAAGGTCTCCAAAGGCCGAACATAGTGAAAAAAAAGGGAGAGAGAGAGAACTAGGCAAACATAGCAGGTATATTTGGAGGGCTCAAAATTAACCAAATTCTAGGAGCAAGTCAGGGGTAACTAGTGCCCAAACATACCCACCTATCAAAATTTAAATTCGGATCAAAATCTAAAAATTCATGCAACCCCTAACCAACAATTAGGTCCATCCTAAATTATTAGATTGGTGCAGAACAAGGCGGTCGACCCAATTAACCTAACCCACACATGAAAAATGGTAAAATATCCCTTCCAAACGAACTCGTGGAAATTCCATGGAAAATGTGGTAGCCACCCCCACACTTCTGCCTCATGGGCTGTTTTTTTTTTTTTTTTTAGACACGAGGATTCTGCTTTCTCCGTATTTTCATTTTCATTGGAATGATGAATGTTTCGCTTCTACCCCTCCTATTGTTGCAGAATCCTATCAGAACAAGGAAAAGCCCGACTCACCTTCAACTTCAATCCTTACACGAGATTCCCAGTCTTTCTCTTTCTACCCCAAGTCAAATTCCATAAAATCCAACCCGTGATCACCTCCGTGACTCCGTCCAGCACGCAACCATCATCATTACACCCACTACATGTGGAGTCACCATCATTTCCAACCCGACATTTCCGGAAGATTAGGCACGAAACCGCGTAATTTCCACCGCGTAACATCAAATGCCCGTGTTCCCACCCTTTTTAAGTAGATTGCTAGTTAGTTACTTGCAGCTAAGGACAGGATGATCTGATAGCACTGTTTGGACTTTGGACTCCGGATTTTGAAAGCTCAGGTAGCTCTTGCAGCTAAGGACAGGATGATCTGATAGCACTGTTTGGACTTTGGACTCCGGATTTTGAAAGCTCAGGTAGCTCTCTGCTTTCTGTCCACATCTTTGGATTCCTTCGCTCTGTATTTTGTTTTTTCAAGTCATTCCACTGATTTGTAATTGTAGTAGAAGTAGTAGAATGTTGTTAAAGTTCTCTTCTTTGTACCAGCTGAGATTGTCATTTTCCAAATGTTAGCTGTTTGGGTTTTTTGAGTAGTTATTTTTCTTTGTTTCTGATGATTTTCATTGAATGCCGGTAACTCATATGGTTTGGAGATGGAATTGTTTCTAAGTTGTTTTTGAAATGGTTAGTGTCTGCCACCCCTTATCGTCATTTTGCGATTCTGAGCTTGGGTTTTCTTGGGTTCTGATGATTTTTCAATTGAATGCTGGCATTTCTTGTGGTTTGGAGATGGGTTTGTTTCTCAGTTGATTTAAAGGTTACTGCTATCTGCCACCCCAAATCGGCATTTTGCGAATTTTGAACTGTTTGGGTGTCTGTGAATTTGGATTTTGGATTTGGAGGAACCCGGATTCTTTCTCGTTTGAATGGGTGTCTGTGTCTCTGTTTTCCACGTTCTGGGTTTTCTTTACGATAGAGAAAAACCCAGGTAACAATTTTATTGTTTCTACTAATTTCCAACGGGAAAAGATGTGGAAGATTCATATGTTTCTGGTTTTCTGCATTTGTTTTGCGTTGTCTAATCTATGTTTTCTTCTGTTCTTTTTGTAGAAATCACTCTTGAAGACTCTTCTTTTCTGAACAATGAGAAGAGTGGGCTGTCTGCATTTGTTTTGTGTGGCTTTGGTCTGTTTGAGCATTTCTCTGGTGAAAGCAGAGGACCCTTACAGATACTATACCTGGACTGTTACCTATGGAACAATTGCACCTCTTGGTGTCCCTCAACAGGTTTGTGTTCCATGGGTTTTTGGTTAACTTTCTCTCTCATCTTTGATATGATATTGTAGAATGCATGGATTAATGATTGGGCAGTTCTTCATTGCTCTGATGGTATGTAAGGGTTTGTATTTTGAAGGGTATCCTCATCAATGGGCAGTTTCCTGGTCCCAGACTCGACGTGGTGACCAATGACAACATCATCCTTAACCTCATCAATATGCTCGATGAGCCATTCCTCTTGACATGGTGAGGATCTCTTCTT
Organism: Persea americana; assembly: GCA_029852735.1. NCBI lineage: Eukaryota > Viridiplantae > Streptophyta > Magnoliopsida > Laurales > Lauraceae > Persea > Persea americana. The sequence goes on along the minus strand of CM056813.1, from coordinate 54,458,325 downwards.
TCTTTTTGTTTCCTGGTCTATATTTCCTTTTTTTCATATTTTTTCCCTTTTTTCTTCTTTAACTGCGGCGACTGGAATAAGAGATAATTGACCTCACAAACTCTACCTAGGGGAGCAAAGATGATCTCTCACTATGCCTTCCTCTCCTACACACCCTCCCAGAGACATCCGTGTGGACCCCCTATTTTTGAGCACTCGGGTCCTTAGATCGATCCAACCCCCTCACACTCACTATCATTATGAATTGGCAGAAACCCAATTTTGGCACTTATCCAACTCTGCCTCACGGTTGGACCGAAATGCTAAGAAAATAATGTCTTCTAAAGCCATTACACAAGAGGACCATGAATCAAGGAATTGGGATGATCTGATGGATTTGAGATTTTGCACCCATATAGGTCCCATTCAGATCTTTTAATTCCGCACCTTCTGAATGATTGGTCCGGCCCCAGGTAGGCCCCACAAGGCGGTCCACATGAGGTCTGCAGGAGAGGCCGGCCCATATGTATATCTTCTCTCTGTGTGTATTTGTTTGTGTGGATCATTTTCAGTTGGAAATAAAATCAGGAAAATCCATTGTAATTTACCATGGCGTGAAGCCAATCCATGGAAATTTCGTTTTGTGATTTTCTATGAATATTACTCCAGTAGGTTAAGTTGTAACTTGATTTTTGAAACTCTTGTGAAATTGAACCTGTACCCTGCCATTTTAGAATTTCAGGGAGGTACTTAAGAGTATGAAGTGGCTTGTAGATTCTAAGAGGGTCTTGTGAACATCCTATCCATGCGCGCGTCCGCGCATGTGGCTCTCTGCATGGGTGTGTAGTGCTTAATAGAATTGTGGTTGAGATTGAAAAGGCATGTGTGTCTTGTTGAAATGCTAGGAATGGAATTAAACAAAGGAAGAACTCATGGCAAGATGGAGTACTGGGTACCAATTGCCCAATCCCCCCGAAATCAAACTACACATACAAGTTTCAAACAAAGGATCAGATTGGAACCTTCACCTACTTTCCATCAACATTAATGCATCGTGCAGCTGGAGGATATGGAGGGTTGAATATCTATGAGAGACCAAGGATACCTATCCCATTTCCTGATCCTGCTGGAGATTTTACTCTACTAGTTGGTGATTGGTACAAGTCCAACCATAAGGTTAGTAATTTAGTATTTCATTGAACTTGATTTCTTCCCTGTTGAACTTTGTTTATATAAAATCACAATTACATGAGTCTTGGAAGTATTTTAAATATTTTGTTGACAATAATTATGAAATGCTCCATGCTCAAAATCTAAAACATCTGCTAGTTACTTCTACATTGGTAGTTCTCTTGAAGAAAGGTAGAATGGAGCTTCTTCCAAGCTCAAATCTGTCAGTTAAAAACAATGGTTCAAATCCAACTGTGATCTGAGCAGCAGTTTTGCGAATTGAAACACAAAATGACACTTATTGAAATGCATTTTCTTGTTGAATGTCAATGTATAGAAAATAAAATTATGATGTGTTGTCTTTCAGACGTTGAGACATTCTTTGGACTCTGGGAAATCTCTTCCGTTCCCTGATGGCATTATCATTAATGGTCATCTCAGTTCTTCCTTTAGTGGAGATCCAGGTAATAATTTCAATTACAGTCAAATCTTTTATTTTTCATTTCTTCTTCTCTTTGGAATGGAAATTCCTTCTCACCCTTCACTTCCTAAGCCTAAGCGGCTTTTTAGAGATTTAATCAAAAGCATCTATGGGTGTTTTGCTGCTGCTTTTTTTTTTTTTTTTTTGAACGGTTATTGGTGGTTTGCTATTGATTAAAGATATTTAGCATGTGAATTTGATATCATTTTTTTATTTTTTTTGGATATTTTCAGGGAAAACCTATATGTTCAGGATCTCAAATGTAGGCCTATCAACCTCATTTAATTTCAGGATTCAGGGACATCAAATGAAATTGGTTGAAGTTGAAGGATCTCATACAATTCAAAACATCTATAGTTCTCTTGATGTACATGTGGGCCAATCCCTTGCTGTTCTGGTGACCTTAGATCAACCGCCCAAAGACTACTACATAGTTGCATCTACACGCTTCACAAAGAACATTCTTACAGCCACTGCAGTGCTACATTATTCTAATTCGAGGACGCCAGTATCCGGGCCGCTGCCTGCTGGTCCTACTTATCAGAGGCACTGGTCTTTGCAACAAGCCAGGACCATTAGGTATATTATATTCCAAGAAACTTGCATTTTAAAGTACATTACATTTTGAGCAAAATCCTAAAATTCTAAGAATGCCATCGGCTTTGGTGATAACTGAATCACACCCTATTGTCTATTTATGATATGTAAATTTTAATTCAGGTAGTTGGAACCTTAATTCTGCTTGTGGAGCTCTATATTTGTAGATCTGAATGTAAATACCTTCTTTTACCTGATCAGTCTTTTAACTTGTCTGTTTAGATGGAATTTGTCAGCGAGCGCAGCCAGGCCTAATCCTCAAGGTTCATACCATTACGGAAAGATAAACCCATCAAGGACTATTGTCTTGGCCAACTCTGCACCTCTTGTAAATGGAAAACAACGCTATGCTGTTAACAGGGTCTCCTATGTTGTCCCTGGTACACCTCTAAAGCTAGCAGATTATTTCAATATCCCCGGCGTCTTTAGTTTCAAATCCATCCAAGGCCTGCCTACAGATGGTCCCACAAATTTTGGCACTCCTGTCTTGCCTGCTTCCCTCCATGACTACTTTGAAATTATTTTCCAAAACAATGAGAATACCATCCAGACTTGGCACCTTGATGGTTATGACTTTTGGGTTGTTGGGTAAGTCTAATTGTTCAATTAAGTTTCAGTAAATGTTGATATTAATTCCTCATTTTTTTAGTTCCAATATCTTTTGAAGCATGGACAGTTATTACATAGATGTACTGTATCTGTGTTGGAAATGGAATCATTAGTGTTTTCAACTTATAGGAAGTTTCAAGTGACTTGAGTTTGAAGAAACTGAAGAGACTTGTGGGATGAATTCAAACATGTACCGACTCTCAACTATTATGCTCATTTTCCTCCATGAAAATGCAGGTTGGGCAGTGGACAGTGGACTTCTGCCAGCAGGAGGCACTACAATCTAGTTGATGCTGTCACCCGACACACTACTCAAGTAACTTAATTAAGCCCATTCTTCTATATGATTTGAAGAGAATTTCTCATATTGTAATTTGTTATTCATACACGCACATGGCGTTTTCCTTACTGTAGTAAGAAACTTAATGTATATTTTATGTGCACTACATTGTTAGGTCTATCCAAGCTCTTGGACTGCAATTCTGGTGTCATTGGACAATCAAGGCATGTGGAATATTAGGTCTGCAATGTGGGCAAGACAGTATCTGGGGCAGCAATTCTACTTAAGGGTCTGGAGCCCACAACGCAGCCTCTCTAACGAGTACAACATTCCTTCTAACACGCTCTTATGTGGTAAAGCCATGGGTCACCGTGTGTAATTCGGTTGATTATGCAATTTTGACTATTCTTGTGTCACGAGGGTGTGACAGAAATGTCTTGCCTATCTTTATGCACATATTTCTTCTATGGAATTAAGGATTGTATTTCAATCCTTTACAATTTGAGATTTTCCTCTTCCCCGTTTTCTGTGGTTGTCTTGGAAGTCTCATGATGAAGGCAATTGCATGGTTTCTTATTTCAAGCATAGCTCAACATGCTAAAGATAGAAATCATTTGATCATTTGTCTTATGTATTGATCACCAATTTTCCATTTAAAAGGGACAAGAAGAAGAATAATAATGAGGTGGTGGCAGCAGCATATGGGACAGGACAAGGGTCATGAATTTAGCTTGGATCCTAATAATTCATTCATTTTTTTCCACATTCATGGTCTTTAATAAAATCATGTCCACTGTAAAGTCCAATGCCAAAATTTTTATCTATGCATACATGTGTAACAACTCCAATTTGGGTCTCAATGTCCATGGTATGGAAGAACCACATGGACCTGAATACTTTTGGGTACCCACCTCTATACTCTTGAACCCAAAAATTGGATGGCTTCCATAGAGGCCAGCAACATGTAATCCCAACAAATTCAATGGATCCGAATATCCGATATGATCACTTAGATAAAGTTGGATGATCAAGGCTTTATCTGATATGCCTTAATATGATCACTGTGGGAACTATGCAATATGTCGTGAGTTAACAGAGAGCACGGAAAATCACTTTTACAGATAATCGTAGAGAGATTTTTTTTTTCCTATCAAACAAATCTATTAAAAGGTCCCTTAATTTCCTCAAAGATTACTCAAATAAGAGCTCTAAATGGATTGAACTTTCTTAAAGTGAATGCAAGCAACATTTATTCGAATATTAATGGACTCAAGGTGAGGCCCAATCATTGTTAGACTTGTGGTCGTGAGGACCACTTCTAAAATTCCATGTTCTTTTTATCATGATATAACCACAGGATGACAACTGTAAATTAAATGACAATCCAACTCTATTTGTGTCAGGCATGAAATGCAGGATTAAAGATGTAGTTGTCAGTGTACGGGAGTAGGAAGATAAAGCCAAACCCACAGATTATGTATATATATAAAAAATCATTTAAGGGACTCATCTTGATGCGTGGAAATTGGAATCCTACCATGGATATACTCGGGGAATCCATGGAAGTCTTGCATCTGGTTAAATCATGGAATTCTAGAATCCTCATATTATCATGAAAAGAAGGTAAATACAATGCAGGAGTACCATATGACTTCAGCATTCATGCATCTAAACTATTAAGTTGTAGAGGAAATCAAGGATTGGTTTTTATTTTTTATTTTTTCTTGCACGTCCCACTTGCCCCTGGACCTGCAGACTTCTTCTTCCATCAATGATCAAACACTGGTTTTGGTAATGACAAATGAGATGCCTTGCCCTTGATGTAACAATGGGTTGGCAATGAAATTTTATACTTTGAAAGTCTTGAGTTTCTAGAGATATGAATAATCTCACAGCAGGGGACCTTCCTTATTTTACTCTTTTCCTGCTTATATAAGTTGGTTAATATACGTAGAATGCAATTAGGAGTTGGGCATTTGGGCTTGCACCCAAATTAAAAACAAGTTCAAATATTAGAACTGTTGCTTCCAAATGCTGCAACCATGATAGCCTCACTTAAATAATGATGGATCAAGGCAAACCCACTTTCATCCAAATGATGAAATCAAGGTGGCTCAACTCACCTATTTAATGAAATTATGGTGGATCTCATGCTCATCTAATGAATCATGGCTCTTCTATGGCATGGACAGGGAGGGTTCACCCACTTTGTTAACTTTTCTAAGTTGCCTGTAAGAACTGAACCCAAAGTCCAAACCTACAGTCCTTTTGTTTATTCCAAAGCAAAAACTTCTATCAAGAAAATACAGAACTACAAAAAGGGCACACCATAACTCACGCCCAACCACCCTGTGAAAGTATGAATCACAAACCTATCCAAGATACCAACCCTCCTGAGCTCTGTCCCCGTGAACAACCAAAAGTTTTTCACTTTTTATTAATGATCATCTGTGCAGCATTTAATTCTTAATACTTCTTTTATTAATTTTATTTAAAGTCATTGATTGCCTAATCAAGTTGGGCTCTGATGAGGAGTATGGGTTTTCAAGGCAGATTCTAGAATTCCATAGCTATGAATTCATTAGTAGGGCCCACCATCGGAATCCTGTTTCCTGAGGATTGATTTGTTTAAATTTCCTCTTATGAGAAGGTCCATGACCAGCCGAAAAGACCCAAAACTTTAATGGCTTTGATCTTCCTTCATAAAAAAAATCAACTCATCAACCTCAGTCACAATCAGATATAACTAGGCTGTCAAAGGGAAGGGTCGGACATGTGGTTGTCCTTATCCTGCCTTCAATGTATGTAGGGCCGCTGGGCCCAAACAGGCCAAAGCTCTCAAAGGGCCTACACTACCTGGAGCCTTACCCTACCTTCAAGGGTCAGGGGCCTACCGTAGCTTTAAAACAAGAAAATCATTATTCTTTTTACATTATTACCAAATATGAAGGGTTGATCAAGTGTTATCTTATCCAACCTCTATTTCAAAAGGACCGCTAAGAAAATGTTTAGAGGATAGAAGTTGTCCCTTTTTTCTTTTTTTTTTATCAGAAAAAGTTATATGGGCTTTAGTGACTTGGTTTTTAGATGCACGTGGGTTTTATTTATTTTGTCAAAGAATGAAATGGTTAAAAAATATATTTCATCTCACACTTGTCACATGAATTTTCTTATACTAAATCATTCCAGCAAGTCTTATCTTTGAGAAATTTAAACCAAATACATTCGTCTACCCTATATAAATTGACATTTTTTTTTTTTCAATTTAACACCAACATGACAATTAAGCATTGTTGGATTTTAGTCACAAAATAAATACACTTAAAAAATCAATATCAGTTTAGACTTAAAAAAATTATGAGTAATAATGATCTAATTAAAATAATATTTTATTCACCCCATATCCTTGAAGTTTCATATTCATTCGAACTACCTTTTATAAATTGGTTGACATCCAAAGTCACCACTCTATAGAGGAAAAGGCACGTCTTTATAAACAAGAGCCTGTTTCTACACTAGCAAGAATATATAAAAATAATATAAAATATTAAATAAGAAGTAATAAAGCTAGAAAAAGGGGATTGAAAGCAACCATGCGACACTTATTACTTATTCATTAAGTAAAACTCATATCTTTGAAGCTTTGTGTGCATACAAACGGTGCTGGGTTAGTATTGTTCAAGCTCGATCCTCAAGTATTAGGTCCCGTAGAAAATTGCCCGAGCCCGGTCTTATAACTTTTCCTTAGAGAGTAGAAACACAAGCCCTCATTTTAAGGGCGGGATGGTCCCCCTTTGTCTCAGAGCCAAATTTGACGGGCTTGGTTATAAGCCTTGATCATGGTCCCCACCTAAATGCGGAGTGGGACCCATCAAATCTTTACTTAACATGACGGCTGCTCCCGCTCTCTGATTCGCGCTATCCTTGCGCATCGGAAGCCACTCAGAAGTCACACATTGAATTGAAACACAAGTGCGAGTGCAAGTGCGAGTGTGAGTGTAAAAAGGAACCTTTTTAATTTTGCTTCGTCTCAGTCCTCTCGATTTCACTTTTGCTTCACCGACTATCAGCAAAACTAGGGTTTTCTCGACTTTCCTTTTCTCTCAGATCGAAAGCTAGTGGTAAGTAACCGATCAGTGCTTCGAATCGACGTTGAAGTTTCGATCTTTAAGCTTTTGAGTTTCTGTTTTGATTCTTGAATTGCTTTCCGGCTCCTTTCTTCAGGCTCTGAAGGGGAAAAATTAGTGTGGGAAGTTGATTTTGTTCTTGTTACGATGAATTGTGAAGTTTGCCGGCTCAAGGAATTGGTAAAGCTCTGTTGTAGTTGACTAGTTGTTGTTGTTGTTGTTTTTTGATTGATTTGATTTTTCTATGCATGTGTAAGGTCTTCATGATTTATTTTGAGTGTATCATGGTTATGGTATTGTAAACAAGTGGCATCAGAATGGTAATTGGTTCGTCTTCTATTAATTTAATCTTTCTAATGGACCTCACTGGGGATGGATTGTATTTGGTTGGATATCCACTGGATGGACAATATTAACAAGTTGGTGGATGGCTTGTGTGTAGATGATTAGGAGACCAATATAGGCTTGGTCCACATGTAACATGTGGAAGGTGGAATCTGGAGTGCTTGGTATCTTCTATCTGTGTTGTGGCTTATAGGATGAAGGGTTTAGATAACTGAAACTTGGTCCATGCAAGTTATGTTTCTTTAGAAAGATGTGTTAGAAATCGTGAGGCCCGCCGGCCATGGGACCCGTGTCGGATTAAGCAGTTGGTAAACACCAAAGTGAATCGCCCGCCTAAAGTCTTAATCCGTCGCCCTAGGGGAGTTTGGATTGGGATCAAAGTCTTGTTAGAGAGTTTTAGATTGGCATTTGACTCATGTGGCATATTCTCCATTCTAGTCAAGTGATGAGGGACTCTTGGTGGGTTGGACTTCTAAAGAAAGCGTGACTCCTCAGGATTGCTTATTTAAGGGAGCTGGGAGCCCTTGGGCTTGGACAATCACCTAGTAATCCAAGCATTCAAAGTGAGTTCATATGGTCCAGAACTGTAGGAACATATACAGATATTCGGAACAGATCCGGTATCGATCCTACTAGCACTAGCAAGATCATGAATGTACATTGCAGTTTGAACTAACGACCTAAAGGTTGATTTAGTCCACAATTTATGCGTATTGGCTGCATTTGTAGATTTTTTTGTTGGCTTTTATATATATATATATATATATATATAACAGAAGTTATAAATTTTAGATATTCAACTCCACACTGTGTTCATTGTGTGCCTGTCCCAAGCTTGGGTAGAGGAGGTTTGTGTTAGATTGACAATTGGTTATAAAAACTTTCCATACATGTATATGAATTCTATTATGAGAACTATCCCGCTCAACATAGATGAGATAAGGCTATTCTGTTGATGATCATGATGACAATGAGATCTTCAGCCATCAACCAAGAATTTCCATTTGACTTCCTCATACCCATGTTCATAGATGTGAATAACATGTTGTCAATGTAAGCCGTTCGGTCGGCTATGGATATATCATCTCCCTAGATAACCTAGATGGAATGCTATCGTCCCTCTGTGACCCTTCCTAATCTGTTGGTTTGTGGTATTTGGCAAGGTGTCTACAATGGATATCTTAGAAGGAAGGTGCACTTCTGAGAACATTTCTGATATTTGTCGATGTAGGAAGGAGCGACCACCTTACCTTTGGGATGAATCTTTTAGGTGTGTCGCGGCATGGTATATTTCAGACTGTGATGGTAGAAGCTTGGAGGCTGGATCCTTTGGATGGGTGTGGCTTAGTGCTTTGGAGGTTTATTCTTTTGCTATCATTTAGTCCTTCTAGAAAGAAAAGAAATTAAAGAATTTTTAGGGGAACAACTTTATCTACAGATGTTCTTTTATCCTCAGTTTGAAGAATGCGAAGTTGGTTGTAATGATGGACTTTGAGAATTTGAAGCTACACACCATCACTCATAATTGGGAAGCTAGTATGGATGTGGTCCCACAAAGTAAGGAAGTGAATTATGGTCTCCACCTTCAAATGGTTGTTTTTTTGCTACATTGGAGACATGAATATGCATGCTCCCACTCACACGCCCACATCCCAATCATCTGAGTTACAGCTTCTGACCCTTCAAATGGTTATTTTTTTGCTACATTGGAGACTTGAATACGCATGCTCCCACTCACACGCCCACATCCCAATCATCTGAGTTACATCTTGGGACCCTTCAAATGGTTATTTGAATTTCAACATAGATTGGGTAGTTAGAGGCAAGCCAGATCCGATAGTTATTTCTATAGTTCTTTGGCATTAAAGATAGGAAATGATATATATGTTCTCTAAGAATGTGGAGATCAAAAGAACCAAATGAAATGCAGGTGTTGGCTATTCTCAAGGCTTTAAAGATCTATTCACATTCTTTCATAGACCGGCTAATTTTGGTGAGTGACTCTTCCAATGATATCTCTTGGGCATCTTTGTTGGAGGGGGTCCATGCAAGTTTTAATTTTTATTTGAGGAAATTGGCTAACCAAGGGCTGGGTATGACTACTTTTTTATGTCATGTAAATTACTGTACTAGTGTATTGTATGATACTCTTACACCTATGTTGTTTTTGTTCTTTTACACCTATGTTGTTTTTGTTCTTTTGGCATCTTTTGTATTATTTGTGTATGTTCTATTATTATTAGTATAATTTATCTGTTACTGGTAAAAACAAATGTTTGATAGGGTTTTGATTGATTTTGATTTTTAAACTTTAATGTGTGCTGATTATATGTCATTGCAACTGTAGGAGGTGGAACAGTTTGAGATCCAGGAAGTTCTGCGCTGTAAGATATCTTTTCCCCTTCATTGTTGACAATCTGTAATTTAACTTATTTTCATTGTTGAAAATCTGTTACAGAACTTATTACCTCTATCTATTGTTCAAAACTAAAATTTTCTCCTTTTATTTCCCTTGTGCCTTGTATTAGTAGTAGCAAGGAAACAATTGGCCATGGTGTATGAGAATAGTATTCTTTTGTTATTCATAGGGGCTCAAAATGCTTCATTGATCACACGAATATATTTTGGATTTTTGATGGTCATAGAGTAATGCATATAGTTACATAGTTTATGTTTTCACTTTCCTCTAATGTATGGTCAATTTGTCGAACATTTATTGTGTAAGTTATTAAATAGAATTTGTCTCTTAGATTTGTGCAGTTACTGGGATTAAGTTTCTTCATGTGATAAAGGTTTATTACTTTCTATTAGAACCTAACTTTTAAATTAAAACTTTAAATCATAATATTTCTTTGTTGATTTTTTTTTTTTTCCATTGTAATCTGTTTGATTGGATGTTATCAGGCTCATTACGTATTGACAATTTGGAGTTGCAGAAAGGGAAACGATGGTGTTGCAACTGTCCTGTTGATCAAATCTACACCCACTACTATCCAATTTTATTAAACAAATGACCGCTACCTCTTCTAAAATTGAAGAAATGCGGTTTCTTAGTAGCATATTATTTTTTGATTGCTGCTCTATGATGTTGCTTGGATTTTGGTTTTTTCAGTCAAGTATTATCTTCTTGTTGAATTTTTTGGATTTCATGTTTGTTTAAGTGATCCAACCAAGGTGCTAAACTTGTTGCAGGCATACTACACACTATATTTTTCCATAGAGCTTTAGGCCGTGTTAGGCCAAAAGATGTAGATCTAGAACTCTTTGACATTACTTATGTAAGTAATTTCCAATTCTTTCAAGTTATTTGTTTTCGATATCTAAAATTCTCGTTTGGATTGGCAGTAACATGGACTGTTTGTTCGGGACATACTATACACCAGTCTCCAATTGGGGGTATTATGGGTATTGATGTAATCTTTATATGCTATTGAGATTCTTGTTAAGGGGTTTCATTATTTCAATCAGAGCCTGTGAGAGGTGAAAAAAATGCTAAGAAAGGTTTGTAAGTTGTAATTCTATTTGTTTCAAAAGATAGTGAAACGTTGATCTCACCCATGGACGTAGGCACATCGCCAAACCACGTAAATCCTTGTGTTTCTTGTTGGTTAAGTTCTATGCTTTTCTTTGTTTGCATAAAAACCCTGACATCATATTCACAACAATTTTTAAATGGTTGTATGTGCCATGCAAAAGTCACTATTCATGTTGATATTCTTGCTGAACATTTTGTGTAAACTGTGAGATAATGACATTTAATTTTGAAATCCAGTTCTTGCTCCCCACCTTGATAATTGGTTTTAAGAAATTCTCACAAGGATAGGCTGCCGATCGGCCCCATGATGAACTGGTCTCATATAGAAAGAGCCAGTGGTTTTTTCCGCTTCTGGGGGTGGGTTGAGAATTTTTTTATTCTGTTTTTTTTTTTTTTTTTGGAGTGGATCACATGACACTAGATGGCTAGACCTCCGTAGGCACTTGTCTGGATGGGTTGGGCTCCTCCCGAGTGGAGTCTTTCAGTGGATTTGTTGGTTGGTGGTGGCTGAAAAGATTTCTATGGTGGACAATCTAAGAAGGAAAGGCATCTTTGCAAACAACATTTCTAACACTTGTTCTTTATGTGGGAGGGAATCATAGTCGATTATGCATTTGGTTTTACATTGTGATGTTTCGTCCTTCGTTGGTATTGTTTATTCCAAAAGTTTGGTGTTGATGGTGCCTATCGAAGAATTAGAAGCTTTGTTTGATGCTTGGAGAGTAGCTCCCTTTCGTGCTTGTTGTTTGATTTTATGGAGGATTATCCCCTTTGTTGTTCTTTGGTCACTTTGGAAATAAAGAAATGATCGTGATCGTATCTTTAATAAGGGATCTTCTCTATCTTCTTAAGCCATCCTAGAGGCAATGGTTCTAAGAAGTGGTTTTCTTTTAGGAAAGAATTTGAAAATATTTTTGTTGGACAATATCTTTCATAATTGGGAAGCATTCGTTAGAAGTGGCCCAGAGAAGAAGATTGTGAAGGCACAATGGCATCTTCCTCCACTTGGTGATTTGAAGTTTAATGTTGATAAGAGTGGCAAAGGGTAAGGTGTAGCAGGTATTGGTCATGTGATTCGTGATTTTAAAAGTCTATTATGTTTTGAAGACACGTGGATTGTGGATGTCAAAGAATCTAATGAGACGGAAGTATTGGCTATTTTAGAAGTTGTCCGGATTTTCTCTCAATCCATTCAAGGCATGTTAATTGTGGAGAGTGATTCATCCAATGCCATGTCATGTATTTCTTGTTTAGTTCTATGGTATCCGGATACATGTACATGCCTCTTGTACTTGTGTTGAACTGATACAAAACTCATATGAGTACTTAATACTGCACCAATACTTCTAGGTTACAAGTTTAACATATCCTACTTGCCAAGCCCATTATTTCATAGATTTATTTTATTTTTCTTACTTTTCCACACAAAAAAAGTTTGAAAAGAATTTAAACAATGATAATTTCAGTAAATCAGAAATGTTCCAAAGAAAAAACTAGGATAGCAGTGTCTGTATATTATCCTAAATTTCAAAACGTACAGAGTTGTATCCCTGGTCCTTGTATCCATGTCTGCATCTATATCTGGATCTGTTGTTCATAGGTTTGGATTACGTTCCTTGGAGATTAAATACTTGCTTTCTTCTATTCAAGTAGTCTTTTGGCAATTTACCAAAAAAAAAAAAAAAAAAGTAGTCTGTCTTCTGGCATGTGGGGCAAGAAGCAAATGGCTTGGCAGATGTTCAAGACTTCTCTAAACAAGGGGTGCACAGAGTCTTCCCTTTTGTCTGCTCGAATTATGTAATTTTGTGTTGTTGTGGGCAGTTTCGTAGATGGCTCTTATACCCTCAGCCTTTTGTTTCCCTTCCTCTTTGTTCATTTTTTCAATCCTTTTATATTAATATCAATTATGGTAACCTTTCAACCAAAAGAAAAAAGAAAAAATGAATCTACACTTACATAATTTGGTGGCAATGAAACTTGTCTACAGGATGAGAGTAAATCAGCGACCAGTCTTTGAATAGTGATTTGTTGCCACAACAGTAAAGCACCAACAGCAGCTGATGGAAACAGATGATGAATGGCACTGGGTGCAACAACAAACAGTCCCCACACTTGGACTGCTCTGTCGTTCTGATGGAGAAGTATATAATACCAAACAACAGGAAGACAATAACAGTAGGAAGGCCTCACACCCAGTCTTACACTGAAACTGGAAAGTGTAGAATTCTTTCTGAGAGTTTCACATAGAAGCTTGAAGAGAATTCTTTCACAAAAATAATAATAACCAGTATTCATAGAATTTTTCCCAAATCATCAAAAGCTTCCCCAGCCAACGGCTTTTACTCTGCATATATTGTGTTTTGTAAAGCAACAAACCCTAAAATCAATCATATGCATTTATGTAATGAAAGAAAATCCCAACCTTTGAAAATTAGAAACTTAATTAAACTAAGAGTTGTCTTAAAGAAATTAATCAAAGGAATTACTGGGACTTCAAACTAACAGGAGAGGACCTCCTTTTAAGGATTTGCTCAAGCAGCAACTTTAAGGAAATCCTTCGGGTTTCTGAGTGCTTCATGCAAGTTTTACTAAAACAACTATATCCAACTATCCACTCCTTGTTTATGTAAGTGTCTGTGTGATTGTAAATATTTTAATGCCCTGTGGACCCCTCAAATTGCCCCTTATATAGCTTATATGAAGCCCTTCAGTTAGGAGAAAATTTTCCTATACTCGTACATGATACATGCATACATACATATAGGGACTATCACAATATGTTATTATTGTTATTCTTCTTGTTTTTATTCATTGTAGTTGTTGTTGATTCTGCTGCTGCTAATCTACCACCACTGCTGCTACCACTACTGCGGATTTTGAGTTAGGTCCATCATAGTATTTAGGTCCTTCGGGTTAAACATGGTATGGTTTTTTGGGTTTGGGTCTGATTGGGTCCTGGGCCAACCTGACACATTTACAGCTCTATCATGTGCTGACATGAATTTTTTTTTTTTTGGGAAGGTCCAATGTGGGGATGCTGACTTGGAAAAAAAAATAGAGGAAAAGATTGATCAGTTTATTGGTTGGATAGAGAAGCATCCAAACAAGAAGAGCCAGGTGCATACTTTGCCATGAAATTTTAGCTTATTGTGTGTTTCGTGTGATCTGGAAATTTGAAGTTGCTGTTTGTTTGTTTGTTTGTTTTATAACATTATAGTTGCTGTTTGTTGGCATTTTTTTAAAGAGAAGACTGAATGAGAGGTTTATGTTTCATTTGATGTATTTATCATTATGTCTGGATGCTTCTTATATATGATCATTGTCAGGTTTCTTTTGAATAATGAATTTCATTACTGATCCCCAAAAAAAAAAAAAAAAAGGAAAAGAAAAAAGGCACTTATTATAGACTTTGTACAGTAATGCTTCATTCAGTGACCCATGTGGCAGAAAATTCTGAAAAAATGTTGCAACTGCTACCGCTACCTGTCCACGTGAATTAGAGAAGTGCTGCAGCAGTTACCATAATGATTTCATTGATTTCCTTTCAGAGGTACTTACTTCAGTTAGAGCTAACAGCATCTCTAAGAGTGATGCCAAATCCAAGGTGGACATGCCACATAGGATTTTTGGCATGGATTTTCACTCCAACAACTATGCTAAAAATGAGGTGGCATTTGGCATATGGGAGTGAGATGCCAAATTTGGCATGTGAAAAAGTGAAATGCCAAATTATATTTTGCATTATTTTATTCCAAATGGACTATTGTGGATGAGTTGAGTTTAATATATAAAAGAGGCAAAATAAAAATAATAATAAAATATTACATTTGACATATGGGGTGTAGTTTAGTCCAACAAAGATTTCAAATTGTAAAGGGTCAATTTGCCACATAAGCCTTCATTTTCAAAAATGCATCTCCAAATTTAACACCTCTCTTGGAGATGCACTAAGTCAGCTATACTTTCATTTTTGTGTGGTTTGTTTTTCTTTTGGAGTCATTTTGTCACTGACGTAATCCGGGGGCTTCAAGGACAAAAGTTGCAACAGTTCTCAGCTTCTTATTGATTTTTCATGGTTGCCATTTCCAAAAAAAGCAAGGAATTAACGAAAAATTATTCAGCTACCTTCTTGTAAGGCATTGATGAGGACCAACTATACCCCATAGCAGCCCTACCTGAAACCAACATGGACAGTTGAGCCAATGGTATTGGACTCATTCCTAGGCATACGAGGACTGCAGTGGGATCTGTGGTCCACATTTATGGGCCTAATGGGGCCATATGGCTACATTTCATGGCCTTTAAGGCTTGGACATCTGGCCCTTCGATTAAATTATTATTATTTTTTATTATTTCAATTAGCAACAACTTAAGTTACACAGTTGATTTAATAATACTGCCTCTATTTAAGTTCAATGACTCACTTTTTTATTTTTATTTTTGTAAAAGAGTTTATTGACTAAATTTAGACGTCTTATTGGATTTTGTGCTTGATCTAAAGCCTAGATTGTTGTAGGGCTACTTTATATTATGAAACATATAAATACAGTTGAAGGACCAGTTGACTAGCACTCTGGATTGGTTTTCTTTCT
Source organism: Persea americana (assembly GCA_029852735.1). Classification (NCBI taxonomy): domain Eukaryota; kingdom Viridiplantae; phylum Streptophyta; class Magnoliopsida; order Laurales; family Lauraceae; genus Persea; species Persea americana. The sequence continues at coordinate 54,442,610 of CM056813.1, read as the reverse complement.
TTAGGTTTTTGGAAGCACAGCCATAATAGATTCTCCCGTTTCACTTTCCGTTCTTTTGGATGCCAAACTCTTGTGTAATAAATGATGTGGCTTACAATTGCCTTTCATTCATTTGTTCTGCTATTATCTCTTTGGAGCAGATATGCTTATCTTTCTATGAGGTTAAGGGGAAGCAGCCAAAATGGTTTGGTAACAAAGTTGAGCGCTTGTACTGGGAGCAATGGTATATTAATCTAAATGTTGTACACCCAAAAACACATTATAGCCATTCTCATCACACAAAAGTGGTTGCAGATCCAGGAGGTACATTTTGTTCTCTGTTTTAGAATGTTTTTGGTCTAGTCCATTACAGGTTAGATAGTTGATTTTGTTTCTCTTTGGCAGAAATTGAGCTGCAGAGGAGTGTCCGCCATGCTACTTTGGAGGCATCTCTTCGTGATGTCTTGTTCCAAATCTTAATGTTTGTCAATGAGAAGAAGGATCACATTCCTCCTGTCGCTGAGGGTCCTGATGTGAAGGGTTTAACATTTTCCTATGATATCACAATTCCAAGGTTATCTTGTGTTCCTTTTTCATCTTCCTGGACCTTATCTCACACAAGTTGGTTTTCTGTCCTCTTTATGATGTGTACATGTACCAATTGAAAAGAAATAAATCATATATTCCATTCACTTGTGTTCAATAGAATTAGTTCTTTTATCGTACAGATCATGTTGCTTATTTCTTATTTTATTTTTTCTTTTCTATGAAAAAATCAAGTCTCTGTGTCGATTGCTAGATAGTGGTGTGGTCACAGAGTTTAGAAACTTCAAACTTTGATCTAAAAGAGAAAAGTACAGTGAAAGGAAGCCTGTTTCTTTTGTGGAGGGTGTGGGACTGCGGGTTGCCAAGTAACATTGTGTCTCTGGCCAGAATTAAAGGTTACCATGGGGAATCTCGGTTTTCCAAGTAAATATATGGCGATAATTGAAAAAACTTGGGTTTCACAAAATCTGACAGTGGAAGAGGATTCAAAGAATGTTATAAAGTGTGTCCAGAGAAGGGGGAAGTACCATGGAGGCTGATCTACGACAGAAGATGTTAAGTAGAACTTAACCATTTTTTTCCTTGTTTTTAAGTTTTAACACTGAAGAGGATTTCTTTTCCCTCCAACCTAGATGATGTGGAGTGCCGGAGTCTGATTGGCTTTGTCTTCAGTTCACAAATGGTTGTAGTTGTTTGTCGAAGAGATCCATGATGTTAGTTTCTCCTTAAATAGAGAACTTTGGGATAAGTGGCTTCTCAATTACTGTTTGTCTAATTAACATGTATCTTTCCCAGTGTTTTGTAAGCTTTCAAGGGGTGTAGTGTTTCATAAGTTATTTTCCCTAGTAGAAAATGGAGCCTTTTTTGTTATACTTATTTTCCCTATTAGCCTGTTGGGTTATTTGTACAAAGGTGACTTTTAAGGGAACCTTTCTTGTAAATAGACTTCAGGAATAAATCGTGATGGGTTCCCAGTGCTTCAGGGTCCTTCATGTAGACAGGTCCTTGAGTAGTGTTGGCTAGTTGAAGTACAAAATCCAGATAAACATCATTGTCTCCTAGGGTTCGGTATATAAAATAAACATGGAAAAAGCTTATTTCCATATGATTGTCCATTCCTCATGTATCCGTTTGAGAAGAATGGGTTTCAGGAATAAGTGGTAGATGTGGATTAGGGAAAAATCATGCATTTCAATTCGGATTATTTCTCTGTTCTTAACAAGATCCTGAATTCGTGACAGAATATCTCCCTTACTTGAGGGGGATCGGCGGGTGATCTATTGTCTTAGTTCTTGTTTACTGTTGCAGAGGAACGGTTAGTCACTTGCTGTACAGGGCTGCAGATTCAATAGTGATGTAGGCCCTAGGGTTAGGGCTTGTGTGGAAAGTGCTGAAGCACAATGAAGGTGCCGAAGCACGTGTCCATAAACACTACACGTCTCCATAGAAACCATGAACAGGGATGCACCTCAAAGGGAAAACCCAATTCTATTAATGAACTCTGAGAATTCCTTCTCTACAATGCCATATAAATAAGAAAGGCAAACTTAGGGCCTAAGAAAACCTAACCAAACTAGGAAAGCAAATAAATACCCTACTTAGGAAATAAAATAAGAAATCTAATCCAAATTACAACTCATCAGGAAAATTAGAAAGCTTATTCAACTAAAGTAAGAAACATAATATTCTTACACATGAGGTCATGGGTCTATTCTGCATCATTCTCCCCGGCTTGAAGAGAACTCCACCTCAAGTTCAGTAAATGTCCTCCTGGATCAAAGATCCTTCAGACGAACTTCTGATCCATTGGTTGATCTTCAGCTTCTGTGTACATCTGGAAAACTCTGTGCAATCTTTTTCTCCAACTTGAAGTAGGCTTGATGCATTGCTTCTTTCGACGGATGGATGTTGTTTGGATGTCCGAGTGAACCTTTGGATGCTTCATGTGTTGAATGTGCATCATCAAATTTCAACCTCCAAATTTCCATCGTTGATCCCTAAAGACAAAATCATTGTGGGGGGCCTCAATAATTTGTTCTTCTTTCCTTGTTGCTTGCATCTTTTGATCATCATTATCCGTAAATGTAGTCATGGAATCTTTTGTGTCTTGCTTTGACTTCTCAATGTTAGTCTAAATATTCTCTGCCACGGTTCCACAACATGGGCTTTTGCTATTTACAGTGACCTTCCTTCTTGAGGCTTAACTTTTCGCAGATGAGATCATTTGAGCATGTGCTCAACACGAATTGCCTCCCAGTATGTTTCATGAATGGTCTTGCAGTCATTCATTTTCTCCTATATATCCGGTCTCAAACCTATGAGAAAACTAGTTAAATCGTGTTCCTCATCATCATCTAATCCACATACATCTTGCAGCCTTAGAGAATTCTTCGGAATATTCAATTACAATCAAGTCTCCTTGTCTCAAATTAAGAAATTGCTTAAAATAGTCTTGATTCTCATAGTACCATTTTCCATATTTTAGTGCATATATTGTTCTTTGAGGTTCATTGTAAAATTCACTTATACGCAATTTCATATTGACTTGGTTGTAAGAATTGACTGACCTTTTCTGTAGATCTGTTCTCCACAAACACACTGGCGAATACAGAGGCAAGATCTGACTTTGTTTGGCTTTGATATCACCGAAATACTCTGATCTCTCGAACTGGTCAAATCTGTGCCGTTGACCAGGATCTGTTGATGGCACTTTCCTGGGTCTGGTCTGGCTAACTTGAGTCTGACCTTGCCCTGGGTTCTAGATGTTGATGCTGTAGATGGGTCCACTTGACCCGTAGTGACTTGACCTAGTAACTAGGCCCAGCTCAGTTGTAGACGATAGATGGGGCACGTGTGTGAATGAGGAATCCACGTGCAGTCGAACTCCCTTTGTGCTTCCTCGATGTTGGTTCAACAACAGAAGAAAACGTGTGCTCAAAGGGAAAACCTAATTCTGTTAATCAACTTTGAGAATTCCTTCTCTACAATGCCATATAAATAGGAAAAGCAAACTTAGGGGCCAAGAAAACCTAACCAAACTAGGAAAGTAGATAAATAACCTACTTAGGGAATAAACTAAGAAATCCAATCCTAATTAGTAATTATGGCTCATAAGTAAAATACTAAAATTAGAAAGCTTTATCAACTAAAATAAGAAACACAATATTCTTGCACGTGAGGTCATGGGTCTATTCTGCATTAGATAGATACAGGTCACTCGTCCACTTTGTTTCATTGAAACTTTTGAGATGACGAAATACATTCCTTAATTGACATCCTTTTCATGTTTATGGAGGGTGTATCTGTGGCTAGGCTTGGATAGTATGGTACCACATGAGGTGCTGTATTCAAGTGAGGCTTTTTGTCTGATTTTTCCTAATGAGTGCATTATGAATGGTACGAATTTTCCTAGTGAGTGCATTACTAATGGTACAACTGTCTCTCAGCCTGAGGGTTTGCCCTACCTTTGGAAAACTCAAGCATTGCTTGGGTAGTTTGTTTTTTTTCTTGGGGCACTATCAGACATAATTCTTATGATTGATCATCATAGAAACTTGAAGTGTGTAATTTTCAGTCTTTGCTTACTTGATGCAATGGATAATATATCCATCGCTCTTTTGTGAGGACTGGGAATGTTTTCTTGAACTGCTTGGTGTCTTTTGGGTGATGATGTCACATACTGTGCCATTGCTGATTAAACAATGGAGATACGGGTACCCATCTAACCTTGATAGTATCTTGTGGTGATCCTCTCTTATTCTAGTCTTATGGTGTACTTTGGGAAGGATAGTAGTAGAATGGTGTCTAATAAGGTGTTTGTGGTGAAGTGTATTGTCACCTTGGACAAAATTATCTATTGGGCTCTCTCTCAGAGGGAGTTTAGGAGTACGTTTTTTGTATATGATCTGTAGAGATGTTGGGCTGAACCAGTTTCATGGTGGACTGCTGGTTTCCATTGCTATTGTTGGGTTCCACCAAGTTTTAATGCTGTCAATTAAAACTTTGATGGGGTGCTATGCGAGCTGGCATTGGAGGAATTATTTGAGACTAGGGTTATTGCATGGAATTGTTGCCCGGTGCCTCTTCTGATGAGGCTTAGCTGATGGCAATTTTTGTGGGGGTGTATGGATCTAGATAAGATGGCTGCTGAAGTTGCTATTATTGAGGGAGATTCTTTTCCAGTGAGTGAGACAGTGAGCTTCAGAAACTTCTTCAATTCCTGGGCATATCTCTTATTGAGTTGAGGTAGCTTATACTTACCAAGGAGGGGTGGGTGTTTATGTTTTTCTACATTTTGTGCAATAGTAATCCTGAGGCACATAGGTTTGCAAGGGATGATTTCAATATGCCCTCATTGGTCTTTGATGTATGATTGCCTATTGGAGTTTTATCCATTTATGTCTAATTTTTGTTCTTTTTAATAAAATATTGGACTTAGCATTTTCAAGAGGAATGGGGTTTTATGGTAGGTGTGGAGTGGAGATATATCAGTTATCAGGCTGCTATGCAAACTTGTTTGTTTCTTTGTTGTTACACGTCCTGTGTGATCCGAGCAATATAGTTGGGGTAGCAGATGTAATTGCTGAGGTGAAGTCCTAAAAGAAGGCACTTTTATTTTTGGAATAGATCATAGGTCTACTTGATAGACTTGTTCATTTATATTCCTTCATTCTCCCCTAGTAATATAATTTTCGTTCTCTCAAAAATGAAAAAGAGTGGGGAAAAGAGAAGTACTGTTTAGTTAGATTTTCCTACAGGTAGGGGCAATGATACAATGATCCAAATTGTTGATATGATGGGCTCTGCCCTAGATTTTCCCATTTACGGACTCACTGGTTTTGAGAATCCTATTTATTCAATTAGTGGCCACAAATAAATGTGTAGGAAGAACATACAGAAATGCTCAAAATGTCTCTCAGATTCCAAGTTCCTAACCATCCAATTCCAAACTTCATTTCCTAATACATCAATTTTCCTTTGTCCATTGAAGATGGAAAATATCAATCAGTAGTTATATTGAATTGATGGCCTCACAGTCGCATGTACAAACTGAAAACCTGTACAAACCGTTCCACTTGGGAACGTTGTAAGTCTCCCCCTTTTGCCCATGGTATATGATGCATTTGTTATTGCATGATATGTGTTACTTGGTAATCATAAGAAAGGTCTAGTTCATTCTTTTATATATCTTGTAAGTTGTCTGCCCTGGATGCGTATTGCTGAATCTCTCTTCTTTTTAACAACTGTGGAATGATTTCGGAACTTTTACTGTAGCTACATAGAGTGAATTTGGGAGTAACTGTAGAAAATTCTTGGAAATGATACTCTTCCAGTTTGTTAACCAGTCAAACATCTGTTATTAGCAATCTGTATAAAGTCTGATTTACTTCTGCTGTTGTTTGCAGTACATCAGACTTCTCGTTCAGCATGGACATGTTCAAAAAGATGCCAAGCATGCTCGGCTGACAGTGTGGCCTACATCGGTCCTCTCTCTCTCTCTCTCTCTCACACACACACACACACACACAAACACACACACCTCAATCTTAATGATTGGAGGAATACTGAACTGTCATCTTATGATGTTTACACAAAAAAAAAGTTATCATTTGTTTGTTTTTTGTTGGTTGAACCAGGTATTTAGCTTTGCATATAAAAGAACTGGAAGAAGTGATGCATACAGCCAACAGAAATGGTGGAATGATTATTATCTAGCACCTAATTGTAATGCCAAACCTACTATTTATCTATAACTTTGTGATCTTACATTACTTGTATATATCAAAATGGTGGTTCCCAATGACAATGTGATCAAATGGTAGTGGCATAGCAGTCTGGCCAAATTGGATGTTTATGTTATAGTCTGTTATGTTATCCGGTGGCTTGTTTCATCTTGCCACACAAATCTTATGAGGACTTTCCTTTAATTAAAATAGAAGCATTTTGTTGCGTTGCTGAAAGGGCTTCTTGTAATAATTTAAGATGCCCTCTTCTGAAGGGACTATTTGATGGTAGTAAATGAATATGTGCCTCTTACAAGTTTTGTGGTTGTATCTTATCATCAAATGCGTGATAGTGCTTTTGTTGCTTAGAGCTTGATGAAGACTTGTGTTCCTCTTCTCACTGGGCATCATAATTATCATGTAGTGGAAAAGCTTTCTTCCATTCTGCCCATGAAGGTATTTTAGTAGTGAACCGCATAAATCTTGTCTCTGCTGGTTTGTTAGATCCTTTTTCTTATTTTAGTAGTGAACCGCATAAATCTTGTCTCTGCTGGTTTGTTAGATCCTTTTTCTTACTTGATTATCACTTCTCCAAATTCTCCAATGCAAAAGTTTGTTGCTTTGGACTGTGACTGCAGCAATTAAAGTCTGGAATTGTCCATGTCAATGAAGATAGAAGGTGGGAAAGCCTCATTCACATTTGTGGCAGAAGCATATCAATTTGCATGGCTTGAAATCAATGCATTTGCATGGCTTGAAATCAATGCTTGTCTATGGAAGTGAAACATAGGTATGTACCTTCACAACAAACAACTAAAATTCAATGTCTTTCCATTACTTGGCCAATTCGATTCCGCTCAGCAGGGAAACTTAGGCACCGAGTCTGAACGAGTACTCTCCTTGACTCACCTTGTTTACTTGGCTCTGTGATGACTGGAGTCAGTTTGAGTTTCTGATATTTTAAACTATGATACAGCTGAGGGGATTTGACCACAGATAATTAGTTGAAACACTTTTCTAAAGCAGGCAGTTCTAAGTCTCTTCAGAGACATCTGATAAAATTGGAAGTAGTAGTTTTTCATCAAATGTTGGTGAGATGACAATATTTTCTTATGCCCATTTGGATCCTGGGAATTGGCTAGCCGTGCCTGAAGGACCTGTTTTTTTTTTTTTTTTTGTGTGTTTCTTCATTTTATTGAGTTCCTATGAATTCAGAGATACTTATTTCTTGAAGTAGTTAAAAATGAAAAATCAAAGGTGGAGATCTCAAATGAACATCAAATAAAGAAAGATGGGAAAGGAATACCCAATCATCATTCTAGTAATTTAGATTCTAGGAAAGTCTAGGGCTTATTTGTATTACAACTAATACATATGTACTGATCTCGTACACATGGTATCAATTACATAGTGCATGTAATGAATACGCATATGAATTATTTTCCAATGTTTTTTTCCAGTAATTATTATAAGACAAATTACATTGTTTAACCTATCGAATTCCTATATAAATCTTTTATGTTTTCAATGATCACGAGTGATCATGAAATTTTGGACCTGCCTACCGCAAGTGATAACACTCATCTAATGCACATAAATTAAAAAGTCCATGGGTCCCTCCTAATGAAAGTGATGGTGAGTGGGGCCCACTTAATCGAATGTACATACATAAACCTGCTAAGGGTGCAGCGAGCCAGGTCGTAGGTGGCCCATGGTGGATCTAATCCATATTTATAGACCGCTCCAAATTTGGACAATATGAGACCAAGAGACCTATGTGCTGTATCCAGATCGAGGTAAGTTTAAAAAAAGAAAAAGAAAAAAAAAACAATTTCAAGTTCAAATCTAAAATAAGATGTAGAGTGCATTAGTATAATTGGATAAAAGAGCTTAAAAAATTAAAATATATAAGTAGGGTTATTAAATATCATGTGATTAAATCTAAATGGACTATCAAATATGAACAAAGAAAAAAAAAAAGTCAAGCTATTTAGACCCTTAAAACCTGTATATATTTTTAGTATATGAATGTAATCGTTTTCTACTTGAATCTTTGGGCCGGAAAACAAAATGATTTGGGTCCAAAGCTCTCTTTGAGCCAAAAATAGGTTTGATAGCAGCTTTACTTGGAACCGAAGACTCTGCACCCTCAAATAATCAGTACCCATTTCTAATATTAAAAATCTATCTATGCTTTGGTTTTGGGTAAATAATCATCCACCCACACTTACCCAAGTTCCCTAACCATCAGCGCTACAACCAGGTGTTCATCCCTGGTTGTATATGTCCAAGGCAAAGTTGGAAAACTTGGGACTCGAACTAGACTCATCCAATGAAAAAAAAACTTTACTTAGATAGAGTCAACACGGAGCCTCGGGAGAGTTGTGTTTTTTAAAAATAACTTCAAAAATATTTAAAAGTGAATCCATTACTTATAAATTATAAAAAAAAACATGCATTTATTTACATGCATTCATGATAATCAATTCAAATTAATAAATTTACATATATACAAGAAAAGCACTACAATAAGGAGAATAAAAGGAAAAATACTGCATATTATATAATTTGTCAGTCCAAATATCAAACGTAAAAGATCAATTATAAGTTTGAAATTACATTACAACCATCATTTTTAAATTATTGACTCCAAACCTCATGCATAATTACATATAAATAAATTGTTATTGTTTAAAACTAAATTTGTCCATTAAATTATTCGAAATGCAAATAATTTATTAAAATGAGATGACTCAGCCGAGTCTCTCCTTTTTTTTTATTTGATCCTCTGTCAAAACAAGATGATTCGGTAGAGTCATTAGTCCGCTCGAAACATTTTCCAAACAGTGGTGCAAAGGTGGATTGCGAAAACTTGCCCATATATCAAGTAACATAACGTCAAGGGAAGCTAACCCAAACCAAAATGCCAACATCATGCATTTGTAAACAGTGACGCTGCCGAATAATACAACTCCTGCAGCTCAAGTCTGGCTAGAGGGCTCAATTTGTGGGGTGGTCAACTTGGTAATTGGCATGCAACCAACAACTGGAGTTGACATGTATAAGCACTTGGAAATTTAGAATTTCTGGCCGGAACAGTGGACAACTACAAATGTTGAAACCTCAAGAACCCTATGCAGGAGTGTTGGTAGCTCCATCCAAGCCGTTGGAAGAGAGAGGAAATAGTAGGGCTCCCAATTGGGCCCTATCCGGCCTGGTCCATCCCTCAAAATAAGAGCTCTTTTTCTTTTTGCAAGCTCTCCAATTTGAGGGCCGGGCTTGGGTAATACCGGGGCTTCCCCATGCTCTCATATTTCTTTTATACACACACATATATATATATAATATTACATAATTATATCAAAATATTTTCTTTTTTTTTTTCCTTTTTTGAACAGTCATACGATGAGAGATCCCTATTGGACCCAAGATAGGCCACACAAGTGGGAAGGTAGCCCACACGGTGGGAAGAGGAGCCCGCAAATGTGAAAAGAGTGCCATGCTAGGAATCGATCTCTGGATACCCAGATGACATTTGGGCTTGCCAATCGATTGAGCAATCCTCTATTGTCAATTTAGGGTTTGAGTCAAATGCTCATACACGACCGAGACTCCTCCAAACTGAAGGTAAAACATGGCGTTTAGCTGATCACTTGTAACTTGTATACAATACCCTTTCAGGTTTTGAAATTGCTTACAGTAAACTCATGAAAAAAAAAATTGCAATTCTTTCAATGTTAATGGTTGTAACAGTTGGTCATATGTGAATTGCCCTTTTTATGTGTATTTTCTCATTGCCCATTTTAATGTGGAGAAAAGCAAAAAAGAAGACTTCGTTTCAAGTAAACCTCTTTGGCCCACTTTGGATTCATTCGAGAGGAGAAAGTATAAGGGAAGAGAAAATGCCAGTGTCTTTCGTGAAATCAACATTTTTCTCTTATATGACATTTTGACCTTCTAATAATTTTCTTATTTTGAATAAAGGCTATCTGCAAAAGATTTTCTCTTATATACCTTTCTCCTTATAAATCCAAAAGCAATGAAAATTTACCATAGGCCTGCTTTAATATAGAAATTGTAAGGAGGGAGAATTTTTTTTTTTCATGTAGGAAAACATAATTTCCCCTATTTGGATCTACACTAGTGAAGAAATCAAATTCTCTTCTTAAATAACTTCTGCAAATACTAGGAGAAAGTTTTTCCTCCTTGCACTTGCAAGGTGAAGAAAATATTATTTCATCATTATCAAAGGCTTGTCTCGACTATTTTGGGATCGATTAAACGATTTTTTTTTTTTTTAGATCTATTATGAGCTAAATCCGTAACTAGATTGCTCTTCTTAAAAAATATCGTTACTACTCCTATTTACGTCCTCTTGAGTTTACCGTTTTCCCTAGTAGGTCATTAATTTGTATAGAAAAACTATTCTTTTTTAGCTTAATTAATTTTTAATACCTGTGTGTATAATTTTCTCAAAAACAATTTTCTTCTATTTAAATTCAAATCCAAACGTACCATAGAAGCACTTGGGTTTAAAGATATTTCAACCCACAAGAGGGATCCCTCATCTCTCCTCCGGGTCAATATTCCCCACTTACACCATTTTACTTGATCCGAAAGCCCCCACCTAAAAAAAATGGTGATTCTCCACCTCTTAGGGCACATTTGTATATAGAGGATTCCTTCATTTCTCTGAAATCATGCTATCCTTTTTGAGAATTTTGAGGGGAGGAGTTACTCTATTTCAAATTCAGGAAACACTCGAGGAGAAAGTCGCTCTAATTGAAACACTTTTTTGCCTCTATGGATTTGTAAAAGTTGATCGGAGAGGTGGAGACCGAGTAATTAATGGAAAAAGAAGATTTTTAATGAGTAAGGAGAAATTGAGAAAATTTATCTCACTTTCTTTCTCTTGCTCCAAACATATGTTTTCTAGGCAATTAAGAAAAATAAGAAGAGGATTCCTCTCCCAAGAAGATTACCCAACCAAAACTTGCCCTTTTCTCACCTTGTTTCCACCACTCACCAATTTTCTCCGCATCCAAACAGGGACACCATCTTCATTTCATCGAAATACAGGTTCCCAAAGTAACAGCCATACAGGGTCAGTGTCAAATACTTCCTCCTGTTTCTCATCGATCATTTCATGTAGAAGACGAAGAAGAAGAAGAAGAAGATGCTCAACTTCCTTCCTCTCGCTCTCTCGCTCCTCACCTTCTCCTACCCAGCATCATCAGCAATCAACGCTTCTATCCCTCCTTCTACAATCGAATTCCCTCCTCCTCCTCCTCCTCCCCATCCCTTCCTCGAGGTACGCAATTCTGAAAAAAAAACTCTCAGATCCACTCTTGCAAACACCCTAAAAGCTTTCTTTCCATCTCTCAAAATCAGGACGTTTTGAAGGCGATTTCGACTAAGAAAGGTTGGAATTTGGAAGAGATTCGGGTTTCTGGCATCAGGAGCGCTAGGGTCGCGGCTTTGCAGCGTTACGAACTCCGCCTTCGGATCGGCAAGACTGTTGTGGTGTTTAGATTTTCGGATGAGATCTCTTCATGGAGGAAATTGGGGAAAGGGGGTGGTTTTGGATTGGGGTTGGGGGGTCGATTTGGGTCGAAGCCGGTGATCAGAGGGCTGGAATTGGAGGGGCCAGTTGAGCTGCGGGTCGCTGGGGATGATGATCTCTTGCTTCTGTTGCCGGTATGGATTGCTCTTTTTGTACATATTGGTTTCTTTTGTTGTGTTTTGGTGAATTTGGATTGAAACTGATATTCGAAGTGCCTAGTTTCGCTGTTGTTTTGTTGACATTTTATTGAAAAGTAGGGTTTAATTTGCATTGAGTTCTTTATGTTAGAAAGGAAAAATGATGATGATGGTGATGATATAGTTTTTTTCTCTCCTATTGGAAAAGTTGATTCCAAAACAATTAGCACTCTCCACTTGACTATCACTCTGCCTCACATTGTTTATTCAGTGAAGGGATGATGGCTTTTCTTCTTTCCAGTGAGTAAGAAGCAATCAGTTGTTTCTTGTTATTCGACTGAATCCGAATACTGCACCTTAGCTTACACTAATACTGAGATTATTTGGCCTCACTGGCTACTTACTGATATGGGTGTTTCCATACATGCTCCAACTCCTCTATATTGTTACAGTGCAAGTGCTCTCCAGATTGCTCACAATGACGTCTTCCGTGTGAATGCACAAAAATATAGAGATTGATTGCCACCCTAATCTCTTCACCTAGCCTTATCCCACTCTTCGTCTTTAGCAGTTACTGCCCAAGCTGTCAATGCTACCAGCTATCCACTTTATTATTATTATTATTATTATTTTTGGTTGTCGTAGTGGTTGGTTTTGTGTGTGTATGTGTGTGTCTCTGGTTGGGGGTGGGGTAGGATCACTATTATTTGTTAGTCTTTCACGTACCTCATTTTCTTATATTCAAGTAGTTAGTCAAGCTTTATTGTTTTTGTGTAGATAAGCTCATTGCTATTATTGTACATGAGACTCCATTATAAATGGCGTGGCTGGGCGCATTAACCCAATGCAGCTTCTCCAAATCTCTTGATCTCTAGAGTTGTCTCAGCTGGAGGTGGGATGCAACTCTAGCAATTTGAGGATCTAGAAAAGTAAAAGGGTACTTGCACAGAAGTTCCCTGATGGTGTCGATACAGGGAAGGATTGTTAGAGAGTTAGCCAGCCCAGTGCTAGTCTTTTAAGCTTATACTTGTTCCTGATTACCTTGTGCCTTTGAGTTGGCCAGGTTGTACATATTTCTTAAAAACTTAGCTTACTGTATATATGATTCTACAGTAGCCTTGAAAGGCCTAGATGCCTCTGGAATTAGCTAGACATGTGGGAAATGTGAGGATCCTGGCCAGAATGCTCTAGAAAGGTCTACCTGGACACCCAAGTGCCAAAAAATGAAACAGGAGGGGACTCCTCATTTTTGGGCATTGTATTCTCCAGTGTGAAAGTTATCTTGCCCAGTGCCGGTGTATTGTTTGTACATCTTCCTTTGTGTACAGTTTGTCCCTTCATCAATAAAAGATCTTATTCATCAACTGCTTGACTCTTTTAAATGCTGCAATGTGGTAGTCCCTTGTATAGTTAAGATGTGATATAGGCACAAGCTATGAAGTTTTAAGAGGGACATCTTTAGGTGCCCTTTGTGCACTAGTGCTGCATGGGTGAGCCTAGGAGAGGCATTAAGTACTGATGCTATAGTAGAAATTGGATTGGTTCCAACTGGATCCCCAACAAGGGTCCAGATTCTACTTTTGACCGGATCCCACAGCAAGGGTTCCAACCGCCTCCAGGACAACCACATAATCAAACTCAAAGGCAACAACAAGCTTTGCCACGGGGGACAAAAAAAAAAAAAAAAACAGTAGCAAAATCAGAGATGGCAAGCAAAGTAGCATAATGCTAACGGATGCGGTAGAACAAATCAGCGAGATATTGTATGCCATTCTTGCAAACAAAGAGAGGTCATTATGCAAATGAATGTCCACATAGGAATCTGCATTGTGAAGAAGAACCCAAAGATGATGAACAATAAGAGCACATAGAAATGGAGCAGCCTGTCAGAGAACTACAACCTGAGACAGGGCTTCCACTTGAGGTTACATGTGCTAATGGAAGCCTGTTGCTTACCTTCACCAGCACCTTTTAGTCACAGATGGCATAGAAGAAGATAATGATAATCGAGCTCCTATTTTTCGGCTAAAAGTAAGCTGTAAAGGTAAGGGTTGCAATGTAATTATTAATTGTGGTAGTGCTATGAATGCTATATCCAAAGAAGCAGTTTAGAAACTTCAATTGCCAAGAGAGAAGCACCCGAGGGTAGATGGTTATTCTATTCCCATCAACTGACGTTGTATTGTTCCTTTCAAAGTTGGCTCATATGAAGACAATGTTAAGTGTGATGTTATTCCCATGAATGTCGCCCACATCTTATTTGGTTGCTCCAACGTCTTAAAAGGCATCGCCAATCATGTAGCTAATACATACGATTTTAAAACTTTGAAACATCAATTTCCTAATCTTTTTTTGTTGGATCAGAGGCAACATGCTTTTGTGATGGATAATTTTTCCTATTCTAGGGGAGGTGGTGTTTGGGATTTCTCTTTCTGAAGAAATATTTTGGACTAAGAAATTTTTGATTTTGCTTCTTTTCTTGGCTTACCTAGTACAATGTTTTTGTCAGGTGATTCGGATGTCAGGTTATGGAAACTAGATGTCAAGGGCCGGTTTTCCGTGAAGTCTTTTTATAATGCTTTGGCTGATTCTTTTGAAAGAGTGGAGGGCTGTCATCATTTTTGGACTCCTTCGGTTCCACCAAGGGTATTGGCTTTTTGTTGGATAGCGAGGTTACATAAAATTTTAATTATAGATAAGTTGAGACGGAGGAATCATACCATCATGAATGGGTGTCCAATGTGTTTTGAAGTTGAGGAAACAATGCATCATTTGATGATTCATTGTCTATTTGCTCATAGAGTGTGGTCTACTTTGTTTGAAATGTTTGGTATGGAATGGGTTATACCTAGGACAGTTGAAGATCTATTTCTTCATTGGCGTTGGCGCTGTAAGTTTATTCGGGGTAAGTTCATATGGAGGTTAGTATTGTATGCTACATGTCCAGCTTTGGTTGGAAAGGAATAATAGAGTTTTCAAGAATAAGTCTAACTCCGTGATGGCGGTGGTAGAGTCCATAATTTGGTCTGTCTCTGAATGGACGAGTACGTGTAACGTAAGGAGTTTAATAGAGTTTATGTGAAAGATCTTAATAGATCTTGGTCTTCCTTCTTTAAAGGTGGTTGGAGTGTTAAGTCAAAAGTTAGAGTTGCATGGATGAATCTCCCTACTGGCGTTCTGAATTTGAATTTTGATGGTAGCTTTGTTCGTTCTCTGTGGAAGGGAGGGATATGTGGAGTTATAAGGGATTGGAATGGTAAGATTGTAAGAAGCTTCTTTGGGCCAATTGACTCTTCGGATGCTAATGAAATTGAGTTGTTTGCTATTCTTATTGGTTGCCAAGAGCTACTTCATATGGCTGATTATAGTGCTATTCTTGAGGGAGGTTTTTTCTCGGTAATTAAGTGGTGTTCAGGAAGTTCTTCTTATCCTTGGAGATTAGTGGATTGAGTGGAGGAGGTGCAAGATATTTCAAGGAGGTTGGGAGCCGGCTTCCATCATATTCTTAGAGAAGCAAATGCTGCGGCGGATAGTGTTGCTCGAGAAGGAGTTTTTTGCTCTTCCGTTTCTTTTGATGTTTAGTTATTTTTTGTTATCTTTTTGTTGATTATGCTTTCGCTGTGTTTTGTCCCTTTTTGGGTTTGGTGAAATAATTTTTTATTGTTATAAAAAAATAAATAAACTTTTAAATGGAATGGGCGTGAATCTAGTAGTGACCTATGGAGACTCCACCTTCATCGCCACAAGCTACTTCTTAGGCATCTCCGTCTACATCATCACCTTCACATCAAGAATCAAAGAGCGAGCAAACAGAAGAAAAAAAAAATCGCTACAATTGAGAAGCAAGATAAAAAACCAGGAAGACATCATGACAAAGTCAGATATGGATAATACATCAGAGGCATTATAAGACAAAGGGCCTCAATTATTTGTGAATAGTGGTGATCAAAAGATTCAAGCAATGAAGGAACCGGAGGCAAACACCGAAGACAAGGATATGGTTAGCAAAGAGACCGAACATTCGATGGATCTGATTGTAATGCCACTTTCAGAAAATCCAATTGGATCGTTGATTATTCAGCAGGCATCAAAAGCATCAAAAGAAGAACCAATAGTTGAAGCCCCCCACATCAATTTTATCTTTAGGGGATCGCCGATGGAAACTTGAAGATTGTACCCAAATATGTCAGATTCTACAATTCAAGTGTCTAATGGGAAAGTCATACATTCGAGCTAAATGCATATACATAAGAAGAAGCGGCACTTCCTACTTTTAGATGGAGGAAAAGATTGAGTCAAATTTCCAAGTCATGTCAAGAGAATGAAGATCGAAGGAAAAATCAGAAGTTTGTATGATTGATTTTCAACCCACGAGGACACTTACAAAACTCAAGGTCGAGTTCTCTCCGGGGAGAACTGCTGCAGGGCAGACCGTGGGTCAGCCAACCCTTTGGGCCCAAACCATAGGCCCAATTGAAGTAGTCACTTAGTTATCAATTTGCTATATCAAAAGTTCCTTGTCCGCTTGGCAGAACCGTCCACTCTTTGAATATACATGGATTACAACTTCCGACTTCCAGCACTTTAGTCCAGAACTCTATGAGCATTACCAAGCTACTAACTCGCTAGAGTTGAGTTGTTCTAAGTCGGGGAGAGTTGATGTAGTATGAATCAGGCCCAAGAATCAACCGGGCCAGCCCATTGACCCAAAGGTCAACCCAGTCCATTGGGTTCAGGCCATAGGCTCAATTGTGACTGAGAGCTACTATGGGATTCTAATTTTATCCTAGTTTCTAATTCTTCTGTTATTAGGATTGCTAATAGCTAGTTTCCTCTTTTGATTTAGTCTTCTCTCATGTTTAGGAAAGTCTTAAAGTCCAAGTAAGAGAGGAACGATTCTATTCCTCTATATATAGATGAGTCCCCATTGTAATTGCTTATGCTATTTTCAATTCATCAAAGATTTCTCTGAGTTTTCTTCAATTATGGTGTGTTTTATGGTCTTGAGTCTGCCCTAGTGGCTGAATCCATCTTTGGATTCGATCAATCCCTTGGGAGATTATTCTATTTTTTATGCAGGCCAAACAATAGGTTGGCCAACCCATTGGGTCCAGCCCATAGGCCCAACGGGACATCCATTTATGTAATAGTTTAATTGGTTTAGGATTATTATTAGGGGACAATTACCAAAAAAAGCCTCAAATACCTCAAAAGACTCAAAGCAGTCCTAGAAACCGTGAAAGGCCCAAAACAGTCTTGGCAACCGGATAGGTAACATGGCAATGGGCAAGTACAGTGTGACATGTTCTTGAACCGATGCAGCATCATCCTTGACGGCTCCATGTGCCATTCGCTCAGCTGCAGGTTCTTCTGCAGCCCGCCCAAAATAAAAAAGATGTAATAGTTTCTTTCTTGTAACAATTAGTAATTGATGTATGGGTCTATTTGATTTATGACGTGTTTATTTGATTTATGATCTCTATCTCTGATTAAGAATATTATTGGGATTTCTAATTTCAGGTTCTAATGGTTTGATTGTGAGCAATAGTTCC
Organism: Persea americana; assembly: GCA_029852735.1. Lineage (NCBI taxonomy): Eukaryota > Viridiplantae > Streptophyta > Magnoliopsida > Laurales > Lauraceae > Persea > Persea americana. Next base: position 54,425,110 of record CM056813.1, on the reverse strand, counting down.
CCAGCGTTAAACAATTTTGGATGTGAACGATGTTCTGTAAATAAAAAAACAAACACTCGAACATATTTCACTATTAAGGCTTAACAGTTAACATCCAGAAACACAGTACTTGGTTTAGCTTTAAAGGAGAAACTATCAAAGTCATCCATGAACAACGGACGATATCCCCCATCCCCATCTGAGAATGCACCCTCAAACCCTCAAAATCCCACGAAATCCCACTTCTTCTGTGCCCACCGTAAGCCCTCCCAGAACTGTCCAATCATCTATGGCGGTCTCTTCTTCAACTGCCAGACCCAAACCCCAAAACTCATCTCTCCAATCCCTTTTCCAAGTCATGTTAATCTCCAAAACTGGGTTCCCTCACACCTCTCCACCCCCAAATCCCCCACCTCTCAGATCTTCTTCCCCATTGCTTGCCGCCTCTCTACCATCACCCGCTGCGTCTGCAACTTCTTCCACAAGCACTGCTCCTGGGTCTCTGTCTCTGATGCTTTCCATCTGTGATTTGGGGATGAATTTTTCATACTTATGAAAATCCCCTAAGCACAGCTGCTTAATTCATGCAAAGGCTTGTTTAAGTGCATGGTGACAGGGCGCTGACATGGGCAAATAAAGAGTCTGACATAAAAAATTTACAGGACTCCTTGGTCGCCATTATTTTATTTACAGAAAAAAGTCATTAGCATATGACACCGGTTGCCATATTACCAATCCGGTTGCCAAGACTTTTTTTGACCTTTCACAGTTTCCAGGACTCCTTTGAGTCATTTGGGAGATTTAAAGACTTTTTTGGTAATTGTCCCTTATTATTAGTGAGTTTCGTATTTTATTTTAGGCATTATTCAGATATTAGGAAATATTGTTGCTTAGGGATTAAGCCAACTCCTTTATATAAGGATGCTAGGCCTCATTGTAATACAATGCTTACTAGCAATTAATCTTTGAGTTAAAAGAGCTTTCTCTTAAGTTATGGTGTTTCTCATTATCAGGAGTGCGCCCTAGTGGCTGAATTCATTCTTGGATTCAATCAATCCTTAGGGAGATTGATCTACTATTCGTCGATCGGGGATCCAAGTTGCATCAATTTTCCAATTGAGGACCTGGGGCTGCGTGAATTAGTTGATGCAATATGGACCATGCCCATGAACCATTAACCCATAGGTCATCCCTGTCCATTGGGTTCAGTGTTCGAGAGGTATGGTGTTTGAAAGTGGAGTGGATAGTGAGTCGGTTTAAGTTAGGGATCAAGAGAGTTGAGATAGAATCCGAGAGAGACAATTGTTCTCCGGTAGATCGCTGGATTTCAGCTGTGATTCCAAACCAGGCCAACAACTGTGACTAGGTGTTGCTATTCCTGCATCTTCTTGCCTTACAGTTCTCTGGATTTTTTTTATTACTATTATATTCCTTTGCCTTTGTCTTGTTTCTCTTTTGTTCGCTTCTCTTCATTTTGTCATCCAGTAATGAAGTTCTTTGTGGAGTCATCCCCGTATCATCGATTTTAAACTGATTGTTTTTATTGGTTTTGGAATGGTATTCTCAAATGAACACTTATTTAACAGACAGATGTTTTTTTTTCCTTCTAATAGTGCAGAAGATGCTTTTGATTCATTGTTTTCTCATACATTACACAATTTTTTACTGATTTATTATTTTGCTGACAAGGATCTTCTGTTGAATTTTATGTCCTGGTGTTGAATTTTATGGCCTGGTTCTACAAATATTAATTTGAGATTTCTTCTCCTTTTAATAAAATTACAATTACCATTAAAAAAAAAAAAAAAAAACCTGAAGACCTATCTAGCCTCATATCTTGCTGAGATGGCATAGTTGAAAATTGAGATAACCTCAGTTGTTTGAAAATCTTACGTGTTTTGTGTGTGAGAGGCAACTTGTTTACATTCTCCAGTGGAAAGGCAACAGAGTTTACTGGTTACCCTTACATAGTATGTCTGCGAAGCAGTTAATAGCTGGTTTCCTCCTTAGTATGTTCAATATTATGAATTTATTTGATTTTTTTCAGTGTTATTTCTTTCCTTTTAGTCTTATAATGCTCTCTCTCTCTCTCTCTCTCTCTCGTCATTGCTTTGCAGCTTAACACCACGCTCACAGGTTTAAAACGAGTTCTTGTGAATGACGGCATTGCAGTGGAAGTGAAAGGCGCGCAAGAAGTCACCCTCATTCACCCTTTCAATGATGCTCTACCAGTAAACCGAAGCTTGGTCAGCCATGAGGCCAGAAAGCAATCTTTGCCTTTTGGCGACTCCACATGCGCACTGTTACGTCAGATTCACATCTCAGGATCAGCTTCACTTATTGCATACAGGAGCCGCAGTCCCTTTGCTCATATTCAAACTGCCTTCCTCTCACCAAACACGGTTGAGCTATTGCCAGATAAGTGCTACACTGGATACTATGGCAAAAACCGGGCATGCCCAATTTACTCCCTAACTTCAAGGATAGCTCTTGTTGAGAAGCTTTTAAGGAACTTCCTAGGTGACAGAATCTTCCAGAATCGGTCAAATAGGCTTCTAAAAGCCAGAATTACAGCATCTACTGTAATTCGGTTCCAGCTGGAATTGGAAAGAGACCTGGGCAACAACAGTACGACCTGGGATAGAATGGCAGCATGGAGAACAAAGCCAAAGCTGGAACGGGTGTGGTTTGAGGTGGTGGCGAGGGTTGAAGCAGACAGGCTGAAGCCTCTCATGGTGAAGAAAGTGACACCTTTTGTTGCATTGGACACCACTGCGTGGAGTAACCTGATGTCCAACGTCTCTTTCACTCAGATTCCTTCAGGTGTGGTGCCACCAGAATCTCTAACATTGGATGTGAAGTGGTAGAGAAAAGGGGGCTTTTATGGTCCTATGGACTGTGGAGCCCCATGTGTCAACATTTTCCATGGTTGATAGGAGCGACTGGTGGACACCATTTCTATCCACTCATCAGGTGGGATGCATACTGAATATAATTGTTTAGGGGTGAATATTGTGGGTAGACCCACCTGATTTTAAAAACCAGGTCATTTACATGTGGTCCATCAGTTGACTTGTCTTGGGCGTGTCAAATTTGTGTCACTTAAGCAGGATGATGGTATATGTCTGACTCTGTGTGGGCCGGCTCTATATACCCTGTAAAATGTTGCTTTCAGTGTCGTTGAGAATTCTTACCGGTTTAGGAAGAAGACCAGCGTGGTGCAGTTCTCTTTCAGCCTGTCATGTTGTACTGCTATCCTTGGCCATGAAGGTCACGGAGGAGCTGTCCTCATTTTTATTTACTCAGTTGTAACACAGAGAGAGGTTCCTGTAATTATAAAGCTTTGGTTATACTTCTACTATATGTAATTTTTATGTCTTTTTGGGTCACCATTTACACGCCAAAGAGTGAGGGTGCACATGAAAAATTTATAAATTTGACCTGATTTCGAAGAGTTCCCAAATGCGGCTCAGTTCATTATTATTAAATTCTATATTTGTATAATGTAATATCATCATTATCATCATCATCATCAAAGTCTTGTCCCAACTATGTTAGGATCAGCTACATGAATTCTGAATCTCCATTTTGATACATCCTTTAGCCAAATCTTCAGATAGGTTGTACTTCATTAAATATATTTTTATTACCTCCATTCATGCCATCTTCAGCCTATCTATTTTCCTTGGTGGGTCATCAACTTGTATAACCAAGTCTTTTCTTACTGGCGTAGTTGTCGATACGCATTGGACATGTCCAAACATTTCAAAAGAGTTTTTCTAATTTTATCTCCTATTGATGCTTCCTTAAATGTTCTTAAAATCGCTCATTTTTTTATTTTATTCTTCCTAGTTGTCCCACACATCCACCTCAACATTTTCATTTATGCTACTTTCATTTTGTGCATTGTTACTTTTTGATTGACCAACATTCTGCTCCATATGTCATAACTGCTCTAATCACTGTCTCGTAAAGTTTTTCCTTCAATCTTATTTGCATTCGTAAATGATCACTAAAGTTGTAATCTATATATTCTATCTTCATACAACTTATTTTAAAACCATTCGATTCTAAAAACTCCCGTCATCTCTTGAGTTTTACATTTACATTATTTCTTTATTCATTCACTAATACTATATCATTTGCAAACAATATATGTCAAATATCTTATATTTAAAATGATATCATTTGCAAACAATATACACAAAAGTGTCTTATCTTTGATACAAGTAATTAACTCATTTATAATCAATGCAAATAAATAAGGGCATAGGGCTAACCTTGGATGCAAACCTATGGGCAGTGGGACTTCACTTGCCTCTTCATAGGTAGTTCTTACACTCGTTCGTACTCTTTTATATATGTCTTTAGTAATTTCAATATAACCTCTTGAAACATTATTTTATTTAAAACTCATTAAATTAAATCTCTAGGTACCTTGACATAAGCTTGTTCTAGATCAATGAAGTCCATATGTAGATTTTTCCTCTTAGTTTGATATTTTTCTCATTAATTGCTGAGAGAGAAAATAGCTTCCAAAGTGACCTCCCTGGTATAATGTAATAATATGATAACAAGTATTTTATGTATTCATTCACTAACAAGTATTTTTCCTCTTAGTTCGATAGTTTTCTTATTAATTGCTTGATAGAGAAAATAGCTTCCAAAGTGACCTCCCTGGTATAATGTAATACTATGACAACAAGTATTTTATGTTATGTGATATGTATTTTATGTAGGGAGGTGCTCTTATGAGAGGCACTCTCACCAATTTGGTGAGAGATGGGTGGGAGCCCTCACATTTAAGTTGGGGGTCCTTACATTTAAGTTGGTGAGAGTGGATATAGAAGTGAGGGCCCCACCTATCTCTCACCAAGTTGGTGAGAGTGCCTCTCATAGGAGCACCTCCCTTTTTTGTATATTTGTAAAGTAGATATTGTTAAATAGATATTCAGGTATGGTCCATGGTAGACCTGGACCTGGATTATCAATTAAGACAATAACATGGTCCATAGCTGGAATTTCTGGGTGAGGTAACTGGGTAAACGGGCCATTTAGAAACTGATGATGGGCAAATGCCTAGTGGTTACACTAGCAGTGTCATGACTCATGACCTGTGTGTGAGACCCTTTCAAAATGGGTCCTTATTAGAGCAGGTTGAGAAAGAGCCCTTATAGTGGGGTCCACTTATGAGAACTAAAAAACTGCTAAAAGCCTCCCTCTCATTGATAGGGGCCTTCATCGAATTCTTAGTTCCAATAAGAGGTGTCAAATCATTACCTAGGAAATACATGAATAAAAATTAAAGTGCTAAAAGACTTGTGATGATCTTATGCTACCACCTCCAATGAACCCATCCATACCATATGCCCTCTCCTAAAAATGCCTACTTGCAAGTCACATTGATCATATTAATTGCATTGTTTTTTTTTTTTTTTTGTTTTTTTTTTTTTTTGGAAGATCGATATTTATTAAAAAAGAAGTAAAAGTAGATACATTAGAATGTGTAAACATGCTTTTGCTAGATTGTGAGCTTGGTAATTGATACTCCTGTTGATGGCCACAAACATAGCTTTTGTAAAGTATTGTTTTCTTTTCTTGACTTTCTAGAGCGGGGCATAAATTTCCCAAGGAGACACATTTTGAGGTTTTTTAATTGCATCAATGGCTACTTTGGAATCATTAAAAAAGCCAACATTTCTCCATCCACATTGAATTGCTAAGTCCAAGGCTCCTTCAATTGCTAAAACTTCAGCCATGAGAGGACTCAAGACTGTTAGCATTTATAATTTTTTTTAAAGATTTGGCTCCATAATTAATTTCATTTTTCATGCCTCTTATGACTTCTAGTGTGATTTCTTTTTTATCCCAGCTTAGGGGGGTTGACGTCCGAGTAAATCTCGGGTGAGGTGGGGGGCCCTCTAGTGAGGAAAGTATACCTTCGAACGAGACCACATCGATAGAAACTGGGGCCTATTACTATTGGGATAAGAGGGTGTTCTTGACTTATAGGGCTCGTTTGTTTACTAGAATTCATGTCTGGTGCTTGTCTAGGAATTTCAAATACTGGCATTTGAAATACTCTTGAATTTTGGAATCCCGAATTCCCTGTTTCATTCAAGGCCTGAATTCCTGTCTGAGAATTCTAAATCCTCTTACTCCACAAATTCCCTGTTTCATAGCTAAAAGAATTTCTACCTGGAATTAGAACCCTGTATGTATTAGTACTGTACAAATTCAAGTGTAAACTGCCCACCAATATATATATATATATATAGATCCCCACATAATTACAGAATTTAAGCATCTAAAAAAAATAATTGAAATGCTAACATAATAAATTGAAAATGCTAACATAATGAATTACATGCACCCAAAGTCTATCAAAAACAAGATCACACTATCAATCTCACACATCCAAATTATGTTAGCCCATCAAAACCTACCTAATATGGTTTATATAGTAATCCATAAGACGGAAAGCTCTGAAACATCCAAAATATGTTTACTACAGTCATCCAAAAGACAGAAAGTACTTAAACAGCTAACAGCTTGAAATTAACAAGGTTTAATAAAGTCCTCCATTCATATGGACCAAAATATATACTGAAAAACTTTGAATTCATGGAGTATGGCCCGATGACCTCTGATAGAAATCTGTCTCCAGCCATTTTATCTGCTTCTCAGCATTCAAGCTTAAGAAACTATATGCCCTCCTGTCATTACTAATTAGAAAGTTAAGAGCTAGCATTTCTATATCTTCAGGTATAAGAGGATGTGTAGTTACAACTTTACTAACTCGTGAAATCAAGCCTTCAAGTGGGTTTACGCTTTCAGCAAGTTTAATTATAGCATTTGCAACTTTATCCAACGTATTTCTCACTTCTTCACATTCCACTGACTTTTGCTTCGTAGAAGTTCTGTTGGTACCAGTTTGGTTTGACGGCCCAGGTGTTCGCTTTGGTGATGTTACACTATGTTGAGGCAAGTTGGCCTCATCCATATCATCCAACCCAGGTGTCTAGGCACGAAAGCCATCATTTATGAATTCACCATCCGTTGGCATTTCTGGAAAAAATTTGTTGGCTCCTTTCAGTTCCTGTAAGTGCTACATCGCCTTGTGCAACATCATCAGCGATAAGATCATTTACTTCATCAAAAAACTTGACAACGATAAGATCGTGTGTACCGTCTATTGCACCCATACAATCCTAGCATCCCAACGAAAAAGTTATTGATACTTAAAACGTCTCGTTTGAAAGAATAAATAAGAATAGAATTAGCAGTTAATAAATGAACTAACCTTAAAATAAGGATATAATCTACTATTTAGCCTAATTTGATGTGGAGTTGGGGCATTTTCTGGAACTTGAACATAGCTTGGATAGATCTTGCAGACCGCATCTAATGCTTTATGGAAATAATGACTAACAGTGGCGCCTGAATGGTTGAATCAATTAGCAGCAACTCTATTAGTAACATTGTGGGCCAATGTGTGGAGAAATATTGCTAACTGCTCGTCTATGGACATCACTCGTGCGTTCTGAAGGAGTCCATGATGCATAAGTGTTTCACATAATTTTATAAAGCAATCAGGACTCATGCGCAAGTTTTCATGACATTGCAGGCCCTCACTTGACAGAAGCTCTTCTACCCACTCTTTGCTTGATAAATATGAAATGCGACGTTTCTTTCTAGTTTGCTCCTTTTGTAATGTTAGCCATTGTTCAGCCAACACACAACATACGGCCAGAGCGGCACCAACAGTAGATATTAAACATAATTTTAAGGATTCTGTTGTAATGTGAGTAAAGTATCAAATGCAAATGAAAACATAATTAAAAAAATGCATGTAAATTTTCGTGATTCTGTGACAATGCATTTGAACGGCTAACATGCATAAGCATGTTAAAATGATACAAGTAAAACAAGAGGTGGAAATAATATTATATTCAAACGATCAATGTTATGAATCATACATTTCATGGAACCATTAGTATCATATTAAATCGAAGAAAAAAGTTAAATAAGAATTGATACCTTCCATTTAGTGTTAAGACTGCAGCTTTGAATAGCTAACTTAATTAGCTCCAATCCTGCCATAAACATTAGCATAACAAAAAATTCAAAATTAAACATTTCAAAAGCATTGCTATGAATAAGTTTGGAATCTATGGTATGTCATATTAAACAAAAAATTCAAAATTAAACATTGGTGTCGACACCCTTTCTTTATGGTGTCGACTCCATGAGGCTTACGCATTTTCAACCCCCAGGCAGAATTATCACTCGTTCGACCCAACCTGTGGCTGGGTCGAGCGAGACTTCAATACATAAAAACTTTTCTCTTATGGAAAAAAGTGTCGACACCCTTTCTTTATGGTGTCGACTCTATGAGGCTTATGCATTTTCAACCCCCATGCAGAATGATCACTTGCTCGACCCAACCTGTGGCTAGGTCGAGCGAGACTTCAATACATAAAAACTTTTATCTTATGGGAAAAAGTGTCGACACCCTTTCTTTATGGTGTTGACTCCATGAGGCTTACACAATTTAAACCCTCAGGCAGAATGATCACTCGCTCGACCCAACCTGTGGCTAGGTCGAGCGAGACTTCAATATATGAAAACTTTTATCTTATGGGAAAAAGTGTCGACACCCTTTCTTTATGGTGTCGACTCCATGAGGCTTACACATTTTCAACCCCTAGGTAGAATAATCACTCGCTCAACCCAACTTGTGGCTGGGTCGAGCAAGACTCCAATACATAAAAATAAAATAAATGTCAAACTTTTGTTCGATCCCATATCATATGGGGTCGTCTCTAATAGCTTTGGGTCGAGCAATAACGCATTTTTCCTAAGGTGGAATTGAACCAAAGAGTTGAGACTCTTAGGTTGCGTTTGGCGTCTCCACTTTCATTTTTGATTGTTAATTTAAATAGTATAGTGAATGTGATGTTATATGTCACATCATTGCTTTATCTGGATAATATGAGTAACCATATGAATAATCCATATGGAGAAGAGCATGGAAGCACTCAAAATCCATTAAATTAAACCATTATTTATGGAAGGGCATTTCAAATTCGAATCTACATTCACAAACCCATCAACACGCAATGAAAATCCAACAGCCAGACAAAGCTATTACCATCTACACATAACAGATCAAACACATTAAACTAGAGCACAAACCCAAAATTGGTACTTCAGATTTCAATCAACAAAGATAAAAGAAAACATCTTTCCACAGAACCCACATAAATACGATCAAAATGAAGATACTGATGGAAATATGTTGCTGTCTAAGGCAAGTCCAATAAGCATATCCTAACTAATTTTGTTGAGAACTCTTCATGCCTGTGAGCCATCACCAAACTCAAGATAGTTCACTATTTTGACATAAAAGTCATAGGCCTTGGCTTCTTATTCATATCGCATTTATAGCCTATCGTATCTAAAGTGCTAGTGTACATCTAATGGATAAATCTAACAAATAATGGGTATCAAGTAGGACAAGTGGACAGCTCAAGAAAAATTGTGATTAATTCAATCCCTCTTATACATCTATACTGCCTTTGAACTGGCATTTATTTCATCTAGCCATCTTCTACTATTGCATTGACTCATAATAAACGATGCATTTATTAAACCATTAGACCCTAACCTTAAAGCCAAACTGCGCTCTAGGCATCAATGATTCCCATCAAAGATCTACACATAACAATTCCAGCACACTAAGTTAAACCAGAAATCCAAACTGGGTATTTCAGATTTCAACCTATAAAGATAAAGATAACATCTTGCCACAAAATTCACTTAAATATCATCAATTTAAGGCACAATACGATTTGTTAAACCAAAGATTCTACTTTATATTTTGATCGAACACATGCAGATCTAGAAAATAAGCTTTAAAAAGAAGACGGTGGGAAACCCATAAACTAGAGTGGGTGATGTTGTAGATTCAACGAATACATGGATGCAAGATTGGAAACTCCATCTGGGTATTTTGGAATCAATATTAGACCTGGGGTGTTTTAATTAGGCCCAATATCTATCTAAGGCATCCAATTTTGATGATGATTCAAGAAGGCTTCTGATCCCTCTCTCTTTCATTCAGAAAAATAAAAACAAAAGTATGAAAAGATTTCCATGCTTTGGAAATCATAAATCAAGAACAAGAAGAAGAATCAGACATCTCAAAAGAAATCACAACATGAACAGATCAGAAGACTCTTTTTTTATGAGTTTCAGATGGTGCACACAACTTCTCAAATCACATCCCCTTCAATCACATAGAAACCCTAAAAAATAAAAGAAGCAAGGAAATAGAGAGAAGCAACTCAAAATACAGAAAAATGAAGAGGGAGTGTTGCAGTAGAAGATTCATGTTAGGAAAAACAATAATCATATAGATCTATAAACTTTAATCATCTAAGATCCTCCACGTCAAATCATTGAGAGATGTAATGCGGAAACATACCTTGATCCATGACGTGATCTTCTTCGCAGGTTATTGATCTTCCAATCCAATATGGCTATCCAGAGAAAACCCTCTTGATTCTTTCTGATGATGGGATGTCAGAGAGAATAAGAATTCACCATATGAATTGGGGACCATAACCCTAATATATAATAATAAGAATATCATAAGTTTGCTATTTCTAATTTGGCCCCTCATCAAATTAGATATAGCATTCTGGTATCTACACATTAATCCCATGACAATTATACCCTTAAGCCTTAGAACTTTAAGTCTTAATTAGATCACTTTAATTTAGGCTTAACCAAAGATAGCATAACACATTTAATATTTACATGTGTGGCCCCACATGATGGAATTTTCCAACAATCTCCCACTGGGCCATATATGTAACTTAACAAATGTGTATGACTGTATGAGCTCCAAAAGTTTGCTATCATAATTTTAGGATATATCCGAACAATCGCGTCCATTGATTATACCGTTATAGGATCAAAGCGGTTTTCGTCACATTTAAAATGACTAAACCCATCAATGGTCACATACAACAATATAACCAAATGACATAGATCAATCATGGATGCGTAGCATGGAAAGTACATGCAATGTGATCTATACATGTCTATTTCCAACTGGTCCTACTGTATTCCTTAGTGAGATCAATATTTAACACAATGTGACAGAATGAAATAAACTGAATACTTTATTTTCTGATCAGAAAAATATCCAAATACATAAATGCATAAGTATCTCCAAAATCAAACATAAAGCAATAAAATAAAAATAAAATAAAATACAAACTCCCACTATAATGTGATATCCTCACACAAAATAACACCCATATGAGCGGTGTGCTCATGAAAGACCTTGGGTGGTAATCCCTTTGTAAGCGGATCCGCAATCATGGAGTTTGTCCCAATGTGCTTTATGGATATCTGTCCATCCTGTATTCTCTCTTTCACAACTAGGAACTTAATGGCAATATGTTTTGATCTAATTGAACTCCTATTGTTGTTGGAATATAGCACTGCTGACTTATTGTCACAATATAGTTTGAGTGGTCTTTCAATACCCTCCAAAATTCGCAGTCCAGTGACAAAATTCCGCAGCCATATTCCATGGTTGGATGCCTCATAGCATGCTACAAACTCTGCTGCCATGGTGGAATCAGTTACGAGTGTCTGTTTGGCACTCCTCCAAGATATAGCTCCACCAGCTAACAGGTAGATGTAGCCTGACTCCGATTTCATACTGTCTTGACATCCAGCGTAATCGGAGTCGGAATACCCTATGATCTCCAACTGATCCGATCTCCTATATGTGAGCATATGATCTTTTGTTCTCTGTAAATACCTCATAACCCGCTTGACTGCTTTCCAATGATCCATCCCAGGATTGCTTAAATATCTGCCTAACATACCAACAATGTACGCAATATCCGGACGCGTACACACCATAGCATACATTAGACTCCCTACAGCTGATGCATAGGGAATCTTCTGCATTTCCTTAACTTCAAGGTTAGTTTTAGGGCACTGATTTAGACTGAACTTGTCTCCCTTAGAGACAGGGGTGTCACCTGGTTTGCTGTCCTGCATGCCAAACCTTTTGAGTACTTTATCGATATAGCTTCTTTGTGATAATCCAAGAATACCCCGAGAGCGATCTCGTTGTATCAGGATCCCTAAGACAAAGGAGGCGTCACCAAGATCTTTCATCTCAAATTTCTTTGATAGAAATCTCTTTGTTTCATGCAACATGCCTATATCATTTGTGGCAAGCAGTATGTCATCGACATACAAAACCAGGAATATGTGCTTACTCCCACTGAATTTGTGATACACACAATTATCAACAGCGTTTGTCTCAAAACCAAACGAGATAATCACTTGGTGAAATTTGTGATACCACTGACGAGAAGCTTGCTTGAGTCCATAGATGGACTTTGTCAATTTACAGACCATATTCTTTGGGTCTCCCGACTCAAAGTTTTCTGGTTGCGCCATATAAATTGTTTCGTCAATGTCACCATTGAGAAACGCTGTCTTGACATCCATTTGACGAAGCTCAAGATCAAAATGTGCAACAAGTGCCATGATTGTCCTAAAAGAGTCTTTCGATGAAACTGGAGAGAAAGTCTCTTTAAAGTCAATCCCTTCCTTTTGAGTAAAGCCTTTAGCTACAAGACGAGCCTTATACCTTTCCACATTACCATTCGAATCCCTTTTGGTTTTAAAAATCCATTTACAACCAATGGGCTTCGCACCTTCTGGTAATGGGACAAGTTCCCAAACTTTATTGTCTTGCATAGACTTATACTCCTCATTCATGGCAGCAATCCACTTCTGAGAATTGGAACCTTGCATGGCTTGATGGAAGTTGATTGGATCATTTTCTACCATTCCTGTTTCTTCCTCATGTTCTTGGAGAAATACGAAAAAATCGTCCGAAATAGCATTTCTCCTTTCTCTAGTGGATCGCCTTAATGGCACTGGTTCTTGAGGTTGTTGAGTTTGTTCCTAAGGAACAATTATCTCATCTTGAATGGGGGTTTGATTAACATTTTCTTGTTGAGGATCCGGATTCGCTTCTTGATCATTGACAGGTATAGAAACCTGCACATTGTCAAAAGCAGTAGTGGGAATCGAAACCGATTCTTCCTCAAAGACAATGTCTCTAACCTTATTTCTCCCCCCAAACTCAACATCCTCAAAAAACGTTGCAGTTCCCGTCTCAAAAATTGACCTAAGTGTGGGATCATAAAACTTATAGCCCCCAGATCGCTCAGAGTAGCCAATGAAGTAGCTGCTTATAGTTTTGGAGTCCAATTTCTTTTCATGTGGCCTGTAAGGCCTTGCCTCAGCTGGACATCCCCAAATGTGAAAATGTTTTAGACTGGGCTTTCTACCTGTCCAAAGCTCATAAGGTGTTTTTGCAGCTGCTTTAGTTGGCACTCTATTCAGAATATAAGCTGTTGTTTTGAGTGCTTCTCCCCAGAGTGACTCTGGTAGAGAGGAATGACTAATCATACTCCTTACCATATCCTTAAGAGTCCGATTTCGCCTTTCAGCTACACCATTCATGCTAGGTGACCCTGGCATAGTGTACTGTGGGACGATCCCACATTCCTCTAGGAAATTAGCAAATGGTCCTGGACGTTGTTCACCTGAACCGTCATATCTACCGTAGTATTCACCACCACGGTCAGACCTGACACACTTTATTCTTTTGTTGAGTTGGTTCTCAACTTCAGCTTTAAATGTTTTGAACACGTCCAAAGACTGTGACTTCTCATGAATGAGAAATAGGTACCCATAGCGAGAGTAATCGTCTATGAATGATATAAAATACTGTTGGCCATTCCAGGAAGCCGTAGGGAACGGTTCACAGATATCTGTGTGTATCAATTCTAAAACGTCTTTAGTTCTATTGGCACCTAATTTCTTCATTTTGGTCTGTTTTCCCTTGATGCAAGCAATACAAACATCAAAATCTGTAAAGTCAAGGGAATCTAAAATCCCATCAGACACAAGTCGCTCAACTCTAGTCTTAGAGATGTGACCTAAGCGTTTGTGCCATAATGAGGCTGAATTATCTTTACTCAGTTTGCGTTTAGTGCCTCGTGATTCCACATGCAAGGATTCATTATAAGCAATAATTGTATCAAGCAAATATAAGTTGTCATATACACATAAAAAACTAGTTCCAACAACATTTGAATTGATAGATAAACTGAATTGATTGTTTCCAAATGAACAAAAATAACCAAACTTGTCCAGTAAAGAAATTGAAACCAAATTCCGTCTAAAAGACGGTACAATAAAAGTATCTAATAGATCCAAAAAATAACCAGTTCCTAACAACAACCTAAAATGCCCTATTGCCTCTACTTCTACCGACTTGCCATCGCCCACAAAGATGTGTCTTTCAGCATCACTTGGCTTTTGGTAACTCAGGCAACCCTGCATAGAAACACTGATGTGAGTAGTAGCACCAGAATCTAACCACCACGTGTTTCTAGGTACTGAAGCTAAATTTACCTCAGAACAGACCAAAGTAAGAAATGTACCTTTCTTGGCACGCCAAGCATGATACTTGGTACAGTCCTTCTTTACATGTCTAGGCTTGTTGCAAAAGAAACAACTCTCTTTGTCTTGCTGTTGTTTCTTTTGAGCTGGACCCTTAGCAGCTTCATTATTCTTTCTCTTTTTGCCCTTATCCTTAGAGGTGCTAGCCAAATGAGCACTTTCGGTCCTGTCTTGCTTCAATCTCTCTTCCTCTTGTACACAGTAAGAAATGAGCTCATTAAGAGTCCATTTTTCCTTTTGACAGTTGTAACTGACCTTAAATTGACTGTATAGTGCAGGAAGTGATATTAATACCAAATGCACGAGCAGGTCGTCAGACAGCTCGAGCTTTAGTGCCTTAAGCTTAGAAGCAATAAGAGACATTCCCATAATGTACTCCCGTATGTTCCCCTTGCCATTGTACTTCATAGAAATCAAGCTTTGCAAAAGCGTGCTTGTTTCTGCCTTATCGTTTTTCACAAAACGCTTTTCAATTTCAGTTAGGAACTCTTTGGCTTTGGTTATCTTGTCAGATACCGCACCCCTAAATGCCTCTGGAATGCCGCGCTTGATGATCATAAGACTCATGCGATTTGAGCGATCCCACTTCTCAAAGTTCCTTTTGTCATCAGGAGAACTTGCATCCGTAAGAGAAGCGGGTTGCTCAATCCGTAGTGCAAGGTCTAAATCCATGCAGCCGAGAACAATTTCTATGTTCTCTTTCCAATCCTTAAAGTTGGTCCCATTAAGTACAGGTATTGAGTTGATATTAGCAGATATAGTAGAAACACTAGCTGTAAAGAGAACAAAAAACAAACAGACAAGCATGCTCATGTTATCAACCAAATACTATAATCAATAAATTCAAATAATGGTAAGTCTCATCGCAAGGTACCTAGCACAACATTAATATCAAGTCTTTGGACAATAATATTAATTGTAAATGGTACTCTTGTTGTAGTGATCAAACATTGAGAATAATTCATGTCAAATAATAAATCTATCTTTGGATTGACTTATTATTCACATGTAAAAAACTGTGTAATCGTCACATGTTTACCACCACAGGTGTGTGTGCAATTCGGCCAAGTATTAACCTTCCTTTGGGCCGACTAAGACCCGCATGAATCTACACACACACAAACATCCAATATTCCTCATGAACAATCTACACAAGAGAGGTCACTTTAGTGACATGTTGTTTCAATTAGCCCATTTAGAATAATGGACTATTTTATTTAACCATAAAAGATATACCATAAAATATTTGAATTGGCGTTGAAGAAAACCAATTAGTTCTCTCCAATTGTCACAACATACAAAAGACTATATATGTTTTTTTTTTTTTTTTTTTTATACTTTGGACCACCAAAACATGTATTCCCACGGACCACCATACCACCCATCATCATAATACCTTGGACCACCAAAACATGTGCTCCCGCGGACCACCATACCACCCATCATCTTCCCCAAAAATAAAAAACGTTCTGTAACAGAGATCGGTGAACATAATATATTGTAGAAACTTATAACCATTGGATGAACGGGCAGATGGGGTCCACTCCGCATGGGGCCACCACCAACATGATCGCCCCTGGGTCCCCTTCAAGATGTGGGGTTGTGATTTTTGATGAGGTCCACTGATGGGTCCCACAACCGTCAGCCCCTTTCATGATTGGTTTCATCATGTTCTGTTACAGAACATCCGTCTGGGATGTTGAGGCAGCGGAAGCATGGGACCCGCTTGATCAAAAACAAGATCAGGCTGTGCTATGATGGTCGCCCAGGCCCCCTTTTGAATATCTATGGTCATGATTACGATTGGTGCACTTGATCCATGGCAAACAATGGGTTCCATGACAGCATACAGGAGAAAACGAAACAGTAACCATAAAACCAGTATTCCTTGATGAAGAAGACAACAAAGAAACCGAAGAAGAAGAAACATCTAGATCCAAGATCGATTTGTATTCCAACAGTTTTGATCTTGATCCGAAAAATAAAAATAAAAACAAAAATAAAAAACTAGATTCCCAATGGCTTAACATGGAGATGCTCTGATACCAATGTTAGGAAAAACAATAATCATATAGATCTATAAACTTTAATCATCTAAGATCCTCCACGTCAAATCATTGAGAGATGTAATGCGGAAACATACCTTGATCCATGACGTGATCTTCTTCGCAGGTTATTGATCTTCCAATCCAATATGGCTATCCAGAGAAAACCCTCTTGATTCTTTCTGATGATGGGATGTCAGAGAGAATAAGAATTCACCATATGAATTGGGGACCATAACCCTAATATATAATAATAAGAATATCATAAGTTTGCTATTTCTAATTTGGCCCCTCATCAAATTAGATATAGCATTCTGGTATCTACACATTAATCCCATGACAATTATACCCTTAAGCCTTAGAACTTTAAGTCTTAATTAGATCACTTTAATTTAGGCTTAACCAAAGATAGCATAACACATTTAATATTTACATGTGTGGCCCCACATGATGGAATTTTCCAACAATTCACACCTTCAAATACATTTCCATTGCCAAAAAAACGAATGAAGAAGATGACTGTTGGTATTTCCGAAAGATGTGGTCGTCCGTCTAAAAACTCACGTCTCAAGTCAGATTTCCAAATCCTCCTTGCCCTTCTGGTTTTCCAAATCCTATATTTTTGGAATTTTAAATGCCTAAAATTTCAAAAGCTAATGAATTTTTATACAGAAATACAGAATCTCTGACATAAATTCTAAATTTCGAAACACCCTAAATTCCTTGTCAGGAATTCATTCTTACGAAGAAACATGGTTACAGTGTGAAACTGAATCCAACTTTATTATTGGGAGATAGGATCAACAAATGATGGTCGGCTCCCATGTGTCTCCTCGTACGGGTTCTTGGCATGTGATCGTCTTCTGTTGTTATTACGTGCATCTCTCTCGCTCTCTGTCCTTCGTACAATGAATCTAGATTCTCAAAGGTTTTGACCAGAGAAAGGGTTACATCGTGCATTTTACGGTACCCAAGAAAAAACAGAAACAAATGACACATGCAGCCAGTTTGCTCCCTCTCAAAAGGGGACGCCCCACAGCTTGCAGCCTCCCAGCCATTTAATTACAGACGAAGATAGCTTGCATCTCTCTTTGTCGAGGCCCGTTCGTCTTTCACATTTGCCTGTAATGGTGGGATTTAGGGGGGTATTTACGTGCATTCATCTTTTATCACATGCTGAGGAAATTTTTTTATATATAAATATTCATTTTATACATAGGAGCATATATGATTTTTTCTCTTTCACATATAAAAATTTTTAATTATAAAATTGTCATTCACCTTATGGTGAATGATGGATGTACATGAATATTCTCCGAGATTTAGATATGTTCCATTTGCATAGGCATATGGTATATTTGCAAATGAGAAGTTTATTTGGAAGCACAAGAGAAATGGGAAGAAGGATTTATATCACCTTTTATATAATTTAGTGGGTTTCATAGCATGAAACTTTTCTATAGAGGAAACAATGGATCCCAAACACGAAAGTGCGAAAAATTAAAAGTTAAGATTAATTTGTGTATGTGTCCTCTGCATATTTTTGTTAAAATCCATGAGTATTTAAGATATGAAAAATTATGTATTGGGTTTATTAAACTTAAGAGGATATTGAACGGCTTGGATTGTGAATCTGGGAGGGCCAAAAAAGTGCATATTATTAATTAGAAAGTGGTATTTAGTTCTGTTCATGTTTTTTCATATGTTACTCAAAATCCACTAGGATGATATATAACTTCACGTCTTGAAGCCAACGTGGCATATGAGAACATTGAATGCCTGGACCATGACATGTCTTGAGGTTCAACATGTATATGAGAACATTGAAAGGCCTGGAGCATGAAATGGGGACCAACAACTGTGTAGAGAATTAGATCTATTGATCTGGATTTTTGGGGCATTTTTTCATATATTTCTCAAAATCTAGGAGGATTTATGGTAGTGAAGTTTGGAGTCTTTGGGTTTATTCGTTCAATAAACAAACTAAATGGTTCGAATTATAAATATGGGGCCCACACAAAGGAAAAATTAAAAGTGAATGGAATTTCATCTCATGACCAATTGCATAGCCCAATGCACTCACCATGTAGAGGCTATACTGGTGGGTTTTTTTTTTTTTTTTTTTTCAAGTGAGAGATGTGAAAGTGAGTTTTACACCTATGTGCGAAAAAACTTGTTGAAATGACCTTATTTATACAAAATTGTCATAGCTAATTGCAAATGAATGTGATAATGTGTAACTATTATACATTTACATCACTCACACTAGCATCAAATTTCATAAAAAAAAAAACCTTCTCTATTTGCATCATCATCCTCTTGAGTTAAGATAAAGACATTGATGATAAAATCAGTAGTTCTCTAAGAGGAAGGACATTTCAAAGGAGCATTTCTTTAAGAAGATAAGACGAGTAAGTCGTTCAAGAAAAATATTTGTTTGAGAAACGGCACCTTTTAAGGGATGGAGAGTTGTAGTGGTTGAAAAAGGAAGGGACACTCATACGAATCTTTGTTTTCAAGATCAAATAGGTTACGGTAAAGAGGTGGGACCCATATGCTGGCGTGGATCAAGAAAAGAAAGTTCATCTTTTTCTTTTCAACTGTTTTCCCACTTTAAGAAAGAGAATATATAAATGAGTACAAACAAATGACCTATAGGGATTGCTTGGCTTTTATGCATAGGATAGGTAAATGAGTTTTACAATGTAAAGGTTCATATGTAAAATGACAAGCACTTTACATGTAAAGGCGCATATGTAACTTTTTCATATGCAAATATTACATATATGAAATAATTACTAGCCTGGAAAAATTGTCATGTTTACATGAGTAAATGAGTATATCCAATGGTTTTAGATTTGTATGTATTTCACATGAATCTTAAGATCTATATAAATTTATAATATGAAGCTAAATGTCTTGATGCTTGTCATTAATATAAGAATATTGAACGATTCAGTCTTGAATTGGGTCCCAACAAAAGTTCAAAAAAATAGATCTATAGGTTGAAGTTTTTAAGATGTTATTTACAAATCTGTTAAAATCTATGAAGACTTAAGATATAAAATCAAACATCTTAGGATTTATTCTACCAATAAAGAACACAAACCGCTCATACTACTAATTTGGGCCCATGAAAGTGGAAAAAAGAAGGTAAGAGAAATAAATGAAAAAATGTGCTTGAAGGACTAGATCCCACAACCTATACTGGGAAGATCCCCTGTTACAACAATAATAGGGGGCCATTCATATGCATCCATCTCTCATCATATGGTAAGGGACAAAACTTGATAGGGCCAACCTAAAGCCCCAGTGATCCGGGGGGGGGGGCGGGGGGGGGGGGCATCTTGGATGGGCCTATATATCAAATTTGGAGTTAATGCCATGCTTCCAACTCCTTAATCTGTGGCTACAAATTTAATCACTTTATATTGAAGAAAAACTTTGACCCTCGATCCAACAGTCCAGCCCATTTGGATCAATGAAAACTCAATGTATCTAGTGTAATTTAGGAGGTCCCATATGTGGATGATTTAGATGGGTCATAAAACCGGGCCCACCATGTTTTCCCTCACCGTAATATGGTACGAATAGATGCGCATGAATATTTTCCACATATATTACCATTTATATTTCTCTTAAAAAAACCATTCATCAAGTCCTCAATTATGAAAATAATTCATTGAAATGGATTCATTTACCCCTCATCGTCACAGGTTATTTACACGTGATTTATAAATGACAGTAAACAAAAGTGACCATGAATGTGCATCATTAAAATATGTAAAACGAGTTCCCACAAACAGTCCCTTGGGAATTTACAAGCACAAAAGGGCATCTATTTAATGTTGATAACCACCTCATGTTGCATCGTAAAACGGACAACTAAAATAGAGACTGTGCCTTTTATCAAAGCCTTTATCCATTGCATAGAATGGATAGGTCAACTAGCCTTCTTATATTCGTATGTGGCCATTAGGCTCCTCAACAAAAGTCCGAATGAGCACTCTTGTTACATGAATTGAAATCTAGAAATTCATGGTAAATTTTTGATATTGATAACAATAAAATTTCATAAACCAAAGGAAGGATATACAACTATATAGAATCAAAAGGCATTGGTATAAAAGCCTTATATGGACACAAAATGTAAAGATTGCATAACAAAAGCTGCCAAAATAATCTCCATATCAATCTTTTGCTTGGCCAAAATATCCACTGTATCTTTGCCTACTCGCTTGAGTAATATGTGAAAAAGATACGTTGTGCAAAGAGGATAAAGCCTTAATTCCATTGAGGTAGTACTCAAATCTCCAAGGTGTACTAACCACACTTAAAGACATTCAATGAATAACATTAGAGGAGTCACTTTCGACAATTAAAGTTTCTTAAAAAATAAGACAAGAAAATCCTCACCACTTCCAAAATAAAAAGAACTTTCAAAATCATTTTCCATAATTATTAGAGAAAACTTATGATAAAATAAGTTCCAAAAAAGGATTATTAAAGAATTGAGATGTGAAGGAGATGTAAATGAGATCGTAAATTTCCCAAGATTTGATTTTATACAGTGATGACCGAGTATTTATTGTTCATCTCTTTTAATTCACATTTCATAGCAAGGGGAGACCATTTATATTTTTGGTCATTTATGGCTCCTTTATTTCAAGTAATTGAGTTCGTAGGAATTCCCAGTTTTGTATTTATAAAAGTTATTAAAAATGAAAAACTACGGTGAATATTTAAAAAATGAGCATCAAGCCATAAAATTTAATGAGGGAACATGGAAAATGAATACCCGGTCATCACCTTGGTATACCAAATCGTAGGAAAGTCAATGTCCAAGTACATCTCCACTTAGCATCCTTCACCCCTCTTCTCTTTAATAAAAATTTATTAGGGCCCATCTGAGCATGAATTTCTATTTATTTAATTCCATGCAAATAAATGGGCTCATATGTATCTTCACTCAACTTTTATGTTTCTTTAATATAGTTACTTTTAAAATTATATTTCTTAGTGCCAAATTGGTTGGCGGTATTAATTTCTAATGAAAATTGTGACCATTTAGGATTCCCGGCATTCTTTCGCTTTAAAGTTGAGTTTCAGTTAAAAAAAAAAAGCATGGTTCAAGACCCTACTTTAGTCACGTCAGAAGCTCAATCCTCATCTGCAGTTGGCACTCTAAAAAAGAAACACAACTTCAAATGAAAGGTTTAATTCGTACTCTCACGAAAGGTTTCTCAGGCTTTTCATCGAGTAACACGTCTCAAAGGAAACACACATTTTCATACAAAAAAATACATCTTCTTTGTAAATGACTTTTCCTCTTTGTCATAAGAAGCGCTCATTTTTTAGGAAGGATATTTTCTCTTTCCCAACTAGCATTTTTCTTGTACTCCATGCCTGGTGTACATTATTTACTTCTCTATTTTTATAGTTCTTCTGCAGAGACAATAAAACCTTCACAGTTATTTAATCAATTTGCATGAGATTAATCTCTATATCGCACAGGGCCTTATACTAATTAGTTTCAAATTACGTCCCATGTGCATTCTAAATGCTCTCAAGTTGACTAGCCATGTATTGCAATTTCTAGACAACCCCCTGCCCCAAATGCCCCCTTGCCCTTTTTGCATTCTCAAAATTCTTTCTTCCATTTGTGGAATAAAATTTTGTGAATCTCAATTTCTCTTTAAAAAGAAAAATTCTTAGAATTCTCATAAACAAACAAACAAACAGGATCTAAAAAGTCCCCTATGAATTCAATTACAGTCAATCAAATACAGACCCATTACCAAAAGCATTATCAATGATGACCCTGTGCTGCTTAATAACCCATATGGAAATTGGAATCCAGATTCCTTCTCAGCGGGTCCCACCACACCCTTCTCCCACAGATTTAATCAAATTCAGGGACACACCATTCCTCCTGCTCCCGCGCCCTACCATAACTACACGAAGCCGTCCCACCCACAACAATCATTTCACTCCTCTAAAGCGGACAAACAAAGGAATCGCACCGGCCACAAACAAATCAAAAGCAAATGGAACAAGAAGAAGAAGAAGAAGAAGAAGAAGAAGAAGAAGCTGCAGCAGCAGCAGAAGAGAGAAGAAAAAAGCAGAAGCACGACGACATGAACGAACCGAAACCCGACACGACACTCGAAGGCGAAACCGAAACCGAAGAGGGCAAGAGCGATACGAGGAGGCATTTCGTTCTCGTCCACGGGCCGTGCCACGGCGGCTGGGTCTGGTACAAGCTCGCGACCCTTCTAAGCTCGGCGGGTCACCGGGTCTCGGCGATCGACCTCGCGGGTTGCGGGGTGGATCCGGCCAGGATCGAGGATCTCCACACGTTCGATGAACACGTGGCGCCTCTGATGGCGGTGTTGGCTTCGATTCCCGAGGGCGAAAAGGTCGTAGCGGTCGGGCACTGTTTCGGAGGATACGCGCTGTCGCTGGCCATGGAGCGGTTTCCGAAACGGATCGCGGCTGCTGTGTTTGCTACCGGACTCATGCCTAAGCAGTGGACCTCACCTGCCAGCACTCTTGATGAGGTACGCAATCTCAGCCGTCCATCTCAACTAGTTAGATGGATTCTTGTTGATTCCTATATTTTGTGCTTGTTGTTCCCAAATTGCCCCTGTACTTTTTTTCTTTTTTAAACAAAACAAAAAAAAAAAAAAAGCTGAATTGATAAGAACGTCATCTCCCGCTCTCTATATGCTTTTTTTTTTTTTTTTTTTGAGAAAATAATATTTAAGTGAAGTTGGATTGAGATTTTGGGCACATCAAAAAATTGAATTAGTTTGCTTATGATGATTGAAGTATGAAAATTTACCAACCCATTTATGCAATTTTACCTTTTTGATTTTTATCGGGATACGTTTGCGTGCCTCCGCGGTAAAACTTGAATATTACGGTGAGCATAGGAAAGTATTTCCCAGTTCCTCATGTTTTTCCGTGGAAAATGGGCATGTTTGATCTTTGACTTTCTAAGTTCAAAGAGGGACACGTGGCATGTTATGTGCGGTCATAAAGAAGAGTTATTCGAATTTCATTTGGAAGAAAGTGGGAAAAAGGAGAGCGAAGGGTAAAACGAGAACAAGATTTAGAAATATGGGCCAATGTCTTCTTTTTGTTTGGTAATATAATAGTGGGGTCAATGTGTTTCTGGTAGGTCTGGTTTACTTTTTCAGGGTCTTCTTGTCTGTAGATGGGACTTGGAAGCAGAATATTACATTGGGAATGTGTGGAGTAACTGGACAATTAGGGGTGTCAAAGGGCGAGGCCTGGGGTTGTCCTAGTCCTACCCTCAATATATGCAGGGTTGGGCTTGAGTGAGCTAAAGCCCTCGGAGGGCCTTCGCTAGCTAGGCCCTTACCCTACCCTCAAGGGTCTGTGTCGGCCCAGAGCAGGGCTCAGGGCTTCAAAACAAGAAAACTATTTTTTTTTAACATTGTTACCAAAATTTGAGTGTGATCAAGCGCGTTATCTTGTCTCACCTCAATTGCAAAGAAAACCATTAAGAAAACATCAATTATCTTGTCTAATCTCAATTGCAAACGAACCATTAAGAAAACATTGGGAGAATATAAGTCATCTCTAAAAACTTTCTTTTATCGGATAAAATCGTAAATGCTTTGGTGACTTGGGTTGGGTTTTGGACATATGATTTTTTTTATTTTGACAAAAGAAGGAAAATGGTTAAAGAGTATGATATGTTTCACACCTTTAATATGACTTTCATATGAATTTCCACATATGAAATCATTACAGTAGTGTCTTATCTGTGAGAGTTTTAAACCATTTACAATCACATATCTTTTATCAATTGACATTATTTTTTATTAAGCGTTGATCTTACTATTATGCGTTCTTAGATTTCTGTCGTAAAAATAAATGCACTTAAAAAATACTCTTAGTTTAAACTTTTAAGAATTGAGAGTTTTAATTATCTAATTAAAAGGATGTTTGGAACACCCCATATCCTTAAAGTTCCATCCACATTCAAACTAACTCTATGAATTGGTTGACATCCTAAGTAACTCGATAGAGGAAAAAGTGTCTCATTATTAATAGAAATAAGTACACCCACTTTTGCACTAACAATGATTTTTAAAAATAATATAAAATGCCTAAATAAGAAGCAGTAAAACTAAAAGAAAAGGATCATAAGCAACCATGCAATACTTATTGATTATGTATTAAATACAATACATAACATAAATAATTAAATATAAATGAAATGAACCAAGTATGTATGGATTTTTAGGACATTTTTTAATGGGTAAGTGGGTATGAAATTGCCTTCATATCTCCAATACTACTACAAAATGCCTATGATAAGGGCATTTTAGTATATATTTACATATATATGTGTATATTATATATAAAATAAATAAACGTAAGAAGGCCAGGGCCTGGCCGGGCTAGTGCCATCCAAGCCCGGCCCTCAAATCACAGAGCCTGCAAAAAATTGTCCAAGCCCAGCCCTAGGGCTTTTCATTAGAAACAAAAGCCCTCATTTTAAGGGCTTTTTAAGGGTCGGGCCAGGCCGGACCCCCTTTCTCAGGGCCAAATTGACAGGCCTATGGACAATACCTTATATTTCTCTTTATCTTCATATGTCAGCAAATCGATTTCAGATGGTGGTACATGGCTAGTCAACGTGGTTACTGGTGGCAGGGACGGAGACAGGTCTGGTTGGGTTGGGTCCATGGTGGGCTTGAATTTGAGCTTGATTAGATGTGTATATCCTGTGATACTTTGAGACACTTTTGGGATACTTCTTTCATCTAAAATCCATCAAAATCAAATATCTAGATATCATGTACTGTGGCTTTCTCGCAATTGATGAAGATCATTGGAAGATTTTTCTCTCTATTTATTTTAATATTAATTTCTCAAGTGAGAAGTTGAATTTTATAGTTGCCTTCCTTGACATGAAACCAATTTGTTTCTAGATATCTGAGTGTCTCCTTTTAAGTCTATGCTCTATGACTCTCTCCCTTATAGTTTTATGGTGTGACCCATAAGTTTAATCCCCATGATAATTGGTGCAACTTTGTATCTCCTTTCTTCTTGTATATAGATACTATAATATTTCTTCTCCATTCATCTAATATTTTCTTTATTTTCATCTTTAATATCTTATTGAAGAGTGTAGTTAACCAAACCCATCCTATTTCTTGTATGCATTTCCAAGTCTATCGAATGTAATCTGACCAGATTGCCTTGCTTGTCTTCGTTTTTGCCAATGCTTTCTTTACTCCTACCCTAACTCCGTGGTAAAATGTATGTCTTGCTAACAAAGTATCCTTTCTCGATCTTGAGCCTTCTATAAAATCTTCATTTAAGAGTTTGTTAAAATATTCTCTCCGCTTTTCTTTATATCATTGTCCTTCACTAAAAACTTTTGGTTGTTGCTTTTTATATATCTAAATTGATCTAAGTCCGTACTTTTCCTTTCCTTCATTTTTCCAAGCTTGAAAATATCTTTATGTCCTTCTATTATTTTCAACTTATTATATAGGTTAGTATATGCTTTGGACTTTGCATCACTTACTACTTTCTCAACTTATTTCTTTACCTTCTCATACATTTCATAAATTTTACATATTTCTTGTCTTTTGCAAACCTAGTAACAGTATCTTTTTTTTTTTTGAACAACTTTTTGAATCTCTTCACTCCATCACCAAGTTTCTTTATGAAAGTATTTTCTCTTTCAATTCTCCAAATATCTCTTTAGCTACCATTCTGATACATCCAGCCGTTTGGTTCCATATCACTTTGTTCTCCATCCTAATTCCATTCTACTCCCTCTATCGCTTTATGCTTAAATTTTGTTGTCCTTTCCCCTTTCAAATTCACTCACATTGTTTTAGGGAACCTTTTATTTACTACCCATTTCTTTCTACTTTTAATAAAAACAACTAAAATTACCATCTTATGTTGTGTAACTCTCTCTAGGAATAACGCTATGGTATTTTCAAGTTAGTTGGTCATGTTTTGTTGAAGAAAACAGAAAAGATCTTGTTTGTTGGCTAACCAAGTAGTGTTACAGTTTAAAACAGGTGCTAAGGTGCTCATAAAGTGACTTGACTCACTAAGTGTGAGCTTCGGATTTTGAAGAGCTAAATCTGACCATTTTTCTTATGTGAATAACTATTGTGATGATGGTTTCATTATCCTGCTATTATATGTGGTTGATATGCTGCTTGCAGGCCCTAATAAAACTTATACTACAGTGTCAGAAGCTTGTTTGGCCAGAGAAATTGATATAAGTATTTGGGGGCCATTAACCAGATACTCGGGATGACAGTACTTAGGGACGGAAAGAATAGGAAGATGTAGATGACCCAAAAAAGGTAGGATGAAAGGATTATGTGCCACTTCAATGTGCAGAATGTAGAGCCAGTTATTACTCCATTTCCTATTGGTTGCAAGGTCTTTAGTCCCATCTCCTGGCATGGAAGGAGAAGGCAGATGTCTAAGGTATCCTATTTATCAATAGTTGTGAGATAAGAGTAATAGAGAGAGAAACAAATAGAGCAAGAGAAAGGAATTTGAAGCTTTTGTGATTACCTTTTTCTTAGAGAAATTTGAAACTTTTATAATTCCTTGTTGCCTAGCAAAGGAGAAGCTCCTTGTCATCTTGTCTAGTTCATCCTAGGAGACATTGATTTAGTTCATCCTAGGATACATTGATTGTGTGCATTGTTACTTCACAAATATGTCAGTTTATCGGTTCACCAACCACCCTCACGTAGCAACAATGGAATGCATTTTAAGCTCCTTAATGGACATTAACAGTTGGCATCTTTTTCCTTCCATCTACATCTCTTTACATCCATGCCTTTCCAGATGCTTACATCCATGCCTTTCTAGATGCTGATCGGTCTAGGAATCTTGATGATTGATATTCCACTTTGGTTTACTGTATGTTTTTTGGGTCTAATCTTGTTTCCCGAAGTGCTAAGAAGTAGCTAGCAGTATCTTGCTGTAGTTCTGAAGTCAAGTTCACGGCCCTTGCATCAGCAGCTGCAGATGTAGTTTTTCACCTTTTCTGACTTATCTTCTTCATGATATTAGTGTAATAGTGTTCATTATTCTGTCCCCTGACAATATTATTGCTTTACTTGAATGATTGCCAACCCAATCATGCAGGCATGCATCAAGCACATTGAAATTGGCTACTATTATATTCCTGAGGGGGTTACCAAGGGCAATCTACAAGTTCAATTTGTCAAATATTAATCAGATAGATGGTATTTTTAGCAAATTTCTTTCTTCACAGTGCCATCAGTCGCTATGTGGTAAATTTACCATCATTAAGACAATATTTTGGGAGGGAGTAAGATCAACGCATAGGTGGAATCAACACAGATGTACCTTTCGTCCGACCTTGCATAGAAAAATGTTGGACTCTGACAATAATGACTTGAAATTTGTAGAAATAATCAACCTAATTCTTCTTATTTCTTATGATGATATCTCAAACCAGTAATCTGTATCCTAGATTATCAAAAGGTCTATCTAATCCAATTACATCAAGTGTTGAAACTCAATGAATTAATCAAGGATTTTTTAGTGCATATTCTGTGAAATATGCTTCCTCACGTCAGTATGGTGAATTGGTGGGGCATATTTCACTAGGGGTGCTCACGGACAGGGCCGCTTGGGCCTGACTTGGGACCAGCCCGCTTCGGTCGAGTGAGGCCTGGATCTAAAATTTGGGCCCCTTTAATATCTGGGCTAAGCTTGGATTAAGTGATAAAAAGCTCAGAGCTCAGCCTGCCCCAGCCTGAATAAGTAGTGCTTGTAGTTTAGTGACTGGTTTGCCTTGAAAATGATAGAAAGCCCGAGCAAGTGATAGAAAGCCCAGCCTGGCCTAATTGACCAAAAGGATGGGCTCAGGCTTGTCTTGTTTGAGGCGGGCCAAACTCAGGCTAAGCACTTCAGGCCCGGTCGGGCTTGAGATGAAGATGGGCTTGTGTTTCTAAAGTCGGCCTGGGCCCGGAAACACCTCATCTCGGCCTGAACCGGCCCATGGACACCCCTATATCTCACGTATCCACCAGTGGTTCTCATAAAGCTTGTTTCTTGGAAATCCTAGAAACTTAGTGGGAATTAGAAAAATAGGTCCTAAGAGGAATGACTAAAATCCTTTCAACTATACCACGAAGTGCATTTTATCTCTGTGAAACATTATAGAGGTTTCCTTTGAACTCCACTGTCAGTAAAGCTTCCCTTTATTATTTGAGGCATGCTCAAATATCAACTACTCAAAGTGATTATTTCAAACATATTAAAATTCTTGGATACAATTCTAATGCTTTGGGGAAAAGCACTGTTTTTGAGCTGTAGCCCACAATTGTTAGTGCCTGCTGGATGAAAAGGTTTTGAACTCATCCTTTCATGGTGATTGCTGAATTCCTGAATGCTTTCCTATGAACTGAATTGCCCATTTAATGACAAAAGCTTCTTTAACTTCTTTATCTTTTCTATTGCTTACTGTACACAAAACATTTACCTGTCACTCTTATTGGTTCATGGAGGATTAAACTTTTTTTTAGCATTAACATCAAAGCTTGTTGAGGGGTTTTTTCCCTCTCTGGTAAATACTGATGCACACATCCACACACTACCCAAAGTCCCTCATCACACCACAACCGGCTATTGATCCCTGTTTGTTTGTGGAGAGGGAGATGCCTAACCACTTTGCTGTCAGTGGATTGACTGACCAGGGAGATCCCTGGTTGTTTCTATCGATGTGTTAAATTTTATGAAGGTATTTTAATCAATCTGTGGATTACTTGAATATTAGTTAAAGGGAGAGTGGTTCTCCTTTCTAATAAGGTTTACATGTCAACATAGCACACTTCTCAACTTATTTCAAGATTGAAGTAAAGTGTGTGGCAAAGTTTGGAAGGTTCTCATTGATGCAACCATGGGGTTGCAGTTCGAGTCGTGTTACTAATCAAAATAAAAATTCTTCTCAAAAGACTTGACCAACTCCACTTGAAAATTTCAGGAAATTCTGGATGAAAAAAAGGAACATCCTGCTTTTAAATGAATTTCCAATGCCAAGGTTTCCCATTCTTCTGGTCACCTGGAGTAGTTGAGATCTACAAAAAATTTAGGTTTTTCATGTGGTAGAAATGGATATTGAAAAACAAAATCTGGTAAAATATGAAAACAAGGAAATTCTAATGTATCAAAAATAGTTTTAAAGATAGATCAAGAAGTTAGAAGCTTTTGCAAAATCTAATAAGATAGCTTGAAATGCTGGGACGTGTCTATTCTAGCACATAATCATTTGAAGCCAAAATACCTTGCATTATTAAGCTCAGCTGATTTTTTTTTTCTTTTTTACTTACTACATGTGATTAAACCCAGAACATGTTGCTAATAAACATCTGTTTTTCACAGTTCCTTCAGAGGGACCATATAGAATCTCTGATGGATTGCCAACTGTCATTCGATCCAGGCCGAGAGAACCCTCTAGCATCATACACCTATGGCCCCGAGTTTATGGCAACAATCATGTATAACTGTTGCCCACCTGAGGTATGGTTAATTAGTGAATGACATATATTTTTATTAACACAGTTTCAATTTCCGTTGGCCCACGAAGAACCTCAACAGAGAAACAAAAGCATGAGCTCCTTACCAAAATATTTCTCAATGCATGAGCAATGAAGCAAAGCTGTTTCACTGGCAAATCACAAATAATCAATCATCTGGAAAATCAAAACAAGGACAACTATGGGAATATCAGCTTCGCCAGAGATTGCCAGCCTCGGGCCATCTCTCTTCCATCAACTTTCCTGATGTTTGTTCCATTTCAATTTCATTTCTTATTTTTATAGGATGCCACACTGGCCGCCTTGTTGGCAAGACCAGCAGGTTTGTACCTAGAAGACATATCGAATGAAACAATGCTTTCGGAAGAGAATTACGGGTCGGTTACTCGAGTTTACATCATAAGCAAGCAAGACAAGTTGTACACAGAGGATTACCAGCGTTGGATTATTGAAAATAATCCGCCCAAAGAGGTGAAGGAGATTGAAGGTTCGGATCATATGCTCATGCTCTCAAAGACTCAGGAACTATGTAACTGTCTCCTTGAGATTGCTGAGAAATATGTGTGACTGTACTTGTCTATGAAATATAGCTTGAAACATAATTCAGTGACTACCTAGGGATGTTGGCTGATTTTATTTTATTTTTGTTCTTTTTCTGTTTTACTATTTGCTCGGTTATCTCTTCCTCTTGAAACAACAAATTCTCAATGCATGGCCACCTTCTCCTTCCATGTAAAAGGAATATATCATAGTTTTGCCAGAAGCAGGTCAGTTGTAGTAGTGTCTGGTACAAGATCTTTACCTCATTAATAGATCATGATTGGATAAGATATTTGTACTTGATAAAATCTTTTTTCTATAGGATGTTGCTAAGCTAAATGGAATTTGGGCAAGTCAATCTCATATACATTCATTAAACCTTCCTTGTGGTGTTGATTCATCATGTGCATTTCCTCAGCCTTGTTAGAAGAGGAGAGTTGTGTTAGATTGGCACCTATGGTTAGATATATTAGATTTGTTAGAGATGTTAGGTTTGTATTTAGATTTTAAGTAGGCTTGATCGGTTGAGTTTGAAATTTGAATAGATTTCTTATTCTCTTTGTATAAATTAGGATGATTTTCCCTAACGAAAGATATATTGAAATTTTGTAGTTTGTCTCTTAAGGCATGTTTATTTGCATTAAAATACATGAGAATTGAATACATAGAACTCATTCCATGAGTAGTTAAAAATGGAGATGAAATGTTAATTTAAAAAATGAGCATCAAATAACCTTTCCTTTCAGGGAAATAGAATCAAACAAAGATAGAAAATAAACCACTTGTTTCCATCTTCATTTGATTCTATTTACCTAAAAAGGAAAGGTTATTTGATGCTCATTTTTTAAAATTAACCTTTGATCTTCATTTTCAACTACTCATTGTATGCGTTCTATGTATTCAATTCCTATATATTTTAATTCAAACAAACAGACCCAGAAGAAACTAGTCATACTCATGTATGGATGGAGTAAGGCTATGATGATGACGCCCCTAGTGTCCATTGGTGTCATTTCAAAACTTTTATCATATAAAATACTTCACAGTAAACACAGCTCCAATTTAAATTTAATATAGTGGAACATTTCAGGGAGAGAATATTAAGCATTGTAGCTGGTGAGGTCCACTTAGATGCATGTTTATTAAGGAGATAAGGATAGACAGAAAGGTCTCCTTGTGATCAGCTCTACTAGATTATCCTAGCCCTTGATTTGACACCCTTAATCTTTAATGGCATCTTAACCTTATATAAATATATATATATATATATTTATGGGAGATGCTCCTATGAGAGATATATCTCACCTTATATGAGAGATATGGGTGGGGGACCTCACATTTAAGTTGTTGGCATTGGATATGGATGTGAGGGCCCCCACACAATCTCTTATAGTAAGGTGAGAGCATCTCTCATAGGAGCATCTCCCTATATATATTTATATATATTTTGGATTCATTCAATCCAACTATGGGTGAAGGTTGATTGAGTGTAACATTACGCTTGATGCAATGGGATGACAAGATGGCAAAATCAAAGGGGCTACACTGATCAATGGTAGGCCCAAGGGGGCTGCATAGAGAACATTTTCCAACATTTTAGATTAGAGTTTTGAATTCAATGTGACTTTCGGGTTCCATTTGGGCCATATGATTTGGACGGCTTGGATTGGTGTGCTCATGTGCCTTGATATATATCATGATTTGAAACAAATTTTTGCTCATGAAGATGCTTATATAACAACGTAATAGCAAATAAATAAATGATCATATGTTTAGGCTTATCTTTGGTTCATCTGAGGTGGTCATATATCATTGGATAAATTTCACTTCAATCAAAATGATATACTACACCGTAGGAATGATTGAGGAACAAAATTCTTTTTGTCAAAATTATAATTAATAATTTGATAATTTGGAAGGAAAGGATATCATACATATCCAAAAAAGTTAGAACTTTGTTAATGGACCTAAGGTAGTTGGTCTGGCCTACAAACTTGGCATGTATTTGGACCTGTTAGGATCTAATCGGACGAATACCATATGTGGATTGAATCCAGCGTGGAATCTTTATCAAGATTAACTTAGCCACCTTCGGTGGTATCTTACATGTGTGAGTTTCCATCACCTCGCATGTGTGAGTTTCCATCACTTCGCATTTGTGAATTGTGTCTATGTCTCCTCGCATGTGCGAGTTGTGTCTATCACCTTATATATGTGAGTTGTGTCATGAGTTTCAGATCCCATACTCTTCACTGGGTTACCCCACCCCCCACCCCCAAAAAAAAAAAAACAAAAAAAAACCTAAGCCACCTTCAGAAACCTTCTTGAATGGGCTCTTTTTTATAAAGGAAGATTTCAAAAAGGTAAGGTATAAAAACTTTCGGCTCATTTTCAAAAAAGCATATAAAGATTTGAATATTACAAAAAAGTATACAAGGTTTTCTACGATTTTTTTCAAGTAAGCCCTCTCTCTCTCTATATATATATATTTTGAGAAATGGAAAAAATACTCTTAGGTCATTTTTGAAATCTTTCCTTCAATAAATCATTTAAGAGAAATGATTGATTCCAATCCAAATGACCTAGTGGGGCCCACTTCAACTACCTTTATGCATGGATGGTTAGAAAAGGGGGATTCCAAATGACTGAAAAAGTAGCTTCATTAAAAGGTTCTGATCATTAAAACAAATTGGCTAGGTTTAGGGAGTAAAAAGGTTAAGAAAAGACAAAAAACTTGTGATATGGAAAGGGTGTTTTTGTCATTTCTTCAAAAAAAAAATATGTAAAGGATTTGACTGAAAGAATCGTGGAAAAATTTCTACTTTTAAAAAATATTTATATCTGCATATACTCTTTTGAAAATGAGCAAAAAATCTTATACTTTTTTAAAAAAAATCTCCCTTTTTATAACTTCGCACGAGATTGAAACACCAACTGTGAAGAGTGAGGGATAGACCCAGATCGTCCCCTTAGATATATAATGTGGTTCCATTTAATAATTGGGTTGGGCTTAGATTAAGTGATACAGAGGCCAAAGCTTGGACTAGCCTGGCCCAAATAAAGTGTGCTTGTAACTTAGTGGAAATTTTTCCAAACAGTTTAGTGGGCTCATTTCTGCATTATTGCATTGGATTGTAGTGGCAAACAATTCCACCCAGCTGTCAATGCATTTGCCATGGGCTCATCTTGCAATTCGGGATCCTTCAAAGATTTAACCTAGAGAAATCTTGAGTTGAAGGAGTGGAGCTCCATGGTGGGGGCACATCTATTGAAATATGAACCGTTCAAAATAAATATCCAATAGGTATATGAGTTATTTTTAAATTTTACATCAATCAGAGCTTGTCCTACCGTCAAATTGACTGTTTGATAAAAAAAAATGTAATAATAAATATGCATAAGACTATGTTTATCACATTGTTGCTGTTAGAAAGTTGAAGTTACATTGTTACATTGTTTCTGTTAGAAAGTTATATGAGTTAAAGTTGCTGTTAGAAAGTTGAAAGTTACATTGTTGTTGCACCATCAAAGGGTGGATAGGAACGAAAATGTGATGATTGTTGTTAGGGCTGTTAAATTGGGTAAAGAAGAGTTCCAACCAAAAAAAAGAATTTTTTTATTTTTATTTTTGGGTAAAGAAGAGATAGGTTTGGGATTGAAAGGGGACAGTTTTGGGACTGTTTATGCAATGGGACAACAACTAGCTAGAAATAGAATGTAGTGATTTGGATTTAAACAGCCCTTGTACCAAGTCTTAAGTTAGATATTACAGCAGGATGGGGTTCTTAATTGTAATTCAGTGAAACATGTCTAGGTGTTGTCCATGTGGATTTGGAACTGTGTTTTGGCTGTTGTTTTGGAACTGGCAATTTGTTGTTCTTGTTGGAGAAAACCGCACACTGCAGGGCGTCGGATTTAGGACGGTCTGCAGAGGGCGTGTATGAGTGTGGGTTTTGGGTGGCCGGCTGGGGTTCATGTGGGTGCAATCTGCTGATGGGTTAGGCAAAACAACAGCAATAATAGCAGTAAAATACTTTACCAATAAAAAAAGCAGTAAAATAAAAATGAAACGACAATAAAAACCTGTGATGAAATTGAAAGTAGTCATTTTCTCTTCATTTTTTTGGTGACCCAACTAAGGGGCCTGGAACCCAAGAGAGAGCCCGTACACACACGGAAATATATCCTACACAAGCGGGAAGAATGCTCACAACAGTGGGAAAGAAGCCTACACAAGTAGGAAAAACGCCGACACAAAGTGGGAAAATGTGACACACATAGGGTTCAAACCCTGATCCGCCAAGTGAGAACTGCCGCAACTTACAAGTAAGGTAAATTGTCGTTCACCCTTTTCTCTTCATTCGGTATTCCTCATTGGGTTGGATTTGGGGAAGAGAGGAGGAAGAAGATGATGGTAACCATTTTTTCTGCCTACGGAGGGTCCATATCAACCCTCACCTGTTTATGGGAGGCTTCATGTAAAAAGAATATTGGGAAAAGAGGCAGATGTAAAAGAAAAATACATAATAATTCTCTAAACCTATAGGGGCCTTTTTAAAATTCTTTAACTTTTCCAGGTATCGTGGGGGCTTCAGCCCCTAAAATCCTGTAACAGGGTCTGCCCCTAGGTCGATATCAACCCTCGAGAAAATAGGTAAAAATAAAAATAAAAATCTCTTGATGGGAAGACCGATTTGGTGTGAGAGAAAATAAAATTACCTTTTTAGCCTTGGGTGCATCTCACGCGTCTTTTTGGTAAAATCCTCTTTCTTTGTACTCACAATGAAATTTCAGAAGAGATTGGAAAGTGACGAAATGAATGAAAATCATTTTTCACATGAGAACGACACAAGAAAATCATTTTTCACATGAGACTGCGCAAGCCTGAGTCCCACCTAAAATCCTCTCAGTCAAACTAATCAATCAATATCTCTCTCTTTCCGAATGAAACCCTATTCTCTCTCTCTTGCCCCTTCTCTCAATGAAATTTAAAATTATTCTGATAATACTGTGATATAAAAATTAAAACAGAATTTGGAAAAAATTGAAAATGTCTTGAGAAATTAACACAATATCAGAATAAAAAATTATGAGAATTAAAAGAATCTATAAAATTAACTTTGAAAGTATCTTATATTATTATCCATTAAAATATATTTTTTTTCCACTATTTTTCCAATAACTCTCACGAAAAGACATAAACTTAGAAATTCCCCAACATTTCTTAGGGCTTGTTTGGCATCTCTACTATTTTTCAGAAAAATCATTCAAAATCGAGTCATTAAAAAAAGAGCTATAAAAAAAAGATGCTAGAACAAGAAAACGTGTTTGGTAATGAATGAGTCTACTTAAAATAAACCGTTTGGTATACCCTCTATTTACCTCTTTTAGAGGGGTTTGACTCTTTTTAGAGGGGTATCTTCTGTCATTTTGTAAAAAAATGAACTTATGCACATTTTTATCAAAATATGCCCTCTACACACAAACCATAACATCATAATCTCTTATTATTTGAAAACTATAACTATTTCCATCAAAATATAGCCCGTAACTTGTAAACAATTTAAAAATTACAACATCAAACACAATTATATATATTATCTCCATCATTCCATCATCACATAGCATCACTCCATGTTGCATGATATAAGATCAACTATGACATAAGACGATAAAAATCAGAAAAAACCAGAACCATGCATCAGATGATAAAAATCAAGCATTAGAAGAAACTTCTCACCAAATGGCATCTACAGTTGAATTCCTCTTGGCATCCATCTCTGTCCTATCTGTGATATCAAATGCATAAGCGTTTTTTCCATGTGATTCTTTAACATCAGTGTCACGCTCTACTTAGGTATCATCCTCTAAAAATTGTGAAAATAATTGATCCTCCACATCCACTCTCCTAATAAAATTATGCATCGCCATTGCAGCAATTACGATGCTCCGTTGTACAGGAAATGGGTAAGGAGCCATCTGCTTGAGAATAGGGAATCGAGCTTTCAATACTCCAAAGCTTGGCTCAATCACATTCCTCAAGGATGAATGCAATCTATTAAAATGCTCATCTCTAGTATGAGGAATGGCAACACCTAGAAAATCTGGAAGTCAGTATCGGACGTTTCGAAATGGAGAAAGAAACCCCCGCATTTTGTGTAACTAGCATCAACCAAGTAGTATTTACTTAAAGACCATTCAAGACAAATGTTAAAGGGCATGTAAAACTATGTTGTAGCAATCATTTGTTGAGATTTAAAGCACTACAAATACTTTCTTACCAGGCGGGGCCATGTGGAAACTTTAGCCTTTCATCAGAAATGGTATCCAAGAGAATTGGTTGATCATGAGCTATACCTTCCCATCCACATACCATATAGGTAAAGAGCATGTCAAACGAACATACTGTCAAACGAACATCCCCTTTTTACCTCTGTAAGAAATTTGTTTCTTTAGTTGGATAATGGCATGCACAAGGGTGCTATCCGTAGCACCAATACAATCCTATAAAAAAGAAGATATCAACATTGAGAAAAATTTCAAAAGAATTTAACTTAAATAAAAAAAGTGGTGTCAAGGAAAAAGAGCAATACCTTAAAATATGGCTCAAAACGTGGATTTAAAAGAATTTCCTTAGGCACTGTATCTAGTGGATGTCGCTTTATCATATCTTTCGCAAATATCATCAAAAGAACTTCCACAATGTGTTTAAGGTCGTGCAAAATCAGAAATCACTATCTTCTACCTTTTCCACCCACACTCATTATTGGCGTGAATGAATAAGAGAGAATGCATGACTTTCCAAGAGAAATTGGAAAAATAAAAACATTTCACATATTGTCATCTCTAATTTAATGCCATCACAAACAGTAAGAGGAATTAATAACCACCCATGTTGTCAAAATATTTAAACTGATTGTGATTGGATATAACCAAATGCGCCATTACTAAATATAACAAGCACCAAATTACTAAATCAAGCTATAGAATCCCATGTTTCTTATCAAGTCGCATTGACGACTGGATCGCGAATTCCCCACGTGAACAAAAGCAACCACGAGCCCGACACCAAATGCAATTCCAAGAACAAGGCCAATAAAGAAGGACATTGTTGCGGAACACCCAGAGACCAAATGTCCCAGAAACAAGACCCCACGATCATTCAAAGTAAAACAATCAAAAGATTATGACCTCGAAAGCACCCAGTAGCAGGAAAGGACTCAACCGTAATTGTAAGGAGAAGCACTATCATCATCCAAACAGAACAAAATCAACGAGAACTGATTCATATATCCGTCTTTCTTGTTCACATTGACAAAAGCACAAACACCCAGCGATCCAGATATGGAAATTGTGAATCCAGGCTTCTTTCGAAGAACCCAGATGAGATTCGATTTTTTCTCTCTCTTTGAATTGTAAAGGAAGAGAAGGCCAAAGGGACTATAAATGATTGAAAATGTGAGAATGAGAGGGATTGTTAGAGATTGAAAATATGACCTTAGTTTTTATCATGTGTTTTGGGATATAATAATAATAAAGCCCCTGATCACCAATCCCAGCAAGCCACAAACATTTACACTCCTGAATTTCGCCAAATTATTGAATGAAATTCACTTCTTCGTGTCATGTTCATCTTCTGTATTGTCAAAACCAAAACAAAATTTTCTATTAAAGGTTTTCTACTCTAATCATTATACTGGCAAGAGTTATGATTTTTTTACATGTAAATAATAAGAAAATGTTGTACATTCCCTTAAAGCAACTCTGTTTATTTGGTTGTTATGCAACCTAGTTGTCCTTTCTACAGTTGACTAGTTATACCAATGGGGATGGTTGCATTTGGATGTACCTCTAGTTCAATGACATTTCGGCTGAATGGAAGTGTCTCGAGAATTTCTGGAATGAAGTCCCATTCCATCATCGGGTTTAGGGAATCTGTTTTAAACAAATTTCTCTCTTTTCAATTCATTCTTTGGGTTAAATGATAACACTGATGAATCAAGTCTTTTTACACGCTCTTTCATGCTCACTAAGGTCCTCACCCACAACCCAATTTCATGCTCTTCACCATGCACCACCACCATAGAGAGCGCCAAAGAGATCATTGCCCACATGAACATATATCCCAGAACAAGCAGTGACGCATACATCATCTTCCCATACAGCAGCACTTGGCTCCTCTTCATTGCTCTTAAACCCTAAACCTTAAGTCCTAAACCCAATACCCTAAACCTTAAATCTAATACCCTAAACAAAACCAAATCCCCCCTCCCCCAATCATTTCCCACTGCACATCTCACCAAATTTCTTTTAAACTTCATGAATCCAAACAACCCCATCATCATTTTTGTGAAATCAAAACCAATCCCACCAACAAAGCAACCCCTGTAACTCCCCATCATTTGTCTCCATTTCCAAATCACACAACCGATCTCATCCTCCAGCCTCATGTAATACCATCCCAAACTAAAACCCATCCCCAACCCTTTCCATCATCATTCAAAAAAAAAAAAAAAGAAAAAAAAAAAAAAACCACATCGATTGAACATGGACAGAGAAAGACAGTAGAAAGCAACAAGAAGAAAAAAAAGAACGAAACAAGAAGAAAAAAAAAAAGAAATAGAAGACACATACCGGTATCTGTTTCTTCTTCTCTGGTCTGCTCCTTCAAGCCTCTTTCACATTGAGAAAGAATGAGAACGGAAGGCAATTTCAAGTTACAAAGAACGAGAACTGGTTTCATCAAAGGACTTTCGTTGCCAAAAGAATTTCCGTCAGGGGCATTTTTGTCATAAAACTGGGGCTCCGCCTCTACTTGAAAAAGAGGCATTGCCTCTGATTTCTAGATGCAAAATTTTGGGCATTTCATTTTTAGAGGCTTTGCCTCTTTTGCCCTAGAGTGTGTAGAGGCTATAAACCACTGCCAAACAGCTCTAATTTCAAAAGCTTTATTTGCTTTAGAGAAATAGATGTTTAGAAGCAAAAAATAGACATGCCAAACAGGGGCTTAGGACCATAAATTTTAGAGGAATCTATTTGTGCCTTGCTAACTGCCCTCGGGAATTGATCTTATCTAATGCTTAGCATCACTTTGTTTTTTAAATAAAAAAGCTTATTCCAATCAAAACATGCTAAGAATTTGTAGAATCTCGGATCCTGTGAGTTTCTCAGCTAGAGAATTCTAGGTTGATGGAGTGGAACAACAAAGTGGGACCCACCAATTGGGAATCCGAACGGTTTAAAACTAATCCCTTTACTGTGTTTGGATCTCTCTAGATTTTACTCTAGTAGGAGTTGACCCCAATGTGAGATTGACCATAATAGGAGTTAGCCCCACTATG
Source organism: Persea americana (assembly GCA_029852735.1). Taxonomy (NCBI): domain Eukaryota; kingdom Viridiplantae; phylum Streptophyta; class Magnoliopsida; order Laurales; family Lauraceae; genus Persea; species Persea americana. The sequence goes on along the minus strand of CM056813.1, from coordinate 54,385,036 downwards.
AGACCCCACTGTGAGATTGACCATAATAGGAGTTGGCCCCACTGTGAAATTAACCATATAATGAATATCACGATTAATTACATCATTTAGTATATATGTGGTCAATCGTGGATTCTACTCCAACTGGAATAAAATTTCGGGACATCCCATACATAGTCAAAGTGTCCAGCTCCAATTTTAAATAGGTGGATCTCATTGAGGAGTTTAACTCCTTCAACGAAGGAAACCTTAGATTGTTTAGTAGGAGTGGAGTACAATGAGAGTAAAGAATTGATTAATGTGATATAAAGTTTTATTTACTTATTCAATTAATAAAAAAAATGAGAAAAAATTTGATATGACTTAAAATTTTATTTAAGGAGTGTTTGAAGAATCTGAATCTGATGAGGCTTTACCCCACAGTGACCGTGGGTCAAATCTCTCGTGGCATCGCGTTTCGTGTTTGAATGCGTGAGAGGGAAGGAAAACTAAACTCTCAATGAGACATAACAATTTGTTTTACTCGCCCCCACTTGAATTAATTGGGAAGGAAAGGAAAACTAAACTCTCAATGTGACATACAATTTGTTTTACTCGCCGCCACTTGAATTACTTGGGAAGGAACAGAATCTCATCTGTTCGTGCCTTTCAATTTTCTCCTTTTCTTTTTGGTTTTATTCTTGATTTGAAGCTACCTCCTTGTTGGTCCTCCATAATTTTGATGTAAGAAGAGGAATGACCAGAAGTTTCCTAAAAGGGCCCGTGTGTAAATGACGTGGCACAGTTTCATTGGAAAAGTCACATTTGAAGGAAAAAAAAAGTTGGGAGATGATAGCCCAGCCCACCTTACCTTCCTCTTTTTATATGAACTGATGATGATACTAGAATAAAAACATATATACCATGGCATCAGAATGTATGATGAAGATGAATGGTAGAGAAAGGAAGCACCATTTCCTTCTAGTCCATGGTGGCTGCCATGGTGCATGGTCCTGGTCTAAGCTCTCCACCTTACTCAGGGCAGCTGGCCACAGAGTCACAGCATTGGACATGGCCAGTTGTGGGCTTGACGCCAAGCCACTCGATCAGGTCCACTCAATCGTCCACTACTATCAACCACTGATTGATTTCATGGCTTCTCTCCCTGCCCATGAGAGGGTGGTCCTGGTGGGCCACAGCTTCGGCGGCATCGGCGTCTCTCTAGCGATGGAGAGATTCCCTCAAAGGATCTCTGTTGCCATCTTTGCTACTGCCATGATGCCTAGCCTTGTATCGCCGCCAGGAAACATGATAAAAGAGGTATAGATTAATATTATATCACTTGTTGTTTGTTGGGTCATGGGTGCAATATGGGGTCAAAAAGCAAAAATAAGTGATTCCTTTTTATCAGTCTCAGAGAAAGAAAAATGATTCTTTGAACGTATTTCATGTTTGGTTACTTTGAAAGTAAAGATCCGCAAAACTTGATCTACTTTTTTCTTTTTGTAATCAATTAGTTAACATCTCAATTAAAAAAATCTATTACATTATTATTTTTTTGTTTTCATTTTGTAAGGTAAGTACTCCAAGACTACCAAAGTCTCTTACTGTACTTCTACAGGAGATTGATCCCAGGTTGTTTCTATTCAAGAGAGGTGTCATCAAATTCACCATGTTTTACATCAAGCAAAATGTAGAGTAGTTATTCCTTTCAACATGTATTCTTGGTGCATCGTTATGTGGGAGAAATTCTTATGGTTCTTTTAGCTGGCTAATGTTATATTTTCCACAAAAAAATTGTAATCGTCGATTTTCTTTTCTGTGATTTCAATTGTCAATTTCAAGTTCAGCAAAACATTTTCTTTGAAAAGTGTTTTAATTATTTAATTAAATATTGGAAAATTGTGTTGCCCGACTACTGTGGACATCGGATTGAGCTCGACGGTGTGCCGTGGATGAACTCTCATAAGTCATGATTTGGAAGAATCCGATAGGGATTATACTCTTGGTTAAAAAGTCGAATTGATATTAGCTCTGAGAGCATTCATAGCAAATTTGCATGATATATCTCACATTGGAACACACAATGTTCCAACACCATTTAAGACGAGCAGAAAGGTCCACAGAAAAGTATTTTTAGTTTTTTTTTTTTTTTCTTGGAGTCGAACTTTGCTTTCCTCAAAATTCATGAAAAATGCTTTTATATCTCAAAAAAAATGAAAACCATGAAAAATGTTGACATGGCTAGAACAATGGAAAGTCATTTTGCCTCGAAAACCATATTCAACTCTCTCTCTCTCTCTCTCTCAGCTGTTTCGCAGATTGGATTCGATGATGGATTGCCGAGCGACATTGGATCAAGGGCCAGATAGCTCTCCATCTACATTCATCTTTGGGCCTATGTTCTTGGCATCTAAGGTGTACCAATGCTGCCATCCTGAGGTAACCTCACCCTCGATCAGTGAATTTATTGTTAGAGAAAATAATAATAATGATAATAGGCTTTGATTGGATGGATTGCCCAAGTCGCGGGTCACGCTTTCCTTAAGGCAATAAATGCTCCCACACCAGATAGATATCTGTAACTAGGTTACCAGCAAATTTGCCTCCAAGATAAAACAGGCTAGATCCTCTGAATGTTGGACTGTAGTTTGTAGTAACTAGACCAACCTGTTGATCACCAATGGTCCACCCAGAACGCTTGAAGATTAATGGCTAGATGGGTGGATGAGATCACCCAGAATAATTGAAGATTAATTGTTAGATGGGCTGGATGAGATAATTGGAAGTATTAGATGGGCTAGATGAGATGATTTGAAGAATTCCAATGAGTGGGGATGGCCACAGAATTTAAAGGCTATGATGAAACTCTTCGAAAGGGTTGTGAAAGTATGGAAGGACATACTGGAATGGACATTCGTTATAAGGAAAACAACTGCCACATGGTAGTAAAACTACCTTGTTGTCCAATCAAACATTGGGCCCAAAAGAAGCCAAACTCATCCCGGAATGGGATTGGGTCAACCCAACCTGGCCCAATAAAGCCCAAACTAAAGGCCCATAAAATAGCTCCAAGCCTAAGCCTAGGTCCAAACCCTTCATACTAAGACAAAAAGGTATCAAAAGAATCATATATAAATGACATCCTCTTTATAACCATATCCAATGTGGGATGGAGGATATCATGCTAACAGGCTACAAAAAGATTTTGAAAATTTCCAACATTTATTGTGCTTTAGAAATCATTTAGATAGTTCCACCTAATGAGAATTGTTAAGTATGTGTGAATATTTTTCTCTTTTTTTATGTGCTGTTTGTTTCTCTGAAATCTCTACTTTAAAATTTTTTTATTGCCCACTTCTCCACATCTTTCTTCCCAACAACAAAGAAAATAATATTACCTAAAATCATGCAGCGTAATTAACTATTTCAATTTGAATTCATCATCATCATAACCAACCTTCTTAATGTAACATTTCTCTATTATTCTCTTCTGTTATAAGGACCTCACATTGGCCACCATGCTGGTGAGACCTGGAAAGCTATTTGGAGAAGACATGTCTAGGGAGATTACGCTTTCAGAGGAAAATTATGGTTCTGTGAGCAGAGTTTATATTGTGAGCAAGGAAGATGAGCTGATGAAGGAGGACTTTCAGCACTGGATTATAGAGAATAATCCCCCTAGAGAGGTGAGAGAGATCCATGGTTCTGATCATATGCCCATGCTTTCTAAGCCCCAAGAGCTATGCTGCTGCCTCTTGGATATTGCAGACAGGTATGATTGAGTACAGAGGAGAATTTGGTGCCTAGTGGGACTTGGGAAAATTTTTGTGGGGCCCACAATAATGGGATAAGGTCGGATAAAAAACATTTAATATGTATTGAGGCCATGAGTACATTAGCATGATGCAACAATTGCAATTAATTTTTAAGGGCCCTAAAGTTTGGTATCAGAGAGTTCTTTTTTCACTTTTTTTTTTTTTTTTAAAAGATGTGTTTTGAAATTTAGTATTTTTTTATTTGACACCTTATTTTTTCGTATATTGAATTGACCATTTAATTCACACCACCGTACAAGTAATTTTCCTGAAAAACCCAAGCTCCTCTCGAGGAAGTTGTAATGAAGCAAACTGTTCCAGAGAGCTTCTAAATGCGAACGATTCTATTTTTCTTCGCACACCCCCTTTCTCCCTTTCTCTCTACACCCACTATTGAGTTTGAAATTTTCAAAATTTTCTTTCCACACCCCATAATACCTAAACTAACCTCACCTCAAACCCCACCCCCACCCTAGCCACCACCGCCCCCTCCGGCGGCGGCTGTCGATGCGGGAGAGGGAGCGAGAGGGAGGGAGAGAGAAAGAGGGAGAGTGACGGAGAGGGAGAGACGGGGACGGGAGAGATGGAGAAGGGGGTGGAGAAGCGGAGGCGGCAGAGGAAAAGACGATGGAGGGCACGACTGTAGTGTTGCGGGGATGGAAATGAGATGGATAAGGAGCTGGAGAAGGGGCAGTTTGGGAATTTACCATAAAAATACATTAGTAATAATTTTTTTAAAATTGTGGGTGTGCAAAGAAAAATGGGGATCCTTGGGGGACTCCCACAGGAGATCGAAACACTGCTATGTAATAGAGCTCCTTTTTAGTTATCATGTGCAGCCCTCTCCTTTTGTTTCTTCTTGTTCCTTTCCCTCTCTGGTGTACATATGCTTACATGAGACCATACATTTTTTGTCCATCATGACAAAGAGAGGCAATAGAATGATCCAACCTACCAGTTCAAAAACTCATGAGTAGTCTATAGAATATCGATTACAAAAACTAATATAATATATATATATATATAGGGCCGTGCGGTTTTCTTATGCATACTTCTCTCACCATATGGTGAGGGACACTTCCCCTTTTGGGGATTTTCAAGTACAAAAGGGGATTTTCAAGTACAAAAGGTGAGGTACACTTGTATTTGAAAATCCCTAAAAAGGAAAGTGTCTCTCGCCATATGGTGAGGGAAGTATGCATAAGAAGACCCCATATATATATATATATATAGAGGAATGTTCATATGCATTTTTTCCTCACCATAGGGTGAGGGACACTTCCCTTTTTGCACATGAAGAGAAGGAAGTGTACCTCACCCTATGTACTTAAAAATGTCTAAGAAGGGGAGTGTCCCTCACCCTATGGTGAGAGAAATCCCTCACCCTATGGTGAGAGAAAGTTGCATGTGAACATTCCCCATATATATATATATTAACATGTCTTATTTGTGGAATGCCCAAAAGTCATTTGAGCACTGGCCGTTCCCACATATAAGACTATAGGGCAATTACCCCTATCGGACTTGGGCTTACTTCCAAGTTGTGTATGAAAATTTTGAGTCCACCTCTAAAACCTATATAAAAATTTCAGGTCCGCCCACAAAATCCAACTACCTATCCTAAGAACCTCAATGGGATTGCCCTTTTGTTCACTGAGTTTCGCTTTGCTTAGGATGTTGACGTGAAGTTGTGGAATAATTTTCCAAGAGGCTTGTCTGACTTGGCTATATCTTCGTATTTTTTTTTCAAAAAAACACTCTAGTTGAGAAGCGACACCAGTGACCACTTGGGCCTCCCACACATCTCTAATTTTGATTTCTTCTTCTTGTTGTTATTTTTTTAATATAATATTAGCAACAAAGGCCCGTCCTAAGCCCAGGCCTTAGAAATACAAATAAGCTTGGATCAACACTAATAGAAAACATATAAGTAGCTATCTTAATCTCCTAGAGTAAAAAAAAAAACCCATCAATTTAAAAAAATCCAAAAAAAAGAAAAGAAAAAGAAACTGTATTAGTGATTGATGAATTTAGAAACCAAAGAAATAACCCAAAAAATCAATGGAAAATGAATAAATATTGGAAAAAATAAAATAAAATAAATTTAAAAAACCCAAAAGAACCTAGAATAGATGTGATCCAAGAAAATCAATAAAAACATTAAAACTCATATTACAGTGGATAAAAAATAAGAATCCATCAAAAAATTAAAAAAATGAGATCATAGTCTCCTAGAGTAAAAAAACATCAATAGAAAAGAAATCTAACCAAAATCTACAAAATAAGATATTACTCTCTGAGAAATTGAAATCATAAAATATAAAGGATTAAAAATCAAGTGTACAAACACAGATCTTCAAATCCAAAGAAAAGGAGATTAAGAGTGAATACTTATTCCTTTTTCATAATTTGAGATGAACCAAATAATACATTCATGTAGTCTTTTGGTATTTGCTTCATCTATATTATTGTTCATGGTGATTAGGTCCGCTGTAAGTTGGCATGAAAAATGGTACTTCTCATTGATGTCTTTCGATTTGTGTTTGAATCTCGATAATTATCCCTGTAGTACATGAGATAAGGTGCACTACGTAAGAAAGAAGAAGAAGAAGATATTAGAAATATATTCAAGGCAAAAGAGTCGGTCTTTCTTGCATCAACTATTCAACAATGTCAATTACAAAACAGAAATGGCGATGAATTTGGATACCTTGTTTCTCTGGTGCCTAAGCAAGGGTGCAAAGTGTAAGAAAAAAGATGTCAGAAATATATTCGAGGCAAAAGACTTCAGTTTTCATGCAACAACTATTCAACATTGTCTAAAAAAATCTATTAAACAATGTCATTTACAAAACACTAATGGGTCACGGGCTTGAAACCTCAAAAAAGTTGGAATTTTTACAGATGTAATACAAAAAGTGGCATATGGAGCTTAAAATACAGGAGAAATCATTATGATGCAAGAGATTAACCTTGATCATATTGTGTTCATGTCAAAAATTAGAAACTTGTACCCGGTCCGTGCATAAACCAATTTTGATGAAAGTAAATGAAAATTTGATGTTAATGAAGGACCTGAAGGAGTGCTCATCCCCAAAGGCAAGACCCCATTGAATTCCACCAATTCCCGCCGCGAGGTTGGCACCGACCCAAATTGACTCTACAGCATAGGAAGAAATCATCCTTTATGTATAATACAGCATAGAACCTGCAAGTGGCTTCTCATATGTAAGATACTCAATTCCATATAAACCTTAAGCAATCTAAACCTGCAAGGGTCAGTAACAAAAGAATTATTTTTGGATAATAAATGACTTTAACCAAGTCATTTTCTCTTATAGCATGACTCCTCTTTCTATACTTTTGAAACAATCTCCTCCAATTAGGAAGACATTCAGGCATTAGGTGCCGACAATACATTCGAAGTCAAATATATTATATTAAACATTAAGAACAAAATCATGGTTAATTTGTAAAAAAAAATGTATAGAAGCTGATGTTTTGAGATGAATTGTGTCGTAGAAATGGCTTGGGAGTGAACACTAACAAAATTCATACTTTGTCAAGCAATAAGGAAAAACGACTTGAGTATGGAAAATGACTTGAGTGCTAAAGAAAGCACTTCAATATTACTTCATTTTGAGTTTTGTGTTTTGCTATCACTGTAATATTTTTTATGTAAGGTATTAAGAAAGCATTATAAAAGGAGAAAGAGAATTTAAATTGTAGAGTGGATAACCAACACGGAGAAGAGAAAGGGCATTGCAAATTATGTTTGATGCACATGGAGTAAGAGTTAGAGGTGAAAGAAGTGAAAGAAAAGGATATATTGAAAAACCTCCTGCAAGGACACAAAGATTCAAGCATTGGTGGCTAACAATACATTCATAGCCAAATATGTTCCAATAAACATTGAGCTACAAAAAAAGAATAGTTAACTTTCAAGTCAGTCCATGAAGTAAAAGAAGAATGTATAACAAGTAATTTTTTTTTTCTTGAAAAACCACATTGTCGACAGTGAGCACTAACAAAAATCATAATTTATCTATCGATAAGAAAATGGCTCAAGTGCAGGAAAATGACTTGAGTACTAAAGAGAACACTACATTCATACTTCAATTTTTTCACTGCTAGCACTGCAATATATGTTTTATATAGATGAGCAAGAAAGCTTTAAAAAGAAGAAAAGATTTTTAAATTGATGAGTGGATAATGAACCTTAAGAAGAGCAAGGGCATTATAAATTAGGTTTGATGTAGTTGGAGCAAGGGTTGGAGGTGAAAGAAGTCAGATAAGGTATGTTGAAACAATCTCCTGCAAGTCGGTAGAAACTCAAGCATTAGCTGAAACTCAATACATTCATACACTACAGAAGCACTATTATATTCACTATCTGTTTCATGCGTAGGGTTTTTGGCAACCAATAAAAACAACCCTATAATGCAATTGAAAACAATGCATGTTGATCCATCACGAAAGAAGTCCCAGACGTGGGACACTGATGAATACAATTACAAAATCATACCATAATCCACATGAGTATAACTAAATTAATCGACAATGACAGAGATGGATAGTGAGTTAGTGACAAAGAAACAGAGAAATCCATTGGGTGAAGGAGAAGCCCTGACCCCAGTGGTCCATCTAGGTCTCTCTCTTTTTAATATGAGTAAATAAAAAGAGAAGGATTTTAGCTTTTAATGTACCAATGATAGAGATGAAATGGTCTCTCAAAGAGAGTTTTAGCAATGACGATGATATAGTCCATACAAAGCTATGGTGAAAATTTTGCATCAGCATATAAAAGTTGTATCATCATGAGAAGGAGTAGAAGATTAACGGCAAAACCATGATAGCACAAATGAATTCATACCACACATCAAATACACCACACATCATACTTTTATCATGCTTTTAGTCAAACAATTGAAGCTCGACTTAAAATTATTTTACAAAACTGTATCCATCTTTGGTGGAGTCAAAATCATCAAAATATACATAATTTGAAAGGGGAAAAAAAAAAGAAGGAAGAAGAAAGAATGAAAAAAAAGCCCAAGTTAAAGAAACCCCAATTAAGAATTCATATCTCTATTGAGATTTGGAATAACAGAATGACAAACCATGGAAATAAAAATTCATACCTGTTATAAGTGAGGGATACAACACATAAGTCAAGCCCATGCAAGGACGAGAGGAATGCAAGAGGAGATGAGAGAGAATGCGAGAAAGCGGGGAGGCTCAACGTTGAGGTGGAGAGGAACTGCAACGTTGATGCATTGAGGGTCAATGGCATTTAGGAGTTTTCAGGAGGGGAGGCGTTACGAAGGAAAGATATCTCTTTTGCATTTTATTTTTAGGAGATGAAACGGTAGGTCTTCTAAAGTTTTAAACAGAAGAAAGGCTCTATTCATGACCCATTTGGACCCCTCCTTAACCATTATTAAGAATAACCCATTACACAAGTGTCATGGTAGTCAAGGGACACTCAAAATAATTTAAAGTGGTCAAAATCAATTGGATCCGATTGTTTGATTTCTCAATTGGCTCAAGTTAGCTTCATATCTATATATATATGGGAGATGCTTCTATAAGAGATATCTCTCACCTTATATGAGTGTTTGGGTGGGAGCCCTTACATCCAAATCCAATGCCAACAACTTAAATATTAGGGTCCCCATCCAATCTCTCATATAAAAGAGAGAGATATCTCTCATACGTGCATCTCCCTATATATATATATATATAATGGATACCTTTTACCGACAAAGGGCATTTGATAAAAAAGAAAGTGAAAAAATAAACGAATACTAGATAAATCTACGAGGAGAAGAGGAAGTGAAGAAGGTGAAATCACAGACGGATTAATGAGAAGAAATGTTGAAATAGTTTGGTAAAAAGTGAACCAACTAGTCAAACGACTTAGATGCATGATTCAACCCGGACTTAGGCTCTCGAGTTTGAAAACAGCCTATCAACATATTCCACTTGTGCCTGGTAGTAAAATTAAACATTATCATCTTGTTCAACTGATTAAATGGGAAGAATGTATAAGATTTGGCGATCACCTACATGTCCAATAGATCTTTCCGAGATCAAATTCCATCTTATCGCATAAACTCCTCTAATTCAAGTCCTACATATACAATTGGATAGAGAACATCTAGTTATCCAAGTGGTACGGGGCGGCAGGTTTCAACTGACTATATATTCAGGGTTCAAACTTTAGGTATGCAAACTCAAATAATATTTTATGTAAAAGAATTAAGTGATCCTTTCTCCCTCTCCACATACAGTGGTGGATTTAGGACTTTTATTTGGGTGGGGCGGACAATGATCAATTAAAAAAGTCAAAATCAACACCAAGTAACAATAATCTCCACTTATTACATGGTTTAAATACATGATTTTTTTTTTATTTTCTTGAAAATTTAAATGTAAAGAACTCATATCCTATTACTAACGCTCAATTCTTACATGATCTTTTTAACTAAAATAGTCGTTTTCTCAAGAAAGTTTATTATTCAAATTGGTGGGATGAGAATTAAATTAGCAACCACACTACAAGAATAATAAAGAAACTATAGAGAACTCCAAATAAGTAAACTTATTGTCATATAAAAATAATACATCTTTGATTGTTTCCTTAAGCTCCTAAGAGCTTCTCTATCATACGAATTCAAATGAGACCAGCAAAATGATAAACATCATATCGTGATTCAAGAAAAAATAAAAATTCGAGAAAATCAAATAAGAAAGCAAAAGGAAAGACCTAAAATTCAAGGCCCAACACAAAAATCAAACAATATCCAATGCAATATGTTTTGGGGGAAAATCAGAGTATTAGGTCATTGTCATTGAGAAAAAAACTGCAAAATATAAATTACAAAAAAGCAAAGAAGGAAAAATTCAAGAACACAAAAAATACTTCAATAATAAATCAAACCCCATTAACACAAACATGCTATCGGCAAAACCTAAATGAAGAAAGAAAACCAATAACATTATACAAACCAAATACCTCAATAGAAAGAATGAGCTATATAATCAAAATACAACCAAACTACGGAAACAACTTTCATATGAATGGTTTTAATGTATGTGGTGTACGTTTGTAAGAGACAAGAACTTTGTTTGTGTTTAGAAAAAGTGGCATATATTTTCAAGAATAAAATTAAAAATCAGATAATTAATTCATCGAATCCATTTGCAAAAAGGCATTTTGCCCATATTTATTTTATTCGAAAGTAAAAATCTCTTCACTATGTTTTATTTGTATAGAGAGAGCAGTGTTATTGGCTAATCTAGGTGAGGAGGAAGAACCATGCTAATGTGTAGAAGCCATATTGCCTGAACATAAAGTGGAAGAAGGAGAACGATTGAGCGGAGGGTTGCGAGGAAAACATTTGGTTTTTTGGACCTAGGGTGGTGCATGACTTTACGAGAATGGTGCATGGGCCAAATTTTAGTCCCTTTTGGATTACCCCAGGTCTGTACATTGTAGGTCTGCCCCTGTCCACATACATGCACGTGTCCACACATGCACACACACCTCTTGCGTATTAGGCCAACCTATGCTAAACTTGAATTGCAAAAGGGTATACCCAAGCTCAATTCAGCTCCGAATTCACTAAACCCAAAATATTGAAGCTTTCCAATATGAAAATCTCCACAAAAGCTGTGAGGAGTCCCTAGTTGCAGCTTTGTGTGTATGAATGGGGTGAATATTTACTAGAGCTCAAGAAATGATAATACAAACACCTTTTTTTTTTTTAGAGAATAATACAAACACGTTTGAGAGTCCGAAGAGGTAAAACATTGATTGTCTGTGGAAATCCATGTGAAAGTTACCACGAGGCACCACTTGAAACATATCCGACATCTTGATCTTCTCCAATATTTGATGGGGACAAGTTTGTTTTGTTTTTTCTTTATTGAAAAGATGGCACACTTGAAGGGTTTTCTGCATTATTCATCTATCACAAACTATATCCAATGGGCATAATTAACTATCAGATCAAAGGAGTAGTTGGAATGTGTAGGTATCATCTTCGATTACCAATTTTTAATATTACGGGCATATATATGGAGTACTAACTAGCGATATATATACTTATCATGGGACTTGGGGATGGAAATAGACATTTTGGATGGGCCCATACATTAAGTTTGGGATCAATCCCATGCCTCTAACCCCTTCATCCATGGTCCATAAATTTTACAACTTTATATTAATTTATTTTTTTTACCTTCGATCCAGCGGCCCAATCAATTTGGATAGGTGAAAACCTGATGAATCTAGTATACTTAAGGAGATCCCATGTATGTAGATGGTTCGGATAAATTTAACAACTTTATATTAAACATTTATTTATTTCTTACAAGTTCCCATATATAATTCTTGATTGGAAACTTGTAAGAAACAATATCCCTTGTGGGGCCTAGGGATTTATTGTATGAATGTCATCAAAGAAGATTTGAGGGCCTATGGATTTATTATAGGAATGCCATCAAAGAAAATCTACGGCTTCATGCATATCACTGGGTTATGATTTTTTATGGATTAATGCTATGTGGTGGGTCATGTCAATTAGAACCCAAGCATTTGTGAAATAGTAATGTTCATTGGGTTATGGTTTTTTATGGATTAATGCCATGTGGTGGGCCATGCATTAGATCCCTTTGTGAAATAGCAATGTTCCATGTGGGGCCTAGGATTTATTAAAAGATTCCCATGACAGAAAAATCATTGTGCTTCCACGCATATGGTATGAATGCAATTGGTTTAAAGGGAAAAATTCATAAAGTTAGTTGGATTACCTAGTGTTAAGGAGATGAGATTGACTACCAAAGAATTTGGATAGGATATTTAGCTAGTTTCAAGGAGGAGATAATGGAAGTTGAGAATGGGCCTTTAATGAGATTCTTGAGCTAGATGCTTATGTCAGCATGTAATTATCTTGATTCTTAATTTTTATTGGATGTTGGGAAGAGGCGTTTTCTTCATAAAAACGCCATGCGAGTTTTCTAGCGCCCCCCTATATATATATAAATATATATATATATATATATATGGAGAGTATTCTTATGCATACTTCTCTCACTATATGGTGAGGGACACTTCCTTTTTTGGGAATTTTAAAGTACAAAAATGAATTTTAAAGTACCTATGGTGAGGTATATTTGTACTTGAAAATTTTTAAAAAGGGAAGTGTCCCTTACTTTATGGTGAGGGAAGTATGCATAAGAATACTCCCCTATATATATAGTGAAATGCTCCCATGAGAGACTCTCTCACCTTACTATGAGAGATGATCCACTTTTAAAAATGCAGCCTTACCCAATCTTTTTTTTTTTTTTTTTTTTTTTGCACCTTGAGCCAATCCAATTGTTTTCACAAGTCCAAATTTGGCACCCATCTAACTTTTCCACATCATTGGCTTGAAATTGTAAGAAAATGTTACATTTAAAACCATTGAGTTTTAGGGGCATAGATCAAAGGGTTAAGTTGATCTTATGCTGTTTAAATTTTGCACATACGTTGGTCTCATATTTAACTTTTCATCCAATCGACTTTCATGATTATCATGCATTTTTGGGTCATACTAAGAGGGGCATTTTTCTCTTAAAAAATGTTTGGACATTTTCTAATATTGCCATATATATAAGCACTTTAATTTGAATATATAAGGTTTCATGGACATATGCTTGACGGCAAGCGTAGGTGGAGGGAACTTTATCAATGGAACCAAATGAGCCAACATAACATGGTAACAAGGCATTACTGAATTTTGTTTGGAACCATCTAAGGGTAAGTAATTATTTCTAAGGTGAAGGAAAACTAAACTCTCAATGTGACATACAATTTGTTTTACTCGCTCCCACTTGAATTAATTGGAAAGGAGTTTATCTTTTTTGGCCTTTTAATTTACTCCTGTCCTCTTTGGTTTTATTCTTGATTTGAACCCTTCTCCTCGTTGCTCCTCCATAATTTTGATGTCGGAAAAGAAAAGGCTAGAAATCTCCTAAGAGCATCTCCAACATAAGCTTTATTTGTCCAACTCAACATCCAATGGCTGTAATTGGCATATGGCTTTGCCTCAAAGAGAATGGTCAAGTCCCACATGACATTTGAAGGTTTTGTTGGTATGCCAAATTTAACTTACCATAAAGTGAGATGCCTTTTCTTTCTTTTAAAACAAATAATGGTGATGAGGGTAAATGCATTTAAAGTTGGTACAAATAGATGTTAAATTTGAAATGAGAAAATAATAAAATAATAATTTGACATCTCTCTTGGAATTGCCCAAGTGAGATGCTAAATTTACATATGCCTTTTTTTTTTTCCACATAAGCCTTAATTTTGAAAAAGACGTATCCAAATTTGAAGTGTCTTTTGGAGTTTCTCTAAAAGGGCCCATGTATAAATGAAGTGGCACATTTTCATTGGAAGCCACATTTGAGGGAAAAAAAAGTTTGGGAGATAATAGCCCAGCCTCAAAACTTTCTTCTTTTTATATGATATGAACTGATGATGGTACTAAAATAAAAACAAACCATAGCATCAGAATGTATGAAGAAGATGAATGGTAGTGGAAGGAAGCACCATTTCCTTCTAGTCCATGGGGGCTGCCATGGTGCATGGTCATGGTATAAGCTCTCCACCTTACTCAGGGCAGCTGGCCACAGAGTCACAGCATTGGACATGGCCAGTTGTGGGGCTGACACCAAGCCACTTGATCAGGTCCACTCAATCGTCCACTACCATCAACCACTGATTGATTTCATGGCTTCTCTCCCTGCCCATGAGAGGGTGGTCCTGGTGGGCCACAGCTTAGGCGGCATCGGCGTCTCCCTAGCTATGGAGAGATTCCCTCAAAGGATCTCTGTTGCCATCTTTGCTACTGCCATGATGCCTAGCCTTGTATCACCTCCCGGAAACATGATAAAAGAGGTATAGATTAAAATTATATTACATGTAGTTTGTTGGGTCATGGGTGCAATATGGGGTCAAAAGGCAAAATAAGTGGTTCCTTTTTATCAGTCTCAGACAAAGAAGAATGATTCTCGAACCTATTTCATGTCTGGTTACTTTGAAAGAAAAGGTCAGCAAAATTTGACCTATTTTTTTTTTTTTTTTTTTTTTTTTTTGTAATCAATTAGTTAACATTTCATTTAAAAAAATCTATTTCACTATTGTTTTCTTGCTTTCTTTTTGTGAGGTAAGTACCCTATGACTACCCAAGTCTCTCACCGGACTTTAACAAGAGATTGATTGATCGCTAGTTGTTTCTATGCAAGGAAAGTGTCTCACCTCTTTAGCCACAAGTGGATTATTAAATGTTGTAAAAGAATAACAAAGACATCAAATTCAGTATGTTTTACATCAAGCAAAATGTAAAGCAGCAATTTCTTACAACATGTATTCTAGGGGCGTATTTATGTGGGAGAATTTCTCATGTTTTTTTTTTTTTAGCTGGCTATTGTTTTATTTTCCACAAAAAAATTGAAACTGATGATTTTCTTTCTTTTTTTTTTTTTCCAATCTCAAGTTCAGCAAAACGTTTTCTTAGAAAAGTGTATAAAATTTTCAACTAAATATTGGAAAATTGATTCACCCGGCCAACTAGTATGGACTCTAGATTGAGCCTTACGGTATACAACAGATGAACTCCCATAAGTCAAAATTTGGAAGAATCAGATAGGACCAAACTGTTGGTTAAAAAGTTGAATCGACATTAGAGCTGAAAGCATTCGCAGCGAATTTTCAGGATCTATCTCACATCGGAACACACAATTTACCAACACCCATTTGAGACGAGCAGGAAGGACCACAAAAAAGGTATTTTTAGTTTTTTTTTTCTTGGAGTCCAACTTTTATATCGAAAAAAATTTGAAAACCATGAAAAATGTTGACATAGCTAGAACAATGGAAAGTCATTTTGCCTCGAAAAACACATTCATCTCTCTCTCTCTCTCTCTCTCTCTCTCTCTCTCTCTCTCAGGTGCTTCGCAAATTGGATTCGATGATGGATTGCCGAGGGACGTTGGATCAAGGGCCAGATAGCTCTCCATCTACATTCATCTTTGGGCCGATGTTCTTGGCATCTAAGGTGTACCAATGCTGCCATCCTGAGGTAACCTCACCCTCAGTGAATTTATTATGCTTTAGAAATCATTTAAATAGTTCCTCCCAAGTCCTACTGAGAATTGTTAACTATGTGTGAATATTTTTCTCTTATTTTATGTGCTGTTTGTTTCTCTGAAATCTCTACTTTTATTTTGTTATTGCCCACTTCTCCACGTCTTTCTTCCCAACAACAAATAAAATAATATTACCTAAAATCATGCAGCCTAATTAACTATTTCAATTTGAATTCATCATCATCATAACCAACCTTCTTAACGTAATATTTCTCTATTATTCTTTTCTGTTATCAGGACCTCACATTGGCCACCATGCTGGTGAGACCAGGAAAGCCATTTGGAGAAGACATGTCTAGGGAGATTACGCTTTCAGAGGAAAATTATGGTTCTGTGAGCAGAGTTTATATTGTGAGCAAGGAAGATGAGCTGATGAAGGAGGACTTTCAGCACTGGATTATAGAGAATAATCCCCCTAGAGAGGTGAGAGAGATCCATGGTTCTGATCATATGCCCATGCTTTCTAAGCCCCAAGAGCTATGCTGCTGCCTCTTGGATATTGCAGACGGGTGTGATTGAGTGAAGAGGAAAATTTGGTGCCTGGTGGGGACTTGGGAAAACTTTTGTGGGGCCCACAATAATGGGATAAGGTCGGATAAAAAATATTTAATGTGTATTAAGGCCATGAGAACATTAGCATGATGCAACAATTGCAATTAATTTTTAAGGGCCCTAAAGTTTGTATGAGAGAGTTCTCTTTTACTTCTTTTTTTATTTTAAAAAGATGTGTTTTGAAATTTAGTATTTTTTATTTGACGCCTTATTTTCTTTTATATTGAATTGACCACTTAATTCACACCACCATACAAGAAATTTTCCTAAATAACCCTGGCTCCTTCTCTCAAGGAAGTTCCAGAGAACTTCTAAATGCAAACCCTCCTATTTTTCTCCGTACACCCTCTTTCTCTCTAAACCAACCATTGAATTTGAAATTTAAAAATTTTTCTTTGCCCACTCCCATAATACCTAAGCTAACCTCACCTCAAACCCCACCCTAGTGACTACTTTGGCATCCCACACTTCTCTAATTTTGATTTATTATTGTTGGTGTTATTTTGTTTAATATAATATGTATGTCTTTTTACCGACAAAGGGCATTTGATAGAAAAGAAATAGAAAAAAAAAAAAACAAATACCAGATAAATCTATGAGGAGAGGAGGAAGTGAAGAAGGTGAACTTACAGATGGATTAATGAGAAGAAATGTTGAAATAGTTTGGTAAAAAGTGAACCAACTAGTCAATAGACTTATATATATTCCATGATTCAACCTGGACCTAGGCTCTCGAGGTTGAAAACAGCCTATCAACAAATTCAACATGTGCCTTTTAGTAAAAATAAACATTATCGTCTTCGTCGACTGATGAAAGGAAAAGAATGTATAAGATTTGGTGATCACCTACATGTCAAATAGTTCTTTCCGAGATCAAAATTCCTCTTATCGCATAAACTCATCTAATTCAAGTGTTACGTATACAATTGGATTGAGAACAACTCATTACCCATGTGGTAAGGCGCAGCAATGTTTACCTGATTATTCAGGGTTCAAATGTTGGATATGCAAACTCAAATAATCTTTTATGTGAAAGAATTAAGTCATTTTCTCTTTCTCTTCACATACAGTAGTGGATTTAGGATTTTTATTCAAGTGGGGCGGACAATAGTCAATTAAAAAAGTCAAAATCAACACAAAGAAACAATAATCTCCACTTATTATATGGTTTAAATACATGATTTTTTAATTATCTTGAAAAAGATAAATATAAAGAACTCATATCCTATTATTAACACTCAATTCTTAAATGATCTTTTTAACTAAAATAGTCATTTTCACAAGAAAGTATTTTATTCAAATCAATGGGATGAGAATTAAATTAGCAACCACACTACAAGAATAATAAAGAAACTATAGAGAACTCCAAATAAGTAAAATTATTATCATATAGAAGTAATACCTCTTTGATTGTTTCCTTAAGCTCCTAAGAGCTTCTCTATCATACAAATCTAAATGAGACCAGCATAATCATAAACATCATATTGTGACTCAAGAAAAAAATATAATTCAAGAAAATCGAATAAGAAAGAAAAAGGAAAGAGCTAAAATTCAAGACCCAACACATAAATCAAGCAATATCCAAGGCAAGATGATTTGGGGGAAAATCGGAGTATTGGGTCGTTGTCATTGAGAAGAAATCAGAAAAATATAAATTACAAAAAAGCAAATAAAGAAGATTCAAAAACACAAGAACTACATCAATAATAAATTAAACCCCATTAACACAAACATGATATCAGCAAAACCTAAAAGAAGAACAAAAAAGGCAATAGCATTATACGAACCAAATACCTCAATAGAAAGAATGAGCTATATAACCAAAACGCAACCAAACTACAGAAACGACTTTCATATTAATGCTTTTAATGTATGTAGTGTACGTTTGTAAGAGACAAGAGCTTTGCTTGTATTTAGAAAAAGTGACATAGATTTTCAAGAAGAAAAAAAAAATCAGAGATTTAATTCATTGAATCTATTTGCAAAAGGGCATTTTGCCCATATTTTATTTGATTCAAACGTAGAAATCTCTTCCCTATTTCTTATTTGTATAGAGAGCGGCGTTGGTGGTGAATCTAGGTGAGGAGGAAGAACCATGCTAATGTGTAGAAGACAGACTGCCTGAACTTGAAGTGGAAGAAGGAGAACGATTGAGCGGAAGGCTGCGAGGAAAACTTTCCGTTTTTCAAACATAAAGTGGGGCATAACTTTACCAAAATGGGGCAGAAGCTGTGAGGAGTCACTAGTTGCAGCGTTGTGTGCATGTATGGGGTGAAGATTTACTAGAGCT
Organism: Persea americana; assembly: GCA_029852735.1. NCBI lineage: Eukaryota > Viridiplantae > Streptophyta > Magnoliopsida > Laurales > Lauraceae > Persea > Persea americana. The sequence goes on along the minus strand of CM056813.1, from coordinate 54,366,217 downwards.
CAAGAAATGATAATTCAAACACTTTTTTTTTTATAGAATAATACAAACACATTTGAGAGTCCGAAGAGATAAAACATGGATTGTCTGCGGAAACCCGTGTGAAAGTTACCACGAGGCACCACTTGAAACAGATCTGACATCTTGATTTTCTCCAATGTTTGATGGGGACAAGGTTTTTTTTTTTTTTTCTTTTTATATTGAAAAAGATGGCACACTTGTTGGCCCCTGCATACATGAAGGGTTTTCTGCATTATTCATCTATCGCAAACTGTATCCAATGGGCATAACTAACTTTCAGATCAAAGGAGTAGTTGGAAACTTGTATCAGATCAAGAATTATATATGGGAACTGGTAAGAAACAAATAATTCTTGATTTGAAACTTGGAAAGAAACAAAATCTCTTATCGGGCCTTGGGATTTATTGTATAAATGTCATCAAAGAAGCTTTGAAGGCCTCTGGATCTATTATTGGAATGCCATCAGAGAAAATCTAAGACTTCATGCATATCATTGAATTATGATTTTTTTACGGATTAATGCCATGTGGTGGGCCATGTCAATTTGAACTCAAGCATTTGTGAGATAGCAATGTTCAGTGGCTAATGATTTTTTATGGATTAATGCCATGTGGTGGGCCATGTCAATTTGAACTCAAGCATTTGTGAGATAGCAATGTTCATTGGCTAATGATTTTTTATGGATTAATGCCATGTGGTGGGCCATGTCAATTAGAACTCAAGCCTTTGTGAAATAGCAATGTTCCGTGTGGGGCCTAGAATTTATTAAAAAATTGCCATCAAAGAGAAATCATTGTGCTTCCATGCATATCATATGAAAGCACGTGGTTTAAAGGGAAAAATTAATGAAGTTAGTTGGATTACCTAATTTTAAGGAGATGAGATTGACTAGCATTGAAATTGGATAAGATATTTAGCCAGTTTCAAGGAGTAGTTAATGGCAGTTGAGAATGGGCCTTTAATAAGGTTCTTATGCTAGATGCTTATATTAACATATAATTATCTTGATTCTTAATTCTCATTGGATGTTGGGAATGGGCGTTTTCTTCATAAAAACACCAGGAGAGTTTTCTAGCATCCCCCTACAAATGTAGAGTTTCTATAGATTCTCTTAAATCATTGACTATTAAATAGAGGCAAAAACTTTCCTTTTGAGATACGAGTTTTTTTGAGAATTTCTCATATCCAAAAAATGCTCCACTTTAAAAATGCACCCTTTCCCACTCCTTTTTTTTTTTTTTTTTCATGCTGCTCACCTTGAGCCAATCCAATCATTTTCACACATAACCCCACTTTTCCGTACCATTGGATTGAAATTGTAAGAAAATGTTACCTTTAAAAACCAATGAATTTTAGGGCTATGGATCAAAGGGTTAAGATGATCTTATGTGGTCTAAATTTTGCACGTGGATTGGTCTCATATATATCTTTCCATCTAATTGACTTTCATGATTATCATGCATCTCAGTGGGTCCTACTAAGAGGGGCATTTTTGTCTTAAAAAATGTTTGGACGTCTTCTAATATTGCCATAACTATATATAAGCAATTTAATTTGAATATATAAGGTTTCATGGCCATATGCTTGATGGCAAGCCTAGGTGGAGGGAAATTTATCATGGGAGCCAAATGAGCCAACATGACATGGTAACAATGCATTATTGAATTTTGTTTGGAACCATCTAAGGGGAAGTAATTATTTCTAAGGTGGTCATGTGATTAATTAACATTCGTGGAGAGTTTAGACCACAATAGAGCAAGGATTGAACATTATATATAGTCATAAATTTTTTGATAAAAAAAAGTATAATAAGAGAAGAAAGGATGGGAACGTGGGATAGCAGATAGCACATGGTCACGGGTGTTCGTTCTCACCCGTGGTTCCTGGAATCGAGCCGTGGCATTAGCGGTGCACAAAAAATCCGTCGATCCGTAAATCTGATCCGATCCGATTTACGGATTTTGATTCAATCCAAAGGCAAATGAATAGGTGGCGGATTGAAAATTTTGTAATTTGTTAGCAATGAATCGGTGGCGGATTTCACCCTTAATCCGCGGATTTAATTCGATCTAATCCGTTATCATTAAATATAAATAAAAAAACAAAAAATATATAAGGGTCAAAATATAAAATAAGAAAAAAAATGTAAGGGGTCAAAATTTCTGGATTTTAGTATTAGTATTTATGTTGTCATCTGCTGCAAATTTACTACAATCGGATGGAATTCTTTTTCTGCTATGTTGATATGTAGTGTACAAGAATTCATGGTTTTTTTTTTCCATATAATGTACAGGGACGGATTGAACGGATTAATCCGATCCGATCCAGTCCTCCACGGATCGGATCAAATTTTAATAGCTACGGATTAGTGACGGATTCCAAATCCGTCAATCTGTAGGTAACGGATTGGTGACGACGGATTTGGCCCAATCTGCACCAATCTGATCCGTGTACACCCCTACGTGGCATGGTCCTGAGCATACTGGGGTGGAGGACAAAAGAGGAGCATATTTGGGAGGACATTTGAGATGGTTTGAGGGTGAAGATTGCTATTTCCGAATAGGTATTGGGACCGAACTCGTCAAGATCCTTATGTGTTTCCATGCGAGATAAATTCAATGGACTCTCTGTGAATGCTCTCATATTTACTGGATGATTAAATAAGGGTGCTCATCTCCCTTAGATAGAGGAATCCCTTGGAATCACTACTATCGTAGACTCAACTTCTCATAGAATCCTACATCTCCTTACTAGATGGGAATTATGTCAAAACGGGAGTCTAATACAAATCCAACTCTATAACAAAGATTTTGATCCCTATTGACTCTACCAGACCAAGGCTTATGGGAGTTCATTCGTGACACACTGCCGGGATCAATCTATCGTGGGCCCCATGATAGTTGGACCACACAATTCTCCTACAAGGATAATTTGAAAGCCCCAAAAAATAATCAAAACCCTACATATGACTGAAAGAGCCTAACACATTTAGCACCATAAAGTATTCCAAAACCTAATCCATAGACTAGGTGCATATTAAAAGAAAACAAAGCCCACCACCACGACCTGTGTCTCTAGTAGCCCTAATTTCTAGTAACCCAGCATTACTTTTTAATTGTACTTGGTTTACACTTTAATTGTAACCAGCTTGTTTTATTCTAAATTCGGCATGGTTTGAGAATGATACGTCATATATTGAAGTTACTTGTTTGAATGTATTAAAAGAACATGTCTTAAACATGGAAGAATTAAGGTTGAAAAACACGACTTGAGCTCTACTTGTCCAATTCAAAAGATTTGACCAAGAGAGAACCTTTTATTTTATAAAATGACTTTAAAATGTTTAAAAATAAATTAAATACTTATAAACTATAAATATACATTTATTTACTTGTGTTCATGATAATCAATTGAAACCAATAAATTTATATATGCATTAAAAAAACTATAATCAGGAGAAAATGAAAAGAAAAATCTTGCATATTACAAAAAATTTTAATTGAGATATGGAGTTTAAAAGATCAAATATAAGTCCTATTAAATTGCTAAATTCAAACCTCAAACATTTAAATACTTAAAAGAGTTTAAAATCAAATCTACTATCAAATGGTTCAAAATGGCAACAGCTTACTAAAAAAAATGATGCGGTCAAGTTTCCCGTGTATTTGACTCTATTCTTCATCAAAACATGATAACTCAGCCAAATCACAAGTCTACCCACTGAGTTTTCCTACCTTGAGGTGAATGGGAAATTACAATTTAGACCAAATCAAGGTACAAAGGACAAAGACTAGATAATGGAATTTAATAAAACAATAGCAAAGGCACATGTCGCCGGCAAAGTAGAGAACTCACTAGAATTCTTGGTGTTCAACTCATGAATGGCGAAGAAAAATATCTAGGAAACCCTCTTTTCATCAAAAGAAATAGAACAAATAGCTCTCAACCCCTTAAATCTAATATTAAAGGGAGAATTTTGAATTGGCAGATTCCCCTTTTATCTCAAGCAAGTAGAAGTACACGTATAAAATTGGTTGCCTCTACTATTCCATCTTATAATATGTCCGTCCTCCAAACCCCCTGTAAAACTGTAGGAGCCATTGAAAAGGTGTTTAAAAAGTTTTCCTTGGGAGACACTGAGGTCAAGAAGAAACTTCATACGATTAAATGGAGTCAGATTTGTAAACCTATTGAGGAAGAAGGACTAGGAAAATGAGACTTAAGAAAAAATATCTTAGCCCTCTTGGCAAAGACTTGTTGGAGATGCTTGTCTAATCAAGAGCTTCTAAGTTCTAAAATCCTCAAAGCCAAGCTTTGTTCGAACAAAAATATCTGGGAAGCAAAATTTAGGAAGGGCAGCTTATAGTTCTGAAGAGGTTTTACGGAAGAGTGATGCTACCTACACTCTATAAAATGCTCTCCACACCCTGTAGTTTTTTTAAATTATAAAAAATAAAAAATACCTAAACTACCCCTCTCCCTCTCTTCCCCCTCTCTCCCTCTCCCTACTCCGGCAACACTACCCGCCGCAACCGCCCTGCGCCGACCCCGCCCGCCGCCACCCTGAGCTGACCCATCTCCCTCTCCCCCTCCTTCCCTATCCTTACTCCCAATTCGTTCTGCACCCACCCGCCCTCATCCCCAGCTCATCACCCTTTCCATCGGCCTCCATCCCATACACCCATCTCCATCCCTGCGCCCATCTCTCATCTCCCTCCTCCATCAGAACCCATCTCGGAACTCCCACTGCCCATCATCCTCCATCTCAAAAACCCCAGGCGCAGAACAACTCCATCATTCCCTCTCATCATCTTCCTCTACGCACGCAAAACCCATTCCATTTTCCATCCTTCCCATGCAGAACCCATTCCATCTCCATCAACCGCCCTGCATCTCACTACACTCCACCTCTCTCACTCCGTCTCACCCCCACCTCATCCCCACTTCATCCTCTTCGTCGTCTCTCTGCGCAAGACCACCATCTCCCCTCCATCATCATCTCGCCCTCCATCTCTCCCATAAACACGCCTGACGCACGCGCGGAACCCATCTCGCTCCCCTTCATCGTCCTCCCCAGCCATGCCTGAGCAAGACCACCATCTTCCCTCCATTTGCCTTCTCCCATCCCATCAGCACTCCTAGAACCCATCACCTACCTCTATGTCCATCGCAACCCACTTTCATCCCTCTCACGCTGCCCCCTTGCCTAATCCGCTCCACTAACTGAGGCAGGAATTCGGCAGCGGAGGGGGATGAGGAAAGGGCCCTTGTCGTCGAGGCGGAGGCCGAGGCAGAGAGGGCGTAGATGGCCCAAAGGGCATGCTCGATCGTCTCAGGGTTTGGGACTTCCTGAAGTAGAGGGAGGAGGGGTTTCAAGCTGGGGCCAGCGACGAGTGAGGGGAGAGGGGAGAGAGGAAGAGAGAGGGAGAGAAAGGAGGAGATGGGGAGAGGGACGGGGTTGCTGGAAAGGGGGAGATAGGGAAAGGGAGAAGGAGAGGGCGGGGAGATGGGAGAGGGAGAGGGAGAGGGGTGCTTTAGGAATTTTTTTTTACTTTTTTTTTTATGAATGCAGTGTGTAGAGAGCCTTCTGCAGTGTGTAGATAGCTACTCTCTTTACGGAAGCAACCGCTTTTATTAATGATAATGTAGGATGGATTCTAGGCAATGGGGAAAAGATTTCAATGTGGGGATGTAATTGGATTCCTACTTAGGGAGGATTAAGGAAACCAATTTCCAAAGTATCTAACCCTAATTTAGTTGTAAAAGATCACCTAAATAGTGAAAGACAATGGAACAAACCTCTACTTAGGAGAGTATTCGATAACAGTGAGGATGTCAATAATATATTAAAAATCTATATTCCTTGGCAAAGAAGAGGTGATAATAAGATTTGGCCTCTAACCAAGAATGGTGAGCTCTCTACTAAGTCGGCCTACAAGGTTATGTACAAAGACAAAATTGCTAGTAATACTTCGCCTGTCAAGTGGAAATGCATATGGAAGATCCCTCTCCCCAAAAAAGTGCTTCTCTTCGCTAGAAATGCCTTAATAAGTTCATCAGGTTCGTAAAGTACTTCATGTCAAAAATCTTAGTCAAAGTGATCTATAACTGGTTTGCAGGTTGAGTGAAGAATCTATTGACCATGCATTATTTCAATGTGACCATGCTTGGGCCACGTGGTTTGGCTCCAATCTCGGTCTTTTATCTCATTCCTTTTTTTTCTTTCATATCACAGACTGGTGGAGGACCTTCTATGAAGTGGGGGACTCTAGTACTTCTCTTTCTAATTGTCATGTCCCGAGCCCGAGATTACACCTATCTCGAGGCGCGATGTATGCCTGCATGGGGGTTCGAGTCAAACTCCATAACTTTTAATCCCCACGAACGGGTTTTTCCCATAGTATATCACCTGTGAGATTATATTTTCATAAACCTATATAATTTGACAAAGGTATCATCCATGTCCATCATCTATCGCACATTCATCATTATATAAGAGCATAACTAGTCCATGAGCATAAGTTAAGAGTTCAAGTTTCAAAGTTAAAGAAAGTAAGAAAAGTAGTGGAATGAAGGTTTTAGTTAAGGCTCACATTCCAAAAGTAAAACATCTAAAACAAAGTCTAATCTTGTGGCAGCCCAAGCCACAATCATTGAAAATGTGACGTCAATTCTACTCAACGGACAGATGGCTACAAAACATCTTTTGGGACCCACTCGGCTAACTGTTGTGGTGTTCCCTCCTCCTCTGCGACCTCCTAGGCGGTGGCATTGAGGTCATTACCTGTAACGCCAAGTGTAGCACCATTAGACTAAACTAAGCAAGATAAATAAATATAAAATGGAACATGCATATCAAATGACAGAAACTGACGAAATAGGTCATATGAAGTCAAAAAAAGTAATCTAGGCATAATTAGTGCGTGAATAGGCATGATGCATAGGGATGAAGGGTGACAAGTGCATAGACATACATATCAAGGGGGTACAACCACATAAGCCATATTCTCCCACATAAGCATTTAAACATGAAATTACATGAGAGCATGAGTATGACATAATATAACATGAGATACTACTAAGAGGCATAGGACCCGAAAACTCTATCATGGACCTGAGGTGCCGATTAACCTCCCATAAATTCCCATATGTGGATGGTCTATAAAAATGACTAAATCCACAACTAGCGGTGTCTGATTGAGACATGACTGAAGCTAAGCGATGCCAACTGAAGGAATAAAGTACATGTATAAAATAGAATGGGACAACACATAATATGACATAGACGTAAACGTAGACACTACCATAAAGCATGAATGTACGCATGAACATAAACACGAAATATTCATAACATAACTTAACATACAAAAACATGTAAGAGACGTAAAGCAATGGTGCATAACAAAGCATAAGCTATACAAGACAAATATAGAAGCATAAGCATATCATGCATGAGTACTGAAATGGAACGCAAATGCATGCATAAGGATCATATGAGGATTCAAGGATGAGTAACAAGCCAATCCTATGGTTTTTGGAATACTCGTGGGCTTCACCATCCAACAATGTGTACTTCTAAAACATTCGACGACAATATGCAACAATATACCCTTGCCGTTACATAATTTGGGATGCCAAACACCTTAGGAGAATACCTTTGGTTTGGGGTCAAGAATTCCAAAGAAACGAGCATCCACGTGGGTGTATGGTAGCTCACACCACACCCACCAAGCTAACTAATCCATTGGGCATAAACTGGGGTTCAAGGGGTCCAATATTAGGGTCCAAATCTAGGCAGAAGACTACGTAACAAACTAGGGTATTTTGATTACCTCATGGCTACCCCACGATTAGTCGTGGGTGGTCATTACAGTTAGCTGTGAGCTAACCGCGAACAATCGGTGTAAAATCGAACATCTAGTTATTGTAACCGTGGGACTTGGCGGTTAACCACTAGGTCACCAAACTCACGCGAACTAAACCCGAAATGGTTATGTTCAGGTGATTTCCAAGCTTCACTTCAAACAAGCCTTCCATAAGGCCTTATCTTGCACAAAATGAGCCTCTGATACTCATTCCAAACCATCGCACAAGATTCCCAACAAAACCATTAAACCAATTACATAATCTAGCATACCCATTAACAAAATTAGAAACAAACTAGCATATGAGCTGAAATTAGCACTTCTATCATCTAGAATATATCAAGAATCATCAATTGAGAATGCTTGCAACAATTTATAGTTGTTTTACTTGCTTCTTGGTGCTTGAACTCAAATCCTACACAATTCAACCTTCCAAAAGCACAAACCAAGCTCACAAGCTAAAAACCCCCAAATGCAACTCAACTCAAGCTCCTATAATGGCGAGAATGAAGGAAGCTACAAAGATTAACATGCATGCACGATTTGGCTTTCTTATCTTTGAAGTTAATAAGAAGAAATAGGTTTTGAGCAAGAGACTTCCTAAGAGAAGAAGATAAGATAGAGGTTCTCAACTAGGGCTTGAAGATGATGAACTAGAGGAAGAAGATGACTCTTTGGAGCTGGAAAATCCCACATGCACTGGTTCTTCTAGCCTAGATTTGGAGAAATGAGGAGAATAAATGAAGAGAAAAGAAGATGGGCAAAGATAGGGCTTCTCATCTGAAATGGAGTGAAGAGAAATGAGAGGTCATTGGAGATGGCTAGGGTTTAAAGGAAAATGTCTCGGTCTTTTGCATGCAACCCATTTGTTAAGGAAAATTTGAAATAAGGGCTTCTAGGCTAAAATTGGGCTAAATGGGAATTGGTTTGGGCTTAAATGGTTTGGGTCAAAAAACGGAAATGAAGAGTGAATCATGACCTATGCAATGCACCCCAAAATCCTTGGAAACAGAAAACAGACGCACAAGACCCAATAAACCCAAAATCAAGAAAAGCCATAATCCTACCTAGTCAATGGTCAAACCCCTTCTATCTGCCTAACTGAGCCCCATTACATTCAAAACATCCATTAGGCATCTAATTAGGATTAATTAAACACTAAACACGATTTGGGTAGGGTCGGGGTGTTACACTTATCCCCAATCAAAAGCTTGGGTCTTAGCTCTTTGGTGGGCAACTTGGAAAAAAAGAAATGACTTTATCTTTAGAGGTAAAGAAATTCGACCCCTTAATTACTTGTATATGGCAAGAAAAGTCATTGAGGACTACTCTTCATGTGGTAACTCTAAAACCTTGAGAAAAAGGAGCAATGATACCTTTAACTTGAGAATGGAAGAGGACAGGGCCCTCATCTATTCAGATGCTGCCTTCAAAGCCTTTGATGGAAAGACAGGACTTGGTTATGCAATTTAATTTAATGGTTCTCTTTTATTTGCAAGGTCTTCCGATAGTCAAAATGCTCATTCCTCTAAAGAAGCAGAGGCCGGGGCTATCCTTTTCACGATGAGGGAAGCCACGAAGTGAGGTTTATTGTTGGAAGTAATCTAGGTGATTAACGGAGGTTGCGATTGGTCGATTGATAGCATTTTGCAGGACATTAAAGGGCTCTCCAAATATTTTGAATCCTTATCCTTTTGTCACATCCCAAGATCTCTCAACGAGATTGCCCATAAGTTTGCTACGAAGTCTTTCAGAGATAGTCCTAGTATTGTTTTGATGTAGATCTTGGTGAGTATGTTTGTTTAGTTCCCTAGTTGTTCTTGTTTGTTCCTCCCCGTGTTGAATGAAATATTCCTTCCACCAAAAAAAAAAAAATCCTAAATTCCCATAATTATGACCCAATTCTGAGAATGATAATGAGAACACGAACTCCCTACCCCTGATTAGTGCATTATGAGAGAAGGGACCCCAACTTTCCAATCACTAGATTCCTCCAACACACAAAGGTAAAGAGAGAGGTGAAAGGCCTTTCACAAGAGCCTCACACCAGTGAAAAGTCTCTTTCCATCAGCAAAAGGAGGATGTCTATGCAAAAGTCATGAATTCAGCAGAGAATAATCCATGGGCCCATCTCTTTTGAGGATGAATAATACAGGGTCTCCGCACTCATTAGGTGTACAGTTCTCTCAGATCATTGCCAATTTCAATTTCTTAATAGGAATATCTGGATTGCTAGATCACAATTCGCAGTTTATGCTTTGTGGGTGCCTCCCTATCTACATACATTCTTTTTAATTTACAAATGCGATTAGATCCTAGATTTGTGATTTCAAACCGTTGATATGGTGAGCCCATATTGTGATACACTTGCCATTTACATATTGGATTACAAAAAAAAAAAAAGAAAAAAAAAAACCCAGACTTGAATAACAATTCCAGAGAAGCAACAAATTGAATCCTAAACCAAGCCAATAAAGAACCTACAAACAATTTAAATCTCTGTGACCCAGGTTGTGGATCGCAGGGTCCTAAAACCATTTAGGAAACCCTGTTTTAACCATGTTTAATCTGAGGACTGGGTCCACTCAACTGAGGTTAACATGAGAACGGCTACTTACCTCACTGATAAGTGGCGGCAATTTTCACCTAGCTGCCCAGGGTTCAAACCCTGGATATGCCACATTTTCCCACTTGTGTGGGCTTTCTTTTCACTTGTGCGGGCTATCTTCCCATATGTGTCTGTGCTCTCTTTTGGGTCTTAACCCCCCTGGCTAGGTTTAGCAAAACCAAAAAAAAATAAAAAAACCTTGGTGCTGACATGGATTGCCTAATATCATTCCATTTGATAATGTATGAGGGTCCTGACCCCATGACAGGACGGCCAGGATCTTCCAATCCAAAGGATTTTAGGCCTTTCCCCCTCCCCATCCATGGACATTGTGGCGATATCCAACAACTGATGGACTGGAACATAAGCCATGGGGAACTGAGTTCAACATAATTCATGTTTCTTTTCATCATGTCCTTGCCAAAAATAATGTATAAAATGAAAAAAATACCGTTACATCACTTTTCATATTTTTTTCTTTAATAAATCATTTAAGAGAAATGTCAAGTCCAATCCAAATGACCTAATGGGGCCCACTTCAGCTACTTTTACGGATAGAGATGGTTAAAAAAGAAGTGTTTACACGATTCCAAATAACTAAAAATCTAGCTTCATTAACTGGTTATAATCATCAAAGTCAAATTGAAACTTGGGCAATATGAGAATCTAGAGGAAAGAACCCCAAGACCAATTCTTACATTCGCCTAGGTGATTGAATCATCAAAAACCCCACCATTAAATTTGATCTCCAAGGCCCATAAAGTGATTTTTAGGCTGAATGTCAAGAAAAGATTAAAAAAAATCTGTTATAAGGGCATTTCTTTCATTTTAAAAAGTTTACAGAGAAAACTTGATTAAAAGAAATATGGAAAGTTGTATTCTTTTTTAAAATACTCAAACCTTCATGTACTTTTTTTTTAACTGAGCCAAAAGTTTTATACGTACTTTATTAGAAATTTCTCAAATATAAACCAAAACAATACACCTGTCCAGTGCTTTTTTAAAAATAATTCTTCTTATTGGGAGATTGGGAGCTGAAAGATGCAGGGAATGTGCTCATGAAGGCAAAATCCAAATGAAGATCTCAATGGGAATGAGAGAAATCTACCTTTTGGTTGTGTGTCCAATCTCAGTATCTGAGTGACACCCACCTCAGCGAGCATTTTGGCTTTTCCACCCACTTTGCCCCTCGTGGGTTCATTCCCGAAGTCAATCACCCGCCAGAAAGCACAACATGATCAAATGCTGAGATTCTGTTTGGATGCTCTGCAAAAATAAGAAACCCAAAAGTTGAGTTAGATAAAAGTTACTGAAATTTATCTTCAAGAACCAAACGGCCCTTTTAGCCTAACCCAAATTGATAAAAATATATCTATATATATATATATATATAAGGCTTTCATAAGGATGATGGGCAAATATAGGCCTTAAGACTCAAATAAAAATGAAGATGGGAGGAAGAAATATTGCTTCACTCAACCAAGGTTGATAGTGGATACAGAGATGATGATGATAATAGGGAATGCACCAAATATTAATTTGAAAAGGGGGTAGTGGAAGGGGACATGCATGAAAATTGTAAGGATATATATAAAAATACAACCTAGCTAACTAAGGATTTGATTCAGAACTAAGTTAGAATGGAAACAGAATTTATGTAGCTAACTTCAACATGGTTGGAATAAGGTTTTGATGATGATAAGAGAGCTCCAAGCATATACGAATCTTTGGATAATTAATATTATATGTATCCCAAGTTTCATTTTGTCTTGATCAACATGATCATTTGATAGGATTGATATCTCATATTCCTTTCTTTAAAGTCCAAACATTTTCTTGATTTCATTGTCATTCTTTCCTTAATTGTCATGCATCCCAGGCAAGGTCCATTGAAAGTGGACATATTTTAAGGGAAAACGACGGCTCCTTTTTCATTGTCCCACGTTCAAATAAAAAAAATTAACTCATTGAAAGTAGCAACTTTCTGACTTCATTCCTTCATTAACAAAAGGCTATGATTGTATGGCCAGGTTGTTTATGTAACAAAAAGAAGTCTATAAATTCCAGCCTGATGGAAAGGATTGGACGCCCTCAACCCAACCCAAGTAGGTACATGGGCAGAGATATATCTGCCTCCATCATGAAATCCATGGCAGAACCTGGATTCATGAGTTGAAGGCTTCAAAAGTCCTTGTTCCAAGTAAAAGGGTTTCTTAGTTCAGAACTTGGGGACACGGGCAGGACGTGGGTTTGTGGTGTATTCCATCTCTTGCACACTGGAGTGGTGTTGGGACCATAGTCCGGTGTGCAAGAAATGGAATATCTCACTAACTCATGCAATCAACTACGAGAAAACGCAAGGTTTTGTATGGTACTGATGGCAAACACATGGTAAGGAGATTTGCTTGTCTATTGAATCCTTTAGTAAGCTAAATTGCGCCCACATAGTGTGGGGTTTGACTATAATGTTTGAGAGTGTTCTTTTGTGTAAAGGGCACCTTGAAAAAGTACTATATCTTCTTCCTTTTTTTTTTTTTCCTTCTTTTAAGAAAATGCATAGCTCATGTTTGGTGTAGTTGAAAGAATCAAATGACAACCCATTTGATCTGAAGTGGTGGTTTGATTTCCGCTCAAATGCATGGAAAGTCTGATTATGAGGTTACGCAGGCGCCAACAAACGCTTTTTAGCTATTTGGGTAACATCCAAAGGAGGCCTAACATGTGATTTAGGACATGAACAAAGTTTTGCCTTTGCAGTTGATAAGATTAATAACACTGATGCTTAGTGTCTATCAGAGAATTAAACTATATTATGCTCTGGCTTAGCCATTTGATCAACTTATTTGCTGAGTGTTAAGTCTTTCCTTTGAATAAAGGTCCATTATAGTAAGATACTAGCATTCAGTCTCAAGAGCCACAAACTGTTGTGTATGTATGTGGATTCACATGGAGCCCGGATCCCTTACCAGAATGGTTTGTACATAGTGGTTTACCTGAGTCACGCGAATTGATCATTTCATGCCTTTAGATCATATGGCTAACAGTTTCCATCTACTAAATTTCAGCTCCATTAGATGTTCATGTATGTGTTGTGGATCTAGAATAATGTGGTGGAGGACAAGTAGAGAAAAAGGAAGAGCTTTTCTATGAGTCCTAATTTGTGCAACTGCTGCGGAAAGAGAGAAAAAATGTGCCTCATTTCCAATCCAGGATGGGGATGCTTTTGGTGAAATTGTGGTTCAATGATGAAAGTGTGACTTTGGGCCTAATTTTCTCTGTGAGTTGGAAATTCTGTCCTTGCATCCACGCCAGTGGTCCACCTACCACGGGACCTATGTTGAATTAAGTAACTAGCTAAAATCAAGATTGATTTCCTAATTAGGGGGTGTACAGATAAGTGCATAATATAATATCAATAAATTTAAATATTGTAAGATTTCATTATCATAGAATAAAATAGTATTATATTATTATATTTTGTCACTTATGGTGTTTGGCAATCTCACAGATTTTAATATACCTTTGAAGTGTTTAACAATTTATAAAAACTCACAAGATGATGTACCAAGTAAGAAATTGAGAGAATATACTCAATTAATCTGACACAGGACCTACTAATTAGTAATCAAATATGTTAATAATCATGGTAGGACCCATCTATTGGAAAAAGAAATATAAGATAAAATTTAAATCATGAGATCCAAGCAATGTTGTTTAAGTAAGGTGGGTCCACCGAACATTCATAACTATACTATAATACATATAATGGTGATTATTACAAATGGCAATGTCTAGGTTTTTTTATGGGAAATCATTACGGGATCCATTTGATGTTTGTAGTCTATATTAACGATAGGAGACCTATCAAATAGTGGGACCCATTTAATGATGGAAAACTGATAATTACAATCACACAATTTAATCTTAGTAATCATGGGATCTAACTAATTTTGGTAGTGTGGAACCCACCTAATGTTGGTAATTACAATGACAACCCCAAGCTTGATATTCGTAGGACCCACCTAATATTGATAATTAATAAGGGTTATGTAGTCGTAATATGACTATAGGACTCCACATTAAATTTGTAATCATTGTGGGGCCAATCTAATAGTGGGACCCATAAATGTTAAAACTTATAGTGAGCCATTATAATTAATAGTTACTTATGAACTCTCGTATGGTTTTTACTCAAACTCTCCATTCGTAGTTAGCAAAGATTTTTTAAATATTATTTTATATAGCATATCCTTGAATAATGTAATATAAAGGTTTTTGGAATAAAGTGAGATATTATAAGATACTTTCTAAGTTATCCAAACACTTTCTTTTTAAATGAATAGATTACATTCTAACCTAGTAGATAATATAGTAAAATATCTCGTTTCCAAACACCCCGTAAAATCTTAAGCTGCAATTTTTAGAGAGATTTGGATTGCAATCAGACTCTTGGTATAAACTCCTCATATTGGCATTATTCTAGATCCATCACACAGGAGTAGGAACGTGACTCATGATTATATGTGGGACCTGCAATAAGTGAAGGGACTTTGAGCCAGAGAGTTGGGCCCTGAATGGCTACCCATGGTGTCACATGTCAATTTAAGGGGCGAATCCAAGTTCCAAAATACGTGATATGGAGCAATAATTATGGGGACCCACTCTGCCCGTCTGCATATATTTTATTATTTCAGGGCTTTCTAGAATCCCAGTTCACACCAATCATTTATGTTGATAGCAATAAAATTGTTTTAATTGGGGTCCAGTCTAGTCACTGATGGCTCAATTGTAAGGCATATCATTTTCACATGGACAATCTAAGGGATCAGGATTCTCCCAGGTCAAGACTAGACCCGTAGAGTTTCCTTTGGTCAACCACTTGAAATCAATTCATAGGGCCCACCTATTCAATGAAACTGAGCACAGATAGAGGCAGGGGCCAATTAGACACCAGCGGATTTGTTTTTCAAAATGGCATTTGGACTTTTTCTCTAAAAATGTTAGCATCATGTGGGCCCACCTCAATGCATGAAAAATTAAGAGAAGTTTGGCTCAGCCCAAGCAAATGACCTAGCTGTAGTTTTTGATACATACAGCTTATTGGTGATTCGTCAAACTAGGATCAATGCCAATTTAAGGTGAGTGGGTGGGTGGGTGTGGAGGGATTGGGCCCTCTACATGAAAATGAAAACAGAAACACCCACAACGGTGGTGGAGTCAGAGTGTCTGTCATAATACATTTCCTCTTTTTGGGGTCGTGGTAGACAATAGGACCTATCCAGGATCCATTACTTATCAGAATAAGATGTGTGACACAATTTGTCAGGAGCAATGCCCCTACCCCACTACTGAATATAAACAAGGTTTTGGGATATAGCTCTAGCCATTATAAAAAAAGGAATGAAAAAGTCTGGGCCTTGGACCAACCTGTTATTAAAATCCTTCTTTTGAGGGGGTTTTTTTTTTTCTTTTTTTTTTTTTTTTCTCCCTTTTTTTTATGTATATATCTTAAAATCCTCTTATATCTTATAGAGCGAATTCACTTTAAAAACGCTACCATATGTCCTATTTTGGAAAGAAGTGAGAGCATTGTACTGTTGAATCTTGGAAATTCTTGATCCCTACAAAGAAAGCAACTCCCTACACAGGAAAACTTCTTTTGGGTTTGAAGAATTAATCCTCTACCATGAGGGTCCTAATAAACAGGCCTTCGCATTCTTGTATCCCTAATCCCTGATAATTATAGGAGTGTTCCTTTCTGCTGGTTCTGCATGAAGAGAATCTCTAATCAGTGGATCCTTTTATATGTGTCCATCCACAGAACTATACCAGGTAATTGGTCCTAGTTCACCACTTTACAACAACAAGTGTTAACAAGGGCGAATATTCTTGTAAGTGCTACGTGCAGTAGTACTAGCCAATTTATGTACCACTAGTCTGGAAGCTAGTTAATCTGACCAGAGTGTCAGCACAACAGTTCTAAAAAACTCAAAGGGCCTCAGTAAAACTCAGATGACTTACCCGGGTTGTTAGGAAAACAGAAGACGAAGTGAGAAACTTGATCCCTATAAAGTTCTGGCCAGACTCGGGCTAATTTGGTAGAGACTTTAGTTGACTTGGCCAAAATTCAGATGAAGTCCAACAAAAACTAGTAGGAATAGTTCATAGCCATGTCTAACTAAACAAGACGGCCACAGAGTTCCGACCCAGTCTGCCAGAAACACAGTTAAACACGCGCCACTCGACTTAAATGCCTTCTCAGTTTCTTGGACTAGTAGAGTTTTGAAAGTATGCTTATAAGGAGACAGAAGTACGAAGTTGCAAGGTATTTCATGCAACTAGACTGCCCAATTCCTCTGCAATTGCTCCAAAGCATAATCATCCATCATAAACAGGTCTTAATACTGGGAAAGAAATTAGCATTTCATGCAACTAGACTGCCCAATTCCTCTGCAATTGATCTTAATACCGGCTTATCAGCATATGTGCTTGACACCATAAGAACATGACCAGTTAAAGCAGGGGCGGACCCAAGTGTTAGCACGCGGGTGCAGTCTCACCTCAGCATCCGTGAGATTCAAGAAACCCCTTTTGTAAGACTTTAAGATTCGATTTTGTTATTTAACTTCTTGACACAACCGGGCCCGAGATTATGATTAAATCCGAGTTAACCCCGAGTCACTATCATACTTACTCCCATGAATTCTGAATTAACCGAAGTTAAAAAGAAATCCACAAGGGATAAACATAATTAACTAGACATTTAATTGACATCTATCACATACACATATTGCGGAAATATATTCAACGATATTAATACACATGTACAAGATCTTTACAAGAAAAGTAAAATCCTATATACATGCTTACAACTTCATTTCTACTCCAAAATCATCATATGCATATTCAAAATACAATGCATAATGACATCCATTAAATGTTTCAAAATAATTTACTCAAAAGTTTTCCATTATTGTTCTCACTCTCCAATATCATAATTATATGATATCCCATCTATTCCATTCTTCTAATCATCCTGGAGGAACCGGAGTGGTCTCCTCCGCTGGTGTTGCGGCATGGGCAGGACCGGCATGGACAGCTGGGCCTGTAATGCCATCAATAACACCGTGAATGCAACAATTCAACAATGTATAAACAGATCTAGGATTTCACATGTTAAAATACGCATTTAATCTGTCTAAACTTGACATTAGACAATACAAACATAATTCAGAATTAATAAGAGTCATTTTTAATTGGCAACTACCATAGCTTTTCATTTCATTTCGCATCTTTCCTAAAAGAAAGGGATCATCTTCCATAAAGGAAAGAATCAATTAAACACACTTAATTCGCATTAATCTTGATTAACTAGAGTTAATCTTGATTAACTCGGGATTGGGTGTAACACTTCTTCACCTAATCATTGCTCGCACCACCCAAACGAAAATCCTGGGTCCACTTAAAGAAACATGAGAGAAAAATATTGCATCCTAGTAATCCAAGGAACAGCTGCTAGGAATTGTAAAACACTAGCAATGGTTAAAGTGCTAGAAAAGAAGAACATGGAGTGCGATACTATTACCGATTTCCATGCACCGGAAGGGAGGTGGAAAGAAATATATATCCCAAGTAATTGATTCCATGTTGGATCATCCATGGTGGTGTTTTGGTCCATGTGGAGATGACTGGAAATGACATTGGCTTTTCCCAGAATTGGAGTCTGTTCTGGAAGGCTGCAATTGGCATCAGCATAAGCACATTTCATGGCTGCTAGAAAGGCTTCAGTTATATCTGAAATACCTTACCTCATCTTTTGTTGATTTCGTCCAGATCGAGCCTATCAACACTGCAAATACTTCTGCTTATTTGAGTCAAAACGAACCCCACCAAAACCTGAAAAGGGGTGAAGAACTTCCTTTCAGCATTAAACTTTAATCATGCACGAGCCCCAAGCATTGAATTGAACCATCCACGTTAAACTTTAACCAACCCTAGCAACAAACCTCTGCCATTGAAGTACTTTAAACAGCGGCAGACCGAGGAATTTTATTTAGGTGGGGCTAAATATTTTTAGACTTTGCTAGACTTTTTTCTATTTTAACAAATAGTAAAAGTGAAAATCTGTTGCATTTGAAAAAAGAAGAAGAAATAAGTGGTTAAAACTCAGTTCCTATAATTTTACACGTGAAAAGCCAAGTGATTTGATGAATGAGATTGAATAGCTAATACTGATTAATGGGACTACGTACGTGTAAAGCATCAAAAACACCATCTTCATTCTTATATAGCTTTACTCGTGCTTTGAGCAACATGGAGCTTTTATTGCACTTGGACATTTATCGAGAAAAAAGAGTGGAACATTACAGTGGAAGCCAATTACTGAAATCCGAACCCTACAAAATAAAGGCATTCAAATGTATACAATCTCGAGAATCAAAATTAATCCGGCTGTTCTATTGACTTTTTCATAAAAACGTGATTAACACAATTTTATGCATATTTATTTCTATTTTTTATCAAATGATTAATCCAACATTGGAGCTGGCTCAAATGGAGATCTACATACAAATGAGGTTGTGACATTGAAATGTGGTATTGGTTTATTGAATAAAACAGTATTCTTATTTTATTCTTACTCCAAAGCAGTTATTTCAATGAGGAGACACTTTCCAAATGTTAGGGCACTTCATCTCTCAAGACTCTCTCCCTCAGCGACTCTCTTAGGTTTTAGAAGTTTAATGCTAATTATATGACCCTACATTTCTTATTTTATTATATTTTTTTATCTCAAGAGGTGTCTTTGTTAGATTGGAGCCACACTTTTCAAAAAAGTGTGCAGCATATATAGACCGGATATAAGTGGGCCATCTTCCTATAATATGACATACGATATAATTGTAGAGGCATCCTCAGCAGAATCTTCAGTCTTTTTTTGAAGACCCATTCCCTAAGAAGCAATTACCTTCCAAGGAACCTACAAGCATCCAAACAACTCAAAACAACTCCAATATTTTTAGCCAGCTGACCTTGTTTGCACAGTTGCATTTCTCAAAATGGTAACAAATACAATCATCCTCGTTCTTGTACAACAAGAAAATAGAAGAGGAATTTGTTGACAAAATTACTTTACATCGTATTACATCCATAGTCAAATCTTCACTGCCAAGATCAACCAAAAATAGCTTCAACTCGTGGGGGCACCAAACTGTACAAACAAGAGAGCAAATGGAATGAACAAAAGGAGGAGTGAAGGTCTTCAATAAATAACTAACTGAGCACAAATGAAAGTCATAATTGGTTTGTTTCAACTGAATTGGCTGACATTACTTTTATTTATTTATTTATTTTTATCAAACCATCTGGTTTAATTAATGTGCCCCAAATTTCCCGGCCCCCACACAAAATACTCCAAAATCCCCTCTCTTTTTCGGCCGTAATCTGCATTTTGGTTTCAAATTCATTATTTTGGCCATGCAGGATGTAATTTCCAATTTCAACCGAATCTCTTGAAATTGCTTTTTGTTATTCAATTTCAAACGAACCATATGGTGATAATGAAGGCAAAGATGTTGATGATAATGGCTGAAGTCATGATGCTGATCATGATGGGATGATGAGGGTGAGTGGTGGTGGGTTGTGGCCATTTATTTATTTTTGAAATGGTAACGATGAAGTAGATTAAAAGAAAAAAAGGAGATTACAAAGATCCAGACCCCTCTTTTAAAAGGGAAAGAGGGACAGAAAGTATAAAAGCAATATACCAACAAAAAAATTTACACATGAAAAGCAACCAAATCAGAAGACCTATACACCCCTTACTTAACTAACAAATTTGCAAAACCATTGGCTGACCTGCCCACTCAAGAGCTCTAATCTAATCTCATTCATGTAAAATTGAAGCTATCAAAGAAACATAGTGGAAGATAACACCCAAACCATGATGGTGATGATGGCTATAATGATGATGGTGCTGATGATTACCTCATAACAATATTCCGACACACATACCCATACTCCTGTACCTGGACAATCACGGGCTATTATTTGTGGGTGTAGAGTAGGTAAGTGTAAAGTTTGACATTAAGAGTGTCACACGCAGGTATAGTACTATGTTTGAGGTGTCTAAAGACAACATAAATTAGGGGCTTGTAGGGATGAGACCATTTACAAGATCATAATTAAGGGATACAAACTCCTGAGCCAATTAAAAACTTCAGAGGGCATTCAATTTCTGTCATGTGAATTGCATGCCTTTCCAGATAGAGAAAATTCGCTTTCTCCAATCTATCCAATGTAGACTCCAGCAGTTTGTTCTCGTCAGTCTCCACTTCCCCATCATCAGCTGCTCTCTACCTTGCTGCATGCCTCCATATCAGGAACCAACATTCTGGATTTCCACAATGTCCTTTGCTGCTGCATGCATTCATAGCAACTGCAACAACCTGAGTCAACAAAATCAAGACAAAAATCTAATCAAAGCCTTAAAAAATGTTAAAAAATAATTTTTCACATCCACTTAATTCATGCATATAAGGCATCATTATGGAAAATGAAAAACCAAAAATCAATACTTTTACATTAGAGATAAAGATTTTAATATTGCAACATTGCAACACCAAATTTAAATTTTTGCAATTCCTATCTTAGTATTGAGAAGGTTACCAGCCTACCATATCAATATTAATTATCAAGGTATGTAAATATTAAAGTATACTAGGATGTGGCAAATTGGCAATACTAGGCTTTTCCAAAAGCAAACTAAATAAGACAACCTTAATGCATAAAGCCAAACATCATTAGGATTCCTTTTCTAGAAGTTACATATTTCAACAACATAATTTTATTATTATTTTTTTTTTACAACTCAGAGTATCTCCCACCCAGCTTAGTTCAGGAACCTTTTGCTCTAAGCCCGAGGGACACTTGATTCTAGATGGTCAAGAACTAATCTCAAGGAGCACATATTTCAACAGCATAATATTCAACTGCAAAATAAAGCCGAATTCTTAACAAATTTGACACTTTAGTAGAACCACGACTAATTCATAGACATTAAACACTGTGATCTTGAAACAATGCAAAACAATGCTTCTCTTAAGCTTAAAATATTCAATTTTGGTTGATTATGAATAACAGTTCGACACACATAACGAAACAAAAGGAAAATGAAACAAAATCATATACACGGACGGAGCCACATAGGGTTGAGAGGGGTCAATTGCCCCTCTCAACTTTTCCTTCCTATAAAAATAGGAGAAAGTATATCCAACAATAGATTTTGATCTTGTCCTTTTGCCCCTCCTCATATTTTCTTTTTCTCTTATTTGCCCCTCAATAATCTTTTTTTCTCTCTTAGTAAAGAATAGAACTTTTAAAATACGTAAAGGGGATTTTGGTCTTTTACTTTCATGAAAAATACAACTCATCAAATCACCAATAAGATATGCATTATGCTATGATTTTTGGCCTTCTTTTTTTTCTTTTTTTTTTTCTTTCCCCATTATTGATCATAGAATTCTAATCCTCTCCAAGTTTAATTTGAAACCCATAATCAACACAACTCGTTTAATTTATTATCAAAATTTGAATTTATAACATTATTTCAAAATCTAGATTAAACTATATCTAATTTAATTCTTAAGTAAGAAATTTCATGTGGCTTACCATAGATAGAAGTGCTTAAAAGTCTTTTTATACTAATTACATGACAAAGGTTTCATCAAAGTTAGTGATTTTCTTAAAGTTTTAGAAGGATTTGAGCTCTACACAATGGGTCAAAGATCAAGACTTTTTATATATGTCAACCCCATAGTATGATCTAGAAAATCATTTAATTTGATTCTTTTAATTATAATCATGTACGCATGAGTAAAGATACTAAAATTATGGCCAACACACTCATGGCCTACTGGTGATTTGGTGTTGGCACTGATTTCACACACATGCCCAGGGATCAATCCCTAGGTCTTCATGTTGAAAATATTACTATCGACAAGTTGCCCAACATAGCAAAAGGAAGAGGATAAAAATTATATAATCTACAATTTTGCTCTAATCTTTTGCACCCATTTTTTAACATTGTTGGATATAAAAAGCAATCTAAATTCATCTTTTTTTAATATGTTAGGGGTATAATGTAATAAATAGTGTTTAACTCTTTGTACCCATTATAATGTAATAATATTTTTGGGGTATAATGTCATAATTTTTTAAATTCTTTCTCAAGTTCCTCATTAAGAGAAACTCCTGACTCCGTCACTGATCATACGAGCAAACAGCAAAGGAATCCGTTCCTAGATTCCACTCCTCATTACTTCAATTGTAGTAGGTCAAAAGCCAAGCCATGGCATTCCAATTGGATTCCACCTCGCATTTTTCTGAAATCTAAGAATCCATGTGAAAAAATATCAGATGTGGAGATTGGAATCCATGAAATCCTATTTCAAACTTGGGCCTACATGATGGTCCATCCAAGTGGACCAACCCCAACAACCCCCTCCCCACGCTATCCCAAAGTAGTTCACACGGCCTCTGGGTTTACACTTGTGCGGATGGACTAAATTGTTGGATCGACTATAAGCCAAAGTGAATGGATTTGACTTGTAGGCTCTGGATGATAAGGTTAGGATGATCTTATGAGAGCTGATATTTTATACATAGGAGGGCCCTACCCAGATCTTCAAAACCGCCCAAGTCCAATCTCGTGGTGGTTCAACAGGTGGGCCCCACAATGCATTGCGCTTAGGATCACTACTCTTGTCAAGTAAAGTCAAATTAAATCTATCTATAGGTTTCAAGTTGTGTCCCAACCCAATTCTTCACGGCACAATGCTTTATTTACATGTGTGGAGGATTAAACATAAAGGAAGTTAAAGTAAAAGCACTTTTTTCACAAAGTTTACTTCTCTCTGCTCTGTTATAATCTGTTGTAGTTGAAAAAAAAAAAAAAAAAAACCGAAGAAGAAGAAGAAGAAAGAGGCCAAAGGAGTAAAAGGGCTAGTGGTGTCATGTGCAAACATTACTTCTCCCTTCCACCTTTTTCATCCAAATAGCAATGGAGTAAAAAACATTGGATCACTACATTGGTTCTCACTTCACTTCTTTCATCCAAACAACAATGAATTAAAAAAAAATCACATCATGGTCTACTTGTATGTTTTTTTCTCTTATTAATCCTTTTGCTAAATAAACAGGCCCATAATTGATTTTTACTATTGTATATAAAACAAGAACCACTCCTTACCCCACTAGTAAGGAGTTGGGTTCTTATTGGGGACTTCTGAGGTTCAACCCCCACCTCCTCCATTATATATTCCTGCATGTGTTTATACGGGCTTTCTTCCCACTTCGGTGGGCTTTCCTTCTCGGGTGTGCCGGGCTTTCTTCCCACTTCGGTAAGCTTCCTTACCAGCCTCTATAATAATAATAATAAAAAGGGGGTCCCAGCCATTGAAGCTAGGGTAAAAAAAAAAAAAACACTATTGTATATAAAACATGTAGTTAAATTAACATTTATTAATAATTATTAATAAATTAGAATTTCATGCATCCAATATGAGTTTGGGTTGGTTCAGCATGCACTAAAACTCCAGAGGAACCCACATGACATCTGGCCCTTGAATGGGTCTGAGGTCCAAACTAATTCCTTCTTGAAGGCCTGGGGGTTCAACTGTGACTTAAGAGATTAGACATTGATCCAAACCTAGTTGTGTTATTTATAATCTCTATATGGTCCTTGATGTAAATGTAACCAATCACGACACAACAAATAAACAAGAGTTTAACACCAAGATTTATGCAGTTCAGCCATGTTCATATGTCTAAGGTAATTGGGCTTCCAACCTTCTCAGACTCCTGACTTATTTTCATAACCCTAAACAGTCAACATAAAATACGAAGACATTTATTCCAATAGTCTTTACAAGCTTGACTTCACTTTGTTATGAAGCCAAACAGATTAAGAGTCCTAATGTTTCATGCAACTCAATTCCTATAAATTCTTAAACTATATAATTTTGGACGTAGATAAAAAAAAATGAAGACCCGCTAATAAATATCCAAAAATATCATCAATAACCTCTCCCAAAAACATAGGAAATGAATATACTCCGCCATCACCTTTGTAATTCAAATCAAAAGTAAAGGTCCCACTTCTACTGCTACCTCGTATACTTCACCTCTCACCTCATATTCTTTCCCAGTTAGCTCTTGGATAATCCTTCACAATCATATTCACATATTACCTCTCATCCAATGGTTTTGAGGTTCCTATCACTGTGAGGGTTTTCAATAGGACATGATGCGTGTTTTAGAATGGCCCATATCATCCACTGTGGGTACGTCACCTCTTGCCGCTTGTGCAGGCTTCCTTCCCACTTGAATGGGTTGCTTTTTTGTGTGAATGCGGGCTCTCTCCTGGGAGTTGGGTCCAGCCCCCTTGGGGTGCCAAAAAAAAAAAGCATGGTTTTAGAACTCCACTGATATGCTTTGGATTGGGCAATACATCGATACATATTTTGCTGATGCATCAGGTGTATCGGCTATGTGGAGCAGCTTAAGACTTATAATGATAATAAATGCAGAAGATCAAGCCCACCGGCAATTCATGAGTAAAGGGCTCTTTAAGCATGGGACTAAGGTTTTCAACCCAAAAAAAAGGACTATATAGTGTGTGAGTATTTTTGTACATAGTCATCTTTATTTTTTCTTTTTCTTTTTTTATAACGGAGGGTGTTCAGTCCTTTAGGCCAGAATAATTCCTACGGGCTCAGGGGGAGCCGGTAAATTCCCTGTGACCCAATGTAGTAGTGCATATTCGAATAGTCATCATTACTTATAAGGAACAACCCTAAGTTTGAAACAGCCCATGTCATGGGGCATACCTAGAGGCATGCAATGCAAATGATGGTTTGAAATACTATTTAAAAAACGGACTTTAACAGTTCAAAAATAGAAAAATATATGATCATAGGAGGTGCCTTCTGAGCAACCTCAAATTTGACCAAATTCTAGCATGTAGATAAAGTTTGAACCCATAGCAAATTTTGTATGAGCATTTGAGAGGACCCATGATATTAGAAAGATTGTCAAGTTTAGGCTGATGGAGATTTATGGGGCATTGGATGCGAACATGTTAGATTTAGGGGGCTCGCTAGGCCCCACAGGCAGCATTCTTCCTGGCTTTGGGACGGCCTGGCTGTCCATGATAATTTCTTAATATATTTTTGTAAGTAAATTCAATGAATACTCTGTTTGTGGCAACTTCTTTTTAACCCATCAACCCCACCTATGATTATTCAATCCCTACACAAATACCTCCCTTAGTCTGGCACTAGTCCTATTTTGGCACTAATCTAAACACAAGTCATCATTGTACACAGGTATGTTGAGGATTCTCCTCTCTGTTTTTCATCTATTCTTCTCCAATTGGAGGATATTTATATTGTTTTACCATAGCTACAAATTAGGCTTAATATAATAAAATTACAATCAATATGTATGCTATAATTACTCAAAACTGTTTCCTATAATTACTCATCCAGCTCAAGGTCAATGTACAACCCGTAACTCAAGCCGTGTAAGTTGTGTACAGCTCATGTCATGTACAGCTCAGCCAACACTCCCCCTCAAGTTGGGGCATATATATCAATCATGCCTGACTTGTCAAGTGAGCTGTTGAAAACTCTTCCACATACGGCTTTTGTAAGGATGTCTGCCAGTTGGTCCTCTGATGGAACAAACGGGAACTGAATAATTTTCTTATCCAAATTCTCCTTTATGAAATGTCGATCAACTTCCACATGCTTAGTACGATCATGTTGTACAAGGTTATGTGCTATTTGTATTGCAGCTTTATTGTCACAATGTAGATTCATAGACTGTCTTGGTTCAAATCCCAAATCACTTACCAAGTTTCTGATCCACAGTAACTCACACACACCCTGTGCCATGCCTCTGAATTCAGCTTCTGCACTTGACCTTGCTACTACCTTCTGTTTCTTACTTCGCCAAGTTACAAGGTTGCCTCCCACAAAGGTGAAATAGCCTGATGTAGACCTTCTGTCCATTATGCTTCCTGCCCAGTCTGCATCAGTGTAACCTTCAACAACCAGTTCTTCCCTTTTAGCAAACAGTAGACCTTTCCCAGGTGAAGCTTTAAGATACCTCAGAATTTGATAAACCGCATTCATATGTTCCTCACTGGGTGCGTGCATGAACTGACTAACCACACTCACAGCATAGGCAATATCAGGCCTGGTGTGTGACAGGTATATTAATCTCCCAACAAGAAGTTGATATCGAACTTTGTTTGTAGGAGTCTGATTTGGGTACACACTTAGCTTATGATTCATTTCCATGGGTCTGTCAGCAGGTTTGCAATCGAGCATTCCTGTTTCTGCCAATAAGTCGAGTACATACTTCCTCTGACTCAAAGATATGCCTTGTTTTGATCTCGCCACCTCTATTCCCAAGAAGTATCGTAAATGGCCAAGATTTTTCATTTCAAACTCCTTAGCTAAGTTTTCCTGCAGTGTCCTCATCTCATCTGAATCATCTCCAGTGACTACCATATCATCCACATAAACAATAAGTGCTGTAATTTTACTGTTCCTGTGCTTGATAAAGAGTGTGTGATCAGAATTACTCTGACGATACCCAAATCCCTTCATTGCCTTTGTGAGTCTCCCAAACCACGCCCTTGGTGACTGTTTGAGTCCGTATAGTGATTTTCTTAATCTGCAAACTTTTCCGGTATCTGAAACTTTACAACTGACTCCCGGAGGTATATCCATGTACACTTCTTCTTCCAAATTTCCATGTAGAAATGCATTCTTGACATCAAACTGTTGTAGAGACCAATCATGGAGAGCAGCTAATGATATAAGTACCCTTATGGTGTTAATTTTGGCAACCGGGGCAAATGTCTCCTGGTAATCTACTCCGTATTTCTGTGTGTATCCTTTTGCCACCGGTCTGGCCTTATACCTGTCTATGCTCCCATCTGCTTTAAGTTTGACCGTGTAGATCCATCTACATCCTACCGTCTTTTTTCCTTTTGGTAATGGCACAACCTCCCAAGTAACATTCTTCTGTAAAGCCTCCATCTCATCGTTCATTGCATTCTTCCACCTTGGATCATCTAATGCATCCTGCACAGTTCTAGGAATAGCCACAGAGGATAATTGATTTACAGTAAATGCATATGACTCAGACAACCTATGGGTGGACACATGGTTACCTATGGGATACTTTCCTTTAGCCTTAATGTCAGGTTCATACTGTTGTTTTGGGACGTTGCGGTTGGACCTTTTAGGATACCTATGTTCTATGTTGTCTATTGAATTAGGTAATTCAAGTACAAAGTTGTATGGGTTAAAAGACGATAAATTTGGATTCATTCTTACCTGGATAGGCTGAATAGGAGCATTCTGAGCAGTTTCCTGGTTTAATGATGTCGAGAGGGGCAAATCTGAACTTTCTGCGGATTCTGGACATATCATAGGCACTGCTGGATCTACTGGAACTTCTTCCACATTCATCGGGACTTCTTCTTCCACATTCATCGGGACTTCTTCCTGCTGCCTATTTTCCTTCGCTAACCTGGCTTCAATATCTTCCATTTCACAAAATATTTCACTTCCCAACTGATTCCCTTCCACCATACTCGCCCCCTGAAGGGAAGACTCAAATGCTCCCCCTGAGAAATATGCCTCATCTTCACGGAACGAGACATCTAAAGTCACATGAAGGGTCTTAGTTTGGGGATCATAGCATCTGTACCCCTTTTGCAAGTCGGCATATCCAACAAATACGCACTTCTTTGCACACAGATCAAGTTTACCCCGTTGATGTTTGGGTATGTGAACATAGGCTACACATCCAAAGATTCGTGGTTCCAAGTTTGGTAAAGATGGAGCAGAAACCAACACATGGAGCTTATGCCAGGGAGTCTGAAAAGTCAATAACACTGGATGGCGTCCTGTTAATAAGGCAGACAGCAGACTTCACAGCTTCTCCCCAATAAGACCTTGGTAGATTCATTCCAAAGAGAGAAGCCCGTACCACTTCCAAGAGTTGTCTATTCTTTCTTTCGGCCAAACCATTTTGCTGAGGAGTATAGGAACATGATGTTTGGTGACGAATCCCATGGTTGCTGAGGAACTTTGCTAAATCATGATTAACATACTCCCCACCATTATCAGATTGAAGCACCTGAATGTGTTTTTGGTACTGAGTTGTGACCATTCCATGGAATTCCCGAAACACTACACACACATCATTTTTATGTTGAAGCACAGCAATCCAAGTCATCCTGGTACACTCATCAATGAATGTGACAAAATACCGAGCTCCTGATAAAGTAGAGACTCTAGCGGGACCCCATACATCGGAATGGATAGTCATAAACGGAATGGTATTTTTATTAAAGCTTGGTGGATATGACATTCGATGGCTTTTAGCCAATTCACATACATCACAATGAAAATCTAAATCACTAACAATTGAAAATAAATCCGGGTGTAACTTCCTAAGATAACCAAACGATAAATGCCCCAATCGCCTGTGCCAACGCCATACGATTGATTTTGCTTCCTCGACTCCTCCAGTTTTATTCGCTTGTCCCATTCTCTGTGTGCCATTATTTGTCAAGTCCAAAAAGTACAAATTGCCCCTTCTAACACCATAACCAAGAGTCTGCCGGGTTAGAATGTCCTGAAAGATGCAAAAAAAGGGCCAAAAAATCACAAGACATGAGAGAGACTGGGTTATTTGGCTAACAGATAATAAATTATACGATAAAGATGGAACAACAAGAACAGTATCCAGAGTAAGAGATTTAGACAAGGTGACAGGACCTTCTCCAGCAACTGGAGAAGGACTACCATTGGCAGTAGAAATAACAGGCTGTGAAGATTTTCTAATGGATGAAACCTGTGTAGGGTCATTTGTCATGTGATCGGATGCACCTGTATCAATTATCCATGTAGTATTACTAGAAATTGCAGAAACATTATATGTCTTACCAATGGTACCTGGTTGGGTTACATTTGCAGAGGCCTCCGATAATGATGTTATATCAGACTGAACTACAGCAGCCTTACCCCCAAGGTTCTTTCGAGGCTTCTTGGTGAAGTCCCACCATTCCGGATATCCAACAATCTCATAACACCTAGATTTAGAATGACCAGTCTCTCCACAATAATTGCACACAAGTGGACCATTATGTTTGAAGCGATTATTCTTGGGTTTTTGTGGTGGACCAACAGGTGCCAGCTCTTGTCTTGGGCGAGTAGCAATCATGACCGAGCTCTCTGGCGGCACCGGAGAACTGCCCATGGTCTTCCGTTGTTGGTCCTCCTTTCGGATAAAGGCATAACAACCTTCAAGATCTAATTTTGGATCCTTCCGCAGTATTTCACCCCGCACTTGATCAAACGCAGAATCCAAACCACTCAAGAAAATATGTACTCAGAGGCGGGACATGGCCGTATGAAGATGGGTCACGCCTTGGACAGTATCTTCTTGCGACATGCTTCTTTGATCAATCTCCTGAAATATCGCAACCAATTCAGTGTAATACGTAGAAAGTGGCTTACCATCTTGTCGGGTGTTGAATGAACGCCGGTTGAGATCGAAGATTTTTGTCTCATCAGATCCATCGTTAAATGTTTTGGCCACGGCATCCCATATGTCCTTCGCTGTGGGTAGGCGAATGAATCGCTTCATCAATGGAGGTGTCATCGAGTCAATAAGCCAACTTTTAACTCTGTTGTTGTTGGTAACCCATTCATCATACGTGCGATCTCCGATGGCCGGTTTTGCTACGGTGCCAGTCAGAAAGCCTACTTTGTTACGGCTGCTAATACGCATCTCCATAATCGGAGACCAAAGACCATAGTTATCTTCATCAAGGATGATCCCAGTGGGAAAGGTAGAGTTGTCATATTGGACATTGACAACTTGAGGGATAGAGGTGGCTGCTGGTGTATTTTCCATGAGGGATACGGAAAACGAACGTTTGAAAAAAAAACTGCAGCGGATGATGGTTATATTATCGCTTTGATACCATGTACACAGGTATGTTGAGGATTCTCCTCTCTGTTTTTCATCTATTCTTCTCCAACTGGAGGATATTTATATTATTTTACCATAGCTACAAATTAGGCTTAATATAATAAAATTACAATCAATATGTATGCTATAATTACTCAAAACTGTTTCCTATAATTACTCATCCAGCTCAAGGTCAATGTACAACCCGTAACTCAAGCCGTGTAAGTTGTGTACAGCTCATGTCATGTACAGCTCAGCCAACAATCATTTGGTTTTCAACAAAATAAGTTCGTACAATATAGTTGGTAAACACTAGGCTTGTTTGTTTGCATTATAACACACATAATTGAATACCTATAGGAATTTATGGTGTAATGAACTTTACCAAAGGATTATTAAAAATGTGAGAGGTTAATTATTTGAGGTGGAGATGCACATATATAGGACCTTAAATTTCCTATGCATCGAATAACCACGAGTGATGGGTGGGTATTCATTTATCATCATCCTGTGATTCTATTCCCATGTAAGGAAATGTTATTTTATGCTTATTTTTGAGAATTTACCTTTGCTCTTCGCTTTTTACCACTTATGGCATGAAATCCCATATATGCTAGTTAACAAACAGCCCTAAAGAGGAAGAAAATCAAGGGCTACGATCCATAGATCAGACAAGTATTAAGGATCAGATCAGTATAAAGGCCATCCCTAATCCACATGTCAATCCCTATCTCCCTTGAATGTAATGCATCCATGAGGACCCAAAAGAAGTGACAGACGCTGACCCAAAAGAAGTGACAGACGCTTACACTGCATTATTTGGAGTTCGTAAATGTGAGATTCTGATTCATTTTTATCGATTCATGACCACAGTAAAGACAAAAAATTTATGGAGTAACATGGTTTATGTGTAATTATAAGAAGAAGCTACTTTATTTGAAGGTTAGAATACTATAATTACAACATATTTGGTTGAAAACAATATCTTCGAGTAGTTCAGTACAAGGATTGATATACGCAATAAAATAGGGCAGAGAGTCCCTAAATACTAATTCTAATGGGCCTTTTTTTTTCTCTATCTGTGATTTTCAGACTTTTATTTTTTCCCTTTAGACCTTTGACATCACAGTATCACACAGATAGGGGACACCCTAATATATATCACCAATCCGGCAGATACATATTGGTTTTTAAACAGAAATTATATAGATTTTGATACTAATGCTTAAAACTATGTCATTATGTAAGTTACCACTTATCCTAAAATTAATTGGTGATGGAAAACAGTACAACAATGGTTTTATGGTGAGCGCGAGGGCTCGACCACAATTATGATTGCTCAAAAGCGAGAGTGGACGTTGACCTCAACACATTAGGGGCCATTTCATTTGCCTTTTATTCGTAATAGGACGGAAATGCTACATGTGCAAATGTCGGACATGTGAAACACATATCCATGCTTGTCAAAATCACCAATTTCACCCTCAAACACATTTCCATGCTTCTTAATGACTCAAACCAGCACCCTATCCCCAATGCCCCCTTTAAATTTGAAAACAAATGGCTTCTTCATCCCTCCTTCCTTGATGTTCTCAAATCCAGCTGGGAGTCTACTATTGCAGGCAACCTTCAGTTCATCCTTGCCCACAAGCTCAAGGCTCTTAAGCAAGCCCTCAAAATTTGGAGCAAACACACCTTTGGTCAGATCCACAAAAATATCCTCCTTGCTGAGGCAAATGTTTTGTGCTGCTAGAAGAGCTTTGATTCTTCTCCTTCGGACTCTCTGAAATGCTCTTATGGTAGCTAAGCTTGGACTCCACGATGCCCTTAAAAGCGCAAGAAGTTCACTAGAAACAGAGGTTCAGAATCTCTTGGTTGAAAGAGGGCGACAAGAACACAAAGTTCTTCCACCAATCAGCCAAGGCAAGGAGCTCTTTCAACAGCATTAAACACATCTCAGTTGACAGCCTTAAAGTAGATGATCCTCATATCATTCAAGGCCAAGCAGTGGACTTCTTCTCAAATCTTTTCAAACCTCACAAAGGCCAGTTCCATCACATCCTGTTTCAAACAGACAGCTCGAAGGTTTCAGAATTGGATAATTCCACTCTTATCTCTATGCCTTTAGACTTCGAAATTAAAGAGGCGGTCTTTGCTTTAAAGAGAAACAGTTCTCCTGGGCCTGATGGATTCAATGGCGCATTCTATACTTCAGCTTGGGGAATTATAGGCCAAACAGTCATCAAGGTGATGCAGCATTTCTTTCAAACCAAAAAACTTCTCAAAGCCTCTAATGCCTTCTTCCTAGCCCTCATCCCAAAATCCAAATCCCCTAACACCTTTGCTGACTACAGACCTATTAGTTTGCTGAACTTCTCCTACAAAATCATCTCCAAAATCCTTACCTCCAGGCTCGCATCTATCCTTCCTAACCTGATCTCCCCCCATCAGGCAGCCTTCGTCAAAGGTAGATCCATCCATCACCACTCTGCCTTGGTTTTTGAGCTCTTCCAGAAGCTTAACTCCAAGCTTAGCAAAGGGTCATTTCGCCTAAAACTAGACATTTCCAAAGCTTTTGACAAACTCAATTGGTCCTTCCTTTTTACTGCTCTCAGGCTTTTCAACTTCTCTGAAGCTTGGATCTCTCTTATCAAAGAATGTGTCCGCACCTCCAGATGCTCTGTCCTGCTTAATCGTTCCCCTCATGGCTTCTTCAGACCTTCAAGTGGCCTAAGGCACGCTCCCCTCATGGCTTCTTCAGACCTTCAAGTGGCCTAAGGCAAGGTGATCCCTTATCCCCATACCTGTTCATCATCGCAGAAGAAATCCTCAGCCTCCATCTCTCTAACCTCAAATCCCAAGGGATTCTCTCCCCCTTTCTACAGTCCCTTTTACCCCTTGCCAACTGCTTTATGCTGATGATATCATCATCCTTATGAAAGGTGATCGTCATGGAGTGCTAGCTTTGCAAGATCTGCTTAAATTATATCAATCCTCGTCTAGCCAACATTTCAACTTCCACAAGAGTCAGCTTTTAATTGGCAAATGCAGTCTTAGAAGGAAGTCAAGAACTACTCCATCCTCGGCATGCAAGAGAGTCTTGTTTAGATCAAATATTTGGGTTTCACAATCGTCCTTGGCACTCCGAAGCGAGCTCACTTCCTTCCTCTTCTAGACTCCATTCATGCTCGGTTGTTTGCTTAGAAAGCCAAATTTCTCTCCTTCGCAGGCCGTCTCATCCTCATCAAGCATGTGCTGTCTCGCATTCCTATACACATAGCTGCCATTCTTCCTCTTCTTGTTTCCATCTGCAAAACCATTGAGAGGCTGATGAGATAGTTTCTTTGGTCCGGGAATGCGTCTTCTACAAAGATCAACTACGTGATTTAGGCTCAAGTTACCCTTCCAAAAGATGAAGGCAGTCTAGGCATTCACAGACTCAAAGAAGTGAACGATGCCTCTTTCCTCAAGCTTGGCTGGCAGGCTTCAACTTTGAATTCCCTATGGTCTAGCTGGTTCAAGAATAGGTATTTCAAACTCATCTCCATTTGGAACCCCAACAACACAATCTATGGCTCGTGTATTTGGAAGAGAATTCGTAGCCTAGCTCATCACCTTCACCAAGGCAGTGTTTGGACCTTTGGGAATGGCCTTGACATCAACGTTTGGCATGATACCTGGCGGGGTGACAGACCCATCTCTACTGATTTCCATCACTTGCACTTCCCCTCGGATCAGAGCTTAGCTTCCCTCTTCCACTCAGGATCTTGGCACGTCCCTCCACACCTTCCAGAGGCAATCCAGAACCAGCTCTTCCTCCACACTTCCACTCTGTCTCCCTGGCTTCTTACCAGCGACTATCTTAGCTGGAAAGGGGCTCCAGACAACCAGCTATCCATGAATTTAGCTTGGAACAACATCAGATCTAGGGGTCCTAAACTCCAATGGCCAGGTCTGATTTGGAACGGTATCTCCCTTACCAAACTTAGCTGCTTTGGGTAGCACCTCATGCTCAACAGAACACCAACAAAAACTCGTCTTCAGCGCCTCGGGTTTTCCCTAGCTTCTAGATGCAGTGTCTGCTGCCGTGATGAAGACTCTTCCACCCACATCTTCTTCTACTGTACTCAAGACAGATCCCTATGGCAATGGCTTCTTCAAGCTGCAAACGCACAACATCCCGTCAACTACTCTGCTTCTTCTCTCTGGCATGTTCTCTCTGTAGGCAATGACTCAGCTGGTAAAAAGTACATGGCAGCGGTTTTCATTAACGTAATTTATGCTCTGTGGAAGGCAAGGAATTCGGCCACTTTTTATGCTCACCATGTCCCATTCAATCAGATCCTCTCCCAATTGCAGGACAGTCTCTGCTTCTCCCTGAAGAAGATTTCCAAGGCCTTTTGCAGTCATCAGCTCAGGTCAATTTTTTGCTTTTTGAGAATCATTGAAGCTTCATCTCACAATGTGCTTTAGTCTTTCATTGGCTCTTCTTTTGTTTCAGCTTCCATAGCTCTTCTTGGGGGCTCCTTTGAGCCTTTGTATTCTGTTTATTCTTTTTTCTCTTCAATACAATTATTCTTTTAAGCAAAAAAAAAAAAAAAAAAATCACCAATTTCACATGAGGAACCGAGAAGAACGGCCTCTAACCCTAGTGGTAAGAGGCGTCAATTCTATCCCGCCCCATCCCTGCCTCCCCCCAAACCCCAAAGCAGGGATACCCAAAAAAAACCTTGGGGGACGGAGTACATCCCCACCCACCCACCCACCCCACAAAGCTGGGATACCCCAAAAAAAAAAACTTGGGGAACAGAGGACATCCAACAACTTTTTATTTATTTGGAGTTTGTTGGATGTTTGTCAAAAATTTCTCAAAAATCCAAATAATTATGATATGACACTAAACATCCTGATGTTTACCATTAATAAAAGAATATTGGACAATTCGTTTTATGAATTGGGGCCCACAGAAGTGTAGAAAGTGAGATCTATAGGTTGTTCCTGTTCACAAATCACTCAAAATCTATAAAGAGTTAAGATAATCAGCTTCAATACCTTTGGGGATAATTAGTTTAATACACAATGTGAATGGTTTGGATTACAGATATGGAGTCCACAGGAATGAAAAAAAATAAAAGTGGTTGATGGGCTCCACAAGAATGCAACCACTGTGTAAAATGTGTACTTGCGCCTTTTTTTTGCAATAGGGGCCTGAATCACTTTCACATTCTTATAAAAATTTCTGTATATAAATGGTCTCACATTTACATCATTTTAACACCTAATTTCTGCATCATATGCATAAATGATTGCAACCAAACATGATAATGTCCGATCTTTAACATGTCAATGACTGCAAACAAATGACCCCCTAAAGCCTCCAAACTCATGTCGAAAATGAATGGGGCGATTAGGCCGTTGTTCTTCACGCATTCTCAGCCATGTGTGTACCGTGTGGCATTCACATAGGCAGAAATATCGCTCGTGGACTAAAATGGGCAAGACCAGGGCCCATGTGGGGGCATACATGTGTTTCTAATGACCCCCTCCTTCTAGAAATTGGCCCTGAACCAACTTTGACATTCCTCTATCTCATTGGATCTGACCTTAGAAAATGTTTCATTTCCACATTTAATCTTTGGACATTTATATCTGTACTATATCTGTACCACCTGATATCCTAATCAAGCCGAGTATTTTGACTCCTTTATCCTTGCATAGAACTTTCAATCACTCATCCACACCTTTGATTGATCTGCAAGGTGAGCCTCAGGAGTGTATTTGCTCACACATCTTAAACCCTCACAAGTTGACAACATATGAGGTAGGCAAGCGCTAGTGTGAACCTCAAGAAGGGTAGGGTTTTTTTTTTCCTGCTTGGCTGGCTAAGTTGGAGAGGATTAAAGCCTCCCCCCATCAGGGATCGAGAGCGGGAGCCATTACCACTAGGCCATCCTTGTATTCTCCAAAAAGGGTAGGGTTTACCCTAATCCGTTCCAATGACAATCATTTACATTTCATGTTGTCAAGGCTAAAGATTAAATAGTCTTAGTTTAGAACATTTTACACAAAAGAGAAAGTGTGGGTCTTTTGGAGTCATTAGAATTTGAGTGGAAGTATATTTTAATAAAAGTGAGAAACACATTGGCCATTTTTCAGGTCAGCTAAGAAGATGCTGTGACTTTCTTAAAAGTTTAAAAAAAAAAAAAAGAAAGAATAAAGAATAAAGAGGGAGGCAGGCAATGGAGTTCTTTGTGACATTTCTCACTAAACTAACCTTCTACTTCATACTCGGACACTCTAGAAAATACATGTTTTTGCATAATCAAAGATTAATTCAAGTTTATTCTCTTCCTCTATGGAAAAGCTCATGCAATCAATGGAGTTACACATGAATCATGTTGAACTTAGAAAGCAGAGGAGCTTCTTAGAACTAGATGGGCTACTTTATTTGAGATACTGGGCTACGAAAATGTTGACCTAAATCCTCTTAAGTGTCTCACTCAGAGTGAAAGTACATAACATCTTTAAAAATTCTCAATGGTTCAAAATGAACACCCTCTATGTAGTGTGTTGTCCCCAAATCTTACTTTTAAGAGTTGGTCCAACTGATTGAGTATATGATTAATAAAATGATCAACACAATCTTATGTATTTTCGCTTTCTTTACTAGAGACTCTCATGCCACCTTACTCACTGCATGACACCTCTAGGCTCTAACCAACCAAACTACATCGGAGAAAGTCTTATTCATTCTTATTAAACATTTGCTCAATCTTGTGATGGGAGCAACTCTTGTTAGAGTAAATTTAGGGCAATTCTATTTAAAGGAAGGACATTAATTTTGTATGGAGTGAGTTTTTGATATGTGGTCCTCAATCCACTCACTCAAAAGAAACACCAAGAGAATTTAGACTCAAAATGCTTACAGAGTGGGGAAAGAGGTGGGCGTGGGAATGTGTGTGTGTTGTAGGGGATGTATAAAGGCCCACATTTATAAAGATTTTATTGATAATAATGCTATCTGCATATAGACCCAATGCAAGCCTTCTACACATTGTTCAAAATCACAATATCGGTTACTATTATCGACCCGCCGTGGTATGGATTTTTTTTTTTAGTCCAAGGAAATTTGAAGAAAACATCCAAAATATCCAGAATATTATAATATGATGAAAAATAATATATTTTTTCCATTAGTAACAACTATAAATGAAATTATCGGTCACCTAAAGTCATGACATTCTGTATCATTGTCTTATCCGAGATTGTATAAACTTTCTTTACAATTCAATAGATTTAGATACATATACCAAAATAACTTAGAATATCACAAATTCAGTATAAACACAACCAAAATTATAGCTTATGAGCTATTTATTAGTACGAGATTTAAGAAAATAAAGTTGGTCTGTATATAGTAAGTACTAACTACTAAGTATACTATACCTCCATTATTCATGAGACATCACTCATCATTCATCATTCAATTATCAAGGAAATTTTAAAATTCAAGAGCATCAAGATAACATATTGCATTATGATAATAAAACAAATCAGAAAGCAATTGGTCATTTAAGCAATTTACATACTAATTAGTATTTAGAAAACTATTTTTTTCTTTCAAAAAAACCCCAAATATCAAAGCAAAGATTCTTAGATCAAGATTATCAATCAATATATCTATCATTTGCACACCACTAAGAAACCATAAGCATCATAAAAAGGGTACAAAAAATTAATTTTCAAAAAGGTAGAAGATTTCAAAAAAAAAAAAGACCATTTCTAAAACCTCAATATATATAGATCTAACATCAAAATGTGTAAATCTAAGAGAATGAAACAATCCACAACAAAAAATGACATGCAATCATCATTTGATTCATTTTTAAGCTATTTCTAAACAAATTTAAAAAACATAAAATAGTTATAAGTATGGTAGAGTTGTATGTGATATTCCTTTAGCAAATATGATTTTGATAGCTTGAAAGGTGTTTGAAATGTTGAGAAGTAAGATAGGCTACTAGTGTATGGAGAAGACGTATTGAAATGAGGAAGAAGATGGAAAAAAAGAGAAAAAAATGGTGTATTAGGGTTCTTGGCCGAGAATTTGAGAATCTCGGCCGATATATTGATTCATGCCAAAATTATGAGCCGAGACAACCGATACTTTGGGGATATTTTGGGGGGAACAATACCAAGACTGATACCCCCAAAATATCGTCATGATATTGATTGATATCGGTTCGTATCGGCCGATAATTTCAACCATGCTTCATGTGACCAGAAGAGCCTCAACGGCTCTATTGACAAATGCCAACTAAGATAACGGTTGATTCACCAAAATCTATCCTATTTTTTGTCGTTAGCTCAAGTTAGACCTGTTAAGACTTATCTTCTCATCTACTGTTACACAATTGAGAACATTGTATTTATACACCTTCAAGGCATGAGAATGACATATTGAAAACCATAGAGAAGAAATATAGTCGGAAAAGTCGATCTTGCCGGAGCTCAACAATGTTATGGCAATTCTCTCCTATAAGGCACAAGTGCTCTCGATTGTCGAAGACGCTATTAATATAATCGGACTAGCTTGCTATGGTAAACTTGAATCTCGATTCAACTTGATTTCGTTCCTTTTCTGTTCTTTCTATTTCTCTGATAAATAATTACACACCCACACACATGCTACCCAAGTCCCTAGCCAATAGAGCTACCATCAGGAATGATCCCTAGTTGTTTCTATAGAAATCAGGGAGACACCTCACCATTGAGCTATCATTTTACTTGCTCAAAACCTCATTTTAGGTAAGTTTCTAATTAAGATGTTAATAGCATTCATCGAAGTTTTTTAGTATAATCTTGTAATAGTTTAATGGACACTCTTTCATCCCCATAGAAAAGGGGAGGTCTGCATCCTCTAAGCGTAGGCCTTAGGGAGTCCCCTACAACTCTATCATTGGGGCCCAATTGAGATCCAAGCCACCCAAAATCACCATGCCCTCTTGTATTAGCTCTAACTTAAATCTCACTCTAGTCAGAGTTAAACCGACTTTCAGGTTTGGTAAGTATGAAAATAACTTTTCTTTGAGAATGATCTCCTTTGTTCTTTCCAAACATATGAACTATTTTTATTTTTTAAGGCAAAAATCACTTTTTGAAAAATTTTAGATTTAAACCCAGAAGGTAGATGGTGTGGGACCACAAAAAACAACCAAGAATCTATCCTTGATTGTAGCGCTGATAGTGTGGGACTTGGATGGTGGTTTGTGTGGGTGTTGCGTACTTACCATATTTGTGAAAAGACAGGGAGATACTGTTTCATCATATCAACAATTGCCAGCTGTATGAAATCTCTTCTTTTCTTTTCTTTTTCTCATCGCAAGGAAGCAATTGTAAAGGTGCATTAGCTGGCATGACATTTTATACGGCTGGCAACTATTAATAGGATGAAACAATATCTCTCTATTTCAAAGAAACAGGGGAGGCGGACTTATATGTGACCCAAGAGGTGGATGACTCTTGTTTGTGATTTAAGATAAAAGGGTAGAAACACATTTGATGGCAGAAAGTATTTCGCAGCACTAAACTATTGAAACACAAACCATCAGTTACGGAGTATCCAAGTTTTCATTACACAAGTAAAGCGCTGACTGCTGTGGACTACTCTAACTAAAAAACAAGTTTTACCACCAATCCTCACCTAATAGCACTGGTTAGGCATACCCTCCTCCCGAGCGAGGCACAGGTGCTCCCAAATGTACCCGCCGAAGAAAGAGTGAGTTGTGAATTTTTTGTTTTTTTTGGGCAAAGCCCAAACTATATATCCATCTATGGGACCACCTCTGTGGGTCCACATTTGTAATCCAAACAGCTAAAAAAAATCAATTAGAATCATTGCCCCCACCTTGTTCATCATTAATAAGCATTATATTTCAATCGAAGTTATGTACACTGATGAGATACATCACATCTAAAACGCGTGATTAAAATAAAAAATTAGAAAACGCAAATCACGTTTTTTTATGCATCATCTCTCTGATTGGATCAAAACTTGTATGAGTGATGGAATAAAATGGTACAGTGGTTTTGAGCCGTTTGGATTTGAAAGGTGGCCCTCAATGATGGATTTTTAGTGATGACCTCAGTTATTTCCCAGCAACCCGGCCACAGAGAACCAGAGTCCTCTCATTTTGGGCCCTCTAGGCCCTACATGTGGCGCATTCAAGTCAATGGGTAGTTATTTTCCTGTTTACTGTTGATTAGGAGGAAGGGAGAGAGAGAGAGAGAGAGAGAGAGAGAGAGAGAGGTTGGTGAGTTATTTTCTGATGAAGTAACAGTGAGGGAAGGGAAGAGCAGGGGCATTCAATGCAGACATGCTTGGATTGGCCATGGAAGTAAATGAGGATGAAGAAACATTAAATTCAGTTGTGGTGAGAGGTTGGGGGGGGAAGAACAGGTTGTTGGAGATGCCTTTTTTTCTCTCTTCTGCTGTTTGAACAGGGCTTTGGCTTCTTGCCTTCTGTCTGTTTAGTATCTGGGTCTTTGGGTCTTTGGGGTGGTGGACTCTTCCCTGTCTTTATTGTGTCTTTGATTTTTCTTGTTGGGTGGCTGCTATAGAAGAGTGTCTGAAAATCTGGAGTTTTTTGGTCTAGTTTGGGACTGGGTTTGGGTTTCTCTGTAACTGATCAGGGAAGTTTGGGTGTCTGTTTAAATTATTTTTCCAATGGCTCTTCTGGGTATTTGATGTGGGGTTGGATTTGTATCGAATCAGTTGTTTATGGCTTTTGAATGTGGGTAATTTTTCTTGGAGA
Source organism: Persea americana (assembly GCA_029852735.1). Lineage (NCBI taxonomy): Eukaryota > Viridiplantae > Streptophyta > Magnoliopsida > Laurales > Lauraceae > Persea > Persea americana. Next base: position 54,324,854 of record CM056813.1, on the reverse strand, counting down.
AAGGTTGGATTGGAATCAAATCTCTGTCTGCGCGTCTCTCTGTGTCCATTTCTCCTTCTTCTTCTTCTTCTTCTTTTTATCTTCCTCTTCATTCCCATTTTTCTTTACTATGGAATCTCTTGTAGTGTTTGAATGTTTTTTTGTATAAAGCAAATGGTTATCAATTCTGTTAAAGACTGGATTGTTGCAGAATCTTTTGTGTTTTGATTTTTGAAACCCAAGTGTCCACATTAAGAAAGTTATTATTCTCTGTGTTTCCGACTGAAAACCTGGAGCTGGGATTTCTATACTTCTTCCTCTGCTGTTCGGCTGTTAAATGGGATAATAAAGGCAAGACTCTCTAAATTAAGATTGGGTTTCCTTTCCTAGGTTCGTTGTCTCGAAGGAGCATTCATGCATCTATCTCTATGGAAGCCTATATCTCATTGTGCTTCCCTGCTGTTGGACAAAAAGAGTAAAAGAAGAGATGACTCTGGTTTATCAGAACAAGAGAAGAAACGGGCAACAATCCTGAAAAAACTGCAAGAAAGCAAGCTCAGAGAGGCTCTTGATGAGGCATCTGAAGATGGGTCTCTTGCAAAATCTCAGGACATAGATTCTGAGGCCTTCTCCAATCCTGATGGGGTCTTTGGACGGTCCAGATCGCTCGCCCGGCTCTATGCTCAACGCGAATTCCTTTGTGCCACCTCGCTGGCTGCAGAGCGCACATTTTACCCTGAAGACTCCATTCCAAGCCTTCAAGAATCTTATGATAAGTTCATCACAATGTACCCCGATTACCAGTCATCAGAGCTAATTGACCGCTTGCGATCAGATGAGTATGAACACCTCTCAGATGCAGGTGCAAAGGTATGCCTCGACTACTGTGGTTTTGGGCTTTTCTCCTACTTTCAAAGCATTGAAATGTGGCAGTCTTCTGCTTTTAGCTTGTCTGAAATAACTGGAAATTTGAGCAACCACGCACTTTTCTGTGGGACTGAGAAAGGCACTATTGAAAATGATATAAAAACTAGGATTATGGACTATCTAAACATCCCCCAGAGTGAATATGGCTTTGTTTTTACTGTAAGTAGGGGCTCTGCTTTTAGATTACTAGCAGAATTCTACCCTTTCCAAACAAACAAGAAATTGTTAACCATGTTCGATTATGAGAGCCAATCTGTGAATTGGATGGCTCAGACTGCAAAACAGAAGGGTGCAAAGATTTATAGTGCGTCGTTCAAATGGCCAACGCTGAGACTTTGCTCTTCAGAATTGAAGAAGAGGATCACAAATAAGAAAAGGTGGAAGAAGGATTCAGGTGGGGGGCTCTTTGTGTTTCCTGTTCAATCAAGAGTTACTGGTTCCAAGTATTCTTATCAGTGGATGGCATTGGCACAGCAGAATAACTGGCATGTTCTGCTTGATGCTGGTTCTTTGGGTCCAAAAGACATGGACTCGCTCGGATTATCACTGTTCAGGCCGGACTTTATCATCACCTCGTTCTATCGGGTTTTTGGGTATGACCCCACTGGTTTTGGATGTCTTCTGATCAAGAAATCTGTGATGGCTAGCTTGCCAGGTTCAAATGGCTCTGCTGTGTCTGGAATGGTGAGGATGGTTCCTGTTTTTCCTCAGTATCTAAGTGACTATGTTGACGGTCTGGACTTCTTGGAGGGAACTAAAAATGAGAAGATTGATGCTGAAGAAGAACTAATTCCAGAAACTGGTGAAGAATCACAAAAGCCAGCATTCTCTGGTGCATTTACTTCAGATCAGGTGAGGGATGTGTTTGACAGGGAGATGGATCATGACAATGGCTCCGACAGGGATGCAGTGGCAAACAGCTTTGAAGAAGTGGAGAGCATCTGTGCAAGTGAGGCCATGAAGAGCCCGGTTTTCAGTGAGGACGAGTCATGGGACAACTCCTTCAGGATTGATTTGGGTCGGAGTCCATTTGGATCTAACACTGGCCAATTGAACAAACCAAAATCAGGCTCACCATTGCCTCCATCTTGGTTTACTGGAAGGAAAAGCCAGAAGTGTATCTCTCCAAAACCTGCTTTCAAAGTATCTAGGAGTCCAATATATGATGATGGGCAAGCGAACCTCAAATTCAGCAAAAACCAGGTCCTGTCATTTGATGCAGCTGTTCTATCAGTCTCACAGGAACTAGAACATGTTAGAGAAGTACTTGAAGAAGAGAAGCACATGGAAACAGACTCCACGCCGGAAAATGATATGAATGCTCTAGAGTTTGGGCATGTTACAGAGATCCAGGAAGAACCTGAAATCCAAGAGGAGGTGAATTTAAGTGGAGCAGCTAAATTGAGTTCTACTGTGAATGGATCTGAACTCAACAAACCCATTTCTGGTCCTCAGCATGGCTTCCCTGTGAAATGTTTGTCACCTGAAAAATGCCAAGGTGTTGAATATGCAAAAGGAAGTGCCATCAGAAGGGAGACAGAAGGTGAGTTTCGATTGCTGGGACAGAGAGAAGGAAGCAGATTAGCCAGAGGTAGGTTTTTCTCTGTGGAAGAAAGTGAACTGGTCGTGAGCATGGATCGTAGAATTTCCTTTAGCAAGGAGGGTCACCATGAAGAACCTCCAGGCCACAATTTGGAGGTTGCTGAAGTGTCTGGAGCTACACCAGACAGCTATGATGCCGTTGGCGACAGTGATGATGGTGACACAGAGGAGTGGAACGGAAGAGAGCCCGAAATAGTCTGCAGGCATCTAGATCACGTGGAGATGATGAGTCTTAATAAAACTTCTTCTCGATTGCGTTATCTGATCAATTGGCTAGTGACCTCATTACTGCAACTTAGGTTGCCAAGTTCCTCAGATGGTGGACACGGAGGTCCTCTTGTTCACATTTATGGTCCAAAGATAAAGTATGAAAGGGGTGCAGCAGTGGCTTTCAATGTTAAAAACAGCAGTGGAGTGCTGATTAATCCAGAAATTGTTCAGAAGCTAGCTGAGAATAATGGTATCTTTCTCGGCATTGGTTTCCTTAGTCATATAAGGTTCATGGAGAACCAAAAACTTTTTCGTAGGGCTCTTGATTCAGATGATATGCCCTTATGCATACCAGTGACAAATGGGAATAATGAACGGAAAAACGCGACAGTGGGAGTCAAGGTTGTCACTGCTTCTCTCAGTTTTCTCACTAACTTTGAAGATGTTCATAGAGTGTGGGAATTTGTGGCGAAGTTTCTTAATCCATCGTTTGTTGAGGAGGATAGATTACCCACCATTCCCGAGGATTCAGAAATGTCTGAGTAGGAAGAGAGTCCAGCTTGAAGTGAAACCCTGTTTGAGTAGTGTTCTTTCCAGTGCAATGACAGGGAGACGCAAATGCAAAAGAAACATGGAAGCCATGATTTTCCTCTGCTCAGTTTCTTTTGCTTCTTCCTCATCTAATCCGAGCAAGGTGGAAAGAGTGGAAGGTAGCTTTGGGTTCCAGTGGAATTTGTTTATTCATTTAGTATTTTTCCTGGGCATTTATTTTTGTGCTCATGTAGATCTTTCTTTAGAAATGCGCTTCGCTCTTCCTTCAAACATGAATTCAAGAAGCATAAAACCAGTTCCATCTGTTTGACTTACTATTCTTAGTCAGTTGCAACTTACAATATGCAAAGATTTAAAATTATTTGCATGCTTTCTTACATTTCTTTTCTTTTTTCTTGGTCTCTAGTGTGGATATAGGTCTTAAAAATTGGATGGAGTATAGAGCAAGGTGAAGTGTTATTGTGGTTTTAGTTGTTTGCTTGTTCAAGTAGATGATTTTTTTAATCAGAAACAGTAAAATGAATTAAACAGAGAAACAAGAAACCCAACAAAAATTCTATATGAACAGAGTATGAAGACAGAAATATATAAGCCACAGTTAGTCAATCAACTAAAAAGGAAAAGCCTCTGCTCAGAAGTACTAAAGGGAAAATATGAAGAATACAATGTGGCTCCACAACCCCAACTGAATGTTGCTGCCCCACTAAAGTCTATCAGAAGCAACACCATAACCTGTACAAGGAAATAAAATGGCTCCTAACCTGACTTGAAAGTAGAAATGGTGAATAGGCGGTCACTGGTTTCCCTCTTACTTTTATAGACTGAGAAAAATCTGAGATTCTTGTACACAAAATATCCTCCCTTGTGTCATCCACCGAAACTTTGCCTGTCACCATGAGCCAACAAAATGCCTCCACCACTCTTGGGAGTAGCTATATCCTACCACACAAAAGCACATGGAGGGTTTAACATTGAACATGAGAAATATACCTTAATGAAAGACAGATAAAACTTTTTCCAGAAAGATAAGTGTCCCCATTATCTTAACATCCTGATCTTCCCTCCAACTAAAGCATTCATTCTCGTACTTAACAATTATGCATGTTCCCTCTCTTCTGATGGATGCTTTCCTTGTGGTCATTTGTAGGAGTCATTAACAAAATATATTCTACTTGACACAGCCATAAACAAGCCTGGAAACTTTACTCTTACCAGGTTCATTACTTACCCACAAATCATCCAAAGGTGAACCTTGTCTTCTGAAACTTCCCCAAATCCAATGTCATTTTGTGAACAACCCAGGAACTTCGGCCCTAGAGACTCTACCTGGTTCCACCCCCTTTCTTCAGTCCCATATTTACTAACAATGACCCTCCTCATATAGCTTCAATCTCATCTCCAAACTTCCTTCACCATTTACATCAGAGTGCCTAGTATCATATGGCAAACCTCCCTTTCTAAACCTTCTTCTCTTATTGTTTCACTACCTCATTCCAATTAACAAGTTTGTCTTTTTCCTCTCCTCGCCACAATCCTAGAAAGAGTTGTTTTTCATAGTCAAGGTAACAGGACTTTTGAAGGACATGTAGTACATTGGCAGATTAGAATGAGTTGCTTTGATCAGAGTGTTTTCTCTTGTAAAGAGAGGTAATGCCTCTTCCACATGGATAGTTTCTTTTCAAACAAAGTTATGACCATACCCGAAATTGCTTGAGAGTGAGGTTTAACCTCCAAAGGGAAACGAAGGTAAGAAATTGCTTGATCCCAACTTCACACTTAAGACAAGAATTATTAAATAATAGCTTGAATGTTTCTGGATCAGATAGGTTTTCAAAGGGCTGGACTAATTAAATTCAAGAGATTTTTGACAAACTGTTATTTTATTTAATTTATTGAGGCAGATCTTTCTAAAGCATTTTATCCAAGATATTGAGCATTTTGGCAGGAAACTTCAGCACAGTTGGAAGATGCTCTGTCATACCGACAAGGTGCAGGTTCAATTGTATCCCTTATCAAATAGATAAATATGGCAGGCATTCACCATTCTGTGGGTTGCACCTAGGTCAGGTTAGCTTGGGCAGAGGTTTGTCCAAAGCCAGAATTCACAGGTTAGACCTGGGCCCAAATCTAGCTCAATTCCAGCTTATTGGTTTTCAAGGTTTTGGGCACAATCAGTATGCAGTTCCTTGGATGGAGAATTGTTTCCCGCAGAACCAATGACCCATGACATGGGCATTCCCTCAGGTGTTAGGCCCAAGCCCATAATAATTGTTAATTGGGGTGCATTTTAGGCCAAGTCCTGATGAGATTGGCCTAAAGCCTTGGCCAGAATTCATTTTAAGCAAGTTTCCGTTGGAGCTGGGCCCAGTCATTGTATCCTTACCATTCTGTTTCATATGGTTCTTCCAACACAGACCCAGCATATGAAAGCTTCAGTTCTTTTACATCTTATGCAATTTGCTAGGAGACTTTTGCTTGATCACTTGGATTAAAGTAATAGTACAAGATATTTAAAATGGTAATGGGTCTTAAGTTTCTTATGGTCATTGTTCATTTATGTTAGAGCTTTCCAAGGAAAGGAAGAGAAAGTAGAATTGAGATCTTCTATAGGTAATTCAGACCAGATCTTTTAGTCAAAAGTGATCAATGGAATTGTTAGCACTGTTTGGTTTTGTCCAGGAACCTATGATCATTTTCCCTTTGTCATACCCATTAAATCATGCTTGCCATGGAAAGATCATGGGTGCCTGTCCATATTACCTGCCCTTTTGTGCTGATTCCATTTTAACAATGCCTGATTTTGTCCGCTTTATCTTTTTTTCTTTCTCTAGAAGGGCCACCAATCCCACTCCTTAGGAGAGAGGGAAGATCTTTTTATAAAGAATTGTAAGGGTATTGGTTTTTACTTTTTGGAGACCAATCCCACTCTTTTGGAGAAAGATATCTTGCTTGACTGTTGAATATATGATTTTATCTTGTTTCTGATGGACCTGGGTCATGTGAACTTGTCTTGATGACACACTTCTACAGATGATATCTGTTATTGAATGAATTCCACAAAAAAAAAGTCCAAATTTTTTGCCTCATGGGATATTTCCATAATTTCCATTACACTGATTCATCAACCAAACAGGCTTCGCATAGCAGGAAGGGATGATATTGACTCAGTTTGGTTTGATTTTGGGAAGACCCAGGAAAGAATATTTCTAGTCATTGACATTGACTAGCTTTTCAAGTGCACTAGTCGTGATACTAATCCGACCATAAGTCACTGTTAGACTGAGGCAGAAAATCTAGGGGTTAAGATGATTTAATTAAAGTTTTATTTGGTCTCTACTCCTAATCCTTCTCATACTCTCTCATCACTACATTTGCATGCATACAGGTAGGCCCCACACAAGCTGGGGCTTACTTCCAAGAAGGCAAACCTGGATTTTAAAGCACCCCTTCGAAAACCAAGTCTGAACTGTACGTGGAACTCGAATTGGAGCAAGAAAATATTCGTGCAAGAGAGGTTTCATTACTAAATCACTATCCCATTAACATTTACTTAGTGAAAGAAAGTTCTTTTGATCAGAGAGAGAGAGAGAGAACAGCAAGAATTTAATCATTCATCTTCATCTTCTTCTTCATCTTCATATTCATATTCATCGTCATCGTCTTCTTCATCTTCGTCTTCATCGTCATCTTCATCGCCGTCGTCATCATCTTCATCTTCATTGTCTTCGTCATTGTCATCCTCATCTTTATCTTCATCCTCATTGTCTCTTGTTTGAGCTCTTCCCATCTCTTTGGCCAACTCCCTCTCCTGAAATGGACAGAAGTTGCAAGTCAATAACTGGGCACACAACATAAATTATTTTTAAAAAAAAGCCATCTGCAGATTGCTTACACAATTAAGCCCGTGATGCTCTAAGATCTGTTGACATGCAGCCAGCTTTTCAATCAGCTCATCCTGCTACACAAATCTATGAAATAAGAAAAAAATGCCATACATAAACAAAGGGATAATGGCAAGGGAAGAAACTATCTTTAAGGGCGTGTTTGTTTCATGTAATTGAATTGCTAGGAATTATAAGACTTTGTATTTCTATAAGTTGTGAAAAGTTAATAATCAAACAGGAATATCCAAAAATCACCAATAAATAACCTCCCCTTAGATGCAAAATGAATCAAGGGAAGAGGAAAAATGAATACCTAGCTATCACCCTAGTAATTCAAATTCTAGGAAAGTCAGTCTCTCATCAACATCACTCACTACTTTATATCCTTCCACTTTCACCTTATATCCTTCGCCCTTTAGCTCTTGGTAGTAATCCTTATGTGGGGTTCATTTAACCATGAATTTCTATGTTTCTATGCAAACAAACAGGCCTGTAGTGTAATGACTCACATGAGACAATTGAGAGGTGGATGGTGGTGACTTGTGCACATTGCTCACATGGTGAAGGCCTGGCTGTCCCTATAAGATAAAAAAGAAAAAAATCAAGTGTAACATCTTCCAAGAGAAAAATTAAATAATGAATGAGTGATTCTAAAGAAAAGATGTGGTACCTTTGGTTGACGGGTCCATGACTTATTCAGTGGAGTTTGAGGCCTTGAAGCTTGAGCATACCATTCCTTATAGTTGTTTAACCTCTGGTTGAGGAACTCACTTTCTGGCCTCAGATGAGCCCTTAACTGAATGTACTCTTCATCCCCCAAGCGAACTGGATATTTTATCTCAGGATCACATGGAACACTGAGATCCTTCCCGAACTGAGTTCGCACCCTCTCACCCAGATACCATTCAAACTCATTGGCACACCGAAAGATGACGCGATGGGCACATAAAAATGAAGCATGAACTGCTTCAGGTACAGTCGCAAACACACTTTGGCAATACGGATCAGCTAGGAACTAATAGAATGACAAAAGATGAATTGCAATGCTATAAACAGGGGGAAAGTAAAGACACAGTAAAGACAAGCTTATGAACCTGTTGGCGCTTCATAGAGTCCAGCTGGGATCCAATGGCATTAAAGCAATTAGGGGGTAGAGTTTGTGCTCTTGCCAAAGGGGCCCATTTTGTCATACAAGGGAATGCAGGCGCCGCAGTCTCAAGGAGTGGAAATTGATCAGGAAAATGCTCATAAAACCAACACTGCATGTTAAGGCAACAGCCAGAAGTTAAGCATTAAAAAGAGAATGGAAATACAAGTTTCTTGAGTTACCTTCAAGGTCACAGCCAAGCCGCCAACTGAAACATTTTTTGTTGAAGGACGGTTCGCTCTTCGTAATGAGTGGAGGAGGTGTGCATATGCAGCCCCGCCCCAGTCATACTTGTTCTGCGGAAACTCAACAAGCAGTTCTAGGTACCCAACATGCACACAATCACTGCCATTGCACAGAATGACTCCACCAAGCAAAGCCAAAATAAATGCACGTGCGTGCTGCAACCTCTCCTTATCTGTCTTGATGATACCGCTCTGGAAATTCTCGATGATCCAACGGATATACAGAGTGTTACAGCGACGACGAGGAAGATCACCAATCAGTTCACGAATACGATTGTCATCTGGGATTTTGTTGTATGTAACTGGGCTCCCATCCATTGGGAGCCCAGTCAACATGAAGAAATCCATTGGTGTAATTGTGGCCTCACCAAATGGAAGGTGGAAAGTGTTTGTTTCCCCTTTCCACCTCTCAACGATAGCTCGGAGGAAATTTCCACTAGTTCTCATAGGTGGGATTTTCATAAAGTGACCAAATGGACTCTGATTAATTAAATCACGAACAGTGAGGTCCATCACCTCCCACCATGAATAAATACGACTCCACATTTGTCGGTAACGATAATGTGGAAGATCCTGTCAAAGAAGAAAGATAATGAGTAAATGTATGGCCAACTGCAAGAAATGAAACAAATGCAAAACAATGAGACAGGGAGGAGAAAGAAAATGAAAGAAAGGGACATTCTCCCTGCAGTTCTTTTTTCAACAAGGAACATCTTCCCCTATAAAATTTTCTCAGATTAATGATAAACAATTAAATCATTGTATCAATCGTTAGAGGATTTATGATACACAATTTGGAAACAAATAAGTTAAAATTGATCTATCATGCAGTCTCTAATGATTGATACAATGAGGCATCCTAATCTTCTAGGACCAACACAAATATTGTACCCCACAGTCCTATATAAATTACATGTGTTATGTGAACAGTAACTTCTGGAAAAGAAGTAAATAGTTGTAAAGAAGAAAACGAAGCAATGCATGTTGAAAGATATAGGACTCGCCTCATAATTTAACTGTCTTTCTCCCCGCAGAGCAGTATAATTTGGATCTGTTGATTCAAAGGGGCAAGCATCTGCTGAGAAAACCAACTTTTTATTGTTATTCCCAGCAATAGATCTCCATGATCTTAAAATGTCAACCTATATGATGTAAGTTAAGGATACACAAATTTGGAACTTTGGTAGGCATTAATAAAAGAAAATATTTATATGAACTCACATTTTGTCTTACCAGGCTGTCCGGATTGCATTTGATTTCTTACTTCAGAATTATTACGCCGACAAGTGTTGGTGTTTTTGGCAAAATTTCTTTCTTTTCCCTGTTCTTTCTCTTGATAAGAACTGCATTCATCCTCCCCCATTGGAGCTTCTTCCTTCAAACACCCAGTTTTACCAAACACTTTGACATCAAATTTTGAGTTGCCTAGATATACAAAGACCAAAAAATCTCCCATCTGTATCAAATTTTCTTTTGCAAATTCTGCCCACCCATTTTGGAAAAATAGAGCATTGTTAACTGTTTTAACCTTTACATGCCAAACTTTCCTAGTAGAGCTTCTAAGCATAAATTCATTACGTATCTCGCTGTTGAATTGCTTAACAAAAGCTGGCGGAATCCGCTAAGCAAAACAGGATAGCTCAATCAGCACATGGTGAAAGATAATTACTAATAAAAAAACAAAAAACAGCAATGAAAATACACAAAGCAATATATATGAACCCATGGGTTAGCTTTCTGATGTAGAAAAGGGATCCAAAGAGAACCCCTAACATGTGCCTAGTTAAAATTTTAAAAAGTTCTCATTATATTGAAAAGAATTCCACTACAACTGAAGTATAAATAGGGAAACCAGGCTGGTTCAGTTACTTGTGGCTCTACAATCAAAGAATGAGCATGCTCATGGTTCCACTTCCAAGTGGCAAGCGATCCTCATGCTTCTGAAGTGTTATTTCCAAGTAATCAAGCCAAGAATGTATCAAAATAACAATTGTAAATTAAGATGCAATCAACACCCTAGTTATTTAAACGATGCCTGATAGCTCAAATAGACCTGCAAAATAGCTCAGTGCAGGAAAAAACATATAATACCTCAAACCATGAAAAAAGCTAGGTATAATATCATATCAGGTATAGGATGATGATAGATTATCACAAACCATTATCATAGGACGATCAACACCTAGCTCAAACAATTGCTTGGCTCACAATAGCACTCATGTAGCATGAGTCATAGTTCTATACTCTTCATTCAACAATTGACAATAAATACAAAGTGCTTCTTGCTCATGACTAGATTACCACACTATCACATCATACTGTGAGAGAACTATGTTTTACATTGTGTAAAATCTCTATGCTGGAGGACGAAGCATCTCTTAACCAAATGTGATAAGGGAGAATTATTGGAATATGATTGCTGTAACCAGAGATGAGTATTGTAAATTTTGTGATTGATATGGGATAGTGCTCCAAAGATGAGGAAAACTCTATACATGGGGAAGTGCATACCGATCAAAAATATATAAAAAAAGGTATGTGCACGTCTCATTAAGAACCATCCCAGAAAGGGGTCCTACATGACCACACCTCTCTCATGCTTGTAAAGTATAATATTGGCATGGAAATATGATGGCAAAGCAGCCAATCAGTTTCTAAATAGTCTTCTTGCCATAGAACAGTAACCAGATCTGAAGAGGTAAACTGCTATTTCCCTGTAAAACTGTTGCAGGCAGTTCATGCTACTGATCTGCTTCTGAATAACCATTTGGACATATATCTGCATCCCATCTCAGGTCAATTATGCATTTCCCATCTCAGGTCCTGATTAGCATCAGAATAAGACCATGGATTTCAGCGCACGGTTTATGCTTCTTCCACTGCATCAATCTGATTGTGTGCACAGAGCTTCACATCAGGATCTACTTCCTCCTGATTTCTCATGCAACTGATCATCGGTATGCTTGATCAGAAGATCGACTGCAAAATGCCATCTATCGAAACGTGCATGTGCACAGATCTGTTGCATCTTCAGGACTATCTGCTACCCTGTTCTACTGATCAATAGATTTTGTGCAACTCCAAGAGGGACTAATTAGTTAATAACCAAGACAATCGGAGAAGGCTTGGTTTTTGGCTTTTTGAGCAGTTTCTCACAGAACAGAGGGAAAACCATTCCACTTTCTAATATTCCAGATCCTTTGCTTTGTTTTTCATTGATGGTCATAGGATATGGTTAATAATCTCAGTCATCTGATCTATATGATTTCTGGTTGTTTTTTTCTTTTCCCAACTATGAATTGGTTAGCTCTAATAAGCATCAGTCCATAAGAAGAAAATATCATGTAGGTAGAATTCCTAAGGTCCTAGTTTAAACTTCATGAGCAATCAGATTCTTTGTCATGCCGAGAAACCCAATTTCTAGATTACAACAGCATTGCTGAATGAAAGTAATAATCATGGTGACAACATCTAAAAATATTTATTGGGTAGAAATGAAAGTTAGGCTGGTTCCAAGTTCTTACACTTAACTGACATCATACACTTCCCACCTTCATTGCTCAGCCACAATGTGGGTCATTGGAATCCATTGTTACAATGGACCACCATGCAGATAGGCCTCATTTACCCACAAGTCAATGCAATAGCTAATCCTAGTTGTTTGGTTAAGCGGTGGTCGGTGTAATTTCATTGCATTGAATTTGGAAAACATGTTTCTGAACAACCGATATTTAACCACCCATTAGGAGACCAATGTGACTTTGACTTCAGGTCAATCCAATCATCGCAGCTTTTTAGATCATGACCATCTACATTGTGGCCTGGTAGACAGCCAAGCATGATCACAAGGGGGAGGGTGTCTCGTGAGGCTTTCTATAGAATGATACATTCTAGCTTCCTATGAATAAAAAGGAAGGTGAGATAATGCAATTTCAATGGTTCAGATGATGAAAAACAAATACAATGGTCTCAAATTGCAGAATCAAATAGAAAAAAGAGTGCAGATATAAACCATTTCATAAATCATGCTAAATATAGCATAGGAGAGAGAGCAGAGAAGAATTAGCTTTTTTTTTTCTTTACCAGTTCCTGTGTATGATCTTTCAATATGACTTTGAAGAAGGAAGGCCTTCTCAATACATTCATTGAGTTCCTTGTCCTTCTTCTAGTCTTTGGCTTCCTTTCCATCTCTTGAGACAATACTTCTCTCAATTGTCACCTGCTTCAAACATGCTATGGAAGCACAACAACATCTGTCGCTCTTCTTCTTATATTTATTACATTCTTATGGTCAAACACTTATTACATGGAACCAGGATTACTACAAGTAGTAAGACGCTGGCAACGCCAGGACCCTGCTCCTAGTAGGTTTTAAGTGTGACTCTTTTGGGTTCTGAGTCCAGATCGTCTAGGCTTAGAACAATTCTCAGCTAAAGCGTGGAAATCCACAATGGGACCCACTTATTGAAAATCCGAGCCTCTCAAAATGCACTGTTTTAGTGATGGGATGCCTTCAAATGTTACTCCAACAAGAGTCGGTTCCACCGTAAGATTTGACCATTATGATTAAACATGTGATTAATAGTGTACAGTCCATTTAGATGGATGTACAGTCCATCCAACGGTCTAGTAAATTTAGATGGGTGCAAAAGCCGGGATCCATGTGAAATTTATGGGGTGTGTGTGATCTGGTCAGATGGACCATCAAGTGAGTCCCACCCCTAATGTGTAAGATGCACCCTGGGCACACCTGATAACTCCTATATGAGAGAGAGAGAGAGAGAGAGAGAGAGAGAGAGAGATATTTTATTTTATTTTTTGAAAAGAGGGATTGTGAATTCGAAATCTTCTAAATATTGAGTATAAATATTTTAATACCAGACTTGGCCCATAACCATGGCAGGATAGGTTTAATATTGCAAATTATCAATTCGGGTCACCATGGACCCCATCATGAGCCCAACCTTTTTACATCCCTAGATATTAGTATGTAATGGGCCCACCAAACCCAAATAATGAACATGTCGTCAGTTTAAAGTTTAGATCTGAGTGTAAGTGGGGCCTCCGCGTAGTACTCATATCCATTCCCAATGAAGTTTTCCGAGTCAAGGTCTAATTGGGTCTGTCTCAGTTGACGGCCAAAACATAGTGAAAATAGAGTCTATCCTGAGCCCAAGACTGTAAATCTATTAGTGGGCCAATAATGAGATCCAAGCCACTCAAAATTATTAATCCTTTTCCCATGAGCTTCATGCCAAGCTTTGCTACAATCTAATATCTACCAATCATTATCATATTGACAACATATAAAACACAAAATACAAAAGACAAAGGAATAAGTAAAATCCCATGTTTAATATCTGATCAATCTATGAAGGGTCCGACCTCCAACTCCAACTCCAACTCCAACTGGAGTGAAATTTGGCATGTGCGAATCCTACCAATAGATCAATTTTGAGCGGATTTCATCAGTGAACCCTACCAATAGATTTACTTTCATAGCCCCAGCATCACAAGTTATGTAAGTGCAGCACCCCACATTAAAACGAAAACAATCCTTAAAAATAGAAAAACAAACCACATGGAGGTGGTGTTCTTAGGACTAATTTTGGAGTCTTCTACTTAACCCTTACTATATAATCCCCAGGAACTGATTTTTTTCATTTCCAATAAAAGACAAGATAAAGATAAGGGAAATCACACTTCTTCATCTTTTTTTCCTTTTAAAGGAAAATCCTCTATCTTCACTTCTCTCCCTTTTTTATTTTCTAAATGTAACTAGTCCTTGTTAGTAAATGGTGATATAGACCCATACCAGAAAATTATCACTTTCCTCTTTGAGCTTTTAAAGGCAGTTTCTCTATCTTGGTTCTTTCCTCTTTTTTTCTCTATCTTGGTTCTTTCCTCTTTTTCTTTTCATAAACACACTCAAAAAAGAAAAAGAAAAAAAAAAGCTTCTTTTGTGGTTATGCATCATAACTCCAACGATTGATATGGAAAGTATTTGAGAATAATATTAGATAAAGGTGGTGGCCAAAATCCACTTTTTTGAAGTACAATGAGAAGAGGTGGAACCTTTGACTTCTTTTGCACATTTCCTTTTCCCTCCTCTGTTATATCAAACAAAGATTTCTATATTCACACTTGAGATGTTGATGGGGAAAAAAATCTCCACATTCGATGTGTATAGAAAAAGTATGCCTTAAATTTTGCAAGTTGCAAAATCTACTTTGTTTCGAAACATTGATTTATCTAAATTATATTAATCTAAGTTACTCTTGCATCTCTCCCTCTATCATCATTGCAAATTTAAGAAAAATTGACACTGTTTAATGGTAGGTACATATGGAGGGTGGCACTTATATAAAAAAGGTCCACGGAAAAAATAGGCACTGATTTTGCAAGGTGCTAAAATCCACATATGCTTCCAAACGTTTAATCTTCAAAGACAATTTTATTTTATAGGTACCAGTAACTTATATTAAAAGAGAATAGAATACAAACATAGAGTACAAGAAGAAAAGAAAAAAAGGGGGGAAAGAAACACAGAGGTACAAGAGTAATGTAGCCCCTCACACCACAATTATATAATAAAACCCTCCCAAGGAAAAACTTTCTCAACTCGTTACATGGCTAAAGCATCCGTCATCATGTTTGATGACCTACTCTTATGCTAAAAGCTTACATTAATAGTGGTGGATAATACCCGGATTTCATTGAAGAATAACCGAAACTTCTATGGATAAGTCTTTCGGTTCAAAACTCAACTCACTGCATTAGAAGAATCACTCTCCATATTAAAATTGCCATGGTAGTAGGGGTGTACAAAAAATCCGTCAACCTGTCAATCCGATCCGAAGGCCAACGGATTGGTGACGGATTAGAAATTGTGTAATCTGTTAACAACGAATTGGTGGCGGATTTCACCCTTAATCCGCGGATTCAATCCGATCCAATCCGGTGTCATTAAATATAAATTAAATCTATATAATAAGAAAAAAATATAAGGAGTCACTAACCTTATGAATAGAATAGGCATATAGCTCTCAATTCATGCCCCTTTAATTCAGTGGCTTCAAAATTTATGGGTTTTTTCTTCTTTATTTTTTCATGTAATGTACAATAACTGATTGAACGGATTAATCCGATCCGATCCACTCCTCCACGAATCGGATCGGATCAGATTTCAACAGTAACGGCTTGGTGACGGATTACAAATCCTTCAATCCGAAGGCAACGGATTGGTGACGGATTTGGCCCAATCTGCACCAATCCGATTCGTATACACCCCTACATGGTAGTACATCCAAAAACACCGAAGAGATTTCAAAATAGCTAAAACCTCAGCTTCATTAAAGTCACAAACCCCCCATATATTTGGAGAACATAAATAAAACGTCCCCATTCCAATTTCGAAACACCTCTCCAATACCTGCTAGTCCAGGCTTCCCTCTTGTGTGGCACCATAGAAAATTGGATTTGCGGAGAAGCTTTTCCGTGTTCCATAAAAAACGAATTCCAACCCCAAGGCAAAGGGGTTTTGGTGAAATTGCAGAAAAGTATCCACACCAAACTTGGATTTTATTGTAAAAATAAAAAAAGGTTTTCGCTTTTCATGCTTTCTTGGGCGAAAAAATGGTGGGACAAAAATGTCCTAATCTAAAATCAATTTCCATCTCTCTCTCTCTCTCTCTCTCTCTCTCTCTCTCTCATGCAAATTTCAGATGGCTTGATTCTTCCTGTTTGTAAGCGCAAATGGAGAAGTATACAACCATTTCTAGGGTTCTTAATTTAGAAGTTGACAAGTTGGACACCATCGAAGACACATAAAAAGATAAATTCTGAAACAAGCAATGAATTTTAAGGGATCATTGCCAGCTTTCCTGCCAAGGACAATTAGCCAAGACCAAGATAGAAGACTGCAACATGCAAGATTGGTCTACTGTAATTCTAGTTCTTAGACCCATGGCGATATTTGTTAACACAAAGGATGGAAACCCCATCCAATTCACAAATATCTTCCTTCTCTGATGGGTGCTCTTGGCTTTGTCAATGGCTGTGATCATCAAAAAAAATAAAAATAAAAATAAAAAAAATTAGCAATTGACTGCTTATGTGATTCAAATGGGTCCATGTTTCCCCTTTCATATTATTTGTTATAATTACATTTAATGGATCGAACTAGTTAACACATAATCCTAAACTTATCTAGCTTTTGCAAAAGAAGAGGATAGACTTTCTTCTCAGTATGTGTAGAAACTTCTAGTGGTATAGTAATGATTTTCATTGCATTCTCCTAATTGAATCACGCACTATCCGCCTGTTTGGCATCATTCATGTGCTGAAAATCATGCCTAAACTAAAAATGAAATATGCTGAGAATTATTTCTTTTGAGGATGAGTTGTGACAAGTTACGACAGAGATTATTCTCAACTAGCAAAATTAGCATAATGATGTTTGGCAACATTTTTGAATTTGAATAGTTTTCAAAAAGATTACACATTCATATTATTAATTGAAAAGAAAAAATATTCATTTTTTGTCATTTTAAAAAAATGGATTTATGGGGAGGACTTGATTGAATGAATTGTGAAAAACTTTTATACTTATTGGAAATATTCAAATCTGTATGTATTTTTTTTTTAAATGGGCAAAAAGTTTTTAAGCTTTTGAGACTTTCCCAAAAGAGTAATATGAGGTGACGTGGAGCATTAAAAAACTTGTGGAACAGGGCCTGTTTGGCATCATTCTGATAATTAAACTAAATTAAAGAGAACGGTTTTGCCTTTAATTTTGATTGTGGTTGGAATTTTGAATATTAGTTATTCTTTTTTTAAATCTTCTCTCCCCAATTATTTAACTACCTACACTATGGAAACCACTCATAACCACTCCCCCACTTCAAAAACTTTGTTCCTATCCGAACTCTAACGTTCCCTTTCTATTCAAATTCTCTTCTTTCCTTTCAACACCCGCTAGCTTTTGGATTACATAAACAAGTACTCTCATAATAGCTTTATTCTTTTGTATTTTTTCTAAAATCTATGAATTTGCTTACTGTATGAATATTTTAATTGCAATATTCAGCACGGGTTATTAAACTAGTGTTTCATTATGGGAATGACCGAAGATAAACTTGTTTGGCGTGTATATTCTCCCAAACTAGCATGTGGTCCTCCAAAGTCCAAAGGATCTATTAAGGCCCTCAATTCTCAATTGGTTGCTAAACATGTGCAGAACGGGAGTTATGCCTACATCAAATGGGGTGGGTTAGTACTGCAGTCCAAGGACTACAATCTTAAAAACCTGGTACTAAAATTCGATCGAGTACAAATTAACTCAGACCACTCAGCTGCCTTTACCAAGTTGGGTCAGGGCTGACTCAGATTAACTTTCCTTCGCCCGTCTGCAGCAGCTCAAACCTTCAAACACGTCAAAGGTTAAGAAGACAATAGTGGGGGTGTGGGGGTGGGGGAGGCGGGAAGGAAGTAAATCACTCCCTTTCATCTCCTCCTTTCTTCTCTAATGGCAATATCAATATCAATCCTCCCTTTCATCTCCTCTTTTCTTCTCTAATGGCAATATCAATATCAATCCTTCATTACCCCATTTAGGAGATGAGAAGTGAGATGGTTTTTTAGTCAATGGCAGGTTTAGATTTTGATTGATACCATGGTTATATAGTGAGAAAGAAGAGAATATTTGATTTTTTAGGGGACTTAGAGACTCAGGGCGACTCAGTCCAACTCGGAGTCATGCTCTTTCCTATAGTTTAAATGTGCAATATATGGATAGATGTGATTTAGATACCATGGTTATATAATGTAATTCAGGTTATGATGCTACACATGCTTCCGCAAAAGTTCAAATGTATCCCAATCTGTAATGGCTAGTATCACCTCGTGTGAAATCCTGTGGAAACTCCCGCATGGGGACAAATATACAAGAAGTTGGCGACTCGAATCCCCATGCGAACGTGTTTTGCCCCTCGACAGCCGTGCATTAAAAAAGTACAATGAGCTTGTCAACTTTACCAACAACATTTCAACCGCAAACAAAAAGAGCTAGAGGTTAGAAAAGAATAAATGCGCACAAATAATACCAACAAGTATGCTACAACCACTCATCCAAAGATTAAAGAGATTGCCATCCAAGAAAATAGATCAAAATCCAATAAAAGAGGGGAAAAGAAACAACAAAAACTTCTAATATACACCCAACAACATTTCATCGGCAAACAAGATTGTCGCTAATGAAGAGATCAAACTCAAAGGTAGAGAAGAATACAAGAAAAAGTACACAAATATACTGCACCCATCATCCTTTCAACAGCAAACAAAACGATAACCAATCAACCCTTCAATATTTAGATTAACGGTTGGAAAAACATACGAGCGCACAAAAGATACAGAAAGGTATATAGCTACCCATGCAAAGCTGAGAGAGAGAGAGAGAGAGAGAGAGAGAGAGAATCATATCACACTTTCCTTCTGAGCGTATAAATCCAAAATCTCCCAAAAAAGTATAAATTGAACACTTAAACCATTGATGTAAAAATTTCTAAAATCTATTGTGGTTGAGATTAAGGTTCGAGTTCCAACTGATGGTAAAGAACACTAGAGAAAATCTTCAAAGGCCGGGAAAGAAATAATAGTACACAAAATTAGGTTGTCATCCCGTCATGTTCATCATGATCAATTATTTCTCAGACAGACGGTCTCTGGCATGCACTCACTAGCTGCAAGCTAACAAAGGCCATCACTAGTGAAAAGAACAGTTCAAAGCCCACCACCTTGGGAAGGTGCCACCCTAGGCCACGCCGCAGATAGCTGCAAAAGAGTTAAACTTCAGCAAAAATGAGAAACTTGCAAATCCAATATAAGCACAAGAAATGCTTTACCAAGTGTATATATCAAAAATAAATAAATAAAGGAAAGCTTTGATCAATTTAATAGTGTATTCATTGATGTGCGACCACTGATCCACTAATCCAAAATTATTATTATAGTTCATTATGCAGCAAAGCATCAATAAGCCAACCTCAAATAGTAATCTTAAAAGGGGAGATTTTCTCCTACCGGAATCCCACATGAAAACTATGTGGGGATTTTTGGTAGGTGCCTTTAATTCAGGGTGGTCCACTTTTGTGACAGTAGAGAATGAAAATCTCACACCATCCCTTGTGCGAACTCCAGTCGGAGAAAATCTTCTCATATAAAAAATTCAGCCTTCAATACAGAATCGGTTCCACACCAGAGCCTTGGTACATCGAAGGACATCCAACATTGGGGCTCAATTTTGACATCAGGCTGCAATAGATACCGTAACTAAACCTACTCTGGAACTTTTCAGTCTACTGAGACTAAAAATCAAGCCAAAGACTTGTGTGGGTCTAAAAAGAGGCATGAAAGGAACATCTCCGCGGCCTATTGTATCAACAGCCCTTTACAAATGCAGAAGCAAAATAAGGATCATCATGTGAATACTCCAAAGTGTTTCACAGAATGGTCTATGAAGCCAACAAAAGATGAGCACAATCAAAAAGAGAGGTTTCAGGAAAATGGTATGTGCAGTCACCTGAAGCTGACAAGACAATGTTCATTATGCCAAATTATAAAGTACAGAGTATCTCAAAACAAATCTAGTTAGTATAAACAGTTGTGATCATAAATCCTGTGGTCAACCATTCAAGCGTCATTGAAAACTTAAGACTGCTCAACAAATCATTGAATTTAAATATGGAAAGTCAAAGTCAGTGTATGTCATTCAGGACCCTTGAGAATGGATCAGAAGCAGACCTTGTCATAGACGGCATGGTTGAAAGAATTCCTGCACAGATGTAGATTATAGGAATGAGAGTCCTGGGTTTGTTCTTGCGAAGCCACATCAAAGATACCAATGCAGCAAGGGACACATTCAACACCTGACGGCAAAATAGAAGACATCAGAAACAAAACAAGTATCACAAATCAACTATATGTGCCTATAAATATCAATAATTCCATTTTCTGCAAACCTAATGTTAGATGAGATTACTTGACAAAGGAGAGAACTAAACTGTCCAGTCAACAGTCCACGGAAAAACAAGCCAACCAGAAGAAAGGACAAACCAGAGAAACACCCTGGGACCCAGTAAATTCCAAGAGAAAAACGAACCATTTAAGAGGACAACAGTAGCTTTTAAAGTGACCGAAATTCAACAGTATATACTGATGCCAGAGTCAAAAACCTAAGAGGATGATATCACAATTCACAGCACACAAAAAGATGAAGCTGAACTGACCACAACGCCTTCAGCATTTAATACATGTTTCAAATATTCCATTGTTTGACCACAACTTGTAAGGGTGACCTTGTCAAGTACCAACTCCACAAATTGGTGCAGACTGAATTACGAATCAAAAAAAAAAAAAAAAAATTACTCCAACTCGCTCAAGAGAACAAGAGATAAAGGAGAAGAAAGGAACCAGATTAGCATTTGCTTCAATGCCTTGCAGGATGTATTCCCATGTAAATTCTAATCCTCTGGCACCTACCCAGAGAGGTGCCAGCCTATGAAGAACAGAATCAGCAAAAGCCCAACCTGCAAACAATAAAGAAAAGACATCATTAGGGATCAGAGGGACAAAATTCACTACCAAAGCTACATTAGCTTACCATTTATCTTTTCTACCATACAAAACATGTCCATCAAAGGGACACATTGTACACATTATGATAAGACATACAATGATACAAATGGGCTCTATAAAGAAACTACATATGATTATGAAGGCATCTAAAGTTTCTGAAATATATAAATCCAATGCAAACGTACGCGAAATAAAAAACGGAAATTGAAATGCCTATTACTGTTTCAAAGCGACAAGAATGAATTGGAGCACATCTTAGAGCTTGCAAGTATCTTAAACAGTTGGATGAGACCAAAAAGATATAGCTCAGCTATGGAGGAGGGCTTGCTTCATGATTGAGCTCTTGGTGCCACTCGGACCTGTTTTCATCTTATTAATTCTGCAAAAGACAGAAGAACTCATTCTATCTAGTCCTCTGGATCACCATATCCAGAGAATTAGCATACTAGCTCTCACTAGCCTTCTCCATCTCTCAGGTTTATGGGGCTCAAATGGATTATATTCAACTGTTCTAGGTCAGCTAGGGCCTAGGACTTGATCATCCTCATCCATTGTAACCGAAGATCGAATTGGTACGCAAAGGTTCTTCCTTCTTCTCCTAATGAATGTAAGCAGGATTTCAATATAAATTTACTATTACAATTATCTTTCTAATTATTTTGCTTTTATCACTTAAATTATGGGCAAATTAGGTCATTTTTTTTATTTTACACCAAACTGAGTTACGACGACCAGGGTTAAGACATTTACCGATGAATCAAAGGCTAAGATTGCATTTATGGGATCCTTTTGTTCCAAACACTATATAAACACCCAAGCCTTTTTTTTCAAGAAATTGCCCTCTCCATGGAGCCCATCTGGATGCATGACTATCAAGGGAGGCACAGTTATGGAAAGGTTTGAAAATAGATGAGACGAATACAAGATATAAGGCCAATCAAATGATCCTAGCCCCTAGTTTTTAAGTCCTCAAAGTTTAATGGCTACAAAATGTGCAATTCTTTTTAAATAAAATCCAACACTGCATAATGTCTAGGACACTGTAAAATTTGGGCTTCTGCATATTCAAGAGGGGCCGGTGTTTGTGAAAGAATTGGATTGATTAAAGGTGAGCCCCAAGTATAAAAATTCAGAAAGGAGCATTCCAAAAGTGGGCTATATTTATAAATTTTCTTCAGAACACCCCACCATTATTTGCAACCCCATTTTTGTTTTTATTTATGAGGCCCACCTATGATCAATCCAATCCCTTCAAACAAACCTAACCCTTGAATTGCGACATCTTTAATTTTACATTGATCCAGGTATTACTCAGTTGGATTTTATCACAATAAATTTGCATGAAACCATTGAACTTTGAGGATCTAAAACTAAGGGTCAAGATCATTCCATTGGACTGACATTGCACCCACCCACAATCCACATCCTAATCTATCACTGCCCCCATACTGAGTAGGCCTCATAAAAGGCAGGCATTTTTAATGAAAGAATGCACAAGGCTATGTCACATCTCTCATCCCAAACCTTCACATTCATGACCCACCGCACCCACCTCATCAATTAGTACTCGGCCATATTTTCCACTAATTTGAATTTTGCGTACCTTGATTGATTATGCAAAAAGGCAAACAAAAATCTCATCTAACAGCTAAGAATTTTCAAATTTCGGCACACTTAAAATAGAGGTTAAAATGATCAATAGGCCCTTTTGCACACACCTACATGATAGGTCGGTAGACCTTGCCATCCACCACCCATGTGAAATGAAAACATAAGGTCCACCAAGCTGGGCAAGGTATAAAGGGGACCATATGGATGGGGGCCGTGTAAAATTTCATCCTTTTCCAGTCACCCTAAGGTTGTCATTCAGCCACTAACATTTCAACGGATGAAATGAATTGTGACTAGCTCACAAGGCTAGAGATCTTGGATCAGATTGAAACTTCAACATGCCCGACTATTTACATGGTCCCTATCAAAGACAGAGACATGATATGGAATTTGAAGAATGAATTCGATGTTCCTCCTTTGAGGGTCTTGATCTATTATATAGATGTTGTGATACAAGATCTGTTTATTTACAGTGATTGCAGCAATTATCTAACTAATTAGATCTCCTAATAAGGTAACACAATACATTACATAGCTGTACACGGTTGGGTGCTTTTGACCAAGTTAACGTCTGTAAATGGGCCAAATTGTAAGTGGGCTGTGACCCACTTAACAGTCCCTTCATATCCAAATCACTCAAGTGAGCCTCATACTTGCATCTCACGTAAGTTTGCATCTAATTATAAAATCTTCGCATCTTGTGTGCGCTTATGTATTTCATAAGTACAAAACAGTCCCTGATTTTTTGTAAAATGATTAATCAGTCCCAAAATATCTCTCGCCAAAGATAAGGATTATTTTCCAGTTACCCACCTACCCACTAGGGGAAGGGCATAGGGGGGCCAACAGTCCATTGGGGACCAAGCAAAAGAAAAGAAAAAGGGAGGATGGAACTTCCAGCCCTGAGGTTTTTTTACTACAATTCACTGACTAAGAAAGACCCCAACTAGGACAACTTGAACCCTAATAAAACTGGATGTATGAACTCATGACAGAATTGGAACAATATTGTACCTTTTAGTGAATAAGCCATAACTTCATCAACCATTGAAGAATAGTACAGCCTAGGCCTTATTCAATAGGCAATTGAATATCCAACCTAACACCCCCTAAATTCACGTGACTTTCCATAATGCCTAAATTTTGCCTGTCTCTGATAAACATAGGATGCACACTCTAAAAACTTCTAACATGACACGAAGAGAACAGAAGCTTCATAATTTACTCCATTTGCTATAGTCCAGTGAAGAATTAACATGTGTTCTTGCAATTGAGAAAACTGGAGGCCCATGTTGGACATCTAGATCTCTTCTTCCGTCAGATCTGATGGAAATGTGACTGGGTAGCATCATGATCTTTTTGCAAAGCCTTTATGCAAAAAGTAGGTATGATACAGGGGCATATTTACTGACACTAGTGTCTAAAACAATAGGGTGTCAATGAACAAATATTGTTTGGCAACTTAATTCATTGATAGCATGGAACAAAATATCGGTATGTAGGAACCAATATATTAGGTGTAGTCATAGTTCTAAAAATCGGAATCGTATCACAAATTGTTTGTATCCATTAATCAAATCGAATCGTGAAGCGTATTGCGAATCATAGGATTTTGATTTTTCTTATAAAATTAAAAATTAAAAAGAAACATTGTAGTTATTCATAACCCATCCATTTTTCCATTCATAGTAGTATATATACAATGACAAATAAGCGTATCATACAATCATATAAAAAACATCATGACATAGCTGTCATCTATTAATATATAATACATGATATGTTTAAATAGTTAAAGAAGGTTAAGGTGTGTGTATATATATATTTTATAATCAAAATATTAAATTGAGGATATCTCTTGAGTCTTGAAGTTAAGAAAGTGTTCATGAAGAAAAAAAAAACAAAAAAGATTGTAAAAAATGAAGATATAGTATAGGCAAGTCTCATGCGTACAATTGATCATTTTAATCAAATGCATGTTCTTTATTTATCTGTAAAACATTCCCAAAGCCGCAACAATTCTTAAGAGATTTCGTTAACTACTAAATAACCTTTTAAAAGTAAAAACCTAAAAAAAAGAAAAAAAAAAAGAGAAAAAGGTCAAAAATTATTAATATTAACTTATTGGTTGTAGCTATTTTCACTCAATCGAATCACTTGAATCGTAAGATTTGATGAACCGAATATTGAATCATAAGATTCACACCTGAATTGTAAAATTTATCATTCATCTGTAAATGGGATTCATTACATAGATACAAATCATTTTCCTTAGGATTCGGGATACGAATTGTAGGTTACTAATAACAATGGGCGTAGTGCCACATGTTATCACAACTACCAACTGTGGCAGCCTGCGGTGGCTAGAGCTACCGCTACAAAACTGTATCACCCACTATGTCTGCGGGTATAAAACCAAGCCGAATTGAACTTTTACCATATAAAACTTACTTTTACTTCTTCTCCCAAGGGCCCTTCTTAGAGTTGTTTTCTATTCTTATATGGTTACGAGACACTAAAAACACAAGATAGGAGCAACTCAAGTCTCAAGTACACTGTTTGTTTTGATTAAGTTATTATCATTTGTGTTTTAACATTAAACTTTATTTAAACATTACTTAATACATATTGATCTTGTGTTCTCAACAGTTATGTTGAATATAGAAATGCATAATAGCGATGATATCTTCATGACACTCTTTGATTATAAGCATTTTATTAGTTTCTAAGTTAGTATAACTAATGGACATGAATACATTTTAAAAATAAATCAATACTACTATTTTATAATCATAGAGCAATACATGACCTCCAGGCAATAAGGGGGCCATTACGCCCCCTATATTAGTTAGTAGTTACTATTGAAAATAAATTTTAAATTCTAACATTTTCCAATAAAAAATTTTGGATATTTCGAAAAAAATTTAGCACCTTTTCGATTCACACCACCACACTGCTACGTATCGTAGCTACCGCTACGAATCACCCGTTACAGAGAGTTTTGGCCGCCGTCCGCTATGCCTACCGCAATTACTAGTTGGATCATTAGTTAATGGCCATCCAGGAAATGAGGAACAGAACAAAGGTCTAAATAAAGTTGGGCATTGAGGGGAGAAAAATAAAAGTTGCAATTGAGGGGAAAAAAGTATAATATCTTTTTTTTATAACAAAAATAAAAATGTAAAATATCATTCTTAGAATATCCAATCTCTTTAGAATTCTAATGGAAGGAAAAGTATAAAAAAAACTAATATGATGACCGTGATTGATTCCTTTCTTCCTTTGAACTAATGATCTTAAGAAATAAAGAGGCAATATAGGAAGTTGATTTTCAAAAATAAGAAGCCAAGGTTTGCTCACCAAGTCCAACAGCTTGGAATTTATGATTTTGAGAAATGTTTCGGTGGGTCAATTGTGTTAGTGCAAAATAAAGCCCAGCAACATCTATCATCCCAATTAATGCTTTCAACAGTTCCTGAAAGAACGAAATAATCAGTTAGGACACACAATCATATGAAAATGTAGTAGCAAGGATACATCAAACTAACAATTCCTAAAAGAATGAAGATAATTAGTTAGGACATAGTCATATGAAAATGTAGAAGCAAGGGAATGCCAAACTAAGTGATAACAAGCAAGGGAAGAGTCTAAGTTTTCTTACATGAACTCAGCATGCCTTAAATGTAATTTATTTTTATTTTTAATTTTTTGAATGGTACGTAATTTATTTTTCTTGAGGCCCTAATCATATAAAATGGAACGGTTGTTAACTCTGCAAACTATCAATAAAATAAGAAAATGTTCGCACCCCCACCTTGAGACTTGCGTGCATCAGTTTTCTCTCCTCATGAAATTTCACATGCAGAGCCGTATGGTCACTCTCTTGTTGTAAACCTTAGATACAAACCCTAACCCTTTTATTCTATTTTTCTCTCTTCTTCTTCCCTTCTCCCTTTTTTTTCTCTCTCTTTCTCAGGCAAACCAGTCAAGGTGTAGAAAGGTTTGGCAGTTGGCACCATGATTGCCTGAAGCATGCTACATAAGTGCACATTTTCTCCGCAAAAAAGATATTCCTGGATCTGGAAACTTCTATGCCTAAAATGTATTTCAATTATCCTCCCTCGATGATAACAAATACCTTCACTAAATATTGTTTAAGCTCCATTATAGCAGCATTGTCATCCCAAATCACCACAATATCATCCACATACATGCAAAATTACTACACCCTGCTGTCTTCATTTCACAAACACCATATGATTTGAATTACTCCATTGGGAAATTAGCCTGCAAGTGCTAATTGCTAAAACTCAGAAACCCTGCACAAGGTGACTACTAGTTTCTATTCAACACCTTCTTCAGGGGACATATATGAAGAGGTTTACATGCTGCCACCTTCAGGGTTCAGTTGTTAGGGAGAGAAGTGCAAAGTATATCAGTTGAAAAAGGTGTTTCACGGGTTCAAGCAGTCACCTCGTGCATGGTTTGGGAGGTCTAGAGTTAAACTCTTGCAGGCTGGTTTTTGATGAATCAACTGAGATCTTATGGAGTTTGTGAACCGAAGAGAGCTGTGCTTAGTCAGTCTGTTTGTGTATATGAGGATGATAATGTGGTGATTGGGGATGTAAGTGCTATCACTGCAAAGCTCAAACAATAATTGGCAAAGATATTTGATATCAAAGAGTTAAAGGCTTTGAAATACATTTTAGTCATGGTAGTCTCAAGATCTAAGGAAGGAAACATTCTGTTGCATGTTATAGGCAATCTAAGTGCCAATCCTCTAGATATGAGAAAATTTCTGTTTACTAAAGGTATTCCAAAAGATAATAAAGTAAACTTATTTACTTGACTATCACAAGGCCAGATCTCTCACACAGTGAGTTTATTAGCAAGTACATGCATTCTCCTAAAAGATTGTCATATGGAGATAGTAAAATGAGTCTTAAGAAATATCAACTTGGAAGAGGTGTTCTTTATAGTAGTCATGAGCATCTTAACATTGTTGGTTATTCTGACACAAATTGGCCTGGTTCTATAGATGGTCTTCACTCCACATTTTCAAATTACACCTTTGTTGAGGGTAAAGAAGTTTAGATAGAAAATGAAGAAACAGTCTGCTGTTCACTAGTTGCACATTCAAGTGCTAAAGCAAAATATCAAGCTAAAGCCCACGGTGACTTCTTCTTTTTTTTTGTGTGTGTGTGTGAGCGCGCGCACGTGCCTGCCTCTTTACATGAGATGGATTATAAACTATCCTAATCCATCATCCCTAGGGTCCTCCATATGCTGCCTAATCTACCCAAGTACGCTCCTCCTTTAACCTCCATCCAAGTATGCTCTACCTTTGCCTCCACCCGAGTACACGCTACCAATGCCACTGCCTGGGGTCAATCCCTAGCACCATGGATGAGAAGGGACTCCTGTGACCATGGATCAAAATAGCGGCTACTACTCTATATCGGGTGTAGCAACCAAGACCACTGCGCTACATGGTATGTAGCACCGCTTTCATCCATAGTGGTCGCTGCGGAGTGATACTTAATTGCTACTTTCCAAAAAAATTAAAAAACATAGTAAAGCTTATTTCTTTTCTTCTTCTCTCCGAACAACATTTCTACACAATTCTTCTACCATTCTATGCTTATAAAAAATAAAAAATAAAAAGAACTCGACAATTTGAAGCCAATACAAAGAGTTCCTCTCAAGGGCTCTTCTCTAGGTATATCCTAACAAGCAGCCCCTTTGGTAAAGGTGTTCTTTTCTCTACTGTCAATAAAAATACATTGTTTATTTTGATGAAAGTTAATTTATTGTTTGGTTTGAACTTTAAACTTTATTTAAGCATTATTTTATAATTTATATATCCTTTGTTATGTATAGTTGTGCTAAATTGCTTATTTGAACTATGAATTTAGAAATGCGTGATAGTATAGACAAGCATCATACGGACAATCGAAAATAGATTCATGAAGAAAAAAAACCAAAATAGATTAAAAAGAAGAGGAAGAAGATATAGACAAGCATCATACGGACAATCGAACGCTTTAATTAAATGCATTTTCTTATTCGTCTTTAAAACTTCATCAAAGCCGCCAAAAATTCTTAGAAGGTTTTGTTAACTATTAAATAACCTTTTAAAAATAAAAGCGATAAAAGAAAGAAAGAATAAAGAAAGAATAAAGGTAAAAAATTAATAATATTAACTTATTGGATGTAGCTATTCTCGCTTGGCCGAATCACTTGAATCGTAAGATTTGATGAAACAAGTATCGAATCGTAGGATTCACACCAGAATCATACAATTCATTTATGAATGGGATTCATTGCATAGATACGAATCGTTTTCCTTAATATTCGGGATACAAATCGTAGAATTCTGATCACTATGGCTCTTATATCTAATTATCTCTGAGGCAGTTTCTTTGTTCTTTAATTGACTGTTATGTGTTATATCACATCAATTTATTTGCAAGATATTCAATCTTTGAAGTTTTCACTTTCTTTATTGGTAAACTATACTTGTTGGGTTTAGGAAGATTATCTCTCTGAATATTGGAATTATTCTTCCCTTGTCTGAAATATATCGTTGCCATTTTTCAGGTATCCTTTTGATGCCGGTTGGATATCTGAAACAGTCTATTTGGTACTGTTGGATTATTATATTTCTTTAAAGATGGATAAAACATAAAACTGACCTCATCTCTGCAAGTTCAATGGCAAGAATTACAACTTGGAGTCTTTCCAATACAAGCATTTTGATGAAGGCAAGGATCTGGCTAGTTATTAAATGGGGCTAAAACTGTTTCAGAGAGATGGAGACGGCTTACCAAGGGCATCTGCATGTTTCAGTTGTATAGGAATCGAGTAGTGAAAGATGAGAATAAACTTGCAAACTCCAATT
Organism: Persea americana; assembly: GCA_029852735.1. Taxonomy (NCBI): domain Eukaryota; kingdom Viridiplantae; phylum Streptophyta; class Magnoliopsida; order Laurales; family Lauraceae; genus Persea; species Persea americana. The sequence continues at coordinate 54,295,163 of CM056813.1, read as the reverse complement.
TATCAGACATCTCTGAAAAAGCAAATACCCTGGCGAACTATAGAGATCAACAGGGCAGTTCTTTATTCGATAGCAAAACCAGATCATTGACGGTTTTCCACCCACCATGGTACCATCCATTACCTTGATGGATGATTGTTTTTTCCTACGCATATCCTGTATAGTTAGTTCTTTAAATTTAAGAAAGCAACACCAACTTGATCTTGCTAATTGGGAAGTCAGGTGATCAACTGGGGTCTACTTCTTGAAAGCCTCAGGAACAATGATGTTCTGCCATTCAAGTGCAACACATTATAATTTCCCATAAACAATCTATTCATCTTAACAAACATTTGAAACAACAACAAAGATTTTAAAAAACATTGATTTGACCATTATCATCTACCTGGAGTTGGCTTTCAATTAAATTAATTTAATGGAATAAATATTATTGTTAAGTCATCTTTTCATACAATACAACATAGTTGGGGCAACTGACAAGGCTTAGTTGATGACGATGATGATGATGATGGAAAAAGGTTCATTTAGTTGAAAAACTATTACACTTAACCTTAAACACAATAACCAAGATGCAAAAAATCAAGCATTCATTTCAAGGAGTTGAAAAACTATTACGCTTAACCTTAAACACAATAACCAAGATGCAAAAAATCAAGCATTCATTTCAAGTAAATCAAGAGCTTCACTTAAAGAAAAACATACAACAGAAAGATACCTGATATGGGTCAAAAATGTCGTTCTCGGGTACTTTCAGAAATGTTGCAAGGCAAACAAGCTGCCAGCATAGACAAATAACACAAAACAAAAAAGGTCTGTGAAAACTACAAGGAAAAGAAATAATTGCACAAACTCAAATATAGAATGGACACCTACATGTAAGCCAATCCTAAAAATAAACTTAGGCGGTGGAGGTTTTTCAGAAGCAAAAATTTCATAATAAATGCGTCTTCAAATGTTTACTAAATAAGAATGCATGGAATACTGGACAAAATAATACTTGACCAGAAAGTTCCAGACTTCCTATTGAGATCTTAAAATTTACTAAATTAAGAAGCAAGGATAAAACCCTCTAATTCAGGGGATTGACAAGTAAGAACCTAGTTAGTTATTTCTTGTCGTGGGGGGAGTGGGGTGGGGGAGGGGTACCAAGAGGGTCTGACTTCTTATATTCAGACAACACTTAATTCAAGGTTTTCTTTCAGTCAATCAAATCTGTCATCAGTTACATCCTATCCTAACATGCTTCTACATTTAACCAATTATACAATCAATTGAAGAAAAAGAAGCAATAGATACTGTCACCTACAACATGATTAGATAAAATAAAAAATCTTCTTCTCAGACCATGTGTGTGATTGCATCAATATGCATATAGCATAAACAGATCATAACATAGTAAATAAAATAAATTAAGTACACATAAAGAAAAAGTATAAATATGAAATCTGATTGCATAAATATAGAGAGAGAGGGGAGGGGGTGGCGGCCCCAAAATTCAGTCATGTTCCTGGTAACTGCATCCTTTACACATAACCCAGATCAATTATATGACCCATTTACTGCAAACTGAACTAGGTGAAACTGGGCAAGCTTCAAAATTCTGTCTTCTCTCTGATTTGTATATTATGATTCAATCTCTCAAAGAAACAAGTAAACTTTGACCTCACAAGATTTTAACTTCTAATCTCTTAGTTAGAAACAAACATGCATTAAAGATTATCTTGCCGCAAAGTAAAATGGGTGTAAAAAAGGAATTCCATTGGAGGTATGGAATATTGCTCAATTTTCATTGAACATTGGACTACGCATTAGAAGATTCAGAATCATCCCGCATAATAGAGACAATCAACAAATACCAAATGTTTTCCTGTAACCAACGGCAGAGATCAGTTTAACAACCTTCACTAAAGCTGTCCCAAGATAAACTACAGCCGCTTTGACAGAAGTCCCAACAGTATCATACTCCGACCTGCAAATATTTATGGAATATTGGTTTAAGATTGATAACATAAAGACAACAAAGCATACAGGGTCCATAAACTGCACAAGTAACAAATAAATAGTCTGAAAACTTTTAAGAACATATGAATGCCATGTGTTTGTGTTTGAAGATTTTCAAATTTTTTATTCTGAAGTGAGAAACACAAAAAAAATTACAAGCAAGTCGCTGACCCAATATTTTCCTCATTGCATGATTATAAAGAAGTCATATGATCAAATTGACATACACCCAAAATCTTCTTCATTTACATGAGTTTTCACATTATTTTCATATTCCACTTAAACCGGTGCAGTGGTTAAGCCTCTCTGCTAGTATATGTTAAAATAGAACGGGGGGCATTTGTTCGGAGGAATTTCTGACGGGAATTCTAGGTGTTGGAAATTTCTGATAGAAATGTCAGTTTTCTTCACAGAGCATTTGAAACTCCTTGTTTGATTGCTAGAATTTCAAAAACAAACCCAGCCTTCTGAAAGGTCACTTCTGGCCTATCAAATTCTCCAAATCCCAGCATTTTGAATGCTAGGATTTACTAGATGATTTGGGAAACCTGTTTGGGAACAGTATCTATATAATTCAGAATTCTCCCCAACAGGAATTCTCTCAATTCTAGTGCATCAGATGACCACTCGCTCCACCTGGCATCTGGAGCAGCACCAAAACAGGAACTGGTTCAGTAAAAGAAGTCCTTTTTTTAACCAAATCAATACCCTAAGAGCACAATGAACGCTATTTTGGGTAGAAAAGGATCCAACCAGCCCTCTATTCTACAATTATCCAAACTCCAAAGGCCCAATCTTCATAACAATGTGCAATTCCAACTTCTCAATCAACATCAGAACATTAACATAATCGTTTAGCACAAATCCAACCTGAAAGTATCAATTAAAAGGAGTTTACAGTGACTTTGGATTATTCAAAACCAGATACCAATGAATCCAAGCTCGCAGAGCATAAAACCCGAGGGATTTAGCATTATAGGAGACCTGTAATGGTCTTTTTAGCACAAATACGACATGGAAGCATCACCAAAAGGAGTATTGAGTGAGTTTAGATGATTCAAGAAGAACCCCAGATCGGATACTGGCGAATACAATCTTCCAGCGTGAAAACATCGAATGGGTTTTAATACTGATGGCTTTTTTATGATCTTTTTAGCACAAATACGACATGGGAGCATCAAATCAAAGGAGTTTGAGTAAGTCTGGATGATTCGAGAAGAACCCCAGATCAAATAACGACGAATTCAAGCTCATAATATGCACAAATCGAATGTATTTTGTGTTTTTGAGGGATGGAAATGCGAAAGGGGTCGAGGTTCCGAACGATGGCAGATATGCGAATTAGGTGACAAGGAAGGACGGGGATTGAGGACTTACAGTGGGGTTGCAGAGTAGTAGACGGCGTGAGGGCCGAAAGTGAGGATGGCGCAGTTGAAGAAGTGGAAGATCGTCATTCTCTCTCTCTCTCTCTCTGCTTCCTCGTTCCTCTGCAGTCTGCACGCACGAGATGGGTTTATTGTTAGCGAGGTGCAGTCCCAGCAAAAGGAAGGAACTGCATAGACAGATAGGTAAGAGGCGGGTGGTGCACTGGCATGTTGATTAGGTGCCGTCCATGAATGAATTTATTAAAACTCTTCTCCTCATTTATCTAAGGATTTTGATATATTAATCCTTCTTAAATTTCATTTTTAAAATTTCACGGCCGAAATTTAGATAGATTCTAGTCAATATTTAATTTTCCCCAAAGTCCCATGATATGATGGAAGTACGCGTATATGTTAAATCCCATTATACTATGAGACTGTCCGGTGATGCCATGGCTTTATACGGCATTTTAGGAAAAAAGTTTTCTAAACGATAGAACATGAGAAATGATAGTTGGACATGTGTTTATTTTTCACAAAATACCCTTTTTCATGCTATCTGAAAAAATGAATTTGCTTGCGGGTTGCAAAAGGTGTATGATATAGAAATTGATAAATCTCATCATATTATGGGATATACTGCAAAAGATTTTATTTTTTTTTAAATGTTGACCAGAGTCAAGTGACTATGATGATATTATTTAAATTTCGGTTATGAAAATGGGATAATCGGGTATAATGATGACTATGGGGCCCAGTTATGGAACTCAGAGTGGTTCGAGATCATACGCTTCCTTTATATACTCGGGTCGTGCAAAATCTCACTTTGATCTGTTTTGGGTCCACTGTCTCATTCATCACAAGTGAAACATCGGATTGCAAACCCAAAAATAAATTGATCATTTGGGGTGTGCTTGTAGAATGTGGATATTTTAGGTACGGGTGCAAGACGAAGCAGAACTATAATGGATCCGGACCTTGATTTGTTTTCAAAGCTATTGGATTGACATCAACTAAAACTTCTAGATTGGGATCCGAAATAAGACGTGCATTAGTATAATCAGATGAAAGGGCTTGAGTGTTTTAGATAGATCGGCGGGACTATTAAGTTGTAAATGATTAAAGCTAAGGCCTTGTTTGTTTGCGGTAGATTACATAGGACTCGAATATATAGGAGTATGGTTGAACGAGCCCTGCTAAAGGATCACTAAAGAGATGAAGACCGTTGTGCGAATGATACAATGAAAGGAGCGAAGGATATTACTTATCCATATAGAAAGTGTAAAGTTTTTCTAGAACTTAAATTATTAAAGTGATAGTTGGGTATTCATTTCTCATTTCCCCTTGAATCTGTTACCATTAAAGAATAGATTAAGTGATGGTCATTTTCAAATTTTTGCCTTCGATACTTCATTTATTTTAAATTATAATAGGAATTTCTACATATTCGATTATATATGTTATGGTAGAGGTTTTTAGTTCAATTTTGATTTTTTTTTTTTCTTAATTATGATACTTAAAAATAGAGCACTCTCACTGGATTCAAACCGAGTATATGTAACTATTCTGGCCTCCGGAAAAGAAAAGTTTAATATAGGCCGAGAACATCAAAATCAAGGATTACCATTTTCTAAGTATCTTAAACGGTAAGGTCCCGAAATGCTAAATTTTAATTAGCTTAATTAATAATCAGTTAATCAACTAAGCTCGTTTATAATTTAAGAAAGTTCGATTTACTGTTAGGATCGTGTGTGTGAAGTCTTGTCAATATCCGAGTTCATTTGGGTATTGTAATAGTTCATAATTTTAGAAAAGTTCGAAGGGCTTTTCCATAATTTCGGTTTTTCGAGATTTTAGTATCCTTGGATAGATGACCTAATTTCCTGAACCTTTATCTTCATCGCAACCTGACCTGACACCTTGAATGCCCTCAAAAATCCCACCCAAGATCTAGGGGCTAAATTATAATTTCCAAAAGCCCCATCCCCTTTTCCTTTTAGGTCATGACATTTGACTCTCCACCCCACTTCACTGCAACCACGTCTTCGCTCTCCTTTTCTTCTCTCTCCCTCTCCTAAGCCCCTTGGTGGAAGTGGCCCCAAGTGAACTCGTCATCACCATCGATTGCTACCATCTTCTCTGACAAACTTTCTTCTCTCCATCCACCCAAGTTTCAGAGACTGCCCCCCTCTCTTTTACACTATGTAAGCCTTTCTCCTTGTAGCAAATAGGGTTATTGCGTGAGTAGTGTAGAGATGTGCTTTCCCGGCTCCTTAGCTCCCTTTCTTCTCATTGTGTAGGGTTTTGGGTTTCGTCATTGGTTTCTCTGAGTGAGAGTGTCGGCCGTGTGTGTGTGTGTGTGTGAGCTAGGGCTTCTTCTCCATTTTTCTTGTTTCCAACCAAAGTGGATATGCTAAATTCATGTGGATATACATGCTTTGATGTTGATTTTAGAATTGTTTCCTCCTTTTCATCATTTTTTAGCTCATTTCATGAAATTGGCTAATCACATGTTAAGTTAGGATTATGTTTGAATTGGATGAATGGAGGGTGTTTATAGTTGAGAATGGAGTGGGCTTAACTTTATTATGTTATTGTTGTCTGGTGTTGCAAAGAGGGGATGAAAATCCCCAAGACCCAGACCTAGACAGAATCCCGGTTTAGAAATTATAGTGTCCACGGTTGACTATGGAACCAAGGTTGGCTACTGCCTGGGAAGGCCACTTGACACACCCATTTCTAACATTCTACTATTTTGGGCTCGGTGACCTCACAGTCGACCGTCAATGTAGCGGGATTTTGAGGCAGCTACTATCTCATAAAATCGCCTAAACACAACATATTTTCTTCAAAACTCTACTCTTGAGCCACTGTGAGCTTCACAATCAGTCGTGGGCTAACTGTGGAAATGCCCACGGCTGATCTTGAAGACTGGGTTTTCTGAAAACCCTATTTTCCACTTTTTGACTTTGAGACTTAGATGGAAACCTTGGACACCACCTTTGAGGACTAATTAAGGACCATCGGTGAGGGATCTTGTGAGCTAACATATCCTGATGAATTGCCAGTTTCAATACACGTTATAATTTCAGTGGGACCGATCTAAGTGAGACATGAGGATATCCAATACCAAGGTACACCGATGGAATGCCACGGCCACACCCACACCCACACCCACACCCGAACTCATGTACGATGCTTCATACTGAGTCAACACTTCCTGTTTTAGAAACGGATTATAATCTACATTTGATCATCGAACTTATCATTTTCGTTTTATTGGTTTGAAGTGTCGGAACTTGGCAGCCTTGGCTTTAGGGCTTTGAGAGGACTATCAATTGGGTTTGACTTTGAATCTGATTTGATCGTCCGTTCTATCAGACGGTAGTCTCTCTCGTTTGACGAACCTATTCGCGCAGGATGAGCCAAGTCCTTCACCCTTTTTGTATTTGAGACCTTCGATTAAGGCACCCCTAAGTTGTTGTTATCTGACACAGGTGTAGCACCTCCGTGGATGGCTGTGTCGATTACTTTGACTTTGGGCAACTGATCAGATCAATATTGAACTTTGAAGCAGATGTCCACCGTTAACGTGGAGTGGATTTATAACCCCTATGATTTGATTTGGAACAAGGTTAACTACTCGATGATTCTAGTATGGGTTAACCACCCGATGTATTGACTTTGGACAGGGTTGACTACCCGATGCCGCGCTAATCACCCGAAGATCCTGGGACAGGGTTAAGTACTAGAAGTGTCATGACTTTTTATGTCACTGTGTTAGCCTATGTGGATCGCCTACATTGTTGGAGTCTGTTTTAGGACTCCGTTTTCATCGATCTTTCTTTTATCGTAATTAACATGTTCACGTTAAGTTTTTATAGCTTTGTACTTACATATCTATTATTATTTTGTATGTCTACCTGCCGCCTACATGTAATCCGATGATGCTATGCTAGGTGCATAGGTATTGAGCCGACCTATCCCAAAGAAGAGGAGGAGAAGGTGCTTCAAGCAGATCTGCCTGATGACCACGAGTTGTGTGCCGATGACTCGAGTGCCTTCACTTTTGGAGAACTAAGGCGTTTATTTTTTGGCTGAAGTTTTAGATGGCCTTTGTAATTAATACTTTTGCAGTAACTTCAAACTTTAGTTAATGTCATTACATGTTTACTCTGAAATGTTTAATTTTACCACCTGTCTAATGAGAAGCTTCCATGGTGTTCATCAGGTAATTGATTAAATATATTCACCTCACCGCGGACTTCGATCATGTGGGAACATGATTAGGGGTCATATGACTTGTTATGTTAGAAAAATGTCAACTGACCCCCAATCTCACGTTTACCCCCAAGCTTACCAGTGGGGCCGTGACATAAACAAACCACACAACCCTATATAATTTTTTTTTCTCAAGTAAGTGCTCGTACACACACTAACCCAAATCTCTCAACATCAACGCTATTGCCACAGATTGATCTCCAGTAGTTTCTATGGAATAGAGGTGCGTCATAAACTAAGCTACTAGTGGATTAGCAAATACATTTTCATTACGGCTTGAGCACAAACCTAACTACCAACTTCCCCCACTAAAGGGCTTCCATGCCCCTTCCCAACTGAGCTTGTATCTTAAGATGGGATTACCAGCTTCACTCACATGCCTAGCTAAGATGCGATGTTGATAAGTTTTTTTCATCTATTCATGGGGCTTTCAATTATAACTTCACAAATATGGTTAATGGAGATCAAAGAAAAATTATCCAATAAACCAATCCACTCTATGGGCCCCACCTTGATCATCACTTCTTTCACAATCTCATTTTCCAATGATTCGGCACCCAGCTAAATTTTATCATCATCAAACTTCTATCCATTGTTGGATTAATTTGCAAAGAACCCTAGAGATAAAAGACCACTAAACGTAATAAGACAATCTAAGACAATCTAACTGGCTGTGAAAAATAAAAAGTTTTATATGAAGATTTTATATATATAGGGATACGGTCCAGTGAGGACCGTCCTTACTCAAGTTTATGAGGACTCATCCACACCGACAAAGAGAACATCTCATCCAACGATCCTCAGCGCCCATATAAAAGGAACAACGGGAAATGAAAAAAAAAAAAAAAAGAGGGTCCAGGTTTCGTTGGAAGAAAAAAAAAAACCCAGATATGAGGGATGAGTTTGCCCCTTTGTCATGCCTTCCGCGCCCTCCATCTTCCTGCAATCTTTCTCATACTCTCTCTCCCTCGATCGGTTAGACGCACGATCTTGTCCCACTTCTTCGCATGCCCTCGCTTAATCTCGCCCTAAATCCATCGACAAATGAAAAAAGGGCCGGACGAGTTTTCTCTTAAGTCCGAGTTCGCCCCTCTTCATCACTGTCCTCGCTGCGCTCGCTACAGCGAGGTTCTCGCTGTAGCGAGCCCTGCGCTCGCTATAGCGAGCCCCCATTCCTGCCCCCATTTCTGCTTAAGGTAGACCAATCATTTTGCAAAATTCATGTTTTCAGTTGGATTGGTGGCATCTTCTTCACTAGGATCTCATTTTTATTTTGGGTGAATCCATGGCATATTCCTCATGCTAGCACATCACTCAAATACTATGGTCATCCATAATCTATCATCACTGAATAATTGAATTAAAAGGTCCTTATACATCATTTACAGGACCAGCACCAATATTGATCATCAAACCTTTTTTGTCATTAGATAAACACAAATCAGCACTTAATTATTTTTGGCTTGAAGCGTGAGAGACCAGTGTTTCAAATTAAAAATTGTAGCAACCCCACATTTCATTAGGCATAGATACTCGATGCATATTCATATGCATTTGATCGTCATTTCACATTGAGGGATTAAGAAAACAATTGCTTAAGGAGATGTTTGATGCAAGAACCTAGGAAATGTGTCTTGGTCCCAAAACTTGACATCAAACCTGGTGCACTGACGAGAAATTGGGACATTTGTGATCTCATCCCATTGAAGGGTCTACAAGCAATAGTTATAAACAACCTAGGCTATTGCTTCAAAGTGGGTACTTTTTTTTTCTTTTTTTTTTTCTAAATTGGCCTAGTGGCCAGGGAAGATTGAAGAGACCTACCCAACCGACACTTTGTGATTCCCAAAGTGGGTCAGTTTATTGTGTGGTTTGATGCATAAAAGAGCGGTGATCTGTAATTAACCCAATGAAGTTCAATTTGAATAGATGGTTTCACTTGAGATATAATAACAATCCACTGCTTCCTGACAATAAATTGATAATAATTCAGTATTACAAACTACTTCTCTGACTATCCTGTCCCAAATCAATTCTGATTACAAATTGATAGCAATGTAATGCTTACAAACTCATTGCACTTTCTTTATCATCATCCAATTTTAGCATTGCCTGGATCTTTAGCATCAATAAATCTTTTTGTTTCATTAATATGTGAACCAAGCCATAGTGCATTTCATAACACTTAAAACTGATGAAAGAAATGAAACCTGCCGCATTGTGTAGATTACCACAACACAATCAAACAGCCCACAATCTTTTTCAACATTAACAATGCAATGACATTCAACAATAAATTGTTCAACATTTAGACATGAAATCATTCACATTTTCCATCAATACAATGTCTCAAACAGTCACTCAAACCATGCCATTATAACATTTCCCTTCTTGAACAATCACTCAAAGCACATCATGTCAACACCTACTAACATTGCTTAACCTGCACATAAAAAAAAAAAAAACTATCATCAAAACAGATTTACAAGAAAACTAAAAGTGAAGAAAATACCACTACTGTATACATTGTTTAACAGAAGAAGAGGGTTGGATGGTGGGGACAGTACCATATAAATTGCTTCCCAAACACCATTAAAAAAAAAAACCCCCAAAACCCGTAATTTCAAGTTCATCATCGTAGAACCCCTAAAACCCCTAAATTGAAAACCCCAGAACACTCTGAAATGGAGTGCGGTCTGTCTCTGTGTTGCAAACTAACAATCACATTGGATGCTGCTAAAATTGGATCCATAGTATGCTGAGGGATTGCGGCATGCCCTCCCTTTCCAATTATCACTGCCTCAAATTAAGAAGCCACTCCCTGCCATAACTGGGCTAGGTCTGGAGGCCACTGTGCTAGTGGGCAAGTCAGTGGTGACATGGTGCCCAAAAATAGCTTCAACGTTTTCCAAGACTCCAGCTTCTACCATTTTCTTTGCACCACCACCTCAAATCAAACAAAACTCAAATCATACACAGAAAGAAAAACCATGTAACAGGACATCAAACATCAGACGTGGGACAAAAAAAATAGCAAACATAGAGAGGCAGGGAGGGAGGGAGAGAGGGCTCGATGCCTATGGGTTTTACCAGGGAGGGAAAGGTGTTTATTAGACCTGGATGGCGCTGTGGAAGATGCCTCCAAATCGCGTCCTTGAAGATCATGTTGATTTGGACGATGGTGATGTCGCCTTGGCGAAGGCACTGTTCAAGACAAGGCTAGAGGGAGTTGTGCAACGGAGGGACGAGATGAGCAAGAGGGAGTTGTGCGATGGAGAGAGGAGTCGAGCGAGAGGGAGGAGGCTCTGTTGTGCAACGGAGAAACGAGAGAGAGAAGAGAGGGTTTAAGAAGGAGGTGGACGACATGAATAGATTTGGGGCTTCTTCCGATTTGAGCTTCTCTCTCATCATTTTCATTTCCCTCCTTTAGTTATATAGGAGACATGAGAACCGTTGGATCAGTATGCTAATCGGACGGCCCTGAATGGTCCTTACATAAAACTCTAAGGATGGTCCTCACTGGACCGTCTCCCATATATATATATATAAATATATACATATGAGGAATGTTCATATGCATCTTTCCCTCACCATAAGGTGAGGGATACTTCCCTTTTTGCACATGAAAATAAAGAAGTGTACCTCACCCTATGAATTTAAAAAGTACATTTTGTGCTTGAAAATATCAAAAAATGAGAGTATCCCTCACCCTATGATAAGGGAAAGATATATGTGAATATTTCCTATATATATATATATATATATACATATATATTAAGAAGAGGAGTAAAAGAGCAGTCTACATCACCAAACATGTTCACTCCTGTTTTCCACTCCTTTTATCATCAATCAAGTGCAAGCAAACATACCCAACTAATTTGGTAATTTAATACTATTACCAGTTAATGGCAAGCCAGATAATGACATGTTCAAAGGTATAAAACCCGCCCTCCTCAATAGGCAACCGAAATTCAAAGCAAACTGGGTCCTCCAGTTGGTGTCTCCAGCATGTGATAGGAATGGATTTGATCACATCAGGGGAGGCCCCACATACCGTCCAATCATGTGATAATAAAAACAAGACAGGTCAAGAATATAAATAGCTGTCACATTTCGCCAGATGCCATCGTTCATTGCTTCCACAATTTGTCCAAACCCCAAACAAAGTCACAATTCCCACCCGTCTACAACAAGATTACCACTAACCAAACATTCCACTTCAACGTCACTCTTAATAATATCTTTTGCTGCCGAGACCGAAATAACCTCCTTGAGAATGAGTCACTTCAAACTTGGTCCAACCAAGAAAGTACCCTCTCTAGATCAAGTCTAGGCCTGATGGATAAGGTCTCAGATCCATTTCATGCGCAAAAGAATATGGAAGGAAATGGCAAACTTACATATGGTGAGGGGTTTTAACTCCAAGGGGTTGTTTGAGTTGTAAGGATCACGATTTATCTTTCTTCCAAAATTAGAAGTTTTGCAATCAATCCCTAGTACCTTTTTTTAGGAACCAAAGGATGAGTCCACTTGTGCTACCACCTAAGGCCCACAGGGGTTTAACTCGGCTTCTCTTTGCTTCCGGAGGGATTAGTGTAGCCCATATAATTGGTTAGCAAAAAAAAGAAAGAAAGGAAGGTGATTATAGCATTAATTTCGCCCACACTTCTTTTGTTGGTGTGGTGATGAGCCATTGACCACATGAATTGAAAGAGGGAGCTGCAAATTGATTAACCACATGAATTGATTATCCAAAATGTGACATACTATGACATGGAATCGTTGCTCACGCGGTGTTACTCATAGTAGAATAGGGTTCCTCTGAAGGTCTTGATTTACGGTGGCTTTAAATGGACTAATAACAATCCACCACATCACTATGGGACAGCAACCCCACGTAAATGGTAGGTTACCCCAAGGCCATGTGACCGATCATAATAGGACACTCATGATTACCATGAGGTAAATTCATCACAGGATTTGGACTCCTCGTAATATTTATTTTATACTCAATCAGACAATTAGATCCACTCCTTTTGTATTAAAATTTAAGTATGGAAAAAATTGAAGGTACGAAATTCATCATACATTGCCCGTATCATCTACATGTGGGTCCCACAATAGAGTAAAGGCTAGGCCATCAACTTTCAATCCACGTCACCTGAACCCAAGCACTTAACCCCAGTTGCTCGACCCAACTCCCACTCTCATTTCTTTCCACACCGCAACAGAGAACCACCCTTCTCTCCACTCCTTCCTCTTCTCCTCCTCCACAGACTCCTCCAAAGCCCCATGTTATCGGCCGAAATCCAACCGTTCCATCGCCTAACCGATAACACGACCCGCCACCGAACCACCGAAAACGTGATCGTAGCGGTCAGGGCCGATAACGAGATCTCGAGGACCGCTCTCGCTTGGGCACTCGCCCACGTCGTCCGGCCAGGCGACAGCATTACAATCCTCGCCGTCGTACCCGGCCAGAGCAGGGGTAATTCAGTAATTCCGCCACCTTTTGAGGGTAATTTGCGGAATTCGGATCTGATCTTGGGTTTTGGCGACGTTGTAGGTAAAAAGCTGTGGATTTTACCGAGATTTGCCGGAGACTGCGCGAGCCGGCACCGGAAAAGCTCTCCGGATCGGAGATGCCAGATATCGGAGTCGTGCTCTCAGATGGTGCTGCAGTTTCATGGCATCTGTGATCCGAATCAGGTCAGTTGTTGAAATGACGTAAATGCCCTTCTCGGTTTCGCATGGTGGTTGGTTGACCAGAGGTGTTTTGGTCATTATCATTGTTTTTGTCTTTTCTACCGTTTTCTGTCTCCGATCTTGAAATTCTTACGGATCGGCCGACACGACCGATATCGGCTCTAGTCTGAAAGGTATTTCCGATTCTGTTGAAACGGATAAGGAAAGGATTGGGCAGTGAATGTTGGTGGCAGAGTACTTTGACTGGGCTGGAATGAGGGATCCTTTTTGGGACAAAAACTATTAATTATCAGTGGGACCCACCTGTGAGATCAAAGTCTTTAAATAACTTGGGATTTTTATGGATTATAAGATAGTACCTCCTGTACTTCATTTTAAGGGCAAATGACAAAATATATGAAAATGCCAATGTAGTTAGGGTTGTAAACGGGCATCCGATTATCCGATTATTCAAAAAATTTTATCAGCAAAAAATTGAGTCTTGAGCTTATTTTTATTTTCGATTCATAAATGGGTCTGGAACCCAATTTAGGCTCCGATTGATAAACGGGTCTAGTTCTAAGTCCGCATAGATTTCGACCGGTAGATACGGAATATGAACTTTTGATATTGCAAATTGTACCTCAAAATCAACTTTTTCTTAGACATTTTTATGGATAATATTGGAGGTAATAAATTTGATAAAGTGTTATAATTTGAATGATATGCTTATTTTAAAAAAAATGAAGAATAAAGAGAGATTAAAATTGATTTTGGAACTATATTCCAACCCTCTAGGTGGACCCGGTTCCTGGTTTTCTTATCAGAATCGGGTCTGGAACCAACAAAACAGTTTCCATGTCAAAACCGGATTCGGAACCGTTATTTAGAAACGAGTCTGGTTTCGGGTCCATTATAGTTTAGATTTGAAACCGTCCCGTTTGCAACCCTAACAGTATTGCCCTTGATCGTCTGACCCGCAATATTAGTGTAACTATGCTTGCTCTATATGGGATGCGTTTGATTTTCACTCAACTCAAAGTATAACCCATCTAATCTTGCAGTGGGATAAACTCATATGGGAGTAAAATTTGGTCACGTCTTTTGTAGGGGCAGGGCGTTTATTTTGAGGGATTTAGAATTTTAAATAGCTTAGCCCCATTGTGGGTTCCTGAAATCTTGTGATTTTCAAACTTAGGGGATCTAGTAAGTTAAGCAGATTATAATATGGGTTTAATTTAACGAAGTTTTTACTGCATTAACATGCAGATTAATATGAAGATTAAGGTGGTATCCGCAACTTCAGCAGGCGTGGTGGCAGCAGAATGTAGGAGAGCTGGAGCCAATTGGGTCGTATTGGACAAGTAATTAAACAAAGTATTAAATCTATATACTGATCATTTACACGATCTTCACTGAATCACTTGGGTTGTTTAGATTCTTAGAATTGTATAATTGATACTCTATTTCCTTTTCTGATCTTGTATTTTTCTGATGATTGAGTGGTTGGGACATGGGACATGGGACATGGGCGGTAATGAATATGATCAACTCGTACATGCATTGTTTGGTTGGTAGCCTGTCTGAGCCACTCTCTCCAATCATCTAAACAGCAAAATAATTAATGTTTTCATGTAAAAGATACATGAGCAAATATACAATGCTTGTGTCTGCCTAAGATACTCGTCTATTTATTGTCCCTGTGTTATTTTTGTTGAAGTTGCCATCCCCTTTTAGGGTTTGTTTGGCAACTTCACTAATAGAGTCAAGTGAAATAAAGCCCTAATTTTTCAATAAAACTCACATCAAAAGTACTTTAATTCAAATTTTCAGCTATAAAAAAAAGTAAAAGAACAACCCCCTTTCTCCACTAAAAAACAAAAAAACTCCTCATTTCTATACAAGAAGTTAAAAAGATTCCATACCAAACAACTAAAAATAAAATTCTATCATAACTCACTTATATTTTATTCTTTCTCCAAAATAATCTTTACTTCACTATACTATATTGGATAGTTTTTGTTTATTTTTAATTTTTAATAAGTTTCTATGCATTACCACCTCATATTTGATAGTTAGAAATATGGTTGGAAAACCCTCCAAGTTGACTATTGACTCTCCCAAGTTATCTCATTTTGACAAAGGATCGAGTCAAATACAAGGAAGACTCGGTCGGCCAGTCATCTCATTTTATTTAGTTATTTGCATTATGAACCATGTGATTGGCAGATATGATTTTACACAATTAACACTTTTCTTTAATTGATTATGATGAGGTTTAGAGTCAGCAATTTAAAAATGATTGCCGGAATGTAATTTGAAACTTATATTTGATCTTTTACTTCAATATTTGGACTAACAAATTATATAATATGCAATGTTTTTTCTTTTATTTTCGTCATTGTAGTAATTTTCTTGCATATGCAAATGTATTAATTTGAATTGATTATTATGAATGCATGTAAATAAATAAATATTTATATTTTATAAGTAATGGATTCAGCTTTAAATATTTTTTAAAAAATAACTTACACCAGTCTCTGTGTTGGCCTTATCTGAGCCAAAAAAAAATTGTATTGAACAAGTCAATCTGAGTCACAAGTTTTCCAACGTTGATTAGAAATGGCCATTGACGCCAGTGTTAGATGGAGATTTATTGAATTCCAAAAACCAGCAACTCTCTTCTTTTTCGTTATTTCAGTTCTTGAGCAGGTTGACTTATTAAGTGCCTGGTTGTTCGCGTGGAATCTTACTTTGAAATCTATGGACATGAGAACTTCAAGTTACTGTGTCTTAGTTGATAATCCTCATGTCCCATGGCCGTAAAATTCTATGTGACCAACACATGAATTATAATTACTTTCTAATAATTTTCCAGAAATAAAAAAAGATAAAAAGAAAAAAAGAGAATAAAACTTTTTAACAGTCTGGGTTGGAGCTCGACTGGATAGAGACGCCAAATGCCCTCTCTTTAGGAGCTCAGTGTGTGGGTGAGTTCGAGTCATTATTATCAAAGATAGAAGATTTGCCAGGCAATAATTTTTTTCTCAAGAGGAAAATACTTGATTGGTTAGAAAATAAATTATACTTTTACTCTATCTACTGTTAAAAAATGCTACCCTATAAAATCCAAGTAAAGTAGTTACTCCATTGTTGATTTCTCATTACTTTTGGCAACAATAACAGGTGAGGAATCGGCAGATAAGAGCATTGTTCATTGCCCCTCTAACAAAAAATCATCACTAAGGATTTGTATAGCTAAAAATTTTATATTAACATCAGTCCTTATTAATGCATATAGCTAATAAAAATTGATTTTAATACATTAAATCTATAAGAGCAAGGATTTTTAAATCCTACATGGGGAGGTCAACCTAAAAATCCACAAAACTGAGAATTTCCATAGGTCCAAATCCTTCGAAATTTACATTTACCTAACCTGGGTATTCCTTGACTCTTAAAAAGCAAAAATATTTTTCCCAAGGTTTTGGTTGCCAAAAGTGACCTTACTCATGAAAACAAATACATTTCTACTTTACTTTTCATTTACTTAACTATTACTTTATTTATTAAAAAATACCCTGTAAAGAGATATTTTCTTCATTTTACAAATAATACACATCTGATGTTGTTTTTATGCAGACAATTAAAGCACGAAGAGAAGCACTGCATGGAAGAGCTGCAATGCAACATTGTGGCCATAAAACGCTCACAACCCAAAGTTTTAAGGCTCAACTTATGCGAATTACACGAACCCGAGCCTCCATTCTCATCTCACGAATCCGACGAGAGACCCCGAGAGAGCAGAATCAAGCATTCCACTCCAATTAGAAGCCCGAACAGTCCCAAAAGCTCCACCTCTAGAACCACCAACCAAGCTTCTCTATTCAGTTCCCATGTGGGGTACTCACCTTTCCACGTTTGTGAGAGGGACCCACTTTTTGAAGGGTTTGATAAGGGAGAGTCAAGCTTCAGAGCAGAAAGTGTAGATTTTGAGGATGCTGCAACAACATTTGATTCCGATGGAGAAGGGTCGGGTTCACCCTCCTTGCATCCGCTGTTGGATACTGCTCGTCAAAGAGGTAAGTGAATCTATCTGTTCTTAATCATCTGCTCAAAATTTTATATCAACCCAAGTAATCAACTGCACTGCTCGTCAAAGAGGTAAGTGAATCTATCTGTTCTTAATCATCTGCTCAAAATTTTATATCAACCCATGTAATCAATTGCTACAAATTGCAATCAATTGCTGGTAATCAGAGTTATGGGTTGCCTGTGTGAAGGGAGCCAAGTTCCAAGGATCCAAGTGGGTTCGACAGTTTCTTTGTAGGAGTTACAAAGGGATGTGAATTGATGGGAAGGGCCTGTTTGTTTGCATGGGAATGAATTCCTAGGAATTTATGATCAAATGGGTTCCAAAGATGTAATATTAAAGAGGTGAGGGTAGAAGGATATAAAATGGAGATCAGGGATGAATCCAGAATTTTTTTTAGGTGGGGCTAAACTCTTACTCGACTTTGCTAACTTTTTTACATTAACAATATCAAAAGATAAAAAAGTCCATCTAAATAGAGACAACTTTTTTCTGTGCTTATATCTCCTGCCCAATTGAAGGGTCTTTCCACTACCTCTTCCAAATTCAGGTGATCATCAATTCATCATCGTCAAAACAACCTAAGATGATATTTTCTTTAATCCTAGGTGTTTGGATGCCCTGAAACGGTAGTTAGGGTGAGCACCCATTTATCCAATTTGAGTTTCTAAAGGGAATTTATTTGGATATAAGGAATTCGGTTGACTGCAATTTCCTTAGCTATAAAAATAATTTCCTATAGTTGGTCATGGGCTCATGGCAAAGAAGAAAAACAACACCACTTAAATATAACTCAAGTCATCCAAACATATGAACCCTAAGGCCTGATTTATGTATGAATTGAAGTTTACAGTGTGCCCAACAGTGATTTGGTCATCTTTGGACTTGTAGATATTCTGTGATTTAGGGCTTAGGGTTTGGATTATAATTGGAAATTTGGGTTTGGAATTAGGATTTGGAAATTAAGGGTTCACATTTAGGTATAGAGTGATTAGGATTATACTAAAACTGAGGGGGAAGATTGCTTTATTTAGGGTTATTTGGTGAGAGAGAGACTAACCACAAGAGGACCAGCGATGAGAAGCTCGATCGATGCGAAGAGGATATCAGACTCTCACTAGAAAGAAGTCGAAAGAGATCGGTGCAAAGAGGATTAGTTCTCAACCTTTTCAGTTTTGTAATGTGGGGCGATCACAAGGCTTAGACGTGGGGCAACTGTTTATTAGATATACACGGGAGAGGTATAGGTCCATTCAAATTACAGGTAATTTCAAAATTGACCTGGGCTACCGCTCCGGGTCATTTATATCTCGGTCCGCCCATGATTGAGATGTAGATGTTTCTATGACTTTTCTAGGATTTGATTTACTAGGGTGATGGCTGGGTGTTCATTTTCCATCTTTCCTTAATTTATTTTTCATTAGAGGTGAGATTATTTGATGGCCATTTATGGATCTTCATCCTTGTTTCTTTTGTTTTAGCCACATATATGGAATACGTTTCTTTCTAGGAATAGTTTGCATGCAAATAAACGACCCCAAGGAAGGGGGCAGGAAAGCCATTGTGAACTAAAGCAATTATTCCAAAAGAAGAAAAATGGAAATCCACAAGTTGTAGATAAATTTTAAGAATATTTGGAAACCCTCTCCCCACAAATTGTGATTGACCTATAAGGCTATGTTTGTTTGTGTCAGTTTCCACAACATTTTATTTCTATGGTGATTTCGTTTTCCGCGGAAAATGAAACTTGCATATTCTATTTTCTACAGTTTTCAGTCTCCTCTTCTTTTTTTTTTGTCCCGAAAAATGGTTTCCATTATGAAATGTGCTTATGCCTCATGTTTAAGACTGTAGAAGTGTTTTTCTGTGTCTTGGATCTGAATCCGCTTTCATTGAAATTTGTGTAAAGTTCTTTCATCTCAGAAAATGTTAATATGGAACAGCAGAAAATCATTCTCAGATAGGAAACCTTTTTCATTTTCCACAGAAATGTGCTCCGCACAAAAGCACTGTAAGGCTTTGTTTTGATCCTTGCAATTGGTTGCCCAGTAATCAAGTTACCCATAACACTGAAAACCTGTAACTCTGATTGTCAGTAATTGGTCATGGCGAAGAACAAAACAACTGTGAGTTAAGGGTGACTAAGGTTAATCAAATGCTTGAACCATCATCCGCGTGTAAGCAAGTTACTTTCACTCTTTTTGCAACTTTCTAACTTGCAGATAAACCTTAATCTTGTGTTTATATAACCCAAGCAAGACATAAATATACAAGCAACGTTATTAAAGGGTAACCAAATTCCAATTATCCATTAGAGCATGGTATTACTCAAATAAACAAGACATTCGCCAGCACAAATTCGAAATACTTTTTTCATATTTTTATGGTTCATCTTTCTAATTCATTCTTTGTTTCTCAGCCTACAGAGACTCATCTACGTTCAATTTTGAGAGATCACAACAAAATCAATCTTCAAATCCAACTTCATTATCAGCACCTTATCATAGCCATAAGGTCTATTGGATTCCTCAAAATCATATGGATGATCAGAAAGCAGCTACAAGAAATTACATAACCACTGTCAAAACCAAATCATCAACTGCCAAGACCCTGCTTGAAAGATTTGCTGAATTTGATGGAGAGGCTGGACCCCAGCGTGTTGGCCTTGACCCTACTCATCGGGGAGACTATGTTTTCAATTCCAATGTAAGAGAGGTAGTCTCTCTGTGCAGGAGCTTTCCTTCAATTCCTCCTCCTCTTTGTTCCATTTGTCAGCATAAGGCCCCAGTTTTTGGGAAACCACCAAGATGGTTCAGTTACAGGGAGCTAGAGGATGCGACAGATGGGTTCTCAGAAATAAATTTCCTCGCTGTAGGCGGGTTCGGATCAGTTCACAGAGGGGTCTTGAGAGATGGTCAGATGGTGGCTGTGAAGCAGCTGAAGGTGTCTAGCTCTCAAGGGGATGCAGAGTTCTGTGCAGAGGTTGAAGTTTTGAGCTGTGCACAGCACAGAAATGTGGTCATGCTGATTGGGTTTTGTATAGAAGGGAAGAGGAGGGTTTTGGTGTATGAGTACATATGCAATGGATCACTGGACTTCCATTTGTATGGTGAGTGCAGCCTTTCTCACATTGTTTGCATATCTATCTCTAAAATGGTATTTCACTTTTATTTGTAATTATTCTATCATGGAAGATATGCATCTAAATTGATGGAATCATGGAGTACCTTTCTTTTTTTCACGGAATGGTATAACATACAGGACATGAGGATTCAATTTATAAAAGCCTATGGTTTCTAATTAGCTGAAGAACATTCAGCACATGACTAATAACTCAATAGATAGCTGAATTAAATTCTATACTGAATCAGTCAACAGGATTGAAACTAGCATGCCAAACTGTTTACATCCAATCTTGTTTAACCACATTCGTCTCTTAGCTGTGACTATAGTACACACCACTGGCCTCGTTACCATTTTCTGTATCAGAAAAGCTTAGAATTCTTCGAACAATATGCTGTATCTGATGACACATGGAACCTACATTTTCTACTATTCCTGACTTGAGATATCATCTACATCTACCAGCCAAAATAAGGCCATATTTTTTAAATGGCAAGACATGTTAAGAAACATTCTGAAGAGATGGGGCTAAAGATTAGCAATAATTTTTTTAACAATTGCAGCACTTGGATGTTTTTTCTGTATGTTCAAAATCTATGGACATGAGAACTTCCAAGTAATAATCTTCAGTTGGCATGTTTGATTGATTATATTGTAAGGCAAAAGACAATTTCTAACTGATGGTTTGTCCTTGTTTGTGTTGATAGGGAGTAGCAGACCCCCTTTAGATTGGCATGCACGAGTCAAGATTGCATCTGGGACAGCCCGTGGCTTGCGATACCTTCATGAAGATTGCAGAGTTGGCTGCATTGTTCATAGAGACATGCGCCCTAAAAATATCCTCGTCACTCATGATTTTGAACCACTGGTATACTCTTCTTCCACCATGGATTTAGTTTTACCTCATTTTGGTTTATGGAATTGTGTGTATTGTATTGGATGTTGGTAAATGAAAATTATCTGGACAGTAAATGAGAGCCATCATTCATTTTGTTCCAATATTTATCAGATTTGGATCCTGTTTTGAGCAAAGCAGTGTTTCCCTCCTCAAACAAAGAGTGGGCCGCCAGGAATGCCCATGGTTCCATCTAATCCCACCAAATAAAAAGGAGAGTCTTTGGATTAGGCATCTACCAATATTCCTCTGCAGAGGATGTTTCTAGCCATCCATGTAAGGACATGAAATGGACGGGCCATGGATGAAGGAGCTTCTATCTAGACCATTGATTTCATGACCTTATAGTGGATGGTAAGAAACACTCAATGGGGCTGATTATTGTTAGAAAAGGGCAATTGCTTTATCTGGAGGGATTGGATCTGCCTCATGAACATTCTAGTTGGCCCATATATTGGTTTGAACAGGCAATTCCACTTTGCAAGCAGAGATCTAGGTCATTGACAGCAATACTTTGAAATCCATGCCGTATCCAATTATGGGTTTAGTTGACCATCCATTAATCTCATATTCTATTAGAATAGAAAAGAACCTATACATGTGTATGCGTTCTTAGTACTGCCTCAAAATTAGATTGGCAACCCACAATTCTGTACAATAAGCTATGTTGGCAGAATGGTGATCTTATTTTCCAAGATATGAAAATCACAGAAACAAAAAAGCTCTGGCCATGAGACACTCCAATTGCTTGAGAAGTTGAATTTTTTAAGAATTTTACAATACTGGAATTTAGGTTTTATGGATATTGAGTGGACATATTCTTAAATTGACTTGTAGTCTAATATTAAATAGAACTCTTTACTGGGGTTCCATGGAGAAGTGATTTTACCAAACAAGTGAAAATCACAACGTCCACAAATACAATACTCAATTCACTTGAGATCTTATTGAAAGTGTTGTATGCATGCGTGCAGAAGCACAAAACGTGCGATTGACAACAAGCCACACACAAGAAGAGAGAAACAATCACAAGAGGGATTTACGTGGTTAGGCAATATACCTATGCCCACATCCTAAGAGAAGCCTCTTTACTTTGCACTCTTAGGTTTAGGATTACAGCTTACATCATATTTATAATCTACTCTTTCTTAAGCCCTAATAAGGCCCTAGTACAATTACCAGAATACCCTTAACCCAAAGCCTGGTCCCTAGCAAATCCAATGACCAATCCAGTTAACCCTGGATACAAGACATAAGCTCAAACAGAAACTGTCCTAAAAGGATTTTGAGAATTGATTATTTCTATTGAGTCATCTTCATCTTGTTGGATTTCTCTGGTTCACAATACACATTTTCAGGGATTTTAAGAATACTTTTTTTTTGGTACATAGAACATATGATAATTTACTAAAACCAAAACAATATAAAGAGTAGATTTCTCATATCCCTGGAGGATTTGAAATTTCTTTGATTCAAATGTTGATGGATTGAGGGATTTCCAGTAGTATGATGTTCAATTCATGGAAACTGAGGCCACTTAACTATTGAGGGTGCCAAAAACAATTACCTGGAATATTGATTAATAAGGGCCTATGACTGTGCTGCATAGTTAATTTAGCAGGAGATTTCCAGGCAATATCTAAAAAATTTGATATTCTTTTTTTACATTTGTAGAATTGATATCTTTGGTTATAGAAAAATCTTCCATCCTCAAACAGATTTCAAGAGGATATCCAAATTATCCGAGGATTTGGTCTTGTGAAATATAATTCATGTAGCTGACTCAAACGTAGTTGGAATTAGGCTTTGATAATGATGATGATCCAAATTAAAGACTTCGTCATTGGAAATCAGAGAAACTCTGATCTAGGCCTTACTGATTCCAAAAATATATACAACCAACCATGCCTAACTGCTTTATTGTTTTACTTATTGTTGCCATGTCTTAGTTTTTCCAATTTACATCTCAGGTTGGAGATTTTGGCCTTGCTCGGTGGCATCCAGATGAGGAACTCGCTGTGGAGACACGTGTCATTGGAACTTTCGGGTAATTTCTGGAAGGATAATTTTTTATTCTCTATCATGCTTGGCCCATTAAACTCAAGCCTTCCTAGTTATAACTTTGTCCAAGAAAGGCTAAAATGGTTCAGAGATCCAGAATATTATTCGGGTGAAACATGTTAATGAGCACACCATCTAAAACTAGCATAGGTTTTGATGATCCCCAGTCCTAGCCATCCATCCACTGCATTGACCATGGACAGTTCGTATGTTAAAATTCGAGGCTGTTGAGTGTTGATTAAAGAATTATAATAGGCGAGGTTTTTTTTTTTTTTTTTGGGTTCTCATTGGCCATGTGGCACACAAGATTAGAGTCTTAGTCATTAAGCTGTGGGTCACAAACTCAAAACACTAGATGAGAAATTTTCAAGAATGAGATTTGTGAGTTGTCACAATGTCTCATAGCAATGGTACTGAAAGAATTATAATTTTACAAGAGAGAATGGAAAAAAAAAAGGTGTTTGGCAAATGCCTACTAGTTTATGTTTTGCAACAAACTAAACCAGTTATTCATATGCTGGCCATGAGGGAATCATATACCACTATGCATGGATTCATAGTTAGTTCGCTATGAATGATTGTTTCCCACCTGCACTGGCCTTCATCAAGAGCAGAAGATCATTAACAAGGGTCAGACTCAGACTCCTGTTCAGTGCCACTCTCATATTTTGTGTGCTTCTGCAATATATTATATGCATTACATTATTTTTTTCCTTTCAATATTTTGCAGGGACCATTTATATCATAGTTGTGTTTTATAGCAATTTGCATAGATCAAAAAGTATTAGATCTCTGTACTTGATCACACTTCATCCCTTTAATAAAAAGCACCTTTCCCAGGAATTCAGTAGGAAAATGAGAGAAACAGCTCTTAACAATTATTTATTACCAAGTCATTCATTCTACTCTTCAGAAATTTCATTCTTGAAAATTCATTGGATCAAGCTAATACCAAGTCTTTCAAAATTTTTTGGGGGGTTTTCTCGTGATAGTATCAAGAAGATATCCCTTACAATGAACTACATCAAAAAGGAATGTCCGAAGTTATATTAAAAATACATTGAAAGTCGGGTAGGAATGGATCTGACTGGGCTGATGGATCAGCTAGGATGGACCCAAACACACCTGTCTTATCAATTGGGTTGGAGATGTCAAACTGAACTCAGCCCCAAAAGTAAAAAAATAGTCAACCCAAACCCTGAATTACCGAGTAGTATTATTGGTTGGGTTGGCAAGTAGATGTGCAGAGCCCATGTAGACAAGGCATCAACCCACTGTGTATAACAGCTCCAAGGATTAAGTTCATGAGGGCAGTGTAATGAGTCCGGTCTTGGTTTAACCATTATATAATGAACAAAAGGCAAAAGTTAACATGTTTGCAAAACATCCATAATGCTTGACACCTGATTCAACTTAAACAACTAACAGACGAATATTACATCTACAAAAATAAGTGAGGGCACTTCAGTCTGTTTAACCAGGTATCTAGCCCCTGAGTATGCTAAAAGCGGGAAGACATCAGAGAAAGCTGATGTGTATGCATTCGGGGTGGTATTGTTAGAGCTGATCACAGGCCAAAAGGCAGTGGACATGACTAGACCAAAAGGACAACAACTCCTAGCTGAGTGGGCACGCCCTGTACTTGCACTGGAAGAAGGAGGTCAACCCATGGTCTTTGAACGGCTGCTGGATCCTCGCCTGCAACTCCACATTGCACCCCACCAATTACATGCGATGGCTCGTGCTGCTGCATTGTGCCTCTGTCGTGATCCGGATGCAAGGCCTAGCGTGTCAAAGGTTTCTTCCCAATTCCTACCATCTGTTTTCACCTTTTGTTTTATTTGCATGAGTACTTTTGTTTGAACTTGGAGCCAATTGAGCAACTGAGAAGAAAATGCCATACAAATGCTGCTGCCATCGTTGGTTGTGCATTGTTGGAGGAGGTGGAAAGGATATTTGAAAAAAGAGAAGAAATGGATGCTTCAAGGCGCTTTACAATGTCGCTTTCCTTCAACAATTTCAAAATGCATGACCCACTCCGTTCATTTTGCTTGTTTGCCTGTGGCACTATAACATAAGCAAACATTCCTATGTGGGCCAAGAAAGCTACATGCTAGGGCTCTTAGATGAAGGGTCTGAAGGGCCACTCTCACGTGAATGCTTGAAATTGGCAGGTATTAGGCTTCTGATGTTCACCACCCATGTTCAAGTAGGCTTGTTTAAATACAAGTGGGGTTTGTTGGTGAGGATTTTTTATGGCCTGTGCATATACGTGGGGCCCACATCTTGGCATTCCAAAGAAGTGATCTTATGGGCCTCATCATTGATGGGGACCATCCTATCCTTTTTCACTACAAAGTATCTGATGACAGAAGTATAACAATTAGGAAAAGTTTATAACCATTGGATGCATATATAGCTAGATCATCCAATCTAGAAAATTTTTAGGTCTTCTTCAATCTACTTTGAAGTTTGAAGCCTACAGGATATATATGTACAGACCTGTGTTTGGTTGTCAAATTTATGAAATTTTCTGTTTATTCTTTTTGTTGGCGCGCACGCACACAGACCAACACACACAGATATGTTTTGTGCTCGTCTCGGTTAGAAAGCTAGAGTATAATTCTTTTAGGAAACCTTAAATTGATGGTATAAGGCTCTCATGATGGTTCATTTTGTTGAATCAGATACTCAGAGTACTGGAAGGAGACACATTCACTGATCGTGCTTTGGACATGGACTCAGTGGGCAGTAGAAGCGGGCGCATGAATGGTTTCCTCCAGGAGACTCATGGTGAATTGAGGGGGAGCCACTCACCTAGGCTCTCCAATGAAGCGCTGAAACGCCTTTATGCTGAAAAATCACATATGAAACCACTACTTTGAATTATGGTGCTTCTTGATGCAACACTCAAGAGGCTTGCTTGTACAAAATGCAGAGACGACTGAGCCGGAAGCATTCTCTCACAGTGTATCTGTGTGTTATATATTTTGTCTGTTTATTTTTTCTGATTCAATGAAATAAGATGATAAAAAATGATTAAATGTTATTCTGGTTTTGTGATGAAATTCATGTTCCATTTGTTGTAACTTGAACAAATAATCTGAGTCAATTGTGTATCCAAACAGAACCCTCCCGAGTAGTCGTTTAAGACTCTGGTGAATAAATTGAGTGCTTGAATATTGAACATTGAATATTTGTATATTATCCTTTATATGTATTAGTAAGCAATGTTCTATCTTGTGGGGCCAAGCTCTCGTGATCTTGCACTCAACCAAATCTGGCACCCATACAAATTGTGCAGGCCCTGCATTTGATCATGCAAATTTGGCACCCATCCAACTTTGTCTGATGGCCAGGATGTGAACCTTGAAGTCCTGAAACAGTACCTTATGATTTCTCTATCACCCAGGGTATCAAACCATCCCCCCACCAGTCCAACCTAGGAGCCTTTACCCCTAGGCCCAGGTCTACATCAGAATAATTTTCATGCTTTGGTGGGCAGCACCAGTCCATGCTTGGGGACGGCCTGGCGAAGGGGCTGTAAAATGGATCTGGATTTTGAATGGGCTAACAGGCGGGCTCAGAATGGGCAGGCTTGGCCAAGACTTGAAAACTCCATGAGATCCGGAGCTAGATTCGAGCCCTATTAAAAAAAATGGGCTTGACCTTTTTGATCATATGGATCTAGCCCAGATTTGGCCCATTCAACTGTAACACGGTGAATCACACATGGTTCAACCTGTGTGTGGATGGTCCGGATGGATTATAAGTTTGGCCCACTGCAAGCTCTCACTGTCATAGGGTGAACACTGTTCTCACAGGAGCAGTTTTCTTTAGTAACTCCTCAGCCCATCTGCCTTCCCTCGCCACTTCATACTGCGTGTTTAGTTAGGGTCTGATAATTACATAGAATGCAAAGGAATTCATGGTCTAATGAGCTCCACTGTCATATTATTAATGAGGAAAGAGGTAAATGATATAAGATGGCGATATAGGATGTTGACTTTTTTTTAGGATTTTAATTACTACGATAATGGATGATATTTATTTTCCATCTTCAATCGATTCATTTCCCATTAAAGGGGAGGTTAATAGGTTATTTCCTTTTATCCTTCTTCTTCATCTTGCTAGCGTTGATCTTTCATTTTTAATCATTAGTTGAAATACAAAGCCTTAAAATTCCAGCAAATTACTTGACCTAGCCTATGTGGGCTGCACACTTCTTAAGACTCTTTAACCTCAACAAATCTCATCAATGTAAAGACATACAACTACAGAATATGCCCCCTTGCCTTTTACCTAATTAGTTTTGAATTTCCGGGACAAAAAATATAAAAGGTGGAGATGTTGATGAGACCTTTACTTCTCCATAATTTGACTTTCTAGGGTAATAGTTGATGTAATTGAAGGGGAAGACTTTCTTGAGTACATGGATTGTGCAACAAAGTAGAAAATTATCCTAATTTTCCATGCTATCCACTATTTTGTGGTTCCGTAAAAACTGGATTGATTTTAGTTCCAACGAGAGAGGTAGAAATACAAGATTCCTCTTTACTGAAGAAATGAGAATCCACAATAACAGAATCCTCTTATCGCACAAACACACAAAAGCTTTTCCATTAGAATTTATTTTGTCCACTCCACCTTTTCAATTATAAATCTCATTCGAT
This sequence comes from Persea americana, assembly GCA_029852735.1. Taxonomy (NCBI): domain Eukaryota; kingdom Viridiplantae; phylum Streptophyta; class Magnoliopsida; order Laurales; family Lauraceae; genus Persea; species Persea americana. The sequence goes on along the minus strand of CM056813.1, from coordinate 54,266,987 downwards.
ATAATTATCTGGGACTCATTGTGCGACAAGAAGATTCCACGCTTTGTAGAATTCTGCTGCAAAAAAGAGGGGAATCCTTGAAATGCTTTCTATTAAGGTAAAATCGAATCATATTTTTTTCTCTTTTGCAAAGAAAACGAGTTCCACCATTCTATCAAATAATGCAAGAGTGGGCTGCACGGAAAATCATAACAATTTTCCTCTCTGTTGCATAATCTAATCCTTAGATTCATGTCAAATAAACGGGCCACCGAGTCCACTGGGCCTGTAGGCTATGGCATTGGCCCTAATTGGGCAATATCAGCAATCCATTGCGGTTATCGATCCGGATTCAAGATAGGTTTTGGCACTAGGGTTTAAGCCAGCTGCAAACAGAGAGAGAAAGCGAAGCTCAGAAATGGCGTTGCAGTGCTTTTTTCGTTCGCATCTCCTTCCCCTCAATCTCTCATCTTCCTCCTTCAAACTCCAAAACAGGAAGAACAATCTCTCTTCCCAAAACGTAAGTGCTATCTCTCGTTCTAACAAACACTGAAAAAATCAGTACTTCTGGGAAACCTGATGTCAAAATCCTTTTTGTTTTGTTCATAGCTTAATTGGCTTTTTTGGGTCTGTCAAAACCTTACTGGTGAATGACTGAATGAACCCATGATTTCTGATTTGACAAGAAAAGATGGAGAAAATGGAGGCCTGAGAAATGATGTATTTTCCACTTCCAAATGACCCTCTGATGATAGGTAAAGGTGGAGAAAATTGTCCATGGCTCAAATTTACAACGGGGGGCAGTTTTCCCAACTTGTTTTCTCCACATCTAAATGACCCATGAGGGCCGGTTTGTGAATTTGTTGCTTGCAATTGAATGTGGGTTCATTTGTTTGGATGATTTGAATTAGTTTCAGATGATAGTTTCTTAGTTTTTTCCCAGAAGTAACACAGGTAACTGGGGCTGTAGGTTATTAGATTGACAGGTAAAGTGAGTTCAGGGCAATCAGGTTCCAAGGAGACAAATGGAGGACTAAAGGAGTGTTGGGTAGTGGAATATATGAGACAGAGAAGTTTGGAGAATGCCTGTTATGCAGAGAAAGTTTGAGAAAGTTGGGGAAGGAGAAAATTTGCATTTCTTGGTTGGCATTTACGGTAAAAATTTGGGAGGAATGTTTCTTTTTTATCCAGAAGAGAAATGGTGTTTCCTCTTCTGGGATGAGGGGGCGCTCATTCTCCTCACCGACAAATGCCAAATGTGTGAAACACAAACAATTGGGAAACCAAGTCTTCACTTTCTCCCTCTTTTCCCTCAACCTGAATATCCCAGTTCTTCGTTTCCCTTTCCGCAAAGCGTTCATTACAGGAGGTTTGGTTTAGTGGACTAAAGGAGAGAGAGAGCTTTTGTCAGGCCTTTAAATTTTACAGGTTGGGTCCCTCTATTGTCGATCCCGGCTGTTCATCGGGTGGGACCTGTTGTACATGGATCATGCTACAAACATGTATCGGACAGTCTTGACTATCGAAGTTGATGGCCTGTGACCAAGAGGCCGCATTCAGAGGGTGAAAGTGAAACTGCTGATACCCACATGGGAATTAGTGGAGTGGCATAAGGCATGGTTTGCTCTCCACTACTTGTGTTTGAAACCGACCCCAGATTGCACCACCTGGGGGACTAGGCCTGTTGGGTAAAGACCTCATGAATACCCATGTCTAAAAGAAAAAAAAAAGTGTGGCATAAGGCATGGGTTTGCCCCCATGTCTTGTGTTCAAAACCCGCCACAGATTTGCCCGGTGTGTGTTTGTGTGGGTTTAACAAGCGCCACCCGGAGGACTAGTCTTATTGGGTCAAAGACCTTAGGGATACCCACGTCATTATAAAAAAGAGAAAAAAAGAAAGTGAAACTGCTCATGGTACATCTAAGATTTCTGGCTGTGAAAGTGCATGACCAATCCATGACAAGGCCCACCAGATAATAATTATGATTTAGGCCTGAGTCTGCCTGCTTAGTTCAATAATCGGGAAATGTCATATTTCTTTTGGTCCAATATATTTCCTCATCATTTTTTGGTACATGATTTGGCATGTTGCATTTATTTGAAACAGAAAGAAAAGAGAGATTGCATTCACAGTATAGTACAAAAGATAATCATGTAAGTAATTCTGCAAATGTAGGTTTCCATCACCTCTCTTTCCCAACTTGATACAAATGGAAGTTCCATCAGATTCAAACATCAGAGGACCCAATTTGTGGACACTGTAAAAGGTGTGATAAGCTGTTTCTGAGTGTGTTTCTTTATTTTATTCATAGAGAAATGATCTTATTGCTGCCATTAGAACCAAACTGCAGGTAACCACCAATTTACCCTTTCTGGAGCCCACTTTTCTTAATCCAAACTGCTCACATCACACCTCTTTGTGTTTAGGAAAATGCCACTCCAATTAGAGTGGTTACGTGTGTGAGATTTATGGTTATAGTTTCCGCAAATGATCATTTCTCTTATTTATATCATGTTGTGTAAGAGTATAAGTTGACTCCATTTTAGTATCAGCGTGCTGACTATTACTATTCTTAGGTTATAAAATGCCTACATTCTCATTTGGGAATTTACCACGGAAAAAATACGTCAACTTCTATCTCCCAAATTCAGAAACAGAAGTTTCCTCTGGCACTTCTGTCGCTGAGAAAGATGCTATATCAACATCCTCAGGCACGATTGGAAATACTCATTTGGCTGCTAATGAAAGGGTTGTCGGTCTTGGGGAACCCTTCCGGGGGAAACCAGGGTCGGTTTCTTTTTGTGGATTGACCCACCAGCTTGTTGAGGAAGGAAAATTGTCATCTTCGCCTTTCAAAGATGGAACTGGTTCATTTCTTTGGGTTTTTGGTCCAATAGCATTGATATCATCATTGATACTTCCTCAGCTTTTCCTTAGCAATGTTATAGATGCGGTCTTAAAGGATGAGATCCTGGCAGGTATTTGACAATCTCCCACTCTCTTTTTTACTTATCTGAACCTCTTAAAAATAGAGATGCCAAAAGCTAAAAGAGATTAAAGGAAAAAAAAAAAAACACACTTGACCCATTCGGCTGTTGGTAATCTCCATCATTGCCCTCCAAATGGGATCTGCAATAATGGACATCCTTTTCCCTAGTTTCAATACAAGTTGTACAATTCAGGATGTGAAGCTAGAATTTTAACAGCATTGTTGGCCGCTACCATATCTTTTCAATTTTAAAATGCTGTCATTTGACAGGTGCTAACAATTAGTTTTTTATTATTCAATTCCAGTCATGATATTGTTGAGTTTTGTGGCATGGGTTGGAATTTCTGTCTAGCTCATTTTTATGGACTGTCCTCGTCTTTGCAGATATTATTACCTCGTTATCTTCTGAGGCCATGTTTTATGCCGGCCTGGCTGCATTCTTGCTTGTAACTGATCATGTGCAGCAACCATATCTCCAGTTCAGCCCTAAGCGATGGGGCCTCATCACAGGCCTCAGAGGGTACCTGAATTCTGCCTTCTTCATCATGGGCTTCAAGGTGTTTGCTCCACTTTTAGCTGTCTATGTAGTTTGGCCTCTGATTGGCCTGCCATCTGTAGTTGCTGTGCTTCCTTTTCTACTTGGATGTGCTGCTCAATGGGCATTTGAAGCTCTCCTTGAGAAGCGCAAGTCATCAGCTTGGCCACTAGTACCAATTATTTTTGAGGTATGTGACCCATATCATCATATATGCTCCCTTCTTTTTCTTTTTCTTTTTTGTTAGCCTTATCTACCCATTTTTCTTAATGTGTGTGGTATACCTAATCTTCCTATTTTTCTTTGCAGTGCTAACAGACTATCTCTCCACTTCCAACCTAGACCTAGAACCTAGCTACCCTACCTTCTCTTGGAGGACTGTGATGTCCCTTACCAGCTGAGATGCAGCCAGGGACTACCCATATTCCCTACCACATCAACCTTAATTGTGACAAATATTTTCTGCTTTGAAAGTATCACAATATGGTGTTTCCAAAAATGGTAATAGGAAGAAAGTGATGTATCAAAAATATCACTAAAACCCTATCAAACTATATAATTTTCACAATATTTTCTCTCTCTTATGTCTTCCTCTCTTTCATTTTTTTACTGATTCATAAAGAGCTTCTGGCTGTAAAAAGACCATATTTACCTGGAATCTGACAGTATCCTGAAATTGGACGGCTATTTCTTTAATAAATTGACCTCTAATATGGCTATTTCTTAAATAAGTCGACCTCTTTTATGGCAGTTTTTTTTTTTTTTGCAACGGATCCTACATTTAATGGGCCATATGCCAAAAAATAAATTTATATACAAGGCAATACAAACCTTTTCCATTTGAGATTATCCATGGCAGGATCAGCTGTACGAATATTTTTTGGATCATAAAGAAGCGCACATGTACAGACGGTGTTAAAAGAAAATGACCTGCACTATTTTTTTCTGTATCTTTTTCTACTATGATTTGTTCTGTGAGTTTAACAAAATAAATCTCAAGGAAAGAAGTCATTGAAATTTGAAACTAACCAGAAAATTGTTGATAAAAAGAACTGTTACATTTCGTGTCATGATGTAAATCAACTAGAGGCTTGATTGTGATTCTTTATTTGAATTTGGCAGGTTTATAGAATCTATCAGCTCACTAGAGCTTCACATCTTATTGAGAGGTTGATGCTTGAAATGAAAGGAGCTCCTGTGACCCCCGACTTGTTGGAAAGAAGTGGCGCCTTGTTTTCCATGTTGGTGGTTTTCCAAGTTCTTGGTGTTGTTTGTCTGTGGTCCTTGACCACTTTTCTCCTCAGGCTCTTCCCATCAAGACCTGTAGCTGAGAGATACTGATCTTTGTTGTAAGTGTCACTGTATATTCTGAACTGGCCATGGACGCAATTGGTCTTTCTCTGAATTTCCTTTTACTTACAAACATAGAAACGATCATAGCTGAGCGCTCTAAAGCAGTTGGAATTCCATGCCATACCTGCTGTACTCTCCAACTTTGTTCATGTCGGTCCCAACTGTGGCCCCATAATGAGGGCCCCACCTTCTTACAGTCTGACTCATCCAATGATGAATGTCACTAGGGTCATGACCAAATTTGAACCAATGGGAATATATAAATAGAAAGAGAGAAGCAACTAGATTCGAAATGACGCAGGGTTAGAAATGGAGTCATTTTCAGGAACAACCAGCCTATCCATATGCATTGATGAAACAGTATGGCCTGAGGGGCTTTGAAAGGCCTCCCTACAATTGTAACTGATGATGGGGGTGATATTTTTGAGGGCCTTTGGCCTGTCCATACCTATCCATTGGATAAAATTGGTTTTGATTGAACATGTTAAAAGTTTGGGTGAGTGGTAATTCATGGAGGATGAAGACGAGTATGATAGATTTAGATTGATCATAGGGTGGACTAGGTGGCCTGATGAGCCCATCTGTCCCTTTAAGATTCGGTTTTCAATTACACATTAATATGGGATGAGGCTTTGATGATGATGAAAATGATGTGTGTAATTTGTGTGCGCAGGGGAAAAAAAGAAACTCTATTCTATTTAACTATCCATTTATAAATATACTGTAGAAAAGACTTTGTAATTTGTTTATAAAAGATGGGCGCCAAATAAGTTTTTTAATATTTCTGAAATATTTTGTTGTTCTAAAATGAATTAATGAGAAAGAACCGGTTTTTTTGTTGTTTTTTTTTTTTTTAACCCAATAACAAAAATGCTACAGGAGTAAGAACTAAAACACCAAATCTGAAAAGTGTCCCTCCTGATTTCACTAATATTTCTTTACAGCAGCTGGAACATCTTTTTTTTTTATTGAATGGTCACAGCATAAACATTGATAAAATTCCATCTAAAAAACTCCTAAAATCCCAAATCAAATCAATTTGAAACAGAGGATCGCTACTGACACATTGTTCCTCCAGAATTCAAGAGTTGAGTTTGGTTCCACAAGGTATCATTTTCTAGTTATTGATCTTTGGGCAACTTTCGATGACTTCAACATATGTATATCTTGGATTTTTTTTTTTTTTACAGAGAAGAGGTTAGTATGCACATTTCTTTTGGTAAGCCTACTTGCATCACAGGGCCATGAGTCACCACTGACCAGTTGAGTTTTGATGCAAATGGAGGATCCGAGCTAGTCAGCATGCGAGCCTGGTATTGTTGGACCCCAGGAACTGATGGGTGACGTAGATGTTGCACATGTCTCACATGATGGCACAATGACTAACTAGTTCTTCACACCCCTACTAAATAGCTAACAAAGGTATCTCCCTCTTCATGCTCCACTGAAACTACTGAGGCCTTGTTACAGCAATGATGGGCACGCTAGTGATGATCTTCTCAGTGGGATAGATTTTTTTGCTATCCCTTGTCCATAAGGAGATCTTTTTATCTTTTGTCCTCTCATTGATAGACATTCATCTAAATAGGCCTCAAAGGCTGGACTGCACATAAGCAATATGCAATCGACATTCTCCCGCTAGCCTTCAGTCGCCCAAGGCACTTTCCTCTATCAGTACACGCGGTCCTTCTAGAGCGTGCATCTGGACCGTCACCAAAGGTAGGACCCCTATGTGAATTTCACTGGGTCCCACACGACTAACGACACCCACCTATAGGAGAAAATCATCCCACTCTATAGCAGTTCAAAATAATTTAGTTCTAACCATTATCCAAAAATCAAGAACACCGTACTAGAGCAAAGCATGTAGTTTGCTGGTTTTAATAAACTCCATGCAAGCAAAAGTGCACGTCCCTTGAGAGGGTATAAAGGCAGCAGTATAATTCAATAATGATACAATATATAACAACACTATTACAAGTTGGAGTATGAGAATTTCTCCATGATATTGTAGTGTACAGGAAATGAAACCAATTTTCACACAGATGGAAGTAGCATGGTTCAGAAAGGTCTCTGCTATCTTTCTGACCCAGCAGAAAGAACTGCATCAAACGATTGCGAGTTCATTTGAACAAGAATTCACACCTGCACTCAAAAAACAGTCAAAAGACCTATACATATCAGCCGATGCATCAATAATGGGCCGAGGAAAATAATTACTGAAGGGCTTTTGGAAACCAACAAGGCCCAGACAAGGGACCAAGTAAAGCTGTCAGACACATCACACCCTTCATCAGGCCCATCCAGACCCAGCTGGGCGTGCACTAGTCCCAGTCAGGGTTAGCAGGCCTCATGCTAACCACAACTGTCGGTCAGCAGACTCAACTAGGCATAACAACCGAGGGCAGGGCATGAAGGGCCTAGCTGACATGTTAAGGGGTCCCACAGGTCTGTGTAGGATCCATAACTCTGGTGGGGTGGATTCCTTGGAGGGTAGTCATTTCTAGGATGGTTATTTAGGAGGTTTCCTAACTATGAGCTAGTCTTAAACTAGGAATTCAACTTTTACTCAATGATCAAAATAGCAGTTGGCCAATGGCCAAAACGCCGTGTCGTGGGTGATATGTAGCACTTATTACGACACAGCGATGTGAATTTAAGTCGTCAAAAGAAATTGAATCTTGTGTAGTAGTCCAATCTTATGTTGTTTTAGTGATTTGAAACCATATAAAAGTAGAGACAACTTTAGGAAAGGTTATTGAGGAGAAGATATATGAAAAACAATATTTTAAATTAAAACTACTTGGCTTTATTAGGTTTTAGATCGTAACACTGTTATTTTCAAAATAGCGTAATGGCTGATAATGTGGCCGCTATGTATATTTTGAACCATGCTTATACTAAGGGAGTTTGGAAAATTGGACACGACCACGGAGTAATGGTCTGGGCTGATAGGCCATCCTTTGAATTCATTTAGGACTTTTAACGATAAATAAATATTGAAGTGGTTTTCTTTTTAAAATGCACCTTTCTTGTATGGATGAGTACATTGCGGGTTGAAGAGGGCCTTGATCAAGATATGATTGTGGTTCCCTTCTTTTCCTACTACCCTTATCTTCTACCAGTTTCAGGCATTTATCCAATATTTGCTCTTAATATTGTAATTATATTATCAAGAACTTTTAGGGGCCACTTCTTCTTCCCAAGGTCCCTTCCCTCCTATTCTCTTGAGAACAATCAGAAGGTCGTGGTTGTGCACTCGCTTCCTCCTTTGAGTTAAAGGACGAAGGGTTTTGAATTTTGATGGAAATGAACTTTTGGAGTTTGGGGTTTTGAAGTAATCCTCGATTTTCTCAAAAAAAAAAATTCAATCTGTAATCTTGTTCCATTTTGTCCTCTCCAGTAAAAATGTAACTTAAATATTCAGAAATTCAAAAAATCTGATGAAAATCTTCTTTCTTTATGGTATTAGGGGGTTTTAGATTTAAATAAAATCTTATCCTACAGTATTAATGTAAGAAGAATAGACATAATAGAGCCTACGGTTTCAGACCTATACCTTCAAGAACTGATACTGGTAAGGTTTGAATTGGGTACATATAGATGGATATGTATTGGCTTCAAACTTTCACCAATGTTCTAGAATCATAAGTTGAACACAGAATGTTGAAAGGATTACACCTGTACAGTACTGTCACAATGTTTAACTTCCAACTTAATATTGTTTTTCTCTGTTTTTTTTTTTTTTTTTGCTAAGTTGTACTACTAGTTAGGACTCAAGAGTGATACTTCAAACTTAAAAGACCTAGGGATTGATCCCTGGGCATGTGTGTGATACTAAGGTGCCAACACCACTCAACCATCAGTGTATTGGCAAATATTGTGTATTGAATACTTGATGAATATGAGAATATGGCAATACCTAGTGGAGATCAAAACTGAACCTTGCAACCTTTCTATTTGGACAATATCAATGTGCAAACTTAATGCAAGGGAGATAGATAAAGAGAACATACCTTGTGGATTGATTTCTAACATAATGTGAAAATATGACAAGGTATGCCTAACATATATCCATCTATCCGTGGCTTAGAGGATCAACAACCCGGTGGACCTTCCTAGCTTCTGCACTAGAGTACTGTCCAACAACCCGGGAATGAGGTATTGAAGCTTCTCCCTGGACAAGGGCATCAACATTTTCACGCAGATACTGCCTTGGGAGTCGTCCCACAACATTGCCTTCTTCGTTTCCTTTCTTGTCCAAGAAAGCAAAATGTGGGATACCCTCAACACCAAACTCATCAAGTTCCTGCTCCCACTTTGTGTTGTCCACATTCAGCATAACAAAATTCACGCGATCCCTGAAAAAAAGTGATTTTGATAAATCATTTGCTACAGCGAAATTTGAAGAGAAAAGGGTAACATAAAATAATTGTTAAAATGGTAACCGAAAAAGATTATGTGGTTTTGAAATTTACATCAAATGGGAGATATAGTATGTAATAGTTATGAATCTTTATGCGAAATTTGGAAAACGTATGAAACAGTAACAATCAAGAATACAAGTACCCCCTTCCCTCTCATTGCGGATTTGTTCGATCAGCTAGGATGATCATGGTACTCTTCAAAGTTAAGTCTTTGGTCAGGCTAGCATGGAGCTTTTAAGTAATAATACAACAATTATTGTTGAAACTGATTCAAATCATTTGCCGGGAACCATTGTCACAAATCTCATTCTAGGAGCTTATCCAACCAAGACAAAATTGGAAAATCTTCAACATGTTGGTTTTTCTTGGGATACAACGGGAAAATATCACCAACAGAAATTAACTAAAAGTAGAAATAAAAATTTACAATATACTAACAATTCATTGAAAAAAGCACAGCTGGAAGGTGCTCAACATCACAACCACGAGATTACAGATTCGAGTCGTGCTACCCATCAACAAAAATCATTAAAAAAATATACCAGCACAAATATACAGTTTTCTAAATCTCCAAAAGAACATGAAAATTGTGAGATTCTCCTCTTGACAATATTTCAAATTTAAATTGTGATGTAAATCCCATTCCATTCTCTCACAAAAACATGGAGAGACTTCAAAATATTGCCAGCCTTTGATACTGCCAGAAAGTACAAACCAATAAATAATCTATTGAGACCAGCTCACAAATTTAATTGCTTCTTGCATTAGACCATCTACAAAGGTGATTTGAACCATTCATATGGTACAGCTCACCAGAGATAGGGGATCGTTAGGCCTCTTTTTTCCTTGAAAAAGATCCTCATCAATAACCACATTAACAGGAGAAGAAAACCATACGATGTCCACTGGTTTTACATTACAATCATTCTCTTCAAAAGGTTAGGATCCTTTTACATAAAGAGCCTTGATAGTGGCCCATAAATGGTGGGCCTGCCTTCTAGATACATTTCTAAAGAGGTCAAGGTCAGATTCAGGGTGCATTCAGACCCAAATCTGATTATATCCCAAGGATGCAGACCAGAATCTAGACTCGAATTTCAAACAGATTTGGGTAGGTCCAGGTCCAAATAGGGCAAGGAAAATAATTATATTAACTATTATACATAATTAGTTAACAAATTATATACTATATTTTATTGGTAATAACAAATTATATACAAGACTATTCCTATCTTAGAAATGGTCCAGCCTGTGGGGCTCACCTTGAAGGATGACAATCATAAGGGTTTTTAGGGTATAAAAAGGTGACCATCCACCCATGTGTCTAAAAGATGGGAACCATCTAATCAACAAAGGTACTGCTCAAAGTTGTGCAAACCCTAGATGTTAGATAAAGTGGGATGAGTGCAAAAATTGGCATGATCATCTGGACGACCTACACAATTCATGTGAGTGTCAAATCTGGGACAGAGCTAGTTCACAGATGCAATGAGTATGAAGGGCTTAGATTGATTACATTAGGTGAAGGTGGGTCCCATGGGTACAACAGTTGTAAACCAGAAACAGTCTGATCCTTCCTGAAAAGTTGTGATTAATGCTTATAAACTCTATAAGAGTCAACTGGATCCAATCCAGACCTGACCATTTTTTGGATCCAGTCATTAAATGGTCAAAAATCACTGTCCAAAACTATTTTTTCCATGTCAGATCCTTCACTCATTGAGTAATGTGTTCATTTACATCCCTACTACTAGACTGTTCCAAAACCATACAGTGTAGACATGGCCCATTAGAAGGAGGGCCTCAAAACTGAGTAACATAGCAAATCATTCATGAAGAAAAGGAATGTTTTGTTTTTCCTTTTCTCTTTCTTTGGTACATTAGGGACTCGATCTCATGCACTCACGCAAACACTCATGTCCCTAACCAGCTGAGCTACAATAGGGGGCAAGAGGAAAAAGAAGAAGAAGAAGAAGAATGTATTCTTCTAGGAATTGACATATCTCTCTCTCTCTGGAAACTTGGTATTGTTAATGTTCAGAGTGCCTTGCTTTTCATATTTCTCAAGATAAAAAGAATTTGGGATTTCTTTTTTCTCTTTTTTTTTATATATTTTCTTCTCAAATAACAATCATGATAATTACTTGTTTATCATGTAGCAAAAAAACATAGCTTCAATAATGCAGTAATTAAAGACAATACTTGAACTGCTGCTCAACTTTATACACATCTGGAGCTAATTCGCGGCAAACTTCACACCAATCTGCGTAAAATTCCACAACAGTGGGCTTTCCATTTGAAAGAGCCTAGACAACAAAGGAAAACATATAGAATAATTATGATAAAAAAAGAGAATAACTCACCATAATTCATTTCATACAGTGCATATACTAGCCCACTTTTCCATTTCAATAAAGTGACAGGAAGTCATTTTATACAGGAATTTGTTCCGTGCCACATGTCCTAAAGAAATACGAAATAAATGAAACATATACGAACAGAATGACACCGTAAGAGATGAACTTACTTCCTCATATGGCGTAGCTGCAGCAGATAGGTCTTTCAGAGAAACACCAAAATCTAATCTTGCCGATAAGAAAAGTCCCACTGCAGCAACAGTAGAACCCACAGCAACGCGCCTATTGATGTTTTTATTTGGAAATTGAGCTAATTCAACATTTTGGCTGGCATTGGTAGCTTGATCACTGTTGTTATCTTTGACCGAACCAGGCTCAATAAGGACATCTTCCTAAATTAAACATATGCAATAAGACAACCAGAATCAGTGAACAACAAACGAATAAGTTTCCTAATCAAGTATACAGTAGCAAAATAACCCACACAACTTTAAGAATCCACTATAACTCTGATTTTAAAATGATAGTTTGTATTCTGGAACTGAACAAACCCAACTACAAAGTTTTGTAAACAAAAGAAATGCCCCCCAAGTTGCTATATATCAAGAACTCTGATTTTCTCTGTGTTTTCGAAATGTATCATTGAGATCCTAAATCAGCCAAAATATTTGAATTTGGAGCCAAACTGAAATTGGGTACAAGGACTAGGCTTGTACTTTGCGTAGGAGGTCCATCAATGGATGTTGTCCAATCTCTATGCAAATCAGATACCAAAATCCCATGGAATTTCTCTGCATGTACTCGGTACTCTAGCATAGAGTTGATCCTTGCATGGATTGCATAAAGCCTTTGGCTTCAAAAATCAGTTTATTCCTGTCCTACCAGACACCCCATGCAACTGCAAGAGGCACAGCACCGTATTTGGGTTTGGTTTGCTTTTCAAAAGGTATGAATTTCAGAGGTGTATCTACTTCATAAATAATATAATGTATGCATTATACATTAAATATAAATCTAGTTATAGATAAGTTTGGTACTAAGGTGTGATTCAGATACCTGACACTCGGCCCTGAACCCAAGGCAAATTCCATGCAGGTTTCTCGAGCCCACTCCCAAACCATTCCCCAATAAGTCCCCCTCAAATTTCACTTCAGGTAAGGTCGAGCCAAACAGTTTCCTATTTGGCCCAATCCAAGTTACACTCTTACTGAATACTGTTTGAATCTGCTTCCTTGATTTATTCATAAGAGTGTTTTAAACAAACTATCATTGAGTTTGAAGAAACTTCTCTAGGTTTCCTCTTCCTCCCATGCTATTCCCACTCCCTCATGCCTCCTCTACAACAGGTCTTCCAAGTCAAACCAAGCTTAGTAGTATCAGCACTAGCAGTGATACCTTCAGCTCCTACCAGAAACTGCGTTTCCCTAGCAAGGTTTTGCTAATTGTCAAATGCATAGTCTTCTAGCTTAGTGTATTTCACACTGTTATAGTCGAAAGGTTTCTTTACACTTCTAGAATCAATGGAGAGGTAGTTTCATATACCTTCTCCCTGGCACGACTGTAGGCAGTATAGAGAAAGCCTACACAACTTTCAACCTCCCAGGAAGATGAAGGAAGGTTGTCCTTCCCAGATCAAGATTTTCTAAGCATCTCAAACCAAAGTTAATCTCAATAGTCGCTAAGGTGATCCAAGGTCCTTGCCGACACAAGGTCCAGACACCCAACAAGGCTCAGGGAATGAATGATAGAGACAAACATGTGCTTGATAAAAGTGATGAGCTTACTTAGGGATGTCAAACGGGCCGTGTCATGCTGCCGTGGACATGCCACTCTGCCACAGCAGCTCAATCGTGCCGTGCCTCCGTGCCTATCGTACCATGGGCTTCATGTGGTTCTTACCTTTTGGGTTGAAAAAACAAAGGTCTTACAGAAAAAATTTTAAAAGATACACAGAAAAGAAGAATACGACACACAAATTTAAGTGGTTCTGACAAATTCGACCTACTCCATTGAGAAGAGAATTATTAGGATCTTTTCTATTTGAAGATTTTTCAATAGGATTACCTTCGAAACCTTTACAATTTTTTTGGATAAAAAAAAAAAAAAAGACTATAGTTTTTATATTTACACTAAAAACATCAAATATCCCGTGCTGTGCCGTGCCGCCTGGCAGGCTGTGCCCAATTGTGCCATGCCTGGCACCATGGCCCAGCACGGCCAGTGCCCTGGGCCGTGCAGTTGACCTCTCTAATCTTCTTGAGGGGATGGCCAGCTAGCACCTCACCCAATATAACTTTCTATCCCTTTTAATGTGTGAATCAAAACTTGTAAACAACGTTTTAAAATTCCTCGGATTCCTATGCTAAATCCTACAATTCATATTGAATCCAAGGGAAAAGAATTCATATCTATATTATAAATCCTATTTAAATGTAAATACTAGAATTAAGATATGAAACTTACTTTTTGATGCTTGTTATATTGAATCTCACAATTCATTACTACAAATCCCATTTACATGTTTATATTAGCATTAAGATATGAAACTTTTCGGAATTCATGTTTGGATTGTGACAGAATTTTACGCTAGCTATCAACCTCCCTAACGCAACCCCCCTTCTTTATCCGGGCTTGGGACCAACAGTAAGAGCTGGCAAAGTATTGATGATGAGGATATGAAATGTATGATAATTGTTGTATTGAATCCAGTGTTAGAAAATTCGGTTCGTTTCGGCCGAAATTTCTCAATAATTTCGGTTCGTTTGCTCTACCGAAACGAACAAGAACCTGTACTTATTCGTCCCAGAATTCGTTCCAATTCGGTCCAAATTTTATGATTTCGTCCGATTCGTCCCAACAATTCGGCTCCTTAAAAAAAAAAAAAAAAGATTTGAAAACTGAAGGGCCTAAGCTTTTTTTTTAAACTTAAAAGGTAAAATTACCTTTTTGGCCTTTTGGCTTAGAGAAACTAGTGGCCTCCAATATGGAGCCGCCCATCTATTAAAATCTAAATAACTATATGAGCCCTATCGCCCTAATCAAATTTTATTCCAATAAAAAAATATTTTATTATGAATAAGCTAGCCAAGTTTCACTCTAATATGAAATAGCTTATCAAATATAAATCGACATATTGTATTGATTTAGTACAATAAATTAAATGTATCATATATTATCTTTGATTATATATATATATATATAATTTCCAAAATATTTCACCGAAACCTCCGAATCGGCCAAAACATTTGATTGGAGGGCAAACCGAAATGGCATCCGAACCAAATTTCGTAACACTGATTGAATCTCACTATTTATACGATTTGTCTGGGTGGGAATAACAATAGCCAAGTGGCTGTTTTAGTCAATTCTTTTACTTTCGATTTTTTTATCATTTTTTGGTATTTCTATTTTTAAGAGATTATCTAGTGATTAAGGAGATCTCTTAAGATAAAGATTTGTTGGATTTTGGAGAGATTTTAGAGAGAAATAAGTATTACGTGTGCAACTAAAGCATTCGACTGTAAATATGGATTTTGTCCTACATTCTTTTTTTTCTTTTAATTATTCTCTCTTTTTAACTTCAGGTGATGCATCGTAATCCAAAGAAAAAAATTTCAGGTGACACATCTAAAACCCCAATAATTGATGATTTAGATTTTATAGTTAGTTTTATTATTTTATTTTATTTTGCATTCAAAGAGAGCAGAAAAACTGCAACCCTTTTTACTTTCCAATAGACATTGATATGTTTTTTTTTTTTTTTTTTGGTAAATAATTGATATTGATATGTTAGACATATACACAGATATGATATATGATATAATGTCATGCGATTGGATAATAGCTTATTTGTCACTATACTGATGCTATGGATGGAATTATCAATACAAGTTCCTTGTTTTTAATTTTTTAGTTATATTTTGTATTAAAAAAAAATCCTACCATCATCATACAATTCGAGCCCTTGAACGATTTGCAACACAATTTCAATTTTCAAAACAATGCCTATAAAAGAGGTTCAGTATCAGCAAAGGTTAAATAAAAAAGAAAAAAGAAAAAGAAAAAAGGGGGTTGTACTGCTACCTCTTAGATTCAGGAAGTACTTTTAACTTATTTACATGGCAGTTAGCCAAAATGATTGGATATACCATTGCCGAACTTGATTAGGTCGTCTTTGTTTGAAGTTGAAAGAGTCATTATTTGTTTCCCAGTATTTTTTTGTCAAACACAAAGTTCAAATTACAGCATGAAACTTGCAACTTGAAAAATACTGTAGAACCATGTTTCATCCTAAAACAGAGAAGTTCTGACCCCCTTTGAGTAAAGATCCTAATCCAAGCCAGAAACACCTTAGAAACAGCTAGGATCCAATATTGATACCCCATACCCCACCAACCTATCACATAAACCCCATCTAGTACCATTGTGGGCCACATTATACTTACCCAATATATGGATGTGAGTAAATGACATTACATGCTGATGTAGTGCGGCCCATCTTCAAAGACGATCAGTTACATATTAAAATAAGAAAATTGTTCCTTTTTTATCAATTAAATCCCATAATAAAGAAATGGGTAGGATGACTGCATGTTTTTTTTTATTCCATTTGCAACAACCCGTGTCTCACAAAAATTACCAAAAACTCAATCGACAATGTTTAATAATCAATAACATAAGGGCGAAAATCATGGGTTTTGATGGATTACATGTTCACTCACTATCACCCCCCAGAAACCCATGTCTTAAAACAGCCCATGAAAACCAAAATTGATGATTTTCAAACAATCAAGAGCACAAAAGTGAAATGGGTTTTAACAGAAATCAACCTTTCAAACAACCCTTGAAAACCCATCAGTGAAAACCCAATAAGAAGCTAAATTGGACCCTTCCAATATATCAAAGAGCATAAATAAGGACATGGGGTTTCATAGATTGTATTCCTTCTATCCATTATCCAGGTCTAAAGCAGACAATAAGAATATCAATCCAAGGGAAGAAAAAACATCAAAACAACAGAAAGAAGGGGAAAGAAGAAACCTTTGTGGGAGAATCCACTGGTTTGGGATTCGTCTGATAGCATAATGAAGTTGGAAAGTGACGAGTTCTGCTCTGAAATCGAAAGGGCTTTCTCGGAATCGAGTGCTGGGGTTTAGATGATTGAATGGATGGAGGGAGTCTGTGAAGGCTGACCAGATTAGAGGAGGCTAATTGAGACATGCCGATTTGAATGAATCCTCCTGTTCCGTACAAGTACCAGTGTATCTAAGTTGGGGCATTTTCTACACTGAGAGAAGGGATGGATAGAAATAAGGATTTGAGACTTGGAGTTTCAGATGTGGGCCCAGGAGCTTTTGGGACCCATGGGCGATTCCATGGGCCTGAGACATCCCAATGGATGAATAATTGGGTGTGCTTGGTCCAATAAATGGGTTGTCTAGTTTACTACTGTACTATGCAATGGGTTTGGTTGCTGGCCACCTTAGGGGCAGGTTTGGTAGCAGCTTTGACAAGCTCTTGTTCGGTCTATGTACAAGAAATAAAAATGAGACCGATTGCATTTTGATTGCCGATTAACGACGCTTTATGCATTGTCATTGAACGATTGTATGCTTAAATAGAATTCATGCAGATGATCAGATATAATAAAGCCAGGACTTTGATGATTATGATGAATTGTGCATGTAAATGTTCTTAAAATGTTTGTTGGTATTCTTGTTTTTGTTGTTGCTAGGAAAGAAAGAGACTGAGGATATGGCATTCTCAGAAAACATATCACTTCTTTTAAGTAAGAGGAAAGATAAAGCTCTGTGCCAGCCTGATGAGGAGGGAGTGGAATTATATTAGTGTTCATCCTCACTCCTCACTCCTCACTCCTCACTCCTCACCATCAGTTCCCATCCGAAATTGCTGTTGAGTCACTGTGATGAGACACTTCCTATTCTCTACATGATGGCGGTTGAATGTAGGGGCATATTGTATGTTGATGATGTTGATGGGGCCAAGTAGCCCTACTTACATAAAAGAGGCTGTTGGTGGATTAACTGCCTATAAAAGATGATTCAAGGAATTTAACTTTGTTGCCTGTTGTGTCAAAGGTAATGTTTTTCAATCACTCATTGCTTCTATTTTTCTTCCTCTTTTTTTTTTTTTTTTAACTTGACAATTAGTAATTTTTTAGCCTGATTTTTATTATAAATAAATAATCTAACGATCTCTTTATCTTATGGTAGGGCCTTAGGGCCACAATTCCATGCCCCTTATTCTATATTTTATCATTGTCATAGTGACAACAGTATTGGTGTTACACCAGTTGAGCTAAAGTGGACAATATTTGTCCTTTTTCTTTTACATACCTAATTATCGCTTTCCACATGGCGAAAGAAAGAGTAATTAATGACATTAGTACCACACTTTTTTTTTTTTTGGGTAATGAAGCTAATATATTAAAATGAATAAAAGAGTATAAAAGAAAGCAAAATAAGGAAGAGAGGCACAAAAGCCTTACACCAAACCCCGTTGAAGGGGAAAAAATCTTTTTTATTTTTGGTACCCCAACCAATCGGACATGAGCCAAGAGAGAGCCCACACACACGGATGAAACCCCATTCAAGTATTTCAATCGTTTTGTATGAATAACTTTTTCCTGGGGAAAAGCATCACAAGTGTAATATTCTACTAGCAAATTGCTCCCGTGCTTAGCACAGGCATTAGAAGTCATACAAAATCGTCATTTAATTTTATGGCATAAGTATAAATTTTAATTTTGATTTCATATGCTTATATTTTATAAAGGAAAATGTTCATTTAAGAGACATTCTCACCAAGTTGGTGAGAGATGGGTGGGGGCCCTCACATAAATATTCACTCTTACCAATTTTAATGTAAGGACCCCAAATATTTATGTAAGGGCCCCACCAATCTCTCACCAACTTGGTGAGAGTGTCTCTCACATGAGCATTTCCCTTTTATAAAATCTAAAATAAAAGTATTTTTCACACATGAAAAGATTTATAGGCTTTCTTAAAAATCAATCATAATTTAAATAAATAATAAATATGGAGATTTAAACTTTTTTGTAGAAACATGAAATATGAAATATTGAGATGAAAAAATTATAAGAAATTTAGAATATGAGATTTTCCAATTAAAGGCAGGTTTGATAGTGAGTTGGATGGGTTCATGGTAGGTATAGAAGTTTTTGGACTTTGACTCGAGCTAGGTTCAAGACAGGCTTAGATTTTGGTTTGCTTGACTTGTATTCCCATTAATAAAATTATTGTCACTTACCTTCATTTAAAACCCGTATCATGACAACAATAAAAGCAAAAGGAAAAAAACACGCGATGAGGGAGACCGAGCTTCGATGGGGACCAAACAAAGTGAGATAGAAAGGTGTTCCTAGGCGAGCTGGGCAGGAGAGAGAGAGAGAGAGAGAGAGAGAGAGAGAGAGAGTGCCATTAAAAAGGGAGGAGGGAAGAGTAGTAGTCTAAGGGAAGAGTCGTTTGGAAAGAAGGAGAGGTGGGGAGTGAGTAATAAATGACATTTTATTGAATTGAATTAGATTAAATAATATTAAAAGACAGTTCAAAATTGTGGAGATGATCAAAATCAATTGGAGTTGGTTTCAATTTGAAATCAGCGTCCTTCAAATATAAGAACTATCAAAATGTGCCCTTTGAACGCTTCTAATGCATGCAGATCGGCCTAACTCCCAGCCATGAACAGTTGAACCTTCGTTTTTTATTATTGACCTCAGCCCAATTAGCCTAACAGCACACAAATATCCCCTCTATTTGGAGTTGTCTCTATGTACCATAATTTCTTGCTTGAAAAATGTTTTAGAGGGCGAGGGCACCGTGTTCCTTTTCAAACTATCATAGATTCATAACATATAAGTTTTTGTGCTCATTGTAGATTAGATTAGGGAGTTAAACTCTCTAACATCATAGGATACTTTTAAATTGCAAGAGATAAAATAGGATGTCAGATGAGAGAATTATGAGAACTCTCAACATTTTGGAAATTGAGGGAATCAAAATCCCTAAAATTTCTCTCAAGAGAATTTAAATTGAAATTGATTTGAGATCTGAAATTAGAGTCCAATTTTGAAATTGATTATACAATTGAACTCCAATTTCAAAATCAAATCGTACCTCTATAATATAAAATATAATAATGGCTCTGTCTTACGTGGAAAAGTGTTTCCAATAGAGAGTCAGGAGAAAAAATAAATTTCACATAGAGTGCCAGAAACGTGCCCTTGAAATTGGGTTGGTTGATACCAGAATATTCTTGTTAATCTCTGCAGCCTAGAAGGGACTTGGGATGGTTTTGTTTTATTCATCCAGCTGCCCTTTTCTTAATTACTGATGACAGTGCAAAGGCCAATACAAGCATATCAAATCCAATGCACCAATCCACCCAATTTACACCCATTTGGTAATGCCAAATCTCATCTTAACATGATGGACATGTGTTATATTTTTCTGGACAGGATCTTTTGATGTGGGAATTTCTTTTCAGTGTAATCCAAGTTCTAACTACGGACTGATTGGCCCCAGACATTGCACTCGGCCCACAAGGCATCTACCAGATACAGCGAAATCAAGACAAGTTTTAAATATGCTGCCAACCAATTCGGGACTTGGGCCTTAGGCAGATCAGATCCAGCCCGCTGCCAGCCATACCGACGAGGCGGCAATATACTTGTTAGCTTGAACCAGATTCGGGTCAGGTTGATCTTTGAAGGTTATGAGTCGATATTGCAGATCCGACCCCCAGAATCTCAACTTGAATTCCAAGAATCAGGCAGTGTCAGTTTGAGTCAGTTTGGCGGGTAACATCACACGTATGAGCGACTCAACCCGAGTCCGAGTCCGAGTCCGACCCGATTATTACTGGGTTATGTCAACCCAGAATTACGAAGTTGAGCTTGGGTCGAGTTGGCGGGTCAGGCGAGGAATTCCTTCTATGGATAAGTATAACAGACGATAGACATTGACTGGCAATTTAAGTATGTGGTTAAGATATCAAGGAAAAAGAATATACAAGTGGATCCAAGTACTTGGGACATGAGAGTCGATGATGTCCAAGTGTTGGAGTGTGCCATAAATGTGAAAATAAAAACAGAGAGAGGATGGTGTATAATATTATCCATTTCCAACGAGTAGGAAAAGAGAAGAAACATAATCCATTTCCAACGAGTAGGAGTAGGAATAGGAAAACAGGAGGAGGAGAAGAAGATGTGTTTTAAGATGGATTGCAAGGGGTGCGGAAAGGTTACATGGGGAGGGTGTGGAAAGCATGTGGCCTCTGTCCATGCAAGTATTGAGGAAGGAAAGCATTGCATGTGCCGTTCCTGGCCCGGGGTTGCTGTGGCCTCTGACACTAAGCAACAATCAGGATCGTCCAATTCAAGCCAAGGTGAAGTAAGTATATCTCTCAAACACACACAGATATAGTATGGGAACGTCTGTGCAAGATCCTAGCCATCCTCACTGGGCCCACTATGTATTGAACCTTAGTTTAAAAATCTTGAACTCAAACCATTGGGTCGAACCATTACGGCTTATTTGTGTAACGCCACAGGAGAGGAACCACCACATGAAATATAAAGCGGTCTTGCCTTTCCATTTCCGCATAAAAAAGGGCATGCACAAACGTGCCCTTGTTTAACTAGTCTAGTCCAAAAAATGGCCTGTGTCCAAAAGTTTTGGGTTAATCCTAGCGTTGACAGGGAAACTCGGGTTCAATTCAGAGGCTTACTTCTAGGACATCCATTGTATTCACAAACAAATAAACAAAGGCCCACCAGATGTGTAGCAGGGACACAAAGGCCCCCCTGATGGAGGGTTTGGATCTCACACACATGGGGGAATGATGTGTGTGAATGACTGTGCATTGGTATTATTATTATTACTACTACTACTACTGCAACAGAAATTCAAACACACACTCTACTCAAGGGCCCATATCCCTAACTAGCTAAACGAGGGCCGTACTCAAGGGCCCATATCCCTAACTAGCTAAACGAGGGCCGAGGACGTGCATTGATATGGTTTGATATCTCATGTGCATTAACATTTGTCCTGATTTTTTTCAGGTAAAATGAAGATTTGATGATGGAGGCCAGGGCAAGTGGGAAAGGAGTAAAAATAAACAGATGGAGATAGAACTCCTTGTTCTTTACATTTCTGTCAAGGAATAAAAATATGAAGAGAACTCCTTGTTCTCTGCATCTGCATTCTAGTCTATTTATGTCGGGTTGGGTGTGGTATATCTTATGACTGTTATGCTGCATTGTGTACGCATGGTGATATAATAATGCTAGTCTCATTGTGGTAGGCCCATCCATGTCTTTGATGTGCTTTTAACTTATGTTATATTTGAGTATGGGTGCAATTTGGGCCAGGCGGGACGTGGAGGAGCAATGGAAATAGGATCAAGGTTGGCCCTTTTAACTTTTGGGTCGGGCTCGGATTGATATTTCCAACTAGATAAACAATGGATATATGTTGGGTTCAGGGCTGAGAAGTTATCTACAGCAATCAACCCAACCCTAAGCAATGAGACTGCAGTTGAATGATTCCCGATTATGCATCATAGGCCAAGAAGATAAAAAGCTTTGCTGTACAAAAATCAAAACCATTCCTGTTTCATACAAATTGAGGCTACCTATTATCAATCCAAACCCTCACACAGAACTACACTCTTCACCATGTATTTGAATCACAGTATAATATGAACTTGGAAAAGTATTAAATTTAAGGCCCTAGAATTAAGGGTTGGATAACATATTAGAGTGATATTTGGCCAGCCCTAAAATTGATGAGTGATTTTCTGGACTATACAAATGAGGCCCACAATTCAAACAGTCTGGATTATCACACGTGATTTTTTTTTTTTTTAAATAGTTCGTATAAGCATACATGAGACAAGAGGCTGAATATGGAAAAAAAAAAAAAACTGAATGCCAACCCAAATAAAGCCCTAATATCAGTCTCCATTCTAGTACATCTGAGCGGTTGATCTGGCTCCCAAATGGGGTCTAAACTCTTTAATCATGGGTGCAATCCAATGCATCCAATCATACGCCTGCCTCCACATAAGCCAATATTGGGCCATTATGTGATCCTTGGTTGTCGCAGCATGATTCCACTTCAGTTATACATTGCAAATGACCACAGAAACCCACAATGTACAAAATATGACTTACTCAAGTTGACATAAAAAAATGGTAACACCAAATTGGAAGCATAAAAACAGATGGTTAGAATTTTTTAAAAGCATGATTATTGGGTAATCCAAACAATCGCCAACGAAAGAAAAGCTCCGTTGTGTGTGCCACCAATTCATTACAGAATTTTCCTCCTTGTGCATAGAAGGGGGTCAAGAAATCTCAAGACCCAGAAAACCTTTATATGATCTTCTCCAAGACCTCTTTGACTGATAAATATATAGAATATCAAAAATATATTCTACAATTGAATGGTTCCGCAACATCAGCTAATGGTCCTTTTTCTGGTTGGTTAGTTCCTGTGGGCTCATTCACCTTTTATATAGAGATCCAAATCGGAGATGGACTTGTGATGAAACGAAAGCTGGAAGACTTCTGAGAATTCCTTGAGCAATGATTCATGTGTAATATCCATTAGCTGAAGAGAACTGTTATGAATCGCAGTATCATCAACTGTAGCCCCATTAGACATTCCCGCCAAAAGTTCACTAATGCTGCCAACCTCACGGCCCTGTATGCCACAGGGAACAATGTGTTGAAAGGGAGTCAGGTCTGGGGTGACATTGAGTGCCAGCCCATGAAACGTTATCCATCGAGAAACACGAATTCCAATGGCAGCTAGCTTTTGATTGCCTGGAGAAAAAAAAAAGGATAAAACCCAGGAATGAGATAACAGAGAGAACAGTAAAATTCTGGGGCCCTAAGGTATTTAAAAACTATAGACTTTGCATATGTGGCAATTTCATCTTTCCATGGTAATTGCCTGCATACAAACGTGCCCTAATAAAAGATGATGGAAAAGCAGCGTCCAGAAAGCAATGATTTCAACCTTTTTAAGGATTGTTCATGTCTATACAGAACAAGATGTGTGTAGTGCCTTAATGAACCACCCCACAGGTAGGGCCACTTTTCAGTTATCATATTGTTGATCTAAGTGCCTCACCATGATTTGATGATCTTAACCATACAATCTTTGATTCATAAAAGAAAGCTACTAGCCACAATGTGGAAGAAGGGCCAAAGATTTAATTCACGGAACTTCTAGACAGGAAGATTTTGTGTACACGCACACACACATCACCTTTTCCCTAAAAGCAACAAACAATAAATTAGCAGAAGGCGGTCACCATTTGAAATAGATTTCCATTATCATTGATGAGAAAAGGTTGGGCCATCAGATAAATGGTCTGGAACTCTAGATAACTTAATCACAAATCCCATCAGAAAGGATAATCACATCATGACACCATGAATGCCCTGATGTGCATCATCACCCTATCCTTTCTGCTTTCTTCATCTAGGATAAGAGTAGGAATATACATAGTTTCTGAGAAATCATGGCAGTGTAGGCTGATTTCATGGCAATAGGATCGGTTAGAGAACCTAACAAATAAATAAATAAATAAAATCAAAGGGTTCCCAAGCAACTTTAAATCAGAATGTGTGTTTGACCTATGATGCCCTCGTTCAGTACAGATACAGCAGGGACACATTTCACACAAAAAATGC
This sequence comes from Persea americana, assembly GCA_029852735.1. NCBI lineage: Eukaryota > Viridiplantae > Streptophyta > Magnoliopsida > Laurales > Lauraceae > Persea > Persea americana. The sequence continues at coordinate 54,242,598 of CM056813.1, read as the reverse complement.
AGAATTGGATGCAACAATACGATACACTGCCAATTTTGAAGTATCCAGGTACGTGTTCGACTCAAGAGAGGAAAAAACAATAGAGCATCTGCATTGCCAGTAACAAACAGTGTATGCATGCATCCATCAGTGCATATGTGCATGCACATGTTTGTGTCTGCGTGCGTGCATGCATGAGAGAGAGAGAGAGAGTATACCAACCCAAACTCCAGTGAAACCATCCAGCCTTGAAGCCTTGATTGAAAATGTTGATGAAAGAACACGGATAACTACCTCCTCAAGTGATCTAAGGTACCAATGGAGATCCATTTTGTGATAGCGCAGATTGATAATTGGGTACAGCACGAGCTAACAACAAATATATGATGAAAAATCAGTCAATGACACAAAATTAAATTAATTTAAACATATTGGCAATCATGAAATAGTATACCACTTTTGAACAAAATCATTTCCTATAACTCTCAATATACTGCTGTGTTTGTATGCTATCTTTTCTCAATAAAACTCATGTTACCAATCAGGGAAAAAAAACTAAACAAAATCGAATGCATATCATTCATTTACATAATGTCCAGACAAGTGATTTTTCTTTTGAGAACTCAGGGCTTCTAGGCAGGTTTCTTGTTTCTCCTTTAAAATGTTTTAGACTGTGTTTTTTAGGATATTCGTCACTTTGATGTCACCTCATTTAGAGATCAGAACAGTAGAAGGCCAAGAAGCCCCAACAAATAGCATTGCAGCACAAAGTGTAACTGTCATAATTTGATGCTATTTTAGTTATCATTGAGATAGCTAAAACCTGAACATTTGAAACGCAGATATATTTCATTTTAGTTCTGCACGTATATTATTATTATCAAGATCAAAGTAGGGAGATTCCACCATTTTCAGAAATGCCAGATCAAACCAATTTCTCCCAGCCATTAGAAAGTAGCAGTTCCAATTACTCCTTTCTTAACAAATTCAGTAACCATTCAGGAAAAAAGACTACAGTTCTTATTTTCACCACAGGAAAAGTTAAAGCAGAGATTCAGAATCAAGAATAGTGCTGTAAAATTTATATATATATGCATTTTGATTGTCAAAGGACGTGTACAGATTAGTAAGTCAATGCATTAAATTTAATCAAACAAAAAGCAAAAAGCTGCTTAAAAAAGTCATCCAAGGTGGCCATTGTCATTCAATTTGAGGACATCAATGTAAGAGATGCTAACGCACTCATGTCACCTAGAAAAGGGCAGAAGTTTTTTTTTTAATCAAAAATAGCAACTCCAAGGACCCGGATTTCACCCAAGAAATTCCATTGAGCGAATCACTCTCCACTATAAGACTTCTATGATAAGCGATGCAATAAATATGAAAAGCTTCAAAATGGCCAAAACTTCAGCTCTGTTAGAATCTTTAATCCCAACATGTTTCAAAAACAAATATAACACTTCCCCCTTAAAATTTCTTATAACACCCACAATGCCTGCTATCCCCGGTTTGCCACGAGCTGCTCCATCCACGTTGAACTTTAAAACACCAAATGGGGGAGGACAACAAGCTACTTTCTTTTTTCCTCTTTGAGAGTCCTATCCTCATGCAAGCTCCCTAATTACGAAGCATGTCATCTATCTTCAAATCTGAACATTCTTTTCTCACAGAAGCCCATTTAGTGATCCTCAGTGAAACAGCTGTAATGATAATCTCCAAAGATTATTCCTTTCCTGTAAAAACTCTTTCATTCCTCTCTTTCCACATAGACCACATAATTGAAAATGAAATAATCCTCCACAAAATCAACCCACATCCACAGAAAGAACCAATTATGTAATGACCAAAAAAGAAGTCACTGATTGAAGAGAAGCATATAGATGATGAAACTGGCCATTGCTCCTGCACGGAAGTCTCGCACAGTGCAAGACAACCAATGGGGCCCACCTATGGCCCCCTATGATCCAACAACACTGCCACCCATTACGCTACCCCACCCCTCCTCCTCTTGAATTTCATAGATCCCTTGGGTTTCACACTGACCACTGGATTGAATTTTTTTAACTTAAATGATGCATTCTAAAACTGTTAAAACTTGAGGGCCACATATCAAGGGGCTAGGATGATCGAATTGACTTGAGATTTTATATACGGACCAGTCCCATTTGGACCTTTCGATCCACCACCTCACCCATGATTGTTGGGGCCGCAGTGGGACCCATGAGTTGTCTCGCACGGTCTCTCGTTCGAGATGTCCGCATAGAAGCAAGATCCTGTATATATGTTGTAACAGTTAAAGGTATGGATGATGCACCCAAATAATATATCATCCAAAAAAGGGTACCTGTCCAGGCCCATGATATGTCACTTCCCCACCGCGCTCAGTCCGATAAACATCATAAGGAGCATCATTTATATCAAATTTCAGATATTTGTCCAAACTAGCCGAACCCAGTGTATACACAGGAGGGTGTTGTAGAATAATTAACATGTCTGATTGATCTTCATCTCGTTCCATCAAAATATGCCTCCTTTGCACAAGAGACTTTTGCCAGAACCATGCCTCTTTGTAAGGAATGACTTCATTGTACAAATCAAAGCACGCACACCTGTTCATCAAAACAGTACATGATCAATATTCACATGAATAAAGCAGGAAATACACAAAAAAATCTGAACTACAGTAATTCAGCATAAAGGCCAAGTTTCGAAAGAGAGAAAATAAGGACATTTGTTGTAGGCTCGCACCCACAAATAGCAGCCATTATTGTTTCATTTACGATAGTTTTCCTAAATGGATGGAAATTGCTATGCAAAACACTAAATTCAATAGATGTAGCCCACAAAAATATACTGAGCTAAGCCAAATAATTGCATGTATTAATTACTATTGTATAGTGTGATCACACCAAACTGAACACTGAAAATGTTTTTTGTGATAAAAAGAAAAAGGATGCAAGATAAAGATTTGAACTATATATTTCTAATCAGTTCCAGCTTCTAACGAGAAAAAATATATATAAATAAATAGTTCCATCTTCTAGAGAAAGTGAGAACCAACAAACTGAGTCACTAACATCCTGCAGGTGACAATCGTAGAATAAGCCTGATGGATATGGAAAAATCCCCAATACCCACGAAGGGAACTGTCAGAAATTACCAGCCAACAAGATAAAAAGAGCACATTAACTCTACAAACAATTTAGGAAAAAAGAAGAGAATACAACATTTAGATTTGAACCAGACATCTATAGCCTCCATATTCTATTTTCTGAAGAAGAAACTGACTAAGCACCCATCTTCTTACAGTGGTGGCTAATGCATAGCCATGAATGAATTGTCAGGAGCAGCCCACCAACAAGGTAAAAAAAGAATACTTTACAAATCAATGCATAGTCTACTACAAAAAAAGGACCCGAAATATAGATTCCAACTAGAAATTTCTGGCTATCAAGTTCTATCTTACAGAAAAACAACCAATTAAGCACCCAACATCTTACAGTTGATAGATGGAGCGTGATAGGTACAAGGCTAATGGTTTTCCAATAGGGAGCATAATTCATTAATGGGTTCATCTGCATGACTAAGATTAGAAAAAAAAAAAAAAAGGGCGAAACCCATAACAGAGAACAGATAGAACGATTGCAATCACGAGTTAATCTACCTCCAAAATAGATTGCACAACCAACCCTTTTCGATTGAAGGTAAAACAGAAGATGGGGATTGGCTGATTCTTCTAAAGGAATGAAATTGGCGTACAAGAAGGCCTAATTCCAGATGAGACACAATACAAGCCCTAAAGAGACCGTTTTGGAAGAAGAAATTGGAGGGTGTAAGAAATCTAACCTTCTTTTATAAAGATGTGGGGTTGTGGGTTCTTGGGTCTTGAGATTGGCAGCTCGATTATCTCTGGAGAATGCCACCACGCAAGAGGAAGATCGATCTGATGATCTCTTTGAAGAGCGATGGGCAGGAGATGGTGTGGGAGAGATGGGTGTCGCAAGGGCCATTGTTTCTCATTCTTCTGCCATCTTTCAGAACTGAAGCGGCAATTAAACTGCTGACAAAGCTGGCCGGCAGTAATAAATGTGGGGCCCACCGGCTGATCAGCTCCATCACTCACACCTACAAGTTCACAAGATTTCTGAGGGGGTCCACCTATAGATAGAGAAATAAATATTTATAATTTTATACATGGGATGTAGTTATATTCACTCCAATAAATTAGGCTGCCATTGATTATTGGGCTTCATATCCTACTATATTTGAGACAAGGCTTAATGATGATGATGGTGATAATGAATAATGTGGTTGGATTCTAGTTGTTGTCCCTTCCTCTTTTTTTTACTCATTTGGCAATTGATTTAATTCATTTCACAATTACTAAGTCAACTTTACTTTACCTCCCCTAAATTGATGAGAAAAACTAGTTGGTGGCGGTGGACGAGAGCATCAATGGATTGTGAGCAGTGACCTAATCCTTAGGATAATTCCTACATGTTGTTTTCCTATAGTCTCTAGGCTGTCGTTTAATATTCGACATTAAAAGTCTCCAAACGTACATAATGCTGAGGAACATAAAATCAGATTAAGAGGGGAAAAACCCTAATTCCATCGCTCTACCTCTTTTTCCCTCTCTTTCCAAATCCCCAAAGAAAGACCCTAATCCCCAAATCTCATTCGTTCGGTCTTGGAAGTTAGCATTGAAGAGATCCGATCTCTTTCGTTTTTGGGTTTTGAGGTTTGCTCACTCGTCCAGATCCGATCCCTCTCTCTCATCGGTCACGGAGTTTTGATCGCTTCCCTCTCTCTCTCTCTGTGTGAAGCCGGCCTTGAAGAGATTCGATCTGCATTGACCTCGAAGTAAATGTAAGAAAGCTAAAATAATTTGCAACACATGAAATGCAATAATACGAAAAAGTCAAAGAAATAATAAAATGATAAAACTTGCTACTTCTGTTGGAGTGAGACTTTTTGAAAGTAGCAAATGGAGGTAGCAAATTTGTATTTGAGGTAGCAAAGTACACATTTGCTATCTCAAATTTGCCACTCCCCTTGCAATGGTCTTGTTCATATTCAAAACTTCTCACCGATTGTTTATATTCATGGACTTAAAAGAGTCGGATCTTTCGTATTTTTCGACTTTAGAGCAAAGTATGGGAAGAAGTAGAAATATTGATCTATGTACTACAAATGAGAAATCTGATACATGAAGTACCTACCTTGACAACATCGGAAGGTCGGGGTCTAACCATTAACATGGAGAATCACCCATGTCGTCCATATGCCCAAAACAATGGAAAAGACCTCATGATGCTCTTCAGAATCATCATCTTCTCATCCTAATGTAGAAGGGAGACTGAAGTGGGAGTGAGCTCAAATTATAATCACATTAATATAATTAATTTCACATATAACAATATGCATTAAGCCACCAATAACAACCTTAAAAAAATGCAACAAAGTTTATATGGTCTTTGTCACCCAAGTTTTGTCCATCCCAATGAATTTGCCAACACTCAAATCCTTACAAGCTAGCTAGGCAAAATTCTATGAACGAATTAGAAGGAAATAAATTTTAAACTAAACAAAATGAACAGAATTAATACCTAAATCTCCTACTTAGCCATAATCTTGATGTAGCATGTCAAGGCACTGAATAGGAAATGCCTAAAAAATGAATTCGTCTTGGAGGTTTTTTTCACAAATATCATTATTAGGAAACTACATTTTAAGAAAAATGTAAAGGGTATTTCCAGATTTGGTGTTTCTATCAATATATTATTGAAAAGGAATAGTAGAAAGTAAATAATCTCGTAAATATATATATATATATATTATTTGCAAGATACTTGAGCCCATGAAGTTCGACATGCCATCTCTAACTAAAATGATCTTCAATTGTGGACTCTTGAATGTTAAAACCTCTGGACAAATACAACATAAATATAAAATAATATTAAAAGTGATTTTTTTTTAATTTTTCTTTCTTGTTTTGGTATTATCAATATTTTTTCATTAAATTTTCTATTTTTGCGATATTTCAAGATTAATGCAAAATTATAAAATACTATCAAGTTTGTCCCGGTGCAATTTTTTTACAAATTTTTTTTAAAGTGAATTATTATCTCAACAGAATGTCACAGTATCTTTAATTTGGAGATTTCCACAAAATAATATAAATTTATGAAAAATAAATTAATTCTAAATTAACTAAAACTTTCTGAAAAACCAGTCTCCTAATATTTTCTATGTTGAAGATTTTTTTTCTTTACTATAGAAAGTTTCTTTGTGATATTTACTTGACAAGATTATTCTTAGGAGAGATGCACGCCGCCCACATAAACACCCTCCTTGTAAAGCTAGAAGTAGAGACGAACCTAAGACCTCGAGAAGCAAACCCAAGTCTTATGGCAATGTACCATCATATAAGGGGGACAAAATTTATCCCAAAAATTATGCAGGTGGGGAGCAAACCCAAGTCTTATATCTAAAAAACATCGTAACATTGTCCTAAAATTGTTAATCCAAGCAAGGCTAGCATTAAATCATCGAAATATTTTCTTACCCAAAAAAATTCATACCAATTTTTCAACATATTGCTAATGTCCTTGATTGTTTTTTAAGGCGTACTCTAGAGATTTTTCTATTTTAAAATTTCCCATCTACACGGACCATTTGCAGGCCACATGATTCATATATTTAAATTCGTTTTAAGTTGAGAGATATAAATCACACCCCCACCTCATGAATCTTGCACTTTAAAGTACCATTTTTCTAATAAAACTAGTTTTATTCTTTTTTCCATGGAGCAATCCCTTTCACTAACTATTATTGATACACATTTTGAGAACTTATCTCGTTTTTAAGTCGACACAACCTCAAGCAGCTATAGCCGGGATTTTTGGTATGATCTCTTCCATGAAATTATGATTTTTTTTATCCTAATTTTCACTTTGTTCTAATTAATCAATATTTTTGTAATTTATTTCAAGGGTCGGAGATTTGGTTATGTGTCTTAGGGCACGTTTGGTAACGGGAGAGGAATCCTCTCTTCAGATGAATCCTTGGTGCCTTGAATTTATACTTCTTTAAAAAGGATTTATGAGGGAGGGGATTCATTGCATTCTATGTTTGTAGGGTTGTAAACGGGTCGGTTCCAAACCGAGTCCATCGTGGACCTCGAGCCAAAACCATTAAGGAAAAGGTGGAACTGGATCTAGATCTGAAACCGTTTTGGAACCGGTTTCTTTGCTCCGAGACCAGAACTAGAACCATATATGGGATGGATCTGGATCCGGGTCCAAATCTAAGTAGAGAATGATATTAAAAATATATGGTTTTTAGGAGAGATTTTCAAAATTTTAGGTAATATGTCAGGTCTCGAGTCCATGGATCTGAACCAAGGTGGAACCAGACCCAGACCCACTTACTTATCGAGGCCTAAATAAGGACCCATACCCGGCTTTTAACGAGTCGGAACCTCCAAGTAATTGGGGAATGGGGACCTATTTACATCCCTACATGTTTGGCCAACATAGAGGAGTCAGAGATTATTCCTTCAAACCCATGTTTGGTAACACGAGAGAAATCTGCAGAAAAATAAACAAATAACAAGTATTGGTTATATCCATCTGAAATTCAGTTAACACCACCCATTATACACTACATCGATCAAAAGGCATGAAAAATAGTGTTTCGAGTTGTCGTTTAATTGGAAAAATGATAGTCCAAGCTGTCAATTGGATTGTTGTTAACATTAGTTTAGCTTATGGGAATCAAGTGTCCAAAATTATTGTGAAAGTGTCAGAACTAAACAAGTGTTGTTTTCCTTAATCTATGAGAACATGAATCTGTGATTTCTGAACTATCTTTAGATTCTCTGTCATCATTAATAACTAAACATATTCATTTCTCTTTTGATATTTTTTATATGTATTGAGGTTGATTTGCCTTAACCATTTTCTAAAGTAAAAGAAAATAGTGAACACATGAAAATTTAAATCCTTCTCAACATAAAGGATTCTCAGCATTGGTGATTTTTTCCATTAAAATTTAAAACTCACTATGTATATATTTTTATCATGGGACATCTATTGGAAAAATCCCCTTAAATAGGGTAACCACGATTGAGGACCTAAACTTTCACAATGACAGCCAAGGACCTACAGTTCAAATCATCTTTTTTTTTTTTTTTTTTTTTTACAGTTTTGCCATTTCTTTGTTGATGTCGACATAACCCTAATCCCATATTAATGTAATAGGAATGGAATGTATGTAATAGGTTAGTAGATCCTATTATCTGCTAACTATTGTATTTCATCATTAGATTACTTCAAGATAAAGCCTATGGTTTAAAATTGGTTGCCTCAGGCAGGAAATTACTATATATATAGTTTCAAAAATTGTCAGACTTTTTTTTCCAAAAGAGGAAATGTTACAGGCTACAATTATCTTCTATCCTCATGATGGAGAGTTCTCCTTCAATATCTTCTATTCATCTTTCTCATGGAGAGTTCTCCTCCACTAAGTTAGCTTTTTCCCCTACAATGTCTTCTGCAATACGATTGTAGATTCGAAGATGGTTGTGGTAAGTTTTATAGTAGCTGTCTCCTCCGCCTCCACAATTTCATTCTCCACAGATTCTTCTCTCACTATTTCATTTTTCCTTTTCTTTTCGAGAGATACAGTATAAAGCGATTGGCAAGCAGACTGAATCCATTGGTGACTGAGTTATATGCTATTTTGGGAAGAAAATCAAAAGACAAGTAATATTCCACATTCCTTATAATGCATTACTCTTTTCAAATGATTTTTATACATAGAGATGTAAACATGTTGGATTTGGTTTGGATCCGTAGTGGAACCAAAACCATAACCAGAACCGGTTCAAATTGGTTCCTAAACCAGCTTCGATGATTCAATAAAGCAATAGAATTGTGAGTGTTAGGAACCGGTTCCTACAGAGGCAATAGCTGAAGTGGGAGGGGAAGATAGATAGAGAACAATAGAGATAAAGGGGGATGGAGAGAGGGGAAGAGAGAAAGATGGAGATTGCAGAGAGCTGATGAGGACGCTTGATGATAAACACCAGACAAATAAGTTGATTTTTTATCAATACTTAGATGTGCAACACTTAACCGCAAGACTACGATGTCGTCAAGTAGTAAAGGACTAAAGAGTCCAGATTATCGATCACACGGAGAGATGATGGAACAAGCAATTAATCCAATTAAAGTATAATTAAACTAAGATGTGGCTAATATGTAAATTGAAGTGAACAATTAAAACTACTAAACTATGTGTGAAAAATGGAATTAAACTAATTGGAATGTGAAACAAAACTAAAATAGCAACTAAACTACTATAACTAACGATCTAAAATATGAAATTAATAAGATCTAACAAATTACACTAAACTAGTGGATGATTGATGGTGGAAATGGAAGATTTAATGTGAAGATGTGCTGTGAAATTAGTAGGATTTTAAAACAAGTTATGTGAGATGTGTATAATTTTAGAAACGAGGGTTTAAATTAACAATAATAAAAATAAGAGATTATGCAATCCAAAATCTACTATGTATGTAATTAATTTAATCAATGCATGTTCTAATTCAACTCCCAAATCTACAATCAAATTAGCAATCTCTTGCCTAATTGGATTGGATAATATAGCAATAAAAATCAAAGTAAATAATCAAAAGCTAAGATCCCAGATCATCATCTAACTACCCTAATAATAATTCATCAAAATCAAGCTATAAAAGATCAAAGATAAGGGCTCTAGAGTATGCTATGTGAGATAACTTAATCCAACAATAAAGCATCAATTGAGATTATCAAAGCATCAAGTGTGAAGATAAAGCATGAGAAATGAGAGAGATTGGCACAATTAGATCTAAAGTCTACTAATCAATCAAGGCACAAGTAGGGAATTTAAACTAAAACATGCATGTAATTAAACTTATCACATTACTTAGCTTAAAAAAGAGATCATAATCCAAGAGCTTTAGTCATTAAACATCAAGAAAGAGCTCCAAGTCTTCATTAATGATCTTTAATTACACTCTCTCTCTCCAAATTAGTTACACTTAAGCTCCTAATTATAATCCAAAAGTATAGATAAGGTAAAATAAAATTACTATGCGAGAGAACTTAATCCAACTGCAAAGCATCAATTGAGATTATCCAAGCATCAAGTGTAGAGATAGAGCATGAGAAATGAGAGAGATTAGCACAATTAAATCTAAAATCTGCTAATCAATCAAGGCACAAGTAGGGAATGTAAACTAAAACATGCATGTAATTGAACTTATCACATTGCTTAGCTTAAAAAAGAAAGCCTAATCCAAGAGCTCTAGCCACTAAACATCAAGAAAGAGCTCCAAGTCTTTATTAATGATCTTCAATTACACACTCTCTCTCCAGATTAGTTACACTTAAGCTCCTAATTACAATCTAAAAGAATAGAGAAGGTAAAATAAAATTGCTAAAAGACTAACTTGCCAAAAGATTTTTCTTTCTCTAAAAATACATTCCAATTTATAAAAACATTGAGGACATTTGATCGGCTCATTTCCTTTCACAAGGATTGCTTCCATTTGATTAGTTGCAAGTTAAAGGCTTTTGATTGGCTCATTTACTTTCACATAGATTGCTTCAATTTGACAACTTATAGTCTTTTGATTGGCTAATTTGCTTTCACATGGATTACTTCAATTTGATTGGTTGCAACAAACTTTCCTTCCAAAAGCATATGTGCCTTTTGTGTTATGTGGTCCTTCAATTTGCAGGCTTTTGGTTGGCTCCATAAACTATTTCATACCCACCAAGTTCTAACCAATACACCAACCACTCATTTGTGTCAGAAAATTACTTCTTTTATTCTTAAAGTATTCTCCTCTTATTTTGGAATTCTTCAACTCTTCCTATAATTATTGAAATTTCTTATGGATGCCTTGGGACACTAGCTGAAGGCTAGGGTAGTCGCAGGGTCCACCTACACAAAAGCAATTACATAAAAATGCGCTATAAAAAATAATCGGATTTATGTATGAGAACTTTGCCACTTCGTATCTTTCTAGTCCGAACTCGTATGAACGCAAATAAGTAGCCGATTTCGCTCATAATTCCGCGTCCAATGTAATGATGAAAAAAAAAAAAAAAAAAAACGATGCCATTTTACGAGTTAAAATGAAATTATAAGCAATGATAATAAGATAATCCGTTAATTTGATAGAAGGATAAAACCGTGTAAAGCAAATGATATGCACATGAGATGCAAATAAAATTCGGACTAATGAGGGGTAAGATATGCAATATTTAACATTCATCAACTTTATATTAAAAAAAAGTCATATGTTTTTTCCCAAATAGCATGCCATTGTGATTTTGCAACACTTTGTTTTCAAGGTTGTCGCCCATCCAAAAGGTGGGCCATTGGAGTTGGATATGAATACGAAGCTATATATTAGACTAAATGATTAGAGGGAATTGATCCTATGCTATTAAAAATCCATGTAAGAATCATGAAAAAAACTAATACAAAAATCACATAAGAACTCACATAAAAATCCTTATATATAAATAACGTCGAGCCAGACTTAATATTGTCCAAGCCCGGCCCTTGAATTGGCTAACCTATAAAAAATTTATCCTAAGTTCAGCAGTTGAGGTTTCTAACATAAGCGAAAGCCCTCGTTTTGTGGGCTTTTTAAGGGCTCGACCGATCTAGGTACCCTCATGTGAGGGGCGGATTGATATAGTCCTAGCTCCCTTGGAACAAACCTGCCACTATAAATTGACACCCATCCCAATACATGGATAGCATTCACATAATATAATCAAAGCATTTAATGTAAAACCTTAGAACCTATATATCACCAAAAGCACAAGACTAGGGCTTCATCGCAACCTTAAGATGAAGAGTTAGTTACTCATGGAGAGAGATTGGCGAAGAATCATTGACGAAACATCCATTAAAGCTCCTTAGAATGCCTTCAAAACCTACCCTCCGATTGTCTCTCTTAGGTCTCGAATACCCTAAAACGAGTTATGGGCTTCCTTTTTATAACTTTCTACGAAACTTTCCTTCAAATTGCGCAGGGAAACAGACTCAACCCATGACTATCGTTCAGATACCAGGAGGCAGAACGTGGGATGTTGCGTGCAGGGGTTGGCTTCCAGACGCCAGAAGGCAGAAGCTCCGATTCCTTTGTGGTTTTTGCCATCTTCTTCCAATTAGCTCAGAATTCACTCTTTTCACCTAAAACACATGCAAACATGAAATTATCACAAATAAGGCCACAAAAAATCATCCCAAGGTGCAGCAAAGTCCTCATTGAGGGGCCTAAATGGTACATTTATGCTCTCATCATGCGGCATCAAGACTCAACCACATACGAGCCTTGAAGTATTTTGTGACTCATTATTTTTTGTTTCAACTATTGAACTCGCTAATTTATTATGAACATCGTGAGTAGTTTTTATTTTATAAACTCACGTTCTTTAACGAGAGACGCGGAGGAAAACATCATCGACTTTGTAATTAATCCTCCATAGATTCAGTAAAAGTATGGTTACGAATTAGAAATAGAGAGGAGCACGGTTTTTGTATATTTTTTTTCTAGATTGTTTTTTTTAAAAGCAAAATCTCTAAAGATCGTACTAAGAGAAGGGTTGCAGTGAGTGCATTCACTATTGAACAAACTCATAATGGAATGATTCACCTCATACATTTACAAAAATCAATGCTTCAACTTCATAATTATTAGTCAAATCCAATGCACCTATATGTAGGTATGTCAAATGGATCGCGGCACAGCCCAGGTTGCAAGTCAATGGTCCACGGCATGGCACACCATGAGCCGACCTATCTATAACGGTCGGCCCGCCAGGCACAGCTTGCCTGGATCCATACCTAGGGTCCATATCCCTTTATGCTTTTAAGATTATGTACGATGTCCTCTTGATTTTTTCTTTTGAAAACAAAGCTGGAGGGAAAAAATTGTGCAGTTGGACAAGACTAACCTCAGTGGACCGTGTAGATGACAAGACTTACCACAGTGGACCATAATAATATTTTCACTTTACTTTGGTTCTCCCCATCTCTTCATGCTCTCCATATCTTTCAACTTCATATATAGATATCGCGCATCAACCTCCTCTCCACCTTCTGTAGTGATTTCCATCAACAAATAGGTATGCATCCATCATCTTTGTTCATCTTTTCTTCCCCTCTTATCTTTGGCGGATTGTTAATGTAATGTTTGGTCTCTTGGGTGGCTTGGGGTTGATGTAATCTTTATTGGTTAACTAGAATAACATGTGTAAATAATAATCTACTGGTGTTATAAATTTAATACCGAAAAGGCGAAAATGAATCGAAAAAAAAAATTAAAGAGGCACGCCAAGAACCGCCGGCACTGAGGCACGACACGGCCCAGCCCACTCCAAGCATGACCCATCGCTGCCCGTCTAACATGCCTACCGGTATGTATCATATTTGAGAAAACTTTGAATGTTGAACCACGCAAGTCTCTTTTCGACATTGTGAGTTGTGACCTAATCATTTTAATATTCAATTCATTGTCCAAAGTGAGGAAAGTGGTGGAGAGATTCTAGAATTTGGAGCAAATGTTGTTAGTTTGGTTTAGGGTAATAGCTTCTTTAATCACTCAAAAAATATCAATAGGCATTGAACAAATTTCTTTTTGATTATATATAATGAAAGTCATTGCCAGTTTCTGTAATATGCATTTGCTTTTGGACAATGACTCATTTGATAGTGTAAGGTCATTAAGATATTATAATTTTGAAATATTGTTATACTAGGTTTATTTATGAATGCACTCTTGATGATAGTGATTTATGATAATTTTTGTTTCCATTCTTAGCAAATGAAAAATAAATTTGGTCTCCAAGAAAAATAACAAATCGCGAAATACTTTAATGTGCGAATGCTATCGAATCTGACATCACACGAGAAAATGTGAAGGACAATTTGATCCGGAAAAAAACGAAGTCTATAATACAAGATGCTTTTAGGCATTTCATATATTTGGTGATGCTTTTGGAGGTACATGAATATTTTTTTTTCTCTGTGAAAATCCCAAATACTAATATAAATAAAATGGACATCTACTGGAAAAATCCCCTTAAATAGGGTAACCACAGTTGAGGGCCTTAAATAATGACAGCCAAGGACCTCCAGTAAGTTTATATTGATGTCGACAAATCTTCTATCGACGTCTACAAATTCTATGTATAAATGCTTAACCTATACAAGGGTCACTTGATTGTGCTAACTGTATGTTTTTGTCGACGTCGATAAAAGTTTATCTTGATGTCAACAAATGTTTTGTTGATGTCAATAAATATTACTTGTGACAGAATATGGGACTTTAGGTTCTTTCGATTTGGGTGAAGAAATCGATTCTTGTGAATAGTAAATTTGGTTTTTCTTTATAAAATGAATAGGGAATATGGTTATGTTGACATCAACAAAGAAAGGGAAAACAAGAAAAAAGAAAAAGAGAGATGATTTGAGTTGGAGGTCCTTGGCCATCATTATAAAAGTTTAGGGTCATCAACTGTGGTTTTCCTATTTAAGGGGATTTTTCTGGTAGATGTCCCTTTTATCATTAAGCTCTTATCGCATTAGTTGTTCAAAGTATATCAAGAAATATAGTCATAGAGAGAAAATCACCAGTGGTTATGTTGACTAATGGGATTAAATTGGTTAGTTTTTTTGGAGGACCATACATTAATATATATGATGTATGGCCTTGAAGATGTATGCTTCCTAATTGTTGAAGCTTTTAATCCTTTTCAATATAAATATGCATGAATATATTTTCATATTTTTATAATTAATTTAGATATTTTATCAATTCCCGGTAATTTTTTAGCTCGCGCGCGGTTGCTAGTTGTCCTAAATCCAAGCGAGCCTAAGATTAAATAATCAAAATATTTTCTCACCCAAAAAAAATTCATCCCAATATTTTCAACATATTGCTGATGTCCTTGATAGTTTTTTAAGACATACTCTAGAGATTCTTTTTTTTTTTTTTAAATTTTCTGTCTATTCGCGGGCCACATGATTCATATAACAAACCATCGGCCCAGTTTGTAATTGGACCACCCGGTTCGAACATACAAAAAGAGGAAACAGAGAGAGAGAGAGAGAGTACAAAACTCAGTTCCATTTTCCTTCTCTCCTTCTTCCATTTCTAGTTCCTTTTTTTAGGGTTAGGGCGCCAGTAACATCAATCAGAAATCGGACACTGGTAGGTGTTCTTGATCTTTGACTTTCTATCACTTGTTTTAGTTTTTGATCTTGATCTCGTGCCTTTTATTTCGTGATGTTGTTTTTGTTGTTGCTGTTCATGTTCTCGATCTTGATCTCGGTTTTTTTTTATCGTATTCTCTCTCTCTTTTTCTCACAAAGGGTTACGTTTGTGTATTTAGAGTCTGATTCCTCCATTGGATTTCAATTTCCTTTCTGTCTCCGAAAGGTCAGCTGAAAAAAGTTGTCTTTTCCGCACAGAAAGATCATTGATGATGGAAAATAGGGTCGGATTCCATGAAAATATGCGGTGAAAGCGTGCCATTAGAATCTCAGGATGTATTAGTGAATGATGTAGATTTTGCCTTCTCTCTCACTCAGGAAAAGATTCTGAATTTTGTGAAAAGTAGATTATCTGAGCGGATTTTCAAATGGAATTTGAAGATCTTGCACTGGGATTCTTAGGAATTCATAGCTGCAAACTATTGGTTTCTCTCTCTCTCTCTCTCATTAGATTTTGAGTTGCTAACTGTTTTAATTTATTAAGATTTTTTTTATTGGCTTATCTTTTTTAATTATTAAGTGACGTGTATAGAATGCATATTATTATTGTTTTTTAATGGTTATAAAGTGTATATTATTCTACTAAATATTGTATCTCATGTTTACTTGTATATGTGTTTCTTCTGTTTTACTCAAATGTGTTTTCTTTTGCTATAATTAAGTTATTGAGGAATCATGTAGCGTAGTTGGACCAGATTGGATTAAACTGTTTCGTCAAAAGGTCCTTTTTTGTGCTCGTTTAGAAGATAGATGGATAGGGCTGGTTTGATTATTAAGTTTTTTTTTTTTTTTGGGTTGTACTTCTTTTCTGGGGTAGTGCTCCAGAGGTGCTTTTCTACACTGTTGGGAATTGGTATTTGGAATTGATGATGGTAGGTGGGATAGGGTTATGTAATGATTTATTCTTGCTTTATGTTTATTTAAGAAATTCGAAAAATTATACCGATTGAATAATAATAGTTTTTTTTATTAGTCAACTAATAACGACTGACAATAAATGAGACAAACAGTTTCAGTGACCCCTTTTTACTACCACCAAAACTGTTATTTAAACTCACTCAGTCTGCACATATGGCATGCTGGGGCAGCAGACACCATTAATTGGTCCACTTAGGAGTGACTTGTGATTTATGATCTTTTTAAAGCCTGATTTTGTTCCCAACTTTCATAGTGGGCCATAACTATGCTAAATATTGCCATTGGTATTAATGATGTCATTTCTTTGTCTCAAGCTTGAATAAACGGGGGGTTTTGTTTTAGATTGCATTTGGCTATAAAAAACTGCAAAACGTGTACAATGAGAATCCAATGAATGCTTGGAAGGAGGTAGTCAGAAGCAGCATATTTGGTTGTGTGGGAACAAAGGACTTAACCATAGCGAGGTGTAAATGGAGACCTAGAATTGCAAAGTCGATCCCGTATAGATGGTGATGAAGTTGGTTATGTTTCCTATGTTGTGAGCCAACTATTATGCAACTTAGGCTAGGGCACACATGTGATTTGCATGTGTTGCCATGCATGGCCTCTCCTAACACTGTCACATGTATTATTCTAGGCAAACATCTCCTTGAGCTGTGGTTGGTTCTATTCAATTATCTTTTGATTTAAAAAAATTGAAGTGCCGTTTCAACAAGAAACAAGTCCCTCTAATATGTCTACTTAAAATTAGTCAGGTTGTCCCTCCATGAATGTGGCAGAATAATTCAATCAATCAATGAGCCAGGTTGTCCCTCATGAATGTCTCAGAATGAAAGGGATGTCCAACCTTTCCTATAAATATGTAATTCCTTCATTGGGAGAGATAGCTTATCATTATTCAATAAAGATTGTTATGAATTTCCTTATGGTTGTGAATTTTTCTCTTCAAGTAAAGAGTGTTCATTTCAGTGTCTCTCGGAATTCAGGCAACCCCCATCTGTGGAGTTGGTCTTCACTAGAATCTGTCTAGGATTCGGCAAACTCTCTTGTGGAGTTTGTGCACATTCATTCCATTTTCCATTCGTGAGTTCTTGGGCTGCGTAAACTAGTTGCATGATTATGATTCAAAGAATCAGCTAGTTCTGTTCAATCAATAATATTGTTTGGTCCCAATCTTCTTTCAGCCAATTTAAGTTTTGGTTGAGGTTATCTCTTTCCTTCACACACGCACACAGTGAGAGGGACTTTACTTTCTTGTTTGCAGTATATGGATAGGTTTTATGGTACCGGTCAAATAAAAAAAAGGTTTTATGGTCTTAGCTTGGTTGGAGTGTTTAAGTGAGGAGTTTTAGAGTGTAGAAGTCTTTTAGCCAGCCCTAGATGTATGAGACAAGGCTTTGATGTGGTATGAGTCTGATTAGGACTTATTTGTAATTGCAATAATTTCAAGGGCTCTTATGAAATTAGTAGTAACTATAAAGATTTTTTTAATCATTCAAAAGACGATTTCTTAATAAATGAAGGTGGTCGTCCCTATTTAGGAATTAACGACCAAGCTTGCTCTCTCTCTCTCTCTCTCTCTCTCTCTCTCTCTCTCTCTCTCTCTCTTCTAGTCTAGGCTTTCTTGCGACACTTTAGAGGAAAGCCTAGATATCTTAGCATTAATCTCTCTAACTTCGTATCAGAGCACACCATCTGCTTGAAGACCATCGCATGTAGGAATCTACTGGTGAAGATTTGAAGGACTAGGAAGTATCTCAGCTGATTTGGCCACAGCAGAACCTGTGCATCGGTTCAACCGCCCGGGGGGGCGGGGGGGGGGGGGCGGGTATGAGCAGTCTCTGTGCGAAGAAGACATCCCATTCCCATATGATTTTTAATAGGCTGGTCATGCTGGTGTGGTATTATCAGGGTTGTCGGGCGCCCGGGCAACCTCTATGTGGAGTCGACAGCCCCTCTGTGATGTTTTGAAGCATCTCAACAGCCCCTTTCTGCAGTTGACATGTATGTGTAGGCAACCTCTTTGTGAAGTCATCAATGCCTCTGAAGTCTTGAAGCATCGCGATTCACGACGACCCCAGTCAAAGTCGACAGCCACTCTGTGCAATCGACAACCTCTATGTTCATTCAATAGTCCCGAAACTATTCAACCTCTATGCAGTTGGCAATCAGCATTTCTAGGCACTATTGATTCCTTTCTCATTGAAAAACCCTAGAGTTTGGGTGATCTGTGAAAGAAAGTCTTCTTTTGTGATATTTGGGCATTTTTGTTTGTACCCAAATCGGTATAGTCTGATTTGTTGTAGTGGAATTGGTCAAATCAAACCATACAGATAATCTCCAAAAGTTATTGGCGATCATTTGGAGGGCTGCTTTTTCTCTAAGGAAGAGTGATTAAGGTTCAAGTCTATAATGGAGACTAAGCATAAGGGTGAAAGTCCCACATTCCTTACCCAGCAACTTCCTAGTAAGCAACAGGGTGAAAGTTCCACATTCTCTACTCAGCAACTTCCCAGTGTAGTTAACCCAAATACTAGAATTACTCCAAGTCTTTTCATGTGTAGCAACTATGAAGATTGGGCTTATTCAGTGAAAATGGCCATCGGAGGAACCAAAAGGTACATTGATGAAAGCATTAAGGAACCGGATCCAAAATATTCAGATTGGGTTTCTGAAAACAAGCTAGTCATTAATTGGATTCTGAATTAGATGGAAGAAAGTGTTGCAGAAAGCTTTAAATACTGACACGGTAAAAGTTTTTTTTTTTTTTTTTGATAAATGATAAAATTTTATTCCACTAGAAACCAGACAAAAACAAAGACAACAAACGAGGGAAAAACACTAGAAATTATACATCAAAAGAAATAGAAGTGCGAAGAACTCCTTTCCTGGCCATCCGCCATAGAATTAGCCTCTCTTAAAATATGATCGAAAGAAGCACCCAACAGACTTGAAATATCTTGCACCTCCTCCACCCAATCCGCTAGCCTCGAAGGATGAATAGCTCTTCCAGAACTCCATTGGATAGAAGAAAAGGAATCACCTTCAAGGATAGGATTAAGACATCCAAATCTAGGCAGCTCACGACACCCAATTAGAAGAGTAAACAACTCTGCTTCATTAGCATTAGAAGAATCCACTGGCCTAGAAAAGCTTTAAATATTCAGTTGAGGCAGCCTATGCCCAAAACATAAATTATGCTCAGATTCTTGAGTTGAAAAAGGAAATTGTGACAGTTAAGCAAGGGAATCAATCTATAGGAAACTATTATGCAAGATTTAGAATTCTATGGTGTGAGTTGGATCTTTATCTAAGTCCTGAACCCTTTTGTGCAAAGAAACAGCTCAAGTTAGGGGTGTGTTTGTGCACCGTCTATGGAAGAAGAAACGACTTTTCCTCTTCCGCGGTAATACAAATCCCATGCCAGATGTCGGAATCCTAGATCCCCTCTTTGCGCAGAAATACGGTTTGAAGTGGGCGAAATTCTCGGCACTATTGCTTGCACCAAACAGCCGTGCACAAAAGCACTGGAAAACCAAGCACCTTTTTCACTCTCATTTCCGCGGCATCCAGCGTGCACAAACGTGTCGTACTAGTGCATAGATTTCAATGGTACTCCTAATGTGTGCACTATCAAACCACTCAGATAACATTTCTCAAGCTGGTGCATAGATATCAATAATACTCAGTTTGTCAATAGGAATATATCTGCCAGTTGATTTTGACCTGAGAAACAGTGTATGCGTGAGGCCTTCTGCAATCTTCTTGCCAGTAAAATGGCATTCTAATTTCTACATCGATTTGTTTCGTGTGTTCATCAAACGCTGGATTTGAAGCTAATGTTGAGTGTAGACTCATTATCATAGTGCACAGAATGAGTGTCTTGAGAGGAAAATAAAGCTAATCCGGGGACCCGCTCAACTGTGTGAGTTTACCTGAAGTCTTGGCGATGGCCCAATTCTTTGCCTTGGCTATCAATCTAGTTTCCTTTGACTGCTTGTTAGTTCTCTAATTAATTAGATTACCACTAACAAAGGAATAATATTCTGATGTAGACCGCTGATCATCAGAAAAACCTGTTAATGTTGTTTTCTAAATTATGTAACCATTTGTCTAATGTTTCAGTTAATTAGTTATCGAAAAAAAAAATGTTTCAGTTAATTATAAATTTATATTCAAATATATGTATATATATGATTATATATTTGAATACAAATATATATCCTAAAATGTTTGCTGATCAAGACTAGGCACCCTGCTGTCACTTTTTGCAGTAGTTTTCTGGGTCCTTGGTAGTGGTGGAACATTAGAATGGAACATTAGGATATATATTTGAATACAAATATATATCCTAAAATGTTTGCTGATCAAGACTAGGCACCCTGCTGTCACTTTTTGCAGTAGTTTTCTGGGTCCTTGGTAGCGGTGGAACATTAGAATGGTTACAATTGGTTGCCTTCCCTCAATTCCTCAACTTGTAAAATAGCCTCAATTAAGGACCTCAGGAGTATCCAGGATGATGCACTTTATCCAGGATGATGCAGTTTAAGTGCATTCCTAACTCCAGGTTGTATTTAAATTGGTATGTGATTCAAGTTCCTTTGATATACTTGTTGAAAAATAATAAATGCAAGCTAATGGGAGATGCTGACATGGGAGAAATGTCAAGACCAGTTTCAAATTTTCAGGTTTTGATTCAGATATGAATTTGATTTATGATTTCCATTCTACCATGGCCCTCCTAATTCAGCAGCAATACCATATCATTGCAACAAGGCACAGGAGGACCAAACAAAAAAAACACAAAGTAAAGTGCAAGACAGCTGGCCAGCACTGAAGAGAGAGAGAAGCCGTTGAAGCCCTTGAAACTTGAAAATAAAAAAGCATACTTGGGTCTTTTTTCTGCAGTGCAGTCTCCTGCTGCCATTGTTGCACAGTGCTGCCTACTGCTGTGCTGTACTACCTACTGCATGGACTACTGCTGCCCACTGCTGTTGCTGTGCAGCCTATTCCTTATTCCTGCAGGCCTACTGCCTACTGCCTGTCGTTGCTGCCGCCTAATGCCTACTACAAATTGTCACTGACTCACTGCTGATAGGCTGCTGCTGGGTGCCAGGTATGCTCTCCTTCTTCCATTTTCTTTTCTTTGCCTAGCCAACCCACCTCTCTCTCTCTCTCTCTCTCTCTCTCTCTCCCACCCACAGAGAGCACCTCTCTTCTTCTTCACTTATTAGTTGACTGTGTTTCTTTTTCTATATTTTTCCTCTTTTTTTTTAAATATTTTTCTGGGCTTAACATGGAGCTAAACCCGACTCGGCCGAGTCCCAGCCAATTCGCCCAAGCTGGCCAAGTTGACTCAGACTCGGCCATAGCAAAGTCGGGTCCCAAGTCCAGTTTTTTTAACCATGGTCTCTATCATTTTAGAGAGATGGAAAGAATTCTGAAGAGATGTGCTCAATGCAGTGACCTCCTTGGTCGACTGTTCTTCTCATTATAAAGGGGATGAAATCCCTGATTACATGTGAGTATCACTAATCAGATCCTAAAAAAACTCTTTTACAAACTAAGAAGCTTTGACTAAGTAATATATGAAGTCTGGGCCCAGAATGGGCCTGAGCTTGCTTGACACCCTCCCTCAAATTGATGCTGGGGAGTCATAAAGCAGCAATTTGGAAACAAGAAATTGATGTCGAGGCCGATGAAGTCCCTTTGTGAAGATATTTGCAAACTGAAATTTGGTAGGGACATGAGGAAGACTAATGACATCACGCTTATATTCATCTCGAATAAAGTGGCAATCAACTTCGATATGTTTGGTGCGTTCATGGAAGACGGGATTTTCAGTGATACGGATAGCCCCAGTATTGTCAACATGCAATGGAGTATGAGAGGTTTGAGTGAACCCAAGTTCCGAAAGAAGGCCCTGTAGCCATAAGATTTCAGAACAGGCAGAAGACATTGCCCGATATTCAGCTTCCGTGGAAGATCTGGACACACTTTCTTGTTTCTTGCATTTCTAAGAAATGAGCGAATTACCAAGGTACATGCACCAACCAGTGGTAGAGCGACGCGTGTCTTGACAGCCAGCCTAGTCAGCATCCGCATAAGCAGTCAGATGCAGTGGATTATCCTTGGGATAATATAAATCACGATGGACAGTTCTTAGCAGATAGCGGATAATGCGCTTGACAGCTGTTAAATGAAGGTGTCGAGGAGCAGTCATGAACTGACTCACAAGATTGACAGCATTGGATATGTCAGGTCGAGTGATGGTGAGATAAACAAGACTTCCTACTAGGCGCTGGTATGTATGAGGATCAGGAAGAAGATCGCTGCCATCTTTACTCAGCTTGAGATTGACCTCGACAGGGGTATCAATCGGTGAAGAATCATGGAGGTCAGCCAACTCGTTAAGGTCTGATGTGTATTTGTGTTGATTAACAAAGAGACCTTTGGGAGATTGATGCACCTCTAAGCCCAAGAAATAATGCAATGGGCCCAAATCCTTCATACGGAAGGAATCCCGGAGAGAAGCTTGGAGAGATTTGATCATATCATTATTCGTGTCAGTGATAATAATATCGTCAACATATATGAGAAGCACAGTAACACCAGTAGATGTGTGGCATAAAAAAAGGGAGGGATCATAAGGACTCTGGGTAAAGCCACTCTCGCATAATCGACCCTTGAAGGTTTCGAACCATGCCCGAGGAGCTTGCTTTAGACCATAAAGCGATTTGCGTAGGCGACAGACAATCCTCTTGGAGGGAGAGGGGACGCCTTGTGGTATCCGCATATAGACTTCTTCTTGCAGATCCCCATGGAGAAATGCATTTTTGACATCCATTTGGTATAAAGGCCAGGATTTAGAGGCAGCAATGGCGAGAAGTAACCGAACAGATGTCATTTTTGCCACAGGTGCGAACGTTTCCTCATAGTCAATGCCATACTCCTGTCTGTTCCCGAGTGCCACAAGTCTAGCTTTTTGTCTATCCAATGACCCATCAGATTTAAGCTTGATCGAGTAGATCCATTTGCAACCGATGGGTTTAATTGCTGAAGGACACTCCACAATATCCCAGGTGTGATTCTGATCCAATGCATCCAATTCCTCCTTCATGGCTTGGTTCCAGCAATCTTGTTGGAGAGCCTGCAAATAAGAACTTGGGATAGAGACAGAAGATAGAGTAGTCATCAAAGAAGTATGGGTAAATCCATACCGATCAAACGGTCTAGAATTTCTGGAGGAGCGACATAAGGTAGGAGTAGTTGTGGAACCACTTGTCGGTGGAGGATCAGGGGGAGGGCCATCTGCAGTGGGAGGTTTCTCCCGACGGTGGTATACAAAAGCAGGATTAAACCTAGTAACAGAGGTTTGATCCGAAAAACCTGGTAAGAGAGCTAGTGAAGAGGGATGAGGACAGTCCATGTGAGTTGGGAAGAAATATTGATTTTCAAAGAAAATAACATTTCAAGAAACCCTGATACAACGACCAATGGGATCATATCAAACAAAACCTTTTTGATTAGTGGCATAACCCAAAAAAGCACACCTGCGAGATTGTGCAGTTAGTTTCGTTCTTTCTGTGGGAGGTAGATGAACAAAGCAAACACAGCCAAAGGTATGTAGGTGATCAAACACAGGATGATGACCAAACAATTTAAAATGAGGCATTAAATGAGCAATGGTATGTGATGGAAGGCGGTTTATGAGATAGACGGCCATGGTGAGAGCTTTAGTCCAAAAACGAGGGGGAACGGATGCTTCAATCAGAAGAGTTCTAGTGACATCAAGAAGATGTCTGTTTTTCCGTTCCGCGACTCCATTTTGTTGTGGAGTATATGGACAGGTACGTTGAGAAATGATTCCTTTATTGTTTAAAAAGGTTTGAAAATCCTTGGAAACATACTCCCCCCCCTGAGTCTGAGCGCAAAGTTTTAATGCATTTAGAGAATTGGTTTTCAACATATTGAACAAAAAATTTAAATGCATTAAGAACACATCAGACTTCGAATGTAATAAATAAATCCAAGTAAATCTGCTGTAGTCATCAATGAATGTTACAAAGTACTTGAAATGACTATGTGAAAGGGTCGGAGCAATGCCCCAAACATCACTGTGAATTAAGTCAAAACATGTAATGCTCCGTGTGTTAGAGTTTGGAAAGGTAAAGTTCTACTCTTTCCTAATTTATAAGCATCACATTCAAAAGCAGCAGAATCAATAGGTTTATTTATTAATCCAGATTGAAATAAAGTAGATATTGTAGAAGCGTTCGGATGACCAAGTCTATTATGCCACAATCGAGAATTATTCTGAATGAAAAAACAAAATAACTGATATAAAGTGGTATCATGAATAAATGAAGACACTGGTAAGGAAAAAAGTCTTCCATGCTTAGGCCCCCTCGCGATCACTTCCCCCGACTCCTGGTCCTGCACAACACGACCAGTAGAAGAAAAGGAGACATTGTAATTATTTTCAACAAGTTGACCCACATAAACCAAATTGGTAGCAAGATGAGGAGAAACTAAAACATTGGTTAAGCGTAAGGGGCCAGGGGTATCACCAACAGAGGTGATGGGAAGATGATCTCCGTTGGCAGCTTGAACCATAAGATGACTAGTGTAAGGAACGACATTTTGTAATTTTATGGGTGAAGAGGTCATATGGTTACTTGCACCAGAATCTAAGTACCATGTATTAGAAAGAGAGGACTCAGTACCTGCGATGTTCATGGATGCCAAGGCATTGATAATCATTTGGTTTACCATCTCAGGGGTGAGAGGAGCTGGGGATGCAGATTGCGTGGAGGAACCAGGTTGTGAGGAAGAATCATACGGCATAACACTTAATTCAGAGGATGCATATCGAGGAGTGGTGACTGTGTAAGCACTAGGAGCTGATGGCACTGTGTAAGGACCAGAGGCGGACGACACATAGTTGCGGGAAGTAGAATTGCGACCCTTCTTCTGGCATTCATCAATGACATGACTAGTGACCTTACAATATCGGCATATCTTGGCCTTGCATTGATTTGCATAGTGACCATATTTCTTGCAGTTATGGCACTGAACTTTACTGAGATCCCGGGGAGATGGTCTGGTGGTAGCAACATAGGCAAGTGGAGCCTCAATAGAACTCTGTTGTTCCAAAGTAGTTGTCGTGACCAGACGCTGTTCTTCCCGTAGAAGTTCCTGAAGACAGTCATCCAAGCTGGGAATAGAAGCCCTGCTCATTAAGTTAGATCGAACTGTCTCAAACTCCCGACGAAGTTTCATAAGAAACTGATCCCGATGGTTACTTTGTTGTAAGGGAAGGAGTTCAGGTAGGAGTGCGTCAGACACCGTGGCAAACTTAATCTCATCATATTCTGACCACAGTCGGCGAAAACCATTGTAATACTCTTGAATAGACTGGGTGCCTTGAGTGAATTGAGAAATATCAAGTTCCAATTGAAATTGACGGGCAGCATTGCCTTGTTGATAGATCCTCTTAAGATAATCCCACATTTCTCGGGTAGTTTTGCAAGGTTGGAGGTTGAGGATAAAATGGGGCTCAACCGAGCCTAGCAACCAGGTTTTGATTTTAGCATCCTTAGTTTTCCAAGCTAAAATCTTTTTGTCATCTTCCGCCGGTATAGGTTTAGATCCATCAATATATGCCCAGAGTTCCTTGCCTTCTAAGTAAATTTGAAATTGGAAGGCCCAAGAGGTATAATTGTTTCCATCAAACCTAACCATTTTAATTTCAGATTGGTCCATGATGAGCAGACAAAGAGAAAAAAAAACTTCACACTTGAATAAACAAGAACAGAGAACAGTCGGACTAGAAAAAATGCTCACAGTTGCTGTAGCTAGAAAAAAATGCAAATGTCTCCAGGCAGCAGTAGATCAAAAAAGGCACGACCACAGTGCAGATATCACACAGCACAGTACTGTAGCACTAAAAACAGCAAGAACAAAAAAAAACACACAACAGAGTGCAAGTCGTCCCAGTCATTCAGTGGGTTGACTCCCACGTGTGCCCCAGCAAATGATCAATGGCCAGATCAAAGGGTGGGGATGGAAGGGTGGACTATTTTCGCACCTAATGGAAGTGGTGCCAGGCAGAACCAACAGGAATCCAAAATTCTGGACGGCTGAGATGAAAACAAGTTGATAAAACTGAATTTCCACATAAATTAGTAGAAGGCCTACCTCTGATGATCCATAAAGCTTGAAAAAATGTCCAGAAATAAGAAGAGACCCAGGCGACCAAGATGAGCTGCTGCCGCTGATATGAGGTTGATGATCGTAGGTGGGCCACGGCTGATCGGAGATGATCAGGGATGATCACAGACGATCAAGTGGCATAAAATGTCTTCCAGTGAAGAATATGTGTTTGATAATGAAGAAGATGCACAAACAGAGACAATGCAATCGAAACAGTGCACAGATCTGCACTAAAACTGACTTACGACCATTCCGTCAGTATGATTCCATAAACGGAAGCCCCACCAAATCATCATAGGACAGATTAAAGGTCGGGGATGAAGGCACAACATATTTTCGCAAGTGAGGGAAGAAGATTCAGCCAAAAATAACCAATATCCTTGATTTTGGACGGCCGAGATGAAATCAGATTGAGAAATCTGACGTACCACAAATTGCGATGGAAAACCTACTTTGGATAGGAAATAAATTCCTGAAAAATCACCATAAATACCAGCAATTCCAGTCGACCAACATGGTCTGGTTCCACTGAGTTGATGAAGAAGATCTCAGGTGGGCCACACCTGATCGGAGATGCACTGAGTGCTTCTAGACGTGGAAGATGTCTTGAATGATCTAGATATCTAGGCTCTGATACCATATCATTTTAGAGAGATGGAAAGAATTATGAAGAGATGTGCTCAATGCAGTGACCTCCTTGGTCGATTGTTCTTCTCATTATAAAGGGGATGAAATCCCTGATTACATGTAAGTATCACTAATCAGATCCTAAAAAAACTCTTTTACAAACTAAGAAGCTTTGACTAAGTAATATATGAAGTCTGGGCCCAGAATGGGCCTGGGCTTGCTTGACAGTCTCAAGCCCTAAGGCAACTCAATGAAAACACTCAAAATAACTCATGAGAACACTGAAGATTTTCTTATTATCAATAGAATGATTACAATTAAAAGCTCCTCTCTATTTATAATAGAGGAATGACTTAATAAGAAAAAATTTAATTAATGCATGATTGCTAAAATCACTCTAATTATTCTCTAACATAATCAAATCAATCTAATGACCGCTAATGTCAATCTAATTGACTCGAATCAAAATCTCTTAACAAAATTAAATCAATCTAATTAAGGAAATCACTTAATGGAAAAGATTCCTTGGTGGGGTCCATTAGGGGGCCCTCTTCTTCTTAGACCTCACTGCATCAACTCTCCTTGACTTGGAAGGACTCGACTCTGGCAAGTTAGTAGCTTGATAACGCTCATAAAGGTCGGGATTAAGGTGCTGGAAATCAGTAGCTGTGATCCATGCTGTATCGGAGATAGGACGATTCTTCCATTGAACAAGAAATTTCTGAAATCCCTCTTTTCTAGTAGAGACAATCTGATCATCAAGCACATCAATGATTTTATTTTTAGAGGGTGGCGAAGTTGGCAGTTGAATTTCCCGTTCTTCCGACGGACTCTCTTGGTCATTTCCCTTGTAGAGTCTGAGATCTTCAACGTTGAATGTAGCATTCAATCCAAGATCTGATTGCACATCCAACACATGCATTAGGACCATTTTTCTTCAGAATCGTGAACGGTCCTGAGTTGCGGGGATGCAGTTTTTATTGGCTCCAGGCGGAAGGCGCTTCGAACGATTACGCAGCATAATCATATCTCCTTCCACAAAATGAACGAAGCAACAATGCTTATCTACATGTTTATATGAATCATTGCTTGCTGAAATATGGTGTCGAACTTCCTCATGAACCTGCTGCATATTTCTAATGAAGTTGTCTGCGTCAACACTTGTTCTTACCTCTACAGGAAGGGGAATAAGATCAACTGGTAGGTGTGGTCTGGTACCGGTGATTGCTTAAAAAGGGGAAGATTGCTTAAAAAGGGGAAATCCTTGTGGACCGGTTGACTGAGTTGTTGTATGCGAACTCAGCCATATGCAGAACCTGATCCCATGTGGTAAGATGGTCTCGCACTAAACAACGTAGCAGATTCCCAAGGCTACGGTTGACTACTTCTTTTTTACCATCAGTTTGTGGATGATACGTAGTAGAAAATGTCAGCTTTGTCTTCGATATATTCCATAAAGTCTTCCCGAAGTAACTAAGATGCAATGGTCTTCGGAAGTCCATGCAGACGGACTACTTATTTAAAGAAGAGCTGTGCAACCTTGTAGGCATCCGCCGTTTCGGTACAAGGGATAAAATGAGCCATTTTTGAAAAGCGATCCACAACCACAAATACAAAGTCCACTTTTCTGCGTGCCTTAGACAGTCCCAGCACAAAATCCATGTTGATATCCTCCCAATGGCCCTGTGGAACTAGCAACGGCTGATATAACCCCGCATTCTTCTTGCTTATTTTGGCCAACTAGCAAGTACGACACTGCTCGCAGATATGAGAAACATAGGGTGTTATGTGTGGCCAATAGGATCCATCTCTGACAAGAGCTAAGGTCATAGCTTGACCCAAATGTCCATTGCATCATCCAGAATGGAGTTCCCTGATAACATGCTCTCAGATAGATGTATTCGGCAAGCAAAGTTGACTGCCATAAAATAAATATCCATCACCAATGCCAAAATATGGATTTTTGATATGCTCACCATGACGGACCTCTTTATAGATAGTGCCAAAGTCTTTGTCTATCTCATATTCCTGCTTGATTTGCTCGAAACCTGGCACTGAGAGCATCGGCTATCACATTTTCCTTGCTCGACTTATGGCAGATGGTAAAGTTGAATTCCTGAACATAAGTGCTCCATTTGGCATAATTAGCTGCACAAAGATTCCTTGGTGGTGTCCATTAGGGGGCCCTCTTCTTCTTGGACCGCACTGCATCAACGTAAATTTGGGTCGACTTTTGTATGAAAGTAGCAGTTAACTTTGCCTTCATTGCTGGGAAAATGGTTATAGGAAATGAAGATGAAGATGGGTCTAAAAGACAGTTTTGGACCCCACAGTGATTAAGGCCAAAACTGTAACAGAACAGTCAGTATTACACAAAGGCCAGTATTGTTTGAAAAAAGTTGCAAGATAGTCTTCAACCTTAGGTGACATGCACTAGCGTCTTAATGATGCTATTTAAAACATTTCATTTACTTTCAAGGAGTAGTATGGAGCACACTCTTATATGTGTGTCATTAGGAGATATCTTTTACATAGTTTAGAGCTAAGCATGTAAAACTCTGCGGCCCACCAAGCCATGTATAGTAAAAGCATTTATGATGCTATGGAGAATTATAACACATACTCTTTCTGAAGCATTTTCTGCCACAATCTCCCTTAAGGGGTCACTAGCATCTTTTTGCAACCCTCTGGAGGGGAGTTTATAAGCAATTGAGAATAATTTTTTTTCAAAAATATTAACTTGATTTTTACTAGTCCAAGAACAGTATGAAGGCTCATTGCTGCCTATTGGAAATAAATGGCGACTTTTCCAGTTTCCCCCCCTTTCTAGTGTAAAGGTATCTTTGATTACATCATATGAGCTTCAGGTTTTTAGTTTTTGTGTGCTATTGATGCCATTTTCTGCCAATATTTCTTCCTATAATAATCTGATACTTCTACAAAACCAGAGTAGCTGCATAAACATGATGCACTTCTATGGTTAACGGTGACTTTTCTAGACCACGATGTTCCTACCCTATCTCATATGATAAATACAAAATATCCATTTGCAGTAGGGATTCTTTGGGAATGCCCTTTTACCTGTGCACATGCACCATAGATTTTTTCTTTGTTTTTCTACAGAGCATGTATGTTTTTATTTTTTTTAAATACCTGAAATGCGAAGATTTGAGGCTGTTTTCTTATGGCCCACTTTTTTCCGTTTAGGTTTGCCTTCAAAAGATTAAATCCTGTTGACAGTGACAATTTGGGAGCTGGTTTTCTCTTAGCGATCATTTTATGGATCACCTACAACTATAGAAATGCTTTCTAGATGATTAGTTTCCTCTGTCATTGCCATGTGGAGGAGCTTTGCTTCTGCTGCCATTGGTGGAACCATAGGACCAAAGAATGACCTTGGGAAGCCAGATCAAGCGGGTTCAGAGTGCTCAGATGATGAAGTTTCTTCAAGCACTAGCGGGGAGGAAGGGCTTGAGTGCCCGATATGTTGTGAATCCTTCAATATTGTTGAGAACATACCCTATGTCTTATGGTGTGGTCACACCCTCTGCAAGAACTGTGTCCTTGGACTCCAATGGGCTGTTGTGAAATTTCCTACTCTCCCTATCCAACTGCCGCTCTTCATTTCCTGCCCATGGTGTAATCTGTTGTCCTTTCGGCTGGTTTACAAGGGCAATCTGAAGTTTCCCCGCAAGAACTTTTTCCTACTCTGGATGGTTGAGAGCATGAATGGTGACAGGGGGAAGATGCATTCAGTTTTGTCTGGAGAGCATCAGCGGGTTTGGTCTTCTAACAACAACTCAACGTCGGAAAGTCAAGTTAATTACAGCAGCCTGAGAAGGGCCCCGTCGTCATTCATGCATCGTGAACAGTCTTTGAACCAAAATCGTGTGAGTGCTTCTGTGGCTGATTACTGGAATCTAAGGAGATTCCACTCTTCCGTTTGTAAGTCACTTGTTTTCTTCATGAACTTGACAGCTAAGTTCCCATTGGTCCTTGTATTCCTTTTGATTGTGTTGTATGCCATTCCTGCCAGTGTCGCCGTCCTGATTCTGTACATCCTTATCACCCTTTTATTTGCGTTGCCCTCATTTCTGATACTTTACTTCGCATATCCATGTTTGGATTGGCTGGTGAGAGAAATTATCACTTGAAATGCAAATCATTCCATACCCAGCTTTGGAACGGTGCAAGCCCAATACCATGCCACAACAGGGTGCTTTTTTCCCCACTCAATCATAGTGTATCTTAATTCGTTGACTTCCCTGATTAAGAATGGTCCTGTTTTTGGGTGCTGAATGAAATCCTTGATATTTGTGGGCGTTTGCATCTGAATGGTCATCCATGCTGAGAATCTGCTTTGGCGGTAGTCAAGGTCTCATGGGTCCGTGAAGTTTGCTTCGTACTCTCAGGTTTGACTGTTGATTTGGTGTTACTTTGCAAAGTGGGTGTCGAGGGTTGTGGTGGTTGTAAATCAAATTAGATGCTGCTCTACTAAGTGGTTGTACTAGTGGAAACCATATGTTTGTAGACACTTGAATATGATGTCAGGCTGCATGTAATGTAAAATTGTAAGGGTGTTATTTTCTTCTAAGACCATGGGCATTTGGGCTTTTTATATGTTTCTGTTTTTCAGGTTTCTTAAAATGTAAGCTGTGTGGACACTCTCCGAACACAGGTATGTAGAAAACTTTGACACTTTGTAGACCGAGGTATGCGGAATTATATTCTTGGTTGAATATTTAAACCGGTTGGGTTTATGGTTGATTTGAACCTGGACTCAATTGTCAAGTGGTTCCAGACCCAGTTTTTCAGGTTGGGTTCTTCAGGTGATTGGGAGCGTCTAGTGATAACCTTTGGTGGGTGCACTGGTATCATCATTGTTAAGTGTATCTAGCATATTTTCAACTTAATTTCTTGTTAACCAAGATTTCCCTATTTGATCAAATTTTGTGGATGCACTGCACTATCATTTTGAGAGTCTGGAGAGAAATTCTGGCTGCCATTAACAGCTTTTCTGAAAATTAAAGATGATAGATTGTAAACTTGCAAAGATGGCTAAAACTGCAAATTGGAAACCTGTATAGTTGTAGGACGATCCACCTGCATCTCTGGTTTGTTTCACACCTTACCCTCCTTGATTAGAACAAGCCCAAGGGCCTGGTAGTTTTCATCAATCCAGTCCTTCTCACTAGGTCACCACCCATGGAATGGAGACTGAAGAGATTACAGTATCTGGGTGGTCGGGTTGGGAGTGATTTGTAAATTGTAGGTGGGAAATTGTGATCAAACCGCCAAACTAAACTTGATACTGACCCCATAGTTCATGGTTCTGGCCTTCGGTAGTGTTTGTCGGACTCTACTGCCCAGTAAATATGGTAGAGCTTTGAGATTTAGCCATCCTAATATATTGTTCCATGGCTGTTCTATGTTATATCAGTTAATAATGGCTTCTAATTTTACTGGTTGCATATACACTTCTTGAACTGTTAAATTTTGGGATCTTCAATATCATCTGCCAATTTGGGGATCTATCCAATAATATCTGTCACGACCTTCCAATACCTCTTGCTTTTTGCTGATTTGCATGCATCCAAATGGACCAAAACCCAATCTTTTTTTTAATGGTAACTAAAACATTAGATTAAGAAAAGGGCATTAAGCTACACAACACACTTCCAAAACAGGTACAAGAGACTTGTACCTGAAGCACAAAGGCAAATAATTACATGGTGTAAGCAATCAAAGGAATAATCCTATCTATCCTTTGTTTAGATGGAGAGTCCTCTATAGCATATGCCGACCTAACATGCTTAAATTTGACATAACCTTAAGAAGATAAGGACTTCTTTCTGCAAGAGGATGTGGAACTTCCAAGGACCTTCATTGCTTGAGATCCAAAAGATAGCATTTGAGGAGTCACTCTCCACCGATAATTTGTCACAAATGAAGAGAAAAACAAACGAAGAACCTCTAAAATTGTCAACACCTCAGTGATACCTATATTCTTAGAGAACATAAGCAAGACATCCCCTTTATGGTCCCTAAGCCCACCCCCAACACTCGATGACCTTGGCTTTCCTCTAGCCGCCCCATCCACATTAAACTTCAAAAAGCCCCTTGGGAGAGGACATCAAACTTCCACCTTCATAATTCGAGGCATTGAACAAATAAACAAGCCTCCCTCACCAAATCCCACTTTGCTATTCGCCAAGTAGTAACTGAAAGAAGGCCGCTGTAGACAATTCTCGCTCCCCTGAAAATTATTTCATTCATTTCTTTTCAAATGGACCACATTATGGCAAAAGGGATAAGTCTCCACAGAATTGCCCCACATCCTAAAAAATGACAAAATCTCCAAGCTTCAAACATACTAATCATGGAGCCTGACAAACACCATGCTAACCCACATCACTGATTGAATTCTCTCTGCAAAGAAGATGAAACATCACAATGCAAGGAAAGGTAATCCACTCTCTCCAACCCATTCTCAGTTCTCACATAAACGGCACACATCTGAAATCTTTTGCGAAGACAAGCCTCTCCTTCTAGGATTATCCGTCCCATGTCCAATCTTAATGGATACTTGGATTCTTGATTCTAATAAAAAATAAATAAATAAAGATCCTAGCGGGCTGTACATCACTCTCCTTTGATCTTCATCAATTTCTCCCCATGTTCACATGTGCTAGGGCTGTTAACAAACCAGGTAGATGCTCTAGCTAGCTAAGTTAGGCTTTAACTTTTTGCTCATCTCATTGTCTAATGAGCCAAACTCAAGTTATGTTCTGCTTGGCTGGGCGGAGATCAAGTTGAGAATCTCAACTAGGCTCAGCTCAAGCTCATCTTGTTTTAGGGCTTGACCTGACTCTAAAGGTGTGAGCCATATATCTGTTAGGGCAGTTTTCACCAACAGGACTCCGCAGTCCGCATGACTGCTGTGTGGGCCCCACCTTATGGTACCTGAATAACAAGTGGCATAAAGGAGAAATTTTTCTTATTTTGATATGCTTCCATCAGGCCATTACTAAGTAGGTTTGCTTAAGGTCCGGGCTTGGATTTAAATTTTTGAACTCTTTAATATATGGGCTGGGCTTAGATTAAATGATAAAAAGCCCGAAGCCTGGCATGAATAAGTAATATATGTAGTTTAGCATTGATTTATCCAAACAAGTACTTAGAAAGCCCAAAAGAATGATTAAAGGCCTGGCCTAGCTCGACCTGATTTGCTTAATGGGCAGGCTCAGGCTAGGCACTTAAGGCCAATGTTGGAGCTGTCTTGGATATGGGCCTGTGTTTTCTAAAGGCGGGTCAGGCCTGGATATGCCTCTTTCCAGCCCGACGAGGCCAAGGGTGTTTATGGGCGGGGCATCGTTGTGCTCGTCTTTCTATCACCTAATCTAAGCTTGACCCCTGAGTCCAAAATTTAGATTCATATTGGATACAAGTACTTAAACCCAAGCGCAAAACCCTTCCCAAAGTAGGTTTGGGCCCTATTCGAGACCAGAATGAGTAGTCCTAGCTATACTTGAGCTCAAACTTGATATTCATTGTCAAACTTCGCTTAATTGTACTCCTGAGCTTTAGCTCGAGCTAAAATTAGCTAAAAGGTTGTCAAGCTTAGCTCGACTGAATTCAAGCCAAGCTCAATCTATATTCTCAACTCTGGCTCGAGCTCAAGCCTCAAGGTGGCTAATTTAATGTTCAAGCTCAGCTAAATCTTAGCAATCGGCCATGCACATGCAGCCATGGCCATCTCAACACCACCACTGGTAGCCAGGCTCGACCCAACAACACTCAAACCCATCAATCTCTCTCCCACAATCCTCAGCTGCTCTTCCCTCAATCACCTGAACCAGATCCACGCCCATCTCCTCAAAACCCCTCCCAATCTCTTCCACTGGAACTCCATCATCAGAGCCCACTCAGCCCACCTCCCTCAAACCTCCTTGCACCTGTTCGTCAAAATGCTAGAAGACCCACTCCTTAATCCCAACAAACACACCTTCACCTTCGTCCTCAGGGCCTGCGCAAGGAATCTCGCTCTTCGAAATGGAGAACAGGTTCATGCGGTCGTTTTGAAATCTGGGTTGGACTCAGATTGCTATATTCAGGCGAGTTTGATTGGGTTGTACGCAGGTTGTTCTAGGGTAGAGCTTGCACAACAAGTGTTTGATAGAATGCCTGTGAGAGGTCTGGTCTCTTCGACCGCTATGGTAGATGGGTATTTGAAAGCTGGGAGGATTGGTGATGCTAGAGAGGTTTTTGATGGAGTGGAGGAGAAAGATGAGGTTCTGTGGACTGCCCTGATTTCGGGTTATGTGCGGAGCGATCAGCCGGAGGAGGCATTGCGACTGTTTAGGGGGATGTTATTGGAGGTTGGTACCGTGAGTTCGGAGAGTGTGATATCGAGTGTAATCTCTGCGTGTTCTCGATTGGGTGCTCTAGAAACTGGCAGATGGTTGCATAGGTACTTGAAAGATAGGAGAATTGAAATCACCACTAAAGTGGCCACTGCTTTGGTTGATATGTATGCGAAATGTGGCTTGATTGAGGTTGCACTCCAGGTGTTTGATGACATTGTTCGACCAGATGTTGTTGCTTGGAATGCCATGATTTCAGGTATGGGATTGCAGGGAAATGGCCAGGCTGCACTTGGTTTGTTTGAGAGGATGAAGAAAGCTGGCATCAGGCCAAATGAAAGCACGTTTGTGGCAATTCTAACTGCATGTGCTCACTCTGGAATGGTTCAAGAAGGGTGGCTGATATTTGATCAGATGAGGAAGGAGTACCAAATTGAGCCTAGGATAGATCATTATGGGTGCGTGGTTGATGTACTTGGACGAGCGGGTTGCTTGGAAGAGGCGGAGAATTTCATCAGAGCAATGCCCATTGTGCCTGATGCCGTGGTTTGGAGAAGCTTGCTTGTGGGTTGTCGGAGTCATAACAATGTGGAGAGAGCTGAATTGGCTTTGGGAAAAATTCTGGAGCTTGGGTCTTGTGAATCCATTGATTTTGTTCTTCTTGCCAATATATATGCCTCTCTAAACATGTATGCTGAGGCTGGGAGAGTGAGAAGACTGATGAAAGATAGAGGAATAGAGAGGCGGGCCGGGCATAGCCGTATAGAGGTGGAAGGGGTGGCTCATGTGTTTGTTGCTGGTGACAAATCACATCCAGAGAATGATGAGATCTATTCTATATTATCGATGATGATGGAAGAAATGAGGTGCTTCACTCATCAATTTGCGGATATGGATGAGTGAAGCTGAATGAAATGTGTGGATAATGGCCTTTTTCTCAAGATGTGGGTGCCTCCCATGTAGCTGCATGCTCAACCAAGGATCAATTGAAGTCGGAAGATTAACGTACTGGCTAGAGTTAAGATGCCAACTGAGGCATCAAGCAAAGTGTCATTTGCTCAATTTGCAGTCATTCCCATGCTCAATTTATACTATCGACGATTATGGAAGAGATGAAGTGCTTTGGTTATCAATTTGCGGATATGGATGACTAGTGCAACTTTGTAGAGCTAAGGAGTCAAAGGTGGCATCAAGCAAAGCATCGTTTGCTCTATATGCCTTCAATCCTAAGCTCATTTTGGGGATGCAGTACCATTTTTCTCCAGTTCCCAGCCAATTCTGAAACAATATTTATCCATATCAGAATTGTTTGTCCTCAGTTGATGTGGTGCTTTGGCACTAAATTGTGAGATTGACAATGCTTTTGCTGCTTATTTTTGGTATGCTGGTAATGTTGCAGGAAGGGCTGGAGTGCATCATGCATTTGCGCCAAAAACTTTGAATCCAGTGTTTGGTGAATATAACTGAAGATGCAGCAAAATTGGTAGTCGACGCTGAAAGGGATAAACGTGTAGAGATGCATGTATCTTACCATCTCCTACTCTTTGCTGCTCTAGATAAATGGTGCTTTTGATTCGGATAAAAATGTATGCCTGGTGGGTCTGTGCGTCATAAGTCGGTTGGATGGAAGGCTGATACCAGTTTCCTTGCATGGCTTTGCTTCGAATGGACTCAGAACCATGCTGTTTTGATGTAAAAAACTCGATGCTGATGGATCATTGATTCTGCCTAAAACTCTATTAAAATTATTTATTTTTTCACTGCCTTACCATGGAAGCTTTGATCTTCTTGTCTTCTGCCTCGTTCTGTTGTAGACACAAATTCATTTACTTGTTTCTTGTGGAGTTTGAAGGGTTCTGTGGCAGCATCACTTGAATGAAAATAGTTTTTTTTTTTTTCTTTTTTTGCTAAAGAGACTGAAAATGAAATTAGTTATAAGTGTGTTTGGGATGCCCCAATATTATACAATTCTTGTCACCATTTGCACTGGATGGGTACCTCTCATGGTTTCTATGAGGTACAAATCTAAGGCCCATTAGGAGACCAATTGGATGAATGGCAATCATGGGAATAGAATGATGGAAAGCCCCCAATGTAGATTAATTTTTGGCAAGCCCAATTGGATCATCGCTAATCCTTGATTAGGGACCTCAGTTTTTTATTTTATTCAATCCACCAAAAATTTCTTATGTTCAATCCACTCATAAGTAGGGGTTGGATGAGTGTCAAATAGGAGTGAATATGATTCTATTAGGGGTAGTGAGTGAGAGGGTTGGATTGATCATACAGGGCCCGTTACTTATGGAGTTGAATGCACAGGAATTCATGTTCAAATTTGTTCCAATAAAGGAATATTAAAAAGGTGAGGCATGAAGGATGTGTGAATTAATTACATGGAGATGTAGATAGCACCTTGACTTTCCTAAGATTGAATTACTAGGGATTCATTTTATATGAAATGGGAGATCATACCATGGTCATTTTTTGATACTCTCCTTTGTTTATTCATTTTTAACCACTTACATAAATACAAGTCTTAGAATTTCTTGGAATTCTTGTTT
The DNA here is from genome assembly GCA_029852735.1 of Persea americana. NCBI lineage: Eukaryota > Viridiplantae > Streptophyta > Magnoliopsida > Laurales > Lauraceae > Persea > Persea americana. The sequence goes on along the minus strand of CM056813.1, from coordinate 54,204,584 downwards.
TATACATATTCACATGTATTTCTAGAAGCGGTTAAACTTGAATAATCAAGAGTGAAATTCCAAAAAGACCTTCAAATTATCTCTTTGAAAATGAATCACAGTTGGATGGACAGTGAATACCTAGGAGAGTGAGGGTTGCATGTGGACCTCCATCTTATATCCTTCACGTCTCACCTCTTTCATAATCCTTTTTGGAAATTCATAATCCTTTTTGGAACCCATTTCACGATGATTTTATATGTATTCAACTCCCATGCCTTTGAAAGATTACCTTTGAAAGACTGAATTCATTACCTTTGAAAGAATTGTGAGAGGTATCTCTTGGGTGAAAGATTTTGAAACTATACATAAAAAATTTCTTGTAATAATTGGCAGGGATGATACCGTTTTCTATTAACAGAGAAACCTCAGGCATGGTAATTGCTTGTCTTCTGCTTTAATTCTGGCATTGGGTCATTTTGTTGGATGATCTTTGTCAAAGAAAATTCATTTTGTTGGATGATCTTTGTCAAAGAAAAATTATCTTATACAATCAGACGTACTGATCAGTTAGCTCAAAGATGTAGGTGACAATACAAAACTCAAATCCAAGGCTCCCCACTTTAAAGCCTGTTTGAAAAGGAGCACTAGAATTGGCCGAACCAACTTGGTTAAATATAGTTATATATATCCATGCATCAAGTGGCACGCATGCAAGATGTAGGCGGTGAAAACACGACACCCACTTAAATTGAGATGAACTTTGTAGATCAGGGAATTTCGAACGCCAAGAACCTAAAAAGGAAAGAAAAATGGCTTGGGTCAGAGCCCCTGCTTGCCATGAGCCGAAGGCGCTCCGATGCCTGAGTTAGTTCTAAGAAAACTAAGCAGGAGGAGGGAGAGGAGAATAAGAGACAATATGTTGTGTATTATGTATTGCGTACCTCCATGGGGCTGATCCTACGTGTATATGTAGACATTCCTCGTTCATTCTCTCTGTGAGTGGGGGTAGGTGGGGTGAGGTCCCATCGAGACATTCGGCGATAGGTAAAAAGGGAACATCCCATCAGAATCTTCTATGCTTTCTGTCAGTTGATGTTAAGGGATGATAAAGCCAACTTTTTATCGTCATAAATGAGCAATCCTATCGTCATAAATGAACGATCCTATCGCCATAAATGAGTGCTCCTATCTGTCAGGGCGCGCCCTTACTTCTCAGAGGAAGGCGACGGTCCACTTTGCCTTCAGCGTTTCTACCGGGACCAGGAATGGCCTGACCGTGCTAGGCACTGTGCTGAGCTGGCACTCACGCCGAGCTGACCCGTTGTACTGGCACTCCTAACCGAGCTGCCGAGCTGCATGGGGGAGGTCTCTTGAGTCGGCGCTTCTTACCGAGCCGCCGAACTGCTGGGCTGTGGTTACCGAGGCCGATGTGGACAACTAGTGCTCCTACCGTGATCTTCCCTTAATCTCGTCATTATGGTGTTTTACCCACACACAAGATATGAATGAATTGGCCAATTCTTTCAAATCAAAGTGATAATCAAATTGGCTATGGTTAGTATAAGTTTGGTCCCCACCAACCTCACCATCAGCGACCCTATTAATGTGATGGCTTGAATTATCAGTTCAACTCAATTTCAGGGCCACCCACATACAATCATCCCAGATACAACCATTCTTTCATCGTCCATGCGGGCCCCACCATCTAAATTCAGGCCCCACTTTCATTCCTAGCCATACAGCTTCAGTGATAGAATGATGTGCGTGGGGCCACTGTTTGGACCCTCTCTCTCTCTCTCTCCTCCTCCATTTCAGAATTTTGTGATCCTCAGCGGATCATGTTGGAGGAGAATCTAGAATAGGCCTTCCACGTGTCACAAATGCACCCTGGAAATGGATTTGTGTTTGCTGATGAAATAACACAGGCACATTAACTGTGAGCCTCTAACAAGTAAGAAGAAGAAAGATGGTGGCAGCAACAGCTGTTGGGGTTCCTCTTTCGAAATCAGATTTTCTGCAGACTTCTCTGCACCTAAGACACCCAACAAATCCTCCTGTTGGTGGGTTCTTGAAGGGTTTCTGTTTTCAATCAAAGCCCAAAAGCAGGGCTAGAGATTTCATTAGTTTGGTGGTGGCTTCTGCAAGCACTGATAGCAGTAGTAGTGCCAGGGGTGGCAGATTTTATCTCAACTTCACTGGGTTTCCTTTCCCACTTGGACCTTTCCTCAATAGGCGCACAATAAGGACTGAGGTAAGTAGGTCTGTGATGATTTTGTGAACTGGGGTTGTGTAATTCTATTTGATTTGGGCTTTCACCTGCTGTTTTGACCTTTTGATGTGTTATTATAAATGGGGCATTTGGGTCTTGGGGTTTTTATCTTTGAATGGGATAAAGACGTTTAGGGGGTTGGGTTATACTAAAAATCATATTTGTTTGGTGCCATATTATGACTTTTGTTGAGAGTTCTCTATCTAGTTTTGATGGGTTTTTTCAAATTAGGCTTGGTCTTTCAAGAGTTCATTGTCTTAGAAGATTGTTGATTCATGAATCAGGACAGCACTTTTTATGCTGTATTCTATCTTTGTTCCATTTTTTTATCAATTATTCTAGAAAATTAGGATTTTGAGTCTTGAGAAGTTTCAATCTTTAGACGTTGGTGTTTATTCACTTACAATTATATATTGCAAAAGTACAGTTTTCCCCCCTTTTTTCCCCAATAGAGAACTTTTTATCTTGATTTAACATAATATCAAGTGAATGAGATAAGGTCTTTGTAACGAAGATGTCGAATATAGGATAAAAGCGGGGTGGTATATCAAGTGAATGAGATAAGGTCTTTGTAACGAAGATGTCGAATATAGGATAAAAGCGGGGTGGTTGAAGTAGAGACTTTTCCTTTTTTTTTCCTTTTTCCCCCTAAATGCCATCAGAATTGGAGGGAAATTCTTACATAATTAGGCCAGCTATTACCTATGGAGGAGAATGTTGGCCAATCAAAAGCAATATATGCACAACATGGATGTAGCATAGATGAGAATGTTGAGGTGGATGTGTAGCAAAATTAGGAAGCATAAAATTAGAAATGAACAATTTCGAAAGCATTGAGGGGTAGGATCAATAGGGGATAAAATTAGAAAAATTCATTTGAGATGGTTTGGGCATGTCCAATATAGGCTAGCAACAGCGCCGGTAAGGAAAAGTGTAGCTATGCAGGTTGATGGCCCACCAAGGGGAAGGGGGAGGCCGAAGAGGATGTAGATGGAAGTAGTAAAAATACATAGGAAAAAGTGCAACTTACCTGACGATTTGACTTAGGATAGATCGGAATGAAGAAACAAAATTCATGTAGCCAACCCCAACATAGTTGGGACAAGGCTCTGATGATGATGATGATGATGATGAATGAGATAAGGTTTTTCCTGCTTTCTGAATTGTTTTATATGTAAAAAAGTATTTAGAATTTCTAATAGTTTGGATGTTTATTTGAAACTAACCTAATTGCACGATGGCTTATTGCAATTCATTAGATATTAATAGCTTGATTAAAATAAATGATTTCAACTTCCATAACTTATTCAATAAGGTTCATACTAACTAGTGTCAAAACTGTGAACTAGATTGTTGAAATAATTCGCAATTTGATTCTCTCAACAGTAGGGCATCAATTTCGTCTAGCTCATGAATTAGACCAAACTTATTTGATTTTCAATCATTTGAAGTTGGAACTCTCTTTGTTCATAAAAAAATGTATATAATGCATCTTAATATTTCTGAATGCAATATCTTAAAACTATTTATTTAAAAGGGAGCTTTTATTTTCAATGAACTCATCAAAGGTCATATGAGTATTTTCATATGCCAGTGTATAAGCTTTATGAGGCTTATTTTAATATCACATGTATGAATCAGTTGAACTGGACCTGCAAACCTTGAAAATTGGATGAAACTGTAATGATCTAGAAAACTGAGAACAAACTGAATGCACCTAGGCCAACAAATTGGGGAACTATGAGAGGTACCGAAATTTGAACTGTCATCTCAAATACGTAAGAGTCAAGCTGTGAAGTGGGTTAATACAGTGTGTAGATCATATGGTCTTTAACAGACTAACAAAATTTAAGAACATGTATCTTAAACTGGGCTCAATTTGAGTTGATTCAAAACATAGGTTTCGTGCCATAAAGTTCATGTTTGCAGTCGTTGTTTCCAAGTCATCTAGTACTAGATTGAATTTCTCTATTGTTTTTGCCCTTGATTAAGGACTTGCCCCATATTTCACCTGAGTTTAAGTGAATCAAGTCAACTCACCAATACTTTATCAGCGAATGGAATTGATGTATATTGGACTATAATTATGCATGGTTAGCAACTATTGTATCAGTTCATCTTGAGGAAAGCAAATGTTCTTTGGGCAAATGCAAACAACAATTAATCATTCTTTGTGTACCAAGCCTATTTGATCGTGCCATACTGACTTCGCCATATTGTCCATGTTTGTCTACAAAGGCTGTGAAGGATTGCATATGGCTATTCGAACAAGAGCAAGCGCTGGGATTCAGCAGCGTCTCTACAAACATTCGAATGACAGTTATCAAGCTCAAGTCTGGAGGATTATGGATTCATGCCCCTATTGCTCCGACCAAAGAATGCATTAAGGTGTTCCTGTAAATTCATTATACTGGATTTCTGTTTGTCATAATATATGCTTCTATTTTCAGCTCATAAACTGTCTTTTATCTTGATCAAGGTGTAACAAATTTCCATTCCTGTACCAGCTTGTGAAGGAGTTGGAGGCTCCTGTAGAATACATAGTTCTTCCCACGTTTGCATATGAGCACAAAATTTTTGTGGGCCCATTTTCAAGAAAGTTCCCACGAGCACAGATCTGGGTGGCACCAAGGCAATGGAGTTGGCCAATTAATTTGCCACTTGAATTCTTTGGGATTTTCCGTTCCAAAATGCTTAGAGATGAGGAGATGTCCACCCCATGGGCTGATGAGATTGAACAAAAAGTTCTCAGCTCACCCGAAGTTGGTGAGTTCTTTCTTCTGTCACTGGTAGTTAACTGTCTTCCCCTATTCTCATATGATCCATTTTCCCATCAATTTAGATTGCTTGGCTGAAGGATTGACAAATTCCTTTGTCTACATTAACATAGTCCTTGCTTGTTGCAGGTATTGGGCCGTATGTTGAGGTAGCATTTTATCATAAGCGTTCACGAACGTTGTTGGTTACAGATGCTGTGATTTTTGTCCCAAGGCAGCCACCAGAGTGCATTAGCAAAGAATCCTTGTTGGCATCTGCAAAGAATGGTTTAGCAGTGAAGATTCTCAGCAAAGGGAAAGATGTCCCTCAGGAACCAGTAGTTGACAATAAGATGAGCCGTCAAAAGGGTCTGTCCCTTAGATTCTTAAGCTACTTGTGGGTCCTTGTCTCATGCCTACTTTGGCTGTTCTATTATCAAACTGTTTGCTTTATTTATTTTATTATTATTTTTTGAATGGTGATTGTTTGCTTTATTTGCAAAGCCATATATCGGCCATCATCATCTTCGAAGCCTTATTTCATCTTTATGTGGTTAGTTTTTTGAGCTTTAATTTTCTACAATTCTCTATTACAGCTGTGTTCTATGTCACTTGGACTATCTCACATTTTTATAACTACTAATATCCTTGTCCTTATTCATCCTTTTCCTAGTTCCTTGTTGGACTTTGATTTATCATATGGTTTTTATGTATATGGAAACCACCCTACATTACTTTCATTGCTTGTCTCTTTTCCTGGAGCTAGGCATAGATTTTCTCATATACTTATTGCCAATCCTCTTTTTTTTTTGCTCCACACATTCATCTAGCTTTAGCTTCTCAGCCACATTTACTGTCTTCTTGTCATTTCTTTGTTCCTTGCATTCAGCACCACATAAATAATTCAGGTCTACTTGCTGTTTTATAAAATTATATGTTGTTAAAATATAAATATAGGGTCAATATAGTGCAAATTGCATTGTGTGGTCCACATTGGGCTACCGGCCACTTATGGTGACTTGGCTGGAGTTTAAGTGGGCTCACCGTTAATTAGCCAAAAGTGATCCTGATTGGACGTTTTACATTTTGTACTTCTATCAGTTTATGTTTTCTGTCTGTGATGTGTGAATTTATATATTGATAGTGCACAACTTTGCCTTCTGGTGACTGCAAAGTTTTGACTTTACTTGGAACCCAACAGTAGGGCATGCGCTGAGATATTTACTCAAAACGTGGAATTCTTTTTTTTCAGGGTGGGAAAGGATGGTTCTCCAAATCTTGTTCCTAGGTCCATCGAATCTCTTGGAGCCTAATGCAAGCTTTGCTCAAATGTCACAGAAGTTGATAGTTTCACCAATTGTGAAGACATTGGTTTTCAGCAAAGTACCTGAAAAGGTAACATAGCACACATTTGTTGATGGGCAGTATGTTTTTGAGCTCTTGGTTCTTTATGCAGATGACTGTACTTAATACTCTCTCTCTCTCTCTCTCTCTCTCTCTCTCTCTCTCTCTCTCTCTCTCTCTCTATGCACGCGTGTTACCTTTTTGACTATTCTCAAAGAACAAACTAGATGTCATTGTCATTAAGCCTTATCCCATCTATTTGTGTCTGGTTTGTGAATTCTTCATTTCCTCACATCCCTATTAAAACCCATATTCTCTGTAACTCCTGCCACTTTTTACTATTTTGTTCCAGTTCTTGCTGGTTATCTAGTTCAGTCCTCTACCTAACATGTATTTTTTGCTGTCCATGACATTCGACACTGTTTTCTCATTAAATATTCCTATACAAATACTGTTTGTTGCGCATGTATAAGAATCTGGGTGTTGTAGCAAAGTACACGAATTGATCTTTTGTTGATCTCTCATAATAATAACAAAAAAAGAAGTTTAAAAATAAAAAAGAACGGTAGTTAAATTCTGTTGGCTCTTGGAGCCAAGGAAGCTCATGGTTCATGCATTCTGAACATTAATTTGATCCCTGCTTGATATGTTTGGTGCATGCACATGTGAGAATATGTATGTTTAGCCATGATGCGTGTAAAGCCTTCCTCTCATAAGCCACAGATGCAGTGTAGAAATGTTTGATAATTTTTATATGCATAAATTTCAGGTGAGAGATTGGATTGATAGGATCATACAGGATTGGCCATTCAAGAGAATAATTCCTGCCCATTTTGCAGCTCCAATAAGTGCAAGCGGGTCAGATTTACTGGCAGCTTTCTCATTCCTTGATGAACTCTTGGGTGAGAGGTTTGTTACAAGGCCATCACTGTCTCTTCTGTTCACATACTTAATGGGGAAAGCAGCCAGCTACTTTCCCCCTGATGATATGAAGACCTTGTCATCCCTTGACCAGTTCTTAGTCTCTGTTGGAGTAGTAAAGAAGACAGTGTCTGGACGAAAACGGTGATGTACAGAGCCATCCTAATTATTCTATAAGCACTTTGTCCCCCCTTAATTATAATGAGTGAATGTGTATTTAGTAACCCATGAAACCTCTCAACCTTTCTTTAACAGAAGTTACAGAACTCATTGACAAAGGTAGAGCAGTGAGGCACACATTTTGGTGATGTAAATTAAGTGTAATTTGTTAAATAAATGTTTTTGGAAAAATGAAGCAACAATTGAAAACAATCCAGGTGAAACTTTTCTGAATGACTGGGTTTCCACTGTTCAACATACTTGGCAATTGTTCTGTGGCATTGTTTTCTGTTATCTTCTTAGTAAGGTAACTACTAAATTTGAATGTTTATTAGGTCCGTTGTACATGAGCATTCTGGACATTTAATCTAAGAGGAAATAGCCCCGTGCTATTGTTAGTTCGATGCTGGTGGAAGCTAAAACCTGATTTTTTATATTTGGGGCCTGCATTTCTTTATCCAACTCAGTCACATCACACGTCTCTCTGTGTATATATGCACTGCCCCAGCTTTCACTTCAACTTCAACTGGAGAGATTTTACAGCTGGGTAGATTATGTGTGAAATAGATTGTCAGGCTTCTAGACATGGTCAATCCAAGGGTGTATTAAACTTCATTGAAGTGGCTTTTGGCCAGTTCCCTTGTAAAGGGGTACGTATGTTCTGAATGGGTTCGATCACGCAAAGGTGGGCCCACACAGGTTAGATCAGGTAAATAGCTGCTGTTGGCAAAATACTAATGACAGAATGGGATCAATTCTTTTAAACTAATTATTATGTAGGCAGTAGAGGCTATATAGGAAATACAAGTTTAATGGCTTTTATTTAGTGGAGGTAATATATGACAGTTTATTATGTTGGTAGGGTAGATGTGGGAATTAAATATGGTAGGAATGCTTATTCTTTGATGGTGAAGGGATTTTTGGAATTTTAGAACCAGATTAACGACCCTTGATAGCAGCTTTGATGTTTCCTTATTGTATGAGTAATAGAGTATAATTAAAAGCTATTAAGTAGTGATGAAGTAATCTTCAACTGTATTTTTTTTTTTTCTTTTAATGATGATTGTCTGAAAGAAATGAAGGTTAGTCTTGCCAAGCAGGGAAAAAAAATGCCATTAAAAAAAAAAAGAGAAAAAGTTTACTCTTCATAATATTTTATAACATCAAACAGTTAATATTGTAATAGCATTTCTGAACTCCCGTAACTCTTCATTATACTTTCAGAAAGAAAATAAGATTAGAACATCCATCTGAGGTATGAGGAGTTCATCTTTCTACTGGAAATGGGTCTTGCAATCCTTCAACTTTATCACCCATCAACTACTTGGGTTCTTCATGACATTTTCACCTTCAAATTGATGCCATTGACTATATTATTTGATTGCGATTTCAGCATTAAATTGGGGGTTGGAGTTTTGAATTGCGTGGCTTTATATGAGATCTTAGCATCTCATAAGAAATTGATTTGAAATGTTAATTACAGATTCTAGAAGTTTTAAAAACACCCTCTTTTCCATGCCTCATAATCAATGCTCTTCATGCACTTATTAAGGTTGCTATACTGATAGAACAACTTTAACAGGCATGGACAGGGCTAGTCAAAACACAAGAAAGACACCCTTGTCCTTTTGGGAAATGGTTGAAAAGTTGGTAAGACCGAGTCCTCTTGTCATGGGTCCAGGTAAGACCAGGACTCGAAACAATAGCACAAGTAGGATAAGTAGTCATTGTTCTGCGTTGTACAAGAATATCTCCTCCCTACATCAGTCTTCCACAAAGAGATAACTATATGGCAACTCCTATCACATGAGCCCAATCAAGAACAGAAGATGGCACCAGTCAAATGATCCTAACCATTGCTGCTTCTTTTTTTCATTGATTAAACTTCCAAACCTTTTCTTTGGATGAAAAAAGGGTCAGGTTTAGGTTTGGGTTGGGGGTTAGTATGCACCAATACAATGACTGAGACCCAAATAACTAAAAAGGGACTCGGAGTTCGGACCAGGAAGTAAAAAATACTTGAATTCTGACCTCAATCAAGAATCAAATTAACTCTGTATCAAATACACTTAATCCACACCTGATCTTTCCAAATGGGGTCTTTTGGGCAATTGGGCCTCCAGGGACCCATTTCTATCCCTACTCTTAAAGCAGACTTTGATGGTCAATAACTGAATGGTTGTGGTAGTTTCATTGGCCTATAATCTATCCGCAATGGGGCAATGATTCAGATGGCCTGTGTTGGTGTATGGTCAAAGTTCTGAAGAGATGAGCTGCCACACAGTTTTTTCTCTTGATGGGTGGTCTGGGCGGACTTCCTTCTTTCATTGACTTTAAATGTCAATGATAACACCTACCAAAACAAAGATTACATACTTTTTAGCCCATGCAACACTGTTGTAGGAAGGTTCTAGATTTCACCTACTTTTTGGTTAGAGAGTCAACCTCCATAAGTGATTGTCCCCTACCCAAGAGACCCCACGTGGATGATACGTTTTTCTCACCAGTAAAAGGGAAGAGATAAGAGAGCTCTAATGGGAGGGTGGTCCAGAAACTGACTAAGAGAGAATTAATTCTTTTGATTATGGGCATTATGGATCAATAATTAGGTGGGATAAGAGAATCCAATGAGCTTTTCTCATGAATTCTACTTATCTTTTGCACCTACTTTTTTCTTAATCAAACACCACCCCCACACACCACCCAACACAACCCAAAAAAAAAGAAAAAAAAAAACCTTCTTATACTATGATTCCAAGCTCCTATTTTCATTAAATCTGGTCTGCTAAATCCTCTTTTTTCCAAAACATATTTCCCTAGGAATTTCCAAAACAGAATTTTCTTTGAAAGGTTTTTTTTTTTAAAGGCATTTCCAAAGCAGAATTTGTAGAAATTAATAAGACTTTCAGATTTTCTGAATCTCTGTGACTTTTTTAATGCATCTATTTCTTTATCTTTTTTTACAACCTATTGGAATTTGGTGGAGAAGATGGTTAGATGTGCAAAACTCCCAATGATTTCTTCACTAGGTCTATGACTGGGGCATTCCTTTTAGAAAGTAAGAAGAAAATGGCACCCAAAATTTGGGCTCCGGTCATCATTTCAAGAGGTGCAACACATAACCTTATCATTTATGTCATGTACATATAAAAAATAACAATGAAATTGAATGCAAATCATAACAATTCTGATATGGATAGGAGCTTTGAAGCCTGAGGGACTAAGGGTCCATGTTTAAATTAGTATGGGCATGGGCATGGTTTAGAATAATAGCCTTTAAGCAATGAGGTAGCATCTAAATGATTATTTTTATCATAATGGTAAACATCATTAAACCATAATATTAGAAAGTTGTGCTGTATTGATTTCTAAGGATATTTATGCTTAAAACACCTTAAGAACCAATAATTATAAAGATTGAGATAAGACCATTATGTCAGTGTGATACTTTGAATACTTCAATAAAAAAAAGGTTGATTTTTAAATCAGTTCATGATGCATTATGAACTGATTTTGTAAACCCTGGCATAAATAGATTATTCTATCAGTTAGTAATGCCTGCTTCAAAATAAATTCATATATATATATATATATGTTAATTCTTTCAATTTCCATAAGTTATTGTCATTTTATCTAATTTTAATATTTATTTTTCTACATTTTCTACATTTCAAAACAAACCTACATTTGTGCAGCAACATTTTCATAGAAAAAGTGAGATTTATTGTAATATGTGAATATGATGATTGGTGCAAAAAAAATATATATATATAAATATATTGTGCAAAAGGACCCACCAAACTCTATTTTTGTGAGTTCAAGGGAAAGGGTCTCACTTGGGTTTTTTTTTTTATTTTTTTTATAGGCATGTTGGCTTTCTCCCTCTTCACTTGGTCACTACCCAAATAAAAACTATGAATCTACAACATTACAAAATCAGATGTCTCCGAAGAGAGCACAACATTACAAAATCATCTACAGGAAAGATTTGAAGAAAAAGAGCACCATGACTTCCATATGTGCAAACAGAAATTGATTTGCTTTTTTCAGGAAGGGAACTAATTTCTCGTGATACGTTTAATTAACGAGAAAATCATGAGAAATTGAGTTCATGGCGCTCTCTCTCTCTCTCTCCAGATTGCAGTTAAGGACAGTTTCTTTCTGTGGGTTCCACTTTCTTTACAATGGCTTCTATTCTCTAATCCTCTGTGTCACACGTTGTGAGTGTTTTCTCAGTCGTTACAACTGAAGCAGTTGACACGCTATGACACACCAAGTCTTCAAGAAATGGTTAATTCAAATCTAATCACATGTGTTTTATGAGAATTACAGAGAACCAACCTTCCATCTTTTTCTACATTTAACCCCCTCTTCTAGTAAAAAAGTTTCTCAAAGACCACCTTATTTTACAATCAAAGACCAATCTTCCGTCGGCTGGTGAATTCTAATAAATGTCAAATCAGTAAAAAAAAGGTAATAATTGTGAAATGAAGAAGTATGCTTTCTCATGACGGAAAAAAATGATTATTGGGATTACGTTTCCATAGTTTAAATTTACCTTTTGAAAAACAAACATTTGCCCAATGGAATGAGAAGGTTTTAAGAGTTTAGGAAAGTTAGTTGTGATTATAATTGACATGCATTGGTTTTTTTTTTTTTTTTCCTTTTTGGGTATGTTATCACCTAAAATCTATTAATAGTGAAATTTATATCTAACTCTTAAGATTTCTTTTCTTTATACCACTAGATATAATATTTCTTCAATTAACTGAAAAGAAGCAAATGACTAATGGGCAAAGTGGTTGATCCAAAATTTCAAAGTTCACTTCTTTAACGGATAAAATAAATTTTATAAAAAAGAAAACAGGTAAAATAAAAGGAAAAAAAGCATATTTCTTCTTCTACCTTAGTTTTTTCATTCAAAATAATAGTTAAATAGAGTATTTCTTGCCTAGAGTAGGGCTGTTCATGGGTTGGATTAGGGCACCAGGCCAAGCATATTTAGGCCTAGACTGACTTTTGAAACATAAATTTGTAGATCACCCAAGCCCAACATAAATGTATTGGCCAACTTAGCCAATCTAGCTGGCCGAATAGAATATAATTGGAATTTCCAGCAAATATTTGGACACAATGTCTCTAAACTACAAAAAGATTTTTATTTTGGGTTGGGCTTTCTATCGCTTAATCCACTTCTAGCCCCAAATACTAAACTTGCCGGATTATATATCCAGGCCTATACCCCTACCTAGGAGTAGGGTTCTATTTCTACCTTAATAGCTACCAAAAATTACACAATAGCCACTGAGTGACTTCCCCATTTATAGAATTAAATAGGTAGTCCTTTGTAATTACCAAGAACTACAGGGGGTTGCATTTTAAATTTCCCAAAACAAATATGCCAGTGGTTCTATTCCATTCCCCCAGACACCCTGTTCTGTTCTTCGTTGCTTGCTGACGTCATCTCTCTGTCTCGCCTTTTGTCTTTCCTCGTGCGGTTTGCTGCTTCTTCTTCTTCGATATCTGCTGTGGAAGTTCTTTAACTGGCTTTGCCGAAAGGTAGTTTTCTCTCCTCTCCTTCATCTTTCTAAAACCTTTTCTGGGTTCGTCTTGCAAAGGAGAGATTTCCAACTGGTTACGTGTGTAAAAGAAACTGCAGTGTATGTTATTAATGGGGTTTCTTGGATTTTGTTGTTTGGGTCCTCCAATGATGAAAAAGAGAAGCTTTCTTGAAGATTTGATATGGGTTGTCGTAGTTTTTGATTTGTAAAGGGAGAGCATGATTAAAGATAGAATCTTGTTGGTGGGTTTTGTTTCGATTATGGGTTTTTTCTTTCTGGGTTGTTTTTGTTTTGGTTTGTAAAGGTACAGAATGGTTGATTGGAGATGGGTTTTGATTGGTGGGGTTTTCTTTCCGATGTGGATGAGATTGGAGATGACTTGTCAAAATTATTTCTCTCTTTTTTTTTATGGGATTCTTGATTTCATTGGTTGGGTTCTTTACATGGAAAATAACATCGTTAATGGATCTCAAATGGGTTGCTGTTTCTTAATTTTCCGAAGTGAGAGAATGCGTGAAGTTTTCCCGGTTTTAAAGATTCGTCTTTCTTTTCCCAGAAGAAGGAAAGATTTATAATGCAGACTTCAGCAGAGAGAGAGAGAGAGAGAGAGAGAGAGAGAGAGAGAGAGAGAGAGAGAGAGAGTTTTATAATGCATACTTCAGATTGGTTGGTCCTCTTTCTTTGTTTCCTTTTCAAGTTTATTGATTCATCTATCCCTAAAAGAGAATTATATTACAAAAAAAATAATTGATGATAAATGAGTTTAAAGGGAAAAGAGTTCACAGAAATTTTGGATGGAAGAAAAATGCTTTTTTCTTTTTTGTATTTCTTAATACAAGTCTCTATCATGTTTTAGATCCTCTTCTCCTTTTGGTTAGTTATTGAAGAAATGTGTGCTTTGGGTTGACATTTTTTTTTCCACTTCTGGTGGTGGTGTGGCAAGAAATGTATAATAGCTGAGATGAGGAGTCTACTTTATCTTTTGTCGTTTCAACTTTATCAATCTTTTGAAGTAAGCTGAGTTGGTGAAGATCTGATGTAAGCCCACTTTATCAATTTTGATTGGTGGGGTTGTCTTTGAATTGCTTTAGGGATATGTTCTGGGTTTGATTTTCCTCTTTTCTTTTTTTTTCTCTCTCTCAGGTTTCTCTGTAGAAAGATGTGATCATGAACATTTTTGGATTTTATTTTTTAAATTGGAATGTATGGTCTTTTAGACTATGGAAATTTTAATGTGAGATCTGATTTGTAAAGCTATCCTTGGCTTTGCAGTGCACTCTATTTCTCTCTCTTTTCTTTTTTTCTTTTTTTTCCCTCTTTTTCCTTTTGATTTCCTTTGTTGTATGATTTAGTCTGGTCCAAATCACAAAAGATTTTTTTTAAGATTTTTTTTTTCTACTTTTCTTGGTTGCTTTTACAATTGATCTGTGAAGAGAGAGCCATGGTTTCCATTTCTCTAGCTTCTCAAGCAGCAGCTCAGATTTAGTATTTTTATGTTTTGATTTATGTTGCAAATTGCATAGATGCTTGGATCCAGAATAGATTCATTGACACAAACACCTTTGCTTCTTGTTCTTGGTAATTTAGTGCTGAGATCAGAAACTTTTTACTTTTAATATTTTGTGGCTATTAATCTTATCTTTTTTTTTCCATGTTTCCTTTGATCCACAGTAAACCCATAAATACTTAAATATTTTAGCATTAGTAAGTTTTTGAATTGACCTTTGATCTGAAGCTGGTCTCTCTTTTGTGTTTTTCTTTTCTATGTTTGCCTCCATCTTACAGATTATCAAGTTTGTTAAGATTTTAGATTTCCATGGTGCTTCATTTTCAAAATAAAACAGATATCTCTTGGTGAGTTCTCTCTACTTCCTTCTATTGGAAACTTGTGTTTTTGGGACTGATTTAAGAGGCATTATGGCTAGTTGCTTCAATTTTCCCTCAAGTAACAATAGGAGTGCTCATAGTCGGCGAGGCCTGCTCAACTCAACCTGAGCTAGGCAGCATTGTGCTGGATTTGGGCTTTGATATTAGGTTTTTGGGTTTGAACTGGGCCCAATTTAAAGACCTTACAGTTAAATGTGGTCTGGATCCATATAAGCTAGAAAGGTTGTCTGACCCGGCATATTTTGAACAGAACAGTACATTTTCAATTTTTATGGGCCTGGGCCTCAATATAGGCCCATATGATGAATATGGATTTAAATATTAGGCCTGATAACTAAATGAGACTTGGTCAATTTTGTCTAGGCTCAACCCAGCCCATGAACACCCCCAAGCACCATTCCAGACATGCATGTACATAATTGCTCATATATTTTATTATTATTATTATTATTTGTTTTATTTAACACTATGCCTAGCTGTTTATCCATTGCTCCTTTTTAAGTCCTTTTCATCAGACTTTTAACAACTAAAGCTTTTTGAATTTTTAATTGTTCTAGAGAAACTGAAAAAAAATTATCATATTTCAAACACTGCCCAACCATAACAAATCTTGTTGACAAGAGCCCATCGCAGTTGCAAGAGCTCATTGTTACAACCTCATGATTATGACTTCGAATCATGTCATTATTTCCAAAAAAAATCTTTGTTCTTGACCCAGAGTAGGACTCACATTCATATGGCCTGATGAAATCAGCAATAAACAGGCAATAGAGAGAGAGGGAGAGAGAGAGAGAGAGAGAGAGAGAGAGGAGTTATGTGCGAAATTGGGAAATTGACTAATTGAGATGATTGAGCCTTCACCGCTGATATCTCTTTGGTCCATATTCATTGATTGATATGGTAGATTGCCACTAATAATGGCCATATAATCATGTCACAAACAACTCTCAAAAAGTTAAACTATGTCTCTATAGATATGTTGCTTGATTCTTTTGCCGAGCATGTCAATGTCAGGCCTAGTATGCCAGCCATGAGTGGAGGGATGGAAACTGGAAAGGGCTTCAGATAGCCTAGGGGTGCAAAAAAATTGAGGGCCATTTGTTGATCATCCTAACCCTTGATTGAATGACCTTGATGTTAGACAAAGTTTAGCCCTTGAACAAATTCCCTTTTCATGCATTTTTTACATGATTAATCTAACTGAGTAAATTTTGGGTGATTCTAAATTTGGGGCAACTGTCAATTCATGAGAGGACAGTGAGTTTGAAGGGGCGTGATTGATTGTAAGTGGGCTACACTGGTAAATTTTCTACGTATTGGACTCATGGACAGAATAAGTCCATGCACATGATGCTTGCATGTTGGTTTTCTACAGTTCTAGTTTCATTAGTGTTTCATTTTCCCTGTACTCTGTTGAGCTTTTTAAATGGCATTTAGTTTAGATTTCTGGTAATTGTGTACTTTTGGGTTCTAAAAGGCAGTTTACTCATGTTGATCCAATAATTAGTCTTTATTCCAGACAACTCACAACTTGTTTGAGAATTTGATGGTTCATTTTTCATTTTTATAGACTTTTAGGAAATGATGGATTGGTTTGAATGATCTTAGGAAGCTATTTTTTTCTGGTTCTTTATTTCTTCCATCCGGTCATCTTTGGTGCATGGATTGCCATCGCTCAGTTACATAAAATTAGGAACTTCATGTGGTCCCAGGAGTCCATGGGATTTGAGGATTACAAATGAATGAGAGGAATATTTTATGTAAAGATGCTAGATGAAGATTCCATCAAATTCTTTTTAAAAATCTATTCACAGGATCAATCAAACATATCATTAAGAAAAGGAAAAAAGTAGTGCTTTTATTTGCTTCAGGATTATGGGATATCCTCTCTTACTTCAATGTTGATCTCCCCTCTGGACAGGTAACAGAACATTATCATACTGTTCTATGGCTGAAGAAGAGGTGGAAAAGGGCATTATCTCAGTGTCCCCTAAGATTGCTATTTCTAATGGAGGCAATTTAAGGAGAAATTCAACAGGGCAAGCAATTACCAGAACGTCACTTTCTTTATCAAGTAGCAGTGAAAAAGTTCTACCACATTACCTAAGAGCTTCTACAAGTTCCTGCCATGATTTCTGCAAGTATGGAAGAAAACATGCTTTTCAAGCAAAGGAAAACTGTCTTTTTCCTCGCAAAGTAGTGGGAGATATGGAGACCACTGTTGAAGGCCACAATCAATTAAAAGATGTAAATCTAGGAGGTAGAAAAAAGAAACCATTGATCAAGCCTCCATCAACGCCTGAATTGAAAATCGAGTTACTGGAGAAACCTATAATCATCAAGCAAAAGGCTTTGCGATCTGCAAGGAAAACTGAGATTTCCATTAAACCGGCAATTCCTTCAAAGCAGAGGTCTGTGACAGCAAAGTCATGCCCAGCAAATTTCTCTGGAGTTTCAAGTAGTAGAAGAAGTAGTGTGAACAGCCCATTGAATCGATTGGGTTGTATAATTGGTAAAAGAAACAGTGGTGTTACCCCAATGAGTCCTTCAGGAGGCATTAATGTTGAGCCAAGCAGTGAGAACAACCCTTCAAATCGTTCAAGTCATTTAAGCAGTGGAAGAAATGGTGAGAAACACTTGTCAATTCCTTCAGGAGGAAGTCTGAGTGCAGGAGGTAACACTAAAAAAGAGTTGGTCAAGAACATAGACTCGTCAAAGATAGGAGAGAAGAAATCACGTGTAACTTCTTTATCCCCCCAACCTTCTGTTAGTCGAGTGACGAGCATAAAAGCAATTAGATATCGGAACTCAAAACTGTCTTCTCCCATATTGAACCGAAACAAGGCAGGAAAAGCAGAACCCAAGATAAAAGTAATGGAGAAGACTCTGTATGCAATTGAGCTAAAACCAGAGTGCAAAAGCTTGGAACCTACTGAACATGACGAAACTATCAACCGATCATCTGGATCTTCATTATCATCGTCATCATTCCCTTCAATGTCTTCAAATGAAGCAGAGAAAGATAGAGAGGAATCTGAATCTGAATCTGAATTTGTTGACACTATTCACAAACATGACAAAACCGGAACGAATAGAGCTGAATATTCAAAAGGTGGAGAGAGGAGGAGACCGAGAAGAAGCGCGATGATTCGCCCTGAAGATAGTGTGCCAGAAAAACTGAAGTTCCAGAGAGGAAAGGTGGTCAGTCCCGAGCCTGAGAACAATGGCCCAAGGAGACTCATTTTCCGCCCAGGAAGAGTGGTGGGTGAGAACCAGAGTAGTCTTGAATCTGAGAATAGGTGCCTGAAGAGACTCAAATTCAGGCAAGGAAGAATTGTAGGTGTGAACTTGAGCAGTAAGGTCGACATTGGTAGACGCAGCTTTAGGAGGAACCAAGATTTGGGCAGTGGTGATGTAAATGCTACTAAAGTGGAAGCTCCAACCATTGTGCTGAAGCATCAAGATGTGCAGGGTAAGAAAGAAGACAGAGGTTTGTTTAACCATGTGATTGAAGAAACTGCAAATAAGCTTGTGGAGACCAAGAAGAGCAAAGTGAAGGCCTTGGTTGGTGCTTTCGAAATTGTTATCTCACTCCAAGAAAACAAATCTGCTGCTACTGTATGAATTGCAGGCCTTTCTGTTTCTCTTCTTCTCTTGATGCCTTGATACCTTTTCCCATGGTTCTTCAAATGTGTGGATGGAAGACTTCCGTACTTTGGTTTTGTAGAAAAGTAGTTCTAGACTTATAGTAACTATGAGAATAATTGCTTTTGTTACAAGCAACGACTGTTGGGATTGTAGAAGGCTTAGGTAGTTGAGTAAATGAAGAGACTTGGTTAACTAGGGAGCCTGAATTGGAGGATTACAGAACTGTGTTGTATCATTCTCATGCTACATCTCTGTTGTTGAAGTTGCCTTTTCCCCTCTGCTCCTTTTTACCCAGTAATCTTCATATTGATGTGATTTAGCTCTATACTAAATGCAAATTGATCTTATGACATGTATCCTAGCAAGTCTATTAAAATAAATCCACCTAGCGGCGGGAGGTTTAGATTGTACTTTCTCTTCCTGTGACAGATTTGGTCGTTCTGATTTTTCGCCAATTGTAAGTCCTAGGTGTTGATGATTTGAAAACCCTGATCACACACTACCTTATTGTCTCTTCCACAGGCGCGCACACATGAAAATGAAGTATTTACCAATTTAGCCTAGAGATTTTGATGTACGTATTGAATAACCCACATTGTAATTTGTATTGCTATTGGATCCCTGGCAACATATTATACTTCTCCTGCATTCCTTACATTATCTGACAGAAGATTTATGAAAAACATTGAAGTGAGGTGATTCACACATTCGTTTCTCACACTGCTTCACCCTTCATCCTCTCTCAATCACTGAGTCATTTCTTACACTGCTTCACCCTTCACCAGGGTTTGGTGATCCAAATTGTCTATAACCAGCAAAATAGTTATGAACTGTACAGGGGAGACAAATTAAAATTAGAGCGTGCCATATGCTGTAGTTGCAGTTCTAATTTCTAACTTCTGTTCTATATGTAATAAGATTATTCCATTTTCAGGATCAAATGAAAGCCACCCAATGAGGGGGATGTTCTGCTTAAAGCAAAATCAAAATCATAAACAGTTTATGCTTTATTTCAACGGAAGAAGTGTTTATTGCTTCTAAAAAAAATGTACTTTTTTGTATTGCGGTTTTAAATCTTCTTTAAAAATAACCCCCAGAAAAGAAATTATGAAACAGAGAAGAACAAAGTTTGATGGCATCAGCAAATAGCATTTAATGATTTTAAATTAAGTTCCAAGATATATCATTTCATTCATTCTTTCTTTCTTGCATGGTGCAGCCACAAATTTACCTTTGCACTGAGGGCATAATTTTGGGCTACTTGCAAAAGAAAATGATTTCATCAGTTATGATAATTTCCTAACTGGCCTAATACATATTTGGGGAAATTGACAATCGCACCCCTCTTTTTAGAACAATGCCACAACAGTTATTTGCAAAGACACCCATCTATTCCTCTCATATAACTCGAAACCACCTTTTTTGGGCAAAAAGTACAATCATTTTGCTTTGTTTCTGCACTATACTGCAGTCAACAAATGGTTTGAGTTATACTTAGAAGAATGAATTAAACCATGTTAAAACCTAAACAACCATGGTTTGAGTAAAGGGTTTCAATTCCTCTTTGAGAAGAAAAAAAAAAAAAAAAAAAAATGAAAAACTTGGTGGTCCCATCTTGTCCTCTAAAGGGATAGATTGGTCCACTAAATCTAGCCCATAAGCGCATTACCCATCTATGTAGGACCCTCTAAAAAAAAGATCCTTTCCATCTCTAAGTGGAACTTGCATTGAGCCAAATAAATCGAACCTATCGACCCAACTAGTTCCATCCCATGTAGATGAAATATCGTATGTATCTTGAACTGGTCAACATAAATTCTGTGTGTGGCCCGCTGGATACAACCCAGCAGCAAGATGGGTGATAATAGATGTTTAATCTAGTGGGCCCATAAACACGTGGATTGATTGGAAGTAATGGATATGGATGGAAATGATGAAATAGAATAGTTTGATAATCAGATCTTCTGCCTAGGGGATCCCACAGTGGGTCTCATGAGTTGCATTGGAGTGGGTCCATCATTTTCACATCATTTAGGCTTTGGCTGTCCCATTTAACATTTTTTTAAGTGGGACCACCATTATGCCAGTATGCCACCAGTTAGGTGGGACCTAGCTGGAAGTGATTGATTTTGAGAAGGGGGAATTTCAAATATGGCTTTAAGTTTTTTGCCTTATTTTAAAAAAGGACACAAGTTTCAAATTATTCCATCAGTTTTCCAGTAAGTTTCTAATTCAAGACATCCTGCATTTAAAGGCATTTTTTGGCGACTTTTCCCATTATTTTTTTGAAAATAACAAAATCACTTTTCATTTAAAGCTATGACATGGTTTCGACAACCACTGCATGCAACCAATAGTTATAGGAAGAATGATTATCCTTGATCACCGCAACAACGCCAATGAAAGAAATGAGGAGAATATAGAAAAAGCGAATGAAAGTTTTATTTCAATAAAGAATAATTTAAATATTTAAATAAAAATTTTTATAGGAAAATAGGTTTAAATGGACGGATGGCCTTAACTTCCTGGAAAACTTAGGGACTAAGTTGAAAAGTTCTAAAAATTGTGTCCTTTCTTTAAATAAGACAGAAACTAAAGGCCTTTTTTAAAATTCCCCCTTTTGAGAAACAAAAAAGCACCTCAGTAAAAATCCATTTGGAGGTGCATCTTTATCTCCATCTTTGTCATTAAATCTTCATCCCATTAACTTGGGGTTGGCTAACTCCTTAAAAACAAAAAGAATGAGGAGAAGAAAAAAACCACTAAGATCACAGAACCTACTATAATATAGCAAACTAGAACATAAGCCATCCTGCATCAAATGGCTGCTGTCGGTTCTGTATGATGGGTAACCATTCCATAAATTCCATCTCAAGAACTAAGACATCAGTAGATAATAAACATCAAAGAATTTCCGAATATTTGTCTGTACTATTTGACTCTTCCAACTAATCAAATGAATCAGGAATTAATTATTTCAAGTTTCAGATTCAGTGCAATTAGGACGACATTGTATATCAAGGTACTGAAATGGATGATAAATAAAAAAGCAAATAAGAGACTGATCAATTGATAATTTTACAGCAAATAATATAACATTGCTGATACAGGATCATTGATTAACTAAGACAAACACCAAGATCATATTCAACAAAACTTCCTGAAATCCAATTGCCTTGTTCACATCCCTTTACCACTTCAGCTATCCCTGGTGAAATGTGGCGACTCGTCCATTAACTGTCTGTTTATTATGTTGTAAGCATCATGTCAAGAAAGATCTGATCTGCTTGAATAATTTTGTTCACCCTTTAAATTTTCCACGAACAGAGATCTAACATGGCCTGTTTGAATATCTAAGAATTAACAAGATACAAATATGAACTAAACTGATGAATTGGGTACCTTCTAGCAGGTCTGTTTGTAGGAGAAGGATAGAGAGAAAGGGGGAAAAACAAAGGAAACCAGATCAGTATCTCTGCAGGAAAGCTTTCTTATCCCCAGCTGGTGTATTGGGAACAGAGAGTTTCTTGAAGACCAGCTTCTGTTGGGGAAGCTGTCCATTGGAGAACACTGTTACTTCCGTGTCCACTAAGATTGTATCCTCATCCTTGAATTCTCCTCTCAATATGCCCTTCGCGAGTTCATTCTCAATGTTCTGTTGAATTACACGTTTTACCGGCCTGGCACCATAGTTAGGGTCGTATCCAAGACTACCCAATAAATTAACTGCAGCGTCTGTCACCTGAATTCTGATCTTCCGATCTGCAATTCTCTTCTGCACTCGCTCCAACTGGTATCCAAATGCAGTAATGTATGTTAAAGACTATCAAGAAAATAAAAACAGAAAAAAAGAAAACTGAAAGCAAATCTAATAAAGTAAACAGCAGTTTGGCAAAAGCAGGCTGGAAATCTGGAACATTCAGTTCAAAACAAAGAGCTCCTACCTGTAACCTCACGATACTGTTTATCTGCTCACGGTCCAGAGGTTGGAAGACTATGTATTCATCAACACGATTCATAAACTCTGGACGAAATATTGATCTTGCCGCATCCATCACCCTCTGCTTAATTGCTTCATAATTTGAATCCTTTGACAGGCTCTCATCCTGTGTGTTGAGTATGTACTGAGAACCAACGTTAGATGTCATGATAATGACTGTATTAGTGAAGCTCACTGTACGACCTTGTGAGTCAGTCACCCTGCCATCATCCAAAATCTGGAGGAATACATTGAACACATCAGAATGAGCTTTCTCGATTTCATCAAACAAGATAACAGCATAAGGTCTCCTGCGAACTGTCTCTGTAAGCTGCCCACCTTCTTCATACCCAACATAGCCAGGCGGGGCTCCTAGCAATCTAGAGACCCCATGCTTTTCCATGTACTCACTCATGTCAATCCTGACAAGAGCTTCTTCAGTGTTGAACATGTACGAAGCAAGGGCTTTGGCTAGCTCCGTCTTGCCAACACCAGTTGGACCCATGAACATGAAGCTGGCAATTGGACGGTGTGGATCGGAAAGACCAGCCCGGGACCGCTGAATGGCTTCTGCTACTGATTTTACTGCAGGGTCCTGACCCACAACACGTTTGTGCAGCTCTTCTTCCAAATTCAGCAGCTTTTCTCTTTCAGACTGTAGCAGTTTGGAAACAGGAATGCCCGTCCACTTGCTGACAATTTCAGAAATGTCATTCCCAGTAACTTCCTCCCTTAGCATGGATTTCCCTGAATTTTGATATTCAATTAAATCCTTTTCTGCACCTTCTAGTTCCTTTTGTAAAGACATAAGGCTCCCATACTTCAATTCTGCAGCACGATTGAGGTCGTAGTCACGTTCTGCTTGCTGGATCTCGAGATTTACCCGGTCAATCTGCACTTAAAATTGGTCAATCAGTACAAAAGGCTTGAGTTATATTCATGATCGTTGTTTACAAAGCTTTGGAGCAGTCCAAAAACATATTGGGTTTACTGAACTTGATTAAGCATTTGCTTGGGAAAACATGAAGATGAGCTACATGAAGATGTGGTCGATAACTGAGTTTCCAGTTGCAGTTGGGCTACACCAAGTCCACCCTTGATTATAGATCATTGGACAAAAAGAAAGCAAGTATATGATAAGTTGAAACTTCAACTTTGGGGGGAGAGAGAGAGGCCCTTAAGTCAAATCGGTAAACAAAATGAAATATATAAAATGTAGTTTTAAGTGACAGAAAATGATTTGGTCAAATCTGGAAACCACTAAGTGCCATAGTACGATTGATTTCAATATCTTTTTTTAATTTTTTTTTTAACAGTAACAGAAAATATATTTAGGAAAGGAAAGGAAACAAGCAGGGATCACAAAAGGAGAACTACATGCGAGGGTCAAGGGGTAAATGAGCTAGTACCCCCACCCAAAACAAAGAAAAACAACAAATTACAACGAAATAGAGCAAAAAAGAAATAAACTACTGTGCATAGCCAATACATCCGCCTCTTCATTCGTCGAGCGAAGAATGTGCCTAATCTCCACCTCCAACTCTGAACTTGTTGGTTGGGGTGGGATGCTCGGGGGACAGTGTGAAACGGTTGGCAGATAGGCTGCATTGTAGAGTTGGTCATCTTCTGATTCTTTATCTTGGTGTGCCGATAGGAGTGAATCCTAGATCCAAGAAAGTTTGGGATCCCATAGTCGAGAAGTTTGAGAAAAAGTTGTCCACTTGGAAGAGGCAATACCTTTCTATTGTGGGGCAACTTTGATGCAATCCTAGGGTTAGGATCCCAAGTGCCGGAGCACAATTAGGGTTCCCACGGGAACAATCACACGTAGAAGATAGCTCTCCAACGATAAACCCAAAAAAAGAAAAAATTTATTAACTCCAAATCTGAGATCATGGATCTCTACAATGCCATATTTATAATAAAAAGATGATGCTTACGCCTTAAGAAAACTAATTAAACTAGGAAACGAGATAAAATAAAATAAAAAAACCTACTAAAATTTGAACCTAATTCTAATTACACTCCTCGCTAACATTAGAAATAATTAAAAATAAGAACTTCTCTTAGGCTTCAATCGCTCACCCCGGGTTGGAAAAGAGTTCGACCTCGAACTCGAATCCTTTTCTTGATGTTGGTTTTGTAGACATTGTATACTTGAAGTGCTTACTTGGTGATACAAGAACTTGACCCTTTCTTTGGTGGTGCCGGCTTCATAGGACGGAGTGTCACTTGCCTTTCACCATGCATGAGTTTGTATGTATTGTCGTGCATGCCATTAGTGTCATTCTTGTCAAACATCCATGGGCGACCCAACAAGATATCACCACTATTCATAGGTACCACATTACACCAATGACCAAACTATATCTGTATAATCTTCGCCAATAGAAAAAGGAACTGAATATGCATACGGTACTTGCACTTCATCACCTGTCATTAAGCACCTAGCAAAATAGGGACGATGATGCTTTCGAACTTTCAATTTCAATCGATCCACAAGAGCTTGAGATATAATGTTCTGACAACTTCCTCCATCAATAACAACCGTGCATTCTTGACCATTGACTGTTCCTTTTGAGTGAAAAATACTATCTCGCAACCATTTCGCCTCGGTAGTTGATGTAGTCTCTTTGATGAACATGAGAGACTCAAGACCCTCCTCGGGCCCAATGTCCTCCACGTCCTCTGTTTCATTCTCTTTAGGATCATCTGGAGTATCTTTCACATCACTTTCATTCTCAATAAGGTGGATGCGCTTGGGACATTCCATTGCACGATGTCCTTGTTGTTTACAATTGAAGCATGTGATCCGATTTTGACCTTCGGGCTTGGTGAAAACTTTCTTCGATGAACCATTTGGTTTAGAATCTTGTACTTGTAGTGATGAATTCTTTTGCACAACCCATTTAGATGCATTAAACTTCCTGGCCTGATAATTTGCAATATCCTCGGCCTTGATAGCATGTTGTATGATCTCATCAACATTATCAAAATGTTTGAATGTGAGGAGATGTTGGACGTCTACTCGCAACCCATGAAAATATCTATCCATCAACACATCATCATCCTCATTCAAGCCACAATGAGTTTGCATGGTCATGAACTTCTCAGAATACTCGACAACTATCTTAGATCCTTGTTTCAAATCTTGAAAACTTGAACGCAAATCTCTTGGCAAGAAGAAATTTTTGCTTTAACGGATTTTTCATCTCGGTCTATGTGTCAACGGGGTCAATGTTTTGATTTCTTCTCTTCTTTTGTAACTCAACCCACCATATCGCAGCATAATTGCGAAATCAAGCTGCCACTAGGGTGACTTTATGACCATCCGTCATTGGCTTATATGCAAAAATATTTTCAACACACACTAACCAATCCATGAATTCATCCGGTTCCAATTTTCCATCATATTCGGGAATCACGAGTTTAATACGCAAATCTCTATCAACATTTACTGCATCTGGATCTCATTGATTCCAATTATGTCCTCTATCTCGATGATTATCCTCAAGCCAATTATTTTCCAAATTGGCTAATCGGATTTTCATCCTGGCAAGAGTCTCTTGGATTCGAACCATCGTTGTAGTTACTTGATTAACATTTACCGATAATTCCGCAACGGTTCCCATCAAATCCTCGCTAACATTAAAAATAAGAACTTCTCTTAGGCTTCAATCAGTCCCACATGTGGCCCACGAATGTGGGGACTATCGGTGCTACTGCATCAAAGTTACTCCTATCAAAGCTACTATGTCGAATCTCCCGGTTTATTATATGGCCTTATATAAGATGCATGTGGGAGTGATGGAGACATCGGATAGCGTTCGGAGGAACTTCTTGTGGGATGGAAACAGTGATAGAAGGAAACTGCATTTGATGAAGTGGAGTGACATGGTGAAGGCTAAAGCTCTAGGTGGTCTGGGTTTGGGAGATTTTTCTCTTAAGAATCATGCGTTGCTTGCCAAGTGGTGGTGGTGGTGGAGATTTGGAGTTGAGACAGAGGCTTTATGGAGGAGAATTATTATTTCTAAGTTCGGTGAGGGTGAGAAGGGGTGGGTACCCAGTAGAGTCCCTAGGTACGGAAGATTTGGGTGCTGGGGGGTTATCTCATATTTGGGGGATGTGGCTAGTTTTAGTGGGGAGGTGTTTACAAAGGGGGCTGGTTTTAGAGTCAGGGAAGGGAGTTGAGTTAGGTTTTGGATAGATGATTGGATGGGTGTGGGTACTTTGTCGATGTTGTTCCCTAGCGTTTTTTGGGCGGTGTCAAATAAAAATGCAGTTGTAAAAGAGTGTTACGTCCTGAAAGGGAGTAGAGTAGTGTGGAGTGTCTTTTAGAAGAAGGCTGCGTCAGTTTGAAGAGTCTGAGTATGAATCTTTGTTGAGTCTTCTTTCAAATGGTTTTTAATGCAAGGATGACGTTGACGATCTCATTTGGAAACCAAACCCATCAGGCGTGTTCTCGGTGAAGTCTTTTTACTCAGCATTAGAGTCTTCAAATGGGGAGGTTCATCCTTTATCTGTCGTTTGAACAGGTTTGGTCCCACCTCCTGTGGAGGTACTTTGTTGATTACCGGCGGCCGCCAGCCAGTAGGAGGGGCTTCTCTTCGATGGCATTATTTGATGTTTGAGTTTTATGTGAAAAAGAAGACAAATCAATTTCTCATTTGTTTCTCCATTGTGATTTCTCTTTTAGTTTATTGAGCTCCTTTTTGGAAGGGTACAGAGTTTCTTGGTGCATGCCTCGGTCTTTAAATTAAGTGTTTTCTTCTTGGAGGATGGTCTTCTTTTCGGGTTGTGGGAAGATTCTTTGGAAAATTGTTCTGAATGCTATTATTTGGTCCAGTTGGAAAGAAACAAATAGCCGGATTTTCAATAATGTATTGGCCTCTTATTACGATGTTTTAAATTTGGTGAAGGTGAGAATTGGTAAATGGGCGATGCTTACGAAAGAGTTTAAGAATTCCAATTTTGATTAAATTCTTACCAATGGGAAGCTTGTATGATTGGTGGTTCCTTAAAGGTGAGAAATCTTGAGCGGTGGTCTCCTCCACCTATGGGTACCTTAAAGTTTAATGTCGATGGAGTTGCTAGAGGGAAGCCAGGCCCGACAAGTACAGATGGTGCTCTTTGCAATCATGACGGTCTTACTCTGCTTTCTTTTTCCTCTTACATTGGAGTTAAAAGACTTGAATGAAGCTGAGATATAGTTGTCAGGTTTGTTTTGGACGCTGATTTGGTTTTGCTCCAAAGTGAGATATTTAGGCCGATTCGGCATTTCGGCTTTCCAATTCGGAAATTCATTTCGGAAGAAAATAAAATATATATATAATATTAGAAATTTCAGTCCACTTAGTATCACAATTAAATTTAGTACTTTACTCAAATTAAATGGCCCATTTTAGATTGATAATTTTAAAACTAGTTCCACACTAAACTACCATATCTAGTACAGTCAAAAGTAACGTACATATTATCTGAGAAAGGGCCTAAAAATGTAGTAACAATATCTGGCCATGAATTTGTTCAGTGGGCTTAATTGTGAAAATTCCAAACCACTTAACTTTACATAAAACAGTACTCAATGAAAACTAGTACTTTACTCAAATTAAATGGGCCACTTCAGATTGATAATTTTAGAATTCATCAGTGAAATCAGTGAAATTAGTATTTTATTCAACAGTACTCAATTAAAATTAATAACGTGTGCGGTACCCAACTGCTCAACTCAGAATTCTAGAATTCGTCAGTGACTGAAATTAGTGGGCCTCAGAATTCACATCCATCTCTCACTAGTCACTACAACTCAAATAAGTGGGTCTTATATTCGTATCTCATCACAACCCCTTAGGAAAGAGTTAAAAACTCATCATGAGTAGGAGGAAGAAGAGAAAGGCGCAAGAGAAGAGAAAAGCGCAAGATGAAACAAAGGATGCACTCTACATAAAAGAATCGAGCTCACCTTGAGCTCTGGTGAGGGAATTTGATCTTGGTAGCAGTGATGAGCTTCAGCAAGGAAGGAATCTCAACTTTCTGCAACAAAAAGAAAACGAGGGCAGGGATTGAAGCTTGTGCAAGGGAAATAGGGTAACGGAAGATTGAGGGTTTCAGATTCCTTTTTCTCCCTTCTTTTCACTGTCCACCAGTGAATTTGTCCGAATTGAGGGCTTCGGATGTTGTTCGTCCGAAATTGGGTGAAGTGGAACAAAACCCTTAATTTCGGGCAAAATGTAATGAAACCTGAACCGCATAATATTTGGTGGGATGTTTGGTTCGTTTTCCTCCCCGAAGCGAAATAAATTGGAAGTTTCGTTCGAACCAAAATGAATTTGACTACTATGGACTTATTTTAGCCATCCTTGAAGCTCTAAGGTTATATAAAGTTTCGTTTAATCATCCCCTGATCATGGAAAGTGATTCTCTTAATGCTATCTCTTGGGTGACGAATTCAGCTGAGGGCCTGTGGAGGTTTTATTTTTATCTCGATTGATTTCAATATCTAGAAACTAGGGATGACAATGGGTTGAGTGAACCAATTAGTGGTGGGTTGGGCTTATAGATTTTGAGCCAAGTCAGGTTCAGGTTCGGGCTTTGGTTACCCTGATTTATTCCTCCCCACTTACATATATACGTATTTATTAATGAAATATAATAAATAGAAAATTAATTTTCTCTTAAATTGTTTAGTATCTTTTAAGAGAAAATGAGGTAATTATTAACAAACCGAACCCAACTGTACCCTTCATGGAGTGGATTTGGTACCACATATACTAAACCTCATCAAGGGTCATGTTAAGAATGTGGTGGGACAGATGAGTCGGGGAGGGCATGGTTTGCCCCAACCTGTGCCAAACCCGGCCCGTTGCTGTCCCTAACAGACACAAGAATTAAACAAAAAAGAGACCTTCAGGAGACCACAAATAGGTTTGGTAACATGAAGCAAATTGGAAAGAAGCTGCTTTATGTGTGCATATAAAAAAATTAATTAAAAAAAAAGGCGAGCTTCTGTGACCCCTAAGTGCAATTAAGCTGTACTTTCTTAGATAGCAGACGAGAAAATAAAATGCATGTGGCTGAAATGAATATGTTAAGTTGGATGTGTAGAGTAAAAAGAACTAACAAAATTAAAGTGAGAGCATACGAAGCTTAGGATTCTGCATTTTTACTTCAATAAAAAAGAAAATTAAGGATTATTGATAGAGGTAGTTTGTGCATGTATGCAGGAGGCTGGAAGGAACCAATATGAAAAACTGGAGTGCTCTAAAGTCTAAATACAAGGATCTTGGAGGAGGAGATGACAGATATAAGTATAGAATGAAGTCATGCGTATTGACATGTTAGATAATAGAGAGAAATGCCGATGAGTTTAGAACTCAAAAAAATGAACCAATCAAACAAGGCTTTCATGATGATGACACTGATGACACTAGTTGAAACTCAAGATTTCATCACAACTAACATTTCCCTAAGGGGTCGTTGTTTTGCATGTGAAAATGATTCACACCCGTAATATTTATGCATTATCATGTTTGTTTGCATTCGTGAATGATCACATGCATAAATCAGGTGAGAAAATGGTGTGAAAACTGAAAATGTGCTCATTTTAAGACCCCAATTTTCACAGCAGCCTCCCTGGAAAACCTTTTCACACCTCCAGAAGCAAAAGGAGCCAGTACACTGACGCTACAGTGAAAAACATGGTGGTGTTGTCTCCCATGGGGCCCATCAAAAAGCTTATTTTTTCATTCTTATGGGCCCCTAATTCACGATCCAAACCGTTCATCTTCTTTATGTGGCTAAAAATGGCCAAGATGTCAGATTTCTTGTCTAAATTCTTCATAGATTTTGAGAAATTTGTGGAAAAGTTCAAACCGTAAGATCTAAATTTCTAGACTTTTGTAGGCCACCAATTCATGATCCAAACCGTTCATCTTCTTTATATGGCTAAAAGGTCTAAGAGACAGAATATCTTGTCTTAATTCTTCATGGATTTTGAGAGATTTGTGAAAAAAAGGTACACAAAATCTAAACACACATACAACCCTTGGATGTACTTAGATTCACATGTGAAAAGGGTATTTTGACAAACATTGGAATGTATTTCACATGTGACTCATTTGTATATATAATAGATTCACATATGTACCATTTAAGCATGTGAGTCATTTTCACATGCAAACAAACGACCCAGAACATACTCTGCAGGATCAATAATTAGATCAACAGGCGACTTGGTTCCTTGAAACACTGAAAATGCTCCAAAGACTAGCCAAGATCTTTGTGAACTCAAGTTGATATTGAGACAAAGTAGGGCCCTTTTGGATGGAAACCATATTGTAAGTGATTTTGGAAACTCAAGGGGCGTATGAGGACAATTACACATCACACAACCTTCCGTTTCCACACCCAAGTTGATTCTTGGAAGGGACCCAGAACAATCTACCACTCAAGTTGGCTTTCCACCTTTTCTGCCATGAATGGAGTTTTTATCTGACCCAACGCAATTCCAGAGACAATTTTGGGTGGCAATCTACTCACAACGACAAGGTATTAAAGACTTATAAAGAGGTCTTGACCTTAGCAACTCAACAAGCACGAACAAGAAGTAAAGCAAATTCGAGGCTGGTTCTAAAACCAACATATGGCACCCTATACACAGGTCCCGAGCCAGAACAGCTCCAATATTTGATGGTATCAGTTTGAAACCCTAAATGCTTATCAGATTCTCCATTATCTCCACCATTATATAATAATTTAAGGTTTTATTTACATCTTAAAAACCCTCAAACCATTAAGAATGAATATTCTCAAATAAAAATATTTGACTTTTCTCAGGAAAAAGTTGAAACAGACTAGGTTTCTCAGTTGATACCTGAATTGTATAAGTTTTGAGAACTTGTTTTACGACCATGATTTTGAGTCACTTCTCTAGATTTTAGAGCTTTAAACCATGTTAGCAGCAAAACCAAGACAACAAATTATAAAGAAACAAAATATTCTAATACTGTCAGTTCTAGAATGCTAAGGGTTCATTTGTTTGCACCCAATTATATGTCTAATGTAATAATAAGCTCCTTCAGACGCACTGAAAATAAAACAGCAAAACAATGACGTGAATTTACTTACTTTCGAGTATTTTTTCACACTCGTTGCACATCATCCACAAATCATTTTCTGCAAAAAACCAATCATTTGAAGAATAATATAAAAACAAATAAGATATATGAGTCCAGAGAATGAAGAAGGGTTGCAGATTTGACTGTGCCCGACTCTCCACCATGGCAAAGTCTAAGGCTCCCATAGTATGAATATCCCAAATGGTTTGGAGTTTTGTAGATATAGACACAAGCCTATATCTTGTTTTTCCCATATTATCCCGAGCAAGAAAATGGCCCATTTCTAGATATGTAGATAGTCCAAAGCTCGGATATCAATGATATTAAGAGATCATACTTCCCATATAAACCGTGCTGTGTAGAAAATCGGGGATAACAACCCCAGCTAGAGATCATGATGAGAAGGTTATATCCCAGACTGAAATAACAATCCAAGTTTCAGGATATCAATAGCAAGAAAAATAAAAATACACATATACCAAATCCAGAACATTGTCGTCATAGAGATTTTAGGGATAGAAATGATCAAGAGATTGGATAAGATAAAAGTTAGGAAAGTATAGATGCAGTGATAAGATCCGTCATTTATAATATTTTATTATCTACATAAAAAATAAAATAAAAAAAAGAAATCCAATGTATAGGCCCTATTGACATTATCAAAAAAACGTATAGGCCCTATTGTGAAATGATGTGGCATTACAAAGGGTTGTTTTTTAACAAACCGTGGTGCTGACATGGCACTACAAGGATGCATCATGCCTACGCGGCAACACAAATCTTATTGCTTTAATATATATAATGGACGCTAAAATTTTAATCCGAACAGTTCAGATTTTTAATTGACCCATTAAAACCAAAAAAAATTAGTTTAATGTCTTAATATTCACAGATTTTGAGATAATGAGATTTTTTTTTATATGCAATCCGAATCGTTCAACGTTTACTCATGTGAAATGGTGCTCCCAAACAAACATGGTAACATGTTTCAACATTTATTCACGTGTAAATTTTACATTTGTAAATTCCATTTTATATCCCATGCGCAAAAGAAAAACGACTCCTAAAATTAAAAAAAGGTGCAATATACCTCCTCCTTGATGGACTGAATGTGTGTCATTACTGATTTCTCATGCTCCCACTGCTCAGTCAGCTCTGCCTGCTTTCCCTTTAAAACAGACAGCTCAGCATCAAGGCGATTCAATCTATCTTTTGAAGCTTTATCTGTATCATTAGTAAGGGAAAGGCGCTCCATCTCCAGCTTCAAAACAGAACGGTTGATTTCATCCAGTGCAGTTGGTTTTGAAGTTATCTCCATTTTCAATTTTGCAGCTGCTTCATCAACTAAATCAATTGCTGCAAGAAAAATGAATATGCAAACACTCAGCTTCATGAATCTAAACACCAATAAGCATGACCAATAGGTTTTCTTATCCTTTTCTCTATTTTGGTCAGTAGCAAACTTTCTAATGAAAAAAAAAATTAAAGAAAAAATTATACAATTGCGACAAATCCATGAGAAGTGAGTGTTATCAATACTATAACCTATAGGTATGAAGTGCACACATAACATGACGCTGGACAATACACAATCATAAAATTAACATTTCAGTCCTTGCTCATTCTACATTGTAATATATGAAAGACTGAGGCTAAATTCCATTATGAGTACTTTATATGAGCCACTCCAAGATCTGTCCTCAGACCACAAAACTGTTGAAGTAGGGATCTGACCAGATGAGACCTGATTTGTCTTTCATTTGATCATCATCAAAGCCTTTTCCCAACTATGTTGGGGTCAATTACATGAACTATTGTTCTCCATTCCAGTCTATCCTAAGCCAAATCCTTAGATAGATTGCACTTCTTGGATCTATCAATACTACTTCCATCCATGTCCTCCTCGGCCTACCCTTTTTCCTTGAGGGGCCATCGTCCTGCATAAAAAAGACTTTTCCTGACCAGCATCATCATTGGTTTGCATTGTGGACATGTTCAAACAAACTTAAACGAGTCTCTCTTCATTTTTCAGCTATTGATTCTACACCTAAATGCTCTCGAATGCACTCATTTTTTATTCTATCTTTTCTAGTTTTACCACACTTTAATCCCAACATTCTCATCTCTATTAACACTCATTTTTTACACGTTGCTTCCTTATCGGCCAGCATTCTACTCCGTAAGTAATAATTTTTTTCAATAAAGAAAACAAAATTAGTCTAATCACTGTCCTATAAAAGTTTCCGTTCAATCTTGTTGGTATGCACCACTCACAAAGCACTTTAGAACCAAGTCTCCACTTCAACCATCCAACTCTAGTCTTACATTCAACATCCTCCTCAAATTCTCCAAATCTTTCATTTGTCACCCTAAAATATCCCATTTGGACGATGTTAGCCATCCAACATTTGGCTTTAATTCCACTGAATCTGAACAGGTCTTAACATTAATCACCTATTTCAAGGATATTGATCTAAGGGTTGACATCGCTTCAAAGTGGAAAGGTTAGGGCCTCAAAGGCTATCAGATCAATCTAATCAACACGAGATGGACACCAGCTGTAGAGCCAAGGGGATCAGGGACAGCATGCCCATCAACAGGTTGAGGATCATAAAATTTCTCAACAAAATAAATAAGTAAAATTTGCTCTACCAACAATTTTATGCTATGTCTGAACCACGGTACATTTGATTTACAAATTTCTTGTAAAATGGAAGGTCTGAAAAAGAGATGACCTTTATCAGGCAAAAAACGCCCACTAATGTAACGGTCCGATAGAAGCGCAGCCTCAACAAGGGCACTATCAGATATGCGAACCCCATGATGCAGCTCATATCTTTCACGCAATCCACGTAATATAGAGATTGTATCTTCCACCGAAGGTTGATCAACATAAACTTGCTGGAAACGACGCTCCAGGGCTGGATCTTTCTCAATATATTTGCGGTATTCATCAAGGGTTGTTGCACCAATACACCGCAACTCTCCACGACCGAGCATCGGTTTCAACAAATTACTGGCATCCATGGCACCATTTGCCGCACCTGCAACAGAAATAGAGAGAAAAGTAATTAGCCTAATTCTTCTTAAAGAAGAACATTTTCCAGGCACATATAAGTTCTAGTAATGAGATTTAAGACACCTGTTCTATTATTTTGTAAGTCAAGACTATGATGAGACTAAAACATGACTGCAACTGAGGTCAATCCTACTCCTGACGCAGTGACACGTGAGTCTCTTGATATAGAGGCAGGCTTGTAAAAGATGCACGGTTTTCACCAAGTATGCCATATCTGTCCACATAGTTTTCCTCAAATATAGATTTCCTACCAGAACAGGGTTCTAAAGAGTGCTAATAAACTTAATTGAATATTTGAAATACTCATCAAATGGAACGACAAAGACGAGAAAAGAATTTATTCAAAGCGTCAAGGAGCACACCCATTTTCTAATAGAAGATTTGATGTATTTATAGAACTGATACACGCGGAGATAATAAGAAGAATAAAAAAATGGGAACCGGAAAAATGGGAGAAGAATGAAAATATTGTATCAACTTTTTAAACTCAAAAGGCACGGTTAAGCATTCAACTGTAGCAGAATCCTTCATCGAGTCCAAGTTGAGTTGCATAATTGCATTCAATTCCTTAAACCTTTTCATCACTTAAGAAAAAAAAAAAAAACCCAAACAATCTAACTGCCACAAGAGATATCTTTGCAATTTGAATGTTTGTGGGTTTCCAACAGAAATTGAAAGATTCTAATCAAATATTGTTGTGAAAAAAATAATTAATTAATTTACAATTTGACAAAATTCAATTCCTACCGGGACCAATTTTAAAGATATTAATTGTATAATGGGACATGGGATATAGCTGGTTTTTCATTTCTCTATAGCTTTTTTACAATTAGAGATATTTCCAATTATATTAGATTGAGATTCTTAATTGGGCTATATTTCAGAAAATTCTATCAGCACCGATTAAAAGCATCAACAATTGAGGCCATTTCAAGAGCAGTAGTGACTAATGACCCATGCTGGAAATAACAACCTGCCCCAACAACAGTGTGAATCTCATCAATAAAGAGGATTGTGTGCCCATCTGATTCAGTCACCTCCTTTAATACAGCTTTCAGTCTATCTTCAAATTCTCCCCGAAGTTTTGCTCCAGCAATAAGGGCACCCATGTCCAGGGAAAACAACTGCAAAAATAAAAAAGAAAACTAAATAAGGCCAATTCCTAATTAGCACCAGTTCCACTTTATTATTAGCATAAACCATATCCCATCAAACTGGGTGGCTGACTACTACAAAGTAGAAGATGAACTGGTTTGGAGAGGATTTTTACAGTTGACTAACCTATTTGACACCAATCCGCATTTATGCGGGGCTTGGGACTGATGCATGATAGACATGATATGTGGCACAGGAACAAAATACTTAAGCGGACCAATAAAACAAGCCAACAAATCCAGGGCATTAGATTGTCCTTGCTATGCTATGTGCAATGTTACTAGAAGGTACTACTGAAAGGAGGTTGAGATGGGGCAATCGATAAGGAGCTATCCGTAAAACAGTCACATGAATGTATTAGAGCTCTAAAAGGAGCGATTGAGAAGTTTCCATTGTTATTCTATTCATGTGTGCCACAAATTAGATGACAAAATCAGATTTCTTTATTTTTTTTTAAATATGACTAAATCAGATTTAAAAAGCCATAAAATAATAGTTCAAGATGCTAATAACAACACACTGCTAATAACAACACACTCTCCCTCTCTTCTCTCTTTCCACAGTTGGAAACTTTATAAATGGAACCCACATAGGCCCATGTATCAACCAAGTGAACTAAAGTCTTAGCCGATGGCTGGTCAAGTTGTAACTTTGTTTGCATGAATTTTGTCCTTTTTTTATTGGTAGCCAAATTTAACTTGTCAGATGATATTAAAATGACTCGAGACTGGCTCTGTTGGATGGTTTATTCAATTAGTCTATCAAGCCCAAGTTTATGCCATCCTAACTCATATTGAGAAGTTATGGACAATTTTTTGCTAGGGTGGAGTTACGAATTTAGGGATATTTTTCTATATTATATTTTTATTATGTTTGGATGCCTAAGATTTATCCTTTTCTTAGATTCATTAGGCTTTGTTCTTTTGCTTATAAAAAGATATGTAGAGACTATTTGAAAAGTATTGGAATAAGATTCTGCTTCTTGGAGATTGTTGTGGAGTTTTGTTAACTCTCATCATGCAAGTTTAGCCTTCCCACCTTTTCCTTTCACAATCGTGCTTGCCTTGCCTTGCTACTACATGTTGTTGGTTTGAAGTTTACAACATGGTTCTTCAAGCAACCAAACAGATCAGGTAAGTTTTTGTCTCAAAATATGTCTAAATAAGACTATGGAGGAATCTAGATGCTTTGCATCCTAAATCAGATTTGGTACTGTGGCGAGTTTGGATCCCGCCTACCAAGTGTATAGATCGCTTCTCCTTCTCCTGCTCCCTCTCCTTCTTCTTCTTCATACCACACCAATCAAAACCCCAAACCCCAAATCCCTTTCTAGTTTCCTTTCACATGATGTAGGCCCTAGGGTTAGGGCTTGCGAGAAATTACCACAGCACGGGTCCCCAGACACAATAAGAAGTCTCCACATAGACGATAACATGAGGACAAACCTCAAGGGATAAAAACCCACAATTCTATTAATCAACTCCCTGAGAATTCCATCTCTACAATGCTATATAATTAAGAAAAGTAAACTTAGGGGCTAAGAAAACCCAATCAAACTAGGAAACTAAGTAATAATCAACTTGGAAAATAAGAAAACCAAATAAAATTGAAAAGCTAATCCTAATTACAACTAAATAATGAAATAAGAAATTAAACTGGATTTTGCATCACTTGGGTCCCACACGTGATGCCTTGCATCATTCTCCCCTGCTTGGAGAAAACTTAACCTCGAGTTATGTAAATTTCCCCTTGGGTCAAAAATCAATCGCACGAATTTTCAATCCATTGGTTGATCTTCAGCATCTATGTACATCTTGAAAATTCTATGCAATCTTTTCCTCCAACATAAAATAGACTTGCTACATCACTTCCTTTGATGTCTGGATTTTGTTTGGATGCACGATTGAGTTTTTGAATACTTCATGCGTTGAATTTGCATAATAAATTCGCAATCTCCAAACTTCCATTGTTGATCCCCAAGGACAAAACCAATGTGGGGTACATCAATGATTTGTTCTCCTTCCATCAGAACAATGCAATTTTCTTTTGATAATCTGCATGTCTCTTTTGGAACAATCATTAGATCCGGCGAATGAAGCTTGTTGTACGTTAGATCCATGTCTGCAATGTCCACTTTTCCTTCCTCTTCCTTTGCATCTTCCATCTTTACAAGAGTTGCTTGAAGTTGAGAGATTGTTGCAGATAATTGAGCAACAGTTCTAATTCTGAAACGGTCCTAGAAAATCTCTTCATGGTGTAGACTTGATGTGTAGATCTGCTCTCCACAAACACACTGCCGAAAACGGATTTGAAACCCAACTTCGGATGGATCTACAGTTGCAGAAAGAAATCTAGGCCCTTATTCTTTTTATGGTTCTAGGATTTGGGATTTGACTTTCGGGTTCTAAGGGCTAGCGGGAGGCATGTGATTGGAGTTGGGAATTGGGTTTCGATGGGTTTGGTGGCATTCGGCTGGGTTAGAATGGATTGGGTTTAGGAATCCGAAATTTTGATCTATGGAGGTCGGCAAGAATGGGGATGGGCAGTGGTGGAGATTGTTTCCAGGACAGTGGTTGGATGAGGTTCAGGATGTGGGTGATGGTGAGGGGCAATGGATGATAGGTATGATGGATCGGAAAAAAGAGGGGGATAAATGAGATTAAGGGTAACTAATTGCTTGATCAATTCCAAGAGGATCCGAACGATGTGGATCTTCACTCTAATACCAACTGATGCAGGCCCTATATATAGGGCTTGTGTGGAAGTACCGCAGCACGTGTCCGCAGACACTGTCACACGTCTCCGCAAAGGCTATAAATGAGGACGCACCTCAAGGGATAAAAAGCCACAATCCTATTAATCAACTCTCTGAGAATCCATCTCTACAATGCTATATAATAAATAAGAAAAGCAAACTTAGGGGCTAAGAAAACCAAATCAAAGTAGGAAACTAACTAATAATTATCCTGGTTTTACAAAAAAAAAAAAAAAAACCTAATAATTATACTTGGAAATAAGAAATCCTAATAAAATTGGAAAGCTAATCCTAATTACAACTGAACAATAAACTAAGAAATTAAGTTGGATTTTGCATCACTTGGGTCCAACACTTAATGCACTGCATCACCACACCACACCTGATGCAAACGGCGGATGGATCAGAGATGGGGATGATAGAGATAGGGGATAGGTCAGGATTCCACCCAAAGTTTCTGATTTCTCAGTCTTGGCGCCATTCCCTTTCAGGAGAGATGCAAAGATTGCATAGAGCAAAATCCAAACTTGGTTTTCTTTCATTAATAAAATCTAATGAAGCCAAGAGGCTTTACAATGCTTTAAATAGAGAAATTAAAACCCTATAGCTAATCTCAACCATCTAACAAATCCTACGGCTGAGATCAAAACATCTCAATTTAGATAAATAAAAGACATGAAACATTAAAATAATAGGTGGGGTGGGGTGGGGTGGGGCGGGCCCGAAGGCGGGTCAACCCATGGGGACTATGGTTCTGTCCTTCATCAACACCCATCAAAACCTCAAACCTTAAATCACTTCTCCTTCCATGATTCTGTGACCTGTCCACCCCCTCATTCTTTTAATGAAAATCCATCTCCTAAATTATTTGAATAAAAACCCATCTCTCAGTGAAAAAAAAATCCATATCCCCTCGTCTTCCTTCAATCTCTTTCCCTTTTTTGCAAAAGGGAAAAAAAATTTGGGACTAGACCCAACTAGACCAAGTTGACCCAAAATACCAGCCAAGCCGGCGGCCGAGTCCAAGTTTTAAATAATTAGTATAAATATCTCACAAATATTTTGAGTTGAATCGGGCCCTCAAGTCTTTATGAGACGTGTGAACACATTAATAAAAGATGAGACGGATTAGAAAGAAATTGTGAGATGAAGCCACACACATGAATGCAAATCAAACAAAGGTGACACGGTGACATTAAAATACGATTCAAAATGACTGATGGAATTTTTAGAAGAACCTTCTAAGTCCAAAGAACAGATTGAAGATGAAGATACAAAACCACTGACCTTTAAATAGATCTACTGGATGAAGATTCCGTAGATGTTGCAACGGAAGATCTACCAACAAAGATCCCAAGATCGAAAATGAAGATATCGAGATAAAGGGGTCACCAAGAAGAAAGTTTACCATTGATCATAATAAAGCGGATCGAGTAGAAGATGGTTTTAAGCCAATGTTGAACTTACAACCATCAAATAAGAGTTTTGGTATACGACCAAGCTTGTCGGGAGTTGCATAAATAATTAATTTTGTGATTAGCAGGTGGGATTGATAGTACAATTTCACATAATCAAAGAATTCTTTATGCCAGATCTCCTAATGGATGGGTAAGACGACTAAATTCGATTGGTCGACTGACACTCATTTCAAATCCAGCAACCTGATGCAAATATGGCAACATCTGACCATCGACATGGGAAGCTTGAACCAATGAAAGGGCAAAGGACCCATCAAACATTGGTGAGTGTAGTGAGAGACCTAAAGGAACCATTACTAGGGAATCATTGATTTTGTGTGTAGTGTTTGATTGCAGAGGACAATAGTGCCACTTGTAAACTTGGGACAAGTTTCTCCAAGCAGGAAGGAATGATGGAGTCAAAAAATACATGAAACCCACTAAGGCCCATGTCTCAACCAAGTGACACAAAGCCATGACCTATGGGTGGTTAAGTTGTGACTTACATTTTATTTTCATATTTTCTAAAAAAGGCCAGATTTCATGTCTCAAACAATGTCAAAATGACTAAAATTACATCTATTTGATAGCTTATTCAATTAGCTTTCCATCAAGCCCAAG
The DNA here is from genome assembly GCA_029852735.1 of Persea americana. NCBI lineage: Eukaryota > Viridiplantae > Streptophyta > Magnoliopsida > Laurales > Lauraceae > Persea > Persea americana. Next base: position 54,163,895 of record CM056813.1, on the reverse strand, counting down.
GTTGTTCAATTTTGACTCGTATTAACAAAGTTATGGCCAATTGTCTGATAGGGTGTGGGACAGTTTCAAATTAAAGGATATTTATCAATTTTAATTTTAATTATGTTTAGACAGTTAGGATTGTTCGGTAACAAGGATTAACCTTTTCTTATTAATGATTTAAACTTTAGATTGATTAGGTTTTGATCTTTTGCTTACAAAAAGAGATGTAAAGAGAATTTAAAAGGTTTTGATCTTTCAACTCACACACTCCAGCAGTAAGAGATTTACCTTATATTTCCCAATTCCTCCCTACCCCCAACTCACACACTCCAGCAGCAATATTTGTAGAGAAGGGTCATTAACAATGAATGTCATTGTTTTTTAACCACTGAACAATTAAATCACCAAAACTGCACACATACTAAACGACATAATCCGCAATGGTCCTTCCCTGAATAAGTTTTTATACAAGGAAAAAAATCAGGTATGAACAGGGAAAAATGAATTGTTAAGTCTCCGACCAGATAAACCAAGTCTGGCTTTGAACAAGAATCAAAAGAGACCTGGTTCTCATTACCCAATTACAGTCATCGACTTGAGGAAGCCTGTACCAAACTTTTTTAGTATACTAGAAAGCTATAAAACTTATTTTCTCATATAGTGATGCAGAGTTGATTTTTTATCAAAGGTTTGAATTGGTTGAGTCCTTCATGGTGCACAATTCAAAAGGGGCCTTGACCTACCTTACCAAGGGTTTGATCAAGAAGTATGGGACAAAACATCAAATGGACGGTCAAGATGGATCCATAGATATTCCACATATTAATCATTTATATTCTGAATTATTTGGTTATCAAAATCAGTTCCTAAAAGATCTAATTGACCCAATCCATCAAGCTCAACGTGACGCACAAAGATCCAAAAGTTCAAAATATATGGACAGCAGTCCATTGGGTTCAACCCAACTGAACCAGGCCCAAACAAGGCCCAGCCTAGCTGGGACAGGGCCTAAAAGGTTTGGACAGACTTGGCGACCCATTCCAGGCTTTCAATTGGTCCCATATGGCCCTCTACTGGTCCCTACATATTGTTGTCTGCAGATTTGTCCAGCTCGCCTGCTTTGTGGAGTCTCCCATTTATTAGGCACTTTTCTCATTTAGTACTTATCTAATTGGTTGGAAGAGGAATTTACAGCATGGTACACCTGTACACTCACTACAACCATGGGCTCTATTGACCAAGACGTGCAATCTTCATTCACTCTTGATTAGATTGAATTTGGAGACTCTTCCTCCCTATTTAAGTGCAATCAAGTCTCCTTTATTGGCAAGGCTTTGTGCTTAAGAGAAATTAAGGGTTTGAGCCTTATCAGTTACTATATATGGATAGAAATTAATGAAGCAGCAAGACACCAAAAAATGGAAGGCTTCCTATATGTCGATGATTCTTTGAAGATTTGCTACCTTAATGATTCGGTGGACAAGAGGGACTCTTTAAGAAAGAATCTACTATGACCAAGATCGTGTAAGTGGTGAGCAACTACAAGGCAACAAGTGGGGCCCACAACCCCTAGAAATCTCTAACGCACAATTTTCCTCTTTTATCTTTTTTAATTTATTTCCATGTTTGAAAGTAATTGGGATCTTCTTTAATAGGGTTTCTATTATCTTTAGGACTATAATTAATGGTTGTGATTTAATCATGGCATAGCATATATACAAGTCCACTGCATGGAACGAGAGTAGTTTTGGAATATTTTATGAAAATTAATTAAAGTTGCATGTGTGCGCTTTTATCTATTTTCCTTCTCCTTGGTTTGAGTACCTCCCATTGGATCGAAGGCATTGACGATGGATTTTTGTGATAAACAGTAAGCGAATCTCTATATTTCTCCTTGTGTGTGGGTTTTTCGTTTGATTGAAGATCCAGGTATTGTGGGTTCACCATCAGTTGGGATTAGTGCTTCCCTGACTGCGTCATATAGTATGAAAAAAATAAAGTATCTCCTTAAAAAGAATAAAGTAACTAAAGTCGTAGGCATAAATATGAAGAGCTAAAAATAAAAAATAAAAAATAAAAAATATACTTCCCAATGTCACGGTGTAAACTCTTGAGAAAATCTAACAATTAGATCTTTAAGTGAAGAGTGCAGACCTTACGGTTCATCAAGGCCTGTGGCACATCACCTTGGACTATTCTTTGGGCAAGCCTGTGGGGAAATTATAGTAGGTCAGAAGAATTACCTTAGGGATATTTCATCATACAATAAAATAGAAAAAAAGGAACTACATGCATTTAATGATTGTACACATGGATTAAGGCTCTGATGATGTATAATTTAAGTAGTAACAATATAAAGCCCCCATGAGGGCATGCCCCCATTTGCAGAACCTTTCTTTGACTTGCCTCTCGCCACACCAACTGGGTGTTGACACTCGCCATTAATTTGTACACATGAAGAAAATGTGATTCAAGTCATGGAATTTGATCGTGTCTTTCCCATTTCTCCAATCAATTGGTAAATATCACTCTGATCAAAGAGATGGTAATGGACCTGAACAACACATGAATTTTTTATTTTTTTTTGTTTTGAAGTAGATTAGTATTATTAGTCGGTTGAGATTGATGATTGATGAAAGAATGCTGATATGGAATGTAATTGCATGTGGAATGAAATGGGGGCATCTCCCTGAGGACCATTCTGACCACCTGATGGCTGGTTTGGGACCACCTTAAATTAAAACAACCCAGACCAGTGGACTCATTGCACATTATTACCTTGCATATGTACTTTCCTTAGAACTCTTACCCTTCAGAAATTGCAGTTTTTCCAACACCTGGCTCACCAATAAGTACAGGATTGTTCTTTGTCCTCCGTGAGAGAATCTGAATGCATCTACGTATTTCATCATCCCTTCCAATAACTGGATCGAGCTTTCCAGCACGTGCCATAGCTGTCAAATCCTTTCCATATTTATCCAAGGCTTCATACTTTCCTTCGGGGTCTGCTAGGAATTTAGAATGCCGAACGTCAAAATGAAACTGAGGGTGAAGCTTACAATATCAAAGCATGCATTTAGTGTCACTGAACAACAGAGATCACGGAACCTAAGCTTATGTGAGATAGAACTAGTGAGACAACCCCAAAGAGGATACCCGGCAGGCATCATCTCGTATTTTCTAATCCAGTCCAGTTCCCAAAAAAATCGCTAATACGACGATAATGAAAAAAAAAAAAGTAGAAATAAAAGTTACACAGTAACACATTTGCAAACCAAAACGAGAGAATTAACATCTCTAACAAGTACAACGCAGAATAAAAAATAATAAACTACGAGTCAAAGGCCATGCAAATATACAGAAACTTGAAGTTGACTAACATATTGATCCTTCAATGATTGACATTGTCCTACTCAATGAACTAAATGCTGGTTATATGTAAAATCAGAAAAACAGTGATGATAGGCAATTGAAGTTTAAAATATTATGCCTTTAAATATATGAAACACCGAAGCTAAAGTGCCAAATCCTATCCAAAAGAAACAAATAAGTATAGAAACAAAACATATTCAAGGAATTGATTGATGGCGAGTTAATAGTTAAAAATAGGCACAAAAATGTGGAGGGAAGACAACAAAAGACATTACTACCTTGATCCATAACTGTCTGTCGTCCTCTTATAGATTGTATGGCAGATGTCAGGGTCGTGAGGGAAATTTGAAAATCCTTAAACAGTTGCTTCCCAAATCGTCGATCTTGTGCAAAACCAAGGACTAAATGTTCAACTGACACAAATGAGTCACCATACTCTTTCTTGTAATCCCTGGCTCTCTGAAATAAAGCTTCCAAGTTCCGTCCCAACATGGAACCAGCGGATTCACCGAACACCTGAATTGATTGGTTATGTTACATAACAAAAACAGCAATCAAAGGGTATTAAAAGAAAGGCTTCTGAAGAGTCAACCGGGAAAAATTCTGAATTCTAGCCCCTGAAGATAGTAATTCCGAACATTGGACGCATATGAAATACATCAAACTTGCCTTTGTTATCATCAACATAATTGAACATGATATGACCAAAGCCATGTCCATTATCATTGCACTCGAAGGATAGATGATAAGTGATATTGCTAACTGGTGGCAACATCAAATCCAATAGATCTAATTGCACTCTGTTGAGAAATAAACTACCAATGGAAAGGGGTAAAAGGATCAAATACAAAATCTAAGCCACAGTAAAAAGACATAGCAGTGTAAATACTCAAAATCTAAGAAAGTAGGAAAAATCTCTATTAAATGCAAATATGCAATTCTCCACTCAAAGATGATTAAAATTTCAAAAATAGTCAGATTTCAGATGGATAATACCATCCAAAACCGAAAAAGTTCAAAATATCTAATATCCATGGAGAAACAGGAATTTCAAGAAATCACCTTAGGTTGCAGCTGAATAAACTTATTAGCACTTTCAAGTAGACGAGTATTATCAATTCCCGCCTTGGAAAAGATGCGACGAGCAAGTCCATTCTTCTGCTCTAACAGGGCCTTCATCAGATGCTCAGTCTCCACAATCTGATGTTTGCTCTCTTTTGCTATATCGGGTGAAGAAACAATAGCTTGCCAAGCCATCTCTGTAAATTCTTGTTGGCTAAGCTGCCAATAGGAAAAAAAAGGGAAGGAAAAAAAAAAATTTAAAAGCAAGATAAAATATTCACACTGAAATTCGCCAATGTACAAGTTTTCTTCTTTTTTAAACAAAAAACTGTCAAATCGAAGCAACTGTGCACTATGTCTATAGTTATTTTTGGACACGGTCTCATCAGGACTTTGGTGAGATGCAATTTCTTCACCAAGGTGTCTAGCTATCAGCCAGGTACAAATCATATCTTCATGATCAGAAAAATTCACAGGTTTATCAACCACATAATGCCTACACAGGTGTTGATAGATCAAAGTTCTCTTCTTCTTTTCAATGAAAACGACACAAACCTAAGCAAAAATGTAGCCTATATATGTAAATTTAGACAGAGTCTAATCAGGACTGTCTCTGAAATGCTGTTCTTGCCAAGATGTCTAGTATACCAGCCAGTTATAAATAATGTAAATCTTCTCCATCACAAAAATTCACAGGTTAATTAACCATTATACACCCTGACACGCGTACCATGAGTGCAGTCAATCTTACACACTTCACCCATTCATACCAAGCTTTTAAAACTCAGACTAGGGGTGAGGCACCCTCAAGTCGAATCGACCCCTCCCAGTCCAAAACGAATTGTTTCCTAAAGCTCTAAATCCTAAAATGCTTTAAGATAGTGGGAAAAAAAATAGAAACCAGCGTCTTATGAATCTAGAATTTTATGGCACGCTTATTTTAATTATTTACACAGTAGTGGTTAGTCACATTTGATTTATGCTCAGACAGATGAACAATACCACTGATCTTTAAATGCATAGTTCTCCCACCAAATGTGGTTTTGATCTTTCAATAATCAATACCAATCTAAAACGACCCCAAAAGCCTCCTACATCTTCCCACAACAATAAAATGGGGAAAATTAGTTTTGCCCTTATTCCCATGGAGGGATGGATGCACGTGAATATTTTCAAAATATATATATATATATAGAGAGAGAGAGAGAGCTCTTAAACCCTACTCTCCCCACTCAGTCATTCGGATTTTTTGTTGCCATAGCTTACTTTCAACCGTTTAGTAGGACCGTCAAGCCAACTCCACCTTGATGTGACAAGGCTAAGACAGTGATGACAACATGTCTATCATGCATCTTGGTCCAACACAGAACAATATGCCATGTTATGGTTATGGTATGCACATGATCTACATTATTGCCTATCTCTCAAATCTCAATGAAGAACAGGAAACGCCATATTGGAGGATTCCCAACTAGAATTTTATTTTATTTTTTTTGTGTGCACACATGAGATGGAGAGAGGGAGAGATCGAAATTCACATCTATAGAGCCAAACTGCTTCCACCAAAATTTCATGAGGTAAGGATGCCTTTTTAATTAAAATTAATTCAGGGCATGATTCACAAAAAAGAGATGTGCTACCATACATTGCCATATGTCTAGAGTAATCAAAACCAATGAAAAATGAACACGAAAGGGACGTAAATAGAAAAGTATCATCATCATTGTCTTATTCCATTGGACTGGGGCGGACTAATTTCTCTGTATTCACTATTCAGGCAAAGAAACAGGCCAGGCCCGTGAGGATGTGGGTAGAGAATTCTGACAACGTTAAATGTTGCATAAAAGGTTTGATAGCAGAGTTCGCACCACCACATCTAGATTAAACATAACCACTGATATAATGAATATAACACATACAAACTTGTTTGATTTTCTCTTTAGAGAGAGACAAAAAAACCTTCTTTTATTTTTACTAAAATGTCCAATTAGAACTTCTTGAGCTTCAAGGCCACAACACCTGAGATTAAACAACGAAAGGTAGGACAGAGATAGTTAGAAAAATAACCTATACAGGTTATCATCACCGTTTTCAACTTTAGTAAAGGGATGATTTGGTTTGCCTCTAGACTTAGGCATTGCAACTGTTTTGGCATTTTGGTTTTTTTTTTATTTTATTTTTTTGCAAAAAAAAACAAATTAAACAAAAGAAAGAAAAGAAAACAAGTAGAGAGTAAAGAAAATGGTTGGTTCTTTGACCAAGGAAAATGGCTGATGGCCAGCTCAACCCATAGCCCTAATTCCGCTGTATTTCTCACTTTTGATTCCACTATTGAAAAAGCGTTAAACGCAACTTGTAACTTACTTCACCCCTCACTTTTTTCCTCATTTTCTACCATTTTGTATCATTCTTTAGATCCCTTTTGTTTAATGAATCCACAGGCATAACCAGCAATGTTTTATATCATATGGGCTTCCTATAAGTGAAGGAAGGACTAAGGATTAATATCCACAAGCAGCCATCATATAATCTCCCCTTAGTTACAAAATGATTACCCATCCATCATCTCAGTAAATTGAATCCAAGGAAAGTGATGGTCCCAATGCCCATCCATATCTTCACCTTAGATATTCCACTTATCTTTTTAATACTCCTCTGATATTTATTAAAAAAAAAAAAAAAAAAAAAAAAAAAAAAAAAAAAAAAAAAACCTCTATTTTTTATAAACTCTCTTTAGGAATTCAATACTTATACTTCACAAAATTAAGCTAGTCCCCAGGTCAACTCATCCGCTCCTTCACTCATTAATCTACCAAACCAACTCCGAGTTCCCAGTCAACTTCCCCATACCAAGTTTAAAAGCAACCCTCCTCGCCTCACCCCTGGCTTTAAAACTCACCAAAACCAAGTCAACCCGAACATAAAGACTTAGGCCAGGACCAATGCCACTTTTCTCTTTGTTCAGTCAGAAACTTCACAATATATTGGAAGTCTACTCTCACGGCCTTTACACTATATTCCAATATTTCACTTACATCTAAAACACTCGGACCTGTTTGTTCGCCGTAGAATAGAATAAAACTAGAGTGAAATAAAATCTAATGGTTGCTCCCTCTTTTTCTTTTTCTTTTTTAGTAAAAACGTGTTTTTGGAGATTGCAAGCAACAAGAAAGGTACGGATAGCACAACCATTGGATTTTGTTTCACTCTATCTTCATTCTATTCCATGGCAAACAAATAGGCAGTAAAAGTTTGAACAAGAAAAGAATGCAGATGAAGATTTACAATTCTTCAACTTGCAGATTATCTATCAGTTTGTTTTTCTCTTCTGTTTTACCAGTAATGCCGAAACAAAGCGATATATCACCACAATACATTACCGATACATCGGCCGATACCAAATCTGAAACACTGTTACAAAAACCGGACACACCCCGACCCCAAATAATGAAATAAAAATCAAAACTTTGCTACAAATCTTCGACCATATTGTCGAAAATTCACTGATGAAGCCATGAGAACAGCGCACAAGACAAAACGAAGAAATCCAAGCAATACAGGCATGACAATGAGCTAAAAATAGATAGAAAGTACCGTTCCATCCTTTGGAGCTTCGCATCGAACAACAACCGAGCGAGAATTCCTATTCCCGAAAAGACCCACCTTCCTCGATAGAGAGAGATGGGTCTGCGTCATTGCGTGCGAGGATTTTAGGGTTTTGAGGCCGACAGAGAAGAGAAATGGGCTTCTTCTGCTGGTGGTGGTGGTGCCGCAGGTTGTCGACCATAGCGGGAAACGGATGTGGATGCCGGAAGTTGCAGCGGCCATGAACGGAATACGGCTGGATTTTTTGGGATTCTCCGCCGGGGGATTTTGAGCAAATAAGGAAAATGATGGGGGCGGGGGGGTGATTAAAGAATACGATTAGATGGAAAGAAGAGAGTGGAAATCTAGTAACCGGCCCTGTCTTGGAATGCAACGCCTTTGAGCGAGGAGCAGTCGGCCTGTGAATATAGGATAAGCAAGCAAGGTGCGCACTACGCTCTTTCTGTTTTTTTTTCTTACTTTTCTTTTTTTTTTTTTTTTTTTTATGTGTATTGATATTTAAGAAATTTACGAGGAAAAAAAAAAAGCATCAAATATCTATGTACCTCCGAAAGCATCGCCAAATACATGCAATGCCTCGACTCAAATAAATTACCCTTCACTATATCTCTTACAATATCTAGATAGTAGATTCGACTACATTCACACATTAAATTATTTCACGGTTCATTACTTTATTTGAGAACCAAATTTATTCTTCATAAGCTAATAATGGAAATAAAAGTTGTCATAAATCACTATCGTCATAAAAAAAAAACCTAGTAGAACAGTATTTCAAAATGATAATATCTAAATGACCTCACACTATCAAATGAGTCATTGTTCAAAAGCAAATACATATGACAGCATTTGGCAATGACTTCTACTAAATGTCACCCAAGCACAAATATCTTAAGTGCCTATTGATACTTTTTGAGTGATTAAAGAAGCTCCTGCCCTAAACCAAACTAACGGCATTTGCCCCAAAGTCTAGAAAGCTCTCCCCCACTTTTCTCACTTTTGGATAATGAATTGAACATTAAAATGATTGAGTCATAGTGTTGAGAAGAGACTTACAAGTTCTGTAGTTAAAGTTTTCTCAAATATGATACATGCAAGTATATTGGATTTGACTAACAATTTTAAAGCAAAAGCAGCGATTTTTGTAAATATATGACTTGAACCATTCCAAACACACCCTTTAAACCATATACAACTTGTTAATTTATGTTGAACTCTGTTGTTAGAAAAGTAACATTCAACCAACCAAATTAGAGAATTATATATATAATAACAGCAGCTCTCTTCGTGGGAGAGTGATATGTGGTGCTCACTTTTGGGTTTTTCGGAATGACAAGTGGCACACCCATCTCATCTCTCATAATTCCATCTCTATAAATCATAATCCCTACAAATATTTTTACCATTCAATTTTTAATTTTCTCTAATTAATTGTTTTCTTTTTCTTTTTTATTATCTTTTATGATTCCAAATCCTATTTAACTCCTAAAATATCTCTTCAATGATGGAACCGATCTTTCCTTTTTTTTCTCTCTCTCTCTCTCTCTTCCTCTTCTATCTCCATCAATCTCTATAGGTTTAATTTATTGTTAGATCTAATTATCTATTAGTTTTTACCTTCTAAAATATTTCCCTTAAAATCTCGTATATACAATGTAAATCCCCGTTTAGCTTCACAATACTTGCACCCACTAAAATCTCTCCCTCATAAATCTCAAAGTATCTCACCTATGGTTTCCGATTCTTTTTACCAAATACCCACGTCCCACCTCCTGTTACTTCATATTGTTCCAAATCTTAGTTTCCTTCTTTGAGCGAATAGGAGATCACAAAGACAAGTATTAAACTCATGAACTGTGCATTTGATGTGAAAGCTTATTTCTTCAAGTATAGATTTTGTATTTATTTTTCAAAGAATGATCAAAACTCTAATGCATCAGAGATTTTTAAGAGTAGAAGCATCTTGATTTATTGATGTGCCTGTGTTCTTGATGAGACAGTGTGAAAAACATGCAAGCCAGATTTTGTGAAGTCATTTTTTATACTTAGTCTTTTGTCATTTCTAATTTACGGAATTCTTTTCCCATTTTTTTCTTAACCGGACTGGTGGATCCAATGTGGCCCTTAGAAGCAAAATGAAGGGTTAATGGTTTTCACCAAGCAACATCAACAGAGGCAACACCATTTCCGTAAATTTTCTGTAATTGCTATAATTGGTTTTAGATCAATTATTTAGCCAATCATTTATTGATGTACGCTTTTTTATTTGTAAGTGACTTGATACATACCACCTGGTGAATAGACTCCATCACAATAACACAAAGATATTACAAATCTTGATGTTGTTCCCAAGAATCTTTGGTAGGTTTTTATTGTTTGTTTGTACTGTTTCTTTCATATTCATTTACTCATATATTTTCTTCTTCTCTCTCTCTCCCCTAAAGAAAAGTGAACTTACTGATATTGATTTATTTATTTTGTTGAAGATCAATGTAGACCAATTGAATGATTCACATAATCAAAGTAAATATCTTTCTCTCTTTTCCAAACTGAGTCACTTTTTCAATAATTTTTTAAGAATCACAAAGGGTGCATTTGTTTATTTTATATGTATTATCTCTGTAATTGTATCATTAAAAAAAACCCAAGTTTTCTAATTGCCTTCTTATTCTAAGGAACGCCAGTGAGCAGTGGCGAACCTATGATTTTTATTTCAGGGGGGCAGACCCAAACAGACAGTTAAACTTTAGAGGCAAACTCAAAATTCTCATATAGGTTTTTTGGGGGTAAACCCATAATTTTTATGTGGGTTTGAAAGTGGTCCTAGAAATTCCAATTGAGTTTGGGAAGTGGACGTACATCTGAAAGGGGTGATTGCCCCCAATGTTATGTGTGTAGGTCCGCCCCTGCCAATGAGGAACATGAAGGAGATATTGCTCATCATATTCCAGAAATTCTCAATTACTTTGATTTTGAAGTATTTCATCTTTTCTCTTATTTTATATTCTTCATTGGTTTAAGTTATCTCTATTTTTATTCTTTTTTATTAGTATTTCATATGCTCTTTTGACCACTCTTACTGAATGAAGAGTTTTTAAATTTTAATTTAAAAATTGGTTGTTCTTTTAATAGTTTTTCCGCACATTTTCAATAAGATCAGAACAATATAAGTTTTATATTCATATTCTGCTTTTTTCAATTCAATTTGTGCCCTTTTCTCTTATTTGATTTTTTTATCAAGTGCAATATCCCATACTATTTTTGCGTTTTTCATTTCTTATCATTGTAAAAATATTTTTCTTTTACATAAATTTTTAATCTCCATTCTCATCTTATCTTATTCTAAAATTCTTAAAAATAACAATAGTGTATTATTTTCTCAACTTTGAAGTATTATATTAATTTAATATATCTTTGAAATTTAATTACATTTAATGGGGACTCCTTACTAAATTCCATCCTTATATCTCTCACAATCCAATAAATTATAATGGTTTAATGTTTATTATTTTTAGAAATAGGCACACAAAATAAAAAGGAGAAGTATGATTAATTGATTATCCACAATATAATATATGGGCCATTAAGTATTATGTGCCTATTCTTATTCTAATTTATATTATGTCAATGAAATATAGTCGGTTCTCATGAAATGCTGAAGAGGCTTCTTGTAGGCACGTACACTGGTGGTATACTTGGTTTTGCAAGATTTCCTTCGCTTTAAAAGGATGAAAAGTTGTCTGTTATATGAATTCATTGTATGCTTGATCTTGTGAGATTGAGATTTCCATTCTAAAGGGAATAAATGTTGTCCACCATATACATTGGCAGATTTTGCAAGATTTCCTCCACTCTGAAGGGATGAAAAGCTATAATAAAGGGAATAATGTTGTCCGCTATATACATTGGCGGATTTACTCTGAAGGGAAGGAAAAAATGTATGCCATGTAAAAATAGAATCTTGCAAGATTTCCTCTATTCTAAAGGGAGGAAAAGTTGTCCACCACATGCATTGGAAGATTTTGCAAGATTTTCTCCATTTTAAAGGGAGGAAGAGTTTCTGTTAGGCTTACCTCTATATACATGGAGGCATGCTTGATTTTTCAAGTTTTCCTCCATTCTAAAAGGATGAAACGTTTTTCGCTCATATAAAACTTTTAGAAACTTGAATACAAAAACTCAACACTAATGTGTTTTTTTTTTTCTACATGTAAGTTTCCGTCCATCTTAGTATATTTGAAATTCAACTTCAAAAGTTCAACAAGTTATTAACCCGAAGAGTGAATAACAAATTATTAATATGATGCAATTGTATGTCTATGTTTGTTTCTTATTAAAAAATAATTTATTGTACATCTTTTGTTATTTGCATGTGTTTTAATTCATGTGTTATACGTATATTCATAAGCTATTTTGCTTATTTCACCTTGATATCTGATGAATAAAAACAATATCATTCATTTAAATGTTTTTATTTTAAAATCTAATTACATTTTTATTGAGCTGCTTTAAAGAGAAGCAATGCAACTGAAATTAATTACTTATCGGGAAAAATGTATCTATTCTTTTTCTCCTTTTGCTTTTAGTACTTAAAGCCTTTTGGCTCATTTCTTCTTCTTTTTTTTTTTAATGGGATGTCGTGAGATCTAGAGGTTGTAATACTAACATTTTCTCCCAGTCCTCTTTGTTTCGCCTTTTTTGTTTTCTACTAAATCTTCTTTTTATTGTCATTTTCTCCACTCTCTCTCTTTCTCGTTTTCTTCCACTAAGTCTTCTTTTTATTGTCTCTTTAATTAAGTGATTTACGTTTTGTAATGGAGACAGAAGGAGGAGCAAGATCAAATGAGGAATGGATAACCTTGCAGGACCCAATTCCCAATTTGAATAAGTGTTTTTTTTTTTTTTTTTTTGTGCCTCTAGCCTTTTGTCCTTTGTTTTAATGACACGAGTATTTATGAGGTCTTTGACCTAACAAGACTATGTTCCTCCACATGGCGATACAAACAAACACCAATCAAATATGGGGTTTTTCTTTTTTGTTTTCTTTTTTTTTTTTTGCTAGTGGAGAGTTTCTATCCATTTGAGCCCAGAGAGAAGTTGGGTCAAACCCCTGTGGCCCCAGGTGGTAGCACAAATTTACTCAACATTCGGTTCCTAAAGAGAAGACAACCAGAGGGTTGATACCAAGACCTCTAGCTCCAGAAGAAAGAGGAACCGGGTCCTGACTACTCGGCCAACCCCTTGGGGTGGTTTCAAACAAGACATGGGAAGCAAACTCGAGCCCTATACTACTCCACCAACTATTGAGAGAGTGACAATTTTTTGTATTTGTAGAGAGTGATACATTTTTAATATTTTCATATGTACACATATACATATTTCTTACAAAAGGTTTACTCTTATTTTTTAAGTGTTTTATTGTCATCTTATAGTTTGAATCTTTTAAATATACCATACGTACTTAAATGATTTCTCCAAATGTCCATGGGGAAGGCTCGTGAGTGATAAAAATGAGGAATCCTATTCTAAATGTCCTTAAATTTTACTAAAATCTCTCCCTTTCTCTTCCTTCAGATGGAGGCCCACCTATCAAATGACCAAGATAAATCACTGCGACTTGTTAATTTTTGTCCACATCACTACTCTTTATTTCTTTTTTTTTTTCCTTGAAGGAAGGATTTCATTAGATAATAAAATGATTAACAACAAAGTGTGAGCTATTATACCACCACTCTTTATTCATTTTATTTATAGCTTCATTGCTCGAGGGAGATTTATTTGTGTTTTACTTTATCAATCACTTTGGATTAATCTATGTCTTGTTTTGCAGATATTCAATAAATTAGTTTCAAAATGTTCACATTGTGAATGATAGTTGATCTCTAATGTATATTCTGGATTACTTAGGCCGTGTTTGATAAATCTTATCTATGTAAAATAGATCTGCATAGGATAGATATGTTTTAAATAGCCCTATTTGAAATAGATGTTTTAAAAATAGTGTGTTTGGTAACACAAAAAAAATTTGATTGAAATAGATCTTCTTAAAGCAATGCTTGAAAGTTTTTTCATAAATATCTCGAGAAGCATAAGGAATCAAGCATTGAGATTTGGCGCCATAACCATGTTTAGTCTTACAAAGAGAATTACCGGTTTGGATCATGCATTTGGGGCCCATAGTTTTTTTATAAAATAGATAAAAATACCAGGGTTTTTCTGCCAATATCTCACAATCTATGATGATCTAATGGCTAGAATTTGGATCCATAATCATGCCAGGCCTTCTTAATATATCAAATGGTTTGGACCATGATTTATGGTTCCACAACTTATAAAAAATAAAACGAAAAGATTGCCCATGGACCCTTTAAAAACTTAACTACCAATTATTTTTAAACCAACGGTCCATGATGTTTCTTAAATTCCCTGAGATCCGTAAGGAATCAAATATTAAAATTTGGTAGCGTAGCCGTGATTGACCTTACAAAGGGAACTAACGGTTCAGATCTAACATTTGGGGTCCACAAAAATTAAAAAATAGATCAAAGGGCCTAGAGTATTTTGCAAATATCTCAATATATATGAAAATCCAACGGCTAAAATTTGGATGCATGGCCGTGTTTGACCTTCTAAATATTTATAACGGTCTGGATCCCCATACATTAAAAAAAATAACAAAAACCGGACTGTCCTGTGAGGATGTCCTGGACACTGTAGCGAGTTGCATCTACTCGCTTCAGACAACTTTCTCTGATTGAATAATACCCCTTTGTTGACTTCATGAAACGGATATAAATGGTCTTAATGCCATTTGAAATGGACATAGGAAAAGTTACATCCAAACATGCTAAAACTGGACTCAAACAGTTTTAAGCCAATAAAAGGGCAAAAGTAGAGATGCCAAACTGAACCTTATTTAGTCTAGGGCAATGGTTAATTGGAAAATGGTCTTTTGTATTTTTATTTTACCTACATATTGTTTAAAAAATAAAAACAAGTAAGATTTTATAATTTCAAGTTTATATTGTAGTTTATGTAATTTTAGTAAATATTTCTCCTTTTCTATAATTTATTTATTTATTTTAGATTTCTTTTATTCACATTTATATATAAAAAAATAAAATAAAATTGAAAAAAAATATTTTTTGCTAGCATAGGTGTTTCTTCATGGGTTTAACAACCCCTTTGGTTTTTTTATATCATATAAACATCATAAAGATAGAATCACATTTACATGAGTGTTTGGTGGCTATGATCATCTAATTTCTTGGTGGGTATGATCATGGGTCGGGACACGCTTATTTTGTTGATGATGGACCTAACAATATTTTTTCTCTTGTATTATTATTTATATGGTCTGTTGGCCTCTCAATAACTTATTTGTAATCTTAATTATTAAATTTAAACTATTTTAGGTTTTTTACTCCTTTCATTAGATAATATATATTTTCTTTTAATCTATCTTTTTTTAAATATTAAAAAAGAAATTTTAATATTTTTTCATTTTTGGCGCGTGCACGGGCTTCTCACACTAGTTTGATAATGACAGTAGCACAGAGCATGGAAGGACAAAAAAGGAAAAGAAATGCATGTGCGACAAGAAACTGGTTACATGAAAGGGAGCTGCTATTGGCACACAAGTTTTCTCCCTTCCCACACAGACAATTTAAAAAAAAAAAAAAAAACCTATGAAATTACTTTTTTGCCCACCCACTCCCTTTCTCTGTCCCCACCTCCCCTCTCCTCCCCACCCACTCTGGCCGGCGGCAAATCGCCGCCATCCCCTCTCCTCCCCATTGTTTTCTCTGTCTCCCTCCCTCTCTTCCTCCCTCCTCCCCAAGTTCTTCTCTCCCTCTCTTCCTCCCTCCCCACTGTTTCTCTCTCTCTCTCTCCTCCCTTTCTCTTCCCCTACCTCCCCCTTCACCAACTGCAACGGCCGACCCCTCCCTTCCCACTGTTTTCTCTGCCTCTCTTCCTTCCACTCTTCCTCCCTCCCCACTGTTTTCTCTCCCTCTCTTCCTCCCTCCCCACTGTTTCTCTGTCTCCTCCTCCCTTTCTCTCCCCCCACCTCCCCCTTCACCGACGGCGACGGTCGACCCCTCCCTCCCTCCCCACTGTTTTGTCTCTCTCCTCCCTTTCTCTCCCCCTACCTTCCCCTTCACCTCCGGATTCTAGCCTGGACAGGCAAGCGCTAGCCGATCCCTCCCCCTCCCCCTCTCCCACTTCCATTGTTTTCTCTCTCCCTTCTCTTCTCCCTGTCTCTCCCTCCTCATCTCTCTCCCTCTCCTTCTCTCTCCCTTCTCCCCGTTTCTCCCTTTCCCTTCCTTTCCCTGGCCGGCAGCAGATCGGATAGCCGGGCCCGGCTGTCCTATTTGTCACCAGCCGGAGGTGAAGGGGGAGGCTACTGCCGCGTAATTTCACTTTTTTATTTTATAAATAATGGTCTATGCGGGAAGGGATAAAACTTGTGTGCCAATAGCAGCTCCCACATGAAATGCTTGTAAGTACCGGAGGATGGTTTGGCCTACAAAATAACAAAATACATGCTTAGTGCTTACATCTTCCCATGGGCTTGTAATTGGGATGCCCACATTTAGACGAATCATACCCATCCCATTTCACACTAATCCAATCACCATCCATCTTTGCATTGAATCATGATAAATGTTGCCCTCACACTAGCAATGCTAGGGATCAACCTTTGGCACTTCCAGAGTACTGCCCAGAGTGTACTCAGGTGGAGACATACTTGGGCCTCATGGAGGATGACAAAAGAATAAGGACCCAAAGCTGGCCCGATGTATTTGGCTAGTTTAGGAATAGAATATACCATTCTCTCCCATGTAAGGGGGAAAGAAAGAGTTAAATTTGAGGCTCTAAAACCAATGGTTAACATCTTACCTTTTGCCATACACTTGAGATGAAAATTGGGCCCCACAGTGGCCCTTCTCTCCAATTACATCAAAGAATTTTGCAGACCTCGTTGTTCGGGATGACAGACTTGTTACAATTCTTAACCTAATATGCCAACCTGACCTAAATCTCACCAGTAAATCTTTTTTTTACTTTGGTTGACATTTCCAACCCAATTAATAAAATGGCAAAGTTTGGATTGACCCATGCACGTTATTCAAGCCCCACCCCACTTGGATCTCACCAACCAAACCTTTTCTACAAAGACCCACCCACCAGACCCAAAATTTCAGATTCAGGGACCAAATTGACATTTCCAGCCGGCTTAATAAACATGTAGAGTTTTAAGGGGACTGGTCAAACAACTACTACCTTCAATGGTCAATCTGAGATTGAACCTGGCCTGATCACACCTATGGCCAACCCTGGTCGCCTCCCCATGTGCGTTTAATTTTGGTGTATATTGTATGTTCTGGTGTAGAAGGATGGAATGCCCTCTGTTATCAGTTTGGGGGGGCATAGACTGCGAAACCTCCCCAACTATAGTACAGTCATTATTATAAACCTTTTGGGATATAATATAGAAAAATTTAGATCTAACCCTCTTCCTTTCATGGAGTTTACAAACAGCCTCCTCTATTTCCAAGTTCTACATTCTAAAAGGCAGAAAACGATGGTCTTCTGACTGCTTTCAATGAGCTTTCACAAGTTCATTAGAAGCCACTCAAAAGGGGAAAAAATTTGTCTTTCAACTACAGGCAACCTTTGTTGTTTACCATCCCTGGTTTAGGCTAACCTGAAAACTATAGCAGTTTAGATTATGATAAAAGTACTATGATGACTCTAGTTTAAATAAGGACAAGCACTAATCGATCATTTCAACCCTTGATTTATTATAAAAGTACTGTGGGTTGATATTTTAACTTGAGTGATCCTGATCAATGTCAAGCACAAAGTTTACTACAAACTAGCTTAAGCGAAAAGGGTTTTTTTTTTTTTTTTCTTAAAAAAATGTTAGCTAAATTTGATCATCATTAAAATGGCGTGTCAAACCATCGTTCAATAGGGATGGCAACAGGTCAACTTTGTTATGAGTTGGGTAAACCGAAATTCAGCCCAACTCATGCGTGCCCTACCTTATACCCAACTAACTAACCCGAAAAGGGTATAGATAAGGTATAATGAAAAAAAAAAACCAATGAATAAATAAGGCAAATTTTATCTTGTGTGTAAGAGAGTTCAAACCCATAACCAATCACCTCAACCCTTTTAAATGTTCACTCCCCACTGCAGTATATAAGAGTTAAAATGTAATAATAACCCACTTATAAATAGGGTGAGCGGCCAAAACTTGAAACCACCCCTAGTTCACCTTGGGTATGTCAAGATTTACTCTAAATAAAAAAGAAAAAAGAAAAAAATACAACTAACCTCGTAACTTATAGAAATAGGTTGCGGTGGGTCACCATTTATACCCAACCTAATGCCACCCATTATCATAGGGCTGTCAAAGGGCTGGGCATGGGGTTGTCAAGCCCTAACCTCAACATATGCATGATGGGTCCGACGCGAGCGAAGCCCTCCGAGGGCTTCCTTTATCTAGGCCTTTACTTGGCCCTTACAAGTTAGGGTTGGGCCTAGGGCGTGAAGGGAAGAAAATCATTTTTTATTTTTTTCCACATGCCACTAAACATCGAGTGTAAACCGGACGTTAATCCTCCTCCTTTGTTTAATCTTGTGACCTGTAATGCAATGAGACATACAACAAGGTGGCAGACAAAAATCTCACTTTGCTAAGATTTGATTTAATATCGCGATGCTTAGGCTATATTTACTATGCAAAAGAAGACTATATGATGGTATCGGTGAATCTTATCTTTAAAATTTAAACCCTTGATAGAATGCATTGTATCGAATTCTCATGAATTAAATAGCAAACAAGCAAATGAATAATATAAGAGAGAGATGGAGAGAGAGTTGTCTTATAATTTCCTCACTAGCATGCCATTGGAATTTTTTAGCAATTTATTTTCCAGGGGCCATCCAAGTGGTGAACCATTGAGATTGAATTTGCATACGAGGCAAAACATTACACCCAATTGCTAAAGAAAAGTAATCTCATGCTATTAAAAACCCACAAAATAATCATGTTCAAATAAACCCACATACATTCTCAATGAAATTCACATATATAACTGTTATACAAAGACAGGCTAGCAATTGCCAAAGGAAAAAAAAAATCATATAAGAATCATGCATATACGTTTACATTTACATAAAATTACATAAGAGCCACATGAAAACCACATAAAAATTGTATTAATAGCTTAATATTAGAGCCACAGAGGGAATATATTTAAATAAATCCATAAATATACACACTCAAATAATGGTTGGTTGACAAAAACTTTATTCAAGTCTAACCGTCGAGTGTTCTAAGAAAAATAAAAGCCCTCATTTTAAAAGCCTTGTGACGGCCAACCAGGGCCAGTAGCCCAATTGCCAGCACTATCAATAAGACACTTGGTTATTCTAAAAAAAGAAAAGAGAAAAGAACAGGGGGTTGCTTGTAACAAAGAAAAGTTATGATGGTTGTTGTAAATATTAGAAAAAGCTTTTATTATCGCCTCAGGCGGTTGGAGCACCAGAGAAAGTGATGATTGAGCAACCTTACATCGATCATCCCTCGTTTGGTGTCTAGATATGTTATAAAAAGCTAAACACATGTTTATTCAAAAATGGAATCATTTGTAAGGTAGTTTCTAAGTATTGTCATGGGAAGGATTGGATGCTGTTTGGGTCGAGAGATCAACATATGACGATACGAGATTCCTAGACATTCAGCTAAAGTCGCCGCCTTTCTGGTCAATCTGACCAATTTAGAGAAAACCCATTACTCGTGACACTTGTCTCTTGCATTTGAGCATTCAAGGAAGAAAGAAGAAGAGAAATATAGTGGGAACAAAATCACTATCTTTTGCAGAAGAATGCCATGATCCATCTACAACTCTTCTGAGCAAGGTCAATCAAAGAGAAGCAATTGAAGTTGTTGGTGAGTTTTCTTTTTTTTCTTTCAATCTTTAGATGTTTGAATTGAATTGGGATTGATTCCCTTTTTGTTCTGATCTCTTGATCTCTCTTTTTCTTATCTGCCCATTTGTTTTCTTATTGGTTGGAGGTTTTTTTTTTTTGGAATGGTAAGTGAATATATTCCAAAGAATGGTAGATACAAGCTATGGTAAATGGGAAGAAAGCTCTTGCTTGTTTGCAACTCCAGAGCGGGAGAAGAATCCAGGAAGAGCTAGACTCGCAAAGTAAAGATGCCCACAGGCCGGGCCAACCCAACAAAAACCCACAAAATGAAATTCCCGAGTTGATGAAAGCCATTGACTAGAATTGGTTTTCATGTTTTTCCCTGCGTAATTGATGAAAGCTTTGATTTTTTCTATTATTATTATTTTGGAGAAGAAGAAGATGAAGAGAAAGACCCAGTCTTTTTTTTTTCTTTTTCTTTTTCTTTTTTTTTTTTATGAGGAAGAACTCAAATTCATGCACATGCTCTCTGTTTTTCTTTTTCAGATTTTGTTCTGCAGTCCAATTAAAGCCAATTTTGCTTTCTTGCTTCACTGATAGGAGAATTTATATATATTTTTTGCGCTGATGAATACTCGCATCCACACCCACTCACACAAGTCCCTCTCCCATCAGCACTACAGAGGGGGATTGATCTATGGTTGTTTTTGTGTGAGGGAGGTGCCTCACTAGTCACCTCTGAGCTACCCTGGTTGTTTCTGTTGAAGGGATAACTTATTTTTATTGTGCTTTTATATGCTCATATGTTGTCAGTCGTATTGGTCTGTAATATTGTTTTAGGTTTAGTTTGAAGGGGAGGAAAATACTGATGCATATGGAATTTTCTGCCTCAGGCCAGACCAGACCAGAGCAATGGGAAATTTGGGTGTATATGATCTCAAAATCTCCACCAATACTCCATGAGAATCGAAACAATAGATGCAAGAAGGATTAACTAGCTTTGAAGGTTGAGAAATCAAGATCCTACCTTGATTTTCCTCAAATCGCAAGAGTGCCCATGTCTCTGATCGTATTGCCAAAACCCCAAATGGATCTTGCACAAGATGCAAGAGTTTAGTGGAATAAACTAAGAAGAGGTTTATTGAAGTTTTCATTGCTTATATATGAGTTTTAAGAAAAGCAGAGGGTCTAACTTGATCCATGCCATTAGTCTATACCACAAATTAATTCTTCCTTTTATGAAACTATTATAATATTATTGGTTAATTAATGAGCTAAGATGTCGCGAAGGACGTCACCTAGTTATCGTCATCAGACCTCTCCAATTGGTCCATGGAAGGGTGACCCAATGCAATGACCCACTAGTCTTGTCTTCATTTTCACCTCGTGTGAGAGAACTAGCTTGCCTACAAGTTCAAGTGCTTCATCCAATTCTACTTTTTTCTCTGCTTCCGCTTCCGCCTTAGCTTTGCATTATATTTGATGTTTGAACTCAATTAATCTTGGGTTCATCTTGCATTGCAAAACTTATGTCTTCGTCCATTGTCGAAGATTTGGCTTCAAGTCTGACAGGATATCAAAACTTGCTCCTTTTCACCTCACTAGGTTAATCTGTTTCCCAGAATGATTTCCATAATCTCTAATCATAGCCTCAGACTCTGGTTCTTCATCAAAACATACAATTTGGCAAAATCTATATCTGCTTATGCCACAACACCTAAAACATTATTTTGAGTTATCAAACAAAGGAAATTTTTGTTCAATCCTTGTCAACGTCTCATAATTTCAATAGTTATCATATTTACGTCCTTGGGAAAATATTAGATAACTCATTGCTAAATTTTTAGCTTTCAAGTTCATGAACAATTCCAATACCTTCAACAAAATAATCAACAAAACTGTTTTGGCCACATGTCTCACCAAAATTATGCTTATTTCAACATTGTTCTAGGATTCCATAATTGAAAGGAAATCCACTTTTTCCTTCGCTGTTGCAAAGGTAGTTTTAATGTTTTCATGAAATATGAGTCATGTCATCATCCTTATGCTTTAATTCTATGTTCAAATTGCCAAGATCAACCCAATAAGATGCTGCAACCACAAGATTGTGAGTCATATTACCTATCAAAGAAGAAGTTTTTAACTTCATGCTGAAGTTTCTTTTTTCTGTTCTTTTAATGGGTATGTTTGTATAAGTTCATTAAATTTATTGAAAAATTTCTGTTTTATTTGTTTTTGCTTTACAGCTCAATTGATCATATTTTGTTTCCGCTAGCTGCTGTGGTATATTTGGTAATGGGTTTTCAGATTCTCTTCCTATTATTATTTTTGTGCTCGATTCATAAGATTTTTGCTGGAAAGCCGGTCGATGCTACTATTGTAGTAAGAGGGGTTTCCTCAATAGCCGAGACTGATGATAATTTTGTATGTGCTACCCTTGATTGGTGGCCTCCTCAAAAGTGCAACTATGATGACTGCCCATGGGGACAAGCTTCTGTTTTAAACCTGGTGAGATTTCATGCATATTTGTGATTTCTTTTCTGATTTTGCATTGGATGTGCTTTTTTCAATAATTGAAGTAGTTTTGTACAGAATTATATCCAGAATGATTTCTTTTGTCTTGTTGTTTTAGGACTTGGACAACCCTTTACTAGCCAAGGCCATCCAAGGTATGTTGAATTTGTGCTTGCTTTTAATTCTTCACAAATCTCAAGTTTTATTGTCCGTTGTCTAACAAGTGCTATTGTCATCCTTCCATGATGGCACCACTTTGGCTGATGATAATGTCGAGTTTCTCTTGGAATAATCAAGAAATATAAATTTTGGATTTTTAACTGATGTTTTTATAATGGAATAAAATTAGTTTGTGGTGCCGACAATCAGTCTCTCCATGAATCATGGCTACACTCTGGGCTATCCAGTTTAGGTTTTAATACTATTGTTAATAATGTAATCATTAGTTACCTTTTCTTTTCTTTTTCTTTTTTTTTTAACTGTAGCTTTTGATCCTTTGAGAATAAGAATTGGTGGCTCTCTCCAAGACCAAGTAATATATGGTGTGGGGACTTTGGGTTCTCCCTGTGCTCCATTTAGAAAGACAGCAGAAGGATTGTTTGGATTCTCTGATGGTTGCCTGAGCATGGATAGATGGGATGAGCTCAACCTATTATTCAAAAAGACAGGGTGATGATTTTACACTTATTATACTAACAAAAAGGATATATTTGCTTTCCATAATTTGTCAAGTGATTTGTTGCAAAATGGTACAATGGCAGAGCAATTGTGACATTTGGTCTTAATGCACTCTACGGGAGGCAGAAAGTCAGAAAGAGCATTTGGGGAGGAGATTGGAATTCTAGTAATGCTCGCAGTTTCATACAATACACCATTTCAAAGGGGCATCAAATTGACTCGTGGGAATTCGGTACTTAGTATTTTAAGTTAAACCCTTTTTTCTTTTTCTTGATCTGCCCAATCCTTGATTTCTTACCTCTCCCACAAATTTCTCTGATTATCAGGCAATGAGTTGAGTGGAAGCGGTGTTGGGGCAAGTGTTACTGCTGAGCAGTATGGAAAAGATCTAATCACGCTTAAAGCCATCCTTGATGAGTTATACAAGATGTCCAGCTCCAGACCATTGTTGTTGGCTCCAGGAGGATTTTTTGAGCGCGGGTGGTTTACTAAGTTTCTTCAGGTTTCAAGGTCGGATGTTGTTAATGTTGTGACTCATCATATATACAATCTTGGCGCAGGTTCGTAATATATGATGTGCAATTTATTAACAACAGCACTGCATTTTTAAATGATTTGCATGTCAGGTTATCATCAGCATGATAATCCACTTAGCTTAATTAATTTTTCAATTCTTTAAATTTATTATATGAAGAGTTTTAATGAATTCTATTTAAAAGGATGCTTTTTAAAAACATATATGGCAAACGATCCTGTACATAATACACCTTGTACCATAATATGGTACAAGGTAGCATGTTGAGCCCTTCTATCACCAATCTGAACCATCAAGACACGGACCTCCCCTAAATTACACCAGATCCCATAGGTTTACACCCATCCGAATGGATTGGACTCTTGGATTGAGGGTAATTTTCAAAAAAAAATAAAGATGTTAAACTTGTGAGCCACGGATAAAGGGGTTGGGGGCATGAGATTAACCCCATTTTTTATATTTGGGGCCTACCCAGATGGATCTTTCCCCGCACCCCACTACGGTCCCATGATCAGTGGGGCCTCAAGTGGGCCCCCTCCAACTACCTCATACATATTACAGTCCATACACCTCGTACCAGAGCAGGGCCATATATATTAACACACACACATATAAGCTCAATCTATGCAATGGCAAGTGTTTCAATATATCATGTCCATATAAAATTCCGTATAGTTGGGTTTAATGAGACTGCCAAGTCGACGCTTCAATACTTAGATCTTCCTTTTCCAATTTTCCTGAACACTACCAATAACTAAAAAAAGGGCACTAATTAGAGAGAAACTAAAAAAATGGTTCCTTGAACACAAGAGTTTACCGTTTAATGTTACCAAATCTTTCATCACAGGTAATGATCCTCATCTTATCAACAAGATCTTGGACCCCCATCACTTAGATTACATAGCTGGAACTTTCAGAGATCTCCAAGACACAATACAAAGACACGGCCCATGGGCTGCTGCTTGGGTTGGGGAATCTGGTGGTGCCTACAATAGTGGTGGCCGTTCAGTATCTGACACCTTTGTGAATAGCTTCTGGTGAGGGTTTTTTTTTTTCACATTCCTTTTTTCAATGTCTCCATCTGTCTTACGAAAAACAATGCGAATTCTAATATGTGATGCATATATAACATAAGGTAGGTACTTAGATCAATTTGGAATGGCATCCAAGTATGGGACCAAGGCTTATTGTAGACAAAGTCTAATTGGTGGAAACTATGGCCTTCTCAACACAACAACATTCATACCAAATCCTGACTACTACAGGCAAGAAGCATTTGTGTTATTCACAACTCTGTTCACTTGTAATTTTAATATGCCTAAATATGAATCCTAACTTTGTTTTTGTTTTTCTTCAGTGCACTTTTGTGGCATCGTCTGATGGGGAAGAATGTTCTTGCTGTTGATTTCAAAGGGTCTCCATTTTTACGCACCTATGCTCATTGTTCGAAAGGAAAAGTATGACAAATCTTATTGTTAATTTGGTTTTTTTTGCAAAGTTACCCTGACACATCAGTTCATTCACAACTCATGAGATAGGCTTTCTTAGATGCAGATTTAATTCATTATGTGGTTTTCTCTTGGTATATCAGGTCTGTCACAACCCACAAGATAGGCTTTCTTAATACAAATCTAATTGACAATTTGGTTTTCCCTGCAAAGTCACCCTGGCATATCAGTTGTGTGATGAGATACGCTTTCTTGAATATCTTATTTTTGGATTGGTCAGATCTTTTTCACACTTGTTTCAACCAAGCTTCAAGGATAGAATTTGTAGGTGCTATTTTCTTTTTCTTCTTTAATATCAAGGCTGTATCCCGAGCAACATGAGCATAGAATATAAAAGCAAATGAAAAAAACCCAACGCTAATAGCCTAATCCATGTCAATTGAAGCCCAGGCCCATTTTAGGCCTAGTCATTATATCTTATTTAGTCAAATACAACTGTACATACTTAGTTTGTAAAGGAGAATGTTAGGATCTAGATAAGCTAAGATACTGATAATTGCATGTAATCAGGGCACTCAGCCCCCATATAATATGAGAACAGTCGACCCTCATGGGACTGCATTCAGCAGAGCTTTTGTGTTTTCTTTCCATCTCTCTTAATGACACGATATTAGAGCCTTGTCAAAAATTAGTGCTTCAGCTAATATTTATACTTCAAGATCCAAGGAATTGTGGATTCTCCTAGTCATCTTCCAAGATCTTGAAGCCCTTCAGAGATCATATCTCCAGCTTGATCATCTTTGATCATCTCTGATCGTCTCAGATTAGACGTGGCCCACCTATGAATTGCGATCATCCTCTGCTACTCTGCTGACTGGGCAGGCTATCAAGACACAGTTCATGAATGCTCCTCGACACCTTCATTTGATAGCTGTGAAGCGCATTATCAGCTGTCTGCTAAGAACTGTCCCTCGTAGTTTATATTATTCAAAGGATAATCCTCTTTATCTAACCGCTTATGCAGATGCTGACTGGCAGGCTGTCAAGACACGTCGTTTGTGCATGTACCTTGGAAATTCGCCCATTTCTTGGAAATGCAAGAAACAAGAACGTGTGTCTAGATCTTCCACGGAAGCTGAATATAGGGCAATGTCTTCTGCTTGTTCTGAGATCTTATGGCTACGGGGACTTCTTTCGGAACTTGGGTTCTCTTAAACCTCTCCTACTTCATTACATGCAGACAATACTGGGGTTATCCGAATCACTGAAAATCCCGTCTTCCATGAACGTACCAAACATATCGAAGTTGACTGCCACTTTATTCGGGATGAATATAAGCGGATGTCATTAGTCTACCTCATGTCCCTACAGAGTTTCAGCTTGCAGATATCTTCACAAAGGGACTTCCTCGGCCTCGACATCAATTTCTTGTTTCCAAATTGTTGCTATATGATTTCCCAGCATCAATTTGAGGAGGGGGGGGGGGGGGGGGGTGTCAATCCAAGCCCAGGCCCATTTTGGGCCCAGTCATTATATCATATTTAGTCAAAGACAATTGTACATACTTAGTTTGTAAAGCAAAATGTTAGGATCTAGATAAGTTGAGATACTGATAATTGCATTGCATGTAATCAGGGCATTCAGCTCCTATATAATATGAGAACAGTCGACCCTCATGGGACTGCATTCCGCGTACCTTTTGTGTTTTCTTTCCATCTCTCTCAATGACAATACATGGATTGCATGGGATCCGTACTCGTTTTTATCTAGCATTAATTTTCGTTTACTACCAGAGATGAGAGAACAAATGAGTTGAAAATAGAAGTCATTTGATATTTTCAATTATCCCTACTTTATTACTAAATGTTAGTTGGTTTTGAAAAGAGTACAGGGCCTCTGACATGCAACTGTTTTGGCACTGTTTGTTTTCTTTTTCCATGATCTTTTTTCATCGGTAATTAAAAATTTTATTAAAAAAAAGGAGACTGAAAAGAACAATGAGAAACAAACACCCTACCCGAGGAAGGAAAAACCAAAATATGGTATAAAAGAATTATACCAGAACAAAACCAAAGAAACAACAACATAACACTAGAAAACAACCACCAAATCAGCAGATCTATCCACCCCTTGTATAGCCAAAGCATCTGCAAGCGTTCGCGGAACACTGCACATGGTGAAATCTCACAACGAGAGAAGACAAGATGGATAATATCTCATTGAAGTAAAATTGAAACCTCCAGGGGAACTTGGTAGTCAACACCCAAGAGGTAGAATTCAAAGAATCACTTTCAAGAATCAATGACTCTTGAGAAGAGGAAGAGGCGAAGATACGAAAATCTTCCGAGATAACCACCACTTCCATTTCATTAGACTCCACACAACCCACATGCTTAGAAAATAAGACAAGAACAACACCATCACTATTACGAAGTGCCCCTCCCACCCCAGCTGGAAATGATTTCCCGTTGGCCGCCCCATCAACATTGAACTTCAACTCTCCAAAAGGAGAGGACCAATAGAGTAAAATGCTCTCTTTTTGAAACATGCAGAGAAGAGAGGCCTCCCAGTTATGCATAATGCCATTTACTCTAAGGCTATCGAACTCCTCCCCACTAGACGTCCACTTGGCTATCTGCCGTAACAACAACTGCACAACATCTTCCACCGACATCGAGGAACCCCTGAAGACTCTGTCATTAAATAACATATGGAATGATCTTCCATAGAACCGCTCCACATCCAAAGAAAGGAGACATCCCCAAAGCCTCCATCACCCCTAACAAGGAAATTGAAGAGTACCAAAGCTCACCACATTGTCCAAGGAAAAAGCACCACAAAGAAGAGAAAGCACAATGTTAAAAATGGTGATCAACCGTCTCTCTCTCCCTACCACAAAGCAAGCATCAATCTGAAATCTCCTCTGAAAGCAATCCCCTCCTCCTAAGATTATTTGCCTTGGAGAGGAGAGTCAAGCCCAACCGAACAACAGAAACCAAAGATTTGGCACCCAGCATAATCTCTAATTCCCTCATAAAAGACTGCAAAGAGAAAACCTAGAGGTACTAGGTTTTCATATACGCCTATCTGCTTCGCTTCTACAAAGGAAAACGTTAGAAAGAAGACTCAACAAGGACCCAAACTCTGACTTCTCATATTGACTAAAAGGCACCACGCACAACACAAAACCCCATCCCCCACATAACAATCTTTAACCCTGGACACTTTATTGACAAAGATTCTAAACAAAGAAGGAAACGATGAAGACAAAGGACCCACACCCATCCAATCATCCACATAAAACCGACTCGACTACACTCCCCAACACTAAAGCCCAAATCTTGACGAAACACATTCCTTCCCACAAAAGACATCCTCAAACCTTAAAATGTTACCACATAAACCCGACATCTTATACCTAGGAACCAAGGATCAAAATAGCGGTTGTGGTGGGTGTAGTGGGCGGTGGCCAAAACGCTACGTAGTGGACGATTTGTAGCGGTTACGATGATACATAGCGACATAGCGGCATGATTTTTAAGTGGTTAAAAGAATCCAAATCTTGTGTAGTTTTTATTCATTTGAAACCATTTAAGGGTAAAGACAACTTTAGGAAAGGCTATTGAGGAAAAGAATTAGGAATGATAATATTTTAAATTAAAATAGATTGGCTCTAATAGGTTTTGGACTGTAGCGGCGCTATTTTCATATTAGCAGAGCGGCCTCAACCACTATAGCCAATAATGCGGCTACTATTTTGAACCATGCTAGGAACTTTACTGGGAGACTCACCCCCCTTCCTCCTCCTCTCTCCCCCATCCTTCTTCCTCATCGTATTTTGCTATGACAACTCTTCTCCACAAAGCTTCCCTCTCTTCCCCAAGCCTCCACCACCACGTAGCCAACAAGGACCAACTTTTTAAGTCCAATTTGCCTAAACCCAAACCTCCCGCCGCTTTGGGTTTGACCACAATATCCCACTATATAAGATGTAATTTTTTCTTGCCACCACTGCCTTCCCATAAAAAACCCCTCCTCAAACGATCCAACATGTCCTTTACCGCCACAGGCATAAAAGAAGCAACATATAGTATACCTGAAGATTTGATAAGGAAGCTTTAATTAAGGTTACTCTACCACCTAAAGAAAGATAATTCCTTTTTCACATAGACAACTTTCTCTTGAATTTCTCCACCACCGGACCCCACAATAGATCACGGGTAACCCTAGGTATAGAAAAGGCAGCACCCTCACCTTGCAACGAAGATTATCAGCCATGGACTGCACAACCTCTAAGGGACACTACACCCCTACCACCAGGCTCTTTGATATGTTAATCTTTAAGCCAAACTCAAGCTTGAAGCATCTAAGAATCCTTCTCAATACCACCACCTCATCCCACTTTGAGGAGCTAAAAGGGATAGTATCATTAGCAAACTGGAGATGATTAATGGCCTCCTCACCTCTACCAACCTCAAAGCCCCTAATGAAGCCACCTTCTTTTGCCTTTCGAAACAAAGCACTCAAAGCCTCCACAACCATGGTGAGCAAAAATGGAGAGAGCATATCACCTTGCCTTAACTCCTTAGAAGCTCTGAATAAACGACACGGTGAACCATTCACCAACAAGGAGAAAGAGGAAGACGAAATGCATTCTAAAATACAAGCTCGCCACTTTTAGCCAAACCCAAACCTCCGAAGCATGTAATCCACAAAGCTGCACTCTACATGATCATATGCCTTTTTCATGTCTACTTTGAAGATGACCCCCGCTTTCTTATGCTATTTCAAAAGCAGTATAGATTTTTCAGTGTTTTTCTTTGAGTCAAGTGAACTCAAATAAGAGCTGTAGTGGAACTCCACTCCGGTCTTGTTAAATCATGATAATTTCACCTGATATACAAGACCTGTTGAGCCATTATTATTCAATCAGATTATTATGCACTGAAATCGCACATAACCTTTTCTTCCATTTTCTGCTTTTAGAAATTAGGAATGAGATGGTTGAACCTTTAGCCTTAATTTTATAAGAACAGACCCGATTTTGATAGTGCCATGAGTGGTCATCAAGTTTTAGCTGTTATGTTCGAAGATTATTGCATTGTCATATTATGTTAAATGCTCAATATTGGAAAATTCAGTTCTTTGGTTTCCTTCATATAGGATGTCGTGGATTTTTGAAGCCTCTGATTTGAGTTTTCTTATAGGCAGGTGTGACGCTACTGTTGATTAATCTAAGCAAAACCACCAAGTTTCGTGTTTCAGTCCGAAATTCCAGGAACATGGAAATGCCAATCATAGATACCGTTGTCAGTGACAGTTCTTTTGTGCATGTTCTAAAGAAGACAGTTGCATGGGTTGGAAGGAAAGCATTGGAGACGACAACACAGAGAGAAGAGTACCATTTAACACCCAAGGACGGGTACCTCCAAAGCCAAACTATGGTCCTCAATGGAAGTCCTTTGGAGCTTAGTGATGATGGGAATATCCCCACGTTGAATCCTATTCTTGTTGATGCATACTCACCTATATATATGTCTCCTTTATCCGTCACATTCATCTCCTTCCCAAACTTTGAGGCTACAGCTTGCAGATGATTGGTGCATAGGCATCCCTTGAGTCTTATTCTATCATCTTTTATAGAGATTACTATGGCAATAGTAGATTTGTATTACAAAGTGAAATGTATGAATAAATTTGATTCCCATACTGCATGGGGAAATAAGATAGAAAGCTTGTTATTCAAATTACTGATTCCATAAGTTGAATTCTCGGATATTTGCTATATTATTACTCTTGTACATGATTAGTAGCTATTACAACCTTAAACATAAACCACAGACATGTACAGAGCACCGATCTGGGATGAACCGGAGTTGATTACACAGATTTCAGTAGTAATGTTGGTTTCTGAATTTCTCCTATCTGCTGTTACCATTGTTAAGAGTTTTTTTTTATTTGTATTTTTTCCCACCCTGTGGAAATCTTGCAGAGCATCCTTTCGGGATTTTAATGAGAGCCATTCATTATCAGTCCTTGGCATGTGAGATTTTCATTGAGAAAGCGCGTTATGGAGGGATTCCTTTTGAGAATTTTCATGTCCTCTCTCTATTTTGATCTTTGTTTATTTTTTCCCATCTAATTGGGGTGGGGGGTTGTTTTTTGCCTGAGTTTTTTTTTCTCATGAACTGATCAAACAGCAATGGAAATTCTCCATCCTATCGTGAAACAGAATCGAATTCAATGTCGTAAACCTCTAAAAGTCATAAAAATAAAAAAAATCTAACAATTGTCGAAACGAAAGAAATTGGGAACAAATGGAAAGGCAGAGAAGGCCTACTGCTTGTTGAGAGTGGTTGGAAGAAATCCGTAGGATTCTTGTTAAGTCTTCTCTTATGAGACCATTGGACCATTGATTTTCTTTGCAAATTGAAGAATCTTAAATTCTCAAAATGAGATTAAGAAAGAGAGAAATAAAAAACCGAACTTTTTCCTCTTCATACAAATAGAAGAAAGAAATCAGAAATCATTTCTCTAAATAGAACTTGGCCAAGTGCCTCCTGTACTGACTCCGTAATGGCCTCGGCCAAGTTTTACAGCACTGATTGAGGGTGACAGGGTGTATTATGGAGGGGAGGAGTGAAAATGATAAGAAGCGAGCAAAGGATGTGGGGATACAAATATGATCCTCACTTTCATAGGATTTGATTTACTAGGGTGGTGACATTCATTCCCTACAAAATGGAGAAACTATTTTTCGGCTATTTTCAGATGTTCAACTTTTTGAATCTTTGCCCCCTTGACAGAAACATTGCTTAGAATTCAAAGTATTAAATACCGAGTAAACGAACAAGGCCTTTATGTGATGCTAGGTGATAGTTTCTAAAAAAAGCAGAGACTATCAAAAAGCATTGTTGATCTTTACCCCTTCAATTTAAGCCTCTTTGGCAAAAAGGCGTTGCTTAGAATTTCTAGAAATTCAATACTCAATCCAATAAACGGACCCTTTTGAAGATGTTGATAAATTTGGTTTTGAGCTTGGTGATAATCTTATATGATTTGTTTTCTGTTTTGTAAAATTACTGCGATATCTTGAGAATTTCCCTATCACACTCCCAAATTTGATAGAGCTGCAGTTGGGAGTTAGCAAATTTGATAGAGCTGCAGTCGGGAGTTAGCAATCACAATGGTCTTGCTGACATATGTAACTTGTTCAGAGTTTGGAACTTTCCTTCCCTGGAGAAACTCACGGTTGGTCTACTTGACCTCAAGTAATTTCTACAATCTTGTTGATCAATTGCCAATCATTATTCACTTCAAATCTAATACTATTACAATTTGACGGCTTGAAAGGATTCCCACTCCTGAACCAAGGAACAATAGGGTGATGCAGTCGTCAGTTGTTTTTCATCATCTCAAGATGACAAGGTTGAATGGATTTTATGGGAGTGGGAACCAAATGAGTGTTGTGAAATTTCTCCTGCAGAAAGCTATTTTATTGGAGACCATGGATTTAGTCACTCATAAGGAAGTTATCATGAGATTTGGAGTGGAAAATTGCGTCTATAAAGCAAACTCAGTGTGGCTTCATTGAGTTCACTTCATGAACAACTTGCGATCCTGCCAAAAGGATCATCGAAGGCTCAGGTTGTATTATACGAACATCCTGAAGATGATAACACTTAATTGGCAACTTATATTATAGGTTATGGTTGTGAATGCTGACGTAATGGTACCATAATGTTTCATTGATTTTTTATTTATTTATAATTTTTAAGGGATCTGGATGTAATTTTCACACTTAATTGTTCATTTGATATGGTAAAAAAAAGAAACTCAAGCACATAAGTGCATGCAAATCTCAGTGTTGGTTTTCTCCCCACTTATGGCTCTCTCTTCTCCTACGTCTTATTAACATTCTTGTTTTCATGAACATTTTTTTTTCTTCCATTCATATATAGTCTCTAGGCTGTTAATAATTCTTTTGGTATCAGATCAGGGATTGCCGAGGTGGTCATGGTGATTGTCTAGCTTACGTTTTCTCCAAGGGTTTACCAATCGCATAATCCTTTGTTTGAAATGGACATGTGATTGTAGGAGAGTGTTAAGATATTATGAGATGAGAATAGTTGAGAGGATGAGAGTTACGGGCGTGGTTGAGATGGTTTTTTTTTTTTTTTTTTTTTTGTGTGGGGTGGGGGGTGGAGTTCGATTTTAAATTGTTCTTCTCTTGAGAAGCTTGTGTTAATAAAAGTTACCATGATTTATCAAAATGTAGTGCCTCTTGAAATTCTTCATTGCATGAGACCAACTTGCAAAGGTTGAGATGTTGCTACAGTTCCATTGTGTCGAGGTGAATAGTTTTAGCAACATAATTCCTGTTGTTTTTTTTCTTTTGGGGCCTCACCTATGGCCTGTTTTGAAACTCTAGTCTAATCTAATAAGAGCTAGTCCAATTAGGTCTCAAACAAATAGCTATTCTTACAATAAGCCATACGAATTCAATTGTCAAGATTTGGTCAGTATTTAAGCTAAAGGTTTGTGAGTTTAAGTGCATGACCATGGTCAGTTGGTCTTTTTTTTTTACTGAATTGGGAACTTTGCCACAATTATCTATTTAATTCATTTCACTTCCATAGGAGCTAAATGTCACATATTGATGCCACTTTTAGTAGGCAGCTTAGAGATTCCTTTTGTAAAATGAGATGAAGATATTTCCCAAGTCATGCATGTTCAGAAGTCAGAATCTTGCCTTGTGCTGGAATAAATGATGATATTGATGCCACTTTCAGCAGGCAGCTTTGAGATTCCTTGTTTTAGCATGGATGAAGGTTTTTCACCAAGCCATGCATGTTCAGAACCTTACCTTTTTCAGAGAGAAATGATGGTGGTTCAATATTTTGCTAGTAACTGGGTTAATTTATGTATTAATCTAGGTCATCCATTATTCATGCAGGCGATACATGACTTGGGCACATCCATTTGTTCGCATAATCTCTGTTAAACTGAAATCTGTATTTAACAATAAGGTAAAGAGAAAGAGCATGCATATGTTAGTTGTAACTGATATGCCTCTTTTCTGTTTGACAGTTACTGTTGAGATTCAGATGTCATGACCCTAGCATGACTCAGTACGCTCTTAACTGTTCTTGTCAATAGTAAGCTCTATATATGCTGCGGAATGTGTTTCAATATATCATGTCCATATAAAATTGCCTAAATACTTGGGTTTGATGGGACTGCCTAGTCGATATGTAGGTAATGTAGTACATGACAGCAGCATCGGTTCCTGAGTGCTACCACATTTCAGCATACAACCTGATGGAACTTCCATCTTTCCCAAACACTGCCAATAAATGGAAGTAGGAAAATGATTGAAAAAAAAAAAAAAAAAGAAAGAAGAAGAAGAAGAAAGAAACTAAAAAATGGTTTTTTATACACAAGAATTTACCAGTGGATGCCACCAAATCTTTCTTCACAGGCAATGATCCTCATCTTATCAGCAAGATCTTGGACCCCCATCACTTAGATTACAAAGCTGGTACTCTCAGAGATCTCCATGACACAAAAGATAGGGCCCATAGGATGCTGCTTAGTTTGCGAATCTGGCAGTGCATACAATGGTGGTGGTCATCAAGTGTCCGACACCTTGTGAATAGCTTCCGGTGAGGTTTTTTTCATGTTCTATGTTTCTATATCTTCTGTCTCACGAAAGTTTATTTGAATTCTAATTTGTAATACTTGCATAACATAAGGTAGGCACTCTGATCAATTTGGAGTGGCATCCAAGTATGGTATCAAGTCTTATTGTAGATAAAATCTAATTGGTGAAAACCATGGTCCCCTCAACACGACAATATTTGTACCAAATACTTAATTCCTGATTACAACAGGCAAGAAGCATTAGAGTTATTCGAAGCTCTGTTCATTTTGTTCTTTGAAGATGCCTAAATATGACTACTGACTTTATTGTTGTTTGTAATCAGTGCACTTCTGTGGCGTCTGATGGGATGAGTGTTCCTGCTGTTCATTTCAAAATTCAAAGCACCTATGCCCATTGTTAGGAAGGAAATATATGCAAATCTAATTGATAATTTTGTTTTTGCTGCAAAGTTGTTCCCTGGGATATTAGTTCTGCCACAAGGTAGGCTTTCTTACATCTTAGTTTTGGATTGGTCAGATCTAGTTCAGAGTTGTCCCAGCCAAGCTTTATGGGTGGAATTTGTAGTTGCTGTTTTCTTTTTCTTTTTCCTTTTTTAATATCAAGGCTGCATCTTTGGTCTCCAATTTTTGTCTTAATGATATCCTTCTTAATTGAAAGGGTGCATGGGATGCAGACCAAGTAAAGTGAGGAGAGCTATTCTTAGGTCTCCACCCTCTCCTGGGGTGTTAAAGTCTACTGTGGATGGTGCTACGAGAGGTAAACCGGGGTTGGCGGGAATTGGAGGTGTTCTTCGGAATAGCCCGGGTGGGTGTGTGTGTGGGTTGGGGGGGGGCGGGGTGTGCGCGCGCGGGGGCAGGGTGGTGGTTTGGGTGTTGGCGGGGGGTGCTTTGTTTATGTTTTCAAAGCATGTTAGTGGTTGTGATTCTAATGAAGTGGAGGTTTTGGCTAATTTGGAAGCCCTCTGATGCTTTTCGAGATGCTTCCAAGGTGATCTTATGGTGGAGAGTGATTCCTCTAATGCGATTGCATGGGTGTCTGATAGGAAGCCTTTTCTTTGGAAATTCCAATTCCTCTTTAACGAAATTCGATCTTTCACTACTACCATTAATGTCGTCTTCCGTCACGAGCTTAGAACGGCCAACTGTATGGCTGATGCACTTGCCAAGCAAGGGGTGGAGCAAAGCTATCCTTGGGAGGGTTTTATTATTTAATTGGGGTAAGAATGGGGTACAATGCTCTTGTACCATTTAGTTTCTTTTTCTTTTCTCTTTCTTTCCTTGTGTTCTTGCCTCATTGTTGTTTTTCTCTTTGTATTCTCTCCTCTTAATGAAAGTTTCAGTTACCGATCAAAATAAAAAAAACGAGGCTGTATCTTGAGCAACATGAACATAGAATAGAAATGCATATGAAGAAACATAGCACTAATATGTCGTATGCGTGGACCCCACACACCTTTTTATTTGGCATTGATTTTCATTAACTGCTGGGGATGGGTGACTGAATTAGGAAGAAAATAGAAGTCATTTGATATTCTTATCCCTTTGCTAGTGTCAGATGATTTCAAAGGGCCTCTGACATGCAGATACCTGTTTTAGCGCTGTTTTAACCCCTTTTTTTTTCCATCTCTTGCTATTCCAAAAGCTGCATAAATTTTCATTCTTTTTTTCTTTTTTGAATCAAGCCAACTCAAATCAGAGCTGTAGTAGACCTCCATTCAGATCTTGTTGAATCATGAGAATTTCACCTGATATCCTCTACACCCGTTGAGACATTATTATTCAATCATTTTAGTACTGGTGAAAAATGCACAGAACCTTTTCTTCCATTTTTGCTTCTAAAAATTAGGAATGAGATGGTTGAACTTGTATCCTTAATGTTATAAGAAACATTGCCTGATTTTGATAGTGCCATGCATGGTCATAAAGTTTTAGCTCCTATGTTGCAAAGATTATTGCATTTTTATACTATATTAAATGCTCAATCTGGAAAATTTATTTCCTTGGTTTCCTTTATATAAAATGTTGCTGATGTTTGAAGCCTCCGATTTGAGTATTCTTGTGGTTAGGTGTGACTACTGTTGATCAATTTAAGCAAAACCACCAGCTTCCATGTTTCAGTCCAAGATTACATGAACATTGAAATACCTATTAGAGATACCGTTGTCAAGGACACAGGTTCTTTTGTGCATGTTCTAAAAAAGAGAGTTTCATGGGTCGGAAGGAAAGCATTGGAGGTGACAACACAGAGAGAAGAGTACCATTTAAGACCCAAGGATGGGTACCTCCAAAGACAAACTATGCTCCTCAATGGAAAGTCCTTCGGATCTTAGTGAGAATGGCAACATCCCTGCATTGAATCCTATTCTTGTTGATGCAGACTCACCTTTATATATTGCTCCTTTATCTATAGCACTCATGGCTGTCTCAAAATTTGAGCCTCCATCTTGCAGATGATTGGTGTAAATAGATCCTCGAGTCCTATTCTATCATGTTGTTGGCAATTGAAGATTCATATTGCAAGGCTAATATGTATGAATAAATTTGACTCCCATACTACATGGGTAAATAAATTTGATATAATGTCTGTTATTCAAAATACTGTTTTTTTGTATTGATTCCATAAATGAGTTCTCGAATCTTTGCTTTAGTATCATTTTGTGCATGATTAGTAACTATTACTACCTTGAACATGACCAGAGACATGTACAGGGCACTGGTCTGGGATGAACATGAGTTGATTACACATATTCCAGAGAAATGGTGGTTTCTGAGTTTTTGCAATCAGTTGTTACCGTTGACTGTTTTTTTTTTTCTCGATCTTATGGAAATCCTGCAGAGCACCGTTGCAGGATTTTGTATGAGAGCCATTCATTATCAGTCATTAGCATGTGAAATTCTCATGGAGAGAGCATATAACCAAGGGGACTCTGTATTTTTTTTTTTTTTTAAATTACAATTTTTAATTAATGGCTTTGATTAAAAATTGTGTAAATGGATGGAAGTGCATTTCTATGTAGATTTCTTGGTTCTTGTGAATGGGTACCCAAAAAGTTAATTGGAAGTTCGAGGGCTGAGTCAACATCATTCTTTATCTCATTTTATTTGTACTGAGTACAGAAAAGTTTAAGCAGATTGTCATAGAAGGCCGTGGAAGCAAACCTGATTGAAGGATTCAAAGCAGGATGAGATCTTGATATTTTGCGTCTCCATCCAAGGCCTGGTTCACCCTGATTCTGCTCAACCAAAGTTTGATCATTGAAGATTTGGACTGTCAAACGGCCCCATTGGGCTGGGCTCCATCCAAGGCCTGGTTCACCCTGATTCCGCTCAACCCAAGTCTGATAATTGAAGATTTGGACTGTCAAACGGCCCCATTGGGCCGGGCCAAAACCCAGATTCAGGACCCTTGAACTGGTATTCTTGTGTACTTGTCCATGAGTTCCATAAAATGGACTCCGACCTGTAGATTTCAAGAAATCTTCCTGTCCACAAGGTCTCATTTGGATAGTTAGAACTCGGTGATCCTACAAGCAAGGTACTTGTAACATTGATCGTTTATAGCTATGGCAAAGAACAAAACAATTGACGCGACCACAGTCAGTCTGCAAAAACCCAATTGTGGCAAAAAAAAATAAAAAATTCAGTCATCCTCCAATCCATGAACACTAGAGTGATTCCATGCTTCCAAATGAACCCACTAAGTAGTCCAATTCTCCTATCTATTTTTGCAAAGTAGTTTTATAATCTATAAATACCAAACTGGGGAATATTCCTTTCCTCCATTCCACTTCTCTCAGTATCTTTTACTTCTCATTTTGCTTGCTTGCTTGCTTGTATTCAATAATAAGGGCAGCTAGTCTTTTACCAAGGAAAAAGGAACCGCAGTAGAGCAGCAGGGTTGCTGGTGGTGGTTGAGAAAATTCTGACGGTGGCACCACCATCAGAGCATCATAAGCCAGGAAAAGCCCTCTAAATAAGGAACAAGGACAGCAGTACTACACCAAATCCAATACATCCATACAATGCAGTTGAATATAGAGGGAAAGTTTTCTTTAACAGTTTGCGGATAAGAAACCTATGAATAAGTATCATACACCATAAAAACAACAACGACTGTTGGGTTTAACCGATCCTTTCAATTTTGTTTCCTTCCATGTCAAATCACTTATTCCAAAGGCCTGAAATTTTGTATCACAGGCTTCATTCATGCATTGTTTGTTAAAGCAGGCATAGGACGACTTCCTCGACATTTCAGAATATGATAGTGCAGACTTAAACCCCATCATTTAAAATGAGCTGCGATGCATCAATGAATTGTCACTTGCCAAACGGTTCCAGAACAAAATAGTAACAGGTCAATATGAGGGAGAGGGGTAAAAGAATTATCTGAACAAATTTAATATCTCAAGAATGGTAACAAAAACTCTATAGAAATTTCCCCACAAATCCAATGGGATATGTAATACAGCAATCTCCTCAATAACTAAAATAATTAAATGAATACAGAAACAAAAAAACAGGGAAGGAAAATTAAATCAAAAGGAAAAATAATGAAAGATTTATGGACGCTTTGCAAAGAATAGATCAAGTTGTTTGGGCATCCATGTAACTATGCAAGTGGGCTGTTCCCCGCTGGTACATGGCAATCCCAATCATGGGGTACCACAGCAATCCATCCAATATCCGACTCTCTTTGTAGCAAAAATGGCCAAATACTTCTGATGCTGGAAAGGTTACCCTTCAGAATAGAAACAATGTTGCTATGTTACAGATGCTAAAGAATTTTGCATCCAACCAGTCAAGCAGTCCTATAGAGGGGGACAAGATTTGGGGGTGGCTTCGTCCCACTCTTGTTGTGAATTTCTCGTTTTCCTTGATGAATTTCATCACAACTTGAAGCTGAAGAACTGTAATTCATTTCACCCTCTTTGTCATGGTCTCCTTCCATTTTGTTGGTATGCTCAAGGCTCCATGATATGACAGTTTCTTATGAAATCATTGGAGTAATTCACATACTTCGTCCAAAATGGCTGAAGATGCTTAAAGGCAATTTCCAACCATGGCTTGGACTGGCCATTGTAATGAATCACGGCGGCCTTCCTCACGCTTTCTATGTCAGTATTGTTCTGGTAACCTAAGCCAAGCATGTGCCAAGATGGGTCAATAGCATGAATATTGCCCCTGAAGGCAATCAGAGCCGGTGGTAATGTCCCAAGCTTCCACAGTGTCAAGTTTGAATTCAGATTCTGCACCCAAAGTTGAATGTCTTAGTAGAGACCATTGAGCAAATATATACAGATGATTGTGAAAAATACCCATCATTCCAGAAGCGACATTCCAATCAATAACAATAAGCAGACGATAAGAGTTTCAAACATTGGCTGAGTCAGAGCCGACTCAGACTCAGCAGGTGGCAAGTTGAGTCAACCCCTGAGTC
Source organism: Persea americana (assembly GCA_029852735.1). Classification (NCBI taxonomy): domain Eukaryota; kingdom Viridiplantae; phylum Streptophyta; class Magnoliopsida; order Laurales; family Lauraceae; genus Persea; species Persea americana. The sequence continues at coordinate 54,123,652 of CM056813.1, read as the reverse complement.
CATTAGTTGACCGAGTCGCATTGTTTTTAGGCCTTAAACACACATATTTCCTATTTTTCTATTGGGAAAAGATATGGGAGGATTTAGAGTTTAGAGACATTTTTCACTGATTCTAGAAGATCAAAACTACCTTTTTTTTTCAAGATCCAAGCATTTGAAGATCAGTAGCACTATTCATCTGACTACCTGAAATACGAAGTATGTAACTATACCCAATTAAATTCATTATTAATATTCTAACAAAAAAATTTCATTATTAATAAATGAAACACCTTAAGTTTTGCAATTATAGATTCACACAGCTGTATGTTTCTATTTTCTAGATTTATTTTGTTGTCTTTTCATATTTTTTAAAAATTTATTTGGCTCAAGGGTGCAACTTGATGCAACTCAGCCGAGTTGACAGCCGAGTCAAGTCAACTCAACTCGAGAGGGACCAAGTCACCCCTCGAATCTGATTTTAAAACCTAGAGTAAGAGACTGCAATTTTTTGTTTTATTTTCCTTAGGTTGGGATCCATATATTACATTTATATGCAGTTTGAATTTGGCGATTTTATTCAGTGTATTGATTAATTCTATTCTTGTTGAGGCCCAGATCAATGGAAGATTAGATTTATGTAAAGGAATTGGGTCAGTTCATACTAATGGACCGTGAAAATACGCATTTGGCATTATAACTGTTTTCTGTAAACCCCAAACATATGGAACAGTAGAATACAGTCAAGTAAATTCTATATTATTCTCATGAAGGCTTAGATGGATCTGTTCATGCCTTTGGGTAATATTATATTTGTCAGGTCATAGATGTTTTGATTTCTCTTTTGCAATTTTATTCACTATTTTTTTATTAAAAAAAATCATCATTGTTGTTGTAGTTTGCATTTGCCCATGCGGGGTTCATGCCAGTATCCATTATTATAAAAGTGAGCTACCAATCAATAACAATTTGCAAAACTTAATAAAAGACTGTACTTCTTGTCTTCACCTATTAATTAAATATTAATTAAATTATCAACTGAATAAATCAAAATGTGATCAGATAAAGAAGAGTTAAACTGACATTAACCAAAGAATTCCAATTTGGAGAACATCAATAAAATGAGAAGGAAAAAATTCAATAAAATTCTCTCTCCAGTGTGTGAATGTTGGTTGGGTGGGTGGCACGGGAAGTTATGAACTGCAAGTGGTCAGAAGAGTGATGCTAACTGATGAACAAAAAATAGTCAGGTTGGATCTGGAAGTCATGAGAATTTTGAGAGCAACACACTTCTCCATTTGAATGTGCCTGACGTGCTTCAGGCAGACCTGAAATGCATCAGGCCATTATTGATGATGAATAAGGTACAAATATGTAATCCAAACTGATTTCCCAGTTTTATCCACCACCCCAACCACTTCCCAGAACAGATATCTGTCAGTGCCTAACAAGCTCGCCATTTAGGATTAAATTTGAGACCCACTGCATGACAACTAGATAGTTGGGGAAATAATATAAAGATTAGGAGCAACAGAGCAGTAATATGTTGGAGAGGAAATAGACAAAGAAGCCCCATTTTAAATGAAGTGTACAGGAACAGTTTAAGTATTCATTATAATAAAACAAATATCTGGTCAATGGGCAAAGTCATAGAAGCATGCAAAAAGTGGCAGGTCATCCATGTGACTTGGATACCTACCTCCTTCAGCCAGTAATGGTAAATGTCTCTGATATTTGTCTTCCTCCATGCACGCAAGTCAAAAACGTTCATCCCATACGCCCATGCACACTCATCAGGGTCTAGAGACTTTGCTATGATGGGATTTGAAAAATTGAAGTAGTTTCTGAAATGCTTAGACATTACCCACCCGTCTTGGCCTCTACAAGTTTCTACTGCTCCATTCACCTTGCCTCCAAGATCAATGTCCCACAAAGGTGACAGGTCACGCTGGATGACGACATCATCATCTAGAAACACCACCTTGTCAAGGTTGGGAAAGAGCTGTTTCACATGCATCAAAAAGTGCTCCATCAAAATCAGTCTGCAGGAATGCCATCTGACAGATTAATGCTGCATTTGCAGACAATTTAATAAAATAAAAGGTAAATATAATAACTTGGATAACAAATTCATACTGGTCAATACATTTGGCCATAGTTTAGGTTTCCTGAAGGAAAAGAACAGAGAGAAGATGCTTGATTTACAAATTTAATAAATAAAATCATCTTAAAAGGTGGAAATCAGGACTTATATTTTACTCTCTTTTTTTACCCTTTATCAGCCAGCAATCAACAGCTTGCACTACTGTTTTAGCATAACCCACACTATGGGGCCCACTTCAGCCAGCTACATGTATTGTGGATGGATAGATGAGAGGCTGTCAGTGTATAAAATAAGCCCTAAATTTCAATTTTTGATTTGATAATCATAGCCATTGAATCAAGGTCACACAAAATGAACATTTGGACCCAATAGTGTTCGTAGCCATCGATTATGAAGGCTGCCCCTGAGGTTGTTAAGAACATCAATTGAACTGTGCTATTTGGAACATACATAATGCCTTTCCTTACAACCATAAATGTATTTCATGGGCTAAAGAGTATAGAGAGACACGTAATGTGAGTACATAAAATAGCTGAACAACCAGTTTGCTAGGTCATTTCTCTTTTTCATTTAAGGTTTGTTATAGTAGTTTAACCCATGGCTTTAAAACTCAGTCAATTCCAAGTTGACACGCCAACATGTGTATCAAATTTGGTGCCTACCAAGTCACTCGGACGAATCCTGAGTTTCATTAGTCGTAACAGAATAGTAGATTTCAGCTCAACGACCGAGACTGATTTCCAAAGCCACGCTTTTAACCACTAATATAGTTTTAACCCATCAGAATTTCTCTTTCATACGACTCTTGACTGTCCTTATTAATCCATTTCTGCTTGTCTCAATTTCTAAATGTTCATAATTTGATCATTTTTCCAGTAGTTGATCACTGGCCAAGTTAAGTTGAACTCAGGACTACAAGGACCAGCTTAACTATGAAATTTTAAACGTGTCCCAACTTCCAAGTTCTAAAAGTTAAAATAAATAAGTCAGGTTTTCATAGAAACGACAGGATGGCATCTCCTACCTCTGGAAGGTATATGCGGAGATGGTTGAGTATTGAAATGTATTTTGGACTCCTGGACTGCAATTTCGAAGCAAAAAATCTTGGGCTTTCACTGAGATTGGCCCCAGTGATGTGGTTTCCATGGTAGTAAGTTCTGATCATGTGATACTTCTCAACAGCTTCAAGTACTGGCACATTTTCCCTTGTTAACCAATCAAACTGATGAACACCTCTCACTTCCACAATTGCTGGAGAAACAGGGTTCAATGCGAACCAAGAATGCATACCCGCGTAAGTCTTCTTGTCTGTGATAACATGGAAGACTACTTTCTCAGGGTTTAAAGATGACTTGACAGTAGAGGTCACCACGACAGAAGCTGCTAGGATATTATCGCTAGCTAGAATAAAATGGAAATAGGAGTTGTCCGAGAGCAAGGGTAGTAGCTCAGGAGGTGGCAACTGTTTACGCGCATGAGCATTGGAAGAATATTCATCAGTCAGACGCAAAGAAAGACAGTGGATGCCTTTTGGAATACCAGTTGAAGCAAAATGCTTGTGTGTCAGCTCTGCCAACTTGGATTCCCTCGCCTCCTTCTCAAGTTTCTCCATCTGTATGTAAAGTGAAAAATTACAATGTCAATGAATATATCTTTCCACTATGATAAGATTCACTAAACTCGTAATAGATGAAAACAAATATAACATGATTAAAAATTAGTGAATGAAGACAAGTTAGAAAGGAGATCTTCCTAAACATAGGCACCAATGACAATCATCCATCTCCAAGAAAGAGTCAACATACTATGCAAGAAACTCTTACAGAATCATAACTTTCCATTATCAATAGATGCCAAAATGGGCATTGTTATAATATAGCCCCACTCAATCTGATATGGAGCCACAAGATGAAAAAAGGGTCTGCCCTTTCATAAAGATATCCTCCATGTTTCACCAAATCTAATCAGTCACAATCACTAACACAACACAAACCTCAATCCTTGTGATGGAAACAAGAAGAAGAAAGCGGTCCCAAGCACAAAGGTCGCACAAATGAAGTAGGCTTGCACAAAAACACAATAAAAGATTATGAAAACTAGTAAAAAAGTGTTGGCTTGCTATTGCTTTGATTATATGTGTACTTTGTGCGAATTGTAAGGGAAAGAAGCCATGCGGAAATTCTAGGCCTTACGTCCAACTGCAACTTAAAAACAAGATAATATAATCCTATCATAACTGTTCAAACCACAATAAGTAAAAAAAAAACAAATTTGAATTCTAAGCAACCGAGTGAAATAAAAAAAAATCTATAACGCAAGGACTGGAACACAAGTGAGGGCCTGGCCCTGGCCCCTGCTCATGGATAGCTCGTGGCTGAGCCAAACCAGCTTGCCAGTGCCTGAGACAAGCATGCACCATGTTCAACCAGCGTAGCTGGCCTTGCCAGAGACGCGGTTAAGCTGACTGAGGGCCCACACTGCCTGCAACACCCGGCAGCCCCCTCCTGGGGCTGTTCTGTAGAGAACATGGGAGCTTGGGGGCTCACATTGGCCATGTATGCCATTCCGCCTCCACTGTATCCAAGCAGCCCTCATCAGTCAACACATTATTTCATTATCTGGAGGTTTTTTATTATTATTATTTTTTTTTTTAATGTTTTGGTGTCGAATCAAGTTTGTTGGCAAGGAAACCGAGACACAAGACTGTGTTTACCCTCAAAAGCTAAGACCTGGAGACATTTCTTTGGTTATTCTTCTCCTCAATCCTTATTGCATCAAGAGGAGTGATTGAAGCATAAAATGGAGGGATCGAACTGTGCATAGCTAATAGGATCAGCATGGTTTGGCAGAGTAAAGAGTGGAATTCTATGCGATCGCCAAGTGCAAAATTAATTTAGAGTTTTTTTTTTTTTTTTACAAAAAGGCCCCTATGTTTCAAAGAAACCTCAAAAAAGCCCATCCTATTTTAGTTTTTCACTATAACATCCCTTAACCAACAGTCAAGATAAGAAAACATAATTGCATGTTCCCACTCTTCATCTTTTTTTTTTTTTTTCTTTTTGACCATTTTACCCTTGTCATTTAGTGAAAAGTTGAAAGGACATGTTTATCCTTCTAGAAGAAAAGAGAGGGATGAGTTAGTTCTGTGTGAGGATGCCTGGGTTGTGTTTGGGTATGGTTAATGGAGTAGGCAGGATGGTGTGGAGGCTGTGAGGTAGCAGGTGAGGTGTGCAGTTTGGCTGAGTTGATTAGAGCTAATCAGATGGGTTGAGCAGGGCATCTGGGCTGAATAGGTGGGCTGAATGAGATGGGTTCAGGCTGGGGTTGAATGGATGGGGTTTGGTAATTTAAGATGGGCTCTGTTTGTGGAAAATGGTGGGCATGCAGACGTGCTGTTGAGTTGTAGATGTGAGGTGGATTCTGAGTGATAGGTTTGAGTGGACTACGAGATGGTTGGTAAAACAGATAGATTTGGAGAGCGACTGTGGGTAGGGTTTGGGCTGAGTGCAAAGAGTGATGAGCCGGGTTTGGCAGGGTTGCCAAGTGGGTCGGCAATGGATTGATCAGCAGGTTGGTTGGGTTGGCTAAGAGAAGTTGTTCAAATCTGGCTCGGGTTGAATGGGTAATGGGGTTGGAATGATGGTTTTGGGATCACAGGTGGGATGGATAGGGAAGGTGGGTCGTGGATGGTTTTTGAAGATAGGTGAAGACAATGAGGATCATGGATGAAAATATCGCCGTAGCGGCCGATATATCGGCCGTAGCGGCCGCCACCGCCACGCTACGGACGATTTATCGGCCGTTGCACCCGTAGCGGCCGCTACGAAGCCGCTACGGGGTGTGAAAAATTCATACTTTCCATTTTATTTTTTTTAAATGCATAATAAGACTTATTTCTTTTATTCTTCTCTCCAAATAACATTTCTACACAACTCTTCTACCCTTTTATGTTTAAAAAAACACCAAAAAGCACATGATCTCGCCGAATTACAGTCGATACAGAGAGTTCTTCTCAATGATTCTTCTCTAAATACATCTTATTAGACACCCCCTTTGGTAGATGTATTTTTTTTCTCTAGGCACTCTTAAGTCTTAAGTCTCAACTTCATGACATAGTTTTTTCTTTTATGAGCCTTTTATTAGTTTCTAAATTAGCATAACTAAGCAATATTAACACATGTGAAAAAAATGATCATTACTATTATTTTCTAATTATACAGTGATACAGGACCTCATACAATGAGGGGACCGCTACGCCCCCTTACCTTAGTTACTTTTGCAAAAAAAAAAAAAAATACATTTTCAGTCATTTTCCAATATTTTAGATTTTCTACAATTTTTTCATATTTTTTTGACAATTTTTCCAAATCGCACCGTTACGCTACATAGCGTTTTGGTAGCAGACCGCTACCCCCGCCGCTACCGCTATTTTCATCCTTGATGAGGATGGTGAGGATGATTATGATGGAGGCTTGGTTTTGATGCAATGAACATGGGTCATAAGAGGTGTGCACACCATGGATGATGGGGCTATTTGTTTAGGAGATGTTGTGGTTGTTTGGTTCGAGTATTTGGTAGTATTGAAGATGAATAGGTTCTATGGGTTGTAGTGGGCTTGCGCTGGTTTTTGTAGATTGTTTGCAGGGAGTGTGTTGAGAGATGGTTGTGATAAATAGGGTGAGAGTGGTGAAGTTGAGTGGGTGTGAGGAAGATGAGGTGGTGGTGTTTGGTTGGGAGGATAAAAACTTGAGGAACATATTGATATGGGTTCAAGTGTGAAAGATGAGGTCGTAGGTGGAGTTTGGTTGGGAGGATAAGAACTTGAGGGAAAGATTGATATGGGTTCAAGTGTGAAAGATGAGGTTGTAGGTGGTTTGGGTTTGCAATCTTGGTTTGGACTTTGGAATGGTATGTGGCTTGGTTTGTGATGTGCGTGAGTGAGAAGAGAAGGGTGATGATGAAGTTGACTGGTGTGGGTTTGGTTTTGTGAGATGGTAGGCTTGGCTGGGTTGCTGCAGGTGGAGGTGTAGGCATTTGTTTGGCTGTGGGGTTAAGGATGGTGTGGTTTGAGAAGTGTTTGGTTGAGAGGATGAGATGGAGAGAGATGAGTAGAGATGGTTGTGTGTGATGAAGGGGTGTGCAGTTGCAGTTCGCTGCATTAGTTGGTGGTATGGAGAAAGAGTGAAGTTGGCTGGATTGGTTTAAAGAAGCAAAGGTACGGTTGTGGTGACACTTGAGAGTATGTGATTGGATAGAGTAGAAAAGTGAATGGCTAACTGGTGACGGCAAAATGTCAAAAGACAAAAAGGTGAAAAGTGGAAGCTTCTAGCTTTTTATCGTTAGTCAAGGGATGTTAAAGTAATAACCTAAAATACAAGGGCTTTTTTGGGGTTCCTTAAAAAAAACTCATTAATTTAGGAGCATTTTTACAAGGAACAAATTATATTTGGTAATTAGTTTGTTATAGGAGTTGAATGTTAAGCGAAAAAGAAACAAACAGAAGCTAAATTACATGTGGCTGAGTTATGCATGCTAATATGGATGTGTAAGTTATAGGAATGGTCTGAATTTTGCATAAGTACATAGTAAAGAAGTACAAGTAGCTTCAATAGACTATAAAATCAGGGAATGTCAGTTTAGATGGTTTGGGCATGTACACAAATGCTACAACCCTTGTATGGTCATTGATGGTTAAAAATTAAAGGTTCATGGGACTTCAACTCTAATTCCATTTGGGATGATGCAGAACAATGATGCCCAAATCAAGCCTTAAAATTAGTGGACCCATTCAAGGGGTCCAACGGGTCAAGGGGGCACTCATTTATGCCCAGTTGAGGCTGTTATTCAGGATAATAATCACATGCATAATCCAGGGCAGGTTATGGCTAAATTTAGGGGATTGAATTGATTTTATGTATCAAAGATACAACACAAAATTCAAGTTCATCATCATCATCATCATAAAAGCCTTGTCCCAACTATGTTGGGGTCGGCTACATAAATTCTTTTTCTTCATTCCAATCTATCCTAAGCCAAATCCTCAAATAAATTGCACTTCCTCGTATCTATTTTTACTACCTCCATCCAAGACCTCTCCTTCCCCTAGGTAGGCCATCGACATGCAAAACCAAACTTTTCCTTACCGGCACCATTGCCAACCTGCGTTGGACATGCCCAAATCATCTCAAACAAGTTTCTCTGATTTTATCCCCTATTGATGCTGCCCGTAAATGCTTTTGAAAGCACTCATTTCTAATTTTATACTTCCTAGTTTTAACATACATCCACCTCAATATTCTAGTCTCTGTTACATCCATTTTGTGCATACATTGCTTCTTGATTGGCCAACATTCTAGCCAGTCTAATCGTTGTCCTATAAAATTTTCCTTGCAATCTTGTTGGCATTCATCGTTCACAAAGCACTCCAAAAGCAAGTGCATACTTCAACCATCCCACTTTTATCCTATGTTCAACATCTTTATCAATCACCCCATCCATACTAATTATCGAGTCAGGTAATGGAGTGAATCTCTTTGTGGCATCCCTCGAGCTTCAATTCTCACAGTAGTTTCAACTCTTTATATATGCCCACAGAAGTTGCAATCTATATATTCAGTCTTTGTACAGCTTATTTTAAAGCATTTGATTCTAAAGCCTCTCGCCATCTCTCGAGGTTTAAATATACACAATCTCTTGATTCATCCACCAAAACTATATCATCTGCAAACAACATACACTAAGGTACCTCATCTTGAATATGAGCAGTTTACTCATCCATAATCATTAATCAGTATAAAAAGATAAGGGCTTAGGGCTTACCCCTTATGCAAACCTATGGTCATTGGAAACTCACCTTTCTCTCCTCATGTAGTTCTCACATTCGTTACTGCTCTTTCATACACGTCTTTAATAATTTCAATATAACCTCTTGAAACATTTCTTTTATTTAAAACCCACCCAGTTAAATCTCTAGGTACCCTATTGTAAGCTTTTTCTAGATCGATGAAGACCATATGCAAATTTTTCTTCTTCACTCGATATTTTTCCATTAATTGTCTAAGTGAGAAGGTAGCTCCCATAGTTGACCTTCCTGGCATAAAATAAAATTGATTTTCAGATATCTTGGTCTTCTATCTCAGTCTTTGCTCTATACTCTCTCCTATAACTTTATAGTATGACTCAAGAGTTTAATCTTGCAATAGTTGGTATAGTGTTGTATATCTCCATTGTTCTTATAACACCACTTCTCCAATCATCTGGCATTTTCTTTGTCATTAATATCTTATTGAAGAGTCTAGTTAATAAAATCTCCCCCACCTTCTCATAAGCATTTCCAAGCCTCTATCGGAATGTCAACTGGACCCATAGCCTTTCCTGATTTCATTTGTTTCAATTCTTTCCTCACTTCTACTACCCTAATTTTGTGGAAAAAAGTATGTTATGCTAACGAAGTATCCTCTCTTGTTCTTATGTCTCACACATAGTTTTCATTTGAAAGTATGCTAAAATATTTTCTCCACCTTTCTTTGATATTGTTGTCCTTCACTAGAACCTTTTAGTCATTGCTCTAAATACAGTTGACATAATCTAAGTCCCTACTTTTTCTTTACCTTATTTTTGCGAGTTTAAAAATATTATTCTCTCCTTCTCTTCTTCCCAACCTATTATATAGGTCATCATATACTTTGAACTTTGCATCACTTACTACTTCGTTAAACTCTTTCTTTACCTTGTTATACATCTCATAGTTTTCCATACTCCTAGTCCCCTATCAAACTTTGTAACAATGTATTTTCTCCCAAAAGCTTCTTAAACCTTTACACTTCACTACCAAGTTTTTTTATTATATTGTCTTGTCCCTTTTGACTCTCCAAGCATCTCTTTTACAACCTTCCTAATACAACTAGTCATTTGATTCCACGTCACTGTAATTTATCCATCAAAATTTTATTCGCCCTCCTCAATCATTCTGTAATATCCTGGCTCACGTGAGTCCTAGGAAGATAGGACCCCAAGTGGGACCCACAAAACTTTGGATGTTTAGCTATTTTAAACTTCTATTGGATTAGTAGAGCCTCACATGAATTACTAGTGGATGAGGAGAGGAGTTGTATAACAACTCTAATTACGAGTGATGTGCATATGAGGAGATTGGGTAGGATTCTATGTTTAGGTAGAGAGAGACCAGGACTCTACCTTAACCCATTGTGTATTATAAATAAGCCACCATCAACCCTATTAGTATCATCCAATTTTCTCCTTCTTTCCTTTGAGAGAAAATATGAGAGGAGGGTCTTGTTGGCTGAAATTCAGGAGGAGAAGAAGGCAGTCAGTGAAGGAGAGATCAACAGATGTCCTATTCGCGCCCTCACATCGCGAATGCAACGATCACATACCGGAGGTGAATGGATCTTCCTAATTATTTAGATACTTTAATCAGGGGACTGATGATGGTGTATGATCCTATTGGAATGTGAATTACTGCAGTAACAGTAATGATGCTGTATCTAAGGATAATATAGAAACTCTTTGAAAGTCTTTTTACATCTCGACTGTGAAGAGTATAACTCCTAGGGAGTTGTTAGTATTTGTTCCTCCTTGAATTGCTAAGTTTTTGGGCAATACACAGAAACCAGAGGCCTGTCGTCAAAGACAAAGTTTGATGATAAAGGTTGTGGGACCCCATGGCCCACTTGATGGAGGATCGGAACCATGGATCCAAAGGGGGACCCATGGTCGACCAAGGAGAACCTGGACCCATGTGAGGTGGGCCATTCCCTTGTTTTTATTCATACATGCGTGACTTTGATGAAACAGAGCAGTTTGGTCGATATCCAAACTGGGACCCACTGTTTGACTTGATCAGAGATCAGGAACCCACATCTTGAAGGGGACCCAGGGGCATACTGGCTAGTGGTAGTCCCATGTGGAGTGGGCCCCATCTGCCCCATCATCTAAGCTCTTCAATTATGGCCAGCGTGGGATATATAATCAGGAATTTTCTGTAACTGTTAGGGCTGTGGGACCCAGTAAAACTAATTGGATGTTAAATCTGAACCATGTGTAATTATGTGGGGCCCTGGGAGACCCTAGGGAGCATGCCTGATCATACATTAGATCAGTGGGACCCATTGTACCTTAGGCCAAGATGACTTCAGGCGTGAAACAAACTACTGTTCTAGTTTCTGTAAGTTTGGGTTTAGATGTATGAAACCTGTACTTGGGGTTAGCCCTAGACTTGGTAGGTGATGATCATACAAACCTTACATCCAGATGATTTATAGTTTTAGGTGATTAATTGACTGTGATTAATTGATTGTGATCAATTATATGGTTTGTGATTAATTAATGTTATGTATATAATACAGTGTGGACCACCCTATAGCACTCAATACCAATTATGATGAGAAGAGGAGTAGCAACCAGTGAAGTGTGCAAGGGTTAGGACCACACTACTGATTGTGTAAATTATTTATAATACTGAATTCTGGTTGCTACGTGATTATGAGATATTGTGCACTGGATCCCAGATTTGGGATGTTGGACTTGGTGTCCAGATGATTGATGACCGTTGTATTGGCTGGTCCTTGGTGGACGTGAATGATGAGACAAGGCCATGGTGGCCGGTAGACATGTATATGTTTAGCCTTGGTGGTGTGGTAAGGTGCATGGGGCACAAATATGTAATTGAATGAGCTGGTAATTGCACTTGACTTGTTAATTGAGGTTTGTACATTTATGAAATACTATGTTCTATGTTGTATTGTAATTTAGGAAAATTCATTCACCAGTGTTATTGATGTTGTGTTGCCCCCTTCAGGTAAGCATGTTGCGGATGGGCCAGAGCAGAACGACGTTCAGCACGTAGATTTCGGCATGCGTGGCCGAAGGGAGAGAACGGGAAAAGTTCAAATAGTTGATAGAGGAACTAGCCATTGTTTAGGAAATTTGATTCAATGTTTTAGGTCATCTTTGAATTGAGTCAGAATATGGAATTTCGATTATTATGAGATTACTGATATTGTTTAACTTTTATAATTTAATTAGAATTACATTTTGAACTAAATGCCTGATTCCTTGTGGAAGGTTTTTGATGAATGCGTGGTGAATATTGCTAAATAATCACGATCCAGAATCCGATAGGGTCCCTGAATTTAGGTCGTGACACATTCTATTCTTAAATATTGCTGCTTTTTCTCCTTTCAAATCCCTCCACCTTGTTTTCGGGTATATTTTGTTTACTACCCCTCTCTTTCTACTTTTAATGCAAAAATTTTGAAACTACATGCCTATGTTGTGTGGTTAAACTCTCTCCGAAAATAACCTTATAGTCTTTACAATCCAACAGGTCATATTGTCTTACAAGAAAAAAGTCTATATGGCTCCTGCTAGTTCCACTTTTATAGGTAATTAAATGCTCATCTCTCTTTTTAAAGCAAGTGTTTACTATTACAGGGTCAAATGCTAATGCAAAATCCAAGATGGCGTCACCTAACTCATTCTTTTCTCCAAATCCTTGTCCTCCATGCACTCTCTCATATCATCTATTATCCTTTCCTACATGCCCATTTAAGCCTCCTCTTAAGAAGATATATTCACTAGTTGGAATTTCTCGTAGTAAACACTCCATCGCCTCCCAAAACTGTCTCTTGACACTTTCATCTAATCCTCTGCTAGAGGAGCATATGCACTAATGATATGAATTATGTCTTCCTCTAATGCTAGTTTAATTTTTATAATTGTATCACCCAACCTCTTTACCCCCACAATTTTCTCTTTCAAATCCTCATCTACAACTATAGCCACTCCATGTTTTGTATTAGTCTTTCCTATATAAAAAAATTTATAACCATCAATAAGCTCCTTAACTTTATCCCCTTTCCACTTTGTCTCTTGTAGACAGGCTACACTAACTCTACTTTTTTTCATTACATGGATCAACTACATGCTCTTTCCTGTCAAAGGTTCCTATATTCCAAGTAGCAAGTCGAATCTTCCTCTTCTTATGAACTAACTTTTTTAGCCACACAACACAAAATTCAAGTTGTAGTGCTAAAATAAATTGTTGAGGCTTCTAAGGGAGATAAAAGAGATAATATTATGAATTGCAATAAAAGATCAGATCCTAATGGAGGGTGGATGGACGTGGAGTCTTCACACACATCTTGGAGCCGTGCCAATAGAGTCTTCACAAAATGGAGTTGGCTAGGAGTCTACACGCAAGGCTAGGCGAGTTTGAGTTCACCAAGTTAAGATAGGTAGAAAGGAGATTGGCGTTCTAGAATTGTGCAAAGAACAATTTGGAACCATCCCCCCTGGTATTTTTAAGTTAAACTTTGATGGTAGTTTTTTTGAAAGTGTTCAACGGGGAGGTATTGGTGGCGCCATCAAAGATTGGAATGGAATCATTAGTAGAAACTTTTCTGGGCCAGTGGATTCTTTTGATGCAAACGAATCAGAGTTGTTTGCTCTTCTAATTGGGTGTCGTGAACTACGTAGAATTGGATGTCTTAATCCTATCCTTGAAGGTGATTCCTTTTCTTTTATCCAATGGGGCCCTGGGAAAGCTATTCATCCTTGGAGGCCAGCGGATTGGGTGGAGGAGGTGCAAGATATTTCAAGTCTGTTAGGTGCTTCTTTCCATCATATGTTAAGAGAGGCTAGTACTATGGCGGATGGTTTGGCCAGGGAAGGAGTTTTTCGCACTTCTATTTCTTTTGATGTATAATTTCTAATGTTTTTCCTTGTTCGTTGTAGCTTCCGTTGTCTCTTGTTTATGTATGGTTTATGGTGGAATAAAATTTTATCTTTTATCAAAAAAAAAAGATGGGTAGAGAGGAAAATATTCATTGAATTTTTGGGAGAACCTTTACAACCTTCATATAGAATATTGGGCAAGAATCCAGCTTACAATTAGATATTATACATTCTTAGAGTGGAGTGGACAATAATCATTGATTCTTAATTAGAGATTGCAATTTCTAATCAAGGCTCCTAAAGATATTGTCTTACTCGTCTTTCTAAATTTAAACAAATCACAATAGAATTGATTCTCTTAAGATATAACTTCCTAAAATAAATAAGAGATTTGGCATGTGACAAGACCACAATGCCCTCATATAACATGTGCCTAATTAATCACTAATGGAAACTCTCAGTGGACTGGGCCTATGCTAGCCTTCTTGGGCCTTGTTTTATGAGTCTGCACGATGCATTCGGCCCATGGCCTGCATCACCTTGCAGTTGACATGTCTCCCTCAAAAATACTGATGAGAGAAAAAGTACTATAGACCTAAGAAAATCAATTATGGAAACGGTCAAAATATATGCGAGTGTTGATATAACAATGAGGGCATCTTTCATAAATATGAAAAAACTTATTCAGAGAATGGTTAGGCATTTTGTTGCAGGGAAAGAAAGATGATGAATGCATGGATGATTTTCCTCTAGCCTTCAAAGATAATAAGGATGTTGCCTTGACTTGGGCTAACCAGATGAACGATAAGAATACTATCTCAAAAAGGCTCGAAGATAATGTAATCCTAGCCAATGTCTGAATTTCAGTCCAAAGAAAGATTATCTAAACAGTTAGGCATCAGAGGGGCTTTGCGTAATGATAAAGGGGAGGTTTTATTCTTGTTCTCTAAAAGGTGTGGGGGGTTAGGGATTCTAATGAAGCCGGCGTTTGGCTATTCTAAAGGCCTTGAGAATTAGTCCTTTCAAGGGAGCTTGATCATGGAGAGTGACTCTTTCAATGCCATTTCATGGCTCTATTTGGGAAAAAGTACGTTGTGGAAGCTTCAATTATACGTTAATGAGATCAAGGCTTCAGCTTCCAATTTTAATATGATTTTTTCCCATGAAGTCAAGTTCGCCAATGGATTAGCAGATGCTTGAGCTAAGCAGGGAGTTACTAGGGTTTCTCCTTGGGAGTTGTATCTTTAGCTTTCTTGTGTTGTAGGGTATAAGGCTCTTATACCCATCCCCCCTCATGGGATTTGTTTTTTGCTTTCTATTTTAACAATAAGTCACTTTTTGCTACTAAAAAGAAGAAGAGAAGAGGAGAGGGAGAGAGGGAGAGAGAGAGAGAAGGAGAGAGAGAGAGAGTGTGTGCTTCTTTTATTGTTCTTATCCAATAAAGTGGAGGCCAAATGGATTAGAGAATATCGTCCCATTAGCCTGAGTGGCAGTGTTAAGTGCTACCATGCATTATATCGAATGCTCAAGCTGCCTTTGTTCAAGGAAGAGAGATCCTTGATGCGGTCCTTGTGTTGAATGAAAGTTGCCATTCCAAACATAGAGAGAGAGGAGGTCAGGTCTAATTTGAAAATTAAGCCTTTAGAAATCATATGATAGGGTTGATTGGGACCAAATATGAAAATAGCGGTAGCGGCGGGCGTAGTGGCCCTCTGCCAAAACGCTACGTAGCGGGGCAACGTAGCCAAGGATGAAAATAGCGGTAGCGGCAGGCATAGTGGCCTGCCGCCAAAATGCTACGTAGCGGGCGCTACGTAGTAGCGTAGCGGTACGATCTGGAAAAATCGTCAAAAAAATATGAAAAAATTCTAGAAAATCTAGAATATTGGAAAATGAGGGAAAATGTATTTTTTTTACAAAAGTAACTAACGTAAGGGAGCATAGCGGTCCCCTCACTATATGAGGTCCTGTATCGCTATATAAATAGAAAATAATAGTAATGATCATTTTTTTTCACATGTGTTCATGTTGCTTAGTTATGATAACTTAGAAACTAATGAAAAGCTCAGAAAAGAAAAAACTATGTCATGAAGTCAAGACTTAAGAGAACCTAGAGAAAAAAATACATCTACCAAAAGGGGTGTCTAATAGGATGTACTTAGAGAAGAACTCTCTGTATCGATTGTAATTCGGCGAGATCATGTGCTTTTTGGTGTTCTTATAAACATAAAAGGGTAGAAGAGTTGTGTAGAAATGTTATTTGAAGAGAAGAAGAAAAGAAATAAGTTTTATTATGCATTTTAAAAAATTTTGAAAAGTAGGAATTTTTCTCATCCCGTAGCGGCCCGTAGCGGGCTTGTAGCAGCCCCGTAGTGGACGTAGCAGCCGCTACGGGTGTTACGGCCGATATAGCGGCCGCTACATAGCTATTTTCATCTATGAACGTGGTGGCGTAGCGGTGCGATTTGAAAAAATCGTCAAAAAAATCTAAAATTTTTTGTAGAAAATCTAGAATATTGGAAAATGAGAGAAAATGTGCTGCTTTTTTTTTTTGCAAAAGTAACTAAGATAAGGGGGCATAGCGGTCCCCTCATTGTATGAGGTCCTGTATCGCTGTATAAATAGAAAATAATAGTAATGATCATTTTTTTCACATGTATTCATATTGCTTAGTTATACTGACCTAGAAACTATTGAAAGGCTCATAAAAAAAATAAAAAAAATTTTTTTTTTTAAAATGTCATGAAGTCAAGACTTAAGGGTAACTAGAGAAAAGAATACATCTACCAAAGGAGGTGTCTAATAGGATGTACCTAGAGAAGAAACCTTGAGAAGAACTCTCCGTATCCACTGTAATTCGGCGAAATCGTGTGCTTTTTGGTGTTCTTTTAAACATAAAAGGGTAGAAGAGTTGCATAAAAATGTTATTTGGAGAGAAAAAGAAAAGAAATAAGCATTATTATACATTTTGAAATTTTTTAAAAAGTAGAAAATTTTCACTCCGTATTGGCCCCGTAGCGGGGCGTAGCGGACCGTAGCGGCCGTTACGGATGTGAACAGCGCTAAATGCCACTTAGCGTAGCGGTGCATATAGCTATTTGGATCCATGATTGGGACTTTTCTATATACATGATGAATAGAATGGGTTTGGGATTAAATGACGAAGTTGGATCAAAGCATATGTTCCATCATCCATACTTTCTATTTTGATTAATGGCTCTTCCAAGGGGTTTTTTTTTTTATTTCAGACATAAAGGAGTTTGAGACAAGAGGACACTCTATATCCTTTTCCTTTTGTTTTGGTTGGAGAAGCCCTCAGCAGAATGATTGAGGCCGCAGGTTCTGCTGATTCGATCCAAGGTTTCAAACAGAAGCTCATAGAGTGAGTCATCTCCAACTTGCAGATGACAAACTGATCATTTGTGCAGCAAAAGGACATCAAATTATGAATGTGAAAGCAATCCTGCTATGTTTAGAAGCAACACCTGGGCTTAAGATGAACTTCCTCAAAAGAAAACTTATTGGGGTGAGAGTGGAAAATAATTAGCCTCAGGAGTTTGCAGATTTAATAGGGTGTAAATCCACCTTTCTTCTGTTTACTTATTTGAGTTTGCCTCTGCTTTTAGGTGATGCGCCAAAACTCTCTGGGACCCAATCTTTGAAAGAGTTGAAAGGAAATTAGCTGTATGGAAAGCTAAATATTTGCTGTTGGGGAGTTCACATTACTCCCACTAAATCAGCCCTATCAAACCTTCCTATATACATCATATCTTTATTCAAATGCTCTTTGGCGATAGCTAAGCATATTAAAAAATTTCAGCATGATTTTATATGGCAAGGCAAGGAAGCTGGTCAACAATTTGTAAGCCCAAAGGGGAGGGAGGTCTTGGTTTTGGATAGATGAAGCATACGAATAAAGGTTTACTTGGGAAGTGGCTATGGAGAATTAGCGCAAGATCCAGGTGATCTATGGAAGAGGTTATCATGACAAACTATGGTATGTCTAAATATGGTTGGGATATTCAAGGGCCCTCTTCTCAATATTCAGGTATATGGAAGGGCATTATTATGTCAGCTAAGGAGGCTTTTGACACCAATGTCACGTATAGGATTGGCGAGAGAGAGCAGATTTATTTCTAACATGATATACTTGGGTTGGAGATAAACCGTGATCTATGTTGTTTCCAGATCCCTTCCGGTGTGCTTGTTGCCGTCGAGCCTTTGTGAGCAATTATTTGTCTCTTCTGGCGGCAGGGTGGTTTGGGGCCATGTTTTTAGAAGAAACATCACAGAGGTGGAGGAAGGTCAATTCCAAATAATGCTAGCTCTTTTATGTGATGTCTACATATTAGAGAATACTACAGATAGAAGGGCGTATCTGGGAACGATGAGTAGTAGCTTCTCAGTTGTCTCATGTTTCCCAATTATTCGGGAAAGATCCTTGAATCCCATTTTCTTATCTTCTCTTTGGAAGATCAAAGCTCCTTTGAGGGTCCTTTCTTTTGGATGGGTACCTAAGTTGGGTTGTATTCTTACAATGGATAACCTTCGGAAGCTAAAAATTATCATAGTTATGTGTGCCCTTTGTGTCTCACTAAAGCAGAATTAGTAGGTCGTTCACTGGTCAATTGCCAACTGTTACAATGTGGGTTGGTGGTAGTTGGGTTTTCCCGGGTAGGCTTCATCATCTGTTTGAGACTTGGATAATGGCAGTAGACTCATCTAGGACAAGAGTGATGAGGAAAGTGTCCTTTTTCGCTGTTATGTTGGTGATCTGAAAAAGAAAGGAAGGGATCCTCTTCTTCTGTGAGACTCTAGCAGATAAAAGTGAAATTCTACGTGGCATTATGGGTGTCAGACCTTCCTCTTTTTAGGGGGATTCCTCTAAGCACTATAATCAGTAGACCTGGGTGGTCACCTCCACCATCAGGTTTCTTCAAGGTCAATTTTGAAGGCAGCACAGTTGGAAATCAAGGTTTGGACTGAGTTAGGCGTGTTATCCAAGACAGCAATGAATCTTCAGTTATTTCTTTTTTTCCTGGCCCTGATGGTCCTTGTACAGTCAACAAAGCGAAAATGATAGCTTTGAGAGGGCCTTTGTCAAGCTAATCATCTTGGTCTTTGTCACCTCCTTGTCGAACGGGACACTATTTACATGGGCCACAATGGGAAGTGCAATCCACCATGGGATTTGGTGGGATGTTACAAAAGAGGTTCCTGACCTAGCAAGGCGGCTTGAGGCATCCTTTCACCATGTCAAAAGAAGGACAAATTCAATGGCGGATTCTCTTGCAAAAGAGGAAATTAATCACGATAGCTTGAGGATAAACTAATTTATTTTCCCTTTTTCTTAGTCTTGTGGGGCTTTGATACCGGGCTACTTGTACGAGCCCAACATATCCATATCAGACATACCGATACGACACTTGTATTGATACCTGATACTGCACCGATATTTCTAGGGAACAAGTTTAACATACCCTAGTTATAAAGTCCTTTATTTCATATAATTCTTTTAATATTTTTACTTCTCACCATACAAAATGCTAGAAAGGGACAAAAACAATGATAATTTCATTGATTCAAAAGTGATCTAAAGAAAAAATTAGGACACCCGTGTTCGTATATGTACCCTAGATTTTCAAAAGTGAGGAGTCGTATCACCAATCCACGTATCAGTGTCCGTATCCATATCCGCATGTGGGCATCATAGCTTGTGGGTGCTTTTGTTTTTTTCTTTGCCTTTTGTTTTGCTCTTGGAGGTGTTCAGCATATCTCTCATATGTTGTATGGCTTATTTTAATAAAATTTCAGTTACCATTATTTATATATATGTTCTATGAGGGCCACAATTAAAGGTTGGGTGGGATTTCAGCCTCTGATTTTGGTAGGATGTTGGAAGGATAGATATGGGGTATCTCGGAATTATGGACACAGTGACAATATTTGCATTTTAGCTATTTGGCCATTGTATCATGTTTGCTTATTAGCTTTTTTTAATATAAATGATCAGTTACCATTCTTAAAAAATTAAAAGAATATAACACACACACATATAGCAAAAGGGCATACCATTGCCTTTAACTCAATGGCAAATGTCTTGGCATCATATTGGTTAGTCTTCATTTCAGAAACAAGCTCATCAAATGATGTCGGGAGCTTCAGTCCATCTGGAATTTCCTCTGACTTAACTTGGTTAAGGATCTTGTAAAAATCTCTAACTAGCCTCTGCAAAAGCACCATAAGATAATCTGGCATAAGATCAACATATACAGTGCCTGCACCAAATATATTTATACTTACGACTAAAATCAAGATTTTTAACATATCTTTACAAAAACAAACATTTACCATCGAATCATCAGTTCTTCCAAGAAACCTTGGGCCCAATCGCCTGCCTAAACAATCTGAAACAAAGCAAAAGCTGAAAATGAAGCAGCATGTATAACAATAATTTCATCCACGCCAAACTCTAGCAGAAAAACATAAAAGGATCAAACAACGTATGATAGCATTTACTTGTAAAAAGTTCCAAAACTGAGCCTAGCAATGCAGATTAAAACTCACACAACCAAACCCCAACAACAAACACACAATTAATAGATGCCCGAAAAGAAATCCAATCATCCAATTCAAATTCAAACAAAGCAACTAAAACACATGAATAAAGTGAAACCCAAATCAGATCCATACTTAATATTTATGATCTTCCAAAAAAAAAAAATAGCTAAAAGAATTAAAAATTAACAGTATACATTAGGACAGATCAACAAGAGACAATTAAATAAAAAGCAAATATAAAGAAAACAGCAAAATGAACAGCTGGTTTTGTATTTTTAGAACTATAGATGCAGTTGAAAGTAATTGCATGAGTTCTTGCAAGAGCTGTGCAAAATTGAACAGCAGAAAATCACATGGGAATGAACGTCATTAAATTGTGTTTTCATGTGGAGCACTAAATATTTCAAATTTATACCATGGCAACAACTAATTAAAAAATAAGAGACATTCAGAAATCTCACTGCAAGATCTGCCAACCCAGACCAGATAAACAAATACATAGAACAAAAAGATTAAATAATGAATAGAAACATGGGTTTTCATATTGGGTGCAAAAAATCTCTAACATAAACACAGTTAAAATTAAAAAACAAAACCCCCAAATACAAAGACACCCAGAATATTACAAAATATGCAACAACTTTATAAACAAGCAAAAGAAATCAAAATAGAGAAGAAACATAGAAGCAAATTCAATGGCATATTTTAGTTTTAGCTTTAAAAGATCTCAACATAAACGCAGACCAATTACAAAAACCCCAAACTACTACTAAATACACAAAAATTTAAGAACACAAGGGAAGGATATCAATAGACAGGTTAGACAAGAATGAAGCAAACTGAATCAAAGGTTTTATGTTGGGCATTATTAGATCTCAAGCCTATTAGGATTAACTATAAAAGAAAGCAGCACCCAAATACAAAGACACCCAAATTATCAAACATACACATCAATCTAATAAAGCGAGAAAAATAGATCACTCCAGAGAAAACCATATTCAAAGATGCACCACAAATTATCGCAAAATATGCAGCAATTCAACAACACAAGCAAAACAAATCAATACAGAGAAGACCCATATACACAAAAATATATAAACATGTAATTAGCCATTAAAAAACAGGAAAACCGAAATACAAAGACATCCAAATTATCACAAATACACAGCAATTTAATAAAACAAGCAAGATTAAATCAATACAAAAGGCAAATAAAAACAAAAGAAGCAAACTGCATTGAGATCATAGCTTCTCGTTCTTTTATACCAAGGGAGGAGCACTTGTTGACGCCTTCTAGCGTGACTACGGCGGTGAGGATGAAGACGAATGGAAGAAGGAAGGCGAGAATGAGAAGAGAATAGAAAAGCGTCCGATTAGAGACGTGTCGAGCTGCGACCTTGATCTTCATGAAGTCAAGGATCCCATTGGTGCTCGAGATCGTGATGCTTCTCATGCTAGGAGAGAATCGAAGCTGCATCGTAGTCGCCACCGTCGATCAGACGGCTCCAGGGCGCCCACGTCGACAATCCTAGGAACCCAAATCAGGAATCGCTTTAAAATCCCCAAAAAGATCAACATCAGATAGGGGAAGCGTGGATTGGAAAGAACGGATCGCGGCGAGGGGAGATCTCTTCTGGGTCCGCTCAAAATTGGATTTTGAAGGGATTTTCGAATCCGGCATTGGATTTGGAAGATGGGTTTTGAACGATTCTCGGTTTCAGATACGATTGAAGCAGAAACAGGAGCGGATTGAAATGGGTTCGTGTTCTTCCATGGTGTACAGAGAGAGGGATAGAATCAAATGAGAGAAATGGGACTTCTTTTCTTGTTTTACGGAGCGTTTTGATTGAAAGAGATTGTGATTTCGCTCCTCTTTTTTTTTAACTCTACATTGCGGTAAAATTGCATAGGATTCAAACAGGAGGAGAGGTGCAGTTTTTGGTCAATTCTTCCTGCGCAGATTTTTTTTTTTTTTATTTGGTTTCTTTAGTCAAAACCGTGTATTGGGTTAGAGAGAGAAGAAGACAGGCAGGAGAGGGAGAGAAAGAAGGAAATTTTTTACCATTCTCCTCTGCTTTGATGAGGTTAATTTTAGGTCTTGGAGGTATTTGACTTGATATAATTGGTGGAAGAAGATGATTGTGAGGTTAAATTTGAATCCGGATTCTCTGAGTTCCATTGTACCAATTCATCAGTGGGTCCCATGTTTGCAGTTTGAACATTGGGCGTATATATATATATATATATAAAATTTTGCTCTAATTGAAGTTTTAAGGGGTCCTACGTTAAAAATTCAAACTAAAAAAATCAAGATTTCCAATTCTTACCTTGAACTACTAATGTCTAAAATCTTATTCCATTTGAGTTATATTGATCACATGAAAAGTGTATGATTAGATTTAAAAAATATCAAATCATGTGTTTCTTAGGTGATTAATTGTGGGCACAAAGAATAGGGTTGTCCAATTGGAGTCGTGTCTTATATCAAATGAATTCGGAATTCAATTGAAAATGAGGGGTTTCCCACATCTCACCAAATTGTCCAGGGATTAATCCCGGTCATGTCACTCTTTACACACGTGAGCACTTCTTCCCACTTGTGTGGATTATTCTTTCCACACGTGCGGACTTCCTCTTCTCATTTGTATATACTCTCAGCACCTAGGGCGGAGTAAAAAAGAACAAAAAAACTATCCAAGGTTCAATCCGTATATTCCCTTCCTGCTCACAGGCTATACCAAAGTAGGATTATCTCCATGTTGTTGTAGTTTCTCATAGTCCCAAGTAAAAAAACAAACAAACAAACAAATTGTGGGTATAAGTCCACTTGGACTACAAGCTTTCTGCTTGGATAGTTAATTGTAAAATATGTTTATAATAGTAGTTCAAGTTTAGCATAAGCCCCATTGATTGATAAGAGTGATGGAATTCGAATGTTTGGGCTTCAGCTCCATTTTAGCATGTTTCTTATCTTTAGGGATTATCTCTTTATTGGAATCCAAAGAATTTCTGTCTGAAAAATCTTCAAATTTCCAATCACATAGAACTCTTGAATCCTCCTATATATGTGTGAGCATCCAGAAATTCCACCATAGAACAAAGGAGTTGGAGTTTTAAGAATTCCAAAGGTCAGTTTAGGGTTTTTTAGATAGCTGAAAGTTTGGAATTCAAATAAACAAATACGAGATGCCGGGGATAAGCCATCACATTATGCCTGTGAATTCCCAACATACCAAATTCTTATTAGAAATTTCGGTAAAAGAACATGCCATTTGGGATGCGTTCGAAGGACACCAAGATTACAAAGAGAAACACTACTCTAATTCTCTGTACAGCTCATTGTTTCATTAGCCAGTATTTTCTATGTAAAAATAATAAAAATGAAAATATTTTGATAGAGAGAATTTCTATTTCTTACTGTAGAGTTAGGAATGAAAGGTTCCGACTTCTTATGATAGAGTTAGGAAAGAAGGGTCTCTCTCTCTCTCTCTCAAAATAGAAATCCCTATAGCGCATGGATCCTGTTGTTGCACAAAGAAGACAGGATTGCATGGTTCTCTGCCAAGGCTGCAACTGGGCTGGACGGGACAGATTCGGTACAGGCTAAACTTGAATTATATTATGTATGTCTAAACCCGAACGAGACTCGAATAAAACCTGAACATATCCAGCCCGAGCCCAACTGAATTGCTTGACAGGTTGAATCAAAGTGAGATGTGTTTGGCCTGCTTTGCAAATGGGTAAATGATCAAATAATTATAGTTGTCTAGCTAAAAGGATATAGATTCAAGTTATTATTTGTTTTTACTGATGAGAGATATAAATTATCTAAATGGATGAACATTGTATTCCTTTGTCGAAATTGAGTTAGATAACTTCTACTGATCATTGATTTGATCCTTGAATCATTAGGCCATACCAAATGATAGAGATTAGTTATCAAAACTTTTATTTCTTTGTACTAATGCAATACTAAATATCTTTGGGTTTCACTGGATGGTTAGAATTGTTCCATCAAATTGATTGTTGAGAAGGATAGGCAATTAAAGCCGATTTCACTAATGGACTGTCAAGATCATCCAAGACCCTCCATTTTGCTATCTATCTTTGTCTAAAGAGGGGTGAAAGATCCAAAGTGACATAATAATGTGGACCTCCTCACTGTATTCAATTTGATTCCAAATTCAGTCCCCACTGATTGGATAGTTAAGATCATCTAATCGAACAGATTTTTTAGAGATATTTTAGAGGCGCAATTAAGGTGAGGATCATCTGATAATCAGTCCATATTGGTGAATGGACATTTTAACAGCAAATAATTGGATGGCTAGGATCACCCTGTGAAAGTAAGTTGGAATATGTGAATACCAAAGGCCAAATCAGTGCATGAAACTTTTAACAATCATTCTAAACTATTTCTCTAGTTGTCAACCACAGGAGGATATCACTTGCTGGATAAGGCTACATCAATGACCATCAAGTTTTGTATTGACATTGTGTGATCAGCTGTCAGCCGTAGCTACTTAGAGATGGAAATGGGTGGTTTAAGATGACCCTCTACCATCTGCTTTTGTGGGCTGTGTTTGACAGCTTCGGAGTGGAAAAGGTTTTCTAGATTTTAACCCGAGCTAGGTTCGGCTTTACTGCCCAGACCCGTTTGACCCATATTGCTGTAAACAATATTTAGAGTTTCATGAAATCATAGCTTTAGTTGGTGAGCACCTCACTTCCTCATAAATAACCAGATCAATCCCTGGTGCAGCGCAAATGGTAGAGATCTAGGTAAGTGTGCATGAGTTGGATGCATGAGTACTTAATTTTTACAAAAAAAAAAAAAAATAGAAGAGGTTTTGACATATTAGTCATTCTGGGCTTGTTTGGTAATTAACTAGTAAAGTTAAAGTGAGGTGAATCCAAACAAGAAAAGATAGTGGGTCATATCAAAAGTACATATTTTCAAAATTCTCACCTTATTTAGAAAAAAAAAGTCAAAAAAGCAATATCCTTTCTTCACTAAAAAACAAAACAACTCTATTTTCTTATACAAAAAGTCAAAAAGATTCCATACCAAACAACTAAAAATCATCATATCCTCTTATATTTTATTTTCTCTTGATTTGACGCTTCACTTCACTTTACTTCAATTCACCATACATCCAAACATGCCCTAAAATTCAGAGTTACTAATTTCATGAGTGAAATTCAAATAGTGAGTTACTTTACTGTGGCTAACATTCTTTTAAAAAATTTATTTCTAATCCCGTGGTATCACGGGAATAGCATGTCACAAAAATTGATAAATTCTATAATATCATAAAAACATCCTATGATGTTATAACTTTTATGCAGTGTTTTAGATACAATAAATTCTAACCGATAAAACCTAAAAAATGATAGTCACATGTCTATTTGCTTTTCACATAATACCATTTTTCATATTTTTCAAAAGAAATGAATTATTTG
The DNA here is from genome assembly GCA_029852735.1 of Persea americana. NCBI lineage: Eukaryota > Viridiplantae > Streptophyta > Magnoliopsida > Laurales > Lauraceae > Persea > Persea americana. Next base: position 54,097,848 of record CM056813.1, on the reverse strand, counting down.
GCTAGTTGCAAAAAGCGTATGATATATTGGTAAATCCCGTGATATCATAGGATACGGTGCAAAAAATTTTAAAAAACATATTGCTCAAAGGCAAACAACTCTAGTGGTATTATTTTAATTTTGAGCATGAAAATGAAAAAATACAATGAATGGGGAGTTAATATGCCAAAATCCTGGAAAAAAATAAAGAAAGAAAAGTCAATCATTCCCCTAAACTGTCAACATCTCTCTAAATTTAAAACAGTCTGGGTTTGGGTTAATACGTACTGGCCCGGCCCATCACATCCATCAGAGGGTAGGTACGACGTACGAGTCAGGATGGGTACGGATTTATCACACCCTTACCCAACCTGGATGCCTGATCCTTCCTCTCACATGGGTGACCAAGGATTTAAAAGTATCAAACTAGAGGGACCATTTTTTGTTTTTTTTGGTAGAACAGGGGGACCATTTGGTCCTTCTCAAGTCGACTGGATTTGGACTTGGCTGAGTCAGATCAGACCCAGTTGCCCCAAAGCTTTTATACCAGAAATATCAGAGAGTTGTGCAATTAGAGAATTCTGTTGGCCTCAAGACATCCTGAGAGGGATGTGTGGATATTTTAGGAACATATGGTTGTTGGGTCTACTCACATTCGTTTTTCTCCAATGGACCCTCACATTAGTCCAGATCAAGTCCTCCATTTGATTATGACTGATTCCACACCATTTGGATGAAATTATGGCCATTGTCTTCTTCCAGGAGAGTTGGAGAGATCTTGAAATCAAAAATATGTTCAAGATATGAACATTGATGTGAAGTTGCTACTGGGAAAGGCCAGTGTAAATCCCATGCCATATCTGTATAGCCATTTGGCATAGTGTAAGGCACAACTTCATCTTGTGGGTCTAACAGCCAAACCAGGTCCTAAGCAACAGCTAAGGTATGAAGACCATTTGAACTTAAATCTATAATGATATGCCTATCTGATAATGCATTTAGATAGAGGACTAATTCCAGCTTACCTTTCTGGGCTCAGAATATGGAGCAAAAATCTCATTCCCAGCCCAATTCCGGATCGGTCCTTCGCATCTTCTATTCTAATGGAATTTATCAAGTTTTAACATTTAGAAAAAAACTTATTAGAATCTAATAGAATGGGAAAAAAATGGTTTTTTTAGTGTATCAATTCAAACTGCTATGACCAAATACCCATAAATAAATCATAATAGCTATATCAGTTAATAAACCTTGATGTAACAAGTCCTACATCGAGAAGAAATGTGTCTTTCCAGTGGTTTATATAGCATGACCTGCCACACTTCTAGCACGACCTTACTTGAACAGGATCTGTTCTATAGGCTCGTACATCTGTATCCTTAAGTGCTAAGGAGACAGGCATTCGAGTCTGGTTGATGAAACATGATTGTGTGATTAGAGCGTGATTAACGGCTGGGGTTCCTTGTGGACTTTTAAGCAGCAGATGATCGTTCTCAGCTACCATCGTGTGTGGCTGTGATGGTCGCACAGTTGTCTGACAGACTACACCATCTTCTTCTTTTTTTTGGCCAATGGGTCTGAGGGGTCCATTTCATATACAGACTACACCATCTTCTTTTTTTGGGCCAATGGTCTGATGGGTCCATTTCATATACATTCAAAGTGGCCTGGCAACTGGCAAGCATTAGGCACTCTGGGTTAACCTTTAAGTGGTACCCACTTGATAAATAAACTCGTTTAGGACTTACTATACTTTTTTTCGCCATCATATTATATTACGAGGTTTTATATATTAGAGGCTTTGATGAAGATGAATAAGATCTTAAAAGATTTAGCATAATATCATCCTAATCTTTCATTTATCATGTTTACTGGGGTCGTTGAGAAAGGGACATGCTGAGTACGGAACACATGGAAAGGAGCATAATATCTCTCATTCCTTCCAAACAGAGCATAAAAAACAAGCTAACTATAATTAAATGAAAACTTGATATTCTCTCAAATCAATAGTGGATGAAAAGCATTGTAAGAACTAGGAAACCACAATGATGACAGAATAAGAACCCCATAACATATTTGAAGACAGTTTCCTTGATTAGCCCGTCAGAAGACATGTACAGCCAAGGAAGAGGATCCCCTATTTGGTCCAAACAGGGAAACCCTGTTTGGACCAACCAGGGGGTGCCACGTGGGGGGTGGGGTGGGGTGGGGGCTTTTTTTATTTTTTTTATAAGGGGGAGATGGGATGTGTCTGATTGGACCTTTCCCCCATGTGGCACTCCCTGATTGGTCCAAACAGGAGATCCTCTTCCATATAGCCAATGGATTTTACGGTTGGTCCCCTTGCAGTCCTGGCTCACATTACTTCCCCCTTGTGTTTTCTTGCAGTCTCTTGTCCGCACGACTGCCTCTCATGTTTCAGTCTGTTCTAAAACAAACTAATGGGAGTGCTAATAAGTAAATGAAAACTTCCATCAAAACATAATAAAAAACAGTGTATAGCTTTTACCGAAAAAGAAAAAACCGTGTATAGCATCATTAGCACCCTTCAGACAGTTTTTATCAATGGTCGACACATTTCAGGATCCCTAGGGCCGTTAATTTACATTAGAATACATAGAAATTGAATATTAAAAATGAAGATTAAAGTTGAATTTACAAAAATTTGAAAATTTATCGTTAATCTTCATTTTTAACCACCCTTTATATTTAATTCCTATATATTTTAATGCAAACAAACGGGGCCGTTAGTTTACATTAGAATACATAGAAATTGAATATTAAAAATGAAGATTAAAGTTGAATTTACAAAATTTTGAAAATTCATTGTTAATCTTCATTTTTAACCACCCTTTATATTTAATTCCTATGTATTTTAATGCAAACAAACGGGGCCTTACCATCCACAAGCAACCTTAAAGGACGCGGGCCATTTTCACTCGCATGTAATCCCCTAATGCCAAAGGTAACCATTAGCTAGACAAGCCTCACCTTGTAGGTACACGAGGTCCTAAAGAACTCACAAGAAAAGGCGAGTGTGCGTGCAGAGAGAGAGAGAGAGAGAGAGAGAGAGAGAGAGAGAGAAGCCCACCTAACATACATGAGAAGCCCACCGCCAGGGAAAACAAGGAGACCGCGTAATGGACGGCTAGGATTTTGGATGTGTACATGTGCGCAAGTGCGCAACAGCTCAAGACTACTCTCATATGGTAAAATAAGTGATAGGCATGCCTAAATCATAAGCTAGAGGATGTAAAATGGTCTCTTTGGAGACATCTGATGAAAAATGATAGTTACTTTACAAATTTTCAATTAGTGGTTGATCAGTAACCATGATTAGTCCATTGCAATACAACTTCTGTAGCTGTCTATCACCCACATCTGACATCGGGACACAAACAAAACAAACACATCTTCTTCAACTTCCCTGACATCTGAGCACATTCTAAGAGAGAAACAGTGTACCTTTTTTCTAAATGGTTGAGAAAGTGCGTAACTCAAATGACATCAGCATGAAGGGGGGTTGATATCCAAAAGACCATGTCATCCAAGCCAAGTTTATGTTAATCTCTAGTGACTGAAGCAGTTGGCAAGAAGGAACTTCCTCTTGCTGCTGCCCTGTTCTTCATGCAATACCACCACATCTCTGACCTTGTCAATCAGCTGTTCTAATTCATCAACTCCAAAGCTCTGGTAGTCTAGAGTTTTCTTGTACCGCTGCTCATATAAAGCTTTAAAACTACTCAGCAGAATCTTGCAAGAGTAGCTCACAAGAAGCTCTTGCAGCTCCTGCCTGAAACAGTCGAGATGCTCATTGATTTCATGAGGTAGGCCCACATTGGCCTTGATGGTCCTCATGTCTCCTGCATTTACCCTTTCGTCATCTGAAAACTCATCTGAAGAGCCAACCATGTTGAAGGATAAAATCATTTCCATGTTCTCCTGCACTCCCTTCTTATTCTTTAAAACTGGAGCACTTGGACTGGCTCTTTTGGGTCTGTGAATGGAACTGCGGAGGCAAACAAACTTCTTACAGTCCTTCCCTTCCACAGTCAGTGTATCTGCCATCCTCCTGAGAAGGTTCACAAGCTTATTTTCACCATACTCGGCCATGTATAGAGGCCGTCCAAAGATCTTTAGATACTCAGCTGGAACATGTGTGAGGGGAAAGCTTCCCCCTGCCAGCTCAAGCAGTGTCACTAATTGGCCCTTCAAACCCTGAATGTCTCCTGGCTGCACCCACGTTGTCTGTAATTGTGCTTCACTAAGGTCACCAAAAGCAGCAGTTGTCGAGATCCCACTCAAACCAGATGGGAGACTCTGGGATCTTGAAGAAGGAAAACAAGGCACCCCACCAATCAAATTGTTGGTGTATTCAGATAACGAGTGTGATGTTCTTAAGATATCCCTCGAGACGAGAGAAGAGTTGAAGGAATATATCTGGTTCACGTTAGCCTCAGTTGAGAATTCATTCTGTAAGATTCCTCTGTATACAATTGCTTCATGATCAATTTGAGTATCCGGGCTGTTGTCAAGATGGCAGCCCATGAGATACCCTGCAACATCAGGCCCACGAAGCATGAATGCCTTTGGGGGCACGAAACCTTCCCCACGAGCCACACTGGGCCAGTCCCAGACGAACCTACCAGCATTGGTCAAAGCAGATGAGACACCTTTTCCAGCCGGGATGACAAGGATGATGGTATACCCACGTTGGCCCAGTATATGCAAAGCAGGTGCAAAGTCTACGTCCCCTGATATAAGCAAGATTGAGGAGGGAGGAGCGTTGTCGAGTGCAAATAAAAACATGTCGACCAAGATAGCCTTGTCGGCTGCGTCCTTTCTACCATTTGGGACATCTATGAGTTTCACACCAGTTCTTTGGCAGCCCTCTCTTAGTCTTCGAGGGAAGGCATTGAAATCTCCATAAGCTGAGAACATTGTAACTGCACCTTTTATCATAGGGTGCACCCGCAATGCCGTTCGGACGTTGCTGGCAACATCCTCAGGGCGAACGCCACTTGGAACAGAGCAGTTTTCAATGTCCCAGAGAATAGCCACGGGTCCATTCAAGGCTCTAGCTTGCTGGCTGGCTAGCTGAGGCAGTTGCATGTTCAGATTCATGGTACTCACTGCATTGATGTTTGAGGATTCCAAAGGTGCAATTTTTTATGATGGGCTTGAACTAGTCATCATGTTTTGATGAAAAACATGCAAGCTTCCTGCATGTGTTGGGACAGATAAGAAATGAAGGAGTACTTAATTTTTTTTAAAAAAATGGACAGTGGCAAAAATGGAGGACAATATACACACACACACACACACATCATCCACAGTTGCGAGAAAAAGGTAATTAAGTTTATCCAAGTTACCAATTGGCCATTCAAATAAAGGATAGATAACGCATTTTTATGGTTGAGTATATCAGCTTAATTGTGCACATGTCAATCTGTTCTTTCAGCCTTTTACAACTATGCTAGCTTGGTAAGTCACCAAGTATGCAACTAAGTTCCATGGCATAAGTAACAAGTAGATTCAATCAGTTTCAGAATATGACAATTACAGCAGGGAACATAACAGTATAACTTATAGGTCCAATTTTTATTTTAGAATTGCAAATATACCTTTGCACATAATTGTATAATTAGTAAACAACATGCATAACACACATGATAAATCAAATTTATCAATGGAATATAGTTAGTGTATCATCATACTGTAGCAATGCATTCTTTCAACTTAAGTTTTACCACACACACACACACACATATGTGAGAGAGAGAGAGAGAGAGAGAGAGAGAGAGAGAGAGAGAGAGAGATTTTCCACATCAACAATAAGATAGAAGGTGCATATCAGAAATCAGATAAGCTCTAAGGCTACCTGCATTCCCAAAAAATATGCTGAAGTGATCATTCGAGTAAGAACTGATATAAGGGAGTAGTTGAAAGCAATATCTTCACCATTATTTTACTATCTATATTTATTTGAACATTGACGCGGCCCAGGGTAGGAAGAATAATCAACTGATTATTCTCCAAGCCAAAGGCTTAGGAATAGGGATCCATAGGATCCAAAAAGTCTTGGTCTCACACCACAGACAAACCACCGAGAGAGAAAATCTTAATTAGAGAAAATTTTATTAACCAATCAACTTATCGAATGATAGGAATTACATCTCTTTATAAAGACTCTAACCTAATTTATTATTGGAAACAATTATGATTAAATAAACTCTAAATCAAATAAGATAAACTTTGTAATTAATCTCATAATTATCCCTAAAATTCAGCTAGTACTAGAAAATAGGAAGAAGACTACACGATGTATGGTTTGGAAGTCTCTTTTTGAAAGCCTTAATGGGCTTGGGCCTCTGGTTGTAGGCTTTTGGGCTTGTGGCTGGGCCAAATAGGCTGGTAGACAATGGATCTAACCTGCATCAATTCTCTCCCTCTTTGGAGAGAACTCGACCTCAGTTCGCTAGACATCCTCCTGGGTCAAAGATCCACCATACAAACTTTCGAGGTGGCGATTAATCCTCGGCCTTTGTGTACGCCTTGCAAATTGCATTTGATCTCTTCCTCCAAGTAATTTTGCGGCGTTGTTTCTTTTGATGGTAGGAGTTTGCTTGAAAGCATGATCTAACTTTTAGATACTTCAACTGTAAAATTTGCCACATCAAATCGCAATCTTCAGTTTTCCATCGTTGATCGCCAAAAATAAAGTCAACGCAAAGAGCTTCAACAGATAGATCTTCTCATAAAACCACTAAAACAATTGATTTATTTTCCAATGATCCAATTAGCCTTTCTGACATTGGCGTTACAATCAGATCCATTAGATGATCAGTATTGATGTTGACTAGATCTAAGCTTTCAATGCTTGCTTGGCGCTTGTACATTCTCTTTCTTTGCCTCTTGCTTCTATAGACCAGCATTCTCCACGGAAAGAATTTCAGTGGTCTTCCAATTCTTCTAAAGCATGATCCATTTTTGAAGTTTTGAAACCTATTTTATTCGAATTTGTCATGAGATCATCCTTTCCCTAATCTTGTTTCTTAACATCACCCTTGATTTCTGTTTCTTCTTTTGTTTGCTCCTTGGTTCATCAGTTGGAGGTAATGAGATAGATGGAGATGCTGATGTCGGTTATATTGGAATGAGTGTAACCCATTTTCCTTTCCACACAAAGAAATATGAGTTCTTCTTTTTGTCATTACGCACCTTCTTATCATAAAGTCACGGTCGTCCCACAAGAACACAAGTGATATTCATAGGGATCACGTCACACCAAATTCATAACCACCAATCATACAAAGATACCAGACAGTTATGAGTCACAGGAATGAAAAAGCCATTAGACCATGTGACTTTTTAGGTCTTCGAAAGCTTTTCAACTGGCCAATGAAGTTTGTCAATAACCTCTTTTGCAATATAATTTATTGCACTACCATTGTAATAACCAAATTAGCTAACTTGTCTTCACACTTAAATCGCGTATGAAATATCACTGTTTGTTTCTACTCTCCCTCTTCATTCTCACTGGTGGTGGGAAGTTAACGGATGACAAGTGTGGGATTAGACTCTTCGGCAAAATGTGATTTAACAATATTAGCTTTTTGTCTAAAATCTCCAGTATTAGAGGGTCTCCCAATGGGCTTCAAATTGGCTTTCGCCGGCGTGGAGACACAATCTCCACCATGTACATATTTATCCACCGTTAGCAATTTCAGTTCCTTCCATATTGGTGGGTGTTGATACTACTGACATTCTACTTCTTTCCACTGCACTTGTGCATGTCCTTGAAGTTTTCTTTCTGCGTAATCCTTACACGAATGACCATTTAATCTACGCCATTGAAAATACCCTTCGAGTACTTTAATACAATATAAGAAGACATTTGGATCTTTATTTCCATAAAATAAAAGGAATTTCTGGAGCTTCTCGATGGAATGTGTTTATGATTTTACATTGATAATCAATGAGACTATTTGCTGCTTGTAGATCTTGTTCACAGAAGCATGCAGGAACAATGATGAACTACTGGTTTGATCCACTACAAATTTACCAGTTATGAACTTGGCCCAAGCTGGGTTCTTAAGACTATCAAGTTACCCTGACCCAAGATTGAACTACTATGATACCAATTGACGCAGCGCGGATAGGGTCGAGATGGGCTAGGATAGGCTTAGGGTTTCAGTTTGAGTTTAGTAATGAAACGGATTGTGATGTCATGACGACGATGAAGAAAATGGATGATGAAATCAACAAAGAAGATGAGTGCACGGGTTGCCTCAACTGGCGATCTAAACAGCAATATGAGATAGATCTTCTCTCTTATACCAATTGACGCAGTGCGGGTAGGGAAGAATAATCAGTGGATTATTCTCCAAGCCAAAGGCTTAGGGATAGGGATCCATAGGATCCAAAACGTCTTGGTCTCACACCACAGACAAACCACCGAAAGAGAAAATCTCAATCAGAGAAAATTTTATTAACCAATCAACTTATCAAATTACATCTCTTTATAAAGACTCTAACCCTAATATATTATTGGAAACAATCTTGACTAAATAAACTCTAAATCAAATAAGATAAAACTTTCCAATTAATCTCACGACTATCCCTAAAATTCAGCTACTACTAGAAAATAAGAAGAAGACTACACGATGTATGCTTTGGAAGTCTCCTTTTGAAGGCCTTAATGGGCTTGGGCCTCTAGATGTAGACTTTTGGGCTTGTGGTGGGGCCTAATGGGCTGGCAGACCATAGAAGATTTGGCTTGCATCAAACGTCTAAAACAAATCTTTACATAACATGAGCCTAAGTAACAAAAAAAAAAGAAGCACAAGGAACAAAGGCAAAAGATAAGCGAGTTAAAGTTGTGAATTATCCAGAAATCAAACTATTCTAAAATGAAAGTAGCACCCAAATAGAAAGGTTCATGCAATTGTAATTTGTAAGTGCAGCTGATCTAAAAGGCTGTCATGTGGCAAATATTAACTTCCTCCACTCTTTGCTACGAGCCATTAACTAGGTTAAATGAAGCCATTGAAAAAGTAAAGGCCACAACATCAGGCAATAATAACCTTAGGTGGACAACAGATCGAGATATTGGGCGGGTACCAATTAAAAAAGGAAGATGGAGTGGGGTAGGTCAGGCTTTCACCTAAAAAATTGGCCTCATGTCAAACTCCCTATTATCACAGGTGAGGAGAAGAGAACTTGGGAAACCCAAAAGCACTAAAAAAATTATCATTATTAATTGTCTTGTCTAACCCTCAAACGAGGCATTGCAATGCTTTAAATGGGGGAAAACTAAACATAGATCTAATATGGACCATCCAAACACATTGATGGTCACGATTAAGACATCTAATTAATAGACATAAACCACTTAAAATATAACTAAAAATACTTAATAAAATAAAATTTGACTGTCGACCCATGGGGACCATGGGTCTGTCATGCATCAATGCAAACGATAGGGGGTGGGTTAGGCTTTCACCTGAAAAATTGGCCTCACACACAGGCGATGAGAAGAGAACTTGGACAACCGAAGAGCACTTGAAAACTTTCATTATTCATTGTCTTGTCTAACCCTCAAAAGAGGCATTACAATGCTTTAAATAGGAGAAAACTAAACCTAGATCTAATATGGACATCCAAATACATTTATGGCTAGGATTAAAATATCTCATTAAAAGACATAAACCACTTAAAATGTAATTTAAAATACTTAATAAAATAAAAATAGATGGGCTAGGACCATTGGCTGATTGTCCCAAGGGGGACCACGGGTCCGTCCTACATCAGAACCTAGATGAGAACATCACATAACAATTTATTTTAGACATATAATTAGATTTATATGTAATATGGAAAGGGTGGCAAATGGTAATTGGTTCAGCAAAGCTTGTCAGATTTCCCTCACATAACTTTCTTTTCGGAATATGTTGACGGCATTAGGAATTTGTTCATTTCTCTTTGCTAAGCCCCGTTAGAAATCATTTAGAGTGTGATGCAAACAGGTCATCCTAAATCAATGCTATTGGGTTGGTCCAAGCTGACTCGGGATTGTCTGGATTGAACAAAACCATCTTCCAATCTCATTTACTGTTGTTAACTCCCACAGGATTGAGGAAGAGGCTCCACTATGTTTACTGTTTTCCAAACTCTCCACCAGAGGGAAATCTACAAGTGCATAGTGAATCCAAATAGATAAATAGATCTGCCAACACTCATCCTTGAGTGGTGTTGGTACCTTAGGTTCACACACATGCCCAGGGATCGATCCTTGGGTCCTTCAATTTAAAGTATCACTCCTGACCAGTAGCCCAATGCAGGGGGGGGAAAAGATAAATAGATTTGTACATGTGGAGAAAAGGGTGTTTACAGGAAAGCGATGGGGAACAGCATATGGGGGCTTTCTTATATATTTGAACTTTGAAGCAATTTTAATTTTAATATAACCAGCCAATTAGAATTTCCACGAAGATGCATATAGATTCCAAAACCAAACAGATGAACAAACATGTGTACCAACCAAGACAGACCTGACTGCGACTATAGTTGGAATTTGATCAAAAGCAGCTCAACGTAAATTTCAAATAAAAAATTGGTCTTAGACCTTGAGTTATCATGTGAACCTTGGGGTAGATGCTGGCACACACATTTGTTGAAGACCCTCCAATTATTCAGATGCAAATGCAAGATACTTTGTTTTTCCCAAAAGGTAACCACTAATCAAAATAAGAACTGTACAGTATAAGAACTATGCTGACAAAGGGAACAAATGGGAGGGCCCTGAGCAAATGAGGAGAAAAAAGAGAGAGGAAGCATGCACCCCCACACACACAATCCGCACAATATGTACAAAATAGGATGCAGGAAGGCGAATACAACAGAGTCACTCAGATTGGCAAGAGAGCCCAAAACCATGACATTCTGCCTTGCCTTTTCACTGCCAAACTTCTCCCACACTAGCACTGTGAAGCACGTGATTGGAAGAAATGTCAACTGAGCAGGCTGTGTCCATGACATCCTCAGTACATTCGCCAATCACCAAGGAGAACCACAACTTCTCAAAGCCCATCAGATCCATTATAGATTGTTGCATGTTAAGATTTCTAGGCTGAAGAAGCCCAATCTGGATGTGCATTGGCGTACTGAACAATCGGAATTCGGCACTATCATGAAGGAGCCAAGACTCTGAAGCCAGAGTCCCCATAATGCTTCCATTGAAGTTAAGCTTAAACAAAAACAGTATCTATCACATTGACAATCATAAGATATCCAAATAGATGAATAACCGTGACGCAAATCAATTTGAGAGGTGTCGATTGCATGAAGAGAGAAAATTTCCCAACAAATATTTTCACGCAAATAAGGTTTCAAACGAATCAAAACAAAGATCGTTCTACTGCAGGAAAACCCAAATGGAAGATTTATTATATTCCCTTTCATCAACCAATAACAATAATAATTGTCCCCCATCAATGTGTTGCCACCATCTTTTAAGGACCAATTTATTACTGTCCAAATAAATATAAGGAAACAAAATTAATGAAACTTCTAAGCAAATCTCCTAAGCCAACTTGACTTTAAAAAAAATATAAAAAAAAAAAAAAAAAAAAGGGAATAGCAGGTTGTTGATTGTTTGGAACATTTAAAATTTGTAACTGAAACTTGCTTTCGGGCCTCGAGGCTGGACCACAGATTTGGCTAAACTGGGGCTGAATTGATCTGGCCCGATATGGCTGGCCTAAATCTAGTTCTAGGCTCGGCTTTGTAGGGCTCAGTTTGATTCATTATGAATCTGAACACTTTAAGTGTGTGCACTGATTGTTTCACAGACGCAAAAAACACTGAGGCTTGAATCAACTGGGAGACATGGGTGGCCCAAGCCTCTAGCTTAGCCGATAAAGGACATCAAAGTCACGCAGAGGGAGGCAGGGTGGCTTGGCTAAATCAGTAAATCGCCGGTTGGAAAAGTGAGGTACCATCCAGGATTGCCTTACGAAAAAATAGATTAGATAGGGTAAGATTCAAGATGGTAAATTATGATTGCCCGGAAAAGGGGGAGATAGGTATCTGATAGATTGCGAGAAACATTTTTTCTACTGTTTCATATTGAGATCATATCTAGCTGTAAAAATCCAAATCTTCGGTAGTTCTATAAAACAAAGAGTTGATTTCTTTGCTAATCCAATAATAATGAGAGAATTACTTTGTTTCCTTTCTTGATTATTAACCTATGATGCCAAGACACGGCAGGGATATGCCGTGGACATGGTGAGGACACGGATTTAACACATAAAAAGTGAAGTATCGGATACGATGCGACATGATACGTAGCCTACTTTAAAGTATTCGTGCATCATAGTCAGTAACACATATTCATTAATGAGATAAAAATGACACAAAGAGAATAACTATACATTTATAAGAAATCTATCATCTATACTACATATATACTCAGAAAGACGATTTCTCAAAGATAAAAAGAAAGTCACAGTTGGAGCCTTCCCCTATTAAGTTATACCTTACAAATGCGGATTCTCTCTCTACTCCACGTTTTGCCAACGCATCTACCACCTCATTTCCGCTCTATGAAGTATGCACCATTGACTACCAAAACCATTCAAAAAAAAAAAACATTGACTACCAAAACTCCCAAGCCTCTCTCACTATGGACGCCACGATAATCACTGCCAGAAGCAAGATTCTTGACAATGGTGTGCTTTACATATATCACATGAAGGCATTCCTAGTACTAAACTCAAGCAGCAGTGGCAGCAAGAACAACGACATTGAAAAAAAGGAGGAAAGAAAAGAAGAAGAAAAAAAAAAGAGGAGAAAGAAGAAGAAGAAGAGGAAACAAAACAATGAGTCAATGATGCTCCACCTAATTGCAACTCTTCCTTACCAGCTGCCAAGATACAATGAATCAGATAACTTTCTTTTCTATCCCATTCAAACAAATAAATAACCCCTGTGCATGAATTCATGTTACATCCAAACACACCCAGACAAACACCCACCAATTACCAACACCCAATCTTCCCCTATATTAGAAAAAAAGAAGAAGATAGCAATGAAAATAAAAAATAAACAGAAAAAGATGGTGAAAAGGACTGCCTCAAACTGATATTATTACCAATATTGTTTCACCCTTTAAACAACAATCACCGTCCCTAAGCAGAACAGAAAAAAAACAATGCAAATCAAAACCAAACTATCTCAAAAAAGCAGAATCCAACGGGGAAAAAAGGGTACTGATAAAAATGCAATATTTCTTCTTCGTGATTCTTTTTTTCATTTTTCTATTTCTTTCCCATCCTCCAATCAATCAATATCAATATCCAACTTGATAACTGAAAAGCTAAAATGATTTGATCTTTTCACTTAATCTAGGAGATTGAGACTTACCCACAACGATTTAGACCTTGAAAATCAAAACCAGGTCTTTGGTTTTTTGGAAGCGCTGCTCATCAATCCGGGACGAACCGACCGTCTTCGGAAGGAAAGGAAGCGACAAATCAAAGTACCAGGACTAGGTTCGGTGGAGAGTCTTTCGCACACAAGAACATATATCACTGTACGCGTCGCGATCACATCATGCCTATCCTAGCCGTTGAAGTGGGCTCCAAAGAGACCCGACATGTTGATGGAGCTGTTGGAACTTGGAACGCTATTTCTGTAGTAACGGCAACATCTCGGTTTGAACTATGGGTGTTCATGTCCTGGGTCTGGGCTGCATCCTGCACTCAGGTGTAACGGTTCGGTTCACCCCTTTTTTGGGAGAATAGTTAGTAGAACCGTAAGTCACGGTTTTTTATTTTAAAAATCATATCATAATTAGAAAAATCAGGAAAATCGAACCACGGTTAATCGTTAATAACCGTAACAGAACCGTATTCCGAAAAATCATTAAAAATTATATACATATGTCATTTAGGCCATTTATTTTTTTTAATTAGTACAGCGATACTGTTAACCGAACCGCATTTCACAATTCGATTCGGTTAATAACCATGAGTCAATACTGAAAATCGTAACCACACTGTAAAGTGCGGTTTTTCGATTTTAATAACCGTAACCAAAGAATAAAATACGGTTATTAACCGCGGTTCAGTTCGTTTGGATTCGATTACAAGGTTAGACGGTTTTCTTTTACACCCCTAATCCTACTCAAGTCCGTCATGGGCCTTAAGTACCTGATCTGAGCCCAACCCTCCTTGCACAGGCAATCGAGCCCACCAGTTTAGTAAATCAAGCTGGTGCAAGCAGGGCTTTCTGTCACTTTTTTTTTGATAAATCAATCGCCAAACTCCATTCATTATTTCATTACATATTCGGGCTGGACAAAGGTAGGCTTTGGGCATTCTATCAATTAATCGAAAGCCCACCTATTTATTGAATGGTCTAAAAATTTAGCTCTGCACTCGGCCCAAGTGCTAAGTCGAAGGCCAGAATCTGGCCCAAAGAATCATTTTTGGAAATTATTTATATAAGTAAATGTTGGGCATGAAGTTGAGGCTATTCTTGGGATCCCTTTTGGGAGAACATTTATTTTTGAAATACCAATGTGCCCTCCTATTTATTCATGTTGAAGGAAAACAATTTTTTTTCAAAAGCTACAATCCCAAGGAAGTTATTATGTTCTCTCTCTTTATGTGCGTGTATAAGAAATAAGGAAGAAGGATCCAATGTGAAAAAACTCCTTTCTCTCAACACACCGACCACATCAGGGAAATTGTTTTGATTCGTATATTCTATATATTTTTTTGCTCGATTTTAGTTGGTCGTGGTGTCAAAAAATGGCATATCCTTAAAATTCAGATTTTTAGATTTTATTTTTAAGTGGCATTGAAATATTGCAATTTTGGTGAGATTGTTCTATACATCTTAAAAAATAGTTTATAAAGAAAGAATGAAAAACAATTGTTTTAGTTTCTTAAATTTTGGAAGATTGGTTATGTAATTCCACTATCCAGGTAAAGAAAAACTAACTTTAAAAATTTTAATTTGTGGATATCTTGTGGTAGGGAACCAATGTAATTATAGGCTTAGGATCCAATTACAAAAATTAAAATCAATGTTTGGAACCAATTGAGGCTTGTATTTTATTTTTAAGGACTTTACTGGAAAATTTCCATTACGTAGGCATTGCACGAAATAGTGCCTCCTAGCTCTGGCAGCACAACTATGGGAGGAATACTTTCGTCCTGTGTAAGTTAAGAGGCATTGTTTCATGCAATGCCCACGTAATGTGAATTTTTTAATGAAATCCTCTTTATTTTTTCTTTGAAAAAAGTAGAAGCAACTCCGAATATAAAAAGAATGTGTAAAGATTAAAATAATGGTGACCACGAGTTATGGCTACACATGGATCATTGCCATGGGAGTGGAGGTTTATTTTTTTATTTTGAGATTTTTTGGGAATTATAGTGACAAGAGTAGAAGTCCTTCTCTCCTAAAATCAATGGTCCACCCTTTAATCCATTTACATCCTCACTCTCTACTTGCAAAATCTTGAGACTTATTCCAAGTTATTTTTTAATTCTGCAGATCTTACACATATACTAATAAATTTACTGGAGAATGTTCTTGTAAAATTTTATGGTGCATCCTTACGTTGAGAACATTCAATGAGGTTACCTTAAAATTCATTCAAACTGTTCACACACATGGGACCCCTATGGTTATCGGGCTTTAGTAGGTAGGCTCGGGCATGAACCTTTGATATATATCGGGCTTGGCTCATACTTGCATAGGTTCGATCTGTCCTAGAGTTAGGTTCTTGCATTCGCGCAACGACAGCACATTTGCACGTGCACGACAAGACACTTCTTATGTATCTAAGGTAGTTTTGCGTCAAAATTCTATTTCGGGGTCTTGACATGTTAGTCCTTATTAAATCCGGTTTTCTTAATTTTATGATCAAATTTTAGATAATGTTACTATCCGACTTGACTTTGGTTAAAATTATTTTTTAAAACTTTTTTGCCCCATGTCCCACAATATCATGAGAATAGTGTACGTCACATATAATGATAAATCCTATGAGATCCCGTGATGTTACGACTTTTATGTAGCATTTTAAGAAGAAAAAATCAGGTCATAAAACCTGAGATATAGTTATAAAATGTGTATATACTTTTCACGTAAATATTGTTTTTATTGTTCCATCGAAGATGAATTCGCTTGCTGGTTGCATAAAAAAAAAAAAAAAAAAAAAAGGTTGTCCTTGGTAAAGTTGTATATACTCTTGTGACATTATTAGAATTTCCATAGTAAAGTTGTATAAACTTGTAAAAACCGGGTTTAATGAGTACTAACAAGTCAAAACCGTTCTAATTTTTATTTGGAGGTCGTCCTACGTGTACCCTTCGTTTTCAAAACCCTAATCCGATTACGACTGTCTTCTCTCAGACGCAGTCGTCCACATAATAAAACCCTAAGCTTCTTTCGAAAGTCTTTTTTCGAAATCTCCTCAGTCACTTCAAACTTCCGAAACCCTAGTTTTTCCAGGTTCGAATCAAACTCCTTTTCGTCTCTACTTTACAAGGAGTACATGATTGCATAGAAGAAGAATCTTCTTTAATTATGTATTTGTGTTTTTACTTCCGATTCAATGTCTGCATCTAGTTAATGAATGTTGCTTGTTTTTATGATGAAGATCGATCTCTCTTTTCTCTCATACTTGTGTTTGTGTGGTTATTTTTACTGCAATCATCTGCTTGAATGGGTTTCTGATGGAAATTTTGCTAGAGGATTTGGTGCAGAAATGCTCCATGCTTTATTGAGCTGGGAATCTTTAGACTATGCATATTTATCATCTTCTATTGTTTCAATCTTTGAGCTTGAATTTGGAAGCCCTGACAGTTCTATATAACAATTATAAAATCTTAAATAGAGATCAATGAGATAGAAATACAAGGTAAGTTTTTTTTTGAAGGATGGATAGAAGGATGGGATGCCTTTATTTTTGTGGGTTTGGGTGCTAGGTTTTGATATGTGCATCTACCATTCCTGGGAAAAATGGGATGGGGTGTCTATATGATGGAGTTTAATGCACTCAAGTTAGCTCAGACCAACAATTATTTGTTGGGTAGGTCCTATCACTATCAGATTTTTATTAGTTTGTGTTTTTTTTTTTTTTTTTTTTTGGATTTTGCGATCTTCATTACAATCTTTTGTATGGTTTTTCCATATTGGGGAACTCGCTTTTGTTATAGTAGTCAAAGGTGTGCGCCTTGGCTCTAGGCTCAGGCGAGGGGCTATATGTGCCTCACATATGGCTAAGGCAGGCTTACAGTATAACGCCTGCCTTGTTTGGAAAATGGAGCATACATCTAAGTTTCCAGGTGCAATAGGAGTGACCCTGATGTTATTAGGACTCGTGAAGGAGCAAATGGGGAAAATTTGAAGGGTAAGGGAAGTTTCTATTTGAATTTACATGTACATTTGTTGAACAGAGAGGTATCTTCATACTTGGATACCTGGGTTCAAGAGGTACTACAGGACGAGATTCGACTCCAATCTCAGCATGCTTTTACTGAGGAATATAAAGCACTTCTTTACAACTTCATAATCTAAGGATATGGCACTTATCATTGTGCGGGGCGAGAAAGTTCAGTGCTATGAATGCAAAGACGCCAATTTACTTATATATGCTTATTGTGACTCTCATTGTTGTTAAGAAGGTGCATGGAGCAGTTTTTAATTTATTTTTTGTTAGATACAGTCCCTAAGATTTTTTTTTTCACATAATGGCCCCCCTCAATGAAAATCTTTTGGTCCCGCCACTGCTTTCATTTGTGTTGGAAAACCTGTATGTTGTTAAAAATGATTTGTAAAAATAAAAAATAAAAATATTTATAAATATGCAATGTTTAGCTGTTGAAATTGTACCTTGCTTCAATTGACCTTAGTGTGCCTTAATATGCGCCGTGCTTTGATTGCTTTACACCAAATATTCTTAGGTAGCGTTTGGTTCGCTGGAATGGTTTTAGGCAGGAATGGAATGGAGAGTGGAATAAGTCTGGAATGGAATGAGGTAGGAATATTCATTTTCATTCCAGCGTTTGGTACGGTGAGGAATCAACCTTGTAATAGAATTATGGATTCCTGTTCTTGCGTTTGGTATGTTGGAATGATGCCTAGAATGAAATAAAATTTACATAAAACTGACTAGAATACCGTTGTTAAGAACTGGTAATCTGAATATTCTATTCACTAACAATGCATGTTTTCATTGAAGTTGTCTCCTTTACCAAACTACACTGGCATAAAGAAGTGCAAAGTTCACAAATTAAAACAATGAAAAAAGACGAAAGAAAAATACCCATTTCACCAAATCTATTTAAGAGAGAGTCGGCACAAATCCATTTCACCAAACCCATTTCACAAACCCATTTCATCAAAAAATTTCGAATTTAGTTCCACAAAGGTCATCGGCACAAACCCATTTCACCAAATCTGTGATGATTTTGGTAGAGAACGTTTTGAGAGAGGAGGAGAGCAGCTAGGGCAGTATTTTCGCAGAGAATGGTCCAAAGAGAGAGTCGAGAGAGGATAGGGCTCACTAAAGCATGGGGAAAAACAATGGAAGAAGAAGAAGAAGAACAGTGGAAAAACTGTGTACCTGGCACCGGAGACAGCTTGACTAGGACCTGGGCTTCGACTGGGCGTGGCACCAGCGAGTGTGGCCGAGAGGAGAAATGGGAGAGGAGGGAGATGGAGACCTGGGTTTTCGTTAGGCAGAAATGGGGAGAGTGATCGGGAAAAGGGTAGGGTTTGTGTGATAAAAGGGGCATTTTGGTCTTAAGATAAAAATATAAAGGAATGGAATGACCATTCCTCTACCTCCCTAGTGGAATGATGATTCCCTTACATAAAGGAATGGTGATTTCGGAAGTAATGGTCATTCCGCCACTTTTTTGCGAACCAAACGCGGGAATGATCATTTCGTTGGAATGACCATTCCGTTCCGACCTTCATTATAGCGAACCAAACGCTACCTTACAAGTACTACAACTGTCTGGCCTTTGGTAAAAGGACTTTGACTGAACTCATTGGTTGTGTGATGCACTTCTGTATTTTTTTTTGCACCATATTTGTTCGATCTAATTTAATGAGTCAAATGTGTTTTTCTTCTAAGCTTACTAAATTTTTTTATTAGTTATTTGATTCACTTCACATATTTTGACATTTTGTTGAGTTTGTGTTGCTTACACTTAACGCACTTAACAGTGATTTATCGTACCTTAATTGGTAATTGCAGGTGCTTGTTTCTTGCAATTGTCTGTGTCTGTTTTTGGTTGTGCTCCCATAATGGCTACCCGTAAGTTTGCAGTTTTGTATTACTTTATTTTATTTTTTTCCCCTCGTGGGTTTGTTTCCTATTACAGTACATACTAATGCCCATGATGTAATATTAATACTTTTCTTGTTCCTGAATGTGCAAAGCTAAACTTTTATTATGTAAAGGCAATTCTAAGACTACAGTGACACACAGAAGGTAGGACCTAAACAATTAACAATCACAACAAAAAAAGAGTTTTACATAAGACTTTCAAAGAGCTCCAACTTTTCCAAGTTGAATGTTGGATGTGATAAAAAAATATGTTAGATGTGATAAAAGATCTGCCTCCCTACTCTTTTATCTTGCTTATTTGGGCTTGTGAAG
Organism: Persea americana; assembly: GCA_029852735.1. Classification (NCBI taxonomy): domain Eukaryota; kingdom Viridiplantae; phylum Streptophyta; class Magnoliopsida; order Laurales; family Lauraceae; genus Persea; species Persea americana. Next base: position 54,078,176 of record CM056813.1, on the reverse strand, counting down.
ATACTGGTCCATGAGAAGAAAAATAATAGCTGGAGTATCTTTTTTTTGTGGTTTTTCGTCTTTTTCTGGCTGTACTTTCCTTCTGGTTTTCTCCTTTTATTTAGAGAAGCCGAGTGAAGGTACTAGGCAGTCACTCTTGACGAAAGTGAGGTGTCACAGTTTCTGTTGGATCTTTGTCTCTCGTGCAATTCTTGGTCTTGAACGTTGTTGCTTCAACATTTTTTTCTTCTAATTTTTTTATTGAATTACCGAAAGATGTCCCTTTCATTGTATTAGTGGGAAGATTGTTTGGCTTGCATTTCATGGTGTTGTTACTTTTTCATATTAGATTTCAGCTTCTCCCAATTATTAAGTGAATATTGGTTTATATGAACTTCTTGAACCTTTTGGTATCTACAAGTGAGTGATTTTAGATTTTGCACTAGGCCATACAACTGGAGATAGTTATTGCTTGTGTCTAATTGTTTTACAATTATATTTTAAGTCGGTAATAAGTATCAGTCTACAAAAAAAAAACATGACTTATTGTATAATTTAATAGTTAAATGAACATAATTTAATAGTTATGGATCCTTTTCAGTGTCATCTTTCTTTAAGGCTATCCTAAGCAATCCCAGGGAGAGGAGTGGGGTGTGTATAGTATTTGGAAGTTGAAAGCTCCACCAAGGGGGCTCATATTCGGGTGGTTGGCTCTTAGGAAAAGGATCCCTACTACGGATCTTTTAAGGAGGAGAGGGACGAAGATAGTGAATGGCTGCCCTATGTGCTTGAGGGACGAAGAATCTGTGGACCGTCTCTTGCTAAATTGTAAAACAGCTCAAGCAATTTGGATGACTATAATAGGAGGGTTTGGCTGCTGCTGGGTCCTTCCTTACTCTCTCCCCGAGCTTTTCCAAGCTTGGAAGGCCCCAATTGGGGACCCTAGAGGCAAAGTGATGTGGCGGTTGGCAAAGTGATGTGGCGGTTGTCATTTTTGGCGATGATTTGGACGATTTGGAAGGAAAGGAACTCAAGATGTTTTGAAGGAATTGCATCTAGCGAGAGTAGACTGGTGGAGAAATCAAAGTTTTTAGTAGCTCTTTGGGTGTCTATTCTCCCTTCTTTTAGAGGATACTCCTTAGATTAAATTGTGTATCATTGGAAAGAGTTGGCCTATTCTTATGCATGGCCTTAGTTTGCTGGTTTTAGGGTTCTTTTTGGTTTTCACGCTTTGCTGTCTTTTAGTTTCAGTACTTATCTCTTGTACTGTTTGCTTTATTTATTGAAAGTAATCATTAAAAATATATATATATATATATATTTGGAAGGAAATGGTAACAGAACTATATTTTATAGGAGATGAATAAATATAGGGAACTAACTGAACGTGAAACACCACCAACATGCACCTCCAACCCCCTCCCACGGGAAAATAAAAAAATATAATTACCAATTCCCCCATCTCCCTTGTCTTCACTAGACAATTGCACTTAATCAACTGTTGAACATTCGTTAACTCCTTTTTTCCCTTTCCTTTTTGCTGAATTTTTGGTCCAATTTGATTTCTGTTTCTCGTGACCTTATCCAATAATCCCTTAAGAAACATATACATACCATCATTGTTATTTCCAAAAGACATACTCACTTTCTTACCTTCCTTTGATATTCCCTGAGCTTTGAAGTCAAAATGAAGAATCTTACTTGGAACAATCATCAGGAAGGATTATAGAGGGGAAAATTGGTTCAAACTACGTTGTTCAGCCCAAGGTATATCAACTCTTTTTTTGTCCTTAAAGGGCTAGTTTGGCACTTTACTAACATAGTAAAAGTCAAGTAAAGCCTCCATTTTTTAGACAAAATATCACATCAAAAGCGCTTTAATTCAAAACTCCCTCCATCTTTTAAAAATAAAAGTAAAAAAGCAACCACCTTTATCCACTAAAATACAAAAAAACTCCACTTTCCGATACAAAAAGTTAGAAATATTTCCTAACAAACAACTAAAAACAAAATACCATCATAACCCACTGATATTTTATTATTTCTTCAAACTCAACTTTACTTCTCTTGACTCTATTAGTAGAGTTACCAAACCGGCCCTAAAAGATAAAGGAACGTCATCCACACTTACATCAGATTCATCTTCTGCTTCTTGCGAATAGATAAACATAGGACAAATAATTTTGTCCCTCTCTCTCTCACATGAACCCACTTTATTGCAGAAGTCTCATTTAATTTTTGCTAAACCTACTCTTGGGCAGAACTGCAGAAGGATTTAGAATTATTGTCCTCATCTTATTGTCTACTTGGCCATTTGTTGCACAGATCGAACCTGATGGGATAGTGTGCACTGTGCAGTTACCCCCTCCCTGGTTGGATCATGACAAGCTGCTAAATATTTTAACTACTAGATTAGAAGGGATGGTTTTCTCTTGAAGTAGTTGCTCCAGCCTCAAATTCGGTAGAATGCTCCTTCCAGGATTCACCTGGAGTTGGATACTTGCATTGGTATGAGCACTCGGGAACGAACTTGAAACTGTGACTAAGGCTCGTTGTTGTTGCCTCGCCTTCTGATTACTTGCGAATGGGGCTTTGGGTGGACCATCTAGCACCCCTTTAATGAGCTGGGCTTGAACTGTGCCTTCTAGAACCCCTCTGGTGTACCATTAAAAAAAAAAACCCTCTGGTGGGCTGTGCTTGAAGTGGACCTTATAAGACATATTCAGTATGGTTGGCTTGAACTGAGCCTAATAGCCTTCTCCACATTTCTATTGTGCATCTTGCTGAAGATGCAAATAAAGCAGGGGCTTAATGGGCATTTCCTTTTTTGCTTCCTCCTACATGTAAGGGGCTTGCGATTTTCCTGAAATGAGTACTGCAAACAGAACCCCTTAATTACCTTTGAATGGGGCTTTGAACAGACGATCTAGAACCCCTTCAATGGGCTGGGCTTGAACTGTGCCTTCTAAAACCCATCCATTGTACCATTCAAAAAAAAAAAAAAAAAAAAAAAACCCCTCCTATTACTCTGCTTGAAATGGACCTTCTAAGACCTATTCAGCAAGGTCAGCTTGAACTGAACCTATTAGTCTTCTCCACATTTCTATTGAGCATCTTGGGCTATATGGGCATTTCCTTTTATGCTTTCTCCTACGTGTAGAAGCATAGTCGTGAATTTCGTTTCAGATGCTGTTTTGGCTTGGCCTCCAAATGAAAAATCTCGGCTGATTCGAAAAATTCGGTGAAACTTTTCAGACTTATGTTTTGGAAAAAAAAAAAAAAAAAAAAAAAATAAATAAATAAATAAATATAGAAGTGGAATTCTTCTTCTTCTTCTTATTCTTTTAATTTTGTCTGAAAGAGGGCTTAGGGTAGGGGTTGGGGCTTTTATGATTTTTTTTTTTTTTTTTTTTTTTTGCAGCAAGTCCTTTTTTAAAATCATTTTGGTCGAAGTTGACCAAAATCTTAACCGAAAAGTTGTGTAGGGCTGTTTCGTTTTGGTATGTAGACCGAAACGAAAGTTCTCCGAAATTTCATCTGAGATGAAACAAATTTCACAACTATGTGTAGAAGGCTTTCAATTTTCCTGAATTGAGTGCTGCAAATAGAACCTTCACATAGTGGAAGGTGAGATGCAAGATCTCCACAAAGGCAAAAAGTTGTAGCAATCTAATTAATGTGCTGGGAAGATCCGTCCGTCATTGGCCCCTTTGGTGAGATGATGATTGTTGATTCCCTTGGATTTGGCCATTTGAATTTGAATTAGTGCTACTGAGTACCAACTGCCATGGCAAGTCTTGGAGAGACAGTATTGCATGGAATTGTTGCATAATTGCATCATCTACCTCATTGACCTGAGAGGTAAAGACTGGTCCACATTCGTAATATGCCCATTGCTGGGGTGGGCTGGCGATCTCTGTGTACATCTTCTGGCCGAAAACTCGCAATTCTTACTTAATCTGGTTTTTCCACAATTCAAAGCAATCTCAAACCAAATACCATGAACTTCGCTGTAAAGAAATTTCTGTATGTTGTTGGGCTGAAGCAACAGAATTCTGATTATAGCAAATTCCACCGCTTATCTAGAAATTGTGGCTTCATTGATCTCCACAGCTGGCCAAGGCGTGAACCTAAGGCCTCCACTGCGTCCTTAGTCCAAAAAATGCAGAGGGTTTCCTTGGAGATGACCCAAAGAGATTCCGGGACTAGATGTATAACCTCCATCCAGCAACTAATTGCCAGAGAAGTTGATCACCATAAGTAGTCCCTACATTAAGAATCTCTTTGAATTCCATCCTTGACGATGGAATTTCCCACCATTGAGGAATATTCAAATACTGCACAGTCACTCAAATGTCCCTACGGCGTCTAGCCTTGATCAAATCATAAATTTTGGAAGCATGATTTCCTATTGTTGATAATATAACAATGGGGCTTTCTTGAACACTTGATTTTAAAGGATCATAAAATTTCTTTTAAAATTTATCCACCTTTAGTTTAGAGTACCTTCTAAGTCAATCCATTGCCCTTTATTCCCATTGCCTTTCCAAGGATAACCATGGCTTCCCTTTCCACTCGCATTCTTCAACACCATATCTCCTTCTGTATTTCGCAAAGCTACCTGTTTTTGCAAAATCCAATCACTGGTGTGGTGGTCGATTTTGATGGCCCAAACAAGTGACATAGAGATGAATTTTCGAATCCTGCAACAAGTTGACCATGGGTCCATTGATACATGGTTGTCCACCTTATTCAGTTGGCGTAGCCCCGGATCCTTGATTGAATAGATCAACGCCTTAGATGGGGTTGATCGAATCCAACGAGGGGATTCCACACAAAACAACACGCACGACTGTGATAACCATTGTTAGAAAACTCAGAAGGTAATGGAATTAATTGATAACAACATTACCATTAGAATGGGGATTCCTCTATATATTGAGTAGGATTGTTTCTTGGCAATCAAGACATTCTAAAAATAAGAAACTGTCTAATCCTAATCAAAATAGAAATTAGGAAACAAATCTACTAAGCAAATTCACTAATTTAGAGATTATCTAATTAAGGGATAGGGATCTCTGATCTTGGGAGGATCATTGATCATGTGGGACTCCTCAAGGCCAGCGGGACTGAGATCTGGGTTTGATCTTGTGTCGGGCTGCATCATCAGTGTTGAAGTAACCTTCTTTACTGTCAGAACCTTCATTCAGTGTGAGAACCTTCATTTGCTTTACTTTCTAAACTTATGTTTTGTAAAGCCACATCTGGTACTGTTGTAAGTGATGAAACACCAGAAAGTTGGTATTTCATATAGATCTGTCCCTGGCATAGTTGGTCTAGGCTTTGATGATGATGATGATATAGACAACTCTATGTGACTCATGTAGGACTTCAATTTGAGAATTCTTGTGAAGTTGGTGTATTCTCAAAGCTAACAAATGCATACTGTTTAGTTGCAATAGGAGGATCCGAAAGCTTCTACAGGTTAGTTTTTAGTGCTGTTGAGATAAATAAGAGTCCGCTATTTATACTTTATTGGCGTATTTGACAGATGCTGACTTCCTTTGAGTTTCTCACAGCACATTTGAAGCTGAGCTAGCAGATGTCATCCCCATTGTTAAAACCTCCATTGCAGGCACCCGAATAATTGGACGGTTATGTGCTGGTTTGTGTTGCGAGGCCAGTTACTTTGGAAGCTAAAAAATGCACCCATTGGTTTTGTCATACACCTTACGCTTATCACTTGCTTCTCATGGCAGGAAACAAGAATGGGCTGCTATTGCCACACAATACTACTGACCAAGGTAATTTTAGAGGTTGAATAAAATTCTCTTTAGCAAGTGCAACTGGTTGTGCTTTATTTGGTTATTTTGTTGAATCCATGCATGACACAGCGAAAAAGGGAAAAAAGGAAGGTCTCATTAGTCTATGTTTCCAGCCTGCAATTTGCCTTTTCATATTCCCTCTGCATTTGCACTTCAAGTGATTTTCTTTATTTTGTATCGAACATTGTGATATTACTGCAGTTTCCTTCAATGTTAATTTAGAATATCACTAGCCACATTCATTGATTTGAAATATGCCAGTTTTTATTGTCGGTCCCAAGCTAGGATAAAGGAGGATCGCGTTAGGTAGGTTGACATCTGGCGTTCAGATGATTACTGAAAAACAACATTATGTGGTAATGCTATAGGGTGTACCTCGATATAAGTGATGCACTGTAGTGGCACCCAGTTGTAGTGAAAAGTAGGCAAGGGTTTTTTAGATCCGAAAAAGTGTAACTTATTCAAGAATTTAGCCATGTTAGGCTGGAATGGTAAGTGACCCCAACAGTTGGGACAAGACTTTGATGATGATAATGATGATTCATTGATTTGGAATCTTCTAACTTAATTGGGTATCACGGTCTTCAGAAATTGCATGGTGATGGTGTAAAATAATTAGGATTTCCTTTTTTTTTTGTTTTTGTTTTTGTTTTTGTGGCTTTTCAAGGGACTTGAACTCATGCACCCATCTACACTTGTCCCTAATCAACTGAACAACATCCCTGAACAAGTAGGATTTCCTTTTACTAAAAGATCTTGTGAAATGGTAAATGTCAGTACTCAGAATCTTGTTACTTGAGCTTTTTGTATAGATATGAAGTGCGGGAAGTATTTACTATTGGTGGAACCCTGAATCATAGCATATGTTTACTCTGCTAGGAGCTAGGATAGAGTTTGCCCAATTCCTTGTTAATTTTGATTCTGAGTGTATGGTGTCTTGACCAATAATATTTTTATTAAATGGGTTTCTTTTATTTACAAATCCAATATATGAAGAAAAGGCCTGAAACAAAGGCAACAAATTGCAACAGAATAAACAGTGATGAGATGAGAAATGAAGCAAGGAGCATCCCATCTTTCACTAAGGAGTCCACTTCTGAGTAATATTCTTAGAATATGAACAAATGAAAGCCTATTGGCTCAATAGCATGGGGATTCACTTGTATGCTGGTTCTGATTTGTTTGCCAAACGTTCAAAGCTGCCCATTGAATTGCTTTGCTTAAGCTGTCATTTACAACAAGAGATGAACTCCAAAGATCAACTTTATTTTTTTTCCAAGGAATTCGTGCCTACATGTTGGAATTTGGGGTAAGCCCATACCTGCCCTATTGATCACTGCCCCTGCCCCTTACCCAACTCACCACATCACAGGTTTGGGATATGTGATACAAACCCACCCTGTTATGGTACAGGTCAGGTCAGATTTGCTTTGAGTTAATGAGTTATCCATATTTCGTTTGAGTTAAAGAAAACATGAAAATTTTCATAAAATTATTATTTTTATAATAACTAACCACTTAATAAATATGCAAACAGCTCATAAACTGGTAACCTGCCCTAAATCTGATTTGGGTTGAAATCTTCTAACTTTTACTTAAAAACCACTAAAAGACCCGCCCCTAATAGGGCTGGGTCAGGGCAGGTCACCTGTTGGAGCTTGACCTGTTCCCATCTTCAATGCAGCGGTCCCATCACCCATGTCAATTCGATTACGTGGTCATGAACCACCAGAACCAAACAAATTCTGTTTTGTTTTGTTTTTGTTTTTTCGGAAAAATAAGAGGGGTTGGACTTGTTGGGGGTAACGAGGCTCAAACTATTAAAAAAATAAAAAATTTCTTGGGGAGGGGGCCATATGTAAACTATATGTTAAGTTTTGAAAAATTATAGGAGTGTTTGAGAACTTTTTTGGCCCCCACCTTCTTTCCCTGGGTTGCTGCTCGTCATGAAGTTAAAGCTCTAATAAGGGCAGCGTTGATCATATGCTTTATTTCAAGAGAGGAAGTGTATAAGCACAGCCCAAATCCAGTGCATGAAAGGGAATTATTGTGATTGCTAATGATATGCATGGTTGCAATTGATTGTAGTTTGTAGAGCCTGCTTTTTTTTTTCTTTTCTTTTATTTTATCTTTCTTATTTGGGTCTCTTGCCTTAATGGACTGGCCATGCTAATGAACGCTGCTCTTTTATTTGTTAAACTCATTGCTCTTTTAAAAAAAGGAATTCTACCAAATAGATGTGATCTGTACCCAGTTGAATGTTCAACTGAAGTACCCTTGTAATGTTAATGTTGGTAAAACCATTATGTCACATCGATTTCTGGAGTCTTTTTTTTCTTTTTTTTGGGTGAATACACTTGCATATAATCAGACCCTGTTTACACTTTGGAAATTTTTATGTGCAAAAGAGGAAAAGTCATATATGGTCATATGCATAAAAAGAATATTCATGTGCAAAAAGGGAAAGTCCCCTCACCCTATGGTGAAGGATGGATGCACATGAATTTCCCATATATATATATATATATATATGGGAAATATTCAAGTGAGAACTAGTTCTCACCTATTATATGAGAACTTTTTTGTGGGGCCCAACTAGCAACTCATCCAAACCTAGCAACCAATAGGGAACTCTCTGATAGTCACTAATCCCAAGGATTGGCACACATCCGAATGGACTGAACCATTGGATTGAGGGTTGAATATATTTTTGAATATGATGCCATTAAACTTGTGGCCCACGGATGAAGAGGTTAGGGGCATGGGTTTGGGGTCAAACTTTGCCCCACAAAAAAGTTCTCACATAATATGTGGGAACAGTTCCCACCTGAATATATATATATATATATATCACATAACTGATTGTGTATACTAGATTGGATGAATATGCTATTAATGCACTCTAAAACATATAGAAGATATATGGCATATGGCATTTTGTTTATGTTAGCTTCACAGGAGCTACAATGGTATTTACCATGTACTTTTGTTAATAATGTTCCTTTTGTGATATTCTTCTAGAGCTTCAACATTTGCGAAATAGCTTACCTGATCAAGTGGTTGTTCAGCGTATTGAGGAGAGACTATCTGCTCTGGGAAACTGTATAGCATGCAACGACCATGTTGCTCTTACACATACGGACCTGGATAGGGTAAGATCTATTTGTTTCATTGCAAGAAAACGATTACTGCTTTGTTTACTTCAACATAGATTCTTTTTTTTTTTTTTTTGTGATGGCGGTGACTTGTAGATCTTCAACTCTCAAGCTTGAAGAGTTGGAATAATAAATTTTGGAGATTTTTTTCTGAAATGTCCTGAGATTTGCATTGATTCTCGAAAACACCACTTACTGATGATTTGGAAAACTATCATTTGTTTTTCTGGTGGATGCTTCCAAGACAAAAATGTCCCCTTCTGTTTTCATGCCTAAAACCTTGCTAAACTGAATTACTTTACTTTAACAAAATTAATCTAAACTTGACACTTAACCCAAGCTAACTTTGGTTAAGCCTAGGTTAGCTAGTTACCTTAGTTAAGTGTAGGGTTGACTTAGGATTTAGTGTAGGTTAGCCAGGTTGGCTAATTAGCTGTGGTTAAGTGTAGGGTTAGGCAGTGTAATTAAAGTCAGTAAGTCACAACTTGAGGTACTGGCCCCTATTGTGCCTTGCCTGATTGCCTGGTGAGGCACCCTCCCAATGCACGTGCCTGAATCGGCTTAGGGTTTGTGCTTTTTTATGTGTTTAAGTGGGGCTTTTCATAAGTGTAAGTGGGCCCTTTATAGTAGAAGAAAGTATAGATGCTTTTACATTTTCTGTGGAAGGTAAAAGAGACAGAAGAAGCGTGATGCTGTGAGATCCAAGAAGAATAGTGGGCCCAACAAGGACGATTTGCTTTCTTTAAATAGTTTAGTTAGTAATTTGATGTAATCTCTGATTTGATTTAATCAGAGAGATTTTAGTGATTTGATTTACTTAGAGATTTTAGGCAGTGATTTTAGGAATCACTGAATAATAGTAGTTTCTTTATTTAGACCATTCTTCTATTATAAATAGAGAGGGATGCTTGATTGTAATGCTTATGCTATATTCTTAATAAGATTTCAGAATTGTTTTGGTGAGTTTCCCTTTGGGTATTTCCCCCTAAGTGATCTTAGGGTTTTGAGTCTTAGGGCTCGATCTCACTGTCAGAGGTGTAGATATTCATAAAAAAAAAAAAAAGGAGAGACATAAGAGCGAAAAGCCGAAAAGGCTTCTGCCCAACTATTCTATTCTCCTTTTCTTCCTGTGTAGTTTTCTGGAACAGTTGACCAATTGTTAATACTACACCTGTTTGATGCAGGACATACCCATGGTCCCCATGGGTCAACCAACCAATGGGCCCAGCCCATCTATCTCGATCGGCCAGTGGGACAGCCCATCTATCCTTGTTCTATTTAGAGCTTTATTTATTTATTTTATTTATGTTTTAAGTTGTTTTGGCCATCAATATGTTTTGATGGTCCAGATTAGTTCTAGGTTTTCTTAGTTTTCTATATAAGGATGTAAAGCCTCTTGGCTTAGAAAATAATGGTTGATGATAATGAAAATTGAAGCTTTTGGGATTGTCTCCAAGTTTTCTTGGGGTTCTCTTTGAGTTCTCTTTTGCCTCCTGGATTGGAGTTTGGCATGAGGCCAATTTTATCCCTATCTCTCCATCTCTATCATTGCCGGCCCCGCATCTCCCCTCCGTTTCGCATCCCTGTTCTTCCCTCTCATTCTTCTTTTTCCTATGTAATTGAGTGTAACAGTAGAATATTATACTCTCTCTCTCTGTTATCCTTTCTTCTTTTCCTCTTCCTCTTTTCTGTTTTCTTCTTGTTGAGTCAACTGTAACAATGGATGACGTCATGAATCCTTGACACGTCCGCTAGAACTCTTTCTGAAAGTAACTTCTATTAAACGTCTTGAAAATTTACTTTTTGTGAAGTATTTGGACTTAATGAGTTATGAATATGTTAGTCTTTTTTTATGCACTGTGAAGTTATGAATTATGAGTATGGTATCTTTCTTTGCATTTTGTTATACTCCCTATTTTTGTTTTGAATGAGCTTATGCATAGACAATTTAGAATATAAAATTGGCTGAATGATTCATGCATGATTCTGAGGGATAGATTTACAGAGAAGAACTACAGTCATCCATCATGAAACTCCCAACTGTACAGGATAAAAATGGTGAGAATTAGAAATCTTTTTGTGTCCTTTTATTGTAATAGACGAGAGTTGTCTTCTTCGAATACTAGGTTGGAGATTGGCTGCTTGGGATTACCTAAGCTCACCTTCCCAGTTGAGAGAAAATTGCTGACAGTAACAAAAATCTATGTCAGGTCTCGATCCCTTTTTTTCCCCGCATTAGAACAAGAACCCATTTACATGATTTTGAGAGATTGATAGCAGAGAATAAAACAGGGTGAGAAAAAGTGGGGAAGAGATGGCTATGGGGTATAGTGTTGAAATGGGGAAAGAGAGGTCAAGTGGGTCACCAAAGAAAAGGAAGAAGACAACTAGGTTGTTTGAAAAGGAGAGCAGGTGGCCCAGCAGTGAAAGGAAGAAGACAGAGACTGAAGAAGAACAGGGAAAATGAGGAAAAAAAAGGTTTCTATGTTGGGGTTATGGTGGATTGGGTCGCAATAATGTGACCTAAGGGCATAATGGTAATTTTACAAGCCCCCTGGCTGTGCGAAGCATTCTGTGGTAGTTTTTTTTAAATACCAAAGCATTTAATTGGTACCTATGGGCATTATGGTAGTTTTTTTTAGTTGGCAATTAATGCCTGTTAGCTGTATTATCAAAGCTGAGTTCCTTTAGTTACTGTTGGAGGTAAGGTATGCTTTATACATTGATCACATGAATGAGGGAAAAACCTTACTATACAATAGAGAGGAATGCCAACGGCTAAGGAGCGCTAGTAAGGTAACTTGCCATGCAAAACACAAGGCGACCTGTAGTGCTCTCCATAGCTCAAAAGGAAACACCACAAGCCTACAAGTGAGGCTAGAATAGATCAAACAAAACACAAGGGGACAAAAGAGGCCAATCCCTAGAAGTTGGGCCAGCTAAACGAACAAATCCTATAGGGGAGAGAAGAAGTCATGAAGCATCCCTTCCAACCCCAGGGGAAACGGATCTGATCTAGTTAAAGGTGTCTTGGTTAGGTGAACTCATTGTTGGAAGGAGGCGGGCCTCGTGGATAGGTTTTCAAAACTTTTGACCCACTTGATGTAGGGATCAAGTATCCATAAAGCAACAAACCCAACCCAGGATGCAAGACCTCTTACTCATTAATCAAGATCAGCAGGAAAACTCTATCAAGAAGATAGAAACATCAGCAAACAAGCAACCACGAAATTCTACAATATAAATAAAGTAGATCTCACCTTTGGAGCTTAGTTGTGCTCTAATGGAGGAGTTGACCGCTTGCTTGATGAAGAACACTTTCTCTAAAGCAAATAGGATCTCCAAGACCTTGTTGTCTTCCATGCTATGACCCTCTTTTAGATTTCTTTCTCAAGGAGAATGGTGGGATCTCCAAAAGAAACCGAGTAAAAACTCGAAAGGCAAACTGGAAGAGAAACTAGAAGAGAGAGGAGAGAGGGGCGTGCAACTCTTGCACTCGGGCGTGGATTCCAATGCATGGACATCCAGCCCCTCTCCCTTGTTTATAGCAGGAGCAACCTCCTCTTTTGTTTATTATTAGAAGTCTTACTTCCAGAATAATTAGTAACCTTCTTTTCCTTTTTAGAGTTCAAGTAGGATTAGTAACAATCTATTAATTGGGCTAGCATAGGGGCCACTAGAGATTCCATAGAAAGCTGGCTCCAACTGGGACACCCTGACCCTACATCTCATGTGCAATCCGAGTTCACAATTAATTGCAAATAACTCCATTATATAATTGCAACTAAACTCCAGTCTTAGGAATAAATTACAAGAAGACCCTAAACTTCCCTACAACAACAAATAGCCCTCTCTATCTCACGGATTAATTGGATAAAACCTGTCCCACCAATGACGTCTTTGATTTTTACGTGCACATATGACATCTTTGACTTGAACACTGAGATGGACCATGTGGATATTTGCATTCGATGGGTTTAACTCCAAGAATTTTGATGTGTTGATTTGTCCTTGCATAAATATTAATATTTTAAAAAGTTGTTTAATAGCACATTGCAATTTTTTGTTTGGAATTCTGTATTTATACTAATAGAAGTGCATCATTGCTTTATAAGTAGTATATTAATGCTTCCAAAATATTTAAAATCAATGACTGGACTAACAGACTTGGCACTCTTATATGGTCTTTATAGTACTTACTACTTAGTTTCCAACTGTCTTTGAGTGTCCGACATTTATATATGGTACAATTTTTTTTTTCAAAATGGAGCACCCTTGCCTAATAGCTTAAAGTATTTCTCTTATCTGAGGATATCTCACCTTTGATACTTTAAGAAACTTTCTGAGTTGTATGCAATTTCAGTTCACCTAGAATCCATGATATTCTGATCTCTAGCATTGATTTCCTGAATTTTCAGCATCTCTAGACCAGGGAACATAAAATTGACCAGTGCTATCATGTCTCGTATTTACTAAAATATTGCATATAGGACTTTTAAAAATTGAGCATTGACAAGACTCAGTTGGAAGGTGCTCATTGTTGCAACCACAAGGTTTTGAGTTTGAGTCGGCTTGCCCTTCCATTGAAAATATTATGTTCTTCCTCTGCAGATTTGTGGGGTACATTAACAATAGGGTATTGACAGAGACACTGATACGTATGATGAGTATTTGATTTCCCTTCCCACCTCCTCCCACACCTCTTTCATCATTTCTGTAATTTAACTTTGTTTGAGCTCTGGATGTTAGGGAAATGATTTCATCTAATTTTTGGCTTTCTTTAGAAGTAGGGCTTTCAATAGCCAAGCTTATGCCCAAGAATCTCAAGGGCATCTTTGTGTGGTGGCTTCCTCGCAGATAAGTGCTAATCTGAAGTTTGGTTTGGTAATGTTTCACTGAAAATTTTGATAAAAATCCGCTATCTTGAGGATTTTAAAGTTTGAGGGGGAGGGGGTCAGAGTTGTAACTTTTTCCATGGAAAATGTGTGCTGTCTTCCTCCTCTCTCCATCCTTGCACACAAAAGATATTGCAGATTCCTTGGGCGTGGAATCTGCATGCAAAGAAGTGCACAGAAAAAGTGCACTGTTGACTCCACATGCTGTGGAGTCAATGATTGTTTCCAAACATGCCATAAATGTTGGAAAAACTTGGTCCTCTTCAATTAGTAGCTCGACTGCCATCCCTTTTTTAGAGAAATCAACATGGAGGCTCTTTCTTTTTCTTCTGTTCTCTTCAAAGAGAGACATTACCTATCAAAAAATAAAAGAAGGAAATCTGTATTTGTGAACAGGGTACTTGTTCCAAGAGACTAATGATTCCCCTTGTGGTTTAGAAAGAAGTTGGGAGTTCTCTTTGAAATCCAGTATCCTGCTCCAATGAGAATTAGAAAAATTTGGAGCCGGCTGGAGAAATTATGGATGTGGCCAAATCATCTTTGTTTCTTGTAAATCTTTATCTCTCTCTCTCTCTCTCTTGGGAGGCGGGGGGGGGGGGGGGGGGGGGGGGAAGGTTTGTTTATGGCTTGACGATGACTAATAGTTTTAAAGTTCAACCTTTGGAGCTCTGTACGTTTGATCCATGAGGATGGTTTCAGTTGTGTTGCCGCTATTTTTTCTATGTACTTCTCTAGATTCATTGTTACTTATGCAATCAATCAGATCATAGGCCATCAAAAGGATTTCAGATGGCCCAGTAGCACATATCAAGGCTTCAATGATTAAGCATTGTTGATGTGGATGGTGTAAGCTGATTGCTGTGATCATTTTGTTTACATAGAAGATAAACAATCTCATGATAGTATGGTTCTGACAATGACTTATACCTGATTTAACCCATATAGATCCACCTTTGTTCTAGTACACTCATATTCCAGATCATCTTATATATGGGTTTGGGCCAAATTTCACTTTGTTCAGAGTGTTATGCACCATTAAATTAATAATGTATAGAAACTATAATTATATATTTACTCATTAATTCAGCGGTGTACGTAATTTGGTCCGTCAACTAAAAGCAAAGATGGATATAATATGATTGAGTTGAACATAGAGGCGGCTCCATTCGGATTAAATTAGGTATAAGTTGTTGTCAGCACCATATTGACGGCAGCATAGGATTGTTTCTTACTGTATAATAGCAATGTGATTTTTTGCATGCAAATAGAGCAGTAGAGGGTAGAAGAGAGGAAAAAATTGTCTATAAGAGTCATTTGTTCATCATTGCTATACAATTAAAGGTTTGGATCTAGGGAATGGAGGGAGATTCTTATTAGGAAAAATTCTGGGTGTGTTGGGGTGGCTGAATAGAGGAAGTGGTTGCTCATAAGTGGAATTCAACCTAGAGAGAATAGAATTTTCACAAAAAATTGATTACTATCTCTACCAACACAAATCAGAGCGCTTTCATAATGGAAAATCAGTGCCAATTCTCTCCATCAACTCCAGAAAGGCCCAAACATGAAACTGTCAAACTCCTTGGTCTTCAACTATTTTTGTAAACTTGCACCTAGGAAAATGTTTCATTACCAAAAAATGAAAAGCCAAATTTCCAGTAGGCTTTGCGACCATTAGGGTGCCTTTTCCTTCATACTAGACCTAAGCAGGTCATGCTGAAGTCAACCCTAAGGGCTTGTTTGTTTGCATGAGGGCTAGAATGAAATAAAATTAAGGGTCAAATCTAGAGAAAAGGTAAGAGGAGGGAGTTAGGGTAAAGGCACAATGACAAAAAGTTACTCCTCCTCTTGTCATTTAGTGCCTTTTAAGAGTTCTTTTTTTGTCATTTTGTGCCTTTTAAGAGTATATTTTGTCATTTTGTGCTTTTATCCTAAACTCCCCTCCAGTCTATGGTGCGTGGATACTTCAAATGAGCAACATATCGTGTCGTGTCGTATCGTATCTAATACTTCACTTTTTATGTGTAAATTCTTTTTGTCCTTGCCGTGTCCCTACTGTAGCTACCTGTAACATTTTCTCTTGATTTGACCCTTAATTTTATTTCATTCTAGCCCTCATGCAAAGAGCCTGTTTGTTTGTAGGGTGGAGTAAAATGAAATAAAATTGAGTGTCAAATCAAGAGAAAATGGAAGTGGAGGGAGTTGGGAGTAAAAGCATAAAATGACAAAAAGACACTTTTAGTTGCACAAAATGACAAAAAGTTTACTTTTAAAAGCCACAAAATGAAAAAGGTACTTTTGAAAGGCATAAAATGACAAAAAGGGTAATCTTAAAAAAGCACAAAATGACAAAAAGACACTTTTAGTTGCACAAAATAACAAAAAGTTTACTTTTAAAAGCCACAAAATGAAAAAGGTACTTTTGAAAGGCATAAAATGACAAAAAGGGTAATCTTAAAAAAGCACAAAATGACAAAAAAAAGGTTCTTTTAAAATGACAAAAAGGCAGCTTTAGTAGCACAAAATGACAAAAGGGAACTTTTTAAAGGGACAAACGGATAAAAAAGGTACTTTTAAAAGGCACTAAGTGACAAAAAAAGTACTCTTAAAGAGCACAAAATGATAAAAAGGTGCTTTTACTCCCAACTACCCCCAATTTCTTTTTCTCTTGATTTGACACAATTTTATTTCATTTTACTCCACCCTACAAATAAATAGGTCGTGGGCCTGTTTGGTAAATTCACTTCACTAGTGAAGTAGGGTGAATGGTCATTTCAAGAGACAATAAAAGGAAGGGATTTTTACGAAAAGATTAAGCTTAAACCATAATTAAATGATTTTATGAAGAAAGACCATAAAATGATGAAATAATTGTTTGTATATTTTTTTGGATGAGATTACCCCAGTTGACGATATCATCAACTTGGTCGATGATATTGTCAACTTCCTGTAACTTTTCTTTTTTGAATTTTCTTTAGCTTCTTTGGTTGTTTCCATACCTAATTGTCTTAGGTTTGGAGGGGATGATGTTGAGATTTGATACGAAATGAATAGTCATGTCAAAGAAATGGAGGAAAATCGAAAGGAGGTGATGAATGCATAAAAAAAGAAGAGTTTGATAAGTCTTTCAAAAATCACGTAGTGAAGTGTATTCAATCCATCCACCATCAAATGCATTCTTAAAATTGGTTCAAGGATTACAGATTAATGAAAGAAGAAACACTCTCGGGTTCCAAAAATCTACACAAACAATACAATACCCAGGAAAAAAAAATCTCGCATTCACTACTCAAAGATGCCAAACATGGCTTCCTACATGTTACTCACAAGTCACAATCATCAAGACTAAACGAAATTTCCTCAAACAAATAGCTTCAAACTCTAAATGTTCACAAAACCATACTTAAATTCATCACCTCCAACCTCACTCGAAGACACTGCCAAATCAAGGGAAAATTATCATTTAGGCATTTCATCGAATACCTTGCACTCCAAACTCAAACTTTCTAAAATCATGCAAAGGGGGCAATAAATGTATAGAAACTAAGCATGGGACCCACACTTAAGGAAGCTTGCCGAGACGACTTAAGGCAAACCATTGGGACACAAAATGCAATGATTTTCATAACCTTTCCATCACTAGGTAGAAAAAGATAGAGCAGAGTATCGTTTTTTGCAATGAAAGTTAATGATATTGTCAATTGAGTTGATGATATCGTCACCTGGGGTGATTTCGTCCAAAAAAATGTATGAACAATTATCTCGTCATTTTATGGTCTTTCAACATAAAATTAATTTTTAAGCTTAATTTTCTCGTAAGAATCCCTAAAAGAAAAGGGGGTTAAATAAGAAAGTACCATATTTTAAAAACACCTCTACTTTTTACCCAAATAACAGTAAAAAAGTTACTTTTCCATGTCACTGAATGACAACAACCATCTTCTTTTTTTTTTTTTTAATAAAAAAAGTACATTCTCATTTCACTAAATGACAAAAACCATTGTCATTTTTTTTAATCAAAAAATTACATTCTCATTTCACTAAATGACAAAAGACCATCACCTTGTGATTTGACCCATCTTCTTTTCTTGTCTCTTAATTTGACCCTTCACCTCACTTCATTTTAATAGTGAAGTTGCAAACTGGCCCTAAAGAAATGACGTTTGGTTGCTACTTTAGGGTGGTTAAGTGGAGAAGGCAAAAGGGAGGGAACAAGGATGAAGGGAAAAAAAGAAGGAAAAGAGAGCAAAGAGGGAAACGCATGCATAGGTTAGGTTTTTTTTTATCCCTTTTCTATTATTGAGATGACCTTTTAAATATTACAAACAAGGATGCATTTAAATGCAATTATAAGTTAGCCCAATATTTGTTAAACTTACAAATAAGCTATCTAAATTGTCATCCAACCAAATGATGCTTTTTTCCCGTACTAGAAGGAAAAAGATGTCAAAAGTTTAAGTGGGGGAGATACTATTCCAAAAAAGGCTTTACCTAATTAAAATAAAATAGGAGTTATGTATATTGTATACCATTGGTTTCAAGAACTTGCTATTGTATTTTAAAGATTACAAGGCATGCAATTCCCTTTTGAAAAGTTGGATTCCAATTTCTTCTTCAGAAGACTCATTGGTAATAACAGAGGGTCTTCAATTCCACTCAGCAACTCTGGAACTCGTTCTTGACCATGCTGATGGATTTGTTTTAAGTGCAAGTATCAGGGGCTATTTGGCAGATTTTTGGCTGTCAGCTTAAAAAAAAAAAGAAACTTGACTAACAATGGTTATTTGATTGTTCTCTTTTTCAATCACGATTTGAATTGTTTTGGAGAAGGCATTTATAGGCTCTCTGCAGTTTGGGTGCCATGAGCACCACATTCCATGTGCAGTAGGCAGTGTCACACACCACAACACGCCCCAACCACCCCACCCCCACCCACGCCCACCCCCACACCACACACACACACACAACACAAAAAAAAAAAAAAAAATCCTTCCCTCCTCCTCCCTCTCCTCTGAAGAGGAATGTGTATCATTTCAAATTTGTATTCTTATCGAAGCCACATTGGCCGTCCTTGGGTTTTGGCAAGCTTATGGACATTGTTTGGGAAACGGGAAATCCTTGGGTTTTGATATTTGGGAATGGGGTGTTTGGTCGATTACATGTTGTACAGATTCGGCTTTGGCAAAGCGATGGCGGATGTGGATGCATTACCACTACCTCTTTCTCAGTTTTGGTGAATGGTTCCCCGTCTTGGTTGTTCAAAGCTTCTTGTGGTCTTCAGGCAAGGGAACCCTCCTTCTCCTTTCCTTTTTACTATTGTAGCAGGAGGCAGCTTTGGGGGCTCTTTTGGTGAAGACCAAGGATATTGGGTTGTTTAGGGGATTTGGGGTGTGTCACAAGGGAGAGGTTGTCACCCATCTTCAGTTTGCGGATGACACCATATTATTCTGTCTTGCCATAAAGGAGGCAGTTGTTGCACTTGAAAGAATTTTGTGTCGCTTTTAGTCGTCATCAGGCTTGAAGGTCAATTTAGCTAGGAGTTTGGTGGGGCTAGGATGTTTGGAGGATGTTACTCAGTCATTAGCCAATGGTTTTCACTGTAAGACCAGGAGGCTTCCTATCTTGTATCTCGGATTACCGATTGGGGGCTAAGCTGAGGTTGGAAACCATTTGGGAGCCTGTTATTGGGAAATTTGAGAAGCTATCAATGTTGAAAAGGCAATACTTATGCCTGAGTTGGAGGATTACATTGATAAAAGCTGCTTGTCTAATCTTCTGGTTTAGCATATGTCTCTATTCAAGATGCCTAAAGCAGTGAAATCTAGGTTGGACTGGATGAAGAGGATATTTCTTCGGGAGTGGCATAATGATAGAAAGAAGATCAACCCCATGAAGCAGGAAGAGGTGATCACACCTAAAAGTGTTTGGGGTCTTGGTATTGGTAACCTCCGTATTAACAACTGGGCCCTTTTGGTTAAATGGTTGTGGAGGTCTGGAGATGAAAGAGAAGCTCCTTGGAGGAAGATTGTTGTCAGTATGGGGAGGATGGTTGGGGTTGGGTTCCTAAGAAAGCAGCTAGGTAGTGGTTGTCTGGGTTATGGAGAACTCTATCTAGTGGGGGATGTGTTTAATGTGCGGGGGGTATGATTAGGTGGGGTTGGGTCCTTTGCATGTTTCCTAGAGTGTTTAGAGTGGTGTCCAATAAAGAGTCTTCAAGAGTGTTTAGAGTGGCGTCCAATAAAGAGTCTTCAAGTAGTGAATGTCATGTGGCTAGTGGTATGTTTCCTGGTTAGTGTCCTTTAGGAGAGTCTTTTGTCATTTCAAGAAGGTCTAGTATGGGGTTGAGTATGGTTTGTTTTTTTTTTTTTTTAATGTTTTTATTTGCATGGGAGGACAAAGATGCTCGCATTTGGTAACCTTTTTCCTTTGGATGCTTTTCTGTATTTCTCGGAATGCAAATACCACTTAGCATTTATGCTGTGAAATAGGAGGATAAAATAATTTGGAATTTGTCTTGATTTATGGGAGTGACTTACCTTGGTCATTTTACCTCTTAATTAGGATTTTTAGGTATCAAAACCCTAAACCCTGAATCATCATCTATTATTGTTGTGTCCCAAGCTGTTTATTGTTGTTCTTATTATGTGCGTGGGTGTGGGTGGGTTGCGTTGTGGTGGTGGTGGTGTTATTATTATTGTGTGTGTGGGTTGTGGGTGGGTTGTTGGGGGTTTGAAGTAACTGAGCATCAACCCTTAAATTTGTGCCACAGTTAACTCATGGAATTTGTCTCCTTTTTTTAGGATACTGAGGAACTCATTTCAGATGTCTTAGGAGTGGAAGTCTTTAGGCAGACAATAGCCGGTAACATTCTTGTGGGTAGTTACTGTGCTTTCTCCAACAGAGGTGGATTGGTAAGAAGTGGGAGAAGCAAAACCCTTTCTCCTGTTGCATATGAAAGCATCTGCACTTTTTACTGATCTCTTTTTACTATATTGCTGAAACAGGTCCATCCACACACTTCTATTGAAGATCTTGATGAACTGTCGACGCTCCTTCAAGTTCCTCTTGTTGCAGGAACGGTGAATCGGGGAAGTGAAGTTATTGCTGCTGGCATGACTGTCAATGACTGGACAGCTTTTTGTGGTTCGGACACGACGGCCACAGAGCTCTCTGTCATTGAAAGTGTCTTCAAATTGAGGGAAGCCCAACCAAGTGCAATTGTTGATGAGATGAGGAAATCATTGATCGACAGCTATGTCTGAGACTTGATCTCTCCATTATTTTGTGTTTTTAGGTCTTTGTACTGCAATGCCTATTTCTTTTGAATTGAAATCTCAATCTCTTTCAAATTTATGCTTTTGTTTTGATGTTTGCAAAACTGTTATATAAATGAGTTTTTACCATTATCTGTATTGATCTCATAGAAATGTTCTAAATAGAATGGCAAATACAGTGATGGATCAACCTTGATTTCCTAAGCGGATCTTTCTTGTTTTTGTAAGCTGACCTTTCAGCTTATCATTGTGGCCTATGTGCAAGTGCAATTCTTATAGCCTTTGGTTCAGAGGATAAACAGTACAATACACTGTGCAGCTTGTTTATCAAGGTATGCTCTCTCTACCTCTCCCCCCACCCAGTCTCTCATTGAATCGGGTTAAATATCTCTCAAATTCTTTTCTTTTAGAGAGATAAATAAAAGAAAAGAAATAAAAGGACACGAATTGTTATAATGTTCAGCATTGGATTGAGTTCCACTGTCCTCCGCAAGACCTCAAGTCTTAGAGAGAGATTATTCTTTCGCTTGCAGTGTGGCCTGCTGCGTGATTATTGTGATTGTTAACTACTTGCTTTCCTTCTAATTGTTCCTAGGATTGTAGGTTCTCATATTTCCCCCCCTTAGGATGCCTCATCAATTTCTATCCATATCTTAATTCATTTCTCCTCTCCAACCTCACGAAATTGCCTCTTCCCATAGAACACAAGTTAAAATGCATTTTGATATCTCCTCGTGATTTACCACTGATGCTGAACTGTCTGAACATTGGTAAAGTATATTTGTGTTGTGAGGCTGTTGGTTTGCATCTCAATTAGTGATTTAGATTAAATCTGAATCTCATGTTGTTGTAATTTAAAGAGTAAAAACTATCTAAAATAATGTATGAAACCGTCTCCTAAAATTTGGTTTGGGATCTCATAGTACTTCTTCTCTGCTTCCCCCATCTTCATCCACCTCATGAACTGACTCGACTCGTCCATGACGGAGTCCCAGTCAAGACCCGGACAAGTTTTAAAACACTTGTATTAAAAAAAAGTTTAAAAAGTATAATTTTTAAGAGTTGATTTGTCCTATTTTATGTGCATTTGGTTTAAAAGATGTTTCTAACCAAACATAGATTCCATGTAATTTTTTTATCTTAGTATGTTAGAATTTTAGTTATTTCCTAGTATAAATAGCTCTAAATTCTATGTTGTTTAGTTCATTATTGTCTTCTAGAAGTAGTTTCTTTCTCGGATTCAGTATTTTCCTGTATGACTGGCTGTTTTTCTATAACCTTGTTAACTATTTTGTTTCAAATTCTTTTATAGGGATACACTGATCGAAGGTGGGCCTAGATGTTTCCTCTCCACCTTTCTGCTTTCTCTTCAGCTATTTGTGGCATGGGCTGTGGTCACATGTGGTTATGACCACACCAATGGATAATTGAACCATGGGGTGCACCTACATTAGGGTGTTCATGTGGCCATGTAGGGACGTCCAGGCGTCAGTCTTGGCTGAGGCAAATCCAGATGAGGCCTGCCTCTAGGAACACAGGAACATATCTGTTCCAAACCTGACAGGGGCTGTAAGCGCATGGCCTGAGCCAGCCTGCCTAGCAGAGTCGGGCTTGAGCAATGCCCATTGGTCAATCAAGCCAGGCTTGGAAACTTTGGGCTATTACTTAATTCAAGCCCGGCCTAAAATCTAAGATTCAGGCCTGGCCTGAATACTGAATTTAAGGTCCACACCCTGCCCAAAATTGGAGGGGTCTAGGCTAGGCCCATGATGGCCCCTGCGTGCTTTCTCAAGTCAAGGTCCTCCCAGTGGACCATATAGTTTTCTTGAGTGGTAGCATTATTTTAAAGGCTGGGAGGGGAGGTTGGTAGCTAGTTCCATACATGTTGGCCCATTCTTGGCGTTTTAAATGTTGAAATGAAGGGTCCCCACCACGAAGATATACAGGGCATGCATTTAAAAAGGATCAAGTGCATCCGTTTTGGGCCTTTTTCCAGGTTGGGAAATTTTGTCATGAATGATGAATCTACCGTTCGTGTACTTGCTTTTTTTTTTTTTTTGAATCTTTTGAGTGGGGATACCCCCCCAGGCTTTGACTTTGGGAAGTGCCCGTTTGGATGTACGGTGAATTAAAGTATGGTGAGGTGAAGCATCAAATCAAAAGAGAATAAAATATAAGGTGTTATGATGGTGTTTTGTTTTTAGTTGCTTTTATGAAGTTTTTTTTTTACTTTTTGTATGGAAAAGTTGAGTTTTTTGTCTTTTAGTGGAGAAAGGATGTCACTCTTTTAACTTTTATTTGAAAAATTAGAAGGGAATTTTGAAATTATATACTTTTGATATGATCCCTTGGCATTTCTTGTCTGAATTCACTTTACTTCAACTAATTAATTACCAAACACGCATATTATTAGTTTTTTTTTATTTTTTTTTATATAGAACAGGGAATTCCTTTGTTGAAGGAGTGGAATTCTATAGTGCGGCTTTTTGTTGAAAACTTGAGCGGGACAAAATGAATGCCCATCCAGTGTATGATGTATCCCAAAATTCGTTTTCGGAAGGAGTTGGTCCCACCTAAAATTAATATAATCTTATGAATATTTATTAAGCACGTATTCTACGAGACCATGGATCTGAGAGGAGGGTGGGGTGGTGGTGGTTGGTTTTGCAGCTCTGAATTTCAACAGTTAGCGTTCATTGCAGTGCTACTTTAACTAAAGCATTTCAGGTTGTTTGTTTCAAGAAGCTCTGATTTATAACAGGTGGGGTTGACTCACTGCAGTTCTTCTAAAGAAGGTAACATTTCCATCTCCCTTTCTTCTATGATTGCCAGCATCTACTTGGCAACCTTTCATTGGATTATTAAGAGACTATGGTATGGGGTCCTCACGATTACATCCATGCACAGCCCCTCCTCTCTCTTTATACCTAAATTCTCTCACAAGATCTAAATCTTCACACACAGCTTTTCAAATCAAATCCTTATTAGCCCTAGAATCTCTCCATAAATCACGTCTGGCAATCTGTTTGTTGTACTATTCAAACGTCATCGTCTCTACACTTTAGCATAATATCTACCTAAAATCTCTCCTTTTTTAGCTTTCAGAAATCTACGTCACTATGATTGGTTCTTGGTGCTTTCCCATTTAGCTCACTCCCCTCACACGATTTCCATGTGCATTTAAACAAGTCCATGAATGAGGTGGACTCTAGTCTAAATAGGTTTACTACTTGTTTGAATGATTCTCAAACAGGTGGGGTGGGGTTCACTGGAATTCTGGAGTTTGTGTAAGACCCACCAGAATGGGCAATTTGATATAGTGTCCATCCACATGGCCCCACCACTCCAACACGAGGGCCCAAATATTGCACTTTTAAGTGTTAACTGCTACACTGTTCAATGTTAATCAAGATTCAAGGCAATTCAATGATACATTACCACACCTATTTCAATGGTTGCACCATCCACTAGTTGGATGGAACCTGAGCATGCATGCCTTGCCAGCTACGCCACAAAATCATACTTGCCCATCATCGTGTGCACCCCTTGCTTAAGGATGGAATGGCTGCTATTAGAGATGTAAACAGGCCGGTTACGACTTGGAACCTGTCTTATTGGTTCTAGACGCGGTTATGATAAGTGGACCTGGATCTAGCTCCGGAATCTGTTATGACTAAATGACGGGGATCTAGTTCAAAACCACTTATTTTTTATTATTTATTTATTTCTTTATTTTTGCTTAAAATAAGTATATCATTCAAGTTAACAATAGTGTATCAAGTCTACTACGTCCAAGATTAAACATAAAAACGACCAACTAAAGTTGATTTTGAGTTAGAATTTACAGCAATAATTGTCCTGAGTCAACGGGTCGGAATCTAGATGGATCTAGAATTAGATCCGTTAATCAATTGGAACTTAAAATAGGTTCCAAACTTCATATTTTTTTTACAGGTTAGAACCTCGAGATGATCCGAGAATTGAATACCTGATTACATCCTTAGTTGCCATCATTAAGAAATAGTTGTAGTTATCCAATGTAGTTAGGGGTGTCAAAGGGCCGGGCTGGGCCGGGCTTGGGGTTGTCCTAGCCCTACCCTCAATATATGCAGGGCCGGGCTTGAGCGAGCCAAAGCCCTTGGAGGGCCTTCGCTATCTAGGCCCTTACCCTACTCTCAATGGTCAGGGCCGGGTTAGGGCAGGGCTCAGGGCTTTAAAATAAGAAAACTATTTTTTTTTTAACATTGTTATCAAAATCTGAGTGTGATCGAGCGTTATCTTGTCTCACTTCAATTGCAAAGAAAACCATTAAGAAAACATCAATTATCTTGTCTAATCTCAATTGCAAACAAACCATTAAGAAAACATTGGGAGAATATAAGTCATCTCTAAAAACTTTCTTTTATCGGATAAAGTCATAAATGCTTTGGTGACTTGGGTTGGGTTTTAGATATATGATTTTATTTATTTTGACAAAGAAGGAAAATGGTTAAAGAGTATGATATGTTTCACACCTTTAATATGACTTTCATATGAATTTCCACATATAAAATCATTACAGTAGTGTCTTATCTGTGATAGTTTAAACCATTTACAATCACATACCTTTTATCAATTGACATTATTTTTTATTAAGCGTTAATCTGACTATTATGCATTCTTAGATTTCTGTCGCAAAAATAAATGCACTTAAAAATACTCTTAGTTTAAACTTTTAAGAATTGAGAGTTATAATTATCTAATTAAAAGGATGTTTGGATCACCCCATATCTTTAAAGTTCCATCCACATACAAACTAACTCTACGAATTGGTTGATATCCTAAGTAACTCTATAGAGGAAAAAGTATTTCATTATTAATAGAAATAAGTATGCCCACTTTTGCACTAATAATGATTTATAAAAATAATGTAAAATGCCTAAATAAGAAACAATAAAGCTAAAAGAAAGGGATCAGAAGCAACCATGCAACACTTATTGATTATGTATTAAATACAATACAATACATAAATAATTAAATATAAATGAAATGAACCAAGTATATATGGATTTTTAGGACATTTTTTAATGGGTAAGTGGGAATGAAATTGTCTTCATATCTCCAATACTACTACAAAGTGCCTATGATAAGGGCATTTTAGTATATATTTACATATATATATATATGAGCAAGGCTCTCCTAAGCTTGAGCTTAGGATAAAATTTTGTAAGCTCCATGCTTGTGGGGCCCATCTTTGGTTCATCCAAATGGACCAAACACATGACTCCCCTAAATTGCACATATCCGCCAACTTTCGATTAGATCCAAATTATCTAAACCGTTGGATCGACTATGTATCAATTCAAATGGACCACTGACCATTAAACCTTTGGGCCCATATGGAGATGATAAAAATCACGGTTGGAGCTGATTTTTTGCAGAGAGAAGGATCCCACGGAGTCCTTAAAATCCCCCCATCCCCATCCCCATCCCCATGTGGGTCCCCAGGTGGGCCCCACAACATACTTGAGCTTACCTTATCCTAAGCTTGAGCTTAGGAGAGCTAGCCCCTATATATATATGTGTGTGTATATTATATATAAAATAAATAAACATAAGAGGGCTAGGGCCAGGGTTGGGCCGGGCTAGTACTATCCAAGCCTGGCCCTTAAATCGCAGGGCCTGTAAAAAATTGTCCAAGCCCGGCCCTAGGGCTTTTCATTAGAAACAAAAGCCCACATTTTAAGGGCTTTTTGAGGGCCGAGCCGAGCCGGGTCCCCTTTCTCAGGGCCAAATTGACAGGCCTAAATGTAGTGAAATGTTGTATATATGCTCATTGCCTATGGCCCTCCTTTATAATTACCGTCCGGGCTGGGCACCATCTCATCCTCCACTTAGCACAGATTTATTTGTCATCCTATGCCTCGTCACCCCCAATGTGGGCCAATCTAATCTAATCAGATTGATTAACCACTCTCTATCCATTTGGAAACTTAAATTTTCTAACCACGCCATCTTTATCTCTAATGTGCCTCTTTCACAAACCTTTTCAACGACAGTGATCTCTCCATCCCTACAATTTCTAAATTTTGCTTCAAGTTACTCTCAGTGAAATAATCCATTTAAATTGCACTGTTATCATACTGTTTATCTTTTCTCTTTTCTCTCTAAAAGAATATAAATACCAACAAAAGGACTATCCCTATCCACCCCTTGTTTGGCTAGCAAATCTGGGGGTACCATTAGCCGAATAGACAACATGCTTGAAGACCACCCGCATCGAAGAAGACAAAGCTCTAACCTCAATAAGGATGTAGAGAAATCTCCAAGAAGCCCAAGCCCTACCTTTTCTGTGCCCCGAAAAAACCCACATTAGATGAATTACTTTCTCATGTTGATGTTGAATACTCTTATAGTGGATTTCTTCTTTTTTTTATATTGATATTCTTTCTTTTTGTATTCACTCATATGTGTTATTTTGTCTTTTTGTTTAATAGAATAAACTAGTCTATATTTATTTGTTTATTTGTTGAAAATATTGTATGGAATGGAACAAAGGTATACGTTTCTGTAAAATATTGTGAAATTACCTATTGACTGGCCATGAAAGGTTACCATTATCCTCAGGTATATAAAAATTTATGTAGGCCTGTTTTTGTTATATTAATGACTAGCTATGAATTAAGGATGATAAAGAGATTATTTGGTTATTATAAATTTATTTTCTCTTAAACAATATCTCAAATAAAAATCTTTCACATATATGTGATTTTCTCTCCTCGGCTAGGCACGGGCCTCTTTTTTAATGATGTTTGAAATCTTATGGTTTTAAATAGGCATTAATTCTGAATTTCAATCCAATAGTGAGTAATGGTTGGATAAGTGTCAAATTTGGGCGTGATGCAGAGAGAGAGGAGGGATGGTAGGTAGGGTTTGCCTCGATCATAAGTGGGTCAGGTGACAGAGAAAATACTTTACATATTTATAAAAATAAAAAAATAGTCCTTCCATAGTCGCATGTACCAAAACTAGGTTTTGATTCAATGTGGGCCTTAGGTTTAAGTGAATACCATGGATCTCTTGTTTGTTGAAAGAGGTAAAATTAAGATAGATGGCTTATAATTGGCATAAGAATCGGTCATATATTTAATGGCTAGGATCCTCCTAATTGAGTGGATTTTCTTTTCGTATAAAAATTGTTCATGGACAGAACCCATCAATTCAACTCACATGGATCATCAAAATATGAGCCCAGAAGCTGAGTCTAATGTGTAAATGAATACTCAGGTTGAAAACCATAGTCCTTGCAGAACTCTCCTCTGATGGAGCTCTAGACGGGTGTTTTACGAGATTTTTAATCTCCACCATTTACAAAGTAGGACCCTTTAAATTAAAGGTAGATAGCCCTCTATTGTCGTTATCCTCGGCATATTTGTTTTGCCTTTTTTTTTTCCTTTTTTTTTTTGACTTTGACACATTACATTTTGTGTGGCCCGCTGTCCCCCACCGGATGCAAGGACTAAAGGAGGGTCTTTAGATTATGTGTTCAGAACAAGAGAAAAAAGAAAGATTGATTATGAGTTTTTAGTCATCTTAATCTAAACCCATGAAAAAAAAGGCCAATCAACAAAAGTGACGGTTTCATGTTTTAACCGCCCAATCAATGGCATCAGATCGAATGCCCAGAACCGTCCATTAACTCTGATTTTCTGCAGCAAATAGACAACCAACCAGCACTCTTTTTGTCTAGTTGGCCAGAGGGCGCCTCAGATGCTTCAATTCCCTATTCTCCTTATAGAAGATGTGATGTAGTTGTAGGGTCCATGTGATCTTCTCATCCCATGTTTGGGCATCAGGACCAATGTTACACACATTAAACCATTACTCACCATTGGATCGAGTCTAAAAATAAGAATATAAGGCCCTAAGTCAACTTGATACATACCTATTATTTAATTTTAGTATTTTATACTTGATTAGAATGCTTTATTTAGGAATTAAGGTTCTTAATTGTATTGTCCTGATTGTATATAAATATGCTTTATTTTATGTGGAAGAGTGGAGAGAAAGTGGGTTAGTGGAGTAGTAGTTAGTGGGTTAGTGGTAGAGTAGTTTTAATAGTTATGGAATATGTATAAATATTTGTAGATGCCATATGGTTAAGGATATGAATGAAGAACAATTTAAGGCTTTGCTCTTGTCTTAGGAGTTGTGGTTCTCCTCGAATTGAACCTTAGGAGGTCTATCCCCCTCAAAGTGGACTCCTTCTTTCTCATTCTAATTTTCTGTCTTATTTTTATTTTATTATGTAAATGGGTACGTATCACAACGGTTAAGATAACTTGGTGGGCTGATTTTTCAGACTCCACTTATCTACAAGGAGACCTTTCCGTCTACCCTCCTCTTATTGACAGACATGTATTTTGGTGGGCCCCATGAGCTAGATTGCATTTTTGCCATATGTAATCCGCTGGTTGGAGAACATTGTCCATTCAAAGAATCATTCTCCTTCATTATTGGTGCATGATTTCTCTCTTATGCTCTACCGTTCATTCAGATTGGTGTTGTGTGGGGGTGGAGGGGGGTGTTTTGCTTTCCGAGATAGTCCCATTGATGCTACAAGCTTTGCCGGATTCAATTGAGAGATGAAAAGTTTCAATTCCCAACTCAGAAACCCTGAGTGGAAGGAGTGGAACCCACAGTGGGGCATAACTAATGAAAATCCAAGCCACTCAAAATGAATGTCTCATTTACTCCAAAACGAATTGGTTCCATTAAAAGATTGAGTATATAATTTATAACATGATTAATGAATATGATTGTGATTAATAAATATAATTAATAATAGTGAGAATTTCAATTAAGGCTTTAAGTTTTTGGTTTATTTTAAAAAAAAGGACACGAGTTTTGAAAATTTCAAGATTAGTCCCTCAGTTTTCCAGTAAGTCTTCAATAACCGTTTGGCAATTTATTATTAAAGTAAAAGTAATGTAAAGCATCAAATCAAGAGTAAATAAAATATAAGAGGGTTATGATGGTATTTTATTTTTAGTGAATTGTTAGGGAATCTTTTTTACTTTTTGTGTAAAATGTAAGGTTTTTTTTATTTTTTTAGTGGAGAAATGAGGTTGGTTTTTTTTTAAAGGAAGGGATTTTGAAGATGTGTAATTTTGATGTGACCCATTGTTTGAAAAATGGAGGCTTTACGTTACTTTTACGAACCTAGTAAATTGCCAAACGGGCTATCAGGCCATTTAAAGATATTTTCTGACAACTTTTCTCTCAAATTCTCAAATTACCCTTCATTTAAAGCCATGACATTGTTTTGGCAGCTACTACATGTGCAGCTGATTGCCATGGGGATGTTGATTGTTCTTGATCAATGTGAGGAGGCCAGTGAAGAAAATGAGAAGAATATAGAGAAATTGAAGGAGAACTTTATATTGATGAATGTCCTTAATTGAAAATTTTTTGAAAAATTTGGAGACTAAGTTGAAAACTTTTGAAACTTTTAAAATAAGGCAAATACTTAAGGTCTTATTTGAAATTCTTCCCTAATAATAGGTAAGATTGTGTTTTAATTATGTTGTTAATGATATGCTCAATTTTATGATGGACCAATTTATTTTGGAGTAAATTTGTGAATATCACAGCACATGGTGGGTACTCATTTTAAGCCGCTCTGGATTTTCCACTCACGGTTCCCTTGTGGGGGATCACTCGGGATCCGTACTAGGGGAGGAATCTATAACCAGTTACTACTCAAAGGAATCAATAACCAGTTACTACTCAACAAATATATATCTTCATTGTGCCGGTGTCCACTACGTTATATCACCTGTCTCTTTCTCTGCTATTCTTCTTCTTCTTCTTCCTTAAGATGTCTCCATGGAAGATCACCACCAGCCATTGGATGCTTGCCATGGTCGTTCTCTCCCTCCTCTCTCCTTCTTTGGGTGATATCTCATCTACCCACCATCATGATCACGGTCATCATCATCACCATTACCCACATAAATGCAATTCTCCCTCACCATCTCGTCTGCCAAATTCTCTATGCATTCAGTTCCAAAGGAACCATCTTCAACCACAACGACCACCACCCCGACAACCATCACCACCGTCGGCGGAAGAGATCGATCCAAGATATGGCGTTGAGAAACGACTCGTTCCATCGGGCCCCAATCCCCTCCACAACTGAAAACATCCATCCGTCAACTGAGAGCCGGCCATGAAGCCCTTTAAACATGGTTGTTTTTTTTTTTTTTTTTTTGTTTATTTATATATATATTATAATATTTATATTTATATATATATATAATTTTTTTTTCTTTCTCTTCTTGCGATAAAATGTCCTCAACTTTCAACGTTGCGAATCAAGAAGTATATATGCCAATCACAAGTAAGGATGGGAGTCTCAGCCGCAATTAAAGGTAAAGTAATTATTATTATGTCATCTATTTAAGGGCACAAAAGTTAAACCTTTATATATAGATGTTATAAAATTATTACATTATAAAGCCCCAAAGAGATGGTCATAAATATCAGATTTTGTTTGAATCCTTGATTATGTTGAGACCTTTTGATTCCACTCTTCACAAGCATCTAGTGAGCCTTATAGAGCTGGTTTGCACCTTTATATGTTGTGCTGGTATTTTATTTTTAGTTTTATATTTCAACCTTATATTGTATTTTAGTTTATCAAAGGTGTAAGATGTTATTGGGGAGGCTTATGTTATTGGGAGGCTTATGGTTTTGAAAGAAAAGAAGTTGCTATTGATACTCTCTCTCCCCCTCCCTCCCTCCCTCTCTCTCTCTCTCTCTCTCTCTCTCTCTCTCTATTTTGTGAGTTCAAGGGAAGCACATGAGTTCATTGATTGGAAGCTGTTAGGGGCACTTCAATGCATCAGTTTTTTGGTGGGGGCACTACGGTCCTATTGATGATGACATGTGTCCATCTGCTATCAATGTATTCATGAGTTTCGCTTGTGTATATTTATGACTACTGAAGAATATTCTTGCACTGCTCCACTCATTACTCTTTCAATGGATGGTTTTGTTCATTGATTTTGGTAGTTACATGCATAATCCCATCATTTTGATTTCTGGGTCTATTTTGTAAATGTGTTACTGGCTCATGATAATCCTTCTTGTTTCTTGATGAATTTGGGATTTGGGTCTCCCAATTGATCTTTGATTGGATTAGATACAATCATAAAAGGTGACATTCTGATGCAATTGGGGGCCATAATAAACTACCAATAACAAGTAGACATGTAGCTTGATGTTCCTCAGCACACATTTGGCAACCTTCCTTGATAAGGATTTCTCGCGGTTTTCCTCACTACCAAGGAAAATTCGCGTTTGGTAAGGTAAGGTAAACAGCAAGAATGAACTCGTTATTCCTTGTTTTCAATCTTTTTGAGGATCCAACCTCCCCGCATAGGAAATGAAGATTCTGGGCAAGCACAGAAATGTAAAGCTATAGTTCTCCGTAGATGAGATATTTGCGAAAAGTCCTGACCTCAAAAAGTGAAATAAATTTCATGTGGGCTCCATTTGCATGACCCGAACCGTTCGTTGTTTCTAAAAAGCCAAAATGGATAGTAGTGAAATCGTAGTTTTTGAGTACTCCACATGGATTAGTGGAACGAGGTTACCAAATGTGCCCTTGACATGTAGCTTTCATCCCATGGATGCTACTGAAGATCTTCAATTAAAAGTTCTGATTGATGGTGAAAGCTTTTGATGGTCAGTAATAAGGCGAAAGTTTATTGGATAGATTTTATGGTAAAATCAATTTACTTTATATCTCTCTCTCTCTCACACACACAGAGAGAAACGGTCTAGTGAGACGGTGTGGTATATAAGCTATATTTATAGGGCCTTATGCCAACCAAAAATGGCCGGAGGGTTTAAAAGAGTCTCAATGGGAACTAGGTATGTGCAAAAACCCAAACCCATCAAGTCATCCTAGCTAGCCTAGCCACTTCATCTTAAGGGTCCATATTTCATCTGTTGCAAATGTGGACCCTTAAGATGAAGGGACTAGGATGATTGGATGGCGTTATGAACTTTTCATACACATCTAGTTTTCATTAAGATCTTTCAATCCTTCCTGCCTTTCATGCGATTACAAATCCATATGGGCCCTATAAAGTCAATTCATATATTGCACCATCTCATTGGACCATTTATCCTATCTTGCATGATGATTATTATTATTATTTTCTAATTAAACGCATGATTTTTTTTTTTTTTTTGGTTAAAATAATATGTATGTGACGACTAAGATAAGGAAAGGTAGTCTATTAATTCATGGTATGTATTGTTTGTACACCATATATGTAATCAGTGTGGACTACCTAATTACAGGGATCAGCATGCATGCTTAGAAATAGCTGACCTCACTAATTCATTTGGGAATATCTTAGTGCCAGAGTAATGTTTAGCTGAGGTGGAGAGGCGAATATAATTTGGGCCCCACCTGTGCCATTGTCAATGTCAATAGATGGATGTGAGGGGGTGGGTGGCCCGGGTGGGTAGGAGACAACCATACGAGGTGGTCGTCCTCCATCCCCTTCCAAAAGTCAAAATCAACTGCTTGGATCACAGTTTTTAAGAATCATTATCAGTTTTTTTGTTTCTTTTGGGGGTGGTTTGATTTTCCAGGGTGGGTTGGGATGGGTATTTTCTCAACCCATGTTTGACCCAGATTGAATGTTTGTTAGCGTAAGCTTGAAGCCTTGAACTTGACCAAAATGAAAGCAAAAGATGTAGACATTGAGTTTTTTAATATATAAAACTTTGAAGATGTAAAATTAAGGGCTGAGATCGACAAATTTCCTTATTGTTGCCTTGCCTCCCTTAGTCATCATGCATGTAAGTGGGTGCTGCTTGGTTTGAGTTGACTTGGTGAGATTCGTTAAGTTTAAAAATAAAAGATGTTCTCGTCATTTGTCCACAAAATTAATAGTTATTTTTTTTTCTACCGAAAGAAAGGCTATTTATAAGGAATTTACCGCATAAATCCCGGTATGGCCCCATACCATTCTTGAGGTCCAAAAAACACTGTATATATGGATAAGGTCCTCAAGGAATGTTTTTGTATTTTAATTTTTTTGTCATTTTGCGATATGGTCGATATCGACCATTCTGTCAGTCATATCTTCTTTAACATGTAACTGTCTTATTTGTCGAACACAGCAGAGTGATCGATATTGATCATATTGTGAAATAACAAGAAAAAAGACGAATATGAGTTTTCTCTCTTGATTGCTGGTGCTGCTCCATAGCTTGCAAAGAGAGCACTGGAGTTTGTTTTTATGATGCGGAGAGAAGGGAAGAGGCTTAACTCAATAACACTTGTCAGTGTCTTTGAGGTCTTAATGCGATCAATATCAATAATAAAATACCGCAAGTGCACGGGTGTCTAGATGAGACAATGGTGAGAACGAGTCGAACCCACAAGGAGCTAATTAAAGAAACTTTTAGATTAAGAAAACTAATTAACTACAATCAAGGAAAGTTTTGGGTATATAGATATAAAATCAAGCAACTAATTTAGAAAGATGAAAAACTATAAATTAATGAAAGTGATTAGAGTATAGGAATCCAATAAGCATCCGCAAATTATTTATCAAGTAATCCTATTTTGTTCCAATTTTTACTTCAAATCAAAGACAAATCAATGTGTTTAATTTGGAAAATCTAACTTTTAAAATCCCTTTTCAATCATAAAAATTCAAAACTCAAAACTTCCTTCATCTCATAAAAGAATAAAAATAATTTAAGAACTACCCATCAAAAGTAAGCATAAACCATCAAAAGATCAAAATCCTAAGCATGGCCTATCAAACCTAAGCATGAATAGTCAAAAACCAATTTTTATTTTCAGAATTTAAAAATGGAGATTTACCTAGGGTACGAAGACAAGCCTATTAATCATTAAGCACATAATCATGGAACATAAATTAGAATTACTAAATAAATAAAAAAGAAGTTACTTACCTTCATCCATAGCTCTAATCAAGAAAATTAGCCCGCCATTGCAAAGAATGCTTCTTGATTTGTCATTAAAAATTGCATCTTTACAACTTCTCCTTCACAAAAATTCTCCTTCAAAATAAATCCTTGGACATGGCCCAAGGCTACCAAAATAAAATAAATAAAGAAAATACTAATGGAAAACAAGAAAGGAAGAAAAGAAATAAGGGAATTGGAGAGAGGGCTAGATGTGAGATATTGCATCCCCTTGTGGGTTGGTTTAATAGATGTTGATGCCTCCTGTTTAGAAAAGAATCTCCTCTCTTTTAAGACTTGTTTCCTTATTTGGAGAGATTTCTTGCTTAGGAATCAAGTTAGGCTTCACACTTAGAAAGAATTTGAATTGGAGATGATTTGTTGCTAAGTGTGGTCTCTTGGGCTCCAAGTCTTGCCAAATTGAACTTCTCAAACATTTCTGATGTTGCCAATTTTGAAAACTTCTTGTAATTCCCGCATTAATTATAACAGGGAACTTCCCGAGGTCATATTTCCCTCAATATAACTCCAATTTATGCAATCTTGGGGTCCACGGATATCTACTCAAAAAGAGCTTTCCAACGATAGGTAGATTGCACCAATCTCATACTGGTTTTGAGAGTTATGGCCATTTCAATTTGCTGCCCCTAAAAAATCTGGGAATAATTGTGCAGTTAAGGAAACTTCTATTTTTGGCATGTTATGGGATGTGTGGGACCCATATTGGACGTCCAAGGCATGCTTGGACTCTTTCTTTACTTGGTCATTTGATTCCCTTTCCATCTTTGAGATTTTTCAATCTTTCCAACTCCACCAAGATGTCAAGATATGTGGGCCCACAATGAAGCGTGTCCCGCCTTTGATCTCTTTCAAATTTCACCAATGCAGGTCCCACTCTTGATTTATCCTACAAAAATAAAGTTAAATGATGTCAATAATAATCAAGTGTGAGGAATCTAGATGGACTATGCATGGGACCCTACATGCCTAATTAATGAACCAAAAATACCCAACTTTCCAAAAATAGCACATGGCGTCAAAATTAGAAGGTATGCATTAGTGAAGCCAAAAGAACTAATTTTTGGGTGATGAATGAGATGAAAACCCCTAATTTCACAAAAGTCATGCAATGTAATGAATTTTGACCAAATTTGACTAAGATTCCAACTTTGATGCTCAAATGCATTAAATCATGAAATTAAGTGTAATTCTATGCAATTAACCTAATTAAGTCCACAAATGCATATGAAATGATGAATGAAAACTACAATTTTGTGGACTTATCAGGTCTTGTGCTGATGTTGGGTCTTTGAGGATTGGCAGGGTTATCCATGGCTACATTGTTAGGACTGGATTTGAGTTGCTTGTAAATGTTTCTACTGCACTTGTGGACCTGTATGCGAAATGCGGCTTGATTGGAATTGCTAGGTTGGTATTTGATATGATGTGAGTTGAGAATGTGGTCTCATGGAATTCAATGATAGATGGTTATGCTCAGTGTGGAGATTCAGGTGAAGCAATGGCCCTCTTTTGACAGGCTATGGACCAGCACCAGGAACCAAGGGAGAAAACCCAGATTCATTTTTTTTCTTGTTATTTTGCGTTATGATCGATATCAATCATTCTGCTGTGTTCAGCAAATAAGTCAATTACATGTTGAAGAAGATCTGACTGACAGAATGGTCGATATCGACCATATTGCAAAAAAAAAAAAAAAAAAAACCTTGAGGAGCTTATCTATACATACGGTGTTTCTAGGACCTCAGGAATGGTATGGGGCCCTACCGGGATTTATGCAGTAAATTCCTCGTTATTTATTTCAACATTCAATTTTCTTTTGTAAGAGTATTTCAACGTTCATTAAGATGTAGTTCCTGCAGGCAGCTTCTGGTAGTTGTTGATGTTTTAATGGTTTTCCTTCTCTTTCTGGTTTTGGCTTTGCCGTATAGCTCTCTTGGAAAGTCTTTTCATTGAATGTTAATATTTAAAAAAAAACACATTTATTAAGATGTAATGAAAACACAAAGTACATGAGCCTTTTTTAGGTTGTCTTAAAAAAAAGAAGATTTTACCAAAAAAATCACGTTAGATGCACAATATACCAAAAAGGCCCTTTTAGTTGCGGTCGAACCGAGGTGTGTTAATCTCGACCCTCCCCTAAATAGGGGAGGGCGCAAGGAAAAAAATAGTTTTATGTTCTCTTCCTCATCTTTTCTCCAAACCCAACCAATGGGGAAGACCAAATGAAGAAAGGCCATACCGGTTTGGAGATATGATTGTTTTTATAGATAATATGAGGATTCCCACGGAGGGAGAAAAAGACATTTGCTGGAGTTCAAGCCTGGATTTAACCCACCTTTATAAATTAGAACATGTGAACTACCTTTCGAATTTACAACGTGGGCCACTTTTCGAATGAATGATAGGGTCTAAAGTCCTCTTTAAATGGACTTCTTTA
Organism: Persea americana; assembly: GCA_029852735.1. Taxonomy (NCBI): domain Eukaryota; kingdom Viridiplantae; phylum Streptophyta; class Magnoliopsida; order Laurales; family Lauraceae; genus Persea; species Persea americana. The sequence continues at coordinate 54,040,592 of CM056813.1, read as the reverse complement.
GATGCCAGGAGATAAAAAATTAAAGACTTTTTTAACTTTCATATACCAGTGGGTTAAGGTTTTAAAATTCCTTCTAGCGAGATTAAAATTAGGAATAATGATTTACACTTACCATAAAGATGGCAAAACGCTAACCGACCCCGATCCAACCCGTGTTTGACCCGTCAAAACCAACCCTCATAAAATATGGCCTGGTCACAGGTCTGGTTTTTTTTCTATCCGAAAGAAAATGTGTTTGGTTAGGGTTAGCTTGCGTAACCTACATGACTCGCATATACTTCTATAGAATTTATATTTGTATGTAAAACATATTTATGTTAGAGATATACCATATAATCTTCTAATCGTTTTGGTGTGACTCAACAATTTGGATTGTGGAATAGGAGCCTGGATAATGTAAATTTGATTTTCCCTATTCCAGTCTTTCCTCTCAAACTTTTGTAAATGCCTAATTTGGGGAAAGAAAATTACAGATGAAAGAAGCAGTAAGAAGGAGGAGTTTCTTTTGGGAGATTCTACTGGCACACAGAATTTTCCTTTTCCCACACAAATTCTCCTTACACACATCACTATAATTTAAAAATTATATTACTTGTTTCCACACACACCAAAAATCCCCAAATTACCCATCGTTCCATTTCCCTCTTTCTTCCCACACACATCCTCTTCCCTTTTTTCCCACACACCAATCACAACCGGACATCTCCACGTCTTCGGCATCTCGGTCTCTCTGGCATTCCTCCGGCGTTTTTAGTCATTTACACCATCTTATCTTCCAAAGGTAAATGTTTCTCTCCACCATTACTATTTCATTCTTCTTTCTCACTTCTTCTTTACCATTTCATCCACATTAGATTACCCTTTTTTTTTTTTCATGAAAACTTATTATGGGGGACATATTCACATTCAATGTAAGCTTTTACAAACAGTGGTAGTGTTTTTTCACACATTTAGGTTGATTTTAATGTCTCATCGTAGCAGAAATCGTGACTGTTCGGTATTGTACTTCAAAACATACAACATATGTTCAGTACCGTACTTCCGAACATACAATATATGCTTGGTACTGTACATTCGAACTTGTGCATTCGGTTCAGACCTGAAAGACCGTATATATCGAGACTTACAACTAATTCCAAGTGAGAAAAAAATTAAAAAGAGTGGCAAAAATACAAAAAAAATAACAAAGAAATGGAGGAAGATGGAATGAAAGAAGATACCATTTGATAGTTGATTTCTTCCTTCATTGCACTAGAAAGCCTTAGAGACGGAATGAAAGAAAGATCAAGTACAAGAAGAAAGAAAAATGAAGGAGATGGAGGAAGATGAGTTGCCCAAGATCAGAAAATGGAGGAAAATGAGTTGCCAAAACCATTGTGCGAGGGAAGTGGAGAGTATAAGTGGAGGGTGAGATGGGTGGGAGAATGAGATAGGGAAGAATATGAGTTTGTGTGCGAAAAGAGAAAATATGTTTTGTATTTTTGTGGGATAATGGATATTTTGGTCATTTCATAAATTGGTAAAAATATAATAAAAAAATTCCTTATGTGGGAAATTTAAAATTTGTGTGCCAATGGAATGACCCTTTTTTTTCCACTCAAACCAAGATCCAGTTACAATTGTGGTGACTGGTCCTTTTGGTCAAACTTCTCTCTGCAACACTACCAACAAAAAGGAACTGTGTCCCCTGTTGAAATTGATCCTCTAACCCTTTGACTTTGTCAAATCATGAGTTAAGCGAGTGGGGATGCCATAGTGGGCCTAATTATTAAAATCCATATCGTTCAAAATAAACTTCCTTCAAATATATAGAATGGTGAGAAACTTCATATCCATCAGATTTCTCTCTACTGTTGGATTGACAGTTTGAAACAAAGAAGGTAAAAATAATGCACAAGTTTTTTTAATCAGTTTTTTATTGAGCAGCCAATCTGACGTTGGAACTGACTCTGATTAAAGTGAGATTGGGCACAACCTTATACAAGTTACGGAAATTTATTTTAAACGGTTCAGATTTTAGTAAATGGGCTCCATTGCTCTACTTTTTTTAAGTAAGTCATGGTTTGTCTAAGTTCAGAAATCTGAATCCTTGCTTGTCTCGGCGGACGTGCGACAGCAGCACGGGTGTAAACTTTTCCCTCTCTCCGGGTCAGGACGGGTTGAGGCGGGTTGGCCTGCCTTGGGTTTGGGTTGGGATATCTTGACCCTTTTTTTTTTTTAACAGGTGGTGTCCAAATGACAGAAGACAGCTATTGACCTGACCCGTTTGCCACCTAACCAAATAGGTTTTGCACGATTTCATCTCGTAGGAATATTAAAACATCCAAATGACACGACACCAAACACAATCTATAGTGTTGCAAAGGTGGGATTGAGACCGATGATCTGCAAGTATAAACTCAACCTAAACCTTACATATTTATGGATTTGGTTGGATGTTACAACCAAAACCCATAATTACTAGGTTTGCTTCGGACTGGGAGTCCAGATGTGGGTGCAATGAGTCAAGGTTGAGTTTGAGGTCGGGTCAAATTAGCTTGTGGTGGCAAGTACAAACTGAAGAGCCAACTTGTTTATTAATCAACTTGGAATTGTCAAACCCAACCCGAAATTACTAGTTTGGTTATTTGATGCTCGTTTTTTAAAATTCACATTTGATCTTCATTTTTAACCACTATAAATCCTATGTATTTATTCCTAGATATTATAGTGCAAACAAATGGGGCCCCAAAAGCATATAGATTGTTGCAATTGGCCTGCGCCTATAATGATTTAGATCCATCTACTGCATCTAGACCTGAATATTAAGCTCCATAATTGTATAGTCCAAGGTTTGTATCAGCCCAATGAACACCAATCCATATTTGTGTCCAGCATCATAGAACTCTCATTTTAAATTCATCAAACCCCCAAAAGAGGAAAAATAAGAAAAAAGATTCAGGTTAGGAGGGATGGAGGTGGCAAAGGGCCATGCTTGACATAATCAGTTCGGGTTGGGTATAGGTGGAGTTTGATGACCCATCTGTTAAAACGGATCCATCGGGTTCGACCCAAACCAGTAGGCTAGTAAAGCTGATAAAAACTGAGGTAGTGATCAAACCCAGTACAAAACTGCTCAAAGCAAGTATTGACCAGCTATCTAACTAATTGGTCTCATCCTTATTATATTGTTTTTTAACATCAGGATTGAGCCAAGTTAAACCGAATGGCTGAACCAGGTTAGACCAAACCATCCACTTTGGGCGACCATATATCGATCCGAAAAGCCCAGGAGATGGCCACAATAATTGTGTTTGTGAGTAGGCCTGTCAATCAGGCCCTTTGACGAACCCGTATGGCCTAACCTAACCTGCTAGAGCCTGTAAAAATGAGAGCCTTTATCCTTTTTTGAAAGATGCTCGCCACCTAAAACTAAAGTATTGATGTTGTCAACTAGAAAAGTAATTTTAAAGGGGAATAAACCTTAGGAGAGCACTGCATGCCTAAATACCTAGTGGGGCCTACCTGGTGACCTAGGTGGGCCACACAAGAAACGATAGCGACTTTGGCGTGACAAGTATTGCTCTCTTTAATGAAATTCTGTCTTCTTGATGAAATTTTGAATTAGATTAATTTAATCAGGGCTCGATTTTATGCTGCGGGTCAGGTCAACTCGACCCATTTATCCACGGGACGGGGATGGAGATGAGCCGGAAGTTTGACCCATTTAAGAAGAGGGTCACTTTCAGTTTGGGCCATGGTCTCTTGGCTTGCATATAGATGATCTCAACCTTATGCATGTATATGGTTCAGTGCCAATATCACAGGGACCCAGAAAGTTTGAAGATAGATTTACAAAGATCCGGCCTCAGACAATCAAATTCCTCGCCCACACATATCAACGGTCCAGATCAAGCGCTCCTGGCCCACACTCATTTCGCGCGTCACCAACTGTAATTAACGATTGAAAACCGAGTCGACACGCTTTACGTGCATTGCTTTCTCCGATCCGATTCGGCAGACGAAACCAGCGAAGAACGACACTTCTCGACTTCGATTTCTCCTCTCAAAACCCTAATTCCATATCTGGCATTCGAATTCCAATGGAGTTTTCATGGGCATTCGCTCATATCCGCTGGCTCTGTCTCTTTCTCACCATCGCTCGCTCCAAAACCCTAAAGAGAGACGGTAATTTTCTTCACTTTTGAGAAACAGAAGCTGGGGTTTTTGAGCTGCATCTCACTGTTTCAAATCTTAAATCGGGTTTTGAGAGTTGGGGTTTTGTGATTTGGATTGATGGTATCAGTAAAATGACTTGAATTTTGCTATTTTTGCTGCCTTTTGATGTTTTTTTATGATTAAGATTGGGGGTGTCTGGTCACTTAGCTGATTGATTTTTATGGTTGGTGTAGGCGGTAAAAACGACACCTACTTAGATTGAGATGAGATCGGGGTAAACTTCTTAGGACGGGAAATGCTGAACGCCAAGAATCTGAAAAGGAAGGAGAAAGGCTAGAGTCAGAGCCCCTGGCTGCCGTGAGCCGAAGGCACTCCGATGCCTGAGTTAGTTCTGAGAAAACCAAACAGGAGGAGGAAGAGGAGAATCAGACAATGTGGAGCTTTGTGAGTTGTGTATTGCCTACCTCTTATGGGATTGACCCCATGTATATATAAGTGAGTGTTCCTCGTTCATTCTCTCTGTGAGTGGGGGTAGGTGAGGTGAGGTCCCATCGCTCCATATCCTGACTGGCGGCAGCAGATGAAATAGACAACACCCCTCCCTCTCTTTCCACGCCTTCAGCCAGTTGGCGTACAGGGGTGATAAAGCACACCTCTTATCGCCATAAATGAGCGATCCTATCGCCATAAATGACTGCTCATATCTGTCAGGGTGCGCCGTATTTCCAGGAGGAAGGTGGCGGCCCATTCTGACTAGTACTGTGGCCTGGGACCAAGGATGGCCTGGCCGCGGCGCGCCTTTGTACCGAGCTGGCATTATGCCGAGCTGCCGAACTGTGGTGCTGAGCTACGAAGCTATTGACCGAGCTGCCGAGGTGCCAAGGTATTGACCGAGCTACCGAGCTGACGATCTTCTACCACAGAGGCTGAGGAGTTCGGCGAGTTTAGCCGTGATCTTTGTTCAAGTTTGTCATTACGGTGATTTACCCACACAGTTGGTGATGGTTGGATTCAGGAATTAGGGTTTGGTGGCCTTGCATTGTTATTTGTTGCTGTTGTGACAGAAGTTTGAGTGGTGGAATGGAAATGTTATGGTCGATCGGTATCTGTTCTTATATGCTTGAGAATTTGAATTCTGAAGGTTTTTTTTTAGTTGGGTTAGATTGAGATTCGAGTGTGATTGAAGGGTTTTGAAACTCGCAAACATCACGTGGGGCCTACCTTGAGCTTTATAGGTGCATATATATAAATATTTAGCTTTGGACAAATTTTGGTGCCCTTAAATAGATTGTCACGATCATTGGAATGTGCGGATTTTGTAATGCCCCTAATCTATGTTAGAAAAGCTGGGGGCGCTTTCCATCCCACTATGAACTTGTGACTGTCATGCATCAAAGTAGGCTCCATGGAGGGTTCTGTCAATTTGAAATTTGCAAACCGCTCCCAACTGCAATTCGCTTTGAAATCAAGCTTCCACTGCGCCGAATCTTAGTTTTTGGGATTCATTTCAGTTTGGTGCCCTTTCAGTTATTTCACAGCAGCACCAGATGGGAATGGGTGACTCAGATATAGACATCCAACTGGACCGCTGGCACCGTTTTCCAGTTTACTACTTAGATTTTTCTGTTTTTTTAACAAAAAGGAAAAGAGAAGAAATGGCAGGATCCGTGAAAATACATGTAACATAGTTGGATGCCTGCATGCTCTTCATTTGAGTGAAAATTAACTTTTATCTCAGTTAATCATCATATACTACCTTCTGAGATTTAAGAACTCTATATGGTGTCTTAAATTTTCCCCTCGTAGTTTGGTGCAAGAACAGTGAGCAGGCTTTACTATTATTTTTGCCTTCTATTTTGTTCTTTGCTTCAAAAATTCCCAGGGTAACATTTGATTTGTATAACCATGTTGCGACTTGAATTAGTTTTTGAATGTGTCATTGTGAGAATGATTGTATTTGAGTTGATGTTTTTTCAATAATGTCAAATGAAATGAAAAGATAATTGCATAGAACAAAAGTAGCGTAGGTCACATGATTAAAATCTTCTACACAAAGTTAAGATATCCCTTCTGTCAATTTAATTGTTGTCCTCCTTGCTAAAACAAATAACATGTTTGCATTTGAACTATTTTCCTTCTTGATTAGCTTAAGAAATTTTTGGTGAAATCTATTTGTGCAATCTTTTTTGGTTAATTGATATGGCATGAGGAAAACATTTGTAAATTTTAAAAACAAGAGTCTTTCTGGTTATTTCTAATAGGTTCAAGAATTACATTCTAATTTCAGTGAAAGCCTTGAATGAAATAAAGGCATCTATCGGATGGAGAGTGGTCTATGTGTGGATTGGAGAAGATCCTTGTGGAGATGGTGACCTACCACCATGGTCTGGCGTGACATGCTCCAATCAAGGAGATTATAGGGTTGTGACAGAATTGTAAGAAACACATCTTGTTCACCTTAATCACCATGTTTTGTTATATACATGGTAAAGTTTTAGGATATCATTTATTGATGGTGGGTACATTAGAAAAGATTATTTTTTTGCACGATAATGAATTTGCTTTCTGAAAGACTTTGTTGCATCTTAATTAGATTCTTCACTAAGTACAGTACATATCCATGATCATTTGATGTTCTAGCCTTTCTGTCATCATCAAAGTCTAGTCCCAACTATGTTAGGGTCGGCTACGTGAATTTTGTTTTTCCATTCCATTCCATCATGGGCCAAACCCTCAGATTGGTTTCTTCTTTAGATCTAATCTTACTACTTCCATCTATGTCCTCTTTGGCCTACCCCTTCTTTAGTGGGCCACAACTTGCACAAAAAGACTTTTACTCACTGACCTTGTAGCTGGTATGTGTTGGACATTTCCAAACCATGTCAAACGAGTTTCTCTTGATTTACTACCTATTGATGCTACCCCTAAATGTTTGAATGTGCTCATTTCTAATTAATCTTTTCTAGTTTTACCATACGTCCATCTCAGCATTTTCGTCTATGCTACACTCAATCTAGTACATTTGTATTTATACTAAAATTCAGTGACTTATTTCTTTGAATTGGAGACATTTAAATTATATTGAATCATGAATTTGTGTGCTGCTTGTAGAAAGAGTTTTCGTGTTTGACCTTGAGTTCTTATTATTTTGTTATTCTCTTTCAATTGCAGGGAAGTCTATGCAGTATCAATCGTTGGGCCATTTCCTGTTGCTGTTACGAATTTGTTAGATTTGATGAGGCTGTAAGAGCCTTCAGTCTTCTTTAGTTTGTTGACAATATTTAAGAATTGTGGCCCCTTAACTACGATATGCATGTATTAAAATTGTACATTTGGTATATTGCGATAGAGTTTTACTGACAATATTTAAGAATTGTTGGCCCCTTAACTACGACATGCATATATTAAAATTGTACATTTGGTATATTGCCATAGAATTTTATGTTTACTCTTTTGCTACAGAATTGTGCCCTCTTATTCCATTGAACATTTTTTTACTAGCTTTGAAAAAATGGCACCTATCTTAAAGTTGAATATGGACAATGCTATTCATAATCTTTAGAAAATGATTGCTACGTGTAAAACATCATAGATGCTTGTTCCCATCTTGGCCACTACAACAATTTTAGATGTCACGCGACATGAGGTTGATGGAATCAGAAAACCAATAAACTGGTCCTATTAACTGCATTGGGGACAACCAATTATTGTACATTGAGAAAAAAATTATCAACGTAAGTAGAAACTCCAAAAGGTCCATCAGAATCTAATCTAATGTTTTGGGTCCATAAGAATCTTATCTAATAAGGAGTCTATCTATTACAAATCCTTGAGATAATTGTCAAATTACCTGACATATACTAACAAAGATTTCATTAAGTGGGATTACTGCAATTTGGGGATCAAATTGAAGACTCATGCATATTTGTGTATCTTCATAGGTGCGTTGTCATCACTATGGATATGGGCTTATACTTTGTATGCTTTAGTCAAGGTTAATCGTACTCCGGCAACTTTATGCAAGGGCAAAGTAACACAGGATACTAAGGGTAGTGGTTTGCCTGAAGAGAGGGTCTATCACACGAGGACACACCTCAAACAAAACCCACACCAAAATATCATTAGACTTCAACTTTGAGATTCAGTCTCTACAATGCCATATAAATAAGAAAAGGAATTTAGGAGCTGAGATTCCTAATCAACTAGGAAAGTAAGCAAAATTAGAAACTGTCCTAATTACAACTCATTAAATAAAATTAGAAAACTAATGACTAATCAAATAGGGAAATAAGAAACAGATTCCTAAATTTTCTTGTTCCTACACATGAGTCATTGGTCTATCCCATGTCAGGTTCTGTCCTTGTTCCTCTAGATTGGGAAAACATAAGAAGGAGAAGAGCAAGTTTACTGTCAAAATGCCCTCTGGCGTAAGAGATTGTACCAAACTCATCACTATGAAGTTGGGATACTTATGTTTGCAGTTTGATATGGACAATCAGGATACCTGTTTGCTATTGATGCATAAGATGGGTGGGTTTGGTTTGTGTGCTGGAGATGGGGAAGAAACCTACATAAAATCATTTTCAAAGACAATAGTCAAGCAACTTAGAGGAAGTCATTTCCAATTACAATAAAAGGAGATCTTAATGTATAATATTCTCACCTTTGGATGATTTTAATCTTCTTCAATTTACAAAAGGGCTGCTTCTTGAAAAAGGACATCAAGTTGGTGTAGATTTGTCTGCGACTTCTAGTAAGCTTTACATATTTGCAAGATAATGATTTTTTTTATTATCAAATTATGGAAGTTCTGTGTGGAATTTAAGTTATTTCAAATCCATCAAAATATTTTCTCCTCAAAGAAATGCCTAATCTGTTTCAATTTGTCTGAATGGCAGGGATCTCCACAATAACAAGTTAACTGGGCCAATTCCTCCCCAAATTGGACGGTTGAAACGGCTTAGAATACTGTAATTGCTACACATCCGAAAGCTGATTTTCACTTGGAATATGTTGTTTGATCTATTCTTATAACACAGAAGTTAGTGTTGTTTGATTTTCCACTTATAAGTTAAAGCACCTATTTACTATCTGTAACTCTGGCTGTAACTTGTAGCTGAACCTTTTTTTTCTTTTGGAATGTTAACTGTTAATTTTAGAAGAATACCAAGCACAGCTGCACAAGACGAGGACAAGAGACAAACGAGAGGGTATAAGAGCACTATTCCCTACAACCAAAACAAAGGAACAACATACCCACATGAAACTACACCACCACAAACCAAAACAAAGCTGAACCCCACTACATATCATGAAACCAACTATACCTATCAATGCATCGCTGATCATATGGAGATCTATATAGGAGCCCTTTAGATCTCATTTTATTGACAGAAGTATCTTAGATTGTAAATGATTTTTCTGTTCTTCTTGAGTGTTATTGTGTGCTCTTTGTTGTTTAGGTGGTGGCCCTTGCCCCAGTCCTCACCTGCTTTGGGTGATTTTATCTTTTATTTCTTGGTTTGGGTTTTGCTCAAGTCCTTTAGGCAATCTTCTTCCATAATCATTAAAATAGAAGCCTTTGCTTTTTTGGTTGGTAACATCACACAAACCTGCAACCTTGACTAGCTTTTTTTTTTTTGAAGGTTATAATTACTGCCTTCCAATTGTGCCTATCCTGTCAATCCTCCTTCCATTATGCTCACCTTTTTCCTATTGATACATTTCATTAACTAGAAAAATGAAGTCCCAACCTCTAAGATCTTCAACAAGGAGGCTTCTGAAAGGTGATTAGTTAAGAAAAATATCCTTTTTACGAGGAAATATCCTTTTTAAGCATTGACGTTTGTTACTTTCACCTTTTCCTACTGTGATATCAGACTAGTAGAGGATGTAGCAGAAAGTTATGCTACTTATCTCCAGAGAGAACACCTAAAGTGAAACATCTGTATTGCTTTAATTTTCTTCATGCGTAAATACCTATTGTGAGGTTCCTTTTGGGGCTATATTTCCATTTCTAATTCCCACCTAGACTCTACGGGAACTTGTTATTCATTGTAATCTCATTCATATTGTTTCAATTGGGGCTTAATTGTAGCATTGGCTGGATATTCCGGCCTTATAAATTGATTGGTTGACTCACAACAGTGGACAAAAAGGGTAGACAATTATTCCCAATTCCTCTTCTTCTTTTTCTTCTTTCAAAAAGTGATTGTGGTCAATGCTTGCCCTTTATGCCTGTCAGCCAAGGAGTCGGTTTACCACTAATTGCTTAATTGTAGGGTGAATCATGAGATACAGAAATCAGTTCTTAGTTGGGTACTCTGTAAGAACCTTTGTGATCTCTTCTACACTTGGAATCTGGTGGTTGGAATATCAAGGATAAAGATCATGAGGTGAACCTCTTTTCTAGGGTCATTTGGGCCATATGGAATGAGAGGAATCAAATATGTTTTGAAGGCAAATCCTCTTCCATCGCAGATATCATTGATAAGGCGAGATTTATTGTTGCCTCTTGGATCTCCATCCTTCCTGAATTCTGGGGCCTAACTGTCAATCTTATTTTGTTTAATAGTAGGGAGGTGGACATTCCCCAATTTTGATGATTTTTCTGTAGGGCTTCTCTTTTTTGGAGTTTCTTGTGGCTTGGTTTTTGCTTTTGTAGCCTGGATTTCTACTCTTGCTGTTGGATAGAGTAGTGGTCTTTCGGTTTTGGGTTTTCCACATTTGCTTGTCAATATTTTGCTCTTGTACTGCTAAGCTTTCAATTAATTTAAGTTACCATTCAAGAAAGTAAAAAGAATAAAATTTCATCCTCTTCTCTCCATAACTGTGATGAGCTACATATAATTTTTTTTAAAGTCCAAATTGCTGTGTGTGTAATACCGGTTATGTCTAAGTTCTGTTACTGAGAGAACATGATGTAATGAAATCGTGTTTTAGATTATTATTGATATTTCTTTTCTCTTATTTATTATTCTGCATTTAGAAACTTGAGGTGGAATAAGCTACAGGATGCAATTCCTCCTGAAATTGGTGAACTAAAGAGGCTAACAAATTTGTGAGTGATTCAAACATTATTTCTTCCTTAAGGATATTTAATTATACTATGCTAATCAAAATCCTCGTATAACAAAATATTAATCATCTTCAGTGACCAGTTACTCGAACTTTTTTCCAGGCACCTGAGTTTCAATAGTGTTTAAGGGGAAATCCCTAAAGAGATTGCAAATCTACTGGAGCTTAGTTATCTCTATCTTCATCAGAACCGGCTTACTGGGCGGATTCCTCCTGAATTGGGAAATCTCCCATACCTGCGTCACTTGTATTCACTGTTTCTCTGATCTGCATTACTTATTTGACTATGTATTTTTGTATCTTATCTTTGATTTTCTCAGTTTTATAATTTTAGGCAGCTTTTAGACTTTTTGCTTTTTGGAAATGAGGCTTCATGTTCTTTTTAATCTGTTGGATCTTCTTAGGGGATGTAGGTAACAACCATTTGGTGGGAACCTTAAGGGAGTTCATCCGTTTTGAGGGTAGCTTTCCAGCTCTGCGCAACCTGTAAGTGGATGTTAATGTCAACCATACAATGGTGGTTTTCTCTGTCAGCTATACACACTGCCATGTAATAAGAGTATAACTATATCTTCTGTGAATGCTGATGTCAGATACATTCAAAATTATAGTGTGAGAAATATTCTGGGAAATTTCATAAGATATCCTCCATAATTTTTCTGTGTTTTCTCCAATATTTATTCATTTTTTTCATAAAACTTTATTCATTTTATTTCCATTGCATTTTTTCTATATTCGGATCTGTTTTGTTTGGGTCTATGGCTTTTTAGAGGCAATGTAGTACTCTACCTACATGGATTTCAGGAAGTGGTATAAGGAAATGATGATGATGATGGTGACGACTAGTAGGAGTGTCAATAGCGGTAAGTACTGTACACACAATAGTTGTTTATAGGACTTTATTCATTTTTGGGCCAAACTAGTAATAATCTCTGATAGTTGGATCTTGATGTGGATAACAATTTACTTGGATTCAGGTCCTATGGCGTCCAAAGTCCCAACTCCAAACCCATTACTAAGGTCTAAAGGGAAAAATTGTAAACTTGAATATATGGAGGGTACAACTTGCAAGTCTAATATATACTTAAACATAATCTCACTCCCCTTATCTTGCTCTAACCCTTACGAGTTGCCGGTCACTAGTCACTACTAACGAAATTGAACTAATTGTCCAAGGTAATCCTACTGTTCTCTTATATAAGCAAAAGGCGGGACATCTACCATTGTTCAATAAGTGAAGAGCAGTAAGATATTGTCCTTGAGCAGTCTTGAAGTTGGGTTGGGGGTGGGGAAGGGAAGGCCAGATTTGTGGGCAGATCTCATGGATTAGGAAAGTTTCTTTTGGTAGTCATGGATGGTGAGTGGTTTTTCACTTTAGGAAGATGCTACAGGCAAAGGCCTTCCTAAGGTTAGGAGGTCTTTTGGGAAGGCGAGAAGAAAGAAGAAGCTTGAAAGATGGATGCCTAGCAAGAAAAAGTAGGCATGAGGAGTTCCACCCAGTGATTGAACAGGTTTGCACTCAGAGCAGTTGAACTGGAGATCAAATTGGAAAAAAGAACTCACCCCAATTTGGTGCTCATCCAACTGTTACCATTTGATTGAATACCCAAAACTTCGAAGCATATAAAGCCATTAAACTTTTGGTGGCCAAAGATCTAAGGACTAGGATGATGTGATGGTTTTTTTTTTCTTCTTTTTGATGCATAGCCTCCAACCTCCCATGTTGTCATGCATCTTGGTGAGCTCTCTCTCTCTCTCTCTCTCTCTCCCTCCCCTGCTTGATACTTTATTTGATGAAGGTTTGCAACTCTTTGATCAGGTCTGGATCTGGATCCAGGTGCCACCCAACTTGATCAGGTTTTCATTTTGGCCCTGTAGAGTGGGATCCAAGTCAGATCCGGGTCCAACACCTATTAAATCTCTTTGGATCTGGAGACACCTAGGAGGCTAGGACCAAGCCAATTAACAGCCCTATGAACTAGTATTATTTTTAATGATGTTGACTAATATTGTATTCTATCATGCGTGTATGCTAAAAGTGGTGTACTGCTTATTATTATGATAGCCATAAACTATATGAAACATTTCACTTATGCCTTCTTTTTTTATATGAATTAGAAGGTGCAACCCAACTTTTACTTCCAAGTGATCAACTCATAATTTGGATGTCTAGGTACTTAAATAACAATTTCTTTACTGGAGGGATACCATCTCAGCTTGCAAACTTAACAAATTTAGAGATAGTGTAAGTATTCTGGACCACTTATTGTTGCTTTATATTCATTTCCCTTAACGATATTTTCACTATTTTGTGAAATATCTGAAGGTTAGTTGATGTTTTGGTTATATGGATACCTATCCTACAACAAGATGTCAGGGACAATCCCATCAGATCTTGCCCTTATTCCTATATTGACTTATCTGTGAGTCTTAATATTTACCCTTAAACTCAAAGTTCAATAGAATTTCTGTTTACTACTGATTTCTTGTTCTATTCACTTCTTTTTCACCATTTTCCATGATGGTTTGCGTGTTTCTATTGATAAAAGGTCTGTCACTATTGATGAGAGAAGTAAATAAAAGTAGAAAAGAAAAGGGGTAAAAAACAGTTAACACTTGTGGACTGCTGTTTCTCTTACTATCATGACTTATCCTTCTATGCAATTTCAGGTACTTGGATCACAATCTTTTTACTGGGAGGATTCCAGATGCACTCTATAAACACCCATTCTTGAAAGAAATGTGGTTTCTCATATTTTTTACTGTTGCTAAATTTTTTTCTTATATAAAAGTTTAGTAGGAGCTACAATTCCTAACCTGACCTGAACTCATTCCTGTAATTCTGGGTATGAGGATGCAGGTATATCGAAAGCAACCAGTTCAAGTCAGGCGTCAACCCCAAAGGCGCCCACAAGGTGATTGAAATTGCAGATTCGGAGTTCTTATTTTAGTACACAGACACTGCCTTTTTTTTTTCTTTTTTTTTCTTTCAATATGTTTGTAAAGCTTTAATATCTGTACCTCTTCCCTTTGCAAAGCTTCTGAGGACTTATATTCAGATTTTTTTTTACATGTATATATATTAGTGATGCGTATTTAACCCCTGGTACAAAAGTAGAAATAAAACTTTGTTTGAATTCTGACCTGAAATGGCTAGCCCATTTGCATACTTTCTGTTGAATTCCTAGATAGAGAGGATTTTATGGGAGAGTACTAAAGAGGTGAGAAGTGGATTATCCCTGATTTCATTGATTCCGGTGTCTTGCCTGTAATCTTATTTTTAATTGCCTATTTGTCATCTACCGATTTTATTGTTGGTAAGTATGTTATCTAATCTATCATAGTAAAACAATGATGAACTCTCTAGATGAGGAGCATCCAATCTTATTGGGCCGCCATCAAGCCCTTTTGTACCAGATGTTAAGGAAAGCTTGATTGCCTAGTAGGGGATGCCACAATCAGTGGACCTGTATATGACAAAGCATCTTTGTAATCACTAATCATGCTATGATGGCTCTATGGTTTGATTAGATAGCTAGTACTAACACCGAACTGCATGTTTGACCATCTTTCTCAAATCCCAAAAATATATAATTAATAATCAAATAGGATTGACCATATTAAGGATCCATCAAAAGTAACCAACTTTAATTGGGTAATTTCAACCTTTTTGCCCATTGGCCCCAGTAATGTTTGGCCCATTTCTATTATGGAGAGAACATTTCCATAGACAGTCTTCTAGTTCTCTCCCTTATGGGTCTCTGTTTGGATCTTTGTAGAGGGGCCATGAGTTTTGCCATGGTGGGATCCATCATCCATCACAGACAAAGACTTGGTAGACCAATCATTCTTGTACTACCATATTATGAGAATAGACTGAATAAGGTTTCAATCCGGGTGTACGGCCCAATATTATTTCTTTGATGTCTACGTATCATCAATATCTAAAAAACAGGACCAGGCATCAAACCAGGTGTGAACCAAAGCATGGTCCTAACCAATTCCAGATTTTGATTTGAAACATATTTGAATCCTAAGTGGGAGGGATCTGGGTACCCCTTTCTTCAACTGGGGGACTTGAGGATCTGCTATAGGACCAACCAATTCCATATTTATCTATTTATTTATTTATTTTGATAAGTAGGTATCTCTAGCCCAGCCTAGCCTAGGAGCCTTTTGGCCCTGAGCCCGAGGTGCCAATTACATATTTTGATTATGCGAACATGAGTAGATTTAGACACATCAAACCAAACCACCCAGAGCCACAAAGATGAAAATGCCATCACCACAAGTTGAGTAATTTTTTATATATATAAAGAAAGAAATCAAATCCTTGAATCATTTGGTAGTATTGATATGTTCTCTAGAATTCACGAATCAGTAGAAGAAAGCCAAAACATAGTTCAGTATCATAACAAGGAAAGCTGGCTGACAACCAGCGTTCAAATCCATGGGTGGTCGCTGAAATCAGCAGATGTCTACTACTTCCCAAGCAAACGACGCCCACGCTGATTAGCACCTTTCACTCTGAAGTTCAGCTCATCCACATCATCATGGAGATGATCCAGAGATTTGTTCTGCCTGCACAATTACCCGAACAAGAACATGTTTCCCATAATGCGATAGGAAGGAAATAAATGAAAAGATATAAATCAGCTCATATCATGCAAATAAAGCAACTCACCTTCCTATCTCGGATCCCATATCAAGAGCCATGTCCTTCAGCTCCTCCAACACATTACTTAAATCTGAAAGAGCATCGTCTTGCTTGTTTTTCTCAACCTGTTTAAAAGATCAAAAGGGAAATAAGCAACCAGATATAATAGGATGGAGACTGCAACAGCATAAGAAACAGACATTTTTCTATAATTCATCCATAAGTGACTACAAACCCCAACATAGTTGGGACAAGGCTTTGATAATGATGATGATGATCCAATAAGTGACTACAAACCCTAATATAGTTGGGACAAGGCTTTGATAATGATGATGATGATCCAATAAGTGACTACAAAACGGACCTCGACTTTCTGAAGGGCTGTTGAAGATTCAGAATTGTATTGTCGAGGATTTGATCGACCTTTAGGGCTCTGTACAAGTCCCAACCTCTCCCTCTGCTCCAGGTGATTGCCTCTTCTTTTAAATGAATCATCTGTTAATAAAACAGCCAAATCATATCACAAAGATTTTCTCTGATGGATACCAAAGAAATTTTATTCAAGGCCTAAAATATAGATGGATATCGTTATCTCACTACAAAAGCCTGATAAACCTTTCCTTAATGAACAAATATATACAAACATCAATCAGGTGCAATGGCCCACAAGGAGTTCATTTTAGGCTAACCTCTTGTTATCACAGGCCCAGTGATTGCACGAGTTTTCTTTGGCTTCCAGGTCTTAGAGAACATACCCCCAAGAGTTCCCAAAAGCTTCTCACCCTGAAAAACAAGGTTAAATTATCAGGAATTAATATTCCACTTTGTAAACAATATAGCCCACTTGATTTAGAAATGCTGATACAAGAAAATTGCAATTAGGATCAATGTACACAATACAAACATGATTAGAAGAAAATGTTTTGCCAATAGGGGTAGCATCAATAGGGGATAAAATTAGAGAAACCTGTTTGAGATGATTTGGGCATGTCTAACGCAGGCAAGCATCAACGGTGATAAGAAAAAGTTTGGCTCTGCAAGTTCCACCAAGGGGAAGGGGTGGGCCGAAGAGGACGTGGGTGGATGTAGTAAAAATAGATTTGAAGGGCAACTCATCTGAAGAATTGGCTCATGATAGATTGGAATGGAGAAACATAATTCATGTAGCCGACCACAACATAGAAATTATACAAGACATGCATGATGGACAGTAACAAGTTTGAGAACCAAGTGATAAGATCACGTTCCCAATCTAAGTTAGATTAAAGCACACCAATGATGGTTTCCTATACATGCATGATGGTGTTCACTTTGAGTTCCTATTTATTTGCCTTAATTATGGATGCTTTAATGGCAGAGATCCAAGATGTAGTTCCTTGGTGTATTTTGGTACTTACAAGTAAAACATAGAAGCAAACAAACGAAATGCTAGAACTTTGTAGACGCTATAAAAGATTTAGAGTCAAACAGGTTGAAAATTAGCAGATAGAAAATGGAATATAAAGACTGCAAGTTTAGAGGATCCAAAGCGTAAGAAAAATGTTAAAATACTCAATGCCACAGTATGATAAATTTTGGTAGCTAGGAGCAACTATTGAGCAAAACCGGATTTGAATTAGATGTAGCAAATATGAACAGTATTGGGTAAGAAGTGGAGATAAATAATTGAGTAGATTACTATGCGATCATTGAATGCCACTTTGATTCAAGATGCATTTTTACAAGATGAATGTTAGATCTGCTATGGTATCTGGAGCATGAGTAGATTATTAGGCAACAAAAAAAGGAGCATAAGTGAAAGTAAATATTAAAGAGAATGCACATGCTAAAAGGACTACGCAGAGTTTCTGGAAAGAATAGAACTGAGAATCAACACATAAGAAAAAAAAAAAAACACTCACAGGCATCTCCAATAAAAGAGAAAATCACTAAATGTCACTTAAAATGGTATAGACATGTATATCTAAGACCAGGTACAACTCTATAAGACTAATTGAGGGATTACATGTTAGACAAAGACAACCCCAATTGGTTGGAGAGAGAGAGAGAGAGAGAGAGAGAGAGAGAGAGAGAGAGAGAGGGAGGGAGGGAGGGAGGGAGGGAGGGAGGGAGGGAGGGAGGGAGAGGGAGGGAGAGAGAGAGAGAGCAGTTCACAATAGCTACAAAAATATAGAGAATAAATTCCATTAAATACGATTAAACAAGAGCAGTGTAGGTAATCCCTAAAACACAAAATCAAAACAATAAGCTACAACATTTCTAAAAAGTCATGCAAATACATATCTAGTGTGACAACTTTTCAAAACATCAAGTGTCACTGTACAGTACATGAATTCTCAACATCCCATTATTTTTTTCTTCATCATGAGATCAACAGAAAAAAGGAGATTTGTTTGATTTTGATTTGGAGCAAAATACTACCTAATCAGGAAACAACACATGCAAAAAAAATAAAATGAGTGTAGAAGAGATGGGATATCTAGATGGATGTGTGGTAAAAATAGCAAATACAAAATCTGAAATGAGCGCATTCGGGAGAATTTAGGAGAAGCATTAGTAGGTGATAGATTAAGAGAGGCTCGTTTAAGATGATTTGGACATGTCCAATGCAAGCAAGCAACAAGGACAGTGAGGATTTTTTTTTTTTTTTCCCCTTAATGTAGGTTTATTGCCACTCAAGGAAAAGGGCTAGGCTGAAAAGGGCGCAAATGGAAGTAGTATGAATAGATATTTAGAAGTGCAACCTAGCTGAAATTTGGCCCAAAATAGACTTGAATGGGTAGGCTATGATGACAATGATGATGATGGGTAAAACACATATCATAAGATTCTGAATAAAGAAACAAAGGCATTACCCTACTGAGATCAAGATCAATGTCAGCCGCAGTCACATGGGTCCTCGTAATTTGCTCTCCCTGCTGGTGCAAGTTGATCAGAGTCTTTGTAGCATCTTCTCTAATCTCTTCAGCAATCTTCAGGCAGCCGTTGACGGTCTTTGTGGTTTCCTCAGCCTTGTAAACAGCATAACCCTCAAGCTCCTGAACACTCTGGTTATCTAGACCACCCGAGTCGCGAAAATCATTCTTGTATTGATTCTTTGCAGCAAAAGCAGCTGAATACGAGGAAGATGAAGAATAAGAAGCCCCTCGTTCCTCATCTTCATTGTAACTTGGAGTAGCCATAGCATATGATTTACTGGTTACTGAGGCAGACAATGCCCTTGATTGTTTCGAGGTTGGTTTCTGTTCAGTTTCGGAGTCAGAATCAAATGGGTTTGAAGGCCGATGCTTAGAAACCTTGCTTGAAGCCGCTTTCGTTTTCTGTTCAGATTCGGTGTCGGAATCGAATGGGTTTGACTTTGAAGACTGATGCTTAGAAACCTTGCTTGAAGCCGCTTTCGTTTTCTGTTCAGATTCGGTGTTGGAATCAAATGGGTTTGGCTTTGAAGACCGATGCTTAAAAACCTTGCTTAAAGCCGCTTTTGTCATTTTAGCTTCAGAAATATAATTAGGAAGAGAAGGCTGATAAAACCAACAAGAAAATCCACCAATATGGAGTCAGAAACAATGCAGCAATTCAACCAGATATCTAATAACCAAAATAAAAAAGAAGACAGTTATGACTTATGAGACTTCATTAATAAAAAAATTCCCAGAATCAACAAAGCATCAAGAGAAATGAAAACTAACAATAGCTTAATTATATGACCCAGATGCATCAAGATGTCAACATAATCTCAATGAATCAATTCATAAAAGTGTTCAACAGTTGAATGATACAGAAGTTGATCTGATTTAGCCCTTGTGAGTTGTAATGTCGAGGGCTCCATCCCAGACTGGAAGGTTGTAGCGGTACAACCATTTGGACTTTTCCATTACTGGCCATTGGTCAAAGGGCAGTATCTATCAGTCTAGACGTTTTCGGCTACATCCATCATCAGGGGCAAGGAGTCCCATCAGATCAACAGTTTTGAATGATAGAACTATGGAAACCACTACATGGGTACATGGGTTAATGAGAACATCAAACAGGTTTTCAGGGAACAGCAACAATCAATCAAACAGAAACATAGAACAGAGAATTAAAGATCAAATCAGAGGTTGGAACTTAAATCCCATCAGAATAAATTAAGGTGAGAAGTAGAAACCAACAAACATTTCATGAAGATGTAAACAATAATGCAAAAAAAGGTAAAAATTCAAGGCAGAGACTACAATAACCATTTTTATTGGAATACCCAAAACAAAAGCAATAACAAGAACATGACTTTCTTTTGAAAACTGAGAAAAAGAAGAAGAAAGAAACTGATGGAATAACTGCAGAAATCAAACCCCACAGAGAAAAACCAAGAAAGAGATTTTCTGAAAGAACAGAAATCCAAACAGCACAAATCACCAATAAAGGAGAAACAAACTTAAAATAAGGCGATAAGTAAAACCCAGAAAGAAACCCCCAAAAAATGAAAGATGAGAAAGAGGGAATTTCAAATTCAAAAGGGTCTGATTGTCACGAGATAGATCACCAAACACAAACAAAATCATGGGTTTTCTTAACTGAAAAATCTAGAACTGATGAAAACCCAAAAGCAAAAGAAGAAAAAACCAGATTGTAATATACAAAAACATAAAAAGAAACAAGGAACCACCTGAAAACCCCAGAAATCAACATGAAAAGGGATTATAGTGAAAACCCAGAACGCATAGAAGAACCCAAACAGAAAAAAAAGGGTAGAAAAGAGTACCTGAATTCAATCGATCCACTGATAGAAAATTGTATGGAGAAAGAGAGAGATTAGGATTAAAGAGATATGATTGCTTTTCTGAGAGGCTATATAATGAGAATCAAAGAGCAGACACGGAAAAGTCAGGGATATGGGAGGGAGGAGGAGAGAGTCGTCTCACTCGTATTCTCCCTTTGAACAAATCAAAGAAACAGAGGACGGGACCGTTTGGAGCCTTTTCTTGGAAGTATCAGAGGGACTGGGCCTACGGGTGTTAACTGGGCCGTGCCGGTTCAAGCCCAGGTCAGCTGGGGTCGGCCCGGCATGACACCGCTTAGGCCGTGCCGCCACGGGCCGGCCCTTATACCTGTTTTAGTTTTTTTAATTTGTTTTATATAAATTAAAAGAGACGACTTTACGGATTTTTAGGACATGTTGCTTTATCGAAATTTATTATAAGAATTTGAGATATTAGAAATTTTTGGATATGATGTAATATATTTCTCCTTGCATTTGAAATGTTATGTTATTTTCATCAGAATTTCAAATTCTAACATCCTAAAAAGTCTCAGGTGATCTTCTGAATTTCCTGAAATCCCACTCTTTTAATACATTTTATTGGAGTTTCAACAGCTGAAAATATGGTAAAGAAATAGGCCCTGGATTCTTAACTTGAAATAAAGTTGAATTTATTAAAATAAATGCACAAATATGGATACTGGTTTATAAATGAAAATAAAATCATTAGTTATTTTAAGTTTTATATTTTATTTATATAAAAAATAAGACTTCCATGCAAATAATTATCTCTAGTTGTGAGTATTTTAAGCTTTCATTCAACTCTAATTAAAAACCAATGCTCTCATCATGTTTTTGATCTCTACTTCAATAAGAATCCTTGTTTGGGTAACAATTAACAAGACATTTGATATAAAATTACACAACCAATAGTTTGGATCCTTGAGGGCCCAAAGCGATTTAAAGTATTCCGGTGGAAGTCCACACCTCATTTATTAAGAATTTAATTCATTCATAATAAATGTCCTCTTTTTGAAATATGCTGAATTCTCCAAAGAGCTTTTTGTATATACCCATCTTAAGGTTTGTAGGATTTGTAAATAGGCCCTGAGATTTTAGTATTTACAAATAGGCCCCTACATTATCATTTTAATAATTTTTGTGTCCCCGCAATCAATAGTCTTCTAACCACGATAAGTTTTTGGAGAGAAATGAAACTTTTGTCAATCTCTTATCTTTATATGCATAATTTAAAAAGCTTGGACTCAATTTTTTTTAACAAAGCACGTAACGTTAACAATTGTACTTAGTGTGAGAGAATAACCTTACATAAATTCCTTTTTTTTTTATTATTAATACATGACTCATTTTATTAAATCCAATCACGACAACAATCAATACATGTACTTATAACTGATTATGATTTATCCAATCCATACACGACCCACCATTTGATTGATGAAAGTTTAAAAATACATGATTATGCTTCATGTTTAGGGGTATAAAAGAAATATTGGGGGAACGAGAAAATGAAAAAAAATAAATATATATATATATATATTTAGAATTTACGAGAGGGTGGTGTTTGGCTCTATGTAAAAGAAATATTGGAGGAAAGGAAGAAATGTGAAAAAACATATTAATTTTTAGCATTTGCTGGGGGAGGAGGGAATTTTAAATTTTTCTCAGATATGGGTTGGGTATTCAGTGGCCAAGCATTTGTACCAATGTCCACTCCTAGTCATGTGCATGAGAGAATTATTGAGAGAAACCATTGGGACTTAAAATAAAATAATGGATGTAAGGGTAAAGTTGTCATTTATTTAAAAATCCAACAAAAATCTTACGGTGACTTATTAGGAATATTGATTTTAGGGACATGAAAGGCATTAAAAAGAAAAGGTAGGAGCCTATTTACAAATACTAAAACCTCAGGGGCCTATTTACAAATCCTACAAACCTTAGGGGAGTTATATACAAAAAGCTCTTCTCCAAAATCTATCCCTCTAGTGGTTTCGAAAATATTCAAGGACAATCCAAAATTTATGTTTTGAATTCTCTAAATTTCAAATGCATTCAAACGGAGAAAATATCAAATTAAAGCTCACTTCTAATGAACTGACATGTGCATGAAAATCTCTTAACACTTCAATTCTTGTCAAAAATATACTAGTGCAACATGCCAGCGCCCAATGTAGGTCATGGTAAAAAATAATTATCTTTTTAAATAGATATATTTATAAATATTAAATGAATTATAAATGAACATTATCATAAAATTCATAACAAAAATACAATAAAAATTGAACTTAAAAAACCAAAGGTTTAAAGGAAAGAATAAGTAAAATGATCCTATCAATTGATCTAGGTTTAGGACCCAAATTTGATTATATATGTGCTTGGGCACAAATTTAGTATCAATTTCAAAATTAAATGCAGAGTCTGAAATCAGTTGGCTTCCATAATGGGCCCCACAAATTGATCATATAAAATATTGAAAGGAAAATAAGGAGAGAAAAAGTAGCAAAATATAGTCCTTTGGCTATGAAAAGTGTTCTCCCATAAATTGTGAGATTAGAAAGAAAAAAAAATGGATTTCACAATAGGGTCCACAAATTGTTCAAACTTGGAATAAAAAATGGCTTTGACAGTGGGTCCCACAGATTGATGAAAAACAGTAAAAATGAAGTCCAATGTGATCTATAAGTGGACCCCAACTTTATGTAGCTTGGATCTGACATGAGGGCCCCATAATACCCGCCTATCATAAAACTCAACGATGGAGCTCATTAATGAATGAAGTAAAAAGAAAGAATAGCAATAAAAAACCTTGCAGGAGATCCACCAGCAGGGCCCACCTCTCAAACCGAAACTGGTCCAATGAGCAGTGAGCTGACTAATGATAAAAAAAGGGAAATATTCAATTTGGGGGTCGGTTTTTAACTTACTAAAGTCAAATGTTCAGTGCGCCCATGGATGATAAAAGGGAAAAAACGAAAAGGTGTAGAAGACATGCATATATGTGTGTTTTAATGTAGCATCCTTTCCCTCCCAAAAAATAAATAATGTAGCCTCCTTTGGGAAGATAGAGTCTCATTGGTAAGAGTGTCTCAATGAGAGAGAGGTTTTAATGAGACATAATAGATAGGAAAGTGATTTCCATTGTGAGATATTAGGAAAATTCAAACTTAAGAGAGGACTAGCACAACAATATGTGCTTAGAACGGTTTTTCCATGCATTAAAAATTAAATATTCATACATAAAAAAGGTCTTGTGGAATAACTCTATCCGTTGAGCAAGCGATTGATCAAGTGGAATAAATGGAAATAGAAAAATGGGGAAGAAAGGGAGTAGAAGAGATGGGGTAGAACAAGAGATTTTACAAAAAAAGGAAGAAATAGAAAAGTGGAGAGTAGTGGGTGGATTGATGAGATAAAATATGAGAAGGTAATTACAAGGAGAGGGTTGCGAAATATTTTAACAAATAGGGGTATGTGTCGGTCAAAGTTGCAACTAATAGTCAAAATTAAAACCAAAACCCTTGGCGTTAATATATTATAATTACAAGAGGTTTGTTGGAGAGTATTGGAGACTTCTTGAAATTGGAGCACGTCACTCGTAAAGAGGCTACTGCTGTATTATATATAATACCTCCAAACAAATAGGCTTTAAGGTTTTTATTTATTTATTTATTTATTCTTATTTATTTATTTTTTTTGCAATCAGTTATACATGTAAATGATCCCCATGCATAATGATTATGTATGACTTCACTATATTTGTTTGCGGTCATTTACGCATGTGATGCATAAATGGGATGTAAAAAAAAAGTGTGTAAATAAGACCATTTACACATATGAATAAGTGTGAAAATCACTTTCACACCTTCTTCAAAAAGGCACTAATATTACATTCTCTTACATGGTGGTTGCATTCTTGTGGTTCCCATCAACCACATTTACCTTTTCTCATTCCTATGAACCCCATACATGTAATCTACACCGTTCATTTTTGTTTGCCTAACTAATAAACCCCAACACCTGGAAGCTGATTTTCTTTAAATCCAATCGTTAAAGGCTTATTTGATTGCAAGGATTACAAATACCAGGTGTCAGGTATATTCTAAGTAAGACAAAAATGCTTCCTTTTTCAAAGTTTATGGCAAATTTCACATTCTCGTCATTCCAACTCCTAGTATTTTTGAGATTTGGAATCACATGCTAAGATTTTAAATTCATGTCATCAGTGGTGCCAGTCAACAAACATAAATTTTAGGATTCTAAACTATTAATCAGGCCCCTCATCAAATTGAAATTTTTTGTGGAGCCTGAAGTCATCTTCTCACCATGACCTCACCATAAAAATTTACATTTTTTCTTCAATTAAAGAAGATCCAACATCATACTTTGATGAGAAATGAACCCTAATATAACTAGGCTCATCTGAATCATGGCTTCCTCTAAAATGGTGGGAAAGGAGATCTGATGAGCTATCAGCATTTTACTCACTAAATATATGATGCACTTCCAACTTGATCCAAACTCTTCATCATATTAGATTGACCTTATCTAATCACCTCAATAACATAATTATTGGAGGAGTTTTGAAAGGAAAACATACTGGCTTTTGGAGAGGAACTCAGTCTAACAATTTTAATGTGTAAACTAAAAGGCCTCCAATTGGAAGCTATAAGATCATCTAGTAAAAGTGACCTTGGGCATGTGGCCGGTCTGATATAATTCAAGTAATGAAGTGGGTGTGACATTGGCAAATATGGGAGCAGGTGGGGCAATGAAGAGTGTGGAATACCAATGACTAGTATTGTTGGGCAAGTAGCAACTGCTGGTGGATGCTGACCTATATAATGATAACTGACATTTAGCCACATATGGAGGAATAGAATGGTCCCCTAATACCAGAGTGATCTAAATTGATAAAATGGGTTACAATTGAAGATGACTACAATTGTAATTCATTTCCAAATTAGGGTTTGGGGATTTCATATGCGAGGACCCGAATACCAGACACCACCACCGTATATATTATGTAAGTGTATAAAGTATAGCGACCCTCTCCTGAGTAGAGTACGTCTGTCACAACTTGCGCGAGAGAGATTTCTAAGTTACTTGTGGGACCCACTTAAATGCATGACAGCTATAATAGGATAATTTGATGGAAAGGACTCACTATATGGATATGATTTTGGGCAAAAATCATCTTGATTAGATCATCAAAACTATTAATTTAAGAAACTTAAAAGATTAAACCGGTTTTTAAGTTACACTTTTATTAGATTAAATTCAATGGTGAATGTAATTCTGATAGTGTTAAAATAAGATGAGTGTCAATTCAGCGTCATTATTTGGATTGGAGTTTTTTTTTTCAGATTAGTCACGAAGGGTCCCATCATGAGAGGATTTTTTCAATATCTTGTTGGAATTTAAGTATTTGGGTCACAATTTGGACCTTGGTTTAGGCCTGTAATTTGGTCTGCATTTGGGCTTGGGTCACCGTCTAAGTAATTCAATCAGGTTGGGTTGGACGGTCGGACTAGACCAAGCCCAAGCCATTTCGTCTGTACCCACCCACAACAAACCATTACACCTGCTCTTCTCATAGATAAGTTGTGCACTAGGTTTGTTGAACAGCGCCTGAATCCTCAGATGGTGGGTTTGATTTTGAACAGATAGATCGGCTTTCATAATCTTTTGATTCCTTTCAATCAAAACGCCCTTGGCTGGGTTACAAAAGAAATCTCAAAACCATGATCCTTTTGAGTCTTGAAAATCCTCTAATTGGCCGCTAGGGTCATTTCCTTGACCATCAATCCCAGGCCATAGCCGATGAAGGGTTTAAGTCTTTGCTCATCCTTGCATGTACTTGTATTTGGAGCATAAATGTCCTACGATGGCCATATCATGACTTTAATTTGTCAAAGTCATTCTTGTACCAAAAGGCTGTACAAGTTGGAAAGACAAAATGCAAACTCTCTTTTTCATAAGCCACATCAGTTGGGTTGGGGCCTTAGCTTAAAGCAAATCCCACGCTAAGATAATACTCGCCATACTAGCCCAATAATCCGTTCTCAGCACGCTAAATAAATAATTACATATTAAAAAAAATTACCTCTTTTCATAGGACAAATTGGATAAAATAAAAATAGAGAAATTGGAGCAAAAAGGGTATAGTTACATAGGAACAACCAAAACATGAGTAGTTTGATAGAAAAATGAGTGGGTAGTTGCATGAGTAGTTACATAAATGTCGGTCAAAATTTAAACCAAAACCTCCTAGCTTAATATATTATAATGGTGTGTTCAAACTCTACTACACTATTTTTCATGCATTTATATATTTTAAAAGTATTACACTTTAAATTTGACTTGACCTCAATATAAAAAGAGGCCGGTTTGGCAGGGGGCAAAGTAAAATTCCAGCAAATTTCATTTCAGGGGACGCTGCATCATGATTGAGTTGGAATGAAGGTAAGGTGAGCTCCACGTATATAAAATGGATGGTAAGAGTGAAACCCAAGACAACCATTGCTCATTCCACCTATCAAGGGCGTTAATAGAACCGCTCCTTAAGGAGTAGCAGTTCTCATCTGGCTCTCCAGGTTTGAATCCTGAGTACGCCACCTTTTTCCGCGCGTGCAGGCTTTTCTTCCCACTTGTTTGGGCTTTTTTTCCGCATGTGCGGGTTTCTTTTCCACTTGTATGGATTGTCTTTCCGTGTGCGGGGGAGGGCTCTCACTTGGGTCTTAGCCACCCTTGCTGGGTTAAAAACAGAAAGAAAAAAGGGCCTTGATTCTTTTGTCTCAATTCCGAGTCCTCCCTTCTTTATTTAACCCCTCCTTATTTTATACAGTTTGTCGACCTTTGACAAATCTAAGCCATACGAGCTTGCCTATATGAATAGAAGTCACCCAAATTAATGATCTGGTTATTGATCATGTTGAATTAAATCACAGAAATCAAACCACTTAAGAATTATTTAATTTTGAGACTTCAAAATAGAGGGTTAGGATTATCTGATCAAAGTGATATATCTAATTCACCCCTTATTCTTCAATTCCCTAGAAAAACTGCCTACTCTCTCGAAATATATGCATTGATCGACCTCTCTGACGCCCTTCTTATGCAATGAAAGCAAAAGAAACTTCAAGGAAGTTTCCCCATTTAAGTTCCATGGCTTATAAAGAAAAGATGGTCAATTTCTAACGCATCTTTCCTTGTAAATTTGTCAACGAGGATAACTCCTGTTTGGTCTAACCTCAATGGCAAGCCTTTGAGCAAGTCATGCTATCCTTCAACAAAAATGCCTAGTTCTAGAAACTAACAACAAACAAGAGAGACTTTTGGGGTTTTATTGAATTGAAAATTTAAGGGCAATAGAAGAATCACAATACCCATTCATCGTGTTTAGAAGGCCCAAAACCCACCCTCTGATTCTTCACAAATTTTTATATTTTTGAAAAAATTGCCAGACCATTGGATCACGCTTTCTAGACTTCTGCTGGCCTCGTTTAAATCTGAACAATTAATCATAAACAGGACTCAATTTCTCAATTAATTGCAAAATCGAGTCTACAACTTCCATACATAATAATTAGCAATCTACAATTTATCGCCAAAACATTGATGTCTAATTATACTCTACCTCCTACTCTGACCTTGATGAAAAACCATCATCCTTTTCATCATTTTACTCATAGAATATTGTTGGTGGGAAGCTATTTGGGTAATATCAAGAGAGAAAGGAGAGTTGAAGAGAGTGAGGGAAGGGATATTATCAGAGAATTTCATAGAAAAATAAATTAATTTTAGTAAATAATATTTAATTAATACAATATAAATATGAAATTCTATTATAGGTATTTCTTATAGATTTCTCCAATTTTTCCACAATTTAATTCTAACTTCCTCAAAAGACTTCCATCTTCTCTTATGTTTAAGAATCATCATGTTATATATCACCAAGAATTTAGAGAACTCCTGAATCCAAAGACCACAAAATTGCAAGAATAAGAGACAACTTCAATAGAAGTTTCTAGTTTGACTTGTGTATAAAACATTTTAGTTTTTTTTTTTTTTTTTTTCTCTCAGTATAATTTACTTTGCCAAGTTATTGTCTTTGCAGTCTGTTGTGATATTTTTAAATTTGGGGTTTCTCTTACCATTATTAGGAAGATTTTCACTAATTCATCACCAGTTTATCAGATCATTCTCACATTGAAAATGTTGACTTATAGAATAATGCAAAGAAACCAATATTTAAAAAAAATGAATAAATAAATATTTGTGCATTGTTTAGAACAAATGTAAAAATGATCTGAATCCTGATGGCTCCTTGTTTTTTTAATTCATCAGATGACCGTCTCGGATTCCTAAACTCATTATGTGGGCACATTAACTCAGTTGGAAAGAACCAGTGCCGCCTAAATTAGCATACATCAATAACTTATAGCGCGTTTTTTCACAATATTTTCCAAAAACTTCTGTCTTCAGAAAAATACATGTTTTTTAGGGAGAATATTCATGTGCTTCCATCCCTCACCTTAGGGTGAGGGACACTTCCATAATTAGAAATTTTCATGTGCAAAAGAGAAAATATCATAAATAGTCATATGCATAAAACGAATATTCATATGCAAAAAGAGAAAGTTCCCTCACCCTATAGTAAAGGATGGATGCGATTTATTATAAATTTTTATTTTATCATAATACTTAAACAGTATGTTGCATTCAATAACTAAGAACCATCCACTCCAGAAACCAGGCTTTCAATTTTGTGCCTGTCAAATAAGCTGGTGAGGAGACGGCACTTCCTGTTGATTGATGGTCCAGGTCCACATCCAGATAATGATCGAATTGTCCAGGCTCAGCAGGGCAGCTCATTTCAATAGGCCAG
This sequence comes from Persea americana, assembly GCA_029852735.1. NCBI lineage: Eukaryota > Viridiplantae > Streptophyta > Magnoliopsida > Laurales > Lauraceae > Persea > Persea americana. Next base: position 54,011,051 of record CM056813.1, on the reverse strand, counting down.
CGAGTCAAATCGGTCCCGGCCGGCCAGACTCACCTGAGTTACTGAGCTTGATGGTCTTCCAGGTCATGTTGTGTTCCCAAGTTTTAAATAATGACCCAGATCCAGATCCCCAACACCCCAACCAAATTTCAATTCCAAACAGTCATAGGAAGAGCAACTTCCATGAGGTGCCTTCCCCACAGGAAACTGTGTCGCACTTAGCGTGGAAAAATGGAACCATGTTTTATCTCTGAAGAATCTTCCTATTGTACAAACGCGTTGAATTTCAGTTTTCCTCTTCTTATCTCAGAAAAGAAGTTGCCGGTCTAATTCCAACAGCTCTTCACATAATGCCGCAATCCCACACGGCGAAGTTGCAGTTATAACTTGTAAAATTAGATCAATTCTTACTTTAGGGGGCCAACAAGCTGCTAAGGTGCACTTATTCAGATGATCCAACAAAAGAGGTATGGTAGACTTTTTCTGCTGCTAGATAATAGACCATGAAATCCTAACCATTCACAAAAAGGGGCCATGTACAAGGATGAGCCCTCATTCATGTTATATCAGGGATGAATTTATGGGTTACCAAAAAACTCTGCACAGGATTACAAGATAACATATTCAAGTGATCCAACCTGCAAGGATGCTCAGTAAAGCCAGAGAGGCTAATATTGCCATAAATGCATCAAATGGCATAGGGGAAAAATGCTAGACATGAGTAAATTAGGATTAGAAAAGAGGTTTGGACCTGACACAGCTCTCAAAACGGGAGGAGATTATTCAGGACAATCTACCAACCTAGACAACTTTTCATAACCTACTCAAAACTGTTTGGGAGAGTTGGCTCAACTCGACTGGTCACCAAGTCAAGTCGATCAAGTCAATTAATCAGACTAACCCAAGTTACCCAACTTGGTGACCTTCCGAGTCAAATTGCATTTTTGAGATTTCAAAAACTCATCAGGAGGCAGTAATCAGTTGAGGGCTAAGGGTTGGTGTCGCAATTGCAGCAGTAACCAGTTGAGGATCAACAGTTGGCGCAGGTGGTTGCAGCAATAACTGGTCAAGGACTTATGGTTAAGGTCACGGTTGCAGCAGAAACCCGTTCAGACCCAACAGTTGTTAATGTTGCATCAAAGATGGAATTCAGGACCAACAGTTGTTACCACTGTTGCAGCAGAAATGTGTTCAGGCTCGACAGTTGTTGTTACTGTTGCACCGGAAACCAGTTCAGGCAACGGGGTTATTGTAACTGTCGCATCAGAAATCGGTTCAGGCCCAGCACTTAATGTCACTTTTGCAGCAGACACAAATTGAGGGCTGATTGCTGATTTTGCCATTTCAGTGGTTTGCTTCCTCACCTGAGTAGCATGTTTCTGTCCTGACAGGTGGAAGCTGTACACTGTCTCGCTGTTGCAAACGACATTGCATATTGTACAGACCTTCACCAAATCTGCTGTAATCCCACATTCCAAAAGCTTCTGCTTCTTTGTTTCCAAATCCTCTCCAGTCTTTGATTTGGAGGCTGTCTTCTTCCTCTTCGCTCCCCTTTCTGTAGTTTTGGCCTCCTCTCCTGGTTGGTTTTCAGTAGTGCCTGCTTCTAGGCTATCAGGTTTTACAACGGCGGCAGCATTCTTCAACTCTTCCAATTTCTCCAGATTTTTCTTATGCCTCTTTCCAAACTTGTGCCTGTCAAGGACTTCCTGACCGGTACAAGAAATACTGCAGAGCTCACACCATACTGGTTGCACAACTTCAGTTTTCTTAATCTTCTTTTTCTTCTTCTTCGCGGCACCATTGACAGTTGCCTGACACACTTGGTCATTAAAGGTCGCAGGATTTGGAATTGGGTTTGGATCTGAATCTGGATTGGAGTTTGGATTTGGAGTTGGGTCTGGATCTGAGTTTGAATTTGGATCTGGATCTGGATCTGGATCTGAATTTGAGTTTGGATTTGGATTTGGGTATGAATTGGGATTTTGATCTGTATCTAGTTCTGATTCCGGATCTGGATTTGATTTTGGATTTGGACCCACCAATGGCTGCATTCCATCAGAAGCACTCGCAACCTGTACAATAATTGCAGAAAGTTTTTAAATTCCAGATCCATAAGTAGAAACAAGACAGCAATTTGCTTGTACATGATGTATAATTTACATACTCAGCATGCGGGGATAAACCTATGCAGTTGAATTGTTGAAGCATATATGAAGATGAAGGATCGGAATAGTAGGGGCGCCTAGGTCCCCGCCATCTTGTTGGATAGCATCAGCCATCAGTAGACGGTAAAGGCACACCATGGATGCACCAGCACCTATTACCGTCGTAGTCGTCATCATCATCAAAGCCTTGTCCCAACTATATTGGGGCTACACGAATTCCGTTTCTCCATTCCAATCTATCTTGAGCCAAATCCCCAGATACTAGCACCTATTACCGTCTTGTTCAAATTATACATGCAATCTAACTTTTTTTTCCATTTTTCTAAATGGTAGCAATCTAAATTGATGGATGGTCAGACCAAATGTAGTTAATTCGTGCAGTTCGCAGTGTCCAGGCGGACACATAAGCATCATTATTCATGCATGCATCCACAAAATATGTGTGGATTTGCACGCACTGATACACCCACATGCATACATATACTGATATAAAGACTGACCTCCACTGCAGGTATATAATATAACATGTGTCCATGTGCAGAGCTGTACAAGATCCAGGACCAAGAATAAGCATTGGCCCACCAAATCTTGAATGATTCTGTGATCCTAATCTAAGGAAGCACACAACTGAAATGATGACTATGACAATGTTAATTGATTGTGTAATAGGTTTGGAAGAATTGTGGATATTTTTCTCGTTACCTACACCAATGGCAAATGCCTGACCGGCCATGTTAATGGGCATGCTTTACATCTCTGAACCTATCCAAGATCTAAAGCAAATTTGACAAATGAAAACCGAAAGCAATAAAGTGAAACCTAGAAACAAAGAACACAGATCTTTTGCAAAATATTTTAGAAGAGAAGCTACTCCGTCTTACTGGATACCCTCTTTGGATTACATGGAAGAAATTTTAATACCTATGCAATGCATTAATCAGTTTTAAAAATTATGTAAGAAGAATACTTCTGATGTCCATGGGTCTAGAGGGACATACGGTCCGATCTCCAAGTATAGATGATGTAGAATAGGATTATAGTCAATGAAACAGAAAGTGCTAACTTATAGGCTAAAGCAATAAATAAAGCAGGTAAACAGAGGCGTTTTGTTCGGGCCCCATTTAGGTTCCTAGGAACTATGATGCCATAGACTCAGTTTACCTGCAATAGGTCATGGAAAAGAACCGAACTGTATCTTAAGCATAACTAATTAACACCTTTAAACTGTCCACGGTACACTCAGTTTACCTGGAATTGGTTATGGAATAGAAAAGAACTATATCACGAGTATAACTGAAACCTGATTACCATTAAAAAATAACAAAAAGAAGCATTATAACTTACACCTTTAAACTGGAAAAATGAGTGAGAGAGAGAGGTAGCATTTGTCATCATCTCAACCCCTATAAGTTTCCTTGTATTCTCTCATTTTGGCATTTAATGAAAATTTACTATTTTCCTCTCATTCTCATGATCGCATTGAGCAAGTATGTCCCAAAGCGGATGGATCAAAATAGCAGCTGCTACGCCACTATATTGGGCGTAGCGGCCAAGACCACTACGCTAAATGGTATTTAGCACCACTCTCATATGGAGCGGCTGCCTACACCTGCTACAGGGCCGCTACACCCGCTACGAAGTGAGATTGACTACTACTTTCCAAATTTTTTTACAGTGCATAATGAGGCTCATTTCTTTTCTTCTTCTCTCTAAATAATATTTCTGCGCAACTCTTTGACCATTCTATACTTAAAAAACACATGATTCCACCGAATTCCAGTCGATACATAGAGTTTCTCTCAAGGGTTCTTCTCTAGGTATATCCTGATAGACACCCCTTTGGTATTCAACAAAAATACATTGTTTGTTTTGATGAAAGTCAATTTATTATTTGGTTTAAACTTTAAACTTTATTTAAGCATTATTTTATAATTTATATATCCTTTGTTATATACAGTTGTACTAAATTGCTTATTTGAATTATGAATTTAGAAATGCATAATAGAATCTAACTTATATATCTAACCAACATGAATCCATTGGAAAAGTAGAACAATATTATAATTAAAAAAAAAAAAAAAAACTCTCATAATCATACAATGATACAGAACTTCTACGCACTGAAGGGACGGCTACCCCGCCCCCCCCCCCCCCCCCCCAACAAAAAAAAAAAAAAAAAAAAAAACCCACCCACCACATATCTTACTTATTATAGGGAAAAAATATTAAATCCTATCATTTTCCAATATTCTGGATTTTTTTTCAAAATATCTTGACAACTGTTTTGATTCACAATGCTACATATGGACCGCTAGGTAGTGCTTTGGCCACTGGTTGCTAGCCCGCAACGATCACTATTTTGATCCTTGTCTAGGCGTGAAGACTCCTTGGTGATGAATCCAAAGGACGGGCATACCAAAACTACAAAAGTGAAGATTCTGCACATATTCAAACATATTTGATGTCTATTATTGTCAACCACTATAGTAGTGATGACGACAATGACTTGCTACTCATCTCCCAACTAAGTGACTGTGACACAAGGCATATTCAAAATCATTTTGTATTGTTGGAATATTTTTGTTCTTTATTAATTTATCTTTTTTTTAATTGGGTATTACTTATTGGAGTTTTTATAAAGAAAAAGTGGAGATGAGAAAGAGAGAGCGCTCTGAGGCTAATCTAAAACAAGCAAAACATTGTTGAGCACAAGTAACCAACCAAACCAATATAAGAAATAAACAATGCTTTCCATTTTCCACTAATGCCTCTTATGTAGTAGTAAAAATGATATCCCTCTTACTATAGTCAAACTTGTTTACCTTGGCAGCATGCTTTTGTCCGGCTAGATGGAACTTGAACACTGTTTCACTATTGCATACCACATTGCATATAATGCACACCCTCAACGAATCAGCTGATGTACCAACTTCCACAAGCTTTCGCTTCTTTGTCTCTAAATCCACCTCAGGCTTTGTACCTGGAGCACTCTCTACAGGTGGAATTTCCTTGACCGTAGCTGGGTCTTTGGTCACCTCTGCAGCAGTGGATTCGGGGTCTTTACTCACCTCTGTAGCAGCTGGTTCTGGGTCTTTAGTCACCTCTGTAGCAGCGTGTTCTGCAGCAACATTAACAACATTCTTTGACTCTTCTAATTTCTTCAGATTTTTCTTGTGTTTCTTCCCCATTTTATGTGTGTTAAGCATCTCATGGCTGTTACAGTCAACCTTGCACAACTCACACCATGCTGACTGCACAACCTTGGTTTTCTTCAAGCTCTTCATCAATATGCCACTGGTGTAAGGATGAATCCTTTGGTCGTTCCAGACCATGGGGTTTGGATTTGTTCCTACCATCTGCTGCATTCCATTTGAGGGTACAGCGGCCTGTGGGAAATGCAAGACACTTTGAGTTTCAGAGCAACAAGAAGAAATAAGAAACCAGTTCAGTGTTGCATGCATGCATATGCAGCGTGCTTCTTGATGCAAGTATGCATATGAATAAACATGCAGGTCATATAAGGCAAGACTACCCAGAGCACAATATTTCATGCATGTCTCCAAATAACTCTCATTTGAAAAACCATAGAGTAGCAGACATGAACAGGATACAAAATGTGCACACATCAATTCCAATCATGAAAGAGTTGTCCTACAATCAATGATCAGACAATCAAGCCTTAAAGACAATTACCATTTCACATCAAACAAAAACACTTCATTAATCATTAGGGGGGGATTTGTAATCACCTGATCAAGGCAATCCTGGTTTATGGACTCATCAAATGTGCAAACAATCTGATCAAGGGGATAGATGGTTCGGATCAAATGCATATGGGCATACTTTACCATGCATTTTGAAATGGCATCCATACAAGTGGTCCAGATATCCATTAGATTTTGGTACAGCGCAGTATTCATAGGTAAGCATGCAAAAATTACATTGATTTGGGTGATCATAAGTTCAAAGGTATACAAGCAGCATGTTAAGTTTTTTTAATCGGTATAAGCAACATATTCATTGGACAATCATAAGTGATGCCAGCGAAGAGCACACAACCCTTTCAACTAATTGAATTGCGAACATGGGATGTCCCTCCATAACTACTACCTTTTATTTTCAATTTAATTTCTTTCTTGCGTGTCAATTGTAATTAAATAAGTTAGCGTTAAAAGACTGGCTTTGGTTATCTTATGAAATCTTTGATTTTTTTTTTTTTTTTTTCTTTTTGAATGGTAACAGATATGAGATAACTAAAAGATACGAGAAAACTATTTTATTAGAAAACCACCAACCGTACAACCAGACATAGAAGCAAAGAGAAGAGAAGAAGGTATGAGAGCATTATACCCTCATAACCTCAACCAATAGCAAAGCTAGAGAGGAAGAGAGCAACAAACCCTCACAACAACATTAAAAAGAAAAAACAGCAGACACTAAAGAACGCTTCCATCCTTCCTTAGCCAACTCATTAGCATATTGAAGAATATGGCTAAATTCCAGGATCAGAGACGATAATGATTGATTCATTAACTCAACCACTTTACAAGTCAAATAATAGGGTTAAGTTCATCAAACCAAAGTCCTTAAAGTCATAAGCAACATCAGGTGAAATATCATATCAAATTAATAAATAAGATCAATTATATGACATTTCCATTGGTGTTTTAAAGCAAAATTTGGCCCTTATCCATTTGGTCTGGGGTTTTGTCCAACCACCAATCAAACTGCTCATTTGGCACATCATTCATTATTATAATCTTTTTCTTTTTCTTTTTTGCCTAAGTTCTTTTTATTCATGCAAATATACTTAGATGTATAAAGAGTGACAACCAAAAGGTTTTAATGAAGGACAATGACGTAAAGAAAGGTGGAGAGACTATTTTAACAAACTTTTAAATGAAGATTCTATAGGAGGCTTATGAACGAGAGGACATTTCATTAACAGAACATACCTTCTATCACAAATTTAGGGTAGCAAAAACGAAGAAAGCATTAGCAAAAATGCAGACATGAAAGGTTATAAGACCAGATAGCATTCCATTAGAGGATAGGAAATGCTTAAGAGAAATTCTATGGGTTTGATCAACTAGGCTCCTCAACATGAAATTAAAGACAAAGAAAATGTAAGATGAATGAAGAAGAAGTGCTATAGTACCTACGTACAATAACAAAGTAGAAGTACAAAGTTGCACAAATAATTGTGGGATTAAAGATAGAAGTCAATTCCGTTTCGCTTCAGCTGGAATGGCCAGAATTTTTCGTTCCGGTCCTTCAGCCGAAACGGAATGGGGGTAAAAGTAATCGGTTTGAATTCCGGTCCATTCCAGCCCATTCTGGTCCATTTCGGCCATTTCGGTCTATCCCGGTCCATTTCGGTTTGTAGCGTAGCACAATTTTCATTATTTTTTCCCTCAATATTCATGTCAAGAAGCATATATAATTTCTATTTTATTTATATTTTTCTATTTTTTTTAAAAATATATGTATATTTTTTTTAATTTTTATTATTCCAAAAAGTTGCTCTGAAAAGTTTTGTCGAAATTCTGAAATACCGGAATATTTCATTTTCGAGGCTAGACCAAAATGACGACTGAAATGGAATTGACAACTATGGGTTAAACTCATGAGTCATACTATGAAACTATGGGAGAGAGTACTAGAGCAAAGACTTAGATGAATGACCAAAATAATTGAAAATCAATTTGGTTTCACGCTGAGGAGGTTAACTATGGAAGCTATCCTCTCACTTAGGCAATTAATTGAAAAATACCAAAAGAAGAGAAAAAATCTTCATATAGTCTTCATAGATCTAGAGAAAGACCACAATAAGATATCTAGAGATTTGATTTGGTGGCTTTTAGATGAAAGAAGTGTCCCAAGTAAGGTATATTGATAATATTAAAGACATGTATGAAGGAGAATAGTAATGAGTGTGAGAACTCCCTATGGAGAGATGTGAGTTTCTTGCAAATAATATAGTGTTAGTGGATGAATCGAGAGATGGCATAAATACAAAATTTGAGAGTGAGAAGGAGGCTTTACAATTCGAGGACTCTAAAATAAGTCGCACAAATGCGGAATGCATGAATTGAAACTTCAACCACAAAGAAACGTAACTCCTATGAGAATTGAAACTAAAGAGATACCATGACAAGATGCCTTCTATACATTGGCTTCATAATTAATAAGAATGGAAAGATTGACAATAATGTCAAACACTGGATAAGAGTCGGATGTTGAAGTGGAGACTTTGTTCTAGAGTGCTTTGTGATTGGCGCATACTAACAAGATTGAAGCAAAATTTTTACAAGACAATGAGTAGACCAGTTATGATCTATGGAGAAGAATGTTGGCCAATTAGAAAACAACAAAGGCAAAAATGAGTGGATCAAAGATGAGAATATTGAGATGGATATCTAGTAAAACCAGGAAAAAAATAAATCAGAAATGAGCGCATTCATGAGCACTTGGGGGTAGCCTTAATAGGTGATGAATTTAGATAGACTCGTTTGAGATGGTCGGGCATGTCCAACATAAGCCAGCAGTAACACTGGTGAGGAGAAATTTTTATTTTTAAAATAGGTTAAATGATGGCCTCTCAAGGAAATGGCGTAGAACGAAGAGGACATGAATGGAAGTAGCAAGGATAGAATTGAAGCAACTGCAAACTATACAAGAATTTGGGTCAGAACATCTGGAATGGCAAAGCAAATTTCATATAGCCGACCCCTAGTAAAGTTGGTACAATGCTTTGATGATGATGATGATGATTCATGTTGAATATACACATAATTGCTCAAATGTCGCGATATTATTTGATACCATGGACATATGTTTAGAGCTGCCTTAAAGCAATTTATTGATAAAACTGAACCTGTAGAACTAAAGTATAGTGTTACCAAATTGTGAACCAGCTGAACGACCTGGTGTGACTTTGTATTTTCTTCATTTAAATTAATTTTATAATCTATAAGAAGAAAAAGAATAGCAAAGAGAAAAATTTTAAAAAAAAAATCCATAGGCTTATAAAAACAAAATGATGTAGAAGAAATTTCACAAGGCACTCTTTTTAACCAATTTATCTACTTCACCATTAGCCGATCCTGGGATTTGCATGATGGACAAGCCTCCAATTTGGATCAAACCTACTCACCATACTCTAATCTTTCCAGGGGAACACACCTTAGATTAAAACAAAAGAGTCTCCCTCAGTAACTGCTCTCCACTCTTTTTAATGGAAGCCTCTCTTCTTATATTCTTTTTGTAAGGGAAAGTTTGTGGAAAAAGATGCGTGCCTTTCTATTCTAAAAGAAACAGAACAGAAAACATTTTAAGGGAAAGAATCAAACCCGACACACCATCACTAGCTCGAGAGCTTTCCTTTTAAGGTAAGAAAAACCCAAATTTAAGCAAATTTTTTAGGTATTTTCATCTGTTTCGGACAGGAATGATTTAAAAATTGTACATGATGCGTAGTTGGAGAATAGATTTATTCATACACAGATGCATTATTTGGACCATTTTAGTAAATCTTTATTTGGAGATTTTCCCATAAATATCAGTGGTTTTTTTTTTTTTTTTAAGATTCCATGAAAAGATAGTGACCACACATCATTTGGGTCATTTGAGGTTTTGGACAACTTTAAGGCCCTCGGAAGTGTACCTCCCACGGTTTGGGAGAGAGTGAGTTGACCATACAGTTTCAACAACACCACTGATTGTATCCGTGATACAGGTGAAGAGATTCTGCACAAATTGGCAATTGGTGACATCCCAACCCTCTTTCATCTCATCAAAAACAAAACCCAACCCACAATTCAAATCCAAAAAAAAGAAAAAATCACTTACAGCTCCATAACCATCAGAATCCACCACGGAGCTCCGCTGCTCCGCCCCCGCATCATGGAAACACGCCGCGGCCTCTCCGAGCCCTTCGTATCCAGCGCCGGGAACGTAGGGCACCGGCATGCATGGATCGATGCATGGGTCGACGACGGGCGGTTGGATGCCGGTGCTGTACTGCAGATGAGTTTCCGAGGGACTTGGGTCAGGCTTAGGGTTTGTAGGGTAGTAAGGTTGATTTTGCGTTTGCTCTGACGCATTGTAGAATTGGGAATGAGATGGGTCTCCATCAAGTGCTGCGTTTGTTTGCTGCTGTGGTGTTTCTTGGAATTTGATGAAATCCATGAAAATGCATCCAAACAAGCGGTGGGAGTAGGAAATAAATCTATGTGAGTTGGGTTCTCTTTACTCCTCCTTCCGTCTGTTCGCTGCAGAGAAAGAGGAGGAAAGTGGAAAGCAGTGTTAGGGTTTGGTTTCTTTTGTCAGGGAGAACATGTGGAAGTAGATTACTAGATTGCGCTTGGTGTACGTACGATTCGGATTTATACTACGGACGGAGATAGTCAGAGGTTGGGAACTGACAAGCCAAGCTCGAGCTTGGGCTTCGCTGGGCTTGGGGTATCAACCAAGCTGGTTGCAGCCGGCTCCCCAACTTGATGAGCTCAGCAAATAAAATAAAGGTTGAATTGACATTCGCCCGCAGAACAAGTGAATGAATGTAAAACCATTTTTATGGGCATTTAATCAATTGTTTAGACTAATTAAATAAAATTACAGGCATTTCTGGCCAGGCTTTGGGCTTTTTATTACTTAATTCAAGTCCGGCACAATTATTAAACGGACCCTAATTACATATCTAAGCCAGCCCATGAGCACCCCTACAGGGCGATACATGTGATATTGTACTGCCCTAAGATATTGCATGGTTTGACGTGTGCAATAATCCATGATCCTAGGATTTCGCAGGAACAATTATGTGGAAAATACTTAAACTTCAACCGTTCATGAGCAAATATAAAGGGTAAGAATCGGTGTACATGCAATATCCCTAAATTAAAATTGAGTTGCTTGGTTGATAGCTAAATTAATAGTTATGGTAAAAATATAAGTATGACCAGATAAAAGAGCTTTAAAATATATATATATATATATATATTGAAATCTACAAGAGTTATTATTAAGTGATAGATGAGTTGAGTAGATTCGAATATTAATCAAGTTATACAGGACTTTAAAATTATATATTTCTCTTTATATATATATATGAAATATATTAACGCACATCCATCCCTCACCATACTATGTTGTAGGAGCTCGTGAGAGATAGTGGAGCCCCACCTAGGGTTGTTTGCACTAATCACAGTAGATGTGGGTGTTTAAAAGGTCGAGGTGAAACTATATCAAATATGAAATTTTAAGTCAATCAAATGATCTGGAACCCTTAAATGTGGTCACGAGTATAATGATTAAGATACCCAAAGTTTGAGCCAGTAGTCTAGTTCATTCAAATGAGTGTAAAAATAATGAGATATGTGACAAAGTCCGGAGTTTGGACAATCCATTTGGATTCATCATGTGCGTCCTGGGTGGGGCCCTAGGGCTACATGTTAGGGTTGTACACGGATTGGATTGGTGCGGATTAGGCCACATCCGTCACCAATCCGTTGCCTCCATCACCAATCCATTACTGTTGAAATCCGATCCGATCCGATCCGTGGATGAGCGGATCGGATTAATCCGTTCAATCCGTTACTGTACATTACATAGAAAAAGAAAGAAAAAACCCATAAATTTTGAAGCCACTGAATTAAAGGGGCATGAGTTGAGAGTTGTACGCCTATTTTATTCATAAGGTTAGTGACTCCTTACATTTTTTTTTCTTATTTTATATATATTTATTTTTTAAAATTTATATTTAATGACAACGGATCGGATCGAATTGAATCCGCGGATTAAGGGTAAAATCCGCCACCGATCCGTTACTAACGGATTATACAATTTCCAATCCGTCACCAATCCGTTGGCCTTCGGATTGGATCAAAATCCGCGGATCGGATCGGATCGACGGATTGACGGATTTTTTGTACACCCCTACTACATGTGCACTGAGCCTAGAGCATTATCCATTTTTATATAAAAATCCCGTATCTAAATCCTCGGGTCAAAATAAACAAGGATATTATTTTGGATCCAATTGTTTTGGATCCTAATTGATTTTGGCAACTCAACTTTCAATTTTCGAAACTAATTACAATTGAAATTAGACATTTAATTACCATTTAACTGAATGGGTAGTTAATAAATGGTTTTGAATCTCTATGCATTTAATTTCCGCTTACTTAATTGGGTAGGTACTAAATGGTTTTTAATCTCTATTGATTGGTTTACCAAAAAAAGAAAAAAGAAAACCTAGGCAATTACTAAATGTTTTAAATCTTTACATTTTATCTCCATATCTTCCACTACCCAACTACTTTCTTCTTCCCTACATTACAACTCATATGGCCATTCATCTTCTGCCTTCCTACTCGGTATAATTGATTTTGTTCTTTTTCTCATGCATGTTAGTAAACTAACTATGAATACAAAGTAGTATAACTAGAAAGAAAATACCACTCGCAAGACCTGCCATCGGGTTTGGAAATGCAGCTGGATTATGCTCTTATTTGAATATTGTCGGTGCATTTATAGCTTTTATTAGATGAAAGTTGGGTTTAGGGTTTTTATATCTATATCTTGATGGATTAAAGATTGCTTCATTATTTCAATTTTTATTTTTACTCTATTAAATTTTTATTTTTACTGTATTTTAAAAGGAACTCTATATGTACAAAGAAATATCATATTTTAAATTTATTATAAATCATTAATATTAATGTATATTTCTTATATAATGAATAATATTGCCCGTACTAAGCACCGGGCATGTTTTGCCAGTACACATTGATTTGAATTTAAATTTATCTTAGCTTTGAAAATAAGTTCCACACCTGCTTCGTTTGGAACCAAAGACTTCAAATCCTCCATAACCAAATATCCATTTGCAACCCTACAGCTGTATGATGCACAAAGCTTAAAATAAGAAATGAGTGATAATAAGAAGAAGAATATGTTCTATATCTGTTCGTATACTTATTTAACATTTTTTTTATTTACCATTTTTTATTTATGTTTTATACCCTACTCTATTAAAAAACCACCTTAGTCCACACAAGGCATTCTCATATACTAGGGGTGTAAAAGAAAACCGAGAAACCCTCTACCCTAACTGAACCGCAGTTAATAATCGTGTTTCACGGTTCGATTATGGTTACGGTTATTAAAATCGGAAAACCGTGCTTCACGGTTTAGTTACGGTTTTTATCTTGACTTATGGTTGTCAACCGAACCGAATCGTTAACCGTGGTTCGGTTTACTGTGTTCCCAAAACACGGTTAATCAAATCGTTTCACTAATAAGAAAAAAATCTAAGGGCCTGAATGAAAATTACTTATTTTTTTTTACAGTAATATATTATGCCATTCTCCAACTATGAGGATTTTTTTTTTCACAGTAAATTTGATTGGTAAATGGCTAAATTTTCACAAAATTTTTTTAAGTGACAATTAACCATAAGTTAACGGTTTGGTTATGGTTTTTAAAAACCAAAAACCGTGAAACATGGCTTGAATAACGGTTTTCCCAACATGAATGGTTAACTGAACCGTTACACCCCCATCATATACTTCAATATTGATTGACAGTGAAGATGAATGTAGTGAAGTGGGCTAATGCTATTATAGACAAATGATTTTTTTATTTTTTTTATATTTGAAGATAACTTGGTTAGTGCAAAAGTTTTAGCCTCATATCTCCTATAATTTGATGAAATATGACTAACTTAGGCAACAATTGGACCAACTCCATAACCACCATGAGCTTGTTCCAACGGAAGCCTGACTTGTTCAATAACGGTTTAGATTGACTCTTTTAACTTTCAGGAACGATTTAGCTTTGACATTCTTAACCGGTTTAGGTTGAGACCATACAGGTTACTCCAAGTACTCAACCAAACCAGCACTTGATTATCAACCCAACCCATTTGCCACCACTTTCTCTAAATTGGTAAATCCTTGCTCTGCCACTGCCATGGGGTGTCACTTTGGCCCACTCAGCATTCCTAGCCCCACCCTGCTTAGTTGGACTTTCAGTTAGACAAACCACATAAAGGAAGTTCTTGGATTAGGGTTAAGCATTCTTCCCATCTTGTTTACAACAATCGTGCAACCCGACACCCAAAACCCAACCTGAAACCAACATTGTAATTCAGGGTAGCCAACTTGAAGCCAACATTGTAATTCAGGGTTTGGGTAACCTGACCCTTGCATCTCTGAATTGGGGCCAGGTTCACATTTTGGGTGGACCTTATTAATATATGGGTGGAGGTCAGGGCCAATTATTCTTCCTATTCAACCAGCTAAACCGGACCCATGAACCCGACCATTTCCACCATGAGCCGCCAACCTAACCTGAGCCCCACCTGTTAAATAATGGTTCAGGCTGACTCTTTTGATTCCATGTAGGATTTGGCTTGAGTCGCTTGACATTCTTTACAATCAGGTTCTAGTTGAGCTTGAACTTTTTACCCTGAGTACTCAACCCAACCTGAACTTTGACTCAACCTGATCCTTCTGCCAAAAAAAAAAAAAAATGGTTTTTTTCCCCCTTCTTGGGCAAGATGATGCTATTGTTTGTGGGCTTTTTCCAGTTCTACAAGGCAACAAGGAAAGAGACATACAAAATGAGACAAAAGCCTCTCATGAATTCCTTGGAATTTCAATCCACATATCCCTTAATTATTAAGAATACCCCACGTATTGAAAACGACCCGATTGAATGAACAGATTCCACATACTTTTCCCTCTTTAATTGCAACAACTGGAAGCTCAGGCTGCTTGTGTAAGTCGAACCAATCCAAAGAAGAGGATGAAGGGTTTTTCTAGCAGCAACAAGCCACCAATCCCCTTGTAATTGCAAATTACACTCAAACTGGGCCATTTGCCTAAGAAAACAAGATAATTAAAAAAAAGGAGAACACTTCTCTTTGTTTGATTGGCATGAAAAAGAAGTTGTTATCGATTGGCTTCTGGATTGCTTTCATTTGCCTAGCCCACATTGTGCAGGAATTGGGCTTTTTTTCAGGCCAAGGCTCGGGCCACGCCTAAATTCTGGCCAGTAGTTAATTAGGCGATGACCTGGGCCTGTTTGATGTACACTTAAAGAACCAGCCTAGCCCTTCATATTTATCAGAAGGGGTATATTTATCAAAGTTGGAAAACTCGTGACACGAACTCGACTCGACTCATCTAATGTCAAGAAATCGACTCGGATAGAGTTAACGCGGAGACTTAGGAGAGTCATGCTTCTTTTTTTTTATTTTTTAAATATTTGAATTCATGAAATTACAGGCCATGGCCCAGCAGGCCATTGCCTGGCCAACTTAAGAGAGTGACTGATTGGGGTTCTGTAGTTTTCTGACTAGATAACATATCAAGCTGTAAGCAGCATTATTCTTCCATCAAAAGGAGTAGTTTTAACTTTCAGGATCTCAACATCTATGCACTAGTAAAGAAATGGTTTAAGATACAGTGATAGTGCTCTCTAATCATCATTTAATATAGAGAAGATACCCTTGTTTGCCTTTCATTGCTCGACTCTTGTGGTTATCCATGTGGGGTGATCTAGATCACTCATTGAGTAGGCCCCATTGTAGACAGGTCCACAAGTGAAAAATCCAACCATCGATTGTCTTTTACATTCTTATGTATGGGAGACCTGTAGCACGTTCACAACTGTTTGTAAGCATCCTTTCTTGTGTTATAGTACAATGGGACAAGTCTCAAATCAGCAGGATCTTTTTCATATGGCCTTTCTGCAATGGGGCATACTAAATTTTCACTCTAGATCATCACAGGGAGCGAAAATGGAAGGAGATGAAAAGCATCATTAGCTCATCAATAAAAGGTATTGACCCAATGTCCATGATCAGTGCATCTCGGCAATTGATTTTACTCTCCAAACCAGTGGACCTCTTGCTTTTAAGTTGATACAATTGTGAACTTCATTTTTTCTCCTTACCCTATAGTTGAGGAATTTAGGCATAGAGGTTCAGAAAGTTTTCTATTAGATTAGTTAGTTAATGCATCTCATCTCCAAAATCTTCTACTATTGGCTCATTCATAAAGTGACCAATCAATTGGTATGTCCACATTGATTGACCCATTTCCAAATCTCATGAGTTTTGGTTTGACACTTGATGTGACTCAGTAAATGGCATTCAAGTAGCAGTAGATCAGGAATGGAGGAGGAAAAGGACTCTACATGTATAAAGACAGATAGGTTGTCATGTTTGTTAGGTTGGTGACTGAACCACCACATATTGAGATCACATGCAATCTTATAATATTAAAACAAGGAAGAGGGGTGGTCATGAGCCTTGGCAACGGATGATTTCACAACCCAATCCAACCCAATCATTTCCTGTCAAGGTTCTACTTTCACTCTCCTTACCCAGAAATCAGATTGTGGTTGCTTGCCTAAGCAGGTGCTCATGAACATCATAGAAGACCAACTAATCATTTATTCTCAATTATTTTACAGGACAAATAATATTCTCCTCACAGATTATTCTTGAAAGAGGGAAGTGATTTGATGGGTGTATTTTTTTTTTTAATAAGAAAGTTTATGGCGAGATTAATAAGAAGTTTATGGAGAGATTAATAAGGTCATTTTCCTACTGAATTGGGAGGCACTGAGAACTGGCACTTCTATCAAAGGGGTTAAATTGAAAGATTGAGGGTGGAGTATACAAGGGACCATGACCCCTTTGATAAGGAGTGATTAGCTGCCCTTACCCTTCATTCTATAAAACATTTTTCTAAACTCTCCTTTCCTATTAATTTGCCCTAAGGAAATCACTGAAATGCAGACATTATAAGGGCATCCATGACCAAGGGCCAGTTTACCTGATTCCTACTGAATTCCTAGAATTTCTCAAGTAACAGGCTCCTATAAAAGGGGGTAAGAGTGACAGATCGAAGGTGGAGATCTACAAGTGAACCATCAAATTTGTAGGATTAAATTTCATTGGGTGAACGGAGGCCATTTTTACCATCAAGGAAGGATTTTTTGATAGTCCATCGTATTCTGTGGATCTCCACCTTTGATCCCTTCATTATCAGCCTCTCTGATGATAGCCTATTTTGTAAGAAATCCTAGGGATCCAATAGGAATCAGGCAGACCAGCCAATGATTGTCATGACTGAGGAGTTTAAATTTGAGGAAACCTCTCCGCCATCAGAAGAGGCGCCAATTCAACTGGGTATTGCATTCTCATTGAGAAGAGTCAATGTTTGGAAAAATAGAGAAAAACAGCAATAAGCATTCATCAGAAATATCTAATTCAGTTTAAGATCTGAGGGTCTGGCAAATTTTGTGATTCCTCACTTCTCTAATAAGCAAAACCATTCACAAGAAATGACTCCAAAGCTTTTGTTTATGTATATTTTATGGAAGAGAAACCTAATCAATTAGCTATATTCTTATATGGCTTGATAGAAGAATAAAGCAAGAAGTGGTTTACTCACTGACTTATCACATAGAGAACCTCCTCGAACCACAGATCATAAAAAAGAACAGGGTAATCAAAGGTCATGTAAGTTAGCATAACGAGTAAAGGAAGAACTACATGAAATAAAGAACGATCTGTACTACCAGACATTCATATAGAAGATCAGCAAAAAAGTATGAAAGTTGCTAAAAAGGATGCCAAAGCGCCATTTTTGGCTACATTAACACTTCAAATGACAGATGTTTCCTTGATCATTTCAAAGTCGATTTTACATTCAAAAGTGAAAGGAACTGAAAAGAAAAACCTCATCACCTGGAACCGCAAAAATGTTACTTAAGCAGGAAATGGAATGATTACCTTGTAAACAATGTCAATCCATAAAGAATGAATGAAAAAGAATCCATCAACTGTCTGTACTCTGTACACTTGCATTTTCATCAAAACCATGTCCCAGTTTAGTGTCTCAACTGGACATCAGCTCCACCAGTGGCTCATGCTTGTGGTTACTTCCAACCAACCAGGAATTAAAACCAATGTGACCCTTGGTCTCTTCTTTGACAGGAGTAGAGATATTAAGATCGAGCAAATCTGGAATCTGCGGCAGCTGTTGCTGAATCATGATGGTCTGACAAGCATCACCTCTGGCATCAGAATTCCCGCCCACATGCACCCTCTTGTGGCCTCCCAAAGCCTGGCCAGATGCAAAAACCTTGAAGCAGATTGGACATTCATGAACTTTGGTCTTTTTTGGTGCGTTGTTTTTTACATTGATACGTCTTCTATCAATCTGATCCTCAATTTTGCCAGACTTGGGCTTCTCCTCAAATGCTTGATCGGGCAAAATATCAGTCTCGATGCTATTCTCTCTGTTCTCAATCCCTGATGTGAAGCATCCTTTTATCCTCTTGTGGCTTGCTCTATGTCCCCCAAGAGCCTGGTATGATTGGAAAGACTTGTTGCAGGAAGTGCATATGAATCTGCTTTTATTGTACTGATCCTTCCCCAATCCATTACCTGAAGCACCATGTCTGATCTTAGGGGATGCTCTCCCAATTTCCACATTGCAAGCATTGTGTTTGGCTCTCTTAGGTGTAATGTATTTCCTGAATTCTGAACCAACTCGATTAAATTTAGACCCCATAGACAAATCCATCCCCAATTCAGCTACTTCACTATTAGTTGGAGTAGCCGCGAAAGAATTCTTCCCCAATTCAATATCAGAACAAACAGGTCTGACTTTCTTCCGTGAATCCTTCCCCAATTCCACATCAGAGACATCATACCCCATCTCATCATCTGTGAATTCAGTATCAGAGCCATAGACCTTTGCATTCATGAACTTGAAATCCCCAACAAACCCATCCTCAGAAGCATCTAATTCAACTTTTTTGGCCCTATCTATAAGAAACCCAGATCCAGAAACACCAAATTCAGACTCTTCCTGATGGGACCAAGCATTGTCGGCATCAGACTTGTTGCAGTGTTCTTTCTCCTCGATCACTTCCTTCATCTTCTCTAACCCATCTCCCTTATGAAAGAAATCACCATCTTTTCTAGTAATGACCTTAGTTATTCGCCACGATCTGACCTCTAAAACAACAGAATCATTTCCAGAAGACTCTGGAGCAATGGAATGCTCTATGCCCCAATATCCAAAACCTCTAGAAAGCATCATCAAGCTAATAGCTCCATCTTCCTGTTCTTGATCAATCTCAGAAACAGAAGAAGAAGCACACACTACAGAGAAAGATTGCGAATCACCATACCTTGTTCTTTTCGATCTCCTCCTCCTCCTCCTAGTCTTTAGACCAGTGCCTTCATTCTCCGATTGGCTACCCAATACCCGTTTATGGGTTCCAGCTCCTCCACGCCATGAATTCTCTTCACCAAAGATGCGAGAGAATCTACCTGAGTGGCATCTCATGTGTCCATAGAGTGCTCTTTCCGACTGGAATTCCTTACCACATTCCTTACACACCTTCCCATTCTGCAAGTTCCCCGAATTTGAAATCCTCCATGTCTTCTTGGGGTTCTCTCTAAGACCATAACCAACATGGCCACCAGCTTCAAGACCCTTGTAGCTACTGCTCTTCTGCTTGCTTTTGCTGCTGTTGTCTCCTCCTGTTTCATTGCCATCAGTCTTTGCCTTCTCCAATAGCAGTTTCTCATCTTTTGCACCTGAATTCATTTTCATGTGGGACCTCATGTGCCCCCCCAAAGACATTCCAGAATGAAACCTCTTGTGGCAGAACCTGCAGCAATACCCCTGCTCTTGATCTTCTTTCATCGAATGGAAACCCAAAGTCCAAATGCCAGAGAAAAAACCAAGACAACCCCAGATCAGAAAACCAATCAGAAAGCAAAACCCTTCAAGTCAGATGTGAAAGTAACCCTTTGAGGATCTTCTTCCACCAATGGGAATGCAGCTAGTATAGAAAACACAGGAAAGTGAGAAATCCAAGAAAACCCAGATTAGGAAGCTAAGCAAAGAAAGCTCAAATCAAATGAGGAGAAAAACCCAATTCGATCATGGGCTTTTTCTTGATGTTTTCAATGATCTCACAATAGCCCATCTCAGATTTTATGGATTTCTAGTCTCTTGAGCAAGAACAAGATCTGGGTTGATGAGCAGAAGAAACGAAGTAAGTTTTCTTTCTTTCTTTCCTTCTTTCCCTCTGTTGGGGGGAGTCGAAAGTCGAAAAGATGCAATACAAAATCAGCAGAGTGGAATCAGATTTCAATATATTTGACGGCCTTTGCTTATTTGCTGCTGGTGATGATGATTATGTGCAGGCCAAAGAAAGAAAAAAGCTCTTTCTCTCTCTCTCTCTCTCGGATGAGAAATTCATGCATGAAGGCAAAGATAAAATGGGAGGAACGGAAAAGGAAGACGCACGGGTACTCAACTGAGAATCCTACGCCATCCCCATCCAACGGCCAGGATCTGGTGTTAGTGACAACCCCATTCAGATCATCTCAATCAAAGATGGGTGGGCCCCACCAAGAACCAACTGCCACCAGCTATTCCTTCCTTTGTCTTGATCCAGGGTGGCCAAATTGGTGGAGCGCTCCAAACTCCGGCCATTTTTCTCCTTGGACTCTTTCTCGTATATCTCCTTCTAGTTCTATTTTAGTGGAAAAAATGAGGCCTACAAATCTTTGTGGTCCTGCGGACTATTGGCCCTCTGGGGACCACTTTTGCCGTCCCCACTGCTTCAGCCCAGGTTGAAGAAAATCCTAATTTGGGCCGAGTCCGGATCCTCTTTGGCCTCTATGATAAGAGTTTCTTGAGGAGATGGGGTTCAAGATGAACAGTCCAAATTATTATCATGTAGGCCCTACGGTGGATTGCTAGGTATATGAAAGAGAGAAACTATATCATAGATGCGAAAAAGGACCCGAGAAAAATTTGGCCACAGGCTTAGGCTTACCATGAGGTTGCGTTGGGAAAACTCAATTAAGAGTAGGGTTACAAACAGGTATTCGATTCTCCGGTTATACATAGGTTTCAACCGGTCGAAAATCGAATTTTAAACTGTTCTAGATTTTGACTCATAAACGGGTCTGAGTTTGGAACCTATTTTAGATCCCGACTCATAAATGAGATTGAGTATGGAACCCAATTTAGATAAACGGGTCCGTTTCTGGGTTCATCCAAGTTGCGATCCATGGACCCAAGACCCAATATACGAGTCTTTAATGTTGTAAATTGTAGTTCAAAATCAATTTTTATTAGACATTTTTTATGTTTAATCTTAGAAATAGTAGACTTGATGCACTGTTATAAGTCGAATGATAACCTTGAAGAATAACAAAAATGGAAAGAAATTAGAGCCGATTTTGAAAATACATTCTGGTCCTCCAGTTGGGCCCGGTTCAGGAACTCGATCTTGGTCTTTTTATTGGAACCAGGTCTGGAACCAATAAAACAAGTTCAAATCGAAATCGGACCTAAAATCAGAATCGTTATTTAGAAACGAGTCTTGATTCGGATCCAATATGGTTATGATCCAGAACCGTCCCATTTACGACCCTAATTAAGAGGCTTCTCTTCTTTTCTTCCCCCTCGTTTTAATATTTCTTTTTTTTTTTTTTACATTAAAACTCACCACTCTTAATAAAGATCACTAAGGCACGTTTGTATAATCTATGTAGAAAGCCCATTGTGCACATTCTGCCCTTTCACTTATATTAATAAAAAAAAATCCTTTCATTATATTTTATGGTCTCAGTTTGTCATTTGCATCATAACGAAAAAGAAGCCAGATTTTTTTTCTTTCTAAAATACACCTTACTTGCATAGGTTCACCCGAATGCTTTCACGGATATAAGCAGGGAATGGTTGGGGTTTGATTCCAACAGGATGTGGAATAAGGTTGGCCAAATGTCAATCTAATTAAATCATTATAATCCTTGATTCTAAGGCAAAAAAGTCCATGATTTCATGACCCATAGTTGGATTAGTTAGCTGAGACCTCATTTAGATAAGATAATGGTTAGATTAAGATGAAACCTTCATTTTAGGGCCTCAATGATCAACTTTCTAAATTCATTACTTATTTATTTAGATTTAATCCAATGGTGGATCATGGTTGGAATGTGTCAAGGAAAGTGTTTGTTAGAAGGTCTGGATTCCAATTGTTTTGAATGTTATGGATTTTATTTTTTATTTTTTATTTTTTTTGCACAGTAAACTATCCTAAGCAATTGAAAGCTAGGAATTGGAATGAGAACTGGTTTGTTTCGGGTTACCCAATACCCAGGTTGGGTCCATTGCCTATTGACCCATAATAGTATTATGGGCCATGCACCTGTACCTAAACCCAACTTGGTTCCAGGTTACATGACCAAATTGATGCCCCTTCGCATAATATATTCACTGTTTGTGATAAATATGTCCTTTAATCATATATAAGCCCAGCCCAGGCCGTTTTAACTAGAGGGGATCAACTTTAACTGTTCTGTATAATAAAGGTTTTCTTGGGCCAGGTCAGATTTTGCCACCCCACTTCGGAAGTTACCTTTTGTCTATTATACCCTTTCAAGATTAGATTTTCTAGCTTTTATTTGGAATTAACCGGTCCATAGTCACACTGATGGTATTGTCCATGTCCTAGTAGCAAGTCTTGATCTCAATAGGTTGTAATTAGTTGTCTGTTGACAACTTGCCATTCATAGCTGGTGACTTTGTACATTGAGTTGGAATGAGGAAGTCTAATCTTATAATACATTAAGGATTTTGTCTTTGGAATTGCTATTACCATTGACAAGAACTAGTCACTGTATGCTTTTGATTTGCATGTTGGCTAATGGTTTTGGAGTTAAAATTAAGGTGAAACTGTAGAGAGGAGATAATCATTGAAAAGTATTTATGTAGCATTTACTAAAGCCTCGAGGTTTTAGTAGAAATGATTAGCTAAAATAAATTTTAGATGGTATCAGAGCCAACCGGAGTTCGAATCCGAAGAGGATCAACTCGGTGCATGTGCGCTGACCACCTTAGGGGGAGTGATCAAGAGTATATGCAGCGTATAATTTGCATGAACCCTAAGAGCATGTTTGGTAACAAGCTAAGAATCCATAGATCTTATGATTATTCACTACCATTGGAATAAGGATTCTTCGCTGGTGATTAGTATAGTTGAGGATTTTTCATTGATATTGGTATGTATCGATGCATGCAGCTGAGAAAAATAGGGTTTGGTGTGCAAATCCACTTAAGCAAGGATTTTCAAATCTCATAGGGCCGGGAGTAGTTGGATATCAAAATTCTAACAAATGGAGATTTCCATTCGTCCAAATTCTTAGGAATTTATAATTGCCAAACATGGATTTACCACAACTTTAGAAAAATAAAAAATCTTTTCCCTAAAGATTTGGTTGTCAAACGTGACCTAATGGAAGACATTAGTCCATCCACACCAATTGAAGAGCATGAACATGTAAGAGCCATCGGCTGAGAGGGGTGGACCCAAGTACAAGACTGGCTGAAGCCCCCTCCCTAACTTGAAAAAAGTTTAAAATTTTAAAAAGCCCCTTATAGATTCTGAAAATTAATATACCTTATTTTACATTTGCCCCTTCCCCAATTTTCTTTTTCACATAAATGCCCCACCAAGGAGAATTCCCTGGTGAACCCATATGGGACTAGCAACGTAAACTGGCCACTCCTACAAACCCTTGATAATAATGAGTTTAAAAAGTTGTTATAAATCAACTTATATGAGTTTTTGCCGAACAATGTGTATATGATCAAGTCAAACGATCACTTGGAATCAATCCCACAAATAGCTGCGGGAATTATTTTTTTCCCACTAAGACAACTGATCAAGAGTGATACTTCAAACTTGAAGACCTAGGAATCAACCCGAGGCATCTATGCGATACAGGTGCCAACATCACTCAACCATGATCCATGAGTGTGTTTGACATAGTTGCGGAAATGTTATTTTCTCTGAAAATTTCCGCATATTTCAAGTTTGGGATTTCAAATATAATTGGTAAATGTCACATAAGCTAAACTAGTTTTTAAATAACTAAGAATTATAAATAAATACAAAATAATATAAAAACACTGTTCAAAATAGTCTTGCAGATTTTGGAAAAGTACTATTTCAGGTTTATATTATGATTTTTTTCTTCGTAATATGCCCCAAATCTGCCATTTCTAATGTATTCTAGTTATATAAACATTTTTCTCATTCTAATTTTTCTACTTGTCAGGAGATAGGCGTTACAGCTACTTGCCTACTTCTATGAAAATACATGTAAACCCATCTTCATATTTTCACTAGCATAAATCCCTTGTGATGGAAAGATTAAGTCTCATGCAAATTAAATGATGAATTAAATTAATACTAAAATTAATTATTAGTTAATAAAAATATATGGATTGATTCAATTGTAAACCATTTGTGTAATACATGAGAATATAAATTCATATTATAATAACATTATTTAAGAAATCTATATATAGCACTTCAACTATATGAAATAAATATCCGTAAATTAATTTACATTTCTCCCTGCCTAAAGTACCTTTGTATCTAGTTAAATGTTCATTTTTAGTTTAGTTTTTTAAGTATATTTACTTATAGATGAGGCCGGCACTGAGTCGGGTTTAAGTAGGGGCCCAACTTGACCCTCTCCTATTAAGGGCGGGTTTGGTAGACATTTTAATAATTCAAGGCTGATTTAGATATACATGATAAAACCCGTCACGGGTACAGTGCATGTTTGCCTTTCATATCGCCGACCCAACGGGTCATTATTGCCTATTGATCTCACAGCTAGCTCACTGCCTAATAGCGATTGGGTTGGGATTTCATGGAGCTCTAGTGTGTTTTTTAAACTTATATTTGGATTATTGAAAAATCTATATGATTAATAGAATTGAAATTTAAGTTGAACTAGAAGATTTTTGTGGTTGATTGGGTCGGGATGAATTGAAACTTTTATGACTATTGAATTGGTACATGGTGACTTATAATATTTCGACTTTTAACATTTTTTAGGTGGCATACTATTACTTTCTTATAATGTTTGAATATTTGTAGAATTGGTATTTTAATATTCTATTTCTTTAATGTGGCATTTCATGCTACGATTATACTGCCAATCACCTGATCGACCTATCACATATGGGGCAAGTCAGGGTGGGTATGGACTTCAATGGAAGATTGTTGCTTGGCGCAAGTTTAAAATTAGTAACATGAGAACATCACAAAGCGGGGTGGGTTTGGGATGAGTTGTATGTAAGAGTGGGTTGTAATTAGCACGAGCCAACACCAACCCGCCCCATTACCATCCCTAGTTATAGACTTAAACAATCTACTTGCACGAGAAGATGATTTTGAAATATCAAAATGTCCTTTGGTTGAATATCAGATCACATCATAAGGTTTGCCCACCTGAATAACTATGGGCGTTCATTCGTTGAGCCAGGTCGAGGCATATCTTGTCTTGACACAACTTTAGAACCACAGATTTGTATCCAGACAAGCTCAACATTGGCCTGAAACATGTTATGTTATGCCATAGCCTCCCTATTTAATAAAAAATCCAGCCTGGTCAGGCTTGCTATCACTTGTTAAGGTGAATTAGTCATTAAACTATATATATATTACCTATTTGGTCGAGCTTTGGGCTTTCAATCATTCTCCAAGCCTGTCCCATGTATTAAACCGGCCAAGAGTTTAGATATAGACTCGACCTTGGTACTAAAACCCTAGGCTGGGACTTTGCCCAAAGTAGGTTGGGCAGGGATCTAGCTGGCTCGAACCTTGAGTATCTTATAAGTAACATAATCACGTGAATAGTACAATGACAATGGGCATCTCATGTGATAGTAGACCCACATGATACCCACTAAATCCAACTAATCTATTATCTTCGTATGTGACCCATTTTTGAAATACATGAGTATGATTTTTATTGAAGGGTGGACGTGTTGGATGTGATGGGTCCCCATGTATGTATATGGAGACGTAATGAATTGTTAAGTGGGTTGCTTACAATGGATCCCATTTAGGTAAAAGTAAAATATATATGATATTCATTTAGTGGGTCCCAAATTATTATTATTTTTTTCATCTACACATTTAAGTTAACATCATGAATTACTCTTGCTAGCATTGTAGCTTAAGGCAGATACAGCTTTCTCCCACGTATCAGCTTGAATACGAATTGGTGAAATATGTGAATAGTGGGAATGGGAGAAACGTTCACCTACAACAAAAAACAATATACATAGCAAAACCCCGTGGAGCCTAATTTCACACTCTCATCTCTCAATGACCTGGCACCAAGCTCAATTTTACTTTCATCAAAATCTTTCTTCACTGTTGGATGATCTTAAGAAGTCAATCGTTCAAATATCACTAAACTTGATGGCTATTAAGTCAAGGTCTGCAGCGATGTGACGGGGTGATTTTCTTGTTGACCCTTGCCCCTAAGGTCACCTTTCCACGTATCACATACATTATTATAAGTAAGCATCTAAGTGGGCTCCATGAGCTAGACTGCATGTGAGAAGTATGTAATCGGCTCATATAACACTATACAGTTTTTGGTGGATGAGTAGGATAAATGGGTGGATTTCTGTGGATACCAATTAGATAAAGGTAAGATGTGCAGAATATTCACTAAGTGGAACCTAAATAATTAAGTTGAGATTGAGAACAATAACAGAGTTTAAGAGGTAAAAGCAACGTTCTTTTCTAAAAAATATGCTACATTGAGTTGAAATGTGAAAAATATATTAAATAATGCCCGCTGTATATGGCACTTCACCTACTTGGTGCAGACATCTTTTTTCTGAGTTACACTCTTCACCATTCACCAACATTATGCAGCGGGGGTGTAGAGGTAGATCTTACTCAAGTGTCATTTAATCCAATCTCAGCTAATTGCACGTCAATTGATATGGCCCTGCTTTATTATCATCTTATCAGATATCCAATCCAGCTCTTATTTATAATAATCTGAATGAAAACTACAAATCTACTGTAACATGTGATTGTGCTTGTAAATGGACCAATCCAGGAGATTAGGGCAATGGAAAGCTACTAATTGGAATGAAAACCGGTTGGATTTGGGTTGGGTCGGTTTAGTGGAGGACCGAAGATTTGGGTTGGGTCTCCTCAATCATGATTTTGTTGTATTTTCTTCACATTAACAATGACAATAGAGAAAATATATTGCATTTAAATAGATACAAAATATTTATCAGCGCCAATTAACATTCTCTCGTCGAAAGTCATATCTCAGTCCTTGCATAAGCCCATTGATCAACTGCGCAAGATTGGCTCACCACTGTGATAATTTATGGCCTCCAAAATGCAAATAACAAAACTTGATGTTACCATCTCATAGGTGGTCCACTTTTTTCTTGGATGGGCAAAAGATAGGGTTACACTCCACAAAGAAGTGACTTGTTAAATGATCGGGATCATTCAATAATTAATGTAATGTTTGGGTTATTTTTTTAAGTGGTTTCATGCATCAAAATGGGCCCTCTTATGAAATTAATTGGGAGAAAGAAGAAAGGATACATGTCATTGATCCGGCAATATTTATCAGCACAATTTCATTTGCAACTAAAATGTAAAGCAATAGGTTTGGAGTTTTTATTGGGGAAAGGGGAAGAATTGAGCCCAATATTAGACTCATTATTTGAGTTAAAGTAAGATTTGTCACACTGCCAGTTTACAGGGAACCATGTTTATGCATATTTTTAAAAATCTAATCAATAGGCTTTATCAATGATTTTCTAGGGCTGGGCCTCACAGGATGCAAATTTACTATCTAGAATCCAAACTGGACCACCTTATCAACGGATCAGATTCCAAAAATTACACCCACTCGGTGGTTAATCTTTAACATGATTCAGATCAGAAGTTAAGAAAACATATAATCACTGCTACTTTAAGCTTCCATTCCATATATCAATTACTAACACCAAACTTGATTTCAAGTTACACAACTAAATTATTAGCCTAAATTAATTTAAGAGCTGCACCTAGACCTAATACCCAAACAGAAGAGCTCCAATAGATCAAAGAACGTCCCAATATAGTTTTTGGAAGCTAGCTTGCCACAGCTAAAGGAATGCCTAAGCCTGAAACTCAACCTAGGCCAAGCCCAGCAGGCCCAGTAGATTTAATAATCAAGCTAGAAAATTAGGCCAGTGTACAGCCACAGGCCTAAACGGAGCCCATATCCAGCCCAATGATCGCAGGGCTGGGGCTTACCATTTCAGGGGGTTTGGAATAGGGGTGTTCATAAGCCAGGTCTGGCCATGTTGAGCTTGTCTAATCCCGATCCATTTATTTAAGGGTGTAACATTCAGGCCCGAATCTAGAACATGGGTCTAAAAAAGGCTGATACCCAACTCATTTGTAAAAATAAATAGCCCTTTGGGCTAAATATGTTAGGGTACTTCCTTTAATCATACAAAAGCCTAGGACTGGCCAATTTCACTAGAGATTTGAAAAATTAAGCCCATATCCAGCCCCTGAAACCAGCCCAATACAGGTTGTGCTAGTGCTAGCTAGGGGTGGGAAATGGGCCAAGTCAAGTAACAGCGAATCGGGCTTATTAGGGGTCTTTATGGGTTGAACCCCAACTCATATCCGACCCATTTTTAAGACAAGTCATTTAATCCAAACCCGTATCTGATGCCGGTCAACCTGCATAACCCTCATCCAATGTCTAACACGAACAACCAGTATAAGCTAGGTCAAGCCCAATGTTTTTTCAAACAATCAAGTAATATTTGAGTTTAGTTGCAAGCCCAAAACAAGCTCGGCTCATTCCATATAAAATAACACATTTTGAGTACCAAAATACTAAACAATCAACCATTTAAATAGGTGTAGATATGTAGGTTGACTCTAACCCAAATATTTTAAATAGGCTATACAAGTTATAGGGGTAGCCCTAACTTGACCCATTTAAATGCTAATCTAGTTTTCCTAACATGTTACTAACCAATATTTATTGTAGGTTAGGTTAGGTGGGTCAAATGCTAGTCGAATATGGGTTAGTCCGCATGTGAAGTCGGATTTTACCACCCTAGTGCTAGCCCACCCGTGAGCGACCCTACTTTCAAAGTTACTTTTTGTTCGTGGCATTAGCCAACCCAATAACACATTAAGGTCATGTTTGACAAATCTTTCATAAACCTCTAATGAATTTTATATTTAGTAAGATAAAATACTATTTACTACACAATTAATAAAAAATAAAAAAGACGATACTATATTAAGTTAGGATTTGATTTATTAAAAAAATAAAATAAGCATACCTTTTTCCTATGCTACCCATTCCCGATTTGTATTTTGTCTGCAATTTAGAAAATAATTTCTTAAATAATCAATAATTTATTTACAAAATGAACTCATTATAATTATAGAGGATGTTCAAAAGCATAAGGTAAAAATTCAAAATAGTAACAGTATAAATATAAAAATGAACAGAACAGAAATATAATCAAATAACTCTTTTCTATCTAAAAGAGTTCATTCAACAAGTTCCATCGATTTCTAGAAAGTATCTTCCATCAATGAGCCAAACTTAGGCCACATTTGTGTCCTTGTTCAACTTTTTATCTACCTATTTAGAAAATGGAAAGGCCCAAGCCCATCTTGTTTAAAGGTAAATTGTGTACTTTGTCTTGTATCTAAGTTATAAGACTATACTTGAATTGATAAAGAAATTAAGAAAATAACAAAAAATCTCTTTTTTATTACGTATTTGATATGTTGTTTTGTTAGTATTGTCTATAGTATGATACATACATTAAAAGTAATAAACATAAGTAAAACCTTTAAAATAAAAAATTATTAAAGAATTCATGTAACTTTTGACACAGACTCGAGTACTCTTGGTTTGAGTTGAGATCAATTTCTTGTAGGAAGATGACAATGCTAGAGGGCAATTCTTAAAAAAATTGAAAGAGAGGGTTTGAGTGAAATGGAAGAGCATGCCATATTTATATACTTAAAGCATCATGGGTGATTGACAAATGTCATCTATTCCATTGCTATAAAAAAAAAAAAGGTAGTAACTCAAAATGTCACTCATTTAAACTAACAAACAAAGAGATAATAACAAGTATAATTAAAAAGTGATAGTTTAAAGATAGGGAGTCATAGATGAAGTTTAAAGATAGGGAGTCATAGATGATTGACAAGTGTCATCATCTAATTGCTATACAAAAGTTTAATTCTAAATGTCACTCATCTAACCTCTCACATCAAAAAGAATGATAACAATTATTAAAAAAAAAAAAGTTTGAAGATAGGGAGAGATTAAATAAAATGGGAAAAACAGTGCATGGTAGTGTGTGTGTCCTTAACGTGACCTATACCCATTTACTAACCACGACAAAGAAGTCAATACAAACCTTCCTTTAAATTGAAAAGAGTTAGCATTTAATTAATAGGTCACATTTAAATTGAGTTGTTGGAGGATCAAGGAATGAAGCAAATTAAGTTGGGTTGGGAGGTCAAATATCATATATTATCTTTAATCAGGTTAGAAATGTAACTCAAACATACTTGAAAAATAAGAAGGATCAGATTTCAAATGGGGTTCAGGTTTTGGTTGGCGTGGGTTGGGTCGAAATTGCTACTCATACTAATATGTTCTAGACTTTCTCCAATTCAGGGATTATAGTTATTTTATCAATGATCGCATGGTAAGTTCTTATTAATTATCATAACCTAAAAAAGTCAATAAAGTTGTCTAACTTTAATTTCATTGGATGGTGAGTCAAACCTAATTTGTTTTTATAAATCCAATTTTATTTTATATTGATAAGATTATAGTGATCTTGTGATAGTTATTTATTTGGTCCGAATAAGACTAACCCGGACCCAATTGTGTTTAAACTTGAATTTTTGTTCAATGCATTTACTAATGTTAGGTTGACCATGTATAAATAATATCTCAAAATGTACATCCGATTATAATTGACGTACAAATGTAAATGATTATGATCATTTCTATCTCAACCATTATTATATATTAAAGTTGTTGATTTTGACCAATCTAATTCCAGTTTTGACCTTTTTTTTATTTCAATCTTAACTTTTAAATTGAGAATTTTATGCATTACCCAAAAGTCTTTCATTTGTTTGATCATTTAAGGGTGATTTTAGTCACTTTTTATTTTTAAAAACATAATTAAGATAATTGTCTTATTATTTTCCAATTGCATTTATCAAAAATGGACCTATGGGAGAAACTTTTCATTTTTGATAACAAAGAAACTCATGTTTATCTCAGTCGACAATTTGAAATTGTGAGAAATATTATTCTCTATGTTAAATAGCTTTAACTTTTACTAAAATAATCTCGAGAATTATACACTTTTTATATTTTTTAATTAATTTATTAAGTAGAAATACGTCATTCTTGATATAGAAAAAGCTCATGTCTATCTCACTTGGTAATTTAAAATTATAATCAATATTATTCTTTATGATTATATAACTTTTACTTTTACTAAAATAAGCTAGAGAATTATACACTTTTTATATATTTCTTAATTTGTAATGTAGAAACACTCCGTTTCTGTGTTTTTTTATAACAAAGAAACTGATGTCTATCTCACTTGGAAGTTTAAAATTGTGGACCAATATTATTCTCTATGATTATATAACTATTACTTTTACAAAAATAATCTCGAGCACTATGCGCTTTATACATATATATATATATATTTATTTATTTATTTATATATAGGGGGTCTTCTTATGCACCCATCTCTCAACCGGGGGGGGGGGGTGTTCAAGTACAGAAGTGCATGTCCCATGTACCTTCACATGTGACTTTTGTATTTGAAACCCCCCATTTATGGAAGTGTCCCTCACCAAAATGGTGAGGGATGGATGCATAAGAAGACCCCCATATAGATATATAGATATATATAGAAAATATTCAAGTGCATCTATCCCTCACCTGCTCACTATAGGGTGAGGGACACTCCCCTTTTTTGGAAGTTTCAAGTACAAAAGTGAAGTTGCAAGTACGTAGGAATACTCCCTATAAATCCCATTATTACTCCAATTGGAATTGAACCCATCTATAGCGTTGATCATGCTTAAAGTACTTGATCAAAATCAAAAGAAAAACCAAGATACTTGATGTGCACCGAATGATTTCCAATGTAACATAGGATTCATATTAATCTCTTGCTAGTCATAAAACTTGATATTATTTTATTACCTATTGTTTTCTAATTTTTGCACATTGATCACACTGATAGCATAAAACCTATTATATCTTGAAAACCTGATCCTATGACAATTTTTTTTTTATGCCTTTACATGTAAGCACGGACGTCAAGCTAGTCATTCATGTTGTCTTTAGAATTGACAACAATAATACTTTCGCTATGCATGTTGGTTAATGATTTTGGAGTTAAAATTAAGGTGAAACTGTGAAGACTCTAGTCCATCCACAACAATTGAAAAGCATGAATATTACTTGATGTACATTGAATTGATACTGACCTAGATTGGAAGGAAGAGATGCAACCCTCATTCCACGTAAGGGGCATAAGCAGGCTATGTGTTCTAATAAGTTAATCCTAATGATGAATTCTCCAGCACTTGGCTTTAAAGAATCCCTAACCTGGCTGAAGATGTAGAGATTTCAGAGTAGATTGGACAAAGATACTATTGGAAACCTTATAGACGGGTAAAGAACCCTAGATTTATTAATTTAGATCTTAGAGGTTGATAAAGTGATTGTTAAGGGTGATTTGCTTCATGCCATCACTGGAGTTTCCTATCTTGGTACTGGTCCTTGGAAGTTTCATTTTCTCCTAAAGGAAGTCCAAATGTTTTCATCTTTAATGTATGGGACCTTCTATTGGCACCACACTTCTGTCTCTCCACCGCAAAGGGAAAAAAAATCATTTTTCTAAACTACCCCTCCTCCCTTTCCCTCTCTCCCTCCACCCCCTTCCTCTCCCCCACCCCACCCCACCCAGTTTTTGGCGAGGAGGGATCCCCTGCCGGCAGCCTTGGCCGGCCCGCCCAAGGCTTCTCTCTCTCTCTCTCTCTCTCTCTCTCCCTTCCTCTCTTTCCCTCCCCACCCCAGCCGCCCGCCTATGGGGATCCCTCCCTGCAGGAGACTGGGAGGGTGGCGTGGGGTGGGGTGGGGTGGGGGGAGAGAGGGAAAGGGAGGAGGTGGGGAGGGGTAGTTTAGTACAATGATTTTTTATTTTTTTTTTCCAATGTGAAGAGACAGAAGTGTGGTGCCAATAAAAGCCCCCTAATTTATTCATGTGGAATTTAAGCATGAGCTTGAAGAGATGCTAATGGAATGGCATTCTTTAGCAAAACTAGAGGTAGATCATTTGGTTCCTTTTGTTTCTTCTTATTGTAATTTCTTTAGTCTTTTGGTATAATACTTTTCTATCATCTCGGGCTAACTTGTCCGCCGTCTGTTGACAGCGGTAGCGGACCCATCTAGGACCATAAACCTAAATTGGCTATTGCTATTCTTGATAGTAATGAGGTTTAGAAGTTGCTGTGGATTCAGTCATATGAAATTTTGCCAAAAAGTATGCATTTTGAGTCAAGTTAAATGTTATTTTATTGGTGATTTGATCGGGCTACAACTTGGCAACAATATTTGGCACATTTGGATCTTTCCATAATTTCATCTAGCTAAGTGGTCGTTGTTTGTGGTCATTTACTTATATAAATAATTTACATATGCAATGATCAGCATCATCATATTTGTTTATGCTCTTTAAAGACATGATGCATAAATAATTTGTAAAAACAGTGTAAATAAGGCCATCTGCATGCCAAGATTTTCACACGTAAAAAGCGTGAGAATCACTTACACCTCTATTGCTCTCTTACATGGTGATACTATTCTGGTGGACCCCATCAGCCATCTTAATTTTTTTTTTGTTCCTATAGTCCCATATTTCTAGCCCAAATTGTTTAAGCTTTTTATTGACCCAATAAACACCAAGGCTTTGAAGCTGATATCTTAAATATGCATAGATTTTGAATAATTTGTAAAAAAAGCATGAGCCATCGATCTAATTTTATGCACTTTTGTGGGCACTTGATTTATGATTTATGATTAGAACCGTTCAATATTCTTTTGTTTAGGGTAAATATCAAAACAGTTAAGGAGCATTTGTGCGGAGCCACGGAGGAGGAAACTACTCGATTTCCCAAAGGGAGGTGAGAAACTTGTTATCTTGTCTGGTGACAAAAATAATAAATCGACAAAGCGCCGCCTTTTCGGATCCAGGGATTTGTCGCTGCACCAAACCAATGCGTCGGATTTTCCAGCGCCATTCCTATCCCTTTCTACGGAATCGTCGTTTGCACAAACGCTCCCTTAGTATCATATCCTACATCTTTTTGGACTTTGAGAGATTTTTTAATACATTCGCTCCCTTAGTATCATATCCTACATCTTTTTGGATTTTGAGAGATTTTTTAATACATCTAAAATTATTGGAAGTATTCATTGACTTCAATGAAAATAATAATTTTGATAAGCATGGTAATGTATTTCATAGGTGACATTTGACATTTGCATACATAAAAACCGTTTTCCCATCCTGTGTAAAACCCATGTTCCTGGAATTGTGTAAAAGGGAAACGACTCTAAACTAATAAGTTACAAATTTGCAACAATCCATGCAAAGTTAGGCACTCCACAGTCCACACTCATATTCACCTCTCACTCGCCAAAGCCCATGAGAGACTCAAGAGGGCATGGAATCAAGCAGCGCCAACGACATTCATCAGACTTGGTGCTGAGTCAAGTCGATGAGCTACAGCGAGTTTTCGAACTCTTTTTGTCTCGAAGAAGATGAGGGTGGAACCAATCCTTGAACCCTTTACCTCTTGTATGTTCTCCTAATCACGCAACCACAGAGGCCAAAGGTAGATTGGTGAACTCTTTTTGTTTCATCTTTCATCTTTTATCTTTTCATTCCCTACATTTAGGCTTGTTGGTTTGCATTACAATAATAGGAATTGAATACATAGGGTTTATGCCACAAGTGGTTAAAAATGAAGCCCAAAGATGAATTCTAAAAAATGAACATCAAATAACTTTTCCTACTATAGAGTTAGAATCAAAAGAAGATTGGAAATGAATAACTGATGGCGATGCTAGTTATCCATTTCCTACTTTTCTTTAGAAGAAAAGCTATTTGATTCTCATTTTTTAACCACAACCCAACAGAACACAGTTTAAAGAATCAAAAGCAGCAGCCATCTCTAATAAATGTTAGATAAATATGAAATATATAATATAGCCCTGCAACCTATAAAATTGTTATAAGAGTTCATAATCTTCCCACAAGAGAATCCATCTGAGAAAAATAGGGCTGCCCTAAAAGGCAGTAAGCCAGTATGGAGCAATTCAGATTTATGAAGGAGTCCACGACAGCCAAAAAAACTCTCAAGGAGATTGACCTGCCTCTTAAGAACTTTAAGAACTCTATTTTACAATGAAGGCAGGATTCCGTCTTCCACAATGAATGTATATTTCTGGACTGCCCTACATTGATGAAAAAGAATGTTTCAGCTATGTACCAGAAGTGTAATGGCCTCAAATGTTAGGAATCCGCATCTTCAAATAGGAAATTTCAGGTATGGATAGTGGTTGAGTAGATAACCAGCATTTGCAGTAACGGAAAAAGAAACAACATCCTAGCTGATGTGAGTACCTCCCCTCAGGTCATTATCATTCCACATTTCATCTCTGAAAATCTCCTCAATCATTCTGTGCGTGGGTAAGAAATCGTCATCATTTTTTATGCCAGTGAAGAATCCAGTATCCCACACTCTGGCATTACTAGGGTCGAACACATCTCCATGATCAACCATGCCAAATAAGCTTCGGTTGTCAAATTCACCGTGAAAGATCTTAGGACCTGTGCCAACGGATTGCTCCTGGGTTGCTGTCGTATCAGATGGGCTATGCTGACACTCATAGGACATGCAAGATTCATCGGGTGCATCTTGTTCCTCTGAGCCATTCTGAAGCTCATTGCTTGCAGAATGATCAGTAGGAATGCAATTGTGATGAACCAACGGTTTAAATGAACTTGATTTATTACCAGAAACTTGGACTCTTGAGACATTATCAAGACCTCCAACATCATCTTCAACAGAAGCAAAATTTCCAGCACCACCTTCACTGACTTCATCGTCATCATCATCTTCATGGTAATTGTCATGTGAATCTTCACTATAAACTGTTTTGCATTGATCAGCTGGAGACTCCACGGTAGAGTCTTCATCCTCCTCTGTAGTTGCAAACTCCTCAGCATCATCACTTGCTTCCCACTCATCATTGTCACTGTCAATATTCAATGGGTCCAGCCTGTTCTGCTGATTCCGTATCCGGAGGATGAAGACATTGAAATAGTAACTAACCAGGTCCTTCATGGTTTTGGTAGGAAAGACTGCTGAAAGATGGTCCCAAAAGTTCTTTCCTAGTGAAGCAGGATTGGAAAAGACAATGTCATGGAAGACCTGTTCATCCTCTTCAATCCATTTTAAAGCAACATCCTCACCCATGTCACAGAATCCCAGCTCAACGAACCTCTCTTGTCCCAATGTCACCAATAGCTTCTCCCTCGCTTCCTTCACATGCTGTCTGACACATCTAATTGAACCCTCATCCAGGCAACTACACTCAACCCTACCATGTCCAAGATTTTCACTTGCATAACCAGATGAATCAGCTTTGGGCATAGGGATGACACAAGTCCCCATCAGCTGCTCCTCCTTGTCATCCAACATAATGTGAGAAGATGGCACAGACAAGGATGGTGGAAAGGGCGCTCCAGCATCTGAATCACAAGCACTTTGAGTTGCCAAGTGGAAATAACTGGTAGCCTTCCTGACACCATCAGATGCCCATACAGGAACATCAGCTTGATGATCCGGTCCAATAGAAACAAGTTTTCGATGTGGGTAACTTGCAAGAGATGACAAAGTCTCTTCTGACTCAACTGACATCCTTGAAGGGCAGTCATTATCAGAGAATCCAGGGGACCATGAAACCTGTAATGTTGGCTGAGATATAGCATCTTCTTCACTAGTGCTGCTTGTAACCCACGACAAGCCAGAAATACTGCCCCAAGCGCAGCTCTCGAACTCCTTGTCATCAGCAACAAAGAGTTCAGAAATGGTGCGACTTACGAGTGTCTCCTCTCCTTTGAAGTTATCGAAGCCACCACCAGAGACTTTGTATCAAAATCGAATCAGTTATGAACCAAATCAGTTATGAAGCCATTTCAATCAATCGCTATCATAAGAAGAGAAAAACCTTTTATTACCTGATTTGTGAGGTTTCTCAGAGGAATTGTTACAAAGAACAAATCTTACAAATGAAGTGCAATCCAGTTGTCTTGGATGCTTAAAAGAAATGTCGCATGACTCATATTCGCTAGAAGGGCGTTTGTTATTCTTACATACCATATTTAACCTGTGAGACCAACAATTAGTAAAGAGTTATAGAGGCACAGTACCACAAATATGATGATTAATGGTCTTGCAGACGAAACCAAGAGGCCAAGGCAGCCAAAAACTGTGTCCCAAAATAATTATACAGTTAGTGATACATTGTTGAATTCTGTAAACTAGCCAAGCGAGGGGCCAAAAAAAAAAAAGTATTACTACTTCAAGGATCCATAATAAGTGCAACTGTAGGCACATAGGCACATTCCTACAACTCAACTAGCAAACAGAATTATCGTAGAGAAAGGTACATAATATGGTATCAAATATTGTGAAAATTAAACCAAGGTCATGTAAAAAGTAAACTAACAAAATTGGTAAAGAGGGAAAAAAACAAGCATGAAAACAATAAATAACCTACAACTTGGATAGATACATTATCTGCTCAAGGAAGTTGACAGTTCCTCCACAAAGGCATCTTATGCACATAGTTGTAATAAGCAAACATGCATAGGCTCTTAATTTGGTCATAATCCCATTAGATAAAACGCATAGCATATGATGCCCTGAAATTTTTAACCATGGGTAGAAGAGCTCACAACTCCAATAGAAGGGCTCAGTAGTAATGGGGATTATTTACACACCAGAAGTTTTCTGCAAAGGCTATCATGTTGGGCTGGGCAAGTCAAAATTGTCCATTAAGCCTGGATTCAAAATGATGGGCGTAGTTTTTTGGTCCAGGCCTATTTAAAGGAGCTAAGGAGGTCCTTCCGGTTGAACCTCTTCTACAGTACACTCTTCTTTAATAGAAGTTACCATTAATCAAAATATACATATATCTCATTCATATTTGTGACAATGCTCCTACGTCCTTATACTTGCCAACACCACTATTCTTTGTACAGTGGTTGTTTCTAGTCCTCAGTGTGCAAGCCTCAAATGACATTTCCACAATTTTTCTTGCACAAGGATAGGTAGATGTCCCCTTATATATTTATTCCTGTCTTGCAATTCTTCAATGCCCAAAACTCAGCTCCACATGCTATGCAGGTTTACCTGTCATCTTATAAAATTTCCCCTATAATTGAATTGGCACTAGACTCACACAATAGTCCACTAGATTGCCCCCATGTTGTCCATCATGCACCAGCCCTATTTGTTATATCCTCTCCAATTTCTAGTCTTGTTCTATAGTTGCTCCTAGTCATTTTAAGAGATCCGACACTCCCCATACAAACTACAACCTTGTGTCCTTGTCACCCCCAAACACTCTAAAAGTCTCACTTATTCTAACATTGAAATAAAATTTATAATTCATACATACAATGTTTTAAACTCTTCAACCCAACCAAATAACTAGGCCAATAACTTAATTTAACAAAAAGAAAAGATACTGCCTGTTGCTTCACTTCTAAGTTGATCCCAGATCATGTTTAATTTAAGTTGCATGAATACCGGTGGGCGTGTCAAAATTTGATACCAATACAACATACTCTTTGCAAAAATAAATAAAGATGCACATTTTTAAATAAAACTAATATAGCTAGTCAGTGAATTTGAATACTGACATAAAAAATTTCTTTCAACCATCCATGGAGACAAATGTCATAGCCATGCAAAAATTTTTATTTTAACTACCCTTCTAAACACCAATAGAATCTTCCCATCAAACAAAACCATCAGAGAACATGGTAGCAGAAACTACAATACCAATATCAAAAGTATCCCACTACTATCATTTATCAAGCTACATATTCATTCATAAATATGTGATCAATCATGCATTTATAGTGTATTTAAACCAGAATCTCACAAAGAATCCCACTACTATCATTTATCAAGCTACATATTCATTCATAAACATGTGATCAATCATGCATGTATAGTGTATTTAAACCAAAATCTCACAAAGAAGTCAAATTGATGAAAACTGATACTTAGCCAACACACAGTAATAGAAAGATAAATATAACCATCATCCAGACATCAAGAGCTAGCGTTTACCTTCCAAGAGCAGGATCTACCTAAAACCTTAAACCAGGCAAATGCCAATTCAGAACCAAAACCCTAATTCCCGAAATCCCCACCAAATGATACCAAATTTACGAATACGAATAATCAAAACATAAAACCGCTTATCTTAAGTGAAAAGGATAAATTCCCAAGACCAATTCAACAGAAGCACGAAACAGCAGAATTCTCAAAAACCCTAACCCTAGATTCTTCAAA
Organism: Persea americana; assembly: GCA_029852735.1. NCBI lineage: Eukaryota > Viridiplantae > Streptophyta > Magnoliopsida > Laurales > Lauraceae > Persea > Persea americana. The sequence continues at coordinate 53,971,260 of CM056813.1, read as the reverse complement.
ACCTACCAAATCGGCAATAATTAAACCCAATCCGTACAAGAAAACAACCAGATAACACCCTATTCCACCAGAAAGTCTACGGATTGAATGAACTTAAACGGGTCCCAAAAACCCCAACCCTAAAAAAACGAACTCACAACCAAAACCGGACAAATCACAATCAATAGAGAGACGGGAACAAGCAGATATCGAACAAATGGTAGCCTGATGTGAAATATAGACGGATCGGGGAAGAAAAGAAGCAAGTATAAAATAAATAAAAAAACCCTAACCCTAGCCCTAGAATCGCGCAGAAGGAACGGAAAGGGGAGAAATTGAGCTCGATCGATAGAGGGGAATGAGACAAAATCGAAGCCGAGATCGATTCGAAGGTCTGAGAGAAAGATCGAGATGGAATTGGTGTAAAAGAGAAACCACGAGGATGAAAATAGAGCGGGGGTTTGCGTTTTTGTAGCCGGCGCCCGAATTGAAAACCGGGTGTCAGCAACCCGGAAACCCGTTGTCCCGCACACAAAGGTTCAATTACTGAAGTGCCCTTAAAGTTTGACCTAAATTGCGAATTGGACTATGATAGTATGAGAGAACAGCTAGCAAGGTTCGAAGGAGAAATGTGGCATTAAGAAAATACACGTGGCGGGTTAGGATAGGGCGACATTCACAGCCAGGTGTGGGCACGTGATTTTTTATACTTCTCCTTTGGTCCGAGTTTTTGTTCACATCGAAATGGAATGGAATTGAACTGTTGTGTAATGAATTCTTAAACTTGATTAGAACTCAATAAATGTGTATCTAGTAAATCTTTCCTTTAGTAGAAAGATGAATTAAGGAGAGATTAAGACATAGTCACTGAAGGCAAGATTATTTGATATATAGCCACTAATGAATATTTGTTATTGTTTATTCAATTTTAGATGCTTTTTTAGAATTGTTAGGAATCATATCCTTTGAAATAAAGGGTTATTTGTATGGCATCAGAATTTCTACGTTTTTCGCTTTGGTAAAAGATTAATTCTGACCTTCGTAGAAAATGATTTTTTGTGTAACGAAAAGATAATTTATTTTTAACTCTTCTTGCACGAAAGCCCCATACCAAACAGAAAGAAAATAAAAACAAAAATTCGGTGCGTGAAAAAAATCAGTCTCTTTTGTTAATTAGACACATGTGCCATTGCAAACTTATGGTAATTTCTAATAGAAGCAACTAAGAATAAAGATGAGATATGTGACAGAGTTTATGTGTCGGCTGTTGGTCTATTGGGGTCTAGAATGACTGAGTTTAGTGGGTAGTATCAGTTGTCCTATTTAAGAAAATGAAATGGATGATAAACTAATAAGTTTCTATCTTTGGAGTCGTTTTGTTGAATAGCTGGCAATATTTAATGGGCCTCATTGATTAATGTATGAATCATAAAGCCCAATTTCTTAATATGGCTGTGGGATAAAACTTGCTAAAGGGAGAAATGAAGGTAACTTTCTCCCATGTGCAGACCACATATTGTTAGTATGATGGACATACTAGAGGAATACCTATTAGTGGAAAGAAGGGGGACGGAAATTTCTCACCGCATAAAATAATTGAGTGAAAATATTTAGCCCCATAATTTCACCCTGAATCTTGATTTAAAAGCCTTCAACTATACATTTTTCGAGATTCAATCCAATGTAGAAGATAGGTCAAATGAGTAATACAGCCTAGTGTTGGCCCTTTAGAGGTGGACTGCTAAAGAATGTTTAAGGATTTATGCGAGAAATGAACCTATGCTCGTATAAAGGGCCTAGGATCACGGTTTTCTTCCGAATGTTGAGGGTTCGAAATTGTGCTATCACATAGGAGCTACAGGGGATTTATCTGACTCTCCCTGAGCTTGAAGGGATTAGTCAGACTAAAAGAACTGGGACACCCTCCAATATAAAAAAAAAAAAAAAGAAGAAATGAACCCATGCTCGTGTAAAAGTCTGCTATTAAGGTGATTTAATCTGAATGGGCTCACCTTTTATATGATCAAATGTGCTCATATTACATGAATTTCTCTATAAAGGATCTAGAAAAATCACTCCAAAACAAATTATGATATCCTTGCCACTGATCATGTTTAGAAAATATAGCTATATGTTTCACTCATCACTTGGTTTAAACTGAAATTTGAGCATGTGTGTATACATACATAAAGAGACATGTAAATAAGGTATAAGTTGCCAGCATCATTGTACTGATGGCAACATAGTATCAATTCTGATAAACAAAGTGCAGGTAACTCCATTTAAATAAAAATTTGTACATTTCATTTTGAGACTATTGTGGAAGAATCAAAATTCTCATTTTTTGTGTGAATAAAAAAATAAAAAAAAAAACCCTAAGGAAAGCAATAAACACACCCAAAAAATCCACAATTTTTAGGTGATAGTTTTAAATTAAAAAACCATGGGCAATAAAGATATCTGATAGCAGTACATTACAAAAGATGTTTTCTACTAGAATTCTAATCAAACCAAAGATTTTAAGAATAAACAAAAGAAATTAAATCTCACTATAGGTGATAGTTTAAATGAAAAAACCACAGACAATTTTTTTTGCATGAAATGAATATATAGAAATTCATGGTAAAATAATCTAAAAAAAAAGGATTATTCAAAGAGGTGAGTAGTGAAGGGGTGGAGATGTAGATGAGACATTGACTTTGAATTACTACATGATGGCCGGGTATTATTATTTTATGGTTATTTTGGATATTTACCTTTGTTTATTTCATTTTAACAACTTTAAGAAATACAAGTCTTATAATTCATAAGAATTTAATTACATGAAACAAACAGGCCCAAAATTACTATAATATAGCTTTTGAAATGCTCCAAGAATTCCAAATGCTTTTAGAGATTGACTTGTCCACTTCCACTTACTCAACCAGTCATAAGCTGTGATTAGTGTTAGAGCAGCATACGCTAGGTTTTTCATGATCATCAACTTGGTGCTTCCTGATCCCGGCCTGCTTGGACTAATGATACTCCTGGTTTTGCCTGCAAATCAAACACTTCTGCTTAAAGCAGCGGCGTATCCATGTTTACGAAGTCTTTATTATCACAGGGCAATGAATTAAACTCCCTAGATCCCCACCCATCAACAAAGAACAGGAAAAAAAATTCAGGCCAATGGGGCCAAAAGCCAAAGAGAAAATAAGTAATTGAATAATGCTCATCACATATGCTAGAATAATTAAACGGGTGAGATTTCACAGAATAGATCCTTCCAAAAGTATGGAAGGCTGGAGTACCTATCCTGATAAAAAAAAAAAAACCAGATGGGCCCACTTATATGGGTTTCAATGATAAGATCATTAGACATTTAATTCTAGTTTGGGTTTCAATCATGATGCATCAACAGAAGAATGAGACTAGAAGCAACAGAAGCAAAAACTACAACACACTATAATGTAATTGAAATACAATGCAAAATAAAGAAACAGTAGACAGACATCACACCTCACCTCATCTCGCCTCATCTCACCTTTATAAAGAAGGCAATAAAGAAACAGGAGACAAACATATCAAACTTCACCTCATATTGCCTCAACTCACCTTTATAAAGAAGGCACCGATCATAACTATAAGGTCGACATCATGAAATCGCCATGGTAGAAAATGTCTAAAAGAGAGAAAAAAACACGCAAAAATACAGATGAAATTCGAAAGAATTCAGCTGCTTCTGTAATTCCAATTCCGCTACTGTTCACATATACTAACCACCTATGTTTCTCCTCTTTTATGCTACAGCAGGCATATCCTTGAGCCATGCATCCAGAGGCTTTCCTATCGAGTACACTATGAAACCAATCTTTCTCAATTTCTCAACGTCCATGATGTTGCGCCCATCATATATAAATGCCGGCTTCTGCATATTGTCGTAGATCTTTTGATAATCGAGAGCCTTAAATTCATCCCACTCGGTCAGAATGCAAATCCCATGGGCGCCATTGGCAGCTTGATACGCATCCCAAGTGACAGTCACCTCTTTCACTGCAGTGGGGCTCATGGGCTGGAGGTGAATGGGATGGTCCCAATCAAACTTGTTCATGGACAGGTCCCGCTGGATCTGCTCCTCAGTCACCTGTGGGTCATAGATGCTGATATTGGCCTTGTCCCCCAGTAGCCCCTTGCACACATCGATTGCAGGCGTCTCCCTGGTGTCCCCTGTATCCTTCTTGAACGCGAATCCTAGTATTGCAATCTTCTTGCCTGAGACTGTATTGAACATGGACGCCACCACGCGGTTCACAAACCGAGTCTTCTGATAGTCATTAATCTTGATCACCTGCTTCCAGTAATTTGCAACCTCAGGAAGCCCGTTGCACTCACAGATGTAAACCAGATTGAGGATGTCCTTCTGGAAGCAAGACCCGCCAAATCCAACGCTGGCATTCAGGAACTTGGGCCCGATCCTTGAGTCCTTACTAACAGCATAGGCCACCTCAGTCACATCAGCACCAGTTGCTTCACAGAGAGCCGACATGGCATTGATTGATGAGATTCTCTGTGCTAGAATTGCATTGGCAGCAAGCTTTGAGAGCTCAGCGGACCAAAGATTGGTGGCTATGATCCTATCCTCAGGTACCCAATTTGCATAGACATCCCTCAAGGCTTTAATAGCTTTCTGGCCTTCGGGTGTCTCCCGGCCTCCAATAAGCACTCGATCAGGCTTGAAGAGATCTTGAATTGCAGTTCCTTCTGCCAGGAATTCCGGGTTTGAGAGGATTTGGAAGTTTATGCCATTGCTGTTGTGATTGAGGATCTTTTCAATCGCCTCAGCTGTCTTCACCGGAACAGTAGATTTTTCAACCACAATCTTATCAGATTTGGACACATCAGCAATCATCCGAGCAGCGCTCTCCCAATAAGTTAGATTTGCAGCTTTACCTGCTCCAAGGCCCTGAGTCTTAGTCGGTGTATTGACTGAAACAAAGACGATGTCAGCTTCACTTATGTGTTTTTCAACTTCAGTACTGAAGAAAAGGTTCCTCCCTCTGCATTGCTTCACCACATCTTCAAGGCCCGGTTCATAGATCGGAAGCTGTTCGCTGTTCCACGCAGCAATCCGAGCGACGGATATATCAACAACAACAACTTCAATGGATGGGCATTTGAGTGCAATAACAGCCATTGTCGGGCCTCCAACATAGCCTGCTCCAATGCAGCATATCTTCACCATCTTCTCCCTTTATATATAACATGCAACTGCAAAAGGTCAGTGTGAAATAGAAAGGAGCATGCACAGGCAATATGCAGCACATTCAAATGCATCATTCTCTTCCATCAAGAATTTCCTACTACAGATATTCTTAAACTAGTGTGGCCTCGTTATTTACATTTCAAAGTGATTATTTTTACAATTACCAGAAAGATAGCATAATAACTAAGGCCAGTGGGGAAAACAAACCAGTGAAGGGCAGAGGCCTAAGTAGTAAGTTCAGTAGAGTGGTCTAGTTTTCCCAGATAAAATAGCTTATGATACAGGGACCCTGCTAAAGAAATTCATATAAAGACAATTTCAGGATGACCTTCACAATTCATGTGGCACACAACATGTGAGCGAGATTCAAGCCATCCACAAGGTGAGGCCACCTCAAACATGCCCTAGTACAAAAACTCAGCTTATGAGCTGGATCATATTTGAGTATGGACTCTTGGTTGTTGCCTTGCTCTCCATTCTTTTTCTCGTACAATGCGGTCCACTTGATTACTAGACCAACCTATTTTTGAGCCGTGGAATTTTTTTATTGGTAGCATGACTCGAACTTGCAACCTCATGGTTGTAGCAATGAGCGCTTCCAACAGACTTTCCGGATCTCTAATAATGAAAATCTTCTTTGAACCTCTTTCAGCTGAATGTCTTCACATTTACATTAATGCACTTTACAAAGTTTCAAATCTGTGTTCAGCCCATCAGCATGAAGGTCTGAACCATATTTCCATATAAAACATGAATTGAGAGGTAGAATAAGGAAAAAGAATAGAGGGGTATGAATTGAGAGGTAGAATAAGGAAAAAGAATAGAGGGGTGGGGAGGGGGGGGGGGGGTGTGGTGGGGGCGGCTCGGTGGGGTGTGGGGTTAGAGATTGTCAGCACGATCACCATGGCCATCTTAGCATTATCTCTTCAATGTTAAAGGGGAATTGGAGATTGTCAGCATTGTTATTAAAGTCCTATGATTCATACAACGAAACCTATGATTCGTATCGAATCCAAAGGAAAAAGATTTGTATCCCTTGTATCCATACCATGAATCCCATTTATAGGTGAATCTTAGGATCCTGGCGTGAATCATATGATTCCATACATGATTTATCGAATCTTATGATTTATGCAATCCATCCAAGTGGAAACAACAACAACCAAACTAATAATGTCAGTGATTTTTATTTTATTTTATTTATTATTTTTTTTATGCTTATATTTTTAAGAGGTCATTTAGGGACTAATAAAATTCTTGAGAATTTTTGGGATTTTGAAGAGGTTTTCGAGATAAATAAGGAATAGGCACGTAATTGAAGCGTTTAACTATACCTATGTGTTTTGTCCTACATTCTTTTTTCCTTTCTCCCTTTTCTTTTCTTTTCATTTTATTTTTCATAAACACTTCTTTAACTTCGTGACACAGATCTGAACCATGCTAAATTGATAGTTTGTATTATTATTACTTTCTGATTACATACATCAAAAGAAAAATTGTTAACATATTTATTTTTTCTAATAATGTTGATATCTTAAACATGTTTGACAATTTATACATGTAGAAGTTGTAGCATATTAATATATATCAATGATGTTCTTCATATGATTATATCATAGCCTTAATTGTCAATATTTATGTTACTATGGACGGATTAACTACTTTATTTATTTATTTTAAATTAAAAATAAAAGATCCTACAATTCACTATATGATTCGACTCAACTCCTTGAACAATTTGTGCTATGATTTTGATTTTCCGAACTATGATTGTCAGCATAATAATCATCACCATCTTTGTGCTACCTCTTTGATGTCAGAAAGAGATCAAGTCTCAGAAACTAGATTGCCTAAATAATAATGGATCCTAGGACACTGGAAATGAGTTATAAAATGGAGCCAAGAGCTGAGGGAAAAAAAGGGTGGAGATCTACAACTACACGGGACCATCAGAATATCCCCCATCCAAACAAGAAATCACTGCCAATCCTGAACCCTGCAAAATTACCATCTATGAATTTTGATGATCCCATTGATAAGCCATCTATGACCATAAAGATATCACAGAAGCTGCAAATATCATCAAGAAGAAGATTGTACAAAGTGGCATTTTGCATGGACTATATGAATCCTTTCCTTCAGATCTAAGTAAGTGACAGAAAGTCCTGAGAAACCAAAGCAGGTGGGACACTTTTCCACCTAAATTTCATGTCCAAATTGGATATTAATAAGGCCACAAAATGCAAGGGGAAGAATATCCAGCTCAATTGAGTCCCTGATTTAAAAAAAGGCCCAATGCCGGAAAATCCTATCAGATAATCAATTTGTGGCACATCCAAATGTAAGTCAATTTTAGTTCTGGCAGAAGCAGGTGTGGCCATTTCTGGACACCCTGTAGGGGCCCTAGGGTAAACCACGCTTCGAGTTTCAGATCCACCACAGATATTAAACAGAACATAAAATCCCCAAAGGATAAACAATCAAACAGTTAGTCCACAATTCAACAAGCCAACTATCAGCAATTCTTCACTAGCAACATAATATCAATTATCAATCTCACATCATAAAAAGGATTGCATTGAAGTCCAATGCAAATCCTTTGACAATATACATTATGACAAAGTAAAAAAAAACAGAGAGACTAATTTTAACCTTGTTAATTTTCTTCCTCCTTTGTTTCAATAAAATCTTACTAGTTACAGAAAAAAAGAACTCAAGATGGCTCCAAAATCCATTCTAATGCACAGAAATTTCTGGAAAAAAGGGTCACTTTGCCATTGCTTTCTTCATGCAAAAGACAGGATCCAATGAAAAACAAAACTATTTAAAATTAAATAAGATTTAAAACACTTTTTGGGATCTAAGGACAACAAAAAGAAGCCAACCAAACAGATATGAAATATGCAAGGCCATTTACAGATGGGGAGAACAAATAGAACAATCAACTGAAGAGAAAGCTTGTATAATCTGCAAAATCTTCACAGCAGAGCTAAAAATAAGTAAAAAAAATCAGGAGTTGGATTTCTCCATTTCCTCCCAAAATCACACAGCCTTTAGAACTGAGAATATTCATCATCATCACTCATCAGTAAAGGAAAAGATGAACTGAGCTGCAACATTAAAAAACAAAATTAAATGCGAGAATCACAACAAATCTACAAATCCATCATCATAATAAAAAATAAAAAATAAAAAAGAAATTATTCGGTGAATCAATCAAGTTCAGAACGTTTTAAAAAAGGAAAACACAAGAACAAAGAGAACCGATTCAATAGAACCAAACCCAATTATACAATCCATTGTTCTCTGTAACATGAGATAAACAGACCAGGAAAGGAGAAATGAAAAGGAAAACAGAAACATATAAAACCAATGCAATAAAAAATATCCACATGTACAAACAAATAGATGTTAGACTCGGGAAAATGCTAGGATGAGGATCACAACAGAACCACACATCTACCACCAATAACAATCAAATTCATGATCTATTAAAAGAAACCCACCAAAGAATCAAACTAAATTTAACAAAAATAGAAAAGAACCCACAAACAAAAGAGAACCAATTCAAACAGATCGCAAAAGGGGAAGACATACAAACAGATCAATGCATTGTTCTCTGCAACATGAGATAGAAACAGATGAGAAATGGAGAAGAGAAAAGGAAATGAAAAGCATATAAAACCAACACAATCAAGAAAACCCCAGATAGAAGATGAATCCAACAATGCTAAAATCAAGATGAGATGGATAGTAATGGTAATGTAGGCTTCAAATGAGGGAAAGATTTCATAGCTAACTCACTCTTTTCTTCTTCTTTCAGGTGTTTAGTGGATGGAGAAAAACAAGGGATGAGAGGGTCATTATACAGTGAGAAGGGGACAAAGTTGGTGAGATCTGAATTTTACCCCCTTCTCTTTTTCTGCAAAGAACATGAAAACGGTCAGATTCACAAAAGAAGAGCTAGCTCTGTGAATATGCATTGAACATGTTTCCAACCTCACCAATTGAATTGGGTTTGCACACCAGTCCAGATTCTTGATTAAGTACTTATTGAAAAAACACTCACTTTAATTGAATAAATACTTGATTAAGTACAATCAAATAAATCATGTTTTCATGCTTGATCAATCCAGAAATCATATGCACTCTAAATGGAGAGAAATTATCAACAGAGTGGATTATTGGGAGTGTGGGAGTGGCCAAGGGGCATGCAGTGTAAGGGTGTAGGATTTATGATAAGTGAGCTGGTTGATATAAAACTACGTCAGATGACAAATTTATTTGTACTACTTTAATTTTATGACAACGTTGTCTATATAACTTATGGTAGGAGCAAGTTTATTTTTCTTTTCCAAATTAATTTTGATATACCGAGTAGTGAAAGGATCTAATTGAAATAACTCTATTTTAAAGAGATTTGTCTAAATAGTAAGAATTGCCAACGGACCCGTAAGTAAATAGGTTTTTATGATTTAGCTCAAAAGTACAGGTTCAATGCAAGTGAACTATCAAATTGAGCTGAGTGCCAATTTGCTTAGAGAGGGGACAGGGACACTGAGGGTGAACTGATCAAAGGTAGGGCAATGAGCTAGTCCATATATTATTTAACTTCCAAATCTCTTTTAGATGACTGCGAATGTCTCCTTTTGTGGGGGCCCATGTGGAAGTGCTTAAAAATAAAAGGAGAAAGGTGATGGATGAATTGGGCATGGAGTCTTTTACTGGGCCATCTTTCCCACTTTGTAGGCTTTCTCTTCCGGCTTGTGTGGGCTCTTCTTCCTCCAGTGTGGGCTTTATCTTCCCACTTGTGTGGGCTTTGTTAGGTCTTAGCCCCCTAGGCCGGGGTACCCAAAAAGAAAAGAAAAGAAAAAAACATATTGAATGATGTGTGTCAGTGTCACACTGGATTTAGAGAAAGGGAGGGATTCATTTGATCATAGGTGGGTTTCTATGTGAAAATATAAAAAGAGATAAAGGGCTTATTCATCTACATTTGAATACATAGAACTTGAATACATAGGGTGGTTAAAATGACCCATCTGGGAGTTGGTGAAGTGGAGGTATGGGTTTGATTCCCATGTCTTGTATTCAAAATCCTCCCCAAATTTGTCCGGAGTGCGTTTGTGTGGATTTAACTAGCGGCCGCAACTTGCAGCATGTCTTGTTGAGTCAAAGACCTTAAGGATACCCATATCATAAAAAAAGGGTGGTTAAAAACCAATATTAAATGTTACTTTTCAAGAATGAACATCAAGTAACAATTTCTTTTAGATAAATAAAATCAAAAGAAGATACTATTTGCTACTTATTTTTGGGAACACACCTTTGATCTTCATTTTTAACCACCTTATTTATCAATTCATATGTCTTATAATGCAAACAAATAGGGCCTAAAGGAGACATTATATTATGGATAATTTGCTAACGAATTCCATATGGTGCCAGGGCATAACCCTAAGTTCCAAATCCTTTTCTATTTTTTTAAGACACCTTACACTTCAGATTTATGTATGAAGGGTAGTGGGTCTTAGAGTGTGGTCTGGATCTGGGTCTGTGCTGTCAGGATGTTAGTCTTGATAACAAAATGGGCCTAGCTTAGGTAAGCTTTGACCTGGCCTAAGCGGGCCTATTAATACCCTAACCTAAACCGGCCACTCAAGTCCAATCAAGCAGATCAGAGAAGGCCAGGCAGGACAGCCCAACCAGAATATAGTGTGAAATTCTGGTTTGTGGCGTTTGGCTATCGCTATGGTTAAACATAGCAAATTAATATCAAATACTTAACCAAGGGGGCCCGTTTGCATGATGAAATTGAATTCTCGGAAATTCTGGGAAAAGTATTCCTAAAAGTGGCTATAACCGAAGAAATAAAGGTGAAGAGATATAAATGGTCATCAAATAATGACTCCGAAAAAGACTCAAAGGGGAGAGGGAAAATGAATACCCCGCCAATGCCCTTATGATTTAAATCCCAGGAAAGTCAAGGACCCTTCTACATCTCCATCTTGTAAACTTCACCCTTCACCACTTTATGACTCCTTTTCCATTCCATTTTACGATAAATTTTCATGAATTTAATTCGATGCAAACAAATCGGCCCTTGGGAAATGGTCAATGAATTAGGAGATTAGATTTTTGCAGACTTTGTATAATCTTTACAGTCACTGTCATGGGGTTGTATTATTGATTGAAAGAAACTATGCAATGCAAGCAGAGGACAAAGATATATGACAAACAAAGCAAACAAAACTTCGAGAATTATGACTATGATCAAGAGCGAGTTACAAAAAAGTGCAGGGAAAAGATAGTACACAAATATCCCATCCTAAAGATAGGATAAAGTACCAGCATCTTCCATGCAATTATAAATAATTAACTAAGAATGGCAATATAACGAAGTACAAGAAGGATGAAAACAAAAGAAAGGCCATAAAGACTATGGAAATTATAGTAAAAAAAGGAAAGTTCAGAACATGAATGTAAGTGAGGCAGACTCACAGCAAAGGAATGAATATATTAAAGAAAAAGGTAGAGGTCACTGCTTGTATTATTTCATCTTGTCTTGTTTGGTTCTTCTTTTTCCTTCCTACTTGTGTTCTTTCTTCTTGTCTTCTTTGGTTATTCTTTTTTCCCTCCTAATAGTTTTCTTTTTCCTAGTTCCTATAGGTAAGGAATTTCAGTTTTGGAAAATGTCAAATTTTGAAATTTTCTCTTCATACTTGCGTAACAACATGTTTAAAATGCCTTTATAAATGACTTTGTGAAAATGTTAGATTTTGAAATTTTCTGTTCATACTTGAATGACAACATGTTTACAGTGCCTTCATAAATGACTTAGAATCAGGGGGCTATCAGGAGAATGCCAAAATCAAAACGAGGATGCTTCACCCTTTTGGATAGCATGGGCTGATTGAAACAATACCCTCACAAGTAAGGGTAGTTAGTTAAATCTCAAGTGGGCCGTGTTCGTGAAAATCTAAATCGCTGAAGATAAATGCCCCAATCTCATGGTATTTGACAAGTTTTACTCCATTTGATTGATTGCTTATGTCCCATAGTGATCAGTCTAACTGTGGGATCAACTCCTATCAGATGAAACTTGGCGAGGATCCTTACAAGATCCAGCCATTTGTTTAGTACAATCTGAATATACGTAAGTGGGGCCCCAAGGGGTTTTTATCAATTAATTGCAAGCTGATTTTTTAGTGTTCATACCATCATTCTTTTATGGGTCTTTTCCAAAGTTTACTCTAATAGGAATTCTGCCCACCTACAAATTTAAAATGCATCCATCTAAGTTCTAGCCAAATTAATGGGGTTAATATTCTGCAAATCCACAGGGCTCATTGAGATATTTCTATCCCCAGCCTCTCCAATGATATGCACAGGGCCCAGGTGTGGTTAGCAGCTTCAAATATCTCTTGGAGAAAACTTAGCTAGCCTATTTATTTGCTTTAGAATAACATAGTATGCTGCACTGCATTGGAAAAAAAAAAAAAACTCATTTAGTGGGTACTGATCCCAAGTGGGAAACTATATTGGGCCACAGAGAGTGAGAGGCTTGCAGGGCTCTGCTCATTTAGCAGATCATTGATTCTGGATACCCTGTTTCACCAAAACAGGAGAATACTGTATTGGCGAATAAGATCGTGCCACCTGGACTACCAAGGTCAGTACAAAATAAAATTATACTTCCAGGTCCAACTCAGCACAATGTATTATATAATTCCAACTTTACCCTTGCCTTCTCACCTCTCTCATTTATCACCCTTTTCCTGTTTCCGTATTCCACTCATCAGCGGACAGCGGAGATGGTGATGGGAGACGCTAAGGAAGACATCTCTCCATCGAGATTGACCATCTCCCCTCATCTTCTTCTTCTTTCTCCTCCACAAGACACCCATCTCCCCTCATCCCCCGTTCGGCCGCCGCGCCCAAGCCTTTCGCCCCAAAACGCTCACAATCCGTAGAGTGGAGCCGCCAGTGGAAGCCTCGCCCCACCACGTCGCTGCCAGACTCGAAGCCGGTCAATGTCGTTGCTACAATGTCAGCGGCGTCTAAGGTCTTCTAGTCTTATTCCTGGAGCCTGTCGATTTCTTTCCATGGAGAGTGGTTAACGCTTCCCATTAGCAAGATCAAAGCTCCTCCTCCTCAGGCGCCAATGTTTTCGAGTAATACGAGAAGGGTCACGCCGGAGAGGCGGAGGCCGGGGACCCATATAAAATACTTGATTAGACATCAACTATTCCTTATCAACTGGCCTGGTATTGCAATTGATCATTGTTTTAAATGGGCTATACGCAACCAAGGCCCACTTTTACTATGCCATCTTTTACAGGACACAGAATCAGATGTACATGATTTTTGAAAGCCAAAGATAGAAACTCCCTTCCCAGAGGAATAACACGCCAGTACTAAACCTTAACTACACTGTTGGTACATCTAGGCTTCAAAACTTTGCCTATCAACTAAGCTGTTAATATTAATCAAATCAATCTGCCTTTTTTAAGTCTAAACCCGCCTTAATACGAAAAGGTTGGGGCGGAACCCTGTTTAAACCCAACCCACTGCCATACAGTGGTCTAGATATGTCACACAATCAACTGTTGATGCTAATCCAATGTTAGCTCTATGGCGATGCACCTCCCTATCCATGATTTCTAACCCTCTGGCCCCTTCCACCCAAGTGAACTATTTGGGTGCTAATGGGAAGCGAGAACGACTCCCATGGAAAGAAACCGACATGCTCCGGGAAGAAGTCCAGAGGACCAGCAGCGGCATTAACCGGATTCGAGTCTGGCAGGGGAGATGATCAGTCTCAATGACGAGATGTCTTCCTTTCGTTTCGTGAGAGGTGAGAGGGTAAAGTTGGAATTATATAATACATTGTGCTGAGTTGGTCCTGGAAGAATAATTTAATTATGTACTGGTCTTGGTAGTCCAGGTGGCAGGATCTCATTTGCTAATCCAGTATCCCCCTGTTTTGGTGAAACAGGAGATTCGGACTCGCAGATCATTATAAAGAGGGGAGCCAAAAGGGGACTTAAAAACTGAAAGGTCTGTGTATGAACAAAGGGTGGTAAAAAAAATCCCCATAATTGAAGATTAAGTGCACTTTTGTTTGCATGAAAGTAAACCCTAAATCCTTTTGTTTGCATGAAATGGAGCTAATTTATCTTTCTAGTATAAATGAGGCCTGTTGCCCAAGGCCGTGGGCGTGGAATAGTGTTGGCTATATGACTTGCCTCTTGATTATAGTGTTATTTTAATGGGGTATGCTCCATATTGAGAGACTTCCCCTTTCGTATTCTATGCTTTTTGGAAAGTGAAGAACTAACTTATTCTTCCAAAAAAAAAAAAAATAAAGATATTATGGGAATTCATGGTCAAAATGAGCTACAATAAAAGAATATTAAAAGGTGACCGTGGAGGATAAAATGTGAAAATTTAGATGAATCTTGACTTTCCTAGGGTTTGTTTAATTGGGATAATGGCTGGTTGTTAATGTCTCACTCTCCTCTTGATTCATTTTCCATTAAAGAGGAAAATTGTTGATGGCCTTTTTTGGTCTCCACCTTTTTTTTTTCAATTCTAACTACTTTTAGAAACACATTTCTTAAAACTCTTAGGAATCCAATTATATAAAACGAACAGCCTGTGAATGTTAGAGATACCAAGCCCAAATCTATGATTCATCTGAATTCACTCTCAATGAGTGTCAAAATTAGGTAAGGTGCCAGATCATTGGCGTTGCCGTTCACAGGTGGGCCCTATCCTGTGGGGTCAAATCTACTTCCTAGTAAAAGCAATAACATGATGCTTTTTTCTTGATTTTAATTGCCCGGCATTTGGATGGGTTTTAACTTACAGTTCCCAAACCATGGTAATTGAGGAGTAAAACCCCTATGACCCTAGGTGGTAGTACCAGTAGACTCAACCTTCAGTTCCTGAATAGGGGGAAATCAGAGATCAATACCAAGACCTCTAGCTCCAGAAGAGAGAGAAACCGGGGTGCTGACCACTCGACCAATCCCTTGCCATTAAGTTGAAGGTTGAGGCATTTTCCATAAAGTGTAGACTCATTTCTTACCTTCCATATCGCCCACCAAATGGCTAGAAGTCGATCTTGAAAGTAATTGATTACCGGTGTGATTATTTTTAGTCCAAAACCTCCACCAATCTAAGGTACTATTACCAGAGAGATTTTGAGTTAGAATCCCAAATTGAGATGCAAACCATACCGCATGAGCAAAGTTGCATTGTAACAATATATGCTCTATAGTTTCCTCCTTACTACCGCGTAAAGAACATAAAGAATAAAGATTAGGGTCACCCACCCTGGATTTTGAAATAAAATTATTTGGGATTGGAGTCCTTAGACATTTTTCGATCCAAACAATAAAGCTCTAATAGGAAGAGGAGTCTTCCAAAAAATATTTCCAATTTATAGATAGACCCGGCCAAGACTATGTAGTCTTCCCCATTTTAAGAGGCAGCCCAACTCCTCCCATCCTCTTCCAGGGATCCTCCATCTCTCTTGGATTGCTAAAAACACATCTTATCTTTTGCAAATCCCACCCTCTGTTGGTGCTTACATAGTCTGTAACTAATGCATTAGGGCTCTTTTACCCAAAAAAAAAAAAAAAAAAAGAACTACTGCATTAGGGCCACCAATAGGGGGTTTTCTAAGCGTCGACGGTCCGAGCAAGTTTGGATGTGCATATAGTAGCTCCCCTCTATAAATCATCTTACCCATACCCAGAATAGTCACTCAGTTGGTGAGGTTTTCTCAAGTTCCCCACTTTCAAAATTATTTCCTTACCGAAAAACAAAAAATAAAAACAAAAAAACCCTCAAAAAAAAAAAAAACAAAAAAAAACAAAAGAAAACCCCTCAAAACTAACCCATCAATGGAGCCATTTGAGGCCTGATTTGAAATTATACTTTTTTCAGGGATTTATTCTGAAATACGTAAACCAAGGTGCACTTCCAGAATTAGGTAAAAAGGCAGGAACCTTTTTGAAAATTCCACTCCTTATCTGCGAGAGAAACGCCACTCCAAGGACGATTTCTTCCACTGTAAATTATATTTCACTCCTTATCTCAAGCCACTCAATGTAATCCAACGGCTCCGATTAAATCAGAATTCAAAAAATGCATCCAATGGTTACGAAAAGACCCCAGCAAAAAAATACTAGCCGTTACAAGAGCATAAAGCCTAACGTTCTTTTCCCTCTCTCTTCACCTCATCTCTCTCTCCATCACGCTTCAAAAAGAGGAACAAACAGAAATAATTCAATACACATTACTCTCTCTCTCTCTCTGTTGAAAACAATCTCATTTTCAGCAACCTTTCTTCAGTTTCTGGCTCATCTTTGATCGATTTCTGGCAGTGAAACACCAGAACCATGACCCCCACAAAAAGCCCACATGCATCCAGGCCTCTGATCTCTGAGAAGGCTAGAGTTTCTGAAAATGCCAATCCCAATCTCTCCACACAAAGCCCTTTGAAGAAACCTATCAATTCCCCCGCAATTGGGTCTGCAAAATCGAAGAAACCAACCCCAAAAACCCCAACTCGAACTGGGTCTTTTCAGAGCAGAACCATTCAAGAAAGGAAGTTTGTAGTAGCTAAGAAGAAGTCGAAATTGGAGGTACCCACAACAGTTGTCTGCAAATGCAAAGAAAAGGCCGGAAAATGCAAGAAGTGCCCATGTATCGCTTTTGAGAGTCTCCCTTCATCGCAGGAGGATTTCTTCGGAACCCGACGCGATGAAAGGCGAGACGATTTGAGTGAGACTATTGACCACAAAAGCGATGGAAGAAGAGAAGCAGAGGAAGATCGAGAGAGCAAAACAGGGGAAGAATCAGAAGGCAAAGACATTGAGGGAATTGGGTCCTCTGAGAATGAAACAGAGACACCAGACCCAGAGGAGACCGAGTTCTCTGTCGAAACGGGCAGTTTGAAGGCGAAAAGACTACGGAATAGGATGCTTGAAGAAGCCAGAAGCAGCATTTCGGAACTGGGGTCTGGAAGGGTGTTGCATCTGGTTAAGGCCTTTGAGAGCATTCTCACCATTCCAAGTTCCAGCCCTTGTAAGGACAAAGAACACGATGAGAAGGAAGAAAGAAGGAAAGTTATGAAATGGGCATTGCCTGGATTAAGACCTAAGGCCGTAGAGACCGAAGTTTCCCCATCTTCTTTCTTGTCAGGGGATCTTTTCTTTGCATCGAAGAACCTTGATATGGATTCAGCGGTCAGCTCTTCTTCGATAGACAGCAGCAGCCATGGAAGGTCGGTAAGCAATTGAAATGATAATGGCAATAGATAAAAACACAAATCTAGACATATCTTGGTTTTGAGTTTTTTTCCCATCATCATCATCAATGGAGTGCCTCACTGCCATGGAAATGGAACACCAACCCTGTCGCAGGGTTTTTTTTTTTTTTTTTTTTAATTTTCCCTTATGTTGAACTTCATCCAATCTTTTCTTGATCTTAGCATTGGAAGCAGGATTTCGGGAGGAGGAAGGAGCCGAAGAAATGTAAGCATTCTAACTGTTTTTTCACTTTCATTTGCCCTCTTTTTTTTTCTGTTCTTTTTTTTTGGAGTTGGAAGAATATGGGTAATGGGTTTCATTTTAAAGGGTTAGTACTATTAATTTATGAGTTGATAACTTTGAATTTTGGTGGATTTTCAGAGCTCTGAGTCCTCAGAAAGGGAGAGTGGAAGGAAATGGGAGAAACAACTAAGGGTCACCAGCCAACAGCCATTTAAGCTAAGAACAGAGGTAAGAAGGCCCTGTAAAGTCTGATGTTGGCTAGTGATGTGAAACACCACCTTGTTATCAAGGTTATTTGGAGAAACCTATCATCACCATCATGAGAGCCTTATCCCACCAAAGCTCTAAACATGAAAGTTTCTCTGTGTGTGTGTGTGTGTGAGAGAGAGAGAGAGAGATCTTCTATGCAAAGTATGTTCAGGCCATGGATTTGCACAATCGAACCCATTGCTGTGGTGCGCATAGTTGATTTGATGGGGGCTCTCATACTTGGATGAAGCCCCTAATATTGGCTGGCCCCCAATATTGGATGATGCACAATAGAACCCTACTTGGATGAAGCCCCTAATATTGGCTGGCCCCCAATATTGGATGATGCACAATGGAACCCATTGATGTGGTGCATATGGTTGATTTGATGGGGGCTCATACTTGGATGATGCCCCCAATATTGGCTGGCTGGCCCCAGTGGGACAATCCTGACCTTTTATTGATTGCGTGAAAGTAGATAGATATCAAAGAAATGGTCTTCATTCATCTGTAAAAAGGCAGGTAAATTAGGTTTATTCAGTAATTCAATGACTGGGATTTTCTGTCTAGGGCTTTATTCTCTGTTTCTTTAGAAAGAACAAGATGATCCTGAGAAACATGAGTGTATTTGTTTTTCTCTTCTTCTTTTCTATTTTTTTTTTCTTTTTCTTTTTTTCCTCCTTCTGAGAAAGAACCTACTGAGTGCATGGCTCCTCATAGGGTCAAGTGGAGGTGCAAAACTCATAAATGTGATCCGAACCAAAAGAGATGAGTTCAAGCCACATGGATGGAGATTTTAATAGAACTTTGCTAGTGAATAAACTAGCCAGCCTTTTGTGTACTTTCTTTAGACTAACATGGTCACTCTAATTCATATACATTTGCCCGATCATATACATGTGCATGCGGACACACGGAGGGGAGACTAACTTGACTTGCTTGGCTCCTCAGGGCCTGTTTGTTTAGTATAACTGATTACATAGGAATGCTAAGGTTTCTATTTATAAAAGTGGCCGTAATTGAAGGTAAAAAATGAATTTACAAAAATGACCAATTATCACCCCCTTACATGAAAAATGAATTAAGGGGAGATAGGAAATGAATACCCTAGAAATTCAAATCCTAGGAAAGTGAGGGTTGCATCTATATATCCTTCACCTCTTACCTCTTTAATAATCCTTTTGGAGCCCATTTGACCATGATTTCCTATGTATTTATTTCTCATGCAAACAAACAGGCCCTAGAGAGCTGAGCTAGCTTGTCTGGTTGTTCACGGTTGAACTCTTTTACCCGACCCTGGCTTGATTCATGATATTTGATCATGAAATGTTGCATGAGTCCTCATGTTACAATACCTTTCTGTTTGGTCTCTCTCTTTCAAATTGCCATTGTTTTGTTCCCATCAAATAGTACTTGGTGTAGTAGTAGTAGCAACAGCAGCAGTAGAATGGCAGTAGCATATATTTGATTTGTGTTTTTGTTGGGCTTTGCATACTATCATGGAAATTAACTAGGTAGGCATCTTCGATTTTATGTCAGAGTAAATTGCCTCTTGGTTTGCAAACCATATAGGAGTAATACTTTTCAACTCTGAATCAATTCCATTTGTGTAAAAATCTAGCTAATCAATTTTAAATTCAGCAACGAGGGAGATTTAAAAAAGAAGAGTTCCACAAGAAAGTGGAAGAGATGATCATGGAGGAGAAGAAACAACGAATACCAATTGCACAGGGCCTCCCATGGACAACAGATGAGCCAGAGGTAACAAACCATCAATTTCTTTCCTCGCATTTTTTCATGGGAGTGACTAGATGCCTCAGTATTATTGCATTTTGGGGATATAGCCATTTGTGAATTTTGAATGTTTCTAATTCCAATTTCTGCATGTTTTTACGTTCTTTTTAAGTTCCAACACGGTGGAAGTTTATTATTTTCTTTACCGAATGATATCTGATGTAAAGAATCAATCCCATAATGATATTCTTTTATTGAAGTTTGATAGCAAAATTTAAGTATTTTACAGATGTTTGATAAGCCTTTTCCAATTTTGTGTCTATCATCATGAATGAGGAAGAAAGACAACAAATATGAAACAATCAGCAGAACATACGAGTAGATTTCTATCATTGTAAAAGCTTACTTTCAAGACAAGCTAGTTGAGCATTGTGCAATCATCAAGTGTCATTTGGACTGAGGGGCCCATCTCTTTTTATAGGTTGACAATTAATTAGACTTGCTTTTTTGTCTGGAGCAGAATGTTGGGGAAAAAGAAATGAGAAGAAACTAAATAAAATGTGATATAGATGCAAATGGTAAGACCGGTTTGTGGAGTTTACAAGGAAGGAAAAATCTAAGAATCAGTGCAAGAAGAAAAAGAAGAAATGATACAAATGGATTGAGAAGAAGACAGAGATCAACAATAGTCATTTGATATAATTTGTTCATATTCACTGGAGGGCACAAATAACTCACGCATGAAGTGCTAGAAGGAGAAACTTTGAAGAAAGAATATAAAAGAATAAAGGAATATAAAAATAAAAATAAAAACCTAGGAAGAAAAGTTTCACTTCGAGTAACACTACGAATCCGCGTACATAGATAAATTATACAAAATCAATTAAACTTAAAAAAAAAGAAAAAATCTTGTCTTGTCATGTACCTTATCAGTCTGACTAAATGTTTTAAATCTAAATGCTAAAACATTATCAAGAGAGATCAAGCTCCTCATTTAATATTAAAATTAAAATCAAATCTCTAACACCTCTAATTATATCTTATTAAAATGCAAACCACATTTTAAATTTCCTTCTCACTATTGATCTCAACTGCATGTTCAAGTGAGTACCAATGAAAACAATGGAGTGGCAGAGAACAGCATGGCTTTGAATAGGTCCGAAAAAATACAATCACAAAGTTGACTTATACACAACATGAACCAAACGCGAGTTCTAACTTCCAAAGTTAATAAGGTGAACCCTAATTGATGGGGACACATGTTGATGACATTCAGGTTGAGTATACCTGAAAGGTTTTTATTCTTTAATGTGAAGGTTGTCATCTTTCCCTACATTGTAATATCATTGTAATTCTCTTGCAGGCTCGATTCCCTGTCTATTTAGAATAGCTTTTAAGAAGATATTTTAGTTTGAATAAGAAATAAAACTGATTTTGTAAATCTGTTTAGTTTTATCTCATGTCCATTAGGTAAGGAAATTAAGGTTAAATATAGTATGTTTTCATAAATGTTTTCATTTTGGTAAAGCATTCTGAGGAACATAAGTCAGTTTCACATAATTGATTAATTCTTACTTCACCGGTCTCACATAATTGATTAAATTCTCATGTGTTCATACATGCAAAATGTTGCATGTAATGTCTAATGTGCCATATTGTTGTTACTTTTATATTGCTTAACATATTGGGTGCGTAATTTCTCAGTGTTTGGTGAAGCCCCCAATGAAAGACAACACAACACCGCTTGATTTGATACTCCACAGTGATGTGCGAGCAGTGGAGCGTGCTGAATTTGATAACCATGTAAGCTTCTTATTTATTTATAATATTAGATTCAACTACTAAAACATTAGCATTCATCTGTTTTGATTGTGTGGTATATAACTGGCATTACTGCAACTGACATGAGAGCCACTTTTTCCCTAAATTTTTAACTATGATGCTCTCATTTATAGGTTGCTGAAAAGTTATCCCTAATGGAACAGTATAGATTGAAAAAGGAGAGGCAACAAAAGGTTTGATTTTATTATATTTAAAATGACTGATTGAAATGATAATCTAATATACTGTTTTAGAGAAAATTCTTCAGTTAAAACTAAAACAGCATTATCTTTGAAAGTCTTTAATGTGGGTTTTTTTTTAGCTGGAAGAAGAGGAAGAAATCAGAAGATTGAGGAGAGAACTTGTGCCGAGGGCTCAACCCATGCCTTATTTTGACAGACCTTTCATCCCCAAAAGGTAACCAAATTATGTTCCAGCAATGTACTATGGGGAATATTATTTATCCAAGAACGCTCTTTTATGGGTATGTTGAATGATATTATGTAAGTTCTTATTTTTTATATGTAATATTTTGTCTAGGAAATTTTATATTGCATCTCTTGCACCTCATGTTGAATGAGGGAGCCACAAAGGGGTAAAAGTCTTTAATGTGGGATTTGGATTTTTGCGAGTTTTTGAGCTTGCAAGTATCATAGACCAATGTACTATGAGGAGTAGGAGTATTGTTTATCCAGGAATGTTCTTTTTTTCTTTTTTTTTTTTAAATGGTTACTTTCATTAAAGCAGCAAACAGTACAAGAGAATAATACTGACTTGCTCAAAATAAGCACAAGAAAAGCAAAACAAAAGATAGAGACCCCTTAAACATTTCTACATAGGCTCAACAGAATAGGAAGCAATCTCCTTCCAATTGTGCATAATCTGATCTATGTTGAAATTTTATGGGTATGTTGAATGATGTTCTGTAAGTTCTTGTTTATATATGTAATATATTGTCTAGGAAATTTTATCTTGCTTCTCTTGCACCTCATGTTGAATGAGGGAGCCAAATGGGTAAAAGTCTTTAATGTGGGATTTGGATTTTTGTGAGTTTTTGAGCTTGCATGCCCCATAGACCAATGTACTATGGGAAGTAGGAATATTGTTTATCCAGGAATGTTCTTTTATGGGTATGTTGAATGATGATATGTAAGTTCTTGTTTATATATGTAATATATTGTTTAGGAAATTTTATCTTGCATCTCTTGCACCTCGTTGTGAGTTTTTGAGCTTGTATGCCCCATAGACCAATGTACTATGGGGAGTAGGAGTATTGTTTATCCATGAATGTTCTTTTATGGGTATGTTGAATGATGATATGTAAGTTCTTGTTTATATATGTAATATATTGTTTAGGAAATTTTATCTTGCACCTCGTTGTGAGTTTTTGAGCTTGTATGCCCCATAGACCAATGTACTATGGGGAGTAGGAGTATTGTTTATCCATGAATGTTCTTTTATGGGTATGTTGAATGATGATATGTAAGTTCTTGTTTATATATGTAATATATTGTTTAGGAAATTTTATCTTGCATCTCTTGCACCTCGTTGTGAGTTTTTGAGCTTGTATGCCCCATAGACCAATGTACTATGGGGAGTAGGAGTATTGTTTATCCAGGAATGTTCTTTTATGGGTATGTTGAATGATGATCTGTAAGTTCTTGTTTATATATGTAATATATTGTTTAGGAAATTTTATCTTACATCTCTTGCACCTCGTTGTGAGTTTTTGAGCTTGTATGCCCCATAGACCAATGTACTATGGGGAGTAGGAGTATTGTTTATCCAGGAATGTTCTTTTATGGGTATGTTGAATGATGATCTGTAAGTTCTTGTTTATATATGTAATATATTGTTTAGGAAATTTTATCTTGCATCTCTTGCACCTCGTTGTGAGTTTTTGAGCTTGTATGCCCCATAGACCAATGTACTATGGGGAGTAGGAGTATTGTTTATCCAGGAATGTTCTTTTATGGGTATGTTGAATGATGATCTGTAAGTTCTTGTTTATATATGTAAGATATTGTTTAGGAAATTTTATCTTGCATCTCTTGCACCTCGTTGTGAGTTTTTGAGCTTGTATGCCCCATAGACCAATGTACTATGGGGTGTAGGAGTATTGTTTATCCAGGAATGTTCTTTTATGGGTATGTTGAATGATGATCTGTAAGTTCTTGTTTATATATGTAATATATTGTTTAGGAAATTTTATCTTGCATCTCTTGCATCTTGTTGTGAGTTTTTGAGCTTGTATGCCCCATAGACCAATGTACTATGGGGAGTAGGAGTATTGCATCTCTTGCACCTCATGTTGAATGAGGGAGCCAAATGGGTAAAAGTCTTTAATGTGGGATTTGGATTTTTTTGAGTTTTTGAGCTTGCATGCCCCATGCACCTCATGTTGAATGAGGGAGCCAAATGGGTAAAAGTCTTTAATGTGGGATTTGGATTTTTTTGAGTTTTTGAGCTTGCATGCCCCATAGACCAATGTACTATGGGAAGTAGGAATATTGTTTATCCGAGAATGTTCTTTTATGGGTATGTTGAATGATGATATGTAAGTTCTTGTTTATATATGTAATATATTGTTTAGGAAATTTTATCTTGCATCTCTTGCACCTCGTTGTGAGTTTTTGAGCTTGTATGCCCCATAGACCACTGTACTATGGGGAGATCCGGGAAACTTTTATGGGTATGTTGAATGATGATCTGTAAGTTCTTGTTTATATATGTAATATATTGTCTAGGAAATTTTATCTTGTATCTCTTGCACCTCATGTTGACTGAGGGAGCCACGAATGGGTAAAAGTCTTTAATGTGGGATTTGGAATTTTGTGAATTTTTGAGCTTGCATGTCTCTTGTTTATATATGTAATATATTGTCTAGGAAATTTTATCTTGTATCTCTTGCACCTCATGTTGACTGAGGGAGCCACGAATGGGTAAAAGTCTTTAATGATGATCTGTAAGTTCTTGTTTATATATGTAATATATTGTCTAGGAAATTTTATCTTGTATCTCTTGCACCTCATGTTGACTGAGGGAGCCACAAATGGGTAAAAGTCTTTAATGTGGGATTTGGAATTTTGTGAATTTTTGAGCTTGCATGTCTCGTACCAAATGAGGGAGCCACAAATGGGTAAAAGTCTTTTTTAATGTGGGATTTGGATTTTTGTGAATTTTTGAGCTTGCATGTCTCATTAATTGTATATATTATTAGTGGAATCCTATTTGTATATAATTAGGAGTATCATACCAAATGTAAATATCTGTGAATATCTGTGTTGACTAGGGTTAGATTGATTTTAATTTGCAATTTGAATTTATTGTAACTTCCCTTAATTCAAAAGGGATTAGATAAGCATGAATGAATCTTTAAAATTGGAGCTCAGTCATGTCGATAGACCAAATACATATCTCCATTTTCCTCTATTATTTATTTGTCACCATTTTCCTGTTTGTCAAGAGCATATTGCATACTAACATCACACAAGTTCTTCTCAGGAATCAGGACTATTGTGTACATCTAATGCATACTTACATGCAACATAATATATATAAGCTATTATGAGAAATTATCTATGTACAAAGAACACTTACAATTGCATTATTATAAACAAGTCATTTAATTGCATCTAGTGTCCTAAGATTATGAGAACTTGGCTGGCATGTTGAAGGTCATTGAAGCATTCAAAAACTCCGAAAGAGTCGAGATTCAGATTCCTCAACACAAGAAGATCAAATGTGTGTCACGGAACAGCATCAAGAACCTTTATCATCCGTGCTAACATGATGAATAAAGACATGGTGTGAGGAGATGTGAGGAGAGGAGAGACAGGAGTCTAATAAAGAGCTTTAGATGTCCTTTTTCTTTATTGAACGTGAATGAAGAATTCTTCATCGCATTTTGCTAATTTTATGTTCTTTACAGCAACCAATGTAATTACATTTTTTCGGAAAATAATTCAGTAGGGGATTTGCAATGTTTATTATAATTTTTTTATTTTAAATTTTTTCGTGTGTATCCACTTTTATGGGACTTGATTGTGAAGTCTTTAGAGTTTCTAATTCATTTGCAAATGAACAAAGGAATCCACCTGCTTGGTGTAACATCTCTCTCCTGAAGATGTCCTTGGTTGGGCTCAAGGAATCTCTCTCAGAACTTGCACTTGTGAGGATGAACCTTGGATAAAGCATTCATAAATTTGGTTCAATGACAAAAAATATTTGAAACACAATGTCCAAACATGTCCATGTGAAGATGAAGCTTGGACAGCGCTCTTGAAAAATTTATTCTCTTGAGCAATATGGAACGCCCACTGATTTTTGCACTTTGAGAAGGCTGCTTAGCTTGTCTCCAAGCTCCCTGCATATGCCATGGAGGAGGATGATCAGTGTCTTTAATATAGAACGGGCTTTCCATTATCAACTCCTATAGCAATAAGACCTTTTAGTAATTAGTAACAATCAATTCAAACATCATTGTCTTTAATATAGAACAGGCTTTCCATTATCAATTCCTATAGCAATAAAACCTTTTAGTAATTAGTAACAAGCAATTCAAACATCAAAGAAACAATTGAACGGTTATAATTTTTTTTTTTTAATCTTGTCTTTAAATTTCCTACAATTCCTCGAACAGATCTAGCTGTAGCTGGTCTGTTGCGATGTCAAAATTTTGCTTGGCTTAACCATGCTCTGCTAGATTCCAACACTTGGGATGTCACAATATTTTTGTGAAGAACAGTATCCTTATTTCATGAAACCATTACTCCAAGAGTATTTTTGCTTTAGCCTTGCAGTTAGCTACTAGCTGACTGTTTAAATTTTGGAACTCTCCATATGGAGTGGAACTCCACAGTGGGGTCTGCAAATTTTGTCTAAACCACTCAAAATAAATACCCCAACTATGTAGAGGGTTTCTCCGCCCCACAGACTGTTTTAGTTTGTCACGGAAACCTTTTGAAGAAACTTTTTGAGGTAAAATCCATCCACCATTCAGCATCACTCAACCATCTCAAATACCTAAACAACAGCGATCGCGCAACCATCTTGTTCGGGCCCCTTGATAATATACAATCTCATTCAACATATTAATCAATGTTTAGCATTGTAGCAAACTCATGGCACTTAATTCAGTGCTTCTGCAACAAAAATTAGAAACTAGAAAATAAAATAAAATTATTGCAAAAGAAAAATGTCAGATCACCCACTCACACAAAAACTAGCCTCAAAGTCTTTGTGAAAAATATTTTGAAAATCTCTCCATAATTATCCAAAACAATAATGATATCCCTAAAAAAATCGCCAAATTTGAAAATATCACAATGGCAAAAGGAAACTCTAGGGGTTTGAAAAAAAAAACTTATTTTTTTTAAGATTTCACAAGAAAAAAACCCCTTAGATTCCTCATGAATAAGAAACTGCCCAATAGTTATCATCTATGAATGTCAGTGTTTTCTTTCTTTTTTTAATCATTTTAGTAAGCGGTGATATCACTATTAACATTATACTAACACAATAACCCGTACCAAGCATGGACACGACTCACATGGCAAGGTTTCCACTCCGTCTAACTACTTTTAACATTATTTTTGTTAAACAATTACATATAGGTATTGTATGGTGTAGTGGAAGTTAGTTATTTAAAAGGCAAAAGGTCATGAATTTAAATCACATACCTTATATATTTGGCTTTAATATATTATAATAGATTGATCCCTATCGTAAAAATGTCGTGTAAATCGTAAACCACACTCATACGAAAACTTGCCTCAAAGGTGTTGTCAATAATATCACAAGAAGACATGACAATGGCGAAAGGAAAAAGAATCAATAAAAATGTTTATTTTTTATTTCATTATTTATAACATCATTTATCTTTCACTAATTTTCCCAAAACATGTCAAGGAAAGCCCTAGATTTGGGGGGTAAAAAAAACTTATTTTTTTATCGAGACAATAATTCTTCGTAACAATCTCCATAACAATATACAGAATCGGGAATGAACTCTAATCCAACCTGCTATCATCTCTCATGGTTGACCCTTTTTCAATGAAATTCGAATCCAATAAGGCTTTATCCCATGGTAACCATGAGTGGACCTATCATTGTCCGCCACATTACCGCAGACAGCTTGCCATGCATGCTGGTATCCTGCCCCGATCCAAGGGAGGGGCTGCCCACGGTGGCTTCACAGACCTTGATTGGCCTGATCAAAGTCACTGTGGGTAGGATCCCCATTCTGATAAATGGGATGAATTTACGTTGAATATGAACAAACTACCCATGGGCCATGGTTCTCAACTCAGGCACGACCCAACCCGACCCGACTGACCCACCGGAAGTTATAATCCCCTCTTATTTAGCCGGGCTTGTGGACCCTACACGCACGTGTCACACTTGCCCAGTCCACGCACGTGTCGCACGCACCATCCTGTTTCTTCTCCAAACGAAATCACAAACCCCTTTCTTCTTCTCCGAACCCTAAACCCTGCAATTCTTTCCAAACGCTAGAAATCTGGAGAAGTAGAAAAGATGGGGATGAAACAAATCCTAGCCGTCTATCTCCGCCGCCCAAAACCCACCTCTTTCGTCCACCCTCGCCGCTCCTTCTCCCACTCCTCCGCCGCGATCGCCGCCGCAGAATCTCCGGACTCCGCCCCCATCCTGCCGCCGATGATGCTCTACGATCACCTCGCCGACGCCGTCAAATCCAAGATCCGCCGCCTCGACAACCCCGACCACCGCTTCCTCCGCCGCGCCTCGCCGCACCCCGCCCTCTCCGACCACACGCAGATCCTCTCCGCCCCTTCCACCCGCGTCACCACCCTCCCCAACGGCCTCCGAGTCGCCACCGAGTCCTCACTCGCCGCCCGCACTGCCACCGTCGGCGTCTGGATCGACGCCGGCAGCCGGTTCGAGAGCGACGAGACGAACGGCACCGCGCATTTCCTCGAGCACATGATCTTCAAGGGGACGGAGAGGCGTTCCGTGCGGGTGCTGGAGGAGGAGATCGAGAACATGGGGGGCCACCTGAATGCGTATACCTCCAGGGAGCAGACGACGTACTACGCGAAGGTCATGGATAAGGACGTGCCCAAGGCGCTCGACATTCTTGCAGATATACTCCAGAATTCCTGCTTCAAGGAGGATCAGATGGATCGCGAGCGCGGCGTCATACTAAGAGAGATGGAAGAGGTAGAATTTTTGGGGGGATTGTAGATGAATTCATGTTTTATTAAACCAGTATGTGTTACTTTCATTGCTGTTTATATTGCAATTTTGTTCTCTTTGCTTGCCAAAAACAACCCAAATTGAGATTCCTGCATTTTGTTTTTTCTGTTTTGGCAGAAAGATTGTATCTTGTGTGTGCAACTAGATTTCTAGGTTTAATGTGTTCACTGAATTTGCAACACGCACCATAATATATGATAGAATGGGAATGACATATAGCCCCATATGGATTGAAAGAATTTTTACTCATTCAGTCGTGAGCTATAAATTGGATTTTGTGCACTTGGGCTGTTTGTTTGCATTTAAATACATAGGAATTCAAAACATAGATGTGAATTTTCCAAAAAATGAGCTTCAAATTGGATTTTCTTTTGGTTAATCACCTTATATATTCAATTCCTATGTATTCTAAAGCAAACAAACAGGCCCTTTTGGAGAAATGCATTAGTTGTTTTTGTTTAGTTGTTAGTGGTGATTTTTTTTAAACCTGTTTGAAAAGAACCCAAAACAGTTCGGAAGAGTTCCAACTTTTATGTTGGAGAATGCCTGAATTGTTTTTGTGTGTGGAGTGGGAAGAGTGTCTGCCATAGCCCAGATGAGATGCAGGTCCAGGTTACTGCTACCCCGAACCTCTTTACCAAATCCACAACATGCACTACTACAATAGATAATAAAACAGTGAAAAGAAGATAACCCAAATTGTATTGGAATAGTTTCAACTTTTTGGTGGATTGTTTCTCGATGAAATTGAAATTGATGATGGATGTTAATTGCAAATTCTGAATTGAACTTGTACACATGGAAAGCATGCATGAGGTAGACCAAGGTGATCAGTGGGTTGAAACTTGAAAGTTTACTCCAATCAAACTATCCATTCTTTTGGAGGATTTTATTTTTTATTTTTTCAATGGAAGTATGAGGATTATTGAGGAGGAAAGAGCATAGTTATCAGGCTGAGAAATCGATGGAGGAAATTAGGAGAGAGACAAATGTGTCGATCACCTTTTCTGCATCCATTGTTTTTCATTATTTATGCATGAGTGTGAAATTTATGAAGAAACAGGAGGAATGAACATAGATATCTGTAGGAAAGAATAAATTGAAGCCCTGTAGATGAAGGGTTAAACTTTGGGCTGTGATCACCCATGGTGACTCCTACATAAAGAATGATATGGATCCATGTAGACGTCTGCATATGTCTTGCGTTTTTTCTTTGTTTGTTCGAGTCATTCCTTATATTCATTACTGATAAATGCCATCTTGACTAATTGAGAATCTATTTGTCTTTTTTTTTTCTTTCTTTCCCTTTGTTTCCACTGGCTGACCTGTGAACCTCTTCACTTTGTACATATGATTTTGAATACATGCTGATGGATTCATAAAGATTTCGTGTTCTATCCTGTAGGTGGAGGGGCAAGTGGAAGAAGTTATTTTTGACCATTTGCATGCAACTGCGTTTCAGTACACCCCTTTGGGTAGAACCATATTGGGACCTGCTCAAAATATTAAGACAATCACCAAAGCTCATCTTCAAAACTATATTTCAACTCATTATACAGCTCCCAGAATGGTATGACCCTTTACTTGAGACAGTTAAGTATTCTGTCTGGTCTTTTTGTTAGCTTTAATCATAGCGGCCTAGTCATATGTTTGTCTTCTTTTGTATGAGTTTTAGGCTACATGAGTTATAACTTCAAACTTGATCTTGAAGGTAAGACAATTGATTCCCTGCAAACTTTTTGTGTGTTCAGGTGATAGTTGCCACTGGTGCAGTTAAACATGAAGATATAGTTGAGCAAGTGAAGAAGCTATTCACAAAGCTGTCATCTGATCCTACTACAGTTTCTGAGTTGGTTGCAAAAGAGCCAGCTGTTTTTACTGGTTCTGAGGTGAGGTTATCTGTTCTCATGTTGTGGCTATCTCATCTGTTTCTGAGACATACCACCTCTGTTTCGATTCCTGTTGGATACCCTTCACAATTCATGCTGATTAGGGAGTCAGCTAGTTCCCTAGGTACTAGCATCATGCATGTACGAAGAGGAGCCAACTAGGCAGCTACCAGTCAAGTCTCCTGTAAAGAGTGGGTTTCCAGGCCTTCGACTGTGTTTGGAATTTGGTCTAGTATTTATGGGCCTTTTTACTTTTTTAATAAAAAATGTTACTATTCAATTATTTTCCTTTGTCGAAGACATTTCTTAATCTTGTTCTCTTTTCTTGATAATGTAGGTTCGTATAATTGATGATGATGTTCCACTTGCGCAATTTGCAGTTGCATTTAGTGGAGCATCTTGGACAGATCCGGATTCAATTGCTTTGATGGTTATGCAATCTATGCTAGGTTCTTGGAATAAGAATGTGGGTGGTGGGAAGCACATGGGGTAAGTTCTGTCACACTTTCACACTTAATATTTCATAGGGACTTGTATGTTTGTTTCTGGTGCATTTTCTGTCTCTTATCTCTTTTTAAAACTTTATTGAGTCTCTGTGGTCTGACTGCTTTTGCTGAACTGTAAACAGGTCAGAGTTGGTACAGAGAGTTGGGATTAATGAAATAGCGGAGAGCATGACGGCTTTTAACACCAACTACAAAGACACTGGCCTCTTTGGTGTCTATGCCATTGCGCAGGTTAGATCGATTTAAGGTTTTGTAAAAATCCATTCTTACCCTGCAACCTGTTAATCTATTAGTGATATCACTTTGGTTTTTGGCTGTAAGGCCTACCTTAAGAGCAGACAGACATTATTTTATTGATCCTGCTACTTTTGAAATTTCTATCCACTGAAGATGTTTTAGTTAATATTTTATCTAAATTCTAGATATGAAATAGAAATTTACAATCATACTTTCCTTACTGATATTATCTGTGTTGATAGACTAAATAATAATGAGGTGTTATCATAAAAACAAAGAGAGTAGTTTGCATGGATGTATAGAATATAGCTTGACATTAAGTTGATATATATATTTTTTCCCAACCTTCTCTTATCAGCCGGATTGCCTGGATGATTTGGCATATGCAATCATGTACGAGATCAGCAAGTTGTCATACCGCGTTTCAGAAGCTGATGTTGCTCGTGCTCGCAATCAGGTAGCACTTCAACACCTTGTCCATTCCACTATTATCATCCTTCTTCATTCTTAATGTGGCTTCACCTGAAAAGTTGCATGATTTAATCATTTGTAGTTCTGTTTATTAAAAAAAAAAAAAAGGATCCAGCTCAGTTCCTTTTTTTCCCTAAGGATTTATGTAATTATTCAATAGAGAAATGTGGTAAAGGCCTTTCTTGTATGATACAAACATAATGTATTGTCGACATTGTGCTGTTTACATAACACTTATTATGAAAACAGCAACATGTATTTTTGGCTTTTTGGAATGGCATTCTATCAATACCAGCTTTCATTACTAGTGAATTTCTGATACATGCCTCAGGAGTGCAGCACTATTCAGAGAGGAATGATCATGCTTCAATGTATTTGAGAGTGATATGTGAAAAAGTCTGAAAGAGAATTTTTTTACTGATTAGTTGCATTGTCTCATACTGATCTGAGGAAGAAAAAAGAAGGAACACAGCAATTCCATGTAAATTTCTATTGACATATTGATTCACAGTTGAAATCATCTTTGCTACTTCACATTGATGGAACCAGTCCAGTTGCAGAAGACATTGGCCGCCAGGTAATCTTTCGTTGACAGTAGAATCAATCCAAATTTCTTACAAGCACACCGGCAAACAGTGAAAATGGAGTCCCCAGCCCCCACTCTTCCAACCCACTAAACTTGATCTGCTTGTTCTTGCAGCTACTTACATATGGCCGCAGGATCCCATTCGCTGAACTGTTTGCTAGGATCGATGCAGTCGATGCAAGCACTGTCAAACGAGTAGCAAACCGATTTATATTTGACAGGGTAAGGATGATTGCATCTTCACAATCTGAAAGCTAGAGCTATTCACTTGTGTGCTTCAGACTAGATCTTATATCACACTCATATATCAACATTAAAGGCACTGTCAAACTTCCAATCATGTATTAGTAAAAGTTTCTATTGTAAATATATTATTATTATCATTGAAGCCTTATCCCATATAATTTGGGTCGGCTTTGTAAAATTCAACTTCTCTACATCTATATGCTTCCATGGGGCTAAGTTGTCAAAAAGATTTTTAATCAGTAGAAAATCGCCACTGATTGATTATTTGAAAAACATAATGGTAAAGGGTTTCCTTTTGTAGTTACCTAAATGTATGTTCAGTCATCTCTGCAAAGGTTGTCTTTATTGTAGTTTGGACCATTGACACCATTGTTTTTCAGATCAGGAATTAGGAATTTATTGTAGCTGGAGAATTCTGATGTTGGTTTTTTGCAGGAGATTGCAATTGCTGCAATGGGACCCATTCAGAGTCTTCCTGACTACAACTGGTTCAGGCGCCGCACATACTGGCTCCGATATTAGGTATCCCATTATTTATCAACGGCCTCAGAAATTTAATCAACCGAAGTCCAATTGTTTTTCTCTCCTCTCACACCAATTTTCCATGGAAAGATTTCCATGGTTGGTGTTTTTGTTATGAATTTTTTGCTTTGTAACAACATTCAGATCGCAATCAAATAATCAGCTCTAAATGCCGCACCATAGAGCAGCCATCATTTGCCTTGCGTAAAACCTCTCCTTTTTCAGTCGCTGCATGTCATGTGGGTTTAATGAACTTTGCCAGTTGCAAGTCGCATTCTGCACTGGCATGCCAATTTTTTTGTGATTTAGATTACTATGAATGAGCCATGGGCAGAAAGTCATCTCCAAGTAAATCTCAATCATCCAATCATGGACCCTCTTCCTTCCATGGGTCATATGACGATCATCATGTGGGGATGGGTCATCCTATCCCCTATCGGTAAATGTACAATTACATGTTATCAGGGAGAACTTTTATTTTCTGGCAGAATACAACAATCTGAGCCATGCCGACAACCACTCTACTTTCATCTTCCAACATTCAGATTTGCATTTTACAGATGAATTTGGATGATGACTAAAATAGTTTCAAATATAATTGTGGGATCTCGACTGCCAATTTGTGTGTTTGCATTGTCAATTTTTAAGGGTGTCTGGATGAGAGAAGAGGGGAGAATGAAATTGGACAAACTTGCAGAAACCTGCATTTGGATGTTGAGTAAATGAGAGAAAACTATTTACAGTACTTCCATGTTAATTTTGCCACCTTTCTTCTTCATCCAAGGCAACAGTGCTGGACTGAGACTAGGTCCGGCCCATGCATGTGGGGCCAACAGGAGAGACCTAGATACATTTTCAGGATAGATTTGGACCTAAGATTACAAGACTCTTAGACTCATATTAGGCCTGGTTTTATTTTTCGTGTTTACTTTGTTTTGTATTATTTTATATCCTCAATAAATGGTATCAACATAGAATATACATGCACCATATAAAAAGTTTTTATGGTTTTCACCTTTCTTTATAAATTCATTTTGGGTCCTAAAACCTGGATCAAGATCCAAATGTACAAATGGGTTTTCCTAAATGTGTGGAGTCGGGCCGGAGTTCTGTAGTTCAGGCCCGGGCCTGGACTTACTATTTGATTGTTTACACTTTACAGACTCATTGGGCCTGAACACAATGAGACCAGCCTGAATCTGGTCTGTCGACAGCAGTATCAAAATGGGAATAGAACCCACCTCTTTTTTCTTCACGGATAGCTTTCTCCACTTTGTATGTATGTAGAGAGATTGAGAGAAGTGTCCCCTAGTTGGGTGGAGTGGAACCTTTGGGCCTGTTTGGTTGCGTACACATTCCT
Source organism: Persea americana (assembly GCA_029852735.1). Taxonomy (NCBI): domain Eukaryota; kingdom Viridiplantae; phylum Streptophyta; class Magnoliopsida; order Laurales; family Lauraceae; genus Persea; species Persea americana. Next base: position 53,936,616 of record CM056813.1, on the reverse strand, counting down.
GACACAAATTCAGGCTTTCTGGGATTCCTGAATTCCCATCAGTCAATGCTTAATTTGATTGAGGAATATATGGGATATCATAAATCCTGGTCATTCAGGAAGCCAGATTTGCAAGATTTCTGAATGCTACGAGGCCTTCCTGCATTCGAAGAATTCAGATTCCCAACACAGTGCTTTGGCATTCCGACGATGGCTGGGATTTCAACAGTCATCTACATTCAAAAGATCCAAGTCACGGCTACTGGTAAGACAATTTCCCTCTTTCTCTAATCTTTCTCCAACTGGTTTCATATTTTCTTTTCCAGTTTAAGTACTCTATGATGGAATCTGCAGTGTGGATTTTTGGGTTTTGCTTTATTCTTTTATACCCCTTTTTTGTGTACTTCGGGCAAGAAAAGGGCTTCAGTGATTCTTTGATGATCAAGAAAAGGGCTTCTATTGTGGTAGGATGATATTTTTTTCCCCACAGATTTAAACATCTACTTTAACATAATAGGACCTCCATCAAAGTTACCAAACTTGGATCTCATGGAAGTAGCCTGGTTAGCAATCAGTCACCTGTTTGTACCCTGCAAAATTGAGAGTAGAATATTTTATGCCATATGTATACGCCTATACGGCATTGCATTACAAGACTTACAATCCAGTAGACTTCTCATTTCATTTGATTGGGTGATGTTTTGCATGGCGGGTAGTGGGTTCTGTTGTCTTGATCTCTGAATACACAAGCATGGGCACAATATATGCTGGTTTGAAAGCACCATTTTTACAGCTGTAAACTATGAACTTTTGGATGACGGGGATGGAGATCGATGCATCTCTGCAACTAGACAATGAGTGGTCAGCCTATTTCAGATAACGAGTTCTCAACCTTTTTCGCCTTGATTTCTTATAATAAAGATAGTTTTCAGGAAATTTTATCTTTATACACTTATGCCTTTGCTCCCAATACCTCTGATCTATGCATTTTGATCTGCTCAAGTAATTGATGTTTTCCAGCCACCTTGTTTTGTTCTTGTAACACAGGAATTAGTTGGTAAAGATGGATTGAGGTAGTTGACTGGGTATTCTGTTTCTGTCCGGTTGTTCTATCATAAGATATGGTTGTGGATATGTAGAGAATTATATGGATGGATTAAAAATGGAAACACATATCGTTGTAGATGAATAATAGATACATGAAAAAAAAATTGAAATATTTGTTTAGGCATATGGCTGTAGATGAATAATAGATACATGAAAAAAATTGAAATATTTGTTTAGGCATATGGTTGTGGATGAAGAATGCTTTTTATGAATGGATGAATATTGCTCTCGGCATTTATTGTTTTATTATTATTATTATTATTATAGGTACTTCATTTGATGAATGAAAAAACTTTATTTACAGGATGAGCCATACAAAAGTAGGAGTGTTTAGATGAGACTTTGGAATGGAGCCTATTTAGTGCTCTATATATTTTGGCTAAATGGGATCCACATAAAAAATCTTTAAATAGTAATTATAATTTTGATTTATTGTTCTCAAATTTATTATTTTAATTGATTTTCTACTTTTAATATTTTGGTATGTGTAAGTCTACCATAAAATCATGTAAGTTATCAAACAACAGAGAATTCTAGGAATTTAGGGTGGATTGAATTCTTAGGCATGAAATTGAAGGATGAATCAAACAGGGATTTAGAATTCAAATAGAATTTTATAGCATTCTGAATTCCAACATTTCTAATTCTGCAAATTCTAACATACATGAATTCTTCAAATTCTTGTAACCAATGTGTAAGTCTACTTCCTTTTTTGCCATTCAAACTGGGCTACAGTAAAATAATCACATTGGTGGCTTCACTCCCCCCCTCATTCTTGCACCATGAGGTAAGAGGGATAAATTACATTAATGTACTTTTTCACTTTCCTTTGCTCCTCCCCTCATTCAGAAAACCATGAAATAGGTGTTTTTCAACTCCACTTCCACCCACCATCACGTGGCAATTGAGATCATCCGGTCAGATTGTGACGGCACATGGGCCGGCTGGCCAAACTACCTCAAGAGAGGCGCTAGATATCATATAAGCCACATCTAAGGTGGAAATGACCATGGAACTAATGGGTCAGACCCGAGTGACCCATTTTGGCCTGACAAATCTCATCTTTTCTTTCTTTTGCTTCAGAAGTGATATTAGATTAGATTAATTAGAAGTACAAGGGTTGTTATCCAAAGGCATACAAGCAAATGGGTGGTACTTGGGCCAAACCTTTTGGCCCCAAGGCCGGATCGATTTCTAGCTAATCCCAATAAGTGGCTACGTTTGTACAATGTGAGGATTCGGCATCATACAGTATTTCTTTTTACAGGGCTGTGATTCGGTTTTGCACAAGAATATATTTGCTGAGGGTGTTGAAAAGCAGATTCTCACAACCCTCGTCCCTCCCTATTGATTGGGTAAAATATTCTCCTCCGCATGAAGGGGTCCCTCCTCCCTCCCGGAGCTGTTGAATGAACGGGTTCCGCCTGTGTCTTTTAGCAGGACAATGGGGGGATCCTCTGAGGGATTTGACCCATGGTGAGCATGGGTGGGCCCATCACTGCCACGCCCCGCCCCGCTACCGTGGGGTGAAGCCTCATCAGTTCTAGACTCTTAGCCTGAGTGAACCATGCACAAGATATTGGTTTCCCTTAATAAGAAAAGGATTTTTTGCTGATTTCAGAAAAATTAATTTCAAATTTTCTTTTTTATTGAGGAAAAAAAAAAAAAAAGAGTTATGCACCAAACCATTTGTGCTCATAAAAGATTAGAATATTTTTGGGTGGCATCGTGGAATCCTCTCGGCATGGCATGGAGATATGGCCCCTTATGAGAGGCATTTACTGGGAGCCAAGAAATTTAGTTGCGAGGGTGGTTGATCAACTGCCTTTTTAATGTTTCTTCATCGGTGTCAACTGCCATTTAAATGTAGCGACAAATGGCTCTCCCAATCGATTGAAAGGGACATTCGTTGCTTTGTTTGATTTTAGGACATGTATTCAAGTCTCGTACCCATATCAGCTGGCTGAAAAACGGTACATGAGCTGATGAGTTAATGATTAATTCTATTTTTTTTTATTGATTAGAGAATAAAACTCACGTACTCTTACCTCCTGCTGTAGGGGTGAGTATCATTGTAATTTATTTTTATCTAAAAAGTTAAAATACAAGACCAATCGTTATTACGATGGAATAAAGCTACAATGATGATTACGATAATTAGCCGTTGCCTTGCATTCACCTCCATTGGCAATATGCATCCCCTTATCAAGAATGTGAATGACTGATGCTATCTTATGGAGTCCATATTGCACATATGGGCCATGTTTAAAATTTCAGTACAACATTTATTTTTAATTCTTGGCAAATTGCTTGTGGACTCATGCCTCCAACTCAATTTGGCAAGTCACGGGAATGAGTCAGCCCGGGCCCCGGGGAGAAGAGTTCTTTTCTTCTATTGTGTTTATTTTATTTTATTTTTCTTCATGCCACTTCCCTGTGCTCCACTTGGGGATGGGACGATTCTCCCCACCTACCTCAGTATGGTGACGGGAGGCTAGAGTCATCACCCTAATCGTTTGATAAAACGGCCAACAAATTTTTACAATCCAAAATGAGTGTAAGTCGGTCAATTAATCCATTCCATTTGAATGCGTGCCAAGAAGCTTGGGACAGGCAACTATGAGAGGATTCGTGTTTTAGATAAATCAAAAGTTAGTCTCCACTGAGTGCTTTGGCACGCAGTGATCCACAGAGGAAATTCCAATTTACAGTACTAACTTAGTTTTTTTTGTGATTTTAGAGTACCACAATCTTTATTCATTCAACATCTCCTCAAGTTGATTTTAAAAGACACACCAAAAATCAAAGTACTCGTTTACAGAGAGAAGTAGAAAAAATGGAAAGGAATATTTTTGAATGTGCACCAACGCCCTTTTTCAAAATCCGAATCGAGGATAAAGAGAATGAAGTGTTACGTGAACGAACTTGATATAATAAGTCAAACATGCATTGGACCAGACAATATTGCAACTAGACCGCAAAATCTTGGCAAAAGGCCACTTGGATCCATCCTTCCAAAAAGTCCTACCTTTTGAACAAAACACCCTTTGTAGATTATTGGTTGGTGATTATCAGTTTCCACGAAATTGCAGCTTTCTATCATTTCTTGTTTCTACGGAAATGCAGGCAGCCAAACAAACGCTTTGTCTGTGTTTCAATTTTTTCCCTCAATAAGACAAGAGCCACGTGAAAGAGGACGAACGAGAGTTACTCTCTCTCTCTCTCTCTCTTCGCTTTGACTGAGTGTGGAGGTGGCGATGATTCCTTCTCTCTCTCGTTTTCATCGAACTGAAGAAACATATATTCTTCTAGAAACTTCCATCTCTTCTCTTTGATTTCATCGCCTCCTTCACCTACATACCTTCCTCTCCTCTCTCTCTCTCTCTCTTCTCTCCCACTTCTCTTTCTCCTTTTTTCAGATCCTCTCTCCCGCTCTCTTCGTTCGTCTTATTCAAGCTCCTCTAAAATCCACTCCATTTGCTTTGTTTGCATCTGAATTGTAAAAACGCTTCGTTTTTAGGGATTTGCTTCGCTTCTTCTGATTCTCTTTAGGATCGGAGACTTCTGAGGTTTGGTTTCTTACTGTCCTGCATTGAATGCTCTGGTTTTCGCTTCGCCTGATCTGACTTTTTGTGAAAGTCGGAATCTTTTCGGCAATTCTCGTGTTTCTTCCCGCATTGAGTCGACTTATGTTGCTTGCTTTCTTCTGATTTTGTTTAGAGTTTGAGATTCTAGTCTGAGTTGATTCTTCGCAGTAAGTCGAGCGAAATCGGAAATTCTAATTTCTAGGTCGATTCCTCGGTGTTGTGCGCATAATCGTCTCCTTTTGATGAAAGTTGGGGTCTTTTGGGCCTTCGGTGTGGTTTTCGATTTGAATAGCCTTTTCATTAGCTTCGTTTCTTTCGATTTTGTCTAGAACAACGTTTTTTTATTTTTTTTATTGATTTCTCGCTGTCCTGCCCTAAATCTTCTGCATTTGGTTCTATCATATGGTTTCGGGACAAATCGGTGGATTTTAGGGTTACTGCTCCTTAGTTTCCCTAAATCTTCTGCATTTGCTTCATTTCATCTAATTTTTTTAGGTGATCTGGACTTGTCTATTAGTCTCTCTTTTTGTTTCGAGCATCCATATGGCTTCAATCTCTGTTCCGTGCCCTAAATGCCGGGCATTTGCTTCATCCGGCGTGCGGCTGCAGAATCTGCAGCAGCATTCGAAGGTCTCATTTTCACCGATTGCGTATCGGAGGCATTCACTGATAGGTGGATCTTCACTAGAACAGCCGTGCTTTACACGGTTTCAGGTGATTAATTCTTTGTAAAATATGGATTTGGCCAATTTGCAGTGTGTTTTGATCTATTGATTGTTGTTTGATAGGTAGAAATGTGGTTAGTTATGTTGATGTTGTTTTTTCTTTTGCTTTTTTTTTTACTGGTCATCTGCTTGTTGATGTGTGCTGCATTATAGAACTGGTTTTTATGTGTTTTATCAATAGTAGATTTTTTGCAGCTGGCAGATTTTTTAGAATCTGAAGCAGTTTTGCTTAGGATTGAATTTAACAGTTTCACTTTTCCATAACTGTTCAAGGGTTAGTTATTTTTCTTTATTGCAGGATATGACAGATTGATTGCATCTATTTGACTTTGGGAAGACAGTTCAATTCAATAATCATCATCATCTTTGGATATTGTCTGGGGCATTGCACTAATTATGTGCATAGTTCAGAAACTGGGAATCAAGTCTTGGCTGTGAAACTGAAAGCTACTGGGCCAAGTTCATTCATTGATCTGGCCGGGTCGTGACTGTGTAAAAAAGCCCAGACCTGATCTGAATAAATAATTATTAAAATAGGAATGCTTTCTAATAATATTCTTGAATTTTGACAGAGTCTTGGCCTACCAATCATAGTTTTGGTGGAGCTATAATGTAAATAGCAATTAGGCCAGATTATTTGACATTGATGCAATTCTGTTGATAGGATGGAACTATGATAAATGCGGCACATTTTCTGGAGAGATGTCATGATTTCTTAACTTTACTGAAATCAGAAGTCTTAATTTGCATGATTTGATGATTGGTATGGTAATGGTTTGCTATGGAATATTTGGTTTGCTGTGGAATATTTATCATTCCTTTTTGACAAAAATTTCCGACATTTCACCAAAGAATGCTATGATTTTTTATTTTTTTTTAATTCAATCCAAGGTTTCACCCTTATGATTTTACCAATACATAACATTGGGGAAAAAACCACAAAAGAGTGAGAGATGCCAACTAACCTAATAATTTTATGTTCAGATTCAATTTTGAGGACATTGGTTACTGGTGCTTGCCAATAAATTTGTTGTGCAGAATGTTTTTGCCAGAGGGGCTGGGGGTGAATATGCTTTATGATTGGCCATTAATATTCAGTTTTCACTGTCTTCTATAGGGCCCTAAACGGAATCATCCTACTGTTTGCAAAGCCCAGATTAATGAGGTACGCTACTGAAAGTAATTGATTGAGCTTTTTTTTTTTTCGCAAACAATTCCTTTTTTTCTTATATTAATCATTTTATATCAAAAGGTTGCTGTTGAGATATCTTCGAACTCCACCTCAGCCACCCCAACCAATTCTGAGGCACCATCATCTGATGTTAAAGGCGTAGAACCAACTAAAGAACCTGGAGTTCCTGATTCATCTGTCTCTGCCTTCATGTCCGAAGTGGCAAGCCTTGTCAAGTAAGAACAAATAACTTTAAACTTCATTTATCATTGCTTGAGGGGAACTTTGAGACTTGAGTTGATTAATGGTTTTTAGTGTTGAAATCTGTAATAATTTACCCTATGATCTGATTTTGGATTTCTTATGGAGACAACTCATGACACTAGGCTCTACTCATTTGTTACTCAACAAAATTTGCAATGTTTGCTTAAGTGCGGATTGTTGTAAGTTGCCATGATTATTGATGCCATTAAGTAATGACAAATGTAATTGTTGGTCATAGATTGAGCTAATTGACAGCTTATTTTGCCCCTTAACCCTGGGGCTACTCCCTTTTGGTGGTTGCTTAGTATTTTTTTATTATTCTTTTTTTTAAAATTGTTGTAGAATAGCCTTTATCACCTAGTTACAATAATACCATGCAAAAAAGAAAAAAAAAATCACCTAGTTACAATACATTGTTTCAGAGAATTGTATTGACACTATGCAATAAGAGTTTCATCATTTGTCAGAATAGCCTTATCCAGTTGTCCCTTTTATCTTGGGCTGGCTTGTTGGGTAATGTAAAAAAAAATGCTATCTTGGGTTGGTTTATTGAGTAGTATTAAAGAAAAATTAAAAAAAAAGGCTATGCAACTTTGCGTTTGCGCATGTGTGCGGGCATGTGTGAATACACATCCCCTACAAAGCAAACAATGACGATTGACGGGCATATCCTCAACTTTATCAAATTTCATCAAGGTGAAGGTAGTTTTGTTAAAATCATCATTATCATCTTGGCCATATCCCATCTATCTAGGATTGGTTCCGTGAGTTCCTCCTCTCCACTCAAAATGGAGCTGTGTTCTCTATAACTCCAATTATACATTGAGAGATTGCCTTTCACGCCGCCGCCACCACCACCACCACCACCCCCCCCCCCCCCCCCCCCCGATTGCCCTGGATGGCGCTCTTCCCTGTAATATTATAATATTATTATGCATTATGAGATTACATGTACATGTGAAAAGCATAATCCAGACAAAACAAGTAAATTAAAGGTGTCTGATAAGATGAAGCTTTCTGTGGCCTTTTGGGTGTCTACAAATCACCTTTTGCATGGGATCTTGCTAGACCAAATTATGCTTAAGTGCAAGGATGTTGCAGTGTCCTGCTAGTTCTTTCCCCCTTTCTTATGCTTGTTTCTTGTGGTCTTCTACTGGTCTGGGTTGTTTTGTCTTTAGCTTGTCTGTATAGTTCTCTTGTACTGCTGGCTTTATTTTAATGAATTTTACCTTTCAAAAAACCATAATGTGTAACGACTGGTTTAACAGCCCAAACCATTTTTTTGTTAAGTGCAGTCACTTTGCTTTAAAAACTAATTTATAAAGAGTACTATAAAATGAATGTTATGAAGATCACCAATTTTGGATTTCAAAAAATGTACAAAAAGAAAATATTCCACATATATAATATAGTTCCTATGTATAATTTAAGTAATTTTTTAACCTTTATATTCAAATAATGATAATGGTGACGACTGCAAGCATTATGTAATGGGCGAAAGAGTTACATAAAGACTGTTGTTTTAAACCATGGTCTCATTTTATCCATGTCGCTACACAATGTTTTGATCATGTTTCAGACTTCTAGTTATAGAAGGTCTCACTTATAGTAGCCAATCAAATTTTCAGAATGTTGGATGATGCTCATACTTCAATATCTTCACCCATCCCTTCCCCCTCTCTCTCCTCTTACCTATGCAGGCTTGTTGATTCAAGAGATATTATGGAGCTAAAGCTGAAGCAAAGGGATTGTGAGCTCATTATAAGGAAAAAGGAGGCTTTCCCGCAACCAACCATAGCTCCTATTGTTATGATGCAACCCCCTTCTGCACCGATGCTTCCTTCTCAACCAGCACCAGTGCAGACTGCTGCTAGGACTGCTGCTTCAGCACCTGCATCGACAGCACCTCCTGCTCTCCCTGCCCCGGCAAAGTCAAGCAAGTCATCACATCCACCACTGAAATGTCCCATGGCTGGAACATTTTACGGATGTCCTGCACCTGGGGAGCCACCATTTGTTAAGGTAATGTGATTCACTCTGGTGAAGAATACTTGCTTTTTATCACCGGTTTTGGTGTGTGGTGTTTGCTTCTGTCTATGTATCTGTGCTTCTGTTGATGAAGTACACCTGTGGTTCTTCAGGTTGGAGACAAGGTACAAAAAGGTCAGGTCATTTGCATTATTGAGGCCATGAAACTGATGAATGAGATCGAGGTAATCTCTCTCTCTCTCTCTCTCTCTCTCTCTCTCTCTCTCTCTCTCTCTCACACACACACACACACACACACATTTATCTATGTTTGGATTTATCATTATGTTATGTGGGATCACCTTGTGGAACCTGCCTTAGCCTTCATATGATCAACAGCAGCCAATCCTAGTCCAAAGTGAGACCTTTACATCCTACCTACTCCCTACAATTGGACGCATTCAGGTGGGACCCAAATGAGGTCCATATATAAGCTAGATCTGGACCCTCTTCAGGTTAAAAATACCTTGCAGACACAGGAATTGTTCCATGATATGATGGTAACATGACGGGTTAGGCCCAACTACAGCCCCCGTTGAGGAAGTGAATGATGGTCACACACCTTAATCCTCATTACACATGGATGAGCATGATCCATCTTCATTTAAGTCATTGGGAAGATGTTAGTTTTCAACAGCATAGATGTACGGATACATGATTGCATAAGGGAGGGGAGCTGTCTGAGTTTTGGCTGGATCATCCTGACGTGGCCAATTTACTAATTACCTGAATTACAAGCTCTCGCTCCAATAATCAGCCCAAAATATAAAAATCAGCAAGGCTTTAATGGGTTAGATTTAACTAAATATGAAACCACCAGAATGTCTGGTAAAGCCCCTAGAGGGGGCATCACTTCCATATAATACTAAAATTGAACTATCCCCAATCTGTTCACGAAGGTTACCTGTACAAATTCAGAGACAAAATTGTACTACAAATGTGATGTAGCAATGTAGTGCTTATTTATGCTTGTTTAAGAACTGTCTCAAAACCCTTTCAATATAATTCTCCAAGGAGATATTGGTTGAATAATAAGGGGTCGTTTGTTTTGGCCATTTACGTATGTAAATGGGGCATCGTGTGAATCGGTTTCACATGAAGGACATTTGTTTCGCTCATTTACTCACCAGGTGTGAAAAGCTCATGTGAAAAAGGTGTGAAAAACAGTGGCTGGTTTTTACCATTGCAACAGGTGTGAAACCAAACCTCACGTGCACTAAAAAAAGGCGCTGCTGCAGTGCTTTTGACGCTAGAACACCCATTACCGGTTTTGTTTTTTGGTTCAATGTCTGGTTAAACATGAGGTGGTCTCTACATCATGATCTAAGCCATTAATCTTGTAGAGAAGGTCAAAAACGGCTACAGTTTCATGTTGGATCATCATGAATTGTGAGAAATTTATGAAAAACTTTGGACCATTAGATTCTTCATTTTTGGACTTTTGTGAGCCCCAGCTTCACAATCCGAACTGTTAATCCTTTTCGAAGTTCCAAACACAGCTATAATATCAATTATCAAGTCTTGATTCATCATGGATCTTTAGAAATATGTGAAAAATGTTGGATACATTCATTGTTGCTAAAGTGAGAAAAAAGGGTGTAAAGGCAGTCCAGGTTTTTCAAATTTGACAATTCTATGGGCTCCGAAAGGCGGCTAGGAGCTAAAATCTTAACCGTTGATCAAGCATGGATTGTGAGAAATTTTCCAAAAGAGCCAGACCGTTAGATCTACTTTTCTAGATTTATGTGGCCTCTTTTTCCTGATCTAACTCGTTGATCCTCTTTAGAAGGACAACAATTGCTAGTGGGTAGAATCTCATCACTTGATTCATCATGGATTTTTAATAATTTGTGAAAAACGGTGAAAGACATGAGAACTGTTGGATGCACTCATATTCACATTTGAAGAGGTGTGGAAATGACAAACACTGCATTTCACATGTGACTCGATTGCATATGAAAATGACTTATATGCAAATCATGTACGCATGTGGACCATTTTCCTACAACATACGAAATTGCCAAATGACCACTAAGGTAAAGAGAAGAATAACAAGACCTGCTTTTACTCATCATCATTATCATCATCATCAAATCATTTACACCCTCTGTATTGGGCTGTGTTTTTTCTTCATATGAATTATTGAAATCTTTTTCTCACCCTTGTAATATCATGCATTCCAACTCTTTTAAGTCCATCTTAGTGTCAGAAATTACGACTCTCTTCAGATTCTTGAAGGGGTCCAGTGACTCTATAGGGAAATTCCACCTTTTGGCAAGATCGAGAGAGTTCTCTGATTCCAGAATCTATCTTGGAACTCTTTGGTTACGGTCTAGGATAATCTTGTTTCTCTGAGTTGTAAGAATCCAAACAGGCTATAAAATTATAGAAGTCACATGAGTGGGTTCTGCATTTGATCTAAAGATGATTTTCCTGAGTTGTACTCATTTAAAGTCTTGTGCATAACTCAACATGCTTATTTTCCAAATAATGCAATTTATCGAGCTGCCTTGTGAGCAGCAGTAACCTGATTCTTCCTTCTTCATTTTTTTCACTTTTCAATCTTTTTTGGCTCTGTAGGCGGATCAATCTGGAACAATTGTGGAGATACCTGCTGAGGATGGTAAACCAGTCAGTGTTGACACAGTAAGTCTCTTCTTTGCAGGTTTCTTTTCTCCCCTTTCTTGTTATCTTTTTTCTTGGTGCTATTCAGTTTGCATCAACCCAATCATGGCATGATGGTTGGCAGTGGTTGGAGCAGCCCCCCAACCTGCAAGTTTGGTAATTTGGGGGATGGAGCACACCTAACAAATCTATATTGAGTGTGGAACAGACCATAGACTGAAAGCTTGGGTGGTTGGGTTAGTTACGAAGGGGAAAAAAAAAAGAGTCTGCAGTTTTGCACCCGACCAAATCGGGTAAGGTCGTTGATTGGACCTGTCCAGCTGGTGTATTGAGACTGTCTTTAGATGTAGGGTGGGCCAAAATATTGTGAATGCCTGCATACATTGAACATTCAATCACATCAGATTTTCCCCCAGTATCATACCATGCTCATAATTGAAAAACCTAATTTTCCTTTCTGCTGATGATATGCTCCTCTTTTCGTATTGCAGCCACTAATGGTTATTGCGCCATGATTCCTAAGAGGTTGATAATCTGTTGTATCTCTGGGAGGGAGGGGGAGAGAGAGAGAGAGAGAGAGAGAGTCATGTGCTTAATTAGGCAATGATGAGCGTCGAGAAGTAATCTCTGTTTATATGAGTTTCATCTGTATCTTCCAAGTTATTTGTCACCTTTTTTTTTTTTAATTTTATTTTGGACAAGATCTTTTTCTCAGTTGAAAAATCAACTGTCAAGCTCAAACACTGCTCTTGTGAGGACTGAAGAGGCAAAGGATAAAGGCAGCAACTCCCAAATTGACCTGTCCAATCAATGGTCTTTCATGTCTCGTGTCCCGTCCAAAGGTTATCAGATTTTGTTTTGTTTCTACTGGTCTAAAATAAAACACGGTGCTGCATGGACAAATAGTCGAGACATCGGCTTTGTGCAAATTTGAATGTGATCATATCTTATTATTGTAGACCATAGTGCTGAAATATGGAACGGAACAAAGACCCACATTGATGGCATCAACTTTTATTATTATTTTTAGTTTGAATGACGTGAACTTTTATTATGCTTAGCTGCGTTATATTTTATAGCTATAGCTTTTGGGAGAAGTTGGAAGGCATCAACTTTATATTTTCAAAATATATTCTAAACGTTGCTTCGAATTGAAACCTGCTAACTTCCACGCCATGACGTATGTTATTAAATACAATAAAATCCAATACGTGGCCATGAGTTGCAGCTTCGAAGCTTTACCATGGATTATTGGGTGGTTGTGTTTGGATTCTTCTATTTTCAGTTCGACCATTAAATGGAGTAAGAAATGATAGGGAGATAAATTACCATCATGCACTACTACAATACTTACATTAGAAACTGTACAATACCAGCTACTAAATAAAAGCTGGTTGAGAATCAACTTTATGTTATTTTATGTTTTCTTTTGCATATGGCCCCTTAAGAACTATTTCCTAGTACATTAAAGATTTGATTTCCTCAAGAGTCCACTACACAAACGTGTCCTCCATTCAAATATTAAACTGCCCTTAAAAAGTCATTTTAAGGAATTAATAGCAGACCTATAAATAAAACATGGATGCATGGAGGAAGCTTTTAGCCCCACCTAAGACCTCATCTCACAAAATATGATGCCAGGACTACACCAATCCCTGGCTTTTGCTCACTTGCTCAGCTGGTTAGGACGAGACTCCTGTGCGGGCTTACATGAGTTCGAGTCCTCCCATGTAGAGAGGGGGAAAAAATAAGAGAGGCTCTTTGCCTTTATATCCATGAGATTAGGTATTTACTGGATAAAAAAACCTCTCAAATCCTGCTCCATATTGAATTCCCAGGAATCTGTAGTAAAGGAGATCCAATGGAACGAGGCTTTTGTAGTGGCGAGAAGAGATGGATTTTAGGTGATGTAAATAGGACCACCACTTTCCTGGCATTTAATTTACTAGAGAATAGGCTGGATGATCATTTCCAATCAAAAGACAACGTTTTGAATGGACCAAAGTTGTTATTTTATGGCCCCTTCACACTTCCAGTCTTTCGGTTTTAATAGCCCCTTCCACAAAGACATTACTAAAAATTCCTAGGAAGTCAATACTGATAATGCTGACAGGCCTAAAGAAACACTTCACAAGAAAATACTAAAATCTCATTACACGTCTCTTAAGAAGCACCAGTAAGCACTGGTTACATGCTAGGAAGTTGAAAAACGCTCCATAGGGAAATAGTAAAAAAATGCCTATGGAAATATAAAGCATCATACATCTCATAGAAGTACCTGTGTAAGCTCAGCCCATGCAAACCGACACGTAAAGGAAATTTGAAGCAAATAAATAAGATCTATTGAGAAGTTAGAACAAAGAAGCAGAATAACTTCAGAACATTCAAAAATTTACACCTTTGGCAAATCCAAATTGTTTCAACGAAAATAAGGACTATATGGACATAATGTATCTTCTATTGACTGAAATACAAGCTGGAGCCATGCCAAACCCCAGCTTATCTAGATAGTACCCAATGGTAGAAATGCTTACAAGAAGAAAAAGTAAACACTCTTACCAATGCAAAAAGAGGCAAGAACTCACTATGTACATGTGAAGCTGAATTCTGAAGCTGCACACACCTGGGTAAGCCGTCAACAGATGAATATCCGGGTAATACACAAAAGCCCTTTTTTCTGATAGGAAAGGATTTTCATTCAAGGGGGCATCATTTGTAAGACAGAACTGCTGTAAATCTACAAAAATTATACATCCACCAAAAGGTGGCTCCCCACCACCCTCAATCCTCTCCCCCAAAACTATTTGTGACTAAAGCAGGAGCTCTTTGCCTGCACCTTTTTATGATTTTACCCAATTTCTATCACCTACTTCCTACTGTTACAATGATAATGTACAGGTTAGCAATGCGTTCTACTTACAACCGTTGTCTAGTCCTCCTGCCATTGTTTACTTTCTGACCGCTGCTACTGAGCCTTCGAGAACCACTGTTCCAGTCTTCATCGCCATCATCATCTTCATCATCACCTGTTTCTCTAATGGATCTACCACCTCTCGAATTTCTGGCTGGAGGGCGCTTTCTTTTGATATTAGCAGTGTAAGTAGCATAATCAACAGTGTCTTCCTTCAGGGACACCTTGAACTCCTACGCATTGCCATAGGAAGAAAATTAGGTTTAGTGCAGTCTAGCCAAAGGGGAGTCGTTCCCAAAAATGAAGAGGGGTTAAAAATACACAGATGCTCATATTGGATGCTAAAGTCCCAAATCTATATTACCCTTTTTTATAGGAGAAAGTTTTAGATCAATTCAATATTCATTATAAAGTATTCAAGTATTCAAGCTTTTGAGCACCCCGATTTGAGAGTTTTGGGAAAATAATATAAAGACCCAACACTTGAACCCGACCAGACGTAGATTAAGGTCTGTAGACAATTTTAAACATAAAAAAAAAAAAAAGAACTAGCAATGAATTGCTGCTCCTATCCACGAGCTTTGTTATAGTTTTGGCCATGTACATTGCTTTAATTTTGGTGATAACATTAAAATAATTCCATCCCCAACATCTTGGATGGGCCCATATATCAAGTTGGGGTCAATCACATGCCTCTAACCCCTTCATCCGTGGCCCACAAATTTAAGGACTCTATATTAAAGAAAACAATTTGGCCCTCGATCCAACGGTCCAATCCATTCGGATAGGTGAAAACTCAATGGATCCAATGTAATTCAAGAGGTCTCGTGTGTAAATGGTTTGGATGTATCATAAAGTCGGCCCTACTATGCAGCCATAATATGGTGAGAGATGGATGCACGTGGATGTGTGTGTATGGGAGATGCTCCTACGAAAGATATCTCTCACCTTAGTATGAGAGATAGGGCGGGGGCCCTCACATATAAGTTGTTGGCATTGGATATGGATGTGAGGACCCCCGCCCTATCTCTCGTAATAAGGTGAGAGATGCTCTCTCTCTCTCTCTCTCTCTCTCACACACACACACACACACACAAGCAAACATATTGGTTATTATTTTGATGACCACAAACTCTCAATACCACCACTACATATCATGTGCGCATATAAAGTGTAACACAACTATTTTAGTATCTGGAACTCAATTTATTTTCTACTCTATGCATACCCTTTATTCAATTCTGGGTCAGGTCTTGGGTCTTTCATTTAATCTCAATATGGCCATCAGTCCTGAAACCTGGAATGGAGCTGGGTTTGGTCTCGGATACAGGTCCCACTTCAGCAATTGTGTTCTTCGTTCAAGAACACTATATATACTGAACCCAACTCCAACTCTGTTGGCTTCAGTTAAAAACCAAGGTACACATTTTCCATTTAAAAAACAAAATTGGATACATGACCTACTTTTTATTTCTATCTTCCGAGTTATATAATAAGAGAGATCATCTGCTAAGAATTGACCATTGTATAAGAGCACTGGATGAAGGAATCGGTCAAAATATTGTAGCTTTAGTTCTGCTAACAAGAGGAATGGTAAAGAAACAATATAAACCAACAATTGACATTACATTTCGATAGGAGAGTTAGTGCTAAGTGCTAACTAGACATGAATGTTTCTTCAATTCACAACAAAATACTTTTGGCAGACTTTTGTTACAATTGTTGAAATATGAATATGCATCATACAGCAAACTGGTATGGCCAGAAGAAATAAAGAAACAAAAACCATTAATGCATTCACAGGTCTTGAAAACTTATAGTCTCAAACTTCATTATAGAGTTTGTCTAGCCTTTTTAGACCCAGGTCATGTCAATTTGGATGCGCTGTGGACTTGGTCCTTCGGGCTGAGTCACTTGACTCAATAGACCCAAATGATCTCCAATGACGCAAAATGACAAAACGGGCCTTTTTGGACCCAAGTCAAGTCAATGTGGATGCTCTTGTGGGCTTGATCGTTCGGGCTAATCCACTTGCCAAAATTGATCTGAAAGATTGACTCGTTGAGCTTGCTATCATAAATCACATGTATTGAAAGGAATTGTATATCATTTTCAACATTTTTCAGTCCTATCTACATTTCTAAGAAGCGGCATGTTATTGTAACCAAATTGCCTTTCCCGTTTCACAAGAAATAATGATACTGATCTCCTCACTTACATATAATATTTAGAAAATCGTTATCCATACACAATGTGTTCTTGAGTGACAATCAAATTTCACAACCTTGTCTGTCCTAGATGTTCTCTACAATTCTACCATGAGCTAGAAGGGTGCTAATGACGGATAATCTTAGGACAAGAATTGTGTCCACAGCTATTTCAAACTTGTGCCTGCTTTGTGGAAGGCATGGAAAAACAGTAGATCATCTATCCTTCATTGTGATTATCGACAATCTTTCCTTCATTGTGATTATTCCTATGTTTTGTGGTACTGCTTGGAAGCTTATTCCCTTTGCTATTTTATGGTTGGTGTCGAAGGAAAGGACCAGCAGAATCATCCGAGGGGCTTCATGTCTATGGATGATGTTTGCATTTGCGACTACAAGAATAGCCACCTGGCTCTCTTCAAGAAGCAAATTTGATACCATAAGAGTTGATCGCTTACTGCATATATGGGGGGCTACCTTGATGAGTAGATCCGAATTGCTCTCCTCTCCCCAGAGGTGTGATGAAATTTACAGTAGACAGAGTGGCTAGGGGAAAGCCAGACCCAACAGGAATAGGAAGGGTCCATAATAGTACAGGAGTTGTTTTGGCAGTGGTTTCTAAGGAAGCAGGTATTTTGGAATCTAATGAAGCAGAGGTTTTCGCAATGTTAGAAGTACTTTAATTTCAACTTTCAAAGAGTATTTTCATACAAAGTGGCGGACAGTGAATTGGCGAATTGATATCTTGAGCGTCTTCTCCTATATTTGCTCCATAGGCCGTTGCAGGCCTTTTCATGTAGCAGGTGTGTATCTTTTTTTTTTTTTTTGCTTCCTGTAGTAAGATTTTTATTCTTAATCAAAAGTTAAAAGATTTTAGAACAAAAATAGATGACTCAAAAACAGAAGACTCTAAGGAATGAACTTAATTTTGTTTTTTTTACATTTTATACATTTATTATGGTTATTTGGATAGTTCAAAATATGTTTTAAGATGGGTTTTCTTTTTGTGAATTTGGGATGTAATATCAATTGTTTATATAGCAGAAAGGGTCATGCCCTTTCTTATAAAACCTGTTAGTGTTGTTCACCCCTGCATCGCTCAGGTTGTTTGCTAGTTGATTTGGATGAAGTACATTTTCAATTAAATCCACCGGAAGTATAACCACTCTTCATAACTACTCATACACACACACTGGACACCCCCACACATATACACACACATACACGTACACATGCACTCATACCCGCCCGCCCTCCTGAATTACCACCAGCCCAATGTTGGCAATCATCCAACCATCACTCGGTCTAGGATTGAAATCCAAAATATGACACTTGGGAGTCATAATCAAGGGTTAGGATGATCTAATGATGTTGATATTCTCCACATTCTTAGATTTCACTAAGATCATTTCATCTCCCTCTCCCATGACTAGCATGGCCCCACAAGCGAGTTCTCCTGATCTTATGAGTGGATGGCTCAACACCAGAACATTTTATACACACACACGGGAATTCCGTAAGCTCGCGCTTGTGGGGCCCATACAGACACACACACATGGAGACGCATATAAAAAGAAGAGCTGAGATGAGTCTATATAAAAAGAAGAGCTGAGATGAGTCTTACTTTACCTGGTATTTTTCAATCATTGCTTTATGCGTGGTTGGCAAGCTGATTTGAATGTCATTGATGTTAAAGGGAATGCTTTGCTTGGAAAGTGTCTCTCCTGGCTTTGGAGGCTCATTTGGGGCAAATGCCTGCATCAAAACAAAATTTCAAAAAGAAAAAGAAAAAAGATCATTAAGTTAGATGGACCTGTTTGCACTGCGAGAATTCTGATACACTTTATGAGAATCACAGTTGATTTAACACTAACACTAAGGATTGCCAAAGATAAATAAATATACCTGACAACGGGCATCATTTAGGCTGTACACAATTTTTAAGTGCCGCTTTAGCTTCAAAAGAAGTTGCAAAGCTATTGCAGCATGACAAGCTTCCTGTATTAACAGAAAGTTTGTTAAACATGATGTGGTCTACAAAGGGGTAAAAAAGGAATGTTGATCACAGTTGTATCTGGCCAAATGTGGAACTTGTATCAGATGATGATTACTGTTAATTGCTAAGAAAAGAAACCACATAAAAACACTAGCAAAATATATATACAATGCCAACAGTGATTATCATTCAGATTTTTCATGGGGCGTCCCATGCGGTGATAAAAAGGTTACACCCCTCACGCAAATCCATGACAAGTACCTATTAGCAGAACATTTTTCATGGGGCGTCCCATACGGTGATAAAAAGGTTACACCCCTCACGCAAATCCATGACAAGTACCTATTAGCAGAACATAGCCCATACATACATGCATAGAAACCAATCAAAATAAATATTATGTATATGATGGCCCTCTCCTGCAGACATCAGAATAGGAATCCATCTTGCATACTCCCTTGTCAGCCCCACCTAGGGCCCCCTATAATCAATCCTGAATTAAACTTAAGGGCCATGGATCAAGGGGTTAGGATGGTCTAACAGGGTTAAGATTTTGCAAACTCATAGGGCCCATCCAGATCTTTCAATCCCTCACCTTCTCCATGATTGTCATGCCCAATGTGGGCCTCACAAGGGAGTCTACACAGGGTTCAAAGGGTGAGGATGCACGGGAGAGGGGGACCCTTATGCGTGCATTTTTGCATGTACGTGTATAGATACGGGACATCTTCCTATAAGCATAGTGCTCACAGGCTTACTGTGCACACCACCTAGTGGGGCCAACCTCAGGCCCAAAGATCATGGGCCAGAGGATGGAAAGATCCAAGTGTGTAGGGGCTCACATATCAAATTTCAGCTCAATCCCATGCCCATAACCCCTTTATCCGCGGCCCACACATTTAATGGCTTTACAAAAAAAATGACATTGACACTCAATCCAATGGTCTAGTTCTTTCGGATGGGTGCAAAGCCCAAAAATCGATAACTATCAAGTGGGATGTGTGTGGTCTATTCAGATGGATCATAAAGTGGGCCTCACTATGTTGCCCTCCCAAAAGACGATGAGCACCATGCTCATGGGCTACAATGCACAGATACTTCAAAGTGGGCAACGTATCGTGTCCGATACTTCACTTTCAATGTGTAAAATCCGTGTCCCTACCATATCCATAGCGTGTCCCTACCGTATCCTTGCCTTATCTGGGAATCATAGCTCATGGGAGTATTCCCCCCCCCCCACCACCCCCCACCCCCAAATTCTCTCTCTCTATATATATATATATTTATATAGAAAGAGAGAGAGAAAACCCGATGACATCCACAAAACAATGCCACGGCTAGTAATAGCAATTGTATAGAATAACACAGTACATATAATTTCTAGTCCAGTTCCAAGAAGGTCAAGTACAATAGTGAGATTTTGGATTTGTCTGCTGGTAAAGAGGTTTCCTGTAGTCAAAATATGATTGGCGCTAAAAGGGATCACAAGCAGGATCTTCTTATTGAGTTGTCAATGCTCTCGTTAATTACTCTTTTTCAGGAAATACCATACATAAATTACTTAGATGAATTTTGCCTACAACTATGTCAATGTGTATGTCACATGGTGCCATCAGAAAAGAAACATCAAATCCACCTGAAACCTCTGTAGCTCCTCTTTGGAGATGCCACAAGAGCCATCCGAAGCAGCTGCGTGCATCTTCACAGCCTCAGCGTTATTATTATCAGATACGTAGTTCTCTCTGAGTTCCTCCCGAACTAGCCCATTTTCTTGAGAAACCCTTGCAGCATTTGCAGCCTCAATGTCACTATTGTCAGTGAAATGGTTCATTCCCAGAACCTGCTGAACTACTCCATTTTCTTGAGTACTACTTGCAGTACTTCCATGCAAGCCACGGTTACTCAAGGTCTTCATTTCAGACTCGAGTGAGCCGGCCCTAACTTGTATGATACGATTTATTGTATAGATCAAGTATAGAGGCTCATCAGGTAATGTGAATGGGAGAGAAGCAAGAATTTCTGTGCAGTATCTGTAAAAGGACAAATGCAATTCTGAACACGAATTACCAAACTTTGATTAATAAAAGAAATGCTTGCACAGGTTTGTTCATGATACTTACATCAGGAAGGGAACTAAGGATTGGTGCCAGCTTCCAGAATCAAATTTTCTAACTACTGAAGATATGAATTTGTTTCTAGAGATGCGATTTCCTCGAATAAGCCTGTAGATTCGAGAAATTCCAATCTTTGCATAAGTAAAAATGTTGCCATCGGATTTCCCTTTCATATTTCCAGCTACCTTGTAGTGATTGGAAGACTCATGCGAAGCAGTGATAGATTGGATGAAACCAAATGACATCTGAAGGCCGTCTCCCAATCTGCTTTCAAAGAAAGATGGATACCTGCAAATCTTCTTTTATTAGTCAACAAAAGCTGACCAAGTAGGGCAGTCGAAAGGCATAAAGTTACAGGCATACTTTTCGTTCATGTTCATTAGCAAGTGATGGGCCAACTTGGAGTTCACTTCCTGAGCATCGGTTTCAAGAGCTATAAGGTATGGAACAGATGTAATTGGATGAACCAGACCTTGACGGAGAACAACTTCCACAATCTGCCTCAACGGACATGAGAAAATAAAATTATAAGTGGGTAAAAAAAAAAGTCATCAATCGTTACATACAAAGTTGGGTACAAGGAATAAAAAAACCTGATTGAACTAGAATTGACTTGGGCATGGTACCCAGTGTGTCAGTTCATAGGAGCCAGTTATAAAGCAGCTAGGGTCATCTCTCTGATGCATTGTGTTAAAAAGGAATGCAAACAAATGTTTGACATAGAAAACTAAGTGTTTTTTGCTTCTTGAGTGTCAGGCTTTGCAGATGTTAGAAGGCAGAACAGATTCAGTAGAATGCTGCACTGGGCATGGAAACTAGTGAATCTCAGGCAGGGTGACATACAGCAGAAATCTAAGTTTGGCATTTTCTTTACTACTTGAAAAAACTCAAACAGCACCAACTCAGATGTAAGTTGGGTAGGCCTTTTGGTCACCTCTTGATAACCAAAAATGATCCACCTCAGATGTGTTTTTTGCTTATTGATTTAGAACAAAAAAATGATCCACCTCTTGATGACCCAAGGTGAAAAAGAGGTGGACGTCTCTCTCTCTCTCTCAGAAAATATTAAGAAGGTTGGATATAATAACGAAAAATTTATCTTAGTAGGATTAGAATAGCATTGAATTATGATCCTGATTAGGATTAGGTAAGATAATATTTATAGTGTGATTTGGTAATCAACATTTCAAGAGTTTCCTAGTTAGGAAGTAATTAGAGTTATCTTAAGATTAGAGTATCTTAATTGTATTCTATAAACAGCCATTGGTAGTCCCTAAATTTGTCACACACAGAAAGGGTCCTTTGCATGTACAGAGAGAAACACCTGCCATTCAAAAGGATTTTCAACCGAGTTTTTTACCCAACGGTACAAACACTCACCTTATTCTTTTACATCTCATTGATTGATCAACACAGAAAGAGGTTCCTTTTGTATCATTATTTCTCAGATATGGATCCGAAGTGCTAAGTACTAAGTAGCACCACCGGAATAGACAAGGTCCAATCAGCCACATGTGTTTTGTTCTATTTGCAAACAAATGGTAACCAGGCAAGTTACAGTTGACTTGACCTGCCTAGAAGCCATTGTCTTGCAGTCAAACAGCTTCAAGCTAGAGTCAAGTGAGATAAAGGTCTACAAGACCCCTTGTACAGCCCGACCTATTTGGAGATAAAGGTCTTCCTATCCATTTTTACCACCTCCATCCACATCCTCTTTGGTCTACCCTTTCCCCCTTGGTGGGCTATCAACCTTCATGGCCAAACTTTTCCTTACCGGCGCCGTTACCGACCTACACTGGACATGCTCGAACCATCTCAAACGGGTTTCTCTAATTTTATCTCCTATTGTTGCTACCCCTAAATGCTCTCGAAAGCGCTCATTTCTAATTTTATCCTTCCTAGTTTTACCACACATCCACATCAACATTCTCATGTCTGCTACATCCATTTTGTACATATCTGCTTCTTGATTGGCCAACATTTCGACGTCTTCATCAATCTCCCCATCCTTACTAATCATAAAGTCAAGGTAGCTGAAAGAATCAATGTGGTATCGCATGGTCTCTAATACTCACAATAGTTTCAGCTCTTACTGTATGCCCACTGAAGTTACAATCCATATATTCCATCTTTGTACAGCTTATTTTAAAGCCTTTGGATTCTAAAGCCTCCCATCATCTCTCGAGTTTTGCATTCACACCATCTCATGATTCATCTACCAACATAATATCATCTGCAAATAACATGCACCAGGGCACCTCTTCTTGAATATGAACAGTTAACTCATCCATAATCAGTGCAAAGAGATATGAAGATAGGGCTTAGGGCTGACCCCTGACGCAAACCTATGGTCACTGGAAACCCCAATGTCTCTCCACAAGTAGTTCTCAAACTTATTACTGCTCCTTCATACATATCTTTAATAATTTCAATATAACCTCTAGGAACATTCCTTTTATTTAAAAAAACTCTAGGTACCCTGTCGCAGGCTTTTTCTAGATCGATGAAGATCATATGCATATTTTCACTCTCTGCTAGACACTTTTCCATTAATTGCCTTAGTGAGAAGATAGCTTCTATCGTTGACCTCCCTGGCATAAAACCAAACTGATTTTCAGATATCTTGGTCTTTTTTCTAATTCTTTCTTCCATTACTCTCCAAGGTTTAAAAAATCGACCGTGTCTGAGTCGACTCGAAATCGACTCGGCCAACTCGGCCATTTGACCAAAGGACTCGGCCCTCCGAGCAGTTTATTTGAAATTGCGACTCGGTCAACTCCCATGCGACACAGCCGAGCCGGGTCCCCGATCCGATTTTTCAAACATTGTTACTCTCTCTCATAACTTCATAGTATGGCTCATAAGTTTAATCCCACGATAGTTGGTTCACTTTTGTATATCTCCCTTGTTCATTATGGGCCCATAGCCTTTCCTGTTTTCATTTGTTTTAATGTTTTCCTCATTTCCACCACCCTAATTCTATGGGGGAAAAAAAAGTAGGCTTTGCTACTGAACTATCCTCTTTTGTTCTTATGTCTCCTATATAGTCTTCATTTAAAAAAGTATGCAACCCGGTAGTTATCACATTATCAGAAAAACCGACATTTTTTCTAAAGTTTTAAAAAGGAAAGAAGTATACTGTATACCAATTAACAAAATTATACACAATATGAAAAAAAAATTATAATAATTTTGTTGTACCTCCACATCTTTATTAAAGGAAAAGAAAAGTCTTTAAATGATAGGTTAACTCTTTAAAAAGAATTGAAAGTTTCACCTTAATTTTTTTTTGTATTCTTCTAGAGCTCCAATTCATAATACAATAAAAAATGTCACATCCATGCACACATTGTCCTCTTTCTTACAAGTAAAATTGTGGAAAAGCTAAATATATTAGTATTACATTAAAAATATTCAAAGTGCATTTAACTTTTTGTAAAATCCATTTTTTAACAAAATAAGCAAAAAAATAACAAAATAATTACTAAAACATTAAATATCAAAGTTCATTTAAAAGACAAGAAGTTGAGAAAACTAATATATGAATAGGAAATTGAGATTCTAAGATAGAATCTTGAATTATGAAAATAATAAATAATAACATAAAAGTTTATAATATCATCACTGGCTCCTATCTTCCGTACCCCTCCAGACAAAAATGATGATTATGATGATATATCGCACCCTTTTGCAGAGTCTAGTACTTGTTGATGCCAAGATAATAAGATACAGTAAAAGAATTATCCAATAAACTAAATATTCCTGCCAAAATTTACATCTGGTGTCAAATAAATGGATCTAACAATAGTACAGAGCATTGCCGGGTATTATAAAAAAGGAGAAGATTGTGAATGCGAACCAGAAAAAAATTTCAGAAAATTGAATAAATAAATAAAATAAAGAAGATAAATCAACTTAAGGTGATGATTACAAATATCAACAGTTCACCACAACCTAAGAAGAGCAAAAACCATAGCTATACATTAGAAAGAAAAAGAAAAAAACGAAGTAGAATATGAAAGCAAAACATATATAAAAAAAAATAGGACCATAATTATGCCAATAACAATATAAGAGCTAAAGATAATAAAATATAAAAAAACAAACAAAACATCAATTATTAGATCGAATAGATCCAACCTGACACATGAACTGCTTTTAAAGGTATAATACCAAATAAATATCAAATAATATTATGCGTAAAAATTAAGTTTTGAGTCACCATAGGTCACGACTCACGGGAGGGATTTATGCACATCTCTACCATTGATATGCTGTGTAACCAATAGCAAAATATTAGGATGTTTGAGAGATTTTTGTGAAGAGAGGAGTCCATGAGAGGAATTGCAATTAAGAGTTGGAATTTTAGGAAGATAAAAATTGCATGCATTGACCAAAGAGATTCAGGAGATCTTTTATGCATGCTAGAGTTTAGGACGTTTAAAAGAATTATTGGGGAAGAGAATTGACACTAAGAGAGATTTTAGAAAGAGACTCCTACGTAGGTTGTTGTGGGCACGAAGAAAAAATAGGAAGAAACAGAAAACCGAGGGAGAACATGTGGTGCCATGCCAACATGGCACTGCGAGGAGGCTCGGAGACACCACGTGCCGCTCCCAAGCCGCGAGTTGATGCGGCTTAGATAATACAATATGTTGGCCCCCTTTCCTTTTAGTCAAGACCAAAATCCCAGGAGCGATAAAGGACATTTGACTTGCCCCTTCCCATTTCCGTAAAAACCAAACGAACGAAAAGAAAAGAAAGAGGAAGAGAAAGGAGAGGAAAGGAAAGGAAAGAGGGGGAGAGAAACAAAATGAAGGAAGAGGAAAGAGAAGGAGAACGAGAAGGAGAAGAGGACAACGACTCAGCCTGTCAGCCACCTTCCACCAGGTACACACTCTCATCTCCCTCCTTTCTTTCTTTTTAACCCCTCCAACCTGCAATTTAGGCTGTAAGTTTCTCAATGGCTATGATGAATTCTCAATTCTCCCTCCCTCAAATCTGCGATTTAGGGTATAGGTCCTTAATAAGCCCCTGTTCTGTATAATAAAAAAAATAAAAAAAATTGGTGTGTATTTCTGCCAAAACGAAAAAAATTGATTTTGGCCAGGATTGATTGAAAATCAAACCAAAAAGTTTTGATGTGCATTTCGTTATGGCAGCATGGCCAAAACCAAAAAAATACAGCCATGTCAACCGAAACAGTACAAGATTGACAACTATGCCAAACACATTGGCTCAGTCAGAAGACCATCCAGATCCGTTGTACTGCCACATCAACAAAAAGTCAAACTTGACTGTTTTCTTTGACCAAATTTTTAGCCAACATTGTTCTGCACTATTTGGACTCATCAGGTCCCGATCATTCATCCATGTCCGCGTGCATGCTCCCTTGGAAGAACAAGGAGGATAAAACCTCTTATCTTCATCTAAAATCCTCTCATCCACACATTTATACAAGCCTCACAACCTCATCATTTTTGCCAAGCCGCATGATCTATATGCTTATTGGAGAGATCATGACATCTAATCTCACAGCCACCAGCTCAGAGAGACTCAAAAGGAGCGGGATGTGATGGTGATGTGGACTCTACAAACAAGATGATCATCACAAGTAAAGCACAATGGACATTTTAGAAAGAAATCAACTGAGGTCAGAGGGATTTTTTTTTTTTTGAATGGTCAAAGGGATCATATTTATTATGACAAATAACACGATCCTTTATTTATAAAAAAAAAATACAATTGCGGGTGGATAATAAAGATGATTAAAGTTGGATATGATGAGTCCACCTAGATTAGGATTAGATTAGAGTTGAAATATGGTAGTGATTAAGAATAGGTTGGATTAGATGTAAATATGATTAGGTGATCAACAATTGAAGAGTTTCCCAGTTATGATGTAATTAGAGTCATCTTAAGATTAAATCATCTTAATTGTATTCTATAAACTGCCATTGGCTAATTACCAATGAAATAATGTAGGAAGATTTGTTAAAATGTAGTTCCCAAATTTCTTCAGTTACAACAATACTTATTTGAATCCATAACATCTATTGGGATTGCATTTTGCATAAGAGCATGTTTGGTAATAGGAAAGGAATTTGTGAGGAGTCTGCATATGTGAGGATTCCTCACTGCCACTTGAATAGGAATTCCTCGCTGAGGATTTAAATAGCCGAGAATTTCACATTGATTTCATTGTGTATCAATGAGCATAGCCAAAGGAAATTGATATCGATACATAAATCTGCAAAAATGAGGATTTTCATATCCTATGGGAGGGGATTGGACCTGAAAAGTGGCCCAAACCATCATGGATTTACAATTGTCAAATGTGGATTTTTTACGATTTTATGGATAACTGGTAAGGAATCCCCAAGGATTGATTGCCAAATGTGACATTTGGGTTCAAGGACTACTACTCTCAAGGTTAAGACTTAAGAGTCTTTAGGCACTTTGATCTCAACCTGCTGTGCCGTATCTTAACCATGATCAATGATCACATGTAGAACCCTTGCCTGCATCACCAAGTCATACACTGAAACCAGTTTTGTCATTCTTGGTAACACAACCATGCACAAAAGTATTAGAGATGGGTACAAGAACAAGACTGCCTCTAAGTTATTACCTTAAGAGCTGACTGACGAACTTGGTCGTTAACATCCACGCATCTGTCCAAGATGTTGTTCCAATATAATTGGATTATTCCCCCACAGATATTAGTATCACCCGCACCAGCAGCAACAGGCACTCGTTGCCCTGCTTCTTCAGGATGATGTGTAACAGTATTACTGGCACGATCTCCCCCCATTTGGCTTTCCGTGTCAAGAAGATATTCATAAAGGTTTTGCAATGCTTGCATCTGTTTGATACACAGACATCAAAAGAAAATTCCACACTGGAAGTAAAAAGGGAAAAATGGTACCTTAAGTCGTGCATCAGAACTAGAAGCAAGGGTCGCCTCTAATATTTTCCCTATATCCTTCTCCAACATATACTCAGGTCTAGCAATCAAAACAAAACCTAATGCCTGCAGAAATGAAGATTACTACATGAGAAGGTTATTGTTGAGGATTGAAACACATTTCTAAAAACCAGAGAGAGAGAGAGAGAGAGAGAGAGAGAGAGAGAGAGAGAGAGAGAAAATCCCACCTGCAAAGATCGGACCTTTATGCCAAAATCTTCTCCAAGAAGATAATTTTTAAGCAAGGACACACACTTGACCACAAGAAAATTTTGGTTATTGCAGGCGACCATCAATGCATTGCCATAGCGAACAAGTAGCCCAAGACAGAAAAGAGACCGCCCAACTTGCTGAAAATTGGAAGATAAGTGAGTTTATCTAATTGTTATTTTTAGCATAATTGAGAATTACTCAGAATTATTCTTGGAAGATACAAATGGGCCCTAGCATTATAAAAAACTACGTCCCTATTTGAAAATAATAGCATATTTTAAGAACATAAATATATGTGTTTATAACTCCGCCAGTTTTTTTAACTCAAAGGAGGAGTGTTGCGTTAGTTGGGTTGACAGCCAGCGTAAAGATTTGTCACAACCCAAGCATGAATTCTGAGATTATAACATTACCCAACAAAATTGGGATAAGGCTTTGATGATGAGGAGGATGAAATATATGTGTTTATGGTCTATAAGTGCACGGCTTAATTGGTGCTGGCCAGATTAAAAAAAAAAACAGAGAGCAAAATATGGTTGAAACCTCCAGCACCATTTCCCAATGTGCGAAACAAATTAACAAATCCAGAATCTTGCCAAATCCAAACATTATCTATTGAGATTTCATGAACCATGTAGGAATGTTCAGATTTATTTATTTATTCAGAAAAATTGTCGGAATGTGAAGCATCCCTTGGGCCATTCAAGGCCCAGAGTCTCCCGCAACTGGAGTAGAGGGCCAAGACAGCAACCAAACGGGGCCAAATTATAATCAATGGCAAACCCATTGTAATAATTCAAAATCTTATTTGTTTTCAGATTTCAATAAGCAATCTTAAATAAAGATATGATAGATTGCAATCTGAACATGATTTGTTTAGGTGTCAAAATTGTTAAGTCGTTTAGATCAGCTTAGGGACTGCTTTGTTCTTGCTTGAGGATGATGTTTTAATGCTTTTGAATTAAACAAGAGTTTTTTCTCTTTGAGAACATGTGCCTTTCTTGAAAAGACCACTAAAGGTTGGAAACAAGATATTCTTTCACCCAATGTATGGTCACTTTGTCAGCAACCAAGTAATCAGTCCAAGTAGAGTTTCATTCGAACCCGAGCCTACACCAGTTGTTCCATGGCAGGGACAATTATGTATTCATGTTCCAATCCAGTGACTACACATCATGAAGGATTATAGATCTTCCTTCTGGGATTCCTTTGTTCTTCTTCCTTCTTTACTGCTTTTACCCTTTAAATAAAAACCTAACGCAGAAATCACCAACAACTGTACCTCAGCGGCTCAGCCCACCGCCATTATCCCATAGCTAAATCCTATACCCAAACCCACCATCCCCATTAATATTCAAGCCAAAACAACTCCTGTTTTCACCCTTAAATATCTAAACCAAAAACTCACCATTCATTACATCTGAATTCTTTTAACTGTATAATCCATCTCAACTCCTTTTTCAGATCTTCAGAAGCATATTCCTCAGTGTCACCCGGCCAAAATCCCATCCAAATCCAATCCTCTGCCGAGAGGTCAGCAAAATCACTCCCTACTAGATTTATGAAGCCCCAGATCTGAAACAAAACACAACCTGCTTCTGCCTTTTGGAACTGAAGCTCGACGTTTTTTTGTCAAATAGTATAATCATAAATCACCTTCATCTTCATTTAGCCCAAAAACCGATATCAAATACCCTATTCCACATTAAATAAACCAGAATTCAACTCATTTTCTTAGATACCCACTTTTGGTTTGTCAAAAGCACCCATTTTTCTTCTTTCAACCTCTGCACCTTACCATCTTCCATCCACCCATATCTAGATTCCAATAATCATCTCTGTGCATCATTCAAGAAAAATCAAACCGAACCAAATCTATTTGAGAGCCTTGATGATGCGGAATGGGATCAACGTAGGTCGAGTAGGGCGTTGAAGAAAATAAAGGTCACTAATGGGTTAACTCAACCCAAATGGACCAGCTCGAGCTAGGTCGGTCCAGATGGGCTGGATTTTTTAGAGATCTCTGTTAGTTGTATAAATTGACCAAGCTGACTCGGAGCAGACTGTAGTTTCCTTGCTTACCATAGCTTTGCCCTAAATCACGCAATTAAAAGGGTTATAGATCTTTGTAATATTTCTAAAGATAGTTCATTAAAGAAAATAAAAGGGGGTGGCCCTATCAACGGGACAGTACTCCATTCCATCAAATCTTTTGTGTTTTGAATTTTTGTTATGGGGGAAGATAGAAGATAGGGGGATAGGTTCAGACCTCATGCCTGAAGTGGAGGGCCTCACATGAGAGAGAGAGAGAGAGAGAGCAGAAAGCACTCAAATATTTTCTTCATTAATCAAAATCTAAAGCCAAATGAGGCATTACGTCCTTCAAATATGCAAATAAAACCCTAAAACTAATCTCAACCCTCTAAACACATTGAAGGTCGAGATTAAAAGATCCACTTAAACTTAAAGAATTGGTTGACCCAGATCATGGGTCTCTCCTGCATCACTTGAACGCTCGGCACATTGTTCAGGTTATTTCACATTCAGTCCAATAAATGGAAGCTCTCTTTCTTCCCTACAACCCCTCTTAGATATCATTTAAGTTGTCCATCTAGGCAGCCATGCCTAGTTCTTTAAGGCTATTTACATACTTTTTGTCTAGACTTAGATCCCACGTTCTTCCCTCAACTTCACTATTCCTGTCACATTACAAAGGAAGGAATACGTGCTAATTTCTTTGAAAGTGAATGTAATGGGCACCATCCGTGGGTTCGGATAGCCTCTAAGAATGGATCATTTTCTGTGTCCTCTTTCTTTAAGGCTATCCTATGCAATCCTAGGAAGAAGAGTGAGCTGTATGGAATTTGGAAGTTGAAAGCTCCTCCAAGGGCGCTTGTTTTTGAGTGGCTGGCTCTAAGAAAGAGGATCCGTACCATAGATCTTTTAAGAAGGAGAGGGATGACGATTGTGAATGGCTACCCTATGTGCTTGAGGGACGAAGAAACTGTGGACCATCTCTTGCTAATTTGTAAATCTGCTCATTCAATTTGGATGTCTATAATTGGTGAGTTTCGCTTCTGCTGGGTCCTTCCTCTCTCTCTCCCCGAGCTCTTCCAAGCCTGGAAGGCCCCAGTTGGGGACCCTAGAGGCAAAATGATGTGGCGGCTGTCTTTTTTGGTGGTGATTTGGACAATTTGGAAGGAAAGAAACTCAAGGTGTTTTGAAGAAATTACATCAAATGAGAGCAGGCTGGTGGAGAAATCAAAATTTCAAGTAGCTCTTTGGGTGTCTATTCTCCCTTCCTTTAGAGGATACTCTTTAGATCATATTGTGTATCATTGGAAACAGCTGGCCTTTTCTTAGGATTCTTTTTGTCTTTTGCTTCCAATACTTTTCTCTTGTATTGTTTGCTTTTTTAATGAAAGTAACCATTTCAAAAAAAAAAAGGGGGCACCATCCGTCACTATTGGACAATCTAAGGCAATACAGCACCGCTGACTGGTAAAAGCCACCCTCTTTTTTTTCTTTTTGTACCTATAATGACAATTTTCATCTGTTGATTTGTGATCAGTATTTTTAGGAGATAATGCAATTTGCTTGGAGAAAAGATAAAATCTAACTTTTTTTTATCGGTAGTGAAATTTAACATTTTTTTTGTCAGACAATGAAATCTAACAATTTGAAGAAACGTTTAATCCAGACCGAACATGACACAAACCTATGGTCACTAGATTTTGTAAATAGATCAATCTCCCGAAGGATTGATCGAATCCAAGATGGATTCCAGCCACTAGGGCACAATCACAACTATAAGACACTCCACAGAACTGACGAGAAACTCTCAAATCTTATTATCAATTGAAGGAAGTATGCCATAATACAATGGAGGCCTTCTCTATATATAATGCAACAAGGATTCTAAAATAGAAAGTTACTAATCCTAATAAAACAATAAAACAAGAAACAATTCCTTAACTAGGCTTAAGATAAAATAAGTATGCCACAGTAGCTTCTCAGCCAATTGGGCCTGTGGGCTGAACCCAAAGGACTAGGTGGGATGGCTGGGTCCATCATGTGGGCCCAGAGGCTCTCTTGATCTTCAGTGTATTGCATCAGAACATTTCTGAACAGATTGGATGGATAGAATGGAACAACTTTGCAAATGTGTCATTCAAAGTCAACTTCAGGAGATATCCCTTGATTGTGGCCACAAGTGCTTGATGGAGTGATTCTAGCTCGCTCTATAAATTCAGGTTTGAGGACTAATCTTTTCTGCAGGGAAGAAAAGAATGTAACCCTTGGCCCATGGCCCGTCCAGGGCCAACAGTGGGGGTGGAGGCCCAAGACACCGACAATGTTAGGCTCAATTAGAAGCACTTCACTAATATCTAATGTAAGAAATCGATTTTTTTATTTGCATATAACTATGATATATTGTGGTCTTTTAACTGATTCATTCAGTTTCCAATTTCCTTGAGCTGCATAGATTAGCTAGTGAACTGATTCCTTCTTGCTTGAGGATTGTAATCACATCAACTTAAAGATAAGACCAGTTCTTAATAAAGATTTCCTTTATTTTAAAAATGTATTTAAGAAAATCTGAAAAGAAAGGGCTTTTTAATTAAGATTATCTGAGAGAGTTTTCCCTTTGGAAAGGCATGTGGCATTCTTGCAGAGTTTATGAGACTCAGGATGGATCAAAGTTTCTTACAGAAATTGGAAACAACCATTTTTCTTCATTCTGTGGATTCTGAGTCTGGCAGAGTTTCAGCCACCAATTTGGAGCTCATTAATTGATCCAAGTAGGCTTTCACTCAAACCCAGGCCTATATCAGAATAAACAGTGAAAACAAGAAGAAAGCCATTTCAACAACTAATTTGGAAATCCATCTGGCTATGGTTTCAATTGAGCCCAAACTTGCATCCAAAGGGTTGCTGAAAAGCTAGTAGTGGAAAGTAGTTTTTTTTTTCTTTTTCTTTTACTTACTTTTTTGAAATGGCCAATCTAAGATGCTCTCATCGTGATGATCACCATCTTAGCCATAACACATCAATCTGGGGTCAGCTTTTCTTTTTTTTTTTCACTGGTATATACTCAGATACTCACACGCGCTACCCAGGTCCCAATCCAAGAGGACTACAAGCAAGAATGATCCTTGATTGTTTCTATGGAGAGAGAGACACCCCACCACAAAGGCATTAGGGGATTGGGAATGTGGGGTCAGCATTATGACTTAATAAGCTAGTCTCAGCATCTAATCTAATTGAAAAAAAAAACAAGTAAGAACTGAACTCTTTTTCTAATGGTAACATGACTCAAACCCACAATCTTGTAGTGGCAATAATGAGCATCTTCCTAGTGTGCTACAAGCTCTTGTCAAAATACAAAGAGGCAGATTTTTCCACGAAACTTATTTTTCATCTTTACTCAAGTCACACAGCATCCATAAAGAAGTTGAGACATTATGAGAATTGCATGCAAAATCTACAGCCCGAGATAGAGTTCGCATGTTATTAATCAAAAAACCTTCAATCAAGTAAAATTCGCAACCTGCTTGTTCTCGATGCCAGGGCCTTCCAGACGTTTGAAGAAGACCTGGATTAGATACTCAACTAAACTTGCGCCTTTTCCAGAAATTTTATTTAGTGAACACAGACACCTACAGTGACAAGGAAAAAAATCAATCGCACTCTACTCAGTCCAAATAAATTTCATTTGATTGGATGAGCAGGGAAAGGAAGAACAAAAATAAATGATATGCCTGAAACGCAAAACCAAGACAACACGAAAGAATTGTTTCTTGAAGGGACAACGAAATAAAATCATGATATATCAAGGCTGTTTTACAGTTATTGTACAAGCAAAACTTCCTAACGATTTAAATTACAGATTTTGCAGGTGAATTTGTAAACACGCCCAATGAATCCAAGCAAAATGTGAGGATACCACCACAAAGAGAGAAATATACTACAAAATGTAAGAACATTGTTTAGAGAAAAAACTATAATAAGGCCAAAAGAGTTATTGACAACCACTTAACTCTAAAAGCTTACAATATAAGATAATAGAGACCACCATCCCCCCGGGAACATACACAAAACACCCTCCATGGGAGAATATAGGGCACCAAGGCAAAACCCAACCCTGGGACTATAACACTCGACCTCCTACTCTGACACCACATTAAATTTCCTCTACCAGCCAATCCTACCAAAACCTCGAGGCTTTAGTAGAGGCAGCAAAAATATGTTTCAACACTACAAGGTAATCCATTTGTAATTTGATATTCAGGGGTTTCTATAAATAAGCCCTTCTGACCCTGTAAGGAATGCCTTAGGTTTCAGTACTTGTGGTCACAGACTCACACTTGCCCCTTCCCTGACTCCCAAGATAAATCTCTCAGGACCCCAACAGCTAAAATCCATCCAAATTTCAAATGTAGGATACTGTCATATTGGTCATATTTTACAAACAATTGACAATTTTAACCTTTGATTCAAATGCCTATTATATGCATGATGATTGCATTTTTCCAACTACGATTAGCCTTACACTGATTTAAGGAGGACAGTGAATGATATATTTGATGCAACCTACCATTTAACTTTTCCATTTTATGCTATTTCCATTCCATACCTATGGCACCAACATGAACCCTATGATAAATATGTGTTCTCTTTTCTTCATACTTTTTTTTTTTTTTGGAAATGGAACATGAAGCTGCATTTTAGGAGATAAGGGGAAAAGGTTAATAGTTACATACAAGTAAGGAGTAAATTATCTGCCCTTCACTTAAGTAGGATAATAGGTGCAATTTGTGCAATATAAAACATTGCCCTAAAAGAGTAATTTGTTTGGACCCTAGTCGACTGTTCCATATAATTGTGATTTGTATGATTATGTATGTCATGCCTGGTTGTGAAATTTAAATGCAATCTACAAAGAGAACTCGAGTAAAAGAAAGAAAACATCAACATGAATTATTCCCATCAATAAAGTTTCGGAAGAGGGGAGAAAGATACTTGATACAAGCATGCACGACTGTCAGAAAAGAATGTCGAACAATCATGTGTTTCAGGTCTAGCTCAAGTTCTTCAACAATGTTTTGTGGAGGTTTCCGGAGCAAAGGAAGAACAGCATCAATGACAAAGATTATACTCTCAAGCAACTGTGCTACTACTCGGTTGTCTACCTACACGAGGAAAAGCAAGTCAAATTACATCATAGAAT
The DNA here is from genome assembly GCA_029852735.1 of Persea americana. Lineage (NCBI taxonomy): Eukaryota > Viridiplantae > Streptophyta > Magnoliopsida > Laurales > Lauraceae > Persea > Persea americana. Next base: position 53,901,491 of record CM056813.1, on the reverse strand, counting down.
AAAAAGTAGTCACAAAAATCTTATAATCAAGAAATAATATCATTATATTCACCAAGGTAATTTAGTTAGTACCAAAAACCAACCCATATGAAGAATAAAATTTTATCTTCAAAGCAATGTGCAACAAAAAGAAAATAAATATATATGTATATATATATGGGAGATGCTCCTTTGAGAGATGCTCTCACCTTACTATGAGAGATAAGGTGGGGGGCCCTCACATTTAAGTTGTTGGCATTGGATATGGATGTGAGGGCCCCCACCTTATCTCTCATAGTAAGATGAGAGCATCTCTCATAGGAGCATCTCCCTATATATATAAATATATATGTACATATATTATCAACTGTAGAACTAATTTCTCATAGAAAACAATATGACTACAAAAAATGAAACATATTAGGGAACTAGATGGTTGTTGGAAAAGATTGGCGTAAAAAAAAAAAAAAAAAAAAAAAAAACACACTTTGTTGTTGTATAACAAGGAATATATAGTGCACCATATGTTGCATGGTATATGAAGTGTGAAGAACAACGTGTAAGCAAAAATTGCAAAACCCTGAGTGCATCTGACCTCAGCCAATTCATCAGGAACCAACCATCAAAGGCAAAACCCTGTTCGGAACCCAACCACCTGAATTAGTCATCAACTCTCCACTTCTGAGCAACACCAAAGGGCTAAAAATATAACTTAGGCGATTTTGTAATTTTACTATGGAAGTCCTCGATTAATTTCTGCATTAACATTTGAAAGAAGAGGGCAGGAAATTGTTTTTACTGGAAAGAGAAAAAAAAAACCATAAAAAGAGGATAGCCTGACTTCATGCAAAGTAAACAAGTGAAACTATGACAAGCAGACAAACCAAAGTTAAAGCAAATTTATAGACGAATTTTGGCCTCTCAGAGATATGGACCAAAATATCATTCAAAAAACGATGTAGAGCCAAATGCCACATTTTTTAGGTTTTTAAAACATGTTTTATATTTTAGACGGCTTTTAACAGAAAGCATCAGTTATTACTAAGACATGCATGACAGATCTCAAGCCCAATTCTATGTCATGTCATATCACTCAGGCCACTACAAGTGAATTGAAGGGGTTGAGCGTCTTAGACTATAAAGATGGTTTTTTTTTCCAAAACTCTTCAATAGTAACACATCCAATTGAAAATTTTTAGAGATTAGAACTAACCTGGCTCTTAAGGTACGGCTGCAGTGTCACAACAAACTGATATGGATCAGATGCTGGAGCACAGAGTGTTGGATCAACAACACAAAATGCATGTAGAGCAAGCACATAAGGAAGCGCACGCACCTCCACTTCATCAGTTGTTTCCTCAACCTGAAAAGCAGACCACCAACAATTCAAGAACTGACACCCAGATACCTTGTCCAACAAGAGAAATGAAACATGGTATACCTGCAATATTCTTTCCAATAAGCACCTGCACATTAATTCACAGCGTCTTCTCACTGATGCTAGTGATGCTGCATTTAGGCCAACAGCTTTTGCCATTTGTGGGAGAAAGTCAAGTGTTAAATTACGCCTTATGACCGTGACAAGGAGTTGATGGCTTGGCATCCTTCTCAGCATCTCAACGACCTGCTCTGTCTTCTTTGCCACTTCCAAAGGTACAGAACTTCCATCTCCCGCAAACTGAGTCTGAGCACTGGCTGGTTCCTCAAACCAGAATTCAAAAAATGTTTTGCAGACAAGGTCCTGTCAAATGTAAAATACAAATGAACAAATTGAAGAAAGAGGATGGGAATCATGCAACCGAGCCATACTTCTAAACATAATTTGTACAGCAATTTGAAGGTGTCTATAACAATGACACATTGAAGAATACCAGACTTGTAGACTTAAGAAATTATATTCTAATGACCAAACTGATAGAAGTAAAGAGATGAAGAGATACAAAGTGAGAATTTACATGAAAAATTGCAAAATGCAGACATAGTGAATGCTCCCTTACTCGCAGAACACAGATGGCAGTATGTATGTATGTATGTGTGTGTATCAGTTAAAACATGGTTGTGTTACCAGTTTGTGAAGTGCTAGGACTGTGTTGTAAAGGCTTCTGAAGTGCTAGGACTCTGTGTTGCCAAGGTCCTAAACAGTGATTAGACCCGTTAACTGAGCGTTGTTAGCGTGTAGTGAACGGTAACATGACCGATTAGCCAAGAGAAAAAAAGAATAAAAAAAAAACCAGGTGTGTACCGAGTATCCACCCTCTATCCATAGTCCTTCTACTATCCAGTGTTTCTATCAGGAGTTTATGCTTCTTTTGAGTTTGAGTACTCATTGGAGCATCTGCTAGTTTAGAGTCCAAAAATACCCAAAAAGATTTTTAGTGTCTAGGTTCTAGTGTTTAGGGTCTAGGGTCTCCCCTGCCTTCCCATCCAGCCCTCTGTATCACCATCCCATTCCTCTCACATCACCGTATTTCTGCGCTCCGATCCTATTTCACCGTGTGTGTGTGTGTGTGTGTGTGTGTGAGTGTGTTGATTGCAGCGAAGACTTAGTGACACACAAAACATTTCTCCCCAAGAGCTAAGCTACAAATCTTGAAAAATGTGGCTCTCAATAAATTATCCCACGTGGGCACAGGGAACTCAGTGAAGCACCCACTCCATCCAACGTCATTAGGAGCAGCTATAAGTTCAAAGTTCTATTGACATAAAAGGCATGAGTGTAACGCATTTCTTCTGAAAAGAATTTGCTTTTCCACACACAATACTTTTCCACAGTTTGTTGTGGCAGTTTTCCACAAGGAAAAATCATAAAAGCAACTATTTTTCCTTGGTTCTGCAGAAAACAATTTCCTGTTTCAGATGGGGAGGTAGGAATCTCTTTCCCACAATCAGAAATGGAAGTACACAGAAACCATGGTGCATAAGGAGAACAATACAAACTTTGTCATGTTTCTTTTAAGTTTGTATGGTGTTCAACTTTGCCATGCGTCGTTTCATCACGTAGGTAGTCTGCTACAATATTTTCCAACCATTTGAAGATCACTCTAGAATCTAGATAGATAGGGGAAATCTTTTTTATCTTTTTTTTAGGGTTTGCTTGTCTTTCTCTTCTGGCATAACTACTCCGCTCTTCCATTACCTCATACTAACAGCCAATCATGACAGATAGTAATTTTCTCTCTGAAATTTTCAAAAAGAGCAAGTTCATTACTGATGGAGTTCAAATGTAAAGGTAAGGAGTCGTACATTCCAAAAGTGTGACACTCAGGAAGAAGTTGCTAGAGAAAACAGAAACAAGCAATCAAATATCTACAAAGGCAAGTGGAGCAACTAGCACATATGTTGAAGCATCGCAGTCATAAACCTCGTAGAACCTATCAATTCCCTACCATTTGTTTTTAAATAATGCAAACTTGTGACAGGAAGCACAAATCAATGATGACGATCGAAATGGTAATTGGAAAGTTTTGATTTTGCATAGTCTATAAGGTGGCATAAAAGGAGCAAGAGTGAAGAGACAAAAGAGGTTGAACTATGAAACGCATGCATGCATGCACATACACATTAGGTCGATATAAGAGATGTACGAGTAGCACTCACCAGATTCCCAAAAGAATTGAAGCAATAACTACTCTACCGCAAAGGAAGAAAAGATTGTGTTTTAATATGCATCAAAATTCTAAACTGTCAATGAAGTGATAAACTATGCAAGATAACTGTAGAAGGCGGAAGATACAAAAATGTATTTTCAAATGTCTGCCAATAAACTTCAACTAAGTGTCAAAAGGCAACAACAGCCATGTGACCACTCATGGTTTAGGAAAAGGCAATGGCTAATTGTTTATCTAAACTCTATGGTGAACACTCATTAGTTTATGAATTTATGACACAGCATAGTCTGATCCAACACGCCTTGCCTAATTGAATCTACACAATTTCTTGTTAGTTTACCATGGTGGAGAAAATCATGCAAGAGTATGGTGTGATATCATTCCCATGGAAACATGGCATATTCTATCAGATCACCATGGGAACTCGATTAAAAGGCTATCACAATGCTACCAACAAGAACACATATCAGATAAGACAACAGTATAATTTCAACTCATCCAGTGAAAGAAATTGAAAGTACTACCCTAGAGAAGTAGAACTGTTGAAGACATCGAATTTGGAAGAACAAATAAAAATAAAAAATCAGCCGCCATCAAAAGACATCAACAAGAACCTGGAAAGACCAATGGGAGGGACATGCTCCAGTTCCTACCACACAGGCATGACTGTGCCAATTGAGGAAATATAGGACGTCTTTGAAGAATTAAAAACTTCACACATAAATTTCTGGAACAATTGGTGTAGTGGAGACAGAATCAAAGTAAGCAAATAAATGGGCGACAGCAGGGCAATGACCCACAAAGATCAGTTTGCTTTATTCATGACAGTATGACAGAGGATGCTGAGGGACAATATGATGTCAGTTTTAACAATGCACCAACAGAGATTGATGAGGATGGAAATGGTTTCGCAAAGAAAGAGAGACTTCCACGCAAGATTATCACTCATTAACAATTAAGTCACTGGTGGGTTTTGAGATATCATCATCTCGATGGAATGACCCCCACAAATATTATTTTTTGAATGGCAACTTCGTTTCATTGAAAAAGAGCAAAAAAAAAAAAAAAAAGTGATGAGAAGCTATGATGCATGGATACTTCAAAATGGGCAACATATTGTATCGTATCTAATACTTCACTTTCTATGTGTAAAATTTGTGTCCCTGTCGTGTCTATGGTGTGTCCCTGTCGTGTCCATGCCTATCTGGGCATCATAGATGAGAAGATAATTACATGATGGAGGACTTGGGGGGCAAACAACCAAGCAAATCTAACCACAAGCAGCAGCTGGGAGCTGATTACATGGAAAAGGGAACGTGTTGCGAAAATAGAATCTTGGTTTGTCATAAACCATCTATCACCAAAGAATCTGCTTCACCATTAGCCCTCTAAGAGCATGGACGAAAGGCCCAAAATGTTTTATTGCAGATTGAATCGAGCGTTGACATATTTGCTCCATTAAATAATTACCTTCATCAACAAAAAAGGAATAACACAATTCAGCAAGAAAAGATGAAATTGTTAAATTTAAAATCTGTACAAACGGGAGACTGATGCAAATACATTCAATAGTCCACACATGACGAGCATTCAGAGGCTAGAAAAAAAAAAAGGAGAAAAGTAGTTTGGGGACTAAGAATTACAAAGACAAATGTCACACACCTTTAATCAAACAAGTCTGGTTTCAAAAGATCCAAGATGAATTAGATGAGACATGAAAAGTTGAAAGTATAAAATCGGTAGTGGTCAAAAGACAAGAGCAAGTAGCACAGTTAGAAGGTAAAGATCTGTAACCTAGAGCTGCTAGAACAATAAGTGTTCACAGGGAACCATAAAATTGCAACTTCAAGTTATCTAATCCGTGTGTGTGTTGTGCAGAAATTGAGGTGATTGAAATCATGGAAGATCACAGATAACAGACACATCCAGGATCAGTGTCATTAGACAGACACATGTAACTAAAAGATGCCAGGTGGCAATGTAAGTGTTTAGGTCTTCCTATGAAAGATTTCATTGAATTATTATAATGGGAAACTTCTTTATATTCGAGTCTAAAGGACATTATAAAAGATATCATAGAATTATCACAATGGGAGACCCTTTAGATTTGAGTTTACATTTTACAAAGCATTACATCAAGCTCCAAGTCAAGAAAGAACATTATATAAGATATCTCTGAATCATTGTACAGGGAGGCTTTTAGATTTTAGTTATATCAGATATCTTCGACTTTCCACTCAATGCTTGCATGTTTCTAAACTTGTTTTTTAACCTTCTACTGATCTTAGTAGATCGCAATTTTCATTATATCACAAAAGGTCTAGAATTCAAATGCATGATTTTCCACAACAAATAGAATAACTTTGCACAACAAAAGAAACTTTCAATAACTTTGAGACACACCTGTACGCTGGCCTCTTCGTCATTGACACGAGGAATGATCTCAATGCAAGCACTAGTGAATTCTGAAAAGTTAGCATTGGACATGCACATGTCCCGAATTATTTTGATGGCTCGTTTACGAACACTTACTCCAGTATCCTTTATTCGTTCAGCAACCTTCCCAAAATACTGCAAACAAGCAAACATGGGACCTCACTTATAATAGAACTTCAACAAATGACAGCTTTTCCTCCAGAGTTAATGAGTTCACGTACCTTCAAACCAACATCAGGATGTGACGCAATATGCCTACCAACTAGTTCCAGAGCAGCTTCTCGTACAGAGATTGCAGAGTCGCAAAACCTTCCCTCAACAGCAGATTGTACACGACTCTCACACAAAACCTCTGGATCAGCCTCAACTATTACACTAACCTGTGAGATTAAGACAAGGAATGTAAAACTTGAATGATGTGATCAAAAGGAGTCGGACTGTCAGTCCATTCTACAGTCCAAACTAAATTCATAAAAGATATTTTGCTTACAGCACGTAGAGCCTTGGCCCTCAATATAGGAGAGTTCTCCCTTAAACTAGCCTGACAAATGAGACAATTGAGCATTATTTACTGAAAGAAAAGGAAAAAGACAAACCACAAGAAATGTCATTGCTCACCAGAAGCATATAGAGAATTTTATCAAATCCCCTGGAGAATGAATTGTTTTGTCCCAATGCTAAGGATATCTTTTTAGCCGAATCCCTCGTCAATAAAGAAGAAACAGACCCGAAGTCCCGCACAATCGCTTTCGAGTTTAGTTTAGCAAGGCAGTAACTAAATTTCTCTTGGGACTTGGGATCATCTTTGTACCATAGACAAAGATAAAACCTGCACATGATCACAGAATCATGAGGCCAGAAATCATAAATCAGAAGTCATATACCACTTGACTCAAAAAGTATGATATTTTTTTATGTTCACAAAATATTTGTGTTTAAAAAAATCTAAAAAATATGATAAGGTCACATCATAATTTGTCCATTCTCCCACAAACGATAACGATGAATTGTGTTTAATTGTGATTCTTTGTTCTTTTGTCTTTTTTTCCTTTTTTGAAATGGTAACTGATTAATTAAAACAGAATTTCCTTTTAACTGTTACCAACTTCTAATTTCTATGTTATAATTTTTTTCTTGAAACTTTTTACTCACATTTATAACCAATATAAATTAAGCCTTTCATGATTGCCTCCATAAAATTAACTGGATTAAAAGGTTTGGCGCAGATACACATTAAAGTCTTACCTCAAATACACATCAAAGTCTTACCTCTGCCCTATAAAAAATAAGCCATAACATCATATTCTTTATCAAAACAAAACAAACTAGGCTACGTGAGGGAGGTAATTGAAAAGCTCATGGAATGTATTCAATTATATGTCAATCAAAGATCATTTGATTCATAAAATGTGGTGAATATTTTGAAAAACAAAACCAGCTCCAAAGGAGCTTCTAAGCCAAGGCAAGCGGACCACATGGCCTTGGTATGTGTGCATGAGTACGCTAGGCACCACTCAGGAATTCTGGGACCCCCATGGCGCATTTGCTTCAACCTATCTTCTCCAAATAGTCTTTAGCAATGACCTAAGCAACCAACATAATCTAGCCCAACAATGCTTAACAAGATGGACACAAACAGACCCAATTAGTATCATGTCTGGTTTCAAGTATGGACCCTAGGATTAGGACCTGGAACCAATTAAATAAAATCGAGTTTAGGCTTGGGTGCCACAGGGGTCAGGACCCAACCTGTTTCAGCATACAAAAATACATATATGAAATATTCCCAAAGTATTTGATTATTTCTCACAGTTATCAATAAACAGTCCATATATCTACCATAAGTGGCCAATTCTTGTCGAAATCATACATTCTCTTTGTAGTATCCTACACCTTGGATTCATCATCATCATGTTGATTCCAGTTTAACTCCAAAAGTTTAAACATCACAGTTTTTACTGCTGGTCCCAAGCCCGAGTAAATGTTGGGTGGCATTAGGTAGGTGACAGCCAGCGGAAAACTTGTCACAGCTCAAACATGAATTCCATGGCATGATGCTACACAAATTTTATAACAAGCCTGTCATGATGCCTACATTTAGAATCTTCTAATTTGTAAAAGCAGCTCCAGAATCCAACAAAACCGAATCACAAGGATTTCAAAAGCCCATTGACAGAATGGAATGTAGTAGGATTTTCTTCCCAACCAGTCCTCTCTTAAGGGTTATTAGTTAAAAGTTAATGAGTCTATAGATATCCTCTAATGCCATTGACATTTGACTTAACAAAATTGCTCTTGAAGAAGATAAGAAATGAGGGAAGGAGGGAGCCTCCCTCCCTCCAAGGAAGGGAGATCGAAGAAGGATGGAATAGAGAATATAGGAGAGATTGGGACATGAATTTTCATTTAAAAAAAAAAAATGAGAAGAGGGAGGGGAGGAAAAATACGGGAGATTGAGAGGTGGAATTTTCGATTGAGATTTGGGAGATGGGTTTCCAAGAAAAAGATAAGAAGAAGAGACGGGAGGATGGAATCATGGAAGAAGTGCAAAAGACTCGGCCGAGTCATGTATGAACCAACTCAGTCATACCGAGTCTGAGTCAACTCGGCCGAGTCACACTCGGCCGAGTTTTAAAACCAGGAATCCAATAAACTAGTTGTAGTATTTTGACACCAGTTGATACCTGAAAGTGGGGATGAGGTTAGACCAATGTCCGATAGCATTATAAAGCCATTTTTACTGGCTAAGGTTTTGCACAAAGTTATGACCTAGTTCCTCCTCAAAAAATAATAGAGTAAATTAATAAAATTCTAATCAGAATCCTAAGACCCACTAAAGAAAATGTACAATTCCAGGAGAAAGAGTTTCTAGCATAAGAATCGAATTCCATCATAAGATTCAAATTGAATCAAAAGATCCAAAGACTTCTCATGAAAATGATCAGTTTTCATCCATGAAACTAAGTTATTTATAAATAAAATAAAATAAAATTGCAGTGAGTTGACAAACCAGCGAGCAAACAGATGTCCATCATCGGTAGAACCAGCTTCCTGAAGATAATTCAGAAGCATTTGTTGAACGATTTCCATTGTGGCAATTGCATCTGAAGCTTCAGAAGCGCTTTCCTTTCCACGCTGAGCTTTTTTAACTACATCATTGCACTGTGATTCGCAGAATGATTTTAGAACAGTAAGTTGTTTTTTACAAAGGCAGAACTGACAAGACCAGCCACGTGGCAGAACTTGTCCTGAAACTCCTGTGCAGTCTGCATGGAAACATCTCTGACAGCCTTGACAAACAATCAAATATCTCCCCTCTCTCCCTTCAAGACAAACAGAACATACATCATTTAGATCAGTGGCAACATCCGAACGTTCACCAACCAATTCCCGTAAAATCCAAAACCTGTCTCTTCTGCAAAGCACAGCATCACGTTTCAACCTTGCAGCAACTGTCCCAAGAAGATCAATGGCCATGCTACGAGCAGAAACATCTTTCGATTTCAACCCAGCATTCTGGAGTAATAAAACACAAAGAACCTGCAAATAACACCCAATTAATGCAAACCAATATGACACACTTCAATGTAAAGATTGAAGAAATTACCTCAAGTATAGGAGCAGAAGCAGGATACTCTGGCAAATTCAATGTTGTGAGCAAGTCCACAACCAAATTCTCCATGATCACTTTAAGTTCAGATACCTCTTGACTTTTCACTGATGTGAATCTCTGAAGAACACTGGTCCAGAAGAGACAACATGCTTCAGTTGCAGCTTCATGACATTTACTTGGGTAACTAGAATCAATCGAAGCTTCGGGAATGACATTAACAGTTGATATCTGCCTTAATGCTTCAGGAAGATTGAAACTGCTCTGAACTAACTGAATCAGCAAGGCAGTTATCATCTGAATCTGCCTCTGCTCTTCTTCAGGTAGATGGTAAGATCTGAGAGCTCGCTTTGAAACTGGTAGTTTCCAGAGTAGCTGAAATGTTTCATCAATCAAAAAGTTCTTATGCTGTGCATATGAAGCAAATACCTGTCATCAAGGATGAAAAATAATGAGTAACTATAGAATAGTTGACATTTGCCAACAACAAATAGGCAGAATAGAAGATGCAGTACCCCACAGATCAGATTGATTGCTTTTAATTGTAAGAGTTGAATATTATCAACCAAAAATGTTGTAAAGCTTGTCTTCACTAACTGTAAAATGCAACTATCTGATAGACGCTCAATTGACAGCAAATCTTTGAAAAAACTGAGAAGAGAGCAAAGCTTCTGAAGTACAGCATGCACAACTGCAGAAACCCTAGCAAAGAAGCCAGAAAAACTTAGAAGTCGTCCATTTAGGTTTGTGCAATACTTAAATATGGTACAGTAATTAATGAAACATTTTCTGTTTGTAATATAGAGCAAAAAAGGAATAGCGGCAACCCAACTTGTTCCCTGTTGACTTCTTCACTTTGACACTCCTGTAACCACGACGCTTCTTGGTCACTGAACCAACATCAGCATCAGGGTCATCATCCTCGTCACCTAATAGGAGACAAGAAATAATGAGCTTATCCAACAGCATCCAATTCACAGCTAATAGTAAATAAGGGTTGTCATGTTATATACATATGAGAGAGAGAGAGAGAGAGAGAGAGAGAGAAGGGGATGGGCTGCCATACAATGGTTCAAGGAAGAAACACACAGAAAATCCCTTTTTATGCATACAGTACTGAGTAGTGACTGGTTGCTAGTGATAACAAACTACAAACCGACCAAAGAATAAATTGTATTGAAACATTTTTACCAATTACCAGACTCCATGTGCCACAAATACTTTGTTCTGTTCCTACTAGATGCAAGACTAATATATTTTTCTAAATAATATTTGGGTGCCTTGTTCCATCATATTTTACAAGGAGCAAACATGATGGTAGATAGTCTTGCAAAGGAGGGATTTATCCATACTTCTAGTTCTTTTTATGTTTAGTTAAATCTCAGAAGTTTTGTCATTTCCATCTAGTTTTCTAGTTCGGATGCTCGTGTTGGGTTGACAGTGTTTTTGTTTAGTCTTTCATTGGTGTTCTCCTTTTGGAGCAATAAATTTTACGGTTATCAAAAATATATCTGATAAATACAATAACTTAATCATCATCGAAGCCTTGTCCCAACTACATTGGGGTCAGCTACATGAATTTTGTTTCACCATTCCAGTCTATCCTAGGCCAACTCCTCTGATAGGTGGCATTTCTTGATATCTATCCTTACCACTTCCATCCATGTCCTCCTCAAATCTATCCTTTTAATTGAAGGGTTACACTACAGTGACTTAAGAGCTCTCAAATATTAAGTTTATCAACATATTCACCATTCACCTTAATGGGATTTTGAACTTCTGTACCTTTATATTAAAAGTGAAGAGTCTTGACAATAAGCTGTACTTAAGAACTGGTTCACATCCCAAAGGGTGAAGCTAAGCCCAAGCCCAAGACAACTGACTAACATCATCAACCCTCCATCTAAGTGTCATTTCCCTGTCATGCTTTTTTCCGGATGGTAATTTCGATTTATTTTTTAAAAAATAACTACAGAAGAAAGGCCACAAAACGGCAACCTAGGCTGAAGGGAGGAATCTGGCTGAACACAACAAACAGCTATAATATGGCAGAAAATCAAACCATCAACTGAAATACCTCTTTTTCCCCTCTTTTTTTTTTTTTTTTTTTTTTGAGAAGGTATGAGTACATTCTCAAAACAAATGGCTTGCCACAAAACCATAGCTGTCAATTTCAGTTTGGTTCGGCCGAAATAGCTGATCATTTTCAGTTTGGACCACTAGCCGAAACGAACAACACGTGTGAAAAATTTACGTTTCTGAATTTGGCCCATTTCCACTTCAGTCAATTTCAGTCCATTTCGGCAATTTAGTTCACTCTGGTTGGTTTCATCCAATAACTTTGAGATTTTTTTTCTGGAAAAAAAAAAAAAACCAAGGTGCAGGGGTCTTTTTTTTTTAACTCTTTATAAATATATGAAAAGCCTCTATTGCACGCAAACTATAAAATAATAGCATGCCATATTATAAGTTGAGATTTGAGAATACAAGTCAAATTTCACATTGTCACACACATAATTTATGAATTATTCATTTGGCATGTAGAAATAACATAGCACATTGTTGATTTAGTAAAATAAATTAAATGTATATGATCTATACGTTATTTTTAATTTTGATATTTGTTAACATTTTTAGATAGTTTTTATTTTTGTATTTTTTTTCAAAATGAACTGTGAACTGTATCACCGAAATTTAGAATCCATTGTCTCAGTTTGGAGCCAAATCTTAATGGTGTTCGAAACAAAATTGACAACTTTGTGGAAAACACCTTCCCTTGCAAAAGAATCAGATTCTATATTTGCACGGTTGGTTATATTCCCAGCTTCCAAAGTACTATTTTCAGTTACTGGCGAAGGAGATGGAGGAAAGAAACGAAAAGGAGAGGAGCAGGATTCTCAAACCAAACAATCGTTGAAAGATAAACAGATTGCAATAGCCAAAGATGCAGGTAATCAGGAGCAAAAATCAACAAACCAGAAGACCCTCCCACAGAGGATATTACATCTCATAGAGAATTCTCTCTCTCTTTTTGTATCTAATCAAAAATGTCAAAAGCAGAGCTCGAAGCCATGTTTTGTAGAGCAGGAAGATCTTAGACTCTTTCATCCCCATTGACAAGAAGAATGGGAAAAAAAGAGGTTGGGGCTATGTCAGATTCGGTTCATTCCAGGAAGCTGAGAAAGGTAGGGCTCTTGCTCATGGAAGGTCCTCAGGAGGAAGGAAGATTCGGGTGCAGCTCTCAAGATTTAAGCAAGATAAAATATATGGACCAGACAATTTCAGCCAAGCAAAAAGAGGAGCCATGTAGATGAATCCCTGGTCCATTAAATCTGCCTGGAAAGGAGATCCAGAGCCCCAAATGAATATTACCGCTAACCCATCGATGGGAGGATGCATTGTTAAAAATGGGGAGAACTTAGGGGTCAGATTGGCTTCTGATGTTGTTAATGAAGGAAAAAATGCTCTGAAACACAGTCCAGTGGGATGCCCAAAAGAGAATGAAGGAATTCCAAAAGTTGTTTCTTTGTTGAAATTTTTCCAGGGTAAACTACCGGTAGATATAAAGATGACAGGATCTTCTATGGTCTGGATGAACCTACACTCAGAAGCAGAGGTTGAAGAAGCTTTATAATATGCAGAAGACTTTGCAAACTCTCCATTTCTGGTGTTGGATAGATGGATGGAGATTTTGGGAGCCCTCCTCGTGATACATGGATCAAATTCAAGGGAGTCCTGCATTATGAAGGGAAGAAACTTTTTCTCCCCTTGCTGATTGTGTGGGCTTCACTTTGGAGGTGGATCGGCAATGGCAAGGAAGGAGACACTTCTTTTTGGCAGAGTTAAAAGTTGCTAGACATATAAACCAGAGCCTCCCACATAAATTTTCCTCGGGAAGGACGAACTTTGATTACCTACTGAGGTGCAGATGGAAACAGATGTGAAGAAGGCAAAGACGATATACAGACGGGTCTACAAATGACCTCAGAAACAGGGAGAGACCTGAAGCAAATAGATTCGACAGCAAATCATATGGAAGAAGATGGCAGAAAGCATGAAGATTTCAGTAACTCAAAATCAGAGGAGGAAGAAGATGCAGTCACCTCAGTTTTTTCAATTTCAAATTCAAAATTCCCCCCTTTCGATCAGACTAGAATTTCAGGAGCATTGGACCAAGATCAAGTTCTCCTGGGTCAAGCTTCCGTGCTGGATCATGAGTTATATTTTGGGCTGGGACCACCTCCAAAGCATGGGCTGGAAGTGGGTTTCGAGCCCAGTCCAGAGAGCTCTAAATTAAACAGCTTGATATCTTCAAACAAAAGAGGGAAGTGGGGAAACAGAGAACAGTCACCCATTGGGGCTCTGATCGAAGAAGAAACCACTCAACACGAATGGAATCAGTGCTTGGACGATCGTCTCCAACTTCGAAAAACAACTGTAATAGAGAAGGAGGTGATTTCCCCAAAGTCAGCCGGTATGGAGAGGCAAGATGGAAGCATCTCAGCTGAGATTTCTCCGATGAAGCATCACTGGAGAGTAGAAATGGCCCTGGCGACAATCAATGTGGTCTACATCTCACCAGTAGCAGGCCTTTTTTTTTAAATGAACCGGTAGCATGTTTCCTTCTATGCAACCTCGATGAGCATCACCGAACGGAAACCCCACACGATACAGGGTGGATCTTGATAGTTAAAAGTTGAGATGAGGGCGAAAGAAAATTTTCTCCAGGCAAACTCAATTGGGTGGTGAACTCCTCAGATGCTATGAGCCCGGATAGAGTTTCCATTCCCCACACCAGATCAGAGGCCTGGAGAGGAAGAAGAGAGAAAGCGGCTTTTTCCAAACCCCCAGATTGGCTAAACTCTAAAATGGTGTCTTGTGGGAAGGTTGTGAGCATAACAGTTGGCAATGAAAAAGGGGGCTGGGATAATCTTATCCAATTTGCCTAACAACGTGAGGCCTCAAATATTGCAGCCAGAGTAGGAGTAAAATAAAGTGGCCAGAGAACTTCAGAGTTTGACAAGCTCTATTGACTATGACCGGGGTGCTAGAATAGAGGGTAGTCAAAGCTCAGATCAGATTACACAGAGTTCAAATGTGCCTGAGAATGGTCATCAATGAAGATCATGCCATGGAATATCAGGGGTCTCACAGGGGTGGGGAAGAGAGCAGTCAAGCAAATTATTCATAGTCAGAAACTTGATGTGGTGCTTATTCAAGAGTCTAAAATCAATTCAGACGAGGACAGAGACTGAAGGATATCTGGGAAGGAAATCACGTGAAGTACATGGCCCTCAAAGCCATCGACTCCTCTGGGGTTATTTTCATTCTATGGGATAGTCGCCAGGTTATCTCTAAAGATTATTTGGTGGGAGCTTTCTCAGTCTCAGTCCTTTTCTAAGATCTAGACAATCACAGGGAATGCGTCACATCCTGTGTATGGACCGAATGCTTATCAGGGAAGTAATTTTTTGGAAGAGCTAGATGTTGTCAGAGTAAGATGGAATGGACCCTGGTGCATTGGGGGAGACTTTAACATTACAAATTTCCTGAGTAGAGAATTGGGGGCTGTCGGATATCACTAGAGATCTGTTGTTTCTCAGATTGGGTCAACAGTCATGGACTTCTGGATTTGCCATTAAATGGGGCTTCTTTCATGTAGTCGAACCACCAAAATCATCCAATTGTGTCAAGGTTGGATAGATTCTTGATCTCCAGGGAATGGGCTGATATTTATCCACACGCTTTCCACGTGGCTTTGCGGAAACCAACATCAGACCACTGTCCTATTGTATTGGATTTGAGGGTGAGAAGTTGGGGTCCAAAGCCATTTTGTTTTGAACTAAAGAGGTTAGAAGAGAAAGGATTTCCTGATCTCATTCATACATGGTGGGAGGAGTTGAATGTTCAATGTCGGGCTAGATACAGGTTAGCAGCAAAACTCAAACTTCTAAATTCAATATCAAGGAATGGACCAAATCTAATTGCAGCAATGTCAAAGCATCAATGGCTGAATAGCTCAACTATATCAAGGAAATTGACTCCAAGGAAGAATCAGGGACTTTGTATTAAAGCGACATAGAACTTAGAAGACATCCCAAAGAAAAGTATCTTTGTAAAGCAAAAGAAGACATAAAATGGAGACAAAGATCAAGACAATCTTGGCTAAAGGAGGGTGATAGAAATACCAAATTCTTTCAAAGTTTTGCGTCTTTCAGAAAGAAGACAAACAGGATTTCAATCCTATCTGTTGGAGATAGGAGACTAGGAAAAAAAAAAAGGAGAAAACGTGTGAGCATGTGCTGACCTATTATAAAGATCTCTTCACAAAAGAGGACTGGGATCGCCCGTCTCCAGACAACCTGAGATTTTCTTTGATCAACGAAGCTGATGCTGATCGGATTGAAAAAGGGTTTGACGAAGATGAGATCAAAGCAGCTGTTTTTTATCTAGGGAGAGATAAAACACCCAGTCCGGATGGCTACCCTATTGCGTTCTTTCAGACTTTTTGAGAGGAAACCAAGGTGGATGTCATGAATTTCACGAAAGAGGTACACTCTCTAAATACATTGGTGTGTCATTCATAGTCTTAATACCTAAGAAGGCAGATGCTGAAAACATAAAGGACTTCTGGCCTATTAGTCTTATTAGTGCCATTTATAAAGTGTTGGCCAAAGTGCTAGCTAGCAGGCTACAGAAAGTGCTGCCAAGCGTGATATCCACTGTCCAAGGAGCTTTTGTGGATGGACGCCAAATTCTAGATGGTGAATTGATTGCAAATGAATGTTTCATTCAAGATTTAAGGAAAGAAGACCAGGACTTATTTGCAAGTTAGGCTTGGAGAAAGGATAGAGTGGATTAGGATTTCCTTTTATATTTTTTGAGGAGAATGGGCTTTAGTGTAAAATGGAGGGATTGGATCTTGGAATGCTTAAAATCAACTATTTTCTCAATCATCATCAATAGATCTCCAAAAGGGTTCTTCTTCTATGACACAAGAGGTTTGCATCAGAGAGACACGTTATCACCCTTCTTATGTATCATTGTAGGGGAAGCTCTCAGTAAAAAAAAAATTGAAAAAGAGCTCTCAGTAAAATAATGTATGCAGCAGCCAACGCCAATTTGTTGAAAGGGTTTTTTCCTTTAAATGATGCACAAGAAATTACTGATTTGCAATTCACAGATGTCACAATATTGTTCTACAATGTGGAAGAAGATCAACTTCGAAATATCAAAGCAATTCTCTTATGTTTTGACTTTTGAATCAGCATCAGGCCTTATAGTTAACTTTTTTAGAAGTAAGCTCATAGGTACAAAGGGGAATGAAAATTGTCTACAAGTGGTAGCAAATCTCCTTGGATGCAAAGCTGGAGCACTCCCCTCTACCTACTTGGGTCTGCCACTTACCCACTTTGTATTGGAGTAAACTCCAAATCTCCATGGTCCCTGGTGCTCGAAAGGCTAGAAAAAAGGCTATCGTTATGCAAGTCCAGGTATCTGTCCATTTGGAAGCAGGATAACTTTAATTAAGGCGGACTTAACAAACATGCCCATTAATTTCTTGTCACTCTTTAAATGCATTCAGAAACTGCAAAGGGATTTTCTTTGGCATGTTTTTTTTGGAAAATGGTAAGTATATTCCAAAAGGTAAAGGGAACAAAAGAATGTGGCAGTGCTCCCCATTAGCTGCAATGCAAAGACACAAAGCACCCGAGGGGCAACTTAAAAAACTGTAAAGGGATTTTCTTTGGCATGGTAATGTGAAGAAAGAGAAGTTCTATTTGATAAAGTGGTCCCAACTCCCAAGTGAGCAAGTCAAAGGAAGATGGAGGTTTGGGAATTAGAGCTTTGAAGGAGATGAATCTAGCACTCCTCGGCAAATGGTTATGGAGGATTGGGGGTGGTTTAGAAGCCTTTTGGAAACAAGTAATCTCCTCTAAATATGACATGTCAAGGGATGGGTGGAAAGTTCGAGATCCTATGATTCAGTCTTATGGGAAATGTATTCTTGCTTCTACGGACATGTTCTTCAAGCATATTCGATACCGTGTTGGCAAGGGTGATTAATATCTTTTTTTGGACAGATCTATGGGTAGGAGATGCCCCTTTAGTGATTTCTTTCCCAAACCTATACAACTGTGCTTCCAATCAAAACACCAAAGTTATTGATCACATGGAGAGAACAGATAACCACATAGTCTGGGGTCCCATTTTTAGAATAAATCTGAATGAAATGGAGGCAGCTCAATTTTGGTCTATGATGATCCTTAGTGATGGTGTTTTCATTCCTAAAGAGGGAAGAGATAGAAGGGTTTGGCCGGCTTCCACAGATGTCATGTTTTCGGTAACTTCCCTTTTCTTATCCATGACTAGAGAGGCAATGGCGTCACATCCACAGTTGGCCAACCTATGGAAGATAAAGCTCCACATAGGGTCATTGCATTCAGGTGGTCAATGCTCCTTGGTGGAATTTTGACAATGAATAATCTAGGGCAAAGGAAAGTGATGATGGTAAATGCATGTCCAATGTGCCTAGCAGAGAAGGAATCCATCGACCACCTTTGGCTTAATTGCAAAACAGCAGAGTCCATGTGGAAGTTGATATTGGGGTGGTTCCATTGTTACGAGCCCTGTCCTAATTCCATACCATCTTTGTTTGAGTATTGGAGAATGGGGTCAAAAAGAGGAAAGTCAATGAGAAATCTTTCTTTCACGGCGGTTGTGTGGTCTATTTGGAAAGAGAGAAATAGAAGGTGCTTTGATGAGTTATCATCAAAGGATAACCAACTAGGGGAGAATATTAAACAAATAGGGGCTATTTGGTCTTCTTCTTTACTTCATTTCAAGGGTATTTCAGCAAACTCAATCATAAAATTGGAAGGATGTTTTGCACTCCTATCCACACAGACCTTGCATATCTCATAGGTGGAGCCCTCCCCCAACAGGTGCACTAAAACTGAATTTTGATGGAAGTGCTTTAGGCAATCCAGGAATTGCTGGTGTAGGGGGGTAATTCGTAAGGACCAAGGTGGCATTTTGCTATTTTACTCAGGCCCAGCTGATTTATGCTCAATAAACAAGGCTGAAGGTTCAACCCCCAGCTGCTGCTTATTGAAGGAGATTCTTCACGTGTGATTCAGTGGGCTTCTCAAGCTTCCAGACCTCCCTGGTACCTTGCAGATATCATAGGCGAGGTGGTTGAGAGTTCTAAGAACTTGAATGTCACTTTCCACCACATCAAGCGTATTGCCAACTTGGAAGTGGATCGTCTAGCCAAAGAGGGGGTTTCCAGACCACCTTTACTTATTGTTTGTGATTGTCAATATGTTTTTTGAGTCTTCAAGTTGATGCCTGGATTTTGAGGGGTTTCAGCCCTTCCTTTCTAAGGATGATTGTTTGCCCTATTTTAGGGGGGGTTTTTTATCTCAGTATAGATCTCTTATACTGTAAAAGTTCTCGTATTATGAGTATAATCATCTATTTCAAAAAAAAAAAAAAAAAAAGAGGGTATTCCCAGCTTCCAAGGGGATGCATAATGAATCTCCTTTATAAGAGGACTAAAATGCAGCCTAACCACTTGCCTGATGCCAATTAGTACGGTTAATGCTTCTGCCCGATTCATGCTCGTAGTATTAACCCAGAGGGGACCCAAGAAACATACAACAGAGTCGCGAATAACATACCCCATACCAGCTAAACCAGGCTGCCTAATGTGGGAGCATTGAAGTTGAGTTAATATAGCCTGGCGGAGACCATTTGGAGAGAGAGAGAGAGAGAGAGAGAGAGAGAGAGAGAGAGAGGTTGAGGGTCATAGACTCATAGTCTTCAACCCCATTCCAAGACCTGTCCTATGGAGATATCAACACCTGAAAATTGTTTGGTCACTGAGTGGACCACAAAATCAATTGATTGACGCAAGAGATCATAGCAGATAAGCTCACAGCTTTGGGCATGCAGTCCCCAGGTGTGATTGTGTTTTTTCTAAGGCCGTTAATGGTAAGAAAAGGACATAAAATAGTGGACCATGTTACTAAACTAGGCCCCAGAATATATTATGATTTATTAGCCTAAGCTACTAACAAGGACCCCCCATCCAAGCACCTAAGTATCTGACAAGTACTACAGTTTCTCGGGGGTCATATTCATAACCCTTCCAAGGTGACAACATCGAGCTTACATGTGTTTTAACATCCAGGACTACTAACCCCATGGTATCTTAGACATGGCTTTGCTTGGTTTTGAGTACTCAACTCTAGATTATCCAGTGGTCAGAACCACAGTTCCTCTCTCTTCTAGAGCTAAAGGTCCTGGTATCAATCCCCGGTTCCCCCCACTTCAGGAACAAAAGGTTGAGTCCACTAATGCTACCACCTAGGGGCTATAGGGGTTTTACCCGACTTCTCTTTGGCCCAAAGGGATTAGTTCAGCCCAAAGGGTTGGGAACCTCC
Organism: Persea americana; assembly: GCA_029852735.1. Taxonomy (NCBI): domain Eukaryota; kingdom Viridiplantae; phylum Streptophyta; class Magnoliopsida; order Laurales; family Lauraceae; genus Persea; species Persea americana. Next base: position 53,881,410 of record CM056813.1, on the reverse strand, counting down.
GTTAACAAAAAAAAAAACACTCTAGATTATCCAGTTCTCTTTTGACAGTCCTTAAGTTCTCAAGCTAAAAGGCCTATTATTTCAGATAGCATAACCATGCAAGGGTATTCTTTAGCCATTTGACTCCAGCCACTAGGTAAATAATGGAAAACAGATTGCAAAGGGAACATTAATTAACTAGTCGAGTACATATTATTTCACAAAGTACTTAGATGCAAACAAAATAACAAGACAAGTTCGATAATGTTGATCAATTTAAACTGGCTGCAAAACCCTACTAGGACCATGTCTAGGGATGGCAATGGAGTGGATTAAATGGGTGACCAGCCCCAGTACAATTAGGGGCGGATTTGGTAGAGCTTTTCAGGGTTTGGGGTAGATATGGATTATGGTACCTAGATACTTCAAAATAAGCAACATATTGGGTCGGATCGAATCCGATACTACACTATTTATGTGTGATCATTGAAGAGGTGGTCCAAATGTCACAGGAGTTAAATGTATCTTTTCACCACATTAAAAGATCGGCTAATCAAGAAGCGGATAAACTCGCCAAAGAGGGAGTTCTTAAAATTGCCTTGAATGTTTCTATGTAATGCTTGCTTGTTAGCTCTTTTGAGGGTGATCCCGTGATGCAGAGCGGGCTACCACTCCACCACTGGTCCCACCCAACATAGTTTTAAGGATATTTATTTTTAGTACCTTCCTAATTTTATTGTAATTAGGATTAGCATTCTGATTTATTTGGTCTCTTAATTTGATTAGAATAGTTTCTATTATTAGATTGGATTTTCTTAGGCCATAAGTTTACTTTGCCTATTTATATTGCATTGTAGAGATGATAATCTCAGATTTGGAGTTGAATAAAAATGAGATTTTCCCTTGGAGAGGTTTTTCCTCGTATTAGACATCTCTGCGGAGATAACTTGAGGTGTTTTTGACACATGCTTCAGCATCTAAGCAAGCCCTAACCCTAGGGCCTGCATCAGTTAGTATCAGAGTGAAGATCCACGTCGCTCCGATCACCCTCCGGTCATTTATCGGAGCCTCAACGTCCATTACCTTCACTGTCAGTCTCCATATCCCCATCCTGTCGTTCCACTTTCACTCCAGAAACACAAAACCCCCGTCATCGTCCCCTGCAACCGCAAAGTCCACATTCCACAGCAACCAAAAAAAAAACCATCCCTACCTTCGTCCACCTTTAGCATCACATTCCCAAATCCTAGCCACCCCAAATCCACCCGACCCCAGAAACTCTTTCCCCTTCTTCGATCAAATCCCCAACCCAGAGGGAAAAAAAAACAGAAAGAAGAGCAGAAAAAGAAGAAGCACAGAAAAGAGAGAAACAGAAAGAAAGAGCAGCAAGAAGAAGTATCTGGGAAGAGAGCATACCGTGCACCATTTGGAACCCTGCTCTTCATCGACGACGAGTCCAAGCAGCAGCAGCGCCGACTCCACCTCATTGCAGCCCCTCACCTTTGCCAGCTCTCGCCCGTCATCGCATCAAGGCCCATCATCTCATCACCCCATCAGCTCATCGCTCCTCACTTCGTTGAAGCAAAAAGCATCTAAGGAGCAGAGCCCTTTGTTTCTTTACTTGCACAAACTCCAAAGAAGAACAAAGCAAAGAGCAGTATTCTCTCTGACACACGTGCCTCTCAAGTGACACACGTTAAGTTATTTTGTGGGCTTGAAATTCAGGTTCAGTTCGGGCCAGTTCAAGTCCAGGTCATACTTGCTCTATTATCAAGCCAGCAATAATGCCATCAAGCCTCAAGGCAGTACTCATCAGGTCAGCCAAAAATTTTAAAATTTTAAAATGCCTCCCAAGAAGCATGTAGAAGTGGAGTCTTCCTCCAATAATGATGATGATTTGAGGGGAGCTGTTGCGGAATTATCGGTAACTGTTAATCAACTATCCGCAACGATGGTTCAAATGCAAAAGACTCTTGCAGGGATTGAAACCCAATTAACCTATTTGGAAAATAATCGACGTGAGGAAAATCATCGAGATGATAGAGGGCATAATCGGAATCACCAAGATCCACATATCGTCAATGTTGATCACGATTTGGGTATTAAACTCGTTATTCCCGAATATGATGGAAAATTGGAACAAGATGAATTCATAGATTGGTTAGTGTGTGTTGAAAATATTTTACACAAACCAATGACGGATGGTCATAAGGTTACACTAGTAGCAACTTGATTTCGTAATTATTCTGCGATATGGCAGGCCGAGTTGCAAAGGAAGAGAAAAAACCTACAAATTGACCCCGTTGACACGTGGACCAAGATGAAAAATCTGTTGAAGCAAAAATTCCTTCCTTGTCAATTACTCCATAGATCTGCATTCAAGTTTTCAAGATTTGAAACAATGATCTAAGACGGTTGTTGAGTATTCTGAGGAGTTCATGACCGTGCAAGCTCGTTGTGGTTTCAATGAGGATGATGATGTATTTAGTTGACAGATACTTTAATGGGCTTACACTTGACATACAACACATCCTCACATTCAAGCATTTTGATAATGTTGATGAGATAATACAGCATGCTATCAAAGCTGAGGAGATTGCAAATCATCAAGCTAGAAAACTTAATGCGTCTAAATGGTTTGCGCAAAAGACTCCATCAAAGTCAGATTTTAATCCAAATGTTTGTTCCTTAAAAAAGTTTTCCTACAAGTTTGAAGATCAGAACAGATTCACATGTTTTCATTGTAAGCAAAAGGGTCACCGTTCTTTTGAATGTCCAAAAGGAATAAACTCAATGGAAGGTGCACAAGTAGAACCGGAAACACAAGATGATCCTAAAAGTGAAGCATCCAATAAAGTGGAGGAAATAGCAGTAGAAACAGATGGTGAAATTCTCTTAGTGTAACAAGAGTCTATACCCACTGTTGAGAAGGGATGGTTGTGGAAAAATATTTTTCGTTCCACAGGTACAATACATGGGTAAAATCGTACAGTTGTGATTGATGGTGGCAGTTGTGAGAATATTATCTCCCAAACTATTGTTAATCGCTTGAAGTTCAAGGGTTACAAGCACAATCGTCCCCACTTTGTCAAATGGCTAATGACAGGTGATGAAGCGCAAGTGCGATATACATGTCAAGTTACTTTTGCAGTTGGTGGTGATTATCAAGATATAATTTGGTGTGACGTGTTACCAATGGATAGTGGAGATATCTTATTAGGTCGCCCGTGGATGTATAACAAAAATGGAACTCATGGGATGCGCGACAACACATACACATTCAGGCACGGCGAGAAGGAAGTTACACTCTATCCAAAGAAGCCAAAATCACCGAAGAAGAAATCAAGGGCCCATGCTCCAAAGGAAGTCCCTCACGTACATCATATATACAAAGGCAACTTGAAGACGACCCAAGTTCGAGGTCGAACTCTTCTTTCAACCTAGGGGGAAATGCAGAGCGGGCTACCACTCCACCACTAGTCCCACCCAACATAGTTTTAAGGATATTTATTTTTAGTACCTTCCTAATTTTATTGTAATTAGGATTAGCATTCTGATTTATTTGGTCTCCTAATTTGATTAGGATAGTTTCTATTATTAGATTGGATTTTCTTAAGCCATAAGTTTACTTTGCCTATTTATATTGCATTGTAGAGATGAAAATCTCATATTTGGAGTTGAATAAAAATGGGATTTTCCCTTGGAGAGGTTTTTCCTCGTGTTAGAAATCTATGCGGAGATAAATTGAGGTGTCATTGACACGTGCTTCGGCATCTACGCAAGCCCTAACCCTAGGGCCTGCATCATCCCGATTTTGGTTTAGGGTTGTGCCCATGTTTTTGGGGTTTCCCCATTCTGTCTCTTCTAGCTTTTTTTGCTCATCCCCTCTGTTGTGGGACTTTTTGAGTCAGTATATATCTCTTATACTGTACAGTTCTTTTGAGCAATCAATACATCGCCATCATTTTCATAAAAAAAAAAAAAAAAAAGATCTGTATCCCTGCTATATCCACCGCATGTCAACTCAAACATAGGTCGGTTTGGGGCTGGTTCGAATTTTGGCTGCCCCACCTCCACCCTGCTTATGATTAGCTTATATATTTATCACAAAAACAGTGTACACAATAAATTTGTAGTACAGCTAATAACGGGCATTTACAAAGGTAATGGTTGAGGTCAAGGGCTCAACTCCCCCTTGGCTCATTTGAAATATATAATTATATTTCTTGCATTTAAAAAAATAATAGCATTAAACCCAACATGTACCCAACCAGGGTGTTTTGGTATCACATGTTAACGATCCATCACATGCAAGATTGGGTTTGGATAGGGGAAGTGTGAGTTGGAGTGGGATCAAGCTTACCCCGATCCATACCAAACCCGCCCCAGTCTATGTCAGTACAAGAGCATACCAAAGGACGAGTTTATGAAGAAAGAATTTAAGGTAACATGTGTAAATAAAAAAAATTACAGGAAAAAATGAATTTTACCATCAAGAACACCATTTTCTCTTGGTCTATGCAATGCACGATATGATGGATCACAAGCTAACATGCACTCCATGATTTGATGCCGTGAGAAGTCTACAATTCTTTCAATGATCTGAAACCAACATACCATGAAAATCAAATAGAAGTGCTTCCAACAACCCAAAAACCCATAGAATGAATGATAATCTCATGCAAATCAAGAAACATAAAATATGCAGCATTTAGAAGTACACATCTATGACCTATCAAATAAAACGAAAATCAAACTAATCGAGATAAAATAAAAAAAAAAAAGAGGCACGTAAACAAGGAAGTAGGCACATACTTCTTCTTTATAGATCTGCTTTGGCATATTATGATGCGTCATAATTGCTAGAACTGCATGAGTGGACTCCAAAGCACAGTTAACCAATGAAACAACATCTGGATCTGACTGAAAGAGAAGAAAATGTCAAAATATTTAAAGACAAATGACGACAAAAGCAATAGTAAATATGTAACATGTCAAAATGTCTACATTTTCTTTGAAACAACATCTGGATCTGATGGGAAGAGAAGAACATGTAAAATATTTGAAGACACATGACGATAAAAGCAGTAGTAAATATTTAACATGTCAAAATGTTTAGATTTTCTTTCCAGCTTTGTTTTGCTACAAATTAGGAGGAAGGGATTCAAGTTCTGAAGGTTCGTGAATGGTGACAAATGCAGAGGCAAGGGCAATTTGGCAACCACCAATGTAAGCAAAATAGGAAGTTGCTTACCAATGGCCATCCAGGGGGGACTGCTGACTCAAGTTACAGACTTTTCCAATGCACACTAGAGCTTCCAGAGATGATGATAATAGAATCAAGAAGGATGTCCATAACTCTAGAGTAGTACATATTATTCTAAAAACAGGCAGGGATTATTGGTATGGTGAAGGAGGTTGCCCTTCCTGTCAGTGAGAATGGTGTTGCTCACTGCTGTAGACCAGAAATTTCTGTAGTTAATCAAGTTGACATTAGATTTTTCAGATCTTGAGGATCTCTCTTAGTATTAGGAAGTAGTAAGTGTGATGGTGCATCAGCTTGTGTAGAAAAAGGTGGACTTGTTATTCTGGAGATGAAAGTGACTCAGTGAGGCATCCATCATATTATTGACGGTGATCTCCAAGCTGAGAATGCTGACGGAAGTTGCGCAGGACCAATGATCATTAAGTTGGGCCGATCAAGTTTACGATGATGAGTACGATGGTTCCTATGTAGGTGACCCAAGTGAAACTAAAGGTCAAATTGTTAATTTTCACCACAGAAGATTGAGGATCATACTGGTAAAAAAAAATTAAAAAATTAAAAATGGAAAAACCGTGGAGTTAGCTTTGGTAATGAACAAGCTATACAATTTGAAAAGGTTTTATAGATAACAACCTCAATAAGGGAGAGGACGATGGTTCTAAGCATGGTTTTAAAAACAGGCTGCATCCAACTTGACTCAGACAACCACTAACAAGATGATCCAAACCCCACCCCCACATTTCCGGTGAGACATTTATATGAATCCAACACATTTATGCATATCAGCGGAGTCAGTAATCAGTATTGATCCAACGCAGACAGGAAGAGGAGCTTTTTGGTGAGACTTGGTCCGACATGACTAGGTCGTATTACACTCAGCTAAGCCATATCAGAATATGGGTATGACTTGGTCCAAGCCATATCAGAATATGGGTGTCACTAGGTCCAACTCCGTATTAAGGTTTTGGGTGTTACTTGATATGACTCGTCATGTTCTATTTATACTACACTTGGTCGATAAAACTCGACGGGTGACTGAGTCAAAATTCAAGTCTGAGTTTTAAAACTGCAACTGTAAGAAGAAATCCAAAGGGAAAAGGAAGCAAGATCTAGAAAACTACAAAGTGATCAATTCATTATGACCATGCTCTAACTGTTTCTTAAGTGGGTGTAGTGTGTCCAACTCCAAGCTGCCAATGGGTTATTTGTATGATAGGTTATACAGGTCTGGGCAATTCAGTTCGTATTCATTTTATTGCAAGTTGGGCATATGATCTTTCCACGGTCATCACCTTCGGTTGTTTCCTGTTCTCTTGACGCATAAAATTTTCATCATTTCACAAAAGGCAAAAAAAAAGGTAAATAAATAATAGAAAGACACAAACATACACCAAATAATTTCTGAGTAGAAGAGACTACCTGCAACATAATGGACTAAACAAAGGAAAGAAGTTGTTCAAGGGCCATAAGAAACAGGAGGAAAGGAGTTGGTAAGGGAGGGCAGAATGTAAAAAAATACAAAGGGAGGGAGAGGTTGGGGGGGGGAGCTAAACAATTCCAACATATAGAGATAAAAAAGGGGTCAAGATGTTGAAGACTGGCAAAGAAACTGTAGGCAGAACATGAAAAATAGTCAATAGATGCTTAGTGCCACAAAAAAAAAAACCTTAAAAATTTAAAACCAGTGCCAGGAATGGGGAAAGTCAATAGATGCTTAGGCAAAAAAAAAAAAATCACTCTAAAAATTAAAACCAGTGCCAGGAAAGGGGAATGTGGGCATTAATAAGAGTGAGCATATTCACAGGGTTTGTTTGGTAAAAATACTTGTCGGGTGAAGTGAAGTGAAATGAAGATTGAAGAGAGAATAAAATATTAGGGGGTCTAATGATAGTATGATGAAATTTTATTTTTAGTGGCTCGATAAGGAATCTTTTTGACTTTTTGGGTAAAATGTAGATGGATTTTTGTCTTTTAGTGGCCTAAGAATGTTGCTTTTTTACTCCTTTTAAATGAAGGAGAGAATTTTGAAATTTTGTACTTTTGATATGACCCCAAGCCTTTTCTTGTCTGGTGAAATGAGGCTTTACTTCACTCCACCTTTCTAGTAAGTGGCCAAACAAGCCCAGTTTTCAAGTTTTGTAGATCCAAGGAATTAGGACATCAGTGGGGCAAAAAAAAAAAAAATTCGCATGGCCGAGATGTTCTGGGATTCCTAATTGAACAGGGTCATAGAAGCAGGGGGGAAGATTCTTACAGTAATCAGATCTGGGGCTTGTTCTGCCATGTGGACTGGCATTGTCCTCGTCCGGAGGAAGCATTTTGTTGGACAGTGGCTACCAAGAATGAAGAAAGTACTCAATGTGGATAACCTCTCAGTAAAAATTAAAAAGCATCAAACCTTCAGATGCACCATTGACCTGCTCACTTTGGACGGAGTTAGATGAAACAACCAAACATTTGATCATTCATTCACCCCCATAGATCTGATCCAAGCCCGTTACACAGCTCAAGATGAATTGGGCATTTGCACTTCTTTGAAAGACACTTTTTTTTTTACTTTATTGGGGGGCGGGGGTTTTGCAAATATAAAAATACTCAAAGTTGGGGGTTGGTTTGCAAATATAAAAATTTCTCAAAGTTGGGGTTGTTAATTTTTTTTTAAAAAGGTAGTAATTCTGTAAAGCAAATTGCTATCAACTGAGCAACAAGGAATAAAAAGACTGGCACAAGAAGGAATAAAAGGAACGGTAATCACTTAAACATTCAAGGAAAATTGAGGAGGTAATTTAATATTATTAAAGTAAGAATAGGACGGCGGAGTTCTATGAGAGATGTATATAAGTATTCAAGAAGTTTGGTTTGGGCGGGGGTGGGGGTGGGTGGGTGGGTGGGTTTCAACTGATGAGATACTGCAGGTAATTGGGATATTCATGGTAGATGAAGAGGAAGGAATAAAGTGGTGGTAAAGAATGGCCCCGGATGTTCTCTGGTCATTGCGAAATATGGTCTCTTCCACCTATGATGTTAATCAGTGGGCCTAATTGATCATTGACGCAGATGGGCTACAACCATTAAAGCGTTTGTAGCTTTCTCTCTGTCTAATCTTTTGGAAGCAGTCTGATACAGTGATGCTAAACTATTTTTCACTTGATGATGTTTGTTGGAGCTTTTATATTATTATTTTGTAACTAATAAAACTTTCATTTACCATCTCCAAAAAACCCAAAAAAAGGGTCATAAAGTAGAGTCCACTCCATTCAGATCACTGCAAGTTCAACATTGATGAAGAAACTGGAGCTAAATGAGTATCACAAAAATGGATCAAAATAGCAGCCGGCCAGCCGCAATGGGGCCACTACGGAGTGTGATTGAAAGATACTTTCCAAAGTTTTTGAAATACATAGTAAGTCATATTTCTTTCCTTTTTCTCTCCAAACAACATTTTTACAAAACTCGTCTTTTTATAAGCCTTTCATTAGTTTCTAAGTTAGCATAACTAAACAATATGAATACATGTGAAAAAAATTATCATTACTATTATTTTCAATTCATACAGCAATACTGATGCAGCGCAACCCAAGACTAGGACCCACCTGATGGGCCCACATGATCTTTGATTTTGAGATCCCTATCCTTAGTTTAGATAGTCTCTACATTAGTATAGCTGCTTAGTAGATTTGTTTCCTAAATCCTATTTTTAATTAAGATTAGACAGTTTCTTATTTTAGATTATCTTGGTTATTAAGAAACAGAGCTACTCTATAAATAGAGGAGCCCCCCATTGTAATGCCTATGCTTTCTTCAACTAATTCAATTACGTGAGTTTTCCTATCAATGGGTTTCATGGTCGTGAGTAATGTCTCGTGTGGAATCCCCTCGTTGGATTCAATTAACCCCATCTGAGGCATTGATGTATTCAATCGAGGATTCGGGCTGCGCCAAATACAGGTCCTCATACGATGAGAGGACCGCTACACCCCCCTTATCTTAGTCACTTTTGCAAGAAAAGCACATATTCTATCATTTTCCAATATTCTGGATTTTCTAAAGTTTCTTTTAGATTTTCTATGATTGTTTTCAAATCGCACCGCTATGCCGCTACATTGCGTTTCAGCGAAGAGCCTCTACGCCCGCCGCTACCTCTATTTTTCATCGTTGATCGCAAGAAGCATAGGTACTTGCTATTTTATTTAATGATAGAGGGAAGGAGTTATTAACATTCTTTAAAACAGTAGTATAAAGAAATCAAATGGAGCCAAAATTCTAGCAGTTCAAAAACACTTGAGGACATTTAATGGGATAATTTTCGGAATCAGTCAACATAGCGACTAAAATAAAAAGTGATTAAATGGGCAAGGAAAGAGGGAGGAGAGTCATGTTTCATTTTGAAAGATGTGGGCCGGGGCATATGCCACTTCGAGGATGGTTTCTCTCACTAACACAAACAGTAGCTCTAATAAAGCAATAAATGACTAAATGAGCTAGCAAACAGGAGTAAATAGAATTGATGTGTTTGTGGGATATGACTATCTTATCGGATTCTATGCAAGGACAATTTAGGATTTCTTTGCATTTTACAACACATTTCTTTTTCTCTTTTTTTTTACTTTTTTTGTGTGCTAGGATAGTAGGATGGGCTCGAACTCACACACTCTCACCCCCTACAGGAAAAATTTGCTGTCCTTAACGATCTGAGCTACGGCCGGTGGCAACATACATTTCTTTTCAACTGCCTAAGGCTGGCATTACTTTTACATATTTCTGTAACATATGAATTCTACGTTCCAAGAAGAAGTCCATCTTCCTGTGGGAGTACCAAGTTCTAGCCAATTTGTAAAAGAGCTGCAATTTTACAACCATGAAGAGTATATAAAAAAAAAAAGCTAAATAACACAGAGAGGTAAAGCCAGACAACTTAAACAAAAAAGTCCGTACATGCTACCTAAAATGAATTGTACAAGAAGCAATCTTGGACAAAAGCTAATAAATCAAATACTTGAATACAGTGATGCTACAATGAAGTTGCAATTCTTATTAGCCATCTTACTACAGAATCTGCACCTTATTACGTCATTTGAAAACCAATAATAACATTAATTTTTCTTATTATTATTATTTTATTACAATTTCAAAAATTCAATGAAAATAGAGGTACCATTATTACAAGCATATAGTGGATGCAAATGAAATGAGAAAATGTGAATTGTGTGTTTGATAACAAATGCCAACATCGAAGTCGCTAAAAAATTTATAAAAAAAATAAAAATAAAAATAAAAAAAACCACTTCCAACAGAAGGAACATTGGCATGTGAAAATAACTAACGAAAGTTAAATATAGAATTAGATTGTTAACTTACATCTTCATTTTCGTCAATGGATAAACCTTGTCCATGTTGAATTTGACGATCTAGAACATTTAAGAGTCTTACAAGAGTATCTACAGGAACCAAGTGAAGAATTTTCTTCGCACGGATTGACATTATTTCATTTAAGAGAAATTTAATATCGGTAAGAGGCATAGATGGTCCCTCAGCTTCACCCATATCATCATTAGAGATTTCTTCTCTTCCACAAAAGTCCTCCAACATCTCACAAAAACGTCCAATGATGCCATCTGAAAATTAAATATTCAAGCACCAAGTTAAGAATGTCACACGAAAAGGCAAACGATACCAATGAGCAAAGAGTGATAGGTTAACCTTGAAGCTCAACATCATCTGGGCCATTTGAGGAGATGCCATCTTTTCCTTTCTTCTTGGTTTTTGGTTTACTTGAATGAACAAGAGGCGTGATCTGCAATTACAGTTAGTGATATAGGTTTAGGAACAGAAGATACAAAGTCAAAAATAAGTAGAGAAAATGAGCATGCACATTTATAAGGCTCCCATCTGGATGATCAAGAAAACCTCCTTCATAGTCTTTTTGTGCAGGAACATTTTTTGGAGCATTTTGTATAAGGGACGGTGTTCCGGATGAAGAATCATGATAGTTCTCCTCCTTGATAAGACCTGAGAAACTTGAACAATAGAACACATGATAAGCACAGAAACACTAGATTAGTTCAAAAGTTCAAAATTAACCGTGTTGATGTGAACGATAAAACAAACATAATAATGTATTCCTCATTCACCAATTAATAACCAAAGAGAATAATAAATAATAAATAAAAGGGACGTTTAACTATAACCACTTGCATTTTCTGACAATTACAAATAATTACCAGCCTTCGTTTTAAACATAACCACCTCTACTCATCTAAAAATATCGGTCAACTACGTCGACTTGCAATGAGAGGGTAGTTTTTGAGCGTCAATGAAATCTAGAATTCGCTTAGAAGGGTGAAGCCATGAAGACATTCTATGATATAACTTGATAAATTAAACAAAGGGAATTATTCCTGATTAATTGACTCGGGTTTCGTTTGCTCTATCACCCGAAATTTAATTCAAATGAGGCCATTTATATATGTGAAAGGCATATGATTCGATTTTGAAATTGGAGCTCAATTTCACAATTGATTGTGAAATTGGAATTCCAATTTCACTTTTAATTTTTATTTAGAGAGAAATTTTAGAGTTTTAAACAATCATGGAAGAGTCCAATCCGAAAACATCTCATTCCTTTCCTTTTCCTATAGTTGGTTTAAATCCCTGACTCTATTATGATTGCTTTCTCTCTTGAAGTGCCACTTCAGCATACTTGTCTTAGATATTTGGTCCTAAAATCTATAGTCCCTAAATTTTCTCTCGCTGAAATCTCTGTAAGTAATACATCAAATCTATGCATCCTAAAATCTCTCGCACATTATTTTGTTTCCAAATAGAGTCCAATGACTGTTTCTTAACTCACGCTTATAACTTTATTGGTTGGAGGCTACGTTTCAAAGTCAATCGTTAGTTTTAGGATGATAGCAAAATAAAGTGCTCTTATTTTGAAATTAACCTGCTAGCTGGTTTTCTTAGTTAATATTATAGGTGATTGAATTTCATTGCAATTTTTACCATTTTAATGTAGTTCAGACCAAAAAAATGAATCGTTTTAAAATTATTTACCATTTCTTAATATTGTCAATTATATTGCCTGCAACAAGTGAGGACATGCTCTGCTATTGTGCATTAATTATTTGCAAAATTGAGTTTCAATTGCAATTTCAATTTTGATTGAATTTCGAGTTAAAATTAAAAAAGTCCTATTTGACGATGAATTCCCTTTAAATACCCTCAAATCTCTTTCTAATCCCAATTGAGATAAGATAATACACTTTTCAATCCCAACTACTCTCTTACATATACGAATCCAAAGCTTCTTGCGTCACATCCTTTAAATGCTGAGTCCAATGAATTCAAAAAAGAAAAGTTTATCTTATTTCAATTGTACTCTTTATTTAGAAAAAATTAGAAAACTCCTTAGAAGAAGGAAATTTTAATGGAGAAATCTTATGCATAATTATACTTGGATATTGGCCCCTTGATTGAGAGAAAGGAGAAAGTTTTGTTTATTCTGCCTCTTCCATTCTGGATGCACCATTATTACTCTTTCATTGTAGGATTCATGGTGGGCCACATTGTGAATGATCACAAGTTGAATAAAATCATGCTAAGGGTTGGACGGTGAGGATCTTTCAACCAAGGCAATCCCAAGTGGGCCACTAAATACTGGATTTGACTTTTAACAAGTGGGCCTTATATTAGATGGTTAGGATCCTTTAAATTGAGGTCCATCACTCATCCTAAATCCTAGTGCGTCTCTCAGGAAATAATGTCTATTTAAAGTGTCAGCTACATGGGTCCCATTTTCTATTTTTAGGATTGGATGTGAGGATCTTTGAAGCTTGTCAATCCCAAGTGGGGCATTGAATATTGGATTTGATTTTCAAGACGTGGGCTTGAAATAGATAAAAGGACCCATCTAAATAGGACATCATGATTTGCTCTCCAATAATTAGAGCTGGCCCACTCTATCATTGATTATGTATAAAATACATATTTTACTAATTATATTCTCTTTCGATCCATCTATTATTGGGCCCTACTTTCATTAGAATTATTTTACCATGGCCATCAAATCACCATCAAGTCAATCATTAATTTTAGGATGATAGCAAATGAAGTGAAGTGCTCTTATTTTGAAATTAACCACCTATATGTTTTTCTTTATTAATATTATAGGTGATAGCAATTTTTACCATGTTAATATAGTTCATACCAAAAAAATAAATTATTTAACATTTTGTTAACATTGTAAATTCTATTGCCCACAATAAGCGCGGGGCGTGTTTTGCTAGTATCTAATGAAATTTTTGTTTTCTTTCGGGACGAAATGCTATGAATTTCATCAATCAATCAAAAACCGGCCATGGGATGAAACTCTGAAAGTAAAGGTAGTTGGCATGATTTTCAAATTACTAGGTAGCTAGTTATTTGTAAAAAAAAAAATGAGAAAAACAGGCCAATCGTCATCTGTAATTTTCAAAAAAAGGGCAATTATACGAAAATTTCCCAAGACAGAAATATAAGGAAGAAATACCAAATATCCTATACAATGCATATATGATGATAAATCTTGCCCTTATCAATGGTATATGATGATCATCTTAGCCTTATCTCATTGATATGAGGTTAGGTCAGCTTAACATGTTATACTCAAAGGAAAAGCAAACAAAAAGCAAATCATGTGCGTGCCACTTGATCCTATTTGAAGGTCATTTATCCAATTTATTTGGGGTCACCTTGTGAGGTTAGCTTTCCACTCGACCCTATTCGAAGGTCATGCTCACAGTAATTCCACAATGTAACATGCCCTTCAACACATTGTACCAGGGCTGACTCAGGTCTTCTATGCACTTGTTCAAACCATCAGTAACTGTAGCCGCCTATAGGCTTTATCTTATATCCTCAGTTATAAATCCATCTTTCCAAATATCCATCGCAACATTCGCATATTGACTACATGTACTTCTGCTTCCTCCTGTTTCCTCATTGCCCAACATCCAACTGCAGATTGCAGAGCAGTTCTAACTACCATCCTATAAAATTGGCCCTCCAATCAAGACGGCACTCTATAATTACATAATACTCCACTACGTCATCAATCGTCATTCATCAACACTTTGCCCATTTACATTGATCTTATTCATCTTGATCCATGATCAGCCCTAGATATCAAAATCTGTCAAATTGTGGTATTGAGGTACCAATTTTGACCAACTCATTCTCAAACCCACTCAACTTGCGTTCTACATATTTTGCCTTCAACCAACTGATTCTCAGTCCATTTGATTCATTCAAATGCCTTTCTCAAAAGTCTCAGCTATCATTTGCTCATGTTCAAGTTTGACTAATAATTACCACAACATCTACAAGCAACACACCACAGAACTTCATATTGTATGGTGGTCGTTAAGTTGTCCAAAATTAAGGCAAATAAATAAGGATCCACAGCAAACCATTAAAGCAAATTTTAGCAACACATAATTTGCATGCTTATAACAGGCCCTCCATACATGTTTATATATAATAATTCATGATGCCCTTTTTCTTAAATGTATGTCAATTTAACTGCCCTGACACCCTATTGTACGCTTTCTTCAAATCACTAAAGATAAATGTAAACTTTTCCTCTTTGCTCCAAACTTTTGCATGAGTTGCCTAAAAAAGGAAAATAGCTCCTGTTGTGGACCTTCCTGTTATAAACCAAGCTATATTAGAAGTAATGAATTCTTAAGTATAAAGTGACAGAAGGGGTAGAATGAAATCGGAGGGGGCGTTATATGTCATATCAGGGGATTCATTGTAATTAATATTATCTGCAGGGGTTTTCTTATAAATAGCAATAAATTAAAGTTTCTATAAATATAGGATGTCGCCTAACTGAGAGGCTAGAGGGTTAACGACTAATCCCTCTTTCGATTGTTCTCTCTCTCTATATTCTTTCTTCTCTGTTTTCTATCTAACCTACTTTGATATCTTCTCTCGGATCCCTAGATCTATGCACATCTGGGATTCTTATTTGATGTCAGAGCATTAAAGCATCAAGATTCAAGAAGACTAGCAGAATAAGAGATTCAGGGGACCAGACCTGAAGGTTTATGACGATTGAAGGTGGTCAAACTAGAGGTCATGTTCGGCTAGGTCGTAGGTGGCCTGTAAACATTTGACAGTGTAGTTGAATGGTTTTTGTGGTGGCTGGAGTGAAGAACAGTCAATACAACAATTAGAGTTAGTGACCTGTGTGGTTTATCCTAGGCAGCTGAACATCTCCATCAAGTACGATAGATGTTGGGGAGTTTGATTGGACCTCGTGATGCAATCGTAGGGTTACGATCACAAGTGCCGGAGCACAATTAGGGTTCCCAAGGAACAATCACACGATGAAGAGAGCTCTCCAGCGATAACCCAGGCTGGGAAAATTCTATTAACTCCAAATCTGAGATCATTGATCTCTACAATGCTATATTTATAATAAAAGATACTTGAGCCCTAAGAAACAACCCTAATCAAACTAGGAAACCAAATAAGAATTCCGTCCCAATTAGAAACTAATCCTAAATACACTCTTTGCTAAAACTAAAACTGCTAGTAATTTAAAAATCTGAATTTCATGGGTCCCACATGTGGCCCACGTACTTTGCTGCACTGATACGGTATTGTTGCTGCATCACCACATCTATGGCCGGAGGTGATCGACAGTGTCTTGTGGTCACCACAGGCCACAGGTGCTCATGGTGTGGTGTTTGTCAGAGGTTCACAACGCTCGACAGTGGCTCCAACCCAGTCAACTTCCAGAAGCTTTGTTTGGCATTGCTGGGATCGAAAAAAATCATTGTTTGGGTTCCCAAAGAGGTTTCTTCTTCACTTTAATTTGGGATTAAAGTCTGAATTTTGCAATGGAAGCTAAACAACTGGGTGAGAGTTGAACACCCACTACTCAACAACTTCCTGGTGTTGATGTGTTGTGAATCCTAATATGCAGATCACCCCAAGTCTTCTTAATGATACAAAGTATAAAGACTGGGTCAACTTAATAAAAATAAAAAAGGAAAAAAAAAAAAGTATTGACCCCATAATTGACGCTAAAAAAAAGATACTAGTGTTACCTGGAATGGAGCATCCAAAGGCTTCAGGATTACATCGAAGAACTTCATTATACAAGTCCAGAGGAGCAAACCAGGTATTAGGAGTAAGATTGACATCATCCCTGAGATTCCTGAAAAATGACACTTGAATTAGACTAACAAACAACAACATGACACAGAGATTGCCATAATCGGTCCTTTCACACCATTAAACACTGCAGCAAATGATGCAAACTATACAACAGCAGGATGGCATTCTGAACATAAGAAATAAGAACTCCATCAGCGAGTTCAAAGATTTCAAAAAGTTGTAAGAGATACCACTTGTTTAAAGACATTTTAGTGTCGTTTTCATTCAACAAAAAAAATTATGAGAATGACATAGAAAGGCAGCAATACTTCTGTAATTTTTGAAACATACTCCTTTTTCCTAGCTCCTTTTACTCGGTAATCATCTTTTCATTCAAAACTACTGCTGATTACTATTAGCAAGTCAGTCACTGTGTGAGTCAGTATAGTTTCCCACTGCAGATTTAAGTGTCTACCGATTTTCACAACAACCAATCCAAACACGAACTTCGAAACTCATTTTCCAGCTGAAATAGACGGAAATCTAAACCAAAACCGGAAGCGAATTGCTTCGAACTAAAACAATTCTCCATTAGAAATCCACACAAATCATACAAAAGCAATGCCATTTCAGTACTCGAATCCAAATCACAAACAACAAAAATAGAAGAAGACTCTTACAAGTAACCGACATCAGTGTCTCTAAGCAGATCCGCGATCTTACTCGCCTGCGCGAGAATATCAGGCCGATTAAGCGACGAATGACGCCGGCCGCTCTGCTCATCAAGCAGCCGGAGCTCGGGATCAGCGGCGCCGCAGAAGACGGGAAGCGAGAGCAGAGGCAAGCAAGGAGCGACCTCCGTGTGCGTGGTGTTGGTGAGGCGGCACATTCGCTCGTGCCCGAAAGCTTGGGGATTCGAATCGCCGGAGGTCGCCATGGTTCAGATGGAGCGAGGAATCGAACTGGAAGATGAGAGGAAGATCATTTGAGATGGAATTGGAGAGGAAAGATGGCGGATTTGGGGGATTTCATATGGGGGATTTAGGGTTTTGGGAGGGGATTTTGGAAGAAAGCCCTAGGACGAGAGAAATGGGGGAGGCGGAGAAAGGGTGAAATGGCGGGGAAAAGGGTGGGGTTTTTTTTTTTTGGGGAGAGAGAGGCGTGGTTGAGTGGGCGGTGGGATTTTATATGTGGAACAGTAGTAGAAAGGAGTCCAAGGCGTAGGGTGCCGGTTAATTACAGAAATTACCCTGGCGTGGTTCGGTTAATTACAAAAATGGCCCTGGTGTGGAGCTTGTGAAGGAAGGAAAAGGGAATACAATACGGGGTTCTGGGCATTGGGAGAAAGGAAAGCTGAGATTGGTCCACGTTGGTCTGAGCGACCGAGGCTGTTGAGAGGTGTGGGGCCCGCGGTTAGATTCTTGACTCCTCACGTGCAAGTCTCCGGGTTCTTTTGTTTGCAAATTTTTCATTTGGTGCCAACTTCTTGGAGGGAAATTTCTAATTTTTTAAATCATTTTTTTTTAAATGTTACCTTGTATTAGGGTTTTTTTTTTTTTAATCATGGGACTGTAGTTGTTTAATTTGAAACTTTGAAAATTAGGGATTTTCGACCTTTTTGAAATCCCGCAATCAAATAATAGATATTAAATGGATCGATTTGAAAATCAATGAGTTTCTATCTAGTGGTATAGTATTGTCCCTGTCATCCTTGCACCTAGCTAATTGTACAGTTTCCCTCCATTTTTTTCATTGAAGAGATCCAAATTTTATTCAAGTGTCGCAAATAGATACGTTGGAATAATGGTATCAATTGTAATTTGATTTGATACATTGTGGTCGGCTGAGCATCCCCAGAAATTTCAGAATTTAGGAGCCCATTTGACATCATTCACATGCTGTTTTCAATTTGATACTCCATCAAATTGTATTGAAGTTGGATTGTGCCAAGACTATACTCTATAGTACCTGATTTGGTAATATTGTATTAATTTATTTTGCCGAGCATATGTTGTACAAAAATTATTCGATAACACTTTTAAATTTAGCACTTCGGCGCTCCCGCCTCCGCTCTCGATCTACACTCTAGGCAATTAGATTATGGCCACGTAACCCATATTTAGGAATTAAAAAGTGGAGTCACATTTTTTTTTTTATTCTTGACACGGGACTCACACTTAGAAATTACAATGTGATCCCCACCTTTAGAAATCTGCACATGGGAGTACATTCATAGGATTTATAATATGGGTTACTTTTATTGGAATTATGATATGTGGCCATCTTTTTATTGACCGCAAACACATGATCCACCTTTAAAATTACAACAAGGCACAAACCTTTCGAAATTAGAACATGGGGCCATATTTGTAAGATTCGCAATGTGGGCCTACATTCATAAAATTTACAGTTTGGCTCATCCTTTTGTGATTGTGACCATATAACCCACTTTTAGGAATTATAAAGTGGGGTCACTTCTTTTGTGATTATGAACATGAGACCCATTTAGAAGTTACAACGTGATGCCCGCCTTTAGAAATTAGAATATGGAGCCTTATAGTGTAGTCCCACAATTATAATATGGGCCTACCTCTGGTGATTGTGACTATGTGATACACCTTTAAGAATTACAAAGTGAGGCCTGTAACGCCCCAATTTTGAATACCGAGATTTCCGTCAGGGTACCTGAAGTTAGCGCTACTTCCCAAAAATCCAAGAACTTCTAAGATCGTAGGTCCGCAATGAGGTTCGATTTAAAGCTTTTTTACCAACATATAATTCAATAGTTGAAATTGCGGAAGCATAAAGAGTAAAGCGGAAGCAAGTATAACAATAACGAAAGCATAAAGTATCATAAAAGATAAATCAAATGTAGCAAGGTTGAAGTCCAGCCTAAATCTCAAAGTATTACTATCAAAACTTAATTACATATTCGAATACCACCCTGCTCACTACAGAATCACTCAAACCCAAACAAATCAATGGGCACTCAGACCCCCGGTGCCGGCTCTCCAACCTCTAGCTCGACCTCTTGATCGGCTGGTTCCCATATAGTCTCTTGCTATGGGGGCCTCGACAGGCGCTTCGTCCTCGTAGTCGGGGTCAATACCTAAGCACCAATAATGGGTCAGATCCAAAGATCTGGCAAGTCACAATTTACGAATAACATATGATGTATGCATCAAAATAATAGAGACAAACATATAATCATAAGAGTTGCAATGATACATAATCTGGGTAGTTAAGCAAGATAGAGCAGTTAGGATAAGGATAATTCACGTTATATAATCTAACAGACAATAATATGGCACATTCACAAAAGCTGAACACCGCGGGATATTATGCCGCGGCCCTCCCATACTGAATATAGTCGCGGCGGGGAAAAGTAACCAGTGCTGGGGAATGACGAGCCCCTCAAATCACACTCATCGGCCTCAACACTCAACACTCTTCATTTATCTTTAAAAAACAAGACCTAGTATCACACCGTCCGTCTGAATATAGCTCATCATAAATAGTTCACTCAACACTTATAATAACTCATACCAGTGATGATCAGTCAACAGGCTGAGCTTAGAACAACTAAGTGAATGCTAATACCGAATCAGGAAAACAAATGCAGGCCTATGTCTATCTAGGCTTGGCTTGCACGAGCAATGTCCTAACAAATCCCTAAGAGGTTTAAGTACATTACAATACCACGGAACACAGTCTAACTCTAAGTCCAAGTCCAATCATTGGATCCATACTAAGGCCCATCAAAGCTATGACCCTAGTCTAAACAGTACATGAGATATCACAAATCTCAATCCAATACCAATCAGTCAATTCTCATCCATAATGAGTCACAAGTCCAATACAACCAAACATCTTCACCTAGGGTATCATACATCCCAACTTAAGCCGTATGAGGACCCGTCTAGACACAGATACAGGTCATTGATCACCAAATCACATTACCGAGTCACATCTAAGTAGTCATAGGTTCAAGTCATTCATTTCCCATTTAATTAACTGGCATAGACAAAAATAAGGACATAAGAATGACAGCAATGCAACTAGTGAAATAAACCTTCAAGTAAGATAATCAACGGGAAAATATCGAAGGTCCATCATAGGTAATGGTCCACTTTTAGGTTCAGGTCCTTATCAGTTAATTTGATTCATAAATTAAGTGTTAGATGCCAAGGATATTGTGTTTAGTGCTTCTGAAGTTACGAGCATCTTCGACGACGTTTAAGGATCGAATTGACGTCAAATCCAAACCATAAACCCTACATAGTGGTCCCCATGAGTCAAGGTCGAGTCACACAATTGACTCATGCCTAGCAAATCAATGGAAGTCTATTTGGATGGTCAATGGGCCCCACAACTGATCATAACCTCAAAATTTGAAAACTATAAAATCACTAGACACAGTGTATCCAGGAGATCCAGCACGGGGTTGGTCGTCCGGGTACACCAAAAAGTCAGGATGTTGGTTCCCAGGTTGAGCCTCAATGCAGTGTGCCCAGCCGATCTCCTGGCCTAGTCGGTCAACCGCATACACTGGAAACAACAAAAAGGCACTTGGTAGGCAATGTCCTGAGCTGGAATTCTCTACGTGTCTAGTTGACTTCCTAGCTTGGGCAGTCGACCACACATAGAGATTAGAGATTCTGAAGAGAAAATGGATGTCCCAGCTATCAGTTAGGAGACTGTCCGATCGATCGGACTAAAGGTCCAATCGATCGGCCCTGAAACTGCTAACTGTTAATGGCCTGTACCTGAAGGGCTTACAGTTAAATTTGACAGTTCGATCTATCGGATCCATAGTCCAATAAATCGGACAGCAACGAGCTGCAGAACCCATATTCGAGGATTTCAACCCTTTAGTCCATTTATCATCAAAACCTTCTCCAATCTCCTCCATTCATCACAAAAAACCACAAAAACAATTCTATGACCCACCATCCATCATCAAACCGGGCTATTGATATTCCAAATGAGAGAACTAATCCATCAATGACCAAAATTCTATAAACACATGCTCGAAGGTAAATCTAAGCATCAATAGAATGTAAATTACAAAATCAAAGGCAATAAACATGTATTCTATGCTAAGTAAGTATATTGCACTTGCCTTAATCTGAATTTGCAAATGAATTGACAAAAGGAAGAAATTCAAGCTCTAATGGCAATCCAAACCCTCTAAGGTCTTCCAACACTCAAACCAATCCAATCTACTGCTCCTAATACCCAATTCACAAGAGAATTGTAACTTAGGAAGGAAATCTATAAGGAAGAAGATGGAATTCCAAGGAAATTGAACTTTAGGAATAGAATATTACATTTTCTTGTAGGGGAAAAAAGAGACCAATAAGAGAGAAATCCTTAAGAAATAGTGGTGGAAATTGTAATAGAGGGTCTTCTTCTAGATTAGGGTTTTGAGCTAGGGTTTATAGAGTTAGGGTTCTTGGGAAATGGGAGATAAATGAGAGATGAGAGCGAAATTGAGTTTAGTTTCATTTCAAATGAGATAGCTTATATAGGTTAGGATTATGGATAATTACCAAAAGGGCATTTTAATTAAAATAGGATTGAAGATAAGGACATAGGCAAATGGGTCTTTTGGGGAATTTTAGAAGCTTCTCAAGTAGAAAACCCTTCCTATAATAACTTATTTACTAGCTAGGGCCTCTAATAGCTAAAACCCTAACAAAATTATAATTAACACCCTACAAAATCTATAAAATTCACAATAAGCCTAATTCCTATAAAATAGGCTAAGACTTAGGAAAATATCTATCTACCCCTTACTAATCCATACCAATTTGTATAATTATATTATAAATACTTTAATTTATAATATTCAAATTCAAATTCAAATGAGGGCCCACAAGGAGTGGGGCCTCACAGGGCTACCTTTTTGGAGATTCTGAACTTGAGGCCTATTTTTAGAATAAGTAAGAGGATTTAGAGTCATTAAATGATCTTCTTTAAAATGCAGGAGACGGTAGATAGGCATTGTCACGCCCCCGAACTCGGATCCTTGCAGCGGTCCGGCCTCGGGGACGCGAATTGGGAAGTAAGTGATAATTAATATTTTTCCTCAGGATCCGCGTGTGTGAGGAAAACAAAAATTCCAAACACATCAAGAACATTTCGCGGAAGCTTACGTGGCGCTGCGACCCGGAGTCCGTGGCCATCGTATTCCGTGTCGCACTCAACCCATCAGCATAAAGTTGTTATAGCAATACTCATACTCATACTGGAACAGTACATGATATCAAAATATACAGAGCTGACAGTAGCAAGCTTATCATTACCCAAGCATATTCAAGTTATAATTTAACAAGTGCATTAGTTACAATCCCGAGAGAAAATGCTAACAAAAGCCTTACAAAATAACAAGCTAAAAACAATTACAACTTAGGTGTGTAACGTATCTCCGGAGTCAATCACAACAGCTGTATGGCTCTACAACCATCTGCACGTACTAGCTCAAGACGATAACCTGCTACCTAAGGCACCAAACAAACAAGGTCAGACATGACGGTCTAGCAGGTGATCAATTTAGGCATAAGTATGAATCATTAAAAATTTATGAGAAGCCATATTTAAAACTATATACTGAATTTAAGACAGTTTGCAGATTTTAAAACGATGCTTAAACGATATACATGTCAAAAAAACAAAAGTCCATGAACGAGACATGAGACAAAGCTAGCATAAGTACATATGGTATAGTGTTTAAAACTATTTAATGAATTTAAAATAGTACATGAACAAAAAGTGAGACAAAGCTAGCATGATTACGAGAAAACATCATGATTCATAAATCTACATTGAGATCATCCTTTCTTTGTCATACATGATGACAAGAGCAAGCAAAGACAAAGCAAGACAGGCGAAACAAAAAGAAAGCCCGAGCCACACAGGGTGGGCGGGAAAATCAGCCGCGGAACCGGAACAAAACAAAAATGTGTATAAATACACGACTTATCTGCAGATAGTCCTTATGTTTAATGACCCCCTAACTAGTGGATCGGACTGAGAAGGCAGTCCAAGTTCAGTGGTATTCAATGGAATTATGAATGCACAAAACTAATGGAGACTCGCCGTTTGGAGCCCGTAATTGACATGCTACGCCCCATGGTTAAGGGTGCCGCCCATACCAAGTTCTTACATTTCCCTCATCGACCACATAAGGTGGACGGTGCACGAAGATAAGACAAGGTAGCATAAGTTATAAGCATGTCGAAGCACAAGAAGTAATCCCCTTTTTGGGTTTTTAAAACAATTCGAAATAAAGTTGATACTTGTAAGTCAAAACAAGTGTAGATTAATAACCGAAACAAAACTGATACCTGTAAGTCAAAACAAGTGCAAAACGATACCCGAAACAAAACCTAATGCCTGTAAGTCAAAACAAGTGTAAAACGAGAACTGAGACAAAGCCAATGCTTGTAATTCAAAACAAATACAAAATGATATTCTTCGTGTCAAGGCTAAGTTTTTCAAAACAGACTTTCAAGTATATGCTAAGAACCTTCATTCGATTCTTGTGCAATTGAAACCCAAATGTTGGAATTAAAAGCGGATTGGTGCCCTAAAGGTAACAACATTTCATATTTCCAAGTACACAATATCAAGACAAAAGCTCATCAACATATTCTAGTTTTTCGTTGATACAAATATCCACTTTCTTTGCCAGCCTTTGATCATTGAGAATAGTATACCATTGGATTCCTCGCTTCGAGAGCTTTCCAACGGTATATAACACTCCAAATCCCGACGAACAGTTCAAAAGTTATGGCTTCCGGAAGATGGTCCTCCCGAGCCGATAGCAGTTAGCTCAAGCGAAGAAAAGTTGGCTCGAGCGAACTGGTCACAAAACCTCCTTGGCTCGAGCAAACTAAGGGTTGGCTCGAGCCAAGTGCCCCAGAATTGCAGAAAATGACCAATTTTTTAGTCCTACCCTTAAGAAATCAAATCCCAAACACTGGGGAATCAAATCCCCTCTCCTCCAAGACCATCCTTGTAAGAAAAAGAGTCTCCTGCTCTCTCCACATCCATTCCATTCCTCCCATCAACAAATCTAACCATTTAAAACAAGTAAATTACAACTAAAAACAGAAATCAAACTTGACTAAATGCAAGATTGTGAACCATACTAAAACTCATGCATGAAAGCATAAAAATGCATTTCAATTAATCCCAAGCATGTTAATATAACACGAGAGAAAACTAGGAATGGAAAACAACCATTTAAAAATCAAGAGAACATCTATACTCAACATGCATTAGGGAAGGCTAAAAAGATCACTTGCCTCAACCAATAGCTAATCCAAATGCAAATCAAAGACACCTCTAAGGTACTCTCCTATGGTTGAACCGAAATCTATAAGAAACCCCAAGAAATTCCTTCAAAAATCCAAACAAAATTTGAAAACAAGAACCCATTTCGAAATGGGGTTTGCATGATTGAAAAACATCATCCTTAGTAGCCAGGATAACTCTATTAATAACATGGAAGAAAGTCCTTACCTATAGCTAGCCAAACAAGGAAGAAATAGCTGGATGGAGAAGGTGGAGTTGCAGGATTTTTGTACAAGGGCACCCAGCTGGAACTTGAAGGAAAAGGAAGAGGAAGATGAAGATGTGTTCAAATTTTCTTTTGGAATCCTCTATCTATGGCATGCAAGATGAAAAGACGAGGGAGGAAGGTGCTTCTCTCCTTGAGTATTGCAACAATTGCAGGAAAACACAAATGGGTTCAAAACGTAGAAGAGTGAGGGGGAGAGATGACTTAAGTGAGTTGAGTTGTAGGCCCCATTGAGTTTAGAACTTGAAGTGGTATACGATCATCTCGTGGGCTCTGGATGAGATCAACGAAGAAGAACAAAATGATCTTTGAAAAATCTAGTTTCCAAAAAGTATAAATTTGACATAGTTTTGAGATTTCGAAAGTTGGGTCCAGATTTAGGTGTGAAAAGACAATTTTACCCTTTTGGGTTAAAACATAGGTTTCGGGCTTCAAATGAGGACGGACTGAAAAAAAAAGTTATAGAAAATAAAAAAGATTTTTCAAAATAAATAAAAATCATAAATAAAAAAAAAAGAATCCAGACTCATCCTCCCATGCTTACATGTGCAACCCAATGTGTCTCTAGGCTGCCAGACTAGGTCCAACGGCTCTTAAAATTCCCCAGAGCTATTGGAAACTATTTTAAACCACAAACCAACTCAATTAGACTTAAAACTCTCATAGGAAACTAACCCACAGCTAAAAACACACTAATCAATAAAATTAGGGGTCGGCGTCTTACAAGCATGACACAATTGTGCTAATAAGTTGTTTCTAAAAAACTCCAAAAGGATTTTTTTTTTCAAACTTTTTTGTGCAAGCGGGTTAAGATTTTGGGATTCCTTCATGTGATTACAAAATTGGGATCAGGAGTATTGATAAAGTAAAGCCTCACATCCCACGTCACCTAAGTAATTCATTTGACAATGCTTCATATTCCTGTTTGGGCCTTCCACCAATTAACTTAAGTTTTTTTTGTTGGAGCATGGTTTTTATGTGCATCAGAGCAGGTTTCGATTATGTAAAATAAAGCCTCACATCCTGCATCGCCTGAGTAATGCTCTTGACAAGGCTTCATATACCTATACCTATTTGGACCTTCCATCTATTAGCAAGAATAGGTAGTTCGGTTTTAGGGGCAAATCCAAAATTTTCATATGAGTTTTGAGACCAAATCTATAATTTTCATGATGGTTTGGAAGCATTCCCACGAGGATGGGACGGTTAACTCCAATGCTATGTATGTAGGTCAGCCCTCATTTGACACCAACATCATAAATCTTAAGGGCATGTTTAGCAAAGGTCCACCGAGGGGATTCCTCGCCCGTTTTCCTTGGATTCGAGGAGAATCCGTGTTTGGTTGCAAATCCAAATGTATGAGAAGAATCCCATTTATACATAGAAGTCATCAAAAGCATAGAAAATTGACATTTGACCTTCTAGGTCAAATTCTTCAAATCCGTGTGCTCGCTGATTTGCAAATGAACAGTACGATAGGCGGTAATATTGTAGTTGTCAGTTTTTGCTTTGGGAACCTATCTTATGAGTCTCACAATCACAATCAAAACCGTAAATCATATTTAAGTATCCAAAACAGCCAGCACACAAAAAATCATCCGTTGATCCATCATATATTTTGAGATATTTGTAAAAAATTCTAGACCATTCATCATAATTTATGAACTTTTATGGGGCCTGCCTGTAAAATTTGAACCATTCAGTCTTTGCAAAAGAGTTACACTGGCCATGGACTCAAATTTGATAGGTTGATTCATCATGAATCATGAGAAACTTGGAAAACATTATGGCCTGTTGATCATACAAAGCGCCAAAAAAAGCCCAACATGCCAAACTTGCAGCGACTCGGGCGGTAATTTGTGGTGACCCTTTTTTAACTTGGAAACCTATCTAATGGTTCCAACAATCAAGATCCAAACCATTCATCATGTTTAGAATTATCAAAATGGCTAGTAGGTATATTCTTAGCTGTTGATCCATCATATATTTTGAAATATTTTCAAAATATCCCACAACCTAAAAAATATAATTCTTAATTTATGTGGGACCCATAATGAAAATCAGATCCGTGGATAATATGTAAAAGACCGAAAACAGCTATGGGTTCAAATCTTATGACTTGATTCATCACGGATCGTGAGAAAATGGCAAAAAATCTTTGACTGTTGGATGTGGCATATGTTAATCCACAGGTTCTTTGCCTTTGCCAAACGTGGAATGCACAAAAACTTCTGCGTGAGACATCTTCGCTGTGGATAGCTTTGTGTAAAAAGAAGGAAAGAATCCTCTTGACAAAAGGATTCCTCTCCTTTTGTCAAACGTGCCCTAAAACACCAACAATTCTCATCACAAATATATATTCAGATGAAAAGGCCCATATAAATTATAGTGCCCATGAAGTGGAGAATTTATCATTAAAATAAATTAAAATCTTTCAAAAAGAAATCTGTCAAATAAAAATATGGAGAATTTATGAAGCTAATGATGCCCAAAGTCCCGTTCCAACGGGGACGAAGCCAGTATCCTTATCGGTCACAAGCGTGCCAGATGGGATGGGTCACTTTTAGCACATGTGTACAAACTGCTAATACAGATAATGCACAAACAACAGATTTCTACTTTATAGCTTTTGTACTTTGCATGGCTAGTATCATTAGTTGGGTTGTTCAATTTAAACACATCATGGATAACAGATGCATAGTCTTCACAAGGAAATTCACACAGGTTAGGGAGAGGAGTAAAGAAAGGAACAAATGATTCTTAATATTAGGTGCGTTAAAATACATTAACACGTTTATTAAATACAGAGGAATCCTCTATCGAAGGAATTCCTTCATTCCTATGGAACAATGCTATCCTCTCTGAAGATTTTAAATGGGAGAAATCACTCCATTATAGGTTTGGGAAACACTATGGAGGAGTCACTTTTATAGCTTAAGTGCTTATTTGGCTCCGTGGATTTGCAAAATTCGACTGGGAGGTGGAGACGGAGGAATTAATATAAGAGATGGGGTTTAGAGGATTCGAAAAATCATTTCTTACTTTTCCTCTATTCACCCATACCTAGATTTTCCTTGGAATCGAGTAATATCAGAGAGGATTCCTCTCCGAGGACATTATCCAAACATGCCTAAATAACTCATGGCTAAGACTAAAGATTATTAATTTAATCGAAGGGAAGATGATAAAAACAAACTTTGGTCTCCCTATTTACTACCTTGTACCAATCCCATTGAAACATTGAAAAACCACCTCAAATCTCTTCTTATCTATACGTGTCATCGCCAACTAACTCATGAGTCATGCCCCTAATTTACAAGGCAACAGGGAAGTTTTGTGTTTTATTGAAGTGGTGAAAGATCTAAATCCATTAGAGGAACAAGGCACGCGAACAATACTCAAACAGACAACATATCCCTCGGTCTTTTTTGACCTCTGCAAGTCTGCTACAATGAAGCTGATAAAATATTTTTTTACATCTATTAAATACAGGACTCACACACCCAAACACACCATGTGAGTCCCTACCCAATAATACAACAAGTGTCAATTTATCCACAGTCATCCTTGTAAAAATGTTGATGCATTGCCACCAAATTATGATTGAGCTGGCAGAGATTTTAAAAATACAATCAGTGGGGAAAAAAAAGTCAGTTAGATATATTATTAGCTCTCATGTGGTGTAAGAGAGCTATCCATGTTCTGGTTAGATGGGACTATACGACATCAAGGGACTCTTTTTTTAAAAGGGGCCCTTTGTTTGATGGAACTGCATAAATTTATTTAAGAAATATAATTATAAAAAGTTGCTAAAACTGAAGAAATGCACGTGAGTATCCTTTGATTATGGATTCAATTCCATACAAATAGCCCACTATGATAATGATTTTGTAATAAAATATTAAAATCACATGAAAAGTAAAGCCTTCATTTAAGAAACATGAAAAGATTAAGGGGTCGTATAAAAAACACACAAATTTAAAAAACAACATTCTTAATCCACTAAATGACAAAAAAAAATTAACTTGTAATTTTTTTTATCATCAACGGACCATAATAACCCATTATATTTTATTCTCTCTTGATATAAGGCTTTACCTTACTTTATTCTATATGTAATGTTACCAAACAAGCTTAGTGAAGGTGGAGTGGAAAATCGGTTAGTTTTCTACGCCACTAGATCTTCTTGTGTTTGGTGTGACCCTCTCTCATCGAGAACTAGGGCTAAAAATATGTTAAATATCATCACTATTCAAAATATACATTTCCGACGAGGGGCGATAGAAAATGCATTGTTGTTAATCATATTGCTCTATTTCTCATTCCTTTTTCTTTGTTTTCCGATGAAACTGTGGTAAAAAAATATGAGAGAGAAGTCAATCAATCACAACAGTAAAAAAATAATATTCCTTAAGTAGTTAAGAAGCAATAATCCTCTTTAGAATTTGAATAGATTCAGACATATACACGCACAAATAAGGTAATCTAAAAGGAAAAAATTAAAAGAATGTGGGTCAATTTTTTTAACCACTTAAGAGTTGTGCGAGATGAAAATCTCATATATGATTTTGAACGAGAGAAAGAAGCGATGAATACTCTTTCTTCAATTTTGATTCTCCTACTCCACTTTCTGTTTTTCTTTATGTTGCTTCGATGTGCGACGACTACACAAAAAATGAGTCACTTGGAGCCGTGCGAGATGAAAGTCTCATGCATGATTTTGAACGAGAGAAAGAAGCGACGAATTCTCTTTTTTCAATTTTGATTCTCCTACCCCACTTTCTGCTTTTCTTTTTGTTGCTTTGATCCTCAACCACTACACAAAAAATGAGTCCTCAATATACTCTTTTTTCAATTTTGATTATCCTACTCCACTTTTTGCGTTTCTTTTTGTTGCTTCGATACTCAACCACTACACAAAAAATGAGTCCTCAATCCATCGGTCCCATCAAAAGGAAGAAAGAGAAGTTGAGCCGCTTGTTTAGTCTAAGGAGCAATAAGGTGGAACTAAAGTAGACATATCAATGGATATTTTTTTATTTCAGCATGTTTTGGTGAAAAAGTTGAGCAAAGAAATAAACCAGTGATGCAACACCACTCAAAAATTTTTTTATAAGAAAAATTATAAATATAACAAAATGTGTTTTTTTTATTTACATTTACTCACTCACTTATACTTTACTCATACTATTTAGAAAAAAAGGATTTTACACAATTCTACTTTTATTTTAATATACATTATCTTTACTCTTTTTTTTTTAAATTTTATGATTTGAGTCATTTGACCCATTCAACTCACCTTTGACTCAAAGATAGACAGCCAAGAGCTAACAGAGAAACACACCAAGACCCAATTTACTTTGGCAACAGTGTGGCCACACTACTTCTATTCCACCTCTAACTAGGCATTGTCCCTTTTTCTTTCTTCTAAAGCTTCAAATTACACCTACAAACCCACGGACACATAGGGAGAAAAACCTAGAGAGAGAGCCATCAGCCATGTCTTCTCACCACGCCCACGCATCCTCTCCAAGCGATCCGAGGCAGCCATCGACCGCCAAGCCCTACGTTCCTCCTACGATTGCGCCTCAGGATCTCCCTATTGACTACTCCGGTTTCATCGCCATCGTCTTTGGCATTACAGGCGTCATGCTCAGGGTCACTATTTTCACATCTCTCTATGAATCTATCCCCTTCTTATCAAAACATTGAGATCTTATCTTTTTTTTTTTCTTCTAATTTTGTATCTGGATCATGTATCTCTCTTACCTTTTGGGTCCTCAGGCTTGGAATTGAAAGTGGGTAGCTTTCTGAATTTCCAAGAATAGATCTAATGTGGGGTTTTGCAATCTATGCTCTCTAGTCTGTAAAATATCTTTAATGGGTTTTTGCAATTTGTATTGGGTGTTGTTAGAAATTTTGGGTTATTAGAACTGGACATGAAGGAAATAGAAGTAGGTAGCTTTCTGACATTTTTAAGAGTAGATCAGATGTGGGGTTGTGCAATTCATTCTCTGAGGCTGCAAGAAAGAAATTTCTGATTACGTAAGAGGTTTTGAATTTTTTCCTTTTGGGTTCATCTTTACATGTACCAGTTGGAAATCATACTATTTGCGTATTATTTGACTGGAGCTCAGGTCAGATTTTATGAACTTGGATCTAATTTTGTGGCTTAGTGAAAAAAGAAAAAAACCCGCGGCCAAACACTGCACATGGCACCTGTTCCTCCTACAAGAACAACCAAACAATCACTTATCACACAATGATCAGTCTGGTCCACCCATATGTTATTCTAAATTCTTATAAAAAGTGAGATTTGAAACCTTATATACATGGATTGGGTTTCTGGTGTGGCTGGAAAATTCGTGGTTGGAGTTAGGCTCTAAGCCGAAGTCCTGATTAGAAAGTGTGTTGGGTAAAACCCTCTGGGACACTATCATCACACATATGAGAGAATAGGTATGGTTTTGGTCAGAAGGAAATTTTATTTAATCGAGGCTGTGGTTCTCAAGTACCCCACGTCTGAGTCAACCCAAACTTGATCCATCTGCAATCTCCTAGAAATTAACTAGGTAAAACATTTATTGGGGACCTAATGTGGAAGTAAGATTTGTAAACCTAAAATTTCACCAGGGTTCTTTGTTCTATTAGATCACTATCTACAGTCCGTATGTGATTCAATCTAAATCTACTTAGTTTTGCTAACCATTTGAAAAAAAAGTCTTCGATGATTATTAGAGGGAAGGTGGAATTGGTGATTGTTTTTTGCGTAGGAAGATCTAACAAGCAGAAACAAGCAAAAGAAAAGTCAAATAGATATTCAGAGGAGGTCACTGATTGAAACAATCCCTGTCAATGGATGCTGACCTAAATATATCACTTAGGTCAACTGCTTTGTTGTCTGGTTAAGTCATCTGTTTTACCAGAAGATGATGGTAGGTCACCATGCAAGGAGGAAGACTTTTAACCCACTGGTTAATATGACTCCGATATGCATAAGTCATAGTGGGGCCTTGTTGTTTGTTATGATTGAGCAGGCTAGTTGAAGTGGCCTCATCAGTGCATATTTATCCAATGTGATATTATGACACATCTATATAATAATTTCCTGCCATTACAATTCATTTGTAAGTTCTTGAAGAATGGCTGAGTTTTGTCCATTAATATGGGATACTAATGTTGTGGGTTTAATGAACTAGCTATAAATTGTCCGACATTACTTCGATGTATTGTTCATTTGTGCCTTGTAAGTTATGAATTGTAAACTGATCTAGAACCTAACCAAATTATCTCTAAGGTACACTTACCTGTTTTATTTATAAATTCTCATATTGATAGGTATAAAACCTTTATATATATTTAATCAGATAAAAAAAGGATATTGATTTTCATGTTGCTGGTAAATTTGTTCTATGACAACAAATTTTTTTTTTAATTTCTTATTGCCAGTGATTTTGCTATGTCTCTGGTTGAGGCCAGTGACATTTCTATTGCATATGAGTTGTTTTTTGTTTAAGTTTGGGTTTTCTTGTTCTATTACTACCCACTCTCTAGAACATTTAAGTGGACACTTTCTTTTGTAGCAATAAATATTTAATTTTCCCAGCCTTCGACAGTTCTCGCTGGTTTTATCAACAGTTTGTGGAAGCCAGAAGTCAGTTAAATGAGTTTTGCTCCTGGCACTGAAGTTAATTTGTTTCTGAGCACTTTGAAGTAGTTTGTAATATTTTGGCATATGCTTGTTTATACATTCAATAATTTATTTTTCTTCTCTCCTCATGGGCTACTTTTATGCTGTTGCAGTACAAGCTTTGCTCATGGTTGGCTATAATATTTTGCGCTCAGTCGCTGGCAAACATGAAGAATTTGGAAAATGATCTGAAACAGATATCCATGGCCATGATGTGAGTAAGATTTGGAAGCTTTTATTTTCCTATCTCAGCTCTTTGGTGCATTTTATAGCCAGGCCTACATTTGTAGTTTAGTCATATCTATTCTTGTTCATGAGTGGTAACTGGTAACCATGTCTTTGCAATTTGATATGTAAATTGAAAGAATATATTTTTTTAAAAATTTTTGTGCACAAGAAAATTCATTTTTAGATCGTGCTTCTTGTAGTTCCTCTCATGGGAATGCTTAACATTTGTCAATCTAGTAACTTTATATTCCTAGTGTCCGGGGTTTCTTGAGTGTCAGGGAGTGGTGAACTGGACTCACTACTGCTTCCAGAATTCCCCCTCACATGCTTCTGTTTTTTCCCTATTATTCACTGCCTTCATTCTCTTCATAAAAAAAAAAAGCCTTGAAAATGATGAAAAGCAAGTTTACTCGGAACTGCCCACCTCCCAGAGATATTGTGTGCCCATGTCCAACTTTTCTTTAATCCCATTCCTTCATCCTCCTACTGTCACCCTGGAGTCCCGGACCATGTCTGGATTCTTGGATCATCTAAAGGGAGTGGGTACTTGTATGTCTTGTTGGCTTAGTAGGATTTTCAGCCCTCTGATTTTCTTTTCTTTTCTGCTAGAGGTCTGTTTTGTACTTGTTCAATGGGGGTTCTCGACGGCGTTCTCTTATCTCTCTCTTTGTTAGTAACGTTCCATTGGCATTTTCCAAATTGAAGCTCTCCTTTTTGTTAGCGTGCTAGGGAGTGGTTATTTGCTACCTATCTCCATTGACTTTGGACAACTTTAGACCTTTATTTTTCTGTCTCCTTTAGAAGTGTTCTGTCATACCTGTTTTAATTCATTTGCTTGCCAGTTTGCTACTCATTGTTGGATTAGAAAAGCAATACCTTTTAAACTGTTAAAACTTTAATGACCATGAATCAAGAATCAAGGGGTTGGGAGAGGTTAGGTCTGTCTCCAATCTGGACCCTCCCAGGACCCTGCTTTGGCGGGACCTGCAGTGGGTGATGACCTTTATTCTTTTTGTTGAAACCTAGGCAGTAATGAGATTCTACCATCACTCCTTGTCACTATGATACTGATGCATTCAGGTAGGGTCCATGATGAGGTGCACCGATATGATGGATGAGTTGTGCACTGGATCACTACTCTCTCACTCTCGCACACACACATGTGCATGTGTATGTATATACGTGTATGACTCTGAGCTCAAACTTGAGCTAGTTTGAGCTAATTCCAAGCGGAGAAGCACCTTTCTCAAGCTCGGGTCATTTTCTACACAAGCTTGTAAAATAGGCTCAGCTCGAGCTTGGGCTTATAACAAGTGAGCTCAAACTTGAGCTCAGCTGGGAAGGCTCATGAGTCATGAGCTAGCCTGGCTTATTGAAAGCCCTACTCATTGAACCAACTAGTATTTGGTGCAGTCATACACAGAGTTCCCAGTGCAGCATGGTGCAAGCAAAACATCCCGACTCTTTTAACTGGCCTTTCTACAATCCCTTCAAAACTTGTAAAGTTGGCTTTTCTTATTGACTGGGTTCTGGTATGGAAAGAAGATAAGAAGAGACAATAAAAGATCATTTATTGTGCAGTCTCTTTAATGATTTCCTCGTGGTAGGGTAGGTGTGTGTAGCCAGCTCTTCTTGCCTTCTTTTGTACACTGCTTAGGTTTATACATGTCTTTTGGTGCTGGTTACTGGTGCAAACTTATGTATGCTTGCTTGGCCACTTTTGCATCAAGTTTCTGAATGATCATGTGCGATCTTTGTGATCCCAAATTACGAAACATGCATGGAATACAGTGTTAGTATTTGTTGAGAAGTGTTCATATAGTGCACGTCAACATAGTTGGGATAAGGCTTTGACGACGATTATGATTTGTTGAGAAGTGTTCCTTGACAGCTTGATTATATAACCAAAACCTGCAAAAATAAGAAAAAGGATGGAAACGCTATCCCACTTATCTTTTTGATGAAAAATAAACTGAGCACAACACCGCTGTGGGTGGATAGCTTATATACATTACCACCATCTTCTGATACCAAACTAACTGAACATGCTCTTAAAGACATTAACAATTGGATAGGTCTATACATGCACAGGCAATGTTCTCCTATGATCAGACTGCATATAAGCAATATGAAGTATTACCATTCCAAAAAAAAAAAAACAATATGCGGTCAAGCTTATGGGGCCCACTTAAAATGCCTACTCATGAGTGGGGTGGGGCTGCGTGGAACTGCCTCCTTGCGAATAATCTCCAACAAAAAAACTAGCCTCATAAGATAATCCTAGCCCTTGATTTAATTAGCTTTTAGTGGTCCTTTAATCATAGATTTCTTTGAGATTCAAGCTAACGGTGGATAAAGGTTTGATGATAGTGAAATTGGGCCTGGTACCAGATCATGGGTATATGAGTGTGAAAAAGGCATGCACTAATCAAAAGTGGGCCCAAGTGGGCCCCACATAGCTGCTGGACTGCATATGCAGTAGCTTGTAGGAGAAGATTTCTCTCCACGCACCTCTGTGAAAAAAAATATTCAACCATAGTTTTAACCGAGTCTCAGTCATCTTGGCTAACTTGATTCAGACTTGGAAAGACCGAGTTGAGTTGGGTTGGAGTCTCTTTTTTAAAAGCAAATCAAGCCCATTGGACAAGGGGTGACAAATTCGATCCACCTACTACCTGACCCACATAACCCGACCCACATAACCTGACCCACATCCTATTCGGTTTGGTCATGGGTCAGATTTAAACCCACAGTAAAATGACCGGGTTAGGGTTGACCAACATAACCAGCATAATAACCCATTTAAATGGGGCAGGTTGGGTGCGACTTGCATATTTAAACCGATTTAAATAGTTTGAAGTTTAAAATTTGTGTGCTTTGAGCTTTCCTTTTCCCACGACTAAACTCGAATATAACTTAAATACATGAAATAGATCGGACTTGGGCCAAACTTCTACAAGTTGGGTTTTCTTGGATCGAGTTAAATGGGTTGACCTGTCTTGGATGCGGGTGATGTGGGTCGGGTCTGGTCAACCCACATTGAGTGTGGGTTGGGGTTATTTGGCCCATTTTGAAGACAGGTCAGATACAGGTTGTGCTTCAACCAACCTATTTTGACCCAACTCATTCTGTTTTCCACCCTTAATTGGTACTAAGCCAGGTCCCATTGCAACTCGACTCGACTTGAGGGGGGCCGAGCCGCCCATTGAGTCCGAGGTTTTGAACCTTGTTTGCAACATCAATTGTGATCACAGGTGATGGCTACTGAATATGCTCACAAGATTGACATGATTTTCATAACAAACAAGACTTGAAAAAAAAAAGAAGTGCCTTCTATAACCCAGAATGCAATATTCAGTAGCTCTGAATTGAAAGTGATACTTGGAAAAGATGCATCTGAAAGTTGTGATCATGGTTGCCTTTTACACATGCACGAAAATTTAGTGCTTGAATTTTTTTTACTGACTGTTGATCCTCTTCAGGATGGCCATCATGGGATTGGTGACAAACTACTTTGGGCCTTCTCGAGCAGGCAGCAGCACTCCGAAAAGCTAACAAGAATCAGAGGAACTTTTATGGTGTTGCTGATGTATTCCCTTCTTGGGTTCAGGTAGATCAATTATTGAACTCGGAATTCAGTAACCCGAAGTTGCTCATTAGAGGTGTTGAACTGTTTTTCTACTGCTAATTGTTAATGGCTAGTGCTTGCCTGTCGATTTTATTTGGATCCACCAGTTGGGATGTGTTGGAGAAACATTTACTGCTCATACGCATTACCCATCTGAAGTGCTTGGACAATGTAGAAACTGTCTTTATTTAGCAGTGTCACGAATATTGTTTTTGAGAATTTATCTTTTCGACAAAATGTTGGGAATCTTTTAATATTAAGAGTTTTCTTGGGATATTATCAGGAAATGCTGTGGAAAATAACGTAATATTTAGTTGATTATTAATAATAAATAAATCTGAAATGCATTTAAATATTTTTTTAGATGTTTGCCTTTTTACCATTTGATTCTAATTTTATTGCTTTTTTCGCACAAGATTTCATTTTTCTCTGGTATTCTGAAATTAGTGCAATATTATGACGTATCTGCATGCACCACTACTATAGATGAAGATTAGTTTTAGAAGCACAATTGCATCATCCCAGCTGTTTGATCAATGCTCACAGAATGAACAGCTGAATGGTCTTTGGTAGGCCTATGTGTTGGGGTCCATGGTTTGAATGAGCTGGATTCATCCCATTCAGTAAGGGCCCGTTTGTTTGCATTGAATTGAATTCCTAGAAATTCATGGAAAGATGGGTCCCAATCAAGGAAATACTAATGGTGAGGGGTGGAGATGTAGGGCTGAGACCTTGACTTTCTTCGGATCTGATCATTCACAGTGGATGAAGATTGGTTCAAGAAGTACAATTGCATGATCCCAGCTGTTTGATCTGCGCTTACCGAATGAATGTCTGTATGATCTTTGGTTGGCCTATGTATTTGGGGTCCATGGCTGAATGAGCTGGATTCATCCCATTCAGTAAGGCCCCTTTTGTTTGCATTGAATTGAATTCCTATAAATTCATGGTAAAGTCAGATCACAGCTACACTTCCCTTGTATCCTTGACCCTGCATCTCTTTAGTGATGCTTTGCGGCAACCCATTTTGCCATGAATTTCTAGGAATTCAATTCCATTCTAGCAAATGCACCGTTGGGCAATCACTGGATTAACAATATGTTTCAGCACATTAGCGGTCTGGATCACTGGACTTCCAGCCCATATACAAGAGCTCTAAGAATCCATGCATTTCATGAAGTTTGGAAGAATCTGGATCTGTTTTGTTAGGGGGTAACCAGCGAGTTTGTTGATTGGCACACCCAGCTTATAATAGCGTGCCAACCCCAATTATATCCCCTACCCCACTGATATGAAAAACTCCCAAATCTCACTTCAAGCAGTGCTCTATGGTAAAAGGAATTCTTCACATGTAAAATCCGGCAATAGTTTCATTTAAAAATAAATAAATTTGGTGTTCTTACATATGATCATACATCCATTAAAGTATATTTCACCAAAGTGACATTGAAGGTTGATTCCATGGAATATAGTTTGATTTGGTGGGTTGAGTTTTCCAAAGGCAAGGTCCAGCATAAGAGGGCTAACCATTAGATAGGAAAGGGTAACCCTGCCACCCTGGGTTGTATGTTTGGACTCATTCACTTACGTTACTTAGATAATTCACATGTGGAATGGTTACACATCATCACCAACCTTTTTCCACTTATTTCACCATTGGCTTTTCTCTCCAGCCTGCTACCCAACTTCAAGCACCACCCCCAATACCCGTTGGCTTTTCTCCCCAGCCTACTACCCAAGTTCACACTTGGATGCTAAATTCAAGTGTGAATTTGATGGTAGAGAGCCCAAAATCCTGGCTTAATCCTGAATGAACACCCCTGCTGGTCGCTTTTTATTAGGTTCTCTCTTTTATTGCCCTTTTGTCCTTTCTCATTAGGCAGAGTAGGGTTTTCAAATGTTCGGGCTAGGGCTGAGCCGGGGTAAGCCCTTACCCTTGCCCTCGTATATGCGGGGCAGACCTAGGCCAAGCTCAAACCCTCAAAGCCGTTGGAAGATCTACAATAACTAAGCTTTTAGCCCCTTACCCTACCCTCAAGGGCCAAGCCAAAATAAATTATCTTTTTCATAGGTACTATATATAATATTTTTATATACCAACACCAACTTTAAACTCAATGCTAACTCTCATTCACCCAACCAAGAACTGGTGTAATGCAAAATTCAATTCTATTCTTAGACATTAGACCCTTCGTCCAAATAAATTATTTAGCATGTTTTTCAAATAGACATTAGACCTTGCTTCTAAGTTTCTCTTTCTTTTTACTATACTATGGATATCATCAAGTGAGCACCGCTTTTTTTTTTAAGCACGTGGTAACCTTATGATCGATCTAATCTCATCCCTTCCACATGCCCAATTTGACATTTAAGAACGGGGTAAAATCCTTTTGTACCTCCCTTTAGTCTCTTTTTGTATTTTCTTTCTCCTTTAATGAAAACTTTTGTTACTGTTAAAAAAAAAACATTTATTCAATTGTTATTCACAAAAGTAATCTTTATTTATGGCATTGCTATGTACTAATTTGTTAAATGGGACAAATAATCAGAGTCATTTGTCATGTTGCACATTCAATTTGTGGGCCAAAAGCGTGGCACACTTGAGCAGATTAAGGCATGATGATGGTTTATGGGGTGGTCCACCAGGCATTAAACCTTAATTTCGATCAACGTTGGCATGAGAAAATGTTACAGAGATTTTATAACCACATAAAATGATTTTCTAACCTCATCTCACTCCTTCTCGTTTACACACACACACTAACACAACCAGCTCATCATAAAGAAATAAAATCCCAAAAGATAATTTGAAACTGTCATACCAATTTATAAATTCATGTACAGCATAATTTTTTCCCTAATGCTACATTTTTTTTTAGATCACCTAACTAAATGATAGACTTGATAATTTATGATACTTTTGGAGCAGGATTCATCCAAGAGATTGGGTCCACCAATTATGCAGTAGAAATATGATTAAAGTAAAGACATTATACCAAGTCTGTGTGTAACTTTTTTTTTTTGGCTATGTAGCTAGAGGGCGGGAACTCTTTACATACTGCGAACTTTCCAAAGAGATGGAGCCTCCACCGAGAGAAAGTTGGTCCCTTTCTCTTGTATGGAAGAGAGAAAGATGAGTGGTGTGCAATTAGGCATGAGCCGCGATGTGTTTCAAGGGTCGGGCCGGGCCCGGGCAGCATGAAAGACACGGATTTATTCGTGCTGTGCTGCCCATGGGGCCGCCCTTCTAGCCTCTTCTAATCTTTTTTTATATAGATTAAAAGAGGTTTTATGGACTTTTAGTGGTTTTTAACTTGAAATAAAGTTGAAACTATTAAAATAAAAGCAGAAACATTAATGCTAATTTATAAATGAATAATAAATCTTTAATTATTTTAACTTTATATTTTATTTATATAAAAAAATAAATTTTAATATATATGGGCCTGCCCAGTCAAATGGTCAACAAGCCGGACATGGACCGGGCACGGTTTTTTCCGTGCTGGGCCGTGTTGTGCCTGGGCGGCCCGCCCCAGTTTTTACCTCTAGGTTTGTGTAAATGGAGTAGAAAAAAACACAATCACATTTCCTAACTATACCTTAATCTACCATTCTTTCAACCAATACATTCAATCCTCTTCACTTATTAATGGTTTGATTTCACTCTTCATAGAGATTGGTCGCGTTTTGGGAAGATGAACAGAAAAAATGGTTTATTCATGTTAAGGCTATCAATGGATTAATTAAAAAATTATGACTCAATATTTAATGAAGAAATACATATTATTTATTTTTAAATTTTAATAGAAAAATGGGTCGGGATGGGTTGAGTCAAGCCCTATTTTGATCTCAAAAGGTTGCAAGCTTTTCAAAATTGAGTCATATTCCGCCATCGGTCTTTACGACAAAAAGAAAAACTCTCACTTTGTGGGATTTTGCTGGAAAGGCTAGACCCCCTTGTTAAAGGGTCAGGTTGATAGCCCTAGCTTAAAGAAATTGAAAGGGCACATGGTGCTTTTTTTCTCTTTTTTCTCCCTTCACCACACGAAGACGCAAGGAGTTAGACGCATTTTCAAGGGCCTACTATGTGGCAAGCATTTGGAGATACTTAGTTCGAAAGAGCATTGGAAGAATTTCAAATATTGCTCTTTAAAAGATTATTTAACAATGGTCTCAAGAAAATTAGCATTAAGAAATTTGGAAGTTTGAAAACTTTGCCTCGTTTGGATTAAGTGATCAAAAGGCTAAAGTTTAGCCCAGTGAAGGAGAGCCTCTAATTTAGAGATTAATTGTCCAAACAATTGCTAGGAAGTCCAGATAAGTGATGAAAAGCCTAGCTTGGCCTGACCCGGTTGACCAAATAAGAAGGCTCGGCCTGATACTTACAGCCCTTGTCAAGCCCTGTTTTATAAAGTCGGGCCAGGTCTGAATAAGTCTCAACCTAGTGCGGCTGAAAGAATACGAACCATTGTTTAAAATCTCGGCCGATATTGGTTCATATTAGCTGATATGAACCGGCATCGGCTTATACCGCAACGATATTTTGTTGCGATGTTGAGTCAAGCAAAATATCCCCAAAATATTAGTTCATCTTAGCTGATATGGTCAAAATGTCGGTTTTACCGATACCTCGGCTAATATTTTGAAAATATCGGCCGAGATGGATCGAGATGGAGTATTGGTAAAAAAACCTTAATTTTTTAAAACTTTTTCCCTATTCCCCCATTTTCTTCTCCTCTCCCCCATCTCCTTAGAGCAACCATGTCTCCATAGCTCATTCTTACATATTTCCAAATTTCAACACTATTTCTTGAATAAATCATTTTATTTAGTAAGAGAAAACCAACTTCACTCCCTTATTTTTACTATTATATGTTTTTTATTTTTTATTTTTAGATAAAGCATAAAAATGAATGAAAAGATCATTGGCATGCCATTTTTGGGTTTGTGTTGTGTTTTTCACTTAGATCTACGCACTTTAATGCTAAATCTACTTTTAAACATGATTTGGGTGTAGGAAAAATTGTGTTTTTTAAATCTTTTACTTTTTTTTTAAAAATGTTGGAGTATTTATGATACTAAATAATAAATACTAATAGCTTATTAATAGTGTATAGATAATTGTTATGTTATATTTGTATTCTTATATTTAAATTAACAAATTGACTATGAGCAAAAATAATAGTTGCATTATATGAAATACTGGAGAATACATCGAACTACGACACAGACATGACTCTTAACTTAAAATGACCAATATTTTGATTTATTGTTGTTACTAATGGAAAAAAAACATCGTTTTCCAGCATTTTCTAAAATTCTGGACTTTTTGAATATATTTGCGAAAGAAAAATTCACACCGCAACGACCGCGACAAACTGATGATCGCGACCGATACTGATATCATATCGGTTTTTTGTCCCGGCCGATATAGCGATTTTAAACCATGATACGAACCAATCAAATGCGGGGCCGCACATGCATGCAATGGACTATCACACGTGAAGTTTCCACGTGCTAAAAATACAACACGCTACGCTCCTAGCGCATTTTAGAAAAACCCGTTCTGGGGTTTATTTCTTCACAGCCGTCTCTCTTCTTGTTCCTCTTTTAGCCTGTAAGTTCCTCCTTGGCTCGATCGGAACCCTAGTTTCGTTGTTAATGCTCCAATCACTCATACTAAAATACCTAATCTTTCTTCATTTCCGAATCATTGATCTGGAATCTGTTTTCTTCTTCTTTTTATTGATGTTTGATTTGTTTGTTTTGAAGATTGTGGAGTCATAATCAGAGGAATCATAGAAGCTAGAAGTTTTCAGTCATGAGGTATATCAGATCGCTCAGGCCTGCAGAACTTTGATCTTGCTGAGTTTATTGTTTTAACGTAATGGTTGGAGATTTGATGTATAGAGATGCATGTTTTCGATGAAAGATGGTACTTTGAATCACATGTCTGTTTTCACCATGGGCATTTGTAAAGTGATCTGGTGGGTCACTATGTAGATGAAAAATAAATCTGAATTGGAAGTGATAGGATGGGTGATCTTAGGTTTTTAACAATCCAACTACTTGATTTTTACCTCATTACATGGGGTTACTGCTGCTGCTTATTCTGTTGAGAAATCATGAAACTTCCATTTGTAGAGTTAATCTAATGCCATGGTTGGCAGTGAAAGAAAAGAAAATAAGAAAACAAGCTGATGGCATGGTTACTGCATACTGAACTACTTGATAGTAGCTTGCCAAATGAGCTTTCTGAACAATCCAACTACTTGATTTTTACCCCATTACATGGGGTTACTGCTGCTGCTTATTTGGTTGAGAAATCATAAAACTTCCATTTGTAGAGTTAATCTAATGGCATGGTTGGCAATGAAAGAAAAGAAAAAAAAGAAAACAAGCTGATGGCATGGTTACTGCATGCTGAACTACTTGATAGTAGCTTGCCAAATGAGCTTTCTGAACCCCTCACATATGAATTCCATGTGAATGGAGCGGAGGCACTTTGTGTGCATTCATGGAACTTCATGAAGTTTGTATGTCATATTTTCTGGTGCCTTGTAGAGAGATAACTGGTGGAACCCTCAGTATTCATTGTATGCTGATGGGGGAATTTGTGAATCATAACCATCTATCTATCTCTCAACTATATTTGATGGCACAAAGGAGGAAAGAAGACATCCGTTCAACAGTCTTACCATTTGATCGTGTCTGTCAAACCATTGGTGAGAGCGGAAAATGGTTTTGATTGATGCTTGGCCAGAAAAGGTTTGGCTAGTGATTGATAGAAACTTTGTTTTTGGGCATTCAGCAAGCATTTATAAGTATAAATTAATAAATAAAAGAACATCTGATTTGTTTAGGTTTTCAGAACTTGAAGAATAAATAAATAAATAAAAGAACATCTGATTTGTTTTGATTTTGAGAACCTCTGTCATTTATGATAGGTCCTAATAATAGTATTTACAAACTGAAAGCATTTGAAGCTCCATTAAACCACTACGTAAAATTGCCCCAAACAATGAGAAAAAGAAAACCCACAAGCTTGAAACAACTTATTTACTGTTTGTGAAGAATGTAACTTAACTGTAATAGCATGTACAGAGAACGACTTGATGAATTTTTGTGATACAATTGTTGGCATACACATGCTAATAAAATGTATTAAAACTATCCGTGTAGCCATTTGCATAGTGGAATCGGTGGACCTGTGGATTGAACAATAACTACTGTGTCGTCATATCTTTGACTCATATCAATTCCTGCCTGAAATCACTTTTAATTTAGTGTAGCATTTCCCATTACTAGTCCCTATTAAATGGCGAAATCGTTCCCATGGTTTGATACTTTTACCACCAATTTTAGACATGTAATATTTTAAGTGCCTTTCTGTTGCTCAGAGTGGGACACTATAAAAAATTGTTAATGGTATTGTATGATGGCCTTTGATTACATTGTAGCGTTTTTTTACTCTTTTCTTTTTCTTTAATAGTAAGCTCCAGAGTGATGTGTTGAGGGAGGCTATCTCTATAGTTGTTGCTGATGCCAAAGAGAAAAAGCGCAACTTTACGGAAACCATCGAGCTGCAGATTGGCCTGAAAAACTATGATCCACAGAAGGACAAGCGTTTTAGTGGTTCTGTGAAGTTACCACATATACCACGTCCTAAAATGAAAGTCTGCATGCTTGGTGATGCTCAGCATGTTGAAGAGGTATTTTAATTATCAGACTTATCCCAGAGAATGTCATGATATACAGTTTAGTTATCATCAACAATGCAGATGTATTGATGCACTCATGTCCATATATTGCCATTTCTGTAATATGAGATAAGTACATGCTAATGCCAGAAATTTTGGGTACGTTTTATCTTTGCTTTACCTACTTCTACCGAATACTGCGATACTAGATGTTTC
This sequence comes from Persea americana, assembly GCA_029852735.1. Taxonomy (NCBI): domain Eukaryota; kingdom Viridiplantae; phylum Streptophyta; class Magnoliopsida; order Laurales; family Lauraceae; genus Persea; species Persea americana. The sequence continues at coordinate 53,836,971 of CM056813.1, read as the reverse complement.
CTGTGTTGCTTGATTTGGTGGATGTCAATACAGAATTTGCAATATTTATACCAAGTTTGGATTTTCCACCGTCCCAACTATATTAAATTATTCATTGGAAATGACTAAAAAATTATTGAGATATGGTTTTTTGCTAGTTTACGCATAGCTGCTCTTTGACAGTGGTGAGGGACATTTTGACAATTGATATTCTTAATCCAGTTAACTATTTTGAATTTTTGATGCCTTTTGTTATGTTTCTGTGGTGTGATATTTAATCACAGGCTGAGAAACTCGGGCTGGAGTATATGGATGTCGAGGGGCTGAAGAAGATGAACAAAAATAAGAAACTTGTTAAGAAGCTTGCAAAAAAATACCATGCTTTTCTAGCATCAGAAGCCATCATCAAGCAGATCCCTCGGCTTCTTGGTCCCGGTCTCAACAAAGCAGGCAAGCATTTTTTATCTACTGCTCTTCTAGCTTTACGGATTTGTATTTACTTGGATACTTAGTGCTTCAGCCATGGTAAAGTGGATTTCCCTTTCCAACTCCAAATCACTATTACCTGGCAATGCAGGAAAGTTCCCTACACTGGTATCTCATCAAGAATCACTAGAGTCAAAGGTTAATGAGACAAAAGCGATGGTGAAATTCCAACTGAAGAAGGTTTTATGCATGGGAGTTGCTGTGGGCAATTGTGGTATGGAAGAGAAGCAAATATTTCAAAACGTTCAGCTCAGCGTCAACTTTCTGGTATCATTGCTAAAGAAGAATTGGCAAAATGTAAGTTCAGTCTCTTGGCTATTTCTGCTATTTCTTCAATCACAAGTTTGAATTTTGTTTTCTAATATCCTATGTTGAAAATTTAATGTTTCTTTTATGTTATTTCTTTTAGCAGTAAGACTAACCATGCTGTTTTTGAAATTGAATGACTGGGATGCTATTGTGTTTTCTTGGTTCTCTTTTTCATCCAATGGATATGTTCATATGATCATGGGGAGTGGTGGGGTATGGCCCACCAGAAAAAATGGTGCCTATTAATGGAAGATGGACTCCACTTGTGGCAATGTTAGCTCATGACAAAAAAGGAAAAAAAAAAAAAAAACTTTTTGTTTTTGAATCCCAAATTCCATTGAATCTTTGCAGCTGTACATGAAATATCTTGTGATGATGACCTTTTTTTTTTACACATAATTTATTTGTTTCCCGTTGAATCTGAAACAGGTGAGGTGCCTGTATCTGAAGAGTTCGATGGGAAAACCAAACCGTATCTTCTGAGTTTTCACTTGCTGAATCCAACAGTACGTGCTAATTTGAGCAATTTTTTTAGCATTATTGGAGGATACTCTGATTATCATTTTGGGGTTTTTGTGTTTTTTGTTTGACAAACTTTCCACCTTAGTATTAGTTTACTGTGTAGTACAACCTAATGTTGGCAATGTGGTGTTTTCATCTCCTACACAGGAGGGTGGACTTTTTTGCCTTTATTTACTGAAATATTATAAATTTCATACAATTCTGTCATGTTCTGGCAGTTCTTACTGCTGATCATTTTGATTGGGTTTGCATCTGAATAGTCAAAAGTCAAAGAAAATGAGGGCGGGACTGGATCCTGCCATTTGACAACGCTGGCACCTGTCCAAATTTTCACTATGGCATTTGGACAAATCCGATCCAGTTCTTCGGTGGTAAAACTGCAAACTAAGCCCTGCAGCATCAAAATATAATGTAAATTGGTTCCACGTCTATGGGTGGGACATCTGACATTGCGGTGCAACCAGGCTGTTGCTGATTTTTTAAGTAGTTCACTTCTTTAATATGCAATCTAGGAATCTTGAATGGTGCGCACTGTCACAACTCAAAACCCAAGGTTGCGGCAAAAACAAGACCTCATGGATTGATCATACCTTGGAGGGTCTTTATTTCCATAAGTACATTATCACTCTAATCTTTCGGTGACAAATTTAAGATGATGGATGCTACAGTTTGAAGTACTTTAACTGTAAATGAGCATGTGGGTGATCTTTAGCATTAACCAATTGGGGTTTTACGTATTTTAAGCCTCTGATCTTGTATCTTTCTTTACCTTTGTGCAACACTCTGCAATGGAGAGGAAAGTTGTCCTAATTTTCTTTCCATTCCTTTGGTTGTTTGGTGCAAGACATTTTCCTTGCAGAAAAGGAAAAAAAAAAAAAAAAAGGAGTTTTTTTTTAATAGGGAGGCTTTCGATTTTCTTTGAGAGACAAGCTTTCCTTGAGCCTATTTGAAGCCCTGTATCATGAGGCTAACCATTTGGGTCAACGCGGGGCAATAATAGTTTATATTCGGGGGCCATGATTTGGCAATCCAAACTGGCCGACGACATTACCCTCACCATAATCTTGCTTGGTATATTTGGGTCACTTTGGCAACCATATATTGGGATTTCTCATCGGCTATTCTTGAGAATTTGGAAAATCCATGTGTCTTTGTAAATCCTCAAGAATTTGGGCAAGTGAAAATCTTCATTTTTGATGCTTTTCAGGTTCGACCTCCTCCTACAGGATTTGAAAATCCTTAATTTTGCAGATCTACTTATAGATACAAATTTTTCTTAACTACATAACCGCTGTCAATCAATATCGATGTGAGATCCTCAACAGTACAAATTCTCATAAATGGTTTGTATGTAGGGTTCATTTGGTGTATCGAAAAGTACCTTTGTTGTGATTTTGTTCTTTTACAACCAACTTACTTCATTTTTAATTTTTTTATGATTTGACATTCTAATTTACTTCATTTGACATTCTAATTTACTTCATTTTACTCCATCATACGAACAAATAGGCCTGACTGGATATTGGACGGACATGCATGTTGATTGCTTGAATCATCACTATTCAACACCGTTGATTCAATGTCAGGAGTTGCTGCCTAGGACTGGTTATGGCACATAATTTAGAGATGGTAGCTCAGGGCCATTTTTTTGCATTTTTTTGAAAGTGGTAAAACTGGAGAAACAATGGTAAAGATGCCTAAATGGACATCAAATTATCTCCATTTAATGAAAAATCAATTAAGGGAGATGATAGATAAATACTTAACCATACCCTGCAATTAAAATCGTAAGAAAGTCAGGGTCCCATCTATATTTATATCTTATATCCTTCGCCCTTCACCTCTTTAATAATTTTTTGAGGAAATTATCCAATAATAATAAAAAAAAAAACTTCAGATGTTTGGTGCACTAAAAAGGCCCTCATAGTTTCTCTGTAACAATAAATGCCCTCCCGTCTATTTTCACTTTTGTTTGAGCAACAATATCATTGCTCGTCTCTTCTTCTTTTTCAACTGAAATGAGCAATAACATTGTCGCTTAAATAAAAGTGAAAAAAAGGCCAAGGTCCTTTGCTTTTACATAGAATCCGTGAAGGCTTTTTACCCTATGTTTGGGAAGGGGGGAGGAGAGGGGAGGGAAAATTTGAGGGGGAAGGAAAATGGAGGGGAGGGGAGGGGGGCGGGGGAGGGAAAATTAATTTTACCTCCTCTTGTTTGGATAGTAAAAAAGTAGGGGAAAGAAAAGTGAAAAAGTAGGGTTTTGTTTGTTTGTGAGGTAGAGAGAAAATTACCAATTTACCCTTACTTTGTGAAAAAGTGATAAGGGCATTTTAGTAAAATTTCCTCCCCTCTCCTCTTTCCCTCATACTTTTCCCCCCATTTTTTATGGGAAAATTTTAAGGTGGGCCCCACAAGAATTTTACCCCTATTTTCCCTCCCCCCTTCCAAAACACCATCAATTCCCTCCCCCCCCCCCCCCCACTTCCCTCCTTCCCAAACAGAGGGTTAGTGTGCTAGACAGCTAAGGTGATTTTTTGGTAATTTTCTCTAATTCTTATTTTTTGGATCTGATTTTACCATAAATTCTTTTGTAATTCAATTCCATGCCAGGGATAATTTGGTTATAGGTAATACATGCCCATAAACTCTTATTTATACATAAAATGGGTTACCAACACTATATTTGTGAAAATCCAAATGGGCCTTTGCTGTAAAGTGTAGCTAATTGTCCCAAATTGTAAATCAGCTGGTTGAGACATGGGTGCGTGATTTGAGTCTCCAATGTAAATTAAAAAGAAAAAAAAATTGGTTGTGGCTAAAATTTACATGAAATTGAGCAGGGGAATTGATCTATTGAGGAATAAATCAAAGCTGGACCGATATCAATAGCCTCTAATCTCTTCCATGGTTTTAAAAGTGAGCGCAACCGAGTTGACCTCAACTTCAAAATTAACAAATTACATCAGAGCTCTATTTGCGCTGCCTTTATCATTTATATTATGTTTTTGTTATTTTATTTCTATCTAAAACACCCTAACTACATAAAAAAAGACAACATTTCAAATAAGGCCTTAAGTTTTTGCCTTATTTCAAAAAGGACATTTGAATATTTAAAACTATTTTTTGGCTACTTTTTTCTCTTGATTTTTTTAAAATACCCAAATTGCACTTCATTTAAAGCAATGACATAGTTCCGGTAGCCACTATATAGAGCATATTGTCGTGGGGATGCCAGTTGTCATTGATCACCATGAAGACGGACGCCGATAATGGAAACGAGGAGAATATAAAGAAGGGAAATTTTCAAAAAAGTCCTTAACTTTTGGGTGATTTTCAAAAAAGGGTCAAAAGAATTCAATATTTCAAAAACGTATGAAAGTTTTCAAGATTTCTTTCACTCAAGTCCAATCCGGCAATCCATACCCACCGCCGGCAACTTTGCTTAAATAAAAACTCAAAAGGACAAAACTGCCCTTAGTTAGTAGTAAGTAGGTAAAAAGAAAATTTTCAAAACAGTCCTAAACTTTTTAAGTAGTTTTCAAAAAAGGACCAAGGAATTGAATATTTTAAAAATGTATGAAAGCTTTCAAGACTTCTTTCAATTAGGTCCTGTTGGGAGATCTCCATCCACTTTTGGCAGTTTTTTCTTTTTTTTTTTTGAACTCAAAATGAAAAAAAATCCATTTCATTTCATTCCTTTTCCAAAATGTTGGACCAACTATAAGATCACTTTTGCTTGTTCCAAGTCACTTATATAACACAATGCATTGATTAGAGTGCCCAAATATTGGATTAATAATGACGTGAAAACTGAAATTAACTATTGATTAGATTATTTATGAACTGTAATCAATTTAATTGGGCACTTGGTTTCAAACGGAATGAATTTCATAGTACATTTTCATGGGAAAGTAGTAATATGAATGACTTGGATAAACTAAGATGCCCACTACAAATTAACAGAAGGCGAAAACGTGAAAAATTCTTGATGCACTCTTCTACATGGATCATTTTTTCTATTTAGTACATTAATGGTTGGAGTTTTCTATAAAGTCTGAGCCGTGCTGCAACAAACTATTAGGCACTTTTTTTTTCCACAAAATGCCACTTAACATAGAAACAACCATTTCATTCACCTAGCTGCTAGCACTCAACATTCATGTTAAAATCAACTGGGCCAAACATTTGAACTTTATTACTAGATGAAAGACATTACAATTGATTAAAACCCAAGACCTATACCAAGCCTAAATTCAACCTAGACCCACCTTTGTTTGATTCATTTTCAGCACTATCTCAAAATATGACATCCATTAGTCAAAACCCCATCTCATACTAGCTCTGGATGACATCCATGTTACATGCACTAAGTATCGGGCACAATATGACCAAAATTTTAAATGAAAGCCACTTTCAAAAACTAAGAATCATAATTTGAGTTACAAAAAATTTAAGTACACACTCCAAATAACACACACAGAGAGTGTTTTGGGGAAAAGGGGCCATATCCTATATCCAAAGCTCACACAATGCACCGATAACCACAAGCAACTTTAATTTACCTGAAGCACAATTATAATGCCACATCTCCTTAGAAAAAAGATAGTTCTTATTCAATATATAAAAATAACTAGAGTTAGTATTTTATTTGCAATATTATGTCCATGACAATGCCAATAAACTTATTTCATTTGCAATATCCTAATGAAAAACAGAAAAAAATGGTGTCTTCACAACAACTCCAACTGCACAAATATGTATGATTGGTAGGTCACTTTTGGCTTCTCAAATGTAGTGCATTTGAAGACAAATTGACTAATATCTTCAGAAGAATGAGTCTCTGCATGTGCAACCATCTGTCAAGCAAAAGTAGATCATTAGCAATATAGTGTTAGCATTTTATTGCATGATACAAGTGTGCAATATGAAAATTTATGAAAGTCAATGTATTTGTACCAATGAGTGTTAGCTGGCCGAGGACCTCTAGATGCAGTGAGCTTGAACCTACTCCCACCAACCGAGCTTTCTTGACTGATGTTAGGTATCACATTTCGCGTATGACCTCTTGAGGAAGATTCAACTTGGCTTGTGTTAATCGGTTCTTTGCAAGTTTTTCTGTTGTGCCCAAAATGTCCACACAAACCACACTTCACAGTTTGTTTTCTTCGTTGTCGTTGATGTGAAGATGTTGTTGTTTCATTAGGATCTCTCCTCCTCTTTTTTTTCGGTCGACCCGGTGGCCTTCGATCATGCGGGGGCATAACCGTATTTACGGAAGTCTGCTCCCATAATCTCTTATCAGGCAATGGGTGGATTATTTGTTCATATGTACTCCGAGAAGTACTGACAAAATAACAAGGATGACAATATTGTTCAGGCTTTTCTCTCCGATGAGCAATTGCACTCATCGCGTGTATACATGGAATCCCATCCAATTGCCAGTGTCTACATGAACAACTCTTATTTGACGTATGTACAATGTGACGCATGTCTTCACCCCTCTCTCTCCTTTCAATAACCTCGTACTCATCGCCACCAGCAAAGAACAAATCACAAAAACGAGATTGATCTCGTACATCATTAAGTATTTTCTTTATTTTGGGGCAAACAATTCCATCCCATCTTTCAGATCTTGACCGTCTACTTTGCAAATTTACCATCATCTTTTGCCGAATCCAATCAATCATGTCACATATGGGCAATCCCCTCGAGTCCATGATCATCTTGTTAAAACTTTCAGTGAAGTTATTCTGATTATAGTTGCATGGAAGCCATTCCGGAAAATATGCTCGTGACCAATGTACTGCAGGAATGTTCTCTATCCATTGCCTTGCTTGGGGGCAAAGTCTTCCTATTTCATTCAGAGCAGTATCACATTCAGATCTTGTATATGCCCGAGATGCAGTCCAAAATAAATCTCTTAATTGGTCACCTTTGTAATATTTTTGAAAATTTGCATAAACGTGACGCATGCAAAACCTTTGATAGCCCATAGGGAAAACTCTATTAACCGCCTCTACTAATCCTTTTTGGCGATCGCTCATAAAAGTAAACTCGCTGCCATTTAGACCAATCTTTAGCCAATGAAGGAAGAACAACCAAGAGTCGATATTTTCGGCCTCCACAACTGCGATGGCTAGTGGAAACAGCTGTTTGTTACCATCAATAGCTACAGCAGTCAACAAAACACCCTTATACTTTCCCTTTAAAAATGTTCCATCTAAGCCAATGAAAGGCCGGCAACCATTCAAGAACCCCTTTATTGAGGCAGAATAAGCAACAAAAACCCGTTTGAAGGAACCATTTTCTTCAAGTTGATATCGCGCAATGCTTTCTGGATTGTACTTAACAATTGTTTTACACATTGATGGGATAAAACGAAAAGACTCCTCAAAACTTCCACGAATCTTTTGGAGAGCCGTCTCTTTTGCACGCCACATCTTTAAATATGAAACTGTTGCCCCATAACACCTAAAAATCTCAGCACATAAAACCTTCGGTGTCACAGTTACATCCATTTAATGCGTGCCTCTATCTTCTCAGCAAGCCAAGCAGCAGATGCCATATGATTTTCTCCTTGATTTATATTAAGGCAATTGTGGCTATCAATTAACTTTCTTATCTCAAATGTCTGTCCATCTTGTAAAACAGAAGCGTGTAGGCGCCAATTGCATGTTTGATCAGAACAAACTGCGGTGAGTCGGGTCTTGTCATTCTTTAAGTAATTTATGTTGAAGGAATTTCGAATGGCATATTGCCTAAGCACCATTCTAAGCATGTTGACATCCTTGAAAGAAAGACCTATTGATAAAGCTGGCCGATCCATTTGCATATTAGGGTCAAATTCATGATAACGATGATACGATATTCCATCTGAATCTGAACCTGAATTGAGTGAATGACAACTTGAGTGTGAAGTGTATTATGATAACTCTCCATCTTCCTGTACACGTGTCATATGAATGGCAGTCACATCTTCCCTCACAACCTCATACTCATGACCCACACCCTCGGATACTGATATAAAGTCATTTTCAAATTCCCAATTTTCATCTTCGAGCTCCATACCATCATAATTATACTCCACAAAATCATCATCTTTATCAGGTGCATAGGACTCATCTATTTCATCTTCTTCAACATTTATTTCATTTCTGATTTCTGGATCAAACTCATCATTGTGTGATCCTGATGCCATCTAAACAATAAATCCAAAAATAAGTAATGCAAGATTAGAGTGACTACACAATAGATGTTCATTAAGTAAACAGACCCAGTTTCCATCAGTATTGCAAAAAATACTTAAATTTCATTAAATAAAACCAAGGGCTCAAGTGTTTTAACTTTTGAATGAATGAAGAAAACTTAAAACTTGGTTGGAGGTAAAAGGTGTTCACATTCATTTACTTACAATACTACATTGTGATCCTACAGGAATTGGATTTATAATAACAGTAAACAGGTTATGCTCATTGCTTCCCCTACAAAATAATTATCTATTCAACTAAATCATGTTTTACTAAGGGATGATTGGGATTTTGTAATTAGAAGAAAATAGGTGGAAATAAAATGGCAGATTGTCATGAGATTACAGAGTTGCATTTCTCTACTTGTGCAAGGGATTCCAGCGGATGGGAATAAATGGTTATTTTGACATGTTATGGAAATAGATGCAAAAAAGCCTCAGCCGTCTTCATCCTCTTTGTACTACAGTGGATTGCCAATTGCACTACGGTGTACTAAGGTGATACAGTAACTTCGTAAGAGCCTTGGTTGTCTTCATCCTCTTTGTACTCTGTGCTCCTCATAAAATACAAAGTACCATACTCTAAAAAAAAAAAAAAATGATTTGCATACCTTGCGAGAGTCGCTGTCACTTGCAGCAACTGTCGATTTGGGGCAGTGGCCTGGTTTTACTTACATGTATTTACCAAGATATGGGAAGGTGGGAAACGCGGAGGCAGAGACGGTAGGTTTGGGAGAGAAGGAATAAAGAAAAAGAACAAAAAACCCCATGTGCGACTTACTATGGGCATTTTCGTCTTTTTCAAAAAAATTTAATAAAAAGTTGCCGGCGGTGGGTATGATTGCCAGATTGGACTTGAGTGAAAGAAGTCTTGAAAACTTTCATACGTTTTTGAAATATTGAATTCTTTTGAACCTTTTTTGAAAATCACCCAAAAGTTAAGGGCGTTTTTGAAAATTTCCCTATAAAGAAAGTGAATGGGAAACTTATTTAAATGAAGAGTAACCCTAAGTGGTAGGTCAGTTGGCTTAGGACTACTGTTTGCATCGGAGGTTGTAGGTTTGAAACTGCACTACCATACTAGAGCTACAATGGAGTTTATCCGGTTTCCCTTTGGGTACGGAGGGATTAGTCCAGTCCAAAGAGTTGGAAACCCTCTGATGGCAAAAAATGAAAAAGAATTTTTTTTTAATGAAGAGTGAATTAGGTATTTAAAAAAAAAGACCAAACTTATTTCAATAGAAGTTTTAGGCAGCCATCCATCATTTTCCTCTATTGAACGTGAACCACTGCTGTGTTCGTTCTTCACCTTTAGTCTGGAAGCTGTCTTTCGAAGTGTACAGTTTATCCTTTTTAGTTTATGTTTGCAGTGCGGTCTTTCTCTGATGGGGCCATAAATTTCTCCTTTATTTGGATTTTAAGACCCAGTTCTCACATGTTCAGATTGTAGGCCCAAAAATGTTAGTATATAAGCAGAATGATGAATGATCCCATGCTGATGAATGTGTGAGAGTTTCCTGACTGTCAGCCGCTGATCCACGAGGGCCCACTTTTGTTGATCCTGATGGACCACCTCAGACATGAAGCTTCAAGTCAATTTCTATACTGGGTCATATGGAATTTACTCGGCTCCTCAGGCCCATGGGGATTATTCTGACTTAAATGGCCGGGACACCCTCCATTACTTAAAAAAAAAAAAAAAAAAAGAGGAAAAAAGCCCTCCTTATTTGTGGTCCAAAAATTTAAAATAGTTTCACATTGATTAATAGTCTTACACTGACACTTGATCCATATTGGTGTAATGGGGCGGTTTCGGATGGCCGTTGTGTAATGTGAGGATTTCGGTTTCCATGTTTAGAGGATTTTTGCATTCCTACACTTTCCATTAGAAAAATTAGTTTTTTTTTTCTTCTCATTTTTCTTACAACAAAATGCTGCACCAAAAGACAGGGGCATGGCTCATATGGGCCGTATGAAAATCAAAACAATTTTTCTCAATCACATAATTCTCTACTTAGTCATAGACTATAATACTTCAGTGAATCAACCCAACTCAAATAGGAATGAGCATGATCAAAATTCATGATTTCCAAATTCCAACACCCGTTTTTTCTTAAAAAAAAAAAAACCAAAAAGCAAAGAAAGCACAAAATGTCATGTCTTTAATTTTTCTCACCTTTCCAAAACTCACATTTTGTGGCATGTCCCTTGCATTGCATATGATTGGGCCCACCATTCAAACTTCCAGTAAATCATGGACCCAAATGTGGCCCCACTTATATTGACTTGTTCAAAGTTCCAAACATTGATCATCTGTGCGTATCTTCCTGCATCTAATAGCACCATACACGGGACTACGGTAGTCCATCTCACCTCTCACGCGTTTCTCTTCTTCTTTTGGGTAGCCCGCCCTAATTCCTCCCATTTCTCGATAGCCATGGAATCGACAGTAGCCTCTCGCAGAAGCGGCGGAGGCCTTCTCGAGGGTCTCTACAGGGTCCTCATGCGCCGGACCTCCGTCTACGCCACGTTCGTCATCGCCGGCGCTTTCGTCGGAGAGCGGGTATCACCTCTCTCTCTCTCTCTCTACAGCTTCGATCCATATCATTGCCTCTTGTTGTCTCTCAAACATGTCCTTGTTCATGATCTTCATTCTCTTGAATGAAGAAAAATGCAGAAAAGTTGGGTCTTTTAGATGGATTTCATGGCATTTCATATCTGATTCGTTTTCTTGGGTTTATATAAATATTTCCCTTTCTGATCTAATCCTTTTTTTTTTTTTTTTTGTGATTTTGCAATTTCATGAATTGACGTAGATTGTGTAAAAGAATTGAGTATCAAAGATGGCTGGTGATTGAGAGATTTCATTGTGTTTTGTTCTTCTGGTGTTAACTATATCTCTGTGTGTAGATTGGTACCTTTTGGATGATTAAGGTGGTGTTTGGATGTGGGGAAAGTGGAAATAGAGATTCCCTCTCCACATGGAGAAACCTGGCTGTGGAGGTGGAGAAAACCCACCTTTCACTTCATTGTTGTTTGATACTCACTGGGGAAATTAGGCGTGGAGAGAGTGTCAAGAGGCTTGAGTGGGGACTATTGGTGGGATTTTGCTCAACGAGTGGAGAAAACTGAGGGCGAAGAGAATTCCCTAGGACAAATGCTTCCCTGATTAACGTGGCTTCTGAAATGTGTTATTGTCACGGTGGGCGGTGGGCACACCAAATGAATGGTCTTGATTACTAGATTCACTTATTCTTATGAAAGATAGGTTTTGGTGCAGGTTTAGAGTTGGAGTTGCCCATAAACTCAAATGGACATTTCATGAGTGCCATTTAGTTTGGGCTTTTGGCACTGCATCTAGAACCATCCCCATCTTAGCTCCATAAGATTCTCTTACAGAGTATTTGTCCTCTATTTGAGTTTGCTCTGTGGAAAGATATCTGTAAATGAAATTGAGCTTGGATTGCAACGCCAATATTCCCAGAAGCACTGGGATTCCCTACTGCTCATGCGTTAAATTTGAGCTTCCCCCTTTATGGAGATAGGAGGCCTGGAGTGGAACTACACTGAGGAACAAAATTATTATCAATCACCTTGATTTAGCTTCTATCGAAGGTATTAGCAGAAATTCACCCAAAGAGATTGAAGGCTAGAGCCCAAGAGATGACTTGTATTTGCTTTCTTTCAAAACAGCTAATCTTTCTTTTCTTTCAAAGTGATGCACCCCGGGATCCAAGCTCGAATGGACCAAACCCATAGATGGGATTTGGCTGAATCCAAATGGATTCTAAGCACACAAGAACAAACAAATAGAGAAAGCAAACACAAATCAAAACCAAAACTGGAAGTCTTTTATTCAATAAGCAGAGGCGTTGATCCCAAACGGGATTTACATATTTATAGAAAAGAGCGAGGAGTCATTCCACCCTACTTACTGAAGATTAAATTCCTAAGCAACAAGGAAACTTACTTATCATTGACAAAAGCTCCGTATCATAAACAGCATAACAAATGATTGAAGATCATGTCTGGGGAGGCATTTGAACATGCATTTAGCTAAATGGCTTCTTAGCTGTCTTTAGTCAAAGAATTAAATATTTTTTTTATCGTTGAAGTGAAATTTGATCTCCTAGGAAAATTCTCTAAAGCATGTCCATTTCATTCTTTAATGATTTATTTTGTTGCATGTTTGCTCTTTTCTTGCTGGATGTATGGAACAAGAATCTGTAGAGGTTTTTAAGTTTATATATGCATTGCCTCTTGGTGGCAGGTTGTGGACTATGGAGTTCATAAGCTTTGGGAGTACAATAACGTTGGGGTATGCATTTATTGCCTCCTTTTCCTTCTGTATGTTGAAAATACCTTATCATTTATGTTTTGAAATAGTTCCTATGTTAATGTGCTCATATGATAGATTGATGTGGTATCTGGTTTTATAGAATATCAATTTTTATCAAATTTTGTAGCAATGTTTTGTTCACATGCATCCTTGAACCGGAAGGCCTTTTGAACCTTGTGAGGAATTCCGTGAGTTTGATATTTGTATTTGTTATGCCCTTAACTTCTTGTAGGTTTTCTGTTCACATTTGCTTGTAGTAATTGAACTACTATACTCTTTGAAGTCTGACTTGCTGGTATGAGTTATTTGTAATCTCATGATCAGAGTGCGCCCTTGCTTTTAGTCACACTCTTATATTTTGATTATTGTTGGAAGTGGTTAGGTTAGTGTTTTGTTTCTTCCAGTTTCCTTTGTTATTTTCTCCTATATGTTATTGAATGTGTTCATGGAGTTGATTTAGCCGATTTTACTTTTTGGGGAGCTGAGATTTCTTTTCTTGCTAATGGTGAATGGTAGGATACTTGAGATGGAATTTCAGTTTGAGTCATCTCACCAGACTACAATAAATAATTAAATAAAGTAAAAATAATAATAGTAATAATAATAATGAAAAAGTCAGGAGAGAGGCTACTTTGAGATGGAGAAATTAGTGTCTTGAACCTCAACAAATGTAGAGCGTGTTGGCCGAACAAACAGATGGTGCAGTATAAAGTATATTTGTGGATGTAAACAGGTCGGTTCAGTACGGGTCCATGGCAAACCCTAATTTGGACCGATAAATTTTATATACTTGGACACGGACCAGACGCTTGGACTCAACTCCGTGGTTGACTAAGCATTATCTGAACCACAATACGCAGGTTGGGAGGCTTCAAGTTGCTACCTGCTGCACCGCCTGCACTGCTGCCTCTTATGAGCTCTACTTTTGTATATTGGGTACGTGTGTCCTTGGGCATGGAGAAAACTTATTCTTGGTTATTAACCTGGTCCAAAAAGTTCCTTACCCGTATTTTTTTGGCTGAGTTCTTCAGTCAATTAGGCAATTGGAAGTCCCTTGCCATCCCTAGGCATGCCTCTGTTTTGGAAGAGGTCCAGGGTTAAGTCTGTAAGGGCCAATTTTTACTCTAGTGCTATTTCCCTAAATAGAGCAAAAGGGAAAAAAAAAAAAAAAAAGGAGTTTGTGTTCTGTATTCCATACATGTGGCCCTGGTTTCAGTGATCTGACAATCAATCAGGTGGTCTTGACTATGGTCTATGGATGAAGAATGCAAAATGTGTTACCTGAATTGTTGTCAATATCATGTCAAGTTTATCACTTTTATCCCAGTACATCCGTTGTGTTAGCCTACGATTCTGGAGCAGTCATGCCTATTATTTGAACAAAGGGATTTTTCTGAAAACCCCTGAGGTGTGTCAATTCTACACACCCTAGTTTTTATAATACTTCGAAAACCTGTGTCTGAAACTATTATAGGACTCCCTTTACTGTCTCTTTTTAACACAAGTTTTCTTTTGCCATTTTAAGCCATCGGAAGAACAAAATGCCCCTTGTTACAAAATTGAAGCCTGCCCTGTTTTAACTTTTATCCTAACTGAAATTTCTCTGCAATGCCGTGGTCTCCCATTAGGCATGCTAGGACCAAGTTGAGGGAGATTTATATTTTTTAGATATTGCACAACAAACTATTACACATGGAAATCAATGATTTGAGATTATACCAAAATGTGTAGGGTGAAGCTTGTACTTTAGCACCCCTATTCACCAAGTCGGTTTGGTTCCACGATTGTCGAACTCATAAAATATTTATAGAAATATGTTGTATTGTTACATTGGTCCGGTCTGGCGGCCCCCAAACATGACCTGACCTGATTAACTGCTGGGTTCTAAAATCTAGACCTGGTCCCATCCTAAACTTGGACATTATAACATTTGTTAATTTTTCAGGCAGGTATGGCATCTAAGTAGATTTCATATCTATAACTTCATTTTCTCATACAAGTAGATTGCAAATATATTCTATAAGGATTAAATATACTTAAAAATTATACATGTAAAGGGTCATTACCCAGTGCGAATCCCGCCAAAGCAGGGTCCTGGAAGGGGTCCTGACTAGAGGCATACCTAACCTTTGGCAATTTTGCACAAAGTGGCTGTTTGTAGGTCTCGAACTTGCACCCGAGACTTTTACCATTGCAGCAAAGCAGTGACCCTGCTTAAAAATTATACTTATATAAACATTCAACATTTAACTAAATATAAAAGTAGTTTCATTTGGAAATATCACAAATTAATTTACAAATATGAATTTACATATTGTCGAAGAGCTATGTATGGATTTCTTTTTAATTAATAATGTAATATGAATTTAAATTCTTATGATTACACAAATGGGTTTACAATTCAGTCAATTGGTGTAATTCTTATTAATTATTGCTTAATTTAAATATGAGCTGAATTGATTATTAAATTCACATGAGACTTAACCTTGTACATTTCATGGGCTTTTTGCTAGTAGTATATGAAAAGTGGGAAAACACTTTCTATTTCTTGGAGGCAATTCATGTTGATAATAATATTATTTTTTTCCTTTATAAATTATTATATAATTGGTTCAGACAAGGTGTAATAGGGGTAGCATTTTGTGGGATTGTATCAGATTTTTGTTGGATTAAGTTTCTGTCTGACATGTGTAGGCTTAAACTTGACACATTTATTAATTGAGTTCAAATTGTCAACCCAAAACCTTAACAAGTTCAGTTCAGGTTGGTTTAGTCAGTCATAGTACAATTAGTCATGTCAGGTCGGGTTGGCCAGTTTAGTAGTAAGAATGGACTCGACTGGAACCTGGCCCTTTTATAAATCAGGTGAGAAATGTCAGCCTGAATCTTTGGTTACTGAGATGGGTTTGGGTCAGGTTGGCGGGTTTGCTCATGAATCCTCGAGGACATAACCAGTACTACCCTAGGATTTCATCTGAAATTCAGACCAATTCTGGATGGGTTTGGTCTATGCTGGGCTATGCCATCACATGAGCAGCCATTCATTCCTGCACTATAGAGGCAGCCTGAGTGCGGCTCTGACATTTCTTGTATATGCTATGACGGCACATGTTGCAGATGGTATCTGCATTTTTCTTACAAATTTATATTGCATGGGAATAGTGTTTCTTTTAATTTTATACGATTCAAATGCTGGTGTAGCTGTAGTTCTAGTTCACAATATCAATGTTAATTTTGTAAGTGAAAATTTCAAATTTGTGATGAAATCATTATCAATATGTACTATAGATATCCCACCCTCCGGTCTCGTTAACTACTAAATAGGTGGAAAAATGGTAGGTTGCTTGTATCCTGAGAGTAAACACTGATTAAATGATTAAACTCATCTTCAAGGGCCTACAAAGAGGACAATTTTGGGTGGAATTCCAAAGGTTTCTGTTGCTTAACATATAAATCAAATGCCTAGAGTTGCAGTTTTCAATAGGAATATTGATTTGTACATCGGAATCTTCAAATTTGCAAAGAGATCCTGATTGATATGTACTACACATCATGTCCCATCTAGCCACCCTTTGGTCTGATTAACTACTAGGGTAGATGATAGGGTTGCTTGTATCCCAAAAATTCCGGTTGGGTGACACCACAAAATTGACCAGTCAATGGCACTTTATAACCATTGTTTTGCAGCTGTGATTGATGGCTTTGCTCATTGAATCAATGTAGTTTTTGTGTCACAACTCACAAGCTATCCACCAGGATCTCACCTATTGTTTTGACATGACCAAAGGTGGGGCATGTGGGGTCCACAAGTCACCCCAAACTGCACACTGGATCAAACCCATCTCTTTTGGTGGCATTGATGCTCAATCTCTCCCTTCTATTGAACCTTATTTTTCTATTTTATTATTGTAATTGTCTAATTGAGAATTCATTTTTTAAAATTGAAAATGTACTATTTTTTATTTTACTGTGTTTCCTGTTGTAATGCAGAAAAGATACGAGGATATTTCAGTACTGGGATCAAGGCCATCTGAAGAATGAATACATTTAGAATGCTCAGATGTTCTAATTTTTACACTTCAAAATTTGATTGAAAAATCATTTTATAATCTGTGAGCTCACTGGATAGATCCAAAACTCATCATTTTGTTTCCTTGAATAAGTTCTTTGGACTGGGTGCCTATTGGGTTCGATCCATCTCAGTTCTTTTAGTATCGGAAGCTGTTTTTGTAGTTGTTAGCTTTTTGATAATCCAAAATGCATGCACTTGATTATATTGATGAGAGATAGCTTATTCGCTCTATGATCAATGTAAATGTGTGCCTATTTTATAGTGGCCAATAACCTACCTAAGCCATTTTTCATCCAAAAGAGTGCAAAAGATGACACTGTTCCGAAGTGGTTTATGTTGCCACACTACGTCAAAACACCTGGAAAAACCACGGTCATAGACTTTAGCTTTTTTAAAAAACTACAGTTGTAGCTGTCGTTTTTTGTGTCTCAATTTGGAGTGTAGCTTTTGGAAAACGAAAGCCCTAACATGTGGTGTTTATTTTGAAAAAACGACTGCCTAGGGATGTGGACAATTTAGCTTCTAATATGACATGCATGGTCTTTTTTAAACGAACATGCTTCTCTTTTGAGATAAAAAACGATAGTCAATGGCTGTGGGTTTTTTTTAATTTTTCCTGAAAAAAATAAAATATTTCAAGTATTAAACCTAATTAATATCAATAACAATCAATTTAAACAACGCAAACAACCATATCTGCCAACCATCTAAAACTCAAACATCCCATCTAAAACTCAAACATCCACATATTAGCCATTCATACAATACCTGAATAAGCATATAATTTCATTCATCAAAAGCACATGTATCCATATAAATATCCAAATATCAACTAAAACCACGTCATAAAAATTCATCATCCAACATTAACTCAAACTTACACCCTCAAAACATTTACTTAAAAGTAAGAATAGAAAACTAATAAAGTATGGTCTTAATTATATAGGCCAATCAAGTGCATCTCCTAACTTGCGTTCCCCATTGAACAAGTCAACACTCCCATCAACAATCTCATCTAACACAATTATGTAGAAACCTGCATGCGGTGACGCCGTACTCTTTAGTCTTCCATAAGCAATTATGTTTTTCTTTGTCATGTGTTGCAACTTACACGAAGATGGGCCTCTTGTGTGTGTGGTTGTTTGGTCCAAGTGTGCATAAGCACTCTGAGAACTTTGGCTCCCCTACATATATCATTAGGAACACATTAATTTTTATTTTATCAATGTAGACATTTTATTACGTTTAAAAAGGAATCTACCATTAATATCAATGGCTTTGTACCTGAGAGGAGCTTCCACATTCGGTTGATGGCCGCATTTGTGTATTTGCTTGAGACAAGGATGCAAACATCTAGTCCATCTCATGCCTTAGATCCCTAGACTCCACTTCTAGTCGTTTTTCCAAATTATCCACTTGAGCTTGTAGGATAACTTGCGATTCATGTTCCTTTTGTAATGCTTTCTTGTAAGGATCCAAATACTTGATGGAGGTCTTTGAAACTCCGTTGCCCATGCCTTTTATGTGTCCACGATTGTTACGACAAAAAATCTGTGTAAAAAAAAATCAATGTCAATCCCCGTTCGTGATAGTATGTATTCGTCACCATATTTGATGGTTAATAAAATCACGTAATACAAATATAATCATGCCACATACCAAGGCTACCGCGTCATGATCTAAATCTTTATTTGCAATTGAAGGGTTATCCTCATACAAGCTAGCAACTCTTTCCTGCAAAAATATTTTATTTAAAAAAAAAAAAAAAGATACATTAACTCACATGTGAATTAGAATTGGGGCTTGCATAGTACAAAAACTTCCATTCCTCAATGAGACTAGTATTTGAAATATTAATTAAAGAACATAATAGGAAATGATCTTCCAAATAAGAATATGACAATAGGCTCCAATTCTACTGGGACGAATGTAGCAGATACTGTAGCAGATACTGTAGCAATCACTATAGTAAACACAAATGATCATGGAAGGGAAGGAAGCGATCCCTTTCCCTTGAAAGAAAAACATCCCACCTGATATCATTCGGGTAACGAAACCTCCCCTACAGGAACAACGCAAGAGCTTCAAAGTAGCCCTATGTCCAAGTAACTCCAAAAAGAATACACTGCATCAGTTTTCATCAAGCATCAGATACCTTGAGCATCCAATGGAAGACAATAAATAAAGACCAGTCATACAATTTGAACAAGAAAAGCTCCAACGAAGCAGATACCTAGCTATAGCTCATGAAGAAACAGTAGACCACCTTTTCACATCATGCCCAATCATAGCCATGATAATGGAGTAAATTTCCTAGCTCCATTGACAAACCTACGAATTATCATTCATTCTCCTTCTGGTTCTGGCAAAAAGCAACCATGAACAATAGAAAGGTGGGTGTAATTCTGTCATGGTATATATGGAAAATGCGCAATCAATACGCCTTTAACGCCATACCAATCAATATTTTTCAATTAGTACACATTTCAACGAATCTGATCCAATCTGTGTCCATCTGCAAGTGTCCACATTTATACGCAGAAACATTTATATGTAAGTGTCCACATTTATACGTAGGAACATTTATCTGCAAGTGCCTACATCTATGTCCATCTGCAAGTCCACATTTCAGAGTTGCTAGGAATTCGGAATTGGCAAACCCGGAGTTGTTGTACAAGAGTAGAATTCCATCACAACTGAACCGTTGTTTAAGGATTCTGGCTACACAAACCAGAGGGCTATTTAGGGCACATTTGGTAAGCATCCTCGCTGAAGATTCCTCGCACGTTTTCTGTGATTCCGTGGAAAGTCCACGTTTGACAATGCAAGGAAAGTCTATATTCAGAGCCTTTGTGATTCCATGCATCCTTGCTCCCATATATAACCCAGGTCAGACCTTCACCCCTCTGATTCCCAAAATCCACAAAGGCTCTGAAAGTAGTGAATTTGCACGATAATATAGGGTTGTTAATTTTTTTTTTTCCAAAATCTGACCTTTTCTAGGCCCCACAAGTTAGATCTGAACCGGTAGTATCGTTTAAAAGGCCCAAAACGGCTAGGACATCAAATTTCAACCGTTGATTATTCACGGAGTTTGAGATATTTACAAAAATGTCCAGACCGTTGGATGACAATTTCTGAAATTCTGTGGGGCCCATTTGCGAAATCCAAACTGTCCAATCTTTTCAAAATGACTAAAACGGCTCTAGGTCTAAATTTGGCAGCTTGATTTAATATGGATCATGAGAAATTGGCCAAAAACTACTGACCGTTAGTTTCACACATAGTAAAAAAGGGGATGAAAAACAGTGTGTTTTTTTCTTTCAATTTTTTGGTTTCTATGGGGCCCATAATCATGATCTAAACCGTGAGCTATCTTTGGAAGGTTAAAAACGACTAGTTGATCAAATTTCAACCGTTTATCATGTCTAGATATTGAGATATTTGCAAAAACGCCTAGATTCTAAAATATTTTTTTTTATTTTTGTGGGGCCCCTTTGCATGATCCGAACCATTCAAATACACTAGATGACCCAAATTGACTCTTAGCAAAAATTTGAGGTCTGATTCGTCATAGATCGTGAGTTATTTCGAAAAAACTTACAACTATTGTATTACATATTCTACTAATGGTGGGAATCCTCTTTCAATGCCAAGCCTAGAACTTTCTGCACAAATTCTATATGAGAATGACTTGATTCTACTGGAACAGAGGAATCATCAGGAGCATAGAATCCTCTCCCTACCATGGATGCATATCAAATGTGCCCTTAAGGATTCTGTAGAATCAGCAGTGCAGAAACAATAGGAAAAATAACCAAAGGTTGAAATACATTAACAAAATAAGAGCACAAATAACTATATCAATTAGTTTGTAAGTGAAGCAGCAATGCCAGTGTGGAGATGCATGTGGTATTGACTTTCAACGAATCAGCCAGCAGCATCTGTGGTTTTTGGAACTCTAACCCAAAAAACAAAAAAAAAGTAAAAATTTGGAGGGAATGCTAGTACCCAAAAGATGGTTGACTAAAAGCAATGCAATTGTGGAAAGGGCATATGAATTTGAGGTATTTTAAGTGGCTGCAACCACCTCATGGACCCACTGCACTCCAGCAGGAGAAAAAGAAACACATGGCCTAAGTTAAATCCTCCATGACCACTCCCCACCAACACCAACCCAAGTAATTTGCCTAACCAACCCTCTAAAATACCATATTTTATTAGTAATTGCATTATACAATTCCAACTTCATTCTACATGTCATTTGTTAAAAAATGGCATAGAACTTTATACTTAATACTCTTTTCATTTGTACATACTCAGATTAGGCGGAGGGAAACCTTGATATTATGATATACCTAACTAGTAGCATAATCTACACTCTAGTGGGTTGCTATTAAAACATAAAAATTTAAACTGGAAAGATAGAGATTTCGCATTCACAAGAAAATGTTTAATTTGATTCACAAGTCACAAGGAGACGGACATTCTGAGTGGATAATAAGGCCCTTAAGCAAATTGGGGCCATCTGTAAGAAGTTGCATGGAATTTTCAAAAGACATATAGTGGGTTTGGAGGGCTGCTAGGGACCCCTGGAAAAATGACCATCAAATTATCTTTACCTTTGATGGAAGATGAAATGGAGTATCTTCAACTAACCATTCCTATCAAAACCATCCAACACTCATCTTTGAATTTGTTATTCAATGTGAAATTCATGTGAGTCAGTTTTCTCATTGTCAGGGTAAATGATGTTTGTGAATGTTGGGTTTGTTTATGGTTCAAAACAGTACAATCAAGCATTGAAAACTTGCCCATATGTTTCTTTTCTGGTACAGTTGTGGTTTGGTTTTCTAGTATGGGACTAAAGTCCCACATCAGATTTGTGGAGGAAAACACATAGACACCAATGGATTCTTAATGTCTTTTGCCATAGTACATATGGGGGTTCTCAAATCAGAATCAGTGTGACTAATTTGAAGGACACCAAGGGACTCCATGGCGCAACCATGCACACTTCGCATGTCACTAAAAGGAAAAAAAACTAGTCTCATGGCCTTGCTAGGTAGCCATCCATGGTAGGGGTATATGCTGGCCACCATTTAGTAAATTCTGGCAAGTCAGTTATCCTAACCCGTTTATATGAAGGTTAGAAATATCAACCTGAACACAACCCAAAATTAAAGAGAGTCAGTCAACCCAAACCATAAATTATGAGGTCTAGATTGGCAGATCAGGTTAGAGCTTAGAAATCTCCATCCCTAGATTGAAAGTACAGTTGCACCAAATGAAAATAAAAAATTTAGTAGTGCAGGAGAGTTTCCAGTGCAGAAAAATAAAAAAATGTAGAAATAAAAAAGACTACAACCACAGTTAACAAAAAAAATTTAATAACTCATCATAAGGTTCTGCATTTTAGAAGAAAAATCTACTTCTCAGCCGGTATTTGCATCTAGCAGAACCATTCCTTGGAGTATGAGTAGCAAGCCACATTTGAGTCCGAGTGATCTCGACTCCAAGATTTTGTTGCCTTTGAAAAAGAAGGGAGCAAACATCCTCATTACAAAATTAGTTAAATGGGAAAAATTGAAACTTAAAAGCACAGTGCTTAACAAGTTTTCTGGAACGCTAGCTTGGCCCATTCTAATGGAGGTATGTGGCCTTTTCAATGCTTTTCTTACTTCCTTCCCATGGTTTGTCTTAGCTATTGAAGCTTTCATCGAACACATGTTAACGAACTGCTCCCAATCTTTTTTCTTAACCTTTTTAGGTGGGTTATTTTTTCTCTCAACATCTGTTTGCTATTTATCGTAAAAATCCCTGCGTAGCTTCGACTTCCAATTCCTCCAATGTGCATTTGCCTTTTTTAGCACATATGCTATGTTCTCAATTAGGGCTTCAAACATACTTTGCTTCATAGACAATTAATAGATTAGTCATATGTTGAAAAAAAAAAACTATATAAATGGGTACTCAACTGACAATCTCCCACACATGCTCTGTCATATTTATTGGCACTTGTGATCAGTTATCAATACAGGCTGATATGTTGGACTTGGCAACCTTCCCTATGGCCGAAAATAGCTTAGCTACATTAGGACCAATGGCTTGGCCACAGAAGCTAAATGTAACACAAGGAAGATGACTCGCTACAGATGTCATTTTAAGTTAATAATAGTACATAAATTAGTGAATATTGAAAAAATGAATGTCACTATACATACTCTCATGGGAAGAACATCCCTGTAAATTAGATGTTGGACTTGCCACCTTTGATCTGTCATGCGACATAGTGCATGTAACCACAAGAGTTGCTTTAGAAAATTCATAACATTATAAATATATCGACATGCAAAATTAAGTTGGATTTGATTCATAGGCATTAAAAGATAATATGCAAATGTATATAATATACATTTATATGCTACCACAAATGTTAGTATTAAAAAGCTTGTTATACATGAATTTAAGACTTAGAGCTCCTCGTCATCAACTATAGCATCTTGCAATGTTGCGCTTAAGCTACTTCCATTAATTCTAGCCTCGAAGACTAAGGGATCTTCAAAAGAATCAACGTCCTGATTCAATTTCTTTGGAACATCCAAGATAACATGCCAATCATTTGCTGGCCTACAATGATCTTTACAATAGAACACTTGAGTGCCTTGAGAAGCTAGAATAAAAGGCTCATCATCTTCCTTTGAGTTTCTTTGCAACCTTCTCAAGTTGACATATATCAAGTTAGTAGCTGGATCAACATAGCATCCATGTTTGTCTTCTATACGCACCCAATCACAATAGAATACCACGTGTTTAAAGTCATGGTAATCTAGTTCTAGAATTTGTTTGATAACTCCATTGTAAGCGGCCTCTTCATGCACAAGGTTGGTGTCCCCGGCGCTTGACCTTCATTGATACCCCACTGTTCTTTGTCGTTTTATTAATTTCCGCATCCAAAGTATGAAATACAAATCCATTTATTGTGCATGCATTGTATGAAATGGCTTTAAATGAAGGTCCATCAGCAAGCCTTTTCATAACACTGTTAACTCCGTTTCTAATTCTTGTCTAAGCCAAGGAACATATTCAATTGCTTTTTTTGTTCGCATAGCGCCTCTTCGATTTTGAACAATGGGCCTTAGGCTTTGAATGTATTCATCATATTTCCTGATTAGATTTAAACAACAAGAGTTAGATTGTCGGTCTCAAATTATGCAATGTTTTCATTACGCACAAATGTTAAGATCTTGTAATTTTACTTACCTCTCCCACTCCGCATTCTCAGTATAATGTTTCAACACCCATTTACGAGCTTGCCAGTATTGTGCAAAAGTAATATTGTATACCTTCCCATTTTTATCAATAGGGTAGGCACATTCACCATGCTCATCCATCCATGTCCCATGTCCTTGCTTGTGGCTTCTTTCTATACTATCTGGCATATAATTCATGGCATACAACATGGATTCCTCCATTAAATAACACTCTATAATGCAACACTCTGGATATGTTTGATTCACCACATAACGTTTGTATGTCTTTATTTTCCTGATACAAGTTAGCTAAATTAGATACCAATGCTAATTTGTAATAAATTAGTTAATTAGGAAAGAACTCAAATTAACAAAGATATTATAATTATCGCTCAAAATGATACATCCATCGATATCTAATAGGTCCGCAAAACATCTCCTCCTCTGCCAAGTGCATGTCCAGGTGTATCATTGAAACGAAAAATGATGGAGGGAAGTATTTCTCAAACACACAAAGTGTTACCACAATACGTTTTTGTATCTTTAAGAGTTCTTCACTGTTGATAACCTTTGAGCATAGGACATTAAAGAATATTGATAAGTCTCGAATGGCAGAATGTAATGGCTTATGTGACTCAAAAGCGTGCATAAGCAACACTGGTAATAATTGTTGCAAAAGAATGTGATAATTATGCGACTTAAGATTTTTTAGCTCCTTCTCATCCAAGCTAACATTTTGTCTCCAACATGCACGATATCCGATAGGAACCTTTAAATGATATAATGTTTTACATATCAAATCTTTCTCCAATCGGGATAGAGTGAAAAGAGCATCTGGAAATATCCTCTTGCCATTTTTTTCAATTGGCCACAACTTTTTTTTAATCCCCAGTTCTTGCAAGTCTTCTCGGGCTTTCAGATTATCCTTAGACTTGCCCTTTGTGTTCATAATGGTTGCAAATAGGTTTTCTACCACATTCTTTTCCACGTGCATTACGTCCAAATTGTGGCGAATAAATAAATCCTTCAAAATTAAAAAAATTATGATAATATTTTACTTAACTAAATCAAATTATATTAATTGAAAGAATTTGTTAGAGCGCACCTTCCAATTAGCAACACACATTCACAACTATAGTTATAAAAAAGTAAAATAAAGTGAATACCTGAGATGTTTGTCCAAGCAGGGAGGAGACAAAGGGTTGCAGAGACAAAAGGCAAAATAGAAGATTGCAAACCTAAGGAGGAGAAAAATAAAATTAATAAAAATAGCCATTATTCATGCAACTAAAGACACTATTGGCAAGCAAATTATCATCATAAGCTTAATGCCACAAATTCAGTTTCACTTACTGGAGTATCAAATTGGTTGCCACCACCTTAAATGAAGCTGTAACTATATCTATAGGTGGAGGTCCCACAGATTGAACAAGTTGCAAGAGAACAGAAAAGCAAAGGAACATAGAAATTTCATCTCAGAAACTTCCCAACCAATAGATCCAAGTAAATTTCCACATAACCCTAAACCCAACAATCCCTTACAGAAATCTTAAATTAGATCAAGAGAGAAAAAGACACAAAAAAAAAAAAAAAAAAACCCCCAAAAACTAGAAAAGCAAGATGGATCAAACTTCAGTGAGAGATCATATTCAAATTCAAGACCACCCCAGATAGTCTATGTAGTAATTGACACATGAAATGAATGAAAATTACATCAAAAACCATCTGAGACCCAGAAATCGTGTTTGGAACCACCATATCTACCTACCATGAAGGAAGAAGATCAAAGCATTTATAGCAAAGGAAAAAAGATGATTAATTAGAGCATCTATTGACAATACCAGATCCATCTTTTTATCTCAATTCCCATGCAAGCAAAACAAGAAAAATAAAAAACAAGTCTCAAATGGTTTTGAGAGCATAGAGGTAGGGTTTTTGTGTGTGTGTGTGTGTGTGTGTGGGGGGGGGGGGGGGGGGGGGGGGGGGGGGGGGGGGGGGGGGGGATTGATATAGCGCACCATCAGCCACGGTAGCTACATAATGATAAAAGGAATGAAAGCAACGGAGCCAAGCCATAGGTTGTTGAAATGGAAGAAGAATGATGAAGAGATGAAGGAAGAAGGAATAAAAGGGAATGAATGGACTTGACAGAGCAAAATCTAACCAACTTAAAAATATAAAAAAAAGACTTCAAATTATTAAAAAAATCTTAAACTTGAAAGCAAAATCTACAACTCCAGAGAGCAAAATCAATGAAACTCAACCAACATTCCTCATCACATAAACCAGATCATGAAGATCTTCAAACTTGAAACATCAAGACCTACACATCCAAGCATCGTTTTTTTTTGCTTTAAAGTAAATTTGTATTAAGAGAGGAAAGGGTAGAAACCACACCATCCGCGAGAGGAAAGGGTAGAAACCACACCATCCGCGCCCAACCCCCCCCCTCCCAACAGAAAAACAAGGAAAAACAAAAGGGAGAGGCTTACAAATAAATGCCACCCCAAGAATGCAAAAGAGCAAAAAAAAAAAAAAAAAATTTGAAAATAGAAATAGAGAAGGCTATACAAGGGAAATAGGAAAAAAGAAAACTATAGCACAGACCACAGCAAAGCACAGAACAGAGCAAAGCATAACAAACGGCAGCTAAGAGGAAGCCAAAGAACACAGCTCTAGCACAGAGAACACATAGCGAAATCCAGTACAACCAGCACTACAAGGCAACAAAACCACAACACATCACAGAGAAGAACACAGCAAGGCACGACGCTACACCAACCAAGCACAGCACACTCAAAGAAAGCACAAAAGGAGGAAAGGAAGCAACAGAACCTGCAGCAGGGCAACAGAACCGGCAGTAGGGCCCCAGCACTCCACTACACCGGCACCAAGCTAACCTTCAAAAAGCAAAGCACATCCCAAGAGAGGAAGCCTACCCAGGAGCAAAACCAAACACCCCCAACAACCAGAAATAGAGGACAACTCCTAGAGAAGGCTCAGCAGGACACCACCAAGCACAGAAGCACGGCGCACAACAAAACACAGCATCACATTGCTCCAAATTGCACCTAAGCCACCAAAAAGGGACCACCAAGACCTGCAAACCAGCAGACAGAACTGCAACCAACGAAACACAAAGCACAGAGAAAGGAGGAAAAAATTAAGAAAGATCGAATAACAACACTTCAAAACCTAAAAAATTAACTAGCATTAAAAAAAAAAAACTTTCCAGAAAAATCAAAACTTTCCATAAAAAGACATGAGCTTGAAAGACGAAAACATAAAAAATGCAACAAATACTGCAAAAGAGGGGCAATCAAACCGCATCAGAAATGCATGATATTCAAAACATCATTAAAAAGTCAAAACTTGCTACTCCAAAGATCAAAATCAATGATTCTCAACCAACATTCAAAATCACATCCTCTAGCGGATCATGAAGATTTTCAACTACAAACCTACAACTCCAAGCCTCATTGCAAAACAAGAAAGATCAAACAACAACAAATCAAAACCAAATCAAAGACTGCATTTGAAGGAATCGAACGCACTTGAATGATTAAGATTGACCTGATCTGTACACTCAGATGAAAGAAAACCCAAAAAACAGCCGCCGGGGAGATGAGGACCTAAGTACGCCAGCCATCGGCCGAGCAGAGAGAGGGTCGGAGTTGGAGATGAGCATAGAGGGGAGACGAACCCAAAGGGCTGGAGAGCGAATGAGGTTTCCAAAAAAAAAAAAACCCTAAAGATCGAGCAGCTGTGGTTTATGTAAAGAGAGCAGAGGGCGGGAAGGAAAGAGGGGAGAGGGAGGGGGCGGGAGTGGAATAGGGCGGTTATAATTTTAGGTCTCGTTTTTAGATGAAAACAACCACAAGGAACAGCTGTGGCTTATGAAAATACTTGTGCCTAAAAATACCACCGTCTAAATCAATGGTTTTTCTTGCCATGTTTGTGTCGCTATTAGCCCATTTTGATGTAGTGCTAGTGGCCAATGATGCAGTTGTGGCCATAAGTAGCCCAAGACCCACATGTCCAAATGCTTTGAAGGCCCAACTATGAGATTCAATGATCATTTGCTTCCCTTAATTTTGAGATCATTTAATTTATTTTTATTTTAGATTTTGAGGATATTTGATATGTTTCAAAAATTGTCAAGGGCATTATGACTTAGTTTAGATATTTTGTATTGTGGGGCTTGGATTATTGCCATTCAGTGAGATAAATTGCCAAGGTTGGATAAGGTTGGATTTCTATTGATTTACCTTTGGAAACTATTATGTGGGCTCCTGGCTTATATTTTGCCGAAGTTGTGGCCCAACAGAGGGACATTTGGTATCCAGGTACATGTTTACCACATGGTGGTGGTATGAAGTTCATGATGCTTAAGTAGAAAAGGAGGTGCTTCATCTTTACCCTAGATTCTTTGCTTAAGTAGAAAACGAGGTGCTTCATCTTTACCCTAGATTCTTTCTCCATAAATTTCTCATTAACAAAGAAATATACAAAGCTCTACTAGGGTCTGCCTTTCTATGATCTAATTGATCATCTAATGACCCATATGTGCTTGTGATATGCCGCTAAAAACTAGCCAATCTAATTAATTAATCCCTACCCATCTGCCATAGCACGGGAGACAGCACCATTTTGGATCTTGGATGGCGGGTCATATTATTTGGATCTTGGATAGTGGTGTCCAAGGAATGTTTCAAATACCGCCGAAGTTTGATCCAACTTGATCCCACGATCCAATTTGACTTTGCTCAACTGTTATGTTAAGAATACTAGTACTCAATGGTTGGATTCAAGTCCAACCAGTTGAACTACTGGTTTTGTCCTCTTTTTAATGAAAGAATTGGTTCAAGTCCAACCCATCCCATCCGGTTTGATTTTAGAAACCCTATTTTTATCACTATGTAGTATTGACCGTGTGTGTTTTATGAATCGTTGCCGAACTCACATCATGAAATTCTTCTCTTCAGTTTTGAAATAGAGTTGTATTTCAATTAGACCCTTTTACAGTTTGTCATGGCTGTTTTAATTAAAAATGTAAAATTTTCATTTATTAAAAAAATGAGACAAACATACTCGTCATATAACAGAGTAGAATGGGTAGATTTGTTAAACAGTAAAATTTATATGGGCAAATTTGTTAAAAAAATTCAAGGATTGTCTGATTCATTGAAACCTTTATAGCGTCTGGACAATCTGGAGCACCCAAGCATGATTGTTGGAATAAGTTTGAAATCAAATGGACCCAGTAAAATAAATTTGTAAAATGGAATGAGTCCCGAGTTCGGGTCAATCTAAAAGACCATGAGGGGCCGGCCTTTTGTCAATCAATTAATATATGTAATATATATTATATATGTATGTATGCCCTTTATCCATTATATATCCGTGTGTGGGTGTGTGTACATGCATGAAATTAATTTATTGTAATTATATTAATAGATGTAAATAATTTTCATATAAGTTTGAACTCAATTCCATTTAAGCAAAGATGCTCATTTGAAACAATTACTTACTACAAATTTTAATTTTATCTGAACTAACAGGCTCACCCCCACCAATGAATTCCCAAGTATCCCAATTCCACTCTAAGAAATAAGTCTCTAATTCCTTGCAAACAAACAGGTCCATTTGACAATAAGGTTCAGTTTGACCTCTCTACTTTTCCCCTCTTATTGGCTTAAAACTGATTGGATTCGGTTTTAGCATGTTTGGTTGGACCTTTTACTGTGTCCATTTCAAATGATATTAAGACAATGTCTCTGTTTCATGAAGTTAAAAAAAGTGGCAGAATCCAATCACACAAACTGGTATGAAGCGGATAGATATAGGGCACTACAGTGATATGGACGTCCTCATAAGGAAAGTTCGATTTTCTTCTTTCTTCTTTTTTTCATTTATGGGTCCCACAATCATGATCCAAGCCGTTAGAAATATTCATAAGGTCAAACAAGGCCATGTTTCCAAATTTCAGCCGTTGGATCTTCATATATATTGAGATATTTGCAAAATACTTCATGCCCTTTGATCTACTTTTTTTTACTTTTGTGGGCCCCAAACGTTAGATCTGAACCGTTAGTTCCCTTTGTAAGGTTAATCATTGCTATGCTACCAAATTTTAATACTTGATTCCGCGAGTATCTCAAGGAATTTAAGAAACATCATGGATAGTTGGTTTAAAAACTAATTGGTAGTTGAGTTTTGAAAGGGTCCATTGGCAGTCTTTTTGTTCTTTTTTTTTTTTTTGTATTTTTTGTAAGTTGTGGGACCATAAATCATGATCCAAACCATTGGATGTATTAAGAAGGCTAGGCATGACTATGGATCCAAATTCTAGTTGTTGGATCATCATGGATTGTGAGATATTGGCAAAAAAACCCATATATTTTTATCTATTTTAAAAAAACCCTGGCCCCCAAATGCATGATCCAAACCAGTCATTCTCTTTGTAAAACTAAACACGGTTACGGTGCCCAATCTCTATGCTTGATTCCTTATGCATCTTGAGATATTTATTAAAAACTTTTAGCCATTGTTTTACAAAGATCTATTTCAATCAACTTTTTTGTGTTACCGAACACTCTATTTTTAAAACATCTATTTTAAATGGGGCCATTTGAAACAGATCTTATTTTACTTAGACAAGATTTGCTAAACAGGCCCTAAATCTCAATACAATTCATTTCCATACAAATAAACATTCCCCTTTGATAATGAATCATCTCAAACCCATATCACCTAATTATTTAACCAAAGGTGTAAACCATCAAGCCAAGATAGGGATCCAGGAAAACCATTGATTTAATAATTTTATTATTATTGATGAATAAGTTCTCTAAAACTATTGGTGGGACATGCTACTATCTTTTCCCATGGATAGCGTTTGTCAGGAAAGAAGTCAATATAAGAAGAAGATGATGATGATGATTGACCACCTAATAATGGCGAGGGCACAATTATTTGGTTATCCATGGCCCACCAAAGATATAGAAAAGCCTATTAATTAACTAGAGGACCGAAATGCCCTTTCAAAATTCCAATAGAAACATGGGCATTTGTGTAAATTTAGCCGTTCACTTAATTTAACTCCGTACCCTTCTCTCCTAGAGTAGAGGGCTTCTTAAACCCTAGAAGAAGCGTTCGCCGAGAGCCCTAAAACCTTCTGCTTCACATAACAGGTCACAGGCGGCGATCTCTCAGCTGCGTGCTCTTTCTCTCCTTCTCCCTCTATCATCAGGTTTGAACAATAAACTATAGAAGGTGTTAGGTTTTCAATGCATCATTGTTCGAGAATCAAATTAGGGTTTTGATGGATTTCAAATTCATGTAGACGTAGAGTTTTCTTTTTTAAACTGTATACGGGAAATCTGAGCTTGCCTTTGCTAGTTTGCCCTATAAGTTTGAGGCCAGCTGCTGAAAATCCAAACTATGGGCTTTCATTTGTATTGCCTGAGTCGTGATTTTTATGGATTTTCAGATCCATGATCTCTTTTTTTTTTCTTTTTTTTTTTTTTTCTGTTGTCTCGTTGGTGAATTATTGGGGTTTCTTTGTAATTTCCTGAAAACTCGTTTTTTTTGCTTCCTCATACGAGAGGAGCAACAGAATCCCACTTACGGAATCTCGACGTTTAGTTTTCTTTGAAATTCCGGCGACCCTCTTCTTCTTTCCATTTGTTTTACTTTTTTTTTTTTTTATGTCGATTTATCTATCATTTTTGTTGGCTTTCAGCATTTCTATTCATCGGATTTGATGCTATTTGTGAGAAGAATTGAAGAGAAGAAAGGTTGGAATTTTTTGCGATCATTAGAAGTCCAAAAAAAATGCTGGAATAGTATGAAGATGTGGATTTATAAGGCTTAGGAAAATAATTTCAGTCAACGTGGCACACAAAGTCCCATGATGTCCCTTGGAGACCTGTTTCAATCGAAAGAAATGATTACAATTCAGCAGAAAAAGAATATGTAGAAATAATTGATTTTGATTTAATATATAGGGCGCGGCTGAAACTTTTGAGAATGAGTGCATGGTTCATGAGTTTGGATAGGTTAAGCTACATGTAAAATACGGTTGTTTTGTGATTAACTACTAGGTAAACAAGTGTTACAAGTATTTAGATTTATAGGTTAGCTAATTGGTAGCCGTGGTTCGAAAGATTGTGCCTTTTAGGGAGCTTGGTTAGTTATGGCGTCAGGTTTAAATTGTCCTATCGGTGGCATGTCGGTGGACTCATTGACTAGAAGAAGTACAAGGGGGTGATTGTGGTTTATGTTTTACAAAAACCAATCTCGTCTTGCATTCCTAGTCCTCTGATTTAAGTTGATAACTGTTGCCGTAGCATTGAATTTTATCTTGACCATCAATTCTTAAGTCTTGGATTGGATTATTTGGACTTTATGACCCTACCCATTATTGGTAGATTGCTAATATACACCATTCTCTTGTATTTTGTGGGTTCAATGGGCCCTACAGAAGTGATGTATTTGCCTGACGCGACAAGTTAAAGTTAGCATAGCAGCTGTTGTAGTTGCATTGGTTTATAGAATGTTTGTTATGCTACAAATACCTAAATAATGTGTACTTGTTTGATTGTTCATAATTACTATGAGTTGTGTTAATTTGTAAAAAAGATTATTTGTATTGAAGACAAACTGAAAAAATTGTGTTTCAATATGTTATTTTCCCAATTATAGCGTTTCAATAATGTTCAAAATCTCAAGTCAATCTCCATTTTGTTCTACAATTGTTGGATGATTGCAAGAAATAATGGGTTTAAATATTTAAAGTGTATATTGAACTTTGGTTTTGGTGGTTTCTGTTTGTAGCCTATTGTATATGTTTGTCTGGAAGGAAATGTTCTAGGAACTGTATTGGCATGGGTTCATGGATATCTTATTTTCTGTGGAGATTTGTGCTGATTTCCCTTTGTGAAGAAAGCAATTATTCCTATTAATGTATACTTTACTTCTATTTAAAGTGTATATTGAACTTTGGTTTTCGTGGTTTCTGTTTGTAGCCTTTTGTCAGGAAGGAAATGTTCTAGGAACTGTAATGGTATTAGTTCATGGATATCTTATTTTTTGTGGAGATTTGTGCTGATTCCCCTTGTGAAGAAAGCAATTATTCCTATTAATGTATACTTTGCTTCCAATCTGTGTAAAATAATGGAGCCTCGAGTGAAGGGCAGGGAGCCACTCGCTTGTCTCTTCTCATAGTGCTCCATAAATCAAATATTGCCTTCAAAATTCGGGGAATAGATGCATTGGTTCTATTTCTTGATGTAATGTTAGTGGGGCATATATCAATAAATGGCTCCGAAAATGGTTTTGACAATACTAGTGTGAGTCCTCGTCTGGGTGATTATTCAGAATTGTCACTGATGATATGTCATGGCAGTTTTATGCTCAAACTCAAGGATCCTATTCTGGATCGAGTATCGAGGAATTTATTACGTATGATTAATAAATAAATGATATAAAAATAAGTCAAATCATCCATGAATTAAGTCAATTCAAAAGAAAATGTACAATCTGATATTTGTGCCTTTTCTTTTAAATGTATAACACTTGGAGCCTGTTTGTTTCATGTTTTTGAATATCTTCCATTACCATAAGTGGTTCAAAATGAAGAACCAAAGGTGAGTACCTCCTATAATGGAAATTGAATCAAGGATGGATGAGAAATGAATACCCAGCCACCACCCTAGTAATTCAGTACCTACGGAAGTCAAGGTCCTATCTATATCTCCACTTTACGCCCTTCACCCCTCACCTCATATCTTCCACCCTTCACCTCATATCCTTCACGCCTCACCTATTTAATAATCCTCTGATGGATCTCATTTGACCTTGAATTTCTATGTATTATACGCAAACAAACAGGACCTTAGGGACTTTTTGTTGCAATTTTTGAATTCCCTATGAATTGTAAGAATTACATTACTGAAAGTGGCTAAAATTGAGGAAACAAAGGTGAAGTTCCATGATGGTCATCATATAATGTCACCGTCAATGGAACGCAAATTATGAGGAGATGGAAAATGATTACCTACCATCACCATTCAACAAAAAAAACAACAAAGATTACCCTACCATCGCCCTAGTAATTCAAATCCGAGGAACAACAATGTCCCATCTATATCTCTACTTTATATCCTTCGCTCCTCACCTCTTTAATAATCCTTTATTGGAATCCATTTTACTGTGAATTCCTATGTATTTAATTCCATGCAAACATACGGGCCCTTGGAGGATTATGTATCAATTTCTCGTTACATGCATAGGTTTTGAATGTATTACTCTTATTTTGGCATTCATCACGACAAATTAAGGCATCAACCATTCCTAATCCAGGATATAGGTCACAGAAAGTTTTAAATGACACATTGAATCACTAGTCACTACTCAATGTGTGCAGGGACATTCAATCATTTAAAGCATTTTTACCTCGTTGGAAGACATTGCGTGGTAGGATCACTGACTCCACCCTGGGAATCGAGCTTTGCTTACCCTGTTAGATGGCTTCTATGCTTACTCAAAAGAAGTTTGAAATGATTGAGAGTGAGCATTGGGGTGAAGTCACTTTGAAAATTTCTTTTTTCCCCCTTCTTCAAAGGACACTTTAGAAAATGCAGTGGCAATTGTTAGCTTGAAGGATTTTCATTGCCAAAGAGAATCGTAATTATTTTGAAGAAAAGGGGGGAGGTCTAGAATGTTGTTAAACTTATAATCAGGCCCATTAAAACCTTTGCAGACCCAACAAGGTCAATAAAAATGTATATTTGGTAACTTGTTTTGGTTTAATTTCGTGAAAGCAAATGTGTGGAACATTTGATACTGTTGTCTAAAATCTCATATCTCACTCATTAGGGCTTTGATGACGACTTGTGCATGGTACGTGGAGCACTTTTGGAGGCACTTTTAAGATGAGCCGGTAACACATTTGGGAAGTGCTCATTGTCAAAAAAGGGCAGAGAGAGCCACAAAATTCATGTGTTTTGTTTTTCCTTAGGGCAGCATGTTTGTGTAGTCAATTTCTGCGGAAAAGTGGATGGTTTTCTGCGGAAAACCTACTTTTTATGTGTTTGGTGCGGTAGTTTTCTGCGGAATTTGTTTTTTGCCATGTCATCCTTTTCCTTGCTGACTATGGAAATAGACTTCTGGCGCCCTCTCCCCCTTATATACTTCTTTTCCTACCCATTTCTAAACCCTAGTGCCCCATTCCTCATCTCCTTCATCGACGAGAGCTGAGAAGGAAGCTGCAGGTATGCCTCTCTCTCTCTCTCTCTCTCTCTCTCTCTCTCTCTCTATTTGCCATGCTGCCCTAGCAGCCACACCCTAACCCTCCTCTCTCTTCTCCTTGTTCGCCCCAACCCCCTGCGGCTAGCCACCTCTAGCAGCGCCCACAACCCACCTGCAACCCACCTGGCCACCTCTCCCCCCATCTCTCTTTTCCACCCTGTACATGTAACACGTCCCACCCTCTCTCTCTCTCTCTCCCCTTCTCCACGCTACCTTACCAGCCACACCCCAACCCCCCTCTATTCTCCTCGTTCGCCCCAACCCCCTGCGGCCAGCCACCTCTAGCAGCGCCCACCTGGCCACTCCCCCCCCCGCCCCCCCAATCTCTCTTTTCCACCCTGTACATGGGACACGCCCCACCCTCTCTCTCTCTCTCTCCCCTTCTCCACGCTGCCCTAGCAGCCACACCCCAACCCCCCTCTCTATTCTCCTTGTTCGCCCCACCCTCTCTCGACCCTTCTCCATGCTGCCCTAGCAGCCACAGTCCGGCCACCTCCACCGCCCCACCCCCCAAGCATTTCTTCCTTCTCTGCCTGTTGGGTTTTATGAAATCCTTCCTCTATACGTCTTTCTGTAACTCCAAGCCTGTCACAAATAGATCCATGGCTGAAATACAAGCCTGTCACAAATAGCATCCATAGCTGAAATACAGTCCGGCCCCCTCCTCTACCCCACACTCAAATCTCTCTTTTCCCACCCTGTCCCAGGCTCCCAGCAAAACCCCCCAGAAAGAAATGGCACCCCCTTTGCTGCTGGGCAAAAAAACATGCCTGAAATGTGTAAGGTTTGATACGGAGACTTATCCCAATCTATTCCACAACTCACTTTCAGAAAATTGCTGGCACCCCCTTTGCTGTAGGTAGATGTATATTTAGTTAAAGTTGTGCTAAATTAACTTATCTTCATTACTTGCACAATAATGTAGTGGTTGCTGATAATCACATTAAATTTCAGTAGATATAAACTTCACATGGCAAGTAGTAAACCATCGGCAGATCTTCTCTTTAACATCACGTATTTAGTATGAATTTTACATCTGTTGCCATGTGAATGGTTCTATAAAATCTGTTGCATGTGAATGGATTTATAATATATGTTGCCATTTATTTAACATGAATATATTTCTTAGGAGCAATCCTATTTTGTTGTAACCCATAACAGAGAAATACTGATTTTTCAGATTTGACATACTGTATATATATATATATATTCACATCCTCACTAAAATTTGTAGGAATGGTATCGCAAAATACAAATGATAATTTTGCTCCCCTTCCGAAAAATTTGAAATGGACGCCAATGCAAGATGACACGCTCGTCCAACATGCACAAACAAAAGTGTGAACATGCCCATCTGTATATCTCTTGTGTGTACATGCCCATTAATTCACATACTTTCATGGACCCACATGCCCATTTATTTTGTCCTAAATTTCTTATAATCCATGATTTTATACATAGAAGTGTGAACAAATGAGTAAATAGAAAGTAAATTACAAATGATAAAATACCATTGTAGTTTTGTTTTTTTTCCGCAGAAAATTGCCGCACCAAACAATAAATTCTAGTTTTCCATAAGGAATCCGCAGCCGCACCAAACAACATCAGCACCAATTCATTAAGGAAAAACTTTTTACACCAAACATAATTTTTGACTTCCGCGGAAACACTTTTCCAAAGTATTTGAAACCCATGGATTTTGCTGATGTGGCAATTTCCAATTTCCAGGGAAATTACATTTACACAAACGTGCCCTTACATTGTGTCCTTTTCCTTCTCCTTGTTTGTAGGTTGGGGAGATGGACCCTCAACTTAATGTTTTACTCTTACATATGCAAAAGAAACAAGTGATTGTGTATGTGCTTTACTAACCCTAGCAACACCTGATTTCTTTTTTACTTTCTTCGTCTTGCAGAGAAATTTGTCACCTTATTTTAGTCTTTCCAGTTTCTAAAGAGTAAAGAAGATGGTGCAATACAACTTCAAGAAGATTACTATTGTGCCCACGGGTAAAGACTTCATTGACATTATCCTCTCCCGCACACAGCGTCAGACTCCAACTGTTGTGCACAAGGGCTATGCAATCTCTCGCCTTCGTCAGTTCTACATGCGAAAGGTAAAATACACCCAACAGAACTTCCATGAAAAGCTCTCTGCAATCATCGATGAGTTCCCCCGACTGGATGACATTCACCCCTTCTACGGTGACCTCCTCCATGTTCTTTACAACAAAGACCATTACAAACTTGCTCTGGGCCAGATCAACACTGCAAGAAACATTATAGGGAAGATTTCAAAAGATTATGTTAGGCTGTTGAAGTATGGAGATTCTCTTTATCGGTGCAAGAGTTTAAAAGTCGCAGCACTCGGTCGTATGTGCACAGTTGTAAAACGCATTGGGCCTAGTTTGGCTTACTTAGAGCAGATTAGACAACACATGGCTAGGCTTCCTTCAATTGACCCAAACACTCGAACAATCCTGATTTGTGGTTATCCAAATGTTGGTAAGAGCTCTTTTATCAACAAAATCACCAGGGCTGATGTGGATGTTCAGCCTTATGCCTTCACCACAAAATCTCTCTTTGTGGGTCATACTGATTACAAGTACCTGCGGTACCAAGTGATTGACACACCAGGGATTTTAGACCGACCTTTTGAAGATAGGAATATCATTGAAATGTGTAGCATAACAGCTTTGGCACATCTGAGAGCAGCTGTGCTTTTTTTCTTGGATATCTCAGGGTCTTGTGGCTATAGCATTGCTCAACAGGCAGCGCTTTTCCATAGCATCAAGTCACTGTTTATGAACAAGCCACTGATCATAGTATGCAACAAGATAGATTTGCAGCCACTGGATGGTTTGCCAGAAGAAGACATGAAGTTGGTGGAGGAAATGAAGGCTGAAGCTGCAAAGACTATAATCGGACAAGGTGGTGAACCCGATGAAGACAACGTCCTTTTGACCATGAGCACCTTGACTGATGATGGAGTGATAGCTGTGAAGAATGCAGCTTGTGAAAGGTTGTTGAACCAGAGGGTAGAGCTGAAGATGAAATCCAAGAAGATGATTGATTGCAAGAATAGGTTCCATGTGGCGATCCCAAAGCCACGGGATGGTAAAGAACGGCCCCCTTGCATTCCTCAGGCAGTTTTGGAAGCCAAAGCAAGGAAGAATGAGGAGGAAAAGAGGAAGCTTGAGAAAGATATTGAAAATGAGAATGGTGGGGCTGGTGTATACTCTGCTAGTTTGAGGAAACATTACATCTTGGCAAATGAGGAATGGAAAGAAGACATTATGCCAGAAATTTTAGATGGGCACAATGTGTATGATTTTGTTGATGTAGATATCTTACAGAGGCTTGAAGAACTGGAGCGAGAGGAGGGGCTTCGGCTTCAAGGAGAGGTAGAGGAGGACGATTTTGAGATGGATGACAAGGAATTGACCCCTGAAGAACAAGAAGCTTTGGCAGAGATAAGGAAAAAGAAAACTTTGCTCATTCAGGAACATAGAATCAAGAAGAGCACTGCCGAAAGCCGTCCTACGGTTCCAAGGAAATTTGACAAGGATAAGAAATTCACTTCAGAGAGAATGGGGAGGCAATTGTCTGCATTGGGGTTGGACCCCATGTCAGCTATTAATCGGGCTCGTAGCAGGTCAGTCTCTCGAAGAGGACGAAAAAGGGAGAGGTCAGTGGCTAGTGGGGGTGATAACGGCGATATTATGGATATGGATGTTGACCAGCCCAACAAGAGGATGCGCTCACGGTCACGATTGAGGTCACAGTCACGACCACCTGGTGAAATTGTGGCTGGCGAGGGCTTCAAAAATTCGGCTCAAAAGACCAAGGCATTGAAGCTTGCAAAGAAATCTATGATGGTGAGAAACAAAGATGCTCGACGTGGAGAGGCAGATAGGGTTATTCCTACTCTGAAACCAAAGCATTTGTTCTCTGGAAAGCGTCCAATTGGAAAAACCAGCAGACGTTGATAAGAGCAAGGTATGTATGAGATTGTCCCTGTTTATTCCATCACTTTTGTCATTTTGGGTGTTTTGCTGTTTTGATTGTTGTTTGAGCAGATTAATAGTTATTTTAGATATTCAAACAAACTGTTATTTGGGCTACATCCCGTTGGCACAATGAAAATGATTTTTGTTGCCTCATTTCCATTTGAAGAAAAAAAATTTCAAGCTTACAAACTGGCTGTCTGCATGTTAAAGGCTTTTGACATATTATTTGGAATTTTGGCAGGATAAGCAGCCAAAGGTTTCACTTAGGTGTGAGGACTCTCTACATCTGCTCCAGAACCGTAGAAAATTTTGTGGGTTTTTCAAGTCCTATGCAGCTGTGATTCTCCTGGATGCCATCTAAGAGCAAAACTTCCCTCTTTGCGCACATTTTGCTTGATATTATTACTATGTTTGTTTATTTTATTTTTTGAGTTGTTTTTTAAGCCTCTGTTTTAGACATGCCATGCTTAAATAATATATGGTGAGTACTCTCTACATCTAGAAAATTTTGTAGGTTTTTCAAGTCCTATGCAGCTGTGATTCTTCTGGATGCCATCCAAGAGCGAAACTTCCCACTTGGTGCACATTTTTCTTGATATTACTGTGTTTGGTTGTTTTGTTTTTTGAGAAATTTTTAAACCTCTGTTTTAGACACACCTTGTTTAAATAACATATGGTGTCAGGAGATGCAATTAGTATCCTCTGCTTTTATAATATGGCATTCCTGAATAATATATGTTACTATTTTATTTCTATGGCATCTACTGATCAAAAAAATATTTGTATGGCATCTGTATAAGCTGGCTGCAAATGTGGCAACGTAGCATGCATGCGCCCCAACCATACCATCAAGGTGTGTCCACTGATTTCACTGAAAAAATAAAAATAAAACATAGGCCATACTCCTCAACAGGCGCACCCTTGTTCAAATAATTTGACAGTTAGAATATATTGGCCAGTAAGCGTGCATGCAGTGGCTGTCTGATGAGATACGGGCCTGTTTTGTGGCCATGTGATTTAATTGGCAGGGCTGGTGGGTGAACCGATGCATGCCTTGATATATGCCAGTAAACATCATATATTTGATGTGTTCTGTGTGCAGCCTTTGCTTGTTGCTTGTTATGAATTTTGCAGTCTACCCCGTTAGGGGAATTTTATAGTATCATTACCCCTCCCTTCCTCCCTCCCTTAAAAATGTCTGCTTTAAAATCCAGGCAAAGAATGCTTTGATTCTCTGTTTACCATTTATCTGAATTCCATCAATTTAAGATCTAAATGAGATGAATCTAGGTGAATTGGGATCATCTGAGGCCTTATTTCCATGGTGACCGTAAGTGGACCAATCATAGTCTGCCACGTCAATGTGAGCAGCCCCTGCCCAGGCAGAGGGCAGTAGCCTCGCGTGCACAGCAGGCTACCCACGGTGACGTAGCGGACCATGATAGGTCCACGCATGGTCGCCACGGGGAAAAGCCTCACAGGATCGGTACTCAAATCACTAACCACCAGCTGTTGGACCAGTGCAATCAATTCTCGTTCACATCCGTTGTTCGGTCTCATCACGTATATCTCCTCTAGTTTATGCAGTTTGTTCAGGAAGATTTACTGGCTGATTACTTGGTAATCTTGTTGTTTATTCAGTCCATTGGTGGTAAAGAGTAGGTTCTTTATGTTACCAAGTTTTACCGGATGATTACTTGCTGAATGCTGTTACTCTCCCAAGCAGCACAACTTGAGAAAAATGCATATTTGTTGGGCTTTCATTGTCTCTGGATTCTGGAATTGGGTTTTGCAGAAAACCACTAAACGTCAAGGATCTCACCCCCTTGAAAAAACTGTTATATGATAATAATATGTTTTGGGGTAAAAAATGTCATTGTTGTCATGTTGCCAATTAGGAGCTGTATGATTAAAATCATAACGTGAAATAATTTTAAACTCCACTCATGTAATGGCATGTGTTTGTCTTTTAACTCCAAAAAAACTGTGGCTTGATGACCAAATATTGAATCCATTTCTATGTGAAAGTAGCACTCTGCTTACAGATTGGAGGAGAAAAGGTTGCTGGAGATGATGGTGATGAATGTTAATGGCAGTTGTTATTCCAGTGAGAGCATTTTTTGTATTACTAGAGGTCAACAACTAGTGAGAAGATGTCTGAAATTGAACATGGCAAATTAACATCCTTTTTTATTTGAGAGATTCTCATAGACAAACTTCACCATCACTATGCTTAGTTTGATACTGAAGTACCCTTTACTTTCCATTGGATTAGATATCTGAAAACAAACAGTGGGGAGCTCTTTATCAACCTTTTGATTTCCCCCATCAATTTTGGCTTTGTGCCTCAGGAGCTGGTCCACTCATTGGTGAAAATTCCACCATTTCATTTGTACCATTAAGAAAGTGCTTAAGTAGATGAGAAAATCAAAAGAGTGGAGAAACGAAAACGATTTACATGATCCGATCCATTTATCATCGAAAGACACTCTTCCCACGTAAAAAAGACTTGGGAGAAATCTCCAACCAGAAGGGCTTCTGTGCCCTTGATGAAGTGATTAAAATATGTAATCAGTGTCATAAGCTAGAAGCTTTGCCAAAGGGACACTAACCTCAGTTGGAAATCTATACTGCTGCATTATACTGATTTAATTAGTTGTTGACATTTGGAGGGTACTGAAATCAATCATATTCTATTCAAATTCAAAGAGAAGGGAGTTCTGTGGTTTTACTTGTCCCAACTTGGATTAACTGGTTATGACCCCAACATCTGTCCAAGAGATAATTTTGACTGAAAAAAAATCTCCCCCAACCAATGGGATACAAGAAATAATGTAAGACTCATTTTAGATTTTTTTTTTTTATCCTTTAAGACCTTTACCTGGATCCAATTGAGTTGGATATATGTTGGAATTAATTTAAATGACCTTCAAATATTAATGTGTGCCGGATTTACCTGGTGGGTCGTGTATGTGGTTGAGAATTAAACCTATTAGGTCAAAATACCATAGGAATACCCTCATTAATATATAATAATAATAATAATAATAATAATAATAATAATACAGAGAAAAGTGTAAAAATTATGCGTTAATTATATAAGACTTGCTAGTTTAATTGGTGTTCTAAGTGTTGCGTTTGTGGCAAGGGGTTAAAAAATGAGTTAAAAGTAAGTCATTAAATAT
This sequence comes from Persea americana, assembly GCA_029852735.1. Taxonomy (NCBI): domain Eukaryota; kingdom Viridiplantae; phylum Streptophyta; class Magnoliopsida; order Laurales; family Lauraceae; genus Persea; species Persea americana. The sequence continues at coordinate 53,794,258 of CM056813.1, read as the reverse complement.
TCCTTCTTTAATAAGAAACAATAACCCAATATTTTTCTTGTTAGTTAAATTATAAGCGATGATCCATATATGCTTCCGTCAAATATGGTTAAGTGTGTTTCTAAGGGAAGTTGGAAGTTAAAAACTGCCTTTTACCCTAATGGTAAAAGATGTGAGTTCTTACTTGTCTGTCTTAGATTCGAACCTGGGCAGGCACATTCCATCACCTAAGGGCGGTGCTACCTCACCCAAGGTTTACTCCCTCACCAGAGGGCTTGGGTCCCAGCCCCTAAGCTGGGTGCCAAAAAATACAAGGACAGCCCACTGATTGGGATCCCATTCTCACCGTAACTGTCCAATGTTTAATCCTCAAATCCTCACACTTGCATGTCAGGTGCTCTTCTCTCCCAACATGTGCTATGATTCATGCCTATGTCACAATAGCTAGGAATTGATCCACCATTGCATGGTTGCGTGAGAAATTTGAATAACTTGGCATGTCCCAAAAGACAAAACGGCTCAGTGCGACAGTTAACAGCCCACGGCACGACATAGTACGGCCCGCTTGACACGGCCCATAGTCAAACTTAGTTGGTTTGATTTCTAATCAAGCTTGATTTAGTTCTCTCAAGCCTAGCTTGACTTGGTTCTAGCCAAACATACGGTAAGTTGTCAACTCATACTAGGTTGGTGGCAAGACATCTCCTTTTTCACAAGGTCAACTATTGTCCCATTGCTTAGAGACTTGTGTAGTATTTGTGAGTGTGTACATAAGCAATTACATGAGAAGAAAGAAAAAATGAAAATAAAGCTTATGGGTACCTAAGTTCAACTTGATTCAAGAACCAGATTTATTTAGCATTCAAGCCAAGTTCAAGTTTGGGCCCATGGGAGGCATATGCACGCATATTTCTGGTTCAGGCTTGGGATGATGGGCCCAAAACTACATGAACCATCCTAGACCCTTGTGTTCTAGGGTCCAAGAAGTAGGCCCAAATCTGGAACCAGATATTAAATGGGTCTAAAATAAAGTACTCACTGTTTTTATGGTTCTGACCAGGTAAATGGAAACCAGTTCTAGGTTCCAAGAAGTAGGCCCACTTGCCCTATACTAGGCCAAGTTGATTCGGCATGAGTCAATGTATCAAGTGAATTGGGTGTGCCCTTGGACCTTTATCCTCTCACCAAAGAAGTAGCTCCAATTCCAGATCCAAATATTAAATGGGAGCAAGCCCAACTAAGCCAGAGAGAGAAAAAAAAAGAAGGCGGCGGCTCAAACAACATTATAATAAGTGTGCATAAAGGGATTAAGAGATTCTAAACCTAACTCACATTAAAAAATTCTAAACCTGACTCATCTTAAGTGCGTGCCTTTCAAAAATATGTCAAAGAAAACAACACCCTTACAAATTAAAAACACTCCTGAAGTAGAGGGAGGGCCCAACCGGGTTCGAACCGGTGACCTCTTGATCTGCAGTCAAATGCTCTACCACTGAGCTATGGACCCTCAATTGCTAGAGTTTTGACAATAATTTAATAAAATCTGTATTACAATAATTTAGTAAAATCTGTATTCTTTCACATTAACCAACACAATGTAAGGCATGAAGCCCGAGTTAGGGACCCATTTGAAATTCCTCTACACTATCAAGGACTCATCTGGCAATATGGATACCGGTACACACATACCCAATGGCACATAAGTTATAAATGTGACTGAGCTAAAGCCCAAGCCCAAATCCTTTACTCTAAAATGATAAACAGCAACCATTTGCCTGTCCCAAGCAATCAAGTAAAAATAATAGGCTGGGTGCCACAGTTTGGGGCCTTGGGCCCATTAATTATTCCTCCAGGATTGGGTCGGCTTTATGGGCCTGGAGGATATTAGTGTCTGGTACCGTTTGTCCAGGTTCCGTCCATGAACAACCTCTGTTCTGCTTAAAAAATAACCTGTTCCTTGTTACTACACTTCTAGTTCTATCACTAGGCCAGCTTGATACTTGGATAATTTGTCCATTGAAGTATTGCCATGCGTTACTCTTGGGTAGGGGTGGCCCGGGTGGGGGTGTGGTTTTGGCCTTTTGGAAACTCTAAAATTTAGTTTATGATTTAGAGCTTATTTACATATTAGATAGTTTGATAAGCCTCTAATTGTATTTTCTATTTCTTTTTATAAATAGAGCTTCGGACTCTAAAAGGATAAGCTAAAAAGGGATACTCTTTTTTAGTAGAGCCTTTTCAGTTAAGGTAGGATGAGCTAGACACTGCAAAACTAATAAGAGTGCTGCTACCTACACATTGAAAATCGCTTTGCAGACACGCACTTTTAACTTCCTAAACTACCCCTTGCTTATCGCCGCCCGCGACCGATCCCTCTCCCTGCTTGTTGCCGCCCACCCAACCACCCTCTCCCTCTTTCCTTCTTCCTCTCCTTCTCCCTCCCTCTCCCTCTCCCTCTCCCCCTCCCTTTCTATTTCTCTCTCCCTGCTCGTCCTTGGCGCCGCCCGAGCCACCATCTCCCTCTCCCTCTCCTTCTCTTTATCTCAGCACCCACCTCTGTGAGCAGGTGGCGAGACAGGGAGAAGGAATGGGAGAAGGAATGGGAGAAAGAGAGGGAAAGAGGGAGAGAGAGATGGCGGCGCGTGTGGTGCCGGGGACGAGCAGGGAGAGGGAAATAGAGAGGGAGACGGAGAGAAGAGGGAGGAAGTAGAGAGGGATAGAGAGAGAGGGAGAAGGAGAGAGGGAGAGGGAGGGTGGGCGGCGGCGACGAGCAGGGAGAGGGAAAGAGATAGGGAGGAGGAGAGGGAGAAAGGGAGGAGGAGAGGAAGAGGGAGTGAGGGATAGGGTGGCAAGGGCAGCAGCCGGCGACGAGCGGGGAGAGGGGTCGGTTGCAGGCGGCAGGTGGCGAGGTCGGGCGGAGGGGGCGGCCAGTCAACAGGGAGAGGGAGGGGTAGTTTGGAAATTAAAAAAAAAGAAAAGAAAAAAGAGTGCGTGTGTGCAAAGTGATATTCAGTGTGTAGGTAGCAGCACTCATTAATAATGGTTTTGGACGAACTCATAAACTTTCCAAAATAACATAAATGATGGGATTTATGTTATGACTTTGAAAAAGGTAAGCCCCAATTACTGCAATTCATAAAAGATGAGTCACATGTTTACAATCACAAAATATGGCCCCACTTTGCTAAGAGGTGGACCATGTTTACAATCACAAAAGGTATGGCCACATTATAATTCCCAAGGGCAGCTCTACATTATAATTCCAGTCCCATGTACAACAATCCCTACATGGGTCCTGGTTGTAATTCATTCCGATGGACCCAAGTTATAATTCATGAAGGTGAGCCCTTATTCTAATTGCTGTACAAAATGGTCCCGTGTTCTAATTCTTAAAGGTGGCTCCCATTCGGTAATTTCTATAAAGATAGGCCAACGTCGTAATTCTTAAATATGGGTATCAATGCTCACAATCACTAATGATAAGCCTGTGTTTCAATTCCTAAAAAAGTTAGGCCCCTGATCTTATTCTTAATGTGAGTATATTCTGTAGCCACACAGCGGTCTTTAGGTTTTGAACGTGACAACGCCTTAAAAACAACCTGCTTTTGTGAGCTTTTCATTATAAATGCGATTTAAATTTATTTCTCATTTTGTATATTATTTAGAAATGTTTTCAGGATTTTTTTATGAAAACAAAAATTTATGTATCCAAAACGCGTTCTCTAATTTTTCTTTCCCAAAATGAAAAAGTAATGGACGCCAAACACGTTCAAAGATTCCTTGGAGAAAGGATAGCTAAATATTGCCATCTGATTTGGCTTAATGATGGTGGGTCCCAAACTGGGATTTTATAATTATTTGTCTGTAAATTACAAGAATTTAAAGTATTTAGTGCTGTTTTGTTGCACAAGAAATTATAAGAAAGTAATATTTTTTGGAATATAATATTTTATTTTATAAAGAAAAGAACTTTATGCATTTGGTAATCGAAGAAAAATATGAAAAAAAAGATCACTTTATTTGAAAAAGCTCAATATTTTTTTCTTATAGCACTCACTGTAAAAAAAACTTTCAGAATACAGAAATATTTCAAAATGATGTTTACAAAGTGGTAGGGTAAAAGTAAATAATTTTACCAAATCTTCCATGATGTACATTTTTACATGTATGACAATGTAAAGGAAAGGTAAATGTCACTTCATGGTAAAGGTGATATAAAAGTAAATGTGAGATAAAGTATATGATGAAGTAAAGAATATGATGAATTAAAGTGGGAAGGAGAGAGCGATAAAGTAGTTTCTTTTTGTCTGACTTTACTTTATTACATTTTACCATAGTTTATATAGGAAAGAAAAAATGATTTATGATAAAGCTTATGATAGAAAAGTGGTGGTTGGACTTTACTTTATCGCACTATTTTAAATTTAAATACAGTGAAAGGATAATATGTCACATATAAGTTAGGGCACGTTTGTTTATATGTGTGGTCAAGTAAAATAAATGTCGATAACACAACGTGGTAAAAGATAATGTAAAATAATATAAGATGAAATATGTGGTGAAGTAAAGTAGGAGAAAGAGCGGTAAAATAATTGTCTGTTGTACTGAGTTTACTTTACTACACTTTATATAAGATTATGTGATAAAAAAGATGGCTTATTGAAAAAGTAATTGGCAACTAAACTTTAATTTATCAGGTTACCTTTTCATTTAGACACGGTAAACTTCATATAAATTAAGTATTTAATAAAAAATTATTCTAATAGAAACTTTAGTTACTTTACCATGATCAATAACACTATAACTCTACCCACGGGAACATGAACATGAAAATGTATCTCGACGAGAGTTTTAAGTATTAATTAACTTCCCGATTCCGCGATTACTTCTCTTCTCTATAAACTAAAGGCGGCCTTGCTGCACGACATTCGTGGACCTTTCCATTCACTTCTCTTTTCTCTGTCTCCGTCTGTGTCGTTTTTTTTTTTTTTCTGCTTCGTTTTTCTTTCAAGTCTTCTTGCTCGCGCTCTCATGGCGACGGAGAAGGAGAGAGAGACTCATGTATACATGGCGAAGCTGTCCGAGCAGGCCGAGCGTTACGACGGTACGATTCCGATCCTCATTTCTACTTCTTTTCCTTTTCTCTCCGCGATTTCATTCGCTCGATTGAAAACGTTACACTCTACTTCTGCTTCGCTAACTTTGTTTGTTTCGTCAGGGTTTCGGATGCTTCTGATCTGTTCTTTTTCTGATCCGATGTTTTGATTTGGGGCATGTTACTCTTCTTTGTCTTTGATCATTTCCCCTTTACGGTTTTGATATGCCATTGTTAGATTGATGCTTTTGCCCTAATATGAGTGTTTTGATGCTTTTGGAGGAGTTGTTTTCCTCTGAGTTCGATTTTTGACTTTCTGCGTTTTCTTTTGTTCGTGCTTGTGTGTTTGTTCGTTGATCTGATGATATTCCCAAGGAATGAGGCTTTGATGATCTATTGATGAGAATGCATTTTTGACCGCTTCATGCTGCCTTTTGTTTTTAGATTTGATGATTGATGAAGAGGCAATATTGATTGCTATATGTGGTTCTTTGATCAGATCGCGTTTGACTGCTTCAATCCTCTTTTTTTTTTTTTTTTTGACCAAAATGGCTGTAATGCTACTTACAGTTAATATTCCCTCAGTTTCTGTAATCGATTTGACAAGAACACTAAGCACGGTTGGAAGGCGTCAAGCGTTTCAACCACTTGTTACCATAAAGGGAAAAAAACTGTGATTGTGTGGTTAGTTCCAACTGTCACAAGTCACAGTGGCTGTCTTTCCTTTTTGGGTGTTGGATGTAACTGGTGCATTTATGGCTATGTGGTTTTTTTTTTTTTTTTTTTGTGAGAAGTTCCAACTGTCACCAGTCACAGTGCACTGGTTGTCTTTCCTTTTTTGGTGTTGGATGCAACTGGTGCATTTATGGCTATGTGTTTTTTAGTGAGATGTGTAAGCAGCATTGTATATGAAATTATCCAAATAGTTGTCGTTTGCATATTAAGTATTATCTTTGTGCTGCTGTATATATTGTAAAGTAAATAGAAGAAGAAAATTAGTGTCAGTTTTTTTTTTTTTTTTTTTTTTGTCAATATTTTTGAACCCATTAAGTGTGGACTAAAACATATAGTAGGTTAGTGACTAAAATGTGTTTTTATTGATGAGATTCATAATTTAATTGGTTCTTTGAAATTGATATGAAAGTAAAATAAAGTGCTGTACCTTTCAATAAAGGAAGGATGCAAGAAATAAACCACGATCTCTGTTAAAAGTTTTGGTATGCGTTTGCGTCTTTCACATTAAACAATACAAATTGCATCATTTGAATTCATTTCTGAAATTATCAATATAAAAGGAGTTCAGTTTTTGAGTCATCATCATCCATCTTTATAAACCACAACTCATCTAGTTACAGTGTGCCGAGTGCTACGTTTCTCAAAAGTACAGTTCTTGGTTTACCAGTGCTATTTTGATGGTTTGGAAAGTTTTTGGGTTCGTTTTCAAATATTCTGTTAGAAAGAGTTATTTCTTTTTATAATTTTCCACCATTTTTATAAGTCATTCCTTTGTCCTAATTTTGCTATGTTTGCTACTCCAGAAATGGTGGAATGCATGAAAAAGGTTGCCAAACTTGATTTGGAACTGACAGTAGAGGAGAGAAATCTCCTCTCGGTGGGTTATAAAAATGTTATTGGTGCTCACCGAGCATCATGGCGCATCATGTCATCAATTGAGCAGAAAGAAGAATCGAAGGGGAATGAGCACAATGTTAAATTAATCAAGGGTTATTGCCAGAAGGTAGAGGAAGAGCTATCCAAAATCTGCCATGACATCCTGACTATTATAGACAAGCATCTGATCCCTTCTTCTGGCTCTGGAGAATCAACTGTTTTTTACTACAAGATGTGAGTTTCATAGTTTATAATTCTGTTGGTTTTGTTTTAGAGTTTATTTCTTCGTTTGAATGATAGTTTTGGTTATCCATGCTCAAATGGATGGGGACATCAATATACATCCATAGACATGGGCCAAGTTGATCTTGATTACGAGTAGGAGGAGAACTCACTAGGTTTTCTCTTATGTCTTTTTAGTTCTTTCTCAAAAGGCCTCTCTCTCTCTCTCTCTCACACACACACACACACACATGCGCACGCACAGGCTCTCCTAAGCTCAAGCTTAGAGTAAGGTAAGCTCAAGTATTTGTTGGGGCCCACATGGGGGGGGGGGGGGGGGGAGTGGATTTCAAGGACTCCCTGGGACCCTCTCTGCAAAAAATCAGCCTCAACTGTAAATTCTATCATCTCCATATGGGTCCGAAAAGTTTAATGGTCAAAAGTCCATTCAGATCGGTACACAGTCGATCCAACGGTCCAATAAATTTGGATTTGACCGAAAGTTGGTGGACATGTGCACTTTGTGTGTGTGTGTGTGTGTGTGGGGGGGGGGGGGGGGGGGGGGGGGGGGGGGTTGTTGGTTTGGTTTGGTTTCCATTTGGATGGACCAAGGGTGGGCCCCACAAGCATAAGCTTACGGAATTTTCTTCTAAGCTTGAGCTTAGGAGAGCCTTGCCCATATATATAATATAGGGAAATTCTCAAAAACTCCCCTATCTCAAAAGGGGAGTTTCTGCCCCTATCTAATAGCCAATGACTTGTTAGTATTTTAAGAGATCCACCTCCGTAGGAGGATATTTAGGAGAGATAATTGGATATGTATATCACTGATGAAACGTGTCACACTTTTATTGGCTAAAAGAGGGGCATTTTTTTTTTTTTAGAAAAATGCCCGAGGAGTTTTGTAGCGTAACCCATATATATATATATTCTGAATAGGGCATTCTAATTGAAGGGTCATGCTTCTTGGGCTGGCTGGATCAATTTCTATAAAAGATTTAGTTATGAAAGAAAAATAGATTATTTGTACTGGACTGGCTGGAAATCTCTAAGATGCTTGGGTGTACTTAGCACTCTTACAGCTGAGTGCATTAGGTGCATGCCTAATAATTGGGCCTCCCTCTAGGTGAGGTGGATGACGCCTATGATGAACCTTCGGCAGTTTGACGTGGATAAATAATAAGTAAAGAAGTTAAAAGATATCCTAAGATGCTATGAAGCAGTTTCAAGCGTTTATTATCAAATTTTTGAAGAGCAAGCTTGTAGTTATTTTGTAAAGGAGTCACGGTTAGAGAGGGAGGTTGTCTTGTTTGGATGCAGATAAGAAGTGCTATCAGTATATTACTTGGGCCTCTCACTATTTGTATGGAACCCTTTTAAAAGTTTATGGGATCTGGTAGTAGAAAGAGTGGAGATAAAGTAGTTGGTCTGGAAGTTAAAATACTTATCTTCAAGGGATAGAATCATGTTGATCAAAGTGGCACTTGCAATCTTCAATATACTTCACCATTGTTTAGCTGCCCAATCTCTATCATTGAACACTTTGAAAGGTTTCAATTGAATTCCTATATCCTATGGCCTGGCATGGAAGAGAGAATGAATGTAACCCAATGGAATGGAAGAAGGTCCGGGAGCCTGAGAACAACTTGTCTAAGGAATAAGATCCTTGGGGGCTAGGAATCTAGGTTTATGAGGAAATGGCTATGGACTATGTAGGCAAGGAGATTTTTGGAAGGGCTTATGGAAGGAGGTCCTATACATAGCCTCTTCAGGACTAGGAGGAATATCTCTAAGCTCAATTGTATGTCAGAAGGCACAGTTGCTTTAGGGTTGATGATGGCACATTTGCTTTAGGGTTGATGATGGACCAAGAATTTAGATTTGGTCTGATAAGTGGGTTGGAGATACTCTTTTTGAGATAGGTTTGCAACCCTATAGAGATGAGCTTTAAGAAAGAGACATGTTTGTAGAAGATGTAATGGTGAAAAGGGTCATCGATGTTATTTTGGGGCCACTTTTTAAAGAATCCTTAATAGAAATGGAAAAGATAGAAACTATGGCAGTTCTTTAAATATTGTAACTTGTAAGTGCTCTTTAAGATGTTATGTCTATTTGATGCTCCAAATTATTGTTTGAGATAGATGTAGGGTCATTGATGAGGTTGACTATGCATGTATGCATGGACTAGCACCATAATCTGACCAAGCACGACATGTCCATCCACAATATTTGAATCATTCATCTGGTGCATCTGAACTGCACATCCTATCAGCTTCCTCCATCTTCATAAGGGTCCTCTTGCGTACCATTGGGGACCTAAGAGCCTAATCTGATCTGGACAAGCCATGATTCTAGCATATGGATTACCTGAGCTAATAGAATCATTTTGGAGCTGAAGCTTAATCATGGAGAAAATCTACACCTCTGCTTGCCTTCATGGTATCATGGTTAGTTCCGTCCTCCCAATGACTTAATCGTGGACAGGGGAAGATGATATGAAATGGAAATATCTATAAATCTTTAGTATGGTTTCATGAAAAGTTTAAATGAAAATAAAAAAGCTCCAATTCACATATCCTCTATGAAACGTACAAACAAACACTAGGTGGAGATGGCCACATAACTTAAATCCTTTTTGCTCATGTTGATCAATTGTGATCTTTGAAGTTTCTCTACAGGGTGATGTGTTTGGATGGATTTCATTAATACAAAAGAAAGCAGAAACATGTGCTAATCAATTAGTCGCCGTTAATTTACTAAAAAAAGTCAGCTTTTACTGGAAATGATTGTTAAAAAAATTGACACTATACAGTGAGCAGGTTCCATTGCTCTAGTAAGACAATTATCCTAAAAGATTTATAAAATTGCATAGCAATCTTGACTGCTTTTACCGGAAATGATTGCTGCTAACACTGTACAAAGAGTGGGTCCCATTGCTTGATTATGAAAAATATTTTAAAAGATTATAAAATTGTAAAGTAATCTTAATCTTAAAATTTAAAACATTATAGTTGTGGCCCAACAGAGGGACATTTGGTATCCAGGTACATGTTTACCACATGGTGGTGGTATGAAGTTTATGATGCTTAAGAAGAAAAAGAGGTGCTTCATCTTTACCCTAGATTCTTTCTCCATAAAATTTTCATTAACAAAGAAATATACAAAGCTCTACTAGGGTCTGCCTTTCTGTGATCTAATTGATCATCTAATGACCCATATGTGCTTGTAGATGACAATCACCAATGGGGCTGACTCTTGTTAGATACCTCATCGACGGAACACCCCTCGTATCTGATGGGGCCAGCTGACCCTATCAGCTCATTATATACCCCATTTTTAACATGCCTGTGAGGTCATCAAGCTATAGCAGGTCATGCATGTCCCTCTTTATTGTTTCTGGTTCTAACTGGCAATTGAACAACTGAGATAGGATCTTCATCTAAACATGTTACTACACTTCTCTTGTTTTTTTTTCTCCTATCATATTGTTTATTTAATGCACAGGAAAGGTGACTATTGCCGTTATCTTGCGGAGTTCAAGACTGATCAAGAGAGGAAAGAAGCTGCTGATCAGTCGCTTAAAGGCTATGAGGCAAGTTTTGTGTTGCTCTCAGCACATGTTAAGCAAATTTTTTTATTACCTTTTATTACTTGGCCTCAGATTTTAACCTCGCTAATTGTGTTAGGCTGCTTCCAACATTGCAAATACTGATCTTCCTTCGACTCATCCGATCCGTCTCGGTCTTGCACTCAACTTCTCAGTTTTCTATTATGAAATAATGAACTCTCCTGAGAGGTAATTCCCTTTTGCCCTCTTTTACCTCTGGTGGTGGTGGTGATCTCTACTTTCAGGATATATTTTATCATTTTTTTCTTTTGGCTCCCAAATAATGACCGGGGATGAAATCTCAGGGCCTGTCATTTAGCAAAACAAGCTTTCGATGAGGCAATTGCAGAGTTGGACACATTGAGTGAAGAGTCGTACAAGGATAGTACTCTGATCATGCAGTTGTTGAGGGACAACCTTACTCTTTGGACATCCGATTTACCAGAAGATGGAGGTATCTGAAAAAAAAAACCATTAAAAAGCCAAAAAAATGAACAAAAGCCTGTCTTATGTTTCATCTAATGTTGATAAAACCATAAGCATTAGAAGCATATCTGCAAAAGAAATTTTTTGGTATATATTTGCAAAAGAATTATGTGCTTTTTTGGAAGAAGAAAACATGTTTTTACATGCAAAAGCTGATCTGTCCAAAAAAATAAAAATAAATCTGTTGCTGATATTTCGAACACGAGTTCTTTCAATTTGAGAACTGCTTTTTTTTTTTTTTTTAATTAAAAAAACACTTAAATTCACTTTTCTTTGCTTCTGTAGGTAGTCAGCCTGCATCACCATTTTAATAGGTCTGTCAATGGGGCAGGGTCTGGAATTATGGAAAATCAAGTTTCTAAGACATGAGGGCCCCAACCCCCTTGCTTGGGTACCAAGAAAAAAAATAACCCATGGTCCATTGATAGCCCTTATTGTGAATTCTAAAGCCTCTTTATGTCATTATTGGTAACTTGTTTTTCACCAGTTGATTGCTTTCAGAAGCTTGCTAGACAGAAAAGGTGAAAGAAATGTTCTTCTATTAGAAGAAACCTGTGTTTGGCTGTATCAGTTACTGCTGAACTCTTCCTTTCTCCATTCCTAGTTTCACACTAAAATTTGCAGCGTATTTTTTGTTCATTTGCATCTAAAATCATCTTTCAAGAAACACAACCTCTTCTGTTGCTTGGAACTTATCGGACCATCATTTTCTTTGTTATTGTGTAGTCATTGTTTTCCACAAACTCTTTGAGTTTCTTGTGGATTCCGTCCATTCCATTTTCGCTTTTTCCAAAACCCCCTAATCACATTTGAAGCTTGTCATTTAAGTCAGAAGTTTTTGGCTATTCCAAGGTATTTCCTCCCAAGGACAGTCATGTGAAACTAGCCCCATTCATGTGATTTTAATGCCATCACAATATGGGAATTTTGGCTGTTTTTAGTTCTGGGTTTCCCATGCATTTTTTTTTCTCGCAATTCACAATCAAATTGTTTTGCTCATTGTCAAGGTTTTACCAAATTGGGCCTGTTTGTTTGCATGGGTATTGAATACGTGGGAATTCATGGTCACATAGGCTCTAACAAGGATTATTGAAGAGGTCAGAGGTGAAGGATATAAGATGGAGGGGTAGATGCAACCTTCACTTTCCTAGGATTTGAATCACTAGGGTGATGGCTGGGTATTCCTTTCCCATCTCCCCTTGATTCATTTTCTATTAGAGAGGAGGTTATTTGATGGTCACTTCTAGAAATTCACTATTGTTTCTTCAATGCTAACCACTTTTAGAGATAGAAGTCTTACAATTCCTTTGTATTCAATTACATGAAACAAACGGGCCCTATGCAAATGGATATATGTGCTGAAAGGCAATAATAAATGCTACCTTTTCAGGTGAAGATGGTTTCAAGGCTGATGAAATCAAACCTGCTGAACCTGAGGTAATTCACTTTATAATGAAATCCCTCTGTTTACCTTGTTTTCTCACTTTACATCTTCCCTGATCGAAGAAACTCAACTAAACTTGCAGCCTTGACAGCAATACAAGGGTTCCCCATTTATTAAGAGTGTCAGTGTCAGAATTCTGGAATAGGTTTTCGAATTGGATGTGATGGAAGCTGGTAAGTTTGGTTTAGTTTGTTTGCCTCTTTCTTTCCACTTTTCACTTTTCAATCTTGTTGCTCTTTTTTTGGGGGGGCATGTTGAAGATTAAAGCAATGCTCAAAAGTAGCACTGGATAGGGTCTGGGGGAGATGGGATTTGGTGTCCAGAATTTTTTTAGTACTCTCTTTTCCCGTCTTCTCCCCCTTCTTTACTTTGTTTTTTGACCCTTATTATTGCTGTTGTTTGTTAGCTTCATCCTTTTATGTTGGGTTCTTTGGCCATGCTATGGATATCTGTTGTTATGAATTTAACCTTTTTGTTGTGCACATTTTCTTGTCATCATTGGATGGAAAGGGTCTTGAGTTTTTTGTTCAGTGAATTCTAGGGATCAACCTTGTTACTCTTATGCTTGCAACTCCTCTGGCTGCAAAACAATGAGCTGACACAGTTATAAGAGGACTTTTTTTTTTTTTTTTTCCTCAAGCAACTGCGAAGCCATGGAGGGTCCTGATTCAAAAAGAGATCTAGGAGTTGGATATGGGTAGTTTTTTTTGTCTTCTGTCCTTTTGCCCCTCCTTATCTTCCTTTTATTCTTTTAAAGAAAGAAGAATTTAGAAAGTAACAGGGGCATTCTTTGCTTTTGCTTTTGCTTTCAACCAAAAGATTTAAAAGGAAGACTTAATTTCCTATTCCTTTTCCACCGGAGTTTGAGTTTTTTTTTCCCCCTTTTCTATAGCATTCTCCATATGGTCAAAGTGACATCCCAGATCCCACATCTACTACTCGTCTCAAGTGCAAGAGTATTTTCTCATGCTATTGGGTGGGCCCACTAAAGAAAAGTAAAAACGACCTGAAATTGCTGACCCTCTCGGAACCCACTTAATAAAAATATAAACCTCATAAAAAAGAACCTATTTCTCCTGGAAAAATTTAATTTACAGTGATATGGGCACAGTTTAAGATTGATTTATATAAAAAGAATTTAATTTTTTATAATATTTTATTTGAGTATTTTAAAAGTTGTCAATACGAAGATGGGTCATTTAACTGGAAGCCAATGAGGACTATTCACTCCATCACAACGCCAAATTTTTGATAAGTGAGCTTGCTTTCTCGGAATTCTAATATGATTCTTTGTTCTCTCTCCCATGAAAAAACTGCCTCTTTTTCTCTGAGAAATTTCACTCCAGTATGATATAAGTGCACTGGTAGATTGATCTATACATAAAACTATGGACCATTAAAGAAAAAATCTTATGTAGACTGTAAAAAAAAGGGGCTTTTTTTTTTTTCTTTTCTGAATGATTTGGTTTTTTCATTAGTGGTTCCAGTGACATTATCGGTCAAGAACCCTGGAAAGAAAGTTCTGGTTCCACCACTGTTAATTTGGTTTGCACAGAGGGATGTTGCAGTCTGGCCTGTTGGACTTACCTGGTGTTAAAGAATCATTGTATTTTTTCTTTCTTTCCGAATTTCAATCCAATGGCAAGTAACCATTGGATGAGTGTCTAATTGGGGCTTGGGGGTGATTTGCAGAGGTAGGTTGCTCGCAATTTTGGCCCTAAGGGTGCATACAGATCTCACGTTCATTTCTACATGTATATAGATGCCCTGAGAAAATCTTCTGCATGGTGTCCCCATAAAATGGAACACATGACAGTCTCTGGAAGACGGTGGGAGATTGGATCCAGGGAAATGTAGAAAAGTCAGGTAGAATTTATCAACTTTTCTATAGAAGGTCATGAAATCGACACTGGATAAAAGGTATTTTAAACATCCATTTTATAGTCTTAGATGTCCACATCTGAAACGTTAAAAGGACAATTTTTAAGTGGATTGGTGGAGGATCTGCATCCACACTCTGGACTTTTTTTTTTGGGTTTGGAATCTGGATTTCTTTTTACTTATTATGGGAGTATTTTCCAGAATGAATGCCATGAGAAGGAACATATGGAAACTATTTTAAGTCATTCTTTAATTGGAAAACCTCTTCAACAAAATAAAATATACGTTGGGATCTCATAGCCTGAACCATCCATCTCTCTATGTATCTATAAGAGCAAGGCATATAGGCATATAGACCTGATGGAATCAAGATGTGCCACGCCTTAAAATTTGAATGAAACGATGCTTTTCCTACCAAAATGATGTAATTAAGCTGGGACCCACCCATTTTATGACAAATTTGGTGGACCTTTTTGTAAAATGAAGAAATCCTACCCATTAGTAAATAGTATAGGTGGACTGCACCATCCATGAATGGAAATGCAGAAGGTTGGTCAGAGAAAATACAATCATGGCAATCAAGGCAGAAGGCATGCATCTTACCATTAATTAACATTTGAAACGCTCATTATGTACATGGTGAATAGAGTGCATATGGGCTGGGTCGTACAGGTTGAAGCTTGTCCGATCCCAGCCTTTTACTTAGTAGACCTTATACTGAGGCCCGGATCTAGCCCATGGGCCTAAAAGTCAGGTCCATGCTAACCATCTATAAATATAAGGCTCTTGTGTAAAAAGGTTATGCCAAGTACAAGCATAAATCGATCCAAGCTTACACATTTAACCATCAACCTGGAACATTATGCCACGTCTAGCCCACAGGCATAAAATTTAGGAGGCCGGATCCTATGAGGATTTTTCCCATTGTGACCTTAAGTGGACTAATTACACGGGCAACATGTTATGCAAGGGGCAGCTTGTTATACATCCGGATAGAGGCTGCCCACGGTGACGTGACGGACCGTGATTAGTCCACTCATGATCATTGTAGGGGAAATTCTCATATGATCCCAATTTTAAAATGGAGCCTAAATTTAGTGCAAGGCAATTAGTCAAGCTTGATTTGGCTTGGCCCACAAGCACCACAAACAGTGAGTAGTGTCATCAGAGGATTCGGTAGGGCCATTAATCATTAGACCAAGATATTTCGCAACGATATTAGTTTGGCTGGGCCTATTGGATTTGGGGTGCAGGTAAGTAAGTTTCTGGTTCTGTTTAGAAAAGGACACACGCTAAGGCTTGTGTGGTATACTGGAAATAAGATGGCTTTGGATGAATTGGATCTACCCATCTGGTAACAAATTAGTCCGTCCGTGCCATTAGAGATAGAAATGGAATGAGGACGGCAAGAATTGCACGCAAATATGATGTACTTTTATGCAGCGTGGTGTATCGAGAGAGCAATTATATCAATTTAGTTTGTCAATGATTAAATTTTGAAATAACTTTTGATTTTTTAAAATTTACACATAACATTTATATTTTGTTTCATTTAATATGTGAACGTTGCCAGATATCGTTTTGCTAATTCTGCTAGTTGAGAATAATTATGGTAGAATGTTACCAAACAAGTTTATCATAACTTTCTCTAAGGATAAAGCATGTTTATCTGATCTTCCTGTTTATTATATGTCACTCGTTAAAATGCTGAAGTTAGTGATTTAGAGGTTGGATCATATTCGAAAGAACCTCCTATGGGAGGGGAGCAATGAAAGAAAGAAGTTACACTTAATGAAATGGAGCGAGTTGATCAATTCAAATATGGGGGCTTTGGCCTTGGTAGTTGGATAATAAGAACTGCGGTTTTTGGCAAAATAGTAGTGGAGATTTGGGGAGGAAATGTGGCTCTTTAGTAAAGGTTAATTACTATTAAATATTAAAAGCGTAAGTGGGGGCGGTGGCTTAAGCTTAGTCCTAGCTATACCGTAGATCCAACATTTGGAGGGCTATTGTTTCAGTCGGGGGATGAGTCTAATGTGAGCTAGTGGGGAGGCTTTCTGCAATGGGTTGAGCTTTGTCATGGGGTATGATATGAGGGTGGCCGGATGATTGGGTTGGGGTGGTACCCTTGTGTGCGGTTTCCTAGTCCTTTTAGAATTGCGGTAGATAAGGAGTCTTTCATTAGTGATTGTTTTGAGGCGGTGATGGTTGTACAGTGTGGGATGTCAGGAGTTATCGAGCCTTCTTACCTACGTGTTTTATAAGTATTCGACCCTAATCGCCCTCAAACGCGGAGCGTGACCAGAGCTATAAGTCTAATGACCCACCATTGCATGACTCACCATGAAGATGAGGATGACCGTATCAGGCAATTTCCTGATGATATCCTTCATCACATCCTTCACTTCATTCCATTCAAGAACGCAGTAGGTACGTATCAGCACTCTATCAAATAGATGGAAGGAGCTCTGGAAACTGTGTGGGCTCACACCACTTGTATAGACTTTGGAAGGGAATTGCAAGCGGCAAAGCCCGTCCTGGCGTCCTCCACTATCACTTACCATAAACCGATTTTTAATGCTCCACAACGGCAATACCATTGATAGTTTTCGGCTCTATTTCCCCAGGCAGAAGCAGTTCCACTGCGACATTAATAAATGGATCGAGTTTGCACTAGACAAGGGAGTTAAATGGCTTGATCTTTATAATGCCGGCCAATAGTGAAGCAGATGAAATGTACAAAAGCAAAAGTATTTCGCCAGATTTTCAATATACACTGCCCTCTCGTCTCTTCTCTTGTGATACCCTGACCATTTTGACATTGTTTGGCTGCAATTTAAACCTTCCATCCACCGGTTGTGTGGGCTCAGCTCTCTCAAGGTTTTGGGTCTTAGCAGGTAGGTATAACACCCCCACCCTTAATCCTATATTAATTATAATTAATTGCTTGTTAGTTAATTAAGTGTGTTTAGAGTTTTAACAAGTTGGGTTTGAAGTGTGGATCACGTGTTCGAAGTCTCGCGCGATTCTGAGTGCATATGGGCAGAGTAGACGATTGGTTTGCAATTTCGAAAAGTTTTTAGGGTTTTTTTTTTTTAGATTATGAGTTTTGTGAGTTTGGGCATCGGGCAGGTCTTGACATTTAATGAACTTTAGCATTCTGTCGCATTTCGATTCAATGCATCGAATGGGCCCAAATGACCGCTTTAGTGGACCGAAGGACTAAACTGTAATTCTCACAATTTCCTAACCTAATGTAACCCATGACTCATCTCTTCATTCCGCTCTTTCATTTCATTCTTTCATTCCCCCATTCTCTCATCTCCTCTCACTCCCTCCTCACCTTTCCGGTCACCGGAGCTTCGTTCCACGCTGGCAGACACTCCCATCTTCTTCCTCAAGCTTCAAGGACCTCACCCATTTCTCTTTTGGAACCCCTCATTCAACACCCACTTCAATGTAAGTTTCCAAAGTTACTAGGTTTAGGTCTCCTTATTCTTTTGCTTAGAAATGGATAAGAAAGACTCACCCTAACCCATTGCATTCATATTGTAGATTGGTTTTTGGTTGAGAATTGTTTCTCCAAGTTTGAGCTCATTTTGGAAACTTTTCCAAAATTTCTTTACGTTAGAAGCTCTCCATCTTAAAGCAAGTTAATATAAATATGTTTAAGCTTTGATATGTTTGTCTTTCTTGATTTAAGGATTGATTATGGTTTAGATGTTCCTATGCGCATTTGATGTTTAAGTACATGGATAGATTGATGGGAATTTTGGGATTAGAATAGAAGGGTTTTACCCTCATATTGATTGCGTTTCGGGTCAGGGACTTGGAATGGGTTTTCACCCCATTTTCATTGCAGTTACAGAACTACGTTTTGTTTCCATAGTGTACCTGGTCGACCTGCTATACGGAGTCAGGTTCTGGAAAACCAGACGAAATGCATTGTTCGCCATTTTCACTTACAACCTCGGGTCAACTAATTGAACTGTGGGCACCTTTTGGGAAGGGCCTTTCTAAACTTAGTTTGGATAGACTTAGGTGGGACTTTGACTACCTTTTTTGGACTCATCTGACTATGTGTAAGGATGTTTTGAGTCTATGTTCCTCACGGTTATTCCGGTTGCTTCGAAATTCAACCCATCTCAATCGTGAATGGTGTGGGGCAACGTGATACCCTCCTTTGTATCTATGAACGAAGATGATTTGTTCGGGTATCACGAACCCTAATTCCTTTATTTGACTGAGTCGGATGTACGATGCTTCGGGAATAACATTGTACATATGATTGGATCGCGTATCACTTCTGATTCCTAATTGTACCGTTTGGTACTTGTCTACATGCAATGCTCATGTATATTTAGCTTTGTTTACTTTATTTTGCTTTTGGATCATATGAAGAACCTAGATGATGGGCTAGGATCCCTTTTGATGTTCCATTTGTTCCGATGTTTGACTGAGGTGTTGAGGCAATACGGCTTTGATTGTAAAAGCTTGATGATGACTACTTATGGGAATTGATGTTTTGAAGTAAGGTTACTCGTTTTGATCTTGACTTGATGATGTAAAAGTAGTCTCTCTTATGTTATTGAATCTTGTTCACGCAAGAAAGCCTGGCCCTTCACTGATGTATGATTAGGACTCTTTGTGTCAGGCACCACTCAGCTATTAACGTTCGACACAGCTGGGGCACCACTGTGTTAGGGCTTTGATTTTGAGCGACTACAGATCGTGATTTCCGTGATGGATGTACACCTTCGGATACCCCTTGAATTTATGGTCTTGATCATTAATGGTTATTGATCCTCTTGCTTGTTTGCCGGTTTATTATCCATGCCTTGTTTGCCGGGTTTTTATCCCGTGCCTAGTATATCTCTACCACAACTCAATGAGAGGGGGGGGGGGGGGGGGGGTGGGGGGGGCAATGACACTATCCCATGGTGATTAGCTTATGTGGACCGCCTATTTTGATAGATGTTTATATTAAATTATTTTGATTCAAATGTTACGCATTCCCTATGATCTTGTCTGTCGTTTACTATAATTCATACTGTATATCTATTGATGTTATATATATATATATATATAGCTTGCCAACTGTTGTGTCTGATGATGCTACTCTTGATGCATATATACCTAGCCCTTCTATCCCGAAGAAGAGACGACGAAGGAAGTTCATTTGGATCAGCCTGGTGACCTCTTAGACTATTGTACGAACAGTGTTGTTTAGCCGTATCGACCTCGTACTTGGGAGCCTTCACATTTATACCTGGCAAGATTCATCTTTTGCTTATTTTGTCTTTTGATTAGGCTCGAGTTTTTAGTGTGGCATTTTATTGTAAATAATACTTTTGATTAAACTATTTCAAACTTGAATTCTAATTAATATATATTTCAGTAATTGCTCCTAACTATATATCTTGAGATATCACTTGTATTTATGAAGCTTCCGCTATTGTTTTATGTATTCTGGTAAATGTCTGCACCTCACAGCGGTTTCGATCCATATGGGAAACGATTGGGGCCACAAGAAGTTAAATTATGTTGGAAAATTTTAATTGACCCTAATCTCACTCATAATCCCCTTTCTTAGAAATGGGGGCATGACAACAGGGTTCGTATCATCCATTGCACGCTTGAGATGATGCTTCTAAAGTGTCCAATGCGTGAGGAAGTGACTCTGATGGGGTGTTATGGTTTGCAGTCGTTTGGGACTGCTAAAGCTCATGGTTTGAAGATCAAAACCTTACGCAAATTGGATGTTATGGCTGCAACAATGCAGGATTGCTTGTCTCAAAACTTGCTTATATCCAAATGCTCACCATGTGTCATTTCTTGAAAATGTAAGTCTTTTTTAACTCCATGATGCACCAGTAGTTCCCATTTGGATGTATGCAAATCATGGCATCAATGGGAAATTATTTTACATTCACATGACATTCATCAACATCAATCCACCGTTAGGTTGTGATCCAATAAAAAAAGCACTCATAAAATCACATTGTGAGATCCAATAAAAAAGGCACTCATAAGATCACATTGAGGGCCACGTGCAAATTGGAGTCATGCTTTTTTAAGAAAGGCAGATATTTTCAAACAATCTTATATATAAATCTAAATCAATCATCAAAAGCAAAACATCGAATTATATTCGAGATCAAACTGACCGTATTCATCCAACCCAACCCAAAGACTATACAAAATCACTAACTTCATTATTATGACCCACCAACCTAACCTGAACTTCTATGTTACATTGGTAATATTGTTGACATTTTCAATCCTATTAATAAATGGGCAAGGCTTGGGTTGGTAAAGAGATTTGGAATAACCAAAATAAAACCTGACTTGGGTTGGAATCTATAAATATGAATATACGCTTTAATAAAAGGGTAAGGCTTACGTTAGTAAAAAGATATGGAATAACCTAAATGAAACCCTGACTTGGGTTGGAAACTAAAAACTTGAACATACACTCTCCAACTGACTTGCTATAGAATTCAATATATTATAGATGCATGCATGTTTCAGAAAGGCATCAATTTATTTGGTGTTATTTTCACTGATTTTCAATATATCATATTACTAATAATTTATTATAAATTCAAAGTGCTTTCCCATCCAGCTTTTGATCAATATATATAAACTCAAAGGTACAAGACTTGGAGTAAAAGTAAAAAAGTAAACCAGATATAGAAAAGTAATGTTTGATAAAACATTGTAAAAATATCTTAATACGCATGGATATACTCAGCGATTGATATACTCAATTAGTACAGATGCAACTTGTATATTTATCAGGGCCCAAGTTTGAAGATATTTGCAGATTTTAATGGGTGTAAATATGATAGAGTTTGAAAATATGTGCAGATAACAGTTGGCCGATAAATATTTACAGTAATATGGAATATGATGCAGTAACTTGAATTTGAAAAAACATTGAATTTGAATTTTTTAGATTAAGAGTTTGAAAATAATCTACATTAATAGGGATGTAAACAGGTCATTGTTTGGGACAAACCAAGAGGGGTCCACTGGCAACTTCCCTTGGGCTGGGTCCTTCTATTAATATTAATATAGAACGCAGTAACTAAATACAAAGGAAAAAGATAAAATAGCAAGTGCATAATTTAGTTTGATAGGTTATAACATTTTCACCATGATGCCATGCTGCATACACTATTAGATTGTATTTAATTAACCATAGAAAGTTTATAAAATGAGTATTGTATGACCAACTTCAGCCCATAATGAAGGTGTCATAAATTTATTATGATTAGACAAAATCACATTTATGCATGATTTATAAATGACAGCACAACACTATATCACATTCGTCTTTTCTTTTTTAATATAGTCATAAATGCATCTTGAAAGACTTTAGAAGTGGTGAGATAATAAAAAGTAAAAAATTATTAGAGAATTATTTAGATAATGGAAGAAAACTAAAAATTAAGGTTATATGTTTAGATACATGTTATACTTTCTTTTTTTCAATTCGCATACCTATTGGATGTTCTTTTATATGATATTAAAATTTGTGAGGTTATAGTATTCTTTTGAATTTGCTTGTATAAATATTGACTGTAACTGTTTCCTTATTTCTATTTATCAAAATATTATTATATTCAACTTTATTGTTTACTTGGTAATTGAGATATTATGAGTGCTTTCCTTTTGTTTTGAAATAAGTTATGATGAAATTTATTGATAATGTTACTTCTATACTTTTAATGATAGGTTGATAACACTATTAAAATTCGTCTTTCTCAAATTCATAAATACATACTTGAAGTTTTTTTTTTTTTTTTTTTTTTTTTGTAATGAAACAATAAATAAGATTTCTAACTCATTAATTTAAAAGAATATGTGACAACTAAAGAAATATTATATTTGTAGTGGAAGAGTGAAAAATAAAATAGAGAACTCAAAATCTAATGAGATAATTAAAATAAATAAGGAGCTAGAAGGAGATGATAGAACAAAGAATACGACCTTGGAAAACACCCTATGAGGTCCTCGGAGCGCGGTTTGACCATCTTCGAAGTGCGGTTCGAAGATGCTTAGAGCCTGCATCCAAATATGAAGCGAACGGTGTAGAATTTTAGTTTATATGCATTTTTTTTTCTGTAAGCTTAACATTTATCTTTTAAATGATAAAACTTCTTTTAGTTTTTAATTATTGTCTATTTTATGTGATCAAATTGCAAAGTTAGTTTTTTTTCTCCATTTTTTATACCAGAATGTATGGATAAGATATATTTGTGCCCATTAGTTAATTGTTTATAAACCCATAACTACTATGCCATATAGGTGCTCCGGAGGCGCTTTGGACATATAATTATTTTAAAATTTAGTGTTTCAGCTCTCCCGCCCCCACTCCCGCTCTGCGCTCCGGTCACTTAGGGTTTTTCTAGTTTTTGGAAGATAACCCACCCATGAGCTGAAGTTTTGCCAGTCCTAAAACTCAAGCTTAGACCAAGCCCATTTGCATAATTTGTTTACGGTTTTTGTTAAATACGTCGGCCGGTTGGGCCTTTAAGCACATATAGGCAGGCTCAATCCATCCAATAGTTGAATAAAAAAATTAGGCCAGTGTACAGTACAGTCCAGTCCAGGGGCCTAAACAGAGCCCAAACTCAACCCAATGTTGGCAGGTAAGCAAGTTCATATTCTGGGTTAGGCCAGGTCGAACTAGGGCTGTTGCATTTAGTTAAAGGCCTGATTCAGGTCCTAATGTACAAGATGGGTCTCAAGTCTGGCCCCAAGCCCAATCCATTTTTAAAATATATAGCCCTCTGCTCTAAATACTTTAGGCCACTTCCTTTAATCCCTGGTCCAAGCCGGTTTCAATAGAAGCTAGAAACTTAGGTCCATTTCAAGCAGGGTTGCAAACGGAACGATACTGGATTGGAACCATACTGGACTAAGATCCGGACCCGTTTCTAAATAATGGTTTCAGTTCCGGATCTGATTTTGACTCAAAACCTGTTTTATTGGTTCTAGACCCGGTTTCGATAGAAAACCCCGGATCCAGAACCGGATCCACCTAGAGAATTAGATCTAGTTTTAAAATTGGTTCTAACTCCTCTTCGATTTTTTTTATTTTTTCCTTAAAATAAGTATATCTTTTAACTTATAACAATGCATAAAGTCTATTACCTCCAACATTATACATAAAAATGTCTAAAAAAAGTTTATTTTTAAGTATAATTTGCAATATCAAAAACTTATACGCCGGGTCCTGGGTCCACGGGTTGGAACCTACAAGGACCCGAAAGTAGACTTGTTTATCAATCGGAACCTAAATTAAGTTCTAGGCCGGGATTCATTTACGAATGGGAACCTAAAATAGGTTCTAGACCCGAGTCTTTTAAGATCGGAACTTCTGGGTAATTGGAGAATCGGAAACCAGTTTGTAACCCTAATATCAAGCGCAGACCTTGAAAAAATAGCCCAAAACCAGCCCAATGTGGATTTTGCTAGGGCTAGGGTGGAAAGCCGATCAGTTTGAGTAAAGGTGGGTTGGCTGACCAAGGGCCTCGGCTCTCTACCGTCAAACTCCATATTAACCCATTTTGCGATGGGTCATACACACCAACTAGTACAGGATGCAGGACAGCCCGACCTGACCTGCACAACTTGCATCCAATGTGGGTCAATCTGTTTATAGGCCAACCAATTTCTATAAGCTACAGTAAGCCCAATCCTTTTACAATAAGGGTATTATTGAGTTTGGTTGACGGTCTACTCTAAAGAAAGAAAGAAGAAAAAAAAAAAAAAAAAAAACCAAAAAGGTTGACTAATTCCACATAAATAAGCTGTTCTGAGTCCCAATGGAGGTTGACCTTAACCCGACCCCTCAACACAAAACTTACGTATTCACCCTAACCCCTCGACATATGCCCACAACTTCAGTAGGTGGGCCTTGTTGGGGATTTGACAGTTAATAAACACTATTTAAAGAGAAGCATCTACATAGCCAATTTCAAAGTTAATAAACTCAATTTAGTTTTATTCCTTCATTTTGTGAAGCAACGAAGCCCACATTGTACTCTTTAGGCTATATAATTGTAGTGGGGATTTCTCACTTTCTTGGAGTCTCTCAATGGGGTTTTATTAACTTTCTTGGGGTTTTTCTCCTAAATTGGAATTCTAGTCATTTATGGTGATATTGATATTGTACTCTTTCGTTTCAATTTAGTTTCTTGGAATGCAATCTTAGGTTTTTTTTTTATTTTGTGGGCTTCTTCTAGGTTTCAATAAGGTTACATCTTGTTTTTGGATTATGAAAAGTAAATTTACTGTTTTATTTGACTGCTGCATTCCACTGAAGATGAGTCCCTGTAAAATTATGATTTTCAGTCTCTTTGCTGCATTTCTATTTAGCCACCTCTTTGCGTTTATTTCAGAGATCATCTTCTTGTTCTTAAGCTGCCCAATATTGAGTATATATAGAAACTGTCTTTAAAAAAGGTTTAGTAAGTAATTGCGGATTTATTTGGTTCTGCCTTTGATCTCTTGATCATGGGATGCGAGTTTGTCCTTGCCCTTTCATCACTTGCTCAGATGGTGAGAGAGTTACAATTCCTCTAGTCTAGTTTATTGGGACTGTTGACACAGGCCATTTATTAGTGTTGTGTTTCTTCATATGCATTTCTATGCTATGCTCGTGTTGCTCAAGATGCAGCCTTGATATTAAAAAATAAAAAGAAAAGAGCAACTACAAATTCCATCTATAAAAGCTTGGTTGAAACAAGTCTGAAGTAGACCTGACCAATCCAAAACTAAGATATGTAAGAAAGCCCATCTTGTGGCAGAACTATGCCAAGGAACAACTTTGCAGCGAAAATCAAATTATCAATTAGATTTGTCATAGATTTCCCTCCTAACAGCGTGCTTAAGTGCTTAAAAATGGAGACTGAAATGAACAGCAAGAACACTCATTCCATCAGATAGTGCCATAGAATTGCAATGATTACAAAAAAAAAAAAAAAAAAACAATAAAGTCAGTATTCATATTCAGGCATCTTCAAAGAACAGAATGAACAGAGCTTTGAATAACTCTAATGCTTCTTGCCTGTAGTAATCAGGAATTCAGGATTTGGCACGTTGAGGAGTTTATCTACAATTCGCCTTGATACCATATTTGGATGCCACTCCAAGTCCAAATTGATCCGAGTACTTACCTTATGTTATAAATGTATCTCAAATTAGAATTCACATCAACTTTCATGAGACAGAAGGAGGAAAAAAAAAAACTCAAACTCACCAGAAGCTATTTATTCACTAGGCAGCGTATGAGTCATCGTATTGTGCATGGAGATCTCTGGAAGTTCCATCTGTGTAATCTAAGTGACAGGGCCCAAGATCTTGTTGATAAGGTGAGGATCATTGCTTTGGTGACATCCACTGGTAAATTCTTGCATTTAAGAAACCATTTTTTAGCTTCTTTCTTCTTCTTTTTCATCATTGCCCTACTTCCATTTATTGGAAGTGCTCAGGAAAAATGGAAAAGAAGTATGGAAGTATTAGTAACCATCAGGTTGTACACTGAAATGTGGTCATGACTCAGGAACAGATGGTACTGTCACGTACTACATTACCTACACATCGACTTGGCAGTCTCATCAAACCCAAGTATTTACGTGATTTTATATGGACATGATATATTAAATCACATACCACTCCATATATAGAGCTTACTGTTGACAGGAACAGTTAGAGTGCACTGAGTCATAACAGTTAGGGTCATGAGATCTTATTGAGTGTCAACATTTACTTCAAGAAGAACAGAGGCATATCAGTTACAACTACCAGATGCATGTTCTTTCTC
The DNA here is from genome assembly GCA_029852735.1 of Persea americana. Lineage (NCBI taxonomy): Eukaryota > Viridiplantae > Streptophyta > Magnoliopsida > Laurales > Lauraceae > Persea > Persea americana. The sequence continues at coordinate 53,768,097 of CM056813.1, read as the reverse complement.
TTTACCTCATTGTTACAAAAAGATCTCCGTTTTAACAGAGTTTATGCGAACAAATGGATTGGCCAAAGTCATGTATCACCCTCAGGAATGATGGATGACCTAGAATAATACATAAATAAACACAGTTACTAGCAAAATCTTGAACCACCATGAGTTATCTCTGCACAAGGTTCTGAACATGCATGACTTGGGAAAAATCTTCATCTCATTATAAAACAAGGAATCTTAAAGCTGCCTAATGAAAGTGGCATCAATATCATCATTTATCCCTGCACAAGGCAAAAATTCTGACTTCTGAACATGCTTGACTTGGGAAATAACTTCATCTCATTTTACAACAAGGAATCTCAAAGCTGCCTACTAATATGTGACATTTAATTCCTATGGAAGTGAACTGAATTAAGTAGATAATTGTGGCAAAGTTCCCAATTGTAAAAAGAACAACTGGCCCTGGTCACGCACTTTACTAACAAACCTTTAAATTAAATACTGACCAAATTATGACAATTGAATTCAAATTGTGACAAATGGAATTGTGCTCGACACAATTTAGTTCACAATCGAACCATTGCAACATCTCAACCTTTACAAGTGGGTCTTATGCGGTGAAGAATTTCAAGAGGCACTACATTTCAATAAATCATGGTAACTTTTATTAACACAAGCTTCTCAAGAGAAGAACAATTCAAGATCTAACTACTTATCTCTCTCCTCACTTCTCTCAACCTCGCTCGTATCTCTTATCCATCTCATAATATCTTCACTCTCTCCTACAATCACATGTCCATTTCAAACAAAGGATCATGTGATTGGTAAACCCTTGGAAAAAATGTAAGCCAGACAATCACCATTACCACCTTGGCAATCCCTGGTCTGATACCAAAAGAATTACAACAGCCTAGAGTTTATATCAATGGAAGAAAAACAATGTTCATGAAGACAAGATGTTAATAAGACGGCCGAGAAGAGAGAACCATAAGTGGGAGAAAATCAACATTGAGATTTGCATGCAATTAGGTACATGAGTTGCTTTTCTTTTTTTCCATATCAAATGAACAATTACACTCATTCTCTAAAGTAAGAAGATTACATCCATATCCCTTAAATACTATATACAAAAAGTCAATGAAACATTATGGTACCACATCACTGTGCAAAACCAAAACCTATAATATAAGTTGCCAATGAACTGGTATATCTTCACCATTTCATATAATACAAGCTGAGCCTTTGTTGATCCTTTTGGCAGGAGTGCAAGTTGTTCACGAAGTGAACTCAATGAAGCCGCGCTGAGTTTTGCTTTATATGTATGCAATGTTTCCCTCCAAATCCCATGATAACTTCCTTGTGAGTGAATAAATACATGGTATCCAATCCAATACAATAGCTTTCTGTACAAGAGATTTCACTAAACAATTTTATTAGTATTAAGATTTGAAGTGAATAATGATTAGTTATTGATCAACAAAATTGTAGAAATTACTTGAGTTCAAGTACACCAACCACGAGTTTCTCCGGGCAAGGAAAGTTTCAAACTCTAAACAAGTTATTTATGTCAGCTAGACCATTGTGACCACTGTTGAGGTCAACGTCCAGCCTCGCTCATGTGCGGTCATAATTATGGTCGAGCCCTCGCCCTTACCATAAAACTATTGTGGTGCCATTTCCTATCACCAATTGGTTTTAGGATAAGTGGTAGCTCAATGGGGTGTAAGATCCTGCAAGTACTATCAGAGCTTGGTAGGTCGGGTGTTTGTGCCTTTGAGGGAGGGATTGTTGAGGTCAACATCCACCCTCGCTTCTAAGCGGTCATAATTGTGGTCGAACCCTCGCCCTCACCATAAAACTATTGTGGTGTCGTTTCCTATCACCAATTGGTTTTGGGATAAGTGGTAGCTCAATGGGGTGTAAGATCCTACAACCACTAACTCCCAACCACAGCTCTATCAAATTGGGGATTGTAATAGGGAAAATCTCAAGATATTTCAGTACTTGCTACAAAACAGAAAACAAATCATATAAGATTATCACCAAGTTGAAAACCAAATTTATCAAGATCTTCAAAAGAGCCCATTTATTGTATGGGATTTCTTTAAATTCTAAGCAATTCCTTGTTGCCAAAGGCGCTAAAATCGAAGGAATAGTGCATTTTGATAGTCTCCACTCTCATTTAGAAATTATTACCTAGCTATCACATAAAGGCCTTGTTTGTTTACTTGGATATGTAATACTTTGAGTTCTTAGAGGCCCTTATGTCTCGGCCCCCACTTCAAATTAACCAAAGACCCCGCTATCCTTTCCCAACTCCAAAAGCCCAAACCCATCGATTTACATGATGTGGCACACATCGGATATCCTAGCCATATCCAATTTTTATCCATTTCTTCTTTCTTATGATTATAAACTATTAGTGTTATTTTATCGGGGGTCATTCATGTGCATCCATCCCTCACCATATGGCGAGAAACAAACTTGATAGGCCCACCTAGAGCCCCACCAGTCACGAGACTTGAGGAATGGAAACAGACATCTTGAATGAGCCCATATATCATGCTTGGGCTCAATCCCATGCCTCTAACCCCTTCATCCGTGACACACAAATTTAACGTCTTTATATTAAATGAAAAAAAATTGACCTTCAATCCAACAGTTCAATCTATTTGGATTAGTGAAAATTCAATGGATCCAGTATAATTTGGGGGGTTTCATGTGTGTGGATGGTTCGGGTGGATCATAAAGTTGGCCCCACTATGTTGTTTTTCACTATAATATGGTGAGGGATAGATGCGCATGAACATTTCACCATTTTGTTAATATTATCAAGACTTGACATATGTTTCCCTCTTTTTTGTTTTTTATTCAAAACCAAATCTATTTCTAAATCAATCAAACCAAATCTATTACTAAATCAATCACTTCATTTATAAAAGTGATTTCATAATATGAATGCCGGTTTTAAACACAGCTAGCCTAATTGACCCAACTATTAGAACTTCAGAGTTTAGTCTCATTCATATATTCTAGCTAAAGACTTATACAAATTATAAAAAAAAAAAAAAAAAAACACAGGTTACCTATTCATGATTTAGTCAAGGAGGACATTTATGTCCTTTGCCTGCTTAGCTAGTTTAAAGCTTCTCATTTGATAGCCATCCAATATGAAGATGTATTTTTTTTCTCATCTTAGTTACACGGTTGTGTTTCTCTGCATTGTCGTTTAAAAATTTGTTTATTGAAATAATGAAGATCATAAATTATAAATCAAACATTCATTTAATTAAGAAATAGAAAAAAAATTTAATTACTCATATATGCAAACTAAGTAGTCTTCTAGTACAACATAAACCAAATACTTAAAATGTACCTAAATAATAAATAATAAAATTATATATATTATAACCGAGGGTGTCCCAGCCCTTTGGGCCAAAATAATAAAATAATACTATTTAGAATTTGTGATGTTCTAAGTTTTTATACAGAAGATTTATTGTACTACTTGAGTAAAAAGAATCAATGGTAGTAGATGTTTTGATTCAGCACATAGTGGCCTAAAAAGATAAGGCTCGAGCACGAGTGGATAATGGTTATATTAAAACAAAAAGGCTTCCATTATGAGCTCCAAGCAGTGGTTAGGATATGTATGAATGTGAGAAAGTTCATGTCTGTGGGAAAGTGCATTTGTTCGAGACTTTGCCTTTTAATAAAGATATTTTTTTTATTAAACTGTTTTCTTATTTGGGTGGGTCGGGCTTTGGGCTCTCTGCCACCGAATCCAAGCCCTCATGTATCATAAATGTATACAGATTTTAAGTTCAAGTTTGGCTAGTGTACTAAAGCCTAGTCCAAAGCAGGTTGGTCCCTTCTTGGGCTCACGCCAGCTCGGTCCATGAGCACCCTTATCTAAATCAATCAATACGGTCGAGCTTATCACAGTCAATAGAATCCATTAAAAAAACATCATTTAGTTTTCATAATAAAAATAAAAAATTGATTTGATTTCATATGTGTAGACCATTTGAGATCTAAAAAAACAACAATATTTCTTTAAGAAAAAACTCTATATGCTTAAATATAGTCGCCAATATGGAGGAGGCTATCACCATGTGCAACAATCATAAAATAGAGTTTTCATTAATTTTTAGATAGAAAATAGATTTTAAAATGTGCTAAATTTTATCATTTTCAAGATACAATATTAAATCAAAATTAAGAATAAAAAAAATCAAAAAATCTCACTTGCTATCTACTTTCCATTAATTTTTAGATTGAAAAGAGAAAGGGAAGAATGTGCTAAATTATATCATCCTTAAAATAAACGCAAGGTTGCTAGTTGAAAAACCCTATTCGTACTCTCAGAAAACACTAACCCCATATATGATATGAAGAAAAAATAACTATTACAGACAGATGGAGAGTCTAGATTATGTGAGACTTTGATATTCAAAATTGAGGTATGAAAGGTTGATAATGGGGGTGTTCATGGCTTGGGTTGGGGCGGGCCTGTGCGGGCTATGCAATATCCAAACCCGGCCCATTTTTTATACCATTGGTCTAAGTCTGACCCTTATCTGACTCGAGACATAATTGCCTGGCCGAAGCCCGACCCACCTGAAGAAGGTTAAGCCTGGGCCCTGGTAGATCATGTTTTATTTAAAGAAAAATGTCTTTTTCGTACTACTTAAAGTTGTAGATTAGCTTGTTAGGTTCTATATTTGTATGTAATCGGGTCACCTCCATTTAAAAAATCTAATTTTTGCTTAAATAATATATCTTATTTGGGCCAAACTGGGTTTGTGCTCTTTACCACTAAATCCAAGCCTGGGTCGGACTTAGATGGGTCTGGTCTGTGACCACCTTTGATAAGGATCAAGAAATCTATACAATATATGGCGCTTCTTATTTGACAATATAAAGTCAAAATTGGAAGCCAAACAGAGAAATGAATTGCCAACAAATTGCCCAAATCTCTCTCTTTCTCTCTCTCTCACACACACACACAAATATATAATGTCAGAAACTACAAACCCCAAATTTGAAATTCCTAATCAGAATTGAAAAAACCATATTCCTAATTTCATAAATTCACTAATCCTGAGTTTGAAATCTCAGATAAAAAAATGTAGAAATTCCTAACCCCAAAATCTAAATTTTTTAAATTTAAAGAATCTTTATCCCCAAATGGAAACCCCAAATAAGAAATCCAGAAATCCTTAACCCTAAATTTGAATTCCCTATTCAGAAATCTATAAAATCTTAGAAATCTTAAACCAAAATGAAAAAAACTAAAAAAGACCTAAAGACTAACATCATATAACAATATAATAAATTGTAAAATAGAGGCTTACTAAACTAAATTAAATAAATAAAAATGACATAAGAGGTTGGTCAAATTCCAGCCCACTTGAAAAAGGTTAAGCCAGAGCCTGGGTGGATAGTGCACTTTATTAAAACAATGTCTTATACTTACTACCTAAAGCAAATTTACTTTTATTTTATTCAAGTCAGGTCGGGGCTCGGGCTCTCTACCACTAAATCCAAGCCCAGTCGGCTCGTGTTTCAACATCTAAGGCTCAAGCTGATTTGGTCCATGATCACCCCTCTAGATCATATAAGGAATTTCAATTGAGCAATCAATTGCCAAATTGAACCTCAATTTCCAAATTGAATCGAAATCAAGCAATCTCTTTTTAATGCACTTTCATTTAAAAACTTATATATTGAAACAATAAAGACTTTAAAATACAAATTAAACACTTATTCCATAAAGAATAGAGGAATATTTTAGTTAATCACAACTGCAAACTAAGGCCCTGTTTGGCATTGTTTCAATATTGTTCATGGTTTTGTGCTGAGACCGGGTTGTGCCCAAACTGATCTGTTGTGAACTTGTTTGGCAACGTGCTCTTAAATTGTTCCATTGAGAATATGCTGTGCGGAACTTGTTTGGTAACGATATAATAATTTTTTCTAATAAATGAAATCAAAACAATGTTGAATTTAAATCACTTATGAATATTCATGAATTCATTGTAAACATTAAAAAATAGTAGGGCCCACTCTTACAGCACTATAGAGTGAACCGCCCTATTTAGGATTTAGAATGTGGGCCCATCTGTATAAATTACAATCTATATATTGTATCATCGTTTATGGGAACACCTTTAGACTTACAATGTTTTACCCACCTTTAATAACTAGAATATGGGGCCCACTTTGATAGGATTTAGGGGAGAGAGAGGGATTCGGTGTGGTGGCTGGGTGAGGGATAGGAAAGAGGAGAGAAGTAAAGGAAAACAAAAGAAAGAGGAGGAACTAAGTCGTCGAATATGATGGCAGTGAGAGAGGAAGAGGGATTGAGAGAGGGAGAAGGATGGAGAGTTGCAGGCCTTAAGAGTATCAAGAAGAAAGAAGACACAGAGCAAAAAAACTTACCAAGAGGTTTGCAGGCTTGGAAATGAAGATGGAACGAGTGAATGAGGGAGGAGACGGAAGTCTCTTATATCGACTCCAACACGCGGGAAATCCTTGATGATCGATGCGTTCCAGCGGGACTCTTAAAAAAACAAAGGAAAATTTTCCGTTTTTGCGTTCTTACTCCCACCAGCCCGATTTTAGGAATGTGCCAGCCAAAACATCCGCGAGGAATGGCATATTATAGTTACCAAACGTGTTTTCTTAAATTTATCCGGTGGGAACAAAAAAACACCCTGGCATGATGCCAAACAGGGCCTAAACATCCACCACCTAAGCACAATTTTATCATGTGGGGCCCATGATAAATTCCAAGTGACCTCTAAGTCTAGAGACGAAAAGGGGCTTCATAAAGAAACCTAAATCTTTAATAGGTATGAGATAAGGAATCTCCCTAATTAATAGGAGGAGATAACTACAGGGGGAAATTGAGAGTTCAATTGAGCAATCAATTGTCAAATTAAACCTCAATCTCCAAATCAATTCGCCCGAAAATCATATATATTAACTAGCATCGTAGCTCATGCTAAGCACAACCACGTAATTAATTATTGCTGCAAACTAAGCAATCATCTAATAAAATATAAACCAAATACTTAAAATATTCCTGAACAATAAATAACAAAATAATATAATCTAGAATTCATAATAGTCTAAATTCTTATACTGAGAATTTATTATACTACTTAAACAAAAGGAATCAATGATACTACACATTTTTATTCAATGGCATAGAACTTGGCCCGGCCCCATCTCAAAAAGTTAAGGCCCGAACCAAGGCAGGCAATGTGTATCTAAAATAAAAATGTTTCAACTATCAGCTACAAGAAATAGCTCAACTTATTAGAACGTGTATGCATGCGAAAAAGTCTCCATCCCTTTAATAAAGATGTTTTATATTAAATTGTGTATCTTATTTGGGGCAGACCTGGCTTCGAGCTCTATGCCATTGAATCCAAGCCTGGCCCATGTACCAAAATCTAAGGCTAAAGCCCGGTCCAAAGAAAGTTGGTCCCTGATTGGGCTCAGACCTGCCCGGTCCAAGAGCACCTCTATCTGGATCAATCAATACATCCATACCCAAGACGGTCAAAGAATCCATACAAAAAACTATCATTTAGTTCTTATGATAAAATTAAAAAAAAAAAAATTTTGATTTCAAATGTGTAAATTATCCGAGACCTAAAACACAACATTATTTCTTTAAAAAAAAAACTCTATGGGCTTAAATATAGTCATCGATAGGGAGGGTGCTAGCACCATGTACAACAATCACAAAATATAGTTTCTATTAATTCTTAGATAGAAAATAGATTTACCAATGTGCTAGATTCTATCATTCTTCAAATAAAAAAGCACAATAGAAAATCACATATTTTCTACTTTACATTAATTTTAAAATAGAAAAGAGATGAAAATGTTCTAAATTATATCATTTTAAAAATAAATCCAACATTACAAATTGAAAAACCCTATTTTCAATCTCATAAAACACTGACTGTAGATTTGAATTCCCTAACCCGAGTTTTAGAAATCCCTAACCTCAAAACCAAATATTCCTAATTCCATAAATCCCTAACCCCAAATTGAAATTCCTAATCATAATTGAAAATCTCTATTCCCAATTTCTAGAATCACTAACCCTATATTCGAATCTGTAACCCTAAAATCAAAATATGTTCAATTCTAAAAATCCCTGGCCCCAAATTGAAATCCAGAAATTTCTCATCCCTAGTATGAGATCCATAAATCTCAAATCCTAGAATCAAGACACTACCAATTCCAAAAATCCCTAACCCCAAATTGAAATCCCTATTTCAAAAAATTCTAAGAATTCTAAGATATTTCACATATTTTCTACTTTTCATTCATTTTTAGATAGAAAAGAGATTAAAAAACATGCTAAATTATATCATTCTTAAAATAGACCCAACATTATCAACTGAGAAACCCCATTTCTAATCTTAGAAATCACTTATCCTAAATTTGAAATCCCTAATTTGGGATCCATAAATCTCTAATCCTAGAATCAAAACATTCCCAATTCCAAAAATAACTAACTCCAAATTGAAATTCCTATTTCAAAAAATACAAAAATTCCAGAATATTTCACATATTTTCTACTTTTCATTAATTTTTAGATAAAAAAGAGTTTAAGAAACGTGCTGAATTATATAAGGCTTAAAATGAACACAACATTATCAATTGAGAACCCTATTTCCAATCTAAAAAATCCCTAACCCCAAATCTGAAATCCCTAAATTTTGAATTTCATACATTTCTAATCCCAGAATCAAAACACTACCATTTCCAAAAATCCCTAACCCCAAATTGAAATCCTTAATTTGAGTTTCATAAATTTCTAATCCCAAAATCAAAACACTCCCATTTCCAAAAATCCCTAACCCCAAACTGAAATCCCTAATTTGAGTTTCATAAATTTCTAATCCCAAAATCGAAACATTTACAATTCCAGAAATCCCTAATCCCAAATTGAAATTGTAACGCCCCAAAATTCGGGTGCAACGAATTTCGGGGTGCTACGAAAAAGTACCTAAGAGATGAGGAAAATCCAATAATATAATCAAGTTTAAATCTCATATGAGCATGTAGATGGACAGAGTCCTAAAAATTTATTTCACTTTAAAGGATTACAGGGTACTTTTTATAATTAAGCTAACTATTCAATCCTATGCCAACACGGCCAACTACAATAAAAGGAAAGAATAGAGATCTATCTGTTAGACGCCTCTTGGTGCACCAACTGCACCATTCTCTGAACCCTGCGGCAACGGATCAGCCGCTAAGCAATTCTACCAATCAAAGGAAGCGGAAGAGAATATACCTGAAAACACCAATGATTGGGTCAGGCTCAATGAGCCAGGCAAATAGGCATGCTTAGATGGCAAATGCATTATATAAACAGATAGGGAAGAAGGCCATACCTGATCCCAGCTAAACTTGCGTGATTAGTACCTCAATAATGATATAAGATATCAGAGTGCAACATAAACAGTGTGGAGTGTAGTGCATAAACAGTAATCGAGATGATAATATAACAGATATTAGATACAACATATCAAATAGACAAGAAAAGCCATAATCATCAATATATAGTATAAACCATGCAAATACATCTGTATCACCAGTAACAAGAGTAACCAGAGAAAGTAACCTTACTATATTCACAATCATCGTATCTAGATCCAACCATGTCAACGTCGACTGTCTAAGACACTAAGCAACGACATCCTGAATACATAATATTAATACATCCAATATATATCCATAAGAGCACACAAGGTACGTCCACAGTTGAAGTACAAGGGACATGGGAGTCAGAGCCAACCCGTCGTCGTCGTCCCGACAACTGTCGATGGACATCAACCATGGGGGTCATAGCCACCCATCGCTGTTGTCTCACCGAATAGGAGCGTACAAGAGTCCATCAATATTCATAGCCACAGCCAAGTCCCAGCCATTGGTCTTATGTGCAAGATCAACCAGTAATATCCATAGCCACAGCCAAGTCCCAGCCATTGATCTTACGTGCTATATCAACATCACCGTCCATCCACACCCGGTCCGAGCGCCAGCGGTCTCAGTACCCCTCCCCCACCGGTACCTACTGTGTCAACCAACAATATCTCAATATCAATGTCCATCCCGGCATCATAACCCTCGGCAGACCAATCGTACATCCACAAATCCTACAAACCACTCGGTGGGGGTACTCCAAACTGGATAGCCTTATCATAATTAATATGAGACGATGTTAGTCAAAAGCATGAGGCACGAAGTTCAGGTATAAGTATTCTATCCTTACGATTCTCAACAGTTAATAATGCATATCCTTGTAAACTCCGCTTCTCAATACGCTTAATTAACATTATCTCATTATATAGTCCGTCCATCAATATCTACCGTTAAGTTCCTAATATTACAGGTCAGAACTCCAAGTACTATGTCCTGACATCTCATCCAATACGAACCGTGATCATGGATCAGGTCCTAAGTGCAATACCCTGATTATAGTCCCTCTCAAGGCCAACATCCCAGATTCAGACCTACCAGCCAGCCTCAGTGTCCGTTTCATCAATATAAGTACCATATGTCACAAATCCATAGATGATCGCTGCCCCTCCATTCAGGTCTAGGGCCCCACTTCACCTAAGACAGTGATCACAGAGTCCCGGATACTTATTATGTATCATTGATGCTCCTATAGGCATTTAGCATCATAGGACATCCATAACCATTGAATCAGGTTCTGTTTACAACCTTAGACCCTACTTGGGTGGCTACACGGGTCAAGGTTAAGCCCGGCCCGGCCCTTGATTCGTGTCCAGCGTGTCCTAAACAGTCCAAATGAAAGGTCAACGGGGCCCACACATGATCAGATAAAAGAAGGGAACTAAATCTGGAAAATCACTATTTACAGTGTACTAGGTTGACATCATGGGTCCACGGGTCGACCTGTTACTCTGTGGAAATAGACAGCTAACTGAGAGTCGTAAATCACATTCTGCAGTGTCCCCGGTCGACATCATGGTCCACCCGGTCGACCGGGTACATTGCAGACATTCCCACAAACATCTGGCAGGTGGGGTGGAAATGCAGTGTGGTCGGTCGACCGGGCCTCTTGGTCAGTCGACCGGGTACACGGGGACTGTACCCTGTGACCATTTCTGCTCCCAATTAGCTGGAGCCTCTCCTATGTGCTCGATCGACATCCTGGGGGATGATGTTGACCGGGTACACACGAGTTCCACATTTTTAGAGTTCTGCCATTTTTCCTTTCTTCATTAAAACTTCATCAAATCTAACACAGATCTACACTGATCATCTCCAAACTTCATACACACCTCCCACATTATGATCTCATCACAAATGGGCCATTGATCTTCCAAATGGGGGATTCTCATCCATCAATGGCCAAAAATCACATAAACGAGCTTAGAGCAACAATTCCACACATTACATCATTCAACCAACCATCTATAAACAGAATCATACTAAACATCCATCAAACACAGTAATTATCAATCTAAGCACATTGATCAATTAAACTAAAGTATCTAAACATGTCCACTTGCCTCTATTCGAAATTGGTGATGGAGTTGAGAGAGAGATATGTGAATTCCAAGTTCCTGAGGTGTTGATTGAACAATTGTGGTGGTCTCCTAGCTTCTCCTTGGGCTGGGAGTTTGGGGAATTATTGTTTGCTTGGGGAGGAAGATAGGGTAAATGAGAGGTGTGAGTAAATTAGGGTTTTGGGCTAATGTTTACAATAGTTTATTTTTATAGCTTAGGGTTTGGGATAATTACCAAAATGGTAACTTAGTTTAAAATGGGAAAGAGATGGGGTCATGGGCAAATAGGTCATTAGGTGGGTTTCTAGAAGGTTCTTAACTATTAATGCCTTTCCTATTAATTCTAATATCAACTAAGTTTTAATTTAATCAAGACCTATTAAATTAACAATAAACATTTAATATCTATTAAGAATTATAAATACAAGCTAGTTCTAATACTTAGGTACATTAGCCATCTATTCCACTAATTCCTATTAATTACCATTTAAAATTAGGAAATACCATATATGGTTAAGATTACAACTTAGACTTCTAATTAGAAAATTAATTATAGGAAACCACTATTAATCTCACAAGGGTCTTAATCTTATAGTTTAAGTTAAATTAATGGGAATTACTAACTGTTTATGCTAATCACCTATTAAATAAGATGATCAAGTATTTGACTTGGTCAAATTGGGTCCCACTAGGTATTTCTAGGGACGGGCCCTCACAGAAATTCCTAACCAATATTGAACAAACCCTATTTCCAATTTTAGAAAGCACTGATTCCAAATTTGAAATCTCTAATTAGAGATTTCGAAATCCCTACCCCCAAAGTCAAAGTATTGAAATTCTAAAAATCCATATCCCAAAATTGAAACCCCTAATCAGAAGTCTAAAAACCCCTAACCTCAAGTTTGAAGTCCCTATCCAGAGATCTATAGGGTTTTAGAAATTCTAAACCAAAAACCATACAAAAAAAAAAAAAAAAAAAAAAACCTAACCCCAATTTCAGACAAGAAAAAACTAATAAAAACTTGAGAACTTAGATAATATAATAATAATAAAATAGTAAATTAGAGGCTTCCTAAAAACTGGAATTAAATTTATTTTCAGCAGCAAAAAGTGCCATTTATGCCTCGAAAGGCACCTTCTAAGCTTTTTCGGAGATTTTAATAGTGAGAATTTAATAACTCATATCTAACTTTTAGTGGTGGGAAAAAATTCCGCTAAAAGCAGGTTTTTGCACCGCTAAAAATCATGGTTTTTTGTAACACCTATATGGATCAATCAATATGCCAACGCTCGTTGCTTAGATGACAAGAAAGATTATGATAAATTTGAAAAAAGAAGAAAAAAACTAAAAGACGTAAAACAAAATTATATATGATAGGAAGGAAAATAAACTATTATAGATAGTGAGTCTAGAATACGTGAGACCTTGATATTCAAAATTGAGGTATGAAAGGTTGATAATAGGGGTATTCACATCCTAGGTTGGGCGGGCCTATGTAGGCTGTGCAATATCCAGGCCCGACCCATTTTTTAGACCATTGGCCCAAGCTCGGCTCTTGTCAGACTTAGGACATAATTTCTTGGCCGAAGCCTGACCCACCTGAAAAAAGGTTAAACCCAGGCCCGGGTAGATCACGTTTTACTTAATAAATGTCCTTTTCTTATTTTGTGTAGAAACGTGTAATGCAAGTGTATAGTTTATTAGATGTGATAAATACGACCAATCTTGTATACTTTATGGAAGTACATCCCAAACTTTGCTTCATCGTGTGTGCTGTTAACACCTTACAGTTTTAGGTAAGTGAAAAGAAGGGCTTCATAAAGAAACCTAAATTTTTTTCAAGGCATAGGATAAGAAATCTCACTAATTAATTAGAGGAGATAACTATAAAGAGAAATAGGAAATTCAATCGAGCAATTGATTGCCAAATTAAACCTTGATTTTGAAATCGAATCACCCGAAAATCACACACACACACATATATATTAATTAGTGGATTGGTTAGATGGGGCATGCGAATTTGAATTTGGAAAATTTGGATACCCCAAAATGAAGATCGTGGTTTTCTTTTGTGTTAAATAAATCATTTAACTCAGATTAGGACATTAAATAATTTAACTTAGATTTCAGACGATCTAAATAGTTATGAAATCATTTTTTTTTTATATATATCTTAAAAAGTTAAGTGATATTTTTTTTGGGTGTGATAAGCACCAACACATTTTACTAGTGGTATATAAATTGAACAATGCTTTCACTACAACTTCATTCAACCTTTAGGGCCTGTTTGGGTTCTTTACTAGTAGAGTTGAGTAGAGTAAAGTCCTCATCTTTAAAAAATAAGTCACATTAAAAGTACTTTATTTTCCATTTCCCACTATATTCTTTACAAAAAAGTAAAAAAACAACCATTAAAAGACAAAAAAACTCCATCTCCCAATAAAAAAGTCAAAAAGATTCCATCACAAACAACTAAAAACAAAATACCATCATAACTCATTTATATTTTATTATTTCTTTAAAATAACCTTTACTCCACATAACTCTACAAATCAATCCCCCAAACAAGCCCTTAATATTTAATGTTTACTTCACCATTAATTTTTCGGAGGCCTAAATGGATATTGTTTAGCCATGTCGATAATGATTGTAGGCACCAGCTCGGGCTCATGGACCTGGGCCACCGTCCGAACCAAACTCCTCGTTTCTGCTTTGAAATTTTATCTCTCGCTCCTTCTCCAGAGAAGAAAAAAAAAATCTCTCTCTCTCTCTCATATCAATATCATATAGGGAAAAACAAAATACAAAGAAAAAGGAAGAAAAAGGGCATTTTTTCTTCTCCGGCTCCCTTCTGAAACCCTAACCCTAGCTACGCAAATTGACGAGCATCGATTCCTCGATGTCTATCGAAAGACGTCCCGCAAAACCTAGTAAGCCTTTCTGCAGTGCATGCATTTCTGTTTCAACGAACAATTAAACTTCTAGGGTTTTTTTTTGTTTTTTGTTTTTGTGTGTGTGTTGCTCTGTTTTTGTTTGACGCTCATTTTCTTGAAAAGGAGCGACCTTTTGATTCTGATTCGTTGTTTTTCCCTTATTCGAACTGATGGGTAGGTTTCTTTGTTTTGGGTTTTGATATTGGAGAAGTTGCCACGGAATGGTGGGTTTTGGGAGTGGTTTTTCTTTTTATTTCCTTGTTTTGGTTGGATTTTTGGATTTAGGGCTGGTTCTGGGGTGATGTTTGGAAATTCAGTTATGGGGTCTTGTTTTCTCCTCTTTTTCCCCCCCTTTTTAATTGGGTATTTGGTACTCAATTTGCCCAAGTTTTGTTACTGAAAAAATAAGATTTCTTATATTTATGTTGTTGTGATGAATCAGCTTATATTTATTGACAAATTATGCTTGTTCATGAGTTTGCTTTGGTGCAATCTGCTTGTTGGGAGCTTCTGTTTAACTGTTCAGTAGATTGGTTGCTGATTGATGAATTTATCACTGGAGAATTTATGCATTCAGTGGCAAAAGAGGGGAGAGTCTGAGTAGTAGACTTTTTTGTTTTCTTTCATCCAATAGACTTTTGAGTTAAAATTATCTCTGCATCAGTGCTTGTTTGGATGTCCGTGAAATTTGTTTTGATGGGGATACTGTACTGACTGGTTTTATCACGTTAAACATTCGGGGAGGTGCAGGGCAGTGCATGATGCGAAATGGTCTTTTTTTCCACCACCTAAAATTGCAAGTCATGATGTTTCAGGTTGTACCTGAAGTGGCTGAAATTTGGGGAGATTGTCTTGCCATGCCAAATTTCTGTGGACAACTGGACATTCAAACAAAAAAAACTGGAAATTCAAAGACGGCCTTGAACGTTTGATTTTGTGACTTGGTCAACTCATAGACATCTATTTATTGCTTGGATGGAAAACTTGCATGTGTGCAGGTCATGATCTGACTCCCATTGTTTTGTTCATGAAGAGGTAATGAAGTGAGGGAGATAATACATTCCTTATTTATGTAATCTTTATAAATCATACTTATATGAGATTCTGTATTTTATTGTGGAGAATGGAGATCTTGGCTGCTATTATTCATTTACTTTTCTGACATGCTGATGCTCATGCAGTTACAATGTCACTGTGAGAGCTTTTGATGGGACATTGTTCAGCACAATATGCCTGATCTCTTTTCAAAGTTGACATTCCACTTGAGCTCGTTTCCTTTGTCCCGGGTAGGTTGCTTCTATCTATCTTTTTATACACACACAGACACATGTTTTGTGCTAAACAATTTTATTACATATACGAGAAACATAGACAAAGTTTATCTCTACCAGATGGGGTTGGGTTAGAACGGGTCAGTTTGTTGTAGTAAAAGACTTGGCTTATAAGTAATAGAACTAAAATTTGGGAATCTATCTTTCATTTTGTGCTCTTATATGTAGCAAGAATTATTTCAGCCCTCTCCATTAATAGGAGCGATCATTTGGGCTACTGATGGAAGTGTTGGGAGCCTGGGAGGGCTCTGTGACGAACCTGTCTGCTGAGTGTAGCCTTTCTCCATTATCGTTGAGTGTTCACTTATGATAATGAGATTTGTGGGAGTTGAGAGATGCACTGAGAACATTGTAAGCTCGACGGACTGAAACATGTGGACAAGTTGGTTGCTTGATTTGCATCACTTGTGTTGTGAGCAATGTGCCATGTCTTGATTGAGGGGAGAAGATTAAAAAAAATGTTTCTAGTATCACACCAGTACCAATCACTGAGCATTTGATTCTCAAAATTCAGTTACTATTTTCGATGCATCACCCTCAAAATGAATATGCCCAGTTGGAGTTGTGCAAACTCCTTTGATTAGTTTTATAAATTTTGCATCTTTGACATGACATTGGGAATTTTTTCAGCAAAACAATACAAGGCTGCTATCATGATCTAGAATCATCGTACCAATATGGCAATACTTCCTGATTGGATATTGGTCTCTATAGATCCATCATTCATGCACTTTTATTGACCTAGTGAAGGTAGAAGCTACTTGGTACTTGGTAGCGTATGAGAGTTTAGAATTATCTTGACCCCTAGAATGGTAACCTGTGCATATGTGGGGTTCTGCAGCAACTATAGCTTCAATATGAATTTTCCATTTGTATCAGGTTGTAAAAGCAATTCTAGACAAGATAAATATCTCAAGTTTAGACCAGAACCAAGCAAATGATTTCAATGGGTTATCCGTTATTGCATGCGGCTCCAAGCTTGCTAATAAAGAAAAAGATGGTGGGAACATTTATTTTAAACTTCACAGTGCACAATATGGGAGGTTTTAAGGACTATGTGGTGAAGAGAAGCACTAACAGACACAATGTGTCGTAGGAATACTTTGATTTGTCTATAGGAATTGACAAGCCTGTAACTGTTCCATGGTAAATGAGGTCCCGACGTTCTGTTAGTCACCAATTGATTTGCCAACTTAGTTGTGCGGTTTCCAGATGGATGAGCTGATCGCCTCCAGACACTCCCATTTGAATTAGCTTCCATCTTACACTTCTTGAACTAGGTTGCCAACCATGTTCCTAATTTTAGATTATTAGAGGAGAGCTTTGGTAGTTTTTTTATTTTTGAGTAACCTCATTGACAACTGTCTGGTGCTCCACACACCCTAGGCGCTGCACAATCCAGGAGATGATCTTCATCTGCAATTCTTCTCGTGTCCCTAGATTCTAATGTCATATTTGCTCCACTTCTATATGATTGCTGCTTCTTTTATAATTGATTGAGCAAGTGATGCTTTGAAGTTCCATAGAACCCCTTTTCTTGGATTGCAACAAAAAGCTTGTGTGATTTTGCTGCATCCTATTTTTGTATGAATCATAACGAGCCTTTCCGCCTTCTCTTATTATTACTGCCCGAGAGGCCAACAACCTTTCCACCAGCTGGAAAGACTTATATTGATCAGGATGGCTTGTCATCTAGTACCAACATGGACCAGGCCGCCCTTTGCAAAACCGTTTTCTTCTTTGATCTCATAGATGTCACCTTTCTACTTCTATCTACATGGAAGTTGAACATTCCTCAAGCGTAGGTAGTGAAACCATATCACTACTAATTGAGGAAATCTGGTTTTCATTCATAGGAGAGCTACAAAAAGGGCAGTCTTTTCATAATTACCATCCTTTCGGACCGACACCCAAGCATCTTTGGTTGAAAAAATTGTTTGAGAAAAATGTGGATGACTGGAAGCACCATCGCGGACACGGGACACGGACATGACACGACACGGAGACGCTGACATGGCATTTCTCAATAAAGTAGGACACGGACACGTCGGGGACACGTTAATATTTAATAATAATGATAATAATAATAATAATGTATCTAATCATATACTAAAAGATAATATCATTTTAACTTTGTAATCAATTTAGCAATCAAATAAATAAAAATCAAGTACCAGTGTACCACTATACCAACTAACAAACGTATCAAATTATCAAATGGTAATACAAAACTGAAACATAATTCATAATCATTAAACATGAAATATCCATAGTTCCATAAAATCCATACAAAGAAAAGGGAGGATCATCAATTTCCCTTCCATTCCAAAAATACAAAAAGCAAAAAAGAAGTCAATTTCCGTATACAGTGTCCCCAGCGTGTCCGTGAAATAAATATAAAAAAATAAGCAGGACACCATTTTTGGCGTGTCGGACACGTGTCCTGGCGTGTCGGACACGTGTCCGGACGTGTCCGTATCCGACACGTATTGGACACTAACATGTCGGCCCTGGAGAGGTGTCCGTGCTTCCTAGGTCCACGATCATATCTCTTGCAGTGGCTAGATAGGATCCCTGTCCCTCCTCACCATGTTGGGAAGCAGGGTACCTTTCTCTCTCGAGGCTAGCAAAAAGGGACTCATCATCATTGGTCACTTGGATAGGACCCTTATCAACTATGTCTATTTGCAATGCACGGAGGTCAAGTAGGGCTTGTTTGTTTGGCATGAGAGAGTAGAAGAGGAGTAAAAAGGGGCTGATGTGACATAAAATCTTACTCTTGGGTGTTTGGATCGAAGAAGAGTAGAATAATCATTGATGTGACATGAAGTTTTATTCCGTGGGTGTTTGGATGAAAAGTGAGGGCAGAGTAATGTTTTGATGTGACTTAAAGTAGTCACTCTACCCCACTTTTCTCAACTTCATATTACTCGTCCTAACCATAATAAAGTGTTGTAGAGTGAAAAAGTTTGTCTTGTAGTGATTTTTACTCTTCACCCCCTCTTCTTTATTTTATTCTTTATTTGACCTTTTAGTTTACTTTTTGATGCAGGACCGTGCAAGGCTAACCTATGTGACTACATGAGATCAATAGTTATTAACAATCATAATTAGAAATATAAAATAAAATCCAGATCCCCCTCTTTTATTAAATTTCAATTAGGAGTCTAGAGATGAATCTAGGCCTTATCGCAATCCCGTAATACAGACCTCTCAAATTAGAACGGAGGGTCTCAATGGAAGAGAATGTCTTCCACTAGCTTAGGGATTTATCAATTACAATCAGATTAATTATCCCTCTTGAGGATTTGACGAAAGATAGGTCCAAAAATGTTCCCAATGAAGTAGATAGTTATATGGCAAAAGCTTGGTCAGATTTAAATCAATTTGATAAGCCATAAAATTATTCAGATCTGAAATATAGACAAAATAGTATGAAGAAGAGGCTCAAATGAGTTCAAAGAATCTGAAATCAGGTTGGGGAAAACCCCAGTAGGTGTTTGGCTAGGCTTGGATTGAACCGGATGAGGTTCGACCAGGCTCTACAGGCTGGATCTTGGTTCAGCTTGGCTTGAACTGGGTTTTGGCAAAAGGGTTTCAAGGTTTGGAGCGTTGAATCGCTAGATTTGATGGAAGGGTAGGTTCGGCTAGGGGGAATTTGTTCTGTTGGTGGTCAGCAGGTGTGGATGGATAGATGAAGAAGTTACTCAGCAGGTTTGAGGGGTTTATGGCTGGCGGCTATGGGGGGTTTTTGTTTAGATCTGGGGTTTTGATGGTATTAGGGTTGTATGGTCAAGGTATTTAGGGTTTTGGGGCTGTTTGCAAATGGAGAATGTGATGGGCAGATGAAACCAACAATATCTTGAAAATAGAAAAGGGAAGAAGGAGAAGATTACCTGATTTGCCGGATTTTCACAAGTGGCTTTGCGCCGGATCCTTTCACAGGTGGGAGAGAGCATATGCACGCATAATCAATATATTATCCATCATTAACTTGGAAAAGAGTGTTTACAAGCCTTTATAATGAGAAAACCCTAATCTAGACTTGATCTCAACCAATAAAACACATGAAGGGTTAAGATTAAAACACTAATATGAAACTAATGGAACTACAATTACTAAACTCTAATAAATAAAACAAACAAGACAAATAAAAGAAAACAGAAAAGACTTGGGTGTTCTTGGGGATTGGGTCGTACACCCTTGTGGCCGTATGACCTGTATGGTCCACAGGTGGGCCGCCTGATGGGCCCTCTTGGTCTTGGTCCTCTTTCTCTTCGCTGATGCTTTATTGCTTCTTTGGACCCTCTCATTTGGCCACATACCAATGTGGGGTCTTCCTGATGTTTGCCACCTGAGGTCTTCATCTTGATCATAGCTTAGATTGGGTTAGATCCAACTGTTGATCTGCATTAGGATCAAGAATCAAGAATCAAGATCCAATGGTGGAACTTCATTGGATTTGCAATCTAAGATCAAACAGTAGCTGTCTAACCCCAAAGAAGCTTGCATTTGTAATTTCTTCTTTCTTCTCTGGTATATTTTGAATGGAGGAGCTGTGATGTCCTCATCACTTACACTTTCCTCTCTATTAAACAAATAGGTCCGTAGGGATTGGCAATTTGGGGTAAATTATTTTCTACTTTTCTCCTTGTGTTTGCATTTTTTTGGCTATGCTGGACCATTGTTTGGCGGTGATACTTTAAACTTCAAGGACTATGGATTGATCCGTGGGCATGTGTGATTCCAAGGTGCCAACACCACTCAACCATGAGTGTGTTGGCTGTGTTTACTTATTTGATTGTAGATCCAGTTAGAGTTTGATATGTTTTTGTGTTTTCTGAACCAATTGAAATCTATTTGTTTGGCTTCCATTAGATAGTCCGATTTTGCTAATAGGGACTCTGTCAGTGGGTATCAGAGCTGAAGGATCCTATTCGTTTGATTTTTTTATTATTTTAATTTCCATTCTTTGACAAAATACTGCTATGTAGAGGATGTGGCCGTCCACACTGGCATAATGTACAGAGTGATGAGGGAGACCAACAAGATCCTTATGTCCTTGAGATCCAGATTTTTCAACAAGAAGTCGAGAATCTGATTCGATAGTTGGATTGTGTCAATCCCTGCCAATTATCTTCTAGTGAGGGATCGAGTAATGGTGATGGTTTTCTTAATCTCTTCCATAACCATTCTCTAATTTGGAATCAACGGATCGTTGAAGGGAGGTATGAAAGAGACGATGATTTCAGCTTGAAGATCGAGATTTTATATTTTAATGTGTGGTATAAGTGGTGAAGAATTTTCGAAATGGTTAGAAAAAGTATTTGAGTGCAAGGAAATTTCAGATCTAAAGAAAGTTAAGTTAGTTGCTATGGAATTAAATGGAAGAACCACTGCTTGTGGGACTCAAAATAGGTGAATGATACAAAGAATGGGAAAAGGACCAATGGCCTTGTGGGAAATGACGAAAAAGAAAATGTGAGGTTACTTCCATGAAATTTTGTACAACCCTTGACATGAATCTACATTTCATACAAAAATGGGAAAGTACTGTGGATGAATATACCGAGAAGTTTCATCATCTTGTGGCAATGAATGACATTTCAAAAACAAAAGATCATTGTTGCACATTATGTGCATGTTTTAATCATCTATGCAAGTCGATTTGTCAATTCCTTCATTTTTTTGGTGGATGAGGCCTATCAATGTATGAAGACAATTGAAAAGTATAAAGAGGGGCAAACAGGTTGCTGGTCCATTATTTAATTGGGCCAATCGAGGTTTGATTTGTAATGAAAATAGACGAACAGGCGATGTGCAGTCAAGTACAGGTTACTGTGATCAATATGCAGTTGGATGATTTAGGTTGGGGGCTGGAATAATGATAAAGGCAAGGGAATAATTAAGTGTTATAAATGTGGTGAATCGGGACATATAGCTTCATATTGTCGTAAACGGATGGTTCATGTTGCTAAGAATCTATCTGTTAATGGTAATGATGGTGATGAGGAAGCCAGTTATGACGATGACGATGGTCTCGTATTTGTCGGGGCAATGTGGGAGATGATGAAGATGTGGTCTGTGGCGATGAGGGGATGTGGTCTGTGGCGATGAGGGGCTTTCCTTACTAATGGGTAGGACACTTATGACACCACTGGTCCTATCGGATTATGAATGGTGCCACTAATCCGTAGGAAATAGGCCTATGGCCCATGTGCGGGACCCAAGGGAGTTTAGAAAGTTTGAATTGTCATTAGCTTTCTAATTTTGTTTAGTCTCCTTAATAAGTTATAATTATAATTAGCTTTCTAATTTCGGTTGGATTCTTTATTTAATTTCCTAGATTGGGTATTATTTAGTTTTACTAGTTTGATTAGGAGTCTTAGCCTCTAAGGTTTCTTTCTTATTTATATGGTGTTGTAGACGATTATGGTTCGATTCAGAATTTTTAATAAAAGAATTTCTTTCGTGGAGTTATGTTCTTTGGGGTTTGTCCTCCGGAGAGTCTCTTTGCGACATTGATTTCATGCCTTGGCACTTTCTTATCCAAACCCTTCTTAGAGTTTGCATCGGCTTCCCAATTTGTTCTGAACCAGACAGACTATACCATGTTTACTCGTGCTGCTTCGAGTAACTGGAATGAGAGAACCTACCATTCTTCTTGCTCAGCAAAACATGGGCTCAAGCTCTAGTCTAGATGTATCTTTCGAAATTTTAGAAACGAACAAGAAAATGGATCTCTCTTCGAGAACTTGAAGGTGTTTGGGTGGTGGAGGCTTCCTGATCTCATAGGAGCTTGACCTCGAGGGTCCTTTCACTATAGGGTTGGAGGAGCTTCAAGATCTGAAGACGTGCTCATCGATCTTCTGATCTTCTTGTTTATGCCCTTTTTAAACCATCTTTTCCTACCATTACTGATTGCTTCAGATAATGAGAGATCAACTATCAAGCATGTAGACAAACAAAACTGTAGAACCGATGGAAAAGGGGCGAAATCAACAAATTCTTGGCCAATGAGGCTTGTCTGGCCAAAACCCTAGAGCCGATCTAGAGTGAACGGAGGGGGTCCCTCTTTCTCAAAACCCTACTGCTTTCTCTTACCGAGCATATAAGAAGGAACCAACGGATGTCAAAGTGTTAATCTCAAATGAACTCTGGAAAGAGGGTTTGTTTAAAGATTTGATCATCCTCTTACATCCTTTTAACCTGTGATGTGAGCTTCTTTTATTTTTATGCATTATATTTTTCTTACTGGATATGTAAGGGTTATAGATTGAGTATTTTAATATAGGGTTTCTTTCTGCTGAGAGGTACCTCTTAAGGTTTGCGTGAAAGGTAACTTTTTTACCACTACATGGGACTGCCATGACCAATCCAGCCCACTCACTAACGCCCCATGAACTGGCATTCACCCTTATCTGACACTAATTTGATTATACTCACCGTTGCATTGCATTTCATAAAAAAACACAACTTAAGAAATTACGAAACTTTAAGGCCTTAAAATCAATGGTTGTGGTGATCTGATTGAGATGATTTTTGCCCAAAGTCATATCCATAATGAGACCTTTCCACCACACTACCTCCCATGATTGGCATGCATCCAAATTGGTCCCACAAGGGGCTTTGATTTTTACCTTTTGTGCAATCTGTGAGAGGTACCTCAGCAGAACATAAACCTTTAGAGTATATACTTTATTTTATAATTAAGTTAAGACATAAGTATAATTTTATTGCTTGTATATCAACAGATTCTGAGAGATAAAAGTTGTTGGCCATCTTCAAGGATACCTCTTGACACAAATCATACGTGGTTAAATTTGAGGCCCAAATTTGTGGAAGGTTAGACTCGAAGCCGACAATACTCCAGCTTACATGGATTTGTGCATGGTTATCAAGGTTTCTAAGAATCTAAATGAGGCCCAATCTGGAAGATCACCCTTTGAAAGTATTTTGAAACTTACCTGTTATTGAATCAATGGGAAAGGAACGCTCTTGAGCACAGTCCAGAGGTTACCAGAAATCAAGGAAGATTTGAAACTGTTGAGGCCCCTGTTAATTTGACTTTCTTGGTGGTCAGCAGCAGGACATGAGGAACCAACAACCAGGTGTTCCCCAACCTTGGTTGAGGCAGCAAACAGGGGTCAATGACATGCAGTTACGGCAACAGCATTTCATTTACAAGCAAATACAGGAGCTTCAGAGGCAGCAGCAACTTCAGCAACTAGATCAGGAAGTCAGGCAGGAAAATTCTTTGAATCCACTGTCTGGTGTTGCAAAACAGGCAGCCAGTGATCAATTACCCTCTTTAGCCAGTGGGGCCCCTATTCATGACACATCTAATTACATGTGGCCTGGTCAGCCTGTGGTAGGTGACTCCAGGATTCCAAGTAGCTCCCAAATGCTCATGGTTGGTAACACAAACTGGGCACATCGCAATGGATCTCCTGCAATGCAAGGATTTTCAAATGGGCACATGTTTGCCCAAGATCAAAGTCAGGCATCACGTTCAATGGGCTTTCTTCCTCAACAGCTTGATCAATCTTTATACAGCTCTCCTGTTGTCCCAACAAGGGGTGCTTTTAATCAATATTCACATTTCCAGGGGATTAATAATGATGGTGCAGATATGTTTTCCAAGTCAAGTGGTAACCAATTAGATAAGACAATAACACAATCGGCTGCTTTTAATGTGTTTGAAAGTGATCAGTCTGCTGTGTTTCCCACTGAGATCTGTGTATCAGATGGTGTTTCAGTTTCCAGTCAAGGCTTTCAAGCAAAAAATTTGTTTGGGCATGCCCCTATATCAACTCTACATAATGGTTTATTATCGGGGAGTTTTCAGCAAATGAATTCCCTGTCAAGGAATGTACAGGTGCAGGAATTTCATGATAGGCAGGAGCATCGAGTGGGCTGGGAGGGAAATCTCCAGGAAAAAGTGGCAGCACAAGCTGAGCAGCCTTCTCTGGGGTTGGTTACCCTAGATCGGACAGAAGCTAAGATTTTATTCAATACAGATGAAGGTGCTTGGGATAATTCTTTTAGTAGGATTGGTGGTATGAATTCAGGGGGCTGTATTCCTGGAAATCAATTGGAAGGTAATGATAATTTAAGTGCATTTCCATCCATCCAGAGTGGGAGCTGGAGTGCTCTTATGCAATCTGCGGTGGCAGAAGCTTCTAGCAGTGACACAGGGTTACAGGATGAATGGAGTGGCTTGAGTTTCCCGAAAACAGAGGTTTCAACTGAGAATCGTGCTATTGCATTGAATGACAGTGGTAAGCAACCTGCAGCTTGGGTTGATAACGAGATGCAGACGGCCTCTCCCTTAATACCACGAACTTTTCCTCTCTTTGATGATTCGAATATGAGTGCCAGTGTTCATGGTGTCCTTGGTTTTCAGCAGAATATCTCCCGTGAGTCCCTGCAGCAATCACCAAAAGAAACTAGCAAGTGGTTAGATCAGAGTCCCCAGCAGAATTCACTTGTTGAGCGTAGTTTTCATGTTCAGACGCCTATGCGGTTGGATAACCCTCAGGAATGTTCTTGGGGAAGTCAGATTTATGAGCAGTCACGTGGTTCTGCACAATCTGCAGACATGGGGTTAAGTTCGCAGAATATACAAAGCTCATGGGCTCACCAACAGAGCATGACTAAATATAATATCAATAGTCAGTCTTCCAGTAAGCCGAATGGATGGAACATTAATGAGTCAGTATCACCAAATGAGGATCCTACGTTGAAGATTTTTGATAATGAAAATTCCGTTCGACATCCTCAGAGCAATGAAGTTAGGGGAAGCATGCATTTGGAAAGGGATCATGATAGCCAAATGAGGAAGAGTGATAATAACCTAGTTTCAATTTCCTTACCAATTTCAACTGGTGGATTTGAACTAGTAAAATCTGGAGTGAATGGTACACAGGTGCACGTGGATCCTTACATGAATAATTTTACTGCTCTACCAAACCCAAGCACTTCAAAGATCAATCAGGAAATGAATCAACAGGTCCAACATAGTCATCATCTGGATTATGGGAAGCATGCTATGTTTGATTCATCCATGTATAGAAATAATGAGAATATTGGAATGCTTCAGCATCAGCCGAGCCAGTGCATAGATGTTCGGGAGTCGTCCTTAAGTACCTCTGACAGGGCCTCAGCTGAAACTTATGATAAGAAACATGAGAATTACTACCAGAAGGAGATCGCTGATAGTTATGTATCTGGCCATTCTTATCGTCAGCATCCTACTGTCAGAGATGGCATGAGAGAGAATGCATGGTCAGCTGCTATGGATAATCAGCCTTTGGTCAGTGGCAACCAAAAATCTGTTGGTCAGATTGGTCAAAAATTGACTGGTTCTCGCAAATTTCAGTATCATCCAATGGGGAATTTAGGGGTTGATATGGAATCCTCTGACACCACAACACATGTTTCAGACAGACAGGGCCTATCTCAGTTGGTCACTCGAGGATTGAGTAGTCAAGAGCAAGGATATTTTCTGCAATCAAAGTCTGCAGGCAATGTTGTCTTGAATGATTCCATGGATATAGGAAAGGTGAACACTGATCATTGAGTGAATAATACTGGTGGTTTCTGATTTATTGAACTCTTCTAATTCATCAGCATGTATGTATTTGTTGTGTGTTACAGGGACACTTACCTGATTTGCAAAGAAATGCAAAAAGAATGGAGGAATTCCCTTCTAGAAGTGTTCATCCTGGCTATGAATCTGCTGTATCAGCTCCTTTTGAAAGGTCAACGACCTTTAACACCCCAAATAAAAGGACTATTCAAGTAAGGTAAGTCAAAATTTTGCTATTTTAGGTTTTGTACTTTGTATGGTTATTGCAATTGAACTCTGCTTTATTGATTTGAAGAAATTTTACTATTTGGTTTTGGATTTAAAGGAATCTTCGCCCTTAAAACTAATAATGGGATTCAAATAGCTATAAAAAAATGATAACAACAGTCTGATGATGATGATAAAACATTTGTCTTTGCAGTCAAAATATGCTCGAGCTTCTTCACAAAGTGGACCAGTCAAGGGAGAAAAATGTAATAGGCGGTTCATCCGACCAAAATCCATCAGACATGGTTGAGGCAGCTGCTCCTGATGGATCTGTTGCTCACCAACATCACAGTCAATCTTCTGGCTCACAAGGTTATGGCTTGCGGTTGGCTCCTCCATCTCAACAGCCATCAGCTTCAAACCATGGTTTGCCCTCTCAGACATCTTCACAAACAACTGATGATCTGAATTCAAGGCAAGATCAAGAGGTAAGTGACAAAGGGCTTGAATTTTTGGTATGAATACCATCTTTTGCTCTTGAAACAAATGAAACAGTATTCAGGAAATTGGAAGTGACGCGTCAGACTTTGATATGCAGGGAAACTCCTCAGGGACAGTGACAACCGGTATGCCTTTTCCAAGAAATCAACTACACCAGCATGACATCACCAGTCCAAGCCTACAAGTAGCAGACCAGTCTCTGAATCTTTCTTTTTCAAGTCAAGCTGATAATAAACTTGCTTCCCATTTTAGACCGATGCGTGACTCTCATGATGGAGCAGAACAATCTGTGCAGCCAACTTTTCCTGGTGCTGCTACCAGGACCCTACCTTTCAACCTTGGCCCCCCTGCAGATGCTCGTGGTCCTTTCACACAGTGTTACTCAAGCAGTGCTGTTCAATCACAGCCGATGGATGCAAACTCTTCGTATATGAGGGGTTCATGCCAACAACCTCCTGTCTCTCAACCCCCTGTTACACCTGGCATTTCTCATGGTGGCTTCTCACCAAGGCGACAAAATGTATGGACCAATGTAACAGCTCAACAGCGCTTATCTGGTGGCCCATCAAGCAAGGTTCCTCCGCTTTTCCAGTCCATCCGCTCATCAACTAGTAGTTTGGAAGCAGCTTCATGGGCCCCACGGAAGGCAGATAATCAAGGTATGAACAAGGGAGGAAATGGTCTGTCTGAGTTTGGGACATGTTCCACTAGTTCAGAACAGTTAAGCCAAGGAGGTGAACAACCTAGCAAAAACAGCTCCTTGCGACAAATGCCACATGGGAGGATCAGCCTGGTTGGAGAGACACCTAGTTCATTCCAAGAGCATGAAACTGTGGTTAGTCCACTCCAGCGGGACTTTGGTAGAGGAATGCCAGGGCAGGAACATACCCTTATTTCTCAAACAGAACATGTCTCCCTTCGGAGCGCCGACAATCCCAATAATGAAATCGAATCATTTGGTCGCGCTCTGAAATCGTCCAGTGATCCACGTCATCGGTACTCCTTGCTGCATCAAATGCTGGCCATGAAGGGTGTAGACTCTGACCCAAGTAGGAGAAGTGCTAAAAGGCTTAAAGGAGCAGAATTTGGTGCTGATGCTCAAGAGGAAGTAGCTAAGACAGGTCAGCGGGTTGCATATGGTCCCAATGCCATGGTCAGAGATCCTTTGGCAAATGAACATGGTGCAGCAACCCAACACATGCATTTTCGATCACCAGATCCCAAAATGCTATGCTTTTCTTCAGAGGGAAAGGAAGATCGAAATGTTGTTTCTTCTCATCTTCATGTTGGAGATGCACCCTCAAAGGATATGGCCATTTTGGGACGAAATGGTCCTCAGAATTATTCTGGCGCTCTCACTGGAACGTCTACCATGTCACTCAGAGGAAATGAACATTCCCGGATCAATCCACAGATGGCACCATCCTGGTTTGAGCATTATGGAACCTATAAAAATGGGCAGATTATGCCTCTGCCTGATGGGGTGGATGGTTCTCAGAGGGATGCCAAGATGGCTGCTCAGCAGTTCTTTTTTGGAAAGGTTTCTGAGGGTTTGCATACAAACATAACTATGGAGCAAACAAATGCTGGTCATGCAAGTCAGACTAGTATCTGGCAGAGTCCAGTGGACACTGTACCAGCCAGTGAACACTTGTCTTCACACCCTTCATTGCCTCTTGATCAAAATTTAGCAGTTGTGAGAGCAAATAAATGTAAGAATGCAACATCAGAGCTTCTACCATGGCACAAAGAAGTTACCCAAGGTTCACAGAGGCTTCAAAGCATCAGGTGCTGATTCTCACAATAAAACATTGCTTGCTGATTGGTTTTCTAGATTTGCTTCCTTTTGTTAGTCACTCGGTCTCTCTGGCTACCTACACACGCACGCACTTTCACGGATTTGCATGAGTGGTAAGCTTTTTACTACTACGGAAGACACCTCATGACAAATCCATCTGCCTCACACTCACTAACCCCCTACTAGTTAGCACTCATGCTAATTGACACTAATTTGAATAATAATCATTGTTTATGAAAAATGTAACTTAAGAAACCGCTGTAATTTAATCCAACAGTGATTATTATTCATATTAGTGCCAAATTGGGGTGAATGCTAATTCATGAGGGGTTAGTGAGTGTGAAGGGGTTTGGATTTGTCATGGGGTGTCCCACACACTGGTAAAAAGGTTCCTTTCTCGCAAATCCATGAGAGGTACATCTTAGCAGAATATTACCCTACATGTGCATGTATATTAGAGTGTTACAGAACCGGTTTGGTTTTACTGAAGTGCCCCTTAGTTTATCGTCGACCTAGATGCATGCCAGTCATAGGGTTAGGGGATTGGTATGGGTATTATGTGGATTATTATTTGGCAAAACCCCTCATTCTTGGGGCCCATCTGGATGGATGCCAATTGTGTTGTAGGGGGATACAAGGGTGTGATGTGGATTTGTGGTTGGCTGAAACCCAACTGTCTTTTGGGCCACCTGGATAGATGCCGATCAAGGTGGTAGGTGAAAGGTGAAGGTCTGGTGTGTATTAGCAGCAAGGACTTAAAATCAGTCTCAGGACCCAACTTGATTAGGGCCGAGCCCGAGTCGGGTCAGGTCCCATTAAAAGCCTTGAAAAAATATATATCCCAAGATGATCCGAGAACAAGTCTCCTCATACTGGCCTTTTGGAAATAAGGAACCAGCACTCCTATGGACCCACCTGGCCCTGTCTACGATTAATTCAAACCCCTCGCACATTATCCTTTGTGAACTAGCGCTCGCCAAATTTGACACTCATCTGAGTTTTGTACACTCTTGGATTGATCATGCAGAAATGTTTGCACAATGACTTTACCTAGCTCCTAGTAATTTCAAACTCTTAAGGCCTTCAAAACAATGATCCCATGATTAGATGGTTCGCATTTTCATCATTGAAAGACCATTCATCCCCACATCCAGGTGCGCCCAAAGGAACAACCAGGCTGTTCTGTTAAATAACATCTCTCTCTCTCTCTCTCTATATATATATATATATATATATACCTTTTTCGCTCCTTAAAGTTACCTTTTTCGCTCCTTACACGTGTTAATGATATTGGACAAACCTCAGCACCTATATTGGTAACAATGAGTGTAAAAAAAAGGGCACTATTCAGTATGTCAGCTATATTCTGGAAGGTGCTTTACCTGGGTACTTTGTTTTGCTTGTTTGTAAGCTTGCGCCTACAGCATAGAGCTCATGGAAGGCACATATATGCCTAGAGCCTAGGTACACGCCTAATGTGTGGCTTTGACTACTGTGGTTGCATTGAAGTATTTGTGGCTGTGTCGGCTGTGCTGGTCCAAAGCTTGTGGACACTCAGTTCATTTACTTATTGGGCCTAATATTAAGGCATGTATATACAGTGTGCAGGACTTAAAGTCAATCTGAGGCAAACCCATTTGTAATGTGTACCAAGGACTAAATATTTCAGGCCAGCTTTTCAAAAAAATGAAGTTTGGGCTTGCTCCCAGTCTTTTAAGCATATGAAGGCCTAGTCTGGCCCATTTACCATCGGGCCAAAACACTGAGCCTGTGTCCCCCCTACAGTCCTAAGAAACACAGCCTAAATCCATCCCTATGCGGATCAGTCTTGGGCTGTGTGAGAAAAATATAGGGTTGGGGAGAGGGGAGCCCACATTGGAAGTTCTCACCTATGAGATGCTGTTATGGATTTTCCCCCTTCTCTTTTGGATGAATTGGGATTCATATAAGTAAATGAATGTATAATTCAAACTTGGTAATAACTGATAAGACAGTTGCTAAAATCAATTGGATATCTTCATTTTGATTAATAACATGTAAATTGTTTTGTTATTTACAGCATGGCAGAACTTGAATGGGCACAAGCTTCAAACCGGCTAATTGAGAAGGTATGGTTCTTGTGTGGATACTATTTTAGTATGACTGCCTAGATTTTTTTATAATATTCTTCACCTAGATCTACAGCACCTGGTATTAATTTCAATGGTGAAATCTGTGTGAAGGTGGAAGATGAAGCTGAAATGGTTGAAGATGCACCACCAATGGCTCGACCAACGAGAAGGCTTATTTTGACAACACGTTTAATGCAGCAACTCTTCCGCTCCATACCAGCAGCAATTATGTGTGCGGATGCCACTTCTGAGTATGAGAGTGCTGCATACTTCTCGGCTAAGTTAGCATTAGGAGATGCATGCCGTCTGATGCCATGCTCAGTAAGTGATTGCGGTGTTCATCCTGACTGCAGAAATATGTAAGGGTTTTTCTTCTTCTTTTCCCCCTTATATTACAAACTTGAACTCAACCACTCTCATACACTCATGTCCCTAACCAGTTGAGCAGCAGCTCGGATATTGACATCTTTTAGTTGTAAATTGTCACGATGATGGAAGAGAATGATATTTGTGGAAAACTTGGATCCCTCTCATGGACGATCCTCCTTCCCTTTTATAATCTCATTTAGCCTTAATCAAGGCAATTCAAATCTTGATACAATCTATTTGTTATGGAATGAAAGCTGCTACATTGAGTTTGAGTGTATCCTAAACGTATCACATATGATGGGTTAATTTGTTACAATGAATGGGCCTGGGCCTGATGGGCTTTGTATCACTTGTGTTAACACCCCACCTCAAATTGATGATGGTCAAACAACAGCAATTTGCGAAGCAAGAACTCATGGCGTGGCCGAAGCAGTCCTTTGGTGAAGATATCCGCAAGTTGGAGTTCACTGGAAACATGTGGAAGACTAATGACCTTGCGATCATATTCATCTCGAATAAAATGACAATCCACCTCAATATGCTTAGTCCGTTCATGAAAGACTGGATTTTCAGTGATACGGATGAAACTTGTATTGTCTGTATGAAGTGGGGTAGCAGAGGTCTGAGGAAACCCCAGATCTGCAAGTAAGCCATGAAGCCAAAGGATC
The DNA here is from genome assembly GCA_029852735.1 of Persea americana. Taxonomy (NCBI): domain Eukaryota; kingdom Viridiplantae; phylum Streptophyta; class Magnoliopsida; order Laurales; family Lauraceae; genus Persea; species Persea americana. The sequence continues at coordinate 53,736,023 of CM056813.1, read as the reverse complement.
TCGGAACAGGCAGAGGACATGGCACGATATTCGGATTCAGTGGAGGATCTGGAGACCCTTTCCTGCTTTTTTGCGTTTCCAAGAGATGAGCGATTCACCCAAATACATACACCAGCCTGTAGTAGATCGGCGAGTATCCGGGCATCCGGTCCAGTCAGCATCAGAATAAGCATTGAGAGTGAGTGGTGTGTCAACCGGAAAAACCAAGCCTCGTGTCTGAGAATCAAGAATGTACCGAATAATCCGTTTGACAGCAACCAGATGGTGATGCCATGGTGCTTGCATGAATTGACTAACAACATTCACAGCATATGAGATGTCGGGCCGAGTGATGGTCAAGTAGACTAGACTTCCGACCAGGGATAAAAAAAACGGAATCGGACTTGGACTCCGCTCAAGCCGAGTTCGAGTTGCATGGGGCCGAGTCGATCAAGTCCCTATATTTAGTATAAAAAAAAAAAAAAAAGAAGGAAATTTTTTTTCTCCTTTTTTCCATCCAATCCATTCATAATTCCATATATATAGTTTTACTCTCTTCATTAATCATTCTAATACGTTATTTAAGGATAGAAATATAGAATAATAATAACATAATCGCAAGCCATTTTATAATTTAATTGCAATTAAAATTTAAAATTTAAAACTAAAAAGTAGAAAATACAATATACATGTTTCCAACTTTCAATATCCACTCTCAACTCTCAAGTCTCAATTTAGTCAATTATCAAGTCAACTAATAAGATCAACCATCAAAGATGTAACTAAGCTTCAAATTTCAATTATATTTATAGCATATAAAAATGTAAAACCATACCTTAGCTCTTTCTTGTTAAAATTTAAATGCTAATTCCATGTTGAATGCCTTGCGGGTTCTAGATCTTCATCTTCGTCGTTATTTTGACTTTGACGATAATATTGAGCAACATCAAAATGAAAGAACCCTTGCCCCACTCTTGGAGTTAGAGGACATTCTCCATAGTTTGATGATGGAGCCATAACTTGAAGTTGAGGATATTCATATGGCGGTTGCACTTGTGGAGGTGTGGCCATAGGTACTAGTAATACTCCATACTGTTGTTGCCCATACCCATGTGAAGGACCACCGTATCCACCATACTGCTGCGGCTGTCCATACTCAGACTAAGGATCATGAAATTGATCTCCATATTGTTGCCCATATCCGTATGAACTATCAGAACTTGTGATCCAAGGGCTTGATGCCATTTGATGCGGCTGAGGATATTCATTCGTTGGCTCACTTCCTTCACCTCTGCCCCACCCACGTGACCCACCGGCAGGCTCACTTGGACTATAATATACATTAATGTTGTCATGTCCACCACCACGTCCATTATCACTACCTTCGTATGCCTCATCATTCTGGCCCTGTTCACCTCCTTCTCGTGAGCCACTCTTGCTAGAAGATGATGTTTTATGCTGTTCATCTTCTTCTTCATGAGTGGCCAACCTTTGGCTTTGTCTTGTCTTTGCATGAGTGCTCTTATCCTTTGACTTTCGCGTGTATTGGAAAGTTGGTTTTGATCTTTCTCTAGCCCCCTCGACACGTTCTGAAGTAGAACGTGTCAACTTTGGACCACGGTTATGACCACGTCCCGAGCCTTGCGATGACGAGATTGCTACACCCTTACCCTTATCGCGCGCTGATTGCGCTGTAGAAGTAGGCGTAGCAGATCTGGAACTGGATGTTGCGGTGGGGAAATATGTCCTTCATTCGACTGAAATTCTTCAACATCAGCCATTGCTTCATCGATGAATGTTGTATCGTTTAATACTGGCTCCTCTCTTTCAGCCAACCATTCATCAAGAGGGTCATCTTCCTCGAATATATAATCCAAATTAATTGGTTCGTAGTCGTCGTTGTCTCTTCTCATCAGATTTCTTGCTCGTAACCTTATGTTGTAATGGACAAAGACCAACTTCTCCAACTTAGCCATAGTAAGGCGATTACGGGTCTTATTGTGTATCAAGCTGAATGTGCCCCAATTCCTTTCACATCCCGAAGATGTGGCTGTTTGGCTCAATATTCTTTTTGCAAAAGATCTTAAATGGGGAACCTCATCACCAAATGTACCCCACCATTCAGCTGTGTTAAAAGAACAAAACAATAAAATCAATTGTTTGTTATAATTCATAAATTACTATATTTCATTTAATTTAAGTATTGAAATTTGAGAATAATACCTGGATCCATCTGCTTACGACCCAATATGGCTGCGTCTGATCCAAAACTACCTAGAGCGCCCTTGTAGTTTTTCAACTATAAAAGTTAAGATTTAGAAGTTAGCACTTACTAGTTAGCACTTTTTTAAATTTCAAGTAATTTGTGAATAATAATGTCATGATCTATGACATCTTTACCTGGTTAAGAATTGTAACTTGATATTGCGCGTTATTTGTCATAGCCTCTTAACGTTTTTTTCAAGCCACGGAAAATTTCTTCATGGTTAGAAAAGTGTTTGCTATAGAAGCAGCTTGGGTTCAAGTAGTACGCTGCATGCCATGACGTCATTAAGTAATAAGTATTGATTATTAGATTCCAAAATAAAGTAATAAACAATAACTAGTTAGTATTCTATTTATAATAACCATAATAGATTAATAGTCAAAAATTACCTGCCGCATGCATGTCTTGATGCATCTGGTTGTCCCATCGATTATCAATGATTTTCCATAGCTTCTTATAATAAGTCTCATACTTTCCTCTGGACCTTTGCTCTATATCTAGCTTTGCTCTATCCATGGCATCATACACAAAGCCCATTGTGGGCTTCGTATCAGCATCCACTAGTTTCAAAACCAAGACAAGAGGCTCGAGTAAGTTAGTAATTCGTTCTGCTCTGTTTCAAAAATCCTCCCCAAGGACAATCTGTTGTACTTTGCGTGCCAAAGGTTGATGTGAAAAATTTGATTTCACATATGCTGTACTGGTCCACATCTGCATTATTTAGCCTTGGCACGATAAAGGCTCTCAAGGGCTACGAAGTGCGTAGCAAAGCGTGTGATACCGGGCCTCAAAATCTCACGACCCTCGTTCATTTCTCTTAACAGATCTGTCATGAACTGATGGTTATAGATCAAAGATGTCACCATCTTTCCCTCATCAACAGTCTCATGGACATCATCTAATTTGCCAATGTCCTCCAGCATGAGATCAATACAATGTACAGCGCACGGCACCCAAATAATACCCTTACTCTTTTCACGCAATTTCTTCGCCGCGACCTTAAAGTTAGGCGCATTATCTGTCACAAATACAACAACATATTTGTGCCAATTGTTAACCATGCCCAAGGTATCATCAATTAAACTGTACAAATATTCAGCATCCATTCTATGTCCGCTTGTATCTACAGACCTGATAAAAATTGTTCCCGTTACACAGTAAGCCATGAAATTAATAATGTGCCGCCTATTGTTGCTTGTCCACCCATCACACATAAGCGTGCACCCATACTGCTCTCAAGTTTTGAAGTGATCTTCCAAGTATCTCCAATAATCAGAAACTTCCATGTCAAGATACTTTCCGCCAATCTCATAAGCGGATGGAGGTTTAACTCCGGGCCCCACCTCAGCTATAGTATCAACCATGGAGCGATAGTATGGTGAATCAGCAACATTCGGTGGAATCCGATTATAATGAAAGAACTTTTAGATGGCTCTCCCCATTTTCATGGCTCTAACTTTCACATTGCCCATGATAGAGCTACTAATCTTTGGTTGTTTTGTACTTTGAGACCGATGTAAGAATTGATCCATTGTCCCTCTCCTTGCTGTGTCCCGATAAGGGTCAGGAGGAGCTCTGGAAGAACTAGCCCCAGCCCGTGTCTCATCCATACGAGCCTGCTTAGAAGCAAATTGTTCACGGCTCGCTCTCATACCCCTCCTTAACTCCCTCGCCTCAATATCACCATCACCGTCAGAGTCATCCTCAGAAATGTCAATCCTTTGCATATTTACAACTCTCTCATCAAATTTTTTCTTCTTTTCTTTCTCATTCTTCTTTTCAAGCAACATGTCTCTCATTTGTTTCCTCACTTCAGTGGGGACATTTGCACATGGTTTAGCTTCTCCTTGTATATCTGCTAGGTGTTGTTTAAATCTGTGGATCCCACCACTGAGAATCTTATGAGTTATGACACCATTTGCATTTGACCTTATGACGGTCTCTTGCAACCATCTCCCCATGTTCCCATCCGGGGTCAACTTCTTTCTCTTTCTTTTTTGGGGCCATTTGTGATATAATCTAACTATCTGAGTGATAGTAATCTGCACAATCAAAAATTCAAGATTCTACACAATCAAATGTTTATTTATACTTTAAGAATGTAGAAACAAAAAGAACATATTATTAATTCATAGATCCATTTTAGATACACTACCAAAATAATAGTCTCATACAAAAAAACATAAATAAATAATGAAAAAGAATTCGAATTTTTAATTTATTTTATTTAAATTACATCATAATCATTAAAATCACATTCTTTTAACCAAACAATAGTTGAAATTTCATCTACAAACAACCCACACATGTAATCATCTACTCTACATAATTTAAGAATGTAAAATGCAAAAAATCCATATTATTAATAATTATTTTTATAAGAAAAAGGTAAGGAAAATATTATTATTGCACATATATGCATAGATCTAGTGTTAGAACCATAGATCCATGTTATACAAACCCAAAATAATAATTTCATACAAAGAACATAAGTAAATAATAATAAAAAATTCGGATTTTTCTTCTTTTTTTTTTAAATTACATCATAATCATGAAAATCACATTCTTTTAACCAAACAATAGTTGAAATTTCGTCTACAAACAACGCACACATGTAATCATCTACTCTACATAATTTAAGAATTTAAAATGCAAAAAATCCATATTATTAATAATTATTTTTACAAGAAAAAGTAAGGAAAAAATTATTATTGCACATATATCCATAGATCTAGTGTTAGAACCATAGATCCATGTTATACAAACCCAAAATAATAATTTCATACAAAGAACATTAGTAAATAATAATAAAAAATTCGGATTTTTCTTTTTTTTTTTTTAAATTACATCATAATCATGAAAATCACCTTCTTTTAACCAAACAATAGTTGAAATTTCATCTACAAACAACCCACACATGTAATCATCTACTCTACATAATTTAAGAATGTAAAATGCAAAAAATCCATATTATTAATAATTATTTTTACAAGAAAAAGTAAGGAAAATATTATTATTGCACATATATACATAGATCTAGTGTTAGAACCATAGATCCATGTTATACAAACCCAAAATAATAATTTCATACAAAGAACATAAGTAAATAATAATAAAAAATTCGGATTTCTTAATTTAAAAAAAAAAAAACGACCCAAAAATTAAAAAAAAATGCATTTTTAGAAAAAATAATAATCCTCCAAACCATCTTCAAGCAATATCTTCATCTTAGCATCTTCTCTAAACCACATATGCATGTAGAATCAAGAAAACAAACCTCAAAGTTGAGAATTAAAAAAACCCTCTTTGATGTGAATAGTGGTTGGATTCTTTGGTAGGCTTGATCTTCAGAAATGGATGGATTTGATGATGTTTGATGCTTGAAACACAATTTGGAGGTAGTTTCCTTCACTCTCCACCAAGTAGAATAGGAAAAAAAAAGAGGATTTTAGGGTTTTAAAGCCCCCCACTTAGTCAGTGAGTGGACTCAGATGAGTCCCCCCTGGACCTGTACCGAGTCCAAGGGACTCGGCTCGGTCCAGGCCGAGTCTGAGTTGACTCGGCCGAGTCGACTCGGACTCAGCCGATTTTTAATTCCTTGCTCCCGACTAATCGTCTGGAGGAGGTGGGGTTGGAGAGGAGGTCCCCGTCATCTTTTCGGAGCTTCATATTGACTTCTAATGGAGTGTCCATAGGGGTTGCATCCTTTTGGCCGGCAAGATCAATAAGATCAGTAGCATACTTATGCTGATGTAAAAACAGTCCCTTCCTAGACTGTAGTACCTTAAGCCCCAAGAAATATGTTAAAGGACCCAGGTCTTTCATATGGAATGCAGTTTGAAGTGAGGATTGAAGACTAGGGATCATGTTATTGTGAGTGCCTGTGATGATGATATCATCCACATAGACTAGAAGGATGGTGGTAGCTTGAGCAGTGTTATTCAGGAACAGTGAAAGATCATAGGGACTTTGAGCAAATCCAAGATGAAGCAGAGTAGACCGAAAATTTTCAAACCAAGCTCTGGGTGCTTGTTTGAGTCCATACAGCGAGCGACGGAGCCGTGCCACCTCGTTTTTGAAAGTAGTATTATATCCTTGAGGAAGACGCATGTAAACTTCCTCTTTAAGATCTCCGTGGAGGAAGGCATTCTTCACATCTATCTGATAAAGAGGCCACGAGCGTGATGCTGCAATAGCAACAATAGTACGCACCGTTGTCATCTTGGCCACCGGAGCAAATGTCTCATCATAGTCAATACCATACTCCTGACGGTTGCCAAGTGCCACTAACCGAGCCTTATAACGTGCCAGAGTACCATCAGAATGTAGCTTGATAGAGTAAACCCATTTACAGCCAATGGGTTTGATGGACGGAGGACAGGGAACCACATCTCACGGGTGATTCACTTTGAGTGCGTCAAGTTCTTCCTGCATGGCCTGCCGCCAACACTCATGTTGCACTGTTTGAGAAAAATGAGTAGGAATGTGAACAGAAGACAAAGTAGCAAGTAAGGATGTATGGGTAAAACCAAACTGATCAAGGGGGCGGGAAGTCCTAGAGGATCGACGAACAGGGACTGACTGGGAGATGTCTGGAGCAAGAGCTGGGTCAAGTGCCAAAGAAGCTGACAAATCAGGAGGCTCAGGTGCAATTGTATTTCCCCGCTGACGCCTTTCATACACAAGTAAAGGCTTGATAGAGTCCGAAGAAGGAACATGATCATCACAGAAGTCAGGAACAAGGGAAAGCATAGTAGGATTATCATGATCTAAATGATGTTGGAAAAAATACTGATTTTCAAAAAACACAACATTACGAGAGGTCCTAATACGTTTCACCTTAGGATCATAACAGAAAAATCCTTTTTGGTCAGTCGCATAGCCTAGAAAAGCACACTTAGATGACTGAGGAGACAGTTTTGTTCGTTCAACTGGGGGCAGAAGAACAAAACATACACACCCAAAAGTATGGAGATGAGAATAAGTAGGATGCTTGTGAAATAAACGAAAACAAGGTGTGTCATTCTCGATACAAGGGGATGGTAGTCTATTAATAACATGAACTGCTGTGGACAGAGCTTCAGGCCAAAATTTCGGCGGAACAGAAGATTCTAAGAGAAGTGACCTGACAATGTCCAAAAGGTGTCTGTTTTTTCTCTCAGACACGCCATTCTGATGTGGTGTATAAGGATAGGATTTTTGAGAAATGATCCCTTTGGTTTGCAAAATTTTTTGAAATTCATTAGAAACATATTCACCACCAGAATCTGTGCGAAGTGTTTTAATGGATGTGGAGAAGTGATTTTCCACATAAGCTAAATTTTTTTTAAAAGTAACAAACACCTCAGATTTTGAATGTAAGAAATAAATCCATGTAAAGCGACTGTGATCATCGATAAATGTAAAAAAATACTTAAAATGAGAATGGGATATGACAGGTGGGATACCCCATACATCACTATGAACAATATCAAAGCATTTCAAAGATAATGATATACTTATGGGAAAAGGAAGAGTCTTACTCTTGCTCATTTTACAACTAGAACAATCAAAAGAAGCATCTTTAAGAGAAATTTTATTATCATGAAGCAAACCAGATTGAAACAAAGACAACAAAGTACGAGAATGAGGATGGCCTAATCTATTGTGCCATAATTGGCTTTTATTTGAAGCAGAAAACAAAGCAGAGGCAAACAAATTCCTATCTTGTGTAGGGAGTTGTAGTGGAAAAAGATGGCCACACTTAGGTCCTTTTGCTATCACCTCCCCCGATGCTTGATCCTGTATCACACAATCAGAACGCGAAAAAGAGACAGAACAATGGTTATCAACTAGTTGTCCAACATATAATAAATTTGTAGATAATTGAGGAGAAAGAAAGACATGACTAAAAGGTAAGGGATGTGAGATCTCACCAATGGCAGTAATGGGTATACTGCCACCATCGGCGGTATTGATTCGGAGATTTCCATCATACGGCTTTACGTGAGATAAATTATCAGAAGAGTGAGTCATATGATTAGAAGCCCCTGAATCCATATACCAAGTAGAGTGCGACTGTTTGGGTTTACCTAAGAGACCAAGAGCAGAAAAAGCATTTACTATCGTCTGTTGAACCATTTCTGGGGTAAGAGCTGATGATGGAGGCTGAGCAAGCATGACTGTAGTGGCAGCAGGACTAAATGCAGAAGAGGATGCATCCAGGGTTGCCATATTAGCCTTCTGTGAGGAAAACTGAGCACGGCGCCTACATTCCGGAAGAACATGGCCTTTGCGTTTGCAATAACAGCAGAATTTCTGATCGCATTGAGTGGAGACATGGCCATACTTCTGACAAGAATAACACTGTACTTTGGTCATGTCCCTGTTTTGCTGTTTGGGACGAGCAAGGTAGGCAGCAGTTAGTGGTCCTGGAGATATGGCTTGTTGAAGAGCAGCTTGGGTTGTAAGACGTTGTTCCTCGCGAAGAAGCTCTCCTAAGCACGAATCAATAGATGGAGAAGGCACCCTGCTCATTAGATTTGAACGAACTTGTTCAAATTCAGACCTCAGTTTCATCAAGAATTGATCCCGTTGACTAGTGAAATGAATGCTTTGAACCACCGCAATCGAGGCAACAGGGAGATTTGAGTAAATGATCTCAGTATAGTCCGTCCATAAGCGAATAAAATGAGAGTAATATTCTTGAACGGACAGTGTCCCTTGATTAAACTAAGATAGCTCATGTTCTAAGTGGAAACGTCTGGCGGAGTTATCCTGTTGATACACTTGTTAGAGATAATCCCACATCCCCTTTGCTGTTTTATAGGGCCGGAGATTCAAAATGTATTGTGGATCCACCGACCCCAGAAGCCAAGTCATGATTGGGGCACCCTTGGTTTCCCATTTAGAGACGGCCTTTACATCCTCTAAAGGTATAGGATCAGTCTCAGCAACATGTCCCCATAACTCTTTGCCCTTAAGGTATATTTGAAATTGGAATGCCCATGATGAATAATTTGTCCCATTGAATTTTATCAAGTAAGTTTCACTTTTGTGGGTGTCCATGATTGTAACTTAAAATTACTATAGCAGCAGCCTGTTTTGATCAAGTAATTCCAGACAAGAAGAAGAGAAGTCCTGATGTAAAATTCTAACAGTGCAGCAGAAAAAAGCCAACAGTGCAGCTGTAATTTCCAAAACTCCAGACAGTGCAGAAACTGGTAGCGATCAGCAGTAATTTCCAACAGTGCAGTAGTAATAGCTAACACAAAATGCTAACAGTGCAGCAGGAATTTCCAAGACTCCAGACAGTGCAGAAACTGTCTGCAATGAATGTCCCAAAAAAAAAAAGGTCCAGCGACCTAGATTTGGACCTCTAAATCCCTGCGTGTGGCCCACAGCTGGATCTGAGTGAGAATCAGATCAACAAGGTTCAAGGAGACTCAAAATATCTTTCCAGGAAGACAAGATTCATCAAAATTCATCCACAATCCAAGATTTTGTACGGCTGTGATCAAAACTATCTTAGAAAATTGGAAAATCACAAATCGGGGCAAATGACCTACCTCTGATCTTGAAAAAATGTTGGAAAAATCTTCAAAATAACCGGGAGAGAGAGTCGACCACTGCTGTAGGGGAGTTGGGACACGCTATGATGATCGTGGGTGGGCCACTTGTGATCATGTCGTCATAGACGTCTGTTTCCTCCGTCTGCTTGCAAAAAAAATACATGCAAATCCCTGATCTGGTTGATTGCAAGATTATTGATCCTTGATCTGTTAGCTTTTCCCAAGAGTTGATTCAGAACAACAAGTCTTTCAAGAATTTCCCAGTATTGGCTCTGATACCATGTCACGATGATGGAAGAGAATGATATTTGTGGAAAACTTGGATCCCTCTCATGGACGATCCTCCTTCCCTTTTATAATCTCATTTAGCCTTAATCAACGCAATTCAAATCTTGATACAATCTATTTGTTATGGAATGAAAGCTGTTACATTGAGTTTGAGTGTATCCTAAACGTATCCCATATGATGGGTTAATTTGTTACAATGAATGGGCCTGGGCCTGATGGGCTTTGTATCACTTGTGTTAACATAAATGTACTTTGATGCAATTTGGTGCTGTTCAGCTACCCATATTCCATGGAAATGTACTTGATTTTCAGAAAATACAGAAGGCAAAGATGTTTGGATGCTTTCTTTTCTGAAGGGTATATTACCTGTCCCCTCTTGCCTCGTGCTCATTTCACTGTTTCTTTTTTGCTCTGGCCCTGGCAAAAGGGTGAAATGTACCTATATGCATGTACCTTTTTTTATTAAATTGTACCCTATTTTCCTGTAGTGCATCATTTAGTTCCCTGAATTTAAGTAACCAAAACAAAAACGAAAGAGTAACCAGAGTCTCTGTCTCAGTTAAGGCCTTCTCCTCTCTAGATATTAATTTTTAAATTTTGTGCAGGATATGTGGAAAGGATAAGGCTTCTGAAAAGGCAGGAGATAATTTCTTAAAGGTTGTGGAAGACTGTATGAATAGAGGGAAGAAATTGGAAAATGACTTGAGGAGGTATGAACCAAGTTCTGTGGTGACACTCACAGCAAATGCCACCATTGTCCTCATATACTACTACTACTACTACATATTATAGTGCATAGTCTGCATATTCACTTTCTAATCTACCTGAAAACTAGATATTGTTTTGCTCAATATGCACCTTGTGTCGTTGAATGGTGAGGATAACCCCTCGTTAAGTAGATTGGCTCGATTCTTCATCTCTATGAATAGGATGATTAGTTCAACTCTGCACTGCTCTCCACTCATTGCCCAGTCCTGATCAAGTCGTCTGTTGTAGATGGCATGCCTTAACCTTAATGATTTTTAATATTGTTGGCTTCGTTCCAGATTTTTTGTGTTTGGTTGTGGTCAGAGGTGGGTTTGGCTCTGAATTCATAAGAAATTTCAAATGTTGAAGCCCATATTAAATCTTGGGGAAGAGAGAGGTCTTTGAGAGAGAAGGGGCTCCTCAGTTACCAACTTGGAGCACTTTGAAAAGTTGAAGAGGATAGGCTTCTTGTTGCATCAGAAAAGGATGAAAAATGGGCTTCTAAATGCGAAATGTGGGAACTAGACAAAATGGAAGAAAATCAGTTAGAGGTAGAAATCTAGTGTCTTATGGTTGGATGGAAGGGATAGGATCATAAAGTTAGAAATGTTTATATTAGGAGTGTCTGTGTCTCGCACATGATAATTATTTAATGCCACCATCACCTCTCCCCAACCAACCTCGCATGCACAGAATCTCTCTGAGGACTTTCACAGATGCAGCAGCGTCACGAGTCCAACTTGCTAGGTTATGAGGCAAAATGCCTGGAAATTTTGCATGACAGTACTGTAATTGTTACCATGACCCCATTCAGGATATTGGAATTTAAGTATGACACTCGCTAGGGATGTAAACGGGTCGGTTCTGGTCTGGGTCCGTCGTGGAACCGAAGCCGTTTTTGTGAAGAAGGAACCAGAACCGGTTTGGAGCCAGTTTCCTAGTTCTGGAACCGGTTCTGTATGGCTTAAACCAAATCCCTCTCAAGCAAGAACCTCTAATCCAAATCCCAAACTCAAATTCTAAGAACCCCCAATCACCCATTTGATCAAAGACCTCAGAAAAAACTCTCCACCCCACACAACCCAAACCTTCCATTCTCACCCAGAGCCCTCCATTTTAGCTTAAAAAGAAACCCAACAATCCTAGAGTAGAACCTAGAAATGAAGACTGAAATCTAAGTGGGACTTTCCAGAACACAACAGAAAAAAAAAAAAACAAATAAAGATAAGAGGCGGGGAGAGAGAGATGGAGGGGGAGAAAAAACGAAATCCCTCTTAAGCAACCATTTCTAATCCAAATCCCTTCCATCCCATATCCCGAACTCAAAATCCAAGAACCCCAAATCCCTCATTTTATCTAAAAACCCAAAAAAAGAAAAAACTCTCCACCCCACACAGCCCCAACCTTCCGTTCTCACCCAGAGCCCTCCATTTCAACTTCCAAAGAAACCCAACAATCCAAAAGCCATGAGCAGAACCTGAAAAGAAGACTGAAATCTAAGTGGGTCTTTCCAGAACACAACAGAAAAAAAGCAAAGAGGTGGGGTTGAGCACACCAGCTGAGCAGGGAGCAGATGGTTTGGGGAAAAACCCTACCTCTGGAAAATTTCCTGCCAATGACGTTTTGGAGTTCTCAAAGATTCTAAGCTTCTATAATCTATATTAAGGGAATGTGTCTGGGTCCTCGGGTCGGGACCGAGGTGGATCTGGAACCAGACCCATTTAGGTCCTGGGTCCAAAAAAGGGATTTGGAACCGGAACCGTTTACTTTTCAGGGCCTATATTACGACCCAGACCCGATCTTCCATGGGTCGGAACCTCCAGTTAGTCGGAGAATCAGGAACCCATTTACATCCCTACACTCCACTGGTGCATGCATCTAGAGTACTCAGCTGGATGAAACTACACAGTGTTTATGTCTTGGTTGCTTAACAAGCAAATTGCTTTTGTGTTTTTAAAGTCTTGGTCTAGCACCATTATCTGTATAATGCAATTACCAGGGATGCAAATGGGTCAGGTCCGGAATGGAACCCTGCTGTATCTAGATCCAAAATCGTATGTGAGGGATGGTTCCGGATTTGGATCCCGATCTGAATCCTCTTCCGACATGGAACCTTTTTCATGGTTCTGATTCTGACTCCACCTCCCTAGGTCAGGTGTATGACAAAATCACACACAAAAAAATAAAAAAAAGCTAGAAACATCAAGAACAAATCTAAAGAATAGAAAGGCGTAAATGAAAGGGAAAAGGAGGGAGACATTGTTTGAACAGTAGTTGGTTTGGTACATTTTCCTGTGCAGTGAAGTGCATTGAAGAAGTGATGGACACTTCTTTTTCTCTGGCATTCTCTACCCTAGGCTTCTTTGCTCTCCAGCATCGATCTGCGAGAAGAGGAACTGCCTTCAATACATTCTCAAAATCTCTAACATGGAAGCCATTCGGGGTATTGAAGGAGGGGAAGAAATTGCAGTCTGATGATTTAGAAAATTAAAGAGGGAGGGAGGTAGGTTAACATACCTGAAGAGACATGAGAGATTTAAGAGGTGGGTTGGGTTGGTGAGGGAGGAGTTCGCTCTTGGACATGGCAAGGAGGGTTTTGAGAAGAAAGGGCTTTTCGAGAGCGGTATAATGGATGAATGGGATGGGAATGAAATACCCCCCTTTGCTCCTCTACATGACAGAAAGGAAAACCGACACTGTGAACGGGTCCAGTCTCGGTTCCTCGGGTCCAAACCTTGTGGATCCAGAACTGGAGCCGATTTCTTACCGGATCCGAGAATGGGTTCTGTAACTGGAACCGATTTTCTATCGGAACCAAATTCAGCTTCCAAACCCAGTTTTTAATGGGTCGGAGATGCCGGGTATTTGGAGATTTGGATATCTGTTCACAACCCTAATTTTGGGGCAGCAGTATGCTTAAAGATAGACACCATTATTAACAAATTAAGCAAAATTACTGCTCTCCATTACATATCAAACAAACCACAACAACCCATAATCAATGCTTTCCAACACGTCATACAAAATCTCCACAATCCAGAAATACCACACTCCAATACATATCAAAGAAAATCCCTACAAGCCACATGGATCATCGTAGCCTTATACAAAACTGAATATAAAAGATGTTGACATAGAAATGAAAATATTGGAAACTAGAGGAATCCGATTAAAGAAGATCCCCACAACCTACACGGATCATCAACATAGTACCTTATAAAAACTAAAAAGAAAACCCATTGACATCGATATCGAAAGCTTGGAAATGAGAGGAACTTGGGACGTTCTTACACTGATTCTACCAAGTAATGCTTCCTGAGAAGATGAAGCCCCTTTTTGGGAAAGCAAGTTGCTCATTTGGGGTGTATATATAAGAAAGAAAAGAAGGGGATGGAGAGGATGGGTGCCATAAACATTGCCATGTGAATCCTTAGTGCGTCTCAGGATGAATGGAGGGAGGGTGACATCACCCTGTGAATGCTTAGTGCATCCCAGGAGGGAGGGAGAGAGAGAGAGAGAGCTCACGTTTTACTGTTATTTGCATAGTGGGAAAAAAAGGGCAATGAATGCCCTATCTGAATGAGGAACTAGATAATTTTGAGGGCAATTTGGTAAGAAATTATAAAATTCTGAAAGGCAGAGACCGGAGGTTGTGCTTCTAGTAACTGCCCAATCTGTGAGTGACCTTGAAGCTTTTGGATTAATTTTGTGTGGCGATGCATCACACTACAAAGAAATAGAGCACTAGCAACTAAAGCATGAGCCCCTCTATTCTCCAACCAGTAAGCCTTATAGGAGCTTAAGTAATTAATTTCAATCCAACCCCTTTGTTAGCTTGAAAACTTGCATTAGTATCTGAACGCCTTTGCTTTTGTGGTCTTGCAGATTGGAGAAGAAAGCTTCAATCTTGGATGTAAGAGTTGAATGCCAGGATTTGGAGAAGATTTCTGTTTTCTACCGTCTTGCCAGATTCCATGGGCGGGGTAATGCAGATGGAGTTGAGAACTCCTCGTCCTCTGAGGCAGCTGCCCGGAAATTATACCCTAAGAGGCATGTGACTGCCCTTCCAATGCCTAGAAATCTTCCTGAGGGAGTGCAATGCGTCTCACTTTAGTCATAAATCAATTTATTTTGCTCTCCCTCTTGTGCTATTAATATCATGTGCATTTATGCACACTTTATGGATCTTCAATGTGTACGGCATGGAAAAGAAAGAGAAAGACCGGGCAAGTTGCATTCTCCAGAGATGTGAGGAGCTGTGGATTTTTTTGGGTCAGCTGCAGAATCGGATTTGTTGACTTCGTCTTTGAGAAGCACGGGCCCTTGTAAATCTATGAAAATCAGGGAGATTAATTTACCAATCATTTCTCAATGAGAACAGGAGATGAAGTTGCAGTCTTGCAGCAGCTTCATTGGCACGCATGGTAAGTAGGTAAATCTATAATGCTTGCGGGTGAATTGTCATGCGGCATTCAATGGTTTTTTGCTCCGGTTTCACAATGCTGGGACCAAGTCATTCCTCATGGGCATTTTCACCTTTTACAAATTACGGATTAATGTAAATGATCTTTGTTTCCAGTGAATGTTAAGGGTTGTCCCTTGAGAAATTAGTAAGGGGCATTCCTTTGGCTTCGCAAATATTATTCTTATAAGATTTATTTTTTCTTTTACATACTGTGAAAAATGAACACAAATTTGAGATTGTTGTTCTTTTTAGGGAGCACTTTGATGCTGTCAATAACAGAGCCCATAAAATGCCTGTGACTGTCCAGTTATTCTGTTATTCACGATCCACCCAATTATCTAATCTCTGAAACCAGCAGGTTAAATGGAAGAAAAGTTGAATTCCGGAGCTCCGAAAACAAGGAGGGTATTTTTGGATGCGGCAAAGTAGGATTCTCTGTTACTGTTTGGTTGAATATTTGCAGGGAAGGAGCTCTTGATAGATTTTTCTTGGAGAAAGCAATAACAACAAGTGGGGAGGCAAATGACAATTTTGCCCATTTTGACCACTCAATCTGCCGTCATCAGTGTGGAAGGCTGGGTTTCTCTACTTTTCAGTTTATTCTTGGTTTCTCTAGCTGCTGGGGAGTTTCACTTACCTTTTCTACATCTGAAACTCACTCCACTGTAAAAGAGGACTCATCAGGGCAAGATTGGATCTTTGTGAATCTCTGCAGGTATATTCACTTTTGTGTAGATGAGGGTTTATGTTTCTTTTTTTTTCTCTTTTCCGGTTAACCTGAATTATGAGCGCAGGTATATTCGGTTTGTGTAGATGAGGTTTTATGTTTGTTTGTTTCCGGTTAACCTGAATTATGGGAGCTGATTTGTTCTCTGTTACTCCCAATTCCAGTTAACTAGATTTGCAGGTAAATTGATGGCCGGGGAAGGATAAGTGGCACGGGTAGCTTAGATTTACAAAAGCTGATTGCTAGGTACTGAGATTCGAGGATTCCAAAACACCCCATTGTGATGTTAGTCTATAAATACATTTGATGTTGTGGAGTGTATGTCGGCCACGGGCCACTTCATGTTAGTGGGTCTGGGTAGGTATAAATGGGCCAGGGCAAAACTCAGCGTTCATGATGGAAAATCCGAGGGTCTCTAGAGCATCAAGAAAGAAATCTCAGCTGACATTCTTTACCAGGAGACCCTGACTTTGCAGATCAGATTGGAAAGGGATACGAATTAAACCCAAATACATTTGAATTCAACATATATCTAACTTCTTGAATGTACCTATATGAGATTTCGTTGCTAGAGCTCACCTTTAATAAATGGAAACCTGTCACAAACATTCACATTGAATTTTAGGGGCTTAATGAGTGCAAGGCCTGATATATATATATATATATATATTTATGTATATATGTATATGTATATAAGGGAGTTCATCTTACAATGAGAGATGGGGGGGTTCTCTCACATCTAAGTTGTTGGCATTGGATATGGATGTGTGGGCTTCTATCCAATCTCTTATATAAGGTGAGAGAGATCTCTCATAAGAGCATCTCCCTCTCTCTCTCTGAGCATCTCCTATATTTATATATCTTATCTAGCTCCAAAACATTATGGCATTGAAAGGGAAAATTTTATGAGGACTGATGCAGCTTGTGCGGTTATACTTTGTACAGTTTGAATTTTTCAGTAGTAGAACCTGCAGCCTGTCACCGATTTCTTTCAAGCCACAAAAGTGAGTTTTGTAGAATGACTACGCATATATTTTATGGATGACTTTCATTTGAAAAGAATCCTATGGCTACTTTTTTATGGGCCACATGGCCTGCCTATGATCAAGTTACCCATTCAAACACTCTAAGTCTGTTTTTGTGAATTGTTGCAAGTCCAAATTTGACAGATTCAATGGTTTGCAATCATACCGGTGAACACCCGGGTTGGACTGGACTAACGAATGCAGCTTAGCACAACATCGGTGGCCCAAGCACATGTGGTGTAAATGTCAGGCCCAAGCCTGTCCATTTAGTCAATGTGGTGTAAATGTCAGGCCCAAGCCTGTCCATTTAGTCAATTGGGTGGCCAGGGCAAACCGGGCTTCTTATCATGGCTTTCTAGCAAATTGATGCTAAATTACAGACACTCGTTGTCTGGGCAGGGGACTTTCTATCACTTGATCTAAGACCAGCCCAAATATTAAACAAGCCCAGCTTCTACATGACCTGCACAAAGTGGGCAGGGTCCTCACTGTCAAACAGCCATAGGCTTTGGACTCGATATTCATATCCATATCCACAGAGAATTAAAAATAGACCTGGGTCAGGATGAGATAATAATTATAAAAATAACAAATAAATAAGTTCACAGAATAATCACATTCTATTCCGCAGGTGGATGAGGATCTTATGGACTTCAGCTCAAATTTATTTATTCAATCAACCCAGTTCAGAATTTAGAAAAATTCACTGCCAAGGCGGCTATGTATGTACCCCCAGGGAATAGTCTTGTTGGGATCCGGCAACCCCCCGCCCGGAGGCCAAAGGTCCAAAGGCTGGGTTAGCGAGGGGTACCCTGAGTGAAAAAAAAAACCAGAAAATTCCTTGGCTCATACCCAATTTTCTGGACATGTGGGTATATATACTCAAGCATTTTCATCCCCAACAGGCCAACACCGAAGTCATGAAAAATCCAGAAAGCTCGTCGATATTTGAATTATCACAATATTATCTTGATATTATTATAAAGACATCTAACATCTCATTGATATTATGGGAATATTTTGATAACCTCAGCCATAAAAATTTCAAGTCCTACGGTTGCCCTAGTTTCTAAATCATTGTAACAAATTCTTAGTTTTTTTTTTTTTCTAATCATAGAGCTTATGGCAGCTAGTTATTAATCGTTACAGTTTGTTAATAGCCCCACCGGTCTTCCATAAAATTGTAGCTATAATGCACAACATGCTATGAATTTCAAGTATTATAAATCCCTCATTCCATTATCCACATATTATCTCACCTTAGATACTATATTGTATTTACTTTTTATTTTTACATTTTCTATACTGATACATGACACTATATTGTATTTACTCTTACTTTAATATTTTTTCTTTACCAATTACAAGTCATCGCAAACAAAGGGTCCAGGTCATTGTAGGGCCAATTAGCTAAAAGTTGTGGATAGAAGGACCACAAACATAGTAGGAAGTCCAGTTTTCAGATTGGGAGGATTGAAACATTAAATAGACCCATCTGCAGACAGTTTTCAGATTGGGCCTTGGCCTGGCGTTTCAATTTCATATATGGGTTTGGGCTGGGTTAGGCCACCAAAGCCTTATCCAGGGCCAGCCCACTGTTAAGAGGCACAGGCCCATATCCGGCACAAGCCTGCCGCCAAAGGCCATAGTGTTAGGCCCAAGCATGTCCATTCAATCTTTTAATAGTTGTATAACCTCCCTAGAAATCAATTGGCCAAAATAGCATAAATCACGAGAACTCCTTATATCACTTAATCAAAGTCTGGCCCAATATTAAATGGAACCAGATTAGACAGGCCCAGCCCATGAGAAATCAACATGGTGACAACTTCAGAGTCTAGTGGAGTTTCTAGAGTTTTAAAACACCGTCACAGCAAAACGAAAGCATCATACATGCAGTTTCCAGTTGCTAATGAACAAAACTGTTTCCCCAAACAAGAAGCTCCACCCCCTATGAAACTAATAGTCTAGGTGCAGCAAAACCAAAATTGACAATGTTGTGGATTAGCTTATTGTTAGATCTGCCTTCACTCTGCCAATAAATGATGCATTTGTCCACCATCCCCATACCAAGTTGCACGAAGGCTAATTAATGTTAACTGGCGGGAGTCATATCTTTCTCCTAATCAGAGTCCTCCAGTCTTCCTTGTGTACTGAGGAAAAGCATCCAAGTGGCTCTCATTAGTTTCAACCTGTCTGGGTTTATAGTCAGAGGCCAAATTTCTTTAGCATTACATCCAATCCCAATCTATCGCCATAATATATCTGAAAATTGGAAATCACAAAGCATCATGTGAATCTAAAGATGAACAGCACAGAGCAAGACGAAGGTCTCTGATCTCTGTCCACAAATCATGTGAATATAAAGAAGAGTAGCGCAGAGCCTCTCTCTCTCTCTCTCTCTCTCTCATATTTAATTCCCACAGGGATAAAAGAAAAGAAAAAACTGAAAACCTAACTGTTACCTCACTGGATAGAAATTTCAGAAGAAATGAAAAGTTTTGAGTCAGCTCCACCACTGATAACACTATCACCTCTCCACCAGTCTGCGCATAGCACCTGCATGTTGTCAAAAACTTTGTTAGGAAGTTTTTCGACATAGTACAGACAAGACCAAAGGAAAAGGAGTAACCTTTTCTTTGTGTGAGTCTATTACTGCCAATGGCCACTGCAACACCAAAAAAAAAAAAAAAACCTCAAACATAAATCAAATGTGCCATTTATATGCACTTATCCAGAAATACCATGTACTTCAAAAACTTAGGTTCATATTGAAGAAAGATACATATGTGCGGCTGTCTGAATATGCATGCATGGGTGTCTGAATCTGGGAGATCATATATGATGCGGATTCTATGCTGCAAATATGGTTGGCATGGGCACCATTTGTTAGTCAGGTAGTTAAATATCTTGGTCAAATACTTCAAGAGACCATTGAATATGGATAAATTCAGTAACCCAGAATGTCAAAAGCCCAACCAAAGTTGAGTTTCAAAATTTAAATATTGAATTGCATGAAACAAAATACATTTTTTTGACACGGACGGGCCCACATGACCATCAAGGGTGCAGTCAAAGGAACATGGAGAATCGATCCCATGGGTAGGCCTCAAAGCCCACCTCATGCATTGGACATCCCCATCAGGTACCAAAGCCATCTTAGAATTCTTTTTTGTATATCTGCGACTATAGGATTATGAAGAGAGGTGAATTCAATTTTCTCTGAGATTAGGAGTCTCTATTTTTGCCTTTCTTACTAGAATAAGAGAATAAAGTTTTTTATGCTCTTGTATTCCGCATTAAAGCCAAGAACAGTGGAAATTTATAGGGAAGTTTTCATTAAAGCTAATTTGATTTCTGGTTTTGAGAACTTGGGTGTGAAGATCTTATCGATGGGGTGGCTTTTCCCTAGGTGTAAAAGATGCCTAGACCGAGCATCCTTTTCATTTTTTTTTAAATCCACTCCACAACAATCTCATGTTGGAAGAAAACCAGAAAATTGCAGCAATTGGATCGTTGCTGTCTTAGGGAATTGATTGAAAAATATTGAACGAAGAGGAGAAATCTACATACGATCTTCATCAATCCAAAAAAGGCCTACGATAGGGTACCTAGAGATTTAATTTGGCGGATTTTAAATAAAATGAATGTTCCAAGAGATTATGTTGAAATTATTAATGGCGTGCATGGAGCAGTAATGAGTGTGAGAACTACTTGTGAAGAGACGGGTTAGTTCCCAATGACCATAAGTTTGCATTAGGGGTCAGCCCTAAGCCCTCATATCTTAGCGCTGATTATGGATACGTTAACTGCTTATATTCAAGATGAGGTACCTTGGTATATATTGTTTAAAGATGATATAATGTTAGTGGATAAATCAAGAGATGGTGTGAATGCAAAATTCGAGAGCCGGCGGGAAGCTTTAGAATCAAAAGGCTTCAAAATAAGCCATACAAAGATGAACTATATGTATTACAGCTTCAGCGGGCATATAGAGCTGAAACTACCGCAGGAATTGAAGCCCATGGGATGCCACAAAGAGATTCTTTCCGTTACCTTGGCTCAATAATTAGTAAGGATGGGGAGATTGATGAAAATGTCGAACATGGGCTAAAAGCAGGATAGTTGAAGTGAAGACTTACTTTTGGAGTGCTTCGTGACCCAACGAATGCCAACAAGATCGAAGAGAAGATTTTACAGGAAAGTGATTAGACCAACTATGACCTACGGAGCATAATGTTGGTGGATTAAAAAGCAACATATGCACAAATTGGATGTAGCATATATGAGAATGTTGATGTGGATGTGTAGCAAAACTAGGAAGGATTAGAAATAAACCTTTTTGCGAGCATTTAGGAGTAGCATCAATAGGAGATAAAATTAGAGAAACCTGTTTGAGATGGTTTGGGCATGTCCAATATAGGCCAGTAACGACACCGGTTAGAAAAAGTTTGGCTATGCAAGTTGACTCCATACCAAGGGAAAGGGGTTGGCCATAGAGGACGTAGATGGAGGTAGTAAAAATAAATTGAAGAAGTGCAGCTTATCTCCAGATTTGGTTCAAGATAGATCAAAATAGAGAAACAGAATTCATGTAGCCGACCCCAACATAATTGGGACAAGGCTTTGATGATGACTCAATGGTTTTCCAGGTGGCAATCAGAAAAAATTATTTGGCATGAAGGCTACTCTAGGGGGTTGGTAGTTCACAGGACGGTTTGGGGGAATGTTCAAAGGGCTATAATCAGTTTACTCCCAAGGTCTTCCTTACACAACTCAAGATGATTGACCTTTTAAGAGTTACTGCCAGCAAAAAAGCATAGGACCAGACCACTCAGCAATTGGACAATTCTCATGCCTGGAAGGGACAAGTTGGTTGCTTAAAAAGCTAAACCAAGACATCTTCGCAGAGCTTGAGTTGTAAAGTGCGGAACATATTACACTTGGAAAAGAAACCTATCAAGGTAGCACCTGGACTTTCACCGTAAAACTTGTTAAAGTACCATAGTCACATGTAGATTTTCATTAGTTTGTAAGAGTATTACTCTGACCCAGCCATTGTAATTTTTTGAACTTCGGATGCCCAGATATGGCATGGATATGAGAGGGCACAGCATGGATATGGCAAGACAAGGATTTTACACATAAAAATGAAGCACCAGACATTAATACAACATGGATATGTTGCGTGGTTTGGAGTGTCTTGGTATCACAGGTTGGAAAGTAGTTTTGCAAGCTGAATTTAGTATGATTGTTGCTCAAGTGTGTTGAAATGGTGAGTTTTATAGGCCAGGCCTTTAACTAAATTAACTCCACAATGGTTTGAGGAGATCATTGCTGAGACATCAAGTGCTCTGAGCCAAAACTGTGCTCATCTCATGAGTGCCATCATGCAGTTATAATTATGGTTTTCTATACAACCTTGACTTGCATTATTTATTTATTCAGAAGGAAGCTTACCGCGGTTCTCAAATCCCATAACATCACTTTCCCATCATAAGATGCAGAAAGCAGATGAAACCATGACCTTTTGTGCCACTTGCAAGCTGTGATCCATGAAGAGTGAGATGAGAACTGAAAAATGGGAGCCAGAGTTCCTGCACATAGCAGATTTAAAGTGAGATATAGATCCAAATAGGCACAAAAGATCCTTAAGCTAAAAGTTCACTTATTTAACATGCCTGGTTTTCGAGGATCCCATATCCTAAGAGTAGGGTCGGAGCCACCGGCAGCAATGAGTGCAGAGCTCTCACCGCCAACATCGAGACAGTTGACAACCTTTCCACAGACCTACACAGACAGCTCAAGGTTTAGTGTCAACAAAAATAGGTGCAAAAATAAAAAATAAAAACCTTTTGGCATCTCTAAAAAGCCAGCGAACAAACAGAATAGAAACATCAATGTAGTGAAAGATTGGATAGACAAGGGTCTTTAATTCCCAGAGAGCTCTGGCACGTTCGACCTCAATCTTAGACACAGAACAAGCTATACTTGACCATCCGAGAACAAGTTCCCAAACCCACAACAGCTAAGTGGTTCGTCAATGCCTAGCCCAATCAGTTAGCAGTCGGACTTGGACTGAATCAAACAGTCTTTTTTCAATGTTCTTTCACAAACAGCAGCCGATCAAGTGCTGATAGGGAAAAGAACATGCATACCAAGTTCAAGGAGTCTTTGCCTGTTTCAAGATCCCATCTTCTGATAGAGTGGTCCCAAGATGCAGAATATATAGTTTCATGTTCTGGCCAGACGACAGAAGATACACATTGCGTATGACCTACGAGAGTTGATAAAGCACCCCCCTGAATAGGATGAAAGATCATCACAATCAATAAAAATGTCTTCTTTAAAAAGTACTCAAATGACACAAAATTAAGAAGGGAAAAACTACTATTAGACAAATAAAAAAAAGGACGGGTGTTATCTCAGGACACCACAAATTAATGCCAGTAGAGTTGTTTGATCGCAACTTTAGCAAGGAGAATTCGACCGAAAGACAATAGCCTAAGAGTGATTTTTGGCATAATATGTTACAAAACAGTGACTGTATATATCTACCACAGTTCACAAACTTGCCCCCCGACTAACATTGACATGTGCAAGCCGCAAGTTGACATGCTAGAATTACAAAGGGACTCACCAAAACTGTTGGGCACATGAGTTTCTGGCAAGACTAGGTTGACTTGCTGAGTCAGGCAAAGGATCCAGAAAAAGCCAAATATCTTCTGCTGACTCAGCCAAGTCACTTTTTTGTTGTTTTCTGCATAAATTTAGGGTAAAAAATATGGTATTTTCAAAGAATCTAAAGGCTAAAGGTGTGATGATAAAAGAAATAAGAAATATTTATTTTTTATGTAGACTAATTTTATTAAAGTAGCACATCAGTAGAAGAGAGACACAAATGGCTACAAAAACCACCAAGGAATAGAGAGACAAACAGGCAATAAAATCACAAACTAAATACTCCTAGTGCTATTTTGAACAATCAGCACTTTAACAGGCTCTAATGATTTACACCCTCGGCCAAAAGATCTGCAGTCGAGTTTGCACTTCTCTTAACATGAGTGAGGTAAACTTCTGCATCCTTGGACAAATCCAACACCTCTTCTACCGCATCCACAAAAATCCAAAAGGCACTGGATATTCTCTAGCAAATTGACGAAAATACAAGCAGCAGCTAGATTTCCATCATATATGGCAGGCAAGGACTCTCACTCTGTTTTTTTTTTTAATGGTACAGGGACTCTCACTCTCATTCCCATATCTTGTATAATATCAGCAGATATAGATATTCTTGTATGAGAATTACAGAATATATAATTTCATACTATAAACTACATAAAACTAAAAAAATAAAAGAGAAAAAATCAGTGGCAAACCAGGCTGCAGGTGGTTCAGGCTGACTTATAAATTGTTATTATTTAAGGGCCCTTAAAGATGTATACAATCTCCTATTCATATTCATGTAGAGCCTACACCTAATTGAAAGCAAGAGCTTTCAACCCCCCTATCTAGCGTTGGCATGGAGAGAGAGAGAGAGAGAGAGAGAGAGAGAGAGAGAGAGAGAGAGGTGGCCTGGTTTGCAGATGGTATTTTCTCAATTTAAATACAACATATGCACACAGAAACATATATATGGTATATTGTGACATTTTATCTATGACCACTTGTGACTTTCTGACTCGGAGTCTTCAATCAAGACATTCTCAATTTTAATACAACATATGCACACACAAACAGATATATGGTATATTGTGATATTTTATCTATGACCACTTTCGACTTTCTGACTCGGAGTCTTCAATAAAGATAACTCGACCAGGCGGCCTGCCAGGTTTTTTCTTTCTTTTTTTTTTTTTTTTTTTTTTGAATGGTTGCCAAGTGGAGTTTTTGAACCATGATATCTGTGAAGACGAGACAAAATGGACACTATAACATCAATAGCTGTTTCAATAGGCAATATGAAAAGATAAAATCATAAAAGGAAACTAATCAATAAAAATAACATGTTAAGGCAAAGTGTAAATAGAAATAACTCAAAAAAAATTTGAAATAGAATTTTCTTTTAAGATTGAAACATATAGGGAAAACATTCTATCAGAATTCAATTTGGTTAACTATTGAAACCACCTGCTGGTTGATGCAGTCCCAATCAATTTAGAAGGAATCAAGAAGAGGGGTTGGTCCTACCTGGACAGCACCTCATACGAATGATCCTCCACAGAAACAATCGATACAAGAATAGGGAGTAGTAAATATGACCAGAGTGCAAGCATAACAGGAAAGAAAACCCAAAAGAAGCCATGCCCTTCTTGAACATACTGCAGAACACCTAAACTAGGGTTTGTATCAAATTGGACAAGAAGAAGACAGATATCAACATGCTGGCCAACTGTTATAACAGGAATATTTATGAGTTTTATGCTAGAGAAGCCCTAAATTATGAGTTTATGCTAGAGAAGCCCCAAACCACAATAAGTTGCACAATAATTCTTATACGGTACCTGCCTGGGTGATGGTTCACAGGCATAAGGTGTGGGTTTGCTCCCCAAGTCTTGTGTTCGAGTCCATCCCCAGACTTATCCAGTGCACGTGTGTTTCGGGGTTGTGTGCGCGCCTAGGGGAATAGTCATGTCGAGTAAAAATACCACGGGGATACCAATGTCATTAAAAAAAACTTAAACAGTAGCCAAATGTTTTAGTCATGACCTTTTGATTACTTAAGAAGGATGAAAAAAAAATTACTCAAACTCATAAAAGCTATAAGAATAATAAAAAATGCCAAGGCTGCCCGTCCAAGCCTAGTTCTGAATGTACGGCTGTGGGCTTGATCCGGACCAGCTTTGAGGCCCTTCGCCCTGGATAGCGCAGGCAAACCCTGGATTTGCATTTGAGGGAAACGGCCCAAACAGGTAGTTGGGTTTTGGGTACAAAGTACAAACTCGAGATTTTTTTATTTTTATGTTTATTTGTTGAATGATGGTACAAACTCAAGATTTTCATGTGGGTTTTGGAGGCAGACCCAGAATTTTTATGTGGACTTTGGAAACCGACCCAGAATTTTCATTGGGGTTTGGAAGCAGATGCAGGTTTGGCGGGGGTGACCGCCCCCAAAAGCATGTACTTGGGTCCGCCCCTGAGTGCAGCCATGATGCCTGTTGGCCAGGCTAGGCCAACCATGAGACCTAGTTAGGCCACAGCTGAAGGAGACCATGGGTTCCACTGGTCCCCCTACGTGCAGTTATGCATGGTTCTTAGATTCCCTAGATCCTTCCCACCCTGCCATGCGGGCTGCAGCTGGTGCTTCCACTTCATCTAAGTGGTCTCTATTACTGGCGGACAAACAAAAAATACCACTTGGAGTCGTGGAACCAGAACTCAAGTCAACTAAACTTAATTTGGTCCCACTGCTTTTGCACCATTATTTTGCAGACCAGTCATTGTTGGCTATAAGCAAGTGCAATATATGATAACAAGAAAAGGCAAGTGCTAGAAAATGTAAAGCACAGCAAGTGAATAAGGTATTCCAAAGTAAAGAACAATCTTAGAGAGGAACAAAAATTAATTCAAATTTTGAGAAACACTAAACTAATAAATACTCTGGTTTGTTGTAGAGCTAGAAGCAACATTCTGTGTTGTTGTTGTTGCTGCTGCGAGAGAAGCACTTTCATGGTCAATAAGTTTTCTAGCAGTTTAAGCACAGCAAAACCTTTTTAACCTTTTTTTCTCTACTGAGAACCCTTTTCATGAGAATTCATTCTGAACCTTTTATGGGCCATTATTCACAAAAGAGTGTGGGATAGGAAGGTCTCATCGTGGATTAGGCATGATACGAAAATATCATGCTTGGTAATGGTAGTCATCAATTTAAAAGCCCAAGCAATTTAACGGTTTTAACTTACTGACTAGAGTAATCTTTGCACAGGGTGGGAAAGGTGTTAATTCAGCAGTCAATCCTAAAAAGAAGCTGCTCCACATTTTATGCTATAAGACAATTAAAAAAAATCTGACAGCTATGTACTATTTAGCTAGTTCAGTGTAAACTTCCAAATTGCCCACCAAGTCCAGAAACCACATGAGACAGGTTACAATTTTCACTGGCTGCAAGAATTGCCAGCATGGTTCTTTCAAGACAGAGTTGAGACAATTACTCTATTGGCCTTGGTAGAGAACTCCAAGGTCCAAACACACATGTTTTTCAAGGCACCAAAAACTCTAGCAATTTCTGGGTGTTACATACCCATGTCATCCACCAATAATAACAAAAAAACAGTGCAAAGTCCATTAAATTCATTCAAGGAGCCAAGTTTGAACTATGCAAAAGAAAAGAGAGCTGACACACTATATCAGGGATATGGTGACAAAAAATTTCTAAACGTCAAATGAACAAAAATACCTTCAACTGAGATTCTTCATTTAAGGCTGTGTCAGCATCCACCTTTCTTTTTTTTATTGGTACTACATCACCTTCAGCATCAAAACTTGTTTGCCAAATCTTGATAGAACAGTCCCAGGAACCTGAACATACCTAAAAGTAGAAGAAAACAAAGTACCACATGCTCAGCATCACTTTCCTGGTACAAGTCAACTAAGCTGCAAGTTCTGAATTCACAAACACAGACTCAAGACTAACACTCTTCACGCTTAAACAAAGAAAATAGTCTCACCATATCTCCAGGACCTGCTGAGACACATTGCACAGATGATGTGTGCCCGCTTAGGACTTTAAATGCTCTAATCTTCATAGGAAGATTCTCAGGCTCGGCTGCATCTAACTTTAATAGTACAAACGTGGTTAGCTACTTTAGATAAAGATCTCAGTCAAAGCTGAAGGCACTAGTTTAGCATACCTTCCACAACCTCAATGTTCGATCCTTCGAAGCAGTAGATAAACAGATCCCCCTGTGACTCTCAACTCCTGCAAATGCTTGTCAAATGAATAAACAACTTTTAATGAACAATATTAAGAGTAAGGAGATTGAGCAGTTACAGATCCAAAAACATATGAATCCATACATATTCACACACAATCACTGAAGCACCCTTGTGCTAAAGCAGCCACTTGTAAAGAAAAGTTTAAAGATAAACAGGATGATACTCTATAAACAGATTCCGTTTGGTTTGAGTGGGTGCTTCAAAAGAACACATCACTGGGCCACAAACAGAACTTTCTCTCATTAGAACAACCTTCATGATTGACGATACTGACTGATGTAATTGCATCAGTGTGCCCCTCCAAGACATGTGTACACAATCCACCAGCTTTCCATATCCTATAAGAAGTTGAATTTGTCATATTAAAATAATGTAAATTGATTCCCAGAAAAACAGAATTGATGAAAACTGTTGCTCGTTAGCAAGTTTTACCTGCCAAAGCTGTCATAGCAACCTGTGAATATGAAGCTGCCAGAAGATATGTGTCAGTGCAACTTCACTAGATGAATCTGAGTTAAGCGGAAAGTGAAATATTGCAAGGTGTTCATCTTCCATTGACATTGCAAGACTAAATATTTGGTTCAAAGTTGAAACTTCTAATACCATATTCAGCATTCAATACTTCTATCTTATAGCATTTAGGGTCAGTGATTGAGGTATTCTAAAATCTTGCAGTACTAGACGTATTCAATTAAGGGATAAAACCTTTTCGCCAACCACTAATGGAGCAATAGTAAGGCATACCCTGTGTCATGGAGGGGCCTACGGTTTTAACCCTAGTGTTTATTTTCAGAGAGAAGAAAGCTAGCCAGTGAGGATGCTTCCCAAATCAGTAAAAGGGGAAAAAACAATAAAAGCATTTTTACACAAGCCATCAACAGGAAATAAGGAACACTATATCCTACTTCATAACAACTCAGTGGCTGTTTGGCAAGTCTCATTCCATTGTCTTATTGTCTAAAAAGGTATTTTAAATGCATTCAGTGCATTTGGAAACAACATTCACTGTGTCCATTTCAAACCACCTAAAGACAAAATGGGTCTGATTTGGACAGCACCAATATCGGGAAGAATCAAAACAGACCACAGCACCTAAAGTGCGTAGAAGCGTGCATGCACAGTAAAATGGGCAGTGATTTTCAACCACCGTTTCATCTTTTTTTTTTTTTTTAATCCGAGACGCTAAACAATGATCAGAACAGTTGGACGCATTGATAAGACAAAAA
This sequence comes from Persea americana, assembly GCA_029852735.1. Lineage (NCBI taxonomy): Eukaryota > Viridiplantae > Streptophyta > Magnoliopsida > Laurales > Lauraceae > Persea > Persea americana. The sequence continues at coordinate 53,706,815 of CM056813.1, read as the reverse complement.
ACGGCCCATGGGTCAAGTTTCAGCCGTTGATCCATCTCAGATTTTCAGATTTTTTTTTAAAACCGAATAACCATTGATCTATTTTTCTGGACTTCTATGGGCCGCATAATCATGATCCAAACCGTTAATCCTATTTGTAATATTGTAAAAGGCTATGGCTAAAATTTTCAGCCCTTGGTTTGGTCTAGATCTCAAAAAAATTATGAAATTTTCAGAACCGTTGGATAGCTCATGTTCTAACCAAGCAATTAAAATGTGATTTTGGCAGTTCAATTTTTCAATTTTTTTTCTTGAGTTCCATGCCAGTAAACTGCCATCTGAACCATTGGAAATATGTAGCAGTCCGATCACGCATATGGGCTCAAATTTCATCCGTTGATCTTTCACGGATCTTGAGAAATTCGACAAAAAAAAAAAGAAGAGATATTTGGTATAATTTTCTGAAATTCGTGGGCCCCTATTTCATGATCCGAATCATTGATCCTCTTAGGAATACTAAAAACCAGTCATGGGGTAAAAAATGAGCTTTTGATTCATTTTAGATGTAGAGAAATTTACGAAAAAACATGTACCGTTGGATTTATGATGTCTATTTCAATCGATTCTTGTGTGTTGCCAAGCAGGCTATTTCAAAAACTTCTATTTCATACAGAGGCCATTTGAAGTAGATCTATTTCATACAGATCTGTTTCAAACATATAAGATTTGCCAAACAAGCTATTACTACACAAGTACTATACACGGTTTCCTACTTCTCACCCAAGAAGGTTTTACACCAATGCTATATTCAATTACAGGATAAAAAAGACTGGAATTTATAAGGAACAAAATCATGCCTGAAGATCAATGAAACTTTAGAATTCAGATCTCCATCAAATTAAAAGAAACAAAAATTGTGTTAGGTGACAAAGAATACATTTCAACCAGTCATTTATTATTGCTATTTCATGAGGACAAAACACTTCTATTGGTGTGTCAAGCCGTCATTTACTTTCAGAAAGAGAAAAGCTAGTCTCCGAGGAAGCTTCCCAAATCAGCAAAATGGAAAAAAGCATAAAAGAATTTTAAGCAAACCATCAACAGGAAGTAAGGAACACTATGACCTTTTGTAACGACTTACTACACAGGTACAATACATAGTTTCCTGCTTCTCATCCAGGAAGGTTTTACACCGATGCTAAATTTAAATACAGCATAAAGAAGAACGGAATTTATAAGCTTAATTTAAGGACAAGGAACTTTTAGGTGATATTACATAATGACAGTAGCTCACATGCAAATATGACACTCCAGGACATCGCTTTGTGATAAGACTTAATTTCAGTAGTAACAATAGTGAAAATAATAATATAATAGTATGAACCATTAGTTTTTTCCCCTTAGTATTCATGAATAAATAAGTACAAAAGTAGTTTTCAAGTACCAAGTGAGAACCGACCTCAAAATTGTGGTTTGTGAACATCCCTTTGTGAGGCCATCCCATTGAGTGCAAATCATATTTTTTGGAATGAAAAGTTTCCCATGGTGTGGGGAAAAATGGGCCTCAACAAATCATCCAAACTCTGGATTTATGGGCATCCAAGCCTACCAATCGCAGCCCTTACATTAAGTGGATTTTTATGCTGAAATCCACTGGTGGATATAAAATGGGTTGCAAATCCGCTGGGATGAGTATAACAACCCGTGATATATTGGAAGGTGCCCGCTACTGCAGCCTTGAGGTTTTGGGTTCAAGTAAAAGAAAGCAAATCAGCTGGGATGAGGATAACAGTCCATGATATATTGGATGGTGCCCGCCATTGCAGCCTTGAGGTTATGGGTTCAAGTAAAAGAAAACAAAAGTCAGATGGGGCAAGTGCCGATTCACCCACATGCAAGTGTACCACAGTGGAATGGTCGGGGAGAGGCACAGATTGAACAGTAGACAGAGTTCCAAAATTTTAAATTTGCAACTAGTTCTTAGTAGAAAACTTCCTAATTACAAATGTTATTGACATAACTTTTACATCATTTGAATTTACTTGTATGAAAAACTGGCCTTTCAGGCTCCTAGAAGATGCTGTGACTAATGTCTCAAACCATATCATGTAAATATCTATATCTTTATAATGAATTAGCAGTTCAAAAAACCTGTAATGACCCTTACTAACACTTGTTCAATATTTCATACTTCTACCCAATAGCTAGTAAATATAATATTGCACTGTAAGGGCCTGTTTGGAAAATCCAAGTCTAATCTAATTAGAGCTAGTTAGATTAGGTCTAGAATAAATAGCTCTAATTTTTCAGTTCTAGTTTACAACCAGTTTGCTTGCTAAAATTCTATTGAAAAAAAAAAAGAGCTTATTTCATGGTAGCATGCTTGTTAAACATAAAAATAAGAGCTTATTAAAGGGGCATGTTTGTTAATCTCACCTGGATAAAAAGGCTTACTACAATGAGTTTCAATTCATGGAGGTATGAATTTGATTATTGAGTGGGAGGGAGAGCTGTGATTTTGATGAGCCTTAATTTATCTAATTTCCTTTTTTATATAAAAAATGAAATTATCATATTTGATTATAAAATTTGCATAAATATTGTTATTATTATGAGAGAAAGATGCAGACAACAATCAATCCTTGTGTGAGGGAGAATTGTGATCTCAACAAGATTAAATGGATTCTGGTTAGGATCGTTTAGACAATGATTCTTGCGTAGGAGGGATAGCTATGATCTTGATAACGCTTATAAAGATTTAGGGTTGGGTTTCTTTTTTAAACAGAGTGATGCATTACAAGGAAATAAAAAAAAAAAACACAAAACAGATAATGGAATAAAACCCATTTTATCATGGGCATTTTTGTTCAGAACAGATGTAAATTAACCCTTTCCGCCTCTTACTTCTTTAGACTAATAACCTCTTATTAAAGAGGTAACATTGAGACTGCTTTTTTATCTAGAGGGTTTTCCTCTACTTCTAATTCAATGAGAACTCCAATTACAGGTTTACCAAGCACTCTAAAATGTAAATAAGCTCTAAAAATAGAAATAAGCTCTTAAATTTAGAGTTTCCACATGCTCCTAACTGCAGTTTGTATCACTTATCCTCATAAATGTCTGATTATCATTCTAAATACGATACAAAGTTGAAAAGAGTAGTCTACAAAGATTAAGAGCTAAATAATATAATTTGAAAAAACAGGCATACACAATTTGTACAATTCAGTTAACACAGCATACACACTTATGCCTAGTCATAGACATTCTAATGTTTACCTGGGATTAGAACCATCAACTGCACTAACCCAATCATCATGCAAATAAGGGTCTTCTTGTTTTCGTGGTGCTACAGCCTTTATGTATTCAATTTCAAGTATCCTTTCCTGTGATGCACAGCAGTAGATTGTTAGAATTCCAGAAAAGAAACCTGCAGGGGTGATGACAACACAGTTTCCAATTCTGACAACTTAAAAAAGCGACCAAGTGATTCTTTATCACCTATAGACAAAGAGCAAGAAGTCACAATTAAAAAAAATAGAACCCAAAAACAAGCCATTAAAAAAAGAAGAACATGGAATGGTATCGCTACAAACTTAAGTATCTAATGTGCAGCCCATCAGCCTCTCTATGCAGATTTGAGATAATAATGAGGCAAATATCTCTTTGAATATAAAGCTAAAACTCTACTGCCTGTGTTTATCCCATAATGGTGATCCTCCAACAATAGCCCAACGGGAAGCACTTGTAGCTGAGTTGACATCCACATGTATTGGTCCATGACAAGATCACATCTAGGCAAGACCACATGGGTCACCAAATGTTGGGGATGTGTGTGTGAGAGAGGCTTAAAGAGCACAATGTATGACAGAGAAGAGCTCATACAATCAATGATACCAGATACGGAAGGGACACACTATAGATATGCAGGGAAGGAAGTACCAGACACAATATGACAGAATATATTGCCTATTTTTAAGTATCCAGGTGCCACCGCAAATGATGCAAACATCAACACATTTTTCTTAGTGGCATCATCATTAAGGGTACTCCAACGTGTCTTTCGTCAGCATGTGCCTTGCCAAGCCCAGATAATGGGTCGTGTCAAACTGGCAGTCTGAGTCAGCCAGTATGTTTTTATCGTTATGTTGAAGAAAGAATTTCCCCACATCCATACAGGTAGTAGTGGCAGTTAAAGAAATAAAAGTAATTAAGGTGCAACATTCAAGTATGGACATATCTGTAGGATATTCTTTCTTTCCACATGTTCTTAGGGAAAAAATAAAAAGAGAGACACGAGATCAATCTATTTAGATACTCTTGCATCAGAGTTCAACAAATAAAACCATCACCACAGAAAGCATTAGACGGATATTTATTGCCACTACTCTTTGAGAAATGCGTGAATATTTACCATTCAAGTACATTGACTAAAAAACATGTTCCATCAAGGACCCAATCCTCCAGCTCTATTGGCTTCTGTTTTTCTGTTGGGTTGCAGGGTGGGATAGTGTTAGCTTAGATCATCTCCAAGGCTGGCAATGGATTATTCATAAATGTTATTCAGCATGCTTAGGTGTGGCTTTGTCTGTTAACTATCTTTCATTGATGGGCAGCTTGCATGAGAGATGAAGTCAGCTGGAGCTTGCCATCTCAGTATTGGCTCTTTTGTAGCCAAAGGAAAATAACTGAGGAACTTAATTGCCTTGTAACCATCTTTTGGTCTCTTCAAAAGAACAAAATAATAAGGCCTTTCATGGTCTGCCTGATTCTTCAGTGATGTCGTTGCTGGAGCTAGAAGTAAAGCTATATCTGGGAATTGGAATTCGAGGAATGCCGTGATGTTAGAAGAGATTATCATTGGAAGAGGTGGTTAGAATCGGTAAGTACCAGCAATGGGAACTCTCATTGCAGGGCTCTGTGCTCTCCCTTTCCTTCAGGTTCCTAGAAGATGAATTATCATGGCAACTCCTGTTTGAATTTGGGCCTGGTAGCGGTTGGTGCCTAAGAAGCTCAAAGAAGTGTATATTGGGGATTTTGAGGGGTTTGTAATTCAAAGTTCAAACAATATATAAAGGGAAACAGTGCTAGTAGGCAATAAACAGTTTCATCTCTGTTTCTCGGACCCACTACGAGCTGAAGGCGACTCGAAACACAATCAATCTCTTGGCCTTAATCAGGTGGCTTCTTCCCTCGTACCTTGCAAATTGGGTGAGAGAGGCATGTGATTTGTGGTAGCTTTTATTGTTGTCCTCCCGTATCCTAACGTAAACTTCTTGTTTAAGAAAGGGACTGTAAGTGATCCTTCGTTTGTGCAAAAAAGGATCCTTTTTGTCATAATCTTTCATTCTTTTCTTTGGGACCAACAAAACAGCCATTCCATCTTTGTGAGGAAGAGACTATCAGAGTAGTAAGATTTTAAATAAGAGGGTAAAATATTCTTTCTTCATTAATTCATATCAGAAGGCCAATAAAAAAAAAAAGTCAACATTACAGAAATAGCTATTAATAGTTTTATTAAAAAAAAACAAAGAAAGGCAAACGCTGTGATTAGATTAAAAAAAAAAAAGAATAAAAATAAGTATTCAGAAAATATATATATCTCAGAAAGATGTACCGCAGAGATGCCTTTAGCAATGAGAAACTCTTCCAGTGACATACGAACTAGCTCGCCATCAATTAGGAAGTCAAAAGGCTGAGGTTGACATTCGGGATTTTCTGATAGCATCAACTAATAGCCATGAGATGGTAAGGATTTTAAACAACACACTGAAAAACGGAAAAAACGAAATCATACAAGACCTTAAGAACATATAGGTTAAAATAAACTTATCAAGAGAACGGATCAAGCATGTCATGAAGAAACTAATGCGCAACCACAAACTGTCAAGGAATCACCAATTCCTCACTATCTAATAAATTGATCTTATCAAACTACAAAATAAAATGTCCAAAATCAACCAGCGAACATTAAGCAAGACATTTAAATTGTAAACAAGTAGCCTATTAACTATAATACTTCAACAAACAAGAGAGACACCAGTTGCTTCCCATAAATGAGACACAACAAGCTTCCCTCAGACAAAAGGCAAGATGGCTAGGTTTTCTAGTTTCGGGAAAGAGAGAAGAAGCTCCCACTTTCATGAAAGAAACAAACATAAGTGACTTTAGGGCAACAACTTTACTAGACAGAACTGTGCAAGACTGCCACACTATTTTTTTCCACAATTGAGCCCTAGAACTCTGCTACATGTCCTATTTGAACTAGCAGTTACTTTTTACAAATAAACTAGTGTAATGTCCGAAGTCTTTTCATTCTCAATTACCTTATAAGGAATCTGGACCCTCCATAAGCCACAACCATAGAGGATCCTCCGAGCCCATCCTTACAAATCCATCTATGGGGCCCACATCACAATCTTTACTACTCAAAATCACTCTCTCCTTGTATTAGCTCCAAGCCGAATTTGACTAGAATTGGAGTTGAGCCCACCGTTAGATTGATCACACATAAAGCATGTGATTTAAATACCAAAAAACAGAGTCTAATAATGTTTTTTGTGCATGATCAATCTGGTGGAAGGCCTGGCTTCTATTGTAGTGAAATTTTTCAATAAGCTAGTACAAGAGGTGATTGTTCTTTTGAGCTGTCTGGATTTTAGATGCGAGCCCCACTGATGTACTGATAAAGATTGTAACAAAAAAATTCTCTAAGGTGGGGTTAGAGGCTGAATTTTCCAAATTCTCAATAGGAGCCAAGATCCTTGATTTTAAAACCTTAGTGAAATTTAAGTGCAAGGGTCATTCCTTGGGTGCAATGGTAAAAGCCTCGGGTGCCCTGAGTGATAACAGAGGTTCAAGACCTACGAGCAGCCACTTCGGCGGGACCCCCCCTAGGACCCTACTTCGGCGGGACCCACATTGGGTAATGAATTTTTTTAATGAATTTAAGTGTAATATCATAGTAATTCATCCAAAAGTTGGTGATTGTCAGATCAATGCCAAATTGAATTGGGTTCCAATTCACAAGATGGTTTATGTGAGGGTTTGGATCAATCATAAGTAGCCCCTAATGCCTTGTTCAGCTTTAAGGTCTCAAATCAAACGTTATGTTACTATGATGAGACTGATTTTTCGGCCCAATCTTAAACTGTGATGAGACATTTACATCCGCTCATCCGCATGCATCTAGGTTGGCTCCACAAAGAGGGAAAACAACTATATCAACTTGAGTTTATGTTATCGCAGGTAGTCATTTTGTACAGGTAGGGCCCTGGCCAATTGATTCAGATTGTTAAAATGATGTGCTGCACTTGATGGTCTATTCAAACATATGCGATGGAATCACTAAAATTTAACGGATTCTACAGTTTTAAATTTTAAATAAAACAGTGATACAGACCAAGAGGACCTATGATGACTTTGGGGTCCTAATAAATTACCTTATAATGTGCCCTGATACAAATAGTAGATTCTAGCATTTTCCAATAATATGATCTTTCGGATTCTTTCAGATTTATTTTGGGAACAAATGAAAATTCAGGCTGCAACAAACCATGACATACCAGTTTTCAAGGCCGGACACGATGCCTGTTGTGGCCGCAAGTTTCAACCAGAGTCTTAGGTCTTAATGAGTGACTTATACACTTGCTTATGTGCATGAGATAATCGTTACACTACAGAGCATGGTGCTCTCTGCATGAGCATGAATGCAAATTGAAAACTTAGGTGGTTCTCTGCAATTATTACGGGACCAACCTTTTATAGCGTTACAAAAGAAAAAAGGCCACATGCAACGAGATTGGAACATCTCTCAACCATCATGAAGGGAAAATACTCAAATTACAAATTACACAGTACAGAAGAAGTTTCACATGAGAACATAATAAACCAAGTAATAATACTATAAATAAACTTAAACATACCATTTTGCAGAAGCATGTTGACGATCTCAGAGAGGCCCATTCTGGTAAGGTTGGAAGGGATTGCAATAGAAGCAAAGGGGACTTTGAGAGCAGGCGGAAGCTTTGTAACAAAGCGGACCCTAACCAGCTTAGACGCTTCAGCAGCATCCCCGTCAATATCCATCACTGCCAAAGAAAATATATTGTAAAACAAACCATCAGTTCACTTTTCCTCCTTTACAATTTCCTTTAGGTGGATGATTAGCAATTATTAATGGTGGAAAATACCCCATCCAACCCAGTATTTCGGGCTCAGGTTGACCCTTGCTATTTTCCAGTTTGGTTTCGGTTGGCATTCCTAACCTGATTATAAATGGGTTGGTTTTGGGTTGAGTCCATTTTCACTATTCAACCCAGCATCCCGACTCAACCAAACTAATTGGCCTCGGGATAATCAAGTGTTTTGGTTTGAGTAGTCTACTCCCCTTTGAATGATGAATCCCCTCCCCTTAAAAGTAATACCCTCGAAACCACTAAGGGATTTACTCATTTATGTATCATTTCATGGGATCAAAAGCCTTGGGCCCTTACTTCCTATATTGCCCAGATACGGCATGGATACCGCAAGTACACGTATTGTACATGGCAAGGACACAGATTTTACACAAAGTATAGGATACGATACAACAAGATACATTGCCCATGCATCATAGCCTGCTTCACTTCAACTATACCATGATGACCCTTTTAGCATACATGGGATGGGATGGATGGGCTCCTGTAACAGTGTCAAATTTGTTTATTTGAACAGTAACTCTTTCTAAAAGAAACAGAAAAAACAAAATCTGGATAAACTATACCCCAGTCGACCATGGTTCGGGCAAGATTCAATGACCATGCATCCAAATGTGTACCAAAAATCACTTCAAAAAAGAAGAGAGAGATCTAAAACAACCCCATATCTTCAAACAATCTATGATTTCTCCATCAATCATCAGAAACTAATCAGGATCTTCTACCAATAATTCAACGAATCTTAAAATAAAAAAAGCCCACAAAATCTCCAAAACACTCTAAAAATGTTTATCATCTGTGGGGTATTCGCTGTCTGTTCTGTAAATATGGATTCTAACGTCGAACAGTTGGGAGAGTTAAGCACTGGGTATTAAGATTCAAGAAAGAAATTTTTGATAATGAGTTGAAACAAGTAATGGGATTTGCAGAAATGAAAGAAAAGAATTGGCAAAAGTAATGTTGGGCTGCCAACTGAATTAGTAGAGACACTGCTCCACTTTAAGTCAATACACTATCTGGAACAAACCGCCTATTTGCTTCCACTAGTTCATCTGCGAACTTTTTAGTTTAATGCAAATACAAACCATGAGAGAGAGAGGGGGGGACAGAGAGAGAAACCTGAAAACGGCGGAGTATCCTCTGCCTTCTTTCTTCTCTGGAGATCTTTCTCTTTTCTCTCTTCTCCAAACGGCTAGGGCCGGCTGTGGTAGCCGAAGAAGAGGGTTTTGGAGCTTGCTGTGGCAGACGAAGTAGGGCTTTTGGGTTGAGTTGGAAACAGGAGAGGAGGTGAAATAACATGGGGCGTGGGGCCAGTGTGGGGTGGGGGTGGAGTTTTCCGCGGCGATGGAATTCTCATCGCCCCTGGGAAATCCATTTCCATCCTTATTCCTTACCATGAAAATGCTGATATTTTTTTGTGAAATTGTCCTGCACCAAACACATGAAAAAACCATCCCCTTTTTCTGAAAAAAAATAAAAAAGTGTTACATAAACATGCTCATAGGTGGCCGGATTTCCCGCACAAATTGAAGTCCGACCCCACGGGAAATGTAAATCTTTTTCCACATATTTGGTAAACATAGAGAAATTCTCTATCTAGCCCTAAGACCATAATATCCTCTATGGGGATTTCTAATAAGAAGAGTCATTGCATTTCAGGTTTGGGATACACCCAAGAGAAGTCACTCCTTATAATTCAAGTGTTTCTTTACCTCTGTGGATTTGTGGAATTTAAAGGGGGAGAGGAGGAATCAATGGAAGAGAGGATTTTTTATGACTTTTTCTATTTTCACTCAAAAGTGGATTTTCCTTGGAATCAAGAAAAATGAGAGAGGATTCCTCTCCGAGGACCAAACCTGCCCTTTGGGCACGTTTGGCAAACAGAGCTGGATCCAAAGTATCCTCAAGATTTTTTAGGAAAGTTTCATGTTTAGTACAGAGATGGGATTTCTGTCATCTATGGGATTCCTTATTAACTTATAATTCCATATAGACTCCTGCAACATTATTGGATGAATTTCTTTAATCAGCCCACACACTATTTCCTGGTTGTATGTTGCCCTAGTATCTATCAAAATCGGTTACCATTGTATGTGATGCTAACTACATCACCGGCCCATTATTGATGTAGAATGAATTTAGCCCGTTGAAATGGGTACCTAGCCCGGCTCGGCCCAAGCCCGAAAACACAAGGCTTTTAAAAAAATTTAAGCTCAACGGGCTAGGTTTGGACAATTATTTGAAAGCTCGGTCAAAATGGGACTGAGAATGGGTAAAGCATGCCGAGCCCACTCAGGCCCAACCTGGTTGCAATGTTATTTTACTATTTTTTATATATTTCAATGGAAACCCTCCAAAAACTCTCTTGAAAATGTCAATTCCCTCCACCATTTCTCATGAATTCAATCACTTCCCACTCCACACAAAAAAACCCTTATCATGAATTGAAAGTGGACTCAATTTGATATTTGGACTGGATCGACTATTGAGTTTAGATTTAAAATTTTTGATAGATTTATCACCATTTATTTTGAAGACTTGATATCTACTATCTAGTAATCTAGACATTTTGAAATATGATCAAGCCGAAACTTGGTCCGCCCTTATCTGGCCATCATTATCATATTTATTAATAGAGCTTTACCTTTTAAAAAGAAAAAAGATGTCTCCATTAATGAAAATACCAAAGCCCAAGCCCGGGCCGGGCACGGGGTGGGATTTTACATAGGCTCATTCAATTTAGGATCAGGATTGGACAATCTCCGATAGGCCCGTCCGATAGGCCCGTCCAATATTTAAGAAGGGATGCCCAAGCCTAAGAATGATTCCAGCTATTGCAACATGTCCGTGCATCACTTCACTAATGTACTTTACAATTTAGTACATGAACACTTAAGACGTACTACCAACAATAGATGTGCACAAATCACACGTAAGTGTGACACTCCCCATATTTAATTGCACAACTGAATTTAGGGAATTTTGTCACCCATGAAAACAAAAATCATGCTTTTGTGTAAGTCTTCTCCCACTTATCACAAAGTGTGGGTCCCTCTAACTTAAGTTTTAACATAATTATTATGTAATAAGAGTGTCCCACCACTTAACTTGAAATAAAACAAATAACGTGAGTCCAATGGCCCCTCCAGCTATACAAAATTCTAATTAGACTTGAGGCTCACTAGTCTAGCCAATAAAATGGGATATCACAAATATTGGCATGCAGAATAATCAATTAAAAGACCCCAAAGCAATAAGGCCCAAAAATTGGTCCAGGCCATTATAATAGTAAAGGGAACGGTGGTGTAGGGGGTTCATTTTTTTTTTCTTTGGAACTCTATCTTATGGGTCCCACAACCATGAACGAACCTTTTAATTATGTTTTGAAGGTTCAAAACGGACAACAGGAGAAAAAACAATGGTTGGGTCCTTGTATATGTGCAGATATTTGCAAAAAAAAAGTTCAGCCAATTGGATAATGATTTTCGGACTTCTATGGTCTCCATTTAGAAAATCCAAAACGTTTAGTCTTTATAAAAAAACCTAAATGGCTATGAAGTCAGCTTTGGCAACCTAGCTCATCATGGATCATGAGAAAATGACTGAAAAAATCCAAATCATTAATTTGCCAAATAAATCTGAAGTGCAGTCAGCTTCTTACATTTTTTTGTTCACTTGGGCCACCAAATAATGATCTGAACTATTAATCTTCTCCAAGAGGCCCAAAATAGATTGGTGTCAAATTTCAGCCATTGATTCCTCATATATTTTGAGATATTTACAAAAACCTCACAATCTAAAACCTTATTATTTTTATTTCTATAGGTCCCATTTGTAAGATCCAAACCGTCCAACGTCTCTAAAAGGCCAAAGACATCTAGGGATTCAAATCTTATGGCTTGATTCATCGAAAATTGAAAGAAAAAATGACAAAAAACTTGTGACTGTTGGATATAGTATATGTAAATCTTGTTGTTTGCCAAACGTGGGCTACTGTGGATTTTCTTCATGAGAAATCCTTAGTGTGGATAACATCGTGTAAAAATAAAAAAGAAATCCACTGGGTCACCGATTGCCAAACATGCCCTAAATGTAGCAAGTTAAATTTGCAGGTCAAAAGATACTGGTGAGGCAAGGCTACTGGAGTGAAGGATATATTGGTGAAGCAAAGTGGGATGTGTGAAGGACAAAAGGGTGGTGGCATTCATGGTGTGCAATGTGACGGGGAAAATGGCTCGATTGAGAGTGGGAGGTAAAGTTAAATGGGCTATGCGGAAGCCGGGCCGGCATGGGCCCAAATGAACTCTGGTCACCTCTAGGCGATGAGATAATGAAACTTAACTTTGAAGATTTAAGTATATCATGATTGAAATGGAACAACTTATTCAGAAGAGACAATATGATAAGAGATAAAACACATCCTGTGGATGGATCAAGACATCAATTGCCTTTTATGGTTGAGGCTGTAACCTATAATTATACACTTTTATGGTTCACAATTGCTTATGGTGAGTATATAAGCGGAGCCAAGGATAGCAAGCACACCTGGGGCTTGTTTGGCGACTCTTATATTTATAAAATAGATATGTTTCAAATGACCTCTGTATGAAATAGATGTTTTTATTTTAAATAGTTTGGCAGCAGATAAGAGCCGTTTGAAATAGACTTCTTAAATCCAACGGTGCATGTGTTTTTCTCGAAATATGGACCAAACCAAGGGCTGAAAATTTTAGCCATAGTAGTTTGCAATATTACAAAGGAGATTAATGGTTTGGATCATGATTATGTGGCCCATAGAAGTTTAGAAAAATATATCGATGGTTATTCGGTTTTTAACAAATATTTGGAGATCTGAGATAGATCAATGGCTGAAAGTTGACCATGGGCCGTTTTGTATCTTAATAATTCTTCCAACGATTCGGATCATCGTCTAGATTTTCGGATTAAAAAATAAATAAATAAACAAACGGTGGCCGAAAAACACCGTCATTTTACTATGAATGTGCGCGCGTCTACGCGCTTTAGATGAAATGGTCAGTTTCATTTCACGGGGAAATTGGCGCTGTCGTATTCAGGCATTATTTGTCTATATGTGATTTGAATGAGCCACCGTATATGTGGTCTTCAAATGCAATTAAAGCGTTTTCAATCCGCTTTAAGTGAATAAGACGTTGGCTATAGACATGCCAAACGACCCCCTGAACAATTTGAAATAGATCTTCCCATGGTGAGACATTTGAAAAAGTTTTCATAGTTACCCTATTAATTAGGTTAAATGTTGAGTTTCATCATGTGCTTCGGTTGGAGAATGGCATGGCGGATGCTTTGACTAAGTTGGAGTTAGAAAGAAACGTAGCTTTACTTGCTCCTTTGTAATTTGTTGTTTTGTGCTGGTATTTAGTTTTAATACCTATGCAGGTTTTTTTCTTTTCATCTTCTTAATATATTTTACCGTTACCGATAAAAAAAATAATTAGATTGAAAAAAAAAAAGCAATATCAAAAGCCTCATGCCAGGAATTTATCAGCATGAGAGTTAAGCCAGTAGAGTGAGATATAAATATACATTTGATAAAAAAAAAAAAAAAAGTGCTATAGCTTTTACCATGATAGTATTATTTTCTCTTGAGCTCATTACATGTACTTAATTAGTATTGTGCAAGCCGTTGAAGCTATGAGATAACTATCACAAGCTACATGTGAGGGATAAAATTCAAATGCAAATATTCAAATTTGACTTGGTTGGAAGGTTAGGGCAAAGATACAAATATTCAAATGCAAATAGCTGTCAGACTCTTACACCCAACATGCCTATGTGTGCCCACTGGCCTGTCAACTTGGTGCCCACCATCATAACAAAGGATGCACGTTCACCTATGTATTTACACTAGTTAATATCTAACTCTAATTGGAGTTGGCCCTAAATTTAAGATTGATCATTTGTAAAATATGAAATCTTATTTTGATTTTTATCAATCACTCGTCTTATATGTTACCGTCTTGATGGTCGGTCCAACTTTTATTGGAGTGAGATTTGGCCCAAAATAAAAGAAAGGACATTTATTTGAGCAGTTTGGATTAGTTGCTCACCCATGCAAGCGATCCATTTATAACCTAAATAAATTCATGAAGCCAAACTCCAAAGTATGCATCCACTCGCATGCGGACATACATACAAATCATATAAATTAATCTATCCTCATTTCATTTTTGGACCAAGTTAAGTCTCAATCCACAAATTAAAAACCAAATGCAAATTAGCTGAAGAGCAACCAACCAATAGCAGGAATGAATGATTCTTACCATCCATCACTAATTCCATGAACATAATTTCTCAATAGCAATTACAAAATATTTCAACTAAATGGACATCAAAATAAAACAAACCTCATACAACATCATTAGTAGCACTCAACCCTCTCTTAAAACAGATAAGCTCCTTGGATTGCTCAAAACATATGGTGCGACATAGGGGGCACCTTAGTTTTTTCTTTAGCCATGCATCCACACACTCATCATGGAACATGTGCTTGCAACTCTGAAGAACTCGACATTGATCTCCTTCTTTAAAACTCACCAAGCAAATGACACAGTCTGAGTTGAGCTCAGCGCCCTCGGAATAATATGGTGGCTTAATCCTAGATGGTTGTTCATAATCCTCCCTGCTCCTCCTATAAATGTAGCAGACCTTGGCAATCAAGAGGATTAAGCTTGTGATTGAGAATGTAAGGAGGCCAGTAATGAGATTTATGAGAAAAAACTTATGATGCATTGTATAGTGATAACAAATGCAGATAGAGGACAAGGTTTGTTAGGGAGAGAAGGAGAGAGAGGAGGGAAGGTTGGTATTTGCTTGTCACGAGATATGTGTTTGGGAGAGTTTCATGGTTAGGTAGAATCCTAATAGCCTTAGCAAATTAGATAGAGTACCGGATTCTGTATAAGTTGAGTAGATCGTGATACAAACCTGCCGTGTATTTAGCAATTAGAATGTGATATCCAGATTATGAAGAGGTTGAGAGTTGAGACAGTCTAGTGGGGCTCACTGATTCTAAATCTAACTGCTTAAAGTAGATCGATTGATAAATAGATAAATAAGGTTCCTCTAAGGCTTTGGAATCAAAAGAAAGTTGAGAAAATTCTAATGAGGCGCCCACTTATAGAAAATCAATTATGCTTAAACTAAATAATTCCCTCTTTTGATTGGTTAATCCAAATTATGGTGAGGCGTAGTATTTTTGTATCTTGATGTTCGTAGAATTTTGAAAATTATTTCGTAAAAAATGGTTGGGAAATATTCAAATTTATTGAGATCCTTTCAAAAAATAACTTAATTTTTAAATGATTGATAACAAGTTAGTAAATATAAATTATTATAGCCGATCATCAATTGCTATGCATATTCTTGGCTCTACCACTGCCCTTGTCTAAGTTGTAAGGGTCTAAAATATGTTTTATATGGGCCTCTAAAGATTATTACTCTTTTTGTAAATCCATAGCATCTATACTTCTTTTTTTTTTTTTATAAAAGCCTGTCACAAAGAGTGTGACTCTGTGAGGCCTATTATTACTCAACCAAATTTTTAGACAAATGATCCTCCGATGCAAATGTTAGAGCTCTTTTTCTTGCCTGGTCACCAGTTAGAGGATAATATCTTTTGATTGACAAGATTTATCTCCATTGTTGAAATGTACAGGGGCCCACCCAAATTAATGTGTCACAAATGATCATCAAGCCAGAGTGCCCAATACAAATGGATAACTTATCTGGGCTGGATCCCAACTTTCTTTGGGACAGGCTGGATCCCAAGTTTCTTTGGGACAGTAGGGTATAGTTTTCATGGTTTGTAGTTTTCTAAAAACTTGGTTCCCAAGGGTGTCAGCACTCTCACATTGTCATAATATCATTATCAAAATATTAGATTTGAGGAGTTTTTTTGAAAAAATTAGCCTTAAGTACTAATTAGACGAATTAATTATGAAAAATACAGAATTGATGGATTAGGGTGTAATACATTTTTTACTAGAATAACCCTTGCTAGTGTAAGCCAAGCTTGAATGAAGTCAAGTGGCGCTATTTTTTTTTTTTGCAACCAGCCAAGGGGACTTGAACCCAATTGAGAGCTTGCACGGTTATGGGAAGAGAGTTCACTCAAGTGGGGAAGCAGCCCGTACACGAGGAATGAAAGCCCACACAAGTGGGAAGGAAGCCTGCAATGTAGGAAGAGGTGGGCGTACCAGGGTTCGAACCCTGGGCTGGTGAGATCTGTTGCTCCTTACCACTCAGGTAAGGAGCCACAGTTCGAACCTGCGCTCATTGATAGCCCTTTGTGATTTGTGAAGGTGGTTTAAACAGGCTACATAAGTTAGATAGAGGCCTTCATTATCATATTCTGATGGCAAGATGGGATCATTTCTCTTAGGTTGGCAGAATGTGGCCTTTATCAAGATTTCAGGCACAAAATAATCTACTGTTGGGCAAACCCTACCATTTGCATTACTGCTAGTGTGTATGGGAATGGCATTGGCTCTACTAACGAATAGGCTCAACGCGACCTGTCTCATATAAGCAACTGAACTCAATACAAAAGTTGAGAACGACCACTTACCTCACTGATAAGTGGTGGCAATTTTCACTTGGCTGCCCAAGGTTCAAACCCTCAATACGTCACATTTTCTCACTTAAAAAAAAAAAAACGAAAAAAAAAACTCAATACAAAAGTTGGAAAAGATCAACCCAATACCCTAATACAAAAGTTCTGGTTGAATTATTGGTCTTGGTGCAATTTGATGAGTTAGGTCTGGATGGTGGGTGGAATAGTGAGCAAGACTCAGTCCTAATCCGGCCCATTTATTAATTGGGTTAAAAAATATCAACCCCAGTCTTACTTAGAAAAAAAATAGAGCGACTTGAATTCTGAATCACCATATTTTATTCTGGTTGATTGCAACTAAGGCCGCAAACTGCCACCCTAACACACACTTCTATGTTTAATATCCCTTTTTTTATTGATCTGATTGTATCTTGATTCTCTTACTGCAGTACTGCAGGGAATACCAGCAACAACCCCAACTCCAACCCCAAGCCCCCATCAGTGACAGCACCCACAGGCCTATCCTCCATCCACTACTTCAATAGGAGTAGCATAAGAGAACTGTTTTTTTTTCCTTCCCCCATGTGGTAACTTGATGTCATCTGGGTGTATGACATAGTAGAATATGGCCTATCCATTATCAGTTGAGGATGTTCAGAAAACAATAAATAAATAAGAGGCCTTGTGCCACTAACTCACTTAGCCCTGTTGTGTTATTTTATTTCAAAAAGAATCCTATATATGCATTGCTTGAAACTAGTATCAATTTGGGTAAATTTAAATTTCATGCATCCCATGTTTATGCTCTGCAATGGGGCCCACCTATGACCAGTCCAACTACTTTATGATCACTATCTGGCATGGATTGGGACCCACCTCAATTTAGCACTCATCAGACCTATATTCAATTTGTTGGATTCAGAATAAATTATAAAAAAAAAACAAAAAAAAAAAACATACACAGTGAAGACACTGTTATAGTTTGAGGCCCTAATTGGGCCTCAATCCATCATCCGCCTGAGAGCTGTCACGTTGGGCCCAAAGTGGGCCTGCTGCCTGTGGCCTACTGAGAGCCGTAATCAGGTTTCGTGCTGTCAGTGGACCTGTCTTGAAACGGTTCTTTCAGTCCTGTGGGCTACTGTTAGGCCCAAAAATAATCCCATATAATATATGCTGTAGATTGGACTTCTATTCTAAAGCCCATATGCTGAGCCCGGCCAAACCCGTTTGGGTTTGTTTCTATTGCAGATCAGATTATATATATCATAACCAAATCACTTATTTAGATGGTTGAAAGGGGTGATTAATTCAAATTTAACTTATAATGGTATAATCTAGTTAATTGTTGGCCTGGGGTCAGGCTTGAAACCAACATTGAGGCCTGTAGGACTAGTTCAAGCCAAAAACTCAAGCTCAAATAGAAAATGGACATGGTTTGGGCCCACAATAGATCAGACTAATCTCATCATTACAAGAAGTAGTTTGGAAACCTTTTGCATGGAAACTGCAGAATCTCAAGTTCAATGTGCAACCTCCTGGCTTTCTAGAAGGTCTTTCTTCGTGAGAAAACTGCATAATTCTCATATGCAGTGTAGCTCATGGGGTCCATTTAGATGGATAATCTTATCAGATCATCATAGCCTTTGATTTAATAGCCGTAAAGTTTAATAGTCTTTTAACCATAGATTTCTCTAAGGCTCAATCCAACGGTGGATAAAGGCTTGATGAGAATGAAACTGGCCCTAGTGGCAAATCACGGGGTGATGAGTGTGTGAGAGGGCCTACACCGATCAAAGGTGGACACAAGTGTGCCCATGGAGCTAGACTACATATAAAGTTGCCCCCAGGAGAACATTTCTCCTTTCTTCGTACCTTTGGAAAGTATTGACTTATCATGTACATGCCATTATTCATTGTTTAATAAAACCATTAAAAACAACTAATCAAAACTTCAAAAGGTTAAGTAGTGACAAAAACCTTGCAAAATCTAACAAATACTCCTCAGTGCGCACTTCTTTTGCTCCACATGATCCACTAAAGACATGGAAGGACCAGAAAGTGATGGAGCCTTTCTTTTCAAGGTGCTGCTGATTAGATTCTACCCACTCATAATATGAGAGAGAGAGAGAGCACCAAAAATACCACGTAGATCATCATCCTTACGTCCTATATATAGGGAATTATTTAATTTACTAACCACTTGATCACATGCTTTGTTTCCTATGATCATATCCCTCGTCATTTGTCATCTACAATGCATGTAGATATACATTTTTTTTTTGGGTTCATATATATATATATATAAAACTAGCAAAACACACCTGCGATAAGCGTGAGATCAAAAATAAATATATATTAATTTTGAAATTTTTTTTTTTTAAGATACACTCCCGAGAAGAAAATAAACCTAGAACAAACGAATGTATCATTTATCATTTTTAAAATTCCGTAAGTCAAAAGTTGAAATTTGCATTTATACATCAACAATACCCAGCTATCAAAAGGTATCGGAGAGTGAGTCATATCAAGAGTCCACATAAAATAGAAGATTAAGAATAGTGAAAAACATGGGAAAATAACTTTTTTTTTTTTTGAAGAAAAATCTTTGAGATGATTATTTGACAAACTAAGGTCATATTTGGCAACCAAATCTTTAGGGAAAAGCTTTTCGGTTTCCCACATGTTGCGGTAAATCCAAGTTTGTCAATTGTAATTCATGATGATTTGGACAAATGAAAATCCTTATTTGTTAGGATTTTCAGATCCGACCACCCCCTATAAGATTTGAAAATTCTTACTTCAGTGGATTTGCACTCCTAACCCTATTTTTCTCAACTATATGCATCGATACACACTAATATTAATATCAATGTGAAATCCTCAAATATACAAATCCTTAGCTAGGAATCCTTGTTCTAGTGGTAGTGAAGAATCATCAGATCTATGGATTCCTCGCCTCTTACCAAACATGCTCTAAGTGATTTTAATAGGAACGATTTGGGATTTTAGTTTTTTTTTTTTTCATTTATTAAGAGTCGTGGAATGAGGAATATAAAGAGGTTTAATGATTATTTATTTCATTGTCTTAAAAGAGGATGGAAGGAGAAACACCTCATTGCTGGCTATATCACGGGCTATAACTTAGCCATGGTTGGCACAACATTATACTCTCCTGTAACGGAAAGAAATTAAGAAGAAAATCATGAGGAAGTTCAATGGGTGGTCAAAGTAAATCCAAAGGGTCAAAATCAAACTTGCTCCGACTGATTTCTGCAGTTGAAACTACTTCGCTTCATATATAATAATGACAATTGGTATACCAATAGCCAACCTCCATGCCCTTTGGTAAGGATGGTTTGAACCCAAGATTATGTAACGTCTGTCATTTTACCTTTGTCTATATTCCCCACAACTGGTGGTGGAACCGGGTTTTTCGTTTAGGAAAGCGCCCAAACAAGTAGTTGGGTTTTGGGGGAAATTCCGGATTCTTATGTTGGTTTTGGAGGTGTATCCATAGTTTTTATGTGGGTTTTGAAAATGTACTATGGATTTTCACTTGTGTTTTGAAAGCAGAATGAGGTCCACCGAGGGCAATCGCCCCCTAATTGATACATATGGGTCCCCCTGTATCCACAACTCTGTTTCCATTAGGGCTGCACATGGGCGGTTCGGATTGGTTTAACACTAAAACCAATAACCAAACCGAACATGTCGGTTTTTTAATTAACCGATCCGATTCGACCGATGGAGAGGACTTAAACCGAACCGAACCAAGTGGTTCGGTTCGGTTCGGTCGGTTAAACCATTGTTTTTTTATTTATTTTCCTTTAAATCAGACATTGCAAATTTCAAAATGATGAGACCCCATCCTCTGCATTTATTCCAATGTTTAATGTAAACATAAAAATCCAACATTCCAGTGATCTACTTATGATAGAAGTTGCTTCCAGTACTATTTATGCATCAATCTCTCATAATGGAAGTTGCTTTCAGTACTATCTATACATCAATATCTTATAATGGTTGTCCACTTCAAGGGACCCGCTTATGATGTTATTACCCATCTAATCAAAACCATCCATTGAAGTTTCCTCACCTGCCCATTCGGTTATATTAGTATAATCAGTGCATCAAATCTCTTTCAAAGCATAATCAATTCACAATGGAATGCACAAAAATTTATGTGCAATGGACTCACATCAGCGGAAAAGCAATATTTAAGTTAATGTATACGGACGGTTCAGTTTAAACGGTTTTTATGATATTCAAACTGTTAACCAAACCGATGTAAGCGGTTTTTATAATTTTCAAACTGTTAATCGAACCGATCAACTATAAATCGATCCGAACTGCCCAGTTCAGTTGGTTCGGTCCGGTTTTACGGTGATACCGGATTTTTTGTGCAGCCCTAGTTTTCATTGAGGGCGATATAAAATACGGTCGGTGGTAGAACCCAGTGGGCTATCTTGGAAAAATTGTTTGTCTTCGGTTTTCCCTCTCTATTTTTTTCTTCTTTGTTTTTTTCATGATGTTGGCGTGGGATATCACAAATGAATAAAAAACTTTGGTTTGGGTGGGATGTCACGAACGAATAAAAAAACTCAATAACTTTCAGAGATTTCTAAAATTTTGGGGCGTCATGGCTAACCCCAACTTGAGTTGGTCTAGCTCTACACAAAACTTGATAACTCTTATATCACTTATTAGGGTACAACAGAATCTTATGATCAACACACAATGACATGCATAGATAAATTTAATTAAGACCACATGATTCATCAATGTGCCTCCATCCACTGGAAAGAACTTTCGTATTTTTTTTCCTCTAAGAATTACAGTTACAAGTTACATCAATATTCATCTCCTTTCTTAAGGCTTAAGAAAATCCTAAAAATAACTAAATTACTCTTGATCCCTAAATGGATATTGGCTAATCAGATGGACATATCTGATTAACCCGGAATACAAGACATAATCCAATATGTTTTGGGGCATCGAGTAATCTTTGTCTCTTTATAAAAATGAGCTCTAGGTCACAAAATTATATAGTTTTACACTATTCTGAATTTTTAAACGTTTTTCAGAATTTTTAAGTTAAAAATAAAAGTGCTAGTATATGTTGCACTACTAGAGATGCCCACTTTATAATTTAAAGGGTCACATAGGACGTTTACTCCCTAAGAACTCCACATGGGTAAAATATCGTGTGCATACCCTACATATTCATAAAATTAGGCCTTTTATCATTGGTATCCACAAATATTTTCCAGAGGCCTATTTGTTTGGAAGAATTTCTGACGAAAATTGTCGGTGTGAGAGACTTCTATCATTGGTATTAGGGTATGTCTCTTGAGCCTTTGGAATTCAATATTTGGTTGCTAGAATTCAGAAAAACCAACATCCAGACAAGTTATTTTTATCCTTTTGAATTCTCAGAATTTTAACTTTATCAATATTTAACTTCATATGATCATTTAAAACTCCACTTGAGAGACAAGACTGGGGGCTTATTTATTTGCAAGAAGTTTGAGAACTCTTTATTTGGAGAGAATTTGAAAGTTTTCAAATGTTGTCCCCCAACTCAAACTCCAAATTCTCAAGTATGGCCCATCGTTTAGAAAACTACGAAAACTACAATTTTAATAATTTAAAAGGATAAAAACTTAACCTTTCAGGAGGTTAGTGTTCAGAAACCTAACAATCAAATTGAAAACTTTCAAGTGCTTCAGGTACATTACCTGACATCTACATCAGAAATTCCCCAATGCCTACTATTTCTATTAGAAATACCTCCCAAGTTGAGAGAATTTCAAATAAGATTTCTGAAAATCCCTCTAACCAAACAAGCCCTAAATCAAAAGGCCTTGGGGGCACATTTGGTAATAGATGAGCAATTCATATATTTGATTGTTCCTCACTGTGATTAAAATATGGATTTTTCACTCAGGATTTATATAGTTGAGGATTTCATATAGCTATCAGTGCTTATTAATGGGCATTGCCAAGAAATTAGTAATAAGTGGATAAATCCGTAAAAGGGAGGATTTTCAAATCCCACGAGGGAAGGGTGATCTAAAAATGGGCCAAATTGTTAGAAACTTAAAGAGTGCCAAAGGTAGTTTTTTTAGTTAATATTTGTATGCAAAGGTAGTTTCTTCTTGACTTGATGAAAACGGATGAGGTATCCTAATATGACCTGAGTTGTAAAAGTACCAAATATCAGGTGGGACGTGTCATCATGGACAGAGAAGTGTTACCCGGATGATGGAAAGTTGGAAACCCGCATGCTTTCCAAGTATTGCAGATAGTGTCATGGTGGGTATTGTCAGAGTCATTCGTCAGGTCGGTCTTGTCTTCATGGATAGTGACCTAGAGGCATCCGGATGTTTAGACAAATGATCCTTATAAGCTCCCATGCAAATGGTATCACATCTCGTCCCGAATCAGTGTTGCCTTGGGTAATCGCTGAGGTGTGACACGTACATTCTCGTGAAATTATACACGTTGGGAGTTAAATACACCATCAAGAAGAAGAAAATTGTTCTATCTCCCACTTGTGAGTCTAGCTCATAATTACCTGTTAATAATAGTTAATAGCGGAAGACTATCAATAATACACAGTTAGGTACCATTTCAAAAACAATCTTATTTAAAAGTTGAAGTGTCAAGTTTATACAAAAGATATTTACACATTAGAACCAAAGTAGATATTATAAAAATCACCCTACAACCTATACAAAATGTTTTCCACATCTATCCTCTGAATCTAACTAGTTTGACCGACACAAAAAGGAGCCAGTCACACTTCAATCACACTTCCAATTAAGACCTCAAAAGAATCCGCATCGCTCTCCATGGATCAGATTACATAAGCCCATTATCTGGCCACTCTTCTAATCCCAGAGGAACCTCATCGGTCTCCTCATCTCTCTCCCGATCCTCCTCATGACCGGGAGTTGCAT
Source organism: Persea americana (assembly GCA_029852735.1). NCBI lineage: Eukaryota > Viridiplantae > Streptophyta > Magnoliopsida > Laurales > Lauraceae > Persea > Persea americana. The sequence continues at coordinate 53,683,083 of CM056813.1, read as the reverse complement.
CTGCGTCTGTGACACCAGGAATAGTATCATGTATATGACAATTGGACGCATCTAGAGAGCAGTTCGCTCGAGCAGCCCCTTTGTTCGCCCCTTTGTTCGCTTGAGCGGACGCTCTATAGTTCTAGATTCCGGAATTCTCCATGTTTCTTTCTTCCATTCATTTCTCACACCTTCTTCTATCATCTCACTTGCACAACTGAGCCTCCTTGCCCCCATTTACAACATATACACCCTCAATACATCTCCTTCAAATTAACTCAATAAAACTAATCTTATCATACATTCCATTAAGAAACTAGAATCATCAAAGAAATAGAATTTTTGAATCAATCAATGAATAGACAATATGCAAGTCCAAATTAAGCTTATACTTGCATCAAATTAAACTTCTTAACTTTATTCCTCAACTCCTTGCTCAAATAGACCAAAAAATCTCCAATATCAAACCCTAATAAGGAAACCCACATGAAAATGCTAATGAATGTTCATGCATGGTTAAACATGAGTCTTTTGACTCCAATGCAACTCAAAAACATAAACAAAAGAGTTTGCTTCTTACCTCTAGCAAGAAATTCGAAATTGGAACTTGTAGGAGATGGTGGAAATGGGTTCTTGTCAATAAAAGGTAGGGAAGGATGAATGAGATGAAGATGACTCCAATCCTTGTTTCTCAATCCACAAGCAACAACTTCTCAATAGATGATGAAGAAGAGGAAGATGGAGAATGGAGAGAAAAGCAATGAAAAGATAAAAGAGAAGGGTTCTTTTCTAAGAGCTAACCACTTGAACATGGGTAAAGTGGTTTAATGGGATAAGATGGCCCCTTTTTGCAAGAAAGTCCACCTATATTGTATATTTTCATTTTAAGTTAAATGGCGCAACGGTTGATCAAATGAAGTAGAGGTCAATACGAAAATCGACGTGCTCGTCGAGATACACGTGATAATATCAAGATGACGTACATATAATGCAAAATGAGGAAATTGATAATTACGAGAAAGTCCCTGACTCAACCCAACCGAGTCAAATTGGTTACAGCTTACCTTCCCATTACTCATGATCTAACTCAAAGACTAATATAAGACTAAATTATTTACAAACACTTAATTAGCATCTAAACATATTTAAGGTAAATAAAACACACTTGATTAACACTAAACACAGTTAATTTGGGTCTGGGTGTTATCAATGGTAGACCCACTTTTCTTGTCTGGTCACCAATTAGAGGATAAGATCTGATTGGCAAGATTTATCTCCAGTGTTGAACAATATAGGGGCCTACTCAATGAATGGACACAATTGCTAATCATCAAGACAAAGTGCCCCATGCAAATGGATAATTTATATGGGTTGGGTCTAGTGGCAGTGTCATATAAGGTTGAGGAGCGCCAAGTGCCCTTCAAATTTTTGATTCCCTTTAAATTAGGACAAAGAATCTCTCTGTGTATTTGGGTGTTATTCTCTTTGCTCCTTCTCAACTTTTTTGAGTTCCTTTAAAATGGGAGAAAATCTATCATGTGTATTTTAGCCATGCTGTTCTCTTTGACCCTCGCCCTAGTCCTTCCCTCTTGCCATTTTTATTCTTTTGGTAAATCTCAAAATATAGAAGGGCAACTTGTCATTTACTTTTATAAGAAAGACAACTCATCAGACGACTAATTTCCATGCGTTTCTTCTTATTTATTAGCTACCTTTCTTTTCACATGGCAACTTATCACTAAGTCCTTTCCTATGTTCAAATAAGATATGAATGGTGCACTCTTTTTTCTTTTTTAAATTCTCTGCCCTTTATCGAGTATAGAATTCAGGGCCTCTCAGGTTTGGCACGGATAATCAATAACATTTTGAATGAATACCCATTAAGTTATGATCATATTCGAATTATCAAAAGTTTAATTCAAAGTTTGGAATAAATTAATCTAATTTTTAAGCGGCTATAAATAGAGGTGCCTAAGTTTTTTCTATATTAATTAGTTAATCACATGCCCCAAAAGTTTCATCAACTTTTGCATTTTCATTAAGATCAACACTTGTTATACATTAACCTCATATAATAGCATAAGAGAAAATGATTTATTTATTTATTTGCAACTATAATCACTCGCCAATCCGAATTGCGCATCATAAGCAATACATGAAATTCAGAGGTGGGTTCTACCTATGGGCTGGTTTAGATGTGTTGCAAGTGGATATTTCCCACACGTAAATGTGCTACAATCATGCTCTCTACAATTCTTCTATACTGTTATGGGCCTACTACTGAATGTTGTTGGATGTATATAGTAAAACAATTCATCGTTTTATCATTTTGGGATATTAGTTTATTGGTTAAATTGAACACATAATTTTTAATTTTTAATATTATTTTCACATGTTAGTTTTTTAATTCTTTCTCAAATATCTCGCGAAGAGAAACTTTATGCCTCCCCGGAGAAAATGTTGGCTCTGGGACAGGTTGGATCCCAACCTTCTTTCCGAAAGTCGGGTCTCATTTTTTTTTTTTGTTTTTTTTTATGGTTTGTGGTTTTCTAAAGACATGATTTCCATGGGTGTAAACATTCTCATATTGTCATATAACATTATTGAGATTTTGTATTTTAGATTGTGGGCCTTTTGAGATAATATGGGAAAAGTGCCGTTCAATGAACATAGTCTTTAAAAAGGATTTTATAATGAGCATGGATCTACTAATATTTAAAATTAATGAGAAATTACTATGGTTTAAAATCTCGGTTTTGGTCGTAGTCTTGACTGGGCTGAAAAACTGATATAATATTGGTATCGGTGACAGATATTGATCCGTCGCGGTGTGAATTTTTTTTAATCCAAAAAAATTCACAAAAATATTCAAAAAATCTAGAATATTAGAAAATACTGGGAAACAATATTATTTTCCCATTAGTAATAACATTAAATCAAAATCTCGGTCACCTTAAGTTATGAGTCATGTCTGTATCGTAGTTCGCTGTTTTCTCCAATATTTCATATAATGCAGCCATTATTGATGCTCGTGATGAATTTATTAGTGTAAAATATAAGAAAATAAAGATAACATATCAATCACAATTTAATACTAACTCAATCAATAAATAAGTTGTGAAATCCAAGACCATGAAGATAACATATTAAGATCTGAAATATGATAGTGAGATAGATAAATCATAAAGCACTTGGACTAGAGAGTAAAACTGATGAGTATGGATGTATGACAGATTGACAGCTTAATTCCAAGTGGAGTGTCGCCCAAGCTCGATATCATCATCATCATCATCATTTCTTCGTTATTGGTTAAAAATATATGCTCCATACTGTTGCGCGGCACTATCATACTCATGACCATATTCAGATTGTTCTTAATAAGATGATGAACTATATTGATTCCCTATAGATTGAGATGGCTGGTTGTAATCTAATGGCATGAAATAGCAATGAGGGGTATGAATAGGTCATTGGGGAAGTCGTGGGGGAAGCCTCCATTGCTTAATTGATATCTGTTCGATAGAAAGTATCGATCTTGGTGAAGGGGGTACCCAATTATGGTCATATGAATAATCCTCATACTGTCCATACATGGCTCATTGTTGGCCAACATAACCCCCATAATGACAATGAGTACGTTCCCCTACTCCTTGTCCAGCGGCACCCGCACCACTACTACTCCCTGCCCTAGTCCCTTTAACACGTCTGACATAGCCACGGCGATGATCTAACTCGGTAGCACCAGGAAAATGCTCAACTCTCATAAGTGACAGGCTCATCATATCTATAATGGCCCTTATCCCCAAGAGAGTTAGGTGGAATTCCTGCTGATGATGAAGTAGAAATACTTGACTTACTCTCGTTGTCCACCTTCTTTCCCCTTGGTTCACTTGTATTAGGTGTGCCACCTATCAAATTATAAAGTTTATTTCTTCCAACCTTTCTGAGGCCCTTACTGGCTTGGGCCTATCCCCTGTTAATTCCCCCATCAACTCCTCAAATGATGGGTCTTAGTCTAACACTAGTTCTTCTTGTTCCTCCAACCATTCACTTAACACTGTATCCTCTTCTGAAAAGATGTAGTCCAAATTAATTGGGCAAAAATAATCATGTTGATCCTTAAACTGTCTTCTCGTTCTATTTCTACTTCGGAGCTTGAGGTTGTAGTGGACGTAAACCAATTTATTTAGCTTCTGCATTGTTAATCTATTTCTTGGTCTTATGTGGATAAACGAGAAGGTGCTCCAGTTTCTTTCACAATTAAAAGACGATGTAGTTTGACTAAGGACTTTAATAGCAATCGTCCTTAGTGCAGGAGCACTCTCTCCATAATTCAACCATCATTCAGCTGAAAATAAAAATAGAAATGATATTAGAGTCAATAAAATAATAATAAGTCTTTGAATAATATAGAGATGATATTACAATCAATAACATGATTGGTCTGTGAGATAGCTCTCCGCGCAGTTGTTGTTCCAAAGCTTCCAGCACGTACATTGTATATGTCAATCTGAAAACACTAACGTAGAAAAGTAAATTAGAGAACTTACAATGTTATACACTTTTTCCCTTAATTAGCCTACTGCCTACATGATTAGTAGCCCAAATTGCTTCATATGTACTCTCTGCCAGTCTTTCAATTACATTTTTTAGTCCCAAATGGATTTCATCAGATATTTGTCCATCCGTAAATTGTGGATTAAAGAAGTAACCTGTAAAAGTGTAAAACTAATGAATTTTAATCAATGATAAATTAATATAGTGAGGAGAATTGAATATAACAATTCAAGTATTAAAGGAAATAGCCTTCACTTACCAGCAGCGTGTAAATCATGTTTTAATTGTCGTCCCTATCAATAGTCAATGATTTTCCAATACCTTTTATAATATCTACAATCTACTTGAATAGCCAACTTTGATCTCTTCATGGTCTTATGTAAGAAGCTCATTGTTGGCTTATCATCGCCATCAACCAATCAAAGAACCTTTATTAAGGGATAAAAAACATTCAAAACACCATTCACATGAGGCCAAAATTTGTTGGACTCAATTATTTTACATACTTCTTTTGTAATGGGATTTTGCCTCTTTCCCCATTTTGAATTCATGAACTCCTGTGATTTTATCAATTGGAGAAGTCATTCTTTATACTTGTAAACACTTTCGATGGCAATGAAGTGAGTGACAAATCTAGTGATGCCATGCCGTAGTAGTTAACGGTTGTTTGTATGCATTTTCATCATGGAAATGAGTCTATATGACTGATAAAAAAATTAGTGATCTTCTTTATCGTACCAATCACTTGCGCCATGAGTTTTCTTTTTGCAATGTCTTCAAGCATTAAATCTAAGCAATGTGATGCACATGGAGACAAGAAAATCCTTAGCCTTTGTTTCATAAGCAACATTCCTGTAGCCTTCATGTTTGCAGCATTTTTGGTAACAACCTGAACTGCACAATCTACCTCAATTTCTTCAATCACCTCATTCAATAACCGATTAATATATTTTGCATCTTGGATGTAATCAGTTACATCAACTGATTTGATAAACACCGTGCCCATAGACGAGTAGACTAGAAAATTTAAGAGACGATGATGTGTGATGGTCGTCCACCCATCGTACATTAATGTACAACATCTTTCCCTCCAAAAACACTTGAAAGTTTGCACCCAAGCCTGCAACTCGTCATACTCTTTCTCAACACAGACATGCCCAATCTCATAAGGGGTGGGTGCCTTTATACCTGGACCATGTTCTACAGCTACATTTAACATAGTGGTGAAATAAGGAGAAGATGCCTTGTTGGGTGGAATGCCTCTATAAAAATAAAAAATAAAAAAACTTCCCAGTAGCTCTCACTAAATGTTCTCTTACTTTTCCAAACTTGCCCTTTAAAGCTTTCATGATGCCGAGCTGCTTTGAAGTTGGTTTTCTATAAGCAAATGGGTCAGTTGGCCCCACCACATCCGGCCTACGAGGTGCATGTGTATGAGATCTTTCAACTTCCTCAATATCTGGATCTTCACGGGGTTGTTTTTAACTAACTGCCTGATGCACACTCGCTCCCCCTGGTCCAGATGATTCATCACCTTGCTTATATTGGCTACCTCTAGCGGCTGCTTCATATTGCATTCTTCTTATCTCTTCCTCCTCCTGAAGTGACCTCACACTTTCTCTCCTAGCCCTCCTCATTTTCGGGTCTTCATCGTCATCATCGGAGGAACCAAATATTTCTTCTCTGCATGCATCAAGTTCCTCAGTTCTTCTTCTTGCTTGTACAAATTTTTTTTTGCAGATGCATTAATGAGCTTCTGCATTTCAGCCCTCACATTTGATGGCATTTTATGACATTTTGTCACCTATCCTGATACATGTGCAAAATGTTGTTTTCAATCGGGTAATCCCCCCATTGAGCACTCGTTCACAATAATTACATCTTACTTTACTTTTGGTTCCGACTGCTTCACGTGGCTCCATGCCGGTTCTTTGTCACGCACCATTGTTCCTATAAAATAAGAAATTCATGTAAAAGTAATACTCTAACAACAATTATTTTTTAAAAAAGTAGAAAATTTAAAAAAAATTATTTTGAAAACTCTAAATATATAGATCTAGTATAAAAGTATGTAGATCTATCATTTACACACCATATAATGATTATGAATCATTAAAACAATATATTTATGATGAAATACCCAAAAAATGATATATTATAATCCAAATATTAGAAAATACGAAAATAAAAAAATAAAAAAAAAACTAAATAATTTTTATGACCATGAGTAGATGTAGATCTATCATCTACACACTATTAATAAGCCTTTGGTAGTTAAAGAAAGTATCATGACATAAATACACTTGAACAATTATTTTTACAAAAAAAAAAAAGATTTAATAAAGTCATATTCAAATTCCTAAATATATAGATGTAGCATAAAAGTATGTAAACCAATCATTTACACATCACACAATGATCATGATTCATTAAAACAACATATTTATGATGAAATCCCCCAAAAATGACATATTATAATTCAAATATTAGAAAATTCAAAAATAAAATAATTAAAATAAAAATCTAGATAATGTTTATGACTATGAGTAGATGTAGATCTATCATCTACACACTATTAATAAGCCTTTGGTATCATAAATACTCTAACAAGTAACAACAATTATTTTTAGGAAAAATTCAGACTTAATAAAATTATTTTCAAAATACTAAATAAATAGATCTAGCATAAAAGTATGTGGATCAATCATTTACACACTATACAATGATCATGAATAGTTAAAAGAACATATTTATGATGAAATTCCAAAAAAATGATATATTATAATTCAAATATTAAAAAATTTGAAAATAAAAGAATTGAATTTTTTTTTCAAAATCATGTGTATGAGTAGATCTAGCATGAAAGTATGTAGATCTAACTTCTAAGTGAAGAACACAACTAAAGTGACAAACCCAATGATTTCTATGTTTCATCTAAAAAATAAAAAATAAAAAACACATAATAAAATCCTTTAACTTGATTTTCTCTTACCTTGAAGAATATTTTCTTTAAGAAATAGGTGTGAGATTTGGAAGTATGCAAGAAGGATGCCAAATAGAGTATAGCTGCTGCTCTAAGGAGTAAGGAGATGAGAGGAGAGGAGAAGAAGATGAAGAAATGAGAAAAAGATGGAAAAATTAGGGTTTTGGGGGCTTTTAAATGATCTCGGCCGATATTTTGCCGAGATCTCAGAAATACCGAGATGAACATCATCTCAGCCGATATGGTCCGAGAAATTGGGGATATTGTATTCATGAAGTATCTAAATCACTGTATATAAATGCCACCATTTCGCATGGGGTCTCGCCAAATTCTACTTCAATAGAAGTTAAACAACTGTACAATTGATCACATATATAACGCTTGAATTATATATTATGAAGATTTTAAGAATTTAACAGTATTTAGACAAATTGTGAAGCCAACACTTTTTATTCTAATTTGTTTTGATGTAACTTAAATCTTGATTTACAGTAAAAATGTGGAGTTGTCGTAAAAATTGGTATCACCTACATCCAAAATCGATCCGTATCGGTTCTTAGATTTTAGCCATTATTCATTATTTAATAAAACCACCAAATAACTAATCAAAACTTCAGAAAGTTCAAGAGTAACCAAAACCTTGCAAAATCCAAGAAAAAAACTCCCAAAAAGGTTAGTACCTATGTGTCTTTTGCTCCACATGATCTACTATTGACATAAAAAGACCAGAAAGTGATGAACCTTTCTTTTCAAAGTGCTGCTGATTATACTCTGCCCACTCATTATGTGTGTGTGTGTGTGAGAGAGAGAGAGAGAATCTTATGGCCATTATTAAATTTGTTAACCATTTGATAACGTTCTTTGTTAATTTCCTATGATCAAATACCCTGTCATTTGTCATCCTCGATGCATGTAGGTGTGTACATTTTTATATTTGTTGCTATGTAATGGTAATTGCTATACCAACTACCATGCACTTTTATTGTTGGTCCTTCTAGCTTTAATCTAGATTGTCCACATCATGCATAAAATCGCATTGAGAAATAATGAACCTGATTGTTTATTCCATTGCCAAGATTGGCTATTAAAGAATCAGTAATCAGGACTATTAAACGATTATGGTTAACATTTATCACTTATTTATCTTTTAATATACTATTTGAGCACCATCTTCATTGGATCCTTGTAGATATTGATGGGGAATGAAATATAAGGGGTTATTTGTATTTTACGCATGGGATATAAAAAGAGAGCCGTTAATACCACAACCCAAGCTTCTCTTTCTTCACCCATTCTCTTTCCAGAATTTCTCTCTACACACCACATTGTTCCTAAAATACCATTCTCTTCATTCTCAGTTCACTCCCCTTCTTCCCCCCTTTCCCTCTCCCTGTCCCTGCCACCGCCGCCCAGCACCCGCCACCCTCTCTCTCTCTCTCTCTCTCTCAGCACCCGCCACCTCTCTCTCTCTCTCTCTCTCTCTCTCTCTCTCTCTCTCTCTCTCTCTCTCTCTATTGTCGCCCTCCCCGTCACCCTCTCTCCCTATCCCTCTCCCTCCCTCTCATTGCCGCAGCCCTCTCTCCCTATCCCTATCCCTCTCTCCTTTTCCTTCTCCCTTTCTCTCCCTGTCGCCGCCCCCTCTCCCTCCCCCACTTCTATGGTATTGCCAAAGGGGACGATAGTGGTTGGATTGGGGGGTGGGGGGTGAGGCAGTGTAAAAAGAAGTTGGAGAGGAAGAGATTTTGATAAATGTCCTTTTAGGTAATTTTATGCAAAGATATATGGAAAGAGAAACTTGGGTTGTGGCATTCGCAGCGCTCATAAGAGAATTTATATAATACTACCTTGTTTGTTTGCAAGCACCAATTTCACAAGTGATCAATCATTTAGGGAATAAAGAAATGCAAATAAACACACCCTAAGGCCAACGCACTCATCGTTGAGTGGTGTTAAACCTTAGTTTCACAAACATACACACTCATATATATATATATATATAGAGAGAGAGAGAGATCTATCCATGGCTCCTCAAGTTAAGGGCCTGTTTGGATGTCTATAGAATAAAATATTTTCAGATTTAATTATTGCAAGAATAAAATAGTATAGAATACAATAATACAATATTATAACAGTATAATATTTTTACTGTTTGGCAATTTTTGAAGAATATTACAGATTTTAAATTGAGCACTTTGGAAGGTATTATGATTAAAGTACATTACATTATAAGAATATTTTTTTATTAAATATTTTAATTTATATGTAATTTATCGCATCTAGATAAAAAAGTAATGTGGTAAAGTAAAGTTTAACTTTCACGTTTTTACCATAAGTTACGTTTCTTTTATCACATAAAACCATGATAAAGTATAGTAAAGTAAAGTCAATAAAATAAATAACTAAGTACTTTATAACTTTCTCTCTCTCTCATAGTTTACTTTCCCACATACTTCATCTGACCTTACTTTACCTCAACTTTAACTATGATATGACACCAATCTTTATTTTACTTTACCACACCCGTAAACAAGTCATTTTTTATTTGCTTTACCATGTATGTAATCATACACATTATAATGGATTTGGTGAACTAAAATCTTTACTTTACTCTACCACTTTGTAATAGTCATTTTAAAAGATTCTTATCTTGTAAAAAGTTTTCTACATGAGGGAGCTGTAGGAGAGAATATTGAGCTTTTTGAAAGAAAAGAATCTTTTCTTCAAATTTTTCTTGAGTTACCAAACGCACAAGATTTTCTTCTTTAAAAAATGAAAGATTATATTCTATAAAATATTATTTTCTTGTGTTTTCTTGTGCATCCAAACAGGCCCTAAGAGTATCACTCCCAACTAGGGGAGAGAGATACCATAAGTTTGAAAATACATAAATATATTAGTGTATATATACATAACAAAGGCAAGTGCTCCTATATATACATCACTCAGTGTTACTCTGCGAGTCACATAGTGCAGCCTACCTTATAATCAAATTGAATGGACCATCTAAACTCGGTGTTATGGATCTTGTGGAGTTTGCACTGATCTAAATTGACTAGATAGTTAAAAATGAGTATATTCTTTTTATTTAAGACCATAAGAATTGTGAGTCACAAATCAAGAACTTATAGTCATTTCATTGACTTCAGATTTCATATATGAGGTGGTCTCTCTTGGGCCTATCGATCCTCACCTCCAGGGCCGGCTCGAGACAATTTGAGGCCTAAAGCGACAATCCTAAATGAAGCCTCAAATTATCTATTCTTTTTTTTCTCTCTCTTTTTTTTTTTTTTTTTTTTTGAAGTTTTGAGCATCTGGATTCGTATTTTCTAATAGATACATTTATCATTTATAAATTATAACTAATAATATTTATAAATAAAATGAACACTAACTATAATAACTATACAATGCGAGCATGGAATTAAAAAAATCTTAAAATTATAAAACAATAGAACCTGATTTAGTGATTTATCATTATTGGCCATAAAGATTGTAGATATAGATGAATTTCAAATTTGATCTATCTTTTTCATTATGAAAAAAAATAGATTATATTTGAGTTAGTGGGTTATGATTAACATATGTTATAAAAAAGACTCATATATATTATCAGAATACATCCACATATATTATTAAAAAGAAGACAAAACCAGATCAATAAATCTTTAAAGAATATTGCTTTAGAAATAAAAAAAAAAGTAATTATAGAGAAAGACAAATTATGAGAGAGACAGAGGGTGGGAGAGTAAAAAGTACATGAGATGAAAAATTATTGGTGGAGAAACGTTCAATTGAAAAACCTCACTGGTGAGGTGGCTAGGAGGTTGAGTTGAGATTTGTTAGGGATTAAAAAAGACACTGTGTAGAGAAAAAGAAGGATCATACTTGCTTTAATGCTTTGTTTAAATGTGAAAAGATGGCTTTAATGAGATGTGATACCAATTACTATTATGGGGCCTTGGGAGAAAAAAAAACTATGACAGTTGCTTGAATGTTTTTTTCTTAAATTTGAAAAAATAATTTTTATGAGGCCTTATTTTTTGGAGGCCTAAAGCAAGGGCTTTCTTGCCCAATGGTAGAGCTGCCCCTGCCCACCTCTCCCATTTTCCATAGGGCCTCAAGTGGACCCCATAACTGTCTCTAGCTTGTCTAGGATTACAGCCTTATCTTAAAACCTAAGCATAACTAGAGCCTATGGGGCTTGGAGCTTGAGGCTCAATTCTCACCCGATAAGGGGTCCGGAACCAAGACTGGGTTTGAGCCCGACTCCTTGGGTCCCATTCAAATTGTTAGACCTTGAACTCAGTCAGATTTGGGCTGTACCTGTGTCCACTAACAAACCTGCTCAGGCCCGTCCAAAATACCATGTAACAGGGCTATGTGTAGAGTTGCAAACGGAACGGTTATGGGTCGGATTCATATCAGACCAGTACTCGAACCCGTTTCTAAATAAAGGTTTTGGTTCCAGATCTGGTTTTGACTCGAAACATGTTTTGTTGGTTCCAAACCCGGTTCCAATAGAAATACTCAAATCCGGTTCCATAACCGGATCCACTTAGAGAACTTGAGCTAGTTCAAAATTTTATTCTAACTTCTTTTTTATTTTATTTTTAAATAAATATATCATTTAACTTATAATAGTACATTAAGTTTAGTACCTCCAGCATTATATATAAAAATATAAAAAAAAATTATTTTGACATACAGTTTATAATAACAAAGACTCGCCAGATCGAAACTTATATAGATTTAGAATCGAACCCGTTAATTAATTGAAATCTAAACTAAGTTTTGGACCTGAATCTATTTATGAATTAAAACTTAAAATAGATTCCATAACCAATTTTATTCGGATCGGGACTTTCAGGCAATCGGGGAATCAAACACTCTACTACAACCCTACAAAAGGGTATCCGAGTAATTGTGGTCCATGGAGGCATCTACGTACCATTAGCCAAAATCAAAAGGTGACGTTGAAAGGAAGGAAACGACGACGCGACGTTATCTACATGACAGCACATCACATGTGTGGGTCCCACCACACCAACCGGTGGTTTGATCGTTTCTGCACCACCATGAGCTTAGGACCGTTTAAAATGACATTCACCCAAGTATATATCACGTGCCCTCCCTTCCCAGGCATATACTGTCAATGTGAAAAAGTAAAATCAAAAGCCTTCACATTTACAAACAGACAAACTATTACATCTACACATATCTGGAATCCATATCACTACCTTATTATACTGCATCATTATACTGCATCATTATCTAGAAATCTCCTTTTCCCAAAAGAAGCTTTTTCTCTCTTGCTCCTCCACTCCTCAAGGACTAAAGCAGAAGTGGCTTTTTAAGCTTCAAAGTCATCAAATTCTTCCAAATCTCTTCTCCTCCGGTCATGGCTACCCTGGTGCTTCTACTGCTTGTTTTGGCCATGGCAAATGGTTCAGGTAGGGAGATTTAGAGCCATATCTGACTTGTTTTATAAAATGAGTTTTTTTTTTTATGCTAACCCATGTTATCAGGCATGGGTTTCCTTCCTTTTAATTCCATGCCTTCAATCACATGATTTTAGACATGGGTTCCCATTCCTTTTGTTGTATACCCTTGTTTCAAGACATGGGTTTCTCTTCTTTTTGTTACTTGCCTAGGATAACATGATCTTTGACATTGAGTTAGCTTTTTTCTTTCTCTAGGTCCTTTTTTTTTCTTGTAAATAAGGCATCGTTTTTCATGTTTTCTTTTGTTGTGTGGATTTTTTTTTTCAGAAGGCTGATGAGTTGCTTTTTTTTTTTTGGTTTTGGAAGGTGCAACTTGGTGTGTTTGTAGGTCTGATTTGAGCGATACAGTTCTTCAAAAGACTTTGGACTATGCTTGTGGAGCTGGAGCCGATTGCACCCCTATTGTTCAAAATGGAGTCTGTTATCAGCCTAATACTGTGAAAGCTCATTGTTCTTATGCTGCCAATAGCTACTTCCAAAGGAAAGGACAAGCACAAGGCACATGTGACTTTGCAAACACTGCTATGGTTTCTACAACAGACCCAAGTAAAAGCTCTCCAGGAAACAATAAATAAAAAGAATTTTTAAAAGAAAGTGATTGTAATTTCTCTCCATGAAATAGGGGTACTGACCCTTTCTTTTTATTTTCTCTTGGTGGTGTTTTCAGGCCCTACTTCTACTTGTGTTTTCCCTTCTAGTGCCAGGTATCTTTTCCTCTGTTTTTTTTATTTTTTATTTTTTATTTTTATTATTTTTTTATTTTTTATTATAAATCTTTTGTCCAACACCCCCCTTCCCTTTCCTTCTTCCTTTTTCTCTCTCTCTGGGCTCTTCTTCCTCCTTGCTCTTCTTCATTGTTTTGGGTCATGATGGTAGTTGTTTTCATTTTTACTTTTTATGTATTAGGACTGATTAAGTTGATAGGTAATATCAGGTGGTCCATTATTATCAGCAATCAAGTTGGCTTTGACAGATCAGGATTGAGACTCCATTTTGGTGTGCTGTCACCAAACATGTTAAATTCTTATTCCCTGAGCTCTTTTATAGTCAAAAGTTGAGGGCCTTTATTTTTCCATGATGGGGACTTGTTGATGTCACAATGTCATCCTTTCTAAATCTATTATAGCTGCTGCTGCTCCTATTATCACTCATTTCAGTTTAACATTGATCGAGGAGGCTGGGCAGATGAATGGTGATCGCTTATTTCAGTTTAACATTGATCGAGGAGGCTGGGCAGATGAATGGGGCATTGGGGGTGGGGGTGGGGGTGGGGGGTGGGGTTATAAGATGATAGGATGGGTAAGCCTCTAGTCTAGTATCGGCAACAGCTGGCCCTCCCTCAAAAAACACGTGCGCTTCTAGATGAGTTTCACAGCCAGATTCACACCTAAGTAGGTGCTAAGGGTGCATTGCCCTATCTTGTAAAAACCATTGTCAAATCTTAAATGCATCTGTTTTGAAAGTTATATTTTCATGAGGATATGAGATGAAACATCATGCCCATTTGTTTAGTGTAACCGCTAATCACCTACCTATTTATTTTGTTGGTATTCCTCTTTTTTTTAATCTCTTGTGGTGATGATGGATTGGTTCACCTCAAATCTCCTCCCCTCCTGTGTCCACAATACAACTCATACTAGTTATTTAATATTTGTTTTATGTCGGTTTGGCATATGCATGATTCAGTACTTTTATCTTTTTTCTGGTTTACTTTCATAATTGAGATTTGAATGGGGAATTGGTTGATCTTTCCCATCCTTAGTGCTGTGGGTGGTGGGTGGGTATTTAATTAAATCTTAAACCATAACTGGAGATATCTTTTAGGAGGTTGCCTTTTTCAACCCCTTTGCCTTTCCTACATTCCCCAGTATCAGACTCTGGACCATAGTTTTCTTAAAATTCAAACTATGAAATCAATTCCTACACGCATAGAGCATTAGACCCAGGAATCTCAGTTTAAGGGCTTATTTGTTTGCATTAAAATGCATAAGAATTGAATATATAAGGTTCATACGGTTAGCGGTTAAAAATGAAAATCAAAGGTGAATTTTAAAAAATAAGCATCAAATAACCTTTCCCAAAATGGGAAGAAGAATTAAAAAATGGCTGGTAGTTCATTTCCCATTTTCTTTTGATTTTACTGCCCTAAAAGGAAATGTTATTTGATCCTCATCCTTAAAACTCCGTCTTTTACATTGATTTTTAGCCAGTTATGATATGAATCTTATGTATTCAATTGCCATATATTATAACAGGTCCTTAAAGTAAAAGTGATTAGTCTTTGTTAGATTCAACATGTGTAAGACTAATGAATGAGTTGTAATGTGAACTTTGGTGTCTACTGTCGCACACTATTAGAAATTGATTTGATGGTTAGGATCTGTTAAAGATGAAGTCCACCATCATGAAATTAGAGGGCCAATCAGCGATCTCACTGCTAGGCAACCCACAAACTCATTGGTTGCTCTTAACTGGTGGATCCGGACTAGATCAAAATTTGCAAATAGCTAAGAGATGGAACCATCGACTTCTTTTCTGGCAACTTAATTTGCAATTTGCATGAACAATCAGAGTGTTATTGCCTTCACAGCTGAATGTTTATGTAATATTGTCTTGTTTGGATCTGTCTCATTCTTTCTTGGTTTTCTTTCTCCAGCACTACAAATACCTCAACTTCGACTCCAACCGCAACCCCAACCCCAACTGGAGGAACAACCACAGGAGGGACAACTCCATCCACCACAATTGGAGGAACAACGGGTATAAGCCCCTCAGGGCTAACTGACCTGAATGGTGGTGCTTTCCATGAAAAGGCTGAGATGGGTCTAATCTTTATAGCCCTTTGGCTCTCAGGCCTGGTTTTGTTGAGAGTTTGAATGAGAAAAAAAGGATGTTATTGGTTGATATATACTTATGAAAGACATGAAAATGTGGAACTATTGATGGGTGGATGTGGTTTATTGCTTTAACAAAAAAAGGGTGGACATGTGATTCCACAGTTGGGGGGTAATTGGGAATCATCTAGAAAAACTCTCCACTAGGGTTTGTTTTTTAGCTCTCATGATGGAACGGAATTTTGATGGTGATGTGATAGCTGCTGGTGGATGTAATGGTATTATGGTAGGGTGGGCATCTTCTCTTTCTTTTCTTTTTCCTTGTTTTTTAAACGTCTTTCTTGTTGTACATGTGGGGAGGCTGTAATTTATTTACTATTGAAATGAGAATTTGGCACCTTGTAGTTTCTGGGGTTTGATGTAAAATTGTTAGGTTTTGGCAGACCGCAATATATATGGCGTCAATCATTACTGACCCTCCTCTTATATTTGGACAAGGTGAGAGGAGGATTGTATGTGGTTTGTCTGTGGCCCCCAAAATCACATTGATCAGAATATCACAACCCATCAAATTGAGGACTCTTTTCTTCTGGAAGCGAAATGGAGAAAGGGTTGTAGACTTGAAGCAACCATCTTAGAATTCACTGAAGGTTGTTAGGGTTGCCAGGTGGTTGTAGACTTGAAGCAACCATCTTAGAATTCACTGAAGGTGGTTAGGGCTGCCAGGTCTCTGTGTGTTGCTATTGGCTATGGCTAAGTGGGGCCCACCTATGGATCCTAGAAGGCGTAACATTTAAAAAACAATGCCTTGTAAATGGAGGAAAAAGAAAATGCCCAATTTGGTCTTCAGTTTTCCTAATTTTACCACTAACCCAGAAAAAAAAGAAAAACGAGAGAAGAAAAAAAAAACCCATCTTTCCTATTTAGGGAGGGAAGAGCCTAGATACTTTTCAACACTCTCTCTTGGGTGAAGTCTACTAAGTGCATGTTTGGTATCTCTATTTTTCATCTCTATTTGTTTAAATCGGACAGAGGTTAAAAAAATTAGAGCGCTTGATAGATGACTTTATTCTCTTCCTATTTTAGAGGAGTAAAGGTAAATACTCTAAAATTGAAATGCCTACTTTTTGGATATGTGGAAAATAGAGATATAGGTTCTAAAAAACGAAGAGGCAAATCCTCTAAAATTGAAATGCCCTCTTTTTTTTATACCTCTTTTTTTAATAGCTCTATTTTAAATAGTCCGTCAGAAAAAGAGTAGAGATGCCAAACATGGCCTAAATACTTTCCCGATTTGTTCTTTATGGGATTTCAATTTACGACCGCGATCTTAAATTTCTTGAGCTAACCTACTAAAATCCCGAGGCTTGCTTTTCAATATTTTTCAAGTGGGTTGTTCTATTGATAGCCCATGGTCCTAAGATCCTGTTGATAAAAAATGCCTCGACCATCCATTTGCTTTCTTTCATGTTGTTAGGGTGGCTCAATATCTTTAGTCATTTCGGGCAATGGTCCACCTAGGGATCTTATATTGGGTTGATTCCTTAATTGAAAATAGAGCTCCTTGGATTGTGTAATTCGAGGAAAGAAAATGGATCGTAAATTAGCTTGAACTGAGCCCTGGTTCTCTGGCGATTTTGACTATTGAAACCGTCACAGATAGACATGATCAATGGATATGTGCAGGATTGTGTTAATCATGTTGTTAATTAGGTGGTGATAGTGAATTTTAGTTTTAGGATGAGATTAACTCTTATTGGAGTAAAATTTAATGATGTCCGGTGGACTTTGTCAAAGCCTCCGGGACAAGCAACGGCAAACCTGTCTGACTATTTTAGACAACTTTGGTATGCCTGGGTATTAGACCACCCAGAATATGTATGCATATTCTCTCCCTTCCTCTCCACATGGTGAATTGTCAAGGTTGGTGGCTCATGGATGGTAACATTTCTGATGTGGTCTAATTATTTGGCTAGTGAATGGGTAGGAAACCAGAAAATCTAGTGGGTGGATCAGGTGGGTAACTAATTTAATTTTTAATACTTTTATAATCAAAATTGTATCAACCCCTCTTTGTGCCCACACAACGTTACAAAAGTAGGAAGTGGATGCACTTAATTGTGGGCAGTCCCAATTCCCAACCCTTATGACCCCTAGAGTTTTATTCTGAACCCATAATCCACCTCCTCATCACACTTTCTTCTACTCAAATTGTTCTTTTATCTCTTATTCTCTTTCCTTCTTTGACAAAGAATTACTTTTTTAATTAGAAGAATCAGACCATTGATGAAATAGGAAAGGTGTAGCATGTGGGACCCACTTGAAAAATATGACAATCAAAGGGTTGTGAAATATTTTCAAATTTAGGAGTTTTTCATGCAAAAGATTGTGGACAAAATGTGGAAAAGTTTTCAAACTGTTTTGGACACCTTGACCTCAAATATAACAATGAGATCAGTTTGTAGTAAGATGGTCAAAAATTAAGTGGGTGGCCATCGGGGGACGGGGATGAGTCTTTAATGAGGGTGTGGATGGTTGAGGAATCTTAGAGGACTCCATATCCAAGGTCGACATCAGCAAGGAGATAATTATTAATTGGGATACACAAACATGATATAGCCCTTCCTATTAGGCGGACACACACACAACTATGTTGGGGGCAGACGCACCTAATTGGACTTCAGTCCGCTTCTAAAAGCGTAATAAAAATTCTAGCTCTACTTCAAAAGTTTACATAAAAATCATGCGTCTGCCCCAAAAACCTATATAAAAATATTGAGTT
The DNA here is from genome assembly GCA_029852735.1 of Persea americana. Classification (NCBI taxonomy): domain Eukaryota; kingdom Viridiplantae; phylum Streptophyta; class Magnoliopsida; order Laurales; family Lauraceae; genus Persea; species Persea americana. Next base: position 53,664,447 of record CM056813.1, on the reverse strand, counting down.
TGTTCCAAAAACCCAATTGCCCATTTGGGGCCGCACCCCTTAAACAAAAAGCCTAGATCCGCCACTTCTATTAGCCCCACATGAATGCATACTGTGTAAGGAGTTTGCATGGTCTCTCAATGACCCATTTGTAAGGGGAAAAAAAAAGAAAAGGACAATGAGAGTAAATTTTCTAAGGGACTCAATGCTTAGCTCCTAGTCATTGGAAAAAGTTGGACGAGTGCCAATTTTATTGGAAAAACACGTATCTTTTAGATGAGCTCACGTTCAATCTTAAACTGAGATGAACTTATTTTATATGCTAATTTCAAGTGAAGCCAAAGCCAAGCAAGGCCATGGGTAAGCTTAGTTTATTCCTGAAAGAAACAATACATTATTGACTCTATAAAAGACAAAAAGGGCATTTGGTCTAGTGGTATGATTCTCGCTTAGGGTGCGAGAGGTCCCGAGTTCAATTCTCGGAATGCCCCGTTATTTCCTTTCTTTTTTTTTGTTTGTTTTTTCCTAACTCTGCACCGAGTTGGGCCCACATTCGGTAGGACTTGTGCCATCCTTCTTAGGTCTGGAAACTAGACTCAGGCCTATCGATTGGCTTGATAATTAAACGGAATGGTCCTAAGTTTATTCTTGACATCTTGGCTTGGCCAAACATGTTTAACAAAGAGGTTTATATATTTAAAACTGAGATAGCCAAGACTAGACTTTGAGGCCCATGGGCTGAATCTGCCCCTGAATAAATATCTAAAACTAGACAGGGCTGACTCAAACAAGCTTGGTGATGTGTAGTAATTTACGGAAAAAATAAAATATAAAATAAATGTGAAAGATAATGATTGTGTATTAATAACATGCTTCCAATAAAGTATGTTTGTGTTTGTTTTCACAGTGTAAATTAAATTGAAGTGACATGAAAAGTTTAAAATGGGTAAAATAATTAGTTTATTTGTGTTTTATAAAGTAAACTTCTTTGTCAAGAGGGAAAGTAAAATAAAATTTCTCAGCAACTAAGACTTTGAAGTAAGATTTTTCAACTGCCAGGGCATTGATTTCCCAATTCTTTTAAGCGGCAACAAGATTTCATTTAAGGGAAAAAAATGAGTGGCATAGAACACCAAAACAAAAGAATAAAGGAAAGAGAAGGTGCAAAAGAGATGCACCAGCTTTCCCACTTGTTGTGACCAACCCAAAATAGGTAAATTAAAAAAAAGGAGAATTTTAACAAGAAAACCTTTTTATACTGAGTGGAGACAAAAATGGATCCAAAGTATAGTTATTTATCGTAGTGGTTCTAGAGGCCCTTTACAATTTTTTTTTTTTTTTTTAACTTCTTGAATAGGGATATCCCAGTTCTCGTCTTCTTTAAAACCCGCCCAAATCCCTTCTGCTCCATGAGCTTTATTCTTCCTCCTCCATGGGCTTTCCTCTCTTCTTCTTCTTAGTTAAGCACACTCAGTTAAGCAGGGATATCCCTGCACAGCATAGTCAAAACACTCATTTAGGCCGGGATAACCTCGCCCAATCGAGTGTTTTAATTCTGGTAAGTGGGGATATCTTTGCCCACATTCAAACTATTCAAAAAGTAACTGCTCTCCATCTTTTTATTTTTGACCAAATTACCCTTGAGAAAAGCACAAACGAGTTATCCATTGAGAGTAGCTACCTGCACACTGCAAAATGCTCTCCACACACTACATTTAAAAAGAAATTTTAAAATAAAAAATCCCTAAACTACCCCTGTCCCTAATTTGTTCAGCCCCGTGTCGCCGAACAAACCTGCGAGAGATCAAAATCGCAGAAACACACTAAAAATGGTGAAAATTGATGGTTTGGTATTTGATTAACCTTTGTACAAGAGAATGAGTGGGGGAGAGAGGAAGAGAGAGGGAGAGAAAGGAGGAAATGGGAAGAGGGATGAGGTTGCCGGAAAGGAGGAGATGGGGAAAGGGAGAAGGAGAGGGCGGGGAGATGGGATGGCGTAGGGTGGAGGTGGCAGGGTCGGTGGCTAGCGTGGGAGAGAGATATGGAGAGGAAGAGAGCAAGAGAGATAGGAAGAGGAAGAGAGCAAGAGGGAGCGCAGCAGGGAGCAGGGAGAGGGAGAGAGACGGGAGGAGAGGGAGAGGGGTAGTTTAGGAATTATTTATTTATTTATTTTAAATGCAGTGTGTGGAGAGTATTTTGAAGTGCAGGTAGCAACTCTCTTATCCATTATGTTTGAAGCTTAAAAAGACTGTTTTGCCATTGACTAAAGATGGCAAACCTTTACTTTTATCTAAATAAAAATACAGTTTTGCATATATTGTGGACACAACAATCTACACCTGTGTTTATTTGATATGAATTTTATTTGCCAGGTGGGCCTCACAATATAGATAGTGATTGCACTAGATCGTCACCATCACAGCTCTTTTTTTGGTACCCAGCCTAAGGCCTGGGACCCCAGCCATCACCAAGTAGACCTAACCTCGGGTGGCCTAGAACAGTCCTCGGATGAGGGAAGGTGATTGCCCAAGTTGAAACCCTGAGCTCCAAAATACATTTGATTTTGCTCACCATGACCAAACTTGCTCCACGCAAGACTGAGCACTCAGGCTTTGGGGTCTAGTTTCATCTGTCAAAACAAGCATCAGTGTAAGACCCCGACCCCGCCCAAGTTTGATTAGCACTTAATTAATCTTGATTAGGTGTATAATATTTGTTTTGGTTGGTTTTATGTTGGATTAGTTAGATTGGTGGGGTTTGACATTGGTTAGGTAGAGTTTGACCTTTTAATAGTTTTATTAATGTGTGTGTGTGTATAAATTTTATAGGTCTTTAGGCGCATTTCATTAAGCATGTCATTAGCATTGATTTTCATGTTTGGACCCAACTTAATTAGCACAACCCAACTCATATCCAAGCCCAAATCAAACCAAAAGCCCCTTTTCAAGATTTATCTAGATAGCATGGGCTTGCATGCAATGGCCCAAACTCAATACCCATTTAATCAACCCAGCCACGTTTTCCCCCTCATTCCTTCCCTTCAGTCACTTCATCTGAAACAGAGAGAGTTTTTCCTCTCCTTCCTTTCTCCTCCATTTTCTTCATTTCCTTCTCCTTCTACTCACCTCTTCCAATTTACTGAGAGGGCTTTTCATGTGAGTGCTTTAGGTTACATCTTGTTCCCCATCTTCCAGCATCTCTACAAGCTTCCCTTCATTCCCATCTCCACTTCACACATTTCTTTGATGGAATCTCTACACCTTTCTAATGTCTTGGATGATTAACTAGAAGCCCTGCAAGAGGACTGTCCATGTTAGATTGAGGAACTATGAAGCTTTTCTCCAACCCAAGCGCATCATCTTCTTCACTTTGAAGCTTCCTCTCATCACCATATTCTCTATTGGTAAGAACCCATCTTCTAAATGACATTCTAAGCCTATTAAGGACTGTTTAGACTCATTTAAATTGCATGCATGTTAACTCATTTCCATTCATTACTTTTTCATTGTAGGGTTTAGCTTGAGCTTAGGAAATTGGGGGTTTTAGCTTCAATTAAGTCAAATGAAAGAATTAGAATGAAAAGCAACAAAAAGAGGCAAGTATGAGCAAATTGGATTTATGCATGTTAATTGATTCTTTGATTGAATGCAATATTTCTCTTGAATATCAGAATTCAGCCTTTTTATTTGAATGGAATTCATAATGTGGAATGGGTTTTATATAAATGAATGTTAATGGATAATGGAATGGATGTGGCTTGATGAGATAGCTTTTACATGGAGCTTTGAAGGCTCAAATCATGTCTAATATGGTCTAAGGATGATTGTTAATTGAAATAGGAGAAGAATGGCTGAAATTGGGCATTTTCATACTCAGAAATTGCCCATAATTGGGCCAGCCGGTTTGGGCCCGCTCGGGCGGGTCGGCCCATTGGGCCCGACATGCCAACTTCGAATGGCCATAACTTTTTATCCGTATATCGGATTTTGGAGTTCCACATACCGTTGGAAAGCTCTTGAAGTTTGAAATCCAGTGGTATACACCATTTAATGACCAGAGATTGGGAGAGAAAGTAAATATTAGGACCATTGAAACGGGCCTTATCTCTTTTGGAAAAAGGGACTTTAACTCTAGTTGAACTCCTAGGTTGGAACCATTGGCCACTAAGGGAGTTAATCCTACTTCAAAAGGCATAAACTCTTCATAATCAATCCCTGAGGATGATTGTGACATAAACACTAAACTAATAAAGTTTCTAGGTTGTAAAGGATTGACCTTGTAGGTCCATAGAATGGTACCCATCACCGACATCATTGTCCAATGGAAATTGTAACACATGAGAATCTTGGGCTGAGATTATCTCATGTGCTTATCCATCTCGTCTAGAACTTCGCCATGGGTGTTGATTTAGAAGAATCCGATGTACCTCACACATACACAACGTGACATTAAGAAAATGTAGCACGTGCATCGAATTATCTAAAGCTACATGGAAATGGAAGGTTAGAGACGACGGGTAATTAGATTAGGATTGGCTAGTAAATATTCTTGATTCCATTAATTTATTTGCATTCGCATATTGGGATTAATTCATTATTGCCCTTAAATATTCACATGATTATTATTATTATTGCATTATTCGTATTATTTCAAAAATTGTATTACAAATGTTATCATCCATTGATGTATTATTCGAAAGGAGTAAGTATGTGATTTGATTCGATTAGAAATGATTTGAGACTAGGAAATGAAACAATGGATTCGATTAGAAATGATTCGATTCGTAAAGTCTTACTCCATTTTATTATTATTTGATTCGAATGGTTCGACACTACTTAGCTTCGACCTTGTGATACCTGACGGGGTTAAACTTGGTTTAGTTATTCGAGACTACTGCAGTATGTCGTTTGGAGCACCGGAACTCCAGAACCGGGTAGTCAGCTAGCCTTTGGCCGGGCCGCTGGTGACATCCCAACTAGATTCGCTCTCTATCGGAGAGGATGGGCAAATGTAGTAGCCAACTAGAAAGTGAGTATTCGATTATTGATTCGATAAAGCATGATTTATTCATAATGCACAATGTGCCTAGTTGACATTTATTTGGTCTCTTTAATCTATTCGTCTTTAAATTCGAAATTTGAATAACATGTGTTGAATCTTAATTGCTCATATAAATTGTTAAATCGTCGTATTCATGGTGCTACACTTGGTGTCACAGGGATTCAGGACACCAAAGAGAATTACTAATAACCATTCAGATTAGAGATTTGATTGATAAGCATATTGGTTAACTTTGACACCCGGAGTATGTATCAGAGTGGTCATCTTGGGTTTGAGACTAAGTATTTCATATTGCACTCAGCTTAAGGTAATGCATATGATTAGTTTTATTTTGCATTTGTATTAGGATTATGTTCCATTGAGATAAGCATCTAAATATATTTATTAGAGTATTTGTGTACTATGCTTTTAAGAGGTTTAAATTATTAGCTTTGTTATAGATTAATGGTAATATATTTGATTGATTAATAGACTGCTCATAGCTTTGTTATTGATGATATACATGCTTCCGCAAATAAATGTTGTTTGACAGGTGTCGATGAGTAATCCTCACACGTGAAATGTGGAAATTTCTCCTTCGTGAATTCGGATTTGGTTCGGAACAGGTGCGAGTTCACGGGAGTACACGTGTCACACCTCGGGTACCACCCTAATCTGGGAATTCTCGGGACCGGGATGTGACAATCAGTAAATTAAAGAAAATAAGGATTTAACAGCTGAAGATTCTTTGATGACATCTTGAGGTTTTTTGTTATTTTCACAAGCTTATTATACTTGAAATGCAAAAGAAAATGAAATGGTGATAAGAGTCCTAATACCCAACACACCCATATATATATATATATATATATATTTATTGGTAACAACACACCCATAGGTTACTAACAACATTGACTGCTGAAGGTAACTGCTAGCAATAACCTGCTCTTACAAATGTCTCAATGCCTTCTGATTGTTATGAACCCTCCAAATGCAAGTGCATATGCATGCATTCATAGATATAGACATGCTTGCATACACATGTAGATTAGGAATTTGATCATTCTCACCCTGTCACAGGCCTTCAATCTGAATAGATTCTGATGCAGTAACCTTTGCTTTTGATCTGAGGGGACACTCTATTGATTCACTTGAAATCATTCAATTTTGGAAGATCCTGATCATCCAATATTGGCTTCAATTCACTCGGATGTTGATCAGGCCAGCATTTTTCTCCTCATTACCTGTCCACTGTCAGGTCCACTGAATGAAGGGCTTTTCTTTCCCCATTGGCAATAATTCCAAGATGGGGTCCACCCATGGTGTTCCCTACACAATAACCTAAATCACTGATCTAGATCGAGCAATGAAGACTCTCACTTGTCCTAATTTAAGGGCCAATGGCACAAATAAACCATCATGCTGAGAATCATTTCATTCCCTGCATATAGATTCACCCTCTTATGCGTATGGCATCAGTCTGTGGCTAAATTCATGTGCATAACCTACATGCAAGGTTTGCGACAGTGTCAGCCGTGGTTCCTCTTTCATGATGTGAGCCTCAAGTAGGGAAGAAAATGGATTCCTGAAAATGCAAATGATCTAACCTGGTAAAATCGGTTATGGACCAATGTTGATCACCCATTTTAAAATTTGGACCTAGATCCATGCATTATGGCATGTTCGTGGTGCCGCTTTACCTAGAGGAAAACCGGGAAATGAGCTAAAATTTTTGGAATTCCATAGAAAACCATTTCCCATGGGTAGAGATAGGAAAAAGTTTTCTGTGGAAAATGGAAAAAGTTTTCCGCAAACGTGCCCCACGTGCCTAACCACATGATTATGCTAAAATCATTGTCATCGTGTGCATTTCTTTGATGAACATGATATTATCACTACATATATTTTGGGTCCCACTTTGGGATGATGCCTTGCCCTCAACTTGGGTATGGGAACAGGACCGACTCCTGACCCTGCGCCCATATCGGGTCTAGGTCGAAGACACCCTTTCAATTATGTGGGTCTGGATCCAGGTACACCATGGACCTTACTCATACCCCATCCCTTTTGAACCCTAGTTTGAAGCTATGGACACCATTCTCTGATGCTAATCTTTCTAAAGTTCTATAAGATAAAATCAGGCACTTTGTGAAGCATATGTCTGTTTGGCAGTTTGGGGAGTACAGGAAAAAAGTCTAGAAGAACCTATGTGCTTCTGGTGAGCGTGTTGGTCATAGAAGACCTGATGGGATCAAAAGGAGCCCACAAAACCAGTCCTGCTCAAGGCCATTTTTGTAGATCCCCCCTAATGCTACTACAGAGCGTCTTTTCTATTTGTTATCCAATCATCCACACCTGTTTTTATCTCTGACTGGTGTTATAACTTATAATTAGTGCACTTATTTCAGCATTCACATGAAAATGGTCTTGTATTCATTGTCCATGTTATATGGGTCACCATCTAGGTAAATCAGTTGGGTCAAGACTAGGCCAGGCTTTGGACTTTATATCACTTAATCCAAGCCATGCCCTTGTTAAACGGGCCAAGAATTTAAAGACATGCTCGGCCCTAGTACTAAAACAGTAAAACCAAAGGCTCGAGGCCGACCCAGAGCTGGCTAGGCCCTGGCCTGGTCCATGAGCACCCTACCCTCCCTCTCTCTCTCTCTCTCACACACACACACCACATACACACATTTGTACAGCTGCGTTTCCACAGAAAATGCGAGAATTTAGTCGTTTTCCACAGCAAAAAACTTCCTGATTTGGTGTGGCCACTTTTCTGAGATGAGAAGTGCAAAATTGAATTAAAATTTATGTGATTCCGTGGAAATTCAATTTCAATGGGGATAAAAAAATTGTTTTTCTGAAAAGTGGAAAAAGCCTACGGACCAATTTTCCTTGGACCGACACAATTATGCCCTGAAAGGTGTAAAACTCTTGCCAGTCTGAGAGGTTTAATAGTACTCATGGGGTCAAGCCAAGCTGATCCCAACTGAGCCCAGCCACATTGGGTTGAACTTGTGCCATTCTTTATAGGTCTGTCGCCTAGACCCATGCCTGTCTTTTGGCTCAATAGTTAAACGGGCTGGACCTAAGCTTGCTCTTGACATCTTGGTTTGGTCAAACTTATTTATTGACGAAGTTTATTTATTTAAAATTGGGATAGACTCAGCCAACTTGGAGGCCATGAGCTTGATTTGGACCTAAATATAGTTCTAGAACTAAACAGGCGAATTTAAATAAGCTCGGTAACGTTTGAATAATTTATCGATGAAATAATGTAAAGTAAATATCAAATCAATGAGAAATGTAACAGATGTTTAAAGAAGTGCTATTTTTCTATAAGGTAAAGTAAATTGAAATGAGACGAGAAGTTATCGGACGCAATGATGATTCAAGGTAGGCCCCAAGCGATGATGAGCTGTGATGTAGCTTCATCAACCGTGTAAAATGGATCCATCCAATGCGAAAGAGATGGTGGGCCCCACCTCTATGATGGGGTCAGCGCTCAGCCGACAATGCAATATAGTGGGCCTAACCTATTGAGGAGAATCATGATGGTGAACTACACCTATTGATATGAAGGATCAAGGTAGGGCCAGGATCCATCATTTGGGTAGTGGAGCCCACATGATTCCTATCATTCATGTGGCATGGCCGCATGGGCTACCATTGATGGACACAGAAGGCTCTGTTTCTTTCATGGCATTAAACCTTAAATACATAAGAATTCTGAAAAATATTTTTTTTAATCTGGCTAAAAATGAAGAGGAGAAAGCCCCTTTACATTTCTATGTATGGAACCCAAACCACCAGAATCCTAAAATCATGGGAATCAAGTCAGCATAGATATTCATGATGCCATGCTGACTGGGTTCCCATGATTATAGGATTCTATTTGTTTGGTTTCCAAAGTATACAACAGTAGTGGACCAAACATTTCATATTAATGTGTGGCTACCTCCTGCCTCTCTGTCTTTTTTTTTCCCTTGTTTTTATTTCCTCTTATCCGGTGAGATCACCAAATATCATACCTAAATTCATAACAGAGAACCCATTTTATCCCCTTGTTTGGCCCCAGTACAGTACTCTATCCTAATTCTTAGTGCAGGTGTTGTAATTATAAAAAAAAAAATTTGTAATATCTGTATCACTATATATTTTTTTGTATTGACTATATCTCCAGATGTAAAGAAGATTTTATATTTGGTTTTTTGTTGTAAATTGTGGGATATATTAGAATTTTGGAGAAAATAACACAATTAATAAATAAGATGTACAGGTATTGTATCGTTTCATGAATTCCTCTCTCTGAAAACCATGAAAGGAATAAGATGCACAACAAAAAAAAAAAAAAAACCCAACGTATTCAATGGAGAGTTTATGATTATATTGTTTTAGAAACGTTTGAATAAACAAAACAAAGAAAAGGAAGGTGTTTTATAAAAGAGAGAAGAAAACAAGTGGAAGGTCTTACGGCGAGAATCAAGGGCTTGGGGCACCGAGGAGGAAGCAGGAATTTTTTGTTAGGGATTTATATTTGACATGGGCAATCATCGAATAAAGGCAAAAAACTCAAAAAAAAAAAAAGAAAAGAAAAAAGAAAAAAAGGAGAGGAAAAACTGGTGGAAGACCTTCATGTGTTAATATGAAATGTGTTGTCCACCCGTTGTATACAAGTTTAAAGTTTTTTTTTTTTCCTATAAAAACCACTTGAAGAATTAAGTGGATATCTTACAAATAGCTACCAAATAAGCTAATTCTTAATAATAATAAAAATTAACAAAGTGGAGATTATGCTAATTATTTTAAGCACGAGGCCAACAAGAATCTAATAAATCTTAATTAACATAAAATACTAGAGGCATATAGAAAAGGTCTTTTTTTTACCACTAGCAATAAAGAAAAGAAATGAAGATCCAAAACAGAAAGCAACAAAATTATATACAAAGATCACCCCTGTTTGTGACCTTAATTCTCTTGTTTCACAGTCATCAGTGTTTTTTTTGCATGTAGGCCCACCTAAAATCCCATCTAAGTGGACCAAAACATAGGGACCAACCGATAGTCAAACTTGGCACCCTTCCAAATGTACTTAACTTCAACATCGACTGTACGCTAGTTTTTTTTGGGGGGAGGGGGGGGGCGAGCCCAGCTAAAGGGCCTAAGATCCAGGAGAGTACCTACATAGTGGGAGAGAGACTTGCACATGTGAGAGAGAGAACCTGCACACGTGCAGAGTGAATACTGTGGTATGGTATTGAAGCAGGGTTCTTATTTGTATACTATATATGCACATGCCAATATATACATCTTCAATAGGTTGAAAACTTGAGATCTTTTGTCTTACCACTACGAGTGATGGAAAGAACTAAAAATCTGAGAAATCTTTTTGGGCTGGTATCATAAATCTATTACTTTTTTTAGCCATTTTTTAAGGCAAGCTCTAGATCATGTCATGAAAATTGAAAAATGAGTTAACTACAGCAAATGTAATCAACATTTCCTTTGATTAGTAGATCATTTAAAGAATGAGAAATTCATTTTACTGAAGCTATCTCATGATATGATTTTCTAAAACTGCATCGAAATCCATTCCTCTTTTTCTGATCTGGGCTATATATATAAAACTTGGCAATTTGTTTGTCTCATAGGTAAGAAAAGATATTTATAGAAGTATAAAGTTTTTAAGGATATTTTGAGAACGTGTTTGTAAAGGAGTAATCTTGGAATCAGAGAGAGAGAGAGAGAGAGAGAGAGAGAGAGTTCCGGAAGTCTTTGATACTTGAGATACTGTTGTAGCGTCGGCTACGCTCTTATGTGAGAGAGAGAGAGAGAGACGCCTTTCTAGTTTCTACCCACCTCAAATTTCTCAACTAACCTCACTTTCTCTCACCTCTCTTTGAATCTGGGCAATCTCTCTCTCTCTCTCTCTCTCTCTCTCTCTCTCTCACACGCACACACTGTAGACCCCCACTTCTCTCTTCCAGCAGAAAAAGAATAACCCAACAGCTTAAAACTACCAAACCTTCAAAGATTGCAGAAAAAGAATAACCCAACAGCTTAAAACTACCAAACCTTCAAAGATTCTCTCTTTTTGAAGATTCTGGGTTGAATGATGCAACCGTGGACTTGAAAGCAATCTTTATTTTATGCAATTTTTTTCTTCTTTCTGATTGGTGATTGCTATAGATTTTTTTTTCTTTTTTTATTTTGCATCTGTTTTGGGGTTGTGAAATTATCTTTATTCTTTTCTGCTCTTTTTACAGTAGTTGGTCTCAGTATAAATTCATTGGTGGATGAAAAAGGGACCTTGTTAACCTTTTGAAGGATCCCTATCAATTCTACCTAACATTTTGGAAGGTTTTGCAGCTGGTGGCAATTGTTTTGGGGTCTAAAGCCAGGTGTGTATTTACCATCAACAAATCCAATGTTGGCATTTTAGTAATAAATGGCCTTGAGATCAGAATCGTGTATAGAATCATGTATATATAGCATTATGTTGATATTTAGTAATAAATGGCCTTCAGATCAGAATCATATATATGTATAGAATCTTCTGATTCTGAATAGAATCTTCTTCTTTAACACACACTCTCTCTCTTACACACAGAAGGTAGTTGTCTTCTTCTTCTTTTTCAAAATTAAGAAAAAGAAGTCAACGATTTCTTTATATATATACATATTTCAGACCATGGAAATGGGTGTATGAATCTGGCTTCCTTCTTGAACTTCTCTGCCTTTCTCCTTTTTTCTTTAAGTGGATTTGTTCTATTACATAGTAAGGTAAGTGGCTGGTTATTCACATTTGCTCCCAAAATTCAAATTTGAATTCTGTTGGGAGAGATCCTCAGATAATCTTCTGTAATTGTTCAGTCTTTTCCCTTAATTTTTCCTTTGTCTCCAAAGCAACTAATTATCCTTTTTCACATTCTTCCACTGATCTTTTGTACATTTAAATTAGTGTTTTATGGCCTCTAAGGTAAGTGGATATGCTAATATTAGATACATTGCTAGATGGTTTGTAATTGTGGAGATGTCTTTTAATTTAATTTTGGTTAATTAGCGTTTACTGCCAAAATTCAAGAGTGGGGTTTTTTTCAGAGATTTGCATGTTTTCTTTGGACAATTCTTCTTACTTTTTTGCTTGTTGACTGCTTGTGGTTGTCTTTTGTTGTTCTTTTGTTTCATTTCAATCGACTCTTAAAAAGAAGTGGGAGTACCTAATTTTTCATAAAAGAGGCTCCATAACTTGTACAAATGACTTCTATTTTCTGGGGAGAGGGCGAGGGGCGACATCAAATTCTGCTGGTTTTTCATAGATCATTTAGTTTAATTACATTCAAACATAAAGTCTTTAGTTTTTCTTCAAGCGAAATTGGATCTGATGGAGTTCGAATTGATGTCTTGAAAGGACCATACTCAGGTGGCAATCCATTCAATGCATAGATGATCAGATCATTACTCGACCGGGCAAGGCGCCAAAGCAAGACAATCAGCCAAATGCTTCACTTTTTTTAACATTCTGCAGTAGACTGATTTCCCTTATTTTATGGACTGGAGTTGAGTTTTCAACCATATGATATGTGATCTAGAGAGAGATGCAAAACACTTTTCCAAAGCAATCTAGACTACTCTAGCAGAAGACAGCCCAACGACATGTGCTAACATATTCTCAGACAATGTTGCTTGATCCAATACAAGACATTTTGGTCTTGTTAAATTCATTCATGATACTTGGGATTAGATTTTTTTTTTTTGGTGGGATTTCCTTCAAAATCAAGAATATACTCAGATGGGTACACATTAGTTCCATCAACAAAGCCAACCAATCCATTCGCACGAAGAACTGTTAAGAAGTTGAACTTCCAGAGTAAGTAATTGTGATTTCCCAATTTAATGGAAATCAAGCTTCCTATATTAGAGATCAGGAAAGCAGGAGATTGACTACCGAAAAAGAAAGACGAAGAAGAGGCCAGGTTTTCACCAGAACTTGATCAAGAAGATGAGCATGTCTGGATGAGAATCGATAGACGCTTGTCTCTTAGGGCTCTGATATAAAGAAGCTGATGAGATGAACAAGAAGAGGAAACGAAGAACCAGAGAACAGAAGAGAACAACTGAGAAGAGCAGAGCAAAGACTCAAAATTCTGATGGAATTTCTCATTCAACTTAATGAAGATCCTATAGATGTCATTTGCCTTTATAGACAGTTTCCAGTAGGAGTAACAGAATATAGGGAAATTCATTTAGTGTTTTTGTTACAACAGATTTGCTGACAGTGTTTAATAACTAACTAATGAGACTGTTACTCTTCATGTGAACTAAGACAGCTATAACCGGCTGTGACATGTGATCTGAGTGTCTTGACTGGTTCTGCTAATAAAATGTAGCCTCTAATGGACTCTCAAACATTAGTGGTCAACACCAAGAGGTATGATTTCATATCTGGATTCTTCATTGATTTTGATGTATTTGTAAAAAAATCCAAAAAAAAAAAATCCAATTACATCTAAAACAATTGGATGTTGCTATCCCCTCACCTGAGCATTGGGTTCACCATTTCTTGTGGTGCTGAATGAGACCAGCAGATTGAAAGATCCCCCTCCTCCAAAACCTTACTTTGTATGGTGACGGAGGCTTGAATCATCATCTTTACCACTTAGATTAACTGTCAATCAAGTCTTCACCATTCAAAACTAATGTATAATCTATCCAACCTCCAGTCCATTTGGATGAGTTACCAAAAAGTCCCTGCTTTATGGCTTACTCAGATAGATCACCAAATGAGCCCCAATAGGTATGTAGCCATGTGGGTGCTCACCTTGTTGCTGAGTAATGGTAATGCTTCACAGAGAGAGAGAGAGAGAGAGAGAGATGGCTTTCTAGTTTCTGCCCCCAGTTTTAAAAATCCACCAGTACCACCCAGCTCCTACTACTCTACCCAGACCGGGCTACTGGGACTGGGAGAGGGTTGTTGGGCGATGGAATGCTGGCAGAGAGAAGGGGGGGCGGGGGGTGGGTGTGTGAGGGGGCGCGGGGAGTTTTTAAATTGTTTTCTCAAAGCACCAACCAAACGCCAGTCCATTCCATCTGTTCCATGTCACGTGGGAATTGAATGGCGGGAACGGAAGAACGTCGCCACAACACAATGCCAATTAGGTAGATTCCAATTTTCTAATCCAATTGTCTCTCTGCTCTCTATGCTCCTCTACATAGGAAATATCTCAAATTTCTCTATTATCTCACCCTCTCTCTCTCTCTCTCTCTCTCAAGTCTACTCTCTTTAATTCTGGGTAACGTGAATTTCTTTCTCTATCTGTTGATTCCCACTGTTCTCTTTCAATAGAGGGGAAAAAATCAAAACCCAACGGCTCAAAGCCCCCAACTTTCAAAGACTTCTTTTTGAAGTCGCATTCTATGATGGTGACCGTTGACACAACAGCCAAACTGGGTTTCGTATTTTATGCATTTTTTTCTGATCGGTGATTGCTTTAGATTCTGTTGCCTTTGACTCTGTTTTGGATCCGCGAAATTAGCTTTTATTCCTTTTATTCCTCTTTGTTGAATCTCTGTAAATTCTGACTTTCTACACTCATTGCCTCATTGGTTTCTGTATAAATTCCTTGGTGGGTGAAAAAGAGACCTTGGTACCCTTTTGAAAGACTCCGTCTTTCCTACCAAACAGTTTTGGAGGGTTTTGCAGCTTGTTACAATAATTTTTGGGATCTAACGCCCGGTGGGTTTTCTCTGAATTTTCCATCAATAAGTCCAATTTTGATATTTTAGTAACAGATGGCCTTCAAAATCATGTATAGCATCATTTCTTCTTCTTCTCAACTCTCTCTCTCTCTCTCTCTCTGTTGTGCGTCTTTTTCTTCCTTTTCAAAATCGAGATGCAAGAAGTCAACGTTTCTGTGTATATATTTCAGACCATGGATATGAGTGTATGAATCTGGTTTCTTTCTTTTACTTCTCTATTTTTTATTTTCTCTTTTTTCTTTTTGTGGACTAGTTCTATTACATACTAAGGTAAGTGGCTGGTCATTCACATTTGCTCACAAAATTCAAAGTTGAATCCTTTTGGCAGAAATCTGCAGATTTTCCTCTGTTATATTCATCAGCTTTTTACCCCAAATTTATCCTTTCTATTTTACCTTGTGATTGACTGGTCACAGTGCCCTCTAAAGCAATTTATTAGCTTTTTGTAAGCTTTTCTTCTATTGATCTTGTGTTGTTCTTCTTTTTCATTTAAATTTGTGTTTTATGGCCAATATTAGATACAAGGTAGATGGTTTGAAGAGGTTTCCTTTTTTCTTTTTTTGGGTTAATTCACTCTTGCTGCCAAAAATCAAGATTGTATCTTTTTTGCAGAGATTTGCATGCTTTTTTCCGCAATTCTTTCATCTTTTATCTCACTTTTTTCCTTTCTGTGTTTCTTGTGATTGACCGCAAACAATGGCATCCATGGAAGTTTTCACATTTTCCTCTGTTGGTTTTTTGTTATTCTTCTGTTTCAATTGAATGGAAGTGTTTTATGGCCCCCTAAGGCAATTGGATGTTCCAATTCTGTATGAAGGAGGCTATGTACCTTGTACAAATGACTTGTCTTTAGATCATTTCTTTCATTACCTTCAAAATTAACAATTATCAGATCAATTTTCTATATGCTTTTGGTCTTTTTCGACTTTACGGTAACCTCTAATGGCCACACAAGCATTGTGGATATTCTAAATTTAGTAAAGGAGGCTCGATAAGATGCACTAATGGCTTCTACATGCCTTTACAGGTGGTTCTCTTCGATTGTCCCTTCAATCGACAGGATTTTATTTGGTGGGTTGGGATTGAAAATGTATGTGGTGGAGGACAAGGGTGGTGCCATCGCTTTAATGTTGGCAGCCCTCCTATTCTTGGGTACATGGCCTGCTGTTCTGACCCTCTTAGAGAGACGGGGCCGGCTTCCACAGCATACTTACCTTGATTACTCCATTACAAATCTCTTGGCTGCTGTCCTCATTGCTTTGACCTTTGGTCAAATAGGAAGAAGCAAACCTGATATGCCAAATTTTATCACTCAGCTTTCTCAGGTAATTCTCATCTTCTCTAAACATCTTCGAACTGTCTTTTTACATAGTGCAGTTTTTCCTGGGTTGTGGTGACTGGAAGTTGCAATATGCAAACAACGGTAACATTAGATTCTGTGTTAAGGTCCAAAGATCTGTTTAATCATGGTTTAAAATCTTGGTATCTACACTTCTATCAGATGGCTCTATTATGTTGTGTGTCTACTTATTTCAGACTGTGCAAGCATATTTTTCCCTCAATGTCATAAACTTAATCCTTTTGTCTGCAGTGTAGATACATTTATTTGAGCACACATGCATATTTATGTATATCATTCTCAATGATAATTGAATTTCACTTCAAATCATAATTGCAATGGTGGTTCTTCTTTTCTCATCATTTAAAAATTTTAAGAGTTTTGCGGGCTGCATGTGTGCTTGAATGGAAGGGTTGTTGAGATTATATGTGGATTGTTCATTAAGGCAAGGTGTATTTTTTTTTTTTTTTTTGACTTATTTTGTGCTTGGAAGATGAATTGAAGAACAATTCTGGTTATTTTGTGTTTGTCTAAAATATAATCCTGATACATGCAACGAATTAATGTCAATCCAATATGTTTGTCTATTTTGACTAAAACAGATACAATTCTTCATTTATGTTCTTAGTTATGTTAACGGCTTTCTTGAGAGAAAAAAAAAAAAAAAGAATCATTCTAAATTTGAAGTGTGAGAGTAACATTTTGGTATCATTAAAAAAAAAGAGAGTAACATTTTGGTAAAAAAAAAAAAAAATGGACGTATGAGAACAAAATAACCAGATTTGTTCTTCAATTCATCTTCCAAGCACAAAATAAGCCAAAAAAAATACACCTTGCCTTAATGAACAATCCACATATAATCTCAACAACCCTTCCATTCAAGCACACATTCAGCCCACACAACTCATAAACCTCTGTTTTACAATAAATAAAGCTTTCATGTCAGATGTTGAAAAGTAATGCTGCCTCTACTAATGCCTTAAGATTTTGATAAGAATGGTTAGATGAAAGTAACTTAATATGGTATCAGAGCCAACTGGTTACGAGTTCGAATCCCAAAAGGAATGACTAGGCTCAAAAAAAAAAGTGTGTCACTAAAAGTGCACCGACCAGATTCCACTGAAGGGGGAGTATTGAAATGTATTTATGCTACCTCTACTAATGCCTCTAGGTTTTTGGTAGGAATGGTTAGCTAAAAGAAACTTAATAAAAAAGGCTCTACATAGACAAGTCCATCTCAATTATGAAAGCCCATTTGATTGGAAAACTTGTGTTACACAACCGAATTTATATAGACCTATTTTCTTCCCATGATGACTACATCCACAAATCATTCACTCTCTGTGACCCAATCTGGATGCTGCTTAGAATCATTAACATCTAACAATGAAGAAATCATGAAAGATTTTTTGAAAGTGCAATTTGTGTTGCTTCTCCACTACTTTATGGGAATGACCATGTTATATAGATGAAGATTTCTGTCTTCGGTATGTTAATAAGGATGATGAATAAGAATCACTACAAGTTTATCACTTCAAAAATCACTGCAAAGATTGGTTTTAGTTTCACTTTGCTTGATTCAAGTTCTAAATCTCAGCTTATTTTTCCTATCTAGACCTCAAACCTACCATAAAATATCCTGAAGGCTGCCTCCATCTTAAAACAGGAATCTTTTGGCACAGTTTGTTTACCAAATGTATCAAGATGTAGCTTTATTGTAAACCTCTAGTCAAGATTTTACACAAGTTATGCCTAAGTAAATTCAGTTAAAAGAACTTTAAAGCATTTTTTGAACATGACGGGCACGCTCCTACCAGATTTCATGAAATAGAAGGGTATTTAAAAGAACATGATCGTAATGCTAGAATGATTTGTTCTTTCTATGACCATCAATCACTGCTTTGGTTACTGACACTGCAATTTATATAATTTCTTTTATCACATTTTCCTTCTAGTCAATAATAGAATGTTATGATATGAATTGAGATTAGGAGAAATTTACCAGGGGAAAAAATAAGAATAATCCATTTTCCCAACATCTATGATCCACTTCCATACATGGATTGAGTGAAAAATAGTAGTAGTCTAGTCCATTAGTTTCCAATTTTATGCTCCCACACCAAACTTTCTATGTTATGTATGTTGATTAAGCATACTGCTAAACCTTCTTATATCTTTTTGCGCATTTTGTGCAGGATAATTGGCCCTCTATTTTGTTTGCGATGGGAGGAGGAATAGTTCTGAGCCTTGGGAACTTATCCACACAATATGCTTGGGCCTATGTTGGCCTGTCTGTAACAGAGGTGATAACATCCAGCATAACAGTTGTCATAGGTATACGTGACTCAAACCTGTCTAAGCTTATCTTCTGACATTTTACCATCACTAATTTTTGCCAGACGAGACTAAAGTTTTAAATTTTCTATTTCTTGTTAACTTTCCTATGGCTTCCATTTTATGGAGCTCATGCCAGCTGTTCTCAAGAATCATGCTTGGTGGGATCTAATAGAACTAGCTACGAAGTAATAAGAGCGCTTATTCCTTTTTGGTTTATAGTCAAACCCGTGGTTTCTAGTAGGATATTCTTGAAAGGTCTAGAGACCAGTTAGGGTGACTAACAAAGAAAAACCAGTGTATCATGACAGTTGAATATGTTTACCTGTTGAAATGAAAATCATCTATATTTTGGGACTCGTGCATCACTATTTCAGATACTCTTATGTTCATTTTCTATTATGTGTTGAGTGGGGCTCAGTAGCAGGATATCTACAGCAGTTCTACATTGGGTTTTTTTTTTTTTCTGGAAAAATATGGTCCATTGTTAGTTTAATCATCTCAGTTCTCATTGTAATTTGCCATAAAGAGGCAGTCTCCCAATAAAAATTTGAGCTCTCTGACAAATCCAATTCATGCTCTCTTGTAGTTTCCTCTTTGAGTTGGAACCTTTAGTTTCTGTAGCATCCATTCTCTCATTAACCCCAACAGGGAGTACTTTGGAAGCTCTTTTTTTTTTCTTTCAATGTAACATTTTTGGAGAGGTAAGGTAATATATTTTTTTGGAAGGAAATTTTTTGCAAAGACGGGTTTTCTCTATTTAAGGTGAATTTTACATAGTAAGGGGGAATAGGAGGGAATTGGAGGGATTCATCACAATGGTAAGGGGGCATCTGTCTTATGTTTTTGTAGCATGTTGGAGTAAGATATTCCAATGAAGCGGAGGTGTTGGCCATTTTAGAGGCTCTTTGGATTTATTCGGGTTCCTTTCAAGGCAGCTTAATTGTGGAAAGTGACTACCAATGTGATTTCATGGGTTCCTTGCAATGAATTCTGACCATGGAAGCTTAATGAAATCTAACTGCCATCTCTTCAGGTGGTCTATAGCTATGTGATTTGGCCAGTCAATAGTTTGGCAGATGCTTTGGCTAAACAAGGGGTGGATAGGCTTTTGATCCTTTTATTGCTCATATTTTGTAATTGTTTCTTGGGGCGGGTATGATGCTCTCTACCTTTCTATTCCGGAGGATGCTTGTTTTAGGTTCTTCATTTTTGTGAAGACCTTTTTCCATTAATGAATTTACCGTAAAAGGATAAAAAAGAAATCTAACATTCACATAAAGGCGGCCACTTCAGTTTTCTTGAGAGTTGGGACCAGATTCACAATCCTCTGACTGGCCATGTATAGACTTATTCCACAGTTGATTCCTCGATTGATCTTCTCTTTGTCCAGACCCATTCATAACCTTTCATACCACCCATAGTTAAACCATAGGATGGTCCGCAGTTTGCATGCTTCTATGGTTTCCATATGGTTTGGTTTGAACCCGGTGAAAAAAGGACAAAGCCTGTTAACACGCTCATGGTTGAGTGGTGTTGGCACCTTAGTTCCACACACATGCCCAAGGGTCAATCCCTGGGTCCTTTAGTTAAATTATCGCTCCTGGACCAGGAGCGCAGCATACCAAAAATTTTAAAAATAATAATAATAAATAAATAACGAGGACAAAACCTGAGCAACCATTCCTGATGAGACCTTTATCCTGCAGGGTACTGACTACTGAACACAACAACATCCATCCTGCGGGAATTGAATTGATCTGTGGTTCACTGCTGCCCTTTTCTGTTGCCTAAATTGGTTTTTCATATTAAATCTCCTATTATGTTTGTCATTGTTTCACTGAGAGCTTTTTTTCCATGTTCAAAGTTTCATGTGGACACAATGTCATGTAAATCTTGGCAGAAACCTAAATTTCTAACATATCTATGTAGTTTATGGTGATGGGAAAACCTAAGGTGAGTTTGGGACATATGAGATCATATCAAGCAATATAAAAAATACAAGTGTGTGAGGAATGCAAAAGACGGGAAGGTGAATGCATGCATCTTTTTTGTAATTCATATCCAAGCACATACCAACTTGGGAAATTCTTTTTATAGAGCTCATATCTCAAAGATAATTAGACGTGTAAGCATTCATTAATTATTTCATGAGAAGTGACAATACAAAGTGTTAATTATATTCCAGCTAGCACACTGCAAATGTGCTTGCACAAATGGATTTTTTTTATTTTTTATTTTAAGTTGAACTGGGACTAAATGTCATTTGTCACATCCTACATGCAATAGGCACAACCATGAACTACTTCTTAGATGGTCGCATCAATAAAGCTGAGATTCTTTTCCCTGGAGTCGGCTGTTTCTTGATTGCAGTTTGTCTCGGTTCAGCTGTTCATTCCTCCAATGCAGCTGATAATGAAGCAAAGCTTTGTGTTTCATCAAGTAAAAATGATGGCAAAACATGGTATGGTTCTTTTCTTAACGGTCCAACCGAAATCAGTGGGTCCAATAAGGTCAAATCAGAAGTGGCTAGTCAATATATCTTTTGTTAAATAAACATAATGTTCTTAATAGAAAACACATAATCAAAATATGAATTATAAAGGGTATGAAACAGGAATGAGATCGCATATCTGATATTCAATTGTATTCCAATAATTAGCTAGCCTTTCAGTTTCTTCCCCTGGACCTGAACTGTCTTTTATTTGACTTAAAACATTTTAGTGCCAGACTTGAATGTTATTTGAAGTTCCAATTGACGAGATTTTTTTTTTTTTTTTTACTTTGATGCATAAATATAAAAAATAAATTAAATCTATTCCTTTCCCCTTTTCTGTTTTCCAGTCTTAAACATTGACTGACGTGATACACCTAAATTTTTGTTAGGACCATTGAGAATCTGGGAATCAGCAAAGATCTTCAAGATGAAGGTACTTTGTTGAAGACTCAATTTTACATCTTTTGGCTTTTAGTTTTGTTTGATCCTCATCACAAAGACCTTACATGGTACCCGAGGCCTTGAGTTTGTAATTTTGTGTTCTATGCTTGAATGATCCTGACAGCTTATAATGACTGCCGCTGATAATTGGTCATGGTCCAACAATCTTCCTAGTTGGATGATCCTAATCCTTCAAGCAAAGGCAAGGGAAAACCAATTTATTCTACATTAGAAAAAAGGCCAAATATCTATGAATTTCTAGGATCCTTGAATGCAGGTTATTCTTTTAGGGTATGGTCTGCCTATGAATGGGTACAGGCTCAATGCATCAAAGGACACAATGCATATCCTCAAGTTGTCAATCACATGTTTATGATGAATTCGAAGTAATTCCTATCTTATGATATGAATGGATTTTTGTAGATGTGACAAAGGATTTCGAGGAAGGAAGTACAGGCTTGACAACCAAGACAAAGAAGGCAAAAGCTGGCACTGCAGATTTTCTGATAGAACTAGAGAACACAAGATCAATCAAGGTTAGAAGTTCCTCTTTACCATGAGTGGTAAGAAGTCCCCAGAAAAAAGCAGGCACTAAAGATGCTTTGCTTCCCTGTTAGCTATGATGTTCTAGGTAGGGGGCCTGAATGTTTCAGATGCCAATTTGGGTTTATAATGGTGGACATGTTCAGCCTGAAGCAGTTCTTGGTTTCCCCAATGCCCTGTATGCTAGACCAATCAAGGTTAGAAGTTCCTCTTTATCGTGAGTGGTAAGAAGTCCCCAGAAAAAGCAGGCACTGAAATTGCTTTGCTACCCTAATAGCTATGATGTTCTAGGTAGGGGGCTTATATGATTTCAGATGCCAATATGGGTTTGTAATGGTGGACATGTTCAGCCTGAAGCAGTTCTTGGTTTCCCCAATGCCCAGTATGCTAGGAGGCATCCAAAACATTCAGCATGCTGGTGATTTGGCCACATCTAAATACAGTGAGGGCAATTGCACAACGGCCCTCCTGCCCTGCTGCTGTATAGGAGTTTCGGTCCACGCCTTTAATCAAGGGATGCCGCTTTTGTGGACAGCTTGGATAAGATATCGCTCTCTGCTTGTGTGTGACTCCCTTAGTTGAAAATAGCGCAACACAGTGATATCTTTGACTGTGTGTGTTCACTGTTTTGTGATTCTCTCCTTGCTTCCTTTACCATGTGTCTGAACCATGGTTATTAAAACTTGGATGAACCAAGTTGTAAAGCCTGAGGCATAAACGTTCAGCCATGGCCATTATTGTTTAGTGCAACCTTTGTATGAAACATAAAATGTATTGGGACCATTCTCACAGCCTTTATTCTATTTTGTTACTTTATTTACATCTAAACACTCTAAAAGCAATTAGAGCTGATTATTGTATCTCTTTCCCTCTCCCTTTTTTAGTTTTCTAAACATTTTTCAAAATTTTCCCTTCTGGAAAAAGAAGGGCCAAAACAAACCAGATAGTTAAGAAAAATATATTGGTCAATAAATTGAAGTCTCAGTCCTACCAATACCGTATCTGAAACCATGTGCGAGAACCATCTCCTGAATGTGTTTGTCCATGGATACGTACTAGCATATACATACCAAAGTATCGCAGAAGAGAACATGCAAATGCATTTGTTGCTGTATGGTGTATGTGTGGGTGATTTCTTCCTCTACACTATGGTTCCAACTTCCAGATCCAGAATGTTTTATGCCCACATTGTGTACATGACACTAAACGGCATGACATGCTTTAGACAGTTGTTATAAACTGCTAATGATCTTTTTAATGTGTAGGTTCTGGGATCTAGCATCGCAATGGGTCTGGTGATAACATTCTTCGCAGGGGTCTGCTTTTCCCTCTTCTCACCAGCATTTAATTTGGCTACAAATGATCAGTGGCACACCTTGAAGAAAGGGGTGCCACATTTGGTGGTCTACACTGCATTCTTTTACTTCTCCATCTCTTGTTTCGTCGTCGCAATCATTCTAAACATATACTTCCTATACCATCCCGTACTTGGCCTACCCAGATCCTCTTTTACCAGTTATCTCAAGGATTGGAATGGGAGGCAGTGGGCACTTCTAGCTGGGTTCTTGTGCGGGTTTGGGAATGGTTTTCAGTTCATGGGTGGTCAAGCGGCCGGATATGCAGCAGCTGATGCAGTTCAGGTTAGTATGGCTCTTTGCTATTGTCATATCCATGATTGCATAGAAGTCACAAGGTGTGTTCAGTATGGGTATAAATTCAGGATATTTAAGCTAAATAAGGCTTTCACGGATGAAGATTCTTTGATGACATTTTGAGGCTTTTTTCTATTTTCAAATGCTTATTTTACTTTAAATGTAAACCCCAAGGTGTAGCTCAGTTGGCCTGGGACCACGGTTTGCTCCCGGAGGTTAAGGGTTTGAATCTGCACTACCACACTGGAGCCACAGGGGATTTACCCAGCTCCCCCTGGGCCCGTAGGGATTAGTCTGGCCCAAAGGGCTGGGACACCCTCCGTTATATATATATATATATATATTACTTTGAATGTGAAAGAAGAAGAAATGGTGATAGAGTCCCAGCACACCCATAGACAAATAACAACATTGACTACTAGACGTAACTGTTATAAATAACGAACTTTTACAAATGTCTCAATGCCTTCTGATTGTAATGAGCCCTCAATATGCAAGTCCATATGCATGCTTTCATTGATATACACATGTATGCATATACATGTAGATTGGGAATTTTATAATCTTCACCAAGGATGAAAATAGCGGTGGCGGCGGGCGTAGCGGCCCGTCGCCAAACCGCTACGAAGCGGGCAATACGTAGCGGCGTAGCGGTGTGATTTGAAATACTCACCAAAAAAATCTGAAAAAATTCCAGAAAATCCAGAAAATTGTAAAATGAAAGAAAATGTGATTCTTTTGCAAAAGTAAGTAAGAAAAGGGGGTGTAGCGGTGCCCTCAATATATAAGGTCCTGTATCGCTATATAAATAGAAAATAATAGTAATGATTAGTTTTTTCACATGTATTCATGTTCTTTAGTCATTCTAACTTAGAAAGTAATGAAAAGCTCATTAAAAAAAAAAAACTAGAACATGAAATAAAGGCATAAGACTTAAGAGTTAGGTCATTAGTGAACATTGAACAATCAATAGTCAATACTTTAAGCCTCAAGGTTAAAGGTTCAAATTCAATCAAGTGAATGAAGTGGTCAACACTCAACAACTCAACATTCAACACTAATTTAGAAATGAAGTGGTCAACACTCGTCCTCTCAGAAGATGACACATCCGATTAAGAGGAAGACTCCAAGGTCAACACATAAATCAATTACATCTCCTACAAAACAATGATGGAGACCGTGGGAACTTAAGAAGTTCCCTTTCGGGCCTCTCCCACTTAGTTATTTAACAATGAGGGTTCTTTTAAAACAGTTAAATTAAGACCAGTTTAAAATTTAGTAGTAATAGGTAACTATATCTATACTACTACACACATTCCAAATATAATAAAACATGCTTAATATCATATATTAACAAATAATGATAATAATAGACATCCAAGCACAACAAAGAAAGACAACCAGTAAAAGAGGCCTGGCTATCATGGTCAAGTAGGATCCTTTTGTTTTCATGATTGCCACTTCTTTAAAACATGCATTTCGCAAAGGAGGTCCGGGGGTATCCCCCGGCGGGAATTGAGCTGCCCGGTCAGCTCGCGGGGGCCCAGGGGGCAGCGCCCCCGGACCAGAATTTTTTTATGAAGCTCTTCCTTCGAAATCGAATTTCTGCTTTCAAAACCTGTGCCCCTCCTTAAAAGTTGTGATTCATAGTAGTTAGAGAGTGATCATCTCAAAAGTTGAAAAAAAGTGAAAAAGTCGTGTGGGGGGGGGGGGGGTGGTGGTTTGTTTAACATTGCCGATATGTATCGGCCGCCACCCGCTATTTTAATCCATGAGTCCTAGATGATGAATCTTCTTTAGATTCCTTAGAAAAGTTGAATCTCTTGATTTTGTAGCAACAAATCTTGACAAAATGGAGTTGGGACCACTAGGGGGACACACAAAGGGTTCACAGCAGTAAAAATGGAGAAAAAAGAGGAATGAAGATGAAAAAAGTTGAAAAGGTAGAACGAAAAGTCGTCAGGGGGGTTTTATTACCCCCCAGCACCACGTAGCGGCCACTACGGGTGCGTTACCCGCTAAGTTCAATGTAGCGTGGCGGCAGGCCGTAGCGTAGCGGCCGATATTTTCATCCCTGATCTTCACCCTATCACTTGCTTGAAACTGAATAGGTTATGGTGTGGTGATCCTTGCTTTTGTTCTGAGGGGGCACTCTGTCGATTCACTGAAATCATTCCATTTGGAATATCCTGACCATCCAATCTTTGGGTTTTAGTTCCCTTGGATGTTGATCAAGCCAGTACATTTTTCCCTCCTTACCTGTACATTTGTAGGTGCACTGAATGAAGGGCTTTGGCTGTCCCATTGTCAAGGATTCCACAGTGCAGTCCTACATAATATCCTCGATCACTGATCTAGAGTGAGAATTGAGGACAGTGATTTGTACTAATTTAAGGCTAATGACACTAATACATCCTCATGCTGAGAATCATTTAATTCGCTGAATGTAGATTCCTACTCTTATGTGTATGGCAATTGGATTGTAGCTAGATTCATGTGTATTACTTACATGCATGGTTTACAAAAGTTTCAACAAAGGTTCCTCTTTAATGATGCGAGCTTCAAGTAGGGATTAAAATGGGTTCCTGCATACCAAATGATTTATAGGAGGTAAATTCGGGTATGGCTCCATGATGCTGACCCTTTTTAAATTTGGGCCTAGATCACCCGAGGACCCAATTACCCAAATACAAGTATCATTGAGTGTATTTTTTCGTTGATCATGATATTATCACTAGATATAGTTTAAGTCCCAATTTGGGTATGAGTACAGGCCTTCACTCCTGAGTCCTGACCATGCAACCATAAGGTCTGGGTCTATCAATTATGTGGGTCCGGATCCAGGTGCACCATGGAACATACTTAAATCCGGCCCCTTTCTATCACTAGTTTTAAGCTATAGACACTTTCTCTGATTCTTATCTTTCTAAAATTTTATTTGATAAAAATCAGGCACTGCCTCTTGTGAGCACTTTTTGGGGCATATGTCTGTTTGGGGAGTACAGGAAATCGTCTAGAAGAACTTACGTGCTGCTGGTGAGCATGTTGGCCATGTTTATAATTGCTGTTGGGGTACTGATGGCCTCATCAGGACATAGGAAGACATGATGGGATCAAAAGGAGCCCACAAAACCAGTTCTACACATTCCCCCATTTGGCTGCTACAAAGCATCACTTCTATTTGTAATCCAATTATCTCTATTTATTTCTGATGGTGATATGGTTATTGCACTTGTTGCAACATTCACGTGAAAACTTGGAATGTTCTGTATTTATGTCCAGGGGTATCTGGATCACCAGATCGCAATTGGCAGTCTGTGGTTCATGTGTAGTGTTTCAATAGGGTTGTGATGGGATGGCTCTCATGGGTACATCAGATCCTTTTAATTTCATGTGGGGCCAGGTTTTAAATTTAAATTTTCAACCATTGCTATGAATAGGTGTTGATCATGATTGATTTGCATACTGGATATTAGGTTGTAAAATCTTGGTCAGAGTTTAAGCCTTAAGGGGATCAGGACTTCAACACATTGACTATTTGAATCTTAAACCAGGATACCGGAGATTGTTGGATTTAGCAACTCAGTGATCTGTCCCATAATTTGGATTGTCATGGGGTGTTACAGTGTCTAAGTTAGATAACCATTGATTAAAGGGCTTCAAAGTTTATAAAAGATCATGTACCACGCCGCTACATTTATAAATAAAATACAAAAAAAAATCTATGTAAATTAAAAGAATGACTCAAAATAGAGTGATGAATTAATTAATACAATCACTATGAAAGATCTGGTACCAAATATATCAACATTGAAGTTTAGGTAGGGTCAAGAAGTCCTAATCCAAGGTTCAATGCGTTGAACGTGGATGGATTCCCAAATCCTCCTACAAACCACCCATAATATTATCCTAATTGATGTGTTTATTATTATTATTATTATTATTATGTTTGATGGGTTTTTCACAGTATTGTGCTATGGACTTTGATCTCCCATGCATGGTTCGAATGAGAGTGCGCCATTCTTTCTCCCTGTGGATATATGATCTTATTTTTACACTGTTTTACAATAACTAATCTATAAATGAGGGACTACATTGAATCACACTTGAGAAAAATTAATATGTATTCATGTTAAACACATAACTTGGGTCAAGATGTTCCATGATAGGTTGTGAGTTGCTGAAAGTTGGAGATGTAACCTGTTTGATAAAAGAATTTTGGAAAATAACTTAAACCTAGCACATTAAAATTTCAAATTCTATGCATGGGTACATTAATGCGAAAGTTCATAAAAATAGCATTAGGTGACCAAATTTAAATCATACTAGTGCAATAGACGCAGGCCCCAATTAAAAAATAATTAAAATTTCTAATTAGAAATATTTCTAAATATTTTAATGAATTATAAATGAATATTAATATATAATTCATAATAAAGATGGAAATTTATTAGAGGAATTTTAGGTAGCTATAAATATTTAGGGAAAGATCAAGTAAATAGTAAAGATTTTAGGACCTTGATTTGATTATATTTGTGCTTAGCCATAAATTGAGTGCCATTTCAGAATTAAATGTGGATTTTGGAATTAATTGGCTTTCACAATGGGCCCCACAGATTACTTAATCCTACCTAATATCCAAAGAAAAACAAGGAGAAAAATGTCCATAATGGGCCCTACATATTAATCTTACTGAATATTGAAAGAAAAATAAGGAGAAAAAAGTAGCAGAATACAGCCTATGAAAGTGGCCCCCGTTCTGATATCAAAAAGCTCTTCGTGTGTTGGTATAAAAAAAAATTTGTAAGTTTGGAAATAAAGAAGACTTGGATTTCATAATGGGACTCATAGATTTATTTGGTTAAATTAATAAATATAAATGATTATATATTAAGTGTGGATTTTAAAATTAATTGGCTTCCACAATGGTCCCCATGGATTAACCATACCAAATACTGAAATAAAAAATAGAAAAAAAAGTAGCAAAATACTACCTACGAAATTTCCCCAAATTTATGCTACTTGGATCTGATATGAGGGTACCACAAATTAATATGAATAACATTTAATACGTACATGTTCACCTATCATTAAAATCATAGCAAAAGAGCCTTTATTCTTTCTTTTTTTTTTTTGTTAGTTTAATAATACGTGGGGTGCATTGAAGGTAACTAAAGAGAAGTGATTGTTGTGTGATATGTTTTAGGTAAGGGATAAGTATCTTATTTCATGAATATCTTAGATTTGTATTGAGATATTTTAGGTGATGGGATTGGATTAGAAGGGTAATTTTGGAATATAGCATTGCAAAAAGTTTGAGGATGAGCCACATACATATGGTGTGAGCGGGCCCGTGTTGAAAGAAAAAAAAACATAAAAAAATATTTGTAGATGATGCAAAATGAGGGAAGGAGTAAGGGAAAGATAAAGATTATGACCGATTAGGTGGACTCATAATGATATAGTGCTAACCAAATAGCCAAGAAAAAAAAAATTAACAACACTAAGCTGCATAAATTTAGGTTAAGATATTAATTTAATTAAAGTCAAATTAATGATGAAGAACATACCAATTGTTACCAAAATTATTGTATTTAAAAACCTAAGATAATAATACTAAGACTATAATATAAAATTAAATTAGCATATTTAACTACAAAATCATAGATTGGACCTATTGGATTTAAGAGAATTGTGCATGACACACGGAATGCAAGAGTCCAGATCATCTTGAACTCTCATGTAAATGGCATAACCACAATGATTTTTGGCCATTGCAATAGTCCAATCATTATGGTAATCCGATATGCACCATTGTAGCTTTGATATGGAATTGGGTGCCAAAGGGTGGACCCCATCCATATGTAGGCAAGCCACATGAACAAAATTTCTCAACATGGGCAAAAAAAAAAAACAGTCCAAGCCAGATTAGCTACGATCTCCTCTCTCTTAATTATTCATCAATTTATCTAGGTTTAGGACCTTTATTTAATTATATTTGTGTGTAGGCACAAAATTTAACTATATGGTTGCAATGGCCTTTTGTGGACCACTTTTATTATATCTATTTTGAATTTGGTTTAGTATCTTATTGGTGTGTCCCACCTATATATCCCTCGAAACACCATACCGAATTCAAATTTTAGTGGAGATCTGGGCATTGTTTAAAGATATTTGTTAGATGGGCCCACTCAAATCACACATCGCATGAGATTACTTTGAAAGGAGTTTAAATGGGTTGAAGAATCGTTTGGTATCTTTGCATGTATCATTAGGGTTAAGTTTGAGATACGCCATGTGTCGCTCCGTCACAAAGAGGGCTGCTATCTTTTATTATATAACTAGTGCAATAGGCATACGTTAATTAAAAAATTATTAAAATCTCTAAGTATAAATATTTCTAAATATTTAAATAAATTATAAATGAATATTAATATATAATTCATAATAAAGATGGAAACTTATTAGAGAAATTTTAGGTAGCTGAAAATATTTAGGGAAAGATCAAGTCAATAGTAAAGATTTTAGGACCTTGATTTCATTATATTTGTGCTTAGCCATAAATTGAGTGTCATTTCAGAATTAAATGTGGATTTTGTAATAAATTGGCTTCCACAGTGGGCCCCACAGAGCCTGCAAAAATGCCCCAAATTTCTGCAACTTAGATTTGACATGTGGGCCACACATGCAACAACATTTAATACATATATGTTCACCGATCACTAAAATCATGGCCAAGAGCCTTTATTCTATTTTTTTTTTTGTTAGTTTAATAATACGTGGGATATTTTAGATGATAAGATTATATTAGAAGGGCAATTTCGGAATGTAGCGTTGCAAAAAGTTTGAGAATGTGCCACGTGTCGCTCGCCTAAGGAAGGACCTGCTGTCTTTTATTATATAACCGAAAGTGGTATATTACAAGTGTCCTTAATGATAATTAAAATAACCTCTATTGAAAACCAATAGGCAACATTGGAGTATTAGTCTAATGCATTGGATCATCCTCTTTCTTTTCTCTCTCTCTCTCTCGTGCAATAGGCATGTGTGTTAAAAAATCATTAAAATTTATAATTAGAAGTTTTTTTAAATATTTAAATAAATTATAAATGAATATTAATATATAATTCATAATAATTATGGAAACTCATTAGATAAATTTTAGGCAGTTGGAAATATTTAGGAAAGATCAAGTAAATAGTAAAGATTTTAGGACCTCAATTTGATTATATTTGTGCTTAGCCATAAATTGAGTGCCAATATTTCAGAATTAAATGTGGATTTTGGAATTAATTGGCTTCCACAATGGGCCCCATAGATTAATTAATCTTACCTAATATCCAAAGAAAAATAAGGAGAAAAATGTGTATAATGGGCCCTACAGATTAATCTTACTGAATATTGAAAGAAAAATAAGGAGGAAAAAATAGCATAATACAGCCTATGAACGTGTCCCCCGCTTTTGTGTCAAAAAAGCTCTTTTTGTCTTGGTATAAAAAAAGGTGGCCCTTATAAATTGTAAGTTTGGAAATAAAGAATACTTGGATTTCATAATGGGACTCATATATTTATTTGGTTAAATTAGTAAATATAAATAATTATATATTAAGAGTGGATTTTGAAATTAACTGGCTTCCACAATGGTCCCCACGAATTAACCATACCAAATACTAAAAGAAAAAATAGGAAAAAAAGTAGCAAAATACTGCCTAGGAAAGTTTCCCAAATTTCTGCAACTTAGATCTAACATGAGGGTCCACAAATTGATATGTAATAACATTTAATACATCCATGTCCACCGATCACTTAAATCATAGCCAAAGAGTCTTTATTCTTTTTTTTTGTTAGTTTAATAATACGTGGGGTCCATTGAAGGTAACTAAAAAGAAGTTATTATTGTATGCTATATTTTAGGGAAGGGATAAGTATCTTTTTTCAAAAACATCTTAGATCTGCATTGAGATATTTTAGGTGATGAAGTATTTGAGAATTTGAGTTAGTTTGGTGAGATTAGATTAAAAGGATAATTCCGGAATATTGCATTGTAAAAAATTTGAGGATGCGCTACGTGTCGCTCCTTCACGAAAGGGGTACTGTCTTTTATTATATTATCGAAAGATGCCCGGGCCCAACCAGGGCTAAAAAGGAGAAAAATATAACAAATAATAATATATAAATGATTAGTAATAAAAGATTTCATTATATAAAATATACAGAATAAATAACACAATTTATAGGGATAAAAAGATCTTAAAAAGATTTAATTAAATGAAGGAGAGAGAGAGAGAGAGAGAGTGAGAGAGAGAGAGAGATTACCAGGAGAGATGGAGCCTGTGTTTTTTGGTAATTTTATAGGTCTTTAAAAAAATGTATTACATATAAAGAAAAACAACAAATAAAAAAATAATATTGGGGCTGTGCCCAACCGGAATATAGCGTTGCAGAAGAGAGAGAGAAAGATCGAGATCAACAGCATAAAAGGGTAATTTCGAAATGTAGCGTTGTAAAAAATTTTAGAATGCACCACGTGTTGTACTCTGACAAAAAAAGCTGCTGTCTTTTATTAAATAATAATAATATGAATAGTAATTAAAAGCGTCAAAAGGTCATTATAGTTAAGATATAATTAGATTTATGAATAATAGCATTACGCTATATAAAACTCATCCTTCGTTCTCTCTTACAATCATAAACATGTTCAAAGATTTTTAAAGTAGTGAGATGACGGTAAATTCAGAAAACCACGAGAAATTAATGGCAGATCGAGAAAAATACAAAAAAGAAAGGCCATCCTCATATTTAATAGTAATAAATTAAGAGCCAATGGAAAGGATTTAGGTGATGATATATTTTATTCTCTTTCTTATGTAAATGCTTTACAATCTTCATAATGATACCGGGGTTCTATTAATGATCACATATAATGTTTTTGTCCTGCTTGGAGATTAATCACAGAAAAAGCGGAGGATTAAAAAATCTAGATCGGCCTTGATATAAAATTTCAAGTCCATTAAATCATCCTAACCCTCTTTATCCATCCATGATCATCATCAAGTTTAAGAAATCATAAAAACCACCAATTCTACCATTTTAATCCAATGATCAGTCCTATTGAGACAGTCTTGAAGAAATGTATTGTAGGCCCATGAAATGAGTGGTACCAGGCTAGTGTGTTATTATATATAAAAAGGGATTGGATGGATGATCATTTAGGTGGGCCCCACCGGATGCACATGAAAATTTTGCCTATAAAAGTGAGCCTCACTGTGGGCTGGGCTTGAGCGAGCTCTAAAACAAGCAGAGGGGGAGAGAACACACAAAGCCTTCTTATTTTCCTCTTCGTATCTCTGTATCTTCTTCGACGACGGCCGTTAAAACGATGACGGCAGAGATTGCCAACGGCAGTGGAGAGAACCCCCATCTCCCTAACGGCGTTGCTAATGGAGATCTGCAGAAGATCGGTGGAGCAGCGAGCAAGAAATCGAAGGAGATTGAGCGGCGCCGGAGGCGGAGGAAGCAGAAGAAGAAGAACGACAACAACAATGGAAAGCAGCCGTCCTCGACGGAGACCGAAGATGGCGACAGCGACGACGCCAAGGAGAACACCGACCCCCAGCAGGTAACCACCGCCTTCTCTTCTCTAATTGGTTGGATCTAGGGTTTTTCTTTTTTACTAACTGCCCATGAATCTGTTGACGGATTTGCCGTCTAGGCTGAGCTCTATTTGTGAAGAAGTTGTTTCTTTTGGGGGGTTTGGTATCTTATTCTGTGTGTTTGGGGGTTTTGGAAACCGTTTGGATGTAACCCTAATTGCCAGTGAAATGGATGAGAACTTGTTTGGAGTTTAGGTCATTCTGCCACTTCGGCGATGACAGCATCTGGTCTGTTCTCGAAATGTGATTAGAAAAAAACACTGATTCTTATTTAGGGGGTGTTTTCTATTTTTCTTCTTTTATTTATTTATTTATTTTTAATATTTGGTTTGAATTTACCATTTGAATGTAACCCATATCACAAAATCTGGTCTATGCTTGAGATGTGATGAGAACTGTGTTTTTGTTTTTGATAGATGTTTTGGGTATTTGGTGTGGCATTTGGTCGTATTTACTGTTTGAATGCAACGCAAATAGAAAGTGGAACTGATAAGATTACTACAAAATGATGCTTTATGCCCCTGTGACTATTACAGATTCTCCTATGCATTTGCCATGTGAATAAAACTTCTTCTTTTAAGAGATTTTTCCCCCTCCTGTGTCTTGATGTAGCTCAAATCACAAATGAAACTGATAAGCAGCCAATAATTGCCCTATATATTTCGGGTGGCTTTGGCGTCATGATTTTCATTGAGGAAGGAGGATCAGATTTACATGGTTACACCCAAATACTCTCGTATAGTATCGGGTGGTTTGGGCCAATTGGGGGTAATCTGGAATGTTTATCTGATACCTGGATTCCTCTAGGAATTGTGTTCGGAGTGTCACGAATTCTGGTTCTTTTTTATTTATTTGGTGTTTTCTGGATGGAGAAAATGAACAGTGAATTACTGACTTAGTTCAAATGTGTCCTTTTTCTTCACATTCCTTTTACGTATCTGCTCTCCTCATCAAACACCTCTTCATGTTTCATGTTTGGCTGAATTTACCATTTGGTTGTAACCCAAATTGCAAACGAAATTGATAAGCAATGATTGTCCTATACGTTTGGGATGACTTCAACTCCATGATTTTCTTCTGTCCTCTTCTTCTTTTTCTTTGAAAAGAAGAAGCAACTTAGCGTCAAATAAACCAACAACCATATAAAGAAAGTAAAAGACTTGTGGGCCATATGGAGAGGACAAGATCACTTGCAAGTTAGTATCTCATACAACCAAGCAACTCACAAAACCGGGTTACCAAACAACAATGGAAAAACAAGATGCCAAAAATTGCCACCTTTGTAAATCATGCACTTCGCAAAGGGGGTTCGGGGGTGTCCCCCGGCCTGAAAAGGAAAACTGGTATTTTAACTCCCAAAATAGCTCTCAGGGGTGGTTTTGGTACCTTGAAAGCTTGTGTGGAAACTAACTTCTCTAGACACCATGTTTGGTGTGCATTTGAATACATAGTTTTCTGGGAAGATTCAGTTTCTGTAGAAACATGCTATTGGATCTGGGGCCCACCTTGTTTTCTGGTTTGAGCTGACGTGGCTTGAAGAATAGGGTTTTGTCAAGATGTTTTCAAATTTGGTGATAAGGCTATCAAGTGAACGGGTGGAAAGGTTTTTGCTTATGTCAAAAGCTTAAACCCTTGACTAAGTTAGAGGTTTACATTAATAAAGTTACCATTCAAAGGAAAACGGGTTAAAGAAATGGAGAAGATCCTAATTTGGGAAAGTAGAGGAATTGAGAGCTATAAAAGTTTCTTGTATCCAACTAAGTTATATCTTAGAAGAGAGCGTCTTTTTCTTGAGGCGAAGCTATATGGTGGCACAAGCTTTAAGGAAGCTCTGAAAAGGAGAGTTTTTCAAGATGAGATTCAATGGAGGTAGAGGTTTAGTAACTGATGGATTGAAAAAGGGGATAAGAATGCCAAATTCTTCAACGGGAAAGCGAGTGCAAGACAAAAGATGTACTTATTCAGTCTATGGAGATGAGAGGGGTTGCTTGGGAGGAGCGAGCAACTACCGAATGAGTAGTGGTTAATTTATATAAAACTTAAACAAAATGAATTGATTAAATGTAAAACCATTTGTGCAATCATCAAAATCTAAATTCCTATTGTAAAATAGTTCATTAAAAAGAAATCCATAGATAGCTCATCAACAATATGTGGGTAAATATTTGTAAATAAATTTGCAATTCTTTAGCTTAAACTATTTGTACATTTAGTTAAATGTTTATATAAGTTTGAACTTTTTTAAAGTATATTTAATTAAATGTTCACTTCAGTCTACTTATACGAGTAAATGATTCCTGAACTGGTTTTTTCCACGATTTCTTTTTGGCCTTCTTTTATTTGGTATTGGGTAGGCTTTTGAAAAAGCTGGAAGAATCGGGTGAATGAACAATTTTCTTATAGATGATTCAGATATTGAGATCAAACACTTGCAAGCATTTTGCTGATGAATTGACTATACATTTTTTTTTCTTGTGATGCCAACAAGAATTTTCTGGAAAACTTGAAGTGGATTGTAACGTGCTTTGAGATGATTCTTAGGCTTGAAACTTTTTTTTTTAAACAAAAGTGTAAGGTGTGATGGGGGTCCAGAATCCAGATGAGCTTTGAAGATATAGAATTTTTGGCTGAGGTCTGCAGATGTTGTCCAGTTAAGTTTTCATCCACTTAAATTATGTCTTTTGTTGTGTATTGAGAAACCTTTTAAGGGCACGTTTGTGTAACCCAATTCCATGGAAAACTCAGCGGTTTTCTGCGGAAAAGTAAATTTTCTGATGTTTGGTGCAGCCATATTCAGTGGAATTTAAAATCTGTGGGGCCCATTGTTTCCTTAAAAAAGTAGGATTTTAATTTCCAATGGGGGAGGGTCGGAACTGCATTTCCTCAGAAAAATGGGCCTGCGTATATAACCTTCATTTCCGCTCCTCTTCCTTGATTCTGCGTTAGAAATGGCTCTAGCGAAAACCAAAACCCTCTCTTCTTGGATGATCGCCCCTAAGCCTGCCTTCTTCTTCTTCGTCACCGAAGACATTACTCCGGTTGGACCCGCTCCCTCTCCCACTCTGGTATCTGTAACTTTCTTGACGAAACTCCATAACTACATCATCTCTCTCGCGACCATGATCGGATGGCAGCAAAAATCTCCCCATCCATCTCTCTGGACACCAAAAACGGATGCACATAAACAAATGGAAGTAGAAACCCTAAAAAATCCCACATGGATAGCAGCCATATTGACACGCATGTCATAACCCTAAAAAGTGACCTCTGCATTCAGGTAATTTTTCTAGTGTTTTGATTCATGTTTTGGTAAATATGTCTGATTTGTTCTATGTTTTTTTAATGACTTGTTCTCTGCTATTACAATGGGACAGCATGGGTGAGGAATTGTATTGATTTGCTCTCTAAATTGGGGTCTTTTTTTTTTTTATCATTTGATCTCTGGTAAAATGGCTTGATTTTGTGCTTAATAATTGGATAGTACAGGTCAAGAATCCATGGTTGCACCAAACACGAAAAATACCATTTCACCGAAGAAAATAATTCTGCACCAAACATGGGTTTCCAACTTCCCCAGAAATTCTTTTCTACAGAACTTGATTACCATGGATTTTGCTGATGTGGCAATTTCCACTTTCTGTGGAAAGCACCATTACACAAACATGCCCTAAATCTTTATGGGCCCAATCCTTGTAAAATCTGGAAAGAAGCTTTTATCATGGAGAGCCATTATGTGTCTGCTGGGAATAATGCTGTTTAAATCTGCAATGGTTAGTTTGCCAATTTATATTATGCCAATGTTTAGCTGTCTGTTGGCTGTTATTGGTTGGCTAGAGAGAAACCAAAGGCCTGGAATAATTATGTCAAGCATCATAAATATCATTTAGCTGGTTGGAATACAGTTTTTAACCACTTCATGCATGTGGTATTGTGATCCAATTTCTCAGGAGAATGCGATGTTGGGGAAATGGTTTCTAGTGCGTGGTTGGAATACAGATTTTAACCACTACATGCATGTGGTATTGTGATCCAATCTCTCAGGAGAATGCGATGTTGGGGAAATGGTTTCTAGTGCGTGGTTGGAATACAGTTTTTAAACACTACATGCTTGTGGTATTGTGATCCGATCTCTCAGGAGAATGCGCTGTTGGGGAAATGGTTTCTAGGGCTTGGGCAAATGGTTTGTAGTGCTTGGGCATGGAAGAGTGTGCTTTATGGAAGTCAGTTATTGTTCAAAAGCACAAAGTAGGCAATGATGGATGGGTGGAAGCTAGTAGTCAATCTGCAGCTTTTTGTATAGCTGTATTTTTGTCTAAGATCAATTTTAATCGCAGATTGTTTATAAAGGTCAGTCAAGATGGTCATCACATTCATTTTGGAATGATCCTTGGCCTTTCCTGATTTGGCTGGGTAGCAGTATCTTTGTTAGCATTTGCTTTTGATTGTATTGATAGGTCGGGTGGTGTCGTGGCTTCCAACCTAGTTTTTCAACATCTTTGCGATGATGAGATTGATCTGTTGATGGAACTGCTTTCCATTCTTCATGGAGTCTTTTTGCCTTCTGAAGGAGATGATTTTCGCATTTGTAGGCCACATTTTTAGGGTATGTTCTGTGGCATTTATCTGGTCATGTGCTGTATCTTCTTTGGGCTGGGTTTATTTGTGGTAGATAAAGGCACCTCGTGTTTTATCTATTTTGTTAGCATAATCTTTTGGATATAGGGGTGTTTGTGGGCTGGGTTGGGCCGGGCTGAAGCATATCTAGGCATGGCTCACCTTTAGACACACAATTCCAAGCCCAGCCCAAGACAGATGCAGGACGTAATTATCTGGCCCGGTCCAGCCCACCTTGAATATGTGAGGCCCGAGCCTGCCCATTTAGTCAATTGGGTCGGGCCAGGTTGGGCCAGTCTTCGTATCCCTCCCTATCATCTATCACTCATCTACAAATTTTTTTAACCATTCCCTCCCCCGCTCACTGTAACAACCTTGTTCTAAAGATTACCGACTTCCCTAATTTTCTCTCTTCAAGATCCTATCCCTAACTTTTCTGTCTCACACCAAGATCTTGTCCCTAATTTCTCTGTCTCTCCAAGATCTTATCCCTAACACCCCCATCCCCTCCCCTCCCCACTCCCCCCCCCACCCCCCACCACCACCCCCCACCCCCCCCCCCCCCCCCCCCCCCCCCCCCCCCAACCCTCCCTCCCTCGCCCTCTCCCTTGCCCTCGCCCTCTCCCTCTCCCTCTCCCTATATGCCTTACAAGGAAATCCTACACTGTCTCTTCATTTCAAATTCATTCATTTCAAATTCATTTACGTCTCTCTCAATTCCAAAAGAAAAAACCTGATTTCTAGAGTTGAGGTTTCACACAAGTAATTTCACCCGTAGTTACTTTTTAACAATTTAAGGCAAGATGTATTTGCCCAAATATTAAACAGGCCTAAAATAAAATTAGGCCCAGCACAAATTTTAAAAATCAAGGCCCAAATCCAGTCCAAATCGGGCTGGTTCGACCCATGAGCACCCCTACTTTGATATGATCCTTGCACCTAATAATCTTAAGAAGAGGAAACAAAAGCTCTTGGTGAATGTTTGACGGTTGTTGAAGATTTTCTCATATGTTCCTCCTTTGTCTGTTTGCTAATCAAGGGCTTAGTTCATAGTTGTCAATTTTGTTTCGTGTCGGCCATGAAGTCGGAACATAATGCATTGTATATTTTTTGGTTTGACTTTTGGTCAATTTCAGCCAAAAGCATGGATTTCGACCGAAATTGACTGAAATAAACGAAAATTTCAAAATTCCCAAAATGGACGAAATGTTGTGGGAAATGTGTCCAAACTTCAATCTTAAAAGGTTGTTTACTTGTTTTGTTTTAAAATTGTGTTTAAACTTTATTGTGGTAAGGAATGTGCTTAGATTTTGTGCTTTATGCTTTTTTTTATTTGAAA
Organism: Persea americana; assembly: GCA_029852735.1. Classification (NCBI taxonomy): domain Eukaryota; kingdom Viridiplantae; phylum Streptophyta; class Magnoliopsida; order Laurales; family Lauraceae; genus Persea; species Persea americana. Next base: position 53,625,251 of record CM056813.1, on the reverse strand, counting down.
AGCTGACTATATTCATTTCACCAAAAATTTACAGCACAAGAGAAATATACTGAAAACAAAAAAGCCACCAAAAAGAGAGCAAACCTATCATCCCCATAGAGGAAGGGTTGACAACGCCTAAAAACTCAGGCATCAACCCGAGGAAAAAGTACATATTAACAATCAATAACAATAAGTTATGTTTTTTGTGCTTTATGTTATAATAAGTCTCTTCGGAGACATCCGATAAAATTGGAACGATAGGGACTTACAGAGAATATTGTTTTATCATAATGAATTAAATGCATAAAATTACAAATATAGTTTTTTTTTTTTTTCATATATATATTATTTTATTTATTTTTCCAAATGTAACTCCAAAATGTTTCACTGAAATTCCAACTCGGTCGAAATATTTCATTTTGGAGGCCAAATTGAAATGGTGGCCGAAACAAAATTGGCAATTATGGTTTAGTTGGGTTTTTACAAATAACCTCATGCGGTTATTGGATCATTGGTGGTATGGGTTCCTGATAAATGAGGCAAGGGAATATTTTATGGGTTCATACATTAGTGACAGTTCTTTGGTGTATGTAGATAGAGAGGAATAAGAGAGTTTTTCAGGATAAGCTTGATTCTATAAAGTTGGTCCTTGAGACGGCTCGTTGGAGAATTATTTTCTGTGTGATGGTGATGGAACACTTTATTTGGTTATTTCTTTCTCAGACGTCTGGAACTGTTGGATGCATTGTTGTGGTGCTTGTTTGTCTTTCTGATTTTTACTGCGGTGTTTCCAGTTTTTCAATGAATTTATTGTTACCATTTCAAGATAAGAATAAACTTTTTCCAGGGAGGTCTATTCATCTTCAACTAACTATGCACCGAGACACCTGAAGTGCTAAAAAAAAAGACGAAAAGAAAAGAAAAGAAAGGAAAAAAAGAGAGAAACAACTTTTGATTTAGTGATTGTGGTAGTTATAATTACATCAAGCATGTTATTTTCAGAGAAACTGGCAAGAATACCAAACAGGTTTATATCTAATTCTCCAAAATTAGAACAAAGTAGCTACTTCATTGCAAATGCATGAGGTTGAATAAATTTCTTGCAATAGTATTTTCCTTCAGCGGTACTTGGTCATAGAGACCATGAGATTGCAAGTTTGTCTCAGTTCCCTTGAAAATGAAAGTTATTCTCTCATACAACAAAACAATCTGTTAAATATTTGATCTTTTCTATTTTTGTGGCCCCTGACAACTTGCATTCCATATTTAACTAGATTTTAAATCTGTAAATCCTTAGGTTGAGGTGAAAGTTGAAGTGGAGTATGTTCCGGAGAAGCCAGATATTGAGGATGATCTGCTGGAAGATTTCAGATCTATCTTTGAGAAATTCAAATTTATGGATGCTGCTGCTGGCATTGAGGTATGAGAGTTATTTGCTTCTGGTGAATGTTTGAATGCTACACTTCTGTTGCTCAACTTGGCTTGGTGTTCGTTTTGGTCGTGTTTTCCTGCGTCGGCTATGCCTTTCCTAGCTTTGTGCCAGATGGTACACCCAGTACCTGGCTAAGGATTTGCCTTTCTGTAGAACCGCCATAAAGTTGTGAGATGGCAAGAAACATTGTTGGGTTTCTTTCCATTTCTCAGATATGTGTGAAATTCAAAGATTCCTTTGTAAGTAAAAATGCCTGTTGTAAGTCAATATGTTTGGATTTTTTTTTCTTTCAGGGAATTGATAAGCAGGATGAAACGGCAACGAATGCAGCATCCAAGAAAAAGGCCGACTCAGACTCAGAAGATGAAGAGCAGGACACACAGCAGAAAGATACAGGCGTTTCAAACAAGAAGAAAAAGGTTTTGGAGTAAATCCTGAGCTCTGTTTGTGTATTGATGTTTTTTCTTTACTTCTCAGTAGTAAGAAAGAAAATAGAGTAAAAATTGTTGGTGTCTTGCAGCTCCAACGGCGGATGAAGATTGCTGAATTGAAACAGATATGCTCAAGGCCAGATGTGGTTGAGGTAAGATTGAGTAATTCCCTGCACGGGGATGCTAGCTTGTTTCATTTCCCCCCTTTTTTATGGCTCCTCCTTTATACTAGTTTTGCAGCTTTGAAGATTTCTCATTTAGGCTGCATTTCGCTCCTTCCAACTGTGATAACTGGGAGAACATCATTAAGTACAACGAGCCAAATGCAATCCTAAAATCTTTTTAATGCTTGTTTTGATACTGTTTTAAATGCTTGTGTCCTGTGTGGATTTTAAGCAAAATAAATAAATAAATAAACTGAGGATACTTTTAGTTGCTCAGAGACTGAAGATGAGGTAAGAGAAACAGCTGAGCTAAATGAGGCCAGGCATCTATCATGTTCTAACCGTAGAATTTTTTTTTTACAATCCATCATTATTTTTTTACTCGAAATAAGGGAAGTGTTTTCAGTTTTTCATATTGAAGTACTTCATATCAACCTGATTTCTATTTTATCCAAAAAATTGTGAAAAGCATCATCCAAGAACTTTATAATCTAGTAAAAAATGCTGGATTTTAATGTTTTATGGATCAAGGTATAATATACAGCCATCATGGGACCTGAGGAGGTCGTTTAGGTCATGTATTGTCATTTGATAACAAACTGTTTACTTTATTGGGGTCATCCTCTATTTGATGCTCATTTTTTGGAAATTCACCATTGATCTTCGTGTTTAACCACCCTATGTATTTTAATGCAAACAAATAGGCCCTAGAAGTACATACAAATAAAAGTTACGTCATATTCAACTTCCGCTCCTGCTCTATTTCAATCTATTTATGAACTAAGAAACAAAACATCATACCATATGAGTACTAAAGTACATTTTTTTATCTGTACTCATGACATTTTATTAAGGAACAAAAAAATACAAAATTATTCTAAGAATGCGGCGCAGCCCCGGAACCTCGATCGTACTGTAGACCAATCTCAAGAATGAGATTGACCGAATCCAAAGGATTCTAGCCCTAGGGCTCAAGACAAGCCATAACACTCAGAGAGAAATAACTCACGATAATTGAATTGATTGAATAAAGCATGAAGCATTACAATAAGCTTTTCTGTATAAATAGAGTAGTAGAGTCCTAAATGAGGAAATATCTAATCCTAATTAACTTATAATTTAGAAAGCAACCCTTATTAAGTAATACTACTAATATCTAATCCTAATCAACTTGTAATTTAGAAAACAACCCTTATTAAGTAATAATACTAATTCTAGACAATTAGAAAATCATATGGACCCCACCAGGCGGGTCCATCAAGTTCTTCGGAAGGTCCTGGTCTTAGATCTGGATTGGGCTGCATCAGAATGAAGTGCAATGGTTCCTAGGTTTGAGCTTATCTAGTAGGGATATCAAATGTGCCCCTTGGGGAAGTGCGTGGGTTTGAGTCATTCCTCACTAATAAGTAAATGAAGCAACAGTGTAAACTAGACATGGGATTGGGAAGTATCTAAATAGAGGTATTATAGATTAATGAAACCTAATTAGGAAATTGGAGATGTAGATAGTTAAAAGTACTAAATATAGTGCCTATTATGGTAAATTAAAATAAAAAACTAGCATAATTATGTGATTATCTTACCCTATAGTATTGTACTCTAAAAAATGGCATAGCTCTACTTTGAAGCTAACTACATGACTCAAGCATTATTTACCTTAGTACTAGAAATGCTTGCTTTGAGGATGGGTCTTCGGGAGGCGATGCAGTTTGGATGCCGTTACATCATCATGGAAGGTGACTCTAATTGCACTATTAGCTGAACTTTGAGCTCTGCTAAAGTGCCATGGCGGTATGCAGACTATGATGCACGGATACTTCAAAATGAGCTACATCTAATGTTGTATTGTATCCGATACATCACTTTTTATGTGTAAAATGTGTCCTTCCCTTGTTTATGATGGGTTCCTATCGTATCCATGCCGCATCTGGGCATCATCATATGTGCAGTGGCGGACTCAGGATTTCTGTTTGAGGGGTGTGGGCGATGGTCAATTAAAAAAGTCATTATTGTATTGTCCTTTCTTCATACTACTGATTGCAAAAGAGAAAATGTATTGCATTTAAATGGAAAAGGAGGAATTGTATTTATCTGAAGTCATTTGTCAACTCTTAAAAAAAGTTTACAATTGCTTTCGACAAATATTTTCAACATTTTTTTGTAAGGTAAGTACTTAGAACCTAAAAGGAACATAAAACATAAAGCTCACATCTAGTTTCTATTGATAAGGTTTGAATACACAACTCATGTGCATATGAATATGAGAACTTATACTAAGTTCAATTTAGAGAATAAAGGCCTAAAAAAAAAACCCTAAGCAGAAATATTCTTAGAACTAAAACCAATGGCTGCCTGAAGGTTGTCTTCTACACTAGCCATCCAACTAATATAATGATTTCATAATAGAATAGACCTGAAAAACTCAACTGGGATAATTAAATCAATGCCTGACTAAAGGTTGTCCTCTACACTAGCCCATTGCTATAATTAAACCAAATAATAATAACCAATCAAAAGACTTTGTTGTATATCATCTGGAATGATTAAGCTTTAGCTCATTGTAATAATTATCTATATAGATAGACTAAATGCGAGACTGCATCTATCCTTTGATTACGTTTCCTCAAATTTCTGATAGACTCATAACAATAGCCACTTGCTTGCAGACATCAAAAAGGACTAAAGCATCAAAATTTGGTTCTCACAGTTGCCCCCAATCCTAATATAAGTGAAATAAAGGAGGAAAAAAACTTCAGCATAAATATGGCTGGAACAAAATAATAATAATGAAAGATTAAGTCAATTGGCAGAAAGCCCATCCTCAATTTGTTAATATTTTTCTTCTCATGACTATGCTATTGTTGAACTATCTGTTGAGATTTTTTGTGAGAGGTCTAAAGATTGATGGGTTTCATTTGGATTACTTAAGGATTTTGGGAAAATTATAAAATTTATTGAGTAAACCGTTTGATGGAGTTTCCTAGAATACCAAATGGTGGAATTATTTATCTAGTTGCCCTTCATATCTACCAAGGGAACCATTCCAAAAGCCATGATAATCATCTATCTCTAATGATCCGGATGCCACCAAAGATAGAGAGCCAGAGAGTGAGTGCACTGTGCGTTGGCTGCTACCTGTGGTGGAGGGGATGACAAAACCAAGGGATTAACGAGTTTTCGCTGGAGAAGACTTGGGGTTTTCTACATTGGAGTGGGGCGGGGGAATGATTTGGATCCTTTAGCATCCAAAAATGTGGGGCACGGATTTTTTTTTTTTTTTGACTGGGGCATGGCCGTGTAGACGATGGCCCCTCTTGGGAGTTTCAAAATCCACCTAAGGCAACCGCACCCACTCCACAATGCATGGGTCCGCTCTTGCGTATGCGGATGTGGTGGCCAATAGGGGTGGGCCTAGGTTGGATTGCCCCAGGTCCGAAATTAAACCCCCATGGAGTTTTTTTTTTTTTTTCGATGGAACCATGGAGTTTGAATGGGGCCTTGGAGCAGGGGTGGACCGATGTTGGAGCGATTTGGACGATTGCCCGAAGTCAGAATTGAAATCCCTATAGAGTTGAATGTGGCCTTGGAGCATGCCCCATATGTCTAAACTTGTCGCTCCCCGTATATCTAAAGATAGCCCCCACATATGTAAAGCTTCGTTGTTAAAAAAAGAATAGAAAAGAAAACATTGCGGCAACACATTACTCCCTCTTCTTCAACCTCTTCTTTCGAAATCCCTTTGTGCCGATTGTCGATTGAGTTCCTTGTCGCCAGTCCATATGTACTGTATAGACTGCTACATCTTCATTTGCCAAACATATCTAGTATAATCATTTCTAATCACTCTATACCCTGAGCCCTAAACCATCAAATTTGAGTGTATCAACGCGTAATCTCCAAATTCAAATTTGCCAAACATATCTAGTATCTAAATCTGAACGCGTAATCTCCAAATTCTAATTCCAAACCTGAATCCCCAAATCTTAATCCAAACCCTGAGCCCTAAACCATCAAATTTGAGTGTATCAACAAATCCAAAGGTGACCAAGTCCATTCCTGTTATCATCTCTTCTTAACCCCCACTATGATTCAAAGATAGGGTTCCACTCCCATTATCCAAAGGTTGGAGGCTTTAAGAAAGTGAAAACGGAAAGGATGGTTATTCTCAAAATGTTCTTGTATTCAGTTTTTTTTCACACCCCCACTCACCTTGAACTTGCAGCGATCTCCATTGGGCTTTGATTTTGACATATAAATTTAGTGAAACGTGATAATGTAAGTTTGAGTATCTAAAATTAAGCTTAGAAATATTTTTTTGCCCATCTAATGCTTTTTGGTACTTTTGATTAACATCCTAATTCCTAACCTTTTCATTGCCTAATCTTCAATAATTATCATGCATCTAGTTGAGTTCCATGAGCTGTACATTTTCTAGAGAAAAACATGTAGGTGCTATTTGCTAATGTGATAAAGTCTAGCAAATTTTTTTTTTTTTTTTTCAAATGTTAAAGTCTAGCAAAATTTTAGCCCCCCTCCAAATGAAATCCTGGGTTAAAGCTAGCTAGAAAGCTGGAGGCCTCCTTCAGTCTTGTGTGGTGTAGTGCTAAGTGTTACAGATGGGTTGGCTAAGGGGAGGCCATTCAACTGCCGTCTTTGCACCTTGATCATGTCTTCTCCCCCTTGTCTTGGTTAGAAGGGCTGCTGTGGGGGTATTTTGTTGTCATTTTCTTTCTTTCTATGCTTTGTAGCTTCTCAGTATGTCTCCTATGCTGGCTACCTTTTTCAATCAAATTTCAGTTCTCTCTCACACACACACAACAACAACAACAACAACAAAAAAAAAAGTCTGATAACAGGAAGGAAAGATGACTGCAGGCTGTTGATTTGGCTTGGGGACTCCATATTGCAAGTACTGTTGTTTGTACAGTTTCACTGTTAAATATGCCAAATAGTAAACTTTCATTGTTAAATGATCTTTGTTTATTGTAAATAATATTACTTGAACCATCTTTCTAGTTTGTGCAGAAACCAGTATTGAATGCTATCTAAATGAATATAGGGCTATATCTTGTGGGTTCAGTGCAAGTTTTTTTTTTCACACAACTTGGATGGATGGGATCAATAGTGACAACTAGTATCTCTAGGAGTTTTTAATGACGTAGTCCTTTATTTTTTAAATTCCTGTGAATGTCGATAACAACTCTCTTTCTTTGTTTTTCCCCAAACTTTTCAAGGTATGGGATGCAACAGCAGCGGACCCAAAGTTGCTTGTGTTTCTTAAATCGTACCGCAATACTGTTCCTGTACCAAGGCATTGGTGCCAAAAACGGAAGTTTTTACAAGTAAGTTCTTTAATCCAACACAGATATGAGGATGATTGTTATGTGAGTGCATGCATGCTTGAGGTGTGTTCATAATAGGAGGGGGGCTCACATGAGAGGGTGATTAAAGATAAACTCGACAGGTTTCACCCCTCTTATATGTATATGTGGTTCTTGCAGGGGCCAGCTGTACCGTCTTGGAGCCAGGATCTGTCGGTGTTGCCAAAGGGGACCCTTGAATATTTTCTTTTGTGATATACTAATAGGGTGGGTCGGGTGTATTTGAGTTATATATGATGCCACTTTCTATATTAAAAGGCATCTAGGGTAGATGGTGTGGTCTGTCTGCCAGAGATTTTGTTAAATATTGACTCATTGGCATCCTACCATCTTGTGCCATTAGATGGAGTTTGTATTCGAAATATAATCATCGTGATTCGTGAATATTGTTTGGACTGAATACTTCTTTTTTTATATTGCAGATGGGGGCTTTACAACAACTTAAAATTCTCAATTTCATAATTGGAGTGATTAGGATTTAGGAACTACATAAATCTTGTTACTGTAAATTGTTGACCTCATCATTATATCTTCTTTTTTCTTTTTTCTATTTATGTATCTACAGGGGAAACGTGGTATTGAGAAACAACCTTTTCAACTACCTGACTTCATTGCTGCAACAGGAATTGAGAAAATAAGACAGGTAAATTTATATTGAAACATGAGGCACATATATATATTTAGATACAGGGTAAGATGAATAGCTGAAAAATGAACTTGTATTCTTGCCCTTTTTCCAGAACTGTTTTTAATTACTCAAATAATTCAATCGTCATTTTGTGCATGTCTCCTTAATTTTAATGACAATGGATTTTTTTAATAGTTGACCCTTCTTTTGACATCATATCATTTAATTTGGGTGCCATTTCTTTCCAGACTCAATGTTTTTGCTGCTGTACTCAGTTGTTACCTAGTTAATTAGTTGTTTTTGGATTTCATGTTCTCTCCAATGTAGGCATACATTGAAAAAGAGGATAGTAAGAAATTAAAGCAGAAGCAACGAGAGCGTATGCAACCAAAGATGGGAAAGATGGATATTGATTATCAGGTTTGCCTCCCCTTCTCTCTCTCTATATATACATATATATGTATGTATCATCTATGGTTATTATTATGTTATTTCCTCTTTTGTTTAGATGCCTTTCTTTTTCCCTGATGGATTGACTTTCCTTGTATGCTCATGATTAGTTTGTTATCTAAATGGATCCTATGTCTGGATTTCTTTATTGCATGCCTCATTCTCATAAATTGAATTGGCCCTTCATTGCAGGTTCTCCATGATGCTTTTTTCAAATATCAGACTAAGCCCAAGCTGACGTCCCATGGTGACCTGTATCATGAAGGGAAAGAATTTGAGGTATAATTTATGTTGGCATAGTAATCTATCATCAAACATTCCATCTATTTCATTTTACTGTAAACATTTATGCAAATTATTTTAAGAAATTCGACTTCTTTTATAGGATGCATTCGCAGAATCGCTCAACATCCTCATGGATTCAGCTGTTTTTTTTAGGATTGATTGTACTGTTACGTCTATGAAATCCTAGTTCTTTTAAACGTCCCCAAATTGGATATTCTTTCCTGAGTTTTGTTCCATAGCAGTGAGACTGCTGTTTTGCATTTGACGACCAGGCCTATGGGGGATTAAATGGTCTGTGTGTGGCCTAGTCTTGTGCAAAATTCGGTGTGCATCAGATTATCCCAACCGTTGATTCAATGGCCTAGGACAACTTATAGTCCAAAGGTTTGATTAAGTGCCGCCAAAGGTTTAATTAAGTGCCTGATTTTATGTTTTTGTATGATCAATCCAACAGTTTTGAAAAATCGGATGAAGTCTCAGAATAGGATGACAATTCACGGGGTGGCAGTAAGTGTGAGTGATAGGACTGATTATCGGTGGGCCTAGTTGGGCCCTACAAGTTAGACCATTGATTGCATGACACAAACTTAGCTGCATTGTTGTTAGGAACCTGCAGTTTGTATCTTGAATCCTGTGATTTGTGTCGAATCCTAAGAAAAAAGGTTTGTATCTATAAAGCGAGTGTTATTTACTTGTAAATCTTAGGATTCAGGTGTGAATCTTACGATTCGATGCCTGTTTTATTGAAATATTTTTTAGTAGAAGGTTGTATATTAATTAATGAAACGTCTTAAGAGCTTATTCAATTTTGGGGAGCTATAGAGATTAATAAAGAACAGGCATGTGACTAGATTGTTGAAGTGTATGTATGGGACTATCCTGCATCTATTTTTTAATCCTTTTTTTGGTTTTATTTTCTTTAGGAACACTTTTTTTAATTTCAAGAGACATCCTAACCATGTAAAGTTTATTATTTGGGTTTTATTTTTATTTTTCTGATATGAAGAGAACAAAAAAAATATTATGGAAACTTGTTTAATTTTTCCTAGTAGTGTTTGATATCTTAAACCTATTTAACTATCACACAATTTATTTATGATGTATTAGCATATGCCATGGCATTCTTCGTATGAGAGTATTCTAGTATTTCTTGTCATTGTAATTATGCTGATATGGATTGATTAGGGATAACTACTTTTTCCTCTTATTTTAATTTTTATTTTTTATAAGAAAAAGAAAAATTCCCTACAATTCGTGTTTCATCCCCTTCGAATGATTTGCAATACGATTTCAATTTTCAAAACAATGTTTAGCTGCCCCCGATGACTTTACCATTATTTCTTAATTATATGTGATAACTGCGGCTAATGTCAAATCAAAGCCATCAATGATTCAGTGTTCATCACCAGTCTCTTTTATAATTGGACAGGTGAAGCTGAGGGAGATGAAGCCTGGTGTTTTGTCACATGAACTAAAAGAAGCTCTCGGTATGCCTGATGGTGCCCCTCCCCCCTGGCTCATCAATATGCAGGTTTGCTGGTTAATTGATCTTTTGACACCTTTATGTTGAGGTGTAAATGTACTGACTTCCTTCCTTTAACCAGAGATACGGACCTCCACCATCTTATCCACATCTAAAAATTGCTGGTCTGAACGCTCCTATTCCACCTGGGGCTAGCTTTGGCTATCATCCTGGAGGCTGGGGTAAACCTCCTGTTGATGAAGTGAGTTTGTGGTTTTAGTTTAATGACTTAGTTCTTTTTTTCTGTTAATTTTCCAAACTCATTCAATTTTTGTGTCAAATAGTATGGACGTCCTTTATATGGAGATGTTTTTGGGGTCCTACAACAAGACCAACCGAACTATGAGGTATTTGCATTTTATTTCACGTGGTTGTTTTGAATGAATGTAGGTGCACTGTGAGTGAATTGTAACTTTTTTTATTTCCATGTGCTTTGTTATGTAATTGACTGTGTGGGTTGTAGAGGGTTTTTTATGTTTTCTAACAGATACTTTTCCCATATATCATTTTTTTTAGTCTGTTTTGATTCTGATTTCAGGAAGAACCTGTTGATAAGAGCAAGCACTGGGGTGATCTGGAGGAAGAGGAGGAAGAAGAGGAAGAAGAGGAAGAACAGTTGGAGGAAGAGGAAATGGAAACAGGCATTCAATCTGTAGACAGCCTATCAAGGTACACAGCTGTTTGACACTCAGTTTGGTTGTTTTCATGAATATATCATAATACTAACATTGAATTCTTTATTCTTTACTCAGCACCCCCACTGGTGTGGAGACACCCGACGTCATTGACCTCCGAAAGCAACAGCGGAAAGAGCCTGAGAAACCTCTATATCAAGTGAGTGCAGCATTTGTAATTTTACCTATGTTGGTTCCTTGCATTTTTTATTTCTATTTTAACATCTCTAATTGGAACTGAATTGGCCACTGACGTTTCTCAAATTTTGTAGGTCCTTGAAGAGAGAGAAGAAAGGATTGCTCCAGGGACCTTGCTTGGAACTACACACACGTATGTATTTGCTTGACTCTGATATCATAGATATTGACTTCTTGATTTATTTATTTTTTATTGTTAGAGAGATACATTATCAGTGTAATCAGATTTTGAAATTCCATAACTGTAGAGCCAGAAAGATCTAATGTTTCTTCTGTATACAGCTATGTGGTTGGGAGTGGCACACAAGATAAGACGGCTGCCAAAAGGGTAAGCTAAATGACTCAATGCCTTTGGTTTTAAAGTCACTGTTACCATTATAACAAGATTTTACCATTTGCTTGCTTTGACAACGGCGAAACCAAAACCATCTTGAGATCCAACCAAGAACCAACACAAGGGTCTCTCCAACCAAGAACCAATACCAGTGTCTCTCCAACCTGACAAACACATTACTGGGTCAACCTGAACCCTATCAGCCCAACACCATACCATTGACCAGCTAGTTACTGATACAATAATGATAAAAATATCAGATTGATGGGTGGGTGGTATAGTATCCTTAGTCAACTAAATGGGATGGTATTGCTGGTGCAGGCAGACATGGTACCACCTAAACATGGTACATTTGTCACCTGCTATAGAAAGGGCTGTGTTATCAATTCTCTCCCAAGACATCGTTTTCTGGATTTTCTGGATTTATGTCTGTTCTGTAGGAAACTTAGCGAAGAGAAAGTCATGCAGAAAATAGACCTTCCTGAAATGCTTTGCTTCAATGGAGTTCAAAACATTATTTCGAGTACTTAATAACTGTTGGGCTATCAAGAGAGGGAATGGGAAAAAACAGTATTATAAGTCTAATCCATTATTCGTTGTTGTTATGATTGAGGAATTACTTACATGAACCCCTTCACAAATTTTTTGTGGAATTTTTTTATGTACTGTTTGATGACCCCTATAAAGGACTCTATTTTTTTTACTATTATCTGCGTTGATAATATATTCTCTCTCAGGTTGATCTGCTTCGGGGACAAAAAGCAGACAAAGTGGATGTCACCCTACAACCAGAGGAGTTGGAAGTTTTGGACAATGTTTTGGCTGCCAAGTAAGTGGAACTGTGATAAGTATTATTGTCACTTCCTTTATCATCTTAATGAAAACTAACTTTGTTCTGAGTTGGATCACAGGTACGAAGAAGCAAGGGAGGAAGAGAAGCTGCGTAACCAACGGGAAGATTTCAGCGAAATGGTTGCAGAGGTGAGCTTTTGGTCTGACATATTGCAGCTTGCTTATTTGCTTGTTCATTGGTTCAACCGTTCTAATGAGATAGATCCGGTGCAGGCTGAGAACAAGAGGAAGCGCAAGATGCAAGAAAAAGAAGGGAAGTCAAAGAAGAAAGATTTCAAATTTTAAATCTCTTATAATTGTGTTTTAGTTTCGGGAGTAGCAAGCCAGTCACATTTGGATTTGCTACTTACTGGAGATCTATCTCCCTACATTTTGATGTGCCCCCCATGTATTCGATGCATTAGGAAAGTAGCCTTTGCTACTACTCGTTGGTTTTAAACTATACCATAACACCTACCTTGAATTAATGGAGTTTGAAGGCTGTCTTTTCCTGTATTCTGTTACTTCTTTGGTCTGTTGTGGACTATTAGGTACCCAATAAAAGAATTTAGACTGGACTGGAAGTTACTCTGGATGGAATGGTCGGCACCATGTGATGAAGGGCAATCAAATACAGACACGGGTAGATAATTTGCAATGAAGACTCATCTCTTCTGTTCCAGTCCAAAATCTCAGTGTCATGATTATATACAATGTCGTCTCCAAGGGTGTACATGCCCGATTGTCTAAGCGAAGAACTTTTTCAATCTGTGAAATAACGAACCTGGAAGAAGAAAATTTTAATCTGACACTGGTCTGGGATTTTGTTACAAATATTTTCCATATGCACATGACTACAGAGTAATTATACATACTTCTAGGAGCAACTTGAATTCAATCATCAAGTCATCTCGTAAGGCGTGTGCAATAAGCCTGGATTCATTCCAATCACTAGTTCTGGATCGTCCCAGATCTCTGTTTACCTCTTGCTCTGGCTCCAATAATTTGTATTCATGTTGGATCTGGATGTGGGGCTGCAGGAGCTAAAATGATGATCTGAACTAACCCCTTAAATTTGAGATCATTCTAATTAGGCTATTCATTTGACCATCATCGTCCAAGAAAGTTGGGAGTCGATTACATACATGGTAACCTCACTTTTTCCCTCCTGGATGACGATGATTGGGTCAGAGAATGGGAAAGGTTTAAACATGGAGGGTGTATTATATGTTTCTACAGGGAGGGGAAGGGAGGACATAAACGGTGGTAGTAGGAATGGTAAAGAATGTCAAGTTTATTCATTGTGCTGATGTTTCGTTTTCTATAAGTAAATGAATCTTATCCAACATCTTTCTTTTAAGCAAAAAAACAAGGATGAAAAGAAGCCGGAACCAGTTTTGGAACTGGATCTCAGTTCTTCATATGGAACCAGTTTTGGGCCCTCTTATCGAAACTAGGTCTGGAATAGGTTCCTAGTTGAAACCGGATCGACAACCGGACCAGTCATTTAGAAATAGTTTCAGGTCCAGTATGGTTCTGATCCAGACCAAGCTGTTTACATCCCTTACTCTTTCTGCAGATACTCTGGGAAAGACGCAAACCTGCCCCAATTTTTCAAGTCAATAATATAAAATGAACCAAGCTCTATAATGTACATGTTTGATGCAATCCAAGCCTATAATCAATCAATCAGATTGAGGCTTCAGAACTCCCAAAATAAAAACCAGGAAGAAAAGCCCAGTGATAGTCATGAGGTGACCAAAGTGTTGATCTGGGGCACCCACTATCAATCCGAAACGGTGACACATCCATCCAACATTGGGCGGATCTACAGAATGTAATATAAGAATGAAAATTTCGATAATGAGATATTATTGCTTTATATTTGTAGTCTCTATAACAAAAAAGAGTCCTAAATGCAATATTGGTCTCCGGAACGTTATAGCTGTTCTGATCATATGCATCCTAAAAGAATGGTTTCTTACACAAGTGGTAAGGAGTTTCCGTTCTTAACTGGCTGCCTGGGTTTGAACCTTGTGTATGTCACTTTTTTTTCGTGTGTATGCGAGCTCTCTCTTGGGTCTCATGCTTGGCTGGGTACCAAAAAAATGAACAAAATATCATATGCATCCGAAATACGTTATAGAAGTTTTGTGGTTCTCGTGTGTGTGGGCTCTCTCTTGGGTCCTACCCTTGGCTGAGTACCAAAAATTAGAAGACGTGTGTATGTGAGCTCTCTCACTGACCTAGGAATTACTTGTAATTGCTCCTTTACTTGTGAATCAATTATACATTGATGTTTATCTTTCCTTGGGTATTCTTTAGATGTGTTAAGCATGTTCTACTATTAGATTGTATTTGTACCAATTATGAGTTAAGACTAAGGACGTAGAGTATACTTAGGACTCCTTGCTGTTATTGTTAAGCTTGATGGTTGTGTCGGGGGCTAGTGGCTTGGAAAAGGAACATTAATGATCGAGGGCTACTAATGAATGATCTTAATGATTGGATCTTGGTGTTATTGATGATTTGGAGTAGTTCCTCCGAATGAATAGTACTACGTACTTGGGAAACTAGCCAGGTTGTCTTGTATTCTCTAGTCACGCATCACCCAATTGTATTAGTCTGGCCATAAATAAGATTCCACGTGGAAAAGACTGCATGTCATGCCTTCTGTAGAATAGTGTTGTGGGCAGCGGCTTGGATATCATTCTCGGGACGAAAAATAGTGGCCAATGGCTTGGATCTCGTTGTTATCCCTGGTTGTGCCTTGGAAACCAGCGAAGTCGGGAGTATAGGGTGCTGGCGGGCAGTTTGGACATCATCATTACCATTGGCAGGCAGCTTGAACGTTCTCGGAGTTTAATTATTACATTGTATATTAACCTAATATTAACCGGCAATTATCCCGGTGACCTTAGCCTATGTGGGTGCCTCATTGCTAGGATTTAAGTTACAATTACTTGTATTTCACATGATTCCACTTATTATGTTATTCTTGCTTTAAATGCATAGTCTACTGTTCGCTGATAATCATATGATCGTCTTACTTGTCTTGTATTTCACATTGATGCATTGCATCTTTTATATATTGTTTAATCACCTACATAAATTGTTAATCTGACGATGCTACCCTTGGTGTGTAAGTGACACTGCTATCTTTGAGCCGGCGGTTGAGGCAGTTCCAAAAGATCCCCAACCGACAGAGTTCCATGAGTAGCATGCCAATGACGTAGGGGTGGTGCCATCATGCCTGACACTTGAGTGCTTCACTTTGGGGGTTTCATTTTGGGAGATGTCTACCTTTTAATTTTGTCTATCTCTTTGTATATATTTGGTTGAATGGCCTATGTTTTTGGGATGACCATTGCAATTAAACCTTTGGTTTTATTTTATTTAAACTTGAATGTAGAAATGAAAGCTATGCCTTGAGTAAGTATGCATGCTCTTTATATCTTAAAATGCTAGTCTGATTATTTGTGAATGGGAAAAGCTTCCACAAGTTGCTTAGTTTGGCACTTTACTAACATAGTAAAAGTCAAGTAAAGCCTCAATTTTTCAGAGAAAATGTCACATCGAAAGCATTTTAATTCAAAACTCCCTCATCTTTTTCAAAAAAAATAAAAAAACCACCTTTATCAACTAAAATGTAAAAAAACTCTACTTTCCCATACAAGAAGTCAAAAAGATTCCGTAACAAACAACTAAAAATAAAATACCATCATAACCCACTTATATTTTATTCTTTCTTCAAAATCCACTTTACTTCACTTGACTCTATTAGTAGAGTTGCGAAACTGACCCTAAAGAGACGGGATAGACACCAACCTCCCCTGCGAACTTCGATCCTTTGGGATAATTATTGGGGCCATAGTTGTATATTTATCAGAAAAGTTTTAATTGGCCCCTAATCTCACACCCTAGGACCCAGCTTAATGTCCAATCAAGTCCTGAGGGATAACATAAATGATGAAACTACTAGTTGCATTTAGAGTGTTGCACCACCAGTAGTTGGGTCCAGGGGTGTGAGATTAGAGGCCAATTAAAACTTTTCGAATAAATATACAACTTTGGCCCCCAATAATTGTCCCGAGGGATCGAAGTTCGCAGGGGAGGTTAGCGTCTATCCAGTTTCTTAAGCAACTTGTGGAAGCTTTTGCCGTTCACAAATAAGAAGGGTAGTTCCCAAAATTCAGACGACCATTGTCAGGCTAGATAGCTATAGCAGAACAGATTGGGTATTTGTTTTTGTGCCCATTAAATATCCAAACTGAGTTATGGTCAATTAAACACACAGTAAGAGCAATTTTTACTCCAATATCAAGTGCAACAGATCTAAAAAAAGATCACATAATAAACTAGTAATACACTTTAACAGCAAATGTGAGGGGCATTTCACCCATTTTTTTACAGAACTTCTATTCTATTCTTTTAGCTGCCATTACCAACCGCTGTGAGTAGTATACAACGATTAATGCCTCTTGCTGACATTAAATTTGCAAGATGACATTTTAATAGCATTCTTTTGAATTTATTTAGTTCTAGAAGCATAGTACTTAAGCCTGCATCTAATCCACTTCCCAATGTAATTTTCTACACTTGAGAGAACATTTTCTCGAGGCAACCCCTCTCATCTCATCCCCTAACAACCTTCCAAATCACGCCACTTTAGGTACAGAAGCCCCGCGTGGTAGTGTGTGTATGCACCCGCAACAACTAGAACATGAAACAGCTGATGACTGTGCCCAGCAATGTCAAACCTCCCCGGCTTCCATCTCTCTGGAATCCTTGTTGCATAGACTAACGCTCCGATACCATAGAAGGCACCCATCAGTAACTCAAATCCCGTTGTGTGAA
Source organism: Persea americana (assembly GCA_029852735.1). Classification (NCBI taxonomy): domain Eukaryota; kingdom Viridiplantae; phylum Streptophyta; class Magnoliopsida; order Laurales; family Lauraceae; genus Persea; species Persea americana. Next base: position 53,608,082 of record CM056813.1, on the reverse strand, counting down.
GTGCTGCTGGCTGATGCCAGAACAAGATCAGCTTGTGCAGTATGGGGGCCACCCCTGACACACCCATACCAAAAAAGAGGGTAGCCCGCAGAGTTCGGTATTCAGGGTTTTGAAAGACAGGTAGAAGTGAAAATAGGATTGTGGCGATCCCTAAAAGAGTTATGAAGCCCAAGTAGAGGTTGCAGAAGAAGGGGTTGCACATGAATGAGTAGTAGACAGGGGGATAGAAGGAGGTCGAGATGAGAGCAGCGATACCAGCATAGTCAAGCCGGAGCATGATGTAGGAGAGTCGCTCAGAGTGACAGGAGAGGAGGTGGCATGTGCTGCTGGCGAGCAGGCAGAACATGGCACCACCTAGGAAGGCGAAAAAAGGCCATCGAGTGATAGGCCTTACCATCAGCGGTGCTAAAATATTGGCCAGGTCTTCTTTCACGGTTTGCTGCAGTTACCCATAAAGTAATATCAGTTAACCATCAGATTAATTACAAAAACATGGCAAAAATATATAGTTATTGTCTAAGATGCCAGAAACAGATACAGGACACAATTTTGTATTTTCAGTAATCTAGGGGATGCAGATGTGGATGCCAGTACCATATCCAAAGCGTCAATATGATAAGTTGGTATCAGTATGATCACTGTATGACATGGATAGCCTAGGCTCATATTCTGATATTCCTGTATATCCAAGAATTGTAGCTAACAATGCAAAAGCATAACACAACAATCTACTAAACATAGTTAACAAGCATAACAATTGTGCTGGTGGGCACGGTAATCACTAGAATTAGTTTCATGCATTTAAGTTCAAGTGAGTGCAGAGCACTCTGCCAGTCAAATCAACAATAGGATAAAATATGCGTGCTTGTTTGAACAAAGTTATATCCATGTTGAGACTCATATCAATACAAGCGGTCAAGTTGCCCCAGGACCTTTCCTTGATATTAACAAAAAAACAAACAAACAAAACAAAACAAAACAAACAAGCAAAAAAAAAGGTTAACCAAGGAGGACCATACTCTACTAAAATCCACCCACCCACCCACTCCCAATAAATAAAATAAATTAATAAAAATATTTAGTAGCAACCTTGGCAATGGTGAAATATTTCAAATTATGTATCCATACAAGGATGTGGAATGACTTTTAAGGTCATAATTTTCATAACAGCATGTGAATCATAGATAATTTGGCGGCAGCACCTAAATGATTCAGCTAACAGTGTTTCATTGCTGGCAAGGATCATACAAAATTGAATTCAATATGATAACTGCTACATTCAATTGCTGGCTTCTTTTTCCATGAATAACAGAAAATCGTATTCATATAGAATGGAAAACAAATATACAACACAGAAGTCAAACCACAGGGAAAGAATTTCCAATAAAGATAAGATCTTCCCACGGTACCCAAAGTTCTAGAAATTTCATTTGATTCTCTCCTCACATTAGTACATGAAGCACTTGATATAAGTTATGAAATACTGAAACTCAAAAGAAGAAAAAGAAGATCTAAAATACTGAAACTCAAAAGAAGAAAAAGAAGATCTCTATGGCTATTATAAAGGATTGGAAGCGTGACCATGCTATGATATTTTCTGAATCCAATTTAACTAAATTATTCAAATCAAGGGAAAGAAGAATGAGAAATTTCTGTTTTCCTGAGTCCTCATCCTCCACCTCATTAGTTTTACACCCACCTAGTAGTATGGAAAAGTTCATCTTCATTTACCACTTTCATCTCTAATTTAACTCAACAATCCTTGACAACTGATTCATGCTTTAAGTACCACCAACATTCAATTCCCCCCAAAAGGAGCCCACCAGCCCTTATTAAATATTCACTTACATTTTATTAATAAGGTGATGCAGGCTGATCAAAGACCAGGACCAGCAGGCCCCGATGGACCCGCTTGATGGGGTCCACATGATTTCTAATTTTGAGATCCCTATCATTAGTTAGATAGTATCTAAATTAGTAGAGTGACTAATATATTTGTTTCCTAAATTCTATTTTTGATTAGGTAGCTTCTTATTTTAGAATGTAAAGGTTATTAAGAAACAATATTGTTACTCTATATATATAGAGGAGTCTACGATTGTAATGTTATGCTATATTCTAATAAATTTCAGAAGTCTCGTGAGTTATCTTTGCATAAGTGATCTTAGGGTTTGAGTCGGAAGACTCGATCTCACCCATGGAGGTGTAGATCTTTATCATAAGGCCTCTTAATTTTATATTTAACAGTAATGAAGAATTTATTCAAAAAGGATGAAGGTAAAAACAAAAGGAAAAGCTGTAAGATAAATAAAACCTTACAAAAAAAAGAAGAGGAACAATTTTTTTTTGGATGTAAGATGACTTGAACCCAGAACCTTGTGGTTGTGATAATTAGCACCTTCAACTGTGCTACAAGCTCTTGTCAAGAGAAGCAAAAGATAAGGGAAAGAAAACACACACTGAAAAACTACCAAGGGTCTAAAATCATGGTAGGTCTATCCATGTCCAGTTTAGCTAAAGAATCAGCTAATACATTCATACTTCACACAACATGGTAAAAATGCAGCTCGCGTATTGAGCATACAAGATGAGTTTATTTGCTGGACAAAGTTGAGAAATTGAGTATGTTTCATACTCTTGTATCCTGACTTTGTTCCACAAATACCTAAATATATGTAAATCAGCACCAACAACCAACACGATTAAGAACCGCAAAACTTACCAATACGCACACATCAGTATGGTTAGCATGAGAAAATCTCTGAGGCAAACAGTTAGTGAGCAGTTCCACAACATGCCAACCAGACAATGATGGAAGCATATCCATTGAAGGTAAAGAAGTCTTCAATTCATCCCGCATTCTTTGCAAATTAGACATGTTTGGTATAGAAGGAAGGCAAGTCATAATTTCTGAGTGCAACTTGTGCAGATCAGCCCTTTTCAACACTTCTGGCAAATTCTGAAGAGAATGGAGATCAACTACCTTTGGAATCTTCATTGCAGTGTATATAGTAAGCGCGAGAAATATGAAGAACCCAATCAAGTGACTGCAACATAAAGATAGTGATGAGTTTTTTTTTAAAAAAGATCTATGATGCTATAAAAAAAAAAAAAGAAAAAAGAAAAATCACAAAGCAAACTTTTCTAGAAGTGGATCAAGCCATATTCATATCACAAATAAAGTACACAGATGAGTATCTAATAAAAATACTTGACACCATTAGAAAACTTCTAGGACTTCATAACAAAGTGAACCGATTACTAAATTACAATAGGAGACTGTTAAGCTGCAACTTACAAGTACACATGAAGAATCTGGTCCCAATATTAGTACTAGCACAGTATGCTTCTAGTGCCCTCAGTAAATTGGAAGTATCCAGGAATCTCAGGAAATCAAGCGAAATATCTCAAATAAAAATTACCAAATCAAGAACAATAACAAATGTAGCAAGCATTCAGTAACAGCACACAGAACCACTTATAATTTCAACCATGCAGTAAAGACACCATCAGAGACAAAAACTTGAAAATCTCATCATTATATACCTTTACTAGGGTAGATATCAATTAATCATTTAGTCATTAATAAAGAACATATTGTCTTCAATGTCCACGCGTCCCAAAGCTGACAGTTGACAGCCAATATGGTTTGTAAAAAGTTGAATAATATAATCACCATGTACTGTGCTATTATGTTGCTATAGGCACAAATGGGGTCATGCCTGAGTTAGTTGAGGTACGATGAAATGGCTGTAGGCTTGAAGTTGGTTATTAAAGAAGCAAGATAATATCTCCTCCCTATAAATTTGAAATTTCATAGTAGTCTACTGTTCAGAATCCTTAACTCAATATGATCACAAATACAGAAATGCAGGGGATATAACTCTGTTTCTGACACAAGAATCTAGCTCCTCCAGGAGACAGTTTGGCTTTACAACATCTAGTCAAGCTGCATGGGTACTTAGAAAATAGCAATCCTCTGGTGTCAGACATGTGTAAGACATCAGTACATGATGCTAAGTTATTGTAGAGTCATGAAATCATCACGTACCACTTGGATTAAAAGGTTCTTCTTCTATGAAGGTAACTAGACTTGCATTGTTATATCGAGCACAAGGTTGGGCAACAAATAAGCATGCCTATATGTGGAGTACGAAAAAAGGATTTAATGTAGAATGAGTACGGCAATGCAAATCCATAGATGGCCCCAACAGAAAAGAATCAAGAATGTCATGGCTTGGGAATGTGCTTAGAAGACTTGCAAGAATGCATTCACAAAAACCTTTAGTAGGACAAAAACAAGGAATGAGGAGGAGGTGTAGGACAAGAAAGACTTGGAATGAAATAGTAGAGAGAACATGTTATGGTGTAGACAAAGAAAACAACCCTAAAAGGACAATAGTGGATAAGTCAGTCACAAAGCAGACACCACATAGATGGGAAGAGGCTTAGCTTGTGCTGGTTATTATTCACATTCCTTTTAGAAATTTTTATGTTCATAAGAAAATTAGCAGAAACCTAGGAAGCAATGTGAACCTTATATAGTAGAAACCTAGAAAGCAATGAATCTAATACAATAGAACAAAGTGGAACCATATCCTGCAAGTATTAATAGCGGAAGTAAATGACTATGATCTCTCTCTCTCTCTCTCTCTCCCTCCCTCCCTCTTCTTCTTTTTCTTCTTTTCTGGTTTGAATTGTTGGTTACACTTGATATAATTGCAGTTAGTTTTGTTTCAGAGAATCTAAAGTGGATACAATGAATGGACTGTTTGTTTATTTAAAAAAAAATGAGTGTTCTCTAATTCTTTCTACATATATAGTTAATAAATATTATATTAAAAAAGGGCAAGGCACAAAATTTTCTATACAACATATAATTTAATAGAGACTCTTCTCCTTTGAACTTAATAGTTTTCCCTAATGCATAAATGGGGAAAATCTGTGGTTACTGGGTATTCTGGTATGTTGGACTATGGAGAGTCTGATGTTTGTGACCCAGAAAGTGGAGGAATATGCTATAGTCATTAACCACCTCGAGAGCAAGTTTTCTTTTTTGTGGAAGGAATTAACATAGTTATATAGGAGATTCTGCATTTTAATCTTTTATTTTCATGTATAGAACATTGTTAAAATATGTGGTACCTATTTTCTAGTTCTGTTTCATGGCTGCTTGATTTATTTTCAAATTGAGCTCAAGATCTTGCTGTTCTGATATGAATTGAAGGAGTTATGGTTGATCCAAAGACCATGCATCAATTAGTGATGTAGTTATGGATGTTCTATTATTAAGAAATTTGGTTGTTAATGTGAGTAGAATACTTTCACAAAATGAATGCAGATGTGATTTTTCACTTGAGTTTATCTATTTATTGATTACTTTCACAAAATGAATGCAGATATGATTTTTTGCTTGAGTTTCTCTATTTATCGATTGTTTTTTAAAGGTGATTAGTTTGGTTGGGTTTAGATTTAGGTTTTTTTTAAGCATATGGATAAGACATGCAGGTATTTCACCTTGTTAATTAGGCTTATGAGGCGCTTGCTAGGTTAATTATTTTTCTTTAAAAGGAAGACTTCAAAAAAGTTTGTATATCTTGTTAATTTTCCTTTGACGCTTGCTTTCCATGGATAATACCTATATATCCTAAGCAACACACGTTTGAATCTTATCGAATTTGTGCTTTGGGATGGAGTCCTTCCAAATTTAATATACATCCTATACACAATCAACAAAGAATTACAAGTTACAGGAATAATTGTGTGATATATTGATCTACTTTGTGCTGCTTTTGCATCATTGATGATACTGATTACTTAGTCATTGGTACTCTTGTATGTGTCATCCATGAATAACGCTAGCTTTTATATGCTTAACATACCAGATCAACAATATATTGTACCGATACAGGTACAAAATTCTTGGGAACGGAATTATTCAAATTCAACTCAACTGTACACATCCAGACAACCAAATTTTAGAAGGAAAAAAAGGGAAGTTTAAAAATTGAGAGCAAAATGGAAGTTTCAGGAAGAGAGCTTACGTCCAGACATTAAGAGTCTCGTTGTGGAGGGAGAAGATGCTGAGGAAAACCTGTTTCAAAGGCCATTCAGATCGGTAGTGACCAATAATATACTCGTTGTCCTTCAAATATCCAGGCAACGAATGGTATTCGACGAGCTGATACTTCACTTTCTGCCACAATCTCTTCCCCTTACCCTCCTTTGCAGAAACCCGACACCCATCTTCACCCCCCAAACAGCAACTCGCTAATGAATCCGAAGAAACCGCCAAATCCTCATCTTTCAAGCAATCAGCACTCATTGTATCCCTTCAAAAAATAACCCCAAACAATCAAAATCAGAAAACGAGAACAACAACCCAACAACACCACCTATAAAACCATCAAACCTCTGCATAAAAACAGAAACCCAGATAGAAAAAAGCAAAATAAAAGCAGAAAACAAAAACCCAGATGTACAAACCGAAAAAAGTTCAAATCTTTGGATGCAGAAAAGCAGAAAACACCCTAAAACCATCAAACCATTGCATAAAAACAAAAACCCAGATGGGATGAGCAAAATCACGGCGTGAAACCGAAAACCCAGATGGCAAAATCCAAAAAGAAAATACCTTTGATTGCAGAAATGGAAATCCGTGCGAAATGCTGATGCTTCAATATAAATGCATGCAAAAGGTATTCTTTTATTGGGTTAATCTCCAATTCAAATCTCTACGACGGACATACTCAGATAAACAAATCATTAAAAACAACGAAATCACCGAATGTTTTTGGTTATAATAAGAACTGGGTTTGGCGTATTCGATTAAAACTCGTGCGATTTCAATACCAACCAAAGACGGAAGAATATAAAAAAAAAAAAACTAGAGAGACCTTTTCTTCATTCTTTGTTTGCCTTCAATCCTCTCTTGCGGAGGATTTGAGAAGGAGAATAAATGTAGGATGCGAATCGTTTCATAAGATTCCTTTCATTTTAGCGAGAGAGAGAGAGAGAGAGAGAGAGAGAGAGCAACTAACTATAAGAGAGACATTGATGGTTTTGGTCGTATTCTTGTTTGAATGGCGAATGCCCAAAATGGAAGGAAAGAGACAGTAAAAGAGGCGGTGTTTTGGAACACAGTGGTCCGCGGACTACTGAATTTTTTGTCTTTTTCGGGCCTTCTGATTGTAGTCTGTAAGGGAAGGTGGTGGGTGGGTCATGTTTGATGGAATGGGACCCAAACCATTTCAGTTGTCCTCTAATTTTACAGTAAAAGATCTCCTCAACATTTGAAAAATACTAGTTGTATCATCTATGTGTGGAGTTAGCTGTCCTTGGTCTTATGGGTCATGTAAACTTGTGATGGTTGGGTTGGACCTGGCCTAGATGGATCCATTTTTCAAACTTATCCTAACTATGGTTATAAAGTGGAAAACCAAGTAACATAGGCACACCTTCCTTGATGGTTTACATTATGTGATTAGGAACCTAGTCCAAGATGGGTATAATAATACATTTTTACATTTATAGATATAGTTTTGTGCAAGATGGGGTTGAAACTCCAAATGTCTTTGTGCATTTCACATGTCTCATCCAACTATCAATGGCTCACTGGATGTGTTTTTTTTCCTACTTGTAACCTTTGGTGAGGGGAGTTGACTTCGTTAAAGGAGGACAGCCTCGGGTGCAAAATTTGCCTATCAAGGTTCGGTCACAACTAACAAGGACACCTCTTACCACTGAATGTTATACTTTGTGGTAGAAGATTACTCTATTGGTAATTATGCATCTCCAGCTAAGATGAGAAGACACCAAGGTCCTCCTCTATCAATCGCATTCACCACTCACAAGTGGTGGAAGCAAGAAAGATGCCTTGGAGGGGCGACTACGAAAAAAAATAAAAAATAAAGAGTTACTAAAATTTCAAAAGACTATAGGTGCTTTTCTAGAGTTTCAAGGGGACTAAGAAATTACCAAATTTTCAAAATTGGCAATTCTTTCTCTGGCAATCAATGACCCTATTTACTTAGGAATTGAATACATAGGGTTGCTAAAAACAAAGATCAAAGTGAATTTTAAAAAATAACATCAAATAGTATCTTATTTTGATTATATTTTTCTAGAATAGAAATGTCATTTGATGTTCATTTTTAAAAATTCACATTTAATTTTCATTTTTAACAACTTTATATATTCTAATACAAACAAATATGCCACCATGTTACACTTTGATAAAAAATTACTCTGTTAAAAACTCCGCATCTCCAACTGAGATGTAAAGGTATCAAACCAAGGTTTTCATCTCTCTATCAATAGCTAGCACTTGTTTTGATAGAGGATTTCACTTGTGGTAGAAGATTACTCCATCAGAAATTCCACATCTCCGGCTACAATGAAAAGATAAGCCAAATTCTCTTTCTAGAATTTAGAGTTTGATGCCCGTCCAAACTCTTCATACTTGGAAAGGAAACAATCTTTAACATTTTCCAACTCCTTAATCTGAAGTGGACCCTATGGTCGGTTGGGCCACATAAATTTTAACATAATAGTCATGCAAATAGGTAATGTGTGCTAATGAGTCTGAACTCAAACCAGACTTGGATTGAAATCTTTAAAATCATTTCATCTTAAACTCATCTATCAAACTCACCACCAGAGAAATCGGATTGAAAAGAGCTCAGTTTAACCTTACTGATCATCATCCCTCTGCATCAAATTAGGCCCACTCATGTTGATCAGAACAATTCATGTGGTGGGACACCATGCATATATACATGATCATCAATTTTACCTGTAGAAATATTAAAGCCCCATGAAAGGGTTTTTTTTTTTTTTTTTTTCTTTCCCTCCTCTCTTGGGGTAAGAGTACACCATAATGTTGTTGGCGTCTCCCAATACCTACTCAGCCATCCAATTTCAGCTACTTAGGGTGAGTCACTTGCCCATATATTTTGAGATGCCAATTTTGATGTGGCCCACTGACATCAGGTCAGCATCTTGGTGATCAATAGATTCCCATGAATTGAGAGATCAACGGCTTGGATCACCAAACAGAAAGCCCCACCAAAGCAAAATCAGGGCTCAGGATACAATTGCATGATTGAACAATGGGCCACTTTCTAATGTCTACCTTTAATTTTACTCTTTCAAACTTCTAGAAATGGAGAAAGGGATTGAAATTTGAAAGGCTCACACCCTTCCATTTCCCATTGTCACATTCAAAAAGGTTTGCGCCAACGTGTAGATATATTGTCACAATCTTATTGCTTTTTTGGAACTTTCTGCAATGGAACATTGTATTTGAGCGTGATCTTAGAAAAGTCCCTCTATTTTATATTTTAGCGAAGAGCACCCTGAACCAGCAATCAAACCTACGAGGAAGCTGGAAGTACGTTTATTCTCCATTTTTTTCCATTCGAATTATATAAAAGATAAAAATTATATAGCAGTTTCACAGTTCACTTTCACTATTTGAGGGGTTTTTTTTCCGTATGGTCACACTAAGTCATCGATAACCTTCTATTGTTACCAAACTACATAATTTTACATATACATTTCCTGTACCATCTAAAGGCAGAAAGTCACTTTTTTTTTTTTGCAATATCACAGCACATTTTGCGATATCGCAACTACATATTTTGTAATATTGCAAATTTGTAACTGCAATATCGCAATTTAAAGAAATTGATGGTTGGTTAAATCAGAACAGTGGCGCCATTGCGAATGAGTGGCGATATTGTCATTGGGGGTGTTTTCATAAATTTTTTTTTGTGGCACCCTTTGCGTTTATTTTTATTTTTATATAATTATTTATTTATTTAATCAGATTTAAGCCTAATTTTTTTAGAAGCCCCAAAAAATAATCAATACCATACATGTCAAAGTTGGCATATACTTCCTCAAAATTTGGGATAAGGACCACCAAATGGACAAATGTAATTGATTGATGTACCAATGGAAATATTTAATATATTCTGTAACGTTGGATGGTCCTTTTCAAGCTTTCCCACAGCCACGGGGTTTACCTTTCTTCAAACCTCTCTCAGTCACACACATTTGATTGGAACTAATTCCATTTTATATTATTTTGAATATTATTCACCAGTAGATCTTGTCACAATAAATTCAACCATTTCAAAATAACACTATATAATAAAATAAAGAACACCAGTAAAAGGTGCCTGTTCTGAGCACTTGCAAGCCAATATATTAAACTTAAATTCATTCAGAGATTAAAAAAGACCAAAAAAATGAATAAAAAACAAACTACTAACATGAGAAATGAGCATTTTCTAACAATAAAACTCACATTGACAATGTGAACCACTTTATATAATATACTTGGGCCTATTATTTTCGTATTCAAATCATCCCTACTATACGCTTGCAAAGGTGATAAGATAGCAATTTATACAGACTTTGACATTCTTAGGATTTGAATTATTACGGTTGGACTGGTTTTTACTTCCCATCTTTCCTTGTTTCAATTTTAATTAAATGAGTGAATGTTTGATGATCGGTTTTTGAATATTCATCATTAATCTCTCATTTTTAAATATAGAGATAAAAGTATCAAAATTGCCTGTAATTTTGCAAAACATATAACCATTATAATCCTTTGTTTGGGGGCTTTACTAATGGAGTTAAGTGGAGTAGATATTATTTCGAAGAAAGAATAAAATCTAAGTGAGTTATGATTGTATTTTGCTTTTAGTTGTTTATTATGGAATCTTTTTGACCTTTTGTATTGATTGTGAATTTCTTTTTTTTGTCTTTTAATAGAGAAACGAGATTATTTTTTAAGTTTTCTTTAAAATATATGATGTGAAATTTGAATTAAAGTACGTTTGATGAGGTATTTTTTGAGAAATAGAGACTTTAGCTTACTTGACTTTATTAGCAGAGTTGCCAAACAAGCCCTAACTTAAATCTAAATCTAAATCTAATATCTAGCAATTCTTTGCCCAATTTGATAGCGATCCATTTAGGTGGGCCCCACTTTTCTTGGGGGTGTGTTAAAACACAAACCTAGCTTTTCTCCTTTTTTTTAAATGAAAAAGAGTGGGGAGGACCTAAACTCAAAAAAATCTTCCCTCCCTCTACGGAAGTTAGGTAGTGGAGTCATATTCAACTGGTAAATACACTCTGCATTCCAGTTCTCCTTTCTTCTTCTTCTTCTTCGTCCTGCGAGTTGATTTGCAATAGATGAGATGGACTCAAATCAGGGGGAGGTCTGTCGTCCACGTGTAGCGCTGGTATACGACGAGAGGATGTGCCAGCACTGGGACCCCGACGACGACGATCACCCAGAAACTCCGGAGCGCATCAGAGCCATCTGGAATTTGCTCGATTCTCGAGGAATCCCTCAAAGGTTAGATGATGATGATGCTGCTGCTGCTGCTCTCTCTCTCTCTCAACTGCTTCTTTCTTTCTTCTTCTTTTCCTTTTTTCCTCTTTCTCCCGTAATTTTTTCTTACCTACCTAGTACGTACCCAGGTCTCGTCTGGATATGGAGAGAAAGTCCCCTCTTATTTCTTTTCTCCTTATCCAAACAGGCCCTTGAAAGATTTCAATCGCTGTGCTCTGCAAGCAGCAGCAAGAATTCAAAAAGCCCTAAATTCTGCTCTCTCTCTCTCTCTCTCTCTCGTGTGTGCAGGTGTTTTTTATTTTTTACCTGGGCTTTTTAATTTTTTTGGGCTAAGTTGGACTGCTATCTATTCAGGATGGAGGAGTGATACTAAGATGCTAACAGCACTAAATTGTTTTGGTTAAATTTTCATGAATACTGATTTTCCATGAAAGTGTATTGTCACTACTCACTAGAGTCAAATCACATCTGGGCTTGTGGGGACTGGGCCCTACCTCTTTAAGATCCAAACCGTTCAAAGCGTGCGATCAATCCTTTTTACCACTGGATGAGACCCGTGATAAATCCAACCTCCCCACACCCTTCGATGGATTGAGTTTACGGGTCTCACTTGCCTTGAAAAAAAGGAGGGTCCGCATAGATGCCTTCGGAACATTTTTGAAATATATATATATATATATATAGAGGAATGTTCATATACATCTTTCCTTCACCCAAGGGTTGGGGACACTTTTCTTTTTGCACATGAAGACAAGGAAGTGTACCTCACCTTATATACTTGAAAAGTATATTTTGTACTTGAAATGTCCAAAAAGGGGAGTGTCCCTCACCCTATGGTGAGGGAAAGATGCATGTGAACATATGGGAGATGCTATTGTGAGAGTTACTATGACGGTGGTACAGAAGGCCTCACATCTATATCCAATGCTAACCTCCTAAATGTGAGGGCCCTACCTACCTCTTACTCTCATAGTATCTTGAGAGTAGCCCTCACAAGAGCAACTCATGGTACTATGAGAGTAACTCTCATACGTACTACCCCACCTAAATTTGACACTCATCTAACTTATGGATTGAAATCACAAAATAGTGATACCTCTAAAACCATTAAACTTTGAGCGATACATCAAGGGGTTAGGTTAATCTAATGGAGTTGAAAATTTTCACATAAACAAAATTCAACTAGATCATTCTAGCCTACGACATCCCATGGCTGTCATACACCATAGTGGGTCCAATTGGGAGGGGCGTTTTTTGAAAAAAAAATAAAAATAAAAACTACCCGGGAGTTTTCTACTGCTCCCCATATATATAATATGGCTGGTTGTGAGGTGTGCCCGAAGCGCATCTTGCGTGCTAGGGGTGGGACCACCCACCTGATGGTCCATTCGAATGGACTTCCTTCAAATGGATTGGACCATTGGATCGACTGCACACCTATCCGAATGGACTGTATACCATTAAACTTGTGGGGCTCAGATGGAGATGATAGGGTTCAGGGGTATGGCTGGTTTTTTGCAAAGATGTGGGGCCTAGGGAGATCTTTCAATACCCCCAAGTCTTGGTTCCAGGTGGGGACCCATCTGGGCCCCACGTTGAGGTGCGCACATTGATCGAGTGCGCGAGGCAGTACTATATATAAGGCACTCTACAAAATTCCCTGGGTGTTATTTACAAAACTTCCCCTTTTTAAATCTGGAGGTTTTGAGAATTTCTATATATATATATCATGTTTTGGGCCAGCCTGGAGATGAGATCGGGGGATTCAAAGATCTGGGTGGGCACAACTACTACTGTATGGTGATGAGAGGCTCACACGACCATCCTAACCCCTTGGTCAATGGCCCACAAATATTCATCGTAAAAAATCCATGCACAGTTGATCCAAAACGGTCCAATCAGATTGGTATAAAAAATGGGGATCAATCTAAAAAAAAGGGATCCGTGCAACTTGCGTGTGTGGTCCATTCAGATGGGTGATCACATCGGCCCCACTATGGGGAGCGCATGGAATTCTTCATGTGCACCATGTGCATTGGATAATTTATATGGGTGAATGATCCTGTACATCCACCTACCGGGGCCCACCTTATGATCCATTTGAATGGACTACACACACATGCCTCGGGATAGCCATGGATCCCATGGGTTCGCACTTATCCGAATGGATTGGACCGTTGGATTGAAAGTTAATTTTTTTTTTTTAATATCTAAAGCAGTTAAACTTGTAAGCAACGGTAGAAGGGTTTAGGTGCATCATATTGACTTCAAAATTTATATATGGAGCGGTCCCACTTGGATCCTTAGATTTCCCCTATCCCATGATTTTTAGGGTCCCAAGTGGGCCCGAATCCCGACAACCGGCATGTTCCATAGGGATGTACAAGAATAGGGCTATATATATATATATATAGAGAGAGAGAGAGAGAGAGAGAGAGAGATTCTCAAAAACTCCCCTATCTCAAAAGGGGAGTTTCTGCCCCTATCTAATAGCCAATGATTTGTTATTATTTTAAGAGATCCACCTTTGTTGGAGAATGTTTAGGAGAGAGAATTGGATATGTGTATCATTGATGACACGTGTCACACTCTCTCCCTCTCACAAAACGCCCGGGGAGTTTTGTAGCATAACTCTGAAATATATATATATATATATATGAAAGACAAAGATAGAGAGAGTAATGCTCCTGTACAAGCTTTTTTTTACAGTCATACAGTACAGCCACCTCGTGGGGCACACTTGGGACCCCACAAATCATGGGGGGGGGGATCAAAAGATCTAGGTGGGGCCAACCTATATCAAATTTGAACTCAATCTAATACCTCTAACCCATTCATCCGTGGTCCACAAGTTTAATGGCTTTATATATAACAATAAAATTGACCCTTTATCCAACAGTTGTTACGGTTCACTCCATTCAGATCTATCAAAACCCGGTGGGACTTGTGTGAGTAGGGGTGTAGGTTTGGATGGTTTGCCTGGCTGCACTAGCAGGTGGCCCCATGAGGTGGCTTGTATCGTAAGAGTAGGACGGTAACGGAAGCTTGTACAGGAGCATCACTCATATATATATATTAATATATATATATATATATGAGAATTTTACCTGAAAAAGCACCTTAGAGGTCTACTAACCAAAGGAGGTACCCATAATTTTGATGCAATAGAACCGGTATTCTCGCCAGAATATTCATTTATTTTGCCTTTTTTCAACAAGCGACGACGTCGTTGCTTAATATTGAGAGTTAGTGTTGACGTCGTCGCTAATTCGTCAAATTTGCCTCTTTTCCGACCTTTATCATCTGCGATTGCTGGTTTTCTGTACCAAAATAAACCAGAACAAAACTCTCCCCCAATATTGAATATTCCTTGTGGAGGTTGTTGATCTTAATTAACAAGGTAGGCATAGTACAGTTTGACATTCTTTCATGCGTTATCTACCATAGAGCCCGAGTTTCATATTTACTTTTCGAGAAAAGTTCATTAGGGTTTTGATATATAGTTTATTCATTTCATTATCTTTGTTGTATGATTATTTTTGGGTGGCTAAATCATCAAGGTAAGGACCTTTTGAGGAAGGAGGAAAGGAAACCGCTAGAGAAATGGGGAAAACGATATGAGGAAGAAGGGGAAAATGGGGGAAATGGGGTTTCGGGCTATTTGTATGGGTTTGAATGCGATGACGTCGTCACACGTTTAAATCTTTAATAAAAAAAACGGAAGTGGTCACAGGGAACCACTTCCTTGCCATATTGACTAGTGGCGTGTTTTTCGGTTTGTGGCATCTAGGGTAATTTTTTTGGTAGTTTTCTCTCTCTCTCTCTCTCTCTCTTTATATATATAATGCTCTTGCGAGAGTTACTTTTACGGTACTATGAGAGTAAGGGGTGGGGGCCCTCGCATTTAGGCTGTTGGCATTGGATATGGATGTGAGGGCTCCCACCCCTTACTCTCATAGTACCGTGAGAGTAACTCTCATAGGAGCATCTCCCGTAAGGAGAGATATTCATATGGAAATAGCTATCCATACACACACACATATATATATATTCATATGAATCCATCCCGCACCATATTATGGTGAGGGACAACATGATGGGGCCCACCTGGGGTCCTACTGATCACGGGACTAGGGGGATGGAAAGAGTCATTTGGATGGGCCCAAATATCAAGTTTGGGGTCAATCACATGCCCCCAGTATTCCAGTAGTGTCTATCCAGTATCCCAGTGCGCATGTTGTTCATTGGAGTGGGGCCCACTCGGATGTCCATCCGAGTGGATAGTACACACGCTCCCCAGGTTTTCATAGATCCGAATGGATTGAACCGTTGAATTAACTGCACATCCATCTGAATGAACTTTGCACTGGTTAAACTTGTGGGCCGTGGATGAAGATGATAGGATGATCAGATGGGACCCAAACTTGGTAGATAGATAGGTCCCACCCAGATCTTGAAATACCCCTCGGTCCCAGCCCCAAGTGGGCGCCATAGCTTGGTGCTTACAGAGCCTCATGTGCGATGCGCACATTGGATAAGCGTTCTCCCTTTTATATATATATATATATATATATGAGGAGTGCTAGAAAACTCCCAAGGGAGTTTTTTTTTAATTACAAAATCGCCCCTCCCAGTTGGGCCCACTATGGTATATGACAACTATTGAATGCCGTTGGATGGAATAATCTAGATGAGATCTACGTATATAAAAATTTTCAACTTAATTAGATTATCCTAACCCCTGAATCCATGGCCTTAAAGTTTAATGGTTTTAGACGCATCACTTTGTTGTGATTTCAATCCAATGGTGAGTAAAAGTTGGATGAGTGTCAAAATTTGGGCTTTATACCAATTCGCAACGGATTTTGGGGGGGGGGGGTGGTTATGTGTGAAATGATATTGGCTCAAGGTAGGCTCCATGCTCTAAAAAAAAAGGGAGCAAAGAGGGGAGTTTTTAAGAATTCCTCTCTCTCTCTCTATATATATATAAATATATATACGGTAATATTCAGGTGAGAACTAGTTCTCACATATTATATGAGAACTTTTTTGTGGGGCCCAATTGTGGGGCCTATTTGGGGATGGGACCCGGGGGGATGGAAAGATCTATGTGAGACCACCTCAAGCATCAAGTTTGACCCCAAACCTATGCCCCTAAACCCTTGATCTGTGGCCCATAAGTTTAATGGCTTCATATTCAAAAAAATATTCAACCCTCGATCCAACGGTTCAGTCCATTCGGATGTGTTCAAATCCTTGGGATTAGTGACTATCGGGGGTGTTTCCTATTGGTTGCTAGGTTTGGATGGGTTGCTAGTTGGGCCCCGTAAAAAATTTCTCATATAATAGGTGAGAACCAGTTCTCACTTGAATATTTCCCATTTTATATATATATATATATATAAAATAGTATAGCCACTGTTCTCCTAAGAGGCAACCGTGAGAGACAACTTTTTGGGGCCCACATAGGACCTTTCATGATCAATCCAACCCTTCACACCCACTAACTCCCTGTGAATTGCCTCTAGCCCAAATTCGACACTCATCTGACTGTTGCTCATCATTAGATTGACATGCAAAAAAAAAAAAGGGTAAAAAATGATGCCTTCTAAAACCAAATATGTAAAGATTAACACAAAAGCAAGAACATGGCTTCAAATAGCTTTGAATGACGACAATGAATCTTTGGAAAAGAAAGTGATAAAATTTGCCCTTTTCTATTTATACCTGCTCATTTTAATTTGAATTTTTTTAATTTTACAGTCAGTTTTATGTAATTAAAATAAATAGATAGAAACATTGTTTTCCTTCTATCCAGATGCGTGGTCTTGAATGCCAAAGCGGCAGAGGACAAGTTCATAAGATCTGTTCATACACAGAAGCATATTAATTTGATACGGAATATCAGCTCTAGAGGCTATGATTCGCGAAGGAATAGGCTTGCATTGAGCTTTAATTCTATATATTTCAATCAAGGCTCATCTGAAGCTGCTTATCTTGCTGCTGGGTCTGTGATAGAGGTAACCATGCAGCTTGATCTGTTATGAATAATAAAGGGTTCAAACTGAAGCTTTTAGAAACTTCATGTCTGGTTTATGGTTTCAGGCTCTCCTGGCACCTATTTTGTTGCAGGTGAAAACAGAGCGAGGAACTGCCTTTTTGCTTTTTCCTCTTGTTTGGTTCTGCTGGTTTCAGTGGAACCAGAACACCAGTCCTTCTGCATTTGACACTTTAAATAGGAATTTCTAATTTAAACCATTTCAGAAAACAAGTTTTTTCCCCTGAATGGACTGGTTCATTCCTGTTGCCCGAATTTGTCATGTTTATTATTATCCTTAGGATCTGTGTGGACTTGCAACTCGACAATATTGGCGTTTGTAAGTACAAATGTTACCAGTTTGATTTAAGCTCCTATGCTAATCATCCACAAAGTAAAACAGAATTGCAACTCACCCATCGTACGTGTGTGCTGATCTTGAGGGCCAAATCATGAGACCAATTGTTTATTGATTATATGTAGCTGGTAAATGATGCTGCGTAGACTATCATAACCATCCAATTGACATCTACCAAATGGAAGCTAAAAGGGAAACAATGTTATCAGTGCAAATTCAATGTAAAAACTACCCCATTTTGGATATCAAATAAGTGTGATATTGTGTGGGACTCCAATAATGATGTGTCCCATGATTTGAACAGTCTCGTTTGGCATGCAAATATGGCATGTCCAGAGGTATCGTTTATGTAACTGATTAAGCATGTCAATAAATTGTTGATAGATGATGAACTAGATTGCCCCTGCCTTTTGTCAGCTTATAGAACTTAGTGCTTGTGGGGCTCTCCTAAATCCTAATCACTTTTATGTCACCTGATATTTGTTATGAGCAATGATGCCTGGATACGGTATGGATACCATAGGGACACACCATAGACATGGTAGGGATACGGATTTTGCACATAAAAAGTGAAGTATCAGATATGATATGACATGATACGTTGCCCATTTTGAAGTTTCCATGCATCATAAGTTATGAGTTATGAACATTGTGCTTTATGGTACTTCAAAGCATAGTTGTCAATTCCGTTTCGTTCCGGCTAGAATTGGCTGGAACGTTTCGGAATTGATCTAGGGCGTAACAGATTGCCCCCCTAAAATTTCCTGGGCCCAATTCTGGTCCCAATGCAGGCTCAATTCCGCCCCATTCTGGCCCATGTTTTGTACTTCCATTCGTATGTAGTAAAAACTAGAAAATGGCCAATTGTAAAGAATAGTTTAATTTAAGTGATGTAAGTATGCAGTTTTATTATTATTTTAGTGTTCAACTATTATTTCAATTTTAAGTATTATATATATATATAATATTCATTTTTCAATCGTGTCTTTCCTGAAACAGAATACTGAAATTGATTGGAATGCTGAAACGTTCCAGTTGAGGGTCAAACTGGAACGGGGACCAGAACGTAATTAACAACTATGCTTTAAAGTAATGCTAGTAATCAAACTAAAAAGTGTTCATTAGTAATAGATTGTGATTATGGGGCCTCCCCCAGCTGTGGGAAATTTTCTGTTAGTTTATGCTTTAGTCCTTTTTATCAGCATTCAAATATTTCATCCATGCAGTTCTTCGTATGTTTTGTCCTTTTCTTCAACAAAGAAGTTGCCTAAATAATTTAAGAAAAAAATGGAAAAGAGGGAAGAAAGTGCAGTACTATTTCCCTATGGGGCATTATTTTGTTGCAGGAAGATGCAATTTTGAAGTGCACTCTATGCTATGTCAGTATATATGTTACAAAGAATGTTACAAAAAAAACCAAGAAACTTGCTTGATGAGCCCCAGCTGTAGTTGACTTGAAATTCAGTTTAGTGCTTAACCATTTTTTCTTTACCTCACTCAAATAAGTTGCTGAAAATTGATACCTGAAAAGCTTAGTTCTGGGAATTATGCTATATCAACCTGATTGAGTTTAGTTGAGTTGTGAATGCTTGATTGAGTCGAGCAAAAGCTTGTTGAGGCTTTGGAGTTATCAATTATTTTACGTATTAAAATCATTTAACATCACTTAGTGAATTTACATGATGCTATACTTCTGGAAAAGTTATTTAAGCACACTCGCTAGAGATATATGAATTATGTTTAAGCACATTAGGAAATATGTTGAAGCACAATATTTTCTTTGAATGCCTGATACCAAGCATGTTCAAGTAGGTTACTGAAAGGGTTGCAAAGGGAGAATTCAGTTCTGCTGTCGCCATTGTTAGGCCTCCAGGTCATCATGCAGAGCCCGACAAACCAATGGGCTTTTGTCTTTTCAACAATGTGGCCATTGCTGCAAATTATCTCCTGAATGAGAGAGTAAATATCCTACTCTTATTTAGGACTTAGAAAACTCATTTCTTTTAGTTAAACTGTATTTTATTGCATTAACATTTAATTGTTGTTCTTACAAAAAAACTGCTGTTATCTCATTGCAGCCTGAATTGGGCATAAGGAAAGTTTTGATTGTTGATTGGGATGTCCATCATGGAAATGGTACACAGAAGATGTTCTGGAAGGACCCTCGGGTGTTGTTCTTCTCTGTACATAGGTAGTTGATTTTTTCCCCTGTTTAAGCCAAAGCCTCAATGTTCTTCTCTGTTAAGAGTTGGAGTTATCTGTGATTTTGGAAAATATGGATTGTGTTGTAAATATAGGAAAAGTAAGGGTTCTTTTATAACTCTAAATTTTTTTAATAAAGTATATATAGGTGTGGTCGCCCAGCACTAGGCAGTACAACTGTATGAGACATTTCTCTCAATTCAGCTTTCATTTCTTTACTTTGTTATCTTTCTTCTCCGGATTTTTCAACCTTTAGGGCACGTATGGTAACGAGAGAGGAATCCTCTATTTTGAGGAATCTTTGATTCCGCGGATTTAGACTTTCTTATTTGAGGATTTACAAGGAAGGGAGATGATTCATTGCATTCCACGTTTGGGGAGCACAGAGGAATCAACGATGATTCCTTCTGACCCAAGTTTAGTAACGAGAGAGAAATCCTCAGCAAAAAGAAAAAAAAAGAAACTTATCCAATTATCTCCATCTCAAATTCATTCAACATAATTCAAAAAATATTGCATATCCTCTAATACATCATAAAAAACCATTTTGTACACATGTAATAACTTAAGAAAATTTTGACAGAGTCTCCCCTTAACAGAGGGCTTTTTTCTTTCGAGTTGTTTAGGTACCGGTTGAATCAAACATTATATAATCACTTCATATAAAAAATCATTTCTTCCACAATCTTGAATATCCTAAAACATCCTGGATTAACTGCAACGGAACTGCCTAATTGATTCTCTTTCAAATGAGGACAGAACACTCACACATGTTATTACTTCCTTATCACTCAGCCTATAATCAACATAGCAAATGCTTGACTCATCCATTTCAACTTTCCTACTACCAACTTGCTTATTACAAATGCCTCTTACAACAATAGGAAGTTTATTACTAGAATTCTATATGACAGAACTTCATATACTTTCCAAATAGTGGCTTAATTACATAATGAAATAAACTACCAGAAAAACATTTCATCACAGTTGCTACATCCCATTACAGACGTCACAACAACATAAGATTCATCCCGCTTCATCACATCCCAATTAATTGTCTCATTCCATTCGTATTTTTAAAAATGAAATCTGGATATTCAAATCCTTTGGACTTCTCATTCTAAACCAAACATTAACCTACTACCTGTACTTAGCCATTTCACATTATTTGAAATATAGTAATTCAAAACATAACACCCAGTACATTCAATCATTCCAAACATCACAATAAAACATTTAAAAATATTCATGATTTGTATATTTTTCAACGTTCTTAATCTCTCCAATTGTATTTCAAACAAATTAAAATTACAACATCCAATAATAAATCAATTACAAAGTTTCCAAATTCTATAAGTTTATGTCAAACAAATCAATCCTACATCGAACAGTAAAATTACAATCCAATTGTATTTCCTTAACAACATCCCAACACAACTTCCCTTCAGGTATATTTAGACTGGCCTACTATAAATGGCCATGACAAACATCAGCTCCATCTTCTTCCTCTCAATCTCCTCCTTCACCCTAAAGGAGACGAGCTGAGTTCACATCTCATCTTCATTTAGCTTCTACTGGACTCTTCCTCTCCATTTTGCCAATCACCACAGCTGCTATATGACTGCTTTTCAATATTATTACAGAGTATCCAAGCGAATCTGGCAACTTTTCAATTACGATTCTTTGAAGATTCCTCAATTTGATCTGAGGCGACTGCCCCGAATGATGATAATGTGGGTCCGCCCTTGCATACAAAGATCCTCTTATCTTCACCATCTTCCAACTTGATTAGGTAATGATCCGCTCATCTTCATCTTGCTTCCCACTTCATTCAACAGAATGTGCAAATTACTACTGGCATCTCCAAAGAGGTGCTATCCACGGCATGAGATAAAAGCATTGAACTTAAGACATCCAAGACACATTGAACTTAAGCCATGCAAGACTAGCTAGTAGTTATTACATGAACATATTGCCCTTCAAAATATATATAATACTCAGACATGTATAGAAACTGTATTCCTGAAGTCTAACCTCAACAAGCTATCGCAAACTTAAAATAACAAAAAGGAGATCATGATAGGCACAAATACAAACACAAATATTAAATACGGGGGGTCTTCTTATGTATCCATCCCTCACCATTTGGTGAGGGACACTTCCATAAATGGGGGGTTTCAAGTACAAAAGTCAACACTCCATGTACTTGAAAAGTGACTTTTGTACTTGAAACCCCCATTTATGGAAGTGTCCCTCACCAAAATGGTGAGGGATGGATGCATAAGAAGACCCCCCATTAAATACAGATGACTGCTGTGCTTGATAGCACATTTGCTCAACACACAATAAAAATTACGAAATGGCAAAACAAGCATCAATTGATTGCAACATAAGCTATATATGACTGGGTTCAACAGCCCATGGCAGTAAAATTTTCTCTCCCTATTGCAACATTCAGATTGTGGGTTTTACCACTAAAAGGATACAAATTAATTAAAAATGTAATAAGTGTTCTCATTTTTGTTATTACCAAAGAACAACAAGAATCTGATGCAAACATTCAGCATGTAAAATAATTTGGATGTTAGATAAGCCAAAAAGAAAAGGAAAAAAATTGGATGTCAGATCCCAAATGAGTATTCAGGAATCTTAGCAATTGGAAATGAAAAAAAAAAAACAAAAGATGGCCACCCAATAAGCATAATACTATTTCATGATTTGGTAATAAGCTGTTAGATTGGTAACATTAACATGATAACAGGGCTCTTACCCCCCCAAAAAAATAAAATAAAATGATTACAGGGCATGTTTGGCAACGGGCATGTGATTAGGGCTGAGTCTGGTGAGAGAGAGAGGACCTGGGTTTGGGCAACATAGAGATTAGGGTTGGGTGGAAATTGGTGACATGGAAATTAGGTTCGGTTTGGGCGAAAATGGAACTAAGTTTGGGGGAGGAAGGGAGAGAGAGAGAAGGGTAGGTTGGGTGAGAGAAATGGGGCTGGGTTTCATGTTAGGGCTGGTGTTGAAAAGAAAGCGCTCTATTATTGGAAACCAGGTTTGGGTTTAGGCAAGAGAAAGGAGAGAGACATCATTGAGATAGAGAGAACTTTCAGAGTGCTATGGCACGATGCTAAGATGAGCTCACAGAGAAATCGACGACCTGCTAGGAGATAGGGCATGTCGTGAAGAAGGGGAGAGAGATGAAGTCTGAGAGAGCAGTCGATAGCTGTTCATCGCTGAAGAAACACGATTTTTTACCGCCTCCCTTTTAAGAGAGGATTCATTCGGTCCGATGGGGGGAGGTCGGACCACCCAAATCCACGAGATCAATTATTAAACGAATTCATAACAAAATTTTCCAAACGTGGGTTTTCCTCTCAATCGAGGATAATGGAAGAGGAATCCTGCCTATGGATGGTTACCAAACGTGCCCTTAGGGAGAAAAACCCTAGGAATCATCATAGCAAAAGCGTAGCATGGTATCGGAGCCTCTTAATCTCTATAGAAGACTTGTTTGAGAGGATATAGGAAGTACTGATTTTTGAGGTTTACCATAGTAGCGGCATTGTAGTGATACAGTAGCAGTTACTTTACCAGTTGAAAAGGTTTATTGGAGCAGATTGGAGAAAGAATGAAGATTTGAGAGTTTCTAGCCTTAGCTGAAAAATCTCCGTGTGAGGCTCTTCGTCCTTGAAAACCCCTTTGGTCCCTGCTTATGGATCTCATCAATTTCTCCTACTATTTCTATATAGCCATCGAGACGGACATGATTCTTTTTTTGCTTCTTTTTGTTCTCGTTTTTCTTCGTCCATGGATTCTCTCCATTTGAGAAATTTACTGTTTGCGAAAGGTTAAAATGTCTGAATGACATGTAAGTACATGCAGAGTTGCTTTATCATTTTTGTAGTACTTTTATTCAAGTTTTGGCTACGGTGTGAGAAAAACAGTCATCTTCTTGATTTGGGTGTGTTTTGACATCCAAATTGTTCAATCTGGTTGCTTGGATTAGTCATTGTCCAGATCAGTTGGTGTGTTGCAGTTTGGAACAGTTGTTTAGAATGCCAGCATTTTCTTTCAAAAGTTGTTGAAGGGATGCCTTGGGTGTTATAAGTGTTTTGAGAGACTGTTTCTCTTATTTCATGAGGAGGCTGTTTCTGCCCTTAGAGAATTAAATCATTTGAAACAAAAGTTGGTGCTTGATTCTAGGGTTTTTCGTGGCATCTAAGATGGGGAGGAGGCTTTATCGGAACCTTAGAATTAAGGAATGTAAACACAAATGTCTAAATAATTGTGGATCTCTTTAATGAGATTTTGACACTTCTTAATAATTGTGGCCTGGTAATTTACAGGTCGCTGGTAGACCCAGTCCTGACTCAATGGCTTGAAAATTGAAATTCACACTCAGGTACTGCCGGCAACAACCATAAATGGGCCTGAGCTGGGGGCTTAGTTAGCCCTTGATTTAAAATCCGTCATAGCTCAAGCTTGAGTCCTGACTGTTTTTAACTATTGGGCTGTTGATCAAAGCACAGGCAAAGCCAAGCAGATCAACATGCAGCTGAAGCTGGATCTTTTCGATTTTGTGCTAGCCTTGCTCATTGACAACTCTAAGCACAGTAAGATGTCTCGAGCTGTTGCTCAGATGGTTAGGGGCATAGCATATTGTGCATGGGTGCGTGAATTTGAGTCTCTTGTAAAAAAAGAAGCTCTAGGCACAGTAAGACAGGGTTCTTCAACCAACTCTTATGGTCTTGTGAAGCTAAGCATCTAATTTATTGCGAACTAGGGTATTCATGAAGTTTTTTTTATAGAAGATCAAGATTGATGTTGCAATTTATTGCTCTCTTAGACTTCAGTACATTTATGTGAAGTTTTAATGTTTTGTATCTCCATAGTTACCATTTTTTACTGCGATTAATCTCTTCCTGTTTTTACAGATTTGATTCTGGAACTTTCTATCCATCTGGGGATGATGGCTCTCTCAGCATGATTGGAGAAGGATTAGGTGCAGGATATAATATAAATGTTCCATGGGAACATGGTCAATGTGGTGATGCAGACTACCTTGCTGTCTGGGACCATGTACTGATTCCTGTAGCCAGGGCTTATAATCCAGATATGATTCTTATTTCTGGTGGATTTGATGCAGGTTGGTTCATGTGAAATTGTGAATGTAAATCAATACACCTATCCATTTTGTATTTACCTTTTGTTAATGGTTATGGAACTTAATTCAAAGCGGCACATCAGTAGAAGAGATATATGCTAGATGGATACAAAAAGGCACCCAGAAACAAAGAAAAAACCACCCACTTTTCCAATTTAAGATAAATCAGATTGACAAGCTACTATGAGTTACACCCTCTTCTGCCAAGATATCTGCCTCTGACTTTGCACTTTTTCTGACGTGTCTTCCAGAGTCAAAGGGCACTGCAAGCACCTTAGGCGCACCTACTACCCTTTTGTATTTACTTAAGAACCTGAATCTCAAAGTTTGGAGCTGAGGGTATACATGAAAATGCTAACTCTTTTCTTGCATCAAATCTCACAGTATTGATGTATTTACTTTTCGTTCTCTTCCAAGTTGGACTAGAAAGATACGTTATTATTTGATTTGCTGCATAATTGCTTTTGAAATGCACATGGTGAGGTATTTCTTGAACTGAATGGTTAATCTCTTTTCCCCTTTTCTTTTATTTTGGGTTTTAGCTATAAACCCCCCCTTGACTGACAGTCATGGAGAGGAAAAGCAACTTAAACCATTTCACCTCTTCACCTTTGTTATTTTTTACTGTTTTATCCCTTTTTCACCGACTTCCATTTCCACCACCTCTCCCTTCTCCATGCTCCATGTCTCACCAACGCAACCCCTTCTCTTCCTTATCAACTTTGCCTTCATTGTCTACTGTCCACGTCCCACCTCCATCATCACCTACTTCTAAACTGACATAGGGGCTGTGAAAGAGAGGGCTCCATGTCACTCCTCTCCCTTTCTTTCTTTCCTACCTTTTGGTTTTTGTTTTTCCAGCTTCCTTTTAAGTGGAAAAGCAAATGACCACATCACCCTCCCAAGTTGACATAATCACATGGATAGGTAAAAGCAACTCATAATTCCTGCTCTTTATTCTCTCTATATACACATATATAGAGAAATTACAATAAACACACATAAAAGTACAGAGGTTGTTGATTCTAGGATTTACAGGGATTATTTTTTTTTTGCATTTGACTTTCGAGTACTAGAGAATAATGGGTGGATGGAAAATCCAAAGAAAATGAGATTAGCGGTTTGCCTTTTTAACTTTTAAAGAGGTAAAACTGTCAAAAAAGACAAAATTAGGGATGGGAAACCACAAAGGTTGCTTTTCCTCTCCTTGATGGTCAGTCAAGGGGGATTGTAGTAAAAACCCAAAATATAGGGGCCTTTTTTGTAGAAAAAAATAAAAAGAAATGAAATTATACATAAACAAATAACAATCCCTTACGGAAATAGGCTGGTACAGAAAGGATAGCACATCAACACCAAAATTAGAGATAAAGAATTATAAATCACTAGCCAAGGTATCGGTAGGGTTGCAAACGGATTACCCGGAAGTTCTGACCCGCAAAAACCAAGTCTGGAACCTATTTTAGGTTCCGATTCATAAACGGGTCAGGGTTCAGAACCCAATCTAGGTTCTGATTGATAACCTGGGACCCGACATATGAGTCATGATATTGCAAACTATACTTCAAAATTAACTATTTTTTTGACATTTTTTATGTATAATATTGGAGTTAGTAGACTTGATGCATTATTACAGGTTGAATGATATGCTTATTTTAAGAAGAATTAAAAAATGAAATTAGGTTGACTACGTAGGAGATATCAGGGCGAGTGTTCGTGAGGTAGATCAAGCTACCTACCAATTGGCGATTCACGGTAGGATCGGAAAGAAGGTCACCATCCTCTTGAATGAGTTTGGCATTCAGTTCGATGGGGGTATCCACTGGAGCGGAAGCAATAAGGCCAACCAAATCAATGAGATCAATAGTGTATTTGTGCTAATTTAGAACTATACCTTTAGTCGATTGATGAACTTCAAGACCAAGGACATAGTTTAAAGGGCCAAGATCCTTCATATGAAATGTCTCATTAAGAGAAGCTTGGAGCTCTTGAATCATTGTTGCATTAGGACCAGTAATGATTGTCATCAACATAGACAAGAAGCACCATAATCCTGGACGGAGCATGGTGTAAAAACATGGATGGATCATACTAGCTTGGATGAAAATCCGAGCGGAGAAGAGCATCTTGAAACTTCTCAAACCATGCGCGAGGAGCTTGTTTCAAGCCATAGAGTGATCTACGGAGTTTTGCAACCATACCCTTCCCTGATGAGAACCCCTGAGGAAGACGCATGTAAACATCCTTTTTGAAGATCACCATGTAGAAATGCATTTTTTTACATCCATTTGATAAAGAGGCCAAGACTGGGATGCAGCAACGGCAAGAATGGTGCGAACCATGGTCATCTTGGTGACGGGAGCAAAAGTTTCTTCATAATCAATGCCATATTCCTGCTGATTTTCAGGGGCGGCAAGACGCACCTTATATCGATCTAATGTGCCATCTGATTTTAACTTGAGAGAAAAAATCCACTTACAGCCAATAGGTTTGACACCCATAGGAGATAGGACAACGTCCCACGTATGGTTTTGTCGTAAAGCCTTCAATTCATCTTGCATAGCCTTGTTCCAACATTAGTGTTGCACAGCTTAAGAATATGATTGTGGGATGGAAGATGAAGACAAATTGGCCATTAAGGAAGTATGAGAAAACCCATAGTGGTTTGGTGGAACCAAAATGGGAATGGAGCGACACAATGAAGGAGGTCTAGAGGGACCAAGTATTGGAGGAAGATCAAGAGGGGGATTGCCTGCAGGCACTTCTTTATTCCGTTTGTGATACACAATGTTAGGATTAAATCAAAGAACTGATGTGTCGTCAGAAAAACTAGGTAAGGACTCTAATGAGGAGTGAGGAGGATCAAGGTGTCTTTGAAAAAAAATACTGTTCTTAAAAAAAAAAAAAACAGACATTCCTAGAGGTACGTATACAACGAATTTGAGGATAATAGCAAAGGAACCCTTTTTGGAAGGGTGCATAACCTAAAAAAACACACTTAGCTGATTGTGCAGGTAGTTTGGTTCTTTCAGACGGCAGCAAATGCACAAAGCAAACTGAGCAAAAAACATGAAGATCATCATAGGATGGAGATGTCTTGTAAAGTCAGTAATATGGGCTCTGATTTTCAATAGAGGTTGATGGCATACGATTTATAAGATGAGCTGCAGTAGCCAGTGCCTCAAACCCAAAACGGTTAGGAATCGATGATTCAAGAAGAAGGGAACGAGTGACATTAAGGAGATGTCTATTTTTCCTTTCAGTGACTCCATTCTGTTGTGGAGTATAAGGACAAGTTCTTTGATAAATAATGCCTTTGTTTTGCAAAAACTGTTGAAAATCAAAGGACACATTCCTTGCCCGAATCAAATCGCAAGATTTTAATGCAGGTGGAAAATTGATTCTCAACATAAGCCAAAAAATATGGAAAAACATTGAAAACATCAAATTTGGAATGCAGAAAGTAAACTCATGTGAATCGACTGAAATCATCAATAAAAGGCACAAAATAATTATAGTGAGCGTGAGAAAGAGCTGGAGCAATTCCCCATACATCGCTATGAACTAAATCAAAACACACAGTGATGTGTGAAGTGGAAATAGGAAAAGGAAGAGTTTTGCTCTTTCCCATTTTACAAGTAGCACAATCAAAAGGCACATGAGAAGATAATCCACTAGATTTATTTAATAAATCAAAATTTATCATAAGGGACAAAGCTTTGGAATTAGGGTGTCCAAGTCTATTATGCCACAATTGGCAGTTTTCTCTAATAAAAAAACAAAACATGTCATTGTCAAAATTATTCCTAGAAATTGTAGAAAAATCCAGTGGAAACAAGCGTCGTCCACACTTAGGCCCCCTTGCGATCTCCTTCCCGGACATCTGGTCCTGCACAACACAACCAGAAGAAAAAAAAGAGATGTTGCAATTATTTTCAACAAGTTGCCCGACTAACAATAGGTTTGAAGTTAAATTGGGACAAAGGTAAACATTTTTCAATGGGATGGGACCAGTGATATCTCCGAGAGTAGTAATAGGAACATTGCCTCTGTTAGCAGTTTGTATTTGAAGATGGCCATTGTATCGTGTCACATTGGAGAGTGGGTACGGGAATACATCATATGATTAGACCCCCCGGAATCAAGGAACCAATTAGAAGATGGAGGTGTTGTACCTGAGAGACCAAAAGCAAAAAGGGCAATGACAATCATTTGTTGGACCAATTCAGGAGTGAGAGAGGATGAGGGCCCAGGTTGCGAGGGTGCAGATGTAGTAGCAGGCATAACCGAAGAAGCAATATACGCATACGGAGTCTAATACTGTGGAGTCTGAGACTGTGGTGACGGACGTTGTGGGCGACGGCGACATTCAGAGATATGTCCCGACTTTTTACAGTAACTGCAGACTTTCTGTTTGCATTGAGTTGCAATGTGCCCGAATTTTTGACAACTATAACACTGCGTTTTGCTTATGTCTCGAGGTGGAGGCCGAGGAGTCATATTAGCGAAGAACACGGCTGAATAGGTCTCAGTTTTTTATTGAGCTATATGAGCCGAGGTCTCAATGCGCTGTTGTTCGCATAGGAGTTCATTTAAGCAGACATCCAAGGAAGGTAATGGCGTTTGATTCATTAGTGCAGATTGGACAGTTTCATATTCAGTGCGCAGTTTCATAAAAAACTGATCCCTTTGACCAGAAGCATGAAGATCTTGAATTACTGTCAAAACATTGTCAGCCAAATTTGCATATTTAATACTATCGTATTCAGACTATAGTGTACGGAATCCCGAATAGTAGTCTTGTATGGACAAGGTTCCTTGTACATATTTAGCAATCGCACATTCAAGATGAAATTGTCGCGCAGAGTTATCTTGATGGTACACTTTCTTCAAATACCCCCACATGTCTTTAGAGGTTAGGTAAGGTTTGAGATTCATTATCAGATGGGGCTCAACGGATCTTAGAATCCATGATTTTATTTTCGCATCTTTAGTATGCCATGATGATATCTTCTTCTCATCCTCAATGGGTTTAGGCTCAGAGCTAGAAATATATCCTCATAATTCCTTAGCTTCAAGGTATATTTGGAACTGGAAAGACCAGGTAAGGTAATTCTTTCTAGTGAATTAGATTAAAGTAACTTAAGATTTTTCCATCTCAAATTGATGTTGGCCAAAAAACTGATTGAATTAGTGAAAAGACACCAAAAAAATCCAGCAACAGGGAAGAGATGAAGGCTAAAAGTGTATAACAAACTATTCTGTGTGTACTGTGTAGTGGCCAAGATCCGACCAAGCAGTGAAGAGAAAAACCAACACAGAACAGTAACAGGCCCAAAAAAACACCCCTGACGACCTTGAATATGGCTGTAGATCTTCTACATGGGCCCCATTGATGGTTCTGGACAATGATCAGATCACATATCTAAGGAAGCACATTAATCTGGCTTCTACTGGAAAAAGAATGATCCAATTCCATTGAATATCCAAGATTTTGGGCGGTCTAGATGAAAACAATATTAAAATCTGAAAAATCTCGAGAATGAGTAAAAGACCAACCTGGAAGTGCTGAAAAATTCTGGAAAAATCACCAATAATCTTAGAAATTCCAGGCGACCATGTCTGTATAGGTTTCTGAAGGTGTTTTGATGATAAGAGGTAGGCCACCAGGAAGATGAGACTGCTGCGGAGTCTGGACTTCTCAAAACAGCTCCTTAATCTGTCTTTCTTCACAAAAGAGATTGATTTCTCTCTATACTGATTGCCTTAATGCGATGTAAGATCAATAAACAATATTTTCTTGAACGTGGCTGTGATACCATGTCATTCTCACAATTGCAAATCACAGAGAATGGAACGAGAGTTCTGGAAACAGGTTGTATTATTCGAGTGTCTCTCCTTTGGAGATCTCTCCTTATTATATAACTATTACATGCCTTAATCAAGGCTCTAATCTGGGTAAGTATATCAATTACTATTGCTACGAGAGCCAGATTCCTCGTTGCGTCCTGGGTCTCTGTGCTGCCAAAACTTTTGGGAGTGCCATTGGAGCTTATGCTGTTTAAATGGAAGGAAGTAGTAACATCTTAATCTTCTTGTTCTTTTTTTTTTTTTTTTTTTTTTTTTTTTTGGGGGCTTTAGGACTGTTTATGGGTCTTGCCTTTCTTCTTTTGTTTCTTTGGATGGTTTCCTTTGTCCCTCTGTTTTTCTTGCGTTTCAGTATATATCTTTTGTACTGTTTTGCTCTGATTAATACAATTCACCATTCAAAAAAAAAAAAAGTTATGGAAACAATAACTAAAATAGAATATATAGAACTATGTACAACTGTATCATTGACCCAAGCAATCCACGTGATTTATTATGAACTATATCTGGGCTAGATCCCATCATGGATTGTGGGCCTGTTTAACACTATCTTTCCTAGTTTTACTACATATCCATTTCAACTTCTCATCTCTGTTACATTCATTTTTGGGATGATCTTTTCTAATTAGCCAATATTGTGCTCAATAAGTTTGGTTTAACCGATGTCTTGCAAAAATTTTAATTCAATCTTGTTGGTATGCTTCTATCTCAAAGCACACCAGATGCAATTCTCCACTTCAACCATCCAACTCTTATCCTATGTTTGACATCTTTATCAATCACTAAATTATTGAGCCAAGGTGTCGGAAGGACATTCTCTGTATTATCTCTTGACCTTCAATTCTTACAAGAGTTGCATCTCTCTGCATATCCCCACTTAAATTGTAATTTATATCTTTAGTCTTTGTACGACTTATTTTAAAGCCTCCTGTCATCTTTCAAGTTTTGCAATTACGCCATCTCTTGATTTGTCCACCAATATTATATTATCTGTAAAGAATATACACCAAGGTACTTTCTCTTGAATATGGGCATTTTTTTCATCCATAATAATATACATGGTCATTGCTTTGGTGCAATGGTAAAAGTCTCGAGAGCTATGCATGATAACGCAGGTTCGAGACCTGTGAGCAACCACTTTGTGCAAAATTGCCAAAGGTTAGGTCTGTTTCCAGTCTCAACCCTCCTGGGATCCTGCTTCAACGGGACCCGCATTGGGTAGTGACCTTTTTTTAAATCAATGTAAAAGAGATAAGGACTTAAAGCTGACCCCTGATGCAAACCTATGGCACTAGAAACTAACCTGTCTCTCCACGGGTGAAAGTCTCTAGATATTCTGTTGTAGGCTCTTTTATCGATGAAGAATATATAAAGATTTTCCTCTTTTTTCCATTAATTGTCTTAGAAGTTAGCTTCACCTTGGTATGAAACCAAATTGACTTTCAAATTTCTTGGTCTTTTGTCTAAATTTCTTTGTCTTTCTCATATTTTCATAGTGCGACCATAAGTTTAATCCCACGATAAGTTGTGCCACTTTGTATATCTCCTTTGTTCTTGTATGTAGGTACTACAACACTTATTCTTCATTCATCTGGCATTTTCTTTATCCTTAATATCTTATTGAAGCCTAGTTAACCAAATCCATCCAATTTATCTCAAGCATTTCCAAGCCTTTAGTTAGGATTTGACCAAGCCTCCAACCACTCATAATCCTAATCCTTTGATACCATGTTTGGGAAGAATAAAATAGTGGGAGAGGAAAACAATTGCACAAACCCTTTGGTTAGGGACCATCTTTCTTAATGAGATCATCACCATCATCATGATCATCGGCTACATGAATTTTGTTTCTCCATTCCAATCTATCTTAAGGCAAATCCTGGGATAGGTTGCACTTGTTCAGTTCTATCCTTAATACTTCCATCCATGTCCTGCACTTGTTCAGTTATATCCTTAATACTTCCATCCATGTCCTATTCTGCCTTCCTCATTTCCTTGGTGGGCCATCACCTTGCATAGAAAGACTTTTATCGATGGCGACATTGGTAGCCTGTATTGGACATGTTCAAACAATCTAAAAAAAGTCTCTTCTTAATTTATCACCCATTGATGGTTACCCCCTAAATGATCCCAAAATCTCATTTATGATTCTATTTTCCTAGGTTTACCACACATCCATCTCAACATTTTCATCTCTACCAAACTCATTTGTCCATGTGTTGCTTCTTGGTTGGCCAACATTATGCTCTATAGGTCATAGCCAGTTTAATCGTTGTCTCGTAAAATTTTTCCTTCAATGTTTGTTGCTATGCTCTGATCACAAAGCACTCTAGAAGCTAGTAAATTATATCTATAACACAATAAAAAATAACAATCTTAATAATTTTCTATTACTCTTAACAATTGGAGTTTGAAAGCTTGGGGGAGGGGTGTTGGGTTTTAGGTTCGAATCATGTTGCCAATCCAGAAAAATAAATAAATAGATAAAGCTTCTATGCCAAAGCCTTAATATGCAAATATGCAAGTGTATTGGATGACGCAAACGTGTATGCTAGTGTTAGTTTAGATTTGTAATATATTTTTCCATTTTCTTCTGTTTTTTTTTTTTTTTTTTTAACTTCTCATGGGTACTTTTTTGGAGCTAAACATTGAAATGTTTTAGTCCAAAAGCAAACAAAAATGGCCTCTAAAACACAGTAGTCAATTTTTTTTTGGACGCTATTTTGTTTGGCTTCAAACTGAAATGTTTGGCTGATTTGGAATTATGATGATACATTTCATTAGTTATGGTTTAAAAAATAGAAAAAAAAATATTTATATCTTAGAGTTGCTAGCAAGTAATCTCAAAACCAATTGGTTATATGAAACTGCACAAACAACTACTTAACACCCTCCCCCCCCCCCCCCCCCCCCACCCCCCCCCCCCAGTGGGACACCACTCGGATCCGAAGCACATGCCCGCACAAGACTACAACGCGGCATGGTGCCTTTTTGCGCTGTGCACTTGTGCCCACACAAACACACAATGTGGCATGGGGCATTTTTGCCCTACCTGGTTTCGAACTCGAGACCTCTTGCTCTAATACCATCTAAGAGTTGCTTGCCAGTAATCCCAAAACCAATTGGTGATAAGAAACTGCACAAACAACCAGTTAACATTATATACATACATGTAGAAAATATAAGAATAAAATTATGATAACATATAAAGCATATGCATTATATTTTTCTACTAAATTAATTTTGCAATATGTTATTTCTACATGCCAAGTGAATAATTTATAAGCAATGTGTATGTCACAATGTGAAATTAGACATGCATTCTCAAATCTCACCTCATAATAGCATGTAATTATTTTGTACTTTGCATAGAGTTGGGGTTTTTGCATATCATCATCATCATCACCAAAGTCGTGTCCCAACTATGTTGGGGTTGGCTATATGATCCCTATTTCTCCATTCTGATATGTTCTTATGGAATGTTATTTTCTTAGAATTCATGTTTGGGTTTTGCATATTATTTTATAAAAAAATTAAAAAATGCTTCTGACCAAAATGACCAAAATAATGAAATGGACCGAGATCAAAATGAACCAAAATCTAGATCGGGATTTTTTACTTGTGTATTTCGGTTCGGCCAGTGGTATGCAGTCCAAACCGAAATTATCCGGCCACTTTGGTGGACCCAACTGAAATTGATAACTATGCTCTGAAATGAAACTGGTAGCTTAGCTTTCTTATTGTTATTAAAAGATGGATTGTTAATTGATGTGTTAAGTGCTTATTTTATTGCTAGCGATTAATGCCTTTAAAATTTTCTTATTTGCTTCTTTAAACAGCAATTGATGATCCAATAGGGGGTTGTTGTGTTACGCCATATGGATATTCCATTATGATGAAAAAGGTGTGTTCAAACTAACATTTTTGTTTCTTAGTGCTATTGTCTAAGACCATAACATCTTATGCTTTCGCGGTCGTTGACCATTGTATAACTCTTTTTTTGAGATAAAATTACTTTCTTTCAAAATGTGTCCTTTTATCAACACACTTATTGATTCATACAAATGCATGTATGTTTCAATCTGGACCTAAAGTCATACTTCATTTCCATTTGAAGTGATTTCATGGGAGATTTACTTCCAATGGATACTTCTAATTTACTTTATTGTTTTATACTTTTTAGTTAATGGAATTTGCTGGAGGAAGGATTGTGATGGCCCTAGAAGGAGGATACGACCTTAATTCTTTAGCAAATTCAGTTCTTGCATGTGTGGAAGCATTACTAGAAGACAAATCTGTTGTTGGATCTTCGGAGGCCTATCCATTTGAGGCCACGTGGCATGTGATACGAGCAGTAATGTGCCTTTTGCTATTTCTTGTTGGGTTAATCCTCTGTTTCAACTTTTATCTCTATGGAGTTGTTTTTCAGTTTTCCCAATAACTCATTTGATTTCAGGTTCGCCAAGAATTAAGTGCCTTTTGGCCAGCATTCAGTGAAGAAATACCGAATAAGGTAATTCATATTCCATAATACTTATACATGTCCTCTTTAGGTGGCTTTCTTTTTTGTTCTTTTCTTCTAAAGAGTATGCACTGTGATCGGAAAATGTAAAAGAAATGAAGTGGTGGTATATATGGTCTATAGTTCTATTGAAGTGATAATGGTTTTTCAAGAAAATTTTACCCATTGTTAACTTGAAGAATCAACAAGCAAACAAATAAATATTTATGAAGAAAGTTTGGTTTTATCAATGTTAATTTGGGTACAGGTGGCACTAGACTTCATTGGACCAATGACCTCCTTGATATCCCTTTTATGATCCTTAACAGGGCACAATTGCAAACAAGAAAGGAAACCCTTCTAGCTCCAAGTCTTCAAGATCTTCAGAGAAGGTTTAGGAAGCTCTGGATGCTCTAGAAGCTTTTAACGAGTGATGAATGTGAATGAATGCCTTTAGGTTGTGCTAGGGGGCATACATGTAGAACTTGGATGGCTTCAATGGCATGCACAGTGTGAAGTTAGCCAGCCCCAGCCCCAACTCAGCCACCCGTCTTCTCCTTCTCCCCCTTTCGCTTCTTTTTCTTTCTCTTATTCGTTTCTTTTTTTCTTCCTTTCCCGGACTAAAAACTTTTTTGATGGTCCATACCCTTGACTCCAGTAAGGGTTTTGTCTTGTTTTATGATGTGTAGAAACAATTTCTACTTAGCTATCTTTGAAGTTAATGGTCTATTGAGTATCTACCTTCTTGTAAAAAAACACATGTTCATTTGACTGTAGATTAGGATATCTTGCTTTTGGTTTTCCATGCTTTACATCCTCTCATGCATTGTATGACATGATGTCAAATTGTAAAAATTTACATGGGGAATTCGAGCTGATCACAAACTTACTCCTTTGTGTATAAAATGTCTCATTATTAATACCATAGTACCTGTAATGAAAATGGAATTTCTGTTCTCTATGTTTACTTAGAATCTGTTAAATGGGTATTAGATTATCTATTTTTCATGAATTCTCTTGTTTCTTTGAATGATTTTCTTCTAGATTTTCAATTTTTAAATAGCTACAAGACAAAGATTTGTTAACAAGTCTCAGCGTAGACTTAAGGGAGTCTTTGAATCTTTACTTCCTCTTGAGAAGGTTTGATATATTGAAACGTGACACTCGTGGTTGTTTCTACAATCAACTGCCTCATGTACAATCAAATCAAAATATAGACCTTTGATTCAAGTCAAGAAGTTCATTTAACTTGTTTAGGAAATATATTGTTTGATATGGAAAGTACTCCTGACAATTTAATTTTTTGCAAGCAAATATTTTGTACAACAAAAAAATTTCTTGCATAATTTATGGTCCTGTCATTCTTTTTTTGGTCAATGAGAGGTATTCCTCAGTTTTCTTGTAACCTTTTATGAGGAAGTTTGTTCCTTTGAAGCTTTATTGCATGGACTATTTCAAAGCGTTTTTGTGAATTCTAAAATTTAATCTCCATTGTAGATGGAGAAGAGTGGAGATGGCTCATACTATGCTATGGAAGTAATGTTTCTTTAACTCCTGAAATATGTTTTGCATCCAAATTATTGAAACTCAATGCTTAAGGATTTTCTAGTCCATCTTGATGAACCTTTTCACGTCCCAGAAATTGACAATTTACATGAACCTTGTTTTGTTCCGTGAGCCTTGTGGCCTGAGATTTTGCTCTGGCGACTCAGCTTATTGGAACTTTATGATTCAAGCCAAAGGCTTAACTATACAATTGGCTACCTTGTATTCTGTATGTCAACCCATAAGTTCATTATCCACAACCAAATGTTGGAAGATCAACCACAATGGTTTGTCCCACGCGCCAAGGCATTAAGTTTCCTGTGCATACTATTTTTAGATAGTACCTGTGTTTATCTGGAAAACATGACCATTTTGCTTTCTGGATGCTGGCACACGCTGCAAAAATTACTGAACTTGTATGCTAAACTAGCAATTGATACTGTCACAATAAGAAACCACATGTAGGCCAACTGTCACTATGAAGTACAGCCTGTGGGTGATAAGCTTGGATAACAATGGAACTTTTTAACTGGTGTTTTTGGTACTGCTATTACTGCTTTGCATATGCTCATGCTATGAATGCACGCACATCCATACATTTTATCCTTCTTATGGATGACGATCAAAGTTAATATTGTTTAATTCCAGCCTGGTTTGAGCTCAACTTTTGATTCTGATACGGAGGATGAAGTGATCAATACTCTAGCAGAAAATGTTGCGTCTTTATGTGATGCAAACCTTCCCAAGGATGTTCTAGATGTTATCCAACCCCTTATGAAGTTGAAAATTGATGAAGATCATCACGGGAAAAAGATTGATACAAACAGTTTCTCCTCACATGAAGAAACTTCATTGGTCTCATCTGAGGAATCTAATGAACTGCTGCCGTCGCCGTATCAAAATGTTGCTGTTTCTTGTGACTGGAGATCAATCTTCTCAAAAATAAATGTTTGGTATGGGTCCTTCGGATCTAATATGTGGAAACCGAGGTTTCTCTGCTATATTGAAGGTGGACAGGTAAGATGATACTTAGAGCATACCATGTAACAATACCTGGTATTGAAATTATTGAATATGAATTATTAATATAAAGCACTTGTTTTTGTTTATTTAGTGATGTCCATTTGCCTTCTCTTGTCCAATTCAAATGGCTTGATTGGTGTAAATCAAAGTTTATGTATTTAGGAAATTCTTATT
Source organism: Persea americana (assembly GCA_029852735.1). Taxonomy (NCBI): domain Eukaryota; kingdom Viridiplantae; phylum Streptophyta; class Magnoliopsida; order Laurales; family Lauraceae; genus Persea; species Persea americana. The sequence goes on along the minus strand of CM056813.1, from coordinate 53,569,836 downwards.
GGTAGGCCAAAAGTTGAGGTTTTAATTGGTTATGTAAGTAGGAGATAAGGAAAGGGGTAAAAACAACATCCTTGTTATATTATTTCTACATTTTCTCCTTTTTTTGTTTTAAGTTGGTAAAGTTTCATTGAAATTTCTAGGTTGAACCCCATTTTTTGGTTTTTTCACTTCTCTTTTAGGTCTCCTTTATCAATGTTTAATATGATTAAAAAAATACTGAATAGCTGCAGATGAAAATGTGAAACTTTTTATTTGGGAAAATCATAAAACTCAATGAACGAAAGACATGTGTGTCTTTTACTTTCAATCTGGAAAACTCCAAATGGATGTGGGAAACAATCCAAGAAACAGATGTGTGAAATTCCTTGTGCTTGCAACATTTTGTAACATCATTTTTGCAGTTAGTGAGGTTCCCTGTAACTATGATTTGAAAGCTGCAGTGAAAAGATGCATAAGAAAAAAATCATCAAATATAAGGATCTGAATGATTGGCTTCTATTGGTTCTTTAAGAGATGAGCCACTTTACAGTTTGCACAAATATTCAATGTTCTACTTTGCCATTTGGTTGGCTCTATACAGTTAGACACTTCAACTCTGCGTAGGCTGTTTACAAACCATGCCTTACAATGGAAAGGCTGCTAATTGCTAAACCATTTGACTTTACCCCCATCTATTGTGGAAAATTGGCTGTAATTGCCCTCTTTTAGTTGACTGAGCGGATAGGATGACACAATGTAGGCAATAATAGGATACACCCTAACGTATAAAGGTGGGTTTATCAACTAATACCTCTTATAGCTATCTTTTTGTGGTTTTTTTCTTGAACAATGCTGTAAATAAATCATCCTCATTTGTATAATGCCTTCTAGGTGGAAGGTATGCAAAGGCTGTGTTCTGGATCAAAAGACAGGAGCTCGCCTAAGGAGACAAAGTGGAAGACAGTGCATCATCGTTTGTTCTTTGGGCGATCTTGTACACGCACATGGGGTGCAGGAGGAGCAGCTTTTCTTCATCCAGAAAGTAATGCTGGTGATAAAGCTTACATATGCATGTACAAAATAACGTATGTAGTCAATGTAATTCAAATCCTATTTTTCTTCAAAAGGCACTTGATGCGGCTCAAATTTCTACAGTTGAGCTTCTAATATCAACTTCAGTGTTCTGCTAGTCTGACGTGATCTTCTTTCACAGGCTTGAGCAATTCAATGATGTCTTGCTTCAGGAGAACTGTTTAGTGCTTGAGGAGAATGATGGAAGCATTGAAAGTGGACCTCCTTTGTTTGATCTATCTGCATTGGATTTTTCTGCAAAAAACAAATCCATAACTCTGGAGGTTCTCAAGGTATGCCTGTTGTCTGTTTTCAGTGTTCTGGCATGACACTGTTATTGGTTGCATGTGGAAAATGCTAGTTTAACAATTTCCTGAAAATGAAAACTGAATCTCTGAAGAAAAAGCCTACAATTCCGTACCTGAGTTAATTTGCCTAGTGGACTTTAGGCATTTGGTTCTTATAGTGGTATTGCTGGGATCTCGCACACGTTTTTGTTTTGGGACATCTAGTCTTGTCAAAATCAACAGGTTTCCAGGCAAGTGGCATAGTAGGAAACCTCTTAATTATATTCTTCGTTTTGCTTATTTCCGGTTCCTTTTGTACAACATATTTATGGACTATTAGGCTATTTATATAGAACATATTTAATCTCGAAGATTCTTGTACCTCTTGATAGATTTTGTTTTGTAAATATCTCTCTCTCTATATATATATATATTTTAGGGGGGTCATGTGTTTGATCCATTTGGATGGACCAAAGGTGGACCCCACAAGCATGAGCTTACGAGATTTTCTCCTAAGCTCGAGCTTAGGAGAGCCTTGCTCATATATATATATATATATATATATGGGAGATACTCCTGTGAGAGCATCTCTCACCTTACTATGAGAGACAAGGTGGGGCCCCTCACATCCATATCCAATGCCAACAACTTAAATGTGAGGGCCCTCACCTTATCTCTCATAGTAAGGTGAGAGATGCTCTCATAGAACCATCTCCCATATATATATATATATATATCAAAAAATAGTCTCAGCTTAAATATTGTCTTTTTTATTTCAATAAATGGATTTTGGATAAGATCGGAGTATGGCTTCACTATTCAGAACCCTAACAAAGTGGTGAAGTTCCTTATGCATCAGCAGGAATGGAATTGTAGCAAGACATTCGGAGATAACTTGGAGTCAGTAATGCAGTGTACTATCATTTGGCTTTCTTGATGCAAAATGATATAGATCACTTTTCTCAACTGACTGAACAGTTGAAAGGATTTCTGAACTTTTTATTATTATTTGTCACCTAGGATTTACCTATAATTACTTCTGTTGGACTCCATGATTTCTTGATTTAATGTCCACATTGACTACATTACAATCTACATTTCATAACATATGAATCAAATTTTCTTTTAAGGCCACAGGAAAGTATTGCTTTCCGTATTTCAAATTTGAGCTGGATTCCTTATGAATTATAGTTATTGAGTACATTATTGTATTTCAATGAGTTTCAAACCTTTTCAAACAATTCTTCATCACTTGGATCAAAAGGTATGGCTGGGTTTTCCAAAACGCCCCTTGCCAAAATGTTTATTTTATCAAAATCTCCCATGGTCTAACTTCAAAAATCAGGGCCTGTGGAGTCATCCTTGACATCACCATTATCTTCAAGGAGAGATCTCAGTTTTGGGTCTATTGGGGAAACTAGGATTTTGGTGGCATTTAGCCAAGAGAGGTGAACGGAGTACAATAAGGTGCTTAAATTTATGTAAATTGGAGATGTGGGGTCACTCGCATTATACAGGAACACCAAACTTAATCCTCTGGGTAAAGCAGGTTGCCTTCTTAGATTTAACAATATGAAGTGATGAACACTTCTTAGATTTTTGGTAGACATCTTTTCTTGTTTTTGTCATTAAAAAAAATAAAATCTTTTCTTGTTTTTGGTTATATATTCTCTTAAATCACACATCAACTTGTTTGAGCACAACTATGCTGCCTATATGAAGTGCATCCTTCAGTATCATTGTATATGCTTATCCGCATCTCTACTTATTCAATGCATACGCAACACTGTCATTTAATCAGACTGCTTTTTACTTTCTTTTCCTTACAAGATTGCATAATTATGTTACAGGGTGGTTGGTATTCCAATCTTGTTTACTTGGGGACGGATGGCGATCTTCCCATATTGACTATGACGTATGTTTCTTGCAAGATTTCTGTATATATGTACTGTTATTTTGCTCAATTTGGTTTTCACAATAACTTATCTGTGAGAAATGCCACAAACTAGCTCATTGTCAAACTTCATTATACTGCATTGCATCAATTAGCATGGCACCGGCATCTTCTTTGGTTACTTCATTTCAATACATTTTTGAATGATCCTGGATGAAAATAACTTCAGGTATTCACATTCCTTTGATAACTAATGCAGAATCAAAATCAGGGCTGACAATCTCTGAACTTAAGATCTAAAGTAATAGCCCTCATTCCCTGTTGGAATCATTGAACTTGAAAGACAGTTCTGGTTGCTTGAGTTTTTTCTAGCAAATGACTGAACTTTCTTTATTTTTTTTCCATTTCATGTTTGGTTTTTTGCCCTTTTTTGCTTTATTTTATTAGGATTTCAGAGAAAGCAAGTGGGCCTGTTTGGCATCATTCTGGAAATGTTTCCTGAGAATGAATGAAGAAAAACTTGTTTGGAATGCATTTCAAGAGAGAAAATCTAGAGAGAGGAGGGAGAGAAAAGGAAAATTTTTATAGATTTGCAAAAAGGGAGAGAAAAAGCCCACCAAACAAGTTTTTCTTCATTCATTTTCAAAATGGGACATTCCCAGAATGATGCCAAACAGGCCAATCCTTTTAGTTTTTAATTATACCTTTTTGCTACTCTCTCTCTCTCTCTCTCTCTCTCTCTCTCTCTCTCCCTCTCCCTCGTTAATACTCAACTCATGCACCCAAACATACTAAACTAAGCAACAACTGGGGATCAGTCATCCATGTGGCAAGTGAAATCAGATCACTGGATATCTTCGTGCTTGATTGTTGACCCTTCTGTCCCTTTATCCAAAGCCTTTACTCTCTTTACAATTTTTTTTTTTTTTTTTTTTGAGAAGATAAAAAATTTCTCTATAGGAACTTTTCTTCCTTCAGTTTCAAGTCAAATACAATTCCATACCTACTGGTTAGGCCTTGTGAAGCCAAGCACCAATTCTAAACAGTTCGATCTTCTAAACAAGTACATGGTTTTTGCACAATTACATTTGTTCCCGTCGATAATGTATCTATTATTTTTTCTAATAAATAATTGTGTAGGATTCGTCATATACAATCTTCTAATTAATCCATATGCAGGTGTCCCCTTTCCCACATCGAGAGCTTTAGATCTGGAAAGCTTCCATTGTGTGCTCCAGCTGAAGCCTATGCAAATACCTTAGTGAGAGGCCTGGTAGAAGGGAAACAGCTCTCTGAGGAGGAGGCTTTGGAGTATATTCATGGTGCTGTCATTAGACAGTTATGATTGTACCCGTCATTCCATTTTTTGTAATTTAACTAACTTAATGGAAACATGCTAAACAATTATTTTTCAGAAATTATTGAATCAACTGCAAGCATACAGAACCATGTAGCCGATGATTTTAGATGATAAATTTGTTATATCTTTATCAAACACCATCTTTGAATTCTCTCCCAAATGTTTTACTTGAATTGGATTGGAACAATTCACAGCTAAATGAGAAATTATACTATCCTTGCGCATAAGTGCCTTGTTTTTCAATGCAGAGGTACCATAGTTTATTGATCCAGACCGTCGACCTGATTTGTCCGACCTCAGGTGGGACTGTGCTGACAGTAATTGAGATTCACATATTCTAATCTTGCAATATCTGACCTTAAATGTAGATATTCCAGCGATCAACTGGGCCCAAAAAACTATAATGGACCTCACCATTTTTTTGTTTCCATAGCCTCTCGCCCACACACCTGAAAATTGGTGGTTAAGGCTATGCTGCATGAGCGTGGCAAGGATATGGCATGTCTGGAACATTAAACATGAGATGGACTCATGATGCCGTTCATTTGGATTGATTAAGTTTGATGGGAGTGATCCATTCTCAAGTCTGATGGTGCAGACCATCAACCAGAGGGTCCCTCCATGGATTAGCTTATCCTATAACATATCCAAACGAATGAGCATAGGTCACTTATAGATTGTTTTTGCATTGATATGAACCATTATTACTCCTTTGATTGGATCTCATTTTCTGGCCAGAATGAGGAGTCAGGATTTGTATCAATCCTCTGGGAAGATAAAATTGTTAGATAAAGTAACTTTTTTCCTTAAAACCTCTATTTTAGTTTTCTGAAATGATGACAAGTTTATTATCCATTTCTTGCCCCACTGAAATAACAAACCTGTATCATCAAAAACAAGAATATTGCGAAAGAAATAACAAAAACAATGAAAGAAAATGAGTTCTCAAAGTCGTTTGAATGGGGCTAAATGATAGGAATGAAGAAACAGAATGTATCATTTAGAATTAAAATTGACTAGTTCCATTATATGCAATTCCGCTTCAAAGATTGAAGTGTAACACTGAAGACTATCCAAAACCCATAAAAAAATAGCAATTCTGATCAGTAATATTCTTTTAAAAGAATTGACTTGGTGATTCTTCCAAGTGAATATTCATGTGACTCACTGCAATTAAAGGAGAAAAAACAAATCAGACGAGAAAAATCGGCCACCGACCAGCAGCCACATCTTGCAATGAATGGAACCCTCATCGGAATTTCAACGCTGCATGGCCTGTGTCTCCCAAATGCATATGCAGTTTATTCCTGCCACAAAAAATGTAGGCCAGTCACTGAGTGAAACATGGATACAGGTCTCGACTGTGAACATAAAATAGATATGCAGACCATCCCTGTACATGGCATGGTGGTAGAGGCCCGGGTGAGCTCTGCACCAGCCACACACAGGTAGATGCGGTGGTGTATTAGTTTGGCACCTCCCACAAGGGAGCTGTTCTTGGTATCAAATTGGCCATTTGGCAATGTCCCTATGTTATTCCCAATTTTGTTCTGAGATTGGGTTGTGTTGAGATCGAATTGTACCAAGATGTCACTATGCTGTGCAGAACTTGTTTGGCAGCATTTTGTTAACCCGTTTTGCTAAAAATATGCTATGTGGGACTTATTTGGTAATATCATAACAATTTTGTTCCAAGTCAAAGAATCCTGTCTAGGCAATCCTCTTAAATTTAAATTTGTTATAAAAATCATGATATCATCTTAATATTTAAAAAAATATAAAACTTCATAAATTAAAAATATTCTCTCATTCATGTCATACAAAAACTTTGCAATAAAAAATAATTTATCAGCCTGAAGTTCATTAGCTTTCAAGCAAAATCACAGTGCTAATGATCATCATCTAATTTCAAGGTATTACAAAAGAAGTGAAATTAAATCTATCAAAGAACTGATTTGGGTCATGTTTTATCTCGTCTATGAGTATTATAATTTATGGCATAAGTGCCAAGTTAAAATTCCCAATTTTGCAGCAGGCCTTGGATCAGCGATAAGTTCAGGCCTCATTAATGAATCTGTTGCACATTGGCAGTCGCATAGAAGATAAAGGTGCTCGGGTTTGCCCCTATCACAAAGTCATAGAATCAACAGAGACTTGAATAGTTTTTTTTTTTTTTTTTGAACTCAACAGAGAAAAGTATTCTTATTCCAAATGTTCATTATCCCTCTTCAGTAACAATATGATCGAGGATCGGGTTTCCCAAAATTCAATAAATCATTCAAAAGAGTGAAACTTAGAAGACTCATCTTAAAATAAAAAAAAAAGAGAGCAGGAGATCCATTTTGAAAAAGAGACTATTTACAAGACCCATTCATAAATGACGAGAAAATATCTACATAATGATAAGAGGAAATCTATATCTATACTAGCCCTAAAATCAATGAAAAGTATTTGAACTTCACACTAGCATCCAGATTTCAAGAAGCCGAATTCAAAATAGGGGAATCCGTCAAAAAGAGGGAGAGAGTTGCAAAGAGGGCTTTTTTTTTTGTTGAGGATGGGGGTGGGGGTGGGGGTGGTTTGGGTGGGAGAGGAAGAATGGGAGACAGACTTGGAGAGGAGGGAAAGAGTTGACAGAGGTGTGAACAACAAAGTACTTTTGTGCAAGGGATTAGGAGTTACCGATATTTCATATGAAAAACTTTTGTGCCACTTAGACATTCTCTAGAAATAAAAAGATAAGATATTATTTCACAAATTCTATTCCATCAGGCCACAATTCCAGAGATTGATCCACGGAGCCAAAATTTAAAACGGCTAAATTCATCGCTACCAAACACGTTTTCTACTTTCCATCCCATGGGAACTTGGGAACATCCCAACAGCACAATGACAAACAGGACCAAAGTTTTGAGGTTTTTTTTTTTTTTTTTTTTAAAGAGGATGCACTGGTTTTGGTCTTGCAGAACCAATTTTATAATCACCCACCAAGAAAAGAAAGAAATAGATAATTGCAAAATAGCAGCTCAAAAGACCATCGAGAGAAGCAAAACAGTCAAGTACCTTGATTCAAAGTTCTCCCCACAGGTTTCACACGTAAGAGCAGATGTCTTTGATGTTGCCTGCACTCAATTGATGATGAAAGTAGATCAGGGGAAAGCTAAACAGATCACATGAATATTAAGGTAGATATTCAAATGAACCAGAGGGTCAAATCTTAAAATCATAAAACTGATGTTTGCTTAAGGTGCCTGCAAAAACATTTGCCAAGGCATTTCTCAATCATAGATGGAATCATCAATCACCATAATCATCAAAGCCTTGTGCCAACCATGTTGGGGTTGACTACATGAATTCTATTTCTCCATTCCAATCTATCCCGAGCCACATCCTCCGATAAGTTGTACATCTTCACATCTACTTTTACTACCACCATCCACGTCCTCTTAAGCCTACCCCTTCCCCTTGGTGGGCCATCAACCTACATAGCCAAATTTTTTCTTAACAAAGCCATTGCCAACTGCGTTGGACATGCCCAAATCATGTAAAAAAGGTTTCTCTAATTTTATCCCCTATTGATGCTACCCCTAAATGTTCTCGAAAGCACTCATTTCTAGTTGTATTCTTCCTAGTTTTACCATACATCCACCTCAAAGTTCTCATCTCTACTAAATCCATTTTGTGCATGTTTTTTTTTTTTTTTTTAACATTTTGTGCATATGTTGCTTCTTGATTGGCCAACATTCTGCTCTATAGGACATGGAATTATGAATATGCAATAAAAAAGGAATTATGGCGCCGGGAGTTGTGGAGTACAAATTTAATTGTGCTTTCGGTCAATAAAAAGACATTTCGAGCTGGTTTTGAATAGTAACACCCCAGTCATCACTTCACATGTATAATATAAGAGTCATATATCTATTAATGAATAGCAAGAGATCATAAATCATTCATACATGCTAATAAAAACATTATCATTCATCAAATTCAAATCAGCATAGTTACATATCAATACAAGTTGCATTAATGGACTGGTGCATTTCCATGAACCTGTAAAATTCATTTTTATCCTCTTTTCATTATCAACGTCATAGCCTTATTCCATCTTAGGCTTGGGTTTTGAAAATCTCACCTTGCATCTCGGGTTTTGAAAATCTCACCTTGCATATCTCTCTCTCTCTCTCTCTCTCTCTCTCTCTCTCAACTCGAAAATCCAACGAGTTCTACAAATCCCAGAGGACAGGCTGCACGTCTTCACAACAATCATGGGCTGCTCCACCTTAGTCCTTCACCCTCGTCCTATGTGGGCCTTGTGCTATGCATGCAGGGAGCCCTACAAGGCCTTGCGGAGCACCATAAAGATGGAATTTATATTGGCATAGTATCATAGTATCAACTATCAAGGACTGCATCATACTAGATAATGATCTCTTTTTAATCATTGAATGAACGTAATCAGGCTCAATCTTTGATTAATTTTAATTAGGTCGACTGGTTTCAATTACTATCCATAAAATTTTATTGTATTTGTTAATTGTAATCAAGGACACTGTTCGGAAATAATCATGAATGAAAAGAGGTGTCTAATGCTATTCATGCTTTGGAAAATGTTGTGAAGAAAACATAAAACTCACTCACCATTTTCTTAAGATCATGAGTTCATGAGGAATGCTAGTTTCATTTTTGCATCCATACAGGTCTATCTAATAAATAAATAACTCATGAGTAATGCTAGTTTCATTTTTGCATCCATACAGGTCAAATTAATAAATAAATATCCGGAAGTTCATTCTAATTTCATCTTATTCACAAAAAAGCTTATTCATAGGGCCTGTTTGTGTGCATGATATGTAGGAATGGAATGCATATGAATCCATGCCATAAGTGGTTAAAAATGAAGATCAAAGGTGAATCATGAGTTCATGAGTAATGCTAGTTTCATTTTTGCATCCATACAGGTCAAATTAATAAATAAATATCCGGAAGTTCATTCTAATTTCATCCTATTCATAGAGCCTGTTTGTGTGCATGATATGTAGGAATGGAATGCATATGAATTCATGCCATAAGTGGTTAAAAATGAAGATCAAAGGTGAATATCCAAAACTGACCATCAAATAACCACCCTTTAATGGAAATTGAATCAAGGCAAGATGGGAAATGAATACCCAGCCATCACACAAGCAATTCAAATCCTAGGATGGAGCTCATTTGATCATGAATTCCTATGTATTATATGCAAACAAACAGGCCTATAATAAAAATCAGAAAGAGAGGCTAACAAAGAAAAATAGTAAAGCAGACACCACAGTTATCCATACGTTTTGTTTCTTTCCTTTTGATGAGCCTCTCGCCTTGACATTTGCATCCCTCTGCCCGGCAACTTTTCTAACAACAGACTGTTTTGACGGTTTATGGTTTTTATCAGAGGATCGATCCATTGGAATCTTTGTGCTGGTTTCCTCAACAAAACTGGCTGAAGACTCCTTCAAAGATGAAATATCATCAGCACCATCTTTCTCAACCCGAACTTCACTCCCATTAGCATCAGACTTCTTTTCCTCCTGTACTCCATTTGTCTCTGCTTCTGCAGCTCCTGCATTTGATTTGGCAGCACTGCCTTTTCTTGACCGCCTGTTCCGACGTGTGGTTTTCCGATTATCATATTCCATAAAGCTCTCTTCATTGCTAACATTGCCATCGCCTTTCCCGGATGTCGATGACTCAGGCTGATGCTCAGGCACATGCATTTTGCTCTTGCTCTTGCGCCCAGATATCATTGCCTCAAGAATGCTTGTCTCCTCATCACTTCCAAACAAATCACCACCCTCTTCTAAACAACTGTTAACAAAGGAAGCCTGAGCCCTTTCCTTGTCACCATTACTCTCACCAGAAGTGCTTTTAGTTTCACTCAGTTGTTCTTCCCCAAGACCTAAACCATCTTCAAGTTCACCACACAAATCATCCACATAATCTGCAGTCTGTTTATTGGAACCAAAATCCTCAGTGTGAATTTTATCAGACACATCCTCCATAACCCTTTCCTCATCTTCTTCCCCATCTTCTGCTTCTTCTTCTGCATTGAATGAAACCTTCAGCTCTGCAACTTTCTCACGGTGCTTCTTCGACTGCTCGTGATTCTTCCACTGCTTCTCTGATTTGAACTTCTTACTACACACTATGCAATACAACTCATTCTCCTTCTTCCCATCATCCCCTTCCTCCTCCTCCTTGAACCCATCACCTGCAAGCTCCTCCTCTTCCTCAATTCTCGCCCAATCGGGCTCTTTATACAGCCTCGCTTTCTCCATCTTCTTCCTCAGCTCCTCCTTCTTCTTCTCCTTCTCTTCCGCCCGCCGCTTCTCCTCCTCTATACTCCTCTTCATCTGCATCTCAATCACCCTCTTATCCCTCTTCTTTGCAAACGCAGCCAACCCACGAACCGTCTCATTGAATTCCCTCCTCGCCTTCTTCCTTGCCTTCTTATTCTCGTCCTCCATGACCCGTCTCGCCTTGCGGGAGGGCACAGCACCGTATGGGTTCCATGGGTCGACCCAGGAGAAGTCCAAGACAGTGGAGAAACCCAGCCAGAAGGAGTAGAAGGCGGATACCTGCGCGTAGGGACTGTCCAAATTCCCAATGAGGGGGGCGTTTCCGACGAGGTCTAGATCGAGGGCCAGCTCGCGGGCGAAGGAGAGCTCCTGGGCGTGGATTTTGGAGAAGATGTCGCCGTAGACGGAGAAGAAGGCCTTGGGGGAGTTGGAGAAGCCGGAGAAGGAGGAATTGGAGAAGAAGGGGAGGAGGTCGGAGACGTCGAGGAGGTGGTGGGCGGTGGAGGAGGAGGAGGAGGGGGAGGGGGATGGGGAGAAGAGGATTTGGGAGCGGTGGGAGTCGTACCAGGAGCGCTCGCGGGGGTCGGAGAGGATCTGGTAGGCGTTGAGGAGGGACTGGAAGGCGGCTGTGGCGTCGGGCTCGGAGACGCCGGTGGAGATGAGCTTGTCGGGGTGGAGCTGGAGGGCGAGCTTCTTGTAGGCAGAGCGGATTTCTTCTTGGGTGCTTTCTCGAGACACGCCCAGGATCTCGTACAGGCATCTCCCCTCGCCCTGCTGCAAACTCTTCTCACCCATCTCCAATTCTCCTTCTTCTCCTTCTTCTTTCTATGTCTAGGGTTTCTTCTCTGTTTCTCTTCTTCTTCTTCCTCCTTCTACTTCTCTGTTTTTCTATTTTTTCAAACCTAGGGTTTACTTTTGGTCCGGTTGGAACATTAGGGTGCTTAAATACAAGAGGGTTATAAATTGGGGAACCTTTTTATAAGGTATAAAACCTGGGAGCTTCTAAATATTCAACGAATTAGACTATCTCACACACAGATTGCATCCACACACATTATAAAAAATTTCAAATTTGTATTTTGCTTTCCACACACACACAAAACATAACTAAATTGCCCAAATTCCCTTTCTCTCTACACTTATATCATTTGGAGCCTCTCTTGCCATTGTCGACCGACGTTTGGTGCACTTCTCCTTCTAATCAGTAATATCTCTTCTCCTCCATTTCTTCTTCTTCCTTTCTATCCGTCTTGGGAGTTACTCCTCCATCCATTCTCCCTTCTCCTATTAGAATACCCTTGTGGCTTCTAGTCCGTGATTGCCTTTTGCATCTTCTGATGATCATGATGGCCAACAGTCCGTCGTTATTGCATGCCATCATTTCTGAGGCATTTTATCCTTCTGATGATCATGCTATGCTAATAGTCCTTTTGAATCTTATTATTGCATTTTATATACAGGAGATGTGTCCATGTTTAAGCTTAAAAAGACATGGAGCCCCAGAAAAAATAAAAGAAATAAAATATAGATTGCATGATGGCTACAGGCAGTAGATTTAGTTAACAATAACACTCAAATGGAAATGAGGGTCAGGTTAGTTTGTTCAACCTCTCGGGGCTGAACAGAACCACTATGTTCAACCCTAATAGATTGAACAAGTCTAATACGTTCAACCTCTTAGGGCTGAACAAAGCCACTGGTTCAGCCCTAGTAGACTGAACAAACCCATTATGTTTAGTCTCTTCGGGATGAACATAGTGGATCGTTACACAGTGCAATTTTTTTATTTTTTGTATTAAATGTTTAATTTATTGTTCTTAATGGTTGACGCTATATTTCAGATATGGATAGGGGCAATGGACCTAGAGTTCGATCGACAGCTTCTAACAGGAGACGTCTTGCAAGAAGAGTTGATGATGTTCCTGAAAAACCAGATGTCTCAGACGCTTAGATTGAAGAGGGACATGAGGATGCAAGTTTTAATGAAAGTGCTTCAGAGTATTCCGCCCGCACCCTTAGCTCAGATCCGTGCTACACAAGGGCCAACTGCAGCACAGTACCATATTGCTTATGGTTATTTGGATCAGATTTGGGAGAGGTGGTACAATCACGTACTTTCTCCCTGCGAGCGGGGTCCACCAGTGAGGCATCCAGCTGATTGCGTACCCAGTAACATGGCACAGTACTCACGAGTTACACATATTATAGTCCAAAATTCGGCTCATCGCTCCACTTTTGTTCCATGTGATCATGATTCAGAGTCTTTAGTATCCATCGACTATCAGCTAATATGGTTAATCCCTCATCTCAATCATCTATGAATGTACACTTGTTTAAAAAAATGAATTATTCTTAATTTATTTGCTTTTGACATGTCTAAATGCAGCGGAATGAGAATGCTCTAACTATTGCGGATTCAATCATTCCGAGGGGTTATGAAGAGTGCATAGACGACTCGGACATGCTTTACACTTCTATTGATCAGATTCGCAGATTGTTGTAGGGAGCTTCTATAGAAGAAGTCCAACATACCGTTCGGAGCCCCTGTTTCACATCAGTTACTTACACACGCAGAGACAATAGGCATAGTAGTAGAAATTGAAGGGTTGAATTTTGTTGAAAGGTGGATGGATTTTGTAGGGTGGATATATTTTGAAGGGTGGATTATATTTTGTAAGCAATTGGATGATGAATGGTTTTAATTTAATACAGTTTTATAAAGTAGTTGAAATTTCAATGGATGTTGTATATTTTGATGCTTGTATATCAAAAGAAAAGTAAGATTGCCATTAAAAAAAAGATGAGTTTAATACAACATGTCATCACCATATGTCATCACCATATTAGTGGCTACATCATTAACAACAAAAATAAGATCGCCATACAAATAGCTACATCAGAAGTGATCACCTCATTCCAATTCTATCGTCTCACATGTGGCTACGTTGAAGTGACAATTTCTTTGAAACGTTGTATCCGGTAATAGTACGTGGTTTCCCATCCTTGGGCACAAGTATGATGAAACTGTCGCCACTTGTTTGCAATTGGCGGAGTAGGATGACTCGGGACCAAGAATACCTAAAAAAAAAAAAAGAATTTGTTACTAAATAACATAATTTTTTAGCTAATAATGTATAATGAAAAAAGAAAGGGGCAATACCTCAACAAAATGATTGTCATAAACAAAACATATCACCCGAATCACCTTCTCCTTTTATTTTCTTTTTGGTTTGTATCCCAACAAATCCGTTTTTCCTTCCAACATCACGAGCACACGTGATTAATGCTTCCCGACTGTTGAATATATGCACATAATAGAATTAAATAAGATGATAATAACTCATAACGTTCATTTTAAATATAATTCAACTATATTTCTTACCTCTTTAGTGTTAAATTCATGACTATAGTCCACTACGCATTCGGAGCGAACTTGACTAAACTGTATAGACACAACATCCTACATTAAAGCATTGATTGATTAGAGGGGATGGAGGAACATATTTTGTATTAAATTGAAAATAAACTGCCACCGTTTGGTAGCATCTGGCTGAACAAACATTTTATATTCAGCAATATATGGTTGAACAGAATCGTTTCGTTCGGCCCTATTCGGCTGAATATAAATTTTTTGTTCAGCCAGATACGGCTGAGCAAAATTGATATGTTCAGTTATATGAGGCTGAACGTTAGCAGTTTGTTCTGCACTGAAAGTCTGAACGTTTCACGGCAACAGAAAATAAAAAAGGCTTTACAAGCTTCGAAAAATGCCGGAAATCCAAAAAAAAACCCATAAAAACTCACCTTCTCACTGCTATTATGTTCGGAAACTACATTTTGCTTGTTAGTTTGCTCATCCATTAGACAAAAAAATGTTATTGAGAGTGAGGTTTTACTAAGCAGTCAAATGTCTGACAATGGTGGGAAATGTTGGGAGAGTAGAATGTGATAAATGGAGAGATGGTTATGTGAAGGGAAGAATGAGATTGGAGGAAGAAGGGAGTGAGAGTGAATGAATGAGACGGTGGAATAGGGGGAAAAAGAGTAATGGGAATGGAATGGTGAAAGTGAAATGGGAGGGTGTGCAAAGAGAAAGTAGAGGTTTAGGTGTGATAGTGATTGTCCTTTTTGGTCTTTTCATATAGGGATATAAATGTATTAAAAAAGTTTAAAAAAAATCTATGTGTGAATAGTCCAATTCGTTGTGTATTTAGAAGCTCCCTAAAACCTTTGGCTTATTTCTAAAAAGAAAAAAGTGCATGAGGGTTTAAATATGGGAGCTGCTATTTCCACGGCTGGAATTTCACCTTGCACATCCATCCATGGGACTCTTGATGGACCCCTTTAAAAAAAGGATCAAAATATCTATTCCATTCCTCCTTGCTCGTCCCTCTCCTTGCTCGGTAGGCTACCTCCGCCGGACGACCACCTCCCTCCTTCTCCATGTCTCTCTCCCTCTCCCTCCTCTGTCACCACCCAACTCCGCCCCCTCTCCCTCCCCAGTGCCCACCTCATCCCTCTCCCTTTTCTTCTCCCCAATCGTCGTCCCTCTCCCTCCTTGTCTCGTTTGGCCCTGAGTGGCCAAACGGGAGAGGGAGGGAGGGAGACGGCGATTGGGGAGGGAGAAGGAGAGACACAGAGAAGGATAGGGCAGAGGGGGGCGCTGGGAGAGGGAGGGAGAGGGGGCGGACTTGGGCGGCGATAGAGGGGGGAGAGGGAGAGAGGTAGGCGTTCGGCGGAGGTGAGCTGTCGAGCAGGGAGTGGGACTGGCAGGGAGAGGGAAGAGAAGAAAGGGAGGGGTGTTTTGATCTTTTTCAAAGGGGTCCATCAAGGGTCCTATGGATGGATGTGCATGGAGCAATTCTGACTGTGCAAATAGCAGCTCTCTTGAATATTTTAAAAAAGTATTTAGATTATGAATCAAGTAAATAATTTTATTAGAAAAATGATAAAGATACCCTTTGTGACAAGTTTTAGTAACCTTCCCTTGTCCAAAAAAGAACCCACGCAACAATCAATTTGTAGACTTATTTTGATGGTTTGGTTACATAGGATTTTTTTTTTTTTAAATTGACATTGGAGTTCTTTTCTCTAAATTTTCATATGACTTAAGTTTCAACTTGGTTTTATTGATCATAATAATTTAATGAAGCTAATTTCTCAATCATTTAGAATTCCTTTTTATTTAACCATATATGTATAAAGGCAGTTGAAATCAGACACACTAGGTTATACGGGATGGACTTGGTCATTTATATTAAATGCTTTATTAAAGGAACTTTTGAAAAATGATGCAAGGGTATTTTTTTCATTTCTTAAAAGGACTTTTAGGCAAGAACTTGACTGAAAGAATTATGAAAAACTTTTGTACTCTTTTGAAATATTGAAGTCTTTATGTGCTTTTTTGAAAATGAGCTAAATATTTTATATTATTTGGAAATCTTCCTTACAAACTATAATAACATGAGATATGTTCTCCGAGCTATTGCAAGTGCAGTCCCGAGGGGCTCTTGGGCCAACCTTTCATCAATTTCATCCCATGATCTAGCACTGCCCAATTTTACACTGATTAAACATTTACTTATATTTGGATTGAATCTTAATAAAATTTACTATTAAATGCCAATAACTTTATGGTTGTTAAATCAAACGTTGAGATAATATGGTGGGCTGAGTTTGGAATCTCCCTATCCTTAACGATTCATTTCCATCTGCCATTGTCCCATCAATAAACTTGCATTTAAGTTAGGCCCGACAAAGCTGGACTCCATCTAAGCTATATAT
Source organism: Persea americana (assembly GCA_029852735.1). Classification (NCBI taxonomy): domain Eukaryota; kingdom Viridiplantae; phylum Streptophyta; class Magnoliopsida; order Laurales; family Lauraceae; genus Persea; species Persea americana. The sequence goes on along the minus strand of CM056813.1, from coordinate 53,553,129 downwards.
AATCTGCTAGTAGAAGAACATTCTCCAATAACCAGATCTCTAACACACCTGGTTAAATTATCAATGGTCCAAATATTTTGAATGAATGGTAGGAACTTATTGGATGGGTTTTTAATTGAGCCGAATGGAATAGGAGGGTAGGAATGTAGTGATCACTGGTGACGACCACGCAGGGCCCTTGAGAGACAATCCATTATTCTGCCTTAAAATTATGTGTGAGTATCAATCAATTAATCAATATATATTCACAAAAGGGTGACTAAGGTTTACGTGAAAATGGATGGGATTGAATGGAGGTGTTGGGGAAAGGTATCTACAAGTTCGAGCGCAGTATCTGTCAGCTTTGTTTGCGAGCAAATATCAAGAAGCTAGAATTAAGCTTAAAAAGAACAGTTTAGAAAAAGAGGAATGGAACCCACAATTAAATTGTAGTAGCTAGAATTAAGCTTGAAAAGAACAGTTTAGAAAAGGAGGAATGGAACCCACAATTAAATTGTACCCTCAAGTAAATTGTTCACACACACTTAAATTGTTCATGTAGTTAGAAAGTCCAGAAATGAGCTGGAGTTCCTCGCTTCGAACTGTTTGGAACCTCACCCGATACACAGTGCTAATGGACCGTAAGGGGGACGGCGGGTTCCTCATCATAAAAAAGAAAAAGATATAGACATTTTCAAAGAGAAAAGGGCACGGCTAGAGTTTTAGGAAATTAATTATAGTTAGGCTAGTTGTAACTGTTGGTCAAGTTTTACCTAACTTGTGATCGATGGACCCATGTAAAATGCAAGTCTAAGCCATAGGAGTTAGATGTAGGTCAGATACTAGTCAAGTTAGCGGCCAAGGTGAAATTTTGTCAACCCCAATATTATAGGCACTAGGATAATGCAAATTAAATTGAGATTACGGTGAAACTAATCTTCAACAACATCAAGAATTAGGGAAGAGATTAATGTGACAATTAGACAGGTGGACATGCCAAACCATTGATGCAAGGTACAAATAAATGAGGTTAATCATGTCCAAAAGCTGTGGATTCACCCATGGGCCTGCACAAGAACTACCAAAATGTCCACATGCTTGTGCACCAATCCTATATCTACAAACCATAAAATTACAATTGCACCTTGGTTGGGATCCTTAAATATATTGCACACGTTCTTATATAAATGACCCTTATAAGATAAATAAGGTATTATGTAAGAAATCATGCGAATTATATAGTGCAGATGCCCTTGTAGCACCCTTGACATGAACTCGATATTTCATCCCCCATGTGTCCAAGGTCACCCAAATAATCTATAATTACTTTTTTCATTTTTGATTAACTTTTGTACAAAAAAAACTTATGTAGTACATTAGGTACAATACATTTGAAGAAGAAGAAAAAAACACAGTAAGTGAAAGGTTTTGGAGTATGGATTGAGCCTTCGTTATCATTGCTTGATAGAGGGCTCTAACCTAATTTGTGTGTTCATGTGCAAATGTCTCATATAGGAATCTGAGCCTTTGTTGCAGCTATTTACACTGAAATTGTGTGATATTTTTCTAGAACTGCATCGTGGGGCACACATATAGATCATCCATATCACTCAAGATGAATCCATCCCCTCAAATCACATATCCTCAAGTTTTCAGCTCAAAAGGAGTGGGTCACACCGTATAATTGATCACCATGACAAAAATGTGATTAACACTACATCAACAGTGATGTCACGCCAGCGCCTCGTCATGTCTCCATCATCGTGCTCAATCAGACGGTGGACCCAATCATTTTGAACTGGAAACTTGAGGATATATCAATGGAGGCAAAGAATAGAATTCATCTTGAACGCTCTAGACTATCTCTATGTGGGCCCAATGATGGGGTTCCAAAAAAGTATTACATGGTTTCATGTAATAGCTGTTACAGAGGATCCGAACTCCTCTCATGGAACCATCTGTACTAGTTCCCTTGTAGGGTCCACCTAGGCTCACTCTGATCCATCCAACCCCCTCACCCCCATTACCCCAAACCAACCCGCTCCACAATGTCATTGACCTGGTTTTTTGGCACCTAACTGAATACGTATATATTAATAAGTTAATTTAGGGTTTGGTGAGAAAAAATAATGGTAATGGTCGAAGTTGAATTGAAAACCTTTTGGTATAATAAGCCCAATTAAGAGTAAAAGTTAAAAGGTAGTAGTTTATTTAGAATTGGAAGCCTTCCGCTATAATATATAATAGCAAAATATACCCATGCTTAGCACAGGTAATATAATTCATTGTTTAAAAAATTATAGAAGATTAAAATAATAATACTTTTGAATGAATTATATTGAGGATCAAAAATAAGATTGAAAGGCGTGAAACGCCAATTACATTAACTATCATAATAACATATTCAAACAACCAATCAAAATATTTTTCATCAAAGGGTAAACCAACTAAGAGTAACGCTCGTTAAACAACCCGACATGTTGCATTGCCATTATAAAGTATAGTATCTATCATTATAAGATCTTTTGTATTCAAACTCCTAGAAGTTTAATAGGAGTGGACAACTTTTCCTCTATTTACAAAAGAATACTTACAGAATGGTGGTAAATCTAGTAAAAAAAAGACAACTTTTCCTCCCTTCAGCGTGGAGGAAAAGTTGCCAAATAAGTATACCACCAATGTATATGGCTACTACATGCAAACACCACTTTTCCTCCCTTTAGAGCGGAGGAAAAGTTGTAAAATAGCATACCCCAATATAAGCTACTAGAAAAGGCCACTTTTCCTCCCCTCAAAGCGGAAGAAATGTTGCAAAACAGCATACACAAATATAAGTTACTCGAAAAGGCCACTTTTCCTCCCTTCAAAGCAGAGGAAAAGTTGCAAAACAGCATACCCCAATATAAGCTACTCAAAAAGGCCAATTTTCCTCCCTTCAAAGTGGAGGAAAAGTTGCAAAATAAGTATACCACCCAAAAAAGACCACTTTTCCTCCCTTCATAGTGGAGGAAAAGTTGCAAAATAAAGTTTCCTGCCAAGCATACTTTTGTATTTCATGGGATCCAAATAGAAGCTTAAAATAATGATACTTTTGAATGAATTTTATTGAGGATGAAAAATAAAATTGAAAGGTTTGAAATGCCAATTACAATATTAACTATCGTAATAATATATTTAAACAACCCATCAAAATATTTTTCATCCTATAAAGGGTAGACCAACTAAGAGTAAAGGTCATTAAACAACCCGACATGTTGCATTGCCATTATAATGTATAGTATCTACCATTATAAGATTCTTCTGAAAGAGAGATATTAAAATCCAAACTTGTTATTTTTTTCTCCAATTAAAAATAAATCAGCCACAAAAGGATCTGTAAGCCTATCTAATGCATCATTCTCAAGTTTCATCTCAAAATCATAGGTTTTACTATGAATCAACATTTCAAGCATTAACTAAATGGGTATCACTTGAGAGAGGAAAAACAAATCATGTCGACTCTATCAACATGGACAATAAATAAATGTGGTAGATTATTGTGTAAGTCTGTACTTAGCATTTATTAAATAGAAGGGCTAAAAGCATACTGTACAGCTCAGAATACAACCGACATGGCAATGTAGTAAGACCGAAAAAAAATGGGTTGTTAGACAACAAGCATACTGTAAAACTTAGAATCCAACCAGCATGGCCCTGCAATAAGATCGAAATAAAATGGGCTATCATTATGCTTCTTATCATGGAGGTAGGCCACTTGCAGGTGATAAGCTACTGATTTGATGTCCCCACAAAAAAAAGGACAAAATTCCAGTATCTCCTACTCTAAATTATCATAACCATCTGATGATAAGCAAATACAACCAACTTCTGTTAAGTGATTTCCAATTCAGATAACTGTAAGTTGGAACAATCCAATGAGGGAGAGTTAAAGAACAGGTGGCCCAACATATGAATATAGAGCAACAAAAGGTGAGCCGAACACATCATGGTTCAAATGTAGATTTATGCAGTATATATCAAGTGACAATAATACATACCAGAGTATCGAGATTTGGGCTTCAACTATCACCAATATGATGGATTTACATTAGGCCCTAAAATCCCTAAATCGAAGCCAATAGAGTTGTAACAACTACTGCATGTAGCCTTATAACATCCCAACACCTATCTAACTATGCTACAAAAGAAGCTCCATAACATATTTTTCTCCCTCTTTTCTTTCATTACTTTCACTAAATATAGTTGGAGAAATATTAGTTTCATTCCCATATCTTCTTCACTCCCACCTAAGTTTCAGTAACAGAAGACAAATTGGAGCAAAGCTTTGGATCAAAGCAGAATCAATATATTTAAGATTTTTTTCAATTAACAAAAGTTTTTGATGTAATATTATAATGTGGAAGAGAGAGATCAAATTATAACCTGCTTTATATGATTAATAAACAAATAGATTAAATAAAAAACACATACCTCCTGCCTAATAAGAAGCCAGAGGATTTTAGGCCACAACAAATTTAAGGGCTGAGATCTAAGGAGAAAGTGTCACGACCCGGGCCCGAGATTAGGGTTACCACGGCCAAAGCCCGAGTCGCGACGCCATACTTACTCCCGTAAACCTCGTATTGCCGAAGCCAATACGGGATTCACAAGGGATCTTACATATACCTGTCAAATGTACATTTTTTTGCGGAAATATATTTATACATTGACATTCAACGTTAACATGTACATGTCCTTTACATACAGTAAAGTTTACTTACACATCTCATTCCCTATTTAAATCAACCATGCATATTCAAATACAATGCATGTGATCACTATTTACAACAAAATGAATCTATTCAAAATGTTCACAAAATTTGCTAAACCGGTCGCCTCCGATTCACATCCATTCATTCAATCCTCATGGGGGAACCGGATTGGTCTCCTCCGTTGGCGGTGCGGTCTCGGAACCACTGAAACGGCCAACTGAGCCTGTAATGTCATCAATAACACTGTGAACACGACGGTTCAACAATGTATACACAATTCTATGATATCATATGTTTAGCATTGTGGTTCCAATGTATAACAATTCAATTCAATTCAATTCAATGCATATAGTTCTTCCCTGAAGGAAGCATTTCATTCATGTAAGTCTCCCCTGAAGGGAGCATTCAATTCAAGTAGTTCTCCCCTGAAGAGAGCATTCAATTCATTCTATACACTTTATCAAGTGTCTTTTCGTTGTCCTCTAGCATAGGCGGAAGGCGCACCATTCACAACCCAGCTTTTCAATGACTCATTTCATTTCAATATTATTCACTTTATTAAGTGGCTTTTCAAATGTGTGGGATTTACCAGTGTCTTGATCAGAGATCACCGGCATCACCACGGAGCTCCGGAACGCTCCATCTACTGCAGCAGACTTAATCTTTTATACATTACCGTGTTTGTTCATTTCAGTTCTTTTCGTTTCATTTCATTGCATTTCATTGTATTAATTCAATACATTATTCAATGATATCTCAACAAGGAGCATAACAGTAATAGACGAGAGAGGACAAGCCAACTCAAGTCATAAACAATTAAATTTCCTAAAACAACATTCGGGTGAAACTTTCATTATGCAATATAGGTGTTATTTTAGATGACATCACTTTTTAGTGAAATTTACATTCACATAAGTTTAGCTAACACCCATGAAGGTTTAGGAAATTATCAGAAATCAATTCTGATATTCCCTCAATTTCGGTCACCTCGTCGGTTACCTAGCGGTTAACCGCATTAGGGATTTCGGCTGACCGAACCACATTCGGTCAGCTTTCCAGAATTCCTCAATTTACAAGACAACTTGCCCGATTCGGTCACCTATTCGGTCACCTACTCGGCTGACCGGAATTCAAATTTCGGTTAGCCGAATTTCTTCGGTCAGCTTACGGTTCGTTTTCCAGAAGCTAAACTTCTGATGGAAAAACCCTAACAAGATTTTCGGTCACCTTGCGGTCAACCCTCGGCTAGCCGAACTCACAATTTTGGCTAGCCGACCTATGTCGGTCAGCTCTCGGTCAGGTGTCGGTCAGCCTGGCGGCTGACCGAATTGTGCCCAGAAGGTCAGAAAATTCTGAACCGAATTTTCTGTAACTGAACTCCTTGAGTTCTAACATGTCACTTAACATTTGAAATCAATATAATTGAGTATACTTGCCTTGTTTGGAAACTAATCAGCAAGAATTCCCTTGTCTAGCTTGAATCCAAGATGAAATCCTCAAGCCAAACCTTCTTTTGAACCTAAAACCCAAAATTAATCCACCAAACAGAATTCTTGTGAATTCTTTGGCCATAACCATTCTATCTCAAGAATGAAACCATGGAAGTGCTGAATTCAACTCAAACACTTACTTGTAGCTTCTTTGGTGGAAATCTTGAGATCTTCTCAAGTTTAAACTCCAAGAAAGTAAGAAAGGAGATGAAGAAGAGGATGGTGAAGATAGAGTCCCTCTTCACAAGCACTTGTCAATTCTCTAAATCACTACTCAATGAAGAGAAAGTGGAAGAAAGAAGAAGAAGAGAAAGAAAGAGACCGGCTGGGATGAAGAATGAACTCTATTGAGTTCATCATTATCTTATAATCCCCATTTTTGCATTTTACCCCCCTCCTATTCCTCTAATTACAATTTAAGTCAAATGAATGGTCATTTGAACCAATTCACGTCGAATGGAATCACTATATTCACGGAAGTTAACGTACTCCTCGAGATATACGTGTGAGTATCAAGAGTTTCCATATTTGACGAAATACGTGTAATTTCGTATTTACGAAAAAGTCCTCACATTGCCTGGTTTAGCCTAAAACCATTTCAAGTCACCCATAACCTTCACTATTCTTTTCATTAAGTTCAATTTGACCACTTGAGCCAAATTCTATATCAATTTAGCCATTAATCAACATTAATTCCATAAAACATGTTGAATTAGCATTAATCCCGATTAATTAGAGTTAATCTTAATTAACTCGGGACAGGGTGTTACAGAAAGACTCCTAGATCATAACTTTATTTGTTTCATTAACGAACGATCAAGTGGGCTAGATGAGGATTTCTATAGATTTACCTTCTTAAATATACGTTCTTAGGTATCATTCCTCAAAAAGAAAAAAGAAAGTGGTAAAAAAAGGGTTAGTTACCTTGACAAAGTAAGAATGCAATAAAGTAAATGACACCATCACCACAAATGGATCCCATAGGTTACCAGAAGCCTACCCTAGATACCTATCAATCCATAGATAATGTTTAAACATTTGAAAAAAAAAAAAGATATTATATGCATCAGAAAAGAGGGAAAACAAGTTGACTTTCGTTAATATTATCCATGTATATAATATTCTTTCTACATAAAGTAACCAACATAATCATATAAAAAATAGATCAATCACTTACAAGCTACTAAGCAGAAAGTATATCGTCAAAACCATCAAAACCACAAAACCAAGCCATGAAGTTCATAGTGCAAAAAAAAGTCCATATTGAAGTTGGATTTCTTGTCTAAGATGGAGAAACCAAGGGAAGAAACAAAGAAAAAGGAAAAAAGAAAAGATAGAAGAGATAGGGAGAGGGAGGCGGTGCTTGATGGTGCCTGCGGATATACTTTTAGAAGAATTCAGTGCTTGGAGAGTTAAGAGTAGCACAGAGAAATGAATCAATTGAAGGGTTCAAAAACAAATTCACACGGTTAAAATCAAATTGATAATCATGGTTGATTTCTCAATTGAAATAAGTTAACTTCATTATATATAAATATATATATATATATAATATAATATAATAGGTTGATGTGGGGCTCGATGAGAGTCAAAACTGAAATTGGTGTTCAAAATTAAATTGAAAGCCTTCCTCTATAATATATCATAAAAATGACAATTTAAGGAAGTGTTTTCCAACTTAATGTACTAGTACTTTGCGTGGTAATATTTTGTGAATAATTTTGAAGGGTTTCTTAAGAATTAAACTAGCTCCAAACAAGACAAGGAGGAAAATGAGAAGATCTAAGAATGAATCTAGAATGCTCAAAATACTAGCAGTGTTATTTTACTAAATTATTGATGTTTAAGGCCTTGAAGATTAATAATGTTTTCACACATGCATAGCTCACAGCCCGCCCCCCCCCCCCCCCCCCCAACAAACACACACACACACACGGGAAAATTGGTAATTGGCATAGGGGAATTTTTTTTCCTGTGGTTGTTTGGTTGCACCTGTTTATATATGTAAATGGGGGTTCATGCGTAAGAATTACACCTCCCATGTTTGGTCGGACCAATTATGCATGTGATGCATAAATGAACATGTGAAAATGGGTGTGATTTTGTGCCCAAGATTTTCACGTCTCGCATGGTGTGAAACAATTTCACATGTCACTATTGGTAAGCAATGTTTTTTTTTTTTTCCTGTAAAATTGATAGGCAATGTTACAGTACCATTTTAAGTAGTCCTTTTTTTCTTTTCTAATTTCTTATTTCGTGGGCCCCAAAATGAATATCTAAACCATTGGATGTCTTTAAAAGGCCATGATCGACTATCATGTCAAATTTCGGCTATTGACTCATCATATATTTTTAAAAAAATATATAAAAAGCTCAAACCATTGGATCTTCAATATTGGACTTTTGTGGGACCTTTTTTAATGATCCGAATTGTTCATTCTATTTGAAAGGCCAAAAATGGCTAGGGGGTTAAACTTCAGATTTTGACTCATCATGGATCTTGAAAAAGTTGAGGACAACGGCAAACCATTGGATATACTCTTTGAAAATGACCCTTTTTACATGGTTTTGGAGGTTGCGAAAAACTGTTGACTAGTAGATTTGATTTTTGTGGGCCCCTTAGTCACGATCCGAATCATTCATCCTCTTTAACAGCTTGATAGTCAAATGCCATGCCTTGATTCATCATATATTTTGAGAAAACTGAGAAAAATGGCTAACCCTTTTATCCAATGAGATTCACATGTGAAAATGACAAAGAATAGAAATTGTTTCCATGTAACTCAGTTGCATATGGAAATGAAACCCATGTGCATCATTTGCGGATGTGAATCATTTTCTTATGACATGCGTAAAAGCCAAAAATCTCCAAAATACTGATGGATTTTCAGTATGTGTGTTTAACCTACAGAGGGTCCACTTTAGGGATGTTAGGGATTGAAAATCATGTAAAATCCCTTGTCCATACCCCATAGGAGAAAATTTTGCTTTTACCATTTAACACTAATTTAACCTTTGTTCACTTACGAATCTAACTGCAACAAATGTTGTACCTACAAAAATAACTAATTTTGACGACTTGAATTCTAGATGTACCCGACACAACTTTCTTTAGGGAAAATAGTTTTTTATCACTCATTAGACTCACCTAATCATGAATCCAATCCTTTCACACTTACTAATCATCATGAATTGTCACTCACTCTAACTTTGATAGTAACTAGAGGGGAAATGTTCACCTACGAGTGAACTTCATGTAAGCTATATGCAGTCTAGCTCGTAGAGTCCACTTGGACTCAAGTTAACCAATGGGAGGTGGATAGATTGGAAGGTCTTCTAATGCATAGCGGGGATCCAAAAAGTCAACCCGACGAGATTATCCTAGCACTTGATTTAACAACCTTTAATTAATGTCATTTTAACCATAGATTCTCTTGAGTTCAATTTAACGATGAGTGTAGGTTTAGTGAATGGCCTGATGCCAGATCATGGGATAAAAGGACTGTCAAGGGGTTGCACTACGTAAAGGTGGGTTGAAGTGGGCCCTATAGTGTTGGACTACACTTCCACTTACTCTTTGGAGACCATTTCCATTGACTTAAGTAACTTAATTGAAATTCATTAAAAAGCATGACTAAAGGCTTGTTTAGCGACTCATATATGTATGAAATAGATCTACAAGAAATAGATCTGTTTCAAATGACCTTGAAATAGATGTTTTTGTTATAGACTGTTTGGCAACAGATAAGAACCGTTTGAAATAGACTTCTTAAATCCAACGGTGCATGTTTTTTCTCGAAATCTGGACCAAACCAAGGGTTGAAAATTTTAGCCATAATAGTTTTCAATATTACAAAGGGGATTAACGGTTTGGATCATGATTATGTGGCCCATAGAAGTTTAGAAAAATATATCAATGGTTGTTTGGTTTTTAACAAATATCTGGAGATTTGAGATAGATCAATGGTTGAAAGTTGACCCATGAGCCATTTTGTATCTTAATAATTCTTCCAACGGTTCGGATCATCGTCTAGATTCTCGGATTTAAAAAAAAAAAAAAAAAAACACTAAACACACGGTGGATGAAAAACACTGTCATTTTACTGTGAATGTGAGCACGTCTACGCGCTGTGAATGTGAGCACGTCTACGCGCTTTAGATGAAACAATCTATTTCATTTCATGCGGAAATCGGCGTTGTCGTATTCAGACATTATTTTTCTGTATGCAACTTGAATGAGACACAGTACATGTGGTCTCCAAACGCAATTAAAGCGTTTTCAATTCGCTTTAAGTGAATAAGACGTTGGATATAGACACGCAAAACGGCCCCTGAGTAATTTGCTAAAGTTTTAAAGTCCCAAAATTATTGGTTGTGATGGCTCAAATGAGATGACCTCTTCTGTCCAGGATCTAATCTAAAATGAGATCTTTCTATCATACTGTTCCATGGTTGACATGCATCTAAGTAGATCTAGATTCTTACCTCTACTGGGAACCATGAGAGAAAACCTAAGATAAAGTCTAACCAATTTCATGTTTGATTCCACACTCATTTCATATCAATTCGTTCTCACCTCAAGCCCATGTGATTGGTGCACATGAATTAGGCAAGTATCAATTCACGATGACAAATTGACGATTGGATCAGTGTCGTCATCTAAAATGTTGACACTCCCAATGATCATATATGGGCCCCATTTCAAGCCAGAAGTCTGTCTTTGGAGACGTGGACCCCATTTTTAGTGGGCCCCACCAAACAAAAAGATTGGAAAAAGGTAATGTGCACGCTAGAAGGAGGGCTTGAACCTCCGACCTTGTGGTTAACAGCCACACGCTCTAGCCAACTGAGCTATTCCAGCGCAAGTGATAAGATGCTGCAGGCTTATCTGGTTAAACAATTAGTGTTTCAACCGAACTATTCCACTCACAACTTCTATGATCCAATGAGAACGATAGAGAATCTATTTACTGGACTAGTCCCATAGTTTCTTTATTGCATCAAAATCATACTGCAAAGAACTTTAGATCCTCCACAAATATGGATCCAAATCAAATTCAATTTGTTTATTAATCCTTTTTTTTTTTTTTTTTTTTTGTACTCAGTTGGGCTACTAGTTAAGAGTGATATTTTCAACTGGAAGACTCAAATGACGAATTATTGGTTTGGTTTTGGCCGGGTCAGTCAAGTACGATGAGTGGTTGCAAGTTGGGTAGCCTTTAATGGATCTAATCTGGATTATTTATTTCTTGGGTTGGAATGTTAAGATGGACAGTGGTATACTTGGCCGCTTGGTGGGTCGTGTCAAGAATCACCACCCTTAGGTCCAGTCCAATATAGGGCTATCAGCAAGCTGGGTTCACATTGGGTCCACATGGATTTGGGCCTGGCCCAATTAAGGCTGTAAGGGCTGAATACACGTTTTCGTCCGATAAGGATCTTAGAGCCAGGAAACAAGCCCACTTGGTAAGGGTAATGGGAAGTCTGGGTCTGCCAAATACCCAATAAAGGCCCAAGTCCAAAACACAAACAGATCCTGTTCTACTGTAAATGAATCAAGTTTTTTTGTTTCCCAAATGTGCCATCAATAAAACTCATTGCTCATAATAGACCTTCTCTTCAAATGCCCATCTCTTGGTTTGTATATGTTAATGTATAAGAAGAAAACTTAATTATGAATTGGCCAAAAAAATAAAGTTCCCAAACTATGTTATGGGCCCACCTTGATCCATATCATGCAGAAGAGTTTAGTGAGATTGAAAGGTCTTAATATGGATTAGAGGTGGGCATAATACCAGTTCCATCCAGTAACTACAACAATCCATTTGTGTGCCAAAATGTCTCTCAGAAAACATTAGATTAAACTGATGGATCTCATATTTCTCTTCCCACAAAGTGTTTGCCCTATCAAAAAGTTTGCAACGTGCATAAGTTCTTTCATGTTGAAGTCAAATGGGGGAGAAGTGAAAACTGAAAATCTCCATTTTTATGTTAATACTCTCTCAATTGATTAGATAACCAGCACTCTTCACTCCCATCAAATTGGGCCTCTTAGGAATTTTGGAGTTGAGAGCACATAGCTTGACTTTTATATCACAGGATTCATGCATTTGAACACCCTTTGGGGGTCCCTATTTCATGGTCCAGTTGGATCATTCAAAAATGTGGCCTCCACCATTTGTTTTGGAGCCGGCAGGAGTCCCTTTAAATGCAGTTCAACATTTTCTCTGACTCAGTAAACCCATATTTAGCATAGGATGGTCCGGGTCCCCGCCCCCACCAACCAGAGAAAGCAAACTATTGTTTTCTTTTGTGGTATCCGGGGGTCGGTAGGCAGTCAATGTCCTCACCTATAACCAGCAAAAGGGATGTTGTTGATGTAGACTAGTCAAAATTGTAAAGAATCTTATCATCGTTTTAAGTTTTGAATTCATAAATTTAGGGCCAATGCTTGCAAACAAAGAACTGTGGGCATATGTGTGGGTAAGAACAGTCCCTCTTTGTAACTCCTCAACATACATTTATGGCCTTAGAGCTGCCACTTACCTCGCTGGTTGGTAGCGGCGGTTCTCACTTGGTTGTTAGGGTTCGAACCCTAGATACGTCACATTTTTCCAATTATGTGGGCATTTTTCTTTCTTATGTGAGCTTCTTTTTCACTTGTGTGTGCATGCTCTCTCTTGGGTCCCAAATCCATTGGTCACTTGATTGGGTTACCAAAAAAAAACATACATTTAAAACCGAAAATTTACTTTGTTCTCAAAATGAGATGACAGCTGAAGCACAAACTCAACTTGGATTATGTTTTGGACATTGTTCACCTAAGACAAGACTATCAGTTTGATGATCATATTTCTGGTCCATGGGCATATCCGACAGGAGACTCTGATTGTGAACTATTTATTGTTTTTATGTTTGTATATTGTTCACTTTCTCCAATAAAGTTGAGATAAGGCTTTGACGATGATGAATTTATCGTGATGATTGTAAATTCTAAGGTTAGACTCATGATAAATTTGAGAGGTTTCTTAACATGACCCACTTGTGAGAAAGACCATTCACAAAATTTTAACCCAATAGAGTTTGGGCCCAATGCCAGATCCATTACATATAAAATATGTGAATAAAATATAATGAAACACACACACACACATATCAATCTGATGTTGGGCTCATCTTATGTTAGAGTAAGACTTGACAAAGACTTAGAAAATAAGGGCTGATTACCATGCTCTGCTAGATTTTCGTAAGTTAGCTCTGCTAATGAGTAACTACCATGAGACTTACAAGGGCTTTAAAATAAGTCATATAGATAAGGAATATACAAAAATAACTTTAATGAGGATGTGAGAAAGATGGAATTCTATGAAAATTCTGACACCTTAGCTCTATAACTAGGAAGGATGGAAAGAATGAGGAGTATACGAAATAAATGATAACAGATAAATGCTAGATGTGGAGATTTGCTTCTAGAGTACTTCGTAATGGGCACATGGCAACAAGATTGAAGGCCAATTACGAAACAAATACATGAAAAAATGATTGCAGTAGGAATAAAATAAAACATTGGGCCTGTTTGTGCACAGCCACGGAAGGGGAAATCTGCGTTTCCTCTTTCGTGGCAGTTCGTTTCTTACCATTAGATGTCGGAAAACGTTTCCTTTTCTCCTGTAGAAAATCGCTCTTCAAAATGGCGCTTGAAAATCCAGAGGAGGGAAATCCTCCCTGCACCAAACGATAAGGGGAAGGCGCCGAAAACTCCGGCGCCCTGCCCCCTCCCTTTTCTGCGGAAAGGTCGGCTGCATACACAGATCCTAAGATGAATGTGTGTTAAAACGAGGAAAGACGGAATTATAAATGAGCGCATTAGGGAGCATTTAGAGGTATCATCATATGTGATAAATCTAGAGAGGCTGTTTGAGATGGTTTTAACATATTCAACCAGGCCACCAATGATATTAGTGAGGAAATTTATTTTTATGTAGGTTGATGACCCACTAAAAAAAACGTAGGCCATGGAAGTAGCAACCTAGTTGAGGAGTTGTCTTAAGATAGATTGAAATGTTTAAAAAGAGTTCACGTAGTTGACTCCAATATAGTTGGGATAAGGCTTTAATGACGATGATGACAATAAAGGAGCTTCATTGAGGAGTCTAACAGATTTTCCACGAATTCTAACAAAAAAGTAAAGAGGGGAAGAAAAGCACCAACTCTAGCTAGGGTTTTTCTATGACACGCATAAGTTAGTATATCTCTTGATATATAACTGATTAGTCCATAAAATAACAAATAATTATCATCATTTCATATAGATTATGGGTTTTTTAGGGGTTAAATCATTTGGATTTCATAAAAATATGCAGCAATGCTTTCAAAGTTGGTTTCATAAAAAAATGTGTTTAAATATTGAAAAATGCATGTTTTTGGAATTATTCTTTTTGGACTATCCTACTGTTGCCAAGAATAACTTCATTTCTATGCATAAACTCATGAGATTTCTTTGCATATTCATAATGTACAAGAAATTATGAGAAACGTAGTATATTCACTTGAGTTCATATGTACCCATATGGGCCCTATACATGGCCTGATAATTTGTATATAAAATTATTATTGCTGAATTATTATTTTTCAATTAATTGTTGGGTTTTCTTCATTCTTTATGTTCCTTGAGTCTTTATTTTCTCAAATAGATATAGAGGTTGCTTAGAATCCTATGATAGTGAAGAGAGTCCAGCCTAAGCAGTTAATTTGGGGATTTTAACCTTTGATCTCCCCCCCTTAGATTGGATTCCAGTGGAGATGATGTAAGTTATACATATTTCAGATCATTAGAATGAGTGGATCCGAATCTTTAAATGATTTATTTTACTAGTTTATATTTAATGCAAATGATTTTCTAATATTTTGATTTGTGATTGTAGCATTTTTTTTAGATTCAATTTTTTTTTTAATTGGGGTGTAATTATTATAATTAATTTTTATTCAAAAGACATCCCAATTGTATAGATTTTGATTAGGCTAGGTCAAGCATCGGTATGACTTCTATCCCTGTGGATCGACTTTAGACTCATTAAGATTTATTACTTTGTGACAACCCTATACTTGAGGTTCACATTAATAATCAATAGTGGGATCAGTTTAACTCAAAAGTTCTATTTTCCTATTCTTGATCATTTAAAAAAAAAAAGTTATACTTCAATTGGACTTATCCCTATTTTCATATAATCATTTTGTTGGGTACCCTAGCTTAGGGGGCTTGGAAGTTGGACTCAAGAGATCCCATACAAGTTAGAAAGAAGTAATTTGGGAAATTAAACTACACTGTCGGTGATTGTTGGTGGTGTGGCCAATGAAGAGAACAAGGGCAGGAGAGAATGAAAGGAGTAGAAAGGTTTAAATTTTAAAAAGCCTCAACTTCGGACTGCCAGTGATATTTCTGCAAAGGTTAGGCCCTTTTTTGAAACAAATCAACTTGTAATGTCTCTTTCTGAGAACAGTCAAAATGATCAAGAACGTTTTTGAGAATCTCCCCTTTCATTTACTCAATTCTGTAACTCCTCCTCTACCCACCGGAGTCAGCCGGAGGATCTCCAGGATTCTGGTCGGGGGGCTTCTCTCTCCCTTCTCTGCTCCTTCCGTACGATCCCTCTCTGCTCTTGTTTCTCTTATTTTCTGCTTTTCTTTCCTTTCCTCTCTCTCTCTCTCTCTCTCTCTCTCTCTCTAAATCTCAAAGTCAGCCAATTGGATTGTTAAGATTTTGTCCATCATGCCACTCTATTTGGCAATTGCCAATTGGGTTTGTTGAGTGGTGTCATAGGAATCATGTTTTTTTTTTTTAATATACTTGTTTTAATGGATTTTTAACTTTGTATTTTAAGTAGTTAATGATTCATATGTGGCCATGGATTGTTTTTTGGGATGAACTAATGAATGAACGGTCAAAATCGCACACCCCCTTTGTGTTAGATTTTTTTCCGTTGTTCGTTTGTTTGTTCCTTGCTTATTTTTATCATTAGCTCTTTTATTCTGATTATTGCTTGATAGTGTGATCTTCCAATCTCTGTATGACATTCCATTTGTCTATTTATTTGTTTCTGAATCTGATTATTGTTATGATCTAAAGTAGTAATGTTCTGTTGTATGATTTTGAATTCATTATTGAGTTAGACCCCAGATATCAGGTAAAGAAGGTGGTGTGGTTCTTTTTTTTTTTTTTTTGGGTAGATTGGATTGGAGGCACACCAAATCTCAGATCCAAAGGGTCTGTGATGATCGAGATATGGGCCTCTGGAATCGACGGTTTTAAAAAAGTGAAAATTGGACGCTATCCAACAATGAAGAGAGTCCTTATAAGTGTCAACTCTCTGTGCTTTTTAATCAAGTTAACTGACATTAGAAACATGGATCTTGATACACTATATTGATTTATTTTTGTTGGGTGTTTCTTATTTTTTAAATTGATTGGGATGCTACTACTTTAAACTGATTAGCTTTTTATGGTAGGTGATTGTGTACATCAATACTTAGTTAATTTTATAATAGTAGTGGAGTTGTGTAGATTTATAGAAGTGCTAATGCAATTTTGATTCCATGTCCTTTCTCCTCTTTTTTTATTTTATTTTATTTTTTAATTATAATTATGAATCGATAATGTCATGCTAACATTAACTCCCCTGTTGGGCTTGATCTGACCAGGTCAACGTCTTTAGTGGCTCAATCAACTCTTCATTGTTTCTATTTAAGTTGAGAGATATTTAGAATTATTATTATTTTTTGGTGTTCCTTTTCTTTTGAATTTTCTTTTCTGACCATTGGTCTTCTCATGTGAGTATGATCAATTACCCATCGACAAAATTATAAGGGAAGTGAAACATGTATCCTCTGTCAAGGTTGATGGAGAAGCTAATGAGATTGTGGGCATTCTCTCTAAATGAGGTGTAGATAGTATGTACAACAATCCTTGCCTTGTAGAATCTCATATAGGCATATTCACAATGACTGTAGGATTACTTTGTGACTGATAAAAAATTTCTGTTGTATTGTCAAAATTAGTCTTAGTTCCCATTCCTCATCCCCCAAGATTAAGGATAACAACCAGGCTTTGTCTCATATCCTATTATTATCTCTATTCGATGGGTCCAGATGGGTGATGCCCCAAAAAGCTTTCACGAAATTCATCATTTATGGTGGAGGTAGATCAATCAAGAAGTTATAATTTAATAAATTATTTCCCGAGTGTGAATTTGTGGATTGTGGGTTTAATCTCAATACATTATACCTGGTGGTAAAATATAACTTAATTTGAAAATCCAGATTTGTGTGGTAACTAGGTGCTCTTTCTAATTTATTAGTAATATCCTATTACCGATTTGCTAATATTAGTTTATATGTGTTTTATACAATAATACATAGTTTATAAATTGCTGAATTAAGTAATTTTTTGTATATATTTTCAATTTTTTAGTTAATATATGTTTTGTATTTTGTTTAATTATTTTGGAAATCATACTTACATAATGAAACAGTTCGCCAATGGTTCAGGCCACAAATTATGTGGGTCACAATCATGGCTGCATATTGAATTATATGGATTATGCTTGATAATTGACATGGATGCTTTCTGCTGATGTAATCATTCGACAGATCTTAAGATCAAGAGAAATTGTCCATCTGAATCTCAGTGCAGCCCTTTGTTTTAATCAGGTTGGATAAGTTTCAATAAAATTAGCATCATTTAGTAGCATAGTTCATTTTACTAATTCGAGTGCATGTTTTCACATACTCAAGTTTGGTTTTGTCATTAGTTGTCTAGCATTATTGTCTAACTGGTCAAATGGTTCTTCTAGTTTTCATACCATCTAATATTTTACCAGTAAAAGACTTCTTAGGACTTACACCATCCATTTATTTTTTGTTAATTTACTATCCAATTAGTCCTAGAATGATGCATCAATTAAAGGGTTTAGATACACTATCACATGATGCATCCATTTTCTTAATTATTTCCACTGTTTCTATTATTAATTTAAAGTTAATGCTGCCATTCCTTCTTTTGTTACCAGATAATTTAATGGCAGGACTGATAAGCGCACGCATTGTCCCAGCTCATATTTCTCAGAGGCACCATCGCTCACATTTTCCTCCTCTTGTTGTCCCTTCTTTATCAAGAAGCTTGTATAAAATTCCAGTTGGAATGACAGGACAATTCAGACCTCTGAAATTGGTGGCAGCCTCGGCACAAGCCCAAGACACCGCAGCTCATAGTGTCTTTAACAACTCTCAGCCAACCAAAGGTTTTATTTGATAAACCTACCCTGTTAAGATTGTAAACAATCCACAGAGTACATTTTTATGGATACAATCTAGATTGCACTCATTTATTCTTATGCTTATATATGCTCACTTGTTTGTTTGTAGAGGTGCTTGAGGTCTGGAAAAATGCTGATGCTATATGCTTTGATGTGGATAGTACTGTGTGCTTGGATGAAGGCATTGATGAACTTGCAGACTTTTGTGGAGCCGGAAAAGCTGTTGCAGAGTGGACCGCCAAGTTACATCTCCTGATTCTTTTCATGTAGAAATCTATGGGTCAGTCACCATTCAAAATCTGTCATTGTAATTCCTTTTTATCCCCTTGTTGTGGTGTTGCCAGGGCAATGGGTGGATCTGTTCCTTTCGAGGAGGCTCTTGCGGCCAGACTCTCTCTCTTTAATCCTTCATTGTCGCAGCTTCATGATTTTCTTGATAAGAGACCCCCCAGGTGCATATGCTCTTCATAGTAACTTGATCTGTGCACTCTCATATTTTATTTTTTATTGTCTTGTGCATTTATTTACTTAAAGTTTAAAGCTTGGTGTGGACAGGTTATGTTAGTTGCATCGATGAGCTTGTTTCATATTTTTCCTGGCTGATTTGGCATTTTTGTTTTGCATAAAGATAAATTCACATAATTCAAAAGAAGAAAATTGCCTATACTGATCTAGCAATGTTCTATAAAATTGGGGACTTCTGAACATCTCTTTGACCTGCACAGATGTATGGGTCTGCTAAGTTCTAACGTCCTGATAAAAGTGGTATATTTGACTAATGTGACTGCTTGCGGGGGGATGACTAACTTCTACTCCAACAAATTCCTCCTTTTTTTTTTTTTTTGTTGGGGGGTTTCGTTTGGGGTTTAGGGTGTTGGGGTGGGGTGAAACTCCAACAAGTCATTTGTTCGCTTTATTGTCTAAAAAAGGTGCCTATTACCTTTTTTTTTAATGGCGTGCCTATTAACTTTTGAGAAGCTTGTACGGCTCTTGTGTCAATTAGGTGGTTATTTCTTGTTTACTTTTGTTTGTAAAATCACTAGCTAGGGTGTGCGTGGGTTGTTGAACTCCAACAAGTGATTTTTAATGCTTTATTTTGTTTTATTTTACTTTTGGATGGTAACATGGAACCCATGACCTCATGGTTAGTTGTTACACTTCATTGTCTGTCTACAAGTGGCGCGTATTAACTTTTGAAACGCTTGTATCAATGGCTTTCCTATCACTTGGCTGGATACGCTGCTTTGACCTTTATTTTTGGAACAGAAAATCTACTTATTGGACCCCATTGATAGGTAGCTTTGGTCCCTTACATGCTATGATGCACAGATACGGCATGGATATGGCAAGGACACACCATAGACATGGCAGGGACATGGATTTTACACATAAAAAGTGAAGTATCGGATACGATACGATACAATATGTTGCCTGTTTTGAAGTATCCGTGCATCATAGCTTACATGGCATACCCTCTATGTCTATACAAGTCAGCGGGACAGTGGGTTTAAACGATGAAGGATCGATAATTGCACTGCATGGTGCTCCTTTTTAAGTCATGATGGTGCTTGTCTTTTAGGATGGCTTAACCTTTTCATCTATGCATTGTCCTATCTCTGGATTTAGTTTAAAAAGTTGCATTCAAAAAAAGGTTTAAAAAGTTTCTGCTTTTTAATATGCAGGATATCTCCCGGCATAGCTGAGTTGGTGGAAAAACTGAAGGTGAAGAAAACAGATGTTTTCTTGGTATCTGGAGGCTTTCGTCAAATGATTGAAGTATGATGCTGGTTTCATTTCTTTATAAGAATTGGATAGAATAACTCTTAAGGATTTATATGGTATCTACTACATAGTTTTAAGATTGAATAGAATATTGAGGATGAAGTTGCCTACTCTCTCAGCCATATATAACTCATTGGGGGTGTTCCCATTAAGCCTTTCAAAGAGGTCTGTGCCTTCTCTCTCTCTCTCTCTCTCTCTCTCTCTCTCTCTCTCTCTCTCTCTCTCTCTCTCCATATATAATTTTCAAAGAGGTCTGTGCCTTTGAATCCTGCTGCACCAAAGAGTGATTGATCCAACGTTAGCTCTGATCCCTTGTTTTCTAGCTTTGGGGCCTAAAGGTCCATGGGGTCCCGTGCCATAGTAATATTAGCTTTATTGATGTGCCCATTATGTATGTGCGAGGCCTGTTGTATGATCCAGATTTTTGCTCATAGGGGCTTTAGTTTGAATGGAGATATCAAAAATATCTCCTCTGTTCGAATACCCTTGTCATCTAGTCCTATAAGATTCCCATATTCTTTTATTACCTGTCTATCTTTAGGCCACTGATTGAATTGTTTGTCATCTGGAAGGTTTTGGGACTTCATTACATTGAGGCCCATAGTGTCAATTAATTGATCAACAAACCGGTGGGTCCAGGATGGAAGGAGGAGCAGCAAACTGTAGTTTGATATTGCGGATGACCTTATAATTCCTCCCTAAGAACGTTCTTTTTTGAGTGTTGATTTATTGATGCAGATAAAATATTAGAGCAATGGCTTTTGTAGAGAGTACCTAGGCACAGAATCTGGTCTCGTCACTGTTAAGTCTTCGTTAGATGGATATTATCTACTGGTTCCTCTAGATTTGATCTAATTAGATTCCCAATAAGTTTTGTTAAGTTTGATTATCCATCTTGTAAAGTCTATATATACATTGTTATATTTTTTTATTATCAATGCACATGTTCATGCAAATTCTCTGAATTCACATGGTATAAATACCAGTTTGCCACACTCATCTTCCCTTCTGTAGATTGCTTTCCTCTCAAATAATTTACAATTCGCACCATCTCAAGTGTTGCCTTTCTGTGATTTCTGAGCTTTCTTGAAGTATTACACAGCATCCCAAGTCCCAGCAAAGAAATATTACCTGCAACTTTGGTTGTGTACTTGGCATCATCTGTTCACAACCATTCCCTTTGTAACCCACCATATTTCAGCATTAATCTTTTGCATCCAACTGCATATGAATAACCTATTGCAACTCTGCCTGCCCATCATCCTTCTATCAAATGCCCAAGGGAGCCCACTTGAGCTATTTTCTTCTGCGACCATCCACCAGTTATCTGCATCGAAGTGTGTGGGCTCATCTACCATGTATCATCCCCATGTATTGTCTTTTTTTATGCACACTGAGCCCCTTCAATTATCTGGACCCTGTTTCAGTCCTGCCTGCATCTCTGTCTCAGCCGGATTTGTGCAATATATGGCTATTTGAAATCTCAAACCGATGTTTTTCTAGCAAAAAAGAAAAAAATTCTAAAACTGACGTTTCATCCAGAACCCAACCCTTAGTGCTGCAAATATTCAACCTCTATTCCTACAACAACTGCATATTCTGATCTTGCCAGTCCTCTTGAATGTTTCACTCTATTCTGCTGCTCAGATCATCTCTTGCACCATTACCCTCAGTCATAGAGCCTTAGGAGCACTTACACTCTGTGTAGCCTCACTCCAGCTGCACAACTTCTGTCTCAACGGCCATTATTATTAGGCTGATCTGATCCCTTCTTCTGCATCTTTATGTTTTTCCTTCTCCCATTCCTGTTTAACTCAGCACACACTGAGCTTGATCAGAAAATCCAATGGAGTAGTTTCACTTGATTTGCTTTTCAATTCCTCTGATTTGGAGTAGAGACACGATCATTATTAGGTTGATCTGATCCCAACATCTACATCTTTATATTCTCTTCTTCCTATCCTTTTTTAACTCAGCAAATCATTCGGACTCAGCCACCTATTGCCTGATGATCCTATTGCATTGACAACTTCTGAGATACTTGTGGAGGCTACTTTCCGCTGTCTAATCTCTTATCATTAAACCCATTCGCTGTCTCAGAACCATCTGTGGACCCATTTACTCATACTGTTTCTCCCACAGATTCTCAATCATAGCTGTTCTTCTCTGTTATCATCATGTTATCTTCCTTCATTGTCATGTAGCCACCCATCTTCATGCCTCATTATCCATATGCGTCCGGTTCTTGTTATTTTGTTCTGAAGCCAATACAGCATACTCACCTGTTACCTTCATGAGTTCACACGTGTTTTTCAAAAGGTGCTGCCTATGAGTTTACTATAGTTGAAGATTTGTCATGTGAAGTTGTGAAGAACATGCATTATTCACAATTTCACATTAATCTCAATCTACCATTTTTTGAACTTGATTTGGTTTTGTTTGTTGTAGATCGATGGATTTGTTGGTCACCAATACTTTTTCTTTTAATTATTTTCTAGGGATTCATTTGTAAGTGATGCGGGGGCTGTGCCCAAAGAACTGGCAGAGATGGATGGGCTGGGCCCATTGGCGGGTCGACCCATGGGGACCATGGGTCTGTCCTGCATCAGTAAGTCTCCACATTTGTTCTCTTGTCTGTTTGGCTTCCTGCTCTTCAGATTTTGGATCAAATACTTGGATCTGATTGACATTTTTTTTTTTTTTTTGTAGTTTGAACGTGCGTATCTGGTCATTTGTTTCAATATCTGATTTCCTATCTTTGGCTTTGCTCTCTTATCTTTGGATTTGTTTGGCCACAGATCATCCATCACTTGGTTCATGTGTTTGAATATCTTGATTTGGATTGGATCTTTTGTCTATGGATCTAATCATTTGTGTTTAGTTTGGAGTTCTGAATCTAGTCATCTGTTTACTGGGTTGGATAATGTGTTTGCCAAGTTACTGCCAATCTGATGATTTAATCTAGATCAGTTTTCCAAGTCTGATTGTATGTTTCTGGATCGTATCTACAAATCTGATAATCTATTTCTGGATTTGTTTGCATTGCAGTCATATCTCTAAATCCGATCATATGTTTTTTTGGATCGGATCTCTTTATCAGATCATTTGTCGCTGGGTTAGATTTTTTTATCTTATCATCTGTTTACGGTTGATTGCATCTTCAGTTGTGCGCTATTGGATCTGCCTCAATTGTCAATTTGTCACTTTATGGTCATCATGCTTATTTGATTTCTTTTATCTCCTTCATAAACACTAATGACTATTGAAACTGCTTCATCCCTGCACTGTTGAATTCAAGTTATATCTACGTCTTTAAGGTTGCCATCCCATAATAGTTGATATCAGCAATCACTTCTGGGCAGTATTATGAAAACTCAAGGTTTCTGGGCATCTTGAGTTTGAGGAGTGTAAAGATAAGTCGGTTAGATAATATCTATTAGTTCCTCTTGGTTTGATCTAATTAGAGTGCCAATAAGTTTGAGAAGTTTGATTATCTATCTTGTAAAGTCTGATATACATGGTACTCATCTTAATTCAAATATATAAGTTAGTGGGATTTTTTGAATTCACAATCACTTCCTAGCTCAGGCAAGAGTTCAGCAAAATAGCCCCAAGCTTCTGTAAATAACCGGCACTCAAGTAGAAGCTGTTAAAAACAAGCCATGGCTCCTCTACCATGCCTTAAGGGACAATGGTTGGGATGTCTTAGAACTATCATGAATTTACGTTGTGAAGTGGCAACTTAGAGATCATCTTTTTGAGGATGGATGTAGAATAAATAAATTGTGGCAGACGATGGTGTGATTTCGGCCAGTGTGCTTCACTGATAATTCAGTGGGTAACTCAGGGCCAGCCAATGTCAGAGGTCGTCATGCTACTTACTGTATCGATTATGGGCTTGGATACATTTAATTTCACCATTACATTTAAGTTTCTAGATTTGTTGAAAAACTCGTATTCTTGAAATTTATATTAATCTGATCAATTTTTTATGAAGCCTGTTGCATCACAACTCGGAATTCCACCTGAAAACATTTTTGCAAATAAATTACTCTTCAAAAGTTCTGGAGAATTCTGTGGGTTTGATACAGACGAAGCTACTTCAAGGAGTGGTGGGAAAGCTATTGCTGTTCAAAATATAAGAAAGGTAAGACAACTACAGTTATTTTAGTGCACTGCTTTGATAATTAGAGTGCTGCCCTCAAATTCACAGTTGTTCTTTGGTATTGGTTTTGCAGATCCATGGATACAGGACATTGGTTATGATTGGGGATGGTGCCACTGATTTAGAGGTATGTTTTTTCTTTGGTTGAAATTTGTATTATTGCCATGATTTACATGTGATCTTTGTAAAAGAAACTTGTCAGCGCCCACTGCAAGTGCAAAATATAATACCCTGATACTTATACTTAGGAAAGAGCATATTACATCCTGTTTTTGGCAAAAGAGGCTATTGAAAAGATCAATGATTGCCACAACCCATGTACCCCAAAGATGGCTGCAACATTTCTTTCCAAAAAAAAGAAGACGACTTGCTCTGCGAATGAAGGAAAGACTAGCACACATCTTATTAAATGCCACAGGAAACAGCCTCATGACATTTTGGATGCACTGGCATTTCCTCTAGGCCTTAATATTATGCCCCACAGGGGTAATCGGATATGGAGCTCATAAAACAGACATCACACATGCATTTTTCTCCTAGTATGTTTTTAATAGAATGTGCTGAGAGTTTTGATGTAGTATTGCATTTTGTATTTTCCATTCCTAGGCTTGTAAACCTGGTGGAGCTGACTTGTTTATCTGCTACGCTGGTGTTCAATTGCGAGGGGCAGTTGCTGCTAAGGCGGATTGGTTGGTTTTCCAGTTCCAGGATTTGATAACGTCCCTGGAATAGCTTATTTATGCATTTCTTATTTCTTGCCCTTTTTTTAAAATTGAACATGCTTATCCCAGGTAAATGGGGTTAAGGCTTTAACGATGATAATGATGGTCAATTTTTTGTTATCATCATGGTCTGCATGAATTTCCATTATTTTGTGGCAGTGTTGATGTCTATCGATGGATTGGTACTTTTCCATGGTATTTCTACAGTTAATCAATAAAAATCTGAATTATACTTCAGATAGTGAATTTCTTATTGAATGAAAGAAACATGTGTGAATTGTATTTTACTTTTGATGAACAAAAAAGAACACATCAACAAGGATTCAGAAAACACATTAACAACGGGCATGTGAACAATTAATTCTAGGAAGTGTGTGTTTTAATATCTTGAGAGCATCACTGTGTTCGAATGTGCGCCTGACATGGTGATGGGACCTGGATCATTTGTTAGCTGTCCCCTTTTTAGGTGAATTCATCAAAGGGGAAATTTCAAAATAGGGCTCAAGTTTTTCTTAGATTTCAAATCAGGACGACAAAAAACTTACCTATCAATGCAGGACTTAAGTTTTTCATATTCATTTCAGATCAGGACATTCGGCAAGTAAGAAGATTTTCAGATGAGTTTCATTTCATTTTATTTTAAAATACCCAAAATGCCCTCCCAGAACCCATCCCTCCTCTCTCCCTATCCTTTCCTCTTCTTCCCTCTAAACACCAACACCATCCTCTTCCCATCACCTCCCTATTCCCTCTAACCCATCTCCCAAGCCGGCAACACACCCATGGAACCAAACAGGAGCCACAATCAATGACACTCTGCACAACCCACCAACCCTACACCCCTGCTCTCCTTTTTCTTCCATTCATCATTTTGCCTACAATCCACTTCATCTCCCCATCAAATCATCGAAGACCAATATGAAAACGTTGGGCACCTTGGTGTGGGCAATGAGACTCATTTTAAAAATTTTAATCTAGAAGGGCGATTTGGGATTCAAATGGGCAAGACCCAAAAGTGAATGGCCGCCCATGATCCTTGACTCCACCTTTGGAATGACCTCCTCTCTGAAAGGTGTAGCCCACTCCCACCCATTCATTGTTGATTTTGATGGTTGTGAAGCAGCCAATCTATCTATGCACACAGAGAAGGTGGGTTTGCAGTTGAGAAGGCACAAGCCACACTTGGACTCAGCTGATTCTATTCCTGTAGAAAGTCTAAGCAGCAAGTATCAACTACAGATGTCTTATAGTTTCTTTCTGACATGTAAATTGCAGCAAACAGAGGCGGGCACCCTACCCAAGCTACATGCTAATGGTTGGAGCTTTCCATGGGGGGTTGCAACCATGGATGGAACTAAAATCTACTTGAGAAAATCCGACACATCGGTCATCTATGGGACGTCAACCCATCGTCCCCAACATGCTTGGCAACACCCTGGACATTTGTCGAAATTGCTGCCCCTGGACGAATTTCAAATGGGTATTTCCATAAAAATCCCAAAAATGTCCTTTTTTTATGAGAAGATGATCTTAGACTCTTAGGGCTTGGATGGATGAGGAAGATAGGTGGTAGTTGAATGTGTTGGTTGTTTGGTTAGGGGGGATTGGAAGGTGTGGTTGCAGAAATGGAAGACAGGATGCAGGAATATAAGACGACATTTTGGGTATTTTCATAAAAATAGAGAAGAAAATCACCGGAATACCTACTTTCTTGCCAAATGTCCTGATTTGTAATCAATATGGAAAGCTTAAGTCCTATATTGAAATATAAGTTTTTTATTGTCCTAATTTGAAATGTGACAAAAACTTAAGCCCTATTTTGAAATTTCCCCTTCTTTAATTCACAGCGTTTATGTAAGCTTTGATCCCCAACTGGCTGATACAGTTTTTCATCATCATTGAAGCCTTTATCTCATGTATCTAGGGTTGGCTCTTGAGTTCTACTTTTCCACTATGCGTAAAGCCATATGTTCTTATAGCATGATACAATTTTGATTGTGAGAGTACTTTCTTTGCAGAAGGGACAGTTTACCACTGATTTTTTTTTAATTAAAAGTTGTCTACCAGTGAATTAATCTAGTTCTCTCGAGTTATATGAAACTGAGTTGTGATAATATGGCTGTTGTTCTGATCAGCCACTGTGTGAATGAGCCTAATGCATGATGATCTGTACCATCTTATAGCTTATATTTTGCCTACCAACTGGCGGTCGTTTCTTCAAGAGGGCAGCCTGATCAAGTAAGCTTAATCTGGGTCTCCTCCCTGTGGCCACAAAACCTAGTTTGACTTGGTAGGGCTGAGGGGCCTGTGCACTCTAGTTTACGACCAAGGAAATCATATGGCTAACAGAAACCGAGTTAATTCGGTCTAGGCAAGATTTATGCACTGTGTGTTGTTTTTGGCTTTTAAACTGGCTCCATTTTGAGCCACTGATCACATTGCAATGAAGTACAATGGCTTCTTTTGCATGCTTCTAGTTTAGGCCCTTTTCAGGGTTTTAAAGAAGTTATTTAGGAAAATGTTTTGGGTCCTTTTTTTTTCTCCTCTTAGTGCCTTATTACTGTTTATTATTATGAATTCTTTTCGCTTACTCCTGCTGTTGTTGTTTGAAAGAAAAAAAAAATTATTAGAATCATGTGTGTGGTTGTTGGAATTACAGTTTAAAGAGTTATCATTTGAGACTAAATTGGGAGTGATTTTTGTTGATCTTCATCTGGGAAATTCTCAAGAGGAGAAAACCCAAGGGGACTTCTAACTGTTTCTATCCAACTCTGTTCCAGCCGAAGGCCCGAAATTTCAGACTTGAATTCTTGGGCTATGTATGTTAGTGCTGAACCAAATCAAGAACTTGCAGCCAAATTACAGTATTCCAGATTCTAAAAACCTTAAAAATTTAGGCCAAACCAAATCAAATTTGTCAACCAAGCAGGCCCTTAACAGGATTTCCAATGGAATAACTTTCTCTTTTTACCCCTGGTTTTGTTTTTTACTGAGGGATGATGATGCTTGATAAACAAATTTCAATTCGCAGCTTGTAATGAGGAATTGATACAAGAAGTAAAAGATATATATATATATATATATATATTTATATGCATACATTTTCTTCCATTTTTAGCTTTTTAAAGTACAGCCAAAACATAAAATATTCTTTTATTCCTTTTGTGCTTTAAGGAAAGCTAGGGTTTTGTAGGAATCAGCTTGTTTCCCCTTTTTGCCTATTAGAATAGAGCGAATACCAACACATGATACTGCTAAAATGATTTAACTTGCGACCAGAGCTTTTACTTCTTGTATCAATTCCTCATTACAAGCTGGTGGGGCATATAATTAACTAACTTTTTGGCAGAGGAATACTTCTCAAATGATGGCAAATAATTAACTAACTTTTCTCATTTCCTCCTAAGATCTCCTTTCATGTATTTCTTGTTTCGCTGAAGTAACATATAATATATATATATATATATATATATTTTTGGTACCCCAGCTTTAATGGCTGGGACCTTTTTTTTTTTTTTTTTTTAAATATAATTATATAGAGCCCGGTACACCCGGGAAGGAAGCCCACCAAAGTGGGAAGAAAGCCCGGCACATCCGGGAAGAAAGCCCACCGAGGTGGGAAGAATTGCCGCATATACACATGCAGGAATATATAAGGAGGAAGTGGGGGTTGAACCCCTGACCTCCCCAATAAGAACCCAACTCCTTACCAGTGGGGTCTATACTACATGGAAGGTGGGGCGTATGAAGAGAGATAGAGAGAACTCAATTAGGGTTATATTGATGAAACGACTTGCGTGTTTATTATGACTGTGACCACCTAATTGCCAATTACAACAATTATTTAGCCATGATTGATCGGCCCCTTCGAATTATGGGACCCAACTTATTACTTGGTGGACAAACATTTTGAATTTTGATAAAACGAATAATCCATCATCATAATCATCAAAGCCTCATCTCAACTATGTTGGATCGGCTATGTGAATTATGTTTCTCCATTTTGATCTATTGTAAGCCAAATCTTCAAATAAGTTGTACTTTTTCAGATCTATTTTTACTACCTTCATCCATATCCTCTTTGGCACACCCTTTCCCCTCAGTGGGCCATCGACCTATATAGACAAACATTTTCTTATCGTTACCGTTGCCGGCCTGTGTTGGATATGCCCAAATCATCTCAAACGAATTTATCTAATTTTATCCCCTATTGATGCTATCCCTAAATATTCTCGAAAACACTCATTTCTAATTTTATCCTTTCTAATTTTACTACACAT
This sequence comes from Persea americana, assembly GCA_029852735.1. Lineage (NCBI taxonomy): Eukaryota > Viridiplantae > Streptophyta > Magnoliopsida > Laurales > Lauraceae > Persea > Persea americana. The sequence continues at coordinate 53,523,649 of CM056813.1, read as the reverse complement.
CAATATCAAAACTCTCATCTCCTACATCTATTTTGTGTATTTGTTGCTTCTTGATTAGTTAATATTATGCTTTATAGGTCATAGTTGGTCTAATCGTTGTCCTATAAAACTTTTCCTTCAGTCTTCTTGGCATTCATTGGTGACAAAGTACTCCAAAAGTAAGTCTCCGCTTCAACCATTCCACTTTTATCCTATCTTTAACATCTTTTTCAATCTCCCCATCCTTACTAATTGTCGAGCCAAAATAACAGAAAGAATCTCTTTGTATTACCTCATGGGCTTCAATTCTTATAATAGTTTTAACTCTTTATATATGCCCACCGAAGTTGCAATCTATATATTCGGTCTTTGTTTGGCTTATTTTAAAGCCTCTAAACTCTGAAGCTTTCCATCATCTCTCGAGTTTTGCATTTACACCGTCTTTTGGTTCATCTACCAACATTATATCATTTGCAAACAATATAATTGGTGCAAATAAGGGCCTATGGCTGACTCCTGGTGCAAACCTATGGTTACTGTGAACTCACTTGTCTGCCTATAAGTAGTTCTTACACTGTCAGTGTTCATTCATAAATGTCTTTAATAATTTCAATATAACATCTTGGAATATTCTTTTTTATTTTTAACTTACCAAATTAAATATCTAGGTACCTTATCGTAAGCTTTTGTTAGATTGATGGAGACCATATGCAAATTTCTCCTCTTTAGTTTATATTTTCTCATCAATTGCCTAAGTGAGAAGATAACTTCAATAGTTGACCTTCCTAGCATAAAATCAAGTTGATTTTTAGTATCTTGGTCTTCTTTCTAAGTCTCTGCTCCATTACCCTCTTACATAGCTTCATAGTATGACTCATAAGTTTAATCACACGATAGTTTGTATGGTTTTGTATTTCATCTCCCTTATTCTTATATATAGGTACCATAATACTTCTTCTCCATTCATCCGACATTTTTGTTGTCATTAATATCTTATTGAAGAGCGTAGTTAACTAAATCCCCCCAACTTCTCCTAAACATTTTCAAGCCTTTGTCGGAATGTCATCTGGACCTGTAGCATTTCCTGTCTTCATTTATTTGAATGCTTTCCTCACTTCCACACCCTAAATCTATAAAAAAAAAAGAAAAAAAGAAAAGCATATTTTGCTAACAAAGTATCATCTCTTGTTCTTATGTATGTTATATAGTCTTCATTTAAAAGTTTGCTAAGATATTCCCTCCACCTTTCTTTGATATTGTTGTCCTTCACTAGAACCTTTTGGTCTTATTCTTAATACATTTGATATGGTCTAAGTCCATACTTTTCATTTTACTTCTTTTTGTAAACTAAAAATATCATTCTCTCTTTCTCTTATTCCCAACCTATTATATATAGGTCATCATATGCTTTGAATTTTTCACCACTTACTATTTTCTTAACTTCATTCTTTCTCTTTTTATGCATCTCATAGCTTTCTATATTCATAGTTTCTTGCCAAACTTTGTAATAATGGTCATTCTCTCGAACAACAACCTCTACACTCCACAGCCAAGTTTCTTTATTATACTATCTTTTCCCTTTTGACTCTCCGAGCACTTCTTTTGCAACTTTCCTAATATAGTTAGACATTTGATTCTAGATCGATGTAGTTTCTTTTGCAAAATTTCAATCTCCTTCCTCAATCACTTCATCCTTAAATATTATTGTTCTTTATCCTTTCAAATCCCTCCAACTTGTTTTAGTTCACATTTTATTTCCTACCCATTTTTTCCTACTTTTAATGCAAGTATCTAAAGCTACTAACCTATATTGTGTGGTCAAATTCTCTTTTGGAATAACCTTATAGCCTTTATAAACCAATCGTTCATGTTCTATAACTAGAAAAAAGTCTATTTGGTTCCTATTGTTTCCACTATGATAAGTAATTAAATGTTCTTCTTCTTCTTTTTTTATTTTACTTTTTTTTAATTTTTTATTAAATGAGGTGTTTGCTTTTAAAAGGTAAAATGCTACTACAAAATCCAAGATAGTGTACCCTTAATCATTCTTTTCTACAAATCCTTGTCCCCCATGCACTCTCTCATATCCTCTATTATCCTTTCCTCATATCCATTTAAGTCCCTTTCTAAGAAAATCTTTTCGCTAGTTGGAATTTCTCGTAGTAACCATCCATCTCCTGCCAAAGTTCTCTTGATATTTTCATCTAATCATACTTGGGGAGCATATGCACTAATGATGTGAATTATGTTTTTCCCTAACATTAATTTAATTGCTATAGTTCTATCACCCAATCTCCTCACCCCTACAATTTTCACTTTCAAATAATTATCAACAACTATACTAATTTCATTTCTTGTATTGTTCTTTCTTTTATAAAAAAAGTTTATAACCATAAGTAAGCTCCCTAACTATATCCCTTTTCCACTTTGTCTCCTATGGACAGGCTATACTAACTTTTCATCTTTTCATTAGCTTGGCTAACTCCGTGCTCTTACTTGTCAAGGTTCCTATATGCCAAGTGCCCTGTCGAATCTTCCTCTACTTTTACTATTGGACTCACTTCTGCTGCTGCTTTTGTCCAAAATGATGTTGTAGCCCTAACTTACTTTCTACTACAACTAGTTGGTGCTGCAATGTGTCATGTAAAGTAGGGAACACCCTAGTTTGATCTTGGAATGTTTTAATCTCAGAAATCATATGTGGGTTGTGACAAAACTTTATACCAGGTGTCAACCTACTGAACGCAACTCTCCTCCTCCTGTACCTGGGCTTGAGACTAGTAGTAAACACTGACGGATTTAAAGAGTGCATATGCATGCCACCCAGAAGATTTCCTCTCTAGCAGGGTCCATCCAGGGTACATGGCAATCGCTCATGGTAGGATGTATCAGAAAGTTATCCGATTGATTGATCTTATTACTTGATTTCAAAGCCTTAATAGTTCAATGGCCTCCCAAGTGCATTTTTTGCACAAGACATGATATGGTGAAAAAAAAAAAACGAGACTGGTGTAAAATTGGGACTAATGCTTACTTACAGGGTTAGGCGTGTATGAAAGGCAAATATTGAGAATCGATGGGTCCTCTTAAGAAATGGAAAAAGATAATTAGGCTAAATATACAGGGCGGTTAAAAATGAAGATTTAATGTGAATGTCCAAAATTAGGCATCAACTAGCATCTTCTTTTGCTTCTATTGCCCTAAAGAAAATGATATTTAATATCCATTTTTGGAAAGTCAACTTGAATCTTTATTTTTAATCACTCTTATGTATCCAATTCCTATGTATTCCAATACTAACAAATAAGCCCGATGTAGATGAGCATTTATAAGAATTCAAAAAAATAAATAAAATAAAAATGAAAGTGGTTAAGTAAACTTTAACTCCTTCGTTTTATTTACTTCTTTAAAATCATTGCACATATCTTTCATTCTATTTATTTTCCTTTAAAATCATTGTACAGTGCATGATGTTTGAAAATAAATCTTCCCAATGATATGATATCCCAAACTATGTATATGGCATATGAAGTTTTCAAAGATTTTGGGTGGCCTCCACCTTGGTTCTGTCATCAGAACTTACCAACATCAAGAGGAAAGCAAAGACTTTTGACTTCTCATTTGGATGCTTAGATTTCAATGAAGATGCACCTAGCAAAAGTGTAGAGTATAATTTCTGGGAAAAAATAGTTTAATCTATTTTTATTTTTTTAACATTTAAAACTTAACCCTAAGGGGTAGCTAAGTTGGCCTAAGATCACGGTTTGCACCTGGAGGTTGTGGGTTCGAAACTGCACTACCACTCTGGGGCTATATGGTAGTTTACCCGACTTCCCTCTGAGCCTGGAGGGATTAGTCCAGCCCAAAGGGTTGGGTAGTTTAAAACTTGTTCTCAATCAGGACATTATGTAACAGTTTGGTTATCTAATCTATCAACCCAATTGAAACCTGGCTTAGCAATTCATGGTTTATGGTTGATACTTTTATTATTATTATTATTTTTTAAGGTTGGGTTTAGGTTGACCTTGCTTACCCAACTAATGTATGGTCTATTACTCACATTCCCAACTCGACCTGGAAACCAACTTGTTATCAGGGGTTCAAATTGGCCCTTTAAATTTGTCCCCAGTTATTGCTTCAAGTCTCATTTAAAGCAGCAACAGCAGTAGCAACAATGTTAATAATAAAAATAAAATAAAAAAATAAAAATTAATACTTTAAATTCAAGTAGGGCGCAAGTTGACATTTTCAACTCAATTAATAAAGTGGCTGTGCCAAGTTTGAGTTAGCCAACACACGGTAGGTAGGTCAGGTGGTAGGGCGAATAGTGAAATCGACTCAACTTTAACTCAATTCATTTATTAATTGGATTAAAAATGTCAACTTGAACTCAACCTGAAAAATAAAATGCTCAATCTTTACCCTGAATTTTGAGTAAGGTCGGTAGTTTGGGCATGTCCACCACTAATTTGCCTATCAAGCTATTATGCAATCTTTGCATTCTAAAACAATAATTTTAAAAGTTAAAGAATCAAAAGACAAACATTTTCACAATAAGAGAGCGTTTATGCCTTTGTTAAGTGCAAAATGACTATATTTTAAGAAACTAGAAAAGTGTTAGACTAAAAACAATTCTCTATATCACCTGAATTTATAAATAATAAAAATAAAAGATAAAGAGTATAAAATAAAATTCCCAAAGATATAAAAAACATTAATGACTGAATTTAAGATTTTCATAGCAGTAGGTACATGGATACATAAGCTATAGTTGAATTGGCTTGCCATTCTCATGGCCTTTATATTTTAATCAGTGGTGGACCTAGGGGTGATTTATTGCTAATCATTTAAAAAAATATATTTATTGCACCTTTTTAAATGAAATTAGAAGAAACACCCTAGATTTGAAACATCTCATTTTCTGAGACATAATTTCTCTTAACTTTGTAATGGTGGTTAAAATACAAAAAACAGGGCTGACCCTAATGCATCTAAAATGCTTGAAATAATCATTTTTACCTTGTTTTTAGAATTGAGAGCTGGTCACAAGTAACATCCATCCACAATTAATTAATGAAATCTCATTGATTGGTTAGTTGTAATATTTTGATGGGCCATGAAGCTTACGGTATACTTGGATGGCCGAGAAGGCATTATCATGAAGATAGAAATGATATGATAATGCAAAGTTAAGGCGTCACTCATGGTTTTTGTTGGAGTGGACCTCCACAGTGGGGCCCACCTATTAGAAATCCAAACTACTAAAATGAATGTCCCCACATTATTAATCACAGCTTAATCTTACGGTTGAACTAACTCTTATTGTAGTGCATTCGGGGAATGACCTTTGAAGTGGAGGGAACCCATTTTGTGCAGTTTGGATTTGTAGTAGGCCTTGTTTTGTAGTTACATGAATAGTGTTTTGCCTTGATTTACATTAACCCACTCTAAAAGCAATTGAGAATATAGATGTGTAATATATTTTTTTTCTCGTAGTTTTCAAATCTTACTCTCAAAGGAGAAGGGAAACAAATTGATATATCAGTTGAAGACCGATACATAGACTGATGCATGGGGTTTTATCTTCGCCCTAGTAACGTTGGATATTAAAAATACAATGCAAATCCAAATCGTTGTTAAATGATATTCAAAACCCCAGATCAGACCTGAGGGATATGAAGATGTGCGCAGGCCCTCATATGTAAAAAAAAAAAAAAAAAAAAAACTAGCCACATCTGATCATTTTAACCCTATCCTTCAATGCCGACAAGTACAGTCCATTCGGCATGAATGCAAACATATGGGGCGTGTGAATTAAGCTGGGGGAGGGTGGTTGGTTTGGTCCACTCAAATGGACCACCAGGTGGGTCCCATTAGGGGTGCGCACTATGCCCACACATGGGATAACTCCTGTACAAAGCCCATAACTTTTACCTAGAATCCAATCTAAATTTATAATCCAAATATTCATATACTCAGGTGAGAACTAGTTTGCACGGTTAATGATGGGGCCCACCAATCACGCAATTCAAATAGTGCAACAAACAAGGACCTCCAATAGTCACTGATCTTAAGGTTTGGCACCCATGCAAATGGATCGGACCATTTGATATAGGGTTAATTTTTTTTATTTTTAATATTAAGCCGTTAGACTTGTGGGCCATGGATTAAGAAGTTAAGGGCATGGGATTGGAGTCAAATACCTAGGGCGGTCCCACTTGAATATTTCCATTCCCTCTGGTCCAATCTATAGATGGGACCCGTAGTGGGCCCTACAGAAAGTCGCATGATGAGTTCCTATGAGAACAAATCCAAATGGATATGATCCTTTTTTTTTTTTCATTTGGTCTTCCTCATTAGGCTGAGTTTGGGGAAGAGAGGAAGAAGATGATTGGAAGCTATTTTTTTTGCGTGCGGATGGCTGATATGATGAAGATGACAGGAAAATGTTTTTTTCACACGTAGAGGCTCGACGCTCTCTACTGTTCAAGGGAGATTTTTTTGATAAAATCCTCTATATTCTTTCATACCGGCTGCATTTATGTTTGTTATAATTTTCTTCGTTGGTCAGTGGTTTACCTGTGATACTTCCAACTCAAGGAGTCAGGATGAATTCTGTATAACTACTCAACCGTAAGTGTGTTGGACACAGTGGCTGCATCTGTTCTTCACTTATCCCCCAAAGTCTAAATCACAAAACCATGGCTCACATGCAAAAATTCAGAAGGCTATAGGCTAGGTAGGCCAGTATGATATTTATACTCCATATCACACCCACTGGGCTGTGATCAACATGACAGCTGGTGAAATGGGTCCGATATTTCACAGGCCATGCCTTTTCCATAAAAAGTTCTTCTTTGCTATCCTTCACAAGATTGGCAGATCCAATGGTTAATCTGGACCCACCAAATGATTAGCACCCTGATGAATGATCAGTTTGATGTGAACTTCATTGACCATTGAAAATGGAAAACACATCTTTAAAAAAAAAAAAAAACACAAAAAATCTACTGGGATTCCTTTTGAAAAGGTTAAGATCTCATCCGAGAGCTGCTTGCTTTGACCGTTTGGATGGTTTGGTTATGAATTTTATCACCACGTGACACCAGTACAAAGTATTTTTAAGGGTTCATACCATTTACTGAATATTACCCGACTAACACTGGAAATAGTCTTGTTCTTGTTGGACTTTGGTTTGGAGCTTCTGTTACAAGTACAGCTATTAAATACACAGGAGAGCTGTTGGGTTGCAGTCACCATCAAAAGACAAAAATCCAATCTTTCAAGTGAAAGCAATTTTAATCTTTCAATTGGGGAGTTGGGTTTTCATCACAGCAAAGAAAAAAGCCAACTTTCATGTTTGAATGAGAGAAGTAAGCAGATTTATTTCTCCTTTTAGTCTGAAATTTGATGAAAGTTTCCTTTTTTTTCCCCTCCTTGAAATGGGGTGCTTTATTTGTTTCCATTAATGGGTTTTAGAGCAGCAGCAACTAGCAAGGTTTCCTCATTTGGGTATTTTTTCCCCATCTTCTGAGATTTTTTTTATGCTTTGTATTGGGGCTGATTGGCTGTTTGATTCTGTCCTATAGAGAGCTTCCTTTTTCTGGGGTGTGGTTTTCATTTTCGATTTCTTACTTCAATTGCTTGATCTCTTCATTTTGTGGGTTCTTGGTTTCATCACCATTGGATGCTTTGTCTGTAGTTCTGGGTTCTTCAACTTTAGGGGTGTTGGTGCTTTGTGTTTCTGTTTTATTTTATAGTTTTGGTGTTTTGGGCTGATTGGTTTCTCCAAAGATGAGGCTGTTTTGGGAGCTTTCGCCAGCTGTATGAGGATTCCAGAAGCATTGGTATTTGGTTTTTGAAATGGATATATGGGTTGCAGCAGCAGCTGCTGGTGCTGGGTATTTAGCTAAGTATTGGAAGAATGTCAAGGAGAGTAGGAGATTACCAGGATCCTCTCTAGAAAGCTCGGATAATAACAAGTCAACATGCACTTCTTCTCTGGCTAAAAACCTTGATCAGAAGAGGGTGAAACTGGGCAGAGTGGACAGCATTGATAAGAACTCCACTTTCAGATGGGTGCGTAGAAAATCTGAAAAACAGACTTCTTCAAATGTGGAGGAGGATGAGACATTTTTAGATCCACCAACCTCAGATGTGTTGGGTTCTCCCACTAATGAAAGGGTTTCAACTAGTAGGGTAGTCAGCGCAATGCCTAGCAACTTGGTAGAGCAGGAGGAGGACCATGCACTTTCTTTGTCGAATTTGCGTCCATCGTTCTCTGGAAATGAAAATCATGAAGAAGATGGCAATAGAATCGGAGGAATTGACGACTTTTCCAATAAATCAGGTTGTGCAGTGAATGACCAGGCAAATTCATTGCAGGTTGGTGTGGGTTATAGGTTTGGAAGAGGTAGAAGTTCTCTTAATAGCAAAAGGAGTCATGGATATTCCTATAAACCCCTTAATTTTCTTGAAAGTTGCGCCATTGCGCAACTGTGTAAGGAGTATGTTGAGACGGAAGAATGTGATTTCAATTCACTCCCATCATCATCATCTACACCAAGTGTAAGGCCATTCTCTGTAAGTGACAACCAACTAACCAGAAACTCAGAATCGAGTGAGGATCCTTTAGTCTTGCAATGTGAGAATGGGGAACATAAGTTGCAAACAGAAGGCAGGGTTGACTTGAGTGCCAAGGAGAATTTGATTGGGTTTCTACCTCCTTTTAAGGTGGGTTTGGTTGAAATTCAAAAGAAATCGAGACGACGAAGAGTGAAATTACGGCAACAAATATCTCACATGTCTGACACAGAGAGCTCTGGAGAGCACTTCTACTCACAAGGTAAAGGCTACCCTTTCCTTTCATTTTCCTTTTTATTAGTTATCTGGCTTTCATCATCGTCAAAACATAATTTATCAAATTGCATTTGATTGTGAGTTTTTCTTGTCAAAGCATCCATATTTAAGCCTTACTCTCTAACATAAAATTTTAATTCTTATCATTCGAAGTAGCAGAAGTTATATGATTTTATTCAATGGAAATGTAATAAGAAAATTGACAAATATCCAACATTGCTGGACCCTCCAGGATTCATTCCTGCTGAATAGTTCATATGATAAGCAAGAGACAATGGTCATGTAGGAGAAAAAAAAAGAGCAAATAGAGCCTTTCATATTAGATGCTCAGGAATTGTTTTAATATGTTTGCTGTTTGGAGTTTGGACAGTATTTCTTTCTGCCTGGTTTTGGGGAAGAAGTGGTCTTGGATCTTCTTTGCTTTAGTTTTGTGTTGCTTTTCTTTTAAAGTCCTTTGCTGCGTGGATCTATAACAGTTTCATTCCATCTCAAGTCAGAGATTTCTATTCTTCATATCTGTGGTTGATACACTAAGAACCTGATTTTGGGATTTTCTTTTTTTCTTTTTTCTTTTTTCTTTTTCTGTTTCATACCGTGTGCATTAACAACAAATTCGCCTTTACCTATACAAATACACTCACACGCACACACATTTGCCTTTCCATCTTTCACTTAAACTAAATGCAAGTTGCAGTAATGGGAAACTTGTTACCAGTTGTATGAGAATTGATTGTGTAGTATGGGAAATTGAGAATTGATTGTGTTGGATGTGACATGAGCTTTCACCAGGGATACATGGATTTTTTTATTTATTGCTGTTCTTATTCCATATAATTTATGTCTGTTTTCCATGTAATTTTTGATTCTAGAGCCAGGAATCATTTTCACGCTCAAAATAATAACGCTGTCTATATATATCCATTCTACGCGATATCTTAAACATCTATTAATATATTAAATCTGATGATGTTAATGATGAGATTTATACAAGTTTTATTTCAAAGATAAATCAAATACACGTGAAAAAAATGGAAATTGAGAGTAAAAGTATCGACTCACAAATAAAAAGGTACTGGAAAAACAATAAGAAATGTGAGTGGACATATTATTTCGCTATAGCCAAGTGCATTTTCTCATCCTCCCTAAATCTTAATTGTTTCCCATTTTGGCCAAAAAGTTTAGTGTTTTCTGTTTCACTTTGCACTACCTAAAACCTTGGAATCATGTTTTCCCTAACACAACTTTCTCCTTTCTTCTATGTTTTCATGCCAACATTATCTCATTTAATGATCTGATCCTTCAACTGGGGATGTCAATGGAAACCAATTGTTCATTTACCCAAAGGTTCCAACTCGAGAAATCTGGGTATGAATCCTCTTGTTGAGTCTGGGCTGCCATGTAACCGTCCTAGACCGAACCCGTTTACATCCCTACCCTTAAAGCCCCAGGTTGCCTGTGTTGTGCACAACAAAGTAAGACATGGGATTTGCTACCTTATGTGGCTTAGCCATAACCATGCATTTTATACTGAAAAAAAGAGTTGTAAAAATTGTCCAAACCACCTTAGACAACATTCCTACAAGTTTTAGTGTATCTGGACTTTGGAGTGACCCATTTCTTGGTATCTTCTATCTTTTTTAGTCCAAATGTCCATCTTTGCATCCATATCCTGGGCACATATACTTTGTCTTACTGTTAGTTCCATATAACGATGCAGGTCTGACCCCGTTAATCATGGTTGCTCTTGGTGATTCCATAAGATGTGAAATTTCATCCATTCATATTATTGTGGAATTGGAATGAAGGTTTCTCCCACCCCCTTAACGCAAAATTTCCTAGTTCTGCCACTGGATGGAGTCTTGGTAGTTGGATCCATCGCTGGCAATTTAATTCTCTATTTCATCTGCTTCCCTACTAACATGGTGGGAAATGAAGTCATACCAGTCCTCACCATTCCCTTGTCTGCCCAATGTTTTAATTAAAATATAGTTATGTAAGAAAGTCAAAGTGGCTGACAATAGTTTGTCGTAGGTTGTTCGAATATTAGTGTTATGCGACAAAGAAAACTGGTTTTTGTGTATGTTTATAAATAAGATTACAGATTTATGTTATTTCTTCTGCGGAAAAATCTTTGCCTCTTACAGGTCTGGCGTGACTCCAATGCAGCCTCCCACTATTACTCAGTGTTTTCTACCAGCAAGGTGAAGACTAGTGTGTGACTCAGTGGTCTCATCGGGCCCCAAGTAACATCATATGCAACTTATATTCATCTATACACAAAACTGCATCACCTTTGCCTTCTTTATGGTTAAATATATAGATGAATAACAAACCATTAGAGCTCGCGAAGTAAACAATTGTATAAAGAAATAGAAGTATTAACAAAATTTTACAAAATGGGCATTTCTTAAGCATTTGCAATCATAAGGATCATCATCATCATCATGGGTCGTGAATTTTATTTCTCCATTCCGATCTATCTTGAGCCAAATCTTCAGATAAGTTGCACATTCTTCAAATCTATTTTTGCTACCTCCATCTACGTCCTCTTCAGCCTTCCTTGGTGGGCGCTCAACCTGCGTAGCCAAACCTTTTCTTACTGCCACTGTTGCTGGCCTACATTGGACATGTCCAAACCATCTCAAATGGGTTTCTTTAATTTTATCCCCTATTGATGCTCCCCCCTAAATGCTCTCAAAATCGTTTATTTCTAATTTTATCCATCCCAGTTTTACCACACATCCCTTCAGGTCACGTAGGCACTGATTGTCCTATTTGTAGTTTGTATTTTATTTTTAATTTTAGGACATGTGGGATCAATCTAGCATGTGAAGATATTTGGATGTGTGTGATGCAAATCTGTAGCTGTTGCGTAAATAACTGCCTTCATTTTTCCTTGGCATTTGTTCAGTCTCTGATGGCACCAAATTTCCGGGATCACCCGATGGAGTTCTCCTTTTCTGTCTTGGAATCAGTATTGGCAGTATATCTACTCTCCAATCAAACAGAAGCGAAGTAGAGAAATTGAATGAGTTATTGAGCCATACCCAGAACTTGGTTCAAGATTTACGTGAGGAGCTGGAGATGAAAGATTCACTGACTGTGAAGGAGCTAGCTTATGAAGATTGCAGATTTCAAGAACTTATCGAGTCTTCTGCTGGTATTAAGGAATCAATTGATTTACAACCTTATCAGGGTTCGACTGCAATATCCCCCGTCCAAGGAGCTCTTATGATTTCTGAATGCGCTCATGACGAGCCACATATCCAGAAAGAGGGAGAGAATTCAGAGTCTATGAGTGAAATAGAAGCAGAGCTTGAGGCTGAATTGTCAAGGTTGGACTTGAACATTAAAACTTCTGATCCTGGGAGAAGTCTGTCTGATTTTGATGAGGTAAGCTTTCATTTAGATCTTTGAAGTATTTAACACAGATTTTAATGTCGAGAGGGGAGGAATCAGACCTTTATTTTATTACTTTAATACCTACTAGTTAAATCATTTAAGGTTGGCTATATTATCGGCATCATAGGGCATTCCTATTTCATCCTTGTGCAACCAAATTACAGACAATGAAAGCGCCACTAGTTTATGATAAATCTTTTTTCACTGTAAGGAAGCCTTTTCTTTACCGATGGGTACTCAGTTACTGGGTTTATGCCCAATCCTAAAACGGAAAACAAATGGGAACCTTGAATTACTGTTCACTTTTGTCATTTTGCATTATGGTATAGGAGGGGTAATTATTCTCTTCAGGTTCTATGTCAAGTCCATGATCATGGTATCTGGGTCCATTGGGTCTTGGACTATAGACTCGACTACAGTCTAAATATCTAAACTTGGCTCCAAACCTGGTATTTTATAAAGCAAATCTAGTTAGGCTTCAGGTCCATCCTGGCCCATTTAGAGCCCTAATTTGGGTTCTCCATGTTCATGTAAAATTTTCCTCCTGGCCCTAAACCTTAGATTTAGTCTCTCATGATCATCCCTCCCTCACGAGACGGTTTAAAGCTTCCCGGTCCCTAGGTGAAGACTTTTGTTGGGCAGCTTCATTCAACATGGTATTGGATTTGATCACTTAGGAAGCTTGTAACGGGGTCCTCCCAAATTTTTGCTTTGTTTTGCAAATGAATTTGTTGGTAGTCTCTTCATCGTTCAATGGCTGTTATGTTCATTTTCATTTCATCCTGTCTTGGATTTTCCCATCTGCCTTTTCCTTCTGGTCCTTAATGGAAGGGTGGAACTCAAGTTCTTACAGCCCTAGGGAAGGGAGGATGTTGCCCCTTTCTGTCTCATGGGACTCGAGTTATTAATCTCTAGTATAGATCTGCATAGTTCATTCTAGCCTTCGTTATTTGAGCTCTTACTGTGAAGGAGCACCTGTTCTGAACACCCATTCCATCTTTTGCACAATTTAGAAATTAGGACATAATCTACATTTTGTTTGTTCATATATATACAATCCATTTATGTTTGCCATATGTAATCTGTTTACAGCTTGATCCAGACTTCGTGAGCAACGTTGTTCATGGAGAGCTGAAAGCCAACATGGTCAAGGGGGCAGCAGACTCCGACCAGGATGCATGCGGCAGCTCCACTACTCATGTGTGCCCCACCAACTATGCTGTTTCTCCTAGAGAACTGAGCCTGCGGCTACATGAACTCATTGAATCGAGGCTAGAAGAACGGACTGCAGAGCTTGAGTCTGCAGTTGAAGACAGCCAGAAGCGGTTGCACTTGATGGAAGCAGGGCAGGTGTGCTCTCAGAGAGGCTTCTCAAGCAGTGAAATGGGATCATTGTCTACCCATGAAAGCCCAACCGTGATGGAGTACACCAATACCATGTCTCCACCTCCACTGTTTCTAAATTTGTCAGACAATGCTCTAAATTCATATGATGAAGCTTATGCAGAGTTAGTGAAGATATCCAACACCAAGAATGAGAATACAAGTGAACAGACCAATAACAAAGGAGCTTTTCCATTGGATCCAATTCCCTACAGAGGCTGGGCTGGCAATGGCGATAATGGATCTTTACTGCATCTTGAGATAGATAAGAACAAGTCAAATGGAATTGGCGAAAGTGATGATAATGATGATGATGAAGAAGAATTGGGGAGGCTATTAATCAAACGGATAGTAGAGAAAACAAGGCAAGGGTCACCACTAGTTCTAAATGCTCAGAGGATTCTGTTCTCAATGGATGAGTAGTTGCCATTCAAATGAAAATTTTGACTTGTATCTCAGTCAAGACTCAAGAGAAGGTCCAATTTTCCAAAATCTTGCATCTTATTTGGATTATATGCTAATTTCGTTTCACGTCAGATCCCACCTCACAATTGTGGTGATGGTCGCTAGTGATGGATTGATTTTGCGTATTCTTCACTTGAAGACAGATGGGTCTTTTCTTTTTGTCCGGATAACCCGGTATTTGGTGGGGCCTCAATAAAATCATTTATAAAAGATGAATCTTCCATACATGCATTTTCTCTTCCGGTTGTACTATCCTAACTGATTTGGTGGACTTGGCTTGGAAATTACAAAGATGAAAAGAAATGATAACATGATAATGCAAATGACGCAGAATGATAAACATGATCTATACACTGCCAGTGGGCTTGGAAAGGAGTTATCTGGTGCTTTGTCTGAATCTTGCTAGGTTAGTATGATTTTTCATCAATTTGGTTTGTGCATATTAGCTTTGCAGTCCCTGTGCATTTCACTTTTCTTTGATAATTTCATTCGGCTAGTGGTTAATCCAGTTTGATACCAATTTAAGTAGAAGTTTTGAAGAACCAGTTGGGGTGCTATGTTGCCTATGTATACCCTCATAAATTTGAGCAGAGAAATGTTACAGATGCTCACCACTTGATTCTTATTTCTTTCTGCTCATTATAAGTTGATCCAGACTCATGATTTCTCAAGGATTGTGATTGTCCGGTACACTCGCAAACAGATCAACAGAGAAGTGGCATCGCCATTGTTCAATTGTGTAGGAGTCACCACCAGTACTTTTTGAGAGAAGATGCAGCCAAGGCCATGAGGTGGATGACTCTTCCAATGGAGAGAACTATGGATTTTCATGAAATGGGGTTTTTCTTTGCAATAATCTTTCTTTGGAGCTGATTAAACAGATAAGTAGTTGAAGATTTGATTTGAGTTTCCAACAATCAAAGAGGAATTTTTATGGTCTCCATGGATTTTTGATCACAGGACTAAATGAAGGTGACAAGTGAATGCATATGACAAGTTATATGGGTAGTGGTAAATGACTGTCCAAAGTGTTCAAAGAGTGGGCAATCTTTTAGATGAGCATTCTTAATTGTAAATTTAGGCCTTTTTTTGCTCCATTATCCACTGATCGGTTTCATCTTTTTTATTTTATTTTTTTATGAAAAATTTGCTTAAATTTTAATTAATTGACTTTATGAAAAAAAAACTATAAAATGACTGCAAAGTTGTAGTTGACGATATCTCATCAACATGCAATTCATCTTCTTTGATTTTTCTCTCTTACAACCCTCTTAGACTCATCTCATTTTCAGTTTTCAATTCAACAACTCCAATAATAAGAGCTTGAATATGAAGTTCTTAAAAAAGATATATGAAGTAATCACCCTCACCTCCATCAAATTTCCAATTTTCTTCAGAGAGTCTTGCCATCATGTCAAGGGATGCCACGATTTGAGCACCTAAGAAGGCTAAAAACTAATTTAGTTCAACGAATGAATGAAAGATGGAATCAAGATTTAAAAGCCAGAAGGCAGTTTTTGGAAGAGTCAAATAGAGAAGGGTAGTTTTTGGTAGAATTAAAAAGAAATGGGTAGTGAAGAGAATGCCATGCCCAAGCAAGTAGTTTCCATGGTTCAAAGTTCTTAAACATGGCCTTTTGCAGGTCTATAAAGCCTTTTGAGCCAATCACTTGCTTTAAGCCATTTTGGAATTTGGATTGAAAACCCAAGATAAGATGGATTTAAGAGAGTTACTTGAAAAGGAAAATAGGGTTTTGGGGGAAAAAGAGTAGAATGAAAGAAATAGGTTTTGATTGAAAGGGTCAGAGCAAGATTTAGTGAAAGGAAGAGAAAGGTGAAGGGTTTTAACTTAGAAAAATAGGGTTTAAAGGATCAGGTCATCGGCTTCTACAATCACTAGGTGAAAGAAGATTAACTAGTAGAGTTTTTCTCAATAGAAGTTGACGATACATCAATTCGGTTGATATCATCAATTTAGTTGAGTTGACGATATCATCAACTTGGGTAATTTCGTAAAAAAAAAAATGCACAAACAACTTTTCCATTGTTTTATGGTTTTTCTTCGTAAAGCTGTTTAATTACAGTTGAAGCTTGATTTTTTCATAAAAGTCCCTTTTTTAAGTTTTATTGAATGATAATTGATCAGTTTCTTTTTATTGGGTGAATAGAAGAGCCCTTATTGGAACCACTAATGTTAGATAGATCTGCACTAAGGGTGACAATGGGTGGGTGGGGTTTAGTCAGGTATGCGTAGACATGTCTTGACAGAATCTAGACCCAACCTATTTATTGATTAGGCTGGGAATGCCAACCCGAACATGAACAAAAATCTAAATTGGTCAACTCAAATTGTCTTGAACCTTTAATGAGCAGGTTGGGCTTGATTGAATGGAAAATATGAAGCCAATTTGAATCAAACCTGTTCATTAATCAGGTAGAAAGCATCGACCTTGATCCAACCTGGAAGTAAAAGGATTCGACCCAAAACCTGAATTACCATGTCGGATTGGCAGGTTGGGTCAGGAGTGCCTCCCTCTGTACTCTGACATTTATTAGCTATGTGGTGGTAGTCAATGGGCCTATTCATTTATTAGTGGGTCTTGCTGATGCCCTAAAACTGGTAGGCTTTATGTCAGGTCCTGTTAGATTTGGACCCGTTCTCAAATTTAATTAGATCCGGGTTTGGGTCTGGGTCTGCGCCCAACTGTGGAGCCATGTCTGGGTCATTCTATGTAGTGTTAAGAAAAAGGGGCAAAGGAAAATACCTTACTAATACAATATACATCATATGATACATTACGTATCTTTCTCGGCTGCTTATCGAATGGTTGGGATTGTTCGCCCGATCATGGATTCTCGGGTGGCCCATGCTTGGAGAGACTGATGCAGCCCAAAAGGGTGAGCCCAATTGATTAGAAAACCCAATTCCAATCTCTAATCTGAATCTGCAGCAACTCAAGAAAAATCAAGGAAACTAACCCTTTTTGTTTGATATTTTTTCAATTCATATGTGATTCTGGCCCCTTTTTGATCAGACTGATCAATAAAATGGATGGCTGGATCATTCACATGCCCACATTGATCTCATTCATAATCTCCAGTTTGGCAGACTGGGTGGAAAATTTTCCATTTGGTTCTCATCTAGTGTAGTGGTGGTCCATTCCATGATAAGGACAGAATGGCCTTTAAGTAGATCGAATCTGCCTTTAAAAGAATCCAGTTCAGACCATTGAAGCTGTTCAAAGATTGTCCGAATCATGGCCCATCAAATGGACGGTTGAGAATGGAAGGTCGGCTAGGAAGATGCAATTGTCCAACCAGGATGATGTTTGGGCTAAACCCTATCCCAACTCCAAAGCCCTTCCTGAACAACCTGACCTGATCCACACCATTTTTGGGTTAGCCACGCCCAGAAAAATCCTGATTCACAGTTATATGTGAACTCAAATTGAGCCATCTAGCTACCCTACCTACCCCAAATATAAACCTAGTTAGGTCTGGTGGGTGACATGGGCAAGATTAAGATTTTGGGGTGATCCAGGCAAGATAAAGGTCCCTGTCAACCTCTATTAAGGTCCGACAAGAGGATGTTAAAATCTTTTTAAAAAATAATTTTTTTCAATACTAGGTAGGTATGAATTTCTCTTGTGTTCGTACACCCCTTTTTGTAAAATTAAATTAAAAAAAATATTAACTAATCTAGATTACGTATCTTAAGAGAAAGTCAAGACTCCCAATCTAGTCTAATCTTATTTAGTGGATTGTATTTGTAGTAGACTGTAAGTTTGTACGCAAGTCTTATAAAAGTTCTTTTCTTGGGACTTTGTCGGTGGGGTTGGAAACAGGTATCCAATTCTCCGATTATTCGGAAGTTTCGACCCGCAAAAAATCGGATTTGGAACTTATTTTAGGTTTCGATTCATAAACGGGTCCGGAACCTAATTTAGGTTCCGATTGATAAACCGGTCTGCGTCCATAGAGGTTTCGACCCGTGGACTCGAGACCTGGTATATGAGTATTTAATATTGCAATTTGTACTTTAAAATCAATTCTTTTTTGGCATTCTTATGTATAATACTGGATGTTGTAGACTTGATGCACTTTTATAAGTTGTATGATATGTTTATTTTAAGAAAACATGAAGAATAAAGAGAAAATAAAATCGATTTTGGAACTAGATTCGAGTCTTCTAGGTGTACACGGTTCCGGAACTGGATCTGGTTTTTTATTTTATTTTATTTTATCGGAACTGGGTTCGGAACCAAGAAAATAGGTTCTGATTCAAAACCGGATCCGGAACCAGAACTGTTATTTAAAAACAAGTCCACGTCCACTATGGTTTTGATCCGGAACTGTCCCGTTTGCAAGCCTCTTTGTAGGAGAGAAAATCTCCCAATTTAGATTTTAGGCCAATTTGCCTGAATGGAATTGCATTCCTTAAAATTTAAGGTAAAATGGGTTTCAACTTCAAATAAAGGATTATTAAAGAGGTAGCATGTAGATGGGACCCTACTTGGATTTGGTTCGGTAGGATGACTGCAGGGAGTCATTCTCCATCTTCCCTTAGTTCATTTTTCATTAAAGGGACGATTATTTGATGGCCATCTATGGATCTTCACCTTTAATTCTTCAAGTTTAGCCCCTTTTTAGGAAAACATTTCTTAGAATTCACAGGTATTTAATTTTATGAAACAAACAAGCCCTTAGTAATTTTTGAGAAAGTTAAAAGTTCCAATTAATTAACAAATTAGGTAGACTTCACCTGAGCCAAGTCGAACGGCTGCCTTATAGTGGCAGACGCAAGTACAAGCACGTAGGACCGGTCGCACTAGTCAAATTGTTTGCTACGAAAAATTATATATGAAGATCCTAGGTCCACTTCAAGAAATCCAATAAAAATTGTGGGTCCACCCACAAAACCCACATAAAGATTCTCGATTTTCCCCAAAACCAAACTACCTGTTATAGTCCGTAGACCTCAAACGAAAATATTGGGTCCACTAGTGCTGCCTTAGGGGATGGGATCAAGTTGCAGCGTGTCCTACGCATTTAATATAAAATTGGTCGGTTGTATCTAATTATCTAAGTATCCAAAGTCTTCAGTTTCGAATAAAGAAGGTGATGTGGGAGAAATCAGATCCGAATCCATCATTTAGGATTCGGAACATTCAGGATCTGAAACCGGATCCCTGTGTATTCTGATTTGAGCATCCTGATCCAAAAAAATTATCTTCACATATTAAACATATATATAAATTTCAAGGGCCTACATTACTTGAGTTCTATTTATGTTTGAGAGTCCGCTTAGCTTTAATCAAATACCATTTAATAGCCCCAATTACATATTTAAGCAATTTATTTTGAAGCTCTTTCATCCAATTATATCGATGCACGCCACATCTTATTCCGGAAACGGATCCGAAATTGGATCCTCCCGTCTTTTTGAATGTCAGATCGGGATGTAACATCTAGGTTACATGTCGGATTCAGGTCTGGATCTGGACCCAGATCTTAATGGTTCCATATCCCCATCCACCATTGTGCTGCGTTGGATCAGACCCGTTTGCATCAAGCTGGCTCAAACCTGTTTGCCACCCTTATTTGCCACATTTCATGGTTCAAGACTCGTTCCGAGTCTACATGACTCAGTTGAGCCAACAGCTCAGTACCTTGTAGGGTCAGGTGAGTAGAACAATTCTCGACTGCCCAGCCAGACTTATCCGAGTCACTCATGTCTGTAGCCTTTCCGAGTCGAGTCGAGTTGAATTTCCGAGTTTGCTGTATCTGTCACGAACATGTACACTGTATCAGGCTGCAACAGGGTTCTGGCTAGTGGCTTCTGCCTCTAAAGTCCAACATGCATTCCATCCAATTAAGTGGGCCTAGTTTTCCTAACCCACCGAAAAAGAATCCCACGTAATCCAGGAAATTTCCGGAAACCTTGCCAACCCCATACAGATTCCACCTGAAAACTTCTAATCAATGGGTCCAAGTCCAACATCACCACCCACAGCAAGCCCCAGTATCAGGAGCCCCCCTAGTCAACCAAAAATCAAATGACTCAAAAACAGTGCAAACCATCAATTGTCATGGTCTTTGGGAGGAATCAAAGATCAATTTTCCCATCTTTCAACACCCACATTTCCTTTCTCTCTTTTTTTTTTCCATCTCCATACAATGCTCCTCCAACTTGGACCCATCTCTCTCCCATTTTCCATTCAGCATCAACCCCCCCACCCACCCCCACAATTAGAGAATAAAGATATGTGGCCCCATGGCAAACCTACATGTACTGTTTTGAAACCATAGCGAACCGTGGACTGGACCTGGTTCGAACCAAATCGGTGCCTGGAACCGACCTTCGACTCACCGGTCAGGAACTGATCAAGATGGTCTAAACCGATAAAAATAGCCATGGTCAAACCGGTTTAAAATGATTTTAATATTTATTATTTATTTTGTGTGATAATATGATGTCATACATTGGATTCATTTGAATCAAATTACCAATCGTTTTGGACTAGAATGTTCAATCAAGTGTTTGGGTTCGACCTGCAGTTAGTTTTTTCCAAAACATTGGTCACTTTCAGTCTCCCACATGTTTGAAAAAGATTGGACACAAGCATAAATTTCCAGTCAAAACTGGGGAATAGGGATATGCATCCATCACATTTTACTATAAATAGATAGCCACAGAAACCATGTTAGTAACACATTACCCAGCAACAGCAACACTGATATGGCTAGAGGACCCAAGGATCCTGAGCTGCTTCTACTTTCTATCTTGTTGAGCTCTATGATCATATGGGCTCAATCGCGGCCATTGAATCCAACATGGGCCGTCGATTTTGCAATAAAAAGTTCAGGTTCGAGCCCTGGTGGTGGGGGCCATAAATTCAGCATGGCTGTTACACTAGGAGGGATGAAGGACTCGGGCCCGAGCCCACCAGGTGAGGGACACTCATCCACCCAGGCTACTACGTTGGGTGGGATCAAGGATGCAGGCCCGAGCCCACCAGGTGAGGGACACTCATCCACCCAGGCTACCGGGATCAAGGACGCAGGCTTGAGCCCACCAGGTGAGGGACACTCATCCACCCAGGCTACCACATTGGGTGGGATCAAGGACGCAGGCCCGAGCCCACCAGGTGAGGGACACTCATCCACCCAGGCTGCTACATTGGCTGGGATCAAGGACTCAGGCCCGAGCCCACCAGGTGATGGACATGCATCCACCCAGGCTGCTACATTGGCTGGGATGAAGGGCTCGGGCCCGAGCCCACCAGGTGGCGGACACGCATCGGCTGCGCCCGTGGGAGTGAACAACAACTCGGGCCCAAGGCCCTCTGAAGGTCGCACACGTGGCAACACCGTGCACCATTGATTGACTGATTCTTGCCAATTGGTTCGTGAGACATGATTGAGTCCAACCAGGTGGGCCGCTCTGGAGTCCAACCCACCTTGTGTAGCCCACCCCAGATACCTATAGCATGTGGTGGTAATTGAATGGGAATGACACAAAGCTAATTGCAATATGACCCACTTTTCAATTTGATTTGATGATTGCTGATCTTGTAGGCCCCACAAGAGATGGCCATGATCATCAAATGAAATTAAAGTGATGTTTTATCCATGCGCGATCTAAAGCTACAGACATTCAACCACTGACAATGCTTACGGGTAGCCAAAGCAGGCCCCACAAGATTCCTTTATCATTGTAGTGATTGGGGTTCTTTTTTTCTATTTAGTGCATTCATTTTTGGGTTTGTGATATGTTACTGTTCTTATTGATATATGTATTCATCTGACTCTAATGAATAAATTGAGTAGATGCTTATATCAGAAATTTCAATGTAATAACTGTTCAATGATGACATGAATATGGATTACTATCATGGTTTTACCTATTAATCCCATTGTTGCTTATAATATTGGTCTGATATGTAAACAGTCTAATATGAGTCAATACAAGCCAATAGTAACTGTTATTTTTAATTCAAATCACACCAATACAGCTGATAGACTGATTTATGTTTTGATAATGACATTTGAACCTAAAACCCCTAACTAGAACCAGAGGAGAGGAAGATGGGAACTGAAAGGATACAATTGTGAGAACTAAAATAACATAGTCTATACAATCTATGTAGATTTGATGGGTGATAAAACAATCAGAAGGGGTCTCACTCTGACAATTTGTTCAGCTTTTGGCCTCTGAAAGTATGCATGAGAAAATTTTTGTTGACTGTTGTGAGGAGTGGACCAAGCAACTGGCTTATGAGAAATGACAGTTTGGATAAGGCCTGGACCAAGCAATTCAAAGCCCGGGCGTGAAGGAACTCAGGTTCCCATTGACAGCCCTAGAAACTGACTGGTGATAGTGGTTTTCAACTTATGGCCCATCAATGGGAAAGACCGTATACAAATATTTGGGTTTTGAATCTTGATGCAGCCATGGAGGTCCCAGGTCCAAGCCCCTATTTGGCTCCACAAGCAGGTCCTACACTGGGTTTTTGTCATGTACTGAAGACCTCAGGCTTTTGGTCCCGCTTTTAATTTAGGGTATTGTACTTTATAGATGACAGGAATTGAAAATACTGCACCGCCTTTATGTTGAATTTGTGGAGGAAAAAAATTTAAAGTGATGCGACATTCCCCAATCTAAATCCTTTAGTAGAGAGTACCTTAAACTCAAAACGATCACACCCTAGTCCTCCTTGTATACTGACACCCCGGCTACAACTTGAATCAATTCACTATTAAGGTCAATTGTAAAAAGACTTACAAGTGAGTTTCATGTTAGGTTTGTCTGGTTATAATGCTACTAATGTCCTGTTTAGTCATCTATGGATCTGCCTTTTTTCTCATCCACTGTTGAGATTCATTGTCATGAAATACTATTTTATACTTGATATGTTCTAGACTAGACTTGGACTATAACCGAGCCATGAGCAACCCATTAGCATTCTATGTCATGTGTCCATTGATGTTTGAACCGGGTTGAGCCTGAATGTGACTTATTCAGCAACGTGTTGAATTGATGTGATCTAATTTCGCCCAAAAACACTCTGATTATTGTGTGATCTAATTAGGCTACATATGTTAATTGATGTCAATTAAGGCGTTTGAATTATAATGAAGCTCAATTAATGTTACCAAAGCACATTATAATGTGATGGGCCATAACCCTGATGAACCTAAGGATAATACAATACACTTGACAATCATATTGGTGATAATGTAGATCACATATGGTATTATTGTATTTATCAAGTTAAAATCCAGTTTGAATGGCTGTGTAGCTGCCAAAGTAGCCCAATGATGATGAATTTCAAATTCTTAATTGAATTAAATTCATCACTACAGTTAATTGTAGAACGAGTAGTAACATGAGAGGTGTGGGATCCATTTAGGATCTCGAATATCGGCCCACATGTATGATCGCCTTTCAATTACTGGGAGACCGGGATAAAATATCTTTAGGCATACTTCATAATTATACTGTGCTTGTCTTGCACAAAGGTGTCATCCGTCTTTTTACGTGGTACGTTGTAGGATAGCCGCGCTGAGATGATCGGCGCATCCAAAGAAACCCCAATGTATATCGCCCTTTGAGCCAAAGGAGTTGGCTGTTGATGCATGGTTACTAAATAAGTCTAATTTGATTTTTCACCCCATATATGTTTAAATTAGGTTGAATTTATAATTAAGTTATTTAAATTCAAAGAACTTATGACTAATTGTGAGAATGTGTTTGTTTCAGTAACCAATAATCTGTCTTTGCCCTCTCAAATTCCGACTCTAATTGGTTCCGACTTTCCTAATTGGAAATACATATAGACATTTATCGTAAGTCTTTTAAATAGAGATGTTGATATGAAGAACCTAAACCACTCAAGCCTACTGATGCTTGTTGCCAACTAGTTTAAATCAATTCCCACATTTTATAAAGATGCAAAGAGTTGAATGGATGCCTTAGAACAACAATTCAAGGTATCTCAAAAATCAGTGGGAGCATTTATGTGAAGTCGGCTTGTTAGCCTGAGGTATGATGGCTCTAAAGCTATGAAAGAACATATTGTAAAAATGGTTAACTTGGCGGAAAAACTTGGAGGCCAAAATGACAATGTTAGATGAGTTTTTGAGCCAAATGGTCCTAAATTCGCTTCCATCCTCATATGGTTCGTTCATAATAACATATAATCAAAGGAAAGAGAAGTAGTCTATAAATGAAAT
Organism: Persea americana; assembly: GCA_029852735.1. Lineage (NCBI taxonomy): Eukaryota > Viridiplantae > Streptophyta > Magnoliopsida > Laurales > Lauraceae > Persea > Persea americana. Next base: position 53,499,326 of record CM056813.1, on the reverse strand, counting down.
AATTACTAAGTGCGATCAAGAGGAGAAGAGGATGAGAAAGGAAGGGATTTTGGTTGTTAATCATGTTAAGAAAAACCTCAAGGGTGAAATTTAGTAAGATGTCTCAGTTAAGAAAGAAACGATGAAAAAAAAAAAAAAAAAGAGGCAAGAATAAAGGTGGAGATATGAAATGCATTGTTTTTGCACAATGAAAGGACACTTTATGAATGATTGTTTAAAGCGCAAGAACTAGCTCGAAAATGATGGTAAGATCTCTAACTTATCTCTTGTGATTTGCGAAACAAACCTTAACAATGTACCTTTTAATACATGTTGGATAGATTATAGAGCCACAATTCATATTTATAATTACTTGCATGGCTTTCTTTAGAACCATAATGATAGACAACTATCGACACTTGGACTCCGACCCCAAACAAAGCCCTATAAACAATTACAAACGTGACTGCAGCTCTTGAATCTATCCACCAGGTATAGGGCCTGTATCTATAGGTTTGTTTCACAAATCACAAGGGACAAGTTAGAAACCTTACCTTCCTTTTCAAACTAGTTGTTGCACTTTAAACAATCTTTCTTATAAAGTGTCATTTCTTTTTGCGAAAGAATCATTTCAGATCACAAATCACAAGGGACAAGTTAGAAACCTTACCTTTCTTTTCAAACTAGTTGTTGCACTTTAAACAATCTTTCTTATAAAGTGTCATTTCTTTTTGCAAAAGAATCATTTCAGATCTCCACCATTATTCTTGCCTTTCTTTCTCATTGTCTCTTTCTTAACTGAGTCATCTTGCTTTATTTTACCTTCAAGGTTTTTCTGAAACTTTTGAGAGATGATTAACAACCAAAATCCCTTCCCTTCTCATCCTCCTCTCCTCTTGATTGTACTTGGTGTAAGAAAATTACCTTTAGATTTATTACTTGGACCACAAGTCCTTTCCTTTCCCGAATTGTGGTAATTATAGGAATTCCGTTTTCAATAGGATATATGCTATTACTTACTTAAAACCGTTTCTTAATGGGATGTATTCCATAATATTCTCTACCTTGATGGACGGTTGAGATTAAATCTAAGTAAACCCTAATTGAAAATTTGGTCATCTCTTCACCTATAAAATATAGTATTTTGTCCATCACAAATACTCTCTTACAAAACTCAACACATTAGGGTTTATAGGCAAGGAGAGAGAAACCGAAACCATTCACCTTGCTTCTTCCTCGACGGATCACAGCAACAGCACCAAACTGCAGGATCGGAAAACTCTCTGCGTCAGGATGTCTGGAGGTACTCTTTAATTTATTTAAGATTAAATCCTACACGTGATTATCATGCTGTTCACGATCTTAGAGTTCATATTAATAATAGAATTTCATGTGGTATCAGAGCATGGTTTTAGACCACATGATCGTCCATTAATTAGGATAACTTTGCATCGCCATAATTGGCAAATATAGATCCGTTCTGACTCTGTTTTGCAGCAATGTATCAATCCAACTATTATGGCCTGCATGAATGGTTTATATTTATATTATTCCGCAATTTTAATTTGGGCACGACTGTTTGATCGTGATTCATTTAAGTTTTTTGAATTTTCAATTATGTATAAACTCCTGCATGAGTACAAATTCAATGTAATAGTTAAATGGAGATCTGTAACTAGAGCGTCGTGTCTGGAGTGGTGGTTGTTTCGAGACTGAAGATGGCGTTATTGAAGCAGTCGAAGATAAAAACAGATGATCGAAAAGAAGGAAAGAAAATAGGCCATATAGTTGGATCATATTTTCATAATCATTCTATATTATGCTGATTATCATTAGTATGTTTCTTCATAATCGATGATATAATGCCTCAATTTTTTTTTTCGGGGCTGCCCCAAAGAGCTGAAGGACTGCCCTCCGGGGCTTGGCCTTCTTTTATCAGTACTTTTCATATAACGAATGATCTATTATGAATGAATACGATATATAATATTTCTATTCATATTAAGCACCAAAGTTGTATGCTTAGGGTTAGGTCTCACCACAGTGACCCTAACAATTTCACACTGAAATTTGGCCCTAATCGTGCCATCATGATGTTTACATTACATATTGTTCAAGTGCATGAAGCTTTTAGTCGCCCACAGGCGGATTATATTCATGCGATCGCACAATAATTAAGGAGTGTTTGTTCATATGTAGACCAAAGATATCCATAGATATCTTACCTGTCCTAGTTAAGAGTAACATCACTCATTTACACCACCTTGAATATGACGACCTTCGATGGTATAATGTGTAGAAATTATGGTGACTACCCACAGGAGCACCTCAATTTTATGTCATATATATTCATATATTATGCATGTGTTGTCTTCTTTTAATTGAAATCTTATTGTTATATCTCTATTGCAGTTATTGCACCCACTAATCTGACTTCGCATGCTACCTCTGTCACTAAGCTCAATGGAACCAACTTCTCAGAATGAAGAGAGCAAGTTGAGTTCACATTAGGGGTACTTGAACTGGATAGGGCTCTTCTTAAAGATAAGCCAGCTTTACTCACTAAAACAAGTACCCCTGAGGAAAAGACCATCTTTAATGCTTGGGAGAGGTCTGACAGACTAAGCGCTATGTTTTTGCGAATGACTATTGCCGCCAACATCAAAACATCCCTTCCTACACCTGAGAATGCTAAGGACTATATGAAGGCCATTACAGATAAGTTTAAGACTGCAGACAAATCCCTTGCTAGGAAACTAATGGCAGATCTTACAACCATGAAGTTTGATGGTACTCGCTCAATGCATGAGCATGTCATTCAGATGACCAACCTTGCAGCTAAACTAAAGAATTTGGGACTATTAATGGTTGAGGCATTTCTCGTCCAATTTATCTTAAATAGTTTACCTCCTCAGTATGGGCTTTTCCAAATTCACTACAACACTATTACGAACAAGTGGACAGTAAATGAATTGGCTAACAAACTGGTTTAAGATGAGGCCAGGCTGAATCAACAAGGTATTAAAGTAGCCCATCTTGTTCAAGGAGCTGGACACAAAGCTGGGAGAAAGCAAAATTCAGGCCAGAAAAGGGCACCACCCAGATCTAATGAGGCTAGTCAGAACCCCAAGAAGAAAAAGAAGGACAACGTATGCAAATTTTGCAAGAAACCTGGACATTTTCAGGCAGCCTGCATTAAACGTAAAGAATGGTTCGAAAAGAAAGGTAACCCTATGGGTTTCGTAAGTTATTTCGAATCAAATCTTGCTTATGTTCCTTCTGATATTTGGTGGATTGACACTGATGCTAATGTTCATGTTTCCAATTCAATGCAGGGATTCCTTACGATCCAAACCATAAACCCAAGTGAGAACTTCCTTTTCATGGGAAACAAAGACAAAGCTCCAGCTGAAGCTATTGGAACTTTTCGTCTTGTTTTAGATAGTGGTTATGTGTTAGACTTATGTCAAACTCTTTATGTTCCGTCTATTTCCCGTAATTTGATTTCTGTAAGCGCACTTGATAAAGTTGGTTACTCGTTTGAAGTAGGAAATGGTAATTTCAGTTTATTTAACAATTCTAGTCGTATTGGTTCTAGAATTTTGATTGATGGGCTATACAAGTTTCATCTTGATAGTCAACTTGCTGAGACCCAACTTACCCTGCATTCTAAGGAAACTAAACAAAAGTCATCTAAAAACGACTCTTATTTCTTATGGCATAAAAGGCTGGGTCACATATCCAGTGAAAGAATCAAAAGATTAGTAAAAGATAGTGTCCTTCCGGATCTAGATTTTACTAATATTAACGAATGTGTGGATTGTATTAAAGGCAAAACAACAAAACACACAAAGAAAGGAGTCATAAGAAGTACTCAGCTTCTTGAAATAATTCATATAGACATTTGCGGACCCTTTGATGTTCCAACCTTTGGAGGAGAAAAGTACTTCATTACCTTTATTGATGATTACTCACGTTACTGTTATTTATACTTGTTGCATGACAAATCTCAGTCTGTGGATGCTGTACAAGTATTCATTACTGAAGTCGAAAGGCATCTAGACAGAAAAGTGAAAATCATAAGGTCAGATAAAGGTGGTGAGTTTTACGGAAGGTATGACGAAACAGGACAACACCCTGGACCTTTTGCAAAACTTCTCCAAAAGCTTGGAATTATTGCCCAATACACAACGCCTGGTTCTCCATGGCAGAATGGTGTAGTTGAAAGGCGAAATCGTACATACATGGAAATGGTTAAATCCATGATGAGTAATGCTAACTTACCTATATCCTTGTGGATGGATGCTCTACGCACAGCTGTTTATATCTTGAACAGAGTTCCCAGTAAGGCAATTCCAAAGACACCTTTTGAACTATGGAAAGGATGGAAACCTAGTTTACGACATCTCTAAATTTGGGGTTGCCCAGCTGAGGCGAGAGTCTACAATCCACATGAAAAGAAATTGGACCTTAAAACGATCAGTGGTTACTTTATCGGTTACCCAGAAAAGTTCAAAGGATTTCGATTTTACTGCCCTAACCATAGTACGAGAATTGTTGAAATCGGTAATGGTAGATTCTTTGAGAAAGGCAAAATTAGTGGGAGTCATAAACCTCAAGATGTGATCATTTAGGAAATCAGGGAACCTGTCCCTTTACCTTCTATTCTGAAAGATGTTGGAAATCCTCCTCTTGTTGAACCATTTAACAATGAGGAAAACCCAATAAATGATCAATAACTCCATAATGAGATATGAACATATGGATAATGCACCAGGGGAACCAGCATTAAGAAGGTCTCAAAGACAAAGGAGATCAGCTATTTCCAATGATCACATGCTTTACCAAGTAGAATATGAAGAATGGACAATTAAAGACCCGATTTCTTATTCACAAGCCATTAAGGATGTTAATTCTAGTAAATGGATTGATGCCATGAAGGATGAATTGAGATCTATGGATGAAAATCAAGTATGGGAAGTTGTTCAATTGCCACCAGGACACAAACCGGTTGGCTGTAAATTGGTCTTCAAGACCAAACGCGACTGCAAAGGCAATGTTGAACGACATAAAGCCCGACTTGTTGCCAAAGGTTTTAATAAGAAAGAAGGCATTGATTATACTGAGACTTTTTCCCCTGTGTGCAGGAAGGATTCTCTTAGAATTATCATGGCATTAGTAGCTCACTATGACCTCGAGTTACATCAAATGGATGTAAAAACTGCATTTCTTAATGGAGACTTGGAAGAAGAAGTCTACATGCGTCAAACTGAAGGCTTCATAATTGAAGGTTAGGCAGACATGGTCTGCAAACTTAAGAAATCCATATATAGACTGAAACAAGCTTCGAGGCAATGGTACCTAAAGTTTCATGAAATCATTACTCACTTCGATTTCAAAGAAAACATAGTTGACTCTTGCATATATCTCAAGATCAGTGGGAGTAAGTTCATATTTTTGGTTCTGTATGTTGATGACATATTACTGGCTAGTAGCGACCTTGGTTTATTACATGCAACAAATGATTATCCTTTTAAGAACTTTGAAATGAAAGATATGGGTGAGGCTTCCTATGTGATAGGAATCGAAATATTCTGTGACCGGTCACTTAGTGTTTTGGGATTGTCTCAGAAAGCATATATTGACAAAGTTCTAGAGAGATTTGGCATGATGACATGTTCCTCTAGTCCTGTTCCACTACATAAAGGGGACAAGCTTGATCTTACGCAGTATCCGCAGAACGAATTGGAACGTAACGAAATGGAAAAATATCCTTATGCTTCTCTCGTAGGGAGTTTGATGTATGCACAGGTCTGTACGAGACCCGACATTAGTCATGCTGTTGGCATGCTGGGTAGATTTCAAAGTAACCCAGGAATCGTTCATTGGAAAGCTGCAAAGAAAGTACTGAGATACCTCAAGGGAACAAGGAATTATATGCTTACATACAGAAAATCAAGTCCCCTACATGTGACTGGTTATTCAGATTCAGATTTTGCTCGATGTCCTGACACCAGACTTTGCACTCTTGGCTATGTGTATCTCTTTTGTGGAGGTGCCATCTTATGGAAAAGTCAGAAATCCGAGTTGTTTTACGATTCCACCATGATGGCTGAATATGTGGCATGTTATGAGGCTGCAATTTAGGGCACATGGTTGCATAATTTTATCTCTCAGTTTGGAGCTTTGAGTTTCATCTCTAAGCCATTAACTATTTACTGTGACAATGACGCTGTAACCTTCTTCTCCAAGCATGACAGGATATCTAAGGGAGCCAAACACATGGACCTTAAATATCTATCACTGAAGCAAGATGTTAGATTAAAGAAATTTGTCATTGAGTCTATATGTACAGATTTCATGGTCGCAGACATATTCACAAAAGGACTACCTCCAAAGACCTTTCAGGGACACACTGAAAGCATGGGTCTTGTCGATAGTTCTTAATTTTCATTTTCTGCCTTTTGATTTCTATACTTGTATTTGACATTTTTTGAGCTCTTAATGCAACTCTACATCTGCTATTTCTGTTTTTCCATTGTGTACATATTTATGTTTGGATGAATGATAAACAGAAACAGTCTTTATACAAAGACATTATGAGACCATTACGTAAATCTCCTCTTACGGTCTAGTTATGAAGGTTGTCAATGACGTAGTACATGGAAGTAAGCATGTTGCAAAATAATGTGTGCACGCCATGACTCCTTTTGACCACCGAAATAGCCAAGACACTTATGATAACCGACTAACGTAGTGTTTAGCATATAATGCGCGCCTTATGATTCCTAGCATGAAAACCACTAAAGGATCTTCCTATCAACCAAATCGGAGACTGTAAGAAAATTACTTTTAGGTCAATTACTTGGACCACAAGTCCTTCCCTTTCCCGAATTGTGGTCATTATAGGAATTCCGTTTTCAATAGGATATATGCTATTACTTACTCAAAACGGTTTCTTAATGGGATGTATTCCATAATATTCTCTACCTTGATGGACGGTTGAGATTAAATCTAAGTAAACCCTAATTGGAAATTCGGTCCTCTCTTTATCTATAAAATAGAGTATTTCGTCCATCATAAATACTTTCTTACGAAACTCAACACATTAGGGTTTATAAGCAAGGAGAGAGAAACCGAAGCCATTCACCTTGCTTCTTTCTCGACGGATCACAGTTACAATACCAGACTGTAGGATCGGAAAGCTCTCTGCGTCAGGATGTCTGGAGGTATTCTTTAATTTATTTAAGATTAAATCCTACACGTGATTATCATGCTGTTCACGATCTTAGGGTTCATGTTAATAATAGAATTACACTTGGTGATTATTTCATTTATAGATCACTTCTTTTCCTTTTGATTATATGCTATTATGAAGGAGTCGTCAAATGAGGATGGAAGCGTTTGACGACCATTTTGGCCTACAAGTTTTTCCGCCAGATTAGCCATTTTTACAATATGTTCTCTCACACCTTTGGAACCATCATACCTTAGGTTAGCAAGCTGACTCCACATAGATGCTCCCGCTAATTTTTGAGACACCTTGAATTGTTGTTCCAAGGCATCCATGAATTCTTAGCATCTTTATAATGTTTGAGAGTTGCCTTAAACTGCTTGGCAACCATTTCTTTATCAAGTGCCGGCATAGATCGTTAGATCTTTCTCATTTCTCCAATTATGTATGTTTGGTAGCAGTGGAAGCATCAATAGGCTTGGGTAGTTTAGGCTTCTTCGTAGCAAGATCTATATTTAAAAGGTTTACGGCAAAGGTCAATGTGTTTTTTCAATCGAAAAAGTTTGAACCAGTCATAGTAGGAATTTGAGAGGGCAAAGACAGATTACTGTTTACTGAAATAAACACATACTCACAACTAATCATATATGCTTTGAATTTAAATCATGCAATTAGAAATTCAGCCTAATTTAGACATATATGGGGTCAAAAAACTAAATTAGACTAATTTAGTAACCATGTATCATCACCCAACTAACTCCTTTGGGTCGAAGTGCAACATAGCAACATACACTTGGTTACTTTTGATGAACCTATCGTCCCACTACGTATAGCATAAAAAGACGGGCGACACCCGTGGGTAGGGCTGTCAATGAGCCGGGCAGGCCCGTGAAGGCATGAACCAGCCCGCCAGTCAGCAGCCCACCAGGCATGGCCCATGCAGAGGGATCTGGCACGGCTGGCCCATTTGGGCACGGCACGCCATGGACCAACCTGTCTATAACGGTCGGCCCGCCAGGTAAGGCCCAGCTTTCTTTACAGTTAACACCCTACAACTACAAGGGGTTACCTGTTTTCTTTTTCATTTGTATGGTAATTAAGAAGAATTCAAGGAATATCGACCCTAGATCCATCTCACAGGCCAAAAATTCTAGCCGAAGCCTGGGCTATAGTGGTTTGGCCCTGATAACCCAACTGGGCCAACAAGCCCATTCCTAGCCATTTGTCAGGAGAAGTACTATTTCATTTCTACTTGGGCTTCATGAAGACGAGTCCTCATAGATGAAAGGAAGAACCATTCTGTTCATCCACCTGGGTGCAAGCATCTCGCTGACGACAGCAGCATTGTAGGCATACGTGAGACTCTGAGCGACATCCACTAGCCCCAGATCCACCAATTTGGAATGTGATCCATTCAATAAGGCCCATTGTTAGTGTGACTGTAACCACAATCCAGGCTCAGGTTCAAGATGGGCATGGCTCAGCAAGGGAATGGGCATTGACCCAATACCGGGACAGAACCAATGCAGTTCATACAGTGGATCTGAAATCTGAAAACAAATTGGTCAATATATTCGGCCCGTATGAAAATGAATTGAAAAATAAAATAAAACATAGAGGCACGACGAGCACGCCCATGCCACTCTAGGCGCAGCACGTCCCGGGCTGTGCCGGCCCGACCTGTTTGACATCCCTAGCCGTGGGCAAGACAACCACATTCTATGTACGTAGGAAGTATGCATACCTTATCCGGGTCTCCAAATGATTGAAAGACGATCGTACCCGTGGGCTGACCCTTGATCTCCTAAATGGATCACACAATCATTCTACAATTAACTATAATGCTGAATTTAATTCAATTCATAAATCAGCAACTCACTATGACAAGGCTACTTCGGCGGTCACGTAGCCAATCAAATTGTGGATTTTAACTTGATAAATATAGTAACACCTGGTGTAATCGACATTGTCACCAATATAGTTGTCAAGTATATTGTATTATCTTTAGGTTCATCAACAGTTATGGCCCATCACATCATAATGTGCATTGATAACTTTAATTGGGCTTCATTATAATTCAAATGCCTTAATCTGACGTCAATTGACATATGTAACCTAATTAGATCACACAATTATCAAACATACGCGCATACGTGGGCCATATGATCCAATTTGGATTTTAGCCAATTGCATTTTTATTTAATAATCTAGACTCACACGATCATCAAATTAATAGTAAATCCATCAATAGGTTCTCATGATTTGGGCACGAGCATAAATATGAACATATGATTACTGAAAATGACCACAGTTGGAATCCAAAATTAAAGTGATGGGTGAAAGGGCCCCACATATGTTAATTAAGTTTCATAAAATATACCCTAAAAGTTGAACCATTGGATGGTCCTAATAACCCAACCATGATGTAGATCTGCCCTAGCAGAAAACTGATCGGAAGCGTCCCAATTAATTAACCATTGGATGGGTGATCGAACCCTACCAACAGATGGATCTAATTGTGATGAACGCACACACCAAAAATTGATCGCAAATCCATGTTCATATAAGACTAGCAAAAGATGCCCATGCCAATATCATTCATAATATAAGAAACATATGAAGATTCTAAAAAATTATAAGAAATTTAAAATAAGGTAATTTATATATATATATATATATATTCCCATATATATATATATATATTATATTTTGATGGGAAAAATATGAAATTTTTTCCAAGCTATAGTAGCACTGTGGCAAGGCATTGGATGCCAAGTCTCTTTAGGTCATGGTTTTAACTATCAATGACCACAAGTGCAATTTTTCCCAAATTCAAAATGAATAAAGGATTATCCCTTTGGAAACACAATTTTTGTGACCCATACAAATCACCGGGTGTCCCAGGGATCACAAACCATAACTAGGGTGGGTCAAGAAAGAGATTTGGGTCAGCCTAAATAGTAGCTGTACTCAACCCTTTGCCATTAGGTCAAAAATTAGTTGGAGTCTATCAAAATCAAATTCACTGATAAGTCTCTTTTGTATCCCGTGTTAAGCACAAGCCATAATGAAAAACATGCAAGTCATTAATTTCAAAATGGTTTTTATTGTTGTTAATATATGGTTGTTAAAAGAGAATTAAGAAAGAAAATTATTCTCAATTAAATTACAGCAATGTTACTATTGCCCATAAAATGTCATTTCCGGTAAGAAAAGAAATTATGAAAAGGAATTAAAAGACGATTAAGAAAGAAGTTAACAAAGCAAATCATAAAAGTAATTAAAAGTAATTGCAAGAGAACAAAGTTAGATGTGACGATCAAAATTGCATTCCAGAATATATTATAATTGCCATTACCATTTTCCATTAAATGGCATTGTTGTTAAGAAAGTAAGCTAATAAAATAAATAAATACAATTAATAAATAAAATTATTTAAAAATAGGCATACTTTGTATCAATTATTTTTTTGTATAAAATAATTTTAATGTATAACATGAATCACTCTGGTCCTTTTGAGTTTTTGTTTATACAAAACTACCGGCAATCGGTATAGATTGCTGAATTGGACTTGAGTGAAAGAAGTCTTGCAAACTTTTATACGTTTTTGAAATATTGAAGTCTTTAGACCCTTTTTCGAAAATCACCCAAAAGTTAAGGGCTTTTTTTGAAAATTTCCTTAATAATAAAGAAAGAAAAGTTAAAAAAGAGTAAGAAGAAAGAATAACCTCAAAATTACAATGGTGCAACACGACGATCACAAATAAATATTAATAAATATGCAAGAAGTTTTCATGTACAGCTGATGCAAAAGGAAAAGCAACCAAAGAACTTGGATGACCATTATATGTTTCCACATCGAACTCAGACAAATGAACTGAGCCTTTTCGGGGGGGGGGGGGGGGGGGGGGGGGGGGGGGGTGTGGGTATAAAATAAATAGAACTATAACTAGCAAGCAGGAAGAAATCTTAAATCATATGAAAATGAAAAAGACCTTAGAACCAATAGAGGCAAATCTCAAGCAGAATATGTTAAATAAAAATTTCAAGAATTAAAAATGGTGCACTAAAAAACTCCCTTTGGGATTTCCTATCCCTCTAAACAGAAATTTATAGTTTTGATATTCATATGAACTTACAGAACTTACTTTCAAAAAAAAAAAAAAAGAAGGGATTTTTACGAAAAAATTAAGTTTAAATCTTAATTAAACAGTTTTACATAGAAAAACTATAAAATGACGGGATTGTTGTTCGTACATGTTTTTGGACGAAATCACCTCAGTTAACGATATCATCAACTCAGTTGACAATATCGTCAATTGGTTGATGATATCGTCAACCTTCATCACAAGAAACGATTTTTTGCTCCCTTTTTACTCTTTCTCTAACTAGTGATGGAAATGTTATGAAAATTATTGTATTTTATGTCCCAGTGGTCTTCCTTAAGTAGTTATGGCAATCTTCCTTAATTGCGTGGGTCCCGTACTTAGTTTATACACATTTGTCGCCCTCCTTCACATGAGTTTCGAGTTTGGAGTGTAAGGTGTTTAGTGAAATGCCTAAATGAAGATTTTCTCTCAATTTGGCGGTGGCTTCAAGTGTGACTTAAAGGGATGAGTTTGGGCATGCTTTTGTGAACATTTAGAGTCTAAAGCAATTTATTTGGGGGAATTTCATAAGTTTTAATGTCTATGAACAAAATGTGGGAAGCCATGTTAGGGGCAATCTTTGAATAGTGAATATAAGGTTTTTCTCTTAGGGGACGTTTGGTAAACTTCCTCGCTGCGGATTTCTTCCATTTTTCTGCGATCCTGTGGAAAACCCACATTTGGATCCGCGTGGAAAAGGCCTGAATGGACGTGAGGATTCTTCGTTTCCAATTATTTTGAGCGTTAGACCTCCCCCCCCTCGGATTTGCTGAATCTATGCGCGTGCGGATTTGCGGATGAACAGTGATTTCAGATGGTGATTTTGATCAGATCTGTTTTTTGCATTTTTTTTTTGTTTCTATGGGCCCCACAATCAAGATCTGAACCGATAAAAGTGTTAAGAAGGTCCAAAACGGCCATCTCACAAAATTTCAGCTGTTGATTCGTCTTAGATCGTGAGATATTTGCAAAACCGTCCAAACCGTTAAATGCTCATTTCTGAGATGCAGTGGGCCAAAAAAGGGGATTAAATCCAGTCCGTTTTTTTTAATTCTCTAGTTTTTGTGGGCCCCACAATCAAGATCTGAACCAGTAGTTATTTTAAGAAGGCCCAAAACGGCCATCTCACCACATTTCAACTGTTGATCCTTACCATATCTTAAGATATTTGCAAAAAAATTCAGGTACTAAAATATTAATTTCTTATTCCCGTGGGCCCCCTTTGCACAATCTAAACCGTTCAGATTTTCTAAATGACCATAAACAACTTTGAGGTGAAAGTTGGGGTCTTGGTTTTTCATGGATTTTGGAAATTTTTATAAAACATATTTATAACTATTGAATCATACTTTCTACAATTTGTAGGAATCCTCCCTCCATCCAAACATGGAACTCTCTTCGGGAATCCTACTTGAGGATGGTGGCCTTCTTTGGAGATGGAGAGAATCCTCTAAATAGAGGATTCTTCTACGTTTACCAAACATGCCCTTAAGTATTGTGTTGTTTGTGTGGAATTTTAAATCCAGATAGTGTTTTGGTTTCGTTAATTCGGTATCTTTGAACCAGCTTTAAGAATGAACTTGACAATGGATGAATTGAAGACACTTCTATGTGATTTGTGAAAGACTTATCAAACCCTTTTTCCTTGATGAATTTATCACATCCTTTTGATTTTTTTCATTTTTTTGAAATGGATATTTATCTTCCGCCAAATCTTAGTATTGTCGCCCCAAACTTAAGACAATCAAGTATTAAAACCATTGAAGAAAAGGAAGAAAAGTCCAAGAAAAAGAAAAAAAAAAGTTGCAGGAGGTTGACGATATCGTTATCCACGTTGATGATATCGTTAATTGAATTGATGATATCGTCAACTGGAGTAATTTTATCCGAAAAACATGTACATACAACTATTTCGTTATTTTATGGTTTTTCTTTATAAAATCGTTTAATTATTATTTAAGCTTAATTTTTTTTGTAAAAATCCCAAAAAAGAAAAGAAAAAAGGAAGGAATTTGCTGTACGTTTTTGTTGTCTATGTATATCTATATAAAGCCTGCGTCAGTTCTTGCCTGGTTGCCCGGGTTTGAACCCCTGGTATGCCACCTCTTTCTGCCTGTGCAGACTCTTTTCCCACTTATGTGGGCTTTTGTTCCGCTTGTACAGGCCTCTTTCTCACCTGAGTGGACTACTTTCTTGTGTGTATGCGGGCTTCCTCTTAGGTTCCAACTCCCTTGGTTGGGGTTAAAAAAATAAAAATAAAGCCATCTGTTTGCTCTTTTGGGAACTGTAGTTTCCATTCTTCCATCAATACAAATTAACCTCCAAGCAAAGAGAAAAAATGGTGCATTAAGTTTCTACTATTTTTTATGCAACGAAGAAAACAATAAGAGAACTTTGAAGATCATCATGTCTTTGAAGATTGTCATGTGGTTCCACGTCAAAGTCTAGATCGTAGCACGCAGCACATCATTTTGCTTCGCCCACGCGCGTGAACCATGGAGCCAATAAGGGGAAATTACAAAAACATGTTTGATACCTATAATGAAAAATCAAAATTGTGCATTAAGTTTCTATTGTTTCTTACATAGTTGACAAATAAATCAAAGGATTCTAAAGACCCATGTGCGTTTCTCCACATCAAGTTCAGATTATAGAGGACTGAAATATGCTTCTTGCTGATGCCTTCCTCGAACTTCATGGCAAGGGAGGAGGGCTTGCAAAGAGAAGTGGGTGGAGTTGAAGTCGGCGGACAGGCAGAGAATATGGAATTCAGATTATGAAATGTGATCTTCAACATCTCGTCCTTCTGCACCTTCATCAAATATATATCCTGGATTCTTGGTACGAAGGATGGAGAGGGAGAGAGATTGAGTGCATGGAGATGAGGCTACCCGGAGGACAAAATTGGAATGAAAACGGAAAGGGGAGTGGGGTAGAAGAATATGCATGGGAGGCGTTAAAGTTATTTAGTGTCATGAAAATGTTTTTGAGCTAGGGACAGTCAAATTAGTTTTAAAATGGTCAAAATCAATTAAACGAATTCAATCTGATTTCTAATTGAAATCAGTCCCTCCCATATATATAAATAGATGTTGTAGAAATAATATTTTTATTGGCCGAAAATTGATTGATATAATCAACTCGGGTGTCGTATGCTTACATTAGCACATTGTACGCACTTGTACCTGTGCTCTTATCGCACAGCACAAACAATTACAAATCTTGCATCACAACTAACCCACCCACCTTAGATTGCACCACATGATACAAGTTTTAAGAAACAAAACCCCCACTTTATTATGCTATATGCCAGAACATAATATGTGTAGTGATGCCCTTGACTTATTTAATATACATAATCATCATCATTAAAGCCTTGTCCCAACTATATTGGGGGTTAAATATGCATAATATGCCCCACTAAATTGACTCAAAATTTGACATGATCGCAATGAATGGGGTAATAAAATACATGACTAGTGTAAATTTTATGATGATGAGTCGCACTAATGGATTTAGATAAGTAGCCGCACTAATAATAACTGTGGTATCCTCTACATTTGCTCAAACAAGGAGCAATCTAGAATTTGATGCATGAATTGAGATGCAAAGTTATAGATTAGTGTTTGACATAAAAATGCATTAGGTTTACGACTGGTAAATTTTATTTCAAATAAAAATGGGAGCACATTACAAGAGACCAGACAAAAAAAAGACGGTGATAAAAAACAATATATAAGAGCACCGTACCCGACACAACCGATCCTGAGAAAAATGACACAACATAACCAAAACCAACTTGTAACACAGTAAAGAAAGGATTCATCCATATTCACCTTGCTTAGCCAAAGTATCTGCCATTTTATTTGTCGTCCTACCTCTTGCTAGCCCTAACATGACTCCTAACACGAAGTACATTATTCAACGACCTCATGAACTATGCATAAAGCAGATGGGAGAGAAACTTGATAGGGGCAGGTTAATTCATTAAAATGCAGCCAATTTGACATTGGGTTTGTCCAAGATGCACCTACTAAGGAGCTTATTAAAAGAAATGTATTTGTAGTCTGGATACAAACTGGAAGCCTCCAAATCCTTCTCCCCCAGCTCAAACCTCATCTGATCACCCTTGATGAATATGTTGTGCAGGATGGAGATGCGAACATTTTCTGGGTGTGGCAGAGCTGCACCAAAACTAAAAGAAGGAAAAAAGGGAAGAAGCTGTGAGGCTCTCTGAGGGTAAGAACATAGTAAAGATGTCAACCACACATCCCATTGTGCGGTCATGAAACATTACTTTGACTTCCTTCTTCTTTTTTTTTTCCTTTTTTTGCGCAGCTCTGCCACACCCAGAAAATGTTCGCATCTCCATCCTGCACAACATATTCATCAAGGGTGACCAGATGAGCTTTGAGCGGGGGGAGAGGGATTTGGAGGCTTCCAGTTTGTATCCAGACTACAAATACACTTCTTTTAATCAGCTCCTTAGTAGGTGCATCTTGGACAAACCCAAAGTCAAATTGGCAGCATTTTAATGAATTAACCTGAGAAACTTGATAGTGGCAGGTTAATTCATTAAAATGCAGCCAATTTGACTTTGGGTTTGTCCAAGATGCACCTACTAAGGAGCTGATTAAAAGAAGTGTATTTGTAGTCTGGATACAAACTGGAAGCCCCCGAATCCTTCTCCCCTAGCTAAAAGCTCATCTGATCACCCTTGATGAATACGTTGTGCAGGATGGAGATGGAGATGCGAACATTTTCTGGGTGTGGCAGAGCTGCACAAAAAAAGAAAGAAAAACAAGCCCATTTAGAACATATCTTCATTCTTTATAAGAAGAAGTCAAAGTAATGTTTCATGACCGCACAATGGGATGTGGTTGACATCGTTACTATGTTCTTACTCTCAGAGAGTGTAAGATCCCGGTCCCACATATTTATTATTTTATTATATATTAATTAGATATTATTATTATTTTAATTGAATGTATTTTAGTTATTTAAGTGGGTAGGATTAAGTGGGGCACACGTTAGATTAGATGTGTAGATTGATGAGTTGGGTTAATGGGTAGATGGCCTGACCCGTAGTTTTGACCTAATGACTTAAGCCCAGTTGTATTCTGTTTAACCTAATCCTTTTTTTAACGAAACCCTTCTTATCTCTCCCTACTAATCTATGCAACTCCTCCCGGTTATCTTCGTCTTCTTCCTCTTTTAACTTCCCAAGCCATACCAGCTTTAAGATCCAGCCATCAGAATCAAGATCAGAGGATACCAGCATTTTTCGTTCAATCTTCTTATCTCAGGTAACCCTGTCCTCAAATCATTAGGAGTAGATCTATATTCTTAGGTTATCTTCTTATTTTTTCCAATGTTAGATTTTGGGTAGGAACATCATAGATCTGTTCATCTGAGCATTCCTTTCCCATATTCTTTGTCAGATCGGTGGTAGGATTATTCTCAAGCGCTGTGGGAATCGCGGTTTGGGTATTGGTTAGGATCTGTGCATCTTTCTTCAATCCCAGTAAAAGGCAAGTACCTAACCATAATTTGTAGGTTTAATACTTGTAATCTTCCTTGATTTGTGTGTGGATGCATGTAGAAACCCCTTTGATGCCCTTTGTGTTTTTGATAATACGGCTATGCGATTTTGCCTTATGTTTGGATCGGAGCTTGGGGATGACTCCATCGTTTTTCCCATGTGTATTTTAGTGCTATGTTGTAACTCAATCCACCCATGACTCGCATATGACAAACCTGAAACAGGTGCCGGACGCAAACCGTGGGGGATTGTATGTGAGGTGGGGCCCACGGGATGATCATATCATGGATTTAGTCCGTTCATCAGGCCGGACACAGTGGGGCGACCATAGGGATGGCGGACCCGTGTGAGGTGGGCCCTGCTTGGTCCACCATCCAGCAGCCAAAAAGGGGCAGCGGTAATGAGAAAGAAAAAAAGGGTATTTTCGTTTTTGGGACTGTGGGACCCATGTGGGCCATTGATTTTTTATCAGGTCCCTGCATCTTTTAGTGGGGCCCGGGGCGACCATGTTGGTGGGGTCTGATCTGGGTTGTGATCAATAGAACCAGAGATTTTAACAACTTTACTTCCCCAGGCGAGAAACCCTTCTGGTTTCGGGTTAGGTTTTGTATACAACGTTTGATGTTGGGATGAAGGCAAGGAGGGATACATGGTTTGGGAGTGTATGGGAAAAGGTGGTCATCACCTATGAGTCAAACTGATGGGATAAGAGAGAGAAAGAGAGACAAGACACTTTTTACAAAATATGGGGAGAAAGGACCGCTGTGACTTGTGATGGGAATTCTTTTTTATATACATACTTATACATCTTATGGTAAGGTCAAGGGTATAACCTGTTGATTCCATATGACCAAGGGGCTTTAGGACTCTTGGGTAGTACTTTGCCCATTAGATTTTATAAATTAAAATAAAGGTCTATTTTTTTTTTTAAATTTTAATGAGACCTTTGATTTATTTTGAATGAGAATAATATTTTTGGATGGGTCCTTAGGTTCTCTAAAATTATAAATTACGGAATGTTACTTCTATTATTATTTGTAAATTAATTTTAAAATGGTAACTTTGATTTTTAATGTGTTAAAATTATATGTTTGTACTTTATTAATTGGATCATTGGACTGTGTAAATACCGCCTGGGCACACGGTATCTTACTAGCATGGGGTTTAGTGCTTAATATGACCTCGGGGAAATCCTAATGGATTCGAGCTCAACCCATCTCTATTGGAAAACCCTTAATTGGGTCTATGCACAATTGATGGAGAAGGGATGCGTTGACCTTTTGTCAATTAGAGATTCCTGTGGTTATTGGGTACGAGACCTTATGTTTAACCTTAGGATTTGTTTGTGGTTATTTTTTGACCTTCGGGTTTGCATACATGAGTGATTATTTGAATATGACTTAGGATTCTTGTGTCGGAGCATTATTAATCAGGTCTATTATGAATATATGTTTATGTGTTTATGTGGGTCATTTATGGACGACTGCAGATCGATATATGGACGGTTGATCACCGATGTGACCGGATCACTTATAATCCGCTTTGTTTATGCACAAGTTATCCTGATTTTATTTTGATCGGTTTATGACCACCGACGTTATGGACGGGCTTTTCCGATTTATTTAGGGCTGACTACCCACAACGGGGACACTTATCACTGTGTGATTCTATATTGCTCCCTTTGTATCGTTAGACTTTTGTTTTACATTCTTTCCCATTATTATCTTTGTCATTGTTTCATTATGATCACACTTGTCTATATTCTTCTCGTTATCGTATTAAATTTCGAATTATGATTATGTTCTTGCTATTTACTTTGTAATATTTGGTGCATAGGTACTGAGCCCTACTTTACCCAGGAGACGGAGGAGGATCAAGTGTTTCAAACGTTTGAGCCAACTGATGAACCCGAGTGGGATGCCGGAGATAGCTTTGGAGCCGTCTGAGCTAGCACAAGAGAGAACGTCATCTTAGAATTATATAAATGAACTTTCTTTTAGTGTTGAGACATCTTTTAGAAATTTTATAATTCTGAAATTTTGACTATTAATGTTTATTTGACTTTTGTGTTGGGTTTCATTTATGAACATTGATTACCAATTGAATAAAGCTTCCGTTGCATTTAATGAAATTTATTTTGACTTACCACATATTGAATTTTTTTTGTGGGTCCACTTTTGGAAGCTTGTGTTGTATTAAACACAGAAATTTAAATTTTATTTATTTTTCACGTTTTTCCCTAATTCTCATTTTGGGGGACGTGACAAAGAGCCTCACAGCTTCTTCCTCAGGGATATGAACCTTGTGCAATTTCCGCCCTGTCTTCATCTCCAACAAAGAGATCATTTGTAGCTGAGATACAATGTTTTCAGGGGGTCTATAGATAATGACACGATTGAGTGTCCTTGAATCATTTACAGCCTTGATCGTGTCAGCAGCAACGTCTTCTTCAAAATTCAGCACCGCTGCTCAAAAAATTTGTTCATGTTAGGATTCACCAGACAAGATTAGCCACATGAAATTCTAAATTAAGAGAGTATGGTTAAATCTATATAGACAATTTTGATTTCATCATTTGTAACTTGTTCCCAACAATATAGAGTAGGTGGAGTGCTGCTTTCATTCAGAAGTAGACTTAGTTTCTAGCTCAGCGAAGTCTATAACAATGAGAGGCCTGTCTGTGCCAACCCTCTTTTTATCTCGGGCTTGGGAACAACAGATTGTTAGGGCAAGATGTACTGCAGAGAAATTATTTTTAACTCTAACAACAAAAATGAGGCATACAAGGGGCCAACACAATGCACACTGCACACACAATGTTTTCTTGTTAAACTATTTAAAACAATTGTCAGTGCTAAATTGCAAGCAGTACCCTTAGCTTCTCCGCTACCATAAGCAATGACTTCATCCCTTTGCTCATGGGGATGCAGAAGGAAATCAATGAAGTAAGCTGCGAAGGAGTTCGCAGTCACATGTGTATGGGATCCCGGCTGCTTCGGTCGCCCGCCTAATCTTCTTCTTGTTATCAAAGATGCTTTGGAAAGGAGGGAGTCCAAACACCCTGTCCACTTCATTGCCAAATTCTGATGGAACAAATCTCTGTAGGACATTGGGGTGGGGAGTTATTTCTGGAGAGAGAGTGAGAAGGAAGGAAAGAGGGAAGGAGTACTGAAGCATATGCAAGAAATAGGTACCTTGATATTACCAGCTACTTTAATGGCTTCTATGATCTTGAGTTGGTCTAAGTGTTGTGGAATTGCAAGTGCAGAGATCACCACATCTACTTGTTGAATTGCATGGACAAGCTTGTCATGCTCATCCAAATGTCCCTGTTTCAAATTTCAATTAGGATTTCAACCGAGAAGTTGTAACTTCAAAACATGAGGAAAAATTCAATCACAAGATCGGTAAGTGTTTTTAACCCAACAAAACAGTGATTGCTGTCAAAAGGGGTGAACATGTCTAGTCTGTATATTGTTTTAACAGCAAGGCTCATTTGGTCATGAGAACTAATATAACATTAGGGGTAGGGGTGCTATGGGTCAAGCCATGCCGACCTGATCCCAGCCAATATGAAGGTGTTTATGAGCTGTGTTTTATGCTCATGGGATGGATGTGGGTCTAATTCTCTGGTCTCGAGATTTAAAAGGGGCCGGTCTGGATCTACACAGGGTCAGGCTCAGACGGGTATTTAGCATAGAGCTTATATGGAACTTGCAAATAGCTAGAGCTGAAAATGACTTCCAAGTCCATGAGCTTGACCTGGCCTAGAACTTTTGGCCTAGTTTCTAAATGGACTAGGCTTCGAAATGCTTTGGCCTGCACATGAACACCCTTAATCTAGTAGTCATCGAGCCCATGGATCTAGAGCTCTTTCCTGGTCTAGTCATCATTATCATCATCCTCGCCTTATTCCATCAATCTCAAGCCAGCTTTAATGTATTCTATTCAAGAAAACAAACAAGGTAACTCCGAAAATCCTATTCTACTGACACACAGTTAGACAGTGATACCCCGAGGTAACACCAAAAATATATTCTTGCCGGGTCCATTCCATTTGCAATTTAGAAATGTTTGTGTTGATATAATCGTTTTAAAATCTATTTTGATTCCTCTAAGTCGACCAGTCAACTCAATAGATCATCGAGCCAGGCTAGTAGAATGGATCTGACTAAATCTAAACAAGTATTTAGTCAGATTTGCCTGACCTGGTCAAGTTAGTCACATTCTAGCCTAGTAGAGCTTTCTAGTTTCTAACCACTAGTGCCTAAGTTGCCTAGTTTGGCCTGTAGTAAGTGTTTTACTAGCAGGTGGTTGGCTAATTCTATGGCCTAAGAACTCAACACAAACCCAACCCAAAAAGGGCTGGGCTTTATTGATTTGGTCCATGTGTTCCCACTTATGATGCACGGATACTTTGTTAGGTCGCTAGTACAACCCTCGTGTGTACCCGTGGTGAAGTGATGCTCGAATGTCTTCCTAACACAACCAACGGACCATAAAACCATTGTTGTGCTGTTTCCCATTACCAATTGGTTTTGGGATAAGTGGTAGCTCAGTGGGGTTTGAGATCCTACATACTTCAAGATGAACAATGTATTGTGTGGTATCCTATCTTATACCTCACTTTTTATGTATAAAATTTGTGTCCCCCTGTGGTGTTTTCCTGCCATATTTGGGCATCATAGGTCCCCACCTAATTATAATCTACTGTGTTTGACTCGTTTCCTCAATGAAAGGAAATTAGATCCGATCTTTTCACTCCTAGATTCACAGGCTAATCTCTAAGGGCATGTTTGTGTAGCCCATTTCCGCGGAAAAGTGGACGGTTTTCCTCGAAAAACCTACTTTTCATGCGTTTGGTGCAGTAGTTTTCCACGAAATCACTTTTTTGCCACATCAACTTTTTCCTTTCTTACCATGGAAATGGACTTCCTATGGGAGGGTATGGGAAGTCTATTTCCGTAGAAACTAGCTCCCCTTTATAAACTCCATTTCCTACCCATTTTTTATGCAAAACCCAACCCATGTAATCAATCACCATGTTTAGCCCGTATCTTTATACAAAAAAAAAAAAAAAAAACATTGGCCACCAAACAATAAATACTAGTTTTCCGTAAGGAATCCGTAACTGCACTAAACAACATTACCACCAATTCATCAAGTAAAAACTTTTTACACCAAACATGAATTTTTAACTTTCCCGGAAAACCTTTTCCGAGGTATTTAAAAACCATAGAATTTGATGATGTGGCAAATTCTTCTTTCCATAGAAGTTACATGTACACAAACGTCTCCTAAAGCTATTTCACCTGAAAAACCTTCACTCCCATGCACTTGAATTCGCAGAGCGATTGGAACATGGAGTAGTTGCTAGCATAGCTGGTGGGCCGCACGTACGCATATGTGGGGTGGCCCATGGACACACTGGCCTTGACCATGTATTTTCCAAGATACCCAGTTGCTCCAAAATCAATAACTTTGTCTCAGCGGCTGCCATGACACGAGAGGATGGCAAACAACTTTTGGGGTCTTTACTATGGAGGCTTACAACTTTTATATAGATGGTGAGGAGGTGCTTCTTTATCTGTATTGGTTAATTAAGGTTAAGTTTTCGGGTGAAGTGACCACCCACACATGTATAGCACCTCTTCGCCATTTGTGGTGTCTCTGAATTTCGTGTACGGTTCATAGCGATGTGACTATCAGGAGGCAGACAACTTTTGGGGTCTTTACTATGGAGGCTTACAACTTTTATATAGATGGTGGGGAGATGCTTCTTTATTTATATTGGTTAATTAAGGTTAAGTTTTCGGGTGAAGTGACCACCTACACATGTTTAGCACCTCTTCCCCATTTGTGGTGTCTCTGAATTTCGTGTATGGTTCATAGCGATGTGACTATCAGGATTTTTTTGTACTACCCAATAGTCGAGTCATTTTATTGAACAATCATGTACTATACAAGGATGTTGGTTGGTGGCAAGAGTTGGGGAACACATGTTTAAGGTATTTGTTGCCCTGATTGTTCTGTACTAGTACGTTGGTTGGTGGCAAGAGTTGGGGAACACATGTTTCAGGTATTTGTTGTCCCTGTTGCTTTATTCCTACTCTGTAGGGCTCAAATGGAATCAGGTTCATCTAACCATGGTTTCAAAACACGGTCTTAAGGCCAAAAGTCCCACACCACTATTGAAGGTTGTTATTAGAAAAGAGAGAGGCTAAGAGAGAATTTTAGAGGGAGAAGAGAGAGCTTTTCTATTATCTCATTATATATATGTACAAATACAAAGGGGAGATGCCTATTTATAGGCAAAGTAACTTCATAAGAGAAAAACCCTAATTCTAACAATAACTCATCTTAAGTGGGCATCTACCCAAGATCCATATCTCATAACACTCCCCCGTGGATGACTACCATTCAATGATAGTTGCTTCATTAAAAACCTTGCTAAGGAAAACCCAATGGAAAAAAACCAAAGTGAAGGAAAAAAGAGTACAACATTCTTTAAGATCAACTGGTGTTGGACGTGCATAATGCTGCCTTATTAAAACCTTAACTAGGAAAACTCATTGGGATAAAACCTAAAAAAGGAAAAAGAGTACAGCGCACAAATATCTTGGGTAGCATACTTCAGGATGCTCCCTTGATAGACCACTCTCCCTGATGACAGCAACCAGTCACATAGTTTGATGATGAACTCTACGCATGCTAATCTCATATAGAAACTTCTAGAATACTAATTTTGGCAAAGATTTGGTACACAGATCGGCCATGTTGTTATTTGATTGCTTGACTTCAGTTTCATTATTCTTCTGAAGTTCATTAGTGAAGAAGAACTTCGGTGCTATATGCTTAGTCTTGTCTCCTTTAATGAAACCTTCTCGAATCTATTTTAAGCATCCTTCATTATTTTCATAGATAATATTCGGGATACCTGCAATAAATGATAATTGACAAGAACTACGAACATACTAAATCATAGATCTTAGCCATACACATTCTGTGCTGGCTTAATAAAGGGCCAAAATCTTAATATGGTTGAAGGAAGTAGCTACCAAAGTTTGTTTAGTAGAACACCAAGAAATGACGGCATTACCATTAAGAAACACATAATCTGTCTGTGATCGACCTTCATGAAGATCAGAGAGATAACCTGAATCTACATGTCCTACAAAACTAGAATCTTTACGATCATAAGAATAAACTATTCTTAAATCAGTTGTTCCACGCAAATATCGTAGGATGTGTTTAATACCAATTCAGTGCCTTTGAGTTGGTGCGGAGCTATATTTAGCAAGTAGATTCACAGAAAATGCAATATACGGTCTAGTGCATTGTGCCTAGTACAAGAGCGCTCCAATAGCACTTAAGTATGGTACTTCGGGACCCAATACCTTTTTATTTTTCTCGATGGGACGGTTTTGATCTTTCTTTATATCTAGAGACCGGATGACTATCGGGGTGCTTAATGGACGTGCCTTGTCTATACCAAATCATTTTAAAACTTTTTCGGTATAATTAGATTGATGGACTAACATCCCACTAGAATTTCTCTTGATTTGCAGGCCGAGACAGCAGGCCGAGACAGAATCTCGTTTTTCCAAGGTCTTTCATTTCAAATTCTTTCTTTAAATAATTATTAGTTTTTTCGAGCTCTTTTAGAGTCCCTATCAAATTTCTATCATCCACATAATTTGCTAATATTGTAAATCCCTTCAAGAATTTCTTTATAAATAGATACAGGTAAATATGATCATTTGCATACCCCCTTTTAGACAAATATTCACTAAGATGATTGTACCACAGTCTTCCGGGTTGCTTCAGGCCATACAATGCTCATTTTAATTGGATTGAGTACGCACTCCTTGGCTTTTCTTCATGCAAAGGAAATCCTTTCGGGATTTTCATGTGAGTTTCTGTGTCTAAGTCCCATATAAGTAAGCAGTTACAACATTCACAAGTTTCATTTCGAGATTTTGAGAAACTGTTAAACTAATCAGATATCTGAATGTTGTTGTATCCATAATAGGAAAGTATGTTTCCTCATAATTAATCCCAGGTTTCTGCAGGAAACATTGTGCCAATAATCGTGTCTTATATCTGGTAATTTCATTTATTTCATTCATTTTTCTTATAAACACTCACTTGTAACCTACATGGTTAACATCTTTTAGGGTTTGTACTATAGCTCCAAATACACCACATTTATTGAGAGACTCTAACTCTGTTTTGATGACACTTTTTCATTTTGCCGAATCCTTTCTTTGTCGACATTCATTTATAGTATGTGGTTCTGTATCCCAATCATCATCATCATTTTCCTTTGATATTTGTGTAGCTACCGCATATTCAGATACGTCATTGATGACAATTTCATTTCTATTCTGTCTCTCTCTTGAACAATTGTAAAGTATAGAGATCTCTTCATTATTCGGTACAGTGCCTCTTCGGGGGCTTCCAAAGTCTCATAAGGGACTTCCATTATTCTAAAGAGAACGGACTTTATCAGAATCTCTTTAGAAGCATTACATGCCTCTTCGGGAGGAGCCTCTTCAGGAGCGTTACGTGCCCCTCTTCAGGAGGACATGATGATGATTGCTCATTTTCTTTTTTCCTCGGAGATGAGTCCTTTGAACCTATAGGTCTGCCACGCTTTTGGTGTATTACGGATTCTTTTGCTGCTGTATTTTGACTTTGTCCTATAAGGACGTTAATCTTGGCAGGTGTATTCATAGCTGGTACATATGACTTTGTCATCTTTACTGCATCGTTAAATGCATCAGGTAATTTGTTTGCAATTTCTTATAAGTGTACGATTCTTCTACTTTATTTTCACATTTTGAAGTACATAGATCTAGATGAGACAGACTGGAAGTATTCTATGTAGTTCTCGTTGTTCTTTCGGAACGGGTTGTTCTACAGGAACAATACGCTCTTCATGAACTATCTTATCTCCCCCTAACGGCGGGAATATTGTCTCATCGAAATGACAATCGGAAAAACAAGCACTGAAGACATCTTCTGTCATTGGCTCTAGATATCAAATAATCGAGGGGGAGTCATAATATACATAGATTCCGAATCTACATTGCGGTCCCATCTTAGTATGCTTAGAGCTCCTATCATGCCAAAACTTTAAAGTCTCAAGATCACTAAACTTCAGGCTTAGGTTAAGCTTCAGACTTGACTTTTGTTGTTTTACTCATAATCAAATGTGATTCGACATTGGAGATTGTTGTGTAATATAACCTTGATAAGAGTGCACTTAGTTTTTCTAGTATTTGCTTCTCGTTTCCAATGCTAGTAACGATACATAAGTATTCCTTGTTACCTTCACTCACAGTCTCAATGTGGTACCCATTCATTCTCATGTCCTTGAAACTAATCAAGTTTCTTCGGGAACTTCTTGAGAACAATGCATCTTTAATGAATATATGGGTACCATTAGGTAACATTATATGGGCTCTTCCGGAGCATTTAATTATTTGCACAAGTTTGGCTATGGTGAGTACCTTTCGTGAAATCGAACACCAATTCTGATAAAAACTTTTGATTTTTCATAATGGTATATGTGTTGTGGCATTGTCTTTTAGACAGAGATTGTCCTCAATTCCACGATCCATAGCTTAAACAAAATAATAAACTAATATAACTATGCAACCACATGATAAAGATCAAACCATCCACCATAAAATAGAACATCAATTAAATAAAAATCCAACATAAACCATAAGTCTAAAAATATGCATCTCAAAGGAATTAGAAAAAATAAGTTTGTGAAGTTCAAAGAGTTATTGGTCTCTTATACCATGCCAGGGGGTGCTCCCAGTAGAAATGCCTCATTATTTAGAGGTTGGCTATCATCCTTAGTTGCTAAAAATCAGTTAAATACTTAATACACAATTACTTGACAAATACTAGATAATTAGTTCACGGGCTTTATTGGGTTATAAAGTAAGGTGCTGGTCCAAACTTTCTAAGGTTTCCCTATGATTTTACATGATCATTAAAGGCAGAGGTTTCATAAATAATTAAAGATTTTCACTTGTACCTACCATACATAATGGTAAGTCATGTAATTCATATAATATCATGTGACACCAAAAGATATAAAGGGTTCACTGTGTTTATTATAGCACAATGAGATGTTCTGTCTCATTCACAACATGCCATACACCTTACACATGCAGGGTTTAGATTCTTACCCCCAATGTGTTTAACAAAAATAGATGACTCTCGCCTCTGGCCTTTGGGCATAACAGATGTTGAGACCCACTATGCAAAATCCTTGATGGACCTGCCTTCCGAGGTCGCCTAGGGGTATAATCCAAGATCCCTGGGACTGATCATTAATCAGATGTTCCACTAGCCCCACAACCTGTATTTATGTGAGAAAAATTCCAAAACAAGTCCCATGCCTCAAGTGTTTGAAGAATGGGGATAGTGGGTTAGATGAGACCCAATCCTCATGGGTCCATCATCATTGAAGTTGTCCAGGGCCCCCTTTTAGATCCAAGGATCAGATTGATCAGCAAAGTGGGGCATGGGGCCCACCACTCTTATCGGCAATGACTAGGTTTTGACGAGGAAGACAACCAGAACTCCATTTTGGTCTAATTTTTTCTACTAGATTCTCCTTCACCCAAGTAATCCACTTTCTCTAAGTCACCATATTCATAAAGGGAACAATTCCATCATCATCCACCATCAGTGAGTGGATTTTTAGTCATCAGGCCAAGATTTTGGGTTGATAGACGTTGTCAACAGGACTCACTCCTCAAGATCTCGAGGCAGTTTGGCCATACGGGATCAATTCCGTGTGAGTCCAGTACCCATAAGGTCGCCCATGGGTCCATCTTTGGATCCTTGGGCTTGATTGACCATGTGGGATAGGTCGGCCTATGAAAAGTTAGAACATCAAGTTCTCAACTTTAAGAATCAGAACAGCTGGTTCTGCTTGAATTAGAACTTCAGGTTCATAACACATGAATTAGAACTGCAGGTTATGTTGAAGCTTTTGATTTGAAGCTAAACTTGCGGTTTTGCCAAATCTTCAAGTTTGAAGTAGAACTTCTGGTTTTAACAATGTTTTAAGCATAGACAAATAAGTTGGCCTATAAAAAGTTGGAATATCAGGTTCTCAACTTTGATGCTGGTTCTTTCTTGACTTTAGGCTTGATTTAGAACTTCAAGTTCATAATATATGAAATTAGATATGTAGGTTCTGGTAAATCTTCAGGTTTAATTTCATGACCTTATAATTTATTTGGATTTGAATAAAAAAACTCCAAGTTTTGATTTATGAATATGAATCTACAGGTTTTATATCAGTATTCCAACTTCTAAGACTGGTAGTCCATGGATATGTGAACTTTAGGTTCATATTTAGAACTTCTGGTTCTATTTTGTGATCCATCCATAGTATTGATAAATTTAAATTAAAAAAAAGATCATGTAAGAAGATGAACAGTAACCAAACACTATAATTACTGTAAATAAGTATCATAAATTAATTTTATGCATTCTAATAGATTGGATTTGAACTATGGTTTGGATATCACTTACCCTGATCACAATCCAAATTTTTTTTTTTTAACAATTGAAATGCTGATCTATTGCATCTATTAGGTAATATTCGTCGCCACGAATCCATAGAACTAAATCGTTCTTCGATAAGAGGTCGGATGAGGAAGTTACAGCTGATTAAAGATTTTTGAAACTGTGCCAAACGATAACTCCTTGCAAATCGTTCCCTCCTGCCGATGATCGAGATCCTTTGCATTGCCATGTATTTCTCTCTCTGCATCAATTTCAAGAACTACAGTAGTACCTTGAATTCCTCCAAGTCGATGAAAAGATGCATGTCCTTGTCCCTAACAATTCTTGCCCACTGCTTGCGGGTCAACATACAAGAACAACCCATAATTATTTTTTGTACTCCCATAGCCATCACTGCTATCATCACCATCATCTTGGGGTTGGACATGGACATAAAGGAAGGTATAAGAGGGACTACGTGAGATGGCAGGGAGGGTTTCTATCTTCTTGTGAGATAATATCTTTTTGACAAGAGATTGCATTACTCTGCAGGAATAAATAACATTGAAAGCCTTCTGCCATCTCTTGGCATATCATTGTTTGGAGGACCCACCACTAATACGTGTACCAAAGTTGAAGATTGTTGCTGCATAGTTAGTAGGAGAACGATCCATGGCATGCGATAACCAAAAGGAATCACCCCAACAAAACACAAGAGAAAAAGACTAGTTGGGATTAAAAGAACCGGTGAAACAAACAAGGAGAGTGATGACTACTTGGTTCTCAAAGGAATAGAGAGAGAGAGAGAGATAAGATGGGTCTGGCGTGGGTTTATCTTGTTGCACGGTAAGAGTGACTTTTTTTTTCTACAGTATCGTGCTGATAATGCGTTAGGAAAGAGAGAGCCTAAGAAAAAGAAGATTAGAGGGAGAAAAGAGCTTTTATATTATCTCATTATATGTGTGTACAAATACAAAGAGAGATGCCTTTATAGGCAAAGTAACCTCATAAGAGAGGAACCCTAACTCTAGCCACAATTCATCTTAAATAGGCATCCACCCAAGATCCATATCTCATAACAATTATCAGTTTGTTAGGATTTTAGGGATATTAGTAGGTTGCCATTATCCTTTGGATATGGTTAGTTAGTATTTTCTTATAAATGTAATCTTTTCTGTCAATGAATCTTACGGTGAAATTATGAGAAGAAAGTGATTCTCAAAACTCTTTATGGTATCAGAGCTTGGGCTCAGTGATGATTTTGCGATCAATCCAGGTATGATCCTCCTCCTTCCGTGACTATTACCATCAATCTTTCTATTTCAATAAAGAAACGATTATCTTCTCCTACCCACCCATTCATCTAAACCCTACGAACTCACCATGTTCATCAAAATTGAACGATCGAAACTTCTAGAAGAAATCATGATAGATCTGATCTAGTAAGCTACCGGCAACGACAGACTCAGAAAAGAGTGGGTTACAACAGTGATGGATCCACAGACAGACAGTGATCACCAAGAAGACATGAAGATCGTTTCTATTAAAATATTTTATCATCTACTTTTTTAGAGATTAAAGGGTTCTTATTTTTCATGTTTACGATCACAGATACTTTCTTTGAAAGTACCATGCGATTGTAAGGGCATGTTGAAGATTATCAGTTTGTTAGAATTTTAGGGATATTAGTAAGTTGTCATTATCCTTTGGATATGGTTAGTTAGTATTTTCTTATAAATGTAATATTTTTTGTCAATGAATCTTACGGTGAAATTATGAGAAGAAAGTGATTCTCTAAACTCTTTAACAACTGCCTAATTTACAGTAGGTAACAATGATTTTATAGTGTGTTTTTTTTATATACATATGAATTGTTGTACAATAGATTCTTGTGTATTTTATATGTGAACAAATTATAAGAGCACGTTTAGTGATAGGTGAGGAATCTGCATATCTTTGGATTCCTCACGGTCCCTCAAATGGGGATTCTATGGTTAAGATCCGTATAGTTGAGGACTTCACATCGCCATCTGTCTTAGTATGCAAATCTAAAAAAAGCTACGATTACCATTGGTTTAAATCCTCCTAAATTACAATTAACAAACATGAGTTTTCAACCTTTCCGAGAAAGAAAAAAGTTTTTACAAGGAAATTTGGTTGCCAAACATGACCTAATTAAAGGCTATTTTCACATCCTTTATTTGTCAAGTAGTTGAATTCTTAGGAATTTAAGATTTTTATTTCTAAAAGTAGTTCAAATTGAAGAAAGAAAGGTGGAATGCACAAAATGAAAAGAATATCTCATTTATCACCCTTGTAATTTAAATCTTAGGAAAGTGAGGCTCCTATTTAAATCTCCACCTTATATCATTTACTCCTTACCTCTTTAACAATCCTTTTTTTTAGTCCATTTGACTATGAATTTCTATGCATAAAATTCCATGTAGACAAACGGGGCTTGACTCATGCAATAATGGATGAAGGAATGATAAGTCCACAAAATTATAGTTTTCATCCATCATTTCATATGCATTTGTGGACTTAATTAGGTTAGTTGCATAGAATTATACTTAATTTCATGATTTCATGCATTTGAGCAACAAAGTTGAAATCTTAGTCAAATTTGGTCAAAATTCATTACATTGCATGGCTTTTGCAAAATTAGGGATTTTCATCTCATTCATCACCCAAAAATTAGTTCTTTTGGCTTCACTAATGCATACCTTTTAATTTTGACGCCATGTGCTATTTTTGGAAAGTTGGGTATTTTTTGTGCATTAATTAGGCATGTAGGGTCCCATGCATAGTCCATCTAGATTTCTCACACTTGATTATTATTGACATCATTTAATTTTATTTTTGTAGGATAAATCAAGAGTGGGATCTGCATTGGTGAAATTTGAGAGAGATCAAAGGCGAGACACGTTTCATAGTGGGCCCACATATCTTGACATCTTGGTGGAGTTGGAAAAATTGAAAATTCTCAAAGATAGAAAGGGAATCAAATAAGCAAGCAAAGAAAGAGTCCAAGCATGCCTTGGACGTCCAACATGAGTCCCACACATCCCTAGCATGCCAAATATAGAAGCTTCCTTGTGTGCCAATTATTTCCGGATTTTTCAAGAGTAGCAAGTTGAAATGACCATAACTCTCAAACCGTATGTCAGATTGGTGCAATCTACCTACCATTGGAAAGATATTTTCGAGTAGATATCCGTGGAGCTTGAGATTGCATAAATCAGAGCTATATTTATGGAGATATGACCTCGGAAAGTTGGCTGTTATAATCCTATACGGGAATTGCAAAAAGTTTTCTAAATTAGCAACATGAGAGATGTTTGAGGAGTTCAATTTGGTAAGACTTGGAGCTCAAGAGTCATTTTCACCATCAGATTGGCAGTGGCTAAAATATGTGGTTTAACTGTTTTAATGATATATTTTTAATTGATTTTGATACATCTATGATTGAAGTGAAATTTTCTTAATCATAAAATAATGTGGACTATTAGTTTTGAGTAGTTCAGATTTTTGATAAATGGGCCCAATAATAGAGTTTCACTTCTCTCAAGTGAGAAACTAAGAGGAACTGGACTAAACAGTGGGATATTTATGAATACTAGCTAGATAAGATAGATAAGAGGTGATTGGACTCAATTTATGTCATTCTGTAACCAAACCTGGGTCCTCTTTGGGCAACTATTGCAAATATTTACAATCACCTTTTCAATAAAAAAAAAAACTATTGAAAATATTTGAGCTAATCTCTTTTAGTTCATTACAGGCCCCTAATATATAATACTATAAAGATGGGCTCAGGGCAGAAGAATGGAAAGAATTGAGGCTATGGGCTTACTTGAGACATTGAGTCCCATGGAGTATGGAAAGACTTTAAAAGGGCCTTGTGGGCCCACTTAGAACACGCTTTGATACCATTTAATAATCTTTCAAAGCTTATTTTCAATTGAACATATTGATCGCATGAGACATTCTTGTTTGAAATAAAATGCATTTAATAATTTTATATATCTTTCTATGATGTTCAATATCTTTTTATAAACTATACATCTCAAATTAGATATTAATATCACCAGTTATTATATTATATATTCAAATTAGTCCAACGAATTCATCAAATTCGAACTACGAATCAAGAAAATTGAAAAGTGAATTAACTAAACCTACCACATCGAATTTTCAAATTAGAGTAACTGTCGAATTGCGAATTGCGAATTCGAATCCAAACTGGTCGAATTGCGAATTAGGTAACTATGTGGCAAACCACCGTGAGCTTTGAATCGAATTTTTATAAAAATGATAGTTTTTCCCTTACATCCATTAAACAAAAATGAACATACATTATTTACAAAAAGGGAGAATTTCAAAAAGGATAAATACCATTGTCTCATTTTCAAAAAAGTACATGAAAATTTAAATATTTCAGAAAGGTACAAAAACTAGTTCTAATTTTGTCCTATTTTGAAATCTACCAAAAACTTAAACCTGTTTTGAAAATTTCCCTTAGCATTAGTCCCTGTTATTTCAGTACAACGTTGGCGAAAGGGCCTTTACTGCTAATAAGACTCCACCATACGCGGAATCTTTTATTGTTCTGACACTATGTTACACTATATATATGTCTAAATCCCCACCCATAAAATCCTTTCAATTTGTTTTTTCTTTCCATTTTACCAACTTTCCCCCGTTCCTGTATAGAAAAAGTGTAATGGAGAGCATGAAATAATAAGCAAAAACAAATTAAGGCTGCCAAGAGCATTCAATGCACAAGCTAGTTAGTGCAGCTCATACCAGGGGAGCAGGTAACCCAAAGAGTTTTTATTTGTTTATTTTCATAACCTAGCTAGGGGATGGGATCCATTGAAACCATGTAAGTAGGAGAGCCCTGTGTTGAGAGAAGGAGACCTCAGATGAGGTAAGGGGGCCCTCTAACGAGGGAAGGAGCCCTCAGGTGAAGAAAGGTGACAGGCCCCATGCTGTTCAAGATTTGTAAACCAGCTAAATATATGCAAGTACATAACAGTGCAGGATTCCTTTATCATTAGTGTTGTTATTTTTTTTAATTCAGCACAATCATTTTTGGGTTTGTGAAATGGTTACTGTTCTTATTGGAATATAGACTCATCTGACTCCAATAAGAAAATTGAATATACTTATATCAGAAACCTCAATGTTAGCTGTTCTATGATGACATGAAAATAGATTATTATCATTTTCTCCCTTCTTTTACTCTAACTGGATATTCAGGGCCATTGACCTTTAGAGCTTCTAATGATACTTGCTCTCATATTATGGCCCATCCATGGGAAAGACAATATACAGGTGTTTGAGTCTTGATGCAGGTCACAGTCCAAGCCCTTTTTTTCGGCTCGGCAATTAGATGCAAGTCTTCAATTCCAGTTTGGGTATAGATACAGGACCAACATGGATTTGAGACAGACCAAAGCACCAGTATGGTGCTTTTAGTAATTTAGCTAGGTCCGGGGACCCAACTCGAGCCCATCCTGTTTCCATTCTCGATTAAAATCATGCCGTGAAAAAGACTTGGTTTTATTTTGTGATTTCATCAAATTAAAGGCATGAGTAGGGGTGTCATTGAAATTAGAATTTTGAAAGGAGTCACTTTTAGATTCTCAGAAAAGGCAAGTTATATGTGAGAACAACATGAAAATGATTCCATAATTGGTCATTTGTCTTAATTCAAAGATGGTGTTTAGAGTCCCTGCCCAAGAGAGATGAGATAAAGCTTCAATGATGATGATGACTTGTGACATCAACAGTGTCATGTACCCTAGAGTTGTTTTATATATATTTATATACATGGCAAGGCTCTCCTAAGCTTAAGTTTATGATAATATTCTGTAAGTCAACGCTTCTGGGGCCCATCATTAGTCCATCCAAATGGACCAAACACACAATCCCTCTAAATTGCACATGCGCACCAACTTTTGGTCAGATTCAAATTTACTAGACTGTTGGATCGACTGTGTACCGATCCTAATTGACCGTTGACCATTAAACTTTTTGTGCCCAGATGGAGATGATAGAAGCCACGTTTGATGCTGATTTTTTGCAAGAATGACGGTCCAAGGGAGTCCTTGAAATCCACCCCACCCCAAGGTGTCCTATTATGGTTTTGTTTTTCCTTGTTAAAGTAGGAGTAGGATTAAGAAATCTAATCTTGTTCAGATGTGGAGAATCCAATGGCAGGGTTTGATGATCAATGTGAGCTAGTCCCGAACCGTGGATCAACCTTTCACCTTTCTCAGATTTTCACCTGTCTCCCATAGATGGGAGTGACTCTTTTATAGTTTATTTTCAACAGTGGATGCAGGCAAACACAAGAGAAAGCAATGCATCGATCTCCAAAACCAACTACAATATCATAGGATCAACAAGAGATTCAGAGGTAGTTGCGCCCGCCCTTGGCCAAATTAACTACCACTACTTCATTTGCGGGTCGAAGAACATGCTAGACCTCACATCAAGTACAACAATTAGACAACCACCACTAGTCCACCAGCAAAATATCTTGCTATACAATTACAAACCTCATGAACTATGCATAAAACAGATGAGGAGGAACATGATATGGGGAGGTTCATTAAAATGTAGCCAACTTGGTTTTGGGTGAGTCCAAGATGCACCTACTAAGTAGCTGATCAAAAGAAGTGTATTTGTAGTCTGGGTACAAATCGGAAGCCTCCAAATCCTTCTGCCCCAGCTCAAAGCTCATCTGATGACCCTTGATGAATATGTTGTGCAGGATAGAGATGCGAACATTGTCGGGGTGTGGCAGAGCTGCAATGTTAACACACAATTAAAACATGTCAAACTAATGTCTTGTGATTTTATAATGAAATGGGGGCGACATCTGCCCTATGTTCTTACTCTCTGAGAGCCTCACAGCTTCTTCTTCAGTGACATGAACCTTGTTCAATTTTCTCCCTGTCTTCACCTCCAACAAAGAGATCATTTGTAGCTGAGATACAATGTTTTCAGGGGGCCTACAGATGATGAGGCGATTGAGTGTCCTCGAATCATTTACAGCCTTGATGGTGTAGGCCGCGATATCTTCTTCGAAATTCAGCACCGCTGTTCATGAGATTTGTTCACAATTAGCCTCATCAAAGATAATTAACAACTTGAATTTTAAAACTAAAAGAGTATGGTTAACCTGTATGATGGTATTATGTGATGCATTCCTTCCTTTAAAAGAATTAGGTTAAATCCATTTAGACCACTTTGGTTTCATCATATGTAACCGTTTCCCACACTTTGTGTATAGTGCTACTTCCACACAGAAGTAAACTCAATATTGCTTAGTTCAGCAAGTTTGTACCTGCCTGATGAGTGATGCCATTGCCACCCCTCCCTTTTTATTTTGGCCTTGGCATATGGGCAAAGGAATTGCTAGTAGATATCGAATTGACAGCCAAATGAGGTATATAAGGGGCTAACACAATACACAAAGGGCTGGAATTGAATACATA
This sequence comes from Persea americana, assembly GCA_029852735.1. NCBI lineage: Eukaryota > Viridiplantae > Streptophyta > Magnoliopsida > Laurales > Lauraceae > Persea > Persea americana. The sequence goes on along the minus strand of CM056813.1, from coordinate 53,463,374 downwards.
GGGTGGTTAAAATTGAAGATTGAAAATGACTTTTCAAAAACGAGCATCAAATAACATTTTCTTTTGGGAAAATAGAATGAAAAGGTGGTATTTGATGCTCATTTTTGATAATTCACCTTGTGTTTTTCAATTTCTATTTATTTTAATGCAAACAAATTGGGCCAAAATGTTTGCTTGCTAAACCATTCAAGGCAATTGGAAGAGCTAGATGCAAGTAGTAGTTAAGTACCCTTGGCTTCTCCACTACCGTAAACGATGACTTCATCTCTTTGCTCACGGGGATGGAGAAAGAAATCGATGAAGTAAGCTGCGAAGGAGTTCGCAGACACAAACGTGTAGGGGATCCCAGCTGCTTCAGTCGCCCGCCTGATCTTCTTTTTGTTGTCAAAGATGGCTTGGAAAGGAGGGAGTCCAAACACCCTGTCCACTTCATTGCCATATTCTGATGGAACAAATCTCTGTAGGACATTGGGGAGCGGGGTTATGTTTAGAGAGAGAGAGAGTGACAAGGAGTGAGTGAGTGAGATGTGAAACATATGCAAGAAATGGGTACCTTGATATTACCAGCTTCTTTGATGGCTTCTATGATCTTGAGCTGGTCCAAGTATTGTGGGACTGCCAGGGCAGAGATTACCACATCTACTTGTTGAATTGCATGGACAAGTTTGTCATGCTCATCCAAATGTCCCTGTTTCAAATTTCCATAGGGATTTAAGCAATTAAGTTGTAGATTCAAAACAGGGGTATGAATTCACTAACCAAATCAATAGATCCCTAACCCAAGATTAGTGTTTTAGCCCAACATAAGAGTGATTGTTGTTCTAAGGGATGAATATGTCCAGTCTTTGTATTGTTTCAATGGAAAGGCCCAATCCATTTGGTCATGAGTCATGACTCATGAGAATAATTATAAAATTACAGGTACGGGTGCTCATGGGTTGAGCCAGCCGATATTAAGCTGGTTATGAGCTGTGTTTTTAGGCTCATGGGTTGGATCCGGGTCTATTTCTCTGGCCTAATAGTTAGAAGGGGACAGTCTGTGCCTATACATACTTTAAAGGCCGACGTATTTAGCACAAAGGTATATATTAGGTTTTGCAAATAGTCTGGGCATGAGCATGACTTTCTGGCCTGTGATTTGGAACTGGACCAGCATATTAGGCTTGAAAACTAAACGGACCGCGCTTGGACAAGCTTCAGCTTGTACATGAGCACCCCCAATATGGGGGCCTTCAAGCCAAGGGACCTTGAACTCTTTCCTGGTCCAATCACCATATCATCATCATCATCATCATCTCAGTATTATCTAATTAAGCTTCAGCTGGTCGAACGAATCTGACTCAATCGAAACAAGAATTAGTCAGACCCGTCCGAGTTGCTCAACTCAATGACTTTGTGCATGAGTCTACCACATTAAGCCAGCAGGTCGCCTAGTCGGGTCTCTAATAAATGTTTCTATACCAGGCGGTTGGTTCATCCTATGGCCTAAAAGGTTGGCAGAATCAGACCCATAATGGGCTGGGCTTGGATCAGCCTGGCACAAGTGCCATCACACAACCTGCCATATTAACCTCCTATTCTCAATGAAAGCAAATAATATCTGATCTTTTCACTCTCTTAGATTCACATATAAACTATTCTCTCAAGCTATATTTCACCTGGAGAACCTTCACTCCCATGGACTTGAATTCACAGAGCGTTTGGAACCTTCTGTCGTCAATAGCAGAGCTGGTTGGCCGCACAAAGGCATATGTGGGGTGGCCCATGGAAACACTAGCCTCGACCATGTATTTTCCAAGATACCCAGCTGCTCCAAAAACCAGTATCTTGGTCTCACCAGCTGCCATGGCGTCTGTGGCTTTGCCTTCTCTCTTGACACAAGAAGATGGTAAGCTACGTTTTGGGTCTTTACCATGGAGGCTTACAACTTATATAGATGGCGAGGAGATAAGTAGGTGTTGCTCCTATTAGCTGTTGGTTAAGGACTCTTCTCATCCGTCTTTTTCAACACAAAGAAAGTCCTTACTGATATTTCTAAGAGAAAGGGATTTTTTGGCGAAGTTATTTATGTTAAGGTGCTTTTGTGCAGACGAAGTTGCCGTTGAAAAGGAAAGAAATGGTGTCGGATTTGGTTTGTGCAACAATGATTCCTCTCCTCTAGTTTTTCCGGCATGTTGTTGCCGTATTATTTTCTTTATAAGAAGGGATCTTGTTTTTCAACCTCCCTTGGTAGGAAAGCAACTAGCTTGGAAGAGGAAATTCAGGTTTCCTTTTTCACTGCTATGCACAAATGCACCTTCAATATAGGTGAGATGTTTTTCCTCTGGCATTTTTTTTTTAAACTAGCCTAGGGGGTTAAGCCTCGGGAAAGAACCCAGCCATGTGAAAGAAGCCTCCTCACACGAAAAGAAAAGCCCCAACCATAAGGAAAGAACGATGCTCTTGTAAGAAGAGGAGCCTAGGGTTCAAGGTGAGCAATGAGATACCCAACCATCTAGGCAACCCCGTATTCTCTTTGCTGGTAATTTTAAGCGTGACTGTGCACATATGAAGTGTCTGCAAAAACATAAGCCATTGACTTCGGATTTTCCAAAATATGCGAACTTTTACTTTTCCACAAAATGCGAGCTTAAGACAAGCTTCGCTTGAAAATGAACTCAAGCTTGCTTATAAATTAGCCAAGCTTGACTTTGATCTGCTTGATTATAGATGAGCCAATTTTGAGTTTGAGCGTGGGATTGGCTCTTGGCCATCATCATTTATGGGTGTTAATGTGTTTTCCTATATATATTAAATAAGCCAATCTTTGGATTAGTCTTGGGCTTGGGGTTGGGCTTGTATATGTAAGCATGTGTGTGGACTTAAAGAGCTAAGCTTGAGCTCGAGCCAAGGGTTTAATCAAGCTAAGTCAAGACGAATAACACTAACTCGAGCTCGGCTTATGAGTTAGCTCGAGACCAGTCAAACCAAATAAGCCCTAGCTCAAGCTCAACTCTTGAGCTACTTGATTAACATAACTCCGATTGAAATGGGAATAATCCAAATAGTCATACAGAGTAAATTGTGCATCTAATTTAACAGTTCGTACCACCAAAATATGGGCGCCATTGTCCTAAGAAAGAAAATAAATAAATTTACCAATTATCCACTATAAATCACTTAGTTAACCACATATTTTTTTCAATTCTGATTGATAATACCTTTTTTTGGAGAAATGCTTGAGATTATTATGAGTGAACAAGATGAAGCAACGACAATTAAGTATGTTCTTGGATGGTCTCCTGTCTTGTAGTTAATGTTTATCCCCACAAGATCTCATGCTTCTTAATACAAAGGACATCCTTTTTACTAATATAGTCTGGCCCATGTTCTTCATCAGATCCCTTATTTCACTCTGATAGTATCATATAACGGGATCTGTGCATGGAAAACAAATGCATTTTTATCGTATTCTAAGGGCTTGTTTGTTTATATAAAATACATAGAAATTCGTCCCATAAGTGGTAGAAAACAAAAATCCAAGATACTAATATAAAATTGACCATTATATAATGCCACCTTTAATGAAAAGCGGAAAAAGTAATAAAATAAAATAAAAATTGTTCATCATCCTAATAATTTAAATCCTTAAAATACCAAATACCCAAATACAAATACATTGCTGCCTTCTACCCTTGTGCACTCAGCTGAGATCATTCACTTGAATCACATCTCATCTGATGCAACCACGTGACATGTAAAGATGAGCAGTCACATCTTTAGAGCTGGACCGCACAACTTGATACTAGTACGCTGTCAGCCAACCTTTCGACCTCATTTCAACCAACCACACCCATCCATGTTTCACGCCCTAATAATGCCATTCACTTTGCACAAAAACATCTCCCCGAATTATCAGTGGGTCACCTTTCAAAAAAAAAAAAAAAAATCAGAATTTATTGTACCACGGGGTTAAGAAGATATATTCTGTATAGTTTTTTGAAGAGTTATAAATTTGTAGAAAAAAGTATTCTTGTATCATATTATTATTTTTGTACCACGGGGTTAAGAAGATTTATTCTGTATAGTTTAAATATTTTCTACAAAAATATTAGTGTGTTATTTTCAGATCATGTAAAGCTGTACATATCAAACCGTCTTATATGTTAGGATTGTTCGCTAGATAAGCTGGAATGAAGTAAAGCCTCCTTTTATCAGATAAAAAAAAGATAGATTATATCAAAAATATAAAGTTTAAATTCTCTTAATTATATTTTAAAAAAAAAATGAAAAATAAATAGGCCCTAAAAGACAAAAAAATCATCTACTTTTTATCCGGAGAAGTCAAAAAGATTTTGATCAAACCACAAAAACAAGATTTTCATCATATACTAAAAAAAAAAAAAAAACTTTAAGGTTGTGGGATATCGCACTATATTTTTGGGAGTTGTACGGACAGTACCCCCTCAGATAAAAAAAAAAAGTGACTTTCATGTGATTATTTAATTTATTTATATTTGTTTGGTAAAGGACTAAGGACTTTGGAGTTTGAAACACCCAACGGTCAGGTCCTCAACCCTTTGACTTTGATGGGAGGAGGTGGGGCACGCATGTTTCACTGTTTTATGCTGGCACCCGTTTCACATGGAAGCATACTGATGAAGGCCAATCAGGATCATCTAACTATATGGTCAAAACACGGTTTCGAAGGCCAAAAGCTCCACTCAACTGTCCAATGCAAATGTCACACTACAAAGGACATTTTTGTGTGTTATACATGTAAATGATTAGAATGTAAGACTCGCACTAGACAGCAGTTTTTTTGGTGTGTTTTGCATGTGAATAAAAACATGAGGGGTTCTTTCCAAGCCGATTGTTTCACGTAGTTAAATTTCTTGTAATTTACTGAAATTCAGAGAATTTCTATTAGGGGAGTTTTTAAATTTCCAGACACAGTAGAATTTTAGGATAGTGAAATTTCATGATGCTCCTTTGTATTTGAACTTTCAGAAATTCCATAAAAGAACAAAAAGGCTGTGATTTCAGAGTTTTGGTAGGATATATGAGACATTTTAGGTGGCTAGGGTTTTTAAATTTTTTTTGTGGAAACATGGCTTTTGAAAATGTTCAAATCATTAGGAGTCGTTTTTCTTTTCTCTCGATAAACTATAGTTGTATTTCTTAAAGTAGTTAAAGTTGAAGAAGGAAAGTCAGGCTTCCATTTGAGTCTCCATAGTATATCTACAGATGTCAAATGACTGCCTGGGCATGGGCCGTGTTGGGCCGAGGGAACGAGCACGGCCGGCCTGTTTTGGCACGGCCCGTCCAACGGCCAAAAACGGCTTTTTTTTTATAAATATTATCCATTTTAACACCCCCCCCCCCCCCCTACCTAGTTATAAAACCGTCATATAAGGGATATTTTGTGTCCTTTTTACTTTTACAAAGTCTATAAATACTCAAACCCTCCCATTCTCATTTCTCTCCAATTATACAATTCTCTCACTCTCTATACACTCTCTACATCTCTCTAAAAGCATTCAACTCTTTCACTCTCTCTAAGAAGTTTTTGGGGGGCCAAATGTCAAGTCATCAAGAGACGAGATTAAAGGGGCCTTAAAATATTTAGAGGTATTTATATCATTTAAATTTGAGATTCCATATATATAAGTTTATAATATATTATATTAACTCTCATTTTCTCCCCTCTCTTATATTAATCATCACAAAAGAAGGCTATTAATTTTATTATTTTTAAATTTTATTTTTTAAAATATGGCTGGACGATCTTCTAAAAGATTTCACACAGATTCTTCTTCCATTAATTTAGGGAAAGAAGAAGATTTTATTGAATTAGAAGATGAAGTAGGTGTTTTACTACCCTCCTTTCCTATTAGTTCCCGTAAACCATCCAAGAAGAATAGAACTTCAAAAGTTTGGGATATATATGATAGGTTTGAAGTTGTTAAAGATAGAAAGAAAGTCCAAAATGCGAAGTGCAAATTTTATAGTAAGATTTATTGTGCCGAATCAAAAGGGGGTACTGGCCATTTGTTAAGACATAAGCAAAAATATTTAGCCTTATATAAGCCAATGGATGCAGGGGTGGGGGGGCTGGTTCACAGATCCAAATTTCTACTACTGATTGATGTAGTAGTAGCAGTTTGAGTCTTTTTCTTTTAATGCACAAAGTACTAGACAAAATCTTGTTAAAATGATTGTGTTATCCGAATTACTATTTTCTTTTGTTGAAAATGAGTTTTTTGATGAATAGGTCCAAAAATACTATCAACCACAATTTCATAATATTTAAAGAAATACAGTTAGAAATAATGCTATTAGACTCTGGCGGGAAGAGAAGACAAATATTAAAAACTACCTTGGAGAGATTCCTTGTAGAATAGTTGTCACGACCCCAGACCGGGACCCCGTCCTAATCCGGCGTCGCGGCCTCGCATGCGCTGATTTGTTTCCCACAGGTTTTCGCGGTGATGATCCACACGAATCACATACGTTCGATGCATTTGTGGAAGCGTGTAGCAAACACTCAATCAAATCACTTTCAATAAGGGAAAGTATAAACACATTCATAGACTCATGTTAGAGACAGAAAACATCACTAGCATACCCATAGTTAGATTAAAGTTTCCATCACACATCACTAGCATACCCATAGTTAGATTAAAGTTTCCATCACATCCATATGCAAGGTTAAGTTTTACAAGTTTCCCAAAAAGAAATAAGCCAATATTGGCCAGTACAAAGTCCCAAAATAAGAGTTGTCTAATTCCCCAAAATGTTACGGCTCTTGCCCCAACATGATGCCTACATGACATCGTTAGGCTGCCACTCTTGTCCAACGGGCTGCTCGCCTATCACATCCTCACAAGCCTCCTTAGTGGCAACGTTACCTAGATCTGAGCACTAAAAACGAAGGGTCAAACACGAAGGTCTGGTAGGTAATTGAATCAAGTATCATCATGCTATAAATCATTAATTTACAATTGATAAAACAAGTACAGTGAAAAGAACAAAATACAATAAATAGTTCAAATCAACATCCCTTATAAACCACCTAATAAATCACGACGCACATTTGAAACAAACATTGGCAACCACACAAAACTATATTCTTTGTCACACGAGGTAACAAGAGCACTCACGATATAAATTATCCGTCACACAAGGTGAAAGGGAGCACGAAAACATGACCCAATATAATTGGGCATCACTCACGAGTCCCGCCGCGGAACGGGCTAAATAACACGCACAATAATCTAAACTGCAGTTGGCACGAAATATTTAAGGACCCAAAGCGGGTGATCAAACCGATAAGGTCGTCCAAGCTAAGTGGTGTCGTCAAGAAAACAAATACACGCTACTTTTCGAAATCATGCTTGCTATGTTTAAATTCGGGAACTACTCACACTATTTTAAGAACACACGCTGTTTCACACGAATTCACGAATAGTAGTCCCGACACGATGTGTATAAAACACGGTTCACGCACTAAATCATAAAACGAGATTTTAGAAATCGCACATTCATTTCACAACACTCAATCAATTCTTTGGAACCATAACCGTTGAGTTAATATACACTTTGAGGTCCCATGTCGTTCATTCGTTTAGATGGTGCTCAATTTTAACGACATTCAAGATATCAATGTGTATGCATCAGCTAGGAAGGGTTCAAAAAGGAATTGGAATTGAAAACCTTACTGTTCTCTTCATTTCAGAATTCTGGGTACAGTCGATCACCTGTCGGTTAGCCGTCGGCTAGCCGACCCTGAACAGGTCGGTTAGCCGAGTGCTGATCGAGAGCTAACCATCCCACCAGGACAGAAAAACAACATTCTGGAATTGGAACGGAAGATGTTCGGGCACCCGTCGCTCGACTGAGACCCCCAAATTCTGTAAAATGCAGCATTCTGGAAATGGAACCTAGATGGCTTGGTCACCTATCGGTTGGCCTGTTGGCGAGCCGACCACTGACCGACAGCTGATCGACCCGCTGCGAGACTGCATTTCTGAAGCTGTGTTCCGTCCTTTCTTCCTTCTATCACTTCTCCTTATCACCCCTCATTTCCTACACGAAAATGATCCTTCATGTTCTTCCCATTTCATCAAACAACCATTCATTTCAACTTTAAAAAATCCATCAATCAAACTTTACAAAATTTCTAAGAACACATCCTAATGATTGAAATAGCACATTTCCAAATTGACTGAAACAAATTGAAAACAGAATTCCATGACATAAATCAGCACATGTGAGCATTTAAAACATGTATTTAGTGAGTCAAATATCAATGCAAAACGAAATTAACCAAAGAAGATTAAAAGTGAGAAATTAACCCATAAATCCAAAAGACATTGCATGCACAATCACAACTCATTTAATTACTTGCCTTGGGTAGAAATGCACTCAAGAAAGTCTCCCCACACACCTCTCTCTAAAGCTGAACTCCAATCTACAAAAGCCCCATGAACATAGCTCAAAGATCCAAGAAATTTGAAAAAGAAAGGGTTCCTCCATGGGAAGCCTTGCATGCATGAAGATTGAGCTCTAATGGGTTCAATACAACCAAAGATGAGAAAAGGAAGCCATTGCTTACCTTTCACAGTCCTAGACAAGAGGAAAGGCTTGGAGAAAAAGATGGTTCCAGCTGGTTCTCTTCAAAAATGGTGTTAAAGGATAGCCAAGAGGTAGGAGAAGAGATTGGTGTGATCAAAGCTCCACTTTCCACCAAGAAAAAGAAACATGCAAGAAGAGAGAGTGGCTAGAAGAGAGGAGAGGAAGAACTGGTTCTCACAAACTTTCAGATGGTTTGGACGAGTGAAGAAGGAGGAGGAACAACACACGTGGGTCTTTGAATGGGTTTAAGTGGCTGTGGGTCCCACTTGTCCAAAAACTTCAAAGGCTTAAAACTCCCCTTTGTGGGTCCCGGATGAGATCGAAAGAGGGAAAAATGATCGTCGAAATGTCTAGTTTCCAAAAAGTGTAATTTTTGCACATTTTTGGGATTTCGAAATTCATGCACAGATTTTGAGGTGAAAAGACCGTTTTGCTCTTTTTGCTTAAAAACATGGTTTCGGGGTTCAAATACACACGGAGTAATTTCCAGGGTTGTTGAAATAAAAATACAAATCCAAAAGATCAAAATCGATATTTTTCAAAAATGAAAAATTCAGATTCCCACACTAGCACGCGATGTACAGGCCACCCCGGGCCCGGTCAAGCCTAACTCAACGCCCTCGAAAATTCCCCAAAGCTATTCAAAATGCTAATCTAGCTAGAAATCCAAGATAATCGTCCTATAATCCCACTTACTAACTAAGCACGGCTAAAATAATTATTAAAATATTAAACCTAGGTCGGGGTCTGATAATAGTCATAACTACAGATATGTGGACTTCTAAGGGGGGTGATAGTTACCTTTGTATTACTACACATAACAAAGATGCAAAATGGATTATTAATAAATGAATAATTAGTTTTAGCTGTCTTGAATTGCCACACAATGGCATTAAAATAAGTGCATTTATTTTGGAAAAATTAGATGAATACAATATTAAGGAAAAAGTTATATCTATAACTTTAGATAATGCCAGCAATAATACAATGGCTATTGAACTAATGAGATTGCAGATGTCACTTGCAACTTTGACAGATAGCTATATCTTCCAAAATAGATGTGTATGTCACATCTTAAATATCATTGCAAAGGTTGGTTTAAAGCATATTGTAAGTTATACAGATGCTACTAAAGACATTACTAAATATATTTTCTGCTCCGCACAAAGAAGACAATTGTATGCCCAAATATGTGTGAGGCAATGATATGTGTGAGGCAATGTGTATCAGCTATAAAAATACCCAAAGAGATAGAACATAGATGGAATTCTATGTATAATTTTTTAAACAAGGCAATTGATCGGAAAACAATTTTGAATGAATTTTGTGCTTTTCATGCACAAGATTTGTTGATGAGTGATGAACGTTGGGAGTTGTGTTCCCATATAAGAGATTTATTAGTAGCTTTTTATACTTCAACATTATTTTTTTCCGGGATATATCATCCCACATCTAATGAAGCTTTTTCAAATTACTTTACAACTCAATAGATTTAAAGATCATATTTTACTAAATAACACTATTAGAAATATGGAAGAAAAATTTAATAAATATTGGAAAGAAGTTCCAATGACATTTTCTTTAGCTGCTACATTTGATCTTATGTTAAAATTAAGTGGTGTACAGTTTTTTATTAATAGAATAAATAAAAATATGAATTATCAAGTTTTAAATATTTTTCCAAATATAATGGCAAAATTACAAGCATTTTTTCAATTTTATTGTGAGCAAATGGATACAGCTGGGGTTAGTATAGCCCCTTTAGAAGTCCAACAAATAGGTGAAGCTGTGTGGGATGCGTGGTGTTCTTCCCTGTCCATGGGTATGGCATTTAGCTCAAGCTCAAGCAACACAGTGACGGAGTTATGATTGTATCTTGACGTAGGTGTAATACAGGTGCAGGATACATCTAGTTTTGACATTTTAGCCTGGTGGAAGCAACAAGAAAGCATTTATCCGGTGTTGGCCACCATGGCTTGTGATCTATTGACTATTCAAACGTCTTTTGTAACATCATACTTTTAGTGCAAGTGGGTGTGTGGTGGATGACAAAAGAACAAATCTAACTGAATAAACGGCGGAGTGTTATATTTGCCTACGAGACTAGTATTTGGCAAATAAGAGGAATCAAGAGTTGACAGTAATGGAAAATTATGATCTAGCAGAATACATTAGTGGACTACACACATCTGATTTCTTTACTTTTTCCTTCATTGCAATTTGCAAATATACAAGTTTTTCATTCTTTTTTTTATTTTTATTCTTTAAAACGATTGTAAGGTTTTGAAGGTAATCCTATTTACAAATCTTCAAAAAGTTAAGATCCAAATAGTTCTCTTCTCAATGGAGTAGGTCGAGTTTGACCGAACAACTTAAATGTCTTTGTCATTCTCCGTACTTGTGTTCTAATTCTTATTTTAATACAAAAAAGTTGAAAAAATTTAATTGAAAAAAATTTTAAAAAGGCACGCCGAGCATGCCCGACATGGAGGCATGGCTTGGCCCAACCCGCTCTAGGTACGGCCCATAGCGGACCGTGCTATGCTAAGAAAAAACCCTGGCAGGCCATGCCGGCACGGCCTATTGACATGCCTACGTATATCCTTCACCTCTCACCTCTTTAACAATCCCTTTTAGAGCCCATTTGAGTTTGAGTTTCTACGTATTCAGTTCCATGCAAACAATCATTACCTAAGTAATGCCTTTTCAAAAGCAATTTATAGCGTAACTCACGCAACGGAGGATGAAGAAGAATTTTCTTGAGCATGTAAAAAAAATTAAACTTGACTCATAAGTTGAAAAAAAGTTTCCGAAAAACTGGAGGAAGCCCCTATTTTCAACCCTTGGACTCATGGTCTGCCTAGCAATCATTCAGCTAAGGGTAGCGGGATAAAGAGATCTACTTATGGCCTATGTGCATTGGGAAAATGTGGACTATTTAGTCAGTTAAACTATTGCTTTAAGGATGTTGATGAAGCTAACTATTGTCTAGTTTTTCAAATGACCAAATTAAGGGCACTTAAGACATGGATTGTTGTCAAGTTGGTTGAATGCTAATGCAATGGGAGTTGTGAGCATGAAGGGTTGGATTGATCATAATGGAGACCAGGTGGGCCCTCACGAGCCTAGCCTTTAACCTAAAATATAGTAGTATAATTTAACGTTATATATAATATAGTTCCTTTGGCTTTTTATCTAGAGAATTTTGCAGGAAAGATCAATCTATATGTTACCTACACCAAAAAGACCATCTTAGTTTTTCTGGCACAGTAAAGGCCTTTCTGCCGGTTTTCTCCTTTGTTTGAGTGACGATGTCGCCGCTTGTTTCAGTTGAGCAACGATATCGTCACTTGCCTCGTCTTCTTCCTCTTCACCCTCCTCTTTCTCATTTCCCTACTCTATTTCGTGTCCAACTCACCATGCTCAACACCTCCATCATCTTCAATACCTCCATCCAACCACCCAATTTCTATCATTGTCCTTCTCACACCATCCATCTTCATCTTCACCTTGCACGTAATCCATTCGAGCCCTTCTCTGCAACTCACCACCTTGTACATCTGAACCGATCCTCATTCCCCTCCAAGGCCGAGAAATCTGGTGAGGAGGAGGAGAATGAGGAGGCCGGTGGAGCTTCCCTGGCCAAATCTCCAAGTTTTTCATTTGGAAGCTTTGGCTTGCAAAACTTATTTGACGCTTTTCATTCAATCCACAAAAATTCATGATATAAGTAATTCATCATTCAACAGTAACCATAAAAACCATCCATTAAAAACCAATATCATTGATATCTCTAGAAAATAAAAGAACAAGAAGATTTGAGAAAAGGATTAATGTGTTTATTCATCAAGATCATATTGCTGGAGCAGATGAACCATCCTAGTCATGGATTCCAAATAGACCTAGATAAAAAACACAAACAAATAAAAACAAGGTGAAGGAGGTAGAGGGTAGTGAGTTGGGCGAGAAACAAAGTGGGGGAGATGGAGAAACATGGGGGCGAAGAGGAAGAGAGAAGAAGAAAACATGAGCGACGATATCGTCCCTCAACTGAAGACACAAGCAATGATATCATCCCTCAACCGAAAGTGAAAAATATTGACCTAACAGGAGCCTTTACTGTTACAAAGAAACTATGAGAGCCTTTTTTATGCACTAGACATCTGAAGGTGATATTTCTGTTAATTTACTCTTTTATCTATTTTGTTTCAAACATGTAGAATCCTGTTTAAGGATAGAAGGGATGATGTTGATAGCATTTTGGATGCCGGTCGTTGTCGTGCAAGAAAAAAAAATCACCAATATGATCAATTTCTTCATTGTGAGGTGGTTCTTTTATTTGTTGTCACTTCATCAATAGAAGAGGTTAGAATGTTGCTTTGGGAACACTGTATCTGGATGGATTTGGGCTTGAAGGTGGAGACCAGTTCATGGAGGTAGAATGTATCTCTGGAGGACAAAGACCATGTGGAGGGAGACTGGGAGAGGAACGAGAGACTCTTGTGATGTTACCGTGTGTTGGGTAGGCTGCTTTGCAACGTCATTGCTCATGTTATCAGAGCACACAGGGGTTAAAGACTCCCAACAAAACGAAGGCATTGGCCATTTTGGAAGCCCTTCTATCATTTTCTTCTTCTTTTCAAGAGCGATTGACCCGTAAAAGAGTGATTCCTTTAATGCAATTTCATAAGTTGCTCTCAACAAATCAAGGCCTTGGAAGTTCCAATTTTACTTCAGTGAAATCAAGAAATCATCCTCTCATATTCATGTTGAGTTTCATCATGTTATTTCATGATCAAACTTAAGACAAGCTAGTGAAGTACTATTTAATTATTGAGTGCTATTTAAGTACACAGTAATATCAGTCATGTGCACATGGTCCATGTATTCGGATCTAAAGCCTGACCCCACCCAGATCTGGACCCAAGTGAAGTCCAGGTTACAGGACTCAGTATTGTACACGAAATCAAACTGAAGATCCAAACCCCAACCCCAGCTTGAACAAAGGGCCTCGATTGTGGCCCAAGTCGAGGCCCAGTAACGTATTTGCTAGTATATGATATGCTATGCTGAGGGCGCTTCAAGTGTGCACATGATCATCTGAACAATTTTCTCACAGCCTTTTGGGGTCCACCTGCAGTAACTGTTTTAAGAATACATCATTTTTTTTTTTTAAATTTCAATCCAACGGTCAAATCCCAATCGGATCGGTGTAAAAAACATGGGATCGGCGACATCTTGGGAGGGAAGGGACTTGGTAGTGTGTGTTTCATGGATCAAAATTCCAAATGGGTCTGGATATTGGACCAATACCATCTGTTTCTTTTCTTCTCTTTCTTTCTTGGATTTCTTTTGCAGATGGTTCAGGTATAAGAGACCTTTTTTTCATCTGTGTTTGAAAACCTTCATGACTTAACAAGCCATTAATCAACTTGCCCTTTCTTAAAGACTTTGTGCTTGCAGCACTTGATTTAATAACTAGTGTGGACCCTCTTGGTTTCATCAAAGCCTATCACACCATAAGTTCTTATTTATTTACTCTTTTATCTAAAATTCCTAAAATCTCTGTCAAGTCAAAATAATGTCAAATTAAAATTAAAATAGAAATCAATTGTAAAATTGAGTCGATTTTTCGATCAAATCACCCTCGAATCAAAATACTCCTAATTCAGAAACCTTTGGAGGCTTGGTGTTGAGATTGATGAGAGTATTTCCAATTCAAATTCTATAAATCCCTATTCAGAAACCTAAAAAAATTAAAATTCTAAACCAAAGATCTCATGATACTAAATTAAACAATGAATTAAAAAAAAAATAGATGCTAAATACTAGCAAACAATGAAGAAAGATATAAAAAATAGATGCTAATACCTGGTGATGGATTTGGAGGAGATTGATGAGAAAAATAGTAGTACTCAGCCTGGCCCAATTAAATAAGGATGTAACTAGATGAACCATCTCATGCATTAATTGGTATTGATTTCCTAGGAGTTTATTGGTAAAATTAGCTGACTAAAAAATTTTGTCAAAAAAGGTGTAAAAGTGAAGGATCCAGCCATCTAGGGTGAAGTTCTAGACAGGACCATCATTTTCTTACGTAAAGATCCTGTGTATCTTCAGCTTTTAGCCCTCATCTACAGCCCCATTGAAATGAAAGCATTGGCTGAAAATCATGGGAATTCAATAACGGTTTAACAAACAGGTTAAGACAGGTCAAATGCCCCATCACCAAATTTATGTGGAACATGGATTGACAAGCAATCCATCAGGTTTAATCAAATCTCTCTTTGGACTCATTTGTTTGCTCAGGTACTGGTTCCCAAGTATTCTCCTGTTACGATGCATGATCCATGTACACTAGAAAAAAAAAATGAAGGGTAACTAACACGGGAAGCCATCACACGAACACCTACATGGCGCATTTGGTAACACGTGAGAAACTCTTACAAGTCCACAGATTTTGAAAATCCTAAGGATTTCACATCAAAATTAGTGCATATAATTAAGAGAAATTCACATGACACATAATTCCAGAAATTGAGGATTTTCAAATTCTATAGGATGGTCAAGCCAGATTTCCACTAGCCCGAATCCTTGAGGATTTACGATTGGGATTTGGTTGCCAAATATGACTTTTGTAAAAATGATATCCAGCCATCACCCTACAAATCAAATGATGCGACGCTGAGATCTAGTGCATCTCTGCATTGTAGAGATCACTCATCATTATAAACCATTCCTATATTATAAACCACTTCAGTATATAAATCTGTCAGTTCAAGAGAGTTGGCAAAGAGGCCTTTAAATGCTAACAAGACTTCCCCAATATGCATTTTTTCGCTTATTGTGCAGGCACCATGTCCCATTTTATCCCTAAACATAAAATCATTTCCCCTTCTAGCATGAAAAATCAATTCAATTTTTTTTCCCTTTCCCTGTCCAAGGGAGAGCAAGAAATGATTAGCAAAGGCAAATTAAGGCCACAAAGAGCGCTCAATGCACTAGTTAGTGCAGCTCGTACTAGGGGTAGTAGGTTCAAGAAAGAGGTGGCATGAAATGCTTTCTGGCCTTTTTTTGACTGAACTGATCATCAATGTGTGATAGGCATTGCGTAAGTGAGATAGAGGGAGAGTATTATAGCAAAGATAAATTTATGTTATCACAGTTTAAAAACACTACTTCGAGGTCTGCATATAAATGGCGGTCTTTAGCAGTTTTTCCCTCAAATTCAGACATTTGTCAACCCCTCTTGTTGGCATAGTCGTCGGGCTCGTCATCGTCATCCCTGTAATTACCGTCCAGTGAATCGCCCAGAGTGTCGTCCATGCTGCTTTGCTTATCGGAAAGAGGAACACTAGCACCATAGTCCATTCCCTCACTACTGCTGTTATTGCCGATGCTGCCACCGCTAGCAAATGCATCATTGTTAGCAGCAACACCCCAGCCGTCATTGCCGCCGCCAGTAACACCAGAACTCCCCCCACCAGTACCATCACCATAACTTCCACCACCACCACCGCTTCTGTAGGCATCACCACCGTAACCACCACTGCCTCCACCATATCCACCACCTCCACCACTGTTGTAGCCACCACCACCATAGCCATAGCCGCCGCCGCCATAACCGCCACCACCATAACCGCCGCCGCCTCCATACCCACCACGGGATCCTCCTGCCCTGTCTGTAGCATAGTTCACCCTCACCATCCTACCATGAAGATCCTACAAGACGAGTGCACAAGGTCATATACCACACTAATAAAATACCCGAAAACTATAAAATGTGGCACATGCCAAAGCAAATGTCTCATTAAAACCTGCAAAAAAAATGAAATTACTTGTGAACGTGTCTGTGTGGGGTGGGTGTGTGTGTGTGTGTGTGTGTGAGAGAGAGAGAGAGAGAGAGAGAGAGAGAGAGAGAGAGAGCAAAGGATCTAAAATATAATTTTGCTCCCTTACTTTGTACAAGAGAGCAAGACAAAAATTCTACCTCATCTCGAGTGAAAATAGCAAGGATGTGTGGAGCAGTTTTATTCTTATGTTCTTATGAAAACAAATTTCCCATTCAAAATAAAGTAATAGTATACATATAAGCCAAAGTACATAATGGCAATCAGCAAGCAGGAATAGGTATAAGATAAGAGTAAATTTTACAGAACTCTTTATCTTTTTTACAAGTAAGTAGTGACTCCATTAAAGCTCTGGCCAGAGCCAACACTGATATCTTTCGAACTATCAGTCCTAACATAGAAACGCATTCAACAATTTGGTCATGAATTCAGTAACACAGATCAAAAGGTCAAAAGGGGCTTTACTAGGGCTGTCAATTGTGTCGTGTTAACGAATTCAGGTTACGGGTTAACGAATTCGTGTTAAAATCACCTCAACTCGTACACAACCCGTTAACTTAACGGGTCAAAAAATCCAACCCGAACACGACCCGTTAATTTAACGGGTTACACGACCTAACCCGATAACCCGTTAAGTAATTAAGTCATTTCGAAAATTAAAAAGAAAATCCATACAAAAATATATAAAGGAGAAAAATATATAAGCCACACGAAACTGTTAGTGAAGATCTCGAGTGGATTCGACCTAAAACTCCATTATAAAACAATAAATTTTAATTTATTCTTTTAGAATATAAATTAATTCTTGCTACACTTAGGAACTCAAAAAAAATTAACGGGTTAAGCAGGTTGTTAACAGATTATTGATTTAATTCATATACGACCCGTTAACTTAACTTGTTAACGGGTTGGACCCGTTAACGACCCGAACCCATTAAGAGCCCACCCGAACCCGTTAATATCGTGTGGGTTCGTGTCGTGTTAACGGGTCGTGTGGCATTTTGACAGCCCTAGGCTTTACCTCAGCCCCTGTCCAAAGAATCTAAGTAATATCCAGTCTGGTAATAACTGTTACATTCCATGATAGATTAGAATTACCAATGACAACCAGACTTGAGCATAATACTAACTCATCCACATTAAATAAAACCACCAATGGAACTTCCCTTCTCTCCTTCGAGCTACTGGGGTTGTAGGAAGCGGTCAAATCTCTCTTTCCCCCTCAAACACACCCCCATGTTAACCAGCTGAGTAACAAACAGGAACGCTGGTCAAATCTCAATTTAGATCAAATGCAGAGGTGCACTTAAAATTTTTCTATGAACCCATTCCACCAGATCTTCCAAAATTTCACTGAAGCAAATTTGATTCTATCAAACAAGAACTACCATGCGGAGCCTTTCCCAAAACAAAATTTGGTTTCTTATCGAAGATTCTGTCAAAGAACAGCCAAGATTCGAATGATCAAGGGTAAGACATCTATTTGAAAAGCATCCAACAAAACGCATTCACACAAGTAAGGTATTTATAAATGATTCCATGAGGGAAACACCCTTAAGATTTTAGAAAAATCCAGTAAAAGATGGAATTGGGTCAAATAGACACCCCTGTAAAACTGGGTATCTCATAACATCCCTCACCAGTGAACCCTTCATGATGGAAGATTCCAAATGTATCTTTTATGCAAGCTCACTACACACCTTCTGACTAAAAAAATCTTTGGATTGTAGACCACGTACAACTGCTGAAATAATAATTCTAATGGCTGTTCCAGACACAAATGTCATCCAAAAATTGCAGTGACCCTACTGCATACAATCCCAAAGCTAGTTAAGAAATTCTTACCCAAATCTATTACGTACTCATCTCTTCAACCCAACAGGCTCCCACGCCTTTCGGTCTTCTGTTTTCTCTATCAAGTCTCACACACATCCTCAACCTTCCTTATGTTCTTGTTGTCGTCGTTATTGTTTTTTTTTTTTTTTTTTTTTTTTAAATCAGCAACGAGAATAATTTCAAAGGAAATACAAAAAGAAATTCTCAGTGGTAAGTAGGGCTGTCAAAATGCCACACGACCCGTTAACACGACACGAACCCACACGATATTAATAGGTTCGTGTGGGCTCTTAATGGGTTCGGGTCGTTAACGGGTCCAACCCGTTAACACGTTAAGTTAACGGATCGTGTACGAATTAAACCAATAACCTATTAACAACCCACTTAACCCATTAATTTTTTTTTTGAGTTCCTAAGTGTAGCAAGAATTAATTTAAATTCTAAAAGAATAAATTAAAATTTATTGTTTTATAGTGGAGTTTTAGGTCGGATCCACTCGAGATCCTCACTAACAGTTTCGTGTGGCTTATATAATTTTCTCCTTATATATTTTTGTATGGATTTTCTTTTAATTTTCGAAATGACTTAATTACTTAACGGCATAGTTTTCAAAATCGGAATCGTATCGCAAATCATTCATACCCATGAATCGAATCGAATCGCGAATCGTATCGTGAATCGTAGGATTTTTTATTTTTCTAATAAAAATGAAAAATAATTAAAAATTAAAAGAAAAGGACAAAAGTAATTATTCATCACCATCCATTTTCCATTTATAGTAGTATAAATATAATAACAAGTAAGTCTATCATACAATCATATTAAGAACATCATGACATCTACATATATATGAAATAAATGAAGTGTAAATAGTTAAATAAGTTTAAATTATCAATATATATTTTTTATTATCTTTAAATCAAAATATAAAAATAAAATAAAATCCAAACCATCAATCTTACACGGTAGGATATCTCTTAAAGTTAAGAAAATGTTCATGAAGAAAAAAACCAAAATAAATTAAAAAAAGAAGAAGATATAAACAAGCACCATACGTACAGTTGAATGCTTTAGTTAAATGTATGTTCTTTATTCATCTTTAAAACCTTATCAAAGCTGTAAAAAATTCTTATGAGGTTTCGTTAACTACCAAATAACCTTTTTCAAATACAAGCGATAAAAGAAAGAGAGAATAAAGAAAGAAAAAAGGTAAAAGATTATTAATATTAGCTTATTGGCTATAGCCATTCTCGCTTAGTCGAATCGCTTGAATCGTAAGATTCAATGAAACAAGTATTGAATCGTAGGATTCACACATGAATCCTAAGATTCATTTGTCAATGGGATTCATTACATAGATACGAATCGTTTTCCTTAAGATTCGGGATACGAATCGGGATTCGGGATACAAATCGTAGGATTCTGATAACTATGCTTAACGGGTTATTGGGTTAGGTCGTGTAACCCGTTAAATTAACAGGTTGTGTTCGGGAAGGATTTTTTGACCCGTTAAGTTAACAGGTTGTGTACGGGTTGAGGTGATTTTAACACGAATTTGTTAAACCGTAACCCGAATTCGTTAACACGACACAACTGACAGCCCTAGTGGTAAGAGCTAAATACCAAGACAGGAGCAAAAATGAAAAAAAAGGAGTAACATATTTCCAATTGTAACTATTATCTTGTTAAACTTGTGATTAGCTCCTAATATGATGTGCATCAAAATTTCAACAGTGATGTAGTTTTGCGTTACTTATCTTGCAATAGTTGTGAAGTTCGTTTCGGACACCATTTCAGTTTGGCCTCCAAATGAAACGTTTCAGCCAATTCGGAAATTTCAGTGAAAAATTTCGGATAAAAATATTCTATATATTAAATGTAAAAATAATATATGATACATTTAATTTATTCTAATAAATCAATGCAATATGTCAATTTATATCTGATGGGCCATTTCATATTAAAGTGAAACTTGGCTAGCTTATTCATAATAAAATGTTCTTTATTGGAATAAAATTTGATTGGGGCCCATATAGTTATTTAGATTTTTAATAAATGCCTTGCACAGTGGAACCCACGAATTTCTCTAATCCAAAAGGCGAGAAAGTTACTTTTACTTTTACTATTAAGTTAAAAAAATAATGTTTAGCCCCCTTAGTTTTCATTCTTTTTTTATTTTAAAGGCAACCTACATGCGGGGACGAATAAGATGAATTGGCCGAAATCATAAAATCCAGACCAAATCAAACGAATTGGAATGAATTTTGGGACGAACAATTACAGGGGTCCTGTTTGTTTCAGCAGGGTGAATGAACCGAAATTATTTGGAAATTTTGACAGAAACGAACCGAATTTCGTAACACTATCTTGCACCATTAGATTATGTTGAAATTCAGCATTTCCTTGTACTGTTTCTGATATATACTATTTTATCAAGCCAGAGTTCTGTTTAGTAGTTGATCCCTATGATGCCCAGATACGGGTACAGACACGGATAAAGGATCGTGGATATGACTCCGGACTTTTGAAAATCTAGGACACGGATATGAATATGAGTATCCTAATATTTTCTTTAGATTACTTTTGAATTACTGAAATTGTCATTGTTTCTGTTCCTTTCTAACATTTTTTTTTATGTTGAAAAGTAAACAAATTAAAAGAACTAACATATATGAAATAATGGACTTGGTAAGTAGGATATGCTAAACTTGTATACCCTAGAAGTATCAGTGCAGTATCAGGTATCGATACAAATGTGATATCGGTCCAATAAGGATTCGTGGGGCTTGTACAAGTATCCAGGTATCATATGTTGATCTGTAATGTCTAAGATAACAAGCAACAAAGGCCTACATTTAAGTTTGTTTTAGGAGTGAGAGTGTGCATATGAATCTCCAATGCAACAAAAAAAAGGACCACATTTGAGATTTGTTTTAGGAGTTTCCAACGGATCAAGAGTAGGGATGGTAATGGGTCAAGCTAAAAAGGCAGGCACCCTGCCTCCTATTAGGGGCGGGTTCAGTAGTGGGTCTATTGAGCTTGAGGCAGAAATGGGCTTGTAGACTTTGACCCGAGTCTGATTCGCGGCGGTTTCAGATTTTGGGTGCACTTGACCTGCCCTGCCTCACCCCAATTATATAATTTGTACGCTTTTTGTAAATGTTTAACACAACATTAGTGTAGCACAACTGGTAGCAGACAATCTATAGGAGCGGGAAGTCACAGGTTGGAGTCCCGCCCTCCATATTATAGAAAATATTCCTTTAATTTTAAGTTTAACAAAAGACTTTCAAACTCGACTTGACACGTATCTGTCATGGTCGGGTTTGGTATTAGTAAAAATACACTTGTCACGGGTTAGTTCAGGTTCAAATGGGACGTATGTCAGTCAGGTTGAATTTGGGTCCGGCCTAAACCCGATCCAAGCCCATTGCCCTCCCTAATTAAGAGGGGCGTTTAAGAGATTAAGAGGGGCGTTTAAGAGCAGACTACCAATTCATATGAGGAAAAACATGAAGATGGTATATTTTATGGCTATTTAAAGCCTTAGAATCTGACCACATTGCTTCAGGTGCGTGTAGATTAATTGTTCTTTCCTATAGCATGCTTGCATTCCAATTTTATTAACTCTTGTGCAATTTAAGTTTGGTTTGCCAACACATTTGGAGGTCCTACTTATCACAATTTGGAAATTAGTATTAGTTCTAAAACATGCAGAATATAAAACAAGTATGGACAGGCCACTTTGATGCAAATTCATCATCACAATTCAAGTCTAAGCGCTCACCTTAATGAGATGATGCAGCCCAAATGAGCTGTTGAAAGGAGACATGTGGTCCACATGCGGAGGCAAAGGAAGTTTAGATATTTTCTAATTTTATTAATTGTTATTAGTTTCTAATTCTATTTAATGAGTTGTAATTAGGGTAGAATCTAATTTGGTTAACTTTCCTAGTTTGATTAAGAGTCTTAACCATTAAGGTTTCTTTTCTTATTTACTATTAAAAAAAGGTTTCTTTTATTATTTATATGTATATTGGAGAGATTAGTCTCAGACTTTTAACTATTGGAATAATATTCATGGGTTTCTATGCCTTTGAGGTGCCTCCTTGTGTGTGAAAGTCTCCACCACTACGGAGACCATTACGTGCTTCTGCACTTGTCACGCAAACCCTAATCCTAAATGTCATCTCAGCATAGATACGTATACTAATAAGCTATTATAATTGTTTACGTTTGGTTTGCCAACACATTTGGAGATCCTACTTATCACAAATTATAAATGGATTTTAGCCCTAAAAGATGAAAAATCTAATCCAAGCATGGACAAGCCACTTTCATATCAAATTCTTATCAAAATTCAAGTTCAAGCATTCACCCACATAAGAATGACCCGGGGGGGTGGTGGTGTGTGGGGGGGGTTCGGGGTGGTGGAGTTGGGGGTGGACACATCATCATGGTATCATAGATTAACAAGTGCAACATAGAATCCTATACGAATAATAAGCTGTGAAAATAGTTTTCTTTTCTGATTGGTAACATAAATGTCATCTCGTGTAATCCTCCATACATGGTTTTAAAACATTGAAACGTGAGGTAAGGTTTTCCGATTACTTAAAGCATGCAGTTGATGGAGTTTTAAAACATTGAGATGTTTAGTCAGGGTGTTCCGATTAATTAAAGCATGGAGCTGATAGGGTGTATCAAGTATGCACCCCTCATCCCACAAAATATAAATATATACGGAAAGTGAGTGAAGTGCACACTTTAACTGGGAAATAAATCTCAAATATGCCTCATACAGTGAGAAGTTGACCTTGAATACAAGTCAGCCCTCAGTCGAGTCATGAGATGTTTTTCAGGAAGCTATGTCCTAAGGTGAGGCCTCAAGATATAGCCCCAATTGCTTCTAAGAAAACATTGTTTTCATACACGGCATGTCTTGGCACCACCTGCTACACCTACTAAGTAATATGGATAACACGTAACATTTTTATCTGTGCCTCAAATTTGGAAAGGTTAGTGACATTATTATGTACGGCCAACAGGGATATCTCAGCCTCTTATTAAGTCATATTTTTCTCTTGCATTTGCAATGTAATTAGTTGTTGGAAAAAAAAAAAGTTAAGTTAAAGGTAAACTTGGAAGTTTAACCATCATACCTTTCCATCCAGTGCGGAGATAGCAGCTGAAGCCTCCTCGCCAGATGTGAAAGTAACAAAGCCAAAGCCCCTAGATCTGCCCGTCTCACGATCCAAGATAACTCTTGCTACATGAGAAGATCATCCACTGATGCTTGCATACCAGAAGTCATAACGAAATTGAGGAAATAATGAGGTTAGTGTATACCTTCAATGACCTCTCCATAGCTGGAACATGCTTCTCTCAAACTTGTATCATCAGTGCTATATGAGAGCCCTAAGAGAGGGATCTCAAAGGAATCAGAACATGTGCTAAAGACATGAAAATGTGATATTGCAGTTGAAAGGAAACAAGAAACATACCTCCAAGAAAGATTTTGGAAGACGACATGCATCGTATGGCTTGGAATAGTAACGGGTTTGAAGCAGACAGTTCTGTTTTAATGTGCTTGTTTACAGTTTGCTTAAGTAGATTACCAATTTTACTGTTAAAAGCCATTGTTCAAAACCTGCACACAGCATATGAAAATGAAAAAAACTGTTAAAATTTTCTCTGCTGAGATCCAACCAAATGTGATAAAAGGCAAGAGCCAACCATACATCATGAACCACACATGATATACTCACATTGCAAGAACTTGACCAGAAAAAAATAAAAATGAAGTGGGAACTGACTAAGCCCTAACTTGATAAAATCACAACAAACCCAAAAGGTAAAATTGATCCCAATGCATACAAATGACACCAATCAAACATCATGCAAGGAGGCCTGAACTGTAGCATAATATTAAGTATAAAAATCAGCATCAAGTTGTCGAAGTCAAGAAACCCGCATGACTCTTATTAGTGCATTGTTGAAAAAGAATAAGAGAGTATAAAATATAATCATAACACACTATAAAACACATCATAGCACATGATAAAAGGCATTCAGGAGCTGAAAAAGTGAAGAAGAAAATTTTCAGCAACATGAAATGCACTGTTAGCAATGAATTTTTCACAACAGTTCAAAATTTAAAAACATTTATTAGATCTTATCACCAGTCAATCTGATACCTACAAGTATCATAGACAGAACCAATAATAAAAGAAAAGCACAGGTTGAACTAGTAAGGATGTGTAGGGGGCTAGAAACATTTTTTAAGTTCAATTTCTAATAGAATATTTTCATTTGTCTAGGCAAAAAACTTAAAAAAAAAAAAAAATGGAGCCATTCATCTTCCATCCATCGCAGTATCAATATATGGTAATCATATGAAGAACATCAGTGGCATGTCTCAATATATATCATATATGGTATGTGTAAATAGTTGAATATGTTTAAGACCAACATTACAAAAATAAATAGTTTTTTTTTTTTTTTGTGCTCAGGATATCAAAAAAATAAATCCAAAACATCAATGCTACATGACTAGAACTGTTTCCCAGAGTTAAAGTAATTCGTGAAAAATAAAATAAAGAACATGGGGTGAAACATATTCTACAGCATAACGCTCCAACAGCTAATCCATCACTTATTTCTCTTTGAAACCTCCTCAAAGTCCTACAAATTCTTATCTTAAGAGATTCCATTAATCACTAGATAACATCTTAAAAGAAGAGAGGAAAAAAAGAGCCAAAAGCTGACCAAAAAAGCCACTTGGCTGTTGCTCTTTCCATCTTCACGAATCACCTGAACCGTGGGATTCAATAAAAGTATTGAATCATAAGGGGATTTGTACTTGAGTGCTAACATTTACATGTAAATTGGATTCGTTATAATAGATACAAACCTATTTCCCTGGAATCTGATACAAATCATATATCAGATCTAAGGTTATAACCAGGATCTTTATATGTATTAAAGGGGAAAAAACTCTTTAAAGAAGAGGTCGGCTACCTGAAACGGTTAGGAAAGCATTGTCATCCTCGCCATGACTTGCAGGGAGAACAAGGAAAGCAACTAAAAGATGTGAAGGGAAAGTTCAGGATGTGCAGTAATACACAGTAAAGGCATTTGATACTTTCCATGGCAAAGGAGTCATTTCACAGTCTACAATTGCCATCTGCAAGTCCACAAGAGGACCTGATTGAAATTGATCTTAAAACACTGTTTTTTTTATATTAGCCATTTAACAATCACTTCACTGATATTGGGCCTAAACTTAATGACTTTTCAATATTTTCCCTAAAAATAAATGTGGAACATGGACAAATCTAGACTAGATAGTACTAATACAAATGTGAATTATATATGATCCTAGGGCAAAGGCATGCAGGGTCTTGGCTAAAGCCTCAAATAGTTGCGTCCATCTTCTTGTGTTCAATAGCAATGGTCTAATGGGCCAAACTAACATGTAGCACAACAGTACAAATGGGAATTATATGATCATTGGGCAAAGGCACGCAATGTCTGGGCTAAAACCTGAAATAGTGGGTCCCAGTTTTTTGTGTGTTCTAGAGCACTGACATAATGGGCCAAACCAACACACAGTGCAACTATAAGGCACACTCCCATTGTGGGAGAAGCCTAGCGATCAAGTACATGAAGGCCGATTTAGTTCACTCCCAACAAATAGGGAAAAAAAAAAAAGGGCCACACCAAGGGAGGAACCCATGGTGCATTAATCTCCAAGATAAAAAGAAAGTCATTCAAAGCATTGATGTTCTCTACAGAGTATGCCTCTTTTTTCCCTCTTCTGCAATGTATTTGCAAATCATTGGCTCAAAGGGAATAAGCACTTCAAAAGTAGGCTCTACTAGTATATAGAGGTGGCAATGGCATTGAGTCGAATCTAGTCGGTTTCAGCACTGAGGGCAACATATATAGGTTTGCTCAACTCAAACCTGACTCATTTATTAATCATCTTGAAAATCCCAATGGAGCCCTTAATTAGCCAGTCATGTTCAGGTTGGGTTGGCAGGTCATACTACAATTAGTCAGCTTGAGTAAGGTTCAGTTCAGGTTGGCAGTAGCAACAATGTACTCCACCAAAACTAACTCATTCATTAATCAGTTCAGAAACGTCAACCTGAAACCCGAATTAAATGGATGGGTTCAAATTGAGTTAGCAGGCTGGGTCAGGAATTGCCAGCGTAAAGGTATGTAGAGAAGCTCTAAGAACTCAACAAATATCCTAGTGGTGGAAAGCATCACGCTCAGCAGCATAGGAAAGAAATTAGGCAGCAGCAGCAGCAATAGCCATAATAAACACCACCACAAACAAAACAAAACAAAAAAAAAAAATGCTAGCCCAAACATGGAAAGCAGGAAATCAGGACCACTAAAGCATGTGAGACAAGAAACACATAGGTAATGCAAAAGAAAGGCAGGCATTATAATCTACAAAATGAATAGAAAATCACGACGACAGCGTTTGCAAAATGCGCAAAAGCATGGACATAAACCACAGTATCATATTAAAAACTAACCCTGCAAGTCTGCAACTAGAAATAATTTACTCAAAACAGAGTAGATCTCTTCCTCAAAACAGAAGCCATTTTCCCATCAATACATGAGCGCTTCAAAGAAGGCCTAATCCATATGAACAAATCAGAACTAGAGCATCATAAATCTAACCCTAGAAACGGAGTCATTCCCCTAAAACCATGAGATCTTCTCTCAGAACTAAAAGACAGAATCTAGAGGAAGAATCCAAACAAGAACTTCGATGAAAATCACGGTAAATCGAAGCCCTAGAAATGGAAATCATTATCAAACATGAGATTTTCATTCCGAGCTACTAAGAATGTCGAGACGTGACTCTGAGAGGAAGCAAAATTAGAAGTAGAAATGAAAGCTAGGGTTTAGGGATTGGAGAACGACTCACCAGAGCTGCTTCCGTTTCGAAACCTAAAACCCTTGAGAAACGAGGGTTGTGAGCTTTTGAGGGTTTTGGATCGAAAGACAGGTGTTGTTTATATCCCCATAGAACGA
Organism: Persea americana; assembly: GCA_029852735.1. Lineage (NCBI taxonomy): Eukaryota > Viridiplantae > Streptophyta > Magnoliopsida > Laurales > Lauraceae > Persea > Persea americana. The sequence continues at coordinate 53,436,015 of CM056813.1, read as the reverse complement.
ATCCTGACCGTTGGAGATTGAGCCTGGGCCGTTGGATTATTCGCTCGGTCATTTAGTAAAAGAGATTTGACTTTGTTTTGTCTAAGTAAATTTTTGGGAGAATTTCAAAAAGGCCCTTAAGTTTCGGTCTAATTTTAAAAAATAACACAAGTTTCAAAACTTTTCAAATTAATTTCTAAATCTTTCAGGAAGTTTTTTATTAAAGACATCCATCTATTTAAAGTTATTTTTCTACAACTTTTTTCTTTTTTTCTTTAAATACCCAAATTACCTTTCATTATAATAAAACTCTCATTCACTTCCTCTACATTCTCCTCATTTTTTCGTCGGTGTCCTCACGGTGATCAAGGACACTCAGTATTCCTATTACAATTGGCTACATGTAGTGGCTGTTGAAGCCATGTCATAACTTTGAATGAAGAGTTAATTTGTGTATTTTCAAAATATTGAGAGAAAATGTCACCAAAAATTATCTTTAAATGGCCGGATATCCTTAATTGAAGATTTACTGGTAAGCTTAGAGACTAATTTGAAAAGTTTTAAAACTTATGTCCTTTTTTGAAATAAGGTAAAAACTTAAGGCCATATTTAAAAATTTTTTAAGGCCATATTTGAAAATTTTCCTACATTTTTAGTTAATCCTCGTACCATATGCACCTACACAAAAATAGAAGAAAATAAAAGCAGCAAATGCGCGCGCGCGCGCACACACACACACAAAAAAAAAAAGAGGCAGCACTTCAAGTGGCTCTTGGGCTCTTCCTCTCCATTCCTAGGAAGGCACCTCTTGAGGTTTTTTTTAGGGTCATTGAATTGATTGTTTGGGTCAAGATATAAAATTGGCTTGAGATTGAGAGCCTACTTCGGTGCATGAAAGCATAACAACCAGATGGGCTAGGGTGATAATGGTAATAATGATCCCATGCATTAACACTACGTTACAACAATCCTATTTCCTACTCATATATCTTTGTCGATTGTTCATTGATATTTCATTTAGAATTGTATTAGCATATAGCTTCTTCTGTTTTCTTTTATTGTGACCTCCCATGGTTATTTCTAACCATGTTACACGACAAGCACATTATATATATTAAAGCAAACTTCACGGATGCTATAGAGGGCACCATGTCAGTGCTCCTACAAGCATAATGCTCATTCTATGAAAAATACATAGCTTCCATGTCATGGGGAGAACAAGATAAAATCAATGTAACTGAGGCACCACAATGTTCTTTCTAATGGTCCTTAAAATCTCATAGTGAAGAAATGGTTGCTTCGATTAAGGGAGGGTGGGGAGAATGGACACACGATCAGGGTATCACAATGACCCATTGATTTCATGCAAACATTTGCATCCACTAGGGAGATGCACGTGACTAGGGGCAACAAACGCGCTGGGTGGGGGCAACAACGGGTTCGGGTTTTTTGGACCATAATTTGTAGCCAGCCCATTTTGAAAAAATGTATGATCTTACACCCCCATTGAGTTACCACTTATCCCAAGACCACACCCTCCCTCAACGGCATAACCGCTAGGACTCTTGCTGCGCAACTCGCAAAACGTATATCCCATGACTCAAACACTCGACGTACCTACCGCACTGATACCACTTGTAGGATCTTACACCTCATTGAGCTACCACTTATCCTAAAACCAATTGTTGATGGGAAATGGCACAACAATGGTTTATCATGAGGGAGAGGGCTCGACCACAATTATGACCGCTCAAGAGCGATGGTGGACGTTGACCTCAATACCATGGGCATTTTCTAATCTAAAAAGCTAGGGCAAGACTACAGTGCAGTGCCACTGCATTGTATTATGGTGTATCTCCCTTCTTTAATGCATTGTGGGGCCGCCTTTTCGAAATCCGAGTTGCTTATTAGTTTTAGCACCCATCATGTTAGTTGTTTCTAGATTCTCAAAAATGATTTCAATGGGCCAATTGTAGGATTAATCACACATGAGGGACTCCCTCCATTTTTATCCCAAACCATAAAAACTATAAGAAGTTCATCATGTATTTTAATACAAAAAAATCAAATGGTGGCCATCTTGCATATTTGAAAAATAATTTAAAGGATGATCACTAGATAGGATAAAAGGGCTAATGAACAGCTCGAATTTTGAAAAGGTGGGCCCCACAATGTATTGAAAAGGGGATTGACCACACTACAATGCAGCGGTTGTAGCCCTGCCCCAAAAGGTAATATCCAACACCTTTGATCATTGTTTTTTCTTGTCGTAGAACCAAATACACTCCCTTTACTCTCTCCTTCATCACCACGTATTCATTTTTCATCCACTAATTTCTTTTGAAAGTATTTGTGGAATTTTTTTTAGAATTGGTAACAAAAGCTTTTATTAATAAAAAAGAAACTTACAGAAGGAAAGGTTACAAAGGAAGGCACAAGAGCATTGAACCCCACCTCCTCCTTACTTACATCATGAAAGTCTCCCAAAAGGGACACCCTCACTACCCCACGTTTGGCTAAAGTATCAATGAAAGAGTTGGTTGATCTAAGCTCTTGATGGAATATGTCACGACCCGGGCCCGAGATTAGGGTTACCACGGCCAAACCCCGAGTCGCGATGCCATACTTACTCCCGTAAACCTCGCATCGCCGAAGCTAATACAAGATTCACAAGGGATCTTACATATACCTGTCAAATGTACATTGCTTTGTGGAAATATATACATACATTGACATCCAACTTTAATATGTACAAATTCTTTACAAAAAGTAAAGTTTACTTATACATCTCATTTCCTATTTAAATCACCCATGCATATTCAAATACAATGCATGTGATCACTATTTACAACAAAATGAATCTATTCAAAATGTTCCCAAAATTTTCTAAACCGGTCGCCTCCGATTTATATCCATTCGTTCAATCCTCCTGGGGGAACCGGATTGGTCTCCTCCGCTGGCGGCGTGGTCTCGGAACCACTGGAACGGCCAACTGGGCCTGTAATGTCATCAATAACACTGTGAACACGACGGTTCAACAATGTATACACAATTCTATGATAATCACATGTTAGTAATTTGGTTCCAATGTATAACAATTATATTCAAATCAATTCAATTCAATTCAATTCATATAGTTCTTCCCTGAAGAGAGCATTCAATTCATTTATATACACTTTATCAAGTGTCTTTTCGTTGTCCTCTAGCATAGGCGGAAGGCGCACCATTCACAACCCAGCCTTTCAAGGACTCATTTCATTTCAATATTACTCACTTTATTAAGTGGCTTTTCAAATGTACTCACTTCATTAAGTGGCTTGTCAAATGTGTGGGATTTACCAGTGTCTTGATCAGAGATCACCGGCATCACCACGGAGCTCTGGAACGCTCCATCTACTGCAGCAGACTTAATCTTTCATACATTACAGTGTTTGTTCATTTCAGTTCTTTTCGCTTCATTTCATTGCATTTCATTGTATTAATTCAATACATTACTCAATGATAGCTCAACAAGGAGCATAACAGTAATAGACGAGAGAGGACAAGCCAACTCAAGTGATAAACAATTAAATTTCCTAAAACAACATTCGAGTGAAACGTTCATTATGCAATGTAGGTGTTTTTATGGATGACATCACTTTTTAGTGAAATTTACATTCACATAAGTTTAGCTAACACCCATGAAAGTTTAGGAAATTATCAGAAATCAATTATGATATTCCCTCAATTTCGGTCACCTCGTCGGTTACCTAGCGGTTAGCCGCATTAGGGGTTTCGGCTGACCGAACCACATTTGGTCAGCTTCCAGAATTTCTCAATTTTACAGGACAATTTGCCCAATTCGGTCACCTATTCGGTCACCCACTCGGCTGACCGAAATTCAAATCTCGGTTAGCCGAATTTCTTCGGTCAGCTCACGGTTCGTTTTCCAGAAGCTAAACTTCTGATGGAAAACCCTGACAAGATTTTCGGTCACCTTGCGGTCAACTCGCGGCTAGCCGAACTCACAATTTCGGCCAGCCGACCTATGTCGGTCAGCTCTCGGTTAGGTGTCGGTCAGCCTGGCGGCTGACCGAATTGTACCCAGAAGATCATAAAATTCTGAACCGAATGTTCTGTAACTGAACTCCTTGAGTTCTAACAAATCACTTAACAATTGAAATCAATACAATTGAGTATACTTGCCTTGTTTGGAAACTTTTTAGCAAGAATTCCCTTGTCTAGCTTGAATCCAAGATGAAATCCTCAAGCCAAACCTTCTTTTGAACCTAAGGATCAACCAATCCATTCAAAACAATTCTAATGAGGTTCTTATGTAAGAAACCACTCCAAATCACCAAAGTGAACTCAGAAATCCTAAAACCAACACAATTCACTTACTTATAGCTTCTTTGGTGGAAATCTTGAGATCTTCTCAAACTTGAAATTCCAAGAAATCAAGAAAAGAGGTGAAGAAGATGATGATGAAGATGGAGTCCCTTTTCACAAGCACTTGTTAGCTCTCCCAATCATCACCCAAGGAAGAGAAATTGGAAGAAAGAAGAAGAAGAGAAAGAGAAGGAGAGAAAGAGCTGCTGGGATGAAGGAATGAACTCAAATGAGTTCATCCTCATCTTATAATCTCACTTTTTGCATCAAACCCCCTCCTATTTCCTCTAATTACAATTTAAGTCAAATGAATGGTCATTTGAACCAATTCACGTCGAATGGAATCGTCTCATTTATAAAAGTTAACGTACTCCTCGAGATATACGTGTGAGTATCAAGAGTTTCCGTATTCGACGAAATACGTGTAATTTCGTATTTACGAAAAAGTCCTTAAATTGCATGGTTTAGCCTAAAACCATTTCAAGTCCATTCAGAACTTCCACTATTCTTTTCATTAAGTTCAATTTGACCACTTGAGCCAAATTCTTATCCATTTAGCCATTAATCAACATTAATTCCATAAAACATGTTGAATTAGCATTAATCCCGATTCATTAGAGTTAATCTTAATTAACTCAGGACAGGGTGTTACAGAATATGACATTGATGGATGAAGCCAACTCTCGAATTTCATTAAAAAAGAAATAAAATCTCCACGGGTTGATTTTTCGATTAGAAGGCCATGCGATTGTATTAGAAGAATCATCACTCTCCATCGTATAACATCGTGAGACTTCCACAAGCATTTGTGGATCTTGAAAAATGATCTCCTTAACTGTCTGAACCCCACAATATAAGATGGTTATAACCTATGTTTTTTCTCCCTCCCGGCATTTCACCCTCACCCTCTCTCATTGTCTCTACCTAACTAGAATCATACTTTGGTTAACTTCTGGTTGCAGCATTCAACTTGCAATAATGAATGGCTATGATGATCCGGATGATTATAGGAAAAAGGTTATGATGATTGATGGCCGAACTCAAGGTTTAAAAAAGACCACAATTTCATGTGCTACAACTCAAGGTTAAAAAGACCACAATTTCATGTGCTACCATTTGCTATCTTGTCATGTATGATGGATCAATAAGTCTATATGGACGTAATTTGGTGCCCGAATTCGTGACCGATCCGACGTGGTGGACCAGCGAGCGCTGACGTGGACCATGGCTCTATTTTTTCAAAGCCCGCCAAAACGAAAGAAAATACTGAAATGAGGGAGGCGAACTGAGAAAACCCATTTCGAACGTTTCTTCTCTGGTTCTTCTCTCCCTCTCTCTCCATTTGTCTCTCTCTCTTTCTCCATTCGCAAGGCGATCAGAAAGAAAGCATAGACGCTCGTTCTCTGGTTCTTCTCTCTCTCTCTCTCCATTCGTCTCTCTCTCTCCATTCGCAAGGCAATCGAAAAATCTGCACAGACGTTTGTTCTCTGGTTCTAATCTCTCTCTCTCCATTCGTCTCTCTCTCTCTCCATTCGCAAAGGCTGAAATTTGCACAGCGAACAAAGAACCCATTTCGAACGAAAGAGATCTGGTTCTTCTCTCTCTCTCCATTCGCAAAGGCTGAAATCTGCGCTGCGAACAGAGAACCCATTTCGAACGAAAGTTCTCTGGTTCTTCTCTCTCTCTCTCCATTCGTCTCTCTCTCATCTCTCTCTGTGCTACTGGAAACTTCCTCTGTGCAGATTCTTCTTCGACGAATCTCTGCTACTGGAACGTTCTCTTCCTCTGCCACATCGCAAGAAATTTCACTCAGAGGATCAATAACGCTGCTGCTGCTACTGGAAACTTCCTCTGCGCAGATTCTTCTTGAAGAGGTATTCTCTCGCCCCATTCTCTCAATACTGAATACATATATAAATGGGTTGTTTTCACCATGAAATGTAATGAAAGCTTATTCCCAACCAAAAGTGGAATGAAGCTTGAAGAAAGGTTCGACATTGAATTTATTATCCAACCATGTGATTCTGGAAGTTGGAAGAACCCCACATGCACACACGCATCCTAATATGCTCTCCTTGTAAATAAAAACATGGAAAAAGGGCCTTTGAATAAAGGACTCGCGTAAAGGATCCGATGCTGAGGCCCTCTGTTCACATGGAGCCTGCCTCTTCATGTCCTAACATGCCAACAACACCCACCCTTACTACTAGCTAGATCAAAATAATGGTTTAAAAACCGGACCAGAAGGCAAGCCGTTGCAGGGGATGGTTCAATTCAATTTGGTTCGACCATCCAATGTAGCATGGCTCAATTGTGGTATAAGAAAAATGATACGATCAATATATTTTCAAAATAATTAACAGCCTTGGTAATTGCTTTTATTCAAAATAATTAACAGTGGTAGTAATCGCTTTTGATTGGGTTTAACTGATTTTGACCATCTTATTTTCGAATACTCTGGTTTTATGTTTCAGTTGAACCTGGAATCACCCAAGAGATTTGGCAAAATGTAGTCCCTAATTTTTTTACAATCCCCACTAATTACAACTAATGTTCTATTCAAATCTTATTGGTTGGTGGTCACAACTCATTGCCATCTCATAATGTATCCTGCATGGCATCACACCAGTCCATCCACCTCTGAAACATTCTTTGTCTATGAGAGTTATTGTGAAGTTCATGTTGTGTGTTGTTTTGATTAAGGTCTATTGTATGATTCAAGAATCATATGAATTCTTGAAATGGAACTCCCAAATCCTAAGCATTTTTTGAATGACATCCAAACACAGCCATTAATAGTGTAGAAAATACTTTCCATTGGGTCATCCAGTCACAAGAGTCACAACCAATGGTGTAATTGGTCAGCCATTTGGGGAACACACAATTTTCTTTGAATTTCCCTTTTGGGATTGAAGCAGTGATTGAAAATAAGACATGTAAGCATCTTCTATGTTTTATTTTCGTAGGAAGTCTTTCTGAAGTATCTTGTTGTTTCTTGAAGAACCATTTGAAAGATTACCTATTATTTAATTTTTTGCTGAAGTATCTATTGTTTTTTATTTTCTTAAAAACTTTAGCTATTTGTGTACTTACCCAATGCAATGAATCTATTCCCATCTTCTTCAAATGTGTATGTTTGTTTTCATTGAATTATTTTCAACACCCGAATGCTTTATTTGTTTTTAGAAGCATGGAAGAAGATGAATTGTCACATGAATTTAATGGAGATGACAATGAAATTGAAATGGGGACGGATGAGCAGGAATTAGACAATATTGAGATGGAGAAGCCCTTGGAGGGAGGCGAAAACCTAGAAGAGGTAGTAATTGAACCTCATAGGGGAATGCTATTTGGTTCAATTGAAGAAGTACATGAATATTATGCAAGATATGCCAGGCGAATCGGGTTTGCTGTTGCCCAAAGGAGTTCAAAAAAAGGATCAGATGGAAAGAAGAGGTTTGTTACTTTTGCTTGCACAAAGGGTAGAAAACCAAACCCAAGTGCAAGCAACCCAGTTAAACCCCGTCCACAATCAAGAACAAATTGCAAAGCAGCGTTGAACCTTTCTTTGCAATTCGACGGGAAGTGGCTTATAAACTCATTTGTGCTTGAGCATAACCATGATATGAGTCCGAACAAAGCTCGATATCACAAGAGTAATCGGGTAATCCCACCACACGTGAAGAGGCAGCTTGAATTGAATGACAAGGTGGGTATTGGATTGAACAAGACTGTTAGCTCATGTGTGGTAGAGGCAGGGGGGCATGATAATCTAACATGGTTAGCAAAGGATGCATGAAATTACATGGATAAACTCAGACGCTTAGAACTCAAGGAAGGGGATGCCGAGGCAATGCAAAGCTATTTCAAAAAAATGCAGCAAGACAACGGATCCTTTTTTTATGTCATGGATCTTGATATAGAGCATCGAGTAAGGAACATCTTTTGGGCTGACGCGAGAAGTAAAGCAGCATTCGCTGAATTTGGTGATGTGGTCACGTTTGACACAACTTATTTGGTTAACAAATATGACATGCCTTTTGCTCCTTTTGTGGGTGTGAATCACCATGGACAGTCGGTACTCTTAGGATGTGGATTGATATCACGAGAGGACACAGATACATTTGTATGGTTGTTTCAGTCTTGGCTTGATTGCATGTCCGGGTGTCCTCCTAATGCCATAATCACCAACCAAGATAAGGCAATGCAAAATGCGATAGGAATAGTATTTCCTAAAGCATGACATCGGTGGTGTTTGTGGCATATCTTGAAAAAGGTGCCTGAAAAATTGAGGGGGTATAAGGACTATGATTCAATTAAATTTCATCTTCTTAATGTTGTTTACGATTCGATGACAATTGAGGAGTTTGAAGAGAATTGGGCCAAGTTCATTACGGCATATCAGCTAGAGGACAACGATTGGCTAGCAGGATTGTATGATGAGAGGTACCGATGGGTGCCAGCATTTGTGAAGGATATTTTTTGGGCAGGGATGTCAACAACCCAGCGTTCTAAGAGCATGCATGCCTTTTTTTATGGCTACATCAATTCTAAGACAACCTTGAAGCAGTTTGTTGAGCAATATGATAATGCTTCGTCTAAGAAGGTGCAATTAGAAGCTGAGGAAGATGCCCGTTGTTATAATGTATACATTCCACGTGTGACCCCTTACGAGTTTGAGAGGCAATTTCAAGAAGCGTATACTCTTGCTAAATTTAAGGAGTTTCAGAATGAAATAGCCGGTAAGATCTGTTGCAATCTGTCCTCAGTTCAGGTAGGAGAGGAGTTTTCAGAATTTGATGTGGAGGAAGATGTGATAGTAGAAGAAAACAATATAAGATCTTTTACTTTCCATGTTCATTTTAATGAGATATCAAGAGAAGCTAGTTGTACTTGCCGGTTGTTTGAGTTTTGAGGTATTCTCTGCAAGGATATCATCGTTGTTTATTTGAGGAAGAATGTTTATCAAATACCGGGGAAATACATTTTAGAAAGGTGGAGTAAAAACGTGAGAAGAAGGCACACAAAAATAAAGATCAAGTATGACAATTGGGAAAGCAAGGCCGAAGGGCTTCGTTACAACAAAATGTTGACTATTTTCAATTGGGTCAGTGATAAGACCATGGATTCCGATGAAAGGAGTCAGATGGTAATGTCCTCGTTGCTAGAAGTGGAAGCTGAGCTAGATGTTTCAAAAGAGGTGAATATATGCAATAGACCTATGTCTATAGGTGTACATAAAGCCTCAACTTCATGTCATGATGAACATCTTTCTTGGCAAGAGAGCAATAACCGAGTTGCTAATCCAATTAAACGCCGCCAAAAGGGCCGACCCCCAGAAAAAAGAAGAAAGTCTAAGGTTGAGACAATTATTAAGAACTGTCGGAAAAAAAGCAAAAGTGCGACAAAGAAGGTTAGTCTAAGACTTATATTTTTTAAATCAAATAAACACAACATCCAATTATTCACAATCTAATTGATATCAACTTCGTGCATGTGCAGGGTACGGCGGTGGGATTAGACGAGATCATCACACAAGAGACTGTGAATTTAACCTTAAGAATGCCCCCAATTTACTATATGTTGTGATTAACTATATTGCATATGGCCTCATATACCCTTTTGTTACATGTGCAGGTTTCGGCGGTAGATTTTGAATTGAACCTTTAGGATGCAGAGCTCTTTTGTTTATCAGATAGCCCGACGATTTATTGTTTCTTATTTGTCAACACATGCTTATTCTTGACCATAAGGTGTACATTTGAATTCGATTGCTTGTTTTGAATTCGTCTCTTTTTTTTTTTTGTTTTCATCTTCTATGATGTACATTTGAATGGTTGCTGATTAGATCTTTGTTGATTCTGTTTGGCTTGATTTGATTTGTTTACTTGTTTTGGAAATTTTCTTTTTTTCCCTTTTTATATGCATTCAAATGGATCCTTGTTGAGATTGTTTGGTTTGAAATGATTTTGAATGCTTATTTGACATTTCTGCTTTTGTTTTCCCTCTTTCTTCTCCAGCTGCAGTTGAAAACAACACAGATCAGATCCTGATTTTGAAATTTCTCTATTTTTTTCATCTTTCTGCTGCACTCGAGTGGTTGCTGATCAGATCCTTGTTGATTCTGTTTGTTTTGAACTGATTTGATTGCTTATTTGACATTTCTGCTTTTGTTTTCCTTTTCTTCTGTAGCTGCAGTAGAATGGTTACTGTTGTTGATTCTGATTTTAAAATATCTCTCTTTTTGTGTTTTTTCTCATCTTTCCTTTGCACTCGAGTGGTTAGTTATGAGATCTTTGTTCTCTATGCCAAACAGGACTCTGAGGATCTGTTTTATACTACTTGTGCTGGTATCTCTTGGTTGTTGGCTTCAAGTTGCTTATCCAAAAAAACATGCCTATGCCAAGTCTACATTGTTGTTTTCTTCCAAAACACAACTAACCTTTTACATCTCCTAGTCTTCCCTTCTTGAAAGATGTCTTCTATCAGAATGTCATAAAAATTTAGATCATAAAATACCTGTATGGGTCATCGAGCACTCCAACCCCCAGTATCCACATCCAGCAGGAGTATACATGTTCATGTCCAAGATACATAGAATGCAAAAATCAATTTTTAAATAATGGACCAGGTCAAAATGTACCTTTTAGATTGCAAGGACATGAGACAAAAAAAAAAAAATGTCACACATTTAATCATTAGCAAGATTGTGATCTCTTTCACACTCTTTTGGTGGATTCATATTTCATATAGAAAGTGCAGTAGGCGAAAATTACAAATTTGCCCCCACCAATAAACATGCACTTACAACTACTGCATTCAATCAATTGACAGTTCCATAGAAATAAATGGACAGCATATAGAACTCATTTACTAACTCCACACACATGATGCAATCTTTCACAACCAAGTCACCTTCCCCCGCAGCAGCAAGGGCTTTTTGAACGTCTTCCTGCTATTCAAAGCGAACATATCCCGACTCTTCTCCCATTTTAAAATCAACAAACTACAGATAAGTAAACACAAGCAAATAAAACATCTTTATCAACTCTGCAATGAAAAGATTATTAGATTCATCTTTCCTTTGCACTCGACTGGTTAGTTATGAGATCTTTGTTTTTATTATTAAAAGTCCCCTAAACAGGGGTACTCAGCGAGCCATCTGCAGGTTTTTCTTGACCAAGTTGCAAAACTGCGCCGTTTGAAACACAGGCAAACATGACCGTAATTAATTGAAAAATAGCAGATTCTTAGTCCATAATATGGTCTTCGAAACCCCCGAATTTGGGAAAAAAAACCCTCGGGAAGCTGGCTTAAAAGTCCCCTAAACAGGGGTACTCAGCAAGCTCTCTGCAGGTTTTTCTTGACTGAGTTGCAAAACTGCGCAGTTTGAAACGCATGCAGACATGACCGTAATTAATTGGAAAATAGTAGATTCTTAGTCCATAATATGGTCTTCGAAACCCCCGAATTTGGGAAAAAAAAACCCTCGGGAAGCTGGCTTAGAAGTCCCCTAAACAGGGGTACTCAGTGAGCTCTCTGCAGGTTTTTCTTGACTGAGTTGCAAAATTGCGCAGTTTGAAACGCAGGTAGACATGACCGTAATTAATTAAAAAATAGTAGATTCTTAGTCCATAATATGGTCTTCGAAACCCCCGAATTTGGAAAAAAAAACCCTCGGGAAGCTGGCTTAAAAGCCCCCTAAACAGGGGTACTCAGCGAGCTCTCTGCAGGTTTTTCTTGACTGAGTTGCAAAACTGCGCAGTTTGAAACGCAGGCAGACATGACCGTAATTAATTGAAAAATAGCAGATTCTTAGTCCATAATATGGTCTTCGAAACCCCCGAATTTGGGGAAAAAAACCTCGGGAAGCAGGCTAAAAAGTCCCCTAAACAAGGGTACTCAGCAAGCTCTCTGCAGGTTTTTTTTTTGTAGGCTTCAAATGGACTTGGACTTGGAAAGGTTTATGTTGTTGCAACTAGTAATGGTTCAATTGGTGGAGAACATTTGTGTGAATTATTGGTGGAGAACAATCAAGGTGCTTAGGGTGATCTCCTTGCTTGAATAATATACATATTTTGGTGGTTGTTACTACATTTCACGCATGATGCTTGTTTGGAATGAGCCTTTGGGTGATTGTAAACTGTTCTCATGTTCTTTGGTTGCAGTGGGTTCCACAGGATGTTCTGGCTTCACCTATATCTCATGGAGTATACTCATGCAAAAGCCAGCTAGTTTATGCTGCCTTCTGTGATGCCAAAATTGGTGTGTTTGATGCTGATAGTAACATATCATGCAACAGCCAGCTAGTTTATGCAGCTTTGGTGGAAAGAAACTATTTTCTTTTTATTATTATTTTTTTTTTTTAGAAATGAAATGGATGAATGTTGTTTAGAAGGGGTTGTAAGAGGTGAATATGTATAAATTTCAGTTGTGATGGTTGTTGGTTGATTTTGATTTCTAATTTTGAGGTGCTCCACAGGTTTTCAAAGGATGTTGTCAAGGTTGGACTTTTGTATTTTCATGACTCCACAAGTTGTTTTGATGTTGGAACTTGTAATGTATTATGGTCATTTGTTTCGAATGAAAGAGGTGTGTTTGGCTTCAGAATTCAGTTGTGATGGTTGTTGGTTGATTTTGATTTGTAATTTTGAGGTGCTCCACAGGTTTTCAAAGGATGTTGGAACTTGTAGTGTATTGTTGTCATTTGTTTCGAATAACTCCATCACATGATTTCAGTTGTGATGTAGTCAATGTTTTATTTATGTAGTTTCATATGACTCCACAGGTTGTTTTGATGTTGTCAATTTTGTGCAGATTTTGTCGGCCGGGTTGAAAAAGTGTCATAGTTTAAAACATAGCAAACGTGGTTGTACTGAACTGAAAATTATCGAATTTTTGTCCATGATATGGACTTGGAGATCCCCGCATTGCAGCCAAAAAATCCTTCGGAAAGTGGGCTAAAAAATTCCCTAAACAGGGGTACTCAGCAACGTCTGTGCAGATTTTGTCCACCGACTTGAAAAAGTGCGACCGTTGAAAACATCGCAAAAGTACTTGTTTCTAACTGAAAATTAGCAGAATTTAAGTTCATCATATGGACTTGGAAATCCCCAAATTTCAGAAAAAATGAACCGCGGGAAGTGGGCTAAAAAATTCCTTAAACAGGGGTACTCAGCAACGTTTGTGCAGATTTTGTCCACCGACTTGAAAAAGTGCGACCGTTGAAAACATCGCAAAAGTCTTTGTTTCTAACTGAAAATTAGTAGAATTTAAGCTCATCATATGGACTTGGGAACCCCCAAATTTCAGAAAAAATGAACCGCGGGAAGTGGGCTAAAAAATTCCCTAAACAGGGGTACTCAGCAACGTCTGTGCAGATTTTGTCCACCGACTTGAAAAAGTGTGACCGTTGAAAACATCGCAAAAGTGCTTGTTTCTAACTGAAAATTAGTAGAATTTAAGTTCATCATATGGACTTGGAAAGCCCCAAATTTCAGAAAAAATGAACCACAGAAAGTGGGCTAAAAAATTCCCTAAACAGGGGTACTCAGCAACGTCTGTGCAGATTTTGTCCACCGTTGCTAAGTACCCCTGTTTAGGGAATTTTTTAGCCCACTTCCCGCGGTTCATTTTTTCTGAAATTTGGGGATTTCCAAGTCCATATGATGAACTTAAATTGTGCTAGTTTTCAGTTAGAAACAAGTACTTTTACGATGTTTTCAACGGTCTCACTTCTTCAAGTCGGTGGACAAAATCTGCACAGACGTTGCTGAGTACCTCTGTTTAGGGAATTTTTTAGCCCACTTCCCGCAGTTCATTTTTTCTGAAATTTGGGGATTTCCAAGTCCATATGATGAACTTAAATTTTGTTAATTTTAAGTTAGAAACAAGCACTTTTCCAATGTTTTCAACGGTCGCACTTTTTCAAGTCAGTGGACAAAATCTGCACAGACGTTGCTGAGTACCCCTGTTTAGGGAATTTTTTAGCCCACTTCCCGCGGTTCATTTTTTCTGAAATTTGGGGATTTCCAAGTCCATATGATGAACTTAAATTCTGCTAATTTTTAGTTAGAAACAAGCACTTTTGCGATGTTTTCAACGGTCGCACTTTTTCAAGTCGGTGGACAAAATCTGCACAGACGTTGCTGAGTACCCCTGTTTAGGGAATTTTTTAGCCCACTTTCCGAAGGATTTTTTGGCTGCAATGCGGGGATCTCCAAGTCCATATCATGGACAAAAATCTAATAATTTTCAGTTCAGTACAACCACGTTTGCTATGTTTTAAACTATGACACTTTTTCAACCCGGCCGACAAAATCTGCACAAAATTGACAACATCAAAACAACCTGTGGAGTCATATGAAACTACATAAATAAAACATTGACAACATCACAACTGAAATCATGTGATGGAGTCATTCGAAACAAATGACAACAATACACTACAAGTTCCAACATCCTTTGAAAACCTGTGGAGCACCTCAAAATTACAAATCAAAAGCAACCAACAACCATCACAACTGAATTCTAAAGCCAAAAGTACCTCTTTCATTCGAAACAAATGACCATAATACATTACCCAACAAAAACATTGATAGAAAATGAACCCCACCCTTAAACAAACACTAGTCTCATCCAAAGAAACAAGAGCCTACCAACTTTCAGCTGGTCATTATATCAAGAGTACCATTCATTGAACAATGATGCAGACAAATCAAACCCTTTTATGAGACCAAGGGAAGGTTCTCATCTGTCTTTCCAATATTCTTGAAGAGCCTGCCTTTGATGCAACTGAAAAACAGAAGTTGGGATGGAGGCATTGAGTCTCTCTACCTAAGACAAAGTATCAGCTAACGCTTCCAAGATGATTCATATGGTTTCTCAGACGTGACACATCTGATGGGCGAAGAGGCTTCAACAGGAAT
The DNA here is from genome assembly GCA_029852735.1 of Persea americana. Classification (NCBI taxonomy): domain Eukaryota; kingdom Viridiplantae; phylum Streptophyta; class Magnoliopsida; order Laurales; family Lauraceae; genus Persea; species Persea americana. The sequence continues at coordinate 53,420,740 of CM056813.1, read as the reverse complement.
TCCTTAGCTCCTTCCTCTAAGCATCTGTCCAAAAAAAAAAAAATTTTAAAAACCCTACAAATTTCAACATAAACGGCATTTTGTTGTCTTTTCCACTCCTGAATTTCAATGGCAAATTTACTTGCTGATTCTGGTTGGGATGTTTTCTGAAGACATGACTACCGCTGGGATTTCTCTCAGAGTTGATGACTCCTGCCAGAATTATCAGATTGAAAGAAACCTAAAAAACTAGAACCTTTTTTCTAAGAAAATTTTAAAATGCATGCAGAAAGGGGCGAAAATTGGAGAAGCGGAGGCCCTTCTAATATGAATACCTTCACTCACTTTAGAAGATCAAATCCTGTCATCTCTGGCATACAGTAGTCTGTGATGATCATATTTACTTTCGGTTTCTACAACAACCAAAGAAAAATTGCTCTAATGAAAACACAATTTCAACAATAGATAAAAAGAAGATCCACTTTTACCAAATGGATGACTCTGTTGTTAATAAAAATGCAAAATTACAGGGCTGGAAATAGAATCCCAAAAATGTATGATACAAAAGAAAAAAAATTGAAACCATAACAATACAACAAAATCCCATGTGCACACTGATCATTTTCAACCTGAAAATTAGACAGTACATACAATCTTGCTAAAATCCCATGTGCACACTATAACAGCTACCATTAACACAAATAGGTACCTCTGTACAATAAACACATGTGTGATAGGCCCCATATATTAATCAACAAGATCACAAAAAAAGTAGTGCAAACTCAAAGAAATGGGAACTTACTTGGTTTCTTGGTAGTTTTTACACATTTACCTCAAAAGCTGCAAGCAGTATCAGAAGTTCCATTCTGCTGGTAATAACTGTTGAATGCATACGAAGCATGTGACCAGCAACACTTAGATAAAGTCGGATGATCAAGGCAACTAGAAGTTCCATTCCGCTGGTAATAACCTCTATACTCTTGAACCCAAAAATTGAATGGCTTCCATAGGGGCCAGCAACATGTAATCCCAACAAATTCAATGGGTCCGATATGATCACTTAGATAAAGTCGGATGATCAAGTCTATATCGTAGGGTAGTGTCAAGGAGGTGTGCCGGATAATACTAATGGAGGTGTTCTGATCTTTTCTCCTTCATATCAAACCAGATCCTCATATCATAGATCTAAAACGACCAATCACCAGAAGGTGGCAGTCCCTGAAGAGTAAGTCCCAGGTGGACAGCAAACCAACACTACTATTCTGAAAGATTTATGGTAATGAAAGATCAGTAGAAATGGGTTCAGGTAGTCTAGGGCATTCCCCCTTTTCTTCTAAAGAATGCTTTCCTCTAGCGGGTTCAGGTAGTCTAGGGCACTCTGTTTTTCTTCTCAAAATTCTCTTCTCAAGTTATTTGCTCCGAGGGGCTGCTGATGCGAGGGGGGGTGCTGGGCCGGATCCGAGCGAGAGAGAAAGAGAGTTTACAGATGGGGAGGCGATGTGGAGGAGGGAGGTGATGTGCAGGAACACGTTTGGGGCCTTCTACAAGGGGGTGCTGCTCCGAGGGGCTGCTGATGCGAGGGGGTGCGCTGTCGCCGAGAGAGAGAGAGAGAGAGAGAGAGAGAGAGAGAGAGAGAGAGAGAGATGCGATCCAGAGAGAGAGATACATTTAGGGCATCAATAAGAACCAGAGAGAGAGAGAAGAACCAGAGAAGAAACGTTCGAAATGGGTTTTCTCAGTTCGCCTCCCTCATTTCAGTCTTTTCTTTCGTTTTGGCGGGCTTTGAAAAAACAGAGCCATGGTCCACGTCAGCGCTCGCTAGTCCACCACGTCGGATCGGTCACGAATTCGGGCACCAAATTACGTCCATATAGACTTATTAATGATGGATAGGGCTTAACCATTACAGTGGTTGACCAGGGATTCAAAGTTCAAACACAAGGGCATCAAGAATGGGCCCACTTTTTGAGTCAAAGTTGTTTTCTTCTACTTTTCTCCCATCATTTATCATTGGGGCTGTATATAATTTTCCAGTGGGACGAATTGGAACAATGCTCTAAGATTGAGTCAGTCCTATGAGGATTTGACCGAGAGAAATTTCTGAACTGCCTAAAATAAATATCATAATATTTAAAGTCATTCCAATATAAAATTGGATATTTAATTAGAAAGTGTGTAAAAATCCAACTGCCCAAAAGTTATCGATTGTTGTTGGGCATCAACCTCAACCCAACAATGCTTTCGGACCCTTAATTAGGGCTGTAAAAGGGCTAAGCCCAGGTTTGTCGTTACCCTGCCATCAATAAATGCAAGGTCGGGCTCGGATGGGCCAAAGCCCTCGAAAGGCATACACTATCTAGGTCCTTAACTCTACCCTTTATGGTCGCAATGCATCAAGTGTCAACCAAGCATGATTTTGTCTAATCTCTCTTGTGAAAGGTCTACTAAGAAAATGATTGAAGAATAAAGGTTGTCTTACAAAGCCTTTTTTTCAATCGAATAATGTTATATGCGCTTTGGTGACTTAAGTCTTAGATGTATGATTTTCTTTATTTTATCAAAAAGGAAAAAATGTTAGAGTATGTTCTATTTTACAATTTTCATAGGAGTTTTGTCATACCAAATCATCCCAATTTCAGATTTTTTTTTTCTGCCCTCTATACTTTATACAGCAGGGTATTATATTTAAGAAATCTAAACTATTTATGTTTACCTACCTTTTATGAATTAATAAGATTTTTAATTTAACATTGATTTGACTATTAATTATGTCGAATTCCAATCACAAAAACAAATGCACTTAAAAAAATCACTATTAATTTAGAATTTAAAACATTAGGAGTTACAATCATCTAATTAAAAAATGATACGGGGTGTTCCCTACAAATACTAACTTTATGAATTGGCTATCATCTCAAATCCCTCTACTTGGGAAAAAAGTAAGTCCAGAGCACACCCACTTTGACACTAGTTAGAAAATATAAAAAACAATATAAACAATTTAAATAAGAAGTAACAACACCGACGAAAAGAAAAAAGCAACAAAACTAAAAAAAAAAGGAATCGAAAGCAACCATACAACACTCAGTACCTTAAATAATTAAATAGAGATAGCATGAACCAAGTATGCGAATATGGATTTTTAACTCATATCCTATTTTATTTCCGTTAACTAACTGTTACAATGGTATTTTAGTACATAAACAAATAAGATAAAGAAAAATAAAAGAATTAGGGCCAGGGCCTATATGTTGAACTCTTACCCTCAAATTTTAGGGCCTTCGTTAAAGTTTCTAAGTCCGCCTCTAGAGCTTTTTCTTAAAAAAATAAATAAATAAATAAATAAATATAATATTCTTTTGGATTAGGTCAGGCTCCCAATCAAAGGGCCCTCTCTATTACAATGAAACAGCCTGAGCAAAGATTACACTTTCACGAGCGAAGCTGTTTTCCACTCTGGCTCTGGCCGTGGCCGCCACCAGGCTGTTCTTCGTTGCAGATCCCATTTCCCTGTTAAACAGTTAAAACCCACCAACCCATTCAATCAAAGATCACACATCTCCCATCTTCCAATCCCAAATTCCCAACCACCCCAAAACCACCATGGATGAATCCCCAAAACCCATCACCATTCTTGACTCTCTTGGTGAAGAGATCATCAGAATCATAGCCCCAGTCTCCACATGCATGTTCCTTGTAGTTCTTCTTGTCACCGCTCTCAATTCCCCCTCTTCTTCTTCCTCAGCATCATCCATGTCATCCATGGCCACCATAGCCTACAGTGAGAAGTCCTCAGATTCCATCTGGAGCAAATTGACAGGTGCCCTTTTGAACTCTCTCATCTTTGTGGCCATTATCACTGCCACCACCTACCTCCTGGTCCTCCTCTTCTACTTCAGGTGCATCAAGTTCCTCAAATTCTACATGGGTTTCTCTGCTTTTATGGTTCTGGGCTTCATGGGTGGTGAGATTTTCCTTTTCTTGATCAGTGATTTTGGGATTCCAATTGATTGTGTTACTTCTTTGGTGATTCTGCTCAATTTCACTGTTGTGGGTGTGATGGCTGTTTTCTTGCCCAAGATGCCAATTCTGGTCACACAATCCTATTTGGTGGTGATTGGAATGTTGGTGGCTTACTGGTTTACTCTGCTTCCTGAGTGGACCACATGGGTCCTTCTGGTTGCCTTGGCCTTGTATGATCTGGCCGCGGTTTTGTTGCCTGGTGGGCCTCTGAGGCTCTTGGTGGAGCTCGCGATATCGCGGGATGAAGACATCCCCGCGCTGGTTTATGAAGCAAGGCCAGTGACATATCAGGGGTCGGAATCCGATTCGACTCTGGGTGTTGTTGGGAGGAATAGAGATAGGAGGGTTTGGAAAGAGAGAAGGGATATTGATTCTGATTCTGGTTCGAATTTGAATTTGAATTCGAGTTCAAATCCATCCCTTGGAGATAATTCAAATTCACCCATTGAGGCTCTGTCATCGGTCAATGATAATCAGAATGAGGCGAGGTTGGTTATCGTCGAAGAGGGTAGTCAGCCTTCAGGTGTTTTTGTGGGTGGTTCTTCTGCTTCTGAGCTAGTGGCGCCATTGATAGAAAGGCGGTTGGAAAGACCTGATGTTGGGGAAGCTGAATTGAATCAAAGTATTGAGGTTGAAGGAATTGGGTTGGGTTCGTCTGGTGCAATCAAGTTGGGGCTCGGCGATTTCATTTTTTATAGTGTATTGGTTGGAAGGGCTGCAATGTACGATTTCATGACGGTTTATGCTTGTTATCTAGCTATTATAGCAGGCCTTGGTATCACTTTGATGCTTTTAGCATTGTATCAGAAGGCCTTGCCAGCTCTTCCTGTGTCCATAGCGTTGGGTGTATTATTTTACTTCTTGACACGGATCTTTTTGGAAGTGTTTCTTGTTCAATGTTCCATTAGTATGCTGATGTTCTAGTATGAAATCATCAATTTATGGAATTTGCGCTTACTGGATAGTATTCTTGATTCTCTATATCAATCCAACACATTTGGATGGGACTGAAAAATGATTCTTGGACTCTTCATTTAAAATATGCATTCTAGATGAATGAAGTACATCTCCTCAATGTCAGATTCTCACGTCTTTCACTGATCTTGCTATTAGTTAGCATGAAAGAAAATTTGTAAAGTTTAATGAAGTTCTTTGCTCGTTGGTTTCGTTAGAATTGGTTAACATGTGTGTTTGGATTTACCCCAACTGTGTTAGTTTCAATATTTTGGCAGAGCGGCTGGTTACCCATCTTGCCGAGTATTTGGTTGGCAAGGAAATGAAAGGCATATTACGTGGGGGTACTTTGTGACTTTCGTCCCAAATCAGTATTGGGTATCACTGCCAATAATGACATGGGTGAAGAAGGTAGAATATCGGCATTTCTCCTCATTTGGTTTTCGCTGTCGACCCCACTCTTGCATGGTGGAATCGGTAAAGATCCATTTTGTCTAAGTAATTTTGGTTTAGTATCGGTTTCCCGTGCGGTTTTACTTCATTATTAAGATTTATGTGCAGCAAAGAGTTTGCTTTCTGGTTTAGCTGAATAAAACTTCCATCTTTATAGAAAAGTAGAAACCTGATGAAAAGAAGAAAAAGAAAAAAACAGTTGTCCAATCTTCACTCTTACAAAAGGGAGTTATGTTGCAGTTAGATAGTGTCAAGGCATTGCCATTTTGTAAGGTGTGGAATCATTTTTATTTGCATGTGTATTACCATCACAGCCAAAGAGTGCATAAGAGTGGAAGTGGGGTGTAGACTACAAACAATCTCACAGTAATAACCATTTAAGTAAGTTTGCTTTTGCATTACAAGGTTTCAAGGTGGACATGCACTGTGAGTATTTATGATGTATTTGTCCCATGGACTTATTTTCTTTATGGCAGGAGAGCTACAGTCGAGCTAAAGAATTTGTATTCATCATGGTTACTCTGACCTGAATCTCTCTCTGGTGTATCCCCTCCACAATGATGATGGTCCTATCTACTTTCAGGTGAGCTTAGTTGGTAGGCCTTCTTTATCCACTTTCTTTTTGGTGCAGTTTTTATTGCCTTGGGTAAAGAAAAAATAACAAATTTGAATCCAGCAAACAAGAGAATGGAGCTTGCCCCTAGTATCTCAATTCTAAATTACCTTCTTAAAAGTCTTGAGAGTTCTTTTATACAGTGCATTGGATGAGACATGGAGAAAGAAAATTTTATCATTTACTTATTTATTAATTACATATGTTATTAGTGGAAGGTCTCTGTAAATAATCTAATTTCTTGCTGTTATCTCTATTTTCCATGATATTGTTATATCCAATGCTCGAAACGAGAATAATTAGGTATGAACTTCTAGACACACGCACACATATATGTTATTGTTTTGCATTTAGTGCGTTTTTTCACATGTTTATATACTGAGCTAGTTGGTTTTACTGTTCATCCCAATATCAGCACCTTTTGGATGATGATAGAAACATGAAGTCCTTTCCCCACTATATTTATGAATTTTTCCTTTATGTGACAAATAATCATTCATAAATATAGTTATTGTGAAGAAGATGCAAAACATAGGATAAAAGCGGGATGACTGAAGTGGAGACTTGCTTTTGTAGTGCTTTGTGACCAACAAATACCAAAAAGTTTGAAGGGGAAATTTTACAGTATAATGATTAGACCAACTATGACGTATTGACCAATCAAGAAGCAACATATGCACAAAATGGATGTAGTAGAGATGAGAATGTTGAGTTGGATGTATGGTAAAACTAGGGAGGATAGAATTAGAAATAAGCGCTTTTGAGAGCATTTAGGGGTATCATCAATAGAAGATACATAAGAGAAACCTATTTAGGATAGTTTAGGTAGGTCCAAAGCTTGGCTATGCAGGTTTATGGCCCACTAAGGGGCGGGGTTAGGCCGAAGAGGACACGGATGGAGGTAGTAAAAATAGATTTGAAGAAGTGCAACATATATGAGGATTTGACTAATGAGTCATGATAGATTGGAATGGAGAAATAGAATTCATGTAGCCGAACCCAGCATAGTTGGGACAAGGCTTTGATGATGATGTTGAAATATAGTCACTGTGAGTTGTGACAATAAAACTATGGCTCAGTGGAAGATGCTCGCTATTGCAACCTTATGGTTGTGGGATCAAGTCACGTTACCTGTCAAATACAGTCATTGCTTTGCCTTACGTAAATCTGCCAACTTCACGGACATGCCCAGGGATCAGTATCTGGGTCCTCAAGTGAAACTATAACTCCTGTACCACCTTATCCAAACTAGGGCAAAAAAAAAAAAACTGCAACTTCTAAGAAATTTTGCTGAAATCAGGGCATGACTGTCAAATTGAGTCTGTTGGCATTTTACAGGGGAAAGGAGATGGTATGACATGGGGGCCCTATGGGGCTATCCCCCATGCACCTCATTATGACGGCCTAAAGAGAGAATTCTCGATATGCATACCACATGCATGCATGCACGCACGCACGCACATGTAGATACATATCATTTGTTTGGTGTTACATGATTTAGAACAAAAAGTATAGAAAGTAGAGACCATACGTGTAAAAAAACATGTCCATTGGGATCAAACACATGACCCCCCTCACTCTAATACCTTGTAAGTAACCAGAAACACTAAAAACTTGAGCTGCTAGAGAATGGCATAACAATGTATATCAAAGGGTCCCAAAAGGATGAAGCACACTAATCGCGATTTGAAGCACTTGTCATGTCTGCATTCCCTCGTGAACTTTTAACACTTCCTTGAACTTGCTTAGAGAAATACAATTGAATAGATATGTGGTATATACTGTGATCAAGTGGGTTATCATCCAAGATCACATTGATTGGACCAGTGCGAACGTGAAAGGTAAAGTCAAAATGGCTTGGCAGATCTGGAATTCTCATGTCTGCAATTTATTTTTAAGTCATCATTTTCTTCTTATCCTTCTTAAATTTCTACTCTGTATCAGAAAAGAGCTGTCACTTTTTATCTTTACTGTTCTGCAAGAAAGTGGTTTGAACTGAGTGTTTTTCGCCATGGTAGGATCAAGCAGTTGTTTGGAGGCAAGGAGCCCAGCCAGAACCCTATCAGTGCCTGACCGTATAGAGCAGAAGGTGGTCATCATTGCTGCAGCAACAACACCTCGGCCGATTGACAAGAAGTCAATCGAGGGACCACCTCATCAGGAGGAGAATGGGGGTGAGGGAAAGTGGGATGGGAGGGGAAGTGATGGAAGAGATGCCATGTGTGTCTACAAGGGGAGAATGGTTCTTGTACAAGTATGGGAAGGGAGAAGAGGTTAAGATTGTATACGTGTGCCATGGCAGCTTCCTCCCTCCTGCTGAGTTTGTGAGGGAGGTATGCTTGGGGGTGGTGATGTGTCCCGCCCCCTAAAGACACACCCAACTTCCTCCCTTTTGTTATGGTGGTGTTTTAATCTCACCACAGTCCCTGCTCCTCTCACACCCCTTATACAAGAAAAAGAATGAGGAGGAACCCCACCAAAATGGGGTTGAAAGATGAGGAACTATTTTTATTTCATTTTGATATTGATGATTGATTGATATTTGTAGCATTTCTTTTGCCCAGATATTAAGGATCTTTCTCTCTTATTGTGTTCTTAATGCCTCAGTGAAGAAAAATATTGAAAAGGAAAAGAAGAATTTTACTAGTCTCTCCACCCACTTTGTGGAGCATCAGCAATTCAGCATAGATATAAGTAGTCTTCCAAATACCAGCAAAGGAAAAAACGTGGTCTTCCAGATCATGCTCCTAATAGGAAGCAAAGATGAGCAATGGGCAAAATCCTTGGCCCCAAAGAATAGATACCCCATCAGCTTTGTTAATAATTCATATTTCTTATGGCTATTAAAGAATCATGATTTAGAAATTCAAGAACTCAATAAATCACTGAGCGGAGTATCTTGGGCGAGTAGGGCGGAGTACCTAGACTTGGCCTGACTTTGGACCTAACCAATACGCCAAGAGCCCTGGGACTGATGAAACGCGTCAAATCAAGTCTTATAACTATTTAGGACAGTAATAAACCACCACGCGTATGTTGTCGTCACCCTCAACGGTTCTCACTCTGGCTGTAGGTAACACTTTTTTCATATTAGGACGGTTTGCATTTTGCTCTAGGTAGTCCTCTCCGCGATGACTTCTACTATTTCAATAGGAAGTCATTTTCCAAATTTTTTTTAGACAATTCACACTCTGCTCCAAGTAGCTCTTTTTGTGACTTAGACTCGAGACATGGAGGTCGGCTTTGATACCATATGTTATAAACCTAATCAATACACCAAAAGCCTCAAGATTGATGGAACGCATCAAACCAAGTCTTATAACTATTTAGGACCGCCTGATTTGTTAATTTACCAAGCCGGATAATTGAGCCAATTTCAAGATTATGGGACTTTTTCAAGGGCTTATTTATTTTGGATGAAGCCTATGATTTATGCCCAGCAGAAAACTCTTTAAAGGCCGAGTTAAGCTGCTTCCAGTCAAGTTCATTTTGAAGAAAATGCATACAAGTTTCTTTCCTCTCCGCAAGTGATATGATGGTGGGACCAACTCTGGCTCGGGGTTGAACTTTGGCTAAGGCCAATAGAGCGGTGACCCATGAATTGTGGCTTTTTTTAGCAGTTTTGATTTTAAGAAATGCCCATTTGTTTCCCCCATCAGATAAACAGACCCACCACTCACTTGTCTATATACTAAAGAGAACCTCTTTTCAACCAAGAAAGGGACCCTTCTAAAAACCAACTGGTTCACTTATCAAATAGCATGTGTACAGATCTGGGCTCCAAACTGATCTGGGTTGAAAATAGCACAGCATTTCCCATTTTTACCAGTGATGGCAGCCGAGGTAATAAACAGATTATAATAAGAGATTTATCCAGTCTTTGATGCATTTGAACAAGAACAATATATAGGGCTCTAAACTGATCAGATCTGGGCAGGATAGACCTCAGACGTCGATCGGACCCAACAGACCTGAAACTCGAGTCCAACAAAATCCAAAGTCAGAGCAGGGTTATTGGATCATCAAGCAGAACAAATCCACCATTCTGCACCCTAGCCTTGATGGGTTAACGTTTGGTTGAAATCATCAGGACATGGGTGGGTTCAACATATGGCACAAAAAATGAAAAAGAAAATAAAATCCATAGCACAAATCCACTGCAGGATATATAACACTACTTTAAAAGCACACCATCACCTAAGCTCATCATGAGACCCCATTGGAAAATGCATCCAGAAAGGAAAGGAATTTTCATGGAACAATAAATTTCAAAGCTCATTCATTCCTTGATGACATTCAGAGTTTTTAACTCTTTGAAGACATTAGTTCATCATTTGGCCTCACTAGGTTATCAGGAAAACGCATCTAGAAAATGAATTTTCCAGGAATGCATTTCCAGATTCAACTCACTGGCGATACTTACTGATTTAAAAAAATTTCTAGACCGTGGGGACAAACTCACCCTTATGCACAATCAAGAACGTGAACCCTCCATATTCTCTAAATATGCATTAGTTTTTCATGCGTCACAAGTGGAATAATATTTTTCCATGAAATTATGTCCAGAAAGCCAGATATTAGAAGTTAGTGTCCCAGCAAGTGTTTCAGGACAAAATAATTTTTCCTTAATTAGCTAGTTTCCCTGAAGGTGGTTTCTTGCAACCGAACAGAAGAGGTGTTTTTGTATATGAAGGACAGATGAGGAGAGACCATTGACAATGAATCAGGGGGCCTCCCCATTGTCACAGGAGGAAACATCACTAGACATCTCCATCTCTACTGTGCTGTCTGCCCAAAGCATAACCTGATTTCATCTTTCATCCTGGTCTCAACCTCGAAAGCAAGAAATTACTTGTGCAGCAGGCAATTTTTGGACATTGATCATATCCTAACTAGTCATATCAACAGAATATTACAAGCAGTTTAACACAGACGCAGGCATGTGGAGACGATGAATTCAACAAACAATTTTTTTTTATGAGGGCACCAGTAAATTTCAAACCAACTGCAGGTAATTTGCAGTCCCCCATCTCACATGAACCTCTAGAAAATAAAAGGAAATCCAAAATTACACTGATATATTCCAACCTAGACTCCTATCGACATAAAAAATTACATTGTATTAAGGAGAAGATGAATTCAACAAACACTTTTTTTTTTTTAGCGTACCAGTAAATTTCAAACCAACTCCAAGTAATTTGCAGTTCCCCATCTCACATATGAACCTCTAGAAAATGAAAGGAAATCCAAAATTACAATGATATATTCCAACCTAGACTCCTACTGACATAAAAAATTACATTGTACAATACTAAGTCAACGTACCTGAATTAGGATTTAGAGGTTGCAGGTTGGGACAAAATTTCCTAGTAGAACTGTGGTTTCAGGTAGAAGCAGCATTCTGATTCATCCCACCAGAACGGCTGGCTCTGCCACTCATGTTCTGGTCCACCCGCTGGTAGCTCTCATTACTTCGGCCAGACGGGACCCGCCCACGACTGGAAAACTCGCCTCTGGTCCCAAAGTCACTTCTGCCATAGCCCCTGTTGCCAAAATTTCCACGGCCCCTGAAGTTGTCATTTCGGAAATTGCCTCTACCACTGGGGAACCGCCATCTCCCACCACCATTTGCTGTAGAAAGCAGCTAGCATTGTCAGTCCAAAATTTTCAATGGCTTTGGAAAGCAAAGAGTCATCGTCAGTACAAAAAATGCCACCACCATCTTAAGCCAGTACAAACTTGACTTCATTTTGAGATAGCTAATGAGTTTTACAACAAAAAGAGAACTTCTACACCGCCCAAATTTTCGATAATTTCTACAAAGGATGCTCAAAAAATAAATAAAATGCCACTAAATGTCAGGCCATATTGAAAAGCATAACAAATTCTTACAGGGAGAAAAGCAAACCAGCTATGGAAGTACATCCACATAGGTAGAGATTTGAAACAACCAACTTTCATCATGGTAGAATGCTCAAAAGTTTGGACAGGGTCAGAAAACTGGCCTCCACAAATACAAGCCGCTTTACTTGAACGAGGGGCTTAATTAAAATTTTTTGCTGTCGCTGATTTTCATGTACGATCAGCATAGCCCAATGGCAAGAGCTGTCTTCTGTTCTCTGCCCTCACCAATGATACTCAACAATGACAAACTAAGTTTCAACTTTCAAGTTTACCGTTGTTCTTAAGAGAAATGGACGATGAAATGTATCTTCAAATCCTGTAAAGTATACCAAGAACTGAAAAGTGATAAATCTTAGATTTCAACTTGCCTCGAAATGATGATGTGGTTCTCTTCTCCTCAATAGAAGCTTGACAGCCTCCAATCATGACAGGTGATGCCTGAAAAGGAAAATGAAGATGCAGTAGCTTATAGAAGTAGTAGAAACCCTATATGTAATAAGTAATTTTTTTTTGTAGGGTGTTTTCTCTGTTTTTTTTTTTTTTTTTTGGTTGGGTTGGGGGTGGTTGTGAAAAGAGCATCCATTACCTAGAAAATACTATGTCTTAGCTCACCAAACCTAACAAAAAAATAATATCATTATTTCACCAATCTAAAGATGAAGCGGTCCTAAAGTGGGAAAAAGTTGTCACTTATAATGGGAAAATAAAGAGGTATCATAAAAGTATAAGCCCAAAAAGATTAAGGGGTTACAAAGGGAAGAAACAGAGAATAAAAACTTTGCACCTACGGAACTCCTATTTCAGTTTATGTAATATATCAATAGCATTCATTCCCCTTGATCAAGCCATGATGCAGCTGCTCACATACTAATGAATACCAAGTTACGTAACCAAATAGAAGTCAAAGCTGACACAAGTTACTTTGAGACATTAATTGTAATGACATTCAAAACAGGAGATTTATGTAGATTGGTGCAACAACAGCCAAACACAAAGCACATCAGTCATTAAATAACTGGGGTAGATAATTCCAAAATGAAATGGATGATGAAACCTTTGTTTTATATTCACATGCACCACCCCATGTTGGGGTCTACATCTGGGAATGATAAGTAATGAAAACAAGTGGCATAATCATATTTCTCAGTATATAAAAACTTTCGCCAGAAAAAAAAAATTAATGGAAGCAAGAGTCGAAGCAACCAAGTTCAATGCAATCGGCCCATCATGAAGTGCGGGAGGAAGCAAGAGAAAAGCCAATACCTCAATTGCACTGTGCATGGAACTTGATGACTCAAATTCCACAAATCCAAAGCAGAATCCTTGTTGCTGCACAGATATGAGAAAAAAATAATTAACAAAAAACACAAATATGATTCTAAATCTAGAGAAATGATGTCTCACTGTTTGACAAGAAGTGGTATATAGGTGGGTCCATCTTTTGGTAATCTGTGCCATTCACTGGGTGTGATTTACAATAGATGGACCGTGTGCTAATATCTCCTGTATGGGTTTATCATCAGTGAAAAGCAGTTATAAGTGTTTTTACTAAAGAGAGGAATTCAGAGGTGCTTATGCTCCCATGCTTCTAAAATAGGAGTTATTAAAGGTGACAAGAGGGCAGGTGATGACGTTGAGAGGAGCTTAGGTTGTACAACTGGTGGGCACAGAGCACTGCAAACTAAATGTTGTGAAGCAGGAGCTAATCTAGGGTCATACAGTATTGGAGGGGTTCTAGGAGACAAGAAAATATGGCGCTTTCGGTGTAGAGCATAATACAGTAGGGAGTTCCCCCATAACTAAATAATATATGGATGAAAAGATCTCTTCTTAATATTAAAGTTTCATTTTCTAAGAATCATATTGGGATTAGTCAATCAACTTGGCTGACTGACCTCTTCCCTCTTAACACATTTTCTTCTTCTATAACATCAATCTCCTAGATCACATCATTCAACTCTCAATGCTAGTAGGGTGAGGAAATGCAAGAAGTAGCCCAAGCATGGAGGGAACTTCTTTAAGACATTCAATGTATTCTGACGACACAGTTTTTTGAATGACAAGAACTTCACAGTTTATGGAGAATCTATGAATGTAGTGGATGGGCAGCAAGAAGTGTGGCTCAATGTCGCTGCACATTAATTCAAGTGAAAATGAGGTTGCATGCACATTAGTCAAATAAGGAATTTCAAGAAGTAAAGATGGTGAGAAATGCAGGCTCAGATTAATGAGGTTGTAACATCATACTCGCATATTTTTTGTTCTGTTCTGTAGTGATATAACCTTGTCTATAACTCTTTCACTCCTTTCTTAATTTTCCTTGAATCAAAATTTTATTGTAGTTTGTCAAAAGGGAAACTTAAAAAAAGTATATCAGACCAGTATCTTGCAAATGAACAGTTACATCCAATACTCCACATCAGTGAAAACACAATCAAACAGGTAGGATCATCCCATGGGAGAAGATTTTGGGTTATCTCCTAGCCACCATAGGGCCAATCATACAAATAGTTTAGATCACCCAAACGTAGAATACATTTAAAATTATAGCGGTCAGTGAATCAGTGTATATGTCCGCTAAAGTTGCAAATTTGGCAATGGTACGGCAAATGTTTATGTGAGACATACCCTATTACTTCTCACTTGGACACCACCAGGCTTAATAGGCCCAAATTTTTTGAATTCCTCCTCAACTTGGGCAGCCTCCGCGTTCAAAGGCAGTCCCCGGATATAAATGGAGCGGCTCTCAGCTGCAAGGAACATCATGCTGATCAAGCGTGCATATCGTAATAAAGTGTCAACGTACAAAACCAAGAATTGGAAATTCAGACAGAACACAATCATGCATCAATGTGAGAGAGATGCGACAGCCACCTTCCTCATGATGACTGCTGTTCTCATGGGCACCACCGCTGCCAGTAGCTGGAGTCTCAAGCTCTGGAGCAGGTGCAGGAGACGCAACTGACTGTTGCTCAGGCTTAGCAGGTGTTACTCGAACAGTAGTGGTAGGTACATAAATTGCACTAGATACTGCAGTCTTCATAACTTTAACCTGTCCCCCATACTTGTTTCGTTAAGCAATATGCAAGAAGAGAACGCAGAAGGATCCTATAGTATAGATGACTTGAGGCAAGATTTAAATGATCATGTAGAAACTGAGACGACTAAATTCATAATTGAGAATTTCCATTAACAAATGCTTAAGAATTATTGGATGATGATGAGTGCTTAAGAACTATGGCGAATGAGCCTAAAATTAACAAATTATGTCTTTGGCTGAAATGTATCTTTTCTTCACAACTCAGAAAAAAAAAAGAAAAAAAAAAAAGAAAAGAAAAAAAAAAGAGGTGTTTGGATGAGAACTCACAGCCAACTGCCCCCCTTGTCTAGTTCCTTTCTCACCATTTTTTTCCTAGCAATGCAACAGTCATATAGGAGTCTCCACTATGTACTCTTTCACTGGTAGTAAACTCTGTATATTTTCCTCCATTTGACAGAATACAAACGAGTCCAACAAAATTACCAAAATATATGAAAACATGTGAAGCCCTTACTTGAAATTACAGTTTTTTTAAATGGAACTCGACTTACAGTTTTTTTGACAATGTATTTAGTTGTAAATTATTTTCTCTTCTAAAAATGCAACTTGTTATCAAGTATAAAGATAGGAATGAATTATATGTAAACCTATCAAGAGGAAAAAAATTGATAGAGGAAAAAAATCCAGCAAAATCCCTCATGCCAGAATTGGGAACAATAGTTTGACAAAAAGAAAATCCAGAAACAATTCACTGCATAATCTCTTTTACAAAACGACAAAGTCATCTCGAAAACTAAGTTGAGTTGACTAACCTGAGTTTCTTAATCAACTTGTTACGTTCTGCTAAGTTTTCTGTGTAAATAACACCCGCTCTCTTAAAAAAAAAAGGGAAAAAAATTCCTTACATGGTTTGCACCCAAAATTGACTCAAAATCTGATTGTCAAGCTGGCCAAGGTAGTAACTTTGAACTGTCTTTATATACTTACAATTGATGCATAAGACTTCTTCCGAGTGTCATCTAGAACAGACGCTGAGGGAACTTCTTGCACTTCATTCTGACTTGATTTGCCCCCTGTGTCCACAACCTCCTCCTCTTCAACAACTGAACCGTCCTCATTGTCTGATGTGTCACTAACTTCAGTGCCGTTGTTTACATACTCTTCAGAGATAGAAGTTGCATGATTCAGCACATGATGATCCACAGATGGAGTAGGCTCTAAAAGGAAAACAAAATAAGATGCTTTCAAGAAACTTTAAGACTATACTCAAATGCACCTCATTTTTGCACTTGAAGACCATAAACAAGGGTAATACTCAAATGCAACTCTTTGCACCATGCAGTGCAAATGAGTTGCATCCAGGCATTAAGTGCCAAATCAATCATCTAAAGTTTGAGATTTGCATCAAATTCAAGCCACTGTTTATGAGAAACAAGAGGAAAATGCATCAATCACTCAGCTCTACTTCTAAGTTCGAACATACCATCTATTGATTGCAAAATGACAGTCTCTATGCATTATGAAATCTGTTGGTAGTCCTCACCTTGGATTGGTCATTTCTCCCAAGCCATTCCGATTCAATAAACTCTTCATCCATTTGGGGCCAAAAGAATGAATGCTTATTACCAATAAGGCCCATGATTGGATGGGTAAGGACCCTCAGATCAATGTGTTTTTCACATAAGCACCTATGAAAAATTGGTGGGGCTGAATAGGCAGTCCAAAGCATTCATATTTATGAAAGCCGTTGCCTCTCCAATTGCGAAATTGACTTTCAATTTTGCAATTCATTGCTCAATTGCAACCATTTTAATTTTGACTCCATTTTGATTTCAATTGAATCAATTTTGATTTTGACTGTATTATTTAATTTTTCCTTGACGAGGAGCCCGTGCAATTTTAATTGACATTGGAGCCTACTAAAAATATTTCGGATCTTGTATAGGTCGAAAAACATAAATAGCAAGGATTTGAATTCACAGCCTCTCGCTTCTTAAAACTTTTGAAAGCATACTCTACCCATTACACCCCATGCAAATTTGCATTGAAAATAGTAAAAAAAATTTGTAATTAGTTATAGATGGGACGGGGGCCTTAGACACATTGGAGGTTGAGGCTATACCATGGATGATTCAGAAAAGTTCCGTGCTTTTGTGGCCCACTCACAGCGTTTACATTTATCTATTTGTGTACATTTGAGCTGGAAAATTTCATCCCCCTTTTAATTGTCCACTTTCCAATTTTTGTTTTGAACTTTTTAGTTTTGATTTTGACAATCACACAAATACTGACCTTTCAGTTATAAACCTTACCATATTACCAATAATTATTACATAGTAACAGTGTTGATTTTGACCGTATCAATTTCAATCTTGAACATCTCAATTAAATGTCATTTCGGTTGCAAACTTTACTATATTACCCACAATAGTTTTCAAATTTTCACTCATTTGAACAGGAATATTTTGGTTGTACTTTTGGTCAAAATCTGTTGAATTTTACATTAATAAAAAAAAGGTTGATTGTAAGCAGGTATATTTTGTTGATTTTGACCGTATCAATTTCAATCTTGAACATCTCAATTAAATTTCATTTCAGTTGCAAACTTTACTATATTACCCACAATAGTTTTCAAATTTTCACTCATTTGAACAGGAATATTTTGGTTGGACTTTTGGTCAAAATCTGTTGAATTTTACATTAATAAAAAAAGGTTGATTGTAAGCAGGTATATTTTGCAATATTTGCCTCATCATGTTGGTTCTATTCTTTTTTTGTTAGAGGCACCGGCAATTGTTAATCCATGCTCATATATTTATTTTTTATTTTAAAAATTTTTTGTATATGAACAATCTAATAACAATTAATGAGTTGATATTAATAGGACATCAATAAATGAAATGAAATTATAAAAGTTTTTTAAATGGACTCATAGATACATTTTTCAGTAAATTTGTAAGTTGATGATTTTCTTTTGGACTATTTGGACATATTTTCAGTAATTATGTATATTGATGGTTTTTTCAATAAATTTCTATGTTTTTTTTTTTTTTTAATGTGAACATCCTAACAATCAATAAAGTAGTGGATATTAATAGGATGCTAAAAAAGTATTTTGACAAACTACAACACACACACACACACACACACACACACGTGTTGGCCCAGCCTTAATTGGGATTGCTTCAATATGAAAATTGGTTCAAATATGCGCCAAAGTTAATATTATATGATATTCAATTATATATGTATATACATTAGCAATTCTTTTTAAGTCTGATTTTGACCATCTCAATTTAATTCGCACAAAAATATATAACTATTTTTAGTTTTTTATAAATTGCCAATACTTTTTAAAAT
Source organism: Persea americana (assembly GCA_029852735.1). NCBI lineage: Eukaryota > Viridiplantae > Streptophyta > Magnoliopsida > Laurales > Lauraceae > Persea > Persea americana. Next base: position 53,402,414 of record CM056813.1, on the reverse strand, counting down.
ATTTAATATAATAAATTAGAATACTGGCACATTTTTCTATTTATATGACCGACGATGTGTCAAAATACAACTCATTTTCACCACAATGTTGTGTAAAAAAGTTATTGGACATTTCACGTTAAAAAATAAAAATTACCTGGATCAGGGATTAGAGGAGCTTTGGGGGCAGTCTCACTGACACCATTTGCCACAGTGGAACTGTTTTCCACAGATTCACATTCATCCATATACCTAAAAACATCATTTAAGACGAAGTAACCTTTGTCTTGTGGTGCAAGGAAGAAGGATTGGGCAAATGGCCTTCTCACGTTGTCCATCCCAGTCAGGTATCCAGTTACCAGAACAGTCACTCCACCCATGTGTGATTCTTGCGCATCTGCTGTCTTTATCTCCGCCTTAAGGTTCTTGTAGTCCAAGGACAGGATCTTGGCGTTGATGGACTGCTCCAAGATGATTAACAATTTAGTTTTTTTTTTTTTTTTTTTTAAAGTCTCTATTTTCTATAAACTTATTGAAATATCAAGTTCTTGAATCCCTTTTTCTGATAATGTATTCAATATTCATCAAGCAAATAAAAGGTCCAGCAGATCAAAATTCAAGCCATGCATATTTTTTATCCGTAAATTCAAGATATGTTTGCAGACATGCAGTGTAAACAATGTTCAACAAGTGTTTAAAAAGACCTCATTGCTTGCCCTATATAAAGAGAAAATAGTAAGGTGACTGGTCAAACCTTTTTTCTGATCGATAAACGGTGAAATACATTAATATGTAGAGAAATTACAACCAAGTTTAATTCATAACAAAAAGACCTCAGTTAGGTGAATCGGTACAAGAGATGTATACTGAACACCTACCACAACTACATGACAAAAGCACTTAAATTACATGAGCAAGTAATCTACCCCTTGCTTAGCTAGAGAAACTGTCATTCCATTTGTGGATCTCCTAATATGCTGAAAAGAGACTTGAGACAGAGATGCTAGACGATGAATCTTATTAAATAAGAATTGCATCTTCCATGGGCCGTGAAATGATTTCACCCAAGATGTGGCATTGAATGAACCACTCACCACTATAAGGCTATGTTGATATGAGGTAAAGAAAATGAAAAGAGCTTCCAAAATCACTAAAACTTTTATTTCATTAGAATCTTTAATCCTGAAATGTTTGGAAAACATATATAACACTTCTCCTTAGTGATTTCTTAATTCACCACCTGTGCTGGCCAATACTGGTTTCCCTTGTGCCGCTCCACCCACATTAAACTTTCGAACTTTGATAGGGAGAGAGTACCAAGGATCTTTTCTTTTCTTCTTTGAGGCTCCCATCTTCAAACAAGTTCCCCAATGATGCGGAATGTTATCTATCTTGAGGTAAGAACATTCCCACCAATCAAATGCCCACTTTGCAATCCTAAAATACATCATAGAAAGAAGGCCCTACCGAGTCAATTATTTTCTTTCAAAAAATTATCTCATTTCTCTCTTTCCAAATCGACAAGATAATGGAAAAAAGGAGTGATCCTCCAGAAAATCATTCTGCATCCAACCCAAAGGAGATCCCCTCCAAGTCTCAATCAACCCAGCTAATGAACTTGGAAAACACCAATACACATCACTTTCCTTGAGGAAGTACCCAAATAAACAATGCTACATCACCTATTGCAAAACCTCTTAATGTAGAGCAGAGGGTAGATGCGGGGTGGGCAGGGTAGAAGATGGAGAGATTGGAGAAAATGAGGCTTTCATCAAACTCCAATCCATTAGCATTAATAACTTGGGCTCTCACCAAACTCCAAACCAGGAGGGGCATTAGAGCTAGAGGTCTTGAGAAGAGAACTTGAAGAAAATGGGGAAAGCACTCACTTTCATTAATCATCAACCATTCTAAAGCCAAAGAGGCTTTACATCACTTATATAGGAAAAAGAAATAACACTAGAACTAATCTGGACCATCCAAACACAATTGATGGCCATGATGAAATCATCTAAACTTAAAACATTGATGGGCAGGATTTTGGGTAGATTTGGGAGATTTAGGGAATTAGGGTTTGGGAAATTTGAAAATTTTGAGGATTAGGTTTCAAATTGGCTGGGATTTGAGGGATCTGAGGTCTGATGGGCTTCGGTGGGGCTGTAGCTGGGACTCTAGGCTTCGAATACGGAATTGGGGCTGACTAGGGATTTTGGAAAAAGGTAGGCTCTGGAATGTAGTTCGGTCACTTTAATAGGGCTTGGGATGGCGGTTAACGAGAAGATAGTGGGAAGGGGTTCGACCGACAAGATCTGATGCTGAAGCCGATCATTGAATCTGGGTTGGATCGATCTTTGGTTCTGATACCAAATAAAACAAAACCGGGGGAAGATGCGGGATGGGCAAGGCAGGAGAGAGAGAGAGAGAGAGAGAGAGAGAGAGAGAGAGAGAGAGAGAGAGAGAGAGAGAGAGGAAAAATTGGGCTTTTACCAAACTCTGATCCAAAGCATTAATAACTTGGGCTCTCACCAAACTCCAAACCAAGAGGCGTTAGATACCTTGACGAGAAGAGAACTTGAAGAAAACTAGGGAAATCACTCATTTTTATTAATCATCAACCTTTTTGAAGCCAAAGAGGCTTTACATTACTTATACAGGAAAAAGAAATAACCCTAGAACTAATCTGGACCATCCAGACATAATGGCCGGGATTAAATTATCTAAACTTAAAACATAATTAAAAGCTCTAAATAACATAAAATGAATGGGCTGGGCCCAAATGCTTGATTGAGATAGATGTGGTCTGGGCCCATTGGCTAGTTGGCCAATGGGGACCATGGATTTGTCCTGCATCACCTCTTTATTAGCCCAAGGATACTGCAATACAGTGTAACTTTTGTAAACTTTTTTTTACTTAAACCATCTTTTTTTAATAAACAAAGGTAATCTTGGGACTTATTAGTTAATAAAAATGTTTTTTTTTTCAAGAAAGTAGTTATTCATAATCCATCAATTTTCCATCCATAATTTTTCTTGTTCTTTAAATCAAAAAACAAAAAAAAAATTTTAAATCATCAACTTTACATTGTTAGGATTCTCCTTAAGTTAAAAAAGCGCTCATGGAGAAAAAGCCGAGAAAAACTTAAAAAACATGAATGTAGGACAAGACCCCATTCGTACAATCAAATATTTCAGTCACATTCTTATTCTTTATTTATCTCTAAAACCTCCTGAAAAGTGCAAAAATTCTTAAGAGATTTTATTAACCACTAAATAATGTTTTTATATAGAAATACTAACGAAAGAGGGAAGAAGAAAGTAAAAAAAATACTAATATTAACCTCTTGAATGTGGCTGTTCCTGCTTAGCTAAATCACTTGGACCATAAGATTCAATGAAATGAGTATTGAATCCTAAGATTCACCTGTAAATGGAATCCATTGCATGGATATGAATCTTTTTGTTTTGGATTCAGTACGAATAGTAGGATTTTGACAACAATTACAACAAGAACAAAAGTATCACATGGCGCCAGACCGAGCCAAGTTGGGGATCAACACTGGTATTTTATTTTATTCTTGACAATTAACAACTAGTTTTGTTAAAAGAAAAACACATGTACATGAATAAAAGTTATGCCGAGGTTGGATGTGGGTCAAATTTGGGTTGGTGGCAACTTCGATGGGGTGGAGGGCTACTGGGTAAAGGGCTCTCTCTCTCTCTCTCTCTCTATATATATATATATATATCAATATATATATATATGGACGTCTCCCAACTCATTGTGGGATCCTCAATCATAGGGCTGTAAAATGTCGCAGGCCAAGTCAGTAGTCGCACAAGAAACCCATCCTCATTTCTTTTTCTGATATACATAGAGAGATAGGGGTTCCCTCTCCTATCGAAGTCTCCCAATTCATTGTGGGATCCTCAATCATAGGCCTGTAAAATGTCGCAGGCCAATTCATTGTGAGATCCTCATTTCTCCTTTTTAAGCATATACGGACAAAGACCCAAATACTGATTTCTGTCTTTAATGAACTTTCCTGCTGAAATGTGATGGCCTTTCTCCTTTTTTCTTTTGTTGGATAATAAATGGAGGTTTTGTTTGTTTCATAGAGTTCAGATGGTTATTTTTCTGATGGAAAATCGATCAGATTAGTGGTCTTTTTACCTTATTAAAATAAATGAGATTGTACAGGTAAATTAATCTTCTAATTCTTTTATTTGTTTTGAAACTGATGAACATCATTTTTCCTATTAATGGATTTAGGATTGATGATTGATCTTAATGTTTTCAGTCACATGCCCATTATTTCAAGTTCAACATGGAAGGGTAATGTTTGAAGATTTCTAAGCAGTGAAGAAGCATTGCTCTTTTCTCCCAATTTACTTTCCCCTCATTTTCTCCCTAGTAAAATTACTGAAAGTTTTATTCCTTGGGAAAATTTCCCTGTTTTTTTTTTTTATCAGAAAAAGTAGGCCTGCTTCTACTTTATTAGAATTCAAATATTAGAGATCAGAAAAAATTTTCTCCTGAAATAGGTAGGGTAATTGTTACATTTCTTTTAAAAGCTAACGTTGAACACTGTACAGAGATCTTGTGTGAATGTGAATGAAAGTAGTCATGTGAAATTTTGCCCAAAACAGGAAGCAATTTCCATGAAAAAAAAATTGCGCAGTAAGCCCCGATGGCCAGATTTCTATTGAATGCCTAGAATAATCTGAAAAATAAGCCTCACCAAAATGGTGTGTTCAGAGCTCTACAACTCTAGTCGCCCAGTAAATCTGTTTAGCAAGAACCCTTTTTTTTTTTGCTACATGAGGGAATTCAACTTCACGCACTCTACTCACAAACCCACGTCCCTAACCAGCTAAGCTACAACTGAGGGACCTGTTTAGCTAGAACCTAAGCAAGGAAAGAAGAGTTTTTTTTTTTTTTTTCTCTGAAATGGAGAGAAGAGTGTCTTCGTTGACTTGCAACTTCACATTGAACTTTCTGGACAATAGCCATAGTGCAGCACATGTAAAAAGCTAAGAAAAATTGAACAATTATACTCACAAATATCATGCATTTTTTTTATTTCATAAATCCACTCATTAAATACTAAACGTATCGGATTGCTACATGCATACCATTTACTTCAATGGTATGTTAGATGTGAGGGTGTGGCCCATATGACCGCACGCCTCCTATGAGTGAACCCCACTTGACTGGCTAAATGCATTAAAGAGTCCTTGTGATCATGGTTCAGAACAGCGGTTGCTACGCATTATCGGCCATAGCGGTTGAGGCCGTTTTGCTATTTTGAAAATAGCGGCCCTACAGTCTAAAACCTAATAAAGCCAAGCAATTTTAATTTAAAACACCGTTTTTCCTATTTCTTCTCCTCATTAACCTTTCCTAAAGTTGTCTCTACCATTATATAGTTCCAAATCACTAAAAACACATAAGATTGGTTGCTACACAAGATTCAAAAAAAATTGACCGCTTAAAAATTCACACCGCTACACCACGTATCACCGCAACCGGCAAGTATCTCCTGCTACGTAGTATTTTGGTCATTGGCCACTACACCCATTGCAACCACGATTTTGATCATTGTTCGTGAATGGGTTTCCCAAAAGCTAGGAGTTAAGAAAAGGGTTCTAATTTCTAATCATTAAGGGATCCTACTTTGGATTATGATAGAGGGCTTACCAAATCCTACGAAAGGGAGAGAGGTTCCATGATGGGAAAGGAATCATGATAGAAAGCCTTGTATAAAGGGCTTTGGGGGTGACTCTCTTTACTTCTGGGACTTTGCTTGGATCCATTACTAATAATGTAGAAAGGAGAAGACAATTATAATTCCCTGATTAAAGGTACCCGTGGATGGGTTGCCGAAATAGAGAAGATCAAGATCAAAGCAATGGATTCAGGCCTGTGTTTATATTGATTATTATGATTGTGTTGTTCAAATCTAAATCCGTGATAATGGATCCCATGCTTGAGTAAATCGCGGTTAAAGCTAACATGATCCACACCAGAATCTAGAGGAAGAAAGATTCACATTAGTGAAGGCTAGAAAACCACAATTCTAGCTCATACATCAATTACTAATTCCGAGCCAACACCAAAGTATGAATAACAATGTTTTTCCCCCTTAATCCTCATATATTGACCCAATACTGTCACTAAATCCTCATAGAAGATTCAGGACATGTATTGTTGCTTAGTAGAGTCAAGAAGAGAAGAATACGACCAGATTTTCAAATGTCACAACCATGCACTAACTAAACCATTGAACCTCCAGCTTATATAATCATCAAGCAGCTCCCACTGAATCTGTTTTACTCCAAAGAAACAAGAACGTATGCACGTTTTAATCCCCCTGAACCTCTTTTAATCCAACCTCTAATGCACACCTCTTTGTGGAACCCACCTAAAGATCACAATTCAACCTCCTCGCTCACTACTCCCGCTATCACTCCCAACCCAAAACACACAGGAACAGATTGGCACTATCACAAATTAATGATCATTCAACCTGGATTCACTATTATACTGAATCCATATTTATGTATAAATATATATATATGCTCCTATGAGAGTAACTCTCACACTACTATGAGAGTAAGAGGGGGAGGGGGAGGGGCTCCCCCTCTTACTCTCATAGTAGTGTGAGAGTTACTCTCATAGGAGCATTTCCCATATATATATAACACTGAATTAAAAAAGAAAAGAAAAAAAAAAAAGAAAAGAAAAAGTTGTAGTCTTAAAATGTTGAAACTTTGAATCCAATAAATCAAGGATTAGAATAACCGGTGGGCTTAATTTTAGGAAAACCCTGATCCACGGTCAGACCTTCCCATCTCTCTACCTGCTTCAAAAAATTTAGTAAAGATGATTCATTAACTTCGCAAATCACAACAAACACTTATCTAGAAATGAGTAGCAGAAGCAAACCATGCTACTGGAATGGAATCTTAGTTATATGGCTTTCTAAAGCTCTAGGTATTTCCAAATCAAAATCGGCTAGTATTCATAATGTGAATCTCGGGTTGGGAGGGAAGAAAAAAAAAAAAGGAGCAAAGGGGGTTCCCATTTTCAGACTATATTGAACGAAACAAATCGCCAAAGAGACAATAACATTTGTGATATCAGGTGTTTTCACTATCAACTCCATTCACAAATCAATAAAATAGTTCTTCAAGGAATAAGATCGAGAAAATGAAACGTGCCCTCATGATGTCTTCTTCCTTCCTCTTCCTCTCCTCTTTCTTCCTTTCTTCCCTTACTCCTTCAAAGAGGAAACATCTCTCTCTCTCTCTCTCTCTCTCTCTCTCTCTATATATATATATATATATATATATGAATTCTACAAAATGCCCCCTAAAAAAAGGGGCATTTTTTGCCCCATGCACATGGATAAAAAAAGCGGTTGCGGCGGGCATAGCGGCCAGTGGTCAAAACGCGATGTAGCGGGAAATAAGTAGCGGTTGTGGTGACACGTAGTGGTGTAGTAGTGTGAATTTCTTAAATGGTAAAAAAAATTGAATATTGTATAACATGCAATCTTGTGTTTTTTTAGTAATTTGAAACCATATAAGAATAGAGACAACTTTAATTAAGGCTATTGAGGAGAATAAATAGGAAAAACAATGTTTAAAATTAAAACTGTTTGACTCTACTAGGTTTTAGACCATAGCGCTGCTATTTTCAAAATAGCATAGCGGCCTCGACCGCTACGGCCGATAATGCGGCCGCTACATGCTATTTTGAACCATGCCTATGCAAACATCCAATAAAAATCAACTTTATTTATTGCCGTTTTAGTACATTCAAAACAATGATAAATAGAGCCTAACGGTAAGAATATGAATTGTTTTTCAAAAGGGACATTTAATGAGATGCCCACCATGAGAAGAAATATTTTCCTTTTGAAACTTGTGAGGAAATAGGTCCTTTGCTAGCCCACTTTAAATAAAAGATTTCAATCAATCAAAATAGAGGACTCCAATACTTCAACAGGAGTTGGGCCCACTTTAAAAAAAATAGGCCTTGAACTTGAGTCCTATTTGAATTGCTAGTTGCTACGTTAGATGTTCCATACTTGAAGTGATTCCTTCAAAACTCGTGACCTCGACTCTCTTTCTGGTTTTTGTGACTATGTAGGATATAGCGTGACGGTTCTTCCATAATGAACAAACACGTATATATGGATTCTGTTCTTGTCATACATCCATGGTCTCCAAGTCAAATAAACCCAATATCCATCAAAATTATATTGCACCACAATGTATCCTTATAGTCCTTACCAACGGCAAATGTAATAGACATGTATGCCTTACTTCTACTTGCATCTCATCACCTGTCATTAACCATCATGAAAAATAGAGTTGATAACATTTGGTCAATCATAACCTTAGGAGATCCACAAGAGCTTGTGATACAATGTTTTTTGAACTTCTGCCTACAGTCACTACGACACCATCTTGTCCATTTATATTGCCCATCGAACAAAAGATATTATTTTGCATTCACTTCTTTTCAACACTTGGTGTGGGGTTATCTAGCACCACCCTTCGACTCATCAGAGCTTCACCATTGGAGTCACCATGGACATCAACTTATTCTATCTTTTCTTCCTTTGTTTCCACGGTCAACTGCTCCTTGGGTTTAGTTCATCATGCTCCTCATCGTCTTGCTATTTTGTCACATAAATTGAACATTTCGGAGGTTGTTTTGAATATTATAATGATCAATGACCTTTTCCGACAATGATAATATACTGGCGAGTTGTCCTTGTCCTTCCCTGGCCCACTATTAGATCGGAAATTTGATCCCAGATCATGGCTTGTTTTGCCATGGGTACCTGTATTCGGTAATAAAAACATGTGGCGGGTCCCTTTAAATAACGTGCACTTGCAAGCGTGATGGTTGGCTATCTCTTGTGCCTTAAATGTATGTTGTACCATTTCATCGGTTGAGAAGGCAAGAGACGTATGTCCAATCTAAGGCCATAATAATACCGTGTTGCAACATCCTCTAGCTCGTCCAAGTCACACCTTGGTTGAACTAGGAAAATTCCTTCATGGACCCAACCACACTTCTTGCCCTGCTTCAAGTCATGTAGCTTGGAGAACAAGTCCCTTTGATAACTAACCGGAAGGAATTTTTGTTTCACTAGATTCCATATTTTTGCTCATGTTTCCATTGGTTCCTGATTCTGATGTCTCTTTTGTCATTGCAATTTTGTCCACCAAATAACTACTATCTACAAAATTTGGTAGCTACGAGCATAGTTATCAGAACCCTACGATTCGTATCCCAAATTTTAAGGAAAACGATTCGCATCCATGCAGTGAATCCCATATACAAATGAATCTTAGGAATCAGGTGTGAATCCTACGATTAGACACTCGTTTCAATGAATCTTACGATTGAAGCAATTTGGCTAAGTGAGAATAGCTACAACCAATAAGTTAATATTACTGATCTTTTACCTTTTATTTTTCTTGTAGGGCTTTTATTTTTATTTTTATTTGAAAAAGGTGACCGTATTAAATACAAAAGGAAAAATTACAATATAAGAGAACTATACTGAAAACAAAAGGCCACCGCAAAAAGGTGGGGAAAGGCAAGAACATAAGGAGGAGCGGGACCAAAGCCCCAAAAAAGCGGGCAGCACTTTTATTTTTAAAAGGTTATTTAGTAGTTAATGAAAACTCCTAAAAATCTTTTCTGGCTTTGATAAGGTTTTAAAGATGAATAAAGAACAAGCATTTAACTATACCTATGGTGCTTGCCTATATTTTCTTCTTTTTTTAATCTATTTTGGTTTTTTTCTTCATGAACACTTTCTTTAACTTTAATTTCTGGGGTTTAGCCACTAATGCTATTATGTTTAACTGGAGGGAAGTCATTGCTGGTTGATTTTGTCATTCTCTTCTCGTTTTGATGAGGCCTCTTGCCTCCTTGTAAAGCTCCCCTTGCTTTTGGGTGGTGGCTGTTTTTTGGGGATCTTTCCCAAGCTGCTTCTCAGTATAGTTCTTGTATACTGTAAAGCTTTCTTCAATACAAATTACCATTTCAAAAAAAAAAAACACTTTCTTTAACTTCAAGAGATATCCTACTGTGTAAGGTTGATAGTTTGGATTTTATTTTTATTTTTATTTTTTGATTTAAAGATAAAAAAAAATATTGATATTTTAAACTTATTTAACTACTTACACATCATTTATTTCATATATATATATATATATATTAATATATGTCATGATGTTCTTGATATGATTGAATGATAGACTTACTTGTTATTATATTTGTACTCCAATAAATGGGAAAATGGATGTTTATGAATAATTATTTTTCTCATTTTCTTTTAATTTTTATTAGAAAAAATAAAAAAATCCTACGATTCGTGATACAATTTGCATTTCGATTCAATTCATGGGTATGAACGATTAGCGATATGATTCCGATTTTGAAAACTATGGCTACGAGGTGTCACCTTGCATCCATATGTGATGGGATTATGAACAAACACATTTTCCATGCACACTAGTGAAACCATGGATGTATCTAGTTGAATCTTTCCAACATATTTGGGAATAACAATTTTGACACCAAAATCTCTATTGATGTTCTGGGGACTTAGGTTACGTTGATTTCGGAAATTGGGTTTTTCTCGATGGTTATCTTCCAAAAGAGTTGTTGTCCATATGGTTGCGCTTAACATATGTAATCGAGAATTCATTTGAGTTAATATCTGTTGAATTTGTGTAAGGCATGCAATGCTATCCCCAATTTGATTGACATCCGTTGCTAATCGGGCATGGCTTGTGGTAAGTTCGGCAAACAACTGATCAAACCTATTCTCGATTCATCTACTAGTTTTTTCAGATCGGAGATCGACTCACTCTGTGTTTTGAGGTCAAAACAATCATCTCCACTTATTCTTTCTTCAATGGAGGCATCTTTTATTTTTCTGTACCCTGTTTTTTGGTAAATGGGATGAAGAAAATCTGCAAAGGTTTGCACAAGATTGAGGGTATTGGGAAGCTGCATTAAAAGGAAATAGGTGCCATTTTGAATACGTATAATAGTCTAATAGCTAGTTTGTGTACATCTGAGCCTACATTTGCAGATAATACGGGCTAAGGTTTGGATAGGATTAATTAGAGTTCGTGAATACTTTGGGTGAGGAGTGAAAAAGTGTCAAGGTAGGGTTTTCTTTGAGTAGTTTAAATGGGGAAAATTTTTGAAAGTTTTTTTGGATAAAAAGTTAGGGCTAATAATTGGAGGTCCTTATCGGGTATAGATTTTATGAAAAAGAAGCCTAAGGGGTTTGTAGGGCTATGGGTTGAGATTATTTTGAATTGGATTTATAGGGTTTTGGAAAGGGTTTAGGGGTTGTTTTGGTTGCTGTACATAAACTGCAACAATCTAAAGAAACCGACAAGAAAAGGGAAATTAGAAATTAGGGTTGAGGCCTAGGTTTTGACAATATTTCAGGCTTGAATTTAAGGTTTTTTTTTTTGTGTGTGTGTGTGTGTGTGTGGAGAGGGGGGTGGTGTGGACTTAGGGTTTGTGATTTGGTATGAGTTGGTGCTATTTTGGAATGGAGAATTGAATGGTTTGATGAGATTTTGAGAATTGGATTTGGAAGCTTCTCTTGACTGACGAGAATTCAGAAAATCTTGAAAAAAAAGGATGGAGAAAGAAGAAGATCAACTCAAAAAATCATTGCCCCCACCTCCTTAAGCAGTACAATACTCTCCAAGGATTTGGCTCTAATACCAAATTGATACAAACTTTGAAAGGGGGTTAGGATCGAAGCTTTGCAAAGTGCAGAAGCATGGAAAAGATGTCTTCAAAAAGACTCTCACAGAGGAAAAGAACCACAATCACTAAGGAAAATTTTACTAATCTCCAAAACTGATTTTGTTCTACAATGCCCAAATATATAGGAAAACAAAGCCTAAAATCAGAAACTCCTAACGAAACTAGGAAACTAACCCTAATGACAACTTATGAAAGAAATAAATAAAGAATAAAAAATCCTGGACCTCTTTAGGTCCAACATGTGGGCCACAGGCCTAGCTGCTAACTGCATCAGCCCACAGGCCTTTTTTTTTCCGAATGGTATCAGCCCAGAGGCCTTGCATCAGTGAATGAACCAACACCCCTCAACAACAAATAAAATAAGTGAACCATGAAAACTTCCAATTTTCTTGCCTTTGGCATTAGTTAAGCACCTGTTACTTCTAATGTATGCCTGCCCACCCTGATATGACACTTTTTTAATATATATCACAGACAGACATGAGCAAATGCACAAGAAATAAACAATATGGAAACAAGCATTTATGCAGAAGAAAGAGCAGTTGCTGTATAAAAGAAGATAAAATGCTTAGCAAGCCAGTGGAGCCATTCCATCATAAACTAGAAAAATGCAGCTATGTGTATCCCTTCCTTTTTATGCCAATTCACAGTATAGCGTTGCACCTTTCTCGGCCTTTTGGCTAAGATCAAGACAGTATAGTGTTGCAACTTGCAAGGAAAAGGAACAAAACAAAGGAGAAATTACTACAAATTGAGTTCACTTTGGGAACATACTTGCATAGTTGTCACTAAAGTCATAACACCATTTGGTTCGGGCCGGCTAACCAAGCTTGAATCTTGATAAAATTTATAAACTGATTCTGGCGATCTGTGAAGAATATGATAATACTGTTCAACAAAAGCATGGCCCACCTGTGGACAGGTCAAACAGATAAGAAGCATTACAAAAATAAAAAATAAAAAAAAACCACAGTAGTTAAAACTTAAACCCCAGATTTGTATACAAGTATTGTATATACCACTTGGGCACTGGGAGCAGCAGCAGGACTCACAGTCTGTGATGCCATTTCTGCAGTAAAACTAATATTGCTGACGTGCTCACAGCCACAAATCTCTGGATTCATCACCAGAAAAAAAGAAAGAAACTTCAGTACCCTTCAAATGTGAAAGTAATAAATTCAATTTCCTGAAAGTTGGATCAGGTTGCCAACCAAAATTATAAATTGTAATAAAATAAGAACTTATAGCTCAGTTGGAAGGAGTTCATTGTGCCCCGTATTATACTTCTTGATTAATTTAAAACATTTCAAAAGATTATTAAAGTCATAATTGTCTGAAAAAAAGTAAAATCAGGCTTACAAATATACTGCTTCAAAACCATAAAAATAAATAAATAAATACAATCATACAGTCAAGGCTTGCTATTAAGAGAATGTCTTGTTAAGCTGCGATTTGAACTATTTTATTGACTTTAATGGTATGAATCTATTTACCATGTTGTTCTACTCATTGAGAGCCTTCCAACAATTTTATTGACTTTAATGGTATGAATCTATTTACCATGTTGTTCTACTCATTGAGAGCCTTCCAACAATTTACAGAACTAAAAAATAAAGGCAACGGATGGATCTGAGCGCATGAGACACTGAGATAATGTTTACATGCGATTTGCATTTCTACTCATCCAAACCAAGATGTGTGTGTGGTTCCTGCTTCAATTCCACCTCTTTCCAAGCACGAACTGGTGCAAATTTCACTTAGAAAACCCCTCATTCCTCCATTAGGGCATTCATTCACAATAATGACTCTCAAGCATCATCAAGGTGTTCTATTGAAGCTTTGAGAAGATGACTAAATCATTCTAGTGACCTGAAGGTTTCAGTTTTGATGCAGGCCCTAGGGGAAGGGCTTGCAGAATAGTGCCGAAATTTGTTTGAAATGTAAATAAAAATGAAGGTTTTGAAATAGAACGCCATCTCCACCCATATTGGAATCTCGGCAACATAACATCAAAATCAGAGCTTTTGCATCTCAAATTAGGCAGCTCGAGCACGGGTTAAACTCCCAAGACACTGAGACTGTAGTGGATGAAAAAGACTTAAGATAAGGGAGCTCTCTATCTTAACTAATCTAACTCTCTGGCATTTCCCCTCATTTTTTCTATTTCCTCATTCTTTTCAAATGGCTTTTGTAATACTTTCCCAAAGGGCATGCTAAAGAATCAAAATGGTAGGATAGAAGCTTTGGCAGCAAGGATTGATGGAAAAGGTGTGAGGAAAATGGCTTGAATTATGCCTTGTACTTGAAATCCAATGGGTGGCCAAGAGACTTGATAATTGTTGAATTTATAGGACATGCAGGTTCTTGAGTGGCTAAGATGAGGATGTTTGAAATTCAAGAAGAGAGGCATGAGTGAAGATGGATTTCCTAGAGAGGACGTTTGAAAGAGATTACAGGGAGAGAAAGTGATGAGGTGGCAATCTCCCTTTCTCTTACTTCATTCAAATGTCCTCCCTTCTTTTATTTGCTCCCTTCGTGCAACAACACATGACTTTCTGGAGTGGGATCAAGTGAGTCCAAGCCATGAATGAAGGCTTGCAAACATGTGGGGCTTGAAGGTGTGAAGCCAAGGTAGGATTTGTGTGATTCGGGCATGGTTAGAATCCTGGTGGGCTCTAGAGCTCAAAGATGGGCTCCATTTTAGTTTGAAGAGCAAGGATGAGGCTTTTAAGGTACCTTTCAAAAAAAAAAAAAAAAAAAAGAGGCTTTTAAGGTTTTGATTGATCAACAGGCTTGATTCATGGCGACTGAGAGGAATTTCCTCAATTAAACTTGAAGGGATATTGAACAAATCAAATCTTGTAGACGGTGCTGTTGAAATCCTACAATTTGTCTCCTGAATCCTACGATATGTCTTGAATCATAAGAAAAAATATTCATATCAATGCAATGAATCCCAATTACACAATATCTGACAACGAATCCCAATTGAAGGTGAATCTTGTGATTCAAGTGTGAATCTTACAATTAGATACTTGTTTTATCGAATCTTATGATTCGGATGATCATTTGCCCAAAAAACCACAACTGGATGGTTAACATTAGTAATTTTTTAATTTTCTTTTCTCTTTTTTTTTTTTTATTATCTAGCGCTTCTATATTTAAGAGAGTGCCCAGTGATTAACAAAATCTCTAAAGAATTTCTGCAATTTGGAGAGGTTATAAAATAATAATAATAACAACAACAACGACGACGACGACGACGACGACAATAAGCATGTAACTAGAGCACTCAATGGTGTGTATGGGTTGCGTCCTAGTGTCCTGCACTCTTTTTATAATTTTTTTTTCTTTATGAAAACTTCATTAACTTCAAGAGACAGCCTGCCATGTAAGGTAGATAACTTGGATTTTATTTTTTTTCATTCTTAAATTTAATGAGGAAAAAACCATTGAAACTTGTTTATTTTTCTTAGTAATGGTGATATCTTAAACATATTTAACTATCCACCCACCAATCTATCATTTAGGGAATTTTATGTAAAAAAATAGCCTTAAACACTAATTAGACGAATTGATTATGAAAAACATAGAATTGACAGATTAGGGTGCAATAAATTTTTCTTAGACAGAATTACCCTCGTGACGATATCATTATCCAGCTGACACTCAATTTACATATATCCCATCAGCCATAATCGATGTTTTAGTTCTTCTATCTCAGTTTTCAATTAAGTTTCTCTAAATATCGAAGAATGAAGGGATGAACGCATCAACAAATCCAACTCTTTTTGGACAAAAAAAAGCATAAAAGCAAGACAAAATGAAGAGAAAGGCAGAGAGGCAACTAGCTTCAGCATCACCATCGGCCAAACCCATTTTAGATTAGTTAATCTCAGGATTGATAATCATTAACTGAGTAATTTTTTTCCAAAAAGAGTTGGATCAGAAAAGGGCTTCTAAGATATTGAAGAGGAAGATCAATGATGATAAGTCGATAACCACTACCAACGGCTTCAAAGAGCTTGGAGAAAAGAAGGTTTTCATTACTGGTAGAGAGTAGCATCTCAACATTGGAATATTCAGATAAGAGAAAAGAAGAGAAGGAACCTTCTAAACGTGTATTATCCCAATAGATTTGATGTGTTCATCCCTTCCAAGCATGGATTTGTTCCCTTAGTCTTCAATATTCAGAGAAACTTTATTGAAAACCGAGATGGAGAAACTAAAACATCGGTTCTGTTGGGCAGGATATATGCAAAATGGGCATCAGGTGGATAACGATATCGTTATGCAGGTAACGACATTGTTAAACAAGTAATGATATCGTCACAAGGGTAATTCTGTAAAAAAAAAAAATTTACTGCACGGTCTGCACCTTAATCCGTCAATTTTGTGCTTTTCATAATCAATTCGTCCAATCAACGTTTAAGACTAATTTTTTCGTAAAAATTCCTATCATTTATGATATCTTAGTATATGTCAATGATGTTCTTCATTTGATTGCATCATAATCTTATTTGTCATTGTATTGATGCTACTTGGAATGAAAGTGGATGGATTATAAATAACCATTTTTTCTTTTTTTTAATTATTATTATTTTTAATGTTTTATAACTCTGCCGGTTTTTTTTTTTTTTTTTTACCGCCGGTCCCAAGTCCGGGTAAAGGAGGAGGGTTGCGTCAGGCTGGTTGATAGCCAACGTAAAAATTTGTCACAACCCAAACATGAATTCTGAGACTAACATTCCAAGATCATGCTAGGGCGTTCCTCACATCATTCTAGACAAGTGCGGCTAAAGAAGTTAGTCCAACAGCAGAAGAAGAGGAAGATTCGACTTGCAACTTGGAATATAGGAACCTTGCAACGCAAGAGCATGCAGTTAGTCGAAGTAATGAAAAGAAGAAGAGTCAGTGTAGACTGTCTACAAGAGACAAAGTGGAAGGGGGATAAGGAGCTCACTGATGACTGTAAACTTTTTTATGCAGGAAAGAACAACACAAGAAATGGAGTCGGTATAGTTGTAGATAAGAATTTGAAAGAGAAAATTGTAAAGGTAAAGAGATTGGGGGATAGAATTATAGCAATTAAAATAGTGCTAGAGGAAGCCATAATTCATATCATTAGTGCATATGCTTCCCAAGCAGGATTAGATGAAAGTGTCAAGAGGCAATTTTGGGAGGCGATGGATGGTTTGTTACGAGAAATTCTAACTAGTGAAAAGATTTTCTAGGAGGGGAAAAAAATGGGCATGTAGGAAAGAAAAAAAGAGGTTATGAGACAGTGCATGGAGGACAAGGATTTGGAGAAAAGAATGAGTTAGGAGACACTGTCGTGGACTTTGCATTAGGATTTGACCTTGCAATAGCAAAAACTTGCTTTAAAAAAGAGAAAGGAGCATTTAATTACTTATAAAAGTGGAACTAGTAGGAACCAGATAGACTTTTTTTCTAGTTAAAAAACATAACCGATTGGATTGTAAAGATTGTAAGGTAATCTAAGGAGAGAGTTTGACAACGCAACATAGGCTAGTAGTTTTAGATATTTGCATTAGAAGTAGACAAAGAGGGGTAGTAAATAAAATGCGCCCTAAACCAAGGTGGAGGGATTTGAAAGGACAAAGAGCGACAATAATTAAGGACAAAGTGATAGATGATGGAGAATGGAATTTTAAAGGAGAAACTATAGCGATGTGGAAGCAAATGGCTAACTGTATTACGAAGGTTACTAAAGAGGTGCTTAGAGAGTCAAAAGGGTAGAGACGATAATAGAGAAACCTGGTGGTGGAGTGTAGAGGTTCAGGAAGCTATTCGGGAGAAGAGATGTTGTTACAAAGTTTGGCAGGGTACTAAGTGTAAAGATACAGGCCAGGCTGACCTGTTGGGTCAGCCCACAACCTATTGATCACTCAGCCCATAAGTCAAATGAGTTGTCTTACGGTTGTATAGCTAGATCGTATATAAATAGTTTCCTTAATAGTACCTGTAATCCTGTTTTAGATCCCTGTAATTCTGTAATTAGATCTCTAATTTAGGCAATACTGTATTATAAAAGAACCATCGTCAATACAAGAAGTAACATATTCTCTTGCAACTCGTCTCTCTCATCTGTGTGTTTCTGTGTTCTCTTGTATGCTTCTGGCTTGGTTCAAGGATACCTCACACTAAGAATATGGAAAACTATGAGATGTACAAGAAGGCAAAAAAAGAAGCTAAGAAAGTAGTAAGTGACGCTAAGTGCAAAGCATATGACAACCTATATAATAGGTTGGGAACAAGAGAAGGATATTTTTAAGCTTGCAAAAATAAGAGCAAGGAAAAATAGAGATTTATATCATGTCAAATGTATGAAGAGCAATGACCAAAAGGTTCTAGTGAAGGACAACAATACCAAAGAAAGGTAGAGGAAATATTTTAGCACACTTTTAAATGAAGACTATATAGGAGACGTAAGAACAAAAGAGGATATTTCAGTAGCAAAGCCAAATCATACTTTTTTTTGTAGAATTAGGGTGGTGGAAGTGAGGAAAGTATTAAAACAAATGAAAACAGGAAAGGCTACGGGCCAGATGACATCCCGATCAAGACTTGAAAATGCTTAGGAGAAGTTGGGGAGATTTGGCTAACTAGATTTTTCAATAAGATATTAATGACAAAGAAAATACCAGATGAATGGGGAAGAAGTGTTGTAGCGCCTAAGACCTATATATAAGAACAAGGGAGATATACAAAATTATACCAACTACCGTGGGATTAAACTTATGAGTCATACTATGAAACTATGGGAGAGAGTAATGGAGCAAAGGCTTACATAAAAGACCAAGATATCTGAAAATAAATTTGGTTTTATGCCAGGGAGGTCAACGATGGAAACTATCTTCTCACTTAGGCAATTAATGGAAAAATATGGAGCAAAAAGGAAAAATCTGCATACGGTCTTCATTGATCTAGAAAAAACCTACGATAGGGTACCTAGAGATTTAATTTGGTGGGCTTTAAATAAAAGGAATGTTCCAAGAGGTTATATTGAAATTATTAAAGACATGTATGAAGGAGCAGTAATCAGTGTGAGAACTACTTGTGGAGAGACAGGGGAGTTCCCAGTGACCATAGGTTTGCAACAAGGGTCAACCCTAAGCCCTTATCTCTTTGCACTGATTATGAAAGAGTTAACTGCTCATATTCAAGAAGAGGTACCTTGGTGCATGTTAGTTGCAAATGATATTGCGTTAGTTGATAAATCAAGAGATGGTGTGAATGCAAAACTTTAGAGATTGCGGGAGGCTTTAGAATCCAAAGGCTTTAAAATAAGCCGTACAAAAGTGGATTATATGGATTATAACTTCAATGGGCATATAGAAAGAGCTAAAACTACTGTGAGAATTGGAGACTATGAGATACCACAAAGTAGTTCTTTTCGCTACCTTGACTATGTAATTAGTGATGATGGGGAGATTGATGAAGAAGTCGAACATAGGATAAAATCAGGATGGTTGAAGTGGAGACTTATATTTGGAGTTCTTTGTGACTGACAAATGCCAACAAGATTGAAGGAAAAATTTTACAGGATGAAGCAAAATGTTGGCCAATCAAGAAGTGGTATATGCACAAAATGGATGTAGCGGATGTGAGAATGTTGGGGTGGATGTGTGGTCAAACTGGGAAGGATAAAATTAGAAATGAGCGCTTTCGAGAGCATTTAGGAGTAGCAACAATCGGCGATAAAAATTAGACAAAACCAGTTTGAGATGGTTTGGGCATGGCATGTCCAACGTAGGCCGGTAAGGAAAAGTTTGGCCGTGAAGGTTGATGGCCCACCAAGGGGAAGGGGTAGGCTAAAGAGGACGTGGATGGAGGACGTGATAAAAATGAATATAAGGAAGTGTAACTTATCTGAGAATTTGGCTCAAGATAGATCGGAATGGAGAAACATAATTTGTATAGCTGGCCCCAACATAATTGGGACAAGGCTTTGGTGATGATGATTATTCTTATTTTTAATGTTTTATGAGAAAAATAAAGAAAACATCCTACCATTCTAATCACTAATCATCCCCTAATAGATTCGCAATGCGAATTCTATTTACAAAATAATGCTTGCAGAATCCATCACTCTGAATGGGGGTGTGGGTCTTCGGATAAAGATGAATAGGTCCCATTATGTGGGGCCCATCTGAAAGTAGGGTGTCGTCACTGATATAAAAAAAAGTAGGGCGTACAAAGCCATTTGTCACAGTAGAAAATGAAGGAGTAATAAAAAGTAGAAATGAAGGGAGTTACATGAAATGGTGCTATCACTTCAAAAGCATTCCACCATTTTCTTTGATAGGCCGTGGTCATATAAGATTGTGACACAGGCTGGAAAAAGGTAATAAAATCATATGTTTGTATTGTAATCTCCACACACAACTTTAGAATAGAGAGAAAGGTAATATGTTTAGACCAGATTGAGTGTCTCTCGTTGTGAGTGGCATCTCACTTTTATAATACTTTGGAACAAAAATTCTCACTAATTTAGGAACAGATTTAGGAATCTAGCTACTATAATTAGTACAACAAGGACTACGTGGAGATGGGCTAGATTGGTGGTATGTGATTGACGAGTGCAGCATAGATTAAGGGCCTTCATCTTATGTAATATAGCAGTTAGGCTTAGTATGTCATGTAAAGCTGATTGCACAACAAGGTAATGTCAAGAAGCTAGAGTTTATAAAGATTGTAGCCAGGATGCGCACGGTTAATTAGATGCGCAATGTCACTAGAAAGGATAAAAATTAGAAACGAGTATATTAGAGGTGTTTTTGGATGACAGCAACTAAAGAGAAAAGCAAAGAATATTATTTGAGAAGTTTTACGTATGTATGCAGAAGGCCAAAAATTACCCTGGTGAGATGATTCAACGGGTTTCTTGTGGTAGGTAGAGCTGTCAACAAGTTGAGCCAACTCAACTCAGCCCAAGAAGCCTGGGCTTAAGCTCGAGCTTGGCTCAATTAGCTACAAGCCAAGAATAAGCTAGAGCTGGTTTAGCTCAACTCAGCTTGGGATCAACTCAATTAAGGGCTTGCCTCAACCTTGAGCTTGGGTTTGATTAGTTAACATTGCCTAGAGCTCAAGCCCGACAAGTCCAAGATCAACTTGATAATATACACAGATGAATTAGGAAGACACACTGGTCCCAAGCCCAAGCTGGAGCTCAGGCCTGACTCCTCAAGCTCAAACCAAGCTCAACTCAACTTGTTTACAACCCAATACTAGGAAAAGAGAAACGTCATTCAAGACCTCAGGTGAACAGCAAGGAATAACATGTCATTTTGTAGAGCAACTGAGAGTATGCATTGAATATGGTTAAGTGGGGGGAAGAAAACTTAAAAAGATTAACCTAAGTAGATGGATTCTGCAATGCTGGAGATGGCTATATCCTTACCTAGTCAGTGGGATAAAATATATAAGATTTCTGATACTTTAAGAGCACGAGTGCATGTCTGTGTCAGTGTGCTTGTTGTTGTGTGTGTGTGAGAGAGAGAGAGAAAGAGAGAGAGGCCTACTTCTCGTTTACAGTTCCTTAGTAGGTTTCATGGTTTTGCTTTGTTATATTTGGGTTAGCATTGTTAGAAAAATTTTTTTTTTTAAAGGAGTTTTAGACTAGAACTCTTTTAGGGGACACATGCTGATGAGAAAAGGCACTCATGATGATAATGAGGATAATGAATTAATAAAACCTTTCCCCACCGCAAGAAGTGTGATATGCAAAATGGAACAAACCCAAATACCCAAAAGAAAATGTCAGCAGAGGTCCCTCAGCTGCAAGATCAATTGCTAAATAAAAACCAAAAAAGATCAAAGACCAATTAAATAAATGCAAGAAGAAGCACTAACCACAACGTCTAAGTTCCAAAATAGAAGGGATGAGCATAATCCTAAAACCCCAGAACAAAACCACCGACAACCCCAGAGTTTTTTTTTTTTCTTTTTTTTTTAATCCAAAAAACCCAGAACAAAACCACACCACCCACAACCCCATAGTTTTTTTTTTTTAAATAAACTTTCAGGCCTGGAGGACTGAGAGACCTTTCCATACACATGAGAGATTACATAGGAAAAAGAACTAGAAAACCCCAAGAAATCAATGACTCCAAAAACCATATCCTTTCCACAAAAAACCCTAAAACTATACCAAAAGAACAAAATTTAAATTAAGAAAAACCCAAATCACAAATCATCTTTTGATCCACACTGATGATATAATCCACTACCGAAGCAGAAGCAGATGATTATAAGATGCAAACCAGAACCCCAGATCCGAAAACAACAAACCCACTGAAACTAACGCTCACCAATCACAAAAACATAACATAAAGAGAGATATGGAAACAAACTGCGCTAAATGGATCAATACCCGGAAAGGGAAATCGATAGAACTGCAATAAAAACCAAATCTTTTTGCAAATTCCAACCAAAAAAAGACCACCCAAATCACCAGAAGATTTAATAAAAACCCAACATACGTAAAGATTATTGCATCATAAGAAGAACAAGAGTAGAAAGAGAAGAAGAATACCTTCGACCAAAGAAAAGGTCGATTCTCTACAAACAATGTAGAGATAGAGAGAGAGAGGGGGGATGCAGCCAAAAGCCTGCGTTCGCTGATGCCCTGAGATGGAGAAGCAAACAACCCCCACTTCCAACTGAAAAGAGTGGAATCCTACTTCTGCCTTGAGAAAAGGTTGGAGATCTTATATTTGGGAAATGGACACCATCTGAGCCGTTTAATTGGTGGGCCCCACGGATGAAAAAGGATGCTAACCGCTCAACCAAACAGTAGGGTAAAACAGACCCTGTGAACGGTTGAACCTTAATAAGTACTTCTTTCTTGCATACATGAGATCAGATGGTTTAGCTTGGAAATGAGAGCGTCTTGCTTTTCTCATAGATTAGCCAATGGTGGGGCCTACCTTGTTATTTTATTGCAAGCAGTGTGATGAAATATTGGTCTCGAGTAATTATCATCTCCAAAAAAGTCATGATTTTTTTTTCAAATTTAGATACATGTTTGGAGAAATAATTAAATAAGCACCATGGAAAATAAATTAGTTTCGTAAATAAAAAGGGGTGTTTGAAAGGAATATATTTCTACAGATTTTACTATATTGTGTTATAAATTATAGATGAATTTACTCGAAAAAACACTTAATGTGACCATTAGACCGAAGCAGACAAATTAGCCAACCATGCATCAAATAAGGCAATTCGCCCAAAAACCCTTTTTTTTTAACCATTTTTTTGAGGGTCAATATCGACCCTCATTTTATGTGTTGGGGGTCGACGTCGACTTTGGACAAGTAGAAAGAAACACTTTTCCTCATCTTCTTCCTTCATTCTCCTTTCCCAAAACCCAATCCAATGATGGAAAAAATATCCAAGCAATGCAATCGATGAGAATCCTCTCCATCAAATCACGAGAGAGGAGAAGGGGCCTTCTCTCGCAATGGATCTCAGCGGCGGTCCTTTTGAGATAGACGGCCCTTGGGGTTAGTCTCTACGGAATCAGTAGAGGGAGACCAAGAAGATCTTCTTGAGGATGATGTCCTCTAATTTTGTTGGGGACTTTTTGGGTTTTTGGGTTGTCATGATTGAGGTTGGAGCAGAAAGCAAAAAGTCTTGCATTTGTATCTACGTTTCTCTATTTATTTGAGAAGAAAAAAAAGGTTTTGTAGGGTATGGGGATTTGGTTTTGAGGTGAGAAATATGGGGGTATTACCAATCAAAACGGAAAAAAAAAAAAAAAAGATTGAGATTTCTTCTTATCCGATAAGGACATAGAATTGTAATAGAATTGAAGAGATGCAATTCTGGTACACAAGGAAGTAGGTTTCATTAGGAAATTGCAGCTACAGTAGAAATTGAAATGTACAGTTTGGTTTTCAAGTTGATTAAGAGACCGGATTGTCCCAGGTCTCGTGGAATAGTGAGTTGGCAAGGCTTAAGGGTATCCACTTATGAAATTTCAAAAAGACCTAAATCCTGATCCTCTAGCCATTTGACTTGGAAAATTATAGAGTTAAAAGGAACCACCAGACATCAGGTGGCAACGTCGATTTTAGTCATGTTATAGGAACCACCCCACATAATTGTTTCATGTACTCATGTTTCTTCTAGTATCGAGGGCAAGAGATTTACATTGCTTGGAGAATTTCTCTATCATTGGATTGAGTTTGGGGAGGAGAGGACGAAGGAAGAAGATGATGAAAAGTGTTTTTTCTACCTACCTAGGGTCGACGTCGACCCTCAACACATAAAATAAGGGTCGATATCGACCCATGAAAAAAATGGTCAGAAAAAAAAAGAAAAAGGTTTTGGCTAAATTGCCATATTTGGAGCATAGTTGAATAATTTGTCTGTTTCGGTTGAAGGGCCACATTAAGTGTTTTTTTTATAGTAAGATCTTGTAAATTATAATATAACCTACCTATTTAAAGAAGACGGATTTTTATGAAAACAATGACATTTAAACTTTGATTAGATAGTTAAGTTATGAAAAAAAAATGGAAACAATGGCATATGGTGCAAAACTTTCTCTTTTCTTTTTTTTTTTTTATATAAAAATACCCTAAGTGATAATATTGGTGCAAAACTTTCTCTTTTCTCTTTTTTTTATAAAAATACCCGAGTGATAATATTACCACCCTGTTGGTGATAGGGAGACTTGTTGCAAAATCTTTTTAATCTCATATGCTCCTTCTTTCTTGGGCTTAAAAATATAAATATCTGAGATTAAATTTGTCATTTAGGTCCACTTTTTGTCAAAATTTGGGGTCATTTGGTAATAGTGCCACCTAAGGTTAGTACTATTGAGTCAAAGACCTCTTGGATATACACATCATAAAAAAGATTAAAGTCATAAGATGATTGTACACATTGAAAAGACAGTTCGATTTAGTTAACTTGTTAGGCCAAAATTAGTAAGAAAGCTCCATTTAGTTATTCTTATTAATAAAGATATTGGAGATTGTAGAAATCTACAATCAAATCAGTTATTTAGGTCCACCTCTAGTGAAAACTTGAAAATCTAATGTACCTGTATGAGGGGCGATATCGCAATCCCTTTCTCGCTTTTGGAAAACCTCCCTTCCCTTCTCATCTTTTCTCTCTCACCATTTCTCCTCCTCTATTTCTTCTTTATCTTTTCGGTTTTTTTTTTTTTTTTTTTATTTCTTCTCACCTATCAAAAGTTTCATATGCTGTGACCAACATAACAGGAATCCTAGCTGGTTGGCTCAACCCCACCCTATGCTTTGATACTTTGACCAGAGTTTAGGTCAACCTAGATAAAATTAATAGATAAAGTAAACATTAAACACATTAAAATATGGTTAAATTGTGTTTATTAGATTCAACAGTGAGTAGAATTCCCCTTGTACTTTTTTAACTTTTAAAGATTGCACTTGTCTAGGTTAAATCACTAAAATAAAGCCACATGATGAGGAAGTCGTGCACATCTTCTTCCTTCAAATGTAGAAAGGTATATTAGGGCTTTTCTTGAATCTATTCTGACAAAGCACTTTGACCATTCAGTAGTACTAGCTCATGGTGCTTGTAGGTCCCGTAGAGACAATAAACCTGTCTTGTTTTTATATTTGCTTCTTTGTCTTCTTTTGGATAAAGTTGATTCACATCAAACTTGAAAGTCTGCGAGTTTGGTGAACTAGATCTGGAACAATTCTTATATTTCCTTCAGATTCAGACAACACGAGGATAGGTCTTATTTATACTTATATATGGAAAACCCTCCTGTGACTTGTGAGAGTCATCTCTACAGCTTGGTGATATAGACAACTTTTATACCACCATGTGGGGTTCATCATGATCAATCCAACCCTGCACACCCTGAACTAATACCGCATGTTAACATTCATCCTAATTTCATGCTAATTTAAAATAGACCTACCAATGGATCAAATTTTATAAAGAGTGAAATTTAAGAAGTTGTTGAACTTTAAGACCCTAAAACAATGGTTGTGATGATCTAACTGGGATGGTTTTTGCCTAAATTCATATGCAATAAATATATCCATAGTGAGACCTTTCCATCACATTATCCACTTATCATTGGTGTTCCTCCAAGTAGGTCTCACGAGGTGCTTAGAATTTTTTCTCTATCTTTGAGAGAGGGTGGCCCAGTTTATACATGTTTTGTTGTTGTCTGGAACTCTTTATTACCAGTGAAACTTTATTATGCTTTGAATTGAAAAATATTCATTCTACTTTGATCTTTAAAAGCCATTTCAATGCAATATATTTCCCTTCGGAGGCAATTCAAATTTCAGTTAGTTTAATATTGTCCATAGGTATGGTTAGCAGTAATATGGCTAAGGGAGCTTCTTGCAATAATCTGTTGTGTAGGGAGTTTTGTGATTATTAGGAAAACTAAGGACCTTTTATGTAAATACCATAGGATAGACCACTATCACAACTATCAGCAATATTTAGAAAATACTGGTAATATTGCAATATATACTTGAAACAATATTCTTTGATAATACCACTGTGTTTTCAAAATATTCCTTAAAAATGAAAATATAATGAGAAAATCGTCAGAAAATAAGGATAAAAGGGAAAAATAGAAGCCTATAAAAATGGTTTTTAGCAGTTTTTTCAATTAATTTTGAGCTGCTTTAGTATTTTTGAAATTTAAAAATTAGTTTTTTTTCGCAAAATTCTCTGCATCCCTAGACAACCCCCAAATTTGAAAACATCCCAAGATCTTTCTGAGATGATACTTTCCGACAATTATATCTGTAATAATGGCATAGGACCATATCTAGGAGTTACGAGGAGAAAGACAGAAAAACATTCTCATTCTCAATGTTACAAATCTGAAGACCATTTCGGGGTGTGGGGGGGTGGGTTGGGGTGGTTGGTGTTTTGTGTAGATTAAGGGGGTCGGGGTTCGAAGTTCATACCATTAATCTTGAACTTGATGGGGTGTTTCGAAAAGAGTTTAGCAATGCTTCGTTATCTCCTTGGACAAAAAGATATGAAGTTAGGAAGGTGGAGTTGAAACATAGAAAATTCAATATGGTTCACCTTGGTGGGTATTCTACTCATGTTGTCATCTTAAGTCGAAAACTAAAGCGATAAAGTGTGGTGCTTGCCTATCTGATGGCGTTGGATTTACAGACTATTTCTGCACTTTAGCTTTTCATGTGCCCGAAATGTGGGCTAATGTTTTTTTTTTTCTATTAGGAGTTTGGACTTTATGTAATTTGTGATCCCCTTGTATCTTGATTCTTTATTGGGTATGCCCCATTTGGAGAGTCATAGATGACTTCTCCCTCTGTAATCTATTCTTTATTGAAAATTGAAAGACTTGCTTATCTTTCAAAATATTTTATATATATATATATATATGAATTTAGTTTTTTTTTTTTTTTTTGGGTAAAGTAGTTTGAATTTGGTTGGACAAAATCATCCCTATCAGTTGATATTCACCATCATATTTTGCTCCATACTTTCATGCTTTTATTAACTTTAACTAAATATAAAACTTCCCACAGTAGTTCTCACCTGGCTGCCTAGGGTCTGAATTATGGGTACGCCACCTTTTCTTACTTGTGTAGTCTTTCTTTCCGCTTGTGCGGGCCTCTTTCCCACTTGTGTGGGCCTTCTTCCTGCTTGTAGGGGCTGACTTCCTGTGTGTGTGAGGGCGCTCTCTTGGGTCCTAGCCCCCCTTGACTTCGTACCAAAAAAAAAAAAAAAAACACTAAATATAAACTTTCTTAATCATAATCAACAGTGAGTATCAGTTGAACTAGGTTAAGTTGGGAAGTATAATGGTTTGAATTGATCAAAGGTGAAGCCAGAACAAGACGAGTTACCAAAAGCTTTCCATCATATGCCAATTGAGTACTTGATCTAATTAGGGATTAAATGGGTGGCTCGATGGCCATCCATATAGATTGGACTCATTTATAGTTTGGGTCCAGTTCCATTGCATGGATTCAATAAAGTTTAGGTCTGGGTTCAAACTTCAACCCCATGGTTTTCATACTAAGAACCCAAAGACCCAATGCAACAACCATCAATTCTATTGTTTAGGGTCTGGATCTTTAATCTAGGACTTGTCTGTTCATTGAGAGAATGCTGCACTTTGCGAACTTTATTTCATGGGAGAGAGTAATCCTACATTCCTACCCCTCCTATAGGCCTACTTGATTGCAAGCATTCCTGATGGTGGAACTAGGGGGGGAACAGGGTGGCCATTGCCCCTCCAGAAATTTCAGAATACCCTATTAATTTAGAGGAAATGGTGAAGCATTTTTATATATGCCCCCCAATAAATTTTTTATATTTATTGGCCCTTCCAAAGAAGATTTTCTGGTTTTGCCACTGCCTTGGAATTCCAAATAACTTTTAGAGGTTTATAAAATTTGTAAATAAGCTCCTATAATTTCAGTATTTGTATATACCCCCTGCCTTTTCATTTCAATACTTTTCATGCCCCCAAAGTCAATTGTCCTAACGAGAATGAGCAACCACCAAGAGATTGGTTTTGAGTTTTTATAAAATTGACTGTTTTGCCCTTAATCCATTAAACAAAAACGAGTATGTCATTATTTACAAAAATACTATTATTTTATCCCAAGTTTCAGTGGCTTTTCTCTTAGTAACTCTCTCATACACATGAAGAATAATTATGTATTTTGAAACATACATTAATCAAACTGTGGGTTGTGCATGGATTGGATCAATTATAACCAATTATAAGTATAAGTTATGGTTGATTTGGATTTAATAAGAATGGACTTGTATTGATAAGTAGAGTTATATAGGGTTACTCTTTCCTACTAAATGCACTATACTAACGGTCGGTGCTACAAGCATTAAAGAAAAACAAATCCAAGCTTTTGAAATTATGCATATAGGAATAAAGAGGTGGGCAAAAGTGTTATTTTACTCTAAGAACTTATGGTGGTTGTAAGGCTACTGATTTCGGGACATGAAAGGTAATAGAATGATAAGGCCGGGGGTAATATGCAAATAATGAAACTCCAAGGGCCTATATACAAATGATAAAAACCATAGGGGATATATACAAAGCACTCTAACTTTTATGATAGAGGAGAATTCGTCAAACTAAAATCTTAAATGACAGTTTTGCTATGTAGAATTCTCAGATATCTACTTTTTGGCGTTGTTTAGCTGCAAGCATTCTTGACAAGATTTCTCTCTTGTCTGGAATTTCTCATAGTATTAAAATTCTTATCTCCCTAAAATTTCAAATGACTTACTTAATAGAGGAGAATTCTGCAAACTGTTGCGGAAGACTTACTTGATAGAGGAGAATTCTACAAACTGAAATTCCAAATGACGATTTTACATATAGAATTATGAGATATCCGCTTTTTGTAATGCTACTCAACTACTGTCATTCTAAAATCCTCTTGGGAGAAACATCTAGAATTCTTAGCGAAATACTGGACTGCTTGTAGCCAAATCGGCTTGGAATGCTACTCAGCCACTGTCATTCCAGAATTCTAGTTTGAGAGGACATCATTCGGAATTCTCCAAATGCTCCAAGACATGAAATCTTGGAATAATTGCAAACTCGACAGACCCTTTCTATAATGAAATCAAGGAAAACAAGGTCCTTATTTTCCCTTTTCTACAAGGAAAATGTCTTGCACACTCTTATCATGAAATAAATCATCTTATTGCATAGACACGCCATAAACTTCGGGTATGGTCACGGTCCTGTGACCTAAACCCCCAAACCCAAGTGGGGTGCATGTACAGATACAGGTCTCCTTTCAATGATACAGGTTCGGGCTTGAGTAATCTATTCACCAAATCCAATCCCTCCATCCTTGGATCCAAGAAATCCCTCCCTCCCTAAGCCAGTTTGGTAACTCTACTAATAAAGTCAAGTGAAGTAAAGTTGATTTTGAATAAAGAATAAAATATAAGTGAGTTATGATAGTATTTTATTTTTAGTTGTTTGTTATGAAATCTTTTTGACTTTTTATATGGAAAAGTGGTGTTTTTTTGGATTTTAGTGATAAAGGTAGTTGCTTTTTTACTTTTTTTTTTTTTTTTTTTTTTTTTTTTTAAAGATGGGGGGAGTTTTGAATAAAGTGCATTTGATGTGACATCTTATCAGAAAAATTGAAGACTTACCTTAACTTTTGATGTATTAGTAAAGTATCAAATAACTAGCCCAAGTAACAACTGGAGGGAGCAGACGGCACTTGGTATGTCATGTCTGGCTACCAACTTTTCTTCTCCCTTTCTAGAAATACCAATAAATTAGAATACTCTTTCCTTGTTGGAGAGAACATGAATGGTGCAAACCCAATGGACATGACCAAAGATTATGATATTCTTGAATCATTTGCATCATTTGACATGACTACTTTCTTTGATTTTTGGAATGGAATGTAAGAAAGATGTTTCTGTTCATTAAAAAAACACAAAAGAAATTTTGACTACACGTGGTCAATGTCTTGATGGGTTTGGATGCGAAGACTTGACACGCGGCCGGAGATCTATGTGCGTTCCGGCGATTGGGAAGCTCCGCGGATCTCTTTGCTTCTTGTCTCTCCTATTGATGGAATAATTCCAACCGTAGGGCTCCCTTATCTTATATAGACAAGTCCCAGTCACACTTATTAGAGACTTTTTCGCTAAGAAACCCACATTCATTAATCCTATTGGGAGTCTTATTAGTGGGATCAGATGAAGTTTACATTAAGTGAGATTGTATTGGCATCAGCTTTGCTTGATCTGACGTGGGGCTCGTGGCATGTGAGCCACATGATTTTCTACATGCTTGAGGGTTAGTTTGGCACTTTACTAGCATAGTAAAAGTCAAGTAAAGCCTCATTTTTCAGATAAGATGTCACATCAAAAACACTTTAATTCAAAACTCCCTCTATCTTTTTCAAAAAATGTAAAAAAACAAATACCTTTATCCACTAAAACGCAAAAAAAAACTCCACTTTTCCATATAAAAAGTAAAAAAGATTCAATAACAAACAATTAAAAACAAAATACCATCATAACCCACTTATATTTTATTCTTTCTCCAAAATCAACTTTACTTCACTTAACTCTATTAGTAGAGTTGCCAAACTGGAGAATAGATTTATGCTATTATGGCTAGGGGTTTATTCCTTTTTACCTAATTGGGGGCTTGGGTTGTGTCCATACTTGCTACTAAGTTAACTCACCATCTTAAACCCACCTAGTTGTTTGTACCTTGATTTGCCCTTTTATCCCAACCCAACCCAATTAGGTAATTTAGGGTTTAGGTTAACCCTTTTTAAACTTTTGGGTTGGGCTTGAAGAAACATTTTCAACCCAAGTGATAATTAGGTTCGGCATATCCATGTAGCCTACAATGATAAACCCAGACGAACCAACTGACATGCTATTATCAGAGCCCGAGTTCAGTACCTGAATATGTTGTGAAAATGAATATGGAATGAAAACACTGTTGCTTTCTTTGAGTTTTTTTTCTTTAAATCAACATTGCCTCATGGGTTTGCAGTTACTAAGCGTCATTTTTGTTATGTTATTTACTTACTTTTCCTATCAGAATAGGGATTAAAATTGAATGATTTAGAAAGACAAGCCCATATCCGACCCAGGTGCTTCGCCAGAGCGCAGCCCACCTCAAACATGTCAAACTCGAACATTTAGTCGATCGGGCTGGGCCAAGCTGGGATTCGCCAAATTGCAAGCAGTGAACTACAAGGCAAAGTTTTGGACCAATATTGTTCTGGCCGGACCTCAGGCTTTCTACCTCTTAATCCGAGCCCAACCCAAATGTTAAATGTGCTTGAGTTCTAGATCCATGCCCAACCGAAGCACTAAAAATCGAGTCACCCGAGTCCCGCTCTAATGGGCTACAGCCAGGTTAGGCCTGGATTGACTCGGCCCATGAGGACCCTTGGATGGGGCAAGGCAACACATTTCATTAGTTTTCACTTTTGAGAGCATTGTTTGATTCTTCCGCCTCTTTGATGTCAGTAGTTTTGGGAGCATTGCAAAAATACCCAAGACTATTAGATCTATTAAACTGGACTTCTGTGGGCTCCTTTTTCACAATCTGAATCGCTCATCCTTTTTAGAAGACCAAACACGAAGAGGGGCTCAAGTTTCAGATTTTGATTCATTATATATCTTGAGAAACTTGAGAAAAAACAATAAAGCATTGGATGTATTCATTGAAAATGGCCCCTTTATAACATGGTTTTAGGGTAGGCCAGTTTTTTTTTTTTTTTCGGATTTCTTACTATTGCGGGCCCCTATTTCATGATCCAAGTCGTTCACCATCTCTTCAAAGCTAAAAACAACTTTGAGAGAGGTAGGGGGATGATATGCATGACATAATATTAATAATTACCAATTTATTTGAATCTGTTATTTGTTTGTTTTGTCTTAAATGTTCAAATTATTGCTTTTTTCTTATTATGTAGGAATTAGATGGACTTTGAGCTTAATTTGGAGAGGTTTAAAGCTAAAAACCCATTAGAGAGAAAAACAATGCACAAAGAGCATGTAGGCCTGGTGGAGATGGAGGGGGGCTGGGATTTCAAGTTAGTAAATTTTTATTTTGAAGACCGAAGTTGGTAGGGCCCACCTTTCTAATTGGAGTTCATCAAGGAGAGGATAATGGTTAATAATTTTTAGCGACCAACCATACAAGAAAAGCAAGGAATCTCTTGTATAGCAACAAGAGTGCTATTATTTAGCAAGTAATTAAATTTGAAGGAAAGAGAATTTTTGGAATTCTAGCCTAGCCTACGCAAGCTTTACTATCTTGATAATAACTTTTTAACTCAAAACTTAGATTAAGGCAATGTTGGATGCGTTGGAAAGAGGATCCAAAGGAGAAAAAAAATCATATTTCACAAAGATCTCCTAATTCTGATGTTTTGGGGGGCCAAAATAGGCTATCAAATTGAGAGAACAAAGGGATGACAAATTTGGGGGATTTTTTCTTCTTTTTCTTTTTCTAGTTTTTCTCTTTTTAAAAGGAAGCTCTCTATCTCTTGCTATCTGGTTCTTTAAGTTATTTCTTTAATTTTTGTTTGAAAGTGAATGTGGAGACTGAGTAATGTATTAGACAATTTTGAAGGCTTTTAATAACGGAGATTGGTTTCTTTATTTTTACTTGTTCTAAAATTTTTGGCTAATCCGTAGATTAAGGTGGAGGAGCGGAAACCAAAACTAGTGAGATTATTCCTTATTGGTTTTCTATCTTTCCCTCATTATACTTAATGATTTAATAGGTTATCCTTTATGAGCGTTATTCAACTTCTTATTTTGTAAAGGTTATATGAAATATTTTTTACTTTTTGTACTTGATCTTGACGTACTATTTTTAGGTTAAGATCCTTTAATGGTTTGTATTTTATCTTGATAAATAGTGATTAGAGTTTCAACATGTTGAACTAAAAGAGTCTTAAGTACTTGTTAGATAATTTAAATTTTAAGAAAAAAAAGATTTTCAAAGCTAAATCTTCCAATCCAAGGCAATTATTTGCTCATTGGGTTGAATCTTATTGAGATAAGGTTAAGAAGTAATTTTGGGACAAGCAAATCTGTTTTTATGGAAAATGATACCCTAATCTCTCTTTATCTGATAAATTGTTTTAGTCTTCTTTGATAGTATTTTAGTTATTATTTTCTTAATTAATTGTGCTTTCAAAATCCTAATTAGCGTGAATTGTTTGAGGGTTTTTGGATTTTGTTTCTACAAATCCATGTAGATCGACCTGTACTTATCACTGTCTAGTTCATAGAAATTTGAACAATTGTGGTAAATGTTTTGAGCACATCAGGGGGTCCAATTTGAGTTGTTTATTCATCATATATATTGAGAAAATTGCGAAAAACTCTAGAATAGTAAATCTGATTTTTTAAAATGATTCTGCAAGCCCATAAATTACGATATGAACTGTTTATCCTCTTTGGAAGACTAATAATTGCTTGGAGGACAAATGTCATTTCTTGACTCATCATAGATTTTGAAATTAAAAAAAAAAGAAAAAAAAATGTGAACCGTTGGATTGAATATTAAGATTCACATGTGAAAATAAAAAACAATGAAAATTATTTGAATGTGACTCAATTGCATATGGAAATGAAACATATGTATATCATTTGCATATGTGCATAATTTTCCTATGACTTGTGTAAAAGCCAAACAACTCAATGGGCATATCAAAAGGCAAGGCAGAATTCTCATTATCTTCTCTTGTAATGAAACTTCAATTAATGGTTGAAAAGTAAAAGCTCCGCATTAGCAAAGAATCTTTCGTTTTTATTTTTATTTTTTACAGTGCTACAAATCGAAAATTTCCTGCATTTCAATTTCTGTGGCATGCATAAACAAGTCCTAAAAGTATGTAATTGCTGGTCGTGGATATGCCAACCTCATGAATTGTGCCTGAGGGACAATTGGATAAATTGGGCCTCATAGATAGGCCTCATGATTTGCATCACAGCCATATATGTGGTATGGGAAACAAGCACATATATGGCAAGCCCAATCTCAGCATCATCACATCTCACTTGGGGATGGATATGGGCTGGCTTTATAAGCCTCTCAGTTTGATAGCTCATCAGATGGGCCAAGAGCTGTGTTTGCCTAAAGGCCTCGCTCGATGTTGTGGCCTGTTGGGAGGCAATTCATTACTCAACCCGCCAACTCGGCCCGAACCTGACTCAGTAATTCCGGTTTCAAGTTGGTATATTCAACCATACAATAAATAAGTTTGGTTTGGGTCCAGTAATTTATTTCCTTCCTGGCCCAACTCAACTAATCCACTCTGGCCCACTAATAGAATGGATCGGGTTCAGGTTGAGTCTATACAGGTAGCCCTCAGTGTTCAGCTCAACTCGACCCAACCTGATCCATTTTCACCATGAGTCACCGGCCCCATCTATTCCACAAAGAGGCCTAATGATTTTCAAATGAGCTGGGCCGGCACCTGATTTCTTGGGTGAAAAACATAGTTTAAAAATCTAAAAAAACTAAACTCAGAAGGTTAATTACCAAACTCGATGAGTATAGCTGAGTGTAGGGTATGACTCAGCCAGACCCTGAGACCCATTCCACTCACCCAATTTGTTGACTTGCCTGAGGGAATGAGTTTTCAAACTATGGTTAAAAGATGCTGTATTTCAATGAATTGCAAACTATGGGTCACAGTGTCAGCCCAATCAGTGTAGACCCAGATCCAATTAGTGGGCTCCAGGCATCTCTCTCTCTCTCTCTCTCTCTCTCTCTCTCTCTCTCTCTCTCTCTCTCTCTCTCTCTCCAATTCAACCAAATCCTTCTGGTGCATTTATTCCTAAACCAGAAAAAAGGGAGATGCCACGAGTGGTAAATGCAAGTAGCAGGTCACATGCAGTTGGAAGAACTGAAAGTCTTTCACTGCCACAATGTAATGCGCCTGCACTGCCCACTATCTTTATCACTGATCTTATGCAGCTTAAAACTTGGCTTCCCTTTCAGAGGCATGCCAATATTGGGAGTTTGCCACAATATTTACGTGCATGTCAATCCTGATTGTCCAGATCATATGCTTAGATGGCACAAAAAAGACACTGATTTTCAACATTGTAAGGTCTAGATCACTTGATCAGAGTCATTTCGGGCTTTGATCCTTCCACAACATGGGGATGTAATTCGGACCCAAATACGGATAGGGCGTATCAAACCTGAAAAGTTGGATATGGGTCCAAGATTTGGCCCCATTTTTAGTTAAGGTTTGGTTATATGGGGCTCTCGCATGGCTCATGTTGCTGTAGTGCATAATGCCCACATTAGGTACATGTTTGTAACACCCTATGATTGTGGCCCATGAAGAAGGGTGATTAAAAGAGTCCGCACGTTAACTGGGTTTGCAATGTGATGAATACATGAGTTCCACACTGGAAATGAGTTGTCCGGATCCCTAGTTTATAATACTAACTCCGTCTTAATTCAACAAGGCAAATGTTTTTTTTTTTTTGTCAGTATCCTCCCTCATCTGTGGAAAATGGATGAAGATGTTACCCTTAAGTGACTTTAAATCAGTCTCTGTGAGGATATTGAGATAAACAATGGCTTCTGAGGTAGGTCAGGTTCATATTTGATGGTGAGCCTAATTTCCATTGGAGTAAAATTTGGCGAATCCCATAAAAGAAGAGCACCTTTATCTTATCCCATTCGACGTGGGTTTCAATCCTGGGCCTGAGATGAAACCCAGTTCTGGTCTGGACTTAGAACACCGTTTAGTGATAGGGGTTCTTGGCCTAGTAGAATGTTGGCCCAGCCTGTATCCAGCCCGTCCTCATCTCTAATAAGATACACACCCAGCATTTGGATGGCCTGGATTGGCCATTTGACCTACGTATCTGCTAGAGTCACCAGTCATTGAAACAGTAGCAAACTCATTCCTTAGCTTTATACTTCTCTGTCTCCTTGTGCAAACTGCAAGAGGAAGGTGAATAGGAGACAAGAAAATAACTAGCACTGTTGTTCCAGCGCCAAGAAAGGTCTCAGGTCAGAGAAAGATAAAGACAGGACTGCAGTGTGCATGGAGGGCCATTGTTTTTACATATACTCAACCCACATAATGCACATAATCTAGTGATGTGGATCATGATCTCATGGGCCATGGGCCATCTGATAGGTGACAACCAAAAACTCAAAAATGGCTGCTGTTTGACCATTTGATCTGAAGAAATTTCCATGATAATTGTTCCAGAATTATCACTGCATGTTTGAGAAATGGGTGGTAGATAAGGAGCTAAGATCTCCCATTGGTTCGAAATTTGGAGCGCGGTCAACTAATTAAATTTAACAGCCCAGATCCATCACAAACCATAGCTTCATTTGTTAAGTGGTTCAAGTACTTCAGCTTCACAAGGGTGTTTTGGGTTTGTGGTGGATAGAGTAAAAGATCATAGTGCTAGTGTTTCAATGTTTATTCAGTTGAGCTTATTTAAGACCCAACTAAGATTGTTTTTAATCAGTCAAGTAGTAAATCCCTAATACAGTTTCTTTAGGCAATAGTAATGGGAAATATCAATGGGGTTGATTCACCCTGGGTCATCGCGACCTCCCAGAAAATTAACCTCAGATTGTTTTACTTGAAAAAGAACTATCTCTGGAGGATGGATGCTAGGTTTTTGAAGTTTTTCTGTCCACATCCTTCATTGAAAACTGCCTATAAACCTTTCCGACTGAATATCTTGTACAAAATTAGAGCCCGAGCAGAGAAGTTCAAGATCAACCATATTTTGGAACTATGGATGGTGCAATCATATGCAGTGATAGATTGGCCCTAGATAAAGAGGACAGAAACCTTCAGTGTTGGTGAAATACTGAAATGGTGGATGGATTTCATACTAAAATTCCAACAGATCGAAAATGGGGCCATTAGAATGGATTCAATGGTCCTGTAGATTGAAGTTAAACTATCCCAACATTCTGGCTCTAGCATCTCATGGTTTAGCTCAATCTAGGCTGGGAGTTTCCAAACTATATATAGAGCATGTGTACGCGTTGTTATATGAAATTGAATGTTGGGGAGCAAAGAAGCCACTCGAAGGCCTCAGTATATATACTTGGGTTTAGATCTGCACCCTGATACAAGAAAGGGTACGCATAAGAATGAGTACAAGTAATGAGTTAACCGGAGCAATACCTGACTAGCTGGTTAGCGATATTGTGTGTGAGAATGTGTGAGTGTGAGTCCCCGATGTAAGAAAAGAAAAGATGTATGCCAAATCATGGAGATTTTACACTCATTGAAACTTCACGCATTGCTGGCTTTGGATTGAATCTAAAAAATTTATCATGTATTAAGACGCCATTAGACTGTAAAGCTATTAATCAAAGGCAAAGATAATTTGGTGGGCTGTTTTTTCAGCTCCCCCTTATTCATAAACATCCTTCTCATCTGCTGTCCTCCCATTGATAGACATGTATCTAAGTTGGGTAGCTTCCAAATGTTTTCATACGGAGGTAGTTTTGATAACATTGAAAACTCCATGTATTAAAAAATTGAAATAGTGCAAGTAAAAAGAAGTAGAACAAGGAGATTGACAAGGACTTAACTTATAATTATTATAAAAAATAAAAAAAAAGGTCCCAGCCACTAAAGCTGGGGTACCAAAAAAAAAAAAAAAAAAAACTGAAGTAGTTACAAGTTTTTGGCTCAGCTGGTTTTTGTTCTTGTGCTGTACAGTAGTCCTTTTTTTTTTTTTTTTTTTTTTTTGTGGGCTGTTTTCGAGGCCTGTATTCGGCTGTATTTTATGGGGACTATTTAGCCCAACTTTGGGGTGTTCTTTTAGCCCTTTGCATCAGTTCCTCCCTCTTATTCAATACAATATTTGCCATTTTTAGCAAAGGAGAAGAAGTTTGAAGTGCATGTTAAATTCGGAATTGACAAGAAATCTAGCATGTAAAAGGATGAGAGAGGAAAAATGAAAACTCTCTCCATAGACTCAAGATTATAGGCAAGTTTTCAATGATATTTATGATGATAAATATGATAATGATGTTAGAATGTGGGTCCAAATGTGATTGGCCTTCATGACTACTTGCGTATAGTGAGAGTGTGAGACACATATACATAGGTCCAAATGTGATTGGCCTTCTTAATATTTTGCTCTGACTAGTGGCAGACAACACTTCAATTTTTAGAGGTGTATTCACACTCGGAGTAGGTTATTTGGAGTAGCGCCTCAATGCCAAGCCATAGGGTTATAACCAATAACACCAAAATGTTAACTTGATAGTGAATTATATAAGAATTTATATCAATACCCCTTTGAATGGGAAGACGTTCGAATTCAAAATCTGATAAACAGACAAATAAAGGTAATATGGCTCATAAAAATTTCTAACTCACGACCTCTGGCTTTAATACCATCTTGAACCATCTTGATAACCAGTAACACCAAAAAATTAACCTTATGCAAATGGGAGCAAAACATAAACCCAACTGGTTATTAACATGGTATTAGAGCGAGGAGTTGTGTGTTCGAATTCTTAGGATGTGTTTATGTTCATATTAGTCACTTGGCGTATTTCTGTCCATGTGCGGGGCCCCACATGTGATGGGGAGGGGGAGGCTACTAGAACCCTTTAACATATACTATTCCGTCGTTCACTAACAACTCGAGCTTTTAAAGTTCCTGGTTATTAAAGAACTTCACCATTGGCACAGTTAGTTTTTGGTGACTTATGTATCTCTTAGCAAGATCATAGTATTGATTATTAGATTAGATTTGATCATCAAAATCAATGAAGCTAAGAAATGATGATGATAGTGATGACTGTATCAGTCAATAATGAGCTTTGAAAATAACCGAATGTAAAGGTAGTGATTTTTCATAATTATCTTGTCAATGCTTGCTTGAAAAGATTGGAAACTTGGTAGGTCCTTGTCACTATCCCCATCATCATCAACATCGTTATCTCTGTCATCAATGTGACAAGGTGCACCACACATGTTGTCTCATGGAGGCACACCGCACGTCAATCTTTGGAAAACTTGACCTGCCACCAAAGAGGTGAAGGTTAAGGTTTGGTTTAACTTGGCTAGATCAATGCAAGTTCATCGGTCAGTCAGACAATGTCAACTGCGATCATTGATTTCCTGGAGGGAGAAGACACGGAAAAGAAGAGGCAAAAGAAGATATGAGTGACGATATGCCGCTGTTCAAAAGAAATGAGCGAGGGCTCTTTTGTGTAGTAGAAATAGGGGTGAACAGAAAGACCCTTAAACCGCTAAAGCGATTCAAATCGGGCTGTTTGGATCGGTTTTGTACGATTTGATTCGGTTTTCGGTTCCTTCAAACCACACCAATTATATAAATATATATATATTTATAAAATATATAAAGGAAAATGAAAAATTACTTGAAAAATACTCGAACCCTCACTCTATTACTTGAAGTCCAATGTTTCTCACCAATTGAACTGCCATTTTTTTATAAATAAAATAAAAAACCATAATCGAGTTCAACAGAATCAGTTCCTTTCGGTGTGGTTCGGTTCGGTTTGAGCACATGGGCAGTTCGGATCGGTTTGGAAAAATAGAAAACCGATGGGTTTGATTTGCTTAATGGTTTTCCTTCTAAATCGATCCGAACCGCCCAAATTCACTCGTAAGTAGAAATCATGAAATTCTTTTTCGTGCATGGGAAATCTAAGATGATTTTTCCTGTAAATACCCCCCCCCCTCTCTCTCTATACATACATACATACATACATACATACATACATACATATATATGGGAACCGGTCCTGTATGGATCGTCCTTACAACTTATCGTGCGAACCGCCTAGTGGGGCCCACCATGAGACCCCACTAGTCATGGGATATATGGGAACTGAAATATCCAAGTGGGACTAGCATATGTATAAAATTTGAAGTCAATCTAATACCTCCAACCCCTTCATCCGAGGTCCACAAGTTTAACAGCTTAATATTAAATAAGAAAAATTAACCATCAATCTAACAGTCTAGTTCATTCGAATCCATAGAAATTCATGGGATTTGGTGCCTATAAAGGGGTTATGAATGTGTGGCCAATTTGAATGGGTCATAAGGTGGGGCCCAATGGGCATTCCAAGCTATGCGTCCCATAAGGATGGTCCTTATAGGACCGGTTCCATATATATATATATATGATTTATTTCCTATTTCCAGCCAAAATATATCTTGTCATTTTAGAACATGTGTAAATTAAGTGATAAAACCCTACCATTCATGTTCATTGCGGATGAAACGACTACCTTATATATTTAAGGTAAGGCCACACCCCACCCTAACTAACCCACGTCACATGTAATGATGGTGGGCCAAAGCTGACCATGTGCGATTTCAGCTAGTCACTAGGTTGATCAAATGTAAAACATGTGATTTGACTTTTGTTTTAAAAAGACATTTTTAATGGCTCAACCAAGATTCGAATATTTGTAACAATAACTAAAGTAAGCCCTAGCACTCGGGTGTCATATGGTGTTGTTGTGGTTTGGTAAAGTAAGCCCTAGCACTCGGGTGTCATATGGTGTTGTTGTGGTTAGCAACCTCTAGGTATCGATCCCTGCAGGGGTAAGTTTCTTTTCCTTTTCCTGGCCACTAGGCCAACTCAACAAAAAAAAGCAAAAAAGAAAAAAAGGAAGTCCTAGCACTCTGTCTCTCAGTCTAAATTTAGTATTATTTTCACATACTTATCAATCTAACAGTGGAAGTACTCCTATCATGGTGAAATTCGGGCTACCTATTCATTTGAATGCTTATAATATGGATTGATAAGATCAAGAAAAAATGGGGTAGGTATGAGCCAACGGTAGTGTTTGTGGTACCCACATGCCTACAAATATGGGGCTTTACCATCTAGCCATGTAAAATGAAAAAAAAATAAAAAGTTCCATTAGATGTTGGCAACTATTTGATCGATGGTAAAATAGTTGAAAAAAAAAGTACCATCTATTCACTACTTTTTTTTTTCCTCTTCAAAAAAAAAAAAAAAAAAAAAAAAACTATTTGATCGATGATCATTACACGAGCAGTCAAACTAGAAACTATAATATTCTTTTTCTTCTTTTTTCTTTTAACTATGAAATACCAAATGTCATATTTAATTATCAGTTACTTTCACAAGACAACCATTATAGTTTCTCAATTGTTTCTTTTTTTCTTTTTTTATAATAATAGCCAAGGCAATAGGCTGAGCTGTGATTTTCAAAATCTATTCCTGTGACCCATCCATCATCCTAAGACTAAGAGTATGTTTGGTAACCATCCCTGCCAAGGATTCCTCTCCGCTTTTCTTCGCAAGAGAGGAATACCCATGTTTGGGAAATTTTCCTCATGTCCATTTTTCCACTGTGATGATTTTGAAAATATACACCGGAGGGTATTCCTTCGGTCCGACCATCCCCCATCAGAAAGGATAAATCATCAATTCAAAAGGGGCAGTAGAAAAGCAACATTCTTTGGAGAGGAAAATCCATCGTGCCCTAGCTCCATGGTTTAAAATCTCGGTTTCGGTCGCGGTCTCGGTCAGGCCGAAAAACCGATATGATATCGGTATTGGTCGCGAATATTGGTCCATCGCGGTCGTCGCGGTGTGAATTTTTTTTTTAATCCAAAAAAATTCCCAAAAATATCCAAAAAATCCAGAATATTAGAAAATGCTGGAAAACAATATTTTTTTCCATTAGTAACAACAATAAATCAAAATCTCGGTCACCTTAAGTTATGAGTCATGTCTATATCACAGTTCGCTGTCTTTTCCAGTATTTCATATAATACAACCATTATTGATGCTCATGATCAATTTATTAATGTAAAATATAAGAAAATAAAAATAACATGTCAATCATCATTTAATACTAACTCAATCAACAAATAAATTAAGAAATTCAAGACCAAGTAACAACAATTATTTTTAGAAAAATTAAGATTTAATAAAATCATTTTCAAAATACTAAATATATAGATCTAGCATAAAAGTATGTAAATCAATTATTTATAAACCATACAATGATCATGAATCACTAAAACAACATATTTATGATGAAATCCCCAAAAAATGATATATTATAATTAAATATTGAAAAATCCGAAAATAAAATAATTAAAATAAAAATATAAAAATCATGTGTATGAGTAGATCTAGCATGAAAGTATGTAGATCTAACTTCTAAGTGGAGAACACAACCAAAGTGACAAACCAAATGATCATTTCTATGCTTCATCTAAAAATAAAAAACAAAAAACACATAATAAAATTGTATAAATTAATTTTCTCTTACCTTGAGGCTTGAATAATATTTTATTTAAGAAATAAATGTGGGATTTGAAAAGATGCAAGATGGAGAGTAGTTGCAGCCCCTAAGGAGTAAGAAGATGAGAGGAGAGGAGAAGAAGAGGAAGATTGGGGATTTTTTAACAAAAAGTATGGTTTTTTGCATTATATATCATCTCGGCCGATATTTTCCGAGATATCGATTCTGCCGATATTTTGGCGATATTTTGCCTGCGATACCGAAACCGGTATCGCAGGCAAAATATCGATTCGGAACCGGCCGATACCGGTACATATCGGCCGATATAAACCGGTATCGGCCGATATTTTGTACCATGCCTAGCTCCACTACAACTCTCATCGCTTCCATCTCGCCCAGCAACTCGCCCTGACATCGACTCCCCAGCAACGTTGTCTGCCCTCTCTCCTGCAGCTACTTCTTCCCCTACGCAGCGCCCCCACTCCCCCCACTCCCCAACCCCTCTCTTGCCCAAATTAGTACCTAGAAGACCTACCCATCTCTCTCTTCCATTTTTTTTGTGTGTCACCCAATCAACACCCATTTCTATGTATATAACTGAGAAAATGTGAAGTTATTTTGTTAAAGAGGAATTTTATTTAAACATTTTTCTTGATTACTTCTTTCCTGATCTTTGTCCATGCATTTCAGGTTTGGGCGATATAATGTTTTTTAATGGGAATTTTGGTCTATGAGATGAACTCCTCATTTTGAGATTAAATAATCCTTGAAACTTGCTAATCGAAAAGAAAAACGTTTTTGAATGCCTTCTTTTTGGCATATCTCTATCTCCCAATTTGGTTGATGGTTGTTACATTCTTGTTATATTTTCCTAGTCTTGGGTGTTTTCCATTTGAATTTGGTTGTTGAATAGGTACTTTGCTCTTTTTTTTTCCTATTTTAATGACCAGGTTGTGGTGTTTAGATGTATTGAACTGGTTTTTAAAGTTGCTTCATATGGCAATGTTAGTTTCTTGGATGATATAACAACATTCAACATCTACATGCAAAGATTTGCACTTGAAACTATAAATATAAACACTCAACATTACATCCTATGATGCTCGTTTTTGTTTGTTATTGTTTTTTTTTTCCACAGATTCGTCTCCCATAACCAAACATGACTTTGAAGGAATCTTCGTTGATTCCTCTGTGCTCTCCAAACATGGAATGCACTTAATCCTCTTCCTCATAAATCATCACTGAAGAGTGTCTAATTCCATAGCACCAAGGATTCTTCTAGATGGAGGATTCATTTCCCTTTACCAAACATGCCCATGTTTGGGGGATTTACTTGTAGAGATGAGTGGTGTAAAGGTTATTTTAAAGAAATAATAAAATATAAGTGGGTTATGACGATATTTTATTTTTAATTGTTTGTGATGGAATCTTTTTAACTTTTTTTTATTGAAAAATGAAGTTTTTTTGTCTTTTAGTGGTTGCTTTCTGACTTTTTTGTAAAGAATATAGTGGGAAATGGGGAAAAAGTATTTTTGATGTGACTTGTTTTTTATAAATGAAGACTTTACTCCGCTCAACTCTACTAATAGAGTTGCCAAACTCATCATTGGTGTGGAATCAGATACTTAATGCTTAATAATTGCTTTGAACC
The DNA here is from genome assembly GCA_029852735.1 of Persea americana. Lineage (NCBI taxonomy): Eukaryota > Viridiplantae > Streptophyta > Magnoliopsida > Laurales > Lauraceae > Persea > Persea americana. The sequence continues at coordinate 53,358,152 of CM056813.1, read as the reverse complement.
AGAGGAGTTATAGATACAGATGGGGATGTACTTACTCGAAGGATTAGTTACTTTGTTCAATAATCTATATAGAGGCCCAAAGCAAGAACAGGTTCATCATCATTAACATCATCATGATCATCTTAATGAGAACCCAAAATCTAGAGAACACAACAATAAGAACAAAATGATAGATAAAGAGCTGCTCGAAGAAGAAAGAAAGCACAAAGGGCTGTCTTCTATGCAGCCTTTTGCTTCTAGAATTGCAGTCTTTTTCTGCTTCTAAACCCGTGACAATGACAGTGAGAGAGCAAAGGGACAACGTGATTAAAGAAGAGGGTAAATTCATGCAAACGCATGCCATGCAAAAGGACAGGAAAGATAACTGTACGTTCTCTGCCATAACATAATGCACTTACAGTATCTTTATTACCCTCTTCCTTCTTCTTAAGATACTTTAGCTTCTTCTTCTTTATGCATGCAGGAGAGAGAGAGAATGAGAAAGAGAGAGAGATAGATTCTTGGATCATATGGCACCCAAAGACAAGACTAAATTCCATTACTATGAAATCGTAATTAATGAGAAGCAGATCTTTATGTGCCCCGGGAGAATCTCTTTGGAAACTTCAAACTTGGGAGGTTAATTCCCTTCCTGTAAATATAATCAACAATGACTCACACATGAGGGGTTCACCCTCACACCACTGACCATACGCCTATGACCCAAAGCCTGCTTACAATCATTAAATCACCATGTGGGAGGTCCATATATAAGAGTTTAGCTTTTGTGAAATTAGCCAGTGGATATTACATGTGCCAGAGTCCATGTGGGGTGCACCTTCCATCCATCTCCCCTGACACCCACAACTCCCCTTACCTAAAACCAGACCCAATTTGACATTCATCCGAATAGCCGTATCCCACGGCTAGATTTCACTATGAACTTTTTTTACCACTCCCTCACTATTGTGATCTACACTGTTTAAAATTCGATTAGGCAGATTTTGGGCTGCCAATTATTCGTGTAAGCTTTATATCTCCAATCTTCCCTTAATTGACTACCGAAGTGGTCCGCTTATATACAATCAGCCCATGGGCCATCCATTTCAGTACCAGAATTTGTCCATTCAGGCATGGTAAGATGCTTGTCGGTTGTTATTTATTTATGATGGCAACTCATGAATAGTGCAAGTGTGCGGGTAATCCCAGCCATCAAAACATTGTCCAAAGTAGCATTAGTTGGATTATCTCACCTTCCCATTGGTCATGATCTCAATGGATGTTCATAGAAAAATGTAAAGGCTAGCAAGGTTGTTAAATCATGTAAGTTAAAAACTAGGCTCCATCCAACAAGGCTTGCCATTTGAACCGTCAGCCACTACCTTTCACAATATAAAGAACCTTACATCCACTGATCTAAAGCAATTACAGGCCCACCTTTTTAATTCAAACTGCTCAAAAGCAAGTTCTCCCTGTGTATTGGCATTGAGCTACTTGTTCACTCCAATTAGCATTGGGCTCGCTTTTGATTGATCATGTTATATAACAAATGATCAAAACTTAAGAACCCAAAGTCCATTGGTGTGTTTTGTTTTTGGCCATGAATTTGAAGGCAGTTGATCGAAGGTTAGGATTTTCAAAGTGGTAAACTTATGAGACATATGACCCTTCCGATATTTAGAAAAGAAAAGAAGGTAGAGATTAATTGCTCTCTTGTTAGAGACTGCCTTTGGGACCATCTTTTTTGGCGTTTGTTTCATGGTACCCCAGAAAAAAGAAGCCTGTCCATCTTTCTTGGGATAACAAACCACTTTCCCCTTTTCCTTTTCTGGTTGTTTCACGACAAAGAGAAACGGAACACCCCTTTATGCATATGGAAACCCTAAAATGGGATTTCTTCTCTTGTCATCTTTTATTTCAAGCAATCTAAAGGAGATGAAATTCACATTCCTTTTGGCTCAAGGGACCTAAAAAAGTCTGTGTTTTAGTAGTTTTTCTTGCATCAAACCATAGCAATTCCAGATGATTGTAAGAAATACCCACAATTCCTTTTCCAATCCAAATATATGAAAAAAAGATCACAATTCATGAGTGATCTTTTTTCTTTTTTTGCTTGCTTTGCTTCAAAGAAGGGAAAAACAAGAAAGATTCCGTGCACTGGGGTTTTTTTTGTTTTTTTTTTTTCTTAAAATGTAGTGTACTACACAGTAGTACATCTACAGATCTAACTCTTTATGTTTAAACAAAAGAAAGATTTGAGTGGTAGAATTTCTGAAATGTTTCTTGTGAGTTCTAGCATACCCCAGAAAATATACTCTAATCTGAAGACATATATTGGTAGCCGAGTCAGAGTCATACTACAACATAGCCCCATAAAGAAAGCTGTAAGATTTAACATACTTTGACCTCTTTCATATCATGTGCAAGTCTTGAGTGAATTTGCCTTCCTGCAATAGGACCCCAAGAAGGAGGAAACCAAGAAACAGAAGGAGGCTGTTAGGGTTTGAAATTTGAATACTAGTACAAGAAGTTACCTCTCATTTTGTTGTATCCCTTTCTTGTTGCAGGTAATTGTAACGCAGCAAAGCTCCACAATACTGGCACAACATGGTTGAAGAGTCTCAAGATTTTTTACATGGAAAAGAATTGTTTCATTGGTTTCTATACAAGCAAGATGGGAGATTAGGGTTTTGGCTTTCTTTCAAGTCTTCCTTAAAGACAGCCCACAAATTAATATTGCGGGAAAGTTGTGCTGATAACCTCATCATTAAAGTGGAGAGGTATGAAGTAGATAGATGTCGGGGTTCTTTATGTTATTGCATCCCTCTTCTTTCTATATAGAGAAAATCAAACATGTGATCTAGAGAGAGGAGTTAGGGAGACAAGAAATTCATTGTTGTAACAACTCAGATTATAGTAGAAAAGGTACTTAGTTGTTGGAAGAAAGTAGAAAGCATTCTCCTCTGATTCATGGCCTCATGGAATGAATTCAGAGCCATTGGAAGGTAGCTACAAAACGCATTGCTCTAAGGTAATATGAAATCCATTTGGATATTCCAATGCCTCCACAAGATCGAGTTTGATCCTTGATCAATGAACAGTTCAAATGTAAGTGGTCCTATATGATAAATGGGAGTTCAATAGAATTTGATTCTCCCATGCCTAGATATTTTTTAATGGCTCCCCTTGCCTATATGGAGACCTCCCCAGTGCTTTAAGTAGCTGTTTTATGCATCGATTTTGGAAATCTCCAGGGGGCCTTGGCCGCTGAGCCAAGAGCCACATGAGACACCTATCTCACAAGGTTTTGTTGTTTTTGCACCACACATCATGTGAAAGTTGGAAGTATATGGCATATGATTGTCGAAGTTACCAAGTATTCTGCGGTAAAAATTTGGTTTCAATAGTGTAAATCTGTGATGCAACATCAAACATTAAAAGTTTACTTAGTAACCGATTCTGTCAATTGCATAATCTTGAATTTGGGATTGATGGTTTTAACATTCCAACAGCAACTTACTACATGTGCTAATACATCTGGTTCTCACTTTATAAGGTTGTGCAATGGTCCCAGCGGTAAAAGTAAAGCAAAACTATGTTCTTTTTGCGACAGCAGTTTGGCTTTTTACTACTCATGTTTGTCATGGTATTTAACTTTTGGATTGATCATAGTTTATTTGGATGAAAATTTATCAATAGATGCTTCGATCAAGTTATCGCAGGTAAACTGACTGAACCATCATTGGTAAAATAGAGAGAATTAATAGAATAGGATAGGGGGAGTCCAACCAACCGTATTCAATGCCACGATTGCTCCGAATCTGTGATGATAATATGACATAAACGATGACTAGATGATTAAGTTGAGACGCATAAATGTACGCCACATGTTTGCAGATGCGCCATAGAACCTTTTCTTTTCTTTCAACAGGAGCATAAGGCACTGAGTTCTAGAATTCTGGCATCTTGTTTTGCTGAAACTACATAGATTCTTCACTGAGTTTATTCTCTATTATGAAGTCTGATTTCAACCTTAAAACTGGTGGACATCTGATTAATTTCAGATGCAAATTTGGAGGGTCTCATTTGGCAGTGTCGAAAGAGCTCTAGCCTTCTCTATACTGAACCATCAAGAATCAAAATTGAACTCTCTGGGAGGCGCTTGCATCAGAATTTCTGTTCACATGTAAGTTTTTCCATTACTTCCTAGATCTCACGGTAAAATGAAATGTGCACACCTAAATCCTTTTTCTTTTAATGGGAATATGTTATGTGTTACTGTATTTGATCATGGGAAAACATTTCATTTCTATAAATTTTATTTCGTTCATGAAGATTGAGTATTTTCTGTTGCATGACTACAATAAGCAAGAAAGATTCTTTATATTTGCTATACTTAGTCATCTAAAAGGCAACCTATGCAAAACAAAACTAATTACTTGCTATTACTCACAGAGAGCTAGAATGAAAAAATTCCTATAAACATCTTCTTTCTCATGATAAGATGCCATGATTTTTTGTATTTAATTTTGAGAACGAATATCATTTTTTAAAATTTTCTTTCATTCATGAAGAATAGATTATTCTATGTTCCATGAGTTCAGTTAGAATGAAAGGGCTTCCTATTTGCTTTACTTAGGCCAGTCAATTGCCAACGTAGGCGAAACTGCACATTGCATTCAAAGATTATTAGATACTGATTTAAATCTTATGATCCATACAACATTCCAACCATAAAAATCAAGAGAAAATTAAGGTGATACCAGTGAAAAAGAATTTCCCTTTTGTCTTCATTGTTGTTCTTGGTGCAGTTCATACTTCAAAAACCTTCCTTACATGTTAAACAAAATTTTATTTTTATTTTCACTCTGTGTACTAGATGTGTGCATATAATTCTTATTTCATACATAAGAAAGCAGTCACCCAAATCTAACATATATAAGCTATATGATTATCAGAAAGGTTACTGAGAAACATGATCACAAGTTTCATTTAAGTCAAAATATTATTACAAATGCCCTAAATAAGAAAAGATTCGAGTAAGTTTCTCAATGTGTTGTGAAGCAAATAATTATTTATAAGAGCACCACATGAAGTAAATATATGTTTTGAATTTAATTGTAGGAAATCAAATATTGGGAGATCTATTCTACCACTGGAAGCAAATCTTATTTGGGTCATTTCAAAATTGCTAGGTATTGATGTGAGAGATGATTAGGAGTTCAATAGAGAAAGGCCTTCCAGCCAAGAAAGAAGGTGATTTCAATGCTGGGAGGAATCCTCAAGAGCCATCTAGTTCAAGGCCATGGTCAGTGCTGAAGGATGCACGCATAGTACGGGTTTCCCGCACCTTTGGAGGAAAAGATAGACATAGTAAAGTGCGAACCATTAGGGGATTAAGAGACAGGCGTGTAAGGCTTTCAGTACCAACTGCAATTCAGTTATATGACCTTCAAGACAGGCTTGGTCTCAATCAGCCTAGCAAAGTTGTAGATTGGTTGCTCAACGCTGCTCAACATGCAATCGATGAACTTCCTCCACTCCAAATGCCTCAAGAAAATTACGTTCAATACTCTCAACCAACGGTAGTTTCTCGTGAAGTGACTAAACCTGAAGCTCCTATAACTTCTCTTTTATGTGCAAATTCTGAACATTTAAAGAGCAGTGGAGCTCACTCTTTCACCCTATTATCTGGCAGGGGAGATGTTAAGAGCAGGAATGAAATGCTTGGGAGTGACCAAACAGTATTACCCAAGTCCATGTTTTGGAATTCAAGTGATCCTTTAGGGGATAAATGTAAAGGTGTTGCAATTGAGAAAAGTGGGTGGATGAAGAGAAAAGAACATGACAATCAAGAATCAATGGATGTTCCTAGTGCACAGAAGTGGACACGTAACTCTCTTCTTCGGCCAAGTCATTCTTTCCTCACAGGGTCGCTGACCAATGTCACGCCGTACGCCTCATGTTATCACTTCGGGCAACCTTCAAATGCATCTGTCTCGCATTTAGGACATGGGTGTTCATCTCAAACCGAAGAGCTCCACAGTCTGCCATCCTCACTTGCTGTACCAACTGGTCCTCAGCTATTACTGTATCCTTCTGGAGCAACACCATCACTTATACCCTCATACATAACCCCCTCTATTGATTTTGATCCAAAGCAAATCACAAATTTTCAAATGTTGGGCCCAACTTCACAAAATCTCCAGCCAAATTCTTTCACTGCATCATTGTACTCAACTAATCCTGCAACAAGAACCTTCCAGTTGAGCCTAAATCCTAATCACCATCATTCTCATAATAGCCATGAAACCCAATCAAATGCCTTGGAGAAATCTACCTATGGCTCTTCTAGTGCGACCCCTACAAGTTTGTTTCTAAATCATTCCAAAGCTGCCCTTGGATTCAATTCCTCTTCCTTCATGTGAAAATGTGAGTGAAACAAAAACATATATTACTAAGAAATTCTATGGATGATGAAGATTTTCTTAGTATTGCAGGTTATATCCATCCATTTGTTGTATCCTTTTGTACTTGAAAGAGGTGAAGTCACCGCATGGAAACATGAGCAACAGAAGATTTGAGGGGCATTCTGCATATTTCATGATGATTGTGGACAGTCTTCATCAGTAATAGTTACAAGCTAATCCTGGATCTCATGGTGGCGCTTTGTTTTATTATCAATTTATGATAATTCTTCAATAGAACCATTCCGCTTTATGAAGATCAGGATGTGAAAGACAATGTTACATGAATTCATAAAAAAGTTTGTAATAAATGACAATATTGTTTGTTCATCATAGTTTAAACTGGAGGGGTATTGCCATATTAGCTTATAATCAAATATATGTTGCAAGAAACAAATGTGAAAGAGGGTGATACTTCATAGTTTTCAATTCATAAGTTGATTACTGACAATCATTTCCCTATAAACAATATTTTGCAATGAGCACTTCCTAGTCCATAGTTCTTCTCCTCCTCTCACAGACACAAGCACATATATGCATGTGCATTGCCCAACTTTGGTTTTTACATATACGAGAGACAATAGGCATATGAAATCTATTATGATCATAGGCGTTCATATCTCTCATACTCTTATGGAGAATCCAACGAAGAGCAATAATAGAGCTCTTGCATTTCCTTCACCAATCCAAGTACAGCCACTTCACAAGTACTGTATAATTTGTAGTCAGTTCTCCTCTTACAAGGGTGAGGATGATCACACCCCCACATGGTTGGAAGTTGTTGGAATTAAGAAAGAGGAGTGAGAGACGTGCTTGTTTGTATAGCTTAGTTGAGTATGACAGTGGGGAGATTGTGGTGAGGAATTAAGAAAGAGGAGTGAGAGATGTGCTTGTTTGTATAGCTTAGTTGAGTAAGACAGTGGGGAGATTGTGGTGATGTCGTTATCGCACAGGATCCAATAATATAAAGGTAGAAAAGCAAGTTGGGTATGGGATTAAATGTCCTATGGAGGCAGCACAAAATTAAAGCAATGTATGTGGTCCTAACTAGGAAGAAATAGAGATTGAAAAGGGTTTTGTAGGGCTGTGGTCCTCTTTTCTCTACTAGGAGAGGGACCAGGCGTTGTCACATGCTTCATAAGGAACTTTATTTTACCTGTTTAATCTATTAGGTTTATGAATCTGATTTATATAATTATTTGGTTAGTTGGGTTTGAACCCTAGCTAACATCAAGTTGGATGCTTTCTTCTTCACCACCGTGGCATTGGAGCACAACCCTAGTGTATTGGAAGTTGATTGATGGTTTTTAATGGTATTAGAAAAAAATTAAGTGTAAAATTTACTGGTCAGTGAGATGTCTGTGGACTAGACTAACAACTTTTTTTTAGAATATATTTAACAAAGATACTGACAAAATCATTACGGCTTGTATACTGAGTAATTTAGGATGATATATGATATTGCAAATCTAAGTAACTAATTTATTTGTTTACAAATACCCATCATAAATAGTTGGGTCATTTCATTTTGGCCTAAATAAAAGATTAAAATAGTAAAACTACGGAATTATATCATCACCACCACCATCTTATATCATTTAGGGAGTAAATATAAATGATCTTATCTTAGCTGATATTTCCACTAAGTTGGTCTTGTTTGGTTCCAAGACCTGACTCTCAAGCACTTATGCAGTGGTATTTAATTTCTAACATGTAATGGTAATATGGGGAAGTTGTAGACCGCTTCGGAGCTTCCATTGATAGTTTCTCTATTCATTTAATGAAACATATAGGATCTGCCACAAAAAATTACATGTTTTGTTATTTTCTATATAGAAGTCCAAGTTTTATCAGCGAATTCCATGATAGGGCTAGATGAGAATCTAGCAGAAAATCATCATGTCTTTGGGATGCTTACATAGCATAGAATTCCTTAGAATCCATAGTAAAGGAGATTCTGTAATAGGAGTATTATAGAGGTGAGAAGTGAAGGGTGTGTGATCATTTCCATCAAAAGGGGATGGCCCCTTGTCCATCTTCACCTGTTATTCTTCACTTTTATTCCCTTCTAATGAAATGCTTAGGAAATCCTAGGAACTCGATAGCAATTACATGAACAGGCCCTTGGGGATGATCAAATGCCTAATCATATTGATTTTTCCAAAACATTTTGGAAAATATTTCTTCATCCATCCATTCCAGTCAGTTATTAGTTATGTCTTTTCTTTTACGCAGAAGACTTTCCAAAATATTTTTCTGCATTTCCCAGTCTCCTCTTTCATAATTTTGGAAAGCAGATGCATGGATGAATCCAAAACTAGTACCACAATCAATGGGAATTATATGGCCTCCATTGATAGTCAGATGGTCTACTAAGCGTAATCTTGAAGATGGTCCATCAACGATAACGCCCCACTTATGAACGGTTGCAATCGGGCCGGTCGTCGCTGCATGTTCTCCCTTGCATCAATGATCAATGCAAGTTGGATGAGTATGCACCATATGTGGATGTTTTAAATTATTCACCGTCATTTCATGTGGGGCCTATCCATCAACACATTCAAGTAGAGCATGCAATGTGATATCCATGTGAGAGATGAACTGATTACCAAAGATACTGTAGCACAAACTGGTTTGGCAGGCAGACGTCGCTGTAGCACATTTTCATGATACATGCCAATCTTTAGTGTCAGTGCAATGGAAGAGTGGATTCAGCTTTTTAAAATTCAAGAGAGAAAATCTAAAGATGGTAGGTGATATGCTAAACATTGTTCAACTTTAGGTATACTTTCTTGCAAGAATGTAAAATCACAAGTTAGGGTTGAGAATCAGAATTTGAATGAAAAATCACCTCTTTTAATATTTGCTTGGTTAATTAGGGTTTTTATTTTATAAGAAATTTTTTTCCTGTAAGGTCAATTTGTATTAAAAGAAAAAGGAGAAAGGAGAAACTGGGCAGGAATAGGCCCCAATACAAATAAAGGAAAGCAAAAATCATTAGGCCAGAAAAGAGAAAACAGAAAACAGAGCTAACAATTGAGAGAAAGACTAATCAATTAGACAAAAAAAAAAAAAAAAAAAGGGATCTATGTCTTTTGCCTTTCTATAAGCTTCAACAATTGAAGATGATTTCCTACCAAAAAAAAAAAAAAACAATTGAAGATGACTTGCACTAAAGGGCAGCAGTACAATAAAGTAATTATAGCAGAAATTTCCATTTGGGGCCCACTTTCATCAAGGTCCACCATTGAATCATTGCATTGATATCAGTTGGATTCGTGTGACATTTATCATCCTGTTGATGTCATCTTTCACATGGTGATCTCTCATTTTAACCAAATGACAATTTTGATCCGACAGTGGATATGAGTTTAGTTTGAGCACTAATAACTTGTGCTAGTCACCCTTCACAAAGTAATATATCAGCTAAACTGTTTATCTTAATGAGATTTGGACCTTGCAGTGTTTAGCGGCGCCCTTTAGAACATCATTTGAACTTAGAATATGCGTGTGTGATTTGTCGATCAATAAGCAAACTTACTCGGTGCGTCCAGTAAAAATACCAGGGGGATACCCTCGTCATAAAAACGAAATTACTAGGTGCATTCGGAAACTCTAAGAATAAACCTCTAATTTTCTTTTCAATTTTTAGAGCTTATTTACAAATTAGAGAAAGAAAAAAAAAAAAAAAAAAAGCTAAGGAGGGCTGTTTTTTTTTAATGAGCTTTTTAAGCTAAAGTGGATGGAGTTGGATAATACAAATTTTACAAGTATTTTGAACGAGGAATGACCCCATAAAATTTCAAAATGGTGCAAATTGTGAGTTCTGCATTATAATTTATAAAAGGTAAGCCTCAATTATTACAATTCCCAAATATGTGTTAAGTAGTTAGTTTGCTGCACGTTTAACGCCTATGCATTTTGGGTGTATTGGTTAGTAACTTGAGACAGCATTAAAGCCAACACGTCTTGGACTCAAATCCGTGCAAGGCAAAAAGGGCCTCATGCAATATTTTGTGTGCGGGCGCATATACACAGGGGTCTTGTGCGCGTGAATCCATTCCTTGAGCGAAGTGGGAGGTCATTACTTGGGTGAAGTGGGAGCTGGGACTTTCCTAACAAAATGTCCCCCAATTACCTTAGTAAATAAGAGTTTTTTTTGCAATTCTACCAAACTGATCAGTGGTTAATTATTAGAACTTAAAAATTGAACTTTTATTTTAAACCTCATCATGCATCAGACCCATTTAACTAACCTGACCTAGCACTCCGATGGTGACGGTTAGGTTTTGAAATAAGATGCATATGAATGAGGCTGGGCTTTGAACCCTTAAGATGTTCGGACGGATTTTGGGACTCTATACTAAGGGTGTGTTTGTGCAACGGAGATTTCCGTGGAAACGGATCAGGCGCCTTCCCCATTGTGTTTGGGTGCAGGCAGGATTCCCATCTTCAGGCACGAGGCATTATTTTCCGGCACGAGGCATTATTTTCCATGTGAGAAGCAATCTGATTTTCCAACCTCCTGTGATAAGAAATCAGCATTTCCTCTTCCATAGCTCTGCACAAACAGACCCTAAAAGTTGCACTGTTGCTACGTGTTGGGCTTGCAAAGCAGCAAATAATTTGCATAAGGGAGGAATCCTGCACGTTTATTCTCCCATCTCTTTTGAATTGTATGATAAAACCAGCACCCCCAGATTGTGCAAATTGAGGAGCCACGTGGGCTTATCTTCTACAAAATCCACGTTGTTCATATTGAAGACCCACACTGGGTTGAGACATCTATCTGCTTGCTTGCCATACCCAAATAGATGGTTATTGAAACAACTTAACTGGTCTCTGAAGTAAAAGTGTTCAGACAGATTGATGCCTGATATTGTAAATATTGGAGTAAAAAGTGTTCGTCCAAGGCCCGAATTCACAGTACAAACAATTTGGGTTCACTTGTTCATACACAGAGGCCTTTACTAAAATACTTGAATAGTGATTTTCTTCTAGAAAAGGTATTCATTTAGCACCATTGAAATTGAATTGATGGGTTTGGAATTTTATGGGCTACATTTTTTGCAAATTCTTTGATGGGTTTTATTGAGAATAGCCAATAGTATATATAAGATCACAACCAAAGATAGGAAATCTTTTCATAACTATAATAGGTGAGTAGTGTTGATCATTAAATTTGGAGGCATGTGATCAAAGGTATAGATTCTCAGATAGGTGAGATTTTTTTAAGTATTGGCAGCATTAGCCCAATCTACTAATTCTTGCCTTATCAGATCTATGGTCTCAAATTACGACTCATGAATAGCTACAGATTGGTGAATCATATGATGTCTATACACATGAACCAATTGGGCTTAAGAAACGTCTTACAAGTATAAGATGGGCTTTCTACGCATATGCTACAACAAAATGTTGCAAAACAAGTGGCTTTACATTTCCACCTTTTTTTTAGCTGGTTTCTTCTTTTTGTTTCTTTGCATTGATATTGGGGAAGGTTTTGATCGAGTCTGTAAACTGGGCCTGTGTCTTAAGGACTGCCTAGAGGGCCTGCCACAGCCAGATAAATGTGAAACAAATGTGCCTAAGTATTTTAATAATGAGCTTAGCCATGGCCTAATTAATATTACTTTAGACTTCTGGACTTGATTTGAGCTTTAATATTATGCCAGAGAACTAAGCAGGTTGGTCTTGGACAAGTTTCAGCCAAGGACATCTACTATACCTGGATACTTCAAAGCTAATTGTGCAAGTTAAACAGATTCGGGCACCACTTGCTAGTGTTTGATCATTACTAATTGTATAAATCCAGTTTTGTAGCAAGATCGATGGTTATCAGTTGAAATTCATGCAGTTTTGGAATGGATAAGTTCTCAAGTTCCATGCAACAAATGGAAATAGAAAAATGCCTATAGGAAATCCTTTTGCGAGAATAAGAAATTGGGTATGGCACATTTGATGATTGTATGTGCTTGCTAATTAGTATTTATCTACACCAATCTGTACAGATTAGACTGCTGGATAGTTTTATTTTTTTACTATTATTGAAAATCATTTAATTTGTGGCCCACATATCAAGGGGTTATGAAGGTTTTAAACCCTAGCACGGGTTAAGGTCCCAGGCCAAATCTTTGATATACAGTTTCAAAAATAGGAAAATAATCAACAATCAATAACCATCATTCATCCACACAGAGATACGAACACACGGATATACGTGGAAAACCATACTCAAAAAAAAAAAACCACAGATCTTGGAATCCTATTCAGGGTAAAGCCAAGCACTATAAATAGAAGATACACGGATATACGTGGAAAACCATACTCGGGAAAAAATCACAGATTCTGGAACCCTGTGCATGGTAAAGCAAGCACTAAAAACAAAATATTACAATAATCACTTACAACTCTTCCCCAGTTACAACTCAACGTAAGGGACTGTAGATCTTCTCGCCGGCCACTCCCCAATCACTTTCAACCACGTTTGAATCAACCGCATACCGCCTCAAAGCCTGTTCAAGATGAATCTGCGAATGGAAAGAGGATGACTGAATCCTTAGAGCATAGATCTTTAGTTCTTCAATGATGGAGGTTCTAGATCTGATGAAAAGTCTCTCTTATGGATTTCTTGGGTTTATGTCTTCGAGAGATCACATTAGGGCTGACAAAAAGAGGAATATATATGTCCTATTTCGTGTGGCAAAAAAAAAAAAAAGTGTTTTCATGCAATTCAGTTTGAAAATCACTACTTTCCATTCGAACTCTCAGACACCCCGTTCAAACGCACATTGTCTCTAGTTTTTTGCTTGCAAATTTTCCAGCTTTCCCAGCCTCTGTTTGAATGAATGGCATTTTCGTAATTATTCTAAAAACTTTCTGAGGCCATAACTTAGTCATTTTAGCTCTGATTGACGCGATCTTGGGATTTACGGATATCTAACTGAAAAGAGCATCCCAACGATACGTAGCTTGCCTTAATCCAATGACCGGTTTGAAAGATATGACTTTTTTTTTGCAAATGCTTTCATTCGTGTGACCTGATGAAGTACGAAGCAATCCAATCTAAAAAGTGAAAAATTACATATAATATCATTATATCAGACTCATGTTTTGTCCAATCCCATGAATATTCCAACACTCTAAAAACCTTACAGGATCATTGGACCGAATTGGAGTTTTGTATGTGGAGGTGATTCACATGGATCTTCCAACTTCCCCTCTCCCATGATCTGTGAGCCCCACACCGCCTCCCCCCGCCCCAAAGTTTTTTAGCATGGTGTCAATTCTCTCCTATATTGTATTTATTTTAGAGGCTTGTTTGCTTTGCGTAATTGAGTTCTTAGGAATTCTAAGATTTTGCATTTTTGCAAGTGGTTAAAAATGAAGAATGATAGGTGAGTCTAAAGAAATGACCATTAAATTAACCAAAGGTGAAGATGAGGAATGAAAACTCAACCATCACCCTACTAATTCAAATGTTATGATTGTCAAGGTTTAATCGACATTATTAGCTCATAACCTTCACTCTTTATCTCTTTAATAATCCTTCATTATAGGCCATTTGCAAACAAATAAGCTCAGGTAAACAAAAATGTATATGATAAACTAGAACTTTTGGGTTAAATGAGAAGTTAGGCAAACAAGACATAAATGAAGTGGAGGCTTGAAACGGTTTTGGAAGCATGAAGCATGGTTTGGGATGTCAAAGGGTGCAACTTTAAGTCTCTATCGGATGCCACAACCCAAACTTCTCTGACCACGTCTCTTCTTGCTACACATCCCAAATAAGTGAAAAAAAATCCCAACATTTCTCTCTTCACACCCGTTTTTTCCCAAAATGCCCATACCCCTCCACCCTCAATTTCTCAGTTCACTCCTCTTTTTCCCCACTCACTTTCAGCTGACCCTCTCTCCCTCTCCCTCTTTCTCTCCCTTTTTCCTTCCTGCCGCCCACTCTCCCTTTTTCTTTGTCTCTCTCCCTCCCCCTCCCCCTCCCTCTCCCTCTCCCTGCCCGCCATCACCCTCTCTCCCTCTCCCCCTCTCCCTATCCATGTCCCTCTGGCTAGGTTGGGGGTGGGGGTGGGGGTGGGGGTGGGTGAGTGTAGAAATAAATTAGATGAGGTATGAAACTATGAAATGATGTCCATTTTGGTAATTTCACACATGGATATATTGGTCTTAAAATAAAGGGACGTGTTCAGAAAAGTTTGGATGTGGCATTAGCAGATCTCCTACCTGAAATCGACCTTGACTCGACCCATAAGGGTACCATTTAAGGATACTAAATTTTGGACTCATTACGTTTGGATCTACCGAATAGGCTTATGATATTTGAAACGGGCTCTGGGTCCATGAAGTCTAGAGCCGAAATAGACATCCGTATCATATTATACATATAAAATAGGGTCCATGTGTTTTCATGGATTTAAAACTTTGAATTCCCTGTGTTTCATGGTAAAATGGGTTATAACAAAGAGATATTAAAGAAGAGAATCGTGAGACTCGCAAGTGGCTAAGGGCATTGCTTCTTACCCAATGTGCTAGGGATCAACCCTTGCACCGGTCGAGCACGAGACGGACGGAGCATGGTTGAAGGCATACTAATCAAGAAGAGCGCGATGTAAAGGATCCTAGGGGATCAGAGTACACGTGGAGCACCTCAAGGAGATTCCCGAGTTAATGAATTAGGATAGTTTACCATTCCCTCTCATATAATAGCAAAAAATAAAAAAGAAAGAGGAAATATTAAAGAGGTTAATAGTGACGGATATAAGGTGGAGATGTAGATGCATGGGACAATAATTTTCCTAGAACTTGATTTAATAGGATGATAGTTGTGTAGGGTGAGGCACCTTCATTCCACATAAACAACCATGGATAAATTCCTTTGGCTGAAGTGCTGATGGTGAGGGACTTAGGTTAGTTTGCGTGAGTATTTATAAAAAAACGGAAGTTGGGTAATTATTTTTCACTAAACAAGATGATATTATTATTATTTTAGGAGGATAAGAATATATTAACTACTCCCGAAGAAGAACAAGAAAAGCCCTCTGTATAAATTGAATAACTTGCGTTCTTCTCACTACCACACCTTGATAAGGCAACATACAGCGGGTCAGAAGCGGCGAGAAGGAAGCCAAAAAAGGGAGCTAGTAACCCAACAAGAGATTGTTTCATGGTCATTTGTAGATCTTCTCCATTGTTTTTTCAATTTTAATCACTTTTATATGAATATATTTTTTAGAATTCCTAGAAATTGAAATCCTCGTGATAAGGTCAATACCCCCCCCCCCCCCCCCCCACACACACACACACAAAATAAGAAATTCCTTTTAGGGGTCCTTTAGGGCCTCTTTCATTCATATTATTGAATTTTAGGAATTTTAATACTTGTGTTTCTAAAAGTTGTTAAAACTAAACAAAGGAGAATATAAAAAAAAAAAAAAAAGACCATCAAATAATCTCCATCTTTAATAGAAAGGAGAGATTGGAAATGAATACCGGGTCATCACCCTAGTAATTCAAATACTAAAGTGGTCAAACGGTTCCATCTACTTTTTACCTCATCTCCCCTAACATCTTTAATTAATCCTTGGAGCCCATTTGACAATGAGTTCCTACATATTCTTCCAAGCAAACCAAAAGGCCCTTAATTTGTTTTGAAATCTCAGGAATTCATGAATGGGAAAGAGACTTTTCCTAAAGGCATTGAAGCCTGAAGGCGGGAATAATGCACGGTGAGGGCGGCAATCTAGAGCATCTCCCTACTTTTTTTTTCTTTTGGTAAAGAAGAATGATCATTAAAAGCGAGTAAACCAAAACAACATCCAAGAGATATCAGGGAGGGCCCAACAACCGTATGAACTTTTTGCACAGATATGAGCTACTAAATTTAATTTTCTAGGAATAAAAGAAAACTCAACCGACTCAAAATGAGATGTTATGAGTTGTAATGTCTTTCAAAATAGGTTCAATCAACTAATCTCGAGCTCCTTTGATGGCTCGCACCATTTCCAAGGAATACAGAATGTCGACTCTACGGAAACTGTGAACTTTTAGCTTCAGTCAAGGCAATAATGATTGCCCTCATCTTAGCTTCTTTGGACGAATATACCTTCGGGCCATCCACAACTCCTGCAGCACCCAACCAAGAACCATTACATCAAAAGGCAAAACCAGATCCCGCCTTACAATTACCGACACCGAAAGCTGCATCCGATAAAATATAGATTATGTCATGAGAGAAGCTCAAGTTGAAGGAGCATCTCCCACGAATGATCCCCTACACCCTTTTAGTTGTTGTCTCTTGTATATATATCTTCTAAATCGCATAATCCTTCCTGTCAAAGTGTATATTTTTTCATTGTCTCTTTCATGTTTCCACCTTTATTCCATGCTTTTATCCCTTTCTTGCCTAATGACAAGGAATTCAATGAGCATCACACAAACGATACGGCTTCTACGATTTTGTTAGGGTTAATTGGGTTGAACCACCCAGTTGGAGGGTTATGTGGGTCAATACGCGGTCGAGGCAGGTTGACATGCGCCTTGCGTGTGGGTTGAAGAAACCTGACCCATTCGAGAAACAGTGTAGACATGAGTTGGAGTCCAAACTGTGGACCCCACCTATGCGCCCAACCCGACCCATTTGCCACTGCTAGTTGTAGATATGTGCGGCTAATAACAAAATTCATGTAGCTGACTGAACATAGTTAGGACAACACTTAAATGGATTTATTGACTCTGGGTTTTCAAAAACTTTGAGTTTTTCAAATACCAAGAAAATAATATAATATGCTATGTTTACCTGAGCACAAAGAACTGGTAAAAATAGCAAAAACTATGAAATGAACGATATCTAAGTTTATAGCCATGACAATCAAAATTTAGAATCATGATCCATTTTCTGAGATAAGTTACAGAACAAATGTAGAATGCAGGCAAAAACTGTAAAGCTTACTTGATGAAGGCAGGAAGCCAAGGATGACATTGTCCCTTGATGAAGCCAATTCTTCATCCCAACCTGTGGGGTACAGAGAGGGGAAGGTGTTCGCATAAAGAAACTGGAACCTCACTGAATTAAATGCGCCCGCCAGATAGTTTCAGAGAGAGAGAGAGAGAGACCCCATTTTATAGAATTCTTTCTGTTTCCTTTCAAGGAGACATTATACCACAATGACTTTTTAGTTTCCTCTTTTGAACATGGGTTAAGAGATTCATCAAATTGGGCTTTTATAACTGAAATGAAATATTAGATTTTTCCACATCTTTAAAATGGGAAACCAAATGGTCATACATTCAAACACAACATACAATTGAACCTGAATCAGTACTAAATTCATCTGATTAAGCTTGATAAGTAGAAAGAGCAACACATCATGACTAGAATCTAAGAAGATCATATGTTATAATCTTAGTAATATATTATCCGGTTCAACTAATACAGAAGAAAATGCAACTAATTATAGAGAAGGGAAGCAATATGAAAATACCATAAAGGTTAACTGTGGACTTTATTAAACTATTAGATATAAATTATTATGAATGTTTCAAAGCTGTAAGAGAGACATTTGTACAATCTCTAGAAGTGAAACGAAAACAATAAATTGAGGCCAAATGGTACAGTAGAACTGCAATATGCGAGGACTGAAGACCTGTGAAACCATAATGACACTCACTTGGCAAACAGCTGCCTGCGCCGCCTATTCTGCTTGGCTTGCACTCTTAACAACTCGCCACTTACAATCTCATCAACCAAGTCCTTGAAAATTAATCTTTCGATGTCCAACACCAATCCTGATCGCTCCTTATGGAAATCTTTCCAGCTCTCTGCCCGATGCATCACATCTTCCCTTACGATTGAATTGTCATCCAAGTTGCACTTCAACTTGTCAGGCTTGAGCAGGTCGATTTCTGAACATAACTCTTTCAAAAGCCATTGTCCACTAGGAATTTCACCTGCAATCTTACTGGGTAGGATCCATGGCTCACGTTGAGAATCATTTAATGCTAATTTCTGAATGAGAATTTCATTGACAACGTCAAACATGAGCTTACGTTTGAGCTTATCCTTCTTTGCTTTTGACCGGAGGATGCTTTCACATGCAGGCTCGGTTTTAGAAAGCCAGCTTATTTTTGTTTGCTCCAGGACAAGGAATAAATCAGGGTTGATCGGCTGACCTGATGAGTGGAGCTGAATCTGTGGTGTGCCAGAGCTGAAATCTTTAAGAAGGAGACCTGATGCTAGCAAAACCTCGGAAATGTATCTGTGATCTGGATTCGTGTTCTCACACAATGATGCAATGTGGTCTTTGGAGATTTCATCATGGCCCGAGTTCAAGCGCCTGAGCTTGTGAACCAAGCATTCAATTTTCTCCCATTTCTTATGATTGATTTGAGAGCTAAAATCAGCATGTCTACTAGCAGATAAGCTATCGAGATCCATCCGGTTCCAGCCTTCCTCACCATAAATGACATCAGAATTCTGAGTGCCATCATCTGTAGCAAGAAAATGTAGAGATTAATTTAGCTTTGGCCTATGAATTACATGTATCAAACTTTTTTTTATGAATTACATGTATGGTGTCACTATGTGACAGACTTATCCTATCTATTTGTTTGGGGCTATGAATTGTATGTATGCTGAAAGATGTTGATCATATCATGTACCATATTACTATTCTGATGGAATGACAAAGGAGAAGTTTTGGAGTATTTCTATCAATTGGTCATGTCATATAGGCTCGAGTTGGGCATCAAATTTCTTTTATTTGAATTATCCGGAGGATACCTTATATATATCAAAAAAATGTACGATCAACGCTGAATACTAAATTTAGAGCCATTGAGCTGTCAGACTGCGGATCTTCTCCATTTGAAGGCTCGCATGCAGGTTCCTTTCAGGTATGTGGCCAGGAATTATGACCACCCAGAACTCCAAGTATGTTGGTTTCAGGTAAAAGACCCAAAATAAATGGACTAATGCTTAACAGCAGAAGAAAAGCAGCCCCATGTTGATGGGATAGAGTTTCGACAGAGACGATGTTTAGGCAGAAGGCATGGGAGAAGATCATAAGATTCTGATGGTGATGATGATGATGATTTTTTTTGGCAGAAAACAGAGAGCCACCTTAATCTGGTATCCAAATTCCGCACCAAACACAAAACAGCCAGAATCCATCAGCCTCAGTCCACCCATATTATTTACAGATAATGTGCATACAAATGTAAATATTTTCATAGAACACTGGGAGGAATTTCTGCACCCTAGGCCTTCCATGTATACCAGACGCCACCAGCAAGAGTGATTTGAAAACAGGTCATCACATCATTTTGGATGTACCATCTGGTTGTTTTGGAAGGTACATCATTTATACAGGTCAAAGGGATATGAAATGCAAGAGCATATTGCATGAACATTTATGCTTGTGCCATAGTGTGCAACCAGTGCAGCATTATAAAGTCCTGACTTTTGTTCTAGTTGATCTAGATTACTCAATTCAAACTCTTCAAAGACTTTTGCTATTATAACTCCACAAGTATGAGTGGGAACAAGGATAAACTTTGGTTTAGAAGCAGACGGG
Source organism: Persea americana (assembly GCA_029852735.1). Lineage (NCBI taxonomy): Eukaryota > Viridiplantae > Streptophyta > Magnoliopsida > Laurales > Lauraceae > Persea > Persea americana. The sequence goes on along the minus strand of CM056813.1, from coordinate 53,338,120 downwards.
TGAATTTTCAAAATGTTCTCCCTCTGAATCATGAGAAGAAGCAAGCAACCCTAGATAAAAGGTTATAAGCTTGACCTGAAGAATCTAGGCATTGCAAGATTCTCATGCATGAGGCACCAATATTTGAAGATTACTCATAACCAACATTGCGTGCCGTTGTACAAAGAAGCCTCTCCTTCTAGGGTAAAATTCAATTAAAGATAGGCCATTCATTCTAACAAGATGTGGGGTTAGTGCAAAATGAAAATGTTCATATACTTGAGGCTTAGCCCAGAACTTTATCTAGGGTTTTTTACGTTCAACTCAGCCAAATTAATAAACTGTGATTTGGTGAAAACCATCCACAAGATTGGCAACAAAGTCGAGATCAGATGGAGGACATATCCCAGCAAAAGTGAGTGTACTTGACCAAGTTCCCAGTTGATGGATTGATATCTTGAAAGTTGGTTACCGCTTACTACAGATCATAACTTGAATAGCATCCACAGTAGCCTTAGTTGGAAAGTTGTATTATAATAATTACCAAGTCACTGTGAAAGAAGTTTGCCATGATTCCTAAATTTCTATAATTGTTTTTTCTTGTACCAAGGAAGTAGAAAAGTTATCAGTACTTGAAACCTCACCTATCAAGGTATTCTCCATTTTCTTAACTGGAGAAGGAAGCAAATCATCTTTGTAGAATGATGCGTCGAGAACAGATACGGGACTCGGTTGTTCAGGGGCGACTGTTGCGAGTTTCACTGACAAATCGTCTTCACCAAAACTCGGTAATGATTTCTGAGGCAGAAAAGCATAACAAAAAAGCATGAGGCCTGTTAACAGATTGAAGAATCAAAATTCAACAAAACCAAGTTAACTTATTGACTCAGGCTGCTTTGATCAGTTTCAACTAGTTATTATTATTACTTTTGACCCCTAAGACTGGCTTTTGTCACTACAACCAAGTCACATTCCAAAAAAGTAGTTGAACTGATAGAAGTCAAAGAATAAATGAAAAATTACATATATATATACCTTCTGTTTTAAGCTTGAAACCATGGTATTGGCAGCTCTCTGAGATGGGCTCTGGTTGCTTGGCTGAATGTTCATGTCTGCAGAAAGGTTAGCACTAGTCACTTCTACAAATACCTGTGAGTTCAAGCCAATGTTACTGTCTGACTGGACAGAGATATCATCATCATGATGGCTCAAGATCCTGGTTTCACTGCTGATATCACTTAATTGGTCATCATTCCGCTGTGAATAAGCTGGTTTCGGCCGATGTCTCCCACCTGGAGAACCCAATTCCAGTAGCTGTCTTAAGGGTTTCCTTCTGGGCTTGCTCAAATCCACTGAAGGAATTGGAGAATGAGATTGTTTCTCCGGTTGTAGCTTCTTCTGTTGAAATCTTGGGCTCGAAGAGCCCAAACTCTTTGCAGAGCTTCCACCGGTTCTTTCCAGTGTCAAGGGTTGAGGCCTAGATGAAATCAATGTCAACCGTGTTCGAGGTTTCTGCAAAGTGTTATCCACTGTCTTGCCATTGGTTTTCTTATCCTTGGAGACAAAATTGGAAGGCACTTTAAGACTGAGTTTTGGAGTTGGGTCTTTCAGTGTCCGAGTATTAACTGAAACTCTTCTACTATCAACAGAATCACCAGTCCGAAGTTTATGAAGACTTGAGAATTCATCCAAAGGTATGACTGAGGAAGCAGGAAAACGGGATTTGTCAATGAATTTTTCAGGTTTCATGATCACAATAGGAGAATCAAAAGAACTTGCGGTATTACTAGATGCCTTGATGGGGGATGAAACCAATCGACTACTCCTCATGTTATGCTTGTTTGCCAATCTAGGATTCTGATCAAGCTGAACTGGATTCAGATTATTATATTTCTCAAAGCAAGAAGCTCCATCTTCTTCAGTCTTCTTTTCTAATTGCCCATTCACCTGGATTGCATCTAGCATCTGTTTAAGATCTCTAATATCCTTTCCTGACTGAGGAAATTCAAGCTCTTCCAATCTCTTCTTTATCTCACTGTAAACAGATAGCGAAGTCTGTGGCCTTTCATGGGCACGTTGGTTGCTTAATGCTGTCTTCTGACTACGACCACGGCCTGACTGCCTCCATGGAGCGGTTTCAATTGGGAACCTTGAATTAGAGATTGGTTTCATGGCCGAATCAGGATTTCTTCGTCGTGGTGAAACTGGATCCTTAAAGGAGTTAGTCTTCGGGGACCATGAACTTCGATCCTGTGTGCCTTCTTCAGTTTCTTTTGATCTTCTAGAGAAGCGACTAGTGTTCCTTTCACCATTAAAGATATCATGGTTATCTTCTGGAGAAGCTTTCATCCAACCCATCTGCCTGTGAGCTGCAGGGCTTGAATTTGGCATCACTTCCAAGCCCATCAGTTTTGCCACGACGCTAGGCGGCCGCTTGTTACACCCCAGTTCTTGCTCTGGATTCAAAGCAAGAATTGGACTTGACTTGCCTGGCTTTGAATCAAAATTTGAACTTCTCATGGAACCTGCTCTGCTATCCAAAGACAACCTTGGGGGCTCCTTCAGTTTCATTGTGGATTTACTGCCAGCGTCTTTATAATCAAAAGACCGGCGAGGTCTCTCTCGCCCATCGTATGACAACCGAGGAGTGTCCTTTGATACCAAAAATGAAGAACTGTCTTTTGTTTCGCACGAAGATCCTGGTGGCTTTCTAACTTCACTAAGATTCCATGGTGCCTCCTTGAGCTTTCCAAGAACCCGAGGTGACTTGTGTAAATCTGGCTTTCCATGGACTTCAACTGCATAAGAGCCATCAACTGATTTTGACAGCTGCAACGGCCTTGGAGAGTCCCTATGCTTCAGAACATGATTCATAGGTTCCTCTCTAGTCATTGTTTTAACTGATAAGGCACGATGATCTCTGTAGATAGAGTCCTTCACTACATCCCGTAAATCAATGGATTCCCGACCAGATGGGGAGTAGGTGTTTGGTTGGTCTTGGCATAAAGCATGGTTTGGTCTACTGTTAATGTCTGTATTCTTTGGCTTTGATGGACTCCTTGGTGACTTCTCCAAAAGAGTGGTTCGCTCCAAGGAAGGGGGGTCTGATTGTGCTGTTTTACTGCAGTCAAGGGAAGAAAATGAAGACGAACAAGATGACGACGAGAATGAAGCTCTAGAGGACTCAACTGAGTTTCTCTGGTTCTCATTCACATTCTTGCACCAATTCTTTTCCTATAAACAAAGACCACAGGCTTATGAATATCTAACTACAAAGACACAACAATTCCAATATCCAAAACTATGAATCAAGTTGGAAACTGATATCAGATTTGGACTCTAGGGAGCCTGGGGATACCAAGCCAACTGATCAACTGTAATATGATCAACCAGATTTTAACACTGAAGAGATCCAGGATCCTAGTTAATAAAATTTCTGATGCTTTCAGTTCCATATGCATGGGTCCCATTGATTGATGGTCGATAGGAGGATAGGATGAGGTACCCAAAATTCTCCCAGATTGGAAGATCCTAAGCATTTCAATCTTGGCTCTTTTTCTTAGTGTGTAGACTATATTTTCTTTTTGACCTTTCTACACCATCTATTTGCAAGACGCTGATCCCACCAATTTAGAAGATTTCTGGGGCATCCTCCATCCAGGTAGGTTTCATAGTGTCAACATTTTAGGTCCCTAATTATGGGCCCCACGTGTAGGAAATTGGGGGAATAAGCAAATTCAATTGCTACTGAAAATTTGGAATCCTATGAATACTTACCATTGCTCTCTGTGGAGATGATGGAATCGGTTCCACTCCGAGTCTACTTTCATTCAGTTGGGAATGACCTATAAGAAGAATAACAGTATCATCAGATTTGAGATTGAGTACGAAACAACTGCTATCTTGGGTTTAATCAGAAATGTAACAGCTATATCCCAGGGATACTATGGTTAAAAAAATGGTTGAAGCATGCCCAGTTTCCATATAAGCAAGAAACCATGGGTAAAAAAAGAGTTTTCTTTTGCCTATTTTATGAAATCCACGAGTATGAGAGCAACAATAACTAGGCTTTCTCCTCAGAGAGTGGACACCCATTGTTGTAGAACACTGCTTTTCACAGAGCATATGTATAAATACACACACATACATATATATATATATATATATATGTGAAAGAAAAGATTAACTCCACAACGTATTTTACATGTGATTTTAGATCTAAAGTGATGATCAGAACATGCGGCAGCAGAATGGATGGTCATGAATGGATGGTCATTGGTCATCCATTCCATTGTGGGGTGTATGGGAATTGTGGTCTAAGTGGCATGATAACTGCCTTCCTCTATTGCAACAATTATGAGTGCCAGAGATAGAGCATTGATTTGACGTCGTGAGGTCGAAGAAATTAGTATCTAGCTTACAGTATTCCTGCATGATGGAATGTACATGCAGTGTAACAGATGCCCATCCATTTTAGCATCGACATCCTAACCAATTTTGATTCAGGCACAATCAAACTTGCCCGGATTAGGTGTTTAAGCCCCAAAACAATGGCCATTTGATGTTGTGGCTCTCATTCTTGTCATATAGATGAGAGGAAAGGCTGCAGTTTCCTCTGTTTCTCAATCCAATGAAGGCTAATGTGCAACCAATATCAATTGTGGGAATGCTCTAATTTTACATTTCAGAAAACAAAATGGTTATCTGTAATCTGTCTGGATAAATCAATTTCAAACAAATCAAACCATAGCATCACATAATTTAATTCGAAGAAAAATGGCATTCATTGGATTTTATTTCATAAATTAAAAGGCAGTCATGTATAGACTTAATATGCGGCTTTCTTCCTATATCCACCAGAAAAGATTGCATATTATGTTTTAACCAAAAATAAATAAAAAAATAAAAATATGCATGTTCAAATGGACATTTTGTTATCTTCAGTATAATCTTCACTTACTGATCAAAGGAAAAATGAAAACATTCTGTTCTTCACTAAATCAAATGAAACCGAGATTGATAAGAGAGTTCGGGATAATAGCCATAATGAACGAATCAAACAGGAAATCAGGGGAAAAAAGGTAGGTTCAGGGTCCATCTATCATTATATGTATGTTGTTACATGTTTATCATATGAGACTTGATCCAGACTGTCTGTCTGATGGCTGACTGATGGAATGGTTAAAAAAATTCCTGGACCAGAAAATCCCAACACACTTATCTGGGACTTGAAAGTGTGCTGATAAGAAGTAAATACAACCACCATCCAGAAAGCGACTGAAGATTAAAACTTGGTATCTTCCAGTCCAGGAGGTTATTCCAGCATCTGCCATCCATGGCAGGATCCACCATATCAACAGCCTGTATCAATAAACCCGGTAATCCCACATGTAAAGAATTTGTGCATATATAAGGTACAGGACAATATATTACATTATTAAAGCAATGGTGAATTACAGATTATGGATAATTGATAAACCTAAGATAGGCAAAATGGCAATGAAAGACAGCTCAGAGTTTTGAAATAACAATTACCAAAACCTCATAGCCATATAGAGTTAGAGTTGATAACATTAGAAACAGAAGATAACTTGAAAATATAGTGAAAGCTCACATGAAAAACAAAATCCGCCAGATCAAAGAAACAATGGTTCGCAAATTAATGGCGCGTCAAACTTTGAATTTAACCCAAATCACATTCAGTTTAAATACTTCAGGATCATAGATTTCTTTATCCTTTCCACTGTATTTGTGGATAATGTCAAAATCAGAAGTCGCATTAGGTAGGATGCTGTTCTTCGAACTTCTCTGCTCCAAATGGAAATTGTTGATTGGCAATGATAATGGCTCAATCCAGAACAAGAAACTAAGATTCACCCAATGCAGTTCCCAATCTCTATTGGATAACTAACTAATATCCCATCATATTCAGACTGCTTATGATTTTGGATTCCTGAAGCACACCCTACAACATATTATATCTAAAGATTGAACAGTAAGAAGTTTAGCAAATAGAAGGTAAACATGTAGAAAAACATAGCAACAAATTTGAAACTTCAAAGAAAATTTTGGTAAAACTATATACCTGGAGGGAGCCTCTTATGTGCATGGCTGTTGATACTCTTTCCGGACAGGATATGATGGCGGTCAAAGAGCTGAAAGATTCCAGCCATGCAACCAATTTGCTTTTTCAGGTCTGGGTTTTCATCGGTTAATGCCTGTAGAAGCTTTCCTGACATCCTGCAGTCTCTCTACAACTACAATTAAGTCTCTAATACTCCATTTCGTATTCCAGAAGAAGGTCCAACAACTCTGGGTCTCTCCCACTAGCACTAGAGCGTTAGTCTCTTCCCAAAGGTGTGATATGCAACACCAAAATCATGACTAAAGCTTCAACCAACATTGACTGGAGTCCCAAGGCATACCCAAAACAGGGTTCAGATATCCAAGAGCTACCTGTGGTGAGAAAAGCAAACCCTTTATCAGAAAATTCAATCCAACACCTCCAGACCATTGTTTCCTATGCTAATAAGCAATGAAAGTTTCTTCTCTTAATGCATTTAAACCTCCACAAATAGCTTAAAAGAACCATTTTTTATATATTTTGTTCCCAACCAATTGATGGGTAAGAGTGACAGCTTCATTCATTCTCTTAATGCATTCAAATCTCCATAAATAGCCAAAAGGAACCATTTGTGATATATTTTGTTGCCAACCAGTTGAAGGGTAAGATGCAGGAATGCTTTTCTGTCACTCTTACCATATCATTCCCAATTCTCAAATCATTCCTTCAGGCCTCAAACTTCCCATAACTTCCCATAAGACAGGAAATCTCTTTGATTTTTCTCTTTTTTAAGTTTGGTCTACACAATGAAATTGAAGATAATTAATAAAAGACCAAACAGGCCTCAACACCTATCATTGAAAGGAAAGGAAGAAGAAAATGGGAAAATGTTTTCCATAGGTGCTACACATTGCCCTCTGCAAGAACCCAGAAGGGAAGTAAGTAGAGGACAAGCACAAAAACAAGAAAACCCAGTACTCAAAATCACCTTATACACCTCAAATAGCACCCAAAGCAAGAAATCTGCAGACCCAATAAGAATTGCTTAGGGGTTGTTTTATGATTGTCTTTTTTCTTCCTTGGAGAAAGAGTGGGGGCAGATGATTATAATGGGGGAGTATAATTATAAGGGCATGATATTGATGTGAGTAAAAAACATGCAGTGAGACTGAAAGATGCAAGGTTCTGCCCCAAGATTGCTAGAGGGGTTCCAATAGGAAGAGAGAATGAAATGGTGTCTGGGAGTCAGGAAAGGTAGCTTAAGTGTGATGTGGGTCAGCAGTGGTTTGGTCTATTCCCACACTTCCATGTGGGCTGATAATGTTTGTGGGTCTCAAGCTGTCTGCATGCATGTGATGTGTGTCAGAATGGGAGTGAGGCTTGTGTTGTTATTTCACAGCCTGCCCTGCAACTCCACATACCATTTTCTCGGATGAATGAATGTCAAATACCCAATGCCTCTCTCCTTTGTATCTTTCATTCAAGCTGTAAAATTACCAAAGCTGCCTCTAAAAAAATTTAAAATAATGGGAGGATTAGAAGAGGAATACCTTACATTTGGGTTAGTGAAGAACCCATTTCTCAATTGTGGGTCAATTTGGTACACAAATGGAGGAGCTTCACCCTTCTGATCGAATTTACAGATGGGGTAGAAACAGACAAGTGAGCAAGCTTTCTCATCTAGACTCAGATTGGGTGGGCTAAAGCGCCTTGTTTAGTACCAATCTACTTTAAATCAGCGGCATGGCACCTGCTCTAACCGTGCACAGCAAACCATGGTCAAAACCCCGACAAAGAAAGATAGTCTTGCCCTAGGAAAAGTGGCACTCAAAGCAAAAGTAAAATATATGTAAAGATATAAAAAAAAAGATTGCCTGGTGTCCCTAACCAGTTAGATACAGACAATGACGAGAGAACCAAAATTGGAATGTGCTTAAATCAAAGCCTATTTTAGTCATATTTTATATCCTAAATCTAAAAGTTAAGACAGTATCTATAATAACTTTGATGCATATCCACCCAGGTGAGGACTGAGATTGTGTATTTCTTCCAAAAAAAGTTATTTTTTTTTATATTTCAATTGAAAAGTTACAGTTCTTATTGTGCATGGTACTGTTTTACTATTTCGTTTGAAGTTATCTTGTTCACCACAATCAGGTTGGACACTTCTTGATGGTTATCGTACAAATCAATCACCGGGTACCTGCCGACTGTCATGATTTAGTTTAGATGGATATGATTGTCATCATCATCTAATCACTTTCCACTATCATTGAACAAGAAGAAGGTCCATCAATCAAATTGAAAGAGAGTATATATGGTTCTCAATCTGTGTAGCACCATCGATTAAACTTATTTCATCGATCTGTGTTGTTTCCAAAGGTGCTACACATTAAATTGAAAGCGAGTATATATGGGAAAATGGTTGCCATAGGTGCTACACATTACCATCGATTAAACTTATTTCATCAATCTGTGTTGTTTTCCAAAAATTCTCTCTCTCTCTCACCAAATTAACAAGTTTCTAAAGTAGTTACATATTTTTTTGGGCCCTTCTTTTTCTAAAAAAGCCTTTCAAAATTTAAATCTTGAATTTCTATTAACTACTTTTATTTTTAATTCCCAATTATTTTTGTTTTAATAATGTAACTTTTATCAACTGTTTTTATAAATTGTAAAATGTGATTATTGCACTTAAAAATCTTATTTTTTTTAAAAAAAGATTTAGTACGTATGACGTTTTGCTCTCATTTAAGATTTTATATTCATCTCTTTTACATTTAAATATGGTACTTTTTTCCATTTTCATTATTAATGCTTTGTCAAAATTTATTTTCAACTAATCACTGTTTTATTTTACCAATATAGAATTCTCTTAAGATAAATGATAATTCTAAAAATCCAATTAGATGGAGAGAGTACGTACAAGTGGAGAATACTGCTTAGAGTACAAAATTCATTCTACTGCAAGTTTTTTCCAATTATATTTTCTCTATTTTTTCTCTTCATCCTAATAAATCCCAAGGGTCATTTACCTTTTATGGATGGGATGTGAAAATAGGTTTTATATATGTAAATTTTCATTTGTGAAACACATTATGATTTTTATTTGGAAGCACCATTATCACACGAGTAAATTAAGCACATCCAACGGTTTTTTATGGGCTTGGATTTTCTGGATAATTCACAAACTTTTCAAAATCTATAAATATTTAAGATACGGATTTAAACAACTTAATGCTTATCATGAATATAGTATAATGGCTCAGATCATAAATTAGAGGCCCACAAAAGTACAAAAGATTAGATCTATACGTTTGAGATTTCTTAGATGTTTTTACAAATTTCTCAAGATCTATGAAGATTTAAGAGATGAAGCTAAATGTCTAAGATTTATTAGACTAATAAATAAGATGAATGACTCATATTTCAATTTGAGGCCCACAAAAGTGCAAAAAGAAAATTTGGTTGAAGGGAAGAACCTACATTAGTGGACACCCCTATTGTAACCAGAGCTTTTCCCTTTTTACATTTGTATCAATTTCTTTGAGAATATATTAATCAACAAGCGGAATTACAAATATTCACAAAATAAAATGCAATCCTAGCTAGAGTCTTCCTATATATTTAAAACATTTGTAACCATTTAACACATCCTTAAGTATATAAATAATTCACTAAAAAGGGCCTCATTTGCACATCATTTTCATCCCTCTTTTATGAATACAATGTATAAATGAGTGCAAGCGAATGTTATCATACGTAAGTGTTACACACGTCAAACAAGTGACCTCTGAAGGTCTTTTTATTTTCATAGAATACATAAGAATTTATGGTCAAATGAGCTCCACCAAGCATTATTAGAGAAGTGAGGGGTGATGGATATAAGGTGATGGGGGTGAAGGATGTATGGTAGTAATATGAATGGGCCCTTGATTTTCTTAGGATCTAAATTACTAGAATGATGGTTGGATATTCATTTATCATTTTCCGTTGACTCAGTTTCCATTAAAGGTAAGTTATATGGTGGTCCTTGTGGATATATGTGGATATTCAACTTTGATTCTTCATTTTCAACCACTTACATAAATACAAAGTTATAGAATTTCTAAAAACTATTGAAACAAACAAACATATTATCTTACAATTGACTTTTCACATTTAATTTCTTCTCCTTTCTTGCCACTACTAGGATTTATTTTCACTTTAAGAATCAAACCATTTATTTTCGCACTTAATCTCTATTTTCACTTTTAATAATCAACCCATTTATTTTCTCTTTGTGTTTCTATCCAATAGAAAAGTAAATGCACAATGGATGGATAGATGGGGCAATCTTCACTACGCCATAACCACCCAATAAGATATGTATGGTTTGATTTGCCAGTTTCTTGATGGTTGATTTCCTCACAAGCGGAGCCCCCATTTTATTGATCCACACCATTGAAATGATGAGGCTTTTTGTACATGGTGAATTTGTTAGAAATCACCCAGATTGAATTATTCTAGTAATCTTCTGATCAATGGCATTGCAGAATGCAGATAGACAGTTGAGAAGCAATACAACACTAGAATTCAAAAGGCAGAACTGTGTTTGGCTATTATGTTAGTATTTTGTGTTAGCTTAATTCATGGATTGGACAAAACTCTAGGGGTCCATTGAGTTGTATTTCGTATTTAGAAAATGACTCTGAAGATAGAAGACTGGGAGAATTAGAAGAAGAAAGCTGAGAGATAAATCGCTGAAATTTCGAATCATACATATGTGATTCGTTCGAGCGACCAATGGATTCGCTCTAGCGAACCCAGACAGAATGTGTTTCGCTCGACCCACCTTCATGATTGCACGAGCGATAGTCTAATACACGAAGACAGTGGCTTGTCTGCTCGAGCGGACTCCCTGGTTGCTCGAGCGAACCTGAGCGAATTTTTGAAAACTTTCCTGTTTTCTTTCCTGATTTGTTTCAAAGTTGTGTTGCTGATTCCTAATCATATTACAACACATGAGGCACGATACCAAGGCTATATAAAGGACTCAAGGGCTATTCTAAAAGCATCCCTCACCTCTCAAGTTTTGATTTGGAGATTTAGTTGAGAGAATTCTTCTCTAGAGTTTTATTAAGAAGTTGTGATGCTAAGTTCTTTAGAACTAAGTACTTCTGCATCCTTTGTATAAGATTTTCTTCTTGCAAGAATATTTGAAGAGTCAAGTGCTGGATTGAGTCTGTAGCAAACAGCGGTGTGAAGTCGTTGAAGCGTGAAGCGACACAAGATAACTTCAGTCCTTAAGTATGGGATATCTGGAGAGGAAATCTGAGTTTCTTGTAATTGCGAGATTCATAGTGTTTGATTAGATCCAGTTTGGATTAGTGGTTTTTCACCCTGTTAGGATTTTCCACGTAAAAATTTGGTGTTCTTATGGTGTGTATTTGTGATTTTCTGTCCGCTGCATATTTATTGTTTTTGCACACTTTTGGATTGATTTGTTGAGTGGACCAATCTAGAGATCTCACACCCCAAACTTTCATATTATTTACATAATAACTTCCTACCATCCCCCATCCTCTAAGCGGCCCACCTATCATATCAGTGCTCTTTCATTGGGCTTACATGGATCCCACCTGTATGAAAGTAGAGGTCAATTTCCTTTGTTGCCACCACAATTTATCTATATCTTTTGGGAGTACATTTTTTTTTTTTGAGAGAGAGAGAGAGAGAGAGAGTAACCCATATTCAAAGATATTTCATGAAAAAAAGAACTCATATTCAATGATTCATGAAAGTCAAATTTTCATTGCCCACACAGCCGTAGATTTAATGGACAGTACCATTGTCAATAGATAAAATCTTGTAACCCATATTCAAAGAGATATCATGAAAAAAAGAACTCATATTCAATGATTCATGAAAGTCAAATTTTCATTGCCCACACAGCTGTAGATTTAATGGACAGTACCATTGTCTATAGATAAAATCTCATTTGAGAATTGGCCAACCAAAAGAACTCTCTCTTTTGACCACTGTCCCATGATTGAATTATCTTCACTACCTCTGTATCTACTTTATTCTTACCGACCCATATAGTTATCTTGTCTGTAATCTTTACTTTCCCTTCATCTGTAAATTTCTCTGCAATTGGCATCTAGACCTTTGGCAGCCTTTTAAAGGGCCTTTTTCTTTCTTCAAAAATTAGAGTTCACAGCTCAAGGACAGAATAGCCAGTGTTCATTTGTTACAGGCTTACAGCTGTCGATAGAAGAATCAGATGATTTAACCCCGTGAACCTCCCTAGAGGGAATGGTCAATTGGTTGGCATAAACGGATCCCTTCCTTAAGTCACACCTGAAAACAAGGGAAAGCAACTTACAATGCAAACACCACTAAGACCATATTTATTTGGATACAATTGAATATATAGAAATTTATGTTCAAATTGGCTAAAAAACTATAATTTAAAAGGTGAGGATTGAAGGAAATAAGATCGAGATATAGATGGGATTTTGATTTTCCAATATTTGAATTATTAGGGTGATGGCTTGGTATTCATTTTTCATCTTTCTATGATTCATTTTTTATTAAAGGATAAATTATTTGATTTTCTCTTCTATATATTTACCTTTGTTTCTTTGTTTTAAACCTTTTCTGAAGAAAGTCTTAGAAATCCAAATAATTCAATTACACGAAACAAATAGGCACTGACCAATGGTTGTGGTCTACTATACAGCATGAACTCTTCTTTGCTTTATCCCCATAACTAGATTTTCACCTACAAAAAAGATGAAATTCTGAGATGCGAGAGGATGAAAATTATATTTGAATTTATTTGATAAACCAACTCTGTTGAATTTATTTGATGAACTAAGTAACTATTTGTTAGAATTTTTATATTAGTTAATTCATGGGTTGGACAAAACTCTGGGTCCGTTAAATTGTATTTTCTAATTTATTTTAGAATGGACAGTGGTTGTGTCGCCGGATGAGTTGAACCAAAGAAAAGAGAAAATTGGGCTAATCTCTCAATTCCAATCGATCAGAGCCTCTTAGACGAGCCTCAGTTATTTTGGTGGTCCGGTTGATTGAATGGACTGTGCGATTGATTGGATGGCGCAGGATTTTCGGAAAAGTCTCCTAAACTAATGCGAAGTTTTTTCCTTTTGAGACTCTGTTTCCCACCTTGAGTCCTAATTGTGTTTTAACTACAAGGCACGAATTGGGGCCATAAATAGAGTGTTGCTCTCAACCCTAAAAATATGGGTGTGCATATTAAAGATTAAAAACACGATCTCTCTCATCAATCTGAGTAAGAGATATCTTATAGAAAAAATTATTCACTAGAGCCATTGAAGAATTGTTCTGAATGGCTGCTCTAGAAGGTTATGGTAACTTCTATTTTTTTGTAGAAGATAGCTCATCTTGGCTAACAATATGCGAGTAGATCAAGTAATGAGAACGGTGTACGGTGGACGTCGAGGCAATGAATTTTGTGTAAGAACAACTACAGTCCTTAGATCGAAGTACAGACTGAGCTAAAGAAGCTGTGAGTATATCTTGTAACTGTTCGTGAATTATTGGTTTATGGTTTTTCTTCCTCAATAGAGTTTTCATGCTAAATATTGTATCTGTCTTTTTATAGTGTGTGATTGGTAAATTGCTAGTTATATTATATTTATTTGGTTATTTCCGATAAACATTATAGATTAAATTAGAATTAATCTGCGATACTTTTACGGTCCGGAGTCTTCCAACAATGTATAATAACAGCACTGGGTGTGCATGAGCACCGTCTTTCTTTCAATCCGAACGCTTCTTTAAATCATCTTATCCATCCTCTACCATGAGAGAGAAATCATACACAACATATTAATGTTGAACAGAGAAATGTTTGTTAATCCACCTCCTCATTAATCCATCACAATCAATCAAATCGGCCTCGTGTGAAATCACAGGCATTTATTCTAATGCCACTTTGATTGATGGATTCATATATGATTCTCACTTATCCAGCTCAAAAGTTAACATTGACCCAAAGGGGTGCCTCTTCGAAAGAGTTAGTTGGGTGGTAGGCCATTAGCCTCCCATTGTACCACCTCAAGTAAATGGACAGGGACGTGAGAGATGCCCTTTGGCACCGAATGGTACATGAATGCATTCATGCTTAGGACTTTGCCAAACACTGTCTGTCCTTCACTAGTCATCTATTAATGCTTTGTTTGTCAAGATTTTACATTTCATTTTTGGATGTACAGTTTCATTTGTTCCAATAATCAAGAGGGCTGAATTGATGAGCCCCATTATAGATGAACACCAAAAGCAGCACAAAGATATCATGATTGAAAGAATAGAGATGTTTGCATATAGATGACATGATTGAAAGATTAGAGATGTTCCCATATTTTGAGCTTTTTAATGGGACATACCTGTAGTTGTGTTCCTTTGCAACCATTTATTTGTGGGGTGCTAATCAAAGGGCTAAGATCTTCCAATTTGAAGAATTTTTAGGTTGCCATCCAAGTTGGGATCCATCACATCCAATCGTAAAGATCACCTGCAAGGGCCTGAGTTGTATGGAAGTGGAGGCTTACAAAATTTACAGTTCAAAGAGCCCCAAGACCCATAAATTGACTACCCGGATCCCCTGTGGAGTTGTTGTGGCCCATTCATTGAACAACCTCAACCATCCGATTTTGGAGTCTAGGTAGTTAAATTTGAACTTTTACTTAGTTCTCTTTCCGGAGGAATTTTTTTTTTTTTGGTATAAAGGAAAACAGAAAACAACACACCAAGCAGCACACAACCAAAACACAACCATAGGCTCCCTTTACAAGCTTTCAATATGACCATTCTAGTCTGGTGGAACAGTTCCATCCACCATCATCCCCTGTGGGTTCCACCAAACCAAACAAATGATCTGAATTAATGAAAGAGATGTGTGTGTATTTTAGAATTTTGCCCCTCGTGAACTGCAATTTTGTTGAAATAAGTTGATATATGCTTTATTGAGGACAGTGGCCTTTGAGCTGGGAAGTGGACCACCCCTTTTATTTGTATCAACAGTGGAATAGAAAAGGGCCCACATGGATACAACACCCCAGAAGCCTATTACCTGCACAACCTTGTTGGCCAAAATTAAAGGTTAATCAAGCACTGATCATCAATTCAGTTCTTTAAATTTTTACTCTAATTAAGGTGATACACTATTAAATTGATCTTATCACTTAAATAGGGTGTATCATGTCTAATCCAATTTGTTGAATCAACTAGTCAGTTGTCACTAGCACAGAGCAACAAAATGATAAGGGAATGAGATCATTTCTCGTGAAACATGTGCCAGACCTTTACAATGAGGGCAATCCAAAATATATGTGGTTAGACTTGGATGATGATGATGATGATGATGATGATTTCTTCATTATTTTGGTTAATCCCTCTATTATAATAATGATTCACAATTTAATATGATTCTACAAAATAATAAAATGAACGATTGGTTGAAGATTCATATACAGACAAGCTAATAGCATTTTCTAGAATTTTATAAGGACACCATGACCAATATATCTGTGATGAAAGCAGGCTTTTTACCTAACATTTTGGACTTATTTGTTTGCATTAAAATACATTAAAATTGAATACACAAAGTGGTTAAAATGAAGATCAAAAGTGAATTTTTAAAAATGAGCATCAAATAACATCTTCTTTTATTCTACTTTCTAAAGGAAAATGTCATTTAACCTTAGGGACTAATTCTCGACTATCCAGAATCGAGTGTCCCTATCATTTGGTGCCTTCACATTTTTCTTGTGGAAAAAATTTAATTGATTTTCCTCAATAGAAGATTTCAATTTCCTATTACGGGAGTAGGAATGTAGAGTTCATCTCTTCCTTAAAAATAAAAATGGAAGGAGAATCCTATCATCGTACAAACAAATCCTTTATGTAATACATGTAAAACTTTATGAAGTACATTAAAAAAAAAAAAAGCAGAAAAATATTAAAAAATTGCAAAAAGGAAAGGAAAAAAAAGGATGAAAACTAGGTGGATTCTTCCACGAGAATGTCCTTTGCATGATGGGATGACAAGAATGATGCAATTCTCAAAACACTCATTTATATAATTGTCCATCGGATTGCTTTATACTATACATAGAGTTCAACTATGACTTATATCAAGACATCAAGTGCGTTGTCAAACTATGACTAGCGAAACTTTTAAGAAGGACAGGTGTTTGGAAATGGATAAGATAAGCGGGGGGTTTTTTTTTTTCCCTAGCAACTAAGATAAGGGGCTGGACCCATGTGAGATAAAAGAACTCACCTAGGAGGGGAGAGAGCAGGTTCGTGCTCTGGACCTCCCAGTGAAAACTGCCACCGAGATAAGCAGCCATTTTAACTTTTTATAAAGTTTTTAAAGCGCCATAAGGAAATATGATCCATACTTATCGTCTAATAACCATGAGTACATGTATTGAACCAGTATTATGTATCAGCCAGCCAAAAAAATACACACACAACACAAAAATATGTTGTGCCAAATTCTGAAACCATGCTTAGGACTCACTTAATGAAAGTTTTAAATTATCCACCCATATAACCAAGTACAAGGAGCCAATTAAATGAAAGACCCAACCATCCACCCATATTGGGTGCCCAAAGTATACAGCCGCACAGGTAATTCCAACCCTAATAAGTGTGTGCATGTATCTTAGCATGTACGTATGAAGCACCCTCTTACAAGTGATGGGGATTGGTGAAAGGGGAGGGATGCAAGATCACGTGTATAAAGTGCGTGGAGCACATGGGGGATGCCTCATCCTCAATAGGCAGGGACAACACCCATTTGGGCACCTTGATTGGCACATGATGCCCTAAATTGTCCAAGTCGTAGTGTGTACAAAAGCCCACCCCGAATTACAAGTCAACAAATGAGGTCAGGCCCTAACCAAATCATGTTAGATTATAAAGCAATTCAATGAATAGGGATTCATGGTCTAGGGAAAGACCATCCCCACTTGCAATTTCTATATCTCATTTCCACTTTTCTTTGAAAAAACTAATAAAAAGGAGAGCCCCACATCATAGAAGTTTTGAAAGCCTAAAAAATTCAATGCAAGATTGTGCATCTTATATATTCTGAGCTTGTGTGACCATGAAACAAGAGGGAACTGCATGCCTCAATTGAGGGGTCAATGCTTTTGCCACTTGTTTTAATTAAGGTTGTGAGGATGTGGGGCCAATGAGGTGAGGCATGACATTGAATTCATTTAGATATTTTGGGTCTAGGAAAGTTGGAAATGGCACTGAATTGAAGGGTACTTTTGTTTATTGATTGCTTGATTTGATTCATTTCTATCATTAAAAATGCTCCAAAACAGGAGAAAAAGGTGATTGGCCCTCTTTATGTGCCTTTCTATTGTTATGTCTTGTTAGTATCAGAAATGAATAATCAAATCAAATCAAATGTACAATATTTGCTTGGAGATTTGTATATAACTTGATCTTATTTCTCAAACTATACAAATTGGCTAGCTTTGATTAAGATGTGATTTGCTAGTCCTCCATGGATTTGTCATGCAGTTGTTCTGCTTAACGACGACTTTCTAGGATAGAGATGGATGTGACCAAGGTGATCTCCCAAACTCACTAGATTCTAAGATTTAGGGTTCCACACACTCTTATATGTTTCTCAAATCTCAAGTGTCATCTTTTCTGATCTAATCATTTAGACACGACACGACGAGGATAAGAATTCTCAAGCCACACACTGGAGTTGATCTCCTTCAACCTCTTGTAGGGATTAGAATTTAGGGTCACGGGAGTGACTCACTCTGTGTAGGCACATGGTATGATGAAAAACACCCCTCATAGTTGGGTCCACCGAGACGCATGACGATCATGAAAGTCTATTGGATAAAAAGATCTATATGAGCTTACCAACGTGCAAAATTTTGGCTCTATAAAATTATCATAATCCTTTGATCTATAGCTCTAAAATTTAATGGTTTTGGAGGCATTATTTTCTTATGATTTCAATTAAATTGTGAGAAAAAGTTGGATGAGTGTTAAGTTTGGACTCGTGACTATTTATGGGGGTAGTATGTGTGAAAGAATGGATTTACTCGCGGTAAGCCCCGTGACCATAAAAAAGAGAGGCGGAAAAGAGGTGGTTTTTAAAGTGGGGCATATTTGGAGAATTACCATATACTCATGCGTGTGTGAAAATTATCCAATGCAGACCTCCACTCCCTATAACACACAAGCCCCTGGGGTTTGTACCATCCGAATAGAATACGCCGTTGGATCAGTTGAACACTCAATTGAATGGACTAGACTTGTGGGCTCCGAATGATAGGGTTAGGATGATCAGATGGGGCTGATTCTTTGTATATAAAAAGGCCTCAACTAGATCTTCAAATCCTCTCCGGTCTCTCTCTCTCTCTCTAAAATAATGTATGTACCTAGGGTGGTGACCACTCATCAGTTATCACTACCAAAACAAACTCACTAACTAAAACAGGTTCCCTTCACGTGGAAGGTGGCCCACCTGATTGCCATCATGAGAAACATGTACTGCTTTCAGGTAAGGTATTTTATCCAACGGTCGGAAAGTAGCAGCAGCAAGCTTGGGCTTGGGCCACATTTTGATGTCCCTTGAGACCAATTTCAGTTGGATGTTGATAATTGAAGTCACGGGCAGCCACATTTTTAGTTCAGATAACCTTTTGTTTGTAGGCCTTTCTTTTGGTAGTTCTTTCTTCTTTTTGTGGGCATTTGTCCTTGTCAACAAAAGGGTCAAGCGACAAACAATTAGTTATCAGATCTACTCTTCAAAAATGCATAAAATTGAGGACCGAATTCATTGTTACTTTGATGTATTATGGTGCATGGTCCCAAGTCCAAGTCCAAATAAAGGAAGTAGAATTGCATCAAATTGACAATCGAGTTACAAGCCAAATTATATTGGGAATGATATTTTAGAAACTCCTAATCCCATCCCAGCACCTTTCTTGAGCCCCATGATTGTCATGCTTTCAGATGGGCACAATAATTTACGATGCACTCTTAAAAATCAAACATGAGCTTAATTATTAGTTGGGTTGGATTAGGAACTTGGTGGATTTCCATGGATCTTGGCGGTTCTTACATGAGGACTTAAAGTTACAAACACTAGATATGGGTTGCTTCCATGGTGAATCCGACCCAGGTTATTGTATTCTACCATTCCCAACTCTAATGGACTCAAACTGGACCCTGACCCAACTCAAAAACCGAGTATGCATGCTATCCTATATTTACATTATTCATATATAATAACATTACATATTATTATATACACAGGTATCCGGGTATGGACCCATCCGGATCTGACAGGACCCAATTACTACTGGGTCTGTATGCCTCTTTTCTTTTTCCATTTTAGGTTGGGTGCTTCCAGTTACCAGGTTGACATATATTCAGCTATGGAGCTCCAACTTAAAATCCAATTTAATAAAATTCAGATTCAAATTCACAAAGCTCTTAAATTGACTGGATTCAGATCATCCTAGATCCATTCCATTCTCCAAGTTCAACCTCCTTATATCCTTGAAGCCTCTAAAACTAGGAAAACCATATGGTAACTTGGCTATGAACCAACCAGAGTGACACACTTGATGCCCATTCATGCATTGTGGAATATAGAAGAAGACATTGTACTGTAACCCAACACACACAAGGATGGCACATGACAAGAGAAGTAGAGTTCATTTAGAAATGTGTAACCAACCACTCCATTGATATGTGACTTTAAGGTTGCCATTCTGGTAGCCAAAGCATCCTAGAAGAAGCTCAAACAACAATGAATCTTGGTGCAAGACGCATTTATTAAAGAAGTTGTGATAGTTCCTCTTCAGTTGGGTGTCTGTCTTCCAATGGCTTTCTGGATAAATGGAAAGGACATAAACCAACTGGCCCCAAATGTTGGGAAGGATGTGAGACATCTTTATGGAGGTGTCTACAGCTACTGCACAATCAGCTTAGGATATGAGTAATGGGCATTCTTTCAAAATTTCTACAGTCCTCATCATCATAGCATTATCTCATGGAGTTGAGGTTGATTGAAAGCTACATTTCTACGAAGAACTTGAAATTTGGTTTGGTAAGTTTCACATGCAATGCCATTTTGGCAGAGAGTCGAAGATTCATGAAAGAGCTAAGATCAAGTAATCACAACACCAGAAATAAGCTTTATAATTGAGAGTGAAAGACTCACATATAAGTCTCAAACAAAAATTAGGAATGAGAAAATCTTGGTTAATCAGAAAAGAGAAGACAACAATAATCTCTCTTGTTGGAAAGGGGGGAATGAGCCCAAAACCTCTAACAATTCAACATACTACACTTGCAGAAGAGAGAAACTTACTATATTTCATGTTTGTCAAATAAAACTACAACTAAAACCCAAATGCTAACTTTAGTTAAATAAAATTTCCAATGGCATTACTCATGTTTATCTTCAGGGCTATCTAAGTCTGAAATCCAGAAAGCTGACATTCCTTAAGTCTTTGGAATCCTTAAGTCCATCCAAAAATCAAGGATTCTAAATACAGAACATTTTCTTCAGCTGGATAAGAGGATTAGCAGGTTTCCACCACCTAGGCAAATGTTCAATCGTTCATTGATAAAATTCCTTAACCGGATGAGAGGATCAACAGATTTCCATCTAATAGGAGGATAACTCAAGATACTCATTGATACAAAGATCCAATGAAGCTTCATCTAAAAGCCAGAATGTAAATTACTGTCTTATGTCCTGAAACAAAACATGTCTGAAGGGATGGTTGCAAGGCAGATCATTTCAAAATGGGTTGATTAGATTAGGATCACCAGATTCAGTAAAACTTGTTCTCATTCCAAGGGCCTGGATTTTAAAAGTAAAACATACAAACTGTGATTATAAGGTATTAATCCACTCAAATTTGAATGAAATACATTCACAGCTGAAAACACCCATTGACCTATCTACTATCCACCTGCATTGATCCAACAACATCCAACTCAGAAGTTTTCCAAGCAAATATTCATTACAACATATTAGAATTTACAGTTCATTTCCAGAGAAGTGCAAACTGAAACCACAGGAGTATTGGAATACATATATAACAAGAAAAATAACTCATACAATAAAAGCAGAAATTACAACAAACTTGAATTTGAAAGTGCGATCCATCTATGGGGGGCCATTTGAATTGAAAGAATACAACCATCGTTATATGTAAACAATTAACATTTGGGTGGGAAGAGCCCAACAAAAAAGCAGCCCTGCCTTGCCCAGAGGATCTATCGATACCAAGAAAATTAACAATTAAAACAACCTAATGTGAGAATCAATGTTATACAGATGCCAATATGGACCATATGAAGATAAAACCCAACTAAAGGTAAGCTGCTCAGTATTGATGCCCTATTCCAACAAAGGGCTGATCCACTCAACATGATGAAAACATGTATAAGATAAAAATGGTTTTTTTTATTTTTTTGGCAAGGATAAAAATGGTTGATTAGACTTGACTATCATTCCTTGCTCAACATGGATGATGGTTGCCTACTCCTGAGCAAGGGTAACTATAAGGTTGAGCCACACAAATACACAACTTGGGTCTTTTTCCTTTTTCCTTTTTTTTTTTTTTTTGGTGAAGTTAGACATCTTGGGTCTTGCACATACGTTAGGTCAAAGCCAGCCATCAATCTCCTGAAGCAGAAATTGTTTGAGCCCCATTTGTAGTTCCCAATGATAGGCATCAACTTCAGCTAACTCTAATCCAAAGCCTGAAACCATGATTTGGGAGATTCATCAGCATCCTTAATAAATATTACACATGATCCTGGCCACCCTCAGCTGTTCAGGCAACAGTTTTGGGAACAGACTTCATTAAACAAATTATCAGTAGACTTGAAAGGCAAAGCCCACCATTGTGGCACAAGAACACCAACCATCAACATCCTTGGTGACATAATGCTGGTGCTGAAGAATTCTCAACCCCAATAACCTTAAGATAGAATGGCCAAGATGGATCTGCGCTTGTAATAGCATGTTGGCCAAATGGGTGTTTTTGCACATAACATCTAACATCATCAGATCTGGCTAATCCTTCAAGATAAACTCGAAGATCTCCTTCTGGACCTGCAAGCAAGCTTTATGTGAGAACTTTAAATTGCACCAAGCTCCAAATGAAAAACTTGTGGACGATGGGCAGCCATTCTCACCTAAAGAATTATCATTTTCATCCTGGAAATTGTAGGGCCTTGGAAAGATTGCAGTGTATGGCTATGGAAGTCCCCACAGAAAAATTGATAAATAAAAAAGGGTAAAGAAGAAAAAGGACATTAGTGGCGGTCCAAAAAGGTGACAAAGGTAAAGGAAGGACCAATGCAATCAAATATAATAATCAAAGAGGAGAAATGCAATCTTACAGGATTGCGGAGAGCCTTGTAAGGAGAATCATCCAACAGCAAAGTGTTTGATGGTGTGTACTCCCCCTTTTCCCATGGAAGATTTGGCTCTTCTTTATCCCATATTTTTTTCAGTTCCTTCAAGAAAAGTGGTTTATTTCTATTCTCAATAGTTTTGAATCCCGTACTGGTACAATGCGACTGGTCCTGCACATAATTGGAAATAGTTGCACAAGGCATAACTGTTATATGATTTTGTAACGTATCAATGCAAATCACAAGATACTGGTGGCTTTTAGCAGTAACACAAAAAGGTCCTAACAAATGTTTTCTGCTTTTCATACTAGGGTGCAGCACTGTAAGAGTGATACATATAAACTGAATCTGTACTGCAAGGACTGGTTCTCATCAAGGTAGACGGATCAAAACTTAACTCATGAGTAGCGATCCACATGGATATCACATCAAATGAGTGATATATGCCATTACTGATGTGTTGATGTGATCTTCATCCCAATATAAAATGGAAGAACGCCATGTGAAGATATGGAGTCAAAAGGAAAAATACTCCAATCTTAGAGAAGTTCAGAGTGACGAAAATCAGATGGCGCAGTTTGGTTCAATGGCCAACCTCGACAAAACATCACACATACATCCTACAATGCAAATTCTATTTTCCTATATCATCAGATACAATTGTGTCACTTGTATATATTCATTTATCATTTTTCAAAAATAGAGCTATTTTGTTGTGGTTTTCATAAAAATTAAATAAGAAAAATATCCATACACATCCATATATCCACTATTGATGCACGATAGAAGGATCCTGGCCCAATGCAACCATGATCTGGCTCATGGCCTAGAAACCTCCCCAAGGAAAACCCAAATTAGATGCACAAAAGGAGGTTTTTACTTCCATGTCACATTTTTAGCAATATTGGACAACCTCTCTCTCTCTCTATATATATATATATATATGTTGTGTGTGTTAGGATTCTATTTATGCTATTTAATAGGCTTTAGGATATTAATATGCATTTAATTTAGGAAAGAGATCAGTAAAAAAAGGCTAAAAAGCCTTAAATGTGGTTTTTATGGGGATTAATGACAATTTGAATAAAAAGAGAGTCCGTTTGAAGAGTTCTGATCAAGGATCAATATAGCAGCAGCAGATGGGGTAGCGGCTAGTGACCAAAATGCTACATAGCGGGTGATATATAGTGGTTGCAGCTATACGTAACTGTGTAGCAATGTGAGTTTTTAAGTAGTCAAAAAATGTTGAATCTTGTGTTTTTTAAGTGTTTTGGAATCATATAAGTGTAGAGACAACTTTAGGAAAGGCCATTAAGGATAAGAAATAGGAAAATAGTGTTTTAAACTAAAACCGGTTGGCTCTAATATGTTTTACTCCATAGCGTCGTTATTTTCAAAATAATGCAGCGGCTTCAACCACTAAGGCTAATAATGTGGTTGCTTCACAACTATTTTGAACCATGGTTCGGAGGAGCTTGTAGCTCTTGCTACGCTTTTGACGAAATTCCTCTTGGACAATCAACACCATTAGATGATCCGTCCACCCCTTAGATAATCAGCTATCAACACCCTTAGATGTACCAATGCCCTAGTCGTCTATGGAACACCAAAGCACCTGCTGATCTCCTACAACATACTTGTAGAACATAGATCATATCAGATCTACCAACAAGCTTTGCTTTCCTTATTGCTCCATGAGTTTCTAACAAGTTCACATGCAAATCCATGACCATGTGAATTAATAGAAAGTTATTTTGTTTGCGTTTTATTGGAATTTAGCAAAATATATTAAAAACTTCTACTTGTCATAATCTTCCCAATCATGGATCAAAATAGCTACGTAGCGGCCGCTGCATCGGGCGTAGCGGTGAAGTTAAAATGACATTTAACGTTGTTCACATCTGTAGCAACTGCTACGATTTGCTACGGGATTGCTATGCCCGCTACAGACTAAAACAGATTATTACTTTCCAAAAAAAATTTAAATGCATAATAAGACTTATTTCTTTTCTTTTTCTCTCCAAATAATATTTTTACGCAACTCTTCTACCCTTTTATGTTTAAAAGAACACCAAAAAGCACATGATCACGCTGAATTACAGTCGATACGGAGAGTTCTTCTCAAGGGTTCTTCTTACATCCTATTAGACTACCCCTTTGGTAGATGATAATGGAAAATCTTCAAAGGAATATTCAAAAGTTGGAAAACTTTCTAAAATATGGGATGCAAGGATAAAAGAAGAGAGACCAATTCTCCAACCACCATGGTTGTCCAAGTTATAAAAGATTCTCCTAAGAAACTTTCTAATTTTGTCTTTCTTTAGTGTTAAGTTATTAAGCTATAGTAAGGACTCCTATTTAGTAACCATTCTTTATTAATTAGTTAGGATAATGGCTTGATTTAAGAGAGATTAGGGATTTCTCTTTGTTTGGAACATTATAAAAGTAAGGCATGTGCGGGATGTCTAGCCTAGCTTAGATGGTTGTATTTTCATTCAATGATATTATATAACTGCTAGCAATTTTGTCTCTTCTCCATTGGTTTGAGTGTTTCTCTCAAGGACTTAAGACCTATCAAGTGGTGGATTAGCGATTATGAATAAGCAATCGTCTGCTTTTACTCTATGTTGCTTAGTTGTTTGTTGATCTAAGTATAGTTGAATTTTAGGTTTTTCAATCAATCTAGATTTGTTTGGCTTCGTTGGTTAGTCAGTCTAATTTCTTAATTGGGATCATGGTTCAAAATACCTATGTATCGGCCGCATTATTGGCCATAACGGTTAAGGCCGCACACTACTTTGAAAAATAGTGGTGCTACGGTCTAAAACTTAGTAGAGCCAAGCAGTTCTAATTTAAAACATTGTTTTTCTTATTACTTCTCCTCAAGCCTTTCCTAAAGCTATCTCTACTCTTATATGGTTCCCAAGTCACTAAAAAAATACAAAATTGGCTTGTAGACAGGACCCAAATTTTTTTTACCACTTAAAAAATTCACATGGCTACACCGCTACGTATCACCGCAACCACTACATATCGCCCACTATATAGCATTTTAGCCACTGGCCGCTGCGCCCTCCACAACCGTTATTTTCATCGTTGATCGGGGGCTACATCACAAAGTCATCATGTGGATCATCAATCAAACAAATCCAACCATTTGATTCATGAAGAGTGGATTTTGCCATAATATAGACAGCATTTAAAGAGACATGTCCCCGCCACAACCGCTATTTTCATCCTTGATCAGGACTTCATCACAAAGCCATCATTTGGGTCATCAATCAAACAAATCCAACCATTTGATTTGTGAAGAGTGGATTTTGCCAAAATATAGACAGCATTTAAAGAGACATGTCATTGCCTTGATCAAGCAAAAGAACATGTACGTAAAACACTGCAACTTCTTAAAGTGGCGGCTAATCATCCTCCAACTCATGAGACCCATACAATGATCCTTGAACAAGAAAGTCCTATCGCAGAAAAAAGATCAAACAAAACAAAATTTTAGTATGGGTATCTAATAAAAGATCAATGAACAGTGGCAGATTATCAATTGGAAGTTGGCCTTCCAGAAGATGAAGATGAAGATGAAAGTGGAGTGGATCTATACTCACAGGCATGTTGTTATATCAAATTTTGGCACAATTGATTTCATTGTGGAAGACTAGGAGTGGCCATATGTTAGTCAACAGACAATTAAATCATGGTTGAAAGTGAATCTAGTTAATGATGGAAGTAGATTTTCAATCCGATGGTCATATTGGGTGTTTGGAGAGACCTGACTATTCAATGGAGGTTACACCTAATTCGGCACAAGAAAACATCATCTGTATTTAAAATGGAAGATTCAGAAGAATCAAAACTGTGGTTCTTTTTCATGGTGGGTCTAGTGTTTGATTTTGGAGGAATTAGAGTCACTTCCAAGCTCGCAGGCAAGTTATTTCATCAAGCGGGTCAGAATGATGCAGGCTTGAAGGATCCTTGCCTAATGCAGCCATGCTCATGACCCAAAAATCTCCCCAAGGAGGTAAATGCAATAGAACGTCCACAAGGGGGGGTTTTCATTTCCATCCCAATGCTTTCAGCAATAGTGGTTAACTTCTACTTCCTTCAATTTCTCTTTCTTTGTTTAGGTAGTCTATTGTGTAGGATTCTATTAATGCTACTTAATAGGCTATAGAATTTGGATACGCATTTAATTTGGTAAAGGAATATGTAAAATGGCTATAAAGCATTAAATCTAGTTTAATGGGGATTTATGACAATTTGGACGAAAGTGTTCATATGAAGAGTTAACAGAACTAGCGGTTCCTATTTTCTTTATTATGGAACTCCTCTTCATATGAGTTTACACACCTATATTCTAAGAGATGTCAACGTCTTGGATGATCAAACACCCTTATACAATGCTCTTATCATCTATGCAATGCTAAAGCAACAGCGAATCTCCTGCTACGGCTATGTAGAACATAGGTCATATTAGATTTACCAACAAGCTCTACACAAGGATGAAAATAGCGGTAGCGGCGGGCATAGCAATGCAATTTGAAAAACTAATCAAAAAATATGAAAAAATTCCAGAAAATGCATAATATTGAAAAATGATAGAATATGTGTTTTTCTTACAATAAGTAACTAAGATAAGGGGGTGTAGTGGTCCCCTCATTACATGAAGTCCTATATCTTTGTATGAAAAGAAAATAATAGTAATGATCATTTTTTCCACATGTATTCATGCTTATTAGTGATGCTAACTTATAAACTAATGAAAGGCTTAAAAAATAATAATAATAAATAAAAAAGAAAAAAGAAAAAAAAAAAAAAAAAACAACTGTAATGAAGAAATACCATCAAAATAAACAATGTGAACTTGAAGTCAAGACTCCATACTTAAGACTTAAGAGTTAGGACGTAGGAGTTCAACAGCTTCAAGTCAGCGAGATCATGTGTTTTGGTGTTTTTTTTTTAAGCATAGAAGGGTAGAAGAGTTGCGTAAATATATTGTTTGGAGAGAAGAAGGAAAGAAATAAGTCTTACTATGTACTTCAAAAAAAAAAAAAGGAAAATAGCTATTAGTCACATTCCGTTATTTTGATCCATGGCTCTACATGTCCTACACGCGTTTCATACAAGTTGACGTGTAAAGCCATGTCTTGGTAAACAACAAGTTAATTTTTTCTTGTTATGTTGGAGTTTAGCAATACATCAAGAACATCTATTTGTTGTGACAGTGAGTCTCAGTTTGATAACAAAATCAACCCAAGGCACATAAAACTTGGGTCAACTGGTCAAGTTTGAATGGGTTCCAATTTGTCATGCATCAACCACTAAAAAATATATTATATCTCCCAATAATATCATTTCATGCTCTCTCTCTCTCTCTCTCTCTCTCTCTCTCTCTCTCTCTCTCTCTCTCTCTCTCTCTCTCTCTCTCTCTCTCTCTCTCAAAACATCTAAAATTTTCCTTGTATTCTCGTCTTTTGATTATGCTAGTCGCTAATCAAGCATGATCTAAAAATGTCTTTGCTTTTATGCTTTTTCTGTTACAATATTTTTTCGAGATGTTATAGAAGATATCAAACTAATTCAACAAAAAAAAAAAAAAAAAAAAAAAGAAGATGTAACCATCACTTGTTTTCAAAATTGAAGATCCAAAAGAATCAAAATTTTGGATATCTGTCATGATGCGTCTCATGTCCCTATGTGTAGTTGTCATCAGATGGTCTCAATAAGTCCTCACTCTGCAGGCGTTAGAGCTCTTTGCAGGTAGAACAATGAAAAAAAGTTGTGAGGAGATCAAGTCCAGGTGGCATTAATATAAATGTCACAAAGTAGATCATTTGCAAAGAATCTTAAATAACAAAAATATTGAGAAAACAACTATTCAAAAAAAAAAATTTATTGAGAGAACAAACTTCCTTTGAAGTTCACATTAAAAAATAAATAAATACAATTTTGGGCCAGAATCCATATTTTGAATCGAGCTGGGTTCAAATTCAAATTGGGTTCTTTGGTAGACTCAAACTCTACAATTAGCACCTTCTATATCAGAAGCACGTATGCATTGTTGGATGAAACCCACAATGAAAACAAATCTGGATCCAAACACATGTGGATCCAAACCAAATACAGCACCTTCACGGCCCTAATTTTTTGAGGTATTGAATTGCGTTGAAACTCAGGGCAAAAACTAAGGTAAGTACAGGTGGTAAGCTCAAGCCAGACGAAGCCAATCATGACTCATCCCAGCCAGAATGTAGCTTGAGATCCTTACAACTCTAACCACCAAAATACAAAGCTAAAAAATAGACATAATAATAAAAAATCAACAAGAAGTTACACTAACGATTTCATAAAATTTGAGAATAACAAGCGATAGTAAGGAAATCATGGTCATTTAGTTGAGTCCCACTCATGTTTCCACCTTGTAACACTCTTTAATGCCCATGGTTGCACCTTAGCTCATGTAGAGAGAGAGAGAGAGAGAGAGTCAAGCAATGGTTTAGGTTAATTCCAATATGTACATATAAGGCTTAGGCAGTATTACATATATATATATATAGAGAGAGAGAGAGACGGGGTAAAAAAAGAAGAAACCTTATGTAAGTACCCAATAACACAATGCTGGGTCCAAGCCAGATCGATCATCTTTCAAGATTAAGTCACGACTGTGACCAAAATATAAGCCTGATAGCAGGTTGAAACCCATACAGTGACTCAGCACCCAATCTGTCAGATCAAGCAGTACTAGGCTATTGCTTCCCTTATAAAAACTAAACACAAGAATGCTTAAGGGGAACAAGAATGAGGGATGATTTCATCATAGTAAATTAGTAATCCCATAGTGAAATATGAAGGAAACACGGATGGAATCGTGGGATTAGCAAACAGATGAAATTATACAATCATATTTAAAAATAAAATTAAGTAGATACAAGTACAAAATGTGGCGCTCGGCTCTCATCCCATAAGAATAAACTGCCAAATACCAACAATCATGAACTTATCGTTACTGCTACCCACAAAAAATTACATTATAATAAAAAGTCCAAGGTGATTGAGTAAACTGCTTCTGAATTTATGATGCTTACCCAACAAAATAATAGCTTATTTTTGTCATCACCAATAAAAATATTAAGCACAGCCTCCAAATTCCTCCTGCAAGAAAGAAACATAATGCACCCATCAGATAGGCCCAATTATGTAACTAGAAAGGCAACAAATACACAGCTAAATCACCAGCAAATGAACAAAGCAATGGGATGCACAGAGGCCCTATTTGAAAAGAAAAACATCAGAGAGCAATGATGTGGAAAAGAACATGGGTTGAGGATGTACCTTGTTCTGGAGGACCAAATACCCACGTTAAATCTATCGAAGCAGAACTTAATGAAGTCATCACAGAAAGGGCGCTTATAAACTGGGATAGTAGACATGACGGTTTATGTCAGCTGAGCTCTAAGCAGTTGAAATGGACACATCTCAACATGAAAAGGTCTAATATTTTTCATTAAATAATTTTGTATAGAGTATCTTAATAAATGTTGCGCTTTAATGTCAACTTTCACCTGATCTTCTTGAAACCTTCTTATCTGGTATGCGCCAATTTGGTTGAAACTGAACAATATCAACAAGCAATCCGTTCACATCAAGTATGAGTAGCTTCCTTCGAGTAGAATTTACAGGTATTATCTCAGGTGACATGGACGCCTCCAACAATTTATCCTGTTTGTTAGCACCATTTTCTATGTTATTCTTAGCTTCATTCAGGCAATCGTTTGAACATGATTCCAAATTCATTTCAACAATAATGCGACAATCTGGCACCACTCTCTGCAAGTTGCTAAAGACCTCTCCATTCTGCAGCAGATAATCAGGCAAATGGTCATACATGGTTGAATCATCAACCAATCCCGCTTCATAAATAGTTGATTTCACTTCCTTTTTCATAGTTTTCCTCGCTGAAGCAAGTTCCCCATCACCACAACCAGGAATAGAAATATCCATGAAAGGATTGCCAAGGTCAGTAAGAAGTACCTCCATACTTTTTACTTCTTCAGAAGCATTACATTTCACAAGTTCTATTTGGCCCAGGGTCAGTTCATCCACATTCTTTTTCACTGCACCCTCATGTAGGTGGTCAAAAGTGCACAATGCCTTACAAACATTATCTTTATGTACAGTCCATTCTTTTTTCCTCTTCTTCATCTTCTTCGATGAGCATACCTTGTTCAAAGAGCTAGCAGAGGCACGGCCCACAGGACTGCCTAATGTTTGTGAAGATGAATTTATTTTATCTTGTTCAAGAGACTCAATATTTGTTTGATCTGGATTGCATACACTGCCTTCCTCCAATGGCTTTAGTGTGGTATCGTGACTTTTGGGGGCACTAAACTTATTCTGGATCTGTGTATTCTCAACTGTTCCGACTTCTGTAGTACTTTCTGTTTCTAAAGAAGTCCCTAAATTTAAATTAATTGATGATTCCGCTGTAGGGCTTTCCTTATTATCATGGATATTACACTTATCTGCCAAAACAGTGTTAGTAATTAGAACTTAAGTAACAAGAATTTCAATGAATTTCTTCTATTAATGCCTCCAAACTATTCTCTAAAAAATATATGTACATATTGCTCTCTCATCTTCTCACCCTGCAATTTGTTCAGATCTTCCTGCACCACATGCTTGGGACTCTTGAAACATGGTAAGCTGCACTCTGCCCCCATGATCCTCTTTTTCTGCTTCTTTACTGGATCAGTTCCTGCTGTTTCATTCAGAAAAATTATAGCAAACCCATGACAGACCCTGTAAGCTAGAACTTTCAAAGACATAAAAATAAAAAATAAAAACAACTAAGAAATCCATCAAAGACACTGTAAAGTAGAAAGAACTCCCAAACTCAAAAGGATATTAATTAATCTAAAACACCCCTTTGTACACAAATTTACATGCACACCGGATAAGGAAGTGCCACATCCAAAACACAAATCCGGTAGCCCAGCAGCATGTTAGATGACATGTCCGGAGAATCAAGCAGGAAAGTTTATCAGATGGGTAGCACATGCTTGTTAAGCAAAACCCATGGTGATTAACTACGCAAGTTTTTACTACGAAAAATGTCTTTTATTCATGTCTAACTCACAACATTCCCTAATTCCCTCCAACTTATTATCTGAAATAATGGCATGTTTGTCTTTGATTGCCTTGCATCTAAAATTACAGATCAGATAGTTCTCTCTAAAGTCTTTCACTGGAAGAAAAGCAGATGTGAGAAGTCTACATCCAAAAAGGGACTCCAGTGGCCCCAACACATCAGATGAGATGGCCTAAAAAACAGGCAAGTCAATACATCACATCAAAAAAGTTAACATAGTTTTTTTCCCTTCACAAAACAGAATACCACTTTTCACAAGGCTTATGTAGCACACTTTAAAACCACTAAATGATTTCGAACAAAAAATGGGATGAAATAGTTGATGGATGACAAGTTATACGCTGCTCTTCTCTTGATTCTCCTTTACAGGATCAGTTTCTGCAATTTCACGTAAACATCTAACCCTTCATTTATGGCATTATGCCAAAAAAGAACTCAAGAGGTGGCTAACTGATCTAACATGCCACTCAATCCACACCCTTATGTATGCTGACATGAATGCGAATGTGGCGATGCCACGTCCAAAAGGAACAAAACATGAATGCGTGTTCCCCGGCATTAGGGTGTCATGGCCTATGGCTCAAGCAATTCGTCGTCATCATCACCACATTTGCGTTCGTGCCAGAACTCAAGATGTGGCTAACTAATCTAACACGCCACTCAATCCACACCCTTACGAATGATGGCATGAATGCAAATGTGGCGATGCCGCGTCCAAAAAGATAAAATCATGAATGAGTGTTCCCTGGCATTAGGGTATCATGGCCTATGGATCAAGCAATTCATCATCTCACCACCATCAAAGCCTTATCCCAATTATTTGACCTCAGAATCAAGTTATAGTTGTGACAAAATTTATGCCAGCCGTCGACCTACCTACCACAATTCTCCTCTTTTATCCGGGTTGGGAAACTCCTTTAATCATGATGATGTGGTAATGTTACTTGGAATCATTTCCTCAAGGTATGTGGAATTTCGTGGTGCCTTCTTAGCTCCCTTGTTGGCATGGTTGGGGCCTGGCAGTTGGGTCCTTTCTTTGGGTGTGGCTTGTTGATGTGGAGGTGTATTCCTTATGTTATTTTTTGGTCTATCTAGAATGAAAGAAATGATAAAATCTTTAGGTGTTCTCCTTCTACGATTGAGGATATTGTTCCTTCAGGATATTGTTCCTTCAATGGCCCTTCATTTGTCTAAGTGGTTCTTATGTAAAAAGGAATTTTCCAATGTGAAGCTTGATGACATTGCCCAGAATTGGAAACCTTGCATGGTGTGTGGTTTGTCAAAGGGGCAGCGCGTAGTTTCTTGGAGGCCTCCTCCCCTTGGCACCTTGAAGTTCAATGTTGATAGTGCGGCAAGAGGTAAACTAGGCCCAACTGGTATGGGAGGAGTTCTTCGAAATTGCAAGGGGGAGGTTTTGTTCCTGTTTTCCAAGCATGTTGGGGTGAAGGATTCCAATGAAGCCGGGACTTTAACTATTTTGGAAGCTCTTCACTCATATTCTAGCAATTTCTTAGGAGAGTTACTTGTGGAAAGTGATTCTCATAGGCCTCAACGCCATCTCATGGGTTCATCTAGAGAGGGTCCATGGAAATTTCAATTCATCTTCAATGATATAAAATCTCTTTCTTCCTCCATCCAGTTGACCTTTATTCATGTGAGCGGATCTGCTAACATTATGGCAGATGATTTGGCCAAACAAGGGGTTGGTAGGATTTTTCTTTTGAGGCTTTTCTTATTTAGTTGTATCTAAAAAAGGGTAAATCTCTCCGATACCTATGTGCGGTCTTTTCTTTTTTCTTCTTGTTTGATGCAAGTCATCTTAATCTAACGTCTCCCTACTGTTACTGTTAAAAAAAAAAATGATGTGGCAGTGTTACATCCAAACATCAACTGAAAGTCTATTGCATGATAGATGACATTACGCAAAAGTCAATTAAGTCAACTCACCAGGTGACTGATACAAGTTAATCCAATGTGGACAATGATTTCCTCTTGTAATGCCATTTTTGTTATGCAAACACTAATTTTATGCATGTAGAATTGCAAGTTTGGTGAATGAATTTGAGTGCAAGACAAAAATTAAGAAGAGCTGAGAAAAAAGGAAAAAAGAAAGGACTTAAAATACGTTTAGTAGAATGAGAAAATCATCTCTCTCTCAAACAAACACAAACACAAGCTCAACCATGTAAAATAATATGTAAATGATATAAACACACTACTTTGTAAGTGTAGCACACTTAAGCGCCATCAAATTATTATCTAGCCGGGTAGAATCACTATTGATGATTTTATTCTATAATGTTCAGAGGACAGCTACCTCTGCAATGACTTCTTTAGCTGATGGAGTTTCATGTTCTTCTTAATTGATGTTGGTTATGTAAAGATGCGTCGGTCTGACTCAGTGTCCTTGTTTGTTGTTTCTGCTCTTCCGGAAGCTTGACCATCTCAGCCATTGGGCAGGCTTTCTTTGGCTCTCTTTGTGTGTTCTATATTGTTGGTCTGACTCAGAGTTCTATTTTGGTCATGTGAAGATGTGTGTTCTTGGTCTGACTCAGTGTCCTTTTGTTTGTTGTTTCTGCTTTCCCTGAAGCTTGCCCATCTCCGCCATTGGGCAGGCTTGCTTCAGTTGTCTTTATGTGTTCTATTTTTTTTTTTTCTAAAAATTATCATTAGCTTGCACAAAAACGAAAAACAGAGTGACTTGCTTTTCTTGTCTAATTACCCTTCAATATCTCGCTTTGATCTTTCTCTTTTACAAGCTTCAAAATGTTGATGGCTAACAACATATCCTTACCCTCCTGCACTTCTTCTACTACTACTTTACAGGATCAGCTTCTGCATATTTTAAAAAATATTTTCTTTAATATTATTTAACATAGAGCATTAAACACTCACTAATTACATAACGGATAAATGAATTTTCAATAGTAGAAAATGGAAAATTAGGTTAACTAATCTAACATGTCTAACTAACCTAACATGAGTGTCATTCTCCACTCACTCTTTTTGCATACCAACACACTTGATGAACAAACACGGGTAAGTGTTTCCCACCACTTTGGATGGCACGAGGTAATTATGAAGGAGGTAAATTTTAATCTAATTTTACATTAAAAAATAAACATTCATCAAGTACATAATGGCTAAAAGAACTTTCAATAATAGAAAATGGAAAAAAGGATGTTAAAATCTAACATACCATGCTCTCTGCACTCATTTACATGCAAACATGCATTTAAATAAATGTGGCAATGTCACATCCAAAATGAACAAAATACAAATAAGGTGTTTCCCAAATCCCACCCCTTTGGATTGCATAGCCTAAGGACCAGGAAGGTAAACTAATCAAATCCATAGTTATTAGTATGCTACGATTCTTATCCCGAATCCCGATTCATATCCCTAATCTTAAGGAAATCTATTCATATCTATGCAATGAATCCCATTTATAAATGAATCTCAGGTGTGAATCGTACAATTCGATACCAATTTCATCGAATCTTACGATTCAAGCGATTCGGCTAAGCGAGAATAACTACAACCAATAAGTTAATATTAATAATCTTTTACCTTTTTTATTTCTTTATTCTTTCTTTCTTTTAGTGCTTTTATTTTTGAAATGTTGTTTAGTGATTAACGAAATCTCCTAAGAATATTTTGCGTCTTTGATAAAGTTTTAAAGATGAATAAAGAATGTGCATTTAAGTAAAGCATTCGACTGTATGTATGGTGCTTGTCTATATTTTCTTCTTATTTTAATCTATTTTGGTTTTTTTTTCATGAACACTTTCTTAACTTCAAAAGATATCCTACTTTGTAAGATTGATGGTTTGGATTTTATTTTTATTTTTATAGTTTGATTTAAAGATAATAAAAATATACATTGATAATTTAAACTTATTTAACTATTTACACATCATTTATCTCATATATATATATATATATCTTAAAATATGTCATGATGTTCTTAATATGATTGTATGATAGAATTGCTTTTTATTATATTTATATTGCTAAAAATGCGAAAATTGATGGTTGTGAATAATTACTTTCTTCTTTTTCTTTTAATTTTTAATTATTTTTTATTTTTATTAGAAAAAATAAAAATCCTATGATTCGCGATACGATTCGCAATTCGATTCATTGGTATGAACGATTTGCAATACAATTCCAATTTTGAAAACTATGATCAAATCCACCACCTCACCATCATCCTCATCAACTGAGCTCTATGTCATCAATATGTTGGTGGCAAAGAGTCCTAATCTCTCTCTCTCTCTCTCTCTCTCTCTCTCTCTATATATATATATATATGAGGATTTGGCTCAAGATAGATCAAAATGGAGAAATAGAATTCGTGTAGACAACCCCAACATAGTTGGGACAAGGCTTTGATGATGATAAAAATAAAAATAAAAACCTCGAGCATGGATCTTACAACGCGCACCCTAGTGGGGCCCACCTGATCACCAATCTGAATGGGCCACACACAACCAAACCCATGCATGTCACTAGATCCTATGGGTTTGCACCGATGTGTTCCAACAAAACAGTTAGATCGAGTGTAAAAAAAATTTATATCAAGTTGTTAAACTCATGGGCCGTAAATAACGGGGTTATGATGATTTTATAGGCCTATGATTTTATACAGAGGTATAACCCATCATATTTTTGGATCCCTTATCTTGCCCCAGATTGGTGGGACCCACAATGATGTATGTAGGATAAGAGGTGTTTAGGTGATTGGTGCTGTATATTTGCAATTTAGGGTTTAGGATTTGGGGCAATGCGTGTGTGGAAAGGAGAAAATCTTCTCTCTCTATCTCTCTCACACCCATATTATGGTTGATTGGTTGTATGTAAAACTAAGGAAATCTCTCTACCTAGAAAATGATCACATCTTCTGATTCAAAAAGTATATATCTCCACTCATCTTTACTATCGTAAACCCTCTCACAATGGTCATGTGTGAAATTGAGAAAATCTTGCGAACTATATGACATGTGCAAAATAATGCTGCCTTCTTACTCAAAAAAGGATCCACATTCCACCAACTCATGTTCAATGTCATGAAACTCATCTTCTTTAAGGTTGCCCCTGTGAGTTCTATTCTTCTACTCAGCCTTATTCATACTATACACTCTGTCACTCCACAAAATGACATGTCTTTCCCTACCACATCACCTAAAGTCATGTACAGCCTCTAGCCTCCCTCTTCTCCTACCTAGCTCTCACTATTAACCTTTTGATTCATCTCACATGGACTGTCCTGCTATTGATCTTCTGTAAACATGCCCAAACCACCATCTCAAATAAGATGGTCCCTGCCACATTAGGTGATATGTACAAAAAGTCCAGCAAGTCAACGCATCAGTGGGGAGGAATCATTTTCATTGTATCCATAGATCCAGTTTCCATGGTTTTCACCATCTGGGGTGATAAAATTTACATCAAAAGTAGATTCAGACCCAAGAGTTAAGAGAAAAACTTCCCCACAAGATGCAGAAACAGGTTTTGCCGTAAAATTTTCCGCCCCACCAAACAATAACATTGGAAACGAAATCCCGGAGGTATTCAAAAAAATTAAGAACCAGTTTGTTTCAAAAGTAATGCTTAGAGGCTAAGTAATGAATCCGTATCTCTCTCGTTATCACCATTACGTAGTTCATTCCCATCTAAAATAGATTA
The DNA here is from genome assembly GCA_029852735.1 of Persea americana. Lineage (NCBI taxonomy): Eukaryota > Viridiplantae > Streptophyta > Magnoliopsida > Laurales > Lauraceae > Persea > Persea americana. Next base: position 53,300,771 of record CM056813.1, on the reverse strand, counting down.
CATCCTTTTCTGTTTTATCAATGTTTCTTCAAGCATGATAACATCCACTTCATATATGCATATTTATCAATCAAACCCAAGAGAGATGATGAAATCACATACCATAATAGAGATCGATGGGGGTCTTTTATTCGTGATCAGACCAAGCTGTAGCATTCAAAAGAAGAGAAGCTATCAGAGAAAAACAGAGAGAGAGAGAGAGAGAGAGAGAGAGAGAGAGAGTACCTGACGTTTGATTGTTTTGAGAGATGTCTTGAGAGAGGGAGAAAGAGTCTGAAATGGCGGGTTGGATTCAGATTGAGAGGGAAGCCAGTACTCAATACGTATGTATTGGGCCTTTTTTACTGTAATTAGGGGATCCGCAATCGAATGCCTTCCTATTTAGATTGATAGGGCACTAAATACGGAGTAGAATCCTATGAAGTATCCTATGAACTATGCAATGTCACCCAACCTACGCTAGTGGGGCCTACTACCACTACTTGAAACCCCCCCTTCCTGGATTTAAAAACTGGCACATGTAGTTTTGAATATTTAGTCGTAAATCTCTATTTTTTTTATTTTAACACCATTTGGATTTCCAAATGGTTGACCCCCTCAGCTTTTTTATTGAGTTTTACGAAGATGACAACTTTGCATTTACATCCGTAAAGTGGAATCGGAAGCGAGTATGTCATTAATTATAAAAATATCATTGCTTTATGCAAGGCGCAACCATCTCTTAATTGTTTTAAAACGTGTGTCATGAATGGATTGATGTTGATAATAACCAATAATAAATACGAAAGTTTATTGTCATTCTAATTGATTTGTATTTTAATAGAATGAGCCCCTTATTGTTAAAAGTGGATTTACAAAGGGTTACTCTAACCACCAAATGTACTATTGTTTTGTAATGAAGTTGAGAATAATAATTGTCAATCATTTGTAATTAAATTGACGATGTAGAAGATGAGTGTTATAAGCTTTAGAGAAAATTGAGTCCAAGTAAGAACCAAGTATCCATACAACTAACATGTTCAATCCGCACAACTCCTAAATCCTTAGTTACGTCAATAATCTAGTTCAAGCACCAGCTGAACAAGAGTATGAGGGCCCGTTTGGTTTTTTTAAAATACAATATTTATAAATTTAAATATTACAAGAATAAACCTTTACATAATAGAATAGTGATAATAAAATATTATAATATTCTTCTTGTTTGGCAATTTTTGAAGAATATTACAGATTTTAAATTTAGTTGTTTAGAATGTACTATGATTTTAATATATATTAAAAATATCCAAAATAAAAATAAGTTAATATTATATCGATTGTAGTAAAGTTCATTATTAGAATATTTTTTTATTAAATACTTAATTTATATTAAAATTTGGATGAAAAAGTAGTATGGTAAGATAAAGTTTAATTACTACTTTTTTTTCATGAGCTACTTTTCTTTATCACATAAAACTATGGTAAAGTAAAGTCAATACAATGGGCAACTACTTTAAAACTTTTTGTCTCTGGTACTTTACCTCACCATATACTTTATCTTACCTTACTTTACCTCGTCTTTTACTGTGATGTAGCATCAACATTTATTTTACTATACAGTATATATAAACAAACATGCCTTGACCTGGATATGACATATTATCATTTCATCATTTTAGATAAAAAAACAAAAAAACTAGTTTGATAAAGTAAAGCCTAGCAGTCACTTTTTTATTATAAGCTTTTTTACAAGTCACCTTTTATTTACCATATAAACTACGGTAAAGTGTGATTAAATAAAGTCAAACAAAAAAATAGCTTTACCACTCTCTCTCACTTTACTTCGCCTTTACTTTACCTCATATTTATCTTGATGTGACTTTTACTTTTACTTTACTTTGCTATACATGTAAACAAGTACATCATGATATATTCGGTGAAGTTATTTACTCTACTACTTTGTATACTTCATTTTAAAATATTTTTATATTGTAGGAAGTTTTCTATTGGGGAGAATTGTAGGAAAAAATATTGAGCCTTTTGAAAGAAAATAATCTTTTCTTTAAAAAAAATTTGGGTTACCAAACACATGAGATTTTTTTCTTTAAAAAATAAAAGATTATGTTCCATAAAATATTACTTTCTTGTATTTTTCTTGCGCATCCAAACAGGCCCTAAGAAGGATTTTGAAAATAAAAGAAATGCTATAATTGAGTTTGCATGTATATTTTTGGGCCTTTTACGGTTTAATCCATAATAAACTTACATTCTACAAGATAATGATGAAAGACCCCAAAATTACAATAGAGTTACTTGACTTTGGTCATTTATATATTTTGACTATTTTGCGCAAAATGTAGCACAACCCCATATTCTGAATCGAAAAATAGGTCAATCTTCAATGAGATTGATTGAATCTAGAGATGGATCTAGCCACTATGGCACACTTAAGACCATCAACACGCCATAATAGGAGAAAAACTCATAAATCTTTGATTAATTGAAGATAAGCATGAACTACAGTGAGATTTGATCATCCTTATATAGAGCAGTAGGATTGATCAGTTAGCAAGCAATATTTTCTATAGAAAACTAGTTAATCCTAATCAAATAATGAATAAAATTAGAAATAGTTCCCTAATTAAATAAATAATGACAATAGAATTAGGATAAAAAAAAAAAAAGGAATGTCTTAATATCTCTCAATCGAATTGGGCATGTGGACTAATTCTAATAGACTAGATCGACTAGCCCAGATGACTTTTTGGGGTGGTCCATACTACATCAAGATCCCATGATATCATGATTCAGCCTCAGTGTTTTTTTTTTTTTTTTTTCCCTTAGCAATGGAGTAATGCCAAGCAGGCCCTCAGTTACCTGTTACACACCCTCCTCAATCTTAATGCTCACACCATGCATTATACGATCACAAACACGAAAGAAAGGTACAGTAAATGCAATAAAAAAGGAGCAATAGCATACATTGCCTGAAATCCACATGTGTAATTATTGCTGTTGGTGATATGACAACCGACATTTTTTTATATTTTTATTTGGCTAAAAGGGCAATATAGCAAGAGCAGAGAACATTTTCAAAGAAAGAGAAAAAAAATTAGAATTACTAGTTGCTAGACTATATAAGAGCATGTTTAGTAATAGATAGGGAATCCATAAATATGATGATTCTTCACTACCACTGGAATAAAGATTCCTCGCTTGGGAATTTGTATAATTGATGATTTCACATTAATATTGGAGCGTCACATTGATATTGAAGCGTATCGATGCATATAGCTGAAAAAAATAAGGTTTAATGTGCAAATCCATTCAAGTGAGGATTTTCAAATTTTATGGAAGTGGTCGGATATGAAAATCCTAATAAAATAAAGATTTCCATTTATTTAAATCCTTAAGAATTTACAATTGCTAAACATGAATTTACCATAATTTTAAAGAAACCAAAAATTTTTTCTCAAAAAATTTGCTAATAGGCTGGATATGATATGCATCTACAAACAAACCTTTTGCAAGCACATCTTCCAAATATGATTGGGCGGAGTTTCATAAAATATAGTTAACTGTGCTGTGGCCAAAGTTTCATAAAATATAGCTGAGTTTGGTGTGGTCAATTTTGCAAGCTGGTTAGCAATGGAGTTGGCCATCATATTGCACAACATTATCTTCCATTCCCCAATATTTTGAACTTGTGACATATCTTTAAATTTCTATTCAATCAAAGTTCCTCCCACCATGGAACCACTCACATAATTTATATCAAAATTAACGTATTTGATTAATAATTCATAAGATTGTATTAATCACATTATCAGTCACGAGCACATTCTCATGATCGGACAATCTCCTATTGGAGTGAATTGTGGATATCTATCCCTACAGAGATGAAATTCAAAATGGACAGGTCATTATGTGGGTCCCATCATATCATGGGCAGTAAGTAGCTAGCAATTAGTAGCTTTTGCATGTGTATTAATTCCAACCAACATGCAACATCACCATGCGGCCATGCCCAACGGCCCTATTAAGTCCACACATCCCCACATGTGACCATCCCTCCCTATTTGATTATTTTGACTCCGTCAAACGCCATAAAGCACAGTTACTCTCTCTCTCTCTCAATAAATTCTCAGATTCCTCTTTTCGTTCCTCCATCTCCTTCTTCTTTCCTCTTCTTCGTCTTCGTCTTCGAAAGGAGGAGATCAAGCAAGGTATCGTATCTCTCCAAATCCAATTTTTTTCCAGTCAGATTCATCATCCTGCGTGCATTTCTACTGCATTTCCTTTCAAAATCACACAGGAACGGGCTTTATTAGCCTTTGTTGCATTCTCTTGTGATTTTGGTTGCCTCCTGTCGCTGATCTGATGCGTGGAGCGACTGTCTTGCTGTTTCTCTGTTTTGAATCGTTTTTGCTTACGTTTGTTTCGATGTGTGCGTTCGAAACGGTGAGTGTCAGCTTTCCTTTCTGATTTTTGACGTTTTTTGGTGCGAGATCTGGTTGTTATTTGCTAGGGTTAAGGTTGCTGTTGATGCATTGCTGAGTTGTTCTTGAAATGAAATGATCTGATGTTTAGACCATCTGATCTTGTTGTTCGGTGTTCATGTTGGATCGATGTTGCTTTCGGTTCTGATTTTGATGTTTTTCATGCGAGATCTGGTTGGTCTTTTGCTAGGAATAGGGTATTTGATGGTACATTGCTTAATTATGCATAAGATGAGATGATCTAATGTGTGGAGCATCTGATCTCTCTCTGTTTTGGATATCTTTTCTCTGGATTTTGATGTTTTTCGTGTGGGATCTGGTAATTCTCTGCTAGCGTCAGGGTCTCTGTTGATACATTGCTGAATTATGTCTAGGATGAAATGTTGAAGTGGATTAGCATAATTGAATCGAGCATCCATTTTTTTTTTTACTATGATTTTGATGTTTTTCCTGTGGGATCTGATGACTTTAGGCTTGGTCATGGTTTCGGTTTATGCATTGGTGAATTATTTGCAGCATGTGATGTCCAGTGGACTGATTTGAGATGTCAAGTAGCATTTGCATGATTGATATGAATTTTCCAAGACTGATGCATCTGTTCTACCTTACATGGTGCATTATTTTTGTTTCTTGTTTATTTCGAATGTTCAGGAACATAGTTACCTCAATCATGTGAGTGTGTTTCGAACTGCAAAAATATTTGTTCAAGCAATTTGCTTTCCGATTCTTACAATTCTGTATGGCCAAATCAAACTAATTTAGCCTAAATTACCAGAAAAAGGCGCTTATTGCAGGCTGTGGAAGTGTGTTGCATATATGCTAGACATCTTCGCAGTGGGATACTCCATGTAATTTATGTATACTTGGCATTTTATACACATGTGTTTTACCAAAACTATACTTCTGAATGCCAACACACTCATGGTCTCACATGCCCAGGGATTGATCCCTGGTTCTTCAGGTTTATTGTATTACTCCTGGCCAGCAACCCAATGTAGTGGGTGGAAAAGTACTTCTAAATAAATTCATTGACAAAATGAAAACTTAGGCATTTTAAAAAATATATGGAATCAAGCTACTTGTACAAACTCTTGAGTGGGGGCAAGTACCAAGTTGCGAAATGCAAAGTTGAATATAATTGCTCAAATTTTGAACTAGGTAATTGTAAGTGCCAAAAACGACACCCACTTAATTAGGAGGAAATAGAATTTTGATCACGGGAAAGACCGAACGCCGGAGAACTGGAAGGGAAGGAGAGAAGCTGGGGTTAGAGGCCTTGGCTGCTGTCAGCCGAAGGCACTCTGATGCCTGAGTTAGTTCTGGAAACCAAGCAGGGGAAGAGTGGAGGAGAGAAATGAAGTTGTGCACATGTTTTTTGTATTACGTGTTGCATCGTGTACCTTCATGGGGCTGATCCCATGTGCATTTGTAGACGGAATCCTCGTCATTCTCTTGGTGACTGAGGGTAGGTGGGGTAAGGTCTCATCAGGCCTTACCCTAACACCCAGTGGTAGGTAAAAAAGGGAACATCCCATCGGACGTTCCCATTCCCTTCGGACAACTGACGTGATGGAATGATAAAGCCAACTTCTTATTTCCATAATGCGCCACCCTATCTATCAGAGCATGCCCGTGCTTCTCATAGGAGTGCGATGACCCACTTCCGGCCTTCAGTACTTTTACCGAAACCATGAATGGTTTCGCTGAGCTAATACTTTGCTGAGCTGACACTCTTGCTGAGCTGCCGAACTGATATCCGTCGAACCGACACTCTTTACCGAGCTGCTGAGTTGATACCCATTGAGCTGACACTCTTTACCGAGCTGCTGAGTTGTGTTTACCGAGATCAAGGTAAACGGCTGGTACCGTTACCGTGGTTTTCCTTAATATCGGCATTATGATATTTTATCCACACAATTGCCCCTTGCCTTTTGACCCCTGAGAGTTCTCAAACTCTCGGTGGTCAGAAGCTAAGTGGTACTGCCTAGCTGGTACTGCTACCAAGCTGAAGATGGTTGCCGAGCAGAAGCTGTCGTGCTAGCATCGTTGCCAAAACGCAGAAAAGGAGTATCGTGATGGTGGAGCCCTTCTGATTTGAAGAGGAAGTTCTTCCTTATCCCGATGACGGTCGCTGATGTCCGGTCCTTATCAAGATGTGCCTCCTCTTCTGCCCAAGGCATTAAATAGCATTCGGGAAAAGCGCTGCTGGTGCCACGCATCGTCTCCTCGGTTGCCGCCCAATCGCTTCGAGGAGACATTAGGGTTGCTCGAGGTGACGCCTCATAAAGGCGATCTCGAAAGTCGAAACGGCGCCTCTAACTCTTATAAATCAGGGCGTCTCCTTCGTCTTGGTCTTCTTCTTCTTCTGCGTCTATTTGGAGTTTTTCTCGCTGTCGAAGAGAACCTTGCTGCCTGTAAGTCGTCATCGGTTTGCTCTGCGCATCCCCCTTCCTAGGGTTTCTCTGCTTTCTGTTTTCCCCTTTGTCTTTTCCGGGTTCTGAAAAATGGGAGTTTATAGATACAGGCTAGAAGACCCACATGCCATACATGCCTTTAGGGCTCAGTATAGGATCCCGGCCAACGTAGAGGTTAGGCTGGATAACCCCGAGGACCCCTTTGACGACCTCGTCTACCACAACGGTTGGATGCCGTTTTGGCTAGTCACAGTGATAGAAGGAGGGTCCGGTTCCCCCTTCATCCGCTCTTGAGGGACTGCCTCTAGGAGTGGAATCTCTACCCCTGCCAACTGATGCCAAACGCCTTCAAAATAATCATGGGGGTGGTAGAGTTGAACAGGATCTTAGGAATCAACCTCGGTGTCTCGGACATTGAGGATGTGTACGACATGTGCAAGTCCGAGGACGAAAACGTCTACTACCTCCGAGTGAGGGCAAAACGGTCTGGCTTTGTCACTGCCTTGGAGGACTCCAACCGGTATGCTGGGGACGACCGAGTATTCGTCTCGGGTGAATGGGAGTTCGGTGAGTTAGAGACAGCAAGACTAGTCCGGATCCCTCATCGCCTTGGGACCCCTCCAAGTAAAGACCGAGATCTTTTCGGCTTTCCTTTTCTCTTCTGCTTTTATGTTTGTCGCACTAACATCTTTTGGTTTACTGCGCAGATTTTCGCCAGAGAAGACTGAGGGCCCATAAAAGTGGCGGGGCGAGAAACATCGCCCGGCTCGAACAAGTGAGAAACTATCACGGGCATCACACCCGAGCTGCTTGGTCGCTGCTGGGGTACGAGCCGAGATACCGCTCTTTCAATACCAAGAAGAGGGTGACCAGGATAGACTCCCTGCTCTTCGGAGAAGGCACAAGCGCAGAGCAGGTGACCGTTGCCATCCCTACAGGGCGTTTGATCGAGTTCGACAACCGGGCTTCAGCGTCTCGCTCGGACTCGGAGCCTGCCAAGACCGCCACAGCAGAAGCCGGGACCTCTTCGCAACCGAGGAGGAGAGCTGCTGTACCTTCCAGCTCGGAGGAAGGAGAGGAGAGGATGTTGCGCCGACGTCGTCAGCACTTCGTTGTGGAGGACCTGGAGGCCTTTTCTTTCGGGGACGTCAGGGACGAGGCCTCGGATGCCCCCCCCCCCCCCCCCCCCCCCCCCCCCCCCCCCCCCCCCAGCATGCTGGTGATGCTCCGGCTTCGCCGCCTCCTGCTGCTGCTGCCGAGACCACCTCTGCCCCTTGTCTCCGGCTGCCATTGTCATCAATGACTCGCCCCCTGGATTTTCTCCAAGGGCAGGAGGTTGGGAGCGCCCTGCCGGGGTCACGGAGGAGGGGGGACGGCCAGAGAAGAGGCCCAGGATTGAGGTCTCGCCCAGTCCTCTTGCATCGCTCGAGGACTTCCTGTATGAAATTCACGAAGGAATCTACGACAGTCACATTGGAGGCCGGTCACTAGCTTACGGAGCTATCAGCCAAGGTTATTGATGGCCCTACATGCAGAAGGACGCCCAGCTCTACGCCATAAAATGTGAAAAGTGCTAGAAGTTCTCACACTCCCTCCACCAGCCAGCGCAGGATTTGAGCCCACTCTCCAGTCCGTGGCCCTTCGCTCAATGTGGCTTGGATATCGTGGGACCACTTCATCGAACTCCAGGGAATAAGAGGTGGCCACTATTATTTCACCAAGTGGATCGAAGCCGAGCCTCTGTCCTCCATCACCGAGCAGGACACGAAGAACTTTGTATGGAGGAGCATCATTACGAGATTTGGGATCCCACGAACTCTCATCTCGGACAACGGGACTCAGTTCGATTCCAACTTCTTCAAGAACTTCTGCTAAGAGCTCGGCATCAGAAATGTCTACTACACCGTGACCTCAATCCTGGGCCTCTTCTTTGGCCGTCCCCCCTCCTCCGTGACCCCGGCAGGGCGCTCCCAACCTCCTGCCCTTGGAGAAAATCTAGGGGGCGAGTCATCGATGACGATGGCAGCCGGAGACAGGGGGCAGAGGTGGTCTCAGTAGCAGCAGCAGCAGGCGGCGAAGCCGGAGCATCACCAGCATGCTGGGGGGCATCCGAGGCCTCGTCCTTGACGTCCTCGAAAGCCAAGGCCTCCAGGTCCTCCACCACGAAGTGCTGACGACGTCGGCGCAACATCCTCTCCTCTCCTTCCTCCGAGCTGGAAGGTACAGCAGCTCTCCTCGGCTGCGAAGAGGTCCCGGCTTTGGCTGCGACGGTCTCGGCAGGCTCCGAGTCCGAGCAAGACGCTGAAGCCCGGTTGCCGGACTCGATCAGACGCCCTGTAGGGATGGCAACGGTCACCTGCTCCGCGCTCGTGCCTTCTCCGAAGAGCATGGAGTCTATCCTGGTCACCCTCTTCTTGGTATTGAAAGAGCGGTATCTCGGCTCGTACCCCAGCAGCGACCAAGCAGCTCGGGTGTGATGCCCGTGATAGTTCCTCACTTGTTCGAGCCGGGCGGTGTTTCTCGCCCCGCCACTTTTCTGGGCCCTCAGTCTTCTCTGGCGAAAATCTGCGCAGTAAACCAAAAGATGTCAGTGCGACAAACATAAAAGCAGAAGAGAAAAGGAAAGCCGAAAAGATCTCGATCTTTACTTGGAGGGGTCCTAAGGCGATGAGGGATCCGGACTAGTCTTGCTGTCTCTAACTCACCGAACTCCCATTCACCCGAGACGAATACTCGGTCGTCCCCAGCATACCGGTTGGAGTCCTCCAAGGCAGTGACAAAGCCAGACCGTTTTGCCCTCACTCGGAGGTAGTAGACGTTTTCGTCCTCGGACTTGCACATGTCGTACACATCCTCAATGTCCGAGACACCGAGGTTGATTCCTAAGATCCTGTTCAACTCTACCACCCCCATGATTATTTTGAAGGCGTTTGGCATCAGTTGGCAGGGGTAGAGATTCCACTCCTAGAGGCAGTCCCTCAAGAGCGGATGAAGGGGGAACCGGACCCTCCTTCTATCACTGTGACTAGCCAAAACGGCATCCAACCGTTGTGGTAGACGAGGTCGTCAAAGGGGTCCTCGGGGTTATCCAGCCTAACCTCTACGTTGGCCGGGATCCTATACTGAGCCCTAAAGGCATGTATGGCATGTGGGTCTTTTAGCCTGTATCTATAAACTCCCATTTTTCAGAACCCGGAAAAGACAAAGGGGAAAACAGAAAGCAGAGAAACCCTAGGAAGGGGGATGCGCAGAGCAAAACGATGATGACTTACAGGCAGCAAGGTTCTTTTTGACAGCGAGAAAAACTCCAAATAGATGCAAAAGAAGAAGAAGACCAAGACGAAGAAGACGCCCTAATTTATAAGGGTTAAAGGCGCCGTTTCGACTTTCGAGATCGCCTTTATGAGGCGTCACCTCAAGCAACCCTAATGTCCCCTCGAAGCGATTGGTGAGGAGACGACGCATGGCACCAACAACGCTTTTCCCGAAGGCTATTTAATGACTTAGGCATACGAAGGGGCGCATCTTGATAAGGACCGGACGTCAGCGACCGTCATCAGGATAAGGAAGAACTTCCTCTTCGAACCAGAAGGATTCCACCATCACGGTACTCCTTTTCTGCGTTTCGGCAACGATGCCAGCACGAGAGCTTTTGCTCGGCAACCATCTTCAGCTCGGCAGCAGTAAGCCAGTAGCAGCTAGGCAGTACCACTTAGCTTCCGACCTCCGAGAGTTGGAGAACTCTCAGGGGTCAAAAGCTAGGGGGCAATTGTGTGCATAAAATACAATAATACCGAGATTAAGGAAAACCACGGTAACAGTACCAGCTATTTACCTTGATCTCGGTAAACACAGCTCAGCAGCTCGGTAAAGAGTGTCAGCTCAACGGGTATCAACTCAGCAGCTCGATAGCTCGGTAAAGAGTGTAAGCTCAACGGGTATCAGCTCGGCAAAGAGTGTGAGTTCGACGGGTATCAGTTCGGCAGCTCGGCGAGAGTGTCAGCTCGGCAGAGTATTAGCTCAACGAGACCATTCCTGGTCTCGGTAAAGGTACTGAAGGCTGGAAGTGGGCCATCGCACTCCAATGAGAAGTACGGGCATGCTCTGACAGATAGGGTGGCGCATTATGGAGATAAGAAGTTGGCTTTATCATTCCATCACGTCAGCGGTCCGAAGGGAATGGGAACGTCCGATGGGATGTTCCCTTTTTACCTACCATTGGGTGTCAGGTAAGGCCTGATGAGACCTTACTCCACCTAGCCCCACTCACCAAGAGAATGGCGAGGATTTCGTCCACAAATACACATGGGATCAGCCCCATGAAGGTACGCGATGCAACACGTAATACAAAAAACATATGCACAACCTTATTTCTCTCCTCCACTCTTCCCCTGCTTAGTTTCCAGAACTAACTCAGGCATCGGAGTGCCTTAGGCTGACGGCAGCCAGGGCCTCTGACCCCAACTTCTCTCCTTCCCTTTCAGGTCTCCGGCGTTCGGTCTTTCCCGTGATCAAAGTTCTATTTCCTCCTAATTAAGTGGGTGTCGTTTTTGGCACATACAGTAATTATGATCAGGAATGGTGGTGGGCAGTCACGGAACCAGGAAATTTTCCTTGGGTGGGGGGTTAGGTTTAAAAGGATGATTGTAGATCGATTATCATAATCCCTTGGTCTAACATTAGCCATGATCTTTTTATAAGCATTGATTTACCCTTTTGTCATCTCTCACAACTGCTCATGCGAAAAATGTTGACCTATTTTACCCATTAATCAGTGACAGTAATAGCCCATAATGTTGAAAACTTGAAGTCCATATGTTGGTTAGTAGGATAGAACACTGGAAATTCATCATCAGCAGTCTGAGGAATTTACACGAGGATTTGATGGTGGAATCACTCAATACCCTAGGTGGAATTCTACACCTCTTCTTCCTAGGGGAAAGGCACACAAGACTCTGAAGTCTCTCCTTTTTTTCGGAAAAAAAAAAGGATATTAAAAAGTCTCTCCTTTTTTTCGGAAAAAAAAAAGGATATTAAAAAGTCTCTCCTTTTTTCTTTTCATTTCCATGGTATAAATAAAGATCCATAGAAGAGGGGCTTGCACAATTGTCTATGCCTACCCTAATTGCATTTAATGTTTACTACTCCCTAGCTAACATAAAAATTCTTTAATGTAGCTACCATGCAATCCACATTCAGCACACCTAGATTTTCTCTCAGAATTATTAACCTATCATGCTGACTAACTAGCCATGCCCTATTCTAACACGTAAGAGCTACAAGAGAATCATGTATCTGCAAACTTTTTTAGCTTCACTCTTCATTTTCTAAGGTGGGTTCGGTGGGCCATCCTTTTGTCCATCTAAAATGAACATAGGTAATCTTGGCTTCAACAGTCTCTTTGTGAAAGCTGATGAGATTATGATGTGTTGAGGTGGCTAAATTAAAGCATGCAGATGTTGGAAGATTTTCTCCTACAAGAATCAGCTGTGGGGGATTTTCAGTGGGTGCATTTAAATCACGGGCGTCCATCTTTTGTGGACAGCAGTGATTGAAAATCCTGTACCCTCCAATTGTGGACGTCTGCAGGTGAGTATTTTCCCTATACATTTTTCTTGTAGCGTAATGCTCCAACAATCTCAGGTTTCTTGTGAACAAATGCTATCACTGAACCCCATTATATGATTCTTGTATGAATGAATTTACTCAACACAGAGTAAACTACTGAGTTAAACATGCTCGGAAGTTTTTGAGCATGAATTGTGCTGGCTAGATACCCCACTCCATGTAGAAGGTTACATTTTCAAGCACAGTTTTGTTCCCCTCATGACTGTCCAAATTGTGTGCTACCCACTGGGGCTGGCCTACAGAAGACGAAAGAAAGAACTAAAAAGAGAAAGATGAGCACTCCAGAACTCCACTTCCCTGATTGGTTCTCTTGTGGATTGATCATGCCCCAGAGGTATATTTTGATACTTCCTCGGGACTGCATATGTTTCTCCACAACTCCACTGAGCCATGTGATTTTGATGAGGACTCACATTTTCCTAACCAGGAATTTTGGGGAAAGTTATTTAAGCATATTCAACTTGTTTCTGTCAATGACATTAGTTACAGGGCTGCACTTGCACCAATGTTGCACCATTGTTGACTGTTTTATTTATCTTTAAGCTGTTGATTCTGTAATGACATAATTTAAGCTGGAGGTGATATGCATTTGTCATACATTTTCAAAATATTAGATTTATCTCATATTTTTAGTTGCTTTCCTCTTGATGTATTTTATGTTGTGATGTTTCTCTTTTCTGGAATCCCCTATGCATTTGCACCTACATTATACACTCAAAATTGTACAGAAACCGAATTCAGTCGTAAAAAAGACAGTCGTACAGAAACATGGGCCGTGGAGTTAGCAGTGGAGGCGGCCAAAGTTCATTGGGCTACCTCTTTGGGAATGGTGAGGCCCCAAAATCTGCTACCCAACCTGCAGAGAAACTGGAACCAGCCGCAGATAATGGACCAGCCGACAAATTGGCTGCAGAACAACCTGTAGATAACATCAAGCAGACCCCAGCAGGCATCCAGGGAAACCAGGCCAACAACTACTTCCGAGCTGAAGGACAGAACTGTGGCAACTTTATTACGGTATGTGCAGTTGCTGCAATTTGAAATTTGTTATTTATTTATTTTTTGGATTAAATACTTTTTACATCAGCAGTGGTTGCATGTGCATTGAATCTTCTCAATGTCAGCATGGAAATGTTGGGTGGAACACATCACAATAGTCCTAAATACTAAGTATGTATTACTGAAAACTTCATTTGAAGTGACCAAAATGTCCAGTACTGTCTTGCTAGAAACTGAATGCAACATTATATCTGATACTGTCACAGAAGAATCTGTGTGCAGCATTGGAGCCCAGACAGACTTGAAAGGCCGTTTTGTATATAATTGGTTATGCTGGAAATCTAGCAGGAGTTTTCATGCTTACTACCGTATTTGACCCATGTGAAGTTCACCTTTCTGGAATCCTGATGGCTCATCTCACACATATAGCAAAAAGTGAATTAGGCAGGGGATCAAAGTGATATATGCAAGTGGATTGATCATGTGGTTTGTATGGTGAGTTGGATCAAGGTGGGCACCACAGTTTAAATGGGGTGATGAGCATGGGAACCTATCAGATCAATAGCATAGGATTGTTTCTTATATTATCTGAGGTAATATTGCACTTCGGTTAGTCAAAACTTTGTGTATGATAATATTAAAAAAAAGAAAAAAAAACTTCGCATATGATCTATCTAACTGTATATTATTACCATTGTTAAAATTTGCACCAGTGCCAGTTCTCGGAGTAGTGGGATATGGACAGTTTACATTTGTAACTATGGGCATTCAGATTAGGTTATGATTATAACATTTTTTTCGTACAATATTTTATCAGGTAGCAGTTACTGAAAATAGCATATAGTTTTCAGACACCTCAGCTATCGCTTCCATTAGTTTGATTGATAAATAGAATGACCTGTTGCCAAGTCATCAAAACAATGTTAGGATTTGATGGTGTGTATCTTTTAGGAATTGGGTCCTACTAATAAATTATGTGGACAATCTGTTAGATCCCATTATAACTACGTTGATTGGGTGACTGAAATTAATCAGGAGGTTAAAAATTGACAGTGCTGCATTGTTACAACCTTTAGGGTGGTCAAAGCAGTTTAATAGAATGCAGCCAAGGGCATGCAGGTGGGATTTGCTGTGCTGCTATTGTTCTTCTTCCAATGTTGGATGATGCCTTGTCCTCTTACTGATTTTTGTACCTCAAGAGGCAAAATTTAGTTCTATCAGTGTGTTTGGCCTTCTTACCTTGGGTTTTCAGCTGCATGATCAATCATTCTTTTATAAACTGAGTGGGGTGGAGTCCGTCCCATTTCAGTTATATCACTGACTTGGCATTTGGGACTATGTTGATATTTTATTTGAGAGAATCACACCACTACTGTTTTTCTCATCTTACTAACTTGCTGGGTGTTTTCCTTGGTACAGGACCGGCCTTCTACCAAGGTTCATGCTGCCCCTGGTGGCGGTTCTTCTCTGGATTATCTGTTTGGCAATGACAATGGCGGTAAATGACAGCTTTCGCTGCCCCAAGTATTCAGATTCCTACCATTTTCTAGAACTGCGGTGTCCAAGCAATTAGGGGTTCATAGCTTTCTGTGACTGTATTATGTTAAAACATAGCTTCGTGCTGAAATTGTTCTTTTGGTTCTCGCCAATTGATGGGTGTGCGTACTGTTATTACCATTTACCACTCAGCATGGTTGTGGGTTTAATGCTTTAACTTGCATATAATTTTCTATCATGGAATTATATTGGTGGATAATGGGATTTCTGTTTGATATACTCCATTTTATTTTATTTTATTATTTTTTCTGATGTGAAGGGCCCACCTTTGATGGTGATATATATATATATATATATATATAACTGCTCTGGCTAGTCCCGTGTATAGACACAACCTAACTTTCGATTATGAGCCATGTGCCAACTGCCTACGCCTACAGTTGGCTAATGCATGTATGACAAATGGTTGGAACCATTTTGCTACTTCTCATGGGAAATGCATGACAATCGGCTCAGATTTGCTCTTCATTATTGTTAAATTTTCTCTGATAAAGTCTTGATCTTTGTTTAATCATTGTCAAAGAAAAAGTTTTAATGCTTGTTTAATCATTGTCAAACTAGCCTAACTAGGCCTATTGCTATTCCGGTCTATGAACTGGATTGCTCACAATCTTCAATCATCATCAAAGGCATGTATGTTGGAGTCAAAACTCTTATGAATCCTCTTCTGCCGGTCCAGTGTATCCATGTTGCACGTATTCATATCTATCTTTAATCCATGGTTATTTTGGCCTACTCTGTTTGCTTGAGGGACCATCAATTTTCATAAAACAACTTTTTCATATTGGTGCTATTGTTGTCTATATTGGATATGTCTAAACCTTCTCACACGAGTTTTTTTTTTTTTTTTTTTTTTTTTTTATTTCTTCAATTTTATTGGGATGCACTGATTCCAAAGCACGTTTAATGGAAGTCTTCCTTTTAGTCATGTAGCTTTTATCTTACATTTTGACATCCTTTTCAATCTTAAATCCTTATTAATTATAGTGCTAAGGTATCAGAACCCACTGTCTTTGTGGATTCTCTTAGCTTTAATTCTCACCCTACTGAAATTATAATATTTATATCCTGTTTTTGTACAATTTATTTTAAATGTCATTGGATTCTAAGCCTCCTACCATTTTTCAAATTTCTTATTCATGTCACCTCTGGACTTATCCAGTACCTCTTGAATATTTAGTATACTACATCAATTTAAAGCGCAAATAGAAGGAGGAGTGCGTTAGGTTGACATCTGGTGTAAAAAAACCATAACTTTATTGATTACCATGACCCGACAACAAAAGAGTGAAAGGGGTGATTGTAGGCTCAATATTTGTAATTTGTTTGCCATTTGATAAATAAAGAGCATTATAACTTCAGCAAGAAAACTGTTATAATGATAAAGCAGCAGTGACTTTCTATGTTTGCGCTTACACTTCATCCCTTGTGTGGATTGTACAACTTGGACCATGGGCTTGCTGGGGACACCAGCCAGTCTGAAGGGTCTTATTGGGTTTCACTGTCCTTTTTATAAGGGCCTGGGCAATGAGGATAAAAAAGCCACCAGAGTCTTTTTACTTTCTAGAAACGTGTGCCATGAGGACTTCGAGAGGTCCTGCATAGGTTAGGTTGCAATTGAACTGCCACAATAAGTGGGACTGACTCAGTTCATCGAATGCTCCTCTGTTGTGCTTATTGCTCAGTGAGGTTTGGGGTTCCGTTTGGACTTGTGCCTGCATCGACTGAGACAAATGCAAATGCTAATTCTTGTGATTGCAGCTTCAATAATTAGCAAAGATTCATGCCTTTGAATTTTTGTTTTTTTTCAAACAAAAAGGCACCCACCCATGTTTTCACACAACCTCGTAAAGAACCTTGCATGCTGTTTTACTAAAATTTACAGAGGGCCATATGTTTGCATTCGAATAAGTAGGTATTAAATACACGAAAGTTAAGGATAAAATGAACTCCACTAGAGGATTATTGAAGATGTGAAATGGGAATGATATGAGGTGAGGGGTGATGGGTCTGAGGTAGCAATGTAGACAGCCTTGGCTTTCCTAAGAATTGAATTATTAGGCTAATGGTTGGGTTCATTTTCCATATTTCCCTGGTTTTCCTTTCTATTTAAGGGGGAAGTTATGTTATGGTCATTCTTATATATTCCCCTTGGGTCCATAATTTTCAACTACTTCTTTTTTCTTTTTTTTTTGTACCCCAGATTTTAGTGGTTGGGACCTTTTTTTTTTTTTTTTTCAACTACTTATGGCATGGATTCTTATGTATTCTATGCAAATAAACATGGGCAATACAAAAGTAACCACTTCCTTCAATTTTTGTTTTTGATTGATTTACTCTTTACTCAAACAACTCAAATGATACCTTCTTGAAAATGCTTCTTTTCACAAACGTCCTTTTTGGGGTTCCATATAAAGGGCCCACCTTTGATCAATCTAACTCATTCACATACATTGGGACTCTTAATTGGAACTAATCCATTTTGCACTATTTTGGATATTATTCATCACTTACGGCTTGATATTATATATTTTTCTATTTCATGTCTAATCCTTTTCATTGGCATACTCATCTAACTTGAGTAAATGAGATTTGCTATGTTTAAAAAAAGGGAATTTTCGTCATTTGTCCATAAAAACTAATAGTTATTTGTCTCACAGTTAGACCACAGATGTTGTAGTAAAAAAAATTACAAAATATAGTGTTTTTTTTTTTTTTTTTTTTTGTACAAGCCTATTGAATTAATGAATTATTTTAAGGGTCATTGTACAATGACAAAATTACAACGATTGGGTATCTCTGGAAGTATTGTTGTTCCAACATTTGGAATATTTGAAATCATGTCAAATCGTTTAGTTTTATACTACATTTAACTTCATGACAACATAAAAGAAGACCATCGGAATGGGAATTTTCAAATTATATTATCTTTCACACACACACACACAGTTTTTTATACTGTTGATGAAACGTACGAACCAATTCAACCATCATGTATATTGCTGTGGCCCTTAAAAGGTATAGGGTGGGTTCAATTCAATCTAGTCCTAACATAATAACCTTCTCACCCCCTCCCCATCGTCCATTAACCAAAAACTTCCCTGATAATCCTGAAGATCTTTGTTTGAATCTTGATTGTGGTTGATGTTGTTGTTATTGTTCTCTTCATCATCATCATCATTTATTTTAAGAGAGAGAGAGAGAGAGAGAGAGAGAGAGAAGCGAAGGAAAATACAGAGCTGATCGTGCAAACTGAGGTTTTTTACAGATGTGCTAATCTGATGTTTACTGCAAGATTATTATGTTTAATACTTTTTACTAAGTTTGTGATTTTAACAATTTAAAGTGTTTCAAGGGATTGGTAGCCCTCATCTCTCTGTCATTGAGAGAGAAATATTATTATTCAATAGGTCTCAATCACCACCAATTATGTCCATAAAAGAAAAAGGGACACTAACAATTTTTCCAGTTGCGGGTTTCTACTCGCATTTGCTTGGAACCAAGAAAAAGGAACTTACTTATACCCAGTTGAATTTCTAATATTTACAAACAATCATCACTACTGTTGGATTTTATATACAACCATTTCTACTCCCTTCACATTGTGGGTCCACCACCTTCATTGGTTGTTACATCTATTTCAGTGTCATGCTCACCAAATGTTACTATTGATTCTCCGAAAAGACAAAACTGTCATTGTCTTAAACTATTTTCTAGGGAACTTAGTATTTGATCATAGTATAACTCAAAATTAAAATATCAAGTCACAGGCTTGCTCCTCAGCTAATCAATGTCACCATCGAACTTTTACCAACTTTATACTATGGTTGTTTATATTAAAATAAAACAAGAGTAAACTATGAAGGTTGATTGTAGCTAAAAGACATTTTCATCCTCTTTAAGTGGCTTTTAATATAGGTGGTTGAGTGTAGAACCTATGCAAAGTAATTGTTGGTAAATATTAGAAAAGCCAGATGGTTATGTATAAAAAATGCTTAGAAGTTCACATCACTTTTAATTGTGTCACACCCATATGAGGCTCAAGTTTGAACTTGAATTGTGTAATAAAATAAATATTTTAAACGAGTCAAGCTGACTAAAGGTTGGCTTGTATATCGAGCTGAGCTTGAGCTCAATTAAATAGAGACTTGAGTTCATTGGTAGACCCGGGTAAAAGGGTCTGAGGGCTAAAGCCTCCACCCATACTTGAAAAAAGTTAAAATCTCTAAGAACGCACCTACAAATTTTGAAAATTAATATTGCTTTTTTGTTTTTTACAGTGGCTCTTTTTCCCAATATTTCTTTTACACAAAGCCCTCCAAATTGAATTTCCTGGATCCGCCCCTGCTTGAGTTCGAGTTCAACCTATAGAGCGCGCATGAAATGAGCGTAAGTGAGCTTACAATGGAGAGGTTGTCCTCACGGCTGAAACCCCACCCCCCCAACCAAAATATCCATTATCCACCTGTTGGTGTCCATTTTCATATAATTGAATACACGTGAATTCATGGCCAAATGTGCTGCAATAAAAAATCATTAATGAGGTGATGGGCAAAAGGTTATAAGTTGCAAATGTAGATGAAATCTTGACTTCTCTAAAATTTGGATTACTAAGGTGACAGCTTGTTATTAATCTCCCATCCCCCCATCCATTTTCTATTAAAGAGGCAATTATTTCATTGGTTTTTGTTTTTATTTTTTTTATATTCACCTTTGTCTCTTTATTTTCAGCCTCTTTTCCAAACAGAAGTCCTAGGATTCCTAGGAAATCAATTACATGGAAAAAAAGGGATCCTTACAATTTGAGTGCATGCGGTGACTCATTCACAGCTGTATATAGAATTATCTGAATATTAAAATCTTTAGATTTGATAGGCATAAATCCTTTTCAGGAATGAATGAAGAACATCCTTTTCAACTATACTTCAGCATGCCAGAGAGACGACTCTTCACATGAAAGCTGGTAGTCAAGTTAAGAGAGCATCTGATGCCTTGCCATTATGTAAGAAGAGAAAATTCTCTTGATTTTGTCAACTCTTGGCTCTTGCAGTGGAAAAGGCCTGAAAACCAGGAAAGCCTTCACATGGGCCACTGTTCAAAAAAACAAAGCCAGTAGGGATGGCAGCGGGCGGATTGGGGCAGAATTGGGTTGCCCTGTCCCTGCCCCGAACCTCATTGATTACATATAATTAAAATTAGTATAATTTATAGTATTGTTAGTATGATTAGAATCATATTAAATTACTAACTATAATTTGTTTTGTTATTTCTAATCATACAAGTTATTATAAGCGTATAGCATGTTACATCTTGTAATGTTATATCAAATTAGTATAATTTATATTGTTATTAGTATGATTAAAATCATACCAATTATAATTTACCTTGCTATCTCTAATCATATATGTTATTATAAGCTTAAAGCATGATCTATCATTTTATTATATATTTTTTATTTAATATTATTTATCATCTCGCAATTTAACATTATATATGATTAAAGTCAAACAAGCTTAGGTAGATTTTTTAACAACTTTAATTTCATTAAATTTGAATTAGAGGGATCATATTATATACTTTATAATGTTTAGGGTTCAATCAATTACATATTTAACTTTAAAAAAAAGTCTTCAATCAATCTACTTAACCCTTAATAATAACACAAAATCAATATATAAATTTACATAAAAATATGTTTATTTATTATAAAAGAGATCTAAAAAATATATATTTTAAAGGGATTATTAATTTCGGGGTGGGTTACGGGGCGGGGCGGGTCAAGAAATAGTCTCATCCCCTCCCCGCCTTGGATTCGGGGTGTGTTTTTTTGCCCGTCCCCGCCCCGTCTAAGGGTCAGGGAGGGAAAAATCCGTATGGGTTGAGGCTGGCACTCAGGGTCATGGCGGGGCGGGTTAAAAATGCTATCCCTAAGCCAGTGACACAGAGAGAGAGAGAGATTTTGAAGAGAGTTCCCAGCCGAGGAACTTAAAAGCAAGCTTTATTCGTCTAACTCAAATGTGTCTGGCTAAATAGCTAATATTGTAAGAGTGGCAATGCAGGTTTACCGCTTTAGATGCGTTTGGTTTAGCCAGAACCTGACCTCATAAGATATGTCTAATTTGCGTGGGGAGAGGATTATTTCAAGAGACGATAAAAAAAAGAGTCAAATAAAAAAGTACCATATTTTGAAAAACATCAATAGGTAAGTTGGGCCACCATGCAAATTTCGTGATTATGAAAGAACCACAGGGATAACATCAATGGGTAACTTGGGCCTTCAATGAAGATTCCATTCCATGACCAGATAAAGCAAGGCCTGTCCTGATGGAGGGGTGTCATGGGCAGGGTAAGATGAGCTTTACCCCGGGCCGGCATTATAATCTGGGTATATATAATATTTGGGACAGACACGGATTAATGATAGAAAGCCCAAAATCTGGCCTATCCCAGCCCAAATAAAGAGTGTAATTTAGTGATTATTTGTCCAAACAATGAAACATCTGATTTTGTATGGCTTGCCCTGCCTAGCCCGATTGGAAATGCGATTTTGGTGCATTCACCAAAAAAGGAAAGAAAAAAAGCTAGAAATGGAGGAAAAGTGACAGGACCCAACCTGTGAAAGGAGAAAAAAATCTAAAGCTGCACTTAAATCTTAACACCCTTTAAAGCAATGTTTGAGATTTAACACCTCAAACCGTGACTCATGTCCATGTAAGCCTACAAAATTAATCAATGGTTAAATATTATTGTTACATATTGATCTAATGGTGATATTACTGCCATTGGAATGAGAATTTGGGCCACTGCCTATTCATTAGTGGGCGTGGTGTGGATGGTCAAATCAAGAAAAAAAAAACTTTAGATCATTCCTTAATTCAAAGTCCATTGGTGGGGAGATTGTTTGGATGGTTTCTCCTCTTCTTCTTTTATGTTTTTGGATATTCATTCAGCTTTTGATCTAGATTTGAAACAAGATGAATATTGCATTCATAAAATTGAATAAATTAACTTAAAAATAACATTATAAAAATAGATTACAACCTGGGCATATATAATATTTGGGCCAGGCATAGAATAATGATAGAAAGCCCAAAACCTGGCCTAGGTGAGTCCAAATAAACAGCGTGATTTAGTGATTGTTTGTCCAAAATAATAAAGCATTTGATATAGCTTGGCTCAATTGGAAATTTTTCTAAACGAAATATGATTTGGGTGCATTCACACACACACACAAAAAAAAAAAAAAAAGGAGGAAAAACTCACTTTGGAACTTTACCGCTGTATAGAGAAGCGGTAACGCTGCAAAAGAGGCTTTACCACCAAAACAACCAAGGCGCAGAGTTGTAAAGTTGCATACGCAACTTTTCCTCCGCTCTAAGAGGAGGAAAACTTGCAAATTTTCTAATTCTTTCAACCCTCCAAGTCTGAATGGGATTTGGAGTATGGTTCCCGCAAACTTACAGATTTTCTTAATTTCTTCAACCCTCTAGACCTGGGTTAAGCCTGGGGCATGGTTCATGGTTCATATGAAACTGCATAATTATCAATGCATGATTTCTATTTAATTGCACAATATTGGGGCCCATTTATTGAACTGAAGTAATTTTTTATTTCATTAGAAAAAAACATGAACTCTTAAAGTGAACGTCCTCCCCTTTTATGGAATGTCCACAAATCTATCCTAATGTAAATTAGCTAGTGCCCTTGACTGAAGTAAAATTTGGGGATAAACTACAGATTGAAAGAGATGTTTTCAAAAGATGATCCTCTTGTGGAGTGCACTCCTCTAACTCATAGGAAGCATGAATGAGACACTTAGGGTGTGTTTGGCATCGTGCCATTCGGATGTTCTCATGTTCCCACGAGATGAGGTTAGGAAAAACATGTTTGGTTAGTGTAAATTATTGTTCCCAATTTTGGCCTCACGGGAAGGAATCCCAAGATCTTAACCCACTGGCATAAGAAAGTTTGAACAAAAAATCTCTGTTTTTTTTTAAAAACAACTTTCTGGCACAATTAGTTTCTACTTATCTCTTACATTTTAAATAGGTCATTTAAAAAGATTTCAAATCCTCTCACTTATACTAATGGTAGGCCCCATGTTCACTATCCCAAAGAAGGTGGCCTCACTTTGTAATTCTTGAAGGAGGGTCACATGGTCTCAATCACAAAAGGTGGACCCAAATTATAATTTTTATAATGTTGGGACCACATTATAAGGCCCCATGTTCTAATTTCTAAAGGTGGGCACCACTTGTAATTTTTAAATGTGGGTCATGTATTTACAATCAATTAAAAGATGGCCCACATTATAAATTCTATAAAGGTGGGCACCACATTGTAATTTCTGAAGATGGGTCATGTGTCCACAATCACAAAAAATGTGTCACCACTTTGTTATTCTTAAATGTGGGTCACATGATCATGATCACAAAAGGTCGACCCACATTATAAATCTTATGAATGTGGGCCCATATTCTAATTTTTAAAGGTATGTACGATGTTGTAATTTCTAAACGTGGGTCCCATATTTACATTTACAAAAAGGTGGCTCCACATTACAATTCCTATAAAGTGGACCCATGTCGTAAATCCTATAATTTTACAGGTGGGTCCCATATACGACAATAATAGAGTGCTGCAAATAATAAAAGGTGGGTCCCACATTATAAATCTTATGATTCTTTTGCTTCTGTTCTTTAGAGTAAAACTTTTATAATGTTACCAAACAAGTTTTAGACAACATATTCTCAATAAAATAATTTAATATAATGTTGCCAAACAAGATCCAAATAGTATAGTCTCGGCAAAACCCGATCTTAGCACAACCTGATTTGAGTATAAAACTAGGAACAACACGAGAACGATGCCAAACAGGCCCTTAGAGGATCCAAACTCATTTTGTTGGGTGTAGCTCAAAAAACCTATAGGTCTAACGTGGTCAACTTTGATTAAGTGGGTTCTAAGTTGGCCCTTTTGGGATTTGGGTTGAGTTCCAGTTCAATGAATTAGGGTTATCCTCAGATTCGGGATGGTATTTCTATAATCGAGTCTAATTGGATTAGCCAAAAACCCGACATAAGCCACCTTAGTCCCTAGAGTTTGATAAATAGAAGTGAAGGAATATTTTTAAATGATGCCAAATGGGCCCTAATGTGACCTCAAAACCCAATCAGCCATTTGGATAGGCAAGCATATGACTTGGATGGCCAAATGAAACAAAAAGATGCTTAGATGTTCCAGTGTCATTCAGAAAAAGGAAAGAGAAAAAATGAAAAAGGGAAAAGGACGGCTACAAGACTGCATGGACAAATGGATTTAAATGGAAACTACATTTTTTTAAAATGCAAAAAGTCATACCCAGATTCTTAAGTCAGTCTATCTACCAAAATCAAGAAAAAAATCCAAAAGTTTGCTAGATGGGTAAAATTCTAGCCATATGACTGGAACAGAAAATGCAAATTTATGGTTTTGGAGGAGCATAAATGAATTTATTAACTCTAAACTCTAGATTAAAGGTGTAATTTGGGCAATGGAGAAATGAGAAATCCAATTGGGGTGGAATCTGCTTTTCTACTTCTTCCACTTAAACTGAATCAGTGCCAATTGCTAATGTTGATTTTGGTGGAAAACTCAGAAAAACGGATGCATAACAGGCTCGGTCCATAGACTACACATGCCAATAATTTTGATCAATGCATGGCCCAAGTTCTAAAACCCAAGGTCAGAACCCATCGCAAAAAGGGCTAGGCCAGTAATTGGGCCCATGTTGTCTCTGCTTATGAGTGCCCCTTATCCTAAGACTTCAATACTCCGATAAACTGATACCCATTTCCAGCCCCATTTGGTTCTGACACTACTCCTAAGCTCTATTTATTACATCCTTATCCAATGCTTAGTAAAAAAGGTTCAATCCATACTAATTCTTTTACCCGATACTTTAACAGGCCAGGCCTTGCCTCATCTATAAAGGGCTAACTTTGCCCAACAAATTAAACACAAGGATGCATAACAGGCTCCAACAATTGGACCCAATTAGTGTCAGTGGCATATCTTTGATTGTCTGTTTTTTTTTTTTTTGGGGACGGGGTGGGGGGGGCGGGGGGGGGCGTGCTTCCATAACCATATATGTGGGTACGCCCGTACTTAGGTCATATAGGGGTATAACAAAATGGATAGTTGGACTTTGTGTGCAAGCGTGAGATCTTCATGTGGGTTTTAGGGACAAATCCGAGCTCAACAGCAGCAATGGCTTCCATAACTATATATGTGGGTATGTCCGTACTTAGGTCATATATTTAGTCACTATGTGCGCCTTTAAACAAGGGTCGTTTTGCTTTGGTTGAAAATCCACACATCCCTCCGATGGACTCCCACAGGTGGAAATTTTGCACCAATTGCACCAATTCAGTTCACAAAAGGATTTCTTGAATTGACAATGATTTTGATTTCATACTATTCTTGACATCATTCCCTCTTGGGTTTTTCTCATATGGAATTTGTAAGGTGTGCATGGATGTTAAACTTTGACAATCATTTGATTTGACTTGATATTTTGTGTTCTTCTTATATTAAAAGTCAAACCTTTATATTACCAGTACCATGTATTTCTTGATTGTCATGCTTCGAGGGGGGCCACATAGGAAGATGATGTTTGTGCCACTCACATGATGGAATACATATAGAGAGGTGCTCCTATGAGAGACGCTCTCACCAAGTTTATGAGAGATGAGTGGGGGCCCTCACCTCAATATCCACTCTCACCAACTTAAATGCAAGGATCCCAAATATGGAAGTGAGGGTCCGCACCCATCTCTCATAAACTTTGTGAGAGTGTCTCTCATAGGAGCACCTCCCATACATATAATTCTTTGTTGTATTAACACATTTGCACTTTTAAGAATATAGTAACACATCTAGGTTTATTTAGATTTTCTTTAAAAATAACTCAATGTGGTAGAGGAGTTTTTTTTTTTTTTTGGGTAGAAAAGTGTCACATGTTTTTGTTATAGAGGAGCTTAAGAACAGACATGTTTCTAATGAAAAGAGGATTGTCTTGGCAAGTTCAACACCTTCACTTTTCTAACATCACCAGCAACAGTAGTATGATGTGAGTCAGTTGTACCTATCTTTTAACCATAGGGACAATTTCATAACATGATCGAACGGTCCTGACTAGTAAACAACTTTTTGGTGGCGCCAAGACCCCCCATAGTTAACCAAAAAGGGCCCGGTGGTGGGTAGACAAGGTCCATCGGCCTACCAGGGGAATAAGGACTGAGTAGCTAAAATGATTAATTAAGAATTAATCACTTCAATTAAAATACAAATAGTGATAATTAAGCTATACCTATTTAATACCATTTATATGTGGGCTCCACATGGATCGCAGGAAGTTGAAGGATGAAAACTCATCTTTGGATCATTTCTTGTGATGATATATGCATGGATGCAATAACAAAGACAGGCCACAGCTTGAAAGGAACTCCTAAACCCTAATGGCCCCATTTGGATTATAAATAATCTGGAAATATAAATAAATAAATATATATATATAAAATATAATATTTGGGACAGACATGGATTACTGATAGAAAGCCCAAAATCTAGCCAAAGCGAGCCTAAATAAACAGTGTAATTTAATGATTATTTTCCAATAAAGCATCTGATTTAGCCTGGCTCGGCATTGCTCAACCCGACTAAAAAAATTTCCAAACAAAATGAGATGTGGGTGCATTCACAAAAAAAAAAAAAAAAAAGAAAGAAAAAAGATAGAAATGGAGAATTGTAAGTGTGCAACGAACCAAACCTAGGGCCCAACCTATGTACCGGACTCAGACCTGACCCAAAAAAGGGAAAAACCAAAAACTCATTTTTCAACTTTATTGCCGCGGCGGTATATCTATGAAAGAGGCTTTAGATGCAACTTTTCCTCCGTTCTAAGAGGAGGAAAAGTTGCAATCTGAAATTCATTGCAATTTAACACCTTCGAAAGCGGCGGAAAAGTTGAAACCTCTAGTATTTTTGAGATTTAACACCTTAAACCCACCCCCCCGCCCCCCCACGGGTCCGTCTAAGCCTAGGAAATTAATCAATGGTTAAATTTATTTTTACATATTGATCTAACGGTGACATTACTATGATGAGGGACATTCATATGCATCTATCCCTTACCAGAGGGTGATGACACTTTCCCTTTTTGCATATGAATCTCCCTTTTGTACTTCACTCTATTTACTTGAAATCCTCCTTTTGTACTTGAAAAATCTCATTTATAGAAGCATCTCTTACCCTATGGTGAGAGATAGATGCACTTAAATATTTCCCTACTATGATTGGAATGAAAACTTGGGCTACTATCTATTCATTAGAGGGCGTGAGTTGTGGATGGCTTAGATCAAAGTAAAGCCAAATGTAGATCATTCCTTGATTCAATTTCCATTGATGGGGAGGTTTTTTTTTTTTTTTTGAATATTCAGGTTTTGATCTAGATTTGAAACAAGATGCATGTTGCTTAATTTAATTGGCTAAATGAGGTTAAGAATAAAATTGCCAGATATAAATGTAGGACTAGTAAATGGTATATGATTAATGTAAGTAGATTATAAAATATGAAATAACTCAAGCTTTGCAGGTCTTTAAAACCTTGTATAAGATTCTGTATGTGAATGTCATATGCATGTATAGAACCAGGTTTCGGATGTGGGTCCATTAATCCGGATTCAAAAATAGGTTCCAGACCTACTTCATTCAGAATCGAAGACTTTTGGATACTCAGATACCCATTTATACCTTTAATTAATGTTTTATCGTTGTCATAATATTTAAAATGACTCTACTACTTTTCACAAGAAACTTCACGACTGCATCTTTGGATTACAAAAAATTAGGGGCGCTCAGGATTACATCATCAGATCAGTGGTTATCCCTGCAATTCCATCATTAGATGAGTAGGTCTTTTTAATATTACATCACATGATTTTGATCAGATGGGTAAGTTGGGCGCTCCATGAAGTTTCAATGACCATATGGATTAAGACCTGTAATAATGATTCCATCAATTATGTGGGTACTACAAATGTTGTTTTCCACATTAGCACATTAGGATGGCCTCACAAGGTAACTTATGTTGAGATTTTGGATCAACTTAAAAACGGATACACTCCTAGATCCAAAATAAGCCATAGTGCATTGTAAAGGTTGGATAAAAGAGTTTCAAAGATATTTCATTTTAAATATACTAGTGGGATGATTCAATGGTAATCTCAAGGGGAAAAAAAAAAAAAAAAACAAAACATATACACACATACACACATCCACACATACATATGGACAATGTTCCTGTGCATCCAGTGTGCGCGACTTACCATGCACACCAGTTGCTAGGGCTCACTTAGAGCCCCACAGATAATAGGACAAGGGGTGATCTCGATGGGACCAACTTAGAGAGGAAGTTTCAAGTCAATCCAATCCTTTTGATCCCTGGGTCTTTTACAGGGAAACAAACCAAGAGATGTGGCTCACAACTTTACTGCTTTACGAGGGACCCTGTCTGCCCACCACCGGGCCCCTTTTGGTTAACTATGGTGGGGTCTTGGCTTGAACATCATCTTCAATTAAAATACAAATAGTGATAATTAAGCCATACCTATTTAATACCAATTATATGTGGGCTCCACATGGATCGCCGGAAGTTGCAGGATGAAAACTCATCTTTGGATCATTTCTTATGATGATATATGCATGGATGCAATAACAAAGACGGGCTCACAACTTCCCTAGGCCTCACAAATGTATATGTTTTTGGATCCTAAGTTGGGGTTATATCATGAGTTGAGTTGAGTTGAGGAATATACATCCCAATCGACTTTAGAAACAGAAAGCCCATAGCCTACCCAAGCTCAATCTTGTCCTACCTTATAAATGTCAGGTTAGACCGAGCTTTCTAATAATTTATTTGGTAATCACTAAATTACACGCATTACTTTTATGGGTCACTTAGGAATTGGAGAGCAAAAGGAGCTTCTGTTTTAGCAGCAGCTGCAGAGAGAGAGAGAGAGAGTGAGAGAGAGAGTATGTGTTCTTCTAAATGTTGTATTTTTTAGCAGATCAGAGTGCCATGCTCTTGCTCTTCATGCGTGTGAACAAGGAATAGGGTTCAAACTGCTCAAATCAGTCTCTCCTTGCTGTTAGGAGTTTCACTCCTGTTGGAGGTGGGCCCACTGTAAGATTGATTTTTGCTATTCATATTTTCTCGATGGTGTGTGTCAAGAGGACAGCACATCAAGCTCTGATGGGATAAAAATAGTCAAATGTGGCCCACCTCTACCTAGGGTGGGACCAGCATTTTAAAGGGTTTGGATTTGAGAGGTTGGTGGTTGGTCCACCATGGGAGAATCGGACCCCCAGCTAGTCGTAAAGTGGTGGGCTCTTCCCTGTAGTCGGTTTTAGGGCCCATAGAAATAAAAAATAGATTGGGGTTAAATGACATTTTAATCTGGTTAGTTTGATTGTAGTACATCCAAGGGTTCACCATTTTTCAAATTTTTTGTCAAGATCCATAATGAACGAAGACTTGAAATTTAATCTCCCAGCTGTTTTTCATTTTTTGCCTTCCAAAGATGAATAATTGTTTAGATAGTGAATTACAGAAGCCCTGAAAAGTACATCTAATGTTCTAGAGCCTTTCACAAATTTCTTAAAATCCATGATGAATCAATAGCTAGATTTAGACCCCTTTCCGTCTTTGGGCTTCTCAAAAGGATGAAAGGTTCAGATTATGCTTTAGGGGCCTACATAAATGAAGGCATTGAAAACTCGGTTAGACAAAAAATCACACATGTTACTATAGCATGTGCCTGTGAACAGTGAGATACATAATGGTTTACCAGGGGTTTGAGATGCGTAAACTTTGGGCTCAAAATTAGCCTATTTCACACTATTTTCACATCACAATTTATGCATGTGATGCATACATGGTGCAAACAAACGTGACAATGCATAACAATTACTCAAAAACTTCATTTGCATATGAAAATCACTACATTTGTTCAAACAAACGACCCCTAAGTGAAAATTAAATTACTAGGTCAGTTGTGGTAAAGCTTCAGATGGTTCTTTCATTGTTCTTTCTTCTAAGGTTTTTAATATGTACTGGTAATATGTCTATGCTCGGATCTTCAGATGTGGAGATTGCTAAAATCCTAGGATATTGAAAGCTCAAAAGTGAAGATAGAAAATAAGGATCTTGACTCCATGTTCAGTTTCTTTTCCTCAAAATTTTCTTATAATTTCTGCATTCTAGCTCTAAGATAACAAAAATGGTGAAAATCTACTAATCCGAGAGAAACCAAAATATACGAATTTCGGACTGCATTGTCATTTTTGGATTTGATGAAGAATATCTCAAGATATCAAGGGATGTATTAGCCAAGAAAGGGGTTAATAGGTTAATTCCTTGGGTGGGTGTGTTGTTGTAATTGAGGTTGGGCCGGTGCATCTCTCTTGCACCTTCCCGCTCCTTTGTTCATTTGTTTTGATTTTATTTGTTTCTCCTTTTTTCTTAATAAAATCTTTTTTTGCCGCTTAAAAAATAAACAAAAAAATGAAGAATATCTCACAATATCATGGGATAAGGATGGGAGGCCTTCTCATACTAATATCAAATATTTGGTCCCTTCACCATGTTTTTTTTTACAAGGATTTAAGGAGCACTTTCCAGTAAAAAAAACCTATAATTTTGTGGTAAAAATTCTAAATTTGTCTGCCCATATACTATCTTATTTATTGACCAGGTCGGAAATGTCTATCCACCTAAAAAGTGAAAAAGAAGGGTCACTTTGAACCATGAACATAGTGTTGAGTTGGAAAGGTCACCTCTACTTCATTGGTTGATTGAAGATCAGAATAGCCAATGGCTTTGGTCTCATGAGCTCTAATTTCCCTTGTACCTTTAAATTGAATTTAGACTTTCTTGCTCACTTTCGGTGGTTCGTCATTTGAAGGGACACCACCACCTTGGTAGTGGACAGTAGATCCACCCCATTTTATCCATCTCCCAACATGAGATTCCTCACACCAAATGAGGAAAAATCCGGCATTTTCATGATTTGGCCTTTGATCCTTTACTTTGTTTGGATGCCACTTTAGAAATCATCTCCTCTTGCAGTGGCATTGTCATCTTAAAAGGAGATTCCAGATTCCCGTTGATGGGATCATGATTGTCTCCCAAGAACAGAGGAAAGGATATGATCAAGGAATCTCATCTGGAACTGGTGATTGGAGCTCCTGGAAAATGATGGATTGCCCTTGACAGCCTTAGCAACAACACAACAAAAGCAGAAAACCATGCACTTCAGGAACACCTTAAATTACATCACACCCGTTACTTTAGAAATGATATTGGACCATCCCTCTAGTCTGGTTGAGCCAAAACCACTACATGTTGCAATTTATTTTTACCAAAACTGCTTACACTTCAGCTGATCTGTCTGAACCATGTAGTTTAAATGCCAAACTATTCAATCTGACTTATTTTTTTAGAATGAACTCAATAATCTAAACATAAAATTGTTTATTATTATTTTTATTTTACTATAAAGATTTAAAAGTGTGTCTCTTTCAACTCTTTTTTATTTTATTTTATGGAATCACATTATTCGCAGACTTTTTACAATTTTTTTTTATGCTGTCTTACTTCGTAAATATGTTTTGAAAATTTGTTATTTTTAATTTATTAATTATATAATCTGAGACAAAAGTACAAAAGAGATGAGCACTGGGGCTGGGAGACAATTAGAAGGTAATAGGAGAGAAGGTGGGAGAGAGAATGGATGGCTATAATAAAGGCATTGGAAGAGGCTGGGTTTGTGGGGACAGTGCAAAATAAAGAAAGCCATAAAAAGGGTATTATCATCACATATCATGCATCCACCTCAAGAGCTGACAAGGTGCCCTGAAATAGAGTATCAAGTCCTTGCATTTGTCAGCAGATGATTCGAACAGGTGGTTGTCCTTTTTTGGAAAGAAAGGACAGGAATGGTACACCTCGAGAGCAGAGAACATGCACTTGTGTTTGTTTGAAAGTGATCACTGAGTGGGCCCCACCATGAGTTCCCCAGTTTCAATCAGGATCCTCACCTGCCCCAGCCTACAAAAATTCATACCAGGGCCCAACCTATGAAATTCAACCTCTCAAAAATTATTTCTAGAAGACCAATTGAAGAAGAGAAGAGTAAAAAATTAGTCCCAACATAAATCATTCTTTTGGGTAAATTTAGTCCATTTATGATAGGCCCATCGTTTTGCATAAAAGTAGCAGCTTTTACACAAATGGACTTGCAATTTTTAACCCATTCATCAGAGAAAAATACAACAATCTTTACATCAATTGATCATCCACAGCATTACAAGAAGTTCTTAGGTACTCACGAGGTGTTTTTGCAGTTTTTATTGTTTCTTGATCGGCTTGTTTTGGTGGAACAAGTGGAGATTTCTGGTTTTTAGGTACTTCTTGGATTTTTCATTTCCTTAATTAGATTTTCCATCAGAGACAGAGAATCTAGGCCAAACGGAATTCTAGTAGAGTATAAAAACTGGATAAACATGAGAGAGAGAGAGAGAGAGAGAGAGAGAGAGAGAGAGAGATTTTATATTGTTTGTATTGCGTGTTGTGTGTGTGGGATGCACGTGTACTGGGGGGAGGTAAATTCTGCGGAGTTTCTGTCACAATTGGGATTGATTGAATTAGAATATAATAATTGGCATTTGGTGATAACCCATCTTTCATTTCCAGAGATTGGGATCTTCCATCAACAGGGAGTGGGATCTTCTGCCATTCATTTGCGCTTTCTTTGCTGTAAGGATTTCCACTTCTCTATTCTTTCGTCATTGTCCAAAGTCTTTAGAATTGAGGAAAATGAATTGGGTTTCTTTATTTTCTTCTTTTTCTTTCTTTACATTGAATGGGAATTTCAAATGGTTCTTAGGATGGGTCTTTGTTCTTTTGGCCTAAAACATTTAATTGAAACTGATTTGAACTTATGCAATGGGTATTTCTGCCATGCAACTGCTCTTACTTTGGAAGGATTTCTGTTCTCTCTCTCTCTCTCTCTCACACACACACACACACACACACTCTAAAGTCTTAGACTTGAGTGATTGAATTGGGCTTCTTTATTTTCTTTCTTTTTTCCTAAATCAATGTGAATTTTAACTGATTCTTAAAGTGGGTCTTTGATCTTTTGACCTGAAACGTTTAATCTCAATTGATTTGAGATTATGATGTAGGCGATAACAGGTGGTTTCAAACCTGAGCCTCTGGTTTTTTTTTTTTTTTTCAAGAATGTCAAATTGCAGTTGGTTTGACATTGGTAGTAATTTTCAAAATGTTCACACTGAAAGATTTGGATTTGAATGTGATCATTTGTTTGGTTCAATTGCTTAACTGAATCTTATATTGTGAGTACTATTCTGGGTTATTTTCCTTTCTTCTCCTCCCCATGAATGTAAATTTCAGATGGTTTCAAGATCTGGCTTTGAACAAAACGCATGTTTTTGACTAACTATCATTGAATTGTGATTTTTAGTTTTCCTCTGGCCAAATGAATTTCTTGGATTCTTTTGTTACTCATAGGATAAATTTTGCTTGAACTGCTGTGTTGTTGAAAGGAAAGATGGCAGATATGGCAGATTATATTGTGATGCCAGAATCTTTGACTTTTGGGAGTGATGAGTTTGTTTTCTCATTGTTGTCTTATTTTTATGAAATGTAAATTTTATTGTTTTAAGGTCTGGGTCTATAATTTTGTCTGTACACAAGCCATGTTTTTGCCCAATCTGCTAGCGCTTTAAGATGATCATAATTTTTTTCTGCTGTGCCTTTTGGGTTTGTAAATGTCAGCAGATGCAGTGTCTTTTCTGCATATGGATGGGCTTTCTTCATTGTGCAGAGATTTATTTCCGACAGCTCCTCTAGAACCAGGTTTCCATGCGATTGGGCTGAAACAAACCTAATTTGCTTTTCCAACTCTGCCCAGTACACCAAATGAGCATAATGTCTTCTATTGTAGTGGATTTTTTTTCGCCTTTCGCAATTCTAGTGTTACACAAATGAATTCTTAGGATGGCGTTGAACCACATTAATTAGGAGACTATCTTCTGCCTCTAGACATATATCTTGCTTCAATTAATATTTGGAGCATTTTGGTCAGGCCCTGAATTTATGTGACCTATATTAGTTTGGGTTGTCATGCTTCCTGACCACATACTTCTCAAGGTCATATCCAAATGTGATTTGATAATGTTTAATCATGCTTCTTTTTTTTTTTTTTCAGTTGAAAAGCTGCTAAGAGATGTGTGTGCACCTCTTTGTTTTTATTTTTATCTTAGGTTGTGAGTTACTGAAATGCTAATTTTAGAAGTTTTTAACACTTGGATCTTACATTTTTCAGTGATAAAGCTATGCTTGTGTTTGATACTTCAACGTTCTAGTGCGGGTAGATTTTGATTTAAAGCATATTTTTGTATTGAATGGCTTTGTTTTCCTTAAGATCATTGTTTGTTTGAACTGCAACCTTGTTAATAGTCTCTATATTTTGTTACCAGATTTTGGATTCTGAATGATTGATTTTAGTCTTTTCTCATTTCATTCCTTTTTTTAATTATTATTTTAGATTTTGTGTAGTGTGAAATTCATAGGGTTTTAAGTTCTGGGTCTACCATGGTACTGTTGAATTTATCCTCTGTTTGAGAATGAGTATTGGATCTTTATTGATCCACCAAAACAGCTTCATGGGTTTGTTATCTATGTGATTGTAGTTGGATTGAATTCCAGTATTGTTGACAAAATGGGATTTTCATCAATTTTTTTAAAAATTAATCATCACCATCACATTTCAACCATCAGCATCAACATCGCTCATTGAAGCCTTCTTCCTCAGAGGAATACAAAGTGTTGTATATCTTTGTGTAATCATACTGGTTTGAGACAGATTTCCATGTTGATTATTTCTTTAAGTTATGGTTAATCTTTTATTTTTCCCCTTTGGTAAAGCCTTGTTTATTCTGCTCTTGTTTCTAGGATTTATTTAAATCATAAGTTGTTTGGGTTAGCTCTTCTTTTCCTTTATTTAATATCCTGACCTTTGAATTTTCGGTTTGAAAACCTTCTTCAATCTGCAAGCCTTGAGCTTCTTTACCATCTCCTTTTTATACTCAAATTCCTTGGCATTCTGGTTATTGTTTTATTGGAACAAAATCTCAATTGTGTCGGATTGAGTTGCTTCCTTTTTATGGACTACAAATTCATAACCAGTCCTGAGAATTGAGCCATGCAAAATATCCATATTGTCATTATGTTTGTAGTTGCATGAAATTGAGTTTTAGTTTTGAGTTCCTTTCTTTTATCCTGTGATTTCACAGTTGATTTATGAGTTTTCCCCCTTAAATATTGCTTGCAGTTGCATTTGCTTAGGTATATTGTTTGAATCACACCATTGCAAGGATATGGCCAATTCTGTTAGTCCCACAAGCAATAAAGAAGTGAGGATTCATGATAGTTTGGACGAGCTTGCCACTGACTTGGTAGATTACATAGCAGGACTGTCTGAGATGTCGGTAAAGGAAAGGGGCTTTTTTGCCATTGCTTTATCTGGTGGATCCCTCATTAGCATGATTGGGTATGTTCTTGTGTCTTCACCCGTTTTGGTTTTTGTTCAAGCTTGTCTATTAAGTGATTTTTCAGATAAGGTTTTTGGCTGGAATCAGGAAACTCTGTGAAGCTCCATATAATAAAACTGTGGACTGGGCAAAATGGCATATATTTTGGGCTGATGAGCGTGCAGTGGCTAAGAATCACTCAGACAGCAATTATAAGCTAGCAAAGGATGGCCTTCTTTCAAAGGTATATAACTCAAAATCATCTTGTTTTCTCAATGAGTATTTTTTCTGTTTTGATAAAATGCTTGATCTACTTTGCAAAAATATAATATTATAGTTACTTTTCAAATAACAATAGTAATAATAATGAATATAATAATATTAATTTTTATTAAATGCCTGAGTTTGTTTTGGTTAACTGATGCGTTCTTTTCTTAACTACCAGTTGTGATTGTATGTGTTAATGAACTGGATTTACTTAGTAAGGAGAAATCCAGTTGCAGCCTTGGCAAACAGAGAAATGAAAATAATTGTGGAGAATCCAACAATAAGGTTTTATAATCAGATTGTAGGATCTTACACCCCATTGAGGTACCACTTATCCCAAAACCAATTGGAGATAGGAAACGACACAACAATAGTTTTATGGTGAGGGCAAGGGCTCGACCACAATTGTGACCGCTTAGGAGCGAGGGTGGACGTTGACCTCAACAATCCCTCCCTCAACGGCACACCCGCCGCGACTCCTGCTGCAAATTCGCAAAACGCATGTCCCGTGACTCGAACACCCAACCTACTAGGCTCTGATACCACGTGAAGGTTTGAATTTACGAAAATCAACCTTCTAATTTAAGCCTTAACACAAGCTAACGTCCTTTCTTAGATTGATATATGCAATTTTAAACCAAACAAGTTAATCTAAAAGAATCAATCACCACACAAAGAGAAGAGGCACATGATTTTTACGTGGAAAACCCTACTCGGGAAAAAACCACGGGTGGTAGAAGCCACAGAAAGCAATACACTATAAAAACAAAGATTACAAAGAACTCACAAGACCTTTGACCCAGTTGAAACTCAATCTAAGGGACTGTGAAGTACTTGTCGACGACCCGCCGTTCACCTTCCACGTGCTTGCTTGAAACCCACCTTGAATGTCCCTTCAAGGTGCTTGAAAGAAAAAGGAGAAAGAATAAAGCTTCAGCGCAATCTTCCTTGCAAGAATAACCCACAAAACTCTCTTGAATGAAAGCTCAATGCTCGAGAAATTTAGATTGCTCTAGTAAATTCAATTGTGGTTGCAAGGGGTCTTTAAATAGCCCAAGGTTCGTGCACAAGTCTTTTTGAAGGAAAGTAGAACTCTTAGATGAAGTTGAGAAGTTCAACATGAAAGAGTCCTGAACGGACAAAAAAATGCCCAGCGAGCTTAGGTTCTGTCTGCGCACTACTGTAGCTCGCTATAGCGAGATCCAGTCTCGCTATAGGGAGACCGTCTTCTGTTGTGGAACTCTGTAGGCGTCGATCAACTCGGGGAGGACTCTTCTAGTGTCCTCAAACTTGACTAGAAGTCTTCACGACTATTCTTAGGAGTCCACAAACGGTTTTTTACTGTCGCAAGGTTACCCCACAGTCCTTTTTTTAAAAGAAATAAAAATACCATCTCAACTAGGACTAGAGTTTTGTTCAAGCTTAGGAGAATTAGCCAATAAAAATACTAACACAGATCCTCATTCAATATCTAGAAAACTCTGTGTTGAATCTTGTATATTGAAATTTTCTTCTCCTGCCATTAAAGAACAACAGCATATAGACTTTAGAACATTGCCTGTTTCAGTAACTTTGTTTCTCTGGTCATAGTGCTTGATAAGGATGAGAAATTGGCGGTGCGCTTTGTACTTGATCTCATGTTATTCTGATAAAACACTCGAATTTGCATCCATTTAAGTTCTTTTATAGTCTACATGAGAAGTACATTCTTAGCATTAGCTTCATTTCTTCATGAACAGAGGAACAATGTGATTCTTGACCAAAAAATATGTGGTCTCAGGGCTTGAGTTTTCACATTCATGGTCCATTGAATAAAGAATCCTCCTATGAAGCTAGAAATTTGGGTCACATTGGGTAAAATATTGCAGTGATGTCTGCTGAGTGCTGACTCTTAAGATTGAGCAAAGTATCTGGAATGGTGCTCTTCTGGAAACAATCTTCTTAGAGACGTTATAGTTGGCAGTGAATTGATATTTGCATAAAGACCCAAGACCAATGTCTGTGGTTATAGTACTTTTAATGAGTGGATGAGAATAAAAGATTCATCATC
This sequence comes from Persea americana, assembly GCA_029852735.1. Classification (NCBI taxonomy): domain Eukaryota; kingdom Viridiplantae; phylum Streptophyta; class Magnoliopsida; order Laurales; family Lauraceae; genus Persea; species Persea americana. The sequence goes on along the minus strand of CM056813.1, from coordinate 53,262,723 downwards.
AGTCCAGGCAAGAAGGTGCCACCCAAATCAAAGTCCAACAACACAGGCCCATGTCAGAGTTGTTAGTTTTTTAATTTGATTAGATTCAGGTTTTTTTTGTGATTCACGTTTCACAGCCCTCAGTTTCCTATATAATCGAATTCCCTCATGTCATTTCATCATGCTGTACTCTACTGTTCAGAACTTCTCGAACTTAGACTTTTTTTATGGCCTTCTGGATGAATCGTGAGCTGTTGAATCAGAAATTTACTTGGGATATGAACAGAGTTTTGGGTCAAGAAATAACCTATTTGGAGTTGGACTAGCGCTGGGTTGTGTGAATGATTTTTCCAAATTGTATCTGAACTTTAATGTTTGGACAACATGAATTTGCTTTGTCACATTGATCGAAATTGAAAAATGGGTTTGGAGTAAATTTTTTTTAAGTTTGAAGAAAAAGCTGGGTGTGTGTATTATTTTGTCAAATTGTATCTGAACTATGAAGCTTTGACAACTGATGGGTTGTATGAATTTTTTTTGTCAAATTGGGGGCAAATAGAGAATGGATTTGGACTTTGGAGTCGGTTATTTTTGAAGTCTGGACAAATGATGGGCTGTATGAACTCATTTCATCAACTTCAAGGCAAATAAAGAATTGATTTGCAGTCAGATGTATAAGTTTTATTGGCCTGATCAGTGCATAAGAGGACTTGTTTTGTACCTGCTTCTATTGTGGTTGTATAAATAAGCAGCATTCACCCAAATTGATACCCATCTTAGTTTTGTATGCCCATAAATTAATCATGCAAATTTGTCACTCATCCAACTTTATCTTTTGGTTAGGAGTTGGACAACTTTGAGGCCTCAAAAAAGTGGTTCATAATCAGATGGTGCCCATTTTTTGCAAATCTATTTGGTGCGTATGTCTTGCAAATCTTAGTCATCTTCACGGAACTGTTACCTCTTCTTTAGAAATCAAATGGATTGTTGATTTTCTTGGAGAAATTATTAGGGTCCTGCATTAGAGTTATGTTTTCATTGCACCTTCCTATTTCAGATATGCAGAAGCCGTATTTCAATGATCCAGATCAATAATGTAGTCGGCCCCTGTGAAAAGATGAAGTCAAGATCTTCCAAATCTATGTTCGCATTCGTCTATCTATTGACCCTTCTTTTTTGAACCACCTCTGTTTATTATTATTATTATTATTATTTTTGTGGAACACCCTTTGGCGAACTTTCATGCTTTGTCTCTTCTGAGTTTCATGATCTGAGATCCATGGGTCCTTTTAAGTTGAAGATATTTGAATGTGGACTCCTGAAGGTGATTAAATGAGGGCCAATCATTTTCCATTTGTGATTTAAATAGTAGAGACTAATTCTAAAGGATTTGAGGTACCTTGTAACTATCAAATCTGAAATGCCATGTTACTGTTTCATAACAAACAGTATGTGATTGCACCAGCAATCATCCATAGGTTCTGAAGAACCCAAGAATATTTGAAGAAATCACAATCACTTGTATGTTGTACCATTGTTCAAGGAGCAATTTTCTTTAGCATGTTGTTCATAAATGATGTAATTAAATGCTTCCTCGAATGTAACATTGGCATGAAATCTAAAGGCCCTTAGGTCAGATTTGGCAACCAAACCCTTGGGGATTCCTCACCACTTTTTCCCAAGGACTTGGAAAATTAACGTTTGGCAATTGTAAATCCTCGAGGATTTGGGCCAAAGGAAATCCTCATTTTGTGGTTTTTTTTTTAGGTCCGGCCACCCCACATATGATTTGAAAATCCTCAGTTTGCGGATTTAAGCATTGACACCAATTTTTCTCAGCCATACATACTGATACTCATTGATATCTATGTGAAACCCTCAACAATAAAGATTTTTAGTGACAAATCCTCAAAATCTGTGGAAGTGACTAATTCTCAAATTTGTAGATTCCTCACCTTTTACCAACTTCAAGATTTTTGTTGAAAATGTTAAAGCTTGGAGGTTGGTTTATGCCTCTTTAGTTTTTCTTCTCTCCTTTTCTCTTTCTTTCTTTCTCTTGAAAGAATATTACTGCAACTGGATGTGGGTTCCCTGTTGCCACTTCCTATTTGAAATGATCTCCATGATGGGATTAGCATGATCATTCCAGGTGAAGCATACCTATGTTGTTCTTTAGTATATTAACCATGTTGTTATCTATTATTTTTGTGCTTACATATGAAAATTAAAAGATTGTCTTAAAATTTTCATTTTAGATTGCTCTCAAAGAGTTTACTGCTTGACACAATCCATCTTGTTTTCCATGTTGAGAACATGCAACAAGGAGATCCTAATGCTTTGAGTACTCATGTGTTGGGCCTCCATCAGAAGCACTGGGCATGGCTATTAGAAAGGCAGTGGTTTTTTTATCCTTACTGTTTGTTTATTGGTTACTAATGCCCTAACTAGATATGTTTCTACTTATCTTCCATCTACCACTGCTTCCACCTCTTAAGTATGATTTTCTGCTGCATTTTGTTTGGTCCATGTGATAAATTTTAAATTTCTAGGTGAAGGTTTTTCTTCTTTTTTCACTTTCATGTTCGTACATTTGGATGCTCCCAAATTGCAAGCACTTGATTTGGTTATCCATTCTGCTTTGAACTGGGGTGGTCGGCAACGATCTTGCTCTTGATTTGGGACAGGAAATCCTGACAAACTGGTTTCTGATTACAGCATCAAACTGATGCACAATACAATAGATAAACTGTTAGTATTTTTGGTACATTCAATTGCATCCTTAACTACCCTTTTACATTTAGCTGACCATTGTTTGTTCTCCTCTGAATGATTTACTAAAAAAATTGAAAATAAATTCCAGGTGCCGGTGATCCCCAGCCACATGTACTCCATCAATGATAATGTGTCAGCGGAGAAGGCTGCAAAAGAGTACGAGTTCATCCTCCGCCAGCTGGTGAAAACGCGCACGGTCAGTGTCTCTGAGTGCAGTGACTGCCCCAAGTTCGACCTGATTCTGCTTGGCATGGGCCATGATGGGCATGTCGCATCACTCTTTCCTCTCCATGCAGCACTTAATGAGAAAGAAGAGTGGGTCACTTTCATCTATGACTCCCCCAAGCCCCCGCCCGAAAGGATCACCTTCACCCTCCCCGTCATCAATTCAGCATCCAATGTGGCCTTGGTGGTGACAGGCAGTGCTAAAGCGGAGGCCGTCCGCCTGGCTATTGAGGAGAGCTCGTCCAATTGCACATTGCCAGCTCAGATGGTGCGGCCCACCAATGGAAAGTTGGTGTGGTTCCTGGACAGATCAGCTGCCTCAAAGCTTGATGCTTCTCAATCTGCCTAGTAAAGGACCTTCTTACTTTTTCGGTGCATGCATGTATGTAGTTGTGGGGATATGTCAACAGGAGCCTTTGTCCATTTCTTTTGCTTTTGTTTTTTTTTGGGCGGGTGTTGGGTTGTTTGATTGTCTTTTTCTTCATAGGGAGAGATTAATAAGTGTGAGGCAATAGCACATGGCTTGCAAGGCCTTTTTGGGGTTGTGCTTCTGTTTGGCAACTTGAATGTGATGGAAGATGGGCGAAACTGTAATGAGAAAACAATGGAGGGAATTGGTATGTGCTGAAGATAGGCAAAACTGTAATGAGAAATAGTGAGAGGGAGTTAGTGTTTTCTTCGTTCAAAGTGATTTGAGTTTCTTTTTCTGTGAAATAATTCTCAGGTTTAGTTAAGATGGACTCTAGTTGAAGGCTTCTTTCATTTTGCCCAGATGAATATGTTGATTGTTGACCATCCTTTGTGATGGGCTGTTCAGGTTATTTAGATACAGGACCTAGTATTCAGTCTTGGGTCCAGCCCATGGGTCTGACAATCATATCTCTCTCTCTCTCTCTCTCTCTCTCTCTCTCTCTCTCTCTCTCACACACACACACACGCACACATTATGAAATGACTACCACGTTGAAGAAGAAGATGGGCTTCCAATTGCTAAGTCACCTGAAGATCTCAACCTGAAAAGTAGTACTCGCGATCCTTTTGAACTCGGTTGATAATTGGATCTCCATAACCAAGAGCCATGTTACCTTGTGATATGAAGCTGGATAATGGCTCTAGAGTCTAGCACAAATGGTAGGTACTCTTATTAAACTTAAGAGCTTTTTGTATATATCCTGCTAAGGTTTATAGGATTTGTAAATAGGCCTACGAGGTTTTACTATTTATAAATAGGTCCTTGCACTTTCATTTTAATACCTTTTGTGTTTCCAAAATCAATTGTCTTTCAACCACTATAGATTTTTAGAGCGAAACAATACTTTTGTCCATCTCTTTTATCTTCATATACATAATTTCAAAAGCTTGGACTCAATTTTTTTTATAAAGTATGTAACATTAACAATTGCACTTAGTGGGAGAAAATAACCTCACATAATTTTATTTTATTTTTTATCAATTTAGGGCTCATTTAATTAAATCCAAATTGATCATGAAAACAATCAACACCTGTACATATAATCGGTTATGATTTATCAAATCCATACATGACCCACCGTTTGGTTGATGAAAGTTTCAAAATACATGATAGTGCTTCATGTGTAGGGGGTGTAAAAGAAATATTTTTTGGGGGGGTGTGGGGGGTGGAGGTGCGGCGGCATGTGTAGGGGGTGTAAAAGAAATATTTTTTTGGGGGGGGGGGGGGGTGGAGGTGCGGCGGCGCGGCGGCATGTGTAGGGGGTGTAAAAGAAATATTTTGGGTGGGGGGGGGGGGGGGGGTGCATTCAAATGTAAAAAAAAAAAATAAAATAAAATTTTAAATCTGTGAGGGGGGTGGTGTTTGTCTCTATGTAAAAGAAATATTGGGGCAAATGGGCAAATGTAAATATAAATATATATATTAATTTTTAGAATTTGCGAGGGGAGGAGGGAATTTGTAACTTTTCTCAGATATGGGTGGGGGATTCAATCCGCAGGCCCTTGTACCTGGGTCCACCACTGGTCTTGTGCATGAGAGAGTTATTGAGAGAAACCATTGAGATTTGAAATAAAATAATGGATGTAAGGGCAAAGCTATCGTTTATATAAAATCCAATACAAATCTCATGGTGGCTGGTTATTTTTGTTAGGAATATTGATTTTGGGGACACAAAAGGTATTAAAATGAAAATGCAGGCCTATTTGCAAATATTAAAACGTCAGGGGCCTATTTACAAATCCTACAAACCTAAGGGGGTATATTCAAAAAGCTCTAAACTTAAACGCCACAGCCTCAGGTTCTTGTTTCAAGCGACAATAAATTAAGATTAAAATTTAAATACCTTTTGAACCTGATTTGGTCCATTTGAGTTGGGTCTGGATCCAACCATCCGGACTAAATCATATCCTCGTTTGGGTCTGCTCTACCTAATGTCGCCTGGTAATTGGGAGTCCATTGAAAGAGTCCATAATGTTTCGGCACAGGACATTTAGGGTTAAGCCCATTTGATGCAATATGGATTTAAAAAACTCGACCTTGACTCATTGTTCTCAATCGAGTCGAACTCAACCCGAGTTGCTCAGCTCGGTGCCCTTCCAGGCCAGGCCCATCAGGCGAGTCAGGTCCACAAACTATGGATCCCTCCAACATATAGATCTCGTATCATATGTGTATCCCACACGTACATGACCTATTTAGAAAGTGTAAAAAATGACACTTCATTGTTCTTAGCCAATACACCTCATCATCTAATTACTTAGGAAGGATCGTATCAAAAGCTCCAAAGACAGTTGGAGTGAATTGACCCACAACTTGAAAAGAATAAAAGGGGTTAAAACAGGATGCTAAGCTCATGGTTTTGGCAAGTCAAGACTTCAAACCAGCCCACTGAAATCAAAGTCGTAATGTCATCTTTGAAAGAAACTTCTTACACGATAGAAATAAATACAAACTCCAGTCAGTTCAAAACTCTATATATACCTTGTACAAGTTCTCAATATACATCCCTCAAAAGAAGACACCATACATTGCAAGTCATAGGCTTCGAGAAACATACAACACCCATCTTCCAATGGCTCCAACTCGCTGGATCAAACCAGAGGTTTGTGTGTTAAATGTATTCCATCTTGGTGGTTTTTTTTTTTTTTTTTTTGCATAACTGGTGGGATTTTTGTAGTTGTACACGTTATTTGGATATAGAAACATGATCCAGTCCTCGATGCATGTATTTTCCTGTTCTCTATGGGCTACCTGTTTAATCGAAATACACCTTACTTCATCCAAAGCCTCTCATATCATACGGTCTTACATTTCCATGAATATCATACGATCTTGTATGTTTACGAGATTATCTAAATTTTACTCTAGTTAAAATGATATATGCCATTAAACTTTTATATAATCCATTTGAAGTGAAGTTTGAACCAGCTTCCATATTATGAACTCGGACAAAGGAAGACCCAATATTGGTTCTGCCATGGAGATCTGATCTGACCACACTGTCACAAATATCAGCAATATTTTGAAATGTCTTGGTGTATATCTTGACATTCTTTTGAAATGTCTTGGTATTTATTTGAAATGGTATTTTTCTGATATTATTATTTCTTGAAATATGGCCAAAATTTTAAAAAATCTAGAGAATCAGGAAAAAGATAAAAATCGGAAAATATTTTTTTAATAATCTAAAATTATGTATTTTTTTTTAGCTACATATTCCTAGTAATCCCTGGAGAAAACCCAAATTAAAATTCTTTTTTTGGATATTTTCCGGAGACAAGATTTCCTGGCAACAACATCAATAGTTATGACAATCAAGATAAGTGGATCACATTTTATTTTTTGGGGGATGTTCCCAAGAACAAGATCAAAATGTTTCTGATCACTGGGCATATATAAAGTGTCACTTTTGATTTGCCCTTGAGTCTGTACTTCACATAATTGGAATTCCTTATGAGAGTTTGCTATATTGGGTTTTTTTTTTTTTTTTATATGATGTGACACCTTGTCCCTTGGCAGTTGAAATGCTATATTTTTTTCACTTGAATTCCAAGTTTGATCCAAACACCTAAAATGTTTCAAATGACTCTGAAATTCTATTCTCTATGCATTTGGTTGGGATTTCAAACGCTCCACCGAATTTTTCTTTGAAATGTGAGCTAGCTAACTACAACAATTTGTATGTGACTGTTTATTTCCATCAACTGCATACATCAAGAAACTTTATCTTAATTTCTTTCTCCAATTAAAGACATTGGAGTCTACTCTTTGTTGGAACTCAGGAGATGCAATTGGGAACTCAGTCCCGGTCACAATCTCAACTGCCATCTGATTTGCAGTTTTTTTTTTCTCTCTTCACAATCAGGTTTATCCACTTGTGGCCGCAATGACCTTTGTAACAGGCATGTGTGTGTTCCAACTTACCAGGAACATGCTGATGAATCCAGACGTTAGGTCTCTCTCTCTCTCTCTCTCTCTCTCTCTCATATATGTATATACAGTTCGATTAAACCTAAAAAAAGCTGGCCTTGAATGAATCACGTCCGGGCTAAACCATGCAGAGTACCCACAAGGCTTTTCCATGGGCCCGGCTTTTGGGTTCTGGGGCATGGGCTATTGGGATTGAACTTCAGATTCCCTACCTAAAAAGATTGGCTGGTGCATGTTTCACATCTTGAAGTACAGCCCAAATCTGAAGTGAAAATTTCCCTTTTAAAACTTGTCAGGCTTGGGTTTGTATGGGTTTAGCGGCTGCTTCCCAGGCAATTAGTCTTGTAGTGTTAAAAGACATCAAAGATACCCACGCCGTAAAAATGAAAAAAAAAAAGGGTCAGGCTTGGGTTTGAATTTAAGGCTTAACAATCTAACGGAGGGGTAGCAATTCTTGACCCGAGCTTGAGTTCTATTTACAAGTATTGAGTTGACCCTTACTATTTACAAGTTAGGTTCAGTTTAACATTCTAACCTGATTAATAATGGGCTGGCTTCCGGTTGAGCTAGTCAATTTTTGCCATTGGGCCCATTAACTCAATGTGAATCTGATCCAACCCGGCAGTCTCAACCCAACCCGAACATGACATTAATCAAGGGTTCGGATGCCACTTCTGTGTTGAGTTCTAGGCCTCTGGCTGACATTTTCGACCCAATTAATAAATGGGCCGACAACCCGTATGCCTTTGATAATTAGCTCTCACTAAAATCATTAGGGCTGTGATTCAGAACTTGTGAAATTGAATTGTATGGATTGGTTGCAGAATCAACAAAGCCCATCGTTCCACTGCTGTTCTTGACAATGAAGAAGAAGGGGAGAAGTACGCACAGCACAGCCTCCGCAAGTTCCTCCGCACACGCCCCCCAGAAATCATGCCAGCCATCAATGACTTCTTCTCCAACAATAAATAGCAGTGTGCACAAAGAAAACCATGTATAATCTGCATCCATGTGTGTTTATGTAATTTTGACTATTCTTGTAACTAAAAGCAAAGTATCTGAAATCTCATGTTCTGAATGAAGTGGCTTTGGAATTTACTTTTGGATCAGAAAGAAATATGGAGTGGGATTTTGATCTATGCATATGATATTGGAACAGTCCTATATGAAACCGAATCCTCGAAATGTTCCGACCCGAGGATCCAGATCCAGCAGCAGGGACAGAGCTAGGATTTTCGTTTAGTGGGGGCAAAGTTGATTGACCAATAATATTAGTAGGCCCACTTATGAAAAATTTAAACCATTAACTAATGACCCCTTCCCTTATTATCTACATAAAACTCACTTACTGAAAAAAAATTTCTGTTGCAAGTAGATCACATGTAAAGTCCAACTATACGCAGCCTACTTGAGCCAACCTTTGATGAATTTAGCTCCTTTTATAGCTATATTCTCACCTTGATTTTGCACCATGCCAAGTTTTGATGCCCATAGACCCTTTAGCCACTATTGGGTTGGATTTCATAAAAAAAGAGATAAATTATTATTCAAATAGTATTAGACTTTTAAGGTTGTTAAATCAAGAGCTAGGATTATTTTAATGTCCTTCTCTGTCCTTGGATGCCATCTACATAGTAGAGATGGCAAAAAGAAAAAAGATTAAAAAAAAAAAAAAAAAACGATTGAAGAGTTCCGCGACAATAGGCCCACTTACAAAACATCTAAATTGTTGAAAAACAACCTCCTCATATAGTATATAGACCTTATTAGATTTCACTCAAATGACCCAGTTCAAGATTGTTAACTTTTAAATATATATATATATATTACATAAAATTCTAATAAACAAATTCAATTTTTTCATATAGATCAATTTGACTTAGGCCCATACCATATTGAGTTATATTTTTTTTTATAGAGAATTAGAGTGTTTATTTTATGGGGTTTATTTTTTTTCAAAGTATGCCTTACTCAAGAGCATTAGCCCAAAAGGTAGGGGTGTACACGGATCGGATTGGTGCGGATTGGGCCAAATCCGTCACTAATCCGTTACCTAAGGATTGACGGATTTGGAATCCATTACCATTCCGTGGCTAATAAAATCCGATCCAATCCGATCCGTGGAGGACCGGATTGGATCGGATTAATCCGTTCAATCCGTCCCTGTACATTACATGGAAAAAAAAATATGAATTCTTGTACACTGCATATCAACATAGCAGAAAAAGAATTCCATCCGATTGCAGTAAATTTGCAGCAAATGACAACATAAATACTAATACTAAAATCTAGAAATTTTGACCCCTTAAAATTTTTTCTTATTTTATATTTTGACCCTTATATATTATATATATATTTTATTTATATTTAATGATAACGGATCGGATCGGATTGAATCCGCGGATTAAGGGTGAAATCTGCCACCGATCCGTTTGCCTTCGGATCGGATCAAAATTCGCGGATTGGATTGAATCAGATCGGATTTACGGACTGATGGATTTTTTGTGCACCCCTACCAAAAGGACCTAAATTCCGAGCCTGTTTACTTTATTAAGTGGGCTCCACTCAAGAGCTTAATTAAACACTCTCTAAACGTGGTTGGATGTGGGATGAGACATTGGAAATGAATGACATGAAAATGACGACATTGCAAAGAGAGATAACCATAAGATTCTATCTTTAAGGAAAAGAAAAGGTCAGTAATACTCTTATTAAGACAAGAATACCCTTGTTACCCTCTAAACTCTCAAAGAGGAGAGGAAGTTGAGGAAGGGCAAAAGAGCATAAAACAAAAATGCCTAAACACACTCCTAAATTTTCTCTTGTTTATCAAAGATGAAAGGAAAATTGAGTAGGGGCAAGTGCCCTCACTCGACCCCCTTCCCTCCGTCCTTGTCCAACAGGATGATTATATTCACACATTAAAATAATTATACTTTTAAGGACCTACATAACTTGAGTTCTATTCATATCAAAGAGTCCATTACATTAAACCACATACCATTTAATAGCTTCACTTGCATATTAAAAAAAAGGATTTTTACGAAAAAAACTAAGCTTGAATAATAATTAAACGGTTTTATGAAGAAAAACCATAAAATGACTAGATAATTATTCGTACGTGTTTTTTGGACAAAATTATCCATGTTGGCGATATCGTCAACCTCCTGCAACTTTTTTTTTCCTTTTTCTTGGACTTTTCTTCTTCTTCGATGCTTTTTACACCTGATTGTCTTAAGTTTGGAGGGGATGATACTAAGATTTGGCAGAAGATGAATATCCATTTCAAATAAATGAAGAAAAATCAAAAGGATGAGATGAATGCACTAAAGAAGAAGGGTTTGATAAGTCTTTCTCAAATCACATAATGAAGTGTGTTCAATCCGTCCCATGTCAAATCCATACTTAAAGTTGACTCGAAGATTCTGGATTAACGAAACAAAAAATACTAGTGGGATCTAAAACTCCATACAAACAATACAATAACTAGGAGAAAACCCCACATTCACTATTCAAAGATTGCCCAACATGGCTTCCTACATATTGCTCATAGACATTAAAACTTTTGAAATTCCCTCCAAATAAATGGCTTCAAACTCTAACTGTTCACAAAAGCATGCCCAAATTCATCCATTCAAATCTCACTCAAAGCCACTGCAAAAATCGAGAGAAAATCCTCATTTAGGCATTTTACTGAACACCTTACACTCCAAACATGAACTCTAAAAAAACTCATATGAAGCGGGTGACAAATGCATATAAACAAAGCAGGGAACCTACACACCTAAGGAAGATTGTCGAAACTACTTAAGGAAGATTATTGGGATACAAAATGCAGTGATTTTCATAACCTTTCCACCACTAGGTAGAAGAAGATGGAGCAAAATATCTTTTTTGGCAATGAAGGTTGATGATTTGACAATATCGTCAACTGAGTTGATTTCTTTAATTGGGGTGATTTCGTTTAAAAATGCACGAGCAGTTATTTCGTCATTTTATAGTTTTTCTTTATAAAACCATTTAATTAAGATTTAAAGTTAACTTTTTCGTAAAAATCCCTAAAAAAAATTGATGTTCTTTTATTAAATTATGCAATTATGCATTCATTTTTTTCAGATCCAAATCCAATTAAGATTCATTATTTTAAGTTGATGCTGAATCTGAATACAACATATAGGTTCTGTGTAGAAACGAGATCAGTGGTTCCGCCTTGAATCCCGAATGCTTGCATCCCTATCAATGAGAGGCTCCTTAAGCCATAGAAGCGGTTTAAATGTTAAATATAATTTCTCCTTTATAAGTTACGACCTATTAAGGGTCCGTTTGTTTGCAAGAATTCCTGACAGGATTTTCGGCTGTCGAGAATTCTTGCAAACCCTCTCTTGAGAAATCCCTAGCATTCATGAAGCAGCTTCTTGTAGGATTTCCGAATGCTAGAGGGCCTCCTGGCATTCAAGTGGTTTGGAGATTTCCTGAGAAGCATCATTATTCCGACAGTGTGTTTCGATCTTCAACGGTCACCCACGAACTGCAAATCTAGCGCATGGCTAAACAGTATGTGATTTTATTCTTTCTTCTCCAACATTCCTCACCTGATTTCATCTTTCTTTTTTTTTCATTCTGCTGTTCTCCTTGATGGTTTCTGCAATGTGGGTTTTGGTTTTTTTTCTTTCTTTTTTTCTACTTGGGTAGGAAATGTGTTTGTGATGAATCATTGATGATGGGTTTTGTCTTTTCAGCGACTGTTTGGGTATGACTGACAACCCAACTAGATTGATGGATAAGAGAATACCCAAATGGATTAAAAAAAATCCTTGATGAAAGGAAAAAGAGGAACTTTGTTGTAAGGAGTATTGATTTATTTTGTACAGTGTGTGAGAAGAACTTGACATTTGTTGGAAGATGATTATTTCTTTGTAGTTGATGAAATAAGTCTTATAGTTGAAGAGAGGCATATATTGTTGCCTTGTAGGTGTTTGATGTAATGTGTCTTGCAGTAGAACGGTGGCATATATTATAGTCTGGTAGTTGTTTGATAAAATGTATCTTCAACCATGCTAAAAAATGGTATCCCTCAAGGTTGCAAGGCTCTCAATTTTCATAGGTATGCTCCCTTCTTTTTGATAGGAAGTTTCTTAGAAATACTTAAATCTGAGTCCAATAGCTGGTTCTGTAGCCCATCCTTTGAATTTTGACAAGCTAAGCATCTTCATCTCAGCCTTCATAAGCACTAATTGCATTGCTAAGATTAGTTCATCAAACTAACTTTTGGATTTTGTCCTATCCACCATTGTCCCACATGGATGAAACCACCAATGTCTAAAGCAAAGTGTCTATGGTGTGGCCATTTGGATGAGGTCTTGTACCTCAAAGATGAATTGGGAAGCTATATCTGGATTCAGAGCTAGGCCCATCTTGATTTTAAGGGGCATTCGACGTAAGGACCCTCAACATTTGATTTTATGGCCTTAGATCCACCATCTCTTTTCACAGTATAGTAGATCTTTTTTTTTTTTTTTTTTTTAAATTTGAAGACTTAAAATGTCTAAGTTACCATTTCTTTAAAGATAAATCATATCCCATGATTAGTGGGATATGCCATTAATAATGGTCAACTACCATTTCAAAAGATAAATAAAATTCAAAAACAGAAATAGATTTCAAGAATTCAAAATTTTAAATAAATCTGTACAGAACTCAGATAAATTCGTATGAAACACATATAAATTTGACAAAAACTCAAAACTTAGATAAATTTGATAAAAACTCTGCTAGATTTGTCCAGAACTCAGATAAATTTGTTCTAGAACTCAAATAAATCTGTCCAGAATTCAGATAAATTGGTATAAAACACAAATAAATTTGACAAAACCTCAAAACTTAGACAAATTTGATAAAAACTCAGCTAGATTTGTCTAGAACTCAGATAAATTTGTTCTAAAACTCAAATAAATTTGTATAGAACTCAGATAAATTCGTATAAAATACAAATAAATTTGATAAAAACTTAAAACTCAGATAAATCTGATAAAAACTCAGTTAGATTTGTCTAGACCTTAAATAAATTTTTTCTAAAACTCAAATAAATCTGTCTAAAACTCAGATAAATTCGTATAAAACATAAATAAATTTGACAAAAACTCAAAACTCAAATAAATCTGATAAAAACTAAGATAGTTTTGTCCATAACTCAAATAAACTTGTTCAAGGACTCAAATAAATCTGCTCAGAACTCATATAAATTCGTATAAGACACAAATAAATTTGACAAAAACTCAAAACTTAGATAAATTTAATAAAAACTCAGCTAGATTTATCCAAAATTTCGATAAATTTGTTCTAAAACTTAAATAAATCTGTCTAGAACTCAGATAAATTCGTATAAAACACAAATAAATTTGACAAAAACTTAAAACTCAGATAAATCTAATAAAAACTTAGTTAGATTTGTCCAGACCTCAGATAAATTTGTTTGAGAACTCAAATACATCTGTCCGAAACTCAGATAAATTCGTATAAAACATAAATAAATTTGACAAAAATGCAAAACTCAGATAAATCTGATAAAAACTAAGCTAGATTTGTCTATAACTCAAATAAATTTGTTCTAAAACTCAAATAAATTTATCCAGAACTCAGATAAATTCGTATAGGACACAAATAAATTTGATAAAAACTCAAAACTTAGATAAATTTAATAAAAACTCAGCCAGATTTGTCCAGAATTCCGATAAATTTGTTCTAAGAGTCAAATAAATCTGTCCAGAACTCAGATAAATTCGTATAAAATACAAATAAATTTGACAAAAACTTAAAACTCAGATAAATTTGATAAAAACTCAGTTAGATTTGTCCAGACTTTAGATAAATTTGTTTTAGAACTCAAATAAATCTGTCCCAAACTTAGATAAATTCGTATAAAACATTAATAAATTTAACAAAAACTCAAAACTCAGATAAGTATGATAAAAACTAAGCTAGATTTGTCCATAACTCAAATAAATTTATTCTAGAACTCAAATAAATCTCTCCAAAACTCAGATAAATTCGTATAAGACACAAATAAATTTGAAAAAAAACTTAAAACTTAGATAAATTTGATAAAAACTCAGCTAGATTTGTTGAGAACTCAGATAAATTTATTCTAAAACTCAAATAAATCTGTTTAGAACTTAGATAAATTTGTATAAAACACAAATAAATTTGACAAAAACTTAAAACTTAGATAAATCTGATAAAAACTCGGTTAGATTTGTCCAGACCTCAGATAAATTTATTTTAGAACTCAAATAAATCTGTCCAAAAATCAGATAAATTCATATAAAACACAAATAAATTTGACAAAAACTTAAAACTGAGATAAATCTGATAAAAACTAAGCTAGATTTGTCCATAGCTCAAATAAATTTGTTCTAGAACTCAAATAAATCTGTCAAGAACTCAGATAAATTCGTATAAAACACAAATAAATTTGACAAAAACTCAAAACTTAGATAAATTTGATAAAAACTCAGTTAGATTTGTCCAGAACTCAGATAAATTTGTTCTAAAACTCAACTAAATTCAGATAAATAGCAATAGTTTTCTTGCAATAAAGGGTCCCCATTTTTTGTTGCTATGATTGCAAGAGATAGACTTACAAGAAATGAAAAAAGGAAAGAAAAGGCAAAGACAACAGCGGGTTTTTGTATTATGCAAAACCCGTCGCAGGAGAAGGCCATGATTGGTCGCGTTTCCACCGCCGGGCCATCGCCATTGTGGCTGGTGTAGTTGAAGATGGCTCGATTTGCAGAGCTCTCTGGTGAAGTTCCTCGTTCCTAGAGAAGAAGATAGAAGGGGTTCTCCGGGACAGCAGAGACTGAGAGAGAACTTGGCCTAGGAATAAGGGAGAATGAACGATTTGAACTTTTAAAATTCAAACTTTTATGCTCAAACTGTTGAAATGGGCAAATTAGTCATGAAAATATATGGTATGGCATATTAAGGACCTCTCACCAAAATATCTCCAGTTGTGTATACTATAGACATCAAAGAAAAAGTTGTTGGACTGGTTGCCTCAGAAGATCGTACTCAGGGACTTGTGGCTAATTTACCTTAATTTTAAAGGGACCCGAAAGTGCACTTTCCCCTTAGCTTTTTATACTTGTATTTAAACTTTTTAAACTTGTATTTTTATAAATTCTTAAAATAAAATTTAACAAAGAATTTTTTGCTAGTTACCAAACAATGCATTCAAAGAATTAAAGGTGAATTGAATTCTCAGGCATGAAACTATAGGACGAATCAAATAGGGAATTGGAATTCATGCGAAGTTTAGCAGCATTTCAAATTTCAGGATTTCCAATTCTCCAAATTCCAGTAGACATGAGTTCTCCAAATACTTACAACTAAACGGACCCTTAGGAGAACTTTTGATAAGAATTTCAGTCGTCCGACAATTTTAAAATTCTTAACGGAAATTTCAGTTTTTACTAGAATTTCTGGAATTCAAAAAATTTGATTTTTCACATGGTATATCTGTGGGTTTAAGTTGAGCCTGTGTCCAACCTATTTTTAAACGGGTCAAGTAACTTGAGCCCGTGTCCAACCTATTTTTAAATGGGTCAAGTAACTTCTACCCACATTCGACTCACCTAAATGCATTCTCCCTTAACCGAGACCGACTATATATTATAGAGGTTTTGACCAACAACTTACTTCTAGATATGACTTTTTCCTATGCATTTTCAAAAACTTTGGTTTTCCCTAGACCTTTTCCATGTCAAGGGAAATGACAAAACTGCCTAATTTTTTTTTTAAAGTAAAAATCCTTCCCCCCCCCCTCCCCCTTTTTAGGGAATAATATGGTATTAAGAATTATCAGAAATATCACATTCAAGGATTACAAGTTCATGAATAAATTGTGGAGCACAATCTCTCCAAATATGATCTGTCGGTTGGAGTAGAGCTTCCTTCGCCAATCTATGTGCTACTTTATTTGCATCCCTCTTGACATGTTCAATTTGCCATGACCAAAAGCAGTTTAAAACTGATTTAGCAGAGTCAGTCAATTGTCCATAGCGCCTGGAATTCCTTTTTCCACACCTAAGTGTTTTGACAACTTCCAATGAATCATCTTCTAATATCAATTGTTGAATCCGCAAAGACTTACAGCAACCCAAGCTACCATAGCCTTAGCTACAGTCGGGTCACATATGTAAGGTTTTGAAACACTCTTACATGCCATAATTGCACCCTTGTGGTCAAGAACGACCACACCAACTCCCATTGGTGGACTGTGGACTTTCCCATCTTATTATTGAGTTATCCAAATTTGAATTAGTAGGATCCCTGCATTCAAGGGACGCTTGGTAAAAATCTTCAACAGCTTCCTTGGCCTTACTCACCACTTTTGAAGGTTGAGTAAAAATCCCTTCAAAAATGAATTTATTCCTTCGAAGCCAGATCCCTCTACATACTGCAGCCACCAAAAGTAGGTCTTCTTCTTCTAAAGATGACATTCAACCTTCAACGAGAACTAAAAAACCCCCAGCTGTGCATGTGAGCTTTTGAAGTTTCCTGGTGCATTCCATCCAACAATCCATATAATGTGAGTTACAGTTTCAACGTCCCTTTCACATTTTGGACAAAGAGGGTTCGTTACCAAATAACGTGAAAATAAATTTTCTTTTTTGGGTAGTAGATTATTGCATGCTCTCCAAAGAAACATTTTGTGAGTTCAAGAAATTTTTAGCCGCCAAATTTCTCGCCAAATCCCACGATGCAAAGAAGTTGTTGTGCTTTCTCCAGCAAGTTGTTTCAACCGCTCTTTTTCCATATGATAGGCACTCCTCACCGAAAATACTCCCGCTGATGTGCCAACTCAGGCCAACTTATCATCTTGTTGAGGTGGGCTGATAGGCAAGTTGCAGATTTTAATAGCATCATCTTCATTGAAACCCTCCTTTATCAAAGAGACTTTCCACCAATTTGTACTGCCACCAATTCATTCCTTCACTTTTGCATATGAATCTAGTAGTTTGATATGAGATTGAATAGCATACGTAGGTGGTGATAAAAGCCATCTATCCTTCCATATGCGAATTGAAGCTCCATTCCCAACTCTCCAAACCAATCCTTCCTTCAGCAAGTTTTGGGCATTCATTATACTCCTCTAAGCATAAGAAAGGTTAAATCCGATTTTAGCTTCCAAGAAAGTGTGTTTCGAATAATATTTCTCCTTAAAAATGCGGGCCATCAAATAATTAGGATTTTGCAATAACCTCCAACCTTGTTTGGCCAACAAGGCTTTATTGAAGTGTTCCAAGTCACGAAAACCTAGCCCTCCTTTCAACTTTGTATTACTCAATCTTGACCAGCTCATCCAAGCAATCTTCGTTTCCTTTTCTTGGCTTCCCCACCAAAATTTACTCATCATGGAGTTAAATCTGTTGGCAAAGGGCCTTTGGTAGTTGGAATACACCCATAGTATATGTTGGGATGGCTTGAATCACAGCTTGTAGAAGAATCTCCTTCCCTGCAACGGATAAAAACTTCTCCTTCTAGCCATTTATTCTACTCCATATTCTTTCCTTCAATGCGACTTCCCCTTCTGCAACTTCTACCTCTTCAATCGTTCCTATGAAGTCACCAATGAATTTTCTAGCATCTGCCGTCATCCCTTTTAGTGGAAGGTCATACATACGAACCGAAAAGGATGCCTAAGAGAACTTGAGTTTAGATAATTGCATCTCTCCTTCGCAGTCCATCAACAATACCAACTGCTTATAAAAAATCCAAGGACTATTTCTCTTCACACACTACAACTTGACATTGTTTTCATGGCTTCTTGATTAAAATATCTCGTTGTTAAAAGGCGAACTAATAAACACCTTTCTCCCCGATAGGCTGAATCCTTGGATTAACTCATCTCCAACACAACCTCCTCATTCTCAATCTCTGACAACGAAAGTTTTCTCCACTTTTCTTCAATACTTGCATCCATCTCCCATACTGTACACCTAAAAAAACCCAACCAAGAATACCTTGGAAGGCCTTGAATAGCTTGCACCAAGGCAAGAATCAAAACTCCCACACAATTGAGTACTCTAGAGAGCCCTCACGATCACGAGGAGAAGCAGTAAAAATCCCCTTGAGACAAAGTGAAAAGGCACAAAAGATGGTTTAACTGTCTGGTTTAACTCATCGACCCGAATGATGAATAAAAAGAGGAAGGTATCTATTCAACACATCCAACCCCTTTCTTTTATTTCCAAGAAAGGGGTAAAGGTTCATGTTCCAACGAATCACACGTAGAGATATTGATAACACACACGGAGTTAATGGTATTTCATAACTAATAGATTGAGCAGTAGCTCATAGACCACCTGAAAATGAATATTTATTATTCGATCCATATATTGACATAAGAAGTCCAATAGGATCAATACTGGGAATAGCGATCCATAAAAAAACGCCTATCATTCATTCTCTCCCATGATCCCATCCTGCCTTCTTCTTTTTATACAGAGAAAATAGCCCGGGTGACAACTAGTAATGGATAAATTTGAAGGAATTGATTGAGTTTACACCTGAATGACTAAACTTTTTCCTTTTTTCTTTTCTTGGCAAAAATGTGAAAAAAAATCCATAATCTTGTCATCTTTCCAACAAGTATTCACTTGCCCAATTTGGTTAATTCCAAACGAGAAAATTATAAACAATCTAGTGTGGAGAGGTCATTTGTTAAAACTTAGCACAATCGGTGTTTTTATGCGAAGTGTTGGCCTATGAAAAACAAGGTTAGAAAAATAATTACGATTTGGGTTTGGCACTTTAAAAGTAGGTAGCTTTTACTTCTAAATCTGATCGGGATACTATTGCAGAAAAATAAAAATAGTGCAAGTGGAAGAAGAAGAAGAAATGTGTGTGCATATGACAATTCTATTTCAACAACCAGAGACCCTGAGCTTTACACTAAGCTTTTGGTCTGTCCATTTCTAGACTTGTTAGTACCCCTTTTACAGAGAGATTACAGACGATGATAGTTCTCCTAAGAGAGGGAGGAGAAGGTTATTGATGTTTTACTCGTTTCTTCTCTCCCTGCTCTGAATGAGATTTCTCTCCACTCCTACACGATTCTCTCCTCCCTCCTCCACTCGTGTCTTTCTTGGGATCAGCGTTCCCTTTTTTATAGGCTCTTTCACACGTGTCAGCCTGCCTAGCTTTTATCCCCTTGCCGTCGTCGATCCGTGGCGGAGGCAAGTAACTTATTGGGGTTGGGTTCAAGAGGTTGGAGATTTAATGAAATCCTAGACTGTAGTCCTTCTTCATTCTTCCTTTGGGCTTTATCAAGTTTCCCCGCAATCTGGGTCCAACGATATGCCTCTGTTTATTTGATGTGTCTACATATATATCAAAGGAGTAGTGACTCTATGAAATGTGCTGCGTGATGGAAATTCTGCTATGTCTGAATTTTAGATTCCGGGTTCCAAGTTTAAGAGGTGAGTTCTATAAGTTAAAAATTTCCTTTTACTTCCAGACTTTTTAAAATTGTAGTAGTGTATTTGGAGAATGTAATCCATGTGGAATAAAGTGAAAAGCATTTCTGAATTGAGAATATGTGTGTGGGAAAATAGAACTGTGCCGTTCAACAAATCTGAAAATAATCACTATGTTCTGAGTCATAAAACAAACTCTTTTACAGTGAGTTAAACCCAATAACTTCTAATATTTCAGTAACATAATCCTCTATTTATGTGTAACATTCTGAGTATTTTCACATGTTTGTGGGACCATATGTATACTAAGTTGCTCTGTATATATATATATATATATATAAATTAATTAGAAGGTATTCATTAATGAAAATTCCAAACCCATTTAAAAAATGATGCATTTTTTCCATAGGATAGGTATTTTAGCCCTAAAATGGTGTAATGGTTGCTTATTTAGAATTTAAGAAGGAAGAGGGAAAAACTATATCTAAGGGTAAACCACTGGTCAAAACCTTTATATTATGCATAACCCGGGTCGGGTTTTTGTCGGTTGGGTCAGGCTTTATGCAGCATCCTGCGTTCCAAAAAAGCCAAACATCCTCCCAAACATGGGCGACTTTGAACGAGTCGCCTTCTCCACTCATCGCATGCCACGCGTCCTCTCTCTTCATTGCTCGTGCCGCCTATTCTCTATCGCACGTGCCAATACTTAGTAGCCATTTTTATTTAACTTCTCTCTGTTTCTTCTTTCCTATTAGCTTTCATCTCTCTCTCACTCACTCACTCTCGCTTCGCCATGGCCGATTCTTTGAACCCATTGATTCCTATGCTGAAAGATGAGCTTGATATTGTCATTCCCACGATTAGAAATCTTGATTTCCTGGAGATGTGGAGACCCTTCTTCGAACCTTACCATCTGATCATTGTCCAAGACGAGGATTTGTCGAATACGATTAAGGTCCCCGAGGGGTTTGATTACGAGCTCTACAATCGTAATGACATAAAAAAGATATTGGGTCGGAAGGCTTCATGCATCTCGTTCAAGGACTCGGCATGCAGGTGCTTTGGTTACTTGGTCTCCAAGAAGAAGTATATTTTCACCATTGATGATGATTGCTTTGTAAGTGGAGAGATGCAAGGAGATTCGGATTCTCTTTTTTTTCCCCTTTTTTTATCGGTCTTCGGATCTGGGGTTTTGTTGTTTTGATGGTTTGTGTTGGTTTTTGGATGAAAGGTTGGAATTTTAGAGCAGGTTTGCACTTTCCATAATTGGTTTTTTTTTTTTTTTTTTTTTTTTTTGGGAGAGGGAGGGGATTATGTTGATGGATTGTTGGCTTTTGTAAGCAGAGCGAGTCAACGGGCTTTTATTTTATCTTATTATGTTGTTTTTTAACTGTTTTATCGTTTTTTGGATCTGGGTTTTTGTTGTTTTGATAATTTGTGTTGGTTTTTGGGTGACAGGTTGGATTTTTGGAGCTGTTTGCATAATGGGTTTTGGTTTTTTTTTTTTTTTTTTTCTTTTTTTTGGGTTTTTACGGAGGGGGAAAGGAGGATTTTGTTGATAGGTTGTCAATTTTGTGGGATTTGATTGTGTTTTTTTGGTGAAAGATTTGAATTTGAGTCGAGTTTCGATGACAAGTTGTTGGTTTTTCTCTGTGTCTTTCTAGTTTTATGTAGTTTAGCAGAGAAAGATGGGAATTTTGGCTGCATGGTTGCTGATTCTTTCTTTTCTTGACCAATTTGGCTATGGTTGTGGGAGAAAGAGTTTGGGAAACTTTTAGCGAATTTTGCTGGTAGGCTTTTTGTCATGCCCCCAAAAGTGAAACCGGGGTTATGTGTGAGATTAGGGCCAATTAAAATTTTTCCAACATTAATTAAATGCAACCCAGCCCCAATCACGTCCCATAGGATCGAAGTCCGCGGTGAGGTATAAATATTTCCTCGATAAAACACAACGGAACATTATAATAAACAAATGGTACAATATAACATTTTAGAGTATGCACATCTTCATTATCTATAGTTTAAGTTTAGCAAAAGATAACAAAAGTATATTAATTAATGGCTTCTATCAAACCTAAGCCAAAAGAGAATAAATATGAACTAACCAAAGTATGAAGGCACTCGTGTGCTGGTCACGACGACAATATCGTCGACACACAACTCGTACTCACCATCAGGCCAAACTGCCTGAAGCGGCGCCTCCACTTTCCCAAAGGTAAATGTACCATGTACCTATGCACCAAGTGCAACATTAGACACGTCGGTGTCCAAGCAGATATAAATATAAAACATCAATAGATATGTAGAACGAATCAGAGTAAACGATAGACAAGATCATATAAAATGCTGATCGTAAAGAGTGCATAGCATTCAAATCAAAATCAATATAACAAAACATCTAACAATTAGGCAGTCCACATAAGCTAATACACCACGGGATAGTTCCACATGTCTCTCCCGACTCAACATAAGAGCTGTGGTAGAGTAAGCAATAGGCACGGGATAAAAACCCGGCAAGCAATCAATCAATATGAATACCAATAGGCCAATAATCATCAAAATCAATCTTCAATCAATATGTATCCGATGGTGTACATCCATAAAAAATATAAAAAATCGTACTGCGCACACGTTCAATCCAAAGTTCTCACACAGAATGGTGCCCCATTTGTGTTGGGCGTTAACAGCTGAGTGGTGCCTGACACAAAGATTCCTAAACAAACAATGGTGAAGGGCTAGACTTTCTTGTGTGAATAAGATTCATCAATCAAAGAGAAACTACATTTTCATCATCAAATCAATGCCAAAACCATCAATCTTCTTCAAAACAATAGCAACACCGGTAGTTCTCAAACAAGCTTTACAATCAAAGCCGTCAATCAAAGCCGTCTAACCTCAACACTTCCATCAAACTTCAAAACAAACGGAACATCAAATAGGATCCTAAGTCCATCATTTAAGTTCTTCAAGTGATCCCAAAACAAAGTAAAGCAAACACAGCTAATGAACATGGACATCCCATGTAGAGAAGTATCAAACAGTACCATTCAGAATCAGAGGCAATGAACAATCAGATCCTAAGTCAATTGTTATTTCCGAAGTCTCGTACAACCCTACTTAGTCATCGAAAGGAATAAAATTCGCGATACCCGAACAAACAGTCTTCGTGCATAGATATAAATGAAGGTATCCTGTTGTCTCCCGTATCGTTCAAGATTGAGATGAATTGGAACCCGAGAAAACCAAAATAACTACAAGGAATTATCGATTCAAAACATTCCTCAAACATAGTCAAATGAGTCCAAAAAGGGTAATCAAGGTTCCACCTAAATCCATAAACCAAGGGACAAACCCTTTCAAAAAGGGGGAAATTTGGTGAAGCCAAAAGTAGGGTTCGGTCAGTCAACAAGTTCGGTTAACCGAGGGTCAACCGACATAGCGATCGACTGCACAAAACGACCAGAAATGAAGCTCTCTGGATTCGGAACCGACAGGTAACCGAAGTGCAGTTCTGTTGGCTGACCGACACGTTGACCGATAGTCTAACTCCTCATTCAGAAAAATAATACATTCTGGAATTGGGACCGACAGGTTACCGAGGGTCACCGAACTATAGTTCGATCAATCGACACCCAAGTTCGGTTAACCGACTGCTCCAGTTCGGTTAACCGACACACAGGTTCGGTTAACCGATAGCTCCCAGAATTCTGAAGCGAATTCTGAGATTGGTTCAAAAATGGGGATTTCCATTCACATTCTTCATTCACACCTACAAACAAAGAAAATTAGGGTTTGCCCTCTCCACAAACATCCATACCCCCTCTCATCAAGTCCGTACAAACCACATCCAACAAAACCAATCCATTCAATTCCATCTATAACCATTATCATGTTTTCAAACATCTAAGGTATCAATGAGCATGTGGTCATCTAAATCATTATCAATAATCAAATCAAGGGGAGACAAACATATCAAAGCATATATATAAATATCTACTTGCCTTTCGTTGAAAATGCCCAAACCCATAAATCCTAGCTCCAAAGTGCCCAAAATCCAAACCTAAGGGAAATAGTAAAATCAAACTAAATTAAAATACAAAACAAAGATAATAGAAGGCCATATACTATCCTATGCTACCAAAACACCCAAAGCACATAACCCAAACCTAAGGGGAGAAGAGCTTACCAATTAGATGGGAGGATGGAGTGGTGACTTGCAAATTGAAGATGGATGAGCTCGCGGGATCCACGCGAAGATTGTGATAGCCATGATCAATGGTGACGATCGGAGGTTGTGGGGCCCACTTGATTGGTAGCCTACTTGATTAGTGGTGATGGAGGGTTTGGTGGTCCATTTACAAGGATAAGTAAGAAGACAGAATAAAGAAACAATGGAGAAGAAAGAGAGAGAACAGAGAGTGTGAAATGGTGAGATGAGTGAGGGTGCCTCACGTTGGCAGGGAGGAGTGACATAGAGAGAAAATAAGAGAGAATGAAATGGGTGAGGAAGGGGTGCCTCACGTTGACAGCAAGGAAGGGAGAAAGAAATCAAAGAAAGAAAGAGAGAGAAATGGTGGAGTGGGCTGGGGGTTAACTCACGTGGAGAGTGAGTGAAATGAGAGATGGAATGAGAGGATGAGATGGGTTGGGAGCTCAGTCATGTGGGCAGCAAGGTGAATGAGGGAAGAAGAGAAATAAAGAAAGAAAAACAAAGAATGAAAACAAGAAACAGAGAAGGGGAAATGAGGAAAAACAAAGAGATGGAGTGGGCTGGGTTCTCCGGAGATAGGGAAGGTCGGCGGTGATGGTCGTGGTCGCCGACGGCGATGAGGAGCTCCGGGACAGTGGGGCGGCATGGCCGGGTGAGGGAGAGATGAGTGAGAGAGGAGGGAGAGAAAAGGGGAAAAAGAGAGAGAGATTGAAAGAGTGAGGAGGAGAGAGGAGATGGCCGGAGGGAATGGTGGCGGCGGCGTCGTCCTCGTGGTCCGATGAGGCAGTAACCGTGAGGGAGGGAGAGAGAACGAGAGAGATGAGAGAATGAGCGAGAGGGGCTGCTGTCTTGTGTGGACTGTGGAGTAGAAATGAGAAGGTGGGGTTTGACCTAGGAAAGGAAAAGTAAAAGGGGAAAGTGGAAATCGGCGGGGGGGTTTGCACGTGGGTCAAGGATGTGGGGGTGGGGGCATGATGGGAATGAGATAACAACGAGGAAATAGGGAAATAGGATGGGAAGGTGGGGTTTGATTTTTGAAAATTTAATAAAATAAGCTTAGAATGGGTTGGGTCAGGTCAGGTTTTAGGTCGGGTTTGAGGGTTTGAATCGGGATGCAACAGAAGGATAAAGTCCGGAAAATTAGGAGTTCTACCCGATGGTGCGAAAATCTCGAAACGCGTAAAATACTAAAAAGCCTTCGAAACTTTCTAGAAATAGCGACACACATCCCTACCGTGCTCAAACGGGCTCGGATCTCAACCCAACTTCGCATGTGCGATCCTATTGATTAATCGGGCATGTTTGGCTTATAAACGAGCTTAATTAGCTAAAAGCACAATTAACTAAACTAACTACAACCTTAGAATTTCGGGATGTTACACTTTTGAATTAGTTGCTTTTGATTTTGGCTACCTTGCCATTTCCCCACTTTGGAGGAAACATTGGATTTTGGGTGGTTTTCTAATGTTTTATTTATTTATTTTATTATTATTATTATTGTTTGGTTTGTGTGTTTGAGATAGTTATTTGCATGATCTCTCTCTCTTTTTCTTACTTGGTTTGATGACAATACTTGAAGACTCAAGATTGTTTTTTCTTATATAGAACTGATTTTGTTTCTGTGTTTTCTGTACTTCTCATATGGAACTTTTGATTGTAGAGTTATTTAGTTTGATAGGCATCTTTCTTGTTGTCTAATTCTCTTTAATACTTATCTCTTATTTGAGTTGGTTTTGCCCTTTCGAATTTTTATCTTTTGGTATATACATTGACAATTTTGATAGTGCTTCTAAAATTTTACTCAGCTGGATTCTTTGGCTTAATGAAGTTCGAAGCTGACACTGGTTCTGTTTATGTTATCCTAATTTGATTGGTTAACCTGGTATTAGATGGAAACTGTTAGTTTCAGTGTCATGATTGGATGGTTTAAGTTGGATCCATTGTAAGGCATGTAGGTTTTAGTTTGGATAAACTCTGTTTCTGTATTTTCTGGTGATTCTGAGTTTTCTGAGATATCTTTATTTACAGTTTTATGTTTGAAACCAAGAAGTCTTGTCCATGGTGTGGTTCAGAATTTTAGTATGGCCTTTGGTTGGATTGCATAAACTCATTTATTCTAGTCATTTATAGGAGGACGCAATGTCTTTATTTTGGGGTTCTACTAAGATTGTGCTGTCTGGTTTAGTTCTCTTTTCAAACTGTATTTGTTTTAAATTATTGTGTAAAGAACCTATATGACTGAATGATGTTTTAATTTCTAATATTTTTATAAGTATTTGGAAGGTGCTCATTGCCTTAACAATGAGGTTGTGGGTTTGAGTCATGTACATTAAAAAAAATATTTTTTTGTTAATCTATAATACATGTATACATTCTATTGATTGCAAATTCAAACCTCAATTCCTAATTTCCTTTCCTTGTGCTTAAAAATCGAATCTGACTGATTCCACTTGCTTCAATATGCAAAAATGTTTTTTCTTAATTTTTAAAAATACTTCTGGCTTTCATGTGCATTGCATGTGAACTATCTTACCAAACTTCTTCTTCTAGCATGGATGGCATTTAATTTAATATAATTTCAATTTGTAAGTTCAATTTTTTGTTTTAGACATCACAACTTCATTTCATCCATTTAAAATTTTGGGGTTGGTCTAGATTTAACAGAAACATCTGGTGGATTGAATATTCCAGAGGAATGGATAACCACTAGTCTGCGGTGCATGGAAAGTGGAAACCCAATACCACATTGGATGGAATGTGGGGTTTTCCATATTTTCTGGCCCAAACCCGATATCAAATGTGTTTCAGGCCAGTTCTGAAATGCACTGGAAATGAATGGGTAGAAAAGCATCCCGATTATCCCAATTCTTGTACATTTTGTGAACACGTCTCAAATGAATTGGTTGAACGTGGTGATACTGAACTACAGATTTTATGCTGTTTAGGTTGCTAAGGACCCATCTGGGAAAGATATCAATGCTCTTGAGCAGCACATAAAGAACCTTCATAGCCCATCTACTCCATTTTTCTTCAACACTCTCTATGATCCATATCGAGATGGTGCAGATTTCGTTTGAGGATACCCTTTCAGTCTTCGAGAAGGTGTTCCTACAGCTGTTTCTCATGACCTTTGGCTCAACATCCCAGACTACGATGCTCCCACCCAGCTCGTCAAGCCTCTTGAGAGAAATAAGAGGTAGATACTTGATCGATTACACCATACAAAGGTCTGATCATTGTGAACTTAAAGCCTTCGGTTAAACTTATTTGCTTTCTTTACATTGTCTATGTTTCAGGTATGTAGATTCAGTTCTAACAAAACCCAAGGGCACCTTGTGCCCAATGTGTGGGATGAATCTGGCATTCAACCGTGAATTGATTGGCCCCGCGAAGTACTTTGGGCTGATGGGTGATGGCCAACCCATTGGACGGTATGATGATATGTGGGCAGGGTGGTGCACAAAGGTTTGCCACTTCATCTTAACTATTACATCGCATGGAGCGATCTTGTTTTTCTCTCTGAACATGGGAATTTCTAATATCTGATCCATTTAATTTGCAGGTGATCTGCGATCACTTGGGATTGGGCATGAAGACGGGTCTGCCTTACATCTGGCACAGCAAAGCAAGCAACCCTTTTGTGAACCTCAAGAAGGAATACAATGGGATCTACTGGCAGGAAGAGGTCATTCCATTCTTCCAATCTGCAACCCTTCCAAAGGACTGCACCACTGTTCAAAAATTTATGCTTGATAGTGCCATGGCTAGCCTACTTTAGAAGTGTCCAAACAATCTCAAACGAGTTTTCTTAATTTATCACCTATTAATGTTATCCCTAAATGTTCTCAAAAGCGCTCATTTCTAATTCTATCTTTTCTATTTTGCCATACATCTATTTTAATATTTTTATTTATCTTATATTTATTTGTGCATGTGTTGCTTCTTGAGTAACCAACATTCTGCTCCATAATTCATAGCTGATTTAATCATTATCTTATGTTTTTCCTTCTATTTAATTTGTAAGATCAATGACAAAGTACTCTAGAAGTAAGTCTTGACTTCAACCATCCCTCTCATTTTATGTTCTACATTTTCTTAATCTCTCAATCTTTACTGATCATCAAGCCAAGGTATAGGACTTCTATAGACTTTATTCCCAAAAGTGGTTGAAATTAAAGAAACAAAGGTGAAAATCCAAAAATGACTATCCAATAATCTCTCCTTCAATGAAAACTGGATTAAGAGTAGATAGTAAATTAAATCATAGGAAAGTCAAGGTCCCATCTAAATCTCCACATTATATATATCCTTCTCACCTCACGTCTTTACTAATCATCAATTTTTATTTCTTTTTCATTGAACCCCAAACTCAAGGCTGCATAGTAAATGCCTTCGAATGTGCTCTTGTCCTGTAATAATCCTTTGCTGGATCTCATTTTTCCTTGAAATTCCATCCATGAAATCCAACAGGCTCTTGGTATCGAGTTCCTAGGGATTCATAGTAAAAGAGGTATTGAAGAAGTATGTAAATAGGTGAGGATGTAGATGTAAATAAGAACAATTTCTTAGGATTTATTTAATTAGGGTGATGGATGATCAATCACTCCTATCAAAGGAGAAATCATTTGATGGCCTTCTACATGCATCTTCACCTTAATTCCTTCACTTTTAGGCCCTTTGATAGAAGGGCATTCCTTAGAAAGAATAGGGATTTAATTGGCTGAGCTCTATTACAAAAGTTCATAATGGGAATTTGGAATGTCAAATTCTGTCACTAGAAATTAGTTGAAAACCTTGTTTGATCAGGAAAGATTCAAAAAAGCAACTGGATCAGCCAACCTTCAATTGAGGAAAAAAAGAAAAGAAAAAGAAAAACACCTTCAGCACAAAAATAGTTCAGAGGCAAAGAATACCATCCACATTCCTATTCGGGCTGCAATGAAGTTCAACCCTCACTTGAATTAATAACAAGATCCCTTGAATGCGTTCATTCTTCAGATAATTTTTAGTTGAAGAGAGTGCACTCTAGAACAAACAACAATAACAACTACAACAAGATATCAAATTTTAAAAGCAGATATGGGCTTTGTTATTCATCAATCAGAATGACATTCCACAAAGGGGATGTCCCAATAAATCTGCTTGTATATTCAATAAACGGTTACATACTAGTTTGAAGAATAACCATAGAATCGGTACGCCAGATAAAATTTCTAATTGCACATCTTTGAATGCTTCACTACTGCATGTCAGTTTCAGAGCTCAGTTTGCAGTAAGAGTTTTTAAGTACTACTCTTCTTGGGAAGGTTATCTTTAGAAACAGGAAGAAAGATTGGAAGCAATTTTCAGGACATAATCTTTTCTAGTGAGGAAGCTTATGATCCTTGACTATAGGATGCTCTTCAAATTATAAAAGGAGGGGTACATGGGTTATGGTCTGTGATCCACAAAAGGGACTGATGGTGTCATTGAGGATAGACAATTTTGCAATTCATTGGCACTGGTTGTAGTCTACTTATTAATTTTCAAGCCCTTCCATGAATCAGATTAAAATTTCAACGACCCCAATCCACATTGACCACCTTTTAATCAAACCCTTCCCTTTATTTGGTGGTATTCAGGCCGGCCTGGTGCATTTATATTTTCACAGAATCAACCTTCCATGACTTTAGCGTGGGTGAAGGTGGGCCCCACAAAGCAGTGTGCACCATAATATAATGCGTCAAGTGTGAACTGAGACTCTCTCTCTCTCTCTCTCTCTCTCTCTCTCTCTCTCTCTCTCTCTCTCTCTCAAATGTTAAGACTGGAAAAGAACAAATAATTTCTTATAGGGATGATGAAGATGTGAAGCATTCTGGACCTGCTTTTAATATCAAGTACAGAACATCTGATGAAACAAAAAGACCACTCAAACCGGAGTGGTATCCACTATTGGAATATAATTGATCTTCACTTCACATACGAGCTCAATTTAATGCAGTGTCCGATGATGATCATTTCAATTCACTGGTGAAAGCCACCGCAACTTGGGTGATATTCCAGATAATTGGAAGTCACTGGAGGATTAATTCAGCATTCTATTTTGTAGAGCTGTGGGCCCCACAGTGATGAGTTTTAGGAATATTTGGTAGACATGTATCTTGCAACAGATGAACATTCCTCAAAATGTGAATATGCACAACTAAATTACCGCTTTCTAGAGTACAATTCTTTCAATTCTAGTTAAGTGGTTTAGGACGCGAAAAACATCCCTGTATGACATACTGGAAGGTTAACAGTTCCAAGGAGAGGAAGCAAGAGGAGGGCAAGCCAATTACAGAATGAAGCAGTGAGGAAAGATGGTAGAGTAACGGATAACATGGGCTTAAATAGGGATGAAGTGAAAGTAGAACTCACACCACCAACCCCAAATGGATCGGAGTAAGGGTACAATGATGATGATAATGAGTTAAAAGAGACAAATGGTTGACAAAATTTCAAATTACAACTAGGATAGTGCCACAGTTTTTTGCCTAGCCTGTCCAATGGTGAACCTATTAGTTTCTTCTTTTCATGAGCAGTGTAGTGAGTTCACTAGATCAACAATCTAGATTATCAAATCATTGGCACTACCTGTCCAGGACCTCAAATAAAAAAAAGAGAATACTACAATACTTCTTCTGGACAAGGATCCATTTTACAAGTGAGAGTTTGGTCTTCAAAATGCTGGAATATCCTTCGCTTGATCTTTTCATGATCAGGGGCCAGTTGGCAGCACAACGAGATGATCGAGATTCTAGAGCAGTCTGATGAGATGGAGGAGGTCCTACTGTTAAAGGCTGGCTTAACAAAATTAAACCAATGGCTAGTTGAATGTAGGACATGCTTCTCAAATGAAACCAATTACTATCTATTTTATGTCTGCTAACTGATATATGGTCAAACTCGAATAAACTCAGTACAATGAAGCTGCCATCTGATAGATGAATCAGGCGCATGGTTCATAGCGTCTATCCATGCGGTTGAATCAAGAAATTCCACATATATCTAAAGGTGCAGTAAGCAAGAAATTATTTAACAAGTACAGAAGATGTAGGTTTCATATATTAATTTCAACCATTGTATCCTGGTTTATTTTATCAAGCTAGAAATATTACCAAACAGAAACTGCTGCATTCATTCCTTAAGTCATATGAAGGAAGCAGAAGTTTCCGCTTTCCTGCTTTACTTGCACTGAATGCCTCTGAAGCTCAGCATTGTCAAGCTGCCGTGATAACTGAAGTAAATCCACAGTATTTCCATGCTCACGAAAGAGAAAACTATCATTTGAATTCACAAAACCGGAGGTTCGAAAGTTGCTGTCCACTTGGGCATCAAAGGTGTTGCTGGCATCTGAAACCAGCTCTGCTTCCATGTGATCATGTTCCATCCCAGGTGAAGAAAACCTATTCGATGCTATGATTGCCGAAGGTTGGGAGCTTACTGCCATGAGTTTGTCTGTAAACTGTCCCACACTGTAATGAGTGCTACCACCTTGAACAGTCAGAGGCCAGGCTATGGGAATTGCCGACAGATTCCTCGGCGAGTTCTGTGATTGAGTTGACAGAAGAGAGAGAGCACAACTGGAGTCTAAGACCTTGCCTAAGCCTTCAACAGTTGGCGATATACTGAAAGAAGAAAATTCTTTGGTCCCTGAGGAGGCATCCTGAAAGATTGAATGCAAATCTCTAACGTTCTGCACATAATGGTGTACATTCTCATAGGAGACACCACTGACTACAGTATTGGTATCATATGCAGAATGGCATGGTTTCTGCACCGAATGCCCATTTACAACAGGAATAAGTGGCTGCGTATTAGCCTCATTTTCTATTTTTAAATGACGGCACCAGTTGCCTTTCTCATAGTTTAGTTCAGGTACAATGCCACTGGGAAATATATCTGGGAAAATAAAGGATCTTCCAGCTGGTAATGATGTCCCAATAAATTTGCTACCTGTGTGGAAACAATACTGTTAGACAACACGTAGGATTTGCACAATTGAAAAGAAGTTATGGGTTAAATGTTTGACATTGAATCATTAATTGATAAGATTCATGGATTTTTATTTATTTGTTATTATTATTATTTTATTTTTTGATGATGTGGGCATCGCTAAGGTCTTTGACCCAAGATGACTAATTCCTCCGGGTGGCGCCAGCTAAAAGATTCGTATAATTACAACATACAAGAAATGCTTATTGCTAGAATTTGATCTCTAATCTCAAAATTTCAGTCACCATTAAACATATATTTGTGTTTTCGTTCTGCTTGAGAATAGATGGGACACACTCCACCAAATCTCGAAATAACTTCCAAAAAAAAATAATAATAAAATGATTTTAAGTTAGCCAGAAGGTGATCAGACAGCTGCACTTAGTTGCATGACTGTATTTAAAAAACCATGAATATACCATCCATTGATGATTGGGGTAAGTATAAGCAATAAAAGTATCAAATAATGCATGTTCATAAATTTTATATTCCATATCGCGGGCGCCTTGAGGATCTCAGTAGAATTGTAGAGAATCAAGTCAAAAGAAGTAAAGAACTAATGTCAAATTTGTGTCTGTCATCCATTAGCATCCTATCCAAGCATGAATGTGTCTTGGAATAAAAAACGGGATTTTAGTGGAGGAAAAGCAGTTCTCAAATGTCAAAAACTTGATACACTAGAGAAATGGGGATGGAGTGAAACTGATGCAAGGGAGGAGGCAAGGCCACCTGGTGGAGTAAGGATTTTGCAATCAAGGAAGTTGATGGTTGGGCCATCCCATCAAATCTTCAGGCTTAAACCCTTCAACAGTTGGGCTTGGGCCTATGATTCAGCCTGGCCCCTACAGGACTACAGGCACAGACACAGATTTTTCAGTTAATTCAACTGTTTCTTCAAAGGGTGTAGTAGGCAGGAAGTTTCTACTGGCCAGCATGAATATTTGGGCAAGGGTAGGGGTTTTGCTGCTAAGAAGGCTGCTTCATTTCCTCTCATTTCAGTTAAGATGAGAAAGTTGTGGGATAGAGCTCATATATTAAATGGGAATTCGTTTTAGGAGTGTAGCTTCCGTGGTGGGTGGGGTATCCAAATCCCAGCAAGCAGTTTCAGCAGGGAGCCCTTATTCTGTAGGTTGCTGCAATTCTAACCAGGATTTGGCTACAGTTCAGTGGTGGCTCCAGGATAGTTTCATCAGGAGTTTTCTTCGCCCTCGCAACAACCCTTTTAAAAAAGAAGCTTTGGAGGTGAGAAAGATAGGGAAACAATTGGGGGTGTCTTTCGTTTCGGGCCACACGAGTCAGACTTATTGCAGCTCATCACTCTCATTTAGGAAAGGGCTGGAGGAGTAGGTGGTCAAATTAATAACAAAAAAGATATAGGTTGAGCAGGTAGGTCAGCATCTGTTGCACGATAGCTGGTTTTTTGGGTGCATGTCGTCAATGTTGATTCTGTTTTCATGATTATTGTTAGTTAGAATGTCAGAGATCAGCAGATAGACAGTTGGTCAAGTATAAAAAAGAGGATCTTTTGCTTTTTCAGGAGACAAACGTTTCCAAAGAAATGGAGAGATGTTTATAATATTTGGGGCTCTAGAAGATGTGGTTGGGAATGGGTGCCAGCTGTACGTGCTTCAGGGGGTCTTCCCAACATATGGAGGTAGGAGATTTTGAAAATTGATGAGGTTCCCAAACAACACCCCCCCACCCCTACTGTTTGGCAGATGGTTTTTGCTAGGCTTTAGCAAACATTTACGGTCCCACAAGGACTCTGCTAGGGACACATTTTGGGCATGTCTCTCTTCCATCTTTGTTCAGTGGCATGTTCCATGGTGTTTTGGGGGGTGGTTTGTGTAGTTCGATTTTCTAATGAAAAGATAGGTGGAGGATATTCACCCAAAGTATGGAGCAGTTCTCAGAGTTTATTAGGGATAACGAACTCATTGATTTGCTTCTAGTGGGAAGTACACTGGGACCAATAATCATATTAGAGTGGCTACGAGTAGAATTGAGTAATTGACCAATTCTTATTTCCCAAGGAATGGGTGGAACAATTTTATGGGCTGTTTCAGGTGGCTCTTCCAAGAATGTTATCTGACCATAGGCCAGTCAAATTGGCCACCATCAAAGTGGATTGGGGACCAAGGCCATTTAGAGTTGAGAATTGCTGGTTCTTGCACAAGGAGTTCTTGCGTTCAGTGAGGGAGTGGTGGGAGCAAATGAACATCCAAGGTTTTGTGGGGTTCAGAATTGTCAAGAAATTGCAGTGTCTCAAGGGCAAGATCAAGGTTTTGAATAGGGAGGTGTTTGGTAAGTTAGAGACTTCTAGAAGTTGCTTGTTTAAAGAGTTAGAATTTTGGGATCTAATGGAGGAGAGAGGTTTAAGTTAAGAGGCAAGGGGGACTAGAGGGGAGATTGTCAGGCAGCTATGGGACATCAATCGGAAGGAGGAGATATTGTGGAGGCAAAAATCAAGAGCGTTGTGGCTTAAGGGGGGAGACAAAAATATTAGTACTACATCAAATGGTGAATGTAAGGAAGAGAATCAACTGCATAGGCAGAATTTGCACAGGTTATGGTTTCACAGAAAATCCATTGCAAGTTGAAGAGATCGCCAAACATTTCGAGCTTCTTTATTGTGAGCCTTTTCCTAGACCTACTTTGGGGGGTGTTGAGTTTCCTTCCATTTCTTCCTATCGTACTGAGTGGTTGGAGAGAGAGTTCAAAGAAGAGGAGATCTTCTTAGCTATGTCAGAATGTGGAGGGGACAATGCCTCAAATCCAGATGGTTTTAATTTCTCTTTTTTCGTGCAGCAAGGTGCTGCTTAAAGAAAGAATTTTTGTGACATGCTGTCAAAATTCCGTTGCAAGAGCCGTTTGAGTAGAGAAGTCAATGTTCCTTTGTCGGTTCTCAGCCCTAAAGTCTCTATTCCAATGGAGTATATAGATTTCCGACCTATCAGTTTAGTGGGGAGTGCTTACAAGATTTTGTCAAAGATCCTTGCCAACAGGTTGAGATCAGTTCTTCCCCTCATTGTCAGTCCTTATCAGGGCGCTTTTGTTCAGAAAAGACAGATATTTTATGGGATTATTATTGCTAACGAGCTTACCGACTCAAGAAAGAAGGCAAGGATGGAAAGAGTTACGTTTAAAATTGATATGAAGAGGTGCATGACCATGTTAAGTGGGGCTTTGTTAATTACATGTAGGGTAGATTCAGTTTTAGCCTCAGATGGAAAGCTTGGATTCAGGAGTTTATCTCTACTACATTGTTTTCAATGCTTGTCAATGGTTCCCCCTCTCGCCTCTTTAAAGCTTCTAGGGGTTCGAGGCAAGGAGATCCTTTGTCACCTTTTCGGTTCACTATTGTGGTTGAAGCATTGAGTGCTCCTTTTGCAAAGCTAAAGAGGGCAGTATCAATGACAGTTTTGATGTTGGCAGTGGCGTGGAGGCTATTACTCATTTATCATTTGCGGATGACACCATCCTTCTCAGTTCCACAAGATGGGAAGAGATTGAGGTGTTTGAGTGGATTCTTAGGTGTTTTGCATTTGTTTCAGGTTTAAAAATCAACTTGTCCAAAAGTTTGTTGGTAGGAGTGAGGTGTTCGGTTGAAGTGACCACCCCGCTTGCCAATTTGCTTCATTGCAAGGTGGGGAAGTTGCCAATGACTTGCCTTGGTGTGCGGATTGGGGCCAAGTCAAGATCCAAGGCAGTTTGGAGGCCCGTTGTTGATAATTTTGAGCAAAAATTGTCCTCTTGGAAAAGGAATTATCCATCTTCTGGAGGAAGAATTACCCTGATTAAGGCTTTTCTGTCTAACTTGCCTGTTTATTTCATGTCTCTTCTATTGATGCTAGTGGCAGTCGGGGGAAAATTAGATCACCTAAGAAGAGATTTCTTATGGGAGGGGAGGGGTGAATAAAGGGAGACATATTTAATGGAAAGATGTGAAGTTATCAAGCCTAAATATGCCGGTGGTGGTTTGGGGAGGAGAGGGAAGCTTTGTGTAGGGGTGTTCATGGTCCGAGCTGGTCCAGGCTAAGAAATATCTATGCCCAGCCAGCCAGGCTTGTAAATGGTATGTCCAAACCCGGCCCAGGCCTGAATCGGGCCATAAGGAGTTGGCCCAAGACCGAGCCCGGCCCAAGATTGAAATATAGTCTAGAAAGAAAGTTAAATTCCATAATGTTTAGTGTAGCTCAATTGGCTTGGTCTTGAGTTTTTCTAAGAGAGTACCACTGTTTGATTCCCCTTCCACTACATTTTCCTATTACAATTTTTAATCGGGCCGGGCCGGGCATGGGCTCTCTACAACTGAGTCCAAGCCCGGCCCATCTATTAAACGGGCCAAAATAAAATGCCTGAGCCCGACCCTAGTACTTAAGCAAAAGGCCTAAGCCCAACCCAAATCGGGATGGCCCGGTCCATGAGCACCCCTGGCTTTGTAGAGAAGGGTCATTGTATCGAAATATGGGAGGATGGGAGGGGTTGGGTTCCTAGTAGAGTCTCTAGGCATTGGGTGCCAGGTTTGTGGGGTAATATCTTGAGTGTGGGGGACAAGTCCAAAGTTTGAGGTGCGGCCTTAAGGAGGGGAGTGGGTTTTCAAATTGGGGAAGGGTTAAGGTCAAATTCTGGGAAGATGACTGGTTGGAGGTGGATCCTTTGTTTCTCTTGTTTCCTAGGGGCTTTATGGTTGTTTCCAATAACGAGTCAGAGTTATGGGTTGTTAGGTGGGTGGGAGAGGAAAGGAGAGGAGGAGAGGAGGGAGGGGGGTGGGGTGTCTTGGGATGAGGGTGTTGCGTCTTTCAGAAGAGTCTGAGTTCAATTCATTATTCCACATTCTTTCTAATGTTTTTATTAGCAGGGATGTGTCGGATCATCACATTTGGAAACCTAGCGTTTCAGGTGCGTTTTCCACCAAGTCCTTTTCTTGCTAGATGGAGGAGATGCTTGTGTACTTATGTAGTTGTGCTTGGCTCCTAGAGTGGAGGCCTTCTGCTGGATTGTTTCAGGCAAAGTTTCGACGGAAGATATCCTCAGGAGGAAAGGCATTACTTCTGACACCATTTCAGATGTTTGTTTACTCTGAGGTATCTGCAGGGAATCTATTGACCATCTCTTTCTTTAGTGTGAGTTTGCATATGCTATTTGGTGTCAATTCCTAAGTGTGGCATTAGAATGTTGCTCTCCAAAGACTTCATCTGGTATGCTCAAGACTTGGGGATTCTCTCCTTTCTTTCTGGAGGTGGTGATATTATTTGGAGGCTTGTTCCCTTTGCTGTGCTTTGGTCGATTTGGAAGGAGAGGAACGATAGGATCTTTAGAGGAGTTTCATCTTCTCTTGATGAACTTATGTCCTATGTGATCCTTTGAGTAGCTAAATAGGCTTCTTGTAGTAAGTTTGACAGCCTAAAGGTGGATGGCATTTTGCGCAATTGGGAGGCTTCTTTACTTTGTGGGGCCTCACAAGGTTGGTAAGGTCGTGTTTTGGTCTTCTCCCATAGGTGGTTCTTTGAAGTTCAATGTGGATGCAACAGCTAAAAGTAGACCAAGGTCTGCAGGTATAGGAGGCATGCTTCACAATAGTGATGGTTTGGTGTTTAGCCATGTTTTTTAAGCATGTGGGCATTTTAGAGGCTAATGAGGTGGAGTCTTGCCCACTTTGGAGGCTCTTCGCCTTTTTGTGTCGCATTACGACAGCAAGGTGATCGTGGAGAGTGACTCGCAAAATGCAGTATCTTAGGTCTCTTCTTTGGAGGCAGCCCCTTGGACGTTTCAATTCCATTTGAATGAGATTAAATCTTTATCTTTTCTCATTCAGGTGGAGTTCCAACATGTCGGAAGGTCTGCTAATGCATTTGCAGACTATTTGGCAAAGCAAGTGGGGGATAAATCTTTTCATTTTGTTGTTTCCTCTTTCTAATTGTGGTTTTGGTTAGGAATAATGCTTTGTAATTTTCTGCACTACCAAATTCTGCACTTTTGTTTCATGTTTATGGTGTTCCTTAGTTTAGCTTACGGATAGTTTTGTGGCTGGACATATGATCATTACTTGCATTAGTAGTTGATAAAGTTTCTAAAGTGTTTAAGTTGCCGGATTTTCAAAGTTTCAGAACTGAATTAGAAGAAGAAAAACTCAGACTTGAATGCAAATCTGAGATTCTGAAATTCTGCAACCCATTGCAGAAATTACAGCATGATTCTGAGGTGACTTTTCATGCTTAGAATTTAGGCATATCATCTAGTTTTTACTTGAAATTTCATGGACATTGAACCTTGCTGGAAACTCTCTTCACCAAGAAAGAAAATATTTTCAAAAGTTATTTGGAAGAGGGTGTTTCAGTCGTGCTGAAGTACCCAATCAGTCCACCATTGCAGAATTTCTGCACTGCAGACTAGTCAAGTAGCCATGTTCATGCATTTGTATTTTTTTCATTTCAGATCATTTTTCTCTTCCGTTTTTTTTCTTAGAATCATGCATCATCAAAGTTTGAATTCCAGCCATTAAACTTAGATTTAGGATGCATTAGATTAGGACTATAGTCCATCAAAGTGTACACAGCATCATAGTTTTCTGCACTTTCGAAATTTCAGCATGCATACATAACATTGTATTAAATTGTTCATGCATTATTCATCATAATTTGCATCATATTAGATTTTAGTATTTAGGATTTAGATCTGAATTAGGATTAAGAATTCTAATTGCATTAGAAAAACTAGGTTACTTGCAATTCTAATTGGAATAGGAGACTAACTCATGCATTGTTTTAATTGTCTAGGTAACTTGCATATAGGATGGTCAAATTTTATTCTTACTAATTCTTAGGTAGTTTTCAGATTTTGAACTCTTTCTTAATTTGTTGTAAGAGAACATTTAAAAAATTGAAGAGTTTTCGAAATCTAAACCACTATTAAATTTAGATAAATTTTAACAAGGTTAGAATTTTAATTTTTGCTAGCTTTAGAGTTTTTTTATTCTCTCTCAACTTAAGGTGATTTGAAAATTTCGAAATTGAGAAGTTTCTAGAATTAGGAATTCTAACATAACAAGGATTCTAGCTTAGGAAGTAATTTAAGAATTTATCTTAGTTGTTTAGCTTGCGTGTTTAGTTTTAAATTTGTTAGTTTGATTTTTTTGTTCTTTATTTTTTACAAGTTGGAAAGAACTTTAATTAAATTTGCTCCCAGTGGATCGACCCCCTACGCATTGGGTTATTACTATAGGCAAGGCTCTGCACTTGGGGCACGCGAACAGAGCAGAATGTTGGCCAATCAAGAAGTAATATATGCATAACATGGATATAGCAGAGATGAGAATGTTATCGTGGATATGTGATAAAACTAGGAATGATAGAATCAAAAATGAATGCTTTCGAGAGCATTTTGGGGTAGCAACAATAGGGGATAAAATTAGAAAAACCTATTTGAGGTGGTTTGGGCATATCCAACATAGGCTAGTAATGGTGCCAGTAAGGAAAACTTTGGCCATAAAGGTTGATGGCCCACCAAGGGGAAGGGGTAGGCAAAAGAGGATGTGGATAGAGGTAGTAAAAATAGATATGAAGAAGTATAACTTATCTAAAGATTTGACTCAAGATAGATCGGAATGGAGAAACAAAGTTCGTCTGGCCGAGCCCAACATAGTTGGGACAAGGCTTTGATGATGATGATGATGATATATATATATATATATATGTCATTGCTTTAGTGGAATGGTAGAAGTCTCGAGTACCATGTGTGATAACGTAGGTTCGAGACCTGCGAGCAGCCACTTTGTACAAAATTGCCAAAGGTTTGATCTGTCTCCAATTTTAACCCTCCTGGGACCCTGCTTCGATGGGACCCACACTGGGTAATGACCTATATATAGATCATATATGTGCATTTTAGCTTAAATGAACACATCATTATGGGGCCAGCCTGGGAGGGACCTTGCTTGGGGATGGGACTCATGGGGATCTCTTCATATTGTTGGGGCCTACCTATGTTTAAATATGGACCCCATCCGAATGATCTATATGGTTGGATCAATGACTCAATTTTGAAAGGGTTTTTAAAGGGCTGAAACTCGTTGGCTGTTGATGAGGGGCAAGGATGATTAGATGGGCCCATATTTTATACGCATATAGCCCTAACCAGTTGAAGAGATCCCCATGGGTCCCATCCCCAAGTGGGGTCCCAGGTAGAGAGAGAGAGAGAGAGAGAGAGGCCGCCTCTGGTGCCCAAATAAAGATACGATGGTCGAGGATAAATAGACTTTCTGAAATCCCAATCAATATGGATACGACTTTTAGATCCTTAAAATAAATTTCATATTCCAAATTGAGACTTTCATGCAAAGTACTATTTTTATATTTAGACCATCGCTAAATTCATGAAGCCATATTTAAGTCATTTCTAACATGTGCTGATGAGATACTTAATAAAACTTTCTAAAATAATGAACTTAGTAGAGTAGCACATGATAAAACTGTTACTCATACCAATGCCAATATCATATCCTTCAAATGCATGTGTAAGCCCAAACACTTTGATATGATAAAAGCAGCTTACCAATTCTTGCAGAGTGATTTTCCAGCTGAGGTTTCCTCCTCCGTTCATTGTGACCAGCAAGGCGTTTACGACAACTGCGCTTAACATCATCAAATTCAGCCAGCAAATGGAATCTGCATGTATCAAGTTAACAATACACATACAAGTTTATTTTCCATCTTTAGTAAAGAGATTAATCAGTAGCATGAGGTCATTGAGTATACAAGATACCAACCACAAACTGAAGGAAAAATAAACAGACAAAACTATAGATTTACCACATAACTCCTGACATAATTAATATAGACAGTGACACAAACAGGATTGCACGGCCAATGTTTAAGTTGCAGAATTACTGATGATAAAATTGCTTCATTACATAGTCCTAGTAGATTCCAAAAGAAACATACCTTTCTCATACCTTTGTCAGCCTTTTAGCTAAGATTCTATAAGAAACAATATAATGTCTTCAGGTTTAGTATTGTGGAATTACCAGGAATAAAAACTCAAAACACTGCATTGTGAAGTGTCTCCTTCCATGCCACCAAACTGCAATTAGTAAAGGATAGAATTTTTTGTCCCAGTACAAAACAATGTAAACCATTCACCATGAAATTAAAACCACCTCAGGTTACTCTTTCGAAAAACCACGTAATTGTGTGTTGCAAATCTTCCTCAATTATCCAAACCCTGGACAAGATGATAAGAAAATTCTCCCCCCGCCTCAAAGCCTGACTTTCTGCTACATAATAATGAAATTGCTGTGATAGTGCTTCTTAATCCTTCAGGTGACACTAGTTCAGAGTTTATTCCTTAGGCCATAACTCTGTTTTCCCCACTTACTAAAATAATTTACCAAAGAGATTTAGAGGTCTGGATTATCTTCTTTCCTCTTTTTTCCTTTTCCTTTTAGCTAAGTATATTGACGATGTGACATTGACTCCATTACATAAGCATCATGAGGTCATGGCAGACATGAGAATACTGTGATATCATCTCAAAAGTTGATGACAGCATAGGCCATAAGATCATGTTGCAGGAGCAAGAACATATCAAAAGTTAAAAAGTAGGGTTAGAGATCCAATAGCTTGCAGAATATGCCAAATTACATCCATAAGAGGTTTTGTTCATGCACTTCCCAGGAATTTGAAGTAGAGCAAGACGAAATTGTAG
This sequence comes from Persea americana, assembly GCA_029852735.1. NCBI lineage: Eukaryota > Viridiplantae > Streptophyta > Magnoliopsida > Laurales > Lauraceae > Persea > Persea americana. The sequence continues at coordinate 53,220,938 of CM056813.1, read as the reverse complement.
ATGGAGGGAAATGGAAAGAAACAAAAAGATAGGGTATGAACCAAAAGTTCCCTAATTTCCTTATTTACAACATAATCTTATTCCAGAACTCCACAAACTATCCTTGTCCCAAATAATGATTATAAGCTTGAGACTGACAGTTTATTTCTACCTCAACTGATAGGAATTTGCAAGCTCTTCAAGCTCCTTCAAGGGCAGGCAATGACCACCTACTTCATATGTCTCTGTTATTGCATCTGACTAAAAGTGGAATGTCTCCCTACAGTTTTCAATGTCAATTCTTGAGCTAGTCTCACATAATATATAATATCCAAGATCCAAGAACTCTAGAATCTAACATTTCCTCTTCAGAGTGGACAGAATTAATATAAAATCTCCATCATTTAGAAATGGTTTATCCCATCCCCATCAGCGCTCACAGACATAGTTGTCAATTTCATTCCAGTCCCCATTCCATTTTGGCCATGGAATAGAATATTTCTGCATTGTAGCCCATCTGGTGTTCCATTTTCAAAAAGACACAACAAAAAAACTAAATTATTTTACAAATAAAAATACAACAATTATGCAGATTTACACTAAAAATCTATATTTACATAATTTAGTCCTTTATGAGATCAAGTTAAGTGATATAACCATTGTTGTCAGTCTTACAATTTGCATCCCAAATCCTATGATTCATATCGAATCCTAAGGAAAACGACTCATATCTATGCATTGAGTCTCATTTATAAGTGCATCTTATGACTCAGGTGTGAGTCTTATGATTTGATACTTGTCTCATCAAATTTTACGATTCAAGCGATTTGGTTGAGAAATAATAGCTACATGCAAGAGGTAAATATTAATAATCTTTTACTTTTTTCCCTTTTTTCTAGAGTTTCTATTTTTAAAAGGTTCTTTAGTGGTTAACAAAACCTTTTAAGAAATTTTGCAATTTTGGGAGGTTTTAGAGATTAATGAGAAACAAGCATTCCATTAAAGCATTCGATTATACATACGGGGTTTTGTCTTGAATCCACTTTTTAAAATTATTTTCAGTTTTTCCTTCATGAACACTTTTCTAGCATCAGGACACGTCCTAACAGGTAAAATTGATGATTTGGACTTTATTTTTATTCTTGGATTTAAAGATTAAAAAAAAATTCAACTTGTTTATTTTTCCTAGTAACATTGATATCTTTAACATATCTACCCATTTACACAAATAATCTATGATATATTAATATATCTCCATTAGATTGTATCAAAGCCTTTATTTGGTATTAATGTTGCTACGGTTGAAAGTGAATGGATTATGAAAAACCACTCTCTTTTCTTTTAATTTTTTTCACTTTTATAAGAAAATAAAAAAATCCTATGATTTGCGATACAATTTAATTCATTCCCTTGAACGATTTGCGATACTATTCCTCTTTCAAAATAATGGATTGGACACCCAAAAATTGCAGCACGTTTTCGTTTTCCAAACGCTCCTCATAGTTCAAGGATTTTGGATTTTTTTTTCTTCGACAACTGAAGAGTTTGGGAGGTGTTTGAAGAAAAAACCTCAAGTAGAAACATGATGACTAAGTGACACAGTCTCATCCTTGAGCAACGTGTTTGATTCATTAGAGGTAGCTATGAAGATCAGTTTAAGCAACCATTTGTTCTTCATAGAGGCATTCAAAGCATCTTGGAAGGACATCCAATAAGTTCCTAACATGTCTCCTATGTGCAACAGTACTGCTTACAATGAGTACAAAAGGGTATGTACTCGTCAATAGACCCACCACAACCTCATCCACATCAAAACAACCATGATTCTTCCTCCCTAGCCTCAACCATGACCATCACAACCCCCACGTCCATCAGCCCAATCACTTTGGTAAGATCCACTACAAAGAGAGAGAGAGAGAGAATGTGTGACTCAATGGATGTGTCCTTGCATATATCCGTATTCCATAGAGAAGGGCAAGGCGAGGCATATAATAGCGAAATGAGGAATCATTATATCCAAATTGTGAATTGGGATTCATCATCATCATCAAAGCCTTGTCCCAACCATGTTGGGGACAGCTACATGAATTATGTTTCTCCATTCTAATCTATTTTGAGCCAAATCTTTAGATAAGTTGTACTTCTTCAAATCTCTTTTTGTTACCTCTATCCACGTCCTCTTCGGCTACCCCTTCACCTTGGTGGGCCATCAATCTACATAGCTAAACTTTTCCTTACCAACAGCGCATTTGCCAGCCTATGTTGGACATTTCTAAACCATCTCAAACGGGTTTTTCTAATTTTATCCCCTATTGATGCTATCTCTAGATACTCTCGAAAATATTCATTTCTAATTTTATCCTTCCTAGTTTTACAACACATCCACCTCAACATTCTTATCTCTACCACATCTACTTTGTGTATATGTTGCTTCTTGATTGGCCAACATTTTTCTCCATATGTCATAACTAGTCTAATCACTATCTTATATTCCTTCAATTTGGTTGGGATTCGTCGGTCACAAAGCACTCCAGAAGTAAGCCCCCACTTCAACCATCCCAATTTTATCTTATGGTCGACATCTTCCCCGCTTTTATCCTATGTTCGACATCTTCCCCACCAGTTTTTACTGCCAGTAAAGAAGGAGGGTTGCGTTAGGTAAGTTGACACCCAGTGTAAAATTTTGTCACAGCCCAAACACGATTCTGTGAATTGGGATTATATGCTCTAGTAATTTCCTAGTATTTTTAAAGAAATCTATTCATTACTTTAATAGACAGCTTCCATTTTTTTTTTGCTAGAGGGGGAGACTTGAACTCATGCTTTGAAACACACACATCCATGTCCCTAACCAACTGAGCTATAGCTGGGGACAGACTGCTTTCTCTTACATATAGAATTCAAAATATAAGAAAACAATCATCTCTCTCTCTCTGTCTCTCTAAATTTTGATAACCAGGCTGTAAAACTGTTTCTTTTACACATCAAATTCCTTAAATACAAACCGGAAACTAACTAGGATAATCAACTAAGGAACCCCACCTACAGGTACTAAAAAGAGGCTCAGAGTTAACTTTCCAGTTTCCAGCAAAGCTAATAAATAGCCAGCTTCTTCAATGATGAAAACTTTGCCAATAAGAAGTCTAAATCTAGGATCCCTAAAAAGTTGTTCATTGTTCAGACATCAACCCAAGCACATGCACGCAAACATGTACATGATACACACTTCTCCTTATCTTCTAATTTTTTAGCCTTTTTGGTGTTTGTTAGGTGGGCATCAGATTAGGCTTTGCTTGGCTGCCTCATCCAGTCCTAAATACAGGACACTTAAACTTCTCATATGTTTGCAGATCAAGAAAGAGACTTTGTCATTCAATCCCAAGAGGACCACTAACAAACTCTTGGACTCACTTGTTTGCAGCAGAAGCCTTGCACCTTATCCTGACAAATCATTGCATATAAAACCAATACAGTTCTCATTGCATTAAAAACCAATACACTTCTCATTACATGCATAGACTTGCACTTACCTGTGATCCCTCCATCATAGGCCCACCCATCAGATCTATTGTATGGATCATCAAACTGTGGGCCTCGCATGTACAAACTCAAGACCAAAATAACCATGCGTATCTTGAGGTCGAGGACCATAAAATTACTCTAAAAGTCCTGGTTGTTATAGGTAATAAAAGCAAAATTCAAGAAATAAGAGTCTTGATTCCTCCAATCACATTGTTTTACCAAAAAAAAAAAAAAAAAAAGTATCAAACATTAGAATAGACATGTTCAACACAATTATCTTACCACAATCCCAACAAGTGAAATAGCAATAGAATTTGGGTGCGTTCATGCAACAAGAATATAGGAGTTCTCATGTCTATCAAACTCATCAAATGGTAAAGCAGAACAAGATAAAAGGAGACAAGCAATATACTTCTAAGTTCGGCCAAATGGTTGATAAGCAAACTAATTCTAAGAATAGTTCACTGACACTGGCCTTCCCATCACCTGCTACTAATCCTTGCACGCACATTTAACAGTAGCATAAATGTGCAGGATCCTGGCCTTTAGCAAGGTGGGAGTGGGCCACCATGCATGTGTCACACATCTCAAAAAATATGCCAATCTGCTCATCATGTGGATCGCATGTGTGGGGAATAACTAGACAGTTTCAAGATTAACCAATGGTCCAACCAGCTTGGTTCTTGGGCCTGGACGAACACATGATAGAATCCACCTGATGAAAAGCTCAGATCATGAAAGTAAGAGAATTCACTCAATTATATGATCTGAACTCTACTTGTGCAAGTGGACCTTGCATTTCAAATTTACAGGAAGTAAGTTCTTGTTACAGCAGCAAGGTAAAGAACAGAAGCAACAGCAGAAGCCAACCTGCTACATTGTTGACAGAACCTCTGCTCTATGCCATTCACAGTAACTCTTGTAGTTTTACAGTGAATCTCACAGACTTTATGCTTCTTGTGGTAATCCTTTGAGGAGCTGAGGTCCATGTTGCATCCATGAACTTGGCATAAAGGAGCCTGTCCATTTGAATTTGCGAGTCGAGATCTCTTTACTGGGGTCACTGAAGAAGACACAGCCGCCGATGATACCTTCAATTTTTTTATGGATTTACCACTCTTTGTGTCACTGTAATCAACCAACCTCCCCAGCTTCAAATCTATGAGGGATGAATCACGAGTTTTATCCTCTCCAACAGAGCTCAGCGCCCTCAAACCACTGGACGCTTCCTCTCCAATAAGCATTTTTGGATTAAACAGGTGAGAAACTACTCTTCCACTACCCATCTCACCCTTCAATTCCTTGAACCCATGGTTCCCAAATGCCACTCCCACAGTGAGTGGGGTGGAATTTTCATGATTGCAAGGAATTTTCAAGTCCCAATTAGGATACAGTTTTCTACGCCTTGCCAGAGCATCAGAAGATGAAGAAACCATTTCATCAGATAAAACAAGACCTCTCCCTTCAGGCCCATCGTTCCAAGATTCCATCAGAACAAGCATCAATTTTGCAGAAGGCTAAGAAAACCGCACAAACATGCTACACAAAAAGCCATCTCTTTTGCACTTCTCACTCAGAACCAACTGAAATTCTCCAATATCTGCAACCCCAGATAACAAAAAGAAGAAAAACCCATCAAGGAACACCCTTAAATAAAAACACCCAGAAAGAGAAAGACATCAAAATTGATAAAATTCAACCAACATTCACCTAAACCCTCTATTTCCCAGCCCAAAATGTTCCAGTTTCTAATCGTTTGCAACCCAAATAAAAAGATGACGAAAGAAAAATGCAAAACCACCAAAGCTGGAGAAAATCTTCAAAAATAAACCTCAACTGAAGCTACAAAGCTCTCTTCGCCCCTTTTTTTCTCTCTTCCTTCATCAAACAAAAAACCCTTTAAGTTCTTCAATGGATGCGAACAAAAATGAGTAAAAGAACAGGAATAACAAGACCCATTTCAGATATCACATTAGAGAAGAAAAAAAGAGAGAGAGAGAGTTTAATGATTGCAAGTGGAGAACCCAATTACTTACAAAAACATGGGTCTCTGTATCTTTTAACATAAGTGCAGGAAATCAAGGTTGGTGGGATGAAGGCGAAGAGATTCTCCCGAGAGACTAGACATGTATTCCATTCCCACAAATCCATGAGAGAGCTTATCATAGCCTTTTGTAGCCTGTTACAGAGGAACGGGGGGAGAGAAAATTACAGGGAAGCCCCTTTGCGTGTCTTGTTCTTTCATTTTGGGGAAGTTTTCTGTGTCCCTGAGGAACATGGAAATCTGTGATCTGCAGCTGGAAACAAAGCAGACAGTTTTTAATTGAGATGGCACTGGGCTGGGTTAAATGGGGGTCAGGCTCACCTTGCATATCTTTTGGTGATTTTGTTTTAATGAAATCTCATCTTCATTAAAAAAAATAAAATTAAAAAGGAAAGAAAAAAAAAAAAAAAAGGGTCACCTACACTGACCCTTCCTACTAAAGGTAAATATATTATATATTTAATATTTAACAAAAAAGTTTTTCTAATCCTCAGACAAGTACCTATTGCCAATATGAGTTTAGTATCACATATGATAAACATATCACCATTCATGTGGGTAGAATTAGTGATGTCAATGGGTTTCCGATTTTCTGATTGCCCGGAGGTTATGATCTATTAAAAATCGGATTTAGGCCATTATTTAGGCCTCAATAAGTAAATGGGTCTAAGTCCGGTTCCATCTTAGTTCGGACTCGAAAACTCGAGACCTAACATATTACCTCAATTTTCGAAAATCTCTCATAAAAACTATATTTTTTTAATATCATTCTCTACTTAGGCCTCGGCTCGGATCCATACCTATCCCATATATGGCTCTGATTTTCGGTCCGGTTCCAAAGCAAAGAAAGCAATTCTGGATCCACCTTCTCCTAAATGGTTCCAGTTCCGGGTCCACCATGGACCTGGACCAGAACAGACCTATTTACGACCCTAAGTAGAATGTAATGGAGGTGTTAGCCGGGGCAGGTTGGAGTTTACAATGAACAGTATCAGTCCCCTATTGATGTCATCTCTAAAGTTGATGAAATGGTTTTTATCTAGTTGATTGTGATTATGGATGCGATTGTAGAACAAAAATGGTGAAGATTGGACTATTTGTAGCCATTGAATGGATGGCCAGCTAAACGATGGTTAAAATTGAAAATACAAACCAAGGTCCAGAGTCAATGGAAGGAGTTAACTGTTTATTTGTAGATCAGTACAAGTACTCTTTATCCATGTTCAATAAGATGAATGAAGAAGGTGTACAAAAAAAAAAAAAAGCAGTTGAGAATCAAGAGTTTGGTAGCAGGATTTCATTGATATGTCTAAGGAGTTGGATACTTAAAATTGTTTGATGATCTAAATAAGGACAAGACTCATTCCATTCTTGATAGGTGCTTTTGACCAATTTTAATTTTCATTTGACCATCTTCCTTTTTCCTCCAGTAAAAATACTCATACACACTCACCACCCAAGTCACTTAACCATCAGCTGTACCAATGAGGCTCGATCATTGGTTGATTTCAGGGAGAGGATGTGCTTCACCACTAAGCTACCAGTCAATTCCAGTCAATTGGGGTTGGAGAACATTAAGCTTTTAGTTGAGTTGTCTTTGTTATTTCCTTCCTTGGTCTTACTGCATCGTTTCTCTTTTAGATAATTTCATTTCTCCTGTTTTGTAAAAACAAAGGGAAAGAGATTGTTACATAGAAAGTACTAAGCGTCCATTTGTTTGATGCAATTACTTTCCTACGAATTTTAAGATTTATATTTTAGAAAGGGACTTTAACGATACAACTAACCTAAGATTTAGCTTTTGCCTCTAAACAGTTAGGATTTTAGTACAGTAAAAGACACTGTGAAGATTATGACCTCGGTATAAAACTTGCTTTTTATACTACAAGTTTAAAACCCCTACTTACTGTTAAAATAAATAAATACATAAATAAAAATGAGTTTTACTACAACCCATCTTCTTCATTTCTTCTTCTTTTTCACATTCTCCTGTTAGATTTCACAAGGTGTGCAGGGATCTAATTCTTATTATGTGATTTTATATTTTTTTCATAAAAAAAAAAAAACAAATAAATTTATACAATATAAAAGTCCTTTTTCCTATGTCTTCAAAGGATGATGATATAAGGCCAACATACCTTTTGTGATGAGTTGGATGGATGGACTAGGTAATAGAAGATAATATTCTAAAAGCCAGGTCTTTTGCAGCAAGCATGAATGACGCAAAGAAAATAGAGTTTTCAGATTTGGGGCAAAAGTACTCTCAGGTGAGGCACCTCTCTTCCTAAAATAAAAATAAAAGCAACAGGGAAAAAGTCATTGGATACAGTGCGAGGGTGAGGAGACTTCATTGAGAGTGTTACGATGTGGGTGTGCGAGTCCCTGGCCAACTAAGCTACAAGGGGATTGACTCTCCCTTATACTTCACCCTCACTTATTTAATATCCTTTGTTGGAGCCCATTTAATCATCAATTCCTGCTAATGCAATTTCCATGCAAACACATGGGCCTAAATAATGGATCTCTTCCAACCAAATTTTGAGTGTAATAAGTCAAAAAGATGCCTCATCTTGTGTTTATTTACATGAGGTAAATAAAAGTTAAGTGGTAAAGTAATCTCAATTGTCACCTGCCTTTATTTTACCACGTTTGGGTGACAAAATAGAGTAAGAAAGTAATCTCCAACCATCACCCGCCTTTACCACATTTGGTTGACAAAGTAGAGTGAGAAAGTAATCTCCACAACCACAACCCACTTTACCACAAACTTTACAAGCCATTAGAGTTTCTTTCAGCTCATAAACTGAGATAATTTGTGGTAATATAAAATAAACCCTAGAAAAAAATTGCCTACTTTACCGCACCTCCCTTGCTTTACTTTACCTCTTATAAAACAAATACAATATCACTTTACCACATGTTTTATCTCACATTTACTTTATCTAACTTTACCATTGATGTAATAATTATGTTTTCTTTAATTTACCATGGATGTAGATATTGTTGGGAAGTCCCATATCCCACATCTCCTAAGTAATAGGTTTGTTATGTCTTCATATACGTGTTTGGCCTTCCACTTATTAGGTTAAATTTTTGGGTTGGTATATGGCATCTTACATGATATAGAGCGGATTCCGATTCCGTTGGTCTTGTGTAGTCCACATGCACATGAGGAGGAGTGTTGGAAAGTCCAACATCCTACATCGCTTAAATAATATGTTTGATATGTCTTCATGTATCTGTTTGGCCTTCCACCTATTAGCTTAAGGTTTTGAATTACATAACATCTTACATATATATATATATATATCTTTGGAAAGACATATATATCTTTGGAATGGGGGATAAACACGCATTGTAGCATGCACCTTTCCTTGTTTTGGAAAGGTGAAGTGTGCCTTTTAGGTTTTGGCAGGCAAGATGTAGGTACATATCTGAGGCAAAAAGAGGGCAGTGAGTGGAGAATCCATATTCATGGGCACTCTACAAATGGCAAAGTCCACATTCAATACCAAAAGTTACTGTTAGAATTTGGACAAAAAAAAAACAGAAGGTTATTGTTAGGATTGTCTATATGATCATTGCAATTTCTAGATGCATGCATGGTCCATCCATGGTCTTTCTTTTAGAGTGAAGAGAGCCTCCTTTTTTTTTTTCCTTCTTTCCCTCTAGATGAGACATATCCTTTCTTATTTTATATGGTACGAATACAATCAAAGGCTTCGGATTTAATAAGGAAGTGGGAGGCAATTTTCCAGCAGACAACCGTCAATAGTGAAACTGCCACTTCCTTGTTCTTCTTTATGCCGAGTCGACTTGAGTCAAAAGGCACCGAGTTGCACTAGTCCTTCAAAAGCTCAGGCACTGGTCTTGGTACCCTTCTAGTTACTCAGTGAGTCCAGACTTTTTAAGGCTGGGACTCTAATTATATGTAGTGACTCAGTAGAGAATCAATGCCAATTTAAAATTGATTTATTTATTTTTAATTTAAATTAAGAGCATACAATTTAGACACTTGATTGAGATTTTGTAGGTTAATTATGGCTCATCCACAAGATGGGACATCACTAATATTTAAACAGCCTGAATTGATTAATAATGGAGGATTGGTAAGGTTGATGCATTAATTCAGGTGATTAGCTTCTCCATTAAAAGAAATGAGTGAGTATTCGTTTATAAGTGCATTGTAGTGAATTCCGAAAATTCAACGAGGCTGGATGCTTATGTTAATGTGGTTTGGTTTTGATGATAATTTATTATATTCAAGTATATTTTGCACTTTTCTTTTGTGGGGGATTATTAGACAAATCATCTTATCCTTTCCCATGGTAATAAAAATATTAAATTCATATAGTTGGATTAATGTTATGCAACTAGATATTTAAAAATCTTATCCCTTGTAAGCATGTCATTGTCCTCGTCAGTTGGGGTCTTTTGAAAGCAACTAGGCCAATTATAAAGTCTTGAAGGCATCATTAAGTGTTCCTGATTAGACATAACACACACATAGAACGAAGGGGAGGGAGGGAGGGAGAGGGGGAGAGAGAGAGAGAGAGAGAGAGAGAGAGAGAGTTCTCTGATCATAGTTAGGAATTGTGACAGGTGCTGTTTTCTCTAAGGCAACTCCAGATTAAAGAGATAAGGCTTTAATTATGATGAGTTATGCTTGAGTCAACTTGGATATGTAATGAAATTGAGTGCTCTATAAAAAAACATGGTAGTTATAAAGTATCGATCATGCTCAATCAATTGGTCCGAACTAGGTTAACAAAGTATCGATCATGCTCAATCAATTGGTCCGAACTAGGTTAACTTGAGCTTGTTCAAACTTCAAAATTAAAGAAAAAAAGGGCTTATTTGTTTGCATAAAATATATATACGTTATAGAGAAATGCAAGATCGGAATGAGCTCTAACAAAGGGTTATTAAAGAGTTGAGGGGCAAAGGATTTGGATAGATATAACCTTCACTTTCCAAGGGTTTGAATTGCTAGGGCGGTGGCTTTGTGTACATTTCCCACCTCTCTTGATTAATTTTACATTAAAAGAGGAGATAATTTAATGGTCATATTTATTTCTTTAACTTTAACCATATTTGGAAATAAGTCTTACAATTCCTATTTATTCAATTACATGAAATGAACAAACCGTAAAGTTTTTAGTCTCGACTCTCTGACTCAGTCTGCACTTGACTAGATTTAAGAACTTCAAGTTAAAGTTTTCAAGACTTGAAACAATGGGCCCATATCAAAGGTGGAGGAATGAGATCCAGATCCCACCCACATGAAGACTTGCATCTCTACCCTGTGTATACATGCTAGCTTAAAACATAGAACTTTAAAAATATCTCATCATAATAATATGATTAAGGTATGATTACTTATGTATCATTTACCATGAGTGCTTCTCGCACAAAGGGTGTTGTGTGTGTCTGTAGTCCACTTTAGGGGTCCTCTCACGAATTTTAAAAGGCCCCCAGTAGGAAAAGAAAAACAAGGGGCATCCATTTATTTTTATTTGAAAACTTTTGCACATCAACATTGATATTGGAATATGACTCAACATGCGCCCCTTGCCTTCTCTGGGCTCGTTCGCGTGTGAAGAGGGGAGGGTGGGGAATGTTGAGCCACCTTCTGCACTAACTCATGATGATAGATGCATCATATCACAATTCATGGATACCAATTGAAAGTCATCCACTGTGAAAAAGTAGTCCATTTCTCATCCACTCAATGCCATAGACCATTGGTATTAGCCCTGGTCTTTTTTGGAAGGGTCACTTTTCTCATGCCTTTTGGCTGTCCTTGATGCTTCCATCATTGTGTTTAGTTTATCTTTAATTTTGTAACTTTTGATTAAAGAATAGAGACTTACTAAATAACAAATTATATATCCCCGCGCGTGGGTACACATGAACAAAGGAAGATACTCTTAAGAATTTAGTTTAACTCCCAATTATTAGTGAAAATAATTAAACATGTTTGAAAATGTGCTAGTTACAACAATTTCAGCAAAATTTAATCTAGTTGTGAGATATTAGTGGTTTTCACCTGTGCTTTTTTTTTTTTTTAAATGTAAAGTAGCTCCAATTCTATTGAACTTAATATTGAAAATCTGTGTATTTCAAAGGTAACCGTGTCTCTAATATATAAATTACTAAAAGTGCCTCTTTTCTTATCTATTAGAATAGATGGTTCAAAAATCAATGTAGCGAAAACGAACGAAGCAAACTTGCAATCAAATTTACCAATCTTACACCATAAGAAGGCAGACAAAATCTTTTACGTGCAAACCCTATCTAGAGAGAAAACCTAAAATCTGAAACTAAGAATTATGAACATTTATAAAATATACTCACAGCTCCCTTTCCTCGTCAATCCGTTAACCTAAAAACTGCAGTTGTTTTTGCACAACTTCTTTTGTTGCAACGACTTTTTCACCGCGCACCGTTCTCCACAGTTGATTGAGCAACACTTAAATAACTAAGATGACCATATTTTCTTAGAAAAAAAAAATAGAAGCAGCAAACCTTCTAGAGGAAACCTTCAGCACAACCTCTCAATGATGGCTCTGGAGAATAATGAATCTATTTATGAAATTTTCTCTCATCTGATTTATAAGAGAATAACTTGATTCCACACCTTAGGATTGAGAGAAATACCCTTTATATAGCTAAAAGCTTGTGCAAGAGTTTTCTAATTTTAATCCAATCAAAATAACAAGTGGACTCAAAATAGAACTCTGAATCGCGCTGGGCTTATTTTTAGCTTCGCTATGCCGAGCCCCTATTCTGTCCCGAACTCCATGCATGTTTGCTCTAGCAAACAATAGCCTTGCTATAGTGAGACCGTGTTTTGAAAGTTTATCTTTTTTCGCTCCAAAATATTTCAATCTTCGCTTTAAGTCTTTTGGTGATACAACCACAGTCTATATTAAAAGAAATAGGAAATTAAAATTCAATGGATCTAAAGTTTTGTCCAACCCATGAATTAGCTTGCATATGAAATATCCTAACAATTACATCATTCATTAACTAAATGAATATAGTCGTCATCTCAATTCTATTGCACATTTACAATTGTTGGAGTGTAAAAATTTTATTTTGTGCCATTCTATGCTAGATGCAGCAATGCAACCTATAGTTCAAAGGTTGTACCTAGGGGATAGAAGAAGAAGATGATGATGATTTCATATGGTACTTTTAATCAAAGACTTAAGTGGGTGTCAATGGTTTATATTGCTGGGTGTACACATGTATGCTACATATACTGAAGACGCGGAAGACACAGGCTTAAATTGAATCTGTTCATTCATACCATTGTAGAAAATAAAATAAATCATCAAAATGCCCGCATACTTCTATAATATAATATTTCAATATTTCAAAGCCAAAACTTGATGAATTGTAGGCATTGCAACTGGTTAGAGAAGGGTAGGGCTTGATGGTGGCCAAGAAAGGTGTGCATACCACATTACATGAGAAAAGAGGAACTTTCTTAAATAAGCAAAGGCACCAAAATCCACTCTTTGAGTGAAAATGATGCCTAACACCTCTTACCATCATGTGTCCCTCTCAGCTGCAGAGGGGAGAAATGGCAAAAAGCTGCACTTGATTTACTAGAGTAGCTAATGAAAGACCCCACAAAAATTGAATGTCACAAAATGCCAAGATGCAGAAGCATTCATAGCTATTACTAGTGTCTTTCAGCTTTCATGGGAAATTTATAGCTCTCTTAATATAAAAGAAACGGGACAAAATGCCACAGCTTCTCTCCGTACTTCCACAAGAAATCAGAGTGGAAACTGTTGGATTTTCTTGATGGGTGCATTTAGTTGGAAAATTACAAGACAAGTTAGAGGTAGATCTAGATGCAGGGAGGGGAATCTTCAACATTGTTCCAGGACATGTTTTCCCAGCTGCCAACACCATGGCTACTCTTCCCTTGTTCAACAAAAGTTATTAGATGTGACACTGCCTTTCACATGTAAGAGGGTACTATCAATACATATACATGTAAGAGATGCTCCTATGAGATCATCTGTTACTTGGGGTGATAGTAAAGTGAGAAATGAGTATCTCCCAATATACATATACATATATATTTATTTTTTTAAGATGTGACCCAAAAGGAGCAATCCCCTAGGTAGCCGTGGTTAAACCCACATAAAGGCATACCCTGTAAAGCTGAGATGATTTCAAATACAAGATATAAAATGCAAACTCACATCTTATGCCACTCCAACTCCCGCGTGAATATGGTATCAATAGTTGTATAGAAACATTGGCATGTGAAAATGATGGAACAAAGAAATTTTGAAAAGGGGGAGCTGGCTAACTAGGGATGAAGATCAACATCTTATACTTGAGTGGTTCTATGAAGTGGTGATTACTCTAATTAAGACATGAACACAATGTTCTTGACAACAGATTCTCTCAATGGCCTATGAATTAGATTCTGCCACTGCTTTTAAAAATACGAGCATTAAAGCTTGTTCGATACAAGGGTTAAAGTTTCATGTGAATTAAATTACAAATTAATCTTCATATTAAACTTAAGTATTATTAACAAAAAACATGGTTTGATTTAGTGATAAACCATTTGGATAGTCATCAAAATATAAATCTATCTTATAAAATAATTAAACAAAAATAACTTCAAATTAGAACTTAAATAATATGTGAGTAAATATTCATAAATTACTCTGTGATTTGAACTTAAACCACTCACGAATTCAATTAAATATTTGCATAAGTTTGAAGTTCTTTTAGTATATTTTAATTAAATGTTCGGGAAAATGATTATTGAATTACCAATATGTCTTTTGACTAAAAATTAAATCAAGTCTTCGAGTATGACCCGTAAATAACATATGTGGGATCACATAGGTAGTGTAATAATAGTGGGCTCTCCTAAGTGATAGTTAATGTCAAGGTGTGATTCCAAAAAGCACTTTTAGATCATTTAAAACCATATCAAGGGCATTTGCTCTGGCATTATTGTAGAAAAAACTGGCTAAATCATACGTATTTAAGTAGAAGCTCCATTCAAAACCGGTGAAGGTGCAAATGGTAAAGTTAATTTGCAAAATCAGTTTTTCAACACGAGATAATAATGAAGTGTTATTATGTTTCAAAATGAAAGAGGGAAATTTTAGTATAGCATAAAAGTCCAAAACCAAACATAAAAGAAACTCAAAATCCTCCATTTCAATATGGCACACAGATAGACCATACAACAACTTCAACCTATATTCTAAAAAATGACACCCTCTTCAATCTATAAGGAAATTGCAAAATCAATTCACTCAAACCTAAAGTCAAACACATTGAGAGGAAGCACATATGTACCCTAGAAAATAAGGTCAAGGCACAAATCAAAATAATATATACAAAATTTCTACGTGGTTTACATTCATCCTGTAAGATTTATCCTAGTGTTGGCTAATTCATTGGCTAATAGACAAAATCGGGAGTTTAATTCATAATGTATTTTATAGAATGGATTGTCTAGATTGAAGATTGCAAAAAGTGCAGCGAAACAGAAAAGCACCCGGGACAGAATTGAGGCTCGCTCGAGCGAGCCATCTGGTCACTCGAGTGAAGCTTGGGGAATTCGTCAAATAGAATGTTCACTCAAGCAAACCATATGCTTGCTTGAGCGAACAGGGCGGTGATCATGCATGAATAGAATTTCAAGTTGATGTTTTTTGATCAAATTGCTTTTCATAGTCCTATCCAAAGTGCTACTAATTCCCACGACTTTTTGGGCTATATAGTGAGGCTTCTAGCAACCCTAAAGTGAGCCTCTTACATTTCTCTCCTATTCTTAGACCTAGAATCATATTGAGAGATCATTTTCTTCTCCAAAGCTTCATTAAGATGTTGCACTGAAGATTTGGCTTTGGAGTTTCTTTCTTCTAATCTCTTGAAGTAGATTCATCTTGAAGAGGTTGTCAAGATGGTTGGTTCAAGCACACTGAAGGTGTACGACAAGTAATCAACATTATCAAAGCAATCATTAAGTTGAGTTGCAACTGGAAAATGGTTGTGAGTACTTTTTGTAAATTTCGATGTATAATGCTAGGTTCGTCTATTATCCTAGACGGTAAGGCTTGTGATTTTTTCCCGAGTAAGATTTTCCACATATACAATGTGTCTCATTCTCTTTGTGGTTGATTGTTCTTAATTGGGATTAGGGTTAGTAAATAGTTTAATCATTGGTTTGGAAATCTAGTAGAGAAACTATTTAAAGGGGCCTAAGCCCGCGTCAAGGCTTGCTCTTTCACATCACAATAAAACCCTCCTTAGTCGTCCACATGTGTGCCACAAAGAGAAGACTAAGACAATGAAGATATCAACATGTCTTGAATGAGATGAAAACTGAGAGAAAAAAAAAAAAAACACACTTAAGTGGTGTCTTGGATGTGCTAGGGGACCACGTGAGGTAGGGTGAATTGCAATCAATGGGCTAGAAGAGATGAGGATGGGGAAGGGGTCGCACACAAGTATATAGAACAGATGGGCAGCGATATCGCTGCTAGAAAAAAAATCAGAAAGGGCCATTGGGACCACTCCGGGCCATAAAAATCTTAGTGGTCCTTTCTGGTCTACAATGAGTCTATGGGGATTTTTCCAATAAAATCCCCTTTTTTCCAACTAATATTTAGCTTTAATGTTATAAATTACTTTGCGATTTGAACTCATACCAGTCATGAATTCAATTAAATATTTGTATAAGTTTGAACTTCTTTTAGTATATCTTAATTAAATGTTCGAGAAAATGATTATTGAATTACCAATATGTCTTTTGACTGAAAATTAGATCGAATCTTCAAGTACGCCCCCTAAATAACATATGTGGGATCACATAGATAGTGTAATAATAGTGGGCTCTCCTAAATGATAGTTAATGTCGAGGTTTAATTCACGTGAGATGGAAATCAAGTCCCTTGATGGGTTGAACTACTCTCCCCAATAAGATGAGAATTAATTGGGCCTAATGGGTTGACAATTGCAAAATAGTATGCCAAGGAGAGGAGAGATGGTTGATGTGGAATATATAAGATGATGTGGCTTAAGTAGAGAAAAGATTTAAGGGTTTTTTTTTTTCTCAACTAACATTCTACTTTAAAATATAGAAGGGATCATCTGAGGCTTTTTTCCAGCTGACCGTGAGTGGACCAATCATGGTTCGCCACGTCACTGCGGGCAGCTCCTGCCCGGTCATAGGGCAACAGCCCTGTGTGCATGACAGACTACCTGCGGTGACATGTCGGATGGTGATAGGTCCACTCACTGTCACCATGGGGAAAAACCTCATAGGATCCAAACTCAAGTATCACTACACCAAAAACGGGAAATTGGAACGGATTTCCGTTCCTGATTCGCCTGTTCCTAATCTGTTAAACCGTTCCCAAACCGTTCCAATTTCCTATTTTTGGAACGGATTAACGAATTAGGAACGGAAAACAGGAAATTGGAACGCATTACCGTTCCTAATCCGTTAAACCGTTCCCAAACCGTTTCAAATTTCCGTTTTTGGTGTAGTGTATTGTATAATAACATAATAAAAAAGGGTCTTTGGTGTAGTCTTTCACAAAGGGTTGGGTTCAAGTGTAAATGACCACTATAGGTTGTCTGCTCAAAGCCTCAAACCAAGTTGAAAACATCAATTTGACCGAGTTGAAAACATCAGTTTGAAGTCACATGCTAAAAGAGACAACCCAAACCCTAAATTACTAAGTCAAATTTGCGTTAGTTTTACATGTCAATGGACAAAAAGCTAGTTTTATTTTTTATTTTTATTTTTTTATTTTTTTTACAATTAGATTAAATTGGCACATCAAATACCATGTATCAATCTAATTCAAACTTGGCACATTTATTAATCGAGTTGCAAATATTGAACCCATTTTCAACTTAGAAGCAAAAATGGTCAACCTAAACCCCTAACTGCCATGTTAGGTTGGGATGGCAGGATCCGGTTAGGAATTGTCTCCATATCTTTCGCATGCCTGGGTCTTTTGGGGAACTAATGGCTCGACTTGATGCATGTACTGCTTGAGTGGCACCATACAAAGATAAGTGCCCTGGAAGAAGATCCATACATAGTTCCAAAAGCTGATATCTTGAAATCTAGGCCATTATGATCAAAAGGTACAGACCTAAATGACCAAACAGGCAATTAAATGTTATACAGAGATATACTATTTTTTGGGAGGTAAATTTTTTAAGGAAGTTACAATTACTTTGGGAAAGGTACACTCTCAAATCGGCCACCGTAATAAAAAAAGATGGTCCCCTTGATTTAAAAAAGTTTATTCGAAAAGGAAAAAGACTTAAAGAAGTTTGTTAGCATTTTCTTCAAACCTGTGGGTTATAAATGTGCTTTAATTTTGTCTTGGGCTTTATATGTGTGCATTATTTCCAACTAGAATTTTTTATTCAGTTCCATCTTTAGTGACTTTGTTTTACCAAGAAAGGCTTATGTTTTAGAAAGAGGAATTTTCTTTTCTTTTCTTTTCTTTTTTTCAATATATTGGTCGTCTTCTTATTAACTTCTCTACTATTTCAATGTATATATAATAGATCTTTAAATAAGTATTTTAAGGTTTAAATGAATTTCAAAGATTATTTAAAAAAAAAAATCAGTTAGAGGGATTCTTATTTTTCAATTAGAATTTTTCATGAGATAAAATAGGAAAGATAATATAAATAATTTTTATTTTTCGATCACAATTTTCGAACTTTTTCCATTTATAGTGGTGGAAAGCGATTCCATAAATGCAATTTCTTGGATGTCTTGTTTAGAGAAGGATCCATGGAAATTTCAATTTCTTTTCAATGAAATCAAGGCTTGGTCATCATCTTTGAATATTGAGTTTCATCATGTGCTTCGGTCGGAGAATGGCATGGTGGATGCTTTGGCTAAATTGGGGGTAGAAAGAGAGTGAGGTAGCTTTGCTTGCTCTTTTGTAATTTGTTCTTTTGGGTTGATATTTAGCTCTAATACCTTTGCAGGTTTTTCTCTTTTATCTTCTTTATTGTACCTTTCATAAGTCTTTAATATATTTTACCGTTACCGATAAAAAAAAAATAAAAAAGTACAGTTTTTGCTTTCCAAAGAAACAAGACCCCATCAACGCCATGTTCAAATCCTTTTGGTATTTCCTCATCTTCTTCTTTTCATTTTGTTCTTCTTTGATTTTTATGTTGCTGCATTTAACTGTTTGGCTGATATGGAAAGTTATTTAATTGTGGTTTTTTTTTTTTGTTCTAACCTTGTGTATATCAATAGGGATCATTCTCAAGAGGCCCCACTGTTTGGCAGATTCATGCCCACTCTCCACTTGCTGGACAACAAAGAGCTTTAGACCCACCACCATTTCCATCACATGGTCAAGTTTCGCCCACCGAGATTGCTGACATAATTGATCTTTTAAAGAATAGGGAGTATGGCTGTGGTTAATCTCTCTTTATTTTTATATAAAATTTTGAGAATGACAAATAATATAGGTTTTTTTTTCTTTTAAATTTATTTTCTTTCCAATAACATGTATCCAAATCTTAATATATTTTTATTTTCGGTCATTCGGCAACAGGTCCCTAAACATTTCACTTTCTGGCCTCTGATCCACAATCTTTTTTCATAGTGTGGTAAGTCTTTTTTTCAAATCTAAAAACCTAAAATATCCAAATTACCCTTTCTTTAAAAGTTCTTATTTATTTAAAGATAAATCATATCACATGATTAGTAGGATGTGCCATTAAAAATGGTCAACTACCATTTAATTGGCCACGATTAATGAAAATTCCATTAATGAGATTTTCAAATAAATTTTTAAAAAATACAAATAAATTTCAAGAAATGTGAATAAATTTCAAAAGAACGCAAATAAATTTTAAAAAATACAAATAAATTTCAAAACGCGCAGATAAATTTCAAAAGAAAGCAGATAAATTTAAAAAAACGCAAATAAATTTCAAAAGATTAAAAAAATTTAGATAGAATTAAAAAAAAAAACTCAGATAAATTTGACAAAAACTCAAATAAATCTTACAAAATTCAGATAAATTTCACAAAACTCAGATAAATTTGACAAAAACTTAAATAAATTTCACAAAAACTTAGATAAATCCCCAAGCCCTGCTGCCTTTCTTCTTCGATAAGGCCAACGACGATGGTGGATTTCGGTGGTTCTGCTTTTTCCGATGCCAGTGAAGAGATCCAATGATGCCCTTTCTCCTATTTCGGTGTGCAAAATCTCCTTTGATTGGGTTCTGTAAGTTTTCTTTCTTCTCCGGTTCAGGCAACTCCGGTTGGCTATAATGGCCAAACCTACCTTCTGCGACTATTCATTGCTTCCTCAATATATGTTTCTGCGATTCACAGCCAACTCAACTTACTACATTCAAATTTGAACATAATCCAGGAAATACGATGAGTTGGAGCTAAAAATCAGAATTAGATTGCATGACAACTATTTAAACGGTTAGAAGGGCAAATCAGTCATAAAAAATTATGATGTGGCATGCTAAGGGACCACCACCTAAATTAATCCCATGCGCAAGGGACTCTGGGCCTTAAACAATAATACCGTGTACTAGAGACTTTATAACACAATACTCAGGGATCTCTTTCTAATTTACCCTATCATTTTTGGGCTCAGGCTTAGCACGTGTCTTTATTACTAGTCTTTAATTAATTTAAAAGAGCTCAATTTGTAAAAACCACCTTCTAATTAGGTTGGTCCAAAAAAGAACTATATGCTCGCAATCCACCAAATGGCCACTGTAAAACAACCAAACCAATGAAAGAATACAAAGAAATGGGATTATCTTCGACTAGAACAAATACAAGGCATAAGTACGGTTACAAACGGAACGGTTCCGAGTTGGAACCATACTAGACTCGGACACGGGTCGGTTTCTAAATAATGTTTCCAGTTTCAAGTCCAGTTTTGACTCGAAACCTATTTTGTTGGTTTCAGACCTGGATGCAGTTCTAAAACCGGGCCCTCCTAGAAGACTGGAATCTAGTTCAAGAATCATTTCAGTTTCTCTTGATTTTTTTATCTTAAAATAGGCATATCATTCAACTTATAATAATCATTTAACTTATAATAGTGCATCAAATCTATTAGCTCTAATATTATATATAAAAATGTCCAAAAGAAAATTAATTTTGAGGTACAATTTGCAAAAAATATCAAATTCTCATATGCCAGGTCCTAGATCCATGGTTCAGAACCTATATAGACCCAGAACTGGACCCATTTGTCAATCGGAACCTAAATTGAGTTTCGGATCCAAACCCGGTTTTTTTTTAATCGGAACTTTCAGGTAATCAAATAATCGAATACCCGTTTGCAACGTTAGGCATAAGAGAGAATAACAAAAATGTCAACTCAGAGAAAATGTTGTTGAAAATAACTATCTTTTTAGTTTGTTCTCTCATATTGTTCACTCCTTTGCCCCCCTCCCCCATCTCCCGCCCCCCTTATTTCATTTTTTATCATCTCAAAATAAAACACTTCTATTAGTTTAGATTTTTTTTATAAAATATTAATTATCATTATATTGCCCTGCTCAACATGAGGGTATGAAGGAGGTTTATGTTCCATGCGAAAGTTTTCACCATGGGAGGTTTCCATTATCTTTACAGTTTGATCTCTCTCTAGACTACCTATGTCTATCCCTCTCAAATGAGGTAGGCAATGAAATGCGTTTTTTCTTAATAAAGAGGTGAGGAGTGATGGAAATGAGCAAACATGCAGAATGAACTTGACTTTCCAAGGTATTGAATTATTAGGATGATGGTTGGACATCTATTTCTGATCTTTCCTTAATTTGCATTCCATTAAAAGAGGAGCAATTTGTTAGTAATTTTGGATGTTCTTCTTTGGTTCTTACTGGAGAATAAAAATCATAGGATCCAGACAACTCATAGATCCAGTCATCACTGCCAAAATTCTCTCCTCTTGGTCCACTACTACATTATCTCTATCACACCCAAGCAAATCCATGATTGTCTCAATCCCAGCATGTACAAAGAATCCTTGAGATTCACTCTTGTAATAACGTGCAATATAATAAAGGGCAGCACACACATTTGAGTGTGTGAAAAACTTCCATCGTGGACGTAGGCCAATAAGCCGAACCACGTTAAACCTTGAGCACTATCTGTTTCATGGTATTAGAGCTACAAGACTCATGTCCCTAGATCCTCTAATGGCTGCCCTCACTTCCTTTTCTTCCTTTTCCTCCCCATCCCCATATGTTCAACACTTCCTTACCATCAAGCTTGATCAACACAACTACTTGCTATGGAAATCACAGTTGCTACCCATTCTTAGAGGATATGATCTTATTGGTTATATCGATGGAACAAATCCTTGCCCACCAAACATGATCTCGGATCCTGAAACTCCTGGCAAAACAAAGCCAAACCCAGCCTACATCAGTTGGCAAAAACATGATGAACTTCTCTTGAGTTGGCTCATTGCCTCTCTCACAAAAAGTGTCCATACCAAGGTCATTGGCATGTCAACATCCAAGGACGTTTGGACTGCCCTTGAGAAGCACTTTTCCTCTCAATCACGAGCACACCATCTGCAACTAAGGTTGCAACTCCAGACGATTAAGAAACGGGCACTTTCAATCAGTGATTATAACCAAAAGATCAAGGTTATCACAGATAACCTTGCTGCTGCTGGTCATGCGGTCCCAGATGATGAAATTCTACTCTACATATTGTGGGGTTTAGGCCTTGACTATGAGTCTCTAGTCACCTCAGTCACTACCCGCGTGGAACCCACCAACTTGGATGAACTTCATTGCTATCTTCTCAGCCATGAACTGCGCATTGAAAACACCCATGCGCAGCAACTAGAAAGTCCTCAACCTGCGGCAAACACTGTTCAACGTGGTCATGGTCGAGGACCTAACCGCGGCCGTGGTAGAAGTAGCCAGCAGACTCAGCCGCCCAACTCTGCATTACCTGGGATTGGCCGAGCCCAATCCAACCAATCAGGCACACCTCGGTCCACCTATTCATCCAATCGCATTCCTTGTTAGATTTGTGGCAACAAGAATCACACTGCCATGATTTGCTACAACATATTTGATTATGCTGTCCAGGGTGACCAAAATGCTCAAGCCTTTATTGCATCTCACCGATCTAGTCAGGTTGCCCCATTTGATCAAGCCTGGTACCCGGACTCTGGTGCAGCAAATCATGTCACTACAGATCTTGGAAATCTCTCTTTGCACTTTGAATATCAAGGCAATGATTAGCTTCAAGTCGGGAATGGAACAGGTTTGAAAATCGCCAATTTTGGTTCCTGTTTTTTGAAAACTTCATCTTCTTCTTCTTTAAAACTAAAAGATATTCTTCATGTGCCTCGCATCACAAAGAATTTACTTCCATTTCTCAACTCACCAAGGATAATGATGTCTTTTGTGAATTTCATATGAATGATTTTTTTATCAAGGAACGAGCCATGGGGCAGATTCTGGCACACGACAAAACTAAAGATGGACTCTATCAACTTCCAGCAATAATCTCAACCAAGGCAGCTCTAGTTGGAGAAAAGGCATCCATTGAAAAATGGCATGAACGGCTAGGACATCCATCTGAACTTCTAGTTTATTCCATTATTTTGTTGCACTAGGAAATCCATCTGAATGTTGGTTCATTCCATTAGTGCAACAAAATGAAAGTTCTTCTATTTGTTCCTCTTGTGAGCTTGGAAAAAGCCATAAATTATCCTTTGGCTTATCTTCTTTTATTTCTACTGCACCATTAGGACTTGTGCACTCAAATTTATGGGGACCTGCTCCTGTGACATCCTCCCATGGTCATTGTTTTTATATTCATTTCATAGATGATTTTAGCAAGTTTTCATGGCTTTACCCATTGGTTCACAAATCAAATACTTATTTTTGAAGTTCAAACCAATGGTTGAAAATTTATTTGGTTTAAAGATTAAAAACCTCCAAACAGATGGAGGTATAGAATACTTGCCTCTTAAACATGTTCTAGAGGCCAACGGTTTCATCGGATTTCATGCCCTTATACACTTGAACAAAATGGGACTGCTGAACAAAAGCATCATCATGTTGTTGAAACAGGGCTCACCCTTATGGCCCATACCTCTATGCCATCATCTTACTTGGATGACACTTTTCAAACTGCTGTGTTTCTTATAAATAGACTGCCATCAGCCAATACAAACAACAAGAGTCCATATCAAATTGTTTATAATCGTTCTCCTGATTACAACATTCTAAAAATTTTTGGGTGTCTATGCTATCCCTTTTTGAGACAATACACAAATCACAAATTACATTATAAGTCTGCAAAATGCATTTTTATGGGTTACACCGTGAGTACAGGTGCTTGAATTTGCAAACTAAGCACACAGTTATCTCAAGGCATGTTATCTTTGATGAATGTATTTTTCCTTTTGCAACAATATCTGCTTCAGCTACATCCTCTTTGCATTCCCCTTCCCTATCATACCCACCGTTGGTAGAATCCCCATCATCACAAGACCCACAGCTGACAAATGAAAATATCCCTGACCACCTTTTACACCTCATTTCAATCACCCGTTATCTAGCCCCAATAATCCCTTGTACCATGGTTTAAAATTGCGGTATCGGTCGCAGTCTCGGCCTGGCCGAAAAACCGATATGATATCGGTATCGGTCGCGGATATCGATCCGTCGCGGTCGTCGAGGTGTGAATTTTTTTTTTAATAAAAAAAAATCGCAAAAATATCCAAAAAATCCAGAATATTAGAAAATTGTGGAAAACAATATTTTTTTTCCATTAGTAACAACAATAAATAGAAATCTCGGTCACCTTAAGTTATGAGCCCTGTTTGTATCGCAGTTCGTTGTCTTCTCCAGTATTTCATATAATGCAACCATTATTGATGCTCATAATCAATTTATTAGTGTAAAATATAAGAAAACAAAGATAATATAAAAATTATCTATACACTATTAATAAGCTATTAGTATTTACTATTTAGTAGCATAAATACTCCAACGATTATTATTTTTTAAGTAGAAGATTTAAAAAGCACAATTTTTCTATACCAAAAATCATATTTATAAGTAGATCTAGCATAAAAGTGTGTAGATCTAAGTGAAGAACACAATACAAACCAAAAAATGACATGCAAATGATCTTTTCATTCATTTTTATGCTTTATCTAAAAATAAAAAATAAAAAACACATAATAGTAAAAATAAGGTAGTTAAGTACTTGATTTTCTCTTACTAAATAAAATGATTTCTTCAAAAAATAGTTTTGGAATTTGAAAAACATGAGAGAATGAGTTATGGAGACATGGTTCCTCTAAGGAGATGAGGGGAGAGGAGAAGAAAATTGGAGAATAGGGAAAAAGTTACAAAAAATTACTTTTTTTTTACCATTATTCCATCGCAATCCAACTCAAAATATCGGCCGAGATATCGGTGAAACCGATATTTTGACCATATCGGCCGAGATGAACCGATATTTTGGGGATATTTTGACCATATCGGCCTGACTCGGTATCGCGGCAAAATATTGTTGCGGTATCGGCCGATACCGATTCATATTGGCCGATATGAACCGGTATCGGCCGAGATTTTAAACCATGCTTGTACCACCTAACCGAACCCAACACTTCAGGCCCAAATGAACCCACTAGTTCAGGCCCAACCAACACCATCACTTCAAGCCCATTACCACCCACCACTTCAGGCCTAGCCACACCCATTATTTCAGCCCCAACTGAACCCACTACAATAAACCGCCTTGAATCTTCTCATCCTAGCCAATTAGCCAATTAGCCATTTACCAACAAACCGATTCTTCAAACACTCATCAAATGACTACTCGTCTAAAAACTGGTATATCCAAGCCTCGCACTCTGCTAGCTACCAAGCACCCATTACCAACAGCACTCTTGGTCTCAAATGAACCCATTGAACCAACTTGCTTCATAGAAACTAACAAACACCCATAATGGCATCATGCCATGGTAGAAGAATACAATGCTCTCATAAAGAATGAAACATGGACTCTTCAACCACGTCACCCTTCAATGAACATTGTCGGATGCAAATGGGTCTTCCGTATAAAAAAAGGAGCAGATGGCTCCATTGATAGATTCAAAGCCCACTTAGTGGCAAAGGGCTTTCACCAACAAGCAGGACTAGACTATGATGAGACATTCAGCCCAGTGGTGAAACCAATAACCATTTGCCTAGTCCTCTCACTGGCTTTTATGAATAAGTGGATCATCAAACAATTTGAAGTTCAAAATGCATTTTTGCATGGCATTCTCCATGAAGAAGTTTAGATGGACCATCCACCTGGTTTTTTGGATCCATCCGCGCCCACACATGTATGTAAATTACACAAATCATTGTATGGGCTCAAACAAGCACCCCGCGCATGGTTCAATCGCTTGAGCAATCATCTTATCGACTTAGGCTTCAGTGAGTCAAAAAATGACTCCTCATTGTTCATTTGGTATCATGGGCAGCACACTCTTCTCATCCTACTATACGTAGACGATATCACCCTAGATGGGTCCCATCAAGAAGATATTGATTGCTTAATGAGATCTCTTCTCCAAGACTTTGCCATCAGGGATCTTGGCCCACTACGTTACCTTCTAGGTGTAGAGGTCATAAAACATGGATGTCCAAATCTAAATCTTTCACAAACTAAATATATCGGAGACTTATTACTGCGGTAAAAAATGGATGGAGCAAAGCCAAGTCTTACACCTATATATTGCAAGCAAGAACACTTTATCAAAACACTTTGGCACACCTCTCCCTGATGGAATAGAATACAGAGGCATTGTGGGTGCTCTACATTATTTGTCACTAACAAGGCCTGACATTTCTCTTGTGGTAAACAAAGTACGTCAATTTATGCACTACCCCACAAGTGATCATTGGGTAGCCGTCAAAAGAATTCTTCGTTATCTCAAGCATACAATTCAGTATGGTCTACTCATACAACCTTTCACTACTGCAACTTTTCACGCATTCATAGATGCAGACTGGGCAGGATGTATTGATGACCGGAGATCAACTTCAGGATATAGAGTGTATATTGGTCCAAACCTCATTTCTTGGAGCTCAAAAAAACAATCCACAGTTGCACGATCAAGCACTGAGGCTGAATACAAGGGTTTAGCTAATGCTACTGCAGAAGTCCTTTGGATTTGCCCCCTTCTGCAAGAACTTCACTGCATGTAAAGAGTGCTCCAACTTTTTGGTGTGATAATTTAAGTGCAATCTATCTTACAGCAAATCCAGTATTTTACTCAAGAATGAAGCATGTGGAAATTGATTTTCATTTTGTTCGAGAACTCATTTCTCAGAAATCCATACAAATAAAGTATTTATCTATTGTGGACTAGGTTGCGGATATCTTCACTAAAGGGTTATCATCTAAAAAACATATGATTCTAACATCCAAGCTGAAGGTTCTCAATAGACCATCATCTTGATGGGGGGTATTGGAGAATAAAAATCATAGGATCCAGACAGCTCACAGATCCAGTCATCACTGCCAAAATTCTCTCCTCTTGGTCAACTACCAGATCACAGATCCTACATTATCTCTATCCCACCCAAGCAAATCCATGATTGTCTCAATCCCAGCATGTACAAAGAATCCTTAAGATTCTCTCTTGTAGTATCGTGCAATATAATAAAGGGCAGCACACACATTTGAGTGTGTAAAAAACTTCCATCGTGGACGTAGGCCAATAAGCCGAACCACGTTAAACCTTGAGCACCATCTATTTCAGTTCTTCATTTTTAACTATTTGTAGAAATGCAATCCTAGGTATTCTATTACATGAAACAAACATGCCCATAGATTTGGTTTAACAAGACATTTTCGGAGATTACGAAGAAAAACTCAAGGAGACTAAGGGTGGTGCTGAAAATAAACTCCATCAAATTATCTTAGCCCGCTTAATCTATGTCTCTAATTTCAATGCTTAAAAGTCACCATCGTTAATATAACTTCAATTCAACAGCAAGTAATGGACGAATAAACTGCAGACTTTAGGCATGTTGAAGTTCAGAGAGAGTAGCATGTGTGGGACTGGTAGGTCAATGATAAGTGAGCCTGGTGGTCCTAAATATAAACTAAGCGGTTCTTATATTCAGATGATTCTCATTTATAATATTTTTGTGTATTTATGTATGCATATTGAAATGAACATCTACATATACTCACGCATTTACAAGAATCTATGCATATCACTTTTTAGGTGCTTATTTGAACAACTCCACCACTTCAAACTTTGTCAATTTTTACTGTCAGCCTCGACCCAGTATAAGTGCAGACTACATGCTGCTAGGTGGGTTTCATGGCCAATGTACGACATTGCGACCCAAATATAAATTTTGAGAAGAACAGGAATTTATAGTGTTGAGCTCAAAATAGTTAATACAAGTCTTTGATGATGATGATGATGAATTTATCTCTAACCGTGTAAAGAAAGCTTGTATGCTAAAAGCATGATTTTAGCGGGCAGGCTCAAGCCTCTATTATTACTTAACAGTCAGGTTAGACTAAAATCATCTTTGTCCGTGGACCTAGACTCCACCAGACCCGGCCCTAGTTAGGTCAATCCCAAATCTAGCCCTTTTGGCAGCCCTAGGTGTAACTTAGGATGGCCTAAGAGCAAGCCCGCATGTCCTGGTCATTCACATATTGATACTCAGTCCAAGCCCAGGTCTTGGTCCACAACAACTATCTTACACAAGGATCCCAATACCTAATATCACCATCAAATGCTAAACATATTTATAACCATACTAACTAATACTATATCTGGAAAGAAAACATGTTGGGTCAGATCCAGCTTCAGGGCTCCTTTAAGCAATCCGATTCTGAGTCCAGGCCCACTATGAACCCAGCCCAAACCCAACCCAAGTTCTTGCCAAGAAAACTGGAGGTTGAACGTTGTCCACAAAGTTTGTGGGAGACTCACATAGGAGCCCACCCCTCAATGTTATCAATAAAATGATAATGAGAAAAAGTATCTGCATGATGCGAGAGAGAGAGAGAAGAGAGAGAGATGGAAAATATCACAGCAAGTGAGATTGCAGGACTGGGAGTAGGGGCTCTGCTATTTTGCGCCACCGTTGCAGCCCCCAAAATTGACTCACTCATCTCAGCTTCTCAAAGGAGGTATGGTCTCTCTTACTGTTAGGAGTTTATTTATTTTTAATTTGAATTTGAATTTTTCTCCCCTTTCATTGAGTTTCATGCATTTTACTAGTATTTTGAAGTAATGGGGACTTTGGGTTCTATTCATATTCTCATTTCTTTACTTGCTTGATGTGTTGGGTTTGATTTTTTTTTTTTTTGCTTTTTTTCTATTTGGGTTCTGTTTATGTTAGATGAGTTCCTTTGGTTAAGTCAAATTTAACTTCCTTTGGGAATTTAACTTTATATTTTATGTTAACATGTGTTGTTGTTCTTGTTTCAGTATTTTTTATGGTAGAAGTGTTCTTGTTTAAGTAGAAGAATAATTGGGTATGTGCTGGAAACTACAAAACTGAACAAAAGATTGTGTTTTTCTTTTCATTTTATGAGAAGAGCAAGTGGGTAATTAGTGTACATGAAATCACAAAACAGTATATTTAACTTCTGCTTTTAATATGTTCCTTGTAGACAGGGGACTAGGACTGGAAATTGCAAATCGTGACTTTGATTTTTAAGCAGTGTATTTTGAGTCCAGTTTCCTCAATTCTATCAAACTAATGACATTGAAAGACTACCTTCAGAGAGTCTTGAAATTAGTTGTCAGTTCAGTTGAGATATGCAAATTATGCTTTTGGATCAATTGTGAAACCTCTGCATCTATTACATATAATAGATTTACCTTTCAATAAAAAAAAGTTACATACATTAGATTTATTGGTTGATTTATTTGGTGTTATGGTATTCCATGCGTTAAATTGATGTTGTTTTGCTATATACATTGGACATAAATTGTGGATTTGGGTTCTGAAGAGATATGAGCCACTCCCTCCAATGTTTAAGATTCCTTTGAATCGTATAGTAATATTAGGAACCATGTCATGTACCTGAGCCCTGTTACAATTTTAATGTCTATTGCTCTGCAATTTCTGATTTTGAAAGTGCTTTAGGAGAGGTGTTATGGCTCAAGCTGACACAAGTTGCATTGATTCCTACATATTTGCTTTTTTCCAAAGAACATTTTGTCCTGAGGCAGAGAAACATATCTTCTCTACATATATTGCTGGAACAAATGACCATTTCCTTCATTCAATATTATTCTGATCTGAGCATTATTCTTCGTAATTTAACATGGTGGCAAACATCGCAAGTCACTAATCATCCATATTTTAACGGAGTAAGTTGGTTCTTATGATGTCTTACTCTTATTGCATGATACGCAAAATATAATGCCCCAAAATCCGGGCGCCTTGAATTTCGGGGTGCTACAAGAAAGCACCCAAGAGATGCGGAAAAATCCAATAATATAATCAAGTTTGAATCTCATATGAGCAGGTAGAGGGACAAAGTCTTAAAAATTTATTTCACTTTAAGGGATTACAAGGTACTTTCTATAATTAAGCTAACTATTCAATCATATGCTAACACGACTAACTACAATAAAAGGAAGAATAGAGATCTATTTTATAGACGCCTCTCGGTGCATCAACTGCACCATTTTCTAAACCCTGCGGCAACGGATCAGCAGCCAAGCAGTTCTACAAATCGAAAAAAGCGGAAGAGAATATACCTGAAAACACCAAGGATTTGGTCATGCTCGATGAGCCAGGCAAATAGGCATGCTTAGATGGCAATACATTATATTAACAGATAGGGACGAAGACCATACCTGATCCCAGCTGTACCTGCGTGATTAGTACCTCAATCATAAAATAGGATAGTAGAGTGCGACATAAACAGTGTGGAGTGTAATGCATGAACGGTAATCGAAGATAATAATATAACAGATGTTAGATATAACATATCAGATAGACAAGAGAAGCCATCATCAAAATATATCGTATAAACCATGCAAATACATCTGTGTCACCAGTAACAGAAATAACCGGAGGAAGTAACCCTACCATATCCACAATCATCGCATCCGGATCTAATTGTGTCAACGTCGACAGTTAAAGACACTAAGCAACTACATTCTGAATACGTAATAGTAATACATCCAATATACAACCATAAGAGCACACAAGGTACGCCCACAGTTGAAGTACAAGAGACGTGGGAGGTCAGAGCCAACCCATCGTTGTTATCTTATCGAATAGGAGCATACAAGAGTTCATCAATATCCATAGCCACAGCCAAGTCCCGGCTATTGGTCTTACATGCTAGATCAACACCACCGTCCATCCACACCCGGTCCGAGCGCCGGTGGTCTCAGTACCCCTCCCACACCTGTACCTACTGTGTCAACCAACAATATCTCAATATCTATGTCTATACCGGCATCACAACCCTCGGCAGACCAATCGTACATCCACAGACCCTACAGACCACTAGGTGGGGATACTCCGAACTGGATAGCTTTATCATAATTAATATGAGACGATATTAGTCAAGGGCATGAGGCACGGAGTTCGGTTATGAGTAATCTATCCTTACGATTCCCAACAATTAGTAATGCATAACCTTATAAACTCCGCTTCTCGATACGCTTAATTAACATTATCTCATTATACGGTTCGTCCGTCAATATCTACTATTAAAATCCCAATATTACAGTTCAGGACTTCAAGTTCTATGTCCTGACCTCTCATCCAATACGGACCGTGATCATGGATCAGAGCCTAAGTGCAATGCCCTGATTATAGTACTTCTCAAAGCCAATATCCAAGGTTTGGACCTACCAGCTAGCCGCAATGTCCATTTCATCAATATACGTGCCATATGTCACAAATCCATAGATGATCGCTGTCCCTCCATTCAGGTCTAGGGCGCCACTTCACCTAAGACAGTGATCACGGAGTCCTAGATGCTTATTATGTATCCTTGGTGCTTCTGAAGGTATTTAGCATCATAGGACATCCATAACCATTGAATCAGGTACCGTTTACAACCCTAGACCCTACTTAGGTGGCTACACGGGTCAAGGTTAAGCCTGGCCCTTGACTCGTGTCTAGTGTATCCCAAACAGTCCAGATGAAAGGTCAACGGGGCCCACACATGATCAGATCATAGAAGGGAACTAAATATGAGAATTCATTATTTACAGTGTACCAGGTCGACATCATGGGTCCACTAGTCGACCTGACACTCTGTGAAAATGGACAGTTAACTAGGAGTCATAAATCACATTCTGCAGCGTTTCCGGTCGACATCACGGTCACCCAGTCGACCGGGTGCACTGCGAGCATTTCCACAAACAACTGGCAGGTGGGGCAAAGTGCAGTGTGGCTGGTCGACCGGGCCTCTTGGCCGGTCGACCGGGTACACTGCACCTGCACCCTGTGTGATTTTTTCTGCTCCCAGTTGTGAGGGAGTCCCCCTGTGTGCCCGGTCGACATCCTGGGTGGTCAGGTCGACCGGGTACACATGGGATCCCTTAGTTTCAGAATTCTGCCATTTTTATCTTCAATCAAAACTCCTTCAAATACAACCCAGATCTACACTGATCGTCTCCAAACTTCATACACCTCCCACATTATGGTCTCATCACAAATGGGCCATTGATCTTCCAAATGGGGATTTTCATCCATCAATGGCCAAAAATCACATAAAAGAGCTTAGAACAACAATTCCACACACCACATCATCCAATCAACCACCCATAAACAAAAATCATGCTAAACATCCATAAAAGATAGTAATTATAAATCTAAGCATATTAATCAAATTAACTAAAGCAAGTAAACATGTCCACTTGCCTCTATTCGAAATTGGTGATAGAGTTGAGAGAGAGATGTGAATTCCAAGCTCCTAAGGTGTTGATTGAGCAATTGAGGTGGTCTCCTAGCTTTTCCTTGGGCTGGAATTTTGGGGAATTAGGGTTTGCTTAGGGAGGAAGATAGGGTAAATGAGTGATAAGAGTAAATTAGGGTTTTGGGCTAATGTTTGCAATAGTTTGTTTTATAGCTTAGGGTTTAGGATAATTACCAAAAGGGTAACTTAGTTTAAAATGGGAAAGAGATGGGGCCATGGGTAAATAGGTCATTAGGTGGGTTTCTAGAAGGTTCTTAACTCTCAATGCCCTTCCTATTAATTTTAATATCAACTAAGTCCTAATTTAATCAAGACCTATTAAATTAACAATAAACACCTAATATTTATTAAAAATCACATATAAGCTAGTTCTAAAACTTAGGAACATTAGCCATCTATTCTACTAATTCCTATTAATTAGCATATTAAAGTAGGAAATACCATATTAAATAGGATAATCAAGGGTTGACTTGGTCAAATTGGATCCCACTAGGTATTTCTAGGTACGGGTCCTCACACAAAATATTTGACAATTGAGATTGTTTGTAAAGGGGTTGAGTGGCTGTTTCCTTAGGAAGAAAAATCGCTCTTTTTTTTAGGGTAGCAAGAGCTTTTATGCATATGATAAGCAATTCCTTGCATGCGCTGCTTGTAATTGATGTTGGTTATTTTGTGCATACATACCTTGCATATTTATTGGTACCGTTATGTAATTGGGTGTGTGCGTATGATTACTAGAGCTTGTTATAAAATCAATGACTCTGATTCTATTTTGTATTTGCAAGTTATTCTATTAATCTGTTTATTTTTTTCATCTCTCATCTTGTAGAATTTGTGTATTCTATTCTCATATTTACTAGTGCTATCATGTGGATACCAATTAGTTATGTTCATAAGAAGTATAAAACTTGTCTAGTGTTTTACTAATCCCAACAGAATGCATGTGTGTAGCTCGTTAGGAATGTGCAAGAGATGTGGTGATCTGAGGATGATAGCATGCTCAAGGTGTAAAGGGCTGGGTATGGTTAAAGGGGAGCCTTTTAATTTTAGCATTGTGGAAGATCTCTACCAGTCATTTGTAGGTGGGGAGGTGACAGCAGTGTCTGTACCATGCACCAAATGCCAAGCTAAAGGATGCTTTAGTTGTCCTGATTGCTCTTGACTTTCTTAAACTCTGTCCATGCCAAAAAGGAACCTTCTTGTAAGGCCATTGTCCATTTTCTTTTCCTTTCAAGGATTTTTATGAGAATTCTTACCTGTAATGCTTTGCCTGATGTTTGTTAGTGTAAAGCATAGTCATTGCACACGATACGGTCTGTATTATTCCTTAAAATTCAATAAAATTGTTTGTAAGACAATGCAAAAAAGTTTTATGTTATGAGTATTGTTATAAATTATTGTCTATTTTTTGGGGGGGGTGGTGAATTTTTATTAAGTGAGGAGCAATAAACACACCTGCACTACAGCGGATGGAAGAAATCGGAAAAACTGGAATCGTCTGCCCAGCAGCCGCGTGCTCTAGTTGGACACTATACCTTCTTTCATTCATAACTTATTTCCACCCCATTTGTCTTGTCTCTTTCTGGCAATCAACATGTAAAATGTAATTTCCTCCTATAATTTTCGAGGTGGCTTCAAACTTTTGCTCTTTGCCACTGGAAATTCTGTTACGTTGCTCTCCAATAGACCGGAGAATGGATTGCGCAGTTCATGCTTTTGCAAGATGTTTGCTTTCGGAGATGGATTCTAGGGCTTTTAGCAGCTGGAACTTGTAAATAATATCATCATAGAAGCCTGCTTATTCCTTTGGCTGTATTTTTCATATCAGAACTCTGTAACAGTTCAATTTGGATGTGTGTTTGCAATATCAGTTAGGTGTGTGGTTTCTCTGTTGATTTGTGTGCAAACTACATGTGATTTGTCACTGTTCCCTCCGTTCTATGCATGTTTGATTACTCTTAACATATAAAGGTCATGTAATCCCAAGTCAACAGGGATTGCACCTTTTTCATGGTATAAAAGCACCGGGCTTGATATACATCTTTGCTGCATTTTTTTAGACATGTCAACCAGCAACTCTAGTGTTACTAGTGGTTCTTCATCCCATGCTTCTGATGATTACTATAGGAACTCATTCTATCTTCATTCTTTTGACAATCCTGTAAATGTTCTTGTCTCAACCCTTCTTCACGGTGACAACTACCATACATGGGAGTATGGCTATGTAAATGGCACTCACAGTCATGAACAAATTAGGATTTGTTGACGGTTTTGTACCGCAAACTGATGCCTCTTCACAAAATCATGGTTCATGGTCTCGTTGCAACATGATGGTCCTCTCATGGCTATTCAATGCCATCTCCAAGGATCTACGTGATGGCATCATTTAATCGGATACAGCTTTGGAGTGATCTTCATGAAGGATACAACTTTCTTTTTCAACCTACCATACCAAGTTGAAAGCGCTTTGAGATGAATTATCATCTTACATCATTCTTCCGCCTTATTTTTGCAGAACTATGAAAACTTCTACTACTCTCCAACAGGAAGAGAGACGTATGAAATTTTTGATGGGTCTTAATGACTCGTTCTTTTGGGGTTGTTTTAAAGCATCTCAGAGCTGTCCAGTCTCTGGATCAGCCTCTTCTTTGGCTGTAGATTGATCCAATTGGGATGGGTCTACATCCCTATGCCGGGTCATTTTATTTGACATGATGAATCTGCTTAAACCTTAGCACTGAGACGATTCAGGAATGAAATCTCTACTCCTGCCCAACAAGAAGGGAAATTGTTTGATCTAGTTAGTGGTGTAATTTGGTTGCTTGCCATTTGGAATTCATGTTTGGCGGTTCGAGGCATCATTGCTTAGTTTGTACCAGCAGTAGAACCATGAACTAGTTCATTCAAATCATTTGAAGTTCCATTCACTTCCAGTTAATTCCTCGTTGCTTAGTAGTTTGATATCTATTTTGTGGATTGGATCAAACTGGTTACATCTTCAATATGAGAGGAAAATAGGATTATGTTGCTGACTTCAATATAGTTGGGACTAAGGCTTCAATGATGGTGGTGGTGGTGATGATGCAGAATTTTCCGCTATAGTTGGGAAAATCTGCTGCCTTTTCCATTATCTTTCTGCGGCAACACCTATGCACAAATGCCTCTAGCATTTATGCCATCTACTATCAAATCCGATTTCTGGAAAATTCACAGAAAGCAATCTTACTATGAAAAATTAACACGAACTAAGGAAAAATATCCTGAAACCGTTTTCTTTTACAATGGGAATGCACTGCATAAATTTCCTGGCCAAAGTCTAATAACTGGGAAACTCCACTCCGAGAGGTCACCGAGTCGCATAGCTTGGTGTGTCTGACCTAGTATCTAGTTGAACTTGTAAGAAGCCATGTACCAACTCAAAAGTTTAATCTCATAGGTTTTTTTTTTTATATTATCAGTAACAATAAATTGAATTAAAAGAGAAAGCCAGATACAAGAAAACCACCAAACAAATAGAAAGAGCACGATGGTATAAAAGAATTATACCACAAAAAGGAAAAGCAAAAGACAAAGAAACATCACATAATGAAAGCCACCAAATTAGAAGACCTATCCACCATTTGCTTAGCTAACGAATTAGCAAAACCATTAGCCGACCTCCCAACGTGTTGAAACTTTACTTGAATCGACGATGCTAAAGCTCTAATCTCATTAAGATAAAATTGAAATCTCCAATGAATAACAGCCGAAGCGGACACCCACGAAATAGCATTGAGAGAATCGCTTTTCACCTCTAACCTTGAATTAAATGAGGAAGATGCAAAAATTCTAACAGCTTCTAAGATAGCTAACACATCCACCTCATTAGACTCCATAGTCCCAACATGCTTGGAAAACATTACCAACACAAGCCCTCCACTATCACAAAGTTGTAAGACCCCGCTCTAAGAGTTTGCGATTAGCACTAATTAAGTCGTGTTTTAGTTCTAAGTGAGATTAGTGATTTTTGATTAAGTTTGGGAGTAGAATAGCTTTTATATAGCTTTGGGGAATTTTGAGAGCCTTTGTATTCCTTTGAGGGTTCCTTCCTAGTGACTTTGCATGAACATGGGGTATTATCTGATATTCCAAAAATTTGTGTTCTAGCTCCGTTTGATTGGTTTCATCATTCCCTACAACTTTTGTGTTTACTCCGTTTCCGTTCGAGACATCGAAACCCCACTTTTCTAATGCTAGGGGCAAAACAGTCTTTTTACACAAAATATGGATACAAATTTCCATATCTCCGAAACCCGCGAATCATATACTTTTTAGAAACTAAATATTTCGACAAACATGTCTTACTTCTTCTTCCAACTCATCCGAGACCCGAAAGCTGATGTTTTTAGCTCAACAAACTTGTTAGGTGATATGACACACCCTTGTTTTCTATAAAAGATGAGCCCTTCTTCACTTGTTCTTTTCTTGCTACTTTGTTGTGAAAGAGAAGAAGCTCTAGCCCACCTAGGGTTTACTCCATTTACTTCTTGCTTTTTCATCTCTAATCCACCATTAAACCCTTGCTAAAAGAGAAATGGAGGTCATCTTCTTCTTCCTCTCCATGAAAGCTCTCTATTGATACCATTTTTAGAAGAAACCAACCCTCCCAGGGTCTTTTTTGAGCAAGCTTAGTCCATTTGAGAACCTTCTAAGTAAATGTTCTTTTCCAATATTTTAGATTGTGTTCTTCTAGTCATGGAGAAGCCCCATCTTCATTATGGAGAGCCCTCTCCTTTTATTTCTTGGCTTTGACTATTTGGGTTTGTACTGCGTGTATTTTGGGGGTTTTCTTGTAGCTTGGTGATTTGGCTTGAGAGTGGTGATTAGGAGCTTGATTAGCTATTTTGGAGGCAAGGCAAGTGGATGAATGGGTTGATTTTATGATTTCTTGTTTTGTGGAAAATATGGATTTTTATTAATGGCTCTTACCTATGTACTATGGTTTACATTGATTTTAGAAATGTGCATATTGGTGAGCTTTTATTCTCTTAATTGATCTCTTGAGAATGTATACATTTACTTTGTTAAAGTTTGTTTTTGTCATTTGTGGATTTCATAGATGGTGGTTGTTCTTGATATTAATGAGGTTGGAAATTAATGTGATTTGAGGGTTTTAGTGGATGGTTGTTGGAGTAATGGTGGTTTTGAGGGGCTAAGGACACCATTAAATTTTGTGTTAAGAAGTGGTTCAAAGGAGGTTGAAAGGGAGGAATGAAGAGGGCTCGCACTGCACTGAAATGCAATTTCTGAAGCAGTTTGCTCGAGCGAACCCCTTACAAAAGCTAGTTAGCTTGAGTCAACATCTAGGTTCCCTCGAGCTAACCCTCCCAGAGGCCAGACCGCTCGAACGAACCATTGTACGCTCAAGCGGACCCCTTCCAGAGGCTGGAACGTTCAAGCCAACCTTCAGTTCGCTCGAGCCCTCCTGACTTAGACCAATTCGCTTGAGCTAACTTGGGTCCACTTGAGCAAACCCTCCCAAAGAACCCTTCGCTGGAGTGAACTTCTAGTCCGCTCGAGCCAATTGTGCAGAATTCCTGCGCCTTCCCTAGTGTCTTCAGAAATGGTGTTTTAAGATTCGATTAGGTTGGTTTGAAGCCCTAACGCATTGGGAAGACCTAGGAGATGATATATGGAGATTGATCGAGAAAGGAACCCCACCCTGGAAATGTATTGAGGATTTTGGACTTGTCAATTTGTATAGGGAACTTGAGATGTCTCCTATCCTTCGAGTACCATGCCAAAAGCAAAAACCGACATACAAGACCCTTATGCATATTGTTTAAATCCGGAAGCCTTAATACATAGTCCGTAATTGTACGGAGATTCATTGCGGTTGTTTTATTTGGATTTTACATGTTTTGGCCCGTTTTCACGTGATAACCCAGTTTTGCTCAAATTATTGATTTATGAACTTAACATGTCCTACCAACCCGTACATGCATGATAAGCTACTAATTGAAACATATGCCCATGAGTACCATGTCCCGCCTGCCTGGGTGTTGTACACAAATATAGATATTTATATGTTTTAATTTTCATGTGACCTATGTGTCGCACCACTAAGCTTGGACGTTTTTGTCGGTCTGATCCACTGACTTAAACCTCCCCCTCGTGCTCCTGCCAGCTGCAGCATGGATCCTATCTTTCCCGTTATTCGGTTCTGCGGCCATGGTCTTGTCTAGCTAATTGTGTATATATATAATGTTGGTTCTTGTCACTTTATGTGTCCGAGACCAACGCACTAAATGTGCTCTCATCACCGCGGAACACCTGTGGGAAATTAAATGTGTATTTTATGTCTATTGTTGTAATCATCACATCATTAGCTTGCCGATCCCTGATCAGGACTGCTTGGGTGTGGTAACCCGGTCCGGGGTCGCGACAGAAGCACCCCACCAATACCTACTGGCCCAGGCTTTCCTATAGCTGCCCCCATCCACATTAAACTTCAGCACCTATACATTGGGAGGAACCCAAAGCACCACCTTTTTCACCTTCTTCACCCCACAATATAATGAAGCCTCCCAATTATGCAACACACCATAAACTTTTGAAGCGTCAAACTCCTTCTTAAAGGAAGCCAATTTTGCAATTCGAACAACCATCAATTGCTCTAACTCTGCCACGGGCAACAAAGACC
This sequence comes from Persea americana, assembly GCA_029852735.1. NCBI lineage: Eukaryota > Viridiplantae > Streptophyta > Magnoliopsida > Laurales > Lauraceae > Persea > Persea americana. Next base: position 53,181,716 of record CM056813.1, on the reverse strand, counting down.
CTCTGAAAATCCTATTGTTCATTTCTTTCCATACGGACCACAAAATAGCAAAGGAATCATCATCTAGAGAATCAAACCACTACCAAAAAAAGAAGAAAACCTCCACGCTTCAACTAGGCCAACCAACGACTTTGGGATACTCCAAAGAACACCACATCACGCTAGAAACCTATACCACAAAGAATAAGAGAACTCACAATGCACAAATAAGTGGTTTACCATCTCATTGACCTTCCCACACAACACACATATATCTGAAATAGCATTGAAGCCAGTCATCTTCTTCTAAGGTTGTTTGCTGTAGAAACTTTTCCGGATAAAGCCAACCACATGAAAGCCTCTGCCCTAGGAGGAACCAAGCCTAACCAAGCCAAGGAAGCTGAAGCTTTGAAACTTGGAAAGCCCTCCAATTCCTTATAAAAGGACTTATAAGAAAATGCACTGGAGGAGCAAGGCATCCAGATGCGAGAATCAACATCCCTGCAAAAGAAAACGTTAGAAAGAAAACTCTTCAAAGACCCAAACTCAGCCTCCTCAAATGGACGCAAGACCCTCCTGAAGGATACATCACAAGACCCAAAGTCCCTCTCACCCACATAACAATCTTTGACCAAGGCCTACTTATTGAGCACCAATTTGGACAATCTAGGAAAAGACAAGGACAAAGGACCTAGCCCCACCCAATGATCAACCCAAAAATGTACACGACTTCCCTCCCCCACTTTGAAACCAACCCCCACTCCTAAATAACTCTTCCCCCCGTGAAAGATGAATCTCCAAACTTCAAAATATTACCTCATAGACCCGACAAACGATGCCTAGGAACTCTACTAGGCTCCCAATCTCAAATATCTTCTCCATATTTAGCCCTAATGACTCTTCTCCATAAGGTCTCCCTTTTCTCTCCAAACCTCCACCACCACTTAGACAAAAGAGCCCAATTTTTAAATTTCAAGTTATACAATCCCAATCCCTCAGCGACCTTAGGCTTGACCACATCCTCCCACTTAACAAGATGCAACTTTCTTTTGTCACTCCTCCCTCCCCACAGAAAATCCCTCCTTAAACGGTCCAACTTCTCCTTGACTGCCACTGGCATACGCAACAACAACATATAATACACCGGCAAATTAGATAATAAAGCTTTGATTAAGGTGATTCTTCCTACTAAGGAAAGATAATTTCTTTTCACATAGACGATTTCCTCTTGAGATTTTGAGATCTCACTTTGCCCCCAATAGGCAAACCCAGATAAAGCAGAGGCAATTTACCAAATTTGCAGTAAAACTTTGATGCTAATGTCTGAATCTCTTCATCCATTGACCCAACCCCCACAGGTATATGAAGTCATATTCAATTTAGGACTTAGGTGGAAGGCCCAAATAGGTATATAGAACCATGTCCAACTCAAAACTTAGGCGATATGGGGTGTAGGAGGACTTTCCAGCGGAACTCACTATAAATCATTTGACTCACTCAAGCCAGTGACCAGCCGAGCTCAACCAGACTTGATTGAGTCAAGACGAGTATTAAACTATGGTCCTCACATGAAAATGAAAATAGCTTGGCCCAATATAAGAGAACCAATCCTGAACCATTCTAAACGTGTGTAGGGTGGCCCCCCTCATGGGTGGGACCATCATCTTCATTGTCATCATCGTTGCTTTATCCAACAATCTCAGCCTTACTAATAAATTTGTACAATTGATCTTTCTGCTTCTCCCAAGGAGAGGCTAATTTTGAATTGTGGGAAACTGCTTATGTGAGGAGAAACTGAAAGGTGGGAATTTCCGGGTACATGACAAGTGTGATCTGTGTAACCAGAGAAATTCCACATTATGTGGATTTCTTTTTCTCCATGAGAGAGGAATCCTGAATTCCAATTTATGCCTCAAATGAGGATTTCACTTGTCGTAGACTCATGCAAATGAGCCGTCCGGTTAAGTTTATGTGAAGTTCTTTCCCACTAAAATGAAATTGGTATCTACAATTATTTTTCATAATTTCATGTTTACATTTTCTCCAATTCTCATTTTGGAACTCAAGAGGTAAAAATGCTTTATTCGAGGAAAATATTTTTCCACAGCAAGAAATAGAAACGAAAGGAAAAATATATATATACATATATATATGGGAGCTGCTCTCCTCAGCTGCAGCTGAAATTTAATTTCAGCTGCAGCGTGTGATAGGCTCGTGTGGCAGTGGCAGTGGCAGGATCAACTCAATCACATGTTTAGAAATCAAGCCCAAACTCAGTCTTGATTAGAAATCTAGCTGAGCTGAGCTAGTCTTGACAATGCATAACAAGCTTAAGATCAACTCAATCACACGCTGCAGCTGAAATTAAATTTCAGCTGCAGCTGAGGAGAGCAGCTCCCTATATATATATATATATATATATATTGTAAAAAAAAAGGCATTTGAAAAATTAACATGGCCCATGCAGGTCTCGAACCTGCGACCTTCGCGTTATTAGCACGACGCTCTAACCAACTGAGCTAATGGGCCACATGTTAGTCTTATCGGAATTTCTATATATAACCTAAAACAATAGAAAGCTCAGAATGATTTATTTATGGCAGATTTGACTCTAGCAATCCAATCTAATGCTGTTTGTACTGCAAGAATTATTTGATGGAAATTGACTAACGCGATCATGAAATTTCAAAGGGGAGGAATCCTGTTTGTTTGAAGAAAGTAGCCTTTTATAATGTGTTAACCTCATTTCTTTTATAGAGGGGGCATTTAATTAAGAAGAAAATGACAAGTAAAGAATCTCCATTGAAGGGAGAAATAAGAAATTTACCCGCAGAAACCCTCTTTGGGAGTCTAAGTCATCACTTTTCTTCATTGGTGATTGTCTATTATATTTGGATTTGAACGTTAAAATGAAGAAAAAAAAAAAAAGAAGGAAAAGTAATAGATTTTAACCTGATTTCCCCCATTCTTAATATATATAAGGCTGCGTAGAATGTGGGGCTCACATGAGGCTCCACCTCAGACTGGGACCAGGGGGATGAAAGATTCCCTTGGCCCTTCATCTCCACAAAAAATCAGCCCCATATGAAATGGGCAGAAAGCTTGAAGTTGATTGGGAGTGAAACTTCCCCTGCCATAGGCCTCGTACCAAGATCAATGAATCACGAAAGATCAACCCATAAAACATCAATGATTGTATAAAGTACTGAATTTTTTATCCAAAAATGTGATGGTGGATATCTGCAACATGGAGATCAAACTTGATCCATCTCTTATCCCCCAAGATCGCTACACACCCCACCCTTCCTCATCTGCTAGTGGGCTCCATGTGGTGCAAAATTTCATGTGTAGTAGAGAACTCTCCAAAGCCAACGTGGAAAAGGATCCGAACTTCCCATACTTGTAGCTGCATGTATGCCACACCCTTTATAGAGACATTCATTGTACTTCATCCAAAGCTAACTTTAAAACATATAATTCATGAATCAAACACAAGATAAACAAAAAAAAAAAAAAAAAAGTATAATTGAATAAGAACCTCAAGTATCAATTTTATTTATAACAAAGATTACATATTTGTGCACAATCCAATCTCTGGATTGTTTTATTCATGTAAGGCAGACAACTTTAGGAAATGAAGCATAGAATTCAAATGAACCAAACACATCTAGTGAATGGTATTATTTAATTTTCATAATTCCCAAGCTTCATAATTGGCACATTTATTCTTATGGCCTGTTTCTTTGCTGAAATTTATGGAATTCCTATATGGAGAATTTTGAAATTCTCAGACATTATGGAATTAATTCCTGAATACTCTCTTGAACTCAAGCATCCATAAATGCCACAAATAAGCAAAAGGGCTAGAATTCCTAAAATTCACAATTTGAGACACTTTAGGTTGATGAAAATTTGAGATGCTTGTGAAGAATATGGCATTTGCAAATGCTATGATACAAGATGTCATACCATGACAAAAAAACCTCAACATGACAAAGATGCTTGTGAAGAATATGGCATTTCCAAATGCTATGATACAAGATGTCATACCATGACAAAAAAACCTCAACATGACGAACTCTTGTAAAATCTTCTTGTAAAGAAACAGGCTCTTATCAAAACTCTAAGATTTCATGTGTGGAGGAATTTTAGATTCTCGAAAAGTTGTCCCCTTGAGGTGGAATTCTAAATCCTTCTTTTTGGTGGAGCATTTTAAATTCCAACTAAATGCATATTAATAGAATGGAATTCCACGAATTCCAAAAGTTCATTTGAAACCTTTTAGGTATATGACATTTCAAATGGCAAAAGACAAGTTTTCACATCATATCAAAAAAAAAAAAAAAAAAAACGACTCAACATATCAAATTCTATAAAAAATTCTAGTAAAGAAATATTCCTTTAGTAGTAAGCTTGGATACTGATCAATCGTGTGTATAGAGACGCGTAGTGATGCTCCTGTCTAGAGTTGCTAAGGCATAGGCCAACTCAGACCTCCCCAGCCCCTAGCTTATTTTGGAGAAGATTTGAGTTTTCTACTATGCTAAAGAGCCAGAGACCATGCTTCATTATCAAAGAACGATAGAAGGGCCTATCGGCGCTAAAAGCTCCAAAAGCTAGGCCGGATCTAGCTCTGCACTTGGTGCACTTGGTTGAAACGGTTGGTGTAGGTTAAGATGGAGTATGTCTTTAGGCATTACTTCCATATCAATCATACCATTTATGGGATTAAAAATTGCTGATTCTTAAAATATACTTACGGCGAAGTATGTGGGCCAACTCATCAACCATATAGAAGAGGGCATTGAGATTTAACCCTTCAAGAAAAAGAAAAAGAAAAGACTAACAAAAGTCAAATCCTTAGTTATCAATCAAATCCTTAGTTATCAATCTAAAACTATGAAATGAATGAATAACATCCAAAGCTCTTGTTTGACCTTTAGGGCTGTTTGTTGGCATAAAGTAAAGGATTTAGATGTGCGAGACTCCGACATGCCCCGGAGAACTATTGTGTTCTGGTGATTGGGAAGCTTCGCAGATCTGTTCGCCTTTGCCTTATCCTACAGGAAGATATAGATTACTTAGATACCAACAATAGGGCTCCCATATCACTTATATAGGCAAATCACAAAGAGTTACACTTTGTGAAGACTTCTTTCCCAGGAAACCCACATCTATCCAAATTCTGTTAGGAGACTTATCCACTGGATACATAACAAGTCTTTGGATTAGAGTGGGATACTAATTTCTCTGATGGCACAATCATGCTTGATTGATGTGGGACCCGTGGAATGCGGGCCACACGAATTCCAACATAGAACACATGAGAATTCATGCCATATATGTGGTTAGAAATGAAGATCCAAGGTAAATGTACAAAATGATAATCACATAATCAACCATTCAAAGGAAAGTGAAACAAGGGAAGATGAAAAATAAATACCTGGGCATTATCCTAGTCATTCAAATCCTATGAAGGTCAAGGTCCCGGGGCCCATCCACATTGTTACCTTATTTCCTTCACCTCTCACTTCATATCATTCACACTCACCTCTTTAATAATCTTTGGTGGAGCTCATTGGACTAGAAATTCGTGTGTTCAATTCCCATGTATTCTAAAACAAACATTCCCTTTATCTCATGGACACAAAATCACGAGAAGATGAACTATGCTCAAAGTTCAAGTGTCAGTTCAACATGTCAGAATGTTGAAGAATTAAGATTGCGCCATTGGTGTAGGGAGGTACTTGTCAGCGGGGTACAGGAAGACATTGGCGATTATCTTCATGGTGACTCGAGTTCTACGGAATCCAAGCCAATGTAGAGATTGTTAGGTTTATGTCTTATATTTCAGTTTGACCGAGTTGGTTCATTGGGTGGGCCAATGATAAGTTCAGAGTCAGGGTACTTTAGTCATTGTACCGAGGCTTTTTTGGGGCCAAGAAAGCAAAGATTATATATTAATGTAATCGGTAACCCTATACTTTGAGCTGAGAGAGGTAAAACTCTCTCTCTCTCGTAGTTCCCAACCACGAGGGGGGCAGATGTGAAAGCAAGATTTAGACCTATTGGTGGAGAGAGTAAGTTAATTGTCAGAGGGTTTAGAATCCTTGTGGTGAATTGCCCAATTTTCTGCATAGTGAAATCCTTATACCCCCGTAGACGTAGGTAATTGCCGAACCACGTAAATCTCGTGTCGTGTGATTGCTTGTGGTTGACTGACCATGCGTGATTGCCCTAATTAATTCCCCACCAATATGAACCCCACATGTAACCATTTATAAAATACCGAATTCTTATTATGAAAATTGGAAGGGGGATATCTGCCAGATGGAGACCAAACTTGGCCCGTCTCGTATCCACAAGAACACTACACATCACTTGTGAGGACCCAATGTATTGCAAATCACTTGGGCCGCTGAGAAAAAGAGGACAATTCACAAATCAAAGACATGAAAAAAGAGATAAAAAAACCGCAATCATTCAGTCACAACCACAGTTATCATTTTCACTTAGTAGGAAGATTACATCTATGTTTACAATCCATTCTTCGGATCATTTTCATTTAACATAATTCAAACAAAATTACGAAATAAAACACAGCGTTCAAATGAACAAATCACAACTGGTGAATGGTGTTATTTGCATCACTCATAAACTTTGCCATTGAGATCTTTTTATCCTTAAAACTGTCTGGACCCACATTGTTGGCAGTGGGTTTTTAAAATGTATGAATCTTGCACAAGGAGATGTGCAGCAATAGGGCATTTATCACCAGCTGTGGGAGTGTAGGTACATGTGCCGGGGTTGGAGACCTCGACAGGACCTTTATTTAAGGTCCGGGACTTGGTTCTCTCTTTCAACAAGTACCCAGCTCTATTCCAAGGCCTTGTAGCCTCAACAGGTACCGAGTTAAAAACCAAGAAGAAGATGAAAGAGAAGATTTCTGTGGTTATTAAGAGGTTTACTCTACAAGAGCCCATCTCTCAGAAGAAAGAAAGGTGATATTTTGTATGGATAGTTCTTTTTTTTTTTTTTTTGATGAAGTTGTATGTATGGATAGTTTTGAGCAGAGATAAAAGAATTGCAGAGCTTTTATAGAAATTTGATTTTAATGTAATGAAGGAACTGATGTGGTGGGAACTTTGTTGAGTAAGATGAGAAAGTGATAGAGACTAAAGACATAGGAGTGGTGCATTGACTTTTTAAGGGAACGTGGAGGGAACTTGGTTGAATAAGATGAGAAAGTGATAGAGACTAAAGACATCGGAGTGCTGCATTGACTTTTTAAGGGAACGTGGATTGCTGAATGCGAATATGTTGAATGACTTTAACGAACTGCTTTCACTTTGAGCTGGTACTGCACGAAGGGTGGAAGATTTTCTCCTATGGGTAACTTTGAGCTGGTACTACACAAAGGGTGGAAGATTTTCACCTATGGATAGTACAAGGCCAGTTGGAGGCATCTTGTGGTCTAAAGCGACGATGCTAAATAAGGAATTTTTTATATTTTAATTCATATTATTATAAAATTTTATTTAAAATTTATCTTTCTTGCTTTTTTATGATACAAAATTACTAATTAAGCTTTTTTATTTAAGTTTTGCTGACCTATCTTAAGTCTACCTCCAAAACCAATATAAAAATTTGGGCCCATCTTTAAAACTCACATTGAAATCTTCGATCACAAAATCCAACTACCTATTTGCAACCCCCCCAAAACGAAAATCTTGAATCTATCACTGGTGTGGGTCGGATCATTTTCACCTGCGCACGGTGCCCATATGCACCATGAGTCAGGACCATCCAAGATGGACTTCAGAGGTGTACCCCATGTATTGGATGTTCCAGATCCGTGGTGCTCATATGCTATGTGGGCAAGTGAATAAATTCCGACGGAGGTCCACTGTTTATATTAAATTTTAAGAGAAATGCTTGTAAAGCAAGTTCATGACTGAATGATTGGTTGATATTTGATACACATGGACTGCTAGAAATATAATGGTATGCTAAAATCAATTGGACTCCTAGCAATAAAAATATAAGAGGCAGATTTGAAAATATAATAAGTCATAAATGACATTTTAAGGCCCCATGAAAATCTTAGTCAATCTTCTCAAGAGAGAGTTATTATGGGGCTTATATTTTGGGGAAAAAGAAAGGGATGGCAGTTGGCAAGTGCTTTTTTGAAATTTCAAAAGATGTCAGCTGCTTTTATGGGGCCTTTTTTTGGGCCTTATTTTTTGGAGCCTAAAGCAATGGCTTTGTTGGTCCTATAGTAAAGCCGACCCTAGAGCAGCAGACCGCATAGGCCAGACATGGATGTAATCATATTATCACGTTTTTCACCAAATTGTCAGTCTAATGACGTTAAGAACTGCATTGAAGTAAAATCTGTGATAGCTCATATATCTAAAGGCCTTTTTTTTTTTTTTTTTTTTGAATCAGTAAAAAAAAAAAATCGAGGGCCATTTATTTTGAAGAGTTAGGATTTCAATAGCTGAACCCCATTGTAGAGTTCCACTCTTTAACTTGAGATTTATCTACGTTAAAGCCTAAGAAGACGTGGGCTCCATTGGAGATAAGATAGATGGAAAGGTATTTTATGGGTAAGGGTCATGCAAAAAATCAGCCCATCACATTATCTTAGCTATTGATTTAACGATTTTAAAGAATTTAACGGTTGACTATAGGTTTTTTCTTAGATTCAATATAGCGATTAGTATAGGTTGGAATAGCATAAAATTGGACGTGATTAGGGGTGGAGCTAGGAATGGGGGGGGGGGGGGGGGGGGGGGCGGGGGTATGGAAAGTGTGGAAAGTGGCAAAATTAACAAATAATACTTTTTCATCTGTGGAGAATCAAAGACATTTATGAAAGGAAGGATGCCTCAAAAAGAGGGAATAAGTATTGATTGAAAAATGCTGCCCGAAGAAAAAATGAAGAAAAGTAAAGTATGAATTGTGGAATGCTTAATTAACAAATGGAAGGCAGTGATAAAAGATTTATAAGGTGAATAAGTATCAATTGAGGAATGTACGGATGGTTGTGACTAAGGTGGGAACTTGGCTGAATAAAGTGAGAACGTGAAGGGATAAAAGAGACAAGGGTGATGCATTTTTTCATCTGTTGACCTTTTTAAGAGAAGGATATGGCAGAATGGGATAGGTATGTAGACCTGCCCGAATATATTCCACAATCGGATGGGTCAGCAGGTCTGACTAAATGCAGATTAAACTATTAGCTAGCTTATGTTCCAATACAGTAAGTCGAAGTCTCAGCTGACTTCTGCTTTTCTGTATAACACTTCTTCTATGAAAATTCAAATCCATAAACATTATTGTGCTCCTCCTGTGCAATCAATCCATTCTATAAAAATCAATATGCGCTGAATGGTATCTGTAGGCGGTAAAAACAACACTTACTTAGATCGAGATGAGATCGAGGTAAAACTCCTTAGGACAGGGAATGCTGAACGCCAAGAACCTGAAAAGGAAGGAGAAAGGCTAGAGTCAGAGCCCCTGGCTGCCGTGAGCCGAAGGCACTCCAATGCCTGAGTTAGTTCTGAGAAAGCTAAACAGGAGGAGGAAGAGGGGAATGAAACGATGTGGAGTATTTGTGAGTTGTGTATTGCGTACCTCTTATGGGACTGATCCCATGTATATATAAGTGAGCGTTCCTCGTTCATTCTCTCTGTGAGTGGGGGTAGGTGAGGTGAGGTCCCATCGATCCTTACCCTGACTGGCAGCAGTAGGTAGAATGGACAACACCCCTCCCTCTCTTTCCACGCCTTCAGCCAGTTGGCGTACAGGGCTGATAAAGTGCACCTCTTATCGCCATAAATGAGCGATCCTATCGCCATAAATGTCTGCTCATATCTCTCTGGGCGCGCCGTATTTCCAGGAAGAAGGCGGCGGCCCACTCTGACTCTAGTACTGTGGTCTGGGACCAAGGATGGCTTGGCCGTAGCGTGCCTTTGTACTGAGCTGGCATTTATGCCGAGCTGCCGAACCGTGGTGCTGAGCTACCGAGCTACCGACCGAACTGCCGAGCTATTGACCGAGCTGCCGAGCTAAAGAGCTTCTACCATAGAGGCTCGAGGTGTTCGGCGAGTTTAGCCGTAACCTTTGCTCAACTTCGTCATCGCGGTGTTTTACCCACACAATTGCCCCCTACCTTTTGACTTCTGAGAGCCTCCCAGCTCGAGGAGGTCAGAAGCTTGATGACCGTGGCGCTAGCTCCTCCACCGAGCTCCAGTGAGGGTTATTGTCATATGAGGGTAGTACCGGGACGAGGGAGTTTCGGATCAGGAGGGTCCCCTTGGGCCTGGAGGTTGCTGCTATCGTGCGGTCCCCTTCGAGATGTCTCTTCGCCTGTCCTGGATATTCAATAGCCTTCGGATATCGCGCTAGTGGTGACACATGTCGCTTCTTTTGGCTGTCTTGCAATTACTTCGAGGAGACGTTAGGGCTGCGAGATGGAACGTTAGGGCTGATTGAGGGGACGCCTCTTAAAGGCTCTCCTCGAAAGTCGAATCGACGCCCCTAGGCTTTATAAATCAGGGCGCCTCCTTCATCTTCACTTTCCTCTGCTTTCTTCAGATTTCTACTGCGCTTTGCAAGAGAATTTTTTCCGGCGCCTGCGGACTTCCTACGATCTTGCTTGTGCAGTCCCTATTCGTAGGACTCCTCTCCATTTTCCTCGTCTTTTCTTTTAGATAGATCCTCGTCCGAGTCGAGAATGGGAGTCTATAGACATTTGTTAGCAGACCCAGGTTCCATAGATCATTTTAGGGATTTATACAAGGTCCCCTCCAATGTGGAGGTCAGACCGGATGACCCTGATGACGGCCTCACCTATCGTGATGGCTGGATGCCGTTCTGGCTGGTTTCTGTAGTGGAAGGGGGGGTCCGCTTCCCCCTGCACTCACTGGTCCGGGACTGCCTCTGGGAGTGGAGGTTGTGCCCATGCCAGCTACTCCCCAACGGATACAAAATCATAATGGGGGTAGTGCGGCTCAACCAGATTCTGGAAATCGGCCTCGGTGTCCCGGACATCGAGGACACGTATGACCTCTGCAAATCCGCAGAAGGGGACACTTATTACCTCCGGCTGAGGGTTCGCCGGACTGGGTTCGTGACCGCGCTGGAGGACTCCAATAGGTACGCGGGCGAAGACCGAGTACTCGTCAGAGGAGGATGGGAGTTTGGTGAAGCGGAGCCTGCCACCACTGTCCGGGTTCCTCGAAAAATAGGAATTCCTCCAAGTAAAGACCGAAGTTCTTTCGGTTTGCAGTTCTTTCCTTTCTTCCTCTGTCTGGCTCTTGACACGATTTTGTCTATGCAGATTTCCTAGAAAAGAGGGAGCTTGCGAGGAGGGACCGCTGGAAGGTGAACAGCGCGTGGCACGAGTGGGTGAGGAACTACCGCGGCCACAACTGTCGTGCTGCGTGGTCTCTCCTGGGGTACGTGCCCCACTACAGGTCCTTCAACACCTCCAGAAAGGTATCGGGAATAGACTCCGTACTGAGCGGGGAAGGCGTGAGTCAAAGAACAGCGACGACCGTGGTGCCTGGCTCGGCGGCGGTGACCGTTGCGATTCCCACCGGTCGTCTGGTTGAGTCGGTAGACCGTGCTCCAGCAGTCTCTGCCGCGGAGCCTGTCGGGACTTCGAGAGCCAAGCCCCGGCCTTCCCGAAGGAGGCTAGTAGCTTCCAGCTCGGAGGAAGAGGAAGAGGAAGAAGAAATGTTATGCCAGCGCGGGCGACACTACACTGCGGAAGACCTGTCCACGGCGGCTTTCGGGGACATCGGAAGCGGGGTCCGGGATCCTCAGGCAGTGGCTGCGACGCCTCCGGCATTCCGGGGTGGCACTCCTGCCCCAGACGCAGAGACGGTTGGTACCGCCGCGATTGGGGCTGCTCGGCCCGACGAGGCAGAGGTCGTCTTAGCTCCGCCTCCGGCCGTCGTCGCGGATGACTCATCCTCTGGTCATGCCGTGGGGGCCGGAGGTCGGGCTCGCCTCGCCGAGTTCGCTGAGGGCGGGCGACCCGAGAAGAGGGCAAGGGTCGAGGCCTCGCCTGGCCCCTCCTTGCCTCCACCTGCTGGTGGGACGATCCTGCCTCCTCCTCCTGCTCCGTGGAGGCCGGCCATTGAGGAGGTTCTGGGGAGGCCGCACCACCGATCCCCAAGTGGTCGCAGAGCTAGGACGAGCCTGCGCCCTTCCTCAAGACATGGCTAGGTGGGCTGAGATGGACAACGAGTCACTCCTGCTCTCCTCGATGCGATCCCTGGTGTCGGTAAGTGCAGTATTTTTCCCTCAGCTTTTAGTCCGGTGTCGTTTTATTGACTTCGGGTTCTCATCTTTGCAGCTGTTGCAGAGGTGCCAAATGGGCATCGAGAGGCTCGATGCAGCCGAGGCGCGAGAGGCGGAATGGGTGGTTGAGAGGGACGAGCTGCGGGCGTCCTTGGCGTCTAAGGACGCGACGCTGGCAGAGGTGGCGGCCATGAACGCCGGCCTTGTCTTTGATTTCGAGGAGTCAAAGGTCGAGGTCGAGCGCCTCAAGGACGAGCTGGAGGACGAGAAGAGCCAGAACCTCCACCTTGCCTCTGAGCTCGACGATCTCCGGATTGCTGCAAAGCGACTGGAAGACGACCTGGAGAGTGCGAAGGGGACAAACAGGAGGCTCCTCTCTCAGCGGAACCAGGCTCAAGGTTCCCTGGAGATGGCGCTGAGGGGGAAGGCGGCCGAGATTGAGTCTGCCCTGGCAAAACAAGAGGCCAGGCTCAAGGAGGAGTTCCTCGCCGAGCATGACTCCATCATGGGGGAGGAAGTCGGCAGGCTGTCCGCTGATTACAAGGCTCAGCTGCCAGGGATCCGGGACCGAGCCTGGGAGCTTGGGTGGAAAGCAGCCTTGAATAAGGCTGGGGTCCCCGAGGATAGCCCTCTCTTCCTAAATCCCCCAAAATTCTCCTGCTCGGACTCGGAACTCGCGGCCGTGTCTCGGGTCCCCTCTGACCCTTCTTCGCAAACCTGTCCGGAAGCGAGCGCCGCGCCCGGGGCGCCTCAAGAGGCTCCCGCTGTCAGCGCTGATCCCAAGGGCTACCAAGTGGCTGCGGTCGTCGAGGTCCCTCCTAAAGCTGTCGCCCCCGAGGCTAGTGTTCCTGAAGCTGGCGCGGTCGTTCCTGAAGCTACCCCGACCGCTCCCGAGGCCAGCGCGGTCGTGGCCGAGGTCCCTCCAGAGATTGACTGCAATGTGGAAGCTGCAGCCCTCTAAGGCTTTTTGTAATTTTTGTAATTTTTTTCTTTTATCGCATCTCCATTCATCTTGTAATCAGGAGATTTGATTAATGAAAAACCTTCCTCACATTCTGGTCAACCTTATGTCGCAATGTTTGAGTTGTTGGTCCGGGTAGCCGAACTCCTGGCCATTCTCAAAATTGAGACATCCGCTAATGACCGAGGCCCGGCGCATGAACCATGGTCTCGGTCTGCTGTGTACCCATAATCTCCCCCCCAGCTTTTGACCTATGAACTCCTTGGAGCAGGTCGGAAGCTGAGTGGCTATGTCAGGCCGGGACTGCCGCTAATCTTTAAGAGTACCCGGTTTGTGATGCATTGCCGAGATGGCGGAGTCTCGGTTCGGGGGGGGGGGGGGGGGGGAGTTCCTCCTTATTACCTTTTGCTGACGTGGAGTGCCTCATTGAATTCTTTTCGCCAGTCGAGGCATTTTCCCTTTCGTCTGTTGAGGCATTTAATAGTCCTCTGGAAATGCGGCGCCGGTGCCATGTGTCGCTTCTCCGAAGGGCACGAAATTATATCTGCAGGACGCCTGGGCTGCCCAAGACGACGCTAGGGCTTATTCGAGGCATCGTCTCATTAAAGGCTTCTCTTGAAATCTGAAACGGCGCCCCCAACCCTTATAAATTAGGGCACCTTCTCCGTCTTCCTTCTTTTCGATCCTTAGAATCCCTGTTGTATTCTGCTGAAGAACAGTACTACCTGCGAGCACTCTTGTTTGCACGGCCTTTCATCGTAGGACTTCTTCCTTTTGTCTTCTCCCTCTCTAGGTAGTTCTTCGTCTAGGGTAGAGAATGGGCGTTCACAGGCACTGGCTAAGGGACCCACTGTCCATAGGCCTGTTTAGGGAAGCATACCAGGTCCCTGCGAACGTAGAAGTCAGGCCAGACGGCCCTGGCGATGGCATCACATACAGCGACGGCTAGATGCCATTTTGGCTAGTGTCCGTCGTGGAGGGAGGGGTCCGGTTCCCCCTTCACCCACTCCTCAGGGACTGTCTCCGGGAGTGGGGGTTGAGCCCCTGCCAGCTACTTCCCAATGGGTATAAGATCATCATGGGAGTAGTGCGGCTGAACGAGATACTGACAATCAACCTCGGTGTCCCGGACATTGAGGAGGCGTATGACCTCTGCAAATCCGCGGAAGGGCATACGTACTACCTCCGGCTAAGGGTCCACCGAACTGCCTTCGTGACCGCGCTGGAAGATTCCTATAAATACGCGGGGGAGGACCGTGTCTTTGTCCGAGGGGCATGGGAGTTCGGCGAGGCGGAGCCCAGCACCACAGCCCGGATCCCACGAAGAATAGGAGTCCCCCAAGTAAAAAACCGAGGCCCCCTGGGTTTTGTAGCTTAACCTCATTTGTCTCTTCCCTTCTGTTGACATCGTTCGATTTTTGCAGGTTTTCGGCAGAGAAGGGAGTTCGCCAGGAGAAACCGGTGGACGGTGAACAGTGACTGGCACGAGAAGGTGCGGAAGTACCGCGGCCATCACTGCCGAGCCGCGTACTCGCTCCTGGGGTACATCCCCCACTACAAGTCTTTCATCACCCCGAGGCGGGTGACAGGGATTGACTCCGTGCTGCCCGGGGGAAACATCAGTTCGAACACCGTACAGACCGAGGTCCCTATCTCGGAGACGGTGACTGTCGCGATTCCCAGCGGGATTCCGGTAGAATCGGGCGAACAGTCTCCTGTTCGTGAACCAGCGGCGACCGAGAGGGCCGAGACCGGGCGCAAGCGGCAGAGGCAGAAATTTGTCGTTTCCAGCGAGTCCCGGAGCTCATCCAGCTCGGAAGAATCCGAAGTCGAGATGTTGCGCAGTCGTCGCCAGCGCTTCGTGGCCGAGGACCCGTCTGCCGCAGCCTTTGGGGACATAGGGGGCGAGACCTCGGACCCCTTTCGAGGCGCCAACGTCACCCCAACTACGACGTCCGCGGCTGCTGCAGAGGTTCTCGCTCCCGAGGCCGAGACGGTTCCAGAAGCCATTGACGGGGCCTAATCCGGACCTCCTGCCGCGGCCGAGGTCGGCGCTGATCCTCCGGTCATAGCCGTTGACGGATCGCCCTGCGACTTGGCAGAAAGGGTCCTGCCGAGATCGTCGAGGCGCGCAGGCCGGAGAAGAGGGCGAGGGTCGAACTCCCACCTGCCCCGGAACCTCCTGTGTCGGTCGAGGGATCCGCCACTCCCTCCGAGTTTGTCCCTTGGAGACCGGACATCGAGGGAGTGCTGGGGAGGCAGCTAGCCGAGTCGGACCGAGCGGTCAACCCTGAAGTGGTTGCCGCTCTGGGACGAGCTTGCGCCCTTCCCCAGGACATGGCAAGATGGGCGCAGATGGATAATGAGTCGTTGCTGCTTTCTTCAATGCGGTCGTTGGTAGCGGTATGTACAGTTATTCATGTTCCTCTCTTTTTCTGCTGCGTTTCTTTAGCTGACACTCTCTTCTTACTGCAGTTCTTGCAAAAGTGCCAAACTGGCATGGGGAGGCTGGACGCAGCCGAGGCCAGGGCAGCGGTTTGGGCGGAGGAGAAAGAGGAGCTGCTGAAGTCCCTGGCGGCAAAGGACGCGACCCTGGAGGAGGAGGCGAGCAAGAATGCGGATCTTTCTGCCGAGCTCGACGCAGCACGGGCCTTGGCCGAGCACCTCAAAGAGGAAGCAAAGGAGGCGGCGGATCAAAACGCCCACCTTTCCTGGGAGCTAGACGAGGTCCGGCTCGCGTCGTCGCGGCAGGAGGAAGATATGCAGATGCTGCGAGGGACGAACAAGAGGCTCATCTCCGAGAAAAAGCTAGCTGAAAGAAAGCTGGAGATGGCTCTGGAGGGGAAGGCGGCCGAGCTCGAGCTGGCTCTGAGAGGGCAGGAGGCCAAACTCAAGGAAGAGTACCAAGCCGAGCACGAGGCCGTGATGAACGAGGAGGTCGACAAACTGGCAGCAGACTATAAGGGGCAGCTGCCAGGAATCCGAGACTGGGCATGGACACTTGGGTGGAAAGCGGCCTTAAAAAGGGTTGGAGTCTCTATGGACAGCCCTATTTTCCAGAATTCCCCCAGGTTTCCTCGCTCGGACTCAGAGTTGCGAGCCGTCTCAGAATTCGCCCCAGTTCCTTCAGCCTCGGAGGTCGCCCCAGCTCCCTCCTCATTGGAAGTCGCCCCTGCTCCCCCAGTGGTGCCCGAGACTGCCTCGGCCGTTCCCAGCGAGAGCGCAACCGGGACCAATTGTAATAAGGGAGCTGCAGCTCCCTGAATTTTGTATTCTTTTTTCTTTTTCCATACATTGTATTCAGGCAGATCTTTTCATAATAAAACAGCATTTTCTTTTTCCACATGTTCTGTGCATAATCCTTGTCTTGTTTGTGGTGGAATGAGTATCGACACAAGTAGCCTGCTGAGTAGTATAACAGGTACTTAAGCGAGGGCGGTTGGCCCTCTGAACAGAGGAGTTGAGCCGCGAGGGTGGTACTAGTACCGGACCCTGATGCTTTTGGCTGTGCCGCCCAGGCTGGTGCAGGCACCGAGCTGAGGGCGGTTGGCCCTCTGAACAGAGGCGCTGAGCCGCGAGGGTGGTACTGATACCGGACCCTGATGTGCATATGGCTGTGCCGCCCAGGCTGGTGGAGGCACCGAGCTGAGGGCGGTTGGCCCTCTGAACAGAGGAGCCGAGCCGCGAGGGAGGTACTGCTACCCGACCCTGATGTGCGCATGGCTGTGCCGCCCAGGCTGGTGCAGGCACCGAGCCGAGGGCGATTGGCCCTCTGAACAGAGGCGCCGAGCCGCAAGGGAGGTACTACTACCAGACCCTGATGTGCGTATGGCTGTGCCGCCCACGCTGGTGCAGGCACCGAGCCGAGGGCGGTTGGCCCTCTGAACAGAGGCGCCGAGCCGCAAGGGAGGTACTGCTACCAGACCCTGATGTGCGTATGGCTGTGCCGCCCACGCTGGTGCAGGCACCGAGCCGAGGGCGGTTGGCCCTCTGAATAGAGGCGCCGAGCCGCAAGAGAGGTACTGCTACCAGACCCTGATGTGCGTATGGCTGTGCCGCCCAGGCTAGTGCAGGCACCGAGCCGAGGGCGGTTGGCCCTCTGAACAGAGGCGCCGAGCCGCGAGGGAGGTACTGCTACCAGACCCTGATGTGTATCTTTGTCGAAGCTGGCGGTGGCACCGAGCTGACAGTTGATACTCCGATTAGAGGCGTCAAGCCGCGGGGGATCTAAGTAATGCAAAGACTCATTCCATAAAAAGCGCCTTTTATTGATATTTGATTTCTTTGATACATTTCTCAGAAGTAGAATTTTTTGAGATGCGTCGCATTCCATGGTCGCGGGAGTGCCTTCCCCTCCATATCTTCGAGTCGGTAGGCAGATCTCCCGGCTGTAGTGGTTATTCTGAACGGTCCCTGCCAGTTGGGCGCCAGCTTGCCTTCGTTAGGATCTCGGTCGCCAGGAAGTGTTTTCTTCAAGACTAACTCTCCTATCGCGAATCTTCTTTCCTTGACCTTCGGGTTGTATCCCCTGGCCAACTGTTGTTGATAGGCGGCCAGGCGGATAGCTGTCGCCTCTCTTCGTTCTTCAGCCAAGTCCAGTTCCCGTGCCACGTTCAGATCGTTCAGACCCTGTTCGCAGAGTTCCGACCTCAAGGTCGGGAGGCCGACCTCAAGGGGAATGACTGCTTCCATGCCGTAGGCAAGGGAGAATGGGGTAGCCGAGGTGGAACGCCTTGGAGTAGTTCGGTAGGCCCATAGAACACTTGGCAGCTCCTCTGCCCATCGACCTTTGGCTCGGTCGAGTCTCTTTTTGATTCCGTCGAGGAGCACTTTGTTCGAGATCTCGGCCTGACCGTTGCTCTGAGGATACGCCAGGGTGGAGTAGATATTGCGAATGTCGTACTCCTAGTAGAAGCCTTTGAAGAGGTTGGAATCGAACTGCGTTCCGTTGTCAGAAATGAGAGTACGGGGAATTCCAAATCTTGTGATGATATTCTTCCACACAAAGTTCTTCGTGTCTAATTCGGTGATGGAGGACAAGGGTTCAGCCTCGACCCATTTCGTGAAGTAGTCCGTGGCTACTATCAACCACCTTTTGTTCTCTGGAGTTCCGTGAAGCGGTTCGACGATGTCCAGGCCCCACTGGGCGAAAGGCCACGGACTGGAGAGGGGGCTCAGGTCCTGGGCTGGCTGGTGGAGAGAGTGAGAGAACTTCTGACACTTCTCGCATTTTCTGGCATAGAGCTGGGCGTCCTTTTGCATGTACGGCCACCAGTAACCCTGGCTGATAGCTCGGTAAGCAAGAGACCGACCTCCTATATGACTGCCGCAGACTCCTTCGTGAATCTCGTAGAGGAAATCGTCGACTTTGCTGGGGTGAACGCACTGGAGGTAAGGCCCAGTGAATGACTTTCTGTAGAGCCTGCTGTCTGGGGAGAGCCAGAACCGGGTCGCTTTCAATCTGACCTTTCGAGCTTCAGTCCTGTCTTCGGGCAGCTGGTCGTCCTTCAGGTATGCAATGATGGGATCCATCCAGCTCGGGCCGAGATCAAGGCACATGAGCTGCTGGGTTCGCTGGAGGTCGATGCTGGGCTCCCGCAGCGCTTCTACTTCGACAGTTCTTTTGTCACCGGCTTCCACAGCCGAGGCGAGGCTGGCGAGGGCGTCTGCATGGGAGTTGGATTCTCTGCCGATCTGCCGGACCTCGGCCCTTTCGAACTGGGAGAGAAGTCCCCTGGCGTGCGCAAGGTAGGCTGCCATCCTGTCATCCCGAGCTTGGTAGTCTCCGCTGAGCTGGCTTGTCACCAGCTGGGAATCGCTGAAAACCACAACGGACCGGGCTTCCAAGATTTTGGCACTGTTAAGTCCGGCAATGAGCGCTTCATATTCGGCCTCATTATTAGATGCCTTGAAACCGAGTGTCAGAGCTTGTTCGATGACGAGGCCCTCGGGAGACTGGAGAACTATGCCAGCGCCAGCTCTTTTGGATGTGGAGGATCCGTCGACAAAGACCTTCCAGGACGAGTCTAGGAGTTCTCTCCAGGACTGTTCTTGCTCAGCCTCGGTGACAACCTCTGCACCCCGATCGCCCCCTAGTTCGGTATCGAGCGAGGTCGGTGCCGAACTCTGAGGGGTAAATTCCACAATGAAGTCCGCTAGGACTTGAGCTTTGATGGCCGTTCTGGGCTGATAGCTGATGTCATATTGCCCCAGTTCGACAGCCCATTTGGAGATCCGTTCGGAGAAATCTGCCTTCCGGAGGAGAGCCTTCAGTGGGTATTCTGTTACGACCACTATTGTGAAGGTTAGGAAGTAGTGGGAGAGCTTTCGAGAGGCGCTAACGAGCGCCAAGGCGAGCTTTTCGAGTTGCAAATACCGGGTCTCGGCGTCCAGCAGGGTTTTGCTCGTGTAATAGATAGGCCTTTGCTGGCCGTTGTCCTCTCTGACGAGCACCGAACTCACTGCATGGTCCGAGACCAACAGGTACAAGAACAGTGTCTCTCCAAAAGTTGGGGTGGAGAGCAGCGGTGGAGACGAAAGGTATTGTTTTAGCTGTTGCAGCGCCTGAGAACAGTCCGACGTCCACTGGAACTTGGACCCCTTTCGCAAGAGTTGGAAGAAAGGTCTGCACTTGTCCGAAGCGCGGCTGATAAATCGGTTCAGGGCGGCAGCCATTCCGGTCAACCGCTGAACTTGTTTCGCCGAGGTCGGACACTGGAGTTCTTGGATCGCGGTGATCTGGTCAGGGTTCGCTTCGATCCCCCTTCTTGTGACCAGGCTCCCTAGGAACTTGCCGGAACCGACACCAAAGGCGCACTTGGATGCATTTAGCTTCAACTGGTACCGGTGAAGGATGCCAAAAATCTGGCGGAGGTCGGTCAAGTGGTCCTGCGACCTCTTGGATTTGACGACCATATCATCGATGTAGACCTCCACCGTCTTCCCGAGCTGGGCCTTGAACATCTTTGTCACCAACCGCTGGTATGTCGCTCCCGCATTCTTTAGCCCGAAGGGCATCACCTTGTAACAATAGGTGCCCCTGGGAGTGATGAAAGCTGTCTTCTCCTGGTCTGCCGCATACAGGGGGATCTGATGGTACCCCCGGTAGGCATCTAGGAAACTCATCCGGTCATGTCCGGCAGTGGCGTCGATGAGCTGGTCGATCTTCGGAAGAGGGAAGTTGTCTTTGGGACAGGCCTTATTGAGGTCGGTGAAGTCCACGCAGACCCTCCATTTTCCCGTCTTCTTTTTTACCACCACGGTGTTGGCCAGCCACTGCGGATAGCGGACCTCTTTTATTACGCCTGCCTTGAGGAGTTTCTGAACTTCCTCAACCACGGCCTCAGTCCGGCGCGGTTGTTGGACCCCAGTCCGGCGCGGTTGTTGGACCCTAGTCCGTCTGCGGGACCCCAGTCCGGCGCGGTTGTTGGAGCACGGGCGTATGGTTGGGATCCACCTTCAGTTCATGGCAGATGACTGCCTGGTCAATGTCGGGCATCTCATAGGGTGTCCAGGCAAAGACCGCCTTATTCTCTACGAGGAGGTCGAGCGTTCTGTCTTCTCGGACTCGGGGAGCTGGCTTCCCACGAGAAAGAACCTGTCGGGGTCGGCGGGATCAATGTTGACCTTGGTGAGGTCCTCGATGCTTTTCTGCGCCGGAGCCTTGCCGACGTCCCCGAGCTCGGCCTCTCTATCCAGTTCGGCCACATTGACTTGGGATGGCTCAGCCTCGCCAGGCAGCACGGCCAGCAGGCATTGCCTGGCCATGTGCCGGTCGCCTCTAACGGTGATCACATCCGTTCGGCCCGACCGGTTTTCCAAAGGGAACTTGAGTTTCTGATGCCGGGTGGAGGGCACCGCTTCCATACTATGCAGCCATGTCCTCCCCATTATAACATTGTATGGGGAGGGGACATCGACTACTAGAAAGTCAACTTGCCTGCAGGCGCCTCCCACCTAGACTCGGAGGGAGATCTTACCCTTGGGATAGACAGGTTTGGAGCTGAAGCCAACCAGAGGGGTACGGGCAGCCTGGAGGTCCTCGTCCTTCAGTTTCAACTTTTTGAAGCAATCATAGTAGAGGACCTCGGACGAACTGCCAGGGTCGACAAGGGCTCTCTGGACCAAGAAGTTCTGCAGCTTCAAGGTGAGCACTAGAGCGTCGTTGTGTGGGAGCTCGACGTCTTCCAAGTCCTTGTCAGAAAACCATATTCTGACCCCCTCCATTTTGGCCTTCTTCGCGGCCGGCTCTGGTGCCGCGGTTAGCACCTGTTTCTGATGGGAGGCGCGCCTGGCCTCGGCGCGAGCCTGAGAGCTCTTCTTAGGTGGGGCGGCAAGGTGAATGACGTTGATGATGCCTTCTGGCTCGCTGTCCTGGTTGTCAGCGTCCCGCCGCGGAGGTTAGTCATCACCTCGGCCCTCCTGCTTGATGTACTCCCCGAGGTACCCCTCCTTCACGAGGTTTTCCAGGTGGAACTTGTAGCTCCTACATTCGTCGGTCCTGTGCCCATTTTGCTTGTGGTAGGCACAGAACTTACTCTGGTCCCGGGAGGAGGGGTCGGTCGTCATTGGCCGCGGCCATTTGAAGAAAGGCTGCGATTTTATTTTGTTGAGGAGCCTATAGATCGGCTCCTTAAAAATGGTATTTACTGCCACGTAGGAGGTCGGCTCGTGGCCTGACCTTCTGCCGCTCCCTGATCCCGATGCCGAAGCAGAGGGGGTTCGGCGCTGCTCCGAGGACCGGGCCTTGCGCCGATTCGGGGACGGATCTCTGCGACGATCCTCCCTCCGGGAGGACCTGCTATCTCCCTTGGCCGGTTGGCTCTTCTTAGTGAGGCCGAAGTTTTCTCGACCTCGCGCCTCGTCTTCTTCTGCCAGGATGAACCGATTTGCTCGGGTCATCAGCTCCTTCATGGTGGTCATGGGGTACATGACCAGCTGTGCCCGAAGCGGGATGCCTGGCTGCAGAACCAGCTGGAAGGACCTCACTGCTAGCTCCTCAGAAGCGCGCTCGATCTGGCTGTAGACAGTCCAGAACCGGCGAGCGAACTGGGTGACATTCTCGTTCTCCTGCATTCGGAGGGCCATCAGGTCGGCATCGGTCTTCGGGATGACGCGATGAGCCTGGAATTTTCCCAAGAAGGAGGTCCGGAGCTGTCGCCAACTGGAGATGGAATCTTCAGGAAGCGAGCAAAACCATCGCAGGGGGAGATCCGCCAAACTGGAGGAGAAGACTCGGCAGTTTAGGGAATCGTCATCCCCCCAGACCGACATCCTCTGGACGTAATGTCGGAGGTGGGCAGCAGGGTCCGAGGTTCCGTCATACAGGGTGAACCTCGGGACGCTGAACTTCTCGGGGAGTGTGTATTTTCTTATCTCCCTAGAGAAAGGAGACGCGCCAGTATCCTCAGCTTCAAAGGCGGTATACTGGTCTCGGTCGATACCAGCAGTCTCCATATTCTGGCGGATCGTCTGCCTCACCTGCTGGTCGATCCACTTCTTCAGCTCCTCATCCTCCGAAACCTGGCGCTGCTTCTTCGGCCCTTCGTGCATGTGACTGCTGCTGGAGCCCTCTTCCCCTTGGTCTCGGTCGCGCCTCTTACTGTTGAGGACGTGCCTCAGGTCTCGCCCGTGGCCCAGGCGCCTGGGCGGCGGGCTCTGATCCTTCTTGTCGTCGAGCTGTTGTCTGAGCCGTTGGATAAGCTCATGTTGTTCTTGGATGAGGCGGTTCTGTGCTCTGATGTCATCCAGCCTCGTTTTGTTCGAGGCTGGCTTGATGATGTGACTGCGATCCAGCCCGCGCTGACTTCTCGTGTGGCTTGGTGACTGACTTGTCGCCTTGCATGGCCCGCTTATGGCTATGGTGGGGCTGCTCCGGAGGTGGGACGTCGCGAAGGGAGAGCATGGTCACTCCCCTAGACCGCGACTGTGTCTGGACCGTGGGAGACCTCCCCCCAGACCTCCTTTGCTGAGGGGGCGGGGGTGGAAGATTCTGCGCCAGCGTAGGCTGTATGGACAAAGCCTTGCCTTTGGAGGGTCCTTCGCCATTTCTAGTTTTTGGAGGCATGGTGTTTACAAGTTTTTTGTTCAGTTTTTCCCACAGACGGCGCCAAACTGTAGGCGGTAAAAACGACACCTACTTAGATCGAGATGAGATCGAGGTAAAACTCCTTAGGACAGGGAATGCTGAACGCCAAGAACCTGAAAAGGAAAGAGAAAGGCTAAAGTCAGAGCCCCTGGCTGCCGTGAGCCGAAGGCACTCCGATGCCTGAGTTAGTTCTGAGAAAGCTAAACAGGAGGAGGAAGAGGGGAATGAAACGATGTGGAGTATTTGTGAGTTGTGTATTGCGTACCTCTTATGGGACTGATCCCATGTATATATAAGTGAGCGTTCCTCGTTCATTCTCTCTGTGAGTGGGGGTAGGTGAGGTGAGGTCCCATCGATCCTTACCCTGACTGGCAGCAGTAGGTAGAATGGACAACACCCCTCCCTCTCTTTCCACGCCTTCAGCCAGTTGGCGTACAGGGCTGATAAAGTGCATCTCTTATCGCCATAAATGAGCGATCCTATCGCCATAAATGTCTGCTCATATCTCTCTGGGCGCGCCGTATTTCCAGGAAGAAGGCGGCGGCCCACTCTGACTCTAGTACTGTGGTCTGGGACCAAGGATGGCTTGGCCGTAGCGTGCCTTTGTACTGAGCTGGCATTTATGCCGAGCTGCCGAACCGTGGTGCTGAGCTACCGAGCTACCGACCGAACTGCCGAGCTATTGACCGAGCTGCCGAGCTAAAGAGCTTCTACCATAGAGGCTCGAGGTGTTCGGCGAGTTTAGCCGTAACCTTTGCTCAACTTCGTCATCGCGGTGTTTTACCCACACAGTATCAATTCACCTAATTAAGTTCACCTCTTGTTTGAACTTCCGGCGTTTATCAGAGTAGAAACTTTTTTTGGGTTTGAATCCTGGTCATGTTAAATCACAGTAGTAGTGTGATCAACAACAACAACTTTGTATACACACCAAATTATATCGTCCAAATGGTGCGTGGGTCCTAATTTTGGACCGTTTAGCCAGTGGCCATCAGATGAGCCTAATTGAATCACATTTTTTGGACAAGTACTGGAGCCGGATCTATCCAAAGTTTAGGTTTTACTTTGAGCCGGTGTAGAGAAAAAGGTGGAAGATCTTACCTGCATGCACACCACATACAATGCTTTTGCAGGATGACTCTTCTATGCATTCCGATCATTAGGTATTTAGTATAGATGGAAATGTCGTATAAGGGTGATGAAAAAACCGGCCCCATCATATTATTGTTGTACCTTTTTTTAATAGCCTTAAAATTTAATGTCTTTTTAACTATAGTTCTTTTTTATTTTTTGAAATTAATTTTCAATAAGCATAAAATTGGGTATGATTCCAGAACATGAGGGAATAAAAGTATGAAAAAGCCGCACTAATCAAAAGTGAGCCTAAGTGGGTAGCATGGAGCTTGACTGCAGTACACTAGTGAGAGAATCCTCATAAAGATGTGTAGAAATGAATCTATGTCTCATAGAAGAAGGCACAATTTACTTAAAATACTTTTCCATCAATATAGTATCATGATGTATTTAAAGCGAAAGTGGCATAAAAAAAAGCAAGAGAATAAGGATCAAATGAGGAATGTTTGAATTTATAAAAAGTCAATATAGCAATGTTAGAGATAATCGAATTCTAATTACCTCAGTTCTTTTCACATATAGTAATTTGGAGTTGCATATTCATTTATTTTATACACATACATAATAGGAGGAGGTCACAACCACTCATTATTGATCTTGAGGAGGATTATGAGGAGGTTGCTTATATGCAGTCGAGCTCATGGGTCCCACTTAAATGCATGTCTATCAATGGGAGGAAGGCAAATGAAAATATTTCCTTGTGGAGAAGGGAGAGAGAGAAAATCAGCCTACCAAATTATCCTAGCTTTTTATTCAAGAGCCTTAGTATTTAATTTAATGATGTCTTAATCGTAGATTTTCTTTTTAAATTCAATCCAATGGTGAATGAAAATTCAATGAGTGTAAAATTAGACCTCATGCCAGCTCTTGGATTGACAAGACTATAGAAGAGGCTGTATTGATCCAAGGTGGGCCCAAGTGGGCTATATAGAGCTGGATTGCACTAGTAGGAGAACATTTTATAATAAGCTTGCTACATATATAATACCATAAAACAACAAAATAAAGTTACAAGTGACTTTTTCATTTCCAGAAACTGGTTTGAGACAATGTTCTGTGTACCTGGACTGGAACTAGATCATGACATGGCTATCATTGAATAGGACTTGGATCTGATGACCTGACTTGACTCCGACCCAGCTCGCAACTCAAATTCCAAGAGTTGGATTTATTATGAGTTGTATTACAATATGATATTAAAAATAAATATTAATCTAATATAGTTATTAAAATTTAGTTTTTGTGTATTTAGGATTACATAAAATTATGCCATGCATATTATTAATTGGGCCCCAACTGCCCAATTATCAGCTGGCTAGGAAAGCACTCCACACTTGGTTTTCTACTGGGAGAGGTAACCTGGTAAATGGTAATTAGGCTGCATTGGTAGGGTTAGGCAAATTAGGAGTGTCCAAATAGACCAATTCTGGATCTGAGGGTTAAAACAGAACAGACTAAGAATGTGAAAAGAAGGGAAACTTGGTTAAAAGGTAGTAGAGTAGGTTTAGTGAAACTTAATATGGGAATTTGACAATATGGGTCATAACATCTGGGCCTTGTTCTTCGTGGATTATTGAAGTATAAGTTCAATTTAGATATCATGCTAAACACTTAATTGACCATCTGAAGATGATTAACCTGACCCACATTGGATTTAGCACAGGTCTATAATGTACTTAGCCCCAATTTTGTATAAACAGACTTAGGTGGTCCCAACTCTCCCAGTAACGCAAAGAAGAAAAACAACAAGTACACGGTATTTCAATATTATGAAATTTATTCAAATACCATTTTCTCTCGTCAAACTCTCCCAGTAACGCAAAGCAGAAAAAAAGGCACTCTTTCCTTCTTATTGTTTATGCAATGACAGATCTCTCAATGTATGTATTTTCCCTTTTTTTTTTTTTTTTTTTTTTGCGCTTCCTACCAATCACTCAGTTATCTTCCATGTGGATTAAAATGCCCATGCTTCTCTACCAGTAGCCAGTAACAGAACAAAAAGGTTAAACGATCGGACAGTTTGCATGTCCTCCCTAAGAGTGAGTTGTTTAGGGCACGGCACGGCTCATCCAAGAGAATCATGGCCCTGAGGCCAGCTGATTAAATCGATCATCTTGGCCCTACGTGCAAAATAAATCTGCTACTCCCAAGAATTACTATAGGTCCAAATTACAATCTAATTAAAATTGGAGTCTATTGTCAGATTGATCACATGTGACATGTGGTCTCATAGTTTAAATCACAAAGCATTAAAATAGCATAGCGTTTTAACATGTGATCCATCTGGATTGATGTGGTAGAATATTGTTGACCAAATGGAAACGGCCATAAGTACTCACCAATGAAAAAATAAAACTCGCAAAAGTGATCCTGATGGAACAAAGCTTCAATAACAATCGTAAATAAAAGATGAGTTTCCGCATAGATATCGTCTATGGTGTTCCAATAAAGAAAATGAGTTGGTCATAAACAAAATTTTTGAAGGATTTCTAAAATCCCTTGGTTGGCACAAATCCTTGGAATTAAGTACCTCCTTGTGCAATAGAGAATACTCTACAGCCAAGGTAGGAAAAGATCCGAACTTCACATACTCGTACTTGCCATGAAATATGTCCACTACGAGCTGCATGCATGGTCATACTATCATTAAAAAGAGATACTCTTTATACGTACTTTTATTCAAAGCTGGCCATAATATTATTTAATAAGAAGCACATGAAGTATCATTTTTACTTGGAACAAAGCTTACATCTTATGCACAATCCAATCTCCGGATTGTTTTATTCCAACATATGACGACAACTTTATGAAATGAAACCTAGAACTCAAATGAACCAAACACATCTAGTGAATGGTATTATTTAGTTTTCATATTTCTCAAGCTTCATCATTAATTGACACTTTCTTTCTTAGTAGGGAGTTTCGATGCCGATGGAACGTGCGCATGGAGACGTGTCGCGGTGTGAGGATTGGCTGGGGGTGTTGGGCATTTACCGCCTGGTGTGGGAGTGTAGGAACATGGGCTGTGGCCGGGACCCCCACCAGAACCTTTTTGGAGGGACTGGAACAGGGTTCTCTCTCTCCACAAGGACCCAGCTCCATCCAAAGGCCTAGTTGCCTCAAGAGGTGCTGAGCTCAAAACCAAGAAGATGATGAAAAAGAAGATTGCTGGGGTGGTGAAGAGGTTTACTCTGCAAGAGGCCATCTCTTAGAAGAAACAAAGGTGTTCTTTATAGAGAGTTGTAGAGGTTTTAGAGATTTTGATATTAATGAAGAAGATGAGAAGATGAGGAATTGCTGTTTGATAAGGTGAGAAAGATGATGGGAATGAAGGAGTGGGGTGTTTGTATTTATAGAGGGTTTGGGAGCTAAAGAGGTCCATTGGGTTTGTGTTGATCGTTTTAGTGCGATGAGATTTGGAATATAGACTTCTAATGGACGGGTCCATTGGGGTATGACTTTCTCATAATCTAAGGGTTCCATCCATACTAGGAGGCCAGCAGCCACTTCCCTTTTTTAACTGAAAAGCAAGTCAGTTCTAGGATCTGTCTGACTCTCGAATTTACAAACCATCTGTCGAGACTCGAGACGTACGCAACATCAAAGCAACAAACAATATTAGCATATATTTGCTACAGTTGCGTAAAGACCATTCATTTGGTGATAGGCAAACTTGACCAAAAACCAACCTTAACCTATTTAATAGTCTCTCGTTAGAACATAGTCACCTAGTTGGCTTAGAACAATTCACATATCAATTCCATCGTCAACTACAGTGAACTAATCTTACATGGTTCTCCAATCAAGTCTTACAAATCCATTAATGGTGCGTACTTAAAAATCCAGACCATTCAAAAGCACCTTACCCTATGTTTAGCATTTATCCATATCTAACTCCAATCAAAGTTGGACACACCTTAAGATGGATCATTAGTAAAGCATGGAATTTTACTTTGACTTCAATATTAAACATATGATTTTACACATAATTAATCTAACTAATCTGTGGGGCCAGTGTTGATTGAAGTAAAACACTAACTAGAGTAAATGTAAAATACAATTATATATTTTGTATGGTTTGGATTTTTTTACGTGTGTCTTAGTGATGGACTTATCACATGGACATAGATGAATTGGTTCATTGAGCTGCTCAAACTTTAAAACTTATCAAACGCGAGTCAATTGAATTTACTCATCGAATCTTCTAATTCCACCAAGTCTTGAACTACAAATAAAAAAATTGAATGCTAATTGACCAAACTGCGAACTAAACAAAAGCTATGGTTAGAACCCATTTTATCATCAATTTCTCGAAGTTAAATTCCATAGTTTCGTAAGAGAAGACGAGGATGAGAGAGGTGTGTGTGAAAAGTACATTATGCGTCTCTCATAAGAACCTTGAGACCTTCCAGAAAAGTCTCAGTGAATCCTCTTTAATTTGCGGTCTCCAGGGGTTAGTGGGTTTATTTGCGAGTTGGACAGGTTTAAAGACTCAACCATGCGCTTGCAAAAACCAGACTCCATGGCTTGGAAAAGAATCTTAACCTTCCTTGAAAGCTTTTCCTCTTCTCCTTACATTTGTGGTCTTATATGTAAGTTTGATGTCAACTATGGAAGATTTTCACGTACTAGATTTTTAAGAGTAGAATTCCTTAATGAATCTGATGACCCCGAATTAAAGGCTTTGATGATGCTGATGCTCCTGTCACCCAGCTGATTTTGGAGAAGATTTAAGCTTTCTATTATGCACAAGAGCTAGGGACCATGATTAAGTTTTTTGGGGCATTATCAATCGGCGATGGACTGTCCTATGCACGAGCCACAGCGCCAAAAGCTTGGCTGGAACTACCTCTGACTCGGTTGAAGTGGTTGGCGTAAAACAAGGTTAACAGTTTGGCTTCAGGAATTACTCCCATTCCAAACATACCATATATATCTGGGATTAAAATTTTCATTTTTTTTTTTTAAATAGATTTGTGGGGGAGTTTGTTGGCCTACTCATCAGCCATTTGGGAAGAGGTCTTTGGGATTTAACCCATCATGAAAATATAAAATGAAAAGGAATAGCCAATTCCTTAATAGTTATCAAATCTAAGACAAAGAAATAAATTGTTTTTGTCCCAAGTTATAGTTCAGCTAATTTGGTGGCCTAGCTGATTGGAAGTGTAATTTTACAGTCTGCAATCATGTTGACAAGGTGCTATTAGGTGGTCCATTGTAGCCTCAAAGATAGCAGGCTGATTTCTCTTTGTTGACAGCAGGCTTATTTCTCTTTGTTTCTCTTCCAGGAGGTGCTTTCATGCACCTGTTCTTTTGGGTCTCCATTCGTTGGTTTCCTTCCTCTTCTGTGTCTGTTGTTGCCCGGCTTGTGGGCTTTTTGGCTGGCCTGGCATGTGGATTCTTTTTTGGTTTTTGCCCGGCCTGTGGGCTTGTTTTATTTGTAGCTCCCTTCCAGTTGGATCTCTTCCTTTAGAGGGCAAGTGGGATGGAGCTGCTATAGATTCTTCCTGCACAATATCGTTCATTGCACTCTCTCCTTTTGGAAATAGATATATTTACTTTTCCAAAAAAAATAGACCATCAGATGAATAGTAAGTTTCTATTTGGCCTTTAAGCTGTGTTTGCTTGTCATAAAATATCTAGGAATTCATGCCATAAGTGACTGAAAATGAAGATCTACTCTGATCATATAAAAAATGACCATCACATAACCTCCCATTTAATGGAAAGTTAATCAACCTAAAATGAAAAATGAATATAAAAAACAACCCAGTAATATAAATCCAAGGAAAGTAAAGGTTTCATCCACATTGCTATTTTATATTCTTTACTCCTACTAGGGTTGTAAAAGGGACGGTTCCGCCCCAGAACCATACTGGATTAGACCCAGACCTATCCGGTTTTAACTCGGAACTTGTTTTGTTGGTTTGATTCTAGACCCGATTCCAATAAAAAAACTCAGATCCGGTTCCTGAACTACGTTCACATAGAGGACTGGAATCTAATTCTAAAACCGATTCTAATTTCTATTTATTTTTTTTCCTTAAAACAAGTATATTATTCAACGTATAACATTACATCATGCCTATTACCTTCAGTATTATATATAAAAATGTCAAAAAAAAGAGTTAATTTTAAGGTACGGATTGCAATATCAAAGACTCATATCTCCAGTCCATTGGTCGAAACCGATATGAACCAAGAACCTGGCCCGTTTATCAATTGAAACCAAAATTTAGTTTCGGATCCATACCCGTTTATGAATCGGAACTTAAAATCGGCTCCAGACTCCCGGTGTCATTCACACTTCACCTCTTTAATTAATAGATGTTTGTGAAGCTCATTTGATCATGATCGGCTATTTTTCTAATTTCATGTACCGGAAAACATGAGACCCATATATACAGCCGTTTATAAAAATACTGAATTATTGTTACGGAAATCTGAAGGTGAATATCTGCCTGATGGAGATCAAACATGGCCCGTCTCTTACCCACAGGATCGCTGCATGCACATCCCTTCTTCCTCCTCTTTTTGAGGACCTGATGTGATCAAATTTCTTGTGCCCCACAGAACTTCCCGTAATCGTACTTGCCATGAATCAAATGCATGATAAGACAGTAGAACAGGGATAATTAATGAAGCAAAGAAATGATTGAAAAAAAAAGAAAAGAAAAGAAAAGAAAGAAGACAACGAAATCATTCAATCACAACCACAAGGATCATTTTTAATTTGGAGGGAAATTACATCTTTGTATATAATCCAATCCCCATAGCATTTTTTTTTTCTCAACATAATTCAGACTATCAAATGAACAAAACACAACTAATGAAGGCGTTATTTGCATCTGATCTCAAACTTTATATCATTGACATCTTTCTGTACTCAACTGTCAAGACCCAAATTCTTGGTAGTGAGTTTCGATATGCAGCGACAGGGCATTTACCAGCAGAGGGTGAGTACAAGTGCTGTGGTTGGAGCCCTCAACAGGACCTTTATCGAAGGCCTGGAACGTGGTCCTTTCTCTCAACAAGTACCCAGCTCTTCCAAGGCCTTGTTGCCTCAAGGGGAGTTCAAAATCAATAAGATAATTAAAAAGAGGATTGTTGTGTTTGTAAAGAGGTTCTTTCAACGAGCCCATCTTTGTATGGATGGTTTTGAACAAAAATAGAAGAGTTGGAGAGCTTTCAGATGTTTTTGTTTTTAATGAAGGAGCTGATATGGTGGGAACTTGGTTAAATAAGATGAGAAGTGATAGGACGAAAGAGATGGGACTTAGGAGTGGTGCGTTGATTTTACGAGGGTACTCTACACTGCGCTCACCTAGCTGTTAAAATACCAACCATTCAACATTTATGACCTCAAGATTTTACATTTATGAGGTATCTTCATCAGATTTTAAATCGATTGGAGTTTGTCCCACCATTAGATTGACCGCATTTGATGGAAACACGTTATAATTATCACGGTTTTCATCACACAATCAATCCGACTGTGGAAAAAACTTTGATGGATATAAGATTTGAGAATATCCCATATACCTTGAAGGAGTTTAATTTCAACAAATGGGGTTCGAATAAGTACGCCGTGGAGTTCTACTCTTTTTAACTCAGGATTTCTCTAGGTTGAAGCCTAGAGGATCTGGACTCCAATGGAGACAAGATAGATATATGGAACGGCATATTTATGAATAAGGGTCAAGTAGAAAATCAGCCTCATCACATTATCTTAACCCTTGATTTAATAATTTTAAAGTTTAATGGTTCTTTAACAATAGACTTTTCCTCGCCCAACCAAAAACAAGTAAAGGTTCAAATGGCATAAAATTGGGCAGGATGCCATGATGCCATATAATGAGAGAGACAAGAGTGTGGGAGGAGCAAAAGGTGACTCCAAGTGGGCCCAGAGAGCTAAATGGTACATTGGAGATTATTCTTCCAACATAAAATAAAGTAGCAGAATTAAAAAATAATACCTTCTCCATTTGTGCACGATCAAAGTGTATGATAGGAAAGAGGCCTGGAAAAGAGAGAACAAGTATCAATGGAAGAATGCCAGAAAGATAAACAGGGAATTACATTGGTGTGTAACAAATTTTAGGTACTCCATCATGGGGCCATGTAAAGATAATATGGACCGTTCAACATGAATTCCATCCTCCTCTTAGATGCGTCTTCGAATTTCAGATCAGTAGGAGTGGGTCTCACCGTCTAGTTAAGCACATGACAAAAGCATGATTAATGCCACCTTAGGCAGAGATACCACGTCAGTGCCCAGTCGTGTCTTCAATCACATGGTGGCACCTGCTCCTGTTGAAGTGAGACCTAACATTATGTCCCTGGAGGGGATGAAATTGATCTCGAACAGTCTAATTAATTATCTCTATGAGGGCCTCACAATAGAGTTCCAAACATGTGTCGCATGAGTCCTTTGTAATAGCTGCGATAGGAGATCTGATTTTCTTTTTTTTTTCTTTTTTTTTTTGTCATTTATAAAATGGATAAACTCTTATTACACAAGAGAACATCCAAGTAAAAGCAAATCACAATAAAAGCAAAGAAGCATCAACAACAATTTAAAAAATAAGCAGTTATCAATATAACATGACAGCAGCCCTCTTCATGGGAGAGGGCCACGTCACCTCAGCACAATTTGCTCTTGAAGTGCCATGTCATGCAATGTGGGCCCACCCACTTTTTAGTTGTAACCCAGGTTAGAGATATTCGGTTGTTTACCTCATTCCAATCCCTATCTAAAATTTCATTGATAAAGAGTAAGCAAGGTGAGAGATATTTGGTAGTTTAGCTTATCCTAATCTCTATCTAAAATTTTGAAATTTCAAGTTCTAAACCAAACACACTATATATGGGATACTAACGAATGACATCAATAACTCACTTGCTCACAATCTCAAAATGCTAGAAAATCACAATCTCAAAATGCTATATATGGGCAAATCTAATCATGGAGAAAATCCAAACCTCAAAATGTCCTGGCCCCTTGAATCAAATTTCTAAACACTTTCTAAATCTCTTTGAATAATTGGGGACCAGGTTTCTCACGTCAACACTAATAGTCATCTCCATCACCAAAATTCACCCACATTGCAACGACCAGAACTATAAGAGAGAAAGCGACCAGAACTATAAGAGAGAACTTTCTAACTTTGCATTGTGTTGCTGGAAAAGAGGTGAAATATGAGATTCTTACTCTCCATTTTGCCCTCTCTTTCCCCTTTTATAAGTCTCATTTTATCTTCCATGCATGCATGGTATATGAAAATTAATTTTATATATGCAAATGGATTCAAGGGGAAATGATCTGATATTTTTTATTAATATTATAATAAAAGTCTACAAGTGGATCATCTCCAAAAAAACAAGAGGTCAACAACTCGAGAAAGGAGATCAACAGGGACAACAGTTGTGCACTGTCCTAGTGTCCCATCCCCCTAGGTCCACCTGCATTGTAAGGTGATTTGGAAGCATCATTTTATGGTGGCCCATCATCACGTATGAATTGAAGGGTTTTTTTAAATGAACTCATATGAATATGAATTTTTTAATAAACTCATATGAACATGAATAGTTTGGATCACACATATGCCATGCATAAGGCATCACTTTTTTGTGACCCATCATCACGATATGAATTAAATGATTATTTTTGTTTTAAACGGAAGGAAGCCAGTAAGAATCATGAAGTATTTAAATGGAAGGAAGCCAGAGACAAGGAGGGAGAGAGAGATGCTCAAATGAAGAATGATTAAAAGATAAAAAGTCAATATAACAACGTAGGCGATAATTGAATCAATAAAAATGAATTCTAACTTTAGCCCTTTTACATACAGTAATTGGATTTGTAGATTGACTTATATTAGAGTATATACATGCATAATAGAAGGAGGTTACAAGCACTCAATTTGATCTTAATGAGGATGATTAGGAGATTGCTTATTTGCGTCTAACTTGTGGGGCCCGTTTTAATGTGCATCTATCAACAGCCGGATGGAAAGGTCTCCTCACGAAGAAGGGAAAGGCTAAAAGTCAGCACTACTCGATTATCCAAGCTCTTCATTGAATAGCCTTCAAATTTAACGGCATCTTATACCCATTAACTTTATTTATTTATTTGATATTCAACCCGAGGTGACGAAAAGTTCAATGAGTATAAAATCATGCCTAATGCTAGATCTTGGGATGACAAGTTATGAAAGGGGTTGTATTGATCAAAGACGGGCCCAAGTGGGTCCCATAGAGTCCATTAGTGCGATAATTTTTTACAATAAACATACTACATTTCTAATAGAAAGATGATAACAAAGACGAAGCTCCTAACCTGTTTGGATAGGCAAAAAATAGAGTAAAGTGAAATTAAATGCGCCCTAATAATTAAATTTTTCAACCCTACTTTTCTCGGATGAATTTGTCCTTATAGATGAAGTATTACTGTCGGTCACATGTATACCCATCTCACTTCAACCATAAATACTCTTGTTGCCTTGAATAAAAGTCGCACTAAGCATTTTAAAAAGAGTGAAGTCAAGTACTCTACCTCAACTTCAACTTATTTTTCCTCCACTACTTCACTCCTCATGTGAATTCTACTTCACTTAACTTCACTCCTCCTTTATCCAAACATCCTCAAAACGAGAGATAAAAGGAGAGAATCTTGGATGTCTTCAACCCTAATTGCCCTTCTCATTTAGTTTTCAATTATGCCCTTCGCTTATTTCTTCCCACCAAATAGGGGCAGACTCAAGTGTGACCGCACCCGCGTGATTCAAAAATCCCCTTATATGGTATCTTTAAAATTTTAATTTTATTATTTAATATCTTCATTTGACTATATACTGCACCACCCAAACGAAAATTCTAAGTCCGCCGGTGTTACCAAACCCAAGGAAACAAGTAAAATCTAATGCATATTTAAAATATAAAGAGTAATAAACACGTAAACGAAAGATGGATACCTGGATCCTAATGTTTTAGTATCACTTTCCATAGTAACTAGGAATGAAAAAAAAAAAAACCATGTTAATTGGCATGCTGCCCATCAGGTTGGTATGCTACATGTCCACCACGATATGCCATTCTTCAAACACATGTTAGTCTATAAATTCCACACACATTTAAAACTGGACAAGTGTTATGGCCGACCCTTAAATACATAGCACCTGACACATAATTATGCTCTAAACACCGGACAACAACATGGATCAATATGTTTACATGTGCATTGGATTGGCCCATCTTATTACATCTTACATGCCATCAATCAATTTACATCGCACAAAAATTACATCTTTTTCGATTTACATGTTTTTTTTTTTTTTACATGACTTTTCTTGTGATTTATATAATTACTTTTTTACGATATTGCAAAAAAAAAAAAAAAAAAAAAAAAAAAAAAAAAAAAAAAAAAAAAAAAGGAAGAAGGCCCACATGCCATTCACAAAACCACCCAACTGAAACTTTCTCATGATCATGTGCAAACTGCACTCATGCACACAAAAACTCTGCTACTTTTTTCCTGTTCAGTAGATTTAAAAGTGATTTTTCGTTTGAGTTCTTTTTCCTAACCATACAAAATTGAACAGACTACGAATGTGGAAAGATGGGTGACTTGGTTAACAGGATAGAATAGAAGGCTAGTTTTGGTGATACTTATTCGACAATGATCATAACATCTGGGCCATGTTCTTCGTGGATTACTGCAGAAGTTCGATTCAAATATCAAGCTAAACAATTAATTGACCATCAGAAGGTTCCTATGATAATATGAATAGGGCAAAGGGCCTGCTTGGTAAGTTTAACTTGTAGAGTGTGAAAAAAGTGAAATGCACATCATTGAAGATTAGTGGCAGTTTGAAAGTAGAGCTAACTTTTTCGTTAAATGAAAAATGTGTTTGGATGCTTTTATTTTCTTTTTTTATTTTACTTTTGTTAAATTAGTACAGACACAACACAATCAATCATGCACTCAATTGCCTACTATTATTGAAATAAAATTTTAGAATACATCCCTAGAAGATATGGAATTCATCTTGATCGTCTAGATCGGCGGTGGAACCCCCCAAATTTGAGAAAACTCCTTGAGATTTTAAAGAATTGTATAATTTTTTTACTTATTGCCCCCCAAAGTTTTTTTTAAAAAAAAGCCCTTAAATGTCTTAAAAATTACATGTACTTTTTATATATGGCCCTCCCAAGATTTTGCTTTTACATAGTCCCCACCAAGGAAGAATTCCAGGGGCCCAGTCTAGATTATTCCTAAATGGGCCCTATGTAGGAGTATCAGGCCAGTTTACTAGTTTTAACAGGGAGTTTCCCTCCTTCAACAATTTTTTTTTTTTTTTCCTTCTTCTGCCCAACTATAAATCCAACAGTGGGCAAAAGTTCGATCTGAACTAAAACTATAGGATACCCTAGATGATGTTGTTTTTGAACGGTTCAGATTTTAGTACTGGAGGGCCCACAGTAGGGATTACACAACTTTAAATCAGTATTTCCCTTTGTTAAAGGTGGACTTAGTTGCATTCTAAAGGTAATCTTACACAGTACAGGAAAGGTTGCAGTCCTTAACCTGACGCACAAACTTCTAGGGAAGAAAATGGGTTGGATTTAGTACAGGTCTATAATGACTTAGCACAATTTAGTTTTAAACACCTGGGCCTGGACCCAACTTACGTGGTTCCGAGTCCCAGCCGTACTCCATGGCCCATGTACAAATCATATGCAAATGTCGCATGAGTCAGAGAATTCCTGAGTTAGAGTGAGACCCATATTGAAGCCCTCCTATTCAACATCCCAGGGCCCAAAATGGATGTACTCAAGTTTTACTCCTATCGGAGTTAGACCCACGAGACGATTAACGATATAGTGCCAATCGCCGGGCCCAGGCTATATCTTGAAAATGGCAATCAGACTCCAATTAATGTCATTTTTTTGTTAAGCTTGGGACACCGTCAGATTAATCAAATGCGACATGTGGGCTCAGTTTTAATCACAAGCATTTTGCGTGTGGTCCATCTGGATTGATGTGTTGGATGGTTGATCACTGCCTCAATAGCATAAATATTGACTAATGAAAAAGTAGAGCACACAAAACTGACCCCAAATAGATGGAACAAAGCTTCAACAACGAGGACCATCAAAAACTGCAATTGTAACTAAAAAGATAAGTTTCCATACAGAAATCATGGCGTTCCAATTTAGAAAACTAGTCGGTCACACTAATTTTTGAAGGATTTCTAAAATCCCTTGGGTGGCCCAAATACTTGGAAGTAATTTTCATAGATTATGCACTCACACAGCTGAGCAGAATGTATAAAGCCCAAAGGGAGAACAAGGGCGTCTCCACAACTGGCATCATAGTGTTTGTATGGATCAACTTTCTTTTCTGTAAATAAATCTACTTAAACTAAACCCGAAAAATATATTCCAGCAAATTGTGTAGAAACCATTTCTTACAATGATATGCACAACCTCCTTCGAGCGAAAAAGATGATGGCTCTGAATGGGGGTAGAGTATTCACAAGAGCACGTATGGTTTTTGTGTTATCATCCTGGTCGATGGAAGCTTCAGTTTCTCAATGTCATGTCGGTTCCTCAAACAGCATCACCTACAAAAACAGATACAGCCAACAGCAAGCAATTTCAAATGAATGCCATAGAAGAACAAAATATTATAAGTTCGAACAATAATTTTCATATATCTTTATATGGCAATAATACTAAAATAAGAAGGTAAAGAGCCCATGGGACAGTTGGAATGTGCCCAATGACCCAACCAGGAGGAGTTAAGTCACGTCACCATTTCCACCCACAAATATATACATATATAAATATAAGATGCATCTGTTGTTGGAATTGGCCCCAAAGAAGATGTCAATCCAACCAACAAGCAGGAATCACAATATTTTTTCCCCAAATGGACCCTCGTAAAGGCAGAATATTTGCTCTGTCGCACACATGCAGATTCCAAAATCCGCACCATTTATACAACAATATATATGGGCTCAATATTGGTTCAAATTTCATAACTGCTCATAATTTTTTTTCCGAAGAAGCGCCCACTCATCACCTTAACATAATCAAGTGCTAGAATCCTGCCACAGCAGCCACATTTTCAAATAGCAAATCCAAATTACATGCTATAAAATGAAGAAAGGGTAGGCACATTGACTCATCATATACAGTCTCGTTTAAAGTAATTCCTGCATGCTCAGTCTGCTTGTAATTAAGACCACTTGCTACAAATGAATAGCTCAATGGTTTGCAATGGCAAGATGCATAAAACTTGGATTGAACTGCTAAGGAATATATAACCATTTGCCCCGTCAAATGGCTGTCCAGGGGAAAATGATCAAGGAACTTAT
This sequence comes from Persea americana, assembly GCA_029852735.1. Classification (NCBI taxonomy): domain Eukaryota; kingdom Viridiplantae; phylum Streptophyta; class Magnoliopsida; order Laurales; family Lauraceae; genus Persea; species Persea americana. Next base: position 53,142,859 of record CM056813.1, on the reverse strand, counting down.
ACAAACGTCATGAGCATGTAAAGTACAGAAGTAGCTTCACTAAAATGAAGATCGTCTCACAATATTTATATACCAAGGATACCAGATCATTAGTATTGAGTTTTTCATGTGTGCCGATGATTATGCAGCTCTCGTTTCCAGATAAATCTGATGCCTCTTCCTTTGCTTAGATAAATCTGGCTGTTTTGAGAGAGGGAGGAGGGGGGTGGTTTACATGTTTATTCTTCACCTGTCTCTTGAACACATTAAACCAACCCTAGATCAATGGGATCTAAGATGCAGATGACAGTGGAACATTTCTAGTGGGAGTACATGCAGCATGCACCAGTATAAAGCATCAGGCTTAATTTCAGAAATATGAAAGTCACATGAATGCATCTGAAAAGATGCCACCAGTAAGGGAAAGGAGAAAAGAAACTTCCCAGAGTAGTTTGAGGAATTTGTAGCTCTGATTATATGTATTATATATTCTTCTCATTATTCTTGTTTGTGCTCCTTGGGAATTCTCTAGTTTAAACAAAAATCCACAGATTCAAGATAGATTTAATTCCTACGTCTGTCTATTTACTCAAAAAAATATAGATGGGCAAATTTTCCATAGAGAATTATTGTACCAAATTCAGGTTCAACTAAAAAATTCCTTTTTGTTTCCAAAACGTGACGAAGGCATCAAGTACCAGTTCTCATTCTATCTACAAATTGGTACATTTTGGGTTTCCATCTACTCCAAAGGAACTATAGCAATTAACTTGAAATTCTTCTTCTTGAAAAAAGAAAATAGATATTTGACAAATAAAATTATCAGCAACCTTTGAAGTAACTTTAAAGTAACCAAAAATTATTTGAGATGGAAAACAAGCATAAGAATTAGATAAAAAGTAAAACTGACTCAATTGAGTCAATTTGAAGGGATGCAAACCCTGGTCTTAGCAACATATGGATTGAGACTTGAGAAACTCACCATAAAAATGGAAAAACCACATGAGTTGAGAAATAACACCATCATCTCTTCCAATCTAGGACTTAAGAGAGGGCATGAAAATTTATTTTTCCCATAGTTCAAAATGTTAACATTGATGGATGGCATTTGCTAGGAAAACCAATATGAATCGACTCACAAATGTATTGGGGTGGATTTTTCCAAAAATGTTGAACATTGCAGAACGATTTCTTTTTCACATTAACCGGGAAATGCATTAAGATATTTCAAACCCACAAATGTGATGCAGAGACTGCATTGTTGGCAGATCTTTAACTGTTGAATCTATTATTGTTCTACTCCTTGCATTCACTCAGCTCAAAGTTATACAAACAGAAGTTAAATAAAATGTGGTCAATGCTCCATTCAAAAGAATCAAAACTACTAATGAATTCAAGAATTAAAACCCATATGATATTCAGACTGAAGCACAATACTATTTAAATAGAGGTTTACAATGGTTGAAATAAATGAAACATGTAGATAATTAGTTGCAGAATTTACTAAAACAAAGTGATTTGTTCTATTCACTCTATTGGCTCAAAGTTATACAAATAGAAGTTACATACTTACATGTAATTGATGTGTTGACAAGCCGTACCACTTTAATTAAGTCAGTTCTCCTCGGTATTCCAATTTACAATTTGTCTTGCTTTAAATGTCCAAAAACTGTTTTGGATCAGATTGAAAAGATTCAGCATGATTTCATGTGGAATGATAGTAGGGAAAAAAAGGAAGTATCATCAGGTTAAATGGGAGATAGTCTACAAGCCTATTGCTCAAGGTGGGTTGGGCATCCGTCCTGTTGACATTTAATAAAACATTATTGGGGAAGTGGCTTCAGAGGGTAGGGGGGCCAGGTCAAGGTTTGTGGAGTCATATCTAAATTCATTAATATAAAGTGGGTAATGGTGGTTGGTGGGTGCTGATTCGTCTTAGGGTGCATGATGGTCATAGGGTTCATTTTTGGCATGATGAATGGTGTGGGCAGGTAGTGTTACATAATCTTTTCCCTAATCTTTTCTTGATGGATAATAGGCAGCAGGTGTTCGTAGCTGAAAATTTTAAGCTATCTGGTGGTAGAATTGTTTAGGATTTCAACTTCTGTAGAGATATGACCATTCAAAAAAAAAAAAAAAAAACCCTTCTGTAGAGATATGACAGATGGAGAAGCTTATGATTTTGCATGTATGCTTGTTTTGCTAAAAGAAGTTTTTGTGTCAAGTGGTAGAGGGGACGTTAGGATCTGGAAGCATGATGTGAAAGGAAAATTTTCAGTCAAGCCTTTTTATAATGTTCTGACTCTTCAGATAGTAAGCATGGGTGAAAGAGTTTTTGGGTCCCTTCAATTGCGCCAAGAGTTTTGGCCTTCTGTTGGGTTGCGAGGTGGCACAAAATTCTTACCATAGACAAGTTGATAAGGAGGAAGCACGTTATAGTTAATTGTTGGCCTATGTGTTTAAGGATGACGTTGTGTTTAAGGATGAGGTGATAATGCATCATTTTATTATCCATTGTAATTTGGATCAAAGAGTTTGGTCTGTTTTTCTAAATATGTTTGATATGCAATGGGTTATGCCTTGTAGAGTTGCCAATCTTTTTCATCAATGGCAAGTGGGCACTAATTATGTTCAAGGGAAGATTTTATGAAAGTTTTGTATGCTACCTTTGGAAAACCTAGTTGGAAAGGAATAAGAATAACCGTGTTTTTAGAAACAAAAGCAGCTCTATAGAGGATGATGTTGTTGAGTCCACTCCGTTGTATGGTCAGTGTTAGAGTAGGTGTGCTCAGAGTTATGGGTGTGGCATTAGAAGATCTCAATAGATCTTGGGCAGCCTTTTATTAAAGGGGCTGGTATGATAAATCTCTTCATTGAATCTCATGGGAGAGGACTCCTTTGGGTGCTCTAAAATTAAATTTTGATGCCAATTTTGTTCAGTCCATTAAAAGAGACAGTATTGGAGGTGTTATTAAGGATTGGAATGGTAATGTTGTGGGGAACTTTTCCAGGCCTGCAAATTCTCTGGATGATAATGAAGCTGAAGTTCTCGCTCTTTTGGTTGGTTGTCTCAAGTTACAAAGTTTGGTTGGTTTTAATGCTAAAATATAATTGAAGGTGACTCTTTCTCAGCTATTCAATGGCGCTCTGGAAAATTTTCTTTACCTTGGAGATTGGCGGACTTGGTTGACGAAGTTCAAGATATTTCAATAAAGTTGGGTGTTGTTTTTAATCATGTATTATGTAAGGCTAATGTTATGGCATGGCCTCACAAACGAGGGAGTTTTTCAATCTGCTACTTCTTTTGATGTTTAGGTTCTTTTAGGCATTTTGCCTTTGCTTTTTGGTGGTGTTTTTTCTTTTGTGTTTTTTGCTTTATAAGATTTTACCATTATTAAAAAAAAATAAACCTAGGAATTCAAGAATAAATTCCCACAGCATATTCAAGCTCAAGTAAATACTATTTTTAGTATGATCTCTTGGAGTAAAAATGAACTAAACACATTGATAAGTAGATGTGGGTTTAAGTATTAAATTAGTGCGACTATTTAATCATGAACATATTTACTTAGAAAGTTAAGGAGTTAAAAATATGAGACATATTACCCATAGTAGCAGAAAATTGGAAGAGAAAAAAACTCCATACACATAGATCCAAGTCTCTAACCATTTAATGCCTTCTAAATTCAGCTGAAACGCTCATAAATTGTCTTTCAGCTTCTAGGGCAGTGGCATGACCAACCTTCCATTATGGTGGGTTGGAGGATGGGTTCAACTTCAAACCCTATGGAAGGCCGTGCTTGTACTCCCTCAGGGATGGACCCACGTTGTGGGTGGGGTTGCACCCATGAGATTCAAAAAATCTCCTTAGAGGGCGCAGGCAGTTCAAAGCCCATCCCGCCCCACTCAATGTATACCGATCACTACAGTGCATTGAAAAGTTCTTCATTTCTTCATTTCAAAACCCCCAAATCGGCAAAACCCACATTCCTCTCCACCAAAAACCCTCTCCAATCTCCATCAAAGCAGCAAAATGGCAGCGTCTTTGGATTCTCTCAAAGTCCCCGCACACACAAAACCCATCGCCTGCCCCATTATTCTCCTCTTCATCCTCCAGCTCTCCCATTATTCTCCTACACCTAGAGTTGTAACGAGGCAAAAGGAGGCAAAAAAAACAGAGAAAGGGAAGGAACAAGAGAAGGAAAAGAGGAAGAAAATGAGAGAAGAATCAGGTATGGTTTTTTTTTTTTTCCCTCTAATGACATTATTTTTGGATTACATGGACATTGTCTGCCCCACCCAAACAAAAAACCTGGGTACACCACTGTCTCCCCATATGTAAGTCTCAGCAACCACTAGGGCGGGCAGCAATTAAAAGCGAACAAAAGAAAACACACACAAATAAACAAAAAAGTAGAAAATTTCTACTCTTGGATGGTCTGTATCCGTTATTATGTTATCAACCAATGATATCGGCCATATCAATTTTAACAACTGATACATAAAATCTTTTTTCTTTTCTTTTCTTTTATTTTACCCATGAGAAAACCCAGGATTTTTTTTTGTTGGCCCCACCAAGTCTCACCCACTTATCATATCAGCCAATATGCTTTGTACTGGCCGATGCTTTGAACCATAGTCTTTTCATTAAATCTTCCAATTTACAAAGAAAAGGAAATCCAAGAGGTGTAACAACTTGGGCTTCTAATAGCCAAGCCAATTGGTGACAATAGCCTTTATTTCAAGACAAACAAAAAATAGGACATAGATTGAACATGGCGCTTGTTCATTCTGCAAGAGAGGCAGTTGAGATTTGCCAACAACCTTGCAAAGATAAAATCAGTGGACCATTTATACTGGAAAGCTTTCTTGCATGTAGACTACATAAAATGAAAAGCTCAGCGGAAAAAGGGCACATGTTAAGATATACTTCACCACCCATGGAAAATGCTTTTATTTCATGAGTTGACCATACCTAGATATACCGTGTCAGTCTAGGCCAATACTACTGGTCTATCAACACAAATAATTCAAAATAAGAGGATGAAAAAACATAAAACTGGGGGATGAATAAAAAAATTCAAAAGGACAACTGTCGAAAGAAAAAAGTTACCTTGCCACAGACTGGACAGGTTTCGCTTCTCTCCATCCACTCGTATATACAACCAAGATGGAAATGATGAGAGCATTGAGTCATTATCTTGGGGTTTTCAGGTGAATATTCTGAAAACAAGAAAAGAAAAGAAAAGAAAAGTTGAAAGAAGAAGCTTTCAAAAAGTAAGTCAACATTGTTGAAAAGTTAGTTTAACTAACCAAAATAATGAGTGCGCACACACTTCAATTTGATGCAAAGGTGTTATACAGAACTCTCACCACTATGAGTAACAAAATCCAAAAGTTCTCAAAATGAAATGAACTAAGATATCTCAACAGAAGATTTTGATGTTACTCTATATTAAAGTTGACTATATATGCAATGGTACGGCATAAACAGGGTTAATAAATATTCTAGAGTGAATTTCTATAGGCATACAAAAACAAGTGGAACTTCAGCACACCCATCTAACAAACTTACAGACATAGTAAGGACCCATTACAGAATGAATGCAGACATAAGGCTCATAATCTTATATATACAAGCACATAAATAATTAAAAACACCTCCTTGATGCCCCTACTCAATTTTCATTCAGGGGGAACCATATAAACAATTAAATCACAGCCATATTTCAATATTTCGGGTTTTCATTTTGAATAAAACCAAGGTGATGAGGATGGTCATGGATATATTAATAGTTTGTTTATTTTTTCACAATGATGAATGATCAATGTTGACAATAGGGTAATAAATTAGGGTCTCTCTTTTTATTTATTTATTATCCTTTTCTTTTTGCAGGTTCAGGGTCTTTTCCTTCTTTTTTCTGATGATAATAATTGAGTATTAATTAAGGTAGTTGTTCTGTAGGGTATTAGGGTTTTTCTTCTCATTTTAATAATGGTGGTGATAATGAAAAAGGTATATATTTAATAATAATTTTATTAGTTATTAGGGATTGTCTCTTTGTCTCAGCCAAACTCAAGGACTCCTTTGCCCAGTTGTTTTACTCTCTTGTAAGTTGCAACCCCCATATACTATTAATATTTGGTTAACATTAGTTGGATGGTAAAAAGTGCATTTTTGCAGTTCGGTGGCCTGTTGGTTAACCGACATCCAATTCAGTTAACCGAAATTGAAAATTCTACTTTTGGACAATGGTCAAATTAGCCGTTGCATATGACCGTTGGGAGTTCAGTTAACCGAACTGTTGGTGGGTTAACCAACAATATAGCCGTTGGACCACTTTTTACTATAAAATGTAGTTCTCTCCTTGGGAATTGTGCCTGAACTTTTGAGTCTTCTAAGGGCCAAGGAAGGAGGATTAACTGAGAAAAGCTAAGGGAGGATTAGAAGAGCAAAACCATGGATTTCAACCTTAGGATCGTGGCAGGTTGGTAGCTCTTTTTGCAAAAACACTTAATGCTTTTTTCCAATCTTTGTATTAATTAATGGCATGGTGTTTATGCTTTCTAGAACAAAGTAGAGTTGATTTCATAACATGCTTTCCATTTTAAACATGAATATTAATATGATTTCACCATCTACATTAGTTTGCACATGTTTTATGCTTAAACTTTGATCAAACATGCTAGACTTAGTTTTCATCTTTTTCCTTTTTTTTTTTTTGGTTGAATGGCAGATGGTAGACTTAGTTTTCATCTTCTAAATCAAGTTTTTTTTTCATTCCAAACAAGTGCTCATCATTTAATACCTCTATCTCACATTTATGATTTTCATCTTTGCATCATTTATGAGCTTTCAATTTCAAAAGGGATAGAGTGTTTCATGCATATGCATTGAATGAAAACCTTTGCTATCTTCTTTATGTGTATGCAATAAATGCAATCCAATTTTCATATCAGCCTATCTAGAGGCATCAATGTGTACTTAATTGTATCTCTCTTAGTGCATTCCTAGGCATATAGTTGCGAGAAAATTTTCATGTTGTAAAGGTTATTGCTAAGCCTTGAAAAGCATAGTGAGTGGATGTAAAGGTTTTTACTCAGCCTAGAAAAGCATAAAAGAGTGATTGTGAGGTTAGAGGTGAACCGTAAACCTTTAGTGTTTGTTAGTGGATTGCCGGTAGGGTAAAGGATCACAAGCCAGAGTGGATGTAGGCAAGGTTGCCGAACCACTATACATGATGTGTTATGGTGAATGATCTATTCTTGATGTATGGCTGTTGTTTAGCTTGCTTACTCTCTCCACTAAAGTTCAAATTAACTTTAACTGAGCATAATTGGATTTAGATTTTTAAAATTGGCCGCGATTTCTAGCTCAGCTCACCCTATTCAACCCCCCCGGCCCGCCCCCATAACAACCATCCACTGGACCACTGGATAAACACCAATCAGATGGTTCACATAGAAAAGTAATCTGGGCCACATTTCATCCACATAGGCAGCCAAGTGCCAACCAATCATCAAATTCAAATCTGATAACCACGCATACATAAGTACCATATACATGGAAGAGTTCCTTCGGGAAATGAAGTGTACCTTCAAGACAAGTGGGGCAGACATCTTCGTCTTCAGTAGAAGAAAGTATGTACGCTGCTCCACTAATCATTTTTCTCGATGGGTACCCAGAACGTCTTTCTTTGGATCCCCCTTCGTGGTCAGACCCATTCCATTTTTCCACCACTCCTAATGCTTCTGGTTCAGCATTACTGTTACTTCTTCTCAGTGGCTCTTCTTCCTCATGGAAATGACTTGAGGCCTTCTCAAACCTTGAGACTGGCCCACGTTGTAAATGGGTACATCTTGGGTCTGCATCATATGGTAAAGGCCTTGGAGGAGAGCGGTACGTATCAGGTACAGTACCATCAAGTGACGGAGCCACTAGTCCTTGAGAAGCCAAAGGAGCCACACCCTGGATAGAGGAAGGGACAGCATGCACTCCTCTGTGGAATAATGAAGTGTACTGCACAAAGATAAGAAGGGAAAAGAGGAGAGATGAGAAGGATCTACTGGATGATGGTCTAAAAGCCCAACCAATAAATCAGATGTAACTCAAATATCCTACTTACAAAAATAACTAGAAAAGAAAAGGTAATTATGCGTCCCCGGCTGTTGCTCAGCTGGTTAGGGATGTGTAGTGTGTGTGTTCACTCTATGTCAGTTCAAGTCCCTTGTAAAAGTACCCAAAAAATAGTAATTATGCTCTCCAAAGAAAAAAGGCATGAAAATTTTCAGGCTGCAGTTGGGCGGAAGGCTTAATTAAAATCTCAGGTCACACTTGAGCAGGTATGCCAAATAGTGTAATATAGTGCCTTCCTGTTTCAACACCAACATGATGGTATTAAAAGATTGATAATAATGCAATAATTGCAAATACATAAATCTCTATACTGCTAAATATGAGTACTTGAAAGTATAGTTGTACTCCTATGTAATATTTGGAATTTACCACTGTGATATCTGGGGTTTATGATCTAAATGGAGCTTAGCGCTCGTTTGGGGCCCACATGTCTTCTGGGTACAAGAGGGCCTTAGGATCTAACAATCAACAAAATATCAGGTCTACTGGATGTAGCCAGCTTTCAGAAAAACAAATATTAAAAAAAAAGAAAGAAACATCCATTAAGTGTTGGATCAAACCCATAGATTTTAGACCCCTCTAAAGGAAAGAAAGGGACTTTAGGATCAAGCCATTTACAAAATATCAGGTCTACTGTATGTAGCCAGCTATCTGATCTAAGGTTGTCAAACAGAAACTTTGCTTTACCATTAACTTCATGGCGTTAGATTGGACACCTGATGGGCCTTACTTTTTTGGAGTTGGCTACATTCCAAGTTACTCTAAGTGGTATGCCAGTGGACCCCACAAACTCTGGCATGCATCCTATTTTAAAAAGCATCTGAAACCTGCTGCAGAAGCTGTTGAGGATCTGAATCCTTTCGAAAGGATCGGTGTAGAAAGACCCATTATCGTCAATATTTTCAAAAAAAAAAAAAAAAAGGAAGAAGAAAAAAGAGAGAAAGACTCAAACAAACTTTGCCATGTCTACTATTTTAAAACTAGGGGCTGCATTTCCAAATTTTCTGGGAAGATGTTCTGAAAGATGTACTGGACTACTGCAATGGGTTTCAAGAGCAAGGGAGACTGACTTATAGCATTAGCTTAAACAAACCAACAAACCAACACACCACCAAACCAACCACCCACACCCCCCCCCCCCCCCCCCCCCCCCCCCACTCTTCTCCGAAGAAGAAGAAGAAGAAAAAAAAAAAAGATGCTTCTCAGATGTTTTGACTTCAGGCTGATTTGCTTAAATAGCCAAAGTCCTAGTGTCTCGTCTGAAGGAAGCTCTTCCCCCAGTTATCTCCTTCACCCCCCCAAGGAGCTATTTTGATGATCAGGAAGTTTAGGAAGTTTTTGACAAGTCCATGTCACCAATAAATGTGCGGACGCCAAGCATAAAGCTAAAAAACCAGTAGTCATTTGCAAACTAGACCTTGAGAAAGCCTATCACAGGGTGCATTAAGGCTTCCTACAAGCCAAGCTCAGACAGATGGGAGTCGGAGTGAAATCGAGAAATTGGATGAAGGATTCCCGGAAGTAAGCCGGATATTAGGTTCTAATGAATGGTTCCCCGAAAGGCTTCTATTAGCATCTAGGGATAGGGGGATCCCCTCTCCCCCTTTCTCTTTGCCATTGTGGGAGAGGCTTCCAGTAGAATGTTAGAGAATACAAGGAAAGAAGACCTTTTCATGAGTTCAAATTCCAGTCACTCATTTGTAGTTTGATGATGATACTTTGATATTCTGTGACACTAAAAAAGAGCAGATTAAATCCATCAAGGCAGTACACTATTTTGAGGCAGTATCATGAATGAGAATAAGCTTTGAGAAATTGGAGCTAAAAGGAATTCAAATAAGAGGGGGTTTAATTTGTTAGTGCTAGCAGACATGATGTGTGCAAAGCAGGAGGGCTCACATTATCCTATCAAGGTATTCCTCTTTCCGTGGGTAATGCTGCAAAGCTTTAATGTGACCCAATGGTTGATAGAAATAAGAAAAGACTTTCACCAAACCTTAAATATTTATCTCTTGGGCAGTTGGGCTGCCCTTCTTTAAGTGGCGTATCATACTTGCCACTGTACTTCATGACCCTCTTCAGATGCCTGTCATCAGCGCTTGAAAGAATTGAAAGGCTTCAGAGAATTCTTGTTCCAAAGAATGGAGGAAAAAAGAAGTTTAATCCATGTAGTGGGAGGTTTTTCATAAACCTCATGGTCAAGGTTGGCCTTGGTATCGGACAAATAAGTTTTGGACTTAATACTCTCCCTGGGAAGTGGTTTGGGGGCTTGGAGACGGCATAGAGGACCAGTGGAAGAAGGTTCAGTGGATGGTGGGGAACCATGCAGCCAGCTGGGTTGATTTCGTAGTGCGGAGGGGAATAATTAAGGTCCAAGACAACTTTCAACATCAAATCATATTCAGTTTGGGAGAGGGTGACAGAATTTACTTCTGGACAGATATGCACAGGGCATCAACCTCTCTCGGAGTGCTTCTTGACCCTCTTCGAGATGACCAAAAAAGTGAAGGCTACGAAGCCATCTGAGATCCATTGTTCTGTCAGCTAATCTCATTCATCCACTCTACTTTCAAGATCTAATTTGCCAGTCTCTTTAGAAAAGCCCTTGGAAGGACTACCTTAAGTTCTTTCCTTTCCTTTCTATTCACAATAATATATTAATTCAACTCATCATAATTCCTCACTGGTGTGAAGCCAAGGAATCATGAAGGTTATATCTTTTTCAACTAACTTCGGAATTGCTGTAGATTATTATCTTTGTCAATTGAATGAAATAACATGTTGAGATATATACCATTGAATACAAAAGCTTACATGCCATCCCATCTTAAATCACAGTCTCAGTCTGGAGCTTTGTAGTTAAACTTTGACCCAAAAAAAAAAAAAAAACAGAGAGAGAGATCACAAGCTCCAAGATCGCAGAACATAAAAAATATGCGAATCAAGCCAGAAGGGAACTCCCGAATGTTTTTAAGGATATCTTTGTATGTATTCAGAGCTATCTTATGTTGATTTGTTGCTTACATATGAGTTGGGGCTGGACCGTATAGGAGACAGTGGATGCATTTTATGTAAGTAGCTAAATTTTATCACACCATAAATTTATTATTGGGAAGCTTCCTATTTGTCTGTCAGACTCATGGTTCAAAATAGCAGGGCCGCTGCGCTATTTTAAAAATAGTGGTGCGACGATCTAAAACCTAGTAGAGCCAAGCAACTTAAATTTAAAACATTGTTTTCTTTTTCTTTTTCTTTTTCTTCCCCTCAATAGCCTTTCCTAAAGTTGTTTCTACCCTTATATGGTTCCAAATCGCTAAAAAATAAGAAAGATTAGCTGGTACACAAAATTCAAATTTTTTTACCGCTTAAAAAACTCACACAGCTACGCCGCTACATAGCATTTTGGTCACTAGCTGCTATGCCCACCACAACAGCTACTTTGATCCTTGCATCAGACTAATCCAAGATGAACAGGTTTTGGCCATGATGGTTCTTCCCTTGCATCACTATATGAAAAGTGTAAAAAGACTAGAACTCACAAATACAAAAAAGCAATTGGAATGCCACAGGAGAAGAAATACAGGGGTCAACTAAATCTAAGTGTAAACAGAGAGATCATAGTTTTTCGTTTCCTTTAAACTAAATTAAGGGAGCAGAGTTTTTTTATTTTCGGAGATTTTTACTCAGTATAAAATTCAAAGTAGAAAAGAACAATCACAAAAATGAATGAATGCTTAAAAAAAATCCACACCTAATGCCACACATTTTTTGTTCATTTTTCAATGTCTCAACAAGTGAATGAACATAAATTGACACGACTTTATTTAGATTGTCCCCTTTGAGGAAAAAATTTTGGACATCATGCATCATCATTCCTAATCTACCGAAAACATAAGTGCCCTCAATGATTTATCTATCAATCCAAAAAGCAAAAAATTCTTCCTTTCCTACAAAATGATAAATGAGGAAATTAAGCCTCATCACAAGTAGCCATAAAGGTGAAGATGGGTGTTTTTTTTCAGAAACTGAGGCCTTCTCACATCATTTCCTGCATTCATTTGTCTATCAACAATTTTGAAGACAACCAGGCGATTCCTGTGCTTCCTAACTTAAACACACCATATTCAACTCCAACAAGTGATGTAACCTCCACGGAGGAGCAACCATTCACAGCTCGATCAAGTTTCAAAGCCATCTGGCTGCCCTTTCATTTGTTTTCTACCCAATCTATGGGGCAGGAGAAGAGTGGGAAAGTAAAAGAAAGGCATTTGAAGGTGTTCCCTTGGATCTTTTCAGGTCTTGGGCGGTTTTTTTAAAGGGGAGTTGGCATGCAAAATCAGTGCATAGAGTTTCCTGGATGAGTCCTATTGATGTCCTGAAGCTAAATTTTGATATAGCTTTGTTCGATCCATTATAAGAGGAGGTGTTGGTGGTGCTATATAAGACTGGAATGGCAATGTTATTAGAAGCTTCTCAGGTCCATTTGATATAGCTTGGGCGGTTTTTTTAAAGGGGAGTTGGCATGCTAAATCACTGCATAGAGTTTCTTGGATGAGTCCTATTGATGTCCTGAAGCTAAATTTTGATATAGCTTTGTTCGATCCATTATAAGAGGAGGTGTTGGTGGTGCTATATAAGACTGGAATGGCAATGTTATTAGAAGCTTCTCAGGTCCATTAGAGTCCTCGGATGCTAATAAAATTGGAGTTTTCGCACTTCTGGTAGGTTGTAGTGAGTTGCGCAGGATTTGTTTTATAAGTCGTGAGTTGCGCTGGATGGGAGGTTATAATGCTATTCTTGAAGGCAACTCTTTCTCAGCAATTCAATGGGGTTCAGGGAAATCTTATTATCATTGGAGATTGGAGGACTAGGTGGAGGAGGTGCAGGAAATTTTTCGTCAGATGGGTGTCTCTTTTATTCATGTTTTAAGAGAGGCAAATGTTATTGTGGATGGTTTAGCTAAGGAAGGAGTCTTTCGTTCTTCTTTTTTTTTTTTATGTATAGTTTCCTTTTAGTTTTTTAGGTGTTGTGTGTCAGAGTTTGTTTTTGGGTTTGGTTTGGGTTAGCCTCCTTTGGGTTTCTCTCTCTCTCTCTCTCTCTCTCTCTCTCTCTCTCTCTCTCTCTCTCTCTGTGATGTAATAAATTTAAACGTTATAAAAAAAAATGTATGGGGCAGGAGATGGGCATCCAAATTATTTGTAATATCATGAATAGTATGCAGTTCAGGTTTCTTAACAAACTTGATTTGTAGAGGGTAGGGGTTAAATAGACGATTCGTTCAAAATCAGCGATAAAGATAGTTACGGTTTTGGAAGATTGGCTATAGTTACGGTTTTGGAAGATTGGGTATTACACTGGTTTTCATCTTTTTCTTTTCACTTTGTTACTTATTTAAAATTATTATTGTGCAGTTTTTAATATTAATCAATTAGCATTTGTTAGGGCCAGAAACTAGTTTGTCTACTACATTATTTGAGGTTTTTCATTAGACGAGCTAGAACTCTGTGAACTACAATAATAATTGGCATCTGGGTCTGTATTTTGCCATTACAGGAACACACATGAAGAAATAAAATTAATCAAGTAACAGTGGCATATAAAACAATTGAAGTTGCCACACCACTGATTTCCCCCATAAATTAAGTAACACAAGGGTAATTTTGTCCCCTCCTTTTCCAGACAAGATAGAATTATCCATGCATCAATCAGATAGCTCCACGAACATTGACATAGCAGTAGGAGACCACAACTTCAAAACATACCACACTTACAAATTGCTGAATGAAGCATCTGAGGCAGATACAGTGTCTGTAAAGTGAGCTATTTGGATGTAAATATTCTTCAAAGTCGTCTACACGCAAACAGCAGCAAGCAGAACCCATATTGCAGCTTTATTTCCTGTTTGTTTTGTCCCTCAAAAAGATATTTTCTTTCTCATAAACAATAACCCAACATAACAAGAATTCCTGGGTAACAATAAAGACTGATGAACTTCATACAAGAAAGGATGCTGCGCTCATAGAAAATATATTTTTTTCTACGAGCCAGAAACTTCCTTATCTGTTAAGTACCCCAAAATTTAATTAAAAGTCGATAATAAGTTAACGACTCCAGCCTCTAGGTAACCAAAATTGTGGAACAAAATCAATAACTAGGCACTTCAAATGCTCAATGCAGCAAGAATCACTTCAGCTTCCAACACCTGTCAATGAAGAAAAAAAATCCAAAAACGAAAAGAAAAAACAGGTATCTTAAAAATCAATAGACAAGTCTGTTCTCAATGCGATGTATAGAAAATGCAGCTGGAGTGCAATCAAAGAACACATCTATAGAAACCCATGCAAGAGAAATTGATCATACAGGCAAAAAAAATTAGTCAATAACAAGTTTAAGAAAGAATTGTTATCTGCAATTTTTTCTTCAGAACAGGAAGGCAAAAAGGGAACGCCTTTCACTCCATCCTAAGAGCAATTAACCAAATGGCCTGATGAGCTAACAGTACTAACTATTGCCGAAAATCTCAGCAAACTTCACAAAAACATGATCAAAACAAGGGTAAAGAGAACGCCCAGTTGGAAATTCCCTTCCTTTTTTGTTCATCTATGTTGTTCTACATGATTTTTTTTCCCCGCAAGTTTGGAAAAAAAAAAAAGAAAAACCAATCTACCAACAAAACACAAAACAACAATTACCCAAGTACAAAGCTCCAAATGAAAATAAAAAAGCAACCCAGAAGAGGAAAACACCAATGATCAAAAACCCATTCTGGGTATTCGCTCCTCCCTCGTCTATTATAATTGACACCGATGAGAATCAATCTACCATAAGAAAAACCAAAAAACATCAAAGAAAACCCACAAATTCAGAAACAAAAGTGTGCCATCAACTAAATCAAAACCAGCTAAAGTGCCCAGAAAACAAAAACACCGAATCCCAGTCATGAGCAAAGATGAATTATAAAGAAAACAAAACAAAAAGAAGGAATCCCCACAAAAACAGAGAAATCACAAAAATCAAAGGCAAAGGTCAACTAGATCAAAATCAGACAAGTACCCAGATGACAAAAATAAAAGTAATCAAAAACCCATTTGGGATTTTCACCCAAAGCACAAGAAATTAATACAACCAATTGCAACAGACGATCGAAAAAAAAAAAAAAAAACACACACACACACACACACACCAAAAAAAAAAAGAAGAGGGTACCTGAAGAAAACGAAGGAAAGACTAGTGCTTTGATGATAGGAAGAAAGGAACGAGAAGAATTCACAGATTCCTTCCCAACGTTGATTTTCTTTTTTTCGATACAGTCTTCCTGACGTTTGATTGGATTCTTACTATGAAGAGGATTGTATGTTTTTGGTGCCTCAAAAATAAAAAAGCTCTATAGAGATTGAGAAAAGCAGGACTTGGTATGGGTACATGGATAAGTAAATACGTTTCGACAGCACTCTATTTAAATTAGAAATTAGTCCTGTGATCCATGTTCCATGGGAATGCAATAGAAAGCTTCTCTTTTTCATGACTTTGATTTGATTAGCTTATGAATCTTGATAGTTGATTAATGGGTCTAACAATGAAAGGTCAAAAGTCTGCTTAGATGATGACTTTCAACTTGACTTTGGCAGATTTATCATGATCTAGAGTATCGTGTCTTGATTGATCTCCACTGTTGAATCCGTCTTGTGATTGATGATGGCTATAGATCTTATTTGATTGGGATTTTTAATTATTTGGTAGAAACATGTAATAAGATCAATGAATCCACTAAAAGGTTACTCACGCTAATTCAATATGGTTACAGTTCGTTTTCTTGGTCCAGGCCATTCATTAGACATCCTTTTTAATAATTGAATGGCCTGATGGAACTAATTGAATTAAATCTTCATTTTCATACTTTAATCAACTCAAGATCTATCACTTCAATTGGAGTAAGATTAAGGCAAGGTGGTTGGACCATGAGAGATCAAACGGACACAAGAGTGAGCCCAATATAGAGGAGAAAGGATTGAGTTCGGGCCTATAAAGGTAATGAATTGTTGATTAAATCTCATTATAAAAATAAGAGTGTCAATTGTATAATATGAATAGCTTAGATCAAACAGGGCGGAGGTGGCCAACAATGAATATCCTTCTATAAGTTGTGCAATTACTGAGGTTTCTTCACACGTGGACCACATCTCAGTGGGACCCACTTGGGCGCTCTTAAATCAGGGCACAGATTCTCCGTGTCCTCAGAGACACAAATGACCATCCCCACTCAACAGTGTCACCAGCTTCGACGTTCCACCAAACCAAGGCAAAACCGGTACTAGTTTTCGAAAGGCGGTTTTTAGGACCACCAAAACCACCTTTTCCATTGAAGGTGGTTTTAGGGCATGACAAGTGACAACTGACAAGCCGACAAGTCTTAAGCTCTTAATTAAAATTGCGATACAACTAAGGTCGGATGGTTCAGATGGGACCCACAATTAAATGGGGCCTAACCCAAACAAATAGTGGTTTTGGAAAAAGTTTGACCCAGTTGGTGGGGTCAAAGTATACACCAATACATTGACAAGGTCATGCACCATAAAAAAGGGAAAAAACTTTCAAAAAGGTATAAACAGTTGGCTCATTTTTAAAAAAAGTACACGATGATTTTAATATTTTTAAAAAGATATAAAAGTTTTTGACAATTTCTTCAATTAAGTAATCTAAAACAGTGACAAAAATATCCTTATTTCATTTTTCAAAGATTATTTTTAATAAATAATCTAAAGTAAAATGACCAAGTCCAACCCTAATGAACTCATGGGACCCACTTCAACTACATCCATGCTTGGATGGTTTAAAAAAGGAGATTTCAAGCCACTAAAAACCTAACTTCATTGAATGGTTATAATCATCAAAATCAAAATAAACAATTTTAGGGAGAAAGAGTAAAAAAAAGATAAAAATAGAAGGAGATTTTCATCATTTCTCAAAAATCAAGTCCAACCCTAATGAACTCATGGGACCCACTTCAACTACATCCATGCTTGGATGGTTTAAAAAAGGAGATTTCAAGCCACTAAAAACCTAACTTTATTGAATGGTTATAACCATCAAAATCAAAATAAAAAATTTTAGGGAGAAGAGAGTAAGAAAAGATAAAAATAGAAGGAGATTTTCATCATTTCTCAAAAAAATTAATGAAGAGGACTTGATTGAAAGAATTGTGGAAGACGCATATACTTTTTCGAAATATTCACATTTTCATCTACTTTTTTTAAAATGAGCCAAAGATTTTATACCTTTTTGAATGCCCCCACAAAATGAGCCCAAAAAGAAAGAAAAAACCTTACAATCATGGACCTGAGAAGGCCAAACTAAACATAATAGCTGAATCTATGTTGAATTTTTAAGTTTCGGTGATAGGGATGTCAATCGACCTGTGATTACTTAGTTCCACAAAAAATCCAACCCAACCGGAAAAACCCAATTATAAACCCTCTTTTAGGATGCTAATTGGCAATCGGGTCTTCATTCGGATCTAGTTGCGTCCATGCCTAATTACCTAAGTTATATATATATAAATATATATATATATATATTTATATATGGGAGGTGCTCTAGTGAGAGACACTCTCACCAAGTTGGTGAGAAATGGGTGGGGGCCCTCACATTTAAGTTGGTGGCCCTCCCTATATATATAAATATATATATATATATATTACTAAAAGGTGTTTAGGCTGTTTTTAGGAGGAAGCGCCCATTTTAGTTGAGCCCACTGGGATACATGATGATCATGGAAGTCTATTGGATAGAAAGATACAAACAAGGCCTACCTATATGTAAGTTCCTGAGTCCACAAGACCATCTTGACCTTTTGATTTATGGTTCTAAAATTTAATTGTTTAGAGGCATCATTTTATCATGATTTTCAATCCAACAGTAAAGAAAAGTTGGACGAGTGTCAAAATTATACTTATGACTACTCATGGGGTAATATGTGTGAAAAGATTAGATTGACTCCATATGGGCCCCATGATTAAAAATAAGAGGGGTGGGAAAAAGGACATTCTTGAAGTGGGGCGTTTTTTAAAATTTCTCATATATATATAACGTGCATTAACGATAAACCATATTAGTGTTTATTATATATACGACAGCATGCACATACAATAAATCATATTAATATTTCGTACATATATTTAGATTTTGAGCCATGTCCATTGGGGCTTGGGCTATTATAAGATATACAATTTCTCCCACAACTTCATGAAATTCTGTTTGATCAGAGTTTCTCTCAACAATGGTTTGGAGAAACATTAACCATTTTTTTAAAGACTTAAATAAACCGACGATTAACTTGAAGTATTTTCTGACTCCCAATTCATGGGGGAAGTTTGACTTAGGCTCTGTTTGGGACCACTAGTGCCCTTTTGGCATGTCTATTATCCACCTCTTATTGTCTAAAAGAGGTTTCAAAAAGTAAATAGACTGTTTGGTGACTAAATAGTATCTTCTATTTAGAAACGAATAAAGACAGAATGTGTCTGTTTCGAAAAAGAGCGGAAGTGGCCATTATTGAAAGAGACTAACACGTCTGAAGCGCACAGACGAATGGCTACAGTACATGAAGCGGTGACTTTGGCATCACCATTTTTTTTTTTTAATCCTAAGACCATACATGATGATGATGATCCGAACAATTAGAAATCTCAAGAAGACCAAACACGGCCACATGCCCAAATTTGAACCGTTGATCTTTCTCTAGTCCCAAGATATTTACAAAAAACCACATAACTATTGATCTAGATTTCTGGACTTTTGTGGGCCCCACAATCATGATCAAAACCATTTATCCTATTTGGAATAGTAAAAATGGCTATGGGTCCAAATCTTTAGCTAGTGATTCGGTGTGCATTTCGAGAAAATTACAAAAAACTAAGAGTTGTTGGATATGCTTGGGTTAGAAAAATTGCGTTCCATATGATTTTTCACTAGTCTGTTTTTTCTTTTTTATTTTAACTTATGGGACCCTAAATGATGATCTGAACCATCCATACTCTTAACATGATCAAATACGACTATTTGTTCAAATTTGAGTCGTTGATCATTTTCAAATCTCAATATATTTGCAAAAAATGAAGCGCCATAGGTGTGTATTTATGAGATTATGTGGGTACTACAATCATGATCCTAACCATTGATCCCCTTTGGAAGATTGAAAACAACTATGGGTCCAAATTTCAGGACTTGATTCACTTTAGATCTTAAAACATTAATGAAAAATCCTGAACCTTTGGATTTCTGAACATCTATTTCAAATAGGTTTTAGTCTTACCAAACAGGCTATTTTGAAAACATCTATTTGAAACCGCTCTAATTGAAATAGATCTGTCTGATATAGATCTATTTTTTTATAGATAAGATTCGCCAAACAAGCCCCTAGTCTATTTCTAAAAGACTAGTCAAAATAGACCCATAAGAAAAAGAGCTATAGAAAAAAGAGGCCAGAATCAAAAGAGGTGTTTTGTACTGCAATGATCTACGTTAAATAGACTTTTTTATATCAATAGTTGAGAGTTCTTCACATATTTCTTAAGATCCACTAGGTTTTAGGCCTTGAAAACTTATTATGTAGCTGTGCTCAACCTTCCAAAGAGATCTAACGGTTTGAATCTTGTGATTGGGGCCCACATAATCCACAAAATTGCATAATACATTACCAATTGTTTTTGTTTTGCAAATATCCTGAGATCCATGAGGTATCAAGTCTTAAAAATTAACGATATAGCCGTTTTCAACCTTCCAGAGAGATTTAATGGTTTTGATCTTGCATTTGAGGCCCACAGATCATAGCAAGTTGCATCCAATGGCTCACGGTTTTTTGGACATATCTTGGGATCGGTGATGATCCAATAGCTGAATTTTGGTTTACAGTCGTATGTGATCTTGTGAACATTTTCAATGGTTTGGATCGTGATAAAAGCTCTTCTATTTTGACAAATAATAAAAAAATAAAACGGACGGGGGCGTGAATGGGTAAAGTTACTGTTCATTCGCCTCTTCTTTTTTCCCTGTTAATTCCACATGCAGCCAAAGATAATCTATGAGAAATAGAGGCATTGTCTCTATTTCTCTACCGCGTCTATTGGCATTGTAACGCTGCCAAACACCTCTATTTTCAAGATCTCTACCCAATTTAAAGATCTTAACAAATAGAGGCAAATTTTAGACCTGCCAAAAATGGGTGACTTAATCCATGTTATTAGGGCATAACTGTGTGAGAATTTTAGTTAAATTTATAAAATGTGACAATGAGATCATGATTCTTTTCCTTTCTTTTTGTTAGATTTTTAGAATACAAAGGTGATTATTACATCCAGTCATGGACCAATTAAGTTATAAGAATTAAGTTAAACACAAGTTGGCACATCTTTTAAATGGTTTGGAACTTCACAAAACAAGCCTTCCGCACAAACCTTATTACTTTCCCCTCCCCTCCCACCGATCCCCACACACATACCCATCTTCAATTATGACACCCCAACCCCACCCCCACCCCCACCCCTATGTAGCACAACCCAACCCGCTTTTTTTTTTTTTTTTAAATATACCATTATTTGATTAGTTGGGTATTTTTTTTTGTGATGGTGTTAACTGACTTATTCAGTGGGTATAAGCATCCTATGCATTGTAAATGATGAGGATGGACTCAATCCGAATTTAACTCATTTATTTTACTTAGAAATGTCATCACACACATAGAAAAAGGTTCAACATGAACCTTAAATTATCACGTTGGATAGGTAGGTTGGGTCAATAAATGTTACTCCTAGTTGGCTGGCTAGTTTGGCACGTTGTTAATACAATACAAGTCAAGTAAAGCCTCCATTTTTTCGGACAAGATGTCATATCAAATATACTTTATTAAAAACTGTCCCCATCTTTTTTTAAAAAAAAGTCAAAAAGCAACTACCTTCATCCACTAAAATCCAAAAAAACTTCACTTTTCCATACAAAAAGTCAAAAATATTTTATAACAAACAACTAAAAACAAAATACTATTATAACCCACTTATATTTTATTCTTTCTTCAAAATCAACTTTACTTCACTTGACTCTAGGCCTTAGACAATCAAGATGAGTCCAATTCCATATTTATTATTTATTTTTTATGAAAACGGTCGCACTAAACAATAGTTTTTAATAAGGAATCCGTAGTCGCACCTAACAATATTAGCACCAATTTATTGAGGAAAGACTTTTTGCACTATACATGATTTTCTAACTTCCTCAAAAATCCTTTTCTGAGGTATTTAAAAACCATAAAATTTGCTAATGTGGCAATTTCACCTTCCTATGGAAGTTGCCTTTACGCAAACGTGCCCTTAGGTATTTTTATTCCTTGATTTGATTGTTTCAAATGGCAATGGTTTTATAACTATACAAATTTTTGAGATTGATTTGAGTGGTGAGTGTATATTGGATGAGTGTTAAATTGGGACCACGTATGTGGTTGTGTTATATGTGAGGTGGTAGAATTTAAAGGTGGGCGGCATAGAGCTTGACAGCATTTGACAACTATAGCATCCATCCCTCACTATAGGGTGAGAAACACATAGAATGACAATATAGTGGGGCCGACTTTACGATCCATCCGAACCATCAACACACACAGGACTTCCTGAATTGAAATGGATCCATCGAGTTTTCACCGATCCAAATGGACTGTACCATTGGATAGAGGGTCAATTTTTTCTTTAACATAAAGTTGTTAAAATTGTAGGCCATGGATGAAGGGGTTGCAAGCACGTGATTGACTCCAAACTTGATATCTGAGCCTATCTAAAATGTCTCTTTCCATCTACCCAGTCTCATGATCAGTGGGGCCTTAAGTGGGCTCCATCAAACCGCCCCTCACCATAATACGATGAGGGATAGATGCATATGAACATCCCTCTTATATATGAAGCCCACCAAATCTCATGTCCGGAGAATCTAAGATGATGGAGCTATGGGCTTTTCAAGATCAATAGCTAAAAAACCTATTTTCAAATCCAACAATCTTATTGTGTAAAATTAGATATATTTGCAATTGACCATGTTGGATGAGAACTGTCCACAAGGTTCTTGAGTGCCGTCTACCTTATTTTCTCAGCCACGAGATGGATTGCTAGAAAGTGAAAATTCGATACTCATCTAAGTGGCACTCATTGTTCAATTGAAATAAAATAAAAATAATTCATTTTAAGAGCATTAAACTTGAGGTTCAGAAATCAATAGATTATGATAACCTCATTGAAGTCTTTTCATCCCCAGCTGCCCCACGATCAACATGGCCTAGTTGGTTCCCACAGGCGAGTTCACAAGGTTTTTACAATGATAAAACTATATCTATACATACGTACGTACGTACGTACATACATACATAAGGTTATATCGGCCTGTGAATATGATTATGAGCAAAACTCATCTCAGTTGGATGATCACAATCAGTTATTTTAGGGCCTTAAAATTTAATAGTCTATTAAGTTAATCTTTTTATGCAAGTCAATCCAATACTAACATTTAGATTAGTGTCAAATTTGGTAAGTGCCAATTCATGATAGTTAGTGTGTGTGAGATGATTAAATTGATCGTGGGGGATCCCACATGACAAGGAAAAAGTTATATTTCACTCTAGCAATGAGCTTATTTCTTCCTATTTCAAGTTTAAATAAAGGGGAAACTAGGAAAGAAATTGATATATAGGGGCTGTTGGATACAACTAACATTTTGAAACTATCAACTGATATAGCAGATAATTGGTGGAGTTTTTTCAACACCATATCCCTCAGTTTGGCATGGACCAATATCCGATGTGTAATGTATGGGCTATTATTTTAAACCAGGTTTGCTCTCAAACATGAGTACATGTGCAGGTGCAATGATAAGGCAAGTGCGGCAATTCCTAACCCAGACCACCAACCCAACCCAAGAAGTTTTGAATGCAGGTTGATAATTTTTTCTTTGCAACAATGGCTCCTTATTGTAGTAGGAAGGGGAATCAGTTCTTACCTTGGCATTTAGTGTTTGAACCACCCCATCACTTCTTTCTATTTGTAAAAGCTCATTTCTTACTCGTGTGTGCTTTCTTTCCACTTGTGCGGGCTTTTTTCTCACATAAGCAAACTGTCTTTCTGTATGTCTGCTCGTCTCTTGGTCTCAGCCGCCCCACGGCTGGGTTACCAAAAAATAGTTCACACACTCTTACACATGCATCCTTTATCTCTTAACAGCTGAGTTACAACTGTGGGACCAGATAGATTCCTTTTAGTTCTGATGATTGGGTTTGGACCTGGACTATGACCGGTGCACAGGAGAAAATTTTTTCATGCATTCTCACTTGCCAATTGATTAGTAAAGAGGTGGGTTTCTTTCTTGCCAATTGACAAGGAAACGGGTGGGTTTCGTTTTTTTAAACATTTCGTTCTAGTTAACCTCGTAACACACAAACATGACCCAACCAATTAAATTTATTCGATTTGCCAATCCAACCCAAACCCGACATAGTAATTAGGTTCGGACTATGGGTGTACATTGGACCGGGTCGCCCTGGCCCGTCAAGGTCCAACACGTGAGTCAACAAGCCCGTGGCCCGGCACAACCCTTTGACCCCATTGACCGGCCCGACACGGTCAATGCATGGGCTGTGCTGTGCTAGCCGTGTTGTGCTGGGCCAGGGTGCTTGGGAGGGGCCCGAAATTTATATAAAAAAATTGCTATTTTTTTAAGTAAAAAAATAAATTTTGAAATAATTAAAATTTTATTTTTCATTTGTAAACCAGCATCAATGGTTGTGCATTTATTTTAGTAATTTTAACGTGATTTCAATTTAAAAACCCAAAAAGTCCCCAAATGCCAAGAAACTTTATTTCAATTTATATAAGAAATTTTAAAAAATAAAAAAAACTTAGGATGGGCCGGCCAATGGGTGGCACGGCCCAACACGACATGACATCAATCATGCCATGGGCCGTGCTAGGCCAACTCCAGCTGAGCTGGGCAAGGCACAGCACGGTTGGGCAGGCCCCTTTACACCCATACTTTGGACTAACCTTTTAACATCTCGGTTGATCCAACTCGTATGCACAGCTTTAACCTGATTAATAGGTAGTTGGCTTCGGCCTAAACCTATATATCATCAAGACTGCTCGATCTAGCCCATGGGCACCCTAAATATGAGGTCCACTTGATTCATGAACTTCAAGCGGGTCCAGTCGGATACATGAAAATCAAGCGTGAAGGAATGGACAAAAGGCCGTAGGGTGGATTAAAAATGGATCAAATTCCAAATCCATAATTTGATCTAACCGTACACTTGGAGCCCACAAAACTTACTAACAACATAATGTGCAGATATTATGTTCAATCCAACATTTGGTTTAAATTGGGTATGTGGATTCAAGGGAAAAAAAAAAAAAAAAAGGGAAGGAAAAGAAAAGGTATGTGCCACTCGGAAGTGATAGTTAAATGAAATATGGCCCATTTTCTTCAAATTTCTCTAAATGTGCAATGAAACAACCCCATTTTCTTCAAATTTCTTAAACCATGGGGTTTTTTTTTTTTTTGAAAAATACTGTTTGGACTAACTCCCAGCCAGAATTATGGCCCGAATTCCGAAAATAAAAAGGTGAAAAGACATTTGAGTGAGTGAGTGAACGCCATTTGAGGGTAAATATGGCATTACAATGCAATTCGGGCAAAAGTTTAGGTCAGGAGTCCGTCCATGTAGCATTGCTCTTTTTTTTTTTTTTTTGTTCCGTGCCACCCATAAAAATATTGATCAACTGCCCCATTATAATATTCTAGAGAAGGTATCATGAAGTTGACCTGCTTGTTATGGGTTCTTCTTTTCTTCCTTAGCTGTAGAGAATTATTTGGAGGCTGGAGCTCTTATATTTATTAAGAAGCAAAAAAGCAATAACAATGAGAAGTGACAACATCTTTGGCACATTCAGTGCCACTGAATATTTTATGTATTCTTTATTCAATCTTTTGCAACTGAAAATGTTCTCTGTGCATGGTTCAACCCAGTTTCATTGATGGGATGCCATGTGAGCCCATGTTTCAGTAATTAGAGGATTAGTATGGTGGGCCCACAATCAAGTTTTAAGATTGGAAGATCATCATGGCGATTCATTCTTTTGCCTTCATTTTCAAGGGTTATCATCTACCAATTGAGAGATCTACAAAAGTTATTCCACATCATAATCCATAATATAGCTATAAAATGTATGATTTGTTCAATCAAATATTTGAGTGAGTAGAAAGCGGATTTTAGGATGTTATTTATACATTTCATGACATGATGGTCCATGTTATTAAAAACCATTATTATCAGCATTTTCAGTGACATGGATCAGTATATCAATTTTATAGGTGTGACTAAAGAAAAAAGGACCTAAACATTAAAAAAGTTCTAAAAAAACTAGAACAATAAAAACATTCGAATTTGTATTTTTTAGAGATTGATAGCCCCATATGGTGTGCGCATCAATCTTTACACTTTTATAATATGTTATTTGCAACAGAACGGGGCAGATTCTCCGTGATTTTTAATATTATAGAGGAAAAGATTTTACTTGTTTTTTGTGAGCGCAATCATCTTTAAGTTTTTTACTAATGTCATGTCCATACTCTGTAGATTCATTATTTTTCAATATGAGTGTTTCCTTGTAACTAGGGCTATCAATTCGGCCCTTTGATGAGGGGGGCCTGGCCCGATTCAACCCTCAAAAGTCTCTAAAGCGAGTGCTTTTCATTTTGTCCTAAAGACTGAGGGTAGGGTAAAACCTAATTTTGAAATGCTCAAAACCTTGAGGGCCGAGTTAGGGCGTGACTTAGTTAGCTTGAGGGGCCGGCCTGGCTCTTTGTCTATTAATATATAAAATAAATAATATGTATAGTATAATATATAATGGGAAATGCTTATGTGAGAGACACTCTCACCAACTTGGTGAGAGATGGGTGGGGGCCCTCACATAAATATTGGGGGTCCTTACCAATTTAAATGTAAGGACCCCCAATATTTATGTGAGGGCCCCCACCCATCTCTCACCAACTTGGTGAGAGTGTCTCTCACATGAGCATTTCCCATATATAATATAGGGGTTTTTACCAAAAAAATATAAAGAGCCCCTCTAATTAATAATAAATGATAGAGCCTTAATATTTTGTCAAAACTTATTAGCCAAATCTTAGGTAAAACTTTTTTAATGGGTATTTCCATATATTCTAATATTGCCACCTATGTTTGATTATATGTTTTCCGAACACCGAAGTATTCTTCAATGAAAAGGGTATTGAAGTTGTCATTGATTAGACCGATTTTCACCTTTAATGAAAACTACTTATGTTTGAGAGTTTAGATGGATGGCGTCAACATTGGGTAGGGTTGAGCTTTAGCTACAAAATTGGGCACATTGCTTAAATTATGTAACTACGGTTAGTGTGCTAAGGTCTTTAATAATGTCAACCATGTCCTAATTTTATGTTACAATGCTATCAAATTAGCTCATTTCATCTAATCCTAAATAATATTTTTATATGACAATATTACTTTTGTGCATTCTTTTAGAAATGACACGAAAAGATTGACTTTTGCACTCCAGGTGTCCTTCGCTCAAATAAAGGAGACTCGGCATTATAGTTTAAAAATAACATTATATATAATAATATAAAAATTTAGCATTTCTTCTGGCCCTGACCCTTAAGGGTAAGGTAAGGGCTTCAATATTATAGGGCCACCGAGGGTTTCGAGGGCTTTGGCTCTACCTAGGCTCGGCCTGCATGAATGAGGGTAGGATAAGGGTTTGCCACGGCCCGCCCTGCATATATGAGGGTAGGATAAAGGTTTACCCCAGCCGGGCCTGCATATACGAGGGCTTTGTAACCATACACTGTTATTTTTTTTTTCTTTCGATTTTCTTGAACAATAATAGTAGATTAGATTAATGGTTTAAAAAAGTACAACATGGATGAGTGGTAAGGAGGCTTCCTTCCCACTTTAGTGGGTTGCTTTCCTGTGCATATGCAAACACTCTTGTGTCCCAACCCTCCTGGGTGGGGTACAAAAAAAAAAAAAAAGGGTCCATATATACTTTATTCCTTTGGCCGTATGTTCTAACATTAGAATTCTCAAATAAGTTTACCCTTTTTAGATTAATAATCGGTAAACTATATCAATTATGAAACCAATAGTCTTTAGTGTGTAAATCAATGAAGTTGGATTACATGCATTTAGAACTTCAAGCAATGAGGTGTATTCATTTGTCACTTTGTATAAAGCCTACCTAAATGCATGACAATCAATAAAAAGAATGAGATGACATGTTTATCGGGGATGATATCAATATCAATCCAATCAAATAACTTTTTTCCCCTTGATTTTCTCAAATCTCAATGGCTAAATATAGGGCAAATTTGTTGTGATAAATTCTCATGGTCCTATATGTCCAAACTAGTATCATACTAGCACTATATAATGTAAATGAAAGATGTGCTCGATAGGAGATTGGATTAATCATAAGTGGGTTATATATGTAAACAAAAAAAAAAAAAAAGTGCATGCAAATGGGATTGGCTGATATTTAAAGCATGAGATGGACTCGCATTCTATATATATATATATATATTTATATGTGGGACATTCATGTGCATCCATCCCTCAGTGAGGGAAATTTCCCTTTTTGCACATGAATTATGGAAGTGTCCTCCATCCCTCAGTGAGGGAAATTTCCCTTTTTGCACATGAATTATGGAAGTGTCCCTCACCCTATGTACTTGAAAATTCTCTTTGGTACTTGAAAATTCTCAATTATAGAAGTATCCCTCACCCTGGATGCACATGAATATTCTTCTATATATATATTTATAATTTTGTTGCTCTCTTTTCAAGAACACATATAGAATACAAATACATGATGTGGGCCAATTCCTAAACCGCTAAAATGAAAAGCCATACAGTTGATAATTTTGAATCCCCTAGAATTTCTCTCTCAAACGGCTCAGTTCCTTGAATTATCTTTTTGAATTCAAATTTTAATTGCTAAAATCTCTCTTTACTGGTAGGAAACATTATCTCAACGGAAGTGGATATATTCAGGCACCTTATCACTATGCGATTTAAATTTAGCACCGTTGTTACAAACTTTCCTAAAATCACATATCTTTCAATCTAATATCCACAAGCCTCTTAACATTTAGGCTCCAAATCTTCAATATCCTTATAAATCATAACTCTTCCTAATTATATACATAAGATCCTCTAATATTAATAAAAGAGGCTATACCTGTCCACTGCAATGTACCTGCCAAATAACAACATTTGGTATACAAAGGTTGGATCTATGATAACTATCAAATCCTAGAAAGTTATTGCATGAGATATTGATTTATCTTCTCTCATTTATTTAGTTATTGATTTATTTTATAAGTTATAACTTACTAATTTTATCATTGATTTGAATTTTTTATTAATTTCCCTTCTAGACGAAAATTTTGATTCACGAAGAAATTCTTTAAGCCCAGGCTTTTGTTGTTAGTTTAGTAATTGCATGATTAATAAGTACTAACCCGCACTCTCTGACCCTCCCCTTTTTTAGGATAAGTATTTAATAGTGTTTTTCTTTTTCAGGAAAAAAAAAAAAAAAAAAAACCCACCAAGTGGATTGGCGTTGGCCAAATAGTGCTCTAAAGCCATTTTAACCCTTGATGTTTTTTTTTGTCCTCAAAAGTCTTGCAATTTCAAAAGTGCATGTTTTCTATCATAATCCAAACTAACAGTGAATGATTTTAGGATACGTGGGGACTTGAGACGATTAGGATTAATCATAGTTGAGCCCTTTTGTATGGACTAGAAAAAAAAAATTTGTTCGAGTTATGATATAAACACACTGGATGTTCAGTGCAAGCACCATGCACTGGATCCTTCCTCTACCTAGATGATTCCATGAAGGTTCCAAAATCTCCTCACTCTCCAGATGAGATGGCCCCACAACGTTATGCTTAGCACGTTGAAGACTAGCCCACATGGGAAAACAAAAGAAAGAAAGAGGAAAATGATGTGTGCATAATCACAAAAGGAGAGAACAAGACCAATGCTGTGCCCAACAACAGGCAGCAAGGCCCCCTATTTCCCTTTCCTCTTTCCCTTTTCCTTTCCATCCCTTCTTTCTCTTTAAAGCTCCTTCTTCTTCCTCATACCCATCTCAGAGATGGGTAGAACCAGCCCCAGATTGCCAAGCTTCTGCTTGAACCGGGTCATCGCCCGAGTTCGAGTCCGCTCGCCTCCGGTCGAGCCCAAACGCATCTCCAGTGCCACCAAAGCTGATCGAGTCGCAGAATTCTCTCATGGTGGGGAGAAACAATGCAACAATGGAGGGAAGCCCGGGTTGGCGCTTGGTCGAAGGATCATGATCGTCATCGACTCGACCGCAGAAGCTAAGACTGCTTTGCAATGGGCCCTCTCACACACTGTGCAAAACCATGATACGATGATTCTTCTCTCTGTCATCAAGCCTTCTAAGCATGGTACGTGAGAGACTCTCTTTTAAGTTTAATAAATCATGCAGCTATGGATGTAACTTATCATATGGTTTTGTTTGGTTTAATTATAGGTGAGGACTCATCACTGAAGGAGATTAATCCAAGAGGCTATGAGCTTCTTTATGCCATGAAAAACATTTGTCACAACAAAAAACCTGAGGTGAGTTAACATTGATTGAGATGATTTAATAAAATATTGATGAATAACACAAGTGGAGGAAATTCATGATCCATGGTTAATTAATAATGTAGATGGTGAGAAGAGCCATGTTGATCCAGACCATTGAATTGTTGAGCCCCACCATGGAGATCTAGGTTGGGAGACCATGGTTACTGATATATGGGCCCTTTTTATGTTGACTGTTGAGTAGTTAGGATTTTTTTAATGCTGAGATCTTTTTAGGAATGTCTTATCTACCGTGGAGCATTCCTGATAAATGATATAAGTTGATTAGACACCTGAAGAGAAACTGCGAGAATTGAGGATGCTAGGCATAACTACAAGTCATTCCTTTGTTGGTGTGACACGGTATAGGAAAAAAGTGGGATCCACTCGCTAGTTTTTCCTCAAATTGTCCAAGTGGTTTTCTCCCCAACTTCCAAGACAAAATCTAGGATGGTTTTGCTGGCGTAAAGGACTTCTTCTGAGAATTGATGTTGAAAAAATCACCACCCCCTCAATCAAGGAAATATTGTTCCTTGAATATGTTACTGGGGACTCCATGGCTGCATGTCAATCACGAAAGTGAGGGTAGATTGGTAGGGCTAGTTGTGGATTAAGGGTAGACCTAGATCAATGTCCCAATCAGATCATCCTAACTTTCAGGTAAATGATTTCTTTCTTTTATAAATTCAACTATTTATATTAGTTAACAAGGCCTAATTAAATATTTCGGAGATTATACTTATACTGCTACTGCTACTGCGACATGATCTGGTGCACGAGTCCCTTGTCATTGGTATTTTCTGGATTTCTTTCCTAACCATTACTTTGCCAGCCAAACATCTCACCTCTTTGTCCCCCATTGACATTTTGCCGACAGTGAGATCCATGTGATGGTTTTGATTTTGCATTTCTTTTTAGGCATGCCTGGCAACACTAGGGTTGCTCTTGGGCCAGTTTGATATGGTCCGAACTTCTCGGACTCAATAATCAGGCCTGGATTATGCAGCCCATTTGGAAAATATATAGTATATGCCTTTGTTCTAAATATGTTGGGCCAGATGAGGCTTTTCAGCATACATGGGGTTAGTCTCGCCCTCATTAACTATTGGACCAAGATGTTAGATCGAGGTCTATCCCAGGGGCCTAAAAACACAGCCTAAATCTGGTTCAGCATTGTCTGGGCCTGGGCTGGCCCATCTTATGAGCACCTCTAGGATGAAAAAGAATGATTGACACTGAAAACTTATTGTACCTGAAAGCAATCTTTTTCTCATGATCTGGGCCTTTTTGTGTGTCAAAGGTGCAAGTTGAGGTCTCACTGGTGGAAGGAAAGGAGAAAGGCCCAACAATAGTAGAAGAGGCAAGGAAACAAGGAATCTCTCTTCTTGTTCTGGGCCAGAGAAAGCGATCCACAACGTGGCGGCTACTGATGACATGGGCCGGGAACAGGATCGGAGGTGGGGTCGCCGAATATTGCATCCAAAATGCAGATTGCATGGCCCTTGCAGTGAGGAGGAAGAGCAAAAAACTTGGGGGTTATTTAATTACCACTAAGCGTCACAAAGATTTTTGGCTTTTGGCTTGAACAAACACTGGTGACTGTTACCTGTGAATGATGTGAGTGTGATTGTAGCATAGTTCAAAAGCTCGAATCGGATTGCTCTGACTCGGCCGAGTCGGCTACATTCATCGGAATGAGTAACTCGCCCGAGTTACTCGAATTTTAGAGATATGGATTGTAATAGGCGCTTAAAAGCTATGATGCCCAGATACTCTAGATACTAATTTTACTCATGTACTCTCTCTGTTTTCCATACCTGATTTTTGTTACATGTAAAAGTTGTACTCACACTGTCATTTGTGCTGTTATATCTGGGGTCATAGCTTTGGGAATTTGGAATATATGATTTGTTACTGTAATGTAAATGAAAAAAAGGGTGTGGAAAGATGGGAAAGAAGATTTGTGGATTGATGAAAAGTGTTTTGATGTAATTATTTAGGTCATTGGTAATGTTGGGTTAGAGATGGACACTAGGCCTTTATAATCATTTTCTTGAGTCTTTACATATTCTCACTGCTTGAGAGCACCTACTTTTTTGTGAGCCCAACTCCATCCCTAGCTTTGGATCAAAAGTATGATTTATGAGTGAAATCATCACCAACCCTTATTATCTGTTGGGGTTTGAAAATATAGGACACATGGTATGTTTGTCGGCTTATGAAAGTCCCCATGTCAATAGTACCATTTTGGAAGAATCTTGGCATTTGACAATGTGGATACCCTTTCATGATTTTGCTTGGAGAAGCATATGGCCATGTGAGAATTTCTTTTTGGGGCACTTTTCTTTCTCTGAGTTTTGGTGTACCATTTGTTGTGGGTGACATGATCAGTGTGCTGAAAACTGGATTGGACTATCTGGCTCGTGGAGGCAGTAGCATTCTTCATTCGCTAGATATGTGTCCTTTTTCTCGTAGGGATTGGAGAATTTCCCCATTATCCTATATTTCTTGGGAGGTTTTTTTTTTTCTTGGGAGGTTTAATTAATGGCAAAGTTCCTTTTAGAGCTGTCCTTAATTTGACTAATACAAAAGAGAGGGTGTCCTTAATTTGACTAATACAAAAGAAAGGAAGATGGGGATCCAAGAGGGGTCACATGTCCAATCCTCCTCCCTTTGAAGTGCACACCAGAGAGAGAGAGAGAGAGAGAGAGAGAGAGGTTGTCCCCCTCCATGCATACGTTAGTTGCTCTTAACTCGCGTGTGTGAGCTGTATCTCCCGCATGTGCGAGTGTCTATCATCTCGTATGTGTGAGTTGTGTCTTTTTACATGTGCGAGTTTCCATCACCTCCCATGTGTGAGTCTCACAAAGTCCAGCCCCTAAATTAAAATACCCCAAAAAAAGAAAAATTAAAAGCGCACTGTGATTAGGGAGTCCATCCAAGTAATCTGATCATGGAGAATAATCTAGAGGAAGTTATCTCTTGGACACATTCTTAGGATTCCGCATCTTGTTGGATCCCACCCCATTCTTAGGATTCCACATCTTGTTTGATCCTACCCATTGGACAGTTCTGTCTTCATGATTAGAGTAGACCAGAAGTGGCCAATCCGAAGCTTCGCCAATGAGCATCCCGCAACAGTTTGATTGTAACTGGTGCCTCTGTTGGGTCCAAAACTAGTACAAGGTCAAAACCACTTTTAATCACTCTACAAAAGCTTTATAAGTCTGCATAAACTTTATTTTGATTCATTCCACATCACACTATTAATCATTCACTTATAAGTCAATCTATACAAATTAGACAAAAAGAGATGCTAGCTATTGAGCCATTAATGGATTGAATTACATGGTCAAAAGACTCAAAACCACTATTAATCGCTCTACAAAAAGCTTTTAAGTTTGCATAACCTTTAGTTTGATACATTCCACCTCACACTATTAATCGTTCACTTATAAGTCAATTTATAAAAATTAGATAAAAAGAAAAGGCAGCTATTGCTAACCTTTAGCTTCTCCCCACGAATAAAATAGAAGTGGATTTTCTTTTAGGAGAAGAATCAGTTTTTGTTTTTTCTTTTTTGAGTTTTATCATTATATGCCATCCTTTTGGAATATTAACATACATAAATGAAAATAAGAATATACTAATTATTGATATCATCTATTGATATCAATGAGGGGATATTTATTTGCACTTATTTACAAATGCAAATGGTTCACATGAAGAGGCGGAACTAGGAAATTTGCCTTGAGGGAGCCACTAATGTTAAAAAAATAAAAATCTTCATAATAGCAGGGGGTTTCCAAATTTTTGGGGGGCCATGCCCACCCCCAGTCCTCCCTTTTAGTTTTGCCTCAATTTACGTGTATAATCATTGTGCATCATTGCGTTTATTTGCACTCATTTATGCATATAAAGCATAATGGGATGTGAAAATGGTGTGTAAATGAGTCAATTTTTACATCAAAATCTTCACACCTTAAGAGATGGTAAAATATTACATATTAGATGGTGGTATAGGTTGGGATGCGCAGATAGGTTATGGGGTTTGAACCCCATCAACTATATTATTTTTGTACTTCTTTGGTGAGTCTTGAATTTATGATTTGAGATGTTCATCTTCTTTATAGGTTTTAGAAACCTTAACATGCATTATGTCTAACTTCATACTTAATAAGTCTTCATGGATTTTGAGAAAGTTTTGAAGACATCAAAAATTAAAAAAAAATTAAAAAAATCTCGGCCACCAATAAACATAATTTTTAGTAGTTATGTGGGCTCCAATTCATGATTCAAACCATTCAATCTTCTATATAAAGGTAAGCCTCAAGGCGTTTAATTTCGTATCTTAATTCTTCTTGGATTTTGATAAATTTATGAAAAGGTAAAAGAAAAAAGTCCAAAAAAAATTAAAACTTTGGATGCATTCATTTACTCATATAAACAAATGGTAATTTTGACAAACATGATAATGTACTTCACATGCGTAACATTTACACATGTAACATGTACATATTTAAACTTCATTTTCTTATTTCATGTGTAAAAGACAAACGACCCCTAAATGCCTTTCTTAGATAAGGTCAATTTGGTTATTTCCCTAAAAAGGGAGTCATGATCGACTTGGCAGTGCTCAATGATATAGAAGGAGTTTTGAACTTCGGATGTAGTTGGTATACAATAAGGGAAATTTACACATAATCACCAGTGGAATTTACATACAATCACCAATATATTTTACCAACTAAAAAGATCACATTCTTTTATATTGTTACAATTAACAACATTTATCCATGTGAAAAGTTTGGTGGACTATTTTGATTCAGACACCACTCTTTGACGGATTGATGAAATTCCCAATGCCTTTGATATTAAGGGTGTATTTGTGCAGTGAGTGGATTCCGCTCGTTGTAAATCTTCATTTTAGAGTGAGAGAGAGAGAGAGATAGAGAGAGAGCACAAAACATCCCTCATTCTTATCTCTCACATAGGAAATCAAAATCTTTTCTATCAAAGAAAATCAATTCACTTTTCCCCTTCTCTATGAGGAAACAGTGTTACTAAATATTGGAATAATGAATTACGTGAAAAAACAGAGCAACTTTTCTCCCTTTTATGGATTCCTTTCGTTACACAGATACACCACAAAGGATGATAATTTTATTGGACCTAACTTGATTCAGTCTAGATCATGGACCTTAATCTTAATCAAATTTAATAGTTAAAATAGTTAATCCACGTTGTTGCCTTGAAATTAATTCGAGGGAGACTAAATCTAGCACAAATTGTATCCTGCTAAGACAAACACACTGTATTTCATCAACTGTTTGAAAATCGGCCATCAACATCAAATTGGCTCATTAATATTTTTAAATTAATAGTGGTTGTGATTGAAAACAATAAAAAGGGCAAGTGGTTAGATGTGATGTACGTAATATTCATGTGATATGTGTAGATCTACTAGTAGCTCAGTGGTGACTGGTGAAGCACTTTGTAAGATTCCTATCATTAATTATACAATCAATATATATTAATTAAAAGAAAGATTATTGTTACACATACCCCTAGTTCACGTCTGAAGACATGGATCTCTTCAATAATCCTATATCCAGGAGCGTGGCAACCTCTTTTCCACAAAAAAAAAAAAAAAATCAAGAATCAATTATTGGTTGTAGCGCTAATGGTTGAGGACGTCGATGTTCTGAATAGGCGTACGAGTACTTACCTTATTGGAAAAAAACCATGTGATATATATAAATCTCTCTTAAAATATTAAGGACTTAGTTGGTAGCTACTAGTAAGTACATATGACACCTATAGTTTTGACAATTACATTTATTTTTACAAACAACTACGACTGTTGATATGAAAATCTTTGTTAACCAGCTTGATCCTCAGTCAATAGCTTCCAAATGATTGATGAATCCTTAGTATAACTTCTTTAATCAATAAACATCTCCTCATATCTGGACTCGTTCTAATTAAACTTGGTGAATTAATGCTTAGGATCACGAGTCAATATAGTTACAGCTAAAACCTTTATTTAACTTAAAATCAGATTAAACATAAGAAAACTCTCACCTTTTTATATTTAAAATATATTATAATGCATCACCTAATAAAAAGCTGACCATTCATTGACAGTCAACATGGCTGTCTTCTATTTTTACATTAATAGAGGTGGTTGTTTGCATGACAAAAATTTGAAAGGTTACTTATAATTGTTAAAAAAAGAAGAAAGATGAATATATGTAAATTTCGCTTTTATAGCAAGGCCAATTTTCAGGACAACCAAATTGTGAGCTTGGAAACGAAGCTGACCTACTTGTATAATCAATCTTAGCTTTTCACACTCATTATTCTCTTGTGAACTGACATTGATCTAAATTCGAAACTAATCCGATTTATATATCTAGGATTTTGATAACTTTGAAGTTCTCAAAATAGCAGCTCATTTTATTGGATAATTTTCATTTTTTGCACTAAAGTAAATAATGAGGATACCTTTTAAACACCTACCTCACCCTCTCTCCCCCTTTCTTCTTATAATTATCATACTTCTAGGTGGGCTCCAAAGCCTGTTCTTGAGAATTCTCTATAGATTATGCTTTAACTAGCTCATTCGGTAATCTTAACATCCGTTCCCCGAATATAATAGAGTGATAACTGAATAGGGGCCACCCTATCTTGGCACATCTGACACAATTGTTGTGTGAGAAATGAAATTTTGAGTTCCTTGTGGGACCTTTCTGGATGCACCAAATCATAAGAGGATAGTGTGATGGAAATGTCTCATTGTAGATATGATTTTTGACAAA
Organism: Persea americana; assembly: GCA_029852735.1. Lineage (NCBI taxonomy): Eukaryota > Viridiplantae > Streptophyta > Magnoliopsida > Laurales > Lauraceae > Persea > Persea americana. The sequence continues at coordinate 53,106,195 of CM056813.1, read as the reverse complement.
GATTATTTCAATCAGTTTTATCACAACAACTGATTTAAGGCCCTATGCCTAAAGATTTGATAAGCTACACTTTCTATGAAATTCAATTCAATGGTATATATAATTCAGATTAATGTTAAATTAGAGTGAATGCTAGTCACGGGGGAGGTGGAGGATGGTAACAAGTTCTCATGCAAGTGGTGAGAGGCATCTCTGAGGAGAGGATTTCCCATCAGAAATAATAGCATTGGGAGGAAGTAAAACTTCTTATGTCATTGAGCTTTTTTTTTTTTTTTTTTCACCTGCAAACATCTGTGCATGCTTCCTCACCTGCCGACATCTACAGAGGCTTCTTGCACAAAAATCGTTCCTAGCCTTTAATGCAGAGGAGCCCGCTCTGCACTGAAGGCTGGAATAGATTTTTTCATGAGATGGCCTTGGGCAAACGTCTGCAAGAGAAAAACTTCACCTAATGTCAATACTTAATTAAATACCTATGAGCATTGTTAATAAATAGATATGTGAAAAACCATTTATTAAACATAAAGAAGGTTAATACTAAAATTTTATAATTACGATTAGAAGTTGTTAAGAGCATTCGTCATTATCAAACTCATTTCAATACTAACATGGGAGCACTAGATAGTACTCTTTAGTACTTGTATAAGGAAACTTGTCCCTAGCATACCATTTACAAGGTCAGGGCGCCCTGGCCCCTTATATTGATTGATACCTTATTATAGAATCTCTAGTTTGTTTTTTGGGCCATGCATCCTTCTCCCATTTGCAGTCATGTAGTCATGGTTTCTTTATTGGCAAGCTAATATAGTCATAGCATTCAACTGAAGGTGCTCATATTTCAAACTTATGTGCAATTAAAAAGCTGCAATCTCTTAATTAAATGAGATTCTTTAGTTGGATGGTTGGTATGTGTCCTTTTTAACAATTTAACTGCTATTTCTCAAGGTAACTAAACTATCTCATCCTCCAATGGGAGAGAGTTGGGACTTGGGATACTCACTTCCTTACATCACCAATCCATGTTGGACCCCACCAGATGAACAATTCCAATCATGGGTTAGTTCTTTGACAAAAACGCCTTCTTATGAAACTTAATTTCTTCGGTGACTAAAGTTATAATCTAATAAATACTAATGGATCACTGGTGAGGCATCTAGCTTTCTATAGGGATCGATCCCAATTGTTTTTTTGTTTTTTTTCAAAATAGCTTCAGGATTTACAGACTTTGATTTTCAAGGGATCAAAGTATTATGGGCTCAAGTTCGAGCGACGTAGGTTTCTATAATCCAAACCATCAATACTTTTTGATTGAAATTTGCTTTCATAGGATTTGAATCACATTCATGATTGGTGGGTCTCACGATCTTGCTTGGATAACTCAAGCCCTGAAAATTAAAGGAACCGTTAAAGGCACTTTTTCTGTTTTTTAAGCCATGAGTAGTTCTGATGTGAAGTTTAGAATGGACACCTTAATCAAGATGGATGGTTCAGATCAACGTAGGATGAATAGTTACTTTGATTCCCAACCCTAATTCCTTTCTTTCTTCTCTCTAGCCAGTAAAGTCAGTGGATTCTAGCCCTTCATCTGAGAGACTTATTCCCTAATCAACTGAGATAAAATCAATTAGTCAGGAAACTACCTGCAGAGATACAAGGATCTAAACTCTATATATGGATTATTACTAGGCATTCTGTTACTCGGGGCCACCCACGTGTGATCCGATGTGGGTCCCATGTTACAGATGCCAACAATACCCTCCCTGACATGCCCTGCCTCAAATGTGAATCTTACTGGGGTTGTGATGGATATATAGGATATCTGACATCAAACCCACCACATATTAGTTTGGGTCAGACTTAATAAAATTAATTTATGTATAAACTATTTTATCTTTAAAATATAAACTATTTTATCTTTAAAAAATATATATATATTTTATCAATAAATAATCAATTGATAAGAACTAGGGCAGAAAAATTTTAGGTTGGGTTAGCCAAAATTCAAACTCACCTTCAATATAGCTCATAGGGAAAAATCTGTAAATTCACACTACCCATTTCCATACCTAGGTCTAACTCTAACCCAAATGCATTCATGGGTCAGCTCGGCCTAGGTCTAACCCAATCCTAGTATGTAGACTTGGGTCTATTTTCATGTCCTATTAAGAGTTAAATTGAGTACACTTGATTCTTCTTATGCTTGAAAAGTTTAGCACAGAGGTACCCAACACAAGAATTTCCAAATGGGCTTGGGCTGGACCTAACGTGGACCCGTCGCCTGCAAGGAGTGGGCATCAATAAGCTTTGGACTGCATAGACCCAGCCCATAACCCGACCCAACCCGATTGCCCGAACTAGTGATTGCTGGCAAAATGCTTCACCTCTCTCCTGTTTCTAAATTTAAACCTCTCCTGTGCTGTCCTCTGCAGTCTGCACACTTGCCAGCGGAAAGAAACAAAACTCACACTCACGCTGCACACAGAAACATGACACCTATGACACATATTCAGAATAAGAATCTGTAATGCAACAGTAGCAGCACCCATTCATTTCCCCTTCTCTACGTTCCATGCCATCTTTCCTTCCCTACAGAACAGTCACAATCCCTTTGGGTTTATTTTCTTCCTCTCTCCAAAAACCAGCTCTTCAGATCAAAGATAAAAGATTAAAAACCAACTGTTCAGAGCCCCTCTCAGAAGACTAATCCCCCAAATCAACGGATCAGATCAAAGATCAGTAGTGGGGTACACCCAAACTCTATATTCATTTTCCTCTTCTCCATTCATGCGATCTTATAGATTTTACAGGTAAAGAAGAAGAAGAAAAAAAAAAAAAGGAACCTTTTTCTCTTCTTCTCTTCTTCTCTTCATAATCAACGGTCAAGATCCAAGATCAGGAGTGGAAGTGTATACGATTCATCTCCTTTCATCAAACTGCATCTCATCAAAAACCCATTTCCGTATTGAAAGGTGACGCGAATCCAACGGTTCGGATCGACGATCGGAGATGGGATGCACCCAGTCGAGGATCGAGAACGAGGAGGCCGTGAGCCGCTGCAAGGACCGGAAGCAGTACCTGAGGGACGCCGTCGCCGCCCGGAGCCTCCTCGCCGCTTCCCACTCCGCCCATGCGGTGGCGCTGAAGAACGCTGGCGCCGCTCTCGGCGACTATGCCCATGGTGAGGCGGAGGACAACCGGTCTCCGCCGCCCTCCGCCCATGAACCCCACATTGACCCCCTCCCCCCTCCGCCACCCTCTGCTGACGAGCCCCACATTGACTCCTTCCCCCTTCCGCCGCCTCCCCTGCCGGACTTCTCCCCTTCCCCCCTCGCCCGCTCCTTCTCCATGCCCGACCTCCCCCTGCCCCGCCCCACACCCGACCTGACACCGGCTGCCACAATCCAGGAAGAAGACGGCGGCGATGACGTCCTCCGCAATGCTGAAGATGCAGTCGAGCCAGAGCCGACGACCCCGGCGACCCCATTACCCCCTCCTCCTCCCCCATCGCCTCCAGCCAAGAATCGGGTCGTTCCGCCGCCTGAGCCCAGGGGTGTCGACGCCTGGGACTTCTTCTTCTCGGGGATTCCAGAAGAATTTCAGGGAGACACATTGCCCCAGATGGAAGAATTGGAGACCCATGTCGAGGAAGAGAGCAAAGAAGTTGATGGAGAAGGGGAATCCAAGAGTAGAGAGCAAGAGAATGTTGATGGGAGTAGGGATAGGAGTGAAGAAAATGTGGAGAAGACGCCCGAGAAGGTTGTTGTGGAGCCTCCAGCCAAGGCATCGAAGAATAAACATAGGAGTGGTGGCAGCATTAGTGAGGTTATTGGTTCCGAGGGCTCTGGGGAGGGTAAGATGGCAGCTGCAGCGAAGAAGAGCCTTTTGCAGATCTTGAATGAGCTGGATGATCATTTCCTCAAGGCGTCTGAGAGCACCCATGAAGTGTCAAGGATGCTTGAGGCAAATCGGCTGCATTATCACTCAAATTTTGTTGAAAATCAAGGTATCCAATTGTGTTTTTTTAGTCTCCTTTGTTGTGTATCATGGGCTATTTGTTATGCTTGAAGTGGATCTGTTGCAAATCTTTTTACTCTTGTATATTTGTGTTTGGTATAACTAAATGTTGGTGGGTTGCTTTTCCCACTCTTTTGGGAAATAGTCTTGGGTAGTTCTGTTGCTGCTTATGCATTTCATATGGTGGTGCCTTTGTTGTGATCTTCCTAATTTACTGTCTGTACTTTATCTCTGTGGTTGGCAGTTGAGAAGGAATGTTCCTTTTCTGGCTGTGGTCTAAAAAGAAAAAACATTGACTTTGTCAAACATGTGGTCAAAATGAATTTATAGTCTGTTTGGGTTTCTGATTTTGGGAGCTTCATTTAGTTACATAATGTGATATATTGTCATATATGGGAGCCACTATAGAATGAAAATAGAGGGATTAGGGATTAATGTGATAAATTGTGTGATATATGGGAGCCACTATAGAATAAAAACAGAGGGATTAAGGAGACGCCACAAACTAGAGTGATCTAGGGAAGGCAAAGTGAAGACAAGCTAGTAAGAGTGTTTTACAGATGCTGAGTGCAGTTCTTTTAGCAGGCTGTTCAACTGGAACTATGAGCTGAATCTTAAGTGATTGGAAAATGGCAAGACAAAATACAGGTGGCCAGGGTGTGTATTCTAAGATGGATGTGTGCAGTAACAAGAAAGGATGATTCAGGAATTAGCGGATAATTGGAAATCTATAGGCTACTCAAATAGAAGATACAATCAAGGTATGTCATTTGAGATGGTTTGTGGATATATAAAGAAAACTGGCAGCAGCCCCTGTAAAACGAAATTGTAGTGTTACATGAAGAACTAGGAGAAGGTTGAGATCAATAAAGATTTGGAATAATTACCATTCAAAAAAAGAAGAAGAAAGATTTGGAATAATTAATTGATGACATTAGTGATGAGTAGATAAGTAAAACTCACAATGCCAATAATAGGAAGATGGGGTGAGGCTTTGGTGATGAAACATTTTTCCGTTTCTTGAGATGGAATTGGATGTTCTTGCCATTCTGATGTTATTGTATAGCCCTCAATGTCAGACCTCTTTTCAACTACGAAGATTCCAAGCATCTTTCCATGCTATAGCAATTTGAAAGTCATGTTGATTGAATTTGTCGCAGTTCCTTGATAACCATGTTTAGGATACCATTTCATTATGTGGTTTAATGGTATTGCAACACGTTATACCATACTGCCCTTTTTTTAGATAAAGGTGTGGCACCATTAGCTTCATGTATAATTGTTACCTGTCCATGTGATGGATAGTGGTAAATAGGGTAGTACCACAAGATATGTTATTTACCCCTCAGCGTTATCAGGTTGGGCAAGATGCGGTTGCTGATACAGTGGTCCACTTGCAACCATCTGTTCTGTTACATCTGTGTATCTTCTGATCGAAGGTTCTAATCCTAATGTTATTGGGTTGGGCAAGATTGGGGTTGCTGATAGCCTGAGACAGTGGTCACTTGCGACAATCTGTTCTATTACATCTGTGTATTTTCTGATCCTTGTTATTTTATCTTGTCAGTGTAGCTATTTTATCTTTTCCTTTCTTACTTCTTTTAAGAATATGTTTTATATTATTTTTGTACGGTAATGGAAATTATATTAAAAGATATAAAATGTGTGTACCAGAGAGTGAGAAGCAAAATAACAGATAGAAAAAAAGAAAATTATTAGGGCGGTCCAGAACAAAAGGACGCCCTATCTACTCTGGACTTGGCCAAAGAATTGGTCACCCCATTTGCCTCTCTCAGTGCATGGGAAAAGGATACACTTCACAAAAGAACTGGATCTCTCAAAAAATGAAGTGCATCCTTAATGGAACTGGAAGGGTGTGATAGACGAGAGATTGCATTGAATGAATTGCTCTCCACAATCAGACAACCAAAGAATGGTGTGTGGTTGATTTTCATATTGACGTGGAATTGGATTTGTTTTTGTTTTCAGGGTACATTGATCATTCTGCAAGAGTCATGCGCGTTATCACTTGGAGTAAGCCATCTAAGAACACACCCAATGCTGATGGGAATAATGACATTGATAAAGATGAATGGGAAACTCATGCTACTGTGTTGGATAAGTTGCTAGCCTGGGAGAAGAAGCTTTATGATGAAGTAAAGGTGTGTCTGACTTTTCATTTGATGCCCATTCATTTGTTGTTCTCCTTTCTGTTTTTTATTTTTATTTTTAAATATTGTTAGACATTTTTTGTCTATATCTGTAATATTCCATGTTATTAATCAATGTTAGCGAAAGAATGTTAGTAGTGATGGTGGTAGTAGTGCAAGTAGTAGACCTATTCATTTCTATTCAGTTATTTAGTAGACATTTCATTTCTAGTTCAGTGGTGTTCCATTTGATTCACAGTGGGTAAGCGGATAATGTTAACCAATCCAGATATAATGTTATTCCTTCCTTTTTGAGGAGCAGCAGGATGAAGGGTAGCGCTGATCCATAAAAGTTGCTCAATGTTCATAATTCAGTTGAGATTCAAATAACCAGTAGGTCTAGTGTTGAAATCTTTTTGATCTGGAGTCCTTTTTATGAGGGGGACCCCAAATCCTTATTCCAGTACCCAACCAGGATACCGTAGCTTTTGGTAGAATCATAGGCTCATAGTAATAAACACACTACTAGCACAGAAGGGAGGGGAGTCTCCTTAGTAGGAAAAGAAACCACCTGAGAACATGAGCAGTGGCCTTTGCAAAATAGCTCCTTAATCATGAGTCAAAACTATGATTTATATGAACGGTAGCACTGGTGATGCAGCAGCAATACCATATCAATGCAACAAGGCACGTGGGCCACATGTGGGACCCATGAAATTCTGATTTTTAAATTATTATTAGCTTTAATTTTAGCAAAGATTGTAAATAGGATTAGATTTATAATTTGGGTGGGATTCTTATTTGGTTTCCTAGTTTGAATTGGATTTTTTTCTTAGCCCTTAAGTTTCTTTTATTATAAATATGGCATTGCAGAGATCCATGATCTCAAATTGAAGTTAATAGAATTTTCCCTTTTGTGGGTATATCGTTGGAGAGTGTTCTTCTACATGTGATTGTTCCCAAGGGAACCCTAATTGTGCTCCGGCACTTGCGATTCTAACCCTAGGATTGCATCAACTGGCAGTAGTGTCTTTAATAAATGATAACCATGATAAGCAATCCAAAAATCATGGTACATAACCTAAAATTCATGATGCATAACATTCCTTGCTAAATGGATTCTTTGATATGAGTAGCACATTGCTTGTTGATATGTATGGGTATGGGTTATTGTGTTGGATTCTTGCAATTCAACTTGATTCTTTTACTCCTAGCATAACTTAGTTGTCAGAATCTTGTTACAGGTTTCTTTTAAATTTAAATTAGATATTGCAGTGTGTATTGCTTAATTGTTGTAAATTATTTTTTAATGTAATTTTTCATGCCATACTTTAGCTAAATCCACGGATCCTCAAAAATCCTTTTTTAAAAGATTTGGCAAATTGAACCTATACTTGGGTAACTTGGATAGCCATTCTCGATATCCATCTGTCTGTGTAAATGGGTAATGTAGGCAAGCTTAAAAAAAATAAAAGGCAATGTAGGCTTATGGAGTGTAGACTGCAAACCAAGGGCTTGGTTTATAGGCATTTGTTTTTCATCTTTAGAAATTGATTTTCTTGCATATCATTTATTTCTAACTTGGCTCAATGTTCAAATAAAAAGAAAGACAGTTTTCTCAGAGTCGATGCAGCCGTATTCTGACAATTTTGGCGAGTTCTTGATAATTTTGGCTGTTTGACTTCCATAGGAAGGCTATGTGATATGTTCCATGGATTGTTTTGTTAAGTTACCATGGGATTTTGAGCTATATCAGATGTACAGAATGTATTTTCAGCAGTAGCCATTATTGTTCTTTTTCATAACGGAGAAACTATATTTCCTTTTTTCCCTATAATTTAGAGCACTAACCATATTTCTATAAGAAAGCTTTGTGGAATTGATCTATTATGACATCATGTTGGCCAGGCAAGTGAGATTATGAAACTCGAGTATCAGAGAAAAGTTGCTTTGTTGAAGAAGCAAAAGAAACGTGGCTCCCATCCTGAGGCATTAGAAAAAACTAAAGCGGCCGTATGTCATTTGCATACGAGATACGTGGTAGACATGCAGTCCTTGGATTCAACCGTCTCAGAAATACACCGGTTGCGTGATCATCTGCTGTACCCAAAGCTTGTTGACCTTGTTAAAGGGTAAGTTTTAGTACAGAAATGTAATATGGAGACATTTTCTATTATTATGTAGGGCTGTAAATGAGCTGAGTCTTCACTTTACTAAAAATTGGGTTACACTAAAAAAGAAAAGGTCAAGCTTGGGTCGAGCTTTACAATTTGAGCTTAAGCTTGGTTCAAAAGTTTTTAAAGTTTAAATGAGCTTTAGCTCAAATAAAATTTGAGCAGAGCATAAGTTAGCTCAAGGTTGTCCCATTTTGAGAATTAGATGCTTTGTTGGAACATGTATCAAGCTCAACTTGAGCATGAGCTTGAGAATTAAAGCTCAACTTAGTTTCATCTGATGTGTTGTGATATAAATTAGTTGACAAGGAATAAGACGCTCAAATCCTTACTAATAAGCCCTGACATCAAGCTCCAACAATTTTAGTTCAAATACAAATCTATTGACTCAAAATAAATATTCGGCCTCCAATTCAACAACTAGATTTCGTCAACATATAAATCCTAACTTAGTAAATAGAAAAGACTCAATGGCAAAAAGACTATGCTGACTTAGTGTGTAAACCAACTCTGAAATCTCAACACCTGTAATATTAAGGGGTTTGGAAGATTTGGTGGGGCTGATTTTTTTCCTGAACCTAGGTCATAACTAGATCTTTCCATCACATGTACTCATCATGGTAGTCATGCATCCGGCAGGGCCTTACAATTAGGTTCACACACCTCACAGTTGATCACTACTCTTTCTATATGTGTATGTGTGTGTCTACTATGAGATAAGCTCGAGGTCAAGCTGAGCTGTGAAGTTCATGAGCAGATCTCTAGATGAGGCAGTTTGAGCTGTGCTTTGCTCAAGGCCAGCTCATTTTTCAATTGAGCCTGTAAAATAGGCATGGCTCAAGAGCCTAACTACAAGCCAATCAATCCAAGCCAAGCTGAGTCAGGAAAAGCTCACAAGCTTGTTTGACTCAGTGACAACCCTAATATTGTACAGTTTTAGGCGTTGTAATTAAACTCTTGACATAGATTTTTAATCACCTTTTAATAAACTTCTTATTCAGATCTATGTTTCACAGTCTGCTTTGTAAAATTCAATGCTTTGTGTTGCCCTTTTGCATGGCATTGCTCTTAATCCCTTGTCCAGACATTTTTTGCTTCCCATTTCTACAATAATAGAGAAGCTAACTTAAGTCATATAGTTGGCACTGGTCTCTCTCTCTCTCTCTCTCTCTCTCTCTCTCTCTCATATATATATATATATATGGGAGATGCTCCTATGAGAGATAGGGGTGGGGGCCCTCACATTTAAGTTTTTGGCATTGGATATGGATGTGAGGGCCCCTACTCTATCTCTCATATAAGGTGGGAGATATCTCTCATAGGAGCATCTCCCTACATATATAATTAATGTTTTTCTTTCAATTTGTTTGATTTTCTCAATGCAAAATTTCATGCTTGAGTTTTTATGTGGGTCTTTTTCTTATTTGTTCCGAAGTATATTAGTTGTATTATAATTTGTACACTTGTTTAGTTTTAGATTTTGCTTAAAAAACGAGAAACTTGACTTAGGGCCATTGCTTTGGTGCAATGGTGAAAAATCTCAAGTGCCATGAGCGATAACGCAGTTTTGAGACCTGCGAGCAGCCATTTCATGCAAAATTGCCACAGGTTAGGTCTGTCTCCAATCTAGACCTTCCCAGGACCTGCTTCAGTAGGACCCGCAGTGGGTAGTGACCTTTAGATGAGAAACTTGCCTTACATTCTTCTTTCGACTAGTAAGAAACATTTGAGGGTTTAACTTTCACACAAATCGCTGAAGTAGAAAGAATACGAGATGGCTTAGTTGAACTGGGTGTTCCCTCATTGTGGGAGACCTATCCCTTATTTATTTCTTCCAACACAATTATTCCCTCTAATTTAGGGCTTGATTAAAATCTCCTGGGTCACATTAGGTTAGATTACAATCATATATAATAACTAATCTCATATGGTATATACCTAATATAACTAATTTGCAATGAATGTGTATCATGCACACGTAAAACTCTGTCCAATATCAATGGCATGGTGCTGTATAGGACTACTTTCGAAGATGGTGGAGTAACTCTATCTGTTTGTTTGTAGATTGTCTACCACTGTATCACTTTTGCTTTGTGCTTGCTTCTCTGTTCTCTCATAGTGGAGTGTCCTTTGGTTGCTTCATTCTTTAGGGGGAACAAGTCCTGAGACATAGAATATGGTTTGTGAACTTTGAAGGGGATAAGGGAAACATCTAGAATGAGCCATTTCTTGGATATGTATGGGAATAGATGGATCGTGTGACAATGGGCCATTTGAGTTAATCAAATCACTGAAGAAGGGTGGAGAAGTGGATAAAGACTACAAGGAGGGCCATCAAGTTTGGCAAAAGGGGCTTGGCAAGGGCCATTAGTGAAGAGAGAAAAATCCTAAGGAGATGATTGCAAGTAAGAAAGTTGTTAAGGTGGCCGCAAGGTTTCATTGTCCATTTATCGAGTTAGTTTGAACTTTTCTTTGTAGTTGTTTGGAGTTTCTTGTGTATGGCTTTGTGAAAAATAGGAACGCAAGAGGTGTAGGGGAAACAACAGTGAAGGCAATGATGGAGATGGAGAAGGTAGAAGATCCACAAAATCCATACAGAAAGAAAGAAAAAAAAGAAGATGCTATGAACGTGTGAAGGCAAAAAACCATTCAAGGGGAAAGAGTAAGAAAAGGAACTGCTAAGAAATGAAGGAAAAAAAATGGGGAAATGGGTCCTGAGTTTTTTTTTTAATTTCTGAAGCTATGCGGCGGATATAGAACACTGGCCTCTCAGTTGATCGTATCATTGACCCTTTTACAACGGAGGCACACATAAAGAAAGAGATGGCTCAAATGACGCTTGTGGCAGTGCTCATTATTGTCAGCTATAACTAACTCGTGAAGACGAGGTGGGTCCTTCAAAGAACTTAGGGTGTTCAAGGGGAAGAAACAACAGACATTTGAGCATTCAAGAGCTCAAAGCTGAAGAAGACAACTCCAAAAATGGAAGGATGATTGGAGAGGAGGATGCTTTTCAATACCTCGCCCATCTATTTATAGAAAAAGAACATTCTGGATGATCCCAGGACGCCACATTGCGGATTAGAACTGCTCCAAGAAGAACAGGGCATTGCTCCCTTCAAGGGGAGCCAAGGTGGTCAGGGTGCCCCTCCCTGTAAAGTAAGAAACATGCCCCCTGCACAGGAGTTAGTACTTGCTAGATAATTAGCAGTTGTATGTATTAATCAATCTGGAACTGTACTTTGGCATTGCTGGCAGTTGTTTGTTGGTCTATTTGGCTAGAGAAGAACAACCATGCATTCAATTTAAAGTCTGATACAATAAATGGAGTGTTTAAGAAGGTCGGAACAAAACCAATATCTTGGTTGAAAGTTCGAAAGAAACTTTCAGCGTTTCTGCATTGAATCTTTGGGGATGTTAGAGGAAAAGCTCTGGTTATTAGTCATGTAGTGATTTTGGTCGTTTGGCTGTGTTGGGCTGATCCTTTTCGTATATTATTCTCTTTATTTTATTTGGTCAGTTACATTTCCGAAAGAACCTTAAACAACTTTCATACAACACATTATTAACTAGAACATCATCATGCAAAGATGCATGGTGGAGGAGGGGTGATACGTGATTTAAGTAGAGATTGTGGGAGAACTTCAAGGTGATGGTCAAATGCCTGAACTTCCTTCAAATATGGCTGGTTTCATAATCTAAAAAGAAGGGGCAGATCCTTGTGAATGTGGGTCAATGTTCTCTTAAGTGCTTTCTACGATAATAGCTTGCTGGATGGAAGCTCTCAGTGCTAATTAAAGCTTTTATTGTTGTGCCTAGTGGGTATTTCCTGGCATATGTGGTCTATAATTGCCATTCTTGGAAAATTCATGGGGTCACTGCTTGAAATTGATGCCCACACCCTGAACAAGGAGGTAGTTGAATCCTCTAAACCTCAAGTCCTTTCTGTTTTTCTATAGAATATACTGTATTCTCTCTCTCTCTCTCTATATATATATATATATACACACATGTATATGTACATATATATATATATAGAGAGAGAGAGAGAGGGCAAGGGCACCCGGGGGGGGGGGGGGGGGGGGGGGCGGCGGGGTTATGATTTCATGCTTGATGCGAGCGAAGGTGATTTTTGATGCCCCTTGGGTGATCGGGTGTTGGAATGCAAGGTTCTTGTGATGCATTTGTGCGTAGAGAGGTGGGCATCAAGATAGGAGAGATGAGGCGACTGATGGTCAGGCAAGCATTGACAAAGTGGGGGAATTTCATTTGCATAATTGGGGACCACGGGACTTGACACAAGGACACTTGCATTGTGTGATAGCTGAAGGCTGTCTTCTTGTGATATGGGTGGGATCCCAAGCTCAAGGAGTTGCTTGTGATTTATGATGAATTAATGTTTCATTGAAAATGCATTTAATTCACTTGCTTTATTGGCAAAAGATTAATTTTGCATGTCTATGAGATATGTACGTGCAATTTAATGTTTTTTTTTTTTTTTTTTGGTGAAGAATTTAAGAACAATGTTAATCCAATGCTAATACCCATGTGAATGAGTGATTTGTGAAATCATCAGGGGACAAAAAGGAGCATTGTTCTGAAAATCAAAATCAAATTGCAATTTGTTCAGGGAGATTGATGAAATTTTATCATGAATCGTATTGCAAATCATAGGATATTTTATTTTTCTAATAAAAATGGAAAACATAATTAATTTTTGAAAAAGAAAAAAAATAGTTATTCTTGATCCATCCATTTTCCATCCATAGCAACATAAATAAAATGACAAATAAGATTATGATACAATCATGAACATCTTTGACATATTAATATACCATAAATGATGTGTATATAGTTAAATATGTTTAAGATGTCAATGTTAATAGGAAAAATAAATAAGTTGCAATAGTTCCTTTTCATTCTCTTTAGAGTTTAGGTCAAAAAATAAAAATGAAATCCAAATTAGCAAATTTTACATATTAGGATGCCTCCTGAAGTGAAATAAAAAGAAAAAAAAAATAGCAACAATTAGGGCTTGTTTGTTTGTGCTTATTTACATATGTAAATGATTCACATGCATAATGATTTTGCATGTTTCACGTTTGTTTGTAACAATTCATGCATGTGGTGCACAAATCAGGTATGAAAATGACCATTACGCACGTGTCACGTTTGCTTGTAGCAATTTCTAAATGTGTTGCGTAAATCAGGTGTGAAAAAGTCCTTTTTCACACCTTCATTTTCATAGCCCTACAGGTGTGAAACCATTTCACAGCCTCAATTTAAAAAGGCGCTTGTACAGTGCAAGTTAGAGTGATTTTTCCTGTCATGAGGCTTGTAAAAATTCTTTATTTTTTTTATTCTTATGGGCCCCTAATTTACAATCTGAACTATTCATCTTCTTTACCTGGCTAAAAGCGGCTAAGATGTCAGATTTCTATCTTGATTTTTCATGGATTTTGAGAAATTTGTGGAAGTCCAAATCTTTAGCTCTAATTTCCAAGACTTTTGTGGGCTGCCAGTTCATGATCCAGACCGTTTATCTTCTTTTGTATGGCTGAAAATGGCTAAGAGTTAAATTTTTTTTATCTTAATTATTCATAGATTTTTGAGAAAATTTTGAAAAACACCCAAAAAATCTAAATACATCTAGAACAATTGGATGTACTCATTTACTGATGCAAAAATGGTGATTTTGACAAATATTGGAATGTGATTCAACTTTGTCATTTGCAGATGTAACACATTCCCATGTCATTTACTTATGTAAAAAACCAATGACTAGGAGTTGCGTGTGATTTATTGTGAACTCATCTTTCATCCAAAATGAAATCAATTCCCCTGCTTTATAGTTATTTAACTTGGGAAAAAAATCAATTTTGGATGTCTATAAAGGTACATGCAATTTAAGAAGAAAGGAGCATTGTTCTGATAATTGAAATCATATTTCAAATTATTCGGGGGTTGAATCGAATCGTATCGTGAATTGTATTGAGAATAGTAGGATATTTATTTTTCTTGAAAAATGAAAAAATAATTAATTTTTAGAGAAAAATAAAAAAGTAGTTATTCATAATCCATCCATTTTTCATCCGTTGCAGCACAATAAAATGAAAAATAAGACTATGGCACAAGAATGAACATCTTTCATATATATTAATATATTATAAATGATGTGTAAATAGTTAAATATATTTAAGATGTCAATGGTAATAGGAAAAATAAAAAAGTTGCAATAGTTCTTTTTTGTTCTCTTTAAATGAAAAAATAAAAAATCCAAATAATCAAATCTTACACGTTAGGATGTCTCCTGCAGTTAAAAAAAAAATGTATTAAAGAAGAAAAAAACCAAAAACAATTTATGGAGTTTCTTGTGATTTATAGCGAACTCATCTTTCATCCAAAATGCAATTAATTCCCTTACTTTAGAGACTTAGATGTATTAAATTTGGGCAAAAAATTAATTTTTCATGTTTATGAGACAACGTGCAATTTGAGAATGATTTTAATCTAATGCTAATCTTAGGGACCCATGTGAAGGAGTGAATTGTGATATCTTTAGACAAAAGAAGCAAGGAGCACTGTTCTGAAAATTGAAACCATATTGCAAATCATTCAAGGGGGTGAATCAAATCATATCTTGAATTGTATTGCGAAGCATAGGATATTTTATTTTTCTAATAAAAATGAAATTTTTTTTTTTTTAAACATTGAAAATGTAGTTATTCATAATCCATCCATTTTTCATCCATAGCAGCATAAATAAAATGACAAATAACAGTACGATGCAATCATGAACATCTTTGACATATATTAATATGGAAAAACATAAAGTGAGCACTGGTGCTCACAATAAGGTGAGCACCAACTACCTAGTGGGGCCCACCTAGTGATCCATCCAAGTGGACCATAAAACAGGGACCCCCCTTGATAGTCACTGATTTCGGGTTTGGCATCGGTCCGAATGGACTAGACTGTTGGATTGACTGCGTACTCGTTTTGGATGGTGAAAGCTTGTTGGCCGTTTATCAAATGGTTGGGATGATGATTCTAGCTTTCATCACCACACACAGTTAGGTGGGGGTGCCAATCCCATCCCCAGGTGGGCCCCACAAGATACAATGCTCACCTTATCACGAGCACTGATGCTTAGGTGAGGGGGCCTTATTAATATATCATAAATGATGTTTAAATATCACATATATGAAATTTGTTTCATTTAGGAATTAGGACGAATTTCCAACTTATTTCGGTTCATCCATTAAAATGTACCGAATCCTCCCCCACGCCCCCACCCCTCAGGGGAAAAAAAAAAAACCAAAAAATTTGTTCCAATTCGGACGAATTTTTCCGAGTTTTTATAATTTTGAATAATTTTCCTAATTTCTTGAATTTGTTACACTTTGAACTTTATGGTTGCGACTTGTGACTATTGACTTTTGAGGGATGTATCTAATTTATTAACTCTGTGGTTGTGATGAATATTTGAAACTTTAAACTTTATGGTTTAATTTTATCATTATGGGCCCTTACGATGACATTAATTGTTATGTTGACAACATTATTTTCTGTTTAATTGTTTAGATCATAGATGTCATATTATGAATTGAATAAATTAAATGTATCAAATCATATTTTTAAATTTTAGTAGTGGTGTTATATTTTTCTATATATATTTGAAATTTTAACATTTTCTTGAACGTAACTCCAAAACATATTGCTAAATTCTGCATCAGCCGAAACATTTCTGTTTGGGGCCCAAACCAAAATGGGGTCTGAAACAAATTTCACAACTACGGTAAATAGTTAAATATGTTTATGATGTCAATTATAAACAGGAAAAATAAACAAGTTGCAATAGTTCTTTTTTGTTCTTTTTAAATAAAACAATAAAACTAAAAATCCAAATAATCATATCTTGCATGTTAGGATATCTCTGAAGTTAAAAAAAAAGAAAAGTAAAAAAAGTGTTGCTGAAGAAAAAAATCTAAAAAAACAATTGAAAAAGGAAAAGAAAATAGAGGACAACACCCCATTGTCTAGTGGAGCGCTTTAGTAGAATGCTTGTTCCTTGAGCTTTCCCGTAACCTCAAAATTTTTTAAAAGGTTTCTTAACCAGTAAATAACCTTTTTAAAAATAGAAATGTTAAAAGAAAAAAGAAAGAAAATGGTAGGTCTTCTTAACACAATAACATTATTCTTACTAACTTCTTGGCTGTAGCTCCTCTCGATCATTACATTTGTTGAAACTTGTGTCGAATCATAAGATTCGCAAATGAATCATAAGATTCACTTGTTAACACTATTTGATGCATAGATATAAATTGTTTTCCGTAGGATTCGATATGAATCATAAGATTTGAGATACGTATCTTAGGATTCTGACAAACAATAGAGAGGAGGTTCTCATGAACTATCGTCTTTTCTTATTGTTACCTACATTTGCCATCTTATTTTTCTTTTCTTAGAGCTTGCTCTGTCTATGTGTATTGCTATTATGGCTTCACAGGTTGAGACTTGAGGAGGTATGTGGGGAGGCTTGATGATTAATTAATCAAGATTGCCTCAACTTAACCTTTTTGTAATTAATAACAACTCCAACTTCTCTACTTCATTTCTAATGTTATTGTGTTATCTGTGGTTTTTGTTTAAAGATCTGATTGTATGAAGAGAATCTTGGGTTTTTCCTCCTTGCAATTGAGCATGGGTATGACATATGGCCATTATACATGCTTATGGAATATGTGATTATGCTTTGATAGGTATTTATTTCAGTCTAATCCCTTCTTGGATGTAAATGAAGTTTTAAAAAATAGTTTGTTCACACTACACTACTCCATCTCCTAGTCCTCTATGAGGTCATGGGTGTTTACAACGAAACTTCGTTTATTCTCTAATCGACAACAGATCATTATACTCCAAAGGATGCTACAAACACCCCACTTAGGGTGATTTTGTTGTTGATTGACTATCATCAGTAAAATCTGACCAAGACGTCCACTATCAATTCACTTGCATATCCAAACCAATCCGTGCACTTGGAATCCTTCTAATGGTATCATGTGAGAACCTTCCCGACATTTGGAATTTTGAACTGGCTAAGATGGTCAATTGAATGCTTAGTATGGTCTATGCACCGAATATCCTTATTATTCCATGAACTCGGCCCATTTTTGTGACATTTGTGAAGTGCTCAAAAGTTGGTTTTCAAAAGGACAAAGTTGTGCAGCGATGATCTCATTTTGTGCTCCATGAAAAGAAACCCTGAGTTATTTCTTGTGGAGTCATTTCTACTCTTTTATTCTTCCATAACATTTCCCGCATCTTCTGTACTCTTTTACCCATTACAAAATCCCCATGGAAGCTTTCTCCAACAGTACCAGCTTTCCACTGTTTTAAGCAAGTATGCCCATGTTTTCGCCCTTTTATAGCATGTTGCTTGGGTTAAATTTCCACATTAGTCCATGAAGAAGTTGGTCAATATTTTATGACCTTTGTGAAGTCCTGAAAGTTAACTTTCCAAGGGACAAAGCTGTGCGGCAATGATCTGATTTTGAATTGTTGTACAATTGGCACTGTTAAGAAACAATTGGGTTTATTTGTAATTCTGAGTTAATTGGGTTTTTATTCATTTTGGGAGTGGGTTTCCTACATTAGGATTGTTTAAGTTTGTGTTATTTTGAGCAAGAGATGCTATGATGCCCATATGCGGATATGGATATGGACATGGACACTGTTACGGGGATCGAGGGTACGACTCCTCACTTTTGAAAATTTAGGACATGGATACAGATATGGGTGTCTTAATTTTTTTTTTCTTTAGATCACTTTTGAATCAATGAAATTATCATTGTTTTCGTCCCTTTCTAGCATTTTTTATGGTGGGAAGTAAATTTTTTAAAAGAGCTATATGAAATAATGGACTTTATAAGTATAACATATTTTAAATTTGTTTCCTAGAAGTATTAGTAATGTATTAGGTACCAATACAAGTGTCGTATCGGTCCGATTTGGATACATTGGGCTTGTACAAGTATCCGGCTATCATAGAAGAGATGTGATGTTATTAGAGTTTCCCTATGTTGATCGTCATATTTTCTTGCAGGATGGACAAAATGTGGGAGACCATGCACATGAATCATGACAGACAGCTGATGATTGTTGTAGATCTCAGAGCCCTCGATGTTTCAAATGTCCCCAAGGAGACAAGCAACCAACACCACAATAGGACCCGCCAACTGTGCCGAATTCTTGGTGAATGGCACTCACAGTTCGAAAAGCTCATGACCCACCAGAAAGAGTACATCCAGGCCCTCAATAGTTGGCTGAAGCTGGCCCTCATCCCGATCGAGACCAGCTTGAAAGAGAAGGCGTCATCACCACCCTCGGTCCAACATCCTCCCATTCTATTCCTTCTCCGCTCCTGGCACGAGCAGTTCGAGAAGCTGCCTGTTGAGCTTGCGAAGGGTGCAATATCCAGCTTTTCAGCTGTCATGGATGCCATATTGGTGCATCAAGAGGAGGAACTGAAGCAGAAGGATAAATATGAGGAAATAAAGAAAGAGTACACACGTAAGCACCGAGTTTTTGATGAGTGGTACCAGAAATATATGCAGCGGAAATTGCATGGTTCCTCATTGGATGCGGCTGATCCAGATAGGACAGAAACTGGGACAAACACAAATGATCCTGTCTCTGAGAAGCAGTTTGCGGTCGATACTCTGAAGAAGAGGCTGGATGATGAGATGGAGGCCTATCACAAGGAATGCAAGCATGTGAGGGAGAAATCGCTTGGTAGCCTCAAGACACATTTGCCTGAGCTCTTCCGGGCCATGTCTGATTTCTCACTTGCTTGTACAGATATGTACAAGAAGCTGCAGGGCATATCAGAGCCTCATGCAAACGGGAGCCCAAATTGAGAGATGGATGGAGAATTTTGTTTTTTTCCCATGTAAATTGTTCTAGCAGAGAACTCTTAACCTGTTTGTTTATTCGTGCAGTGTTTGGAAGTGATGTTGGTGGTGTTAAAGAACATATGCTTTATATCTGGCCCTTTTCAATGTGAGATGACTTGTACAGCCATTTTGGCATGTGCTTTTTTGGATGGAATATTTGTTGAGAAATGATCGATCGAATCCAATTGTTTGTACTACAATAGTGGCCTGGTGCAGTGGATGATGTCGAACCCTTCATGGCCTTAAATTTGAATCTGATTTGATGATCATGGCCATTTGACTCAATTGTGTGCGAAATGAATGGTTCAAAATAGCATTATAGCAGCCATTTATTTTGAAGACCCTTCATGAGTTGGTTATGTTCATCATCAAATGAAGGCGAAGTTTAGCCATTTACGATCCATACAAGAGCCTTATTATCCAACAGTATAGTAGGTAGTCAAAGTGGGTCCCACGACTGCAGCCGATTGGACCTTGATCATATCTATATTTACTCCTCTTTTCTCCTCGAAATTTCTGTAGTTATCACTGTGACAGTCCGATTGGTCTAAATTTTTACGTTGGTGCTGAATTCTTGACTTTTTCATGCAGCCATGCATGCTAAATTCAGCCAGATGTCCTGTCACCTGGACATCAAAACTAATAATCATCCTGAGAAGCTTCGCATTCATGGTGGCAACTGGTCGTGTTGTTCACTGTAGGTAACATGTATAGGCTCAATCTATACCTGATCCATTTTGTAATTGGCAGACGATGCGAACTAGATCCCAACCCAAAAAGTTAAAAGAGGTCAAAATAAAGTGAATTTGGCTTAGGTTATGGTCAAAGTGCTTAGACGGGTGGGTTGAGTTGAGTCCAATATCAGATTGGCTAATCCAACAGAGAGAATGGACTCAACCCGAACCCAACCCACTCACTAAAAAGGTCAGATGTGAATTATTGCACCCTTACCTAGGAAAAGGGTCAACTGACACCACGAATTACCATGTCGAGTTAGGGTTGGGTTTCTAGAGATATCCATGGATCTTTGATTACCCGATTACCCAAATAATCAGATCCAAAAAATTCAAGTACCTATTAGTTGGACCTGATCGGTGATTGGTTCTGAGTCCAGATCCAGTTGGGTCCACACCTGAATGTCTGATTATCCAAGTTTTAACTCTTATATCCAGAACTCACCACCTATTTGGACAACACTCTACCCATCCCCACCAATGGCCTCCAATGACCAGGTTACCGAGGACTCAACCCAGAGGGAGAAAAACCCAAGTTTGGACAGTTCTTCAAGGCCCAATTTATAAAATTGGTCTGGATCACAGTTCAGGCCCAATTAATAATGTGCATAATATCATCTTATGGAATCCTTTATCTGCAATTTTTCTAATAACACATTAATTTAACATTTATCACATATAGCATAATTTGATCTAATGATACATTCCAGGGTTTCAGTTGGCTCGAAGTTGGGTAGCAGTTCAGTAAGGGCCATCAAAGTCTGATCAAGTCCTCTGCACAAATGGTTGTGATCGAATCTGAACCCGACGCATTTGTAAAAAAAGCTTTTTACACGAAGGCTCCCTAGATTTTCCTATACCATAAAAAAGAGCCCTATATTTTGTGTTTTTAGTAAAAATAACTCTTGACTAAAAGTCAAACTAAACGAGAGAGAGAGAGATTTTTACCAAATAATCATAAAGAAACTACTAATTACCAATTAGCAACAAGGACTTGAAATTTTACTAAATAATGATAATCGAGCATTACAAAAAGGCTTTTTTTTTTTTTTTAACAGAATTGGCCATAGGTCACAGGAACCCTCCATTTCCCTTTCTCAAATTCAAAATGACAAAAAGCTCAAACACCATTTGGGCCGGCACACAGTAGTTCTACAGCAGGGGCACGTACAGGTCGCAGCAAGGTTAAAAATCTTTCACGGTAGAGCTCCCACTTAGTGCAATTCTTTCTCCACTCTCTAAATGCAGGACATGTGGATGTGGGTGAGAAAATAATTTCGCCTTTGGGCTGCTCCTCTTTGATGAATAATGATCATATCAAATTTAAGGTGATGACTAGTGAGTTGTTGGGTGTTGGTTATCTTGATACAATTAACTGGGCTAGATTGTGGCATTCATTAGGATCTATTTTCGGACCACACATGATAAAATGGGACTATCATGGGATATGCCGTCAAAAGATAAAATGAGACTTTCTCATGCTGTTGCCATTATCGTTACCGTTGCGATTTCTGAAAAATAGTTCAACTCGAAGAGCTGACTCATTTTACTGTGTGGGACCTATATCAGAACTCAATAGGGCATCGGTCTAAATGTATGATAGTTCTACATCCTTATCCGGATATAAAATTATCCAAAAGTTGAAGGGTCATAGAGATTTTTCAAGAAATGTGTATTTGAGGCCTTTTTTAAATTGCTCAAGCATTTTTTTTTAGTTATTTTAAAACCTTGTAATTTTTTAAAAGTGTGGGAGGGAGAGTAGTTTTATTCAGTTATACATAACAGTTTCAGAGATGATGGTTGAGTTAGTGGAGAGAGATTAGTGTGGAGATGGAGGTTATTGTAGAGCTTTTGCCACCTGTCCTGGTGAATTTTAAGGAATTTTAAGAAATAAGGGATTGTGGTTTCAAGATCTCTGGTTGAGTGTAGTGATAACACATTCAAATAGATATATAGATAGATTTAAAAATAAATTCAACGAAAATACTTTATTCTCAATACTCCCTGTTAAATTTATCTTCAAAAATATAATTTTTTTTTACTAACCGCTCCACACGCTTCAAAAGTACCAAAAGTTAGACACAAGCCCACTCTCTTTGAAATATAAGTCCAGGCTTGGCACGTGTGATACATCAGTGGTACCATCACCACATCACGCTCACTCTCTCCAATGAAATGATACTCGATCTCTATTTAATTGTTTATTTCTTACATAACAAAGTGGATTCATCATTCATGGGACTCAAGCCATTGGATTCAATATCTAAGCATGGAGAAATGTACGTCGTCGGATCTAGATCTTTTGGTTTTGGGCCGTCTCGGTGACCTGTAGTTTGCAATTCATTCAAATGCATCCATCCTTTTAGCCAATTTTTTTTTCCACCCACGTGCCTTAAGAGAGAAGTAGAGAGAGACAAAGATTGATGCATGAACATGAAACTACATTAGGATGAATAGATTTTATACAAATCTGATTGTAACGAAACACTTGAACCCAAAAAAAAAAAAAAAAAAAAGCACAGAATCCTATCTCCACTAACTTGACACAGACAATCCAATCTCCAATCTCCTCTTCATCATATTTATTTCTGACATATAAGAACTAAGAACCGCCCATCCGCATCCCCACAAGCTATATATATGTCATTGACATCCGCATCCATGCTAGTGAGCTACAGCCTCTACGGAAGGCGTGAAGTACCGGTGCCATGAACAGTGGGGGTTGGACACTTACCTCCTTCTGCGGGAGTGTAGGAACATGAACTGTGACTTGAACCCTCAACAGGGGCTTTTTCGAGGGACTGGAACGTGGTGTCCTCTCTCAACGGTCCAGCCCATGGCCTTCTCGCCTCGATGATTACTGAGTTCAAACACAATAACAAGATGAGAAATAAGGAGGCCACCTTGCAAATGCCCATCTCGTCTAAGAAGCAAGGGAAGGGTGATGTTCTATATGTGCTAGCTGTGAAGGGAGAGAGCAAGGGAAGGGTGATGTTCTATATGTGTTGTTTCCACAGAAATTGACAAACGAGTTCACATATATGGGCTAAGGGCACTAATAACAAGGTTGTGGGAATGGGGTATAAATGGGGTTATTGGAATGGGGTATTAAGGGGGTTGTGGGACTACAGATTCAGATAGCCCCGCCCTGCTTTTTCGATGGGGTTGTCGTTTTGACATGTTATTTTAAATGAAAAGGTGGGAGAGGCTATTTGAATCTGTAGTCCCACAACCCCGTTATTAATGGGGTTGGGACTGTCTGAATCTGTAGTCCCACAAGACAATTTGTTGTACCTTTCCACAGACGTGGCTCTTCGGACGTGGGTGAAGGAGAACGCCACGTGGAATCAGTTCTTTCCAACAATCCCACGTTGGAATTGTGTAATCAGCGTCCCCACCGTCTCCTTATTTGGAAAGCGCCAAATTATGGAGATGGGCGATGCAAAGAGTTTAGACTGTTTGCACCAAAGTTGACGTTTCATTGTTGAATGGGTGAGTCTTATCTTATTATTGTCCTACGTGTGATCGTAACAGTTCTAGGGTTTGAAGCTCCTTTCCACTATGATGGTGATGACCACATATTGTATTGTTAGAAAAGTCATAATCAGATGGCTGATTCAAGATACACCATAAGCATTCCTTGCATATTTATAGTAATCTCATAAAATATGAATATAATGCAGACAGGATCAGTTTTGGATTATAGTTTAAGGGAATTTCCTTTGTAGCTTCTGACAACTTCTCAAATGAGGAGAAATTAAATTTCTAGACGAGAAATTGTGTATGGCTACAAACCAGCAGAGAAGTTTAAAAGTAAGTATTGTATTAAAAAGAAAAGGAATACAATAAGCTGAAAGCTCCCAAAAAGGAGAAACAGAGCATGACTAATTACAAACAAACTGGGCACCAGGCCGGCCTAAAAACAGATATAGGCATGAAATCTCCATAAAGGCGCAAAAAAAAAAAAAACCACCACAAGGAGAGAACTGGAAAGAGCATTTGACCAGGAAAGCAAGTGCATTACATGGAAAGAAGACAGGCCTGTCTTCGAATCATTTAATTCACTTTCTTCTTTGTTGGTGCACATTACAACTACAATTACCTTTTTATAAGCTCCTTCCGCTAAGTTCTTATATGTCAGAAATAAATATGATGAAGAGGAGATTGGATTGTACGTCATTGTAAAGTTAGTGGAGATTGGATTCTGTGTGTGTGTGTTTTTTTTTTTTTTTTTGGTTTTAAGTGTTTTGTTACCATCAGATTTGGATAAAATCTATTCATCCTAATGTAGTTTTCTTGTTCATGCGTCAGTCAGATTTGAATATAGCACGTGGGTGAAAAAAACAATTGCTAAACAGATGGACGCATTTGAATGAATTGCAAACTACAGGTCACCGAGACGGCCCGAAACCAAAAGATCTAGATCTAGATCCGACAACGCACATTTCTCCATGATTAGATATTGAATCCAAAGGCTTGAGTCCCATGAATCCACTTTGTTATGTAAGAAATAAACAATTAAATAGAGATCGAGTACCATTTCGTTGAATGGAGTGAGCGTGATGTGGTGATGGTACCGCTGATGTATCACACGTGCCAAGCCTGGACTTATATTTCAAAGAGAGTGGGCTTGTGTCTTAACTTTTGGTGGTTTTGAAGCGTGTAGAGCTGTTCCATGTATTTTGGGTCATGCCCTTTGTTTTCTCTTGTCTTTAGTAAAAAAATATATTATATTTTTAAAGATAAATTTAATAGGGAGTATTGAGAATAAAGTGTTTACGTTGAATTTATTGTTAAATTTACTTTATTGAACAGTGGGAATTGCTATTCAGTTCTAATAGATAGATGTCCCACACAATAAAGTGAGTCAGCTCTTTTAAGTTGAGCTATTTTTTGAAAATGGTAATGGTAACGGTAACAGTAACGGCATCGGCAACGGCAACGGCATGAGATATTGATAATTACTTTATCTAAGTTAAGTCCGTTCTTTTTGTAAAGCCTTTTATAAGTCCTAAAAGGCTTTATTTCAACAAAAAACTGGAAGTCTTAAAACGCTTTTACTAAAAGGCTAAAAGGGGCAACGGAGTTCTAAAAAACGTTTGGTAAGTCTTTTAATGGAGTTAAGATAAAGTTGTATAATTAACAAATGCTCTTTCTTTGATTCTTTACTTTGAAGTTATAAGGAGAATTTGTCATGTTGGGGCCTGTCATCTACAACTGCGATGTTTTTTTTTTTAGTGAATTCTAAAATTCTAGAAATCTAAAAGGTTTCAAATACCCTTTGGAATTTTTAAAATCTCAACTCGTTTGCTTTTTAGTGAAATTTCTATATATTCAAGTAAAAGGGAGTACACGATTATAATTAAAGAATTAAATTAAATAATCTTTTTGATCGTGATATGGGGTTGATGTTCATAAAAAATCGTGACCTTTGACTCAAATCCTTCTAAAACTTCAATAAAATCATTAACCTTGATGAAACCTTTGATATGTAATTAGTATAATATAAAGAACTTCTAAACACCTTTATTGATAGCCACATGAGATTTCTTACTTAAGAATTAGATTAAATACAATTTAATTTAGATTTTGAATTAAAATGTTAAAAAATTCAAAACTCGACAATAACTTAGATTTTGAGAGGATTAGGATTCTAGGTCTAATAATGGACAAGAAAAAAAAAAAAAGGAAAAAAAGAAAAAAAAATCACAGCACAATACATACCTTATAGGTGAGTTGTTAACTTATTTTTTTGATGAAAATAAAAGAAGAGAATCTCCTTATGCTTTTTAAAAGTTATATTTAGATTATTGAGGGGCAGAAAAGAGTACAAGAAAAATTGAGGTGTTGCAGAAAGACCAGTGCCCTTGTGTATTATGGGCTGGTGTTTTTGTTCTCTTGTCACAAATTCCAAAAAGCTACCTATTTTTGGCACACCAATCTTCAATGACCTCTTGGTCTGCAATCTTTGACTGTCCGGCTAGATTGTGGCATTCTTTTTTATGGTGTATGTGCTGTCAACCACTTGTTTGGCTGACATGTCTACTAGGGAATTAGCGGATCTAAATTCACACCGAAAGGTGACACTCATTAATGTTTGCCCGTAGCATATGCTCTATCTCTGGCATTTTTCAATGTGAGTCAACTTGTACAGCCATGCACGTTGGCATGTGCTTTTTGGATGGAATGTTTGTTGAGAAATGATCGATCGAGTCCAACTGTTTGAACTACAATAGTGGCCCGCTGCAGCGATCTATCTGCATAGTGGATGATGTTGAGCCCTTTATAACCTTAAATTTGAATCTGATTTGATGATCTTGGCCATTGACTCAATTGTGTGCAAAATGAATGGTTAAAAATAGAACTATTGTAGCCATTCATTTTGAAGACTCTTCTCTAGATGGTTATGATAATCAAATAAAGGCAAAGTTTTGCCATTTACAATCTATACAAGGCCCTTATTACCCAAAAGTATAA
This sequence comes from Persea americana, assembly GCA_029852735.1. Classification (NCBI taxonomy): domain Eukaryota; kingdom Viridiplantae; phylum Streptophyta; class Magnoliopsida; order Laurales; family Lauraceae; genus Persea; species Persea americana. Next base: position 53,079,691 of record CM056813.1, on the reverse strand, counting down.
TAGGTAGTCAAAGTGGGTCCCACGACTGCAACTGATTGGACTTTGATCATATCTATATCTATATATATATATATATACACATACTCCTCTTTTTTCCTCTAAATTTCTAGAGCTAACACTATGACAGGCTGATTGGTCTAAGGCCATTGCTGGGACCACTAGTCTATTTCTTTAAGACCATTCAATATAGGCCATACAAAAAAGAGCCACAAAAAAAAGAGGTTAAAATAAAAAGAGGAGTTTGGTAATGCAAGGATCTATGTTAAATAAACATTTTTATATCATTGGTTGTGAGTTTTTTCACATATTTCTTGAGGTTCACAAGGTATTAGGCCATGAAAATTGATCATACGGATGAGCTCAGCCTTCCAATGAGATCTTATGATTTGGATCTTGTGTTTGGGGTCCACAAAATTATATCTAATGACTCACTTTTGGCACATATCTAGAGCTTGGTGATGATCCAACGTGTGAAATTTGGTCTCATGATCATGTTTGATATTGTAAACATTACTAATGGTTTAGATCTTATTTTACATAAATCTAAAGAATTAAAAAAAAATTGAAGCAGTTTACTGCTCATGGACAAATGCAATATTGGGCATAATTGTGAGGCCCCACCCCTGGTGGGCCCTCAGTTTGAATTTAATAATAATTAATAAGGTAATTCCTACTTTAATATGCTAATTAATAGGAGATTATTAGTATAGTTTCTAATAATCCTAAGTTTTAGAATGTAGCTTTTATTTAACTTTAATAGATATTAGGAGCTTTTTGGTTAATCTTAGTAGGTTTTGATTTAATTAGGATTTGGCTTTCATTAAAATTAATAGGAGGGCTAATGAGGATTAGAACATTCTAGAACCTTACTTAATTACCCAAATACCCATGGCCCCATTCCATTTTCATTTGAAACTAAATTGCCCTTTTGGTAATTAGCCTAAAATCCTAAACTATATAACCTAAGCTATTGCAACATTAGCCTAAACCCTAATTGCCTCTCATCTCTCATCTAACCTATCTTCTTCCTCAAGAAAACCCTAATTCCCCTAAATTCCAGCACAAGGAGGCTAGGAGACCAACCCAATTTCAGCTACAACACCATATTGGATCTTTTCTTGCATTCAATTTTCCTTTCTTCTAAACTAAGGCAAGTACCCCATGCAATTTCATTAGATGCATGCTTCTTTCCTTGTTTCTGTAATTTCAGTTCTATTAGATGTTAATGCTCGTGTAGATCTTCCTTTTGAGCATGTTTTATGGAAAATGGCTATTGATGGATGGGTTTACTCATTTGGAAGATCAATGGCCCGGTTGGATGGTGGATGGTGATTATTGGAGTGCTTTTGTGTTTATTCTTGATTATGTGATGTATGGAGGAGATTTAGATTGGGTTGAATGAAAATTGGATTGAAAAGGGAAGAATCCCAGAAATCTGGAATTCTGCTATTTGCGTGTACCCGGTCGACCGGACCCTGTCTCGGTCGACCGGGCACACATGAACTTATAGAAAATAGTTAAAACCTGGATTTTTGGACAGAGCTGAAATGCTGTGTACCCGGTTAACATCATAGCCACTGGATTTCATGCAGAACCCCCTAACTGCTTGACACCAGGTCTCAGTGGACCCGGTCGATATCACGACCATGATGTCGACCGGGGACACTGCAGGATGTTGACCTGGGAGGTCATCATCTAGCTCACCCGGTCGACATCCCAGGGTGTGATGTCCACCGGGCAAGCTGTGAACAGGTAGATTTCCAGACGTCAATATTTGTGATGTTTAATCATATGTGGGGTCCATTGACCATCAATAGCTTTCCATCAAGTGTGTCACACACGAATCAATGGCATGGCTCAACCTTGACTCGTGGGGTCCACCAATTGAGGTTTTGGGATTCGAATCGTCGATGATTCGACCCTTAATTGTAGTCCATGATGTCCAAAACTTCAGGAGTACCATATTTAATATTTTTGACACCTGAGACTACCGTTAAGGATCCAATCACCTGATGAGGCCCGAACCAAGAGTGGACCACTACCTAGGATTGGTCCTTTGGTTATTTCCACTTGATTTCATACTTTTGAGGGTTTTATATGTTATTCTCCTCTCTTATCCTTTTTGTTGTCTTAAAAATATTAATTAATGGAAATTGGAGGACCTGAACCTAGGATTACTTAGAGGTGACCCTATGTGGTGTTTGGAGATAAAATGACTCGTGTCTGTATCTAGGCGGGCCCTTACACGGCTTAAGATTGGGAATGTGGAACCTTAGAATGAAGATGTTAAGTCTCTAATGGTTTGTTAGCTCATTGTGTATGAGCATGGGTCGATTACTTATGGAATGGACATGATATGATACTTGTATTGCCTCAGGCCACGGTTGTGAGCCCTGGAGTGGATTCAATGACGTTGGACTTGGATATTGGACTCTGATCCATGTTAATGTACATTAACCTCTTAGAGACCTGTTTAGGACCTTACTTACGCAAGATAAGCCTAAACAGACACTAACCCGTACTTGTTCCCGAGTCGGCACTAAACATTCACTCGGTTGTTCTAAGTTCAGCCAGTTGACTGATTATCTCTGGTAGGAGCTATATCTTGATTACTTAGAGCTATCATGATGAGCTGCGATTAGACGGACGGTGTGATACCGCCATTTTTCAGCCTCCCAAACATATCCAATGGTTTTGATCTTGTGTCTAGAGCTCACAGATCATAACAAATTATATCAAATGGCTCACGGTTTGTGGCACAGATCTCGAGATTGGTGATGACTTAACAGCTGAAATTTGGATACATGGCCGTGTTTGACCTTGTGAACATTTGCAACAGTTTAGATCTTGATTGGACCTCTCAGACATGGAGAAAAATTGGAAAAATGGGACTGGGCGTGATTATGCATAAAACACTTTAGCTCCGCCTCTTCTTTTTTTCCCTCTAGTGCTCAACTACCTCATCAAGGGGGCTGTGAAAAGTAGAGCCATTGCGTCTACTTCTCTAACTGGCTAATAGAATAGAAAGAATGGACTCAACCCAAACCCAACCCACTTACTAAAATGGTTAGAAGTGTCTATTGAACCCAACCTAAGAAAGGGGTCAACAGACACCACGAATTGCCACGTCTACATGGGTTGGGTTTCTTAAGATATCAATGGATCTCTGATTATACCCGATCACCGAATCACATCCGAAAAATTCAAGTGCCTATCAGTTGGACCTGATCGGTAATCGGCTATGAGTCCAGGTCCAGTTGGGTCCACACCTGAATGCCAGATTATCCAAGTTTTAACTTTCTTCAGTTTTAACTCTTATATCCAGAATTCACCAATTTGGACAACACTCCACTCAACCCCACCAATGGCTTCCAATGACCAGGCTACCGAGGACCCCACCCAGGTGGGAAAAAACCCCAAGTTTGGACAGTTCTTCAAGGCCCAATGTTTAAAATTGGTCCGGATCACAGTTCGGGCTCAATGAATAATGTGCATAATATCATCTTATGTAATCCTCTATCTACGATTTTTCTAAGAACACATTAATTTAACACTTATCACATATAGCATAATTTGATCTAATGATATATTCCAGGGTTTCGGTTTGGCTCGAAGTTGGGTAGCAGTTCAGTAAGGTCCATCAAAGTCTGATCAAGTCCTCTGCACAAATGGTTGTGATCGAATCTGAACCCGACCCATTTGTAAAAAAAGCTTTTTACACAGAGTCTCCCTAGATTTTCCTATACCATAAAAATGAGCCCTATATTTTGTGTTTTTAGTAAAAATAACTCTTGACTAAAAGCCAAACTAAACAAGAGAGAGAGAGAGAGAGAGAGAGAGAGAGAGAGAGTTTTACCATATAATTACAAAGAAACCTACTAATTAGCAATTAACGACAAGGACTTGAAATTGTACTAAATAATGTTAATCGAGCATTACAAAAATATTTTTTTTTTCTTTTTTTTTTTAACAGAATTGGCCATGGGTCACAGGAACCCTCCATTTTCCTTTCTCAAATTCAAAATGACAAAAGGCTCAAACACCATTTGGGCTGGCACACAGTAGTTCTACGTACGGCAGGGGCACGTACAGGTCGCAGCAAGGTTAAAAATCTTTCACGGTGGAGCTCCCACTTAGTCCAATTCTCTCTCCTCTCTCTAAATGCAGGGCATGTGGATGTGGGTGAGAAAATAATTTCGCCTTTGGGCTGCTCCTCTTTGATGAATAATGATCATATCAAATTTAAGGTGATGACTAGTGAGTTGTGGGGTGTTGGTTATCTGGATGCAATTAACTGGGCTAGATTGTGGCATTCATTAGGATCTATTTTCATTAGGATATCTCAGCCCCCTGTTCGCCAACCACCATGACCCTTAATTAGTGAAACTACTCATTGGTGGAACTCTCTTCCCCGCGAAGTATCTCATTTTCCTCCACGTCTCTTTTTCCTCTTGTCTCCCTGACTCTCGCAAAATTGCCGCCCCAATTTACGATCTGTTTGATTACGACGTCCCTCCATTTCTCTCACATGTGCCCCGGATTACAACTTTTTTTTTTTTTTAATCTCAATGCCTATTAAGGAGATATTAATAGAAATGTGCATTTGTAACTTGTGTTTTTTTATCCTTGGGGCACGGTGGGATCATTTTTTAAGTAATAAACCTCATCCACCTATCAGGATTCACATTTTCATGTCTTTTATAATTATTAGTGGAGCCTTGCACGTGCAAGGTCAAACCACAACTTACACTCCTTACACTCTTTTGGATATTTTCTTTGATAGTCAATGCAATAATAACTTGAAACCATACTCATCACAATCAATTGAAAGAAGGGTGCAAATCTTAAATAAAATAATCCAAATACGTTGTAAAAACTAAACAAATCTCCCCATTGTAAAACAAATTTGAACAACGAGAATTATCACAAATTTGTTAAAGGTAGGAAAATTAACATAATTAACTCATTGGTGGACTGGTTTGTGGTGGTATATCTTGATAACATTGTGGTCTATAGTGGGACGCTTGAAGAGCACTTACGTGCTGTCTTCCAGATATTACGCGACAACCAGCTTTATGTCAAAAAGGAGAAGTGCTCTTTTGCTTAATAATAAGTCTTATTCCTTGGATATCGGATCACTTGTTCCGGGATAAGTCCAATTACTTTTTTTTCTTTCTAATTCAATCGGGGACTTTCTTACTTTTTTTTCTTTCTTCAAAGGCCGGCTTATTACGCCGTTGATTTGCCTCACGTATGCTCTTCGCCACGCTTACTCACTGTCTTTCAAGACAAAAAGGATAGCGCGCTTCTTACAACCACCACTTCTAAGATAAAAGACCACTCTTCTACCTTAAAAGCGCAACAACTAACTGGTTGCTTGGTACCAAGTGGTTGGTTGGCTGGCTAAAAATAAGAAGCAAAAAGCAACTGAAGCTTTAAATTTGCTTTTGCTGCCGCTTTCTTTCATAACAAAGCTAGAAATGATGGCCAGCATAGAAGTCTCTCGTACGCATGGTATAAAATATCGGCCGATACCGGTTCATATCGGCCGATATGAACCGGTATCGGCCGGTTCCGAGTCGATATTTTGCCTGCGATACCGGTTTCGGTATCGTAGGCAAAATATCGCCAAAATATCAAAATATCGGCCGAGATGATATATAATGCAAAAAACCATACTTTTTGTTAAAAAATTCTCAATCTTCCTCTTCTTCTCCTCTCCTCTCATTTTCTTACTCCTTAGGGACTGCAAGTACTCTCCATCTTGCATCTTTTCAAATCCCACATTTATTTCTTAAATAAAATATTATTCAAGCCTCAAGGTAAGAGAAAATCAATTTATACCATTTTATTATGTGTTTTTTGTTTTTTATTTTTAGATGAAGCATAGAAATGATCATTTGGTTTGTTACTTTGGTTGTGTTCTCCACTTAGAAGTTAGATCTACATACTTTCATGCTAGATCTACTCATACACATGATTTTTATATTTTTATTTTAATTATTTTATTTTAGGATTTTTCAATATTTAAATTATAATATATCATTTTTTTGGGGATTTCATCATAAATATGTTGTTTTAATGATTCATGATCATTGTGTGGTTTATAAATGATTGATTTATATACTTTTATGCTAGATCTATATATTTAGTATTTTGAAAATGATTTTATTAAATCTTAATTTTTCTAAAAATAATTGTTGTTACTTGGTCTTGAATTTCTTAATTTATTTGTTGATTGAGTTAGTATTAAATGATGATTGATATGTTATTTTTATTTTCTTATATTTTACACTAATAAATTGATCATGAGCATCAATAATGGTTGTATTATATGAAATACTGGAAAAGACAGCGAACTGTAATATAGACAGGACTCATAACTTAAGGTGACCGAGATTTTGATTTATTGTTGTTACTAATAGAAAAAAATATTGTTTTCCAGCATTTTCTAATATTCTGGATTTTTTGGATATTTCTGGGAATTTTTTTGGATTAAAAAAAAAATTCACACCTCGACGACCGCGACGGACCGATATCCGCGACCGATACCGATATCATATCGGTTTTTCGGCCTGACCGAGACCACGACCGAAACCGAGATTTAAAACCATGCTCGTACGTAAGGAGATGCTACTGCTGGATGTCATGGTTTTGGGGCGCCATGATCCTTCTCTCTAGAACTATCGAGGGCACTGACTGACTGCATCAATCATCGCTCAATGAGCTATTTATTACCGCCAATAGCGCTTCGCTTCCATGCAAGGCGGCACACTAGTGCCAGGTAGAACTAGCTTTTTAATGAGTTAGCATTTCATGACAATATGAGCTCTTATTAGCCCTACTTAAGTTGGTTAAGTGATAGGCAATTTACTATGACAAATTTATCTCCACCCACTAAATAAAACCATTGCAGCCTAAGAAAAACATTAAAGCTCCAGAATTTCATTAAATTCTCCCATAAGAAAAATATTAAGGCTCCAGAATTTCATTAAATTCTCCCATGAAATGAAGGTTCTTACTAACAATTTACAAGGGCATTTAACAGTCATTTCTTCAGGACAATTCACAAGGGCATTTAAATAAATGGTCATGGCCTCCTTTAGTTTGCTCATAGAAAGCCAAGCATTCGATTTTTAGAGAATTTGGAGGAAAATATCTGCTCAAAGCATCTTTTGGATACCGTCCAAAAGTAGAATTTAATAAAAACAACAACAACAACAACAACAACAATGACAATCATGATAATGATGATGATAAGAAAGAAAATGACATATGATCAATGGTATGGTTTTTTTATCCAACAATCCTTTTAGTTTTATTTTTTTGATTGATAAATGACTTGAACCAACAACTTCAAGGTTGCAATAGGGAGCACATTTTACTGTGCCAGGCTTTTGCCCCTTAATTTTCAGAAAGAAATGATATATTATAACATATATGAGCATGAAATGAAGTTTAACAGTAAGAAAAAAAATACTAGAATGAGGCCAGCTCCTTATATTATTATTATATAAGTGGGGCCCACATAAGTTCTTCTCTTTTATAATCGGCCTACAGATGTGTAGAGAAATAAACTTGATAAGTTCTTCTTTTTTATAAGTGTAATAATAGATATAATAATAATAATAATAATAATAATATATAGATTATGTTATTATTATATAAGTGGGGCCCACACAAGTTCTTCTCTTTTATAATCTTATTAGTATTATATAAGTGGGGTCCACAGATGTGCGGAGAAATAAATATGACAAGTTCTTCTTTAGAATGAAGCCAGCTTCTTATATTATTATTATATAAGTGGGGCCAAGATATAGATGGATTATTATTATATAAGTGGGGCCCACAGATGTGTAGAGAAATAAGTATGACAAGTTCTTCTCTTTTATAAGGGTAGATATATATATATATAAAATGATAGAAATAATAATAATAATAATAATGTATAGATTATATTGTTATTATTTACTTGTGGCCCACACAAGTTCTTCCCTTTCATAATCTCATTATTATAATATAAGTGGAGCCCAAGTTCTTTACTTTTAGAAGGGTAATAATAATATATAGATTATATTATTATTATATAAGTAGGTCCCACACAAGTTATGTTGTTTTATTATATATATATATATAACAATAGGGGAGGCCTCTCCTCAACCCATGCTGAGGAGAAGGTCCGCTCAAGTTAGTCCAAACACGTGCGTGTGAAAAGTTGACAAAAGAAAGCCCGCTCTTGACGACAATATTTCGAAACGCCCTTCCATCTAAAGGCCCAAATCAAAGAAACAGTGTTTCAAAACCCCTTTCCATCCCAAGCTCTCGCTCCTTCCGCCTCTAGCCTCTCTCTCCCATTTGTCCGCCAAGCATAGTCCCCGACCCCAGGCTACGATGGTCTCTCTCTTGGCCGTCCACCTGGCCAAGATCCCTCCGAACCTCTCTCGCCCTTTCAATGAGGAGACGAAAAGAAGCAAGGAAAGGGGGCTTTTCATTTCCCTCCATCACCCGCCCTTTCGATTTCAGCCTACTTTGTTTTCAGAAAAGAGAAAGACCAAGAAAAAGAAAGAGAAGAAGATCAAACGGCCAGCAACCCTCCCCCCTGCATCTCTACTTACCTCTCTCGCTCTCTATCGCACAGCTTGGAAAGCTCGGTCTCTCTCTACCACGGCTGAGAGGGAGGGATCCGAACCTCTTTTTTGTTTTTTTTTTTTTCTTTTGCTCCCTCAGCCAGATCGAGATTGGAGAATCTGAAATGTATTTTTGTGTTAATGATTTCTTTCTATTGAAGTTTCAAAGTTGGTTCTTGGTTTTAAGTTTAGGGCTTTCAAATTTGGCGTTTTAGGGTTTTATAATGATGGATTTGGAGTCAAGGATTTTTGGATTCGCAATCTTTACATTTGTGATGTGATTTTCATGTTATAAGAATTTATGTTTTCTAAAACTTTGTTTTTTTTAAAAGGCGGAGGTATGAAATATAATGAGCCTTGGAGCACGAGCACATTGAGAGAGGAGGATTTGGATGCAGATGAGTGCTTGATTGAGATGGAGTATTGTGTTCTAACGGTGAGATTGTCTTTGATTCGATGGAGTTTATGAGATGGAAGAGGGTGCAAAATAGGAATTAATTGATTTAAGAGATGGATTTTTTTTTTCTGTGTATCTTTTCTTACCTTGGTCATTGCAATGGCTGATTTTCTGTTGTAAACAACATTTTCTGCATTGTGCACAACATTCATGTTTTTGGTTGGACCGATGGTATCGGCCTCACTTTATCTCATTTTGTTTTTGGGTGGATTGATGGCATATTCATCATGCTAGCATAGCACTCAAATGCTATTGTCATCCATGATCCAATCCGACCAACCGAAGGTATCTTTCATCCAAGATACAAAACCCAAAGTGTCTTTCGTCAAACAATTGAATTCTAAGGTCCTATGTATCAGTTGCAAGGCCACCACCAATATTGATCATAAAATCATTTTTTGTCCTGATATTGACAGGATTCAACTCTTAACCATTTTTTCCTTTTAAAGATCAAAAATTTCAAACGAGAAATTGTGCCACATGTAATGCCACTTTTGATTAGACTACAAACATATTCATATGTATTTGATCATCATATTCATATAAAGGGATTATGAGAACAATTGCTTCAGGAACTGTTTGTTACAAGCACCCATGAAACGTGTCCCAGTCCCAAAATTTGATAGGAAACCTTGGTGCATTGACAAGATATTGTGACATTTGTGCTCTCGCCAGGTTAAACAAAATCTGAGAAAATCTAAATCAATTCACACATCTACAATCCACCTGCTTGCAAACAGAAACCATGTTAAACAGAAGCAACTTAACATTTCTAGATGAACTTCAATTTGAACTGATAATGTTTGGATGCACAACATCAAAGCCAAAAGCTCATTTAAAGGTCCCAGGTTCATCTCAAGTGAATGCTACAGCTAGATTCAATCCATTGTCCCGATAGACACATTCATGCTCTCCCATACACCCAATAAGTGGTCTGAAACATCACCTATGATTTGTATGTTATGATTTGAATTTCTCAAAAAGACCGATTTTACATGCTGGCTATATATACCAACAAATGAACTAAACCATCAAGAGTGCAAGTTCTCATTTAGATGTGTACTGAGATTTAATTTGAACACCTTTTGAAGTTATGAAAATCCTAAGTTTTTCCTCTTAAGAACTAATAGATAAGGAATAACTCTAAAATACTTTGAAATCCATTTTTGCTAATTCCTCTTAAGAACTAATAGATAAGGAATAACTCTAAAATCTTTTGAAATCCGTTTTTGCTAAATCAAATATAGAACAATAGATTTCACTATTAGTAAATCACATACCAAGGAGGCGCCTTTATGACAGACATCTGATCATTCATCTTATATATACCCAGGTCGTGAAATATACTTCTTTCTTCAAACAGAAGTTTAACAAATTTTATATCATAAAGTTTCTTATAAACATCTGATAAAATAATTACAATCATACAAATTGAAAGTATCAAATCGAGAAACACTCTCTTGGAGAAGGATTCATCTCTTTGTAGTTTGTACAGTAGACAGCTGGGTCCCCAGCAGCTCAAGAACATCACTTTCATCGTTGATTCTTCTGATTTCTAGGAAAAGGATGGAGTGAGAGATGTTGAAACTCTATTCAGTTGTGGAGAAGAACACATGTTGTTCTTTGCTTGCTGATGTAGAGATCTGACATAATAATTCCATTAGAAGAACAAAAACAGAATCCTGTTTTGAAAAAAAAAACAAAAAGCTAACTGTGTTTTCCCACCTGCAAAAAAGTCCCCAACCCTATATCACCCTCTATCTATCACATGGTTATTATGATAAAAAAAAAAATCACTGAAAATAAGAAGAGAGAAATATGACACTTTTTCCAAACAACCGAGAGAGATATAGATTCAGAAGAAAAAAAAAGTTGGGAGAGAGATGGAGATGGAGATTGAGAAAGATAGGGAGAGAGGATGAAACCCTCAAATAACCCCAACCCACCTGCCCTCTATTTCAACCCAAATCTTCAAATTCCCTATCCCAAATCCTCCATTTCAACCCAAACCCTCAAATCCCCAAAGTCTTTAAACCAGAAAAAAAAAAAAAAAAAATCTCTTGTGAGAGAGAGCACTTGTATGGCAGGGCCAAATCATCATCCTTCCTCATCCCTCCTTTCTTTCTCTCGATCTCTCTCTTTTCTAAAACCAAAATGGTTGAAAGGACGGGCGATGGAGGGAAATGAAAAGCCAACTTTCCTGTTTTCCCTTTGTCTCCTCATCCGAAGTTGTTTTTTCTAATTTAAACAAGAAGAAATGGGACCCGGAAGAGTTGAGCGGCATGCTTCGGTTTTTTGTCCTAACGCCCACACTTGTTGAGCGGATGCTCTCCTCAGCGTGATGAGCTGAGGAGAGCCCTCCCGGAAATAATAATAATAATAATATAGATTACATTATTATTATGTAAGTAGGGCCCACATAAATTCTTCTTTTTTATTATCTTATTATTATATAAATAGGGTCCATACAAATTATGTCATTTTGTTCTCTTAAATTTTATATTATAAAAATGGGCCAGATGTGTAATGAAATCAAATTGCATTTTATTCTCTTTTATAAGAGTTAAAAGTGGGCTAGATGTGTAATGAAATTAAATTGCAATTTGTTCTCCTTTATAAGAGTAGAGATATATCAACCAATAACTTTTGTTTCTCATTGTACCAGCTTGATGAACGGGGCGCTAGCGCTAGTGATGGTTAATGCTGCTGAATAAACTGTAAAATCGATTGGATGAACAAGGTCAATTGGATCTGCTACTGAGTGGATCATATGTTCCCATCTATGCCGCTGCAGTCACATCAGTTATATATCTAAAGAAGCCAACGGCTGTGAAAGGAGAGTGAGAAATTATAAGATCCCCCTCCACCCAAGTACATGAATACTATCCTCCGGTCCCCGATGCCTACAGAAAGACCCATCTTTACAAAATACAGACCACTGATCTGATGAGACCCACTGAGGTTAGAATGCCCCCAAAATATCTGTAGGAGCCGGATGGAGAGAAATACGTACAGCTACCTGTCTACATACTTCTAACAGTGGATTGACTACAGATTGTCAATTAAAGTAGTTAGCGTGAGATTTGAGTCTTCAATTAATCCACGAAGAACTGGGTTAACCATTAACCAAGTCCTTGAAGCTTTCTATCCATTTTCTCATATTTCTATCCAACTCTTTTCAATTTTGACCTTTATATCCAGAATTTAACTATTTGGTCGCCCTTTTAACCAATGCTGCCCACAGAAGAAAAAACTATGGACTCTTCTCCAAGGCCCAATTTATAATTTGTCCGGATCATCGTTCGGCTCAAATAGTAATATGCATATATAATATCATTTTATGTTATTGGCTTATATACAGAAATCTCTAATAATATATTAAATTAGTATCTATTTTGCATAATTTAAAGTTAGCCTGAAGGTCATGATTCATTCATTCGTACTCATGAGTGTCTTGCTTGGTTGGTTCCTGGCGCCAAACAGTAGCAACTAGCCAGTTTCGAAAAGGACCTCTTGAGTCAAAGATGAGAAACAAAAAAGAGAAGAAAATAAGATAATAGGAATAACTTGTTTGGCAAAATCTTATATGCACAAAAGAGATCTTTATCATATAGATATGTTCAAATGGAGCGGTTTGGAATGGATGTTGGAAAAATAGCTCATTTGGTAGGATCGAAAACTGCTTGAAATAGATATTTAGAAATCCAATGGTTTAAATTTTTTTATTAATTTCTCGAGATCTACATTGAATTAAGGCCTAAGATTTGTACTCACGGTTGTTTTAAGTATTTCAAAGAAGATCAATGGTAATGATCATGATTGTGGGACCCATATAACTTCATAAATATAAATCTATGGTATTGCATGTTTTGCAAATATCTCGAGATTTGAGAATTATCAATGCGTCAAATTTAAACATAATGTTGTGTTTGATCATGTGAAGAATTTCAATAGTTCATATCACCATTTAATGTCCCATGAGTTAAATAAAAAAAGAAAATAGACTGCTCAAAGGTCGCATGGAATGCAATTTTTTAGATGACCACATCCAATGATTCTTACGTTTTTTTGTAATTTTTTGAAGATGTACGCCTAATCATTGACTGAAATCTGGACTCAGAGGATCAATAGTTTTTTTGATCTTGACTGTGGAGCCCACAAAATTCCAAAAATATCGATCAATGGTCTTGTGGCTCTATGTAACTATCTCGAGATTCGAAAAAGATCAACCGTCGAAATTTGGACGCAAGGCGTGTTGGTCTTTTGATAAAAACACTCCTTCGTTGCAACTAGATTTGAGAAACGGGCACTGGGGATATCAAAACGGACCGCAAAAAATCTCTGCCGACAGGCTACCGTGTTTTTTTTTCCGGGCACGGCACGTAAGAAACGAAGGAGAGAGAGAAAGAGAGTAAAGACGGAAGCGAAGAAAGGTGCAGAAGCTGCCGCTGCAGATTTGATTAATAGGGGTTCGGCCACCGTTGTGTCTAGCTGGTCCGAAGAGGGAATTCTCTAGTGCAGCTGCCACTGCTTCTACAGCTTTCTTCTTCTTACCTTTTCTCTTCCTCCTCTTCTTACCTCTGCTTCCGTCCTTGCTCTTCCTCCTCTTCCTACCGTTGTGTCAAGCGATGGGCTTCTGGAGGGCATTCTTTTTCATTATCGTCTACTTGAGCTTGAAGTATCTGACTATTGAAGCGACCAGGCCCTGGAATGGAGCAGTGTCCACGTCGAGAGAGAACCGAAGCGGCTGTTCCTATACGCCCGGAGAAGATGGTAAGTGCCCCCTACCGCACGCTGTTACGACACCGCCACAAGCCTAGGTGCGAGCCTTCTATAGATTTGTTATCTCTTTGAATGGGAAATGGCCGCTAGATATGGAAGGAAGCCTACGATATGGCAGATGTTTTTTTCTTTCCTGTTATGAAGCACTATGATGACTTGATGTGTCTCTTAGAGATGAGCATATTAAATAAGGATTAGTTTTGTTGTAAAAGATTTTAGGTAGTTTGAATTTTGAATAACTGTTGATTAGAGTTGCTCTTTAATGTCAGGTGATTTGATGGGAATATCTTGATTATTGAAATTCTATAGTGTCTATATCTTTACATTGTATCTATGCACTGATGTTTTCCGAACCTTGCATGTTTGTTCTATAGTGTCTATCTTTACATTGTCTTTACCCACTGATGTTTTCCGAACCTTGCATGATGAGGCAATTTCCTCGGTGTCATAAGTCATTGATAAAGGACTATAGTTGAATTGGACTCCTTAGAATTCTCGAAATTCCTCCATAAAGGATTTCTCCAAATTTCTCTGATTTCTCCAAATTTCTCTTTCTCCAAAAGGAGACTTGGATAATGCCTTCTCCGCCGTGGCCGTCGATGTGGACGGCTGGGATGGCTCTCTAACTGGATCGATCATAACTGGTGTTTAGATTTCCGTCGCATTTCTTTGAATTCGAATGGTCGGCGCAGAAAATGAAAGATAGAAAAAGTTCAGTTGGTGGGGTCGGGGACCACACGAGCACAGAAAAATGAAACTACAGTGTCGGTTGGGGGGGTGGGGGGTGCGTTGGCGCGCAGAAAATGAAAGATGGAAAGTTCAGTTGGTGGGGTCAGGGACCACACGAGCACAGGAAAATGAAACTACAGTCGGTTTGGGTGGGGTGGGGTGAGGTGGGGAGGGTTTTGTTTGTGTGTGTGTGTGTTTTGTGTGTGTGTGTGTGTGAATAGGAGTAACTCGCCCCGGGCGGGGGGTTGTGAATAGGGGGTGGGGTGGGGTGGGGTGGGGGGGGGGTGGGGTGTGTGTGTGTGTGAATAGGCGTAACTCGCCCCAAGGGCGGGGGGTTGTGTATAGGAGTAACTGGCCCTGGGGTGGGGAATAGGAGTAGGTTGCCCCATAATTAGATTATGAAAATTTAAGTTTCATATGGTAATCGATTTTATGTGGTCTAAACAATTATTCGAGCCAAATTTTGGTGGGGCCAAATTAGATTAATTTTTATAAGAGAAGCCGGTATAAGTTTGCTCAAATCGCTCTTTTGAGAAGATTGTTTTGTTGTTGGGGTTTTTCGGATAGTATTTGCACATGTCATGTTTTTTTACCAAGTATTTCAAAATTCCAGTCATGAAACTCAGGAATTTCACAAATTTTTTTATTTTGGTAAAATTCACGGATGCTCAAGTATGAGGGAATATCTAAGAAAGAAACAGGCCCTTAAATGCCATGGGAATCTTGCTAAAATTTGTGAAGGTGGAGGTGGAGCCCCGTATGAAGAATCCAAGCCAACAAAATCAAAAGCCTCATCTTTTAAATGCCACGGGCTCTCATTTTTGTTGTTTGGGATGTGTTTGGTCAAATTTTGACCTTATCAATGGAGAACATTCCACCAAATGATAGGCCGTGGTGATTTATTTGACGGTGCTTTGAACTGGGTTGGTGCCTAAAATTGTAAGTTTTTTATAGTGATTTATTTGACGGTAAACTTGACTCCTATGATTGGAGTGATTTTTGGTGTGGACCCATAAGAAATGGGGCCATCAGTATTGATCATTTTTAATTTTCATAAGTGGCCCCCACTGAACAGCATGATTTGCACATTATGCAATGGGTGTGTACATAATGATCCTTCTATATATATTTAGATTCTTATTTTGATGCACCTTCTATATTTTATTAGATTAGGACTACTATATTTTTTTTGTAAAATCTCTCCACTAGTTTTATTGCGATTATGACTCTTTTTTTATATTTTGATCAAGCGTAACCCCATAAAAGGGCCATTAAAGATTGTAATGGGTTCCCTCAAACTATCCGAATTATCTTTTCATTTATTTTTCTCTTTTATTTTGTGATGGGATTGTCATAGGGTGTTACTCCTGGTTTTTTTTTTTGGTTGAAATTCTTGTCTTTTTTTTTAGTAAAACAAACAATGCTACTTCTTGAAGCAAATGTCTAGGCATTCTAGTAGTATAAGCATATATACTTTAATAATAGAAGTTTGAATTTATACTGTCACTTCACTTATTAAGATTTCATATTCCTCCACGGGGCCTTCTTACGAGAAATTCATGCCGATCAAATTAAATGAGTTTATCTTTTTTGATTGGACATCAAATTTACTCTAATAAGATATGGACCCACCGGATTATGAAAATTTCAACATTTCTATTGCGATTAATCTAACAGTGAGTGCTACTTCTGCTGGAGTGAAATTTGAAGAGGTTTGATAAAAAATGAGGCCATTTGATATAACTGAATCGGTTTTTTTGGTAAGTTGCCCCACTATTGGTTCTCTAAATTACTCTTGTTGAAAACAGGTGGTTTTTTTTGTCTAAGAAAGATGTGTTACTCTTACCGATCCCATTATTTTTTTATACTAATTTGATTCGGGCATACCCCACCTCTGATCAATCCAAACTTACCACCGAATAGGGACCCCTTGATAGTCACTGATCCTGGGTTTGGCACCCATTTGAATGGGTTGGACCGTTGGATTGAAGGATAATATTTTTAATATAGAAAGAGTTAGTGGCATGAGATTGAACAAAAAAAAACAAAAAAACCGTGTCTGAGCATCAATAGGGTCTTAGGTAGGCCCCATCTAGCTACATTGAATGGTAATACCGTCCGATGTACAGGAGCAAGGCGACACACGCGCACATACGGAATATATTCTTGTGACTTGTGAGTGTGGTTCTCGCATAACTACGAGCACTAGTGGGGCTCACATAAGGCCTCACTAATAATGGGATAGAGGGTGATGGAATGATCCTAATTGTAAGAGCCCGAATATTGCAATCTCCATTGGTTTGGAGCATACTTTTTCTTTCTTCAATTAAAAATAATCTTACTTTTTTCTAACATTGAATGGATTATTTTTTTTATAATTAAAATAATAAGAATTAGTATTTATAAAGTTTTTAAAGAATATAATGATTTATATGTATTTAGAAATTGGTCTTAAAAAAAATACATGGAAAATCAAATTATGTGAAAAATTTATAAATCAAATTTGATTTACAACCTACATGAGTTCACTTCACTTTTACCCTTTTATACAAATTTTGATACATTGAATTTCAAGATTTATTAATTTATTTTTAAAAATAAATCATAGAATATATATTATGGTTCGGGCTTAGCACGGGTCTTGGTTGCTAGTATCTATATGTAACAAATCTGTATAAAATAGATCTATTTCAAATGACCCCTTTTGAAATAGATGGTGTAGAGAAAGTTTGTTTGATAACACAAAAAAAAAAAAAAAAAAAAAAAATAAATAAATAAAATGATTGAAACAGACATTTTTAAAACAATGATTGAAAGTCTTTCATAAATATCTCAAGATCCTTGAGGATTCAAGAATTGAAATTTGACGTCATAGTTGTGTCCAGGCTTACAAAGAGAATTAATGGTTTGGATCTTGCATTTGGGGGCCATGGATTTTTAAAAAGTTGATATAAATGTTTGTCTTTTTTTGTAAATATCCCAGAATATATGATGATCCAATGGCTAAAATCTGGACCCATAGTCATGCTTGATCTTTTGTATATATCCAATTGTTTGGATCATGGCTTATGGTGCCCGGATTTACACAAAAAAAAAAAAAAGAAAAAAAAAAGAGAAAAAACCAGACTGCCTATGTACAATTTCAAAACATAGTCAATATTAATGCATGTTACATCAACGGTCAAAAATGTTTTTGTGCATATCTCAAGATCCACTTGAAATCAGAGGCTCGTTTTTTGACTTGTAGCCGTTTTTTGTCCCTCCGAAGAGAACCAATAGATCGAATCGCGATTAGCCCACAATGTCTAGAATATTAGATCGAATGGCTCATGGTGTTTTGCAAATATCTCAAGATCTAAGATAGATCAAGAGTTCAGATTTTGAGATTTGACCGTGTTGAACCTGTTTCATATTTCTAACAGTCGAGATCATGATGTAGGGGCGTAGTTAAAAAAAAAAAAAAAACTAGACTACCCTATTATGACGTCCAAAACAATGTAGCAATGATGTCTGCCCGCTTCAGATTGTACTAGCAAAATGCTCCCGTGCTTAGCACAGGCATTAGAATTCTTACAAAAAATGTCATTTAATTTTATGACATAAATAAAATCTTTAACTTTGATTTTGTATTTTTATATTTTTATAAAATCTAAAATAAAAATATTTCTCACATATAAAAAATTTATAGGCTTTCTTAAAAATCTCACAATTAAAATTTTAAATAAATAATAAATATGAAAAATTAAAATTTTGAGTAGAAACATGAAATATGAAATATTAAGATGAGAAGAATAATAAGAAATTTAAAATATGCGATCTTCCAATTAGAGATAGGTTTGGCAATGAGTTGGTTGGGTTCATGGTAGATATAAAGGTTTATGGACTTTGACTTGAGCCGGGTTCAATAAAGGCTCATATTTTGGTTTGTTTGATTTGTATTCGCATTGATGAAATTATTGCCACTTACCTTTATGTAAAACCTATATTATATGACAACAAAGATAGCAAAAAAAAAAAAAAAAAAAAAAAATTGATGAGGGAGGCCAAGCCTTGATGGGGACCAAACGAAGAGAAATGGAGATGTGTTCCTAGGCGAGGGCATCAGTGGGGAAGAGAGAGATTCAATCGCCATTAAATAGGGAAGAGCAATAATGTAAGGGAAGACGTGTTTGGGAAGAGGGAGAGGTGGGGAGTGAGTATTCAATGGCATTTTATTGAATTAAATTAGATTAAATTCCTCACACAATCATGAAACCAAGTATTATAATCACCCAACATATTGCTATTTGTTTCTATGCATTTTATTTTAATAAAAAGTACTGTCCAGATATGCATGCCTTTTCTGGAGGTACCCCCCTTCCTACAAACTTTTCTTTATCCTTTCGTTTCCTTTCCACAGAATATGATGTTTGATATCTTAGAAGAGGTGAGCTATCATTCATTTAAAAAAGAAAAAAGAAAAAATACCTACGATAGATAGATTTTCTAAACATAATTCATATATTTACCTGTCTCCTCATTCCACTGAAATCTCATAAAAAAAAAAAATGAAAAGGTGGAATACCAAATAAAAAAGAGTCAACTACCACAAAAAAATATCAAGCATACAAAATCGAGATTTTGAGTTTTGATCTTGATCTTCACACTTTAAGGGTGTCAGGTCCTGTCACCACACCAAGTTTAGCAAGTTCATTTTTCTTGAGATATCATTTTGCACTTTTATCTGAGAGCATACCTTATGAAGCATTGCAAGATTGAGCTTTTAAATTACTGTCATGAATGTGCAGAAACAGAAACCCGTCACCAAGTGAATACTTGAAAAAAAAAAGTGTCAAAACAAAAGGTGTCCCAAATCATATCCCTTCATTGAGATGACCATCTTCCATCTAATAAGGATGCTGAAAGTTTCACCTGCAAAGGGCAAAAAGGTGATAAGATCATCTTTCTTTTGCTGCTTCTTTGGATCTTGCTCTTCTGAAGAACTCCCTCCATTTTTTCAAAAAATCATCTCATCAAGCTCATCCACGACTTTAGCTTCTTCTCCACCCCTGGCGCGAGATCCTACTGGTGGGTTTTTGCTAAGTGCCTTTTCTTTCCCAGCCCGGGGAGATTCATTTGGTTCGATGGTCATAGGTATCTTCATAGGAGCTAGTTCAGGTGGGACGACTTTAGAAGGTTTCTTCAAATCTTCATACCAAGGAAGGGATTATGGAGAGATGGTTGTGCGTTCTGGAAAGGTGAAGGATTTCATTGCTTTTCCATGAATGGGTTAATTAAGGAATTAGAAGTTAATTGGTGAAATGACTCTTACGTTGGGGAAAGGCATTAAGTCAAGAAATTTGATTTTATTATATATATTGTATTAATGGAGATTAAAGTAGAGATTAAGAGAATTAAAGAAGAGATTAAATTGGATGACATGGCATGAGGAAGCTGATGTGGCTCACAGTCAAAATATATTATAATGGTCAAAATCAATTGCCTCCAATTGCATAATTTCTCAATTGGAAACAGCCACTATCATATATAATAATTGTATGATTGAAATCTGCCTGTTTTG
This sequence comes from Persea americana, assembly GCA_029852735.1. Lineage (NCBI taxonomy): Eukaryota > Viridiplantae > Streptophyta > Magnoliopsida > Laurales > Lauraceae > Persea > Persea americana. The sequence goes on along the minus strand of CM056813.1, from coordinate 53,059,536 downwards.
CTAACTTCTTGAAAAGACATAGTGTCTTAACCCCATTTGAAATGGACATAGTAATGATAACATCCGAACACTCTAAAACTAAATTGAATAAGTTTTTAGACATTAAGTGGGGAAAAGTAGAGAAGCCAAATGGAACCTGAATCAAATAGTGACATGTAGTTCGGATGGTCGTAGCATGTCAAAGCATTGATCATCATTTCTAACCAAAAGGGCAAAAATGGGAGGAGGGAAAATGGTTCCCTTTAGTTGATATTTTTGTTCATATTACTCAAGTTAGAATGGAAAAGTTTTAATTAGTGTCATCTTTTTTTTTTTTTTTTCAATACTTATTCTTTCTGTGGTGGACCTGGTGGGCCAACCGCTATGGATGGGTCGGCCCGTAGCGTGCGGTGCCGAAATAGGCCGACCCGGCCCATTTGACATCCCTACCCATGTCCGCATGCCCTGCATTAGAGAGAGGAGAGAGAATTGCTCTAATCGGGAACTCCACTGTGAAAGATCTTTAACCTTGGTATTATTGTTGGGTCAAAAAAATTGGGAGTTTCACCTACACGCATATTACAAATTTGACAATGCGGTCTGCATCATAGGGCCCACTTGCATGCATTCATATAGTTGGTGGTATGATTGATGGAAAAGTCTCTTTATGGATAAGGTCCAAGCAAAAAACAGCCCCACTTGCAGGGCAAGAGGGGCTGAGATTTAGGTCCACCTACCTATAGGGAATCCCTTTCTATAGCCCGTGCCGTTGCTGCAGAACTACTGTGTGCCGCACCAAATGGTGTTTGAGCCTTTTGTCATTCTGAATCTGAGAAAGGGAAATTGGAGGGTTCCTATGACCTATGGCCAATTTTGTGAAAATTTCTTTTCTAATGTTCGGTAATCATTATTTAGTAAACTTTTAAATCCTTGTGACTAATTGCTAATTAGTTGGTGTCTTTATGATTATTTCGTAAAAGTCCCTCTCTCTTTTCTTTTCTTTTTGGTTTAGTTTGACTTTTATTCAAGGGATATTTTTTACTAGAAACACAGAATATAGTGGTCTTCTTGATGTTATGGTAAAGTTTAGGGGTATGGGCCTTTTTGTAAAAATGTTGTTAATGTTGGAAATAAGTGGGCCTCGTGGATAAGTTTTTAAAACTTTTGACCTACTTGACTCAGGGATCAAATACCCATAAGGCCAAAAACCACATCCATGATCCATAACCCTCAATCTCATGTTCAAAATAATTAATAACCTCTATCTAGAAGATAGAAAAACTAGCACCAAGCATCCACTACAAATCCACAATATACAAGGAGTAGATCATTCGTTTGGAACTCTATTGTGCTCTAATGGAGGGATAGACGATTCGCTTTATCAATAACTCTTCTTTGTTGCAAATTAGGATCTCCAACACCTTCTTGTCTTCCACGCTATGACCAACTTCAGATCTCTTTCCCTAAGAATAATGGTGGGATCTCTAAGAGAAACCAACTAGAACCTTAAAGGCAAACCGGAAGAGAAACTAGAAGAGAGGCGAGGAGAGAGAGGGGTGTGCAACACTTGCACTGGGTGGGGAATCCAAGGTTGGACGTTCAAGGGGTGGCTCCCCTTATATATATCCTCAAGACATCTCCGCTTACTAATAATTATTAAAAGTCTCACTTCCATAATAATTAGTAACATTCTCTTCTTACTATTACCACTATTAGAAGTCACACTTCCGATAGAAATAGTAACTTTCTAATTATTTTCCTTTTGAGTTCATCTATAATTAGTAATGATCTAATAATTGGGTTAGTGTGGGGACCACTAGGGATTTCATAGAAAACTGGCTCCAACTGGGACATCGCGATCCCACATCTCATGTGCAATCTGGGCCTATAGTTAATTGCAAATAACTCCACTATATAAAAGCAATTGAACTCCAGTCTTAGGAATAAGTTACAAGAAGACCCTAAACATCCCTACTGCAGTAAGTAGGCCCCTCCATCAATATCCATGGATCAATTGAATTAAACATGTCCCACCAAATTAGATTCACATCTTATCATCCTTGATACCCAGTTAATCACAGTCATCAGTACCATCCAATTAACTCTTAATTGAGATAGGTGTTAACTTACCAATGATAAATCCATTAATTGGCACAAAATGTATATTCCATCTTGATCATTGAATGTTTCCATATTCCTACTACTTGTATCCAAGACACTGAGGTGTTGACTTACAGTTGGCCTTACTCTTTGGTGACTCAAAGTAAATGAATAGATAGAAACTTGAGTTCATTAATGTCTCAGGAATGAGAGCCTATTGCCAGGGAATTATGAGAGTAAACCTTAAAGTAAAGACAATGTTTCATAAGGTGCTTCTCATGGTCATTCAATACATCCAATGTACTAACATAATGATATAGAGTCTTACACTAATCGAGACAAATCACACTATCTCATATATAGTGATCATAATGCTGTAACCTTATTACATGAGATGCCCAATCTCACCGCCGATTGTGAAATAATTTATGTATAAGATTTGTGACACATGTTTTCAGTATGTGGATCTCATCCACACATATGTATTACATCTAATATACTTGTGGACTTCGGTTCATCTCATGAACCATCATGTCATACGTATTGGTTATGTGCAAATAAGTAACAAAACACTATTCATCTCATGATTAGAAAACATGATTATATTAAAATAAATCAATTTATTATATCGCATACTGGATTGAGACCACACAATCTAACAGTTAACAAATGGGTTAGGTTCAGATTCGATCACAACCATTTCAGAGTACTTGATCAGACTTCGATGGACCTTATTGAACTGCTACCCAACTTCACGCCAAATTCAAAGCCTAGAATATATCATTGTATCAATTTATGCTATATGTAATAAATGATAATTTAATATATTAGTAGGAAAATTTTATAAATTGGACCTTAAAGAATTGTCCAAACTTGGGTTTTCTCCCCTCTGGGAGTCCTCGCTAACCTGGTCATTGGAGGCCAATATTGGTGGGGCTGGGTAAAGTGTTGTCCAAATAGGTGGTGAATTCTGGATTTAAGAGTTAAAACTGAATAGAGTTGGCCAGAAATGTGGAAAAATGGGAGACTTGGGTTAAAGGATAAGATCTAGTAGAAATCTTCATTGGCTTGGCAATGGTCAAAACATTTGGGTCCAGTTCTTCATGGATTTATGTGAAAAGGTAAGACTCAAATATCATGCTAAGAACTTAATCAGCTACTAGCACAATAATCCGTGTTAAGCACCAGCATAACCCACGTGGCTAGGGTATGCATCCCATTTAACTACTTTTAATATTATTTTGATAAATAATCATATATAAATATTGTGTGGTATAGTGGTTAAATTAGGTTAGTTAATTCAAAAGGCAAGAGATCATGAGATCATATCTCTTAATTTATATACACTTTTAATTGTTTCACCATTGGCAGTTCAATAAAAAAGTCAAAATTGAAATTAATCTAGTTAAAATAGAATTCAAAACCATTGGCTTTAATACATTATAATTAGGGGTGGCAGCTCTGTATGCGGTCCACAATCCTATGGATGAAATATGTCAATTTGGTACAGGTCTATGATGTACTCAGACCCGATTTATTTTAATGGGAAATAATCAGGTGAGAGCTGTTCTCACAGTTTGAGGGTGGGGCCTACCTATCACCCAATCCAAACCTTGCAATGGACAGGAACTCCCTTGATATTCATACGCCCCAAGGTTTGGCATCAATGCGAATGAACTGGACCGTTGGATTAATTATATATCCATACGAATGGATTGGGCTTGTTAGCCATGGATGAAGGGGTTAGAAGTATGGGATTAGGGCCGAACTTGATATTCGGGGTGGTCCCATATATATCTTTCAATCCCCACCAGTAGCATTCCAAAATGGGGTCCCTAATGGGCCCCACAAAAAAGTTCCCACGGTGACTCCGTGAGAAGAGTTCTCACTGGATCACATCTCTATTTTTATACTTGCACTTAGATCCAACTTCGATGGTTCTTAGTGGGTCTGTGTGAGTAATAATATAAATAACTTTTATAAAATATCACTTGGATAATCGGGCATTCAGGTGTGGACCCAACTGGACCTGGACTCATAGCCGATTACCGATCAGGTCCAACTGATAGGCACTCGCTTCAATGAAATGGTACTCGATCTCTATTTAATTGTTTGTTTCTTACATAACAAAGTGGATTCATGGGACTCAAGCCAGTGATTCAATATGTAAGCATGGAGAAATGTACATCGTCGGATCTAGATCTTTTGGATTTTGGGCCGTCTCGGTGACCTGTAGTTTGCAATTCATTCAAATGCATCCATCTTTTTAGCAATTTTTTTCGACCCACGTGCCTTAATAAGAGAGAAGTAGAGAGAAAAGTAGGAAGTATTTTCCAGGCGGAAACTTCTTCTGCCCACACTCCACATCGGCATGAGTCCCAGATCTTTTCGTGTGAGAATTGCATGTGATTCATTTGCATTACAAACAAACCATCATGTTTGTTTGCATTACAGTGACTGTTTTATAATGTTTGCATTACAAATCATTTTCATGAATCACATTATAACACAGTCATGATTCATGAAATTGATTTGCAATGCCTGGATCTTAATTTTGCATCCAAAGTTCTTTAACAGATTGGATCTGAATTCTAACAGTTGGGGGACAATAGAAAGAAAGGACCATTTCTAATCCAAAATCGATTATTATATATTATAGGGATATGATTCAATTTTGAAATTGGAGTCTGATTTCGGAATTGATTGAGAAATTGACTTCCATTTTGCAATTGGTTGAAAGATTGGCCTCCAAACTTAATTAAATTTTAACTAATCTAAAGAGTCCAATTTAGAGAGAAGTTTTAAATTTAAATTGATTTTAACTAATCTAAAGAGTCCAATTTATATCTATCTCTACTAGGTTTCCGATTGTAACACGACTACAAAACGTCTCTTTAATTTTTCTTTCACTTTGGATTAGAGATAAGTGATTAGAGAAATAGTTATTAGTTTAGCTATTTTAATTCTCTTGATAAAAAAATAAAGACATGTTTATTGATCTAAAAGGTTGGATCCAGCCCATGGGCGACAATTTGAGTCCAAAATGATCCTTGGACTAGCTATGGGCGGGAAACTAAATGCCTCACTTTACTTCTGCATGATAAGAAGAGGCTAGCAAATTTAAGATTGAGTTTGACTTGATCCCAAATAGGAATTAGGTTAGTGTGGGTTTGGGTTTTATTGTCGGGGTTTTGTATTAAGGAAATCGGGTTAGGGATTTGGGATTAGGGATTAAAGAAAGGAGATTGGAGATTAGGCATAAAAAATTAGGACTAGAACAATGCCCCCGCTCTTACCACGGGCATTAGAATAGAAGTCATATAAAAAATATCATTTAATTTTAGGACATAAATAAAAATCTTAATTATGATTTAATGCGTTTATATTTATAAAATACAAAAGAGAAGTATATCTCACACATAAAAAATTTATAGGCTTTCTTAAAAATCACACAATTGAAAATTTAAATAAGTAACTAATATAGAAGTTAAGATTTTTTAGTAGAAATGTGAAATATCAAATATTGAGATGGAAAGAACTATAAAAAATTTAAAAGATGAGAATTTTCAATTAAAGGCAAGTTTGATAGTGAGTTGGTTGGGATTAGGGTAGGTATAGAGCTTTTTAGACTTTGACCCGAGTCGGGTTCATGACAAGCTCAGATTACCCATTGATAAAATTATTGCCGCATACCTTTATCTAAAACTCATAGCTTGACAACAAAGAAAGGAAAAAAAAAGAAAAGAAAGAAGAAGTGACAAGAGTGACCAAGCTTGGATGGGGACTCAACAAAAAGATATAGAGAGGTGTTCCTTGTGGGGTGGGTGGGCGCCATTAAAATGAGAAGAGTGACTAAGGGGGGCGGGGGCGGGGGCGGGGGCGGGGGGTGGGCTGGCGGTGTGTTTGGGCGCCATTAAAATGAGAAGAGTGATGGAAGCCGCTATTAAAATGAGAAGAGTGACTAATAAATGCCAAGTTCTGTAACCTCCGAAACAGACTTGGAAGCCATGTTCTGTAGGGCAGGTAAGATTTTGGACTTTTTCATAGTGGGAAGAAGAGAGGCTTTGCCTTCGTCAGAGGATGCATTGGGGGGGGGGGTGTTGAGGTCAACGTTCACCCTCGCTCTTGAGTGGTCATAAGTGTGGTCGAGCCCTCACTCTCACCATAAAACTATTGTTATGCCGTTTCCTATCACCAATTAGTTTTGGGATAAGTGGTACTTCAATGGGGTGTAAGATCCTACAGGGGGTTGGCGCCATTAAAATGAGAAGAGTGACTAATAAATGACAAGTTCTGTAACCTCCGAAACAGAGTTGGAAGCCATGTTATGTAGGGCAGGTAAGATTTTGGACTTTTTCATAGTGGGAAGAAGAGAGGCTTTGCCTTCGTCAGAGGATCCATCCAAGAGGAAAAAAGAGCTGTGGAGATGGCTTGTGGCAGAATTTGGGGAGGTAGGAATATCCAACCACAGCTATCCAAGTTTAAACAGGGTGCAAATGCTACTCAAAGAAATGCCTCTCGGAGTAAGATTGGTGCCCCCCCACCGCCACCTGTCCGGCTGGCTTGAAAGGATCCTGCGTTTCTCGCAAAGGAAAATCTTCAAATTCCACAATCTTGAGTTATATTTGACTGGATATGGTATTAGAATATTTGACTGTGGAATTAGAAGCTTTTCCTTTGTTGAAAGGCTATGGTATCGATCTTGAGTTGAAAGGTACAACCCAGATTGATACCATAGCCTGGGTTGTACCTTTCAACAAAGGAAAGGTACGACAAATTACTTGAGTTCACACGTGCTCTCAAGTGATGCAAGGTACATCCCTCTCCCTTCATAGCTAGCACGTATAGAACATCACCCTTCCCTTGTTTCTTCGACAAGATGGCCATTTGCAAGGTGGTCTCCTTATTTCTCATCTTGCTATTGAGTTTGAACTCAGTAATCATCGAGGCGAGAAGGCCCTGGGCTGGAGCAGCGTCCCCGCCGTTGAAAGAGAACACCACGTTCCGGTCCCACGAAAAAGCCCCTGTTGAGGGTTCAAATCACAGTTCATGTTCCTACGCTCCCGCAGAAGGAGATAAGTGTCCAACCCCCACTGTTCACGGCACCGGTACTGCACACCGTCCGTAGAGGCTGTAGCTCACTAGCATGGATGCAGATGTCAATGATATATATAGCTTGTGGGGATGCGGATGGGTGGTTCTTTGTTCTTATATGTCAGAAATAAATATGATGAACAGGAGATTGGATTGTACGTCGGTGTCAACTAGTTAGTGGAGATTGGATTCTGTTTTTTTGGTTTATAAGTGTTTTGTTACAATCAGATTTGGATAAAATCTATTCATCCTAATGTAGTTTCCAAGTTCATGCGTCAATCTTTTTCTCTCTCTACTTCTCCCTCAAGGCACGTGGGTGAAAAAAACAATTGCTAAAAGATGGATGCATTTGAATGAATTGCAAACTAAAGGTCAGCGAGACGGCCCAAAACCAAAAGATCTAGATCCGACGACGTGCAGTTCTCCATGATTAGATATTGAATCCAATGGCTTGAGTCCCATGAACGATGAATCCACTCTGTTATGTAAGAAATAAACAATTAAATAGAGATCGAGTATCATTTCATTGAATGGAGTGAGCGTGATGTGGTGATGGTACCACTGTTGTATCACACGTGCCAAGCCTGGACTTATATTTCAAAGAGAGTGGGCTTGTATCTAACTTTTGGTACTTTTGAAGCGTGTAGAGCTGTTCCATGTATTTTGGGGTCATGCCCTTTGTTTTCTCTTTTCTCTTAATTTATTCTTTTGTCTTTAGTAAAAAAAAAAATATTTTTGAAGATAAATTTAATAGGAAGTATTGAGAAAAAAGTATTTTCATTGAATTTATTTTTAAACATAATTTATTGAACAGAAGGAATTGCTATTCAATTCTGATAGAGGTCGACCCACACAATAAAATGAGTCAACTCTTTGAGTTGAGCTGTTTTTTGGAAATGGTATTGGTAACGTCATGAGATATTGATAATTACTTTATCTAAGTTAAGTCCCTTCTTTTTGTAAAGCCTTTTATAAGTCCTAAAATGCTTTAATTTAACAAAAAAAGGGGAAGTCTTAAAACGCTTTTACCAAAACACCAAAAGGGGCAACAGAGTTCTAAAAAACGTTTGGTAAATCTTTTAACGGAGTTAAGATAAAGTTGTACAATTAACAAACGCTCTTTCTTTGATTCTTTACTTTGAAGTTGTTAGGAGAATTTGTCATGTTGGGGCCTGTCATTTGCAACTGTGATGCTCTTTTTTTTTGAAAAATTTTCTGTACGGTAATCTACAATTCTTGATTTCTCCCCCTTGTTACCAAAGTTATTCATTTTACCCGGACGTTCTCCATACCATCCAGACCATTGTTCTGGTCAAAAGGTGTTTTTTTATTGGCGATATCACAACAAATGTTGCGATATCACAATTTATGTTGCGATACCGCAAGTTTTTAAGTTGCGATATTGCAATAGATGTTGTGATATCGCAAAAAACGTTAAGTTAAAAGTCAACGACTACATTTTTCTTTATAATTTCTTTCCGTTCCGTTGCTTTCGTCTCTAGACTGGGTTTTGCTTCCATTCTTTGCATGTTAAGTGGGGTATAGCAAGTGATCTCCTTCCACATTCTCTGTAAGTCAACCTCAGGCCATTGTCATGTACAACAAGTGAATCTCTTGCCACATCTTTGTCTGTGGTATTCATTCCATATTTCCCACCTTGAATGTATCTCTCTATTATTTATTGTATTATTTTTTTCTTCTTTTGTGTCTTTTGAAGGTAGTTAGGATACAAGGAATTCCACTTGTAGAAACATTTTAAACATTTTGTATAGATATTAACAGTGATGAATATGTTAAAAAAAGTAACAATGATGAACACGTTAATATATGCACTGATGAACATGTATAAACATTAACAGTGACGAACATTTTGTATTAAACTTTTTTCTTATTTTGGGATTTTTTGATGAACATCCGTTTGTTGATATATTAAAAAAATTCCCTTGTTCTCATATCATGAATTACCAACAACTGGATTTGGCTTGGATGTCCAGTTGCAAAAAATAATGTGGGATGTCCTGTTTATCCTGTCCTATGGTGGGTCCCAGCACAAACTCAGAATTTCCACATATTTTTTTAACCTTTTCCTGTTATTGTGGCATTACAGACATCTTTTTGATCATTATCTTAAACTGCTAATGAATTTTTTAATGTAATATAAGTAAGCAAACGATTAAACAATTTAGATTCTTTAATAGTTATCAACGGACGATGATACTCATTAGATGAACGGTCAAGCTCTTATAACTGTACCATGCTCTATTGTTCTACAAAATTGGAATGCTCCTTTTTTTTTTTTTTTTTTTTTTTTTTTTAGGGGTGGGGGTGGTTAAGATTCGATTGATTTCACAATTGAGGTCTGACTTTGGAACTTTCAACTCATGTGGTCATCACTTTCCTAAATCCAAGACTTCAATAAACTTATTGGGTGTGACTACACAAAAGCAGACAAACAAACCTTTAGCCAAAAACTGTATGATGATGATAGTGGCGGCGGCTTGGTAAGGATACATAGGTTTTCCCCCCTAAAGATAGAGAAATGAGAGGACCCCACCCAATTAACATATCGAAAGCCTCACAAGGTTGTGTTTAATAGTAATATTTGAAAATGCTTTAAAGATGTAGTTTTGTCTTCATTAATATCATAATTACAGTAGAATATATGACACAAGGTGGGGTATTTGATAAATTATCTATAAATATCAGCCTCATTAGGCACTATTGACCGTTTGATCATAGAATCATTATATTATTAGCAAAGTGTGGACATTTGTAAAAATAAGTCCTAACTTGTACTCGTTACTAATTGTCAGAAAACACATGAGGTTACATTAAAACAAAATGACTTCTTATGTAAAATAGAAAACCAAGCATAAACTCGCACTAACACAGAGTTGATAACCATAACAAGCATATTCGAACTTTATATAAAACCCACGTAACCAATCATGAAGAATAATTTTACACCTTAGAGATTAAACAACCATAAAGAATAACTCCACATTTGACATAAACCAGATTAGATAGCATGAGCGATAATTTTAGTTCCACCAAAACAAATTCAAGCAAAGTTAGATTTAACACAGAGTGGGTTTCATTTTTTCAACTGATGCTAGCGGGAAGGTCCATAAAACAATACAAGTAACACGCGTGTTTACCAAAGAAGAAGGGGGCAGGCGGTAATTTTGATACATATGGGGCATCAGCAGGGGGCCATTACGATTCTTAAGGGAATTCAAGCTTTGATCTGGGCGACCGCCCCAGATGCCACACAAGTGAGTCCGCCCCACTCTGATGCCCCAGATGATGTCGGTGTAGACTCCTACAGCAGTTGACCGTCTCGGTTGAAAACCAGAGCATTTAAGGTTTTCTAAACCCACAAGCAGAGATAAATAGATAGAGAATGAGGAAAAGGAAAGAGAATACCAGATCTCGCTAAAAGAGAGAGGGAATAAGGATTACCAGGTTCAGTAGGGGCGACTGCAACAACACTAAGCTTGGAACACCCAGATTGTAAAATAATGGTGGCCAGAATCCCTCGTCGATGGAGACGATGATGTTTCGTCAACGTCGAAAGGATGTTAGCAGCCTTGCATATTTGCAACTAGGCTGGCAAGGGAGGAGGAGGGTGAAATTCTGTAACACCCTGTCCCGAGTTAATTAAGATTAACTCTAATTAATCGGGATTAATGCTAATTCAACATGTTTTATGGAATTAATGTTGATCAATGGCTAAATTGATAAAGAATTTGGCTCAAGTGGTCAAATTGAACTTAATGAAAAGAATAGTGGAGGTTATGGGTGACTTGAAATGGTTTTAGGCTAAACCATGCAATGTAAGGACTTTTTCGTAAATACGAAATTACACGTATTTTGTCGAATACGGAAACTCTTGATACTCACACGTATATCTCGAGGAGTACGTTAACTTCCATGAATATAGTGATTCCATTCGACGTGAATTGGTTCAAATGACCATTCATTTGACTTAAATTGTAATTAGAGGAATAGGAGGGGGGCTAAAATGCAATTTAGGGCCTATAAGATGAGGATGAACTCATTTGAGTTCATTCCTCCATCCCGGCCGATCTCTCTTCTTCTCTTTCTTTCTCTTCTTCTTCTTTCTTCCAATTTCTCTTCATTGACTGGTGATTTAGAGAATTGACAAGTGCTTGTGAAGAGGGACTCCATCTTCACCATCCTCTTCTTCATCTCTTTTTCTACTATCTTGGAGTTTAAACTTGAGAAGATCTCATGATTTCCATCAAAGAAGGTACAAGTAAGTGTTGAGTTGAATTCAACACTTCCATGGTTTCATTATTGAGTTATGGCTAAAAGAATTCACAAGAATTCTGTTTTGTGGATTGATTTTGGGTTTTAGGTTCAAAAGAAGGTTTGGCTTGAGGAATTCAGCTTGGATTCAAGCTAGACAAGGGAATTCTTGCTAAGAAGTTTCCAAACAAGGCAAGTATACTCGATTACATTGATTTCAATTGTTAAGTGAATTGTTAGAACTCAAGAAGTTCAGTTACAGAAAATTCGGTTTAGAATTTTCTGAACTTCTGGGCACGATTCGGTCAGCTGCCAGGCTGACCGACACCTAACCGAGAGCTGACCGACATAGGTCGGCTAGCCGACTTTGTGAGTTCGGCTAGCCGAGGGTTGACCGCAAGGTGACCGAAAATCTTGTCAGGGTTTTCCATCAGAAGTTTAGCTTTTGGAAAACGAACCGTGAGCTGACCGAAGAAATTCGGCTAACCGAAATTTGAATTTCGGCCAGCCGAGTGGGTGACCGAATAGGTGACCGAATTGGGCAAAATGTCCTGTAAAATTGAGAAATTCTGGAAGCTGACCGAATGTGGTTCGGTCAGCCGGAACCTCTAATGCGGCTAACCGCCAGGTAACCGACGAGGTGATCGAAATTGAGGGAATATCAGAACTGATTTCTGATAATTTCCTAAACCTTCATGGGTGTTAGCAAAACTTATGTGAATGTAAATTTCACTAAAAAGTGATGTCATCCATAATAACACCTACATTGCATAATGAACGTTTCACCCGAATGTTGTTTTAGGAAATTTACTTGTTTGTGACTTGAGTTGGCTTGTCCTCTCTCGTCTATTACTGTTATGCTCCTTGTTGAGCCATTATTGAATAATGGATTGAATTAATACAATGAAATGCAATGAAATGAAACGAAAAGAACTGAAATGAACAAACATTGTAATGTGTAAAAGATTAAGTCTGCTGCAGTAGATGGAGCGTTCCAGAGCTCCGTGGTGATGCCGGTGATCTCTGATCAAGACACTGGTAAATCCCACACATTTGAAAAGCCACTTAATAAAGTGAGTACTAATGAAATGAAATGAGTCCTTGAAAGGCTGGGTTGTGAATGGTGCGCCTTCCGCCTATGCTATAGGACAATGAAAAGACACTTGATCAAGTATATACATGAATTGAATGCTCTCTTTAGGGGAGAACTACATGCATTAACTGCTCTCTTCAGGGGAGAACTACATAAATTGAATGCTTCATTCGGGGAAGAACTATATAAATTGAATTGAATTGAATTGATTTGAATATGATTGTTATACATTGGAACCAATTTGCTAACAGGTGATTATCATAGAATTGTGTATACATTGTTGAACCGTCGTGTTCACAGTGTTATTGATGACATTACAGGCCTAGTTGACCGTTCCAGTGGTTCCGAGACCGCGCCCCCAACGGAGGAGACCAATCCGGTTCCCCCAGGAGGATTGAACGAATGGATGTAAATCGGAGGCAACCGGTTTAGAAAATTTTGGGAACATTTTGAATAGATTCATTTTGTTGTAAACAGTGGTCACATGCATTGTAATTGAATATGCATGGGTGATTTACATAGGAAATGAAATGTATAAGTGAACTTTACTTTCTGTAAAGAATTTGTACATATTAAAGTTGAATGTCAATGTATGTATATATCCCGCAAATTAATGTACATTTGACAGGTATATGTAAGATCCCTTGTGAATCTCGTATTGACTTCGGTGATGCGAGGTTTACGGGAGTAAGTATGGCATCGCGACTTGGGGTTTGGCCGTGGTAACCCTAATCTCGGGCCCGGGTCGTGACAAATTCGACTGGGGGAGAGAGTTACTGCAGTGAAAATGAGGAATAGTCGAACAGGGAGGGTTAAACAGATGAAAAGGGCTTTTTGGAGTTGTGTTATCGCAATATAAATTGCGATCTCACAACATCTATTGCGATATCGCAACTTAAAAACTTATGGTATTGCAACTTAAAGACTTGCGGTATCGCAACATAAATTGTGATATCGCAACATTTGTTGTGATATCGCAAATAAAAAAAACGCCTTTTGGCCAGAACAGTGGTCCGGACGGTACGGAGAATGCCCGGGTAAAATGAACAACTTTGGTAACAAGAGGGATAAATCATGGATTGTAGGTTACCGTACAGAAAGTTTCTCCTTTTGTTTTTTAGAGAATTCCAAAATTCTAGAAATCTAAAAGGTTTCAAATAACCTTTAGAATTTTTAAAATCTCAACTCGTTTGCTATTTAGTGAAATTTCTATATATTCAAGTAAAAGGGAGCACATGATTATAATTAAAGAGCTAAATTAAATAATCCTTTTGATCATGATATGGGGTTGATGTTCATAAAAAATCGTGATCTTCGACTCAAATCCTTCTAAAACTTCAATAAAATCGTTAACCTTGATGAAACCATTGATATGTAATTAGAATAATATAAGGAACTTCTAAACACCTTTATTGATAGCCACATGAGATTTCTTACTTAAGAATTAGATTAAATATAATTTAATTAAGATTTTAAATTAAAATGTTAAAAATTCAAAACTCGACAATAACTTAGATTTTGAGAGGATTAGGACTTAGATTTTGAGATGATTAGGATTCTAGGTTTAATAATGGACAACACAAAAAAAAAAAAAAAAAAAAAAAAGAACAGAAAAGGAAGAAAAGAAAAAAAATTACAGCACAATGCATTCCTTATAGGTGAGTTGTTAACTTATTTTTTTGATGAAAATAAAAGACGAGAATCTCGTTATGCTTTTTAAATGGGGTCCATTGACGGATAATTGGGAAGGAATTAGGCTCATTTGAATGGGGTCCATTGACGGATCAGGAAGATGTCAGTATGACTGGAATCCTAGCCTCTCCTCTTTGATGATCAAGTGCAGATTTAAGCTGATGAAAAGTAGGTTGTGGGGGTGTTAGCAATCTTTGATAGACCGGCTAGATTGTGGCATTCTTTTTTATGGTGTATATGCTGTCAACCACTTGTTTGGCTAACATATCTTCTATGGAATTAGCGGATCTAAATTCATAACGAAAGGTGACACTGATGTTAGCCCGTAACTCCCTAATCTCAATAAAGTGAGATTGAGATTTGGGAATTGGCCTTCATGTTGGACACCCAAGCAGTCAAAGGTAAACTGGGAGAATGTATTCTTTTGGGCCTGCCTAACTCAAATTCAGAAAAGAAGAAAAGAAAAGAAAAGAAGATGTTATAAAAATCCTTATTCAAACCGGCCATCTTTGAATCAGCCCTTTAAATTCAAACAGCCGTTATTAATCTCACGTCTCTTCCCTTTATTGGGAAACAAGAAATCCTCACCTTATGAAATCCCTCTTTGGAGCCAATATATCTGAAGACTCAAATGCTCTCTCTGTCTCCTACCATCCTCCAAACACTCCTTTCATAGATTTTGTTCCTCTTTTAGCATATTTTGAATGGGAAATGACTGCTATCTTCTAGTATTAATGAAAGCCTATCGTGAGATATTGGATGTTTTTCCCTTATTAAGAAGTGTCAAGGAGTGAGCTCTATACAAAGAAGAAGAGTATTAAAAAGTTTTTATGTTACATTTGCTAACACCTTGAGGTTTTTGGTACGGTATGATCAGTGTCGTCAAAATTAAGATTCCACCTGAGGGAGAGTGTTAAGAAGTGAGTATTTTTATTTTGGTAAAACCTAAAGACAATATTAAAGAGAAGGGCGGGGTAGTGACGCCGAGATTGAAATCATAGCCGGAGATCTTTTGGGAGGTTCCTTCTAGGGTTTTGGATTCTTTGAATACGATCGATTGGACAGAGTCAAGCTGCTGCTGCTGCTATTGTTGAACATCTTCTTTTGCAGCTTCTCCCATCACCAAACAAAACAAAAAAAAAAAAAAAAAAAGAGATATTTTTTGTGAAGAGGATTAAGAGAAGGCGAGGTTTGCCTGGGAGGCAATTTTCTTGAGAATCCCTGTCGAGAGCTTGTGTTTTTCTGACGAGCTTGCTATTTGTAGGTATGCCCCCGATTTAGTCCTCTCCACTCCCCCTCCGCTTCGTTTTTCTTCCTTTTCCTTTTCTTTTATGCACTTTGCCCTGGATATGCCATATGCATATGGTGTTTGACAAAATGCCACAGTGAGATTTTCCTTTATTTTCGTTGGACTGTTTTTCTTTTTTTTTTTTTTTTTCCCGTTGTATGTACTTTGGGTTTGTAATGTCACTGTGAGCTTTGGTGGTGTCTGTTTATGTTGGAGACATTATCTAAAATTAAGATACAAAACAAGCACACCACATGAGAGAGAAGAAATCAAAGCGATTCACCCTTAAAAAGGCTAAATTCACAGGCGAAGAGGAAGATGGTTTGTTCCATTATGCTAAAAGAAAAAAAATGATTTGAATGATAGGGTTTGGGTTTGGGTTTGTTTCAACCGCCGGGGGGGTTGGAAAAAGATTGAGACAGCAACTGTGAGAGAGAGAGAGAGAGAGAGAGAGAGAGAGAGAGAGAGAGTTCCTCAGTGGTAATTGGGAATCCACTGGACTATTTTAGTTGGTGAATAACTGTGGGTCCCATGGCTCTTGATGGGATGGCCCATCCATTGTATGTCCCGCCAATGTCAACGGATAAACTCTCACTCTATTGGCAACACTAGCAAATTGGTCATATTTGAAACATTTAATTAAATAAAAAATTACATCCCTTTTTAACTATTAATTTGATATCACTTCAATTGTAGATGGATCATTAGTTCAATGTTTTCAGATTGGATGCTTTACACTTTTTCCACTTATGTAGCAGTTTTGAGGTGGTCTCGATGCATCAGATATAAACCAAACACCTGCTTCTTTATGTATACCTGTTCAATTACTGATTTATGCATGACCTCACACTTACTTTCGTTTCCTATAGTGTTTAAAGAAAAGTGTAGCTGCATGGGTTCTTTGAATCACTTGGGTTGGGTTGGGGTCATAAAACAATGATCTTGACCCAATCCCGTTGCACTTGATGTGTCCGGTCCTTTAAAAGTCAACTGAAATGAGAATGAGGCCCCCTGCCAAAGCGTATTTTGACTTTTGTTGAAAGTCTGATCTCTATTGTAACGGCACAGAGTTTCTATGAGTTTGCCCAGGTGATGTGCAATCGCTCCAACTTCATCGTGCAAATCGCTCAAAAAACACATGGAACCTGTGTATTTGTATTGGTAATGTACCAATTTTCACCCAAATAGTAGTTGCTTTACTATCAGATTGTACGATATAAAACATACACCTAAAACACATAAAAAGAAGTCAAGGAAGTGAACCTCCTCTTGTTTTACTCTGATCTATATACTGTTGAGCCCAGAGTGAAAGTTCAACCCGTGCAGAATATCGGAGGGGCCATGACTAGGAGTAGTCTGCATTTATGCCAAATGGAAACTTCAAGGCATGTTTATGTAGCCGGTTTTCCAAGGAACATACCATGTCAGATCCATCTCATTTTTACTAGATGGCTAGTCCATGAACTGTCTTTAGACGTGGTGTGGCCAATGGGGGCACCAATTGAGGCGGCTCCTTTTCAAGAATAGTTGAAGAAAACTCTTAAGAAAAGGCTGGATCCGACTCTCTGACAAAGGCTAGAGTAGTTCCGGACTCTGCAATTCAAAAAAGTCTATGGAATGTTAAGGTTCTTCTGTTTTTCCTTTTCTTGGCTTTTTGGTGGGGTGGCCCATATATATAATAGACTATAAGCAGGTAATGCACATGTATGTTTTGATTCTCAAAGATGTGACTCATGATCTGTGTGGGTAAAACACCGTAATGACGAGATTAAGCGAGAATTGCAGTAGTACTTGCTGTCCACCTCGGCCTCTGTAATCAGAGCCCGGCAGCTCGGCAGCTCGGTTAGGAGTGCCAGCGCGGCAGGGCAGCTCGGCATGAGTGCCAGCTCAGCACAAATGCCCAGCGCGGCCAAGCCATTCTTGGTCTCGGAACAAAACGCTGAAGGCAGAGTGGGCCGTCACCTTCCTTCGGGAAGTACGGCACGCCCTGACAAATAGGAGCATTCATTTATGGCGATAGGATTGCTCATTTATGGCGATAAGAAGTTAGCTTTATCAGCCCTTAACATTAACTGACTGAAGGCATGGAAGGTTCGGATGGGATGTTCTCTTTTCACCTACCACTGAATGTCAGGGTAAGGATCGATGGGACCTCACCCCACCTACCCCCACTCACAGAGAGAATGAACGAGGAATGCCCACATATATACACTTGGGATCAGCTCCATGGAGGTACGCAACACACAATACTCAACACATCGTCTCATTCTCCTCTCCTGCCTCCTCATGTTCGTTTTGGAGAACTAACTCAGGCATCGGAGCGCCCTCGGCACACAGCAGCCAGGGGCTCTAACCCAAGCCGTTTTCCTTCCCATTTCAGGTTCTTGGTGTTCGGTATTCCCTGATCTACAAAGTTCATCTCAATCTAAGTGGGTGTCGCGTTTTCACCGCCTACAGTTTGACGCCGTCTGTGGGGATCATTGAACAAAAAGCCTTCCAACACCATGCCTTCAAAAACCAGAAATGGCGAATGACCCTCCAAGGGCAAGGGACCAACCACGCAGCCTGTGCTGGTACAAAGTCCACCCACTCAACAAAGAAGATTAGGAGGAAGGTCCCCCACAGTCCAGTCGGTATCACAGTCTAGGGGATTGACAATGCCTTTTTTTTACAATGTTATGCCTCCAAAGCAGCCCCACCATAGCAATGAGCACACCAGGCGAGGTGATAAGTCAGTCACCAAGCTGCGTGAAAAGTCAGCAAGGGCTGGACCTCAGTCCCACCATTAGGTCAACCCTGACGAAGACGAAGACCTCACCTGAATGAGGTCAGAGCTCAAAACCGCCTCATTCAGGAGCAGGACGAGCTTATCCTACGGCTCAAACAGCAGCTCCAGGAGAAGAGAAGAGCTCGGAGCCCACTTCACGGGCGTAGCCATGCCTTGGGTCCTCCACCCATGCACAGTCAGGCTCCTCCGGGCCACGGGCGGGACCTGAGGCACGTCCTCGATAGTAAGAGGCGTGATCGGGTCCACAGAGAAGAAGACTCCAGCAGCAGCCACGAGCATGTAGAGCCAAAGAAGCAGCGGAGGATACCAGAAGACGAGGAGGAGCTTAAGCAGTGGATTGACTAGCAGGTCAAGCAGACCGTTCGCCAGAATATGGAGACTGCTGGTATTGCCCGAGACTAGTGCAGCGCCTTTGAAGCTGAAGACACAGGCGCATCTCCTTTCTCCAAGGAAATCAGAAAGTACTCCCTACCCGAAAAGTTCAACGTCCCGAGGTTCGCTCTGTATGATGGAACCTCAGACCCTGCGGCTCACCTCCGACACTACGTCCAGAGGATGTCGGTCTGAGGGGGATGACGATTTCCTGAACTGTCGAGTTTTTTCCTCCAGTTTGGGAGATCTCCCCCTACGATGGTTTTACTCACTCCCTGGAGGCTCCATCTCCAGTTGGCGACTGCTTCGGACGTCCTTCCTGGAGAAGTTCCAGGCCCACCGCGTCATCCCAAAGACCGATGCCGACCTGATGGCCCTCCGGATGCGAAAGGACGAGAACGTCACCCAGTTTGCTCGTCACTTCTGAACTGTTTACAGCCAGATCGAGTGTGCTTCTGAGGAGATGGCAATGAAATCCTTTCAGCTGGCCCTGCGCTGGGCATCCAGCTTCGGGCGCAGCTGGTCATGTACCCCATAGCCACCATGAAGGAGCTCATGACCCGGGCAAACCGGTTCATCTGGGCAGAGGAGGACGAGGTCCGCGGGCGGGAGAACTTCGGCCTCTTCTAGAAGGACCGACCATCCAAAGGAGGCAGAGACAATAGGTCCTCCAAGAGGGAGGACCGCCGCAAAGACCCGTCCCCGAATCGGCACAGGGCCCGGTCCTCAGATCATCGACGGAACCCCTCCACCACGGTCGCAGCCTCGGGGAGCAGCAGGGGGACCGGGAACGATGCCGCCACCTTCAAAGCGGTAAACATGATCTTCAAGGAGCCCATCTATAAGCTCCTCCACAAAATGAAGGCACAACCCTTCTTCAAGTGGCCGCAGCCGATGAGAGGTGACCCCTTCTCCCGGGCCCAGGGCAAGTTCTGTGCTTATCACAAACAGACTGGGCACAGAACTGATGAGTGCAAAAGCTTCAAGTCCCACCTCGAGAACCTTGTGAAAGAGGGGCACCTGAGAGATTACGTCAAGGAGGAAGGCCGGGACAATAGCCGACCTCCACGCCGAGATGATGGCGGCCAGAATAGCGAGCTGGACGGTATCATCAACGTCATCCACCTCGCTCCTCCGCCAAAAAGGAGCTCCCAAGCCCGTGCAGAGGCCAAAAGAGCCTCCCATCAGAAGTAGGTGTTGACCGCGGCGCCGAAACCAGCTGCAAAGAAGGCCAAGACAGAGGGGCCTAGAATATGGTTCTCTGACAGGGATTTAGAGGACGTAGCACTCCCACATAACGACCCTCTAGTGCTCACCTTGAAGCTGCAGAGCTTCTTGGTTCAGAGAGTCCTTGTCGACCCAGGCAGCTCGTTCGAGATCCTGTACTACGATTGCTTTCAGAAGCTGAAACTCAAGGACGAAGACCTCCAAACTGCCCGAACTCCTTTTGTCGGCTTCAGCTCGAAACCGATGTACCCGAAGGGAAAGATCTCCCTCAGAGTCCAAGTAGGAGGCGCCTCCAGGCAGGTTGACTTCTTAGTCGTCGACGTCCCCTCCCCATACAATGTCATAATGGGAAGGACGTGGCTGCATGGCATGGAGGCTGTTCCCTCCACCCTTCATCAGAAACTCAAGTTCCCCCTAGAAAACCCGTCTGGTTGGACCGACGTGATTACTATAAAAGGCGACCAGCACATGGCCAGACAATGCTTGATGACTGTGCTGCCTGGAGAAGCCGAATCGTCCCAGGTCCATGTGGCCGAACTGGACAGAGAAGCCGAGCTTCGGGATGTTGGCAGGGCCCCGGTGGAGAAGAGCATTGAGGACCTCACCGAGGTCAGGATCGACCCTGCCGACCCGGACAGATTTTTCTTAGTTGGAAGCCAGCTCCCCGAGCCCGATAAGACACAGTTACTGGACCTCCTCCTCGAGAATAAAGAGGGCTTTGCGTGGACGCCTTACGAGATGCCCGGCATCGACCCAGCAGTCATGTGCCACAAGCTGAATGTGGACCCTAACATAAGCTCGTGATCCAAAAAGCACGGCGAACCGGGGTCCCACAAGCTGAGGCCGTGAAGGAAGAGGTTGAAAAACTGCTCAAAGCGCGAGCGATAAAGGAGGTCTACTATCCGCAGTGGCTAGCCAACACAGTAGTGGTCAGGAAGTGGAGGGTCTGTGCTGACTTCACCGACCTCAATACAGCCTGTCCCAAGGATAGTTTCCCCCTTTCAAAGATCGACTAGCTCATTAACGCCACTGCCGGACATGACCGTATGAATTTCCTCGACGCTTACCGAGGATACCACCATATACCTCTGTTCGTACCCGACCAAGAGAAGACAGCCTTAATCACACCCCGGGGCAGCTACTGTTATAAGGTAATGCCCTTCGGGCTGAAGAACGTAGGAGCGACATACCAGCGACTAGTGACCAAGATATTTCAGGCGCAGCTCGGGAAGACAGTGGAGGTCTACATCGACGATATGGTCGTCAAGTCTAGAGAATCGCAGGACCACTTGGCCGACCTCCGCCAGGTTTTCGGCATCCTCCGCCAGTTCCAGTTGAAGCTAAATGCGTCTAAATGCGCCTTCGGTGTCGGTTCTGGAAAGCTCTTGGGGAGCCTGGTCACGAGAAGGGGGATTGAAGCAAACCCTGACCAGATCACGGCGATCCGGGAGCTCTAGAGCCCGACCTTGGCTAAACAAGTTTAGAGGTTGACCGGCATGGCTGCCGCACTCAATCGCTTCATCAGCTGAGCTTCCGACAAGTGCAGACCTTTCTTCCAGCTCCTACACAAAGGCTCAAAATTCCAATGGACGCCGGACTGTGATCAGGCCCTACAACAGCTCAAGGGCTACCTCTTTTCACCTCCGCCACTGTCGACCCCAACCCATGGCGAAGCGCTGTATTTGTACCTCGCAGTCTCGGACCACGCGGTGAGCTCGGTGCTCATCAGAGAAGAAGATAGCCAGCAGAGGCCTATCTATTACACCAGCAAGATCCTGCTCGACGCCGAGACCCGGTATTTACAGCTCGAGAAGCTTGCCCTGACGCTCGCAGCGCCTCGCGAAAGCTCTCCCATTACTTCCAAACCTTCACTATCGTGGTCGTGACCAAGCACCCACTGAAGGCTCTCTTCCGAAAGGCAGACTTCTCCTGTCAAATCTCCAAATGGGCTGTCGAACTGGGGCAATACGATATCAAGTATCAACCCAGAACGATCATCAAAGCCCAAGTTTTAGCAGACTTCATTGTCGAATTCACTTTTCAGAGTTCGACGCCGACCCTGCTCGACACCGAACTGGGGGGCAATAAGGATACAGAGGCAGCAACCGAGACAGAGCAAGAGCAGCCCTGGAAAATCTTCGTCGACGGATCCTCAACGTACAATAGGGCTGGCGCAGGCATAGTTCTCCAGTATCCGGAGGGCCTTGTCATCGAGCAAGCTCTAACATTCGGCTTCAAGGCTTCTAATAATGAGGCCGAGTACGAAGCATTCATCGCCGGGCTAAACAGTGCCAAAATCTTGGAAGCTCGACACATTGTGGTTTTCAGTGATTCCCAATTAGTAACGAACCAGCTCAGCGGAGACTACTAGGCTCGGGACGACCGAATGACGGCCTACTTAGCTCATACGAAGGAACTTCTCTTTCAGTTCGAAAGGACCGAGATCCGACAGGTCGGCAGAGAGTCCAATTCCCATGCCGACGCCCTTGCCAGCCTCGCCTCAGCGGTCGAGGCCGGTAATAGAAGAATTGTCAAAGTAGAGACGCTACGCGAGCCCAGCATTGAACTACAGCGACCTCGGCAACTCATGTGCTTGGACCTCGGTCTGAGCTGGATGGATCCGATCATCACCTATTTGAATGACGACCTGCTGCCCCAAGACAGGACGGAGGCACAAAAGATTAGGCTGAAAGCAGCTCGGTTTTGGCTCTCCCCAGATGGCAGGTTCTATAGGAAGTCGTTCACCGGACCCTACCTCCAGTGCGTCCACCTAAGCAAAGTCGACGACTTCCTTTACGAAATTCATGAGAAGATCTGCGGCAGCCACATCAGAGGTCGGTCGCTTGCCTACCGAGCAATCAGCCAAGGATACTGGTGGCCGTACATGCAGAAGGACGCTCAAGTCTATGCCAGAAATGTGAAAAGTGCCAGAAGTTCTCACACTCTCTCCACCAGCCAGCGCAGAACCTGAGCCCTCTATCCAACCCGTGGCCTTTCGCTCAGTGGGGTCTGGACATCATCGGTCCGCTACACCGAACTCCAGAAAACAAAAGGTGGCTGATAGTAGCCACGGACTACTTCACAAAGTGGGTCGAAGCGGAATCTCTGTCCTTCATCACCGAGCAGGACATAAAGAACTTTGTATGGAAGAACATCATCACGAGATTTGTAATCCCTCGAACTCTCATCTCCGACAATGGGACTCAGTTCGATTCCAACTTCTTCAAAAGCTTCTGCCGGGAGTACGGCATCCGAAACGTCTACTCCACCCCGGCGTACCCACAAAGCAATGGCCAGGCTGAAATCTCAAACAAAGTGATCCTTGACGGACTCAAGAAGAGACTCGACTGAGCTGAGGGGAGGTGGGCAGAAGAGCTTCCTAGTGTTCTATGGGTTTACAGGACAACTCCAAGGCGCTCCACCTCGGCTACACCATTCTCCCTTGCCTACGACATGGAAGTAGTCATTCCCCTTGAAGTAGGCCTCCCGACCTTGAGGTCGGGACTCTGTGACCAGGGCTGAACGACTTGAACGTAGCTCGAGAGCTGGATTTCGCTGAAGAATGAAAAGAGATAGCAGCTATCCGCCTGGCTGCCTGTCAACAACAGTTGGCCAGGGGATACAACCAGAAGGTCAAAGCAAGGAGATTCGCGGTGGGAGAACTAGTCCTGAAGAAAACGCTTCCTAGCGACCAAAATCCTAATGAAGGGAAATTAACACCTAACTGGCAGGGGCCATATAAAGTGCTATCAACATCGGGAAGGGCCGCGTACAGGCTCGAGGACATGGAAGGCAAGGAGCTGCCGCGACCATGGAACACAATGCATCTCAAAAAGTTCTACTTCTGAAAACATGTATTTAAGGGTTCAAACAGAGATAAAAAGGAACATTCTTGAGCAGATCTCTTTCAAAATTGCTTCCAAGTTATACAGCTCGGCCGCAGTGCCAACTTCCTCAGGGTCCGGTGACAGCACCACCCCCCAGCTCGGCCGCAGTGCCAGCTTTCTCAGGGTTCGGTGACAGCACCACCCCCCAGCTTGGCCGCAGTGCCAGCTTTCTCAGGGTCCGATGACAGCACCACCCCCTAGCTCGGCCGCAGTGCTAGCTTTCTTAGGGTCCGGTGACAGCACCACCCCGCTGCTCGGCAGCTCTATTCAAAGTGCCAACCGTCCTCAGCTCGGTACCTGCACCAGCTTTGGCGGCATAGCCATAAGCATCTCAGGGTCCGGTGACAGCACCACCCCCGCCGCTCGGCACCTCTGTTCAGAGTGCCAACCGTCCTCATCTCGGTGCCTGCACCAGCTTTGGCGGCACAGCCATAAGCATATCAGGGTCCGGTGACAGCACCACCCCCGCGGCTCGGCACCTCTGTTTAGAGTGCCAACCGTCCTCAGCTCGGTGCCTGCACCAGCTTTGGCTGCACAGCTATAAGCATCTCAGGGTCCGGTGACAGCACCACCCCCGCGGCTCGGCACCTCTGTTCAGAGTGCCAACCGTCCTCAGCTCGGTGCCTGCACCAGCTTTGGCGGCACAGCCATAAGCATCTCAGGGTCCGGTGACAGCACCATCCCCATGGCTCGGCACCTCTGTTCAGAGTGCCAACCGTCCTCAGCTCGGTGCCTGCACCGGCTTTGGCGGCACAGCCATAAGCATCTCAGGGTCCGGTGACAGCACCACCCCCGGCTCGGCAACTTAGTCAGAGTGTCAGCCATCCTAGTTCGGTCCTAGCACCAGCTACGGCGGTAAAGCCAAAAATGTCCAAGAACACTGACTTCGGCGTTCAAGAACACCCCGAGTTCTGGCAGCTTCTGCTCTCAAGGGTTATGGATGCTGATTGGGACCACGGTTCATAAACCAAATCTCGGTCAAGGGCAGACATCCAGTTTTAACTTTTAAAGACTGGCGAAGAGTTCGGTTATTCAGACCAACCACTTAGCAAATGAAGCATAATAAGGCACACGTCATCTGCACACTCATTCCATCAAAGAAGAAAAAAGAAAGCTAAGGAATTCAAAGAAAATTGTTGTTCCATTGATAGAATTCATATTACATTTAAAGGATAAGAGGAATACAATGAAAGAGGGGAAAATGCAATGGGGCTCAAGGGGCTACAGCCTCTACATTGCAGTCGATCCCTGGAGCAGCCTCGGCCACAACCACGCTGGCCTCGGGCACGGTCGAGGTGGCTTCAGGAATGGCCGCGCTCGCTTCGGGAATGCTAGCCTCAGGAGCGGCGGCTTCGTGAGGGGCCGGGACGACCTCGGGCGCAGGGGAGTCTTCAAGCTCGGCGCTGGCAGTTGAAGGGGCCTCCGAAGGCGCCTCGGGGGCGGCGCTCGCCTCTGGGGAAGCTAGAGATATGGCTATAAGTTCTGAGTTTGAGCGAGGGAACTTTGGGGGATTCCTGAGGAGAGGACTATCCCCAGAAACCTCAGCCTTCTTCGAGGTTGCTTTCCATCTGAGCTCCTAGGCTCGGTCCCGGATCCCTGGCAGCTGAGCCTTGTAGTTAGCTGTCAGTTTGCCAACCTCCTCCCCCATAATGGAGTTATGCTCAGCCAAGAACTCCTTTTTGAGCCTGGCTTCTTGTCTCGCCAAAGCAGACTTGATCTCGGCCGCTTTCCCCCTCAAGTCCATCTCCAGGGAGCCTTGCGCCAGGTTCCGCTGGGAGAGGAGCCTCTTGTTTGTCCCTATGGCGTCCCGCAGGTCCTCTTCCAGCCGCGCCACCTCGGTCCGGAGATCGTCGAGCTCAGAGATAAGATGGAGGTTCTGGGTCCCCTCATCCTTCAGCTCTTCCCTTAGATGCTCCACCAGGACCTGGGATTTTTCGAGATCGGAGACGAGGCCGGCATTCCTGCCCACCTCTTCTACCAGCATCACCTCCTTAGCCGCTAAGGACGCCTGCAGCTCCTCCCTTTCTGCCACCCATTCAGCCTCCCTGACCTCGGCTGCGTCCAGCCTCTCTATGCCCATCTGGCATTTCTGCAACAGCTGCAAGAAGAAAACCAGATGTCAATAAAAGAATACCGAACTAAAGGCTCCAGAAAAATACTACACTTACCGCTACCAGCGAGCGTATCGAGGAAAGCAGGAGCGACTCGTTGTCCATCTCAGCCCACCTTGCCATGTCCTGAGGAAGGGCGCAGGCACGTCCCAGCGCGGCGACCACTTGGGGATCGGTCGCACGGTCTGTTTCGGCCAACTGCCTCCCTAGTACTTTCTCAATGGTAGTAGCTGGCAGGGGCACAACCTCCACTCCCGGAGGCAGTCCTTAACCAGTGGATGAAGGGGAAGCGGACCCCTCCCTCCACAACGGAGACCAGCCAGAACGGCATCCAGCCATCGCGGTGGGCGAGGCCATCATCAGGGCCATCTGGTCTGACCTCCACATTGGCAAGGATCTTGTAGGTATTCCTAAAGTAGGCTATGGAACCCGGGTCTCCTAACAGATGTCTATAGATCCCCATTCTCAACCCAGACGAAAGTCTACCCAGAAGAAAAGACAAGAGAGAAACAGAAAGAGGCCCTACGAAAGGGGTCTGCACTGATGGGATTGCCGGAAACTTGCAGACGTTGAAGAAGTTCTCTTGCAAGGTACAATAGAAGTTCGAAAGAGAAAAAGAAGGTGAAGACGAAGGAGAAGCCCTGATTTATAAGGGTTAGAGACGCCGTTTCGGCTTTCGAGAAGAGCTTTTAAAGAGGCGTCCCCTCAGTCAGCCCTAACGTCGCATCTCGTAGCCCTAACGTCTTCTCAAAATAATTGCGTGGCAACCCAAGAGGCGACACGTGCCACCATCGGCGTAATATCTGAGGGCTATTAAATATCCTGGACAGGCGAAGAGACATCTCGAAAGGGGCCGTACGTCAGCGACGGTCGTCAGGCTCAGGAGGGACCCCCTCTGATCCGAAGCTCCTCTATCCAGGTAACCCCTTCCCACACTTCGGTGACCCTCTCTCGAGCTCGGTAGCGGTGCCGGCTAGACAGTCACTAAGCTTCCAACCTCCTCGAGCTGGAGGACTCTTAGAAGTCAAAAGCTAGGGGGCAATTGTGTGAGTAAAACACTGTAATGACGAGATTAAGCGAGAATTGCAGTAGTACCTGCTGTCCACCTCGGCCTCTGTAATCACAGCCCGGCAGCTCGGCAGCTCGGTTAGGAGTGCCAGCGCGGCGGGGCAACTTGGCGTGAGTGCCAGCTCAGCACAAATGCCCAGCGCGGCCAAGCCATTCTTGGTCTCGGAACAAAACGCTGAAGGCAGAGTGGGCCGTCACCTTCCTCCGGGAAGTACGGCGCGCCCTGACAAATAGGAGCATTCATTTATGACGATAGGATTGCTCATTTATGGTGATAAGAAGTTAGCTTTATCAGCACTTAACATCAACTGACTGAAGGCATTGGAGGTTCGGATGGGATGTTCCCTTTTCACCTACCGCTGAATGTCAAGGTAAGGATCGATGGGACCTCACCCCACCTACCCCAACTCACAGAGAGAATGAACGAGGAATGCCCACATATATACACTTAGGATTAGCCCCATGGAGGTACGCAACACACAATACTCAACACATCGTCTCATCCTCCTCTCCTGCCTCCTCCTACTCGTTTTGGAGAACTAACTCAGGCATTGGAGCGCCTTCGGCTCACAGCTGTCAGGGGTTCTAACCCAAGTCGTTTTCCTTCCCATTTCAGGTTCTTGGTGTTCGGTATTCCCTGATCTACAAAGTTCATCTCAATTGAAGTGGGTGTCGCATTTTCACCGCCTACATGATCATTAATAGAACTCAAGAAAAAGATGTATAAAGCCACTATTTTACAAGCTACCTCATAAAAATTGAACTCAGAGAAAGTAACCAGATTGTTGCTTATATCATATCATGCTATATGATATTCTCTGAAATGTTACAGTCTCTGATTCTCTGAAATTTTGTAAGATTCTTTGTCTAGACAAGAAGGTGTTCTGTAGCCTTTGTTTTTTGTTTACTGTTTTTTGTTCTGAAAAATGGTACTTCCATGGAGGGAATTGGAGAAAGCCTAAAACAGTGGATAATTACTCTATTAAAAGCTCCGTTAATTTTTAGTGATTTTTTGCTATTGGATTATTTTTTATTTTTTATTTTGTTCTTCTGATTGAATGTAATATCATTTTTTTTTTTTTTTTTTTGTCTCTGTGCTTTTCTTGTTCATAAGGTTTTGTGGAGTGGAGAGGGTTAGAACTTAGACACGACTGTTTTGACTTGAATATGTTAAGCCCTATTTTTTATTCCCCTCTGGTACCACTAACCACTGACACATTTACCAAATATGGTTCTTGAGAAACTATTAAGTCTGAAAAATGTTGAGATATTTTCAAACTTAGAGATTTCACTGGATACATGTCAAACAAAATTAGTAAATTCGAAATATCTAAAATGATTGATAAATATAGAATAAACATAAGATTGCTCTTGCTTTGTGATTAAGAGGGTGGATTCATTATGAAAGGTGGATATGTAGGGTAAGGAGAGACGGAAAAAGGTTGGGAAGGAAAAAATTGAAAAAGAAAGGGGACCAAAAGCTCCGAACAAGTTATGACGAAAACATGCCCTGAAGCCTCTATAAGTTCCACACCCTACCAATCATTCTGATCTAACTCTTCTAACCCCTTTGCTGAAGCCTTTCAATAGAGAAACATCCACTGCATTCCAAAGCATTTTGCTCAAAATGTGTGTTCTATTGTGTACAAGAAAAGACACAGGGGGTTGCCTTGGCAAAGACCTCTGCTTGCACTATTTTTTGTCTATGTAAGGTGTATGAGGTAATTTGATTCCCTGTTTTAGGCTTCCAAAGAGGAGGAATTATGTTGCGTTATTTTGTAATTTAAGTGCTAATTGTTATTTTTTAGAATATGGACATGAACAAAGAGTGGATGATGGCACCAAGGTTGTCTAATGAATACTTAATGGGGGTTGAAGATTTCTTAGAGTTCTTAAGAGCTAATCGATAAAAGCTTGGGGGGTGATGATTAGTATTGTTGCCATTGTGTCAAATGTTGTAATGTAGTAGGAGGGAAGAAGACATTAAGAGACATCCGTGAACATTTGATATGTGATGGCATAGATCCATCATGGAGGAATTTAGTCAACAAGCACTGTAAACATTGGCACCATTAACAACAATGAAGATGCATTCCAAAGAATGGTTGATATGGTGAATGATGTGTTTGCACGTATCCCTAATGAGGATGGCGTTGAATATCATATGGGGGGTAGTGCGCCTACATGCATGGATGAAACTAATCATGAAGAAGATGTTCATGCTCAAGATAATTCACCGGAGGGCATCCAATATAAGAAGTTGATGGAGGATGCGATGCAGCCCTTATATCCCTCGTGTCAAATTGATGATATGAAATTGTTAGTCTTAGTTGAGTTGTTGAGCATGAAGGCTAGACATAAGTGGTCTAATAAGAGTTTCAATGAGTTGTTACAAGTTTTCAAAAGGGTCCTTCCAGAACACAATGCTTTGCCGGGTAATACTTGCAATGCCAAGAACATTGTCAATTCGTTGCGTATGGAGGAAAAAATTATACATGCATGCCGCAACGACTGTATATTTTACTAGAAAGAGCATGAAGAAAAGGACAATTGTCCAACATGCGGGCTTAGTAGATGGAAATCGGTAAACCCTGCAAAGTTAAGGGTTGTACGTTTGCCTTGGAAGAAGCTAGGATACTTTCCTATTACACCAAGGTTACAAAGAATATCCAGTGTACCATGGATTGCAGAAAGCATGACATGGCATGCAAATGCAAGCTTAGTACGTAATGACTCAATCATGCGTCATCCAGTGGAATCATCTTGTTGGAAACAAGTTGATCGTAAAAATCCCCACTTCGCGTCTAAGACACATAATGGTCGATTAGGACTTGCAACGGATGGATTCAATCCTTTCGGGATAAAGAACAATGCATATAGTTGTTGGCATGTTATGGCTGTTCCATATAATCTTCCTCCATCCCTTTGCATGCGTAAGGAGTTCACGATGCTAACATTATTGATTCCAGGAAAGAAAGGTCCAGGGCATGATATTGATATTTATTTGCAACCATTGATCGCAGAGTTGAATGAATTGTCGTTCATCGGAGCCATAACATATGACTTTTACAATAAACATAAGTTCACAATGAAAGCAATTCTGCTATGGGTTATACATGATTGCCCGGCATATGGTCATTTGTTAGATTGTAGGACCGTAGGAAGGTATGCATGTCCTGTGTGTGGAGAAGAGACAGATTCACTATGGCTAAAACATGAAAATAAATCTACTTACATGGAGCATAGAAGATTCCTACCAAATTCGAGATATCCTTTCCAGAGTAAAAAATCACAATTTAATGGAAAAGTGGAACATAGAAAGCCTCCAAGGTGTTTGAGTGGTTCCGAGCTGTTAAGCAAAATGGAGAATATTCAAACTAATTTTGGAAAGAGTAAGAAAAGGAAGAGGCCCACGGATGAGCTTTATTCCACTCCATAAACAAAGAGATCGATCTTTTTTGACTTGCCATATTGGAAGGTTCGTTTTACATTGATGTATCTTTAAATTAAAGTAATGCAGTATAAAAGACTTACATACTAACACGAATCTATAAATTTTGTAGAATTTTCCCATTCATCATAATTTGGATGTGATGCATATTGAGAAGAATGTGACAGAGATTCTAATTAGAACAATTATGAATATAAAGGATAAGACGAAAGATGGCCTTCAAGCCCGCCAAGACCTAAAGGAGATGAAGATTAAGAAAAAATTATGGCCCGTAAAAAAGAATGACAAGTTGACCTATCCAGATGCACCTTATACACTGTCTCAGTTGGAGAAAGAATTAATATGTAAAACCTTATACCAATTGAAGGTTCCCATTAGGTATAGTGGGAACTGGAGACGTAATGTAAACTTGGATGATTTGGAGCTCAAAAACCTTAAGTCTCACGATTATCACATTCTCATGCAACAACTACTACCAGTGATGTTGATGTACGCATTGGAATCACAGAAGCTATTACGTGCTGCTATTCAACAATTGTCTATATTTTTCAATGTCTTGTGTTCGAAGATTATAAACCGTGAAGAGCTGATGAAGATGAAAGATAGCATTCTAGAAACATTATTTGTGTTCGAAAAGTACTTTCCACCCTCATTTTTCGTATCTATGATACACCTTGTTGTGCACTTGGTGGATGAGACAAAAATTTGCGGGCTTGTTTATCTATGGATGTATCCTTTTGAGAGGTAAATTAAATTCAAAGCTAAAAATATCTTTTTTCCCGTTAATAATGTTTAGTTTAAAGATTTTATTAATCTGACATGTGGCAGGATGATGAAAACATTCAAACGATATGTGGTGAATCATACCTATCTAGAGGGATATATTTTAGAGTGCTTCTTCATGGATGAAGCAATGATGTTTGCCATGAACTATATGCCAAATAGTACAAAAGGAAGCCATAAGCAAGCACGGGGAAGTGGATAGACGATGATGGTTTATATGCCTTTCCTTTTGATAAAAAGGGGATGGTCGAATGCCTTGAGATTGTGCAGTACCAGCAAGCACGTAAATGGGTATTGGAGTCGTCTGTGGAGAATATCGCTTGGAAAGAGTAGGAGAAATTTGGTTAATTTCTTTGTTCTTAGCTATTTTTTTACACATATAATGCATCTAAATTTTAAAATAAATTTACTTTTCAGGAATTATGATAGATACGTACAGGAACATGTATCTAATGTTCATAATCGTAGAGGCATCATACGAACAGAAAAGGAGATGGATTACATTCCTTGGCTTAGACAACAATTACAAAAGTTCAAGTACAAAGTTCACTAATTCTCTATGCATTTGACCCAAATAATGTCTCTAGTGTTCTAGCCTGTTATATGTTCACCCTCCTATCTAATTAATAAATACTATGTCATTGGTAAACTTTGTACTCGAATGTCATTTTCTGGATATGTTCTGGAATGGTTACTCGAAACAGTCAACGGAAATTTTGAGCTACAAAAGTAGTGGTCCCCGACTCACAAGGATTTAAGAAAATTTCAAACCTAGATGTTGGTGTCATTGCTTGTACTTTGACTTGATTGACTAGTGGGGTGTTTATATACATTTTTTTTTTTTTTTTTTTTTGTTATGCACAGGTCCCTAACAGATTGTAAAAGAAAACTGGTTTAAAATTCGTGGTGTAACTGTGAAGTAAATTATTGAAGTGTTATGGTCGAATGGTGAATGACTAATGAGGTAGTGGTGAATGACTTTGTAGTGTGTTGGGGCATTAAGTTGTTTATATGAAGTCTTTTTTTCTTTTGGTTTGTAATGTACAGGTACTTAGTAGGTTGTAAAAAAAAAAAAAATTAAATGTCACACGTACATGGGAGACTATGCCGAAATTTCGAGAAATCTTTTACGTTATAAATTTTTCTTAGGAACATTTTTATGAAGTATACGTTAATGGTTGCCAAAATGTTTTTATGCTTCTTATTTATCCTTTTTTGTTACTGCAGGATGATGTTAGTACTGCATATGAATTTGACACCTCGGTGGCGCAAGGTGATTTAGACCATGATGTAGTTACAAATGTATCTTTTTATTGCTTGTTGATCATAATATCTTTTAATGTTAGTAATCTTTAATTTTGTGGGTTTTATGGTATACTCATTTTTTTTCATAGGTCTTTGATCGTGATAGCCGAGGACGCGTATGTGGCTTAGGCACTGTTTCAAAAACTGCCATAAAACATTCAACTCCCTATAAAAGAGCCTTGGAGGAGGAGCATGAATGTAATACACATCTTCGAACTGAGGTGAAAAAGGTAGAAGGAGGGTTAAATGGGCATACGGAGGAAAATGGATGAGCTGAAACAAGCTCTTACCCAAGGTGGGACACAAGTGTGACCTTCAACTTATCATGGTAGTTCATCTCAGGTACAATGTTTATTGTTCTTACATGATTGATTCGATAAATTAATTAATTATCTTGATTGATGAAATACTAACACAATGCATTTGAAATATTGTTTGTAGACTCAAGATGATTCCTCATGTTAACCGGCATGTACAAATCAATCGAACACTAATACACGCCAGGGTCAGTAGAGGCTGTTGCATTACGTGCAAAAAGAGATTACCATTGCCCTTGGACGTGTTCTCAGTTTGTTAATTGAGGAGGAGGGATGCTATAGGATTGTTGTAAATGAGATCTTGAAGTTTGACGTAGAGTTGTTGGGTGGAGAAAAGACTTTTGGGGATCTCACTGTGGGTGATATCATTTCATGGCCCACGTATAGAACCATGTTTGGCTAGTTTCAAAGCCCACATGATTTACTGTTAAATGACTTTATTTGTAGTATTTACTCTGATTTGCGTGATCGTGAACGTGAACTTGGTTTTTGTTAATTTTCTACCATTTACTGTTTGATGGTTTAAATTTTAAGTGGATAGATGATTTATTAGCTTATTTGAGTTGTTTATTTGATGGATAATGGATGTTTGTATGGTTGATGCTAACTTACAGTTTTGAGAATTATAGGATTTTTATTAGAAAAATATAAAATTTAAAAATTAATTATGAAATATATATATTTTTAAAAACCCTCTAAAAAAAGACTGCTCCAAACTATCGTTAATTGAATAATAAGTCCTTTTTTTATATAGTTTTTAAAAAATGACTTAAAATATTGTTGATTGTTAATGTCCGTCTTTAAAAAAATTGCTTGCCGTAGATAGTCGCTAATCTGACAAATTTTCAACCACCAACAGCAATGGTTTTTTAAAAACGAATGTGATTTTGCCGACTATCTGTCTGACCGTGCTTAGCAGTCGTTTTTTGTTAAGAAAAATGACTGTTGTTGACAGTCATTTTTCGGCCATTTTGACATGGTGGAAATGATCGATCGAGTCCAATCATTTGAACTACAATAGTGGCCTACTGCAGCGATCTATCTGCTTAGTGGATGATGTTGAGCCCTTTATAATCTTAAATTTGAATCTGATTTGATGATCTTGGCCATTGACTCAATTGTGTGCAAAATGAATGGATAAAAATAGAATTATTGTAGCCATTCATTTTGAAGATTCTTATTGAGATGGTTATGATCATCAAATAAAGGCAAAATTTTTTCCATTTACAATCTATACAATGCCCTTATTATCCAACAGTATAATAGGTAGTCAAAGTGGGTCCCACGACTGTAACGGATTGGACTTTGATCATATCTATATAGAGGAATATTCATATGCATCTTTCCCTCACCATAGAGTGAGGAACACTTCCCTTTTTGCACATAAAAACAAGAAAGTGTATCTCACCCTATGTACTTGAAAATGTCCAAAAAGGGGAGTGTCCCTCACCGTAAGGGAAAGATGCATATGAACATTCCCCATATATATATGCTCTTCTTTGCTCCTCGAGATTTCTATAGCTAACATTGCAACAGGCTGATTGGTCTACTATCATCCTGAGAAGCCTCTCCCATTCATGGTGACAACTGGTCGTGTTGACCACTGTAGATAACATGCATAGGATCAACCTATACCTGACCCATTTAGTAATTGGCAATGAAATGTGTCTTCTATCCCAACCTATAAGTTAAAAAGGTCAAACAAAACCCTTTAAGTAACAGGTGAATTTGGGTTAGGTTGGATGGTCATAGTGTTTAGATGGGTGGGTTGAATTTGGTCCAAGATAAGGTTGGCTAATAGAACAGAAAGCATGGACTCAATCCAAATCTAACCCACTTACTAAAATGGTTAGAAGTGTCTATTGAAATTTGAACCCAACCTAAGAAAGGGGTCAACTGACACCACGAATTACCACGTCAAGCATGGGTTGGGTTTCTTAAGATATCAATGGATCTCTGATTATACCCGATCACCGAATCACATCCGAAAAATTCAAGTGCCTATCAGTTGGACCTGATCGGTAATCGGCTATGAGTCCAGGTCCAGTTGGGTCCACACCTGAATGCCAGATTATCCAAGTGATATTATTACTCACACAGACCCACTAAGAACCATCGAAGTTGGATCTGAGCTCAGGTATTAAAATAAATCAGGTCTGAGTACATCATAGACCTGTACGAAGTTGACCCATTTCGTCCATAGGATTGTGGACCGCATTGAGAGCTGCCACCCCTATTACTTTCAATTTTGACTTTTTTATTGAGCCGCCAAGGGTAAAACAATTAAAAATTTATATAAATTAAGAGATATGATCTCATTATCTCTTGCCTTTTTAGTTAACTAACCTAATTTAACCACTATACCACACAATATTTATATATAATTGTTTATCAAAATAATACTAAAAGTAGTTAAATTGGGTGCATACCCTAGCTATGTAGGTTATGTCATGTGCTTAGCATTAGTTATTGTGCTAGTAGGTTATTAAGTGCTTAGCATGATATTTGAGTCTTACCTTTTCACATAAATCCATGAAGAACTGGACCCAGATGTTTTGACCATTGCCAAGCCATTGAAGATTTCTACTGGATCTTATCCTTTAACCCAAGTCTCCCATTTTGCCACATTTCTGGCCAACTCTATTCTGTTGTAACTCTAAATCCAGAATTCGATCACCACCTATTTGGACAACACTCCACCCAACCCCACCAATGGCCTCCAATGAGCAGGTTACCGAGGACCCCACCCAGAGGGAAAAAAAACCCAAGTTTGGACAGTTCTTTAAGGCCCAATTTAAAAAATTTTCCTACTAATATATTAAATTAACATTTATTACATATAGCATAAATTGATACAAGGATATAATCCAGGCTTTGAGAGTTTGGCTTGAAGTTGGGTAGCAGTTCAGTAAGGTCCATCGAGGTCTGATCAAGTCCTTTGAACAAATGGTTGTGATCGAATCTGTACCTGACCCATTTGTTAACAACGTTTTTACACAAAGTCCCTTTTATTTGAATTTGCTAGTTGTTTATTTTGTTTTAAATGTTCTACTTATAGCCTTTTTCTTATCATGCAGGAATTAGAAGGAGGTGAGCATATTTGAGGTTAATTCGAAGAGGTTTAAAGCTAAACCGAATTACAATCTTTTTTATTTTAGTTCCTACTAAAGTAATATTAAAAAAAAATGTGTGTCTGTGACTGGTGTTTTTTTTTCCAGGGTATAAGATATCAACAAAAATGTGTGTTTGTAATTGAAATTTTCTTCTAGGCCATAATTGGTGAAACGTCTCATCCCTTCCAAGTTCCATTGGAATAATAATTAACTCTCTCCTTCCACATCTTTTTTCTCTTTTGGTCTCCATAACTTTGATCACAATATTTTTTTATCTCAGCACCTGCTAAATATAATTTCTGACTGGTTTTTAATAAACTAATTATGATTTTTTTTGGATATACTGTTATTTTAAATTTAAATTGAATGCATAATTGGTGTTTTTTTTTTTAATTTTAGGAATTGATAATAGGGTTTTGTTTCTTAAAATGTGAGTAGAAATGTGTGTTTGGAATTGGATTTTTTTCTAAGCGGGGTGAAACCTCTCATCCCCTCAAAACCATTGGAATAATCATTAACTCTCTTCTCCCTCTCAATGTGTTTCTATCTTTAACATGGGATTGTCGAGCTTTTTATTGGCTGTTAATAAATAAATAAATTATTATTATTATTGTAGATATAAACTCTGTACAGTTATTTTAATTTTAAATTGAATACATATAAAAGAGTTTAAATGATTAAACCAATCTTACATAAAATTGAATTCACTAAGTTAAACCGTGGATCCCACGGGCCTTACCCCCAGATAATTATGAAACATTAGAAGGTGACCCATTGGAAGTGGCCAAACTAAGGGCTTGTTTGGCGACTCTTATATGTATGAAACAAATCTGCAAGGTATAGTTCTGTTTCAAATGACCTCTGTATGAAATAGATGTTTTTGGTATAAACTGTTTGGCAACGCACAAGAACCCTTTGGAAGAGACTTCTTAACCCCAACTATGCATGTTTTTTTCTTGAAATGTGGACCAAACCAAGGGCTGAAAATTTTGGCCATAGTTGTTTTCTATATTACAAAGGGTATTAACGGTTTGGATCATGATTATAAGGCCTATAGAAGTTTAGAAATACATATCGATGGTTATTCATTTTTTAAAAAATATTTGGAGATCTAAGATAGATAAACGGTTGAAAGTTGACCCATCGGCCATTTTATATCTTAATAATTCTTCGAACTATTCGGATCATCGTCTAGATTCTTAGATTAAAAAAAAAAGTAGTGGCTGAAAAATATTGTGATTTTACTGCATGTGAATGTGCGCGCGTCTACGTGCTTTAGATGAAACGGTCTGTTTCATTGCACATGGAAATCGGCCCTGTCCCATTCAAACATTATTTGTGTGTATGCGGTTTGAATGAGACATAGTACAAGTTGCGGGTCTCAAAATGCAATTAAAGCATTTTAAATATGCTTTAAGTGAATAAAACATATGATATAGACACGCAAAGCAGCCCCTAAACCACACTCTCTCTCCCAGTGGCAGTAACCATCCATGAGATGTCAAATGGGCCGGGCCAGCTCGCTTCGGCAGGGCCTGGCTCACTAGTCAATAGCCCGACCCAGCAAGGCCCGCTTCGGGCCTACTAATCCATAACGATCAGCCCGCCAGGCATGGCCTGCCTAGTCCGCCCAAAAACAACTAGTTTTTTTAAAATTGTTCATTTAACATAACACCCCCCCACCCTAGTAAGGCCCGTTTCGCGCTAATCAATCCATAACAGTTGGCTCGCCAGGCATGGCCTGCCTAGCCCGCCTAAAAACGACTAGTTTTTTTTAAATTGTTCATTTAACACCCTCCCTAAAACGGTCATATAGGGGGTATTTTGCGTCATTTTCAATTTTACAAAATCTATAAATATTCTAACCCTCCCATTCTCATTTCTTACCAATTTAAACAATTCTCTCATTCTCTATATACTCTCTCGCTCTCTCTCAAAGCATTCAAGTATTCCAATCTCTCTAATAAGTTTTTAGAGGGTCAAAGATCAATCATTAAGAGACTAAAGGACTAAAGGAGCCTTTAAATGATCAAGCAGAATACATTAGTAGACTACTCATCTGATTTTTTTTACTTTTCCTTCATTGTTATTTGTAAATATACAAGTTTTTTTATTCTTTTTTATTTTTATTTTATAAAAAGATTGCAAAGTTTTGAAGGTAATCCTATTTACAAACCTTCAAGAAATTAAGATTCAAATGGTTCTCTTCTCAGTGGAGTTGGTCGAATTTGACCTAAATATCTTTATCATTATCTGTGCTTGTATTTTAATTTTTAATTTTAATACCATAAAAATAAAAAAATATTAATAAAAAAAAATTACAAAAACACACCAAGCAAATACAGCACTAAAGCACACCATGGCCAAGCCCGCTCCGGGCCGGGCACATCCCTGGAACGGCATCTTCTTTATTTCTGTCTCTTTTCACATGGATTCGCGGGGCATGGTGGTACCCATTTAATCAACCGTCACATCAGTTATACCTAACCGAGGCAACAGGTGAGAAAGGAGAATGGGAAATTACAAGACCCTCCTCCCCGCAACTACATGAATACTTCCCCAATGGCTACAGGAAAGACCCGTCTTTACTTGTCGACATACTTCTAAGTTCTAACAGAGCAAATATCGTAGCTAGGCTTTCCCACGACATTTCTCACCAAAAACAACGGCCTGGATTGACTACACATTGGCAATTTTAACCTTTATATCTATTTGGACGCTCTTTCAACTATGGACCGTTCTCCAGAGCCCAATTTCTAATTTGTCCGGATCATCGTTCCCATAATATCATATTTATGTTATTGCTTATATAATAAGAATCTCTAATAATATATTAAATTAATATCTATTATCCATAATTTAAAGCTAGCCTGAATGTCATTCATTCACTCCCATTCTTGATGTCATGTGTGTCTTCCAGGAGAGAAAATTAACCCGCATCTAATGTCATTCATTCACTCCCATTCTCAAGTCAAAGATGAGAACAACCAAAAGGATATGATTACAGGAATAAGGGATCTTCTTCGATCTCCATTTAATGTACCTTGCATGCACATAGTCCGTAACGCTATATCTCCACCTCCACCTGCCAAACCACCCAAGGGTATCCCAGCCCAAGGCCACCCCTAACCACCCAAGGCCAAGGCCACCCAAGGCTATATCTTCACCTCCCAAACCACCCAAGTGTACCCCCAAGAGATGGAGATGGGCTTCTGGAGGGTATTCTTTTTCATTATCGTCTCCTTGAGTTTGATCAAGTATCTGACTGTTGAAGCGACCAGGCCCTGGCATGGAGCAGTGCCAACGTCGAGAGAGAACCACTCCCTCCAACAAGCTCCAATTCTGGGTGGTTTCAACCACAGCGGCTGTTCCTATACGCCCGGAGACGATGATAAGTGTCCTCCACCGGACGCTGTTAACGGGGCACCGCCACAAGCCTAGGTGCGCGCCTTCTATAGATCTGTTACCTCTTTGAATGGGGAAATGGCCGCTAGATCTTCTATATAGAAGGAAGCCTACGAAATGGCAGATGTTTTTTTCTTTCCTGTTATGAAGCACTATGATGACTTGATGTGTCTCTTAGAGATGAGCATATTAAATAAGGATTAGTTTTGTCGTAAAAGATTTTAGGTAGTTTGAATTTTGAATAACTGTT
Source organism: Persea americana (assembly GCA_029852735.1). Lineage (NCBI taxonomy): Eukaryota > Viridiplantae > Streptophyta > Magnoliopsida > Laurales > Lauraceae > Persea > Persea americana. The sequence goes on along the minus strand of CM056813.1, from coordinate 53,019,941 downwards.
GATTAGAGTTGCTCTTTAATGTCAGGTGATTTGATGGGAATATCTTGATTATTGAAATTCTATAGTGTCTATATCTTTACATTGTATTTATGCACTGATGTTTTCCGAACCTTGCATGTTGAGGCTATTTTCTCGGCCTCATAAGTCATTGATAAAGGACTATAGTTGAATTGGACTCCTTAGAATTCTCGAAATTTCTCCATAAAGGATTTCTACATGACGGATTTCTCCATAGAATCTAAGAATGAGCTGCAAATCTGCGCCGGACGAGTTCGGATCTCGCGCCACCCGCGCGAGATGAAGGATAATGCCTTCTCCGCCGTGGCCGTCGATGTGGACGGCTGGGATGGCTCTCTAACTGGATCGATCACAACTGGTGTTTAGATTTCCGTCACACTTCTTTGAATTCGAATGGTCGGCGCAGAAAATGCAAGTTGGAAAGTTTAGTTGGTGGGTAATGAAACTACAGTCGGTTGGGTGGGGGGTGTTAATAGGAGTAACTCGCCTCGGGTGGGGGAATAGGAGTACGTGGCCCCACAATTAGATTATAAAAATTTAAGTTTCATATGGTAATCGATTTTATGTGGTCTAGACACTTATTCGAGCCAAATTTTGGTGGGGCCAAATTAGATTAATTTTTATAAGAGAAGCCGGTACAAGTTTGCTCAAATCGCTCTTTTGAGAAGATTGTTTTGATGTTGGGGTTTTTCAGATAGTATTTCCACGTGTTATGTTTTTTTGCCAAGTATTTCAAAATTTCAGTCATGAAACTAAAGAATTTCACCAATTTTTTTTTATTTTAGTAAAATTCACGGATGCTCAAATCCTAGGGAATATATAAGAAAGTAACAGGCCCTTAAATGCCATGGGAATCTGGCTAAAATTTGTAAAGGTAGAGGTAGAGCCCCGTATGAAGAATCCAAGCCAACAAAATCAAAAGCCCCATCTTTTAAATGTCAGGGCTCTCATTTATGTTGTTTGGGATGTGTTTGGTTGAATTTTGACCTTATCAATGGAGAACATCCCACCAAATGAAAGGCCATGGTGATTTATTTGACGGTGCCCTGAACTTGGTTGGTGCCTAAAATTGTAAGTTTTCTATAGTGATTTAGTTGATGGTAAACTCGACTCCTATGATTGGAGTGATTTTTGGTTTGAACCCATAAGAGATGGGGCCATCTGTATTGATCATTTTTAATTTTCATAAGTGGCCCCCACCGAACAACATAATTTACACATTATGCAATAGGTGTGTACGTAATGATCCTCATATATATATATATATATATATTCTTATTTTGATGCAACTTCTATATTTTATTAGATTAGGAGTACTATATTTTTTCGTAAAGTCTCTCCATTAGTTTTATTATGATTATGACCTTTTTTTATATTTTGATCAAGTGTAACCCCATAAAAGGGCCATTAGAGATTGTAATGGGTTCCTCGAATAATCCGAATTATCTTTTCATTTATTTTTCTCTTTTATTTTGTGATGGGACTGTCACAGGGTGTTACTCCTGTTTTTTGTTTCTTTTTGGATGGAACTTCTGTCTTTTTTGTTTTTAAGTAAAACAAACAATGCTACTTCTTGAAGCAAATGTCTAGGCATTCTAGTAGTATAAGCATATATACTTTAATAATAGAAGTTTGAATTTAGAGTGTCACTTTACATATTAAGATTTCATATTCCTCCATGGGGCCTTCTTACGAGAAATTCATACCGATCAAATTAAATGAGTTTATCTTTTCTGATTGGACATCAAATTTTACTCTAATAAGATCTGGACCCACCGGATTATGAAATTTTCAACATTTCTATTGCAATTAATCTAACCGTGAGTGCAACTTCTACTGGATTGAAATTTGAAGAGGTTCGATAAAAAATGAGGCCATTTGTTATAATTGAATCAGGTTTTTGGGTAAGTTGCCCCACTGTTGGTTCTCTAAATTACTCTTTTTGAAAACGGGTGGTTTTTTTTTTATTTAACAAAGATGTGTTACTCATACCCATCCCATTATTTTTTTATACTAATCTGATTCAGGTGGACCCCACCTCTCATCAATCCGAACTGACCACCGAGCAGGGACCCCCTTCATAGTCATTGATCCTGGGTTTTGTCACTCATTTGAATGGGTTGGACCCTTGGATCGAGGGATTATATTTTTAATATAAAAGTATTAAACTTGTGGGCCAAGGACAAAAAGATTAGTGGCATAAGATTGACAAAAAAAAAAAAAGTGTGATCATCAATAGGGTCTTAGGTAGGACCCATCTAGCTACCTTGAATGGTAATACCGTGTGATGTACAAGAGCAAGCAACACACACACGCATATATATATATATATATATAGAGGGAGGTGTTCGTTCCTATGAGAGGCAGTCTCACCAAGTTGGTGAGAGATGGGTGGGGGCCCTCACTTCCATATCCACTCTTACCAACTTAAATGCAAGGACCCCCAACTTAAAAGTGAGGGCTCCCACCCACCTCTTACCAACTTGGTGAGAGGTGGGTGGGGGCCCTCACTTCCATATCCACTCTCACCAACTTAAATGCAAGGACCCCCAACTTAAATGTGAGGGCCCCCATCCACTTCTCACCAACTTGGTGAGAGTGCCTCTCATAGGAGCACTCCCTATATATATATATATATATATATATATGAATATATTCTTGTGACTTGTAAGGGCCATGCTAGCATGCTTACACTACAAGCACTGGTGGGGCCCAATAAGTCCTCAATAATCATGGGATAGAGGGTGATGGAATGATCCTAATTGTTAGAGCCCAAATATCAAATTTAATGTCAATATCATGCTTCTAACACATCTTGATCTATGGTGCACAAGTTTAACGTCTTTATTTATGTATAAAAAAATTGACCCTTGATCCAACAATAGATCTTGGGCAGCCTTTTATTAAAGGGGCTGGTGTGATAAATCTCTTCATTGAATATCATGGGAGAGGACTCCTTTGGGTGCTCTAAAATTAAATTTTGATGCCAATTTTGTTCAGTCCATTAAAAGAGACAGTATTGGAGGTGTTATTAAGGATTGGAATGGTAATGTTGTTGGGAACTTTTCCAGGCCTGCAAATTCTCTGGATGATAATGAAGCTGAAGTTCTTGCTCTTTTGGTTGGTTGCCTCGAGTTACAAAGTTTGGTTGGTTTTAATGCTATAATATAATTGAAGGTGACTCTTTCTCAGCTATTCAATGGCGCTCTGGAAAATTTTCTTTACCTTGGAGATTGGCAGACCTGGTTGACGAAGTTCAAGATATTTCAATAAAGTTGGGTGTTGTTTTTAATCATGTATTATGTAAGGCTAATGTTATGGCATGGCCTCACAAACGAGGGAGTTTTTCAATCTGCTACTTCTTTTGATGTTTAGGTTCTTTAAAGCATTTTGCCTTTGCTTTTTGGTGGTGTTTTTTCGTTTGTGTTTTTTGCTTTATAAGATTTTACCATTATTAAAAAAAAAAATAAACCTAGGAATTCAAGAATAAATTCCCACAGCATATTCAAGCTAAAGTAAATACTATTTTTAGTATGATCTCTTGGAGTAAAAATGAACTAAACACATTGATAAGTAGATGTGGGTTTAAGTATTAAATTAGTGCGACTATTTAATCATGAACATATTTACTTAGAAAGTTAAGGAGTTAAAAATATGAGACATATTACCCATAGTAGCAGAAAATTGGAAGAGAAAAAAACTCCATAGACATAGATCCAAGTCTCTAACCATTTAATGCCTTTTAAATTCAGCTGAAACGCTCATATATTGTCTTTCAGCTTCTAGGGCAGTGGCATGACCAACCTTCCATTATGGTGGGTTGGAGGATGGGTTCAACTTCAAACCCTATGGAAGGCCGTGCTTGTACTCCCTCAGGAATGGACCCACGTTGTGGGTGGGGTTGCACCCATGAGATTCAAAAAATCTCCTTAGAGGGCGCAGGCAGTTCAAAGTCCATCCCGCCCCACTCGATGTATACCGATAACTACAATGCATTGAAAAGTTCTTCATTTCTTCATTTCAAAACCCCCAAATCGGCAAAACCCACATTCCTCTCCACCAAAAACCCTCTCCAATCTCCATCGAAGCAGCAAAATGACAGCGTCTTTGGATTCTCTCAAAGTCCCCGCACACACAAAACCCATCGCCTGCCCCATTATTCTCCTCTTCATCCTCCAGCTCTCCCATTATTCTCCTACACCTAGAGTTGTAACGAGGCAAAAGGAGGCAAAAAAAAAAAAACAGAGAAAGGGAAGGAACAAGAGAAGGAAAAGAGGAAGAAAATGAGAGAAGAATCAGGTATGGTTTTTTTTTTTTTTTTCCTCTAATGACATTATTTTTGGATTACATGGACATTGTCTGCCCCACCCAAACAAAAAACCTGGGTACACCACTGTCTCCCCATACGTAAGTCTCAACAACCACTAGGGCGGGCAGCAATTAAAAGCGAACAAAAGAAAACACACATAAATAAACAAAAAAGTAGAAAATTTCTACTCTTGGATGGTCTGTATCCGTTATTATGTTATCAACCAATGATATCGGCCATATCAATTTTAACAACTGATACATAAAATCTTTTTTCTTTTCTTTTCTTTTACCCATGAGAAAACCCAGGATTTTTTTTTGTTGGCCCCGCCAAGTCTCACCCACTTATCATATCAGCCAATATGCTTTGTACTGGCCGATGCTTTGAACCATAGTCTTTTCATTAAATCTTCCAATTTACAAAGAAAAGGAAATCCAAGAGGTGTAACAACTTGGGCTTCTAATAGCCAAGCCAATTGGTGACAATAGCCTTTATTTCAAGACAAACAAAAAATAGGACATAGATTGAACATGGCGCTTGTTCATTCTGCAAGAGAGGCAGTTGAGATTTGCCAACAACCTTGCAAAGATAAAATCAGTGGACCATTTATACTGGAAAGCTTTCTTGCATGTAGACTACATAAAATGAAAAGCTCAGCGGAAAAAGGGCACATGTTAAGATATACTTCACCGCCCATGGAAAATGCTTTTATTTCATGAGTTGACCATACCTAGATATACCGTGTCAGTCTAGGCCAATACTACTGGTCTATCAACACAAATAATTCAAAAGTAGAGGATGAAAAAACATAAAACTGGGGGATGAATAAAAAAATTCGAAAGGACAACTGTCGAAAGAAAAAAAGTTACCTTGCCACAGACTGGACAGGTTTCGCTTCTCTCCATCCACTCGTATATACAACCAAGATGGAAATGATGAGAGCATTGAGTCATTATCTTGGGGTTTTCAGGTGAATATTCTGAAAATAAGAAAAGAAAAGAACAGAAAAGTTGAAAGAAGAAGCTTTCAAAAAGTAAGTCAACATTGTTGAAAAGTCAGTTTAACTGACCAAAATAATGAGTGGCGCACACACTTCAATTTGATGCAAAGGTGTTATACAGAACTCTCGCCACTATGAGTAACAAAATCCAAAAGTTCTCAAAATGAAATGAACTAAGATATCTCAACAGAAGATTTTGACGTTACTCTATATTAAAGTTGACTATATATGCAATGGTACGGCATAAACACGGTTAATAAATATTCTAGAGTGAATTTCTATAGGCATACAAAAACAAGTGGAACTTCAGCACACCCATCTAACAAACTTACAGACATTGTAAGGACCCATTAAAGAATGCATGCAGACAAAAGGCTCATAATCTTATATATACAAGCACATAAATAATTAAAAACACCTCCTTGATGCCCCTACTCAATTTTCATTCAGGGGGAACCATATAAACAATTAAATCACAGCCATATTTCAATATTTCGGGTTTTCATTTTGAATAAAACCAAGGTGATGAGGATGGTCATGGATATATTAATAGTTTGTTTATTTTTTCACAATGATGAATGATCAATGTTGACAATAGGGTAATAAATTAGGGTCTCTCTTTTTATTTATTTATTATCCTTTTCTTTTTGCAGGTTCAGGGTCTTTTCCTTCTTTTTTCTGATGATAATAATTGAGTATTAATTAAGGTAGTTGTTCTGTAGGGTATTAGGGTTTTTCTTCTCATTTTAATAATGGTGGTGATAATGAAAAAGGTATATATTTAATAATAATTTTATTAGTTATTAGGGATTGTCTCTTTGTCTCAGCGAAACTCAAGGACTCCTTCGCCCGGTTGTTTTACTCTCTTGTAAGTTGTAACCCCCGTATACTATTTATATTTGGTTAACATTAGTTGGATGGTAAAAAGTGCATTTCTGCAGTTCGGTGGCCTGTTGGTTAACCGACTTCCAATTCAGTTAACCAAAATTGAAAATTCTACTTTTTGATAGTGGTCAAATTAGCCGTTGTATATGACCGTTCGGAGTTCAGTTAACCGAACTGTTGATGGGTTAACAACAATATAGCCGTTGGACTACTTTTTATTATAAAATGCAGTTCTCTCGTTGGGAATTGTGCTTGAACTTTTGAGTCTTTCGAGGGCCAAGGAAGGAGGATTAACGGAGAAAAGCTAAGGGAGGATTAGAAGAGCAAAACCATGGATTTCAACCTTAGGATCTTGGCAAATTGGCTACGCTTTTCACAAAAACACTTTATGCTTTTTTCAAATCTTTGTATTAATTAATGGCATGGTGTTTATGCTTTCTAGAACTAAGTAGAGTTGATTTCATAACATGCTTTCCATTTTAAACATGAATATTATTATGATTTCACCATCTACATTAGTTTGCACATTTTTTATGCTTAAACTTTGATCAAACATGCTAGGCTTAGTTTTCATCTTTTTCCTATTTTTTGTTTTTTTGGTTGAATGGTAGATGGTAGACTTAGTTTTCATCTTCTAAATCAAGTTTTTTTTTTTTTTTTCATTCCAAACATGTGCTCATCATTTAATACCTCTATGTCACATTTATGATTTTCATCTTTGCATCATTTATGAGCATTTAATTTCAAAAGGGATAGAGTGTTTCATGCATATGCATTGAATGACAACCTTTGCTATCTTCTTTATGTGTTTGCAATAAATGCAATCCAATTTTCATATCAGCCTATCTAGAGGCATCAATGTGTACTTAATTGTATCTCTCTTAGTGCATTCTTAGGCATATAGTTGCAAGAAAATTTTCATGTAGTAAAGGTTATTGCTAAGCCTTGAAAAGCATAGTAAGTGGATGTAAAGGTTTTTGCTCAGCCTAAAAAAGCATAAAAGAGTGATTGTGAGGTTTGAGGTGAACCGTAAACCTTTAGTGTTTGTTAGTGGACTGCCGGTAGGGTGAAGGATCACAAGCCAGAGTGGATGTAGGCAAGGTTGCCGAACCACTATACTAATGTGTTATGGTGAATGATCTATTCTTGATGTATGGATGTTGTTTAGCTTGCTTACTCTCTCCACTAAAGTTCAAATTAACTTTAACTGAGCATAATTGGATTTAGATTTTTAAAATTGGCCGCGATTTCTAGCTCAGCTCACCCTATTCAACCAACCAACACCCACCCCACCCCACCCCACCCCACACCAGCGCCCTCCCCCCCCCCCCACCCCCCATCCACTGGACCACTGGATAAACACTAATCAGATTGTTAACATAGAAAAGTAATCTGGGCCACATTTCATCCACATAGACAGCCAAGTGCCAACCAATCATCAAATTCAAATCTGATAACCACGCATACATAAGTGCCATATACATGGAAGAGTTCCTTCGGAAAATGAAGTGTACCTTCAAGACAAGTTGGGCAGACATCTTCGTCTTCAGTAGAAGAAAGTATGTACGCTGCTCCACAAATCATTTTTCTCGATGGGTACCCAGAACGGCTTTCTTTGGATCCCCCTTCGTGGTCAGACCCGTTCCATTTTTACACCACTCCTAATGCTTCTGGTTCAGCATTACTGTTGCTTCTTCTTCCTCATGGAAATGACTTGAGGCCTTCTCAAACCTTGAGACTGGCCCACGTTTGTAAATGGGTACATCTTGGGTCTGCATCATATGGTAAAGGCCTTGGAGGAGAGCGGTATGTATCAGGTACAGTACCATCAAGTGACGGAGGCACTAGTCCTTGAGAAGCCAAAGGAGCCACACCCTGGATAGAGGAAGGGACAGCATGCACTCCTCTGTGAAATAATGAAGTGTACTGCACAAAGATAAGAAGGGAAAAAAGGAGAGGAGAAGGATCTACTGCATGATGGTCTACAAGCCCAACCAATATGTTATTTGTTTGGCTCAATTGAATAAATAATAAATAAATCGGGCCCCTGTATTGCCCATGTTCTACTGTGATTAGAAGTAGGTCTATTATTATAGGTTTACTGTTATTAGAAGTAGTGTTTGGGTGTAACTGAGTATTGGGCTGATATTATAAATAGAGACTAAGGGTCTCTATGATGTACAACCCTCTTCTGATTGCATAGTGAATTCTCCCGTCTTCCCCGTGGACGTAGGCCAAAAGCTGAACCACGTAAATATCTCGTGTTCTTGTGTGTGCTTGATCTCTTTCTTCGTAGGCCCTAGATCACAACAAACTGGTATCAGAGCATTGATCGGAGGAGATCCGTTGAATCGGTTTTCGAGAGGGCCACGAATCTTGCATAAGATTAGGTGATCTCCAAGTGGGCCACGGATCAAAGAAGAAGGAGAGAACAGGAAGATCAGATCGGACAGAAGAAAAGAGACGATAGTCTCTTGAAAAAGTTCGGTTCTTGATCGGATATCGCCGGAGATTTTGCATGCCGGAAACGAAGAAGGAGCGCTGCTGCTGCATGTCGCCATCGCTGCAGAAATCAGATCGATCAAACAACGATTTGGATTGGGTTGTTTCTTGCTTTCGGCTGGGCCCCACCTCGCCGTGTAGAAACACCGCCAGAGTCCTCACCGCCGCCGCCGCTGCGTGTCGTTGCCGCCGCAGGAGAAGCAGCACCCTCTGCACCGTTGCCGTGGAAGTAGATTGAAGATTGAAGAAGTTCTGTGTCTGAAACAGAACTTGAAACAGAGGAGGAAGAAGATCCCTCTGGGTCGGTTTTTTGGGCGGGTTTGACTCCGGGTCAAGTCAAGCCTGACCCGCTTCAGAAGCCCGTTCGCCAGGTCCAGGTTGGGTCCAGTCCAGGTTGACCTGACCCATGCAGAAAAGCCCATAAGCAGCATAAAGGCGCTAACGTCAGCAGATTCGTCCGGTCAACACAATTTGACCAAATCGAAGGTTGAAATTTGATTTCTCGATATCTTGACGATCCGGAGTCTGATCTGAGATCCGTTTGAACCTATGGACTCGTTGCGAGCAGATCTACGCTATTGTGGAAGAAGATTGGTTGTTCAACAGTCAACGAAAGAGATTGACTGATTGGAGTGCAGAAACTTATTTCTGCGATATCTTAGCCGTCTAGAGTCAGATTTCAGATCCGTTTCTTCCAGCGTGCTCGCGGTGACCAGATCTACACAGTTTTAGTGAAAGATTTACAGAATGGCTGCTAAATTCGAGATTGAGAAATTCGACGATAATAATGACTTCGGTCTTTGGCGTCTGAAGATGCATGCTTTGTTGGTCCAGAATGGGTTGCATAAAGTTTTGAGGGGAAAGAATGCCCTATCTGAAAAATTGTCAGATGAAGAGAAGGATGAGTTGCTGGAAAAGACGTATGGTCAGATTCTGCTGTTCTTGAGTGATGGTGTACTGCGAAAGGTTGTTCAGGAAAAAACTGCTGTTGGCATATGGCAAAAGTTGGAGAACTTGTACATCACGAAATCTCTCACGAATCGCTTGTATCTGAAAAAGCGATTGTTTACACTACAAATGCAAGAAGGTACCTCTGTTTCAACTCACATTAATTCTTTTACAAAAGCTATTTTGGATCTTGAAAATATAGATGTCAAAATTGATGATGAGGACCAAGCTATTATGTTGCTGTGCTCGTTACCACCCTCATATGAGCATTTTGTTGATACCATGATGTATGGTAGAGATACTCTCTCCAAAGAGGATGTAGAGTCAGCCTTGAACTCCAAGGAGTTGAAGAAAAAGGTTGCAGCTGACAATGATAGTTCGGGTGAGGGTTTGGTAATACGAGGAAGAACAAAAGACTCCAGTAATAAGAGCAAACATAGATCCAACAGGAGAAACATTGAATGTTATTATTGCCATAAGAAATGGCACATCAGAAAAAACTGTCCCGAAAGGCAGAGAAAAGGGAAAAAAATAGAAGATTCGTCATCTGATGATAATTCAGTCAGTATTGCAGATGGAAGATCAGATTATGAATCCAACAATGCACTTTCTGTAATTGAAAATGGTATTCGTCCTAAGGATGAATAGATTCTTGATTCGGGTTGTTCTTACCATATGTGTCCCAATAGGGACTGGTTTACCACTTATAGAGAAATCAACGGTGATAGTATCTTGATGGATAACAATGTTGCATGTAAGACGGTTGGGATTGGAACAGTTAAAATCAAGATGTATAATGGAATCGTCAGAACGTTGGCAGAAGTTCGGCATGTTCCTGATCTGAAAAAGAATCTTATTTCTCTTGCTGCCTTGGACTCCGATGGTTGTAAGTTCTCAGCTGAAGGTGGAGTTATAAAGGTTGTGAAGGGTGCTCTGGTTCTTATGAGAGGCAATAGAGTTGGAAACTTATATGTTTTGTCTGGAAATACAGTTACGGGTGGAGCTGTAGTGTCTTCCTTAAATGACCATAAATATGTCTCAACACGCTTATGGCACTTGCGCCTGGGTCACATGAGTGAGAAGGGATTGACAATACTGAGCAATCGGAATTTGCTATGTGGCACGAAGACAGGCAACTTGGATTTCTGTGAGAGATGCATCTTCGAGAAGCATCGAAAGGTCAGTTTCAAGACAAGTATTCATCGCACGAAAGGTATCATTGATTATGTTCATTCAGATGTATGGGGGCCTTCTAAGGTTTACTCCAAGGGTGGGTCCCGGTTCATGCTGACTTTTATTGATGATTATTCAAGGAAAGTCTGGGTTTATACTCTGAAAATGAAGGATCAGACATTTGTTACATTCAAGCGATGGAAGGAAATGGTTAAGAAACAGACTGACAGAAAGGTAAAGATGTTAAGGACAGGTAATGGCAAGGAGTACAGATCGATAGAGTTTAAGAACTATTGCAAGGATCATAGCATAGTTCGGCATTACACTACTACAGACACTCCGCAGCAGAATGGAGTTGTAAAGATGATGAACAGAACGATCTTGGAAAGAGCTCGTTGTATGTTGTTTACTGCAGGATTGTCCAGGGACTTGGGCTGAAGCAGTAAATGCTGCAGGCTACTTGATAAATAGGTCTCCACACACAAAGATTGGTTGCAAAACACTGGAAGAAATGTAGTCAGGTAATCTAGTTGATTATTCTAACTTGAGGATCTTCGGTTGTCCGGCTTATGCTCGCGTGAAAGCCGATAAGTTAGAACCAAGGGCTGTTAAGTGAATCTTGGTGGGATATGCTTCTGCGGTGAAAGGATACAGGTTGTGGTGTACTGATCAAGATTCACCCAGATTTATCATCAGCAGGGATGTTACATTTCATGAGGATGCTTTACCCGAAGCGAGAAAGCAGGTGGAGAGGACAGAAGTAGGTAGCAGCAGTGACACCGTTCAGGTGGAGTCCGACATCCTAGTGAGGAAGGAGAGTGCATCCGACTCCTCCCGAGATACAGGGGATCGTCAGACTGTGCAGCAGATGCATCAGACAGAGCCGCAGATGTCGCAGACGGGTAGACCGCAGAGAGAAAGGAAATCGCCGGTTAGATACGGTTTCGAGGATATGACGACGTACTCGTCGACATCAAACAGTGGCCATGATGATATGGTTGCATACGCATTGACGACTAAGTCTCTTGAATTAATAGAAGAGCTGGAAAGTAGTCAACAGGCAGCAACTATAACTGAAGAGATGGACTCTTTTGATAAGGAAAATCAAGCCATCGGATGTAAGCGGTTCTACGAGGAAGATAAAAGAGCTTCCAGTACAGGTAGAGTGCAGTTTAAGGTTCCTGATCATGTATGCAGTTTGAAGAAATCACTGTACGGGTCGAAGCAAGCTTCTGGACAATGGTACAAGCGATTTGGTGCACTCATGAAGGAATGGTTTAAATTCAAGTTCAAGCATTGCTTGGACTTGATCAGTGTGCTCAGTACCTGAGTGCCCTAAGGGGTAGGTGGAGACGGTGAGACGTGTTAAGTGCATGAGGATCAGCTTCAATGTTCGCCAAGGTGAAGATTTGTTATTTGTTTGGCTCAATTGAATAAATAATAAATAAACTGGGCCCCTGTATTGCTCATGTTCTACTGTGATTAGAAGTAAGTCTATTATCATAAGTCTACTGTGATTAAAAGTAGTGTTTGGGTGTAACTGGGTATTGGGCTGATATTATAAATAGAGACTAAGGGTCTCTATGATGTACAACCCTCTTCTGATTGCATAGGGAATTCTCCCGTCTTCCCCGTGGACGTAGGCCAAAAGCCGAACCACGTAAATCTCTCGTGTTCTTGTGTGTACTTGATCTCTTTCTTCGTAGGCCCTAGATCACAACACAATAAATCAGATGTAACTTAAATATCCTACTTACAAAAATAACTAGAAAAGAAAAGGTAATTATGCGTCCCCGGTTGTTGCTCAGCTGATTAGGGATGTGTAGTGTGTGTGTTCACTCTATGTCAGTTCAAGTCCCTTGTAAAAGTACCCAAAAAATAGTAATTATGCTCTCCAAAGGAAAAAGGCATAAAAATTTTCAGGCTGCAGTTGGGCGGAAGGCTTAATTAAAATCTCAGGTCACACTTGAGCAGGTATGCCAAATAGTGTAACATAGTGCCTTCCTGTTTCAACACCAACATGATGGTATTAAAAGATTGATAATAAAGCAATAATTGCAAATACATAAATCTCTATGCTGCTAAATATGAGTACTTTTTTTTTTTTTTTTTTTACCCCAGCTTTAGTAGTTGGGACGGTTTTTTTTTTTTTTTTTTTTTAATAATTATATAGAGCCCAGTACACCCGAGAAGGAAGCCCACCGAGGTGAGGAGAAAGCCCCGCATATACACATGCATGAATATATAAGGAGGAGGTAGGGGTTGAACCCTTGACCTCCCCAATAAGAACCTAACTCCTTACCAGTGGGGTAAGGAGTTGAAAGTACAGTTTTACTCCTATGTAATATTTGGAATTTACCACTATGTAATATATGGGGTTTATGATCTAAATGGAGCTTAGCGCTCGTTTTGGGCCCACACGTCTTCTGACAATCGACAAAATATCAGGTCTACTGGATGTAGCCAGCTTTCAGAAAAACAAATATTAAAAAAAAAGAAAAGAAAAGAAAAGAAACATCCATTAAGTGTTGGATCAAACCAATAGATTTTAGACCCCTCTAAAGGAAAGAAATGGACTTTAGGATCAAGCCATTTACAAAATATCAGGTCTACCATATGTAGCCAGCTATCTGATCTAAGGTTGTCCAACAGAAACTTTGCTTTACCATTACCTTCTTGAAGCTAGATTGGACACCTGATGGGCCTTACTTTTTTGGAGTTGGCTACATTCCAAGTTACTCTAAGTGGTATGCCAGTGGACCCCACAAAGAAGTTGTTGAGGATCTGAATCCTTTCGAAAGGATTGGTGTAGAAAGACCCATTATCGTCAATATTTTCAAAAAAAAAAAAAAGAAGAAGAAGAAAAAAGAGAGAAAGACTCAAACAAACTTTGCCATATCTACTATTTTAAAACTAGGGGCTGCATTTCCAAATTTTCTGGGAAGATGTTCTGAAAGATGTACTGGACTACTGCAATGGGTTTCAAGAGCAAGGGAGACTGACTTATAGCTTTAGCTTAAACAAACCAACCCACCCCCACCCCCACCCCGGGCCTTTTCCCCACTGGGAAACACCTTTTCTCCAAAAAAAAAAAAAACAGAGAGATGCTTCTCGGATGTTTTGACTTCAGGCTGATTTGCTTAAATAGCCAAAGTCCTAGTGTCTCGTCTGAAGGAAGCTCTTCCCCCATTTATCTCCTTCACCCCACAAGGAGCTATTTTGATGATCAGGAAGTTTAGGAAGTTTTTGACAAGTCCATGTCACCAATAAATGTGCGGACGCCAAGCATAAAGCTAAAAAACCAGTAGTCATTTGCAAACTAGACCTTGAGAAAGCCTATCACAGGGTGCATTAAGGCTTCCTACAAGTCAAGCTCAGACAGATGGGAGTCGGAGTGAAATCGAGAAATTGGATGAAGGATTCCCTGAAGTAAGCCAGATATTAAGTTCTAATGAATGGTTCCCCGAAAGACTTCTATTAGCATCTAGGAATAGGGGGATCCCCTCTCCCCGTTTCTCTTTGCCATTGTGGGAGAGGCTTGCAGTAGAATGTTAGAGAATACAAGGAAACAAGACCTTTTCATGAGTTCAAATTCCAGTCACTCATTTGTAGTTTGATGATGATACTTTGACATTCTGTGACACTAAAAAAGAGCAGATTAAATTCATCAAGGCAGTATACTATTTTGAGGCAGTATCATAAATGAGAATAAGCTTTGAGAAATTGGAGCTAAAAGGAATTCAAATAAGAGGGGGTTTAATTTGTTAGTGCTAGCAGACATGATGTGTGCAAAGCAGGAGAGCTCACATTATCCTATCAAGGTATTCCTCTTTCCGTGGGTAATGCTGCAAAGCTTTAATGTGACCCAATGGTTGAAAGAAATAAGAAAAGACTTTCACCAAATCTTAAATATTTATCTCTTGGGCAGTTGGGCTGCCCTTCTTTAAGTGGCGTATCATACTTGCCACTGTACTTCATGACCCTCTTCAGATGCCTGTCATCAGCGCTTGAAAGAATTGGAAGGCTTCAGAGAATTCTTGTTCCAAAGAATGGAGGAAAAAAGAAGTTTCATCCATGTAGTGGGAGGTTTTTCATATACCTCATGGTCAAGGTTGGCCTTGGTATCGGACAAATAAGTCTTGGACTTAATACTCTCCCTGGGAAGTGGTTTGGGGGCTTGGAGACGGCACAGAGGACCAGTGGAAGAAGGTTCAGTGGATGGTGGGGAACCATGCAGCCAGCTGGGTTGATTTGGGAGTGCGGAGGGGTATAATTAAGCTCCAAGACAACTTTCAACATCAAATCATATTCAGTTTGGGAGAGGGTGACAGAATTTACTTCTGGACAGATATGCACAGGGCATCAACCTCTCTCGGAGTGCTTCTTGACCCTCCTTGAGATGACCAAATAGCATTTCCTAAAGTTGTTTCTACCCTTATATGGTTCCAAATCGCTAAAAAATAAGAAAGATCGGCCGGTGCACAAAATTCAAATTTTTTTACCGCTTAAAAAACTCACACGGCTACGCCGCTACATAGCATTTTGGTCACTAGCTGCTATGCCCACCACAACCGCTATTTTGATCCTTGCATCAGACTAATCCAAGATGAAAAGTGTAAAAAGACTAGAACTCACAAATACAAAAAAACAATTGGAATGCCACAGGAGAAGAAATACAGGGGTCAACTAAATCTAAGTGTAAACAGAGAGATCATAGTTTTTCGTTTCCTTTAAACTAAATTAAGGGAGCAGAGTTTTTTATTTTCAGAGATTTTTACTCAGTATAAAATTCAAAGTAGAAAAGAACAATCACAAAAATGAATGAATGCTTAAAAAAATCCACACCCAATGCCACACATTTTTTGTTCATTTTTCAATGTCTCGACAAGCGAATGAACATAAATTGACACGACTTTATTTAGATTGTCCCCTTTGAGGAAAAAATTTTGGACATCATGCATCATCATTCCTGATCTACCCAAAACATAAGTGCCCTCAATGATTTATCTATCAATCCAGAAAGCAAAAAATTCCTCCTTTCCTACAAAATGATAAATGAGGAAATTAAGCCTCATCACAAGTAGCCATAAAGGTGAAGATGGGTGTTTTTTCAGAAACTGAGGCCTTCTCACATCATTTCCTGCATTCATTTGTCTATCAACAATTTTGAAGACAGCCAGGCGATTCCTGTGCTTCCTAACTTAAACACACCATATTCAACTCCAACAAGTGATGTAACCTCCACGGAGGAGCAACCATTCACAGCTCGATCAAGTTTCAAAGCCATATGGCTGCCCTTTCATTTGTTTTCTACCCAATCTATGGGGCAGGAGAAGAGTGGGAAAGTAAAAGAATGGCGTTTGGAGGTGTTCCCTTGGATCTTTTCAGGTCTTGGGCAGTTTTTTTAAAGGGGAGTTGGCATGCTAAATCAGTGCATAGAGTTTCTTGGATGAGTCCTATTGATGTCCTGAAGCTAAATTTTGATATATAGCTTTGTTCGATCCATTATAAGAGGAGGTGTTGGTGGTGCTATATAAGACTGGAATGGCAATGTTATTAGAAGCTTCTCAGGTCCATTGGAGTCCTTGGATGCTAATGAAATTGGAGTTTTCGCACTTTTGGTAGGTTGTTATGAGTTGCGCAGGATTTGTTTTATAAGTCGTGAGTTGCACTGGATGGGAGGTTATAATGCTATTCTTGAAGGCAACTCTTTCTCAGCAATTCAATGGGGTTCAGGGAAATCTTATTATCATTGGAGATTGGAGGACTAGGTGGAGGAGGTGCAGGAAATGTGCAGGAAATTTTTCGTCAGATGGGTGTCTCTTTCATTCATGTTTTAAGAGAGGCAAATGTTATTGTGGATGGTTTAGCTAAGGAAGGAGTCTTTCGTTCTTCTTTGTTTTTTGATTTATAGTTTCCTTTTAGTTTTTTAGGTGTTGTGTGTCAGAGTTTGTTTTTGGGTTTGGGTTGGGTTAGCCTCCTTCGGGGTTTTTTTTTTTTCTCTCTCTCTCTCTCTCTTTGATGTAATAAATTTAAACGCTATAAAAAAAAATGTACGGGGCAGGAGATGGGCATCCAAATTATTTGTAATATCATGAATAGTATGCAGTTCAGGTTTCTTAACAAACTTGATTTGTAGAGGGTAGGGGTTAAATAGACGATTTATTCAAAATCAGCGATAAAGATAGTTACGGTTTTGGAAGATTGGCTATTACACTGGTTTTCATCTTTTTCTTTTCACTTTGTTACTCATTTAAAATTATTATTGTGCAGTTTTTAATATTAATCAATTAGGATTTGTTAGGGCTAGAAACTAGTTTGTCTACTACATTATTTGAGGTTTTTCATTAGACGAGCTAGAACTCTGTGAACTACAATAATAATTGGCATCTGGGTCTGTATTTTGCCATTACAGGAACACACATGAAGAAATAAAATTAATCAAGTAACAGTGGCATATAAAACAATTGAAGTTGCCACACCACTGATTTCCCCCATAAATTAAGTAACACGAGGGTAATTTTGTCCCCTCCTTTTCCAGACAAGCTAGAATTATCCATGCATCAATCAGATAGCTCCACGAACATTGAAATAGCAGTAGGAAACCACAACTTCAAAACATACCACACTTACAAATTGCTGAATGAAGCATCTGAGGCAGATACAGTGTCTGTAAAGTGAGCTATTTGGATGTAAATATTCTTCAAAGTCCTCTACACGCAAACAGCAGCAAGCAGAACCCATATTGCAGCTTTATTTCCTGTTTGTTTTGTCCCTCAAAAAGATATTTTCTTTCTCATAAACAATAACCCAACATAACAAGAATTCCTGGGTAACAATAAAGACTGATGAACTTCATACAAGAAAGGATGCTGCGCTCATAGAAAATATTTTTTTTTTCTACAAGCCAGAAACCTCCTTATCTGTTAAGTACCCCAAAATTTAATTAAAAGTCGATAATAAGTTAACGACTCCAGCCTCTAGGTAACCAAAATTGTGGAACAAAATCAATAACTAGGCACTTCAAATGCTCAATGCAGCAAGAATCACTTCAGCTTCCAACACCTGTCAATGAAGGAAAAACAAATCCAAAAACGAAAAGAAAAAACAGGTATCTTAAAAATCAATAGACAAGTCTGTTTTCAATGTGATGTATAGAAAATGCAGCTGGAGTGCAATCAAAGAACACATCTATAAAAACCCATGCAAGAGAAATTGATCATATAGGCAAAAAAAATTAGTCAATAACAAGTTTAAGAAAGAATTGTTATATGCAATTTTTTCTTCAGAACAGGAAGGCAAAAAGGGAACGCCTTTCACTCCATCCTAAGAGCAATTAACCAAAATGGCCTGATGAGCTAACAGTACTAACTATTGCCGAAAATCTCAGCAAACGTCACAAAAACATAATCAAAACAAGGGTAAAGAGAACGCCCAGTTGGAAATTCCCTTCCTTTTTTGTTCATCTATGTTGTTCTGCATGATTTTTTTCCCCGCAAGTTTGGAAAAAAAAAATAATAATAAACCAATCTACCCACAAAACAGAAAACAACAATTACCCAAGTACAAAGCTCCAAATGAAAATAAAAAAGCAACCCAGAAGAGGAAAACACCAATGATCAAAAACCCATTCTGGGTATTCGCTACTCCCTCGTTTATTATAATTGACACCGATGAGAATCAATCTACCATAACAAAAACCAAAAAACATCAAAGAAAACCCACAAATTCAGAAACAAAAGTGTGCCATCAACTAAATCAAAACCAGCTAAAGTGCCCAGAAAACAAAAACACCGAATCCCAGTCATGAGCAAAGATGAATTATAAAGAAAACA
Organism: Persea americana; assembly: GCA_029852735.1. Lineage (NCBI taxonomy): Eukaryota > Viridiplantae > Streptophyta > Magnoliopsida > Laurales > Lauraceae > Persea > Persea americana. The sequence goes on along the minus strand of CM056813.1, from coordinate 53,001,271 downwards.
AAACAAAAAGAAGGAGTCCCCACAAAAACAGGGAAATCACAAAAATCAAAGGCAAAGGTCAACTAGATCAAAATCAGACAAGTACCCAGATGACAAAAATAAAAGTAATCAAAAACCCATTTGGGGTTTTCACCCAAAGCACAAGAAATTAATATAACCAATTGCAACAGACGATCGAAAAAAAAAAAAAAAAAAACACACACACACACACATCAAAAAAAAAAAGAGGGTACCTGAAGAAAAAGAAGGAAAGACTAGTGCTTTGATGATAGGAAGAAAGGAACAAGAAGAATTCACAGATTCCTTCCCGACGTTGATTTTCTTTTTTTCGATACAGCCTTCCTGACGTTGATTGGATTCTTACTATGAAGAGGATTGTATGTTTTTGGTGCCTCAAAAATAAAAAAGCTCTATAGAGATTGAGAAAAGCAGGACTTGGTATGGGTACATGGATAAGTAAATACGTTTCCACAGCACTCTATTTAAATTAGAAATTAGTCCTGTGATCCATGTTCCATGGGAATACAATAGAAAGCTTCTCTTTTTCATGACTTTGATTTGATTAGTTTATGAATCTTGATCATTGATTAATGGGTCTAACAATGAAAGGTCAAAAGTCTGCTTAGATGATGACTTTCAACTTGACTTTGGCAGATTTATCATGATCTAGAGTATCGTGTCTTGATTGATCTCCACTGTTGAATCCGTCTTGTGATTGATGATGGCTATAGATCTTATTTGATTGGGATTTTTAATTATTTGGCAGAAACATGTAATAAGATCAATGAATCCACTAAAAGGTTAGTCACGCTAATTCAATATGGTCACAGTACGTTTTCTTGGTCCAGGCCATTCATTAGACGTCCTTTTTAATAATTGAATGGCCTGATCAAACTAATTGAATTAAATCTTCATTTTCATACTTTATTCAACTCAAAATCTATCACTTCAATTGGAGTAAGATTAAAGCAAGGTGGTTGGACCACGAGAGATCAAACGGACACAAGATTGAGCCCAATACAGAAGAGAAAGGATTGAGTTCGGGCCTCTAGAGCTAATGGGTTGTTAATTAAAATTTATTATAAAAATGAGAGTGTCAATCATATAATATGAATGGTTTAGATCAAACAAGGTTGAGGTCGCACAATACGCCAACAATGAATATCCTTCTATAAGCTGTGCAATTACTGAGGTTTCTTCACACGTGGGCCACATCTCAGTGGGACCCACTTGGGCGGTCTTAAATCGGGACACAGATTCTCCGTGTTCTTAGAGACACAAATGACCATCCCCACTCAACAGTGTCACCAGCTTCGACGTTCCACCAAACCAAAGCAAAACCGATACTAGTTTTCGAAAGGCGATTTTTAGGACCACCAAAACCGCCTCTTCCATTGAAGGTGGTTTTAGGGCATGACAAGTGACAACGGACAAGCCGACAAGTCTTAAAAGCTCTTAATTAAAATTGCGATACAACTAAGGTCGGATGGTTTTGATGGGACCCACAATCAAATGGGGCCTAACCCAAACAAATAGTGGTTTTGGAAAAAGTTTGGCCCAGTTGGTGGGGTCAAAGTATTAATCAATACATTGACAAGGTCATGTACCATAAAAAAAGGAAAAACTTTCAAAAAGGTATAAACTGTTGGCTCATTTGAAAAAAAAGGCACACGACGATTTTAATATTTTTAAAAGGATATAATAGTTTTTCACAATTTCTTCAATTAAGTAATCTAAAAAAGTGACAAGAATATCCTTATTTCATTTTTCAAAGATTTTCTTTAATAAATAATCTAAAGTAAAACTACCAAGTCCAACCCTAATGAACTCAAGAGACCCACTTCACCTACATTCATGCTTAAAAAAAGGAGATTTCAAGTGACTAAAAACATAACTTCATTGAATCGTTATAATCATCAAAATCAATATAAACAATTTTAGGGAGGAAAGAGTAAAGAAAAGATAAAATTAGAAGGAGATTTTCATCATTTATCAAAATAATTAATGAAGAGGACTTAATTGAAAGAATTGTGGAAGACACGTATACTTTTTGGAAATATTCACATTTTCATCTATTTTTTATAAAATGAGCCAAAGATTTTATACCTTTTTGAATGCCCCACAAAATGAGCCCAAAAAGAAAAGAAAAAACCTTACAATCATGGACCTGAGAAGGCCAAACTAAACATAATAGACTATGGGCTTTGGTATGGATTATAGGATTGGGAAATGAACCCATCCAAGTAAAAGTGGGTCCCGGTCCAAGTCTAACCTGAACTTGACCATCTACAGCATTACGCACAAGTGAGCCAATTTGCACAATTGGCTTTGGCTTCATCGAGGATGGACCACTTGAAGTGGGCCCACTAAGAGCTGAATCTATGTTGAATTTTTAAGTTTCGGTGATAGGGATGTCAATCAACCTGCGATTACCTAGTTCCACAAAAAATCCAACCCAACCGGAAAAACCCAATTATAAACCCTCTTTTTGGATGCTAATCGGCAATCGGGTCTTCATTTAGATCTAGTTGCGTCCATGCCTAATTACCTAAGTTATATATATATATATATATATATATTACTAAAAGGTGTTCGGGCTGTTTTTAGGAGGAAACGCCTATTTTAGTTGGGCCCACTGGGATGCATGATGATTATGGAAGTCTATTAGATAGAAAGCTACATATGAGGCCTACCTATATGTAAGGTCTTGAGTCCATGAGATCATCCTGACCTTTTGATTCATGGTTCTAAAATTTAATTGTTTAAGGGCATCATTTTATCATGATTTTCAATCCAACAGTGAAGAAAAGTTGGACGAGTGTCCAACTTGTACTTGTGACTACTCATTAGAGCTGTCAAAATGCCACACGACCCATTAACACAACACGAACTCACACGATATTAACAGGTTCGGGTGAGCTCTTAATGGGTTTGGGTCGTTAATGGGTCAAACCCGTTAACACGTTAAGTTAACGGGTCGTGTACGAATTACACCAGTAACCCGTTAACAACCCGTTTAACCCATTAATTTTTTTTTAGTCCCTAAGTGTAGCTAGAATTAATTTATATTCATAAGAAGAAATTGAAATTTATTGTTTTATAGTGGGGTTTTAGATGGGATCTACTCAAGATCCTCACTTATAGTTTCGTATGCCTTATAAAAATTTCTCTTTATATACTTTTGTATGGATTTTCTTTTAATTTATGCAATAACTTAATAACTTAACGGGTTAACGAGTTGGGTCGTATAACCCGTTAAATTAATGGGTCGTGTTCGGGTTGGATTTTTTAACCCGTTTAAGTTAATGGGTTGTATATGGGTTGAGGTGATTTTAGTATGAATTCGTTAATTCGTAATCCGAATTCGTTAACACGATACGATTGACAGCCTACTACTCATGAGGGTAGTGTGTGTGAAAAGATTAGATTGACTCCACATGGGCCCCATGATTAAAAATAAGAGGGGCGGAAAAAAGGACATTCTTGAAGTGGGGCATAAACGGTTAGAGAACCAACCGTTCAAAGTCATATATGCCTCAACCTTCGGGAGCAAACTATGGTCTTAGGCCAATTCAGCTACTCCTTAAGGGTTGCTTAGATTGATTGAACACATTCAAATTTGCTTAATCTAGATCTATTGATTTATTTTAGTTTGTTTTCTTGCATAAAATGTTGTTAAGTTAAGAGTTAAGATAATTTGATAAGGCTGATTTATTGCATGACCTTTATCTTATGGACATAAATAGGCACGTCAAGCGGGCAATGCCTCACAGCCCGCACGGCCAGCAATGGGCCGTACCTGGAGTGGGTTGGGATGTGCCAGCTTCCGTGCCGTGCGTGCCTTTTAAATTTTATTTTTCGCTTAATTTTTTTTTGCCTTTTCAGTATTACACGGGCATTCATTACATTACAAAAGTATACAAAAAAAGATCAACATTTGACCTACCTTTCTTATATTGGGCCCACCCATCAGAAGTGGAGCCCATGGTTTCTTTTTCTTTTTCCCCCCTTAGTTTCAGGATTTAATGAGCAAGTGAAAGGAAAAAAAAAAACTAACGCGATATATTTCTTGTTGAATTTTCCAAAGCCAATAATTTTGTAGTTGTGTTTTTCTTTTTTTAGGCTATCAATGTTGATTTGGAGTAAAAATTTCTGATAAATTGTTTTTTACAGGGGGCCTCTATATTTGTAAAATGATAATAAGGATGATACAAAAAAATACAACATATTCCATTGGCAACCGAATCCTTTATACCTTTTCAATCATTTAATTTAATCTGTTGGGCCCACCCTTCTACATGACTTGCGTCTTGTATTGGCATCTCTTATCCAGGAATAAGGTTTTCCTTTTTACCTCTTCATTGGTTAAAAATAGCATTATTGCGGCCATTTATTTTGCAGACTCTTCATGAGTTGGTTATGATCGCCATCAAATGAAGTCAAAGTTGAGCCATTTACGATCTATACAAGGGACTTATTTTTATCCAACGGTATAATAGGTAGGCAAAGTGGGTTCCACGACTTCAGCCGATTGGACTTTGAACATATCTATATTTACTCCTCTTTTCTCCTCGAAATTTCTATAGTTATCACTGTGACAGTCTGATTGGTCTAAATTTTTACGATGGTGCTGAATTCTTGACTTCTTCATGCTGCCATGCATGCTACATTCACCCAGCTGTCCTGTCACCTGGACATCCAAACTAATAATCATCCTGAGAAGCTTCCCATTCATGGTGGCAACTGGTCGTGTTGTTCACTGTAGGTAACATGTATAGGCTCAATCTATACCTGATCCATTTTGTAATTGGCAGAAGATGCGAACTAGATCCCAACACAAAAAGTTAAAAGAGGTCAAACTAAAGTGAATTTGGCTTAGGTTATGGTCAAAGTGTTTAGACGGGTGGGTTGAGTTGGGTCCGATAGCAGGTTGGCTAATCCAACTGAAAGAATGGACTCAACCCGAACCCAACCCACACTTACTAAAATGGTCAGATGTGAATTATTGCACCCTACCTAGGAAAAGGGTCAACTGACACCACGAATTACCATGTCGAGTTAGGGTTGGGTTTCTAGAGATATCCATGGATCTTTGATTACCCGATTACCGAAATAATCAGCTCCAAAAAATTCAAGTGCCTATTAGTTGGACCTGATCGGTGATTGGTTCTGAGTCCAGGTCCAGTTGGGTCCACACCTGAATGTCTGATTATCCAAGTTTTAACTCTTATATCCAGAATTCACCACCTATTTGGACAACACTCTACCCATCCCCACCAATGGCCTCCAATGACCAGGTTACCGAGGACCCAACCCAGAGGGAGAAAAACCCAAGTTTGGACAGTTCTTCAAGGCCCAATTTATAAAATTGGTCCGGATCACAGTTCAGGCCCAATTAATAATGTGCTTATATATCATCTTATGTAATCCTTTATCTGCAATTTTTCTAATAACACATTAATTTAACATTTATCACATATAGCATAAATTGATCTAATGATATATTCCAGGGCTTCAGTTTGGCTCGAAGTTGGGTAGCAGTTCAGCAAGGGCCATCAAAGTCTGATCAAGTCCTCTGCACAAATGGTTGTGATCGAATCTGAACCTGACCCATTGGTAAAAAAAGCTTTTTACACGAAGGCTCCCTAGATTTTCCTATACCATAAAAAAGAGGCCTATATTTTGTATTTTTAGTAAAAATAACTCTTGACTAAAAGTCAAACTAAACGAGAGAGAGAGAGCGCTTTACTAAATAATCATAAAGAAACCTACTAATTAGCAATTAGCGACAAGGACTTGAAATTTTACTAAATAATGATAATCAAACATTAGAAAAACGTTTTTTTTATTTAACAGAATTGGCCTCAGGTCACAGGAACCCTCCATTTCCCTTTCTTAGATTCAAAATGACAAAAAGCACAAACACCATTTGGGGCGGCACAGAGTAGTTTTGGGGCAGCGGCATAGGCCGCAGCAAGGTTAAAAATCTTTTACAGTGGAGCTCCCACTTAGTGCAATTCTCTCTCCTCTCTCTAAATGCAGGGCATGTGGATGTGGGTGAGAAAATTATTTCGCCTTTGGGCTGCTCTCCTGTTTGATGAATAATGATCATATCAAATTTAAGGTGATGACTAGTGAGTTGTGGGGTGTTGTTTATCTTGATACAATTAACTGGGCTAGATTGTGGCATTCATTAGGATCTATTTTCGGACCACACATGATAAAATGGGACTATCATGGGATATGCCGCCAAAAAGATAAAATGAGACTATCTCATGCTGTTGCCGTTGCCGTTGCCGTTATGGTTACGATTTCTGAAAAACAGTTCAACTCAAAGAGCTGACTCACTTTACTGTTCAACAAAGTATATTAAAAAAATATTCAACGAAAATACTTTATTCTCAATACTCCCTATTAAATTTATCTTTAAAAACATAATTTTTTTTTCACTAAAGACAAAGGAGAAAACAGAGGGCATGACTCCAAAATACATGGAACAACTCTACACGCTTCAAAACCAAAAGTTAGACACAAGCCCACTCTCTTTGAAATATAAGTCCAGGCTTGGCACGTGTGATATTGATACATCAGTGGTACCATCACCACATCACTCTCACTCTCTTCAATCAATGAAATGATACTCGATCTCTATTTAATTGTTTATTTCTTACATAACAGAGTGGATTCATGATTCATGGGACTCAAGCCATTGGATTCAATATCTAATCATGGAGAAATGCACGTCGTCGGATCTAAATCTTTTGGTTTTGGGCCGTCTTGGTGACCTGTAGTTTGCAATTCATTCAAATGCATCCATCTTTTTAGCAAATTTTTTTTTCACCCACGTGCCTTAGAGAGAGACACAGATTTACTCATGAACATGAAAACTACATTAGGATGAATAGATTTTATCCAAATCTGATTGTAACAAAACACTTATAAACCAAAAAAACAGAATCCAATCTCCACTAATTAGTTGACACCTACGTACAATCCAATCTCTTGTTCATCATATTTATTTCTGACATATAACAAAGAACCACCCATTCGCATCTCCACAAGCTATATATATATATATATATATCATTGACATCCGCATCCATGCTAGTGAGCTACAGCCTCTATGGAAGGCGTGCAGTACCGGTGCCGTGAACAGTGGGTATTGGACACTTACCTCCTTCTGCGGGAGTGTAGGAACATGAACTGTGATTTGAACCCTCAACAGGGGCTTTTTCGAGGGACTGGAACGTGGTGTTCTCTCTCAACCTCGGGGACGCTGCTCCAGCCCATGGCCTTCTCGCCTCGATGATTACAGAGTTCAAACTAAATACTAAGATGAGAAATAAGGAGACCACCTTGCAAATACCCATCTCGTCGAGAAAACAAGGGAAGAGTGATGGAAGAGAATAAAAGAAGAAACTGAGACTAATGAAAATAAAACGCACGGAAAAGGTTGACAGAAATGAGGTCGAAGGGAAGTGAATGCCAAAGTCGGCTTAAATAGGGAAAGATGGTATTTTTTTCATATTTTGCGAGAGTGGGGCAAGTGCCCTTTACCTTTGAAGTCTCAGCTAAATTTTACGCTCTTCTACTTAGCATCTTGGTGGGTCCCACTCATATTCCAAAGATTGGAATGAGTATGGGACCCATCAAGAAGAAAAGTATTTCTTCTTGGTGGGTGCCACACTCTTCTTGGTGGGGTGCCACACTCATTCTAAGAAGAAAGGTGTACGTCTTTTTGATTAATTGGTAAAAGTCCCTCTCTTTTTTCTTTTTTGTTTAGTTTGACATTTATTTAAGGGATATTTTTACTAGAAACACAAAATATAGTCGTCTTTTTTATGTTATAGGAAAGTTTAGGGGTAGGGCCCTTTGTGTAAAAACGTTGTTAACAAATGGGTCAGGTTCATATTCGATCACAACCATTTGCTCAGCGGACTTGATCAGACTTTGATGGACTTTACTGAACTGCTACCCAACTTCAAACCAAGCTCAAAGCCTGGAATATACATTGTATCAATTTATGCTATATGTAATAAATGTTAATTTAATTTATTAGTAGGAATGAAAATTGGGATGAAAATTGGAATGAGTGTGGGACCCACCAAGAACTTCTTCCCACTCTCTTCTACTTTTCTTCTTGGAATGAGTGTGGCACCCACCAAGAAGAAAATGGGACCATGAATATACTTTGTTTTCCATTTATTTTTAAGAGATATTATTTTCTTCTTGGTGGGTCCCATAATCATTCCAAATGGAAGAGAATAAAAGTATTTGTTCTTGGAATGAGTGTGGCACCCACCAAGAAGAGTAGGAAGGGTCCCTTCGAGCACCCCTTGTTCCGCTAGTGGGTGGGGTCGGGCCACCGGTCTCAATGGACCATGCTAATTGTTTACTTGATTTGGATAATCTACTAATGGGTAGGTTTTCCCGATTTCGAAAATGAAAATGTAGCGCAGATAAGTTCAATTGATGATAAGCGCCCTAGAGGCACGAACCTCAAGCTTTCTTGAGGCTCACCGTTTGTGGCACATATCTCTAGAATGGTGATGACTCAATGGCTGAAATTTAGATACATGGCCATGTTTGACCTTGTGAACATTTGCAACGGTTTAGATCTTGATTGGGCCTCTCAAACTTGGAGAAAAATTGGAAAAACGGGACTGAGCGTGATTATACATAAAACACTTTAGCTCCGCCCCTTCTTTTTTCCCTCTAGTGCTCAACTACCGCATCAAGGGGGCTGTGAAAAGTAGAGCTATTGCGTCTACTTCTCTAACTGACTAATAGCATAGAAAGAATGGACTCAACCCAAACCCAACCCACTTACTAAAATGGTTAGAAGTGTCTATTGAACCCAACCTAAGAAAGGGGTCAACTAACACCACAAATTGCCCCGTCTTCCTTGGGTTGGGTTTCTTAAGATAACAATGGATCTCTGATTATACCCGATCACCGAATCACATCCGAAAAATTCAAGTGCCTATCAGTTGGACCTGATCGGTAATCGGCTATGAGTCCAGGTCCAGTTGGGTCCAGACCTGAATGCCAGATTATCCAAGTTTTAACTTTCTTCAGTTATAACTCTTATATATATCCAGAATTCACCTATTTGGACAACACTCTAACCAACCCCACCAATGGCTTCCAATGACCAGGTTACCGAGGGCCCCACCCAGATGGGAAAAAACCCAAGTTTGGACAGTTCTTCAAGGCCCAATGTATAAAATTGGTCCGGATCACCGTTCGGGCTCAATTAATAATGTGCATGATATAATCTTATGTAATCCTTTATCTGCAGTTTTTCTAATAACACATTAATTTAACATCTATTACATGTAGCGTAATTTGATCTAATGATATGTTCCAGGCTTTGAGTTTGGCTTGAAGTTGGGTAGCAGTTCAGCAAGGTCCATCGAAGTCTGATCAAGTCCTCTGCACAAATGGTTGTGACCGAATCTGAACCCAACCCGACCGGTTTGTTAAAAGGTTTTTACACAAAGGCCCCCTAGATTTTCCTATAACGTAAAAAGAGCCCTATATTTTGTGTTTTTAGTTAAAGTACCCCTTAACTAAAAGTCAAACTAAACGAGAGCGAGATAATTTTACCAAATAATCATAAAGAAACTACTAATTAGCAATTAGCGACAAGGACTTGAAATTTTACTAAATAATTATAATGGAACATTAGAAAAACGTTTTTTTTTTTTTAACAGAATTGGCCATAGGTCACAGGAACCCTCCATTTCCCTTTCTCAGATTCAAAATGACGAAAAGTTCAAACACCATTTGGGGCGGCACACAGTAGTTTTGGGGCAGCGGCACAGGCCGCAGCAAGGTTAAAAATCTCTCACAGTGGAGCTCCCACTTAGTGCAATTCTCTCCCCTCTCTAAATGCAGGGACGTGGATGTGGGTGAGAAAATAATTTCGCCTTTGGGCTGCTCCTCTTTGCTGAATAATGATCATATCAAATTTAAGGTGATGACTAGTGAGTTGTGGGGTGTTGGTTATCTTGATGCAATTCACTGGGCTAGACTGTGGCATTCATTAGGATCTATTTTCAGACCACACATGATAAAATGGGACTGTCATGGGATATGGGGTAAAAAAGTTAAAAAGGAAAAAAAAACTGTTCACTAGAGTCAAGTGACTCTCGTGACATTATTTAGGCCATGAAACTTGGAAAACAAGTTTAAGGATGACTAATACATCACAGCCCCCTATTGCAGAGGTATTTCTGTGCCTTTTGTGTAAATCTGTTATGCACTATTTCTTTGCTGCTGTTTGTTTGTTCCCATCTGTATCGTCTCTTCTCCATAATTGAGATCTTTCTTTTATTAGAAAAAATAAGAATAATATCAACATGATTTCTCTTTAAAGTTGGGAAACGGTTGGAAAGAAAAGAGATAAAATCTCTCTTCGCTGGATCCACGTCATCACTTGGGACCCATCCTCCACGTCTCTTTTTCCTCTTGTCTCTCTGACTCTCGCAAAATTGCCGCCCCAATTTACGATCTGTTTGATTATGACGTGCCTCCATTTCTCTCACATGTGCCCCGGATTACAACTTTTTTTTTTTTTTTTAATCTCAATGCCTACTAAGGTGATATTAATAGAAATGTGCATTTGCAAGTATTGACTATTGAAGCGACCAGGCTGCCACTGCTTCTACAGCTTTCTTCTTTGAATTCGAATGGTCGGCGCAGAAAATGAAAGATGGAAAGTTCAGTTGGTGGGGTCGGGGACCATACAAGCACAGAAAAATGAAACTACAGCCGGTTGTGGATGTGTGTGGGGGGAGGCAGAAAATGAAAGCTGGAAAGTTCAGTTGGTGGGGCCGGGGAGCACACGAGCACAGAAAAATGAAACTACAGTCGGTTGGGGTGGGGGAATCGGAGTAACTCGCCCCGTGGGGGGAATAGGAGTAAGTCGCGCCCCACAATTAGATTATGAAAATTTAAGTTTCATATGGTAATCGATTTTACGTGGTCTAAACACTTATTCGAGCCAAATTTTGGTGGGGCCAAATTAGATTAATTTTTATAAGAGAAGCCGGTATAAGTTTGTTCAAATCGCTCTTTTGAGAAGATTGTTTTGATGCTGGGGTTTTTCGGATAGTATTTGCACATGTCATGTATTTTTGCTAAGTATTTCAAAATTCCAGTCATTAAACTCAGTAATTTCACCATTTTTTTTATTTTGGTAAAATTCATGAATGCTCAAGTCCAAGGGAATATCTAAGAAATAAACAGGCCCTTAAATGCCATGGGAATCTTGCTAAAATTTGTGAAGGTGGAGGTGGAGCCCCCTACGAAGAATCCAAGCCAACAAAAATCAAAAGCCTCATCTTTTAAATGCCACGGGCTCTCATTTCTGTTGTTTGGGATGTGTTTCGTTGAATTTTGACCTTATCAATGGAGAACATTCCACCAAATGATAGGCCGTGGTGATTTATTTGACGGTGCTTTGAACTGGGTTGGTGCCTAAAATTGTAAGTTTTCTATAGTGATTTAGTTGATGGTAAACTCGACACCAATGATTGGAGTGATTTTTGGTGTGGACCCATAAGAAATGGGGCCATATGTATTGATCATTTTTAATTTTCATAAGTGGCCCCCACCGAACAGCATGATTTGCACATTATGCAATGGGTGTGTACGTAATGATCCTCCTATATATATTTAGATTCTTATTTTGATGCATCTTCTATATTTTATTAGATTAAGACTACTATATTTTTTTTGTAAAATCTCTCCACTAGTTTTATTACGATTATGACTCTTTTTTTATATTTTGATCAAGCGTAACCCCATAAAAGGGCCATTCGAGATTGTAATGGGTTCCCTCGGACTATCTGAATTATCTGTTCATTAATTTTTCTCTTCTATTTTGTGACGGTTTTTTTTTTTTTTTCTTCTTCTCTTCTCTTTTTGGTTGAAACTCTTGCCTTTTTTTTTTTTTTTTTTTTCTAGTAAAACAAACAATGCTACTTCTTGAAGCAAATGTCTAGGCATTCTAGTAGTACAAGCATACATCTATCTATACCCTATTATAAAAGAGAGAAAAGTGTAGTACGGATTTACAACACATCATGACATGGCCAATAAAAAGAGAGTGTGATGAATGAGATGAGATAATGAATGAGACGAGATAAAGAAAAGAGAAAGCATACCCTATTATAAAAGAGAGAAAAGTGTAGTACGGATTTACTACACACATATGGCCAATAAAAAGAGAGTGTGATGAATGAGATAAGATAATGAATGAGATGCGATAAAGAAAACAGAAAGCAAAGAGACAAGAGAGAGTGAAAATGATGGATAAAGATGGAGACATGATGGAACATTTTCAATTTGTCTAAAATAGACTTTGGGTCAGGTTTGGATTTAGAGGGGTTTTGAAGATCCGGATCAAGATGAGCTAGAAGACTAAAGTTTAGGAATTAAAAACATCTACCCAACAGTACCATAATCTGAAAAGTCTAAAATTCCGAAAAAGCCTCCTAAATTCTCTAAAAAATTGCTAACTACCCCCCTATTATACCGAAATGAACTCGGATTTAGACCAAACTTGGCATACATGATGCTAATAATTTTTTTAATCTCTTCTATTGAGTAGATGCTGATATTTTAAAAGTAATGAAAAAATCATTTTAATACATTCCAATAAATCGAGTAATCGTTTTTTTTATTTCTTTGGTTTTTTTTTTAAGGTGGTGGAGAAAATTAAAGGAAAATGTGGATAAGATTGGAATCTATCTCAAATCAATATCTCAAGTCCATTCTTACCTCCTTTCTATTTTTAATTAATTCATATTTACACCAAATTCATGACACAATTCTTCTCTTTTATTTCAACTTGAGGCATGAAGCAACTTGACATAAATGTGAATAGCAGAGATAAGAATGTTAAATGGATTTATGATAAAATTAGAAATGAGCACATTCGATCAAGAACATCTACAGGTAGTATTAATATGTGATAAATGAAGTGCAATCGAACTTTGTCCAATGTGGACTAAAGGATAATGTTTGGGAAGAAAAAAACTTATCTATGCAAGTTGATGCCCCCTCAAAAATGGGTAAGCTAAAGAGGACACAAATGAAGGTAGTAAGAATAGATCCAATGAAGTGTTACCTATTCAAGGATTTAGCCCTTATGCAGCCAAACCCATTAATATAATTGGGACAAGATTTTGATGATGACGATATTTAAACCAAGAAATATAAAAAAAGCAATTGAAGATGAAAACCCATTTTGTTTTCCTAGAAAAAACTTGATCTCATGCACTCTCACAAGCTAATAGGATATTTCGTGTCCCTAACCTATCGAGCTAAACTAGGGACACCCACTATTATCTTATATTTTGTGTGCTTCTTTTTGGAAAAATAAAGCCAAAATAATGGAGAAACTCAATATCAAGCCAGCTGCAAAAAAGGTTTTTTCTCTGGTAGATTTGAGGTCCTCAACTATGTTCTAAAACCAACATTGAGATCAATCAAACCTCTCATATATCACACTTTGAAAGGACTATTTCCACTTGCCATGTATCGCTTTCAATGATTTCTGGTGTGTTCTAGACATAATATGACCCCTTATATATTAAAGCAATAGGAGAGGGGTGCACAAGGGGTACCATGTCAGTAGGGAGGGAGTTCTCCTTTCAAAGAATTACTTTGAAAAAAATGTACACAGCTTTTGCTTTGATGTGGGCCACTACGCCTCCCAAATCTCCTCCCTAAATCTCTGGAGTTAACTTAAAATTATGTTTTCATAACTACATTTCTAAAATCCTTCTAACTTCTTCTCAAATCTCTCTTTTCCTGACTTTCTTATTTTATCTTCCTAACTTAATCGTCACATCACTTTCTAATATTAATCCATCCTAAAATTTGTCTACCCTATCCTCTTATCATTATGATTTTAACTTTAAAGAGATCAAAGGTGATAAGATAAGCCCATCAATATACGAGTTCCATAATCTTCTCAAAGTACCACTTGTGAAATACTGTTACATGGTCTTGTCAACCTTTTTCATCTGCAAAATCCAACAATCTTTACAGTTGATAATCCTCTCAAACCCATCATCAAAACCAAGTAAGACAACCTATTTAATATAAAAAATTTCAAATGCCATCGGTAATTTTTTTTTTTTTTTTTTTTTTTTTTTGTTTTCCACGAATAAGAAGATGAAATAGCTTTTTCTTCTTTTGAAATAATTTTTCATTTGCCATTGTATTTTCTTCAGCTTCATATATTGATTTTTACTGATTCAACCTCATTGAATGTGGGTACTATTAGGATGAACCAAGCCATTTTTCTAAATAATAATATATTTATTTATTTATTTTATCAATAATATTTTAATCAAAATATTAAGTTTAAATATATTTTTATTTCTTTGGCTCGAGCTTAGCACGGACTTGGGAAGAAAGAATCTGCTTATAATTTTCTCTCCACACCATGGGGCCTACTCAACCAAATCCAAATCGACATATGCCGATTCTTTCCACTCTCAATCGAACTACAAGTCACAATTAACATGACGTATATAGGTAGCGGGCCCCACAAGAGCATGACATGCATGGCATCAAAATGGACGGCTGCCCATCTTCTCACCTCCACCGAACGTCAAATCCTATCCATCATGACACATAGATAGTGAGCCCCAAGAGAGGTGTTTGAGATTTTCATTTTCTTTTTGAGAAGCTCTACTCTGCCTTAAAAAAATAAAGAAAACTGAAACAAAACCTATGAGAGTTTTATTTCCTAAACAATATGATCTCTTCTCTTCGAAACTGAAATTAATCGACTCATCGACAACTTTCATGAGATCCACGACTAGATATTAAACTTACATATCATGGCCACAACTAGGGGTGTACATGGATCGGATTGGGCCAAATCTGTCACCAATCCGTTGCCTACGGATTGACGGATTTGTAATCCGTCACCAATCAGTTACTGTTGAAATCCAATCCGATCCGATCCAGCGGATCGGATCGGATTAATCCGTTCAATCCGTTACTGTACAATACATGTAAAAAAAAAAACCCATGAAAAAATTCAGATTCTTCCTCTACTCTCAACCATTCTAAGACTCATACTCCAACAATGCAATGAATAAAATAAGAAATTGAGAGATACTATAAGCAAGATAGATGGATGCATATGTAATCAAAATGTTTCACAATGTACATAATACCCCATATGAGATTGGTGGCCATATTCTTTTGAAATGATCTGAAAGAGATAGAAATGTTCAAGTGGGAAAATGAAGGAATGAGGGAGACAAAAAGATAAGAAAATGCAAGTGTAAGCATGTGGAAGAGCAGAACACTAGTTAAGAGACTTTCAAAGGGTGGTGGTGACCTTTTGTCACTAAGCTAACCATAATAAGCAAAATAATTGAACGTTGAAAGTAACCTGATGGGTTTTGGAATCCTCTTGGATCATTCCTAAAATATCATCAGTGTGTCCACAACCAAAATTCAAATTGCAAAAAAAATTATTATCACTTAAATACACTGTGACATATATTCTAAATTTTTTTCCTTATTTTAAATTTAGACACCTAATTTTTATTTAGACCCCTTATAAATTTTTTATTTATATTTAATGACAACGGATCGGATCGGATTGAATCCACGGATTGAGAGTGAAATCCGCCACCGATCCGTTGCTAACGGATTACAAAATATCCAATCCGCCACCAATCCATTGGCCTTCGGATCGGATTGAAATCCGCGGATCGGATCGGATTGGATCGGATCGGATTGACGGATTGACGGATTTTTTGTGCACCCCTAGCCACAACGCTCGATGACTTTCTTCTTTTTTATGCATGTCTTATAGGTATGAAGAAAACCCACTTTTTCTCTTTTTGTCTCTTTTTACTGCATTTTTCTTAACACTAAACCAATAGAAGATCATGCATTGATTTAATGATTTCTTCGGAGTGGGGATTTTTTTTCTTTTCCCAATTGAATTTCAGGTATTACGATTTGGGTATTTTTCCCATTCACGAGACGATGTGGGATGTTAGTAGATGGCTCACCTACGTGTGGAGGATTTGTGGTTGGATTACAACCTTGGGATGACTTGTATAGGATGAAAATTCACATACCTCCTATTTGTGTATGTTTTATTTTCACATGTCACTATATCCATGAATTGCCACTTATCTAATTGGGACATGTTTTCCGGCCATTACCCTATATCATTATCGGCTAAGGGGGTGCTTTCATTCCTTTCTTCTTTATTTTTAATCGAATTTGTATTGATAAATTACATTTCTATTGGAAAACACTTAGAATATCTTCAGTTATCCTTTTTTTTCTGTTTATTTCTTTTCTGCATTTATCCATGTCTTATGATATTTGATCTTTAGATTTATCTTTTTCAATAACAAATGAAACTTCAAAAAATTGCTCTTAAGATAGTGAAAAAAGTCAAAAGTGACTAATAATCTCTTTAACATATATTACTTATTAAAAAGAATTATATTAACAATCCTATTAGTGAGGAAAAATTAAAAATTTAGGTCAGTGAAAAATGCACAAGTCAATGAGAGACTTAAAACATGAGAGAAATTACACCTTAATAAAAGATTAAAATAGTTTGAAATTTAAATAGATAAAAAGCTCGTCATTAAAAGAAAAGAAGCCATTTGAGAATGGAAAATACCAATTTTTTTTTCAATAATAAATTAAATAAACACTATATAAGAGATAAGACATTAAGCCAAATAAATTTGGTTAAAAGTTAATAAAAAGAAAAAAGATATGAAAAAGTGGTGCACAATCTAAAAGACAGGATAAAAGAATTAGTAACAAAGGAAAAAAATTATAATGGTAACGGAAAAGGGAATAAAGTAGAAGTTTTCAATCCGAAAGAAGGTAAAGCTATAAAAAAAATTATACGTTTGGACAAACACTTGTAGCACTATATGAATGGCATGTTATTAAGTTGGATTTACATTATCTTTGTAAAATAAAATGTGAAAGTGCCGATAAAACCTTAATGATAAGTAGGCATCTCCAATTTCAAATAGCTAAACGCCTGAGATTCCTTTTCTTTTATGCTCCTCTTTTGATGAACTCAAACTTTTGTCACTATACATTTGAGTGTGATTTCCGTACCTTTTGATTCCTCTTTTTTCTTGCTTCTTCTTTTAATAGTGATGTTTTTATTAAGTTTTATGCATATTTCTTAACATTTGATTCAATTGATACTATTTGGTTCCCTTTCTATAGTTTCTTCTCGACTTTAATCTCCTCCCTTTATTTTCTTTTTCTTTTTGACAAAAAAGATAACATAAAATTATATTGGAAACAAGCATTAAAAATATAAATAAACAAAGTTTATTATTACACGTGCATGTACGATAGTAAGTAGCTTGGTCCATCTTTAGCTAACTAATCATTTTTTACCGGATTATGAAAATTTCAACATTTCTATTACGATTAATCTAACAGTGAGTGCAACTTCTGCTGGAGTGAAATTTGAAGAGGTTCGATAAAAAAATGAGATCATTTGATATAACCAAATCAGTTTTTTTGGGAAGTTGCCCCAATATTGGTTCTCTAAATTACTCTTGTCGAAAACGGGTAGTTTTTTTGTCTAAGAAAGATGTGTTACTCTCATCGATCCCATTATTTTTTTATACTAACTTGATTCGGGCAGACCCCACCTCTCATCAATCCGAACTGAGCACTGAACAAGGACGCCCTTGATAGTCACTGATCCTAGGGTTTGGCACCCATTTGAATGGGTTGGACCGTTGGATTGAGGGATAATATTTTTAATATAAAAGTATTAAACTTGTGGGCCATGGATGAAAGAGTTAGTGGCATGAGATTGAACAAAAAAAAAAAAAAAAAAAAAAAAACCGTGTCTGAGCATCAATAAGGTCTTAGGTAGGCCCCATCTAGCTACCTTGGAAATACCGTCTGATGTACAGGAGCAAGGCGACACACACACACATGGAATATATTCTTGTGACTTGTGAGTGCGGTGCTCGCATAACTACACACACTAGTGGGGCCCACATAAGGCCTCACTAATTATGGGATAGAGGGTGATGGAATGATCCTTATTGTAAGAGCCCGAATATTGCAATCTCCATTGGTTTGGAGCATACTTTTTCTTTCTTCAATTAAAAATAATCTTACTTTTTTCTAACATTGAATGGTTTGTTTTTTTTTTTTATAATTAAAATAATAAGAATTAGTATTTATGAAGTTTTTAAAGAATATAATGATTTATATGTATTTAGAAATTGGAATTAATCAAGTTTACTTAGTAATAATGTTTTAATTAGTAGATAGATAATAACTAATTTATCTTAACATGTTTATGTACTCTCTTTTCTTAAAAAAAAAAATACATGGAAAATCAAAATATGTGAAAAATTTATAAATCAAATTTGATTTACAACTTACATGAGCTTACTTCACTTTTTCCCTTTTATACAAATTTTGATACATTGAATTTCAAGATTTATTATTTTATTTTTAAAAATAAATCATAGAATATATATTATGGTCTGCGCTTAGCACGGGCCTTGGTTGCTAGTATCTATATGTAACAAATCTGTATAAAATAGATCTGTTTCAAATGGCCCCTTTTGAAATAGATGGTGTAGAGAAAGTTTGTTTGGGAACACAAAAAAAAAAAAAAAAAAAAAAAAAAAAAAATGATTGAAACAGAAATTTCTAAAACAATGATTGAAAATATTTCATAAATATCTCAAGATCCATGAGGATTCAAGAATTGAAATTTGACGCCATAGTTGTGTCTAGCCTTACAAAGAGAATTAATGGTTTGGATCTTGCATTTGGGGGCCATGGATTTTTAAAAAGTTGATATAAATGTGTCTTTTTTAGTAAATATCTCAGAATATATGATGATCCAATGGCTAAAATCTGGACCCGTAGTCATGCTTGATCTTTTAAATATATCCAATGGTTTGGATCATGGCTTATGGTGCCCCGGATTTACAAAAAAAAAAAAAAAAAAAAGAAAAGAAAAGAAAAGAAAAAACCAGATGCCTATGTACAATTTCAAAACATAGTCAATCATGCATGTTACATCAACGGTCAAAAATGTTTTTGTGCATATCTCAAGATCCACTTGAAATCAGAGGTTCTTTTTTTGACTTGTAGCCATTTTTTGTCCCTCCAAAGAGAACCAACAGGTCGGATTTCGATTACAAGGCCCACAATGTCTAGAATATTAGATCGAATGGCTCACGGTGTTTTGCAAATATCTCAAGATCTGAGATAGATCAAGAACTAAGATTTTGAGATTTGACCGTGTTGAACCTATTTCATATTTCGAATAGTCGAGATCATGATGTAGGGGCCTAGTTTAAAAAAAAAAAAAAAAAAACTGGACTGCCCTATTAGGACGTCCAAAACAGTGTAGCAATGATGTCTGCCCGCTTCAGATTGTATTGTCTGATTGAAATCTGCCTGTTTTGCTAACTTCTTGAAAAGACATATAATGTCTTAACCCCATTTGAAATGGACACAGTAATGATAACATCTGAACACTCTAAAACTGAATTGAATAAGTTTTTAGACATTAAGTGGGGAAAAGTAGAGACGCCAAATTGAACCTGAATCAAATAGTGACAGGTAGTTCGGATGGTCGTAGCATGTCAAAGCATTGATCATCATTTCTAACCAAAAGGGCAAAAATGGGAGGAGGGAAAATAGTTCCCTTTAGTTGATATTTTTGTTCATATTACTCAAGTTAGAATGGAAAAATTTTAATCCGTGTCATTTTTTTTTAATACTTATTTTTTCTGTGGTGGACCTGGTGGGCCAACCGTTATGGATGGGTTGGCCCGTAGCGTGTCGTGCCAAAATGAGCCGACCCGGCCCATTTGACATCCCTACCCATGTCCACATGCCTGCATTTGAGAGAGGAGAGAGAATTGCACTAATCGGGAGCTCCATTGTGAAAGATTTTTAACCTTGGTGTTGTTGGGTCAAAAAAATTGGGAGTTTCACCTACACGCATATTACAAATTTGACAATGCGGTTTGCATCGTAGGGCCCACTTGCATGCATTCATATAATTGGTGGTAGGATTGATGGAAAAGTCTCTGTATGGATAAGGTCCAGGCAAAAAACAGCCCCACTTGCAGGGCAAGAGGGGCTGAGATTTAGGTCCACCTACCTATTGGGAATCCCTTTCTACAGCAGCGGCAGCCGTGCCGCTGCTGCAGAATTACTGTGTGCCGCACCAAATGGTGTTTGAGCTTTTTGTCATTCTGAATCTGAGAAAAGGAAATTGGAGGGTTCCTATGACCTATGGCCAATTTTGTGATTTTTTTTTTCTAATGTTCGATAATCATTATTTAGTAAACTTTTAAATCCTTGTGACTAATTGCTAATTAGTTGGTGTCTTTATGATTATTTGGTAAAAGTCCCTCTCTTTTTTCTTTTCTTTTTTGTTTAATTTGACTTTTATTCAAGGTCTATTTTTACTAGAAACACAAAATATAGTGGTCTTCTTGATGTTATAGTAAAGTTTAGGGGTAGGGGCCTTTGTGTGAAAATGTTGTTAATGTTGGAAATAGGTGGGCTTTGTGGATAAGTTTTTAAAACTTTTGACCTACTTGACTCGGGGATCAAGTACCCATAAGGCCAGAAACCACATTCATGATCCATAACCCTTAATCTCATGATCAAAATCATTAATTACCTCTATCTAGAAGATAGAAAAACCAGCACCAAGCATTCTCTACAAATCCACAACATACAAGGAGTAGATCATTCCTTTGGACTCTGTTGTGCTCTAATGGAGGGATAGACGATTTGCTTTATCAAGAACTCTTCTTTGTTGCAAATTAAGATCTCCAACACCTTGTTGTCTTCCACGCTATAACCCACTTCAGATCTCTTTTCTTAAGAAGAATGGTGGGATCTCTAAGAGAAAACCAACTAGAACCTCAAAGGCAAACCGAAAGAGAAACTAGAAGAGAGGTGAGGAGAGAGAGGTGTGCAACACTTGCACTGGGTGGAGAATCTAAGGTTGGACGTCCAACGGGTGGCTCCCTTTATATATATATATCCTTAAGACATCTCCACTTACTAATAATTATTAGAAGTCTCACTTCCAAAATAATTAGTAACATTCTCTTCTTACTATTACCACTAGTAGAAGTCCCACTTCCGATAGATATAGTAACTTTCTAATTCTTTTCCTCTTGAGTTCATCTAGAATTAGTAATGATCTAATAATTGAGCTAGTGTGGGGACCACTAGGGATTCTATATAAAACTGGCTCTAACTGGGACACCGAGACCCCATATCTCATGTGCAATCCGGGCCCACAGTTAATTGCAAATAACTCTATTATATAAATGAAATTGAACTTCAGTCTTAGGAATAAATTACAAAAGACCTTAAACTTCCCTATTGCCATAAGTAGGCCCTCCATCAATATCCATAGAACAATTGGATTAAACATGTCCCACCAATTTAGATTCACATCTTATCATCCTTGATACCCAATTAATCACAGTCATTAGTACCATCCAGTCAACTCTTAATTGAGATAGGTGCTAACTTACCAATGATAAATCCATTAATTGGCACAAGAGGATAATAAATATATATTCCATTTTGACCATTGAATGTTTCCACAGTCTTACCCAAGACACCGAGGTGTTGACTTACAGCTGGCTTCACTCATTGGTGACTCAAAGCAAATGAATAGATAGAAACTTGAGTTCATTAATGTCTCAGGAATGAGAGCCTATTGCCAGGGAATTATGAGAGCAAACCTTAAAGTAAAGACAATGTTTCATAAGGTGCTTCTCATAGTCCTTCAATACATATAATGTACTAACACAATGATCTAGAGTCTTACACTTTGATGATCGAGACAAATCACACTATCTCATAGTGATCATAATGCTGCAACCTTTTCAGATGAGATGCCCAATCTCACCATCGGTTGTGAAACAATTTATATATAAAATTTGTGATACATGTCTCAAGTATGTGGATCTTATCAACATATATGTATTACATCTAATATACTTGTGGACTCCGGTTCATCTTATGAACCATCATGTCATACGTATTGGTTATGTGCAAACAAATAACAAAACACCATTCATCTCATGAATAGAAAACATGATTATATTAAAATAAATCAATTTATTACATCATCTACTGAATTGAGACCACACAATCTAACAGTTAACAAATGGGTTAGGTTCAGGTTCGATCACAACCATTTCAGAGGACTTGATTAGACTTCGATGGATCTTATCGAACTGCTACCCAACTTCACGCCAAATTCAAAGCCTAGAATATATCATTGTATCAATTTATGCTATATGTAATAAAAGATAATTTAATATATTAGTAGGAAAATTTTATAAATTGGACCTTAAAGAATTGTCCAAACTTGGGTTTTCTCCCCTCTGGGAGTCCTCGGTAACCTGGTCATTGGAGGCCAATATTGGTGGGGTTGGGTAGAGTGTTGTCCAAATAGGTGGTGAATTCTGGATTTAAGAGTTAAAACTGAATAGAGTTGGCCAGAAATGTGGAAAAATGGGAGACTTGGGTTAAAGGATAAGATCTAGTAGAAATCTTCATTGGCTTGGCAATGGTCAAAACATTTGGGTCCAGTTCTTCATGGGTTTATGTGAAAAGGTAAGACTCAAATATCATGCTAAGTACTTAATCAGCTACTAGCACAATAATCCGTGTTAAGCACCAGCATAACCCACGTGGCTAGGGTATGCATCCCATTTAACTACTTTTAATATTATTTTGATAAATGATCATATATAAATATTGTGTGGTATAGTGGTTAGATTAGGTTAGTTAATTCAAAAGGCAAGAGATCATGAGATCATATCTCTTAATTTATATACACTTTTAATTGTTTCACCATTGGCAGTTCAATAAAAAAGTCAAAATTGAAAATAATCTAGTTAAAATAGAATTCAAAACCCTCGGCTTTAATACATTATAATTAGGGGTGGCAGCTCTGTATGCGGTCCACAATCCTATCGATGAAATATGTCAATTTGGTACAGGCCTATGATGTACTCAGACCCGATTTATTTTAATGGGAAAAAATCAGGTGAGAGCTGTTCTCACGGTTTGAGGGTGGGGCCTACCTATCACCCAATCCAAACCTTGCAGTGGACAGGAACTCCCTTGATATTCATACGCCCCAAGGTTTGGCATCAATGCGAATGAACTGGACCGTTGGATTAATTATATATCCATACGAATGGATTGGGCTTGTTAGCCATGGATGAAGGGGTTAGAAGTATGGGATTAGGGCCGAACTTGATATTCGGGGTGGTCCCATATATATCTTTCAATCCCCACCAGTAGCATTCCAAAATGGGGTCCCTAATGGGCCCCACAAAAAAGTTCCCACGGTGACTCCGTGAGAAGAGTTCTCACTGGATCACATCTCTATTTTTATACTTGCACTTAGATCCAACTTCGATGGTTCTTAGTGGGTCTGTGTGAGTAATAATATAAATAACTTTTATAAAATATCACTTGGATAATCGGGCATTCAGGTGTGGACCCAACTGGACCTGGACTCATAGCCGATTACCGATCAGGTCCAACTGATAGGCACTCGCTTCAATGAAATGGTACTCGATCTCTATTTAATTGTTTATTTCTTACATAACAAAGTGGATTCATGGGACTCAAGCCATTGGATTCAATATCTAAGCATGGAGAAATGTACATCGTCGGATCTAGATCTTTTGGATTTTGGGCCGTCTCGGTGACCTGTAGTTTACACTTCATTCAAATGCATCCATCTTTTTAGCAATTTTTTTCGACCCACGTGCCTTAATAAGAGAGAAGTAGAGAGAAAAGTAGGAAGTATTTTGCAGGCGGAAACTTCTTCGGCCCACACTCCACATCGGCATGAGTCCCAGATCTTTTCGTGTGAGAATTGCATGTGATTCATTTGCATTTCAAACAAACCATCATGCAATTAGGCTCATTTGAATGGGGTCCATTGACGGATAAAGAATCATTTTCTTAGAATTGCGAATCATTTTCTAGAATTGCAATTCTAAGAAAATGAAGTTAATTGCATCCCCCACCCCCCCGCGTCCGGCTGGCTCGGTAAAATACAGACTTTTACCGACGTTTTATAGAAAAATATCAGCAAAGATCAAGCTTAAAATTAATTTATTTTCTAACTAAAGTAAAAAATAAAATATTATTACCGACGAATTAGAAATGTCGGGGAAATCCACTTTTACCGACGTTTTATAGAAAAACGTTGGCAAAGATCAAGCGTAAAATTAATTTATTTTCTAACTAAAGTAAAATCAAATATTATTACCGACGAATTAAAAAACGTTGGTAAAATCCTACTTTTACCGACGTTTTATATAAAACATCGGCAAAGTTCAATATTAAAATTAATTTATTTTCTAAGAAAAGTAAAAATCAAATATTATTACCGACGAATTAAAAAAAGTCGCTAGACGATTTTTAATTCGTCGGTAAAATCAGCACTTTTTACTTCTTTTTTTTTAAATAATAAAAATAAAATAATTTTTTCCGACGGTACAAAGGGCACAAGTTATCCAACGGTATAAAGCGGATCTACTGTAACATTTCACGGTAACATAGAGATTAGCAGTTTTGTATTTGGAAACCTAATTTTTGGATCCCACAACTAAGATCGAAGCCGTTAATCATGTTTAAAAGGCCTAAAACGACAATGTGATAAAATCTCAAACGTTAATTCCTCATAGATTTTGAGATATTTGCAAAAAAGAATTCACACCATTGGATCTCAATTTCTAGAAATCTGTGGTCCTTTTTTGCAAAATCCAAACCGCTAAAACTCTTTAGAATACCTAAACCGACTACACGGACAGTTTCGCAGTGTGATTCATCATGGATCATGAAAAAGTTGTGAAAAACTCTAGATCATTTATCTTCCACAGTGTAGAAAATGTGATTATATCGTAGTACTTTTTTCAAGTTTTTGGCTCCTATGGGCCCTGAAATAATGATCTGAGTCGTACATCATTTCTGAAAGGCCAAACGCTATCTGGAAATTCAAACATCCTCCGTTGATCCTTCCTAAATTTTGAGATATTTGTAGAAAAGTCCATGCCCTGAAATATTAATTCTTTTTATTTTTTGGGCCCCTTTTGTGCGATCGAAACCATTCAAATTCCCCGTACGATTTTCCACAACAAAGGAGTGAAAGCTGAGGTCGTCATTTTTTAAGTATTTTGAGAAACTTTCAAAAAAGTTAGATAGTAGAAATCCTCCATAGTTACCAAACCTAAAACTCTCTTCGAAAATCCTCTGTGATGATATCTTGGTTCTAGGAGATGGAGGGAAGAGTTTACCAAATGTGCCCTATAATGATAGAAACTCTTTCAGGACATGTAATGTGTTGATGAAGAGAGGCCAAGGTTGTTATTTCTAAGTTTGAAAATTGCTAAAGTGAGATACATAAATAATAAAGTAAGCTCTATAATGGTTAAAAAAACCATGATATCTTTAGGAAACTCCGAGAAATTTAAAGGATTTGTGCATTCTATGAGATAACAATAAATGGTCATGCCCCACCACATGGAGTGAGAATAATTCAACCGTGCTTATTTTAGTTTGTATGTTGTAAAATTTGAAAACTTGAATATTCATAAAATTAGTATTTTGTATTTTATACTATAAATGTGCTATTTTATTCTATGTATACATTACTCACTTAGGTGTTGGCCAAGCGGCATAAGGCATGGGTTTACTTCCTATGTCTTGTGTTTGAAACAAACATCAAATTTACCGGTGTGCATTTGTTTAGGTTTAACGAGTTATCACCCAAGGGATTAGTCTTAATGGTTCAAAAATCTAAAGATACCCACATCATAAAAATAGATTTCAAAATCCGAATCTATGAAGACATCACCAAACACCTACCCAACACAAGCCTTACCCGAGCAGATTGTTACCGACGTTTTTTAATTCGTCGGTAAAATAACATTTTTTACTTGTTTTTAAATAATAATAATAAAATACTTTTTTGCGACGAAAAATAAACGTCAGTAAAAAACTCCCTCTTTTTCGCGACGAAAAATAAACGTAGGTAAAAAATAAACGAATTATAAGACATCGGTAAAATTGACTTTTAGCAACGTTTCCTTGAACACCTTTACTAACGATTTTATTATTAACTTCATTTTTAGGGAAAATAAGTATCAAAGTCTATTATCAAGTTCAATTTCATTATTAACTTTATTTTTAGGGAAAAAAATATCAAAGTCTATTATCGATGAATTTTATGAAGTTGAACTTTTAGCGACGTTTTCTATAAAACGTCGGTAAAGTTTCATTTTATTTTGAGGAAAATTAAAAATAGAGACCTTTACCGATGATTTTTTTTTACCGACGAAAAATAGCGTTGGAAAATGTATTACCAACATTTTATATGAAACGTCGGCAAAGGTTAAGAAAAATAAAATAATTGTTACCAACGAAAATATAAACGTTGGTAAACATATTTTTTCCCTCCCCGCCACCAACATCTCCCTTTTCCCTCTCCAAGCCCTCTTTTCCCTCAATCACTTCTTTCTCCCCCTCACCCAGAACCTCCAGAACCCATCGTCGTCCTCTCATCTCTGGAAAAACCCCTCTAGAACCCATCTCCTCTCATCCCTTTCTATCTCTCCCTCCCTCTCCAGACCTCTCACCTTCCTCCGCCAGACTACCACAGCAGCAGCCCGCGGACGCCAGCAGAGCCTTCATCTTCCTCCTCGTGCCGCTGGACGCCTCCCCTGCACCAGGTACACCCCTCCCTCTTCCTGCACTCCGCACACACTGCGCACCATTCCCCCTCTCCTCTCTCTTTCTTCTCTGTTCTCTCTCTCCCTCGTTCTCCATCTCTCTGTTTCCTGTCTGCTCTCCTACCTCCCTTCCTCTCTTCTTCTTCCTCCCCTGTCTCCCCTCGCCTGTGCTTGCTGCAGCGCCGACCGGAAACCGCTCCCTCTCTCCCTTGGTTCTCTCTCTCTCTCCCTCTCTTCTGTTCTTCCTCCCCTCTTCCTCTCCCTCTCCCCTGCTTCCTCCTCTGTTCCGCCCTGCGCCCACCTGCAGACCACTCCCTCTCTCCCTTGGTTCTCTCTCTCTCTTTTGCTCTTCTCTTCTTCCTCCCTTGTTCCCCCCCTGTTCCTCTCCTCTCATCTGCCTTTTCCTCCTCCTCTTCTTTCTTTTTTCCTTATCCTTCTCCCTTATCTCCCTTTCCCCTTTCTCATTCCACGCTCTCAGCAGCCCCCTCTCTCATTTCCCTCTCCCTTCTCCACTGATTCATCTCATCTCCCATCTAATTTTCGTTTCTCTCTTTCTTCCTTTCTTTATTTCCTCATTCACTCTTCCTAGCAATGTGACTGAGCACCCATTTAACGAGTAAGGATCTGAATCTGGATTGAACTCAATTGAGCCGTCCCAACACAGGTCCATTCAGACCAAGTCGGCCAAGTCATCTATTGTGGCCAAAACGTCTTAAATAGATAAGAGTACAGGCACAACAAAAAAAGAAAAAGAACTTAGCATTTGTTGTGAATTCATTTGGTATGTGTCACAGATTTTACAAACTTAAGTTCTACCTGGATATTGCATGCCTATTGAACCCGATGCCAGTGTTTGGATGTGTTTGTTATGTGCTTGTAGAGGTTATCGTCAGATAGAGCTTGGAGAAATAGCAGCTGACCAACTACTAAAAATAGACCCAGAAAGAAGTGGGAACTATGTTCAGTTGTTGAATTTATATGGAGAAGCTGGGTTGTGGGACAAGGCTGCGGAGCTGAGGATGTTGATGAAAGAAAGAATGATAAAAAAGAGTCCTGGTTGCAGTTGGATTGAGGTAAGAGACAAGGTTGATCTCTTCTTCTCTGGGGATTCATCATCCCCAAGGACAGTAGAAATTCATGCTACATTGAAGAGCCTGAGGAGAATCATGGTAAACAATGAAGTTTCTCTTGAAGTTGTTATCTCATGAGGTTCCTAAGGCTGAAGGGGTTATTGATATTGGATGCTATTGGAAATAGTAAGGTGAAAGGAGTCGACTATGGGAGGAAGTCTGGAAAAATCGCCAAACAAAATAAGATGGAAACCGATTGTATGCTGGATTGTTGTGGTGAGATGCAAATTAGTTCTCTCTCTTTAGAATGATCTGTTACTCCCCAGAAGACTTGGTTGCAACAGTTTAGTGGCAGGGTTGCCTCCAGTCACACAACACCATTCAAATTCACAACAGAAGCATCATATAATGCCTTTTGTCCAATGAATATGATCTCATTTAAGCTAGTATTGTTTGTGTGGTCCCACATTTCAAGGGTCCACACTGTGAATGTTCATAAACAATTAGTGAGACTCATGAGTTCCCAAGAGGGCTAAAAATCTTCAAACCTAATTAGAGGTTGTAAATATTTGGAATTTGAGAAGATTTTGAGGACAAATCTAGTGAAAGCTCACATCTTACCTGTCGAACCATGTAAATCCAGTAGTGTTGAGGTATGCATTTCTTCTTTTGCATAAAACCCTAGTTTGTTTCCAAAACATGTTCCAATGTTGTTTTTTAGTGATCCTCTCTATCAAAGCTAATGTCAATACTTCCTGCAGATTACAACTCAAATCTAGTCTCTACAAACCATACATAGTAATGCATTAATGGAATTAAATCACAGTTAATTCAGATCCAACCCCATTGTAGCTGAAAACAAGATCTGGACTGGGACTGCTGTGGGTCCAAAGCCATATCCTGGTCAAACCAGGTACAATGGATCATCAAGTCAATCCATTTTGTTGGCACATTGATGTCTCTACTTAACTCACCTGTCTAGAGTGGAGCAGTCTTGCAGTTCGTGGCTCAATTTCTTTCACGCCAACATCATATCAGGGACTAATAACCCCACATTTGTTCAGTCTTCCATTCAATTCCACCACTATTTTACCTGACCTATGATCATCTACATAGTCAAACTCTCCAATGTAACCTGTAGAATTAGGAAAGACCAACATGAGGGAGTGAACAAACAGGGGAAAAAAGTACAAAATAACAGCAAGACATAAAGATACTGTGTGGGTAAAATACCGTAATGGCGAGATTAAGTGAGGACCACGGTAATCCACCGACCCTTTACCTCGATCTCAATAACCTTTTTCCAGCAGCTCGGCGGCTCAATAAGGAGCGTCAGCTCAGGGGCTCGGCAGTTCGGCAGCTCGGGTTAAGAGTGTCAGTTCAGTGCATCAACTCAGCAGCTCCGTTCGGAGTGCCAGCTCAACGAGGGCAGCTCGGCAGGGGGCAGCTTGGCAGCTCGGCATGTGTACCAGCAGAGTGCCAGCTCGGCCAGACCATTCCTGGTCCAGGTAAAAGTACGAAGGCAAAGAGTGGGCCATCACACCTACCAAAAGCACGGGCGAGCCCTGACAGATAGGGGCGCTCGTTTATGGCGATAAGAAGTCGGCTTTATCATCCCTTCACATCAACTGACCAAAAGCCTGGAAAGTTACTGATGGGATGCGCCCTTTTTACCTACTGCCGAATGTCAGGGTAAGGCTGATGGGACCTTACCCCACCTACCCCCACTCACAGAGAGAGAATTTCATATACGGATGGGATCAGTCCCATAGAGGTACGCAACAGGCAATACACAATTTACTTTCTCTCATTCTCCTCTTCCTCCTCCTGCTTAGTTTTCTCAGAACTAACTTAGGCATCGGAGCGCCTTCGGCTCATGGCAGCCAGGTGCCCTGACCCAAGCCTTTCTCCTTCCCTTTTCAGGTTCTCGGCGTTCAGTCTTCCCTGATCTAAGAAGTTCATCTTGATCTAAGTCGGTGTCATTTTTACCGCCTACAGTTTGGCGCCGTCTGTGGGGAACTGAACAAAAAGCTTTCAAGCGCCATGCCTCCAAAGACCAGAAATGGTGAAGGACCCTCCAGGGGGCAAGATCCACCCCCTCGACAAAGGAGATCAAGAGAAAGGTCCCTCATGGTCCAGTCGGTATCGCAGTTATGAGGGTTGACAATGCTTTCTCTTCACGATACTCCACCTCCAAAGCAGTCCCGCCACGACAAAGAGCACACCAGCCAAGGTGACAAATCTATCACCAAACTAGGTAAGAAGTTCGCGCGGGCTAAGTCTCATCATAGTGCCAACCCCGACAACCATGAAGATCCTCTCCAGGATGTTGTCCTAGCCCAAAACCTCCTCATCTAGGAGCAAAAAGAGCTCATCCGAAGGCTCAAGCGGCAGCTCCAGGATAAAAGGGCTCTGAGCCCTCCTCCTGTGCATAGCCGTGCTTCGGGTCCTCCACCCAAGCACGGCCAAGCTCCGACCCACGAGCGAGACCTGAAGCACGTCCTCGATAATAAGAGGCGTGATTGGGTCCACAGAGAAGAAGACTCCAACAGCAGCCATGTACATGAAGGGCCAAAGAAGCAGCGTCAGAGGCCAGAAGACGAAGAAGAGCTCAAGCAGTGGCTTGACAAGCAGATCAAGCAGGCTGTCCGACAAAATATGGGGGCTGCTATAGCCCCGGACCAGTTCGGCATCTTCGGAGCTGAAGACACGAGCGCATCTCCCTTCTCCAGAGATATCAGAAAGCTCACCCTCCTTGAAGAATTCAACGTCCCGAGGTTCAACCTGTACGATGGAACCTCGGACCCTGCGGCGCACCTCTGACACTTCATCCAGAGAATGTCGGTGTGGGGCAACATTGATTTCCTGAACTGTCGAGTTTTTTCCTCCAGTTTGGGAGATCTCCCCTGAGATGGTTCTGCTTGCTCCCCGAAGGCTCCATCTCCAGTTGGCAGCAGCTCCGGCACTCCTTCTTAGTTAAGTTCCAGGCCAATCGGAACATCCCAAGGACGTACGCCGACCTAATGGTCCTCAGGATGTGAGAGGACGAAAATGTCACTCAGTTCACCCGACGATTCTGAACTGTCTACAGCCAGATTGAGGTCGCTTCCGACGAAGCGGCCGTAAAGTCCTTCCAGTAAGCTCTGCGACCGGGCACCAATCTACGGGCACATTTGGTCATGTACCCCGTAGCCACAATGAAAGAATTAATGACCCGGGCACGTTGGTTCGTCAAGGCGGAAAAAGACGAGGCACGAGGACGGGAGAACCTTGGCTGCCACCACAAGGATCGGCCACCCGAGAGTGACGAGATCCTTCAAGAGGGATCGACCCCGTCTAGCTCGGCATAAATGCATACAGCTTTCAGGGTCCTATGCCAGCACCACCTCGCGGCTTGGCGACTCTGTTCAGAGTGTCAACCGTCCTTAGCTCGGTGCCTGCACCAGCTTCGGCGGCTCTGTTCAAAGCTCCAACCGTCCTTAGCTCGGTGCCTGCACCAGCTTCGGCGGCATAGCCAAAAGCATAAGGGTCCGGTGACAGCACCACCCCGTGGCTCGGTGGCTCTGTTCAGAGTGCCAACCGTCCTTAGCTCAGTGCCTGCACCAGCTTCGGCGGCTCTGTTCAGAGCTCCAACCGTCCTTAGCTCGGTGCCTGCACCAGCTTCGGCGGCATAGCCAAAAGCATTAGGGTCCGGTGACAGCACCACCCCGCGGCTCGGCGGCTTTGTTCAGAGCTCCAACCGTCCTTAGACCGTCCTTAGCTCGGTGCCTGCACCAGCTTCGGCAGCATAGCCAAAAGCATCAGGATAAGGAGGGACCCCTCCTTTGATCCGGGACTCCGTCATCTCGGTAAACTCTTCCATACTTCGGCAACATCTCTCCAGCTCGGTCGAGTCACCAGCTAGGCAGTCACTTAGCTTCCGACCTCCGTAAGTTCAAAGACTTTCAGAGGCCAAAAGCTAGGGGCAAGTGTGTGGGTAAAATACCGTAATGGCGAGATTAAGTGAGGACCACGATAATCCACCGACCCTTCACCTCGGTCTCGGTAACCTTTTTCCAGCAGCTCGGCGTCTCAATAAGGAGCGTCAACTCAGGGGCTCGGCAGTTCGGCAGCTCGGTTTAAGAGTGCCAGCTCAGTGCATCAACTCAGCAGCTCGGTAGCTCTGTTCGGAGTGCCAGCTCGATGAGGGCAGCTCGGCAGCTCTGTTCAGAGTGCCAGGTCGGCAGGGGGCAGCTCGGCATGTGTGCCAGCAGAGTGTCAGCTCAGCCAGACCGTTCCTGGTCCAGGTAAAAGTACGAAGGCAAAGAGTGGGCCATCACGCCTACCAAAAGCACAGGCGAGCCCTGACAGATAGGGCGCTCGTTTATGGCGATAAGAAGTCGGCTTTATCATTCATTCACATCAACTGACCAAAAGCCTGGAAAGTTACTGATGGGATGCGCCCTTTTTACCTACCGCCGAATGTCAGGGTAAGGCTGATGGGACCTTACCCCACCTACCCCCACTCACAGAGAGAGAACTTCATATACACATGGGACCAGTCCCATAGAAGTACGCAACAAGCAATACACAATTTACTCTCTCTCATTCTCCTCTTCCTCCTCCTGTTTAGTTTTCTCATAACTAACTCAGGCATTGGAGCGCCTTCGGCTCATGGCAGCCAGGTGCCCTGACCCAAGCCTTTCTCCTTCTCTTTTCAGGTTCTCGGCTTTCAGTCTTCCCTGATCTAAGAAGTTTATCTTGATCTAAGTAGGTGTCGTTTTTACCGCCTACAGACACAAACCATGCTTTTGCATGACCAAAAGGAACTTGATAATCACTTTTTGAGGATGGCCTGATCATCGCAGTCCATGGTTGTATCTTTATGGATTTACTCACCCAAAGGCAAGTGAATATGTATTTATTTTTATGGATATGCATGTGTTTTTATGGAACTGTAGCTTTGACATGATTTCATTATTGTTTTAGATTTAATTGTCAAATGGTTTTGATTTATGGAAAATAAATGGAATGAATTGTGATGATGGAGATGATGAATGAAGGGGATAAATATGAGGTGATTAGGTCATAGATATGACAGATATGAATTGTGTTGGCTACAAATCCTCTCCTCTCCATGTAGCAATATGACGTGACTAAAGAGAGAGATTGGAAAACTACTTATATAGATAATATAAAGAGATTTATTTCCAGTAAAGAAGTTTTATTAGATGTCAATTTCTTAACTTCCTTGTTAACTAGTCAAACAAGAGTCCCAATGGGTTAGGTTTTCCAAAAGTGAATGAAATTAGAATTATTCAAATAAAAAAAAGGGAAAAGCTTACAAAATACAAATTGATTTAAAATGGAGCCCTTTAATTTTTTTTAAATTATTATACTGCTACTCTTTAATTATTCATGTTTGAATTTGTTTAGTGCTTGTGGACTTTGTGAAAGAAAAGATCGCATACTATTGGTTCAAACTTTTAGGGGCTACTTTGCTAATACTTGTTATAGAAAATTAATCTATTGTTCGAAAGAATTACCAGGTACCCAATTTGAAATTTTTTTTTTTTTTTTTGGGTTTGTTTATGAATATCCAATGGTGGACATCAAGTTGTTGGAATTTCTCATTACCTCATCTATCACTTGAAAAGATTTCTAATTTATTGCCTATCCAAGGAGGGACCCATGCAGGCTGCTTCTAATTGCTAATTACTTGTGATTTGGTCATATATGGATAGGAGTTGGATATTACATTATCAGAACCGATTTAGTGCGGGGTACATAGCTGGGGTGAACTCATTTATTGATTTTGCAAAGTCGAATTTGGGCGGGGCAGTGTTGATTAACTGCCCGTGTAATGATTGTTGTAACCATCGGAAGAATGACTATGTACCCGTGAGCGGAACGGGAACCGGCGACCGAAAAAATCCGAAACCGGCACGGGCACCACGCTTGAGGGTAGAGTAACCTGTAGGAGCTGACGGCTCACACATAAGACTCCCGGTTAGGGAGTTTGGAGCAGAAATCGACGCTTTTTCGACTCCTAGGCTTGAAAATGGCCCGCCGGGGGTTAGGAACGAGAACCGGCGATCGTAAAAATCCGAAACCGGCACAGACACTACGCTCGAGGGGAGAGTAACATGTAAGAACTTACGGCTCGCAAATAAGACTTCCGGTTAGGGTGTTTGGAGCGAAAATGGACGCTTTTGCGACACTTAGGCTCGAAAACGGCCTGCTGGGTGTCCGGAAAGGGAATCGGCGACAGGAAAAATTCGAAACTGGCACGGGCACTTCGCTCGAGGGTAGAGTAACATGTAGGAACTAACGGCTCACAAATAGGACTGCCGGTTAGGGAGTTTGGAGCGGAAAACGACGCTTTTCCGACTCTTAGGCTCGAAAACAGCCCGCTGGGGGTTCGGAACGGGAACCGGAGACCGAAAAAATTCGAAACTGGCACGGGGACTTCGTTCGAGGGTAGAGTAACCTGTAGGAACTGACGCCTCACAAATAGAACTCCCGGTTAGGGAGTTTGGAGAGGAAAACGACGCTTTTCCAACTCTTAGGCTTGAAAACTGCCCGCGGGGGGTCCTGAACGGGAACCGATGACCGGAAAAATCCGAAACTGACACAGGCACTTCGGTCGAGGATAGAGTAACCTGTAGGAACTGACGGCTCGCAAATAGGACTCCCGGTTAGGGAGTTTGGAGCGAAAATCGACGCTTTTCCAATACTTAGGCTCGAAAACGGCCCGCCGGGGGTCCGGAATGGGAACCGGAGACCAGAAAAATCCGAAATCGGCACGGGTACTACGGTCAAGGGTAGTGTAACCTGAAGGAACTGACGGCTCGTAAATAGGACTCCCGGTTAGGGAGTTTGGAGCGGAAATGGACGCTTTTCTGACACTTAGGCTCGAAAACGGCCCGCCGGGTGTCTGGAATGGGAACCAAAGACTGGAAAAATCCGAAACCGGCACGGACACTTTGCTCAGGGGTAGTGTAACTTGTAGGAACTG
Organism: Persea americana; assembly: GCA_029852735.1. Taxonomy (NCBI): domain Eukaryota; kingdom Viridiplantae; phylum Streptophyta; class Magnoliopsida; order Laurales; family Lauraceae; genus Persea; species Persea americana. Next base: position 52,966,385 of record CM056813.1, on the reverse strand, counting down.
ACGGCTCGCAAATAGGACTCCCGGTTAGGGAGTTTGGAGCAGAAATGGATGTTTTTCCGACACTTAGGCTCGAAAACGGCCCGCGGGAGGTCCTGAACGAGAACCGGCGACCAGAAAAATCCGAAACCAGCACGGGCACTTCGATCGAGGATAGAGTAACCTATAGGAACTGACGGCTCGCAATTAGGACTCCCGGTTAGGGAGTTTGGAGTGGAAATCGACGCTTTTCTGACTCTTAGGCTCAAAAAGGGCCCGCCGGGGGTCCGGAACGGGAACCGGCCACCGGGAAAGTCCAAAACCGGCACGGACACTACGCTCAAGGGTAGAGTAACCTGTAGGAACTGACGGCTCACAAATAGGACTCCCGGTTAGGGAGTTTGGAGCGGAAATCGACGCTTTTCCGACTCTTAGGCTCGAAAACGGCCCACCAAGGGTCCGGAACGGGAACCAGCCACCGGAAAAATTTGAAACAAGCACGGACACTACACTCGAGGGTAGAGTAACCTGTAGGAACTGGCGGCTCGCAAATATGAGTCCCGCTTAGGGAGTTTGGAGCGGAAATGGACACTTTTCCGACACTTAGGCTCGAAAACAGCCCACCGGGGGTCCGGAACGAGAACCGAAGACCGGAAAAATCCAAAACCTGCATGGGCACTACGGTCGAGGGTAGAGTAACCTGTAGGAATTGGCAACTCGCAAATAGGACTCCCGGTTAGGGAGTTTGAAGCGGAAATCGATGCTCTTCCGACACTTAGGCTTGAAACTGCCCGCCGGGGGTATTTGCACCTTCTATATTTTATTAGATTAGGAGTACTATATTTTTTCGTAAAGTCTCTCCATTAGTTTTATTATGATTATGACTCTTTTTTTATATTTTGATCAAGTGTAACCCCATAAAAGGGCCATTAGAGATTGTAATGGGTTCCTCGAATAATCCGAATTATCTTTTCATTTATTTTTCTCTTTTATTTTGTGATGGGACTGTCACAAGGTGTTACTCCTGTTTTTTGTTTCTTTTTGGATGGAACTTCTGTCTTTTTTTTTCTTTTAAGTAAAACAAACAATGCTACTTCTTGAAGCAAATGTCTGGGCATTCTAGTAGTATAAGCATATATACCTTAATAATAGAAGTTTGAATTTAGAGTGTCACTTTACATATTAAGATTTCATATTCCTCCATGGGGCCTTCTTACGAGAAATTCATACCGATCAAATTAAATGAGTTTATCTTTTCTGATTGGACATCAAATTTTACTCTAATAAGATTTGGACCCACCGGATTATGAAAATTTCAACATTTCTATTGCAGTTAATTTAACAGTGAGTGCAACTTCTGCTGGAGTGAAATTTGAAGAGGTTCGATAAAAAATGAGGCCATTTGTTATAATTGAATCAGGTTTTTGGGTAAGTTGCCTCACTGTTGGTTCTCTAAATTGCTCTTTTTGAAAACGGGTGGTTTTTTTTTTATTTAACAAAGATGTGTTACTCATACCCATCCCATTATTTTTTTATACTAATCTGATTCAGGTGGACACCACCTCTCATCAATCCGAACTGACCACCGAACAAGGACCCCCTTCATAGTCACTGATCCTGGGGTTTGTCACTCATTTTGAATGGGTTGGACCATTGGATCGAGGGATTATATTTTTAATATAAAAGTATTAAACTTGTGGGCCATGGATAAAAAAATTAGTGGCATAAGATTGACAAAAAAAAAAAAAAACCGTGTCTGATCATCAATAGGGTCTTAGGTAGGACCCATCTAGCAACCTTGAATGGTAATACCTTGTGATGTACAAGAGCAACGTGACACACACGCATATATATATATATATATATATATAAAGGGAGGTGCTCTTATGAGAGGCACTCTCACCAAGTTGGTGAGAAATGGGTAGGGGCCCTCACTTCCATATCCACTCTCACCAACTTAAATACAAAGACCCCAAACTTAAATGTGAGGGCCCCCACCCACCTCTCACCAACTTGGTGAGAGATGGGTGGGGGCCCTCACTTCCATATTCACTCTCACCAACTTAAATGCAAGGACCCCCAACTTAAATGTGAGGGCCCCCACCCACCTCTCACCAACTTGGTGAGAGTGCCTCTCATAGGAGCACCTCCCTATATATATATATATATATGAATATATTCTTGTGACTTGTAAGGGCCGTGCTAGCATGCTTACACTACACGCACTGGTGGGGCCCAATAAGGCCTCATTAATCATGGTATAGAGGGTGATGGAATGATCCTAATTGTTAGAGCCCAAATATAAAATTTAATGTCAATATCATGCCTCTAACACATCTTGATCTATGGTGCACAAGTTTAACGTCTTTATTTATGTATAAAAAAATTGACCCTTGATCCAACGGTCAAGTCCATCCCAATATGATCAAAGTTATGAGATTTGATATAATTCAAGGATTCCCTGTGTGGATGAATCATAAGGTTGGCCCATTTATGTTGTCCTCAGTATAAGATGGTGAGCATGTTGCTCACAGGAACATTTGCTTCTTAATTTTTTTGGTGTGTGTGTGTGTGTGTTTTTTTCTTTTTTTAGGGATGTTTTTTTTTTGGTGGAATATATATAGGGATATATTTAACTTGCACGGAAGCTTCGTGCAAGGTAGTTGGATGGGGCCCACCTTTGGCACCATTGATTATTTAACCGGGGTTGCGAGATCCACTCATGATGGGTCTAGAATTCAAATTTGGAATCAATCTTACAACTTTAACTCCTTATCAGTTACCCACAAGTTTATCTAATTTATAGCAAAAAAAAAAAAAATTTGAACCTTGATCCAATCGTCCAATCCATTCGAGTGAGTGGAAGACCTAAGGATCGGTGATTGTGATTATTATTCACATTAGTGTCAAATTAGGAAAAGTGCTAATTTCTTACAAATTAATCGGTCGATGAGGGTTGGATTTAGGCTGGATTTATCATAGAGTGTCCCTCACTATAGTAGAAAGGTTATCTCTCACGAAAACTCATGAGAAATGCCTCTCAATCTAACATAGCCCTTATATACAGTTCTTTCTCTTGTAGTCTCAAGCTTTGAAAAATAAAGGTAAGTAATTTTCATATTTTTAAAGCCTTTTCTTTTGTGAGATTGTTTTATTTTCTCAAGAGAGTAGGAAGTTCAAAGGCTCTTCAAAGGAAAGACCCGAGGTAGAACCCCACCAGAAGAAATATTGTTTAATCACAAAAAGGAGATTCTAGATTTCTAGGGATTTGACTTGATTCAATCTCCATTCAGTCCATTCTATGGTTAGACAAAGAAAACAAATTAGCGAAGACACAAATCACCAAGATAAGTTCATCGATTGGGTTGGCCTCTGATACCCATTATGTAATCGGGGAAATATCTTTTGTTGCTGGACCTAGGAATCAGCCCCAATTACCCATTATGGGCTTTTCCATAACGTGTTAACTGGATTCGGATCCAGGTCTTGCCAGCAAAAAAAAAAACACCTACTCAGTGGGTCTAAACCGTGCCAATTGCAGATAGGAAATAGAATCTAATTAGAGTCATGCCAACACCTCCTGATATTCTCACAAGTTTAGTCAAGATGAAACCCAAATTTTAGACGAACCCGGCTTGAAAGCCCAACCCACTTACTTCTAAATTAAGTACCAATTGACTTGTTTTGATATGCATAGGTAGTGTGGCCCATTTCTGTTGGGAGGAGATGATGGGGATGGAATCTACTCAAAGTCATGCCAATTTGGATGGCCCAAATCCTGATATCCTCACCGGTTCAGTCAAGGTGAACTCTAAATTTTGGGTAATCCAGGCTGCAAAGCCCAGCCCATTTAGTTCATACGTAATGGGCCCCATTTCTGTTGGGAGGAGAGGTTCCGGCAAATGAAAGTTCAGTAAGCTCCACCTGCTTATTGCCTGCTGTAAATATCTGATGGAATAAATGCCAAGGTGTGGTCAATGGCCTTGAACCATCCAATTGGAACAATCAAAGGCCTTTGCATGAGACAAGAGTCACAGACCCCAGCAGTGATGGCCCAAGGCTCACAAAATCATAGGAGCTTATTAGAGATGAATCATCTCGACCCAAATGCAGGACCCACATTTCATGCTGGATTCCACAACTAGGGCTGTCATCTCTCATCTGGCAGGAATGGATTCAAGTCCAATAAGGTCTGAAGTCCAATAAATGTCAAAGACCTTGCATGTGAAAATCTTGTTCTAGCAGAGAACTCAAACCTGTTTGTTTTTTCTCCTGCAGTGTTTGGAACTAATAGATTTGTTAAAGAACATCTGCTCTCTCTATCTCTTTTCAATCTGAGATGACATTGTCCAGCTACAGACATTTTGGCATGTCTTTTTTGAATGCAATGTTTGTTGAGAAATGATAAGTCCAATTGTTTGGACTACAATAGGGCCCCGCTGCTGATGCTTCTATGGATAGTGGGTGATGTTGAACCTATATGGGCATAAACTTGAATTTGATTTGATGATCACAGCAACTGACTCTATAGATGGGTACAAATGGAATTGCTGCAGCCGTTTATGAAGGCTCAATTGGTGAGATGGTTATGATCATCAAATGGTAGCAAGTCACCAAATTGAACCCAGTAACCGTCACCTGCCCAAGCAGTTTAGTTTAGTGTGGGACTTTACAGCACCGCATTCAACACTTCCTTTGCACACCAAAGCCACGCTACAAATACCCCAGATGTCATCTCAACTAGACATCCAAAGTAATCATCATGCTTTCAAGCCTTCCAATGGGTCTAGCACTGTGCACTGTAGGTAACATGTATAGGCTCAATCTGTACCAAACTCATTTATTAATTGGCATACAATGCCAATCAAAACTCAACCCCAAAGTTAAAAGGGTCAAATGACACTCTTAGTTGACAGATTGTATTTGTGTTAGGTTGGAGGTCGTAGTGTTCACATGGATGTGGTGGGTTGGGTTCAGGAACGGGTCGGCAGATAGAATGGAAAGAATGGACTCAACTCAAAACCAACCAATTTTCTAAACAGGAAAGAAATGTCTATTACACCCAGCCTAGGAATAAAAAGGGTCTCCTGAAAAAATGAATTATTGAGCTAAATCTAGGCTGGATTTATAGGGTTGTGAATGGAACTTTAATTGCCCACTTATCCAAAGGACTAAAGGACTCGATCCAAAAAAGCCCAGGTATGAACTCTCTCTGTTGGACTTGATTGGTAATCCTAATTAGGGCGTTTCATGAGAGACATTTTGCATATGCCTCTTTTTTAGGTATATTGAAACCCTGGATCAATCCAAGACCCCACACTCACTACCCTCCATGAATTGGCACCTGCCTAAATTTCACACTCAACCAACTGTTACTCATCTACAAAAATGATTACTTCTAAAACTATTAAACTTGAGGGACATAGATGAAGCGGGTGGGATGATCTATCGGACCACTGTGGATAGGAATGTAAATGGGCCGGTTTGGGTCTATGGTGGACCCGGAACCGGTAATGAGAAGGTGGAGCCGAACACGGGCCCGAAACCGTTAATGAGAAGATGGAACCGAAACCAGAATCGTATATGGGACGGGTCTGGATTTAGGTCTAGGTCTAGATAGAGAATTATATATTTTAGGAGAGATTTTAAAAAATTGAGGTAATATGGCAGGTCCCGGGTCCATGGCTCTGAACCAAGGTAGGATCGGACCTAGACCCGTTTAGGTCATGGGGCCCAAAAAGGGACTCATACCCAGTTTTCTCATCAGGGCCTAAATAAGGACCAAAACCCGATTTTTAACGGGTTGGAACCTGTGGTTAATCGGAGAACTGGGGACCCTTTTACATCCCTAACTACGAATCATTGAGATCTTGCAATCCTCTACCACCCCATGATAGGCATGTCCCTAGTGGGGCCCAAAAAGTTTTATCTCCTAGTTATCTCTCAAGGATCTAAACAATGGAGATATTATATCCCAGCTCTCCACTGGGTTCGTGTGGTACAATACATGTAGGATAATCCCTGGGTGGTTGTGACTTCACTACACCAAAAACGGGAAATTGGAACGGATTTCCGTTTCTAATTCGCCTGTTCCTAATCTGTTAAACCGTTCCCAAACCGTTCCAATTTCCTATTTTTGGAACGGATTAACGGATTAGGAACGGAAAACAAGAAATTGGAACGCATTACCGTTCCTAATCCGTCCGTTCCTAATCCGTTAAACTGTTCCCAAACCGTTCCAAATTCCCGTTTTTGGTGTAGTGTTGTGAGAGATGTGCACTCGGAAATTAGGTTTCCACATGCACATGTATATTAATAAATTCAAAATTATTATATTTAGGGCTTTTTACGATAGAACTAAGCATAAACTCTTAAACAATTGTGTCTGGGATTGCACTGATCGGATCAGTACAAATGCCGACATGTAGGTTTTCGTTGCTAATCCCTTGGGAGGTAACCTTAAAATTTCTCCCATACCATGGTTGTGGTCAGTGTGGTACTTTAACTAGAGACCCTAAATTCATGGTTTTTCATTCCTAATAAAAATTTTTGCCTCTTTAGCCAACCCTATCAACATTAAATGCTCTCTCTTGCCCATTCATCCGTAAACGCTGATAGTAAGAGACCACCATCATCTTAGCACTCATTTGAGGAGGAAGAGAAAGAGGAAGAATCTAAAGCCATTTTCAAGAATTCCAGTAGCAAATAGGTGCATCCATTCTAGTTTCTATATGTCTTTCTAGTTTAACCTAGTTTAGAATCCAAATAACATATGCTTAGATTGATTTTTCTTTTATTTTAATAATGGAGGGTGTTCCGGCCCTTTATGCCGGACTGATCCCTATGGGTCCAGAGGGAACCGGGTAAATCCCCTATAACCCTAATCTGGTAGCGAAATTTCAAACTCTTAACTTTCGAGAACAAACTATTGTCTTAGGCCAATTTAGCTATCCCTTAAGAGTTGCTTAGATTGATTGAACATATTCAAATTTGCTTAATCTAGATCTATTGATCTATTTTAGTTTGTTTTCTTGCATAAAATGTTGTTAAATTAAGAGTTAAGATAATTTGATGAGGCTGATTATTTGCAAGACCCTTATCTTATAGACATAAGCACCATACGTGATCAACTACTCGGGTGAAAGTCTTTCATATTTGAGTTTTTTTGGCAAGTGTTAAACTCACAAATAACCTTGTAAACCTGATGAAAACACAAATGTGAAGAGGATTGAAAAGGCTTTTAAGATTCTTTTTTTGCAAACCAAACGCTAAATACTTAACCATATTCGACTTTTTTTACTTTTTGAGTGGAAAGATTTCGGCTTTCTAAGATGGGATTTGTTGCCCTCTATTTGTGTGTACATACATGGCTTTGACGCGGAAGGGGGTGTGGTGTGTTCTCGGGGGTTTTGTTTATTTGGAAATTGGAGAGGTGCAAGGGCAACGATGTTTCGATCTCTGCAACTTATGGAGTTTTTTTATATGGCAAGGTTCTCATCAAACCCTGAGACAGAGGCCTCCAATTTCACTAATCCAAATATAGTCACTAGATTGCCCAGCAACTTCTCTCTAAGTTATGAGAGGGTCCACCGTTAGATTAATTATTTTGTTATTTGTAGTTATCTCGTGAATAGAGTAAATCATATTTTAGACATTCCTGTAGATTTTGGGTTTATAGGATAATGATTGTTTCAGATAAATGTTGGGATATTCTCAAATTTGGGAAGCAATACAGAAATTGAATTAATTTTTAATATTTAGGTAATAAATATTCGATTTTTTTTTCTGGGGAAGGTAAACAATATTTGTATTAAACTTCCATGAGACAAAAAAAAAAGCTATTCAAGACTAATGACGGAAGCATATGTTTAGAAATGGTTTGATTTCCTTGATTTAAGAGCCGCTCTTCACTTTTTGATCTGTGCAGCTCCTTCGTAGTCTTTTTACCCCCATGATCCGGCAGAGTGCCCAATTTTATGCTCATAATTTTTTTTTTTGTTAATCATTAGATAAAATCTCAAAAAACATCTATATATGGTAAAAAAATAACACTACCCGTACCTTTACATCTATCCTATCCCCATTAAAAGAGGTGGACCGGAGCATATGCTTTGCTTGTTGGTGAAACTCTCTCATTAAAAACCCGAGAAGACAAAGGTTGACTCTTTCATAGTGTGGCTCCTGCCTTTGCACATTTCTGATTGTCCTCTTTTCGCGTTCGCACTTTATTCTCCTTTTTGAATTTTAGCAGGACCGCCAACTTGATCCACCGTTGGTAGTCTGTTAATGACCTTTTACTTTTAGCCCTATCTATCAAATCAACGATGCAGTTATACTGACAAAGGTCCTAGGTGTGTCATGTGTGTGGTTTAGGATCTCTGGGTGCAATGCAATGGGTTCCTATCTTACCCCCATTTGGGATCACTACTCTTTGCCTCTAGTTCTCTAAATTTCTAAAACGGGTAATGCTTTTGAGAAAATGGACATTTGGCAATGTGTTTGATCCTGTAAGTAGTGTAGAGTAGTAGAGGCAACACTTCCTTTTACTGTAGCCCGCCATTGAATGCATGTAAAAAGTAGAGGAAAAAAATAGAGGCAGGTGAACAGACACCCAATCTGATTTTATGCTTTTTTGTCTTCAAAATCTTAGAGTTTAATCAAGATCTCGTTGTAAATGTTCATTAGATCAAACATGGCTATGACACCAAATTTTAGCCGTTGGATCATCACTAATCTCGAGATATGTGCAAAAAATGATGTGATCCATTGGATGTAGTTTTCTGGAATCTGTGGGGCCCAAACATAAGATCCAAACTGTTAGATCTCTTCGGAAGGCTGAAAACGACGAAAATATTTGTTTTCAAGGCTTGATGCTTTGTGGATACTAAGATATTTGCCAAACAATATGATCATTGATGTATCATGCTCAATTTTGGATTTGTCAATGAACCAGGACTGTCATGGGACCCACTTATCAGCACACAGTCATCTTCAGCCCTGCATTGCTGAATTGAAGTTGGAAAAGAAGTAAATTGAAGAATTCATAAAGTGGATCCCATAGACACGAACATGTGAAAATTAATCAAAGGGGTGGGGGTCCACTCATTATGTTAGTTGAAGATTCCTAACAACAGTAGAATACTTCTCATAGGGCCCACTGTTCAAGGAGATAAAATGTCTCATATGACGGGGTCCGTAGTAGTTGCAGATTTGAAATAATTCATGGATAATTCAAAGAGTACAATTCAGATAAGAATAGAAGAAGAAGAATTTGAACAAGCCACAATGGATCTCCTTTCAAAAATGCAAGTTGTGTGAATCCATTGTAAATCAAATTTCAAAAGTTAATCTTGTTTTTCTCATGATAGTCCATCTTAAAATGGCCATAACTTTCAATTTGAAAGTTGGGTTGATGAAATTTACTTACCGTTGGAATACTTATTCACAGTAGATGTCCATGAAGCCCAAGATCGAGTAACTTGGAGCTAAATCAACAAAGTTTTGGGGCACAGAAAGTCTTATGTACATTTTTAGACGGAATCGCGATTAAATCTACACCTTTGATAATCCATTGCTGCACGGACCCCATCTAAAGATTAGTCAAGCGATTCAGAGGTTTTCAAAAGCTTCCACCTCATTCAAATTAAAAAGGATAAGAGATATACCTCATAAAAAAAGATAAATCAAATCGGCAGAGAAAGTGTCTAAATTCAATGTATTTGGAAGATAATCTGGAATTATAAAAGGAACCAAAAGAATTGTATGTGGATGCACTCCCACCCTTGGACGCTCACTCTTCTCCTTTCTCTCCTTTCTTCTGTTCTCTCTCTAATTAAGTGTAATTTTGAGAATGATTTTTTGTTATTCTGGAGCCCTGTTTCATATATTAGGACTAGATTTTTTGTTATTCTGGAGCCCTGTTTCATATATTAGGACTAGAAGAGAGAAATCTGAGAGATCTATTGTATTAATATGGAGAAATCAATGGAAAACTTTCCAAAGTTCTTCACTATATGGAGTAGTCTGCTAAATTGGAGCATCTTTATGAAGTTAAGTTAGTTTTTTCTGCCTTTTTATGCAACTCAATTTTTTTTTGTTTGAATGTGTCTATATTGTGCATGCTTTATCATAAGAATAAATTTGTCTTCATGTCTATGACGAACTTCTGCTTAGAATTCTATTGATTGCACTTTGATCATATATACTTGTTTTATAGATAATGTAGAGGATTTTATCTCTTTGATAGTCAATGTTTGATATATGATGCTTGGATGTTTTCAATCTTTTATGAGGTGAATGAGGTTTTAATTTATTTAATTAAATCTGATTTTTTTTCCTTTTTATAGAAAAATCATCCAAATCAGAAATATTGATTTGTTTCTTATATGAGTTAGTTTAAGACAAAATTGTGTAATTCATTGCATAAATTGGTTAATTAACTTACTTGGTGAATTATTAATGTTTTGATCTACCATCATCATTATTTTTTTTTACACTTTAGTTTTAATCATTGCAAATTTCTGATTCATACGCATCACGTTTTAATTTTTTTTTTAAATCAAAATTTTAATTAAAGTTCAAAAGTGCTCCCTGTGGGTTCAACCTGTAAATGCCACTGTCTCAACAAGACAACCGTACACTTCCAGTTATTATTGGTTTGAAATAAATTCCTCAACAGCAGGTATCCATTTCGTATGGCAGTAGAGTGTCTTTGATGGATCCTTGTGGATATTTGCCACTCAGTTCTTCAATTTTCGCCACTTTGATAGAAAAGCATTTACTTGAGAATCCTTTGAATTCAATTCAAACTAAACAACGGTGCCCTAAATATCTTCCATATGAATCATTTTTAGAGTGGGTGACATTTGAAAATCAAGCAGATGCCTTGCCTGATTTTTAATTGTGGTTGTTGAGTCATACTTACATGTGTTCTTTAGTGTACTAATATGTGCTCATATATATGTTAATGCATAACAATGTCACCTGTAATTCTCTAAATATATGCATGTTCAACCATACAAGACACATTGAGCAGGTTCTGAGGTGCTTACTAACATGGAAGGGGTTGCTGAACATACAAAAGAATATCTTAGTGTAATCGTGTGTTATGTGCACGTGCCTTGTGCCTTGCACCATGCGGGGCTCAGCTAGTAGATAATAGATCCCCATAACTTCTCTATTTGGACATTCTTGTACCCGGCCTAGCCATTGAAAAAAGCTATGGACTGTTCAACATAGCCTAATTTATAAATTGTCTGGGTCAAAGTTTGGGGCCAATTAATAATATGTATAATATCATTGTTTGTAATCCTTTATATCTTAATACTTATTATATATAGCGTAACTTAATTATAAAATTATGTTCTAGGGGTTTGAGCTTGGCTCAATGTTGGATCTGAGTACTGTAAGGTCTATTGAAGTTTAATCCAGTCATATGCAGAATGTTCATTATCGAATATGTGCCAAGCGCATTACTAAAGTGTTGTTGTCTCTTTTTTCTTTCTTTTTTTTTTTTTTTTTTTTAATGTTTTGTATTTTTACCGAAACATCCTTGGCTAACAATTGTGCAAAAAGTTACTATCCAAAATTTTCTTTTAATCCTGGAGGAAGACTAAATGAGATATTTTGCAAAGATGAATTTTTTCACGAGGCTTTTATATAGGGGCCTCACCTTAGATCAATTTGACCTATTCACACACACAGGATCCTTGATCCAAACCGATCCCATTTCATTCTAATGAGATTATTATTCACCATTAGAGTTTGATCACAAGAAGTTCACAAAATGTATAGCCATTTACTTTCCACAACCCAAGATTTTGTGTTATGATCCTTTGATAGGTTTAATATTACATATTTTCCTAGCTTAGTGGCCACATCCAAGTCCTTCCATCGCCATGTGTCTCCCTTGGTCATCATGTATCCAAGTCTTGTGATCCACCTAGCATGAATTGAGTTAATGAGAATTATAAGCTCAAACAAAAGGTATTTTTCTCATTTTTTTTCGTAAAAACTAATCATTAATTCTTTTATCATCAAATTAAGGAGGTTTTACTAAAAGTATAAAATACGGAGGCCTTTTAGAGGATGTCTGAAAATTTGGGGCCCTTCTTTATAAAACCTCTTTAATAATTGGGTTGAGTGAGAATTTTCCTCTTCTTAGCTCTAAGGGGCCCATTTGGACTTGCTATTGAACAATGTAGCTCCTTGCACAGTTTTGTACCCAACCCCCCGCCCCCCCCCCCGCCCCCACACTATTTTATACGCAACAAATCATCACTCACACTTGGGGAAAACTCTAAAGTTAAAAAGGACTATGAAACTTAAGGCGGTTAAGTAAAGGGATAGGATAATCTTATGCATTATTAATTATACGCATTAATCACGTCATTAATCATGTGGTCTGTCTTACCGTAAAAGGAAGTAAAATTATATGGTATATCAATTGGAAGGGGTGGAATTCAATTGTATGGAGGGGATTATCAATAGGTGGGTCCCATGGTGTGATTCTATATATCCCACCAGGAACCGAATCCCCTGATTCGTCCAAACAGGGCTCCCCTGTTTGGACGAAACAGGGGATCCGGACTCATCCCACCAAGGTGACTTGCGTGGGAGATTCCCTGATACGTACAGGAGTTGGTTAGATTCTTTTTCACGCCACGATTGTGAGGTTTTTGACATTTGTTGTATCTTTCATTTGTACAATTTGGCAAATAAACCAACCCAACAAGACTTTGGAGCTGTTTTTGGACCATCAGAAATGATCATTCGTGGGTACTTGCTCATCACAAAAAAAACAAATGCCGTGATGATGCTGATGCGGTGGTGCTGGATGTGGATAGAAAATTAATCTTCTCGCACTCAATCACCTCTTTCTTTGTTTTTTCTTGAATCCTCAATCACTCCTCCCCTTGTGTGAAAGGAGAAATGACAAGAACATCTACTCTGTACATGTACAAGAAAGACCCACCTTTACAAAATCTAGACCAATGTTCTGATATGACCTATGGGCTATGGCTAAACTATATACGTACACCTAATGGAGCAAATATTGGCCATGTTTGATTGAAACAAAATCAGAATTTAGATTTCTCTTTGGTCCCTGAGCATTTTTGAATTCACATGTGAGGTTATAATATTTGAAAATTTACCAAGTTCCCCAGACAATATATCTAGATATCTGCCACTGAACCAAAGAAGTCCTGCGCTTTCCCACCACCTCTCTCCTCCTTCTTTTAAGCTAAAAGCATGAAATTTTCACCATATCATCTCCTTCATTGGAACACTCTTGTCCGTTAATAAGACTCTTTACCACTCCCATACAAGTCCAGATCCCTAGTGATCAATTTTACACTTTCTGTGTACGGGATATGCGTAGGGCCCTTGTAATGATGAATCAAAATATTGAAATTCAATGCCATACCCTCAAGTTGCATATTCTTATATTTTAATTTATTAGGATTTACTCCGACCATAAGACTTAAGACATGATTGATTGATAATGTGATTAACAGAAATTATGCAGTAATTATTTTATCAACCATGTCTTCAATCTCACGAAGACCAAATCCTATCGAAAGAAGATTAGTTGATATACAACTCGAGGGGATGAATCTGAATTTCAATGGTTCTGAGCATCACTAAGTGGGCCCCTCCTGTACTAAATTCTTAAAAAAAAAAAAAAAAAAAGCTCGTCCACACGTCACATAGAAAGAGAGTTCCACATGCGACAACAAAAGGAGAGCGCAAACGAGAACTTCGCTGGATGCTATTCAAAGATTCTACTTATGAGGAAAACTAAAATCTCAATTCTCTTCTTTTTCTGTGTCCCTTCACAACTCACATGCATGCCATGCTGGCTCTTTCAGGCCAGCCACCAACTGCGGTTCGGCTCCTTCCCATCAGTGTGCCGCCGCGTGGCCTACGAAAAGCCTCAATTAGACACTCAGGGGATCCGCACTCTTTAAAAGGGCATATCAACTCCTTCCTTGGGAATACTATCCATATCAACTCCATTCGAAATACTATCTGTGAAACCTACACAGCACTCTCTCTCTCTCTCTCTCTCTCTCTCTCCTTACAACTACCCCCATATAGAAGAACATCACCCTTCTCTTGTTTCTTCTACCGGCCCTTCTCTTGTTTCTTCTACCGGATGGGCTTCCTCTGCAGGGTGTTCTTCTTTTTCATCATCTTCTTCATGAGCTTGATCTCAGTGATCATCGAGGCGAGAAGGCCTTGGGATGGAGCAGCGTCTTCATTGAAAGGGAACACCATGTTCCAGTCCCTCAAAAAAGATCATGTTGAGGTTCCAAGTCACAGTTCATGTTCTTACACTCCCACCACGAGAGGCAAGTGTCCAACCATCCCTGTTCACGGCAACAGTGGTGGTACGCGCCTTCCGTAGATGTTGTAGCTCGCTAGCATGGATGTGGAAGTCGAAGATATCAATCACCCCAAGGGCCTTTTCTTTTGATTTCTGTGTTTCATTTGATGTAGTTGTGTGAAATATGTTGAAAATAAATGATGATATGAGATTAGATTGTTTGTGTCAAGTTTTAAGGATATTGGATCAGGTGGTCATTAGTGCTTATTGAACAAATACAATTTTTTTTTTTTTTATTATGTCTATGATTCATGAATTATGATTAGATTTGGATAAAATCTAATGAATGTGTCTATCATAAAGTAGTTTCATGTGGGTGGGCCTCTCTATCTAGGCATGTGGGTTAAAAATATTCTGAAATACTTCATTGAATTACGAGCTACAGGTCACAGAAACAGCCCAAATGATCTTGATTATTTAGATGTCTCCTCTCCATGCTCGGATATTGAATCCAATAGGCGGCCTATACTCCATGGCGGATGATTATCTTGAACTAAAAAATATACAATAAGTGGCCACACTGAAGAGTTCCCTCCTTCAAAGCCTAATAATATCGCCTACATTCCACGGCATTGGCACCATATCCTGGTCCGAGTCTGTTTTTTTTTTTTTTTTTTGATAAGTGGGATTATTACTTTGGAGTGATACATTAAACGTGATCCTTTGGCATATCAAAATATTAAAATTATTTTTTTAATATTAGATTAAATAATATAATAATAAAAAAATTTATAGTCGATCCAACTATCTAATACATCTAGATCACTACAAACCTATGAGATCATGCATGTCATCACCGACTGTACATGTCTCAAAGCAGTTGACTTAAATTGCGAGAATGTTTGTCTTTCTTTTTTCTTTGTGAAAATAAAACCTCCTTGTGATGTCAACTTCCTAGTTGGACCCGACAAACAATAGGAAATATATTAGTTTTTATATCGATGGGGACACAGCACATTAAACTTTAAGAGAAACTTCTTTTCATTTGAAGGATTCCAGTGAGGGAGGGAATTTTATAAGAGGGTGGTTAGGTATCCGCAGCCCGCCATTACGCGTCAGAAATGGCTGTGGATGGGCAGCAGTAGCGTCATCTTGGCTCGGTTGTACTCGGCGTATTAGCGTCTCTATCACGTACTAAATCCATGTTGCGGTCGCTTTGAATTCTCTTTCTTCATGTCTTGTCATCATCTCTCACATGTGCATGGTCCCTAGGTTTGGCTGATTTCGTGGAAAGATAACGCCTGCATCCGTACGTTTTTTTTTTTTATAAATTAGACATACGTCCTTGAGCACGATCTTCTATGGTATTCAGTACAACAATTTGTTCTCTAATGTCTATAGTCTATACAGCTGGAGATATTTTTGTGAGAGGTCCCTAATATGCTACATCATATATATTTATGACTAATTTACCCTTTTCAAAAGTTTTACTATAACACCTTTCATTTTCTTCTCTGTTGTTCTGGAGAACACTCTTCCGTCCTCTTCTCTGGGAACGAGGGACTTTACTAGGGAGCTCTATAAATCGAAGTCGGCCATGTCCGACTACACCAGCCATGATGGTGACTACCCGGTGATGTAAATGCGACTAGTCCGCGCCTTTTTCCGGCGACGAGTTCTGCATAACACAAAAAACTGATGTCGTCTTTGTCTTTTCTTTCCTTTTTCCATTTCGTGTAAGTCTATCTCTTTCAATCATAGCAACAAAAAAAAAAAATTTTGCCAAACAACTCAGACAGATTTGTTCAAAAACTCAATTAAAATTTTCAAAATGTAGATAAATTTGTCAAAAACTTAGATAAATTTTTCGGAAACTCAGATAAAGATAAATTTTCAAAATTCAGATAAATTTTTCAGAAGCTTAGATAAAAATAAATTTACCAAAAACTTAGATAATTTATCTGAGTTTTTGACAAATTTATCTGAGTTTTGTCTGGGTTCTTGATAAATTTATCTGAGTTTCTTAGAAACTCTGATAAATTATCTAAACTCTGAATGCTTTCCCTCTCTGCAGATACTGAACTTAATTGTGGTGGGCTTTATTTAAGAGCCCAAGATTCATCTCTTGAATCTTAAAACCTGTCAATGGACAGTTTCCAATGCTCAACTCTCTCTGACTATAGATGCCCCTAATTTGGTCAAATTGCAATTGAAATGTGTTCAATCAAAGTGTCTTTTTCTCAAAGTGCCATTACTCTCTGTTTTTTATCTTTCAGTTGAGAACACGATTGACGAAATTGAAATGCTCAATCACGGTGGGGTGGACCCCGAGCGTGGCCAGGAGGCGCCTCATGACGTGGCACATGCAGCATGATGAACGGCTGAAGATGATCAGGGGGTTCTCTGATATAAGCCATCGGATCCTGGCCTCGGTCATCTCTGCCACGTCGATGGATAACGACATCGTTGATGTTGTTGCCGTCGTCCTTGTGCGCTCGACTAACAGCCTGCAGCTTATGCCTTGCATCTCCGTCATCTTCACTAACGGCATCCGTTTGTTCTATGAATCTCTTTGAGTATTTTTTTTTATTTTTTGGTTCATTCATTCTTGATAGGAGTGGGAGAGAGAGGCATTATAAAAAGAAGGGAGAGGGACTCAGCGGTTTTGAACGTATATAGCACCTTTGCTGACGTATAAAGGGGCATTTTTGTCTTTTTGTCTGCATCAATTCTAAATGAGGACTGCCACCGCTACGAAAAAGTGTGATGGACCTTACGCTATAAAATAGAATATCAAGGGACATGCCGCCAAGCGCCCCTTTTTTTTTCCCCCTTTTATTCTTGATTGGATCTGGATTCTCTACGGCTTTAATTTAGCAGCATTGAGTTAGGTAGGTGGATTTTATATGGGCCAAAAACTAAAAAAAAATTAGAAAATCTAAGCAATTGACGGTGAGAGATGGGTGGGTAAAAAAAGGACTAATGGGGCCTACTGGATCCAGTGAGAGGACGGGAGAGAAATTAGATGGTAAGAAAATCAAGAGATAAATTGTTAAAGGACATTTTAGGAACAAATTAAAAAAAAAAATTTAAACAAGGAACCTAGAAAAGTATCGGGAAAGAGACCGCTGTGGTTCCAATTTTGATAGTGACATAGAACAGCCATTGGAGAAGGCATCAGCTGCTACTGAAGTGTGCCGTTGCTGCACTGCAGCACCGCCCTACAAATAAATGGGTATGAATAGAATTGTTTTTGTCATTTAATTTTGAAGGCTTTTTATTACATGGTTATGATCATCAAATGGAAGCAATTATTTGCAATATGCAATCTATCGAAACCCCGAACCCACCACTACAATTGTTTGTCCAAGTGGGCCCCTTGAGTGCATCCTTTTGGGCTTTGATCATATCAATTCTCTCTCTCTCTCTCTCTCTCTCTCTCTCTTGAACTTTTCAAAGTTACCAACCATGCACAGCAACTGGGACGGAGGACGTTTTAGTTGTTTGATTAAAGTGCAATGATTGTAAGCCAACACCAATTTTCAGTTTAAACCCTTGGTTCTGATGGCTAGCTAAAGGACCAGTTTGTTTGCAATATAATGCATAGAAAAGAATGCATAGTATAGGAATTCTCGGTCAAATAAGCTCTATCAAAGCATTATTAGGGTTTCTTTAGTTGTAGGAATTCAAATTCCCGTAGGTGCCATTGGGGGTTCTTTGAATTTCTATAAGGAATTCATTGTCTGAGAGGTGGATATGTGGGATTTAATAAATTCCTACACTTGATGAGGACTTCAAAATTTTATAAAATTATATGGCGTCAGAGCATGTTGGAGATTTCTAGTTTGTTCTTAAGAGGTAGGTGCGAGAACTCCAATAGTCGCCCACGAATCTTATAGTCCTATTGAGAGGCTTTCTTGTGGAGTTGGAGGGGATTAAGTTGATTTTAGAGGTTTCTTGCAATGTCGGTTAGATGGTGGAGCCTGCCCATGCATGTATATATTTATATACACACCTTCAAAACACAAAAGTTGTCATGGTGTGAGATGTGGCACCAACCAAAAAAAAAAAAAAAGTTGATTTTAGAGGTGTGGATTTGAAGGTCTACGGCTAGATTTTGGGGTTTCTCGCAATGTCGGTTAGATGGTGGAGCCTACCCATGCATGTATATATACCTTCAAAACACAAAAGTTGTCATGGTGTGAGATGGTGGAGCCTGCCTTCAAAACACAAAAGTTGTCATGGTGTGAGATGGTGGAGCCTGCCTATGCATGTATATATATATACCTTCAAAACACAAAAGTTGTCATGGTGTGAGATGTGGTGGAGCCTGCCCATGCATGTATATACCTTCAAAACACAAAAGTTGAGACTGAGTCATTGGTGCGAGGTGGTGGAGCCCATGCATGATGCATGTACCTTCAAAACACTAAAGTTGAGTCAATAGTGGTTCGTTGAAAGGAGATGTGGTTGGCATCTCCCGTCTCATACGGACGAGAGCAGACTTCTGGTATACGTGTTAGCATATACAGAAAAATTGAGTCAATGGTGTTCTGTATAACGGTCATGGCATCACACTATAGGAGCACTCTTTGTTTGGCTTGGACAGCTTCGAGGGGCATGTTCATTACAAATACGTAGGTAGTTCAAATTTCAAATTTCAAATAGGGCTGATTCATTTCGTTGTTTTCATTCCTAGTTAAAGAATGTTGTATAAGAGCGCGCGTGAAAAAAAAAAAAGCCGATCCAAGCGGTTCGGTTTTGTAGTAGGTCGATTCTGTCACGGTTCGGATTTCTTTCAAACCGTTCTACTCGGTTCAGTTTTCGGTTTAAAGGTGCGGCTAAACCACTCAGACAGAACCGAACCAATTATATAAATATATATATATATTTTTATAAAATGTATAAAGGAATATGAAAAATTACTTACAGAAGACTCGAACCCTCACTCCGTTACTTGAAATTCAACGTCTCTCACCAGTCGAATTGTCATTTTTTTGTGAAAAAAAATAAAAAATAAAAATACAGTAACGGAATCGGTTCCTTTCGATTTGGTTTGAACAAATGGGCGGTTCGGCTCGATTTGGAAAAATAGAAAACCGATCAATTCGGTTTGGTTGATGGTTTTCCCTTTAAACAGATCCGAACCACCCATGTGCACCCCTAGCTTATATTGTCTTATCATCGTCGCAATTTTATATTCTACAAATACTACAAGTGTGTAAGTAAAAATTGAAAAATATATGGATATCTTTGATAGACTGTGACCGGACTTAAAGTGTACTCTAGGACCCTGGATCTTGTACTTAATAAACATGTGTGGCTAGAATTTAAGGGACTAACCGGTGGTTTGAAGTTGTCTTGCAACTTGGTTCGAATAGAATAGTTTCTATGCTTGCGTCTTGTACATTGACTAGCCAGACCTATATGTCTTGGTTTCATCCTGTCAATACCACATCACTACCCTTATTCGACCATAGTAGGACCCATTATGGGGAGGATTGCATGTTATGATCAGCTGCAACTTGGGATTTATAGATGGGCAGATTACTCAGACATGGGAATGAGCAGTGGGCCTAGACGACGTCAATGGCGTAGAATAGCTAAGCGGGTTTGAATCGTATTGCTATTTTTAGGACAGGGAGGTTCGATCCCCTTGGATCCGAACTTTGGTATCAGTGATCCGGATAGGATTGCGACTGGTACCCCGGGAGGTGGCTTGGACACCCTCGGAGTCTCCCTTTCTTATTTCTCGCATTGCATTATGTTGGTGGTGTCTATTGCTAGTTGATGCTAGGATTTCTTGTTATTGATTATTGTTATTATCATTTATGCTTCTACACCTAACTTTCTCTACCTTACTATTATATGATCTTGTACTTGTCTTTACATTTATTTTGACACATGTTATACATGATATTTATGCATGTGGATGAATCATAAGGTTGGCCCATGCATATGGATAAATCATAAGGTTGGCCCATTTATGTTGTCCTCACTATAAGGTGGTAAGCACTGTGCTCACAGGAACACTTACTCGTGTGTATGTGTGTGGGTGTGTGTTTTTTTTTATGGATGTTTTCGGAGGGATATATTCCCATATATATTGCCTTGCAAGTATGCTTTGTGCAAGGTAGTTGGATGGGACCACCTTTGGCCACATTGATTATCAGACCGGGGGTGGGAAAACCACTCATGATGGGTCCAGAATTCAAATCTGGGATCAATCTTATGCCTTTAACCTCTTCAGCAGCAACCCACAAGTTTAACAAATTTATAGCACAAAAAAGATTTGGACCTTGATAGAATGGTCCCTACCAGAAGAAATATTGTTTAATCACAAATCGACGATTCTAGATTTCTTGGGATTTGATTTAATTCAATCCCCATTCAGCCCATTCTATTGGATGAATTTGATTGTGCTTAGTTCTTGGTTTTTTCTTTGTGGTTAGACAAAGACGACACATTAGCGAAGATACAACTCACCGATATATGAAGATAAGTTGATTGATCGAGGTTGGACTCTGGTAGGAAATATACTTCGTTGCTGGACCTAGGAATCTGCCCTAATTAACTATTATGGGCTTTTCCACAGGACATTAATTGGATTCGGATCCAGCTCTTGCCAGGAAAAAAAAAAAAAAAAACCTAGTCAGTGAGTCTAAACCGTGCAAACTGCAAATAAGAAATAGAATCTAATCAGAGTCATGCCAACATTTCCTGATATTCTCACCGGTCTAGTCAAGATGAAACCTAAGTCTTAGACAAACCCAGCGTGAAAGCCCAATCCACTTACTTCTAAAGTGAGTGTGGCCCATTTACTTTCTTCTTTAATTCTGTGAAGGGCCCATTTCTGTTGGGAGGAGATGATGAAGATGGAATCTACTCAATTTCATGCCAATTCATATGGCCGACATCCTGATGTTCTCACCGGTCCGGTCATGGTGAAATCTAAATTTTGGGTAACCAAGGCGGAAAAGCCCAGCCCAATTACTTTAGAATTAACGACCAATAGGCCTATCATATGCAATGTGCCCCATTTCTGTTGGGAGGAGGCCGGCAAATGAAAGTTCAGTAAGCCCCACCTGCACATCGACCGCTGTAAATTTCTTATGGAGGAATAAACGCCAATGTGAACGTGGTCATGAACCATCCAATTGGAACAATCAAAGACCTTGCATAAGTCAAGAGTCACAGACCCCAGCAGTGATGGCCCAAAGCTGACAAAATTATAGGAGCTGATTACAGATGAATCATCTCGACCCAAAAGCAGGACCCACATTTCATGCGGGATTCCACAACTAGGGCTTTTTTTCTGGCAGGATTCAAGTCCAATAAGGTCTGAAGTCCAATAAATGTCAAAGACCTTGCATGTAAAGATCTTGTTCTGGCAGAGAACTCTAACCTGTTTGTTTTTTTCCTCCAGTGTTTGGAACTAATAGATTTGTTAAAGAACATCTGCTCTCTCTATCTCTTTTTAATCTGAGATCACATTGTCCAGCTACAGACATTTTGGCATGTGTTTTTGGATGCAATGTTTGTTGAGAAACGATAAGTCCAATTGTTTGCACTACAATAGGGCCCCGCTGCAAATGCTTCTACGGATAGTGGGTGAAGTTGAACCTATATGGCCATAATTTGAATTTGATTTTATGATCACACCGATTGACTATACAGAGTGCACTATAAATGGGTACAAATCGAAATGTTGCGGCCATTTATGAAGGCTCATGAATTGGTGAGATGGTTATGATCATTACATAGGAGGAAATCTCTGCAATTTATAACCTATACGAAGCCAACCCAACAGTATAATAGGTAGTCAAAGTGGCCCAGCTGCTAGTGCAACCAGTTGGACTATGATTATATTAAGGGGATTTAACAATTCAATGCCCTTTGCAAGTGAAATTCTCAATTTCATGACTAATCTTCACTAAATGCACTAGAGTCATTTGACTCTGGCAAAACTCTGGTTAACTTTTTTGCCTAAGATCCCATGATATCATGGGTTTTTAAAAACCTATGATATCATGGGATCCAAGTAGGTTTTCAATTTTTAACATTTAGATCATATGACATAATGGTTTTTAAACTCTTATGATATCATGGGATAATGGCAAAAAGTAAGAAAAAAAAAAAAGTAATAGAGTCAAAGGACTTTGGTGACATTTGCTGAAGTTGAGTCCTGAAATTGAAAATTTCATGTCTAAAGGGTATTGAAATGTTAAATCCCCTTATATTAATTTTTGCTCCACTCGAAAATTCCCAATTGACTAAACTGGAGAGATTGGATCCCAGCACTCCATCAAATTATTATATAGGGATTTTTTACAATAAAGTTAAGCCTAAACGCTTAAACCATGATGTCCAGATGTCACTGATTGGATCAGAGCAAATGTTGACATGTAGGTGTAACACCATGTCCCGAGTTAATCAAGATTAACTCTAATTAATCAGGATTAATGCTAATTAAGCGTGTTTTATTGAATTAATGTTGATTAATGACCAAATTCAGTTGAAATTGTCTCAAATGATCAATTTGAGCATAATGAAAAGGTAATGAATGGAAGTGAACTAATTGAAGGGGTTTTAAACTAGATCAAGTGATATGAGGACTTTTTCGTAAATATGAATTTCCGCATAGTTCGTCGAATACGGAAACTTTGATGCCTGTGCATGTATCGCGCAAAGTACGTTAATTTCCGTATTATGAGTGATTCCATTGGACGTGAATTGGAACAAATGACCCTTCATTTGACTCGAATTGTAATTAAAGGAGGGTTTTATTGCAAAAGTGGGCTTATTTAGGTTGAGATGAACTCAAATGAGTTCATTCTCTCATCTCCCAGCACAGCCACCTCTCTTTCATTCTCTTCTTCTTCTTTCTTCCAATTCCTCTTCCTCAAGTGTGATTTGGAAACATGAAAAGTGAATTGAAGAGGATACTTCATTTTCTTCGTCTTCTCCATCTTTTGCTTTGATTTTCTTAGAGTTTGGGGCTTGAAAGAAAACTCAAAGTTCTTTTCTATAGAGCTACAAGTAAGTATTTTGATTAGTTACAGAACTTCCAAGTCCTCTTGAATGGTTTAGAGTGTTTTCTATTGCAAAGAACTCATTTGAGTTCTATTTGTGGATTTGGTTGTGATTTTAGGTTCAAAAGAGGGTTTCAATTGGGGGTTTTCATCTCAAACTCAAGATAAGCAAGGAGGTTTTTGCTAATTAATCTCCAAACAAGGCAAGTGTACTCAACTCTCATGATTAAGGGCGTTAACAGACTTGATTGAACTCAAAGAGTTCAATTCCAGAAATTTTTGTTCAGAATTTTCTGAACTTCTGGGCGCAGTTCGGTTAGCCGACAGGCTGACCGACTCTTTCTGGGCTGGATTTCGCAGGAGATTACAGTTCTAGAAAGTTAACTGAACTGGGTTCGGTCAGCCGAAATTGCAGTTCGGTCGACTGAAAGGTGACCGAACTACTGACCGAGCTCATCTGGAACTCTCTGCATTGTGAACTGAGGGGTAACCGAACTATGTTCGGTTAACTGACATTGTGGGTTCAGTCAACTGACAGGTGACCGATTTCCCCTGAAAGAATATCAGAAGTTGTATAAAAAAACTGAACTTCTAGAATGCTGACCGACAGCGTTCGGTTAGCCGAAATCCAGAGTTCGGTTAGCCGACAGGTGATCGACAAGGTGACCGAGCTTGAGGAAAGTTCATATTTGGTTTTTGATTTCTCTGAATATAAGCCTATTGACTAAGGCTCGTGTTAGTAGCATTTTCCTAAACCTTCATGAGTGTTAGCTAAGGTTATGCTAATATAAATTTCATTAAAAGTGATGTCATAAAAAATAACATATACATTAGATAACGAATGTTTCACCCGAATGCTTGATTTAGGGAGATTTAATTGGTTTATTGTTTGAATTGACTTATTCTTTCGAATCTAGTACTGTATCATGTTTATTATGCTCCTCGTGGAGCTGAAATGAATAATGCATTGAATTAATAGAAAGAAATGAATTATGAAATAAAATGAATAAATAATGAATAATCCTGCTGCAGTAGATGGTATGAAGCGTTCCGGAGCTCCGTGATGATGCCGATGATCTCTGATCAAGACATTGGTAAATCCCACACATTTGAAAAGCCACTTAATAAAGTGTATTATGGAAATTGTAATTGAATGAGTCCTTTCTTAAGGCTGGGTCAAGGATGGCGTGCCCTCCGCCCTGTGCCATTGAGGACAATGAAAAGTCACTTAATAAAGTATATGTATTGATACTGAATGCTTCCTTCAGGGAAGAACTAAATGATATCGAATGCTTTCTTTAGGGAAGAACTAAATGAATGAGTAAATGCAATGTAAATGTTTATTGATTTGAATTGTATATAAGTGATAGACAAATTATTAGTATGAGATTGTACATACATTGTTGAACCGTCGTGTTCATACTATTATTGATGACATTACAGGCCAAGATGCCCGTCCCGATAATACAGAAGTCGCACCGCCAGCGGATGAAGCCAATCAGGTTCCTCTAAGAGGACTGAATGAGTGAATTTAGATGGAGGGCAATCACATTAGAATGTTTTTGAAATTTTTTGAGAAATATGTGTATATTCATTTTGAATGTAAATAGTAGTCACCTGCATTGTATTTGAATACGCAGTGTCGACTTGAACATTAGGTGGAATGTATATATAATGAACTTTAATTTTATGTAAAGAACTTGTACGGTTTAAATTAATTGTCAATTTATTTCAGCAAAGATGTACATTTGACAGATATGAATGTATGATATCCCTTGTGAATTTCATATTAACCTCGGTTAATGCAGGGTTTACGGGAGTAAGTATGGAAATCGCGACTCGGAATTTAGCTATGGTAATCCTAATCTCCAGCCCGGGTTGTGACAAGTTGCTAATCCCTTCGGAGGCAACCTTGAAATTTCTCGCACACCGTGGTTGTGGTCAGTGGTACTCTATTCAGATGCTCTAAATTCATGGTTTTTCACTACTAATCAAAACTTAAGCCTCTTTAGCCAACCCTATCAACATTAAAAACTCTCTCTTGACCATTCATCTCTAAACACCAATAGCAAGAGAGAACAATCATATTTAGCACTCATTTAAGAATTCATTTAACATATGTTTAGATTGATTAATGAACATATTCAAATTTGCTTAATCTAGATTATTCATCTAACACGATCATATGCATATTTAGGTCATTCACTTGCCTAGTTTATTGCATTGTAGATCTATTGATGTGTTTTGGTTTGTTTTCTTGCATAAAATGTTGTTAAATTAAGAGTGAAGATAATTTGATGAGGCTGATTTATTGCATGACCCTTATCTTATAGACATAAGCAAGATATGTGATCAACTACTCATGGGTGAAAGTCTTTCATATTTGAGTTTTTTCGGCCAGTGTTAAACTCACAAATAACCTTGTAAACCTGACGAAAACACAAATGTGAAGAGGATTGAAAAAGCTTTTATGATTCTCTTTCAATCCATACAGTCCCTGGGTTTTAGATTTTAAACATGGCTGTCCTTCAACCTGTGTCCAGCTCCCAAATAAACCCACTAATTAATCGACTAGACCACATCAGAAAAAGAGCGAGAAAGCCTTTTGGAAGGTCTCGAGATTTCACATCAAAGGTCAAGATTCTTTCTTCGATTCATCCAGGATCTATAGTAAATTTTCCTTGTGCGGTTTGTCACATCTCTTTCTACGTATGTAAGAAAAGAGAAAAGTTGCCTATAGGCTTTCTTAATCACATGATTAGGGTAATCAACAATCAATTGAGGGCTGGAAATGCACTAGGCTCATTTGAGTGGGATCCATAATTAGCAGATCAAGATGATCTTACCATGACCCGAATCTTGGGTCTCTCCACTTGGATGATCATGTCAAATTTAAGCTAATGACAAGTGGGTTGTGCGATGTCGATAGATCATCACACCAACGGGTGGTTTGTCAATGACCTTCAGCCTAACAAAATCTAATGACCCAGAGTCTAGACAAAGGTATTGGAGAGCCGTTTACGCTATTTGGGTCTAACACAATGGGTCCACCAAAAGTTGGTTGTCCTTGTCCACGCTGAATCCCTTTCCCTCCCATTAAAGTTCTTCACCTTCCCAAAAAGGATTCGATCCTTTTGTCAACTAGTGACATTTGCTTTACCCCAAAATTACTCAATACTTAACCATATTCGACTTTTTTAACTTTTTGGGTGGAAGGATCTCGACGTTTTAAGATGGGATTTGTTGCCCTCTATTGTGCGTACATGGTTTCGACGCGGATGGGGGTGTGGTGTGTTCTTGGGGGTTTTGTTTATTTGGAAATTGGAGAGGTGCAAGTGCAACGATGTTTCGATCTCTGCAACTTATGGATTGTTTTTACATGGCAAGGTACTCATCAAACGAGACAGAGGCCTCCAATATACTTCTCAAATTTAGGAAGCTATACATAAAATGAATTAGTTCTTAATATTTAAGTAATAAATATTTAATATTTTTTTTGGGGAAGGAAAGCAGTATTTGTATTGAATTTCCATGAGAGAAAAAAGTTATACAAAACTAATGATGGAAACATACGTTTAGAAAGGATTTGATTTTCTTGATATAAGAGCTGCTAATGGTCTGAAAAACAAAGACGTGAACTTTAGCTGTGAGCAACATTTGTGAACCAGATGCTAATGGTCTAAATGATGGGTGCATCTCATCGAAAGAGGCCGAAAGGAAGGCGACCAAGTTGCTTTGAATGGAGCTAAAGTTTTGAGTGTAAGAAAATGCTAAGTTTTGTGTGATACGATGGAGACAATCCAAGCAATTAATGGTAACAAAGAATGGGCACTAATCGCGATAGTTGAAGCCAAGGACTTTGATATAATTTCTTTTCGTCACATCCCTAAAAGGCTAAATGAGGTGGCATATCGAACGGTGAAATTTTGTCATTCTTTTAATAGCAATGTTGAGTGGTGGAACTCTTGTCCATGCTGGTTGGTTGACAGTGGCGGATCCAAGATTTTCGTTTAGGTGGGGCAAAACTTTTGTTAAAATTTTTTCACATTAATAATAGCAAAAGAGAAAATGTATTCCATTTAAATAGATGCAAAATATTTAACTACATCAATTAACATACGATTTTTGTTTGAAATGATGACTGTATTCATTTCTCCAAAATTTACAGTATATCTCCAAAATAATGATGATGATCACAACAGGGTTTAGCATTAGGCCTGATGCAATTTCAGAAGAACAAATACTAATTGCTGAGTGATAATCACAATACTACTATCAACTGTAGAACTACTTATGGGAAGACACCAACTCCAATCAAACAAGAAATATAAAAGATAAAATGAAGTCAAATAATATTGCCTAACCGACCAACCCTTATCCATGATTGACGAATCTCACTCATTCATAAATTAAACAAGAACAGAAGATCTAAAAAAAAAAACCCAAAATCAAGTAATGTAATAAAGATAACCATAAATAAAAAGCCCTAAAGCAACATAACCCTAACCATATAAATTAGAGAAAAAAAAAAAAAAACCCCAGAACCCTAATTTCTTTGTTACAAATCTCACTCATTCATAGATTAAACAAAAACAAAAATAAAACCCAAAATCAAGTAATGTAATAAAGAGAGCCATCAAACATATATATATATATATATAAAGAATCCTAACTTCTCTATACAATGCCTAAAATAATGAATGAAATCATTAACCATAGAAGATAGGGAGAGAAGGGGGAGAGGGAGAGAGAGAAGAGACAATGACATAGTCACATAGAGAGAGAGAGAGAGAGAGAGAGTCCATACTCACAGAGAAAAACGCAGAGGGAGAGTGAGGGTGGGAGAGAGAGGCGACAGAGCTAAAGAGAAGATGATAGATTTACCTGAAGCCGAACGAGGAACGATTGTCACAGCCTCATAAGCATCCGAAGAGAAGCGATGCACTTGAAGGAAGAAGCCAAGAAGCCAAAAGGGGGTAGCTGAGGATGAGAGTTAGAGGAGTGAAGAACAGAAGAGCGAAGAAGGGTTTTTTCCTTTTCTTCATTCATCAATTTTGATATGGGGCAATGGACTTATCATATGGGGCGTGGGCCTTTGTTCATGTGGGGCGTGGGCCAGTAGCCCAATAGAACTTTAGTGGACTTTTCAAATATGACCTGGGGCATCCGCCCCAGGTACCAGTATAGTGGGTCCGCCACTGTTGGTTGAGTTGGTACCTTAGATGTGATGTTTTGATATAGTTGCTTTTTTATGCTTTCGTTGCTTGTTGTTTGTCTTCCTTTTATTTATAGTATAAATCTTTTACAAATTTATTTTTTTTAACCAGGCTACTATTAGCATATGGGGCCTACATGTCATCACAAGTGGTGGCCCCCAAGCAATGAAAGTGACATCACACATTTGAGTTGCTGTGTGGTGTTTGAGTAAGAGAGGGATTCCATCTCAAAACTCCCCGTCTCCTCTCCTGAAAATAGGAGATTTTCTCTCCTATCTTTCTTTAAGCTACAAGAGAGAAGAACCCATTGTTTTGAAAGGGAAAAAAGACTAATCCTCTAAAACTACTTCTCTAGATGGGCTAAGTGAAAAGGGAGGAAAGAGAGACCATTTTACCTATCAAAAAGCCGATCTAATAGTGCACAATAGCCCATCCATTATCGCACTTCACGTTGAGGGTATATATCCTCATACATTGGGTGCTTGATCCAAATTGACGTGTAGTCTGTGGACGGATTTATTTTTCTTAGTAAGAACGGATCTTTTTAGGTTGTCCTTTTTTTGTAATTTTTTTTTTTACAGTACCTCGTTGAGGGAGAATTTTCTCCTGTGACTTATGGGGCCTAATCGGGCTCACTTTGGGTCTGTGCAGCTCCTTACACACTCTTTTACCCCCATGATTGGGCACAGTGCCCAATTTGATGCTCATAAAACTTTTTATTAGTATAACCATTGGATAAAATCTCAAAAAACATTTATATGGTAAAAAATAACACTACCCTTTTTGAGGATGTTGATTCAAGGTCTCTCATTGTTTTTGAGTGACCCCATCCCTTTATATCTATCCAAACCCAATGACAAGAGGAGGACCGGAGCATATGCTTTGCTTGTTGGTGAAACTCTCCCATTTAAAACCCGAGAAGACCAAGGTTAAGATTCTTTCATGGTGTGTCTCCTGCCTTCTGCACATCGGTTCCTTTTTTGCACATTTCTGATTTTTTCTCTTTTCACCCTCGTACTTTGTTCTCCTATCGATTGCAGCAGGACC
The DNA here is from genome assembly GCA_029852735.1 of Persea americana. Taxonomy (NCBI): domain Eukaryota; kingdom Viridiplantae; phylum Streptophyta; class Magnoliopsida; order Laurales; family Lauraceae; genus Persea; species Persea americana. The sequence goes on along the minus strand of CM056813.1, from coordinate 52,936,785 downwards.
AGCTTGATCACACCGTTTGTAGCCTGTTAATGACCTTCTACTTTTAGTCCTGTCAAAACAAAGATGCAGTTATACTCACAAAGGTATAGGGTGTGTGTGGTTTAGGATCTCTAGGTGGAATGCAATGGGTTCCTATCTTAGCCCCATTTGGCATCACTACTCTTAATTTGCTCTATTTCTCTAAATTTCTAAAGCGGGCATTGCTTTTGAGAATAAAGACATTTGGCAACGTGTTTCATCTTCTTAAGTAGTTTAGAGAAGTAAAGGTAGCCGCCAGTGAATGCATGTTGAAAGTAGAGGGAAAAAATAGAGGGGGGGTGAACATACACCTAATCTGATTTTCAGATTTTGATTTTTTTTTTCTTCAAATTCTAAGAGTGTAAATCAAGATCCAAGTCGTTGTAAATGTTCAAAAGATCAAACATGGCCATGACACCAAATTTCAGCCGTTGGATCATCACCAAGTTCAAGATATGTGCAAAAAAGATGTGATACATTGGATTTAGTTTTATGGACTCTATGGGTCCCAAACATAAGATCCAAACAATTAGATCTCTTTGGAAAGCTAAAATCTAGTATACGATCAATTTTCAATGCTTGATAACTTGTGGATCTTGAAATATTTCCAAATAATATCAACCATTGATGTATAGTGCTCAATTTTGGATTTGTCCATGAACAATAATGTTTTATATTTTATATTATTGCTGAGATAGTAAATCACGATCCAAACTGTTAAATTTTTTTTTAATATCAAGCCTAGTTATGAGACCAAATTTCAACTGTTGAATCATCACCATTCTTGAAATATGAGTAAAAAAAGATCCAGTTGATACTATTTTTCGGATTACGTGGGCTCCAGACACAAGATCTTAACCGTTAGATCTCTTTGAAAGGCTACATATGACTATAGAACCAAGTTTCAAGGCTTGATACATTATGGATCTTGAGAAATTTATTAAAAAAAAATTCAACTATTGATATAAAAAAAAAAAAAAAACTTTTTTAACATAGATCGGTGCATTATCAAATACTCCTTTTGATTCTAGCCTCTTTTTTTATAACTCGTTTTTCCTTTCATTGCTTTATTTTCATTATTCTATCCAGAAAAAGGGTAGAGATGGCAGAAAAGCTCTTTGACTAAAAAAAAGTGTGGATTTTGGTTTTGTCCCATTCCTCTATCGCAATTGCTATATGCTCTGCAAGAGGAGATCATTCATGGTGTGTGCCATGTCCACAAAACACCACATGATTTCGAAGTTGAGAGTTTTGAATGGAATGGATGAGCAGCTGCCCATTAATTTGTGATGTGGCACACCAGGAATGGTACGCTCACCAATGGTTCACTCACAGTAATTGTATAGCAACTAGCGACACGGGATCCATTCCAGACTCATTTTGGTTTGATCGATCGGTTGGGTAAATTGGCTAGTCCGTGTTTGACTTGTGCTGTTGAACTTAAGAAAACGACTGGCATCTTCTTGAACGCGCGAATACCGCTTTCTGCGTTCCTTTTTGTCATTACCATTTGCCTGTCGGCATCACGTACTTTAGCCTGGGTTCCTTTCCTCCCCACAGAAAGCACTGTGAACTCAAACAGCACATACCACGCCATTGCCTCTCTGAGCTTTTGCACCCAAGACAAAATATCCGCACCTTCTTATCTCTTTCGTTGCAACCCATAATCTATAAAAGCCTCTACGGCATTCTATCTCGTCTCACAACTACGCATATAGAAGATTGCACTTCCCCTATTTCATTCAAGAGATGGGCTTTTGCAGGGTCTTCTTTTTCATCATCTTGTTGGGCTTGAACTCGGTGACGACCCTTGTGGTCACACGGCCTTGGGATGGAGCAGGGTCATCGTTGAGAGGGAGAACCATGCTGATCCAGTCTCTCCAACATGCTCCTGCTGAGGTTTCCAACCACAGCTCATGTTCCTACACTCCCACAAAAGGAGGTGGCAAGTGCCCTACACCCCACGCAGTTCGAGGCACTGCTACACCCCTCTGTCGGCGCAGCCTTCCATAGATAGATTTTCTAGCTCATTACCAAGAACGTGGATGTCAATTAATGATAACGACTACATTCACTCAGATGTGTCGTTCATTTGAGTATGGTATTTCATTTGGTGAAGTTGTGTGAATTATGTCTAGAAAAAGGATAGTGGTGTCAAGTTGTGGTTTTTATTGAATGAATTCATTTTCGTTTTATCATGCTTTTGGTTCATGAATTATGTATTCTATTATGAGGTTTGAATAAAATCTAATGAATCTTTCGGTGTTGTACAACAGTTTCAAGTTCAACAAAAGGCAACATCTGTCTTTCAAGGGCTCTCTCTCTCTCTCTCTCTCTCTCTCTCTCTCTCTCTCTCTCTCTCTCTCTCTCTCACACACACACACACACACTCACCAGTGATTAATCCAGTTTCTTCAATCCGTTTGGTGCAGATGAAGAAATTTGAGATAGTTGAGTTTTATCACAATTAACGAACTTGAACCATAAGTAGTCATTAGTCTTTGAATTGAGTTTTTATCAAGTGGAAACAGAAGAAGAAATTTTGTGTTTTAGTAAAGAGAAAAAGAAACTTCAGTTGAGTTAAAACTAAGAGTAAGATCATTTAATTAGACCTTTAATGCTAACAACCCTAATTCACGTCATCTCTTTGTTTTCATGCATCAAAGTGGTGTCCATGCAGTCCAAAGCAAAATGTAGGGCACCTTTTACGTCATGAATTTTTACAAGAGTTCCTTTCAGAAGTTTTGCAAAATTTCTGAAATTTAGGATTCTTGGATTTCCAAACTCATAGCTTTCCAAATCTAAGCAGCCAATATTTCAAATTTCCAAAATATTAAAATTTCAAAGCCACTGTCCTTAATTTCTAAATATGGGCCCATGTATTACAATTTCTAGAGGTGTGTCTATGTTGCAATTTCTAAATGAGGGACCATTTGATAATTCTTAAAGGAAAGCCGCACGTAATTTCTAAAGTACATTATTTTATTGCCAAGAGGAAGCGTCTACAAAGGAAAGATCCAACATAGAACCTTACGTCCTTAATTACACAGAGAAATCTTGTTTAAACTTGAATAGACACTTACTATTGTACGGATTGTTTTAAGGGGCATTTGGAACCTCTAAAAATAAGCTCTTATTTTATGATTTAGGCCTTATATATACAATAGGCATTTGGTGAAGCTCTAATTGCATTTTCTGATTTTAGAGCTCATTTACAGATTGCAATTTTTTTCTATAAAGAAAGGAGGATTTTAAAAAAGAAGTATAGAAATTTTGGCACATTTTCAAAAAATGTACATGAAGCTTTGAATATTTCAAAAAGTATAAAATTTTCCATATTTCTTTCAACCAAGTCCTCTCCATAAAGTTGTTGAGAAATGAAGAAAAAACACCCTTCCCTTATGGTAGATTTTTGTCTTTTCTTAAATGGTTTCCTCCCTAGAACTAAGCATGTTGATTTTGATAATCATAACCATTTAATGAAGTGATTTTTCCATTTTTTTAACTATCCATGTATAAAGGCAATTAAAGTAGGCCCCACTAGGTCATTTGGGTTGGACTTGATCATTTCTCTTAAATGATTTATTAAAGAAAAATATGAAAAAATGATAAAAGGGCATTTTTGTTATTTCTCAAAGTATTTTTATCGAGAAGACTTGATTAATAGAATTGTGGAAGACTTTTATATCCTTTGCAAAACTTAATTTCCCTATGAACAGAGAAGTTAAGGGGGCTTGTTTTGTTTTTATCTACCTAGTTATTAGCTACAGCAAATGGAAGTCCAATGCAAATGCGAGACTTACAAATGTTTTGGACGAAAACAACTTCATAAAAATTTCAAAATAACACAAATGATGGGTTCTGTAATCTTTAAAAGGAGAGCCTAAATTACCACAATTCCTAATGGTGGGCCCAATTACTGTATGAAATAGTAGCTTTTTATAATTTCTCCAAATAAATCTGTTCTAAATAAGAACGTAAAAGTTAATTCCGTTAGAGTTTCCAAATGGCCACTTAATTAATCCCTATTCAATCCAATCTATGAGTAGACAAAGAAGACAAATTAAATATATAAAAAAGCTTGATGAATATATAGAGCTAGACTTTATCGATCGAGGTTGCTAGAAATAGAAATCAGTCCTAATTTCCCATTAACCAATCAGGCCAAAAATCATAGGCTTTTTACTTGATTAGAATCCAGCTCTCTCCAACGGAAAAAGCTGGTCAGGGGGGTCTAAGTCGAAACTGAGCCTAATTCAAATAAGAAATGGATTCTAAATCAGGGTCATGCCAAACTTGCCAATACGTATGGTGCACTCTTTGATATTCTCACCTGTATTTAATGAACCCGGCCTGAAAGCCCTAACCTATTAGTTATGGATCAAGCATATTTTTATATGCATATGTAGTGTGGCCCATTTTTGTACGTTCGGAAGAGATGATGGACATGGAATGTAATCTGAGTCATGCCAAAATCCGTATGGCCCACTTCCTGATATTGATCTCATCAACCTGGTCAAGGTGAAATCTAAATTCTAGGTAACCCCTCGACTGGGATTTTGAATTTATATGGTTTGAGCCAAAAAGGTCCCTTGGTGTTATGTTGAAGTTTGGAATGGACATCTCATGAACGGGTCCGTTGGGACCCAGGACCAAAATATACAGCTATAAAAATGCAAAAATATTCAACTGAGGAGACTATCTTTTGAGTAAATATGTACAATGCATTTGAAAACTCATCTAATATCTTTTAGCCAGTGTCTTTTAACAGCATTATGAACTCACCCCTCAATGATGAATTATACAAGATTATGAAAACATGTTACTCTTTGAGAGGGTATTGGACATTTTCGATCATATGATTACATAAGAAAGCAGACAGAATTGAGAGGGTGGAAATTGATAAGGAAATATTTCCAAGTCAAAAGAGGCAAAAGTGGATTATTTCATATTAAGTACAATTAGACGGGAATAAGGAAACTCTATTAGATTAGAAAATCCAAATCTATTGAGATTAGGAAGCCAAACGTTCCTATATATGTGTAATATTCTCTGCCTTCTTCTCTTTAAACCTTGAGGAATTTACTGGAAAAAAGATCTTAGATGATCACTAGACGAAAAAGCGTCCACTAGTTCATATGATACGCAAGTGGTCCCCTGAGACCACTTTCATTTTTTTATTGAAGTTTTTATTGAGCGACGACGTCGTCGCTCGTTTATACGCTACAAACCCCCCGAACTCTTATTTTTCCTTTCTTCCTCCCCATCATTTTCCATTGTCTGGTGATTTTGTTGCCTCCTTCTTCCTCAACAGTTTACAACATGATCTCAGAGGTTCTTTTTCAACCTATTTTGGATTGAAGCATCATATCATGTGGAGGTATTCTTTTTATCGTTTACCCATTGTTTGTTTTCCCAAATCTTGTTGTTGCATAGGCATGCAGTAGCCCAAATCCCCTGCCCAAATCTCTCTGATCTGTAAACACAGCACGAGGTCAACCCCTTCTCCAGTCGTCTTCTGCAACGACGAAACCTGTGCGTGCTTGACAGAGCGCAGCCCTCTTCGTCTCTGTATTCTTCCTATTTCTACATCAGGGCCTACAACAAATCTACACTGCAACCACAAAAACTCAAGAGATTTTCTTCATCTTCTCAAGGTGTTTGGGAGAGGAGAGCCTTTGATCTCGAAGCTGGCAATAACCTCAGAGTACATAATATTTCCAGGCACTATGTTTGTAGCCCTCATCTACTTCCCAGAAAACGATCCCATCAAGAACAAGGGCAACCACACCTTGGGAGGAAGGGGGAAGACGATGGGAGGAAGAAAGGGAAAATGGGAAAAATGAATTTTCAGGAGATTAAGTGACGACGTCGTCACACGTTTAAATGGGATATTAAGCAACAACATCGTCACACGTAATTCCTCAATTGATTCCTTTCAAAGATCCACCAATTTTCTACTTCTAATTAAATGCCCCATAAGATGATAAGTAAAAAAAAGCAACCATCAATAATAGGAACCCCACAAAAAAAAAAAAAAAAAAAGTAATGTAAAAAGGGCAAAAAATATATATATATATATATACTTGGTTCAAAGACCCACCAATTTTCCTACTTTTGATCAGCGTCGACGTCGTTGCCCAATCGTTTCATGAAGTCTTGCTGAAGGGGTAGAATAAGCGACGACGTCGTCTCTTCACAGAATCTTGAAACACTTGGTCCCATTGAAATAAGAGGCGATGTTGTCGCTCCACAGAATTTTAAGATGCTTAATCCCATTGAAATGAGTGACGACGTCAACACTCATCTAAAAAGGGAAAAAAAAAAGAGAAAAGTTTTGGCGGGAATACCTATTTCGTATCATATGAACTAGTGGACACTTTTTCGTTTAGTGACCATCTAAGGTCCTTTTTCGAGTAAATTCCTATTAAACATTTCATCTCTTATGATCTTTTCCAAAAAGTAATACATACTTCTGCCTTCCATCGCTAATTCTTTAGTGATATTCGATCAGAAAAATAAGATACACTTCAGATTGCACTGATACCAAAGTAAATGAATATATTAAAGAATTAGAGAGAGAAGGTCAATTATGTATTAGATTTTGAAAAAGATTATACTATAAGAGATGAAAGGGTTGAAAAAAAAATGCAGATATTATATTTGGATATTTGAATATCATAGGATTTTTCTCTGATGAGGTTGAATGAATGGTTACATGTCTTAACAATAAAAAGGGTCGTTAATCACCAATTCATAACATCAGGTCACCACTAGATAATTCTAGGTTCAGGTCATCTAATTTCCATTTAATTAATAGGTATTACCAATAAAAAGGATACAAGAGTGATACTAAAGAATCAAGTATAATAAATATCCAAAACCAAGCAAATCAAAGGGAACTAGCAAAGGTCCGACCTAAGTAATGGCCCCCTTTCAGGTCTAGGTCCATGTCAATCCATTTGATACCTAAATAAAGTTTCAGATGCCAAGAATACAGTATTTGGTGCTCCAGAAGTTATAGGCATCTTCGACAACGTTTAAGGATCGAATCAACTTTCAATCAATACACTAGACCCAACTTCGTGGCTCCTATGAGTCAAGGTTGAGCAACACCATTGACTCACGCTTGGCACATTAATAGAACTCCATTTAGATGGTCAATAGGTCACACAATAGATAAAACCCAAAACAGAGACTGAACTCAGAACTTGCTGTCTGCAGTGTGGCAGGTTGACCTAGCTAGGGTCGGGTCGACCCGCTACACAAAGATCTGGGTTGAAACCTGACATGGTTCTAAGATTTCCAGTGCGTTCGGTCGACTGGGTGACCAATCAGTCGACTTGTATACAAGCCTACCTAAATCAAACAGTACCCAGGCCAACTCTCAGACCTTGGTATTATCAGTGTATCCAGTCGATAGAGCACAGGGTCAGGTTGAACGGGCACATTGGTGTAATCTAGGTCTGTTGTGTATCCGGTCGATAGGGCGTAGGGTCGGGTCGGCCGCATACACTGGCTCTGTAAATTTCCCAAAAACATTAATTGGGGCTTGTCTTCCTAGAATCCTAGTGTCCTCGGTCAACTCGACTGCAAGACGGTCAACCAGGCACACACAATCTGCAACAATTTCAGATTTTTGGATTTTCACTCCTTCCATCCAATTTCCATCCAAATTACATCAATCTCGTCCATCCATCATGGAAACATACATAAAACATAAAAACGATTCAATCTTCATCAAACCATCCATAATTGGGCCATTGATCTTCCAAATGAGAGGATTACATCCATCAATGGCCAAAAACCATGAAAATAAGCTCAAAAGGTAGATCTAAGCATTCCATCGTCAATTGAATTGAAATTACATAATCAAACAAAGAAAAACATACATTCTATGTTCAATAGGTATGTTGCACTTGCTTCAATCCAATTTGCAATGAACATAGCAAGTAGAAGAGAAAACCAAGCTCCAAACCAAATCCAAGCCTCTAAGATCTTCCAATCACTCCAACAGTCCCCAAAAAACCAGATCTAAAGAGGTCTCTAACACCTAATCCCAAAACTACAAGAGAATTGCAATAAGGAAATGAAATCTAGAGAGAGAAAGGGAGATTTATAGGGAAATTAAACTAGAAGACACTACAAGAAATCTAGGCTGTTGTGACGAAATTTGATGACGATTTTTTTTTTGTCTTAAAAGAACACCAAAAGAGGACGAAATATAAATTTTATCGTTTGTTTTCATTTTTTTCAAAAGTATAGGAGACGAAAACAAAATTTCGTCTGCAAAAATAAGGCGCCAACTTCATTTGCGTTGGCGCCAATTATTTTAGCTCATTGGAGACGAACATTGTTGTCACAATTTTTTTTTTTTTTTTGCGACGAACGTAATTCGTCACCAATAAGGATAAGTTATAGAAGACGAACATATTTTGTCACCAAAATAAGGCACCAATTTCATTTGCTTTGGCGCGAATTATTTTAGCTCATTGGAGAAGAAAACTTTCGTCACAAAATATATTTTATTTTTGTGACGAACGTAATTCGTCACTGATAAGGATAAGTTATGGAAGACGAAAATTTTGGTCACCAAAATAAGGCGCCAATTTCATTTGCGTTGGCGCGAATTATTTTAGCTCATTGGAGACGAATATTTTTGTCACTAAATATAATTTGTTTTTGCGACGAACGTAATTCGTCACTAATAAGGATAAGTTATGGAAGAAGAAAATATTTCGGCCGACAAAATAAGGCGTCAATTTCATTTGCGGTGGCGCCAATTTCATTCGCACACACTTGAGCCTATTCCTCTCTCACAAGTACTGCTTTGGAAAAGCCTTTAAAATGACTAAAATGCGCCCCCACCCCCCAAGCCCTAAAGTCCATCCTGCCCCAGCCCCCCTCCCAATCCAACGCCCCTTTTCCAAAACCCATTTCCCCCTTTGTCCCTCCATCTATCCCGGTCTCTCTTTTCCAAAACCCTTTTCCCCCTTTTCCAAAACCCTTTTCCAGAAGAGGAGAGAAGGACCTTTTTCCTCATTTTCCAAAACCCTTTTCCAACATCTCTCACCCATCGTCTTAGGCAGCAGCCCCATGGCCCATTGGCCCCCATCAATCATCATCACCCTCCATCAACGCATGCAGTGCAGACCCATCCCTTATCAGTGATCCCTCTCATCTCTACTTCTCTCAGTCTTTCTCGCCCATAACTCCCAGATGCAGCCACCACACCAATCACCATCATCTGCACCCATCATCCTCCATCCAAGAGTCCGCCACCGCTAGGTACACCTACCTCTCTCAGTCTCTGCTATTCGTTCATGAATATTTATCTATGTAAGACCTCGACTCCTAATTTTCGTGATTAGTGTGTTTTTAGCTGTAGGTTAGTTCTCTAAGTGAGATTTGAGCCTAATCCAGTTGGTTTGTACATTAGAATAGTTTTTACATAGCTTTGGGGAATTTTGAGAGTCGTTGGACCCAGTCTGACAGCGTAGAGATGCCTTGGGTTGCACGTGTCAGCGTGGGGGGATTGTCTTTGATTTTAAAAAATTCCAATTTTGGTTTATTTTGTAAGGTCAAATTAGCCCCAATAACTTTTATGTTTACACCGATCCCATTCGAAGCCTAGAAAATCAGTTTTCCAGCCCTAGGGTCAAAACAGTCTTTTTGCATTGAAATCTGAGCCCAAATTTTGAAATTTCAGACCCATGTCAAAACTATACTTTTTGAAAACTAGATTTTACGAGGATCATTTCTCCCTTCTTCGTCGAGTCCATTTGAGGCCAAAAAGGCTCATTTCCAAGCCCATCAAATTCTAGTAAGTTGTGGGGCCCGCACCCACCTCTCTTATAAGTTCCTCATCTCCCTCACGTTTCTGCCTCCTTCATTTCGACCAGCAGCAAGACAGCTTCAGCTGAAGCTTTTCTTCCCTTCTTTCTCTTCCATTTCTTCACAAAAGCTCACCAAACTTTGGGTAGCTTCGGAATCGATCGTCGCCAACGCGTTGCTCTCATCATCCGCTCTCCATTCATCCCATTTTTGGGTGCTTCCACTGCTGGCCGCCCCATCTACCACCATTAATCCATCCTATTTCAACTCCTTCAGGTAATCCATGGATTCTAGAAGCAGCCCATTTGGTCCACAAATTCGGAAATGCAAACCATGATTCCAAGCCTTTCTTGACTTTTGTTTTTGGGTATTTTTGTGTAGGATTTTTGGGGTTTTCTAGCTGCGTGTTTCCAGCTGCTGGAAGGTGTCTAGGAGAGTGATTTGCAGGCCATTGGTGCTAAGGCAAGTGAATGATTTGGGTGTTTTGGTGTGCATGCTAATATTTTGAAATTATCTAAGTTCTACTCAATGATTCACCTCATATCATGTTGATTTCCCTTCTTAGATTCAGCTGATTATATGACTGGTTTTGGAGCCCTCTTGGTGTAGTATTTCAGTTGTTTTCTCCCTTGAAAATCCCCTTCTCAACATGCCCAAAGAACTCCATGATGATGGCTGGAAACAAGGAAGGAACAGGGCTGGAAATGTGACTGCAGTGCAGCTGCAGGGCCATGTCCAACAGCTGGTTGTTGGCCAGTTGTGGGGCCCTGTTTGAGGGGTTTTCAACCTCTTCCCTACCCCATTTATTCCATGCTTAGGAAGGGATTTAAAACCTTGAAGTAGGCCTCTAATCTCTACCCTAATTGCCCCATTTGGTTTGCCCCATTATGTTTTAAATGTGGCTAAGTAAGGGACTGTTTATACTCATGGTGACTTACTAGTGTGCGGGTTTATTTGGAAACCATTACCAACCAACCTTAAAATGAAGGACTGATGGGTAATCATGTTGTGGCCTTTAATTAAATTATGTTTTGTCTCAATTGGTAGGACGCTAAACACGTTTTTAAATTGACCATCTTTGGGTGTCTTAAGGGTTATTGTATGTTTTGCTACAAGCCCTCAAAAGCTTTATTCCCTTTTTATGATACTGGCACAAGATCTTTTGTTGGTTCAGTGTCAGTGATCAAATATCTACTGTGTAAAATCTAAAATGATACTTCAAAATTGAAAGCCAATAAATACCTCCGGTTGATTCTGATTGTAACTAAAACTATCTACTGTTATATATTGAAAGCCATAAATAAGGGTAGTGCAACACACTATTCTAGCTCTCAAGACACTTAGATGAATATACTACTTAAACCCAATATTGTGCAGGTACCTAAGGGCATCATCTTGTTCTCACAAAAATTCTCAATTCTAAATTGTGGATGGATATCCAATTCTTTCATTATTCAACAGAAAGAAAATCATTAAGCTATCACCATTCAAACTTTAATTCAATATGCATGTACTCTTCCCCTTTGTGTTTATAAAGTTTGCATATAATCAGAATCTGAAGTATGGGAAGTAAAAGTGGGGCATGCATGGTGATGCCCTAAATATTTTTTCCCCATTTTTATGCAATGCTGAAGAGATATCCAGGGGTTTCGGTAGAAGGTACATTAGCCCCTTATTGATATAGACAAAATACTTGGATGGTAGTTTTGAGACTGGTAGAGGTTTGCATATTTTTTTCATCGAAACATGAAATGATATGATAAGCTAACTCTTGGTTACTTATTTATTGTAAATGCTATGTATCAACTTCTTATGTATGCCCTTTTTCATATTTTTATAATTTTTCATATTTTTCTTATGTAATTATTTATAATTTTTCTTATGTAAGCTAATTTATAATGTTTCTTATGTAAGCTAACTCCTGGTTTTTCATATTTTTTTCATTGAAACATGAAATGATATAATTTTTTTCATATTTTTATGTATGCCCTTTTTATTTATTTTCTTTTATTATTTATCAATTTCTTTTATTTTTCTCGCAGCTTAGTTGTTAGTTTAGTTAAGTTGGTTTGTGATCAGACATGGACAAGAGTTGGATTGCATTGGGTAAGACGTCTGATGGAAGGATGAGCCAGCCATATATTGATGGGGTGACGTCATTTATTAAATTTGCAATGGCAGTTGTTGACCAGGAAGGTAAAATTCCGTGCCCATGTCTGAACTGTGTGAACTATTATTCCCAAAATCTTCGAAATGTGCAAATACATTTGCTTCAATATGGGATTATGCAAACGTACACTATTTGGCATGAACACGGGGAGCCCCGGGTATCAAATGAGGCTCACCATGAAATGGCAGTTGATGAAGATGAGGTTTTAGGTGGTATTGATGCCTTAGTGGAAGATCGAATAAGAGGAGAACCAAATGATGCACCCCAGAATGAGGAAGTACAGACGTTTGATAAACTATTGAATGATGCCAAACGTGAGGTGTACTTAGGTTGCACAAATTACACTCTGTTGAAGTTTGTCATCGAGCTGCTTAATATGAAGGTAACAAGCCATTGGAGCAATAAGTCGGTTGACATGCTGTTGGAGTTTTTAACAAAACTTTTACCGAAAGATAATTTGGTCCCAAAGTCATTTTATGAAGCTAAGAAAATACTTCGTGATTTGGGCTTGTCATATGAGTTCATTGATGCTTGTATAAATGATTGCGTACTCTTTTGGAAGGAAAATGCAACGTTGGATAAATGTCCAAAATGTAAGGCATCCAGATACAAGATCAATCGTGGCAGGGGTAAGAAGATTCCAAAAAAGGTGTTGCGGTACTTCCCATTGACACCAAGGTTGAAAAGATTGTATATGTCAAGGAAGACTGCTGAGGACATGAGATGGCACAAGGACAAATGTGTAGATGACGGAGTATTGAGGCATCCCGCCAATAGTGATGAGTGGAAGGAATTTGATGCGCAGCATCCTGAGTTTGCCTTGGAGCCTCAAAATGTTAGTACACATATTATGCAAGCTTGAAACGATCTTTCCTCCAGCCTTCTTTGATGTGATGGTTCACTTGGCTGTTCACTTGCCGCGCGAGGCTATTCTTGGAGGACCGGTGCAATATCGATGGATGTACCGGATCGAAAGGTAATTGTTAAATTGAAAGGTTCGTAATTATATGTTGCATGTGTAACCTTGCTCCTAACTAATTCTCTTTTGAAGGTTTCTTGGAGCTTTAAAAAGGTTTGTTTCAAACCGTGCTCGACCAGAAGGTTCAATCGCACAGGCTTACATTGTCAAAGAGTGCATTACTTTTTGTTCAATGTATGTTGATGGGATCGAAACGGTGCATAATCGACCCGAACGAAATCAAGATCGTGGCGAACGTCACAAAGGGTTGATTGTATTCACAGAAACTGCCCGTCCTATTGGCCTAATCACAAGGGATGCTGATATGTCACAAGAATATCGTGATATGGCTCATTGGTTCTTGTTGAACAATAGCCCCGAGATAGAGAAGTATCTAGAGTATGTTTTTCATTTAAATATGTGTATTCTTAGCTTTGTTTATGTTCTAGGGTATGTTTTTCATTTAAATATGTGTATTCTTAGCTTTGTTGATGTAGTTAGCAATGCATAATAAACACATTCTTTTGAGTAGGATACACAAAAATCTATTACGGACTTCATCTGACCAAGACATAACCCATATACAACAACAAGAGTTTTCCAAGTGGTTCAAAGAGCGGGTAAGGCATTTTCAATTGTAGGACATGATTAAAAATTTGTATAAGATTTGATCATTTATTAATTTATTTTTACTATCTTCATGTACGTTGTATATGATTGTAGATAAATATATTGAGAGAAGAAGAGTCACCAGAGGCAACCGATGATTTATGGTCGTTAGCGAATGGCCCCAATTTGCTAGTAAAAGAGTACTCGGGTTGCATAATCAATGGCGTACGGTTCCATACAAGAGAAGTAGACAATCGCCGTAAGAGTCAGAATAGTGGTGTGCTTACAGAAGGGGATCATGAGGGAGTGATGCATGAATTTTATGGTCACTTGCGCAATGTTTGGGAATTGGAGTACATGTGTCATAACAAAGTTGTATTGTTCCAGTGTGAATGGTATAACACAGGAAACACAGGTCGAAGTAGAACACTAAGAACCGATGATTATTGCATAAGTATTGATGTCACAAGCCGGTGGTATCAATACGACCCTTTCATCTTGCCTAGCCAGGCTAAGCAAGTCTTTTACCTAAACGATACCAAATGGGGTCAACCATGGCAAGTCGTTCAACGAGTGCAACATAGGGGTGTCTTTGATGTACCAGAGGTGGGTGATGGAGAAGCATCGGATCAACCAGAAGAAAATGATGTGTTCCAACAAGAAAATATTACCGATGTTGTTCCAATTGACATCGGCCCTAATGTTCAATGTTATAGAGATGGTGTTGAAGGGGAAGTTGTTACAAGGGTTAGGTCATCTATTGAAGTAATGATAGAGAATAGAAATGACGAAGAAAATGAAGAGTATGACGAACCTGATGTGGATTATGATATGGATCTTGATGTGGACCAGGATTTGTAGTTTTTATTTTGCACTTTCTATATGAACATTGTTGTTAATTAATGTAGTTGAATTTCAGTTGTGGGGTTCATCCACTGTAATGTATGTTTGTCATTGATTGGTCATATTATGTGTCTGATGGCTTCATAATTAATTTGTTCTATGATATGTAAAAGGTTAAAAAAAAAATCATCTCTCTCACTCTAGCCATATTTCAATGATTTAGAGCTTATATGACATATCCACTCGTTGAGATTGTTGATACTTTATGCTTTATGTATAGAAATATATAATTATCTTTCTTTACATCTAATGTTCAATTATGCGTATCCAACCCAAAAAATGTTCAATTATGCTTTATAGTTGGGCAAAATGGACACTACAAAAAAACAGTTGACCAAACTAAGTACCGCAACTAAGAAGGTAACGAACTATGAGAAACAAAGAACGAAGACAATTAATAGAAACCGTGAGAGAATGAATGCTCTAGGATTGAAGAATATAACAACTTCTTTGAAGGCTGCCGTTCAACATCAGAAATTGAGGAAGGAAAAACAAATAGCAATTGAGGAAAATGACGATGATTATCAGCCGTCAGAGGGTGAAGATGGCAGTCACACTGAATCCAATGATTCTTTTGAGCATGAGGTACTACGCGTTTATGCATTGTGAAATATATTCTTTCTTATTTATCGATTCAATTCATACACATACATGTATATCTTTGTACATATATTCATATTTTATTATGTTATTCAGCTGTTAGAGGTGCCATCTAGAGCCCGTTCACAATCTCGTCTTGAGGCATTAACCCACACACCAGAAGAGGGGGATACCTCTTCCCGTCCTGAGGCGGGTAGCCATCCCTCACAACCTCTCAATGTCGAGCCTCAAGTTGAGGAGACTACCGGTATGGTAGGATACACTCTTTATTTACATTGATTTGAGATCTTAATTAAATTTGTTCACATACTAACTAATTCAATATTATGGCTTCACAATATCAGCTGGTAAGCGTGTTCGTGGCCCGAGTCGAGGCAAAGAGGTTCAAGGCATTGTTGATAGATATGGAAAGCTTAATGTGCCTATCCCTTCCGAATTTCGTGCACCGGTAGGGGACTATGCCTCAAAACTAGCCTCAAAGATTGGTGTAGAAGTGCGAACACGTGTACCAGATCCAAGTGTTCGTACATGGAAGTATGTCGATGACTCCGTTAAGGGGGCGATTGTTCAACGCTTGAATGTAAGTTCACTGTCTACTCTATTATAGGACATGCGAGGATGTAGTAGCCAATTTATAACTGTAATATCATTTGAGTTCTTTTGTTGTACCACATGCACAATTAATTGGCTTTATTGTGTTGAAGTTGTCTACCATAAATGTTGAATTTGGTTGCTAAAGGTGCTGACAAAAGAGAAGGATGGGATCACCTTGATGTAGTTTTTAGTTGCTATTTTACTTGCTCATTTTCATTGTCTATTGGGATGTTTATAACATTGGGGTTTCAAAAAGAAAAAAAAATTATGGATCATCTTCAACTAACCAATTGGCTAGGTCTCTAGCTTTATAGTTATTGTCCCTTGGCATTACTGTTGTAGTCCCATTCTTATCGGATTAACCTTTGATATAACATTTTGAAAACTTAATTTGAATAAATCAAATTCAAAATATTTGTTATTCCGATGACTTATCTATTTTTTGGAATAGATTTATAGGTATCGTAAATTTATTTTATTTTTCGGAATTATCTATGACTTATCTACTTTTTGCATGATCAATTTGATTTAGAAGGAGACCCTATTGATATCGAAAAGGCAATGAACACAAAATTTGGTCGGAGATTGAGTAACCATACCTATAAGCTGCACAAACAATTCAGGGAGTTGAAGGATGCTAAAGGGGAGGAGTACGCAAGAAACCACCCACCGAAGGATGTCGGTCCTACCAAGTGGATAGATCTTATTGATAAAAAGTGGAACACTACAAAATTTCTGGTAACATTTTTGTGTTTATTATTATATCAGCGACGAAAGAATTTGATTAGAATAGGGAGAGATCGATTCCAAAAAAACTAGAAGGAACACTACAGTAATTGTTCCATATCCAAAAAAACTAGAAGGAACACTACAAAATTGTTCCAAAAAAACTTGGGAGTCCATTTTATTTCAAAAATCTGAGATTTCTTTTGAATGGTTTTTCATGGGGTTTTTGGTATAGATTGGTTCAGCTGTAGAGAGGACTCTTTGAAGAGGTTTTTGGTTTCTCTCCCTAGCCAATGCAAGTGAATAACCAGATTTTTGGATTGCATGCAACTGAACTTGTATTTCTTTTTCAAAGCTTGATGTGAAATTGCTATTCATTTGATTCATTTTCTTGTGCCATGTAAGGCTGATTTCATAAAGGTTTTAGTGTTCAGCTATGTGCAGATTTATGCAGGTTTTGTGTCCAAATTTCTGCAGGTTTTTATGTCCAAATTGTTGCAGATTTCTGCTGGTTTTTATGTTTTTTTATGTCCAATTTATGTGCAAATTTCTGCAGGTTTTATGTCCATTTTGTATGCAGATTTCTGCAGGTTTTTATGTCCAAATTGTGTGCAGATTTCTGCAGGTTTTTATGTTTTTATGTCCAATTTGTGAGCAGATTTCTGCAAGCCGTTTTTATGTTCAAGTTATATGCAGATTTTTGCAGCTTTTAGTGTTCAATTTATGTTCAAATTTCTGCAGGGTCCCGGTTTTGGGACATGACTCTAATGACACATTTCATTGTTATATTGGTCATTCTTCCTTACAGAAACAATCAAAAGCCAACATCGCGAACAGAGAAAAGATGAAGACAAAACATAGGTGTGGTTCTAGGTCAATCCCTGTTAGAGTAGAAAAACTGGTGCGTATCCTTGCACTTTAAGAATTTTATTAGATTCTTGGCTTTATTTATTGGATATTTGGTCTATCAAATTAGGCACGAGAAAAGAAGATGCTACCTGATCTAGCAGAGTTTTACAGGGAAACTCACTATAATGAGGAAACACATGAGTGGATCTCGTTTGAAGCTCAGGCTAATTATGTGAGTATATACTTCAATTTTTATTAACAAAATTTTAGAATACTATTTGTTATAATCTTATTTAATTTAGTAATAATTATTTAATTTTTTCATATTTGATAGGAAAATATGATACAAACACAGGCTGATCACCTCTCACAGCCGGGATCAATCCCTTTGACTGCAGAAGAGCTGTCAATCAAAGTCCTAAAGCCAAAGTCTGGCTACGTGAAGGGACTTGGCATGAGACCTTCATCCTCTATTAGGAGGACCACTACCATATCTGCTGAAACAAATGATTATGTGAAGCGCCTTGAGATGGAAATAGAGACACAGAGGGAACAGATACAAATGCAGAACAATAAAATAGAGGAGCTTGAAGAGGGTGGGAAGAAGCAAGGGGAGATAATGGCAGATGTCGTCAACTTTTTGAGGAGTAAAGGATTCACTGGACACTTTGGGAATGGGGGGGACTCATCCCCGAGTGGACATACTTCTTGGTGAAGTATATTAACTTTAATATAACAAATTTTATAAAAAAAAATATATGTTTGAAGAAGTAGGAAGTAATGGAAACATGCATAGGACACCCAATTTGGGAATAGTTCAAAAAAGGCTATTGGAGGGCCAAATAGTTAAACAGCTATGGAAGTGCCCGAAAACAAGAACAACCAACTTGGGAGGGACCATTAATTTTTTGTTCCCATAATCTTGAAAAAAGTCTGTTAGAGGGATAAATTGTATAATTGATCTAATTGTGAATTGATTAGTTACTAAAGTTTCTAATTTATTTTTTTGCAGATTGGATTGGGGTGGCATTTTTGACGTGCAACAATGATCTAATATGCTTGAATGTTCATTTTTGTTTGATAAGGATACACATACTTTGGAGTTGCACTAGTTATTGTTGGATTTTTGGTAGAATTGCACTAGTTATAACTGTTGGATATTTTGTGAAATTGTGGATATTTTGGATATTTTAATGGCGATGATGATAAGGACCTCAGACCCTCCTGCAATTTACAGAACTGTCTCTGCCACTGCCACAGGTAAAAAACATGGCAACACCTTCTTTGTATATTAGGTTAAGGGCTCTATTATTTTCTCTGACTCGCATATTTTTATCCATCTTGTTCATATTCTATTCTTTTGCACTTTATGTTGTGGTTACGCACTTACACTTCTCAGTCCATTTTTGGACAGTGTTATGTTGACTTTTGTAACTACAGACCTATCTTGACTTTTGTAACTACAGAGTTCTCTCTCACCCCAAGGTATCTGGGTTAATGTATTTATATTTATTTTTATATTGTACAAATCTGATCTGTGCATTCATTTTGATCTCCTTTGCATTCATTTATAGATTTGTTGTTTATTTTCCTTTTTGATGCAGCCCGTGGCCATTTTGCTGGAAACTAAAGCAGCTCTGTTGCAGATTGTAATAATTGCTAGTAAATTTGAGGTTTGCATCAGGTGAAGTAACTTCAACATGATTTGTCATCTGCTTTTGCAAGTGGTAATAAACCCAGAATATTGGTCCCCTTGACAGATAGTGCTATCGTTATGTGTTGTCACTATACACTTTAATTTTCTTTTATCAATATAGTAGTTTGCAGTGCTGACTTTACTTGGATTCTGTTCCTACCTTTGGGTCGGTGAGACTAGTGAAAGTATTTAACTTTCTCTATCCAATATGCCAAAGAAGAGGAGTATGTATGGCCATGGCTGAAAAGCGTACTATGTATTTTTTATTTTTACTTTTTATTTTTAATGTTGCCCCTTGAATAGTGCATGTGATTGTGTTTTCGCTGAGTGCCTGGTAATTGGTACTTGGGTTAATGTTTAAGGAGATTGACTATATGAGCCATGACTCTTTATCCTAAATCCTTAAAGTTTAATAGCTCTACATTTTTTGTTTTTATGGTTAAATTCAGCAGTAAATGATCTTCAGATCAGTCCCAAATGGTTTAGGAGTGTTTTGGCCTTATCACAAACTGCTTTTGGATAGAATTATTTCTTGTTATTTTTTTCCTCATATGATGATAACTGATCAGGAAGCTAGCATTGCCTGATCAGCATCGGTCTTCTATTACTGGTTTACAATGATCGGGGTGAACTGGGTTAAGAAGATTGCAGCCAACAGAGATTTGTCCATTGCAACACGAAAGCTAATAAAATCATTCCTTCTTAACTTCTGTTGTTTCTTTTATCTACATTAGTTAATTAAATCTTACTTGGCATAAAGAAAAAATCACACCATGGTCATTCAATGTTTTAAGCTCAAAATCCCTTCCCGGTAATTACAAATGCACATGTATGTGCATAATGAATTCCTACATGAGCAGGATGCATTTGGGACTATAAAAGTGCGAAAAAAAAATATAAAAAGGCACCAGATGCATTCAGTGTGACAAGAAAAATATGATTGCAACAGGTCCCGTTGTAGCTGAACTCGGTTATCAATATTGTGAACTAGATTGAACAGGTATATGATCGACAAGCAAATTGCATCATGTTATATTTTAGAATAGGTAATTTGAGCCCGAATAGTGAACTAGATTACCATTGTCTGGATGTCATCATGATGCTTCTGGGATGACTATTTCAGTTGTTGGGAACTTGTTATACGTAGAGTATTTATATCGTAGTGTTAAATTTGCTTTGATTGAGTTTGACAGAGATTCTCCTTATACCTGAAAGTTTGGGATGTGAGCTGATTTGCTCAAGGCCTTTAGTTTTTGCTAGTCATTCCCCTGCTTCATGTGCCAAAGTGCATATGAACTGTCTTCGAGGCAATGAACTAAGAACCGGTTTACCATTCTGATACAGTCAAGTTAAACCCAACTGCAAGCCTATTTCTGCCCAAAAAAAAAAAAGCTGCTCTGCAATTGGAAAAAAAAAAAAAAAGAAGCTCTGCAATTGGTGTTCCTCTAGTCCTTGAATGACACAGAACCTGACTGTATGGATGAGAATATTCACTGTCCTCAAGAAATAATTTTCTTCTGTTCAATCCTGATGGAGAATTAATCAAACACAAAAGAGAAGATGGGTGAGGCTTTGGTTGGGAGATAGGATCCTTTAAAGGAGCAGTGTTCTAGGATGGAGAAGGGTTGGAAGTGTCAAGGGCTGGAGCAGGGGATTTTGTTAGGCTTCCTGTGACCACATCATTAGGCAGATCTTTGAAGGATGGTGGGGGTTTGGCCATAGAGGATGTTGGTTGTTGTCTCCGCTGACTCGCTGCCAAACTTGGATTATTGACTAGAGGGACAGCACCAATAATTGGAGTCGGGATTGTGACATCAGGTGTTGGGTTCTGAGAGGGTGTAGGGAGGAGAGGACCTGATGATGGGTCTTCTTAGAGAGGAGTTTATTGTAGACCTGGGTTTGAAACTAAAGCTGAAACAGGGCCTGGGATTGGGGTTGAAGCTGGCTCAAAAGTCTGATTTTTTGCCATAAAATTTTCTTTTCCTTCTTCATATTCCTTATTTCATATTAGCTGGTCTATAACACGATGAAAGTCATCTTTGTATCATACCACATCCTCATTAAGTTAGCTATAATTGAGAGAGTTGGTGATTCTTTCTACCAGCTCTCTTTCCATTCTATCATCTGCAGTGTGTATTCTTCTTATATATAAATAACATGTCTTTTAATGTTCTTTCTTGCTCATTTTTGTTCATCTTATTTATTTTACCAATGCTACATGCTATGATGATTTGTCTGTGGCAACTCATCCTTGCTGCAAGACACATGCATATTTGTATATTTGGTGTAAGACTAATATGGGACTCTGGCATCTGGTGGCCAATTAGACCACGGATTAAACAGTGTGTCTCATTAGTCATAAATGACTTGTGACTGAGCATGGATTTGTGCACTTGAAAGTATTTGTGCCTCTCATAACGTATCTGTCATCCCCTCTTTCTTCTATAAGAGAAGGTTTGTCAAATATAGGGACAAAAAGGGAATGAAAAAAATAGAAAAAAACTTGCTGATTTTTTTAAAATGATTAAATGAATTATCAACAGGCACAAATACATATGGTGCTGCCATCACATGTCAATGGAGTTATGGATTGCCTTTTACTTTCGTCTCATTTCTTTTTCTTTTTCTTTTTTTTTCCTTGGTAAATGTTCATGATCATTATTAGAGTTTTAACATAGAATGAAAGTGTTTATGCACCTAGCAAGTATATGATGACAATCATGATATAAACTTGCTTGGTAAACTCTCCACCTTTTCCTTGGTAAACTTGCTTGTTCAAATTTTGTTATCATAGGAGCAACACACAAATCAGTTTTGGAAAAGGTGGAGAGTTTCAAGGTAATATCATATCATGTAGTTTTACTTCTTATCTTAAGTAACTTTGATTGTGTCATATTTGCCTGGAGCATGGATACAAGGTGCCAGGTGTGAGGAGCTGTGGAAAACACAAGAAGCTGGGCATGTCCATAAAAATCAGTAATTTATAGGAAGTTATAAGTATATTTTGTTTACTTATATAAGTTATAAGAATCAGTAAAAATCAGTCATTGACAGTCATCAAAGCCTTATCATTATCACTGACAGTCTTTTTCTTAATGTTTATGGGATAATGTTTGAGTTTACTATTTCTATCAATCTTCTGTGCTTTCTAAAATTATGGCTTGCTTTTGTATTGATTTCATGTTAGATGGTGCCTTTGCCTGCTGAAACTAAGTAAGGATGAGAGGAACGATTGGTATATTGTCCAGTTCCATTGAGGCCAGGCATCGATTAGCAGGATCAATGTGGCCTTCTTCTTTTAGTTCCTTCTGTTTTTTAATCTTGAATTGTGCTAATTTTTTTTTCTTCAAATAGGTTATTAGAGTTTGGGCTGTTCTATAGTTCATGTCCTTCCTGGCTCTCTAGTTTTTTTCTAGTTCCAAGACCTTTCTGTTTAAGCAAATGTTGAAATGGAGCATAGTCAGTAGACCAATTGTTACACAGCAATTGATATGATGGTGGGCTCAATAGAAGGAACGAAAACTATGCAATTTATAGATTTTTTTTCACACAATTCTTGATTTCTGATGACGGCATATTGGACACGCTGAAGAGTGTTGGCTGATGAGTTGGTGAAAAGTCGAGAAGACTGGGCGGGATATGCAGAACAGATTTGGAAAAAGAATAAGACACATGGCAAATGGAGGACTGAGCATTGGAAAGTTTAGAGAAAGGAAGTTGGTTCTATTATCAGAATGGTGATGGAGATATGGGGAGGATAGAGAAGCAACAATCATGAGCTAAAGAAACTCTCAGTAGGCTTTTCCTTGTTTCAATTCCAAATGAAGCAACAATCATGAGCTAAATGGGAAGTGTGGGGGTAAAATGGGTGTGGAATTTAACATTTCTTAGGAACCTTAGAGATTAAAAATATCATAATTTTGGGGGTACCGTTATCATCCATAAGAAAAATGAGAAAACTGTTGAGAAATCTAACATTCTAACATTTCCAAGGAACCATATGGATAGAAAACATAACAAGTTATTTAAGCAGCATAGGGAAATTTACGCAATCATTGAAGGAGAATCTTGTGCTCTGTTCACCGATGCTTATTAAATGGTGACACTACTCCGTGGAACAAGCAGCCTATATGTATGGGATTAAGATGCCTAAATCCAGGAAGCCAAAGTGTTGAAATTCACAGCACGGCCATGAACACCAGAAATTAACAGCATCAAACGTTGTAACTACATGCCATCTCATTTGATGAGGTCTACTTACCAGTCTGAACCTTTACCCACACAAGTGGACCAGCAGTATACTTGCATACACTTAGTATGACCAAATATTTATTCTTTTTGTTTTGTCCATTGCTTTGACCCCAAATATGAGATTTCAGTGGCAGTGTTGTATTCTAAGATGTTCATTTATTGAGTCTATTATTCGGTGCTCATAATGCACATATTATTCACCATTCACTTAGCCCTTTTAATTCTTGTAGGGTTTTGTGGGGAGCAGGAAAGGTGGGTGGGGCTTGCTTCCCAGCTTGAAAGAGTGCAAGGGTTTTTAGTTGAGCAGAGTGCGAATAGCAGCTGTAGGGAAAGTGACAAAGTTTTGCCAGATCTTAAATGCACAACTTGCAATTCAACACATCCTTCCTTGTGTTTAGGTATTTATGCTTTGGGACGGATTCAGAAAGTTGTTATTTCTTTCAAGGTTTCATCTATTGGCATGACGCGCTGTGCTATCATATCTATGTTTATGTCATTGGTTACACCTAATTATTGTGACCTGTTACTTCTATTGGTTTCCTGATAGAGTTTATGAAATGTTTTTATTTTTATTTGCAGGAATTGCCTTCAGATTCTTCACAGCATGTGCGCTCTGTTTTAGCATCAGTAATTATGGGAGTTTGTTTTTCTTCTACTGTATTTTGAGACTTTGGTTTTTTTCTTTTTTTTTCATCTGGAAATTGGGTCGGGACTTACTCTTTATGTTTGTTGAGATAGATTGTGGGTTCTGTTTTGAGATACTTATTGGTGTTTAACTTGGGTTATATCTGAAATTGCATTTTGTTTTGGTAATTTGAGAGGCTGGTTTTCTTCTGTAAAGTGGGTTGTTAGGAATGTCATTCTTGAGGTGGGTTCCATCTAAAACCTAGGTTACACTTGCTTCCACTTGTGTCTTGTGTGAGGAATATGCTAAGATGGATTTTTGTAAATTATTGGCAAGTATTTTTATGCATAATGTGGGCTGATATTTGAAAAAAAATAAAATATTGCTTTTAGCGGCGGCCATATGATCGCCGCTAAATACAGCGTTTTTAAAAAAAAATTTCTTTGTGGCCGTTGCTACAAAAAAATTAGGTTTTTAGCGGCGGCTACTTATACTATTACCGGCGGCTGATGGGCACCGCTAAAAGTTTTCTTCGTCGTCCAATTATCCGATAGATTTCTTTTACCGACGGCCGGGACCGCCGCAACAAAATACAATAGCGGCGCTCAGTGGCCGCCGGTGAAAGCAGTTTTTCTTGTAGTGAGTGTTTTGTCTCTATTGGTAGCTTCTTTGACAATTTTTTTTCGCCTTCTTTTATATTAAACGCGACAAAATTATTTTGTCTCTATGTCTTATATTTATGACAAAATATTTTTGACTCGTATTTCTTCCTTTAATGACAAAATATTTTGTCATTAATTAGTTACAAGTATGTTCCCACAGAGTCGATTGGAGACAAAAAAAATCGTCATCCACTGGTAGCTTCTTTGACAAATTTTTTTTGTCTTTCCTTTATATTAAATGCGATAAAATTATTTCGTCTCTATTTCTTATATTTATGACAAAATATTTTTGTCTCTAATTTCTTCCTTTAATGACAATATTTGGTCACTCATTACTTACAAGGATGTACCCAATAGAGTGTATTCGAGACAAAAAAAATCGTCACAAATTTATCTTTTTCAATGACGATTTTTTTTTTCGTCTCCAATACCTTTTAGCGACAAGGCTTTGGCAACAAAACGGGTGACGAAAAATTTTCGTCTTAATTAGTTTCAGTGACGAAATATGTACATTTTGGGACAAATTTGTGTCGTCCTTAAACCCCAAATTTCTTGTAGTGAGATGAAGAATACCTTGTTTTGATGAGAGAGATGAGATCTATAAGATAGAAGGAATCCTTGGATGAGATGATAGCTGAAGTTGTAGATGATCTCATTCTTCTTGTAGCTAGGGTTCTAGATTTAGGGTTTTTAGAGAGAGAGAAAATGAGGGAAATGAGGGAATTAGAGGGAAAATGAGAGAGAAGTGAGAAAAGAGAGGGACATGAGAGATAAGAATGTTAACATACGTTTGGGATGAGAGGGTTTAGTTATATAGGTTGAGTTGAGTGGCTAATTACCAAAGGGTCCTCCTTGGTTTAGTAGAAAGAAAGGTTAATTAAGTACATGGGTAAGGTTAATTAAGTACATGGGTATTTAGGTCTTTTAGAATATTCTCTTATGGAAACCCCTCCGAATAACTCTATTTACTAGCTAAAGCCTCTAACTAACTAACAACCTCTAACAATTACAATAGACACCCTATAGAACCTATGAAACACAAAAATAGCCTAATTCATAGAAAATAGGCTAAGGGCCAAGGAAAATACCTATCTACCCTTATTAATCCCTACTAAATAGTATAATTAGATAATCTAAACTATAATTAATCGTATTCAAAACAAAGTGATGGTCCACAAGGGGTGGGACCTCACATTCTTGGCTTTGGGGGTGTTTTGCCTCTTTTTTAATATAAATTTACCTTTAGCAAAAAAAATTGTTATAGCTGTCTGACTTTTGCTAGAATAAAACAATCTGGAGATTGGATTGTGTCCAAAGATGTAATCTTTGTTATAAATAAAAATGATGCTTTGTGGTTCTTACAAAATCATACATTTTGTGTATACTAGTTTCTTGCAACTCGTAATGGACCTATTTCATGGGAAGTTCGGATCCAGTACTACCTTGATTGTTGAGAGTTCTCAATTGCACAAGTCATTGTAGCACAACTTTGGAACCCACTTGATGAAGAGGAGTAGGGTGGGATGTGGAAGGATCTTGTGGAAAGTGACGGGACGCATATAAGACATGGCTTTAGTAATTTGATCCCATGCGACAGATATCCACCGTCAATTACCAGGTTACCTGAAGGACCAAACCCAGAAGAAATATGAGTATGAACTCATGTTCTTCTAATCCCTATTGATAATTGGTCAATTTGTCAGTTTGTCCCCAATTAATCATCATATACATAAAACCATTTTATGTAAATCCTAAATACTAAAATCTTAATAATCTATAATCAATATTTATTATAAATATCAAAATGTTATTAATATTCATAATAAATCATACTCTTGGGCTTTGAGTTGGGCTTGGAGATGGGTCTGAATCCAGTTAGGTCTACCTGAGTCCTATAGATTTATACCAATGTCATTAACGACTTTCAAAGAAATAATTGCATTGAAATGCAATCACCATAAAGTTTATTCAAATCAACTTCCCAATTTATAAAAGAGAAGGAATAACGGTAAGAAATCATTTGAGCTTCAAACCCTTAAGAGGTTTACTGGAAAAATTTTCTTAAATCGATTGGAGTCCAAAAGGGACCCATAAGTATATTTATCCGCCGTAGTGCTCATAGGGTCCCTTTCCAAAAAAAAATTTAAATTTTCTGAGTGGGATATCCCCGCTCTCGTGTTCTTTAAAACTCACTCGAATCTCTTCTCGTCCATCGGCTTTTCTTCTTCCACCTCCTTTTTTCTCCTCCGTAAGCTTTCTTCTTTCTCATCCACTCTTCTCCTCCATGAGCTTCCCTCTTTTATTATTCTTCTTCCTCTCTTCTCCTTCATGAGTTTTATTCTTCTTCTTCCTTTCCTTCATTCTTCCTTTTTTACATCTTCAACCTCTGCTCTCCTCCCTCAATGGGGATCACCGACCACCACAAGGTGACCCTAAGTTACTTCTCGTCCCTCCCGCTTTTCCCTTCTTCCCTCTTTGCCTCTTTCTCTCTCAACCATGGCCAACCCCAAATGGGCCTTGTTGCCGCCCTTCACCCATAAGGGCATTTTTTCTATAAATAACCATTAACAAAAGCACTTTATAATTATCTTTGAGATCACCAATAGGCAGGTCATTTGTGTAGCATATTCTTCTTGCCTCATAGAACTCCATGGTTCAATTTGCTTAGTGTGGACCTTGCAAACCCCATTTTAAGTGAGACACTTGTTTCAAACTCTCTGCACCAAATTAAAATTGTTTGTCTTACCTGATAATGAATTTGTATTGTAATTCTCCTAACAAGTAGAGCTTCTTTTTACTTTAGACTTTTCATACCCTTATAAACAGTGTGAAAAGCACCGATAAAAATTGAGATAGAAGAAGAAAAGAAATAGCATTCCACTTGAAATTCTCCACCCAATGCATTTAGCACACTAAGTTAAGTAGGGATATCCTTGTCTAGCATAAATTGAATGTTTTAATTTCAATGAGTAGGGATATCCCCACCCACTTTTGAACAGCTGGACAGGGATATTCCCGGTCACCAAAAAAGCCAAAAAAAAAAAAAAAAAGACAAAAAAGTGGTATCCCCTCCCATGTATAAATCAACATCGATATTACCACTCAACGAAAATGCGAAAAAAAGGTAAAAGAAAAGTGGCAGGAAGACCTATATGGTCTCTATTGAAATTTAAAGATCTTTTTGATCTCCAATGAGTCTAAGTGGATTTTTCCAGTAAAATCCTCAACCCTTAACTCTAAGGTAACCATTCAAATGTCTCTAATAACCCCACGGTTGTGTCTAGCATCCTCCTATAATATCACATGGTCCTTTCAGGGAAGGATTCTGTGATTTTTAACATAAGAATAAAATAAATTAATAAAAACCTTTGATCTCCAAAATTAAATAAGCAAGAGATATCTAGACAAAGCAATCATGATGCCTTGCACGTGATCACTGTCTGTCTATGGATCCATCTCTACCGCTTCCTATTCTTTTCTACTTTGTTCGTGCGAATAGCCCTCTAGATCAAATGTGCCGTGATCTGTTTTCTGAGACTTTTGATCGTACAATTTGATGAGTATCATGAGATCATTATGCTTTGATAATTAGATTGATAAGAAAGAATCTTTAATTTATTGAATGAATAAAAGGTGATGCTGATGTTTAACATTGCGGAAGCATGAAGGACAAAACCGTGGCCGGCTTGATCGCAAGATCACCATCAGGCCACGACTCTAATATATGATAGCATAAAGACTTTTAAGAAATAAGTATTGAATAAAATCATGGTAAACTTTATTCAAATAGACTCTCCAATTTAAACAAGATAAGAGAATAATAGTAAACGATAATGTGAAATTCAAACACTTAATTCTAACTCTAACAGTAGTCTTATCTCTAATAGAGGAACCATCCAAATAACTCTAACAATCTAATGATCCTTTCGTTATGTCTAACAGTCATGATCGAGTTGTCCAAGCATACAGGAAGCCCTCCTTGGAGTGTGCGAAGGTGGTCTTCTTGGATCGTTTGAAGAGTATGGTTGCTTCAGTCTCAGGTCAGACCTCTGCCTTCCCTCCCCACCCCATTCTAGTCTCCTTTAGAATCTTAATCTCATGATGTTTGGAGCTCTGTTTTGATGCCTCAGTTTTAGCCTCTATGTTTTGGCTTTTCTTTTTACTGGGGGCTTATCAGTCCATGTTTCCTCTGTTTCCTTTTCTCCTTTCAATACAATTTTACCTCACCCAAAAAAAAAAAAAAAAGTATACAGAACATTTTTAATAAGTATATAGAACATTAATCATGTCCAACTATGAGTTTAGGACCGAGTGTACCCTCTTCTTCCTTTTAACTAGGAACGTACGTCTTTTTTCCATTTATCAAATTAAATTCATCTTTTCACTCTCTTAATGGTATCCCAATTTTTTACTCCTTAGTCCAATTACTAGACATTTTTCATACATTTATCTCTTACATTTCTTGACCAAAAATATTGATGCTTTTGTCCAACAAGAGGATTCCGCACTTTATGTACATTTCTGTTTTCACATGAGTGATTAATCTAACTTCAACAGCTTTTACTATCGGATAAAGGAGGATTGCATTAGGTACATTGACAGTGAGCTTAAAACTTTCGTCATAACTCATACCTAAATTTCGAGACAGCAACATTTTATAGATAGATTGGAATGGAGAAACAAAATTCATGTGACCAACCCCTACATAGTTGGAACAAGGCTTTGATGATGGTGGTGATTATAACAAAAGAGTGAAATCATTCATTCTTACTCCTTTCACAGGAAATCAAAATATTCTCTATCAAGAAAAATCAGTTCCTTCATTACAAGAAAAATATTTCCACCATTTAGTTGCATGGAGATCAGGACAATTTTCCTCCCTTTAAGGGAATTGTCTAGCTTTGGGCTGACATTGGATTTTTGCTCTCCAGCCTGGGGTGGATCTAAATTTTTGTCCCATTAAAGCTATGGGTTGGGCTTGGATTAAGTATAAAAAGCTTCGAAGGCTAGCCCAGCCCAATCTGAAGTCGTGCATGTAGTTTAGTCACTGATTCACCCAAGCAAGTGGCTAGAAAGCCCAAAATAAAGGTACAAGAAAGACAACTCAGCTAGACCATTTAACTAAAATGGGCAGGCTTATTCCTGATGTGCAAGGCAGGCCGGGCTTGTGCCTGACAGTTAAGGCCCATGTCAGGCTTGGGCTAGATATGAGTATGTCTTTTTAAAGTTGGGTGGAGCCTAGATCTAAATTTCTGGCTCCTTCAATATCCGGGTCTGGCTTGGATTTAGTGACTGCTTTACCCAAACAAGTATTATAGAAAGCCCAAACAACTAATCAAAATCCCGGCCCAGCTCATCCCAGATTGAATAAAGGGTTGGGCGCAGCCCAGACATGTGTGAGGCAGGCTGAGCTCAGCTAGACACTTAAGGCCCATGTTCAGCATGGCTCAAATGTGCCAACTTGGGCCTGCATTTCTGAAGTCATGCCAGACCTGGATATGCTTGAACCTGGCCCAACACCCCAAACCCCAACAACGGCATCTAATTGGAGTCCAACATACGCGTCTTTCATACACCCACTTCTTTTAACTGGTCTGTATATATATACCACTTCTACTATCGTTTTTTCCTCAGTTTTCCAATTTTAATCTTAGCCACACTTCTGTACACTTTAGCCAAGGCCAAAAATCAATAGCTCATTTTAAGATACTGAATTCTGCATTTCTTTTTACTATATTCTAGATAAAAAGAAAAATTCGACCATCAAATAAATAGATTAGGGAGTGTGCATTTTATTTATAGAAAATGTTCTCCTGTGAGCATATCAACTATTGTTCATTTGCAGCCTAGCTCATCGGGCCTACACAGACCCACGCATGTCCTTCATTCAGTGGACGAGAGCAAATCAAAAGTTATACTTGTGGATAATGGTGAGCCTGAAAATTAGCACGGTCAAATTATCCTATCCATTGATTTAACAACTTAAAATCTTATATATGGTGCTTCAACTGCATTATTTTATTTTTTTATAGATTCAATCCAACCATGATTGAAGGTTCAATGAGTGTAAAATTAGACCTCTAATACCAGATTGTGGGATGACAAGAGAATCAAAGGTAGGTCCAAGTGGGCCCCATATAGCTGTACTGCACATGCAGAGAAATTTTTCCTTTTATTTTATTTTGTAGATTCGACGTATTCGAAAAAATATTGGACCCGACCCTATAAAATTTTCTGAAACTAGTTAAACGATTTTTCAAACTAGCAAACAGTTTTCTTAATAGCAAGGAACTGCAACACAGTTTTGAGCTGTAGAAGTAGTACCCGTTCTGGAGTTGTTTCATCCGTAAGTTCTATGTAACATGACAGACTAATTGTATCGGAAATGCAGTGTGATCAGTTTATTTTATTGTTTATATCAGCGGTGCAGTAAAGTTTTTTTTTTTTTTTTTTTGTGTGGGGGTGGGGTGGGGAGAGGGGGTGCTCTTTTAACATGGTTTAACTCTTAAAAGAAAGGAAATAAAAAAATTACTGATTTTAAGAAAAACTTGAAATGAAAAATGGAAATGAAAAGAAAGGAAAGGAAATGAAGAAAAGAAGAACAAATAAACAAGCTTAATGGAGTTGGGGAAGAGATTTTTTTAATATTTATTCTAACCATCTACACTTGCCCCAATTCTTATTATCCAAGGGAGGAAGAGGAGAAAGACCATCTTGCATAGACTTTAAAGTTTTGTTTGTGCAAGCGACGTTTCAATGGAAAATGGTTTAAATCTAGAGCTTTCTTCTTCTTATTTGGTACAGTGGCAAAAATGCAGGAAATGTCGGGATTTTATATTATCTTTCCTTGCAAGAGAGGTTTCGAAAATCCCGTCTACCCCCGTCGGAAACCAAAGTTGCAGAACAATAAACCTATGGCTTTACAAAGAGAAGTTTGCTGTGGAAAGAGGAGGAGACAAGGCCCCGATATGTGTTTGGTGCAGTGACAAAATGTCCCGATTCTCCCCTCCGTTTGTGCTTCAATTCCATGATGGCGTGGATCTGTGCTTCCCACCTAGGGTGCTAGGAAATCGATTTTGCGGACCGTTTCCTCTTGCATGGCTTTTACCCAACAAACCTTAAAGCGTGAAAAAAGAAGAATAATGATAAATCCACTTTCGCTTTTATAAATCTTTTACATTACAATTTTGTTTATAATTTTTTTTTCGTTGGCCCCCCTAAATAAAATTTCTGGTCCCGCCCCTCTTCGTTCATAAGTTCTTTGTAACATGAAAGACTAATTGTATCGGAAATGCATTGTGATCAGTTTATTTTATAGTTTATGGCATCAGCAAAAAAGTAAAGTTTAGTCTTTTTTACCAAAAAAACAAAAAGTTGAGTGTTGTTTCTTTCTATCTTTCTTTCTTTTTACTGAAACCGCGTAGGTAAAGTTTAGTCTTTTTTAACAAAAAAAAAAAAAGTTCAACCTTTGTTTCTTTCTTTCTTTCTTTTTACTGAAACCGCGTAGGATATGTACGGAAACTGAACCCATACACATAAAATGCAATATTTATTCATGTA
Organism: Persea americana; assembly: GCA_029852735.1. Classification (NCBI taxonomy): domain Eukaryota; kingdom Viridiplantae; phylum Streptophyta; class Magnoliopsida; order Laurales; family Lauraceae; genus Persea; species Persea americana. Next base: position 52,904,730 of record CM056813.1, on the reverse strand, counting down.
TAATGGGAGATGACATGGAGTTTGGATATGTATTCCTATATGTGTCTGTTTTTTCTCTCTTTTCCCCTTTTAAGTGGGACGCGGAGTTGCGCAGGCAGCAACTCCCTAACCGACAAACGGCATTGGACCTCTGGCTCTTTATCTTCTGCGTTATGAATTATGATACTTTTGCCCTTTTCTTTCCTACATTCCTCAGTTGCTAATTAAGTATTCTCTCTCTTTTTGAAGGCCTCCTTCCTTTGATACACTTGGATTCAGCACTCTTGGAATAGTCTCATTTATTAATTCTACCTTCCTTCGTGAGACATGGAATCACTTTTGAAGTCTCTTTCCTAGGAGAATATTCTCGGACTGCGTGTACTGTATCCATGTCTACTCTCTCTCTCTCTCTCTCTCTTTCTCTCTCGTGTTTTGCTAAGTTACAAAAATTGAATTGAAAAGAGGAGAAAGGATACAACAGCCAAGAACAACATGCCATGTTTTCAAAGCATCAGTTCTATTTTTAGATATGCGACAAGGAAGTTTTTTCTGTCTTTGTTATTTTTATAGAAGCGAAAATTGAAATTTGCTGGTAGGTGGAAGGGTCAAATAAATATGTAAAGTCATATCAAACCCATTACTTGGCAATGTGGGGTGTGCAACTTTTCCAACACTCCCCTTCACGTGCAGATCCAACATATTTCATGGATGAGATTGCCACACGGGCTATACAAAAATGACGTGATCAAAACCCGCTTTAATATTATGTAAAATACCATGTGCCGACCTTAAAAAAATATGCGTTGTCAAAAGTGCGTCAACCGGGTTCTACCCAAAGGGAAAGTGCCTCAAGAGTTTTGTATGAATACCTAACTTAAGAAATTTAAGATGGTATCAGAGCATGCCGGTCGTGAGTTCAAATCCCACGAGGTACAACTCGGCATGAAAAAAGTATGCGTGTCTCCAAATGTGCGAAGATTGGGTTCCACATGAGAGGGAGTATTGAGGAGTGGGCTCCACCCAAGGGGGATAGAAGAAGAGATGTTTGTAAGGGCCCTTTAATCATTTTCTATTGAAAGTAGTTGTCAATTCTCCTATTGGATCCTCCTTTTTGACCTAATCTATGGTTTAGTATCAACTCAGAAAAGTTTTTTCTCACTTCTATTTGTTAGTTCTCTTGCATGCATCCCCTATCTAGCCAACTTAATCTTTAGGTCCTCAAAATCATATAGGTCTTCAAGCTATGCAGTTTCTATATGTCGTTGCTGTAATGGCAGTCTATTGCATTTCGGAGATGATAAAATTTTAACAGTACAACTTTTTCTCCTTATACTACTAAAAGAGTCAAGTGAGGTAAAACCCTGCATTTTAAAAAAAAAAAAAAGTCTCATCAAAAGCACTTTAATTTAAATTTCACACCATATTTTTCAACATAAAGTTAAAAAATAACTTCATTTCTCCACTAAAAGACAAAAAAACTCCACAATTAATACAAAAGGTCAAAAAGATTCCATAATAAGCAACTAAAAATAAAATACCATCACAACCCATTTATATTTTATTCTTTCTTCAAAATAAGCTCTACTTCACTCAACTCCATTAGTAAAGCCCCCAAACAAGCCCTAAAGTGGTCTAACGAGTCATTCTTGGCCAAGCAAAAAATCCCATATACACCAGCCAGGGTTTTGCAATCCACATAGGATATGCTGTTAGTACAATAGTCGAAGATGCATGGACATGGAAACATGAATTTTCAAAAAAAGATCAACCAATGAAGCTCAGCCTAATCAATTGGAAATCTTAATCATGACCCAAATAGCCCATTTAGTTCTTTCAATCCAACCGCAAGATGATTTCGATCCAACGGTTTGAATTGTTATAAGCGGGCCCCTCAGTGAAGACATTAAATAGGTCATAGGTGTAATTTCATTTAATAATTACTTAGGATGGATCACTTGGAAAATCATGGTTCAATAATCCATCATCCGTGTGAATCAATGCATATGGTTCGCTTTTTGAACCTCTCATTCTTAAGGATTATACAGTGCATCTCTCTAATTTCTTCTCAGTAATGATTTGGACTTTGAAGACGGGATGGCCCATTTAAATAAACTATTTAAGTGTAACGAGGAAGGAAGGAATAACATGGTTTAGTCTTTTAACCTTTGTTAAATGTTAATTAATTGATTAAGCTAGTTAATGAGAGATGGAAGGTTGGAAATGCACCAGCCTCATTTGAATGGGGTCCATTAGCAGAACAAGAAGATCTTAGTATGTCCGGTCTAAAAACCCCTTCAGCACTCTCTGCTCACATCCTCACCATATCATCTCCCTCATTCGAAAGCGGTATCTCTAAATCCTCTAGTACAGCTCTCTCTCTCTCTCTCTCTCTCTCTCTCTCTCTCTCTCTCTCTCTCTCTCTCACAACTACTTAGATAGAACATCACCCTTCCCTTCTATCTTCTAAGAGATGGGTTTTAGCAGAGTAAACCTCTTCACAACCACAGGGATCTTCTTTTTCATCATCTTCTTGATTTTGAGCTCAGCACCTCTTGCGTCAACAAGGCATTTGGATGCAGCTGGGCCCTTGTTTAGAGAGAGGACCATGTTCCGGACCCTCCAAAAAGGTTCTAGTGGGGATTCCAACCACAGTTCCTGTTCCTACACTCCTACTCCCACACCAGGTGAAAAAAAATGTCCTACACCGCCCACAGTTCCGTCGACATCTAAACTCACTGCCAAGAATGTGGGTCTTCCTAGGAACTCCTCTCCGAGTTCAGTATAAAATATGTCAATGATAAAGTTTGAGAGTCATCCAAATAACACCATGCATTTTTCACTAATGTGTTTGTTCTTCAACTCTTTTTTTTTTCGCTACATTGGTTTGTTGATTTTCTCGTTCAGGAGTGATACTTCTAACTGAGGGATGGATTCTCGGGCATGCGTGTGAAACTAACGTGCCAACACAACCATGAGTGCACTGTCCCTGTGTGTTCTTTTCAATTCTGTTTTTCATTTCATAAATTTGTCTAAATTATGCTCGAATGATGCGTCCTGGAGTTTGGATTGTGTAACTTTACATCAAGTCTTTGATGCATAAATTATATATTCTTGTGGTTCGGCTTTCGTAAATCTAATGAATCTGTCTTTATTGTATATTATTTGAGGTGTAACCACGCCTGCCACTTGTCACGCACCACATTCCATGCAAAAGTCTGAATATGGGGGAGTTCAAATCCGCTTATTATGTATGAAAGAAACCAATAGGCTGTTCAAATCCAAATCTCTATGTGTAAGACCCTGACCCCGCCTAAGTTTGCTTTATGCCTAATTAACCTCGATTAGGTGTTTAATATTTATTTTTGATGATTTTATGATGGATTTAAGTAGATTAGTGGGGTTCTGACCGTGTCAGATAGTACCTTGATCTTTTGAATAATTTAGAGTCGCACGTATAGTTATAGTTTTTATAGGTTTTCATGTGCATTGTATAGAGCATTTCATCTTGAGTCATTTTTATGTTATGGCCCTAGATCATTTGAGCCCAACTTGACCCCTTTCCAAGCCCAATTTCTAGCAAAAGGCCCTTTTCTCAGATTTCCATTAAATGAATGGTCTTGCATGCAAAACCATCAAAAGTTCCTCTTTAAGAACCAGGCCCATCGTTCCTCTTCATTCATTCAACTGAGAGACTTTTCTCTCCTTCTTCTTCACCTTTTTCTCCTAATTCCATAGCAAGGGGTAGAGAGTAATTGCATGTGAGAAATCCCAGCTCATTTCACCCTCTTCCTCATCATCCACTATTTCTACTGACTTTTCTTCACCTTTTCTTCTCTCCACACAATCCTGAAATGGAGCCATGTTCCTTTACATCTTTCTATTGCCATGGATGACTGATTAGAAGCTATAGAGCTCTATATTTGTTGAATTTGAGAAGAAAGGAAACATTACCCACTTCTAAGTGCACCATCCCCTTCATCCCCAAGCTTATTTCTTCATCATTTCCTCTCTACAATATTTCTTGGTAAGATATATTCTTCCCTCTAATGTGTTTTCTAGATTAACAACAGTGGTTTGGAGTCATTTGAATTGCATGCACGCTAATTAGATTCATCTCTTGACATTCACCATTGTAGGAAATGGGTTTGAGCTTAGACATTGAGGGGTTTTACTTTACTTGAGCCAAAGAAAAAGATTAGAATGAAAAGCACCATTTGAGGCAAGTATGAGCAAATTGGATTTATGCATATTAATTGATTCTTTGATTGAATGCTATATTTCTGTTGGAAATCAGAATTCAGCCTTTTTATTTGAATGGAATTCATAATGTGAAATGGGTTCTATATATATATATATATATATATATGAGTGTTGATGGATAATGGAATGGATGTGGCTTGATAAAATTAGCTTGTATATAGAGTTTTGGGGGCTCAAATCATGTCTAATATGATCTAAGGATGATTGGTAATTGAAATAGGAGAAGAATGGCTGAAATTTGGCATTTTCAGACTTAGAAATTGGCTAGAAGTGGCCCAGCCGAATTGGGCCCGCTCGGGCGGGTTGGCCCATTGGGCCCGACAGCACCAACTTCGCATGGTCATAACTTTTTACCTGTATATCGGATTTTGGAGTTCCACATACTGTTGGAAAGGTCTTGAAGTGTGGAATCCATTGATATATACCACTTAATGACCAGAGATTAGGAGAGAAAGTAAATATTTGGACCGTTGAACCGGGCCCTATCTCTTTTGGAAAAAGGGACTTTAAATCTAATTGGACTCCTAGGTTGGAACCATTGGCCACTAAGGGAGTTAATCCCACTTTAAAAGGCATAAACTTTTCATAATCAACCCCTAATGATGATTGTGACATAAACACTAAACCAATAAGGTTTTTAGGTTGTAAAGGATTGACCTTGTAGGTCCATAGAATGGTATCCATCACCGATTATCATAGTCCAATGGAAATTGTAGCATATGAGAATCTTGGGCTGAGATTATCTCATATGCCTATCCGTCTTGTCTAGAACTTTGCCATGAGTGTTGATTTAGAGGAATTTGATGTACCTCACATATACACAAGTGACACCAATAAAAATGTAGCATGTGCATCGAATGACCTAAAACTACATTGGAATGGATGGTTAGAGACGGCGGATAAATAGATTAGATTAGCTAGTAAATCTCCTTGATTCTATTTAATCGAATTACATTTGCATATTGTTATTGACTTTATTATTGCCCTCAACTGTCTCAAGAATTTCTTATATGTATTATTCGTATTACTTCTCAAGTATTATTGCAAATGTCCTATAAATGTATCGTGATTTTATGTGAATGGTGGACTGAGTACACGTGACTAGATTAATTGAAATGAATAGAATGGAATCGAAAGATTCGAAATGAATTGCGTGTATAATTCTTACTCAAGTCCTATTGATTGAATCGAATGAGTCGGCACTGCTTAGCTTCAACCAGACGATACTCGACGGGGTAGGCCTTGATTTAGATCTGTGTATGTCACTACAGTAGACAGCCTAGAGCACCGGAACTCCAGAACCCGGGTAGCCAAGAGGACCTTTGGCCGGGCCCCTGGTGACATCCCAAAATGCGTGCTCTCTATTAAGGGATGATTGAGCTAAGGTAGTAGCCAACTAGAATGTAATTATTTGTTTTGTGATTCGATAAAGCATGATTTATTCTTAAATGCACAATGTGCCTAGTTTTCCGATTATTTGACATCTTTTAATCTTCAATCAATAATTCGAATTTGATATAATATGTGATATATCTTAATTGCTCATACATAAATTTAATATAATATGTGATATATCTTAATTGCTCATATATGGTTGAATTGTCGTATTCATGGTGCTACACTTGGTGTCACAGGGCTCCAGATAACCGAGGAAAATAGATAATAACCCTTCAGAGTAAAGATTTGATCGGTAAGGTTAATGGTTAGCTTTGACTGCCGGAGTACGTACAAGTGTAGTAATTGTGACTTGAAACTAGATAGTTCGTTTTGCACTTAGTTTAAGTATGTATTGGATGTTTAAATTATTAGCTCTGTTATAGACTGATGGTAATATAATGGATTGATTAATAGACTGCTCATGGCTTTGTTATTGATGATATATATGCTTCCGCAAATAAATGTGCTTTGACATGTGCTAAAAGTGGAATTTTCTCCTTCGTGAATTTGGACTTGGTTCGAAACAAGTGAGGGTTCACGAGAGTAAGCATGTCACACCTCGGGGACCACCCTAATCAGGGGATTCTCGGGTCCGGGATGTGACACTATGTCACTCAGAGTAAGGGTTGGGTTACTGTCTTGTAATATGAATAATTGCTAGGATCGAATGAAGGTAGGCCTTGTGGATCCACGTAAATAAAAGCGTGTGAAAGTATATTATGGTCGTCGAGACATACCTGAACATTTAGGGGCACGTTTGTGGAAGGTTTTCCAGGAGTCGTGACGCACAAAAATGATTACTATGAAAACACAGGAATCTCATTTACGTTTTTTATTATATATTGTAAAAAAGCGGCTGCACCAAATTCATTGTAATATAGAAAAAAATTTCCACTTCCATGCTTTTCTCCACTAAAGCTATTGCACAAATTGCCCTTACTAACTTTAGGATTGTCATTCTCAACGGTAGTGCAGAGGGTGGAGACTACTAAGAGACAAAAGATAATTAATGTGCAAAAGAGTATTACGAAAAGATAAAAAAAATTTTGTTTTCGCTTTTCATGGAAAATGGTTTCTTGTCCTCTTCTCTATAAAAATGAATTCCACCCACAATCAAAAAAAATTTGATTGACCATAGCTTCCATAAACTTTGAGTGATGCAAATAACACCGTTCAGTGGTCGTGTTTGTTCATTTGAATATTGTGTTTTATTTCATGACGTTGTCTGAACTGTGTTGAAATAAAATGATCCGAAGATAATTAGATTGTATGTAGAGATTAATATTTTTCCAGAAAAAAAAATGATTCCTGTGGTTGTGTTTGAATTATTGCAATTTTTTTACCATGTCTTTCATATTCGCAACTTATGCTGCTATGTCTGTCCTTGATTCATGGCAACAACAATTATGGGAAGTTCGGATTCTTTACTACCCTTTGTCGAAGAGAGTGCTCGAAAGAGGAAGGTTGGATGTGTAACGGTCTTTTGGAAAAGAAAAGGGCCAAGTTTGATCTCCATCCACGGATATCCACCTTTTATAGAAGGGCTATGTGGGGCTCATATCTCATAATTTATTAGACATGAAGTTATTGGTCAAATAGAAGCTTTGTTTATTATTCATTTCATGGTTTTAAATTAAAAGATAACAAGAACCACAATTTTTTTTTCTTTTTCCTTCTATTCTCTTCGTGGTCTAAATCCAGGGGCCCTTTTTTTTTTTTTTTTTTTCTGTTAATGAGTGCACTGCAAATTTTGCCACCGGTCTATTTTTAAATGAGGCGAGATTTATCTGTGGGGCCTAATTTAAAAAATTTCGGATATGGTAGGTTTGGAATGGAATTGTAATGCCAGAAGCCACTGTTAATTAACCTTGTACTAGGCTAACCATGTCAACCAAGTCGGAGATATTGGGCCGTTGGCCTGTTCAAATCCAATGTATTTGAGGTCAGGCCAACTGGGTCGGGTCCAAGGTCTGCTCAATCGGTTATTACTGCGTTTCTGGATGTAGATTTAGGTCCTTGGTATAACCTACCCCATTAGACCCGTCGATTAAAACTCAACATTCAATATTTTAATATAGTAAAACGTTCTACACAATCCCAATGGACATCTTTAGCCCAAACCCTATAAATATATAAACACCCCACATCTTCATTACCATCACCTTTCATACGTTAATAAACAACATATCCTAGTCATCTCATCTCCTTCATTAAGACCAATATCTCCAAAACCCCTACAACTCTCTCTCTCTCTCTCTCTCTCTCTCTCTCTCTCTCTCTCTCTCTCTCTCTCTCTCTCTCTCTCTCTCTCTCTCACAACTAGCCCACATAAAAAATAACCTTTGTTTCTTCAAAGAGATGGCCTCTTGCGGAGTAAACTTCTTCACAACCACAGCACTCTTCTTTTTCATCACCTTCTTGGTTTTGAGCTCAGCACCTCTTGAGGCGACTAGGCCTTTGGATGGAGATGGGTCCTTGCGGAGAGAGAGGACCCTGTTCCAGTCCCTCCAAAAAGATTCTGGTGGGGTTCCGGGCCGCAGCTCATGTTCCTTCACTCCCACACCCACACCAAGCGGTCCATGCCCTCCAGCCGCTCTTCCATGATTGTCAAAACTCACTACCAAGAAAGATGAAGCTTGAGAGTAATGCAGATAATAGTATTCACTAGATGTGTTTCTTCATTTCAATTCTATGTTTCATTTCCTGAAGTCGTCTGACTTGTGCTTAAATAAAACAGACTTATATATGTTGGAATAAAACAATCCGGATCGAGATTGGATTGTGTAAAGAGATGTAATCTTTGGTCTAAATAAAAATGATACTAATGGTTCCAATTAAATATTGCTTTTTTTTTTATCATGTCTTTTATTCATGAATTATTTGTTTTTATGGTTAGCTTTGGATGAAGTACAATGAATGTCTCCATTAAGTTGTGACGTGTTGTAATGAGCTATGAGCATGCATGCAACCACTAGTATGGGAAGTTCGTACTCTTTAATACGTTGGCTGTGGAGAGTTGTACATTGCAATGGTAATTTTACACCCGATGGAGCCCGCTAGAAGAGGAGGAAGGTGGGATATAGGGTTCTTCTGCATAAGAGATGGGTCATGTTTGATCCCCATGTTACAGATTCCACCATCAGATTTTTATAAAAATTGAGAAATGTAGATTTTTCTGATTCATTGATCTTTGAATGAGGCTTATGGAAGGGTAAGTTGCATTCCAAGTCAACTATATGTCACGACCCGGGCCCGAGATTAGGGTTACCACGGCCAACCCCGAGTCGTGATGCCATACTTACTCCCGTAAACCTCGCATCGCCGAAGCCAATACAAGATTCACAAGGGATCTTACATATACCTGTCAAATGTACAATTTTGCGGAAATTACATACATTGACATGTAACTTTACTATGTACAAATTCTTTACAGAAAGTAAAGTTCACTTATACATCTCATTGTTTATTTTAAATCACCCATGCATATTCAAATACAATGCATGTGATCACTGTTTACAACAAAATGAATCTATTCAAAATGTTTCCAAAATTTTCTAAACCAGTCACCTCCGATTCACATCCATTCGTTCAATCCTCCTGGGGGAACCGGATTGGTCTCCTCCGCTGGCGGCGTGGTCTCGGAACCACTGGAACGGCCAACTGGGCCTGTAATGTCATCAATAACACTGTGAACACGACGGTTCAACAATGTATACACAATTCTATGATAATCGCATGTTAGCAATTCGATTCCAATATATAACAATACTATTCAAACAATTCGATTCAATTCAATTTAATTCAATTCAATTCAATTTAATTCTTCCTTGAAGGAAGCATGCAATGCATGTGAGTCTCCCCTGAAGAGAGCATTCCATTCATTTATATACACTTTATCAAGTGTCTTTTCGTTGTCCTATAGCATAAGCGGAAGGCGCACCATTCACAACCCAGCCTTTCAAGGACTCATTTCATTTCATTCGTGCTCACTTTATTAAGTGGCTTTTCAAATAGTTACTCACTTTATTAGGTGGCTTATCAAATGTGTGGGATTTACTAGTGTCTTGATCAGAGATCACCGGCATCACCACGGAGCTCTGGAACGCTCCATCTACTGCAGCAGACTTAATCTTTCATACATTACAGTATTTGTTCATTTCAGTTCTTTTCGTTTCATTTCATTGCATTTCATTGTCTTAATTCAATACATTATTCAATGATAGCTCAACAAGGAGCATAACAGTAATGGACGAGAGAGGACAAGCCAACTCAAGTCATAAACAAGTAAATTTCCTAAAACAACATTCGGGTGAAACGTTCATTATGCAATGTAGGTGTTATTGTGGATGACATCACTTGTTAGTGAAATTTACATTCACATAAGTTTAGCTAACACCCATGAAGGTTTAGGAAATTATCAGAAACCCATTCTGATATTTCCTCAATTTCGGTCACCTCGGCGGTCACCTAGCGATTAGCCGCAGGAGGGGATTTCGGCTGACCGAACCACATTCGGTCAGCTTCCAGAATGTCTCAATTTCCAGGACAAATTGCCCAATTCGGTCACCTATTCGGTCACCCACGCGGCTGGCCGAAATTCAAATTTCGGTTAGCCGAATTTCTTCGGTTAGCTTACGGTTCGTTTTCCAGAAGCTCGATTTCTGATGAAAACCCTGACATGATTTTCGGTCACCTTGCGGTCAACCCACGGCTAGCCGAACTCACAATTTCGGCTAGCCGACCTATGTCGGTCAGCTATCGGTTAGGTGTCGGTCAGCCTGGCGGCTGACCGAATTGCGCCCAGAAGTTCAGAAACTTCTGAACCGAATTCTCTATAACTGAACTTCTTGAGTTCTAACAAATCACTTAACAATTGAAATCAATACAATTGAGTATACTTGCCTTGTTTGGAAACTTCTTAGCAAGACTTTCCTTGTCTAACTTGAATCCAAGCTGAATTCCTCAAATCAAAGCTCCTTGTGAACCTAAAACCCAAAATCAATTCACAACACAGAATTCTTGTGAATTCTTTGAGCCATAACTCAATAAGTAAACCATGAAAGTGCTGAAGTCAACTCAACACTTACTTGTAGCTTCTTGATGGAAATCTTGAGCTCTTCTCAAGTTTCAACTCCAAACAAAATAAGAAAGAAGAGGGAGAATAGGATGAAGATGGAGCCCTCTTCACAATCACTTGACAATTCTCTCAATCACACCACTTAAGGAAGAAAACGTGGAAGAAAGAAGAAGAAGGGAAAGAAAGAGATCGGCTGGCTGAAGAATGAACTCAGATGAGTTCATCATTATCTTATAAGCCCCAGTTTTGCATTAAACCCCCCTCATATTCCTCTAATTACAATTCAAGTCACATGAATGGTCATGTGACCCAATTCACGTCGAAGGGAATCGTCACAGTTATAAAAGTTAACGTACTCCTCGAGATATACGTGTGAGTATCAAGAGTTTCCGTATTCGAAGAAATACGGGTAATTTCGTATTTACGAAAAAGTCCTTATAGTGCATGGTTTAGCATAAAACCATTTCAAGTCCATTCAGAACTTCCACTATTCTTTTCATTAAGTTCAATTTGACCACTCGAGTCAAATTCTATATCAATTTAGCCATTAATCAACATTAATTCCATAAAACATGTTGAATTAGCATTAATCCCGATTAATTAGAGTTAATCTTAATTAACTCGGGACAGGGTGTTACACTATATCCATTGCAACATTTTCTTTTAAAAAATTGACTGTGAAATAAAAACTTTACTTCTACCCGTCTAATACTCTAGATTAGACAGGTATCCGAATTTTCTCCATTTAAAAAATCTTGAGCCTAATTGTAAGATTGAATCTTCTTCAAAGTCAGCCATGTGCTACTGTAGAAGGGATCACCACCACCACCATTATCATCATCATCAAAGCCTTTAATTTAAAGTCACTTGAAAGAGTTATGCTCTAACACTCCAACCAAAAGAAAACAAAAATACATATCCTGAATAGGATTTATAGGAACCCCAAATGATACCATGGCAACTGTCTTTTAAAAATAAATTTATATTTACAAAGACCATATCAGTATCTATTACACCCGTCCCGAGTTAATCAAGATTAGCTCTAATTGATTGAGGTTAATGCTAATTACCATGCTTAATTAAGCTAATTGTGGTTTATAACCAAATTGAATTGGATTAGTCTCAAATGATTGATTTGAGCTTAATGAAATGAATTTGAATAAGATTGAATGATTTGTATTAGTTTTAGACTTAAAAAATGTGATACAATGACTTTTTCAAAAATATAAATTTTTTACGTATTTCGTCGATTACAGAAACTCTTAATACCAACACGTGTATCTCAAGGAGTACGTTAACTTTCGTAATTGACATGATTTCATTTGACATGGAACGGGTTAAATGAGATTTCATTTTACTTAAATTGTAATTAGAGAAAGTGTTAGAGAGGCTAAGTGGAAAAAGTTCCCTTATATAAGCTAAGAGGTGAACGCACTAAGTTCATTCAACTCAATCTCAGCAAAGAGGCAACCCTAGACTCATTTTCTTCTTCTCTCTTCCGTTTTCTTCATCAATTGCCAAGATTGAAGTGATTCAAGGGGGTTTTGAGAAGACTTCGTCTTCTTCGTCTTCTCCCTCAAGTTGTTCGCCATTTTTGGAGTGTTTGGAGTTTAAGAGAGAGCTCAAGCTTTCTCTCTTCGAGCTACAAGTAAGTGTCTTGAACTCTTTACAGAACTTTCAAGTTCTATTCGATGGTTTAGAGTTGGTTTCTAACTTGATTAGCTTATAGGCATCTGTTTGTCATGTTTTGCTGATTTAGGATTGACAATGAGGGGATTTTCATCTCAAAACAAGCTAACAAAGAGGCCTTTTGTCAATTGATCTTCAAGAGAGGCAAGTATATGCATATCGTGTGATTTAGGATACTAAAAGTCATGTAGGAACTAATGGAGTTCAATTTCAGAAAATTTGGATTCTGGATTTTCTGTGCACCTGGGCAGTGTTCGGTCAACCAAAGGGTGACCAAACTAGTGACCAAACGTTTATGCACTCATTTGCAAAAGAAAATGAAGCTACTAGAAAGCTGACCGAACTAGGTTTGGTCAGCCGAAGTCGCAGTTCGGTTAACCAACAAGTGACCGAACTGGTGACCGAACTTAGCTGGAGCCATTTTCCATGAAAAATGGGCTCTCTGGATTGTGAACCGACAGGTGACTGAACTCAAGTTCTGTTAACCAACAAATGAGTGTTTGGTCGACCGACAGGTGAGCGAGTACAGTTGTAGAAGTGTCAGAAAATATGAAGCTTTTGGATTGTGAACCGACAGGTGACCGAGTGGTTAACCGACAGGTTAACTGAGAAGCTGACAGAACTTAACTGGGCGAAGTTTTGGCTGATCAATCGGACCTGACGATTCGAACGAAGTGGATTTTGGGTTTTGTTTGGCTCATAAGTGTTTCTTGTGAGTATAATTACTCTCTAAATTAGTTTTAAGACTAATTATAGAGTGATTGAGATTGTTGAGAATTGAGAACAATAAGAGAAGAATTTTATGATCGAACCATTGTTCTAATAGTTAATTGATTATGGACTAAACTTTCATAAGTGATAATTACGGGGACTATAATGCACACATTATATATATATAAATGTGATGTCCATCGAGAATAACACGTGCATTTGATAACCAATTATTACACCTAAATGGTTGTTTAGAATTGAGATAGAAATGAGTAAACTATTAATTATCATAATTCTTTCATTGAATTGTAGTCGTATTACTAAACTCAGATCTAATGCGATTGGTACTGCTATTTATTCATTTCCATTGTCATGAATGGAATCACTGAATTGAATTAAAGCCTGAATGGATTAAAAAACCGTATTATGTTGACTCTTGAGGCCGGCACTACATAGCTGTTTATTAAAGCTCAAGTGGAGCTGCAATGAATTAATAAAAGAATTACTCATATGGAGCTTAAATGAATTAATAAATGACTGAATAACTAATCTTACTGCAGCAGACAGACTTGGGAGCGTTCCAGAGCTCCGTGGTGATGCTAGTTGTCTCTGGTCTGGACACTGGTAAACTCCACATTACTGATTGTATTAATAAGATACTGACTGATTCCATTCTTTGGACTAGGCCATGAATGGTGCGCCCTTCCGCCCTGTGCCAAAGAGGACAATATCATACTGAATGATTTCTCCCTTTTTGGGGAGATGATACTGTGGAAGATGGATACTGACTAAATCCTTCCTTTTGGAAAATGGATACTAACTGAATCCTTTCTTTTGGAAAATGGGAAATTATGAAATGAAATGAACTGAAATGAAATGCTATGTTGTAGTTGTCAATTTGTATGTTCGTTATTGACTCTAAACGCACGTATTGTCTAGACTTGCCTAGAATCGTCTAGAAATGTAAATTGAATATTATAACTGTTTAATTGGTTAATTGAACAGACAAAGACAGCATGTATTATCATTGGGTCTGTATATACATTGTTGAATCGTCGTATTCACCCTTGTTATTGATGGCATTACAGGCCTAATTACCAATGCATGTCCTGCAGCGACCCCAGCGCCAGTGGAGGAAGTCATTACAGGGTTCATTCAGGAAGATTAGCCAAAAGGAATGGTCGGGATATCATGTAATATTGATATCCGAGTGCGAGATGAGTTTTGAATTACTTTTTATTATAGTCGTCGCCTTGCATTGTATTTGAATATGCAGATGATGGACTAAAGTAAGTAAATGGTAGGACTATACATGTATAAAGAAGTGTAACTTTATAAAGAATGTTTTTGGTATCATATGCATGTTACTTCCGCAAATTATACGTATGATCGATGTGGAGTAAGCATCCCTTGTGAATTTCGTTTTAACTTCGGTTAATTCGGAATTTACGGGAGTAAATATGCGTCACATCTTGGGGTTAGCTAGGTGGTAATCAGATCTGGGGTCCCAGGTCGTAACAGTATTTAGTTGGCATGATACAACGAAGGCAACACAAAGTTTGGTTGAAAGCTGAATTCAATTATCTAAGAAAATAAAATTTACATGTTTTTTCTTTGTTGTAAGGTAAATTTGTATTAAAAAGAGGCAAATAGCCCCCAAAGCCAAGAAGGCTACAAGAAAGACAAACTACACAGAGAGAATATACGGAGAATTAGAGAACTATTACGCCATTCCCAAAAAAGACAAAATAGAATGAAGAGGACGAGGACCCATAGTCACTATGCCATTTTCTGAAAGCATCCATTCTATTTGTATATAAAGGCTTAGAAGCCAGTGTGGCATGGATTTTACAGATTTGCATCCAGCACAAGGTTTGTGTAAATTAGCATAGACATCCTTCATATGTGCAATTTGAAAGTTGAAAGTGCCAATTCTTTCATGTTGTTGAGTCTCTGGAGATTGAAATCATCAATTCAAACACATGTTTGAATATGTCTCTATTGTATATTACTTGAGATGTGACCACGCATGCCACTTGTCATGCACCACATTCCATGAAAAGTCCGAATTTAAATAGTTCAAATCCGCTACAGTTTGTATATATATATATATATATGAAAGAAATTACCAATAGGTTGCTCAAATCCAAATATTATGTCACTTGGAGTAAGGGTGTAGGGTACTCGGAGTAAAGGGTTGGGTCAGTGTCTTTCATATCGATTGCATGCAATATGAATAATCGCTCGGATCAAATGAAGGTAGGCATTGTGGATCCGCGTAAATAAAAGCGTGTGAAAGTATATTGTGGCCACCAAAACTTACCTGAACATTTTCATGAAAGGTTTTCCGGGAGTCCTGACGCCCCACAGAAAGAGTTTCTATATTTAAAACTCATTTATTTTTTACATTATATTTCATGGAAACGCGCCTGCATTAAACGTGAATTTTTCTATAGCATAGAAAAAAAATCAGCTTCCATCTTTTCTCCATTAAAGCTATCGCACAAATTGCTCTTACTGACGTAAAGGGGTTAGCTGAGTGGTCATGATCACGGTTCTTCCTTCTTCTAGAGCTAAAGGTCTTGGTATCAACCCTTGGTTCCCCCTTCTTCAGGAATCGAAGATTGAGTCCACTAGTGCTACCACCTTGGGGACACAGGGGTGTTTACCTGGCTTCCCTCTGGGCCCTGTGGGATTAGTCCAGCCCAAAGAGTTGGGAACCCTCCGATAGCAAAAAATAAATAAAAATTGCCCTTACTAACTTTAGGAGATTTACTATAAATGATAGTGAAGAGGGTGGAGACAACTCAAAGCAGAGGTTAATGTACAAATAAATGAGTATTGCGAAAAGATAAAATAATTCATTTTTTTCACTTTCCATGGAAAATGGTTTCTTGTCCTCTCCTCTATGAAAATGAATGCCACCCACATTCAAAAAAAAAATTGATCGACCTTAGCTTTCATTAACTTTGAGTGATGCAAATAACACCATTCTTTTTTGCTAAATGGTAAATTGTATTAAAGAAAGAGAGGGAAGTGGGCTTAAGCCCCCAAATTACAAGGAGAACCAGAAGGGGAGGCTTACAAAAGACACCAACCCCCACCAGGGAACCTTCCAAAAAATGGACACTGAACAAAGGAGAAAGAAAATGGAAAAGAGAAACCTTTGAGAAGATTGATTTTGCAACCTACTACATTTTGAAGCAGCAAGAGACCACAAGAGAGCAACTGGGTTCAAAGATACCCACTCAAAGCAAGCCTCTGCACTTCAAGCAATGAGAGAAAACCAGAAAGAAGCAGAGCTCTGTCCAGCATACTGATGAGCGCACCAAAACACCATAAGACAAGGAAACATGATACTAATGGCACCAAAACACTTCAAAGATCGCTGCACTTCAATAGCAGGCCACTGTCTGCAGCAGAATAGAGCAATGCAGCGCAACACTACTCAGCTCTGCAAAACTGAACTTCACCTCTGACTAGAGGAGAAAAAGAAACTGAAGAGATCACTGCCTGCTTGGAAAGACTGCAGAAAAACACAGTCTGAACTAGAAAAGAACAAGGAAGCATCAGCAGCTCCACACCAACCACACTGAATTGCCGCAAGACTCTCCAAAGAACAGCAGCCAAACTCTCCAACTCAGCTCATAATTCCTAAAAACTGGACTAAGAGAAGATTAGAAGTACAGCCAAAACTGGCCGAAGCTCCTCTACTTCTCTGGAGACCAGAAAGAAGCACTACAGGACCACCACTGGTGGTGTTTGTTCATTTGAATTTCTGTTTTATTTGATCCGTAGGTAATTAGATTGTACATAAAGATGTAATGTTTGTCCAAAATAAAAAATGATACTTGTGGTTGTGTTTGAGTTATTGCAATTTTTTTTTTTTTTTTTATCATGTCTTTGATATTCGTAACCTATATATCCTGCTATATCTGTCCTTGATTCATGGCAACAACAATTATGGGAAGTTCGGATCCTTTACTGCCCTTTGTCGTAGAAAGTGCTCAAAAGTCCCAGGAAATTTGCGCCAAAGAGGAGGGTTGGATGTGTAGTGATCTTTTGGAATAGATAAGTGCCAAGTTTGATCTCCATTCTGTAGATATCCAACTTTGAATTTCATAACAAGAATTCAGTATTTTATATAAGGGCTTTATGGGGTTCATATCTCATAATTTATTAGACATGAAGTTATTGGTCAAATAGAAGCTTTGCTTATTATTATTCATTTCATTGTTTTAGATCCGCTTTTTTTTTTTTTTTTCCTTTTTCCTTCTATTCTCTTCGTGGTCTAAATCCAGGGGCCCTTTTTTTTTTTTGTTTTTTTTTTTTCAGTTAATGAGTGCACCTGCAAATTTTGCTACCGGTCTATTTTTAAATGAGGCGAGATTTATCTGTGGGGCCTAATTTAAAAATTTTCGGATATGGTAGGTTTGGAATGGAATTATAATGCCAGAAGCCACCGTTAATTAACCTTGTACTAGGCTAACCATGTCAACCAAGTCGGAGATATTGGGCCATTGGACTGTTCAAATCCAATGTATTTGAGGTCAGGCCAACTGGGTCGGGTCCAAGGTCCGCTCAATCGGTTATTACTGCGTTTCTGGATGTAGATTTAGGTCCTTGGTATAACCTACCCCATTAGACCCGTCAATTAAAACTCAACATTCAATATTTTAATATAGTAAAACGTTCTACACAATCCCAATGGGCATCTTTAGCCCAAACCCTATAAATATATAAACACCCCACATCTTCATTACCATCACCTTTCATACGTTAATAAACAACATATCCTAGTCATCTCATCTCCTTCATTAAGACCAATATCTCCAAAACCCCTACAACTCTCTCTCTCTCTCTCTCTCTCTCTCTCTCTCTCTCTCTCTCTCTCACAACTAGCCCACATAAAAAATAACCTTTGTTTCTTCAAAGAGATGGCCTCTTGCGGAGTAAACTTCTTCACAACCACAGCACTCTTCTTTTTCATCACCTTCTTGGTTTTGAGCTCAGCACCTCTTGAGGCGACTAGGCCTTTGGATGGAGATGGGTCCTTGCGGAGAGAGAGGACCCTGTTCCAGTCCCTCCAAAAAGATTCTGGTGGGGTTCCGGGCCACAGCTCATGTTCCTTCACTCCCACACCCACACCAAGCGGTCCATGCCCTCCAGCCGCTCTTCCATGATTGTCAAAACTCACTACCAAGAAAGATGAAGCTTGAGAGTAATGCAGATAATAGTATTCACTAGATGTGTTTCTTCATTTCAATTCTATGTTTCATTTCCTGAAGTCGTCTGACTTGTGCTTAAATAAAACAGACTTATATATGTTGGAATAAAACAATCCGGATCGAGATTGGATTGTGTAAAGAGATGTAATCTTTGGTCTAAATAAAAATGATACTAATGGTTCCAATTAAATATTGCTTTTTTTCTTATCTTGTCTTTTATTCATGAATTATTTGTTTTAATGGTTAGCTTTGGATGAAGTACAATGAATGTCTCCATTAAGTTGTGACGTGTTGTAATGAGCTATGAGCATGCATGCAACCACTAGTATGGGAAGTTCGTACTCTTTAATACGTTGGCTGTGGAGAGTTGTACATTGCAATGGTAATTTTACACCCGATGGAGCCCGCTAGAAGAGGAGGAAGGTGGGATATAGGGTTCTTCTGCATAAGAGATGGGTCATGTTTGATCCCCATGTTACAGATTCCACCATCAGATTTTTATAAAAATTGAGAAATGTAGATTTTTCTGATTCATTGATCTTTGAATGAGGCTTATGGAAGGGTAAGTTGCATTCCAAGTCAACTATATCCATTGAAACATTCTCTTTTAGAAAATTGACTGTGAAATAAAAACTTTACTTCTACCCGTCTAATACTCTAGATTAGACAGGTATCCGAATTTTCTCCATTTAAAAATCTTGAGCCTAATTGTAAGATTGAATCTTCTTCAAAGTCAGCCATGTGCTACTGTAGAAGGGATCACCACCACCACCATTATCATCATCATCAAAGCCTTTAATTTAAAGTCACTTGAAAGAGTTATGCTCTAAAACTCCAACCAAAAGAAAACAAAAATACATAGCCATAAAAGGATTTATAGGTACCCCAAATGATACCACGGCAACTGTCTTTTAAAAATAAATTTGTATTCGCAAAGTCCATATCAGTATCTAGTTAGCATGATACAACGAAGGCAACACAAAGTTTGGTTGAAAGCTGAATTCAATTATCTAAGAATATAAAATTTACATGTTTTTTCTTTGTTGTAAGGTAAATTTGTATTAAAAAGAGGCAAATAGCCCCCCAAAGCCAAGAAGGCCACAAGAAAGAGGAACTACACAGAGAGAATATACAGAGAATTAGAGAACTATTATGCCATTCCCAAAAAAGCCAATATAGAATGAACAGGAGGAGGACCCATAGTCACTATGCCATTTTCTGAAAGCGTCAATTCTATTTGAATATAATGGCTTAGAAGCTTGTGTGGCATGGATTTTACAGATTTGCATCCAGCACAAGGTTTGTGTAAATTAGTATAGACATCCTTCATATGTGCAATTTGAAAGTTGAAAGTGCCAATTCTTTCATGTTGTTGAATCTCTGGAGATTGAAATCATCAATTCAAACACATGTTTGAATATGTCTGTAGGCGGTGAAAACACGACACCCACTTAAATTGAGATGAACTTTATAGATCAGGGAATACCGAACGCCAAGAACTTGAAAGAGAAGGAAAATGACTTGGGTCAAAGCCCTTGGCTGCCGTAAGCCGAAGGCACTCCGATGCCTAAGTTAGTTCTTAGAAAACTAAGCAGGAGGAGGAAGAAGAGAATGAGAGATAGTCTGTTGTGTATTGTGTGTTGCGTACCTCCATGGGGCTGGTCCCATGTGTATATGTAGATATTCCTCGTTTATTCTCTCTGTGAGCGGGGGTAGGTGGGGTAAGGTCCCATCGGTCTTTACCCTGACATTCGGCGGTAAGTAAAAAGGGCACATCCCATCAGAACCTTTCATACATTCGGTCAGTTGATGTTAAGGGGTGATAAAGCCAACTTCTTATCGCCATAAATGAGCAATCCTATCGTCATAAATGAACGATCCTATCGCCATAAATGAGCGCCCCTATCTGACAGGGCTCGCCCGTACTTCTCATAGGAGGGTGATGGCCCACTCTACCTTCAGCGCTTTTACCGGGACCAGAAATGGTCTGACCGTGCTAGCACTGTGCTAAGCTGGCACTCCTAACCGAGCTGACCCGTTGAGCTGGCACTCCTAACCGAACTGCCTAACTGCAGAGTGGAGGCCTCTTGAGCCTGCGCTTCTTACCGAGCCACCGAACTGCTGAGCTGTGATTACCAAGACCGATGTGAAGATCGGTGTATTATCATGGTTTTTAATCTCGTCATTACGGTGTTTTACCCACACAATGTCTCTATTGTATATTACTTGACATGTGACCACGCATGTCACTTGTCATGCACCACATTCCATGAAAAGTCTGAATACGAGTAGTTCAAACCCGCTACAGTTTATATATATATATTTATTTATTTATTTATTCATATATATATTTATATGAAAGAAGTTACCAATAGGTTGCTCAAATCCAAATGTCTATGTCACTCGGAGTAAGGGCGTTGGGTACTATGGCATGGGTCAAATGAAGGTAGGCTTTGTGGATCCATGCAATTAAAAGCGTGTAAAAATATATTGTGGCCATCAAGACCTACCTGAACATTTTTGTGGAAGGTTTTCCGGGAGTCCTGACACCCCACAAAAAGGGTTTCTACATTTAAAACTCATTTATTTTTTACATTATATTTAATGGAAAAGCGGCTGTATTAAACGTGAATTTTTCTATAGCATAGAAAACAAATTCAGCTTCCATCTTTACTCAATTAAAGCCATCGCACAAATTGCCCTTACTGACCCAAAGGAGTTGGCCGAGTGGTCAGGACTTCGGTTCCTCCCTCTTCCGGAGTTAGAGGTCTTGGTATCAACCCCCGATTCCCCCTTCTTCAGGAATCAAAGGCTGAGTCCACTGGTGCTATTACCTTGAGGCCAGGGGTGTTTATCCGGCTTCCCTCTAGGCCTCCGATAGCAAAAAAAAAAAAAAAAAAATTGCCCTTACTAACTTTAGGAGATTTATTCTCAATAATAGTGAAAAGGGTGGAGACAACTCAAAGTAGAAGGAAATGTAAAAATGAGTATTGCAAAAAGATAAAATAATTCATTTTTTTCACTTTTCATGGAAAATGGTTTCTTGTCCTCTCCTTTATGAAAATGAATGCCACCCACATTCAAAAAAATATTGATTGACCTTAGCTTTCATAAACTCTGAGTGATGCGAGTAACACCATTCACTAGTTGTGTTTATTCATTTGAATTTCTGTTTTATTTCATAAAGTAGTCTGAATTGTGTCGAAACAAAATGATCCGCAGATAATTAGATTGTATATAAAGATGTAATGTTTGTCCAAAATAAAAATGATACTTGTGGCTGTGTTTGAGTTATTGCAATTTTTTTTTTTTATCATGTCTTTGATATTCGTAACCTATATATCCTGCTATATTTGTCCATGATTCATGGCAACAACAATTATGGGAAGTTCGGATCCTTTACTGCATGCCCTTTGTCGTAGAGAGTGCTCAAAAGTCCCAAGAAATTTGCGCCAAAGCGGAAGGTTGGATGTGTAGTAATCTTTTGGAATAGAGAAGTGCCAAGTTTGATCTCCATTCTGTAGATATCCACCTTTGAATTTCACAACAAGAATTCAGTATTTTATAGAAGGCTTTATGGGGTTCATATCTCATAATTATTAGACATGAAGTTAATGGTCAAATAGAAGCTTTGCTTATTATTATTCATTTCATTGTTTTAGATCCACACTTTTCTTTTTCTTTTTCCTTCTTTTCTCTTGGTGGTCTAAATCCCAGAGCCCTTTTTTTTTCTTTTTGCTGATGAGTGCACCTGCAAATTTTGCCACACGTCTATTATAAAAATGAGGTAAGATTTACCTATGGGGCCTAATTTAAAAATCCCAGATATGGTAGATTTGGAATGGAAGTAATGCCAGAAGCCACTGTTAATCTTGTGTTAGGCTAATCAAGTCAACCAAGTCAGAGATATTGGGCCCATGGACTGTTCAAATCCAATGTATTTGGGGTCAGGCCAACTGGGTCAGGTCCAAGGTCTCCTCAATCGGTTCTCACTGCGTTTCTGGCTGTAGATTTAGGTCCTTGGTATAACATACCCCATTAGACCCGTCAATTAAAACTCAACATTCAATATTTTAACATAGTAAAACGTTCTACACAATCCCAATGGACATCTTTAGCCCAAACCCTATAAATATATAAACACCCCACATCTTCATTACCATCACCTTTCATACGTTAATAAACAACATATCCTAGTCATCTCATCTCCTTCATTAAGACCAATATCTCCAAAGCCCCTACAACTCTCTCTCTCTCTCTCTCTCTCTCTCTCTCTCTCTCTCTCTCTCTCTCTCTCTCTCTCTCTCTCTCTCTCTCTCTCTCTCTCTCTCTCTCTCTCTCTCACAACTAGCCCATATAAAAAATAACCTTCGTTTCTTCAAAGAGATGGCCTCTTGCGGAGTAAACTTCTTCACAACCACAGCACTCTTCTTTTTCATCACCTTCTTGGTTTTGAGCTCAGCACCTCTTGAGGCGACTAGGCCTTTGGATGGAGATGGGTCCTTGCGGAGAGAGAGGACCCTGTTCCAGTCCCTCCAAAAAGATTCTGGTAGGGTTCCCGGCCACAGCCCATGTTCCTACACTCCCACACCCACACCAGGCGGTCAATGCCCTCCACCCGCTCTTCCATGAATGTCAAAACTCACTACCAAGAATGATGAAGCTTGAGAGTATTGCAGATAATAGTATTCACTAGATGTTTTTCTTCTTTCAATTCTATGTTTCTTTTCCTGGAGTCGTCTGACTTATGTTTAAATAAAACAGTCTTATGTTAGAATAAAACAATCCGGATAGAGATTGGATTGTGTAAATAGATGTAATCTTTGTTCTAAATAAAAATGATACTAATGGTTCCAATTAAATATTGCTTTTTTTTTATCATGTCTTTTATTCATGAATTATTTGTTTTTATGGTTAGCTTTTGATGAAGTACAATGAATCTCTCTCTAAAGTTTTGACGTGTTGTAACGAGGTGTGAGAATGCATGCAACTACAATTATATATGGGAAGTTCGCAATATTCTTTAATACGTTGGCTGTGGAGGGTTCCAGATTGCAATGGTAATTTTACACCCCATGGAGCCCACTAGAAGAGGAGGAAGGCGGGATATTGGGATCTTCTCCTTAAAAAATGGGTTAAGTTTGATCCCCATGTCACAGATTCCTCCATCAGACTTTTACAAAAATTGAGAACTGTTGATTTTTCTGATTCATTGATCTTTGAATGAGGCCTATGGAAGGGTAAGTTTCACTCCCGATCAACTGTATCCATTGAAAGATTTTCTTTACAAATTTTACTGTGAAATAAAAACTTTACTTCTACCAGTTTAATACTCTAGATCAGACAGCTGGTAACATCTAAAGTATCCGACTTTTCTCCTTTTAAATAATCTTGAGCCTAATTATACGATTGAATCTTCTTCAAAGTGATCGGTCATGTGCTACTGTAGAAGAGATCACCACCACCACCACCCCCATCACCATCATCATCATCATCAAAGAGTTATGCTCTAAGACTCCAACCAAAAGATAACAAAAATACATATACATATAAGGACCTGAAGCCCAAATGATACCATGGCCGTCGTCTTTTAACAATAAATTTGCATTCACAAAGACCATATCAGTATCTATTTGGCTTGATACACCGAAGGCAACACATAGTTTGGTTGAAAGCTAAATTCAATTATCTAAGAATATAAAATTTACATGTCACTATGCCATGTTGTGAAAGCATGAATTCTATTTGTATATATTGGCGTAGAAGCCTGTGTGGCATGGATTTTATAGATTTGCATCCACCACAAGGTTTGTGTTAGTATAGACATCCTGCAGATGTGCAATTTGAAAGTTGAAACTGCCAATTCTTTCATGTTGTTAGAGTCTGTGGAGATTGAAACCATCAATTCAAAGACATATTTGAATATTTAATCTTAGATGCGCGCATATTAAGTTCAAATCTTTTTGGCCTTGAAAACCCAGTTGAGGTAACCCATCGGCCCTCTTGATTTATCTTCTCACCTAAAGCGGCTAATATTATCTCATGGATTGTGTGATAACTGTGGGATGTTATCAAGGCTGAAAACATCGGCTGATAAGTATCAGGTGTCGATTGGGACCGACACCATTATATATACCACCATATGGTTGATATTATATTGACTAATTAGAGAACTAGTATAAAACTGGCTTTGTAATTCGAATTTTCTCACTTCTTTGCCCTTTATGATATGGATGCTTCTTTCTGTCAATTTTAATTATTTTTTGTTCTTAATTTTGGTCACCAAGGAATTCCAACTCATGTAACCTCATACACTTCAAATGTCTATAACCTACTGAACAACAGGAGGCCAGCTAAAGTTGTCTTCTATTTAAATGAGTCTTTTTGCTAATTAATTTTTGCTTCTTTTATCCCTCTAAAGGACTATTGGATGAAGGTGATGCTGTAACATTGAAATATGATCATGTCATTTGCGCCATTTATTTGTTATTCCTTATCCACCAATGGTTTTTTTTTTTTTTTCCTTACATTAACGCATGAAGCACTTACCTCTATAGAAAATAATAGCAGCATGCAGCTGTAGGATCTGACTTAAGATGAACTAGATTATCTCTATTTTTACCAATCTTATGTAAACTTATCATTTCCGCCCTTCCATTCTTTTTTTAAGGGCTGTTTATTTGCAGAGAACTGAATATACATGGATTCATGGTTAAATGGGCTCCAACAAAATATTATTAAAGAGGTGAAGCGAGAAAGATGTAAGGTAGTGTAAAGAAGACCTAATTAACTTTCAAGAGTGATGGGTGATGTGTGGATAAAACGAAACCTTGAATTTTTTTCTAACTAAAGAATTTGATGGTCAATATTTTTAATTTAGAATTTCTAGAAATTCAATTACATGAAACATATGCACCCTAAAAAGTTAATCAATGATAATGCACAAAATGAAAGAAAGCAAAATAAGTTATGTTGATTTTAGGACAATATTAAAAAGATAATTGGTTTACTCATGTGGCAACACATATGGTAGCTATTGAATGACCTCCAATGGGATTCACATTTACCTGGCCAATAGAAGGAGACAATTCATGTTGGCATGACAGGCTGGCACATGGTCTGTTGACACTTATGATAGTGAAGGGACAGAAAATATCATCTAGCTCATATTTATGTGGAAAAGCACGCGTGGGTGTTGAGGACCCTCTATCTCGTCATATAAAAAAAAGGCTTTGTAGATTAGGCATTTATCAAAATCAGTCATTCTACCATTTATTTGTACTTAAAAATAATCAAAAGAGCCTTATTTTTGGCACATATCTAATATACAAATGTTCACTTACATATTTCATCTAGGATTCAGGGCATCTTTTTTCGGTTACAGGGGTTTAAATCAATTGGTCATATTAAGACTTCAAATTTGCCAGCTGCACAAATCATTCTTTTATGGGAAATTTTCAAATAAGGCCTTAAGTTTTTATCTTATTTCAAAAAAGGACACAAGTCTCGAAAGTTTTCAAATTAGTCCCTAAGTTTTACTGGAAGTTTTCAATTAAGGACATCAGTCCATTTAAAGCTATTTTAGGCAACTTTTTCCTTAATTTTTTTTAAAACATCCAAATTGCCCTTCATTGAAATAAAGTCCCCATTCGCTTCCTCTATATTCTCCTCATTTTCTTCACCGGCGTCCTCACCGTAATTAATGACAACCAACAACCCCATGATGATCGGCTGTATGTAGTGGTTGCTCGAACCATGTCATGGCTTTAAATGAAAGGTAATTTGGATATTTTAAAAGATTAAGAGAAAATGTCGCTAAAGAATACTTTTAAATGGACGGATGTCCTTAATTGAAAACTCACTTAAAAACTTAGGGACTGATTTGAAAACTTTTAAAACATGTGTCTTTTTTTTAAACAAGGCAAAAACTTAAGGCCTTAATTGAAAATTTTCCTTCTTTTATTGGTGAATTGTCTTCAAAAATTGGAGACCAGGTAGTGTGCAATTCCTGTGGCTCCAAGAACCAGTCTTGTTCAGGTTGGGTCGATAGTGTACCTAGACTTAAAACTGACTTAATAAAAGGGATCCGATCATCATTTGGGTCCATGTAGTGACCTGGTCTCAAACCATTACCAGAAGTTTCAGTTCAGGTCTCGGAACCCATTATTACCTAGTAAAGGCTCTTGCAACTGGTTTGCTTAACATAGAGTAAGGTTCTTGTTGCTCGATCTCAACTCCTCCAATACAAAAGAAAATTGAATTGGATAGAATCAACGCGCACGAAGACTCGGAAAAGTCATGTTTATTTGAAAATAACTTCAACAATATTTAAAGAATGAATCCATAACTTATAAAATATAAAAATACATTCATTTACATTCTTTCTCTTTAACGCTGAATGTTGCTGGAAAAAAAAAAAAAACTCAATTCTTGCCTTAGGAGAAGCCACATCAGCTTCTTGGGGCCCATTGGTGAATGTGTCCTTTTAAAAATACATAATATGTGCATTTTCAATAAAATGTATCTCTTAGGCTACATATGTGCCTTTTCAATAAAATGTGTCTCTTTGACCCATTTGTGTGAATGTGATCCAATTTAAAGGGATGCCTTTCAACACTATAAATTAAGGTTATTTTCAAAGTTTTTCTATAGTATTCAAAATTAGCAGAATTGAATACAAATCCTTTAATTTTAAGATGAAATGTGTATGCTAATATGGATTAAAAGAAGAAAGGTTTGATTTTCATAATTTTTTGGTTGAATTGAATTTTTTTTAATTATTTTGTTACAAATGAATTTATATGAAATGGACATTAGTTTTAAAATATTATTTAGTTCACCCGAGACTTAACCCGTGCATTGCACAGGGTCTTCATGCTGGTGCATTCATGATAAGCAATTTAAATTAATAAATGTATATATACAGGAAAAGTGCCACAATAAGAAAAATAAAAGAAAAAATATTATGTATATTATAATTTGTTAATCCCGTAAAAGATCAAATATAAGTTTTTAATTACATTCCAATGACCTTTTTAAATTATTGACCCAAACGTCACGCATAGTTATTTATAAAGAGATTTTAATTGTTTAAAAGTAAAGTTGCATGTTAAATAATTTAAAATGCAAATAATTTATTATGATTCTACTGATCCTCCCTTGTTTTTAGCTGTGCTATGATTTTGGAGAGTCTAATACCTGTCCATTTACTAGAATTCAAGGAATTCATGTTTGAAGAATTGTTTAATTTTCAAATAAGGTGAAATTTTTTAATATTCTTTTAGACTTGAGCATTCAGGAATTTCACCAAAATACATAGAGGGTAAAATTTTTGAATTCTCAAAGTTCAATTGGACCTTTTCAAATGCTGGAATTCAAGAATTACTGACAAGAAACAAGCAATTTGAAAATACCATCGTGCCCCCAAAAATTCCAACCACTGTAATTTCTGTCAAAGAAAGATGTCCTTGATAAGAGTCAACCTGAAAAGTTTTGGTCTGCATCCATCTTTCAACCAAGAAAATGACTAGTCATCTGCAGTACGCTGGACATTTATGCACGTAGCCACATGTAAATGTCATGACCACGTGAGCATTTCTGAAAATTGTTGGAGACTCGTGCAGCAGACGGAAATCAAAAACGGAGAACGGTCAATTTTCTGGAGAACGAGAACAATGGTCAAAGCAGAAGGTCAAATACCACCCGACGAGCGAAATTACAAGATTAAAATTGCCAATCGGTGCAAATTTTCAGCCATGCACGAGCGCTGGTGAAAATTGGTTACGCCGATAACCCTTTTCACATTCTTCCATTGAAAATCAAATCCCACGACACCCTCTCCATCCCACCCCTCGAAATCGGTACTTTCGAGAGCCGCATAATGGTACTTTTGCTTCACTTTTTTTCTTAAAAAAAGGGGATAATTTTTTATAGAAAATCTTTTTTTTATGTGTTTAGTGCTGAACAATTCCACGCAAACACTTTCTTTCCTCGTCAACATTTTAATTACTAATGTTGGAAATGGGTTTTCTATCCTCACTCTTTTCCATTTCAACCCAAAACCCTACAATTCTTTTATTTATTTTTTATTTCTTTAAATAAATTATTATTTGATGTTAAATAAATAATATACATATTATGTTGTTTTTCTTCAAAAAGATATTTTACCAAACAAGAAAAATTGATTTTCTAGAGGGAATCCACAGCCGCACCGAACAACATTAGTACCAATTCAACGAGAAAAAAAAATCCGAACCAAACTTGAATTTCTAAATTATACTGAAATCCTTTTTTGAGGTTTCAATTTCTATAGAATTTGCCAACGTGATAATTTTTCCTTTCCGCGTAAAGGGTGCATACATACCAAACTTAAAAGTTTGAGTGCCGTTTATTTTTACTTTCTTTTTTATTTTGTGGAGAAGTGGCAGCACAATCATGCCCTTAAGGTCATTTGTGTACACTCATTTAGGTATGAATGCAAACTATATAGGCACAAGTGTAACATTTAAGCATATATATTTTTGTTTAAGCTTATTTATACATCCATGTATAAATGAAATGCAAGAATGATATGTAAATAAGACTATTTTCAGATAAAAACCTTTATACGTAAAAAGGTATGGAATTGTTTGACACTTTCTTTAGCTAGAGAGACACGAGATAGGGTTACAGTTTATAACCTCCATTATTGTCTTTTATTTTCTTAGCTCATGTGAACTCCAAATTTTTATTCAAAGTTATTTGAACTTTATGTTAATCCATTAAACCCCACAACATTTAGCATCATGTCCTAAATCTTCATGGATAGTGAGATATATGAGAAATTTTCATGTGCAATTCAAACTATTCACCGTTTACTAATGTGAAAATGGTGCTTTTAGACAAACATGGTATTATGTTTTACATATGTAATATTCATATTCAAAAAAATATATATGCAAATTTTATAAGGAGACCCTTGGCTCTGAAACACGTGATGGGGCTGACATCTTGATCCATCCGAGTGAACTATAAAATAGAGACTCCCCAATAGTAATGGGTCCCAGGATTTGGCACCCATCCGAATAAATTGGACCATTAGATCGAGTGTGCATTCATTCTGGATGAAAAAAACTTCTTAGCCGTGGATCAAGTAGGGTCGGTGATGATAGAATAGGTGGGGCCGGAGGTGGGCCCTGCAAGCATTGGTGCTCACCATAAGGTGGGCGGGGCTTCTAATTTTATATATTTAGATCTTATTTTCATATCCCATCTATGAAAGACAAAATACCGCTTATATAGTTTGTTAAGCTAAAAAAGAAGTTGACATGCTACATTGGCCTGGATCCATGATCTATTTAGAACTGGATCTTACGATGATCCTATGAGTTGGATGCAAATAATGGCATACTAACATCAAGAGGAAAGCAATTAAGCAAAGGATGGGATCCTGACCCTAGACCGGATCCAAGACCTATATCTAGTTCTTATTCAGACCTATCAACCATCTTATTTAATTTCATGTACTTATAGTGTAATTTTTAACAAAGAGACCTCAATTTTTATGAGGTAAACATCTAATGGGACTTTACATCGATGCATGCCAATAATGATCATATGCCAATAATGATCATATGGTGGAAAGGTCTCATTATATATTACATATTGGGGAAAACAATCTCAGTTGGTTGTAATAGCCATTGATTTAAGGGCTTAAGAGATTAAAGATTTTTAAATTATATTTTATGAAAGCTCATGGTCTGAACACATATAGTCCAAATTATTGTCAAATTACAGAAAAGTCTCACTTCCTTTCTGTTTTTCCTTTGCCTCTAATTTGTTGGCATGTTTGGGTACCATTTGCCGTGCCTCACATTGGGCATGACTTAGAATCTACTCGCTCAAATGAACAAATTGCTGTAAGTTGAAGGGTGAATATTGAATTGTCAAGTCATTTCACAATGCAGTAACTTCTATGGGTTATCACCATTCATTGGACAAAATGGTCCAAATGATGACGTAACTAAAATTAAACTATTATTATAATATGATGTTGGCTAAGCAACATTTTCAACATCTTATTATCCTCTCATTATCATTTTGAAGAATGATCACCGTGTTCACTTTCACCCATCAATGCAAATAGAAATATATTATTGGGTCAAAGGTGAAAAAACATAAATTTGAATGATGCTTGTCTTAGTTTTTCAAGATTGTAATCATGGAAAAACCTTTTGAGAGAATGATAGATTCCTGGTCCTCCATCTCTTATGGTCTCTTGATTGGGGTCATTTGAAACCCAACAAAACATATCCCTATTGCAGTTTTTGCCCCTTGATTGATCCAACAAACCTAGGAAGAGAGAGAACCAAAAAGAAAAAATGCCTCTTTTGGTCTTTTTGTTTTTAAGAGAACTAGCACATGATTTCATGTGCAATACCTCTTTTTCTTTTTTTCTTTTTTTTTTTTTTTTCTCTCTCTCTCTTTTTTAACTATTTGAAGTTAAAAGGAATCTATTCCAGAAGTGAGAAGACCACAAAGATTAGGAATCCCTTTGTCCTCAAAACATATTCGTAGCCTGGGTGGCACTATCAATGTGATCATTCAAGAGATGGGCCCCAATGGAAGGCAGCCACTGCTGCTGATTGCATCCTTATACCCAATCAATAGGGTTTTCTCCTTCTGTTTTGAAGTCAAATTGACATGTCAAACATTCTTTACTGAACCATCCATCTGCTAACCATCAATTAAGCTATTGGGTTTTCTCATTGGTGTAATTTTCTATGGCCCACCATTGTAGGGTCCATTTCTCATATAGGTAGCCAAAGATTTGTGAGAACCTATCAATGCAAGTGTTCCATTCTGACTTCAAACAAAAACCCCTTCTAGTAGTTTGCTCGGAATTGACTCCCTGGGATCTTTTCTAAAAAAATATGGCCCACAAATGCTCATCAAATAATCAACCTTTTGTGGGAAATAATTACTCAACTATAATCCGCGTAAACCAAACCATGTTTTTTCCTCCAGTAAATACTCACACACTCTCACTTACAGAAGTCCCCCGGGGCTTATCTGGGTAATTTACTTATAGAGTAAATACATATTATGATCAATCGTTTTAATCTTATGCACCTTTGTGAGTCACACATTTGCATGACTTTGTTAGAGATATTAGTTTAGTTTTGTTAGGATAGAGTTAGGAGAAAAGAGAGATAGTAGGAGAGATTAAAGAATAGTTAAAACTTAAATTTCAATTTTTTTTTCCTTTAAGAATGTTGTTATCTTAAAGTCCATATCCATGCACAACATTTTTCACATAAAAAGATGAAAAGATAAAAATAAATAACAGAAATGCTACGAGTAAAAATAAGAGGGCCTTTTTTCGGTGTAGCCAGGGATCTAAAGTAAATTTTTCCTGGTAAAATCTTCAAGAAATATAACAAGGAGAAAAAACAAAAGGTAAAAATATAAAAATAAAAATAAAACACTCCACTTAAAACGAGAACATTAATAAGAAGTACATGAGAGTCCTCATTCTTAACCCCCCTGCTATTTCCAGTTCTAGCAAAGAACACAGGATCTCAATTCTCAATGCACTTCCCTTCGGAAATTAAATCCGTCCATGTGTCAGATTCAGACCCTTTTCCCAAATCCATTCAAAGTGGCAAAAACCCAGCTTGGATCCTTTATTGCCCGACGGTTTCCAATACAAAAGAAGCTTATCACACCCTCTGTTTCCTCTGAAACAGAGGATCCCAGAAACAGCAAGAAGAGCTGAGATTGAGAGGAATTCTCCTCGACTTGGATTTATCCGTCTTGCCTGAGACATGGGTTCTTCTGGGTTTTTGATTTGCTGGTGAGCTGTGGAAGAAATCGGTAGAAGATGCGTCGTCGGCAGGGAGAATTCCGACGGCTGTTTCGGAGGAGATTGAGTTGTTTGATCCTGGGGCTTCTTGGGTTGTTTCTGATTGGAGGTTTGGCGCTGTTTGTCGTTCATCATCGCCATCAGGTGGAGTTTGAACCGAAGTTACAGGTATGAGTAAAAAGGAATTCTCATTGTCACTTTGTCTCTGCTTTTTTTTCTTTTCATTTCTTTCTTTGATTCATTGTGTTTTGGGGTTGTTTGTGGTGATTGAATGGATCTTGATTTGATCAATGTGCAAGAATCTTGATTTAGCTGATCAATTCCTAGAATAAGTAGTTGTAGTAGTATTTGATTTGTTGATCATACTGTCTAGGCATGAGTATACTATGGTTCTGATAGTTCTTATTAGACCAAGTATCTGGAATGGGGTGGCTGAAATATCTTAGTGACTGATCTGTGGTGCCTGATTTGAAGTTTTCAGTAAGCATATAGATTATGGAATGGGGTGGCTGAAATATCTTAGTGACTGATCTGTGGTGCCTGATTTGAAGTTTTCAGTAAGCATATAGATTATGGAAATGTTGTGGATGTTGGAGAAAACAAGTTAATAAAAGTCTCCAATATACAAATAAACATGAACTGTGCACAGTTTTCTCTCATTTTCTCTACCTTTTCTCCTCATCTAACAGACGCTTAAAGAAAATGTACTTGTGGCCAGGTTTTGTTTCCATTCCATTATCTTGAGTTGCCATGTTATGAGATTATGAGGTTAAGGTTGATTTGGGAAACGTGCGATGGGAGTTTAGTCTCTTTCTGCTGATGTTTTTGCTACTCTCCATGGGAAGCGAGAGGAGCCGTCATTGTCTATCTTTGATGCTATTATTAAGGACTCATCAGGCCAACTCTAGTTCATAGGCTAGGCATGATAATGATGATGGGAACTGAAAAGGGACAACAACTATATGAACCTTTTCCAGATGATCTATAAGAACGGCTAATCACATTCGAGGCGGAAGTTGCATGAATTCCTAGGTGCCTAAGACTCAATTAATCCCCACCACTAGGATGACACTCTCTTCCATAATTTGTAACAGTGTATTAACTCTTCTGAAAGGATGAAGCTCAGAAAGAAAAATATTACTCAATCTCTAATCAAAGTATTAGCCATCAATCAGCCTGAGTTGACAGATACTTCTAGTTCTAGGACTTAGCCAAATCCTATATAATTACAAGCAGGAAGGGGAGGGGGAGTGGGGACGACTCATCATTGGTGATCGAGTCAAAGTCGACATGGACTCATCAAATTTTTGAACCCATGGTAGAAGTTTCTGGCACTATCCTGTAAATATGTTGTGTGATTGACCGTATTCAAATTCCAATATTCCATTGGATCTTTGAACACTGACCCTTTTATCAGGTGTTTAGATGCTTGTTTGAATGATGTTCCTAAATTTGGAAGGCTTGGCTGATATCAGCAAGTTTTTCAAATTATCATGTTTCAGGCTCAAGGATTTCCTAGTTAGACTATCCAACATAGGCATCTGATGAGTTTTTAAAATTACCACATTCCGAGATCATAGGCTTCTTGAAATATATTATCCAACTTGGACACTCTCTCCATCTATGTTTGTATGTTTTTGTTTGTACACAAACATGTGTGGACATATGGATCTATAAAATAATGATTTTGGAAACTGTTTAATCATTGGGATTCATTAGATTTTAGTTGTTATTTATGAATTTAAGGATGCATTTGTGCAATGCATTTTGCCACGGAAACACATTACTGACGGCGCCAGTTTTTCTTCATGTTTGGTGCAACAAGCATTCTGTGGACAAAAGTGCCATTCTGTTCTTTTTTTCTTTGCCATCGAGGATCTGGATATCCCGCCCGCCCACATCAAATTTTGATGTTGCGGTATTTCCTTTTCCGTAGCTTCTACACAAACGCACCCTTAGTACCTATAAGCTACTGTTTTGGATTCTGAGGTATATCATTTTTATATTTGATAACAAAAGAAAGACAATTAAACATCGATTATATATATCATAACTCATAACCAATAATTATTAGTTCATCACAATTAACTAATAAGGTTTTAAATTTCAGATGCTTATCAACTTATTTACTTTGATGAAAAAAGAATCCCTAAACATACCTTCAATAACCCAACATAACAAAATTGGATGAATAATAGCTTTGATATTAAAAAATTGAATCTTCATAGATATTAGATTTTGGTAAGGGAAGAAAAAAATTCATATCTACTGCATTGTAGCATATTAAGTATTGAACTCGGCTCACTACAGTGTAGTTCGATAGGATTCAGTCAAGTTCATTGAACTCAGCTCGCTACTGGGGAGTTAGATAAGATTCAGCCAAGCTCAACTCGGCCGCGGACAATTTGTGTATGGGAAAGAAGTACCCAAATCATACTTATAGTGCTTTTCAGGTTCAACCAGTGAAGATACCCAAGTTAGTATTGTCCCGATCTGGCCAACTTAGTCAATTCTCAGGGGTCTGCGTGGGGGAAAATCCCTATTTTTTAACTTATGCTTTCTAAATTCAACTAATAAAGAGATTGGAGTTGGCATTGTTCCTACGCAGTCAACTTGGCAGATCATATGTGACTCCTCTGAGTTCATACGAGACTGGGCGAAGTCACATATGACTCGCCCAATTCTTGTATGCGTTTTATATATCGAGTATCAAACTCGGCATGCTAGAGTTGAGTCCAATATGCCTCAGCCGAGTTTAGTTCGCACTCATTGATTTGCATATGAGGAAAGAAATGACCAAATTGAGCTTGTTGTGCTTTTCAACATTTACGAATAAAAATGTCCATGTCAGCACATCCCCACTTGTTCGAGTCTTGCCTAAGTCCAGTTTATTGCTGTATATCAGATACCAAGCTCGACTCACTAGGGCTCAACTCCAATACAACTCAGCCTACTTGAATCTGACTCATCTGTTTTCTACTACCTTGTCTGCACCCAACCCTTTGTGGAGTCCCCCTCTGTGCATGGCATTCATCAGAGATGAGGGATGGAAAGGCTTTATTGTGGATGGTTGGTCCAGAAACCAGTCCCATCAGATCATCATTCTTGATTTAAGGCCCTCTACTTGTTTTTAATTCAATCAAATAATGAATATTTGGTCAAGTATCAAGTTGGAGGGAGTGCTACATCCGTTGTTTTTCTTTTCATTTTGATGGTGATGGTGATTTCTCTTCTTCTTCTTCTTCTTTTTATTGTGAGGCCGTTGGATTTATCATAGGAGGGCCATGGATTGGAGGTGTGTAGATAACACATGCAAATGAGTCTACTTGATCAAAATAGGTGGATAGATGGATTTATCTATAATAGAGTATCTCTTTTGCATTCAATAAAAGAGAGAGAGAGAGAGAGAGAGAGAGAGAGCTTAATGGATAGATGGGTGCAAAATGTAATATCTGAAACACTATCTTGATATCTTCCTTTTAACAGATATGAAAACTTTGGGGGTGGCGGGGGTGGCAATATAACTTTTAGAAATCCTGGACATGGGATGCCAGGATCCTATCCTTTACATGACATTTCATATTTAAATTATAGCTTCTATTGAAAAATGTCAGCACTTAACTTCTATACTTCTGAATATTCATAAATTTAATTAAGGTATTACTTTGGAACATTCAAAATGGTCCTTGGGGTAATATATGATTACTATAGATGTTAAAAGTGTTTTCCTAGGAGGTACCTCTCATGGATTTGCGTCTCATTTTTTTATGAAATTTAATTCAATGGTAATTATTATTCATATTAGTGCCAAATTAGGGTGAGTGTTAATTCATTGGGGGTAAGTGACTAAGGAAGTGAGGTGGTTGTCATGGGGTGTTCCACACGGTGGTAAAAAGGTTACCTATCTCTTAGCAAAATATGGCCCTTGTTAAAGATAGCATTTAGTGATTATCTTAAAATTCAGTACAGTATCTATCCTAGGGGTGCAACACCTTTTGTAGCCATCTATATGTCTTTTTGGATTGTGGACCTTTGATTGAGGAACTCCTCAATTGCATAAAACTCTGAAGATATGGAATCATGACGGTGTTCCTAACATTTTCTAGATGATGATTATGTTGAAGATTGATTCAATATCCTAGAGAGTGGATCACCTCCTATAGCCATCTAAGGGCCTGTTTGGATTGTGGAACTTTTAATAAACTCCTTGATTCCAGAGAACTCTAGAGATCTGGAAGCCTATGATGGTGTTTCTAGCATTTGAGTTTTGCTTATTAGCTGGTTGTTGATGGTTCTTTGGCATCTTTTAGATCCCTGGAACTGTTCAACTACCCAGGGACAAATGAAATTCCACATATATTCAGGAATAAAATTGATCTATACATATGGGTTTATTATTAGTTTTAAAATTTTATTTTAGAGTTCCGTCTACCTAAACAGAAACTATAGGAGTTCTTTGGCTTCCAGTTTCCAATTGTGCCGGATTCCTTACCTGAGTTTATCTAAATTACAACTGGCCCTAATTGAGTTTATCGGGTCCCTCCTATCCATATTGTCCACTGGGGATCTTGACTTCAGTTTATTTTAATGAAGGACCTTAGCCATGATTTCCATTATCCATAGCAACTTCAACTGAGCCAATGTGTCCAAAGTAATAATACCAAATCATTATTGAGAGAAACTCTCTAATTCCAGCCAACCTTAAGTCCACTATTCTTAAGGAAAGTTCTGTATTTTGCTCCAGGCAAATGAAAGGGGAACTTCCAATATGGATGCTGTTTGTGGCTTTCCATGGCCCTCCCTTTCTCACTGTGTTCATCGGTCTTTCCTTGATCATTTTTCACCATAACATGCTCAGTATATAAGAAAAAGAGAGAGAACCTCACTACATTGAAAGATGAAGAACAACTGGCTATCATCTTCATCATCATCAAAGCCTTGTCCCAACTCCCAACTATGTTGGGGTCAGCCACATGAATTTTGTATCTCCATTCCAGTTACAACTAGCTATCAGCTTCTGTATTTTGTGTGGGCTTGGCTAGCTTTGGTGCAAACTGCACAACATGTTTTCCGTGGTTTTAAATCGACAATCTGTATCTTTAAGTACGTTTGAGGATAATATGAGATTCTGTGTGTTCATCAGTCTTTCCTTGATCGTTTCTCACCATAACATGCACATTATATAAGAAAAGGAGAGAGAACCTCACTACGTTGAAAGATAAAGAACAACTCGCTATCATCTACATCATCACCAAAGCCTTGTCCCAACGATGTTGAGGTCGGTCACATGAATTCTATTTCTCTATTCCGGTTACAACTAGCTATCAATTTCAGTATTTTGTGAGGGCTTGGCTAGCTTTGGTGCACAATGTTTTCTGTGGTTTTAAATTGACAATCTGCATCTTTAATTACATTTGAGGATAATATGAGATTCTGTGTGTTCATTGGTCTTACCTCGATCATTTCTCACCATACATGCTCAGTATATAAGAAAAGGCGAGAGAACCTCACTACATTGAAAGATCGAAACAACTGGCTATTATCTTCATCATCATCAAAGCCTTGTCCCAACTACATTGGGGTCAGCCACATGAATTATGTTTCTCCATTCTGGTTATGACTAGCTATCAGTTTCAATATTTTGTGCATGCCTGGCTAGCTTTGGTGAATAATGTTTACTGCTGTTTTAAATTGACAATCTGCATCTTTAATTACATCTGAGGATAATATGAGATTCTGTGTGTTCATCGGTCTTTCCTTGATCATTTCTCACCATACATACTCAGTATATAAGAAAGAGAGAGAGAGAGAACCTCACTACATTGAAAGATAAAGAACAACTGGCTATCATCTTCATCATCATCAAAGCCTTGTCCCAACTACGTTGGGGTCGGCCACATGAATTATGTTTCTCCATTCCAGTTATAACTAGCTATCAGTTTCAGTATTTTGTGCGGGCCTGGCTAGCTTTGGTGAATAATGTTTTCTGTGGTTTTAAATTGGCAATCTGCATCTTTAAGTACATTTGAGGATAATATGAGATTATGTGTCTTCATCTGTCTTTCCTAGATCATTTCTCACCATACATGTTCAGTATATAAGAAAAAGAGAGAGAACCTCACTACATTGAAAGATAAAGAACAACTAGCTATCCTCCTCCTCATCATCAAAGCCTTCTCCCAAATGTGTTGGGGTCGGCCACATGAATTATGTTTCGCCATTCCGGTTACAACTAGCTATCAGTTTCAGTATTTTGTGCGGTCTTGGCTAGGTTTGGTGCACAAAATGTTTTCTGTGGTTTTAAATTGACAATCTGCATTTTTTAGTACATTTGAGGATAATTTTAGATTCTGAAACCAGTGTAACTGTGACAAGTATATTGCATGTCTGCAACATACTATGTATGAGTAGGTCCATTTGTAATGGCATGACTTAATCTATGAACATTAAAAGCTCAAATGGTTACAATTGTTGTCCAAATGTGCTTATGTTGGTATCTTCAGTTCCTCATTTGAGGAAGAAACATTGTCCAATCATTCATGGGGAATAACTCGAGTGTTTTAGAAGTGAATAGACCCTCCATAAGAAAATGGCAGACATAGTCCCACAATTTATCCATCCACATGATAGAAGGAAAGCATTATTTCGAACCGGTATTTGCTATGCGTACACCTTATTAAGCCATATGCAATTCCCATTATGTGACGTTGGGTTCAGTTGCTGAGGTGGATTATTGATCAGAACATCCCTTCTGTTCAATTGAAACTAACCAATCGTCACCTGAATCCTCCAGTTTGACGTTTGGTGAAAATGATAATGAGACCTTAGTTGTGTGACCTAATTCTAAACATAAATTGTTGAATA
This sequence comes from Persea americana, assembly GCA_029852735.1. Classification (NCBI taxonomy): domain Eukaryota; kingdom Viridiplantae; phylum Streptophyta; class Magnoliopsida; order Laurales; family Lauraceae; genus Persea; species Persea americana. The sequence goes on along the minus strand of CM056813.1, from coordinate 52,865,642 downwards.
ACAACTACTTCCTATGATCTGCAACTGCCTTGAAATCACTTTCATTGCACTTTTTTATCAAAACTACTACAAGCAAATTTTGCAGCTTCCTTGAAATCACTTCAATTTGAGTCATTATACAATGGAGCTGTTTCGGGAGTGGGAGTTACTAGTAATACCTTGGTTGGAAGGTTCCATTATTTGGTCATCCAACCAGCGTGGTTAGTGGGGTATGGCTAATATATAGTAAGGCCTAACAGATGAAAGGAGTGGATCTTGTCAGTCAAATATATAGTAAGGCCTAACAGATGAAAGGAGTGGATCTTGTCAGTCATCCATAACGTGCACACATAATCACTGCTATCAGAAAGAAAACACCTATCTTTTGTTCTTGTTTTAGTGACCAGATCATATATATATATACATACAAATATATATATATATATATGTATATATATTTGCATGTATATATATGTTATATAGTTCTAGCATATTTCTAGTTTTTCAATATTCTTTTCTGTCTAATTATTTGTAACCTGTGTATTTTATTATTACATTTTTCAGCATTGACTATATGTCTGAAAGATGTCTTGTTCGGCTTTCTAGAGTCTCATGTCTGACACCTAATGACCATGGCCAAATTATATTGATTTATTTTTAGTTCTTGGTAATTTGATTTCTATAAGAAAAAAAACTTTGTGCATTCCAAAAACATGGTAAAAGAGTTGTGTAATATATGTATTAGGTAAATTCACAAGATAAAAGGAAAAGAGAAAACAATAACACCACAAATGATACTTATGTTTTCTATAAAATTATGAGAGACTTCACATATATGATAACCAACTTCGTATCAATTTTCTGTTTTGCTAATGTGTCAACCGCTTCATTTGCCACCATGTTTACATGATAGAACGATACTATAACACTGTAGTAAATATCTCATATCTCCATGTTTAGCCTTCATTCTTCTTGACCTATGTGATTATATTCTTAGAGTACCCCTTTGGGTATCAGGTTACCTCATTGGCTTTTCTTGAGTATCCTCAATTCCTAGGAATTTCACTATGTTAAGTTTCCTTAAAACCAATCTACGCCTGGGGGTTTCTTTAATATTGTATAATAATTTTATCATAAATAAAGGAATGTGCACCCAATTAGGGTATGTGCATGGGTTCTTTTTTGTTCCAAACTTCTTTACACCTAGTATGGGAGCAAATTTCAAGGTCATGTAAGCAAAGTAGTACCATGATGTATCTTACTTGGATATGGAGTCTCTGATTGGAGCTTATTAGCAGTTAACTTGTAGAGACGCAAGGTGGGAGGTGTATCAAACTCTCTTAATAGGGGTATCATCATCATCAAAGCCTTTCCAGCGCCATTGTTGGCAGGCGTTGGACATGTCTAAACTATCTCAAGCAAGTCTCTCTTAATTTATCGCTAGGGTATATGGATACTTATTTACAGAGGCTCTCTTGGTAATCTAGAGCCTTCTTGATATATTGGTGTGATAAGAAAACTGATATAACTCTCTCTCTCTCTCTCTCTCTCTCTCTCTCTCTCTCTCTCTCTCTCTCTCTCTCTCTCTCTCTCTCTCTCTCTCTCTCTCTCTCTCTCTCTCTCTCTCTCACCCACCAGTAGTAGGCGATTCAAATTGTGTGGAGATCATAGCCACAAAGGAAAACATTAATTAGGATCTCCCTATTATAGAGGGAGATTCCGTAAAAGTTCATAGGGCTAAGTCCACAGTTGAAGAGTAGAATTGCTTCACATATAGAGGAAAGAAAATACAAGGCAACAAAAAGCCAGCAATAGATTATGATCAAGTGTCCTATGAAAGCACACAATCTACAATGCCTATGAGGAACCTTATGGAAACACACGATCGACCAAAGCCTCTCAAATTGTACACAGTCTACAAAGCCTATGAGGAACCCTATGGAAACACAGATCAACCAAAGCCTCTCAAATTAGATGACGTGAATCATGCCCTGAAAAAGATAGCGATGGTTCTCAACTCCCCCTAAGGGGATTGAACAACCAGTCCTACACATCTCTCGAAGAGTCATCTCCCTCCTTCAAACAATCATCCAGTTACACTTAAAAAGAGGCATATAACATTCTTTGCAAGAGTAAAATTTCCATAATCGACTTTCCATCATTCCATCAATTAACAAAAGTCATAAAGACTATTTCCATTGACAGTCATGATCAAAATCAGGGACAAATAGTGATGGGATCTCGTGTCCATCAAGAGGCTAGCAAGGTTGATGAGAAGCTTTCCAAGTTTAGGGCTGAAATCCATGTTACAGATCTTTATTAGTTGATGTGATGCTCACTAGGCGCGAGGTTATTCTCCATCTCCAAGAATTGGCACCAATTGTCACTGAGATTAAGATGATGACCTCTATAGTGAATGTCCACTTTGTTTGCATTTAGAAAAAATGAAATGAGGTTGTAGATTCTTCGGTGAAAACAGAAGTGTCTAGGCCTGAGCTAGTGACTGAAAATTACACAAATCTGTAATTTTGTTTTTTGTTGTGTTTTCCTCTTAGTGGGAGTCTATTGCCTTGATTGATTGCATCTCTTTGTTGTATGGTTCATTTTTTAATGAATTTCTTGTTGGTGCTTCTCAAAATAAATAAACTAAAGGCCTTATCTTCTTGTATGACTTAATTTTCATTTTCCTGTTTAAATGAATTCATCCTTTTTTGCCTTTATAAACAAACACTGGATGAGATGTATTGAAGCTGGGTTGCTATGAATTGCACTTTTTCAGGAAAAAGATGTGAGAATCGGTCGAGTTCCCCATGAAGCTGTAAATTTCACTGAAGAAATTTTAAGTGCGGCCTCTTTTGTCCGGCAGATGAGCGATCATGTGACACTGGGTAAGGCTTATCTGGTTCTTGCAAAAGACCATAACAATCTAAAGCTTGCTTGGGACTTCAGCTCCCAGATCAGAAAGTGCCAGTTACTGTTGGCAAAAGCATCTATGAGAGGCACCCCTATTACTGTAGCTGAAGCGGAGCCCATTGTTCGACGATTGTCTTCTCTGATCTACAAGGCCCAGAATGCACATTATGACATAGCTACAACGATCACGACACTCAAGACCCACATCCAAGCCCTTGAAGAACGAGCGAACGCAGCAATTGTACAGAGCGCAGTGTTTGGACAATTAGCAGCAGAAGGAAGAACAAAAAGTCTCCACTGTTTGAACATCAAACTGACAGTTGATTGGCTTAGAAACCCTTCATTGAAGGAACTCATAGATGAGCAGAGGAACTCTCTTCGGCTTGTTGACAACAACCTCTATCATTTCTGCATATTCTCTGATAATGTGCTGGCAACTTCTGCTGTCATTAACTCTACAATCTCCAATGCGGATCACCCAAAACAGCTCGTTTTCCATGTAGTGACAGATAACATCAATTACATGGCAATGCAGGCATGGTTTCTTACGTATGATTTCAAGGGGTCTGCCATCGAAGTGCAGAATGTTGAAGAGTTCTCTTGGTTAAACTCCTCCTACGCACCTGTTTTTAAGCAGCTCCAAGAAATGGAAAGACGGGGGGCAGCTCAAGATCTGAGGACCGAAGTGAAATTTTGGAAACCAAATCTTTTATCATTGCTGGACCATTTACGGTTCTATGTCCCAGAAATATACCCGTCACTTGAGAGGGTGGTGCTTTTAGAGGATGATGTTATAGTCCAAAAGGATCTGATGCCTCTTTTCTCCTTGGATTTGCATGGGAACGTAAACGGAGCAGTAGAGACATGCCTTGAGGGATTCCATCGTTTCTACAAGTACCTAAATTTCTCCAATCCGGTTATCAGCTCAAAGTTCGATCCACAAGCCTGTGGGTGGTCATTTGGGGTAAATGTTTTTGATCTGGTAGCATGGAAGAAAGCAAATGTGACTGACAGGTATCACTACTGGCAGGAACAAAATGCTGACCAGATGCTATGGAATGCAGGAATCCTCCCTCCCGGCCTTCTCTCATTTTATGGGTTGACAGAACCACTTGATCGTAGATGGCACGTCTTGGGACTAGGCTACGATGCTTACATCGACAACCGACTAATCGAGACTGCAGCTGTCCTGCACTATAATGGGAATATGAAACCATGGCTTAAGTTTGGGTTTAGAAGGTATAGACCTCTATGGGAACGGTATGTCAATTACACAAACCCAGTTCTGAAAGATTGCATCTGGAGTTGAAATGCTTATGTTGAACTGGACTATTTTGTTTTGGCATCTTCAACATCTGATCATTTGGCAAATTGGAGTTGCCTCATCTTTACAGAGCTGGAGTCAAGGTTGGACTCACTTAGAACTATTTTCTTTTCAGTTTTTTTGGAAGTTCTATACATCAAATAGTTTGGGGATGGTGCAATTCATTTGGCTTCAAAAGGATGGATTCTTTGGTTGGCAGCAATTTTTGTAATAATGATTTTTTGTTGAAATAGATGCAACTTGGTCTGCAATTTTTTGTAACTTGACCAAATAATCTGGTGGTGATAGTAAAACAAAGTGCTGCTCGACCCATTTCTTTTCTGGGTTCTCAAAATATGGGGAGTTTGTATTGTGTGTTGGCAGCATTCTACTACTGACGTGAAGAAGAAATTCTTAGATGACATCGGTACTATGTAATTTGATGGTCCCGAGCCTGGGTTGAGTGTTGCTTAGGATTTGCATTCACCTGTAAAAACCTTCTCATACTTCAATGAATTCTTTTTTGAACATGGGCTCAAATAGGGTACTGTGAAAAAGGTAGAGCTCACAAAGCCACTAAATGGATAGGTGATGGTGGTGATATGTTATCTGGGCATGGATTGGTTTAGGCATTGTAAGACCCAAAATGGTGGATGTGCCAGGTTTGGACTTGGCCTGAATCGCTGCAAGCGAGACCCATTTACTGTCATTGCTTTAAGTCAGACATGAGCTTAGGCCATGGCCTGAATGATAGGCCCTAGCCCACTCCATGATGACCACATACAGAAAACTTTAAGTTGGGAATCGACAGGGTCTGAGAAGAAAGTTTCATCACTGGATCTGGACCCAACCCATTCATCCATCAGGCCTGAACTATGTTATGAGGGCATTCCATTTTTTGCTGAAACCAGCATGTATGTAAAATATTATGTAATCTGATGATTCCCAATAAAACTGAGTCAAGTCGTTACATTCCTTATTTGGCAAACCACCAGCCAACCCAGTACAAACAGAGTTTTGGAAGATGTCATGTTGTTGATACAGATTTTGGAGAGGCTTCACTTACCACCAAGCAATAGATGGAATAAGGACTAGTCAAATATTCTTCCATCTACATTTATGAAACTATTGACTGCTGTCTCTGTATTACCTAATAGATTCCTCTGCTCATCTCTGAGTCACTTAAATCCAAAATCTGATTGAGAAATCTTGGAGGCTATTATACTTAAAAAGTTAAAACTAGTTGAGATTGCTGCAAAATGTGGAAATTACCTGAACAATGTTGTTACTAAAAATACTAAGGGATATCTTGCTGCTAGGAACTTCTTACAGTAGCAAGTCAATGGCTGTCCCCTAGCATTGGATATCCCTCTTTGTTTTCTGATCTTTCAAAAATCCAGCCTTTCGGATTTTTATTTTTGGTTTGTAGAATTCTCTGGATTCCTATATATCCAGCTTTCAAAATGGGAGGATTGCTCGAGCATTTGTGAATCCAAATAGGGGAACAACATTCGAAATTCTCACATATTCCCCAAATATGAATTCGTAGAATTCCAGCAAACTGTTTGCTTGGCTGGTATCAAATTCCTATGATATCTACATGAAGGATTGAAAGTGAAGATGGGCAGGACCATCAAATTATATCTTTGACAGGAAATGATTACCCATTCATCCACCAAGCAAATTAAATCCCAGGAAAGTGATGGTCTTATGTAGCTCTTCACCTTCGACCCTTCACCACTAACCTCTTTAATAAAAAAATAATAATAATTAATCCCTCTTCATTATTAATTATTACAAATTCAATACTAAGTAGGCTAACTGGCCTGAGGATAGTATAAATTAATATCCTGACAACAAGTTTCGATTTTTAGAATAAGTCTTAACCCAGTCAACAACTTATCTTGAGCAATTGTCACAAATATCATTCTCACGAGATAATTATCTTGGGAAAATGTAAGAATCGTTTCTAATTTGGAGGTTTTCCTCATGATATCATTGGGAAAATATTTCTTTATAATAATTTAATTTTATCAAAGTATCCATACTAGGTTAAATTTTGCAATGAGAAAAAGGGATTCCCATATGGTTAGGCACCCCACTTTTCACCTTACTGCCCAGGTTCGATCCCTGGTGGCCTTCATGCGTGTGCAAGCGATCTTCCTGCAATTGCAATCTTCTTTTACCCTAAAAGAAAAAGGCTAAATGTTGCGATATTTTCAAAATGTCAGTTAATTGTGATGTTAAGCTGTGTCACACAATAATGTATTATAAATCACAAACAAACATTTTCTGTTAGGTATGACTTTTGATGTTAATAGATCATATTAAATTGTCGTTAGCTTAGATCCTTGATAAGGATTCTTCAGTGTCTTTAGTCGTGGTCTTGTCATCTGTAAGTTGCAAATAGGAGCGCTGTTATCAATGTTAACGAGATCACTTTCATGGACATTTTCACCACTATATGCATCATCATGGCCACCGGCAGATCTACTAACAGTTACGGCCAGTTTCGGAAAGTATTTGTGGCGAGAATTGCAAGTGTCATGGAACTTTTCATGCCTTTAGAGCATTTGGAATTGCCCCATTCGAATGTTAGAATCTTAAAAACCAACTTACTGAGTAGTCACTTTTGGCTTTTACAATTCTTGAAATCCCAACTTCTCCAATGCTGAATTATACTTAAGCATTTTCGAATCCACTTAGGATGATAACATTTGAAATTTTCATAATTTTCCTAGACAAGAATTCTCAGAGTTGCTCAAATATCTATTTAAGAACTGTTTCGAGGAAAAGATAGAAATCCGGTTGGACAGCAAATTTTTTTCTAGAAATCGCCTCAAATCCGAATAAGAAAATCCTATTTAAAGAGGGTTTTGAAAAAAATAAAATATAGAGAAAACCCTGAAATCGATTTACCTGTAACTCTTTAAACCAGTAATTGGTTATGGCCCAAAAATAAAAAAAATAAAAAATAAAAAATAAAGACTGTACCTTACAAGCAACTCGGCCAATCCGAACACATAAACTCTCGTGTAAGTTTACATGTAAACTGAGTTATTAAGAAGATCCAAACAGGACCTAGGGTATATTCTCATGTTGAGGGAGTCGGTCTTGCTAAGCTTTCAGCTGACAGCTTTACATTTGCCAACAAATAAAATATCATATGCCACTCTCATTTGTCACTACATGAAATTTTCAAGGGCTAATCTTGAAAAATCTTGTGAATTTAGATTACAAGAATCTTGATGAAAACAACAGGGGAAAGGAGATGGAATTGATGTCAATTTCATTTGGTTCTTAAAGCATACTAATCATTGTTGGAAACTCGAGTGGTATGGCCCTTGCCTATTTGTGGGAGCTACCTTTGAATGTTCAACCACCTCCCATCCCGTCCTTTTCAAGTTATTGTGTGTGAAACGCTACCATAACAGTCAGCGGACTTTTGCTATTATCAGGTGGTTTAATAGGAAAATGGTATCGTGTGCATGAGGATCATTGCTCTCACCATATAAAAGATGATTTAGTTAATTAGTAAACCGTAAAAGATCAGGCTCATGCCAATATGTTGCTTTTATATTCTATTTGATTCTCCACCGTCCCTCTATTCTATAACCACTTTGATTTTCCTTGATGCCAGGGGTTATTAAAGTTTGATTAGGCTGGTTTTTTATATAAATAGCTAATCCAACAAATCTTTTCTTATTTATATAAACAGCTAATCTAACAAATTTTCTTTTGGTGGTGGCCCTCTAGACTATACTTCTACATGCCGTATTTTCATGATAACCCAGGGAATTCCCCCCCATGACTTTATTACCTACAATGTATGATCTTTTTTTTCCTTTTTGTAGTAAATTAAATAGAAAAGTAGCTAGAAACTTTTTATCCTTTTTTATGTGAAAAGTTGTAGTGATAGACAACCCTACAAACTTATGATTGGTGGTAACATGTGGGAATCAAACTTCCTTGAAAAGGCTTACAACAGAGTAATAACCATGCTCCTGGCTCAATGATTGATGCCATTTTAGAGATACAGCCACTGCCATTTAGATAGAATAAAGCTACAATGACGTTTGTATAGTGGCATTATCACTTGTGAAGGAGATTGATGGGTCTATATTGGCATTTTTATGATATGGCTCTTCAAAAATTACCTTGTCAAGCTTTTAAAACCACTGGAACATATGAACCAAGCCCATGTCACATTGTGCTGAATCTTGGCAATTTTAGGCCTGGTATATTGTGCTCAGTCGCATTCCCTGGTCTGATGGCCAAACAAGCTACACTGTAAAACATCTGCCTGACTAGATGGCCTTGCCCAACACCAAACCTGATTCAAACGGGCCTATGACCTTGATAGCGGGTTGGTCTTGGGCTTAAGTTTTAGGCCCATAGTCATGGTAAAACATCCCAGATATCTAACCAGAAGATTGAGCTTGAATAAGCCAGTCCCGCCTGGGGCTGTTTATGGGTGGGGATAATTTGGCTTGGATTAAGTGATAGAAAGCCCAAAGCCCTGTCCGTCCGAGCCTGAATAAAATAGTTTGTCCAAAACCCACACAACTCATAAAAAACCTGTTTGGCCCAGCCTGATTGACTAAATTGGCCAGCTTGGGCCTGACATTTACAGCGCGTGTCGAGCTTGAGTCAGATACGGGCCTGTGTTTCCAAAGTTAGTCCAGTCTAAATACCAAGGGCATCATCCTCTTTCATAATCTGCAATATTTGTAGCTGAGACAATGACAACCTTTCTTGTTTGCTACACGCTCAGCCTTTTCTTGTTTGCTACGCGCTCTTCCTAAATAAGAAGTCATTCAACTAGTGTTAATTTGAAAACTACAGTTTCTGAGCAGGAAGGACCTGTCTTTTGTTTAGTCAAAGTTCTTGGTTTGGAGGAACATATTCAAACCACATGAGCTTTCCAGGAAGATTCCAATTCTCCACAGCCAAGAGCTGGGTTCACACTTGAAGCATCCTCATGACTATGCAAATATATAAATGGACACATCATTGACCACGTGTTTATTCAAAAAGCAGGGCCAACGGTGTGTCCATCTTAAAGGGCCTTGTTACATCCCAACAACCTAATTCCACACACAAATTTCTTCAAGGCCATCAACGCCTGTAGCTTAGTGGGGTCTTATTTAAAGCTAAAGCCTGTTTGTCTCGAGTTACTTCTTATGAGAATTGTGGGTGTTGAGGATTCATGATGCTTGTGTCAGATCATGTTCCTCTAACCTTTTGAGTACTCAAATTTTCAACTTCTATAAGGGTGGATTGTACCTAAAATCATGGAGTTCCACATGAGGGACACCATTTGGAGAATTCCAATTTCTCCCAAGGCGAGAATTCAAACCACTATTTGTTGAACATCATTCATCATCTGGGTAGGAATTACAACTATTTGTAGAACATCATTCATAATAATTTAAAAAAAAAAACTTAGCCTTGTCACATCAATATTAGGTTAAAAGTTCTACTAATTAACTATGAAAAACCTATATCATCTAATCTTCAACCTATTCAATTTAGGTGCGGCTCTCTCATTGGTAAGTGAGCAAATGCACAAGAGACCAATGTATGGCTATAAGGGAAGGAATGTAAGGGCCATTCATAAGTACTAATATCCATTAGCAGACATTGTAGAAAATCACAAGAGACTGCATTTTGAGAAATATGAACCCATTCAAGTCATAACGGACATCCCTACTTACACAAGAGAGAATGAAATAAAGCAAATCCCAAGTCTTAACTCTAATTCAAACTTATCTAAAATCTAATTCAAACCTATTAAAAGCTGTAATTCAAATTATTTATTATTCTAAAGTTTTTTTTATAACATGTGTATCCCTTATTTCTTTGACCCAACAAGACTAATCCACTAGGTGGCTCCCACCAGAAGATTTCATATCTAATTGACCCCATGTCTAACTCTACTTCTGAAATCTAAATCAAACCTATTGAAAACTCTAATTCTAATTATTTATTATTCTAATGAAATCTCAAACCTGAAGATATCATATCTAATAGACATACCCTAAAAAAAAATTACAAGTCATTACACTCCCCTCAATCCTCATACTAGTCACTTCTCTAGAAAGGTTTAGGGTGTGTCACCCTACATTATAAGATATATCTTTCTTCATTGAATTCCAAGTCCTTGCTAGTCTCCCTCACTTGTTGCTAGTTCCTTAAATTTTAACATTCCAATACAACATCCAGGTCGTGAAACATACGTGCCCAAATCATTTCAATTAAGATTCTTTCGGTATTTCTATTGGACCTACCTGTAAGTTCCCCCCCAATGTGCTTATTCCTAATTCTATCCTTTCTTAAAAATCCACATTTCCCTCTTGCCATATTCATCTCAGCCGCATGTTCTTAAGCTTCTTCTCTGTAACAAATCTTCATCGAAAAAATCAGCTCAGAAGATGAGATAAAAGAGTACTCAGCTGTCTTTATGCATGCATTTTCAAGGGTCGGATTCATATTAACTGCAAAGGATTCATCACTTGGGTAGCATAATGCACGCATTTCATTTTTGTTAGTATGATCCATCACAAACAATAGTCAGAAAGCACAGAAACAAATTCCTGAACTGGAATAAAAAAAAATGCAGCATCATATAAAAACATAGAACCACTCTCTTAATGTCAAAATGAATTTACATCCTTAATTACAATGCAAATTACATGGTATTGCTTTACTTTTGTTGCCAATATCCATTGCTTCCCTAATCCAAAGAGGAAATACATAAGGTCCTGACCTCAACAACTACAAATAGTGATGAGAGACTGATTGCCATACGTGTGGGACTCCATGGCTTTCTTTGTCCAAATCAGTGATCTGATGGGGTACCGTTCGATTAAAGATGGATCCACATCCTAATTATGAATATCACAATTCTTTTGGCCTTTTATCATGGACCAATATCTTATCAGCCACCTATATGCAAGCCACAGTCAAGGGGTCACAATATCCTACACTGGAGGTCTGAGGTAGAGCCTATCAGATACACAGTATGGATAAAGAATATTTACAGGGAAGAGTTTGATCCACAGACTGAATATTTCGCTGATGGAGATGCGCTATGATGAATTTGAGGAATATATACATTGTTGGATGGACAAATCAGGAGTATGATCTAACCAGACCTTGATTTGAAGAGAGAACCAAATAGAAATCTAGTAGGGGACCCTTGTGGGGGAGACTTGCTGTAATCTGAGTTGCCTTTCACTTGCAATATCGTCTGACCTATTGCTTGCCGGATGTCATCAATGGTCTTTGCATTTACAGGATTGCCTGCAGCATCGCGTACATAGAAGGTGTTAATTGCTTTGCCGCCTCTAGTTGTCACTTCAGCTCTTGTGACGGAGAGGCTGTTCTCACGGAAAATGCGAGTTACGTCAGACAGTAAGCCAACTCTGTCTTTGGTGCACAACTCCAGCTTCAAGTCCTGCAAAACCCTCATGGATATAGTATGGATGAAGATAAACAAGGATAGAACAGAGATAAGGTAGAAGGTATTACAACAGGAAGACTAAATATTTCTGTGTATACTATGATTCAAGCTTTTGTTTCCAATTGTAGATGTGGGCATCATATTTTGGGCATTAGAATTGTTCATACGATGGCCCAAGTTCAACAATATACCCACTGGATGAATGCTGTTGAACAAACACCACTTGGTCTATTCGTACATTTCCAACAAATGGCTAGGAACATCAAATAGCAGTGGCAGAGGAATGTTCAAAGGCTTGTATTGGAAAAGGCAGGCCTGCCTGTAAATAAACTGCCTCTCTCTTTTCCAATTAAGCTTCATTTTCCTCCACAAGTTACTTCAAATTGACATAGATGGTGCACCATTTAATAAAAACAAAACACTAAGAACTTGTAATTTAGAGTGCATTTGCAAGTCAGAGTGCATCCAAATACACCCCATCATGCTAATTCATTGAAATTTGAAAACAAGAAGCTGCAGGTATTAGAAACTGAAAAAAGTACATTGGATTTAGAAAGGAAAAAACTGCACAACTTATGTAAAGCATGCAGTGCATCACAATCCAGCAACTCCATAAGAATTAAAATAAACCTATACACACTAAAAGAAACAAAGGAGGAATAGTCCATACCTCACTAACTCTCCTCTCTATTGCTGCTTCAATATATTGGATCACTCGTTGTTTCTCTGCCTCTGAACTGACAGGGAACCCATCAATGTGCCTTATATAATATTCCTTCATGATTGACAAGAAATAGAATTAGACTATGTACTGATAACCCTCACAGAAAAGGAACACTGCATATTAACCAACAACAACAGAATCAGGATCTGTCAAGGTATCCAATTATAATATACCTGATATGCTTCTGGCCTTTCTGCATCCACATGTCCATGGAAGACAACATACTGCATGTCTGTCAAAGTGCAAACTGTGTCAAAAAGAAGCTTTGGTCGATCTTTACATCGGATTGTCACCACCGAATAATCTCTGTCATACAAATTGACAACAGTCACATTAGGCCTGTGCTTCTCATATGTGGTATCATTATCGTATCTCTGATAATCACGATCATCAAACATCATTTGATGAAGTCGCCGCTCTGGGTGGGTGGCCCTCAATGAAACCATGGTCTTAGCTTCCCTAGTTTTGTTGTTCCCTTTCAGTACATTGCAGAGGAGTTCTTGGATTTTAGAAAGCCTTTCTGGGTCAGTGATTCCCAAACCGGTGGTGTCGTCAGTGACATGCATAACAGCAGCAGCTCTCATGTTATGGGTCCAAACCTCAGCATTCACCACATTGCATTTCAGGCTGGTGAGAACAGCGCTTATTTCAGAGAGCAATCCCGGGCGATCAGTGCCAGTTAATTCAATTGAAGTGAAATCAGTTGCTGGTCCACCCTCTGCGGTTCTTCTAAATGTGGGAATAAAATATGATTCCGCAGCTAGAAACTGCATATAAGACCATAACATCAGATGGGTAAACAACGACGACATATACAATGTTTGACCAAGCATTTGCTCAGCCCACAAATGCAACCTACAGAACCCACCTTGTGGAAAACAAACCATTCTTAAAGCCTAGAAAAAAGGAGACGTGCTAAATATCTTCCAATCAGATTATCCAAGCCACCTGATCAGTCCATACTCCACTTAACATTGTAATGTCTTTTTCATTGAATTGAATCGGTCGAGTGATAAGGGAGAGGCAGGAGCATGGTTCATGCCATGATGGGGCCGGCAGATAAATCGTTTATACTACTGAGAAGTAGGCTGCACCTCTACAATGCTGGGTTGAGCATATAAAATCTTAGGATTGATCATCATATGCAGGGGGGGTTGCTAAAGCCCTTGTTGAATGCTTAACCATCTGATGACATGGGCGCCTCATGGATAATTTTTTTAATTTATCCACGGCTCCGCCCCTGATCATATATGATGTTCAGGTCCCCCAAAAGAAAAAGGGAAATGCAGACAAATAAATCAGAACAACTACCTTACAAATATAATCCAAAACTCCTTCATCTAGAAGCTTATTCCCATCTAGATCAGTAACATTAAAAACTGGTAACATCCAAGAAAATTTTTTGTTAGAACAAGGCTCCAAATCATTACTCGGCCAAAATCAGCTGTATATGAGATTATCAAAAGTAAAAAGTTAAAAAAATAAAGAATAAAATAAAAAGGAAAAAGATCTTACCATCCATGAACCATCCTCCATCAGAAGAAATGTAAGCTTTAGTTATAATGAGATTCAGATCTGTAAGGAGCTGTACGACTTCTAGAAGAATTCCATGTTTATTTGCACTGTCAACCTTTTTTTTCCAAAAATAGGGAAAATACAAACAAAGATCAGTAAAAGAGAAGGTCATGGCATTTTAGTAAAAGTACACAATCTCCCAAAAGGGGGAGTGGGGGAATGGAGAAGGAACAGAACAAGCAATACATACCCTTATAACTGTAGCATTCTTGCATGCTTCATTATCAATGTCAACTCTAGAAACAGGAAATGATAAAAAGGGAGGGAAGAATTAGATTTTGGGGATTTTGGGGATGGTCAAGCTACTTTCTTACACATGAATATCAGAAATGACAAATCTGACAAAAGTACATACCTTGGTGGATTCATCCTTTTGATAAATTTCTCATACTCATCTTCCATTTCCAATGAGGGTCTCCAATCTGCATCTAAGAAGAAAAGAAATTTTAAAGAGATTTCATACAAAACCCAAGACTAAAAACAACAGAAATCAAGATATGAAAAAAACTCAAAACAGGCAAAAAAATCCAGGAAAAAAAAAAACAAACAAAAAGCGTAACCATGCTAAAAAGGAAAGAAAGGGCCCATCAAGTAAGACTCATCAACACAACAAAAAAACAAAAGTGAAAAAAAAAAAAAAAAAAAAAAAAAAAAACACTAGGCAGCCAAAAAGGAAAGGATGAAACCTCTTTAAAAACAGAATTTAGAATCATCAGCCATTGAACAGATAAGACAAACCCATAAGTTTCAAGACCCAGTACACCCAATCAATCGAAACCAAAAAAAAAAAAAATAAGACACACAGACAGACAAAAAGACACAAACACAGAGCATGGAAAAAATTATCAAATTAAAAAAAGAGAGAGAACATAAATCTCAACGACCCAGCCATAGAAGCACAAAAAAGCACGCAAATCCATGGAGAAAGCTTCACTCTAGTCACAACGTAGAACACAAAAGAAAAGACTGTAATACAACACATAGATCATCACTTCATAGCAACCAAAAACAAACAAGTGAGCACACAAACCATTGAAAATTATCACCTATAAATCAGTAAAACCAACTACAGCAAATAGAAACATAAGGAATAAAACCAAAGCTCCCAAAAATCACCAGTTAAATACAAAAAAATCCCAAAAAATACACACCAATGCCAAAAAATAATAATAATAATAATAATAATAATAATAATAATAAAATAAAACAGACCACTTCCCCACAACAAAAACAAAAACAAAATAATAAACAATTCCCATCACCTAAAACCACAAACTGGAAAGTTAATAAAAGCAAAAAAAAAAAAAAAAAATCATACAAAAAATTAACACTGAAATAAAAAGGAAAAAAAAACAGAAAACAAAGTACAAAAACACAAACTCATGAAAACCCAATGCCTAAAAATAACAACAGAGCCCAAAAAAAACCACAAATCATGGAAACCACATCTCCATAAAAAAACAAGAACCCCATGAAAAACCCAAAATTATAAGAAATAAAATAAAAATAACATACACCCATGAAAGCCCATGATCTAAAAGAGTGTCTTGATGAATAAAATTACATACCCATTGCCTCTCCAAGATTCCCCCTTTGGCACACCAGATGCCTCTCTCTCTCTCTCTCTCTCTCTCTCTCTCTCTCGTTCTCGTCCGCAGAGAATCAAATCATCCCAAAAACCGTCAAAGAATCAAAATCCCGACACAATGATCCAAAACCTGCAACTCATAACGTACGTAAGCAGACTTCGAGACTCTCTCTAGATATAAAATAAGGTCTTCTTCTGCAGATTAGACTAGTACCGTTTTAGCGCGTAGGCATAACGGCGTTCGTTGCTAAAAGGTACTCGCACACCACCACACGAAGTAAGGACTGTAGAGAGTAATAATAAATAATAAATGTAGAGTGTGTGCGCGTCCATATATATGGTGACCAGAGTGACAATTCAGCACCCTAGTTTGGACTGTGGAGTGAGGGCACTTCAGACTAATCCAAGGCCTTATATAAAGGGAGAAATGTTCTCCTAAAAAGAGGTACAATTTATGCATTCCATCTATGTAGAGCCCACTTGGGCCCACCTTTATCGGTGTAAGTCCTTTCACACTCTCATCCTCCTATGATCTGGTAAGAGGCAGAATTCGACTCTCATCAAATCAAACCTTTATCCGCAATTGGTTTAGACGGAATCTTTAAAAAAAAAAAAATTCACAGTTAGAAGACCACTAAAAATTATACTAACAAGAAGGCCTCTAAGTGGGCTCCATCAGCTGGACTGCATATAAGCAATTTGGAATCTACTTGTATGAGAACATTGCCCAGTTATAAAGGTGAGCCACATTTGGATAAAGCATATCAAGTTTTAAAAATGGTCAGCTTTTCTTTTCTTTTTCCTTTTTTTATGAAAAGGTGAGCCACGATTGTATGTGATACTAACACTGGTCAACCATGAATGTGTTGCCATTTTTTAAGAACTCATTAAGTGTGAAGAATTTTAAAGATTTCATTAACTCTGTATTTGTTTGCATTAAAATATATAGGAATTGAATTGCTAAGTTAATGATGAGGCATTTATCTTTGCATCTTCTTTTGATTATATTTCCTTAAAATATAGCTGTTTTGATTCCATTTTCCTAAAAAAAAAAATAGAAATTTTATCCTCATTCTAGGAAACTCACCTTTGACCTTGACTTTTAACCACTTATGGAATGAACTAAGTATTCAATTCCTATATATTGCAAACAAAGGGCCCTAAATGTCAAATTATTAAAAAAAAAAAAAGAATATTTGAATTCTCAAAAGTTAAAGCATATCAAAGGGATTTTTTTTATTTCATTTGCCAAACAGAGAATTTGAGGAAGGGGCAAGATGATTTCTAAGAAGCATTTAAAATTTTGGTTAAATTTCTCACTAGAAAACCCTCCTTCATATGAAAAAGGCCTGGGTGTCAAGTTCACCTATACTTAGTGCTATTCACCATTAGATTGAAATCACTCAAAATTTATTAGTAGGCCATAAAAGTAAAGATATGATATGACTTTTAAGGTTTTGTTTTCCTTTTTCTTTGAGAATATAGTTGAGAATGAGTGAAAAATAAAACTCACAATAACATAAATGCAATGTAGGAAAGAGATCAGACTCTGATGGTAATGTTGTGTTCCTTTGAAATCGCATCATATACTTTTTCATCTTTTCTTTTTTTTTTCTTTTGCAATATTAGGCAGCTTGTGCAGAAGTGATACTTTAACTTGAACATCCACGGATCAATCAGTGAGCATGTGTGAAATTTGGTGTGAACACCACTCAACCAAGAGTGTGTTGACATTGCATCATATACTTTAGCCTATGTTCACATGCAAACATTTTATGCAATTCCATATTTGCAAATATTTCGTATTTAAGAAAAATAATAAAATAAAATAAAATTCTCAATTCCAACGTTTGGTGTTTGGTGTCCCTATTTTTACTATTGTAAACCTAAATTTTCTATCACCTTGATCTAAAGAAAAATTGTAAAAACTAACCTTCTTGAAAATCTAAACTACTAGAAAATCTAAACTAACCTTATATATATATATATATATCATCAATGGTCCACTTTTTTCTTGGATGGGCAAAAGATATGGTTACACTCCACACAAAAAAGCGACTTGTTAAGTGATCAGGATTTTTCAATAATTAATGTAACATTTGGATTGTTTTAAATGGTTTCATGCATCAAAATAGGGAGGGAGGGAGGGTGTGAGAGGACAAGGGGGGACTATTGGATTTTTTAAATGGGGGCTCGCCAACTAGGCTAGATAGCCCTAATGTGCTTTTTTTAGGACTTTTTTTTTCTTTTTTTTTTTTCTTTTTTATGGGTCCGCCACTATATATATATATATAAAAGAAATATCCATCTACATTGGGGGGGCGGGGGGCGGGGGGAGCGCTCCCCAATATGGGTCCACCACTATATATATAAAAGAAATATCCATCTGCATCTCTCCCTCACCACATTATGGTGGGCACAACATAGTGGGGCCACTTTATGATTCATCCAAATCATCCACCACATGGAACCCCCTAAATAACAATAGATAGATTGAGTTTTCATTACTCCAAATGGATTGGACCATTTGATTGAGGGTCAAAATTTATTTTTAATATAAAGTCGTTAAATTTGTGAGCCGCAGATGAAGGGGTTAAAGACTTGGGATTGACCTTAAATTTGATATATGGTCTCATCTCATATGACTCTTTCCATCCCCCCCTAAGTCTCATGATCAATGGGGCCCTAGGTGGGCCCTATTGAGTTTGTACATGAATATTGCCCATATATATATATATATATGAAAAATATTCATGTATGGTGTGTGTGTATATATATAGACACGGAAGACGCCACATCATGGAGTAATCCTCACTAAAATAGGAAATGGGTTCCACAAACCAACGGATCCTACTGCTATAAAACCACAACTATTATACGAAGTACACTCTTTCCATGGAGAAGAAACAATGTCAGGATGGAGATGGGCTTTTGCATCTTATAGAGCTGGTCACAGGGTCAGAATATTCCAATTTCTAATGGCACTAAATCATCACAGCAAAGTCAATCTAATTCAACTCTTTCACTCAGTCTCGGCTTCAACTCTCTCTGAGATATGAAAGTCTCTCTCTCTCATCATGTTAGTCATTGATCACCCTGCTTATGGATTGCAATCAGATTTGAGATTGTTGATTCCTTTAATCATCTATGAATTGATTGTTGATTCCTTTAATCATCACTAAATCTCTCTCTCATCTATGACTTGATTGTTGATTCCTTTAATCATAAGATTTGATATTAACTACGCAATTAAGATGTGTGATCCACCTTAAATACCATCATGCACAAAAATAGTTCTGACTTCAATTGGATATATCTCAGTGGACCACAACCACAATCATCTAAATCCTTCCCATGCATGAATGATGAATCCAGCAAAACCCATATGTTTATTTTTACATGAATTGTATGCATATTCCGCATGTTTGCCTCTACTACGCCTTGTTGAATACGGATCGGCGGGGAAGAATATGATATGAGCGGGCCATGATTTGATATGGTTCCGCATGCACATATTAGCACCTTGCATGTATCCTCTCTGATGGTAGATGATGAAAACATGCCTTGGTTCTATCCAAACAATTAAGTATGAGAAAGGAACTTTGATGGATCACCTTTGTCCTTCTTCAAATGCATTACAACGAGAAAAATTAAAGAATTGTTGGTTAGGCTTGACACAAAAGCAACCCAAGCCCAGATCAAGGTTCTTCAACTGTCTACAATCTAGGTAACCCAAATTAGACCTGTGTATTCTTAATCATGATTTCATATTAGATTTACATATTTAACTCTTAATTTGTTCATTTCATGTTTGACCTTATATATGTCTTTTGTAAATTTTACGTACATTTTTTGTTATCTGGTTTTTATGGTGTACCATTATTTTTCTATTGGTTAAAAAATTATTTTTTTAGGGTCCTATTGGGTTCTGGGGTTGCTTAGCCATACACTGCCATGAACAACGTGGTCATGTATCATAAAAGAGATAAAATGAGATCTAATGAAGCAAAGCCAAAGACATAGAGGCTTGATTTCCTATTAGTAAGTATCAAGAATAATATCAGGTACTCTTATTTTGAAGTTTTTCTTTTCGACTTATTTCATGTTCTTATTTATTTTGAACAATTTCTTCTTTATGCTCTCTCTCTCTCTCTATATATATATATATATATATCTAATGTTCTATATATATACTTTCTCTAGCATTCTCATTGGGAAAAGAATTTAGATATTTTCTCTTTTTTTTAATTCACTTTGTGTTTTTTGGTCAAGTTTTATTTTTTTTTTATTGATTGCAATGCTTCTTATTATTTTTTTATTTTAATTTCTTATTAATAACACAATCATTCTTATTTTTTGAAAGATGGTTTTTCTTTTACCATAAAATTTTAAGCTCTTTTTCATCTTATTCTCTTCTAAAATTTCTTGAAAACAATAATAGTGAATTCTTTTTAATGTTCTTAACTATTATATTAATTTAATATATCATTATTTTGGTTCAGACTTAACATTAACACGGTCCTTTGTTGCTAGTTACCAGTAACTTGTTTTGGCACATCACAACCACTGTCAAGTGGAAAGGTTTAATGACTAAAATACATATGTGCTTTTATGTGGGAAAGCATCACGAATAGTTTGGGCTTTTTATAGATTTTTTTTGCTAGTTTGGGTGAGCGGTTCAAGAGATATGGGACTATTTATCAATTCCTTAGCAGGCGTGTGAAATAAGACGCACTTACAACTGGGCTGTCTTCATTTTTTAGAGTCTTTCATTAGGCTTTTATCTAAGAAAAAAATTTGAGTTGTTTCTCCTACAAGTTTTTATCCTCATTGATGTATTGTCCAAAAGCCCCACCTCACCTATCCAATCAAGATAAAATGCAGATCATCAATATAATGGTGGAAAGCCTGAATCAGCTCAGTAAATTATCCATGACCTTTTTTTCTCACATGGAAAGACTAGCATTTAGGTCATTTCCTCTTTCTGCTTAGAAGTTCTCACTGATGTGTCGGTGAATTAATGACAAGCAACTGATTAAAAGACACCTAAAAATTTTGAATATAACGTTCATAGTATGAATTCATTGAACCCCTTTACTTTTGTCCAAAACGTTGACACTTTTAAATTTTCACCTAACATTCGAGACCATCATCAAGGTATTAGTAATATACCGAAATCTAAAAGTGGAGGGGGTTGTGTGTGTAAGGAAAGTCAGGTGTTTGTATGAAAACTCCTCCTCCAGACACCCCATGTTGTTAAAGGTGTCTCATCTCACATAGGTGCCAATGATCCATTTCTGGGTAAGCAGATTTTGAGGGCAACCCCAAGAAGTAGTTCAGTTGGTCTAGGACTACAGTTTGCATCCGGAGGTTGTAAGTTCGAAACTGCACTACCACACTAGAAGTACAGGGGAGTTTATCCGTCTTTCCTCTAGGCCCGTAAGGATTAGTATAGCCCAAAGGGTTGGGAACCCTCCAATAGCAAAAAAAAAAAAAAACAAGGTCCTCACTAGGGTACTGTACCACTCATCCATCTTAAAAAATAATTGTGAGATATTTCCATATTTGTCATGTATCATGCCCCTTTCTTCCTATATAAATCTTCTTATTTATTTTATGAGTAATGTTAGGGAGACGAAGGCACGCTAGAAACGAACTAACAAACCAGTTAAAATGCCTTAATGTTTTGAACAGTAAATGCCAAGGGATGGGAGCAAGGAATATGCAAATTACCTTTTTACCCATTGGTTGCAAACATGTGAATTAGACCCTTGTCAAGATCAAATACTATATTGTTGGGCTCACGGTGGGCCACCAATTGAAAATTTGGACCTATCAAAGTTATGTTGCCCCTTCTAATTTTTATTCCCTTGAATCTTGCAATGGGACCAGCTCCTATTAAAATGAATCTCAATAATATATTCTAATATAAGGGGAATGCATTACTTTGAGAGATTCAGATTCTCGATGGGTGGACCCCATGTGGACTCTACCACTTAATCGAGTGACTTGTGCTGGACCCATATACGGAGCGATCGTGTGGTTCTGTAGTGGTCTCTTTATTGTTGTAGGTCATTTGAAGAAGAGTGAGACCCAATAGTGGGCCACCTATTGAAGATTAGAACCAATCAAAATATATGCTCTCCCTGATGATGCCCCCAAATCTCACACCAACAAAAATTGATCCTACTCTAAGATTAACCAAAAGATTAATAATGTGATTGATACAATCTTACAGTGACAGCAACTCCATTTATAATAAAATTGGAGAGGAGAACATAAATTTTTATTAGTTCAAATTTTCAATTAGTGGGCCACCATGAAGTTTCAATCCTCCGCTCCAGAGAGTATGAGTGAAATACTCCGCAGTAAGCACCTTAACCGGATTGTTTCTACGTTTGTAAGGGCCTGCTTCGTTATCAGGATTTATGACAAGGTTTTGAAATGTTGTGATTTTTTTAACATGGTGTGATAGCTTGTCATCTTGCATTTGAAATGTCATGTTTCTAGAATCTCCTATTTCAAACACTTAAAATGCCTCAAATGAAATTCATAAAATTTCATTCTCTTTACTTTTGGTTGGAATTTCAGATCCTCCACCAAGAAGAGGGATTTAAAATTCTGTCTTTAGGGATGTTTGGGAGCTTTACTAATGGAGTTGAGTGAACTAGATATTATTTTAAAGAAAAAATATGACTGTATTTTATTTAATGTTTAATTATTTATTATGGAATCTTTTTGACCTTTTGTATTGATTGTGAATTTTTTTTTTTATTTTTTTTTTGTCTTTTAGTGGAGAAATGGTGTTACTTTTTTATTTTATTTTTTTAATACGGTGGAAAATTTGAATTAAAATATTTTTTATGGGATTTTTTTTTTTTTAAGAAATGTGGGCTAGCTTTACCTTACTTAACCCTATTAGTAGAGTTGGCGCAAATAAGCCCGGGACAACTTTTGGAGAATTTAAAATTCCCCTCTGCTACTTAAATTCTTGGAGTTCCGGTAAATTAAGAATAGGCCCCTAGTGTGTGTTCCTCTCCTAAGTATTTTACTTATTTTATTCCCATCTCATGGACCTTTGGGACGTGCATGAGTACAATCCAGCGTAGTGTGCTCGACCACTGAACCTTTCCCACTTGACATTATTTTAACCGCCCCTCCCACGTTGCAGGAGAATGGATTGTTGCCCGTCTCCATCCACAATCCAGATTCTGATTCTCTACATTAAATTCGCCGCCTTGTTCACTTATGACTTATGGGCGTACGAGAAATCGAAGTCGTTACAAAAATCCATATTCTACCTCTCGTGACCACCCTAATATGTGGACCTCTAACCCCATTTTTGGTCTCCTAACCTGTTTTCTCTCTTTCTTTTCTGATTCAGCCATATCCTCCTTTTTATTAAATCAGACACTTCCCCAACTTTTTTTTCATGTTGAAATGTTATTTAAAAAATCATAAAAAAAAAAGAACCCTTGATGTGTGTTCTTAGTTCTTTTGTTTATGTTTATAATCAGTATTTGGTCTGTGGATGGCTCAACCCACTCCTACAGATGGTGGGCTTTACTGTGTAGGGGGTATTGATTTGTGTACTCATACCCTCTACTCTCTTTTTTTTCATTGCTTGGTTGGCCTAGTGGCCAAGGGGACCACCTAAACCTACCTGCCAGGAATTAGTCCCTCACCCTGTGGTGAGAGAGAGCAAGAAAGAGTCGTATCCACAGCGGCAACCCTATATTCTCAAACATAACATGCTTTTATTGTATTCATTTTTATCATGTCTTGGCTTGACCGAATGACATGTGCTTTACGCTTTTCTTCCAGTCCATCAAAACAAGACCCATTTTTCTTGAGATTCAGCCTTTTTGGATCTTTCTCTCTTTTTTTATTTTTTTCTTAGAATGATGCAAGATGTTAAAGTAGCTTGGAACAGTGTCCAGCACTCAATAGAATTGTAGAAGAGCATGGATCTTATACATTATGTTATTGGGGTGTTTTTTCTTACCCAAGTAGTAAAGAGTGGCGGTTTTCACCTGGCTTGTCCTGAATTTGAACCCTGGGTGCTCCACCTTTTTTCACTTATACAAGCTTCCTTTCCACTTCTGTGGTTTTTCTTTCTCGTGTGCAAGCACATTTCCCACTTAAGTGGATTGTCTTTCCATATGTGTGTGGGGGGTTGGATTAAAAAAAGAATCTGAAATTTTCTTTACCGAAAATTTTATTTAGATCTAATTTACTAGCTAATGATAGAGTTCTAAAAATGATGAAAGAGTCTTGAGAAGAATGCATACAGACCGACGATAGTGCCCCTTCTGTTGTGATATTGCGACATACTTGAGTTCCTACTTATACAAGTTGAATTTTGAGAAACGGCACTAGAAAGGGGAGAGAAAAACTTCTTTGGATTAATTATTTTACAGAGGAAAGATCAAATGTGTGGCTCCATCACTAAAAGGGATGATTAGGCGCCCTTTGTTGAATCATAATGCAAAATACCCAACCATAATCCAAACCATATCCTTCCTATGTATGCATTCATGCAATTTGGATGGATTCTGGTTGGCCATATACATACAGGGCTTCAATTTTAAATAGGAAGAGCCTAATTCAATTTGCTTGGGCTCGGGCTCAAGCTTACTCGTTAGCTAATCGAGCTACGCTCAAGTCCAAGCTCGAGATAAGGCCTATTCAAATTGATTCAATTAACGATTTGGCTCTAATCAAGCTCAAGCTCTACTCAATAAAGTGGACTTTATATATGAGCCTTAGGTCAAGTTCAAAGCCAATTCCCGTTCATTAATATACATAACAGGTATGTATGAGGAAGACTAGCTCGTTCAAACGGAATTTTGAGCTCAGCTTGTTTATAATTGAGCTCATGCTCGAGCTCAATTAAGTGAGGAAAACCCAAGCTTTAGTTTGGATCCTTAACCTCAACTTGAGCTCAACTATAAATCAATGAAATTAAGATCAAGTTCAATCCGGGCCTAGTTTGGCTTGTTTATCACAAGGATGTCAATGGAGGTCATCTCTCTTTTAGACATGGAAATATGTTGGTCAATTTCATTAGGAAAGCTATGCTAACAAAAACTTTAAAACCCTTTCATTCCATAAAAATATGGCAGAAACCCTAAACTGAAATTAATTATTTCAATGTTTTGAATCCTAGGGGTACTTGTTCTCTAATGGGAATTCTTGAGTATTTTGGATAATAATATATCGGAGGGAAGTTAAACCTATAACAGTCCTTGCATTATTCCAAATTTTGGCCACTTAATTATGCATGTCCACTTAATTCCATTATTTCAGCTTGTTCATGTATTTTTTACCAAAAAAACAAAAAACAAAAAACCTATATTCTAAAGTAAAACATTCAACATTCCCTTTAAGAAACACTAAAAATTAATTTTTGGCCCATGGGCCAGCACGGCACTGCCCGGCCTGTAGAAGGCACAGCCCATGAACTTTCAACGGCTAGGCCCTGCGGGCCACGGCCCATGGCAAGGCCGGGCCCAAAGGGAGAAAGGATTCTATACTCTGTAATGGTAGTAGGGTGGATTACCACAACATTTCTTTTAATTTATCGTACCAGGAGAAAATGACTTGTTGTCATGACTCTTCTCGGAGCATCAGCAGGTACTGTGGAGTCTTCTTCCAACAGAGTCTTATCTCTTTCCATTTATCAATCAATCTTTCTATTTATGACACCTAACTTGTTAAAAAATTATTGTTTCATCCATCTTTCCATGTGGACATGTTTAGGCATTTGTTCTTAGTTTTTGGCCTTATCAATAGCAAATTGTCTTCATTCAATTCAATATTAACACAGTACATGTGATGCACCATTTCCAGTCCCAGCATATGTTATGATTGTTCTGGATGAGTCTCATTCTTATCCCACTCCCTGGGAGTCCACTGGATTTTGCAATAAATTCTAATTAAGTTTATGTTTATAGCTCATTGGATTAAGCTTGAAAATGTTATTGGGGTCAGGTCTATGGTGGAGTGAGACCTCTCCTGATTATATTTATGTTACCTGGACTAGACTAACTCCCATGAGTAATTAATTGGACATGAACTTGACCCCTCCCAGAACTCAACTCAAATCTATAATATATCACAATAATATTATATCACATTATGATGTTAAAATAAAGATATGTAGAGCGTTTAGAAATTTGATGTGACAATCTAGGTTGACTCCCCTCATATCTCTACTTTTTTTTTCCTTTCAGCATTTAGTTTAATATTACATACTTTAATCATGATTATATTTAATTTAGTATTTTGAGCCGAATCTTCATATAGGTTGCATTTCTTAAGATCCAATCTTACTATTTCCATTCATGTCCTTGTAATAGATCGAGATGGCCAACCACAATATAGTTTGAGACAAGGCTTAGATGTTGACAATAATTTAGTTTATTTTCTATACTTTTTCAGATCTACTTTTAAGTCATGTTTTATATTCCCTTTAGCCTTTGTTACCTCTCCTTTTTTTTTTTTTTTTTGAACAATTTAAATTTTCATAAGTAGGTTCCACTGAAATGCCTAAGTTCTCATGAGTCAAAAGCCTGAGAGTAATGGGATTGGCAATATGATTTTAATTGATACGCACCACATCCCAACCCCACCACTTGTGATTGGAATTCCATAGTGAAGCTTACCTATTGAAAATCTCATCACTCAAAATGATCATCATTTGATAATATTTGAATTCATTCTACCGTAAGAATGACGGTTCCTAGAGGGGTTAATTTTGTTTTTATACAGGCATCACGCTATCGATTGATCAAATTCCTTCAACTATATAAATTTTTCTTAAATTGACAATATGCCTAGCTTGACATTCATTCATCACAACATTAGCCACTTGAACTTCATGAACAACAAAATTTTGTTGATAAATTTTCTTAGAATTTTAAAGATTTAGGACGTTTGTGTAACGAAGAGCCCTATATATGTAGGTCAAGCGAAAACGAAACGGTTTCCATGCAAAAAAGTTTATACGCATTTAGAGCATTATTTTTC
Source organism: Persea americana (assembly GCA_029852735.1). Lineage (NCBI taxonomy): Eukaryota > Viridiplantae > Streptophyta > Magnoliopsida > Laurales > Lauraceae > Persea > Persea americana. Next base: position 52,839,064 of record CM056813.1, on the reverse strand, counting down.
AATGATGACAATGGAGAAAAATTGCTCTTCTTTACAATAGAGAGAAGTCAAGTTTCTTATGTAACGCATGAGAAATATAGTGTCCGACACCTCCACAAACAAGTACGAAGGGTGCATTTATATCACGAGAGGAGAGGATTGGGCTATCCGCCGATTTCATTTACACTAGAGAGAAACATTCCCTTCTTGCGATGTACATAAAAAATTAAAATCTTATCCATGAAAAAAAGTTAATATATTCTTTTCTTTTCCTTTCCTATCCCACGAGCTAAATGTGTTGCACGGAATAATCAAAAATAAGCTTTATAGAAGATTAGAACAATTTTCCTCCATCTCATCTTACAAACATACACCAGGGGTACAAAGAATGTCTTAACAGGTTAAATGAACAGCACGATTAGTATAAATGATATTTCCCCTACCCCTTCATCTGAACCCAATCCAGCCTTTCATGGCAGTCATCCAAGCGGGACCCACCTGAAGTGGGCATTTTTAAAGGGCAGAAATGGAGGGAGCCGCCCCTCGTGGCTCCATTAAATGGGTTTTGTCCTGAGCGACAGTGCAGCGATGTCTGGTTGGTGAATGTTGAGAAAAGCCTCATCATGTGGGGCCCACCGATTTTGTGACAGACAGGTCCATTCCATGATGTTGGAGCCCTAGGCCTCACAATTTCTCCCCACTTCTCCTCCTTCCAATTACTGCGTCAGTGTGATGATGTGGCATCCTGGGGAAGTTGGTGGGGGTGGGGGTGGGGGTGGGGTGGGGGAGGCTCATTGGAGGAATTTTCAGCTTGATATGAGTCTCATTAATTATTATGATAATAATATGATAATCATGTCTTCATTGATCAGTTTTAAGGCCCAACTTTTGATGAATTCCAATCATTCACACAACCCATCTTCTATGAGTTTTGGATTAAGAAAAAGAGTAAAAAAACCTCTTTTGGATAGTTTAGATTTTTAATAATGTTGGAATGTTTGTCTTGAATTTGAAGATACAAAAGCTTGCTTGGTTTGTAGAAAGATATGGATGAGGGACCCAACAGTACCCATGAAAAGATTTTGGTATGGAATGGCAAGATCCCCTTTGTGGGTTAGTGGGATTTGTTAGTTAAGATTGATCACCTAACTTTCATTTAAAATTTTCAGCTACCCTTTCCTATCTGCTCTTCCACTCATAGACATTAAGGCAAGAGGCTCTTGGCCATTATATGCAATATTCCAATCCTAGATTAGCACATTTATTGCATGTTTTTCATGTGTACCATTTCATACAATAGTTAAGCTAGCACCCCACATTCCATTAAAGATCAAAAGGAGAAAATAAAGAAATTGGGGCCCAGAAGTGTTTCATCCACTTTCCTCTGTTGTCCTCTTTTCCATCAATTAATGGAAATCCATGGTTGAGAATGTGAATTCGTGTTTGCCATCCAACATTGTAAATCAAGTACCTGAAACAGTAGATTCTGTTATGTCACTAACTCTACCTGAAAGGAGAGGAGTTTGTTTTCTAGTCACTTGAATTAATTGACAACTTCCCAAAAAGATAAGTTGCATCACTTGATAGGATTCTGGAACATAATCTCCACGTTCGCATTTAATAAAATGAGATTATGAGATGATTATAAGATTGAGTAAAGATTGAATCGTCTCACAAGATGAATAAATTAAGGCGGTTCATCGAAATCATTTTGTTTATATCAGAGAAAGTAATTCATTGATGAGGTGCCTCAACTGACCCTTTCATTAAGAACGGCCACTTACCTCACTAGTATGTGGTGATAATTCTCACTTTGCTGTGCAGGGTTCGAATCCTGGGTAAGCCACATTTTTCCACTTATATGGGCTTTCTTCCTATTTGTTCGGGGTTCTTTTTCATTTGTACGGGCCTTTTTGCGGGCTGTCTTCCTGTATGTGTGAGCTCTCTCTTGGGTCTCAGCCCCCTTGGCCAGGTTACCAAAAAAAAAATTAACCATTTCATTAGTAGTCAGAAGAATGATCCAGATGATGCCTCAACAATAGATATATTCAAAATGGGTCCTACTTGGTGAAAGGTCTAGATCCTGGACTATGATTGTTTAGGGGAAACCCCTCATCTTCAAATCCCTCAAGCTGGGCCTGGGTGAGCCCAAGAGGAATAGCAGGCTTTTATGGCGTAAAACATAAGAACAGATAAAATTGGCTATAGATGTAGTGTCAAGGTCTGGAATTCATTTATGGTGCAAGAGATTTTTGTGGTCGTTGGATGTTGGCCAGTGGACCATGTTTTGCCAGTATTAGCAGAAAGGACCAGTACCAAGTTGGTGTGGTCAGTGGTCCATTAAATCAAAATGCATCTTAGATTGTGGTCCCCATATTTATCAGCTTCTTGTGTTTTACCCATCTGTTTGCAGGCCTCAATGACACATTTGGAGCACAATGGACAGTCCATCAGCTGGCATTTCTCATTTATTCTATATCCAGAGGTTAGGTGCCCACCTAATGAACTGTTCCTATCACAGAGAATTTGAACAATGTAAGGTGAAGATCAGGATAACTTTTCTCTGGACATGTCAAGCCTTCAAATACGTCTGATCCAAAGCCAGGGGAAAAAGAAAGAAAGAAAGGAGAGTTGGCAACTTGGTGACTTACAGCTAAATCATTTTTTTTTTTTTACTCTTGAATGATAGTAGTAGTTGATATGTCGGTCCAAACTGAAAAGGTCATGTCTATTGAGACCCAAGTGGTACAGGTGCTCATGGGCCAAGCCAGCCCGCTTTACGCCTTTGGCGTTGGGTTTAATTTCTCCAATCGGGCCTGGATATGTATTGTGGACACTGTTACTGTATGGGACAAGCCTTAATTAAGGGATAGAAAGCCTGAAGCCTAGCCCAAATAGGCTGTGCTTATAGTTGAGCGATTGATTTACTATAAGCACTGCCTTTTGTAACTCAGTCGCTCAACAATAAGCACTGCTTTGCCCGAAAGGGATAGAAAGTCAGGCCTGGCCCAGCCCCACTGACTAAATGGGCGGCCTTGGGCCTGACATGTTTCAGACCAGCCATGATCAGTGCAGGCACTTACGGGCCTTGTCAGGCATGGGCCAGATAAGGACATGTACTTATATGCCTCATCATTGCCTATCTCAGCCCATGAACACCTTTACCAGGTGGGGCTAAGCCCAATTCAAGCAAAGGACAGATGAGGTCTGGACCAAGCTGGCAAACTAATGAAGCGAAGCCCAATAAAAGGTCTGCATCTTACCCAAGCCCATGATCAACCAGAAAAGTTGAATTAAAGATCTGGATCTTTTGACTTGAGAGTTGAGACACAGATACGCATAGGCATGAATCAAATCCATGATGGCTTTACCTCTAAATCAAGATGTACACGTCTGTTTTGACCCAATATGATCCATTTGCCATCCTTAATGAGAGGTGAGACGTGTAGGATATAAGTTGGAAATGTAGATCAGACCTTGATTTTTCTTAAGATCTGACTTGGTAGTGTGATGGCTGGGTGGAAAGGGGAGAGAAATTCTTTTTATTTTTTGTTAGAAAGGGAAGATTATTTAATGGCCATTCATTAAAACTTCACCATTGTTTATGCAATTTAAGTCACTTTTAGATATACATTTCTAAGAATTCTTAAGAATACAATTACAGAGACACAAGCCCTAGAAGACACGATTGAATGATTCAACTTGTTCATATTATATTTGGTTTTTCACAATTTTAGATGCTTTGTAATTTATTTATGCATTGGATAAAATGATCAAAACCTCGAGAGAAACCAAACTGGCTTAGAAAATAAAATTGACAGCTCCCCTTTGTACTCGATTAACAGTTCAATATGTTTGGGCGTCTATTATCTGCTTCCTTTTTTTTCAACTGTACAGTTTGTATTGGAATCATAGAGCTGCCAAGATGGATAGAGCGCTCGCTCTCACAGCTCCCAGGGTGGGCAGGTTTACTTTAGATCTCCTGGTCACTGGGCCAACTGGCTAAAAAGACCAAAAAAAAACTGTACAGTCTTTTCCAAGCCAGAAAATGGCCTCGCCCACAGTTTGACAAACTGGGATTGTCTAGGACCAGTTCATGGCCCCTTGGCGGTATGAACCAGAAAAATTAGACTCAATAACCAGACGGGCTGTGCCTTACGAGCTGAGCTTAAAAACTAAGTAAATGAACCACCCCTATGGAACACATTTACAAAACTTGCATGTACCTGGGTACTCAGGTCTCGTTTCTCATTCCTCATCCTCATACTCAATCTAAAGACAAGAATGTTCAGAGTTATTTCTGGATATGATCCTGACAAGATACACAACCAGGCCCAATAAACTCGATACAATTGAGCCTATGATATTATTTCACAAGAAAGTTTAACCACGGCTTGATTTTTAGGAGGATGGGCTGATTTTCTGCCGACAGATTAGTCCAAATAAGTTAAATGGGCTTGTGCAAATTTGACCAGCCCACAACCCCACATGCGTAAGAGCGCCTGCATAAGAATGCAGTTATCCAGAGAACGATGATTGAACCTCTTATGCAGTAGAAGGGATAACGATGATTTAACCAAACTGTTCTTAAGTTCAAACAACAGATTCTCTTCATTTCTGGGAAGACAGTTTGTTAACCCACAATGACAACCTTATTTCATACTAGCAATCCAGATAAAAAAAACACACATACACGCACAAAATAAGAATTAAAAACAAAAATAATAATAATAATGAAACTGAAAAAGAAAGCACAGCTCAAGACGATCATAACCAATAAACTACATAACTAATACAAAACTTACTAGTGAAAGGACAACGAATTGAACATGTTCAATGGCTAATAAGGCAAACTTCCAACTTGGCTTAAGTCATTCTTTGTGACGCTTCTTTCGATAAGAGCTTCTCCTTTGCTTTGGACTTGGCTTGAGACTTCGAGCCCATAATGCCACCTCCCCACTTCTTGCGGTGTTCTTCATATTTGTCGTTGAAGTTAGCCTGCAGGTGACAAGATTTTGAACAGATGTAAATTGCCAAACGTCATTGCAACATTATTAGAAATAACCAGGCATCAACCTAGAACGGGTTTTATCGCTTTGATGTCTCACAAAATACAAAATTCACATCATGTCTTGACAACTTTGGCAGAAAAGCTAATCAATTCAGGGAATAGGCAGCATTTTTTTATTCTACCACATCAAATCTGCAATCATTAAAACCTCTGGTAGGCGGGATACTGTTGTATAGGAGGGCAGTGGCCATACAAACATGGTTATCACAACCATGATAATTCTAAATTCACAGCAAGCAGAGAAGGATGTTCAAACTACCCAGAGTTCAAAAGATGTAGGCCCCATTGTGGAGCCCATTTGGGCCTACCATTCCCAGTTTGAGGAGGGATTGAAAGGTCTTCTGATTAACATACAGTGAAAATATATCCTTGTGTAATAGGTATAGCTATAGAGTTTGGGAACGGATTTAACAGTGTGCAGACATGGGGGGCACAACAGGAATCTTGTACGAGTGGACAGCCTGCATTATTTTTCTGCAAACCAAATGTCCATCCATCTATGCAGCCAAAATATTCTAACCACTAGTGATTTGGAGTAAACCCAAATGAATGATCATTAGTTACCTTAACTGCCTCAACAATCTTGCTGAACTCCAATTTATCTTCATTCTTTACGGATGTCAAACACAGAGCCGTGGCTGTTTTCTTATGGACAATCTGCACATAGTAATAGCACACATGGAGGAAGGCTGACAATGAGGATGAAATGGTAATGATGTTGAATGGATTATGAAAACTCAAAAGAATAGGTAGAAAGGTTATTATAGATGAGGAATCAAGAAATTTTAACTAACCGCTCCTAAGCGTGCCTTTCCCTTCACAATTGCATAGGGAACTTCCATTTTCCGGCACAAAGCAGGAAGCCAGACAACAAGTTCGATTGGGTCCACATCATGAGCTATAACCACTAGCTGAGCCTTGTTCTGCAAGACAAGAAAAAAACAGTTTAAACTAGAGATACATTTGACGTCAAGTTGGCATTTGGCAAACAATAGCAACTTCTCAGTATTCTCTATTCTCTAAGATACTATGCAAATGCGCATGGGCATACATGTGCAGGGCCTGAGCCACCGTCAATATACATTCCAGTTTCAATGCATGGCCCTTAAATCAAGCCAACCTACTTGCAAGATGAGCTACTGTCTATGGAACAAATGGACACTTGAAGAAACTTAATCAAATAGAAGATGTCAATGCAAAGCACAGGTCACCAGTGAAGATGGTATATTTTTGTTTAGCATGGTGATCTACAGAGTGGAACCTCGTCCTGATGCACACACATGCCAAATCCTGGTCGACAACTAAACAGGCCATATTGTGGGTCAAAATAACTACGATATGGACTACCCACATTATAAGCATTAGGCAGTTACATAGAGATTTGTCATTGGTTTCTCAATCTAAGTTGTTAAATGGAATTATCTGAGTGCTAAAAGCTAACAACCAATTAAGTATTTGTATTTTGAGCAATGGAAGATATGCCAAGATAATAAGCAGTTTCTACAGGAAAGTGGACGCATCAATTATGAAGAATGACAGTGAAGTAATGTTTTGGTCACCTTTTTCTCAATCCAAGTGATGTTCTAAGCTCCTAAAAGATATATAATTTATTGGTAGGTTAATAGAAACATATGGTGATTACATCATACTTGTGAGAGATAACCACTTAGCATGGAGAACATTTGATAATGATGCCAAGTAAATCCTTCTCACCGATTTTCATGCTAATCTCTGAATGATGGAAAATGATTTTGCACATCTACAATGCAGATCCAAGAGCTTGGAGGATCTAAAGGGGTATGGCTCACTGCCCAGAATCTAGGGTCCCATGTGAGAATGAACAATATAAAAAAAGAGTCAATGCACACCCCTGTACAAGTTCAGATTGGTCAAATAGTTTTTTTCCTTGTTTCATAGCAGTTTGAAGCTAATAGTAGTACTGGTATGCCTCCTACTATTAAGGTGTCCTGGATAAATTAGAAGTCCTGGTCTATTCATTAATTGTTTTAGATGTTATTTGAGCTCTTGGTTAGGAAGCAGTTAAGTTGGCCCATGTTTTCTAATCCCACCCTTTCGTTATTTTATGATTTTAGAAATAGTTATTTTCCCCGCAATGCCCCTGATGCAACCCTTTTGTTATTTTATGATTTTAGAAATAGTTATTTTCCCCGCAATGCCCCCAATGCAATTGCATCTCTCTCTCTCTCTCTGAGAGCGCGTAAGTAGCACCATGTGCAAAAATTAGTATCATGGGCACTCAAATTTCTAAACAACCGCCCCCATCCAATGCTTTGTCAAGCATCTCCATGCCCAAGTTACATAAGGTGTGAAATATTGTTCCAAATGACAAATAGAACTTACCTGCTCAATGAGGTAGGTTATGTGATTGATACCATATTTAACAACAATGGGTTTCTTTGCCTCCACGGTCTTGCCCTCAGCTTCTGCTTGTGCTCTCTTCAGAAGTCTCTCCTTTTTAGCAGCTTTGTCTTCAGGTCTATATTTCAATAACATCTTAAAAAGATTTGTCGCTGTATCATAATACATTACAAAAGAAAAGGAGCAGTTTAAAAAAAATATGCATTACAAGAAAATTTAAAATAATATTTATGAATAAGCCAAGCAGATCAATTGTTTACCAAGATTCTTGTCGAGTGTTTTTGTGAACTGGTTTAAAGCAGGAGGAACTTTCAAACGCTGCTTCAAAATCCTCCGTTGCCTTTGAATACGAACTACTTTTGGCCATTTTACAAATCTATGCAAATCCCTTTTAGGTGGCAATGCTCCCCCAATTCCAAATTGCTTTGGACGCTTTTCAAACAATGGATTCACAATCTTCTCCTGCAAAATGAGCAAAGGCATGTTTGCTTACAGATTACAAAAAGAACAGAATGTTCAAACTTAATAAGGGAAGGCACGCACTCAGAATGGCACATTGATAAACTCAAAACAGATGAATCAAGGCCTCCAAAGTAAATTGACTCAAGTCAAAAAAGATTCAACCAAGTTCAGGTACGATGGCACAATCTCCACTCAACTAATATAAAAGGTATCAGCAGAGCATCATTTCTTGATTTGATTGGATTGAACTCGAGTAGTTAAAAATAGCAGTTTTATTTTGTATCCATTATACGCAGCATTCACCAACTAAGGCCCAAAGTTTCAATGTTCTTGGAATAAGTCAAGAAATGCTAATCATGAAACCACCAGCAAATAAACATAATGCCCCATAGATAAGAGCAGAGAGTGAATAATAAAAAGGTAGTCACCAATAAGGAAGTCTCCATCAAATCTCTCTCTCTTTTTTAACTTAAAAGTTTTCTCTTCACCTTTTTTTCAATGAGTTTATTGATGCAACACAAGAACCTGTGGCAAAGTGAAAGGTGCTCAACTACTGCAACCTTGACGTTGTGGGTTCAGGTTATGTTACCAATCAAAAAATAAAAGCTTATTGATTCCAAACGTATTATTGATCCAAGTGTTCCTCAAAAAGTAGTGGCCACTTACGGGCTTCTTCTTCGCTGGTACTGGGGCCTTGCCTCCTCTTTTTGGAGCCTGGGAAAAAAAATTAAATTGGAAAGGACAATCAGACAGTAATCAAAGATATAACAATGCTATTTCAAATAAATTACATGCAGTAGCAACTAAAGACAATTTCTTTTCTTTTTTTTATAAATAACAAAAAGAATATCTGGTTAAACATTTTAGATCCTATTTTTTTACTGTTTTCCAGAAACTAGATTTCCTTGTATCCTATGAAGAAATGAAACTAACTTCACAAGTAGGCATTTGCCCTGTTTGAAAGGGAGTTAATAAGCACCTCTGTGGTAGGTATGTCAAATATACTTCTTTTTTTTTTTAATGGTGTATGTCAAATATACTTTCTTCACAAAATACCCGAAATTTATGGATGTGGTATTCATGAATCATGACCCCTATATCTCAACAGAATATTTCAAAAATAAAACACAAGATCCTCAACTGAAATGATCAAAATGCTGTAGATGTGTATTAACTAGACTAGCAGGTATAGTGCTCATTCTGACACGTTTCCATATTCAAGCTAAAGATGGTATTTTTCCATGCTCCTCTAGCCCAACATCAAAGACCAAAGTTATTAACAAACTATCCAGAATTGCTGCTAGGGGTCATTACTCAACGTCAAAAGTTTCTATGCACTTGCAGAAACCATGCAAGGGCCAATAGATCAGCATAAAATTGACAGACTTTCTGCTGGGGCAGCAAATAAGTATCACACATTCAATTTCTAGTAAGTTTTCACTCTTTTTATTCTTTTTCTTTTTCCTTTTCCTCCTTCTTCTCTTTTTTTTTTTTTTTTTTTTTGGCAATGATTGCAAGTGTTTGCTTGATTAGGCTATTTTTGGGTAATCAAAAAAGACACCAAACACTAGGGTTTTTCTTATTATCTATAGTGGCTTTTTCCTTTTTGCTGTACAAGAAATTGAACCCATGCAGCCACACACCCTACACGTCCCTTAACAGCTAAGCAACAGCCGAGGACATCTATAGAGGCTTTCGTAGTTTTATTATCTCTCTCAAAAAACACAGAAAAAATCTAGAAGCGTTAATACATCCCTTTATTTTTTTTTTATAAAATATATCAGTGTGTAAGGATATGCACATAAATATAAATATTAAAAATAGATAGTCATGTTTGATTTTAATGAATACAAATACAAGCAGATGTCATAAGGAGCATAAGCCTAGTCCAAAACCCCAACAAGATCTATAGCACTAGTAAAAATCAAGCTGCGGACCAACTTAGAATTGACAGGTTCAACTGAAGCAGCAAAAAAGTAAAAGAAATTTTAATGCCTTTTACTTATAATTAGACTCTCCCTCCCTCCCTCCCTCCCTCCCTCCCCCTGGCCCAGTTTTCATCCCTAGATACACATATGAAACATGGATACTTGCTCATGCCTAACATGCCCATATCCAAAGAATTCTTTATTGATACTGGTACTTGATATTGTCCCAATACCTGAAGGGCACAAATCAGTAAATCCGTCCATTACTTCATAAAGTTCCATCATTCGAAAAAATATATATATTTCATAAAGTTCCATTTTCTTGCATTTCAATGTAAAAACTGTTAGAAATGTAAATCATATTTCATTAATTCAGAAACTTGCGTCAAAAGCTCAATGAGTGGCAGACAAGAACAGAGGGTGATCAGACCTGGCATCCTTCAAGTACTCATCAATCATCATCATGCAAGATCCTACTGTAACGATAATAAGAAAAAGAAAAACCATACCCCCACCATCTAAATTTAAAGAACCCTCCAAAATGCCCGCCGCCCCCCCCCCCCCCCCCCCCCCCCCCGTAAATATGAAAAAAATTGTAAGATGTCAAAACCAGAGGTGAAATTGGGCACATCAAGTATCAACATGACATGATGAGCTCTGTGATTACTTGCACTGGATTTTACAAGGTTCAAAGGAACTCCTCTAAGAAACAGCAGGCAAGCATTATGTTGGACCCTCATATACACAATTACTATGACCCAATCTAATGTCCCACTCCAAATTATTCATCCTCCATATACAGTGCCTCAACATGTACCAGTCATAAGCTCAGAAAAAGGAGGGTAAAAACTCGCTAAACCAAATTTCCAAGGCTACTTTGAGCAAGGTCACCCTCTACAGCCCCAGTTGATGGGATATGGTTTCGGTAAATGGTGACTAGTATGCCTTGATACATCTATGCAACAACACCACATCATTCCCATGAGAGTTTAATAACCACAGATTTCAACAAAACTCAACAAATGAATCTGTAAATATACGAATGAACTGATAAATCATGCTGAATTCATTTCAATCCATCAATCATCCATCAGAATCAAGTCTATAGGAAAAAATAAAAAAGGAACATTGGTACTGAATACCAACACTCGGGTCCAATACACCCAGAAACTCTCTCATGAGAATACTTCAGATACATTTTCATCTTTCCACAGCCCAGAAAAAAACAAAAGGACGCTATTTGAGTTGAAAGCGAATAAAAATCGAATCTTTAACGGCTTTCCGCATAAAGAAGACACTAGATTTGCACAATTTCCACATTTCCCAACATTTGATTTCAAAGAAATCATAGTTTCCGATTATAACAGCATTAAAACAAATAACATAAGAAGGGAATAAAAATCAAATCTTTCACGGTTTTTCGCATGAAAAACAACGAGAGATTTGTTGGCTTTCCACATCTCCAAACGTCAGAATTCAAAGAAACCCAACAGTCTGGTTATAAAAAAGAGAATGCAGATGAGATTTAGAATGAAAAATAAGGAAACCAAATGCAGATTCAGAAACAGATGAGAGGGAAAGAGTTACGTACCATTCTTCAGATCCAAACCCCAATTTCTGCAGAGGCCACGAGATGGTGTGAGTCGTAAGAAGCCGCTTTTTCTAGGGTTTTTGCTCCTCTTATTCGCAAACCCTAGATGGAGAGGGAAAATGTTCTGGTGTTTCGCGGGTAAACTCTCTGCTTTCGTCGCTCTCGCCCTAATTTGTACGGAAATAGGCATGGCCCCACCTGTGATGATCGAGTGGGTTCGCTCTGTGGGCCCCTACCAATGGATGGCCCAAGGCCAAGAAAAGTATAGTTCTAGACTTTCTAGTTCTAGTTCGAAAGTACAAATAAGTAAGTAGGAGTGTTCATCTTAAAAACAAAAAAAACATAGTGTTCATGGGTTAGGCCAGGTGGCCGGGCTAAGGCGTATCAATCCCTAGCCCGACTTTACAAACATTTGTCTGGCCAAGCCTGCCCAGCCCAACATGGCCCGCAAAAGTTAGGCTCGAACCAGCTTATTTAATCAATTGGGACAGACTAATCTGGGCTCTTTATCAATTTTGTGAACATTCAAGCAATTGCTTTACCTAATTAAATTAAATTAAATGCAAGCCCATGCATTCCTCGCATGGGCTGAGCCGGGCCAATTTTTAACTTTCTATCATTTAATCCAAGCTTAGCCCAAATTAAAAGGGCCCAAATTACATATCCAAGACCGACCCAAAAGCATGTAAGGTTTGAATCCAATTCAGGCTAGCCCGGCCCATAAGCACCCCTACAAATCAGTGTTAAAAGTTTTGGTAAACACCAGTAACTTTATTTTTCTTACTATCTAACATATCAAGAGAGCCCCCAAATTTAAAGAGTACGTTTTGTGTGGCCGATTTTCCATAAAAAAAATAGTGAGGATTGAGAAAATATTATTCAGTAATATTGTAAAGTTTTGTATTTGGTATAGCTGCTTCTCACGAGGGAAAGCACAAAAATAAGTTAACTTTTTTGCAATTCCACACAAAAGCTTTTCAGCTTGGTGAGGAACGGGGGTTGCAGAAAAACAAAATCCACTAAAGAGAAACTGTTCGTTGAATTGGTTTTCCACATACGCACACAAGGTTGCCCTAAACATTTCCCGACATTTTTTGAAGAAAGATGTCAGTTGTCTTTTCAGGATGTAAGACAGCTTTGAATCACATCACCAACTTGACCTCAATCAATGGCCAGCATTAGCAAATGCATATCACCAATTTGACCACAATCGATGAACCCAATCTTATTTGAAAGCAACGTATTTATAAAAATTTTAAAATATTATCAACTAGATTATAGCCCACCTCAAATATAGGGATTTTTACTGGAAAATACACTTTAGGTGGGCAATTTATCCAGCAGAGACCATTAGAAAACATACACCTAATATGAAATTCATACAAAAAATATAAACTTTTTTTTATCATTTTTTCCGGTGGTCGCTGTCAACATTCATTTCCTATGTTAAGGGTCGACGGCGACCCTTGCTATAACAAGTAAGAGTCACCGTCGACCCTGAACGGACATTAACTCCTCACATTCTTCATTTTTCTTCTCTTCCCCAAGCTCAACTCAATGATAGAGAAACCCATTCCTACACACTACTTGTGTATCAGTATCTCTCATTTTTACAAATTATATGTTAGGCATGATACAATATGGGTGGGATCCAAGAATTTGTAATTTGTAAAAAGTAGTTTAAAAAGTAGGTTTTCCTGTACGGATTGCCTACTAGGTGCATGTCTGCCTACTGTTCCATATTTCGCATAGTGCCCACCTAAAGTGTTTTTTCCGATAAAAACTCCTAAAAGTAAGCGTTTAGATGTGTTCAAAAGTTTATATAACATGTCAATTTCTTGTAAAAACCTTCGGGACAAAAATCTTTGAAGTGCATGAAGATAAGAATAAAAATAATAAGAACAAGGGTGGGAAGAGGCAACTTCAAATATATATCAATCCAATATGATTTCCAAGATCCATTCTTCCTTTTTTGCGATTAAAATTAGAAACGAGTCCCATTATAACTCCAAACATTAGATTGGGTCTCACGTAGATTACAAATATTATGTGTGTCCTGCAATGATTATTAACTTTTGGTGAGTGGTGAGCTTCATCATAATTATTATCAATATTAGATGGCTTATTGTTGATCACTAATATTAGGTGGGTCCCGAGTTTGTTATATTAGATAGTTGCCATCATAAATACAAATATTAGTTGAGTTCCATCGTGAATTCCTACAATATTAGATTGCGTGACTATAATCATTATTTTACCATCATGAATTGAGCACCAGCATGAGAATCAACATTTGATGGGTTGCACCATATATTGACGCTAGATAGCTTTTGATTGGCCACCATAATTGGGTGGGTCAAATGGGTCCCATGATAATTTTAATATTAAATGGATCTCTCAGCAATGCCCAAGATTACTTAGGGTCCATCATGATTGGTGCTAGATGTGCATCATCTATAAGGTTACTAATATATGGTGGGCCCACTGAATAACATTAAGCAGATATTTGATGTTATGTTTATTTTCTAACATTACATGCCTCCCACTATGATTGCAAACACCAAATGGATCATATCATTATAGGAAGTGGTAGGTGGGCTCCATCCATTTGGTGTTTTACTTTGAATTCAAATATTAAATGAACGATTTAAAAACCGAACACATTAGAGAAGTGCTACATGATTATCAATATTATGTAAAATTTACTTTATGTTGAAATTTGTATAAATTGCCAAACATTACTTTCTCATAATATTATAATATAACAATATTTTGTATGTGATTTTGAGATCTGATCATGCTCAAATATGTTAATATTATGTTCTATGTTAATCCAAACAATCGAGGTTCTTTTCTTACCTTTTATTTTAGAACTTGTGCAGTTTCGTTTTGCAATAACGGGAGCTCAAACTCACACTCTTCAACTCGTGAACTCACATCTCTTGCCAGCTGAGCTACACTTTGGGGATGAGCCTAATGCAAACTATAGCAACCTCACAATAGCTCCATTTGACTTGTAAATCTGAATATGCTTTTTACATGGAAGTTGATGCCCACTACAGTGTGATAGACGAAAGAGAAAGGAAGAATGGGAAAAGGGGTTACATTGCATGCGGATATAATTCAATCTTTACCCTCACAAAGAACTCTAACATTGATATAAGAGAAAACTACCGGAAAAATTCCCATAGGACCCCATAGGACCTACGAGGACCCAGTAGCATGTTGAAGACGGGAGGGGTCTTCAAGTTCCTTTTCAATCTTTTTTTTTAATTATTTTGCAATATGATCGATATTGACCATTTTATAGTTGTTAGCAAATAAGACAGCTATATGTTGAAAAAAATCTGACCGACGGATTGTTTGATATCAACCATTAAGAGGAAGTAGTAATTGTAGATATCGACCATTCTGTCGTGTTCAATGAATAAGACAGTTATAAGTTGGAAAAAATATGACCGATAGATTAGTCAATATCGACAATTGAAGCTAAATAGTGATGGTCAATATCGACCATTAAAGCTAAGAAGAAGAAAAAGCGCTCCTCTCTTCCACAGGCGAGCGAGAAGAACGCATATCAGATGTTAAACAAAATGACTGAAACAATACCAAGAGCGAGAGACGAGAGAGAGAGATGATGAGGAGCGAAGAGAATTGTCTTCTGGAATATATTTATGTGTTTATGCAAGGATTTGTATGAAAATGGGCTCAGCCTTTAGTAGGTTTGGACTTGGGTAAGAAGAAGGGTGTCTAAGTGTCATGGGTGAGGGCAATAAGTGAGTGTATAGGGTTGTGTAGTATGCGCAAGTAGAGTGTGAGTACAGGGAGGCAATTCGAGAGGGCTGTGAGTGCAGGTAGGCATCATGGGGTTATGAGCATGGTGCTGCTGTAGGTGTGGTCGCGTAGTGGCGGGCAATGCGGTGAAGATGGCAGCACTGGTGTTATAAAGGAGAATGGAGGAAATGAGAGTAGGTGCGGGAATGGAGTGAAAGTGGTGCAAATGCAGTGGCAGCGTGTCAATGAGTGCAGGGGGAGAAGGGAGGAAGGAAGACAAGATGGAGAGGGAGAAAGAAAGGGAGGGAGAAAGAAAGGAAAGAAAAGAAAAGTAAGAAGGATGGGCGTGCAATAGTGCAGTGGTGCAGGCGCAATGCGGGGATAAGAAGTGCAATGCAGGTGGGTACAGGGAATGAGAAGGGATTGAAATGAACATTACAGAATGATCGATATCAACCAACCTACAGAAAATGTCAAAAGACCTCTTCTGTCTTCAACATGCTATTAGATCCTCGTTGGTCCTATAAGGTCCTACGATGATTTTTCCGGTAGTTTCCCCTTAATGGAAAAAGTTTAAATGAAAAAAAATCAGCATCGTTTAATAAATATAACATTCCAAATTCTATGTCATTTACTGAGACATGAAATCCATATGGGGTCATTTGCCTTCTAAGGATGGGATACGAAGATGATCAGTTTTACATACGTAAATGACCCATATGTAAATATCATATATACAAATATTATACATCTAAAATACAGAAAATGTTTCCATGAACCACGCACACTTGAGCACCAAAACCTTCTCGGAGGTGGTCCCACCTTTGAATATGTGTGATGCACAGTTCTATGCTGCGCACGGGAGAATATTCTATTATAAAATACATTACCAATTTGTCAAAATCACAAATTTCACATAAGTAAATGAATATATCCAATGATTTAAGTGGGTGTTTGGAAACGAGATATTTTAAGATATTTTGCTATATTATGTGCTAGTTTAGAATGTAATCTATTTACCTAAAAAAGTGGTGTTTTGATAACTTATAAAGTATCTATCTTACAATATCTCGCTTTCTTTCAAAAACCTTCATATTACATTATTCAAGGATATGTTGTATAAAATAGTCTTTAAAAAATCTTTTCTAACTACAAATGGAGAGTTCGAATAAAAGTCATAGGAGAGTTCATGAGTAACCATTAATTATAATGGCCCACAATAAGTTTTAACATTATGGGTCCTACTATTAGATTGGCCCCACAATGCTTATAAATTTAATGTGGGGGTTTTATAGCCATATCACGACTACATAACCTATATTAATTATCAATATTAGGTGGGTTATACAAATGTCATGCTCGGGGCTTTCATTGTGATTACCAACGTTAGGTCGGTCCTATACTACCCAAATTAGCTGGATCCCATGATTATCAAGATTGACTTGTGTGATTGTAATTATTAATTTGCCATCATTAAATGGGTCCAACTATTTGAGAGCTCCCCTACCTTTAATATGACTACCAACATCAAATGGGTCCCACAATGATTTCTCATAAAAAAGTTAGATATGGCAATTTGTGATAATCACCATTAGATATATTATAGTATAGTTACCAACGTTTGGTGGACCCACCTTAACTAAACAGCATTGCTTGGATTTCATGATTTAAATTTAATCTTATATTTCTTTTTCCAATAGATGGGTCCTACCATGATTATCAATGGGTCATGTGTTGGATTAATTGATTATATTCTCTCCATTTCTTATTTGGTACATTATCTTGTGAGTTTTTTTTATAAATTGTCAAGCACTTCAAAGTTCAAAGGTATATTAAAATCTGTGAAGATTATCAAACACCATAAGTGACACAATATAATAATATGACACTATTTTATTCTATGATAATGAAACCTTACAATATTTAAATTTGTTGATATTATATTATACACTTATCTAAACACTAATCCAAACACCCCCTTAGATATATTTGGATAGTTTGATTTTTTTTATTATAAATTTCTCAAAATCTACGAAGAATTAAGATATGAAATTATATATTTTGATTTTACCATTGATACAAGAACAATGAACAGTTCAAATCATGATTCAAAGGCCAAAGGCCCATAGAAGTGCAGAAACTCAGATCTGATCTTTTGAACTTTTTTCACAAATTAGCAAAATATATAAGGATAATCAGCCTCAAGATCTTGGGTTCTATTAGTTTAATGTACAAATTTAAAGGTTTGGATTAGAAATATGGAGTCCACAATAATAAAAGAGGTTGATTAGGCCACAAGAAAAAAAATCGCCTATTTGCGACAGGGGTGTGAATTAATTTCGCAGCAATGTAAGTACGAAAACTTGGTGTATAAATAACTTTATTTACACACATTTTCACACCATATTTACATACCACAATTGTAAACCAGTACAAACAAATGTAACAATATATAATCATTACACATGTGAATAATTTACATATAAAAAATTACAAACGTAGTCCATATCAAAATCTACTAGACAGATAATAGACTTTTCAAGTGGGACCAAATTATCTCAACTGATTGGGTCACTAATGTAAGCTCCATGTCAAAAAAATCCCTTACCGCCAGCTTTCTACCAAGCTGTGCAGTTGCAGCCAGGTATTTCTAGTTTCAAACTTCTACACAGCAATGTTATACATGAGCCCATTAACCATTCCATCATCTAAACTTTGATCTGTTTCGAATTATGTTATATTCAATTGGATCCTTCTGCAGATAAGACCCCTAATTAACATTAAAGAAAGACATCAGATTAACATTATATAATAAAAGTATTCAAATGCTCCTTATTTAAAAGTAGAATAATTGTTTTAACTTTTTTTAAACAAGATGAAGGTCTTAATCTCAATTCAATTAAATATTCAGACACACTCATAGTTGATTAGTGTTAGGCCAGTTTGGCAACTCTGCTAATAAAGTCAAGTCAACTGAAGTAAAGTTAATTTTGAAGAAATAATAAAATATAAATTGGTTATGTTGATATTTTATTTGTAGTTGTATATTTCTCACTTTTTAATATAAAAAAGTATATATTTTTTTTATATTTTAGTGGATAAAGGTGGTTCCGACTTTTTTTTATAAAAATTGAAGTAGTTTTAAATTAAAGTGTTTTAGATGTTACACCTTATTTGAAAATTTAAGACTTTATTTGACTTAGACTGTATTAATAAAGTGCCAAAATAGCCTAATAGCCCAACATAGCAAAACAGGAAAAAAAACAAATTAAATATTCATGTATACTTTTCTTAAGTGAAAATATAAATTTATTTTAAGTTCGGAATTGACCTTATTTTTTAACCCAACTTCACCGGCTCAATCCCTAGGCTCCCTTCCTGTCTTCCAGCTCCCCACTTCATGCCTGAGGCATTCCACCCAAAAAATAAAAACAAAAACAAAAACAAAAAAAAAAAGAAGCACAGCACAATTTCTTCCAATGGAAGGGGTTTTTCATGGCCTTTATCCCCTTTGTTAGATATTTTCTATAAAAAAAATTCCTTCAAATTTGAGGAAGAGGATAGAGAGCCCAAATTCAGCCTCCTAACCATAATATCACGAAATAATCCCATATTCCATGATATGATTGGATAGCAGATTTTTTTATTTTTTTTAAGAAAAGGACAGATTTCATGAATAAGAGAAATTACATAGGAGGACTGTTTCTCTTTATTAGAGAAATTTTAGAAACTGCATAAAACTTTTGACTCATTTCCAAAAAAGGCTATGATATTTATGAAAAGGCATGATATTTTCAAAGCATAAAAATTCTCCACAAAATTTATGAAAAGGCTATGATATGGGTAAAACTTTTATAACTTTTTTAAAATATCTAAATCTTCGTGTACTTTTTTGAAAAATGAACCTAAAGGTTTATACTATTTTGAAAATCTTCCTTTAAATTATAACAAATCACCTGCAATTTTGCTTTTTCTAAACAACCTTTAATTAGTCTACAAATATCAATTAACCAAACTGACCATTAGCCGGTGGCTGGATTCCAGTACAGTCACTTAACAAAAAAAACCCCGTATTTTGCCCTAATCCAAAACTTCAATAATATGCAATCATGATTAATGCCCTAAATTTAATCGAAATTAGATTAAATCTTAGAAAGCAGTAAGATAAGTCTGGATGTTATGAATCAGTCTCCTAAAACTACTGGCCCTTGATTGTGAGTTACTCACAATTTTAAACTATTAGAGGTGAAGTGATCATCTGTAAAAATACAGAATTTCCCTAAAACCTACCCCAAACAAAATCATTAGAAAATATTCCAACCAAAACTACTAGGTAGTTCAGCAATCACAAAGTGCAAATATCCTCATAATCCATAATATTCTTCACCACCACCACCACCACCACCACCACCAAATTATCATCAATTCTGTGATACAAATTCCTCAAATCTGTCTGTCAGTTAAGATGTTATCTCCCCCACCAACAAAAATTACATCCACCTCCCACTGACCAAAATTCACAAAAACACACACAAAAAAAAAGAAAGAAAGACTTATTTGTCACATATCACCTACCTTGTTGTCTTCCATGTCCAGCAGCACCACTCAAATTGCTGCTCTTCCCACCCACACCCATCTGCCCATGATGATAGACCACACCAGAGCTATACATCTGCCCATGATGATGGCCCACCATGCTCCCCCCATAAACCCCACCATCCCCATCAAAACCCACCCCATGATTCCCAGAATTCACCCCATTGCCATTGCCCCCATCCCTTGAGGAAGAACCTCCTGCACTCCTCTCTCCCTCCACCTCTCTAAATCTCTGCAGGTAGATCTTCAGAGGCTCCACATACTCCTCAAACCCCAGGGTCGTCATGGCCCAGAGCAGATCGTCACCGTTGATCGTCTTCCTCTTCTCGCGCTGGCACTTATCCGATGCCTCCCCAGTGATGAAGCTGATGAACTCGGACACGCACTCCTGAACCGTCTCCTTTGCGTCCTTTGATATCTTCGCGTTTGCAGGGAGGCCCTTCTTCATTATTCGGCTCACGTTCGCGATGGGCAGGAGCCGATCCTGCTCGCGAGCGTAGAACTCGCTGTTGCCCGCGTTCTGGCCTCCCGATTCATTGTCTGAGTCCGCCATGGCAGATTTCTCGATCTGGGGTTGTTTTGTAATCGCGAATTATGGCAGAAAGATGAGATTTTTATTCTTCAGAGGACTGATAGAGGGAGGAATCCACTTGTGTTTGGGGAGCTCCGTGATAAAATTGGGGTTTTTTCATATGGGTTTCTTTGTGTTGTTTGCCACGAAAGACTGGGTTTTTTTTTTTGGGAGGAATTTGGAGAGAGTTAGGGTTTGACCAAATTGAGCTAAAAGAACTCAGATTTCTATTCTAGCACCACGAGATTTTTGCAAGAAAAACCAAAAACTAGGGTTTTTCTCCATGAACTTTGTCGAAAGTTGAGAGCTTTCGAGGTTTTTAACCGGCAGAGAGACGCTCGGGCTTGGAATTAGGCAATAAATTAGGGTTTTAGGGAGATGGAGGGGTTTTGAATACTCTTCCTATGGTTTTTTTGGCACCTATAGAGAGAGAGAGAGAGAAGGGAATGGAGATTGCAGTGGACACGTGGGTTAACTATAGCCGTTTGTTTTCGATAAGTATGGTCTTGGTGGGCCGTTCTGAGCCGTTAATGGGTTCCATTGAAAGAAGATCTCGTCCGTTGAGAAGTCTAGCCACGTGGTCTGTGCCTGCGAGAAGCAGATGTGGCGTTGACTGGTCTCGGTTTCCTGATAAGAGGCGGCTGAGAAAATGCCCTCCTCACGTGCCGATCACGTGCGTTGTTGGGACTTCCATTTTTTGGGTCGCGAGCTTTGGGATCTTGTTTGATTCTGAATTGGTGGGCCACGCAAGGGGACGGCATGGATGAATCCTCTCCTGTCATCTGATCATTTTGGAAAAACAGTCAGACGTCAATTTCAGTTGGCTATCATATTTGATGGACTAGGTTGCACCCAGATGATGTGTGATTAAGCCTCACTTAACTTGGGCCTGATTTTCTGTTGTGCAGTCCACTCTTTCAACGCTTGGTGGGACCCTTTTGATGCACCCTTTTGATGCAGGTAAAAATGAAAAAGAGATAAATTGATTTTCCTCGTTAGAGAGGATTCCCATTTTACAATGGGGCGGGTAGAAATGCAGCATTTACTCTCTATTATCTTCCGCATGGATGCAAATCTATGGATATATATATTTTTGCCTTGTAAGAAAGGTAAAATAATAAAATGGGTTTTTTTTCTAATAGTGAGGATTTCGGTTTCTTATGATAAGGGCAGAAATGAAGGATTCCTCCTATCAGTATCAACACAAACAGGGAAACGAAAAAAGTATTACATTTTTTTTTTCGCTGCACCAATGTTACCCTAGAAATTATTGGGTAAGAGGCTTTGCTTTTCTCAAATGTTCGCTTTACTTAATTGCTTTGTAGGGCGTTTGCACAATGCCTTTATCTACGGCCTCTCTCCTCGTTAGCGTTTGGTGCAACAAAGAATTAAGAACGGAAAGCTAGATTTTAAGAACGGAAAGCTAGATTTGGCCTACTTCTTTACACTGGTGGGGATTTAGAAATCCTACATAGTGGGGTCAGAATTTGGTGTTCCAAAAGAGTAAAACCCATGTTTCCTCTTCCACAAATCTACATGAACACACCCTTAGCTTGTTATGAGGTATTTATGAAAAAAACAAAAACAAAAATCTAAATTAATTCTCCTTGAGACTATAGAAAATTACTCTGGGCATGTTTATACTGCGACACTTTTGTGGAAGAGGAAATGAAAAGTTAGATGTTGCTCTACATCCATAGTCCATCTCTTTTCTCACTCTCATTGTGGCAAGAAATTCCAAGCAATGCGTCACATTTCAGAGTTTTCTTAGAAGTGAGGAAAGACAAGTATGAACCTAACACCTCAAGAGGACAATGCATTTCTGTGGAAGAGGAAACACACAAAAATAGAAAACTGCATAACATGTGATTCAGGAGTTTAGAGTTTGTGGAAATTATGTACTTTAATAAATGTTTAAAACCCTTCACATTCAATCTTAATTTGAACTTCAAAGCTTGTCAAATATCAAAGGCAATTTCAACTACTTTATTATAATAATACACCTCGACCACCCCTTTTTTTTTTTTTGTACCCCGACTTAGGGGGATAGTGTTTGATAAAATAATCATAAAATATATGGTTGAAATGGGTTGTTTGAGTCGCGTTCACTCTTTTCTTAAATGACCCCACACCATATTGGTGTCTGCAACCGGGTTCCAACAAGTTTGCCTCCAGGATAAAAGATGCCGGCTTCTCTTTGTGTAAGTTTGCCTCCAAGATAAAACATGCTGGATTCTCTTTGTGTTGGACTCAGTTTGGGTAATTGTTAACCAACCTTGAATACCAATGGTCTCCACCCAGAATACATGTTATCTAAACGATGGTCATTTCAAATTCTCTAGTGGTTTCTATATATATTTAATAATTTCCGACAGGGGATTCCAGTAATTAAATCTAAAAGATTATTTACTATTTTGAAAATCTCCAATAGCTAGGACCTAAGAGAGCCCACATAAGTGGGAAGGAGAGCCCCACATAGCCCACACACATGGGAAGAGAAGTTGACAAGGTGGGAAGAGTGGCATACCCAGGGATCGATCCCTATGAGGCGAAGTGATAGGACTTACGAGGGGTTGTCAACCAATTGAGCAACTCCTGCTTAAAACAAAGGCATATATGTGTTTGTATATATATATAAATATATATATATATATATAATAAGTAAAAAGTCATGAAGAACTTTCGCAACTCCACATAATGATAGATTTAAATTTTTTTGAAGCAAAAAGGAAAACAAATACATGTAAAGAATTAAAATAGATGTCCATTGCTACTAACGTGTGCTTAAAACTCATAGACTATGTATATTTTTGTATAACTTCCATGGAAGAGAGTGCTTTTGTGGAAATAGTTTTATGCAGCATAATAGAAAAGTCAGATGCTTAAATTCATTTTTCCTCACATAAGAAAGAACCTTTCTTGTGGAAACTCTATGAGAATCCGGCCTTAACACATGCTTAGGTCCCAATAACAAGATCTCTATTAAACTTCAAAAGCAAGTTATTAATCTAGTAATTAACCCTAATTCATATTAAAATCAAGCAACCATACAATGAGAAGGATTCACAATTTATACGTGGAAAAACCCTACTCGGAAAAAAACCATGGACCTTACCGTCTAGGCTAACAGATAAACCAAACACTATAAACGAAAGTTACAAGAAAACTCACAATCCTTTCCCAGTTGCAACTCAACCTAAGGACTGCTTTGATCTTGCCGATTGCTCGTCGTGCACCTTCACCGTGCTTGAACCAACCACCTTAAATGCCTCTTCAAGATAAATCTACTTCAGAAAAGTAGCAGAAATAATCTCAAAAGACTTGAACTCCAGCACAGCAACTTGAAGCTTTGGAGAGGAAAACAATCTCTCAATTGATCTCTAGGTTTTTGGACGGAAGAGCTGCTCCTAGGGTTGAGAGAGGAAGGCAATATATAGGCTTTTATTCGTGCCTCATTACTTGTAAAACAAGTAGGACTCAAAATAGTATTCTGAGAGAAAACAGAAAGTGTCCTTGGATCAGAATTCTATTTTCGCGTCAAGTTCGCTCGAGCGGTCATTGGGGTTCGCTCGAGTGAAAGAGGTTCTGTCTCCAGAAAATCGAGCGTCATATTTAATGGCTCGAGCGGCAAATCAAATGGCTAGAGCAAATGAGCTTCTGTGAGGGTCTGCTCAAGCGCATGTGTGCATCCGCTGGAGCGACCATGATGACTTCTGTTATATTGATTTTTCTTCATTAATCTTCAATCTGGGCAGTCCATCTATAAAATACATTATAAATTCAATTTTCGGTTTTACCCATTACCCAATGAATTAGCCAACACTCAAATAAACCTTACACTCTATTACACAAACATGCCCTGCACAAAAGAGAAGAAGAATTACCTGGTATCTAAAAGTTTGAAAGTAAAGTAAATCATCTTATACTTTCAAATATCCAAGATCAACTTATAGGTGTAATTCTAAAAGATGAAAAAAGCACGAAAGAAATCCAAACCACTCAGAATAATTACTTGGCTTATTGGATCTAGACGAAATATGTTTCAATAATTGTTGGGCCCACCATTAATTGATTTTTTGTAAAATACATGACTAAAACACACAAAAGAAAGCAAAAATAATAAAGGGAGGTGCTCCTAAGAGAGACACTCTCACCAAGTTTATGAGAGATGGGTGGGGGCCCTCACTTCCCTATCCACTCTCACAAATTTAAATGCAAGGACCCCAAATACGGAAATGAGGGCCCACCCATCTCTCATAAACTTGGTGAGAGTGTCTCTCATAGGAGCACCTCCCAATAATAAACATGAAAGTACATATAATAAAAAAAGAAAAATAAAACAAATAAATCAAGAGAAGTTTTAGGTTACAAACCAGCTGCTACTCTTAAAAGCAAAGAAAATAGTGCAATTATCAAAATCCACAACAGATCCAAAGATATTCACAACTCCACATCATAAGAGATAGAAAGGTTACTGGGCCAAGTTTAAATGGGGATCTGACTCGATCCACTCATATTATAGGGGTGGATCTGGCAGTGACTTGGCCAGATTTTGGTTACTAGCTAGATTTTTGACACAAGTGGCTTTGTTGATTGTGCTTGACAACGGTTGCCCCTTTTGTCATTAGTTTACTACATATATGTCAATAGAACTTTAGGCACAAGAGTTGGTTAAAGTTCAATGGCACAAATGGTAGCTGAAAATGTACTCCCTTCTTACAAAGGCTGTGGGTAGAATTACCTCAATGTGCAATATGATTCTTTTAGATTTTCTTTTTCTTTTTGTTTTTTTTAGAAAGCTAATAGGATTGGTAAATATTGAAATTGAGCAGTCAAAAGTAAAATTGATGCAGTTAAAATCATTGGCTTCCATATATAATAATTTGGTGGTGGGGCCTAACCAGATCAAAGAACATTGGGCCACCTAGAGAGAATCCAATCCATCTTTTTAGATTTCTTCTTGAAAATGAAAAAGGTGGAGGAGTAGGAATGTTTGTTTTTTAAGCTGTCAAGGGATTGAAGTGTGGTGTGATTAGGATTATTGTTAATTATTATTATTAAAGAAGCTTGATGTTTTCTGATACTAATATTACAAGCTTAAGATATTTTTCTAGTTCTTTATCTCTTGGATTATTCTACCAGTTGTCTGCCATCTAAGCTAATGAAAGGACGTGGGCCCCGCAAACAGTTCTAATGCACCAGCAACTATGTGAATGTTCAGTGACCATCCATTAGTTGGTCTGCACTTGGATCCAATAACATGCTTCCATGTCTTAGTGGAGTTTTGAGAAACCTTTGGAGTGATTAAAGTCACTGGTGCCAATCCATTCAGCCTAAAGCACAGTTTAAGTTATTGGTTATTATAATTAGAATGTAGAAATAGGCTAAGTTTCCACGTAATGATGCCCCTCGCAAGCAATTTGTGCACTTATTATGTGGCGTTCTGTTATCAATTCAACCCCCTCACACTCTCTACACTGGTGATCGACCATCAGTTTTGGATCGACCTAGATGGAATTGTATCTGTCTTGTATTGATCAAAAAATAAAATGCATAAAAGTAACTGTTGAACGCCAACACACTCATGTTTGAATGGTTTTGGGACCTTTAGCATCAGACACATGCCCGAGGATGGATCCCTCGGTCTTCAAATTAAAAAATATCACTCCAAATCAATAGTCCAACTTACGAGGAAAAAAAAGCAATTAAACTTCTAAGCGAGCAAGTCCACAAAAGTGGGAAGGAAAGCCTACAAAGTGGGAAGAACAAATGATATACCTAGGGTTTGATTCCTGGAGATTGGATGTGGGTTACCAACCAATTGACCAGCCCGTTGTTGTCATCTAACGGGTTATATTTGTTAGATGTGCCTAAGTCTTATAGGAGGACAATCATATGTGAAGAGAGCTTCCCATACGAGGGGCGAACTTGGGTGCAGCGTTGCTGCACTAATCATCTGAGTTACAATTTGACAACCAATTATCCATTAATGCATACTTTCTCACTAATACCCTACTTAATTTCTTCCCATAACCACTTGTCTATATCTTCTCTCTCTTGTCTGTCTTTCAGCATCTTTATAATACCAAAAATGAAAAGCATCTTATAACAATTAATATATATATATATATATATATAAACACTATGAAACCTCCCATTAGAGTCATTCGTCCCTATAAAGTTTATCAATGGGCCCACTAAGATCTATACAGGTCAAAATCTCCATTCCATTTATTACCTGGGAGCCAGACTTCACTCCTTTTAGAATCTTTCCCACCATTAGAGTGATATATTAAGTGATTGATAAAACAGATAATTAAGAGATTAAATAAAAAAAAGGTGAATATTTTAAATAAATAACTAAATAATCAAATAATTAAAATAAGTTAGGTATTTTAAATGAATAACTAAGCAATTAAACAATAAGAAAAAAAATGTTTTGTACGTTTTAAATGAATATGTGGCCCAAATTCAACCTTTTTTTTTTCTTTCGAAAAGAGTGCAAGATTAATGGCTAACTTGCATAGTTCTAACTTTTTATTTTGGGCCCAAATGACATGATTACTATCATCAAATAAGTTAAATAGTTAATCATAAGCAATGCATATATATAAACACCTAACCATCAATCATGTTTGAAGGTAGCTGAAGTGGGCCTCATTATGTGGTTGATCAATTATCTCCAGACTTAGGTATTTGTTTAATTCTCAACTACTTTATGGATAAATTTTGTTATTTGCTATTCTGTAAAGATTGTGTCCATTATAGTTATATTTAAAATTGTGTTTTTTCTTTTTGACAGAAAAAAGCCCTTCCATTCAATTTTATTCAATCATGGTACAACCCATTGTTTAACCTAAATTTCAATTATTTAATTTTTTTTTTGACAGAACAAAAGCCCTTCCATTCAATTTTATTCAATCGTGGTACAACCCACTGTTTAACCTAAATTTCAATTTGACTTAAATGATCCAAGAAGATTAAGCTAACTATAAGGCATACAAATGTGACACTTCTGGTCTGAAATGAGCACTTAGAGCATGTTTAGTAACACCCAAGGAATCTATAGATCTGATGATTTTTCACTACCACTGGAACAAATATTCTTCGCTGGGGATTTGTATAGTTGATGATTTGACATTGATATAGGTGTGTATCGATGCATATAGCTGAAAAAAATATGGTTCAATATACAAATCCACTTAAGTAAGGATTTTCAAATCTTATTGGGGATGGTCGAATTTGAAAATCTTAACAAATGAAGATTTTTATTCGTTCAAATCTTCAGAAATTTACAATTGTCAAACATGGATTTACCATAACATTAGGAAAACAAAAAATCTTTTCCCTAAATATTTGAATGCCAAACGTGACCTTAGTGTATTTTTATTTTATTCATATAATTTTTATTATTTTCATTGTAACCTATATTTCATGTCTAATTCTAGGTTCAAACTTTATTTCTCCATTAGCAATATGTTTTGCTTCATTACTATTATTTTTATTAAACGTACGTCATAAAAAATTAGAAGTTTTTTATATTGAGAAATAAAGCGTAAAAATTAATATGAAAAATCACTCTCCTCTCATTTTAATTAGCTTTCACAATTAACAACATTGTTAAATAAATAGTTTACAAATAAGTATGTTAATCTCATGGTGGACTCAACTTGAAGTGGAATGAAATTTGGCAACGGTGATTTTCAATGGTTTAGGTTCTAGGTAGGGGATGACAGAACTTGCACTCTCCTCCCTAGGCCACTTGCTCAGGCAAAAGCCTGACATACTCGGTGTGTGGAGGAGCCAAGGACTTCACATGCTTAGTTCTCAAAGAGGCCGGATGCCCTTGTCCCAAAAAAAAAAAAAAAAGGAAAGTAGGGGATGATATGCTTAATAGGTTTAAAGGGTAGTTAAGGAATTGACAAGCATAGTTTAAAAAAAATAGGGACGTTTTATTGGCACATAGGATTTATCTCTTCCCACACACCCTTTTTTTTTTTTTTTTCCAGAAAAAACCATAAAATTGCACCCCACCCCACCCCACCCCACCCCACCCCCACCACAACCTTGGGCTCCAGCTCCAGCTCCAGCCTGGGCCGGCTCTCCCTGTCTCCCCATCCTCTCCCTCTCCCTCCATTTCCTTTCCTTGGCCAGAACATCCCAAAAAAAATCATATCCCTCTCCCTTCATTTCCTTTCCTTGGCCAGAACATCCCAAAAAAAATCATAAAGGGTATTTTAGGAAAGCAAAGAAATTGCTTTTGAGTAACTTGAAAGAAGGAAGGTGATACTCCCACGAAGGACGTGACGACGCTCTCTTGTTCTGGGGAGGAGGTGCACCAAGCCCCCACCCATTTAGAGAATCAGTGGCTGGTTAAAATAAATTCATTAGTATATTTCTCATTTAAGGGTCATTTGTTTACACCTATTTACATATATAAATATTATATGGATATGCATCTTTGTCTGCTCTCAAATATGCATCACATGTGTAAATAAGGTATGGAAATGGGGTCATTTTCATATAAAAAACTAAAAAAAGCTAAATGGTACAAAAAAAATTCACCCTCTTAAGCTAAAGAAACACCGATACAATTTTTCCTTGGAATAGATGGTTGTATCAAACCCTATCATTGCCCTTTATTTTATACAACTTTTGTGGGCCCCAATTTTTTATCCAAACCGCTCAAATCTTTAATTGACCCATTAAACCACAAAATGTGTTTCAAGTCTTAAATCTTCATAAGTCTTGAGATATATGAAAATTTTAAATATGTAATCTGAACCATTCAAAGTTTGTGAATTTACATCTGTAAACTCCATTTTAATGTGTTTCCCATTTGTGAATTTTAAATAGGTAAACTCTATTTTCATATCTCATGCATAAAAGCCAAATGAACCCTAACGGTTAATTGGCGAGTTTGGCAACCCCGCATCTCACTTAGCTGCTGATAGACATTGGATCCCTAATTATGCTACTCTTCCCGTGTGTGTGGGCTATCCTTTCCATAGTATAGGCTTCCTCTTCCCATGTGTGTGTGCTCTAATGGGTCCCAACCCCCTTGGCTGGAGTAAAAAAAATTATCATCGGTAACAAATAAGTAGGATTGGAGGTGTAAGTTGACTTGAATTTCTATTTTAGATTGGGGTTTTATATAGGTTGAGATTTCTTTTCCCAGGGGATGTAATGAAATGGTCGAGATGGATTTTGGAATAAAATTCAAATGAGAATATTTTCTTTTTTGGATCACCTGTTCTAATGTATATGAAGTTCAATCATCCAAATGTAGCAATAACCTTAAAGGCCATGTTTGACAACCAAATTCTTAGGAAAAGGATTACCGCTTGTTACAAAGTCATGGAAAATCCATATATGACAATTGTAAATCTCAAAGGATTTGGACCAATAGAAATCTTTAAGTTTTGATGATTTTCAAGTCCAACACCCCCTAAGGATGTAAAAACCCTCACTTTCGCAAATTCCCACACAGAAACCGTTTTCAGCTATATGCATTACTCATCAATATCAATGTGAAATCGCCTGCTATATAAATCCTCAACGAGGAATCCCTATTCCATAGGCAGTGAGGCATCATTGATCTACGAATTCCTCACGGATTCTTCACCTCTTACCAAAAGTACTATGAAAAACGGAAGGAAACACCTAACAATTTTGTGTTTATACATCAGTTGTTGGTGCAACATAAGATTGTCCAGGAAAAATAATGTGTCTAAATTAATTGAAAAGTCTTTCCATAGACGTTTCCTTGTCCATGACATTACACGAACATGTCCTTTCAGTGAGCTTGTTAAAGTCATAAATAATTATAAGACTTGATTTGATGCATTCCATCAGTCTCAGGGCTTTTGACGTATTGGTTAGGTCTATAACATTTGGCATCAGAGCCGACCTCTACATCTCAGATTTGAGTTATGGAAAGAGCTACCCAAAGTAGAGTGAAAGCCATTTAAAAATTTTGAGAAAATAGCTATCTACCACCAGAGTAAAATCCGTTGCAGAGAGGACTACCTGGAGTAGAATGTGGTCCATCCCAAGAAGGAAAAAGCACTACTTGCTGCTAGAGTGAGAGCCACTGAGGACATTGGCTGTGGGAGCATGGTGGTTTGCTATAGTCCTAAATAGTTATAAAACTTGATTTGACAGGTTCTATTGGTCCTGGGGTTTTGGCATATTAATTAGGTCCATAACATTTGTGTAAACAGCAAAGTTTGGAATCCCTGGGAGGTGATCAAATCGAGAACAGTTGGGTTTTGAATCTCCTTTTATTTTCTTTGCCTCCGTAGAAATAGTGGAGGCGGCTGAATGACGGGAGATACGAGCAAAGGAAATCGGTTGGGTTGCATTATCTGTATTTGAGAGATGGTTAATTGCATCCCATTAACAATATAACCATGAAAGACCACAATTTTGCCCGAGTGGATCAGGCTGCTGCAAGTTCAAGTAGGTGTGTGTTCATGGACCAGGCCAGGCCAGACAGGTTTTAGAACTCTAGGCCCAGAGCTGGTCCAAGCCATAAGTGCCTTGCCCAACCCCAGCCAGCACCAAACATGTCAGGTCAGAGCCCGCCAATTTAATTAATCTAGCAAAGTTGTCTGGGACCAGGTTGGGCTTCAGCTGGCCTGGTCCATTTGTACCAATTTTCCTTATGGCTCTAGATTCAGGTCCATGGATTTCATACCGGACGATCCAAATATCCAATTCTCCAAACCAAATTTTGTATACTTTAAAACATATATTAAGTGTACTGGCTACACAAAAGCATAGTATATTACTACATAATATAACTACTAGGTCCTTAATTTGGGCAAGATCTAAGCCCTAGTCTATCATATCCATCATGTCCAGGAACCAGTACTTTAACCTGGATCCAATTCACACCCAGATTGTGGTACAGGCTCTTACAAGCAATCCAGATTCAGGAAAATATATATATATATATATATTTTTATATATACCAGAACTCTTTATACGAACCAAGATCAACCCATTTTCATCCCTTGAGCATCAACAGCTGCATCGATTTTGACATTGGGCTTCATCTATGCCATGTCATATGGGCTCGATCTGGAGCAGAATGTTTGGCGATAAGTAAAAGGGCTGGCCTTGAAAAGCAGGCCCTGGCCCGCTGTGTAAACTGACATCAATCCATTGGGCTAGGCCCAGTGCAGTGTTCAAAGAACTTGTGGATACAAAAATCAGGGAATCCACTTGATGACACCTGTGGGTCAACATCTAATTCTGTGTAGACCACATTGACCTCATCTGTAGCCTGTAGGGCTCTCTCTGCTTGGCTGGGTATAGGGTTATATACCATAAGCAGCACAGGCCAAGGCACCAAACACCAGCTGCAAATTTTTCTGTTTCTACTTAGTGAGAAAATTTAAAAGATACAAAATCCTACAATAATAAATAAGGTACATAACATGTTATAATCCACAGCATGAGCAATTTATGGCCCGTCAGCACTGACAAGACCTGCATAGTTTGCGGGCAGCTCGCCCATTGGTATGTAACCCATTGTCGAATTTCACTGCCTTCGCGGGCACAATGTTTCAGCAGAATCCCTTCATCTTTTTTGGGGGGCAATATCAGCTGACCAATTCAGTTTAAATAGGAAGTGAATCACCACTTTCAAGCAGATTTGTCTTAAATCAAGCCTCAACATCTTGGTCAGCAGCTTCTGGATTTTCTTCCTTTTCAGCATCACCATCATCATCATCATCTTCGGCCTCGTCGGCCAGCTTTGTCAGCTCTTCTTGGATCAAGAGTTTTATAGCGGCTTTTCTTGGTGTAAGATCAGTATCAAAACGTTGAGCTGAAACAAAGAGAGTCCCATCAATCATGCATATAACCGTTTTAGAAACTAATTGAAAACAGAAAATGATTAGCAGTTGTACTTACCAAGTAGCTTTAGAATGTCAGTGAAGGTGGCCTGAAAAATAAGGAAAAATATAATAAAAATGTTAACACAGACTTCAAGGTATCATGATGATATCTATCTTTATGTACATTCTTTCCTGCAGTATAACCTACCGTATTAAAGTCGACTTCTCTCAGAATATCACAGATGGCATCTCTCAACTCCACTTCACTCGGACTGGGTTGCTTCTTTCTTGATTTATCCTTCCCTCTGGCCACATTTTTACCTTCACAAAACAACAATTTTGAACCATGATCAGTCTTGAAGAATTTTCTTTTGCCAGTCGCCCAATGTCTCGACAGTAGGACATCATAAGGTTACCCAGAACAGAACTACAATTCTATACAGTAGGGACCCAATGTGCCACTCTACAAAATTTATCTGAAAAGCACCACTGTCCACAGTCGACTGTCCTCAAGGAAACCCATAAAGGTGATCCCACTATCCATTCTTTCGCCCCATTTTCTACAGCTTTATTGCAATAAAGAAAAAGCAATTGCAGTCTGCAAATGGAAGAGTTGTATCTTCCAAACTAAAGGAAATTTGATTTACATAGCACGTCCTTTAGATTAAGAGTAAGGGCACCAAATTGAAGGGTCCATAAACAGGCTCCGAGTGTCAGCAAACTATTACATTTGATGCAGCAAGTTACAATATCATTCCTCTTTTCTATATCAACTATGATTTGTGAAGCCTCGAAAATGAATTGTACAAAAAGGGAAAAACAGATGACAGGCATTATCTCTTGCTATCCTAAAATTATTGTGTAAAAAAAGCATCTTCCTTTGTGAAAAAGTTAAAGACCAACGGATCAGTTTTCAGTAGGGCAATTAGGATCAAAACCTCCTTTTAGCAGAAAATAGTGGTGAACACCAATTTACAACAGATGAATAGTAAGTATTACCAGTTTTTCCCTTGGATGCAGGTTTAGATGGAGTTGAAGATTTCTTTGGAGCTCTGTCCGCATTCTTCTTCCTTGAAAATGCAGTTGGGCTCGAATCATTGGTATCATCAGCCTTGGAACGCTTGGAAAAAGTTTTGGCTGGGCTTTTAGTTGGTGTTGCTGCATAATCAAGTTTTGGAGTCCTAGCTTTCTTGGTGTCAAGTTTCCTAGCAGAACCTCCCTTCACTGACTTCGTTGCTCGTCGTTTGCCTTTTCCTGTGTCTTTATCTTCCTCTTCAGACTCACTTCCTTTTCCAACTTTTGCTGAAGCGTCTCTCTTCGATGACTTTTTTGAGCCTCGCTTCACTTTTCTTGTGCCTTCATCATCTTCCTCTTCAGACTCACTTGCTTTTACATCTTTTGCTGAAGACTCTCTTTTTCTTGATCTTCTTGAGACTCGCTTCACTTTTCCTGTGTCTTCATCCTCTTCCTCGGACTCGCTTCCTTTGACTTTGGCAGCAGAGGCCCTCTCTGATGACTTCGAGCCTCCTTTGCCATCACCTGAGTCATAATCATCCACTTTTTCAGACTCATCATCTTTTTCCTCCTCAGAATGCTCAGGAGTTTGACCCTCATCCCCACCAGGAATGCTGTTTTCATTCTCTTCATCTTCCTCTTCTCTGTCTTCATCTTCTGTTTCTGGTTCGCTCTTTTCCCTCGATTTTGGAGTATCCTCACTCTTTCTCTGTCGCTGGAGACACAGAAATAAACACCAACCAAAAAGGAGAATGACTGATGGTGAGTAGACAAAATAGAACATTATTTAAAACAATTTTTGCTTTAAGCATCTCAAAGACCTGTCGTAAGTACATAAACAATGCATAATTTCTGGATAATTATAACAAGAAAATTTAAGAGCGCAGATGGGACAAATTTTGCTAATGCTAAAAGCTTCACTGAGAATGCGCAAGTTTTGGCTTGATCACAGTTTGAGTTCACCTGAACCCAGTCTGGCTTCTCAGAGTTTGAGTCGACTTCAACCCCAGTTTTGGATTATCACAGTTTTGATTTGACTTCAACCCCTGCTTCTGGTGCTTTTTTCTGCTCACAGCTGTTGTCACCAGTTCGCTCAATCATACATGCAATTTATGTTACTTTCTGAATAGAACACATGTTTTTTTTTTACAATATTAAATGCTCAAGTTCAATTCAGCCTGGTTGACTATTAAGCTAGGTCTTGAATTTCCGAAATCATTTAATCAAATGTCACAAAAAATCTACATAACATGCTGGACAAAAAAAATCATGAAACAAAATGAAATACCAACCTAGAGATGGCACAGAATGAAACACAAAGTACCACTATTTCTGGTCAGCGAGAAATACCTTCGCTGATCTCTTTGCGGGTGCGCCTCCAGATCCTTTTGACCCACTTCTGCCAGCCGTCCTCTTACGCTTTTTCACTTTATTTGACTGGTACATGAGAAAAAAGGTCAACATAGACAAGAGGACAAAAGAGGAATCTCCCAAAACAATTCAGCCTAGTCAAACCTGATCCTTCTCTGAAAGTAAAACATCAGTGGTGGCATGAGGGGCCAACATAAAATCCAACAGCTTCACCACAAGATCATCCTGCACAGATTTTAAGTACAAAGATGAGTCTCAACAGCAGCAACCGCAAACTTCATTTATGTTGAATAGAGTATGCTCATAGATAGCTTTAACAATCAACCTTTTTCGCTGAAGTCTTTGCAACAGGTATGTCGAGCACGTCACAAAAACCCAACAATTTATCTTTGACACATTTGTCGAGTTTCTCCTTTATTTTGGCTCTTTGCTTATCCTGTAAGAAAACATTCCAACTTACAAGGGTCAGAGATACTCCATGTCTGTATACCACTCATCATTATATAAATCTGTAACATAAGAAATTTTGATATGATGCAAAAGATAATGGTCTTCTTTTCTTCTAATTCTCAACGTAGGAGTAACCTAAGCCATTCATCTTGAAGGTTCCATCATAAGACCAAAATAACTCCCTAGCAGGTGATCCTTGCTACCTGATTGCTGGCTCAATAATGGACAATAAAAGCCAAAAGATAAAATTCGTCATGGCCAAACTCGGGCAGTTACGATCTGTTGACAGGGGAGACTTTTTAGGCTTGTGTTCAATCCACAATGTGTCCTATCATATGAACTGTTACCAGCACCAAGAGTAAGCCCCCATATATACAGTTCGGGGGCTGAACAATGGTTGCATCAAACAGTATATATTTTGTAATATATCAAATTACCCAGGAAATTGAGATTTGGAATGAAGAAAATAATTTTGGAAATATTCTGATAATATCAGACTAAGGGTTCACTTTAAAGAAAAAAGGAAAATCAGAACTAAAATGAGAAAATGTCTCTTCCCCAATATGGACTTCTTACCTCGTTATTGTGCCACACAAAGCCGGAAAACTGGGAAATATTGTTTTTTATATGAAATGCCTGCAAATCATGAAGAGGTATTTCATCAACAAAGCAAAGATGCAGAAACAGGCATTCCAACTTATTCTACTACCACAAAAGAAAGCACAATATTGATGCTTTAACCATAAGTAAAACCACTATACCCAAACCAAAAAAAAAAAAAAAAGAAGGAAAGGAAAAAGAAAAAAGCCATAAGTAAAACTAGGATAAAATAAGTTTGGGAATCCATAAGACTCTGGAAACTATTTCAAGTATCTCATGTTTCCATGGACATGCAATTGCATTTTGGATAATCCCTAGATTTTATGAATCTGCAAAAAGAGCAGATTTGTAGTCCCCAAAGTTCCAATCTCAGACCTTGTTATTCTGGAATACCCATTGTGCAAATCCATGGCTTAAATTTTTAGCGCATAAAAAAAGTTACCCATCTGCCAGAATGCATAATATATGATATGCAATAATATATCATATAATGATATTAAAATTAGCATATTATATATATATATACGATAAAAAACATTTATACTAAATACTATATTAATGATATATAATAATGGGCTGTCCTCAACTGCGCACCCCCTTGTGGGGCCCACCTGGGGGCATGCCAATTCATGGGGAAGGTGGGGAATGAAAGATCTCAATGAGACCTACGCTTGCAAAATTTCAAGTCCATGAGGATCATCCTAACCCCTTAATCCATGGCCCTAAAGTTAAATGGTTTTAGGCTTTTAGCACCATTTTTTAGGATTTCAATCCAACGGTGAGTAATAGTTGGATGAATGTCAAATTTGAGCTTGTGACAATTCTTTTTTTTTTTTTTTTTGGTGGCGGTGGGGGAGTGGGGTTGGAGTGTGAGTGGTCAAGGGGGCCTACAAGCTAAAAAAAGGAGGGTGCTCATGGATGGTGCCCCTTGAGGATTTCTCTATAATAATAGTATATTTGCATATATTTGCTGTCCCAGTTGCCCAAAGTTGGATCCAGGTTGAGCCGGGGCCTGATCCAATATATCACAATTTTGGAACCATCGGATTTCCCTATAATAATATCTACCGTACTTTAATATACTTGCAGTCCTAGTTGCCCAAAGTTGGATACTGGTCAAGCTGGGGCCTGATCCAATATATTACCATTTCGACCTGTGTTGATTCTGGGTCTGGTACAAAAATATTAATCGGGACCAAGTAAGGATGTCAATGAACCCCCTACATGGTTATCAAGGGACCTAACCCAAAAATCTGCATATGGTCGTTTTTATACTACCAAGTGATATTCTCCAGCTAGTCTAGGTCCACAGTTCAGGTCATGTGTGGTAACACAAAAATCTGCATATGGTCGTTTTTATACTACCAAGTGATAGTCTCGAGCTAGTCTCTGTGTGTGTGATGTATAAAACTATAATATATATGATATTGTCAAAGCCTTGACCAACTATGTTGGGGTCAGTTAAATTAATTCTGTTTCTCCATTCCAGTCCATCCTAGGCCAAATCCTCGGATCATAGAACAGTATTTTCTCAGAATTCATGTTGAGGTCCGTTAAACACCAGCTTTACATCACTATATGATAAGGTAAAATGATATGATATATAATATATAAAAATTTAATATGGCCAACTGATGCAGCCTGTACGTGAGGTGAGCAAGCGACAGCCAACTGTGTTTGCCGGTTATGCTCAAATACACAGCTTCTTTCTTTCTTTATTACAAATATTTAACTCAAGTTTATTAGGACTCTTAGAATGAAAAGATGCTAGCTACCTCAGGATTTACTTTCCATTATTACTGGTAATCTAGATTAATTAGGATATTTTTAATATTTTTCATTATAAAAAGAGATCACAATAATGATGATAAAAGATGTAATGAATTAAGTAGGAAAGCCATTTAAAGTACAATTAAGATGCCCTTCATTTACTATATAAAGCAATGTGACATTAAATATAAGATGAAAGTAACGGAATAAGAATATCCTTTTATGGGTTTTTCTGTGGAAAACCAAGAAAGAACCTAACTGAAAGCTGCTCACGGAAGGGTGTCCCTTAGCACCATTGATCAATGTGATCTATCCATTGATTGGATAATCTGCCCACTTCTCATCTATTTTCAAAATAATAGGATGTATGAAGTCCTAACTCCCAATCTAACACAGTGCCACAGGATCTTTGTCCCACTTCAGATTGATGTCAAAGCAAATTCTGGTCACAAAGGTGCCTAAAAAAAATGGCCCTCATTCAAGTAGCAGCCAATGTTGCTACAATGATGGAAGTAGTGGAATGAGTCCAATAGATCTTGAGAAGGATTGAGATAAGAATATATGCATTAAAAGATCCAACTGTAAATTTGATAGGGAGCATCAACCAAATGATTGATCCAACCATTGAACTGGAGAGAGATCTACAATATTAGGATCCGGTTAAAGAGATCTACCAGATGAAGATTCAACATGGATCTTGAAATGGAAGGCCTACAAGGCAAATACTCAAATGTAGTTACTGTAGATGCAGAGATAGAAGACCACTGGGAAGGCAGATCTACCATATATTCTGATGAAGCATATCCAACTGAAAATGGATTTATGGTGGCAAGGATCAAAATAGCGTTTGCGGTAGGCATAGCGGCCACTGGCCAAAACAGTACGTAGCAGGCGAAACGTAGCAGTGTAAATTTTTGAAGTGGTAAAAAAAAATTTAATCTCGTGTAGAAGCCAATCTTGTGTTTTTTAGTGATTTGGAACCATATAAGGATAGAGATAACTTTAGGAAAGGCTATTGAGGAGAAGAAATAGGAAAAACTAGTGTTTTAAATTAGAACTGCTTGACTCTATTAGGTTTTGGACAGTAGCGCCACTATTTTCAAAATAGCGTAGTGGCCGCTATTTTGAACCATGTATAGTGGATCTCCATTAAAACCATTCGATCAAAGATTCAGTGTGCATCAGGCTTGTCAAGAGATGCAGAAACAACTGACTTGTGACGAACAATTAAAGCATCATTGGTGTCGGACCAAGTAAATGGATGGGAGAAAAAATCGAGTAAAATAGATCGATAGTCACTTTTTCAAATCTGTTACTTTGATGGCATTGGCCACAATGATTTCTGAACACTCATCAACAATGGAAACTTGCAGCAATGAATGGTTACAGATCTAAAATCAACAGTGTGTGGAATGAAAGATCTCAAAGAACAACCGTTTGTCTTTGTGCAGTTCGTACTCGGTCCTGGCAGATGAAAGCCACTTGCAAACTCAAGGGTGAGTTTCCTCCAACCAGGAAGGAATGATGCAGCCCATATGAAATGGAACCAAAGGACAGGCCCAAATCTAGTGGCGTTCGCAGGATATGCTCATATACCCAACTTTTTTTAATTTCTTTGTTAAAATGTGCAGAGAAGATATCGATTTGGGGCGGGTTGGGGGAAGGCTTCACACCGAGTGGCATCACACCATTCCCACCGCAGGAGAGAAACCAGAATCACCAAAATTCTTTATCATTGATCATTATTCATTAGGTGCATTAAAATGTTCTAGGCAAGTTCTATTAGGACTCCTAGAATGGAAAGATGCAAGCTATACTTAGGATTTGATTTCTATTATTGTTAGCAATCTAGATTAATTACGATATTTTGAATAGTTTTCTTTATAAAAAGAGAGTAATGGATTAGATTAGGATAGCCATTTAAAAAAAGATTAGAAGGCCCCTCATTCCCTCTATAAAGCTATGTAACATTAAATATTGGGTGAAGCTGGAGTGTTTTTTTTTTTTTTTTGGGTGTGGAAAACCAAGATACAACCTTATTAAAGGCTTGCTAGGACAAGGGCATTCCTTAGCAGTTAGCACCATTGCTCAATGTGATACGTCAACTGATTGGACAATCTACACCACTTTTCATCTTCTACATTCAATATAACAGGATGTCTACGTCCTAATTTGATTGGAGGTGGAGCAAGAGCATCATGACGTATAGGGCTCCATCTAACCGGATATCGTGAAGTACCGATCTAGCTAAACTTTTTTCATTTCACTTGTACCCCTCTAGTAGGGCTTACTAATGAAAATC
Source organism: Persea americana (assembly GCA_029852735.1). Classification (NCBI taxonomy): domain Eukaryota; kingdom Viridiplantae; phylum Streptophyta; class Magnoliopsida; order Laurales; family Lauraceae; genus Persea; species Persea americana. The sequence goes on along the minus strand of CM056813.1, from coordinate 52,799,360 downwards.
TAGACCACTAAAATGAATGCCTTGCTCTTGAGTGGGGCCTCAATGAAATTTACTATAAATAGGAGTAGGGCCCACAATCATATTGGTCACTTATAAAACATGTGAACAAAATCATAATGGTCGAAACAATAGAGGACCAAGTCCTATTGGAGTGAAATTGGCTTTGGCCGATTCCATCTAAAATCATTAAACGGATAGCAAGAACAATATTTTATTCTTTGACCGTTCAATTATTGATCTTTGATCAACCTGATTTCTTGTAGAGGCGAGATCAGGCATTCTTATTTCTAAAAGGCTGGTGATTCTAATCATGGGGCATGGTCAATTTGACAGTGGGTCCAACTCTAATAGGAGTGAAATTTTTCACGAAGGTAATACAAAGAGTGATAATTATTTATGTTGGTTTGGGTATTAGATATGGTCTATGTTAATGGGTTTATATACAAGGATGGGCCCAAAGATTAAACAGTAAAACTTTAGCATACTTAATAGTTAAAAATTAGCCAATGATATAGAATGTTATGAAAAGGGGGATTGATGCTTTTGTTTATTGCGTGTACTAATGAAAAAAAACTCGACATTTTTCAATATTATGGATTTTTTGGGGGAAAAAAAATTCACTCTGCAACAGGCCGCAAATAAAAAAATTTTGGGAGGGTTGACTGCGAAGGTAACACGGCGGTGATTTTGAACCATGGTTGGATTAAAACTCACGCAGCTGTGAGATTTTCCTCCGGATTTCATATTAGTCTGGAGTCTGGATCTTCTTAAAAAGCCATTAGAGGAATTTCTAGGGGCTCTTACAACATCTTAGGGCATGTTTGTGTAACACTTTTCTACCAAAAAGTGGACGGTTTTTTGCGGAAAACCCATTTTTCATGCGTTTGGTGCAGAACAATTCCACGGAAACGCTTTCCTGCCTCGTTAGCATTTTCTTTGGTAATGGTGGAAATGGGGTTTCCTATTTGGGGGTGGGGGGGGTATGGGAAATGGATTTTCTCGGAAAACTTCTCCCTCTTTTACTCACTCTTGTCCATTTCAACCCCAAACCCTACAACTCTTTCATTTTTTATTTCTTTAAATAAATTATTATTTAATGTTGAATAAATAATATACATGTTATGTTATTTTTCTTCAAAAAATTGTTTCACCAAATAAAGAAAATTTGATTTTCTATAAGGAATCCACGGCCGCACCAAACAACATTAGCACCAATTCAATGAGGAATATTTTTTTTGCACCAAACATGAATTTCTAAATTCTACAGAAATCCTTTTTCGAGGTTTCCATTAATATGGAATTTGCTGACGTGGCAATTTCCCCTTTCCGCGGAAACGGTGTGTACACAAACGTGCCCTTAGAGTCGTAATTCTTGAGGGTAATGTAAAGGAGAAGAAAAAGGAGAGAACAAAAGGGAAGAGGAAATAGGAAACATTTAAGTGATAGGAGAGAGAAAAAAGAGGAGCAAAAAAGGGGAGAAATGCCAAGATTTGAGTATTTCAAGTGGCGTTTTAAATTTGAATATATGTAACACTAATACATGGATGGTGCTCGAGCACCCAAGGCTCAAGCCCAAGCACAACCCAAATTATTTACAAGCTTCAAAGTGTAAATTAAGGATGTAAATGAGTCCCCAATTCTCCGATTACCCGAAGGTTCCAACCCGTTAAAAACCGGGTTTGGGTCCTTATTTAGGCCCCGCCAAGTAAACGGGTCCGGGTCCTTTTTTTGGACCCGTGACCTAGACGAGTCAGGTTCCACACTGGTTCGGACCTGTGGACCCGGGACCCGACACATTACCTCAATTTTCAAGAATCTCTCCTTAAAATTAGTTTTTTTTCCCCATAACACTCTCTACCTAGACCCAGATCTGGACCCAGATCCGCCCCATATATGGTTCTGGTTCCGGGTCTGGTTCCACCTTCTCCTTAACAATCCCGGGTCCGAAACCAAGAAACTGGCCCCGAGACTGTTCTGGGTCCGGGGTTTCACCATGGATGACTGGAACTAATCTGTTTACATCCCTAGTTTAAATACCAACCTTAAGAGCAAAAAAACCAGTCCATTTTGTGTTTTCACATGGATGAGGCAATTTGGGCTTTCACTTGGCTCAACCCAAGTTGCATCCCTATTGTAAGGTAAGCATGAGACTCCTGAACCGACCTGTAAACTGTATCGATAATTCAGGGTTTGAGTTGAGTACATTCTTGCTATAGCTGTCTCTGAGGATGATCAGAATGAAATTCAGGCTTTCTAAATCAAGAATTGTTGATTAAGATTTTGGGGCCATTCGAGTACCTTTTAACTGTTGAAGTAACCTGGTTAGTAGAGGAATAATCATCTCTCAACTTAAGAATGTTTTGGATATACTTCGAGATAAAGAGCATTTTAAGGGTTCAACATACTCTTATTGAGCAGAATCATCATCTTTAGTTTAATTGTTGTGACCCATTACTTGATTCAACTACATCACAGATTGGTTGTAAGCTAATCCATTTGAGTTTTCCTATGCAGTTAATGCTGCCAGGATGCCCCTTGAACAAGTCACCTTTATGTTGCTTACCATATTCTCAGGACATTTGGGGTCTCCATGTCAGAGTATTCTATATGCAAATAATGGTCGTCTTAATATCAGAATCTATAAGGATGCATATTAGGCTGAATCTCACACTCATAAGAGATCAACTATATGGATGCATATTGGGCTGAATCACACACTTAAAGGATACCAACGATGGGATATTGTTCATTGGTTAGAGGCAGTCTAGTTAGATTGAAGAGTAAGAAGCAGAATTTGGTGGCTCGATCAAGAGCCATTGAATATTAGGAAATGGATCGTGATGACAGCCGAAGAACTCGTTAATTTTAGCAGGGTTTGGCGTCTCTTCAAATGACATTACATTTGGTAGTATGTTTTCCATTTAACAAGAACCATAGCACAATTAGAAGGCACTAATTGTTGCAAGTTGCAACCATTAGAGTCACATTACCTATGAAAAAATCAGAAAGAAAAAGTATGACTGCTGTTCACATCTTCAATCCTATCAATATCACCATGATGGACAAAACACATAGAGGCTGACAATCATGTTGTTCAAGAAAGAGTCGCATCAACGGAGATGAATTGTTCTTCAAGAATCTGAAGATCAGGTCACTGATTTCTCAACTAAAAGGGATAGGCCAGCATCGACTTCACCATACATGTGAAGCATGGATCATCGTCATCGATGTTACAATGCAGAAAATTATGCATTCACATTTATGTTTTTCTCTCTTTTCTAATGTAATGAATGATGCAGAGTACTACACCATAATATTAGGTTTTTCTAGACGAATTTACTTACACAAGCTACTTTCTCAAAAATCTCTTCTCCTTTCTCTATTTTCTCCTCCGCTCTCCGTTCTTTTATTTTCTTTCTTATCTAAAAGTAAATAGCTAAACCAATAAAAAGCATTTAATAGCTAAATGCTACAATGATGAGGCTACATCCTCTCTCCATCCCGATTGGATATTTGCAATTCCTCATAAGGCGTCATATCAACTCTTGATATAACAATCCACTACATCCACCGCATTCCCACTAAGGGAATCAGAGTCATTTTAAGAGCCAATTTAGCCAGTTCCAAAAAAAAAAAAAAAAAACCACGATACTGAAGAACATCAATCACTGCCACACCTAACATCCCGTACAACATCCTATGGAAAAAAGTATGAATCAAGCTACAAGCTGCTCCAAGTACCTAGATTAAAACTAGAAATTAAACAGAAATAAACACCATTTTTTAAGTAAAAATAAAGACCACTGATATATTTGAGATTACCTTTCCCCTCCTCCCAAAAAGAATCATATGAAGAACTTTCAAATTGTCATCAATTTTCCTTTTCGACAACTTGTACACAACTGAAACAGAGAACAATGGTTCAGAAAATGAAACACAAAACTCCAGTGTTAAGATTCAGCCATCCCTTGTTTCACATGAACAGATAGCATAGATGCAGAGTAACAATAAATGCTAAACTAATAATTAAAAACTCCATCAATGAAGTCCGAGTCTTGAGTAAAAAGTATTGATGTTTCTTTTCTAAAAAAAAATCAGCAAGAAATTCAAGAAAATTATCAGCTAGAGACAAGTAAACCAGCATAATAGTTTTAAGGAAACCTGGTTCGGGAAAGAAAAATACTTGTTGAACTCTTTTTTTTTTTTTGGCTCTAGTATATACACTACAGAATCCCCGATCGCCCCTGTGGAGAGGGAGATGCCTTACCATGGAACCATCAATGGATTGGCAGTATTGGCTGAACTTCCTCCACTCCAATTAGGAAAAGTTGTAAAATATAGGGGAAGAAAAGGAATATGCATACGTTGCACTGTTAATAATTTTCTTTAATTAAAGGAAGAATTTAATGAATCTCAGATTCTCAGCTGCACAAAATGTGAGTTTGAGTGCAAAACTAGGAAGAGCAGCAAAAAAGTTGTTTCCAAAATGTCTGCCAAGTGAGAACGCCTACAAACTGCCAAATATCTATTTTTTATATTTTGTTTTTGTGTGTGTAATGGGGGAGGGGGGACCCTACTTCTGTCTAACTCTCCCAAGCGACAATAAGATAGGAGCTTGATGGAGTTGTATCAAACTCCTCTCCCAAGCGACAATAAGATAGGAGCTTGAGGGAGTAGTATCAAACTCCTCTAGCAGTTCCTGTTGTGTGTGTGTGCATATGAGAGAGAGAGAGAGAGAGAGAGAGAGAGAGAGAGAGAGAGAGAGAGAGAGAGAGAGAGAGAGAGAGAATGGTAGGCTGGGAAGTAGAGGGGGTGCAAAGAAATGTAACCATGTCCCATGGGGCTAATATGCAAGCAATAACTAGAACAAGTTGATAAGAAACAAAAATGAATGCAAATGTATATGTGCAGAATAACTCACATACTACTGGCACAGCCTAAACTCACATACTACTGGCACAGCCTAATTTAACAGTTTAAAACCTATCAAACATTCTAGTAGGAAAAAATCCAAGTGAAAGTATTGAACCCTGTGAAGAAGTGAGGTCAATATGTGACACAATAACCATAAATTTGAGCCTCTTGGAAAAACCTACGCAATCAGGCGACCAACCAAATATTCCAGTAAGAAATCATACAAGTGGAAAGAGTGAAAACCCTGCAAAAGCACTCACTTCTACAAAGGAACACATTCTCAGATCTGAGGGTGGGTCTTAAAATGCAGCATGTATAACAAGTAAACCATAACAGTCATGCATGCATATAAAAGTCACTGGAAATAGAAGCATCTAATGATCCTGAAAACTTCTGGGCACTGTTTGTTATTTCACTCATGAGAGCATATCAAGTAAAAATGATAAGAGAGATGAGTTGTCTTCTGTACAAATGGGATAATTAACCATAACAAAACACATTCTCTTATCCAGCACATGTAAAACCATGTCCAAATTCCCTATTCCAGCTCCGATGCATCTCCCACCAGTCCACCACTACCAGCACCAAAGCCCTGTATCTTATGAGATTGGTCGCTATGATCTATTACCTGACAATACATATATATTGTCTCCCATACAATAGAACTTTATGGTGCCATCGTGGCAACAAACATTAAATTGGAGTATGATGGCAAAAAGACTGACACACTCTTTCATAGTCATCTAAAGTAGGAGATTTTCCAATGCAGTTTTCTAGAGGAACCTTAAGAAGGATGACAAGATGGCTAGTTTTTCATATTTGAGTAGCTCGAGCATTGTTGCAATATTGGTGATCTTTTTCTTGAGAAAATGGTGAGCTGAGATCAGTCGAATGCTGTATTAAAAATTTTCATATTACTTCCACAAACATTCTAATTATATTTTTCTATTTTTTATGCTTTATTTAGCAAGATTTCCCTAAAATATCAAGAGAAATCCCAAGAAACAAAATTTTAAAAAAATCTCAAAATCATCCTGAGAAAAGAAATATTCAAGAGCAAAATTTGTTAGAGTGGTCTACATGACATTTACATTCCAATTGATGGTCACAATAATAGATCATGTGATATGCATCTTTTAATCTAGCAGGTAAGGCTTTGCAGATTATGAATTCACCAAATAACCAGACACACCCAATTAATAATTAAACCAACAATTCCATCCCACAAAACCCAGCTATATTCAGCATCCATTCTGAACTCCAAGATGAGCGACAAAACAACCTCCAAATATGCAAACCATCTAATCTCCATGGACCAATCTGAAACCAATATTCCTCTCCCACACCAATACGCATTTACAGCCTTAATAAAACTATGGTTCCTACTTAAGTCTCCATAACCACTTCACAGATAAATATGTACTTGCATACTCTATGTTCACAAACATCCTCATTTCTTCTGAATTACAATGACTCCAACAAATCAAATGATATTTTGTGAGCCCTCGTAGCTCCAAAAAAAATTTCCTGGAGACATTTTTCTGACATACTAGCCACAAGACATCTTATAGACATAGCCCTTCAACAATGTGGCAATTGGCAATCAAATAATACTCCACTAGCTTGTCTCCACTTTGTGCACCCTGCACTGATTTTTCATTTAATTTTTTTAGGAGTGAACAATCAAAAGAAACAAAAAAGCCCACTAGCTAAGGAGCATCACAAACTCTGCACTGATTTCAATGCTATATCAAATTCAAGGCCTTTATTTTCTTCTACAGTTGCTGTGAAATATAAAAACCTATCACAATTTGGCGCTAAGTTATTTCCATTTTAATCAACACATCTTCCCTACCCTTGGATCCATATAACTTGAACTCTATTTTTCTTTTTTTTTTCTTTTTCTTTTTTCTTGTTCTTGGATCTGCTAATTTTAACTCATTCAACTTGAAAGTCTCTCTCCAAAGCTCTAATTTTTTATTCACTTGCTTTCAAGTCTGCCGACTAAGACATCATCTCCTGATAACACACATCAAGGAACTTCATCTTTGACATACGCCGTTAAGCTGCCCATAGCCATAAGGGCTCAATGAAAACCTTTAGTCCAATCCAAATCCAACTAGGAATTCAAATGTCTTCTCATAGAATTATCATGCTTGTTGCTTACTATTCCCTTCATACAGGTCTTGTACAATTTCAACACAGCCAATTAGCAACGCATTTTTTCTCCTACAATGTCCACCAAATTAGCCTCGAAACCCTATTACAGCCTTTCTCTAAATCAATAAAAATTAAATGCAAATTTTTTCCTCTACAAACTTTTCAATAACTTCCTTAATAAGGATTTGTTTGCTTCTGTAGTCGACCTGACGCGCATAAATTCGAATGGATTCTGTAGTAACTAGCTTATGCATCCAGCCCACTTTTTATAAAGACGACTCTACCAGTAGGTCTCAAAGGGAGAATTTTTCTAAAGAAAGTGATATATCCAAATTGAATGATCGAACAAACATCTAGTTACTTAACTTCTTAGGAATCTCAAGGATCGCCATAATTTTAATACCTCTCAGAATCTTTCTAGTGAAGATATAAAAAAAAATTTGGAGAAAAAATAAAAAAGAGGCTTGAAGCAAACAACAAACTCAGTATCAATGGACAAGCCAAATCCTATAAAAAAAAGATTGCTGGAAAATTTAAAATCATGTCCCATTTCCAATCTTTTAATTCTGGGTTACTACTTCGCTTAAACACTTGTTCAGCTTGCAAATTCAACAGCCATTCACAGCTCATAAAATGAAAACACAGTCTTTCAATGACCTGCATTTCTTCCCTCATTCAGTTGCTCATCCTAACAAATGGAGCAACGCAATTGAACATTTTAATGCTTTAAACAATGTATTAAAGAGCACCGTATTCTTCCAATTTTGAAATCCCAGTTTCAAAAACCTATGGATAATCATGATTGAGGCTCCAAAGTTAAACCATCCTTTATGTATCATTCCAGAATCATTGTCATCGCCATTGAAGCATTACCCCATCTATCTAAGTCCACTTAATGGGATCTACTTCTCCACTCATCCCTGCTGGCTAAGTTCTTTGTCACCCAACAAATTAACATGTCACTTCTAAGTTCTAAGTTCTAACAACTCACTTACAAATCATTATTATCACCTTTTAGTACCTCGTACAAGCAATACTTCAGTTCTTCGTATTATAAGCACACAACTGAACTATCAAAGAAGACATGCCTTAATTTTCTATTGATTGGAGCCACCAACCAATTCCCTTTTGTGTGCTCATTGCTCGGTCCTAATCCTACTTGTTTTTTTGGTTTCAGTATAGCTCTCTTATACTGTAAAGTTATCTTGAGCAATTAATTTACTAACCTAAAAAAATCCTACTTTCTTGTCTCTTCATACATCAATCTTATTGTCCTCAACTTAGAAACATATACTTTGTCTTCTATTTTCCCAACATTCAGCCCATCAAGAGAGCTGCAGAACTGCATATATGTTTTTTTTTTTTTTTTTAAGTTCAAAAAAAAAAATGACCAGGAGAAAAGCAACAACAAAGAAAAACTCTTCACCAAATATACAACAACAAAAAAAAAAAAAAAAAAAAAAAAAAAAAACCAAACCAAAAAAGAAGTATATCATACTCATGTCATCATTAGATTAATACAATACTCATCATAAAGCCAGTAGCAACCAGTTACAGGCATTTATGCCCCTTCCTAAAATTAATTATTCAAACCAAAATTTTCAGTAATAAAGCAAAGCAATTCAATAAGGGCAGTAACAAAAAAATAAAAAAAATAAAAAAAGGAAAAGCAAAAAAGAAAAGGAGTTGAGAACTAATACCATTAGGTATATCTTTCAGGGGAGTTCCTTTGCCCTGCAATTGTAGAGAACAAAAAGAAAATAGATCTTATCCAATGCAAACAGACAATGAATCCAAGACAAACTGAATAAAATGTGGGAATTTTGGATAAGAGGTTACCTTTTCTATCAAGAATTCTTTAACTGATTCCTTCTCAATAGAAGCCACCAATCTTTCAACTGATTTCCTCTCACGCACAGGACGATCAACAGAAGAAGCCACTGAGCTACTCAATTCCTTGGTCCTTTTCACTTCAATTGCATCTTTTTTCTTTTTTTCCTTATTCTTCTCTTCGCCTTCCTCCATTTTCTTCACCTCCCCTTTCTCCTCTCTTCCCACCTTTTTCTCCTTCGGTTCTGATTTCTTCCCAACTTTCTGGCCCCTACGACGCTTCTTAGACCCTTTTCTCTCTTTGTTCTCCATACTCTTCTCAATTTTGTCGTTCTCATCATCTTTCTTTAAGTCATCTCCTTCATCCATTTTCACATCTTCCCCATCCTCTTTCAATCCACCTTCTTCCTCTTTCTCACTTTCATCCTGTTCCTTCTCGCCAACTTCTTCCTCAACTTCCCTGCCTTCATCATTTTCCTTTTTATTACCTTCTTCCTCCATGCTCTGACCTTCAGTTTCCTCTTCCTTCTCTTCATGTTTGCTATCTTTCTCCTCCTTTACATCATTTTCTTTCCCCATTGTCACACCTTCAGCATCATCTTTCAAATCATTTTCTTTCTCCATTTTCTCACTTTCACCCTCTTCTTTCTTTTCTTCTTTTTTGCTTTCTTTCCCTTCTTTCACACCATCCTGTTCCTCCATTTGCACATCCTCGGCTTCTTCGTTGCCACCTTCCTTGACTTCCTGGATGCCATTCGTGCTATCTTCTTTCTTTTCAACAATGGTTTCCCCAGTATCTTTGGGCGGACCCGTTTGATTATCTGGCACTGCAGCAGCAACATCTTCAGATGCCGTCTCCGACTCAGCCATTTTAGATTTAAGTTTTGACAGACAAAAAGTCAAAGCAAAAGAGAAGTGACGACAATGCTCCCCGAAACAACCAACCCTGGAAAGCTCAGACAGCCCCCAATGACTCAATGGGCCGCAGCTCCTAGCATTCCATAAAAATAAAAAAAAACACCATATGTGTCAGATCATACCAAATTCAGGATAGTACTCCAATGGTTACAAAGTTCATTATTCATCTTGGGCAACACAGAAACCGGAACACGCATCAGATAAGATGCCTGTGCCCAAACTTTTCAGCCCCCAAATCAGCACCCCTAGTAGACATTGACAATTATTTGGGACAGAAAGGCTGAGAAAGAGTATCCCAGAACCTTTTATGCAATGGGTTACTGGTTCCACATATGAGATATGCATAAAAGAGAAACACCAATAAGAACTAAGCCTACATTGGTTCTAGAAAGTCGTTAGAACTTGGAGCTCAAAAAAAAAAAATCCTATGGGTGATAAAAACAGATCCTATCTTTAACCGAATTCTAAATGATACAATCATAAATGGGGAATGGGGATACTGAATTACAAACAGTAAACCGCATACATTGCTGAAAAAGATTACATTTTTAGGGCATGCTTGTACAGGGAATTCAGTGGAAAACGAAACGGTTTCCTAAGGAGAATTATCTACTGCTGTTCCAAGTTAAAATCTCCCGCAGCCTCCCACAATTTACTTGGAAAGCAGATTCAGGTCTCAGAGGTAGAAAACCAAGTTCTGCAGTCTTACACAACAGTCCAAAACACATTTCAAAACCACCGCCAAACAACAGAAGTCCAAACCATGAAAAACGAACTCCCGAGCTTCCAAATTTCGCAGAAAACAGAATGCAGTGGAAAGCTGTCGCGCACAAACATACTCCACGCACAAAAAGAACTCAAATTTACACTAATAAACAGATGCTCTAGCTGTAAAAACAAAAACGAAGGAACCGGGATTTCAAAACCCTAAGCAAGAAAACCGAATCTCCTCCATGAGAGCACACAAAAATCCAAGTAAAAAAAAAACGCCAAAGATTGCATCTTTAGATGAGAAACAAGCTTACAGAAGGATTTGAGCTCTGAAATCGATCGTATCGAAGAAATTTCGAAGGAATTCTCGATCCTCGTCTTCTACTCTCTCTCTCTCTCACTCTCGCGCAGAGGGAAGAACAAAAAAAAAAAGAGGGCTTTTTTCCCTCCTCGAACCTACAAAGGAGGGATTTTGCTTTCTTCCTAGGCATTTTATAAAGCGGACTTAACGGGCAATTTAAATGGGTTTAAATGCATGGGTGTAAGTCCAACTTTCATCTGACTTTAAAAAATGGGTCAGGTAAATTCAGCCCGCACTTGATGCAGGTCAACTTCACCCGACCTACATAATGTGCATCCAATGCAAGTCGATGTGCTTAGTGGCTTAGTCACACTTAACCTGTGGAAACTTGGCACAAAAACCAACTTCATTTCAAATATTAAGGGCCTATTTGGACGCACAAAAAAAAACCCAAGAAAATAATAATTGATAGAGTATAGTCATTTAATTTAAAAAAAAAAAAATCTTTTGCGTTTGATAACTCAAGTAAAATTTGAAGAAAATATTCTTTTCTTTCAAAAAACTCAATATTCTGTCCTACAAATTCCGCATGTAGAAAACTTTCTACAATATAAGAATCTTTTAAAATGACGATTACAAAGTGGTAGAGTAAAGTAAAGACTTCGGTTCATCAAATCCATTATAATGTGTATGTTTAAATATATGGTAAAGTAAAGTAAAAACAAATCTCACATGATAGTAAAGGTGGGGTAAAGTAAAGGTGGAATAAAGTACATGGTGAAGTAAAGTGGGAAGAAATGGTAACGTAGTTTCTTTTTTTACTTTACTTTATCACATTTTACCGTAATTTTATATGGTAAATAAAAAGTGACTTGTTTACAGGTGTGGTAAAGTAAAATAAAGATTGATGTCGTATCATGGTAAAAGGCGAGGTAAAATAAGGTCAGATGAAGTATGTGGTAAAACAAAGTGGAAGAGAGAGAGAGTTATAAAGTATTTATTTTTTTATTGACTTTACTTTATTTACTTTACCATAATTTTATGTGATAAAAGAAAAGTAACTTATGGTGAGAATATGAAAGTTAAATTTTACTTTACCACATTACTTTTTGATCCAGACGTGATAAATTACATGTAAATTAAAATATTCTTATAATGTAATTTACTTTAATCATAACACTTTCCAAACAACTCAATTTAAAATCTGTAATATTCTTCAAAAATTGCCAAAAAGGAAAAATATTATACTATTATAATATTGCATTATTGTATTCTATACTATTTTATTTTTGTAATATTTAAATCTATAAATTTTTTTATTCTGTAGACATCCAAACAGGCCCTAAGGCTATATTTGAAGTTTTTTTAATAACGAAGGGTGTGCCAGTCATTTGGGCGAGACTAATCTCTATAGGCCCAGGAGAAGCCGGGTAAATCCCCTGTGGCCTTAGTGTGGTAGTGCAGTTTCGAACCCTTAATCTTTGGGAGCAAACCGTAGTCCTAGGCTAACTAAACTACCCCTCGGGGTTATATTTGAGTTAAGTTGTAGTTAAAACAAGCCTAACTAAGGTCCCCACTCATTTCATATAAAATAGATTATTTTGGGTACATATTAAACGGTCAGATTTTTAAATGGAATCAAATATGTAGGTGAACCCTAACCAACCCATTTTAATAGATTAGGCAGGTTGTTTGGGTCGTACGTACGTTCACCCCACTTGACCCATTTAGATGCGTTTTTTATAACGTATAACTGACCTGTAAGGTGTATAAAAAAACCGAAAAACCGTATAACTGACCAAACCGAACAAACGGTTAATAACCGTGTTTCACCGTTCGGTTACGATTATGGTTGTTAAAATCGAAAAACCATACTTTACTGTTCGGTTACGATTTTCAGTCTCAACTCACGGTTATTAACCAAACCGAACTGTTACACTAATAAAAAAAAATTAAATAGCCTAAATGTATTGAATGATAGATGTTTTGTAGTATCATTTTAGACTTTTAGTTGTGTTTATTTTCGTGAAAAATGATAGTGTTGTTTTGTTTGGTATGTGAAAAATGATAGTGTTGTTTTACATGCAGTGTCAAATGGTAAAGATAATTTTTTTAAAGTGATAATTAACCATAACTGAGCCGTCTAATACAGTTAACCGCGGCTCGATTTTGAACGATTTTTTATAATATAGTTGCGATTACGATTTTAAAAAACTGAAAACTGTAAAATATGATTCGATTAATGATTTTTCCAAAACAAACAGTTAACCGAACCGTTACACCCCTTCTGACCTATATATATTGTGATCATGATGATCCGAACTGCTAAAAATAAAGGTCCTCTCATTAAGTGGCTGCCCTTGATTAATTTTGCAACAATAAGAGTTAATAAGAGTTGATTCCACTATAAAATTGAGCATATAAAACATTCTTAATTATATATATGTTTAATCTTAAGGTGGCATCTACTTCTATAAGAGTAGAATTTGCAAAAAAATCACGTAAGAGGAATGAGTTTAGTTTGATCAGTTCAGATATAATACTTAAGTTCCACTTTGAATTTTCACACTCCTCATGGGAATAGGAATGAGACGCTCAAAGGACCTAGACTCCTAGGTTTACATTATAATACAATTTACACTTCCAAAATTATAGTTGTATGACTCGGTGAATAGCTTCAAATGTTGCCTCCTCAACCATTCATGCTTTAGTGGGAATTGTAGCCCATCTAATAATCATATGTAACCAATCAATGGATTTTCATTAATTAATAAATAGTGGATTGATTTACATGCAACCAACCGGCATTATCTTACTTTGGTTACAACGAGAAAAAAACTCTATGCCAAAACAAGGAGAAAATAATTATTTTGGCAGCTTGGATTCATTATAACAAACCCTATTATTTCCATATTTTGACTGTCCGCACAAGGTTTTGAGAAAATAAGTCTCGAGAAATGTTGGAAATTTTCAAATTTTGGATTTGCAAGGATATTATTAAAAAACATGTCCTCACAAGGCTTATAAAAGTGATTTTGCTCAGGACAATTTAAAGGTAGATTTGAGTTCTAATCTGAAAAACATGGTTGATCCTATTTCGATAAATTATCCCGATCACCAATGTAATGCCCCAATTCCGAATACCAAAGATAACGCTAATGTACCCGAAGTTGGCACGCTACTTCTCGGGAAAACCGAGAACTTCCAAGATCGTAGTCCGCAGTGAGGTCAAAATTTTAAAACTTTTAAACAACATCATAATCAACAGTTATATGCGGAAGCGTAACACAAGATAGCGGAAGCAAAGATATCATGTATATAAATCAAATGTAAAAGTGCGGAAGCCTAATAATAATCTCAAAGTGTGAATATCAAAGTGTTTATACAAAACCATGCTAACTACCCATCTCACTACAAATATATACTCTCAAATGCCAAAACAACTGCACTCAACCCTCCTATGCAGGCTCTCCATCCTCCGACTCGACCACTTGGTCAGCCGGTCCCCATCCGTAGTCACCAACTACGGGTGTCTTGTGGATCGCATCACCCGCGGGATCATAGTTTGGACCTAAGCACCAAAGATGGGTCAGATCTAAAGATCTGACAAGGCACTATATGCAGATAACACCAGATGTACACAACAAAAGAGAGTAATGACAGGTACATAATCATAAGAGTAACAAGAAAACATGATCTAGGCAGTCGAGCAGTAATAAGCAGTTTAGAGACATAAAGATAAAGTATATAATCTAAACAGACAACAAAAGACACATTCACACAAGCTAGATACACCGCGGGATATTATGCCGCGGCCCTCCCGTACTGTAAACGTCCCATACCAGAAACAGTTTGCAGTGGGGAAAGGGTAATAACCATGCAAGGGATGACAGCCCTGATAATAATCATAACATAAAATATACATAACACCGATCACACCCCTTTATCAGATTAACCCGGACTTGGTATCACACCGTCCGTCCAACCACAACTCATCATGATAGCTCTAAGTAACCAGAACATAGCTCCTACTAGAGATGATTAGTCAACTGGCTGAGCTTAGAACAACTGAGTGAATGTTCAGTGCCGACTCGGGAAACTAAGTACGGGTCTGTGTCTGTCTAGGCTAATCTTGCGTGAACAAGGTCATACCCAATGTCTCTAAGAGGTTAAGGTACAATATTGTGGAATACAGTCCGATATCCAAGTCCGAGTCCAACAACATTGGATCCACTCTAAGGTTCACAACCGTGGCCTAAGGTAACACAAGTACCATTCCGTGTCCATTCCACAAACCTTCATTCTAAACTCGTACACAATGAGTTAACCAACCATTAAAGATTAACCTCTCCAATCTAGGGTTCTACATTCCCCATCTTAGGCTGTATGAGGGTCCGCCTAGACACAGACACAGGTCAATTTATCTCCAAACATCATATAGGGTCACCCCTAAGAAATCCTAGGTTCAGGTCCTCCAATTTCTATTAATTAATAAGGTTAAGACAACAGCAAGGATAAGAGAAAAGAATAACTCGTGAAAACCTTAGAAATAGGGAATCAAGTGGAAATAGGTAAAGGACCAGTCCTAGGTAGTGGTCCATACTTGGTTCAGGCCTCATCACATGATTGAATCCCCAACTGTAGCCTTAGGTGTCCAAAATGATAAATCTGGTGCTCCTGAGGTTATGGACACCATGGACTATAGTTAAGGTTCGAGTCAATGATGATTCAAATCATAAAACCTCAATTGATGGACCCCCACGAATCACGGCTGAGCCACGCCATTGATTCGTGTGTGACGCACTTGATGGAAGGTCATTTGGATGGTCAATGGGCCCCACATGTCATCAATCATCAAAGTTATAGAAATCTGGAAAGTCACTGATCGCAGCTTGCTCGATCGACATCACACCCTGGGATGTCGACCGGGTGAACTGGATGTTGACCTCCCAGGTCGACATCCTACAGTGTCCCCGGTCAGCATCATGGCTGTGATGTCGATCGGGTCTACTGGAACCTGGTATCAAACAGCTGGGGGGTTTTACGGAATTCTCTGTGTATCCGGTCAACATCATGGTCGTGATGTCGACTGGGTACACTAGGTTCCTGCTTGTCTGAGAATTTACAGGTCTCAGTTAATTATGCAGTTTCTTGTGTATCCGGTCGACCGGGTACACTGCCTGTGCAGTTTACAGAGTTTAATTGGGACTTGCATTTCTCAGCCTTTTAGTGTGCCCGGTCGACCGAGACAGGGTCCGGTCGACCGAGTACACGTAGAGAACTGAATTCTAGATTTCTGGGTCTCCTCCTTTTTCAATCCAATTTTCAACCAAATCATCCCAAATCTTCTCCATTCATCACATAAATAATAATAACCATAAAAACACTTCAATCATCACCATCCACCATCCAACCGGGCCATTGATCTTCCAAATGGAGAAATCCATCCATTAATGGCCATTTTTACCATGAAAACAAGCTCAAGAGAGAATCTAAACATGTATTATCATCTACTAGAACTACAATTATAGAGACAAGAAGGAAAAGCATGCATCTAATGAAATTGCATAAGGTACTTGCCTTAGAGTAGAAGAAATGGAAATTGAGGTGAGAGAGAAGACCCAATAGAGTGATAGTTACAAATGAGGAGAGTCTCTAGCCTCCTTGTGCTGGGATTTGGGGAGTTTAGGGTAACTTGGGGAAGAAGATAGGCTAATTGAGAGAGATGAGAGGCACTTAGGGTTTTAGAAAATGTTGCAATAGTTTAGGTTTTATAACTTAGGGTTTTAGGCTAATTACCTAAAGGGCATTTTGGTTCCAAATGGAATTGAAATGGGACCATGGGCATTTGGGTAATTAGGTAGGGTTCTAGAGTGTTCTAACTCTCATGCCCTCCTATTGGTGCTAATAAAAGCCAAATCCTAATTTAATCCAAATCTAATACAAATCAAATAAAAGCTATATCTAAAACTTAGGAATATTAGAACTATACTACTAATTCCTTATTAATTAGCATATTAAAATTAGAAATTTCCTTATTAATTATTATTTAATTCAAAGTGAGGGCCCACAAGGGGTGGGGCCTCACAACCAAAACACTGGCCCCACTAAATGATTGGGTCACTTGATTTTGATCCTTTTTTATTTGCAAAACTAGGCATTAGTGTCACTTTCCTTTTCTCTTCTTCTTCTCTTCCTTTTCTTTTCTTTTCTTTTCTTTTTTTAAATGTGTGTGGAAAAGTACTCACACACCCACTCAAGTCCTTAGCCATCATGCATCAACGCTACAGGTAGCTATATTGATCTATAATTGTTTATAGATAGTGATTGCTAGGAGATTCTTCAATTAGTAGTTTCCTTCTAGTTTTTAATTATAAAATAATGCACATAGAAGGACCAAGACCTTGTGGATTTAGCTTTATGAATAACTTTCCAAAGGATTGGCATAAAACCAGAGGCCTACTAGAAAGTATTGGGTCAGTTGGGCCCAATTGCTGGCCCATCGACCCGTTTATTTAATTTATTATTAATTAATTATTGTCTTGTTAGATATTTAAGTGGGTTTAGATTGTGAGTGAGTTTCTTTACTGTTAGAACAGTGTCTGCGAAGTTTTCATGTGATTTCGAGCGCGTTTGACTCTAGTAGGGGGTAGTTTGTGAATTAGGGAAAATTTGAGTATTTTTCCGAAAATTTTTATCACCGTGATTTTGGATTCATTGGAAAGATCTCGTCGCGTTGATTATTTCTGTCTTTTGGCTCGTTGCGATCCGATAACCAGAAACCTTTCAAATGGTCCATTCTTTCTCCAGACTCACTTAGGGGCAATTGAATATTTTCCTTCTTAAATAGAGATTAACCCTAATCGTATTATTCTAATCTCTGCAGCGAAAGCTACAATAGCCCTTCTTCTTCTTTCTTCTTTCTTCTCTCTAAGCTTCAGAACTCCCTTCGGAAAAGACCATCTCGAAGATCTGAGCAGCACATCTTTACCCTCTCGATCTCCTCTTTCATTTGATATGAGTTAAGGTAAGCTTTTTCGACCTTCATCTTTTCAATCATCCTCTCTTTTGGTTAGATTTAAGTTGTTCTTGATCTTTTTCTTCCCTTCCCTCTCCTTTGCGTTCTAGGTTACTTTTGAGCAAGATAGATCTGTGGATTACTTGGTAGAAGACTTCTCCTCAAGTTTTACCCATTTCATCTTCTTATTGGTTGAGGCAGGTAGATATGCAAATTATAATCTAACATGAATGCTTTGTTTTATTGAATGATATTGATCAAATGATATAATACCCAAATGCCAAGTTGTTTTGGATTTTGATTTGTGGAATGACATGTTAGATTAGGTTTCTTAGGGATTTGGGGTTGTTAATTCGTAATTGGAAATCCTAGTATGTTTAATTTACTAGAATGGATGTAAATGATGGATTATGGATTGTTGGGAGAGCATGGTGGCTCAATTTTCGTGCAGGTGTAACCATTGGAAGAATTTAGAACGAAATGGAATGGTTTGGGACGAGCACTGAATGTTCTGCGTTCGAATGTTTCTTCTAAACGTTTGAACTTTGGAACCTTCGGGAGAATGGCTTGGATGAAAGTTCGAACACTCCTCTCAGGCGTTCGAACTTTGAAACCCTCGGGTGAATGGCACGGGGAGATAGACGTTCGAATGTTCTTTCCTAACGTTCAAACTTTGGCACTCTCGGGAGAGTGGAGTGGGACATCGAACGTTCGAACGCCTCTTTTGGACGTTCGAACGTTCGATGCCTCGGGTTATTTGGCTTGGAGCGAGAGTTTGAACTCTCCCTTTAAGAGTTCGAACTCTCGGCATCTGACTAATGATAGGCAGAGTTCCAATGGCTATAACTTTTAAACTGTTCGTCAGATTTTCGCGAGCTATATACCGTTGGAAAGCTCTTGGATTGTAGAATCCATTGGTATAAGTTTTGTGGTGATCGGAGATTAGGAAGTGAGTTAATGATTGGGTTTGCTAATTCAGACCATGTCTTGTTGGAAACAAGACTGTTGACCTATGTTTGGGCCTTAGATGTTGGAAACCATTAACTTACTCTCACATGACCATTAACGGGGTTAAAATTGAAGCACGTGGCTTGGTGTGCGTCTATGGGTTGTCAAGGCATTCATGTATTTCGCATAGAATAACTGAATGTGTATGGAACTGAATCAATCGATGCTTAACATGATTGTACATCGAGGAATTTCTTTAGAAGCATCATTGATCCAATTTCCACACGTACTCCATTAGGACGTGTGAGGTACAGGGATGACAACACTTGCCTAGGTTTGGATTGTAATTCCTCATTGACTTGTTAATTGTATGCATTGATTTCATTTCCTTGTACACTCTTCTGGCATAAAATACTTCTCTAATCATGAAACATAAATCCTTGTATATTTAGGACTTGGACCTGACTTAGAATGTACCTTAGGATCCTGAGCCATGTATTGATGAACATGACTGGCTAGCGTATAAAGGATTATCATATGGGCCTGGCTTGTTTCGTATCGTCTTGAAAAA
Source organism: Persea americana (assembly GCA_029852735.1). NCBI lineage: Eukaryota > Viridiplantae > Streptophyta > Magnoliopsida > Laurales > Lauraceae > Persea > Persea americana. Next base: position 52,779,989 of record CM056813.1, on the reverse strand, counting down.
GATATTCCCTATGAACATGTCTTGTGTTTTAAGCTAGCCAGACTTGCTTGTCTTGGTTTTTCCCTGTGTCAACACTACTTTATTTTTATTTGCATAGCATAGCTAACTGCAGTTTGGAGTTTTATTGATGAGCCGGTTACTCGGATATTGGGGTGAGCAGTTGGCTTTGGATGGCGTCCATGGCGTTGAATAATTGGGGGCGGGCTTGGACAGTGCTACTATTCCCAGGACCGGGAGCTAGGATCCCCCTGGAGCCAGACTCTGGTATCAGTAGTTTGGATTTGATTGGATTGTTACTAGTACCCTGTGAGGTGGTTAGGACATCTACGGAGTCTCCCTCTTGATTCTTGTATTGCATTGCATGGTTAGTGGCGATTGCTAGTTGATGTTAGACTTCCGTTATTGTTTCTGATGTTATTATTCATGCTTTCATGCCTAATATTGTTCCTTTGTATTCATGTGATATTATACTTGTTTTTATTCATATACTCGATGCATGCTATGTTTTATTGTACTTTGCTTATCTATTGCTCAACGCGTCGTTGATCTTGTTTCTTGGTGTGCAAACTCCTCAGGTGATTACTACGAGGAGCAGACCGATGAGGAGATCCCAGAGGATCTCCAATCAGCAGAGGAAGAGCGAGAGTAGCGTGCCAATGACGTACAGTATCGTCATCATACTTGGCACGAGAGAGACACATATGAGACATCCTTAGGATTTTATTTATTCACTTTATTCCTCGTTGGACCTTCATTTATTGACTTCATTTTGTTTAATGGCCATGGTTATTGGGATGGTCATTATAAGTAATTTAACTTCTTTATTAGCTTTAATTGTTTATTTGCAACTTTAAATTCTTAATGAGATTATTATTCATTGTTGGTATCGATATATGCCTGGAGTTGTAGGACTTCCGCAAATTGTTGTATTGCTTGAGGTTTGAAATGCAATATCTTCACAGTGGACTTATAATCCTTGGGCCTAAAGGACAAAAATTTTAATTATTCATAAATTTCACTCCCCGGATCTGATTTATTTTCTAATCGAGTTTGGAGGACGTGACACCTTGTGGATTCAGCTTTATGAATAACCTTCCAAAGGATTGGCATGAAACCAGAGGCCTACTAGAAAGTAGCAACTTCGTTTCAAACACTTCTACTCATGCATGCAAAAGCTCAAATAGTACATATTAGAAATAAATTTATAGTCAACCACATCTACTCATGCATGCAAAAGCTCAAAAAGTACACATTACAAAAAAACTACTAATCAAGTACTTCTACTTATGCATGCAAAAGCTCAAAAAGTATACATTACATTGTTCAAAGGCTTTAAGCAGCATCCAATGCTTGGCACAAAAGCAAGGTCAATGAAAAGGTAGAGAAAACCCCCATACATCAAAAGAGCTTCAAACCACATAAAACCAAAGGCCCAACCCATGAGACTTCAAAGTCATGCCTCAGTCTCTAACCTTGAGCACTTGATAGAGCCCACTGAAATGTCAATCTCAATCATGTTATCATCTTCATTCATATCATTTATCTTCGACAGAGTTCCATTAGGCCATGTTTCCTGAGGATGGATTCTAGTGAGAATTCAGGCAGACCCCACAGGAATATTCCCTAATAATCTTCTGACTCGATGTAACGGCCATTTGGAAGTGCGATCTTGATGAGGTTCTCATCGTCAGAAATTGAGCAATAGGATCATGCCGGAAAATTACCCATATTGTATGGGTAGGACCAATTGACATTGAAATCTTCACGCGTCGGGGAGAAATCAATACTTTTGCAACCTGGTGATAAGTCCGGGGATGTGGTAATGCAGTTAGGCATCTGATCCATAATGGTGTCTTGTTGGTATTCCTTCTGTAGTAAGATGACGCTCTTTTCCGGCAGGATTTTCATTGCAACCTTTATTTGTAGTGGATGTTTCATGCCATCACTAGAAAGAACCTCATGTGGCAAAGTACTCTCTCCCAACATCTGCTTTATATTTGTGAAGTTGCAGATCACAACAGTCGATAAAATTAAAAGGGAGACAATAAGAATTGTAGGAGAAAAAATGGAACATACAATACAAGAAAAAACTGACAAAAGAAATGCAAAAGACACTAGTGATAGATTTAAGAGACATGGAAGATGAGGAGGAAATTTCATTCACAGCTGTTGTTTTCATATTCAGATCATGAAGTGGCACTAAAGAGTAACAGTAGACACGTACCTTTTCGAATAGGAAGTGCTAGAAAAGGAGATGAATGGGTGTTTAAAGAAATACCAAGACAAGAACAGCAACAAAAGCGATCAAAGCCTGTCAATAGAGATGAAGGAGTTCTTGACTTTTATCTGTTTAAAAGAAAAGAAATACAACAAAAGAGATTGTTGGATATTTGAAGTGATCAAGATGGACAAAAGTTAACCCACTTCCATCTCAGTTATATTTCCATTCTAATGTAAGAAGATAAAATAAACTGTATACTAGAAGAGAAGAAAGATTTTCTTTTTTCCTTTTTCTTGAACGGATGTAATGACAATCGGACTAATTTGTGTCTGCAGAGACCTTTCTTGCCTGTACAAAAGAAGATTGGAAGGTACAAGATGTTTTTTAGTGTAAGATTTCAAGAAGGAGAACCAAGGAACAGATTAATGGGCGTTTGAAGAAACATAAGCTAGAATAAGTATTTCCCTGGAGAGTACGAGAGAGTACGAGAGAGAGAGAGAGAGAGAGAGAGAGAGCCCTTGTACTGTTGGCCTTACACTGAAATTTCTAGTCTTTCTTCACACTTCCCATGGCTCCCTTGTACTGTTGGCCTTACATTGAAATTTATAGTCTTTCTTCACACTTCCCATGGCTCCTAGAAGACCGGGTTTTTGTTTTCTCCACTCCAATCAAGTGTTTCTTATTCTGAAACCGTTTCTCCTGGGAAAACCCACTTGGCAGCTTCAAAGCTTGGAAAAATGGAGAAGATGTGCACACATTTCAGCGTACCACATGCCAACATCCACCGTCCCATAGCCCCTTCTTGTTTCTAGTAAAACAAACCAGCAAACAACTTCATTTTTTTTTTTTTTCGGTTCTCTGTTAACAATCTCTCTGCAACTATCAAAATCATCATGGCCATCTGTTCGGATTCGATAATTTCTTTAAGTTACTGATAACTCCTCATGAAAACCCACTTCAAGCATACTACAACTTTTGAGCTAATTTTGTGAGACTGAAAGAAAGAACATGAGATGAATTGAACATATTTCTTCAATTTTGTTAGAACCCCTAAATGAGCTGCTTTAGCTGTGCCTGTTGATCTTCATAAGAAAAAGTTAATATTTTTGGAGCTCTTTCCGGATCCTGATCTAATATGAGAGCAGAATTTTAAAATGAGAACGTCATTACTGCAACCAGGTTTGGAACTTCTTATGGGGCCCATCTGTTATCAATCTAAATCATTCACCGTTGAATTTTTAACACAAGAATTTGAGCCTATAAAACATTAATACCCATTTAAGTAGTTGCGATTTTCTTAGCCAGGTTTAAATTCAGTTAAAGGCCTTACAGTTTGACTGACAAAAATTGTCACGTCCCCCAAAATAGTATCAAGGGATGACATGAAAAATATAGAATAAATATACATTTCCCCATGCTTAATACAACAACAGCTTTCAAATATGGATTTACAAAATTTCGAACCATGGCGAGTCATAATAAATCATAAGTAAAATTTGTAGAAGCGTTAAGACTATTGGTATCAAATATTCGTAACCAAACCAACACATAACCAGCTAAATATTAATATTCAAGTTTGCTAAATAATTCTAAAAACAACTAAAGAAATTTAAGTTCATTATGAAGATATTGCTACTAAAAGAGTCTCTATGATGAAGGCCTCTCTTGTGCAAACTTAGACGATTCTGAAGCCATCTTCAACACTCCACTCAAGTTTGTAAACTGGCTCAAACGCTTGAATTGTTTCACCTTCCTCCGTCTCCTCAGTAGGGTAGGAATCAGTACTTACGCACCAATAAAAAAAGTAAATAGCAAGTATGAAATCATAACTTGCAATCGAAACACAAGATCAATAATGAGTAAATACATGTATGATTATAAGATAATGACAATATACTAATGATGGAAAAGAAAACGTAACATAAATCTAATTTTAAGCAAATGAGCAATACCATAGTCAACAAAGAATCAATGCTACTATTTTGGGTGGTCAGCCGTAACTATCTAATCACGTCGGTGGTAAAAAAAACCGATCGAATAATCAGAAATACCAATCAAACAAACGAATCAGATATAAGTGTCTACACACATCGGTGACTAATCGTCCGAATACAATTGCAGTCATTCTAATATGACCCTAAAGCATATGCATTCATATACATAATAGTAGAATAGACCTAGTAACCAGTAATGCTCTGATATAGAAGCCTAAGTCAAAGTGAAGGGCAGGCTACACAACAATCCACACACGAACATCGAAACATCATCCGAACAAATCTCCACACAACCCAATCTAACGCTAAGCCAATCATTGTCCATATCAAAACAATATAGGGTATGCAGCTAACAGACCAACATTAATCTCAATCATCCATGCAAACTCTAAGATCAAAGAACAGCCAAGGTCAAACATATGATCCCGAATCCAACAACACCACAAGAACCTCCAGTGAACAAAAGTCAACGTATCCCTTCACAATTTACGGTGCATAGACCCAATTATGAAATGTTTTTCATTAGAGATAGGTTGAACTCTAATTTGCTAGAATTCATTGACGGTCATACAAGGTACTAAACTCTACGTTAGTCAGTCTCAAACTAGGAATCCAAAACACCCCACAATAATTCCCTAAAGTCAGTAAAAGCATTAAAGAGGAATTAGTTACTAAGCAAACCCAAAATACCATCTTTCCCGAGAGCCTGACACACATCCGATCGATCGGACAAAGCATTTGATGGATCGGGTCTCGGACAGAAAGCCCTCTTTGGTCTGATTAATGGAGAATGCTTCCCCAACTTTTCACCAATGCAACCACAACATCATCCTCACCTCCAAATCACCTTCCCATATAAGGGGAAAACCAATCACCAACACCCATATATCCATAAAACCCAAAACAAAAATAGAGAAACCCTAATCTAACATCACCATCTACAAAAGGGCAAGTCAAAGGAATCTATATGTACAACACATGAATCAAAGAAGAAAACAAGCAGTCCAATTCACAAGTTATGATTAGGTACTTGCCTTAGGTTCGCGGTTAAAATAGACGGACTAGAATTTCTATTGCCAAGGCCCAAAGTGATATCCCAATGAAGAGGGTCTCGCGAGGAAGAGGATAGTTGTTGGATTCTAAGTTGTAAGGTTGCAAGATTGAAAGAGCTAAAGAAGGTTGGGAGAGAGAGAGAGAGAGAGAGAGAGAGAGAGAGAGAGAGTTGTGGGAGAAGAAAATGGTACGGTGGTGTTGTATATATAGAATGATAATATGATTTGTAATTAACTTAAATTCTAAAGAAAGAAGAGTTTGGGTTAAAAAAGAACTAGAGTTTGAGTTAGAGAAGAACTATACCCTCTAAACTAGGCCTGGGTTAACTATGCGACAAATCACTCATCCAACAGACCCAACTCACCAAGTTTAGGCCTAACATGGTCCCCACTTAAACTAACCACCCTAAAATACAATTAATTACAACAATAATAATAAAACAAATAATTATTTAATATCTAAATATCAAAACGTCACAAAAATGGTATCCCAATTTTAAAATTGAGGTCAATTGTCTTATACAAGAAGCTTTTATTGTGTTATTACTTTAACTTGCTCAAAAAGAAGAAGTTATTAGTGTCTTATAGCTTCTGTTTAATCTAATGAATTCTCTTTCCAGCCAAAAAAAAATCAATAGCCCAACTACCATGCTTTAAATCATTAGAACAGGGGCATCTGAGTAAGCCTCCCCATTGTATAGAAGAAAAAAAAATACTTGGAGGGCCAACATCAACGGTTTATATGATGAGATGAGGCTATCTTTCTAGAGCCATCCATGCCAATGAAAATTTCCCACCTAAGCAATCGAGGCCTTATGATTGCACGCATCCAGGTGGGCCCCACACCCAGATTCACACCAAAAATAGGCCCAAACGGTGCATATCGGATCATTACTATACGACATAAACAGCTGAAAGCTGAAAACAACAAGCCATATGAAGCTTGGTGGATGAAAGAAAGCATGAAACAAAATCAAGCAGCTAGTAACAAAAACTAGAAAAAAAAAAAAAAAAAACAGAACACTAGATCCACCACAACAGGCAAGTATCAAAGCCTACAAAACCTATATTCTCAAAGAAACTTATAAAAGGTTGGACTATCATTGGGGGCATCTTGCTCTTGCATTATTTGAATGATACTCTGACAAAGGGAATAGCTCTCTATTCTATTGTTGGAGAGACTGGATTGTCAGGCCTTTGAACGTGAACTCCATCTTAGTTTTATCCTTTTAAAGCTTGAACTTCACTTGGGAGCTTGGATTAACTCCAAGTCCTAAGAAAGGCTCTACGTGACAGTCTTCTATAAGAAGACACCGTCCAAGTCTTCTATTAATAGGATCTCCTGGATTGCGTCCTCTTGAGAATCTCCCTGGTGATGGGGTAGACTCCCCTTAGCCTGGGTAGGATCCGGTGGGTCAGAGTTGGGCTGGGTAGATTGGTCTACACCGTTAGTGATGAGGTCCAAGGTAAACCATGGTGTAAGGCCATATCATTTGGTCTTGATAAGGGCTTCTGAGCCACCAATATGGGTGGACTATAAGGGAATATAAGGCTGATCGCAGTAATCCACGACTAACCGTCCAACTAACCGTTGTGCAAATTGAAAACTTTGACTGCTGGTCAAACTAGCTGTTGGGAGGTCACGACTAGAAATAGTCAGTTTACGGCTAACTATAGACTAGCCGTTATGAGCTCTTCTATATATACTGGCTCATTTTAATGGCTATAAGGAATGTGATTTTGAGATCCCTTTCAAAACCGCGAACCAACACCTATAGTTAAACACTTTTTAGATACCTCAAAATCCTCTTCCACTCACTCTTCAAGAATTTGATAGTTAGATCTAAGAGCATTCAAAGCTTAAGAGATAGTAATTAGTGGGATTAGGATTAATTAGTGTTTTGAAGAGTGATTGCTCCCAATAGGCAAACTTCTCTTAGATCCTCAAGACTATATTTTCACACACTCTAAGATCCTCACCAGTATAATTTTTGAGCATTCAAAGCACATCAAAGAGTGTTTTGTATAAAGACCCGTTTCTAGGAATTGGACAAACCTCATAGGTATATCTCAGTCACCCTATACCTAGACCTCAACCCTCACTTGGTTAATCACTATTGGAGCATCTTCATCACCAAGGAGCTAAGCAAGGAGCTAAAGCTTGGAGTTCAAGTTCAAGCCCCATAGAAAGCGCATAAAGTAAGATTCGTCTAGAAAGAGTCAAGCATTTTTATTGTATATTTATTCTTTCATCATTATAAAGTGGATTAGACCTATGTGATTGAACTGCTAAAAATTAGTGTTGGTAGAGTAGACTTTCGTGACTGGAGGAGACCTTAGTATTTGAAACACCCTATTAAAAACTAGGTGTAAAGTTTTGTGAGGTGCACCTGTTGAAAGCCTCTCATAGTGAAAGCGAAGAGACCATTGGTGTATGGTTCTTTTGAAGTGGATGTAGGTCCAGGACCGAACCACTATAAATCGTTGTATGCCTCCATCTCTATTGTGCTTTGTTGCTTTATATTTATGCTATGAGATGCAAGTGTTGGATAGTAATACCTTATTTGGATCGGCATACAACTCACATATATAAATTACATTGAAAACTCATTGGCATATTCTTAGTACTTAAGCTCTCTAGTAGTTCATATTTATTAACTTGTAACGAGCACATTTGATCACTTAATTTCTTTCGTACTTTGTTATATTTTGTTGTTTGAATTGAGTCTTTGTTGTTTGGATTAGGACTTATAATTCTTAATGAGTCATAATTTTCAATTAGTCCTATTCAACGCGCCCCGCCCCCCCCCGCCCCCCAAGGACTTTGCATTGGTATTGCTTGCACTAATAACCTCCCTTGGGCATTGGTATCGCTTGCACTAATAACCTCACTGATGTATAATCTTATGATGAAGCTTTAAAAATCGAAATGGCAAGTGGTAGCTCTCTACCAATCAAATTTGTTGGTGACATTTCCCGCTCACTTCCTTTGCATCATGTGTTTTATTCACCTCACTTAGCCGCATATTTGCTTTCTGCTAGCCAATTAGTTAAAAATAATTGTCAAGTCTCATGTTCAATTTTTGGCTATCTTGTTTAAGATCAGAAATTGGGAAAGGTGATAGGGAAGAACCCCAGGTGTGAAAGACTTTTTTCAATTCATATTTTAGCTAGTCGTAGGGGTAGTTCTTTGTTTTCTTTTCTTTGCAAAACTTCGTTAAATAATGAATGTTGGTTATGTCATCAACGTCTTGGACATCCAAATGCTCAAAAATTATTTCGCATGTTAAATAGTGGTCTTCTTATGAATCTTTTCAAGATTGTTTAACTTATTGCTCTAGTTGCAAATTGGAGAAAATAAAATCTCTTCATTTTCCTCTCCATGAACTTAATTCATGCAAATGTATGGGGGATTGTACTGTCTAGTTCTCATTCTCATCATAAGTACTTTGTCACACTCATAAACAACTATAGTAGATTCACATAGTTATGTTTTTTATATATGAGATCTGAATGCCTTCAAAATGTTTCTTTCTCTTATTGAGAATCAATATAACACCCTGTCCCGAGTTAATCAAGATTAACTCTAATTAGTCAGAATTAATGCTAATTAAGTATGTTTTATTGGATTAATGTTGGTTAATGACCAAATTGAATTGAATTTTGTCTTAAATGGTTAATTGAGCTTACTGAGAGGATAATAAATGAAATTGAGCTAATTAAATAGCTTTTAGGCTTAGATCAAGTGATACGAGGACTTTTTCGTAAATACGAATTTCTGCGCATTTCATCGAATATAGAAACTCTTGATACCCGCGGGTGTATCTCGATGAGTACGTTAATTTCCATACTATGAGCGATTCCATTCGACGTGAATTGGCTCAAATGAGCTTCCATTTGACTCAAAATGTAATTGATGGAATTGAAGGGGGGTTAATTGCAAAAATGGCTTAATAAGATGATGATGAACTCCTTTGAGTTCATTTATCATCTCCCAGCACAGCCAACATATGCCCTCTCTCTCTCTCTCTCTCTCTCTCTCTCTCTCTCTCTCTCTCTCTTTTCTTCTTCTTCTTCTTCTTTCTTCCGTTTCTCTTCATCAAGTGCGAGTTTGGAGGCTTTTCATGTGAATTGAAGAGACAACTTCCTCTTCATCTTCTTCCTCTCACTCTCCTTCCATTTCCTTGGAATAAAGCTTGAGAAGACCTCAAGGCTCCTTCCTTTTTTACTACAAGTAAGTACTTTGAGTTGAATTCAGAACTTTCAAGTTCTATTCATTGAGTTAGAATGTTGTGGATTGATTTTGGTTTTAAGTTCAAAAGAGGGTTTGAATTGGGGGTTTTCCATCTCAAGGCCAAGCAAAACAAGGGATTTTTGCTACTTAATCTCCAAACAAGGCAAGTATACTCATCTCTTATGATTTAAGATGTTATTGAATGTGTTTGAGCTCAAAGGACTCAATTCCGGAATTTTCAGTTAAGAATTTTTTTGAACTTCTGGGATCGGCTGACCGACACCTGACTGATCTTTTTTGGGTTGAATTTCGCAGGAGATTCTAGCTTCTGGAAAGCTGACCGAACTGGGTTCGGTCAGTCGAACTCGCAGTTTGGTCGACCGACATGTGACCGAACTGCTTGACCGAGCTCATCTGGGCTTTCTGGAAAGGTAACCGAGCTAAGCTCGGGTAACCGACACTGGAGGTTCGGTCTATCGACATGCGACCGAACTGTCTGACTGGGCTCATCTGAGCTCTCTGGATTGTGAACTGAGGGGTTAACCGATACTGTGGGTTCGGTCGACCGACAGGTGACCGAATTCCCTTGAGAACTGTATGGAATTTTGTCAGGAAAAATGAGCTTCTGGAAAGCTAACCGAACTGAGTTCGGTTAGCCGACAGGTGACCGACAGGGTGACTGAACTTGAGGACATTTCAGATTTGATTTCTGATTTTTCTGAGTAGAAGCCTAATAACTAAGGCTAGCAGTAATAATATTTTCCTAAACCTTCATTGGTTTTAGCTAAGGTTATGCTAATTTAAATTTCATTAAAAGTGATGTCATCAAGAAAAATACATACATTAGATAACAAACGTTTCACTCGAATGTTTGGTTTAGGAATTTAATTGAGTTTGTTGATTTGATTTAAATTGCTTTTCCGAGTCTGGCACTACATAGTAACTTAAGCTCGTTGTAGAGTTGAAATGAATAATGCAATGAATTAATGAAAGGAACTAATGAAATGAATTAATGAACAATCCTACTATAGTAGATGGAATGGAGTGTTCCGGAGCTCCGTGGTGATGTAGGTGATCTCTGATCAAGACACTGGTAAATCCCACACATTCGAGAAGCCACTTAATAAATAATGAATTAATTGAATGAGTCTTTTCTTAAGGTCTGGGTTATGAATGGTGCGCCCTTCCGCCCTGTGCCAAAGAGGACAATTATAAGCCACTTAATAAAGTGCACTCACTGATACTAAATGCTTCCTTTAGGGAAGAACTAAATGAATCAGCACAAAAGTAATTGTTATTGATTTTAATTATCTAGGATTATTGATTATAAAATTGATAGACAAATTATTAACATGTACTATCATAGACTTGTATATACGTTGTTGAACCGTCGTGTTCACAGTGTTATTGGTGATATTACAGGCCAAGTTGCCCGTCCCGATAATACAAAGGTCGCACCGCCAGCGGAGGAGGCCAATGAGGTTCCTCCAGGAGGACTGATCGAATGGACATAGATCGGAGGGCAATCAAATTAGGATGTTTTGAATTTATTTTGTTAGAGACATTTTGAATGTAAATAGTAGTCACCTACATTGTATTTTGAATATGCAGTGGTTGACTTAAACGTTAAATGAAATGTGTATATTGTCAATGTATATATAATTTCCGCAAAGATGTATATTTGACAGGTATGAATGTATGATATCCCTTATGAATTTCATATTGACTTCGGTTAATGCGGAGTTTACGGAAGTAAGTATGGAGATCGCAACTCGGGGTTGAGCCGTGGTAATCCTAATCTCGGGCTCGGATCGTGACAATCAGTTTTCCAAGACCATTATGATTTTACATTCTAATTTGGTTGGGGGGTTTTGGGTAAATTGCCCAACCTTTTAAAGCTAATTTACAACACGAAGGCATCATTTCTCAAAGGACTTGTCCTTATACTCCCTAGTAAACTTGAGTTTCGGAATGCAGAAATTGTGATCATCTTGATGTTGTTTACACGCTTTTATTATAACCATCCATTCCTTCTAAATTTTGAGTAGAAGCTCTAGCCACTAGTGTGCATCTCATTACGAAAAAAAAGTGACCTTCAGTGGCTGAAGACTTTTTTTCATTGCTAAAACTGCTACTAATGCTTAATTAGGCACCGTCCAAACATCAACAGTGGTTTTAACGATGGGAAAAAAAATTTTGCTACTAAGATTAACTTTTAGTGATGGAAAATAACTATTGCTAAAGGCCTTTTTCTCCATTGCTGAAAGTCACTTTTTTTGTAGTGCATTAACCGTCTTCCATCACCTAAGTTTCAAAATCAATCTCTATATTTTAAAATGCAATGTTCTCATCCTTTATATAGTCATCTTCATACATTTGGGTCTATTTGCTTTGTTCATCTTCTACTTCCTAATTGAAACAAACTTTCTGCTTAGTATGCAATGTGCTTTTCTTGGTTATGCTACACACAAAAGGGTTTTTTGTGTTTTGATCCATCCGTTAACAGGATTGAAACCTTCTATAATGTAGTATTTTTTGAAAATTGGTATTTCTTTCGATCTCATGTTGACTCTTCTCTTGAAACATTTTCTTTCTTCCTAACTTCATTGATTCTAGAACAAGGATTAAACCAAGGCTAGCATATGTAAGAAGGAAACATAAAAAAACTCTTGCGTATGGCTCCCCTCCTATACCGGAACCGGTGCTTGATCTGGATCCTTAAAATCTTCAAAGAAGCACTTACATTTCTCGTCCTCTCAACCACTATTATTTCACTCATTCCTCCCTTCTTGCAACCCTTTCTTCTATTTTTTACATAAGATGTCAAATATGAGTCTTGGAGACACGCAATGCATGCAAGAGGAACTTTTTTTTTTTTGCTTAAAGGCAAATTGTACTAGAGAGAAAAGGGGAAAAGCTAGCGAAACTAGCCCCAAATATTGAGGAAGACCAGAAAGGCCAACAGAAGAGAAAAGAAAAAAGTCCAACAAGAAATTAGAAAGGAGTAATTAATAAAAAAAACAAAGACGAATGTTAGATAGAAGAAGAGAATTATTTGAACTTGGTAAGTTAGCTATGGACAAGAGTATCCAATCTTTAATCAAGCTCTTTGCTCTAGCTGGAGAATGATCAGCTCCATTAAAGACTACATCATTTCTATGGAACCAAATTGCATAGGTTACAGTGAGATAAATGCCAGGGTAGATTAGCTTCTCTGAAGATGCCCTGCCCGAAGCTAAAACCGACCATAAGCTAGAAGGAGTTGAGGGGAATGGTTGAATAGGGTGATTAAGCACATTAAGCATCCAACACGAGAGATTTGCAGAGAAAGGGCAGAGGAAGAGCAGGTGGAGATCATCTTCAGAACTGTTGAGGCATAGGGAGCAACGGGAAGCAAGATTGACACCAATTTTTTGAACCCAATGTCCAGTTGGAGTTTTCCTGTGGAGCAGACACCACACAAAACATGATATTCTTGGGTTCATGGTAGAATTCCAGATTAGCGTCGACCAAGTCTTTGGAGAGGCTCTTGATCTAACCAAATCCCAGCTTTGCTTTAAAGATAGAGCACCGGATGGGTGCTCAATCCAGATGAGCTGATCGTCATGAGCCTAAGGAGGACGGACCTGAGATAAATTACTAAAGAGGAAGTCAGCAATATCATCTAGAAGGCTAGGAGGGACATTGCAGCTGCCATCAGAAGCAAGCATCCATAGACGATCATCATATGGGAAGGAGTAGTTGGTGAACAAGGGGGCGATTTGGGCTCTTTTCAACCACTGATTATACCAAATGTCAATCTTCTTTATATTTCCTATAACCGAATTACAGTTAGGAAATAGAAAGCTAGATAGTTGATAGATCCTTTTTCAAATACAGGAACTAGCCCGAATATTTGCCTTACTCCAAATAGAAGAGTGAGGGAAGTATTTATTCTGAAACCAGGTCGCCCACAAGGATGATGAAAATGCAGCTTGCCATCCAAACTTGAGGAGGCAGGCTTGATTGATTTCTAATGCAAGTGGAACTTAATGTTAGAGGAAAATCATGCATAGGATGTTGTTTCATGCCCCTCTTCTATTAAGCCGATTGGTTCCAAGTGGAATTTTTTTGTCCAACTCAAGATGGATTGACTTTTGGGTCATTATAAAGCTCATCTTGTTGCTTTCCAAAATAAGCAAGGATTCGGTGTTGATTATGACGAAATGTTTACACCAGTTGCGAAGATGATGACAATTCGCTTGCTTTTGGCTCTTGCTGTTGCTCGATTTTAGCCTCTTTTTAAGATGGACATTTGACAAATCCTGATTTGATGTAACAAGACTATCTAAGGCCCAAGAATTCAAAAACTAAAAATATTTCAGCAAACAAACTTGGTTGCAGTAAATCAATGAATCTCAAGAATTAAATAAGTGCAAGGAACAATGTAGGAAAACCCTAAAAATTTGACATGTAAAGCCTTCTCAATCATCTTAGTACCCATATGAAACAAGGGAGGGGGATAGAATGAACAACTGCTACTTTTGCAAAATACTGTTTACTAGGTTACTGTAGCTGGAACAGTACTGGCGACCACATATTGCTTATGGAATGCATAAATTACATAAAAAACCCTAAGAAATCCAAGATCGTACCAAACAAGCTTCCGACCAAAATTAGAAGTCTTATATCAATAGTTCCCCAAATTATATCTAGCAAAATAATAAGGAAATTTGAAATAGAGCATCTGTTGGTTGTCTACTTCCTGTCGACCTTTGTGGTGTATTTCTTTCATGGGTTGGGCCTGGTTTGACCCATAAACTTGCGGTCCCAAAATCTAACAATATTCTGCCTTTTTACAAGCGTAGAAATTTCTGAAAATCTCAAAACAATCCCTATTAGTTCTCAATTCATCCAAACAGTCCATGAAGTTTACTTCTAAGCAAGACTGGGGGCTGCTTGGGCCTAACTCAAAATCAAAACTTGTCGGGTCCCTTCTGGGCCCTCTTGGTATGTTTGATTTGCTCCATATAGGCTTCAGACATTACAAAAACTTGATCACACAACCATTCCGCATCAACATTAAAAATGCCTTCTTGCACGGGGATTTAAAAGAAATGTCTATATGCATCTTCCATTAGAGTTGCCTTCTCTGTCAAAAAAATATGGTGTGCAAACCGTGTTGTTCAGTCTATGGACTAAAGCATGCCCACTAGCATGGTTCGACAAGTTTTGTAAGACTCTTCTGGAGGTTGGGTTTTTACAAAGTCTCTTTTTGGGTAAAAGGAGGTTTTAGTGAAGAAAACAACTGGTACAAGTAACAAACAAGATTAACTAGATACATTATCAAAACGAGACAACTCTAAAGGGCCTAGTTCTTGTCTGTTTCCTCACATCAGATGCCTGTAAGTTCTGCATGAACACATCAGAAAGATGTGATGGAAGATGGCTAAAGGTTGTGAACAATAGAGGAGCCCATTTAGCGATTGCATCACCCCTCATATTGGCTGAATGCTTGTAAAAATAATCCTTCCAATTCCTGGTATTTTCAAGACATTTAGTTATCTTCTTCCAATAGGCCATCAATTCCCATGAAAAGATTTCTTCACTTAGTAATAAACTAGTGGAGTCCTGCACGTGCAAGGAATACACTCTTTCAATATGATAATATGGAAAAATAAAGTTCTTGAAAAACTCAATATTAACGATCCCAATGGTCAATGACTAATTCACATATAGCTAGTTTTTTTTTGGTAAATTAAGCAATTTACAATCACTCATTGTTCTTATGAAATTCAGTAGAAGCTTCAATAGAAAAAAAAAGTAAGAAGAAGATGGAATAACAAGATATATAAAAGGAAACTAACTGAAAAAAAAGTTAAAAACTAACATTTTCTGGCCATACATGATTAGGCAAAACACTCACCAATTTCAATATAGATCGATCGTTCGGCCTATTTTCCATTAAAATTTGTCTAAAACCTAGCGCCAAATGCATATCAAATTCATGTTGAGAAGCACCAAATGACAGTAATACCAATACAAATAAATTTGAATATCATAGGAAGAAACAAGATTGATATGTCAAGATAAGGGCCACAGCAACAACTTAAAACGCTTTATTGAATTAAGATGATATCGCTACCAAATTTTGAACCATGTAAATTTGTGGCATTTCTTTTAGCTTTTTATATATCATAAATTGGTTATGTTACATTCTAATTTTGTAGTAAGTAAATCTTTGAAACAAATATCATCATTTGAAGCAAGACAACCAACTACAAAGAGATCTACCAAATTTTGAACCATGTAAATTTGTAGTACTTCTGTTAGCTATTTATGTATCATAAATCAATTATGTTACATTCTAATTTTGTAGTAAGTGATTTTTTGAAACAAATATCATAATTTGAAGCAAGACAACAAACTACAAAGAGATCTTTAGCCATGCACTTTCAGGGTGGGCACAACTACTTTATTCAAAATTCATAAGAAAATTTAATGAAAAATTCATTATATCAAGCATTATAGTAATGTGGTTACAATGTTGGACATAAATCAAGTCCAAGAGTAATACTGGTTCGGCCTGAGATGATGCTTTGGATGAAGCATGCATAATCATAAATAAAGACAATTAGCACATTCAAACAAAGTTTAGCACGTATAATGATAATGAAAGAATGCATGTTGCCGGAATTGACTAAAACAAAAAAACAGGGGCCCTAAAGCAATCACTTCAAATCAATATAAGAGGGTGGATCTAAAAACATAAGTTGGCATATCAAAATGATGGGTTCCATTGCATCATACTCATAAAAACTTGAAAGGAAAAATAAAATACAGTATCATAATCTAATAAGTAATAAGACAAGCTATTATTAACTTGCATTGGATGTTGATTTGATATATAGCAATAAAATTTAAAAGAAAACCAACTTGCATGGAATGAAGAAATAAAGAAAATTCTTACATGACAAAATCTGCATACACTTGCATATTTACAAAAAACTTTTATGACACCGAGATTATCTGGCTACTAAGAAAATGAAGCATCTAAATAAACCTTAAGCCTCTCCATGGCATCTCCAACCTATGATAGAGAACAAGACACATTTCGCCATCTGTTTCTCATATTGGTGTGCCTAATTTCGGCCCTACTTATTAATGAAAAGTTCACTTTTAAGGAGGTATGTTAATTCTCATTTTACTTGCAAATATATATCATACAGGTGTATAGGACGTTTATATTTTTATGCATTAGTCTCATTTTGCTTGTGACTATTGAGCATAAATTGAAAAATATCAATTGGTTTGGTATCTTATAAAGCAATATGTTAGCATTCTTGTTCAAGTCGAAATTTTCTACACATGAAAATCTTAATTGAAATTTCTCATTTGAGTTCTTGCAACGAATGTACAAATTCTTCAAACACAACCTTTTTCATGAATATTTGAGCTAAGCATTTCATTGAAATATAATAATACTAAGTAGGGCCCACAGATGTGTAGATGTAGAAAAAAAGCATGACAAGTTCTTCTACTAAGTGGGGCCCACATATGTGCGGTTCTCTTTTATTATATATATAATAATATTAAGTGGGGCCCACAAATGTGTAGATGTAGAAAAAAGCATGACAAGTTCTTCTCTTTTATTGGGGCCCACAGATGTGTAGCTTTCTTGTATTATATATAATATAATAATATTAAGTGGGGCCCACAGATGTGTAGAGAAAAAGCATGACACTTTTTTTTCATTTATTTATAATAGTAGATATAAGGGTAAATAAATATAAAATATAATATTAAGTGGGGCTCACAGATGTGCAGCGAAAAAGCATGACACTTTCTTCTCTTTTATATAATGGTATATATAGAGATAGATTTATAATTAGATAGATTAGATTAGAAATTAGATAGATAGACATAATATAATATAATAATAGATTTATGATTTTTATAAGGGTAGGCCTTACAAGATGTGTAGTGAAAAAGTACTACAACTTCTTCTCTTTTATAATAATAGAAGATAGATAGATAAATAAAATAAAATAAAATAAGGGTATAGATAGACATATAATAAAATATATATAACGCTGTCTACACACTTCGTGGGGCCCACTTAATATCCAAATGATAACACCTGCATCAACTGTCATGCTTCATGGGTTTCCATCTTTACACCTGTACTGCTTAAAAAAATCCCTTCCCCTTTGACTCTATGTGGAAGGAAAACAAATTTTGATAGATAATGGAAAGATTTTCTATGCCTCATAGCATCGTCCTTTTAGTTGTTGTCTACTTTGCTTTTCTCAACCAAGACACTTTCTGTTTGAGTTTTCCATTTTCATAACTCACATAACAAAACAGTATCAAGTTTACATTTTAAATGCTATGTACAAATTCATATTCCAAACATAAAGTGAGAACTAAATGCAAAGTTGACACACACAAATTAAAAGCCTGCAGTTAAGATTTAAGAAATAAAACAAACATATAATTAAAATTATCAGACCACAAAGGCTATCAATAGGCCTAACTTTGGCCCAAACAGGAATGAGAAAGAAAAAACCAACTCTTCATCATCATTTTCTTAACTCTGGTTGCACCCATTTTTCTTAGAATGAAGATTTTATTGCAACATTAAAAAAAATTGAAGAAGAAGACACAATCAAATGATAATAATTTCAGCAGACGTTGCTCACTTACATGCATGAAAACTCCCTCCATTCCAAAAGAAGCTAAGAGTCAATGAAGAATCTTTTAAAATGCCATGTTCTTCCTTACACAATTACTCACAGAGGGAAAAAACTCATACTCATAAAATTTCCTGTATTGAAAATCTTGTAGTATCTGAATAAGAAGAATGTTAAAAGAAAATTGAAAAAAGAAGAGGGAAAAAAAAATTTGAGATAGATTCTAATCTTATCCGCATTTTCTTTTTCTTTTCTCCACCACTTTAAAAAGAAAAAAAAACAAAGGAATTGAAAAATTATTAGGATCGTGTGTGCCAAGTTTGGTCTAGATCCGGGTTCATTTGGGTATAGTAGGGGGGTAGTTAGCAATTTTCCAGAGAATTTAGGGGGCTTTTTCGTAATTTTAGATTTTTGATATTATGGTATCGTTGGGTAGATGTTTTTAATTCCTAAACTTTAGTTTTTTAGCTCATCTTGATCCGGATCCTCAAAACCCCTCTAAATCCAAGCCTAACCCAAAGTCTATTTTAAACAGCTTGAGAAATTCCCATTATGTCTCCATCTTTATCCATCAAATTCACTATCTCTTCTCTCTTTTCTTAACTCTTTCCTTTTATCTCATTCCTCTCTTTTCATTGGGCAAGTGTGTAACAAAACCATAGTGCATCTTTCTCTCTTTTATAATAGTAGTAGATAGTAGATATATGATAATAAAGCGATCTCTCTCTAAGATGATGTTTACTCAGTTGCATAAAAATACATAGCTAAATCCCACACCGTCTTGCCTTAAGTTCGGCTGCTAAAGGATTGCAAAAGTGAATTTGGCATACGTATAAAAAAATTATGGATCCATCATCCTTTTGAGCGACACCCCCGATACTTGTAACTTGATTCACTAGATCTATAGACCCATCAAAATTAAGTTTCACCTAGCCCTAAGGAGGACATGTCCAACGATCCAAAATGCTCCCCATGACTTGTGAGCAAATATTAAGATTTTGGATAGTGCTCCATTCAAGAATCTATTGAGGAGTGGGCTTCACCTACAAGAGAATATTGAAAAGTATTTTCGTTGCCTCTACTGAAGCCTTGAAGTAGTATGAGTGGTTAGTTAAAGAAATTTAAGATGGTATCAGAGTCAACCGGTCGTGAGTTCGAATCAGCTTGTCACCAAAAGTGTACCAGCTGGGTTCCACTTGGGGAGTATTGAGGAGTGGGCTCCAACCAAGAGGAAATTGAAAAGTATTTCCGCTGCCTCTATTAACGTCTTGATATTTTGGTACCAATGGTTAGCTAAAGAAATTTAAGAGAATCATGTCCAAGTTTTTATAAAAAGGTGATTTTGAATGAAGGGGTTGATTCAAGAAGATATAATGGTTCCTATCTTTCCAAATGTACGAAGAAACTATAAGTCCGAGACATGAGTTGGACTTGGCTGCCAGCTGGAACCACTCTCATAGAGTGCTAAATTCTATTGTCTTGGGAAGGTAATGGGAAAAAGGGACCAAACAGATAATGCGAAAGTGCAATTAGTAAAGAGATGATTTGGGGTTTCTATGTGCAATCTACAACACACAAACTGAAGAGACATTGAATTCATAAACTTGGAAACACGGTCTCTAGCATTTAGCTGGCCCATGAAAGATCTCCAAAAGAAGAATTTTATCTGAGGGGATGTTAAGTTTCTATGAACTGGACCAGGGGAGGTGATGACCTATAAGAGGTTGGTCAATGGATTGGTAGATTGCCTTAAGAGTGCATTTATCCACTGGCTCTGATTTAGTGGCGGACCTAGAATTTTTATTTGAATGGGGCTAAAATTATGCTATACTTAATATTTGAAAAAAAGTTTTGTTATACTCCGCTAAACTTTTTCGCATTACCAAATAGCACCGACAAATTTTTCTTTAGAAAATGTCCAACTCATAGAAATCAACTAGATGCATGATAATTATTGAAGATTAGGCTATGAAGAGGTTAGGAATTAGGATGTTAATCAGAAGTACCAAACATAATTAGATGGATAAAAAATTGCCATAACCTTAATTTTAGATATTTAAACTCACATTATCATGTTTCACTAATCTATATGTCAAAACCAATGCCCAATGGAGATCACTGCAAGTTAAGGTGAGTGAGTGTGCAAGACAAAATTGTATACAAGAACATTTCGAGGACACCCATCCTTTCCCTTTTCACTTTCTCAAGCCTTCAACCTTTGGATAATAAGAGTGGAATTCTATCTTTGAGTCATAGTGGGGGTAAGAAGAGATGATAATGGGAATGGATTTGGTCATCTTTGGATTTGTTGATACGCTCAGATTTGATGGTTTAGGGCTTAGGATTTGGGGATTAAGGGTTTTGAATTAGGATTTAGAGATTAAGCATTCAAATTTAGGTATAGAGAAGGATTTTACTAGATATGTTTGGCAGATGGGTAGTAGTCTATACTATATATAGGGACTGGCAACGAGGAGCGCGATCGACAATTAGTTCGAAGAGATTTTGGAAATAAGAGGTTGAAGAAGAGGAAGCGGTGTGTTGCCGCAATGTTTTTTTTTTTTACCAACAAAGGTTTACATATGTGGGGCTATCTTTACACATATGTAGAGCGACAAGTTTAGACACATGGGGCATATTCCAAGGCCCATTCAACTCCATGGGGATTTCAATTCGGACCTGGGGCAACTGCCCAGCTCGCTCTAACTTAAGTCCACCTTTGCTCCAAGGCTCCATTCAAATTTCATGGTTCTTAAAAAAAAAAAAAAAAAAAAAAAAAAAAAACACTCTATTGGATTTAATTTGCCCCAGGTCCCACAAGCCTAGGTCTGCCCTCGCCCCAGGTCCCACAAGCCTAGGTCCGCCCCTGACTGTCCGACTTCTAACGTGGGTTATCCCTACCCAGTGGGGAAATCTCACGACTTCTAACGAGGGTTATCCCTACCCACTGGGGAAATCTCAGTAGTTTGATTGACTATATCTTGTTCCACAAAGACTCCAACTTTTCTCTGTCTCATTCCAGACCTTGAGATGTGAGGGTCAAGAGTTCTTATACTTTTGTTGGTGGAAGGAAGCAACAAAAGGGTGTTTAGGACCTGAGGTGAGGCTACTTGGGGAGAGGCCTGGAGACCATCAATCTTTAAACATGTGAATTCTCTCCCCACTTCCTACAATCCAAGAGAGACTTCACTTATTTGTAGTCACAAAAGACAGTTTCTTGAGGTACCTTCGGGTGAGGATTTTCACCCAAAAGGCATCCGGATGACAAATAAGACGCCAAACTAGATGGGCCAATATAGCATGAGCCTGGAGCCGAATGTTCTTTAAACCTATCCCACCACATCCAAATGACCTTTTGACTTTTGACCAAGCCATAGGGATCCACTGCCTATTGTGGTCAGACCTCCCAGTCCAGAGAAAAGCAGAACTCAAGGTGTTGAGTTGGGATCGTATCTTTGAAGGCATGTTTGTGTGTGTGTGTTAGCTAATACTTGGGTATATAGAGGCAAACAAGTTGGATCGAAATCTTTCTCTGGGCTGGAGAGAGTATTGCTCCTTACAAAGTCAATTTGGCACTTTACACTTCCTCCGAAAAACTTTGCATGGGATCACTCTCGTGCTTGTGCATGTTGATAAAATCAATATCTCAGGCAGTGATCCAAATAGTATTTTGCTATTACAAACCTCTCTTCATGCTTCCTTTCAAGTGAAAGATCCAAGACCACTAACGTACTTCTTAGGTGATGTAGCTAGCATTGGTGGATGACTCTAGATGCACGATCTTCTACGAAATCTGTTGATTATTCTCAAAGAATAATACTAGGAACAATGGGCATCTACTGTTTTGTTGATTCCAACGAATACCAAGACAATAGGGAAAGAGAAAACTCTCTAAAATAAACCTTCAATATTATTCAAAAACTATCCCACATTCCTGGCTTACAATCAAATATATAGGGAATTATCTCTAAATCTCATAGATCATGAAATTTATCAAATATGGTAATTTACCAAAAATGGCAAAATCCTACCAAACATAGAAACTACTAATAATGAATGCTGGAGTGAAGGCATAATCGACGGGATACGATTCTGACTTCTAAAACTTGACTTATTCAAAAAACAAAAAAAACAAAAAAAAAACACAAGAATTTGCCAAAAGTGGCAAAAATGCCTTTTTTGAGGCCTAAACGATGGAATTTAGCTTGCAAACAAGGAGTCCATTATGTAGGAATGGATTTTGAAGATCTCGCCGTTTTCTTTTCAAAATGGGGCTCCGTTTGCAATTCTGTCTCCCGGACCCTAATTTCGCTTAGTACCCATTTGGGCGCTACACGGCGTGCCTTACTCCGATCCAATGCATCCATGTATTCATCTGCTTTGATTTGCACTCCATCACTAGGCCTAAAAGTCCACAGAATTCAAGGGGCCTTATTCATCAATCAACAAAAGCAAACCGGGGATCTCATTATTCAAGCTCGTTTACATGACACGACTCTCATGGATACGCCATTAGAACTCAATGTGAAATACTGTAAGGATGATGACACGACTCTCTCGGGACCAACAATGTACGGAAAGTTGGTTTTTAATCTTGTATACTTGACTACAATCGCACCTGATATTAATAATATATTTAAGTTGTGATATGTACCCAAATTTGCATTTCAGTCAATTGGATGAATAGTCCCATTGATCTTTAAATGCTTGAATCTTTATCAAAAGAAATGATGTTGATAATCTAGAACCAGTGTAAAATGTCCATTAGAGCATCCTAAATGAAAAATAGGAAATAAGTAACCCAAATATATATCAAATGAAATTGGCCGAGTAAGTGACTCAAGGGTAATTTCAATTGGCGCTTGCCAAGTTCCCGTGGACTCGAACTCGGTTGATATTTTAAACCAATATTCTGATGCCTATTCCAAGCGGTCTCTCACCAAAAGATATTGTACTATTTGCGGCCATTACAATGGAATTGGTGTCATAATCATACCATCAGAAGTATCAGAAGTAGCTTCACGCCAACTTTCAACCAAATTCCAAAAATCATAGGAACGCACTAGTATCCTTAGGACTACCAAAATCCTATATGGTTATTATATCTATTGTTTGGACCAAACTTCAAGCTCTCTATAATTTTAATCAAAGTCTGGCCCAATGTTGAATGGGCCTAAATTTAGACAGGTTAGATGTAAGTAGTAAAATCTAAGGTCCAAACGCAGACAAAGAGGTCCGGCCCAGCCTATGAGCGCCCCTGCCAAGAACAACTCAATTGGAACATTGATGGTAGGGAAGAAAACGAATCAATAGGCTGGAAAAAGGAAATTTGAAGGCATAGATAAGATTATGATGAAATGGTCATCTCTCAATCATGAGGTAACATTAGGGTCTAAAAAATGCCCATCTGATCAACGGCCTGGATGAAAGACTCATTAGTACCAAAATATAGGAAAATTGTTGCCTCTTGCAACTGTAAGGTACTTGAGACTAGAGAGGCAATGGGTCCTGTGAAAATGATACACCATCATCTTTTGCGTTTAGGAAATACCTAATTCTTGACATGTGCCTCCCACAAGGCCCAAAAGCCACCACTTAGATTCCACGTTCTTGTCCCGGTTTCTTCTTTTGATGAAGACATCTAACTAACTCCCTGGCCCCCTTTCTCGCTCTCACAAACAAACCCACTTCTATGTAAGCCACTTTTCTTCCCCCTAGTTCTCACCTGATGGGACTTGCTTTTGACAAATGTAAGAAGCAATTCATATTCATTTATCTTTAATGGATTATGTAACGCCCCACCTTACACGCATGAATGATATTATCCGCTTTGGCCCACGGGCCTCAATGTTTTGTTTCTGATGGGTCAGAACCCATCAAAAGGCCTCATGCAAGGTAAGGGTGTAGGCTCTACATATAAACCCAAGCCTGCCAGTCCCTGTAGCTTGCCAACCTTCTTGGCCCGCCCACATGGAAACCCGCCCACGGCAGGGGACCTACACTCGAACTAGTCGAGAGTCGGCTCTGATACCATTTGTAACGCCCCACCCTACACGCATGAATGATATTGTTCGCTTTGGCCCACGAGCCTCACGGTTTTGTTTATGATGGGCCAGAACCCATCAAAAGGCCTCATGTAAGGTGAGGGTGTAGGCTCTACATATAAACCCATTCACTGTCCTCTCTATAGTCGATGTGGGACTCCGAGGCGTCACAGATTATCACTCCCAAAACCAACCATTGCTTAGAATGATTTTAGCATTAATTAAGCTTATATTTGATTTCAAAGAATAAAGCAGCATTCACATTCGAATTGAGTGTTACAATCATATGATCAGAATGATATTTGGCGAACCCGTCATCTTAAATATCTCCTTACATAAGATCCAACTAGCCCAATAACCCGTGCGTGCTCTGCACGGTATCTTCACTGTGAAATAAATAATTATATATTAAAAGCAGTTACCTCTTTCCATAAGGCAAGTTGCATAAAACAGAAATAGAGAAATTGAAGCAGAAAGAGAATAATTACATAAAGGAACAACTGAAACATGAGTTGTTTGATAAAAAACATGAATGGGTAGTTGCATGAGTAGTAGAGAGAGAATGTGGAGGCATAACTATCTATCAAAATTAAAGCGGTAAGTCAAAATTAAATCCAAAAGACTTTAGCTTAATATAGTATAATTCTCTGAATTAGTTGCATCCCAATAGATTCATGTAATGCTGTGGTGGCGCCAACATATGCTGTGATGGGGCCAACACATGCTTCTCACATTAGCTGGTCAAATCTCTCTCATATCTTACAAGCAAGTGATTTGGATGGAGATTGCTCACACCACCACCCACCCACCCATCCACCTTTTAGGGGATGTTAGAGTAACAATTTTCCGCGGAAATGTTGATGATTTTCCATAGAAAACCCATTTTTCAGGTGTTTGGTGCGAAACAATTCCATTGAAACGCTTTCCTGCATCGTCTGTATTTTTCTTAATAATGGTGGAAATGCGTTTCCTGGGAGATAGGAAATGGGTTTCATCAGAAAACTTCTTCCTCTTTTCCTCACTCTTGCCCATATCAACCTGAAACCTTACAACTCTTCCATTTTTTATTTATTTAAATAAATTATTATTTGATGTTGAATAAATAATATACATGTTATGTTATTTTTCTTCAAAAAATTGTTTCACCAAATTAGAAAATTTGATTTTTCTATAAAGAATCCATAGCCGCACCAAACAACAATAGCACCAATTCAACGAGGAAATTTCTTTTGCACCAAACATGAATTTCTAAGTTCTACGGAAATCTTTTTCCGAAGTTTCCATTTCTATGGAATTTGCTGACATGGCAATTTCCTCTTTTTGCGGAAAAAGTGTATACATAAACATCCCCTTAGAGTGATATAGGAATGAAGAAGAGAGGTTTCCTTAAGTCTGTTTGTTTGCAGGGTAGAGTAACTTGAAATGAAATAGAGTAATCAATAAATAGAAAAGATAGTGGAGGGAGTTGATTGGAAAAGCACAAAATGATAAAAAAAAAATATTCTTAAAAATTACAAAAATGACAAAAGGGTGCTTTTACTCCCAACTCCCATTCACTTTTTTTTTTTTTTTTTTCTCTTGTTTATTTTACACTCACTTCTATTTATTTTACTTCACCCTACAAACAAGCATTTGATCCAAGCAATCTTATCCGAGCAGTATCTGATGATCAGGGGTTGATCTCTTGTACAAAATCTCCAATCTCCACATCAAGTGCTCATCTATTTTACCTGATACAATGTCTGTATTAAGGTTCATAGCGGTCGATCCGTCTTCGATTAAAGCTTCAGTAGTGCCAAAGGCTTGCATGGAGGAAGAAAGTACTTAAAAGGTACACAAGTGTGGAGAAGACAGCACAGTACCCCTAAATCACCATTGAGAAACCATCAAGTTCAAAGCAGTTGAACTGCATCTGAGTCCCTTCCATCGTGCGGGCCCACTTAAACTACATATGATAAATGGTTTGGATAAAAATGATTTTATTTCTTAGAAGGCTAAAATATTTCCTTTATTTGTTGATTATAATCATCTCATGAGGGGCCTCCAATAACAAAGGCTGTAACACTTGGTTTGACTACTTATTTTGCATGCTCTAAATTCAGTTGCCATGCTCATTGAGCTGATTCAAAATTTAGGCCCTATGTAATCAATATGGTATCATTTCCATGCAACTATCCACCACGCTTTCTTTGTCAACGCGGAGCCCCAAAAGATGGGTCAAGCTTCAATTTTGGTCCAACCATTTGGACCCAACTTGATCATTCCTCTTTCAAGTTGGGGTCTACAACAGAAAAACCACCTCTTGGATGCTTGCAAGACAGGGATCCACCTACAATTTGACTCGAACTTGGATTTCACCCCAAGGTTGTCTGCCATTGGCCAGCTTTTGCCTTACCATTATTTGATTGGATGGCAAAAGGAGATGCCCACTTCTAGATTTGCCCCCTTTGGTGCCATGGTCCCTCAAAAACAATAGCTTTCAGCTCCCTTTCCTTTGGTGCAAACGAGGGTAGAGAGAATCTGATGGGATTTTATTAGTGGAGAATCAGGGAACCGACTTCCTTTCTTTTTCAAAAAGAAGAAATCAGTTCTAACCATAAAGAAGAAAAGAGATGATAAATTATGCATCAAGTGTCGGTTTATACGGTACTGTTATTGCTGAGTCGGTGCATGTTCTTTCACCTGAAAATTTACTGGGGAAGAATCAAAGAACATCCTTTCCCTGGTGCTAACATTAGGGGCCGTTGTTTGAATGGATCTTTGTATCTCTACCTCCCATGGGTTCATTTATTTGTATGGAATTGAATTCATAGGAATTCATAGTCTAATAATGGATTATTAAAGAGGCCGGGGTTGAAGGATATAAGGCGAAAGAGTCCGAATCACTGTTTGGAAAGCAATTGAAAGGTTGCATTACCTGGTTTAAGATTTTGTATAGGCAGCACATGTAGATTAAATGAAAGAGTATCTCTATGGTTCTACGAAATAGGGGATTTTGACTAAAGGTGAAAATATAGACATGACCTTCATTTTTCTAGAATTTGAATTAGTGTGTCAGGCATTTATTTCCTTATCTCTGCTTTGGTTGCTTTCTATTAAAGGGTAGGTATTTTGATAGTCATTTTTGGATATTAAGCTTTTTTCTTCACTTTAAAAAGGTTTAAAATTCCTACGAATCCAATTGCATGAAACAAGTGGGTCTTTTATGTTCGCCATTCATTAAATGAATGATATCTTTCAGAATTGTTATATTTTGGGACTAAAGCACAAATCGCTATGGCTCATTTCCCATTTTCTTCGAAAAATTTGGTACTTATATAGTACAATAAAATATTAGTTTTTTTTTATTCCAGTAGGAACCCAATCCTTGGTAAATGAATTTCCAGCCATCATTAAACCAATTCCATCCACCTGTGAACCTGTCCATCAGCCCTCTCTTCTTCGTAATCCTTTGTTCAACTAATTTTACGGTGAATTCTTAAGAATTCAATTTCATGCAAATAAATGGGCCCTTAGAGTTATTACAATGATAATAATAAAGTGTTTTTTTTTTTTTTTTAAATTGAGTTTGTCTAAACAAATTGTTAATGAGCATTCCAATGTCGTGTACGTTTTATTTCTAATGTTAGAATATTGGCATGCAGTTCATCCGTCTCCATCGTTTGGTTCATTATTTTGGTCTACAAATGGCGCCATTGGTCCAACAGTTTGGAATTTGGATCACTCAACTAGTGAGTGCATGTGTTGCTGCTTCAGTGTTTTTCCTTGTTTTGTTTTGTTTTGTTTTAGAAGTCCAAACTAGAGGTCATGCCACTTGGGAGGATGGTGCTGAGATATGTTAGAATTGGCATTATTAATTAAGATCCGATAAGATCTAAAGTTGAATTAGATTCCTCATTTTTTTTCTTTGTTTAATGTCAATGTAATCTATATTAAAGAATATTCCTCCAAATAATTTAATATTTTCTTAGCAATTCCATGTTTTTTTGGGTACCCCAACCAAGAGGTCTGGACCGAGGATGAAGCCCAAACAAGTAGGAAGGGGCACCCACACAAATGGAGAGAGTGGCATACCGAGGGATCAATTCCTGGGTAACCGAGTGACAAACAGGGTTGCCTACCAACTAAGCAACCCCTTGTTGTCCGCCACTCCGTTTTTAGTTTTCATATTTGGAGACTACATTTAATCAATCCAATTGATTCATACATGGTCCCTTGACTTGGCAGCGATCCTAATTGTAGACATTATTCATCTTTGGGTTTTATTATAATAAATTGCACAATTTAATGTCATTTGATCAATCTGATATCTCGTGTTTCTCTTATCTACGTCCAAATCTTTACATTGGCATGCCTCCTTTGATTATCTAATATCTCATATTTCTTTTATCTATGTCTAAATGGGCCTTATGAAATGGAAAAACACCCGACTGCTTTGTAATGTCCCTCATCTATATGTGTGAGTATCATGAATATTCATATTTGAATATATAATCTTGTGGATTTTACCAAAAAAGAAAAAAAGAACTTAAAAAAATTTAGGTGGCCATTGCACAAAAAAGGCTACTTTAGCCAAATCCACACCAAACCAACATTCCCGCCCAAAAACCACTCCTTTTTTTTTATACGTTTTTTCAAATGTCCTAAAACTGTTCTTGTATGAATGAATGGGGTACCTCAATCAAATCTCAATTCTTAATTTTAGATTCGAAGTAACTCTAAATCTTCTTGACACTTTCAGGGTTGATAGTGACACTTCGGCCTTGGTAGAATGTGAATACCAGGGTCGATGTAAAATGATAAAAAAAGAAGGGTTTGTGGGCGGGAAGGCTGGTTTGATGTGAGTTTGGCTAAAGTGACCTTTTTGGTGCAATGACCACCTAAAGTATTTTTTCTTGGTAAAAGCCTCTATAATCTTTCTAATTTCTTATATGGTTTGGGCCAAATCGGTGTGAAAAATGGCTCAAACGGGTTTGGAATCATGATTATAAAGCTAAAATGAAGGAGAATTATAAATATAAGAAACATATAAGATTGTTTAAAACCATTGAATCTTATTGGTTCGACCGTCGACCAATATTCTTTTCCCTCCTTTAACAAAAAAGGGGCACTTTGACCAGATATCAACTATTTGAACGGTTCAGATTGGATCAACCCGATCCAATGGGTGGGGCTCAGTTGATGAAACACTCATTCCGTGCACCATCACAAATATCGCTTTCAAAAGCCAATTTACTGTTAGCACAATTGGTGAGGTATTTTCGTTCCATAGAAATATTTGGAGAACAACCCTCAAGTTGTAGAGTTGATGGTAAGTAACTTGTGTGAATGGTACATGTGAGTACTTGCCTTAAAAAAATGGATTTTTACGAAAAACTTAAGTTTAAACCGTAATTAAACAGGTTTATGAAGAAATATCATAGAATGACGAGATAATTGTTTGTACATGTTTTTGGACGAAATTACCTAAGTTGATGATATCATCAATGCAGTTGATGTTGTCAACACCCTGCAACTTTTCTTCTTCAATGATTTCCCTACCTAATTGTCTTAGGTTTAGAGGGGATGATTATGAAATTTGGTGGAAGATGAAAATCCATTTCAAATAAATGAAGGAAAATTGAAAGGAGGCGATAAATCCATAAAAGAAGAAGAGTTTGACAAGTTTTTCACAAATCACCTAATGAAGTGTGCTTAATCCGTCCGCGATCAAATCTATTCTTAAAACTGGTTCAAAGATTCTGGAATAACGAACTAAAAAACACTATTGGGATCTTAAACTCCATGCAAACAATAAAACACTTAAGAGAAAAACCTCACATTTACTACTCGAAGATTGTCCAACATAGTTCCTTACATGTTGCTCATAAACATTAAAACCTACGAAATCTTCCCAAACAAATGGTTTCAAACTCTAAATGTTCATAAAAGCATACCCAAATTTATCCCCTCCAACCTCACTGAAAGCCACTGCCAAACAAAGAGAAAATCTTCATTTAGGCATTTCATCGGACACCTTCCACTTCAAACTTGAACTCTCAAAACTTATGCGAATGGGGGCGACAAATGTGTAGAAACTAACTATGGGTCTCACACATCTAAAGAAGATTGTAGAAACAACTTAAGGAAGACCACTAGGACACAAAATGCAATATTTTTCATAACATTTTCATCACTAGGTAGAAGAAGATGGAGCAAAATATCATTTCTTTCAATGAAAGTTGACTAGGGTGATTTCGTCTAAAAAATTGTATGAATAATTATATCGTCATTTTAGAGTTTTTCTTCATAAAGCTGTTTAATTAATGTTTAAGCTTAATATTCCCATAAAAACCCCTAAAAAAATCAAAATTAGTGGTCGTTCAAGTTATTGCTGGGAAAATGTTGTAGAAAAGTAAATTTTTAAAAATTGTTAAACATTGGTTTTCATTCGTGTTATTGGCTTTCATGTGAGCCTACAAATTTTTATACTTCTAATTCTATCAAGGTAACAAAGTTGAGGAGATAATTTATCTTTTGGCACTAGGAAGTGAAACAAGACTTGAAAATGACTCATTGTAGAGTACTGGAGACGAACAATTTCTCCTTATCTAGTAGTTTTGGCTACGATCATTCTCCTCCCAATCATTATAGACTACGTTTTTATTTTTAGTAGTTTTGACGAAGGTGATTATCTTGCTTGGTGAGCACTCAAATCACTAAAGAACATGTTTGTGCAGCTTTCACATTAATGCAAGTGGAGCGAAAGTGGATTAGGGTTTTTATGTAGGAAAGAGTTTTCGCGTTCAATGTAGTTGTCATTCTTTTTTTACTCAGAGAAATTATCTTTCGTAAGTAGGGGTTAGAATTTATGGTGGTACATGCACAAACGCATAGTACGGTTGAGCACGTTTGGCAATAAGTGAAAAATCCGCATATTTGAGGATTTGTTACTGCCCTTGGAAAGGGGATTTTTTTTATTGATGATTTCTATAGCTAAAGATTTTACATTGATATCGATATGTATCCATGCATACAATTGAGAAAATTTGAATTTGATCCATAAATCCGTAAAAGTAAGAATTCCCAAATCATATAGGAAAGGTGAGATCTGAAAATCCTCATTT
Source organism: Persea americana (assembly GCA_029852735.1). Lineage (NCBI taxonomy): Eukaryota > Viridiplantae > Streptophyta > Magnoliopsida > Laurales > Lauraceae > Persea > Persea americana. The sequence goes on along the minus strand of CM056813.1, from coordinate 52,748,666 downwards.
TTTAGAGGATTTTCATTGTCCATATCCTCAAGGTGCCAAGGAAGAACCTCCAATTTCTATGATTTGTTATGATACTTTTCTATGCAGTAAAAAAAAAAAAAAAAATTTTGTCACTTTGAGAGGGTGGGGCTTTTTCTTTCTTTTTCTATCCACACCAAGTACTCAAACTCGTACGCTAGATCCACACAAAAATATCCCTAACCAGCTTACCTGAAGTGGGATTGGCAAGGGTGAGTGATCAGAAAAATCGATTTGACTCGAAATGGGGTTGCTAAATGAGTAACTCGAGTGAGTTTGGCTGGATACTTGGTCAAACTCGGTTAGACTCTCCCCCATTGTGATACATATGAGCAGAACCCCACGGGCCCACAACATAGAGTTGGATCCAAGCCCCACTCATCCAATTGCTGCAATTCATTTCACATCGCTACCCACACGTGGTGTCAACTAGATCCATCCATCAATCCTGTTTGGCAGCGTAAAGAGATCCTAACCCTCCAATCACTATGCTTTTACACCATGAATATCTACCATATCTAATTCCAACCCTCTTTTAGCCCACTATTAGATGTGAAGAATTGTCTGGGTATTTTGACATTTTTACTTAATTAATAAATGAGTTGGGTTTAAGTTGAGCCGATACTCATTATATATTCAACGGGCACACCTGCTCAAACTTGACTAAACGTCCTGAGTCCAGATCTATTTATTAAAAATTAATGTTAGACATTTTCAACTTGATTAATAAATAAGTTTAATTTGAATTGGTTTGTACGTTGATCCATTTAATGAGAGGCATGTCAGTAGCATTGAACTTTGCAGAGAGTTTTTTTTTCATTTTTTGGTAGAAGGATTGAAGAGGCATTTAGATGGAAGAAAAACAAAGGAAGGTAACACCTAGCCAATAGCCATCCAAATTTCAAGCATGTAGGCCCACTACAGCACAAGCCCTAGAATCAAAGGTCAGGATGAAAAATAAGAGAAATTGACAAAGAAAACGACATGATTCACCTGTGGGAAAGTTGAGACAATCGTCCCCATTTTTATAACAAACACATCATTAGGCCAGCAGGAAAGAATGGGATCTTCCAAACTCATTGGAGAAAAAGAAGAAAAGACTAAACTACCAGACAACACAAATCAGAACAAACACAACCCCTCTTTCCCCTTTTTCTTCTTCTTCTTATATTCTTCCCTTTCAATCTATCAAAACTGAAGACCATTACTTGTTTCTCTCCCTTGGGGCTTCTTTCTCTCAACTCATTTTCAGTAATCAGCATGTAAATGGGGGTGTGAGCTGTTTTGGTGGTGACTTGGGGTTTGGTTCTGTTTGGGAGAAAGGGATGGTTGATGGATATGGGCTTGTTTGCTTGTTTTGGTTTTCCAGATTTTTGCTAATGGAATCTTTTTCTAGTTTATTTGTTGAGGGGTGGTTGGAGTTTGGAACCATGGTTGGAATGTCTTAACTGGTTGTTCTTATTTAAATCTCTCTTGTTTTTGGGTGATGGGTAATGCTAGTGTTAGGGAGGAAGGGGGGAACTCAACTGGTATTGGAGTTGGGGATGAGCAGTTCCACTCTGCCTATCATGCGGAGGGGGGCTCTCAGGAGATGATGGGGCAGAGCCCTCCTCACAGCCCTAGGACTATTGTCCAGACACCTTTGACGTTCACACCCCAGGTCAGAGTGCTCTTTTCTTGCTGCCACTGCTGCTGCCAGTACTACTTTTCTGTTCTTTATATGTGTATAACCTTCTGATATTGAAAATTGGTAATTTTCATTTCTATTTGAGACTTAGTATAAGTAGTTTTATATGATATAATTACTTTTAGCTAAGATGGGCAATTTCAATATGGAATTTGAGAGAGCTCTCCTTGTAACTGTAACTGTTGTTGTTGTTGTGGTTCATAGTGATGGTGGTGGTGCTGTTATAATAACTATGTTTGATCTGTTGATATCAACAATGGGCAGATGGATTTCTATGTATGTATGTATCTAAGTGTAATCTTTGGATATGAGCAATTTAGCCAATTGAGTAGTTTGGAAGCGGGATAGAGTATGTTGTCAACAACATATGTTGTTATTCATTTTTATTTTTTATTTCTATTCTATTGCTTGTTATGATTCCTGGCCTTCTCACCCCAGATTTGCACTATTGATGCTTGTAATTGGTTTCAATTTGCATAATATGAGGTGAACGTAACATGCAACATTTTGTCCCTTTGGTCTTGTTGGAACCTTGTTTTGCATTGTACTGGACAACAACAGTTTGTATTGTTGTTATGTCTGCATGTGTTTCGCGTAATGGGTTACTAGAGAGGTTGTTCTAATCAACTTTATTTTATTTTGCTTGAGGAAATGGTTGCGCGGACTAATTAGGAGCCCCAATTTACATCCCAGTTGTTTAAGCAAACTCATGAATATTCTCAAAGTTTCAATGTCTACTTTCCATGATTCTTTGTGAATTCAACTTTTCCTATATCAAGTAAACTCAGATAGATGTAGGCAAGTTATTTGACAGAAGTTCTGAGAAGATAGGATGGTATATTTCCATAGTTATAGATTATTGACTATTTTTGTTGATTTATAGAAACCATTGATGGATTCATAGTCCTCATTTTGTTGTAGTTATCCATGTGCTTTTCAGGAAAAAAAGAAGTATCATTACTCTTCTAGTTGAAGTTTTTTTTTTTTTTTTAAATTTTTTTCTTTGAGGAAGTTCTATTTTTTTTTTTTCAGTATTTTTATATTTTTATTTGTTTGGGGATAATTACTATTTCTGTAGCTGGCTGTGCTATGGATTTTTTGGTGGTTTTAAAATCATTCACTTCTCTGCTATTAAAGTTCTAACTACCTATAAAAAAGTTATACAAAATGAATATTCATATTCCCCTGGAGATGTAAGGCTGCATAAACTTTCAGGATAATGGGTTAAGACACTAGGCTTCTTTGTAAAGAGGTCTGGCAAGGCCCACTTTGATCATGATTTATTTTATGACTGGCCTCAATAGATGCTTTTATGGGTGGATTTCTGGTTCATTTGGGTGCTTATTGAGTTTCATCTCCCTAGTCAATAGTTCCTGCATATTATATCAGATTTAATATTCATAGGTGGGCCCTCACATGTGATACTGCGCTACACTTGTCTTTTCTAGTACATAATAGAATGTATGGTATAAGCATATTATACACAACTGTTGTCTATAAATAAAGAAACTAGAGAATAGAAAATATCGGGAGAGAGAGAGAGAGAGAGAGAGAGAGAGAGAGAGAGAGAGAGAGAGAGAGAGAGAGAGAGCCTATCTCTTAATATTTACATGATGATGATTACTAGATAGACATTCAATCACAGACACCCACCCCTGTGTGATGCCACCACTGAAGATATTTTTACAATCTAATTATAAATTATTTCTAATCCTCTCTGTAGTTATATTTAACATATAGAATATGGTACACTGGAACACTAGTGTTACCCCCCACCCCACCCCATCATAAGCAGCTAGAGAAGAGGTATCAAATCATACTAGCTTGGAACAAATCTTCTAAAGAAGAGAGTGTGAAAGACATCTCTTTGGAAACTCAGATAAACTCTGGGAACAGGGCCTTCAGTTTCCATCCACATCAACTCTGGGAGCAGGACTCTACCTCTGGCATCTGTTGCATAGTAGAATGGGGCAATGATCTGGGAGTACAGATTGAAGAAATCTAGAGTTTATATTTGTGGTGAATATCTCTGTTTACTTTACTGAAGGCACTCTTTTGCTAGTGTGGTTCATGCATAGTTGAGAAATTCATTTTGGACCCTGTTTTGGTTTGGCCTTTAAACCAAAAAAAATAAGATTAATATTAAAATTTAAAAATATAATTTGATGCATCTAATTTATTCTACTAAATCAACTCATAATATGGCATGTATGATGTAAATGATTAAACAAATAATAATGTTGTCAACATAACAAATTAATGTCATCATTATGGTCATAACCATAAAATTCAACAACCATAAAGTTTAGAAATTGAAATATTCATCACAATCATAGAGTTCAAAATTTAGATACATCCCTCAAAAGTAACAAGTCACAACCTTAAAGTTGGAATGAATTCGGAATTTGTCTGAACTGGAACAATTTTCTGGATGTATATATATATAGCTAGCTAGCTAGATAGAGGGGAGGGGGGGGGGGGGGGGGGGGGGGGGGGGGGTTGGTGGTGGGTTGGTTTGGTTTCGGTTTGTTTTAATGGACAAACTAAAATAATTCAAAAACTTCATCCAAAACGAAACAAATTTTGTAACTATGAGTTTATGGCTAATACAAAAACCTATATTTGCCTGCCTATACATAAATTTTTTTCTGAGATGGCATATGGATTATTATTATTCAAATTTTCTATGCCACGTTTGGATGTGGCACTTAAGCCTTGTAATATGTGGATCCTTCTGTGTAGATTAACTAGTTCTAGACTCACATGAGTCTATGTATTAGGTTGGAACCAAAAGTATGTTCAATGCGTTCTTGAGTTTTCTGTTTGCTTTGGGCTGTCTAGCGTAGTTTTGCTTGCTCTTGGACCTGTTCGGTATGTTCCTTGTTTAGCGTATGGCTTCTATTACTTCAGTTTAGTGTTATCATTTGAAAATAAAAGTGTATGATTGATGTAGACTTTTGGAGATTATTTAAATTGTCCATTCATTTGTTACATGGTCCATCTGTCTAGATAATCCACCTGAGGTTTGGGTCAGGAGGCTATATTTGGCACATAGGTGTGCCATGGTGGCAAAATATTTTATTGCTGTAACAATCTGCTGTTTATATTCTTTTCTGGGTTGCCTATCTTGTATGAAAGACACCAAGTCAATTATCTTTTTTCAGGTCCCAATGGCTCCATTACCGAGACCTGATGAGATGCACATCCAAAGTCATTCATGGATGCAAAATGCTGCTGATCATGATGATATGATCTGCGAGCAAGGAATTCCAACAATGATCACATGGAGCTATGGTGGCAAGGAAGTTGCTGTGGAAGGATCATGGGACGACTGGAAGACAAAGTATCTAGGGGCTGTTACAGTTTTTATTATTATTATTTTTTTAACTAAAGATATTAAAAGGAAATAAGTGCTATACTATGATGCCCAAATATGGATATGGATACGGACACTGATATGGGGATCGGGGATACGACTCCTCACTTATGAAAATCTAGGACACGGATACAGATACGGGTGTCTTAGTTTTTTCTTTATGTCACTTTTGAATCAATGAAATCATCATTGTTTTCGTCCACTTCTAGTATTTTTATGGTGAGAAGTAAAAATATTAAAAGAAATATATGAAATAGAGGACTTTATAAGTAGGATATGTTAAACTTGTCCCTAGAAGTATCATTGCAATATCAGGTACCAAAACAAGTGTCGTATTGGTCCGATGGGCTTGTACAAGTATCCAGGTATCATAGGTGCTATATCTGGTGCAACCATTTTGTATGCCACTACATGTTGTGCATCCAGTTTCTACCTTTAAGAGATCTAAGAGTTCATGTGATGGGCCATATCATGGATCACATTACTTCCAAAATACCTGTCGTTAGAATCTTAACCGCTTGAGCATCACTTGTTAATGATGTATTGTAGTCTATTGGATTTGATATTTTGCAAACAATAAAATTGATGACAAGATCATTTGGTGCAAACAATAAAACTGATGATAACATCATTGGGATTTGACTGGGGAATTTGGTCATGGCCCATCCCGTGATGGAGCTAAGTGGAAGACCACTTAGATTACTGAGTGGTGGGGTCCACTTGTATCACTGGTAATTTGGAGAAAGAGAAGAGAAGAAAAAAAGCTCCTTTTCTCTTGTATGAGAATTTAGAACTCCAATGCTAAGCATGACATTTGAAACGCAATAATATACAGGACATTTGAAATACACTAATATATGAGACTTTTGAAGCACACTAATATATGTGACTTGTTCTCCTGTAACAAGATGAATTATTGTGGCAGAAAGCTATTGCAGAGGTCGGGCAAAGATTTCACAATTATGAAAGTGCTTCCACCAGGGGTTTACCAGTTTAGGTTTATTGTTGATGGAGAATGGAAGTATGCCCCGGACATTCAGTGGATGCATGATGACCTGGGGAATGCTTACAACATATTAGATTTGCAGGTACATGTCTTTTGCTATCTTTTTCTCTTCTTTTGCTTCACTGGCATGTGGTTCTTCCTTGTAATTCCATGAATTTTTTCATTTTTATTTTACCCACGATTCATGTAATGTGATAAGATGTGTATGCAGGCATGCAAAATTGTTCTGGTATTAGTTTAGGTATGACTGGGTACCTGTTTCAAAGGAAAGAACACAATGCTTGGCCCTAGAGGATGATTATTTCATTTGGACCTGTATTCATTTCTGGAGGGTATGTCCTATTAGCGATAGTGAGCTATCCTATAGTGGGTCCACCATGAATAGGTAATGTTATAGAGATCCCCCAGCTAGGCAACCAAGCCATCTGAAAATGGTTTTGCATTGGATGGCTGTGAAATTATAGCAAATGGTCCATGTTCATGATGGAACCAGAAAATTTACCCACCCCCACCCCTAGTCCATATTTAACTGGAAAATGTTCAGCAATTAGATGAAATGACTTGGATTGTTTGATAGAGTTTTCTCTTATTTAATTGCTTATCGTAGAGGGTACCTCTGCCACCATATGAATGTTCTAGATCACTAAAGTTAAGCTCTGTGATTTACTATTTGAGGCCTTGAGAGTTGAGACTCGTGGTTTTAAACTCGGCTGGGTCCAAGCAGACCCAGACTTCGTCCCAACCAAGCCGAGTCAAGGTCTGAGGCCCCTTTTTAAAAAGGTAAATAAGCCAAGTCCCATGTGACTCGCTAGAGTGCTGTGAACGGGAGTTAACCTAGCTCTGATGTCAAGTTGGAAATTTAGGCTTACATCCGGATACAATTCTTTGACCTATATTGTTGAGATTAACTAATGACTATTTATAAAGTACAACCAAAGATGTCAACTCAAACTGGGTTTAGGAAACTGTAATAATACTCACCTAATGTAACACAAACTCCTCCTTTAATTTATCTTTATCATGATTACAAATAAAGTCATTAACCCATAATTACAGATAAGCTATTTTTTGTCAACAAACTCGACTCGATGGGCATAGTCACCCCCAAGTAGAGTTTTTAAACCTTGTTGAGACAAGTATTGAAAAATTAATGGATGCCAATGCAAAAGAAATACACTATTTTCTGCACGTATGGACTGATGATTTTTGTGTCAGGGGTTCACAGTCATCATGGATACTATGGAACCTATCGTAGTATCTAGGTTGTGTATTATGTTTTGAATGCCGCCAGCGGAAACTATTTAGTACTCAAAAATGCATTTTTTTGTTTAAATATGCCATGGACAGTGTTATTATTACAAAATAATCATTTTCTATCGCTTTAAATATATTTGTCCAATTAAAGCTTTCTTGGAGAAACTATTATTGGTTTTCATGGTCTTTTTTTTTCTTTTGTTAACAATATCATGTTACTGCACAGTTTTTTATGTTGGATATCTGTGGGCAAGTCCTAATCTAGGATATCTGAACACCTGTTTATTCTGAGATAGCTTCAGTGAAAAGATATGATATGTAGGATAGAATATAGAGGAGAACAATTTAGCTGGTGCCAAAAGACAAATTAGCAAAGATCAAAGTTCTAAATGAAATGATGGTATTAGAGCCACCACAAAGGATCTTGGCAAAATTGTTGACAAGCGGGCCTTCCTCCCAACAAGAACAAAACTTCCCTTTCTTTGACTGATTTCCATCTTTTACAGGGCTTTATTATTATTATTATTATTATTATTATTATTATTATTGTATTTTTTTATGATTGTTATTATCATTTTTACATAATGTGAAACTATATGTCGAAAAGTCAATGTCTGGGTTGGGCTTGTGGGTACAACTGTGGCAATTTATATCTTTTTCTGCTACTAACAGGCTTCTTGATTTTACTGAGTCAGCAAACTGATTGAATCTTCCCACAAATGTGTCTATTATTAATTCAACAAGACTTATAGTTAATCAGCGAGCATATGAAATTCAAAAACAGATTTGAAAATTCAAGCAGTTACCAAAAGCTATGTTCTAGCTTTAATAACTGTAAGTTGGAACTTATGGATTAACATACTGGGTTGTCACTTGTCAGTCTTCGTTTCCTGTATCCATTGGATCACCACCATGGATAATGACTTGCTTACTTTACTTCTTTTATTAAATAATTAAAGCTTTCTGTCCCAGGTTGCTAGTGCTGCTGGTAACGGACATCAAAGTCCTCGCTTAAGGAGGCAGGGTTGCTGGTTCAGGCCATGGTTGGAATGGGGAAGTTAATGGGTAGTTTAGGCGTTTACTTTCCTGTTACCCCCAGCCCATTAATGGTAGGGGTTAGGATTCCTTGCCTCCTTGGTCCATTAGGGGCTGAAGCAAAAAAAAGTTAAGTTACTTATATAGGTAACTTGTAAGTTTAGGGGCAGTTACAGACTTACAGGGGATGGTTTTTTGTCCACCACTTAATGGACATGTTTTGAAGCACCTATTATCAATCTAAACCTCACACCCACCTAGACGCTCTGAATTGGTAGCCATTCCAAATTGACAGTTTAATACCGATTTGATTGTTATTGACGTCGGATCTTATAATAAAATTGTACTTCATGTAAGAGTTACAATCTGTTTAACTTTGAGGTCCTTAAATCAAGAATTAGGATGTTCCAATGGGGACCATTTGCCCATCACTGATGGACACCCCCCTTGCCTTGATTGGCATCCATCTAGGTGGAGCCCACAAATAGGTTGAAAATTGCTAATTTCAGCCTGATTGGACAATTTGTGGCCATGCACATTCAAGGGCTTGCAGATTGGTCTGTTGGACCTAACTTTTCTCACCATCATTTTTGAGGCTTTTAATTAAGCAGCTACAATCATCCAATTGTGTTGAAATTTTACAGACCCTCAATCCATAATGCCTCTTTCACATCTCGACTGCTCGCATCCCATGATTTGGCATGCGCCAAATGGACGTTGCATTTTTGTAAGGTATGTGTGTGTGCATGTGTGTGTTTGCATGCCCATTTGGATTAGAGGCCCACCAAATCTCGAATCAAAATGATTTGTGATGATGTAGATATGGCTGCATAGCTGCCAACAATCTTGATTGATCAAATCCAATGGTGGGAGAGTCGGGAGAGGTGGAGACTGTCAGATTGGATGTGGTGGCAGTTCACAAGGGGATGGGGTGAAAGAAGGCTCCACATGGGTTGTTGCCCACGTTTGTTGCCCAAAAGTTGTCATTCAGGCGAAAATTCTTATACGTACATGCATACATGTGTGCATGCGCACAACAATTATCCATTGTGCACTACCTAAAGGGCAAACTGCTGGATGCAGGACAATCATGTCAATCCAGGCCCATCCATTTAGGCCCATTTATTGTACCCATTTGTTACATTGTAATTAGTCAAAGGTTGTTACTTAATTTGTTGCTTCCGTTTAGGATCTAAGATTTGTAATTGATTGTAATTAGGGAATTAAACCCTTATATAAACAAGAGTCGATCCTCAAAGGAGGGACGACATTCATCTCTCTCTCTCTCTTATGTTCTGTATTTCATCTCTCTCTAAATGTCATGGTATCAGAGTCAGATCATCTGTGATCTGTGATCTTCTCCTAAATCATCTTCCAAACATTGGAAGCCAGTATATGATCATCTGTGATCATTCTCTTCAGCCAGATCATCCTGATCATCTCAGATCAGACGTGGCCCACCTGTGATCATCACCAACTCATCGGCGGAACCCGACCATCTTGGTCGCCTGAAGCTTCCAGGATTTATGAAGATGTTTTTTTTTTTTTTTTTTTTTCTGATTTATTGATCATCAGAGTCATCTTCCAAGATCTGGAAGCCCTGATCGTCTGTGCTCATCCTTGTTCATCTCGGATCTGAAGTGGCCCACCTGCGATCATCATCGCTACTCAGCTGGACCAGCCCATCTTGGTCGTCTGGATTTCTACATATTTTTGAAGATTTTCTCACGATTTATGGATCATCAGAGGTAGGCCATCTACTATTTTTTGTAGAAACTCTGTTTTGTCCATTTCTTTTCATCTCAGTCGTCCAAAACTTTGGATTTGGATTCGTTTTGCCTGAGACCACTTCCAATAGTTGCGGACTTTTGTTGTGAACCCATCCTCATCCTCAGATCTGGCAGCAGATCATTTGGTGGGACCCATGTGCAGATCTACATAGTGACGACAGGGTCGTTAGTGTCACTCTGCGAACTGTGTTAGTGCACTGTTCGTGTTAGTGTCCTTCTGGGGATTGTTCTGGACTATTTTTCTGTGCACTACTTTGATCCACTATTTATCCCGTGGATTCTGGACTATTTCACACGTCAGATTTAGTTCAATTGTGACTGTGGTCTCTTTTGCCTAAACTTGGCCTATATCAGCGTGCTTCTTCCTTGTCTTTAGTCATGGAAAAACATGAGATTGCCCCGATTCGCTTTGATGGTACAAATTATACCTCCTGGGCCTTCCAATTTCAAATTTATTTGGAAGGAAAAGAACTCTGGGGACACATTGATGGATCTGAACCTCAACCTGAGGAAGATGATAAGAAAATTTTAGCTTGGAAGACAAAGGATGCTAAAATCAAGACCTGGTTGCTGAGCTCTGTTGAGTCTCATTTTCTTCTCAACCTCAAACCCTGCAAAAATGCCCGTGAAATGTGGGAGTATCTTCAGAAGATTTACCAACAGGGCAATGCTGCTCGCCGGTTTCAATTAGAACTTGAAATCTCTCAATTCACTCAAGGCACTCAGTCTATTCAGGAGTATTATAATGGCCTCCGCAGACTGTGGTCCGAATATGACGATATTAAGTTTGCCTCAGTATCTGCAGATCTTCTATCGGAATTACTTCCATTACAGCAATGTAGTCGTCGGGATCAGTTTCTTATGAAACTTCGTCCGGAGTTTGAGACAGTTAGATCTAACTTAATGAGCAGGGCTTCTCTTCCTAGCTTGGATGATTGTCTTCAGGAACTTCTACGGGAAGAACAACGTCGGGTCACTCAAACTATTCTAGAACAACAGAGATCTGTTGAGGCTCCCCTTGCCTATGTTGCTACAACCCGGCCACCTTTTAGGGACATCAGTAAAGTTCAGTGCCATAACTGCAAGAAATATGGTCACTATGCAGATCAATGTAAGGCAAAAATCTGCAGATATTGTAAGGCCACTGGTCATGTTATTGAAGAGTGCCGGAAGAAGAATCGCAATTCTACTTCCCGCAACTATGTGCAGTCAGCCCCTGGTACTTATAGCATGCCGTTAGCTCCTAGTGCTTACACTGTGACCACTCCACCATATGCTTCATTTGCCTTCAGTGGTTCTCTGCAGTATGATTCTTCCTCCCAACTTGGTTCCTCCCAATCTGCGTCACCAGCTCCTCTCACCCCTGAGATGGTAAACCAAATGATCATCAATGCCTTAGCTTCCATGAACATCGCAGGTACTGCTTCCTCTCTTTCCAATACATGGTACTTGGATTCTGGTGCAAGTAACCATATGACCACTTCTGCCCTAAAATTACAAAATGTTGTTCCTTACACTGGTCATCTTACTGTCCAAGCTGCTAACGGAGATCATCTTCCCATCACCTCTGTTGGTGATACCCCTAGCCCTTTACCATTAACCAATGTTTTAGTTTCTCCTCATCTTGCTACCAATTTGGTTTCTGTGGGTCTACTTGTTGAAAATAACTGCAATGTCTCTTTTTCTCCTTCTGGTTGTGTTGTGCAGGACCGGGAGTCGGGGGAAGTGATCGCGAGGGGGCCTAAGCGTGGAAGGCTTTTTTCATTACCAGTGTCTTCTTTTATTCCAACTAACTCCTTACATCAGCTATTTTGTTTTTTCATTACGAGTAATTTTCGGTTGTGGCATAATAGACTTGGTCATCCGAATGCCTCTACAATGTCTACTTTATTTCAATCTGGATTAATAAATAAACCTGTTGATTCTGCTTCTTTTGAATGTGATTCTTGTAAATTAGGAAAGAGTAAAACTTTACCCTTTCCAAACTCTAACACACGGAGCACTACATGTTTTGACTTAATTCACAGTGATGTTTGGGGCATTGCTCCGACCCTTTCACATAGTCATTTCAAGTACTTTGTAACATTCATTGATGACTACAGCAGATTTACTTGGATCTATTTATTACATTCGACGTCTGATGTTCTTAATGCATTTAAATATTTTGTTCAATATGTTGAAAACCAATTCTCTAAATGCATTAAAACTTTGCGTTCAGATTCAGGGGGGGAGTATGTTTCCAAGGATTTTCAATCCTTTTTACATAATAAAGGAATCATTTCTCAACGTACCTGTCCGTATACTCCACAACAAAATGGAATCGCGGAACGGAAAAACAGACATCTTCTTGATGTCACTAGAACTCTTCTGATTGAAGCATCCGTTACCCCTCATTTTTGGACTGAAGCTCTCACAACCGCTGTCTATCTCATAAACCACCTACCATCACATACCATTGCTCATTTAACGCCTCATTTTAAATTGTTTGGTCATCATCCTGTGTTTGATCACCTACATACTTTTGGCTGTGTTTGCTTTGTTCATCTACCTCCCACAGAAAGAACGAAACTAACAGCACAATCTCGCAGGTGTGCTTTTTTGGGTTATGCCACTAATCAAAAAGGTTTTGTTTGTTATGATCCCATTGGTCGTCGTATCCGGGTTTCTCGAAATGTTATTTTCTTTGAAAATCAATATTTCTTCCAAACTCATATGGATTGTCCTCATCCCTCTTCACCAGCTCTCTTACCAGGTTTTTCGGATCAAACCTCTGTTACTAGGTTTAATCCTGCTTTTGTATACCACCGTCGGGAGAAACCTCCCACTGCAGATGGCCCTTCCCCTGATCCTCCACTGACAAATGGTTCCACAACTACTCCTACCTTACGTCGCTCCTCCAGAAATTCTAGACCGCCTGATCGGTATGGATTTACCCATACTTCTTTGATGACCACTCTATCTTCTCTCTCTATCCCAAGTTCTTATTTGCAGGCAGTACAACAAGATTGTTGGAACTAGGCCATGAAGGAGGAATTGGATGCATTGGATCAGAATCACACCTGGGATATTGTGGAGTGTCCTCCAGCAGTTAAACCCATCGGTTGCAAATGGATCTACTCGATCAAGCTTAAATCTAATGGGTCATTGGATAGACACAAAGCTAGACTTGTGGCACTCGGAAACAGACAGGATTATGGCATTGACTATGAGGAAACGTTCGCACCTGTGGCAAAAATGACATCTGTTCGGTTACTTCTCGCCATTGCTGCCTCTCAATCCTGGCCTTTATACCAAATGGATGTCAAAAATGCATTTCTCCATGGGGATCTACAAGAAGAAGTCTATATGTGGATACCACAAGGCGTCTCCTCTCCCTTAAAGAGGTTTGTCTGTCGCCTGCGCAAATTGCTTTATGGTCTAAAGCAAGCTCCTCGCGCTTGGTTCGAAACCTTCAAGGGTCGCTTATGCAAGAGTGGCTTTACCCAGAGTCCTTCTGATCCATCTCTCTTTTTATGCCGCACATCTACTGGTGTTACTGTGCTCCTCGTCTATGTTGACGATATTATTATTACTGGCACGGATGATAGTATGATCAAATCTCTTCAAGCATCTCTCAGGGATTCCTTCCGTATGAAGGATTTGGTTCCATTGCATTATTTCTTGGGCCTAGAGGTGCATCAATCTCCCAAAGGTCTATTTGTTAATCAACACAAATACACATCAGATCTTATCGAGTTGGCTGACCTCAATGATTCCTCACCTGTTGATACACCTGTCGAGGTAAATCTCAAGTTGAGTAAAGATGATGGCGATCTTCTTCCTGATCCTCATACCTAACGGCGTCTGGTGGGAAGTCTTGTCTATCTCACCATCACTAGACCTGACATATCTTATGCTGTTCATCTTGTGAGTCAGTTCATGACAGCTCCTCGACACCTTCATTTGACTGCTGTGAAGCGCATTATCCGCTATCTGCTAAAAACTGCCCCTCGCGGTTTATATTATCCAAAGGATAATCCTCTTCATCTGACCGCTTATGCGGATGCTGACTAGGCAGGCTGTCAAGACATGCGCCGTTCTACTACTGGTTGGTGCATGTACCTTGGCAGTTCTCTCGTTTCTTGGAAATGTAAGAAACAAGAATGGGTGTCCCGATCTTCCACGGAAGCTGAATATAGGGCCATGTCTTCTGCTTGTTCTGAGATCTTATGGTTACGGGGACTTCTTTCAGAACTCGGGTTCGCTCAAACCTCTCCTACTCCATTGCATGCCGATAATACTGGTGCTATCCGAATCACTGAAAATCCCGTATTCCATGAACGCACCAAACATATCGAAGTTGACTGCCACTTTATTCGAGATGAATATAAGCGTAATGTCATTCGCCTCCCGCATGTCCCTACAGAACTTCAGTTTGCAGATATCTTCACGAAGGGACTTCCTCGGCCTCGACATCAATTTCTTATATCCAAATTGCTGCTTTATGACTCCCCAGCATCAATTTGAGGGGGGGTGTCAATCCAGGCCCATCCATTTAGGCCCATTTATTGTACCCATTTGTTACATTGTAATTAGTTAAAGGTTGTTACTTAATTTGTTGCTTCCGTTTAGGATCTAAGATTTGTAATTGATTGTAATTAGGGAATTAAACCCTTATATAAACAAGAGTCGATCCTCAAAGGAGGGACGACATTCATCTCTCTCTCTCTCTTATGTTATGTATTTCATCTCTCTCTAAATGTCAAATCATGTGTGCATGTCTGATGGGGAAGGATGGAAAGATCTCATTGGCATCTATGGTTGTGCAAAAAAATCAGCCCCACTACATCAGGTAACTCATTTATCTTTGGCCCTCGAGCTTTAATGGCTCCAGAGGCATTGCTATTTTGGGTTTTCATTCCAAGAATAACAGTTGGATGTGGCAAATTGAGGTGAGTGCTAATTCAACCTGGTGTTGGGGTAGATGGGGGTAGCGAGAGAGTATGATGAGTGATTGATGGATTAGGTTGAGAAAAAAAAATGAAAGGTTTGCGACTATGTTAGGTGCTAATGGTTGACATCTAAGGTTGATGCTAATGGTTCACATTAGATCAAAACTGTGTGCATAGTTTGCTGTCAGCACCATGCATACTACCTTCAGCATCTTCTGTTTAAAAGGGTAAAGTCCATCTAACAATTGAAAAATGAAACTTAAAAAGTGTTTTTCTTGTCACATGGGTGCCAATGTCCATGAAATAATAATTTTCTTGTCACATGGATGCTAAACTGCTAACTATTATAAGAAAAGGTAAAGAAAATTAAAAATGGTGTTCATGGTTCAAAATACGTAGCAAGCTGCATTATCTGCCGTAGTAGTTGAGGGTGCTACATTGTTTTGAAAATAGTGGCGCTAAGGTCTATAACTTAGTAGAGCCAAACAATTTTAATTTAAAATACTATTTTCCTATTTCATATCCTCAATAGCCTTTCCTAAACTTGTCTCTACCCTTATATATGGTTCCAAATCACTAGAAAAAAACATAAGATTGGATGCTATAAAAGATTCAAGATTTTTTTGACCACTTAAGAAACTCACGCCACTACATAGCTATGTAGCGTTTCGGCCACTTGCTGCTACGGCCACCACAACCACTTGATGGTGTTCATCCATAGCAAACCCCACCCCATCGCGCCCCCCCACGCCAACCCGCCCCCTCCCCCACCCAACCCCCCAACCCACCCATCCTTGTAGTGATGAATGCCTTTTAAGTTTTAACTTGTTTCTTGGACAAGGTAAAATAAGAACTGAAGTTTGTGAGCAACATTAGGGAGTCGTTAAAAATCAATATCCCTTTCATTAATAACTTAAACATGCAGTATAGCTGTTTTGTTGGCCAGACAATTTATTACATTCTGATGTCATTAGTTATCATTTGAATACACTACAGTTTGCCAATTGAAGCAAAAGTTTATTAAAATGTTTTCGTTGATTCTCACCAAGTTAAATTGTTCGATCATCATCATAATCATCGCCACCAAAACCTCATCACATGTATCTGGGACCTAGTTATATTATTCCATGATAATAATAATAAAAAAGTCTCATGACTACTTTCAACTGTAATAACGAAATCGTGCTTTAAGTTGCTACCATTAATTATCATAAGTTGCCATCAATCCTTTAAGAATACAAGGGGTTTAGAAACTACAAGAATACTGATAGATCAAGGCTTACCAATGATTGCATCCAGTCTGATGCGTAATTGCTTACTTTATCCTTTTCTTTTCTTTTTTACCCGGTAATAGATGGACACCTTGATTCATTATCTACTGTTATGACTGGACTTAGTTATATTTGGCCCTTGTTTTGGTTGCAGAGGAAACTCTCCTCATTTTTGTTTATTTAATGGTTGATGTGCTCAAATTAATAGATTTTGTTTCTTGTTTTGCCAAAAGGTGAAGAAGCCAAGTGCGGCCTGAATAAGGTATTTGGACATTTCCAAATCTTTGTCCTAAAAGGTGTATTGTGACATTGCCTCCTAGCTGTTCTCCACCCACATACTGAAACCTCTGGCTAAGACATGTCTGCTATAAATTGACACACATACACAAACACATGTGCATATAAACACTAGCAAGCATACATGCGCAAGCACGCATGCACGTGCGCGCGCGCACACTAACACTAATCAGAAGAAAAGGTGGATGGGACTAGCTATAATACCCTAAATGCTTCAAAATTTGATGTGAAATCCATCTGCTTCTTTGACAACGACAAAACAGAAATATGAACTTTGTAGTTTTAGTAATGTACATGATTGCTTTGTATTTTCCAATTCTATTTTAAATGGTCTACATGTAAGACCTCCAAGTATGGGATTATTATTTTACCACCAACATCTTGAGTGTAGATATATGGGAACATTTCACCAACTGTTGCTCAACAGTCCTCATTGGCTTAATTTTAGAATAATGAACAGAAGAACATTGCAGTGTCACCTGTCTAGTAGAGTACAATTTATATGGAAATAGTTTGGGTACTGTGGAAGTATTTCACTCTCCATTGATTCAGGGAAGAATCTAACAGACGCATGGTGCAGGATTTTGTTCCAGAGGACTTGGACAGCGTAGCTGGTTTTGAACCTCCTCAGTCTCCAGAATCAAGCTATAACAACATGCACCCGGGCTCTGAGGACTATGCAAAAGAGCCACCACTGGCCCCATCCCATCTACATCTAACGCTTCTCAACACACCATCTTATATGGACAGCCCTGCCCCTTTATCGAGACCCCAACATGTGGTGCTTAATCATCTGTATGTGCAAAAGGGGAAGACTGGTCAGTCAGTGGTGGCACTTGGTGCGACACATCGGTTTAGAGCAAAGTATGTTACAGTGGTTCTCTACAAGTCTATGCAGAGGTGAGACGCATATTCCTGTAGTTAGTTTTGTGAAGGATGGAGTTGTAGCCATATATTTGGACCTTGGAGTATTAGTCCTCGGACATCAACGATATAATTAGCATGTATTATACCAAGGTATAATATAAGTGGCAATGTATTATTCCAATGACTACCAAACAAGAAAATTCAACAATTCAGAAAAATGGGGATTATGGTATTATACCAAGGTATAATATAAGTGGCAATGTATTATTCCAATGGCTACCAAACAAGAAAATTCAACAATACAGAAAAATGGGGATTATGGTATTATACCAAGGTATAATATAAGTGGCAATGTATTATTCCAATGACTACCAAACAAGAAAATTCAACAATACAGAAAAATGGGGATTATCGCATACAACATTTTAGATACTTCAGTATGTACTCGTGAACTTTCCTGACATTGATCAACTAGTTGATCTGCATCATGTGTTTAAATCCTTCCAGAAGGTTGTCCAGAACCAGATGGGCCCCAAGAAGCTTTTTGAAAGCTATAAGCTGTTAGGGTGTGTTCATTTGCATGGAATTAAATTACTAAGAATGCATGGAAAAATGGTAGGAATATTGAAGAGGTTAGGTGTGAAGGATATAAGGTGGAGATGCAGATGGGATATGGGACTCTTGACTTCCCTTGGATTTAATTTACTCTTAGTATTAATTTTCCATCTCCCATTAATTAAATTTCCAGTAAAGGGAATATTATTTGATACCCTTAATGGATCTTCCCCTTCCTTTCAATTTTAACCACTTCTAGAAATACATTTAGTAAAAGTCCTAGGAATTCAATTCCATGAAAACAAGCAGGCCCTTACGATATATCTTTTTCCCTGTTTAACCTTTTCTTGTAATCAATATCCTTCCAATCTTGTCAATAATTTGATTGGAAAAGTGGGATGAGTGTAGAAGGCCCATACCTGAGATCACAAAAAATGAAAGAACCCATTGGTATTTTGTTCAGAAGCAACACAAGAAGATACTATGTTAGTAATGAAAATCTGCGATGCCTAGGTAAGACGTAGATACAGGCTCTGATGTGGGAATAGATGATGTGACTCTTTACTATCTATCAGTGATATGAAATTTCTTTTTTCATATTAGGGTTTTATATGAAGTATTACTTTTCATTGAGTTAATTATCACTACTTTCAATGCTTTCTGGTTCCTTTTTACTAAGTGAAAAGGTTGATACAACTAGTAGATAATGAAGTTGCTACCGTAGGATATGTTGAAACTGTTTATACAAGTATCCTTGCAGAATTTTGTACCAATACCAAATATTGTATCTTTTGGATGTGGGTATGCTAGGCATATACACGTATCTGACTATTATAGAAGAAAACAATTATATATTAGGGTAGTGATGCAGGACAGATCATAGGTTGACCAGCCTTGGTGCCCGGTCCAGTCCAGTCCAGCCATTTATATTTGATTTTGTTTATTTTATTAATTGAATTGTAAGTAGGGACTACAAGTCTTTATTTTATTAATTGAGTTATGCAAGTAGGGTCCATAAGTTTTATTTAAGTGTTCAGTCTTTACCATTATTTGTTTCTATGATTGAGATTAGTTTTAGGTTTCATTTTTCTCCTATATATTGATGTGAAGTCTCTTGGCTTAGAGAATGGTTGATGATAATGAAAATTGAGTTTTTTAGTTCTCCATCGAGTTCCTCTTCTAGTTCTCGTAGAGATCTTCCTTTGTCTCTTGGATTGGAGTTTGGTTGTGAGGCCGATTTTTTTATAAACCCTGACCTTATCTCCTATCTCTTTTATCCCTATCGTACCCGCCTTGCATTGTACTCCGTTCTGCATTAGGTACCTGAAAAGTGACTAGAATGGCATGAGTAAGTTAGTCCAAATACCAATCCACAGCGGAAGTAATCAACCAAACTAAAGAGAACTAACAATCTAATCTACCAATCAATCACCACAAGAAGCTAGACACAATTTTTTAATGTGGCAACCCTATCTAGGGAGAAAAACCACAATCAGAAAAACCAATCACTATTGAACGGTTACAAGATATACTCACAGCTCTTTTATCCCAGTCAGTACATTAACCTAAAGATTGTAGTTGTTCTTGTACAACTCCTTGCTGCCACGACTACTCGTTGCGCACCACGCACCGCTCATCGTGCTTGATCCTCCCCTTCTAGAGCAAAGCTTTAGCCGAATCTTTCAATTGATAGCTCTAGAGAACAATGAATATCTCCTAGGGTTTTCTCACCTTAGAACAAGAGAGAGCGACTTCTTGTGTTTTAATCTACACTTAGGGTTGAGAGAATCACCCAATATATAGCCCCAAATCCGTGCAAGAGACTTCTAATCATATTCCAAGTAGAATTGAAAGTCATCTCAAATTCCAATTTAGAATCCGGATCAAACTGGGCTGCACCACCAAGCTCACTATAGTGAGCCCTGTCTCTGTCCCGGGTTTGCTCCAGTGATCTGTAGCTTCGCTATAGCCAACTAACATTCTGGATTTTGACTCTGTTGCTCCAAAACTCTCCAGTCTTCGCTTCAGATCTTCCGACGACTCAACCACAGTCCATCCTAAAATAAAATAGAAAATCACAACTCAAATGAACCCAAAGTTTTGTCCAACCTATGAATTAGCGAGCACAATAAAATCCTAACAGTAGCAATCCAAAAACACAATGGAGTGCCAAACTATCAAAACAGAAAATACAATATTACAAAGATAAAAGAGATGCCACAAATAAATATAGATTTAAAGTCCCTTGTTTTTCCGCGAGTGTCTGCCCCTACATTCCATTTTCTTGGAATGGGCATAAGGTGCATAAGTAAAACCATTTGTATAGGCCATGGAAAAATTCCCATATTTCAGAAACTTCTAAATATCAAAGATCTATCAAAGAAACTTCTAAACTGTTCATTTAGTAGTAATGGATATTTTAATTTAAGTGAAATGGCTTTTATTTTTGTTGGAACAATATAGTAAGTTTATCTTATTCCCAGGTGGAGTATGGTGGATTGCAATAGGGTTATGCTCTTCCTCTCCTTCATTTACTCATAGATGTTTTTCTTTGGTGTATTCTATTCTCTTCTATCCAAGATAAACAAATCAATCTCTCTCTCTCCCTCTCCTCTTTTTTATTGGTTTAACTTGGAGACTTGTACTTTTCTAGGCAATACTTATTTGTGGTGGTTCAATTGTTCAATTTTGGGCATCTCGCTGAGCCCTACAATGGGGGTTGGTGGATATTGATGTTGAAAAGAGCCATTGTATGGATCTTCAACTAGGTATCAGTGCTTGGGTATCATGGCCAAGCCAGCCAGTAGGATAGCCTAAGATTATATGTGATTATCATAAACTGATCTTCCTGGTTGGGGCTTCACCATTCAATGTTAGTTCTCTGCCTAGCAATCCTTGGATTCTCCCAAACTAGCACTAAAACCCTTGTGTTTTAGGATTATCTGACATGCCTTGGTCAAATAATCAATCATGACGACATTGACACTCATCATGATTGTTGAAGTAGCATCTGCATAGTGGCACACATGTTCATGTGGTGCTGATACATTATCCATACTTGGGTCCACAACCCTATCATTGCTCTTCATAAAGCTTGGCTTTTAAAAACTCTTTATCATTGGACAATAATTATACCCAAAATCGGTGAAAACGGTCTCTGCTCATATGAGTTTTTGCCCAAAAAAAAAAAAAAAAAAAAAAAAGAAGATTTTAACAAACCCTAAGGTGCATTAGCCATTTGATAGGGTAAGCTTTGTAGGGCTTCCTTTTCTTTTACATGTCAACTCTCTTGGTTAAATAACTGGTATCCCACCTGCTCTGCAATTTTTCTTTTTTTTTTTTGTTGGTAAAATAACTGCAAGTGATTTGAATATTCTGAAAAATTGGTTGTGATGGTGCCATTTTCCTATAGTTGGCACCAAATTAAGAAGCTAGGGGCACTATTTTCAGCCTTTTCCAATCCCAAATCAATGTCTGTCACAATGCTGACTTTCCCTTGGCCAATTGGATAGATAGACCAGAAAAACTGGTATCCCACCTGCTATGATTTCACTCTCATTCACCAATAATACTTTAAGAAGAGCAGTGCTTTCTTTCTAAAGACAACAACAAAATAATGTAAGACACATTGCAGGGATTTTAAGGCGCGCTGGCCTACTCATAAGAAGGGGATTTAGTATCTCACCATCTATGAAAGATAAATTTTACTGAATAATTTCATTTATTTGATTTAAGATTGAAATGAATGGTAAGCAAAAAATAAAAAATAAAAAAATTAATCATCCATTCAATAATCTTTGATTAGATGGCTGGCAGCATCTAATAATTTGAATACCAAAGGACTCACAAACTCTTTCATGATTACTTTTCACAAGAAAGCTGTTGTAGTTTCTGGGGATGTAACTGAGTCAGGGCTAGAGTGAATTACATGATCATGTGATATAAAATAATGTTAATCAATGTACTATTTATAATTATATCTAAATATATAACATATTATCATTATTAAATACATCATAATCTCTTGTACTTGGGTCCACATCCAATTGGACGTAGCATAGGCCCAGACCTGGACCTGGTTTGAGCATCTTCAAGTTTCAAAGGAATTGGAATTGCACGTATAGAGATTTAAATAAAAAAAAGGACCTGATCCAAGTCATAATCTATATTGGATTCCCAAATTTGTTTGGTTCCATGCCCGAAAGATTTGTAAGTTTGTTTGTTTGTTTGTTTGTTTATATATATATATATATATATTTATATAACGGAGGGTGTCCTAGCCCTTTGAGTTAGAATATCCCCTACATGCTTAGGTGGGAATCGGGTAAACCCACTGTAGCCATAGTGTGGTAGTGCAGTTTTGAACTCTCAACGTCCTGATGTAAACTGTGATCCTAAGCCAGAGCTTCCTCTGGAAGGGTTGTAAGTTGTATACCGGATTAGGATGGTCGATTGACATCCCTATTAGTTTCCTTATCTTTTGACACCACCCAAAATGCATAGCAGATGATTACGTTCAAGAAAATATTTAAATAACTTTTATTTTTGGGGAAATCCAAACAGACCGTTGAAATCAAATGGGTTTCTAGAAAGGATACGCCGCAAGTGATGACAAAATGATGCCTTGTACCCAAAAGCTAATTAGATCAGATAATAGTGTTTGAAGAAGTTATGTGAACTAGCTATCATGGAATATAGAATATTATAACAGATGGGAATGGAAAAAAAACCCATATGATAGTACTGCCCTTACTTCTTTCCCTTCGACTCACATTGGATGTCATGATCACCATCATAATTCATAAAAATAAAAATAAAAACGCAAGACAGAGAATGGAGACTTCCTGAGTATTTAAGAAAGATAAAGATGCCTTGGTCTAAATGTTAGTTTATGATAGAACCATATCTCGATTTACTTTTGATTCCTCCACAAGCAGACTTTGGGTCCTTGTTTCCCCATTAATAAGCAAGAGATTTACAACATCGAGTCGACGATGGGATATTGCAATCGATGTCATATCCAGTGTTAAATTTGCATGGTGGGCTATTTGGTGCTTGAATACCATCTGCTGAATTCAATTAGAATGTCATTCGACTGGTGAGGACCATGGAGGAGAATTCATATTAGGAGATTGATTAAAAGATGTCGGAAATGAGAAATAGAAACCTGAGTGTGAGATCCATAAATGAAATAGTTCAAGTATTCAACAAGATCAATTCATGATAGGAGTATGTTGTGAAAGCAACAAATAAACAAGCAAAATAAGAACACATTAAAATTTACAAGCTTTTCCTAGGTTGGATGATTGGGTAGGAGTAGGACCTCTGTTTGAGTTATTTCCTAGGTTATTTGGAGTGGTGTTGAATAAGGGCTTTGCTGTTAGTGATTGCTATGAGGTGAGGGATGTGTCTTTTAGAAGAGGTCTTCGCTTGTTAGAGGAGGTTCAATATGGGGAGTTGTTGAGTCTTCTTTTTAATGTATTTCTGTGTAGGGATTAGAAGGACTCTCCGATTTAGAAACCTTCCTTATTCGGAGAGTTCTCGGCTAGAGCTTCTCACTTGGCCTTGGAGGGGAACCATACCTCCAGATCTTCTTCTTCTTTAGTTTAGATGGGGTTGGTTTCTCCTCGGGTTGAGGTCTTCTGTTGGCTTGTTGTTATAGCAAAGGTATCTACGATAGACAATTTGAGAAGAAGAGGATTGACAATGTCTAGCATCTTCGACATTTGTGCGATGTGTCATAAGAAAAAGGAAACAATGAGCCACCTTTTCCTACACTGTGAGGTTGCAGCAAGTATATGGGGTCATTTCTTTAGTAGGTTTGGAGTAGCTTGGTGCAGTTCGGAGAATATTACAGGTGCGGTAGAGTCTTGGGTAAGAGGTCCATTTGTTGGATGTGGGCATACGCTGTGGAGGTTGATTCCTTTTGCTATTTTTTGGTGCATTTGGAGAGAAATAAATGATAGGATTTTTAGAAATGTCTCCTCTACTTTAGAAGAGTTGGTTGCCTCAATCTCTTTGATGATTGCTAATTGGGCTTTGATTATAAAGGAGTTCTCAAATTTTAGTCTCAATGACATTTTAGTCAATTGGGAAGCTTGTATGAGGTGTGGTCGTTTTAAGGTGATGAAGTCCATTTATTGGTCTCCTCCCCCTCTTGGTGTTCTTAAGTTTAATGTCGACGGTGTTGCTAGAGGTAAACCGGGGCCAGTATAAATTGGTGGGGTACTTCAAAATAGTAAGGGAGAGGTTTTATTCATGTTCTCCAAGCATGTAGGGGTTTGTGACTCTAATGAAGCAGATGTTTTAGCGATTTTGGAAGCTCTTTGTTGCTTCTCTAGATACTTCCATGGTGTTCTTATTATGGAGAGTGACTCCTCTAATGCGATCGCTTGGGTGACTAATCGGAAGAGGAATTTATGGATATTTCAATTCCTCTTTAATGAAATTCGGGCTTTATCTTCCTCGATCAATGTTCACTTTTGTCACGAGCTTAGATCAGCCAACTACTTCGCCAATGCTTTAGTTAAACAGGGTATTGAGAGGATATCTCTTTGGGAGGGTATTATCTTGTAGTTTGCTTCGGTGGGGTACAATGCTCTTGTACCTAGTTGCTCTTTTCTCTTTTTGTGTTTCCTCTCGCTTTTATGTTTTTTTTTTTTTAATTATCTTTTCCACTTTGTTTTTCTTTTTTTAACCTTCTTTTAATTAATTAAGAAGTTCAGTTACCGTTTAAAAAAATAAATAAATTTATGAGCTTTGTTAGGGCCCCTACGTCCACTGTGCAAAAGATCAGTCACCATAAAATACTAGACATTAATGACTACACCCAAATCATGAATGCTTCATGCCCCCTACAAGCGTACGAAGTTCGTAAAAAAAAAAAATATTAATACTACATGACCCAAATGATGAATGCTTCATGCGCCTGCATAGGCCGAGATGAGGAAATAACAAGTAACACAATACTAGATTCTCCCTATAGCAAATCAAGGTTTAAGAGGTAGACATTTATTAGGGTCTGAACAGAAGTTATCTAACAATTATACATTGCTTTTGAACTTGGAGATTCTTGGTCTGATAGACCACCGATCATACAGAATCCTTATTGAAGGCATAAATTTCTGTACATCCAAACCAACACCCGGAATTCCCATGAATCATATTTTCATCAGCTCCTGGAATGCCTCCATTGCCGGAAGTGGCAAACCCAATAGCAGATTTATGTCTTTTCTCCCTTTCCCATGAGGGAGGAACAAAGCAATGGGCACTGTTACGGGCCCTGACTGGAAAGGCTCTCCCCAGCCAAAATCACTAGTATGGAAGGACAGTCTAGTCCATGTAGCGACCATAAGATCAGTAGACATCAATGACAGGTGCGCTTTCGTCGCTTCCAAGTAGTCGATCACCGATCGGATGTAGTCCTCGGTGACCAATTCAATGGCCTCTTGTACCAATCTAACTGCAAACGAAAGTGGCTTTTCCATCAACTCTCCTGCACTACATGAACAGCATGTGACAACTGCTGCATTGCCAAAGTAACCCTTGGGCAATGGTGGGTTGAATCTGGCCCGCCCATCAACAGAGAAAAGAAGTCTCGTCCGTTGGGCGGGGTCCATTTTGAGAGACTTGCTTCTGGCCTGCCAAATGAAAGCTGAGAGCGCCACAAAGGTGGTGCAATTCTCTACGACATCATCTTCCATGGCAATCTTCTTGAGTTGGGTCAGTTTGTTTTGATCAAAGCAGAAGGATTTGTATTGAATCTGATGTTCTTGGAAGAGAGAAGAGATGTTCGATACGTCATCTATCTCTGCGAATTCAGGGTGGGGGAACGTGATCTTCGGCGGCTGTCTAGATCTCAGTAAGGATCTGTCTAGAAATGGTGGATTTATGGGCAAGCCTCTGGCAGTTTCAGCCCATGAGTTTACAAACTCCATTGCAGATATGCCATCAGCCATGCAGTGGTTCAGAGCCACTCCAAGAACAAACCCCCCACACTTGAACCTTGTCACCTATTGGTGCAAAAGTAGGAGTCAGATACAACATGTATATTGGATTGCCCAAGGATCTGCCCTAAAAGCAATTGAGCCAACCTTGGATCCAAGTTGAACTTAATTCGAGCTTTCATTGATGACAATGGGCTCCTGTTGGCCTGATTTTAAAAATGATCTAGTTCATGGTTCAAAATAGCAACAGCCATGTAATGGTTTACCATCATGTAAATATAAAGGTTCAAAGTATATAAAAAAGGGTAATATTTAGGTGAAAACTGTTCTCACATATTATGTGAGAACTTTTTTATAGGGCTCAATTGTGGGCCCCATTAGGAGATGAGACCTAGGGGGATGAAAAGATCTATGTGAGACCACCCCAAGTATCAAGTTTGGCCCCAAACCCATGCCCCTAACACCTTCATTCGTGGCTCACAAGTTTAATGGTTTCATATTCAAAAAAATATTCAGCTCTCGATCAAACGGTTCAATTCATTCGGAAATGTGCCAATCCTTGGGATTAGTGACTATCAAGGGGTTCCCTATTGGTTGCTAGGTTTAGATGGGTTGCTAGTTGGACCCCACAAAAAAGTTCACTTACAATAGGTGAGAACTAGTTCTCACTTGAATATTTCCCTATATAAAATAACTATAAGTTGCAAAGGGACTTTATTTATAGTAGTGCATTTTTATGTCTTTTTTACATTTAAAAACACCCTAAAATGCCAAAAGTTTGGATGTACTTACAACTTTCAATTACAAATGAAAATGTTTTGTGTACTCTTAAGGGCCCGTTTGACACTTTACTAATACAATACAAGTCAAGTAAAGCCTCCATTCTTCCAAACAAGATGGCACATCAAATGTACTTTATTCAAAACTCTCTCCATCTTTTCCAAAAAAAAAGTCAAAAAGTAACTACCATTATCCACTAAAATCTAAAAAAACTTCATTTTCCCATACAAAAAGTTAAAAAGATTCCACAACAAACAACTAAAACCAAAATATCATCATAACCCACTTATATTTTATTCTTTCTTCAAAATCAACTTTACTTCACTTAACTATATTAGTAGAGTTACCAAACTAGCCCTAAAACTTTCGATTACAAATTAAAACGTGACCAAAATGAACTAATAGAAGAGTTTGAAGTGCTATATAGGCCTTTAGTGGTGGTTTTGGACTTGGCCTTTTTGGAGTCCGAAACCATGTTTTAAACCATGATCCAACCTGATAGAAAAAAAAAAAAAGAAAAGATCCAACCTAAAGGGAAAAAAAAAGATCCAACCTAAAAGAAATTCGGTTTGGACTGCCCTGATCCGATCCAAACTTAACCCTATATATATGAAACTGGTGTACACAAATTATCCATGTATGTTTCAATTGTTGTCTGAGATTTGTTAGGATATACTAGACTATAGTAAATTATAGAAGCATAATCAGGACTAGCAAAATATGCCTGCGCTTAGCATGGGCAATATAATTTATAATATTAAAAACAACAAGATTTTGAAATAATTTTTTATCTAAATTATATTGGGATTGTAAAAATTGCAATCAAAACTAAGACTTACAAAAATAACAAAGAAATAGAGTTGGTTACTTTCAAAATGATAACACTTAATTTGTTTGAAACCAATTAAGTATTTTGCTTCAAACATTCTTTTTAAATCATATGAGTAACCCATAATAAAAAAAAAAATAAAAGTGATAAAAATACCACAAAAATACTATATGAAAACAAAAGTCTATAGACAATCTAATAATAAAAATAACTTAGAAGAAACAAATAAATCCATAGAATCCCAATGCCTAAAAGCTAAAAGTTGAAAAAAAAAAAAAAGAAAAAACATAAATCAATGAAAACCTATCACAATGGAAAATAAAAGAACCCATCAAAAGCGGAAAAAAGCAACTATGATAAAAAAATATTAAGACACCAAAAAATACATGAAAAAGGAAAAAAAAAATTAAGAAAGGAAATATATATGACACAATTGTGTTGCATAAATAATTGAAATTACAACTATAATAACCCTCATGTTTCACTCATTCCTGTTAATTTGGATTGCACGATTGAAGGGAGAGTAAAGAATCTAACTCTAATTGAATGAGATGACATATGGAAGGTTTAGATGACAGACTCTTTAATATGGCAACGGATAGAATTTGCTTGCTTTTAGGGTGTTCATAGCTAGGTTGGGCTGGGCCGAGTTGAGCTAAGGCATATTTAGGCCCAGCCAGGCTTTAGAAACACTAGCCCAGGCTGGGCTCAAGTCTGATACAATCGTTAAAGTTAGGCCCGAGCCTGCCATTTAATCAATTGGGCTAAGCCGAATCGGGCTTTTAATCAGCTTTGTGGGCATTTGATCAATTGTTTGGACTAATTAAATTAAATTGCATGCATTTTTGACTGATGCTTAAAAGCATAATCGGGATTGATATCATCTAAGTATGTATATCCTAACATTATTTATACCTGCACGGTCAAGATGGGTATTTCTACTATATTCATAGTCTCAGGGAATGTATGAACAAGAAGTCCTAGTTTCTCAGGATCAGGCACTGAAATATCACCCAAAACTTCCATATCATGCTCTGCAACTGCTTCAACAAATGCTGCACCTTCTCCTGTGCATCTTACCATCAATTCCCCCTCAGAGTTCATCACCAAACTCCCTGCAAGTGGATAGTAATGAACCAAGACCTTTGCCAAAGCAATCCTAATCACCCGGCAACCATCGTCGCTCGGCTTCTTCTCATCTCCCTTGTAACAATAAACAGTCTCAGCAACGACGGCAAGGCTCTGATCAAGGGTCGATATGAAATAGGATCCATCGGGCGTCTCCCCATCCGGCCGGACTAAAATGGGTTCGAGTTTATTTACTCTGAGAATCTCTCCAGTTCCATGGAATTCTCCCATTGAATTGTTTCCTTCACATGAACATAGGTAAGCTTTTGCACATTATATACAAGACAATGTTGATAATCTAAGTGCACAGTTGCAGTAGATGAATGAAACAGGAACTAACTAAAAACATCATATGGAAGCAACTATAGCAGATTGGTCTACTATACCTTGGAATGAATGTGGAATTGGGAAGTTTGTGTTATCAGACACTAGAACAAAGCTGTAGAGAAGGCCATCTTTAACACAAATTTAATCCAATCGAATTGGGAAGGTTGTGTTATCAGACACTAGAACAAAGCTGAAGAGATGGCCAGCTTTGACACAAATTTAATCCAATCACATATGGTAAGCGGATTGGCTTGCTGACCATGGGCTTTGACTTTAACATGTGGGACACATCATTGGATGAATCAGACCATTGACTTGATGGGTATTCCATGGATAAACACTGACCTAAAAATCTGGACTTGATACCAACCATCCAAATTCAATTTGGCCATTTTTCTACGCTGAATGTGTCCATTGCTGATCTCTCTCTCTCTCTCTCTCTCTCTGTTTTTTTTTTTTTTAATAATGAGTTGACCATTCTTAGGCCAGTGATCTGGTCAGGATTGCCTCAGAGAAGGTATTTTTGGCCTCAACCCATAAAAACTATGACCCGTTAGATCAACGACCGTCTCCTTTGTTGAAAACTGACAGCTCTGACTTTCGTGCTTCTTCTGTGCTCGACCCTTTCTTCCTCTTCTTCGTAATATTATTTATTCATATATCGAGGTAAGACTTAGATGATGCTGATGTTATAAGAACTTTGGTATAAAAAAGCAAGATGTACCCCGTGTGTCCTGTAATCACACCTGAGTCTTATACTCTTATCCTAACAATTTCACCCTTGACTTCACCCAAAAAAAAAAACAGTTTCACTATTGACCAATATCAGATAATTTTATCTAGGCTTTTCCCCCGTACGGGAAACCAACTACTTCAATCTAAGAAGAAGGGGAATTTTATCAAAAAAATCCCCTTAAATCCGGTGGAGACCGAAAAAGTCCTCACACTTCTTTATGCACCCCGACCGGTCCTAGAGGCCCTTTTTTGGATTTTTTCCCCTTTTTATATATTGAGTAGGATATTGCTGCTGACGTTATGCTCAGTGGATCACATACTTATTCACTTTCCATGTTCACGCTTCACCCATTCAACTTATTAAGGAACTACCTTGCTTTTTCAAATCATCTTCAAACCTACAAATCAAGCAACGAAACAAACTTGACCGGCCTACATGTAACTTGGTCACCAGTACCAATCGCGGCCACCTACAAATACCAATCGTCATCATCCAAAGCCCTCTAGTTTCTATAAATTTGAAGAAGTGCTGCAACTCCGACTTTGAAATATTTGAAAGACTTTGAAAGCCTTAACCCTTATCGAGACTTTGAAAGATTTGTGAAGAACTTGATTCAATCCAGTGAAATTTACTCAAGTTACTTTTGAGTTCAATGAGAAGTTGGTGAAATTTGTAAAGATTTTATACATTTTCTTTTCTCTTCCTATCAAATTTAAAGAGGGATTTTGTTTTAATATAAGATATTTATCATTGGGAAAGAATCTAATAAATCGGAAGCTCTAGGAGCGAATCAGTCTTGTCAAAACCTAGTAGCGGGCTCAAACGCAAGCTAAGAAGAAGTTGACATGCTGCTCACATTATACAGGAGCAGCTATATTGAAGTTCAACAAAACAACCAAAAAATAAAAAAAGTAGCGGGAGGGCCTTTTTGGTCTTCAACCACTATAAAGTGTGTTTGGATGTACAGTGAATTGAAAAAAAGTGAGGTAAAGCATCAAATCAAGAGGGAATAAAATATAGAAGGTTGTGATGGTCTTTATTTTTAGTTGTTTGATAGGAAAATTTTTTTACTTTTGTACAAAAAGATGATAATTTTTTTGTAAATTAGTGGAGAAAGGAGGTTTCTTTTTTACTTTAAAAAAAAAAAAAAAAAAGAGATCTTGAATTTGTGTATTTTTATTTTATGACCTCTTGCCTTTTCTTGTTTGCATAATAAAGGCTTTACTTCACTTTAACTTTATTAGTAAATTGCTAAACACGGAAATTTTTCAGGTAAAATCTCCTAAAAAGAAAAAAGAAAAACACGTATCTTTTTTAATAAAGAACATGTAATACAGTAAATACAATGCACCCTCTTATTCTGGGAGTGATTTGTGTGGACATGTGGTTTGAGGAGATGTCAGTGTATAATTATTGAAGAAGTTGAATTCAAGGGATCATGGCATCTGTGTTTGGTTCTTTACGTAAAGTGTTATCCCATTATCTTGATTTAAAAAAAAAAAGTTCTTTAAGTCTGCAGCATTTGATATATACTCTATGAAGGGAAGTGCGGAATGACAGGAACCCACCCTAACATGTAATATATCGTGTACCAACCCAAAAGCCTAAAGATGATACATGAAAGATCTAAACAGATATATGAAGCCCTATATCAAACTCATTGCTTAGGCGATGCGGGATGTAGGACTTTTCCAATACTTATTTCGGACGTAATGGTAGAGACGTAAATGGGTGAGGTCCATGGTGGACTTGTTCTTGATTATCAATCGGGTCCAAAACAGGGTTCATACAGTGTAAAAGGATTGGATTGATAAGAGACGAACTATATAAATGAATGAAAAAGGGATGCTAGTAAAACTAGGTGTTACAGAATTTGCCAAAATCATTTAGATTTTTTTTTTTTTTTTTTTGTTACAACGGAGAAGCTCCATTAAACGAAAAAAAAAAGAATAAAAGACAACCAGACAAAGGCTCGGCAACAAGCATACGTACACTTTGACAATCCCCTACAGCAAACACCCCAAACTCATTACACTACCTAACTTAGCACACTCATGGGCCTCCTAATTAGTAAACACTCAAGAAATATGAAGAAAATCATTTTTATTTTAGCCAAGTGGGTTAACATGTTCCCTTCACATGAGCACTTCATAATTAAGTATGAGTATAGCTGAGCCTTGTGATGGTGATCCCTGAAATACCTTGGAAAAATAATTCAACTTGAGCTATTTGACTTGGTACCAATATATATTTTATAGGTTTTTAAACAACTTGGCTTAGGAACGTTCAAAGTCCTGGAAGGGATTGAACTCAAACCGTGATGGTTTACATGGACAAGGACCTTGCATTGTAGACCCATTGATCTTGCAGTGGCCCACGCTGATGTTCTACGACTGTAAATTTCTCCAAGTGGCAATGGGGGACCGAGACCCAACCCATGAAATTGGGTCTGGGTACATATTGACCCATTTAACTATTGGGTCTACTGAATTGGATCTGAAGATATTCGGTCAGGATCAGGCTTCATGTAATTCAAGATGGATCGACTCGATCGTTGTAAGATCCCAACCCTAATTAATTGTATTTAAGGTTAATTAATTAAGTGGGTTTATATGTTTGATTAGTGCTTTGTTCATTTTGATATCTTTTGGACCAAGTTTGGTGCTTCAGAGGGCTAGTTTGTGATTTTGGAAAACTTCAAGGGGTTTACCGTAATTTCAGAAAATTCTGATTTTCCACTCATTGAGTAGAGGACTAAATTTCAAAAAGCTTTCATTCAGGACGTACCCTCTTTTGAAAAATCTCCCCTTTTTGATTTGTTTGCTCGCCAAATTGTTTAAATGTAGGTTTTTTTTTTCATAATTTCTCAAAACTTCAACCTTCATAAAGGCTCAAATTAAACTTCTTCTCTTTCTTTGTTAGAGCCTCTAGTCTCTTGGTTTCGGGTTGCATCCAAGC
This sequence comes from Persea americana, assembly GCA_029852735.1. Taxonomy (NCBI): domain Eukaryota; kingdom Viridiplantae; phylum Streptophyta; class Magnoliopsida; order Laurales; family Lauraceae; genus Persea; species Persea americana. The sequence continues at coordinate 52,715,875 of CM056813.1, read as the reverse complement.
CATAATCCCTCTTTTGGTTTTGGTTTTGCCTAGAATAAATTGGTTTTGGCTAAAAGCTTAAGGAAAAGCATGTAAGCCGACTAGACCTGTCGATGGGCCGGGCCGAGCTTGGACATGGGTTGTCCAATCCCGTCCCGAATATTGGACGGGCTTGTCGGGGCTTGTCCGATCCGGACCCTAAAATGAGAGGGTGTATGCCAAATCCCATACCATGCGGGCTCGGGTTAGGCCTAGGCTGTAGCATGATCTTGAACATAAGATCACCATTCTCTAAATATTAGTATACTATTCATATACTTTAAACCCTCTTTTTTTTTGGGCTTGAGACTGATAATGCAATGCAACCAGTAACGTAACGGAGTTAAATATATATATTTTGCCTGCGACAACGGAAAATTAGAAAGTCAATAGAAATTAGTATCTTATGTTGGTCAAGTAATGTCTAAAAGAACTCAATAGAAATTATTTTTCTTTTAATACGTCTTAAAGATCATTTAGTGCATTCCCATTATTGTATGAATCATCATCACTAGTTGGGTCATTACTAAACCAATCTTCGTCTTGAGAGAGGAAGGCCTTTTATGGGGAGATTTATGAGGACGAAGTTACAAAAATAATTCTCTTAATTAGTTGTTTTTTAACTGTTATCGGGAGTAGTTTCAGAAAATATATATATAAATTAGTAAAATAACCTTGAGGACGAGCTTAGATGGGCTGGGCATGCTCTGCCCATTCCCAATCCTATTTTGGTAGGGTTTTCAAATAATTGTCCAAGCTGGGTTAAATTTTTTTTAAAAGCCCTATGTTTTCGTGCATGGGACGGGCCGGGTTGGGTACCCATTTCAACGGGCTAAATTGACAGGCCTAGCTGGGACTCAAGAGAGAGCCCATATATACACGAAAAGGTAGCCCATTCAACTGGGAAGGAGGCCCGCACAAGTGAGAATATGTGACGTACCCGCAGTTCGAATCCTGGACAGCCAGGTAAGAACTGTCGCTCCTTACCACTCGGGTAAGGAGCCATTCTTATGTAGGAGCTTTGATTGGCTTGAGGTTTAAAGATTGTGTTCTTAGAGAGGATTGGCTACTGGTTAGGTTTCACATTGCAAGTGATTTCTCAAAGTTTAAACTCAAGGCAGGTAGACAACGATGAATTACATTTATACATGCATGTGTTTTATTGATTCTTGTAGTAAATCGTTCCTAGACACCCACCTCTAAGCTCAATTTTGTGATTTGAGACGAAATGCATGTATATGGAAACCCAAATTGTGAAGCCCTTAATTATGTTGTGCATGGTATGCCCATAAAACGTATAGGTTACATGCCTTCCTAAACAGAACTTTTCCCTTGAATCAAACCAGAATCAGGCATCATGGTGCATTTTTTAGTGCGTCGTCTAGCTTAACACTCACATACAACTCACTGAGGGAACTCATCAGTTCCCAAACCGGAGAGTTGTTTTCGGATTCTTTTTAACATCGGCTAACCGTAAAGCCGCTGCTTAACCAAAGTGATCCCACGGCTAGCCAATGAACATAGGTTTCTCTTAGTTGAGGACCTTGAACTTAGAACTCTTAAATATGGAATGGGACCTTTAGCCTTGTCTATTGAGGACTAGTTTTGAGGACTAGTTTTGAGGCCATTAGTAAGCGATGCTTGAGCTTGTCCGAGAAAGCATGTGAAGTAAACATTAAGTAAAAGGTATGATGAATTTGATGTCAGTTACTTTTAGGGGCACCAAGGAATGTTAACCAAGGACATCAAAGATCTCATGATTTTATAGGGTTGAAGTAATGTCATTATTCTTGCATGTGAACGGCAACCAATGACCTGAGATTGGTATTTGTAATTGTTCCTTGATTTGTGAGTAATTTGGGATATTGACATACACCTCTTTGTGTTCTCTTATTCACATGACTTGTGCATATATCCCCTTTAGAATGGACTTAAGAGCCCCATTTGTCCAGTTTCTTTTTCTTTTTTTCTTTTTTTTCTTATTTTTGGTTTAGTCCGATTTGTCATACCATGAGTAATTTGCATGTGTCTAAAGCTAGGTGGTTATTGGAGGAAAAGTTTTGGAAAGGACTACTCATGGAAATGTGATTTGATGGCTTTGATAGATTTGTATACTTGTGATGGATATCCTGTTTGCACAAAAGAAAGCCTTGCCTGACTCTGTTTTCCTTTGATTTCTGGAGTCGAACACGTCCCGGCTGTTTTAAATCTACCACAACGTGGGACTTCCTGTGGAAAGGACTGTATATTATTTTGTAATCTGCAGATTGATTATATTGAGGTGGGATGTATGCCACTGGGTACTGTGATAGATGTTGATGCTTGATGTAATTTGGGTACCAAACGTTAGCCGAGGATTCACTCTGGCAACTTTCGCCAAGCTATTAGCCCATGCATCTCTATCACAACTCTGCCGAGTACGAGAGGGTTGGGACATAATATCACATGGTGCATGAGCATATGTGATTCCGCGTTTTTGCTAGGATGTATTTCATGATGTAGATTACCATCTTTTGATGATTCATTGATGAAGTACCTGTTCTTGGACGGCTTTGCCTTGCTTTATGTTTTAGTGTAATCTATTGGATCTTTGTCATTTACTCCATATTGATGCATCATGTTACATGGATTTATATATTGCTTACTTGCTAGGTTTCTCATAAATCTAATACTAAACTCAATGTTTGTAAGTGATGAACCCCCCCTATCTATGAGAAAAAGAATGGGGACCCTCCCCGAGGACCCTCAAGGGCATACAGAGTAGTGTGCAAATGATGCAGTGTAGCATCATCGCTTGTCTTGCACCCCACAGCTCACACCCTAAGGAGTGGACCTCTCGGTAATTGAAAAGTCCGGTTTTGGGTGGAGGTGTTCATGGACTGGCCCAGGCCCGAATCGGGACATAAGGAGCTGACCCAAGCGCAGCCTGCCTGAAAAAGGGTAAGCCTAGCTCAACCCGCGTTTGATATAATTTTAAAAGAGAGTTTAATTATACAATCTCAAGTGCAGCTAAAGTGGTTTGGGCTTATCTGCCTATGTGAAAGTGCTAGTGTATTTTCCCTATTACTATTTTTTCAATCGGGCCGGGCCAGGTTTGGATTCAGGCCTGAAATAGATAATAAACAATACTACACACACATATCTTGGTATGCATACAAATATATCAGCATCATGTTCCCCCCTCTCTCCTATATTCACAAGACCCAACCTGTAAAAAAATTCTTTACTTTGTTCGGCTTGGGTACGAGTAAGAAGATTGAGAATGACTTAGATAATAAATTGACGATTTTCCGTACTTAAATCCCAGGTTTAATCCTCATTTTATGTGGGCCTAAATATGACTGGTACCTTTATTGTTCGAACCTCGTGGGCCTCCCATGGGCCATACCCTTCTAGGTGGGCTAAGATCTATGTCCAAGCGTCCATGTCTGACTCAGATTTCAGACTCATCAGATTCATGCCCTGAAGTTCTTATTGGGATGATCGACAGCCTAAGTAAGTTAGGTCCAAAGCTGGCCCAATGACAGTCCTATTGGCTACTTAATTTTCACACCCTTTCTTTGTATGAAACGGGGTCATTAGCAAAACTTTCTTTTGCGGTAAGAATAGCTCAAGAAACATATTATCTTGCAGTGATATAGAGCCTTTGCAAACCGGACCTGTGAAAGCCCGCCAGATAATGAATCTTTTGATGGGAAGTTCTGTTCCAGACATGGAGACATTCCAGGAGTTGATGCCAGTGTAAGTTTAACAAAATCCAACCAGTACGATGTTGTAAGACTTAGGAAAAGAGTATGTTGGGAAGAATAGTTCTCCATAGAACGAGATGGCAAAGTAAATGTAACTGGTTTTAAGAGAGTATTCTAGCTATGTAGTAACACTTGGGTGCACCAAACCTGAACCAGATTGCACTCACATGACCTAAACACAAAATTGGAGTATGCATTTTTTGGCTCAGGCCTGAAAGGAAAAAAAAAACCTGTATTGAGTTCAGTTCGGGTATATTTTTCAAAAAAGGGTATAAAGTAGGGTCATATGTAGGTCAACAAGGATTCAGCTACGGGTGTAACTCAGGCAAGTTGGTATATGGTAGCCCAAATTGCCTGTGTGTAAGTCCTAGAATGAGCTTTAATATGGATTAGGGTGTTCACCCTAATTTAGTTTTTATGTCCTCAAAGTTTAATGGTCATGTATTGCGCAAACTTATTTTAATAGAACCTGATGGTGGCTAATCTCTAGATCAATGTCAAGTTAGGACATGTGCCAATCTAGGAGTGTGAATGGATTGGATTTAAGATTAAGTGGCTTCCGTAATGAAAAAAAAGGGATCTTTTAGAATGGGACACATTGGTGACCTACTCAGCTAATCCTTGAGGATAGAAAGATCAATGCTTGGGGAAGTGGTGGATTAAAAATCCGCTTGATTGGCCATCATATACAATAAATATTAATGTCTTTCGATCAAGAGTGGAGAAATGATAAAAAAAAATCTCAAATTATATTCTAAGGGGGTATATAGTGCAGATGATTGTCAAATTTGTTTGGTGCCAATTCCCATGGAGCAGTGGGCGTTACCACGGAGATGGGATCATAGGTTGCTCCATATGAGTTGTAGCTGAACTAGGGGTGCTAATGCGTCGGGTACCCGGCAGAAGAAAGTCCAAGCCCGTCTCTTTTAGTTATATTGACTAATAATCAGGCCTGGATCCGGCCCATAAGTCTTAGGCCCGTTTCTTTGCAATAATTCAAGAAATTCTTATTTAGGGAACTTTTGAATTCCTAGATAGGGTGGAATTCCTAAATGCTCCATTGGACTTGAGCATCCAGAAATTCAACTAAAATATAAAGAGATTGAAATTTCTGAATTCTAAAAGTCATTTGAGACATTTCAAGTGGCTGAAATTTTAAAATGCTTGACAAAAAAGAAGGCATTTGCAAATGCGAGTGACAAGATGTCAAATCATATCCTAAAAACCTCAACATCCTAAACTATTGTAAGGAATTCTAATGAAGATACCGATTGTTCAAGCTCCAAAGGTCGATCATATACCCCTTTGGGGCAAGTTGGATATTTCTAACTTTGAGACACCTACGCACTTATCCATATACAGGGTCTCAGAGGTCATGTAACAAACTCGTTCTTCCGGTCAATAGATCATTTAAATCCGATCATTTAAAAAGAAGATCCCAACCCACCCACAAAATTACCCAACCCAAAGAGTTTCTGGCGGGTTCATGAGCAACGCCATTAAGAGTCCTTGGTAAATGTGTGAAAGTAACACAATCAAAACCTACACAAAAAAAAAAAAATATATATATATATATATTTTTAATGTCAAGCAAAATTGGCTGAATAGACCAATTTGGGGAGCCATTGATTGCTTGGATCACTTGCGGAGCACCGAAGAGGAGGTGGATCTTGCGACCTCCTTGTATAACTTTTTGTCTTTTTGATGATATGGTTCTCCTTCATTTCATACACATAGGTTGACTTTTATACACATAAGTTGAAAGACATCCTTAACGCAAGGTAAGGTCCGTTTAAATAGTATCTTTATCATATTTTAATTTCAGTGATTAAATTAGTTGATTAACTGAAGTCCAATTAAAGCAATCAACCATAGAGAGAAAGAGACACATGGCTTATATGTGAAAAATCATACTCGAGAAAAAATCATGGGCCTTATCGCCTAGGCCAACAAAGAACCAAGCACTATAATCTACAAAACTCACAGTACCCTTCTGATCGACACTTAGATGTGAAAGACTATGCTGTCGTCAAGTAATAAACAATCTAAAAGTATAGAGAAGGTAAAAAATATGCAATTGTTAGAGTTTAAACCCATGACCTATTTCATAAGAAACCAAACTCTAACCAATACACCAACTATTCTTTTGTGTTAAAAAATAATTTCTTTTATCCTTAAAGTTTTATCCTTTTATTTTGGAATTCTTCACCTATTCCTAAGATTTCTTCACCAAGATTTCTTTATATAACTTCTTTATTGGAATCTCTTCTTGATGTCTTGAGACACTAGTCGGAAGGTTAGGATAATCGTGGGGTTCACCTACACAAGAAAAACTTCATAAAAATGTGTTATAAATAATCAGATTTATGCATGATAATCCGATAATCCGTTAATGTGATAGAAGGATAAAATCTTCCTATAAAGCAAATGATATAATTATGAGATGCTGATAAAATTCGAGCTAATGAGGGGTAAAATATACAATATTTAACACTCAACACCTTCCTAGTTGCAACTCAACCTAAGAATTACTTAATTTGCCAATGCCTCATTGTGAGCCTTCACTGTGCTTAACAGCAACACCTTGAACGTGTCTTCAAGGTGGATCTATTGTGGGAGAGTAGATGGATGAGGACTCCAAAGCTTGATCTTCCGCACTGCAGAAATTGGGCTTTGGATGATGATGGATTTCTCAATAATCTTCTCTAGGTCTTGGATAGGAGAGAAGTTATTTAGAATAGAGAGAAAAATGCTTTATATAATTATGGATTCGTGCCTCAAGTCTTGTAGAGCCAGTAGGACTCAATTTGGTATCTTGAGAGAAAATAGGAAGTGGTTTCCGGATTAGATTTCGAAATTTGTGCAAGGTCCGTTTAAGTGGAAGATGGAGGACGCTCAAGCGGATGAGGTTCTATCTCCAGTAAACTTGCTCCCCACATGACAAGGTCAACTGTAGGAAGGACTACCTTGAGAGATTGATATTTTGTGTGGGTCCGCTCGAATGGAGATGTGCATCCGCTTAAAAGAGACTTTTTGATTTCTTGAGAGATTCTTCGACACTTTCGTCATTTAAATTTGGACAATCCATTCTAGAAATTACATATAATATAAATGATGGTTTTATCCATCACCCAATGAATTAGCTGACACTCATGAATCCTTACATAGGTCATAGAAAGACCTTTCAAATAACTAACCCCTCATGATTGTCATGTTCCAAGCAAGTCATGTTCCAAGCAAGTCCCACAAGCTGAACTGTTCGCTTTTGCCGTTCTTAAAAATTAACTTTCCAACTAACTTTATTTTTGTGCTATGTGAATGTGTTATTCCAAATGATTCTGCTGCAATGGAAGGCAATTGACTTCGTTCGATTCAATTGATCGTGATTGTAAGATCACGGTCCCACATATTTATTATTTTATTATATTTTAACTAGATATTATGATTATTTTAATTGAATGTATTTTAGTTATTTAAGTGGGTAAGATTAAGTAGAGCACACGTTAGATTAGATGCTTAGATTGATGAGTTGGGTTAATGGGTAGATAGCCTGACCCGTAGTTTGACCCAATGACTTAAGCCTAGTAGTATTCTTTTTAACCTAATCTTTTTTTTAACGAAACCCTTCTTATCTCTCCCCACTAATCTCTGCAACTCTTCCCGGTTATCTTCGTCTTCTTCCTCTTTTAACTTCCCAAGCCATACCAGCTTTAAGATTCAGCCATCGAAATCAAGATCAGAGGATACCGGCATTCTTTGTTCAACTTTCTTATCTCAGGTAACCTTCTCCTCAAATAATTAGGAGTAGATCTATATTCTTAGGTTATCTTCCAATTCTTTCCAATGTTAGGTTTCGGGTAGGAATACCATAGATCTGTTCATCTGAGCATTCCTTTCTCATATTCTTTGTCAGATTGGTGATAGGATTATTCTCAAGTGCTGTGGGACTCGCGGTTTGGGTATTGGTTAAGCTTTATGCATTTTTCTTCAACCCCGGTAAAAGGCAAGTACCTAATCATGGTTTATAAATTTAATATTTGTTTTCTCTTTGATTGGCATGTCACTGCATGTAGAAACCTTTAATGCCTTCTTTTTATGATGTTAATGGTTTTAGTGATGAGATCGTCTTTCAAACTTCTGTTGCGATGACCGATCACTGTTTAGATGCCAAACCACCGCCCCCCCTCGTTTTTTTTATCTTCCGTAGATTGTGAGACCACAATTTCAAGTGGCCTTGATGGCAGGCGGAATCACATGTCACTGGCATGGATCTGTGTATCAGGGGATTACACAGTTTGGGATTATTTGTGATTTTGACCATGGGACCCGGGTGGGCCACCCATGACCAATCCGGTCCGTGGATCTAGAGGAGGACCCACGGGCGACCCTAAAGAGGCTGGACCCGTAGACAGCGGACCCCATTTGGGCCATCATCTTGTAGCCTTATCAGCAGGGGGCGGGTTTTAAGGGAGAAAATTTGTTTGGGCATCAGGCGTGGTGAGACCCGCCGAATGATTTGATTGCAGATCAGATCCCTGCATCTTGTAGAGGGGGCCTGGGCGACCATATTGATGGGTCTGATCTTGGGTCTTGAATTAGGGGGCCCCACTATCCGAGTGACCTAAGTTGTTGGCGTCGAAGTTCTGTTGCAGAACTCAGTTCTGTGAAGGACTGTGAAGAAGGAGGTATGGGAATAAGAGAATGATGATGACGTGGGGATAAGAGAGAGAGAATGGTGATAACATGGGAAAAAGAGAATGATGTTGATGTGGGGATAAGAGAGAGAGAATGGTGATAACATGGGGATGAGGGAGTTTTGTTGTAACAGAACATCCCTTTTGACTTTTAACACTTGGCCCATTTATATTTTAGTATTAAATAAAAGGCCCAATTGTTTTATAAATTCAAATGAGGCCCTTTGACATATTTTGAATGAGGACAATATTTTTGGATGAGTCCTTAGGTTTTTCTAAAATTCTAAATTAGGGATTGTTACTTTTTTTATTATTATATGCAAATTAATTTTAAATGGATTTTTAAAGTGTTAAAGTTATATGTTTGTACTTTATTAATTGAATCAGTGGACCTGAGTAAATATCGTCCGGGCACACGGTATCTTACTAGCATTGGGTTTAGTGCTTAATATGACTTCGGGGAAATCCTAATGGATTCGAGTTCAACTCATTCCTATTGGAAAACCCTTAATTGGGTCTATGCACCATTGAATTAGAAAGGATGCATTGATTTTTTATCCATTAGAGATTCATGTGGTTATTGGGTACGGGACCTTATGTTTGACCTTAGGATTGGCTTGTAATTATCCTTTGACATTCGGGTTTGCATATATAAATGACTATTCGAATATGATATGAAATGTGGAATGGCAAATACTTTATTTTGACTTATGATTCTTGTGTCAGAGCATTATCAATCAGGTCTATTATGAATATATGTTTATGTGTATATGTGGGTCATTTTATGGATGACTGCAGATCGATATATGGACGGTTGATCACCGATGTGACCGGATCACTTATAATCCGCTTTGATTATGGACAGGTTATCCTGATTTTGTTTTGATCGATTTATGACCACCGATGTTATGGACGGGCCTTCCCGATTTATTTAAGGCTGACCACCCACAACGGGGACACTTGTCACCGTGTGATTTTATATTGCTCATTTGTGCCATTTGGTTTTATGTCATACATCGTTATCGTTATTATATTTGTCATTATTTCGTTATGATCACACTTGTCTATATTCTTCTCGTTATCATATTAAATTTCGAATTATGATTATGTTCTTGCTATTTACTTTGTAATATTTGGTGCATAGGTACTGAGCCCTACTTTACCCAGGAGACCGAGGAGGATCAAGCGTTTCAAACGTTTGAGCCAACTGATGAACTCGAGTGGGATGCCGGAGATGGCTTTGGAGCCGTCTGAACCAGCACAAGAGAGAACGTCATCTTAGAATTATATTAATGAACTTTCTTTTAGTGTTGAGACCTCTTTTAGAAATTTTATAATTCTGCAATTATAACTATTATTGTTATTTGATTTTTGTGTTGGGTTTCATTTATGTACATTGATTACCAATTGAATAAAGCTTCCGCTACATTTAATGAAATTTATTTTGACTCACCACATATTGAAAATTTTTTTTTGTGGGTCCACTTTTGGAAGCTCGTGTTGTATTAAACACAGAAATTTAAATTTGATTTATTTTTCACGTTTTTCCCTAATTCTTATTTTGGGGGACGTGACAGTGATTGAGGTGATCTCTCTAACTCACTAGATTGATTAGATCGGGTTACTTAGAATCCTTGTTCATTCTGGTGGCACCAATGGACTCCCTTCATCTTTGACAAGGAATGGAATTATTGCACAAAACACAGAACTGGAACTAATTTAAAGTCACTACACATAAGAGATAAAGGAGATTCTGCGTGAGCCGTACTTCAATTGGAACGCAAGGTTCACTAAATTCCAAATTTCAGTGGGCTTAGGCAAGTTGCTTCCCACGTTAATAGGAAACTAGAAACTTATATTCTAAGGCAAAGTAAACAGAAAGAGGGAAAGTGTGGTTTTAGACAACACTCATCTTTATTCCCCTCGTGATTTGTCCATGCAACAAAAGCCCTAATGTCTGAATAAAGGATATCATGCTTTCCTCAGTTCTCAATCCACATGAAAACCACCAATCCCACAAGTGCAAGTCTTTTTTGCCTCAAACTAATGTAAAGCCCAAGGGCTAAAGAAACCTCATTCTATTCCTTGCCCTTTCACAGGGGTTTACCAGGTGTCATCATCACATAAATCTAGACAATTAATAATGATATAATGTTGGCCTTTCAGCGAAACAGAACTCTGGCAACCCACCTTTTTTTTTTCATTTTTTCTCCCAACACGTGGGTGTCTCGGGGGTCCTTAACCCAACAAAACTAGTTCGCTAGGTGCCACCCACCAAATCCACACAAACATACAAGTGGCAAGTTTAGAACAGTTTCAAACTCAAGATAGTGAGCAAACTCAGCCACTGCACCAACTCCCGAGTGGGTGCAACCCATAAACAATGCATATTATATAAATAAAAACTAATACCATGGGCCCACAATCACTGTCTATTGTGGATGGGGATATTCTATCATCGCTTAGCGTGTGGTCCGTAAGATCTTACACCCCATTGAACTACCACTTATTCCAATTTTAAATTTAATCAAGTCACGATATAATTGACATATCTAAATAAAGCTTAACTTTATTATTATTATTATTATTGTTATTGTGGTGGTGCTTTTTATTATTACTATTAGTATCAGGATGGAATTGATTTTGCTCTGGGAGAGAATACAATGACACTGGCACAAGAGTCTCTTCCACCGCAAAACAGAAAAAAAAAAAAAAAAAGAGTTTACAAAGGAGTGTCACATGTCATATTGATATTGGCTACACATGCAGCCGACAGGGCTGGGAGACAAACGTCTACGGATATTCGTTTGCGATTTGTTCAAAATGCCAATGTTAGCCTATGTCTTTTAACCGTTGCACTCTCGACGTTTTAAATGAAGATGAGTTCCTAACCAATGGATCCGAATTGAAAAGTTGAGTGTTAATTTGGATAGGGATTTGGGCCACTTCATGGATATGACTTATGAGTGAAAAGTGAATATGAACCCGTCTATTTATTTAATGTCTAAACAAAGACTTGGAAAATTATTTTTTTTTGAAAGATTAAAGGCTTTGATATTTGATCTCATCAATGTGTATTTATACAATAAATCTCAAGAACAATACGTACTATATAATTTAATAAGTATTTGTGCCGCTATAAACACCTTAACTTAGTTAGGGACTTCAATTTAAAATTTAAACTAGGGCTTAGGAACCCGACAACTTAAACTAAATCCTAACATGGGACCCTTATCAGCAGGCTTTTTCTCTCCCTTTGTATGCATCTATACAACCCCTTCTTCTATCTCTCTGGAAAAGTGGGCTTAACATGTTTTCTTCATTCAAACATGCACAGAGTGATATCAAATAGACCTAAGGTTCCAACACCTCTCAACCATAATTGTGATACTAGTATGCAAAATGCAATAAATAAATATAGTGCAAACTTTCTATCATACATATTAATTTGTAAAACAAGGGGGTGATGTATAAAAATATATTAGATTGATTAAAGCTTGACCTTATCAAATTTAAAAACTAAAGTAAACAAGAAATAAGTGGTTTATCAGAGGACTCCACAGTGACAAAGGTCAATCGCTGAGGACTCAATCAATCAGGAATCAGGCTGGGGTTCTGAGTTCTGATCTATCACAACACCACATTCTCTCCTTCGGAATGATACGCGTTTGCGTGTGAAGAAAAAGGAAAGCCCAGAGACGAAGAAGGGTGCTGCCACCAGCTTCCAAATAAAGCCATGAAAGGGCATTTTGGGAATCGAATCTGCAGTCGCGGAAAACAAGAGAGAGAAAATGCAATACCCGTATAATATTTTACGCAGCTGTAAGCAGAGAATCTCTGCAGAAAGAGAGAACTGATAACACCACCTCCCCCCCACTCTTTAAAAGGACCCCAAAACTCTTCCATTTCTTCTTCAAATCCCCTGCCCAAGAAGACCCATCTTGATTTCTCCTTCTTGTTCATGGCCATGGACGTCCCAGAAACGCTCCTGCAATACAGATTTCACCTCATTGTGGCGACCCTTTTCTCCGTTTTCCTTGTGTTTCTCATCAACTATGCTCCAAGCCTTGTGACCGTTGTCTCCTACTTTTGGCCTCTCTTCCTCTCCACGGGTGTCTTTCTCTTCTCCGTCGTATTCTTCGGCCGGATTTCTCCGTCCGAATCTGATACTTGTGGGGGCAGAACAGGGGAAGAGCTGATGCATTATGTCGCTGGGCAGGAGCAGCACCATGCCGAAGGTGATTGACAACATACACAGAAATTGCAGTGAGAGAACTCTTTCTCTCTTGTTTTCTTTACTGTTTCCAAGGAATGAAGGAAATGAAACGAAGGTTGAAGGGGGAAGGTGGAAATGTTTGTAAAATTGGGGGTTGAAATATAATAAATGATTTTTACTTTATTTATTATCCCATTGTTCTTGACAGAGTAAAAATGATTTCAGGGTCCCTTCAATACATTGGTGCCACTGCCACATCGAAGGCAAATAACACATTGGTCTCTAAGGTGGCCCACCTTTGCCTTTGTTTGATCTATGCTCATAGCTACTGTTGAACAAGAAATATACATTGTTAGATGATCAATATGGGAGATGCTCTCCCTTGAGAATAACTTTCAAGGCCCGTTTATTTCCAAGAGGAATAGAGTAAGAGAATAGCAGGTCTCAGATTATGAATAAAATAAAAGTGGAGTGGAATGAAATAAAATGAGTATTAAATTATTTTATGTGTTTGGTTTGTTGGAATAAAGTAAGATGAAAGTGAGGGGTAGTAACTTTTATGGGAAAGAAAGACGGTTGGGGGTAAAGTAAGCAAGTTATTCAGGTTGGATGAAATGAAATTAGGAGATTTGACATATGGCCCCCCCTTATAAACTCTTATCCCAATTTCATGACTCGAAATAAGCTATTGTCACCAGAGTTGTTTGACTCTGGTCCACCTTCTGCTTTTTACCTTTTTGCCCTGGATCCCATGATATCATGGGATCCGAATGTATAAAAGTCAAAAAGCAAATCCCTAAACCGTCTTCTTATCTCTCTATTTCACACTTCACCTTTCATCACCTCTCTTCCATTTTTTTACTTCCAGCAACATCACCAACAGACCAAAATGAGGACTTAGGATGTTCTTTGTGGGCATTAATTCTCCAGTCAAGAAAAATCACTTGGAGGCTAGCGGAAAAAGTTCCGCTATAGCGAGGTGCGAGCTCTCTATAGCGAGACCCTTGCTATAGCGAGAAAGCGAGACCTCCCACTGCCTCACCTCCCAGCTCTCCTCTCGCTGCTATTCTCGCAATTTTCCCTATTTTATTTAGGAATCAATATTGATAGAGCGTGCAAAACCGACACATTCCCATCATACCCTAAGTCTACATTGGCATCATTTTTAATTCTCTATTGTTGGACTAATATTTTATGCAAAAAAGTTGTAGAAAAGCCATGATATCAAGGCCTTTTAGTTCCTATATATGGGATCTGGGAAAAAAAAGTAGACCAGAGTCAAATGACTCTGGTGACAATAGCTTGTTTTGAGTTACGAAACTGGGATAAGAGTTTCTAAGGGTCATTCATATGTCAAATCGCCATGAAAAATTATGATGGGTTGAGTAGAGTAAACAGCGGTGCCACGTCATCCGACAACTTTATTTCACTTGTTCGTGTGCTCCATCCAAACATGCTTTGAGGTAAACATTTCAACTGTTGTAACCTTTTTTACTCCTCTTATATTATATCCTATGGCAAACAAACAGGCCCCAAGGTAGCATGAGAGTAAGGGTAGGGGCCCTCACCCACACCCTTACTTTCATAGTATAGTGAGAGCAACTCTCACATAAGCATCTCCCCATTAATATAAAACATAACTCAAAATCTTATGCATCTAAATCCAAACTTTGATTATCAATCAAATTTTTTTTATTGCTTAATAGATTGTCAATCATTTAAGTGTGCTCCACGTGAGCATGAGGAAATTTCCATGATGTTATGTAATTTGTTTCATCACTAGCAAAAAGGCCCTGTCCTAAGCCAGGTCCGAGAAAATAAAAGTAAAATCTTAAAAAAGGCGTAAAACTTTTGGCTTATTTGCAAAAAATGTATATGAAGATTTAAATATTTAAAAAATAGAAAAGTCTTCTAAAATTCTTTCAATCAACTCCTCTTTAAAAAAAAGTTAAAAAAAGATAAAAATACCCTCATGTCATTTTTGCAAAAATTTTCTTTAATAAATCATGCAAGAAAAATGATCAAGTCCTACTCAAATGACCTAGTGGGGCCCCACTTTAACTGCCTTAACACATGGATGGTTAAAAAAGGGCATTCCAAATGACTAAAAAACTCACTTCATTAAATTATTATGATCATCAAAGTCAAAATGGCTAGTTTTGGGGAAGAAAGATGTTGAGATAAGACAAAAGTTTGTCAAAAGATAAGTGGTTTTCTTTTCCATTTCTCAAAAAAAAAAAAAGAAAAAAAAAAAGAAAAGGAATTTCTTGAAAAAATTATGAAAGACTTTTATACTTTTTTGAAATATTAAAATCTTTTATCTACTTTTTTTTTTAAATGAGCAAAAAGTTGTATACTTTTATGAGAATTTCCCAGAATAAAAATATGTTGATATGTGGGATTTGATTTGAAACATTATCAATAAAAGTGAATTTAATAGAAAAAAGTATTATTTATGTGATTCCTACACAATTACCATACATGAAATAGCAAATCACCCCCACAAAAAAAAAAAGAAAAAGAAAAAGAAATAGCAAATCACCTATATTTATCCGTACACATAAAAAATAGGGCGACTTATCAAAAAATCTCACTAAAAATAGGAACCATATATTGAGGACCCCAAATATTTTAAATATCAAAGGAGGACCTCCTGCCCAAATTCCCCTTGTTTTTCCAAATTTGACCCTACTTTGTTGATGGCAACAAAACCCTTGTTTCCTAAGTCCATAGAAGAGAGAAAGAAGAAGGAAAACAAGACAAGAAAAGGAAAACATGCTTAACATTCTTCAATATTCTACCATTAAAGCTCATTATTCTTCATGTGCATTCACCAAACCCACACCTCTAATTATCTCCTGCCCTAAACCATTTTCTCATCTATTCTCATCTTCTTCTTTCATCTCCATTTTCTCATCATGAATTCAAGTTGCTTAAAATAATAATATTCTCTCACTCTAGCATTGAATGAATGAAAAAATAGTGTGGCTCATTATAATGAATTCAAGTTGCTTAAAATAATAATATTTTCTTCACTTTAGCATTGAGAGTTGTATCTCACTGTAATCAAAGGAGGACCCACGCTTAATTGATCATATGTAACTCAATCCACCCATAACTTAACAAAAATATGTTGTTTAATTACTCAAGATCGGTAGATGGGCGATGATTTCGTAGTAGGCATGGATGGTTAAAAGGGCGATTTTAAATCCATTGATCATGTCAGAAAAACAAAAATTCTTAAGATGTAAATGATATGATAATGTAAAATTAAGAACCTAGATCCTCTTAAGTGACTCACTTAAACCTCCCCCTAAGGTGTGAAACTACAGAGTGAAGCCTATCTATTGAATATTTGAAGTGCTCAAAATAAAATTCCTCCATTTAAGTGGACTTTTTCCAAAAAATTTACACAAATAAGAGTTGGTTCCACTATAAGATTAAACATGCGACTAAGAATGTCATATTCTTAATCTTATATTGGGAACAACTCTTTAGTGGCATAAACTTTGGAGTTATTCTATTGAAGGCAAGGCCTTCACTTTTATATGTTCGAATTTTCAATGAGTGGTCTCCATTATGGAATTCATAATTGCCTCACTTATCAAATCGTTTACATTATATATATATATGAGCAGGGCTTTCCTAAGCTGTAGCTTAGCTTATTCTAAGTTGGAATAGTACCGGTCCCACAAATTAAAATTTATTATATCTGTTTTTTACATGATGGAACTGAAATATCCAGTTCTGATTGGATTTATTTTGATTTTGGAGACAATCATTATGCAAAAAATAATGATAA
Source organism: Persea americana (assembly GCA_029852735.1). Taxonomy (NCBI): domain Eukaryota; kingdom Viridiplantae; phylum Streptophyta; class Magnoliopsida; order Laurales; family Lauraceae; genus Persea; species Persea americana. The sequence goes on along the minus strand of CM056813.1, from coordinate 52,699,396 downwards.
TAGATTTTGATTTTCGAGAACCAGCACTATTCCAACCTAGGATAAATTAAGCTTTAGCTTAAGAGAGTTTGCCTATAAATATATATATATATATATTAAAGCAATAGGTCTTGTGTTGCCACGTTAGCACTCATAGAGCTCTCCTTTCAGAAAAACACACAAGAAAAAAAAATACATGCTTTAACTTTGATGTGGGCCACTGCACCTCTCCAGATTTATCTCCTCCCATCACATTCAGACTCAAACAACTTTTTTTCACCTGTACTTTATCCTTTCTTAACCCCACCTCTTACCTACGTCTCCTCTTTCAATAATATTCCTCTTTTAAGTTAATACTCCTATCCACCTCCTCTTATGTGAGTCTCCTTTTTCTATTAATACTCCTATGCCTCCAATACTAATCTCCATCATCATATTCCTCTTCTCTTTGGTTTTTAAAGTTTTAAATTCTGCTTTGCTGATCTTTCGTTTAAGTTTTCCTTTCTTTCATTGTTAATTTTTTCTTTAAAGTCTTGTAGGTTTTTTTTTCTTTCTCTAGTTGGCGTTTCGTTTTTCCTTTTTTTGTGTAAATATCATGGATGCAGAATCCTTCTCTTCTTCTACTTCTCTCTCTTCTAACAGCAAGACTCTGTCCCGCCGCCCTATCCAAGAACACATCCTTCCAAGGAGGCACCGCCCATCCCGACAACATGTGCGTTAATCAATTCACTCCTGAGACTTTCAAGTTTTTTGCGTTTCTGGGCTAGCTCTAATTTTCTACAACTTTCTTTCCTAAATATGATCTGTGTACGTTGGGCCAATAGTTATGTATTCCCTTTTTCTTCTTCTTTTCCCAATCAAATTCAATATATATTTTTTCTGGTAGCTTATTCTAATATACATATTAATTATCAATGAATTATTATATTTTTATGTGTGTTTAAAAATGCTATTGTGACCCAATATCTCTTTCATGCTTATTATGTATACTTAGTATATATTTAATGAGATGCTCTCATGAGAGATACCTCCCACCTTAAATTAGAGATTTGGTGAGGGCCCTCATATCTATATTCAATGCCAACAACTTAAATGTGATGGCTCCCACCGCTATCTCTCATATAAGGTGAGAGATATCCCTCATAGGAGCATCTCCCATATTTAATATATATTTTTGTAGGACTCGGGCTCAGCACGGGCCTTTGCTGCTAGTTTTATGATGGAGTTAGTTTATAGTAAAAAGGGCATATCTTGGGCGTATCATCCGTAATCTCATCCAAACGATCCAAATAATTGAATTATTGGACTTTGGTGAGGTCCTGCTACTTTTGCATGCACACACGGTTACCTTCTCCATTTTCTTATCATGTAGTCATTAAATCATTTCTCAATGAGTTAAAATATTGATCTTCATAGATTTTTTCCCCAAAAAATCTCCATTATCTGTGTAGATATCATCTGGTTTCTAAAAGCATACAAACACATAAATAGATCTTATTCCAAAGAGACCAGAGTACTAACATAACCATCATACATAGATAAAACACTAGAAAACCACACACAAAGTAAATACACACACAAAACAACCACCCATAACCAGCATTAACAGAAGGAGTTCAAATCACCTCAACCCTATTACTACCAGAATGATGGACTGCTACAGATGGATCCACTCCCGTAACCAGAACAGCTGCAGATCCCGTCTTCTTCACAAGCCCCGTGACAACGTTTGGGGCAGACCATGGGCACACTGGGCGGCCGGCATTTCCCATCTTCACAAATTACCTCGCAGCGGGGCCTTTGGCATTGACATACCCTGGGCACATAGGGTAGAAAGGGTATCCCTATCACATTCACAGTTATATCTACTGAAGGTGGTGGGTTAGCTGGTGGTGTTTGCTTGCAGGGAGGGTCATCAACTGTAGGATTAGTGGATGGTTCACCATTCTCGTTTTCAATCTTGATTTCACAACATGTGATGCAATTGCGAGCCTTGCAGCGTAATTTCATCTCTAGCTTTTCTGGATCGAATCGTCCGGATATGGTCACCGTGTTCTGCTTCTCGTCAAATAACAGGCATTGGATTTCTGTGCTTGTTGAATATAAATTTTGCATCATTAATAGTACTTAAACGGTTTTAATATGTGTATTAGAAAATTATGGTGGCCATGCTTTCAAGAGCAAGCAAACTAATGACTTTTGCCACATCAAATTTGATATATAGAGGGATAGAGAAGCAGAGAAAGATGTTTTAATAAAACTTGCTGATTATTGAAGTACATATTTTACAGCTAGTGTCTCGCCTTTTTGTAGCTACTATCTTCACCCCATTCCTCAAGAGGGGAAATGTTCTCCTGAAAGCAGACTCCATGCTCTCTTAGCGATCCAACTCGTGGGGTTTGTGTTAGATTGTATGACCTCAATTCAGTGGATGATCCGAATAAATTGATTTGTTTCATTAATTAATTTTTATATTAATGTTTTATTCATGAGATGAATCGTATTTTGTTCTTTGTTTACACATGACCAATACAAAATGACATGATGGTTCATGAGATGAACTGGAACCTACAAGTATATTAGATGTGATCCGTGTGTTTGGATGAAATCCAGATACAAGAGACATATATCACAAATCTTATACTTAAATTGATTCATAGCCAGTAATTAGATAGGGCATCTAATCTGATAATCTGATAAGGTTGCAGTAATATGATCACTATGAGATAATGTAATATGTTTCGATTATCAGAGTGTAAGACTCTAGAGCATTGTGCTGGTATATTGGATGTACTAAAAAACTATAAGTAGTACCTTGTACAAATCTGTCTTTGACTAAATGACTGCTCTCATAATTCTCAAGCAATAGGCTTTTAATCCTAAAAAATTAATGGACTCAAGTTCCCACTATATATTTGCTTTGAGTCATCAATGAATGAGGCAAATTGTAGGTCAACATCTCAATGTCTTAGGGACATAGTAGTGGGGCTGTGGGAACATATAATTATCAAGATGGAATCTATCCCCATAAATATCACCTTGTGCCAATTAATGGGTTTTATCATTAGTAAGTGCGCACCAATCTCAATTAAGAGTTAATTGGATGGTATTGATGATTACTGTGATTAATTGGGTATTGGGTCACAAAGATAATAAGAGATGAATCCAATTTGGTTGGACATATTCATTTCAATAGATCCATGGATATAATTGATTGATGGGTCTACTTGTAGTAATAGGAAAGTTTATGGTCTTCTTGTAATAATTCCTAAGACTGGTGTGCAATTGCATTTAATTAGTGGACTTATTTGCAATTAACCGTGGATATGGAATTCACATAAGATGTGGGGTCCAGATTCTTAGTTGGAGCCAGATTTTAAAGAATCCTAGTGGTCCTCATGCCAGCCCTAATAAAAGAAGGTTACTAATTTCATTAGAGCTCTTAATGAAAGGAGGAGTATGTTACTTATTAAGAATAGAAGTGAGACTTCTAATATTGGTCTAAGAAAAGGTATGCCATAAATTATAAATAAGAGGTGAGGGTTAGAGATTTCTACACAATAATTATCTCTCAAGTTCCTCTCTCTCTCCTCTAGTTTCATGCTAAAGATTTTGGATTTTCTTCTACTTGAAAATCCCACCATTCTCCTTTAGAAGTTCTCTAAGAGGGTTATAGCTTACATCAAGAGTGTTTTAGAGGTACTCTGGTTATTCTTCAATAGACACTTATCTGGTTAGTTGTTCATGAGAAAGGAAGAACTTTCAAAGAAAACTAATGGGGTTTCTCATTATGCAGCATTAATTACATATAACACATGGTCCATCACTTTTAAATGTGACAAATACGAAAGTTGAAAAGAGTGGGTGTATGCTACACTGGAGAGATTAAAAAAACGAAATGAAGAATATTCACCTTCAAACTTGCTGAGGGTTTTCCTGATTTTCACGTGGCAGCGACAACAACTTAGGTTGACAGCCAACACCAATGTAGATGTCTGTTGCATATAAAAAAGGAGAAATTAATGTAAAACACGCCATAGATTAAAAGATATTTGAACAAGGCTTTGCATGCTTTTTGAACTTTGGTACAAATGAATCCTTCTTCTTATTGGTTTCTTTGAGAGGGTAAAGAGCCAATCTACACCCTATGGAGCAGGGCTTTAAAAAATGGACTTGGACTCGGCCTGAGCTGAGTCGAGCAGAAATCCGAGTTGACTCGTTTGATTCATAGTTGTTGGTAGAAAAAAAATTTTCAAAGAAAAGATCAACAAGACAAGTAAACCGCCGATCAGTCGAAGGAAGTTAAAGACCGGCCAACTTTGAAGACCAAAGAAAAAGCCAAAGCTTACATCCAAGCCAAAGATATGATAAAGAAGGTCTCCTCAAGATTTCAGAACAAATGGAGATCAAAATCAATTCAGAGAAGTCAGAACTCAGCTGCTAGCCTTGGACCACCGAGTCCTCTCTCCAGAGCCCACAATCCATCTCATCTCTAAATTCTTTCTTCATCTACACTGTCACTTGATAGCATGAAAAGGGGGGAAATGGGTAGAAATAGGGTTTTTAGGGCAATAGGCTGGTGTGGGATGGTGTCTGTCACTTGAATTAGTAGCAAAAGTACGTAAAAATTAGGGTTTCTCCATTATATATCGCCCTACTTGAGTGAGTCCCCTGGGAATAAACCAGAATCAACCGAGTGTGAGTCCATTCTGCTAAGTCAACTTGGACTTGGCCGAGTTCTAAAATCGTACAAAAGAGTGTTGCGCTCACTTCGTTTAATAAAAAGCCAATAGGTCAAGAGAAATGATGAGATGAGAGTCCTATCTCATGATCAATTGGGTCAGAGACTAATCCCATCAACGTGGGTCAATTAAAAGATCAATTTTCGACTAAATTAAGTACTATGAATTAACATCCTATGACCATAATTCCTACCTGTATATCCAATTACAAAAAAGTATTGTCTCCCTTTCATAAATGTATACGAAAAAGTCATCAAATGCATAGTTTTGGAGATAAAAATCAATGATAAAAAACCCACCAAGTAGAATGAAATCAGCAGGTAAACAAGAACTATACATGCATAACAGTGATAGAATAGTAGAAGATTAGAAAGGTTTTGACATTCTGGATACCTTGTCTGCCATTGTTGACAGGGCCAAGGAAGATCTGAACTCGAAACACAATGCGAAACATAGAAATGATAACACTGATTTATAGGTCATTGTGCTGCATTAGTTACCTCAAATTCTCAATATGTGGTGATTGAAGAGAGCAAGGTCCATAACCAATCAGCCTCTAGGATGTCGACACGTGTCATAAAAAACATAATGCTATCGTCATGCCAATGACGATGGTGTTGATTCATCATGGTGATGCGATCACAAGTGGGCCACACTTTTCTTTTCCCACATAAAAAATTCTCCATTAAGTGGTCCTACCTGCATGTGCGTCGTGCCACCATGAACGATTACATGTGGGGTCTCATGCGTTTTTCTTTTTCGTTTGCTGACATGAAATAAAGTGATCCCGACTTCTTCTGTGTCATTGTACACTCATTTTTTGTTTCGTACTGTTTGTTGTTTTGCTTTAAGATAATAATAGAAAAAAAAGGGGCCACTCTACTTTGCATATGTGGTCACGTTACTGTGAGTACACTTTCTTATAGGTCAGGCCTCGTAATCAGAGGACAAGGATCGAAAGGTCTCCCTCAACTCTGGATGATAATGCAGGCTTGACTAATTCAAAAAAGCGGCCCACTCTACTTTGCATATGTGGTCACGTTCTTGTGAGTACACTTTCTTATCGCGCCGCCCCCCCCCCCCCCCCCCCCCCCCCCCCCCCCCCCACTTTGCATATGTGGTCACGTTTTTGTGAGTACACTTTCTTATCGCGCCGCCCCCCCCCTGTTCTTGTGAGTACACTGTCTTATCGCGCCACATCCCCCACCCCCCCCTCTGTTCTTGTGAGTACACTGTCTTATCGCGCCACATCCACCCCCCCTTCTTCTTGTGAGTACACTGTCTTATCGCGCCACATCCACCCCCCCTTCTTCTTGTGAGTACACTGTCTTATCCCCCCCACCCCCCCCCCCCCCCCCCCCCCCCCACGTGCATCGATGATAATGTAGGCTTGAATAACCAAACACCCCCCCCCCCGCGCGTTTGTTTTACCACTCAAAACGAGTGTGGGTTTCTTATATGCCACGCCTCATAATAAGAGCAAAAGGATCGAAAGATCTCCCTCAACTACCTCTGGATGATAATGCAGGCTTCATAATAAGAGCAAAAGGATCGAAAGATCTCCCTCAACTACCTCTGGATGATAATGCAGGCTTGAAACCAACCCCCCCCCCCCCCCCCCCCCCCCCCCCCGGGTTGTTTTACCATTCAAAACGAGTGCATCTATGGGTGTCAAATCCAAGGCGTGGGTTATATTGGGGTGTTTTTTTTTATTGGCAGTGAGAAGTAAGAAAGATGACAAGCAGCATTCAAGGAACGAATTAGGTGGTGGGATTTCCGGTATTGCCGTATTGGCACAACGCAGACCTGACTTTGTATTGCAAATGGTTGGAGTCGGCTTGAGTCAGTACAAAAAATTCTTGGGTCTAGTTTGCTTTCAAAGGGTATAAAATCTAGGAAGCCTTTACAACACACATAAAAATAGCGCAGTGCTATGTATTGTATAACATTTATACACATATTTATAGATAAGTTGGATAATACTCAGTAACAATTTGGTACCCTAAGCCCAAATCAAAATCCAACCCAAATTCTAGCTATGTAGGTTTCAAGATTCAGCGCCACCCAAAACCCTAACGAGCTCAACCCAAATATCAATTTTGGTTGGATTAGGTTTGGCCCTATCAAAGTTGCAGTTTTACAGTAGGAGCCAGTATGTTTCATTAGATTATGAAAGAATAAAATTAAGAGGAATTTACAGTTAAATGAGCTCCATCTTTAATATTTAAAAAGAGGTGAGGTTTTTTTTCTTTTTTTACCTCAAGGGGAGTTAGGACCTAAGAGAGAGCCTGCATGCATACAGAAAGGAAGCCACTCAAGTGAAAAAGAGGCTCGCACATATTGGAAGAGAGCCCACATTAATGGGAAAGGAGCCCACACAAACATAAAGAGGTGACATACCCAAGGTTCGGACCTTAGCAACCAGGTAAATGAGCCATTCTTAAGAGGTGAGGGTTGAACGATATAAGGTTGTGATGTAAATTATGCCTTGACTTTTCCGATATTTGAATTAATCGGGTGATGATTGGGTATTGATTTTCCAACATTCCTTAATTATCATTTTACCAAAAAAAGAAAAAAAAAAAAGCTTTCGTTGATTCTATTTCCATGTATCTATCTACTATTATAAAAGATGAGAAGTTGAATACTTTTTTCACTACACCTTTGTGGGGCCCACCCCCAAATATTATAATATAATATAATACTATAGTATTATAATATAATAATAATAATAATAATAATAATAATATAATATCTATACCCTTACTTTATTTATATATATATATATATATCTATATCTACCATTCTAAAAGAGAACAAAATGACATTTGGTTTCACTACACACCTTGGCTCACTTTTATAATATAAAATCTAAGAGAACAAAATGACATTTGGTTTCACTGCACACCTGGGCCCACTTTTATTATATCTACCCTTATAAAGAGAATAAAATGACGTGCTTGTTTTGCTACACACCTGGGCCCACTTTTATAATAAACAATCTATCTATTTACCCTTATCTACCTACCCTTATAAAATCATGCTTATTTTTCTACACATCTGTGGGGCCCACTTAAGATGCATGTCTATCTAAAGAACTTATATTATATTATATTATAATTGTTTCTCTACAAATTTGTGGGGCCCACTTAAGATGCATGTCTATCTAAAGAAATTATATTATATTATATTATTTTATAATAATCTATCTATCCATCTGCCCTTTTCTACCTACCCTTATAAAATCAAGCTTATTTCTCTACACATCTGTGGGCCCCACTTAAGATGTCTATCTACTATTATAAAAGATGAGAATTTGCATACTTTTTTCACTAAACATTCGAGGGGGCTCACCCCCAAATATTATAATAATATATTATTATTATAATATAATATAATATAATATAATAATATATTATTAATATAATAATAATATAATATCTATACCCTTATTTTATATATATATATATCTACCCATATAAAGGAGAACAAAATGACATTTGGTTTCACTACACACCTGGGCCCACTTTTATAATAATCTATCTATCTATTTACCCTTATCTATCTACTGTTATAAAATCATGCTTATTCCTCTACACATCTGTCGGGCCCACTTAAGATGCATGTTTATCTAAAGAACTTATATTATATTATATTATATTATAATTATTCCTCTACAAATTTGTGGGCCTCACTTAAGATGCATGTCCATCTAAAGAACTTATATTCTATTGTATTATTTTATAATATTCTGTCTACCTATCTGCCCTTATCTACCTACTCTTATAAAATCAAGCTTATTTCTCTACACATTTGTGGGCCCCACTTAAGATACATGTCCATCTAAAGAACTTATATTATATTATATTATATTATCCCCCACTTAATATGCATGTCTATTTAAAGAACTTATATTATATTATAATTATTTCTCTACACATCTGTGGGCCCCACTTAAAATGTCTATCTACTATTATAAAAGAGGAGAAGTTGCATACTTTTTTTACTACATCTTTGTGGGGCCCACCCCCAAATATTATAATATAATATAATAATATTTTATTATTATATTATAATAATAATACTGTAACATCTATCCCTTATTATATATATATATAGAGAGAGAGAGAGAGAGCTTCTCTCCTATACTGCAGTTGAGGGTATGATCAGCTGAGTTGTGCAAGATACTCGTGTGCATGTGGGCGGAACGAAACATGCAGCATACATGCAATTGAAATTTCCCCGGTCCACCCTTTCTCATTTCCCCCTTTTCATTTCCCCCCTTCCATCTTCAACAGACCTAATCGGTGCTGCCTTCTCTCTCGCTGCTACCCTCCCTCTCGCCATGATCTCTCTCTCTCTCCAAACCTAATCGAGGTTTAGATCGGTGCTTCTCTCTCTCTCAATCTCGCTCTCTCCCTCTCTGCTGTGATCCAGTGTCTCTCGCTGATGCCCTCTCCCAGCTCGATCTCGCTACTGTGCGACCTCTCTGCTGCGATCTCTCTCTCTCTCTCTCTCTCTCCCCCCTTCTCTATTGCGCCTCTCCTCATCTCTCCCTCTCTGCCGAACAGTATGAATGAATGGGTTTGTTTCATTTTGAGATAGTGTGCAGAAATTGGGATGTTTCAACTAGTGCAGAAATTTGTAAATTGTACATTTGTTTCTATTTGAGAAATGCAGAAATTGGTTTGTTTCAGCTAGTGCAGAATTTTGTAAATGACACATTTGTTTTAGTTTCAAATAGTGCAGAAATTGGTTTGTTTCAGTTAGTGCAGAAATTTGTATATGGCACATTTGTTTCAGTTTGAGATAGTGCAAAAATTGGGATGTTTCAACTAGTGCAGAAATTTATAAATGGCACATTTGTTTCAGTTTGAGAAATGCAGCAATTGGTTTGTTTCAACTAGTGTAGAATTTTATAAATGGCACATTTGTTTTAGTTTCAGATAGTGCAAAAATTGGGTTTGCTTTAGTTTTAGATAGTGCAGGAATTTGTCAAGTAATGCAAATTTGAGTGCTTCCAAGATGCTATTGTTGGACTTGTAATTAAGTTTTGAATGTAAATGTTTTTTTTTTTTTTTTGGAAGCTATTATTTTGTGTGTACATAGTGTTGTTCATCATGCTTGTATGTTTGGAGAAGTGTTGTTTCGGGGGCAAAGAAAATCAAACTAAAACTTCCTTGTGATAGTTCCTGCTGCGTTTTGGGACTCATCATTGTGACATTTTAAAAGTAACTTGGGTCTAAGTTATGGTTTCAAGCTCTTAACAAATGATTTCAAACTACCAATGCACATCACCTTTGGAAGTTAGATTTCAAATTTAAACGTGATTATGGTTGCCTTTAGTATTCTTGCAGTACTCTGATGATAACTACAAGGATGGTGTGTGACAGTTTATGGGGTTCTTTCAAATTGGATGAGTTCATGGGTCTTTCAAATGTATCATGTGACAAGGTTTGTGTTCTTGGGTAGTTGTAGTGCTCTGATGATGACTATTTGCAGGAATCATGTTGCTCTTAAATTGAAGATGGTTCTTTCAAAATAGTTATGCCCACCTTTTTTAATTGTAGTTTAATATCTTTGAGATTGGTTAAGACTTATGTATAGGAGCTCTTGAACGAAATTTGGGGGTTTCGAAGTTCATATGATGAACTTCAAATCTGTAATTTCTGGGTAGGAATCAATCGTGTTTGCCTCGTTTTTAACTCGCACACTCTTTCTACCCTATCAACCAAATTTGTTGAAACCTTGCAGAGCACCCCTGTTTGGGGCACTGATTAACTCACTACCCGAGAGAGTTTTTGGACAAAATTTGGGTGTTTCGAAGTCCATATGAAAAACTTTAAATATACAATCTTTTGAGTAGGAAACAACCACGTTTGTCTGGTTTTGCACTCGCGCACTTTTTCAACTCAGTGGGTTCAAATCTGCTGAAACCTACCAAATTTCAGATGATGTAATGTTCAAATCTACTGAACACTTCTTATTACCCTTTTAATTTCAGATGATGTAATGTTCAAATAAATGTCATCCTAATGATGTAATGGACTTCATGGTAGTGTAATTTTAATGATGGAATGAATTCTGGATTTAAATGCAAATGGAGACTTTATGAAGTGATGAGAGTTTATATTGGTTGAGATGTTATAAATTTGGGATATTTTGTGAATTTTGTGACTAAGTTATTGTGAATTCCCACTTGGAGACTATTGAATCTGTGAACACCAACATCAACCATTCACATTCAAAATAAAACCTGGTTTTGCCAATCATCGTTCACATTCAACATCAACTATTTAACCTTATTCATCTAACATCCAATTTGCATTTATTTTTTATTTTTATTTTTTTTTGTTTTTTGGTTCATTTATTGCCATCTTCAATCTCTAAAAGACTTCTTCCATTGGCAAGGTTTCAACAGATCTACTAAGTTTCAGGAACTAAGAATTAGTAGCATCCACTACGTCAAAAAGCCAAAAATAGGACCCCAACACGTTGGTTTTCCTGACTGCCCAGAGCAGTCATATTTTATTGACTGATTTTTAGCATTCGTGACTGCCCATGGCAGTCATTTTTCTGAAATGAAAAAACAAAACATAAAACCTAAAACCCCTCTCATTACCGACTCCTCCCAAGCCCTAGCTAGCACCTCGACGATATCTTTCCCCCAAATACCTCATCTGCTGCTGCACATCGACGAGCTCTATTTCTTCCTTCTACCTGCTGCCATTCCAGTCTCTCGTCAGCCCCCTCCATCTCCTTCCCCATCGTCTGCACATCGCCAAACAGACGCCTCTTCCCGCCAAACGAACGCGACAGCCCGGAACCCCAGCACCGCCGACCGTCGTTCTCCCCTGCAAGCAGCACCTTCCTCCTCTTCCTCGCAGCACCCTCCCCCCACTGCACCAGGTACACTTTTCCTTCCTCCTGCAGCACTGCCGCACCCACCTGCACCCCCCTCCCTCTGCGAGGAAGAGGAGGAAGGTGCTGCATCTGATAATTTTTTATGGATTAGTTGGTTCGGTACTGCACGAGAATCATACACGTCCGATCCAATCGACCCTCGGGCTGCAATGCAAAATGGGAATTTCCAGAAGCTTGGCCGACTGCATTGGTGAAAAACAGGGCCCACGGATTTAGGGCTTGTTTGATGTATATGATGGATTCCAGGAATCAACGGGTGTAAGGTTGGAGAGGGTGGATTGTGAATGAAATGCAAAGAATAAATGACAGAATAGCTGAACAGTCTCTCCATCAATAACTACATAAATTGATTGTGCTACAGTACAAAACCCATAATAATGCTTTAACATCTAAAGATCTTTCTTATGTGTGTGGCTGAAATTGATTTTATTCCAGTTCACTACTGTTTTAGTCGAGGAATATATGGTTAGTGGTGTTGCATCCTTTCTGTCATTTCGATGGTGGAAGGCACCTAATTTCCTGCCTCACATTTGAGGAAATGAATCAAGTTGCGTCAAGGTTGATTCTTTCTTTAGAGGAGAGGGGATGCATATAATCTTTTTGTCTCCCTTAAAGTGATTAAACCAGGTTAATATTGTGGGTAAAGATGACGACGCACAATAGTAAACGAATGGACAATTGCCATATCTGTCTATTTTCAAGCTAGGAATCATGAGACCTTACGACTTAACCTAATTTCCATCCATGTAGGCTTCGGTAGTCCATGTTTTATTGGTGAATAAGATTGATATGACGTGTCTCAGTGGACATGGGAGGTTGAAAAGTAGTCTAGATTCAGAGGTCATAGATTGCGAATGGGGTCTTAAAATCTAGGGAGTTTTGCAGGTAGGGATGGCAAGGGGTTGGGTTTGGTATGATCACATTGGGCTGCCCATGGCCCACCAAGTGTAGGTGGTAGATTGGGTTAGGTTTGATATGGGTCATTCACTACCAGCCCAGAGAACTAGATTGGCGCAGCCATTGGGTTTGAGTTCGTTAGGCCCAATGACCTGTGAAGGAGGCACTTAATTTATTTTTTTATTTTTTATTCATTGCTTTGTTCCAAGTTAAGAGTAGTTCTACCAGGAAAAAAATGAAGAAAAAGGTTAAGAGTAGGGTCCATATATTAAGCAATGCAACCAGGAGCGTTAGATTTATTTTGTTAGTGTAGGAGTAGTTCTTTTTCTTTCCCTGTATTGAGGTTTTCTCATCAGATTTCTCTCTGTTTTTGGTTCTTTCCTTGCATTGAGGTTTTGGCATCAGGTTTCTTGAGTACCGGGGATGAAAACAACCAAAACAGCGAAAAAGACAAGAGAAAGTAAAAGCCATTGAATATCTTAAATGCTTTTGGAGTGTACCTATTGTTGTGCTTTAAAAGGCTTTCTGGACAATTTGTTTCTTCGTCTCTATTAAATTATGTTTTGTTCTATATAGTAGTTGTGGATGATTTGATCTTTCGACCTTTGGCTGAGCCTGTTTGGATAATTCACTTGACAAATATAGAAGATGGGTGACCGGCCAAATCAGGTCATGATTTACGTCAAACCTTGATGATGGACCTTGCAGATATGACAAATATACATTAGAATATTTTGTTATTAGATGAAAACCTGAACCCAATTGAGATGTAGGATTTGTTGTTTGGCCTGCTAATACAACAGGTGGCAGGATTTGTACATAATTTGGAATTTTTTTAAAGGTGAGCCCGACACACGTGCTGCGTTGCAATTTTTCCCTGGTAATTCTGAATTCTGAAATAAAAATAACGGATAAGAAATGAGGAAGATTTTCTCCTGTACAAGTGCACATTCAGGCCAACATCCCACCCTCAATGTCACTATGGCCACACCAAGATGACGGCACCAGGATTGGCACTGACTGGTAAAGTGCAGACTGAAATCAAACTATCTGCTGTTTGTCTCAAGGCAACTTTGGGTTTTGTATCTCAAGTCTTAACCCTGAGCCAAACAGATCTTGAGTAGAATGATTAGAATCTTTTTGTAATACTGGTGGGCTACAATAACATTGCAATTGGAGAATTTCTCTTCCCAATCAGTCATAAAACCCTATGAATAGGCTGCTTTTAAACAATTAGGGCCCTCTCCCCTACTTTGTATTGGATTTCTAGGTATTTGTAGCGAAAGAGGTTTCTTAGAGGAGTATTGAATGGGTGATGAATGAAGGCTCTAAAGCAGAGATGTAGATGAGTGGTAATTTATTGCCTAGAGTGAGGGTGGGTAATGAGTTTAATCAAATGATAATTTATTTAGACAGCACCTTGCGGAATTTTTACCTTTTTATCCTTCACTTTTAGCCCCTTTTCTATAGAAATGCTTCACTTACAACAGTTTATGAACTGAGTGGTAATTGAAGCTCATGAAGATCCTTCCACGGTTTTGAAGCTGATCAACTAAAGTATCTTCAAATTTTCAACCAACTTCACCCATCATACTCATCTTCATCCTACTCAAGTTCTAATAAAGTATCTCTAACAAGATTCTATTCTACTAGCCCTTCATCTTTGTCACCTGAAATGAGCTATATTTCAAGTACAAGTTGTAAGTAATCAGGAAGGCACAAAGAGAAGAACTTACACTGGGATCATCAGCAATGCCAACTCCCAATATGGATCCAATGAAAGAATGTGTGCTTGACACAGGAAGATTGAGTCTATTCACCAAGATCATCGTTGCGACCGAACAAAACTGAGAGCAGAACCCTCTACAATTGCTTACATATGTCAGCTTGCCCCCAAGACCTTGAGTCAGGCGCCAGCCACAAAGAAAGAAACCGATGGAGGCGGCAAATCCTCCCACCGCTCTTAACCAGCAGGTGCCTCGGATAAGACCCTAAAAAGATGATCTAGGCATGGTTTCAGTTAATGAATAGAGATTGAGAAACAGATACAGGTAGAGGATTTCTAGATATGAAGGCCTAACTTACCACATCTTCATTCCCTGAATATTTTGCTCTATATTTGAATATATCATGAATAGCTTCATATGGACTCACAACAGCACCAATCTCATTGGCAGATTGACTAAGCCTGAACAATTCAAACATGTTAAATATGAGCTATATAAATCATTTTGGATGCACTGTTCTTCAATGCCTCAACAAATTAATTGCCTCAGCACCCTATTGTAAGCTTTCTCCAAATAAATGAAAATCATACTTAATACAACTCACGCAAAAATGCATGCAGCAAAAAGCTGCGGGAAACTGAAGAGGAAATCATTTGATCATATATTCCTAAAAATTCATTTCCTACATATTCAGTGAACTACTTGTATGTACAAAAGATTTGATGTTTATATATATTTATGAACATTTAGTACATAATAATCATTTTTAACCTGTCGATGCCTTTATTTGTTCTTCTTCTTCTGCTTCTTTTTTATTTATTTATTAGATGGGTATTGATGAACACAAATCAGATAGAGAAAAAAGCCCGAGTGACGGTCGACATCCAACAAGAAAAAAAAAATACCCACTCTAATCAGTGTTAGGGTATATAGACCATCCACACCAGGGCCCATTGCCAACAGATGACTGGTCCAAATTATGCACATGTTTGTCACATGATTAATAATAGAATGCTTGCTAATGTGCATATAAGTGTTACATACAGTATACACTTGTTTTCCAAAATCCATAAGCCCCTAAAACAAAGATGGAAAAAAAAAACTCCAAGACCCAACCCAACCAAACACCTCCAAAATGGTTTAAGAAAGAGATGGAATCTGTTTCTTTCATGCATGAAAAACTTAGCTAAGACGATTGAGTAACCCGTCTCTCCACAAGCTGTCATGTTGAAAAAGTCTAATGAACTTTGTTGTGATTGAACTAATAGGCATCTTTCATTACAGAGAGAAGGATGCAGCAGATAATGTGAGGGAAAGACTAAGTGAATGACTAATGATGGCTTCAAGTTTTGATATTCACCTCTCTGGGCATCAGGGTCTTGGGAATAACACTGCAAAAACAACAGTGGGATAAAAACCACAAAGTAAAAGATTAGTGAACGTCATCCATGCATTTATTAGCTTAGTCCAATAAATAAGAGAACAAAAAGCTTAACTTTTTAAGTTCTGATTTATAAACAGATCAAAGGTTTTCAGCTTTAAGCTGTGTAAAGAACTAAACATAGAGAGAATCCGTAGTTCCATATCCAAAAGATCAGTAGAGTATAAGAAATCTGTATCATTTCTAAAACCCTCCTAAAAGATGAACCTTCATAGAAAAATTCTGTATCATTTCAAAACCCTCCTAAAAGATGAACCTTTGCTTTGCTATGAACTGAATTCTGTATCATTTCAAAACCCTCCTAAAAGATGAACATTTGCTTTGCTATGAACTGAATTCTGTATCATTTCAAAACCCTCCTAAAAGATGAACCTTCATAGAAAAATTCTAAAAAGATTTTCTCCCTGTCTCTCTCTTTTAACCCTTATTTCTAACTATAAGAAATCTAATTATAAGTTCTGTTTTAGGCTTCCAAAGAGAAGGAATTGTGTTGCGTTATTTTATAATTTAAGTGCTAATTGTCATTTTTCAGAATATGGACATGAACAAAGAGTGGATGATGGCACCAAGGTTGTCTAATGAATACTTAAAGGGGGTTGAAGATTTTTTAGAGTTCTTAAGAGCTAATCGACAAAAGCTTGGAGGTGATGATTGGTATTGTTGCCCTTGTGTCAAATGTCGTAATATAGTAGGAGGGAAGAAGACATTAAGAGACATCCGTGAACATTTAATATGTGATGGTATAGATACATCTTATACTAGATGGATCCATCATGGAGAAATTCAATCAACAAGCACTGTAAACATTGGCACCATTAACAACAATGAAGATGCATTCCCAAGAATGGTTGATATGGTGAATGACGTGTTTGCGCGTATCCCTAATGAGGATGGCGTTGAATATCATATGGGGGGTTGTGCGCCTACATGCATGGATGAAACTAATCATGAAGAAGAAGTTCATGCTCAGGATAATTCACCGGAGGGTATCCAATATAAGAAGTTGATGGAGGATGCGATGCAACCCTTATATCCCTCGTGTCGAATTGATGATACGAAATTGTCAGTCACAGTTGAGTTGTTGAGCATGAAGGCTAGACATAAGTGGTCTAATAAGAGTTTCAATGAGTTGTTACAACTTTTCAAAAGGGTCCTTCCAGAACACAATGCTTTGCCGGATAATACTTACAATGCCAAGAAGATTGTCGATTCGTTACGTATGGAGGAAAAAATTATACATGCATGCCGCAACGATTGCATACTTTACTGGAGAGAGCATGAAGAAAATGACAATTGTCCAACATGCGGGCTTAGTAGATGGAAACCGATAAACCCTGCAAAGCCAAGAGCTGTACGTTTGCCCTGGAAGAAGCTAAGATACTTTCCTATTACACCAAGGTTACAAAGAATGTATAGTGTACCATGGATTGCAGAGAGCATGACATGGCATGCAAATGCAAGCTTAGTACCTAATGACTCAATCATGCGTCATCCCGTGGATTCATCCTGTTGGAAACAAGTTGATCGTAAAAATCCTCACTTCGCTTTTGAGGCACGTAATATTCGATTAGGACTTGCAACGGATGGATTCAATCCTTTCGGGATAAAGAACAATGCATATAGTTGCTGGCCTGTTATGGTTGTTCCATATAATCTTCCTCCATCCCTTTGCATGCGTAAGGAGTTCACGATGCTAACATTATTGATTCCAGGAAAGAAAGGTCCAGGGCATGATATTGACATTTATTTGCAACCATTGATCGCAGAGTTGAATGAATTGTGGTCCATCGGAACAATAACATATGACTCTTACAATAAAAATAGGTTCACAATGAAAGCAATTCTGCTATGGGTTATACATGATTTCCCGGCATATGGTCATTTGTCGGGTTGTAGGACCGCGGGAAGGTATGCATGTCCTGTGTGTGGAGAAGAGACAGATTCACAATGGCTAAAACATGGAAAGAAATGCATTTACATGGAGCATAGAAGATTCCTACCAAATTCAAGACATCCTTTTCGGAGTCAAAAATCACAATTTAATGGAAAAGAGGAACATAGACAGCCTCCAAGGCGTTTGAGTGGTTCCGAGCTGTTAAGCAAAATGGAGAATATTCAAACTAATTTTGGAAAGAGTAAGAAAAGGAAGAGGCATGCGGATGAGCTTAATTCCACTCCATGGACAAAGAGATCGATCTTTTTTGACTTGCCATATTGGAAGGTTCGTTTTACATTGATGTATCTTGAAATTAAATCAATGCAGTATATAAAAATACTTACATACTAACATGAATCTATAAATTTTGTAGGATCTTCCCATTCGTCATAATTTGGATGTGATGCATATTGAGAAGAATGTGATAGAGATTCTAATTGGAACAATTATGAATACAAAGGATAAGACGAAAGATGGTCTTCAAGCCCGCCAAGATCTAAAGGAGATGAAGATTAAGAAAAAATTATGGCCCGTAGAAAAGAATGGCAAGTTGACCTATCCGGATGCTCCTTACACACTGTCCCGGTTGGAGAAAGAATTAATATGTAAATCCTTATACCAATTGAAGGTTCCCATTGGGTATAGTGGGAACTGGAGACATAATGTAAACTTGGATGATTTAGAGCTCAAAAACCTTAAGTCTCATGATTATCACATTCTCATGCAACAACTACTACCAGTGATGTTGATGTACGCATTTGAATCACAGAAGCCATTACGTGCTGCTATTCGACAATTGTCTATATTTTTCAATGTCTTGTGTTCGAAGGTTATAAACCGTGAAGAGCTGATGAAGATGAAAGATAGCATTATAGAAACATTATGTGTGTTCGAAAAGTACTTTCCACCCTCATTTTTCGTATCTATGATACACCTTGTTGTGCACTTGGCGGAGGAGGCACAAATTTGTGGGCCTGTTAGATATCGATGGATGTATCCTTTTGAGAGGTAAATCAAATTCAAAGCTAAAAATATGTTTTTCCCCTTAATAATGTTTAGTATAGAGATTTTATTAATTTGACGTGTGGCAGGATGATGAAAACATTCAAACGATATGTAGTGAATCATACCTATCCAGAAGGATGTATTTCAGAGTGCTTCCTCATGGATGAAGCAATGATGTATGCCATGAATTATATGCCAAATGGTACAAAAGGAAGCCATAAGCAAGCACGGGGAAAGTGGATGGACGATGATGGTTTATGTGCCTATCCTATCGATAAAAGGGGGAAGGTCGAATATCTTGAGATTGTACAGTACCAGCAAGCACGTAAATGGGTATTGGAGTCGTCTGAGGAGAATATCGCATGGAAAGAGTAGGAAAAATTTAGTTAATTTCTTTGTTCTTAGCTATTTTTTTACACATATAATGCATCTAAATTTTAAAATAAATTTCTTTTCAGGAATTATGATAGATACGTACAGGAACACGTATCTAATGTTCAGAATCGGAGAGGCATCATACGAGCAGAAAAGGAGATGGATTACATTCCTTGGCTTAGACAACAATTACAAAATGAGGAAAATAGTGTTTTGAAAAAGCTTGCCGATGGACCTAAATTTGAGGCTATTTCATATAGCTCATATGCGATAAATGGATATGTTTTTTGCACAGCGGATTCGGAAATATCGAAAACAACACAAAACAGCGGGGTCTCTATGAAAGCTGTAACTAAGTTCAGATCTAGTGTCAACGACACGAATTTTGTATCTGAGGAGGTCCCTTACTATGGCATTGTCAAACAAATTCTTGAGTTAGATTACCATGACTTCAAAGTAGTAGTATTCAACTGTGATTGGGTGCGTATAGAGAACACAAATAGCATTAGAGTTGATCCAGAAACAAACTTGAGATATGTTAATTTAGAGAGGTTAATGAGAACCACAAAAGAATCAGATGAGCCATTTATTCTTGCTTCTCAAGCTTCTCAAGTCTTTTATTGCAAAGATCAAAGTCGTCCTACGGATGAGTGGCATGTTGTGTTGGATGCTCCAAAAAGACTTAATCAAGATATGGACTCTTATGAAGATCCGTTAGTCTTTGAGGCAAGAACGAATGAAAACGCATATATCGGAGCATTACATGAAGATATTATAGATGTTGATATCATTTGAGGTGACAAGTTCATGTCAATATTCTTCTCATTGCATATTTATTTCATTAAATGGACCAATTTGTACATATCATGTTTCATTAAAATGGTATTTATTTCATGTTTCATCGATCTAGTTTCCTTCTTTAGTTTTACATTTCAATGTTTTTTTTATATGACAACAATATTCAAAGTTCACATTTTTTGTTACAGCCAGTATGTCACAAGATCAATCAACAGCACATAGTTCTGCTGCGTCAGCATCTACACCGTCAGGGTGTAGTTCCCGCGAGAGTACATATTACCAGCAATCATTATATGTATTCACTTTTATTTTATTTCTTCTTAACAAACTAATCCTTACAATAGTCAATTCAAAACAGGCGTGCCTAAGTCAATCACTTTTGGCGAGCATGACCAACCTATCGGACCAGATGCTGCCCAACTGAGTTCGTTGATAGGAAATCTGGTGAGGACATATGTGTCCCCCATATATGAGGCATGGACAAATGTGCCGAATGAGATTAAGGAGCAAATTTGGTTAGGCGTGATTGTGAGTACTTTTGCATTTATATAATTTAAAGTTTTATATAAGCATTTCATTACAATCATAACTCCTCATTCATAATCTTTGCAGAGCACCTACAACATCAATGAGATCCATAAAATTTTCGTTATGAAGAAAGCAAACATATCGTGGAAAGGTTGGAAGTATATGCTTCGTCATCAGGCAATAGACAAATACCTCACAGATGTAGAGAGGAAGAGCAATGTGCCCAAGTATGTGAAACCAGAAGATTGGGTAAAATTTGTGGACATATCCTCGACATCGGCGGCCTTAGCTGCCAGGGAGGCTGGTAAGATTGCTAGGTCAAAGTTGAAGAGCCCGCATACAACGGGCAGGAAGGGACAGGCTAGAGTGGCTGCAGAGTTGGTAAGATTTATTCAAGTTTTAGAGGTTTTTTTTGGTGGGGTGGGGCTTCTGCTCGATATCCTTTTCCTTTCTTGATGCCTTTTGCTTGTAACTAGTGGTTTAGTCACTCTTACAGTATATCTTTACATTGCACCATTCAAAAAAAAAAAAATGAAACATACATCCCCCGCTACAAACTACAAACTAGTTTAAACTTTTTTGATGCCTTGAAGGAACAACGGGTCCAGGATGATTGCTATGTTGCGGGGGATGTATGTTTCAAGCCTAGGATGATTTTTCCATATGCAATTAGTTTATATATACTGCTTACATTTTTCATCGTAGTATTATGTTGACCCCTGCAGCACTCAACATGGACGGAGTAAATTGGATGACTCTTATGAATATCCCAATTTTTTTTACAGAAAGCAAAAAATCCGGATCAACCATTAACTCGCACGGATCTCTTCTTGGCCACTCATAAAAGGAAGGATGGATCAGCATCGAGCCCCCACGTGGTGAGAATCATTTTAATGTAATTGGTGAATAGGTTATTAATTTGAATTGCTAGTTGATTATATTAGCCCTTGATTTAACAAATTTATTAAAGTTAAATAGTCTTTTTGAGCCGTAAATTGCTAGTTGAATATATTAGCCCTTGAATTGCTAGTTGATTATGTTTCAACCAAACAAAATTAGTCATGGGATAAATCAATGGAAAATAAATGAATTGTACCATGTTTTGATCAAACTGAGTCGTTGATTTAGCAGACCCTACGTGCGTTGTCATAGTGAAAAAATATTAAGTTTCTAATTTATATTCATATATGAGCTATTATTTATGTAATCCAAGCTTTCAAACCAAATTTGAAATATCGGAAGCTCCACTCCTCGCTCCTAGCGCAGCATGAATTTAATGTCTAAATTTTTGTGTGTTTTATATGAAGGTATATGCATGCATGGTGTGGTAATGCTTGATCATACTCATAATGCTCGACTACACTTAGATTTTGGTAACAATGTTAAAAAAAAAATAGTTGTCTTGTTTTGAAGCCCTGAGCCTGCCCTGACCTGGCCTTGGCCCTCGAGGGTAGGGTAAGAGCCTAGATACTGAAGGCCCTTCGAGGGCTTTGTCCTGCTCAAGCCCAACCATGCATATATTGAGGGTAGGGCTAGGACAACCCCAACCCCGGCCCGGCTCGGCCCTTTGACAGCCCTAGCCTTAGCCCTCAGGCACGTCTGCCCACAGTTTTTGTAGCTTTTCCGTACAGTCAGCAGGTCCTCTATCCCTATCCTTTTCTTTGACCTGGCCAATCGGCTCAGATCGCTTAATCTTCTATACTCTCTCTGGGAAAAAAAAAAAAACCTCTAGTTGGATTCTTCACAGCTTTTGCAAAATCACAAGTTCTTTTTTTTTTTTTCTCCTACCTTTACTCATGGCAACTAAATAAAATAAAAGGAGAAAAAACGAAAAAGCAAAGGCTCATTGCTTTAGAAAAGAAAAAAACCGATTTCTTTATACATATATATACCTTTATTTTTGTATTTTTTATGAAGAGGGATTAACTCACAAAAAGCAAGGTAGCAGGGACTTACACTTGTAGGGCACTAGTAGTGTGGATTGAAGTAAAGCTTCTAATTTTAAAAAATGGGTCACATCAAAAGTATATATTTTTAAATTTTCCTTCAATTAAATAAAAAAGACCTCCTTTCTCCACTAAAAAAAAAAACCCTTCTTTTTCCTTCAATTAGCTGGTATAAGATTATAATCCGGTGATTTAATCTCTGGTTGAAGATTATAAGATTAGAATTCAAATTGGTTTCCAACTCCTTGGTTGCGCTTGCGCCCTCGAAAATATACCACGATGCATGTCAATCATGATTCTAAGGATATTACACTGTATGCCGGGTATTATTACACTGTATGTTGAGTTGTCATGATTCATTGAGTCTGCAAATTCTATTTCAAACCTCCTTCTACTTAGATGAGTATGCTATCTAAATGTCAAGGTTTCAGAAGTGTGGTTCCACTAGTTTTTTCATTTTAAGAATTGATGGGGTATTCTTCTTCTTTAAAGCTGGAAAGAAGTTGAAAGGAAATAGATCAAATCTCTTTTCCCTTGTCCACATCACCCTACCCTACGTTCCTCACCTCCTTACTCTATGTTGTTTCATCTAAAAAACTAAAAGCAGTTATATGGGTATTTCCTCCTCCTCAACCACTACAATCCTTTATCAATGAAATGCCTCATCCCAAAATAAAAAATAAAAAAATGAAATGCCTCATCCCATTCTCAATTCATGGCCCGCCTTTGAAAAATCAGTTTGCATATGTTACAATATTCTCTAACCAGGCAGACTGCATGCCTACTTATTTTACAAGCTGTGGACCCCAAATGAAACCGTAAGCCAATTTTCCATTGGAATGGCCTAAAAGCTGCATCCCAGAGAGAATCTCAGTCAGTTAGCAGTAACATCATACTCTAATTTTAACCAATGAACGGTTCAGATATTTAAAGTGTGGACCCAAAATACTTCATTCAAGGTTGTAGGACTCATGGACAGAGTGTTATTAAAGGGCTCAAAATCAGGCCTCAAATTCATACTCCCCCTTCCTTCTAACAAAGCCAAAAGAAAAAAAAAAAGGCTAGCAATATGGCATTCACCCAT
The DNA here is from genome assembly GCA_029852735.1 of Persea americana. Lineage (NCBI taxonomy): Eukaryota > Viridiplantae > Streptophyta > Magnoliopsida > Laurales > Lauraceae > Persea > Persea americana. The sequence continues at coordinate 52,676,014 of CM056813.1, read as the reverse complement.
AAGATACTCTTGTGCTATTCAATTCTTCTCCTCCTCGCAGTACTGGCGCGATCAAATAAATTACTGCATACATCCATGCCTAGTTTTCATGATACTCATGAGTTGATAGCCGCCCCTGATCTTGATCATATTGATGCTCATGAGCCCCTGCCTCCTAATGATGGTTATGATCGGTTGAAAATCCCCCCTCCTCAATATCATATTGATAATGAGCCCCCGCCCTCTAAACTTAACACTGATGCTCATGTGTCCCAGCCTCGTCATAATGATGGTCCTGTTTCGACGGCCCTCCCTGATCATGATGATAATGATGGTTATCAGGGGATGCTACCTAATAATGACACAGGTCAGCATACATCTCTTACTCTCTCTACTTAGATGAGCCATGTAACATAATATTGTTAATCATGAGCATGAGCATCATTTTTCCTTTTCTCAGCTTCTTTTTACCTTCTATTCTTATGTTAATGTGATGGGTTGCTTTTTGTGAAAGAAGAAAAATAACACATCAAGGAACCACATATGTTTTGTGTTAATCAAGATGTCCTCATCAAGATACTCTACTAACATTTTTTTTTTCAAATTGAATTTTTTTTTCTGTGAATTTTCTCTTTGTCAATTTTCTATTTTCTCAACAGGTAGTGCAAGATGATGTTATGATGGATGCATGCATGGTGTGATAATACCCAAATGTAAAATGTTATATGATATGATCGACATTTTAGTGGCCAAAACTCAAAAATTAGAATTCAGATGGTGTTTTCCCCCCTCCAGTAGTGCGTTTATATGACACTATTTCGTAAATGAAGGAAGTAGGAGAGATGATTTTCCCCTACCTTGAAATGACTGGCCATTGAAGTTACTGACAGTTTGACTGGTTTGGAGGACAAAACAATTTAAGCAACTGGCAACAACAACTGCCCAGTGTTGCAGCAGTTAGAGTAGAGGGCAAAAGGTCTGCGGTACGTTGTGCAACAGAGCAGCAGAAAGAGTGTGTCTGTGATTATCCCTGTGCAGTTTGTTCTTCCCTATACAAATACACCACCATCTGTAGCCTCTCCCAGGCACTTTCCATGTGCTGCTTTTACTGCACTGCAGTTATGGGATTTCTCGCCATGCTTCTAAACTCGAGCCCTGATTGCAGTCTCTACCACCTCTAGGTTGAGCCTTGTGGTTTTGATTTTGAAGATACTAAAAGCATATTTAAGTCCGGGCCTCTGGGTCCTGCTCACTGCAGCCTCTGTTGCTGCTGTCAAATCAAAGTCCAAAATTCATGCTGCCTGGTTTTAGTTTTGTTATTCAAATAGCTAATCTGATTCAAATTGGATCCCACTTTGTTAATAATCACCATGGCAGGCCAATTTGAGTTGTAGATGAAGAACTTTAATTTTCGATTCATGTACAATTATACTGCATTAAAGCATACCATCTTCTATTATAATTTGGATTGATACTTATAATTCTGACCGGAAATTATTGTAGGTGTTGTGGCTAGTAGTTGTGTGACTTTTATTGTAGCTGAGTGGCTAGTAGTTGTGTGACTTTTATTACTTGTTATCTTTGATTACAATTGTATTGAGAATGTATGTGTGACCTGTGTTTGTGCTAGTGTGAGTTATATTCCTTGATCAATCCGTTTTTGGGTGTGAACTGTGAAGTACTGGCAATGGACAAGCAAAACTTGGAAAATCTGTTGGTGGGCTCTTTTTAAATATATCAATTTTCTACCCTTCCTAGAAAGGGACTTGTTTCAAGGGCACAACAGTAGAAAAGGACTTGATTATTGGCAGTGGGCCATTCATGTTACATGCTAAATCACATATAACAATCTCATTAATGTACAACAGAGAAAGGGAGATGAATGGTGGAAGGGAACTTGTAGTGGTGAATGACTAATGATGTAGAGGTGAATGACTTTGTGGTGTGTTGGGGCATTGGGTTGTTTATATGAAGTTTATTTTTTATTTTTTGTTATGTACAGGTACTTAGCAGGTTGTAAAAAAAAAATTAAATGTCACACGTACAGGGGAGACTATGCCGAAATTTTGAAAAATCTTTTACATTAGAAGTTTTTCTTAGGAACATTTTTATGAAGTATATGTTAATGGTTGCCAAAATGTGTTTATGCTTCTTATTTATCATTTTTTATTACTGTAGGATGATGTTATTATTGCATGTGAATCTGACAGCTCGGTGGCTCAATGTGATTTAGACCATGATGCAGTTACAAAGGTATCTTTTTATTGCTTGTTGATTATAATATCTTTTAATGTTAGTAATTTTTTATTTTGTGGGTTTTATGGTATACTCGGTTTTTTTTTTCATAGGTCTTTGGTCGTGATAGCCGAGGACGCGTACGTGGCTTAGGAACTGTTTCAAAAACGGCCTTAAAACATTCAGCTCCTTATAAAAGAGCCTTGGAGGATGAGCATGAATGCAATACACATCTTCAAACTGAGGTGAAAAGGTTGAAGGAGGGTCAGATGGGCATACGAAGGGAAATGGATGAGCTGAAACAAGCTCTAACCCAAGGTGGGACACAAGTGCGACCTTCAACTTATCATGGTAGTTCATCTCAGGTACAATATTGTTTATTTTTTCTTACATGATTGATTCGATAAATTAATTAATTATCTTCATTGATGAAATAATAACACAATGCATTTGTAATATTATTGTAGGCTCAGGATGATTCCTCATGTCAACTAGCATGTCCAAATCAACCGAACACTAATACACGCCAGGGTCCATGTAGGCTGTTGCATTACGTGCGAAAAGAGATTACCGTTGCCCTTGGACGCGTTCTCGGTTTGTCAACTGAAGAGGAAGGATGCTATAGGATCGTTGTAGATGAGATCTTGAAGTTTGACGTAGAATTGTTGGGTGGAGAAAAGACTTTTGGAGATCTCACCGTGGGTGATATCATTTCATGGCCCACATTTAGAACCGTGTGTTAGTTTCAAAGCCCACATGATTTACTGTAAAATGACTTTATTTGTAGTATTTACTTTGATGTGTGTGATCGTGAACGTGAACGTGATTTTTGTTAAATTTCTACCATTTAATGTAGTTACTTTGATGGTTTGAATTTTAAGTGGATGGATGATTTCTTAGCTTATTTGAGTTATTTATTTGATGGACAATGGATATTTGTATGGTTGATGCTAATTTACAGTTTTGAGAATTACAGGATTTTTATTAGAAAAATATAAATTTTAAAAATTAATTATGAAATAATTTTTTTGAAAAACCCTCTAAAAAAACGACTGCTCTGGGCAGTCGTTAATTGAATGATAAGTCTTTTTTTAATATAATTTTTGAAAAATGACACACAATATTTTCGACTGCCGAAGTCCGTCGTTAAAAATATGACTGCCATGGGCAGTCGAAACTCTGCCTAATTTGTGACTGCTAGCAGCAGTCGTTTTTAAAAAACGACTGCGATTTTAACGACTGCCCGTTCGACTGCCCTTAGCAGTCGTTTTTTCAAAAAAATGACTGTCGTCGACAGTCATTTTTCGGCCTTTTTGACGTAGTGATCATATCCATATGATAACCTATAGCATCATATCCATATGTAATACATAGAAAAAACATATCATAGATTATCGCATATAAATTAATACAATCCTTAGACCAAAGACTTTGAAAGTCGGACAGAGGAAACTACTTTGTACAAGATGCCCCCTCATAGTCTGATGAAAGCCTAAAATATACATTTTAGGCCCCTCAATAAGGACTTTGTTATACCTTCCGATGTGTTTAACTAGTATAATTATGTTATTTTGATGTTTACAGGTGCCCTAGAGCTTTGGGAGATAAATTGGCGAAAAATAGGAAGAAATTGCAAAAATCCAAAAAAAGTCAGAAAACACCCGAAGGTTCTGCCAGAAGCCCGGCCACAGATTCAACCAGGAAGCTACTGCTTCTGGGCGTCCGGACGCCCAGTACCTGGGGTCCAGATGCCCGGACCAGATGGAGACCGCCTCATGCGCGTTTTGACAAGGTTTTCTCATGCCAAAACCTATAAATTAAAGCCCAAACTCATTTTAGAGGATATTCACATCTTGGGAGAAGATTGAGAGCAAAGTTTTGAAGCTTTTGCAAGAGCGCCAATGGGGTTTTCGTCAGAGATTCTTCGTCAACCTCTCGCCATGAGTAACTAAATCTTTATCTTAAGGTTGCGATGAAGCTCTAACTTTGTGTTTATGGTAATGTATAGGCTCTAGGGTTTTCTTTTAAACGCTTTTGGTTATATGACAATGATGTTATCCATTGATTGGATTTTATTTCTTTAATGCAATATCCCTTTCTTTAGTATTTTAAATATTGTAGATTTGAATGATAGTCATATAACGGTGCTTGATTGAATGTGATGTTAGATCTCAAATAATCAATGCCATAGAAATAGATTATGCCCCGATCTACATCCACATCCCTTATTTGTTGACTCTTGAAGGTTTGTAACCAGATAGAGTCTTTTTAGCGTTGATAGTGGAACCCTAGGTCTATACGTGCCATGGTGCGAGGTTAGATTGGATTCGTACACTGAGATCTTTTTTCCGATTGAATCGAAACTTTTCTTATTTCTCAATTTGTTAATTTAGCAATCAATACCCTTGTTTTCTATTTGGTTAATTTAGGTATCAAACCAATACTTCGTCTTCAAATAGGATTAGTTTAGAAATCAGTACTTTGTTTTCTATTAAAATTAAGTTAGGAATTAAGGAACTAATAAAACTTAGCCTTTTTGTCCCAGTAGATACGACACCTGGTTAACATCGGGATAATTTATATTTGCAAATCATGTGCTAGGACGGGTCATACTCAAACCACTTTGTTTTGGTATCTTTTCTTCATCAGGACAAGCTCATTTCATTCTTATTGACGAAACAAACATCTCCATATGGTAACCTGTTTTTTGTCTTCTAACACTGGGCTTAGTTTCTGTAGCATCATATCCAACATGTTCAACAAGAAGTTTGGTACAATAGAAGCAACAGATTCATTACAACAGATTCTCTTAACTAACAGATTCATTACAACAGATTCTCATAAGCAACAGATTCATTACAACAGATTCATCTTGAATCGTTTTACACCATAATGAGCATAAACAACAAAATAAAAAGGAAACCTGTTCCATTACAACATACTCAATAACTGAAACAAAGAAAAAATACACAAGTAAAGAAAAACCAGTTTATATATATATATATATATATCTTGATGGCACCTTCTCTAGATACACTGTCTGGATGTCACCTTCTCTGCAGAAATTCAATAGCTGAATCAGATTTATATCAATAGCCGAATCAGATTTATATCAATAGCTGAATTAGATTTATATTCAATAGCTGAATCAGATTTATATCGAATGGACAAAACTCCTAATTAACATAATTACTTTTAGCATTTTAGTGGACAAAAGAAGAGAAAAGACAGAGCAACATTCAATTCTGGATTTTTTTCGTTGTTGTCATATTACTGAAATCTCTCAGACACATTGAATACATTACAATAAAAAAAACAAAAACAAAAATATCAAACTGTACAAACATACTCCATTCGTTTCCTCAAACCCCACATCAATTATCTTCTTCAAGTTTTCATTGTTCTTTTCCCTCTCCCACTATTCTCAGTTACTGGAGCTTAACAACATATTAATAATAAAACGAAACTCATTCTAAAGCTTATATAAATATTATATTATTATTTCCAAAAAAAAAAAAAAAACCTCATTCTAATGGCTATTTTGTTTTTGTAGGGGGGTCAATGGGTCTGAGAGTCTCTTCTCCTAAAAGAATCATATGCCATTAAATGTATCAATGGAGGAGATTGGTCAAATATTAGCTCCACTATTTTAGACATTACAAGTGTTCTTATTTTCATAGGAATTTCACTGGAGCAGTTCATTTTTTTGGCTAAGCATCACTTTTCTTTGAATAGAGACTTGTTTTGGAATGGGGCTATTCCATGATGGTTCTTGAGTATTCTTAAGATTTTGTAATGGCTTTTTGTGGTGCCCCAGTATGTATTTCCATTTCTAAACTAACCTTGGGCCACAGCTCGCTTGCTCACCCAAAACTCGAAGTGGTGCCTGCAACGTCACTACAACTAGCGATGGTCGGACCTTGTCGAGCAGGCAGCAGCGAGAGGCAGAGGGTGGCAGCAAGAGGGAGGGCGGCAGCGAGAGGGAGATTGCAGTGAGAGAGAGGGCAGCAGCAAGACAGAGGACAGCAGGTCGAGAGAGAGAGAGAGAGAGAGCAGCACCGATCTGAACCTCGATTAGGTCTGTCCACAGAGAGAGAGAGAGAGATCATGGCGAGAGGGAGGGCAGCAGCGAGAGAGAGGGCAGCAGGTCGAGATCGAGAGAGAGAGAGATCGCAGCAAGAGAGAGGGCAGCAGGTCGAGATCGAGAGAGAGAGAGATCGCAGCAAGAGAGAGGGCAGCACCGACGAGGTCTGTCGAAACTGGAAGTGGGGAAATGAAAAGGAGGAAATGAGAAAGGGCGGGCCAGGAAAATTTCAATTGCATATATGTTGCATGTTTCGTTCCGCCCACACGCACGCAAGTATCTCACACGACCCAGCTGATAATACCCTCAACTTCAGTGTAAGAGAGCGGCTCTCATATTATATATATATATATATACACACACTAGCAATAAATGCCTGTGCTAAGCCCGGCCTCCAAATAACATTAATTTAGAATACTTTATTTTTTTCTAAAACACTATATATAATTAAATATAAAAGGTAAATTAAAAATTTAGAATACAAGATTATGGAAAATAAAATTTATAGCATTTTATTATATTTACATTAAATATCTAGCACTTTTGTAAAGAAATTTGGACCTTAATAAAAAAAAGTAATTGATTTTAAAATGAAAAACCTTTAATTGAAATTTAAAAATAAAAAATAAATATTTAAACGTAGTGTTTTCTTTGAGATTTAAGACATTTGATTGGATGGGCCGGATACCATATAACATTAGATTTTCGATTTTAGTCAGATGGATGAGCTAATGTATAATATTGTAGTGCATTTTGACTGTTTGCAGGACTTTACACAATTAGTTGCACTCCACACTATATTATGAGATTTGGGATATTTGATTAAATAGGTCCTATAGCATATAACACTGCATTGGATTGGACATTCTTTATAGTTAGATGTGCACCATAGTGTATGAGCTCTATGACTTCAATTTACATGGGTCCCATAGTATGTAATATTGAATAGTTAGATGGGCCGTAGCATATAAGATTTATGTTCAAATGGATTTACATGGATCCCATAATCATCTTTTGGCCACGGGCCGCCCAAGTCTCATTAAAAAAAAAAAAACCAACAATCCAGGTCATGCCTGTACAGGTCTTTAAAGGTTTGGTCCCGTAGAGAGATTTTAGGAATTTAGTTGGACTAATGTTTTGAATTTTGATTTCCATTATCTTTAAAGGTTTTGTTCAGCAGAGATATTTTAGGAATTTAGTTGGACTAATGTTTTGAATTTTGATTTCCATTAAAAGTTTTGATATAGTAATCTTTGGCGAGATTTTAGTTAAACCTCCTGTCTTGGTGATCTTGAGAGAGATAAGGGTCATTCCATTCAAAATAGGAATTGAGATTAAGATCCGACCCTCCATCAAATCATCAAAGCCAAACCATCTCACCATTCGTTAAAGGCAAACAATCTTATATTTTCTTCTATATTTCTTTGAAATGAGAGACTTTTTAGGGATGATGTGGTACCCCTCACAGCCCACCTCTCCTTTTGCTTTAATATATATAATATATGGGACATTCATGTACATCTATCCTTCACCATAGAGTGAGGGCACTTTCCCTTTTTGCAGATGAATTATGGAAGTGTACCTCACCCTAAGTACTTGAAAATTCTCAATTATAGAAGTGTCCCTTACCCTATAGTGAGGGATGGATGCACATAAATATTCTTATATATATAAATATATATACAGGAGGTGCTCATGTGAGAGGCACTCTCACCAAGTTGGTGAGAGATGGGTGAGGACCCTCACTTCCATATTTGGGGTCCTTGCATTTAAGTTAGTGAGACTGGATATAGAATTGAGGGCCTCCACCCATCTCTTACCAACTTGGTGAGAGTGTCTCTCATAGGAGCATCTCCCTATATATATATATATATATATCCTTATAAAAGTAAACAAAATGACATTTGGTTTCACTACACACCTGGGCCCACTTTTAATAATATAAAATCTTAGAGAACAAAATGACATTTGGTTTCACTAAACACCTGGGCCCACTTTTATAATATAAAATCTAAGAAAGAAAAAGACATTTGGTTTCACTGCACACCTAGGCCCACTTTTATTATATCTACCCTTATAAAGAGAACAAAAAGACGTGCTTGTTTCACTACACACCTAGGCCCATTTACCTTTATCTACCTACCCTTATAAAATCATGCTTATTCCTCTACACATCTGTGGGGCCCACTTAAGACGCATGTCTATCTAAAGAACTTATATTATATTATATTATAATTATTTCTCTACAAATTTGTGGGCCCCACTTAAGATGCATGTCTGTCTAAAGAACTTATATTCTATTATATTATTTTATAATAATCTATCCATCCATCTTCCCTTATCTACCTACTCTTATAAAATCAAGCTTATTTCTCTACACATTTGTGGGCCCCACTTAAGATGCATGTCCATCTAAAGAACTTATATTATATTATATTATCCCCCACTTAATATGCATGTCTATCTAAAGAACTTATATTATATTATAATTATTTCTCTACGCATATGTGGGCCCCACTTAATATGTCTATCTACTATATTATTATAAAAGAGGAAAAGTTGCATACTTTTTCCACTACACCTTCCTAGGGCCCACACCTAAATATTATAACATAATATCTATACCTTATTTTATATATATATATAGAGAGAGAGAGAGAGCAAGGCTCTCCTAAGCTCAAGCTTAAAATAAAATTTTGTAAGCTCCATGCTTGTGGGGCCCATCTTTAGTTCATCCAAATGGACCAAACACATGACTCCCCTAAATTGCACATGTCCGTCAACTTTCGGATAGATCCAAATTATCTAAACCGTTGGATCGACTATGTATCGATTTAAATGGACTGTTGACTATTAAACTTTTGGGCCTATGGAGATGATAGAAATCACGGTTGGAGCTGATTTTTTGCAGAGAGAAGGATCCCACGGAGTCCTTAAAATCCCCCCATCCCTATCCCCATCCCCATGTGGGTCCCCAAGTGGGCCCCACCACATACTTGAGCTTACCTTATTCTAAGCTTGAGCTTAGGAGAGCTAGCCCCATATATATATATATATATATCCTTATAAAAGAGAATAAAATGACATTTGGTTTCACTACACACCTGGGCCCACTTTTATAATATAAGATCTTAGAGAACAAAATGACATTTGGTTTCACTGAACACCTGGGCCCACTTTTATAATATAAAATCTAAGAAAACAAAATGACATTTGGTTTCACTGCACACCTGGGCTCACTTTTATTATATCTACCCTTATAAAGATAACAAAATGACGTGCTTGTTTCACTACACACCTGGGCCCACTTTTATAATAATCTATCTATCTATTTACCCTTATCTACCCACCCATATAAAATCATGCTTATTCCTCTACACATCTGTGGGCCCTACTTAAGATGCATGTCTATCTAAAGAACTTATATTATATTATATTATCCCCCACTTAATATGCATGTCTATCTAAAGAATTTATATTATATTATATTATATTATAATTATAATTATTTCTCTACATATCTGTGGAGCCCCACTTAAGATGCATGTCACAGATACCCCTTACTCGCCCCCCTATTTGAGAATTTTATCTTGGTCCCAAAAAGCCAGTCCCAAAAAGCCAAGAGCACTGGGTTTGGGTGTGGGATCATAAGTTGCTATTTTTTTTACTGCCACATAATTCTCATGCCATGCACAAACCTGGCATTCACCTGATCATCCAAGTTTCTTATTGGGAATTCTCAGTTGTTTTGAGTTTTTCTCATTTAAAAACTCGTATCGTCCACCCTCTAATGGTGAAGCTGTCCAGCACTCTGGTGCTTCAATAACAAATATTGAGGTAATGAGGAAATAGAATAATACAAGTAAGACAAAGACGAGGTTGATAAGTAAGATGTATCTCTAAGGAAGGTGAACTACTTGTAGGCATGGATGACCAGATTACAAAGGCTAAAGAGCAGGCCCTCAGTAGAAGGGAGATCTTGGACAAGGTGGAGAAAGAGAGATTTGCTTCTGAGGAGGAAAGCTGGCTTGATGATTACGAAATGGTAACTTAGTCTATTGGAATTTATAAATATCTAGAAGCTATTCAAGCTCCCATAATTTCCTAGGTTGCCTATCTATTGTTTCAATACATTTCAAAAGGGCTTATTACTTCCCAAACAAATCCTCCTACATCTATATATAAACACTGGTTCATCAAGAATACGCAAGAAAAGCACTTCGAATTGTTGATTCATCGCCAGAGATGGCTTAGAACCAATAGTTCATTATATAATGGATCTTACCGTTCTAATACTCCATCCGAGAGTTATCAGTATTTATCAAATCGCCTATCTATTGTTTCAATACATTCTTTTTGTCTGTTCATTGTCTAAAGGAGCGTAATTCTTGTGGAGAGGCTTATGATAACTGAATACAATTTCTTTCCTGATTTCTTCTTTTAGAAAAATTGTAATCTTATAAACCTGAGGTGTATTAAACTAATAATGGTGTTTTCTTTACTTTTTTCTTCTTCCAAACTTGGTACTTTAGATACCAACTCGAACAATCCTTGTGCATATTTATACTGCACTTTCTAGCCCTCATTTCCCTTTTTTTCTTTTGATTTCTGCAGAAAATTTACATGTACTTCAGAGAAACCAAGAACTAATGATGGTGGCTATAATAAATAAGTCTTCCTATCAGTCTTGCTTACACCCAGAATTTCCCCCCACTTTTTTCTTTTCACCATGAGCGCTTATGATCGATTAACTGATGATGCGCATGGGATGGGATGGTTTGTTACTTAATATGTTTTCATCTGTATATAGTAGTATTTAGTTCTATGGCATGTTGTTGTCTCATCTAGAGATGCAAAACCAATGCATACTTGCATCAGACTCTAACCTAATGCGCCTCATGACAATGGTTAAATAGTTGATTTCGCTTGAACTTATCATCTGCTCATTGAATGGTTAATCTATGCTTAAAGGAATTTAGTTGATACCATTGGATGAACTTACTCAGTCACTTAAATGCCAACCGATAATCACAATATAAATTTGTGTTGGTGAAAACACATTTATTAAAATTGGAAAATTTATAGAAAACCACCTGCATTTTTTGACATTTGGCACATTGTCTACATAGAATTCAATACATAGGACTTCATCCTAAAATGGGTTCTAAGAAGGTTTATTAAACATGCGGGGTGAAGAATGTAAGGTGATGTAGCTGGGATGTTGACTTTCCCTTGGACTTGAATTATTAGGATGGTTGTTCAACAATGCATTATTTATGCTCTGAGCTTCTTACTAACATGGAAGCAGCTACAATACAAAATTTACAATATGAAGAGGTAGAAAAGACACCTAGGCATAGTAGAGCTCAAAATTTACAATATGAGTATAGTTAACCCCTCCTCTAACTCCCCAAGTGTTATTTAGTGTGCATGTATGAATGACATGATGTAAGTGTAGGGCTTCACTAGTGTGTGTGTGTGTATTTATAAGGAAAGGTTTTTGAGCTCAACTGCCTTCTCCAACTTGAGTTTAATTGAACACTGCTCATAATTTGGTAGCACTTAGGCTTTTAGCACCGTACTTGTGACAACATAGGATTATCTCTTATATATATTAACACTGGGCACAGCTTTATAGAAGAATGTTTTTTTTTTTTCTTTGCTGGAAAGATGAACTTGTCATTGACGAAGAAGGGACTTGATTACAAAAGGTTACAGCTTGAGACTCTTTTGACTGCAGAGCTACAAGAGGGAGGAAGCCCAATGAGGCTGCGGATACTAATCAGGAATGCACAATTATATATATTAAAGTAGAGGGGAGGTGGGGGGTGCCACCTCAGCCCTAAAAAATCTCTCCTTTCAGAGAAATACAAAAAAAAAAAAAAAAAAACATGAGATGGTTTGCCTTTAATGAACGGTGAGATGGTTTGGCTTTGGTGATTTGATGGAGGGTCAGATTATGTGTGGTTTGGATACTCTCAAGTGGGGCCTTTTCAATCTCCTAAAATCTCTCTCTCTCTCTTCATTAAGAGATAAGAGATCCATCAATCCACGATTAATCTCCTAAAAAATCTCTCATTTGCATTACCAAATCCCTCCATCATCTCTCATTTGCATTACCAAATGCCTCCATCATCTCACGCCCATGTTCTTCTAGCACACCATCTCTGTCTCCCTCATCAAATCCCTCCAGCGATCAAAGCAGCAAATAGGCTTCTTCCATGCAGGAGACGAACTTCATTTAAGGTCAGGGTGCCTCACTGTCCTTTCCCTTTTCCCCGCACTGTCACCTGCATAACCATCTACACACAGCCTATGCACTTCTTCTTCTTTTCTTTTCCTCTTTTTACTTCCTTCTCTTTCTTGTTCTTCTCTTTTTCTTCTTCCCTTCCTCTTCTTCCCCATCTCCTTCTTCCTCCACTACACCCACCTGTGCACGTCCCTCTCTCTTTCTTTTTATTTTCTTCCTTCCCTTACTTCTCTCATCGCCACCCAAACTCTGCACTTCTTTTATTTTCTTTTCCTCTCGCATCCAGTCTATCACCTATGGTGATGTGGGTCGCAGTTCATTTGGCCATAAAAGCCCATTTTTTATGCAGAGAGATTTGCAGGGATTTAGTATTACTAGAACTTGTTAAATTCATGCAGGTTTAAGATTGGGTGGAATGGTGGTAGAAGATGGTTTTTCTGATTGGCATGGCTTGGTAGATGCCACGATTAAGACTTGTGATTCAAAGATTTCTTCTCTTCTACAGTCTACTGCATGGCCAACAAAATAGTAAGTAATTACAATTTGGATGGATGTGGTCATCAAAAATGAAATTCTATTTTATAGAAGTGTAGGAAAAGTACTTGAAAGAAAACATTCTAGAAAACGTTCTATTTTATGTGCATAACCTTCCCCTGTTTGTATGTGTAGGGTTCTATAGTGTGCTCAATCTTGGCTAACCAACCTTCGGATTGTTTCTGATCCGTGGCATACCTGATGCAAACTAATTCATGGAGCAAGTGGGATTTGTAGTGGGAACCATGGATTTTGAGTGAATGCTATTTTTACCGTGATAAGATTATACCAGCCGTGAGAAAGGACCTTAAAAATAGACTACTATAATTGTTGGTTCAACCTGTCTATTTTTGCAGGTCCTTCATTTCATCCAGTGGCTAGATAGTTGAGTCGGGGTGAATCTCATCCATGGTGTCCAGGAGTAGTTTTTTTTTTTTCTGGGTGCATGAGAATATGTTCAGATGGTTTTCAGATTACAGTTCTTGGAAGTCACTTGCAGCCACACCCCACGCACTCTCCCTGCACCACCACCATCTACACACAACCTCTGCACTTTTTTTTTTTTCTTTTCCTCTCTTTACTTCATCTGATGGATCATTGCCTTTTCCCCTTTCCAATCGAATGACATTGCCATGTTCATAAAAAAAAAAAAGTTTTTTTTTTTTTTTCTTAATACTATGATTGCTCGATCTTCCTTGGTCGACCACTGTGGTGCTGGACCCATATGAGGCAGGCATTTGGCCCACTATCCAGAGGGGTAGCTTTTGCTGCCCAGACAACTCACACATTGACTTCACCTACCAATAGTGCTCCATTTTTTTCCCTTTTTTTATTCCCCGGTGACCCTTTACAGTAGTAAAAATAAATAAATAAATAATTAATTATAGAGTTACATCGGCTTTATCATAAACAGATTCGTGATTATCAACCTCATAGGCACATGTTCATGTTCTAGCTCCAGGAATAACCCACTATCTAACATTGAGCCCATATTCCATTTGACGCAGGCCCAAAATAGCCCAGGTCTACAACTATAACTCTTCTTAACAGTGCCCACCTGATACTTATGGTTAATTAATATTCATCCAAGTGTTTCTTCTTATTTAATATTGATAATTTTTTTCTTTGTATGCTTTTCAATTTTTATGTACTTAGAATCCCTTTATATATTTTTAAACATGTCATTAAATGCCTATGCTGGAATTTGGGGTTTCTGGTTACTCTCTCTCTCTCTCTCTCTCTCTCTCTCTCTCTCTTATAATTTTCTTATACAAATTCCAAAGTTAGACAGCATTAGTGGTGCAATCTAACTATTATAAATAAATTAGATTAGTTGTGAGACCTAAGATTGGGGTTTTCTTTTTAAAAATAAATATTTAAAGAAAATATTAAATTTAAATATATTTTGATTTCTTTTTTTTGCCCGGGCTCAGCACAGGCTTTTGTTGCTGGTTGATACTTATGAGAAACTTTCCTTATTCCATGTCCAATACAGTAATTATTGAATATGGACAGCAGAAATCATCTATTTTGAAAGATGCCAAATGAAAAGTTTAGACGGTCCCATGAGAGATATTTTTAGAAAGTTATTTATCCATGTTAGTACAGGATGGATCAGATAAGAACTGATTGTAGGGGCTATTAATGGCTATAAGCCCTAAATAGTAAATAGGAGAACACTAGATCATAAACAGTCCCAATGGGCCAGGTTCAAGCCTAAGTTCAAGGTCCGAAACTCTAATTAGGCCAGACCCAAGTTCTAGGGTTGTCTTGGGTCCTTATTGGAGATGAGCCTTTACTGGGCAGATCAGCGTCACAAAAACTTATAAGGCGAGCTCAGAAATGGACCTATATGACTCATGCCCGCTAACCAATGCTCCGCACATATAAAGTCTCTGTTATTTAGGGATGGCAATTCCTGACCTGACCCATGAACCCAACAGAACTACATCTGATACTTTGGGATTCAAATTGACCGTTTCATCTTTGGGTTGGGTCCAATTTGAGATTTTTGACCTAATGGATAAATGGGTTCAGTTAAGATTGAGCCCGTTACAGCTATTCAATCTTGGGTTCAGTTAAGATTGAGCCCGTTACAGCTATTCAATCTACCAACATTGGGACTGTTGAGGAGTGGGCTCCACTTGAGTGGAAGCATTGAAAAGTATTTATATTGTCTCTACTAATGCATCAAGGTTTTGATATGACTGATAGCAAAGAATACTTAATAGGGTATTAAATCCGACCAACCAATTGAGAGTTCAAATCTGAGAAAAAACGACTTGGTATGGAAAAACAAAGCGTGTCAACATCAGTGTGCGTCAACCAAGTTCTACTTGAGGTAGAGTAATGAGTAGTGGGCTCCATCCGAGATGAATTACTACGTATTGTGTCTCTAGCTACTAACACCATGGGGTTTCCCTTTGAATGGTTATAGTTTTGGCTAAACAAGCGACCCCTTCGTGTAGTTTTGTCAAATTCGGGAAAAGCGTGGGCTATTGGACTTTTCCCCCGAGTAAAGCTAATGCCAACCTCAGTTTTTTGTGCCACAACAACGCGCGCCTCATCATGTTTGTGTTCAACTCTAATCTTATTTGGTCTAACTAGCTAGTGGTTTTTTATACCCAGCTTAGGGGGTTGGACTCAAAGCCCTCTGGTGAGGTGAGGGAGTCTTCTCATAGCTCTTAGGTATGAACTCACATCTCTTATCACTAGGATAAGAGACAGTACTTTTGGTCTAACTAGCTAATATTGAACTACATTCAGTCAAGCCCTTCTCATTGCAGCAACCATGTATTTAATATTTATAAAAAGAAAGCTAAACCAGTATTAATAATTCATTCAACCAAAACCAACTCAAATTACTCTCCAAAAAAATGAAGAACTCCATTACTCTTGAGGAAAAAAAAAAAAAAAACCCGAACCTAACTCCTGTTTCAACCCGATCAAACGCAACTAATTAATTGAACTATGACCAGCCAACCGAACTCGACACCGACGTGTTAACTAACGGTTGAGGTCAACCCCTATTGATATTCAGGTTGGGTATTGGATTGATGCTTAAACCAAAAAAGAAAAAAAACAAAAATTGAATGGTCCAGTCTCTGTTGAACTACATATTATTCAACCATTGCCACTGGTTTGGTTCCATGACATGTCTACATCTCCTACGTACCTATCTACCTATAAGCTCTGTGATAGATACCTGGTATTGTCACAAAAACAAACGGCTAATGTGACTCTCTCCAGTCCTCCTGTCCCACCATTGCTACTCTCTTCAATTTATCTCCCTAATCCGTTTTCGTTTGCCAAAAGGAATCTATCACTCCAGAATCCATGCAAAATTATGTAAAGAAAAAGAAATTTTGGTGTCCTAATGGACCTAATGGATTCTTATGTAATCTTCTTCTCATTCTAGAATTTCAAGAGGCTAGATATTATACAAAGTATAGGCCGGCCTGCGGTTTTTTTTCATCGTGGTTTTTTTCGTCAGTAGGGAAGAAGAACCAGAACAGCAACCCTTCTTCATCTCCTTCTTTTTGTGCTTCTAATTGACTTTAATTGCTGGGTTTAATTTTCCTCCCCAGATAGAGGATGTCTACTTTTTGAGCTGGAAAAAAGATAAAAAGGGGTTTTGACATAGTAATCCTCCGCAAATCAGGATTTCTCAATTTCATAACCTAAATTCAAATAATGTCAACATTTTTTTAAAACTTTTTTGCCCCAGTTCCCATGACATGATGGGAATAGTGTATGTCACATAAATTTATAAATCTCATGATATTATGGGACTGACCCATGATGTCATATCCCAAGATGGCATAGCTTTCATGCATCATCTTAGAGAATTTTTTTTTTTCGAATGATAGAACCTAAGAAATAGTGGTCAAGTGTGTATTTTTACTTTTCACAAAAGTATCATTTTCGTGTTCTTTTAAAAAATAAATCTGCTTCTTGCTATTTACAAAAAGTGTATGATAAAGAAACTGATAAATCCCATAATATCATAGGATATGGCAGAAAAAAAAAGTTTGAAAAAAAAAAGTTGACGATGGTCAAGTGACTGACGTGGCATTATTTGAATTTCAATCAAATGTGTGAAAACCTCAAGATAAACTTCGAAGTTCTATTTGCTTTCTTGTCTGTAATAAAGGTTTCTAGTTTAGGAGATACATGGGCTAGTGATTCAGAGTCATGAGTTTGCCTGTTTCCGGTGAATTTTCATCTCTACTTTGTGACTGAAAAACCCAATTGCCCATTGAAAAATGATAATTGAAAAATTATTGAAATTCTGTTTTCTCAAGAATCAATAACATATGCGAATTATATCGATCACATCAAAATGTAATATTTGATGCGTTGTATACTTTTTTTTGTTTTGGTATAAACGCGTTGTATACTTGATCAGTACAACTGCAAAGCTCAATCTAGTAACAGGGAAACTTGATTGGATGCTCATATGTTGGGAAAATTACTTACGAAGAACGTGCAATCTAAGAAAGCATTAAAAATGGGCACGGCACACCAATTAATTAAAAGCTTTCTTAAAGACAGCAATTTCCCACATGCAGGTGGTTTTGATGAAATTCTATCCCTAGGATATAATGCCCAACATCTGATTTAAAATATGCACACTAAAATCAAAAATCAAAACAAAAATAAAAGAGAATAAAATGCTCTTAGACAATATGCTTCTGAAAATACTGCATCATGCTCATTTGAATCTTCTTCAATTCCTTTGGAAAACTTCAAATCACCTCAATTTATAATGTTTGAAAGCAACCTTTGAAATTGGATCACATCCACTCCAATGGGCCCAAAATACACATCTCATCCAAAGGGCACAAAACACTAGATTTTGAAAAGACACATTCAAATGTCTCTAGGAATTTTTTTTTAATTATTTGGTTTTAGAAAATATCCAACAGTCCCCCACTATTTTCTAAAAACACTTTTAAAAAAATTTAATAATAATAGAAAATAACTAAAAACTGTATAATGCATCCCTCGCAGGTGGATGTCCCTTGAACCTGAAGGTACAATATGTACCATAAACCTTAGTGTGAAAGTGTGCGACATAAGTGAAGTTTACAATACATATTCACATTATACAATATGGTCAGACATCCATATTCTCCACGCTGCGCTATTTCATAGGCCATGCGCTAGTCCTGATCTTAGCGAATGCTCTAGAGTCTCACCAACAAGACCCATGGGAGGCAGCTAATGACCTCCACATTCGCAAGGCAAACCCGTCAGGAGTGCTTTCGCTCACTCCGCACTAAGCCATGAGTCTGTTAAAGACTAAAAGTCCAAACTAACATAGGCAAAGGCTAAACAGTGCACGAACCTCAGAGATGGGCAAATTTGGAACACATCAATTTCCACCACTTGTTCCAAAATAAAGGTGCACTGCAAGGAATATCTCAACATATCCTCTGGTACAGTACATCTGACCAATTTTCCTTTGAACTCTAACTTAGAAGTTAAGCGTAGGCTACGGTCGGGACCATCCCTCTATGTCAGTAAACCTATCTCCCTCGAGATTTAGATTCAATCTTAGTAATATAATATCACATTGAGAAGTAATGGGGTCACCACAATTTATACTTTATTTACCTTGATTTTTACCCGTATCTATTGTCATTTGTTGATGAAGTACCTCAATTGGTTGTCTCGTACTTTCTTTTATTCATACCCACGATCTTTACTCTGATCCAATGGATGATGATGTAATATCCATGATTCTGTAATATGATTGACGATGTAACATCCACATGTGTGACCCGATCAATGATGCAATGAACACGATCTGCAAACTCATATAATGGATGATGTTGATGATGCACTATCCAAAATGCAAAAATGTCACCAAATCATTAATACCTACTCTGCATCATTAAAAGAAATACTAACACAAGAAAAGCATCATTACTTCATTTTCCAATTAATAATTCAACACATATATTAGCCTCAAGTTGTACACAAATATAATTAATGATGAAAAATACATCACATTGTCCAACATATAATGTTATAAACCATAAATTAATTTATGATTATTTCAAACGGCTAAGCCCAAAGAGATGAATTAATCTCACTTGATCTCACCAATGGATCAGATCAAATGACTACATAATGATCTTTAAAATGGCAAATGCAAAAATATAGTTCAAAATTAATAAACTCCATTTGCAAATAATGCAATGTGTTAACTCAAAAGTTAAAGATCCCACGTATAACAAGTAAAAATAAATGAAGTTGAGTTTTATGGCCAACATTTAAAGAACCCAAAGGTATATAAAAATTAAATTTGGGCATAAATAGAGAGCCTCACATGCATTTTTAGTCATCATAGGCCTGCTAAATGGAAAAGATGGCAAATCCTTTTCTCAAGAGAAATTAACCATATTTGAATTAATAGGTATTAAGGATGGGTATTTAAAAAGTAGTTTATTTTTAAAAACAAAGGGTGGTTACAAAAGAGATCACATCTCTTGGATAAAAGGAACCACTCTTCCTTCCTGACATTGTTAACAATCTTGATACATATTTGTTCTACAACTTTTAAATTAAGGGATCAAACGGATGCTAGCCTCACGGATGGACGGAGAGTACATACATGTTTGTAGGCATCCTCCACAATCCAGATGCAGTGAAACCAAAATGATTAAAGAGAATTAGAACCATGAAATAATCATGTCTATATGATGATTTATCAACAGAGATACAGGTTATTTTTAAATTTTTAATTGACAGAAGGTGACAGCATGATTCTACCAGATAGACAGTCAAATGAAGGACTCCAAGGGCATGTTTAATGTAGCATTGTTTCCAAGGAAACAAAGCGGAAAATGTTCCACTTATCCCCATCTGCAGTTAGGTGCCAGTTTTCTCAAAGTATGGTTGCAAGAACCAACTGATTTCCACAATGGTGCAGAAACCATACATGGTTTGGCATTGGTAGGTGGGGTTATCAAAAAAGGTGTTTCTGCGAAGGATAAAAAAAATAGAGGTATGCAGAACGGCTTTTCTGTGGTGCTAGACAAATGTGCCATAATGAGATGAATATCATTGCTTCTATGAATTATACAAACTAAAGATGAGAATCAGATTATCAAAAAACACTTCTAACAAGTACTTGAAAGTTATGACATT
The DNA here is from genome assembly GCA_029852735.1 of Persea americana. Classification (NCBI taxonomy): domain Eukaryota; kingdom Viridiplantae; phylum Streptophyta; class Magnoliopsida; order Laurales; family Lauraceae; genus Persea; species Persea americana. The sequence goes on along the minus strand of CM056813.1, from coordinate 52,655,774 downwards.
GGCTTAAACCTTCCTCATGAGAGTTAACACTGTTAGAATTACACTTACTGTGAATGGAAGAAAATGAAACAGTTCAACTGTGTCGGGCCTCTCCAGAGGGTAATCCTAATCATTGAAATATTACCTTCATCCCACTATGGTGGGGGAATTTCTGGTGATTTTCAATGAGTATCGTTTGGGAACCTCTGATGCAACCCTGCCATTCAGTGTTACAGTAGGGCGTATGCACCCCTCTGTTTGTGTTGCTTCAATCAATCCAAAGACAGATTTGATGACTATAATCAGTAATTGAGATATGAAGAATTCAGAATAAATAAGGTACGTACCTTGATCAGATTGCGGCATTCTAATTTTCACTTTGAACAAGAAATATGAAGTAAATTAAACACCTACTCGTAATTTCATAAATCAATCAATACTTACTCTTGATTGCAATATTTTTTCATAAAAAGGAATATTGCTGTCTTTAAACTGTTGGGGAAATTACTTACAAAGAATGTCCAATCATAAAATCAAATAAATAGTCAGTATAAATAATTAGTGTAAATTGTGAATGTGAGAAATTAATTTAAGAAAGCAATAAAAATGAGCAAGACACACCAATTAAGATGCTTTTTTAAAGACAACAATTTCCAACATGCAGGTGGTTTTGATGAAATTATGTCCCCATGATACAATGCCCAACTCTGATTTAAAGTCTATATACTAAAATCAGAAATATGGAATTGCCCTTAAAATCAAAATAAAAATAAAAGAGAATAAAATACTTAGACAATATGCTTCTGAAAATACTGCATTATGCTCATTTGAAATTTCTTGAATTCCTTTGGAAAACTTCAAATCACCTCAATTTATAATGCTTGAAAGCAACCTTTGAAATTTGGTCACATCCACTCCAATGGGTCCAAAAGACACATCTCATCCAAAGGGCACAACACACTTGATTTTGAAAAGACACATTCAAATGTCTCTTGGAAATTTTTTTTTTAAATTATTCGGTTTTAGAAAATATCCAACATCATACACTATAATACAAGCAGATTGTTAACAGCCTAAATCCAACACAATGTAGACTGGGATGTAGTCAGGCTTGGGCTGCACAAGCCCATGAGCACCCCGAGCGGGCAGGTCGATTAGCAACAAGTATGTGCTTAGGATGGCAATGGGTCAAGTCAGGCCAATTGAGCGTTATAGGTAACATAAATTTGTGCTTTACTTGAACCTGGCTGTTTATTATAATAGTTGGAACTCATCAACCGAATTCAACCAAGATTTTTAGAGATCAATAAAAAAACAGATGTGTTTGGATGTGTGGTGAAGTTAAGTGAGGTGAGGTAAAACTCAAGTAGATAGCTCATACTGTGTGACAAGTAGGGTTGGGTTGTTTGGTTCGTACCTAATCTGACCTTATTATTTATCAGATGACAAATGTCAATTCAAACCCAACCTTCAAACATGGATCAACCCAAACCCTGAATTACTTGATCGAGTTCAGGTTGGATTTACAGCTTGGATCAGGATTTGCCTCACCAATTATAATCCCACCAAACTCAGTTAATATATTAATTGGGTTGGGGTTACAACATGTCGCATAGATGTAAATAGGCTTGAACCTTGGTAGACCGGTGGTAGATTCAAACCCCTATCTGTTTGGTAATTTACTAGGTTAGTAAAAGTAATGTAAAGCCTCTATTTTTCACACAAGGGGTCACATCAAAAGTACTCATCTTTAAAATTCCCTCCTCCTCTTTCAATAAAAAGTTAAAAAGCAACCTCCTTTCTCCACTAAATAACAAAAAAACACCCACTTTTTCCACAAAAAGTCAAAAAGATTTCCTTCCAATCTATTAAAGATAAAATACCATCATAAGTCCCTTATATTTTATTTTCTCTAAATTTGACGCTTTACATCACTTTTACTTTAATAGTAAATTGCCAAACTGTTATTAATTAGATATGAATCTGACATGAAACCAATGTGTCATATCTGGATCCAGGAACAAAAGAGATTTATTCTAGATCTGTCTCATAATAAGATGTGGAGGGTGTTAGTATAATTGAAAAAAGATCCTCAAAATAAATTCTTAAATATATAAATGGGGCTATTAAATGTTATATCATTGAAGGTAATAGATTTTCAAATGTTACAATTTGAAAACCCATTCATTGGGAGGGTTTGGAGTTAATTCTATTCAATAGCATCGCTGAGGCAGCTCTTAAAATACAGGTCTAGGCCATTGCAAGCAAAAAGAAAACAATATGGGTTGAATGAGTTTGTTTACCAGAAACATATCCAGGCCAGAGAAAATCCTTTGGGACCTGCAAATTAGCTCTAACTGTGCTAAAGCTACAATACAGCGGCACTGCATCTATGCACATGGACGGGCCATATTTAAGAAATCCAATCATTCATTCATGCCAAGGCAGCATGGATCGTGATGGTTTGTCCTAGATCTTCTTTCATACATGAGCATCTATAAATTCCACCAAAAAGCAATGGGGCTGGAATTGCAAAATTCTACAAGGGTATTTGAGACCTTTTAGATGGCTAAGATTTTAATATTCTTATAAAGAAACATGGCATTTACAAATGCCCAGGGACAAGCCATCACACCATGCCCAAAATACCGGAAGACCTCAAATCCTTGTAAGAAATTCTAGTGAAAAAATAAGCTGTAAACACTAGATCACCCAGAAGTCCCAACGGCCAGGCTCTAGGATTTTCTTGGGTCCTTATTGGAGTTGAGCCATTACTACGCCCACAACTGTCGCAAAGTTTTTATTGGGCCAGCTTAGACATGGGCCTATATGACTCATGCCTGATGACTAGTGGCCTGGACTTGAGGATTATTGCATATCATACAAAGTGTTTCTTCTTCACAAACCAATCAGAACTAGACCTGATAACTCAGGATTCAACTTAACCCTTTCAGTTCTTTGGGTCGGGTCCAAGTTGAAACTTCTAGCCTGAATGGATAAATAGGTTGGGTTCTGGTTGAGCCCATTCCTACTTATTCAGCCTACCAACCTAGGGATGGCCACGGGTCTGGTTAAACAAGTGAACCTTCATCATAGTAGTTTCATCAAGTTCCAGCTACGCTTGGGTTTTTAGATTAATTTTGACCCAAGTCAAGTTAATGTCAACTTCATTTTTGGCTGTCCATACAACCGCGTCAGCGTGTTTTTGTTCAATTTATATATTATATATTTGTTAATAGCGCATATAATACTCAAATCTCATTCCTTCTAAGTTCTAACTAGTATTGGACACTTAAAAAAAACAGTATTAAGTGTTGACTATTTAAGGCAAGCCTTTCTCAATGCAGCACACATGCAAAAAACATAAATGTAACATTTTAAAATGAAAAAGAAAATCAAAGCTAAACATTATTATAACCGAACCCCGGCTCGATCTATTCCCGTGCTAAATCCAACAAACTAAACTATGACCAGCCAACCCAACCAACTCAACCATTTTGATTAAGACTTTTGGGTTAGGTTTGGATTGATGTTACAAACCCAAGAAAAATGAATGGTCCAGATCCAGTTTCTGTTGAGCCTAAACATATGGCCCACACTGCTCAACCAGACCCACCCATTGCCACTCCTTTGGTTCCATGAGATATCTACAAATCTTATCTGCCTATCTATAACTATAAGAAATGTGTAGGTTGGATACCTGGTGTTGGCACAAAGGCAAATGGCTAAGGTGATTCTCTCCCCTCCCATCATTGCTGCTCTCATCACCACCCCAGACTCTATCTCTCTAACCCGTTTTCATTTGCCAAAAAGAATCTACCACTCCAGAATCCATGCAAAACTAGGTAATGAAAAAGAAAATTGGTTTCTTGTTGGATTCTCCATAGTATGTGTTATCTTCTTCTCATCCTAGTATTTGAAAAGGCTAGATAATGTATGAGGCATGGGTTTGTGGCCTTTTCTTTGGTGTAGGTGGGGGAGATGGAGACACAAAGGGTGCAGAGAAGAAGTTCATCACTAGGGAAGAAGAACCAGAACAGTAACAATTCTTCTTCTCCTTCTTGTTGTGCTTCTAATTGAATTTAATTGGTGGGTTTTCCTCCCCTGAAGAGGATATCTAGTGGTTGAGTTAGAAAGGTATAAGTTTCAAAGTTTTCTTTGATTTGTTCTGTGTGGGCTAATGATTCAGAATCATGAGTTTGCTGGTTTTACAGTGAATTTTCATCTCTCTGTTTTGTGACTGAAAACCCCAATTGACCATTGAAATATGATAAATGAAATATTCATGAAATCCTGACTTCTGATTTCTCAAGACAAAGGAAAGTAGTTTTTTGAACGCCCCATTTGGATCCTTGAAACTCAGTTGCTCTGCACTTAGTTTACCTGTGAATAGAGTTACTCTCTTTACCTGTGATTGAATATGGAAGAGAATAAAGTAATTGTCACTTATAGGTAATTCAGGTTATCCAAATACATTTACCTTCTTCACTCGCTTTACGAGTATCCAAATGGGCACAAAAGGTTCGGAATAAAAGCACCTAATGTATATGCGTTATTAAGGAAAATAATTTTCCAAAGCATTCCTGGGCCTCAACATCCTTCCGGCTTTTAGTTGCAATGTGATTATCATTATTAACAGGTGAAGTTGAACTGATTATCCCAAAAAAATGATAAAATACAGGTATAATCACTGTTATCTAAAATGATTTTTGAAAGATTGGTATTTAAGCAACAAATCGTACTTAGTAGCTAGGAGATTTTCTTTTTTTCTTTCTTTTTCATCCTCAGCCCGACGTCAGACCTTGAATTTTTCACATGTTGGCATACTTGTTCGGTGGTTCAGAAATTCAGTTTATAGGAACAACTGTTTGTAGACTGTTCCCAAATATCCTACTAACATGATCCTCACTCTTCACTGGCCAGCCCTTGCAATATGGCAAAGTGAAGCTAATATTTCCTTTCCTTGTTCTTTGTTGAGGTTAAATGCAATTAATGAAATATTTCCAGTATACTGTTAATTTTTAGAAAAGATTATTGAATGTCTAGGTTCTCCTTCCATTCTGTACCATGGAACCATTAGATTAATGATCTAGATCACTGGAAATGGACCCTGTGTAAAGAAAACAGGACTCGCGGATATTGGGTAGAGATGAATATGAGCATGTAATTTCTATAGTAAACTGCGGAGCTGGGTTTTAAGTAAAAGAAATAACAGATTCATGCAATATTTTTATGGATGTTTGGTTGGTGGATGCCAATTTTTGGGTACTGACTTAAACTAGGTAATCAGCTGTTCTATGAGAACCTCCATGCGAAAGACTTGGAATGATAATAGGTTTCCATTTTGGAGTATATCACACTCATAACCCTATAGTTAAAGTGTAATGAAGGCCACTTTTGGGTGTGTCAAAGATAAATATATTTTTAAGAATTTTCATTTAGACCTGGCCCAAACGACTTGTCTATTGTAGTCATGCAGGAGCAACATATTATCTTGAAATCAAATGATGCGTGCCATTCTGCATCAGCCCATGGGCCAAACCATGGATCCTTAGGCTCAGTTGTGTATGAAATGACAATTTCGCACAACTGGCCTGTTTGAGAAGATAAATCAGTAGAGATTTACTTTTGAGTCTTGTCTTGTTAAATCAGTAGAGATTTCCTTCCTTTACTTACTACTATTATCTTAACATCCTAAATTAGTTGGAGTTTTTCATGATTGGTATTAGTTGTCGGAAGAGTTCAACTGCAGAGTCTCATCAGTTATCATTAGCTTATTTGCCCATTGCCTATTAGCTAAGATTAAGAACTAGAAGGACATCAAAGCAGCCATGTAAAGGGATTTGCTCAATCCCTAGATGTCACCATTATCAAAGGATTTGCTCTTCTTTTGCAAGCGCCCAATGAAAATATTTGAAGCATCTGTGATTTGTTGTTCAATTAACTCGGTGTCAAGGCCCAGTATAAAGGGTCCCAACGACAATCCCAGGGCATCTCTATAGCAGGAGAATGTAGCCGCATCACGAGGATCACTGCTCAATGAACTAGGCCTGAAAGCCTTTTAGAAGTTCCAAAAATGGTGGCACGGTTGCTGTGGTGTGATCACTTGTAAGGCCATATATTTTGCTAAAGGGAGCGTGAAAAATCTTAGCTATGTGTATTATGGATTGACAGGGAATTGAGATGGACCTGGGCAGTTTGGTGATTATCTAAGTTCCTTAAGTCTTATTATACTGTATGATATTAGATCTGTCTCTTTTTTAATAAAGTTATTGGCTGACTTTAAGTCGATTTGTCTAATTGTCGCTCGAATTACCCTTAATCTGCTGGCTATCACCACAAAAGAATATATAAAATGTCTCGGAATCTTTATTTTGCATGCAACCACAATAGTTTTGACTAGGAAAAACTTCTGATATGGTCAAGTATTTTTGCATTCGTCTATTTAAGTCTGTAAAACAAGGCCTTTCTTTTATGGTGCAAGTTAGTTGGTTAACGCTGTTAGATGAAATCATACTGAAAGACATGATTCAAGTCATTATAGTTGGTCTTGTGTTTTGCTATACTCAATCTAACATTTGTTCAGCCTCCTATTTGAGCATTCATTTTAGAGATCAAAGGTGTGGGGTTCCTTTTGCTGATTGCTTTTATCCAAATCAATGTATATGCCTTTCATGTGTTGCTGCTGTGAACCTTGGTATTGATACACATCCCTGCAATGGGAGGGCCATGGAATCAAATCTGTGGTAGGTCATTTCCATGCTCCCTGAACGCCCTAGTCCCTTGTACCATGAGGTAGCACATCAAATATTCATCCAAAACGATCAAAGCCCCAACCATCAGAGGAAATGAAACTACTATCAACAAATAAAGAAACATGTACATCCAATGAAAATAGAGAAACTGACCAGGGAGGGATGGGGGTGGTGAAGAAGATCGTCTCTGAAGCTCTCTCCTGCTGCTTATATACCATCCCTATTATTTTTTCACATAAAGTTAGAAGTCCCTTTTAAATTATTCTTCCAAAAGCCATAAAACAATCTTAATGAGTTCAAGCCCATGGTTTGCAATTTACAATCTTGTGAAGAACGGTGCCTGATGGATAGGACCTGATAATGTGCTATTATTAAATAAAACAGTGGTAGACCTTCGATGCCAACACTCTGAGATGCAGACTGATCATATTTGTGTATCCCCAAGTCGCCCTTGTGCAGTACAGCTCAAGGTGGTGGGAGTTGCATCACACACAATAAGAAAACATCGGTTGATGGTGGCTCATTGTCTAGTTCTTTCATTTTCCTTTCATTTTCCTTTTTTTCTTATCTCTTTTTCCTTTCTTTTTTTCCTTTTTTTTTTTTTTTCAAAGTGGTTTCTTTTTCCTATGTTCTCACAAGTTATCCAATGCAAACTGTGAAGAAAAACTCGCTCTTGCTATTCAATATCACCTTCAAGCTACTTACTCCATTGTTAACAGTCACCATTTTTTTGAAGCTTCAACTTGGTTACATAATTGCCTTTTTGTTTCTTACCTGCTTTATATTCCATCAAATAGGATATTGGCCACCAAATCAGTCTCTGGTTCTTTTTTGGTAATTTCTTCATCAGAGTTCTCCATTATCTTGTCTTGTCACATTTTCCCCACCAACCCAAAATCAAAATTAATAAATAAGAGAAATAAAAAAGAAAAATTTTCCATTTTAAGAACCACTGCTTAATTGGTATTAGTAAAGGCATCACACTGGGATCCATCACCTCCCACCATGTGGACCCATGCAATTCTGCCTATTGATCGACTATTCAGAAGGCATTGCCATTGGGCTGTAGATCACTGTGGCTTGTATTCTTTCCCTAAATGAAGATTCTCCCATCTTGAATAAACCTAGTGCCATAGATCAGCCTAGGAATGTTGATTAATGTTGACTAATTTGCAATGTAGGTATTGGCAGACGGCAGGTGAGAGAGCAGGTGAGAATCCCATGAAGACACCCTTACCATACATTATCATATTTGGGATGTCAACACCTTTTGTCATCTTGGCCATAGCTTTTGCCAATGGTTGGATCAAGGTGCCAGTCAGATGATGATGACAACAAAGCCAACAAGACGATGATGATTGTGCAACACAAGGGGCTTTGACTGGTGACAAAAGTGGACTTTCTCTAACCATCCATGTATGTTATACATATATAGATCTTTCATATATATTATGTTTCTTTAATTCAACTGTATGTCGAGTTCCACCATGTGTGAGAGATAGGGAGATAGAGAGAGAAGTGTCTTAGTTTTTTCTCTTTTTTGCCCCTAATTCTTCAATTGCAAAATTAAGATCATTAGCAGTTTCTTTTTTCTAATATAGTCCATTCTCTTCAGTCACTTTTTGGCTAAATGGAAGACTTCTATGTTGTGATTATAGGTTGATTCTTTGCTTTTTAGGGCATCTACTAGGGAAGAACTTTATTTGTTTATTTGGGTGCTTATTACAAATTTTCCTTGTCTTTTCAAGGATTGACGGTAATGTTGTGTATCCATACTGCATTTATTGCATATTCTGGTATCAAGCAACTCTATGCAATTGATCTGGTAAGGAAAAGGAAAGGGGAAAAAAAACAACTTTGGCAGCATAGACGTCATGACCAAGGAAGGTTTTGCGCACTGCACTATTCAACCAATGATTTATGATTGAGGTTGCTAGTTCCAAGAGATTTTCGTGCGCTAAGGTACGAAGAATGGGAGCTGTTTCATTTGGTGCTCTATAAAGTATAAACGATAGGACAGCCCTTGGTGTTTGCTCGGTAGTCTCTTCTTTGTTGAGGAAGAAAGACTAACATCTGTGAATGACTTACTTAGGACCTCTTTTTAGTATTCTCATTTTTCACTATGGTGTTTGGGTAAGAGGTTCAAATGGTTGTTGTGAACACATGTGCGTGTGACTGCATGTGTGCCTTGTTGCGCCGTGCCGTTCTTGTGAGGCTGCAGCATGGCCTCATCTTTAGTAGGCTCAACCTTAGATGAGTTATTTATTTATTTATTTATTTCATTTAAATGTATTGTTATTGCTTTGGCCATTTCTTCCTCGCATTATGGAACGTGGGAAGTCATTAAGAAATGAGGAGAGTTGTTATGGAACGTGGGAAGTCATTAAGAAATGAGGAGAGTTGTTGCTGAACAGTTGTGCAGATCTTGCAGCATTCGGCTCCAAATACCGTCTAGTATTCAGATCAGAATACATTATTGGTTCTGATTACTCTTCAATGTTCAGTATTCAGATCAGAATACTTTCTTGGTTCTGAGTACTCTTCAATGTTATTCAAAATGGTTCTCAGATCCAGATTCAGTTACAGAATCAGATCCAATTTGAGGTCTGTTTCATCTCTTTTAATGGTTGTGGAACAGTACCAGGGACAATAACTATTCCTCTACCTCCTTCACCTTTTCCACTTGGTTTCATATCACACTGCTTCATACAGTTCTTTGAAAGAGTGTAAAAGGTTTGAGCTGCTCTATTGGTCGAGTGCATGTTCGTTTAAGCATCAATCCGAAAGAAAGTCTTTGTATCATTGGGCAAGTGTCCAGAATCCAGTGCACTTCTACGAAGGGTGTATTCTGCCTACAGTATTTCTGCTCTCACATTCCAGCTTTAATCTTCCCTGCCTCCTGACTCTATTCAAGTTTGCTAGTCTATTTCAGATTCTACATTGTGCAACACATATTTTTCCAAGAAGACTATATCAAGTGGTTGTAAATATTAATGGTTTAAATCATTCATATATATTGCTAAAAACTCAATTTAGATGAGCAGTGTTCTGTAAAAGTCAGGCTTCATGGAATGCAAATTGCAAGGTAAATTTATTATAGATCATAAACCAACCCCAATCAAAACCCAACAACAAAGTCCAAAACAGATTTTAAACATCATAAAAAATGAAACAAGAAATCATGATAACTAAAATAAAAAAGACTATTAATGCATCCGTCATGGGGTTGCCTTTGTCAGCTTTACTCTTAATTAGCTTGTCTGGAGCCATGTTACTTTTTAAGTCAACCCCATTATGTTTTTCCTCCTTACTTCATTCAATGTTTGTATTCTCCTTGCACTTGGCGATCCTTCAATACGTTCTACTTGGGCTGTCTCTGATCTCGTGTATGCGCCCAAATCATCTCAAGCAACATTCTTAAATAAATGTGTGTTCTTTTATCGGAACCACCCATCAAGTTTCCTTTTTTATTCAATCCTAATTTTACCATTTATTGTGAGTTACAATTCTTCTTAAAATGTGCAGCTCAAGACAATAATTCATTATGTACAAATTATCATTTTCATTTCAATTTATGCGAATCATCTCAAGCATTCCTTGATTTTCTCTTCTATCAAAGCTATGCTTCAGTTGATTTTCTCTTCTTTCAAAGCTACGCTTCAGTTTCCTCTAATGCACTCGAGTCCGAATTCCCTCCTTTCATGTTAATTTATACATCCATCTTAGCATGCACAACTTAAGACATTCATTCATTATATACAACGAATTAGCGTAATTTTAGTTTATCACTATCATTTTATACTGCTAAAATTCCCAATTGTAAACAAGGACTCTCTCTCTCTCTCTCCCCGCGCACAATATTGCACATAACTAGAACCTCATTGCTGTAACAATTCGCACTTCTGTGGTACGGGTTCTTGGCTTCAGTTAACAAGATTAAGTAAATTGAAATCACATATACTCTATAAAATCCAACTACTGTAATTCCTAGAACTGCAATTTAATTTGATTGCAACTTAACTTGGCTCTAAATTTACCATATGTATAAATTATATATCAGCAGCACTTATTTTATATATATCCCATATTAATAGCATACACAGTCCAGCCAAGTCGTGATTAGTGCATAGCAGATATTGTGGAGTAGTCTATTGTTGCACAGGTCAAGCAAGGCGTTTCATATTTGCTGAAATCTCTCGTCAGTTACACTTGCTACATTCAAACAATGAGCAAGTCAAGCAAGACGTTTTGGATCTGCAGAAATCTCTCCACTATTCTCGTTCTACATTCCTTATCAGTTTTATGTAAATTTGTTTATATATACTCACAGAATGTAATAGAGTAAGAATAAGAAAGTGAAAATAAACTCAAGGAAATATACCATTTATCTTGGTATCAGAGCAAGGCTCGGTTCTGTTCCTTTTTTTTTTTCTGCAACTCTGTCATGGCAGCCACTGCACCTAACACATTTATTCTCTCCAATATCCACCATCTCGTCCCAACAAAACTTAATGGAGGAAATTACATCCTCTGGAAGTCTCTGTTTGAGCCCATTCTTAGAGCTCATTCCTTACTTGGTTTCATTGATGGAACCAATCCATGCCCATCTAAGTTTCTTCCTCAGTCGGATGGCAGCTCTTGCACCACTCCCAATACCAAATATCTGGAGTGGATTCAACAAGATCAACATCTAATCACGTGGATTAACTCCACCTTGTCTGAGACTGTTCTACCATACGTTGTTGGCCTCAGCACCTCCAAATCCATTTGGGATGCTCTTTCAAAACGCTACTCCTCTCTCTCTCGTTCTCATGTCCTCCAATTGAAAAATCAACTCCAACACATCAAGAAAGGCAGTCTCTCTATGCAGGATTATCTACAGCAAATCAAGATGCTTACTGATAAGCTTGCAATGTCGGGCTCTCCTGTCAGCGAGGAGGATAGTATTCTCTACACACTCAACGGTCTCCCTACTCAATATCGACCCTTTCAGACCTTAATTCGCACCAGGTCTGCATCTGATCCAGTCTCTATTGATGAGTTACATGCTCTTCTTGTATGTGAAGAGCTAAGTCTGGGAGATGAGTCCCTCCCCGCCACAACTGAATCATCAACAGCCTTTTCTGTAACCAACATCACCACTGCTTCATCTCGTGGCCTAGGCCACTCTCATGGCGGGAGAGGAGGTCGTTATCGAGGCAGAGGTCGAGGCCGTTATCAAGGACCGCAGCAATATCAGCAAGCACTGCAGCAAGGTGTTTCTCCTCCTCAGAACAGTTCAAGACAGTATCAAATGAAAGACAATCGTCCACATTGTCAGATATGCCAAAAGGTGGGTCATGTGGCGCTAGATTGCTATCACAGAATGGACTTCTCCTATCAAGGTAAAATTCCATCTAACCAACTAGCAGCCATGGTGGCATCACCAGGGTTTGACAATCAGTCCACTTGGTATACCGACACGGGAGCTACTTATCACATTACTTCCGACCTCTCCAACCTTGACATTAGTTCTAGGTATGGCGGATCTGACTCGGTTCAAGTAGGCAACGGACAAGGGCTCTCTATCTCCCACACTGGTTCGGCTCTCTTACCCTCTCCTTCTCATAATTTTCATCTCAAAAATATCCTTCATTGCCCGGCAGCTACAACCAATTTATTATCTGTCAAACAATTTTCTCTTGATAATAATTGCTACTTTTTCTTTGATGAATCTGGTTTTGTTGTTAAGGACAAGGCAACAGGGAGGACACTTCACAAAGGGAGCACTGACCGTGGCCTTTATCCATTTCATCCTACATCCTCTCGCCCTCAAGCCTTTCACAATAAGGTTTCTTCCGATTTATGGCACGCTCGGCTCGGTCATCCTTCCTTTACAATCCAGCAAGGCGTTTTGAAGCATTTCAACCTTTCCACAAATAATAATAAGCATTCGTCTTTTTGCTCTTCTTGTCAGTTAGGAAAAAGCAAAAAAATGCCTTTCTCTTTATCTGTTTCTCGTTCTACTAAACCTTTAGAAATCATTCACAGTGATGTATGGGGTCCATCTCCTATCTCTTCTATTAATGGATATCGTTTTTATCTTCTTCTTGTTGATGATTTCTCTAAATTTTGTTGGATTTATCCCATGCACCATAAATCTGATGCCTTTTCTCTTTTTCAAAAATTCAAGAATATTGTTGAAAATTCTTTGAATACAAAAATTAAAATTTTTCGTTCAGATGGTGGAGGTGAATATGTAAACAAATCCTTTCAAACTTTTCTTGCTCATAGTGGCATCACTCATCAACTATCCTGCCCTTATACCCCTGAACAAAATGGGGTGGCTGAGCGAAAGCACCGTCATATCGTTGAAACTGGCCTCACTCTTTTAGCTCATTCTCATGTCCCCATTAAATATTGGCTAGATGCCTTTCATACCGCAGTTTTTCTTATCAATCGCATGGCTCTCACCCACTCCTCTCCACAGTCGCCCTATCAAATCCTTTTCTCTCAACCACCCGACTACTCATCTTTTCGCGTTTTTGGGTGTGCTTGCTACCCATGGCTACGGCCTTACGTGTCCAATAAATTGTGCTTTAGATCTTCAAAATGCGTTTTTCTTGGATATAGTCTTGACCACAAAGGTTATCGCTGTTTAGATCCCTCGACAGGGCGCCTCTACGTATCCCGCCATGTTACCTTTGATGAGAACACATTTCCCTTTGTGAAGAGCTCCTCTCCCCGCTTGCCAATACAACTTACTCACGACGACTCAATTTTTAGTGGCCCTATTTCAAGATGGTTTCCCAGGCCTCATCAACATGCCGATCAACGTGGCATTCTACAAACGCCTTGTCACACAGTTGCCCAGCCAGGTCTCCTTGTACCCTCCCATGGCCAGCAACTTCATCACCAACCAAACCCGCCATTACCACTCCCGCTGATCCAGCCCACTTCTTCACTGCCTAGCCATCCTATCCAAGAGCCCATACAACCAACTCAAGATCCCTTGTCCACATGCCCTACTGTTGCACCATTGCCTCTAGCAGCGCCCGCCACTGAGCCGGATCCAGCACAGCAATTGAACAGGGGGCCCGCTGTCCCACGCACAAGCACTAGACATGTTCGGCCAAATCCAAAGTATTTTAACTCGGATTTCGTCACTGGCACTAAAAAGGCAGGCTTCATCTCCACTCGTCATCCATACCCGTCAGCTTTGCTCACGGGCCTTGCCGGTCGGGAACCTAGTACTTATGGTGAAGCTGCTACATTTATTGAGTGGCGCCAGGCCATGGATACTGAATTCAATGCTCTACAAAGAACAGGCACTTGGGCTCTTGTACCATACAAACCCAATATGAATGTTGTCGGCCGTAAATGGGTCTATCGGGTTAAACAGCGACCTGATGGTACAATAAGTCGTTACAAAGCCAGACTAGTTGCTAAAGGGTTTCATCAGCTCCCGGGTATAGATTTTGTTGAAACCTTTAGCCCGGTGGTCAAGCAAGCAACTATTCGCGTCGTTTTATCGATCGCGTTAACATACAAGTGGCATGTTCGCCAACTTGATGTTGAGAGTGCCTTTTTACATGGTGATCTTACTGAACAGGTTTTTATGACCCAACCCATTGGTTATGTTGACCCAACAAGGCCTACCCATGTTTGTCATATGCAAAAGTCTATCTATGGGCTTCGCCAAGCACCACGGGCTTGGTATACAAAATTTACATCATTTTTACTTGAATTGGGTTTCTTCACTTCTCTTGCCGATCCCTCTCTGTTTGTCTTACAGACACCATCCACCATCACATATTTACTTCTCTATGTGGATGACATCATTTTAACTGGCAATAATCCTGCTTTCTTAAGTTCATTGTTAACCCAACTCCGCACCAAATTTGCCATCAAAGACCTTGGCCCACTCCATTATTTCTTAGGCATTGAGGTACATCCTCACAATGGTGGATTTTTGTTATCTCAAACAAAATATGTCACAGATCTTCTTCATCGCACCAACATGCTTGGGGCCCAATCCGTAACGTCTCCTGTCTCCCATAACAAACGTTGTGATCCAAATGCAGCACTGTTACAAAATCCCACTGAATACAGACAAATTGTGGGGGCCCTTCAATACATCACCATCACAAGACCCGATATTTCCTTTGCTGTCAACCAAGCTTGCCACCATATGCACCAACCAACTACAGATCACCTGGTTGTAGTGAAAAGAATATTGCGATTTCTCAAAGGCACTCCCACACATGGCCTTTTGCTTCAACCCGGCCCGTTCCACTTAATTGCTTATTGTGATGCTGACTGGGCCGGTGACCCCACAGATCGAAGGTCTACTAATGGATTTTGTATATATTTTGGCTCATCCCCTGTTTCTTGGGGAGCAAAGAAACAACCAACGGTCTCTCGTTCGTCTACAGAGGCTGAGTATCGTTGTCTAGCCATTACAGCAGCTGAGCTATCTTGGATGCGATCATTACTTCGTGATCTCCGCATACCCCTCTCACAGATGCCTACCATTTGGTGTGATAATATTAGTGCCATTTCTCTTGCGTCAAATCCTGTTTATCATGCTCGCACCAAGCATCTGGAAGTTGATTACCACTATATCCGAGAGAAAGTGGTTAATAAAGAATTATCGGTGAAGTATATTTCTACAAATGACCAGATTGCGGACATCTTTACTAAAGGTCTCTCCTCACAAAAACTCCACATTATTCAGTCCAAGCTTTGTGTCCTGCCAAGACCCCACAGCTTGAGGGGGGCTAATAGCATACACAGTCCAGCCAAGTCGTGATTAGTGCATAGCAGATATTGTGGAGTAGTCTATTGTTGCACAGGTCAAGCAAGGCGTTTCATATTTGCTGAAATCTCTCGTCAGTTACACTTGCTACATTCAAACAATGAGCAAGTCAAGCAAGACGTTTTGGATCTGCAGAAATCTCTCCACTATTCTCGTTCTACATTCCTTATCAGTTTTATGTAAATTTGTTTATATATACTCACAGAATGTAATAGAGTAAGAATAAGAAAGTGAAAATAAACTCAAGGAAATATACTTAAGGGCCCATAAGTTAAAAACAGAAAAAAAGGAAGACATGTAATGTCTTAACTCCATTCCAAATGGGCACATGATAAGCAATCGGAAGACAGCCAATTTGAAACCAATTAAAGACAATAAGAGGTAAAAATCAGACATGCCAAATGCCACCTTAGTTATTCATTTTTCATCTTCCTTTTATTCTATTTCAATAAAAGAAAGATTATTTTATGAAAATTTACCCTTGGACTTCATTTTTAACCACTCGTGATGCAAATCGTGCGTTTTACCTGTATTGTAATGCAAACAAACAGGCTTAGTATCTCCCACATCCTGTTTCATGAGTGGGATGTGTGGAACTCCATCGTGGGCCCGCCTATATATAATTTAAACCGTTAAAAAATGAATGTCATATCCTTCAATGACATATGTTTAAATTTTAATAAATAGGTTAGTTTTACCATAAGATTTAAGCACATGATTGATAAAGTGACTAGCACAATCTCATGCCCTATTAATCCTATGCATTAATTATGCTTTTAGGCATAGACCAATTCTTATTGAAATAGAGTTTGAGGATATATTATTCTAGGATATGACATTAATTTTGAATATTCAAATTATTAACAAGTTATAGCCCCACGGTGGAGTTCCACACAGCATACTTATGAGACGCATGATAGGATTAATTTCTGTTGAAGTAAAATTTAAGAATATGACATTCTTGGGATTGACATTCATTTTAGATGGTTTGACTATTAATAGGTGAGTCCCACAATGGAGCCCCATCCATTCTACTTATGAGAAGCGTACTAGTAGGATCCAGACTCCATGGATGAAAGGTTTGTATAGTTGCAAATATTAATGAACTTATTTATCAATATGCGCAATTTTTTGTCGATCATATAGAAGCGTACTGAGTATCCTCTTATTTCCATCTTCTTCTTTGTGCCCATACAATGATGATATCATTCCATTTTGGTTTATTCCATTCCACTAACCTTCTTTCAACATCCCAACTCAAATCTTTTGTAAATGACGTGCAAATCTTGCTCTCCATTTGTTCTGTGCATTGATTTTGACCACCCAACACCATATTTTCCTCTTTTCTTCATTTGGGGTTGACATGCAACTTGAAGTCTTGCAAGTTGTTTGTATGCATTAATTTTTCATTTTTGACGGTATAAAATGTTGCATATCTCAAATATCTTTGTTAAGAATGTATCTTTCGTTTGTTAGTGTTGTGATACCGTACACGGAACAGAAGCTCTTTAAGTTTTCCATAGTAAGTTTGTCACGTTGCAATGCAATGCAATGTATATTTTTAAGCACAAATTTAAGCGTAGAGACTTAATTTTTTGCCAAACAATGATTATTATTTTTAAATATAAAACTAAATTTAGGAAGATGAATGATATAGTCAGGGCCAAACCCGCATGATACAATGTGGGTATGGCTGCCTCAGGTAACTTGTTAAACTTCCAGGGTTATGGGTTGTATTGGCCATGCACCCATTGAAACTCAAGTCCGCACCACCCCTTGACCCATGTTGCCCTAGCATATGATTGAGAACTCCATTTGATTTCATTCAAACCCTCATCTCAAATCAGGAAGAGCTCTCCATACTAAAAGCCAGTACTAAGGCTTCGTTTATGGTAACGGCTGCAACAACATCTTTTTGCTTCGACTCCCTCTTTCTATCTAGCTATCTCTCGCACCTCTTTATGTACAATGTAAATCCCCAAGTCTACGTCCTACAACGCATAAATCTCTCTCCCTCTCTTAAAGTTTTTGCTATGATAACTGCATGAGACGTGTCGTCAGTTTTTATTGTGAATTCTATGAATGAGTTTCACATCTTGGTTCCTTCATGGTCTGGATATAATAAAGTTGTTGGACATGTGATCTGGAAAGCTCGTAACTCGGACTTAACTCGTCCAATAAAAAAAAAAAGAAAAAAGAAAGAAAAAAAAAACTCCGGTAAAGTCAAAATGGAGACCGGGGATAATTATTAATATTTTTCATAAATAATTTGAAAATATTTAAAAATAAATATATTATTTATAAAATATAAATATACATTTATTTACCTACATTGAACATAATTAGTTTGAGTTAATAAATTTGTATATACAAGAAAGATAAATTAGGTGAAAAATCTCTGGCAAAAGTTCTACACCATCCAAACGAAAATTTTGGATCTGCCACTGAATATAGTGATAAAGATGTAAGTAAAAATAAAGTGAAGAGGTGGAAAAAAGGGGGTAGAAGAGACACAAAAGGGAAGAATAAGAGGAGACAAAAACCTGGAGGGCCAAACAATTTTCAAACCTAACCCCACAAGAGGGACCCCACAATTGAGACCCACTTTGATACCCACCGATGATGAGAAAGGGAAGACGAAACTTTCTACCTATATATTTAAAATGAAAAATATAGATCATCCGATCACTTCAATCCTTGATTTAAGACCTATTAATTTAGGCACATCTCAACCCTTAGATTAGTTGCAAATTTTTGTGTTTATTTGCATGAGCAATCTAACGGTAGCCACCAACCGAGATTTACATAAGTACCAAAACCGAAGAGAATATTATACCTGAATGGGCATGATCGATCATAGATGGCCCTTAAGTGGGCCCCACAAGCAAGCCTCCAATCACAAGTTCAAGCGGCTTTGCGCAAACCTGCTATGAGGTAGAAGTTCACACCGATGAGATATGATTTTTAGGGTTTTAGTTTTAGCCCTTTGCCAACGATCCCCAAAGCGAGCCACAACCAAACGATCCCATCCATCTCAAAAATCAACGGCCCAATATCGTTCCCAACCAAGACCAACGACAGCCGCACGATGAAGATCTAACGACCCAGCACAACCGTCCACATCTATAAGTATCGTCGCCCTCACTCACCATCTTCGCACTTGTAGTTCTAGGGTTTAGTGTCTTTTCTCGAGCTAGGGTTTTTTCTTCTTTGATGTTTTTGGGTTTATGTTCTTTGATATCTCCTCTTCTCGCTTTCAAATTAGTCTAGGGTTTTTATTCGGTTTCTAGGTTTCGATCTAGTCTCTTGCGGGAATGGCATCTCTGCAGTCGATTTCTGCAGCGATCGAGGCCATTCCTTCGAAGAAGGAGAAGCTTCGAAAAACCTTCGAAGATCTCAGATCGCACACTGCTTGCATCGCAGCATTCGATCTCCAATGGAAGGATCTCGAAGATCATCTCGACGCGATCGAGAAGGCGATCGAGAAGCGCTTTAAAGATCTCGAGTCCGCCGAGCAGCAGCGGCAGCAGCAACCTGCTGCCGCCGCCACTCCTCCCGTCGTGGATACTCAGCCACCGTCGGATTTGGTGATCTATCCGCAGCTGAAAACCTTCTGCTCCAAGATGGACGGTAAGCGATTGGTCTCTTTCATCCTCGCCCATCGGAAAGATGGTGTGGACATCAAGGATGAGCTTGATGATGCGCTGCGATCAGCGCCGGATCCAGCTAAGCTGGTGTTGGATTCGATGAAGGGATTCTACCCTTCGAGGAAGAAGGGGGGTAAGGATGCAGAGCTTGCTGCGCTGCGGCGGGCCTGCATTCTCTTGCTTGAGCGGTTAGCCGCAATGGCGCCTTTGATCAAGGAGGGTGAGAGAGAGCGGGCAAAGGAGCTGGCTTTGGAGTGGAAGGAGTTGGTTTATGAAGGCGACGACAGTCTTTTGGAGGGTATGGGGTTTTTTCAGCTCTTGGCGACGTTTGGGTTGGTGTCTGAATTTGAGATCGATGATTTGTTGGAAATGCTTTCTGTTATTGCTCGGAGGAGGCAGGCGATTGAGTTATGTAAAGCTCTTGGTCTCACCAACAATGTTCCTGGTGAGTATGCAGAGAATTGCATCATTAATTTTTTTTCAAAATCTCATTTTTAGTATCTTTTGTTTTGTTTTGAATGAATTGAGCTTTTGAACTTTTGATGGCTTGAAGGTTTTCATGCATTGTGATTATCATGCTTCTGTTTACACGATTTGGATCCTTGTAGATGCTTGGTTTGTTCAGGCGTTAAAAAGCAGGCTTCTTGTTGCCTGGCTATGTTTCTTTGCCTGTTGAGGTTTTTCTTTTTCTTTTTTTTCTGTTTTGACGGAGGGTGATCTTCTGGCTGAAGACCCCCTTTACAGATGATGGAGCAAACTTCTCGTGTTTGTAGATTCCTCTGTAAACGTCGCAAAGTGAGCTCTTTGATGTTGATGGTCTTCGATTTTGGAGACCTCTGTCTTAGAGCGGTCTCATATTCCATTGCCTTGGGGAGCTGCGTTGTAGCCATTACCTTATGGGACTTGCCATGAGACATACACCCCCACCCCATTCATCAATTTTTCCATCGATTCATTTCGATAGAGAACAACTTATGATCTTTTTTATCTTTATTTTTGAGGAAACTTACAAATGAGCACCTGATTTGGTTTTTGTATCAACGTTGCTCTCTTACTGGAACACCTTTTTCCACTGTTTTGACCCATAGTTAAAAGGCGAATGGTTATTGTTGGGCCATGAGGCATATTTCCATTTGCACTTTTTCTCCATTGGAGTTACTGTTGCAAAGTCAATAATTTATTTTCCTTTTTTTTTTTTTTTGTGTGATGGAGGAGAGTTTCTGGCAGAAAGTCTCCTTTACCGAAATGGAGCAAGCTTGCTGTGTTTGTAAATTCCTATGTAAACATCACAAATAAAGCTCTTGGATGTTGATGGTACTCCTATAATTGGATTTCCTCCATCTTGGAGCAGCCCCATATTCCATCGCCTTGAGGAGCTGCGTTGCAGCCATTACTTTCTGGGACTGGCCATGGGGCAAACATTTACGTCATCACGTAGCTTTCTTTCCAGATCTTTTTTTTCCTTGTGAAGGGTTTTATTCTGGGTGTTTAGAGTTTCATATATTTTTTATTTTGTTTTTGTTAACAGATGCAGACAGTTGATGTGTTTATCTACATATTTTTTAACTTTACATTTGGCAGTTGCTATTGTACTTATTTATACACCCCCTCTTCTTCTAGGGTCAATTTGCAATTGCTAAATCATATCTTCTTGGTTAGAAACATTTTGCATAAATCTTTTATGTTTGAGTATATATGTCAATTCTTTATTTATTCTCACTTGCAATCTGCACCCTACAGGGGTTTCAAAATTTCTTGTTATGTTATCTTAGTAGTTTTTTTCTTAACTATTTTGGCCAGTGATGATATCAAACACCAAATACCATCTTTCGGGACTGAATGGCTTCTAAAGCCTTGCTGTCATATTCTGCAATTCTGAGGCCTACACTTAAATTGTTATTCTAGAATACATAATACATAATTGTTGAACTTAAAATGTGCATTCAACAGTCTTTCAATTACAAAACTCTTGTTTCTCATTAAAGGCATCATAAGTTGTTTGGCTAATATTATAAATGTCTCAAGATGCCATTTGAAAAAAAAGGAGAGCTAGCACACACTGTTATAGAGATTATTGCTGCTCGAGAATAAAATAAATGTCATTTTATCATTTGGGATATGCATTGTTATATCTTGTTACTGCCATTTTGAAAATTCTAGCAGTTTTTTTATTTCCATGGTGGCCTTTTCGTTTTGTGATCTGTTGACACTTTCACGCCTTTTGCTTGCAACAGATTTAATTAAAAAATTAATCAACAAGAGTAAACAGCTTGACGCTGTTAAATTCATCTATGCTTTTGAGCTTGTTGACAAGTTCCCTCCAGTACCTCTTTTGAATGCCTACTTGAAGGAAGCCCAGCGTATGGCTCAAGTAGTCCGAAAGAGGGGAAATAACTCAGCACAGTCCCTGGTATGCAACTGCCTTCAAACCAAATGAAGTTTTGGCGGATGTCTTTCGTGCACTAAACCATGCATTTATTTTTTTTTTAATAATCTTCCACAGTATGAGGCTGCTACCAAAGAAATTACTTCCATTAGAGCTATAATCAAATCTGTTGAAGATCACAATCTTCAATCTGAATACTCATGCGAGCACCTTGAAAAGCGTATTGCTTCGCTGGAGAAACAGAAGTCAGACAAGAGACGTTATCAGCAGTCACAGCAGCAATATACAAATAAACGCCATAAACCAGCCTCCACCACTCAAGCAGCCTCCACTCTGGATAATGACTCTCCATCTTTGCCGCATTCTTCACCACCAGAGTCTTCTTCAGGTTTGCTGTCTGATCGTGTAAATCCTTACTCTGGTTCTGCCAGGCTGTATGCCTTGGCAGGTGGATCTGGTTCAGGATCTGGCCCGGCTGGGCTATATGGTTTGGTAGGTGGGACTGGTGCTGCACCTGGTTCGTCAGCACCCTATGCTCACCCTGGTTCATCTGGCCTGTATGGCTTGGCAGGTGGACCAGGAGCCTTGCATGATCCACTTTATGACCGGCCCCTGGGTTCTAGCCTTTATGGGGCACAGTTATCTTATGGTGGTAATCGGACTCCACCAAGGTCTCACCTTCATGCGGAGGCCTTGTCATCAAGTTTGTATGATAAGCCCATGGGTTATGGTGGTTACCCTGTTGGTTTACCACCTTCATTTCGCCCAACTTTCTACCCTTAGACTATTCTTTCATTCGGTTGCTGGGACAGAGATCTCTGTTTAGTCATCTTGTTGTGACGACTCCAATGGATTATGAAGTGACTTCATTTTCAAGTTTTTGGGTGATGTCAGTATGCTTCTATTTGAATTTTCTTTCCTTGGATGGTGTTCGATTGCCAATTTTAGTGGCCATGCCCGCGCCTTATAGCTGTTAAAACGTTTCTCTGGAGAGTGGACTCTCCAAAGGGGTTCTAGTAGTTTTCCTAGACGTTTATAAATTGGGTTAACACTGATTGCATCGTGGTGGCGCTAGCACCTTGGGTGCTCAATACTCATAGATGGGCTATATGTGGAGACAGTACTAAAATTCTCTGAAGGCAACCTTTAATCTCCATCAGTAGAAATATTTACTAGCATGGTTGCAACATTTAATCTCCGTCGGTAGGAATTTTTTACTAGCATGGTTGCAAAGCATCTATTTTTAGGTTTTTTTTTTTTTGGGTTAATTCATTTTGTAGGGTTGAATTCTTAAAGAATTTAGGAGTCGTGTGGAATGAAGTTAAGTGAATATTGAAGAGAATAAAATATTAGGGGGTCTAATTATAGTACGATGAGCATTTGTTTTCGGCGTCTTGTTAACGAATCTTTTCGACTTTTTGGGTTTTGTCTTTTAATAGTCGGAGAATTTTGCTTTTTGATCTTTTTTTTTTTTTTTTGGTTTTTTAAAAAGAGGGGATTTTGAAATTTTATACTTTTAATATGATCCTTAATCCTTTTTTGCCTAGGAAAAGGAGGTTTTACTTTATTTCAACTTACTAGTGAATTGGCCAAACATGCCTGGGTTTGTTTGGCAATTTACTATTTTATTAAAGGAAAAAGTTACACCTGAAACTTTTATTATTTTTTAACAAGTTCATCAAAAGTATACATTTTTAAAATTTCCTCCTTTATTAAAAGGAAAAAAAAAGGGTAAAAATTAACCTTAAATGGGCCCTTTTGCTGTTTTAGCTGTGAGTCTCATATTTTCATGGGGTTAAGAGATCATGTTTGTCTCTTTTAAGGTCCTTTCAGTGGGGGTGTTTAAGGAATCATGTTTTTCTCCAGACGCGGGTAGAGGCCTTGTAGAGGTGAAAGAACAACGCCTCTTAACTTTTCTTGCCTCCGGCTCTCACTCACTTCCTAGATGCATTTTCCTTCAAAGAGGAAAGAAAAATATGTAATTCAAAATATGAACCTAAATAGGGTTTTAATGCCATTATAAAAGTAAAAACAAAAGCTAATGACCATTTTGCAGATTTTCTATTCTTTCTTTTTACCCTATCTTTGGGAAAGAGGTAAGGTGCGTAAGGAAAAAAAGAGGGGAAAATGGAGAAAAAGTTAAAATGGTTGGGAAGAGGGGGAGGGTAATTTGGAGGTAAAATTTTTAAAATTTTACTCCCAATTTTTTCTTCAAGGCTAGGGGAAAGAGGAGATTTTCCTTTTCTCTTTGACGAACACTATGTTTGAAAAGGAGGGAGGGGAAGGAAAATTAGTTTTCCATCTTGTTTTTTTTTAGTCAAAGAGGGGAGGGAAATCTCTCCTCTTTCCCTCCCTCTTTTTCCCTAATTTTGAAGGGATTTAAAATTTTACCTCCAAATTTTCCTCTCCCCACTTTTTCTCCTTGGTTGTTGATAGAGTGAATAGATATGCTATTTTTCAACAACAAGGTTTGATCTATAGTTGACTTCAGTAGGATTCAAACCCAGATGAAGTTCTAACCATCTATAAGAGGAAAAAGAACGAATTGATCTTGTAGGGTTCCCAAGGTGAAGAAATGAAGTATCTAAAAGAATTGATCTTTCTTTTAGTAGTTGAATTTCAGTTTGATTGATCAATGTGTGATATTCTGAACCCTTATTACTACTGGAATTGAAAGAATCTATGGATTGATTAGAAAATCTTTTCAATTGGCTAGAATTCGTTACTCGAAAGAAAATGAATCTTTTGGAATCATATTGAATATTTGATGATACATTCTACACCTTGCTAAGTGCCCCTTCTCAAACACCCTCTATTTTAACATTTCCTTTATTTTCTCTTTTTTTTCCTTCCCCTCATTAAACAAACAAGAGGAGGGAAAACTAATTTTTCCTTCCCTCTCCTCTCCCTTCATTTTCCTCGCCCCTCTCCTCCCCCTTCATTTTCCTCTCCCCTCTCCTCCCCCCTTCCCTAACATAGTGTTAATCTATCAATCTGGTTAGGCTAGAGTCTAAAGTCTCTATTATATTCAAGTCTATCACCATTAGAGTTACAACTAGGGATCAATCCCTGGTTGTTTCTATGGAGCGGAGGTGCTTTATATAATAAATGAGTAGAAGATTAAGTTAGATCGATTAAGTTTTTATATCCTTTTTATTTAATCATTTGCTCCATTGAGGCACCTCCCTCTCCATAGAAACAATCAGGAATCTATCCCTGGTTGTAGCACTGATGGTTTGAGGGCTTATGGAATGTATAAGTAATTGTGCTGCGAGTGTTTAGCAAGGGATTGCCTGAAGGTAGCATGATGCTACGCCTCGAAGAAGATTATCTCTCTCTTGGAACTTGACTTCTGTGGATTTACTACCAAGTCCCGTCTGGAGTTATTGAGTGAAGAAATTGGTACTTTAGCACAAGCGAATCCTTCTTTCCTTTTTTAAATTGATGCTGGGAGATGAAGCGTTTCCTCATTGGTTTCGAACTCGGCAGTGTACGTTGGTATGCATTTTTGTCTCGGTTAAGCATCTGTGTTCTTTTAATTTGTATTTGAAGGATCATTAATGCAAGCAAGCAGAATGAAATGTGTTTGATTTTGATTTATTGTAAGTGCAATTTTTCGTAGTATTTGAATATAAAATTGTTGGGAAGTTTATTTGAATTTTGATGAATGTGTGATTTATTGCTAATAAGAAATCACTGGTTTGAATTGGCCCGAGATATCGGTATCGGTGGCGAAAATATCTCTTTCCCGTTATCGACCAATATTTTGAATATATATTGGCTGGTAAGATAAAATCCTAATTTTTTTTCATGTAAGAAGAGACATACTTATCACAAGTAGACGGTTGTTGCATAAAATAGAAAAAATAAGAGGAAAGAGACGAGAAGTATGAGGTATTGAGGTTGCAGAAAGTAGAAACAAAAGGGTGTGAGAGAGGGAGAGGGAGAGGGAGAGGGACCTGGACCAGCGCCACACCGGCCACCCATTGCCTCTTACACCGGTGCTCCTCTTCCTCCCTCCCTCCCTCTCTCTCTCTCCCTCCCTCTTCTTCTTTCTCTTTCCCTCTCGTTTTTAACCATCCCCGTGTTACTGTAACGTTTCCAGCGATTAGGGTAAGTAAGTAAAACCTTTTTAATTCCTGTCTTACCATGTGAGGCTGCCACACTATTTTGTGGCCATTTTCTAACAAGAGTGAATTCCATGGGCCCTGTTTTAATAAAGAAGATCCATGGCTCCCATTGGACTAATTAGTGGGATCTAAATTCCAATTCACTTTTTTCACTATAGTCCATGATACATTTAAAGAATTTTTTTTTTTATTGTTGAATTAATAATTGCCAATCATAGAAACATTTGAGTTTTCTAGCATTTTACATTATTCTGAGTTTTTTAGATTTTTTTTAAAAATTTCTTTGGGGTAAAATGGAAAATCACACGGTGGTAGACTGCGAACCGTGGCCAATACTGGTATTGGTTTTTTGGCTCTGCCAATACTGGGACTAATAACGCCATTTTCAACCATGCCTGGCATATTAACATTCTTATAGTTATTCACTTCTATTTTCATTCTGTTAACCTGTATATTCCACCTTAACTTGAATTGATTGGTTCAAAAAGCCAAAATACTATCAGTAATTTTTTTAGAGAAGATAAAGAAATATATATATATATATAAATATATAATGTTGAAAAGGAACGTAGGGAAGACTCCCCCCTTATCTTTGAAGACTTTAGACGAGCCATATCAGGCATGTTGAGGTTTTTACAAGAGAGACCGGTTTTTACAGGACACTAACATATCCCTTCAAGATAATTAATGCCTAAGGACTATAGTTACCTTTTATCTAGCTTCATGCCTCAACGACTTAACACCGTTGACCACAGCAGATTCAACCTTGCTTAATTCTTTTGATGTTCTATGAAAGAAGACGATCTTTTACAAGAGATCCCCTGCTAGGCCCTTTGGTTCTGCGTTGTGATCCCATTATATTATATAAATGAAAACATTTTCAACCACTAAGTTTCAATTATACTTTTTTCCCCCTAAGCATTAGCCCATCACTGGTCTAACTCGAACTTTTGTTTGTGGCACCAAGAACTCCAAGACCGGTGATATCTCCCCTCCATCTTAATTTTTATGCAAAGTAGGGATTAAACCATTGAGTATAAGATTGGGGTTTTCCTTTATTTACTTTCTTTTACCTTGAGCTGAAATTTGCCTTTTTCTCATCATTTTTAGATAAAAAAGAGGAGAGGTTGGAAAAAGGAGAAGAAATAGTCGAGAAAAACAGGGCCAAAAGAGGAAGGCCAATAATATTTACCATATGGGAAAGTGTAAAATAGTTACCATTAAAGTTCATAAATTTGATAAATACTTTGCTGCTTAAATTTAACTATCGCTTACCAAACACTCTTCACCCCTTATAAGTTATATCAAGGTCACTTTCATGTATAAACCATAGGAAAATTATAAAAGCTCCATAAGGTCATGTTCGAAAATAAAATCATCGAGAATTCCTTGCCAAATTTCCACAAAGTCGTGAAAACCCATGTTTGGCCATTGTAAGTCCCCGAGGAATTAGGCTAGTGGAAATCCTCATTTTGTGGATTTTCAAGTCCTACTAATACGCACCAATATTGATGGAAGATTCTTATTTATGCAATACCTCGGTGAGGAATCCCTATTCCTGGAGAGTTGAAGAATCCCCAAATCTCCATATTCCTCATGGATTCTTCACCTATTGCCAAATGTGCCCTTGGAGGAGACAAAGAATCATTTTGGTAGAATTGTTGTTAGGCTTAAAAAAGACACCGTCATCCACAAATTCAAGATGGTTAATATGTGAATTTTAACAATAAAGTCAAGATCACCGCAATATCGAAGATGAATACATTTGTAATTTAGAAATTGCCCATATAGAAAAAAAAAAAGAGAAGAAAACAAACAAAATCACATCTGCTAAAATTGTGAATTGTCTAAGAATTCTTTATATACCTTTTGGTTTTTAATATTTGTAAATAGGCTCATGTGGTTACAATATTTATATTAGGCCCCTATTTTGGCATTTTAATACCCTTAATGTCCAAAAATATGTCAAATTTATAGTAATAACAACTACGGTGAGTTGAAGGATGATTTTTTTAAAATGACAAGTATGACCTTACATCCACTAAGTATTATTCATTTTTTATAAAAATCCTTTTTTTATTAGCCCCCTAAGGTTTCTAAGATTTGTGTATGAGCCCATGTGATTTTAGTATTATACCTTTCATGTCCAAGAATCTGTATGATATGAACGGTCACTCTCCATATATGAAGTCTATTCTTGTATTTTGAACCAACATGCATGGTTTGGGATCAATTATAACTATAGATTTTAATGGTCATTAGTAGTAGTTTGAATTAATTAAATGGCCCCATATTGATCAAAAAATATTTCAGTGTGGGGTTGCTCTCTCCTACCAAACTTATTATAGTAACTATCAAATTCTTTTGCAATATATCTACTTGTTAATAGATGGGCCTCACCATAGGATATGTCAAGGATCTTAACTTAATCCATTGGTTCATCTTTATACATATTACCCATCTTTTAGAGTGCACCTTAAATGTTTAGTGTGCCTATAATCAAGTGCTCGGCACTTTCATATTTCTGGAGCAAGAATATTTTTCTCTCAAGTCACCAAATGCATCCTATAAATGAATAAAGACAGTGGCATCAAAGAGAATGGATCATTTAAATACACTAGAGACATCCAATTAAGGTACGCAGGATGGACAAATGACAATTCATGTTGACCACCTATGGCCCACCTACCACAAGGTAAGGTAAAAGTGTCAAAATCCTTTAAACCTGAACAGCCGTTAATTATTACCATCAACTTGACATATTTTGGGATATTAAGGGTATTAAAATGGCAAAGTAGGGGGTTATTTACAAATACTGAAATCATAGGGACCTATTTACAAATATGAAAAATCCCAACGGGATATATCAATATATATATATATATATATTTATATACTCTTTGTCTAAACTTAGGCAACAATTACCATCTCTTAATTGAAATACATTGTCCAACGGATTTATTTTAGGTTTTTTCATACTGGGTCACTTCAAAGAAAGGTTTTATCACAAAAACACAAGCACTAGAATAAACTAATGCAAACCCAATATTACAATGCGAATCTACTTGTTCTCTTAACACAAGGATAAGGTAAAGTTCTACTTCTATTCATGGACTGCTGAGGGAAAACAAACCCCAAAAGATAAGACCACGAAATCCATGTTACATTTGGACAAAGTCAACTTTCAACAAATTCAAAAACATGTATAACAAGAAATCAATCTAAGAAAAGAAATAATGACAGACTTAGATACAAAATGTTTTATCTAACAAAACATGCTACATAGATAATCATATGTTTCGAGTACACGAACAAGTTACTATCAGCAATGGACAAGATCTCGATTAGAGCCATCCTTAACTTGATGAGAACAATAAAGAGCAGAGAGATTTGATGACATTCCTTCCATATGTATGGCATCTGAGGCTTCGAGCATGCCTCATGATTGTTTCCACCAACATATTGCGGAGCTCGCCCTGTAAAAACAATTATACTAGTTATTAAAGATTGATGATTGATTAAGATATGGCCACAAATATTTTCAGCAGTTTACTTTTCCAATCAGATAATTAACATGTATTTTGAATGTACTTTGAAAATTTCTGGTCTCCGTCCTTTTACTTACTTTTCAGGTAGAGGTTTGGCTTCAAGCATGCAATTGGCTTATAAAAACTTGCCAAACCAAATTCAGTCTACTTCATTTTACAAGTAGTAGCACTCTACCTATATAGCATCTTTGGGAATCGGCAAAAGGAAATTATAATAAATAGCGAACATAGTTATCCATTCAACATTGCATTTGGATAGGGAGAGAGAATTGTGAATAAAATTAGGATAGACAATGTCTCTCTGACGTTTCTATCCTAAATCAAAATCTGCAAAATTGTCAGATGGGAGGAAAGAAGGAACACAAACAGTATCACATCACATGTAACATAGTTTCTAGTTCCTGTGTCCATGGAAAACAAAAGCAGAAAGTATAACAATCTGCAGTGTCAAGAATCAAGTTACTCAAAAGGTGTTAGCATTGGGATTTTAAGAATAAAATGTCACAGAACTAAAGAGAAGATTTAGCAGACAGAAAAGCTAAAAATGTAGGAATATTACCTCAGATGTAATTAGTGCTGTTTGAATAACGTAGTTTCCGTATTGATCACGAGCTAATTGGTCAAATTTCTCATTGTTTACAAGTTCCCAAATTACACAATCTCTCTTAGAAGACCATAAGCATTTTTCGACAACATGGCTTCCATTTTTCTGCCTTGATAACCTTACGTAGTTGCCACGAAGCTTATGACATATTTTATGTGTGATATTTGGAACTTCAAGTGCAAGGACGTGTTGTACAACATAATTCCTGCAAAAAAGTGTTAGTTAGACTGCATTTTCTAACTAAAATAAAAGATAATTGTAATCAATATAAGAGGAACAACAAAAGAAAGAAAAATAAGAGAGTGATTAAGTGGTGTCATCATGTTATGTATATACCATCAAAATTATGTGATATATGGGATACATAAGCTATCTGGAACACAGAAGATTGAGACAAGGTATACCAAGGTCCTGATTGCTCATCAGGTGATTTGTGTGGTTTCCACTGCAGAAGAGCCACAAGGGAAATATCCCATTGGGCAGTTAACATTTACTAACCAATTAGTAAATTATGCACACAGACAAATTTATAAGGCCTATCAATTTGATGAGAGCCCTATGGATGGTTAGGATGATGGACCGTATCACCTTGTCTGAATTCAGTGTGCCGGATATATTTTTATGGAAAGTATTTTGTGCGTTGGAATTTAACTGAAGGTAAGATAATTACCCATAGGGATCCTGTGAGAGGAAAACAGAGTTGTCTGAAATTATATTCAAAAGTTTTTCTCTGGACAGCGATCTTGAATTGTTAATACAGAAGTTAAGAGTCACACATCCTTTTTCATCTGTTGCTACTGCCAGGCAATTTTCCACGATAGCGTTGTATAGTAGCTGCAAACATAAGTAAAGCATCATTGTGTAGTTCATAGAAATCTGATTTCTGTAAAATCTCCAAGTCAATGAAAACTAAATCTACATTTTAAGGTGATTGGTCATTTCAAAGAAGAATCAATAGAACCCTGCTCCAAATTGCAGCAGCTTTTTACAGGTCTACAGACTTTTTAAAAATACACAATTTTGTTTTCTTGAACAATAGTTTCTTTCTCACCCTCCCTCTTTTCTTTTTTTTTTTTGGTGCCTATAAAAAAGTTAGTTGCATTTCATCAACAAGAAAAAGAATGAGAATAACTGCATGTGACATGAGCTAGATTATAATAATCATAGACAAATAAGGCAAGATGGAAGGAAAAAAAAACAAAAACATTTTGCTTAGGTTAACTTTCCAAATCATCGAGGGTGAGTTTGCTTGTGATCCAAACTATAACCATTATGAATATTATAATAGCTATTTATCCATCTTTGAGTGCCATGAAATCAGAAACTACAGTTATATATTGATTTGAGATACTGATTATCTGACTTAAAGGCTTCAAATTGTACCAGTGATATCAGAATCAACTTTCCACCTAATGTAGTTTCTAATTCTCACGTTACCATGAACACACAGAAAAAGAGAGGAATCTACCCAACCTAAGAGGTTGAACTGCCTTTTGGAGTAAATCAATCAGGCATTTAGTCTAGTTTATCACTGTGTGTTCCCTCGAATCTGTTATGCTCCAAAAGGAACATAAAAACAGTCTGTAAAACTATGCTTAGAATATGGTCCTAGGCATAATAATTGATCTCACAAATTATAGTACAAAATCTTCTTTTGCAACAATCAGTGCATTTGATAGAGTATTTACTAAACATACAGAATGCATTCTTCGTTTTATTACTTTAGGAAATAACCATGAGTTTCGAATTGTTCCGTTCTTCTCTTTGTGGGTGCAAATTTTATTTTGAAATTTCTATCTGCAGGGAAGGTTACTGGATTTTACATACTTATAGTCTGATAGTTTGGCTCAAACTCTGTTAGTCAACCAAACTCGGCTGAAAACTTGATTGTGATGAATTCGTTAACAAAATTTGAGGAAAATGTCAAAGCACCACGGATACATTTCTCAATCTCAATCAATTTACACTCAACTCCAATGTCCAACTCAATAGCCATGCAATGAGGATCATGCGATTTATGAATAGTTGCCTAATGTGTGTATCAGTGGCTCACATATTGTCGGTTAAAGCAGAAAGACATCAGCACTAATTCAAGATATTGTAATTCACTCAGATCAACTTAAATATTATTAAATGAACATAATGTCATGATCATAAAATTTGCAAGGTTTAGCTTACTGGATAATGGCAACCCAGCATTTGTGATAAGCAGAGGATGACATGACAACCATAGGGGCTGGTCATCAGAGCTTGAATCCTAGGTACTAGGGCCAATGTTATGCATCTCATAAGGGGAGCACATTTCTTCACAATCTGAACGAGCTTTTGAACCGAACGAGTTCTGCCCAAAGAATAAACAGGAGTCAATAGCATAATTTAAAAATGGTAAAAAAAAGAAAAAAAAGAAAAACTCTTCTTAGGGGCATCTTGGATTAAAAACCGAATGGCGCTTCTCCCCCATCACTTGTGGAACTCTCTTCCCCACCTAAAACGGATGAAAATTTTCCCCATCCTTTCTCCACCTTGAACACCAACATTATACACTTTCACAGTGAACCTTTTAACATTAGATGGGTCCCACCATAACTGTTGCATTAGATGGACCCCCAATAGATGGACTGAAGTAAATTGATCTTACATTAGATGTTTTTTTTTTTTTTTTTTTTTTTATAATTATAGCTTCAAGACATCTGAATATTCCCAATATGAAAGTTTCCTAGCTGGTGAGATGTGAGGACGAGACTTCCACCAGGAGAAACCTATTTCTTCACCACCAGTTTTCCCTGTGAAAGACAGACATGGTTAAATCTTCAACCGCCAGGTTTCGAGAATCCCCACTTTTCACTTTCTCCAATACCAAACACTCCCTTAATACTGCGAAACTCTCTTCAGTGCAACAAAACACATAAATTTACTCTAATTAGAATAGTAAGGTTAAATCAATATAACATATACCAACAGAAACTTGGTAAGGAGTTTAAAGCAAACACAGAGCATACCCGGATTTAGTATTCGCTACCTCAGTTAGCGAGTTCTCACATTCAGTTACTCGGGCAACAATTGTTTCTATTTGGTTATCATCGCAAGATTCCAAGAGCTTCTGAAACAGATGATTTCCAATGTGATCGCTCATCACCTCGAATACAACTTCAAGAGTCCCATCAAGTATCTTCTGTATGGCAAAAGGTTCCCTCCCACTTAAAATTTGCAGTAGATAGCGACATCCTATTGGATTCGTAGCAATTGCTTGTATGTCGCCGCAATTAAGTCCCTCAGGTAGGCTCAGGTCCCCTGTGTGAAGCCTGAAGTAGTTAAGATGTACTGCTTCTGGCAAAGGTTGGCCGGTCCACTCACAGGAAGGTGCAGTGTTTCCATCATCCGAGTACTCTTCGGAGAAAGGGGTTCTTGTGGGTTGGGCTCCATGAAAATATAGTCCTCCAGTAAGATGATCTGGGGACTGCATACCTCTTATGGAATTGCTTCCATTGTAGCCATTATAAGATATCCGTGAATCTGGCCTAAAGTTAGGCATAAAACTCTCATTGCTAGTCTCATCCCTTCCAGTCCAGCCATTAGTAAGTCCCCAATGATAATCTTGCTGAGGTTGAATTCTCGGAGTCTCACTTCCTAAACCCAGATTTAGGACGGAACCCGTTCGCCAAATTCCTCTTTCTTGATCACCCATTAGCTCTAATTGTGAAATTCTATAGCCTGTGGAAGGACCAACACCCTGATCATCGCTCAAACTAATCAAATTGGGAGGATAAAGAGAACCCATGTTGCCGTTCCCATTCATCAAATCCTGGACAGAGTATGCCCTCCCAATATCTCTTTGTGGAACTCTACCTCTCAAAGAAGCCGGGTTCCAGGCTGATTCAATTCTGTTTCCAGAACTCTGATTGCCCAGGAAGAAAGTGGAATGAACACCCATCGAACAGCGGTTTCCTTCGTCGCCCGTTTGACTGTTTTCAACAAAACCCAAATCGGTGAGGGAAATATTTTGCAATGAATTGGACAAGTCTTCAATGTCAGGTAGAGAAGGAGAAGTAGAGTGAGTTTCAGAGAAGAAACTGTTGTAATTGTTTCCACTCATGGTCATTGTAGAGAGAGAGAGAGAGAGAGAGAGAGAGAGAGAGAGAGAGAACCAATAAACAAAGTCTTCTTTACAGGAGACTCTGGTTGAATTTGAATAGTTAGGGAGGAGAGTCAGTCCCTCCTTCCTTCCTTGTTTCTTCTTTGTCTCTTTCCTTCCCTCCCTGCTTTTTAAGAAGTCGTTTTTTTCTGTTAGTGGAGTGGGGTCCTTTTTATAAAGGAAAGTTTGTCAAGTGTTTGCGTTTGAACTGAAGTTGAGACGGGTCCTCTTTCTGAAAGGACTCTAAAAGTACACTACTTTGACCTCTTTAATAGAAAGGTTTCTACAATCACTAGTTGACTAGGTATAGAAGACTTTCTAATTATTGAATTTACTATTTGACTGGATGTATAAGTATTATTAGACTTCCTGATTATAGCAACAAAACATATTCCCATGTTTCCAATTTCCATTCATCTATTGGGGTCAAAACACTGGGTATTGTTTGAGAAACACTGGGGAAGTTTCCTAATTTCTACTTGCCTAAACAAATCTGGAGTATCAAGTTCTGAGTGATGACTAATATAGTAATATGTCCCTTATGTGGGCTGATGTTGTTTTTCATTATGCTGAGGAACTTGGATAAATGAACCCATATTTGAATAGACCCAAGTTTGCTACAAGTGAAACTTGGGTTAGGGCTGTTCAGATTTGGGTTGGACTGGAAGTAGAATTCGAGACCCGGATGGAATTCGGGCTGGGGTTAAAGGTTGGGCTTCAGGTGCCCAAATATTACCTGGGCTCCTGACTCATGCACAAGCATGTGTATTATCCGTTGCATGATACATGGTATACAAAAATGTTATATATACAATTTCATAAATTTCAGACATTCTAAAAGGCTAACCAAAACTGGACTTTTGGGAACTCAACCTGACTGAAGTCAAGGGGTCTCAACTTGAGTTGGGTTGGGGTTCAGGTTTACTCGCATGTAATTAGGGTTTTGGGCGCCGTTTGAACTGATACAGTCTAGGGTGGCAAAGTCTGACCTGATCCGAACTTGAGCTGCAGTATATACAGGTTGGTTGTAGGTTAGGAAAACCTAATCCGGAGTAAAAACTGTTTGGGTTAGGGTCAACCCACATAAACCATTTAAATAGGTTGGTCTAGGGCTGATCAGAATGAATAAACTCATTTAAAAATTCAGTAGTTGAGTACTTTAGTACAATAGGAGGAATGTTCTCCTATGAGCAAGCTCATATGCAGTCCAACTCCGTGGGCCCACTTGAACCCACCTTTGATAAGTGCAGTTCCTTTCACACTCTAATCCTCAATGATTTGATATTATGCCCAATATCACTCGCATCAACCTCTATCCACAGTTGGGATTGAATATCTAAGAAATCTATGGTTGAAAGACCACTAAACTTTATAGCTATTAAATCAAGGTCTAAGATAGCCTGATATGGCTGATTTTATTTATTTATTTATGCATTTTGTTGATCTAATAAGGAGACCTTTCCATGTACCCATGAGCTGATTCGTAGACATATGAGAAGTGGGCCCCATGAGCTGCACTGCCTATGAGAAGCATGCAGTCTGTTTTTAGAACATTGCCCCTTAAAACAGTTCATTTTATATGGAATGAGCCGAGCTAGTGTTGGGCTTTTTCTGGCCAGCAATTTAGCTTCCAATATAGCCATAATATTTCAAATGAACTAGGTTTGGGCCAGGCTACCACAGGTTGGGTTGGTTTAAATGAACAAATTTGAAAAGATGTATTTATTTAATTTCGAAAATATTTCAAAGCACCACAATACGACAAGTATTATAAGGTGGCATTTGCTTCAACTCTGAACCACATTGGCTGCCAAATCTAGACCTTATGTTTCAGCATAAGCTTCTTTTTCAATCGTTTGGATAAGACTGCTTTAACCACAAAATCACTTCCTTCCAATTCGCCTCTCTTAAGGTTATTCATAGTTATATCTTTTTCCAATAATAATATTATTATTATTATTAATTTCGAGCTCCTTTCGATAATCCTTACAAGCATTCCAAGAATTATTGTCTTGGAGCATTTGGAGAACCCAAATGTTGTTCCCCCAAGTGGAATTTGGGAATGGTTAAGGGCTTATTAGCATTTCAAATGTTGTACATATGTGCATTCTACATGGGAGAAGTGTCATTTGGAAAGGTTGTTTAAAGAATTCATCTCAATCAAACAAATCATTTGTAATTAAGGGAGAAATAGTACTTTCAATGGAGTCAGGAATTCTAGATAAAGAGAAATTCTTTCAGAAATGCTTGCAACCAGATAGGTCTAAATCTCTAGCCTTTTATTTTTAGTTTAAAAACAGGTAGGATACTGGGTGTACTTTTTAACCCATAGATAGGCTTTATCAACCCAACCCGTTTGACCTGGCCCAACCCATTTGCCACCCACATACAGATGTACCAATACAGATCCACAACATAGCCGGATACAAAACAATAGGTTATTTAAGCTGAAAATGGATTCACAGTATATGACCGATGCATCGATATGTATAAGGCTTTTGCCCCAGCCAAATACTTGGACCCATGAACTAGTTCATCTGAATCCATCATTGAATGCCCACTATGAAACCCAAACTGCCTAGATTATGGTCCCATGGTCCTCTGCATATTTTCAATAGGCCAGATTCACTGCAATAGTTCGGCCCACCTCAGATCCATCGTGTGTAAACCACATTATCGAAGTTTAAAAGAAAGGAATGAAATCATGTGTTTTACATGCAATCATCTTATAGTGAACCAGCTCTGGTTGGAGTGAAATTTGGCCTAGAACTATTCAGCTATGGCTTACCCCCACTCAAGGAATAATGGTGTTGGCTTCACAATGGTTCTTTCTTTTAAGAAAAAAAAAAATCTGAAAATGGATTCTTCCTACATTATTTTTTTTTTTCTAAAGCTTTCATGAAATCAACCTGCTTAATCAAATCAAACCTATTATCCATGGACTTCCACCCATACTGTTGGAATTAATACATGATCAAATCAATCCCATTTGGTTATGATTATGGCATCGCCCCCTCTTCACGCACAAGCTTCAGTCAGTCCCTTCATCCTAAATTTTAATGCAAGTCTTTTCATGATGGGTCACTTCAAAAATGGTTATATCGCTGGAGCATAGGCCCTAGAATTATTAGTGCAGGCCAACAATGATATGCCAATCTTCCTGTTCTATTAATCCATTGATAATGTAGTTATTCTGTCATTCATGGACTGATCAGGAGAGAAAAAACAAAGCAAAAAGATAGACCACCAAATCCACATTAAATTTGGAAAAATCAACTTTCAATTATTTCAAACATGTGTAACAAGAAATCAATCTAAGAAAAGAAATAACGATGCGACAAGCTTAGATACAAAGTTTTTAGCTGACAAAATCATGCAACAAAAATAATCACTCAAAAATTCTACACTACAGACAAGGTGGTATCAGCCATCATCGACAAAGCTCTTGATCGGGGCCTTAATTCCTTCACTTGATGAGATCCATGAAGAGCTAAGGAAGTTGATGACATTCCTTCCATATGGATGGCATCTGAGGCTTCGAGCATGATTCATGAGTTCTTTCACCAGCATACTGCGAAGCGAGCCCTGTTAAAGCAAATATTAGTTCTTAAGAGCCATAATTGAGTATCATACACTCACTTTGCATTTGTAATCAGATAATTATCATATGTTCGGATGTTCGTCCAATGTCAAGTGGTTTAAGAATTTCTATAAATTATATGATTAACCATATTATCCAATTTCCATCTGATGTTGGGTACGGGCTGACATCAAGCATGATGTCTAACTAAAACTACATGATGTCTAACTAAAACTAGGTATACTTCTTTTTAAAAGAAGCAACCTACCTACGTTGCGCTATTAGGAAGGTAAAAGGAAATAGTGATGATGAAATTATAAATATGGTTACCCATTTGACAATCCATTTAAGATGGGGAGGTCAGTGAGAATCAGATTAGAATGGATAATGTATTTCTTAAATTTCTATCCCAATTTAGAATCAACAAAATTGTTGGAATGAAGGAAAAGAAGGCACACAAATTAACAGTATCCCACATAACATGGCTTTCTGTTTCTATCTCAATACAAAATCAGAAAGTACAACAATTTGCATGTCAGGAAATTTAGCATGGGGATTTAAAGAACTAAAATGTAATGTAACTAGTAAAGAGGAAATCTCTCAGACACATTAGAAAAACATGTAAGAACATCACCTTAGAGCTCTTTATCGCCCTTTGAATAACATAGTTTCCATATTGATCTCGAGCTAATTGGTCAAGTTTATCACTGTTTACAAGTTCCCTAATTATGCAATCTCTTTCTGAGGACAATAAGCATTTCTCAACAACATGGCTTCCAGCTTTCTGCATTGATAACCTCGCGTAGTTGCCTTTAAGCTTATGGCATACATTACGCGTGATGTCAGGGACTTCGAGTTCAAGGACATGTTGCACGACAAAATTCCTGCAGAGAAGTGTTAATCAGATTGCCATTTTCTAAATGAAATAGAAAATGATTATAATCTGAAAAGGAACAATAGAAAAAGGAGTGATTCGAAATTTAGAATGGTGTTATCGTGTTATGTAAATCATCAAGACTCTGTGATATATGGGAAGCAAAAGCTAAATGGAACACTGAAGATTGAGACAAGGTGTACCAAGGTCCTGGTTGTTCATCAAGTGATATATGTGGTTTCCATTGTAGAAACAAGGGAAGAACCCCACCGAGTAGACAAAACCTATTGGTGAACTACGCATTATAAGCGGTCATTAGCATTACAAGGTTCATCAATTAAATAAATACCCAGTGGATGGTAAGAATTATGGACCATACCACATTGTCGAAATCCAGTGTACCAGATAAATGTTTTCTGAGAGCATTTTTGTGTGTTCGAATTAAAGGTAGATCGTTACCCATAAGGGTCTTGCGAGAGGAATACAGAGTTGTTAGAGATTAATGTCAAGAGCTTTTCTCTGAATGGGGACTTTGAGTTGTTGATGCATTTGTTGAGAGTCACACATCCTCTTTCTTCTGTTGCCAGTTTTAGGCAATGTTCTACGATAGCTTCATATAGTAGCTGCAAACAAATCACATAAGTTGAGCACATTATATAGTTCACTGAAATTTGATTCCTACAAAATTTGAATTCGATGAAAACTACATCTAAGGTTTAAGGTGCTTTGTCAGTGTGTCCAAAAAAAATATATCAATGGAACCCTTCGCCAAATTGCAGCAGCAGCAGACTGTTTTAAAACAACACAGTTTTATTTCTATTAACAAGTTTCTGTTTTGCACTCTCACTCTCTATGTGGTGCCCATAAAGAATTTGATTGTGTTATAGGAAAACGACAACAAAATGAGATGTGACATGAGCTAGATTATCACAATCATGACAACTCAGTTGACACGATGAGAGAAAAAAAATCCTTTTGCTTAGACGTCAAACTTTCCCAAAAAAAAAAAAAAAAAACCAAGAGTAAGTTTGCTTGTAATCCATACCATAACCATATGAATATAATCACTAGAATAGCTGATTATCCATCTGCTCGTGCCATGGAATCAGAAATCACTGTTGTTGAGATCCTGTTTATCTGACTTACAGACATTTAAATTATACCACTCATAGCAGAATAAAGTTTCCCCCTAAAGTAGCTTCTAATTCCAAAATTACCATAAGCACATAGCAAAAGAGGGAGAAATCTACTAAGCTACCCAGCAAATAAAACTCCTTATCAACAGAGAGAAGATCAGAACCATCCGAAACACATGGTTAGTTCTTACAGTGATAAAATGAACGATGTGTTCTGCTACATTTGGTAAATATTCAATCAATGCACCAGTTGTTACACAAGAAAATCTTATACTATAAATTGTAGCATACTTCTAAGCGCCTAGGTTCATATTCTGAACATAGATTCATGCTGCTTTTTTGTTCCATTTGGAGAACAACAGATAAGAGAATCCTGAAGTGCAATGATGACCAAAAATAAATGCCTAATTGATGAACTCCAGAAAGAAGCAGTTTAACATGTTAGAACTAACCATTATGAGTAATATGCTTGAAACTGATTCAAAACTCCGTTAGTCAACCAAACGCAAAAGAAAACTCGATTGTCATGAATTCATTACCGAAGTTCGAGAAACAATGTCAAGCACCAAAGAGGCACAGATATAATACAATGTCCAACTCATATTAGTCGTGTAATAAAGAACAGTGTAATCTATGATAATAAATCTAGAATGGTTGTCCAATTTGTGGATCAATGCCTAACATATCAGAGTTCAAAGTAACAAACACCGGCAGTAACTCAAGATGTACTAATTTACACATGTTAGCTTAATATCATTGAATGAAACACAATGTTAAGACTATCATTTGCAACGTTTGACTTACTGGATAATGACAACCCTGTATCTGTGATAAGCAGATGACTACATGACAACCATAGGGGTTGGTCATTAGAGCATGAAGCCTAGGAATCAGGGCCAAGGTTAAACGTCCAATCATTGGATCGAATTTCTTTGAAAATTTAACAAGCTTCTGAATCGAATGAGTCCTGCTCAACAAAGGAATAAAGAGTCGGTCGCATATATAAATTGACAAAAATAAAATAAAGAATTGCTTCTTGGGGACTGTTTGGATTGAAAACTTAAAACGGGCTGCTCTCCCGTTAGTTATGGAACTTTCCCCATAGAGCTATTTCTCCTCCTGCAGTTTTCCCAATTAAAGATAGACGGCTAAATCTTCTCCCTCCGGGTTCTCATGCTTTCTTTATTCACAAGAGAAACCCCACTTTTCACTTTTTACAATACCAAACAGTCCGTGAATTGATACCAAAAAATAAAAAATAAAGAAAAACTATTGAAGTCCAACAAAACATAAATTTATTCTAATTAGAATAGCACAGTTATTTCAATTTAAAATATATCAAGCACCAAACAGAAACTTCGTAAGCCCGGATAAAAAAACATACCCAGATTTAGTATTCGCCACATCAATTAGTAAATGCTTGCCTTCAGTTACTCTGGCAATGATTCTTTCTATTTGGTTGCCATTGCAGCATTTCAAGAGCCTCTTGAACAGAAGATTTCCAATTTGATCATTCATAACCTCGAAAACAACTTCAAGAATTCCATTAAGTATCTTGTTTATGGTAAAGGGTTTCCTCTGAGCCAAAATTCGCAGAAGATAGTTACATCCCATTGGATCCATAGCCATTACTTGTATGTCGCCACCACTGAGCTCCTCCAGTAGGCTCAGATCCTCCATTTGAAGCCTGTAAAAATTCTGAAGTACAACTTCTGGCAAAGGTTCAACGGTCCCCATAAAGTAAGGCCCATTGTTTCCACAATCGGAGCATTCTTCAGCAAAAGGGGTTCTTGTATGTTGGGATCCATGAAAAGATAATCCTCCAGTAAGATGATCTGGGGAATGCATAACTCTCATGGAATTGCTTCCATTGTAGCCGTCATAAAGTCCCCATGAATATTGCCTAAGGCAATTCCTAGAAATCCCAGTACCAGCCTCATCCCTTCCAATCGATCCATTGTTAATCCTCCAACAGGTATCTTGCCAGTGCGGAAATCTCCCAGTATCACTTCCCACACCCGGATTCCCTACAGAACCTGTCATCCAAATTCCCCTTTCTTGAGGACCCATAGGCTCCAATTGCGAAAATATATCGCCTGTTGCAGGACCAACACCATGACCAGCACTCAAACCAATCAAATTGGAAGAATAAAGAGAACCCATATCGCCATTCACATTCATCAACCCTTGGACAGCAGAATATACCCTCTCGATATCTCTATCTTGAACTACCCAACCTTCTCTCTGCGGAATTCCACCTACATCAGCAGCCTGGCTCCACGTACATTCAATACCGTTTCTAGAACTATGATTGCCCAGAAAGCCAGTGGAACTCACACCGTTCAAACTGCAGCTTCTTTCATCGCCCGTTTGATTGTTTTCGACAAGACCCAGATCTCCGAAGTGAAGATCTTGCAAGGAATGGGACAAGTCTTCAATGAAAGAAAGAGAATGTGAATTGTTGCGAGTTTCAGAGTTGAAAGGGTTGTCATTGTTTCCATTCATGGTCATTGCAGGGACAGAAAGAGACCCAGGAAACAGTTTCTTCTCTTCAAGCTCCTGGTTGGAATTCAGATAGGAAGGTAATAGGCAAGATTGTCTCTCCTTCCTTGCTTCTTCTTCTCTATTTCTTTCTTTGTTTCCCTCTCTGCTTTTCAAGAAGTAGTTTTTTTTCTGTTAGTAGAGTGGGGTGTCTTTTATAATGTAATTTCGAGTCGTTCTTCATCCGGACTCTCCAACGGTCAATGGTTTTGTTATTTGGTAAGTTCCTATTTTGAGGTAGGAGTCTACAGTCATTGGTCTTGTAGGCTTAATATTTTACTGATAAGAAGTGTAGGAGAGTTTCTAATTACAGGAACAAAAAGGCCTGTTTCCACTTTCCATTGACAAAAGGTTTTCTTCTATTTTCCTAAATTAGTCTGGAGTACCATCTAAGGTTTCCAAGTTTCTACTTTCCTAAATAAATCTGGAGTATTTCATTTGAATGTTGACTGGTGTATTTTATGGAAAGTGAAATTTTGGTTGGGCTGAAGCTCAGATCAAATTAGGGTTGGATTTAAGATTGGACTTCAGGTGCCCGAATTTTGCCTGGGACCTGACTTTGTATAAACATATGTCCTGTATAATGATTTTTTTTTAAGGTAAGTGCTCGAGAGTGACTGAGCAAGGAATTTCTTCCAAACGGGGCAAAAAAGAATTAAAACTTTCAATATAGAAATGATGTATAAAAAAATAACAAGTTATATTAACATAAATACGTGTGATTCAATTAGCCCATTCAATTACATCAACGTTTGTCAATCACGAATGAGAATCAGTGATCCTTTTTTACCATTTTTACTTTTTTATTTTTTGTTTGTGTAAAACTATATTTTTTGTACAATATTTTACAAACACAGTCAATCATGTGCTCAATCGGATGGTAGGCCCCACTCCTATTACTCCTATTGATATGAGATTTATGATATATCATTAGAAGGGATGGTATTACTCCTATTGATATGAGATTTATGATATATCATTAGAAGGGATGGTATTCATTTTGAATGATTTGGATTATAATCGTGTTGGCCCTATGATGGATTCCCGGAGACCTATAAGTCAACATAAAATAGTGTGGATATGCAAAAGAATAAAAAGGTAGGTACATTAATTGCACTTTTTCTTTTCTTTTTTTTACAATTGTAACCTATAATAAGAGGTAGGGCCACAAGTGGTAAACAATGGAGTTTATAAGTAATAAAATTGGATGTATCATAAAGATTACCTTCATTTGATCTAGTGGATCATCATTATTTTCAATCTAACTATTTATTTACATATCCCTAGATTTTCAATCCAATATAAACCAAATCAATAATCTTGGCATATTTAAATAATATGACATTAAAAAAAACTCGCAACATAAAATAAAGAAAAAATGAATAACAACAAGTAATTGTATTTGACAAAAATACGTAAGATATGAAGAAAAAAATAACATATGCATTTAAATATACTCATCAAAGAGGAAAAAAATTAATATATGCATTTAAATATACTCATCAAAGAGGCATTAATTGAACTCAAGCAAAAAAAAAAGAAAAAGGGAAAATGGGTTGAAGAATTTCCTATGTTACTATATTTGTTAACCAACTCAAATGCATGCAAAGCTGAAAAGAAAGAGGAGATAAACTTTCCGGGAAGGAGAGCCAACTTCTTGTCCAAAGGTGACTTGCTTTTGAAGAAATAAGAAGACTATTATACCCAAGGTTCTCTTGTAATTTTAGAGAGCTACTAAATGCAAGCTGGATTTTTATTTCCACACACTGCTTCTCTCTACACCCACCACTTATATTAAAAGAGTACATAAATTACTTTCTACACAGCCCATATTTCCTAAACTACCCCAACCTCTACTATCTCAACTTCTCTCTACACTACCTCTCCCTCCCTCTCTTTCCCTCTCTCCCTCTCCCTACAAACCGCCGCCTGCTCTCCCTCTTGCTGTCTCTCCCTCTCCCTCCCTTTGCCTGCTCACCTCCATCCGCCACCCTCTCTCCCTCTCCCTGTCTCTCCACCTGATGCACGCTACCACCTGCTCTCCCTCTTCACCCCCCCCCCCCCCCCTCTCTCTCTCTCCCCCTCCCTCTCCCCTTCCTGTGGTGCCCGAGAGTTTGGCGGGGTGTTGAAAAAAGTTGGGGGAAGTAAAGAATTTGATAGGTATCCTTTTAGGTGATTTACCGCCTAGGTATATTAGTCATAAAAATTTACAATGTGTGGAAAGAAAAATTCAGTGCGCATTTAGCAGCTCTCGCAATTTTATTATTTGGCAGTAGCAAAAAGTGAGGAGGGGAAAAAGTAGAAAAAAGACAAAAGTACCCATGAAAAGTTTTTATTAGACGTCATCCCATGGGAGATTTCAAAACCCCTCCTCAGCCCTACATAGATCCTTCCCTGGTGTTCACACGCTCACACAAGTTGCTTGCCATCAGCGATGCAACCTGAGCTCGGTCTTGGTTGTTTTTGACGAAGGGAGGTGCCTCACCAACTGGCAAGTGAGCCACCAGTGCATTGGATGTGTTATATGTGGTATATACGCTGTGTTCTATATTAAAAAATTAAAATAAAATTTGTACAATAATACATTTTAAAAAGCAAAACGAGTCTCAAATTTTGTGTACTTGATCTGATTGAGTCAATGTAATTGGGATTTTTGGCATGGTTCAAACTGATACCCCCCAGCCCAAATTGCACTCTTAATTAAAACCCGATATACCAATGCATATATATATGGGAGGCGGACCGTCCTTACTGTTCGCAACGTTCGGATAGCCCACTGGGGCCCACTTTATTACTCATCCAAATTGATCACTCATTCATAACCCCCTTATAGTCACTGGATCCCATGAATTT
Source organism: Persea americana (assembly GCA_029852735.1). Taxonomy (NCBI): domain Eukaryota; kingdom Viridiplantae; phylum Streptophyta; class Magnoliopsida; order Laurales; family Lauraceae; genus Persea; species Persea americana. Next base: position 52,610,812 of record CM056813.1, on the reverse strand, counting down.
GCATGGATTCGGATGAACTAGACCGTTTGATTGATGGTCGATTTTTCAGCTGAAATGGATTAAAAATATGACTGATACAACAACTATGTATTAAGGTTTTTACCCTTGCCAAATGTTTGGACACATGATTTAGATCATCTAAGGCTTTGATGACAATGATAGATAGGGCTCCTGTGCAGAGGTCTCACACAAAACTCTCTGTAAACCGCCTTGTGCGGTCTACTTGAGCCAGGACAATCATGGGAGAGGTGGGTGGGGGCTTGAAAGATCTAAATATGAACTACCTACCTACCTGCAAAATCTCAAGACTATTCAATCATCGTAATCCCTTGATCAATAGCTCTCAAGTTTAACAACTTTAAAATGCATCATTTTTTATTTTTTTCAATCCAACCATCAGTCCCATTCCGATGGGTGTATGAAAAACCCGGGGCCCTTAATATTTGAAGGAGTAGTGGTGTGTAGGAGTTGGATGGATCACAAGGTACTCCACATAAACATGGTGCGAGGCATCTGCACCAGAGCAATATCTATGAATTTTCAGGCGAGCACGTGTGCAATTACCTTAGTTAGATGTATAAGGGTTGTGAGCTGTCAAATCTAGCACTAGCACTTCCATGATTTGGGACCTCCTGTAATAAATCCAAACAGGACACACAACCATCCCCCTGAATGTGGCTGATCCCATGTGTTCTTACCCTAATCCAAAACTGCTAAAACTTAAAGGCCACATATCAATGGGTTAGGATGATCTAATGGACTAGAGATTTTGCACACTAGTGGGTCGCATCCAAATCTTTTGATCCCACCTTCCCATCAATTGACATGGACTCACCCTAAAGTGCTATATATATGTGGGGAGAGAGAGAGAGAGAGAGAGAGAGAGAGAGAGAGAAACCCCCTAGCTCATCAGGCTAAACCAAGCACCCAGAAGCGGGGCTCAAGCCAGCTGAAAGAGTCTTAGCCATGGGATACCACTGGAGGGTGAATCTGCGCCATTGGTGAAGGGAACTCTACAACCATGAAGGGTGAGACACCTGAATTCCATATTGACAACCATTTATCATGTCATCCTGATTATCCACGAGTCAAACTGGCTGCCTGTCCTGATTAGCTCTCAAAGAGACCGATTCATTATATCCTGATTCAAACCCACTTGTTACGAATGTCAGCCAGCATGCGGCCTGATGTGGGTACCTATCATCATTCCTTTATCCACTCACCTTGAATTAGAACTTACCCAAACTCATCTGAGATTCATAGACCCTAGGATTGATCATACTTGGATTGATTCCTGCTTTTCAGAACACAAAGGCTAAACAGCACCAGAAGAGTTACATCAGAGACTCTGAAAAACAGGAATCAATATGTGCAAGTATAACCAGAAAAAGCAAGCCGAATTTACTTAATAACTAGAATTTGGACAGCTTTGGACCTTCAACAGAGTACCTCCAGAGATAATAAGATGGCTTCCATTTTTGCAACCCATGATTGTCATACTTTCAAGTGGCTGACAAGCCCAAGCCAAACCATAACATGCTTGAGAGCTTAGCTAAGAGAGTTGGGGGTGCGTGCAAGAGCCCCTTATATCATTTTTTTTCGTCGGTAATGGCAAATTATATATTAATAAAAAAAATCAACACGCCATACAAGAATGCCAAAAAAAAAATTGTAAGAGTACAAAAGCAATATTGCCAATGCCGGAAACTAAATAATAATGGAGCAATGAAGGATGAAACACTCTCAAACCCCTGCTTAGCTAAAACATCTACCATACCATTCGTCCACTAACCCACATGGCCAAAATCCACCTGAACCGACAAGACAACACTTTCATTTTCATTGAAACTTAATTCTATCATTTTAAACTTTCCAAGTGCAAGAAGCCAAACTTAAAAAGGTGCTTCTCTAATTCACATTGAGTTCCTAATTCATGGAAATAGTAATTAATTAAAGAGGCATCCAAATGGTGAAGTGAAAATGGTCAAGGGTAGAGAGTAGTGGGAGATGTCTTTTAGAATTTAATTTACTAAGGTGAAGGGTGGCTAGTCATTTACTTCAAAGGGCTATGTTTTGACTACCTCTTGTACATCCTTACCTTTAATCCTTGCATGTCAATACCTATTAGACAAATGAGCTCCAACCAAAGGATGGTCATTTTAAGGGAGAATAAAATTTCCAAAATCCTTTTTTTTTTTTTCACGACAGGACAGTCTCGGTGAAATAATATAATCAAGCATTAACAGAGTGGTTTTGAGGATACAAAATAGTGAAAACAAGAGAGAGATTCCATGAGAGGATACAAATAGTGAAAACAGGAGAGATATTCCATGAGAGGATGCAAATACTGAAAACAAGAGAGCACATGCTAAAACCATCAGTTTTTCTTATTCCATCAACATCCAACTATGAGTGTTGGCTTTCGCTACTTTGACAAACCTGTTATTATGCATGTCTTCTACTGGAAAGCTCTATCAACAATACCACAATGATTTTATTTTTTTTGAAAGTTTTTTTTTTTTTTTTCTGAAAGACAACACCACAATGATTCTGCTTCTAATTCGTATTTTATGTAAACTAGGATTCTGATGTGTTGTTTTGATCTTGTATATGGACTAAACTTCTACTGATTATGTCTCTTTAACATCACCAGCCCTCCTTCAGGATCCTAGCTTTCTCAAGGATGTACTTCCCTTCTTTGTATTTCTCGCTGGGCTCATAAGCCTTCTCCTGCAATGAACAAATAAATAAAAATATTTAGTATCCAGAGTGTTAATTTAGCCAAAATGAGAAATGCATTAGTCTCCGGTGCCGTGATATAGGATGACGGGCAGATATTATGAGGGCTTACACCAAAATACAACAATGTAAAATCATTCAGCAACAATAAGAAAAGCTGAACCTTGCAATATTTCTGCCTTATTTGATACACAGCAATTTAACAGTATAAAAAATAAGCTATATTAAAATAGTGCAAGCTATTGAAATTCTAGGCTTGTCCAAATGCACCCTTTGGTGGTTCTACAGCGAACATCGGGCAAAATCTTACAGGCTTGGGCAATCAGGGGCGGACCGACATAGTAATGACCCGGGGCCTGAGATTAAGTGGGCCGAATCATGCCCAACACACATCTAATAAATATTCACCCCATGTTTAAACCTGACAATTGCCCCACATGTCATAGAAATGGAAACACCCATCTTCTATTTCGACATCTTCTTCCATCGAGAATACGAGACCATTTTCGCTCCATTCTGTTTCAACAGCTTCTTTTACTAGGAGATTGGCTCCTCATCGCCGGTCCTCTAGTAGTTAGTCTCTCTCCCTCCCTCCCTAGATGTAGTATAATCCTGATGACTATATCTAAATCTAAACCCTTAATTTCTAAATCCTAATCTGAACCCTAAGCCCTAAATCACCAAATCTAATAATATATACAAATTTCAAGATGACGGAATCACCCTTGGGCATGCTATAATCTTCAGTTCATATGTAAATCCAGCCTTAGGGTTCATATGTTTGGATAGCTTGAGTTACAATTAAGTAGCAATTTCTCCTTTGCCATGACCCCATGACCAACTATAAGGAATTATTTTCACGCCTAAAGTAAGTGTAGGACATTTTAGTGAGAGAAATGTATGTTAATTAATGCAGTTAAATATTTTGTGCCTCTATAAATGCAATACATTTTCTCTTTTGCTATTGTTAATGTAAAAAAAGTCGAGCAAAGTTTAGGCCACCCAAATGAAAATCCTGGGTCCACCATCGTGCGCAACTATTTCCACCGTGCGTTATATATAGAAAGAAGTCCTAAGGATGCTTTTTGGATGTCCAACCTAGACAGAATGAGCCAGGATAACTTCTTTTCACAGATTAAAATAAAGTGCTATCCTGAACTAGACAGAATGAGTGATTGTCCATTTTGGATCAGAAAAAACAGGTGAATGGTGACTATTCATTTCAGAAGCATGACCATTTGTCCAATCCAACATTGGTTAAGAAAACCATTTCAAAATAAATAAATAAATAAATAATAGAACGAGGATCTAATTTAACACATCCTACGACAAAAATGAACATGGCTAAAAGTAGCCTATCCAAATGAAATGGAGGCCAGAGCTTGTAGTCATTTGACGCCTCCCATATCTAGATTTGGAGTGGTACTAATCACAAACCTTCTGGCCTTCTGGCTCCTGAGTGTCATCTCATGGCACTATAACAGTTTGCAACAGACATTCGCCCCTACCAAATTTGTTTAGGAGAAGGTTGAGGGGAAAAATTATGAAATAGCTGATATTATTAGGGGAGTCCATCAACAAGGGAAAAATGATTCATCAATGGTTAGGTATTTTGTAGAATGGAATGATCCAATGGAAGTGTGGACAATCTACCTCAAGCTTGTAAAGATGATACAGGAATTGTAATGAATGGGGCAGATCAATGCAGTGATAAGGATAGTGATTCCACATTCTGAGAACAATGATTGTAGTTACAGCTTGTTTCACAGTGCGGTTAAATGCACGAGTTTCTACTAAAGGGTTACCAGATAAGGATCGCATTGGAAGTCCTTCCCAACAAGCAACTGCAGGGGAGGGAAAAGGGAGTTCAAGAATCTCCAGAACTTGATTAGCAATAATGGACTGATAGAAAAGGGACCACTGGTTGTTGCCTAATGTAATTTTTATTTTGTTTTCCTAGAATGGGGTTGGGGGTTTGGCCTCTTGACTTATGTTTGTAGGCATTGCTGATTTGCTCTTACTTTTTTTTTCTAATGAAATATGGTAATGCCACACACACACACACACACACACACACACACACACTCATACATATACACATGTGTGTATATGTGTGTGTGTGTGTGTATATTAATTAAATTGATGCTCTATAATCCTGTTACCATAACAGCACCCAGTTCAATCAGAGAATTCTTCAACATCATCTTTCTCAACAGCTAGTGGCAGAGCTGGGATTTTTTGCCGGGGCAACAAGCAATGATATCGAGCAATAATGTCAGTAACTATTATTTGAATATAAACGGGCATACATCAATCACGCACACACTCTCACAACACGCTCATGTCTCTAACCAGAAGAAACAAGGACACAAAAAGTTCTTCTGCTCAAAGTACATTTAACATATGACAGAAAAATACCGACACCCCATAATTATATAAAAAAGAAAAGAAATGAAAAGAAAAATATGGCCCTTTTTCATGGAATGAAATTCCTAGAAATACTAAGAAATTTATTCCTATAAAAGAGGATGGGTTTTTTGGTAAACTTTTTATTAAATGTATGGCCCATTTTTTCAAGGAATTAAATTTCTAAGAATTCTAAGAAATTTATTGCTAAAAGTGGGTTTTATTTTAATAAACCTTATATTGTTTTCGTAAACATTCCTATAAGTTCTTAAAAGTGTAAAAAAGGTGAAATCCAGCCATTAAATAATTTCCCCTAAAAAGGGAAAAAAAATCAATGGAAGATAGGAAGGTCACGATCCATCTACATCTCCAACTTGTATCATTCACTCCTAACCTCTTTAATAGTCCTTTCATTAGAACCCATCATACCTTGAATTAGTGCGATTTAAACTCATACAAACAAACAGGGCCTTTAGAGTTGCCGTTCCAAGAATTATGCTATCTTTTACGTGTATTTAACTTGCCTTTGGAGTCTGCCACATGTTGAGTTCACCAACGCTGGTGGAGGGCACGGGGCGCAAAGACATGTGGTCCACTCATTTAATCAGTGAACAACCAGTTTGGGGGGTCTTTCATCACCCTGTAGAGCGATTTTCCCACTTAATTTAGAAATTAATTCCTTCACCAAAAACATTGGTAAATATTTTGTATCCTCAGCCAACCAAATTAATGGCCCGAAATATGCTACAATCTATCCACAGACCATCTCTCTTGGGAATTAAAGAGATAAAACATAAAATTTTCATTATATTTATTTATAAAATTCAACAAGCATCCTAAAAAGATGTTCTTTCAAGAAATCATATCTAACCTCAGTTAAGCCGAATTCTCCTTGCAATATAAAGAAAAAAAATATTTCCCTACTTCATTTTGAATATCTACAAAGGTCTCCATATACATGCTTTCTTTAAGAATTCCTCTTATGCCATCTATTTTCCACACATTCATCATACAATATTGAAAATGGAAAAAAGATAATGCTTTCGTCTAACTCCGCCAATCTCCAGACCAGATAAAGGAGGATTGTGTCACATAGGTTAAAAGCCGGCGTGAAACGTTTGTCATAACTACAACATGAAGTATGAGACACTGACATTCCATGATCATGCTAGGGTGTAATATGCTATAAGTGACACATTGTACCAGCACTCGGTTGCAGTCGAAAGTAGACAAGGGTTTATGCACCAATTTGGAGAAGTGTGGTTAAAAAAATTAGTCCAGAAAAAGAGGACTCAAGTTGCTACTTGGAATATAGGAATTTTGACAGGCAAGATAATGGAGTTGGTCAATACAATGAAAATAAAAGGAGCCAATACAATGTCCGCAGGGAACAAAATGGAAAGGGGATAAAGTTATGGAGCTCACAAATGGCTACAAACACTACAGCACAACAAAAAGAAATGCCAAAAATGAAAAAGGAATAGCACTAGATAAGGATTTGACAGTATATTGTGTGAGTAAAGAGATTGGGAGTTGACTTATAGCAATTAAACAAGTGCCAGGAAGATATAATTCATATCATTAGTATCATTAGTGCCTATGCTTTCCAAGCAAGATTAGATGGAAGCCTTAAGAGACAATTTTGAGTAATGGATGGTTAAATATGAGACAACCAAATTAGTAAAAAGATTTTGTAGAAGCAGACTTAAATAGACATGTAGTAAAGGATGGCAAAAGGTATGAAAGAGTTTATGGAAAATAAGAATTTGGAGAAAGGAATGAGTTTGGTTTGGAATTTATATTGGCATTTGATCTTGTAATAGAAAAAACTACTTAAAAAGATGGGAGCATTTAATTGCTTATAAGAGTGAAACTAATAGGAGCCGAATAGAGTTTTTCCTAAATAAAAAAATATGACCGATTAGCTTGTAAAGATTGAAAGGTTATTCCAATAGAAAGTTTGACAAGACAACATAGGATAGCAGTTTTAGATGTTTGCATTAGAAGTGGAAAGAGGAGGATGGTAAATAAAGGATGCCCTAAAACAGGGCTGAGGGATTTGAACGAAGAAAGGGAAACAACATTTAAGCATAAAGTGATCAAGAGGGGAGAATGAAATCTGGAGGGTGGAACTACAGGGATGTAGAACCAATCAACAAGTGTTTCAAAAGAGGTGCTTGGAGAGTCGAAAGGGAAAGGCACTCTGTTAAAAAAACCTGGTGGTGGAGTGTAGAGGGTTAGGAAGCTATCCAAAAGCAAAGACATTGCTACAAAGTTTGACAAGGGACTACGAACATGAAAATTTATAAAATATACAATAAGGCAAAAAAATAAGTTAAGAAAGTAACGAGTGATCCAAAGTCCAAACCATATGATAACGTATATAATAAGTTGGGAACAAAAAAAAAAAGAAGAGAAATAAGTTTTCAAGCTTGCAAGAATGATGAAAAGGAAAAGTGGCGACTTAAATCATATCAGTTGTATAAGGAGCGACGACCCAAAGGTTTCAGTGAAGGGCAATGATATTAAAGAAAGGTGTAGAAAATATTTTAATAAACTTTTAAATGAAAACTCCATAAGAGGCTTGGGAACAAGAGAGGATACTTCGTTAGCAGGATACACCTTCTACTGCAAAATTTTGGTAGCAAAACTGAAGAACATATTGGCAAGAATGAAGACAATAAAGGCTACTGGGACCATAGTTACCTGATTCGCAGTTCGATGGATTCGCATTCGAATTCGTAGTTTGGCACTTAATCACATTCAAAAATTCGCTGGAGTAGACTCATTTGATTCGTTTTACAATTAGCTTAATTCGTAGTTCGAGTTCGAAAAATTCAATGTACTAATTTGAATATATAATTCAATAAGGCTGGCGAATAAATATGTTATGCAAAAATTCTAGATGTTGTAAAATTTATATAAGAATGACAATTCATGAAAATTGATAATAATGATTAAATAAAATTTAAATTCAGCACAATCACCTCTTAAGTGTCTTATCCAGGTAGCATAAACAGATATTCAGTTATCAGTATTGATCTTGAGTGTCTCACCAACGCTTTTATATGAGAGAAGTGAAATTATGCAAGGAGTCCATCATCAGAAAATCTGAATGGCTCAAAATCAACACCCAACTCTTGGATGAAACATTATCAAAGTTGACTCCAATACTAGTAGGCCCCAATGTAAAAATGAGCATGTAAACCCACACTTTTCTATGATTTAGATTTCACTTCAATCATAATTATATCTACCATAAACTAGATCAAGTAAAAATATGTGGTTAAAAAAAGTTAAAATCACATTTTTAGACAGTCGATCTGATGGTGAGATTGACTATAACATAGTTGGTAGTGCAATCCCATTGCATATCAAAAATGGGCCACAGATGAATTTATTGCACAGTGGACTGACTTGTCAAAGAAGAATAGCAGTATCATCATTCTTCTAAGAAACAAGGGTTTTTTTATGTATTTAGAACATGATGGAGAAAAAGATGATAGCGCAACTCTGCAAGGCGGACTACACCAAACGGAATGTACTTCCATCTTCCTCAACCATAGTATCAAACGGCAACGAACCAGGGATTTCAAGATTTTCGAACCTCATCGAATTGAATAGCGATTTATTTGAACCGAACTATTCGGAATTCGGCACCCATAACAGTGAATTAGGTAACATTGACTGGGCCTAATGGCATTCTGATAGAAGCTTGAAATTGCTTAGAAGAAATCGGATGGGTTGGTTCATGGTTCAAAATAGCGCTACGTAGAAGCCGCATTATCCGCCGTAGCGGTTGAGGCGGCTACGCTATTTTGAAAATAGCAGCACTACGGTCTAAAACCTAGTAAAGCCAATAATTTTAATTTAGAACACTATTTTTCCCGTTTCTTCTCCCCAATAGCCTTTCCTAAAGTTGTCTTTACTCTTATATGGTTCCAAACCATTTAAAAAACACAAGATTGGATGCTAAACAAGATTCAAAAAAATTTACCACTTAAAAATTCATGATGCTACACCGCTGCGTAGTGTTCTGGCCACTGGCTGCTGCGCCGGCCTCAACCGCTATTTTGATCCTTGGTTTGGTTAACTAGGCTCTTTGGTAAAATATTAAGGACGGAGAAAATGCCAAAGGAATGGATAAGAATTGTAGTACCTATATACAAGAACAAACGAGATATACGAATTTACACCAATTGTTGTAGGACAGTAGGATTAAACTTATGAGTCACACAATGAAACTAGGGAGAAAGTAATGGAGTAAAGACTAATAAGACAAGAGATCAAGATAGCTGAAAATCAATTCAGCTTCATGCTAAGGAGGTCAACTATTAAAGCTATCTTCTCAATTAGACAATTAACGAAAAATAACGAGAGAAGAAGAATAATCTCCATATGGTCTTCATCGATCTAAAGAAAGCCTACGACAAGGTACCCAGAGATTTCATTTGGCGAGTTTAAGATAAAAGGCCAATTCATTGGGCCCAACCAATAGGCCCAACGGGATATCCAATTAATTAGGAGTTTATTTGATTGTTTAAAGATTTAGTTTCCTTTATTGTTTAGGAAAGTAGAGTCCTACTAGGAAAGGGGATGTCCAACTCTTCTTATAAATATGTAGTCCCTCCTTAGGAGAGACAAGTTCATGATTATTCAATAATATTGTTATGGGTTTTTCCTATGGTTATGAGTTTTCCACTAGTTTGGGAAAAATGGAAACTCGTGAGCTGAATCCCTTGGGACTTCAGCCAAGCCTCTAGGAGCTTGGTCTCTATCATCGAATCCTTCGTGGATTCACCCAAACCTTTGATCATTCGCGGATCCAAAGTTGCATCAGTGTCCAAAAGAAGTTGTATTGACATCATTAAAAACATGTATGAGAGACTGGAGAGTAGTAATTATTCTAAGAACACCTGTAGAGAAACAAATGAGTTTCCAATGACCATAGGTTTGTATCAAGAGTTAGTTGTAAGACCTTATCATTTTGCACTAATTATAAATGGGTTAACTACTCATGTTCAAAAGGAGGTAACTTAGGTGTACGTTGTTTGCGGATGATATAGTGTTGGTGGATGAATTAAGACATGACGAGAATGCAAAAACCCAGAGATGGCAGGAAGCTTTAGAATCCAAGGGCTTTATGAATTGCAACTTTAGTAGGGATGTGCAAAGAGATGCAATTCTTATAAGAATTGAAGCTCAAGAGATACCACAAAGAGATTCCTTCTGATACCTTGGCTCTTTAATTAGTAAGGATGTTACAATTGAGGATGTCAAACATATGATAAGAGTTGGATGGTTGAATTGGCGACTTGCTTCTAGAGTGCATTGTCAGTGCATACCAACAAAAATGAAGAAAAAATTTTACAAGACGGCTCTTGGACCAGCTATGACCTACCTGCTGAGCAAAATGTAGGCCAATCAGGAAATAACACAAGCAATGAGTATAACAGAGATGAGTTTTTTTTTTAAGAGATGAGATTGTTAAGATGGACATGTGGCAAAATTAGGAAAGTTGGATTAAAAAATGAGTACATTAGGCAACAATTAAGGGTAGCATCAATAGGTGATAAATTAAGAGAGATTTGTTTGACATGGTTTGGGCATGTCTAACACAAGCCCAAATCGGGATCTGTGAAGAAAAGTTTTTCTACGTAGATTGATGCCCTTAAGGAAAAGACGTAGGCCGTAAGGACATGTACGGAAGTAGTAAAGATAAATTAGAAGAAGTGCAACCTACACAAGGATTTGGCCAAAATAGACTCGAATGGCAAAAAAAATTCATGTATCTACCCCGAACATGGTTAGGACAAGGCTTTGATGATGATGATGACGACGACGCGACGATGATAGTGCTTTTGATTCCCATCTCCAAACAACTTCCTCTCTCATAACACATCCCTTAAAATATACATCCTTTGTTTTATCCTAATTCTCAATTCTGTAACCTACTAAAAGATATTATTTTGTAACTAAGTCAACTTTCTTTTCTTTAACTCTCCTAAAAAAAAAAACTCCATGTTTTCAATTTATTTTCCAATACTTGCAGTTTTTTGTATACCTCACAACCCGCCCTAAAGTATTATTAGTTCCTCTCTCTCTCTCTCTCCCCCCACTCCTTTCCCCCGCAGGGCAATATCTCAGGCACCGAACAACGTCTAAAGCACCTACGGCTACGATGCAACAAGGCAAGTTACGTCATTAAAATCATCCAAACCACACAAGCTAGTTGTCTACCCATATGAAACCCCCTTCCTTCTAAAAGTTATAGAAGACGCATTTGTTTCTATCATGCCCCCTCTCATGTCATCATATTTTCACTCCATGCCACTAACAAACCACCAAAAGCTCCTTGGGAATCCTTTTCCTCCCGTTCCATGTTCATTTCCACTTAAGTAGAATATCCACCTTCCACCATTCAAAAGAAAAAAGAATATCCACCTTCCATATATTCCTAATTGCTCCCTGTTTTCTCTTTTCGTCCCTTACACTTCATATTACAAATCACCATCTTCACGATAAATTCGTCAAACCTTGTCCCCTAACTTTGTTTCTTTCATTAACAAACAATGCTACACAACAACCTTTTGATCTTAAAACTCTTTTTCCTTATCATTTTCTAACACTACAACTGTCACTACTCTTCTAACCATAACATACCTGTCACATCTTTGTCCAAATCTTGAAGAGTTTTCCATTTTTTTTAATTTTATTAATGTTGGTTGAAATATCTTTTTAACTGTCTTCTGTGTAGAAAATTTCCAAATAAGCTCTTTCCCCAACAGGGCCATCTCTGAGAAATTCTGGGATTTGTGACACAGAAAAACTGATTAAATCATCTTTTCATAGACTTTAGAATTCTCCTCACTAAGTTCATAGTTCACTACAAGGACCAACCATTTTCGTCTACTACCAACTTCACCTGTCTTCATTGTTCTTATCTTTTAAGATCTCAAAAATCTTCATCCTGTTAACCACCTGAGTATACGTTCCCATCTGTCTTCTACGAAGATAAAATCTTCATCCTGTTAACCACCTGAGTATATGTTCCCATCTGTCTTCTACGAAGATGGATCTTTGGTGCTTTTTTCTCCTTCCTTTTTTTTTTCGCGGAGGAAATGTAAATAAGAATAAGAGGTGGGGAAAACACCCAACAGTACAAAGGAGGTAGACATAGTAGCCTATCCATACAAAAGAATAAAACCTTATGCCACACACATATACTATCCACAGTTAGAGAGTCCAAAATCTCATAACGCATGGATGGAACCCAAACAGGCATAACACTATTAGACTCCGGGGATAGATGACAGATGAAGACCTCACTGAGTAGCATACCTACCAGACGCAGAACCTACGTGATTGAAAGAAGACTAGTTAAGTACATAGGTTCTATAGGCCTTGTGCAGGATAAGGCATCTACGATTCTATTTGCTTTCCAAAGGCATCAGGCAGAGACCCAGTGTGTGATCTGCATAAGAGCTTTGTTGGGAACTGTTCCCAGATTGGCTTAAAATCGCGGTATCAGATGATCCCAAAAACTGATACAGTATTGGTATTGGTCACGGTTCATGGTCCATTGCGGTGTGAATTTTTGTTTTACTTCAAAAAACAATTTAAAAAAATATCCAAAAAAAATCAGAATATTATAAAATGCTGGAAAATAATGTGTTTTTGCCTTATTACACATTGTAAAGTAAAATATCGGTCCCCCTAAGGCAAAGCAAGATATATTACTAAGTAAGGTTTTGTAAATAAAACTTTATTAGTGTGAGTGGTAATAAGGAGTAACATTTTCATAAATGTCATGGGTTCAAATCTTCCTTAATACATTTTTTTTTTTTTCATATTTTTCAAAAATATTAAATCAACCACTAACAAACCCAACCCGACCCATGACTGTCATGGGGTGGGTTGGGTATAACAATCATAAAACCTGTCATGGGTCGGGGGCGGGTATGGAGCTGTACAAACATCTATCAGGTCAGGTTCAGGTCTACCTAAACCCAAACCCAACCCGCCCCATTCCCATCCCTAATACCAGATGGTAAGGATCATCATCTCAGCATCCTTTTCAACATATACCACATCCAAATGGCACACAAGATTTGATTTTCTTGGTTGAAGTGCATGTCTGCCAAGTGCCAACTATATGATGCATGATTTTCTATCTAGTTTTATCATGGATGATAGACACAGAGAAATGTAGCCCTTCAATTAAGACATCACATTTTTTCATCAGCAAGACATCACATCAACTGGGGACACATGAGACAAAATAAGGAAACCTGTAAGTGGCTTTTGACTCAACTAATTTTTCAGCGAACTTAACATTATACTTTCCATCAAAAAGACTATTATATGTCCCTCGGCTGTTGCTCAACTGGTTAAAGCCATGGTGTGTATGTAAAGTGTCTGAGTTTGAATCCCCATTGTAGCAAAAAATAAAAATAAAAAATTCACTATTATTTACTTGAAATCAGCATCAAACAAACTATTGTTTCAGTGGTGACTGGTGAGGGACCTCCTTCCATAAAAACAACCAGGGATCAATCCCTGGCTGATGGTACTTCGAACTTGGAACGAGCATGAAGAAATTAACGATACTTCTTTATCTTTTGAGCTGTTCTTCCGGATCAGTCGCTCAAGATCTTTGGTCTCCACCCAGACCTAATGAGAAAAATAGGATCACTTCTTATGGATTAGTTGAGAATGATTCTGATCTAGTTCATGGCCTATTAGAAGTCAAAGGTGCTCTGTTGGGATCCTCACGGACAGAAAAAGATTGTAGTCAGTTTGATAATGATCGACTGACATTACTTCTTCAGTCCGAACCAAGGAATCAGTTAGAATTGATGCAAAAAGAATCTTGTTCTATCGTTGATCAGAGATTTCTATATGAAAAATACGAATCGGAGTTTGAAGAAGGGGAAAGAGAAGGAGGCCTCGACCCGCAACAGATAGAGGATAGCACTGATGGAGAGGGACTTGGGTGAGTGTGTGAGTGGGTGTAGGTATTTACCAAAGAAAAATAATAATAATTAAAAAAATAAGAAATAAAAAGGGCATTGAACAGACTATTATCTCAACTAGGGAAACAGGTTGAGTCCATGCTAGACCTAGACCTAACCAGACCCGATTATCAACAGGCCCAAAAGGAGGGTCCATGCCTGGATTTTTCAGGTACGAAACTTCAGAATTGGAGGTCTATTGACTTCCATAGTTTTATCACATGCCAAGGAAAAAAAAAGGACATATACATCAGAAACCACTGCTATTGATGCAGTTAAGAATAGGAGAGATGAGAATGTTTCAGTGTCACTTTGGTTATTAAAAAAAAACGTCACTTGCATTGCAAATAGTTTGTTTAATTTCCTGCTTGTTTCGGCTAAGCACCTATCATGCATTGCATTTACTTAGTAGCCTAGTTAAAAATAAATAAACAAGAGAAGCCAAAAGATCAATTGTCCACTCACATATCTCCACCCCAGCATTTGTTGACAGCAGCTACAATAAATGTCGTTCACTGTATGTAATCCACTATTGAGCATTCGGTCCTCATTAGGCCCAAGGGAGATGTTCACCCTGAAACATCAGAACAGTGATTTAGATATCCATTGGTCTTAATGATACAATAAACCAAACTTTTATAGAACTACTTATGCCATTTATACTAAAATAAAAGCAACAGGTTGAGGGCATAATTGACACTGTCAGTCCTTTCTTATATTTGAGGCACTGAATGACCTAGATTAAGTAACAAAAAAAAGTAATTAATTAAAAAAAAATACTAATTACACAACAGCTATTTCACTCTCCTTTTTAAATTAGTATTTTCTTCTAACCTTTTCAGGATGACAAAACCACAACTACTAATCATGAGATGTTAATTGTTATGCAAATTTGTCCTTACAAAAGCAACTCATTACCACTAGCAATCATGACATTCGATAAAAACTTAATCTCTCTTGCAAGAGTCACTTTAAATAGGAAGTAATGAGGTTTGAACGACTGTGATGAAGATTATGTGTTTCTACTTTCTAGGCAACAGTTTCTCATAATCATATGTCCCAAGTGCAGCAGCGTTTGAATTGCTCTGTGGATCTTCCAGTAAATCTAGTGATCAGATAAGGTTGTAAAAGATTGGTATATAGCATAATTCTGCTGCAAGTGTCACCAAACATGCGCCGGCTGAATTCAGACTGTCAAAATATTTGGTGTTCATAACCTAGATAATTAAGATTGTCCAGTCAACAGGCTCATTCAGCTAATCTCCATTTGAAATAAAGATGATGATACAAAAGACTGCACGTGGTGTATAAATAGGACACATGCACAATACATCACTCAAAATGTATGCAGAAGCAATATATCAAGGCAAGTTGCAGAAGAGCTCCGGTGCTAGTGTTATGAGAAGAAAAAAATTGCAGAAAATCATTCAACATACCTACATATTGTTAATCCCATTGTGGATAAACCATATCACCACATCATGTAATTCAGACAATCAAAACCATCCAATCGGTAGCCAATAAAGTACTATTATGTTGGTAAGAAAGATGCTGGCAAGTTTAGTTCAATGAGGGAATTTGGACAGTTAGGATAGTCTCAGCTCCTATCACATGATATTTTGGACTATATTCCATCCACAATGGAGCCCACAAGGAATGATGTGCATAAATCAGTAGTGCATGATGATAAGTTGGCACAGTTTTGATTTATGGAAGAGAAGCACATGATGTGACGCAACCAAGATCCGCGATCGGGTTGATAGATCAATCTCCCGAAGGATTGATCGAATCCAAGAGGACTCCAGCCACTAGGGCACAAACGAAACCATGAAACAATCCATAACTCACGGAAGTAACTCACGTAGTATAGTTCCACAGTAGCTTTCTCAGACAATTTGGGCCTGTGGGCTGCACCAAAAGGGCTGTGTTGGATGACTAGGCCCATCATGTGGGCCCAGGGCCTCTTTTGGACTCCGTACTGCATCAGGATGGTGAAGAGTAAAAACAGATAGTAGCCAGGTAAAATCATAGGGAGGGCTTCCAGGTAAAAATTGATACTAGCTGGTGCCACAATGTGATAGATTCTAATATCTAGGAGGAACTATAGACCAAAAACAGAATCCTTGAAGAGAATATTGCAAAAAGTGCAAAGCAGGATAAGTGAAGGCAAGCTGTTGGAATGTTGTGTGGTCATCAAGCATCATTTTAGTCAAAATGATATTACTGTGCAATCAGTTAGACCAGCATCACTATATGGAACTTAATGTTGAGCAGAAAAATGACTTAAAAGGCAAAAAAACATGAGGCAAAGATGTCCGTGATACAATGGAATTAGTCAAAATATGGAATTAAGAATTAGTACATTAAGAAAATTTTGAGTGACTCCAACGAGAAAGACAATCCAGCTCATCCATGCAAGTCAAACTAGTTCAATGGACTACAAGAAGGGGGAGACCAGTAAAGACTTCGGATGATGTAACCATAGGTCAAATGTTACACATTAATTCCAATCCACAATGATCTTGAGATTTAATTAGAAAGGCCGTTTATTGATTACCATAATCCGGCACAATGGTCAAACTACAATGCTTCTTCAGTAGTGTTGGGACTTGGTGGAGTAGGAAACAGGAACTTAAGACAAAGATGTAAGATTTTCAGGTTAAAGGTTACCTTGATAATGATATAGATGCTACTTGCATTCCCCTCATCCAATAGAAAAAGGGTTGGAAAATATGATCGACATTGACACAGTAGTTTGCTTGGTCCTGTAACCGTGTGTACAAGATTATCTAGAAAGCCCTTGCCATCCAAGTAGTCAAGGTTAATAAAAAAGCGCCAGTTCTTTCGATCCCACTGAGTGGACCCAAATTGATGCATAGAAAGATCTTACATTCAAATTTACACCCCTTTAATACTTCCAAATGATATGCATCTCAGTTACTGTAATAAGAAATTTTGGTGATGATTTTATTACACAAGTGATAGCAAAAGCGAGAGAAAACAATATAAAATAGGCCTTAAAACATACAAGCTATAGTACCCACTATGTAAGGATGTCAATTTAGACCAATTACCCAGTTACCCAAAGGTTCCAACCTGGTAAATCTGGGTAATAAACCCTTTTCAGAGCTGATTAATAAATGGGTCTGGTCCAGTGCAGTCCATACCCTATATCCAAACAACCAAGTGGTACATATAAAATATTATAATTATTTAAAACAAAATCGTATCACAGATCCTCTAAGGGTTAAAATGAATCAAATTGAACAATGAATATTTACGATTTTTCATTTTTTAAGAAAAAATAAATAAAAAAATCAGTAGCTATTCATAACCCATCCACGGTAGCACGAATACGGTGACAAGTAGGACAATGAAACGATGTTCTCATTGACACATATCACAATATCATATATGATATGCGTGAGCAGTTGAATTAATGTTTAAGATATCAACATTACTAGGAAAAATAAGCCAGTCATAAAATCCAAATCACTATCTTTACATGATTAGGATGTGCCGCCTAAAGTTAAAGAAATAATTCACAAAAAAGGGAAAAAAATGAAAAAAACTAAAAAAGAGAGAATTTAAGGCAATACTCATTCTACAATCAAACCCTCCAGTTGCATGTCTATTCCTTTTTTCTTCTCTAAACCTCCTTAAATCCTACTTCGTATGTTAAGAGGTTTCAGTGAATCGCAAGAGGTTTCAGTGAATCGCAAGATTCAGCCTGAATCCAAAGATTTGTAAATGAACTCATTCTATGAATATGAATTCATTTCCTAAGGCTTTGATCATATAGAATCCTAGATTTTAATGACTAGAGTATTAATATTACAGGTCTAGACTGAGAAACATACGCAGCACAAGTAGTGGCAGCTTAGGTTTGCAACTAGGCGGTCATGAATTCAAAACTCAATGCTCTTTATTTAGTATATTCTAATACACAGAGTTTTGAGTGAGGTCCTCCGAAGTTGGGCCCAGATACGAGTATGTAAATTTAATTGGGTCCACCATGGACCCAAATCGAATTCTGTTTAGTGAAAAAGAAAAAAATGTGAATCGCCTTTTCATTTCTATAAAGTAAAAATAAAATAAGTCATGTCCAATAAGATATGAAAAGAGAAAGAATCATTAAATCAAATCAAGGAAAACTGCATCTGATATGTAATCCCTACTTTTAAAATGGATCTATAAACCATCATTAGAATAACTAGAATAATACATGCATTTGAATCTTTACACTGTTTCTCAAAAACAAATTTAACTATCATATATAAATTTAGAATTTAAAAAAAAATCAGAATGGAGAAACAGTATTCATGTAGCTGACCCCAACATTGTTGGGAAAAGGCTTTGATGATGATAATGAATAATAGTAACTCCAATAAGATGAGAATATTAGTGTTCCATAAATAACTACAACAATATCAAGAACCCATGAATCAAACCCATGCTCATATAAATCCCAAATCTGAGCCCTTGAAACAAGATGCCAATCTGAAAGACCAATTCATCAAGATCAAATATACCACTAAGATGAGGAAAATCAAATCACCAATCCAAAGAAGACGATGACTGCCGAATCCACTAGTAGGTCGGCGGTGAGGCATATCCCTCTCCACAGAAACAACTAGGGATCGACCCTAGTTGCAGCTCTGTTTGGTGAGGGACCTGGGCAGTGTGGAGCTGGAGGGAGAAAAAAAAAAAAAAGCCTGACTACAAGAAGTTAAAATCCCATAATTCAGACAAAATTACAACTATAGAAATATGATGTAGTGTTTGGAAATCCTTAAAAGGACTACAGACAGATGCTTTTCCATCCAGATTCATATCCCTTTTCATTTCAGGCCAGACCTGAAAGGTTGAAATAATTTGAATGTCAAAATGGAGGGCAGAAAATGTGGAAAAACATGTCCTGCACGACAGACTAATTACATGACACCAATCGCATGGGAGAAACGAATTTGTCTTGCATCCAAATATATGCTAAAATATCCATTTGTAAGCATTAGCATATCCAAG
Source organism: Persea americana (assembly GCA_029852735.1). Lineage (NCBI taxonomy): Eukaryota > Viridiplantae > Streptophyta > Magnoliopsida > Laurales > Lauraceae > Persea > Persea americana. The sequence goes on along the minus strand of CM056813.1, from coordinate 52,591,628 downwards.
AAACTAACCACATTCAATAATTACATTAGTTCAATTAAAAAACATAACCCATTCTATAATTTACTCCAATAGACAAGAGAAAAGGCATAAGTTTAAACAATAAGATAATTACACCAAGATAAAAATATCCATTTGAATGTAAGTTCAAACCAAATTAAATACAAAACCAATCCTAAAGTGGGGAAACACAACAATATTAACAATAAGCTCAAAAATCAGACGCATGCATTTGGATGTGCCCAAGCCACAAGTGATTTGAGTTTTTTTTCTTTTGTTTCCTTTGAATGGTAACTTTGTTGAGATATATGAGATATATACAGTATAAGGGTATACAGTAAGACATTACAAGGCCCTAAAGCCACAGCCCAGTAGCATGAAAGCAGAAAACCAAAAAAAGCAGACAAAGAAACCTAGCATAAAGGAGTTACGAGATCATTAAGGGCCTGTTTGTTTGTATAGAGCACACACGAATTGAATGCATAGGAAAGGAGTTCCACCAAAGGATTATTAAAGACCTGAGGGCTAAAGGATATAAAGTAGCGGTGCACCTAGGATTTCGATCTACCTAGGATTTCAATTGCTAGGGTGATGGATGGGTATTCATTTCCCATCTTCCATTGATTCAATTTCCATTAAAGCGGAGGTTAGTTGGCGATTGTTTTTGGATATCCCCATTTGATTCCTCATTTTTAACTGCTTAAAGAAATACAAAGTCTTAGAATTCCTAGGGATTCAATTACATGAAACAAGTAGGCATTAAGTATAGCAAAGTGAAAAATCATTGCACACAAAAAACTGTCATCCGCTGCACTATGGAGGAACCACATTAGTTCAGGTTCAGGTACTTTTTCATGTGTTTCATATCCTAATCAAGTAATATTTAGCTAGGAACCTGCCACAAAATCTAAAATTGAGAGCCCATTTTGACGGGGCACCCATGGAAGCATGTCCATCACAGAAATTAAGAACCTAAAAATTTAATGTCCTACATATGCATGCACATACCACTAAACTCTACTCTCCAACAACTAAATCGATGATTAGTGTGAATGTATCAAGCTGCTTTTCAGCTCACCCCTTATCCAAACTAAGACTTCCAATCCCACCTGACCCTGGTAATTGGCATTCATCCAAGCAAACCTCAAAAAAAAAGCAGGTCTCAATTCTAAATTAGTGGCCATTTTCTAACTGGATTATTAATTAACCATCTTAATCAGTGCTATCACATATAATGATTGCAATAGTTTTAATTTTTATTTTTTTTTAAATGACTAACTACTATGGTTTTGTAAATTCTATCCACTGCCCAAAACATCCTGTCCAATAAATAAAATTTCCATATGCCCATGGTCTTAAAACACATCTTCACATCTTCAGACACTGTATTGGCCAATTCCATATTCTTTACAGACATTTAAGATTACTCTGCCTCTATTCCAAGAAAAGTTTTTGAAAATAACTCAAAAAACATTCATTTTTAATTGCTTTCAGGGTGTTTTAGATCAAGGGAAAAGAAAAACAGATAACTATATAGATGATGAGAATAGAGTTCCAATACATACTCCACACATTCTGGGTTTTTGAACCAAACCCATTAAAAATCAGTACCGGAGATCTAAAACCATCCGACCTAAAATTGCAACCCAAACAGGGAAAAACAAAAAGAACAACAGAATAAGAAGATGATGAAGAAGAAGAAGAAAAAGAGAGAAAATAAGAGATTGGTTTCTGAGAGAACCGACACGGAGTTGAAAAGATAGGCCTTTCCAAAACGCCCCTGGAAATCCTTGGAGACGATGGCATCACCCGAGGCCGAATGCGCATTGCAGCATTTGCATTTGAAGATTTTCGGACCCGGAAGCGTTTCCAAGAAGATCAGACCCATGATTCTCTCTCTCTCTCTCTCTCTCTCTCTCTCTCTCTCTCTATATATACCTATCAATCTATCTATCTATCTAATAGCAGAAGATCCAACTCCTAGATCCCAAACGAGAAACAAAAAGAAAAACCCTAGTCTTCAGTCTCGGAAAGCTTTGATTTTTCCCCCACTTTCTTCTCTGTCATCTCCAATGGATGGAAGGGGTTTTTCAAGAGATTCTGTTTGGATCGACGAAATCGGACACCGAGGAAATAAATTTCCCGTGTGTGATGTTGGGAAAGTGATTTCTATATATTTGGATTCCTGGAATTCAGTGGAATTTCAGAAATCCAAGGATTTTGATTTCTCGAAGCACGCGGGAGGAGTTAGGAAAATCTGATGGGATCACAAGAATTTCCGGACACAACCCTACGATTTTTTCTGCATACGGCCAAAAAAAATTCTCTAGTTTCTTTTCTTTCTTTTTTTTAAGTCATACACCTAGTGTTAGCACGTAAAATCCCGTATCACGGATAAACTAGATCGAATCAGGCGGTTTGGATTTATTTACAGTAGATTGGCTCAGGCTATGGTTTGAAAATTGTAAAAATTGCTCAGATTGGTCGATTATCAGGTTCAAATCAAATCGATCGATATATTATATAATTTGGGTATTTGACTATTTAGATTTTAGAGTTTAATGATAGTTTATTTGGATTTTTATTGTATTCGGTTCAGTCTAAGTCCTCTCCCTCGGTCGAATCGAATTTACTAGGTTAATGAAAAAACTAATAGGTTTAGTTTGGTTATTGATTTTAGTGTTAAACCGATCCAAACCACCCATGTGCAGCCTTACTTATACCCGAATACTGAACTTTGAAAATTTTAAAAATAAAATTGGGAAACTCGTGATTCGAACTCAACTTGTTCAAATAAAATGACTCGAATAGAGTCAACACGGGACTCGGCAGAGCCGTACTTGTTTTTAAATAAGAATATTTAAAAATCAGTCCATTACTTGTAAAATCTAAAATATATATTTATTTACATGTTGATAATAATTAATTTAAGTTAATAAAGTTATAGATGCAAGGGAAATATTGCATTAATTACAATGAGAAAAATAAGAAAATATTGCATATTATATAATCTATTAGTCCAAATATTGAATGTAAAAGATCAAATATAAGTTTCAAATTATATTTCAATCATCGTTTTTAAATTACTAACTCCAAATCTCATGCATAATTATTTATAAATAAAATTGTAATTATTTTAAAATTAAATTTGCTTATTAAATGATTTGGAATGCAAGCAACTTATTACAATGAGATATTCGGCCAAGTCTTCCCTATGTTTCATTCGGTCCTTCATTGAAATAAAATGACTCTGGAGAGTCAATAGTCAAATCGGAAAGTCTTCCAACCATGTTTAAACAGTTAAAAGTGGCCTTTCAAAATTTTCCTTCTTTTTTCTTTTTAAGTTGTCTCTGACCCAACTAGAATAATCCCCAATGTGACGCCCACGAAACCCATACAAACGCACATCAATTAAATCCGAAGTGGGTTTCGAACACAAGATGTGGAGAGCGAACTAATGCCTTATGCCACCCCCACCAACACCCATGTGGCTAGCTCTTTTCAACTTTCACTAATTAAATTTTTTCTGAAAACTTCATAAATAGCAAACTGACATTGTTGCCCGGAAATACAAGTAAATATCTTATGCGTCTTTGTGAATTTTATATTTTGATCGCTCTATCTTCACAACTACAAATAATCAGCTGTTTTTTATTTCATTTAACCCCCTTCATTTACAAGGAAATCTCGGTCAATGAAATTCAGAGAACTGTCTTTTTCATTTAAACACCTTTGTCTATATTGATATCTGGTCGATCACATTCCACAATGTGTCCTTTTTCATTTAACCACCTTTGGTTATATGGGAATTTCCATCAATCAGATTTACCAATTGGTTGATTTCTTATCTATTGGCAAAATCCAACAGAAAGGTACCTCTTGTTTGGATTGAAAGTGGCTGAATGAGATTTCTAAACTGATAAGTGAGTTTGCATGTTAAAACAATAAATAAATAAAGTGGACAGTTATTTGTGATTGTCGAAGATGTGCAGGTCATTGTACATGAATTTCCTTTTAAAATTAGGTTTTCAATAAAATCTTAGACCAAGTTTGGTTCCATGAGTAAAATATCAAGGAATCAATACCTAGTTCCATGATTAAAATATCAAGGAATAAATACCTAATGTCAAAACCATAAGATATAATATAAAATGTCTATAGTCCAGGGCAATGTTATCCTACAACCTGATTGCATACTTATTCTTGCTCGTGAGCCCCGCTTGGGTATCAATTTATTAGTGGGGGTGGGGTAAATTAATGAAAAGGTCTTCTTATGGACAAGGGCCAATTAAAAAAAATAAAAAAATCAACTTCATCGAATCATCCTAACCCTTGGTTTACAGTCATAAAATTTAGTGGTCTTTTGAACATATATTTTTTTGAGATTCAATCCAACAAAAGGCTAGCAAGATTTAAACACTTACCCTTTTGTTAAAAAAAATTGTTCTTAAAATCATCGCAAAATATGATTAAGCCTCCTTTTAAGCAGAATTTCCGGAGCTCAAAAACATCATACCCAACTATACCTCATAACCATTTTTTTCATGTACACAGAAAGATTAAAAAGACCTTGTTTTTCTTTTTCTTTTTCTTTTTTTTTTTCAAATGAGTAAGTGATATAAAACTTATGAGACAACCAATTTGCTTAGGATCAATCTCAGGGCAACTGTGTGAAATAAGACACCCTTGCCACTGGGGTGCCTTATATTTCTTAGTTTTTAGTTTTCTTTATGAATAAATTGTGTTGTCCTTCTTTGATATATGAGAATTGTTTCATTAGGAATTATTTTATTTTAAAACTCATCTCACTCTAATTTAGAGGAAATTTTTGCCTGAAAAGTCCACAATTATCTTCTTATGAAGTCAAATAGTTCATTTGGTTTATATAAATATATATATAGAGAGGTAGGTGGTGTTTGGTTCATTTTCTTCCTCTACTTTCCCAAGTTCATGTAGGATCTTTGTTTTTCAATTGGCAGATTTGGATTGTGATTGTTCATAGTTTGAACTTGCCATTTGCCACTCCATCATTTGCCATGCATGGTTACAACATATCTGCTTGGCTTGACCCCATTTTTGCTCAGTATTTTAGATTGTAATTCGTAAATTGATTTTGTGTTTTAATTTTTGTCTATCACTTAGGCCATTTCTTCTTTAAATTGCACAGTGAAATTAAGTTTATAGTGGTCAAATTCACCTCAAGTTAGTCTCAAGCGTACCTACTTGGACTATTTCACCAACACAAATATGAGTTTTCAACATTTGGGGAGAAGTCATGCTTTGAAATTCATTCTTTATTTTTCTTCTTGAAAGGTTCCAAGTTTTTTTCCTTGATGAATATCACTCTAGAAGTTAATGTCGCCAACACATTGTGTTCTCTTTTTTTATTCATTTGTAATTTTATGAGAAACGATTCTCTAAATTCTTTTTCTTTTGAGATGCAACCATTATGATATATAAGCTATAACCGTTTATTATTTATTCTACAAACATATGGAAGCTTGAAAAGAGCGATTTGTAGATAAATAAACACATTAGCTATCTATAGCTCATTCAGCACGTGATGTCAACTATCTCACATGTGTTTCTTTAAATATACTACTAAGCAGATGTTATAGCCATCTCTCTATCCTTTTATTTTATTTTTTATTTTTTTTTGTACCCCAGCTTCAATGGCTGGAACCCCTTTTACATATATATATATATATATATATTTATAGAGAGAGAGAGAGAGCCCGGTACACCCGGGAAGGAAACCCACCGAGGTGGGAAGAAAGCCCCGCACACCAGGGAAGGAAAGCCCACCGAAGTGGGAAGAAAACTTGCATATACACATGCAGGAATATATAGGGGAGAAGTGGAGGTTGAACCCCAGACCTCTCCTGTTAGAATTTTGTGTTGGCTTAATTCATGGGTTGGACAAAACTCTAGGGGTCCATTAAGTTCTATTTCGTATTTAGAAAATGACTTTGAAAATAGAAGGTTGGGAGAAAAATCGCTGAAATTCCGAGCAACCAATACATTCGCTCGAGCGAACCCAGACAGAATGTATTTCGCTCGACCCACCTTTGTGCTCACATGAGAGATGATCTAAAACTCGAAGACAGTGGCTTGTCCGCTCGAGCAGACTCCCTGGTCTCTCGAGCGAACTTGGGCGAATTTTTAGAAACTTCACTGTTTTCTTTCCTGATTTGTCTCAAACTTGTGTTACTTGTTAAGTTCATGAATTTGCATATTTATGCATCATTTTAGGATGAATTAGGGGTTTTGTTTGGTGAATTGCATAATTATTCATTTAATTTCATCATCTCATGCATTTTCACCTACCTGAACTTTTATATTTTTCATGTATTTTCTGCATTAACTTAGAACATTATGCAATTTTTCTTCGAAGAGTCCCAGTTGGAGTAAAACTCTATCCGGATGGGTCCCACTTCAATATGGGCTCTTTAGTATTTGATGTGTTGAATTAGAATGTGCAAAAAACGAGAATTGCAGGCCTCTGTCACGGAACCACTTTCAAGCATACATAGTCATCCTGGGCCCTACATTGTTGAATTGAAGCTTAAAAAGAAGTAAATTGAATAATTCACCATATGGACCCCACATACAAGCCATGTGCAAATCAATGAAAGGAGAGGGTCCACTCATCATGTCAATTGAAGAGTCCTAACTACAGTAGAAGACTTCTCATAGGGCCCACTGTTCAAGCAGATGAAATGTCCCACATGGCAGGGTCCGCAGTTGTTGCAGACTTGAAACTATTAATGGATAATTCAAAGAGTAAAAGTTTGATTGGAATAAAAGAAGAAGAGTTTGAGTCATCCATATCTGATATCCTTTCAAAAATGAAAGTTGTGCAGAGATAGAGTTCATTGCAAATCAAATTTTAAAAGTTAATCACGTTTTTCTCAGGATAACTCATCTTCAAATGACCATAACTTTCAATCCGACCGTCGGATCGATGTAATTTACCTATTGTTGGAAAGCTTATTCAGAGTAGATGTTCGTGGATCCTGAGATTATGCAAATCAGAGCTAAATCGACAAAGTTATGGGCCCGGAGATTTTCATATTAATTTTTAGACGGGATTGTACTAAAATCCACACTGTTGATAATCCATTGCTGCATATCCCTTGTGGGACTCCATCTGAAGATTAGCCAAGCCATCCAGAGGTTTCAAGAAGCTTCCATCTCATTCAAATTCAAAAAGGATAAAGAGATATACCTTATCAATGAAGATAAACCAAATTTGCAGAGAAGGTGTCAAGATTCAATGTATTGTAAGATAACCGGGAATTATAAAAGGAACCAAAACACTCACCCCCACTTGGATGTCCACTACATTCTCTCTCTCTTCTTTTCCTAATTAATAGAATTAGAGTTATTTTTGGGTATTTTGGAGCCCTGTTCCAGAACTAGGTTAGAAGAGTGTGAGAGAATATTGTAATTGTCATGAAGTTCTCAATGAAAATCACATCTTTTGCTATTGAGGAGTAGATCCCTTGATCAGAGTATCAGATGAAGTTAAGTGTCTCTTATCATTAATCTATGTGATATTTTTGTCTCTTGCGTATTAATTATAATAATAAATCTGCCTTCTGTCATTGACAACCTATGCTATATAATTTTTTTTATTTGAACAGTGCTTTAATCATTTATGTTTTCTTAATAGATTATTCTTAAATTGAAATTCTTTGATAATCTATCTTTGATTAATATGTGATATTTAGTTAAGTTCATAATTTCATTAGGTGAAGGAGATTTTTGCCTTAAATAAATTGTGGAAAATTGTGCTCTTTGATAGATAAATTATCTGAATCAAAAACATTGATTTGTTTCTGATTTGAAGGATTTTTGGGACAAATTTATTTTATCAATTGCATAGAATGATGGTGGGATTACTTAATGGATTCATGATATTCTGATCTGCTTTTTATCATATCTTATTTCTGCACTTTAGATCTAGAATTTTCTCAATTTTATTATTATTTCTTATTATCTCTCTTGTCATTATCACTGATAAAAAAAATCAGATTTTAAATCTTAACTTAGTAGTGCTCCCTGTGGGATCGATCTGTAATTGACACTGTCTCAACAAGACAACTGTGCACTTGCAGTATTAAAGGATTGAATTTAAAATTACACCATTACCGATTCCTAATCATATTACAACACATGAAGTACAAATCTAAGGCTATATAAATGACTTTAGGGCTATTCTAAAAGCATCCCCCATCTCTCAAGTTCTGATTTAGAGATTTAATTGAGAGAATTCATCTCTAGAGTTTTATTAAGGAGTTGTGCTGCCAAGTTCTCTACAGTCAGTTTTTTCTGCATCATTTGTAGAAAATTTTCTTCTTGTGAGAAGATTTGAGGAGTCAAGTGCTAGATTGGGTATGTTGCAATCAGCGGTGTGAAGTCGTTGAAGCGTGAAGCGACACAAGATAACTTCATAATTGCGAGATTCATAATGCTTGATTAGATCCAGTTCGGATCCGTGGTTTTTTACCTTGTTAGGGTTTTCCACGTAAAAATCTAGTGTCCTTGTAGTGTGTGCTGGTGATTTTTTTGCTGCTGCATATTTGTTATTTTTGCATACTTTTGAGCTGATTAATTGAGTGGACCAATCTAAAGATCTCGTACCCAAAACTTTCATCCCAATTAAGAATCCAACTTTTACTAGTGGGGGTAAGGAGTGGTTCTTTCGCTATCCTATTATTGATGTGGATATCTTTAAAAGGTTAGTTTTGAATGTGGACACTAGAAAGGTCAAAGAAAGTGATTTAATTCATAAAAAGTTTTTTGTGTGAAATACTTGAATGCTGTTTAACCAAATCATTTTTGAAGATGGCTTAATCTATTCAAGAGTTAATAGGAGTCATTGAGTAAATCTGTCATCGACTAAATCTGTTAATTTAGTCACGTACTCTAAAATGAGGTTTATTCCAATTTATGAGTTTTAGTTTTAGTATAAATATGCTGCTTAACACGTACAGCGCATGAAATTGACATTGCAATTTCAGGAACATTGTAATTTTTTGATAAATAAACCCTTCTCTCTGCTTACTCTGATGTTTTTATAATGTATTAAAAGACTTTTCATTGAATAACGCGAAAATTTTACTAGGCATGATGTGACCACTATCATATGCAATATTTTATTAACATTGTCATGTTAATGCATCTCATTTTCTAGTAAAAACTTATTTATTTCTTTATTGTGTCTTTACTCCTCCAAAGCATCTATTTTACATCTCCAAACCCAATTCTCCAATGACCTGTCACTTCACTATCAAGGTTAGCATCATCATCATTATTATTATTATTATTAAGATCCTCTGTTGTGCTTATGTTTCTATGATTTGTTGGTCTGTTACCATTATTAGGCTTTGCTTGGTTAGATTGATGCTACTCGTTCTTCCTTCTTTTTTTTAATGATACTGTTCTTGATGGGTTCCTACTTTAAGGCATAGAGTAGTTTGGAATTTTGATGGGTTTTGTTGATGGGCTTTTGTTTATTAAAATAGTCTTAGATTCTCGTTGTTGGTGTGTTTCTCAGTTTTATTTCTACTTTTAGTTTTGGAATAAGGATTTGGCTATGCTTTTTTTTTGTTTTTTTTTATGGGTTTGTTCTTGTATTATTGATGATGACAGAATAGGAATTCAGGGCAGTTATTTTCCAACCGGATGAACATTTGTTGCATACATTTTTCTCCTTTTGTTGGAGGTTGGAAGCTTTTAGATGGAGGCGACGTCAAGCTTCTTAATATAATTATTTTTATTGAGTACTAGTAGCAGAGGCTAGTGCTAAGCCCGGGCCAAAAAAAAAGTTAGATTAAATTAATATAATAGTTAAAAAGGATTTTTACCAAAAGAAGCATCAAATATCTCCCATATCTTCAAAAGCATCATCGAATATATGTAATGCCCAAAAGCAACTTATACTATAGACTTTATTTTTATTTAGACAAAATTGCCCTTCACTTTATCTCTTGGTGCGACATTAAGACTTGACCGCATTTGTGCATTGAAGTTTTTCACGACTCGTTATTTTTTATTCAACTCTCGAACTTGCTAGTTTGTTTTGATCATCATAAGTAGTTAGCGTTTATTTTAAATTCATATTCTAAAGCAAGAAACATAGAGAAAAACATCCTCAATAGGGTTATGAATAGGAAATAGAGAGGTACACAATTTTTTTTTTTTTTATTTAAAAATAAATAATTATTTTTTTAGTAGAATCTCCACAGATTGTATTAAGAAAATGGTCGCAGTGAGTACATTCACTATTGAACAAATTTACAATAGAATGATTCAACTCATACATTCTCAGAAAACATTGCTTTGACTTCATAATTGTTAGTCAAACTCAATGAACCTATATATATCCTATTTAGGAAAACATTAACTGTTGGACTCGTGAGTTTTTTCCTCAACATCGCGAGTTGATTCTTGACTTTTGTGACTTAATAATATGAATGTTCAATTCACACTTGAAAGTAAAGAAAGTGGAGGAGAGCATTTTAGACTTTGAAATTGATTCTCCACAAATTTTACTAAAAGTAGGATCATAATGGGTACACTAACCGTTAAACAAAGTCACGAGGGAATTGTTCAACCCTTACTTCAAAGATTTTTTAGCTCAACATGACAGTCATATCCCTTGAAAAGCTTCAAGTGAGGCTGCTGGACTCCTATAAGTTTGAGCTAATTTTCTACTAATTATAATAAGAGCACATTTGAAATGAGGACATTATTTGAGCTAATAGAAAGAATAAATCAATATAACATAATACAGAAACTTAATGAATGCTCAGGGATATTGGTAAATGGAATAGAATAGAAGCAGAAGATCCGTGTTTGTAAATAATGCTGAGCACATATATAGACAGCAAATCTTGAGCCCGCGAATCTTATGTCTCGAACTCGCGACTCATGTCTTGAGCGCTCGAGTACCATGTCTCGAACTAGCAAGAGATAAAGTGAAGGGCAATTTGATCTAAAATAAATGAAGTCTATGGTGTAAGATGTTTTTTAAACATTACATGTATTTGAAGATACTTTTGGAGGTATAATTTGAGGCTTCTTTTGGTTTAAAAAAAAAGAAAAAAAAGCGTAGTTACAATTTGAAAAAAAGATTTATCAATTATTATATTTAAGATTTCTTAGAGAAAAATAAGATTAAAGTCGAGCTTAAAATTTTATGGTAAAAGAAAATTTTTCTTATGAAAAATAATGATGAGCAATATTATTATTCATAAGAAACTAGAGTAAAAAATAGTTAAGAATGTTGGACTTTATAAAATAAATTAAGAGCAAAAGAAAGAACGTAAACCCCAATTAAAAATAAAATAAATTTAAAACCTACCTTCCACGATATAAATTAAAAATGGGCCGGTGAACTATTGAAAGAAAAAAAAGAAAGAACATTTAGAAATGAAAATCTAGAAACTCTTTAATCAATGAGAAAGCAAAGAAAGTATATAAAATATTAATAAAAAGAGAGATCAGCTGTATATTGATTAATTAATTCTGAAACAAAAGAAAAGAATACAAGCAAGTAACAAGAAAATCCACGAAACTGACAAAAAATAAAGAATAAATGAAAGAAACTAGTCTAGTGTTTCAAAAAATTCAACAAAACCATAAAAAATAAGATCCGGTTAGGGAGAAGAACTTCGCATACATGGGTCAATGGGATTTAGATGTGTTTGAAGTCATTCAAAATTCAAAAAATTGGGAAGAAATTATATTAGATTTAATAAAAGACATTTCAGTAAGTTTTATTTAGAAGGTGTAAACATATATAAGAAGGGTAGATCGTGAGTTAGATTTTAATGAGTGGGAAAATCGTAGATCTCCTCTGAGAGAAACTTTGAAACTCAATTTTAAATGATGTTAAGAGAGGATTTAACAAGAGAAGAGAAGAGTGAGCAGAGGGTGAGATTTTAGGAGAAATAAATCAATGGCTTGATGAGAGAGTCCCGAGATTTTGGTTGTGTTTGAATTCAAATCTGACAAAGCATCGACGTGGCCCCCTCTACGTCTCCCTGCATATTGCTTTAGTCTATATAATTTTTAGAAACTCATTGACTTCTCCATAGACAGTGGCGGACCTACCTTATCCTGACCTAAGGCGACGGACCCAGGTCTAATCCAAAAGGGCTTAAAAGTTGAATGGTCCATATGGCCCATGCCCCATTCCAGTAAAGAGATCACCCCATCTGATGTCTTGAAAATCCCTTTGCTCTTAATCTCAAAGATCTCCCAAACAAAAAACCTTGGAATCTTTGCTCAATCATTCTGCTTCCTCCACTCTAAGCTTAGACAGCTCGGACATTTCGGCTTCTACATAATATAGCATATCATAAAGGTCTACCCTCTCACCATACTTTACACAATATGGTGGTAAAGCAATATGTTGATCAATAGCGGGATATGAGTTCTTTATACTTAACTTCTCAAGAAAACAAAATAATGTCTTTAAACCATGCAATAAGTAGAGATTATTAGTAGTTATTGTCAATTTTGACCTTTTTAGTTTTTAATTGACCATCGTACACCTACCCAAATGAAAATCGTAGATCCGCCGCTGTCTGTAGAGGTGGGTTGGTAAAGTCCTTCTATCTACTGATAGAATTAAAGCTGTTTGGAATGACCTTCATCTATTTGATTGAATTGCACGTGCAAGGGGCCAAGGGCCTCACTAATATAAGAAAAGACAATGTTGTATGTTATCATAGTTTCACTTATGGTTGGGGGAAAACATACTCCAGAGAAGTCTTTCATAGTTGTTTGAGAAAAGTCCATTCCATCGTCAGATGCATAATTCATAGGCCTAACACGAATTCCACGAGGTCAGCCTTTTTCACACCAAATGGACCCTTTGAGCTGTATCCTCTCTTTTTTAACCACATCCAGGTCCTAAGAGTGACGCATGAATCAGGCTCCAATGGGCTCAACCCACTCTGAATAGATACCAAAGGTGCCTCACTTTTGTCCCAATATTTAGATGGAGTCTTAGAACTACATCTACCTAAAAGTTAGATAAAGTATGGTAAAATAAATCCAATACAAAAAGCAACTGCTTTACTCTTCTCTTTCATTTTCCTTTTTCATATATTTTATCTCTTATTTACCGTGATGTAACGTCTACTTTATCACGTGTAAACTAACATGTCGAAATTGCGTGGACAAATTGACCCATCACATTTCTTGATTGCTCCTTAGAACATGTGATTAGAAAATATAAATAAATAAATAAATAAAAAGGTGAGTAACGCAATTGACTAAAAGCAGTGAGCTCAACGAGCATTGACAACACTTTGCAACTATTGTATTTTGACTTGGATACTTTAGTAAGAAGCATTTATTTCTTGGTAATGTCAATTGCCGCCAAAATATAACATGCATCAAAACGACATTTGAAAAACTCAATGAAAAACAGAATATTTTGAAAATGAAAAATGGTAAGGTTCTATTTACTTTTTAATAATAATTCATATTAATGCAACATTATCCTCAATATTATCAACTAAAAAAATCAATCTAAATAGATCACAAACCGTTTTTTTCCCCCACTCTTTTTTATTATAAAGTTTTGTAGAAGCATATTTCTAAGAAAGTCAATGGACCTACAATTTCTTGGTTAACCAAAGGACCTGAATTTAGTCACCAATTTTGAATCTAGATTATGAATCGTCTAAGGCTTTTAACGTAGAGGAATCCTGAGATAGAATTGAAATCCAAACTGTTCAATATAAACGGTCTCCAATTATCTGTGGTATCCCAAAATTTGCATTTATCCAGGTTTTTTCCACCGTTGGTTTGATGGCTTGATGAAAAAATATGATTAATATAATCTTATGCAAATTCATTATTGTGTTTTTCAATCAAATCCTTAATCCAACGGTGGAGAACACCTAGGTCAATGTAAATTTTTAGGTAGTGATTGAAGGGTTTGGACTTTAATAGGTAGGCACCACTGTAGAGTTCAACTACTTTAACTAAGGATTTCTCTAGGTTAAAAGCCTAGAGAATCCAGATTCCAATTTATGGACCAGGTTAATAGTCATATCCAGCTTGAACCTACATTTCAGGCTTTCTACGATCCACTTGCTTGCCCATGGATGTAAACAGGTTGGTTCCGGTCTAGGTCCATGCTAGACCCGGAACTGAAACAGAAACCGTTTCGGAACCGGTTTCTTAGTTTGGGAACCGGAACATAATAGTGTGTTTAGCTTTGAATCTTGGTGATAAGCATAATATTTAAGGCCCCCGACCTGAATAGTGTATTTAGCTTTTAATTTTGGTTATTAGCTTAATTAATTATGATGCTAGCTAATTATGTGGGTTTAGTGCTTGAGCGAGTCTCTTTTATAATTAGGAAGATGTTTGTGAAGTTTCGTTCAATTCCGATGGCGTTTAGTCTAATAGGGGGTTAGGTTGTGGTTTTTAGAAAAATTGGGTATTCTTCTTGAAAAATTCAATTTTTTCTGAATTTGGGGTCGTTGACAAAATCTTGTCGCGCTCATCGTTTTTCGTTCTTAACTCGTTGCAATTTGATGCCCCGAATCCCTTAAATAATCACATTCCTCCTATTTCACTCAAAAAGGGCATTTAGGACTTTTCACTTTTCATCCCCAATTAAACCCCATTTCTAGCAGATTTCATCTGTTCCACTTCATTTTTAGAGAGAGAGCTACTGGAGCTCTTCTTTTTCCTCCTTGCATGTGGACTCAGAGACCATTTCAAGTGGATCTGAATACATCATCTTCTTCTCCTCACCTCCTTCATCTCTTGGAACCCAAATTGGAAAGGCTTCCCTAATTCCAATTCTCCTATTTTTTTTCTCCATGGACTGTTTCGGATCTTGCATGTTAATTCCTTCTCTTTCTTTTTCCTCCTTGATATTTAGGAGTAGTGGAGAAACCATTAGAAGTGGGTTTAAGCTTGGTGGAGTTAGAGGAGAGAGTGAGAGTTTATTCATCTTCAATTTCCATTCTTCTTGGTTAAGGTAAGTAGAATTGCTGAACATGCACGTGTAATTGATTGTCTCTAATAGACACTGATATGTGGATAACCTCTAATGCCAAGCTTGATCATGTTATTTTGAAATTCACATGCTAATTTAGGGATTTAATGTAATTGGACGTGTAATGAGATGTGTTGTTTTGGTAATGGAGTATGATGTTTGAAGGTGCCAAAAGGGTGAATTCTAAAGCTATGTGAATGAATCTTGAAATTTTGAATGTAACGGCTTTAGAATTGGTAATTTCTGGATGCGCGGTGACCTCCACGGTGACCCCACGACTAACCTACAGACCCTGACCTGTATCAGAAATTGAGCCTGCGCTGCTCGATAAACCCATATAGAACCTGGGTAGGTTCTATGACGCCCGCAATAACTTCTCGATTACCTTGTGGCTAATCGCTTGATGAAAATATTTTCAGAGTAGAATGTGGTTCTACTCACAGTAACCTCGCGGTTAATCGTGGATGCCTGATGTCTTTTTTTTTTAAAGGAGACATCTAACTTAGGTTTTGACCTTATGTGTGGGACTCCTTGACCCTACCCATGCACCAACTTGGGGAAATAAAAATGGAGCACGATTGGCTTGGTGTGCTTCACCGGTTATTCAGGATTTTTCGTGTATGGATGTGACTTAGCCGAATGCATGTGGAATTGAGTTAATTGTTGCCTAACAACTTCCGTATACCAAGTGCTCACAAAATTAAGGCATCATTGACTCATTCTTCATACTCACTCCCTTGGGTACACGTATGACACACGATGGATAACCCTTGATCTAAGATTGGCTTGTTCTTCACTCTTGACTTATAAATCATGTATCCGTAACTTAACAAACCCTATAAACTCTACTGTTAAATATTCGTATAACGTGTAACATAACTTGTTAGAAACTAAGCTCTATTGGAGGACTACTCGGTGGGAATTCGTGAACTTGTCATATATCTTGACTTAACAAAAGAGTAGCCTCATTTGGATGGTCTTGGACTTGGACTCTGGCCACATGTGCTTTGTCTTGGATCTTGTGTCACGCGCTACATCATCTTCATCATTATCATCTAGCATTCATGGCTAGCCGTAGTGTGAGGATTCTTAAGTAAGACAGTTTTTCGGACACTAGGGTGGGCAGTCAGTTAGGACGATGTCCACAACGCAGGATAATGACAGTCGGCTAGGACAGCGTTGTTATCCATGGTAGGTAGCATTGGATACCACTAAAGCAGGACTTTAGGGTATTGGTAGTTGGATGGGATGACATTGATAATACAGGGAGATGTCTAGGACATCCACAGAGTCTCCTCTTGCTTGTGCATTACATATTACATGGATGGTTATTGTTGTTATAACTTGCTAGGATTTACATTGCTACTTGATTCTTGTATTACTCTTGTTTAAATGCCTAACTTCTTGCCTCAATATCTTACAATCATATACTTGTCTATATTCTCTTCTGGAACATGTTATGTACATTATATATTGCTTATCTTCTTACCAACATGTTGTTGATCCTAATTTCATTGGTGTGAAGACAACACTATCTACTACATTGACCTGGACACTAAGGCAATCCCAAAGGATCCTCAGCTGGGGGAGGAGGATGAGTTAGGCGAGTGGTGTGCCGATGACGTACCTTAGCGTTATCATTACAAGCATCTGTGCGCAACACATGTGGACATCTGTTATCTTCCTACCTAGATTTAATCTTCTGGTTTTTGGTCTTTCGGACTTGTTATATTATATCCCGTATATCTTTTGTTCCAGGACTTAGGTTTTTGGGATTGTCCCAATGAGTATATAAACTTTATTTTTTGAAACTTTAATATATATATATATAATGGGTTGAAATGCATAGTTGCTTTGATATCTACACAGGGATTAAGAAATGTGATTACAGGTTAATTTCCGTAATTTATTATAACTAATGAGGTTCAACCACGCAACCCTCACAATAGACTTTGATCTTCGGGGAATAAGGGCAAAAAGAAATTCTTAATTAGTCCTAATTTTTACACATTGGATTTGGTTCAGTCTCTAATCGGGTTTGGGGCTGTGACAGTTAATGGGAAGATGGAGCTTGAATCAGAATCGAAGCCGTCTATAGTATGGGTTTTGGTTTGGGCTTGGATCTAGATAGAGAATGGTATGGAAAAAAACTAGTTTTTAAGAGATATTTAAAAAAATTAAGGTGATTTGTCATATCCCGAGTTTCAACCAATGGACCTGAAACCAGAACTGTTAATGAGAAGCTGGAACTGGAATCAGAACCGAAATTGTATATGGGATGGGTCTTGGCTTGGGTTCAAATCTAAATAGAGAATGATATGGAAAAAAAATGATTTTTAAGAAAAATTTTAAAAAATTAAAATAATATATCGGTTCCTGAATCCATTTAGATCAGCGTTAAAAGAAAAAAGAAAAATCAAACCCAACCCATTTACTTATCAAACCTAAATAAGAATCCAAAGAATCGAAATTATGTTTTTAACGTTTAGGTGCCCATTTACATCCCGATGCATGCCCCTGTAATTGTAATTCTTGGATTGTGATTTATGCCAGCTGTCCAAATCTCAAATGATCCCAGCTCCATATAGAAAAAATCCAAAAGGGCATTTTCGTCATTCCATCGCTCATCAATGAAGCGTGCAAGTCAACCGAGTTCCCAGACTCCAATTACCGAGCCACCCTGACAAACGCAACCAAAACACACAATCAGGGGACAGCAAAATTCCCAAAATACCCATCGGTCAAATACCCAAAATACCCCCCACAAACACTCTATAATCCACGCTTACCCGGCTTCTTCTCGCTTCACTCTCCTCTCCGCTCTCTCGATCGGAAATGGAAGAAGATTCGACTTCAGATCTTCAAAACAGCAGAGAACAAGATCCAGATTCGGATTCTTCGCCTTCTGAGCTTCGTTTTGAGGTCTTTCATGGCCGAAACGGCGTCCTAAAAGGGGAGAATGGGAGAAGAGAGAAATCCGGTCTTGGAGCTCTTCAGACCGCCGGATCGAACGCTGCGAGGTACAAATCGATGTCTCCGGCCAGTCTTCCGATCTCTCGATCGCCGTGTTTAACGATCCCGCCGGGCTTGAGCCCGACGTCGCTGCTCGAATCGCCGGTCATGCTACTGGATTTGAAGGTTAGGGCTTTCTGACGTAAAATTCATTGCCTTTTGATTTCTTCTAGCCCTAAAGTTCTAGCAGTTGATCGAGTTCTCTTTCCCTTTTTCTGTTAATCGATGTTTCGGGAACTCTGTTCGTGTGTGTTCTCCCTAGTTTTGCAGTAGCTTGAATTGAAGATTTTGAGATTTTACATGGGATAATGCTTTGATGATGATGATGATGATCATGATGTATGATGTATGATGTATGACTATGATATGGTGGGAGAGTAAAAGCTGTATACAGTCTCTTCAGAAGCTGATATCACGGTGGTTACTAGCTGAGATGGGTGTTTTTGATGTTCCCACTCCTTTCCGTTGTGATAATGAAGTGTTTTATGAACGGACTAAGTGCATCAAAATTTACTGTCATTTTGTGCAGCATCATCTACTTTATGGTTTATAATCTCATGATGCAGAGGAGAATGTCAAAGCTGAAGTCTTTATGTATGTTGTGTAGATCCATGATGTAGTGTATCTACTAAAGGAGTGATAACACATTGATTTAGGCATGGGGTTTACCAAAAATTTGTTTTTTTATTATTCCCACATTCACTGTATCCTTATCTTAGGAGATTGAGACACATCATTAGAGATTAGATCATTATGTAATTTCCAATTTTTATGTCACTGGAATCTATGTAAGGGAGATGTGGATGGTCGCTTGGACCAAACAATGGAATCCCAATTGTGGATTTCTCTTTGGTTAATACTTTACAAGAACAAATCTTGCTACTACTGCAGATTCCCGGAATTCACGAGAATAAGTCTCCATCAGAAGCTACGATTTAGGTCTGAAACAGATTTCCAAACCCCACGAAACAACAATAGAGGCAAGATGCCAAGGTCTGTACTGAAAACCGCGGATCTCTGAATCATTATTTCTCCCTGGAACAATGTTTGAAGAGCCCCAAATGCATTATAGTAGCTGTAATTTTCTAAATCATTAAGTTTTCCTGCACCAAAGGGACAGGGGCACATCATATTGTTATCATTTTGTTTGACTTCATTGGTGGAATTCACTGGTCAGAAATCAATTTAACGATCACATCAGTGGACAAGTTCAGAATGAATAATTTTTTGTTTAGGCAAGAACCCATTTTGTCAAAGACTACAGACCAGTATCTTTTCATTTCAGCTCTGGATATTCCTTCGAAATCTCTATTATAATAGGCTTAACTCCCAGAGAAATTTAGACTTACTATTCAAAAACAGAGCAGAGAAAGGAAAAAAAAAACCAGTGAAGAAATGTTCAACTTGTTAATTTAGCATTTCTCTTGTACTGTGGTTAGCTTTTGTATTATTAATTACTTTGGGTAGAATAATCTGGTTTCTTGATGTTTGCTGGATATATCCATTTTGTGGTTTTTTGGATTGCTGAAGCAACTGACAGAATATAATGTTCCACACCTTGAAAATTTTATTTTCAAGTCAATATGCACTTTTGGGCCTAGCTTCTCTTTGCATTCCCTGATTTAACCCACAATGGCCATGAGCCAGTTAGCAGAAACAAAAATTGAAAACATCCTTTTCCCATTTGCTGGTATTGTAACAACTCTCTTTTTTAGGCATCACCTTCCTAGTTAAGGTTCTATTTTTCTCCTAATATTCTGGAAATTGCCTTGTGTTCTTGCAGGCAGAGCCCTCTCCAACTACTGGGTCATTTTCCATGCCCTTGGCTAGGCATTTTTCTATTAATTCTGACTCAGCCTCTTTGCCAAGGGACACTACCAATAACAGTACATGTGATGAGCGAGGCTCTGGCGAATTTGAGTTTAAACCCCACACTAATGCAGGCTCTGGGTCAATTATATCTTCATCAGGACATTTGGTAATTCCCGCAACAATTGCTATTATGGTTGTATATACAGATTTCTGCAAATTTCTTTTTATTTTTATTTTTATTTTTATTCTATGAATATCATTTGATTAGGTATGCTATCCTATGATCTGGAACGTGATGGACTGACGCTCAATTATCTAAAAAAAAATCTGTTTGTGAAATTGCATATTGGGTTAATGATTGTTAGTGCATCTAATGTAGTCCAACTCCAAATTAGGAGGGTTGATTTCCCAAATACTTTTGAAGAGTTCTAGAAACCAGATTAATGCAAATAAGGAGGGTGATAAGTTTCCAAACATGGAGTTATCACTTAGCATACACGCATCTCTGTTCATCATTGCTGTTACTGTTTTCCTCTGATTAAAGCTGATGAAAACTAGGAGATTTAGGGCATAAATGACTTACCCTTCTCCCTCATCATTAAGTTGGACTACTCATCCTTCTGTTCTACAAGGTCTTTATGCTACATTAAGGAAAAAGACCATATAGCTCTCCTTGTTAATTCTCCAAGGACATAGTTTCTTGCTGTGAATTTTATTCTCATTTTAGTAAAGTTATTCAAAAGCAGTCTCAAGTTGTAGCTCAGTTGGTTTTGGGACATGAGTGTGTGAGTGAGAGCGCGTTTGTTTGAGTCCCCCATGTAGCATGAAAAAAGAAAAGAAAAAAAAAGTCATGCTTGGACTTTTATAACTTTGAAGAGAAGATGATAATGCTAATATCAAAATAAAGTGATTAATCTGTTTAACTGTTGCAATGCATAATAGGGTACTGAAAGACCCCCCCAACACAATTCAAAGGTGCTCATTGTCCCAACCACGTGGTGCGGGTTTGAGTCATTGAACAACTACAAAAAGGAAAAAAAAAAAGCATGATAAATATACTAGTGAGGACTCAAATGATTCCTTGCATATATCTCTACTTCATAAAATGCAATTCCTGTAGTCTATTTTCATGTGAGTTCATCAGCTTCCATCACAAGAGGTTCAAAGGATTTCTTTCTTTCCTTTTTTTTTTTATTTTGATTAGTTACTGATAAATTTTATTAAAGAAAGGAGATGACAACACCACCAGCAACAAAACTAATGAAGGTTTAAACTGTTATACTATGCCCTCAACACAAAGAACCAAATAAACCATGAAGAGTACCCAAAAAAAAGCAAAAGAAAAGAAAAGAAAAGGAACGGACAAATTAGAAGATCCACTATGATGCATTACATGTGACCTGTTGCCTAACATTTTGTTCTTTCTATATTAGGTATCTGTTGGCTCAAATTACCACCAAAGCAACCCATTTGTACCATTTCAAGGCCAATACGCATCTCAGAAATTTGTATCCTCATCCTCAATAGCAACGGAGAGCATTAAAGCCCCTTCTGATGAGTTCACTCTACCCGTTCCAGCTTCAGTTCCACCAGTTTATACGGTTACTTCAAGTGCTAATGCATCTGCAGAAGTTGCTAATGTTGAACCGCGGCAGAGACAGGGATCAGACAGTGGTAATCTACCGATGTATTCTGATAATACTGATAGTAAAGAACCCAAATCTTTGGTTGTAGTTGATAAGTCATCAGAAGATGGATATAACTGGCGGAAATATGGTCAGAAACATGTTAAGGGAAGTGAATTTCCACGGAGCTATTACAAATGTACGCATCCAAACTGCCAAGTGAAAAAGCAATTGGAGCGGTCTCATGATGGGCACATTACGGAGGTTGTCTATAAGGGTAGTCATGATCATCCAAAGCCTCTGCCTGGTCGTCGATCAGCAGTTGGTGCAGTCCTTTCCAGTCAAACAGAGGAACTATGTGATGGGTTCTCTTCTTTAATCAGTGCAGAAGGTAATTGAAAGAATTTAACTAATGATACTTCTCCATGATAAAAATTATAGATGTTTGAGCAAACAATTCCTCCACCATACCAACTGGACGTATGTCGCCGAACCTTCTGTTGAATGTTGATTCAAAGTTCAATTGATCTAGGGCCTTGTTTGGTATCTTTACTCTAATTTCGTTAGAGCCATCCATAATAGAGCCATAAAAAAAAGAAAACATGTTTCGTCTTAAAAAAATAAAATCCCGCCTCTACTTTTTAGAGACCCTGCGGTTCTTATTTTCAGAAGCCCAGAATTGGGGCTTCTCATTTTAAGAGGATTTGCCTCTACTTCTCTAAAGCGGGTAGAGAGTAGAATTGGGTAGCAAATGCTCTTATTTTTGAAACCTCTACCAGCTTTAGACGTTTAGACAATTAGAAGTTGGAAATAGAGATGCCAAATATGCACTAAATAATGGATCCTATCTAGGATCAGAATACACGCAGAAAATTTTCTAATTGGTGGATGATTATCTTAATTTTCTGATTTTGCATTTTTATATATGGATGATGATTATCCTAATCATTTGATTTTACCTTCTAATTATGGGGCAGTGACTATAAATGTCAAATTGCAAGCTGGCATTAGGACAAATAGGACAATCTGATAGAGTTCTATTTGGTACGGGCCACCTAGTAATGAGACATAACATATGAACAACTTTGATTACCCAAAGGCATGCCCTGCCAATTACCATTGCTGACAGAAAATAAAACATTTGTGCTTTTATGTTAGCAACGGCTGATACCTTCTTTTTAGATGATGAATTTCTTGGAAATATTTTATAACATGTTATTTTTGCAGATAAATCCTTAAATGCACATGGCCATCAAGCTCACCAGATTGAACCAATTAGTAACTTTGAGCTATCTCCTGTCTCTGCAAGTGAGGATGATATAGAAGTTGTTGGTGCAAGATCCAACAGGAACGATGATGATGTCGATGATGATGATGATGATGATCCAGAATCAAAGCGCAGGTGCCTTAGTTCTATTTTTGTGGTTATATAATGCTAGTTTGGTAATAGCTTCATCATTGGCCATCAGTGGTAGAGGTGGGGCCTGCCCTGTTGGTAATATACCTTGTTTGTAAATTATGTTGTGGCCCCACCATAATTATGAGCCATCTCCAATTATCTGTCATTTTGGATGAGTCTGATTGGCTGCTTGCAAAAAGACAATTTTGCCAATTGTCCACATTTATGAAGTGAAAATGGCTGCGATCATGGGGGAGATTTGGATTCTCTCCTATCCAGCATGGTGCAACCATTATTCATGTAAATAGTTAACCATTATTCATGTAAATGGTTTGATCCATAGAAAGATGGACCCCAAGTTTGTGGGGGCAGAAAACATTTGGTTTAATTGAATATTTGTGTAATATCATGAGCAGGTGCATTAATGAAATACTAATGTGCATAAATTCTTGAAAATAGCAGGAAGATAGATATTGGTGGTACGGATGTTATTCCTCTGATTAAAGCAACTCGGGAGCCACGTGTTGTTGTACAAACTCTGAGTGAGGTTGATATCCTAGATGATGGTTACCGATGGCGTAAATATGGGCAGAAGGTGGTGAAAGGGAATCCTAATCCTAGGTTTGTATTAATACATAGGATCTACATGCAATTGGCCAATGCAATGATGTCATTGATTTTGATTGCTCCATTTGTGCATGTCCATTTCTAGAGAATTAGTTATTCAACTTCTGTAGATCATCATCATCATCATCGCCGTTGTCGTCTTGCAAGAAGTTCAAAACTTTCCTTTATCATTTTTCTGTCCGGGTTCTTTGCTTGTCTCCATCTTCACTTATACAATTTTTATCCTTCCCACATTACCTGAAGACTAGAGTAGTAGGCATTGATTCACGACCCCCTTGCTGATGGGTTGCAATTGTGAGACAAAGTTGGTAGATTCTCACTCACAAGGTTATTCTTTTTCCCCATTTAAAAAAAAAAAAAGGTTATTCTTTTTCCCTTTTTTGGTGTCCCCTAACCAGCTGCGCTACAGCTGGGGGAATAAGCGTCGATAACTAAATCCCACATTTCTTTTGCAGCCCTAGACCACAACCCATTGCTATTATGGGGTGCTACAAAAGCCAAAACATCAGAAGAAAAAAAATTGCTTCCCAGTCTGTATATTTGGCACCCGATTTTGGATTCAGCAGTAGCTCCATTTATATTTCCTTTCTTCCCTTTTTCTATTCTTTACTTACAATTATGATTATCTACAAAAAAGACCACTCAGTATCTGGAAATTATAGAAATGTCCCTGCAGTTTTCTAAAATTACAATCTAGTCCCTGAACAACAGAAATACATTATAAAATAGCCCTATTTTAATCTTCAACACTCTCCCATAAGCTGGCACATAATTATGTACTCTGCCAAGCTTGGGGGAAAACCTTACAAATGCTTCTTGGAAACATTGTTGTTAAGTCCTAGGAGTTGTACCCTTAATCTTACGGTTTATGTTGAATCTTACCTTAAAAGATTTGTATCTATGCAATGAGTCCCATTTACAGGCAAATCTTAAGATTCAAGTGTGGATCTTACGTTCAAGTACTTGCTTTATTAGATCTTATGATTTAGGCAAATCGTTTGCACTGTCAAATGGCTAATATTAACAAGTTTTTACTCTCTCTCTCTATTGTTTTATTTTTAAGAGGTTATTAGTGAACAATACCTCTAAAGAATTTGTGAGATTTTGGGAAAGTTTTATAGATAAACAAGGAATAGTCGTGTGACATGAGTGTTCGACTGTACATATGGGTCTTGTCCTATATTCTTTAATTGTTTCATATTACTTATTTTTTCGATTTTTCCCTTCACGAATCACTCATTCAACATCAGCTGATACATGTAACTTTGATGATTTTAGATTTAAATTTTTTTTTATTATAGGTTATTTTTCCTAATAAAATTGATTTGTTAAACATATTTAATTGTTCTCACATATATCATTTATACCATTGATGTTTTTCATATGATTGCATCATAGTTTTTCATGTCATTTTATATTTATGCAACAATGGATGTAAATTGGATGATAAAATACTTTCCCCCCTTTTTAAAATTTTTTTTTTTTTTTTACAAAAAGAAATCTTGTTGTTCGCAGTATGATTTATGCTGTGATTCAATTCAACCAGTTGACGATTTTGTTTTTTCAAAACACTGCTTGGAAACACTTTTTGAAAGGAAATAAGCCACTTGATCTTCTGACCCGGTGTACTCTAATTGTTCTTCTTTTCTTCACGAATTAAATGAAAATCAACTTCATAATGTTTTGTACATTCCTGATATATTGAGTTTGACGTGATATGAATCGCTGCTGTATTATCACGGTGCAAATTAGGATTCTTTCTCTTAAACCCCAATTCAGTAAGTTGAATCTTTCTACAAAAGTTCACTTGTTCTGTGTGCCATTACACGATGTTCTACATCTGAACTGGACTTAATAACTACTTTCTGTTTCTTACCTTCAACTTAAATACAGTACCCTGCATCAGTAAGGCCGCGTTTGGCAACTAAATCATTTGGCAATTGTAAATCCCCGAGGATTTGGACCAATGGAAATCCTCATTTTGAGGATTTTCAGGTCCGACCTCCCGCCATAGGATTTGAAAATTCTCATTTTTGCGGATTTGCATAATGAAATCAATTTTCTAAGCTATAAGCATCAATATGCACCGATATCTATGTGAAATCCTTTGCAATACAAATCCTCAATGAAGAATCCTTGTTCCAAAACCAGTGAAGAATCCTTGAAGTTGTGAATTCCTCGCTTGTTACCAAACGTGTTCTAAAAGTTATGGCAGCGACGTAACCATAACGGTTATAAAGGACTCCTTCCCTAGAGATTTCTTCAAATGTCTTAGAATATGGTGTACTACATCCAAATATTCAATTCTCTGCGCATGCATGAACTGGCCAACTACACACTGCATCTAATATGCTTGGCCATGTGATGATAAGATAGATCAACTTACCAAACAATCTTTGATATGATTCAGGATCCTTAAACAACTCAACACTATTGAAGTATGGGGTGTATCTGAAGGCTTTCCACCTAGTTTTCATGTCTTAACATATCTAAAGTATAATTTCAGTGCAATATTAAAATTTGACTCAACTAATTGAGTTGTACCCTGAGTCTGATTTTTTTAAAAACTTTATATTTCAATCAACAATAACACTAATGATTTGTTTGTGTTAAAATAAAATAGGTTCTCTCTCTTTATCTTGGATGGGGTTATGTCACTCCCTTCAAGGCATGATTTCATGGAGCTTATCTAGCAGAAGAAGACTAATGTGTGATTCTAAGGGTATCTCGTGCATTAATTTGGTATTTAGAGCAAGATATGTTGAGGCATTTCATCTAGTCTGATTATCAATTAGAGTTTGAAGTGTCGGCACCGTCTATTTTCCTTCTACCTCTTTCTTTAATAAATATAATATGTAACCCTCACATCCCATTGGGTCCTCAATTCCCACTCTCTCCAAACCCTGACTTCAATGTGCATTGCTATCTAAAAGCCTCAAGAACACCAAGAACCTTAACCCCCACTCCCAACTTCCACATCCAAGAAGCCTACAATTTACCCTAATCCTGTCACCCTACAAAAGCCCTAAGCTTCCAGTGATTGATCCCTTTGATTTTGTCCTCAAATGAACCCAACCCATGCGTTTATGAAACCCTTATCCTAAGCCTTCACAAGTTCACCCAGTTGAGGCCCTAACTTGATCTCCACTACAGCTGCAATTGTAGTGCGGAAATCCTAATCTGCCTAATTCAAAAAATTCCCTAAATCTACTTAATTGAATCCCTATAGAACCCTAATACCCTACCAAGATTCAACTAGAGCTAAACATCAAACCCTGACGTAACTGCACCCAATAATCCATATAAAACATTCACAGATTGTACTTTGCAACTATTTGCACACAATCAGTAGACAGCCTGATTAAGCCCCAATCAGCCTATTAAAACCCCTCTGATCGGTCTTCGACCCAACCCCATTTGATCACCCTGAATTTAGCTCCAATTGGATTCAAACCCAACTCTTTTTTTTTTTGCCCCCAGCCATGTGCAACCTACTGCTACAACTAGACCTTGTATACCCATAATTTGGGTCTAAAATTGAGACAAGAGCCACCACAAACAGTTCCCATTCAAATCCCAAATTGATTCCAGCCCTAACCCTAGATTTACATTATACCGGTTCCCAAAATTCCCTCTTATTAGAGTCCCAAATCTAACCCAAATTACTCAAAGCGAAACCAGTTCAATAACTATTCCTGACTGTAATATCCTGTATGCAAGTTCTAGTATAGGATAAATTGTGTGTCCAATATGGAGGATCCAGCCAAGTGATTCAAATGTCTTAATGTGAGAAGTCCAGGCCTGGTGCATTGAATCTCAAATGCAAAAGATAAAGGCCAGGTGGTACTCTGCACATACTCATTTTCTTTCTCCAGTCATAACAGGGCTTCGAAAGACTCTAATAAAGGGATGTTTGGTTGTCAGGAGCATATTAGCAACTTTTCCCTCTGACTGTAATCATGGACGCAAGCTGTAGCTTCTCTGTTTTACTTGAACGATGAATGGGTTAATCTCATGTCCGTGAATGGTGATTTGGGGATCAGACGGTGAAACAAAAGATGGAAATTGGCAGGCCTTAGCTTGGCATGGAGATCTGGTTGATTGTTAAATGCAGGATTTGGATGAACCGAGGAAGTGAAAGAGCATACTCTAGAAATAGGCCAGGTTCTAAGAGTCTCAGTGTAGACAAGGGGTCAATCAGATGGTTTTCCAGATATTTTTAAAAGCAAAAATTACTCCTTTTGGGGATTGAGAGGGCCAATTTGGAAGGAAGCCTAAGGTTTCAGGAGTTGGCTAACTAGCATCCTGTATAAATGGGCCAGCCTCAGCTGAGTGCAGGTGCTCTAGAACACATGTTGGGGCCCATGTTTTGATCCATCCGAGTGGACCATAAAATAGGGACCACGCCTGATAGTCATGAGTCCTGGGGTTTGGCAAGGTGAAAACTTGTTGGCCATGGATCAAGTGGGGCCGGTGATGATCTGAGTCCCTTTCACCATAGACACGCCCCCACCTGCCCCGCAAAAAAAGTGCAGGTGGGGCTTGAGGTGGGCCCCCGAGCGCTGGCACTCAGTAGAGGGGTTCCCTGTATAAATTATCACAAAAACAGAGTGAAGGGGAAGGGAGCTGATCCAAAGTTAGCATAAAGATCATTTTTTTTGTGGAATGTTAGGGGTATTGGGCTGCACCAGAGCATTCAAGAGTTGGGGGTCTTAATAATTTAAAAGCGAACTGATCTTCATTCAAGAATCAGAGTTAGCTAAAATCAACAAGCTGATAGTGAATTCTTTCTTCTCCAACAGGAGTTAAGTGTGCTGGGAGGCTAAGGATGCTCATGGTTCTTCAGGTGGCATTCTTCTTTTCTGTGATAAATCTAAATGGAGCAAGGTTCGAGAATGCTGTGGTGA
Source organism: Persea americana (assembly GCA_029852735.1). Taxonomy (NCBI): domain Eukaryota; kingdom Viridiplantae; phylum Streptophyta; class Magnoliopsida; order Laurales; family Lauraceae; genus Persea; species Persea americana. The sequence continues at coordinate 52,563,212 of CM056813.1, read as the reverse complement.
CATTTTAGTTTCTGTCATTTTGGAGGTAGGGACTAGAGAGTGGTGGAATTTGGGCAGTTTCTTCAGTCTATGGTCCAAATGGTCCGCAAGATGTTCAAATTTTTGTGCTGTGAATTGGATGCAATTGCTAGTTGGGAAGTCCCATGGAGTTTTGGAGGTGATTGTGTCACCTGGTTTCCTGCTGAATAGAGGGGTAGAGAAGAATTCATTCATGAATGCAAGGTTTTCCAGTTTGGATTCGGAGAAATGATTTGGTTGATCTTTCTACAATGGGAGCTGTGTTTACTTTGTTAAGCAACCAAGAAGATCCAACAATGTCTAAAATGGATGGATTCCTGCTATGTACTAGCTATAGTTAAAAACGATACTATTCCAGAAGAAAGAAAGAGAAGCTAGACTTAACTGTTTCCTGCATCATGTTACTGACTTTGCCTCATCTAGTGTCAGATCATTGTTCCTGTAATTTTGGATCTTCAGATGGATTCATGGGGCTCACCTCTTTCCTGCTTTTACTTGTGTGGTTGTGAAAATTGGTGAAGTGGATTCCAGGTGAAAGGATAGAAAAAGGGTTTTGCTAATGTGGAAAAATTAAGATGTTGAAGGCAAAAAAATAAATGAATGGAGGTGAATTTGGGAAAGCAGAGGAAGTGAAGGCTTCACTACCATATTCATTGGATTGGCATTTTGAAAGAAAATTATAACATTTCGATTGAAGATAAATTTCAGTTCCCTGCTCGAGGAAGACCTAAAATGAAAATTGTTCCAAGATGAGATTGGTGGTGGCAGGGGTCTAAGAATAAATGGATTGAGAGGATGAGATCGATTAAGTTTTTGCCTGGGATAGCTAGTTCAAGAAGGAAGAATCGTATTTGAACAAGCCAAAAAAAAAAAAAAAAAAGTTGCAGCTAACTGATGCTATCTGGGTGGAAATTGACATGATTTGTTCAGAATTGTTTGATGCACTTGAAGCTCCAATTATGGAAATAAAGTGAAGAAGCCGTCTTGGACCTGGGCGTTGATATGGCACTGGGGCCAGATAGTTTTCCTATTTCAACTTTTATTTCCCAAATACTTCTATTGCATTCTTTAAAAAGTTTGGGATGTGGTGAAAGATGATGTGACGGCTTTCAAAGGACTTTGGGGCATCTTTCATTGTTCGATTCCAAAGAAAGATGGAGCTATTGGTGCTCAAGATTTTCGTTCTGCAAGTCTGGTAGGGAGTGGGTATAAATCTCGGAAAAGGTCCTCACTAATAGACTGAGGAAATCTCCTACAGAGTTTGGACTAGTGGTATTCAAGATTTTCAAGGTGCTCCCTCCCATCAAAGGATTACTGCATTTGGACTAAGCTCTTATCTCATGAATACACACACTCCAAACACTGGTAAAAGAGGGGTATCGTGTAAGCTAGACTCGAGAAAGGCTTATGATATGTTGTATTGGGGGCTTTCTTGAGTACACTCTCAGATGGATGGGTTTTGGTGATAAATGTAGGTGGTGGATGAGGATATTTTATTGACTTTTTTCTTGGTGATGGATGGGGTGGTGGATAAGGATGTTGAATGGTTCTTCAAATCTTCTTCTTCTTCTTCTTGTTTTTCCCCCTGAATGGTGGTTCTTTCAAAGTAGTTGGGGGTTGAGGCAAGGAGATCCTCTCCATTCCCTTTTGTTTGTCATGTTGTAGAAGTTATGAGTCGGCTTGTTTATTAGGGCTAAAGCAATGGGGCTGCTATCTGGTTTCTCTATTAAAAACTACATAGGGATTTCTCAATTGAAGTTTGCTGATGATATCATATTTCAGTAGGATCCAAACTAGACGGAAATGGAAAATCTAGGGTGTATCTTGAGGTGGTTTGGCTTGGTGTCTGGGCTTAAGGTAATTTTTAACAAGAGTGAACTTCTGGGGTGCAAATGAGTCTCTCTAAATTAAATCTCTGGCAGCTGTATTTGAGTGTCTTTTCAGTAACCCCCCTTCTACTTGTCTTCCCCTTTTACTTTTCATTTCTACTCGTGTCTTTTCAGTAAGTTCTCTTCTACCTGGGTCTTTTATTGTGCATTGATAAACCATCTATATAAATCCTTGTCAGACATGTAGAAGAAGCCTTCTCTGTTGAGAAGTGAGAAGTCATTAACCTTCTTTTGGGGGAGGGTTAAAGACTGATAAGATCAGCATTGGACATGTGCTCCAACTTAAGATTATTTCACTTGACTTTCTTTTCATGCATTTCTACATACTCTCAAATTACGAACATATTTGAATAGTTTCGCGGAAAAGTTGCAAAACTATTTTCCACCTTTTACCCAAACTTCTTTGCCGATTGTCTACTGATTGAGGATGAGGAGATATGTAGCACTTGGCTCATGAGTGTATGTATGATTTGCTTGGACTTCAAATCCCAAAGCTACCCACTCTGCAAAATGGATGACCATTCACTTCACTGAAGTATTTATATCGATTTTAGCTTCACATACACCAAATGTTTCTAAATCAGTTAGGCACATGGATGATTCATTATAACTTATCAGTGGAACTTCAATTGTAAAAGCTTTCTTGATTCTTGTATTCAAGGCCTGTAATTTTCTTATCCAATTGCCTTACCATGTAGGAGCTACTACAAATGCACTAATACTGGATGCCCAGTCAGAAAGCATGTTGAGAGGGCATCCCATGATCCCAAGGCAGTGATAACTACATACGAGGGAAAACACAACCATGATGTCCCTATTGGGAGGACTAGCAGCCACGATGCCACAGGAACCATGATTCGAAATGATGCCATTGCTTCTAACAGGCACGTGTCACCAGCATTGAACTGCATTCCGAATGATGACACCACAAAGGCGATGATGCCCTATTGCTCCGATAGATCAGATGATGGCGTAGTTAGCCTCGATCTTGGTGTTGGCTTCAGCCTGAGTCCTGAGAATAGATCAAATGAGCTGCAACAGATGCCCGATACGCAAGCCCATGGCCAGATTGAGATTGCAGGTTCTGGCTGCAGTAAATTGATTCAAGCAACCCCAGTTCCAACATATTATGGCCGTCTATTAAAAGAGGGTGTGGACTGTTATGGACCTAGGGAAACTCCACCTTCAAATCATCCCACAGACCGAAGCAGGCAGAATATTGGGAGGTTGGTAATGGGTCCATAAGATTGTACCAAGCGGGTTCCACAAAAAACCTCTGTATAATGAATCAATCAATCTGGAACTTCATCAGCCTGTGGGTGGTCGTTGTGCAGTAGTGGAACATTTAAAGAAAAAAGGATGCCATAGCTGTTCCTAGTCAAAATGCAAGCATCTATCTTATTGTCATGACTCCTGTACACTGACCCTGATACTATATCTGAACTTTTGTCAATTTATGTATTGTGTGGGAAATGATCTTTCTCCAATGTGGAAGCTGTTTATTGTTGTAATCTTATTAACCTTGTAAACCAGTATTACTTGTGTACAAATACTTCTGAAATGAGAAAATGCAAGCCCTTTGTTTGCCATGGACTGGACGGCCAGACCGCTGGTTTATGTTCCGGAGAGCATTTGTCCCTTCAGATTATCAGAAATATCTGTACAGTTGGTTGTCTTCCATGTGCAGAGCCTAGTTTTAAAAGTCTAAAAGAGTTATATGTTGAAATGGAATCATGTTAGCATTATAAGAAATGATGGGGGCCTTTTCTTGCAAGATTTTGGGCTGAAAGGTGGTTGTTTTATGTGATATAAACGGTTATTTTTTTAATTTTCTTGACCGGATGAAAAAATGTGAAATCTTATACAAGAATAAGATTCTTATAACTTGTGAAAACACATAGGAGAAAGTGGGGGTTACTACACGACAAATCTTTGGGGGACTAGGGAATCAAGATTTATCCACACAATCTAAAGCCCTTCAGGCCAATATGGTGTGGAGATTCTTAAAACACCCTGAGGCACTTTGGGCCAAACTGCTCATACAAAAATACTCAAGATCATCCATACCTTGCAAAATATTTGGGGCCTGTTTCTTTCCAAGCATATCTTACAGGAATTTAGGACTAGAAATTCTACGTTCACTTACTAGAATTCCCAGCATTTGAGGCAAGTAGTATTTTGGCATTCCCAAATGCTAACCCTTGCTTAAGCATAAAGAAAATTTTTTTGATAACTCAATGGCACATCTCAACAACGCTGGCTGGTTGTGTACCTTCTCTGGAGAATCTGCAGTGTGGATGCCGCCACCTCAGGGTTTCTTCAAATTAAATTTTGCTGGTTTGGTTAACACAGCTACCAACCATGCAGGATTTGAGGGCTTAATACGTGATCATAGAGGCTTAATGGTTTCAAGTTATTCAGGCCAAATAGATACATCTAGTACTCTACAAGCTGTATTGACATGGTAATTGATCTCCAGCTTCACAACATTATATTTGAAGGGCATGCATGCACTCTTAATGCATAGGAGCCTCACCACAAATGAACTTCTCTCATGGGATTTAATGTCTACTTGGAAGAAAATCACTTCTTCTCTGAAACAAATCCTTCGTTGGAAATCTGTGCATTGCAACAGGAACACTATAACAAAGTTCCTGATGCTCTAGCAAAGTTCGGTCCACACATTTTAACCATTTTCCAAAACCCTCTACCATCTGATATACAACTTTTGTATGTGCAGGATCAAGTCATAGACAGGCAGATGATGACTGAAGAAGGGACTTTGTGACATCTGCAGGATTTGAATGTTAATGGAAGCCATGGTTCTGCTGAAGTTCGCAGATAGTTTCTGCTATGTTTTGTGATAGATGTTTTGTGATCTTCAGTTTTGTTGGTTGGTTGCAGTTTATTAAAAGTTAGTTAGCTGTAGTTTGTTCTTCTTCCTTTCGGTTGTAATAATCTTGTAGCAGACCTCTTCTTCCATTTCTAATATATCCACCATTAGCATTTTCTGCTTGATATAGTGAGCCACATGTGATAGACAGGAGAGTGCTCCTTTATTCTATTGTGAGCCCAACCAGCAGTGGCAGATGATGATGCATTTCTTACTAGCCTGATGAATTTGGTAGGGGACACTGATTTCTGACCCAACCCACCAACACACACCAGAATCCGTCCCTGTAACTCCGTGTTCAGGCTGTGAGCCTATTTACTGTTGGCTGAATTCAGGTTGAGATTTCTGACACACTTAACAAATCGGTCAGGATCAGGTTGTGTCCATTTTTGCTATTAGACCCACCAACCCAAGCAAAAACCAGACCCAATCCCACTGATAGAACAATGACCTACAAATCTAACTTGAAGCCAGCCTGTTATTGGAATTGATATTATCAACCCAATTAATATATAAGTCAGGTCTGGTTTAAGCCTATATATAGTGCCCATGGTTCTCAACCCCAACCCAAGCACGAATCATTGCCACCACTAGCACTTGGTGCCAGAGAGAACCGCAGGAACCAATAATCAAACCTTAATAGAAACTGCATAGAAAAGTACTTCCAACATTCATGATGTTATCGTCTGACCCTTTTAGGACTCAATTAACACTTCCATGGCCTTGTTGCCCTCAAGAAGCATGTTTGTGCACCCACTTTTAATTTTGCGGAAAAATCATGGAAAGAATAATTGCTTTTCTTGCTGCCTTTCGGTGAGGAAAAGTAGAAAAAATGAACTAAATTTCCACAATTGCATGGAAAAGCATTTCGAATGAGGAGGGGTTGAAATGGGTTTTCTGTGGAAAGTGGAAAAGGTTTTCAATGGAACTAATTTTTAGTGATCCCACACGAACATGCCTGTAGGCTTGCACGGAATTGGATTTATGAGAATTCAAAATATGTATTTTTAAAAGTGGCTAAAATTGAAGAAACAGTAGACTGATATCTATAAATGGGCATGGCCATAAAAAAAAAAAAAAACCATTCCCCTTTAATGGCACACAAATTAAGGGGAGATGAAAAATGAATGACCATAAGGGACAAGCAACATGAATAACCATCCATAACCCTAGTAAATCAATCTATTGTTGCAACCCATTTTACTATGAATTCATAGCAATTCAATTCCATGAAAACAAAAGAGGCTTTAAATCAACAATGATTCCTCTGTATGTGTTTTAATTGTGCAATATCGAGCTGGACTACCTACCATGTAAAAGAACATCATTTTCTGAGCAAAAAGTATTAACTGTGTATATATAATAAGGCATGGCCTCACCAAGGTAGGGCTTGCTAGATGATTGGCTTAGATCTCAAACGCCTGGCAATAAAGTAAAAATAGAATCCATAACAATAAAAGGAAACGAAATGGAAAGGAAACAAGCAACACCACAGCTTTCTCCCATCAACATCTAACCAATAATGAGGAAATGCAAATAATCTTTTACAAGGGGAGTATATTAATGCCAGAAAGAAGTTGAATGACACTGACATTTCAAAAAGAAGCTGACTTCAAAGGTTGAAAGATTACAATTTTCTTTTAAATGAGGTAGTGAGAGCTTAAAATCAATAGGTGCTTTTATGAAGAACAGCATCCAGCAGTCTTTGGCTGGCCAACCGGTTCGCCTGCTTCTTCCTGTAGCACAATAGACTTCCCACTCCCCAACGACTTTGAATCCTCTTTCTTGCATTCTTGGGAGGAGATGACCTTCTTACTCAAAATGTTGTAGATCTCTTTGACGATCGTATGAAAAGCAGCAGTAACATTGGACGAATCAAGTGCTGATGTTTCCATGAAGAACAGATCCTGTGCCTCGGCTACCGTCTTGCCTTCATCTGTGCTGACCTCTCTGGCATCCTTGAGATCAGTTTTGTTGCCAATCAGTATAGTGACAACGTTCATGTCGGAATGAGCTGACCAACAAAGAAACACAAGCAAACTTGTTGGTAACTTGAGAAACTGTCTACTAACGGAAAAATGTGATGGTCCTGTGCATAACTTAGGCACTGAATTTGGAGTATAATCTTTCCCTACTTACAAATGCACTGAGATTTCCCATGTAGCCTCTTGGATAGGCCACAACCAAAAATAATACACAGTCAAAATTCTATCTGATCATTAAATGGAAATATATGATCAGCAAAATTATGGGCAATCAGTAGCTAAATGTCCATTGGTCAGAGGGCTAGAATCAATCGACGAGCAAAGTTTCAATTAAAACCCACCCAGGTTCTATGCGATGACTCAGATCAATGGGAATGAACATCAGATGGACAGTGCAGATAGTTTATATAGCAAGGTTTTGTTTATATTAAACTCAAGATCACAACACAATAAAGAATCCTACTCATGCGAATGTAAACCCATGAAAGCCAGAGGGATGGATTACAAAAAAAGTAATGCGTTTCAGCTGAGCAAAAGACGGTATTCATCTGAATCATGGAAGATTTTTGGCTGAGGAAATGAGGTAAGAGGATCTTTGCAGTACAGGTGCCAACATGGCACAGGTGTGCGAGATTCGAGTCATTCATCAGGTGGTTGACTGGGAATATGTTCTAGCACAGAACTAAACCAGTCCACTGAATCAGGTGGGTATGTGCAAATGAGAAAACAGGAATGCTTAGAAAAAGAAATGACCAAAGGTCCATCTAAGACTTACACTTATGACTTATCTCACCTGATGAATAAAGTTGAACCAGCACATTTCTCAACAGTCACACCTTACTGCTGGCCTGCATCTTGCACATGCATCCAAATTGGCATGTGCTGAAAAGATCCTCTTCTGTTCATATTGGCACAAATATCCCTAATAAGTACAACCTTTACTTTCAATCATACATGTCATCTGATAATCCCACAAATGCAGCAAAACCAAAAACCAAAAAAAAAAAAAAAAAACCTAAAAGCCTCCCTCCACTGTTCCATCATTGGACTTATGTCAGTTGCATGTAGCCATCAGATAAATTTCAATATTCTGACAAGGATTTGAGGGTGTCTGGAGGCAAAAAGGAAAGAATATGACAACACACCAAAGGTGTACTAGCATTACGCGCAGCACTTTCCACACCCACTTCCATGTGTTTGCATGTGTTGAGGTGCTATGTTGCAACAGATCCAACCGATGCTTAAGTGGGACAACAAATATATAGATCATATGGCCTGAAAATCAGGCTAGCCAAATCATCAAGTGGGCCTTGCAGGTTCATTTAGTGTCAACATTTAGTTATGTTTTGTCACCCATCAATTTGACACGGTCAATTTTCTATCTTGAACCTTCAGCTGTTGCATCTCCAAAATGGAGCACACCTTGAGGATGGCACGGATCCTATACACACCCAACGCCAAGGGACATATGCATGGAAACCAAATGGTGTCAAATGCATGTGTATTGGCCAAGTTAACAAGAAACACATAAAGATTGTCTCGATTGTCATTCTTTCATCTTCCAAAGAAAATCCAAGATTGTTGGTTGAAAGTAACTTTTTGCAACATGACTGATAACATAATGGAGCGTGCCAGTGTGCCCTACCTACATACTTGCTGCAGCCAACAAATAAAATCGTTCTTCTTGATCAAGCTTCACATAACATTAAACTCCTACATAATTTAAAAATAATAAAACAAATGCTTACTGTGCAGTTCATTGAGCCATCGGCCAATGCTATCAAAAGTCTGTCGCCTACTGACATCGTAAACAAGAAGAGCTCCAACAGCACCCCGATAATATGCAGATGTCACAGCCCTAAAACGCTCTTGACCAGCTGTGTCCCAGATCTGTGCTTTAATTTCCTTGCCATCAATATCTATCTTCTGCGTTTGAAACTCTACACCTATGGTAGATTTGGAATTGGGGTAGAACTCGTTCCTTGCAAATCTTGCAAGCAAGTTCGATTTCCCAACAGCAGAGTCACCTATCAGCACAATTTTGAAAAGATAATCTTCTGTCTGCTCTTCCTCTGTATGAGCTTCCATCATTTGATCACTTCTGGTTTGCTACTTGCTAGACAATCATCTTTAACACAGCCAATTATTTGTGGGCCTTTTCAAGAACTACAATTCTTGTCTAACACACTACAAAATCCACCTATCAAAGGTTTCACAAGAAATACAGACTAAGAAAGACACTCAAGTGAAAATAACAAGCTTGTTGTTATTGTTAAGGGGTCATTCGCCTTTTACACGGATTGGAAAATGGGTTTTACATATGTAACATTTACATACAAGAAACAAATTACCATGTTTGATTGGAAGCACCATTTCACATGAGTAAATTACATGGGGACCTACAAGAGAGTAAAAAAGGATCTATATCAGTTTTTATAGAATTTTGTGGGCCTCATAACCAGATACCTTTCCTATTCAAAAATTAGTGGGTCACAAACACAGTGAACGGTTCGGATCGTGGATTGGGGGGCCCCACAAAAGTGCATAATATTAGTAATTTTGATTAATTGTATCCGTGTCCTTTTAATATTTCTAAAAATCCATGAAGATAGAAGATATCAGCATATTCCTAAAAATTCATGAAGTCATAAGAAGAAAATTCATGCATTGGGGCCTATCATGCCCAAGATAACATTGAACGGTTTGAATTTGGGGGCCTGGAAAGTGGAGATAATTAGAAAGTGGAATTTAGTTGTTTTTCTGTTTTTCACAAGTTTTGACAAATCCGTGAGGATCCAAGATTTGAAACTTCACAATTTGCAGTTAAGCATTTATATGAGAAGACTGCACGGTTTGGATCATGAATTGGGTACCCACAAAAGTGCAGAAAACCAGACCTATAGGTTGGGTTATTTTTATTTTTTTTTGGGCATTTTCACACATTTTCTTGGAATCTATGAGGATTTAAAATAATAAACTTAAAGGTCTTGGGGCTTATTAGTTCAATAAACAAATTGAATGGTTCAAATTACAAATATGGGGCCCATAGGAATGGAGGAAAAAAAACGGATGATGGGATTTGATTCCATGACCAATAGCATGACCAAATGCAATGTGCAATCATCGTGTGAAGACCATACTGGTGCTTTTTTGCGAGTGGGAGATGTTATGCCTTTTTTTTTTTTTTGTGAAAATGGTGTTATTTACATCATTTTCACACCACATTTATGTATCACATGCGTAAATTAGCGCAAACAAACATAATAATGCATTTTTACATAAGTAAATGAGTGCAAGCAAACAACTAAGCAAAAACCATTGGACTGAATCAAAACGTAAGGCACATAACCTACAACTAGGATGCATTTTGGTTTAACCCATTCGCAGTCAAGTTTGAACTGAGTGGATCATCTTTAAGATAGTGTGTCTGAGGATTCAGGAATCTGAAATCATGTTACACAAGATAAGACTTTGCCAACTTCTTTGTCCCAAATCAAAATTTACAAGTGCTGGTAAAAATTGTAAATCTTCATACCTAGAGAAGTACCCGTGAGAAGAACACTACATATCGACTTCAGTGTGACGAGAGTTTTTTTAAGTATGGAAGGCTAAAAGAGGTGTGGAGGAAGGGTGCTTGAAGAGAAAAAGGCCAAAAAAGGCCCCACAATAGACTTAAAGAAAGATAAAAAGTTGCCGTCAACCAACCACCACGTAGCGGCAAATTTGTGGTGGCGCATATCGGCCACTATGGGTAAAAAGCGCTTGATCACACCGCTGCAGTTGCGAGCAGCACTAACATCAAATTATTGGAGTGGCACATAGCAGCTGATAGCCATTAAGCCTCATGCCATCTATCAGAGATTGGTTTTGTGAGTTCCACTTCTCCATTCTTCCCCTTCACAAGGCAAAGTTCTTTGTTACCCCATGGTCAGTGTGTCATTTTCTAACGACCAAGTCTTTATTGCCGTACTTGCAACACTTCAGTTCTGTGCACAAGGCTGTTTTGAGTCTTCTAAGCACATGTCATAACCATCACAGATATCATTTATTTGTTTTATCTTTTATCAAAACCATCCATGATCTCTACTATACCCGTTGATAATTTTATCCATGTTTCAATTGTTTCTTTGGCATACAACATTTCGGTCCATATAACAAGACACGTCCAATTGTCATCTTAAAATGAAAGAAGCACTCAACAATCACATAATACTCCATTAGATTGTCTCCACTTTGCACTAATTATATCTATAATATCCTCATCAAATCCTCCATTTTGTTTTCTAGTTTCTCTTGAGAGTGGTTGTTCACCAAACATGCTACGGAAATATTCTTTTTCAACATAGACCAAATCCTCTTTCCTACTCTTAGAACTGTTAATACTTGCACTCCATAAAATGTGCCATTTTCTATTAATTTTGAAACTATATGACTCAAGAACATTTCTCTAGAGTCCTAGCTTATCATTTACTTGCTTTATTTTTTGACTAATCAATATCATGTCATCTAACAACATGCACCAAGGACACATCTGACTTCAAGTTGTCCTAGGCATGGCAATTGGATTAGGCTCAAAGCATGGAATGACACCGACTAGGATTACAGCACCACACAACAGCTCCACAATAGTTATTACGCTTTCATAAATATCTTATGCAACCTCAAATTCTCAATACAGCCATTAGGTGTGCATTTCTTCTTCAGTGACTGCCAAATACTACTTCAGGGCCTCATCATTAGCCCTTTAAACCAATAAAAAAATCATATGGAAAATTTACAATTTTCTTGAAACTCTCCAAAGGTTATTTAAATACAAAAATTTGATGAAGTCCATAGGGTGGAGCCCACTCCCCAAATTTCAAATGGATCATTTCTCATCGATATTACAATATATAAGTTGGCTAGCTAAAAACTCTGTTTTGGGGACAAAACACGAGACCTGCATACATGGTTTTGTTAAAATGTCATCTGATAATGTGTTTACTTGATGAACCACTGATATAGTCATCGCTAAAATGCATCTTCCAAACAAGCAACAAAAATGTCAAAGCTCACATTGTGCAAAATGATGACCCACTTATTTCTTGATATGTATAATATGTTTTGTCTCTGAGTAGAGCTCGGCACATGCTTCAATACAAATAGTTTGGTTCCTAAGTCAGCTTATCCTAATTTTGGAACAGACCCAGCAAAATTGGGAGTGAAAGGCAATGAATTCTCTTCAGTGCAAACATATCCTATGATGATAATGTGATGAAAAGATAAACCCACTCTCTCTTTCTTTCTATGCAAATGTATATCCCATGATGAAAAAAATGTGATGAAAGATCAATTTCCTCTCTTCTCCTCCCATGTAAATCCTGATGAGAATTCGATGAAAGAGCAATTTCCTCTCAGGCATCAAGATAACAACTTTCAGGGTATCCACATTTCAGCCCACTCAATTTACAATGGGGTTTGTGAGTTCCCCAGAGGCAGTGAATAATTCAATTCAGTCTTTCTACTTCCAATCACAATCAACAACAAAAAAAAGAAAAAGTGATAGAGAGAGAGATAGGTAGGGCATTGATGATTAATTGACTATCCTGATTTGAATTGCTAATCTCATTCCCATTACAAAATCAATGCCTAATAATCACATGAACCGACAACAGATTATGATGAATGCAGTTGTGATCATGCGATGGAATTGCATTGCAAGCAGTTACGCATAGATAGATAGAGAGAGAGAGAGAGAGAGAGAGAGAGAGGAGAGAGAGAGAGAGAGAGAGAGAGAGAGAGAGAGAGAGAGAGAGAGAGAGAGCTTACCGATCTTTCTCTTGTGATGATTATGAGAAATCGAATGAGAGAGGAATTAGGGTTTTAGTTGGGATAGGGAGCAGAAAACCCCCAATTGGCCAATTCCAAGAGACGAATCTCACGTAGTCGTGTAGTATATACGAGATACGAAGAAACCAAAATGTATAAAAGAGAGTGTGAAAAAAATAGAAAACGGAGATGTTGGGGGAGTTTTACAAATAACCAACTGTATTTTGTTGACATTTACAAATAATTCACTTGTGCTTTCAATGTTTACACATTAATTGCCTATAATATTCTCCCATTCTTCCATCGTAATGGAGAACTAGAATTCGTGTAGCTGACACCTATGTAGCCAGGACAAAGCTTTGACGATGATGATGGATCCTTGAATGGGCTAAAGGACTTGGCCCAGTACTTGAGCGTGGGCTTTTGCTTTCCCTCCTCTATTTTGCATCACCTTTTCTTTACCAAATAAAATAATAAAAGCACCAGCATTTTTCTTATAATTGCCTTAGCATGATTCCATAATCTACTTGTTCGTTAGAGCGTAAAGAAGGCACTTAGAAGGGTGATCTAAATGAAGAAATATACAAAGAATTTGAGCTCCCTAAAGACTCAAATGGGATTTTGATCTCCTGCGAATGATTTTCATGAGAACCTTGCACAAGTGTGCAGTGTAACAGTTATTTAAACTAATCATGTGCATGAGAACCATGAGCAAGATAATATTCTCTGGGTAAATGATGTTTTATAAGTTTGGAGCTTGAGTTACGCTTAAGATAAAGTTGTTTTGTTTCTTATCAATGTGGCCAATTACAGTTGATCAGAGTTACATACTCTTTTTTTTTGCTGACTGGGGGTGTTCAAGGCCTCTTTGAGCACTTGACTAGTCTCTTGAGTTGGTGGTCTCCCCCTATTTCCATTCACCGGGTTCGTCATGCTATATAATAGCCTGGGGTCCCAATGCATTGGCGGGTTTCAATGCTGAAACCTCCGGGTGGTTACGGAGTGCCCCAACCAACGGCGCTACCAAGCGTTGGTGAGTTAAATACAATTGTAGCAATGTTCTAAGAATTAAAATTGGGCTAAGCAATAGAATAAAATGTCTAAGATGGTCAGATCACTAGATGGATTAAGAAGAGTGCATGTACATATGGATTAAGAAGAGTGCATGTACGCTCTTTTATTTCATTTTTTTTTTTCGTATATGGGGGGGCTCAAACTCACACAGATCCATGTCTCTAAGCATCTGAAATCCAGCTAGGAATAATCATAAATGTTGTTTGTGACCTAGACATTTTCATTTTTTTAGTAATGGTGATTGTACCGACTTTGGATGGATCATAGGCTTTCTAATGTTTGCATCTGTTGATGGGGCCACATCTGATGGGTCCCTAATCCCAACCAACAAAAACTGGAGATTTTGAATCTCCTCATCTTATCCCTCTTTTACCTCTCAAAGTAGTTGGAAAGATTTTCTCTTATCTCCTTTGATTAGGGATAAGAGATAAGTAGTGAAGTGATCTCCCTTCGTAAGAATGTTTCTATTCATTGGTTAAAGAGACTGAGAAAAACGAGAAAGACCTTTCAGTGGAACCCTCACTTTTGAGCTCTTCATGATCCCACTTAAATTTAGAATGCCCATCATGTTTGCAAGGGCATGTTTGTTTAATGTAATTTAATTTTCAAGAATTTGAACACTTTAAATTTTCTATAAATGGTTAAAAATGAAGTGAATAAAAAAAAAAAAAAAAGACCATAAAACAACCTCTTTCACAACGAAAATTGAATTAGGGAAGATGAGAAGAGAATACTCAATCATCAACATAGTAATTCAAATCCTAACAAAGTCAAGGTACCATCTATATTGTGACCTTATATCTTTCGTAGGAATTTTTCTAAACAGATTGAATACAAATTCATGGTTCTGTTTGGATAAATGAGAAGTAGAGTAAAATGAAGTGAATTTGTGCATTGGAGGAGCAGTAGGTTGAAGTTAAAGTAGAGTACTTCATTTCACTACATTTGGATGCTTATTGTGAGTATAATCCATTTTTACTCAAGGAAATAAAAGTATTTAAAGTTGAAGAATGGAGTACATGTGGGTGACAACATTACTTCATCTATCGAACTAGGCTGATTCAAACAGGTTAAATTTGAAATTTTAGACTGCTATGGCCCATTTAACTTCATTTTACTCTATTTTTTGCCTATCCAAACATAAAAAAAGAAGCATGTAATACCAATCTTTGATGGGACAATATAAAAGAGAGTAGCTATTTATGTTCCCCTTATTATAGGAAGAACCATGATAATATGGTGGCATTTTGAAACGTGATTGTCACAATGCTTACAAATCTTTAGCTTCAATGGTTAGACTTAAAAACCCTTAAACATCATTAGTACGACCTTAATTCATTGTAAATAGAAGCATTTCATTTACATGTAAGTTGGCATTGGATACGGATGTGAGGGCCCCCACCCCTATCTCTCATATAAGGTGAGAGATATATCTCATAGGAGCATCTCCCATATATATATATATATATATATGTGTGTGTGTGGGAAACGGTCTAGTGAGGACCGTCCTCACCATACACTGTATGGACCTCTGTGGGCCGTCCGATCTTGAGAGAGATCCAATGTTCCACAGCTATCATATAAAAGTAAGAGAGGGAAACGAAATGGAAGAGGGAAATGCCACTGTGGAGAGGGCCAAATAAGAAAAAAACCCAAAAACCCAAATCAGAAGATCTCTTCCTCCTCCTTCTCGGCACGATCTCGAAGGGTTTGGTCTCTCGGTCTTCCCTCTCGTCGATGTCTCTTTCGTTTTCATCATCGCCTTCTTCTTCTTCTCTTCCATCCCTCATCGCACGCCACAACCAGCACCTTCCACGGCCTCTGCGACGTGCTTGGCGACAGCTGCGATACCGACCAGATCATCCCCGCCGACCGTGTTGCAGTCTCATGTTGCAGTCTCGTCCCTTCCAAAAGCCTCTTCCACAACGATCCTTGGTACCAGAAATCGGGTATTTTGGGTTTTTTTTATGGTTTTTGGGGATTTAAAATATTAGGGTTTTTGGGTTCTGATAGCCTCATTCATGAACAAAATGGAGGATTCTGATAGCCCCATTCATGAAATCAAGAGAAAGGTCAGATTCTCCATAGAAAGTTGTTGACCTTTTCTTCTATTCGATTTTTTTTGTTATTGGGTTTTGGTTATATTTGCATGTGGTGGTGATTGTGTTTGATTGTTTGTCTTATCTTAGTTCTGTTGGTTGAAGATGTTTTGAATTCAACCCAGATTTTCCTTTTTTGCACTGGTTGTGCCCCAGATTGAAAATGGGGTATAGAAGTATGTTGGGGAAGGATGGTTTCATGAAAATTTAATAATAATGATAACGAAAAATCGACAGAGAGTATTGGTTCGATATCTGATTCCCTGCTGGGTAGACATATATATAGGAGAATAAGAAGTAGAGGTGTTCAAGGGTGCGTTTGGATGTAACCCAGATTGCAAATGGGTTATGAAATAAGGTTTGCTGGGAGGAAGGTTAATATGTTCTGTGGAATGGAACTTTGTAGTTCTCAATAAACAAAACGCCAAAAAGAGAAAAAAAAAAAAAAAAACTCCTATATGAAGTATTAATTTGATACGGAATTGCACCTGTGTCTCCTATATGGAAGGTTGATTCAGATCTTTGATGCTGCCTGTTTTTGGGTTTGTTACAGAAATGGAATTTAAGCAGGTTTTGGGTTTTTGGCTTTTTTTTTTTTATAATTAGTGTTTTCTGTTGCTGGGTTTTTTTTCCTCTGTTGCTGTAAACAACAGTCCCAGATTATATGACTGATACACATATTCTTTCATAGTGAAGACATGAGGCCATATTACTGCGCAATGTTTTTCTGCAGTTTTCTCTTCTGCAATCAATCCTCCTTTCGTAGATATAAAAACTGAAAACTAAACTTTCTGCACTTTCAATTTCCATTTTTTGGTTGCAACGCATTTCTCTACACTGCATTTCACCAAAATAGAGAAAAATAGAAAGAAAGAAAGAAAAAAAAAAAAGAATTATCAAAACCCTGGAAAAATGGAACAAAAGGAAATTTCGTCCACCTCAAAAGCTATTCTCTTTTTTCATATAAGTGTGGAAACATGAAGATGCATTCTAGACCAACATGACACTTGACTTCCAGACTAAAAAAGTCACCAGAATCTATATCCACAGAACCAAAGCAATTTTGTTACCTTTCTGATAGCCATTAACTTCAATCTTTTGAGAAATAATTTCAATCTGTTACAATTACTAAGACTAAAGAAAACTGCATACAAGCAGTAGCAAAAATAAAGTGTGAAACTGAATCCACATGTTAGTGTTCAATAGTTCTGACTAATAAATTAGGATACTTACAGATGATTTCTCTTCATATACATCTCTGTGAAGCCTATATATCCTAACTCTATCTCAGGGCATGTTCTTGTGTTTCTGACAATAAGGATTGAGGTGCAAATTCTGAAGAAGGGGGAGAAGGGTCAAAGGTGGAGATCTACGTGGATCTGATTTCAGTTTCATTGGTCGTGGGTGGGGATACATTTTCTAAAAAAAAAAAAAATTGACCGTCTGACCCCATTGTTTAACCTGCAATGCCCTGTTAAGTGTCACCACCAAAGTCCCATCCTTCCCCTTTCCACAGAAACCAGGTTTAGAGAAGCAAAAGAACACCCTTGAGGTATCATGTCCATAATTAATATTTTAACTTTGAAGAAATTGTGCTATAGCACTTGAACAATCTTGAATGCATATTTTTACCCAGGTTTTATCCTTTCATTCCGCCGCTCGCAAGGGACTATCCATGGATGACCCTATCTCTTTTCACCCAGCTCTGTTCTCTCAGACCTTGCCCGCTGGTAATGAGGTAGAAGAGTTCTCCAGCTCGGACCAGGAGGAAAACCCAAACCACAATGGAAACACTCAGGTATTTCTCAAATAATATATTTTGGATTTACTTTATTTTTATTTTATCTATTTAATTTTGTGTTCAAAATATATGATGGGCAACTATTCTATGTTATTTACTTGACAATGTCTTTGTTCATGAGTGATCCCTGAGAATATTTTTTTTCCTTCATGTATAATCTGGGACTGTTGTTCACATTTTTCAATGGATGAGAAGTTGGAATCAGCTGCATCTTCCATGAGTAGAATCTTCATACCTGAAGTAGACGAAGATAAGACCCCACAGTTGGGAATGTATTTGCATGACTTGGAAGAAGCTTACGAATTTTATAATACTTATGCGAGGGCTGCTGGTTTTGGTATTAGACGTGGTTCGGATAAAAAAAAGAGGGGTGAAGTATATTGGAAGCAATTGATGTGCGCTAAACAAGGTCAGAGGGTAGAAAAGGAAGGAGGTGATTTTGTGTCACAGAAGCGTGTTCCATATACGAGAGAAAATTGTAGAGCGGAGATCGTTGTGAAAAAAATTACAAGCGGACATTGGGTTGTTAACAAATTTGTTGAAGAACATACTCATGTCTTATCTACCCCACGTAAGACACATATGTTTCATTCACACCGTAAAATTACTCCAGCTCATAAAAAATTAATAGATGCATTTGAAGAAAATAACATACGACCGGCAAATCAAATGGGGCTCTTAAGCATACAAGCCGGTGGTTCAGGAGCAGTTGGTTTCAATGAGCAGGACATGCGAAATCACCATCGAGACAAGCAGAACGCAAAGAAGGGGCGAGATGGTAAAATGTTGTATGAGTATTTTGAATACATGAAAGAAATGAATCCGGGTTTTTCTTATTCTATAGAGACAGATGAGAACAATCAAATCAAGCATGTATTTTGGGCAGATCACCTATGTCGTCTTTCATACATTGTTTTTGGTGATGTTGTTACTTTTGACACAACATATCAAACCAATAAATATGATCTTATCTTCGGTGCATTTATGGGAGTAAATCACCATGATCAAACGGTCATCTTTGGAAGTGGTTTTTTATCAAATGAGAGTTTTGATTCATTTGTGTGGCTATTTAGACGTTGGTTGGAAGCTATGCCTGCGGGTCCACCGGAAGCAATTGTAACAGAACAAGATCCCGCGATGAGGAAAGCAATCAAGCACGTTATGCCTGCCACACGACATCAATTTTGTGTCTGGCATAGTATGCAAAAGTTGCCATCCAAGTTAGGCGGACTTGCAATTCATGCTGACGGTCTTATGGATGCAATAAATAAAGTTGTTTACAATGCTGTCTCAATGGATCATTTTGAGATGGAATGGGCCAAGATACGAAATCAATATAACTTGAAAGAAGACAGTTGGCTAGAAGACATGTACACGCTTCGTGAGATGTGGATACCAATCTTCTTAAGGGGCATGTTTTTTGCGGGAATGTCATCGTCACAGAGAAGTGAAAGTTTCAATGCATTCCTTAAGCAGTTTGAAACACATAAGTGTGGTTTGCATGACTTTATGATGCGCTTTGAACGTGCCATTACACGTCAAAGGTATCAAGAGCTAAAAGCGGAGCATGAAAACTTGCAAACGAGGCCAAAGCTCCTAACTGGTTTGGAGATGGAGGAACAAATGGCTGGAATATATTCGAGAAAAATTTTCCATGAGTTTCAGGTACAATTCATGGCAATGGTATCATCCATTCCAAAACTTGTAAAGGAAAATGCGTCAGAGAGCATTTATGATGTTTGGTCCATGAAAAATAAGTGCAAAACTTCTGAAAGGGTCATTTTCAAGAAAGATTCTAAATGTGCAAATTGCTCTTGCAAACTATTTGAGTTTCGAGGAATTCCTTGCAGTCATATAATCGAGATGATTTTCACCTTGCCTGAGCATTTTATATTAAAGAGATGGACTTCTCACGCGAGAGATGGTACAGAATATAGCAAATGTTTGATCGTGGGGAATACTACTGGTGGCACCTCGTTGATTGTCCGGCATGGTGATTTGTCGTATTGGGGCAACATGGTTTCTAATGAGGCAAGTATGTGTTCAAAGACGTACGAATATGCAATAAATGTTTTGACTGATCTTCATAAAATGTGTCGCCAAATGAATCAACTTGAACTTGGAGGAGAACATACATCAAGTGGAAAAAACAAAATGGTTAGTGACGCAGTTAGTGAAGCAGTGCAATTGATTGAACCACCTCATGCTACAACAAAGGGCCGTCCAAAAAGACTAAAGTCGTCAAGGGAGAAAGCTCAAAAGAAAGACCGACTTTGTTGTGGATGCAACTAGCGTGGTGTTTCACATGACAAACGGAATTGCCCAGCTCTTTTGAATAGGTAGTTATTTGTTCAGTTTTGTTATTCTTAAAATTAATTTATTTTCCGCAACAGTTTTCTAATAATATCTAGAGAAAACCCAAATATCAAGATTGATATTTTTGACAATGCAAATCTTAATGACACAGGTTGCCACATTTTCATGCTCATGGCCATTGGGTTACTCAAGCACTTGGCCTCGACCCATTTTTATAAATAAGTGCAGACTCAATTTTGAATTAGAAAATAGCGTTTCTGATCATGTTCCTATAGCTGATGAGAATATATAGGAATGAAGGGGTGGAATGAATGGCTGAGATTTGTAAAGGGCAAAGAGGGGAGGCCCACTTGGCCAATATATCCAAAGTAGAGTTTGTTAGGGACAGGTGTTGTTTTCATGTGGACAAGGAAAGGAGGGTTGAATGAGGTCCCTTTCATGAATCTAGCTCCTATCTTTCTTGGTTTGGCTTCAGTTTTGAAAGGTTTACAGTGCTCAATCTACAGTGGATATGAGTCTTGCGAGGCAACTGATGCAAAGCTATGTGGGGTGCATCACTTCTTCAATTAGACCAAAAAAAAAGGGGAAAAAACACACGCACACAGAAAAACTTCAATAGTGTTTTTATATCAGAAATTTGACTTTATGTTGTGTAAAGTGTACACCATTGCAATTGATTGCCCATTTAGCAAACGACCCTATTCTTAGTTTAAATCAGTAATTACGTTGCATGTGTTTTATTTTCAGGGGGACTGTCGATCTACATGTGGACATTCCAAGAATGCCAAAAGCCCCAACCAATACAGCTGTTGAAGGAAGCTCTTCAGATGTGTCCGGTTCCGATGTCAACCCATGGACATGACACTTGAGATGAATGTTGCTTATGTGAAGGAGAGAATGAGAGCATTGTCATTGGGAAAGGAAGTTGTATGATGTTTTTTTTTTTTTAAGTTTGAAGTCTACCCTTATGCAAAGATTGTCCCTTAGATAATTGCCTATTGCTTGTTTATTGTTAATATTCAATGACAAAAGGGAATTGTGAATTTTCACTTATTGAATGACATTGTGAATTTTGAATGGCAATGGTTGTAAAATAGAATGAGTTTTTTTGGGTAATTGAAAGGCGTTCAGATGCCTCACAATTGTGGTAAGACGAGAGAGAGAGAGAGAGGGGTGGTCATGTACTTTTATCAATCTGCATTCTGGGTTGCAGATATCTGAACGCTCAGAACATTGTGGAATGTACAAATGTTTTGCTGAAGGAAGTTAGGGAGTTTACTATAGCAAAACAAGTTGAAGCGATACGCGCCAAACTGTGGGAATTTTTTTGAAGATTGACGCTTGAAATTACTGGAAACAAGGATGGCCCATTATGCTGAAAACGTCATAAACACGGAGTTGGAACGTTCACGTAAATTGGGAGTGCATCCAGCCAGTCAATGGGTCAAACAAAAATATAAAACTACCATTCACTTTTTTATTTTTTACATAGGTTGTACATAGTCATGGATAACAAAGAGAAAAACATAGAAAAAAAAAGATGGGAAGATTTCTAAAGGAGGCGCTTCATTGATGACGAAGCTGGTTGAACATTTCGGTCAGCTGATTACGAATGTCAGAGAAACCGGTTGCCATCCTTTCATCCAATTGTTTAATCTGGATAGACTGATCAAACACTGCATTTTCAATCGCAAGGAGACGATTTTCAATGGAATCTGCCTCTGCGTCATCATCAGCTTCATTTGGGGCTTGTCCCCTCTGAAGAGGTCGGGCCACATGTGTGTCAGACATTGCTTTGGTTCTACCATCTATTACCTGTCTTCGAGCAACAGGCAATTCATGACTGTACGCTTGGCAACCTTTTTCAATCATCAATTTGCATATCATTGCACCAAAAGGAAGGGTGATTTTTCGTGGTTCGTTATAAACTCGCAACATTGATTCCAGTATCGCCTGTGGGATGTCAACAAAGGTGCTTGTGCCTAAGGAGTAGAGAAGGAAAGCCTGAGAATAGATAAGATCAGATATATGACTTCTAGGCTCAATGTTGTAGCAGACAAATGTGTTGAGTAACCGATAATCAGTGGTCAGACCAAATATCTTCAGAACAGGAGTATCCAGTACAGTGGGTTTCCCACACAGCTCTGTAGCTACGTCATTCGCTTGCATCATCATGTTATCAAGATCATTTGTTGGATAGGATATGTGAACAGGTCTCTGAAGACTGAGTAAAGTGGCAATGCTATTTGCATCTACACTCAGTGTCTTCCCCCGAACGTATGTCTTGAAACCACTATTGTTGACATCATACATATTGCAGTAAAACTCCCGTACCCAATTTTCAAAGCATTCATTATTCAAGTTCATTAAAATCATAAGACCGTTCAGATGGAGCCAATGCAAAAACCCAGTATGGATGAGTTCAAAGTGCACAACTATTCTCTCAAATATCACGGTCCGATTGCTGAATCTTGATTCAAAACGTTCAACACAATCAGCATCTTTAAACCTTTCATTATTGAAATGAGAGGAAGACCCAGCTGGTCTCTTCCCTTTAGAAGTTTCTGGTCGCTTTCCTTTGTAAGTTTTAGGAGGCATACTGTAACAAATAAAATAAAAAGGAAAAAGATAAGGTGGAACCCTGATTCAACAAACACAATGTAACACAATGTGTATAAAAATCCACCAAATTCCATGATATATAAATCACTTTATAAGGTGCAACCCTGATTCAACAAACACAATGTAACACAATGTCAATAAAAATCCACCAAATTCCATGATATATAAATCACTTTATATATATATATATATATCCAAAAGGGAAACATCATATTGGTACAGCACTTTATCACAAAACATACAGCCAAACAGATCAACCCTGTGGGAATAACCCAACACAACACAAATTGAAGACGAAATGCAAAAGCCAACACAGTCTGAAATCAGTGAAAAATATCATAGTGAAAATTCCTATTTTTGACAGAACTAACAAAAAAAAGTCAGTTCTTTCTTTGAAAAGCAACAACCCCACAAACCCCAGAAAAGAAAATCTCAGAACTCAATCTAAAAAAGACATAAGTGGAGGAATCTTTTCTAAAAGTTGTTGGGAGGGGTGATGGCACATGTGGGAGTAGAGAAATCTCTGCAACCATCCAACCAACAAAGAAATTAAAATCTTGAAAAAATCCAACTGCTCAAGATTTTTACCCTTGGTAAAGTTTGGGATTAATCCAAAACAAGACATGAAAGCCGTAGCCAACGAGTTTACTTAGGGAAAAAAAAAAGACATGAGAAGAATAAAAGAGGATCATACCTGAAGCAGCTGAGAGAAGAGAAGGAAATGAAAGAGGAGAGGAAAATGAATGAGATTGATGGGAGCAGGTGGGTAGAAATAGTGAGAGAGAAGAAGCAAGTCACATGCAGATAACTCTGTAGATTTTACTTTAGGACGAAACTGCCCTCAATGTTGGAAGAAACTTCCCTCACTGTCCTCGCTATAGCGAGACCCCATTCTGCCACCATTCCCTCTTGCCCCCTGTGCGCTATAGCGAGAGAATTCTATGTATTCTGGCGCTATAGCGAGACCACTCTCTGGAATATTTTTTTCAAAACTGTATTTTAGAAGCAGGACCACTCTATGGAATTTTTGAATTTTTCCCGGACACTGCAGGTTACCAGATTAGAAGCCCTCTACGGGAAGCTCAAACTTTTCCATTCATAAAAAGAAAAAAAATAAGGAAATAATTCAGTAAACTGTTGAAAATAAAATGAATTTCAATTATATAAATAAAGAAATCAAAAATCAATTTTTCATTAAAAGGATACATTATTATGTTTTTGGTAATGTTTTTATTGTGATAATTCCAATTCATTATTTTACAATATCATTGAAATATTATTTTTATTAAACTATTTAGATATTATGATAAAAAATGACATTGCCTGGCATTTGAAATAAAATTTGAACTGACCACCAAATCATAGACCTATCATATGCATCATAGTATACCTATCATATACAAAAACTACATCAAAATTGTTCTCTGGACTGTTAGTTGAAAATAAAATTAATTTTAAATAAAAATAAAGAAATCACAAATCATTCTTTCATTACAATTGCAATTCATTATTTTTTTATAATATCAATGGGCTCCATCCAATTCATTACTTTTTATAATGCCATTGTAAATTCATTACTTTTTATAATGCCATTGTAAAATCACGGGAGAATCGAAGAAGATGATTACAGTAAAATGGGTTTTTTACATCTGTCCCTGTGTTTCACCTAGGTTGAAGGGAGAATGGTGAAAATTGTGTTTCACCTAGGTTGAAGGGAGAATGGTGAAAATTTGAAGAAGTGTCCATCCATACAGGTTGGACTAATAAATCTTATGGTGATGCAGTGGTTAGATTAGGTTTCTAGATTACGATTTTAATTTTCTTTGGTTGTAAATAATATTTCAAATTTGTAATTAATTTTTAATTCAATTAGAAAATTTGATTTCTATAGTTTTTTTTGGACTAGAACTAGATTTTTTCATTGGGAAAGGTTTTGCGATAAATAAACCCTACATGGATCGATCCAGTTCCACCGGTTATTACTATAGGCTATGATCATTTGGAACGATCATTTGGAATGATCCAGTCCTGTGGGTCACTTGAGAGCCTAACAATCACGAGGGTTATAGAAGTTTTAAAGGACTCATGATCTGCCTGTGTGGAAAAGTTGGGAGTCTTGCAATCAAGAGAGGTAGTATTTTGAGTTCTTCAAAATTGTCTACGTTATAGATATTGGATAAAGTTGGATGGGAGTCAAAATTTGCATGATCAATTGACCTGCCTAATTCAGATGAGTGTAAAGTTTAAGCCAGATGCATGATCAATTGACCTACCTAGAAATACGATGGAATTAATCTTCAAAGGACATTAAATTGCTACTACATGAAAAGCAACCCAATGGCGCATCAGATAAGATTATGGAATCAATCTTCAAATGAAGCAACATAACACGAAATCTACACCTATTAAATCAGCACATGAAATATACACAACTGTGCAAATAACTTCCATGTTCCGACATACACAAAACGTGTTTTTAAACCTTCAAAGAAAACATATCCCTAGAGCATGTATTTCATGCCTAGCTGAACAAGAAAACTATGATTATAATACAACACGCAGCTATAATAGCATGATAAATTTTTCGGAGATATGCATTTCGAATTTTCTCTGCTTCAATAAAAACACAGAATGTAGACTCTATCTTTTCAACGACCACTATCAAATTATCTCTTTCACACGTCGTTGAATTAGCTTCGGCAAGCTGGCAATGCGCTACTTTCCAATTTGTTAATGCTAAATTTGTTTACCACGGCCATTTTCATCCTGCATAAAGTTTTACACACATAAAAAATAGTTAATGCTAAATTTCAAACCTTAACAACACATAATGATTAGTTTTTGAGGTACCCTAAACACACTTACATTCCAATTTGGGCATTTCCAAAATTTTCGATTTGGATTCAATTGCGTACGAGAAGTATATAATTTCATCTGTCCAGCTCCACATCGGCATGTTGGAGTAAATTCAGATAGGGTTGTATTACAAGATGACATTCTGTGCAAATAATATTGTTAGTCGAAATAACCCCAGCAACAAAAAAAATATTAATCCAAAGTATAAAAAAGAAAAAAAGGGAACTGATAGCCATAGTTTGACAAATGACCATAATCCACATAAGTAATTGCGAAAATGAGAGTCGGGCAGCATTGCAAAATTTTCTACTGTGCATGAGCACCCCCTACTGAATTGTGGGTGGGTGTCGACATGTTCGTTTCACCATTTTGTTGGGTTCTGCTGTGTATGCATGTTCAAATCATTAAGCCCCAGAATATTTCAATCAAAGCAAACTATGATATACCCAGGAGGTTTGGATAAATAGAATGCACTTAGAGGATATCAAGTCCAATACATACGAACATAAGAGTCCATCACAATTTGAAAGCTATCAATTAATACAGAGGTCTATCTCTGCCCCATCATAAACTTTCTTTTGTCTAATCCCCTTCATCAGTATTCGACAGCACAAAACAAACAATAACAACAAAAAACATTTAAAAAAAAAAAAAAAAACCCCCAACACTACCAACTCAAATACAAATTGTTATCTGCAACATTGATTAAATGAAGATCATGAATCACGCCTGGAAATGATAATCCCAACACTACCAACTCAAATACAAATTGTTATCTGCAACATTGATTAAATGAAGATCATGAATCACCCCTGGAAATGATTTAGTCCAACAGTGAACATCACCCCAACCTACAACATTATAAACTACTTATCAAAGGTGAAGTTAAGATCTAACTGCTAGCCTCCACCCAACTGTATCCGGATACACAGGGCCACCTTCTAATGTGGAGGTTGGTGATAGAGGTCCTCCCTAAGACCGTTTCCCTTACAAGACAGTGTTGCGCCAAAACCCTCCTCAAAACACAAAATACCCAATTCCTGAGTCTGGCCCTGTCCCCATCATTACATGAGAAGGATTACAAAAAAAAGAAAAAAACAAAAACACAGTAAGAGGTGAAACCGAAGCATTGCAGAGAAGTTTAAGAAATTTGCAGCTAAATACATTTCAGGGGATTGCGGATGGTGAGCAGAAGGTTCAGAAATTAAAAAAAGAAAAAGAAAAACTATACCTCACCAGCTTACTGGCCTTGTCCCCGTCCTTACATGAGAAGGATTTTCAATGGCTGATGACATTCATTAAAATAATAATAATAATAAAAATCCCAGCAAGAGGCAAGATCCATCGATGACCGATTCACAAGTCCACATGGTTGCTGTGGTCATGGTAGACGTATTGTGCTCCCTAGTTCAGGGCAAGGGGAGACATGACCGATTCACAAGTCAACAAGAGGCGAGATGAAAAGAAGAAGAAAAAAACCCACATTACCTGCAATCAGCCAACTACTGATTTTGATAGATGGCAACAGGGCTTGGGGCCAAGTCGGATCAGAGACCAAGAGAGAAGAAACCAGGCGACGGAGAGAGGGTTTGAGTCGATCTGTGGATTTGCCGTGCCGCCGACAGGAAAGGGACGTCGAGCATGAAAAGTACGCAAGAGGAGAGAGATGAGACGCTGAGAGATCGCGATCAATCTCGCGATTTGGCTTCGGCGAAATGGCGCAGTCGCTCTTCTTTTCTCCTTCCGTTGCTCGAGAGGAGGATTTGGCCTCGGCGAAATGGCGCAGTCGCTCCTCTTTTCTCCTTCCGTTGCGCGAGAGGAGAGAGATGAGACGCCGAGAGATCGCAATCGATCTCGCGGTTTGGCTCCGGCGAAATGGCGCAATCCTCTTTTCTCTGTTTTTTTTTCCTCTAGGTCGTTTCCCTCTTTTCTTTGTTTTTCCACTCTAATGTTTCCCACTCTTCTGTTATATGTGGACCGTGTGGAGCGTTGGATCCTTTGAGCAATCGGACGGATGGGATGAGTCCTTACTTATAATGGTGAGGACGGTCCTCACCAGACCGTTTCCCTTATATATTTATATAGAGAGAGAGAGATTAAAAGAATGGAAATGAAGGTGGATTTCGGTCATAGTAGTCAATTCCATTTCGTTTCGGCCAGAATTTTTTGTTCCAATCCTTCGGCCGAAACGGAATGGGGGTAAAAAAAAATTCAGTTTGAGTTTCGGTCCATTCCGGTTGTACATTCTGGTCTATTCCGTTTTGTAGCAGAATTTTCACTATTTTATTTTTATTTTTTTCTCGATATCCATATCAAAAAACATACATGATTTATATTTTACTTTTGTTTTTCTATTTTTTACGAATATGTATATAATTTTTTATTTTTATTATTCTGAAATATTACTCTGAAAAGTTTAATTCAGAAATACCAAAATATTCCATCTTGAAGGAAAGGGAATTGACAACTATGATTTGAGTTCAATCAACCACACCACAATTAAAAAGATTCACAACAAAGTTCAATCATCATAAATTCATAATCTTATACCAGAGATAACTTGCGGGACTTTAAAGGGTGCATTTGTGCACTCTAGTTTTGCAGAAGTGGAACAACCCCTTTCTGCTCCATAAGCATTCTCTTGTTTGCTGCAGCCATTTTATTGTAAAATATGAACAAAAATGAACATTTGTACCTCCGGATTTAGAAGTTTCGACTTCACTCAATGTGTTAATGCAGAAGATTACACAAACACATCCTAAAGTTAATTTTAATCTTATATATACTTTAACAAAATGGCTCCAGCAGATCTCCCCGGGGGTGTGGGTTTTGGTTTCTTGGGTTTGAATCCTCCCTCTTTGGCATGTGGAATTTTTATTTTCTTACATGCAGAGATACATAGCTTTTATCACAGAAGTGGAGCAAACGGACAAGAGCCCTAGTAAAAAGAATTCAATTGAGTAACTACCTAGAGATCCAACATATTAAGAAAACAGAAGTAAAAACTCTATAGTAAATGGAATTCGGAAATCAGAAAGAGAGACTTCTCTGGTTGTGATTGGTGGGAAGTGAGAATCCAAGATATCATCGTCGTCGTCACTGTCATCCCACTTCTAGTCTTATCCATTCGAGCCTGTCTGTGAACCTGGACAGAAGAAAACATGGTGGTTTTAACTTTACCACTTGGTTGGTGGAGAGCCTTGACTTTTATTTATTGGTTGCTGAATTTATCACTATAATATCACGATATTTCCTTGAATATGTTGCATGATCGTGAAAAAACCCTCCAAGTTTGGTTTTTTATTTTTTTATTTTTTATTTTTATAGAAAGACTTTACAGAATTAGTATCCAAGAAGACTTACCAAGTGCCTAGCTAGCATCCAATATTGCATTGCATTTAGAGTAGTAGCCATAAAACCTCACCAGTCACTGGGCTTCTACCTGACTAGCTATTTCATGGGTTAAGGTTAAGCTCCATGTATCAACTTCGATTTCATATGCTATTTCAATTTCAGAGGTCCATTAATTATCCATTCCGCGATAAAATTAGAATGGAGCAGACTAGCTTTTTGCAGGTAAATGAAATGAGTAAAATGGCCTAAAACTATAAAAGCTTTACCAGACGACCCAGATGATTCACTGATCACCTGGATATATTTCATAAACAGTAGAGTTGTTTCTGTATAACACATGACATGAATGAATGTGATGATTCACTGATCACCTGGATATATTTCATAAACAGTAGAGTTGTTTCTGTATAACACGACATGAATGAATGTGGGAGTTGCTATGTTCTCCACTACGGAGAGGGTCTCAGGCAACTCAAGTATAAAGTCCAGTCCAGGAGATGAACAAGATTATCAGCCCAGTATAGAAGATATTCTGCACCACCAGGCCCATTTTATAAAGTAACAAGTTAAAGCACTTTTGGTATGGGAAATTTAAGACCAACCTAAATAATATGATTTTGTTAAAACAATGAACTGCCAGAATACCACACTTTGTCAAATAATTTTACCAGAAGAATAATAGGATGTTATTATTTTACATTGCATCTTCTAATTTTCTTTTCAACACAAATCACAGCCATTTACATACATGCATAGAGGAAGCTACATAGTTATACTGGAGTGGGCACCACTGCAGGTCCGAAGACATCAAACCGATGGAACAAAGCAAACTTAACTTTACACACTTTATTAAAACAACCTACAAAAATCCAAATTAAATTGGAAGGAAAACTGAAAATCTGAAACAGGCAGCAGGTGATGTTCCTAAGTGACATGAAACTCCCCACTGGCGTGCACTTCTTTGACTCTCTTATCATACTCGTCGTCTTCTTCTTCCTCTTGCTCGGGATCTTCTTCCTTTTCTTCCTCCTCATCTTCCTCCCCGCCCCAACCAAAGCCCCCTGTAGGCCTCGAGGAGGGAGGAGGGGCTCTCGCCTCCCCCACAATTTTCATTATGTCATCCACGCTTTGGACTAAAAAGCGTGGGTTATCTCTCTGGTAGTATATCACCTGAGCTGATTCCGTTAGCTCCCTAGGCAAATTTTTTAAGAACCAAGGGTGGTTCTTGATCTCTTTAAGTGTAATCCTCTGCAATTGTAAACGAGACCAAATTTCGGTACAGCATCTAAAATACCATTTTTTCTCACTGATGTACTGTATTAAAAAAGTACTTCAATATAAGGACACATGCTACAATGAGTTCTGCACCTTCTCATGGACATGTCAACCCCACTGCAGTATGTGAATAAGTTCATGGACCATGAATGACAGTGATCGATTCAAGATATGCAATCACCTCAGAATTATCAAGTCCATCCCAACCAAGGGTAAGGGCATCGATGTATTGGAATGAAAATGCACTTAAATTTAGACTTATGCACTAGACTTATGCACAGTAACTCATATGAAATATAAATAAAATCCTTTTAAATGCGCCACAAATTATCAGCCCTAATTCAGATCCAGGGGGCAACTGTCAGCATATTACTGGAAGTACTGGAAAATTTTAGCAGTTAACTTTCAAGCATGACTCAATCTTTTTATCATTACTTTCGCAAACAATGGGAGGCGACTAAGATTTTTTCAAGTGAAAACAAGAACAGTTACAAAAAAAAAACGTTTCATCAATCACAAACAATTTTCTATAAAATGGTTTCAAAAGCATACCTCATACCCAAAACAATTTGTACTTATCTTTGATACTTGGACTGTGAAATCAACTCAATGAGCAAAATTTACTTACCTTTATATGCAATTCTGCTTCCAGCAACACCAGAGAGAAATTGATGGCTATCAGCAGATTGCCCACCTATTTTCTACAGGACAGGTGCTGAACAATCAAATGCATAGGTCGTATACAACATTGCTGTAAGGACATTGTCCCATAAACTTCAGATCCCAAGGTGGAATTCATAGTGGCTAGAGAAAGCATATAGTGGGATGCAGCTTATCCACCTTGTGGCATATAATTCTCAGTCCATAAGGTGTGATTGCTTAGGGTTTTTTATTTTTATTTTTTATCGGCAACAGAAAATATTTATTAAAGAGAAAGAAGGTGCCAACTCAGAAAAGTCAAACAAAAAACCTATCATAGGTGCACCGGTACAAGAGAAATATACCAGCCACAAACCACAACTACATTAGAGGAGCACTAAGAGTAAGATTACAAGGCCGATCTACAGTTTTAACTGATGTTAAAAACTGTAGGTATGTCTCACTATTCAGAGATCCGATTTTTGTCATGCTGGACCCAACCATGATGGTCCAGGCATGAAAAAAAAAAAACACTTCCAATGGAGAATGGTAACCATGCATTAGGTAACAAGAAAATGGAGTCATAATATAACGAAATATAACATTTCACATTCACCGGGTAGTGGCCAAAAGGATAGGTGTGATCAAGCAATCTGACAGATTTTCCCTTCATGGAACATCAGACCAATAGTATGGAACAATGAATAGTGGGCTCATCCACAAACAAAAACATCCAACTATAAAACATACTGAGAATTGTATTTCCTAATTATTGGCTTCTAATAGACACCTTTAACAGTGGAACTAGTTGCATAACAGTAGACAGCAGAACACGTATATTTGCAACATTTATACTACTGGTTGAAAGGATCACAGATTCGGTCTGAAAAAAAACAGAAGAAAGAGAATTTTTAATGATAAGCCAATTTTTGAGGGAGCATAAAGGATGAACAGCTTGAGTAAGCCAAATACTGGTAATTTGAACACGGTTAAATGCTGGTGACAGTACCATAGCTTGTAATCCCATCACATAAGTTTGTGTGAGTTGGACAAGTGATCTAAAGGGCCTGGGCCCTGGACGTCACATCAGATTGGTATTCATCAATTGGATGTAACTGGCCTTACCACCCCAAATAAGAAAGAATGGTCCATAAGACTTCACAGATGGAGAATTTGATTGAAAAGTATGACTGTATGATTATGAAAGTAAATTAGCTAGGTTCATGATGCACTGTGGGTTTCACCAATCACAGGGATAGGTGGGCATGCAGGGTTGCCTGCTGATAAAACATCACCCAGATTGACTCCATTGAGGTGGGGATATAATGTTCTCCCATAAAGGAATGGCAATATTGACTCCAGTGAGGATTCAGAAGTATTATTGTATACAACACATTTAACAGAAAAGAGAATTGAAGAAGTAAATTAAGCAAACTGTGCATCTCATTTCCATGTCTGTCTTGAGAGATATGCATGCATCTAAATTAAAGCGACATTCCAATATATGATTATAGGTAAACTTTTGAAACAAATCATGCAGTAATTTTAAAATTTAATCATACCCTGGCTGGATTTGCAACAAAAATTCGAGAGAGGAGATGCCGGCAATCTTGAGATATGTGAACATACTCAGGGATATTGTATTGAACAGCCATAATTCGCTGCAGGAGAACAGTTACACAAGGTAACGTGAAACCTAAAAGGCAATAGTAAGGTTTTTTTTTCTTTGAGAGAGAGAGAGAGAGTCTTACAGTAATGGTCTTTCTGAAATTCTTGGGGTCGTCTTGATCTTCGAAAGGGTAAGCTCCCACCAGCATGACATAAAGAGTTACCCCACATGACCAAACATCTGCCAACTGCAGAAATAACAAAATACAGAATATCTAGAGACCACCCTTAAGTATTGATGCGGATCAGCATGTATCCACTGAAGATGACAATGAAGTTCAAGAAGATCACATCATTGCCCAAACCTTGCCTTTTCTGAAGGCGTTTGATCATGCGTGTTAAGAAGTACCCAAATGAGGCCAAAAACAGCCCCTAAAATACACTATAGAATGTTGTGCAGAACAGCCCTTATACTGGGACTGTTCGGCTGAAACCGGTGGGTAGACAGGGTAGTCTTCTGGTCTGCCATGAACTAAAAGTAATTCCATTTCAGTACCCTTCATGTGGATGTTAGTTTCTAGGACACTCCAAAAAAACACCTTCCTCAAACTCCTTGGGCAAGTACAACTTCTCCTAGGGAAATGTCCACAATTCACGAAGTAATTGTTCTGGCACTCAGATCCCCAAGAAAGAGGTAAAGGTTGGCTAATTAAAAGTTGCATTTTATTGTATTTCAAGTATATCTCAAGTCAACTTTCATCATAATAATCATGGATGTCCTTAATCATTTTTATTCATATTCACTTCAAAAGTTTTATGTTTTATGATGTTTAAAAAGGACAGTAGTAGACCAATAATACTTTATATGACATAAAATGAAAAAAGAAAAAACTGCTCTAAGGTATTCCACTAACATTGCTATTGTCTTGCCCAAGAGGTTTGTGTTGTGTCTATGAATTGATCTATGAATAGTTTATTTCCAAAACTCCAACACAATATACAGTCAGACAATATTGATATTTCTTCTTTTATGTTGGTGCTCACTACTATGAGTTGTGTACAATTCAACAGAGGCAATCAAAATTCAAAGCCATAACTGTCAGATCACCCACAACCCAAATTACAATTCCAAAAATTTAAAGAAAAGAAAGATAGAATTCTCCCCTACGTCCAATATTTTATGCAACTTTATTTACCTTTCCATCGTACTCTCGCCGAGAAAGAACCTCAGGTGCAATATAAGCAGGAGTTCCA
Organism: Persea americana; assembly: GCA_029852735.1. NCBI lineage: Eukaryota > Viridiplantae > Streptophyta > Magnoliopsida > Laurales > Lauraceae > Persea > Persea americana. The sequence goes on along the minus strand of CM056813.1, from coordinate 52,529,721 downwards.
ACTGTCGATTTTGGTCTAGAATGAAGCACAGACGACTGAGAACAAATACAGTTTCAAAAACTTTGAAATTTCAGTAAATCAAATAAATAGAAAAAGAAAACAAAATTCAACTTCATAAAACTATAAATCTACATGCCTTGGAATAACCAAAATCGCAGATTTTCAGGCGAGGCGCAGGGCTTCCATCTAACAGTGTATTCTCTAGCTTTAAATCTCTGTGGCAGATTTGCTGTGGATAAATATTAAAATAATGAAGCAAACTTTAATCCATCCATTGAATTATTATTACAAAACCTAAAACAAACTATATTTTTACCATCGTATGACAGTAGTGGACGCCTGAGATCAATTGCTGGAAGAAATATCTTGCCTGATAAAAAAAGAAGAATTCAAGACACCAATGGGAAATCTCAGCATTCAAGGACAATCATATATGCAAATATCAAAATCTTTCATACAAACAGGAACTAGATCAAAATTTCTAAAACCTCGTCTTCGCTAAATCTGCCAGCATTGCAGATTCGTTCGAAGAGCTCTCCGCCTGCAGCGTACTCCATTACAATAGCCAGATGCGTCGGCGTCAAAATGACCTGCAAAGAATTAATAAGAAAAAAGGAACCCAGAAAACCAAAGAACACCATGAATGCTCTGTGAAAGGCCTCAGAGAAACGAGGAGAAAGGGAAGAATCTCACCTCCTTGAAACGGATTATGTTAGGATGCCGAAGAGATCTGTGGTTTATGATCTCTCTCGCAACGTTCTCATCAATCTGCAATCGCAAAGGAAAAAAAAAAAAAAAAAAAACAAACAAAATCAGAAACTCAATCCTCGAAAACACATACCAGAAACAGGAGGAGAAGAAGGAGGCAAAGAGATCGTATATACGAACCTTGCGACCTCTTTCAATGTATTTCATCGCCACAAGCTCTCTCGTCTCCTTGTTCCTCATAAGCCGCGCCACACCGAAGTTTCCAGATCCGATATCCCTCACCAGCTCGTACTTCTCCATTTCCCCCTTCTTTTCCAATCTTCCTCAATCCAAAATTCCCGAAATCCGCAGAAAATCTCACCTTTTTTTTTCACATTCTCCGACCGAGAAAGCTCGGATCTAGGTCAGAACCAAACAAATCAGTGATCGAGTCTCCAAAATCCAACAAGTCTGCAGCTTTTCGACCGCTCTTCTCTTCAGAGCGCGAAATCGAGCCGAGTTCTAGGAGAATCAAAAGGCGATTTTCAAAGAGAGAGAAAGAGGAGCAAACCTTTAGAATTTTCTAATCCAAATCACGTGAAAGAGACAGATTCCAAGCATTTCCTCCTCTGCTTCTTCGATCTTCAATACCGCAGGTTTTTTAGGGAAGAAGAAGCACGGTTTCGATCGTTGGATCCCGCTTTCCTCCGCGAGTAAGCGGTTTTGTGAAGAGATTGAGATGGTTTTAGGGATTGATGTGTGGTATATGTGAGGAAGGATTGGAAAAATCTCTCTTCCGCTTTTGAGGGTGAGCGAGAGCCGATGATTAGAAGGAGGGAGCGAACGTACGTTCTTCTTTTGGTTGGTTGACAGCGGGAGTGTTGTTTGTTTCAGTGCACCAGCGGAGTACTAAATGAACGGTGCGCTTGAGATGCATGTGGCACATGTCTATTGCGACCGGAGTATTCTCTCGCACTTATTGTGGCCGCATTTGTAAAATCTCGTTTGTTGAAATCTTGGGAGATCTTCATGATATAATTATTTATAAAAGAATGCACAAGTGGGGGATTTTTATTTATTTATTTATTTATGATAAAATGAGTTTCAATTAAGAATCAAAGGTGAAGGCCTCACAAAAGTTTCATAAAATTCCCTTTAATAGGTTAATAGTTAGATGTCTATTCTTCATTGGGGTTTTCCTCATCATTAGGCGTCGATTTTTATACATCATAGTTGAGATATATTTCTGAACAATTTCTATATTGTTTCATTTTTCCAATATCGCAAAACTTTATTTGATTATTGAAAGCATGCTTTGAGATAAAAGGAAAAAAAGTACAGCGACATCGTATAATTGAATAAAAGTGTTGCGATGTTACAATAAGTCTTTGCAATATGCAAAAATGGAGCAGAATGAAAATTTTACAAGGCCTGTTTGGTAATTTTACATGTAAAATAAAGTATGGTAAAGCATCAAATAAAGATAGAATAAAATATAATGGGGTTATAATGATATTTTATTTTTAGTTATTTGGTATTGAATCTTTTTTACTTTTTATATAAAAAGGTGGAGCCTTTTGCCTTTTAGTGGAGAAAGGAAAAAGCTTTTATTTATTTATTTTTTTTAAAATGAGATTTTTTAATTAAAGTGCTATTGATGTGACCCTTATCTGAAAAATTGAAGCTTTAATTGACTTTTACTAAATTTGAAAAGTGCCAAAAGGCCCAAGAAAAATATATGTACTTTGGTCAACATTGAAATTGACGGATAATGATGATCTTACTGAAAAACCCCTTTTTTTTACATATTTCAACTTTTATTAGTTCATTCTAATCATGGGGATATCCATGTACCTATCCTTGACTGATTAAGCTACAATGAAAAAAGGTACTAATATATAGATTTTAATAGTTATATGATTTTTTATATAATTAGAGACTCGAACACATGCATTCCCACTTATACACTCATGTGTCAATGGCCCAAAACTTTAAATCCCACTCAAATCTCACTTGGATTTTAACCCGTAAATTATAAATAAAACTTAAAAAATGAAAAATACACTACTACCAAAACTACTCGGGAGGGCAGCTGCCAATGACACGTCCCACTCCACCATTTGCTATACGAGTGATCATTGCCAGTGGGCCCTTCTTTCGGTGACTAATTCGTTAAAAAGGAAGAAAGGCCCTTCTACGATTCAATTGAAAAAGAGACTCATTTATAGATTGTGGGTAATATTGGGCCACAGAAAATAGGAGTCCAAATCCCTTATGACAAGATATTACACGCTTCTTGTGGGATGTGTAAAACTCACCATATGCCCCACCTATTGATGATCTTGACAGTTAAAGTCGAATCTCATCTCCTCTAATAAAATACCCTCGAAATTTTATTTCAATAAGATTCAGATTTACCGTATAATTAAATATGTGATTATAATATGATCAGCACAATCCTATACATTAATTCCATTATCAACCATGACATAAACAAATCTTAAAAAAAACAAAACTACTATCAAACCTTTTTGGATCCTGATCGAAAGAGAAACTCATTTATAAATTGTGGGTACAAACGGCCCAACATTATGGGCAATAGAAAATAGGAGTCGAAATCCCATGAGTGGGATGTGTACAAGTCACCATATCCCCCTCCTATCGATGATCCCCACTGTTAAAGTTGGACCTCATCCACTCCAGTAAAACACCATCAAATTTTATTTTAATAGGATTTAGACCAAATACGTGATTCTAACGTGGCTAGCACAATCCTATACATTAATTACATCATGAATCATATGTTCAATTCTAATGAGGATAAGTACATTTTGAAAATACCCTGCCCGAGCAAATGACTTCCAATTCGAATGGCTAATATCATCAGCAGTTGATCCACATGGTGAGTTTCACACATCAAAGTAAGTTAGAGAAGGACATTTCTCTAAAATTCACCAGTGAAAAGTACAAAAGAGAAGCAGAAGAAGGCAAAATAGTATATGGATGGTGCATCTTAAATCTTAATGCAAGTTGGTTCGCGGCGCAATGTCCGAGTGCCAGGCGGCAGTAGGAAAAGAGCATGGAATAATTGGCGGGTCGTGCTCACATGCACGTGGTCCCCCGCCCCCGCCTTGGGTTTTTATTACTGAGGCCGGGATACACGGGGGTAAATATATTTGGTGGGCCCAACTAATAGATTGGTATTCATGGTAGTGATGGCCAAGAGAATTCACTATGCAAAATCCGGACTCATGAATCTATTAGATAGGTTATGTTTGAAATCTAATTGGATACCAAATAAATCCCAACACAGCCTTGGCTTATTCCAAGTTAGTCCATTGGTAGCTCCACTAATTTTGAATATATGGTTGCACGCCAAACAAAGCTCAATGGAGATGCCCATCTTACTTGCTTATGTTTGATCCCTCCTCGTTCTTCAGGTTGAAAGTATCATTTATGGCCCATCTTACTTGCTTATGCTTGTATGATGAGAAACTATTAATGGTAGACTCATAATAATATGCATAATATCATGAGTTAGTATCTTATCCAAGCCACAATAATTTGTTATGCGGGTTATAAAGGTCGATTTCGATTCCAAGCTCTTTACCTTGGGATCACAAAAACATGTACTATCGTGACCCATTTGATGTATAAAATTTTAATTTGCAATGCATGAAAATACCCTTGTTGTGCTAGTAATTTGTTATGCGGGATATGCATCTCGATTTCTATCCTTGATATTTTATCCAATTTGTTATTTGATAGCATAATATTTCTATATTGTTTGTCTCTTTTCCATAAGATATTTTCATGTTACGAGGTTCTTTAATGAGAGGATAGGAATCTCATGGTACATACCTTTTACTAACTTAATGGTATCACCAACACTAGTTTTCATTCCACTTGGAAGGAATAGTATTTTTAACATTTCTCAGCTGACTTGGTTTTTGGTTGAGTATATGATAAAAGAATTGTCTCTTACTTTGGGGTTGAGATACTCATGATGCGGGCTTAGGCTAATTGTGCTCATCATGCACCAAAGAAAACCAGGATACAAGGGATTCTGCTTAGCAAGAACAGATGAGTGGCTGCATGGGAAGTCCTCGCGCATGTATGTGGGCCAAAGAGGATAATATCACAACAATTGATATCAAAACTTATCCTTAGAGGTTGATCACGTGCAGGCCCCACATGTGGCACGAGGGCCACTGCATCTAACATGTTAATGATGGAGAACTATAACAAATTTGATTCTCTAGCAGTCCACAAATTAGGTTGCTTTCCATCATTAGAAGACTTTATGGTAGAAATGGCACCTCCAAGATTTTGAAGAACTCTTTTGAGGAGATCATTCAGTGCGTATTTTATATTTTATTTCCCTTGGATTGTAAAAGTGCTTCTTGAAATCTAATATTTGCAATAGATCTCTTGTGTAGAGGTTAGTATTTGTACCCAGAAATAACTAATGATCAATAACTGATTGATCTGTAAGATCTACGTTTCTATTGTGTTGTATGCTTGCAACAATGCTTGTTTTTGGATACTTTTGATTCCTTTTCTGTTGGAAAACATTTCTATCTTGCTGCAATTGTTCACAACGGAGTAAAAACAAACATTTGCTTGACATCATCTATGGGGCTCATGGCCCAGGCAAGCTTGGGCCCAATCAAGCCAAGCCCTCTTTGGGCAAGTTTGGGCCTTGGGTTTTAGTACTTCTCGGCTCGAGCCTTGATCTAAGATTTAGTTAGACACGTTTAATATTTGTATAGGGCTTGGCTAAAGTGTTGGAAAGTTTGAAGCCTGACCCAGCCTGGCCCAAACAGGAGATGTGGCCATATAGGATTTTAGGATTATAAATCATAGATGTTTTCCTAGTCTATATCTCAGCTTTTATTGTTAGTGTATGAACGGGCTTTGATCAAGCTTGAGCCTGATTGATTAAATGGGCAGTGACAGGTCTTGCATTGTTTGAGAAAGACTGGGCTTGAGATTGGCACTTGTGGCCTGCTTCTGGCTGGTGCCAGACATACAAAACCTCAAATTTAATAATTTTAGGGGGCATCACTTTTTTAGATTTCAGTTACAATAATGATGGGATAAGTATTATTAAATTTGGGCTCATGGGCCTTGATTTACAAAACCTCAAATTTAATGATTTTAGGAGGCATCACTTCCTTAGATTTCAGTTACAATAATGATGGGACAAGTGGTGTTAAATTTGGGCTTATAGCAATTTCCAAGGACAATGTGCGAGGGAAACTTGATCATAAGTGAGTCTAGTGATCGAGAAAATACAGCAGATTGCACATGAAATCTATAATGGGCCCCTCATATATATATATATATATAGGGGCTAGCTCTCCTAAGCTCAAGCTTAGGGTAAGGTAAGCTCAAGTGTATGGTGGGGCCCACCTGGGGACTCATATGAGGATGGGGGTGGGGGGGATTTCAAGGACTCCCTAGGATCTTCCTCTTTGCAAAAAATCAGCTCCAACCGTGATTTCTATCATCTCCATATGGGCACAAAAGTTTAATGGTAAATAGTCCATTCGGATTGATGTATAGCCAATCTAACAGTCCAATAAATTTGGATCTAACCGAAAATAAGTGGACATGTGCAACTTAGAGGGTTCATGTGTTTGGTCCATTTGGATCGACCAAGGGTGCGCTTCACAAGTATAACATTATAAGATTTTATCTCAAGCTTGAGCTTAGGAGAGCCTCACTCATATATATATATATATATATATAAAGGGGCCAACTCTCCTAAGCTCAAGCTTAGGATAAGGTAAGCTCAAGTGTATGGTGAGGCTCACTTGGGGACCCACATGGGGATGGGCGTGGAGGGGATTTCAAAAACTCCCTAGGATCTTCCTCTCTACAAGAATTTAGCTCCAACCGTGATTTCTATCATCTCCATATGGGCTCAAAAGTTTAATGGTCAATAGGCTATTCGAATCGATACATAGTCAATCTAACGGTCCAGTAAATTCGGATATAACCAAAAATTGGTGGACATGTCCAATGTGGAGGGTTCATGTGTTTGGTCCATTTGGATGGACCAAAGGTGGCCCCCACAAGCATAAGCTTATAAGATTTTATCCTAAGCTTAAGCTTAGGAGAGCCTTGCTCATATATAAATATGTATATATAAAAGAGAATATTCATGTGCATCCATTCCTCACCATAGGGTGAGGGACACTTCCATAATTAGAAATTTTTATGTGCAAAAGAGGAAAAGTCATATATGGTCATATGCATAAAAGGAATATTCATGTGCAAAAAGGGAAAGTTCCCTCACCCTATTGTGAGGGATGGACACACATGAATGTTCCCTATGTATATGTATATATGTATATGAGCAAGGCTCTCTTAAGTTACAGCTTATGTTATCCTAAGTTAAAACAGTGCTGGTCCCACAAATTAAAGTCGATTATCTCTGTTTTTGTCATAATGGAATTGGAAAATCTAGTTCTGATTGGGTTTATCTTGATTTTGGAGATTATAATTTGATGCAGTTTATGATAGAGATGATTTTGCAAACTGTTTCAGCTTAGAATAACATAAGTTGCAGCTTAAAAAAGCATATCTCTATATATATAGTAGGAATGTAACGGTTCGGTTAATCGTTAATTTTGGGAGAACCATTAACTGAACCGTGAATTACGGTTTTTAGTTTTGAAAACCGTAACTATGAAACAGTTAACCGAACTACACTTCATTGTTCGGTTCAGTTAATAACCGTGAGTCGATACTGAAAACCGTAATCGAACCATAAAATGTGATTTTTCGATTTTAATAACTGTAACCGTAATTGAACTGTAAAACACGGTTATTAATTGTTGTTCGGTTCGGTTCAGTTAAACGGTTTTTCGATTTTCTTTTACACCCCTAATGTATAGGTAGGGCCCATCAAGGGCAACGAGTCCTAAGGCCGATGGAGGTATCGAAAGCGCTCATTTTTGTGGTATCCAATACCATATTCTCCTCTATCTAGTCATCCTAACCCACTAAAAGAAAGAAAGAAAAAACCAACAACACCAAAATGCTTTCAGTAGTCATTGAAGTTTTCAAGTTGGATACAATCAAAATTAGAATTTAGCCCCCCATCCAACCCATAAACAACCCTAGCGCATGATGGGTCAAGTTAGTAGCTCCGGGCTGCTTGTTTGGGTAATTTACTTGTTGAATGAAGTGAAGTAAATAGTCAAATCACGAGAAAATAAAAGTAGAGGGGCTAAAATAAAAATGTGTGGTTTTTTTGTCATTTAGTAGCTTGATAAGGTATAATTTGATAGAAGAAGATAGAGAATCAAACCACGAAAGATTTGCAAGAAACAAGATTATGAAAGGATAAGCTTAGAAAGTAAATAGGTTTTCCAGAATTTTTGGATATAGCAAGGCAATAGAAAGAGTTTTTGGGTATTATCAAACATTGAAGGGTTTCGTTCATTCAGTTTTGAAGCCTCTTTTTTTTTTAATGTATTTGATGGGGGTTTTGAACCCAAAACCTATTTGATAAAAATGCCCAAAACCAAACTGTTCGACTCAATGAGTGTTCTTTGAAATCCCATGTTGAAGTCAAAACCTATTTGAGAGGAATTTCCAAAACCAAACCATGTGACTCAACGAGTGTTCTTTGAAATCCCATGTGCTTTGGTATTCTTTTTTTTCCCACCTCAACAGGTGTTTTGGTGTGAAAATGAGCCTGTTTTCACACCATTTACACATCTGATTTACACATAAAATGTGTAAATAATGGTAGACAAACATGACTAATGCATAAATGTTACGCATATATTCTTCATTTACATCGGTAAATAGGTGCATACAAACAACCCCTTAGGGCTTTCATATATATATATATATATATGAGTAGGGCTTTCCTAAGCTGTAGCTTATGTTATCCTAAGCTGAAACAGTGTTGATCCCATAAATCAAATTCGATTGTCTTTGTTTTTTGCATAATGGAACTGGAAAATCCAGTTTTGATTGGATTTATTTTGATTTTGGAGACAATGATTTGATGCAGTTTATGATGCAAATGATTTTGCAGACTGTTGTAGCTTAGAATGATATAAGTTGCAGCTTGGGAAAGCCCCTATATATATGTATAGGTAGGGCCCATCGAGGGCAGTGGGTCCTAATGGCGATGAAGGAATAAAAAAACACTCATTTTTGTGGTAGCCAATGCCATATTCACCTCTATCCAGTCATCCTAACCCACTAAAAAAAGAAAGAAAAAACCAACAAAAAAAAAAAATGCTTTCAGTAGTCATTGAAGTTCTCAAGCCGGATACAATCAAAATTAAAATTTAGCCCCCAATCCAACCCATAAACAGCCCTAGCGCATGATGGGTCAAGTCAATAGCTCTGGGCAACTTGTTTGTGTAATTCACTTATTGAATGAAGTGAAGTAAATAGTCAAATCATGAGAAAATAAAAGTAGAGGGATGAAACTAAAAATGTGCGGTTTTTTTTGTTATTTAGTAGCTTGATAAGGTATATTTTTGACCTTTTCTTTTTGTAAAAAAGTAAATGTTTTTTGTCATTAAGTGGAATGAGATAATTTCTTTTTGGCTCTTTTTTTTAAAAAAAAGTAGCGACTTTTGAAATTTAGTACTTGTTGATATGACTCATCTTCTTTTTATGCCTCTTAAAATGAGTCTTCACTTCAATTCACTTTACTCAAACAAAGCGCTTGAATTAGAAGCCCATTTCTTCTTACCATTAAAATGCATAAAAAATATAAAATAAAAATGCATCCTTCTCCAGACCCAACCCAAAGATGGGGGATAGCAATGGGTCAGGTCACAATGTACAACTCTACACTCACATGGAACATGAAAAAACTACTACCAAACCTACCCCTATTATAATAGAAGTGAATTCACGGATTGGAGTGAATCAACTGTTTAATCTAACCCCTAAACGGTACCTTCAAAATACCATCTACCCTAAAATATGGTAAGGTTTGAACTTTGGATGATCCATAAACAGGTATTGAAACATCAAAAGCCCATCAGATACATAACAAATGGTGATGATTGATGATAGGACCTGCTATTTGTCTAGTTGCAATGGACTGATCTATAAACAGATATTGAAACACCCAAATCCTAGCAGATACATAACAAATGGTGATGATTGGTGTTACACCCCGACCCAAGTTAATTACGTTTATTTCTAATTAATTGTGTTTTTATAAATTAAATGTGCTTAGAGGCTAATTAAATTATTTTAGGGTAAATTAGTCTTGTTCTAGCATTTTGGGTAGACATAGAGTCTTGGGTAGGTAGTTTGATCTATTATTGGCTCTTTTAGGTAGAACTGGTGATTTTTTCCATAAATTTAGATTTTCTATTTTTGCATCATATCCACATCATCTTGACATCATCACGTGTATCTCGTCGAGCACGTCGTTTTTCATATTGAACACCTCCTCATTAGACTTCAAACTAATCACATAAGCTTTCATTTGACTCAAAATGTAAATACAGGAGAGAGCTTGGGTTTTCTTATAAAGTTCTGAAACTATTTACTTAAACAGCCTTTTTCCCCATTCCAATCAAACCGCTCATACTGGTCGTATAGAGGAACCCTTCTTCCTATTTCTTCTTTCCATTTCTTTTTCTCTCTTTCATAACCATCCAACAAAGTCATTGCATGTGAGCTTGGGAGTGAAATCTTACTTCTCCACCTCTTACTACACCTTTCCATTCCATTAAATTGACAAGAACTCCAAGCTCAGGTCCAATCTCATTAGAATTGGTTGATTTGTGATGCACATGACCAAATGAGTGCATGTGGGTTCCAATTACTTACACTGATGTGGTTGTAGTTGAGTTTTAGCCAAGTTGTGGTAGTAGAGAGAACCACGAAATGGGGGAAAATAACCATTGAGCTGAACCATAAATTCCAAAAGTCTTTACCAAAGTTCTACTTACTGTAGTCTAGGAGGGGCCTTATAGGTCTCCCCTTGTGATACCCTTTACTATTATGGACTAGTGGAAATTACTTGATCATGAAGGACCTTTTGAGGCAAGGATCCTTATATGATTATTCGGCCTTTCATCGCTACATTTTCATTAGTTGCAATTCAATGTACCTTGAATATACAATGTAGCACCGATTAGAGGATATCAATACATTGAATTCTATGATTCTTATAATATAATGGACAATGATGAGAGGTGAATACTTGGATTAGTTTAATTAGTAAATTTCCTTGATTCCTCAAATTTCAATGCATGTACATCTTGTTTTAATATACTCATGACTTCATACACTAAATTAGTGTTCATATACATACTGTATTTCTTTCGTACTCCTAATTTAATTGTCATTCTATTGTTATTCGTATTGTTAATTTGAGAAGTCTTGAGTAGAATTGTGAATGTATATATATGAAATGAATTGTATCGTATGAAATGATCAGTGTGGTCTACTCAAGTTTAGTTTGCTTATTGATTTGAATGAGTTGGTATTACTTAGCTTCGACCGGACGATACCCGATGTGGTTGACTCTTGATTTAGATTTGTGAACGTCGTTGCGCGGTAGACAGTCTGGAGCACTGAAACTCTAGAATCTGGGTAGCCAGTTGAACTTTTGGTCGGGTCACTGGTGACATTCCAAAACGCGTGCTCTCTTTGAGAGGATTTAGCTAATGTGGTTACCAACTAAAACGTATAAGTTTATATTATTATTAATTATTTAATCATGATTTAAATTTGAATGCACAATTGCACAGTCTATATAACGCCTCAATTCTGAATATCGAAGATTATGCTAAGGTACCCGAAGTTGGCGCGCTACTTCCCCGGAAATCCGAAAACTTCCAAGATCGTAGTCCGCAGTAAGGTCAAATTTTAAAACTTTTTAAATAACATCATAATCAACAGTTGAAATGCGGAAGCGGAATAAAAGATAACGGAAGCAATAGTATCATGAATATATATATCAGATGTAAAAGTGCAGAAGCCTGATAATAATCTCAAAGTGTGAATATCAAAGTGTTTATACAAAACCATGCCAACTACCCATCTCACTACAAATACGCTCAAACCCCAAAAATAACAATCTGCACTCAACCCTCCTGTGCAGGCTCTCCATCCTCCGGCTCAACCTCTTGGTCAGCCGGTCCCCATCTGTAGTCCCCAATTACGGGCGCCTCGATGATCGCATCACCTGTCGGATCATAGTCTGGACCTAAGCACCAAAGATGGGTCAGATCTAAAGATCTGACAAGGCACCATATGCAGATAACACAAGATGTATACACAAAGAGAGTAATGACAGGTACATAATCATATGAGTAAATAAGGTACATAATCTAGGCAGTTGAGCAGTAATAACAGTTTAGAATCAGAAATGTAAGGTACACTAATCTATACAAACAACAAGGGGCACATTCACACAAGCTAGATACACCGCGGGATATTATGTCGCGGCTGTCTGGTACTGTAAACGTCCCATACCATAAATAGTTTGCGGTGGGGAAAGGGTAATAACCATGCAAGGGATGACAGCTCTGATAATAATCATAACATACAATATACATAACACCGAGCACACCCCTTTATCGCACCGATCACACCCCTTTATCAAATTAGCCCCGACTTGGTATCACACCATCCGTCCAACCACAGCTCATCATGATAGCTCTAAGTAACCAGAACATAGCTCCTACCAGAGATGATCAGTCAACTGTCTAAGCTTAAAACAACTGAGTGAATGTTTAGTGCCGACTCGGGAACTAAGTACGAGTCTGTGTCTGTCTATGCTTATCTTACGTGAACAAGGTCCTAACCAAGTCTCTATGAGGTTAAGATACAATCATGGAACACAGTCTAATATTCAAGTCCAAGTCCAACATCATTGGATCCACTCCAAGGCTCACAACCGTGGCCCGAGGTAACACCAGTACCATACCATGTCCATTCCACAAGTAATCACCCTATGCTCATACACAATGAGCTAACTGATCATTTATCATAATTCTCTTCATACTATGGTTTCACATCCCCAACCTTAGGCCATATGAGGGCCCGCCTAGACACAGACACGGGTCAAATATCCCCAAACACAACATAGGGTCACCTCTAAGGAATCCTAGGTTCAGACCCTCCAATTCCCATTAATTAATAGGGTAAGACAATAACAAGGACAAGAGAGAAGAATAACACAAGAGTCCTCAAAATATGGAATCAAATGGAAATAGAGAAAGGACCAATCCTAGGTAGTGGTCCACTCTTGGTTTAGGCCTCGTCACATGATTGGATCCCCAACTGTAGCCTCAGGTGTCCAAAATGGCAAACTTGGTGCTGCTGAAGTTGTAGACACCATGAGCTACAGTTAAGGTTCGAGTCAATGATGATTTGAATCATAAACCCACAATTGGTGGACCATACGAATCAAGGCTGAGCCATGCTATTGATTCGTGTGTGGCACACTTGATGGAAGGTCATTTGGATGGTCAATAGACCCCACATGTGATTAAAAATCACAAATGTTGAAGTCTGGAAATCTGCCTGTTCACAGCTTGCCCGGTCGACATCACACCTTGGGATGTCGACCGGGTGAATTGGATGTCGACCTAGGAGGTCGACATCCTGCAATGTCCCCGGTTGACATCATGGTCGTGATGTCGACCGGGTCCATTGAGACCTAGAGTCAAGCACCTGGGGTTTTCTGTAGGAAATCCAGTGTATCCGGTCGACATCATGGCCGTGGTGTCGACCGGGTACACTGCATTTATGCTCTGAATGAGAAATACATGTTCCAGTTATTCTCTGCAGACTCCTATGTGCCCGGTCGACCGAGACAGGGTCTGGTCGACCGGGTACATTGTCTGTGTGCATTTCAGCAGAAATTAACTGAGACCTGTTTTTCTGGCATTTTAGTGTTCCTGGTCGACCGAGACATGGTCCGGTCGCCCGGGTACACGTAGAAGGTTGAAATCCAAATTTCTGGTATCTTCTCCAATTCAATCCAATTTTCATCCAAGTCAGTCCAAACCTCCTTTATACATCACATAGACAAGAATAAACATACAAACACTTCAATTATCACCATCCACCATCAATCCATCAAGGCCATTGATCTTCCAAATGGAGAAACCCATCCATCAATGGCCATTTTTCCATGAAACAAGCTCAATAGAAGATCTAAACATGTAATAACATCTAACAGAACTGAAATTACAGAAACAAGAAAGAGAAGCATGCATCTAATGAAATTAGCATAGGGTACTTGCCTAAATTCGAAATTAGTGATAGAGTTGACAGAAAGATATGAGAATCTCAAGCTCCTAAGGTGTTGATTGTGCAATAGAGATGATCTCGAGCTTCTTCTTGGGCTGGGATTTGGGGAATTAGGGTTTCTTAGGAAAAGGTAGGGAAGATGAGAGTGAATTAGGATTTTAGGCTAGGTTTGCAATAGTTTGACTTATATAGATTAAGGTTTTAGGCTAATTACCTAAAGGGCATGTTGGTTGTTAATGGGATTATAAAGGAGTCATGGGCATTTAGGTAATTAGGTGGGTTCTAGAAGGTTCCAACACTCAAGCCCTTCCCATTAGTGCTAATTATAATTAATTTATAGTCTAATCCAATCTATCCAATGAAATAAAAGCTATATCTAATACTTAAGAATATTATAAATTATACTACTAATTCCTAATAATTAGCATATTTAAGATAGAAAATAACATATTAATTATTATTTAAATCAAATTGAAGGCCCACCAGGGGTGGGGCCTCACAGTCTACCTTTATATGATCTCTTTCAATCATTTGTCATCAATTCTGGAATTTGATACAACATGTTTAAATGGATTATTGCTTATACTCAGCTAAATCGTTGTATTCATTAGTTATTCTTTAGTGTTACAGACGCAGATCCCACCCCCAGTCTTGAGGAGACCGTGGAAGAAGAGGAGGAGGCCATCAAGGTACCTTCAAGCCTAGAAGAGTGGACAGCAGAGGGAGTTGTCTCGCTTATATTTCTCGGAGAGCGTCATGACCCTTGCTTTTGCTGATAGAAACCTTTTGTTTAGTGAACCTATTCAGTGTGTATATTTGAACTAGATATTACTTTTGGTATTGTAGTATATAAATACTTTTGTATTATTTAGGTAGAATAGGACTTTAATCTCTACTTTTTATTAGTAATGAAATCATATTTTGCCTTATGAATTTGAAATTTTTGGATAGCTCATCGTAGGATACCTAATTTTGAATGTTTTGATGCTTCCGCTTTTAAATATAGAGATAGAGGTGTCAGGAAGCACGTCTTGGAAATATCCTTCGTGACTTGCCACTTGACACGGGATTAGCATCTCACACTTTGGGAATTACATTTGGGTTGGTAAATTTGGGACACGGATGTGACAATTGGATGATGGGGCCTGTTATTTGTCTAGTTACAGCTTGCAAAGGTGCTCTCGTCCTCCCATTCTTCTCATGAGCCCAATGTTCAAATGCTCCTGTAACAAGCCTCCAAAACCGCCATTCAGTACTCCTCTGTCTTTCTAGTTTCTACTACTCCCACCATCATGAAATCTTCTGCATGCCACGTCTCGCGCTCCTCCTCCGCCATTTTCTACTCCAACCAACAAATTTCTTGGATCATTGAACCTTTCCAACATCTCCAATATCTTCCAACACCACACTTTCTCAATCTTCCAACACCACACTTTCTCCATCTTCCTCTCCTTTTATATATATATATATATACACACACACTCCTTTCCATTGAGTGGTAGACAAAGAAAGACAAGATTTTCTGGTTTCTCGTCGCTTGAACTGAACTGGGTGTGAGTTTTTTTACTCTTTGTTTTCATGGTTACAGGAAAATCTGATGCTTTGGTTTTCTGGTACATTGGCATTGTTTAGAGAATGGCATTCTTAGTCTTGACTGGTCAAGGAGAAAATGTGGAGGAAATGGAAGTGGAAAACTTTAATTCTTAATCCCATTGTTCATGTTTGTATTATCTACAATTTTCTCCATCTTTTTTCCTTATCCAACTTATCCCTTAGTTTCATGTATGAAAAGCTTGAATTTTCTATGCAAACTGGGTGTTTGGGTATACCCCAGATCACAATTGGGGGTTTTGAACAGATTTTGTGAGATGGTTGGTTGGGTTTTTCACTTGTATGTTGCTTATCTGCTCCAATGTGCATTGGTTTGGGGTGCATTGGCTCTGCCGAGTCAACTCGGCTTGGTAAGTTTCCCTGTCAAGTGAGTTAGAATTTTTTAACCCATAGATTCGGCTGAACTCACCCGATTTAATAAGCATGATCTTGAAACTCCCTAAATCAGGGTTCATGCATCTGGATAACCACAGTTATTTTCTGAGTTACAGTTGGTTTGTTCGTTGCCATAACTAATTACTGGTAAACAGACTTACTAGTAATTACATTTACGACTAAACTGAATCCAGGGCAACCTAGTTTTGAGGACGCTAGCAGGGCCAAAAGGATTAACTAATTCCTCTTTTAAAGATAAAAAGAAGGTCTGCTTGTTTAATATTTTATGTAACAAGTACTTACACATTCATAAGCTAATTCATGAATCGTTTATAGAACTTAGTCGTGATTCGAGTTGATCCCACATTCCCACTGAATCTTCTTGCCCACTCAAACTGAATAGGTAGTGAATTAACTCAGGTTTTAGTATTTTCTTACCCTGCAAATCTTTGGTATTTGTTAGCTCTTATCCTACTTAATCAGTGCTTGTTGGTGCTTTACAAATTACAACACCTAAAACATTGGCCTATATAATAACTGGCTGTTTATTTTGAAATATTGTGTATACTCTGGATCTGTATTGAGTTCCCATAATTTCAAGGCAATGCCTTGCTGTGAAAGGGACTAAAATTGGTGAGGTATACCCTATTCCCACCTATACAATTTGATATGTGGGTTAACCCTAATCTTAAACTGTTTAAATGCATGTGAGACTTTCCTGACCTGTGATCCACGTATTTATATTGTCATTCAGGTTATGCGGGTTGAATATAGGTTGGGGTCAGATTTTGGCACCCCTAGACTCAAGATATGGTCAGGCTTCCTGCAAACCACTAGTTGGCCGAGTCAATGAGCCAGTGGCTCTTATATGGTCAAAAGAGGTGCGCCTGCACACCAACTAGGTGTACACTAATTCTTGCATTGTTGTTTCAGATAACTGTACCCAAGTGAAAGCAAGAAACTTAAAAGCATGTAAGATTATCACCCAAGAAGATCTATTTACAAGGAGAGATAAATACAAAGAGAGAAGAATGTATGCTGTTTGGGTGTCTTTAAAACAGAACATGAACTGCAGTGCAAGATCTGCTGATGCTTTTAAGCCAGAAAAACTAGACATCAGAAATCATTCATTTCGAAAGGTCAATCCAGCCAGAGAGCTGCATGCAGTAAAAGAGCATCCCTCATATGATGTCATTTTTGGGCAGAACCTCAAAAGGGAGCGATTTAGTGGTAAGTGAAATTAACAGTTCTACTCTTCATTTATGTGGCCATCTGTCACAAAACTGATTTTTCTAGTATTGAAATTATACTAGTAGAATTTAAAGTAAAGTGCCACCAGTTTCTATTTAGTGCACACACTTTAGCCAATCTTGATCATCAAACTACCCACCTACAAAAGTAGACGAAGAATTACAGGAACCGATTAAAGATTGGAAGATCGATCAATGGTTGTCTATTTGGTTATATGTGTTCTATTGAAAAGTAGTTATGCTACCTCTACTAACGCCTTGAGGTTTTGGTAGGAATGGTTGGTTAAGGAAACTTAATGTGGTTTTAGAGCCAACCAGTCGCGAGTTCGAATTTCAGAAGGAACGACATGGCGCCAAAAAAATAAGCGTGGTGCCAAAAGCGCTTGACCGGGTTCCACCTGAAGGGGAGTATTGAGAAGTGGGTTCCACCCGAGGGGTAGTAGTGGAAAGTATTTGTATTGCCTCTACTTACGCCTCGAGGTTTTGGTATGAATGGTTACTTAAGGAAACTTAATATGTTTATCTTGAAATGTACTTCATTCAAGGAAATTCCTCTATGTAAATACGTTTGAATCATCTTAGAGATAATAATCCCATGCTGGCAGCATGTGGTGGCATGGCTGACACTTATTTTGACCTACACTGGGCCCGTCTTTTTTCATCTCATCATTCCATAATTTTCTTTCTAACAAGAGTTATAGGCACAATTGGATTGAACAAATGGGAAATATATAGTCATATTTTCTACAAATGAACAATTAATGGTGCATGTTACTTTGACTGGAGTGAGGTTTGGAGTAGTCCCTTTTCAGAGGTTTGCATGTAGTTGATTTCTTCTTTCCATTATCACCTAGAACTCGACAAAGGAGACACGTCAAGGAACATCGTCGAGATGATATTCCGATCGGCATTGATGAATCCAGAGAAGCAAAACAAGAAGATAGAAAGAGTATTGAAGGTAATGAACTCACCGGAAATGCTCCAGCGATTTGAGGAATACAGAGAAACTGTGAAGAAAAGAGCAAGAGGCCTATGTAGAAGAAACCCACGAAGCATGGTCGATGGTAATGAACTCTTGATGTTCTATGCAACATCCATGAGTTGTTGCTGCTCAAGAAAAGCGCAAAAGATTTTGGCGCTCTGCGAGAATCACATATGTGGGGCATGCAGGATAATTCAATCAGGTTTCGAAACAGAAGAAACAAAGACAAATGGGATTCAGATGAGCGCAGTCAGTGATGCTTCAGATGATGAAATGGCTAGTGTTGTCAAGGGGAAGAAGGTGAAGAGGGCTGTGGTGCTTTGTAGAGTGATAGCAGGGAGAGTAGCTGGAATGGTTGGAGGAGGTGAAGAGGGGTTTGACTCAGTTAGAAGTGGCCAATTAGTCCATTTGTTTTTGAGGAATCCTAGCGCTGTGCTACCTTGCTTTGTGATTGTATGTTCATGAGAAAGAGAGAGGTTGCAGTAGAACTAGTTGCTTTGTGGCATTTGTACCATTTCTATCATCGATCAAGAAATGTAGATTTGATTCTGTCTACTTGTCATAAGGATACATGTGATTAGCCTCACACACACACACAAAAAAAAAAAAAAAGAAGAAGAAGAAAAAGAAAAAGAAATCCAATCAATACCTAGCAAAAAAGATAGCTTAGTTCTTTTCAAATAGTAAGTAGATAATCCATCAAGCTGATTCCTCCATTTTCTGGAGCCCATATTGTATTGCTACAAACAGGCCTAATCCTAACGAACAGAAATTCACATTGCAAATGAACCAATATCTGAACTTTTTAGAACCATTTGTCCAATGCAACTTTCCTTAGTCTGCCCATGAGAAGTGGGGGAAATCATATGGGAGGTTTTGATTGATGATATGATTAGTCTTAACTCTTAACTGTTATTCTACTTTTATTTATAAATTTCTTAGTGTTGGCTCTGGCTAAATTTCACTCTAGTAACAGTTGGGCCCACTGTCAAATCAATCAAAGAATCCCAACTTTCCGTCTAACTGTCCAGACGAGTTGTTAGGATCAGGCACTCTCTCTTCCATTGGCTTCTCTAGCCACCTCCTTGTTGGCCTCTCTGCTGCATTTGTTGAAGCTGGTTTCTCTGAACCGGCCTAGTAATTAGAGAGCTTGGAGCACTGGCCTATGAATTTTGAACTCTTTCATACATCTACTTGATGTAGCATGTGCTCTCCTCATTGAGATTGAGATGAAAGTTACTAAATTTTATTGGCCTGGTGTTGTACTTACTCCATCTTTTTTTTTCTTTTTTTTTAATTATAACAGAATGCCTTTCAAGGTCCAAAATGTAAAAGCAGCCATTCAAGTATTTCAACCTGATGTCTCTGTTTCACACTGATATCCTTACGATTTTCTTATTTGTTTGTTTTGTTCATGGTCCTAATATTCATAGAGATTAACTGAATGCTAAGACTGTCAAGTACATATTTTTAGAGTATCTAAGTCCCAAAAAGAAATACATATGTTAATTACAGAGAATGTTTGGATGAGTTTTTCCCCTAAAATCGATGCATTTGTTAACAATGAGATTACTGTCTGATATTCCAATCATCTACCAGATCACCTTAACAAAAAGGACCAACACCTCCTTAACCCTATTTTCATCTTTGCTGCACTTGGTGCAAGCTGTGCACCAAGCTTGTTGTCTTTAAGCTCATTTATCTTATCAATCCTCCTTTTATGAGACCAAGGTATGAAGCAGCATTCTCTTTTGTTTAAGTAACATCTTTAATGGAATTTTAGTGTCTTCGTTGGTCTTATACAATCCTCATAGTGAAATGTGAGCTTATAGTATTGAAGGCTCAACACTCAAATCCCTTTTAGCTGTTGAATATTGTGAATACAACCTTTTTCACATCAACATTGAAGGCCATGGTACCACACTACATGTATATTTGAGTTCTATTTGGATGTCAATTTAGCATCCATCGGGGTAAACCAGTTTTATCTGAAGGCTAGGATTTGAACAGGCCGTCAGAAGTGTACCTCCAAATATTAGATAGTTACCATTTTTCTTGCACAAAGGTGTGTCATGTGAAACCTTTATAACTAACCCGGGCTCAGCAATCTGGGCCTTATGTAGGGCCTGGTTCAGTGGTTCCACGCATGCGATTCGGACCGGGCTTAGACTGGGTCAACGCCCCAGCCCGGCCGCTCCTCAAGTTGCACCTAGAGATAGAGGAACTTAAATGTGGTGGAATCATACCTGCCTTCCAATTAGTGGCATTTTGAAAGGTGTCCACTCATCTTCCATTTCTATGGTCATCATCTGGAGGTGCTCACACCAGCTGAGAGGTTTCAACCTGAATGACTTGGAAAACAGAAGTCTTCTTTTTAGGTAGTGTTTTTTTAAGGAATTTATTTGAAAAACCAACTTAGATGTACGCTAACTAAAAAAGGCCCCATTAGTTCATATGATACGAAAGTGGTCCCCTAGGACCACTTTGGTTTTTTATTAAAGTTTTCATTGAGCGACGATGTCGTCACTCGTTTAAATCTTACAAAACCACCGAGACCCCTATTTTCCCTTTCTTCTTCCCCATCATTGGTACAAATGCTTCTCCTCCTCACCACACGTATCAATGCATCTTCTCCTCATGTTTTTCAGTTCTTTTTAAGATTTGACTTTTTTCATTTGATATTCATTTTTTATTGTTGATTTGAGTCTGGCTTTTGCCATTTGTTGATTTGGGCTCTCTCTTGGTTGGGTCATGCAGTGGAAAAGTGTGATTTTGTGCAATTTGTTGATGCTCTGTCTGGTTTTGGGCAATCTAGGGTCGAATGTGGCAGAGCGAGGCATGTCCTCCTGCTTAAAGGCCTATCATCCTTTCGAGCAACCCCTAATTCAAATCAGAGGAGAGTCAAGGGAGACAACCAATCAGTACATGAAATCAAACCAACCCCCACCCCCCCCGGCCTATCTTCATTTTGCTCTTCTTCTCGAGATTTTCCTTCGTTTAGATTGCTATGTTGACCAGGGGAACTTGCAGAGAAGGGTTGCAGCAATCGAAGTTTGGATCGTCTGCCGTGTCGGGTATTTAGCTTTGTGCGACTGCATCCTACAGCTCTTGTGTGAGCTCTTGTACACTTGGGATCTACTTACTAGCCTTGATGCTGGACAAAAGAGCCACGACGGTCGGTCAATGGAAAGAAAAGGAGTTCGTGTTTCACTTTTTCCAAGCAAAGCTCCTCCCTCCCCTTCTCCATTTTAAATGGAAAAATGTAGGGGTTTGTGGGACATTTTCTATAGAAAGAAATTCTTCATAGTTCGGTATATCTGGCTTAAACCATCAGCAGATGGTAGTTTTGGATTCCCATCCCAAATATTCTAATTCTGCAGTTTTTCTTGAGTTACAATCAAAGTAGAGGACATTGTTAATGAATGTTGATTTGGAGGAAGTAATTAACGATCAAGATGGTGGAAACTTGAGCGGCAATGAACCTGAGACCACAAACTTTTGCATTTTCATTCTAAATATACCCGCCACTACATTTGCTCACAAGAAAACATGTATCCAACAACCATCAAGCACTACTTTATATGCCAGCCCCTAGTTAAAAAGTCAAAATCAATCAATGTCACGCCCTAATATCCGACGTGATTCCAGATGATCTAGTCATCTAAGGCCACTCTATTGTTCAACTAGCGGGCCAGATTTTTTTTTTCAACTAATAATCATGTGTAAACACATTGCCCATTCATATATCAGGTAAGCCAAGATCATAACCATAAATAACAATCCAATAGTTATTACACCAAATAAACCAAGTACGAAAACTAATTAAATACATCAATCCCAAAATAAACTAAGAAAGTCTTCGACATATATAAACTTAATGTCTTAAATTTAAATATCTTCATTTTGACCATCCAGAATGGCATCATCATAGCCACATTGTGGCACAGGCTCGTAATCTTCTTCCCCCTCAATCCCTGGGTCCTATACATCCTCACTCTCTTGTACATCATCTGTAGTGGTAGAATGTAATGAGCACAACTGTATTCCCCAAGATAACAATTACAAACCAAAACATATATTATAAAAGGTATAAGATAATGATGATGTACACATGATAAACAATAAATGACATAACATTACTAAATGGCAATTTTTCATAAAATAAATATTGGGGCACCAACATTTCTTGAAATGTCATATAATATAAGTCACTTCCCGATATGGAATTTAGGGTCCCAACACTACATTTGAACCATTCATTAGAACTCATGTGACAATACATTACACTTAGCACTATTCACTTGTCACTTAGCCATTTTAATATTTTGAGACCTTCTCTTCTATATTGGTCAATCACTCATTTAAAAAAAAATCATTACAAAATATCAATCCCTATACTAGGTTGGGTATTTGTGTCACTGACCAGTCCAACAGTGCACTCATCTGCGAAGTGTCTCAGAATTTAACCCCTCAAAGACAAATGTTATGATTTTCGGAATACCCGCTATAGATAACTGATCACTAATCACTAATCACTAATCACTACACTGCACTGAACCACCAAACAGTAACATGTCCTCCCGTGGGGGTTATACAATGTAGTGGGGTTGTGGAACTGGGGTCCCTACTTTCGTTTGTTTTCTAATATTTCATTTATTTTAATTAGTTTAGACCTAATTAGAATAAAGCATATTATACGCATACTTATCCTCAAGCGTCCCATGCCACTTGGCTTCCATATGCACTCATATGGTTCATCCCTTTCGATTAATATTATTAATTAATATTTTATGGAGTGGGTGTTACAATCATTTATCATCAACACATGAGGGTATCATTATACATTTTTCAATGTTAAAAGAATGCCATACAAACTTTCCATAAATAGCACATTATGCAAACTTACCATAAATGACAACATATAGAAATTTCCATAATTAGAATGCTAGGAAATATACCACAATGTCCATAGCACTATTACCATATCATCAATTACGTATATACACTTTTAGAAAGTAATTGAAACTTGCCTTTATGGAGCTTTACTAACCACTTGAGAAAAAAGGTGTCAAAATGTGAATTATGCTGCAAAAATAAATTATAATTATTAAACACTAATTACTTAAATCTTAGTTATTAACCATATTTTAGAATCAATTAAATCCAATTTCTTAACCAATTAATCATTTAAGTGAAGACTAACCCACCAAGGTCCACTAGGGAATCTCGTATAGCCATTTAACATTCTAAACTTATTAATTATTAAATATTATGATTTAAGGTGGGTCCACATGATTTATAAAGTGTCTTAAGGTCCATAAAAACACCTAACAGTACCATAAGTTTAGATTTAAGCATAACACATCAGTCAATAAACCACATCTGGACATACCAACCAACTAGCCAATAACACTTAATCAAGGTTTGATGGCAATGGCCCCTCTTAATTCATAAAAAAACTCATTTTAGCCATCACAACCAACTAAACTAGTCAACTAGTCTAGCCAAAATGGCTTCCAACTTAGCCAAGGGTGTGGCCACACTTCCTAATTCATTTAAACAACTATTAATAATTTAATTTGGTCCTTTAATTAAATTTAACATATAAATATCAGAAAATAATAACATTACAATTTGTCCATATGTGATCAATTGGTAACTGGGGTTAGGTTTTGGGCTTAGCCCATTAAACCAAGACTCATTTAGATTTAAATCCACCATTCCAGCACCTTAAAACCATTAAAACAGAACCTTATGGTTGCTGGAATTTAATTATATTTATACCGAATTAATATCTAACCCAAGATCAATTATTGGCACACCAAAGGGTCATATAGAGTTAAATTGGTTAACCCAAAAAGGGTCCCAATGATCCAACACATAAAATTGTGATTAAAACAGAAACTAAAAGTTTAATTAAAACCCTTGATTTTTAGTTATTTCAAAGATCCAAACTATTAAGAGGAAGGCTCTCCTAAGCTCAAGCTTAGGATAAGGTAAGCTCAAGTTTGTGGTGGGGCCCACCTGAGGACCCATATGGGGATGGGGGTGGGGGTTATTTCAAGGACTCCTTGGGATCTTCCTCTCTGCAAAAAATCAGCCCCAGTCGTGATTTCTATCATCTCTATATGGGCCCAATAGTTTAATGGTCAATAGTTCATTCGGAGCAATATATAGTCAAGCCAACGGTATAGTAAATTCGGATCTGACCGGAAATTGGTGGATATGTGCAATTTAGAAGGGTCAAGTGTTTGGTCCATTTGGATGGATCAAAGGTGGGCCCCACAAGCATGAGTTTACGAGATTTTATCCTAAGCTTGAGCTTAGACGAGCATTGCTCAACTATTAAATACTTTGCATATATCGATGAGAACATCCCTAGAGTTTTTGGGTCCGATCCGACCGTTGATTTGTCAAATCCAAGGGTTCAAAAAAATATTTTTCCTTTATCATGAATATTTAGGCTATCCAACACCCCCCCGGATATGGATCTTTAAAATAAACTAGATTACAATACAATGGCTGAAAGCATAACAATTTCTTTTATAAAAAAATAGATTTTAGAAAAGATGAAATACGATAATTAGTAAACCCTATGATCATTAAAACCGATAAATCTAACTCTAATGATTTATTAAAAAAATAAATCCAATCTTAAAAAATCTAGTCCCCAAAATACATCTTAACCATAAATTAAGATTTCACCATTTTCCTACCGAAACATTGGTGATGATCCAAGCCTAATCAATAATCAAAACCATGAACTTGGAT
The DNA here is from genome assembly GCA_029852735.1 of Persea americana. Classification (NCBI taxonomy): domain Eukaryota; kingdom Viridiplantae; phylum Streptophyta; class Magnoliopsida; order Laurales; family Lauraceae; genus Persea; species Persea americana. The sequence continues at coordinate 52,504,779 of CM056813.1, read as the reverse complement.
CTCTTCTTCCTTTGGCCAATCTCATTAAAGAAAATGACATTGGTTGTTTATTATTATTTTTTATATATTAAGGATCACTGCTTCATTATGGTCCTAAAAACACCATTAATGGCCATCAATAATTATGGAAGAGGAAAGGTATTAGAGAAGAAAATGGTGACAGAAATTAAATAATAAAATATGTAAGAAAATGAAAAGAAAACCTACCTCAAAGAAGTCCACCTCCAAGGCAAGCTCCTTCCCTCTCTCTTCTCTCTCTCTCTTTCTTCCCTTAAGCCACACGTCCAACTTCCTCTTTCTCTCTCTCTCTAATTCTAAAACACACACACACACACGATGGAGGATATTCCTAACTAAATAAAAGTCTAACCACTCTCTCCCTTTATGGAACTAAATCTAATTACATCCCTTGGTTAGATGTGTAGACTATCATACCCCTCCATTTAAATTCTCTAAAGATCCTAGCCCTATATTATTCTCCATAGATCCCCAATCATCTCCATTTGCAACTAATCAAGGGGTGTCCAATTTGGAGAGAAATCTCCATTCTCTCAATTATAGTTAGGTCAAAACAATTAGGGATAATTTAGTGCCCTAATTCCTCAATTAGATTAATGATTAGCAATTAATTAATTGGGTTTCCAATTAACTTTGAAATTTGAAATAAAATGGAAAGTAAAGAGGAGGGAAACAAAGTGCAACATCACCCTCACTTGGCACAAGTCAAAGTGGGGCCCTAAACACACACCATCTACAAGAACTTTCCAAAATTAGCAGTAATCGTTATTATTATTATTATTTAATAATGTGTGAGGGTCCGCTAAATTAGATTTAAGCTTTAATTATCAAACTCTCTAATCTAATTAAAATGACACTTTAATTAGCAACATAAGAATGAATAATAATTGATGAAAATGAAGAACATGAAGTGCATGGACAATTAAATAAAATGCACGAAGTCATAATTAAATGCACGCAAACAATCGATTAAATACATGTAATAATCATAATAATAATTAAATTGCAATTAAAATAATTACCATGAAATAAATTGAAAAACATCCTAGTCATAGGTCTCTAGTGGGTCTAGGGTTGGGCCGAAAGGTGAATCCGAGTTAGGGTTATTACATCCTTCCCCCCTTAAGAAATTTGGTCCTCCAAATGTAAGAACATACCTCATTCAAAAGGTGGGGATATTGTTGCTTCCTGTCCTCCTCGGACTCTCATGTCGCTTCCTTCACAGAATAGTTCCTCCAAAGTACCTTTACCAAATTAATCCCTTGTTTCTCAGCACCTTCTCCTGGCGGTCTAAGATCTGCACTGGTATCTCCTCATAGGTCAATTTTTTCTCAAGAGTTAGTTCCTTAAAGCTAAGCACTTGGGACGGGGCGGGTTCATATTTCCTTAGCATTGATACATGAAAAACGTCATGGACACTAGCAAGCTGAGGTGGTAGTGCTAAGCGGTAGGCCTGGACTCCGATTCGCTCTAAGATCTCAAACAGACCAATGAAACGCGGGCTAAGCTTCCCCTTCTTACCAAACCACATCACCCCTTTTGTGAGGCCCCACCCCTTTGTGGACCTTCAATTTGATTTGATTAGTTATTAATGTTATAATAGTTACCTTATTATACTAATTAATAGGATTTAGTAGAATAGTCTTTTAGTGTCCCTAAGTCTTAGGATTAGACTTTTAATTATTTCTTTATAGGTATAGGGTGTTCTTTATAATTTAATTTAAGGTTTTAGTAGATTAGGGCTTAGCTAGTAATTAAAACTTAATAGGAGGGGTGTTGTGAGTTAGAAAGCTTCTAGAATTCCTACCTAAAGACTCATTTGCCCATGTCCTTTTCTCTCCCCCATTTAAACTAAAATACCCTTTTGGTAATTGTCCTAAACCCTAACCTATATATACTAACTATTGCAATGAAATGAACCCTAAACCTAATTCACTCTCATTTATCTCTCATTTTATTCTCATCTTCCCTATCTCTTCCTAAGAAACACTAATTCCCCAAATCCCAGCAACAAAAAAGAGTAGGAGGCTAACCCCAAGTGCTTCATCAACCCTACATTAGCTTCTTGGATTTCTCTTATACTCAATTTTCTATTCCTACTAGTCTAAGGCAAATACCCTATGCTGGATAACTTAGAATGCATGCTTCCTTCCTTTGATTCTGCAAATTTCAATTCAGTTATGTATGTATGTATGTCTAGATCTACCAATTGAGTTTTGTTTATGGATGTATGGCCATTGATGGATGGGATCTCTCATTTGGAAGATCAATGGCCTAAGGATGGATGGTGGGATGTGTATTGGAGTGTTTTTCTTGTTTAGTAATGTTTCTATGATGATTGGAAGTGATTAGAAGTGATTTGGTTGGAATTCAGATTAGAGAAAGGAAATTGCAGAAATCTGAAAATTTCTAGCAGAGCGTGTACCCGGTCGACTAGCCGGTAGCTCAGTCGGCCGGGCACACTAAAAACAAAGAAGTTCAAGTCCCAGTTAAATTTCCTGTAAATTTACAGTCCAGCGTACCCGGTCGACCGAACCCTGTGCTCAGTCGACCGGATACACAGGTTTTTTGTAGAAATAGCTAAGGCTTGAATTTCTCAGTCTGTTCAGGAATCCATGTGGACCCGGTCGACATCCAGGCCACGATGTCGACCGGGAATACTGTGAATTCTGAGAACACATAAAATTAACCCCGCAGTTGTTTGGCTTCAGGTCCATGTGGACCCAGTCGACATTATGGCCACGATGTCGACTAGGGACATTGCCAGGATGTCAACCTGAGGGTCAACATCCAATGTACCTGGTCGACATCCCTAGGGATGATGTCGACCGGATACACTGTGAAGGGTGAAATTCCAGACTTCTGTATATTCTAATGTTTGATCAATTGTGTGGACATTGACCATCTAAATAGACTTCCATTGATGTGCCAAGTACAAGTCAATGGTGTGGCTCAACCTTGACTCGTGGGGACCATCAAATAGGTTTTTGGGATTTGAATTATCAGTGATTCGACTCTTAAACGTAGTCAATGATACCTGTAGCTTCAGAAGCACCAAATACAACATCCTTTTGACATCTGAGATTACAGTTAGGGATCCAATCATCTGATGTGGCTCTGAACCTGAGAGTAGACCATTACCTAGGTAGGACCCTTGTTTATTCCACTTGATTCTATTGTTTGGAGGATTTTATATATTGTTCTTATCTTCTATCTTTATTATTGTTATAAACCTGTTAATTAAAAAGAAAATTAGAGGACCTGAACCTAGGACTACATAGTGGTGACCCAATGATGTAATTGGAGATAAACGACCCATGTCTTTGGCTAGGCGGGCCCTCTACGGCCTAAGATTGGATGTGTCGTACCCTAGAATGGAGAGGTTGGTTATAATGAAGTGTTGTGTATGGGTATGGATTGGTTATTTACATTGTTATATGCTAAGGCCATGGTTATGAGCTTAGTGTGAATCCAATGGTGATTGGACTTGGACTTGGATATTGGACTGTGTCCATATTATTATATTTGAACCTCTTAGAGACTTGGTTAGGACTTCGCTCGCGCTATATAAGCCTAGATAGACACAGACCTGTATTTGTTCCCTGGGTTGGCACAAGACATTCACTCAGTTGATTTAAGCTCAGTCTGTTGAATGATCATCACTGGTAGGAGCTATATTGGTTATGACTTGAGTTATGATTAGACAGATGGTGTGATACCGGGTCCGGTCTAATCTGATAAAGGGGTGTGATCGGTGCGATAAATGAGTGTAATCGGTGTTAGTTATATATTGTTATTATCAGGGCTGTTATCCCTTGTATGTTTATTATATTTTTTTCCCGTCTCGACTGTTTACAGTATGGGAGGGCCGCGGCATAATATCCCGCGGTATATTCAGCTTGTGTGAATGTGCCACGTTGTTATCTGATTATATTAGATTACTTATATTTTTTATTCTAAACTGCTATTTACTGCTCAATTGCCTAGTTTTTGTTTCCCTGTTACTCTTATGATTATATACTCATCTCTATTATCTTTTATTGTATACATCATGTGTTATCTGTATATGGTGCCTTACCAGATCTTTGGATCTGACCCATCTTTGGTTCTTAGGTCACGACCTTGACCTCGCGGGTGACGTGTACCATGAGGCACCTGTAGTCGGCGAGTACGGTTGAAGATCGGTTGACCAGGTGGTCGAGCCGGATGACGGAGTACATGCACAGGGTGTTTGAGTGCAGTTTATTTTGCGTTTGAGTGAATTTGTAGTGAGGGCAAATTCAGATTAATATGTAACTAAATTGGTTAATCATGCTTTGAGATTTTGTTAGACTTCAACCCTATTCCATTTTATTCATTTTATATGATACTTATTGCTTCTGCTATCTTTTCTTATGCTTCCGCAATACAACTGTTGATTATATTATTGTTCAAAAAGTTTTAAAAATTTGACATCACTGCGGACTATAATCTTGGAAGTTCTCGGATTTTCCGAGAAGTAGCGTGCCAAATTCGAGTACCTTAGCGGTAACTTCGGTATTCGAAATTGGGGCGTTACACCTTTTGTTGGCGAGGCCTTCAAGAAAACCTTATCACTCGCAGTGAACTCCATATCACTCCTCTTGACATCGACATAGCTCTTCCGTCTACTTCGAGCTGTCCTAAGCCTCTGTCTAATGAGTTGCATTTGTCAACTGTCCTCTGCAAAATCTCTGGTTCAATGAGTTGTTTCTCTCCAACTTCTGTTAGTTTTATGGTCTCAATCCATTAAGATTGATGTAATAAATTGATTAATTTCTTTATTTATCAATATATTCATGCTTTCCTTTCATGAGATGAATGATGTTTACTACTTAAATGTACATAACCAATACGAATGCCATGATGGTTCATGAGATGAACCGGAGTCCATAAGTATACTAGATGCAATACATGTGTATGGATAAGATCCACATACGGGAGACGTGTATAGCAAATCTTATACTTGAATATCTTCACAACCAGTGATGAGGCTGAACATCTCATCTGACAAGGTTGCAGTACTTTGATTACTTTGAGATAGTGTGATTTGTCTCGATCATCAGAATGTAAGATTCTGGATCATAGTGCTGGTACATTGGATGTATTGAAGGACCATGAGAAGCACCTTATAAACAATGTCTTTACTTTAAGGTCTGCTCTCATAATTTCCTAGCAATACGCTCTTAATCCTGAGACATTAATGAACTCAAGTTTCTATCTATTCATTTGCTTTGAGTCACCAATGAGTGAGGCCAATTATAGGTTAACACCTCTGTCTCTTGGGTATGTGGCAGTAGGACCATGGGAACATTTAATGGTCAAGATGGAATCTATCTCTATTATCCCCTTGTGCCAATTAGTGGATTTATCATTGGTAAGTGTACACCCATCTCAATTAAGAGTTAATTGGATGGTACTAATGATTACTATAATTAATTGGGTCTCAAGGATAATAAGATATGGGTCAAAATTGGTGGGACAGTCTGTCTAATTGATCCATGGATAATGATAGAGGGGCCCACTTGTAGTGATAGGGAAGTTTAGGGTCTTCATGTAATTTATTCCCAAGATTGGAGTTCAATTGCATTTATATAGTGGAGTTATTTGCAATTAACTGTGGGCCCGTATTGCACATGAGATGTGGGGTCGTGGTGTCCCAGTTGGAGCTAGCTTTCTATGGAATCCCTAGTGGTCCCCATGCTAGCCCAAGATTGGATCTTTACTAATTCTATTTGAACTCAAAAGGAAAACTACTATTTCTATTTGAAGTGAGACTTCTAATAGTGGTAATAGTAGAGTAAAGGGTTACTAAGTGTAATGGAAGTTGAACTTCTAATAATACACTAAGAGAGAAGGTTGAAAAGCTATAAAAGGAAGAGGAGGGAGCACCCTTAGAGGTCCATGCCCTATTCCAAGGAGTGATTCACGCCCATCACTATAGTTTGCAAGGAGTTGCATTCTTCTCCCTCCCCTCTCTCTCTTCTAGTTCCCTTCTAGTTTCCTTAGAGATTCTAGACAGTTTTTCTCTTGGAGATTCCACCATCTCTCTTGAGGAAAGAGATCTGAAGCGTGTCATAGCGTGGAAGACGATTGGGCATTGGAGATTCTGATCTTAGAAGAGCTCTTCATCAAAGAGTTGAATCAAGTTCTCCATTAGAGCACAACCAAGTTCCATAGGTATTTTCTACTCCTTGTATGTTGTGAAATTTTGTGGTTGCATGTTTAGTGCTGTTTCTATCCTTTTGATAGGTTTGTTTGCTGATCATGATGGCTGAGTTTGAGGACATGCATCCTGGATTGGGTTTTGATGGCTTTTGGATAGGTGTTCATCACTTCTAGTTGGTGAAAAGTTTTTTAAACTTATCCAAGAGGTCCACCCACTTCCAACAACTTCATCCCAGCATATAGGGGACCTACAAGTCCTGCCATATAAAGCTTTAAAGGGTGCCATCTGAATACTGGAATGAAAGCTATTGTTATAGGCAAATTCAATCAATGCCAAGTGCTCATCCCAATCACCACCGAAGTCCAAAATGGAAGCCCTCAACATGTCCTCAAATGTCTGAATAGTCCTCTTCGATTGTCCATCTGATTGAGGATGGTATTTATTACTAAAGTTCAACTTCGTTCCAAGGGCTGCTTGTAAACGCCTCCAAAATCTAGAGGTGAACCTTGGGTCTCTATCTGAAACAATAAACACCAGAATCCCATGTAATCTAACAATCTCCTTTACATAAATCCGGGCCAATTTCTCCAAGATGTTGTCGTCTTAGTTGTTGACCTCCCTGACATCTTCAGAGGTATAAAATGAGCTGTCTTGGTGAGTTTGTCCACCACTGCCCAGATAGAATCATTACCCCTGCAGGTCCGCGGGAAACCACCTGTGAAATCCACGGTGACATGCTCCCACTGCCATACTGGAATATCCAATGGTTTCATCAATCCACCCGGTCTTCGGTGCTCGGCCTTAACTTGTTGGCAAATTAGACACCGAGAAACAAACTTTGCTATCTCGCGCTTCATATTCATCCACCAAAAGTGCATATTCAAATCATAGTACATCTTAGTGCTCCTTGGGTGCACCACATAGTTTGCATGGTGTGCCTCCGAAAGAATTTCCATTTTAAGCTCAGGATCATTCAGCACACACAAACGCTCTTGACAATAGAGAACACCTCCCTCCAAGGAAAACTCTGATCTATCATTAACTGCTGCCATGATCTCGACCAAGTCTGGGTCACTACTCTGGCTCTCCTTGATCTTGTCAATGAGTGTAGGTTGCACAAACATTCTAGCCACAAATGGCCGCTCACCCTGCTGTTCAATGCTTAAGCTCAACTCCCCAAATTTCTCCTTCAACCTGTGCTCCTCAATCATCATCCAAGATATTAAAGCTGCCTTTCAACTAAGAACATCTGCCATCAAATTGGCCTTGCCTGGATGATAAAAGATAGTAAGATCATAATCGTTCAGAAGTTCCATCCACCTCCTCTGCCGGTTGTTGAGATCACGCTTAGTGAAGATGTATTTGGGGCTTTGCTGATCAGTCATTACTTCAAACTTCTCACCATACAGGTAGTGCCTCCAAAATTTCAAGGCAAAAACCACCGCTGCTAATTCGAGGTCATGCGTCGGATAGTTCTGTTCATGATTCTTTAATTGCCTCGACGCATAAAGTCAATAATCATAATAAGAATTAAATTTCTATTAAAATAATTACCATGAAATAAATTGAAAAACACCTTAGTCATAGGTCTCTAGTGGGTCCAGGGTTGGGCCCAAAGGTGAATCCAGGTCAAGGTTATTACAATCCCGTGCACCAATTCTCTTTAGAATAACTAAAGCAGGCATTGAATCTAATTAATTTTTATAATTGTTCCTGTAATGAAGCTTACAGAGGATGTATGTTGGTTTCTTTGGATCATGTAGTGCGTGTCCAAAATATAGTGAATCTAATGAGTTTTTTTTATCCAAACAAAGATCAGCGTCGACGACGTCACCCAATCGTTTATGAAGTCATGCAGAAGGTTAGAATGAGCGAAGATGAATCTTGAGACATTTGGTCTCATTGAAATGAAACATTTGGTCTCATTGAAATGAGCGACGATGTCGTCGCTCTGCAGAATATTGAGACGCTTGGTTCCATTGAAATGAGCAATGACGTCGACGCTCGTTGAAAAATGACAATAAAAGGGGAAAGTTTGGTGGGAAGACCAGTTTTGTTTCATAAAAGCTATTGGGGCCTTTTTTGGTTAGTGGCCATCTAAGATGATCTTTCGGATAAATTCCTTTTTTTTTCTTAAAACTTTGTTGGCTGCTATGTCAAACTGGCCTTAGATTTCCTTTTGATCTAATATCAACATTCAACTTTGAAAAATTCTCCTCAAGTGTACCAAACATCCTCTAAGAAAAATTCTCCGCAATTGTACCAAACATCCTCTCCATTTCCTTTGAAAATCCCACCCCCCAAATAGGGATTTCATATTATCTTTGACCATGATTAGTAAAGAGACGACTCTGTTGAAAAATCTTCAATTTGCTTTTCTGGCCCAATGATAATATTGGCCAATCTTTTCTAGAAACTGAACCATTGACCGAACTGTCGGAGGGAGTGGTTTGGTCCAAGCCAGTTCAGCTAACCAGACCGACTAACCAATTGCAATTTGAACTTGCATTAAAAATTTGAAAAGTTCATTTATTTCAATTAGTATTGGCTAGTTCCAAGCACATATTACTGAGGAAATGCTTATATTGGCTCAAAAGTTTGAAACCTACAAACTTTTTTTTGTAGGCCCACCTTGATGCACGTCAATCATGAGTTTAAGTTGAAATCAATAAATAGCTCTTTATATAGATTATAGGTGGGTCAGAATCAATACCTGTTTGAGGACCCAAAAGTTTAAGAGTTGTAGGTCCACCCTTAATCCATACAAAGCGCTTAAAATTCCCTTCTAAACCTGTGTTTGACACGCATTAAGGTGGGGCCCACGTAACAATTGGTAGGCGAATTTTCCATTTGTATCATCCACCGACAAGTTTGGCAAGAGAGTTTGGCACGGAACAACAAACCCAAATGTGTATGTTATGGTGAACAAAATTCTTTAACAAGTTGGTCCCCCAATGGCTCCTTCCATTTTGGGACTTTTTTTTTTGGTTTTTTATGTTCCTAGGAATGTTTTTGAGATTGCTCATGTTTTGGCCAAGCATTGAAGTTTTTGTTGGGATAGTATCTTTCCGGACTGGGTGTGGATTATGTTGACTCCCTCCTAATTTTCGGTTTCCTTGTTTGTCTGTTTGTTTGGTTTAATGAAAGTTCTGTTTACCTGAAAAAAAATACTCTGTTCACGTAATTCAATTTTCACAAGTGTGGCCAATGTAATACTGGCATTCCTTTCTCTATTATGCCCCTCCAAAACCATCTCTGGCGTCTGGTCTGCTTGATTGCAGGAATTTTCCTTGAATAGTTTCAGAATCTCTCAAATTCTCATGTCTGATTCTCTCAATTGAAATTCTTCAAAGGCTAATCTCCCATGACCGTTTTAACTTTTGAAACTTGGAAAATTCTGTGACTTGGAGAAAATAAGAAAAAGCCCACAAGCCAATCAAGACAACCCAAAGTGTGTTTATGACTACAATGAATGTTTCTTCTTTTTTTTTGCTATTGGAAGGTTCCCAACCCTTTGGGCTAGACTAATCCCTTTTGGCTTTAAGGAAAGTTGGGTAAACACCCCTATGACCATAAGGTAGTAGCACTAGTAGACTCAACATTCGATTCTTGAAGAAGGGAAAACCTGTGGTCGATACCAAGACCTCAAGGAGGAACCGCAAAAAAAGAAAAAAAAGACTACAATGAAGTGTGATTAACAAAATCATGATGATCAGTAGATTATGGCCATTGGGTTTAGAATGATAACTGTTTTCTTCTTAAAAATCCCATGAGGGATGAAAAAAAAAAGTTAAAAATGGGTCGCCTTATGTCACCATCTATGCATAACTGAACTTAAAAATTCAGTTAAGGACATATGATTTGAACACATGGTGAATTTGGGTGGAAGTCTGGGTCATCTGGCAAGTTCCAAAATAAAGTCCATCTTTGGCACTGGTCCATGGGGCTTACACCCACAAATTGTAATTTATGAATGGCATACATGCAACTATATTTAATTTAATTTATATCAAATTTCATTTCTTAGTGATTAGTATTGTTCAATGATTTGACCAACTTTGTAATCTAATTTGTTTTCATGTTATATCAACGCTCTGTTTGTAACCTCCTCTGTATACTAAGAGCAAATGCCTCTTATACATACAGAGGAGGCATGCATCTAAGTGCGCATTTCAATTTTATGTGGCCTTCATTTTTACACAGCACCATGATTAGAATAATAGACCCATTTGTAAAGATCAAACTTGCCACTGACTCAGTGGGCACTGAGTCAAGTAACTCATGCCAATCTAGCCGAGTTTTTGATAGTCAAAATCTCATTGGCCAAAATCAACTAGGCCAAGTGAAATGCACTGGCAGTGGCAGCCAAGTTGTTGCAGTTGCATAGAGTTTTAACATATTTAAATTGTATCAACAGACTTTGGTTACCTCCTTTCTTTTCCCCTGTAATTTTTAACTCCCCCAAAGACTTTCATCTTTGACAATCCTAAGTTGACTGCCATGCAACCTAATTGATCCCCAACACCAACAAACAAACGCACACTTATCTATAAAACTACCACTGATCTCAGTTTATACCCTGATCTCCCTACACTCAAATGGACGGTTTAACAAGTCTGCGATCAACCTCCAAAAAAGTCAACAATCAGCTGTACAGCTTCGACTATGGTTTGGTAGATTGAATGTGATTATGCCACGTGCACAAAAACAACCTTTGACTTGTGCAAGACTGTCATTCCAATCGGGCCTTTGATCATCAAACACCTAGTAGTAGGGCCCACCTTATGAATTTTCTGAATATGCCGTAAGATGCAGACCCATCCTCATGGCCACTGATCTAAATGAATTGTATACTCATTTGGGATCGTGAACACTTATAGACTGCCGGTCAAGTGGTTCAGGTGATGATCGGGAATCCCTCACCGTATAGAAACCTTTTTTTGTCTCCAGACCCATCCCCAAGTGGGGCTCACAAGGACTGTTGGTGGGGTTGTTGGTAAGCAACCTTTGACTTGTGTACAAGTTACAACAGTGTCATCCTCCCTGAGTCCTCAGTGAAAGGCATTCAACAGGGAAAAGTCCACTTGTATTTCGTATAGCTCAGTGGACCCCACATAACTATGCCACGTGTCTATTTGAAAATCACAGCAGACCTCCTCCTGCAGTGGATCCGGATCCAACTTCCAAATCCCTTCCATTCTTAGACTCCTCTCTCTCTCTCTTACTTTCTCTCTCTAAAAAAATTCTATCCAACAAGTACAGTAAAATTAGGGCATTTCTCTTTCTCTCTCTTCTTCTTCTTCTTTAAATTCTCTCTCTAAAGACAAAGGTCTCTTCTTTCTTCTCTTTCGGACTAGATAGTTTGGAAGAAATCGATTGATTACAAGTGATTTTGCAGAAACCCAAACCCTAGAAAGTAGTAGTGGTTGAAGAAGAAGAAGAAGAAGAAGAAGATGGTTTTCAAAGGCAGATTCTTCTCATCTTCAAAGAAATCAGACACTTCAAGCCCTGAAGGATCCAACAGCCCCAACACCCCAGCTCACTCCTCCCCAATCGCCAGATCTGACAAGAAGAAAGTCAGATCAGATTCTCCACAGCAGACCTCCGGCGCCGCTGCCGGATTCTCTTCCCGCCAAGCCCTCGTCAAAGACACCGGATCAACAATTCAGGCTCAATCGCAGCAGCAGCAGCAGAAGAAGAAAGAGACTAAACGCCAGGAAGGTCAATCGCCTTCCAAAACAGTGAATTCCAGCTCTTCAATTGGAGCTTCTTCGAAATTGCGCAAGGAGTTGGAGAAGAAGGACGGACCGCCCGCTGCGGCTGCTGCTGCTGCTGCTGCTGCTGCAGCGGTGTCGCCGATTGTAGCGTCGTCGCTCGGATTGAATCGGATAAAGACGAGATCGGGGCCATTGCCGCAGGAGAGCTTCTATGGGTTCCGTCATGACAAAGGATCGGCTCTTGGGGTGAGCAACTTGGCGAGGGCGGGCGGGGAAGGGTGCTCTACGTCGTCGGGGGAGGGGAGGAGCAGTGGGAAGAAGAAGGCTGCGCAGCAGGATAACATTAAGAAGGCGTCGCAGGAGGACGTATCGTTCGTTGGGTGGATTGAGAATGGGAGTAATTCTGATAGAATGTCTATTGGCAGCAGCGGCAAGTCGAGAGATCAGAGCCCAAATGTACAGAGTGTGGCACATGAAAGGAATGAGGAATCGAGGGCGGCCGAAATGAGTATGGTTTTCTACTTATGCCCCCAGTAACAAAATTGTTCATATGATTTTGTTTTCGCAAGTATCTGTCTTTGGTTTTCTTACTTTGAATAATATATTGTTTTTAAAATGCGAACTAGTTGTGGATGACACAAAGGGAATATAAAGTAATGAGAAATCAGAATGTTACAAATTGCGATAGATGTTTCTTTTGAGTAGTTTGAAGATTTGGATAGATTTTTAATTTCATTGGTAGGGGTGTTTGGTTACTGTTATTTGTTCCTTGGCATCCAGCATATAGCAGTTCTTATTCAACCCAGTTGGACTGGCTGAGCTTGTCCCATTATTACTCCATTGGACAAGACAGAACTCAGTTAGAATTATCATCTATTGGGGCTGCCAATTTAGGGTGGGTCATAGGCACGGAGAACGACTTCTTTAATGGTGATCTTCCTGCAGCAGTTTATATGTCCACCCCCCCCCCCCCCCCCCCCCCCCCCCCACCCACGGGGATTTGTTCACCTAGGAGAGGAGATTATGGTTTGTCTTAATAAATCACTGTGTGGGTAAAGATATTACCTTGAGCTTGGTTTAATAAGTTTACTGGAGCCCTTCTTTGCATGGGTGTTAGGAGGTGGAGTTTGGATCATTCAGTGTTTGTTAAGAGTACAGGGATTATCATATTGCATTCTGGACTGAACGACTGCTTAAGCCTAGCTTTTTATATCAATTACTGGGGAGCTCTCAAGTCTTTTCTGGTTATAGAAGTCTGTAGAACTCAATGTGGAATTCTTTTTGTTACGATGGAGATATGCTCTTGATTTGCTATAGTCCACTGGAAAATTGGGAATTAAGACGATTGATGCCCATTTAGAGATGAATCATAATCTATGGTTTGTTGATGAAGAACTTCTTGAGAATATTCATATGTATTAGAGACTTCTTGGTAAGCTCATTTATCTCACCATCACATGATTGTGACCTTTTGTAGGCTGTTAGAGGGATTAGTCAATACATACATGCTCCTCCGTCATGACATTTATAAGGAGTCCGTTGCATTTGTCATGTCCTGGATTCCAGGGACCTGTCGGATCCCGGGGTGTGACTAAGATGCATCTCGTAAACAATATATATCCATAATTGAGCCAGCTAAAATTTTTCATAAAAAACCATAGGGTGAAGCATAATTATAATAAAGTTGCCAAAATACAGACTGCAACATGTTTAAGGCGTTAACTAATACAACCTTAGCCAAAAACACGGGCCGATAACAAAGTACAGATAAGGAAACTAAGCTACAAGTGTGTATCAACTCTCTTTGCACCACATCCAACTACCATCACCAAAATTCCTTGGTTCACTACTGTAGCTATCCCGGGGTTCCCAAAGCAACCGCTCTAACCTTCGTGCTAACGGAGAAAGTAACTACTACCTACAAGCAGCAAGTGCAGTACTTTACTTGAGAGTTTTAACACAAGGATGAAAATAGAGATAGCGGCCCGTCGCCAAAACGCTACGAAGTGGGCTCTACGTAGCGGTGTGTTTTGTAAAAGTCGTCCAAAAATTCTGATTTTTTTTTGGAAAGTCCAGAATATTATAAAATGATAGAAAATTTGGTTTTTTTTTTTTGGTAAAAGTAAGCAAGATAAGGGGGCGTAGTGGTCCCCGCATTGTTTGAGGTCCTGTATCGCCATATTAATAGAAAATAATAGATATGATCATTTTTTCCAATTGTATTCATGTTGCTTAGTTATGCTAACTGAGAAACTAATGAAATGCTCATAAAAAAAACTATGTCATGAAGTAAAGGCTTAAGACTTGAGAGTTAGGTCTTAGGAATTCAATAGCAAACAATGTACAATGAACAATCATTCAATCAATATTTCAACATTCAACAACAAATGAGAAATGACATAATAATTAATAACTTAATAAAATAATAATATACTATTCTACTTATAGAGTATAGACTATAGAGTTGGTGAATGAAAGAATACCTTGGCTAGTCGACTCCGCTCTAATACCAATGGCAATGTCTACCAGGAATGACACCGTTGTCCTCATCCCCATTGGTGTTGCCCCTAGTCATATGCCTGCCACATTGAATTTGGTATTGGCGGGCATTGGGATCCTCAAATCCAAAGAAGGCAGCAATACCACAGGAACTTGGAGGAGGTGGAGGATATCTATATTGTGTTTCGCCATAGTCACCATATGAGTAGGACCCTGAAGTCGAAGACTGTTCTTCTTGTTGCAATTGACTATATTGAAAATAATGTGATGGTCCTTGTGGATGTGGCCATGAGTCCGAATGTGGTTCACTGTAACAAGGGTTCCACAATGCCGCTTGTTCTCCTCCAGCATCTCCACCCATACTTCCTTGCTCATTACTGTGTCCAGGTGGTGAGTCCATTTGATGCCATTGATAACCACAGTTTGGATCAAATCTTTCAGTTTCAGGAAGCTCTTGTATGTCCTCTACAGGAACGGCATCTTTGTCATCATGTTGATAGTATTCAGTAGTGCCACCTGTCCCATTGTCTCCTTTATCTCACCCATCTCCTGCACCATGGCTATTCGAAGAGACGGTGGTGGAACTACTTTTGTCAGAAGACACAATGTGAGTAGGTTCTTTCCCACTCCTATTTGCGCTTGTACTGGTACCTTCTCCTTGAGGTGACTGACCTTCTGCCTCACCCATTTCCTCATCTCTCAACCCTCGAACTATTTGCTGAAAGCCCGGATTTGAATCTAGCAGTGGATCCTCTATCTTGGCTATCGATGGGAGCAAGGGATCATCCTTTCTGAATATGTGATCCAAATTAATAGGACAAAAAGCAAGATCATCCCTTACCCTTCTCTTTGCTAGTTCTGTTTCTCAACTTCAGATTGTAATGGTAGCACACAAGCTTGTTGAGTTTTTGCATGGTAAGCCGATTTCTAGGCTTTGTATGGATCAAGGAGAAAGCGCTCCAATTTCTCTCACAGTTTGAAGTTGTAGTCTGACTAAGGATGCGAACAATTGCTCTCCTTAGATGTGGAGGACTCTCTCCATAATTCATCCACCAATCGGTTGAAATGCAAAATAAATAAACAAAATTATTTGTACTCCTTAAGTCCTTCTAATCAATTAAGATAAATAGATGAAGACTATTAGGTGGGGTCTTTTGTTCATAGTCATACCAGGTGTCATCCTTCAATCGATCGTTACACAAGAGAGTCAACAAAGGTTATAGAGAGATGTCTACAATGTGAAAATTAGAAATAAATCAGTAAACCCTACATGTGTATGGCAGTATTATTAAATTTTCTTAACCACTCACTCACCCTTTGTATGGCATCGATTTGATCATCTTCATTCAACAATCTCTTCAATACGTCCCCTAATCCTACCCGCAAGTCCGTAACGATGGCTTTGGTGTGTAGTTAGGCATTTCCGTAATAGAATTTGGGATTTAAAAAATAACCTACATTGAAAACAAGTAGAATGTACTGTGAGCCAACAAGACAATAAATACATGAGTTAGAAAAATAAAAAGTATAAAAAATATATATTAATTACCCGAAGCATGCAATGGATGGTGCAACTGATCCTTCCACCAGGCATCAATAATTTTTATATATTTTTTGTTATTTTTAACATTTTCACTTTAACTAAAGGCTAAAAAACCTTTAATATCTTCCCCACTTTCTTCCAAAATTTATTGTATTTCATCAAGTTTGGGACCTCAAACTCCATACCACTTGTTGCATTGCCCCATTTCGAACGAAGCCATTCTTTTGATGCGAACATCTGAATAAGCTTTTTTCCAAATCTTACAAGGCTTTCCATAGCAATAAAATGGGTAGCAAACCTAGTTGATCTTGGATACTCGAAGGTATGGTTATTTGTGTATGTTTTCATCAGGCTTAACAACCATGGATGATCATATATAAATCTTGTAATTCCTCTACATGCCTTGATCAATGGAGCCACTTTTTTTTTCCTTCAATCTCTTCCAAAATGAGATATATGTAGTATGTTGCACATGGGGTCCAAAATAAATTAGTCATCTTCTACATTAACATCCTACCAGCTGCCTTAAAATTTATGCCATTATCCGTAACAATCTGTACAATATGCTCTTCTCCAACACTTTCCACAACTTTATCCATAAGACTGTATATAGCTATTGAGTTATTCGTCTATGTTTAGTTGCATCAACGGATTTCACAAAGACGGTTTCGGCGACTTAATATACCAAAAAGTTTATTAATTATGTTTGTGTGCCACTGATCCACCCATCATGCATAATGGTAACAACACCATTCTGTTGCTACATGGGCCAAAACTTTTCCACCCAGGCCTTTATTTCTTTGTATTCTTCTTTAGGATATTTGGTGCCCACATCATATATGTAGGGTGCCTGTATACCCCACCTAGCTTCGGCTGTAACATCAAGAATAATCTGGAAATAGGAGGAATACATTGCCGTAGGGGTATGTTCTTGTGAATTAGCCATTTTGCTGTAGCTTTGGCTAATCTATCTCTTGCACCCTTCAAAACCCCTTGAGAACATTGATATCTTTAGTTGCTTAGCTCCCTCCGATCTATGTGCTAGAGAGGATCAACAGAGGGAGGAGCTGCTCTATTAGTAGAAATTATTTCTACATCATCATCCCATTGTTGGGTGTTAATGCTCTACGCATGGCCCCCGCAATGCCTTACCCTTACTTGGTACGCTAGATGAGCCCCTCGCTTCTCTACTTCCACTAGATGCACGACGCTCTTGTTCTTCTTGGTGCTTCATGACTGGCTCTCGGTGTAATATTAAAAAAAAAAAAAAAAGACTAACTCTCGGCGTGCAGCGGCCATTTGTGGGTCTTCCTCATCATTAGAATCTCCAAAGGGCTTCATCCCCAAATACATCATAACAGGCAGCATCAACATCTTGCTGCCTGTTTTCTTTTATTTCTATTTTTTAATCTTCGTTTTGATTTAATGAAGCTCTCATTTGCTCCCTAACTTCCCTCGATACTTTGGTACAGCTTGTAACATTGCCAGCAATATGGGCCAAGTGTTGCTTGAATCTTGTAATGCCCCCATTGGTCACTTTCCCGCAAGTTACACTTCATTTTCAATCGGTTGTTCTCAACCGCCTGACCAAAACTCCATGAAGAATCAATATCACGCGTCATTTTCAATTGTCTGTTGGTATTCACAATGACACAATAGAATACTGAATACCTATAAACTATGAAAAAGTAGTATGTTAAAAATGTTAAAAACACAAAAATATGTGGGAGGATACATATATCTATTTAGGAGTTATTCTCAAGACATTTGATAGGTATTCCATTAGTTAAAGTATTTTTTTTCAAAAAATAAAAGATTCCGAAAAGGAAAAACCAAAGAAATAGAAAAAAAAAAACAAAAAAATGTGTTGGATTGATCTATAAGAAACATTCCTCAGTACCTTGTGAGCCATTTCCAATACATTTGATTAGTATTCAATAATTAAAAATATTTTATTTTTCAAAAAATTAAAAAACCAGAAAAGAAAAAAAAAAAAACACAAATATGTTGGATTGATCTATGCGAAACATATATCTAAAATTTATGAGTCATTTTCAATACATTTGATTGGTATTCCGTTATTAAAAATATTTTTTTTTCAAAACATAAAAAATCCAAAAATAAATAAAAAACGAGGAAAATGTGTTGGATTGATCTATGGGGAACATAGTTCTATCATTTAGAAGCTATTTTCAAGAGGTATCATGGGTTGTCCATGAGTAATCACATTTTTAAAAGTAAAAAAAAAATCTAAAAAAAAAATAAACATGCAAAATGTGATGGATTGATCTATGTGAAACATAGAGTTATCATTTGTAAGCCATTTCCAAGTGGTTTCATGGGTTGTTCATGAGTAATCACATTTTTAAAAATAAACAATTAAAAAATCCAAAACAAAAAACATGAAAAGTGTGTTGGATCTAGCTATATGAGAAACATAGATCTATCATTTACAAGCCGTTTTCAAGTTATTTCATGGGTTTTCCATGAGTAATAACATTTTTTTTTCAAAAAATGAAAAAATTCCGAAAATAAATATAGAAAAGAAGAAAAAAAACCAAAAAAAATAATTGTGCATGATCAAAGGGAAACATGGATCTAACAATATTACAAGCCAATGAAGCCATTAGCATGTGATTCATTGTGGTTAGAGAGAGATAAGCTCAAAGCTAGAAACCACAACACCGCCCCCCCCCCCCCCACACACACACACACACACAAAAAAAAAAAGAAAAAGAAAAAAAAGAAAAAAAAAACCATACCTAGGTGAAGATGGAAGCTTGGATCTTGTGTTAAAATCCTTGGGATGCACTTACAAGGTTTTACAGTTGTGAATGAAGTGGGGAGGTGAAAAGAGAGTGAAAGTGGAGAGTTAGGGCTGGCTGGTGGATTTTTTAAACCCCACCCCCACGAAGCGCCACTATGGGTGCGACACCCGCTAAATCTCATGTAGCGTGGCCGGTGTCAGCGCTACGGCCGATATTTTCATCCATAGTGTAGCAAGCAATTAATATAAATTACATAACAAGCAACATTAAACTGAGGTACTGAATTTAAACATGCAATGCAATCATGTGAACAGGTGATATAATGAGCATGAACTTACCAATAGTTTAGCAAATCTTTCAAATGTGAGCTAGTGCCGCGAAATGCGTAACCACATATAACAAAATAAATTCATACAATATATGGCTAATGATGTACGAGTGTGTGGACAATATGATTCGATTCTAAGACATGTCATAATAAACGAAATGAGCTAGCAAGTGGGCAGGGCTCGGCACAAAGATCGCCTACATCTCAGTATCGGAATAGCATCTATACCTACCAAGAAAGAGTTCCTTCCCATGCGACTGTAACATGCGGTTAAACATGATATGCACGACGGGTGCCATTGATCATCTGATGCAGGACTGGAAGATTTTTTTTATGTTTTTTGTTTTAAAAAAATTACTGGAAGATATTTAAGACCAGGTTTCTCTAACATTTGAAGTTTCCTACAGGTTTATCCTTTTTCCTTCTCTTGACAAAGTCCATTTGCTAGCGTTACAATTGTAATTTGTAAGTCAAATTATTCTAAGATAAAAACTGAGAAGAAAGATAGAGAAGAGAACAAGAGGTAGAAGAACAAAGCCATAAATAGAGAAGAAGAATCAATGGCATCAAAATTGACGCTGATCATCTGATGCAGGACTGGCTGACAAAGCCCTTGTATTCATATTACTAAAATTTGGATTTTTTACATATAAGCCTTAAGTTCCATATAATTAGAAAACAGTCCTTTTTTTTTTTTTCTCACAAAATTTCTCTATGCAGTAAAAAACTAAATCACAGATCAGTTCTTGCATGAGTTTCTACTATAACAAAAATTTGATTAACCTCATAGGAAGCTTGTTAATTTGATTTTTATAATTTCACTTCCCAGGGCAAAATAGTTCATGGGGTTGTTCTGAAGTCTTGAGAAGCTCAGATGCCTGTACTCCAGAGACAGAGGTATCCCAGACTGTTCTCCATTCAGACAAGTTACATCTTGATTGAATTGGTTCTTTTTATTAGTTATTTGGAATTATGGTGTGAAATGTGAATGATAACATCAATCTTTTTTGCTGCAGAATGATGATTGTGGGACGCCAAAGGAATCTGAATCTCCTCGTTTTCAAGCCATAATGCGGGTGACAAGTGCTCCCAGAAAGAGGGTTCCTGGTGATATTAAAAGTTTCTCACATGAATTGAACTCAAAGGGAGTGAGGCCATATCCATTTTGGAAACCCCGGGGCCTAAATAACTTGGAGGTATTTTTATGTGCTAGTTGCTCAGGGAAATTGCGGTTTTGGTTTTTCTACTAGTCTTCTTTCCTTCATCTGAAATAGGCACTGGCCATTAAATTCAGAGTAAGTTGGAACTCCCAACTCCGTTTTGTTGGATTGAGAACTGCTCTGTTTAAAGTTGCAAGCATAGTGGAAACTGCATTACAGGTTTCCACTTTTCTACTTTCTGTTCTCGATACTGATACCTACTGCAATAGAGCATGGCTTGGATTTCAGCGAAAAGAATCCCACCATGTATGCCATAAGGAATCCTGCCAATATATAGGATACTCATATTCCCTAGTAGTTCTGTTTTATCCTTTGCTACTACCTGAAATTTGAATGTGGGGTACAAAATATCTATTACTGATATATAGATATATATATATATGTTTCCATTTGCAGGAGGTCTTGGCAGACATTCGAGCAAAATTTGACAAAGCAAAGGAGGAAGTGGACTCTGATCTGGCCATTTTTGCAGGGGAATTGGTTGGCATTTTAGAAAAGAATGCGGAAACCCATCCTGAATGGCAGGAAACAATTGAGGATTTATTGGTTCTGGCACGACACTGTTCTCTTATGTCACCTAGTGAGTTTTGGGTCCAGTGTGAAGGTATTGTTCAAGACTTAGATGATCGGCGCCAGGAGCTACCCATGGGCATGCTTAAGCAACTCCACACCCGCATGCTATTCATTCTCACTAGATGCACCCGACTGTTGCAGTTCCACAAGGAAACTGGGTTTCCCGAGGATGAGCATATTCTCGGTCTTCGCCAATCTAGAATCTTGCAGACTGCAGTGAAACGAATTCCCTCTGGGAGTGGAAGAGAAGGACAAAACTTCAGCACTGCACGAAACTCAAAGCTAGCCTCCACAAGGAAGTCTCATAGTCAGGAGCAGCATGGGTCGAGTTGGAAGAGAGACCAGGTAGTACAACCCATAAATATCATCTCACCCCATGATATGGAAACTGCAGAGAATGTTGACTTGCCTGCAAGCCGGGACCGGATAGCTTCTTGGAAGAAACTTCCGTCTCCAGGAGAAAAGATCCTTAAGGAATCTATGTCAATTAAAGATGAGCCGTATGTTGGTAAGGCAGAGTCGTCCAACTTGAAAATGTCAAATGATAGGGGGGAACATCCTGATTCGGACGAGCTTGCCAATAAATCTGAGTTTCTTCCTGCTAAAGATTCTTCTGGGCATTCTTCCTACCCTTCCAAGCATCAGCATAAAGTTTCTTGGGGTTATTGGGGAGATCAGCACCATCTTTCTGATGAGAGTTCAATAATTTGTCGCATATGTGAGGAGGAAGTTCCTACTTCCCATGTTGAAGACCACTCAAGAATCTGTACAATTGCAGATAGATGTGATCACAAGGGTTTAGGTGTTAATGAGCGCCTTATCAGGATTGCTGAAACCCTTGAGAAGATGGTGGGGTCCTTTTCGCAAAGGGACTTGAATAATTCATTAGGTAGCCCAGACGTTGCTAAGGTTTCAAATTCGAGTGTTACTGAAGAATCTGATGTCCTCTCTCCAAAACTCAGTGATTGGTCCCGTAGAGGATCAGAAGACATGCTTGATTGCCTTCCAGAGACTGATAATTCTCTTTTTGCGGATGACCTAAAGAGTCTGCCGTCGATGTCATGTAAGACCCGTTTTGGTCCGAAGTCTGATCAAGGAATGACAACATCATCGGCAGGCAGTATGACTCCCCGATCTCCACTATTGACACCAAGGACTAGTCAGATAGACTTGCTTTTGGCGGGAAGGAGCTCACTTCCTGAATATGAAGATCTTCCACAGGTACTAAAATCATACTCGATAATCGATATAACTCAATGCCCTCTATTTTGATTCCTTCATCATTGTTTGAATTAGTACTAAACAAGAAACAAATCATATATGGGTTTGATTTCCAGTTCACTGGAGGGTTTTCAATTTGATTTGTGTAGGCAGATAGAGAAATAACTGAATGAATGGAGTACAAGATCATTATAAAGATAGAGAAAATAAGGACACAGAAATTGACTTTGCAGTGGGGTGATTGGTATGTTAGAATAGTTTCTACGCTTTTTCCCATGCCAAGTTCCATTGAAGATGTTACCCGTTGCCAACTTCTTCAATACTCTTTAATAGCTTGCCTGGCTGACCATCATTGCTGAGGGTTTTTTTTCCCTTACAAAGAAACTTAACAACTTGGCTATTTTATGGGCATTGATGGTTATTTTGGGTGGGTTCCAACTGTCCTAGTGAACTCGGATATGTAACAGACTTCACCAGTGAACAATGAATGGAAGACTAAAATTTTTCCTATACGAATGCATTTAATGTTATTATTATTATTATTTTTTTCTGCAATGCATGCAGGTTTCCTGGTGATGAGCGTTAGAAATTTTAGATTGTATAGGATTTCTGAGGTTGTCCTTAAGTATTTATCCCGTATCATGATTCTTGTGTCTCTTTGCTTACAGAGTCTTTGACTGTACATCTATTTGTTGAAATTCATCTTGGTGAGTTTTTTTTTTTTTTGTTTTATTTCGGGAAATGGAAAAGTTCATCAGCCTCTTCTGATGCCTCTACATTTCCTCCAACGTTAAGTACTGAGTGCCTTCGTTTTCATAAGAAAATTTATTCCTTTTTTTTTTCTATTTCCCAAAATGATACCAATTCTTCCAGTGTGTTGAAATATGAAATGAACCTTATACTTCTGCTGCCTTGTGTTGTGGTTTGAAACTCCTCATAAATTTTTTTCCTGCGTGGTCCCAACTCCCATATATATGTATATATTTATATATAGGAGAATATTCATGTGCATCCATCCCTCACCATAGGGCGAGGGACACTTTCATAATTGGAAATTTTCATGTGCAAAAGAGGAAAAGTCATATATGGTCATATGCATAAAAAGAATATTCATGTGCAAAAAGGGAACCCTATGGTGAGGGATGGATGCACATGAATGTCCCCCTTATATATATATATTTGATCCATAACTGAAAATTTTATTAGAAATATAAAGAGATTACAACTGAAACATGAAGGATGAGTGACTAAAACAAAAATGCAATGTCTTGGTTCCATATTTTTTAACAAAGTGATTTTGTAGGCTCCGGTTTACTCATGTTATTTGACCTCTCCAAGTTTTATTTTTACATGACTTTGATCTTTTAACCAACGAGTGGTAGCTCAGTTGGCTAAGGACTCTGTGCCTCAAGAAGCGGAGAGGTCTTGTGTTCGACACCAATGTTCGCTGGCCACCTCCCGTAGTTTTACCCGGTGCAAGTGGATAGGAGGGTTTACATGTGCCCCTAGGGACTAGTTCTTGGCAGTCTAGAATTAAGTGTCCCTCGGGCTCAAGGCCAAAGGCTCCTGGGCTGGGCTGGGCGGGAGATACCCTTGGTTATAAAGATAAAATAAAATGATTTTGGTCTTTTTGTCATCAGCTGCTGCTTGAAAGTTGTTGCAAATCAATTACCACAGTTTATTGTGAAAAGAGTAAGGAAACTAAGCATATGCTTCTACTTTTGGGCCCTTACTCTTCTGTTGTGCCTTAAGTCAGACAGACTTTATTGGAATATTCTCTTTTTATTTGTTCCATTTATATGTGGATAAGTATCCGTACCAGCTATATTTAAAAATGTTTGTAGTGGAATCGTCTATAAAAAATGCACCCCTAGTTTATATGGTTTAACTTTTGGTCCTTCAGATTACTGTTAGAAAAGTTCAATACTTATTTTTTGTTTACCATTCAATGGCATGGAATGTGATGTTACAGCAAGAAAGTACTGGTATAGTTATATTTAGTAGGCAAGGTGATTCATACTGGTGACCAGACCTGGCTTATGATGTAGGCTATACAGTTGAGGTGATTGTCCAAGATTGCAGACCATTGCGTGGTTTCTTATGCCTAGGGGGCTTCTTGGAAATAAATGGTTTTTTTTTTTTTTTTTTGAATTGCGATTCTAGGAAATACTGAATGTGCAGCAAGTATACCTATCTGTTTCTGGATGCAAATAACTTTTCTTTTCCGTGATCCTTGGATGAATACCTTGGCTTGACCAATCTGGATGTTTTTATTGGCTTATTAATTTCCATGCCATCTTTTAAAATGTCGCAGATAAATGATCTTGCTGATATTGCTCGATGCATTGCAAATACTCCCATGGATGAACAGTACTTGCCTGATTTGGTCACTTGTATAGAAGATCTACAAGAAGTTGTTCAGCGGCGGAAACTTGATGCGGTCACTGTGCAGACATTTGGAACTCGGATAGAGAAGCTACTTCGGTGAGTCTGCAGAAATTATTATGCGCTTTGATACTATTGAGAATCCCTTTTTTTAAGCTTTTTTGAAAGGTAAGCTGACTTACTAGCAACCTTGTGGTTGCAACAAGTAGTACCTTCCAACTGTACCAATGTGGGAATCAATATGAAGAACACAATTTTTTCTTTCTTATTCATTTCCTATGTCAAATAAAAATAATTATTATTATCTGCAAACATTTTCATTTGCAGGGCACATTGAGTTATTCCTTTGTAACTTTATAAAATGGTTGCTCTCATTTGGTCTGACATTCCATTATGAGACTGAAATAATTGGGCACATTTCCTTCTCTGAAATGAGGTAGTATGGTTTTGTCCCGTGTCTGGTTTAAAGAAATAGATGTGTTTAGGCTTGGAGAATAACCGTTCTTTGACCCTTATTATGTCATATGGTTATTTCCTCCCAGAAATACGTAAGTGTATGATTTTGTCTCTGTCATAAGAACATACCCTGTGTGGGACAAAAGGTAATTTTTTTGCGTGGTTTCCACGGGATGCATGCATGTACAGTTTGAGCATGTGGGCAGACAGTGACGTAAATGAACAAAGATAGAAAATTGATAGATGTGCGTGTGAGTGAGAAACCAGGTTCTGCAACCACAGACACATCCGCTAAATATTAGAAAGGCTTTTCTAAAGAATAGAGAGATGAAAACTGGTCAAAGGACAATCTGCTCAAGTACTTCCTAAAATCAAAGTGTGGAGTCAAATCCTGTGTCTAAACTCTAATGCCCATAGCAAAATGTCATTAACACAATGGCTTCAAAGCACAATAGAATAGACAATGGGGATTCTCCATCCTTCATCCTAAAGTTATACCTTTAAATGATGATCTGGCTCTATAGTAACGCAGTCCCAGTTAGCAAAATTGGACTATTTGATGAGCCCAAATGGATTTAACTTGATTGAATTGAAAAAAAACCCCAAATTAGATCAAGCATAAACTAGACAAATGACCAAATATGAAGACACAAGGAGAAAAAGTAGAGTGGAGAAGAGAATAAAGGAGCCAAATCAATGCATCCCTTTGATTGAAAGAAGCAAAAGTCATCCAAGCATGGGGTTGGACACACCCATGTGTTCTTTATGTACTACTTGCAACCAAGAAGCCCTAATGCCTCTATTATTATTCCCAGACTCATCTAATCCTAACTAAGGAAACTATTAATTAAATTATTCCATAACCCAAAAGTTGCATTCAATAAATAAAGAGAGAAAAAAGGAGAGTTTGTTGGCAAATCCTCCTTGGACGTCCCATGGTAGGGAGTTTTCCTCTCTTGCCTCTTTGAAACTTCTTTCCCTTCACTTGCTCCTTGACTTGCGAAATTCTAACCTCTTTGTGTGTCGTTGTTTTCATTCAAAAAATTGCACTTCTAATGGGATTACAAGTGCTTGGACATTCCCTGCTTGGTGGGATTGGTTCCACTTTGTTCAGCACAAAATTTTCAGGTCCTGCCTATGGAACTTTTATTGTCTTCTATCTTGGTGCACCATCGGGTCAATCTGTAATGGTTAGGGCTCGATTTATTTTCCTTTGGGCCACAATGAGTTTGGATATATTTATTCTCAATTCAAATTTGAGCTCTTAGGTTTGATTAGGCCTTAATTTAAGTAGATTAAATGGCGGTTGGACTGATCAAATTGGTCCAAATAAGTTGGGGCTTTATCCAACACAAGATCCATATGATTTGGGTCTTCTGCTCCTACGTCATATAGCCTCTCCTCAATCCCTCATGCCAAGTCATTTTTTTTCAGCATGCCAAATTTATCTCTTTGAAGGTCCGGATTTCAAGCCACCGTCCCTTTTGGTTCTTGAACCTGATTTCAACTTGCCAAATGATATTTTCAGTTTTCTTCTATATTATTATAAATAAATATCACACTGAAGTTATTCAATCCTTTGTTATAAGATTCAATTGACTTTGCAATGAAGTTGAGAAATAAATCTTTAAGAACCATTCAAAAAAAGAAAAAAGAAAAAAGAAAGAAATCTTAAAGCTTGTGCAAGCTGATTTTAGCAGACCAAAAGACAAAAATTTGCTTTTCCATGTTGGGAACTTATTTTTAAAATGTTCAATCATCATATCTCTTAAGGCTTTCATGGGTTTACACCTTTACGATTTACCAATATAGAAAAAAAGCATGAGTAGGTCGACGGTATTTGCCCACACAGCACCTAAGGAACTGTTTTCTGTATTTTATTTTCAAAATTTTCTGTTGAGATGGCCACACGGTCTTAAAAATACAAAGGGATTGAAAATGAGGGATTCTCCATGTTATGAGAGGGAGAGGGAGCGAGGGGTAAGTCATTTTTTTCCAGCATGCCAAGTGTTTTTTTTTTTTTTTCTTTAATGGTCTGGATTTCAAGCCACCTTCCCTTCTGGTTCTTCATCCTGATTTTTTTAAATGGTTTTTTTCAACATGATTTCAATTTTCAACTCACCAAAGGGAATACGGGGATGGCCTAGTGGTAATGGCTCCCGCTCCCATCCCTTCCACTAGGGATCGATCCCTGGTGGGAGGCTTTAATCCTCTCCAACTTGGCCACTGACCCAAGCAGCAAAAAAAAGAAAAAAATCACCAAAATGATATTTTCACTTTTCTTCGGTATCATTCTAAAGAAATTCATGCTGAAGTTATTCAATCCTTCTAATTACATTCAGTGTAAACTTGCAATGAAGTCAGATGTCAGAGAAATAAATATTTAAGAATTATTAAAAAAAAAGAGAAAGAAATCTTGAATTTTGCACAAGCTGATTTTAGCAGGCTAGAAGACACGACTGCTTTTCCAAATAGGGAGGTTCTTTCAAAATGTTCAGTCATCATATCTCATAAGGCTTTCATGGGCCCACATGACACCTAAAGGAACTGTTTTATGTATTTTATTGTCAAGTTATTCAGTTGAGAAGGACCACACAATCTTAAATATATAGAAGGCATAATTGCAAAAAATAAAAGCCTATGCCAGTCTTACTAATAGTGTATAATTACAGTAATTTACACTATATCTGGAAATGCCTAAACTACGCTTACTAGCAATGAATAATTACAGTTATGTACACTAATACAATGCTTTAAAAGAAGAGAAAAATGTGATGTCGCTTTTGGCATTGCATACAATTTTTATGGGCGTATAGCTAGAATGACTCTGCTATCTAGAGGCTAATTGTTAACATATATAATGCTCATGAAGGTCAACTTTGCTCTCTTTCATTGGGCCTTATGTTCGGACTTGACTGGAGTTCCTGATTGCGATCAATATAATTGGTGAGAGATACTGGACATTGGGCAACGATTGTGCTTTGGTTTGTCATCAACCTAAATGGAAAATAGTGCATTCTTGCCCCATCATTCTCCTAATTGTTCTAGTTATTCCTTCTGAGACTATCTCATCCCTGCTTTCCTCTTCTGTTGTCTTAATATAATCTTCTATTGTGTATATCATAAAGACAAGATGAAGAGCAACAAAAAACCACAAAGGTAACTATTGCCATGCCTTAACATTTCTTCTGAGCTTGTGCAAAGTTTCCTTTAGTAATTATTTTTGTATATGTTTTTATTCAATCATCAGCCTTTTCTAATTTCGTCTCAAGTTCTTCATATCCAAATTCTCATCCATTCCATTACATATATTTTCTGTGATTCACAGGGAGAAATATGTGCAGCTTTGTGAGTTAATTGATGATGAGAAGGTTGATATTACAAGTACTGTAATTGATGAAGACGCTCCTTTGGAAGATGATGTGGTTCGTAGCTTGCGAACAAGCCCAATTCATTCTACATCTAAGGACCGTACTTCAATAGATGACTTTGAGATTATAAAACCAATAAGTCGTGGGGCATTTGGTCGGGTTTTCTTGGCAAAGAAAAGAACAACGGGTGATCTCTTTGCCATAAAGGTCTGTTTTTTATCTCTTTTTTTTTTTTTTTTTTTTTTTTTTTGCATTAAAGGTTGTACTGACATAAAAAAATGCTATTAAAAAAAATATAAAAAATAGTGTATGTTAAAATTGAATATATTGCACTCTTGAATCTTGATTTTTAATTATCTTTTAAGGTTTTTATTATATCAAACCCTTTTGATTTTATGTAAGTATTTCATGTAGTCACATTTTTTTTGTGTTTGTTATATTGCTATAAATGTTAAAGTCTCAAGGGCATGCTTGCCTATACATGGCAAAACATCCCCACAAAATAGAGAAAGAGAAAGGAGAAGGGGAAACTCCAGGCTTAGAAATGATGTTGGCAGAAAGTGCAAAAGATTAATGGAGGAGAAAGGGAGAAGGATAAAAAAGCCTTAGGTTCTAATACAATGTTGTCTGAATGAAGCGATCCTATGCAAAAGTGCACCAGAATGGTGCCTTGCGCAAGGGTTTTTGTATTACTCATCAGTTTTTCAGAATTAAAAAAAAAATCTCGATCTCTATATAAATTAAATAAGGACACAAGCCTGTAGAAGCCAGAAAATTTTAAAATTTTCTCTCTAATCCAACAACCTGTACCTATTCTAGAGCCAGATACATCAATTTGGGAAGTGGAAGATTTGGGCTGGCTCATCGAAGCCAAACATGAGTAAGTATGAAGGAAGTATTATCAAGTGCAAGGAGCATTGGATTATGGTCAACAGTAGTGGGTTTTGATGAAAGAGATCTAGTTTTGGCTTGGATGTAAGAAATTTCCAATGGGCACACACAAGTATGAAATAAGCTCATGCATAATGAGGTTGGGTTGTGCGGGATTCTTTTTTTTTAATATATTTTTTGAATGGTCATGCACGATACTTCAAAGATCAATGAAAATCTTTATCAGATCCAGCTACCCAGCCACATTATGTCAACTAATCAACTTCCAATGTCTTCAACTTAGAATACCTCACGCCATATGAGGAAGATGCTCCAAAAATTAAGACACAGATTGGTGCAGCCCAGGAACCTCAATCGTAAGTGTAGACCAATCTCGAGGATGAGATTGACCGAATCCAAAGGATTCCAGCCCTAGGGCACCAGACAAGCCATAACACTCAAGAGAAATAACTCACTATAATTTTATTAATTGAATAAGCATGAAGCATTACAATAAGCTCTTCTGTATAAATAGAGTAGTAAAGTCCTAAATAGGGAAATATCTAATCCTAATCAACTTGTAATTTAGAAAGCAACTCTTATTAAATAATGCTACTAATTCTAGACAAGTAGAAAATCATGTGGACCCCATCAGGCGGGTCCATCAAGTCCTGCGGAAGATCCTGGCCTTGGATTTGGATCGGGCTGCATCAACTCTCCCTGGCTTGAAGAACTCGACTTTGGCGAGTTAATTGCTTGACAGCGTTCATAAAGATCGGGATTCAATCGTTGAAAATCTGTTGCAGTGATCCATGTCGGAGAGAGGATGATTCTTCCAACAGACATAGAACTTTTGAAAAGCTCCTTGACGAGTGGAACCAAGCTGATCATCAAGCACATCAACAGGTAGGAGATTAGCAGGTAGAACAATCGTTTGCTCTTTAGTATCTCCATCACTGTCATGACCACGGTAGAGCGTAAGATCCTCTACGTTGAAAGTGGAACTGACACCTGAATCGGATGGTAGATCTAGCGCATAAGCATTGGAGCCAATCTTTTTAAGAATCTTGTAGGGACCTGTATACCGTGGGTGCAACTTCTTATAAGTTCTAGGAGGTAGACGTTCTAGACGAATACGAACCATGACCATATCCTTTTCAGCGAATTCAACAAATCTGCGATGCTTGTCTGCTTGTTGCTTATAAGTGTCATTACTGGCAAATATATGTCGGCGGACTTCATTGTGCACTTGTTGCTTGTGTTGAAAGAAACTTTCCGCATTGGCACTTATCCTTGCATCTACAGGCAAAGGGACAAGATCAATAGGGAGTCGCGAGCGAACTCCTGTCATAGCTTCAAAAGGAGAAGTACCAGTAGAGCGATTGACCGAGTTATTGTATGCAAACTCAGCCATAGGTAACGCTTGATCCCAAGTTGTGATGTGATCACGAACAGGGTATCGTAACAACTGTTTACCACTTCTGTTTGGCCATCAGTTTGAGGGCGGTAAGCTGTGGAGAATTTGAGCTTGGTATTGGACATCATCCATAAAGTCTTCCAAAAATAACTCATGAATTTTGTGTCTCTATCAGAGACAATAGTCTTTGGAAAGCCATGTAGACGAACAACTTCTTTGAAAAAGAGCTTAGCAACCTTGTAGGCATCTCTGGTTGAAGTGCACGGAATAAAATGTGCTATCTTTGAGAAGCGATCAACGACAACAAAAATAGAATCAACCTCTCTTTGAGTCATGGGTAAACCTAGCACAAAATCCATGATGATGTCTTCCCATGGAGTACGAGGAATAGGTAAGGGCTGATAAGGTCTAGTGTTCTTCTTGTTACCTTTGGCTAGCCGACATGTCCTACATCTCTCGCATATTCGAATAATAGTGGTCTTCATTTGGGGCCAATAATATCTGTTGCTAACAAGAGCAAGAGTTTTGTCGTGTCCCAATTGGGCACTACATCCTCCAGAATGCAACTCTCGGACAACATATTCACGAATGGATGTGGCAGGGAGGCAGAGTTGTCTACTAATTCTAGACAATTAGAAAATCATGTGGACCCCATCAGGCGGGTCCATCAAGTTTTGCGGAAGGTCCTAGTCTTGGATCTGGATCGGGCTGCATCACGGATGAAGATGAAATGCCAAAGTGAATTGAAGCTTAAGAGGTGCACAAAAAGGTTTATTCTGTTACCTTGGCTCAATAATTATTAAGGATGGAGAAATTGAGGAAGATGTCGAACATATGATATAAGTGGCATGATTGAATTGGAGACTTCTTTTTGGAGTGCTTTGTGATTGTTAAATGAAATTTTTTACGGGACAACAATTAGATTAGCTATGACCTATCGAGCAAAATGTTGGCCGGTCAAGAAGCAATATATTAAAAAATGAGCATAGTAGAGATGATAATGTTGAGATGAATGTTTGGTAAAACTTGAAAAAATAGAATTAAAAATGAGCGCATTTGGGAGCATTTAAGGGTAATGTCAATAGGTGATAAATTAAGGAAGACTCATTTGAGATGGTTTGGACATGTCCAACGTAGGCCAACAATGGCGTTGGTGAGGCAAAGTTGTAACGCCCCACCCTACACGCATGCATGATATTGTCCGCTTTGGCGCATGGGTTTTATGTTTTTGTTTCTAGTGGGCCTTAACCCACAAAAAGGCCTAATACTAAATCACATGGTGTCTTCCATATATTAGCCCAGTATTTGGGTGGCTCTGATACCAAATGTAACAACCCAGATCTCCCAGTATGATACTGTCCTCTTTGGCTCATGCGGCTCGGGCCCATGGGCTTTGTCCTAATCTTGCCTTATGGTTTTGTTTTCGTTAAGCTCCAAAAGGCCTCATACAAGATAAGGGTGTAGGCTCTACATATAATCCCATTCACTTTCCTCTACAGTCGATGGGCTTCACAATCCACCCCACTTAGGACTGCATGTACTTATGCAGTAGCCTGCCAGCCCTCTTGGCCCGTCCACATGGAAACCTGCCCACTTGCACCAGACCACGGCAGGGGCCCACACTAGAACTAGTCGAGAGTCAGCTCTGATACCATTTGTAACGCCTCACCCTACATGCATGCATGATATTGTCCGCTTTGGCCCACGGGCCTCACGGTTTTGTTTCTGGTGGGCCGCAACCTACAAAAAGGCCTCATGCAAGGTAAGGGTGTAGGCTCTACATATAATCCCATTCACTTTCCTTTCCATAGTCGATGTGGGACTCCGGGGCGTTACAATCCACCTCCCTTTGGGCTGCACGTCCCTGTGCAGTAGCTTGCCAGCCCTCTTGGCCCACCCACATGGAAACCCGCCCACTCGCACCAGACCATTGCAGGGGCCCACACTTGAACCAGTCAAGAGTCAGCTCTGATACCATTTGTAATGCCCCACCCTACACGCATGCATGATATTGTCCGCTTTGGCCCACTGACCTCATGGTTTTGTTTCTTGTGGCCCATGTCCCGGAGCATTTAAGGGCAACATCAATAGGTGATAAATTAAGGAAGACTCATTTGAGATGGTTTGGATATGTCCAATGTAGGCCAACAATGGCGTTGGTGAGGTAAAATTTTTCTGTGATGCCAAGGAAAATGGGTACGCCAAAGAGGACATGGATGGTAGTAATAAGTTTAGATCTAAAAGAAGTGGAACCAATTCGGGGATTTAGGCCACAATAGACCAAAATGGAGAAACAGCAAACAATATTCATTTAGCCGACTCCAATATATTTCAAACCTACTTGACTCACACTTTCCCTATCCAAACCTGGCCCGCTGAGGATGGTTTTATTATTATTATTATTATTATTATTATTATTGATGCTGAACCCACCCTCTGATATCTATGGGGTCGAGTAATTTATAATGGTAGTTTTCTTTAGTTTTAGAATTTTGATATTATTATACTTGTGAAATGAGCCATGAAAGATTTGAAACCGCTCACCAGTCTTGAGTTGGTAACATCCCTAGTATCAGCTGATCCACAAATGTCTTGTTTATAATGCCACAGCTTGACGAATATCTAAGTTAATCATAAAATGGGGCAGGGTGAGCGCCACGTCTGAGTCCACAAATCCAAACCTGCCCTGAACCCAAAAAGCATCCTACCAAGTGTGCCCCTCAATTGAAGCAGGTCTAATCTGAACTGGTTGCCATCCCTAGATCATGTTATGAATCTTGATGAGTACCTAACCAAGTTTGAAAACTTGAAACAAGGCAAGAAGAATTGAGGGGGTGTGTGTCAGAGTTGCTAGCTAGTAATCCCAAAATCAATTGGTGATAGGAAACTACACAAACAATGACTTAACAAACCCCCCTCGTGCGGGACACTGCCTAGATCTGAAGCACATGCCCGCACAAGGCTACAATGCGGCATGGGGCCTTCTTGCCCGGTGCACTTGCGCCCTCACAAATACACAATGCGGCATGGGGCATTTTTTTCTTGCGTGGTTTCGAATTCGAGACCTCTGGCTCTAATACCATCTCTAGTTTGCTAGCCCATAATCCCAAAACCAATTGGTGATAGGAAACTGCACAAACACCTACTTGACAATGTGCATGGTGGAACGTTAACTCCATTGGGTCCATACATTTGGCTTGGATTGTCTAACCCTAGCCTATGGCTAGGTCTACTATGGCACTTCATAACCTAGTTTTATTTGCTTTCTGTTAATATTCTTAAGTTTTTTACTTAACCACTTAAGGCCACACAGGTACATTTAGATGGACAACATTAAAACATCTAAAGCCCATCCAATGATCTACATGGATTTTATGTCTTTCTTTTTGTTGAACACTGTATAAATGTTGTAACAGGGCTGGACGATTAACCCTTGTGATTTTTCTATATTATTGTGAATTTCAAGAAATTCCAGGGTTTTGAATGTGTAACCCTTGTTTCTTTGAATTTGGGGCATGTGAATCAACTGTTTCAAGCTCTTTCTGCGTAAGTTTTCTCTAGATTTTCCATTTAACTGATTGTGGAGTTTCTTGTTGATTGGAGGTCTAAGCAAAGGCCTAATGTTTGATTTCATCAAAGGTAGACCATGAATTATCCCAACTAACCCTTGATTTAGGGGCCTCTAAGTTTTATTCTCTAGATTAGTAAATTTTTTGGTGATTTAATAAATCTGATTAGTGTCAAATTTGGGTTGGGTGGCAGAACACAGTGTTGTTGGTGTGAGGGTTAGGATTCATCATAGGCTTGCTGTGTCAGTACTCTTCACTTTAGACCTTCATTTTTCATGCTTCCTTCTCTGGTGAAATTCAGAAGAGATAATTTTGCAGCTACCCCCATTTGAATTCTTTTGTTTGTCTGATTTGGCATGGGGGATGATAACATTTGGGAGCTTTTTGTGCAAGTTGATTTTATTCATTCATATGCTTGTAGGTTCTGAAAAAGGCAGACATGATCCGTAAAAATGCTGTGGAGAGTATATTGGCTGAGCGCAACATCCTAATTTCAGTTCGCAATCCTTTTGTGGTGAGCAGGTCTACTTTGCTGAGTGGTTTTTTCTGTGTAACTTAAATTATGACCTTCTGACTGGAAGTATTCATATTAGGTGCGCTTTTTCTACTCTTTCACATGCCAAGAGAACTTATATCTTGTTATGGAATACTTAAATGGAGGTGATCTATACTCATTGTTGAGACACTTAGGTTGCTTGGATGAAGATGTTGCTCGTATATATATTGCAGAAGTTGTAAGTACCAGTTTATTCTCCAACTAATTTGCACATCATTTGTTTTTGTTAAGTTTTCATTTTTTGAAGGAAATGGTTCAGGTCCTTGCATTGGAATATTTACATTCCTTGCATGTAGTGCATCGTGATTTGAAGCCGGATAATTTATTGATCGCACATGATGGTCATATCAAGGTCAGCTGTCTTAGCTTAAATACCTTTATTTTATTTTATTTTTTAAATTTTATACTGCAGTGTTTGTTTCTTTATTCTTCATTATTGAATTAATGCTTCTGATACTGGTGCAACCCAATGTCTTGGAAGCCTCCACAAAGGTCTACAACTTGAATGGGCGCCACTTAGTCTGCCCACAACCCATACATATTTGATTATGCTTGGTTTCATCAGTAGTACCTACTTTTTTCCTACTAGATATGGTCCAGCCAGTAAAAGAGTCCTATTATTAGGTCCTAGTGGAATTAAGAGATAAAAACCCAGCTTATCAAGGGTCCTATATGGTAGTTACGGAAAGCACCTTAATTGGTGACTCTTTAAACAGTTATTTTTAGAGTTTTCATCAGGAAAGAACATAAGTGGTCCAGTATTGTGAAAAAAGGGAATTCCAACGTCAGAGCAGGATGCAATAGGCCGTGGTGCATAGGGGGAGATTTCAACATCATCAGATTCTCTGAAGAAAGGTTGGGGGGCTGCAGCCTTACACCAGAGATGACTGCATTTTCAGACTGGATTAATAGTTATGGTCTGCTGGATCTACACTTAAATGGTGCCTCCTTCATGTGGTCAAATAACCAGGTTCCTCCAATTATGTTGCGCCTGGACAAGTTCTTGATATCCGGAGAATGGGCTGAAATGTACCCACAGGTAGTTCAAGTAGCCTTACCAAAACCAACATCAGATCGGGGACCTAAACCTTTTCGTTTTGAATTAATGTGGCTAGAAGAAAAAAACTTTCATGATCTAATATGGGCTTGGTGGGTTGAAATGGATGTGCAAGGCTGGGGGCTGGGCTGGATACAGGCTTACTAAAAAACTAAGGATCCTCAAATAAAAAATCAAGGAATGGACTAGATCTAACTTTCGTAATGTCAAGGCAACTATGGCTGACTTGCTGAATCAGATTAAAGAAATGGAATCCAAAGAAGAACCAGGAATGTTAACGGAAGCAGATCTACAGCGGCGTGGAGAGCTCAAATAGGAGTTTCATTGTAAAGCAAAAGAAGAGGGAATAAAATGGAGACAAAGATTTAGATATTTGTGGCTAGAGGAAGGTGATAGAAATACAAAAATTTTCCACAGCTTCGCTTCGTTCAGGAACAGGATAAGTAGAATTTCAGTCCTAATTGATGGAGATAGGAGATTGGAAGAAAAGGAGGAAATATGTGAACATGTGGTATCCTATTACAAGAGCTATTCTCAAAAGAGGAATGGAACAGGCCATCGCTAGATAATCTGTAATTCGATATGATATCTGAAGCTAAGGCAGATAAAAAGGAGAGGATGTTTGAAGAAGATGAGGTCAAAGCGGCAGTCTTCGCAATGGGGGGAGATAAAGCACCAGGGCCAAATGGTTTCCCTATAGCTTTCTTTCAAATGTTTTGGGAAGATATAAAGGAGGATGTAATGAATTACTTGAAAGAATTCCATGCCAGAGGTATACTCTCCAGTGCAATCGGGGCTTCATTCATAACCTTAATTGCTAAGAGGGTGGGGGCTGAAAATATAAAAGACTATCGGCCTGTTATTCTTATTGATGTAGTTTAAAAAGTGTTAGCCAAAGTCTTAGCTACAAGGCTACAAAAAGTGCTCCAAAAGGTGATATCATCTACACAAGGAGCATTTGTACATGGACGTCAAATCCTTGATAGTGTACTAATCGCAAATGAACGCATCCACTCCAGAAACAAGTCCAGAGGACCAGGCCTCATTTGTAAGCTAGATATGGAGAAGGCCTATGATAGAGTTGACTGGGATTTCCTATTATATCTATTAAGGAGAATGGGGTTTGGTGTGAAATGGCGGAATTGGATCTTGAATGCTTCAAATCTAACTCACTTTTCTATTCTAATAGATGGATCTCCAAAAGGGTTCTTCTCCGCCACAAGAGGTCTGCGTCAGGGGGATCCATTATCACCGTTCTTATTTGTCATAGTAGAAGCCCTTAGTAAGATGATGTGCAGCAGCTAACACGAGGTTGGTAAAAGGATTTTGTCCGTCAACTGATGCGCAAGAAATAACTCATTTGCAATATGCTGATGATACTATACAGTTCTGTGATGTAGAGGAAGACCAACTTCCCAATATTAAAGTGATCCTTTTATGCTATGAAGTAGAGGTGGCAATCGGGTCGGGTTGTGCTAAACGGGTCGAACCCGTTTAGTAAGCGGGCTAGACAAGCCTAACCCGCATCCGACCCGTTTATTAAACGGGTTGGAAACCCCTAACCCGCACCCACCACGGGTCAACCCGACCCGACCCACTTTAACTCGCATAACCATTGCGGGTTATACAGGTCAGGTCGACCTGCTTAACCCACATCCATCTAGTGAATCAATTGACTCAACCATGGTTTTCTGCCTGACCAAAACTGACTTTTAAGCTCAAATTTGGTCTAATCTCATTTCAACAATCATTTGATGCACATTACCTTGCTTTCCATTAATAAAAAGGGTGAGGTTAAATTGGTTAAGGTCCATTCTTTGAGTATGATATATATTTTAAATAATGAAAATAAAAATGGAATAACAAAACTATTAGAAATAAAATAGTTTTTTTCATAAAAATAAAAAATATCATATAAAAATAAAAAGATACTATAGAATTGAGTGATAAATGTGAGGAAGGAGGCAATGAATGTGGAACGATGGAAGTGGAATAACCGTGAGGAAGAACCCTAGAGTTAAGTTAATGCCCACCCATGTACATTCTTAAATAAGTTTTGGTTTTCTTAAAGACAAGAATTAATGCGGGTTCTACGGGTCAACCCTAACACAACCCGCTTAATTGAGGGTCATGAATACTTGACCTGTGACCGACCCACCTATCAAACGGGTTGGGTAATACACGGGTTGGGTCGGCGGGTTGGGTCATATTTTGCCACCTCTACTATGAAGCGGTCTCTGGCCTTAGAGTTAACTTTTTCGAAAGTGAGCTCATAGGGATAAAGGTGAATGAAAACACCTACACTCTTTGGCAGAGCTACTTGGGTGTAAAGTTGGAGCACTCCTGTCAACTTACTTGGGCTTGCCATTATGTTATAGGGTGGCCACCTAATCACTATGGACATCGGTGCGTGAAAGGATGGAAACAAAGCCATCTCCATGGAAGACCGAGTTTCTCTCTTTTGATGGAAGGATCACCTTAGTTAAAGTGGCCTTATCGAATCTTCCAATTTACTTCATGTCTCTCTTTAAATGCCCAGTCGAGGTAATCAAATGCATTGAGAAGTTGCAAAGAGACTTCTTATGGAATGGAAATCACAAAATGAAGAAGTTCCACTTGATAAAATGGTCCAAAGTCTGCAAGTCAAAAGAAGATGGGGGATTGGGAATTAGAGCGGTGAAGGAGACGAATCTAGCAATTCTTGGCAAATGGTTATGGTGGATGGGGAATGGATCAGAAGCCTTATGGAAACATGTGCTAGCTGCAAATACGAAATTTCGAGAGATGGGTGGAAAATTAGAGATCCTAAGCCACGATACTCTAGCATATGGAAAGGCATTCTGGTGTCGAAGGAAATGTTCTACAAAAATATCAGATATTGCGTGGGTAAAGGTGACAGTTTTTTGTTATAAAAAAAAAAGTGAGAGTTTTCTTTTGGACAGATCTCTGGGTAAGTGAACCCCCTTAGCGACCACCTTTCCAAACTTATTTAATTGTCCTACTAATCAAAGTGCCAATTACGTGGAGAGGATTGACGATCGGGTAGTGTGGGGTCCCATTTTTAGAAGAAACTTGAATGAGGTGGGGGCGGCTCAATTTACAGTGATGATGATGCTGATTGGAAAAGTTTTAATTCCTAAAAATGGGACAGATAGACATATATGGACAGCCTCTACAATTGGGATGTTTTCGGTTGCTTCTTTATTCTTATCCATGACAAGAGATGCAGTGGCATCACAGACACAGTTGCCTACACTATGGACGATTAAAGCCCCACCTAGGGTCATTGCATTCGGGTTGTCATCCCTACTTGGCGGAATCTTAACGATGGACAATATGAGGTGAAGGAGGGCATTCGTAGTGAATGCATGCCAGTTGTGTTTATCAGATGAGGAATCCATTGACCACCTATTAATAAATTGCAGAATGGCACAACACATCTGGAAGGCAATGTTGGGGTGGTTCCAATGTTTCGGACTTCTTCTGAATTTCATAGAATACCTTTTTGAGTACTGGGGAATGGGGAGTGGGTTCAAAGAGGGAGGATTATGTGGAAACTCTCCTCTGTGGCAATTCTGTGGTCTGTTTTTGGGGTGGTTCCAATGTTTCGGACTTCTTCTGAATTTCATAGAATACCTTTTTGAGTACTGGCGAATGGGGAGTGGGTTCAAAGAGGGAGGATTATGTGGAAACTCTCCTTTGTGGCAATTCTGTGGTCTGTCTGGAAAGAAAGGAGTAATCGATGCTTTGAAGGACGATCACGCAATGAATATCAAATAGGGGAGGAAGTGAAACAGCAGGTAGCCATTTGGGCATCCTCATTGCCACTATTCAAGGGAATTTCAGTAAATATCATCATTCAAAATTGGAAGTAAGTGGCACTCTCATAGCCGCATAAATCCCCTATAGCATATAGATGGACACCCCCACCTATTGGTGCATGGAAACTGAATTTTGATGGAAGTGCTAAAGGCAACCTGGGAATGGCGTGAGTAGGGGGTGTCATCCTTGATGATGAAGGAAATACCTTATTGGCATACTCAGGACCGGCTGGTCTATGTTAGATCAACAAAGCTGAAGTACTAGCCCTGAACATCGGGTTGAGAGAATCCTTGAGATTCAATCCTCAGCTATTGGTGATTGAAGGGGATACTTCACGTGCGATAAAATGGGCCTCTCATCCATCCTCCGCTCCTTATTACCTAGTAGACATCGTGGAAGAGATGGTAGAGGAACTCCAACAAAGTAAACATTTCATTCCATCTAATCAAGCATGATGCCAACTCTGAAACGGACTGTCTAGCAAAAGAGGGAGTATCCAAACCTGATTTGCTTATTGTTTCCAATCCGTAATATGTACTTGTTCCTTCGGGTTCACACCCGAAGTTTGGAGGGTGTCAACCTTTCTTTTTGGGATGATTGCTCTGCCCACATTTCTAGGGGCGCTTTTTTGTTGCCAGTATGCTTCTCTTATACTGTAAATTTTGGATAAATAAATAAAGTCGTCCTAAAAAAAAAAGAAGGGAATTCCACCCTTTCAAGTGATAAAAGGCCTTCATATATAAAGTAAAAGGACTGGCCATACTTATTGATTGAAATATGTGAAAATTGGGTTTTTCCCCATTATCCTAGATGGAGTTATGTCATCCCCCTTCATGGTGCGATGTTATGGAGTATCTCATGAGAAGGAAATCCAGAGTGTGATTATGAGGACTCTTGCATCAGCTTTGACATTAGGGCGGTGTGATGTTGAGCCTTCTCATTCTAATTATCAAAACTTATGCCTTAACGATCATAATTGCATCATCTCCCTTTTCCTCTATTCATTCTCAAAAAATTTTCCTTTTTGTTTTTTCACAAGAAATCCAAGATCAAAATCCTTCCATTAAATCAGCCTGAACCCTACCTCTACTTTCACTCAACCAAAAAACCTTGATATCCATCACCTACAACAAGGAAGAAACCATTGGAGATCTTGAATAAGTTGTGAGATAAGATGATGCAAACCCTAAAATGGTTTGGATCAAAATGTTGCAAAGTGCTAAAGCACAAAAAAGATGTCTCCAACAGGAAAGAACCTTTGAGGGAAAACTCAATCCACGAAGGAATTTTTTAATTAATCTCTGAAATTGTTTCTAATGTCTTACAATATTCATATATATAGGAAAACGGAACCCTAGCATCCAAGACTACTGATGAAATTAGAAAGCTAATCCTAATTACAACTCATTAAAAATCTTTAAAAAAAAATAAAAAATACAACTCATTAAAAAGAATTAGTAAGGAAAAAAAATCCTATATGATATAGTAATCCTAATTCTTTGGATGTCCAATCATTAGGCCCGCTACTTTAGGTCCTACATGTGGGACATGGGCCTAGTTACGTCTGTCCACAAGCCTTGCATTATTCCCCCCGGGTTGCAAAAGAGTTTGACCTCAAACTCGAGTCCTATTTTGCACTGCCACGTTAGATGAGCAATACTTGAAGATATTCCTTTATTACTCCTTGCTTTGACCCTCTCTTTGGTGCTTCTGGCTTCATTGATTATAGTGTGATGGTTCTTCCATCATGAACGAACATATATGTATTGTCTCGCACCGACCCCATGGCATGGTTCAAAATAGCTATGTAGCAGCCACATTATTGGCCGTAGCGGTTGCGATTATTGCGCTATTTTGAAAATGGTGGTGCTACGGTTTAAAACTTGGTAGAGACAAATAGTTTTAATTTTAACCATTACTTTTCCTATTTCTACCCTCAATAGCCTTTCCTAAAGTTGTGTCTACCCTTATATGGTTCCAAATCACTAAAAAAACACAAGATTGGTTGCCACACAAGATTCAAGTTTTTTATTTTTTATTTTTTACCACTTAAGAAATTCACACCGCTATGCCTCTAAATATCATTGCAAACCACCCATGGATTCCATCCTTATTGTACATCCACTATCCTACAAGAAAAATTCCTCAGTATCCATTAACACTACATTGCACTGCACTGTATTCTTATAGTTTGCACCAATGACAATAGTAACTTGACACATATTCCTTAGTCACACCTC
This sequence comes from Persea americana, assembly GCA_029852735.1. Lineage (NCBI taxonomy): Eukaryota > Viridiplantae > Streptophyta > Magnoliopsida > Laurales > Lauraceae > Persea > Persea americana. Next base: position 52,462,962 of record CM056813.1, on the reverse strand, counting down.
ATCACCTGTTATTGACCATTCAACAAAATATGATCTATGGTGTTTGCACACTCTTAGCCTTAGGTGATCCACAAGAGTGATCCAAATCCTAGGATTAGGATTTGGATTGTAGGTGCCGCAACACAATGATAGGTTTTCGCAGAAACAATCTCACAATGAAGACTCCAACAATAAGATCCCAAAGGGAAAGTTATATTAAACTTATATCCTAATTACAACTTATGAATTAAAATTAAAAGCCAATAACAATTATTAAAATAAAGTAAGGAAATCTCTAAACTTCCTTCGATCCCACTTGTAGACCACGAGTCTCCCTCCAATGACATATTAATGTGCTGCATCATTCTCCACAGGTTGGAAAGAGTTCGACCTCTAACTTGGTACTTCTTGACGTTGCTTCTGTAGACAATGTGTACTTGAAGGAAATTTTTGTGATACTTCTTGATCCATTCTTCGGTGGCTCCGGCTTCATAGGATGTAATGTGACATGCTTTCCATTTTGTGCAAACGTGTATGTATTGTCATGCATGCCATGAGTTCTATTCTTATCATACATCCATAGTCGACCCAATAGTATATCACCATTGACCATTGGTGGCACATCATACCAAACTGTATCTTTGTAGTCCTTATCAATGGCAAAGGTAACTTGACATGTATGTTGCACTTGTATTTCATCACCTGACGTTAGCCATCGGGCAAAATAGGAGCGAGGATGCTTTTGAACCTTCAGCTTCAAGCAATCCACAAGAGTTTGAGATATGATGTTTTTGCAACTTCCTACATCAATCACAACTATGCAAGCTTGTCCATTAACTGTTAACTGTTGAGCAAAAAAATATTATTTCGCAACCATTTCTTCTTAATAGTAGGTGTAATCTCCTTGAGGACTATTAGAGTTTGACACCCATCATCATCAAGAGGCTCCCAATAATAGGGATCTACAACCTCTGATTCTTCTGTCTCTTTACCCTTGTTATTATACGGTGAATCCTTCACATCACCTTCACTTTCAATGAAGTTTATGCATTTTGAACATTCAAAGGATCGATGCCCTTGTTGTTTACAATGAAAACATGTAATCCTATTATTCCCTTCAGGCTTGGAGAAAACTTTTCCAAGGAACTACCATTTGGATTAGAATCTGACTTTGATGGGGTCTTTTATGCAACCCATTTAGATGCATTTAATTTTCAAGCTTGATATTTTGCAATGCCCACGGCCTTGATGGCATGTTGGATGATCTCATCAACATTATCAAAATTTTCAAATGCAAGTACATGTTGTATGTCTATTCTCAACCCATGAAAATAACAGTCAACTAAAATATTAGTGGTCTCATTTAAAACACAACAAGCTTGCTTTGTCAAAAGCTCTTTAGAATACTCAACAACTGCCTTGGATCCTTGTTTTAAACCTTGAAAACTTAAAAATAAAATTCTTGAGTAATTTTTTTTTTTCTGAGTTGGCCTAGTGGCTAGGAGAGGAAAGTGGAAACCCCCTTACCAGGGATTGATCCCTGGCAAGGGCTATGGGAGCGTGAGTTGTTGACTCCCAAATTCTTGAGTAATTTATTGGGAGGAACTTTTGTTTCAAAAGGTTCTTCATTTCGATCTACGTCTCAACAATATCTATATTTTCTCACTTTCTTTTGCAAGTTGGCCCACCATAATTGCGAAATCGGGTTGCCACCAGGGTGACTTTATGGCCCTCAATCATTGGTTTGTGAGCAAAAATGTTTTTTCCACACATACTAACTCCATAAATTCATTTGGTTTCAATTTACCATCATATTCGGCAATCACAAGTTCAATTCCTAAATCTCGATCAACATTGGTCTCTATTTGATTTTGTTGATTTCGAATATTGTCTTCATCGTCTTGGTAATTATTATCCGCATGACAATTATTTTCTAAATTTGTTTATGGTATCCTCTTTACAAGAGTTTCTTGGAGTTGGGTGATCATTGTGGATGATTGAGCAACGGTTCTTGTTAACTCTGCAACAGTTCCATTCAAATTCTCCATGGATGAAGACGAAGACTCGACTTCTATATGCTTCTTGAGGGGCATATTTTTTTATATGATTAAGAAAATTGATTGACTTGATGTGTAGATCTACCCTCCACGAATGCACATGCGAAAACTTATTTGAAATCTGACTTCTGATGGCTTTGTAATCACGAAAATAATGTGGATTGTTCGATCTAGTCAAACCTGTTGCCGATTGAATTATGCTAATGGAGTGATGATGTCAGCATACCTTTGCTGCTGGGCTTCTATATCAATGGGTCCTCCTAATCCGGATTGTCCTGGCAGACTTGTCCCAACTCAGGTCCATAGAAGGGAATGTTTGGCACTTGTCTAGAGAGGATGTGTGTGGCCAAAGTGGCTGAGGCTCTGCCTCGAGTCCGATGCTGGAGAAAAAGGAAAGGGAGGGAAGAAGTCAACTTTCTTCATTTTCTCTATTTTCTGGAGGAGGAAAAAGAGGGCAGCATTGCTCCTCTTCGTCATTGAAGAGGATGACGACAATGATGATGATTGACGACGTGGGGGCTTGGCGAACTCGAACGGGCTTGTGGTGCCATGTATTTCTTCAAATTGAGATCTCTTTCCCTTCTTTTTGTTTCTCGATTTCTCTCATCTTCTTGTTTCTTTTTAGAATGGTTCTAGCATATGGTTGGGATGAAGTTGGGTTTAGCTGGAATGGTATTGGGTTTTGTAAGGGTTTGACAATAGCGGGAGATGGGGCGTTGGGATAATTTTTTTGGCTCGACGGAGGGTAGGGATTTGGGTTGTGGGTTTCGGGTGGAGGGATTTTGGAGAGATTAGGTTCGGATTCAGTAGATTTTGAAATTTAGGGTATGATAATCGGGGGTTTGGGACTTTTAGAGCGGTGCAGAGGCTGGCTTAGGGTTTCTAGTGATTTCGGGTGATGTGGGAACTCGACTTGGGATTTTTCGTGTTTTGCGGAGGTCGGTGGCGCAAGGATGTGGTTTAGGCATGGTTTAAAATAGCTATTTAGTGGCTGTATTATCGGCCGTAGAGGTGGAGGTCCCATGCTATTTTGAAAATAGCGGCGCTACAGTCTAAAACCTAATAAACCCAACCAATTTCAACATAAAACTTTCTTTTTCCTATTTCTTCTCTTCAATAACCTTTCCAAAAGTTATCTCTACACTTACATGGTTCCAAATCACTTAAAAACACAAGATTGGCCGCTACACAAGATTCAACTTTTTTTTTACCACTTAAACAACTCATGCCGCTACATATTGCCACAACCATTATGTATCGTCCGCTACGTAGTGTTTTGGCCATTGGCCACTACACCTTCCGTAACCGCTCTTTTGATCCTTGGGTTTAGGCGTTCATATATGTTAAAGAATGGGGTTTTGAAGGTTTTGGTTGGTGGGAGATGGATGGATGAAATAGAAAGTAGAAAGCAAGAGGCAAACCGAAGCCTGACTCCTATTTGTAATGGTAACACGAGTCTAGATCCGCGTGTGGGAATGTGAACTCACTCGATCAGCGATCTAGGGCAATGGGGATCTTCGCTCTGATACCAATTGATGCAAATGTTAGGGTTAGGGCTTGGATCGTAGGTGCCACATCGCAATGATAGGTTGCCGTAGAAACAAGCTTACAATGAAGACACTCTCCAACGATAAAATTCTACAAGGGAAAGTTATATTAAACTTCAACTCTGAGATCTAAGTCTCTACAACGCATATAAATAAGCAAATAAACCTTAGGCTTAGGGGCTAAGATTTCTACTCAAACTAGGAAACAAATCAAATTGGAAACTATCCTAATTACAACTCATGAATTAAAATTAGAAGACAATGACAATTAATTAAATAAAATAAGAAAATCTCTAAAATTTCTTTGGTCCCACATGTAGATCACGAGTCTCCCTCCAACGACATATTAATATTGTTGCATCAAATAGCTTATGATACAATATTGTTTGAGCTCCCACCATCGATCATTGCCATACAATCTTGTCCATTTACATGTCCTGTTGAACAAAAGTTCTAATATTGTACACACCTCTTTTCAATGGTGTAAGTTCTCTAGCGCCACCTTTTGACTCTTCAGAACTTCAACATTGGAGTCACTATAGACATCATCTTTGTCTACCTTTTCTTATTCTTCTTTCTATGGTTAACTGTTAGATTCTAGCTTATCAAACTCCTCATCTTTTGGTTCTTAATTTCTTATGTCACATGAGTTGAAGCTTCTTGGGGTCTCTTTGTGGGCATTAAAATGACAAATGACTGCTTTCTTGGCAATGATAATACACATGAATTGTTGTTTTCCTTCTTTGGCTCATTATTAAATTGGGAACTTTATCCCGTATCTTAGCTTGATTTGACTTATATTCTTGTATGAGGTGACAGATGATCGGCCAATACCCTTAAAAAACCTGAGCTTGCCAGCCCGATGGTTGGTTGTTTCTTCCGCTTTTAATGCATGTTGCACCACCTTATTGACAATCACGAAGTTCTAGAAAGCTTTTTTTTTTTTGGAAAATGGTAAGTGTTTATATTTCCCAAAAGAAGAACATGAAGAATGGACACAGAGAGAGAGAAGCAAAACAGATGCCAAAACAAAAGAGCCCAAAAGCTGGGCTAAATAAAATAAAAATAAAAAAATTGAGCAAAGCTCCATGGACAGCAGGCAGAAAATGGAGACACCCACAGCCGGGGCGAGGCTTACCCAAAAAACATATACAATGGAGCTGCAATTTTTTACCAATAAGGGATGGTCCCCACAGGAAAGGAGGTTGAATAAATGTGCATGTTTTTAGCCAAACTGAACAGTCTCCTAACATGAAACCTCCGTTTACAGTTTGAGAGTTTTGGAGCTTCAAAGGTGATGTGCATAAGCTTGCAATCTTTAGCCACCTTTGTCAGATGCATTAAGGATGAAGTTTTTTGAATAATAACGAAGCTACGTAGAGGCTGTCTTGGTTTTCAACCTTCTTGATCTGAATAATGTCGTGGATATTGTGTTTAATAGGCCCAGTGGACCTTTCTTGGACTGAAAGAAACAACTCCCAGTCAGAGTCAGGTTTCTGGTGCAGAGGATGCGTGGTTCTCAGCAGAAAGCAACCTCTGAGCAGTAAGTCCCAGGCAGTAGTCAACTCCTTGAAAACATTGAAGTCGAGATATGTAGCTCTTGATCCCACTTGTAAAATGTTGTAAAATGGCATCTTTGAGAATAGCTTGCCATGGAAGGCTACGTTGTTGGAAAATTCTGGAGTTTCTTCTCGCCAAATAGACCAGATCATGGCTGGAAAGCAAAGCTTAGCCAAAGTGACATTCCCTTTTGTTGCTTTGACCGCAGCCACTAGGGAGAGAGTACATCTTATCGTCAATGGAGTTATGAAAAGTTAAAACATGTCATATGCTTAGTTTAAGACTGATGATACCTGCAGGCTGCAGCATCTTCTGATTCGTCCAAGGCACATTTGTACTAGGAAAAGTTCCTCCCTGTTCTTGACTGCTGACTTGCTTGGAGAACAAGTTCCTTTGATAATTGAGTTGAAGAAATTTTGTTTCATCTAATTCTGTATTTCTGCCTATGTTTCCACTAAATCCAAATCGTTGCAGCTTTGTCCACCAAATAGTTGTATACCCACAAAATCTTTAGCCCACTAGTGTCACCGTGCGTCCTTCTATCATAGGTTGTGTGCTAACACACGCTTCACACACACGAACCAGTCCATGAATGTTTCTGGTTGCATCTTGCCTTTGTACTCAGGAATAACAATTTTGATAACTAAATCCCTATCAATGTCTGAAGGACCTTGGTTATGTTGATTCCAGAAATTTGGATCTCCTTCTCGATGATAATTTTCCCAATGGTTGTTGTCCATGCGGTTGTGCTCGCGATTTGTAAGTAGAGTGTCCATTCGAGTTACCAGCTGTTTACTTTGTTGAAGACATGCAGTGTCATTTCTAATTTAATTGACATCCACTGTCAATGGCTTGTAGTGAGTTCGCCGGACAACTGGTCATACCCTGTGCTCAATTCATCTTCTTGTTACATCGAATCAAAGGTCAACTCAGTTATTTGTTCTGGAGTCACCACAACAGTCTCTACTTATTGTTCCTTCATAGACATATTTTCTCTTCGTCTTCTTTTCTTTTTTATATTTTTTATTAATATGCAACAAATAGTTGAAAAATGGAATGACTTGCTCTGTAGATCTCTTCTCTAGGAGTGTATCGGCGAAAATGTGTTGCAAGTTCAACTTCAGATCGATCTAGAAAGTGAGAAAGGATCTTGACCCTTGAAATAGTCAAACTTTTTGTTGACTTGACTGCTAACATCAGTGATGACATCGTGCTGATGCTGGCACTTTGCTTCTGGACATTGGACTTGGCTTCTGCTTCTGGGTTGGGTCAACCTAAAGCTGACAACATGATTCCTGCAGATGGGTTTTAGGAAGTGGTTCTGGGCCTGAAGGCATACTGGGCGGACCGACCCAACCTCCTGCAGGTGGGTCAGCCTTTATCCACAACTGACCTGGTCCTTAATGAGGTCTGAACTGCTATGTCATTCCTGGAGTGCACTGATCCAAGCACTTACTGCGATGTGCTTGAGGTCCTATAGGTGGTTTCAGGCCTTGATTGTCGTGCTTGCACTACCAAAAGCCATGTGCCATATTCTTTGTAAGCCTTTTTCTTTTTAATGAATGCTCTTGTTACCATTTTTTTTTTTTTTAAGCCCCACGTCGTGTTCCCTGTTTCTCTTCACTCTACGACGTTGGAAAGGCGTATAGCTTTCTTCTGCGTCTTGCTCAAACTGAGGGCTTTTGCTCATTGGATCAGGAAATCAAACCAGTTCTTTTTCCCTCTGCCTAATGGACACAAATACCCGTCTTCTCTAGTTCCATGAACCAAGACTCGGGAAAACGCACTTGTCTTGCTCTTTTCTTTTGCAATGTGAAGAAGCATGCTTGTGTGCTTCTCTTCTGCATGCTTGAGAGCAAGAAAGGCTCCTTGCTATCTCTTTCGTGTGGTAAAGACGACACTCCTATGTTGATGCAAAGGTCCAGCTGACCCGGCTGATGGCCCCCACCTCAGACTTATGTTTGCGTAAAAAGAAGAGGAAATGGGTGTGTGAATTCTTCCAAGTCTGTTAGTTCTCACAGCTTCCTTCTTCCTTGCAGAATTTTATATATATATATATATATATTTTTCTTTTCATTTTTTTTCCTCGTAACAGTCTATCTGCGGACCTTTCTTCCACTTCCTTGGCCTCACGATCACTGCTGCTTCAAGATCCATCGGTCACGCAACTAGGGCTCTAATACCAAAATTGATGTAAATTCCAAAAGGATTTGGATCAAAACTTTGCATAGTTCTGAAGCACAAAAAACATGTCTCCAAGAGACCAACCAATAGGAACGAACCTCGAAGGGAAAACTCAATCCACAAAAAGGAAAATTTTATTGGTCTCCAAAACTATTTCTAATGTCTTAATGCTCTTACATATAGGAAAAAAAATCCTAGAATCCACGACATCTGATGAAATTAGAAGCTAATCCTATTTACAATTCATGAAAGAAATAAATAAGGACACAAAATCCTAGATGACGGAGTAATCCTAATTCTTTGGACGTCCAGTGATTAGGCGGATTTAGATCCCCTTCTTTGGGTCGTACTTGCTGGCCACAGGCTTGGCTATGTTGGCCCACAGGCTTTGCATCATTAGACATGGCAGATTGCGGAACTAAGGAGGATATGGCTTTAAATTGGGTCGAGTGGAAAAAAAAAAAAATCACAAAGCCAACCCCATGTTGCTGGGGTTGGAGGATTAGGCTCTAATGGTGGTGTGGTGATGATGATGATGTCGCCGGCAAATTATTTAACTTCACTAGGGAAGTTATGGTGAGTTTTTGTAAGTAGAATGTTTAAATTATCATGAGACTGCAAGGTGAATGGATATGTGAATAATGATTTCTCCCATTGTTCCACAAAACCTCCCTTTCTGAATTAGTGCTGCCATGTCTAGGGTACTGGGGAATGAAACTCAGCTGGAAAAGTACTAAATTAAACCCTAAATTAGCTATGTACCTTGAGAAGGACAAAAAGCGGCCATAAATTAGCTATTCAGTCTCATCCAATTTCAAGCCAATTTATGAGGCTGATATTTATCTGGTAAAAATATATCTTTTTTCCCCAGCTTTGATAGCAGACTTAATAATGACATTGTGCCCTTGACTTGTGCCATATGGGCTGCTTTATTTCAAGGCCGGCTTTACCATGAAGCAAGGAAAGACCTTGCTTTAGGCCTCCAAAAATATGGCCCCAAAAATGCAAAACACAAGGCCCCATAATAGCAACTGGCATCTTTTCAAATTCCAAAACAACAACTAACATCCTTTTATTTCTCCCTAAAAATAAGGCCCCATAATAACTTTCTCTTGAGAATATACAATCAAGATCTTCATTTCCTCTTTGCCTAACCAATTCTCTAGATCACCCACTGCAGAAATGTCTGTCCATTTCTTGTCTTTCGGGGCCCTTTCTCTCTCTCTCTATATATATATTTTGCCTCTCTCTGTCCACTTTAAAAAGGTTTGACCAATGCTTGAAGCTTTAGCTTCCGAGAGAGTTGTGATTTAATTATTAATAGCAAAACATAAGGCCCCATAATAGCAGCTGCAATCTTTTCAAATTCCAAAGAAAACAACTGACTTAATTAGTAATTTTGCATCATAGAAAGTGAGAAAAATAGATTTTAAATAAAATATTTATAATAATATTAAAAAATAAAAAAAGGGCTCATTTAGGATTTTTGCTTCAGGCCTCAAATTGTCTTGAGCCGGCCCTGCTTTATTTTTCTGGTCAAATTATACATATTTTCTGCTATCATGATTATTTTAATAGTTTATGACATTATTTGTCTGGTTGGTTACTGTCTTAAGCTCTAGCAATTTGGTACTCTCTTTTTATTAGAACATTGCCCTTCGTTAGTAGGCCCTTACAAATAACTTGTTTTGTTTCTCGACAGTTGACAGATTTTGGGCTTTCCAAGGTTGGTCTCATCAACAGTACTGATGATTTATCTGGTCCAGCAGTTAGTGGGGCACCACTAGTGGGAGACGATGAACCTCAGGTATCTGGTTTTGAGCATTTAAATCAACGGGAGCGCAGACAGAAACGATCTGCTGTTGGTACACCTGATTATTTAGCACCAGAGATACTCTTGGGAATATCACATGGTTTGAATTCCTTTCTCTGCATGGCAATTGGCAAAAAGCTGCAATGGATTTTTTTTTTATTTTTTTTTAAACTTGCTAGTGCGTAAATTCACTTTCATGTTATGTATCCCTTTTGTCAGGCACTACAGCGGATTGGTGGTCTGTGGGTGTCATTCTTTTTGAACTAATTGTTGGGATTCCACCCTTTAATGCTGAACATCCACAGGTTCATAAAACTTATCAGAACTCTTTTTTTTTTTTTTCTAGCAATATAAAACAAGGGGCTTCATTCTAGAAGTTATTTTTTTAGTAAGATGGGATCAGATCAACTAACTTAACATGGCAACCTTGCGAATTCTTGCAGCAATCGAGTGTTGAGTTAAAATTTTTTTTTTTTTTTTCAGTTACTCAATTCCAGTGTTGTAATTTTTATAGTAGGATATCCACACTTACTGGTTGCAGTCATTATCTTGGGTTTGTCTCATGGTACAAATACAACTAGTTGTATATTAGAGGACTCCTTCATATTTCTTGTTTTATTTGACCGTTAAAATGCTGATCCAGACGAAGATCTGATGTCTCATATTGAAGGAATTTCCACAAGTTTGGAGCCATTAGGACCTGTCCGAGTGGGGCAAGGGTTTGACCATGCCTAGAATCAACACTGGTTGTAAATAGGTTATTACCTGACCTAAAACCAACATGGACAGACAGATTTCGAACAACTCAACATTTTTATTGGGCCTGATCCAACTGGGCCTTAATGGGCCCAAACACATGAAACAACCCAACCCCTTGGGTCGCCCAAGGTGGCCTTCAATCTATGAGCCCAACTGGGTCAGCAAGTGGGCCACGTGGGCCCCAGAGGCACACAAACACGGATGACTTCTCTGAATCTGCTTAGAACCTGAAACTTCTATTATCATCTTTGTCTAATGTTTAAGTTCAAGTAGGACTTGCTTTAGTTAGAGGACATGTTTATATAGGAGATATCAAGTGGTTATGATTATTAAGGAGTTTTTTTGCATTTAAAAACAGATTATAGAGAGGAACAACCAGCGTTACCTATTTACAACAGGACCTTGCTGTTTCCTTCTATTGTGGCTTGTGATTTCTTGATTATTTAAGACTGCAAGTTGGCTCTGAGTTGAGCTTACCTTCCTTTGTGGCAATTGTTTTCTATTTTGTGCCTTTTGACAGATCAGGTTGCTTTCCATCTACTGAACCAACAATCTGTAACCGTAAATCATCCCTTTTTTGGGGCTAAACTACGTCAGATGCTAGAGAAGCAGTGAAGGAATTTGACCAATTCTGCTTCTTATTTATCTATTGCATAGTTTAATGGCATTATCCTTGTTAACTTATGAAATGTAATTTTCAATTCTTGTCCGTAAAATCCTGACTCATTTTGCAGATGAGCCATGCCTCTTTTTAAGTTTCTTTCTATTTAAATATTTATAAGATCAATGTTGTCTTGGTCAAGGATTAAAAAGTGGAGTGTATAGACCATCCCCAAAACAACACTGATCGGGTCATTAGATAATCATGTAAAAAAGCAGCATTGTGGAAAAAGTGAGATTAAATATTTATAGCTTGATAACCATTAACCACCACCATGTAATAGTTCTTGTAGTTATAAATTACACAACTTTTTAATTTGTGGAACTTGATAATTTTATAGTTTATGAACTCCTGCAATTTCACATGAAGCTGTCATACCTTTGATGTCTTACAATGAATTAGCCAAGAAACTTGGATATTTTTGGGGGTTCTTCCGAGAAAGAATGTAGAATACCAGAATCCATTTCTCTGTCATTTACCTTTTGGAAATTGTTGCATGAAATGCTTGCTTGGCATGGTATGCTTTTGGAAAATCTAGCTAGCTTATCAGGCTCCTCATTTTCAAGCTTATTCAAGTCATAATATTAAAAAAAGGGTCTTAGTGGTAATTTGCAATTAACTAATTCGATGGTTGTTCTTTTCCCCTTATGACTAATAGATTAGCATCATTCATGTAATCTACTAGCGTTCACAATCTGGATTGCTTTTGTGCTAATCTATCATGTTTGCATACAGACAATTTTCGACAACATACTAAATCGCAAAATACCTTGGCCTGGGGCACCTGAAGAAATGAGTCATGATGCACAAGATTTAATTGATAAGTAAGGCTGGTTGTTATTCTTATGATTTCTATTTTCAAGATTCTTTCATTTGTACTAGTCTAAGAAAAGGAATGGCGCTTTTATTGGATTATACTGTCTGCTCATCTATGAATTAAAAAACTTGATACAATTACCTTTCATTTTTCACCTTTTTATCAACATTTTTAGGGAATTGGATCTGTTGTTTTAGAACCAGCTGATCTTACTTTTTCACCACCAAGTGACGACGCTCGAAATTTCAACAAACTTTTGGATGAGCTTAGGTTTGGTTCATTGTTACCTAATTTACTTTATAGGGCCATGAACAGCAAATCAATTTGTTAGAATAATTTGCTGTTTGGATTCAGTGTGTTTGGCCATGAGTTTCAGTGCCCCACTTCAGTTCTTAAGATGGTCTGGTTTTTCCTTCCATATTTACTTTACTTGAGCTCTCTTTCTCTCTCTTCCATTGAGGAAGATGATGAGAATTTAATGTAATATAATATTCTCGCTTCCTCTTTATTTAATGTAATATAATATTCTTGCTTCCTCTTTCTTTCTCGAGTCAATGGATATTGAATATGATAAGACAAAGAGTCCTTGAAATTGTCGTGGTTTTAGATTTTGTTAAAATATAGTATATTTTATTTCACTATTTTGTGGTTCACCGTATGTTGATCACTATTGCTTTGACACGAACTGGTGTGGCACTTAAGATTCATTAGTTTTACCCATATTACATTGTGCACCATAAATATGCTTTAGAAATCGGCTGAGTCCTACTCGACTCACTCACTGAACCAAACCCTCCCCCATTCTCCCCTTTTGTTTTCCTCATAGGAGAGGCTAGCCAATTCCTGTCAAGAAAAGGCCCAAACCCTTGTTTCCCCACTATTTTCTTGTTGTAAGATGATTGAAGGCTTCTGCGTTCCTTTTTTCCTGATTTTTGTAATATGAAAACTTATTAGTTAGAAGATCTAATCATTCAAAGATTGGATGTGACGTATCTAATTGAGTGAAAACCAAATGCGACCAACCTTGAAATTCATTTGAAAGAAAGAAATCAAAGGGGCTTTGAAGGAATAGCTTTCCCCCTAGAAGAGATCATTATCAAAATGAGATACTGCTCAACCTTTTGGGTCTCTGCTCGTCCCGGGTTATCGGGACTGACCTTTGACACCATCATGCATAATTGGAGGGAGTGCCTCTCTTCTAATTTGGGCTATCTCTGACATATTTTCAGGACTTTTGAGAGTCTTTTTGCTGCATGTTGTCTTTAGTGGAGCTTCTTAAAAGTTAAATATGCTTTCTAAATGTACCTTCCAAAATTCTTCTTTTTGAAGTGGCTTTTTAAAAGAAAAGGTTGTTTGGTTAACACAAATTTAACAAGTATCCGATTCTCTGATTATCCAAGGTTCCAACCTGTAAAAAACCTGGTTCGGAACCTGTTTTAGTTTTTGATTTATGAACGGATCTAGACTAGTTCCGATTGATAAATGGGTCTAGTTCTGGATCCATATAGGTTCCAATTCATGGACCCGAGACCCGAGAGACGAGTCTTTAATACTGTAAATTATAGCTCAAAATCAACTTTAGTTGGTCTTTTGTATGTTTAATCTTCGAGGTTGTAGACTTGATGCACTATTATAAGTTGAATGACATTCTTATTTTAAGCTAAAAAACAAGAAATGAAAAAAAGAAAAAAAAAAGTCATAATTGTTGTTGGAACTGAATCCTAGCCCTCTGGTCAGAACCAAGTCTGGAACCAACAAATCAGGTTCCGACTTGGAACCAGATCATCAAAATAAACTGTTGGTAAAAAAATGTCTTGGTCGGAGTGGGGATAGCATTCCTCTTCTACATGTCCATGGAGTTTTGAAAAATTCAAACATCTCAAAAATAGATATGGAGTTAGGAATTTGTCGGACGAACTGCACTCCTTCGTATGCGTCAGGAGTCCATTGATGAGAAGGGGCTGGGGAAGGCTTGAACCGAATTCCTACAGTGATGGATATAAGTGCAATGGAAATTCCTTGGAATTATTCATTTGTGCATTGATTCATAAGACCATTCACTATTTGAACCAACCTATTTACATCCCTATTTTTAACTGCAAAAGTATCCTACATTGTTTGGTTGGGAGTTGGGACATTAAAAAAGTAGCTTCTAGAATATTACAACTATATGTATAATTTAATAATAAAAAATAATTACACAATTCTTATAGGTATATAAAATGTCAGTGCATAAAATCCTGTGTCAGGAGGCACATGTTAGGTGGTATTATTGTTGTCATTATCTCATAGAATAACGAGGATATTCAACATTTAGTTTTTAATATTTAAGCATATAAATCTATTCATATGATTCATCTACAAAGTCCAAGTTGCCCAAAATCCAATCAGAGTTTGGGCTGCCTTCAGATTTAACACAGATAATACATTGTCATTGTGTTTCCTCTGATTTGTATATATAAATCACTTCTAAATAATTTATTAATTTATGGTTGGACTAACTTAGATTAGAGTGAAGTATGACACGTACACTCTGATATTCATCTTGAGTGGTTTAGATTTCTTGGGTGGGCCCATCAGAGAGTGAGAGAGAGAGAGAGAGAGAGAGCTGCTGTGAGATACTCACCATACAATCACTCACTTCCTACAAAAGTGTGAAAAATTCTTTTTGACAGCAAAGTTGGTTGAAGTTCACTTCTTCAAAAGGCTAAATTTGGCTTTTACTTCTTAAAAAGCCATTTAAGAACGCTAATAACCAAACAAGCAATTTTAAGGGATTTTGGACTTTTCATAAGTGAAAAGCCAAAAAAGAACTTTTAACAAGTCCAACCAAACATGCTGTAATACAAGTTACCATTCAAATCTCATTAAAGTCTTGTCCTAGCTAAGTTGGGGTCAGCTACATGAATTCTATTTCTCCATTTTGATCTATCTTAGGCCAAATCCTTAGATAGGTTGCACTTCTTTATATCTAACTTTACTACTTTCATCCATGTCCTTTTCTGTCTACCCCTTTCCCTTGGTGGGCATCAACTTGCATAGAAAGACTTTTCCTCACCGACATTATTGCTCGCCTATGTTGGACATGTCTAAACCATCTCAAATGAGTTTCTCTTAATTTATCACCTGTCGATGCTATCCCTAAATGCTTCATAATGCGCTCTTTTTTAATTCTATCTTTCCCTTTTACCAAAAAAAAAAAATTCTATCTTTCCTAGTTTTTTCACACATCCATCTCAAAATTCTTTTCTCCGCTGCACTCATTTTAAGTTTCATTCAAAAATAAAAAAATAAAAGAAAATAAAAATAAGAAAAATAAAAGATAACATGTGGATTTTTAGGACACTATTTTTTCAAAAATTTATGAAGAAGCTCTCTTAAAATTTATGAAGAAGCTCTTTTATCATTCTTTTACCAATTTTTTTAGGCTTTGGGGACGTCTAGGGTGCAATTTGTCCAACTCGGCCAAGTCCCATGCTACTTGGCTTAGTCGAGTTGAATAAAGGCTGACAGAGTTGGGCACTTGCGCCCCGCCTCCAGGTTTTTATTTGTGAATGTGTAAAGAAGAATAAGCTCAAATTGGTGACATACTAATTGTCCATGATGCCTCATTCTTTAACTCTTGATTACTTGATGAGTATGTCTTGCCTCCACTTTTGGTGCTTTGTTTTGTAATGATTCATATCTGTATGTTCTTAGAAATGCAAGATTTGTTCCACTGATAGCAATTATATATATGAAAAAGTAATATTGAAGTCTACTCTGTCTTGTAGATTATTGACAGAAGATCCTAATCAGAGGCTAGGAGCAAACGGAGCCTCAGAGGTAATTATTTTCTAAACTGTAATTTGGTGAAGTTTTTTTGCTACCTGCATTTTAGGAGCTTAGGATATTCGGTCTGGTATCTGGGATTCAGCTTTTTATTGAAATACTGTAATTTCCTAGAGCAGGAAATAATTCCCTCAGCTCCAAAATGGCAAGGAACTGAACAGGAACAAAATATTGAGGATGTGTTTTGTTTATTATTCAACCATTCATTTATTCTCTTCTGTACTGTAGGTGAAACAGCATGTGTTTTTCAAAGATATCAACTGGGACACACTTGCGAGGCAGAAGGTGACACATCATTCAGAAATTCCCCTGTATGATCATTGTGTGCACACACGGGTTGGAGTTGGTTACCGATCAAGAAGGGTAGCAATCTTCTGGACCTGTGTTGCAATGAACTGGGCTTGAGCATGAATGTTAGAACTTATTTACAATCTGCCTGCGTCAAGGCATTTTGAAAGCTTTCTTTGAGACCCATCCTGATTTCAGATCTGGGCTCAATTATAACTCCTATGGTGGGGCCTGAATTTCAGACCTGATTAATAAGCTGGCCAAGCCTGGCTATGTATTTCAGGTCCGGCTGATAAGCAGGGCCTAAATCTAGCATATTTGTCACCCGTGGTGTTAACTTGGCACTGCATGTTTATAATGTATTCCTGTTGATGTTTTCACAGGCTGCTTTTGTTCCAGCATCAGACAGTGCATTTGATACGAGCTATTTCACCAGCCGTTACTCCTGGACTCCATCAGATGGTCATTTTTTTGCTTCCAGTCAATATGAGGATTCTGATGACAGTGACTGCATGAGTGACAGCAGTTGGATAAGCAATCGTCCAGATGAAGTGGTATCAAACATGCAAGTGTTGGTTTTTTTTTTTTTTCATTTATATATTTACAATTAATTTTTCTTTGGGATTGGTGTCATTTAATGAAAACAGGACGACGAATGTGGAGGACTAACTGAGTTTGAGCCTGGCTCAGCCGCCAAGTACACATTCAGTAATTTTTCATTTAAGGTATGCATGTGGTTATGTACACATTTATAATTTAAATATTAAGGATGACTCTGCTGAGTACACATTAAGTATTCAATAATTGCATTTTTGGGTTGTCAACTCACCTAATGTGGCCGTCATTTATCCGGGCTATGGATCGGCAGTAAAAGATAGCAAAGTTTAAACTAGTGGGGTTGAAGTAGGATGGCTGAAGTGGAGACTTGCTTTTGGAGTGCCTTGTGATTAGTGCAGAGCAACAAGGTAACATGACGGTGGTGGCTAGACTAGTTATGACCTATGTAGCAGAATGTTTGCCAATCAAGAAATAACACATTCACTAAATAAGTGTAACAAAGATAAGAGTGTTAAGATGGATGTGTGGTAAAACTAGGAAAGATCAAATTAGAAATGGGTCCATTCAGGAGCATTTAGGGTAGCAATAATAGTTGACAAATTAAGAGAGACCTGTTTAAGATGTTTTGGACATGTCCAATATAGCCCAGCAGTTGTGCCACTGTGGAAAAGTTTTCCCATGCATGTTGATAGCTCTGCACAGAAAAAGGGTAGGCTGAAGAGGACTTTGATGGAACTAGTAAGGATAGATTTAAAGAAGTGCAACCTATCCAAGATCTGGCTCAAGATAGACCAGAATGGAGAAAAGGAATTTATGTAGCTGATCCGAATATAGTTGGGACAAGGCTTTGATAATGATGATTCTGTAATTGCTTAGAATTCACATTTCCCATCAAAGTTTACTGATTTCAACTAGTTCTTTCTCATTTAATTAAAACGAAACTCGGGAAACAGCCTTTCACACACAATTATTCATTTCCCTATATAGATGGAGCAGTGAATACTATTTGTTACTTCCCTACTAAAATGAGGTGGCAAAACCTTATTGACTGAGTTTAAAATCATGTTATTTGGGAATGGAGATTTCATCGAAGTTCAGAATTTTTATGCCCCTTCTGGCAGCTTGCAGTTTGTAGAATTACTAACATTGAGCAATAATAATCACTAACATTGAGCAATAATTTATTCTAAAAAAAGTTATGATTGGGAAAACCACGAGAACACTAATATTCCTGTGCTTCAATTATTTTCAAAATGCACCCTAAAAATTTTACCCCAAAAAAAAAAAAAAAAATGCACCCTAAACATGTTTGGGATATTTCAATTTTACCCTTGTCCTTGGCAAATATTAGGTTTGCCTAATTGGAAATGTTTGCCTAAATATTTTTAATATGACTGCTCTGTACTCATGCAGTTTGATTTGGCAATATATAAACTGTACTTTCCATCAATACGCGCACACACTTTTCAGCTCTGTGTTTGGGTGGCCACCAAAATGAAAAGGAAAGTATCTCAAGGGCCTTTTTATAGAAGGGAAAAGATGTTAGAAAAAAGAATAGCTCGAGCTGGATAAAGACTAGCATGGCTTGGTTCTAGCGGATCGAGATACATCATCTTAGCTCCAATTTACTAAAAGTACTAGTTATATTTCTGACAGTGGTGGTGATGATGATAAGAACTCTTGAAACATTGGTGGCAGTTGAACAAGTGAAGTGTGTCAATATCTCTTCGAATTGTTAAAAGCTATTAGTTCATCTCTTCTTTTTTTTTCAAATATTTTGGGTCTACCTAATGCAGTTCTATCCTTGTATGTTGGCTTGCCTTGAAACTGCTGTTTCTAATTTCCTTCTTTCTGGTGATTAGAATCTGTCACAGCTTGCATCAATCAACTATGACTTGCTTAGCAAGGGCTCGAAAGATGACATGCCAAACTTGTAGTCGCATCCATTGGGGTTTCCATCATGTGAATTGGACAACCCCTATCATGTTGTTGGTTGTCTGTACAGCCTGTAAATGTAAGAATATATTTTCTTTGTACTATATTTATAATGCATAATGTGCAATTTAATCTGCCACTAGCCTATATGATCTATCCTTATTTTCTTTTGCCCTTTTGCAGAGATAGATGATCCGCGAGTGGAAGTTTCGGGATGTGCTCTTTTGTTATAGGATACTGCTCTTATGACACGGGGATCCAATTTCAGTCTCGAGTAATTTTGTTTGGCTTGTTGGCCACTGTACATTTGCCCAGATGTGAGTTTATTACATTATGGATCGGTCCTGATGATTGCATGTTTCCCTACTAGAGCGGTAATGGGATTACATCCCTTTGATTTATTTTGTTGCTAAATAAGAACATGTTAGCATCTTCTTCTTTTCTTTTCTTCCCTCTCTTTTTTTTCTACCAGGCTTTTTTGCCTAAGCCTCGGTTACAGAAATTGAAAGTCATCTTTCTCCAAATCATTGTCTCAGATTCATATCAGCATGCAAGTCCCTTTATGCTCTCCTTCGGAAAGGTTCTTTGTGGAAATTCAAGGTCTGGTAATAAATAGATTTTTGAAAGCACACAGGTTAATCAAAGTGTTATCTATATTGCATTTTTCTGCACATCCAGAGACGAGGTGAGAGGGGCATCGATTCTCATAGAGAGCACCAGGGTTCAGTCGCCCTTCACCCTCTTGGAAGGAGTGCGTGACCAAGGTGGTGGCTACCAAAGAAAGTAATGGTAAAGTGCATTTCACCTATTTCTTTGGCCATGGTAAAGTAGTTTTAGGAGAAGAAGACTGTTCAGTGGACAAGATTTGGATTAGACCTCTAGTGTACCCCGGTTTGTTCGCCCTGAGAAGGATTGAGGGGCCCAAAGTTTGGTTCCGTGCCTACCAGACTCTACACCCCGGCTAGACCTGCCCGACAAGGAATATCTAAGATCAATTAGTTCCCTCATCTGTTGACAAATCATTTTAAGCCAAAAAAGATCTCTATTTATATCATTATAATTTTAATTATATATGCATATGCATAAATGCGTATAGTATACATAAATAGATCCCAATACACACTATAATTGACACTCACCCTAATTTGATACTGATCATAATTGTATCTCATTGTAATGAGCCTTTTGGCCATCACATGGGACCACCTGTGATCAATTTAACCTTCTGACACTCACTCACTAGCCCCCATGAATCATATAAATAGATTCATCAACTTATAAAGCATGACGTGTATTTAATGGGACCCATCAATCGAATTTCAAATATATGATCTGAGGAAACAGAGAAAAATGGAGAGATTTGAATCTGCTGCATTCTTCTTCAAGTAGGGCATGGGACAAAATCTAATAATGTGTCGCTGAGGGATGATGGGAAGGAGAAGAAAGGAAGGCAAAATTGATGTGCACTTACATGTACCTTACTTTTAGTTATTCAAAATATTATTTTGTTTTTCATATTTGCTGATAATATCTTAGGAAAAAGCTTCAAATCTAAAGATATCCTGGCATTTCCTTTGCACGATATAATTTCTCTAGAAATGTAATTGCAACTATATATGGCATAGGCTCATTGTGTGGATTGGAGTATTCATTTTCCCCTGAATTTGGAGCATATAATATTTTCCTCTTTACCCAACAAATCAGCTCTTTCATTGCAAATGAATGCGATAAAAAAAAGGATAAAAGACAAAAGGTCTACAAACTTAACACTATTATTATCCTCCTTGCAGTCCAATCTCAACTATTTAGACGAGGTAACAAGTTCAGCAACACTGCATCAGCATGATCAGGCCATATATTTTGGTGGGGCATCTCACTAGTGGATGAGAAATATTTCCTAAAACCCACACATGCAAAAATACCCTGCTCATGCAAGTTGATTGCTTATACCACATGCAGAAGAATCACTTTACTACAATACTAACTACTAAGCTACAAAATGTAAGCTGAGAACGCACAATATTTGCAGGTGTCCTGCCATTGATTCGTAAATATAATACTTACCGGTCACCGGATTTAGGAGGTGATGGCAAAACCAATTGTGTCATTGGTTCATTATATACTGCTAATCACCAATTACATTCAAGTGGTGAGGTTCACCATCAATGAAAATTCAGGTATCTACGCTATCCGAACGAAGGAAACATTGCATAAAAACCTTGGTGCAACAGAAAGCAACAATTTCCAAACAAACAAGAGAAAGGGGGAAAAAGGGAACAAAAAAAGAGAGGAAGAGATAGAAATAGAGAGATGAGTAGGTCCTGTAATTCATCACTCATCAGGGTTTTTAACATGAAAAGAGATTCCATTCTATTATGGAGTAAAAGGATTATAGCCACTATTCACCCTATTTTTTAAGGCTGTTTGGTCCAAAATCGTCTGATTTGTGATTTGGGCAAAAATAAAGTCATTGTGGTCGAAATGACCAACACGTTAACGCCATAGGATAACTACTACTATGCTTCTACTGTTTTAAGGGCTTCTAGGCATTCATGACTGTCTGTCCGCGCGCGGCACGTTCATCCAGGGCCCTGTGCTCTACTCAGTCAACCAGCATCCCTCCCATATCTAACCTTCCAACTGGGGCTTAGGTTGACCCCGTGGGACACTGGAGTCCAAACTCCAAATCTCTTAAAACCAATTGCCCACCTTGATTTCACTCCAGCAAATATAATCAAAGCTATTCCCAAACTCAGATTGATCATGTGAAGTAGAATATATCATCTTAATATTTTGCTCTTTTATGCTTCCTTCTTCTACTCAAAAGTTTCAAAATTAAACATGATCAATCGGACACTGAAAATGTCTACTGTTCAAATGAAATCTGATGGTAAGACAGTGACTTTGAGCAGTTTGGATCTTTGGACGGATCACAAAATTGGCCCCATTTATTGATTTACAGCGTGGGGGGTCAGGGGATCCAAAATTCCAAACTACAGTTCTTGACAAAATTTTACTTCTCTATTTTTATTTTATTTTTTATGTTTTTCTGATAAAAAGGATGCAAAGTAGCCAAAATTTTCTACTGTGGAGGTCAATTGATATGGGTCAGAAATGAAATTGATAGCTATTCTAATAAACTTACTCTGCCGATTGTGATGTAGGGACAGGGGCTCCTTCGCCAGGGCCCTGTTGCAAACACAATCAAATAATGTTAAATACACAGAATTAAAACTAAAAAACATGCAGCAAGAACATTGATGGGGTCAAAGTACACTCTTATCCTAAAAAATCTGAGATTGTATAATTAGATGAGGTGCACATCTCTATGCAGGGATATATACTTTAGAAGTTTGGTTTGGGGTCATGTGCTCAGACTCCAGGACTCAAAAACCCAATGCCAAAACAGTATACAAGTACTGTATGTATATTTGATAAGGGCTCCAACAAAGGTAGGTAAGGGGTGGCAGATATAAGGTAGAGATATAGATGAGACCTTAAATTTTATAGGATTTGAATTACTATAATGATTGTTGGGTATTAATTTCCCATCCCCCTTACATTCATTTTCCATTAAATGGAAAGATTATTTGATGATCATTTTTGGGGTGGTCACCTTTGTTTATTCAATTTTAACCGGTTCAAAATACAAACATTTGAACTCTGGGAATTCAATTACATGAAATAAATAGGTCCCAAGTGTTTGAATCTCAACTTGGGTACAGGTTCAAATCTTCAATTTAAATTTGTGTATAAGTATGGAGCTTCAAACCTTGAACCAAGTGGGGATTGGGTATGGTTCCCTTCATCAATAATACGGGGTTCAGGTAATGATAGTGGTATACTGAACCCGACCCGTGGAGATCAAACTCTTAATCCTATGTATCAGCAATGCTCCAAAAAGCTCTTGGATCGGAAGATCCTAATCTTTCAATCTTACTTCTAACCAGCAGTTGACCAAGGCAAGGCCCACTACATTAACAGTTATTGAACACGCAGGACCACATGTACAAAATTTGAAGCACAATGCCCTACTTTGATCTATCAATTCACTTCTATAAACATATTAATTCTCTGTCCGCTTTAAGTGAAAACTATGGTAAAGGGAATAAATGAGAAGTCAAAATCATGCACTGACCTGACCTGGGCCAATCGCTCCTCCCTCCGAGCAATCTTCCTTTCCCTACTGGCCTTGCTCTTGACCCTCTTGGCTTCGAATTGATCAGAAAGAGTGCTCTCTCTCTCTCTCTCTCTCTCTCTCTCTCAGCCTTCGACTTATGGATGCACTCCATCAGCTACACACGCTTGTTCTTAAATACATTACCCTTAACCTTCTCAGCCTTTGTAGTTTGTACATGTCATGGTACATGTGCTTGTCGATCTTCTTGGACTCCCTGTACTTGCGCAAAAGGCTCCTTGGCACCCTCATCCTCCTCATCCATCAAAACTTTGTTGGCAGTCTTGCTACCCTTCTTCCTTTACGCTTACCATATCCCGAGTGCCTTCCCTTCCTCTTTGCCTCTAAAGCCTGGCGTGCCTGTGACTGTGAGTGGATCTTCATCGGTTTCTTAATGACAAAACCATCTTGCACAACTTTTCTTTCGTTTTGCCCAGCCGCCATTTTACGAGACATAAGATAGCTGTTAAATTAACCTCCAAAATTAGCTAAGATATGCTAAAGTGCATACTTTGCTCACGATAGATTAGAATGGAGAAACAAAATTCATATACTTTGCGTCAACATAGTTAAGATAAGGCTTTGATGATAATATTGATAAAGTACACACTTTGAGAGATTGGCCAACCGATACCATAAATAAACCACATATTTTTGCGTGGGCATTGCATGGACTTCAACACAGATTTAGATCTGGACTTCAGTGGTCATAAGTCATAATAGTGGACCAGTACTTTCTACCAAAAAAAAAAAAAAAAAAAAAGGACCAAAATAAATAACGATGGGTTTGTTTTCTTTTTTGGTGCATCACCTAAAGGGGATACGACATTAACAGCTACACATGTTTTGCTACTAAGCCATGCAACACAGTACTCAGACTCAGACCCTTCACTGTGAACTCTGAGCTAATGGGAGGAATTTAGCCCCAAGCTTATCTGATCCCACGTTGGACCCACAACTACAGTCACTGAATTTTTAGAAGGATGGCAGACACATTAACAAGCCTTTGCCCCTGCCAGATCATGAAATATATGATCATTTATTTCACAGACAACCTCCCAGCCAAAATATGTGTGGTTCCGAAGAAGCTTTATGAGAAGATCACACCATAATAGCACGCATATCAATGTTTTGCTCACTACGCAGTCCCTATTTCCAAGTCTAGGTTAACGCATCAGTTACTATGAAACATATTAATGTGATATACAAGGATTCTCCCCTTCTTAAGAATGCATATAAATAGGACTATAGCTCATCCCCTCATCGATTCCCTCTTGTATTCAGCTTCTAGAATTGCTATCATAATGCAACTCCATTTCCACCCGTATAATTTATACACACACAGAGATCATGCTTGCACCTTAAGTTTCAATCCTTACAATGATTTCTTTGTTTTTATATCCAATGGTTTATGTTAGTCCTATGGGTTTCAGACTTGGGTGAGCACCAACACATTGAGTAGGTGTATATTTCAAACCATCCCAGAACCATCCCAGTGTTTGGATTGGTTTTCTAAAGACAATACCCGAAAGCATTGAGATTTACTAGCTAAAAAAAAGGTGTGTGCACTCCAAATGGATGAAACAAACAGGAACAAAAACCCGTAAATTCAGCAGTGTACGTCTACCATTTTCTACAGAGGTCAAAGAAGAAGAAGTTGAGCAATCAGTATGTTCCAGTAACTAAATGCAATTTATCATTCCAAAAGGTCAAAAGAAATTAAAAAATCACTGTGGATGTGGACTTTTAAATTAAAGTAAATTCGGGGTTTTCATTGTGGGTCCCATAGAAATTTAAAAAAATTATCTTTTAGGGTGTGGGCTTTTTTTTCAAAATATCTCAAAATTAATGAGGAGTCAACGGCCAAAAATTGACCGTAGGCCAATTTGGACATTCTAAACATGACTAATTGTTTTGATTGTGATTGTGGGATTTATAAGGTAGGGTTCCAAAGCAAAAATTGGCAACCTCTAAGTTACCACCCGTGACACTGTTCATCCGTAAGTTAGCGACGTAAAATCATCTATTTTTTGCCATTTCTCATGACCCATGATGAGAAAATGGTCAATCGCTCATCCCTCTGATGGAAATCCCAAAAATCATGATCCAATGGTCTGTACTTTTTTTATAAATATCTCATAATACATGATGAATCAACATATGAGATTTGACTATATATCCACTTTAGACCTTCTAAATATGATTAATAGTTTGGATCTTAATCGTTGGACCCATAAGGTAGGGTTAAAACGGTAACCCATTATGTGGAATTTGAAGTGGGGAGGTCCGACGTGGGTTATCTAAACTTTCGAGAAGTTTTTTGTATTTGGAAGTTTCTTCTTATATGGTGTAGATGCTTCCCAAATGTGGATTTTTCTCATTTTTGAGGAAAGTTTCCGAGCAATCCTTGGCATGGATGGCTGTCAAACGTGCATTAAAGGGAATTTCGAATTAGATATTTATTTGAAAAAACCACCGTAGATGTTTTATATGTGTCATATGAAATGTCATGTTTCATCATATATTTCATACCTACTTATATATCTTTCAAGTGTGTACGACCCGAACCTAGCTTAATGCCTAATCAATGATGATTAGATGCTTAATATAATGCTTTGTATGTTAATTATACTAATTAGGCAGATTAAATGCGTTTTGAACCAAACTAGATAGCTTGGGGACTTTTTTATAATTTTAGATTCATGGGAAGCATTGCGTGTGATTTTGGGTTTAGCACGAAATTGGGTTCGTTGGGTAGAGTTTTTCATCCTTATCAGCTTTTGTATTTTCACCCAATTCATTTCAGCTCATTTAGACTCATTTCTAGTTCAAAAGACTTAAACTGACAATTCTTATAACAATCTAAACTTTCCTACAAATACTAGAAACTTCATGTTAAAACTCTATATTAAAACCCTAAACTTACCCTATCTCATTTCAGTCTCAGTCTCTTGCAAATACATAGTTGTAGCTCATCTCTTCTTCATCTCTCCTTCCATTTCCTTACTTCAAAACCACAAGAGAGACCTTGAAATGTGGGATTCTTAGGCCCCAAAGTCATCTTCTGCAAGCTTTCAAAATCCACATATGTTCTCTACTTCTCACATTTGGTAAGTTTTCACTTCCAAACTCTTTCCGTTGAAACCAGTTTCTAGAAGCTTAAATCTAAGCGATGCAAGGTCTTTCAATCCCCATTTCATCTAGCTTTTTGTGCAGGGTTTCTCCTAAGCAATAGATTTGTGGTTTTATTTTTATTTTTATTTTGAGGCTTGGTAGAGTGTGAGAAAATCTTGGATTTGGTGGTTTCGAGCTAAGTAACAAGATAAGGGAAGTTGAACATCTATAATGCCATGTATGCATGTCTATTTTGATGATTTTTCATCTTGCCATATCTAAACTACCCAATACTAGCTCATTAGTGTGTTTTTAGTAGATTTTGTGGAATAGAAACATGAGTTTTTTTTTTTTATAATGCTTAAGTGGTGTTTGGAAACAAGATATTTAAAGAGATCTTTCTATATTATTTACTATTTTTGAAAAAAAAAAATATTTAACTAGACAGGAAATGTTTGGATAACATGGAAACTTTCTCACAATATCTCGATTTCTTTCAAAACCCTTCATATTAGATTATTCACGGATATGATGTATAAAATAGTCTTTTGTTAAAAAATATTTTCTAAATACGAATGAAGAGTTTAAGTAAAAACCATTGGAGAGTTCATGAGCAACTATAAAGCATAGTGACCCACTATAAGTTTTACCATCAATGATTTTTATACAAGTGCAACTATGATTCCCGGCCAATATTAGATTTGCCCCATAGTTCTTACAAAGTTAATACGGAGTCTTATAGCTATATTGTGATTGCATAGGCCTTATTAATTATTAATATTTGGTGGGTCCTACAAATATCATATTAGGGGCTTTCATCGTGATTACCAATAGTAGGTAAGTCATCCCATGCTACCAAAACTAGCCGGGTTCCATCCTGATTACTAAAATTAAATTGTGTGATTGTAATTATCAGTTTACCAGCATTAAATAGGTCTTGTTATTTGATAGCTCTCCTAGTGTTATTATGACTACCAACATCAAATGGGTCCTACAATGATTTTTCATGCATGGATTCATCAATAATGTCTAACATTAGATAAGGTTTTACAAAAAATAATAATAATAATAATAAATGATAGGGCCATCAAATGTGTTACACTATGGTTACCAATGTTTGGAGAACCAGCCTTAATTAAACAATATTGGTTGGGTTTCATGGTTTTACATTTAATCATGTGATTCTTTTAGCAATAGATGGGTCCTACTATGATTATCAACACTTGTAATTACTAATTAGTGGGTCCTTCATTGAGTCAATTGATTACGTTCCCTCCATTTCTTGTTTGGTATATCATCTTGTGAGTTTTTTTTTTTTTTCTATAAATTGTTAAACACTTCAAACGTATATTAACATTTGAAAAAAAAATTACCAAACACCATAAGTGACTCCATATAATAATCTGACACTAGTTTGTTCTAAGGGATTTTACCCGAAAAACAGATTAGGTGGCAACCATACTGAAAAGGTAGTTTTAAGTGCCATTGCACAAAATCAATCATTTTGGCCGAAAATATAATTTTTTTTTAACATTCTCTACTAGGGCCCTTGTCGACCATTTTTTTTTTTTTTTTAATGTTAAGGGTCCCTAGCAACCTTGCGTTTGACCCATTCATACATTTTAGGGCTTAGAAGCCTGATTCTCTCTGTTGCTGGTTTCCTTCTTCTTCTTCATCGTCGACAGCGACTTTACATTGGCTGCCAGGTGTATTCACAGCGGTTCCCAGCGGTCCTCCATCGAGCCATGGTGACATGGAATTAGGAATCATGAAAATGGTTTCTGAAAAGTAAAAAAATCATGTTTCAGGGCAAAGTACAAACTCTACCTTTCCATTGGTCTGCCCCCAAACAATAGCATATGCACTTTAATGTTCTCCACTAAAATAACAGCATTTGACTTTAATGGTCTTCAAGTGGAAATATCCTACGGAGGGGAAGCAAGTCGAGTATGGTTGTTTTTTTTCCAATAATAGGGAATGAGGAATGAGTTTCGCGCATTTATAAGCATACATCGCATAGTTGATAGAGAGCCTTAACATTATAAATAAAGATCGATTGAGACCCTACAAACAAAGTAAATGTGAGTTCTGTGAAGGTTAGGATGGATCACAGGGTCTCAATTGACCTTTAACATTACACATGAAGGTCGATAGGGAATCTAGTAGAGAATATTAAAAAAAAAACGTTTTCGGGCAAAATGAATGATTTGGTGCAAGGGCACTTAAAATTAACTTTTGGTATGGTGGTCACCTAATTTGTTTTTTCCGGTTAAATCCCCTTTGTTCTATGATGATGAAGTCTTAAAATATTTAAATTTATTGATATTATGTTATGCATTTATCCAAATACCCCCATATCTATTGTAGTTTCAAACAAGCTTAAAAACATCTATTTTTAATATAAATACATGATTTACTGGCTTGGACTAAGTGGGAAACCATCCCACCTGAAAAATACAATTTCAAGTTCAAATTGTTAGAATCCTAAAGCTTACGGCTAACCGTCACCTTCTCACGGTTAGCTGTAAGACTCCAAGAGCTCCCCACAGCCACTTTTCTTGAATTTGTGATTTTTAAGGATTTTACATTATGATCAGCTTACGACTAACCGTAAACCACCTAAGGCTCGCCGTACAACTAATCTTGCAGAGACCGTAACTCTAATATAAGAGTTGGTGTTTCAAGTTGTGAATCACAACTAACCTCAAATGGCCTATGGCTAACTGTAGACCCCTCTCAAGGCTAGCATAAGTTAACCGTGAATCTAGTTGTGGAGACACATAATTTTAGGAATTTACTAGACCTAGTCTTAGACTCTAGCAATGGAACCCCTAGACCCTAAGCAAGGCTCAATGGGTCATTAAACCATTGTAGGTTATGTTTGAGCCGACATACACCTGCATGAATGCCTAGAACTTGGTAATCAATTGTACTTAAGCCAAAGGCGTTGGCTTAGGGTATTTCGATGTCCATAATCTCAATTAACATCAAGATTAAGGTAGCCAAGAGACATCAAAGACTTATTACTACACACAGTTGGATAGCGAAGCCAACGGGCAATCTGGACCTCAGGGTGGAATGTAATTTATTCCTTGACACATGACTAATCCGTTGCATGCATTCACCTTATGTATTCCAGATATTTGCATGACTTGTATCATGCTTCTATATTCACTTTGTTTTCCTGTTTTATACCTTATTATGCATTACGTTCTTATGCTCTACTTATGTTCACCATGTTTATGTGACTATGCTATGTTGAGACACTTGTATTTTTATGTTTTTGCTTATGTCCATGATACGTTACGCTTGCTAGTGTATGTTTTTATGTTTATGATTATGCTTATGTTTCACAACCTATACCTTTTATATTTCATTCTCAGTGTCGACATAACTTAGCTTCGACTCTACCACAGTCAAGCTCAGCCGAGTGTGAGTTTAATTAATATCATGTTTATGGTTTGGCTGCAGTCTATATTATTTTATGAGAGCTTATTGGTGCTCTAGGTCCACCATGGGCATGTTTATTCTATGATTCCAAGTTTATCATGATAGGGATGATGAATGTTTTATAGATACCATAAATTGTTGTATGATGTTTAGGATCAATGAGTTACACGGGCTTCCATAAAGAAAATATGTACTAGTTGTGATGGTTTGACACAATGTCTCACATGTGAGTCCTATGTGAACTCTCGCTTGGAAAACAAATACATGACGAGTCGGTTGAATCAAATTCCCATGCAGTGTAATGCCTCGATATTTGGGTGTGATTTTTATGTATCTTGGGCTGGGGTGTGACATAAGTTCGAAAATCTCATCCTCTATGTGGTACATTTATCCAAACTAAAAGTAAAAGAGCTGGAAAATGAGTTGGGACCAATTACTTGGATCTGAAACTAAGTGGAGGATATACATGACCCATACTTACATCATATGGATATAAGATATAAGGATCGGCCAACAATAACACTAGTGAGAAAAAGTTGCTTTATGCACTTTAGGGTCTATTTGTTTGGAACAATTGTATTTTTTCTCTTTTACTTTAGGATTTTAAGAATTCCAAATACTTTTTTTAAACCAGGAGCTCAACTCCATCTGGCATTTGAAGTGTAGGAATTATATAAATATATAAAGTTAAAATGACTAATTCTATGATTTAGATTTTCTAAATCCCTGCATCAAATGAAAATATGTAAAAAAGATAAGATGTCACATCACATTAGAATTTCCCTACAAGTCTAATTTCTTATGAAAAGTACCTGTAATCAATAAGAAGAATTGAAGATCCGCATAAGAAGACATTGACGAAACTAGCGCTGATATATCTAGGAAACGTACAATCTATTTATGGCTTGACTTATGAGATGAAGCTGAATCTACTGATTCAACATGGCTTAGTTTTTTATATTAAAAAGTACAATTACAATAAGGCTATGATGATGACCATGGTGAGAGGTGGGAGAGTGATGATGAGAGGTAAGAAGTGAAAATATAAAGTTGATATAGATGTGATGTGACTCCATCCAATCACTCGGCTAGTCATTTTCTACTAAAGAGGAGGCCATTTAACTCTCTTTGGTAAATTGTCACCATTTAAGAGGACCCCATTACTTGCAATTCAATACGTTTCTTAGCAGTTCAATATCTAACAAACAAACGGTTAGGAATCCATTTGGATGTATAGAAAAGGTCAGGATCCTTACCTTCATTTCAAATTTGTAAGAAAAAAATAGGGCATTAGGGCAATGAGCAAATGCCAGACTTTTACACTTGATCAATCAATTTAATCAAGGATTCTGTCATTTTGACCAATCTTGATGAAACTAGGCCCCACCTGTGCACCTCTCATTGCTATTTGAAAGAAAAAAAAAACCATACCCACTTGTCTCGAGGGACCTTCCAGTAATTTCATAAAAAGCCCAGGACTCCCCCGACTAGTAAAAGAAAGTAAAACAAAAAACAAAGCAATAAAGCAACCATCCACGCCAGCAATCTGTGTGATCCCTTCGTCCCCCACTCCCAACCGCAGGATCATCACCCTCTCCTCAATCCTCAGCCGTCCATTCAAATCATATTCCACCCCAAAAACCCCACCACTGTTTTTTAAACCCCCCCTCTCCCTTTCCTCTCTCTCCTCATATCTCTCTCTCTCTCTCTCTCTCTTTCTCTCTCTCAAGTCACAATGGCTGCAGAAGAAGTGAATAAACCTCAATCTCTTCCTCCCTACCCAGAGGTAAACCCCCCCCAAATTGCCAAATCCCTCCCCCACTTCTTTCTTTATTTACAAAATGCCCCCTAACTCCTTTCACTCTCTTTCTTTTTCTGCAGATGATTTTGGCTGCAATAGACGGAACGAAGGAGAAGGACGGATTGAACAAAACCTCAATCTCCAAGTACATCGAGTCAACGTACGGTGATATGCCTGCGGCCCACTCTCAGATCCTGGCCCACCACCTCGACAAGATGAAGAGGAGCGGAGAGATCGTCATGATCAAGAACAACTACATGAGGCCGGATCCCAACGCGCCGCCCAAGAGGGGCCGCGGCCGCCCACCCAAGCCCAAGCCTGAGCTCCCCCCTGGGGCTGCTCCTGCGTCCCCTCGGCCTAGGGGCCGGCCCCCCAAGCCCAAGGATCCGGCTGAGCCGGCGGCGGCTGCTGAGATGGGCTCCCCCACCAAGCCGAAAGTGGGAGTCAGCTCCCCGAGGAAGAGGGGTCGCCCGGCCGGGCCGTCAGCGGAGAAGAAGGCTAAGGCGCCGTCGGGAAGGCCACGGGGCCGGCCGCCTAAGGCGAGGGCGGAGGTTTCAGCTGTGGGTCTTGATTGAGGTGGTGAGAATTTGATGCATTGCTAGTTGCTAACCCTTTGATCTTTTTTTTTCTCCCTCCCTCTCTCTCTCTTCTTTCTCTCTCTCTCTCTTCTTTCTTGTGAGTGTTGGTAGCATTGAGTGTGTTTGTGAAATTGCCTTTGTATATTATGATGCTCTTTTAAGTTGGTTCATCTTTAGAATTTCTTCTCTTTCTCTCTCTCATTTCATATCATCAATCATCAAGTTCTTATTTGCACATCAAATAAGTTTGTTTTATTGCCAATGTTTGTAGGACTGGATGGGGGTTACCTTGCATTGACTGCTGTAGAATGTGGGGTGCTTTGGTTTATCAGATGGGTTTATCTTGCATTGTGGTAGAATGTGGGATGCAAATGCTTTTTTTTTTTTTTTTCCTTTGACATCAAACCAGTTATATTTTAGGCTTCTAGTGCCCCCACTTTATTTTGTATAATGGGGCCTGCCTTCCACTCTTACCCAATTCTTATTTCTTTAATTTGGTTTATTCTTAATGATGTAGTCATCAATGGTGCCTTTGGTTGTAAGAATTCTCAAATTCTTGTTCGAATGACTGTTGGATTCTGATTTTTCTTGATGGTTATTATGAAAAAAATGCACTTAGAACCATTAAAATTTGAGGCTTTAAAATGTGAGTTTTTAAAAAAATTATCTTTAAATGTCTTGCATCAATAAATGATAAAATTGTAAATTATGATGGTGGTACAGTTGTATAATCACTATGTGTGACGGATACGTGCTCCTATTCTTGAATTATTGGGAGGGTTTGTTTCTTTGCTTGAATCTGGAGAAATTTTGTATTTGAGCACTCATAAATTCCATCAAAAGACAAAGGGGTTGAAATTTCAAAAATTTCTGAATGCATATGAGATCTTTTTGGTTGGAATTTTGTAATTCTTGAGCAAAAGCATGCAATTGCAAATGCTGGGGGATAAGTCATTACATCATTTTTAAAAACACACTAAAATCTCAAACATTCTAAAAACATTATGGCTGGTAACTCAACTAGTTTTTATACAAGTCTACAGCAGTACAAGTGATATCAGGCAATGTATAGTGTTCATGGGGCCTCTTTTTTTTTTTTTTTTAATCTCTGCAGAAGAATTTGTTATGTTGGGAGACTTTGATGTTGAGGCCATGCCTTGACATTTGAAATTGATGTCTGTTTGTTAGAATCTTTAATTCTATCCATATGAAAAGTCAAAACATCCTTATGAGAATTCTTAGGATTTCAACTTCCTTCGGATTTTTCTACCCCTAAGACATGTGAATTTTAGAATTTCAGGGGGGGGGGACAATATTTGGGAAATTTCAAAAATTTTTAAAGACTGTGTTTCTATAGTAGAATTTTTGCTTGGAATTCACTATTTTTAGAAATTTTTAGATATGATGTGATACGCTGTCTCTTGGAATTTTTGAATTCTAGTCACATAAAATGTCTCTTTTGACTTTTGGGAATTCAAGATTTTCACTCCCTTTATATTTTGGTGTAATTTCTAGATGTTCAACTCTAAAGGAGCATCTAAAAATTCTATTTTGTTTGGAAATTCAAAAATTTTTCAAACAAGAATTTTTGAAATTCCACAAAAAAAAATAGGCCTTTTGAAATTTTTGCGGAAGTACAGGTCCTTTGCTCTACATGCAAATGACAAGCCATCCTTTGAGAAATTTGTTTCAAATTTCCCATCTATAGGATTTTGGCGGCATAATCTGAAGAAGGGAGTTGGTTGCTGCGCTGCATTAAGTAAGGCTCCGTTTTCAAACGAATTCGAATTCGAATTTAAATTTATTTTGAGATTTATATTCGAACTTTTGAAATATTTCCTACTGTATCTAAAAGTATGACATGTCAGCCTGTACCATCTAATAAAGATGTAATGTGGATTTGCTTCCTCAAGCTCCATTCCCATTCATCGTATGTATCATTGTACTTTGGTGTAGGCCCCTTCTTTAAACACCTATGTGGTGGGGTTCAAATTCAAAAATCTTTTTATCAGTTCTAACACCCATTGCATTATATCAATTTAATTATTCAAATTAAATTTCAGTTGGCCAACTTGATGATTGATGGTTGGATTTTACATGTGATGATTCAATATCTTACTGTGGCCATCTTAGTAATTTGAGTAACAACTTATAGAGTAGAGCAATGTTGCTGCATTGTAGTATGGTGAAATTCTCTTCATACATACATTGTCGGGGCTTACTTTGTAAAAATCCAAACAAGTTACTACTTTGCACCTGCGTATGGCAACAGAGGCTCTTTTCATCATATTAACTACTTAATCAATGGTTAAGAAGTTTTCATGCGTAAAAGAGCACATGAGGTATAGTCTATTTGGTTGGGTGCCAAACCAAGGGTTTAATGATTATGTTTTATGGTGAAGGGGGCTCTTTTGCGTGGGATTGGAATGCATAAGAAGCAATTGATTTGGATGGATCTCTTTGTTTGAATAGAATTGAATGCACAAGAATTCTAAAAAATAAATAAATAAAAATTAACTTAGTTTATTTGTAAACTCTTCAAAACCTCATTTCTTCTTTAAAATATTTTTTCTTCAACTTTTTTATTCTTCAAAAAAAGAACTCATTATCAAATGGGCCTGGTTGCTTGCATCGAAGTGCAGTGCATAGGAATTCATTAAACAATTGGCTCGCTCGTTTGATTGTATAGATTTTGAATACATAAGAAGTAAATGTTTCAAAATAATTCAAATGGAATCTCTAGGAAGTCAGTGATTCAAATGGCCCTAATTGTTTACATGAAATTGAAAGACATAGGAACTTGTCAAATTGGGCTTGTTTGTTTGCATCAAATTGAATACATATATGGAAGGAAAACATTCTTATTCATTTAAATATAATCTCAAAAATTAAGTCCTTATGTTTAAAAACACATATCCTCTACATAATGGGCAAAGGGCATATGCACACATATATTTATATAATTTACGTTACATATATTAATGGGCTGGGCTGGGCTGGGTCAAGCCTTAGCCTAGCTAGCCCATAACGTGGTGGGCCTTTCAAATTAGGCTTCACCCTATCCTCAGGCTTTTCTTTTTGTAAGACCATCCTTGGTCTTATAGATAAGGAAAACAAAAGGAAAGAACTTGGTTTTGCAGGCTGTGACAAGTCAGATAGGGTCAAGCAGCACCTCATTAAAGGGCCAAATTGACAGGCATAGTCTCCACCACCTCAGTATCAGTATGAGTGAGGCCTAGTTAAACTACACTCAGCCTGGTTGGAAGTGAGTTGGAAAAGGCTATAGACCCAATTCACTAATGTCTCTCCAACATGACTGTGCAAGGGAAATAACGGCCAGAAATCCTTGGTGTGCAGACTGCAGACTATTTCTTGGCCAATGAAAGAGGGATGCTCCTATGGTGATGAAAGGCAAGGAAGTGTGCCACTCTAGATTAAGCTGTCTTAGAGAATTGGCCTCATTGGGCAGAATTGTTTCAAGTAAATCCTTACATTCCATTCATGCCATATGTGCCAAAAGAACTTGTTTTATATATTATTACCTTTCTCTTTCTTGGTAGCTTTTCTAAAATAAATGTTTCAAACGCTTTGTAGAAGATAAGGATGAGGCTAGTAAAAGATGAGGATGAGAAGTGGATGTGTGCCGGGATGCATGTGTTAATTAATTTAGCTGACAAAAGCCAACCCGACCCGCATAATCTGTCCTAGGTTAAGTTTTCCTGACCTGTATTTAAATGGGTCTGATTAAGGTCAACTTGTTTAACCCGCATAACTTGCAACTAAAACGTTTACTCAATACAAAATTCCATAGAGTGTATCAATTTATTTTGAAATGACGTCTTTTAAAAAAAAAAATTGAAGACTTTAGTTTATTTCTATTAGTATTATTATCCTTTCTCTTTAGTTTCTATTTAAAAAATATATACTACTCAAGGTTTTAATAATTCCTTCTCTTTCTTTCTTTTTTCTTTTTTTTCTCTCGAGTAAACCTTTTTTTAGCTTACTTTAGAACATTTTTGTGTACTCTCTCCGAGGATTGTGGATATGAAGAAAATACAATGTATATGATATAAATAAAATTAAATAATCAAGTAATGGATGAGTTCAGCCCTTGGCCTAAATCTTCAACTCAATATCAATAGAGATAAGGTTTAGTTTTAGATGCTATAAGAAACAAATTAAAATTATGCTTATCATAACCCAGGTAGAGCTTGTCCATATTGCCTATTATGATAGGTTTCAAATTGCACTAATAAGATTTAGAAAGTTAAGGATTGCTCATTTAAATATTATTTCATTTTTATGAAGTAACTTATTGGTTTGGGTCTAAGTTATACTTTGGATATGGCTAGAGCCTTAGAGTTAGAGGACTCTTTTTAATAAATTTAGGTTTGGATGTTGGTTATGCTAGTCGACCCGAAACTCAGTAACCCGCAATTGTTATGTGGGTCATGTGCAAGTTCGCAGCATTAGACCAGTTTAATAAATAGGCTAGACTTGTTTAGCCCGACCCGACATGCTTGCCACCTCTGTGCTATCCTAGGACCTAGGGTAGTGGATATGGTAACCTGGGGCCCGTTTGGCATTATTTTACTGTTGGAACACTTTTGGGCGTTATCTGGATATATTCTCTGTCGTGCACCCAGCTCTCGCTCATCGGTAGAAACAACATTTTTTCTCTTTCATCTTACCTTCTAGATTGGTTTGTGATTTGGGTTTCAATATGAAGATCCAAGAGAGATAATAAATGACATGTCTTTTCACTTTCATCTGATACCCTCTCTGTCATAATAATCACCATCATCTCTGCTGTTTGTGATTTTTGTTTCGCCAGGAAAACATACAAGAAGTTTGTAATGTAATGAAAACCTTAGAGGTTTTGGGCATATCTCTCTCTCTCCCGTTCTCTTAGGCCTTTGATCCAACAGAACTAATCCTCTGGACGAGGCCTCCTATTTGGGATGTTCATGGGCCGGCTCAGGCTGATGAATGTCCAGCCCAACCCGACTAGTATTGCAGAGGATCAAACCCGAATCAGGTTTCAAGTGCCAGGCTTGAGCCCAAGCCACCTAAAAACTTTAGGCCCGAGCATGGCCCAATAGTTAATTGGGGCTTAGTCGGATTAAATACTTATCCATGGCACCTCTAATTTTTCATCTCTACCCATGCACTGATCATGTTTAATGTGGAATGTAGGGAAGATAGAAAGAGGACTAGTGTTTTGTGAGGTTGGGTTAGGAATGAAACCACTTACATCATTTGTGGAAATTGTTTCCTTGGCAACACTTTAGGCGTTTAACACAATTAATAAGGTGCCGTTTGTCTGTTACGCATGTTTTGTGTAAATGCACTTTACATCCGTGATTGTTGAATTTGTAATTGTTGAGCATATAAGTTGCAATATTTGTCAACTAGCACCATTTTCACATTATTTACACATGTTCTTTATTTTGGTAAGTCGCAATGCATAAATGTGATAAGTTCATTTTTGTAAATTATATTTAAATAAATTTGAATGAAGCCCAAATCTCTCCATCTCCATTGACCTCCCGAGTCCTGATTATTGAGTATTAGGTGGATGATAAAATCTGGAGGTGGAATTTTAGTTGGCTGTGAGATTTTCATCTCATGTTCTCATTTGCGTCCAAATTGCTCATGCCTTTAAATTTAAAGGTTGAAAACCTCATGCAAAGAATATTTTTAATAATTAATATTTTATTTACAAGCAAAAAATAATAACATTTATACTTTTAATGTACAAGCATTTATAAAGGATTTAAATTCAACAACACTACAAAACATGCTTTTGATTATTTATTTTGTTCCTTATAAACAATACTAGCATTTATAGTTACCAAAAAAGTTTAATAGTATGTTCTCAACCACCAATCTTATATAATGTTGGAAAACAAGTACTGCACAATGGAGTCCCGGCTAAGCCCAATCTTAGAACAATCCATCTGGCCCTTGGTTTTTGTTTGTTAGTCTAAACCACTTTTGGATGTACTTTTAGGAGAAGAAACTAATGCCCCCCTTAGGGCCTATTTGTTTACATTAAAATATATGAAAATTGAATATATAGAATTCACATCAATGCTCGACCGGTTTTTCCAAAGGTCAGAAAAACCCAACGCTTGACCAACTTGCATATTATGCAGTTCGGGTCGGATTGCATTGAGTTTTGCTACACTGGCTCTCACACACACATCTCTTACCAGCTGAGCTACTATCATGGAAAGAAAAAAGCGAAAAAAAGGGCCAAATTTGCATGAGCAATTCAAATATATGAAATTATCTAATTACTCTACTCTGGGCAAACCAAAATCATTGACACCGGGCAAAATGTGACCCACCGTCATCGTTATCATAAATCAAGAGAGCCTCATCAATCAATTGCTAACTAGTCACCCAAAAGACTACTTTGCTCTAAAACTCATCACTTAGAAACTCCAATCAAGCGAAGTCAAATGAACAAAGAAAACTTCCTCTTACTTAGATAAACACATGCAATTATAAATCCAACATCAAATCATCAAAGAGAAAAAGAGAGAGAGAGAGAGAGAGAGAGAGAGAGAGAGAGAGAGAGAGAGAGAGGAAAAGAAGAAGAAGAAGAAGGAGAAGAAAACTTATAATATCTTGGAAACATCCTTCATGAGACCAGAGTTGGCCTTATGGAATGCAGTATACTCCTTGAAATCAATGCACCCATCACCGTCGGTGTCCATCTCGGACATCAACCGTTGGATCTCATCAGGCGAGGCTGAACCAAGGTTACGTATCACCTCCTCCAGCTCAGTCAAGGAGATCTTCCCATCTCCATTGGTGTCGACGCGCTTGAAGATCCTCTCGATATCGGCCATGTCCGGATCCTGGTCGGCCATGTTTAATTTTTCTCTGTGTGGGGTAGATTAAGGGTGGGATGGTTTGAGTTTGTTGGTCAATCTGAAAAGGAGAGAGAGGGAGAGGGTCCCTTTTAAAGAGGATGGTGTGGTGTGTCCCACCAAAAGGATCGGATGGCAGGTAATAGTCCTAAGGACTCGGTTTCCATGGATTGGGACCTGTTCTCGCTAACTGTCCCGTGGAAGGCTGCTTCTGTTTGCAGTTGGTTTTATAACAGGAAGTTGCAACTAAGAAATGGTCTGTGGTTCGTTCCAACTCATGGCCTGCAGTGCAAGTTGGATAGGAAAATGGTGTTAAGGTTTGTTTTGTTAATCTTGATTAACAGGACATTATATCAGATCTACATTAATCATGACATATTTGAATAACACAACAATATAATTCCTTGATAGCCTATTTAATCTTCACGATTCGTTCCACGATCAGTAGCTACCGTTAATTGAAGAATTATAACACTGATCCTCTCATCTCATGAATGATGGGGGTGGATGAAAGCTTGTCAATGAATTGAGCAATGAGATGTAACCCAAAAACCTCTTTATATATATGTTTTGTATCAGCTAAGATCCTAGGTGATTAGTACTTTCCATAATGCCAAAGTTTGCCTTCAGAAGCACATTATTATGAGGAAACCCACAGGGCCGACCTAAAAACATATTTTTACCATCCAATGTATTGGCTGCCGCTAAAAGTTAGAAGCAAAAAGCATGAAACTTTCCTGCCAAAATTTGGTGCCATTGATCTATAGTGATGTTTTTGGCCGGACCCCGCTAATAGTTGGCCGCTAAAAGTATATTTCTTATGGTGATAATATGCCTTTAGCCATCTAGTGGGCCTCATGCTTAGGGCGTGGCAAACGGGTCGGGTTGGGTAAAAATGAGCCACGTTGGCTGAGGGGTTCAACAGGTTAAAGTCCAACACATATCCGTTTTAAAACTGGTCAGACAGACAACCGAAACCTGAACCCAAAGTGGGTCAATCAGATCCGACGTGTAACCTGCAACGAAAGAAAAAGAAAGGAGGATTAAAAGAAGAATAAGAAGACTGAAGAAACCATCTGAACAACTTTCCCTACGTTCTGTTATATATATTGTTGTCTTCTTTTCTCATTTGTGAAGTGGGTGTCATCTACATCTTCAGTTTTTGGTGACGAGCGACTCATTGAGGTAACAACATGAGATGAAATCAACGTGGTGGAGTTTAGCTCGTCCCTATATATTCGTTATCTTCTTTTTACTCCTTGTCACTCTTTCTTTGTGAAGGCATACAGAAAACAGGAGAAAGGATATATGGTTGTTTGTTCATTAAACAGAAAGGCAGTATGACTATTGTAAGGCTGCAAGGCAACCTAGATAATTATGTTTAGTATTGATTAATCATGTTTAGGGACTAATTGAGTAAGTTTAGGTGTCAGACTAGTGGCCTAATTAGTTTGGCTGTGATTAGACTATATTTTAGCTTAGTGATGGCAGTTTAGTCATCTAGGCATTGTCATAGGTTTTTAGGATAGTTATATGAAAATGCGATTTTTAGGCTCGTTTGGTGGTAGGGGTGTAATAGTTCGGTTAACCCTTTATTTTTTTTTTTTGGAAAATTGTTAACCGAACCGTATTTTACGGTTTTTAGTTTTTAAAAACCGTAATCATAATTGTACCCTAAAAAATCATTAAAAATCGAACAGCGGTTAACCGTATTAGATGATTCGGCTATGGCTAATTGTCACTTAAAATAAAAAAAAACCTATCTTTACCATTTGACTCTGCATGCATAACAACACTATCATTTTTCACGAAAATAAACACAACTAAAAGTCTAAAATGATACTACAAAACATCTATCATATAATACAATTCTAGAAAATATGAGACAACTATAATCCAACTCACAAAATAATTGTATTCTCATATGCGAGAATATGAAAGAGGGCTTGACTTACATTATTTTATTTCATTTAGGCCATTTAGTTTCTTTTTTTATTATTAGTGCAATGGTTTGGTTAACCATGTGTTTTGAAGCCGTTAATCAAATTGTAGTTTACGGTTTGATTCGGTTAATAACCGTGAGTTGATATTGAAAACCGTAACTGAACTGCGAAGTGCGGTTTTTCGATTTTCATAACCGAAACCGAACAGTGAAGTACGGTTATTAACCGTCGGTTTTGTTTGATTGATTAGACGGTTTTTCAGTTTTTTTTTTTTTTTAACACTCCTATTGGCTGGAGCATTTTATTTCGTGAAACTTTTGTGAAGCATGTACCCCTTTTTTTATGGTCAGAAAAATCTCTCGTTTTATTTCTCACAATTTCACTTATGTTATGAGACGAGTAAATGTTATGGTCATAAATGGTTATAAGACTTAATTTGATGCATTCCATCAGTCCTAGGACTTTCGGTGTATTGGTTAAGTACATAACATTTTATATCAAAGCCAACCTCCACATTTGGGGTTCGAGTCACGGAAAGGACTACCTGAAGTAGAGTGGGAGCCATCTAAAAAAAATAGAGAAAAATGCTACCTACTGCCAGAGTGAAAGCTGTTAGGCCCCGTCCCAAACTAATCATAATTAATGCTAATTAATGGAGATTAGTGTTACTTAAGCATGATTAATTGTGCTAATTATGGTTAATGAACAAATTGAGATGGGTTAATCTCATATGATTGAATTAAGATTAGTAAAGTGAATTTGAATGAAATTAAGTTGATTGAAATGAGTTTAAACTCAAACAAAGTAAACTAAGGACCTTTTTGTAGATACGGGATTTCACGTATTTCATCAAATAAGGAAATTCTTGATACCAACGTGTGTATCTCGAAGAGTACGTCAACTTTCATAATACACTTGGTTTCATTTGACCTAAGGTTGATCAAATGAGTCTTCATTTGACCCAAGATGTAAATAAGAAGAATGGAAGAGGACTAAAGTGCAAACAGTCCACTTATATAAGCTAAGAGATGAGCCTTTCCCCATTTTTGCAAACCCTAGGCACCCTTCTTCCTTTCTCTTCCATTTTCTACCTCAAGAGTGGAGAGTGTGAAGGATTTCAAGTGGTTTTCAGTGGAGGCATCATCCACTTCATCTTCCCCATCAAGCTTCCTCCATTGTTGAAGAGCTTGGGATTTCCTTGGGAGAGATTAGTGCCAAGCAAAGCCATAGAAAGAGGGGTTTTTGTCAAAGAGGCTTCCAAGGAGGCAAGTATAAGCATTTCTTGTGAATGGTATTAACTATTGTAGTGTTTTAATGGAGATATCATAAATTTGGATTGTGTCTATTTCCATTGAATGTTTGAATGGGTTGTTTGTAGATTGATGAATGGATTAGAAATGTCATTAATATGTGAATGGTGTGAATGAGGAGTGGACAGGAGGTCCAAAATTTATTGCAGGTTGTTGTGGAAATAAATGGAGAAAGGGAAAGAGGAAGAGAGAGAGTTGCAGAAATCCGGACTGGTTTTCTGAAGCGTTCGCTCGAGCGAACTTTGAGTTCGCTCGAGCTACCGGCTCTTTGCATGAAGGCGGTTGAGCGGACAAGGGTCTGCTCGAGCGACCACTTTTCTTTTTGAATTCGCTCGAGCTACCTTTGGGTTTGCTCGAGCGACCGCTTCTCTGTCTGAGTCCGCTCGAGCGAACCTGATATTGGGCAGGACATTGATTGAGGCCAAAAAATTTGGCCAAATGATCGGACCTAATGGTCCGATCGATCGGGGGACTCCGTTTGAGTCTAATAGGTTTTGGATTTTGTAGGAAACATGAGTACTTTTGGACACTTGTATGTTATTAAAAATTAGCTTTGTGGCTAATTAATGTAAATAGAGATTTGGTGAGGATTGTGAATAATGAAATAGAATTTTAAGAATTGAACCCTTAGATCAGTAATAGGTTAAGTGTTAATTGATTATGGACTATACCTCCATAGGTGATAATTCCGAAGACTCCAATATACATATGATATACAAATGTGCTGTCCATTGAGAATAACACGTACATTGGATAACCAACGGTTACACCCAAATGGTGGGTAGGAACTGGAATAGAAATGAGTAGAATCGGGTAGTTAGTGATTCTCTCATGCCATTGTGTTCTGTATCACTTCATTCCAATATCACAAGATTGACGTCATTGTTGTTTCTTTTCCATTGTTAAGAATGGAATCACTGTATAGAATTGAATCCAGAAATGGATTGATAATGAAATGTATTGACCTTTGAGTCTGGTACTACCTAGCTATTGTATAAAATTCTAAATGAATTAATAAATGATTATGTTTATGAGGCCAGGGTCATGAATGGTGAGCCTTTCCACTCGGAGCCAAATGACTATTCCTACTGCAGTATATGGATTTAGGGGCGTTCCAAAGCTCCGTGGTGATGCTCGTGTCCCTGGCCTGGACACTGGTAAGTCCCATAAATTCCGATCGTATCTACGGGTACTGGTTGATGCATTCCATTCGGAAGATGAACTCTTTCTTTGAGGGAAGATGGTAAATGACATGAAATGACAGGAAATGAAATGGAACGAAATGAATTGAAATGAAAGCTATGGTAGTTGTCATATTGTACATGTTTATTGATTGACTTATTATGCTCCTCCATTGCCTAGAATTGGAACTGTTTACTAAATATATTGAATGAATTTAGTAAATGTACTAACATATGCTATCACAAGTTTTGTTTATGCATTGTTGAACTGTTGTGTTTATTAGTGTTATTGATGGCATTACAGGTCCGATTGCCAGTGCCGGCCCAGCTGCGGCCTGGCGGCAGCGGAGGAGACCGTTGCGGTTCCTCCGGGAGGATTAATCGAATGGGATGGTCGGAACACCAGTTGACATGGTTGTTCGAGTGCGCAAGTGGACTATGAATATTTTGGGAAATTCTTTTGAGAATTCTTTTGCAATAGTTGAAATGCATTTTGGAAATGTAATATTTTGAGAACTCGAACAATTGTCTAACTTGCATAGTGTTTAAATATGCTTGAGTTGATGAAAGAAAGCAAAGGAACGAAACATGTATAAAGAACTCTATTTTATATACATGTAAATTTTGAATTATTTTGTCAATGTGTATTTCTGCAAATTTGTACAATTGACAGGTATGAATGAATGAATGTTATCTCTTGTGGATTCTGATTTAGCTTAAGTTAAATCAGAGTTCATGGGAGTAAGAATGGATCGCGGCCTTGGATTATCGTAACTCAGGCCCGGGTCGTGACAAAAGCCGCAGCAGAAAAGGCTATTTAGAGCATAGGGTGAGTCATTCTAAGAGGGAAAAATCACTACCCGCCCCTTCGTGGTTCT
The DNA here is from genome assembly GCA_029852735.1 of Persea americana. Taxonomy (NCBI): domain Eukaryota; kingdom Viridiplantae; phylum Streptophyta; class Magnoliopsida; order Laurales; family Lauraceae; genus Persea; species Persea americana. Next base: position 52,419,660 of record CM056813.1, on the reverse strand, counting down.
TTCTTCAATTCTCTGTTACCAGCCACCCGTTTCCTCTTATCCCTTTTTCATCCCTTCTTATTCTCCTCGATCCTTACTCCCCACTGTAAAGTCAACCCTCACTAAGCTTCTCCTTCATCTTCTTCACCTTCTCTTCCCTCGTTGCCCACCGGGCAACTACTACAACCCAACGAAAAAGGCCAGAAGGAAATGCATAGTATAACTTTTCACTTTGACTCAGTCAATCTAGGCTTAAAAAATGGATTTCGGTTGAAATTGATCAAAATAGACAAAATTTCTGAAATTTCTAAAATGAATAAAATGTTAGGGGGAATGTGTCCGGACTTCAATCTTAAAGATTGTTAACTTTTATTATTATGAAAATTGTATTTAAACATTATTATGGTAAGGAATGTTCTTAAAATTTATACATGTATGTTACAATATTATTTTATTATAATGAGTTAAATGCATAAATTATATTTTATATTTAATTTTCTAATCTTCTAGCATCTTTATATTTTGATTTTATTTATTTCTCAAAAATGTAACTCTGAAACATTTCATCGAAATTCTGAATGCCAAAACATCTCCTTTTGGAGACCATATCGAAATGGGGTCTAAAACGAAATTGACAACTATAGGTGGACCTTGTTGTAGAGTTTCATTCAGGGAATACCTAACTTGAGGCTCGGGGTGTTTATGAGCCGAGCTAGGGCAGATCCAGGCATGACCCGACTTTAGAAACATAGGCCCAGCCCCAGCCCAAAGCCAACATCGGCCGTAAAAGTCAGGCCAAAGGCCGCCCATTTAGTAAATTTGGTCAAGCCAAACTGGGCTTTCTACCAATTGTTTGGATAAAATATATAAAATTACAAGCACTCATCAGTTAGACCAGGTTTGCGCTTTGTCACTTAATCCAACCTTGGCCCAATTATTAAATGGCCCAGATCTTACACCCAACCCAGGCCCATAAGCACCCCTATTTGAGGCACTATGAGGACCCGAATGATGTTTAAGTATGCCAATCCATGAATTTTGGCTCAACATGCAACAGATGGTCAGGTCTAATTTTTCAGTTATTAGATGGTTCAAACTAGCATGAATGGTCTCACTGTGACAAGTAAACTCCAAATGGCTAGGATTGGTTGATCAGAGTTAATCTTGGATTATAATCTATGTTTTTTTTTTTTAGGATACTATTCCATTTGTAGTTGTCAATGGTAAATATAAGTCATGTTTCAAAATGGATGCACTATCTTTGGTGAGAATCCGGACATACACAGGAGAAGAGTTTTTAAGATGCTCACGCTACATATCAATTTTTGGATAATATTATAAACCCAAACACTATTAAAGTCATACTCTTTTTTTCTTTTTTTTTTTTCTTTTTTAATTTGAGTATCTGATTCTTTGCTACAGTATAGAAACCATGCATTGACAATTTGACATAAAGAGGTTTTGTTATCCTAAGAATACGACTTTTTTTCTCACCAAAAGCTCTAAAAACTGTTAGGACTTAAATATCTGAAATGTCTTCTCCACGGTAGATGCATTGTACACAACAATTCAACAAACTCTGATTCTACCGGTTCTATTTTTGTGAAAGGTTCTACTTTTTTTTTTTTTTTGAAACAGCAACAAAGACAATCATTATAAGGGTACAACGATAGAAAGTGAAAGTTTAGAGTACGAGATTTCTAAATTGGTCTACGCAATAAATCAATCTAAAAGTGTGCAAAAACAATAAATATGCAGCGGAAATAAAATCACAAGCACACCAGATTTTTACCTGGAAAACCCTAACCGGGTGAAAAACTACGGATCCGAACTGGATCTAATCAAGCACTATGAATTTCGCAATTACAAGAAACTCAGATTTCTTTCCCAGATATCCCCTATCTAAGGACTGAAGTTACCTTATGTCACTTCACGCTTCAACGACTTCACACCGTTTATTGCAATAGACTCAATCTCGCAGTTGACTCCTCAGATCTTCTCGCAAGAAGATAATATTCTACAAGGATACAGAAGAACATGGCTCTCTAGAATACTTGGCAGCACAACTTTTCAAAAACCTCTAGAGAAAATTTTTCTCAATTAAATCACCAATTCAGAACTTGAGAGATGATCTGTGTCTCTTTGGGTTGTGAGAAACACCCAATTTATAGCCCCAAATCCATGCTTAAGACTTCTAATCATAATCCACCCAGAATAGTAGTCCATCTCAAATTTCTTTCAAGAGTCTAGATCCAACTATTGTTGTTGCGCCACCCTCGCTATAACGATAGGTGTTTCTGCCATTCTCGCTATAGCGAGACCAAGTTCTGCCTCTTTCTTCTTTTCTTTGTGTCTTGACAGCTTCTGATAGCTTTTTGACTTTACAGAAAGAGAAATGAGTAAAGAAGAGTATGAACTAGGAAGCTACAAGAGAGATGTACCCCTATTTATACCTCAATTACATAAGAAAAGCTTTCAAAAGGAGTAATCATTTCACTAATAGGTTGCGAAAAGTATTACTGAGTAAACTTGTTCTTGATTTTCTTTTCATTCCATGAACCAATCTCTTAATTTTTTATTTATTTTTTAGTTTTTTCTCTACTGAAAATTGATAGATTGTATTGGTACAAGAGAGATGTACCCCTCAATCCAGTGGATGATTCGAATAAATTGATTTGTTTCATTAATTAATTTATATTTTCATGATTTATTCATGAGATGAATGGTATTTTATTATTTATTTGCACATGACTAATACAAAATGACATGATGGTTCGTGAGATGAACCGGAGCCCAGAAGTATATTAGATGTGATCCATGTGTTTGGATGGGATCTAGATAGAAGAGACATAGATCGCAAATCTTATACTTAAATTGATTCATAGCCAGTGATGAGATTGGGTATCTCATTTGATAAGGTTGCAGCACTATGCTTACTATGAGATAGTTTGATATATCTCGATCATTAGAGTGTAAGACTCTGGATCATTGTGCCGGTATATTGGATGTACTAAAGGACCATGAGTAGCACCTTGTACAAATCTGTCTTTGATTAAAGAACTGCTCTCATAATTTTCAAGCAATAGGCTTTTAATCATGAGAGATTAATGGACTCAAGTTTCTACTATACATTTACTTTGAGTCATCAATGAGTAAAGCTAATTCGATGTCTTGGGTACGTGGTAGTGGAGCTGTGGGAATATATAATTCTCAAGATAGAATCTAGCCTCATAAATATCCCCTTCTGCCAATTAATGTATTTTATCATTAGTGAGTGTGCACCCATCTCAATCAAGAGTTAATTGGATAATACTGATGATTACTATGATTAATTGGGTCACAAAGATAATAAAAGATGTGTCACGTCCCCCGAGCCCATTAAAGAATAAACCGGATTCTGGGAGTGAGTTTTAGCGCTAATTAAAATTTTTGCCCTTTATACCCAAGGATCGTAAGTCTGCTGTGAGTATATTGCATTTGAAAACTCAAGTAATATAAAAATAGCGGAACTCATACAATTCGAGGCATATTTAAATATCAAACAATTGATAATAAATCTCATTTAATATTTGAAATTGCAGAAGAACAATTAAAGCTATTCAATGAGTTAAATTATTTACAATGGCCATCCCAATAACCAAGCCCATTAACAACATAAAGTCAATGAAAGAAAGTCCAACGATGATAATCAATAAAAGAATAAATAAAATATGAAGCATGTCCCAAGTGAGTCTCTCATGTACCGGGTATGATGACGCTACTCTACGTCATCGGCAACGTCATCGGCATGCCACTCTCGCTCATCTTCTACTGGTTGGAGATCCTCTAAGATCTCCTCACGTGTCTGCTCCTCATAATATTACTCACCTGAGGTGTCTACACACCAAGGAACAAAGTCAACGACATGTTGAGCAATAGATAAGCAAGATATAACGAACATGACATGCATCAAGTACAAGAGTAATGACAGGACATAGTCAAGTGAATTCAATGAACAATACTAGACATAAAGCATAAATAAATATCACCCAAAACAATAATAGCAATCCTAATATCAACTAGAAATCACCAATATACAAGCAATGCAATGCAATTAATAAGAGGGAGACTCCGAGGATGTCCTAGCTACCTCCTGAGGTACCAATAATAATCCAATACGAACTACTGATCCCAAAGTCCGACTCTGGGGGGATCCTAGCTCCCGATCCTGGGAATAGTAGTACGGTCCAAGTCCGCTCCCAACTATTCAACGCCATGGACACCGTCCAAAGTCGACTGCCTACCCCGATGTCCGAGTAACTAGCCCCTTAATAAATCCCCAAATTGCAGTTGGCCATGACATGTAACTAATAATAAAGTGGTGCTGACACGAGGGAAAACCAAGACAAGCAAATCTTGTTAGTTCAACAAACAAGATATGATCATACGGATTATCTCATTCAAGACAAGTCAACCACACGATAATCCCTCACATGCTAGCCAGTCATGTTTATCAATACATGACACATGGTTCCTACGATACACTCTAAGTCAAGTCCATATCATAGTTCTATAAGAATTTATGATTCATAATTAATTAGATGTATTATGCCAAGAGAGTGTACAATGAGAAATAACGACGGATATGATTCATAAGTCAAGGAGGAATTACAAATCAAACCTAGGCAAGTGGTATCATCCATGTATCCTATATGTTCTAACAGAGTACGTATGGAATTGGATCAACGATGCTCCTAAGGAAATCCATTGGCGTACAATCATGCTAAGCATTTATTGAGGCAATTCCATACACATTTGGTAAAGTCATGCATAGTACATGAATACCTAGACACCCAATCAAAGCACACCAAGCCACGTGCTACGATTTTAATCCCGTTAATGGTCTGGTGAGAGTAGGTTCATGGTTTCCAACATCCAATGCCCAAACCTAGTTTAGCGGTCTCATCTTAAATAAAACATGAGCTTGATCAGTAATCCAAGCATTTGTATCACTTCCCAATCTCTGATCATAACGAAACTAGAACCATTGGATTCTACGTCTCAAGGGCTTTCCAATGGTATATCACACGTAGGATTTCAACGGGCGGATCAAAAGTTACAGAGATTCAAAGTTGTCATGTCCAGCAAACTTACACCCTCCGATTGATTAGACAGAAGGTCCGATCAATTGGCACTGAATAGCTCCCAGTTAGTGCACCATGTCTGATCAATCGGACAGAGTACCCGATAGATCGGACCTGGGCACCTCCCAGTTAGCTGCGAGTTTCTTCTATCCGATCGATCGCACAGAGTGTTCGATCGATCGTATAGTGAACGACCCTCAGTTAACTGAGGCATATTCTCTGTTTGATCGATCGCACAGAGTGACCAATCGATCTGACAGAGGACTTGCAACCCCGAAATTGGGTTTCTGCCCTCTTTCTCCTCAGCCCATTTAATGGCTAATCCTGTAGAAAATGAGCCACCATGCTCCCCATTCATCACAATCATCATTTCTATCCATTCTATCAAATTAAAAACATCAAGCTACCATTTAACAATTAATCCAACCCAAATCCCAAAACCTAATCTAACATATTAATCCCAAATTAAATTTGAACAAAACTTGGAATTTAGGGTATTCTAACAAGACACCATTGCAATCAATAGAAAACCATACACACATGTTTAAATATAAAATGCATATCTACTTGGCTTAACCAAGAAGAAGTTGAAATTGGGGAAAATTCAAGGAGAAGCCTTCTACCAAGAAATCCTCCAATCTAAGTCAACCAGACATAACCTAAAATGCAAAGGAGAAGAAAAGAGAGGAAATGATCGAGATCAAACCTAAATCTAACCAAAAGAGAAGACGATGGAAAGATGAGGGTGAGAAAAGAAATCTTACCAAACTAGGATCAATGGAAAGAGGAGATCGCGAGGAAGAAGATAAGCGGTTCGGATCTTTAAGATGATCTCTTCCAAGAGTTCTGGGATTGAGAAGATGAAGAGGAAAAAGAAGAGGGCTGTTGTAGCTTCGATCGTTGCAGAGAATGAATAAAATTAGGGTTAATCCCTGCTTAAGAAGAAGAGAAGGAGAAAAAGACAAGTTTGCCCTTAAGTGGGTCCGGTGAAAGAATGAACCACTTGAAGGGTTTCCGATCATTGGATTGTAACAAGCCAAGAGAAAAGAACGATCAGAACGACGAGACCGTTCCAACGAACCCAAAATCACGGCGATAAGAATTTTTCAGAAAAACACTCAATTTTCCTAAAATTGCAAACTACCCCATACAAGAGTCAAATGAACTCGAAATCGCACGAAACTTTGCAGACACTATTATAACATTAAAAAAAAAAAACTCTCTCATGATCTAAACCCACCTAATTACCTAACAATACAATTAATTATAATAACAATAAAATAAATGGGTCAACAGGCATGCTATTGGGCCTAGTTAACCTAGTAAGGTCGCGGACCTTACAAGATGGATCTAATTTGATTGGACTGATTTATTCCAATAGATCCATGGATATAATTGATGGAGGGGCATACTTGTAGTAATTGAGACGTTTAGGGTCTCCTTGTAATTATTCTTAAGACTGGAGTGCAATTGCATTTAATTAGTAGACTTATTTGCAATTAAATATGGGTCCGGAGTTCATATGAGATGTAGGGTCTAGATTCTTAGTTAGAGTAATATTCTAAGGAATCCCTAGTGGTCCCCATGCTAGCCCTAATAAGAGAATGTTACTAATCTCATTAAAACTCCTCTGAAAAGGAGTGGGTTACTTACTAAGAATAGAAGTGAGACTTCTAATCTTGGTCAAAGAGGAGGTGTGCCATAAACTATAAATAAGAGGTGAGGGTTAGAGATCGCTACACAATAATTATCTCTCAAATTCCTCTCTTTCTCTTCCTCATTTCTCTCGTCTGGTTTCCTACTAGAGATCTAGGGTCATCTTATACTTGGAGATCCCACCATTCTTCTTTAGAAATTCTCTAAGAGGGTCAGAGCGTGGAAGAACACAAAAGCAAGGGAGATCAAAGGTTTGCGAAAAGAGTTTTCGTAGAGATCAAGTTCTCGATTAGAGCACAACTAAGCTCCAAAGGTATAGATCTATTATCTATTTGAATTAGTAGATCTAGTTATGCTTGTTGTTTATTTATCTATCTTTTTGATGGATGCTTGATCTTAATGCATGAGATTAGGGTTTTAGATCTTGTGCTTGGGTTTTTGGCCTTATGGATAATTGATCCCTGTATCAAGTGAGTCAAAAGTTTTAAATACATATCCACGAGGCCCACCTACTTCCAACAATAATGGCATTAATATTCAACATTTTGTTTTATCTTTTATTTAAAATTAATGTTAATTGTGATTTTAGTATTTATGCCAGGGGCGGACCCATGAATTTTTCCTTTGGGGGGGGGGGGTGTTGGTTGGTCACTATGTAGAAACAAAATCTTGAGAGGGCCACATATAAGAAAGTGCATATAGTTTTTAAAATATATAGGGTTTTTTTTTTCATTTTCTAGTGGGCGGCATATGAAAAAACTATAAAATTTTCTAAAACCTCAAGGGTGTTTTTGAAGACTTTGGGGGGGACAATGGCCCCTGCCAGCCCCTTGGTTCTGCCATTGTTTATGCTAGGGGCAGACCCAGAAATTCTTTAGGGGAAGGGGGGCACCAACACTATGTTAGAAACAAAATCTTAGGAGGGACACATATAAAAAAGTGCATATAATTTTTACAATGTATAGGGATTTTTTGAAAACTTTGGGGGCGGCATTGACAAGATGACGATCACAGAGAAGAGATTTGAGTTCTCTTGAGAATGTAATATTAATTGGTGTATCTTTCTATGGAGATTGTACATCATTATATAGATATTTACATGCCTTTAATCTAGGCTCTAAGAAAGGAAAACCATCTAATTGTATCAATCACTAATCTAAGTTAAAAAGGTAACTAATTACAACCATTGTTATTCTAAGAAAGGAAATCTGAAGCTGTCTTAATATTGACCAAATCAATTCCACGTGAGATATAACATTGATGGGCTTTGGGCCTTGGGCCTGTGATGGGCTTTGGGCCTTGGACCTGTTTAACACCCCCCCTCAAATTGATGCGGGAGAATCAACAAGCATCAATTTGTCAACCAAGAACTGATGGCGTGGTCGTGGAAGGCCTTTGGTGAGAATATCAGCAAGTTGAAGTTCAGTGGAGACATGTGGCAAGCTGATGACATCACGTTTAAGCTCATCACGGATGAAGTGACAATCAACCTCGATGTGTTTAGTACGTTCGTGAAAAATCGGATTTTCAGTAATCCGAATAGCACTAGTATTATCCGCATAAAGGGGGGTAGCACTTGCTGCTGGAAAACCAATGTCAGAAAGCAAACCACGGAGCCAAAGAATTTCAGAGCATGCAGCAGACATGGCTCGATACTCTGCCTCGGTAGAGGATTTGGAAACTTTTTCATGTTTCTTGCATTTCCAAGAAATAAGACTATCACCCAAAAACATGCACTATCCAGTCGTCAATCTGCGAGTATCCGGACAACCAGCCCAATCAGCATCAGAATAAGCTTTGAGAGTCAGAGGATTGTTGGATGAAAAAAACAACCCACGAGTCGGTGTGCGAATAAGGTACCAAATGATGCAGCGAACAGCAGCCAGATGAAGGTGACGAGGAGCAGTCATGAACTGACTCATCAGGTTAACCGCATAAGAGATATCGGGTCGAATGATCGTGAGGTAGATTAAGCTGCCAACCAACTGGCGATAGACAGTAGGATCGGAAAGAAGATCACCGTCTTCGCGACTGAGTTTGACATTCAGTTCTACTGGCGTATCAACAGGAGCAGAAGCAGTAAGACCAGCCAAGGCGATGAGATCAATAGTGTATTTGTGCTGATTGAGAACGATACCTTTAGGTGATTGATGAACTTCAAGACCGAGGAAATAGTGGAGAGGGCCAAGATCTTTCATTTTAAAGGACTCAAGAAGAGACGCTTGGAGCTCCTGAATCATTCCAGCATTAGGACCGGTAATGACGATGTCATCAACATAGACAAGGGAGTATAGTGATCCCGGATAGAGCATGATGTAAAAACATAGAAGGATCATACGGGCTTGGATGAAAATCCAAGCAGAGAAGAGCAGCTTGAAATTTCTCAAACCATGCGCGAGGAGCTTGTTTCAGACCATAGAGGGAGCGACGAAGTTTAGCAACCATACCGGGGCCGGAGGAGCATCCCTGAGGCAATCGCATATAAACATCTTCTTTAAGATCACCATGGAGAAACGCATTTTTGACATCCATTTGATAGAGAGGCCAAGAGTGAGATGCAGCAACAGCAAGAATAGTGCGGACGGTGGTCATCTTGGCAACCGGAGCAAGTCTCATCATAATCAATGCCATATTCCTGCCTATTTCCAAGAGCAACAAGACGTGCCTTATAGCGATCTAGAGATCCATCAGATTTTAACTTGAGAGAAAAAACTCACTTACAGCCAATAGGTTTGACACCCACAGGAGAGGGTACAATATCCCACGTATGATTTTGCGCTAACGCATCCAATTCATCTTGCATAGCCTTGTTCCAACACGGATCCTGCACAGCCTGAGAATATGATTGTGGAATGGAAGAAGAAGACAAAGTGGCCAATAAAGAAGTATGTGAGAACCCATAACGGTCTGGCAGTACCGAAATCCGAGTGGAGCGACGCAGTGAAGTATGGCCGGAACCGGACACCGGAGGAAGATCAGGAGGGGGATCCCTGGTAGGCGTTGTGTGGTTCCGTCTGTGATACACAAAATTAGGATTAAAACGAACAATGGACGAGTCGTCAGAAACACCAGGTAAGGACACAAAAGAGGAGTCAGGAGGGTCAATGTGTTTTTGGAAAAAGTACTGATGTTCAAAGAAAACGACATTTCTAGAGGTACGGAAACGCCGAATGTGAGGATCATAACAAAGGAACCCTTTCTGGAAGGGTGCATATCCTAAGAACACACACTGAGCGGATTGTGCCGTGAGTTTTGTCCGCTCAGATGGAGGCAAGTGCACAAAACAAGTGGAACCAAAAACATGAAGATCCTCATAGGATGGATGGGTCTGGTACAAACGGTAATATGGGCTTTGATTCTCAATGGAGGTCGAAGGCATACGATTGATAAGATGAGCTGCTGTAGCCAGTGCCTCAACCCAAAAACGCGTAGGAACCGAGGATTCCAGAAGAAGGGAACGAGTGACATCAAGGAGATGTCTATTTTTCCTTTCAGCGACACCATTCTGCTGTGGAGTATAAGGACAAGTTCTTTGAGAAATAATGCCTTTGTTTTGCAAAAACTGTTGAAAATCAGAGGACATATATTCCCCGCCTGAATCAGATCGCAGGATTTTAATGCAGGTGGAAAACTGAGTTTCAACATAAGCCAGAAAAATTTTAAAAACATGGAAAACATCAGATTTGGAATGCAGAAAATAAATCCATGTAAACCGACTGAAATCATCAATAAAAGTCACAAAGTATTTATAGTGAGCATGAGAAAGAGCTGGAGCAATTCCCCATACATCGCTATGAACCAAATCAAAACACTGAGTGCTGTGTGAAGTGGAAATATGAAAAGGAAGAGATTTGCTCTTTCCCATTTTGCAAGTCGCACAATCAAAAGACACACAAGAAGAAGATAAACCAGTAGTTTTATTTAATAATCCAGAATTGAACAAAGTGGACAAAGTTTTTGAATTCGGGTGTCCAAGTCTTTTATGCCACAATTGGCTGGAATCACTAATGGAAAAACAAAACCCATTATTGTCAAATTTATTCCTAGAATGCGTAGAAAAATCCAGCGGAAACAAGCGTCCACACTTAGGCCCCCTCGCGATCTCCTTCCCGGTTATCTGGTCCTGCACAACACAACCAGAAGAAGAAAAAGAGATGTGACAATCATTTTCAACAAGCTGCCCAACTGACAAAAGGTTGGAAGTTAAAGTTGAACACAAATAAATATTTTTCAAAGGAATAGGACTAGGGATGTCACCGACAGCAGTAATGGGAACATGGCCCCCGTTAGCAGTTTGTATTTGAATAGGGCCAATGTATCTTTGCACATTGGTGAGTGGGGCACAGGAAGAGGTCATATGATTAGACGCCCCGGAATCAAGGAACCAAGTAGAAGATGGAGGGGAGGTACCTGAGAGACCAAAAGCAGAAAGGGCAGTGACGATCATCTGTTGAACCAATTCAGGAGTGAGAGAGGTTGAGGGCCCAGGCTGTGAGGGTGCAGAAGTAGGAGAAGGCATAACCGAAGACGCAACATACGCATGTGGCGGCTGATACGGGGAAGTCTGAGGCTGAGATGACGGACGTTGTGGACGGCGGCGACATTCAGAGATGATATGTCCCGACTTTTTACAGTAATTGCAGACCTTCTGTTTGCATTGAGTGGCAATGTGGCCAAATTTTTGACAACTGTAACATTCCGTTTTGCTCAAGTCGCGTGGCTGAGGCTGAGAAGTTTTATTAGCTGATAATGCGACGGAATAGGTCTCAGTCGTTTGATGCGCTAGATGAGTTGAGGTCGCAATGCGCTGTTCTTCACGTAGGAGTTCATTCAAGCATACATCCAATGAAGGTAAGGGCCTCCGATTCATCAGAGCAGAGCGGACACTTTCAAATTCATTCCGCGGTTTCATAAAAAATTGATCTCGCTGACTAGATGCCTGAAGGTCTTGAATTACTGTCAACACATTGTCAGCCACATCCGCATGCTTAATACTATCATATTCTGACCACAGTGTATGGAAACCGGAATAGTAATCTTGTACCGACAAAGTCCCTTGGGTATATTCAGCAATAGCACATCCAAGATGGAACTGTCGTGCAGAGTTATCTTGATGGTAGACTTTCTTCAAATATCCCCACATGGCTTTAGAAGTGGGGTAAGGCTTGAGATTCATTATCAAATGAGGCTCAACAGATCCTAGAATCCAGGATTTGATTTTGGCATCTTTTGTATGCCAAGAAGAGATCTTTTTTTCATCCTCAGTGGGTTTAGGGTCAGCACCAGAAACAAAACCCCACAATTCCTTAGCTTCGAGGTAGGTTTGGAATTGAAAAGACCACGCAGGGTAATTTTGTCCAGTGAATTTGATCAAAGTAACATCAGATTTGTCCATCGCAATTTAAGAATTTAGTTGGGCCAAAGGAGAACAACAGGAAAGCAGCACGTCCTTGATTCCAGCAAACAGTAGCAAAAGATGGAAGAAAACAGCAGCAAAAAAAACAACAGGAAAAAAAACATCCTTGATTTCAGGGGAAAAAGTAGCACGTGGACCCCACCAAATGATCTCTAGACAGATCAAAGACAGGGGATGGAAAGGTAGTCAAATTTCGCTACTGCTGGAAGAGGTCTCACTCAAAACGGATCAAAATCCACAATTTTGAACGGCTGAGATGAAATCTGTTGGACAAAACTGAAATACCAAAAAAAATGGTAGATGGCCTACCTCTGATGATCGAAAAAATCTGAAAATATGTCCAAGAATTCCAGGATGAGTGGTCGACCAGGATGGGAGGGTCTGGTGATACTGCAGTGTTGATCAGAGGTGGGCCCCTGATGACTTGCTCCAAGTTGCTGACGTGAATGGTTCCCAGAACCTAAATCGGTCTTCTGATTTCTCTGATGAGTCAAACAAACGTCCACAAGGCTCTGAATCAACTGTCGATCAAGATAGAATGATGTCTATGATGAACTTGGGCTGATCTGTGGTGGGCCACAACGATCAGATTTCAAGATGTAGATGAAAAACTATGTTAATCATGCACGAACAATCAATGACAGGATGCCAATGACTGTTATTACCAAGATTTGACAACCCAGTTGAAGAAGAAGACTAGAAGAGAAGAGGACTGTAGATCATAGCTCTGATACCATGACAAGATGACGATCACAGAGAAGAGATTTGAGTTCTCTTGAGAATGTAATATTAATTGGTGTATCTTTCTATGGAGATTGTACATCATTATATAGATATTTACATGCCTTTAATCTAAGTTCTAAGAAAGGAAAACCATCTAATTGTATCAATCACTAATCTAAGTTAAGAAGGTAACTAATTACAACCATTGTTATTCTAAGAAAGGAAATCCGAAGCTGTCTTAATATTGACCAAATCAATTCCACGTGAGATATAACATTGATGGGCTTTGGGCCTTGGGCCTGTGATGGGCTTTGGGCCTTGGACCTGTTTAACAGGCATATGCAAGCAACTATAAAATCTTCTAAAACCACCGGGGTTTCCTTTTTTTTTTTGGAGGGCCACATATAAAAAAGCACATGTAATTTTTAAAATATATAGGGGTTTTTTTTAAAACTTCGGGGGGTATATGTAAAAAGTTATAAATTTTTCTAAAACCTCTAAGGGTTTTCTGAGACTTTAAGGGGCCATGGCCCCTACCAGTGCCCCTAATTGTGCTAGTGATTTATGCGAAGGCATGGAATAAATGCAATAAATCCGAACTTAGAAACACATGTATTGTTTAGGTGAGAGGGCCTGAGGATGGCTACTGTTTTAATTATACATACATATAATGAGTCCGGATCCCCTGTTTTAATGAAACAGGGAGACATTATTTCATACTATCAACATTCGCAAGCTATATAAAATCTCATGCTAGCTAATGCACAATCTCAATTGCTTTCTTAGAATGAAAAAGGAAAAGATGAGATTTAACCAGTTTTGATTTTGGAGGTGGCCCTATTGATGTTCTTGGAGAATTCTGAGTCCAACCCTCAAAGAATTCAGACTATACTTTACCACATGCAACCCTGAGTGGGCCCTTTTTGTCTAGTAGGGTACACGATGTGCTGCCTCACAGTGCAGGGCACTAGATAAAACGTGGAAATCCCATAAAATGCTATCAGACCATTTCATGGTACCTTATTCCTTCATATGCACTCTTTCGGATTTTATTGGTTTGGAGTGGGGTCTCATTTCCTTGTATTGGAACATTTCCTATTTCCTTCCTGGTAGCCATGAAATTGTTTGTTCCCATCTTCTTCCTTGTTCTTCCAACATTCCAAATGTTTTAGGAACCCTCCCATTTCATGAATTCAATTTCATGGCATTTCTACAACAATTCAGAAAGAAAATGAACTGTTTGAGGCCGGGTCCATAGCGTACAAAAGCAGAACCCATTACTACAGTAGGAGACCATAACTGAACCCAGACCCGATTTGGGTCTCAGTCTAACATGATCTTCTTGATTCCCACATTTAAGCTAAAGAATCAAACCTAAACTCAGATCCGGTTCTAGTCGCAAACAACAGACTAGACCTTGACCAAAGTGAGCCTCAATATATACATACATACATATGTACTTGCATAAACCACTTATGGCACATTTGGTAACCATCCTGACTAGGCCAGAGAATCTTCGATTGAGAGGACTCTTTCATCTTCCTTGGAAGTCTAGTGGCGGACCCAAGGGTTTTATTTGAGGGGAGCGGACCCAAACAAGCAATTGTGTTTTGAGAACAAACCTAGGGTTTTCATGTGGTTTTGGGACATACACAGAGTTCTTATGTGACTCTTTAAAACAAAGCCAGAATTTTCATTATAGTTTTAAAAGCAGAGTGAAGTCCAATGGGTGTGACTGTCCCCACGTGATTGCACCTTTGTCCACCCCTGCTTGGAAACAAGCCATCTTAAGCGAGTATTTATAAGGAAAGGAATCCTTGCATTCCATGTTTGGAAAACTCCAAGGAATTCTACAATATACACTCTATACCATCCAATGGTTTAATGTTTTTTTCACAAATTTCTTACAAACCATGATGCATCAAGACCTAACCTTTTACCCTTTCAATCATTGTTGGCCTTCCAAGGATGTTGAACTGTTCGGATACTGTAAATGGAACCCATAAGAAGAAAAATGTTTAATTTTTTAGGGCCTATACTATTTCGCAAATATCTCGAGATATATGATGAATCTATAGTTGAAAATTGACTCCCTAGCTGTTTTTGACCTTTCAAAGATGATGAATGGCTTGGATAATTATTTAGGAGCCCACAAAAATTAGAAAGCAAACAAAATCGGACCGCCTCCAAAGCCACCTTTTCACTATAGCATACCAGCAGTGTGGAGTTTTTCCCGATTTTCTCATGATCCATGATGAATCTAACATACCAAATTTGACACCCTAGCCATTTTTGGCCTTGTTAAGAAGATAAATGGTTTTAGTTATGAAAATGGCGTCCATAGAAGTCCAAAAGTAGTCATCTTTCCTTAGACATTTTTTCTTATAAATATCTCAAAATCCTTGATGAATCAACGGTTGATTTTTGGTATTACAACTATTTTGGATCTTTTAAACAGATTAACAATTTGGATATTGATTACCGGTCTTAGAAAACTAGAATTCAAAAAATGTCCCCTGTAAGAAACTTCTTTTTGATTTTGCCTTAGCTCCTCAAGAGTGAGGAAGCGGGGAATCCTTTAAAACACGGTCTTTGAAATGCAGCACTCCTCTCTTCTCTCAAATCCATGCTCCAATCAAACATGGGTTTTCTTTGAACGCGAGGAAAACCATGAGGAATTCTCACCGAGGATGGTTGCCAAACATACCCCTTAATATAGAATTTTTGTTGGACACTCTAGTACCCTATATGAAGCCCATGGGCCTGGACTTGGGTCTGTCCAGTTGAAGAGGCTCATAATTATTTCCATCTATTTCTGCAATCCAAACAACCCCACTAATAGTAACTAGATAAAGATAATATAGTTGAGAAGGGCCCTTAACCTACTGTCTACACTAATTGTATCTTCATAATTGCATGAGACTATAGGCTTCACATGAGGACACCAACAATTCAATCACTCTCTCTGGGTGGGAAGAGTATCTCCGGATATGGAGCACAAGAAAATAAAAGAGACACATCTCCATGCACAGGTGGTTGGGTGCTGATCTTGGAAAAGGAGAAATTGCCTTTTTCAAAACTCGTCCACCACTATTGTGGTGGACCACCCTTTGTGCTTATCATCATCATCATGAAAAGAGGGACCCACCACCATATGCACCATATGGTCTGTGCTATGACCTATCAGTACAGGTACAATATAAATTAAAAGATGGGAATCTGTTTGGGACATAAACGCATACTTCCAGTGACAATAGAATCATGTATAGAAAGTTCTAGTTTGAACTTTAAGATGATTTGGGACATGCACCCACAACAGATTCGATTTCTTTCGATGACTCTTGTGATAGTGCCCTCTCAGATGAACAAGAAAGAATCCTTAAAAACAAGAAACAGTCTTCATAATAATGATGGAAATAGAAGAGAGTCAAAATGGATGCAAGATAATTGTGAAAATTTTATTGCATGAATTAATAGACTATGATCTGATTTGTCCCCATAAAAATCGGTGTTGATTAATCTAGGATGTATCATACAAAAAGTCAATTTGAAAACCCTTTTCTTATATTACTACAAAAATATGCCCGTGCCAATATAATCATAATATTAAGATTTACAAAAAAATAAATTATGATAAGTTTCTTTAAAATTAAATGCAAAAGGTTTTAATCTAAAAGGGACCGCAAAAAAAAAAAAAAAAAGAAAAGGAGAAGTCCATAAGAATTCAATACCTAATACCATATAATTAAAAAAAAAAAAAAAAAAAACACAAGCTCTTGAAAATTGAAGATTGATGATCAAGAAAACTAAAAAAACAAAAATCAAAACAAACAAACAATATAAACTATGAATAAAATCCAATGAAATTTGAAAGACATATAGAAATAAAACATAGAAATGAAAATCCATAATCAATTCAATAACATAAGCAATTTAAAAAAATCAAACACTCATGAGAAAAAAAAGACCTAAAAAATGGAGCACAAAAGGGCAAAGACAAAAGAACCCACAAATTAATGAAACACCATCATAAAAAAATAAAAAAAAAACTAAAAACCCATCACAAATGAGAAATTATAATAAAAGAAATACAAAATAAAATAAAATAAATTTTATTCAAAACATTATAAAAATATAGATAAATAAAGATCCATAGACAATACAATGATAAAAGAATTTTAGAAGAACCAAACCAACTTATGATAATCTAATACTCAAAAATGAAAATCTGATGCTACAAAAGAAATAAGTAAAATCCATAAAAAGATTTTACAAAGAGAACTTAAAGAATCCAATGGAAGTAAATAAATAACTAACTCATAATGATAAGCATTAAAAAAATAAAAAAAATACAACAGAAAAATGAGAATTCACAGAAAATCTCATGATAGGAAGTGATTTAAAAGAAAGAAAAAACTAATGAAAACACAATACCCAAAAGTTGAAAAAAAAAAAAGCAAAAAAAAGAAGTTCACAATCTATGAAAACCATACAAATACAAACCATAAAAATATTACAAATCTATAGAAATTTTAAAATAATGATTCTTTTGTATAAATCATATTAAAATGACAAAATTAAAATTGCTCAAATAAAATATAATGAACTCAAAAGTAAATGTGTTAAAAAATATTTACCTCCCAAATTGTGTTAGGCCCCGCCCCGGACTAATCATAATTAAAGCTAATTAATCTCAATTAGTGATACTTAAGTGTGATTAATTGTACTAATTGTGATTAATGAACAAAATGAGTTGGGTTAATCTCAAATGATTGAGTTAAGCCTAATGAAGTGAATTTGGATGTGATTGAATTGATTAAGATGAGTTTAAACTCAAACAAGGTAAACTAAGGACCTTTTTGTAAATACGAGTTTTCACGTATTTCGTCAAATACGGAAATTCTTGATACCAACGTGTGTATTTCAAAGAGTACGTCAACTTTCATAATACACTTGATCTCATTTGACCTAAAGTTGATCAAATGGACCTTCACTTGACCTAAAGTGTGAATAAGAAAAATGGAAGAGGGCTTTAGTGCAAAAAGTGCATTATATAAGCTAAGAGATGGGTTCCTTTCCCATTTTAGCAAACCTTAGGCACCCCCTTCTTCCTTCTTCCTTCTCTTCCATTTCTTCTCCATTAAGAGTGAGGATTTGGAGTTTGCAAGTAATTATAGAGGGAGCTTGGTCATCTTCATCTTCTCCATTGGGTCATTCTCTATTGTTGGAAGCTTGGGACTTCTTAGGAAGGAGTTATGTCAAGCCAAGTCAAGGAGAAAAGGGGGCTTTTGTCCAAGACTTCAATAGAGGCAAGTATAAACCCTACTTGTGAATGTTGTTAGTATTGTGGTTGGTAAGGAAGATTTCATATAGTGGGTTTGTGCATTTTCCATTTAATGTTGAATGGATTGGTTGTTTATGGATTGATGGAGTGTATTAGGAATGTCATTAATGTGTGTATTAAATGGTGAATGAGGAGTGGACAGGAGGTTCAAGGTTTATTACAGGTTGTTGTGAAATAAATGGAAAATGAGTGAAGAAGAGAGAGAGTTGCAGAAATCCGGATTGGTTTTCTGAAGCATTCGCTCGAGCAAACTTTATGTTCGCTCGAGCGAACCACTCTCTGGATGAACAGAGTGAAGTTCTGAAGCATTCGCTCGAGCGAACTTTGGATTCGCTCGAGCGAACAACTCTCTGGATGAAGGCGCTCGAGCGGACAAGGGTTTATTCGAGCGACCATTTCTTTGTTTGAGTTCGCTCGAGCGACCACTTCTCTGTCTGGGTCCGCTTGAGCGAACTTGAGTCCGCTATAGCAAACCTGATACTGGACAGGGCATTGATTGAGGCAAAAAATTTGGCCAATCAATCAGACCGATCGGGGGACTCCGTTAGAGTCCAGTTGGTTTTGGATTTCGTAGGAAACATGGGTACTTTTTGGACATTTATGTGTCATCTAAATTTAGCTTCGTGGCTAATTAATGCAAAATTAGAGATTGATGGGGATTGACAATGAAATAGAAACTTGAGAATTGAACCCTTGGATTAATAATGGGTTAAATGATAATTGGTTATAGACTATACCTCTATGAATGTTAATCACGAGAACTCCAATGTACATATAAATACAAATGTGATGTCCATTGAAAATAACACGTACATTGGATAACCAATAGTTACACCCAAATGGTGGATAGGA
Organism: Persea americana; assembly: GCA_029852735.1. Classification (NCBI taxonomy): domain Eukaryota; kingdom Viridiplantae; phylum Streptophyta; class Magnoliopsida; order Laurales; family Lauraceae; genus Persea; species Persea americana. The sequence continues at coordinate 52,400,567 of CM056813.1, read as the reverse complement.
ACTGGAATATAAATTAGTAGAATCGGATAGTCAGTGATTCTCTCATGTCATTATATTCTGTATCGCTTTATTCTAATCTCACAAGATTGATGGTATTGTTTGTCTCTTTTCCATCGTTAAGAATGGAATCACTGTATAGAATTGAATCCATAAATGGATTAATAATGAAATGTGTTGACCCTTGAGTCTGGCACTACCTAGCTATTGTATGGAATTCTAAATGAATTAATAAATGATTATGTACATGAGGCCAGGGTTATGAATGGTGCGCCCTTCCGCCCTAAGCCAAATGACTATTCTACTGCAGTAGATGGATTTGGGGGCGTTTCGGAGCTCCGTGGTGATGCTAGTGTCCCTGGCCCTGACACTGGTAAGTCCCACAAATTCCGATCGTATCTACGGGTACTGATTGATGCCTTCCATTGGAAGATGAATCATTCCTTTGAGGGAAGATGGTATATGAAATGAAATGACATGAAAAGAAATAGAATGAAATGAATTGAAATAAAAGCTATGGTAGTTGCCATCTTGTACATGCTTATTGATTGACTTGTTATGCTCTCCCATTGTCTAGAATTGGAATTGTTCACTAAGCATATTAAATGAATTTAGTGATGTACTAACATTTACTATTACAAGTTTTGTTTATACATTGTTGAACCGTCGTGTTCATTAATGTTATTGATGGCATTACAGGTCCGATTGCCCATGCCGGTCCTGCAGCAGCCCCGGCTGCAGCGGAGGAGACCGTTGCGGTTCCTCTGGGAGGATTGATAGAGTGGGACGGTCGGAATACCAATTGATTTGGGTATTCGAGTGCGCAAGCGAACTATGATGTTTTGGGAGATTCATTTTGTGAATTCTTTTGAATAGTTGAATAGTCATCACTATGCATAGTATTTGAATATGCAAAGATTGATGAAAGAAAGCAAATGGACTATACATGTATAAAGAACTTCATTTTTTATACATATACATTTTGAATTAATTGTCAATTTGTATTTCTGCAAATTGTACAATTGACAGGTATGTATGAATGAATGTATCCCCTGTGGATTCTGTTTTAGCTTAGGTTAATTCAGAGTTCACAGAAGTAAGTATGGTTCACGGCCCTGGATTATCGTAACTCGGGCCCGGGTCTTGACAAATTGAAATGTTCAATAATTGCACCAACGGTCTCAAGATGCTCACATTTTAAAATGAGTTGAACGCTGATATAAACTAAGCATTCAAATAAGATATGGGACGGTACTAAAAAGAGGCACAAAGAAACAAAAAAAATTATTGAAGTGGCTCTAAAAAAAATACAATGAACTTAAAAGTAAATAAATAGAAAAAAAGAAAGTTCTCTTGTTGACACAAAGAAATAGAATTGTATTGAAGAAAGTAGAAAATGATGATAATAAGAATGGGCTTAATTCTTTATTTAGATAGACCAATATTATTGGAGATTCCTTTTATCATTATTTTCGCATTCTTAAAAAAAAAGTGTACAATCAAAATCAATAAAGAAAAAAGAAACCAGACAACCCAGAAATGAGAGTGGATTAAATAAAAAAGACTAAGGATTAAATAAACTAGACAACCCAGAAATCGGCATTTCACATTCTATAAAAAAAAAAGGAAAAAAAATCATATAATTAGAACAAACAAAAATACTTGAAATTCCTTCGATTAGTGGCACTTAGACAATGCACTGGGACCCATTAACACTCAAATGTTATTCCCTTGATAGAAATAGGATGATATTAAGAGTTTCTTAATAGACAAAAGGCATGATGGAGAGTCCAAATCACAAAAAAAAATTATTTGGAAAACTCCAGTATTTTGTATTTTTTTATTAGAAAATCAATTTGACCGTGGAAATAACCCAGAATGAGGTGGAAATTGAAGGTATCCTATAAATAACAAGGATGTTTGTCTTAATGATTGTGATTTTTAATAGATGAGGTCTATCGTAGTGTTCCACTCCATTTACATTACGATTTATAAAAGTTAAAGCCACACACACAAAAAAGAAAAAACCCAGACTCCACCATTTCTCCCTCGACAAGCGTACATGGTAGCACATCAGTTACATGCAAAGTTTCCCGCCTCCTCTTCAACTCCACGTTGTTATTGCGTGTTTTTCTTTTTTCAGTAATATCATCATTTTCTTATTAAATATGAAACTTATTATTTTTGTTGATCAATTCCATATATCATATATTCATTTGAGTTTAGTTTTATTGTAAAATGGTTGTCATAGAAAATTAATGACTATATAGGAAATTATATAAAATAGTTATTTCAAAAGTTTGATCATCTATGCTTAAAGTGCAATGCATAAGTATGAAAATAATGACAACAATATTTATAGGGGTCAATATTCTAAAAATATAGTTATTTTTATAAATACCTCGTAGATAAATTCCAACTCCCGGTCAATATTCCAAAACAGGGCTGGGTCCCTTCCTCATTCACTAATTTTAAGTTTTTGTCGATGACTATTAACAAAAAGATGCTATGTGGTGTAGTGGTAGAGTCGCTCCTTTGAAATCCATATTGTTCCGAGTTCAAGTTTCGGCACATACCATGATTAATTTTTACCATGTCATTTAAAATACTTGGGTCATGTTGGGTGGAGAAAGTGTGCTTTATCTCTTGCCCGACCTAATTTACTCCAATTGGAGCGAATTGGAACTGATTTCAATTTGAAACCACTTCGCTTTCATATATAATAATTGAAGTATATGATGAAGAAAATAATCATACATCATCTTCACATATGCATGGTCCCTTTCAATCTTGTCTCATTGCATTGAAAGTTAAGGAATCTTCATGAGAGGGTGTCATTGGAGTGGACAGTGGCTTCAATCAAGCAAAGGTGAGCCCTTTAAATAGAACTAAGTATGGAATGTCCCATGAAATTATCTATTAGGGATGGTATACGTTTCTTTACATATTAGCAACTATCTAGAGCATTTGGTCATGGAAGTACAAGCCCCACTAAGGATAGCTTGACTCAAGCCCTTGTTGGAACAAGGAGACATCGGCCAAAAGCAGCTTGGTAAATTATTGTAGTTGAGTAGATTTACTGTAGTAGATAAGGTATATCCAAAAAAATAAAAATATTATAGTGATTCTAAATAGTTGCCCATATTATCTATTACGGATGCATGCTATTAGTAATTAGCGAACATTTAGGGAGGGTATGCTTGTTTACATTGGATTATAGAGAAATTCGTGGTGAAATCAACTCTGCTAAAGGATTATTAAAGTCGTAAATGATACGAGATAAAAGCTAAAGGATGTGAAGTAGAGATGTAGATAAGACTTGACTTTCCTAGTTATTGAATTACTATAGTGATGGTCAGTGTATTCATTTTGTATCTCCCCCGGATTCAGTATCCATTAAAGGAGAGGTTGTTTAATGGTCATTTTTTTTATACTTACCTTTGGTCTTCATTTCAATCACTTTAAGCATGAAGTCCTATGTATTTCATACATACAAGCAAAAAGGCCCTTAGTGTGGAAATAGATGGTAGCCCTACAACTAATTGTATAGAAGCACTTACGTCACCCCCTTTAAAATCTCAAAAAAACCATCCTTCCTGGAATTCCCTTTTACTTTCTCAGTAGACCGCTCCAGTCAACTAAGAAACTGAATGGAGAGAATGAATGAAATCAATAATCTATAATGAGAAAGGAACAGGGTACCCTAGATACAGGGCTGATAAAGACAAATACTTAGATGGGTTGAACTTGGGCCTATTTATCTCTTATAGGAATGATTTTTGCAAGACCAGCCCGAACTTTCAGGCTCTGGGGCTGATGAAAAACTGAGCCTGTTAACTTAAGGGCATATGTAGATACTAGATAGTCGTATGTAGATATTATTGATTGGAACCAATGAATTTAGACGACAAGATGATGGGACTCCCACAAGATTTTCTACTTATAAAGGAATTGTGTAAAGACTAAAGCGCCTAATTGAAAAATGGGTATCCCCAACTACTTTAGTTGATGATGGTTTACATAGTGATGAGTAGATTACCAAAGTCAACCACAAAATGAAATATAATCATAATGATACTTGACCAAAACAAATGTACAATAATACAAACCATAAAAAAAAAAAAAGAAGAGTAAAAATACTTTGTTAGTGAACAATATGATGTTAAAATATTATATACATAAATCGTATAAAAAATTTAACGATTTTCTTCCAAAAAGATTTAATGATTTGCTTTCTTTCTTTCCTTTTTTTTTCATTTTTATGAGTTAGGACTTGGTAATAAAGTCTTTATCTAGGTCTAGATATATCAACATTCCTTAAACGAGCAGACCTAATTGGCGGACTTGACTCCATCAACTAGGGTATGTTTTGGACCTAAATGAATGGCCCGGGCAAAGATGAGTCTACCTGAATCGGTTCCTTTTCTTATCTGCGTGGGCGGAGAGAGAGAGAGAGAGAGAACATGCAAACATTTGAAAATTACTATAAAAAAAATTTTGATAGATAATCTCAACTATCCTTCTCTTTTCTTGTTCAACTCAATTGAATTTAGACCATTAGTTATTTTCTGTTTTCGTAATCATTCTATGCCACAAAATAGATGGTTGGGATGGTCCCATAACCGTGCCATTCAGGCTAAAGAACATTAGGTATTTTCTCTTTTTGTAATTCATTTTAAGCCACAAAAGAGATGGTTGGTCATCACCCAATAACCATTTTAGGCATATGATCCATGGCTGTGATCCAGATGGTACCACCTGATGTCAACATACTAGGAGCAAGCTTTACCAAAAGAAGCAGAGGCCCACTAACCGAGAAATAAGGGCTATGTGTTTTCTATAAGAAAGTAGTGGGGTGGGTCAAGTTGTCAACAGATTCCCAAGTATATTGGGCTTTTGCTTTTTTGGGCACATGCAACCTGTGCCCCTTCGGTTTCGGTACACCTCCACTGGCATTTGGCAGTGGTTGTACTCGGACTAAGGTCACGTTGTGCTTCGGTTTTTTTTTTTTAAGTTATTGTAAATTTATATTTGGTAATTATAAATTTATAAAAATTTGGACGAATAAAAATCTTCATTTGTTAGGTTTTTTAGATCCAACTACCTCAAATAAAATTTGTAAACCATCACGTAAGTGGATTTGTACATTGAATCATATTTTTATCAGCTATATGCATCGATACACACCAATATCAACGTGAGATCCTCAATTATACAATCTCCAGCGCGGTGTCCTTATTCTAATGGTAGTGAAGAATCATTAGATATTTATGTGCATTTTCTTTCTGCTTTTCTCTTTTTTTTTTTTGCCAAATAGATGATTTATATTAAACAAACAATACCATAAACAATACAGTAGCATGAACATGACAGCCTCACAGAACCTACAACAACAAAAACGTCTTGTACATTGCACAAACTGAAGCGTGGGATAACCAAGCTTACACGACCATTAGAGTGACACAACCACGCTAATAATATCTGACACAAAAATGAAGATTTACTCCCCTCAACTCTCGTTCCTTAGAAGAGGTTGTATGTTTGGATTAAAATACATAGAAATTGAATATATAGTAGTTATGACATAAGTGGTTAAAAATAACAGTCTATTAATAGACTGTTTGTTTGCAAGTGAAGTGAAAGAGAAGTGGAATTGGCCCAAATAGTAAAAAGTCCTACCTATTAATGTGTTTGGATGGCCCTGAGAAAATAAGAGGAGTAAGTTTATGTCTATTGATGTGGATTTAGGGCTCAAAACTTAAGTTATAAAATTACACAATACATGCGCCCCACACCACCCCCCCCCCCCCGCCCCCTCCCTTTTTTTTTTCTTTTTTCTTCTTTTAAATTGGGGTGTAATGGTTCAGTTAACCATCTGTTTTGAGAAAACGGTTAACTCAAATATATATTATGGTTCGGTTCGGTTATAAATCGTGATTTGAGACTAAAAATTGAAATTGGGCTGTGAAGTATGGTTTTCCAATTGTAATAGCCGTAACCGTAACTGAAACCATGAAACACGGTTATTAACCATCGGTTTGGTTCGATTCGGTTCGATCGGTTAGACGATTTTTCGATTTTTTCTTTACACCCCTACTAATTAATCACCATAAACTTTTAAAGGTGGGGTTTTATTGGCAGCTTATGATCGCAGCTATAAAATTTAACTTTTAGCCACGACTAAAACTTGCCACTAAAAGTATTAGGTATAAAAGCTCTAGCGGCAATTTGTTATTGCGGCAATTACTGCGCCTAAAAGTTGCCTCTAAAAGTATTAGGTCTTAAAGTTTTATTCGCAACTTTTTGTCATGGCTAAAAGTCTAAAATTAGAAAAAAAAATATTAATTTTTAATTTTCTAACCTTTCATGTACATGTTTTTATGAATCTGCTTAAATATAAAATGAGAATATAAAAATCTCATCACCGCCAAGTATTAAAACATAACTGTAAATTCAAACAACTTAAATCTCAAAGTATTTGAACAAAATAAATGAAAAATGATTAGATTACTATAAAAAAAATACAATATATAAGATATACGCAATAAACTATATATAATTGATCTACTATAAGTGAAAAATGAAGAGGTAATGATCCTTAGTCACAAGCTTAGAAGGAATCGAGTAGATAGGTAGTGCAATTGCAATTACAATATTTCCCTCTCACAACTCCACAAATTAGACTGAAGGGTAGGAACTACTGGAGGAAGGTAGTGAGTTGGGACCGTAGCGCGGCCTACACCTGAGCACGCATGTGTAAAATCTTACACCCTATTGAGCTATCACTTATCCCAAAACCAATCAGCGACGGCACAACAATGGTTTTATGATGAGGGTGAGAGCCCAACCACAATTATGACTGCTCAGGAGTGATGGTGGAGGTTGACCTCAATGGCACACCCGCCGCGACTTGTGTTGTGCAATTCACAAAACGTGTATCCCGTGATTTGAACACCCGACCTACCAAGCTCTGATACCACTTATAGGATCTTACATCCATTGAGTTACCACTGATCCCAAAATAAATTGAGCTACGACTTATCCCAAAATCAATTGAGCTACCACTTATCCCAAAACTAATTGATTTTTGAATAAGTGGCAGTTCAATGGGATGTAAAATCCTACATCATGTGTTTGTTGCGAGGCTACTTGAGACTCTAAATACTGTAGTCATAAATCCATCTCACTATTCTCCTTCTCCAACGACTCCAAGTGCCTAGTAGCCACCTCATGCCTCCTAAATCAAAGTTCTACATATGCAACTTTTCACCCAAGTCTTTCATTCCTCTGGTAATAAACAAAACGAAAGACAACTTATTCTTGCAGCTTCAAGACCCAATATGCTACCGCACACAGAATCAAAAAAGAGGAAGCTTCAAAAGGGGTACCTTCAATCTCATAGAGGAGTTTTTTCGCTTTTTGCTTGCACCGATCATGGCGTATGAAACAAAGAAAGAAAGAAAAAGATAATGGGGACCTTTCTTCAAGAGTAAAGAAGACGTACACAACTCAAAAATTCATGGCTGTGACAACAAGGCGCCGAGAACATGATGATGATGTAAGATAGAACAGACATTTCCGCAAATTAAGACTTAAGAGTTGCAAAAATAAATAAATAACAAAAACAACAATTTAAGCACATAAAAGAGATGTTTTAAATTTGACGGTGGAAGGATCGATCCTAGGGTATGTGTGTGAATTAGAATGCCAACACCATTCAGCCACGAGTGTGTTGACAAAAACGACCCTTTACTACAGTAAGAAATAAGAGATTTTCTTCATAATTCTATCAAATGGGCTGAATGTAAATTAAAATTTGAAAATAAGAGCTATTTGTTCTGGACCTAATTTAACTAGCTCTTATTAGATTAGATTAGAGTTTCCAAACAAGCCCCAAGTCTAGTAGAACATAGAGAGTGGAATTTTATGGTGAGCCCCGTCAAAAAATTATGGCATTTGGACCAAAGAATTCTCTAAATGCAATCATTAGATGATTTGGATTCTCTTACTTATTAGGTTCTTGGTCTCGTGTTCATGTCAAGCGAAGTTATTTTGCTATGATACCTTGTGGCTTGCTTCATGAGGAGAAAAGTGGAGGGCTCCCATTTAGATGAGAAATGAAGAAAAACTTAAAACACATTTATACGACATTAGGGTCACGTTTGGCAATCAATTACTCGAATATTCCTCATCATTCCTTGAGAATTTAGAAAATCTACGTCTGGCAATTATAAATTTTTGAGGACTTGGACCAGGTAAAATCCTCATTTTTGAGGTTTTTTAGATTTGAATCTTGCCCAAGGGATTTGGAAATCCTCAGTTTTGTACATTTACGCACTGATACCAATTTTTATTAGGTACACACGCCAATATGCGCTAACATCAATGTGAAATTCTTAGTTATACAAATCCTTGATGAGGAATTCTTTAAGGACAAGTTTGTGAGGCCCTGCAAAAATCGAGATCTACGGAGAATATTTTCCTATGAAAACCTCCCATCCCTATTTGGAATGGTTTTTCTTGAAATCGCAAAAAAATCAGTTACTATTTCTACTTTTTATATTGGAAAAGCGACCTCAACAAATATGGTTTTTATTAGTGGTCGGAAAACCTTTTCTTCTTTCCACTATTTCTCCTTAGTAAAGCATGAAAAATCAAATCTAGGGATTCCTCATGTTGTTAAATGTACCCTAAGATTCTATGGCGCCATGGAAAAGTAATATTTCTTACCCTCTTCCATAGGAAATAATTTTCTATGGAGTTGAGAAAAGAAAGAACTCAATTTTTTTTCTTTTTGCATTAGGAAAACTATTATACCAATCAAGGAGTGAAAATAACCAAATACGGGCTATTCTCATAAAACGATATTTGATCTCTAGTGCTTTGGACGAAAATGGCGTTATACAGTTTTCAAAATGACGCAAATGTGGGAGCTACATTGTGATTTTTAAAACATGGGTCGCAATTATCATAATTTCTGAATGTGGCCTCCAATGACTTCATGAAATTAAAAAAAAAAAATTATAATTTTATAAAATAGACTAATTATAAATTAGAGGTTTTATTTTAGACCTTAACCTAATTAGCTCCTACTAATTAGATTAGAGTGTCCAAACTGCCCATAAGTATATTGTCTTGAACATTCAAGATATTTTTATTAGAAAAGAGTGTTCAAGGGAATATGGAAATCGTACTATTTTTTAATTTTTTTTGGTTTAGTCTAAAAATAATCGTGCTATTGGTAGAGTCTAGACATAATATTTGCTAATGCTTTAAATAAACATCCAAAATATTTTATTAGAATTGTGCTATTAGTGGAGTCTAAAAATAATATTTGCTAATGATTTAATTAATGACCGACAGAAAGAAAGAGAAAATATTATGTTGGTACACTGTGAAAGGTGTGTGAGGTGGTGTAAAGGTGTGAAGAAAAGTATGATATACTTTTCGACATGAAAAGGTAATTTGATCAGAGATTTTGTTCTCCTGTGTAAGGTTCCAATAAGAACCTTGCACAGGAGTACTGATAGAGGTGGAGCCTACCTGTAAAATGCCTCCTATGCCTTTAGGTGCGCATGTTCATTCATAGTTTTTATTTAATGGTAAGTGCTCACAAATCTAGCCACACAGTCACTCAGGTTTTTCACGTAGTTACTGCAGCTAAATATTGATCTCCAATTATTTTTGTAGAAGAGATGTTCTTCACCAACCGAGCTAGCAGCTACTCATTCATACTTTTTATTCGATGTATCATCAAATTGTGTCGTTTTAAAGATAGAAGATTCTTGGGCTTTCTATAAATACTAAATCAAATTTCACTCCAATCTCAACTGGTTTATTTATTCCATCTTTCATTTTTATTTTTTTGGTTGGTTTTTTCTCTTATTATTTTACCGGAAAAAAAAGTTTCTTTAATAGTTACTGTGCATCATTGATGTAATGATGGACTCATTTTTCATTGGAGTGTGGTACAAAACCCGTTTAATCTTCTGATTGCATTAGCTGTGCAAAATGTAAAGATTCTCCTCATTATCGAATTCCACTGATCCTTACAGAATCCAAACTCTGTCCCATCAGAGACACGAGCACTTGGGATCCACGCTCTGAGGACTAAACTCAAAATTATAAACAAATAGTCATTTTGAACAAGGGTCCAGCCATTTCTAAAGCAAAACTAGGCTCTGTGAGTAGAGTCTATCTGAATGCATCACAATCATGAAAGTATACAGTATGTAAAAATCCACCTATAAGCTAGACATTTACAAAAATCGGAGACAATCTAACCATTTTATCCCTTTGATTTAAGTGTATTAAAGTTCGACAAATCTTAGCTGTTAGATGAAATACTTGCTTTATGCATGATTAATCTAATGGTTTGTAAAATTTTAATGGGTGTAAAATTCAACTAGGTGGTAATTTATGGTGGGTTGGGATTGATCCAGTGGGGCCCCAGTGGGCCCTACAAGTAGGCCTTTCTTTTGCTTTGGAGAGTCTATGATAATTTGTATTTGAATTAATTATAAAATAAACAGATATGTAAAACTTACATGTGTTGTGTCTGCAGCTTGTAACCAACTACCAACAAGGGAAAACAAAGATCCTTTGGTGGGCTCACCTTCAAAGGCAAGTTGAGAAGGCACTTCATAATTTCCATCAGCCTCTGCAACTTTAGCATTTCCCTCTCAGCGTCTCTCTCCATTTTCTTCACGCTCTACCTTGCTTTCCTTGTTGTGTGGTCTCTTGTTTTGTAGCTGTCACTATTGAGGTTGATTGATGTGGGGGAGCTCAAATATAATAGAGGATGGCTACAATGAGAGTCATTCATTCAATCCTTCTCCTATGGAAGCTAGAGATCTAGACACAAACCCTTCCAACTCTCATCACCCCATGGACATCTCATCCATGGAGATGCACAAGGTTATTCTACCACCCCATGAGAGCACTTTGGACAAGTTCAAGGCAAAGTTCAAGGAGACCTTGTTTCCTGATGATCCACTTCTCCAGTTCAAAGGGCAGTCATGCAAGAGGAAATGGATTCTAGGAGCCCAGTACATCTTCCCTATCCTTCAATGGGGGCCTAATTACAGTCTCAAGCTCTTCAAGTCTGATATTGTTTCAGGCCTTACTATAGCAAGTTTAGCCATTCCTCAAGTAAAGAGAAATCTGTTTGTTGCCTTCTCCGCCTTCCTAATCTTGTTTTATTTATGGCCTTTTGGATGGAGGGATTGATACCCACTTTGTGTTTTTTTGTAGGGAATAAGTTATGCCAAGCTTGCTAATTTACCCCCCATTGTAGGCCTGTGTAAGCAAGCTCCTTCCACTTTTTTTTTGTTCTTTTTTTTTTTTCTTGAGAAAAACAGAATCAACCCAAATCAGCTTTCTTATCCTTCTTTTTTCTTCTTCTTCTTTTTGAGTAAAGTCACTTTTGATGTCTTCTATATAAGGTTAGGCTATATTCTTCTTTATAGCTAGAAAAAGCAAAAATTCATAATCATTTTCACTGTTCACTTCTTTTGAGAGAGAGAGAGAGAGAGAGATGTATATGATATGTTGTTCCTTCTTTTTAACAACAACCAATAGCATTTTCATTTCTCATAATTTTGAAAAAAACTTTGTATTATCTTCTGATGAGTTAAAAACTCCTTTGTTTCTATTCATGTCATGTGTGTAGATTCAAGCTTTGTGCCACCACTTATTTATGCTGTGCTTGGAAGTTCAAGAGATCTTGCAGTGGGGCCTGTTTCCATTGCATCACTTATATTGGGCTCTATGCTTAGACAAGAAGTGTCTCCAACGGAAGAACCTCTGCTTTTTCTTCAGCTTGCTCTCACTAGCACCTTCTTTGCGGGCCTCTTCCAAGCTTCTTTGGGAATATTGAGGTGATCACTAAGCCATCCAACAAGATGATCTTTGTGATTTCTTCACGGGATAAAAAAACTAGGGTTTTTCTTAAGACCCACAGTGATTTTGTGTTATGCCTTTGAAAAATCTTGACTTTTAAAGAATTCTAAAAAAGGCCCTCAATTTGAAGCTCTTTTTGAAAAACACCCCAATGTTTCTTGTACTGTTTTAAATTTTAAGAGATTAGAAGACTAAGATGCCCCTAATTTCAAACTTAAACAAATCCAAATAACTTAACACATTCCTATGCTAGAAGATATCTCATGCAAGCAACGGGATGCGGAAAAAATGAATTGGTGCCTTCATCTTTCAGCTTACATCTGTGAAATTCGGGATGGGGTCCCACCTTATGGAGGGTCAACATGGAAGTTGTCCATCTTGTTCTCGTAGGATAAAATCCCATGCATAATGATAAAAGATGGCATGGCAAATAAATTGAAATAGAATACTCAGATTAAGAAAAGGTTTTGAGCATTTAACTCTTTTCGGTTTTAATCACTTAAAGACAACAAAATAAAATGTTACTTAGACAAAATTATAAAAAAGCCAACAAGTGTATTTTCTAAAAATATTTCTAAAGTTGAGGGATTTTTTTAGAATATCTTTTAGAGGCTTATGGTATTTTTTTTAAAGATCTGAAGCAAACCTCAGCGTGGTTTTTAGAAGAAAAAAAATTCTAAAATCTACCTTGTGGGTTGGTGATCTTTCTAATTTTTTACTTCCCTTTGTTTTGATGCTTTGTAGGCTGGGATTTATCATAGATTTCCTTTCAAAGGCAACCCTCATGGGATTCATGGCTGGGGCTGCAGTCATAGTCTCCCTCCAACAGCTCAAGAGCCTTCTTGGAATAGCCAATTTCACCAGTCAAATGAGTCTGGTTCCTGTCATGAGCTCAGTTATCCACAGAAGAGATGAGGTCGATCCTAAAGACCCCCCTACTTTTTTTCTGTTTGGGAACAATCTTCCCTAGAGGGAATATCATGGCCTGTTATTTTATTCTTATCTTATTACTCCTTTTTTGGCATTCTTCTCTTTTTGCATGTCTCTTTACCTATATTCTAATGTTTTAGTGTTCTTAAATGCAGTGGTCGTGGGAAACAATACTGATGGGTGTCTCCTTTCTTATCTTCTTGCTTGTGGCAAGACATGTTGTAAGTTATTCTAATATTTTCTTCTTGTCTTTTCCTCCGTATGTTACTTCTGTCATTAAGATCTATATGATCTTCGCTTTTGCTTTGAGTACTTTATTTAAGTACAAACTTGTTTTAGAGAATGTGACCCACACTAGTTTTAGAGCAGAAATCTTCTCCTAAGATGGGTATCTGTATTATTCACTTGCTGTATAGCTCGATGGGGCCCACTTACACCTACCAATGATTACCTTCCTTCCAGTTGAATTGGCATCAAGATTAGTTTGACACTCATAGGAGAATATTAATCAAGACTATTAAACTTTAAAGCTATTAGATTAAAGAATTAAGATAATTTGATCACAATCAGCCTAAACTTTATTCACGAGGAGACCTTTCCAATGTCTGTCCTGGGGATATAAATGCATGTAAGTGAGCTTTATGAGCGGTCTGTATAACCACTGTACATGGTCTATTTGCAGGAGAAAATTCCTCGAGCCCGCTAAGAGACTCAAGAGTATTGAGTTAGTCTGGTTCCTCTTACTGACTCTGTGAGGAGTGAAACTTTTCAATGGGGCCACCTATTGAAAATCTGAGCTATTCAAAATGAATGCGCTTTCCGTATTTTAAAAATTCTCAAATTCTACCCCAACAATTATCATGTTCTTAATAATCTGTTCAATCTTACGGTGAGACCATTTTCTATTGTAGTAAAATTCGAAGATTTTGCATAGAATCTCATAGAATGGATAATCAGAATCTATCTAGACAGTCAACAAGAGAGGAAATGCAAAAGGTTGTGACCTTCCAGTTATTAATTGTTTTAGATCATTCCCAATCTATGGGTGGGCCCATATAACTCAATTTCAACTTCATTTTAGCACTTTTATTATTTACTCCACTATTCTCACTGATCAAGCTATTTTTCTGGCATGTCTTAATGCAAACAGAGCTTGAGAAACCCAAAGCTGTTTTGGGTTTCAGCAGGAGCTCCTCTGCTGTGTGTCATACTTTCAACTCTCCTGGTTTTCGCCTTCAAAGCTCAAAATCATGGCATCAGCATAGTAAGACTCTGAAATTGCTTAAATTCAACAGGTTGGATCCAGGCCAGATTGATTTCTATACGGGCCCGAGTCCATTTACAATTGAGGAGTCCAAGCCGGGGTCGATCAGGTCCAAACTGGACCTTAGTTCTTGGGAGAAAAAAAAAACACAGATAGGGAGAATCAGATATTCAGAAAGTCCCTTTTACATGGGATTTTCATGTCATATGTTGCATATAAGAAAAAACAAGCCTAATAGGAGTCGTCTAAACATTAGGGTTAATCTAGCTAGTTAAGGGTTTTGAAGCCTAAACATTGATCTGGTTCTTCCTCTTAGATGCATGTCCAGGCCCACCAAATGGACCCAGATCTAAGTCAGACCCATTCACAGCCTAACTTTAACTTTGCTTCTTCTTGATTATTTATAATTTGGATGTAGATTGGACGGTTGCAACATGGGCTAAACCCACCTTCTCTGAATATGTTGCTATTTCGAAGCCACCACTTGGCACTGGTGATTAAAACAGGACTGGTGACAGGAATACTCTCTCTAACTGTATGTTTTTTTTTTCTACTTCCACTTTCTTTCTTTCTTTCTTTCTTTAACTTTTTATCTTAATTTTCATGATGTGTGTTTGGCTGCAAAAAATTGAATCGGGCAGGGGTTTGGGTTGAGTTGATGGATTCATTAGTATCGGTCCAACTGAAACATAATCCAACTATTTAATTGGGTCGACATGTCAACCCTGACTTTATCTGGAAATAAAAAGGATCAACTCCAACCGTTTTTTAACTCCAAAGTCCAACCCTCAATAACTAGGTTGAGTCATTATATCAGTTTGGAGTAGGGTTGAGCACGTTGAGTAATGTTATAATATGTAGACTCAACTCGAGATTAAGACGATGATTAGTCTGGTTGAAAATGTCAATTGGAACTCAGTCAAAAAGTCGAAGGGCCAACCCAAATACTTAAATCGATTCATCAAGTTTAAGTTGAATTTGCAAATGATAGTGCAATTAGTAAGTTTGATCAAGGTTGAAAAACTCAAAACTTGGACTCGACTAACCCAACTAATAAAAAACTGACATGTGGGAGTCAAAGTGGTTGTTCATCGAGTCTTATTTTCATTTATATATAAAGTTAATTCAATGTTTCAAAAATTACAACATATCTATGTAATAAAGTTACATATTACAAAAAGAGCCCCTCACTTAAGCACCAGTGTTCATGATAAGGTGAGCACCATTTCTTGTAGGGCTCACCTATGGATGGGACCAGTGGGGATAAAAAAAACTCCCTCCTACCTAATTGTGTATGTTGATGGAAACTCAAATCATTATCCAAACTACTTAATTCACCATCCAAAATAAGTACACAGTCGATCCAACAGTCTAGTACTCCATTAGGATGAGTACCAAACCCGAGATCAGTGACTATGGGTGGGGAGGGGTTTTCTTATTTTTTGGTCCACTCGGATGGATTATCAGGTGGGCCCCAATAGGTGTTTAGGCACATGGTGGTGCTCGCTTGAGGTTTTTCCATTAAAAAAATATGAAAATAAGAAGGAAACAAGAAAAAGAGCAAAGAAAATGCCCTTATTAGCAGTCTTTCATATGTAACGAGTCTCTTATAGATTTGACTCAACCCCTGCTCAAAATGAGGTAACTTGGCCAAGTCACAAATCAACTAGGAGAGTTTATAGGGTTTAATACACATACCCAAAGGATCGAAAACATGGCAAACAATACAGATGGAAATGATCTTTCCCGCCATGGATGATGGGCATTACCTAAAAATTACCTAGAATGGGCCATATTCTAAAAGTCACACTAATGAAATAATCCTAGACATTCATTGTCTTGACATTTGAAGAAAAGAATGGTCACCATTACCAACATTGCATTTGACCAAATTAAGTATTCCCTTTATCTTCTACTTGTTGGCAAAATATATAGGAAGGAATTGCAGTTGGGAGAACTTTTGCATCGCTGAAGAACTACAAAGTGGATGGAAACAAGGAAATGATGGCCATTGGAGTCATGAACATGGTTGGCTCATGCACCTCCTGCTACATTACTACAGGTGAGCAATGTTAAACAGGCAGGACCAGGGCAGACACTGGTCAGGCTTGGTCTGATACAGCCCCTTAGATTCCCTAAAAAGGAGTGTACTATTTTGCAAGTGGGCTGGGCCTAATTGACTTTGAGGTACATTGGTTGAATCTGGCCTGGAATATTAGGCCCGATAACTAAATGAGCCGAGCTTTAACGAGCTTTGGGCCTCTGAGAACTGTACTAGCTAGGGCAGCTGGGAAAAAGGCCATGCAGCATGGATTCACCTTTTCAAATACTAACAGTCCATGATAAACTACTTTCCTTGTTTTGATATTGAACCAAATTTCACCCTAACCAGAGTAGTGGTTATCATCAGATTGGGTCACTTGTGAAGCATGTGATTCCATTTTGGCTACCAACTCACTCTATAACAAGTACCCCTTTTTCTTTTCTTTTTTTGCTTAAAAAACAAGTGCCACTTTAGACTCTTCTGACTAGCCCACCTTTACATACCAAGCCGAGTTTACTCAGCTGAGTCGGAACTGAGTTCTTTAAAACATGGTTTAGGGTGGTCCACTGATAGAAGTATATGTGTGTCAGGTGCCTTCTCTCGGTCTGCTGTGAATCACAACGCAGGATCCAAAACAGCAATGTCTAACATAGTGATGGCAGTTACAGTGATGATCACTCTCCAATTCCTCATGCCTCTCTTCCTCTACACCCCTAACGTCGTCCTGGGCGCCATTATCGTCACCGCTGTGATTGGCCTCATTGATATTCCAGCGGCCTACCTCATTTGGACGATCGACAAGATGGACTTCATCATCTGCATTTCGGCGTTTCTGGGTGTCATATTCATCTCTGTTGAGGATGGCCTTGCCATAGCAGTGAGTTCTCTTAATTTTCAACTTCAAACCAGTTTGTTGGTATGATGATTCTCAAGGCATTGTTCAAAATAAAAAATAAAAAAACTTGTGGTCTTGGCCGAGTCGACTCGAAGAGTACTGAGTTAAACAGGTCCGACCGGGTCTGCCTAATACTGGGTCACGCGCGCTCGAGTTCTTGACCCAATGCCCTTCCTTGTCACTCGGGTGAGTCGAGTTTTAATTATTGGGCCTTGGATCCAGACCCGACTTTGTTACTCAACTTTAAACCAGGCTCTTATTATTTTCAGACCTTTTTCAATCAGGTTCCATTTGACCCCACCAGCTTATATGCCTAAAACCAATCCAACACAAGAAACTATATATGGGCCTAACCTAACCCAACTCATTAATTCGGTATGCATGTTGATATTTTTAATTTCCTACTCTGTTCAGATTGGCATTTCTAACCCTATAGTTAAATGGTTTTTGTACTGGCCACCAACCCAACCTAAACCTGATTCTACCCAATTAATTGTGATTCGACGAGCCAAATCGACCCAAACTTGACCTCATATAATTCTGGGAAAATGTCAGCCCTTTAAACTTTGGGTTAAGCTCAGGGTGATATTTCCAACCCGATCCATAAGAGGGTCTGGTTTGGGTTGGGCTTCTGGGCTAGGACCTACTTAATTTCTATTTTTTGCTTTTGTCAATGTAGATTGGCATATCCATCTTAAGGATCCTGTTGCAAGTGACAAGGCCCAAAACACTACTTCTGGGCAACATACCTGGCACAGACATATACCGCAACCTTCATCACTACAAAGAAGCCAGAAGAATCCCTGGCTTTCTCATCCTGAGCATTGAAGCTCCTGTCAACTTTGCCAACACCACCTACCTCACTGAAAGGTACTAAACCCGGACTCAGCCAACGAGTCGGACAGGTTGTGATTATATGAAATAAGTACTCGGCTCGACTAGCCAGAGCGGCTCAGTGACCCTCCGAGTCAAGTCGAGTTTTGGGTTTATAAACCATGGCCCTAAATGCATGCTAGAGAACTAACTCAACCCTACTTTCTACAGGATATCAAGATGGATAGAGGAAGAATCAGAAGAGGAAGGAAAACACAAGGGTCTACGTTTTGTGATTCTTGACATGTCAGGTGAGTGAGGGATACCATTTTTGTGAAGATTTATGAAATTAATCAACGTGAAAGTTAATGAACCCAGACCATCAATTACTGGGCTGATTATTGGATGAAACATGGCCCAAGTTTGCGCCGGTTGGATGTTCAAAACTATGTGAATATGTGATCCATTTCTCATTTTTGAACTCTCAAATGCAACCGTCCGTTTAGCAGGCCAGCTTGCGGGTCAAAACATTGAGGCATTCGTAGAGTTGGAACTCGCTAGCGATGGTTTTGATACCATATTAAATTTTCTTTATTAGTCTCTTTATTTTCTTAGTTTCTTCAACTAAGTATATTGCAAATTTAGATAATAAACTTAATTGTTCAACTCCAGGTATTAGTGCCATTGATACAAGTGGAATCTCCCTCTTGACTGATCTGAAAAGCATGACTAAGAAACAGGGTCTTGAGGTAAGTAAGAAATTCAAAATTCAAGGATTTTAACACATTCATCTGAAATGCTGATGGAATGTGATATTCACAACACAGCTTGCATTGGTGAATCCTGTTGGAGGGGTGTTGGAGAAATTGCAGCGCGCAAATCAGGCAGATAACTTCTTGGGCGGGGGCAACATCTACTTGACAATTGAAGAAGCAGTAATTTCTCTCTCATCAAAGCAGAAGGAAGATGCATCAAATCATGTGTGATAGATTTACAGGCAACTAAAGTGTTGTAATTTTTAATTTTGGTCAATTAGGAGTATTAGTTTGTTACTACATGCTGTTAATGGTAATAATTGATCCATAGTAAACAGTGACTACATCAATCCAAAGTTTTCAAAGCTTAGTTTCTTTGTGAATGCACCATAATCCAAGACTCAAGAATGACCAGGTTACCTTAACAAATTTGGTGGCCATCAAGTGATGTGTGTGTGTGAGAGAGAGAGAGGGAGAGAGAGATTACACGGTGATATTGACTGAGCTAATCATTTTTTTTATTGAGTAGACTGTGTATTGACCACAAGTATTGTTGGGTTTATGTCTTGTATTCCGGGTTTACAAGAGTTGTCTATTGAACCGGGTTCAAGGTCAAGGGTATTTTAGTCATTGTATCAGGGCTTTTTTGGGAACTAATAAGGCAAAGATTATAAATATGATATAATTTGTAACCCTAGACTCTGAAGAGAGTCAAGATGTAAATCGGTTTCTCTCTTACTGTAGACATAGGCGGTTTCGCTGAACCATGTAAAATCCTCGTCTCTCTTTTATGTGGCATGGTTCATTGATCGCAGGTTTCGCGCTTCCACATGCATATACACAATAAGTATGATGTCAACGCGGATACTGACACTAGATACTGCATAGATGTGCAATTATGCATATATTCGAGAGGTATCATATGGTATTTGGTTTCTATTTCTGAACTATTTCACATGGGAATACACATTACCACATCCATGTTCTAAATTTCAACAAATGCAGTGTATTTTAGCTCTCCCAAATTGTTACAGCCTAGGGGTTGCAATGGGTCGGGTCAAGTCAGTTTCGGGTTGGGTTGAACACTGTGGATAACCTATATTAAATTATTTTCCCGGTTCACAGCAGTTTGACTCTATAAAAAAAAGTCTTCGTCTCCATTTTATGGTAAGCTCGCATTGCAAGTTTATACACTAAGTGAACTTGTCACATCAAAAAACACATAAAACGTTAGACAGACCCATTATTTCACAATGTAAAAGAGGTGATTATAGATCACCCATCTACCAATATCCAATTTCATATGAAATTTCTAGTTGTCTCTTTTAAGATGAGATTAAATGGCTTTTTATTTGAATTATTAATTTTTGTAGTTTTAGACCTGGTATGTAAAAATACCAAGTAATGCAGTTTTATGAATGGTTTATGACATCCTCCTCTTATATTTGGTGTATCCAGTGGGCTCCATATACTGCCTTGTATTTCCTTGCATGACAAATTACATGACATGGCCATCATAATTTGGCCACTTACCATGTTATAGTCCAAAGCTTAACTTGTACTATAAAAAATTACTCGATGAATGGTGAGACCACTACACCAGTGAAATACATAAAAGTGGTGTGGGTTAGTCATCTAGCAAAAAAGGGCATCATTAAACTTTTTTAATCATCAGATACAAGACTTAGTTATTATTAACTAATTTTGATTTTGACCATCAATTTAAATGTCTATTATCTAATGCTTAATGCCCACTCTTAGTAGATCAGATGGCTAATCCTCCCTTAGTAGAGAGGATTTTTGACAGTGATGTGTGAGGTGACAGACAAAGAAGTACTAAAGAAGTCATAAATTTTAGGTATATTTCCCTGAAAATACCCTATAGCCTCTGAAGTTCCTCCAAAGTGCTTAGTTTTTGCATATTTCTTGCATGCTGGGGGGGCCTTATACACATCACTCGAATGAAAACGCTTTTTCATTTTTCATATAGGAAGGGCTTGCATATGGAAAGTCTCAAATCCCATGTATTAAATGCAATCCAGTTGATATGAACTGATATGATGGGTCCCATTTGACGCACTGGGCTACAAATTTGAAAAAGAAAGATTCACATATTGCAAATATCATTTCTCATGGAAAATCTATTAAGCTCTTCTCATTATGAGTAAATTCTCCAGATATGGGAAATCTTTTAGGATTTTCCTATAGAAGAAGCCAATCTAATATAAGAAATGCTGGCATTTAGTGTTGTATGGGAAAACTCTAAAACAACAGCATAGTCATCCTGTCAAAAAGTTGTTATTGTCTTCTTTCTAGAGATGCCAAATGGGCCAAGCCATGGTTAGTCATGGCCCTTTCGTCTTTGGTTGGACTTGGCAATTTGATTGGTTGACTCAATCACATTTATGATTTTGTTTCTTCTTTTAGTTGTGATTTTTTTTTATTTGATTTGATTTGGTTAAATGAGATAAGGAGATGCTGCGGATGCATGTGATGTTCTATTTCTATGGCACATCTTTTATTTCTTCACTTTGGAGTTTGGACTGATGAGGAAATTTGAAGATAAACGTCACAGTTGCTTTCTGATGCAATCTCCCTCTCCTTCAAATGACAGCCCACTTTCACTTGCCAGTAGGTGCATCCAGAGACGATTTCTTGTTGGTGGTCAGTAGTCTGTTGGTTGGCCATTTCACTAAAATCACAAAAACTGAAATGACATAGTTGTTGTTGGTTGCCATTTCACTAAAATGACATAGTTGGTGGTCAGTGGTCTGTTGGTTAGCCAATAAACTCAAGCACAACCACTGGGCACTAATGTTGAAAAGAATGTAGTTAATAACCCATCATCCCTAACCCTTCACCAGTTCACCATATCCATTTATGAACTTGAGAGGAGAGGAGAGGCGAGAGAAGGCTCCGTTTGAAGCTCTTGAGAAGGTTAAAGCTGGTAAGTAGTAGGTACTTAACTTCTTAAATCATTTCCTTCTCTGGAAAAGATAAATTCAACGTGGTTTTTCAAACTTTTATTTGGTTTAACAATTAGCACATACCATGTCAAAATGGGGAAACTAGTTTTTTTTTTTTTTTTTTAACTTAAATGAAGCGCTTTCTGATTCCTGACAACGTTTTCTTCTTGCTATGAGCTTACTCACGCTTGCAGCTTGTCTAACATGCACAAAATATGAACTTCTTGAAAACAGCTTAGCTTTGTTGTTTTTCTGAAAATCATGTCTTTTGCTGGAGAAGACCTGAAACATGAGAAACTAATGAGTGATACCCTATGATACCAAAGTTGTTCATCTATTGATGAAAAGAATGGGATTTTTAAGAATCAAAGTGATTCTCTTATTTTGCCAAAAGGATCCTTAAGTTTCATACTATCAGACATCTTATTCAATGTACATTTTTGTGGAATCATTTTGAATTAGGTGGTGATAGAAGTTGACAGGTTTGTAAAGTCTTAGTTCCAGGATTAAGACTCCTCTCAGCTAAAACCAGGGGATTTTCGTTTCTCTCGTATTTTGACAGACAGGGCCTTTAGTTTCATACTATGAACCATGTTATTAGAAAGTAGATTTTTGTGTTGATTTTTCAGGAGAGTGATGGTAGACGATAACTTTATAGGATTCAAAAACAAACTTTCTAGGATTTAGGTAGTGGGTATAAGCCTAATTCAGATGTCAGATTGAATATGGTGATATATGATGGTCATTGACTGTTGGCTATTTCACTAAAATGACAAAAACTGAAATGACATAGTTGTGTTGGTTGTGTTGGTTGGCCATTTCACTAAAATGACATGGTTAGTGGTCAATGGTCCGTTGGTTGGCCAATAAACTCAAGCACAGCCAACAGTTCTATGAGCCATCTGACCAATTTTGAGACTTTTGGAGAGCACCAGCCAAACAATCTGAGCTTCCCACTTAACAACAATTCTATGTCTTGGTTTCGAATAGATCTAGAATTGTTGTCAGCAAGTCTTATCTAATTGTCTTGATCTATGTTTAAGCTTTAACTACTTATTTCTTCTTCTCTTTTTTCATTTTGGAAACTTTATTCTTGGCCCGTAATATGATGTTTATGATTTTGCTGATAATGTTCATCTATAAATTATAAATACAGGTGCTCTCATTTGGATTCATATGATTAAGGAACTATTTGGAGCTTAAGGAAATAATAACGAGGTACTAATTTTTACATGATAATGTGTATTACTTCATTAGAGTTTCTTTATTATTGTTGTAGTTTGCCTGTCAAATTGTGTGCTAATTTAGTGAGGATTCGCGATTTGGGTGTTGTGGCTTAAAAGTTTATTTACAAATCAGGTGTTAGTAGTAGGATTCCTTATAAAAGGATGAAATTGTTTAAAATCATGTCTTTAACCTATGTTATAAATGATGATTATTAGTGGTTGGCGAGGATTTTGATGTAATTGACCTTATCTTTGAATCAGATATGGAAAAATATTACAAAAAACAATCAACTACCAATCCATCGTCTCCAACTCCCAAGAATGATAAGAATGATGAAACGCCATCATCCTTGAAGAAAAGGCGTGTAGAGGTTAACTCGACTGATCTTCCCGTAAATCTTGGGTTACGGAATCCAATCTCAAGCTATCATCCTATGGATAGGGACCAAGTCCGAAGAGCATATCTACAAAAGGGCCCTTGTCAGCCTCGTGGCCATAAGTTTCCTTATACAGGGTGTCGACAAGATAAGAGGCAATTTAATCTTTTTTGGTTTAAGAAATACGGCAGTTGGTTGGAGTACAGTATAGAAAAAGATACTGCATTCTGCATGTGTTGTTATCTTTTTGGGGAGGAAACACGTTATGATGCTTTTATAACTCAACAGTTTAAAAGTTGGAGGGAAAAAGAAAGAATTGAAAATCATGTGGGAGGCCCGAATAGTGTTCATAATCAAGCATATGAGAAGTGTCAGAACTTATTGAATCAAGAGCAACACATTGAGACGATTATTGTCAAGCAATCAAGTCATGCTCGTACAGATTATCGATCCAGCTCTCTCAATTATATCCAAATGACTTTTTGGACTTAGATCGGGTGAGACTTGATAGTCAGCTTTTGACTTATATCACTAATATGCGCACCAATAGTAAGTTTTTCGGAGTGAAAAGAATTAGCGGCCTTGCTCAGAAGATGGTTGAAACAGAAAGGGACATTGCATATCCTTTAATTTATTTGCTCTTGAAATTAGCGCTAACCCTACCAGTTGCCAATGCTACTGTTGAGAGGGTATTTTTCGCTATGAAAATCGTTAAGAATCGACTGCGCAATCGAATAGAAGATGAGTGGATGAATGATTGTTTGCTTGTGTATATCGAAAAGGACATATTCCATAGCATTGATGATGAGACGATCATGCAGCGCTTTCAAAACATGAAGAGCCACAGAGGGCAATTGTAAAAAACTTTGTTTTGGAGTTGAGATGACTTTTGATGAGAGAAGTGTATGTTAGTTGATGTCCAATCGTTACTATATACTTCTTTCTTCGGGTTGATACCTGAATTTTTTAGAGGTTGTGAACCCTTTCTTCTTTGGGATGATTGGTTTGCCTTCATTTTTTAGGAGAGTTTTTTGTTTTCAGTATACTTCTCTTATAATGTAAATTTTGAAGAAATGAATAGTCATCATTTCAAACAAGAAATATATTAAGTTGATATAGTTAAATATTTTGCGTCTATTTACGTGGAATACATTTTTTTTCTTTTGTTATTGTTGATGTGAAAATTTTCTAGCAAAAGTTTAGCCCCACCTAAACAAAAATCCTAGGTCCGCCTCTGTCGTTGAGACTCCCTTCTTCTTCCATTGTTGGCCACCTCTTATACTTCCTTTTTTCCCAACTCAATACGAATTGCATAACAAAGTCTTAAAAAAAAAAAAAAAAAAAAAAAAAAAAGACAAAAGCTTGAAATGCCTTATACATGCATGCAAAAATAATGTCTATTGAAGAGATGTTTCAGGTCATGGGGATCCAAAACTTTTGTGAAGCGGTAATTGAGGAAGGAAAAACGCCTTAGTGGAGAAGACACATGTGTTCTTTGGGGCTAGCTTTTTATTGTTTTGAAAGACTTTAAGAAGATTTTTCACGAAATTTAAAATCTGTTATATAGCATTTTCATTTTTTTCAATATGAAAAACTTCTCTCATATTGAAAAGCATAACATTTTTTCAAACAAGAAAACTTTATAACCACATGGGAGATCCAATTTTCCCACATGCATGAGGAGAGCTGAGGAGATTTCCCATATGGGAAAATTCCGATATTGGAATTTAACATTTTTCAAACTAAGTAACACCCTAGGGCGTCAAACAAGACCCACATATCAAGACTATTCGAGTCACATTTAACACATGAACTTCAGATTACCCATATGGGAAAAGAAAATGAACTTTTGGCAGACTGATGTATAGAGTTTCTATAAAGGAAATGTGCAAAAGGAATGCACTCTAGGAGAATTTCAGAGTCCATGAGGTATTTTCAGAGAAATACTAATTAGATGAAATTAAAAATTTTAGTACGTTACAAATATTTCTCATTAATAAATATGTAAATGGGTCATAAAGGATCCTCTTTAGATTTTTAATCCAATAAAATACTAACAAAGCCAAAGCAACCTGCCGTCCCCTAACTTAGGCAAGTTGTCCTATAGGTGTTAGTTAGGGCTTAAGTTTTCTAAAAACGTTTTCTGAAAATTTTTTGTCTCGCCTTTAATTCAGAAATTCTCTTTCACGGAGAGCGGAAATTGAAATACTCACTAGTCACCCTAGTAAAAATTCAGCCTTCCCTTTTATACTTCTATTTACCTCTTGTGGTCCTTCCCCTTGTTTCACATGCTAATTTTCAGGGTTTAGAAATTGGAACCTTAAAAAGTCCAATAGGATAAAAATTAAGACTTTGTAGAAATTGGTCAAACCAAGTAAAAATCAGTATAAAACTCACTGTTGGGCCAATATTAAATGGGACGGTCAATTCTGATCTTTTTTTATCAAGTGGGGTATTTCAGGTGTGGCCCACCTGTTTGATGGCGTTGGATTGCCTAAACAGTGGGCCCCACATCTAGGAAGCTCGATTCTATTATTCCTGTTATATATAACTAGCATGAATGCCCTGTGCGATGCACAAGTTAAGTCCCATTATGAAACATATAAATCCATTTATATGAAACACATAACACAAAGTTGCCTCTTTCTCACCTTTATTGTCTTCCTGTAAACATGTTTTAATCTTGTGGCTTGCAGATTCTACACTTGTAAACATGTTTTAATCTTGTGCCTTGCAGATTCTACACTGTTTTGATCTTGTGCCTTGTAGATTCTACATTTGTAAATATGTTTTGATCTCGTGCCTTGCAGATTCTACAATGCAATTGCCTCATCTAGGTCTTATCCATCTTTGAGTTAGAATAAAGGGACACTGAGATGAAGGTTGGTTGGGAGATGTGTGGAAAAGAAATATCCAAAGTTGGTGTGATGAATAGTTTTAGTGGAGAAATGGTTTAAAGATATGAAAGGGTTGTCTCCTTTTTTTTAAGAGATGCAACCATTGGTTTAAAGATAGATAAAAAGTTGGCATGTCTTTTGAAGTGATAAATGGGGCCCAATTGCTGATGTGGCTTAGGAAAAGAAAGATTTGAGAGTTTCCTGTGTGCCTGCTTTCTAACCACTCTTCACCTTTCAAGAGAAAGAATATAAACCCTAAACGGAAAGTAACGACTCTTCGAAATCCCAAACCGTTAAGGCTAAAATGCACCATGCTGTCCATTCTAACCTGCGCCTCTGCAGACCAGCAACGACCGACCGCTTTCAACACCACCTGCTCAGACATTTCAAATCCAATCCCGACTTGATTACCTCAACCGAAAGAAAAAGAAACCCGAATCAAGAAATCGATCCATCTAACCCCAGCTGCATCGAGCTACACCATTTTGGCCGCGCCTTGAACGCCTGTGTTGACACCCACGATCTTCGAAAAGCCACCGCCTTTCATACCCAACTCATAAAACTGCATTCCGACTGCCCCATCTCACTGTGGAATAGAATTCTTAATGTATATTGCCAACTTGGGGAGATTGGACATGCCCATCAAGTGTTCAATAAAATGCCTCGACGAGATGTCGTATCTTTCAATATGTTGATTTCTGCTTGCGCTCGTCAAAATCATGATGTTGTTGAGGCTCTGCACATTTATTCAAGTATGCAAGGTGAGAATGT
Organism: Persea americana; assembly: GCA_029852735.1. NCBI lineage: Eukaryota > Viridiplantae > Streptophyta > Magnoliopsida > Laurales > Lauraceae > Persea > Persea americana. The sequence goes on along the minus strand of CM056813.1, from coordinate 52,373,731 downwards.
AAGTCCCAACCACATCACGCTAGCAGCATTGCTTAGAGGTCGTGCGAGTTATGGAGCTGGACATTTGATGGAGCAAATCCATGCCCATGCAATACTATATGGGCTGAATTTCAATGAGTATGTTGGGAGTTCTTTGGTCGACGGCTATGCAAAAAGGAAGAGCTTGGAAAGTGCAATGCGGGCATTTGACGAGATTGCCGTGTTGGATTTGGTCTCTTGGAATGTCTTGATTGAGGGATGTGTGAGTAATGGTAGTGAAGAGCAGGCGTTCAGAGTCTTTGATCGAATGCGACAAGAGGATGTTGGATTTGATTGCTTTACATTGACAAGTGTTTTAAAGATGTGCTCCGAACCCAAAGCGTTGAACCAAGGAATGCAGCTTCATGGTTGTGTGGTGAAAGCCGGGTTTGCTTCAGAAACACCTATTGGGAATGCGCTTATTACAATGTATTCTAAATGTGAGGAAGGGATGGAATCTGCTGCCAAACTCTTCCCTAGAATTTCAACGCCTAACATTATCTCTTGGACTGCGATGATCTCTGGGTACATGCAAAATGACCTAAATGAGGAAGCGATTGTGTTCTATAGGGAAATGCTGAGACATGGTGTAAAAGAGAATGAGTTCAGTTTCGCTAGCATTCTTCCAGCATATACTAGTCTTGCAAGCATTGAACAAGGGAGGCAAGTCCATGCCCGGATCGCCAAATCACAATTTTCATCAGATGTTTCAGTTGGGAACGCTCTTCTAGATATGTATTTCAAGTGCGGAATCTTAGCAGATGCTGAATTCATGTTTGCAACCATGGAAAAGCGTGACTTAGTATCTTGGACTGTGATGATTGCAGGATTTGGTCAGCATGGGAAAGGAAGAGATGCACTTTTGACCTTTGAAGCAATGAAAAGGGAAGGTCTACAACCGGATGCAATAACCTTTCTTGGATGTCTATCTGCATGTAGCCATGGCGGATTGGTGGATGAAGGCCTCCAGATATTCCGGTCAATGATTGATGGTTATGGAATCAAACCCAAGAGGGAGCATTATGCATGTGTGGTCGATGTGTTGGGGAGGGCAGGGAGGTTGAAGGATGCAGAGAGGTTTATAGAGGATATGGGGATTGCATCAGATGTGTTGGTATGGGAAGCACTTCTTAGTGCTTGTAGAATTCATGGTGAGATAGAGTTGGGAGAAAGATCAGCACGAAAGATTATGGAACCGGAACCAGAGAAAGAAGGACCCTATGTTCAGTTATCAAATATCTATGCTGAAAAGGGAATGTGGGAAGAGAAGCGCAAGGTGAGGAGGAGATTGGATGCAAGTGGATTGAGAAAGGAGGCAGGTCGCAGTTGGGTGGCAGTACAGGGCAGGTTTGGAAGTTTACAAGATGAGATGAAAGTTTCGGGTTAAATTCCAGCAACTCAATTTTATCACATTCCATGGAGAGGACTAAAGATAGATTGATCCAAAACAATGGCCAGTTAGCCACCACTGCTATATCATTTTTAGCAAAACCAAAAACTGACATTAAGATTGCCCGGAAGATGTACGATCAGGTTTTACTCTGCAGTCATCCATGTTTGTTAAAACAGTAACATCGTTTGAGAGTGGGTTGCTAAGGTGGCTTCTTCAGATTTTTGACATCGATGAAGTCTGCTCTGTGTGAAAATTACACTGACAGATGCAGTGTGCAATTGGAGGTGCGCCAGGTGTACGAGATTTCATCATTCATCAGTTTCATTCCAGGCGATGGTTCTAAGTAGAAGTGCATTCATACAAGATTCAACCGAAACAATCTTCCTTGAGCTTTGAATTTTTTTCTTCAATCTCCTGTTGGTTTTTGAGTGATTTGAGAAGGTTGAGAATGATGGGGACTGATGAGAAGAAGCTTCAAAAAGATCAGTAATGGAGATTAAAATCCTGAAGTACTACTGTGTACCGGAATTTTTTTACTCTTAGTGCATTGACCATCAAACTATTTCACTCCTCACTCTTGTCTCAGTAGCCTTGAACGGTTGAACCCCTTGATTTTCATCTTCTCCATCTCCATGCTGAGTCTAACCTCCAGGCAAGGAAGGTAGTGCAGATGCAAAATCCCTAGAAATCAAAGCTTCTCACTTTCTAGTAGCAAGAACAGCCACCAACCCAGATGGATCATAAAAAGTGGTGCTTTTCCAATCTTCTCATGATATTTGCTGAAGCAAAGCAGCATCTTAACATGAAGATTGCTGAAGCCACAATCTATTAAGCTTCTGAGTTTGTTTTTGCCTCCTCTTTTTTCTTGCTTCTACGGTTCATTTTTGAAAGATTGCTACTAAGTTATTTTACCTTGTTACGTTTTGCACAACAGATGGAAGGTCTGTCCTTTTGGTGTCTCCATATTATAATTGTTATAATTACTTCATTTTTTTTGAGAGCTGATATAGATTAAAAAAACCTGACCTTTTGATCTTTAGTTTCTCAAGATGGGATATATGAATTTGCATGTGTTCTCACTGCAGGACTTTATAGTTGTTGATATGAACTAAACTTTTTGAAGAAACAGTGTACAATGTAACTAGGTTCATTTCCCCCTTTTTCCCCTTTTCTTTTACAAACTATTGTGGAATTAATGCCTTCTTTTGTTGCTTTGATTTTGATGAATCTTATCATATTTGGTACTTTCTTCTTAAGAAACAAATAAAGTAAAATATAGTACTTTCTTCTTTTTTTCTTTTTTCTTTTTTTTTTTGATGTTTTTAATTTGGCTTTTTATGTATTGTTTCTGTTTGTATAGTTGATTCATGGTTCGTACTAAAATGAATCTAAATTGATTGATCTTGGTGGACTAGTCTAGTTCTTGGCTTGTTGTATTGTTGAGACCCATTCATGACAGTTTACCATAGTCTCATGTCTCAACTTATCATCACAAGCTTAAGCTAGTTTGTTCATCTGAGCTCAGTAGTAGTTCTAATATTGTATTGCTGAAATATGGGGCCATCTTCATAATGGTTTTTTTTTTTGGTAAATCCGAGTTTGATTGGTTGCAGAAATCGGATTTTTGTGCACCATCACAGCTAAAAGATGTTTGAATAATATTAATTGAGGTTTGATTGATGGTACCTTTCAGCATAAATAAACACTTGAGCTCAAGCTCTAACATGAGCTGAGTTAAGACTAATGAACTTATCCTCAGTCAGGCCAAGCTGAACTTAACTTGATTAAGCTCGGCTCATTTCTCAAACGAGCCTGTAAATGAGGCCAAGCTCAAACTCAAGTGAGCTCCAGCTCAAGCTGAACCAGGCTGAGCAGGAAAAGCCCACGACCTTGGCTCATCAACAGCCCAAAATTAGAGCTCTGACATTGGAAGGCATGGTGAAAGTTGCTGAGCATTACTCAATCATGCATGTTGTGATTGAAATGGATGCTTCCACACATCAGAGGGGCTAAATTATCACCCATGTGTTTTTTATATCAGCGATGTATTAGCCATCTCGGTTTCTCTGGAAACCGGCACAGAATATACGCATCGGACCCGATTCACATCAGAGCTGTATCACTGTGACACACTGAAATAGCTGATAGAGGCGGCCAACATAATTAATAGACAGGCCAGGACTGATTTTTCAGCCGAAAATGAAATCACACCCAACCGTCCAATGCACTTAAGAGCCTGTTTGTTTGGACTATATTACACAGGAATTTATGGTGAAATGAACTCCGCCAAAGGATTACTAAAGAGGTGAGGTGTGATTGATACGAAGTGAGAGATGAAGGATGTAAGATAGTAATATAGAAAGGACCTTTTCACTTTCCTAGGATTTAAGTTATGAGGGTGATAGGTGGATATTCATTTCACGCCTTTCCTTGATTTAGTTTTAGGGAAGATTATTTGATAGTCATTTTTGTATATTCGCCTTTCACCTTCATTTTTAACCACTCAAAACATGAATTCCTATGTATTCTAAGAAAATAAACAGGCCCTAAATTGTTCTTCTCCCAGCTAATACAGGATCTGGTACTGATACTTGAACCCCAGGTCCCACCTTGCTGTTGAGTGTTTGCTTTACCTCAAGAGGCAGCAAGACTGGACCCAAAACAAGTACCTGATCAATTCTCAACTTGCTAAGCTTTTGCCTGATTCCATAAAGCGGATTTTGTAACTCACGGAGAATGGGAAAGTGAGACCAATTCAAAAACAAAATCATACAAAGTCAAATAGAAAAAGGATTGAACAGGAAAGAATCAATATCCTGACTATGATTAGTTGGTTCTTTTCTCACAGTTTTTACAGCCCTGACAAAAAATAATCAATATCTGATGATCAGAGTGTAATATACAAGCCCTCACAAAACTGATGGTGCAAGACAAAGTAATGGGCACAACTCATGGCAACATTGTTAGATTACAGAGGCTGCAAATGGGTAGGGGCTGACATTTTCTGTTAATGCCCAGTTAAAACTCCAGCAGTGACAGAAGCTTCCTTTTCCAATGATCTCTCTCTTCCAGCATGTACAAGGTGGGATGCAATTCTCCCAAACCAAATAATCAAACCAATGTTCTCCACACCATGAATATTGAAGCTAGAAAGCTGAAAGGGTGCTCCCACCAGCTGGAAATGAAAGAATGCGGCTCCAAACCAAAATAAAAGAATTGGGCCAATGGGGAAGCGTACAACAATAGTACAACGATGAGACAACAAACATTAACACAATCTCTCTTTCCAGACAGATCATGGAGACTGATTATCTGACCACTTATGATCTGTTTACACGGCACATGCAGTCAGGACATGGGAAAGTGTAGATGGAATCATTTGGTCTTTTAAGCTCAATCCCTTTGGCATCACTGTGTGATCGCATGTTCAACATATGACGCTTGAAGGCCTTCCAGCTGCAACACAAAAGGGAAGAAGATCAGGATCTTTTAGAAGATAGAGCATAAACATGTATTCCAAAAAAAAAAGAACCAATACCAAACAGGGCCCAAAAAGATCTGTAACGAGAAAATGTATAAAAGTGAACATATCGTCACCCACAGGCCACTGCTGAAGCCCAAAAAAAAAAAAGATGTGTTCTGGTGAAAGGTTATAGTCTCTGCTCAAGCCCATAAGTTTCTAGTGCAATCTGCTAATATGTGCATTAAGACACATCTAATGTAATATTTTAATATATATAGTTATATCAGCAATCTTCTCAATGCATAATATTTTAGGATCTGGCATTAAATAAACAATTCCAAAATTAATACATGGCAAACTCTAAAGAATGCCATCCCACACTGACGCCTTGTCTCATTTTCAAATAGGGCCTCAACCATGATCAATCCAATCCCTTCACACATACCCAACCCCCTTAAATTGGAATCCTGTCCTAATTCAACACCAATCTCGACTTTAGTTAATAGTCACCATTGGATTTATCATGATTCATGAGTTTGCACCATAACAGTCATTAACCATTAAACTTTGAAGACCTAAAATTAAGGGCTAGGATAATTTGATAGGGACTGCTATTAATTGCACCAACCCCTCATTCACATCCAAACCTATTTATCCCACTTTCATGCATCCAAATGGGCCTCACAGGAGGCAGGCATTTTCTAAATCTGAGTTTGAGAGCAATCGGCTGGGTTAGGTTTGGTTCGAGTCATGCTCACAGGTAAAATAGCAAGTACTGACAAATTTTTATCTAATCTATTGATTAATCAGCTTGGAGAGGTAAAACCTAGCGCAGCACAAAAGTAGACTGGTCATCCTGAACCCTTAATTACTGAGTTAGATTGGCAGGTCAGATCATGAATTCCTAACCCTATTCAAGATCTCACAAACTAAAGATGGACTCAAATTAAAGAAGAATATATGATATTTCAAAACCAAACGTCAAGTAGGCTATTAGGTCATAGCCACATTTCTAACAAAACCACCAAAAACTAGGGTGGCAATGGGTTAGGTCAAGCTGGAATTGGGGTTTGGTCCAGTTTGCAGTAACGCGTATAGGCTCAACCCGAACACAACCCATTTATTAATTGGGTAGAAAATGCCGACAAATGCAACCTAAAAATCAAAGGGGTGAAAATCCAAACCCTTAATTTACAGGCCAAGTTCGAGTTGGGTTGGCAGGTTGAATGGCAAGTATAGACGCAACTGAACACGACCTAGTCATTAGTTGGGAAAAACTGTCACCTAAACTTTCAACCCTATCTACCAGGTTGGGTTCATGTTGGACTGGCGGGTTGGGTCAAGATTTGCCACTACTAATAAAAGTGTCAACATACTCCCATTTCAATATTGGTTCGGCCTTTACCATTTTGATGTTAAGAGTGGAATACAACCGAAAAGGTCATGAAAATGTAACAGTTGTCAGCTCATACCTGTCACTTGTTCATAGAATGTCATGATAACACCCTAATATCACTTCACAAGTTTATCACCATTCGAGATCATGGGTTCAATTCTTATGCACACATACAAAGTAAAGCAAGCACGCATATGCAAGCAAACAGAATGTACACACATACAAACACTAATAGTCAAACAGAATGATTTCTAACCATAAAAAATCATTTAGAAAGCCCATAGCTTTCTAGTTCGAGAAAAGCATATAGATTCAGAAAGGGGAAAACATTCACTATGAAAATTTAGTTAATGAAACACATCTTTCTGAAGAATTATGTTTAACTACATTTATCACATTATGATGTGAAACTGATAAGAAATTTAAAAGAAAATAAAGCAGAGTTCTAGAGAGTCAAATCTAATTTTGCGTGAAGAAATAACTTACGAAGTCTCCCAGTAAAAAGGCTTAAAAGTACACCCAAGTGAAAATGTCAGGACTAAAAATTGAATCTATTGACTCGAGAATATACGTTAAAAAAAAAGACATAAGATTTTTTTATAACATAACTAAGATTACAGCAATGCAAACAAGAGAAAATAATCTGACATTGATTATACAATGAAATACATACCCAATTTTGGGATTATCAAAATATAATGCTAACTTCCGCTTGTCAGGCCTAATTGTCCTGGAATGTCCACCAAATAAAAATCTTCTGTGGCCCATCAAAAAATGAGGGAAGTTTCCACCTTGAGTCGTTACAAACACTTCACTGTGAAGACAAACAGTGTAGTCTATAGCAGCCATCCTGGAAGAATAATTCTAAAAGCAGTACTTATGTTAAAGAAATGAGTTTTTATCCTTTAAAAACTGAAGTGAGTTTAATAGTATATTCCCAGAATAATGTTAAGTAAACACATTGAAGTAATAAAGGCTGTGATAACAAGCATACCTTAAATGGAGCAAGTTCCTCATCAGATGCTAGCGTCTCTTTAGTTTGTAAAAGGGGGAACATTTCAAGGAGAGGAGCCAGATTTTTATCTGCATTATAGATCTTTCCAGATGCCAGATAAATGGATGTGTCATTACCGAAGCCCATACCCCTAAGCATCAAACCAACCTAAAAGCCACAAGAGTAAAACAAATTGAGTGCCAGATTCTACAGATTCCTACTGAATTATGAGGCAATTGTGTGCGCGTGTGTATGAGGCAATTGTGTGTGGAGAGAGAGAGAGAGAGAGAGAGAGAGAGAGAGAGAGAGAGAGAGAGAGAGAGAGAGAGAGAGAGAGAGAGAATGCCATTCAAAGTGGTATGGGTATGTGGTAAAAAATAACCCCGAAAAGCCCCTGTAAAATGTATTTAAGTTTTACACGTTCAAGGTAAACTATTAAAGATCTTAAATGAAGTGGAGAAAAGACAATTCCAAGTTTCTCATGGTAAGGACAGGAACAGCAATATAAGTGCTCTTGCAGACCACAATAAGTAGCACATTATTTTCTGTGGTCCCTCATGTATATGTAACCATTATCCAGTAGATAACCGTAGATATCTGTCTCTCAGAGTTGTTGTAATTGTATTTTTATTTTTTTTTCCTAGAATGGGGATTTGAACTCACGCACTCTACTCACACCCAAGTCCCTGACCACCTGAGGGACTAGCCTAGCTGTGATAGCTATCTGGATTAGCTGTAACTGCTATCATTGGCCTAATGTTGCCTGACATAGAGATGATCATTCCTTCCAATGTGTGAGGGAAAATTCATTCAAGAAAGTTATTTCTTCTCCTTTTTTTTATTTTTCTATTTTTTTTTGCCAAGTTGGCCCAGTGGCCAGGGGAACCTAAGGAAACCTGCCCACCCAGGGATCGATCCCTGGGTGGAACTGTGGGAGTGGGTGTGCTATCCACAGTGACCACCCCGTGATTCCTATTTCTTCTTAACTCTTCTTTTTCAATCTTAAGTTACAATATGGTATCATAGCCACAATATTTCTCTGCTCATTATCAGTTCATTACCTGTGAAGATCTCCATCTTAGAATTTGTGAAGATCATATGAGATACATCAGTGGGCCATCGGAGAACTTTTCTAAAGGATTCTTGATCCTAAGAATCTGCCCCACCTTTCACGTCTGTAGGGCCCACCATCACCTTCATCAAGCAATTGCAAGCAAGGCTGCTTATGGATTTCTTAGTGCCGAAAGGTGAGTCATCTTCAAGATCTCCATTATTGTAATTTTCTGGATCCAGCAATCATCACCACCATTGATCTTTTGGACCAATATTTGATTTCTGTGAAAATCAGAGATAACTTGCAACATTTGGGTAGCCATCATATGATATCATCGGAATTCATATTTACACTGGATATTGAGGTTTTGGAGCTTCTGCTGCTGCATGAATCAGGATGTCCAGTTATTTTTTTCCCCCCAAGCTATTGCCCTTATTTTGATCATTTTCAATACATATGGCCCATTAAATCAAACCTCTATCTAATTCTGAAGCATTATTACAGTGCAGTTTCAAAGAATCTTGTTCAGATTTTGTGTGCTTCTGTCACTGCACCATTCATAGAACTTTCCTTGCTTTTTCCCCTTTCTTGGCCACATTGGGGGATCAAACTCACACACACCCATGCCCCTTACTGCTGAGTTACAGCTTGGGGACAGAATTCTCCTTGTTGGCAGTCTGCATTTGTTGAAGCATTTAGAATTATAATTAATTACATGGAGAAAGAAGAGACTACTCAAATTAAATTTAATGGCAAGAATTACATAGCTTGGTCATGGGCTGGGAAGGGACTGGTTGGCCATTTAGAAGCAACAGTTTCGGTCCCTACTGATGATAAGGAACAACAGGAATGGCATCAAAATAACTCTAATGTAACCACATGGGTTTTGAATTGTATTGATCCAAACTTAGGACTGTCACTTCAGTCTTTCTCCAAAGCCTCAAGTATGAGGGCTCATCTCTGAAACTTATATCAACAGACAAACATAGCACAAAAACCTTATCTTCATTCTGAATTAGCCAAATATGGTCAAGGTGATTTTTCAGCTCAGGAGTATTATAATGGATTCTTGACACTAAGGACTGAACATGATTCAGAGACTCTTCAATCAGTTCCTCAAAAGTCTCCAGCTACTGTCCTCCATTTACAAGAAGAATCTCATATAAGTTAGTTTCTAATAAATCTGCAACCTGAGTTTCACTCCGTCCGTGTGGCTCTGATGAATCGAGAAATTTCTCCTCTGTACAAGAGGTCCTATGAGAAGAATTGAGAGTTCATTCTCAACTTGCACTCAATAGTGCACTCCTAGCCGTGCTCACACCTATGCTTCATGATGCGCCTGCACTTTCTTATGCATTTCTCCTTGCTTCTCAATACAAAAAATCTAAAGAGATCCCAACAGTATTTAGTGCTCTGAATGAGAGGGTTATCAGCAATATTCAGTATTATGAATGTAAGGTTTATGGACACTTGGCTTGTCATTGAAAGAAAATGAAACAATGTTCCTACTGCAGACGGTCTGGGCACATTATTTCAGAATGCGCCCATCAACCGCAGAGACAATTTGAGTCAGGACCCCGATGTCGGGTAGAACCTAGACAAGCTGCTCTTCAAGCTCAGATCCCACTAATGACTCTTGACACTTCATCACCCCACTTGGCCAGTATGACAATGACATCTGACCAGATTAAAGATATGATTCAAAACTCAGATGTTACTTCTATCCCTTGTATCATGGGCTTCTCTTGTTTGTTATCACAGGCTTGCCTTTTACTGTTTTCCTATCTGCAACATTCTACTTGATGGATTGATTCTGGTGCTTCTAACCTTTATGAAATATGTAGAACAACATCTTGATAGTCCTCAACCATAAACGGGAAATCAACAAATTGTCTATTTCTGGAACAGGAAAAATTGTCATATCTACACTGCAGAAACAAAATCTCACCCTTTCTAATGCTTACTATGTCCCAAAGCTTACTGCCAATCTTATTTCCATTGGACAGCTTATTAAAAATAACTGTTCAGTAACCTTCTCATCATCTGGTTGTACTGTGCAGGATTGGCAAACTTGGCTAGTGATGGACAGGGCATAAACAAGTATGACTGTTTCTTTTGGGCATGGCTCCTTCTCCAGCTTACCTGACTGCTCTCTCTAATTCTAATTTAGAGAACCATGCTTGGAGTTTGTGGCATATGACACCTCAGGCATTTGAATGATGATAGTTTGCATTCTCTTTTTAGATATGGATAGCTTTTGAATAAACATTTTTTTTTATCATTACAAAACGGATTTACTTATAATAAAAAATAGGAAAACCATTACAAAAATGGACTACAACAAGGATGGATATAAGAGCATTATACTCCACAAGCAACAATTACATAATATGAGCCACCCAAGGAGAGTCTAAACCCCTTGTTTTAGCTGGACCATCCACCAAAGAGTTAGTTGAATATACATGTTATCGATTCCTCCTTTTTGAATGCTATGCGTTACTTGTTGCATCCGTAAGAGAAAATCCCCGCGTTTTCCTCTTTCAAAGTCTCATGCCATGCTCCCTTTTTTCTTTTTTTCTTTTTTTTTTTTTTTAGAAATGCTCCTTTTAATATAATCCATACAAATGTTTGGGGATAAACTCCAATCATTAGCAGGTTGAGATTTAAATACTTCGTTACGTTTATAGATGACCACACTTGTTATACATGGATTTACATCATACGAGCCAAAAGTGACATCTTATCTATTTTCCAACAATTTTATAATCTAGTTCAAACTCAATTTGAAAAGTCAATCAAAATTCTGCATTCAAAATTCACAGGGAGAGAACTTATTTAACGAATATTTCCTTTCTTAATGAGAAAGATACAAATCAGCAATCATGTCCTCACACCCCTAAACAAATGACATTGCAAGAAGGGAAAATCAGCACATTATGAAAACTGTTCCTTCTCTTCGACTGAAATGAATTTGGCTTTAAGCTAGTCAAACAACAGTCAATTTAATTAATCGACTTAGAAAGGTTCTAAACCAAAAGTCCCCATTTGAATGCCTCCTTGTTCATCCTTCTAATTATTCTCCTCTTTAATTATTTAGCCGCCTACATTTCGTTCACCTTCTGTCCCATGGAAGGACCAAGCTTTCTAAACAAGCTGCTAAATGTGTCTGCATTTATGACTAGTCTGTTCATCATATGAGAATATCTAGCTATGTGGTGTTTTTAGAGCATATTTTCTTTTATTCTGTGAGTATGCTTCAAAGATATCAAGTGTCTCTTATCTCCCTCCCTTTCTCATTCACCTAAATTCTTTGGTAATGTCTATGTTCGAAAGAAAGCACCACCCTTGAACCTGCCCCACTAGATATTTCCTAGCCACCTGATCCACCAGCTCCAAACATCTTAGGTGTGCCCTCAGTCTCAACAACCTATTCTACATTGTTCCACTCATCCCTCAAAACCACTGTGGTCAGGATCCTACAATTCGTAAATTCGAAAGTTGATTCATATCTATCCAATGAATCCCATTTATAGGTGAATCTTAGGATTTAGGTGTGAATACTTGCTTCACCAAATCTTACGATTCCAATGATTTGGCTGAGCGAGAATATCCACAGCCAAGATATTAATAATAGTAATCTTTTGTTTTTGGTGTTGGTGTTGGTGGTTGTGGGGGAGGGGGGTGGCGCGGTGGGTGGGTGGTGTGTGTGTTATCTATTTTTAAAAGGTTATTTAGTGGTTAACAAAGCCTCTTAAGAACTTTTGCTGTTTTGGGGATATTTTAGAAATAAATAAGGAGCATGCATTTGAAGGGGGGGGTGTTGGTGTGGGGGTGTGTGGGTGGATGGGTGGGTCGGGGTGAGGGTGGGGCGGCTTATCTATTTGTAAAAGGTTATTTAGTGGTTAACAAAGCCTCTTAAGAACTTTTGCTGTTTTGGGGATATTTTAGAAATAAATAAGGAACATGCATTTGAATAAATTGTTTGATTTTACGCATGGCGCTTTGTCTATATCCTTCTTTTTTTTAAATATCTTGTACCAATCAAAAAATAATTTTTTTTTACTTTTTTGTAATTAACACTCTTCGACATCAGGAGAAATCCTAATGTGAAGATTGATTTTTTGGATTTTATTTTTACCTTGTTCTTTTGATGTTAAGGATAACAAATATATTTGCAACTTTAACATTGATATCTTAAACATATTTAACAATGCATATCATTTATGATATATTAAGATATGTTATGATTGTATCAGACCTATTTGTCATTATATTTACGCTACTATAGATATAAAATGGATGGATTATAAATAGCTTCTTTTTTCTTTCTTTAATTTTTTTATTTTTATAAGAAAAATAAAAACATCCTACAATTCGCATTCAATTTGTGTGTATGAATGATTTGCGATACGATTCCAATTTTAAGAACAACGCTCAAAACCACTTGATCGGTATTGCATCTTCACTGCCCGTAACTCTTGGCTCTATTTTAATTCCATCTTCATATAAACAAGTCATTAAAGATGATTGCTGGCAGGAGGCTATGATAGAAGAGTATTAGGACTAGAAGCCAATCAGACTTGGGATCTCGTTCTTAACCCTGGAAATGGTATTGTCACTAGTAGTAAGTGGGTATAATCAATCAAGGTTGAATATGATGTCACTCAGCTGTACAAGGCACATCTTGTTGCTCATATACGAACAAGAGTATGGGATCGGCAATGAGACCTTTGCCCCTATTGCAAAGATGACTACAATTCAGATCTTACCAGCAGTAACCTCTTTCAGATGGGACGTCAAAAATGACTTCTTGCATGGGAACTTATGTGAAGTTGTTTTTATGACACTTATACCTTGATATTCTCATCTAACAATAATGGTTGGTTGATTGAAGAAATCACCATATGTACTGAAACAAGCCCCTCATGCCTAGTTTTAAAATGTTCTGAGATATCATTCTAAATGTCATTTTCTTTATTAAAGTGCCAATGATAACTTTGTCTTTATACGAACAAACTACTCTTAAAGAACATCTTGCGCACACATTTAAGAAGAAAGACTTGGGCCTTATCACTTATTTTCTCAGGCTTGAGTTCCAACCCACTCAAGATGGCCTTTTCATTCACTAGCATAAATATGCCAAAGATCTCCTTGACTTAGCTCACCTCACTGATTCCCGCATAGTAGCGACACCACTAGAATTGAATGTTAAGGTACGTCAAGATGATGGTAGTCCCATTACATATCCTGCTTTGAATCTGCGCTTGGTCCACTCCATAGTTCCATCAAACTCAACATGACACGTCCCAATATCTGAAGTAGGAACGGATGGTCCGGATCTTCTGGGTCTTGTGGTTGATCAAACCCTCATCATTTGAATCACTTCCATCAGTCAAATGACCTCAACCCATCTCAAGCGGGCCCAATCAAGCATAAGGGCTCAAATCTAATATGGGATGGGCTTAATTTGGATTTCAAATTAGAAAATAAAAGGGCTGAATTTAATGTGGGCCCAAAGCAAACCCAATTGAGTCCTAACCAAGCCCATAATGGACATGCAGGGTCAGCCCAACATATACAGATACAGATACAGGTATCCTGTTCATAATATGAAGTTTCATATTTTATATTAAGGTTTTTCGACTATGAAATTTTCTTTAGAACATTTCTTATGAAATTATTGTTGTTTATATTCCTTTTTAAAATCTTCTATGCTGAAAATGCAGTATCGAGTACCAATATGACACTCATATCCATCTAACACAGATACGCTGGCTGCCAGGCACATGTAAGTCTCCGGATATCATAGATGTAATCAGAATTTTTTTTAATAGGAATTGGGGGTCTGGGCTGTTGATGGCTATTTGTGGAAGTGAAACTTTCCTCAGGTTTAGGGCTTTGGAAGGATTGGGCAAATCACAGCAGAACTAGAGGTAACTGAAGAACAACAAAGCAGTAACACAATGGTAACCGTGGATTTTGGGGATTAGGGTTGGTTTTTGGTTTTCTAATCAACTGGCTTCCTCTTTGGTCGCATCATCCTATATGGATGTTTTTACTCTCTTTTTTATCAGTTCACCCTATATAGATGTCGGATAAGACGTCCATCATGATGATAATGATGATCAAGGATGAAAATAGCGGTAGCGGCAGGTGTAGCGGCCTGCTGTCAAAACGCTACATAGCGGGAGCTACGAAGCGTAGCGGTGCGCTTTGGAAAAATCGTCAAAAAAATATGAAAAAATTCTAGAAAATATAGAATATTGGAAAATGAGAGAAAATGTATTCTTTTTGCAAAAGTAACTAAGGTAAGGGAGCGTAGCGGTCCCCTCACTATATGAAGTCCCGTATCGCTGTATAAATAGAAAATAATAGTAATGATCATTTTTTTCACATGTGTTCATGTTGCTTAGTTATGCTAACTTAGAAACTAATGAAAGGCTCAGAAAAGAAAAAACTATGTCATGAAGTCAAGACTTAAGAGTACCTAGAGAAAAAAATACATCTACCAAAGGGGGTGTCTAATAGGATGTACTTAGAGAAGAACTCTCTGTATCAACTGTAATTCGGCGAGATCATCTGCTTTTTTATGTTCTTTTAAACATAAAAGGGTAGAAGAGTTGTGTAGAAATGTTATTTGAAGAGAAGAAAAAAAGAAATAAGTTTTATTATGTATTTTAAAAATTCTTGAAAAGTAAGAATTTTTCTCACCCCGTAGCGGTCGTAGCGGCCCGTAGCGGGCTTGTAGCGGCCCCGTAGCGGACGTAGCGGCCGCTACGGGTACAACAGCCGATAAATCGGCCGTAGCGTAGTGGTGGCGGCCACTATGGCCGCCGCTATGTCGCTATTTTCATCTATGATGATCATCATATGTGCGCTGAGGATATACCAAAAGCAGACAAGCTACTAAGAAGCAATTGACAACCTAGTCAGGCAACTTGGATGCAAAACCAATAATGGGGAAAGAGGGATGGAAATGCCTATTTATGTCCTAGTGTCGTGCAAGAAATAGGGGCCATCTTTGAATTGAAACTTTGATTCAAGAAAGGAGTTTTAGATGATCTCTTTGAAGAGAAAGTTAGAGAGAAAGCACAGAAATGAAGAAAAACAAGTTGAAAAGAAAGAATAGAAGAGGACGTCAAGGAGAACTATTTAGTCCTAAGCCATAATTAGGGCTTTAAATAAAGAATAATATGTTTTATTAAGCATACCCGACTAAATTTCATGTATGCCCTTGGGCCCCAATAAGCATAAATGCTGTATATGTTCATTTACATGAATATTTCCCAATATTTATTTGCTGTTATAAACATACAATTTTAGCTTTATAGGTCTAGTGGTTTATTTACATGAATACTTCCCAATATACCCTTGTTCTTATAAACATAAAATTTTAGCTTTATCTAGATCTAATACACTTCTATCTCTATACTTCTATCTCTATAGCCTCAAATAGATGAGAAAAGGCTTCAATGATAACGATGGTGATTTATTATTTAATAATAATACTTCTGTCAGCTTCGATGGAAAATAATGCAAATAGTTTGTAACTAGCTGATAATTAAAAATCATAGGTGGCAACTTTGAGCACATCATGATCGGACAAAAACTATAATAAAAACTCCCAAGTTGCATGTGAAGTACTGATCACAAGGATTGATTTCGATGCCAACTGCTACAAGTTCTCATGACTACCCTGCAACCTCACAATACAAAGGGAAATGAAATACCAGGAGAAAACATATCTTCAAATTTATATCTAAACCACTTCATCAAGCTTGTGTTTCAGAACAATGTCATCACAATCAACACACAGCAATAATAGTGACCCAATTCCTATGATGCATGTTTAGCATTGATCAGCTCAACAAAGAACTAATAAAGAAGAATGTTGCTATTAGTAACAAAAGAGAGCTTCCGCAAGCACAAACTTCAGAGTTCAACGAGCATCGATATGATAATCAAACAATTCAAAACCTAGAAGCATTCACCTCCAAGGGAGTGAGAGGGCACTTCCCATTCATCCTAATCGCTCCAGGCCGTATAATACGTCCAGGCTTAGTAAACTTCCCTCTCCACCCTCTTTCCCTTGCTGCATTCATGGCAAGTTTCTCTTGCTCCCCGCCATCAAATACACAGCAGGAGAAGGCAACCATATCCTGCATGCAAGAAAAATTAGTCCACAACCCACGAAGTTCTCAAGATGCCCACAGAAGTAGTTTCAAATTAAACAATGGTAGTTGTACAGAGCTTCCATGCTGAGAACTTATATAGTCATACCTCTTCAAAGCGAAGATGCACTGCAACATATTTCCTTTTCTTATTTACACTATGTTCTCTCATCCGTACCACCAAATTGTCCGCAAGTTCTGTTATAGGTCTTGAAAACCTTAATGCTTCATAATTTGCCAAGCATCTAAGACGATGGACAGCTGGAGGAGCATCAAATGACAATCGATTGGCAAAAGGTGAAATTCGTATCAGCCTGAATTATCATAAAAAGACAAGTGAGTTGTACAAAATCACTCACAAACTATGATGACCACACAATATTTAATATAAATAAAAGGAGATCACCATTAAGTAGTCATAGATATAAACTGCCAGGTTTTGCTCTTCCTCTTATATTTCCTATCAAAGGACTAGTAGCTAAAGAAAGGGAATACTTCTAACTGGCAGTGGCATCAATAAGGGTTAAAAACCCAAAATTAGGTTATCATCTCAGCCTACCGATCGAAGAGAAAAGTGAAAAGAAAAGAAAAGAAAAGTACTTAAGGCTAAGGGTATTTTACGAAGTCAGTTTCCCAATTTCCAACAGGAATTCAAATTAGTAGGCATATTTAGAAGAAGTGCTCCAAATTTCTTTAAGTAAACTGTCAAACCAAGAGTGACGCAACCAAGAAGAAATCATGCCCCAGCCTCAAAGTTAAAATAAACAATCAGCGAGGTTATATCAAAAGGAAACACAATGATAGGATTCTGAGGAGTCTCCCACAAAAAGGACAAGATAAACCATTCATGCAGCGCCCATGTAGTCAGCATGGAGAGAGAGAGAGAGAGAGAGAGAGAGAGAGAGAGAGAGAGAAGGGCATTTCCATATTTGGAAATAAGGAGATAATAAAGGAAGCTGATGCAAAGTGAGAGAAAAGTTAAGGTGTTCAAGATTACAGAAGGATTGGAAATTGAAACACAATGATACTTGGCACCAGCCCCCATTGGTTTTGGATGTTTTGAAGTGGATTAGGCAACAAGATACCAGCTGCATCTACAGGATAAAGGAGTCACATCAAGCAAGAGAGGTCCCATACACCTGTATCTGTTCTTCCCATATCAAAGCCAGACCAGGGTCCCATATACCCTGATCTACCCACAGCAAGCCGGATAAAGACACCATAATCCTTGGTCAACCCTCATACAACAGGGTCAAGTTTTTGGTAGCTTGGTCTACCAAACATACCCAGATAAAGGACCTGTGCACCTTGATCAACCAAGTCTGTGCATCGAGGACTCAATTTAATTTTTCTAAACTTTAAATATGAAAAAATTAATGATGACTTAATATATTGGTATACCTTAATGCGACAAAGCATAATAATCAATAAGTTATCAGTTGCATTTTTAGGAGTTTAGAAATAAGAAAGGAAAAATAACAGACAAGATGTTGAGTGAAAAATGATTTAATAAATTATGAATTGGAATTTTAGAAGAACATGATCTTATGAGTTTTTTGCATGTTAAGGAACTACACAATTTTTTATTTTTATTTTTTTATAACAGGAACTACACAATTTATTCACTGTGCTACTCATAAATCTAAAATTATTAGGTTCAATGTGACCTACAATTTCTTTATCTGCACCATTGAATAAAAAGACACCTATATAAGGGGGGGAAAAATGGATAAAAAGGGCATAGGTAGGAAGGGACTAGCTAACTGGATTGATGTATGTATGTATGTATTATATGAACCTTTAACTGCAATGCAATGATGTGTATTTAATTGGTTAGAGAAGTGGAATGCGATAGATACGCCTTGGGTTCAAGTCTCCTCAGACCTTAGTGATTTTTTAAATTACCAATAATGTAGTTTGCTTGTCGAAGTTGGTCCAGTTAAATCCACTCATCCAATTCATGAGTATGGAGTGAGTCACTTGGGATGACACAGCATAGGGGATGGAAAATAGACAATAGGCTAATCTCCAAGCCAAAGGCTTAGAGATAGGGATCCATGGGATCCAAAACATCCTGGTCTCACACCGCAAACAATTAACCAAGAGAAAACTACTAAAGGGAAAATTTTATTCGTCAATGAACTTGTCCCTAAAGAGGGATTACAATCCTTTATATAGATTTATGCCCTAATCTATTCTTGGAAACAATTCCAATTAAAATAAAATCTAAATCAAATAAGATAAGCTTCTTAGTTAATCTCATAACTATCCCTAAAATTTAGATACTCATTATTTAAATAAATGGAAAAACAGGAAATAATCCTAGGCTTGCATGATCTTGAGATTTTAATCTCTTTAATGGGCTTCAGTAATCTTAGGCCCAATGGGCTAGCAGACCATGGATCTGGCCTGCATTAGCCACCACCACACCCCCCACCCCACCCCCCGCCCACCCCCCCAAATTTTTCTCTTCCTTGAGTTCAGTAGGTGGCCTCCTAGGTAAAAAATCAATCGCACAAATCTTCGATGTTCGGCTTGACCTTCATACAATTTGCATGACATGAAAGCATCACTCAATCTTTTGTTCCAAGTCAACTTTAGGCGTTGCTTCATGGGATGGTCAGATTTTACTTGGAAGCCAGATAGTAGAATCTACAAAATCAAATTGCAATCGCCAAGTATCCATTGTTGATTTCCAAAAATAAAGTGAATGTGAGGGACTGCAACTAATTGATCTTCTTCTGAACTTTTTGGAATAATTGATTTGTTTTCTGATGATTCAATTGGCATGTTTGGAAGTAGCACTTCGATCAGATCTATCGTATGCTTAGGTTCCTTGCCATAGATGAAAATAGCGGCCGCTACGTAGCGTAGCGGCCGCTATATCGGCCGCCGCACCCGTAGCGGCCGCTACGTCCGCTACCGGGCCACTACAGCCGCTACGGGGTGAGAAAAATTCCTACTTTTCAATTTTTTTTTAAATACATAATAAGAATTATTTCTTTTCTTCTTCTCTTCAAATAACATTTCTACACAACTCTTCTACCCTTTTATGTTTAAAAGAACACCAAAAAGCACATAATCTCGCCGAATTACAGTCGATACAGAGAGTTCTTCTCTAAGTACATCCTATTAGACACCCCCTTTGGTAGATGTATTTTTTTCTCTAGGTACTCTTAAGTCTTGATTTCATGATATAGGTTTTTCTTTTCTGAGCCTTTCATTAGTTTCTAAGTTAGCATAATCAAGCAACATGAACACATATGAAAAAAATGATCATTACTATTATTTTCTATTTATACAGCGATACAGGACCTCATATAGTGAGGGGACCGCTACGCCCCCTTACCTTAGTTACTTTTGCAAAAAAAAAAATACATTTTCTCTCATTTTCCAATATTCTAGATTTTCTAGAATTTTTTCATATTTTTTTGACGATTTTTCCAAATCGCACCGCTACGCTACGTATTGCCCGCTACGTAGCGTTTTGGCGGCAGGCCGCTACACCCGCCGTTACCGCTATTTTCATCCTTGTTCCTTACTATCCATATCCAAGTCTTCAATGCTTGCCTCTAATTCTCTTGCTGCTTGCATCTTTTGATCACCACTCTTCACAAATAAGTCAGGCTTCTTGTCTTCGAATTCTTTTGAAGTACCATCAATAGTAAGAGTGCTATGTGATGTATCATCTAACTTTGTCATCGCATCTTCCTCTCTTTGATCTTGCTTCTTAATGTCAGCCCCGATATCCTCTTTGTGCTCTCTCTTTGGTTCTTCCATTGAAGATGATGATGCTGGTTGCAATGGAACAAGGGAAACACGTTGTCCTTTCCACGAGAATGAATGTATGTTTGTCTCTTTGTCATGTTGCACTTCCCCATAAAGAATCCATGGTCGTCCCAAAAGAATGCATGATAATTATAGGGATTACATCACACCAAATTTTGTCTTCATAACCACCAATCTTGAAAGATACCAAACATCTATGAGTCATAGAAAGGAGAGAACCATTAGACCATGTGACTTTGTAGGGGTTAGCTAGCTTCTCAGTTAGCCAATGAAGTTTATCAATCACCTCTTGTGCAATAAGGTTTATTGCACTATCACTGTCAATAACCAATGAAGTTTATCAATTACCTCTTCACATTTTACTCGTGTTCGGAATTTCATGGTTTGTTTCCATTCTTCTCCTCCCTTCTCACTGGTGCTGAAAACTCAGCGCATGACGAGTGTGGGATTATCCTTTCCAGCAAAATGTGATTCAACAACATGAGCTTGCTGTTTGAAGTCTCCTCTTTGAAAATTTGGTGGTCTCCAAATGGGCGTCAAATCAACTTTCACTGGCAGGGAAAATGGATCTTGACCATGCATATATTTATCCTCCAGTAGTAATTTCATCTCATTCCATGTCGGTGGATATCGATACAACTGACATTCTACTTCTTTCCACCATGATCTTGCATCTCCTTGAAGTTTTCTTTTGGCATAATCTTTACATAAATTACCTCTTAATTGATGCCGCCGAAAATACTCTTCAAGTATTTTAATCCACTATAAGAAGACATTTTAATCTTTATTTCCATAAAACAAAGGAACTTCTGGAACTTCTCTGTAAAACCATGCTTGAAATTGTACCTTGATGATTAATGGCAGGGGCGGAGCTGTTTAGACAGCCCTCTTGTAGGTCCAAAATGGGCCTCCCCTCCAGGCCCAATCCTCTTGTAGGTCCAAAATGGGCCCCCACAAGGTTTTTGAAGTTAAAAGAAAATTAAAATAAAAGAAGTGGCGGCACCTAATTTTTGAATTGGGTTTGAAAATAATTCCTACCAAGGAAGATTCAAAGTATCTAAATAAATCCATCTTGAAGGCAATAGGCAAAGACAAAGGTGATGGATAAATAACATGAATAGTTTGAAAGTCTCTTTGCAAGAGTGTTTATGGATCAAATTCAAATCCCTCTTGCACCACTCATTCCCTCCATTATGTGTAACTATCAAACAGCGACAATTCTCATCACAAAACAGAAGAAAAAAAGAATCACTCTCTACTTGAGTTTTTACCTCATGAGTTCTCCGTAAAAAAGCCAGTCCGGAAATATTGGGCTTCCGACCTTATAATCATTGAGATGGAGAGTGTCCATTTTGGGTGCAAAGGAAAGTGAGAAAACTATAACCATTGTAACCCCAAAATCACAGTAACCAAGCATGTATCATATGTGTAAAAAAGATCTTTTTACATACCGTGTATTTATTGAGTTGTTTGATGAATTATTCATATTTTGAGACAATTAATACTTTTTATTTGATTTTGGACATATAATAAATATGATTTTTATTTGATTTGTAGATGGGAAAATCATTTACAATTGATGGATTTTTTAAAAGAAAAAACCCTCAAAACTTAGAAGCCGATGATTGGGTTGAAATGTACTAAGAAACAATTGTTTTATGACTTTTCTTTGCTTGTATTTTGTTAAGGCTCAATAAATACTAGTTTTAATTTTTATGTAAAATTTAATCTTGAATCGTAATATATTTTTCATGCTTGAACTTACAACTATATCAAAAAAAAAAACTTACAAATATGATAGTTATAATAATTGGTGAAAGAAAAATTTATTCAAGGCTCCCCCCCCCCCCGAGATGAAATCCTGGCTCCACCCCTGATTAATGGCAAGTGATGGACTGTTTGTTGTTTGATAATGCTAAATGAAATGGCAAAGCAAGTACAACTCTGGATGGCTTCCAACCTGTGCCCTACAGCTTTTGGCCTGAGGCTTAGATTCTCCTTTTTTTTCTTTTAATTTTCCTCGTGTTGGACCTGACCCAACTTAAGCCCACTGATTGGGCTCAACACGTGCAACCAAAAAGCTACATGCAGGGTCTTCTCACCTCTGCCTCGATCTGGATGCCCCAAAAAGAAAGAAAAGGGGTTCTGCCCCTTCAATTCCTCTGCTGCTCTTCGACAAAAAGAGAGAAGGGTGGGGATGGGAGGCCTCTGGCGGCTTGGGAGCAATGGAGGCTGATGATCGACAATGCAAGGGGACGGCGACAATGATGATGCCAATGTTCGCGGCAATGATGCCGATGTTCGCGGTGATGATGCAGAAGTGGGTGACAATGAGGATGCTGCGGTGCTCGGTGAATGGTGGAATTGTGCCAGGTATGCAACTTTTTTTTTTCTCTTCTGTTCAACTTCTCTGCTCTGCTCCTTTTCTTTTCTTTTCTTTTTTTTGGGGGGGGGGGGGGTGGTAATGGAGGGAAAGTAGTGATGATGATGAGGGGTGGTGATGAGAATGGATCAACAGAAGGAAAAAAAAAGATGGGATGGCGGGATACCTCGGAATAGCAATCTAAGATGGATATTTGCTCTTATACCAATTGACGCAGCGTAGGGGACAGAGAATAGCCAACGGGCTAATCTCCAAGCCAAAGGCTTAGAGATAGGGATCCATGGGATCCAAAACGTCCTGGTCTCACACCACAGACAATTAACCAAGAGAAAACTACTCAAGGGAAAATTTTATTAATCAATGAAGTTGTCCCTAAAGAGGGATTACAATCCTTTATATAGATTCATGCCCTAATCTATTCTTGGAAACAATTCCAATTAAAATAAACTCTAAATCAATAAGATAAAACTTCCTAGTTAATCTCATAATTATCTCTAAAATTTAGATACTCATTATTTAAATAAATGGAAAAAAAGGAAAGAATCCTAGGTTTGCACGATCTTGAGATTTTAATCTCTTTAATGGGCTTCAGTAGGCTTGTGCCCATTGGGCTGGCAGACCATGGATCTAGCCTGCATCAAGTGACTCAAGATCCACCTGCCAAGCTGAGTCCACTCAGCAAGCCATCTCATTTGTTGGTTGTCTCCAATACAATGCAGCATTGCTGGTTTTTTTTTGTGTGTGTGTCGTAGGTGGGGGTGGGGGCGTTTAGGGTGATTTGAAAAGTATATAAGAGAGATAAACAAAAGAAGAAAAGAAAGTAATCTGGAATATGTATCTATATTCACAAACATGAGAGGATTGCAAGCACATCAACTAAGATTAGAATAATCTACCTCTGTATCTAATCTCAGGCAAGAATAAAGTACTGATTTATCCTCCTATTTATCTTCTGATTCATGCCCCATTTTCATAAGTACTTTCCCATACACCTCCACACATGTAAAGAGTTTCCTATATGTGTTCTCATGCTCTCCAAATGTACATACTTATTTATACATCCTCGCAACTGAAGAGTTTCACATGAATGATCTCTATAAACTTTCTGTTTGCATCACCATGGCAGGTACAGAAACTTCTGTAAGGTGCTTATTGTCAGAGTTGGAAGGTTCTCATTGTCGCAACCATGAGGTTGCAGCTTCAATACCAATCACAAAAAAAAAAAAAACAGAGAGAGAGAGAGAGAGGTTGCAGCTTCGACTCATGTTACCATTCAAAAAAAGGAAAGAAAATTTAAAAAAAAGGCATGAAAATTTCTGCAAGCTTGCTCGCTAAATTAAGGGATGCCTAACATTGATCTAAGGTGAAAGGTAGCATCATCTGGATCATGCACAGCTACAATAGACAAGGTACCATCATATGGATCAATCACAGCTACAATAGACTACGGCATCAAACAATGAGAAATGATCAGCTAATTCAGAAAACGCTGTACTCGGGAACTTAAAGAGAATTTTTACAGGAGTACTATGAATGTAACAGTAACACAGCATAACCTAGAAAGGCATACAGCTAATCAAGTGAAGTTGTCAGAGGAAGAAATATAATTAGAAAAAATGGCCAAGAAACTGGTTTCTAGAAGCAAGATTTTATACAAGTTCTTAATTTAGAGCATTTCCACCAAGTGAAATTCCAACCAGTTATCAGTCTAGTACAAAGTGAGTAAATTCATATAAACTCATGATCAAAAAGCATGAGGTGACAAGAGTATAGAACTCACTGCTCTTCAAGTAGCTTTGGAAGTACGACATCCTTGTAATACCGAATGGGAGACCAAGCCTTCACTTTGAAGTTGAAAACATTGCTCATATTGTGATCAAATCTATCCATTATGTATTCAGGAAGCTTATTGACAATCCGTACATCATTTTTCAAGGTACTGATGAAATAATCCTCATCGTAGATGTCCTTAAATTTGCTGAGGAAGTAAGCACCAGAGTAACCAAGTTAGCTAAATAAAATGACAAGCATTAACAATAACCAAATGAACACTCTAAGCCTACTAATTCATGCAAATCACTGTACATTTGAACTACAGAGTGTCATACAATCAGAAGAAATTTAACAAATTCAAAAGGTATGCCTAAATCGAAACCAAGATGTTTAAAGGATCCTCACTTTAGGTAAGATAGAAGCCCAAAACCCAGATGAACACTTGGAAAAACGAACACGCTATCAAGTTTTGAACAGGACTTCATTTTATTTTTCTTAGAAGTAAGTCAACAACAACCTCATTTCCAACATCATCACAATCCAGTGTTCTCCAAATTAAAGGGTTAGAAGAACGAACACGCTATCAAATTTTGAACAGGACTTAATTTTATTTTTCTTAAAAGTAAGTCAACAACAACCTCATTTCCAACATCATCACAATCCAGTGTTCTCCAAATTAAAGGGTTAGAAGAATAACTTTGGATCTGAGCAATCTGAGAGTTTTATTACTTTCTGAAAAAAGAATAACCCCTTAGTTCATATCTAAATCAATGGAAACAAAAAAAGTTAGCATCTAGATTTAAATGTGCTACTGAAAAGCAGAAACAGATGCCATACAACTTTAATACCCACAAACATGATTCCATGTGCAACTTTGTTTCACTATCATGACGAGTGTTTTTAGTAATTCAAAAAACAGGGAAAAAATCCAAATGATAGGATTCATGGCAAAAGTTACGTTAGATCTGGATTTATTTCCTTTCCAAGCAAAAAGCTCCTCAAGTGCATATATAATCACCCATAAGAAAGAGTTCTTATCTGATCCCAACTGTTTAAAGGAAAAGACAATAGTAGGTTTCCTAAAACTTTTGACACACAAGCATTATATAAATAATGTCCAACTATGTGTCTCACTCTAGGAGGTTCTAAGGATCTCATACAGCTGTTTAAGATAATAGAAATTTTATTTTTCAGCTGAAGCAAAAAGAAAAAGAAAAAAAAAACCAGAATTAATGTCACAATAATCAAAGCTTCCAGTGCTTACTTCCGACTCCCCAAAAATGAAGGAATAAATCAATTATAAAACATGTTCAGGACCTTAAATAAACATACTAGTTACTAAAGATGAAAAATGAGAGTGAGTAATGACAAACCTGGGATCTCTCCAAATGCTATGGAAATGAAAATTGGGAATTACAAGGGTTGCATTCAGGTAGCCTGCCACAGCCACAGCATTGCAAATCTACAAAACATATGCAATAGTCACATATAAATTTTTTCTTCATTAAGGATAACTGTATTCAAATCAAACTTAAACTACAAATATGAGAGCAACAAAGTGATCATCAGTGCCAATACATAATTACATAAGCAGTGAATGAGCAAGGTAAAAAAAACAACCGAAGTCCGCTGCTGATTCAAGCCACCGTTTGCCTCAACATATATGTAACCATTTGATTCAGCTAAACCTGTGATTGTAGGCACAACAAACCCTTTGTTAATATTTGAAAAACCAGATAGATACCATACTACCTAATGCAATTCAATTTCTTCATAAATGCAAATACTTTAGAGAGACCCTTTGGGAAAAAAAAAAGAAAAAAAAAAAAAAACAGGGAGAGAGAGAGAGAGAGCATAAAGATATTTAAACAAACACCAAACAAATGTAATAAGTAACATATTAATTTTAAACAGTATCAATAGCATAACATGATTTGCCAATGTGAATTCACGAACTTTAGCTCAAATGTTCATGTTACAAATCTAGTGACAAGAGAAATATTTTTGTAAAACTTACGAGTTGAAAAAGTTTAGTGATTATTCATACCTTCAAGATTCTTCTTTATACAAGGCCTCCACTCACTGGCTTTATACGAATGTCTCCATACAGTTTCTAGCTACAATGAAATCAATAGCTTATGTTAATAGAAAAACAAACTCAAGCAAACGGTAAAATGATATTCTTTTTACAAATAAATAAATAAATAAATAACTGCTAAAATATAGCATCAATGGAAATTTTCTCCCTTTATCTTTGTTTATATTTAAAAATACATCAATAGAGTTTGTACACCCAAAAAAATGAAATGAAACGAAATGAGCACCAACAATTATTCAGAGATACAAGAACAACTTCACAAGGAAGCAAGGCAAATACATCTTTATTACAGTGGCAACCACTATTTCAAGCAATATGCATTTAACAGGCAAAAATCTACTGTCTCTGAGTATGACTTTGGAGCATAAATGACCTGTAAATGAATTCATGTCCAACTAAACCAGTCCTGCAATGTGCCTTTGTAAAGCATTTCAAGCAAATGAGCCTTAAATGACAAAGGAAAATGCGGTCATTAAGAAGGATGAGAAAGTATTTCAAGGCAAAAATGAGTATTCACTCCATCACCTACTCTAATATGACATCTTTCCATATAAATTCTCACTTTCTTGAAGGCAAAAGACGCATACTTTCAGTATCAAGATCAAGACATGGAAGCTGATATATCAGTGTTTCAAATGCTGAGGCATCAGGCGAGGCTTTTCAATTGCCCAAAGCAATAGGCAAAAGCCACAATGCATGAGGAATAAGCCTCACAAGCATGCTTTTTTTTAATAATAGATAATTGCATAAGATCTAAAATTACCAATATAAGCAAAAAAAAAAAAAAAAGAGTTGTAGTTTGGCTCTTTTAAGACTTTAATGAGTTAACTTGGTTAAACTTTAAGTTAAAACTTATTTCTAACAATCTTAAATAAATAAAAACTGTCATTTTCTTAAATAACATATTGATGCCCCCATTTTCTTATAAACTAGATGTGTTAAGACAGTGTATGCCCCACAATATGGATGGAACCCAAGCACGCACTTTATCTTCAAAACTGCCTCAGATGCCCCATACAGTAAACCTTATGCCCAAATCTAAGCCACGCTTCAGACTTGAGCACCAGGGCAGTTTTCTGGAAAGCGACCCTCAAGGTGCAGCTCCATGCACTTCTTAAAAACTGTCATATATATATATATATATATATAAAGATTAGTATTAGTTCATCTTTTCTAATTCCACCATAGCAACTAATATTGAAAGTGACCTTTCAAAAAATACTAATATTGAAAGTGTGTGTTCCATTTCTATTTGGATCCCAAGCCCCATTATAATTTAAAATACAACTTTTATTGTATGTTGACCAAAGAAGTTCTTTTCTTTTTCCTTTTTTCCATTTCCCATAATAGAATAATAGATTTCATTTCCAACCATCCTCCATTTCTACTTGAAACCTTTTAACCAACCAATTTTGTCCCCAATCAGATGGAGCATTTTAAAATCAATGTGTAGTAGAAAAAACAAAATGATATGAATGTTAAAAAGAAGGGATGAGATGGGTAGGTCACCTAAGTTAGACTATGTTAGCAGCCGTCACTAGGATTCATCCTTTTTCCATGAGCCAAACCATGGTTAGATTTTTAGCATTTCAAGATCCTGAAAGTAGGTCAAATGTGATTCAATTAGAAGATGAAGTCCACAATTCTTCATTGGAATAAGTTCCAATGGACCACTAAAATTGTCCATGCAATATGTTGACGAGGGTATTTTAGCCAATTTGACCGCCAAATAAATCCATGTTAAGCAGAAACCCATTTAACTTGAAGAGAACAAAACTGAGGCATCAACATATGAAGGCAGGTTTCTGGATCACTGTAAAACATGAGATTATAATTTGGGCAGAATTTTCTGCTGCAGGAGTCCGTAACATAACTTATGGGTGAAATTAAATATCTGCCTTTAATGCAGATGGCCGCACCCAGCATTGAAGGCAGCCATTGCATTTCACACAGGGCTCCTCTTACAGGCACCTGCAGGTGAAATTTCCTCCCTATCTTGGTAGCTAGCTTATGCGATGATATGATTTGGTAACAATAGCGTAATATAGAAATCGCAAAGAAAAGTGGGAATATGATGCATTAAATCCCACGAACTCTTGATAGAAGCAACATCAATTACAATTGAGAAGGATTACAAGAGTGTACACTATGTTTTTTTTTGGTAGAAAAAATGTACACTATCTTGATAGCAGGAACACAAGGAAGCAGACCAGAAATAGAGACGCCATCATATTTACATAACTTTATCACCAAAAAACAAAAGAAACTCTACAACATCCAACCACATATTTAGAGCCAATAATAGCACGTCCTTCATGACATCAATGAGGAATACAAATCAATAAGACATGTTTATGAATAACAAGACATTATTATTCAAAATTCAAATATGTAGAAACATCAAAAACCAAAATAGAAAAATACATCAAAATATTTAAAAAGACTTAACAAGTAACATTTACTCTTAATTATACATTGTTTTGCTAGAGCATAAACCATTTGATTTGTTCCTTCCTTTTATGGGGAAAAAAAAAATATTTCCCCAACAGATAATGGCTGGATTTCATTGAAACTGAAACCAAAATGTTGTGGCACGGGCAATAAAGCAAGAAATAATGCCTACAAGATGAATTCTCGTGTCTACTATTTTCTCATTTGTAGTACAATTTAATGCTCCATGAGCTAGCAGAAATCCCATTAGAAACACAACCCAACTTTGATAAATCTAAAAGATTTTGAGCCACAAAATCCTCTCAATCAAAAAATTACAAGTAGCACCTATATAGATTTCAGGATTGATATATGAGGGTTAAATTCAATCATCTCAAGGGGTTCCCTATCTTCTACAACAAGTGGTCATTATCATCAATATCATCATGATAATTGAAGCCTTTTCCCATATATTTGGGGTCAATTGTAGGAATTCTACTTCTCCACTCATCCGTTCATAGGGCTAAGTTCTCTGTTACAACCCAATGTAAGTTGTCGCTTCTAAGTACTTCCTTTCAAGACTTTAATCCCAACTCAATTCCCCCTATCCTCTCTTTCTTCCTTACCCTAGTACCTATTAGGTATTACTTGTTTTTCCTTTTATTACTACAACATACTTGTAATAATTTTCCGGGTTTCTAAGCACATCAAGTGAGAGTACTTGTTTTGTATTAAGTCATCCAAGGATGTCCTGTTATGTGCCCGTTAATAATCTATCTCTTCTTTTCCATTTTTTTTTTTCTTTTGTCGGTAAATACTAGGCACCACCCTTCCACAGAAACAACCAAGGATAAATCCCTGGCTGTATCACTGATGGAGAGGGGCTTTGGTGAGTATGTGTGTGGGTGGGTGCGTGATTACTTACCTTTCCAGAAAAAAAAAAAAAAATGTTCTCTCTTCTTCTTACTCTAAACATCCACCACAGCCATATGGCATGCAGACTTTGCAATATGTTTGTAATGTTTTATACTGCAATCTTGCATTACCCAATATAGAAATTTAGTACTGTTCAATTGGCAGCTGTCTGATCACAGGGAAATATGCATCTCAACTATTGCCACAATAGGATTTTCTTCAAACAAACTATTACTATTAGAAAAAATGCTTTCTTTCCACGGATCGCAATAGAAAAATTAAAACGATGCATGATCCATCTCGATCTACATCCAAAATCGCTGTCACTAATATCAGAAGCAATTCCCAAAAGCTGACGAATCAAACAGAATAATGAAACAAAAAGAATCAGTACAGAAAGAAGGAGACATTGAAAACGATCTTGAACCCAGATCCAAAACCCCACTCTTAAACACAATTCATAATCATAAAACAGAGAGACGAAAGAGACCCAATGACAACTGACCCCATCTGAGAAATTATCCGCATTCATATCGCGGCGGAGCTTCTCGTAGACCTTGGGGCTCCGGTAGAGGGACCCGGGCGGCGACCGGGCCTTGATCTCAGGGAGGACGGAGACGTCGAGCGAGACCGTGCCCATGTAGAGGAGCATGCCGGAGATGTAGATGAGGGGAGCGAAGAGGAAGAGGCCCTGCCGCCGGAGGAAGAGGGAGAGGACGCTCCACGCCGCCCGCTGCACCGCTGTCCGCGGCGGCGACGCCGCCGGCGACTGGAAGCGGCCGCTCTTGAGTCGGCCGGGGCGGAGCCTCGGTGACCGGAGGGGCGAGCGGGGGGAGGACGGCGCTGAGTGCCCGCCTCCCCCGGCGGAGACGCCGGAGATACGGGTGTAGGCGTGCATACCCCCCTCTCTCTCTCTCTCTCTCTCTCTCTCTCTCTGTGTCTGTAGCACAGAGGGTTTTTGGTTTTTCAGGCTCTTCTTCTTCTTCTTCTTCTTCTTCTTCTTTCCTTCGTTGTAGAGAAACAGAGAGAGAGAACAAGAAGCTTAGAGACACAACTCACAAGTGTTGTGTTGTATCAAAATCAAGGAGGGAGAGGTAGGAGGCATTTTTGTCTCCGGGCCTTTCCCACATGTGGCCTGTGGGTCCCCAGGAGGTGGTAAGGGGTTTGGTCCCTGTCCCTCTTGGATGTCGAGCTGGCTATGCGTCCATTTCCATTGAGTGTTCTTTTGACCAAAGGGCAAAGTTTGTGTCAAAGTTGGATCTTGGGTTCCATGAAATTTCATGGAGAGGAATCTTACATTTTTCTAACCCTTCCCTGGCAAATTGAAATTCCTCTTATTGTAGAAATTTGATCAATGTTTTTCTTCATCAACATTGGAAAGTTTGGGATCAAATCATGGACATGTGGCTAGTGAAGAGAAATTTAGAGAATCTTACTGTTGTACAAATGTATCATTAGAGTTTGTTTAGATATATCTTTAAAGTGTCAATGTAGAATTTGACAAATTAGCTTTTTTTTCTCTTGAGAGCGAAATTAAGTTCCAATCCCTTTAATTGAAAATGAGGAGTTCACTTAATGCTGAAAAGCAATGCATCATTTTCATTTCTAATCACTTTTTTCGGTTCATTGGATTGATCATAATGGCGTGCAATAAAAAGTTTTTGCCTTTTAATTTCTACAAAATACATTAACAAGTTCTTGATGTCCTTTTTGTTAGTGAATTATATAAATTCTTATTTGCCTTGAATAATCACATTTAAGTCAAATGGACACAAAAATTAGACTTTCAAAATAGCATACAAGTCTTTCAAAATCGCATACTCAGTTGGCAAACATGTTTAGTGATATGACATAAAAAACAGTCATGTGTCCATTCAAATAGTCGTATGGAAGGAGATTCTGATAAAATATTCAGATTAACCAATTATACTATATTGAAGGCAAGCATTTTGAAGGCAACCAGGAGTGATACTCTTTTTATATAACTATAACCCATTTTTCCCCCCACTTTTACATGCAGCCACTCTACTTTTTCCACTTTTAGACTCTTCACTTTTCAACAAAATCATTTCCATTCCAAGTCTCATATACACTTACTCGAAATATACTCGTATTTCCTTTCCACCGAAATTCTCTTACTCTATTAATTTCTACACCACAGACTGTTGGATTAAAAAAAAAGAGAAAAAGAAAGAAAAAGAGGTACTGTTATAATTCTTTCTTTTGTTGTTTTTTGTCGGTAAGTGTTTGAGGATGATTTTATGTGATTCGGATTTCTTTTTTATTGATTTTTATATATATTGCTACAAATTTATTGGTAAATATGTATGTGCTTAGTACAAATTATTATACTAATTGTCCAATTAATCAAATTAGAAATCTTTTTTTTTAATGTTGTCAGGTGAGAAATCACTTCATTTGAATCTCCTTAGTCATGACATGCTGCAAATACTTGTTCTAATTAAGTTCAAGCATTGATTAAACTTTATCGGTATAAAAAGGGAAGAAACACTCAGTGTGGGTGTTCTTTAGAATGTTTCGATGAGCATCTTCATGAAGCTCCATGGGCTTGTTGCCAATGGTGGGATTGTTACTAATGGTGAGTGTTACTTCTGTTGGCATTTAGACTAAATGCCAACAGCTTCTGGTAAAGAACTAAAAGGTGGCTGCATATCTTGTCCCATTTGTGTCTTGTAGGACTTGGTAGTTTGTCATGTGTTGCTTTGGAGACAAGTCTCATGTATTTAATGATAATCACAGTGGCACATATGATGCTTTTGAAGTTAAAAGCATGAGAGAGAGAAACTTGAGAATTGTAAAAGAGGCATTCTTTTGTATTTTGAAAGAGTTTTTATTGCTGAAGGCATTATAAGAATGTGGCAACTTATTTTTTCCTCAGTTTTCTTTTCGTATCTTACAAAGAATGATGATACACACACATATTCTTTCTTTCCTCCAATCATCTTTTGGTATCTTAAAAAGAATAATTGTATACATTATTCTTACTTTTAACTATAGTATGTCTTTTCCTCCACGAGTTAGAATTGGTCTTTAGAACATGTTTGTTAGCAAGATATAAGAGAATTC
Organism: Persea americana; assembly: GCA_029852735.1. NCBI lineage: Eukaryota > Viridiplantae > Streptophyta > Magnoliopsida > Laurales > Lauraceae > Persea > Persea americana. The sequence continues at coordinate 52,340,767 of CM056813.1, read as the reverse complement.
TTGTTTAGGGATATCTGACTTTCTCAAATGTTGCCTCCCAACCGGATTTACAAATATGGACGTAACTTCATATTTCACTAAGTCAAAGTGAAAATCAACATAATTGGACTTTTGAAATCTAAATAATCACACAAAAAATTTCAAATGTTGGAGGGACAACAATTAACATTACTATCATAAATTCTTAATATATTGGATTCTGTCAAAAACACCTCCAAACAAACACCTCCTTAGCAGTGAATTCCGATTTTTATTGAAGTTTTCCTTCCTAATCACCTTGAGATCGAATGAGTGGCAGTGAGTGCCTTATAAACATGTGCATCATCCACACGTCTGCGTAAGATGGAAGTTTGGAACTCCATTGATTACTCAAGGTGGAATTAGGTTTATCTAAACTATAATTCTAAGGGCAATCTTGAAGTTCAATATAAGATTCGTGTTTTCCCAAGTAAGTGACTAAGATATGATTGTCATGGAAAATGAAGTGACAATGTGACATCCAATTGGATTTGCTTTGGGTTGTTTTCAGGTTGCCAAACAAACCTTACCCAAAATTCCTTTAGCACAGGTTTCTAACTTTCTATGATTGAAACATTGAAATTAAGATGTGGTCCTCAGAAACATAGATAAATAATTGGTTACCAAGTCTAAAATGTGATGTTAGGATCATCCAATGGTGTTGTATGTTTTGCCCATCCCCTATCATGATGGGACATTTTTTAGACATTTATCTAGGCAGGGCCCCACGAGGTCATTTACTGCTTATACATGTTCATAAAACTGGGACACATTATCAGATAGCAAGATAACTTGGGATTAATGTTAAGAGAAGGCATATGATAGAATACATGCAGTATTTACACATTATCTACACTATTAGAAATGTCAATTTCTTGATAGTATTGCAGTATTTTTCCTTCAAAAAGTGTCACAAATGAAAATGGCCTAAGACGTGTGCAAAAACCATGTATTTGATGTGATCAATATCAATCATAAAATACCGCAAGTGCACGGGTGTCTTGATGAGACAATGGCAAGAACGGGTCGAACACACAAGGAGCTAATTAAAGAAACTTTTAGATTAAGAAAACTAATTAACTACAATCAAGAAAAGTTTTGAGTATTTAGATATAAAATCAAGTAACTAATTTAGAAAGATGAAAAACTACAAATTAATGAAAGTGATTAGAGCATAGGAATCCAATAAGCATTCGCAAATTATTTATCAAGTAATCCTAATTTATTCCAATTTTTACTTCAAATTAAAGACAAATCAATGTTTTTAATTTGGAAAATCTAACTTTTAAAATCCCTTTTCAATCATAAAAATTCAAAACTCAAGACTTCCTTCATCTTATAAAAGAATAAAAAAAAATTTAAGAACTACCCATCAAAAGTAAGCTTAAATCATCAAAAGATCTAAATCCTAAGCATGGCCTATCAAACCTAAGCATGAATAGTCAAAAATCAATTTTTATTTTCAGAATTTAAAAATGGAGATTTACCTAGGGCACAAAGGCAAGCCTATTAATCATTAAGCACATAATCATGGAATACAAATTAGAATTACTAAATAAATAAAAAGAAGTTACTTACCTTCATCCATAGCTCTAATCAAGAAAATTAGCCCACCATTACAAAGAATGTTTCTTGATTTGTCATTAAAAATTGCATCTTTACAATTTCTCCTTCATAAAAATTATCCTTCAAAATAAATCCTTGGACATGGCCCAAGGCTACCAAAATAAAATAAATAAATAAAATACTAATGGAAAACAAGAAAGGAAGAAAAGAAAGAAGGGAATTGGAGAGAGGGCTGGATGTGAGATGCCTCCATCCCCTTTTTGGTTGGTTTTATAGATGTTGATGCCTCCTTTTTAGAAAAGAATCTCCTCTCTTTTAGGACTTGTTTTCTTATTTGGAGAGATTTCTTGCTTAGGACTCAAGTTAGTCTTCACACTTGGAAAGAGTTTGAATCGGAGAGGATTTGTTACTAAGTGTAGTCTCTTGGGCTCCAAGTCTTGCCAAATTAAACTTCTCAAACATCTCTCATTTTGCCAATTTTGAAAACTTCTTGTAATTCCTGCATAGAATTATAATAGGTAACTTCCTGAGGTTGTATCTCCCTCAATATAGTTCCGATTTATGCAATCTTAAGTTCCACGGATATCTACTCAAAAAGAGCTTTCCAACGATAGCTAGATTACACCAATCCGATATTGAGTTTGATAGTTATGGCTATTTCAATTTGCTACCCCCGAAAAATCCGGAAATAATTGTGCAATTAAGGAAACTTCTATGTTTGGCATGCTATGGGATGTATGGGACCCATGTTGGACATTCAAGGCATGCATGCTTGGACTCTTTCTTTGCTTGATTATTTGATTTCCTTTCCATATTTGAGATTTCTCAATCTTTCCAACTCCACCAAGATGTCAAGATATGTGGGCCCACCAAGAAGCGTGTCCCGCCTTTGATCTCTCTCAAATTTCACCAATGCAGGTCCCACTCTTGATTTATCCTACAAAAATAAAATTAAATGATGTCAATAACAATCAAGTGTGAGGAATCTAGATGGACTATGCATGAGACCCTACATGCCTAATTAATGCACCAAAAATACCCAACTTTCCAAAAATAGTACATGGCGTCAAAATTAGAAGGTATGCATTAGTGAAGCCTAAAGAACTAATTTTTTGGATGAATGATTTTTGGATGAATGAGATGAAAATCCCTAATTTCACAAAAGTCATGCAATGTAATGAATTTTGACCAAATTTGACTAAGATTCCAACTTTGATGCTCAAATGTATGAAATCATGAAATTAAGTGTAATTCTATGCAATTAACCTAATTAAGTTCACAAATGCATATGAAATGATGAATGAAAACTACAATTTTGTGGATTTATCAGTATTTTCAAAAAAAGGAGAAGTGTAAATTTTTGTAAAATTAAAGTATAATAGTAACATGTGTTTTTCCCTTTTTTCACTTATTATTATTATTATTATTATTATTATTATTATTATTTGAAAGACAGGTAACTCTTTCTTTTCAAACCCAACATAATTTACAGAAATAGAAATTTGTCGTTTCAAAGAAGGAGAATTCCAATGGGCATACGGCATACCCCATATGAGAGACCCTAAGGGATGCTAGAAGTAGAAATTCGTCATTTCAATGAACGAGAATTCCAATGGGCATACGGCATACATGCGCCAAGGATTTGGCATCCTAAGCTAGCAGGGGCGGAACTAGGGGGGCTGACAGGGGCCACCATAAATTGCTAAAAAGCCCTTTATATTAATTAAAATCTAAAACTATTTTTGAAAAAGCAAACCCCCCCCCCCCCCCCCCCCCCCCCCCAAAACAAAAAAACAAAAAAACAAAAAAAAGGCTGTTGGAAATGGCCCCTCCTGGGCTTTAAAAGGGCAACCTGGCCTTAACTTAATATAACATGTTTTAAAGTTGTGACGCCCATATGCTAAAGCGGAAAATATAATTACTAGTCAGAATAGGTGCTCCTGTTTTAAACTTGGTATAAAAAATTGAATGATATCCTGTAAGATCCTTTATTCTTAATACAGCCTCTGACATTTCGTTCCGAGACTATAATTTTCAGTAACCATCTCTGCGGCACTAGTTTTAAGTGGTTACTTCTTCAAGGGACCTCTGTCTCGCAACATTCAACAGCGGAAAAAACACACTCACCGAATTCATGAGGTTGATGTCTACGCGTACTACAGGTGGCATGATGGTACAGCCACCAGAATTGACATGGCCAAGTTTAGACAGTACAGATCCTTTGGGCCTTTGACTCAAGAGAAATCCTCAGTTGAAGCAATGGAACTCTGCAATGAGGCTTACTTATTGAAAGTTTAAGCTGTTCAGAATGAACTTCTTGCAAGTAAGTTTCGAGCGGCTCAAAGCATTATTATGGAGTTATGCTCCACTCCAACAATTCATAATTTCTCTAAGTCAAGGCCTGAGAGGAAACAGAGATATAGGTAATATATGGAATCTGTTCCATTCACTTTAATGAGTCTGTGTTTTTTTTTTTTTTTTTTTTTTTTTTTTTTTTGTTTTGTTTTGGGGCCATATAATTAGCCAAGGATGTAGATGGGACTATTGTTTAGTAGGGATTTGTAATGAATAGAGTCCAAAGCTTGGTCCCAGTAGGGGAGAGAAGAAATTGGCAGATATGAGTTTTGTGATTCCCCAATCTAGCTAGTCCATCATCAAGCCAAAGCTTGGATCCTAGCTATGTGGTGCCCTTGTGGAAAAGTAGGAGTGACTTAAATCCCTTTAAAAAAAAGCTCTTTAAAATTTTAAACAAATGATTGCATACTATCCAGGCCACATGGAACTTCCCAACAGAGTTGCCTGCTAATGTGGCTAGCTAGCCTTCTCTCTACTGCCGCTAGATTAACCTTATCCGGGTCTTCCCAGGATAAACTTCACTCATTTATCTGGTTTCTGCCTCAAAGCCACCTGGAACATTAATTCTCTCTAGTTCAAGCAAGAAATCTTGGGCTCCTCTCATTTGGAATTCACTAATGCCACCAATACTGGCATGCTTTGCTTGAAGAATGACACTAATCAGCAGAACTCTGCCAGATGATAGAGCTCAACTGAGGGGTATTCATCTAGCATCTCGTTGCTCCTTATACTACTAAGATTCAGACAATGAACAACTTCTTTTTCTCCAATGCTCTTTTGTTTTGGCAATGTTCACTTGGAAATCATCGTCAACACCTAACCTTCTCCATCAGAGCGGAGTTGATTAAATGCATTTTGTCCTATGACTTGTGAATTGATTCTTTCTTATACTTTTTAACCTGGTTATCATCATCATCAAAGCAAAGCCTTATTCAAATTATATCGATTTTGTTGCATAAATTATGTTTCTTCATTCCGAACTATCCTCAGTGCATGAATTTATTTATTTCTCTCTAAATATGTTTGTTTAATTGAAGAAGAAAATGTATTCAAAACATGATAAAAGTTGTATTTGGAAATATAGATCTGAAATACAACTGAAAGCTCACCTACACAGCCCAAGCTCCAAATAGAGAGTTTATCAACAATACTAAAACAATAGATGCTAGAAGAAAAATTAAGGAAAAAAAAAAAAAACTTCAAACACACTCGAAATAAAGGTTCCATCACATCCAAATGGGCATGCACATTACGCTTCCACTCTTTTAACCAGCCTCTCATTGCCTATATACGTTTCTTTAATAATAAAAAAGACTCTAAACACCACACTTTTAACCGCTAAAACCACTGCATTTTCTTAATCAGATTTGATTATTTTTTGGGAAAATTAGCGAGAGGTCCTTTAATATTGTCGCTTAAGGCTTCTAATCCACATAATTTTCGGTTAAGGCCTCTAGTTCCATGCGCCTAGACTTATTTCCGGCAGAGGTCCCTAAGTATACAAGATCATACATTTGCATGGCTTATTTGCTCTTCTAACCGTTTGAAGTTATGTCACGAGTCTAATCCTCGGTTTTAAGCTCCTTAACATGACATTTTATGACTGATTTGCCTCTCTAACAAATTTTATTTCATACTTTTATATCAAGTTTCGAAATTCAAATGGAAAGGAACGATGTTGCAGTACCTATTGATAAAGTTTTGTAGAAGCCGGAGAAAGGGGAGAAGACAACATTGCCAAACATATGAATGATCCTTAAAGCGAGCTCTTTACATCCTCAGGCCTTGAGTTTGGACATATGAGAGTACCGAAGGCAATTGAGGCAATCAAATCTTCTCAATTCTTCTTACATTCTCAGACATACACAAGGCAACAAGGTGAGTTTGAGAGCATCCGTCATGACATGATCATGGCCTTCATAGATTGTGGCTTTTCCCCTATGGATCTTGAAAATCCGTTCATCGACAAAGAAGGTTCTGTTCACTTATGGCATGGGGATGACGTCAGGATTGTTCCGGTGGAAATACAGCGTTACATTTCTAAAAAGCTACAATGGATTCAGTATTATGAGGTTTCTAGTGTGCTTGTCTTGCGCTAAAAGGAGTGGAAGAATATTTTTTTTTTCTCTCCTTTGTTTGCTCTTGCAAAAGAGGAGGCAAGCAGAGAACACGTGGCAGAGGGTGGCCATTTTTTCAGTTTGTACGCCAAGAAAGAGCAGCACCACCTGCTTTTCTGAATTTATCCGAGTCTAGTGTGAATTTATCTTAGTTTTGAAACAAACTCAGATAAATTTTCCTGACTTTTTGTCACAAACTTGGAGAAATTTATCTGACTTTGCCATGAAATTTACGGCCTGATTTTCAGCGTTTTTAAATAACGCAGAGGGTGTATTGATGAGGGGCATTTTAGACTTTTTAATTGTTTAAAACTTAAAAATGGACCTTTGCCTCTACGAAAAAAAAAAACCGTGGACATTTTGTAATAAAATGCAATGTTGAGAGATCTATGGCCAAACGCCCCTATTTTTTTTTTATAGCTTGTGCCCTGGTAGTTGTTATTATTATTATTATTATTATTATTATATAATAGACCGACTTCAGAGCCCCTCAGGGGTCTCCATTTAGAAACAGAGCTTCCTCACTAATGACACCTCGGCCACCTCGCCACCACGTGTCAACAAATTACAGGGCCACCTAATTGTGGGACCCCTAAAATCTTTTAAAATTCAAACCACTCCTAAAATCAATCTTCTACCTGTCTATTTTCTCCCATTCCACACGTTTTCTTCTCCCTTTGAGACACCTTCCGGTTTCTTTCAATCAACTCACTATTAAAAGAATTGGCAAGTCCAAACTCAGCAGTCAGCATCCACTCTGTGGGGCCATCTAGTAAAAGAATTTTCTTACAGGCAAGTTTAATTCAAAAGCTCATTATATTGTGTGGACAGGCTACTCTACTGACGTGCCTATTTAAAAGATTTTCCTTAACAGTCAGACACTTAATCGACAAGCTCAAATTCAAATGCTCATGTGACAGTACTGTGAATAGGCAACCCATAACATCTCAATGAGAAACTCTACCTTTCAATTGCTGCATGAACCAATGGTCCACATTCAAGAGAAAATCACGCCAAGTATTAGATAGTTATGATCTTCAAACCTGGGATGCCTTGGGGAGGATGGCATGATTTCTTCATGGTGGGGTTCATCATAGTGGACCCACAAGCACAAACTCAAGGCAAATCACATACGTTGTTCCTTAACACAATAGACACAATTCATGAATCGAGATAATATTTCACCACATTGATTTCAGTTTTCCATTTTGTTAAAACTATTGGCTATTATTTTCTTTCTAAAGAGTTAAGTTCTTTAATTTCATTTAAGAGATAAGATGGTTCAGCATATCTTTCATGTCTCATAAACCTAAGTTGCTAATCTTTCTCATAATCAAATCAATCAAAATATTAGATTAGGAAATGTCTCCTAACCAGTGTATGTATGCCTGTTGGATGCTCAAGGTTGCAGATTTCCTTCTTCCTTTTCTTCTTTTCCATTTCTTTACTAGATTAAATATCGAGCATCAAAGACAGTCGTCTTCACTTTACTTGGAAGGGATTTTTTTTTAAGTATAGGGATATTGTCTGTACACCGATTCTTAGACCTAACACTCGCCCTTGAACCGTCAAAGTTTAAGTATTTTCCAAAGACTGTTCGTGAGATATCCTAGGGTCATGCGATATCGCATGCATTGGACCATGTGATATCTTAGGGCAGTGCGATATAACACGTATCGCTTTGTGCGATATCCTAGTGCCATGCGAAATTGCATTATTTTTATTTGAATAGTTTTGCGGGAAATATTTAAACTTCACCTGTTTGGGGAAAATGTCAGATTTACAGATAGTTATATGGGCAATATCCCAGAAGTATAAAAGTTTTGGCTCTTTTTCAAAAAGATACATAAAGATTTGAGTATTTTAAAAAAAAAAGTATAAAAGTTTTCCACAATTATAAAAGTTTTTCACAATTCTTTCAAGAGAGCTATAAATGCACCCCTCATTTTTCTTTGCACACCCTCTTTCTCTCTACACCCACCATTGAATTTGAAAAGAATCACATTTTTCTTTGCGCCCCCCACCCCAAATAATACCTAAACCAACCTCACCTCAAACCCCACCCCGGCCCAGCCGCCCCCCTGATGAGAGAGAGACGCGGAGAGAGAGGGAAAGGAAGCAAGAGACATGGAGCCCCGTCTAACTCAGCATGAAAATTTTTGTTTTAGCCCGCGTGCGTGTGCGAGGACTTCCCAAGAGGTCACTCATCATAGTATTGCTCCATGTTTATGATTTTCAAGACCCGCACAGTTTCAAAAGGCATCATGTTGAGTTAAGACAGAATTTGACTAATAAGCCCATGGAACTGAACAACTCATTTCCAGTGTGGGACTCATGTATTCCTCACATTAGCTCACATTACAAACTCAGTTCATGTACGAACCCATTTTAATCACCCTTCTTCAAGGGGGTCACAATCATGGGGTGTTACAGAGCGGGAGAGGGAGCGATGGGGAGATGGAGTGGGAGGGGGAGAGGGAGGGAGCAAGAGAGAGACTGGGAGAGGGAGCCCAGAGGTCGAAGCAGCTAGAGGAGGAGGAGAAGACGAGGTGGAAGCCGCCGAAACCTAATGGGGAGTAGAACTAGAAGGGGTTGGAGAAGAAGGTATGTGTGGGGTTAGGGAGAGGGAGAGGGGAGAAGGGTAGTTTGGGGATTTACCACAATGGTATATTCGTAATAATATTTTTTAAATGGTGGGCATGCAAAGAGAAATTGGTGGGCGGGGGGGGGGGGGGGGGGGGGGGGGGGGGGGGGGGGGGGGGGGGGGGTGTTGGGGGGCGCTCTCTTCTTTCAATCAAGTCCTCTCCATAAATTTTTTGAGAAGTGACAAAAGTACCCTTCCCTTATTACATATTTCTAACATTTCCTATCATATCTCCTCCCTAAACTAGCCAATTTGATTTTGATAATCATAACCATCTAATGAAGCTAGTTTTTTAGTCATTTGGGACACCCCAACCCCAACCTCCCCCCTCCCCCACAACCATCCATGCATAAACGGTAGTTGAAGTGGGCCCCACTAGGTCATTTGGCTTGGACTTCATCTTTCCCATATATGATTTACTAAAGAAAAAATTTGAAAAAAGTGACATAAGGGTATTTTTATCATTTCTCAAATTTTATTTATGGAGATGACTTGAGTGAAAGAATTGTGGAAAGCTTTCATATTTTTTTGAAATATTCAAATCTTCATGTACTCATTTGAAAATGAGACAAAAGTTTATACCTTGTTGAAAACTTCCCTTCTTGAAATGCTTGGGATCTATGTTGCTGCTAGTTTATCAAAAATATTCATGTTTTTTTTAAATAAAACACGCTTGCTAAATACTTGAAGTAGCATGAGATTATCACCTCCTTTTTCTTAAGTGCTTGAGATCTATGTTGCTATGGGTTTTTGATGTAGATTCTTGGACTCTTTGGTGAATATGTTAAAGAATTGAAGTAGATCATCAAAGGTTTGACATTAATGTCTCCATTTCTCGAAATGCTTAGGGTCTATGTTAATATTGGTTCTTAAAGTAGATTCTGACATCTCTCCTTTTTTTTTTTTTTTGCATTTTCTAAACATTAGTTTCCATCACCTGTTCTCTTGATTAGTATTTTCTATTTGGTTTTATTTAAATTATTAGGACTGCAAAAAAAACACGATATCACCACAAAACCGGACCTAACCGACCGAACCAGACGGTTCGGATCGGTTTATACTTGATTGGTTCGGTTAACAGTTTAGGAATCATAAAAACCGCGTATATCGGTTCGGCTAACGTTTTGGATATCATAAAAACCGTTTAAACCGAACCGTCCGTATACATTAACTTAAGTGTTGCTTTTTTACTATTTTAAACTTAGGGTTTTGTTCACTACTTTCATAGTTACATTCAACAACTCATTCTTACATGAACTCAATGCTGCCTCAATACTTTCATAGTTTTTTTCCCGCTCTATTTTCAACTTTTGAGATTTTCTTTTTTTGGTTGGATTGTAGAATTTCTATTCTATAATATGATTGTGCACTTGCGTTTAATCCAAACTCTCTTTTTGGAATAGAATTATTTTTTATATGGATCACTGGAATGTTGGATTTTTATGTTTGCACTAAACACTGGAATAAATGAAAAGGATGGGGGTCTCATTATTTTGGAATTTTCAATGTCTGATTTAAAAAAAAAACAAAAAAACAACGGTTTAACCGACCGAACCGTTTGGTTCGGTTCGGTTTAAGTCATCTCCATCCGTCGAATTGGATCGGTTAATTAAAAAACCGACAGATTCGGTTTAGTTATTGATTTTAGTGTTAAACCGATACAAACTGCCCATGTGCAGCCCTATAAGTTATGCTCTATTTCATTTGCTTATTTATTATTGCCATGTTCCATGTAATGCCCTAGTCTTTTCATTCTCTCTCTCTCTCTCTCTCTCTCTCTCTCTTGAAGAATCACACAGCAAAGTCCAAATGGTATGCAAATCAGAAACTAATAATTATCATTATTCAATTATACCACATATTGTAAGCTCTACTCAATCCTGGTTTCAACTATGTTTCCCGTAACCTCACAATTCATCGTGCCTTTAAAAGTTAGAGGCTCTCAAAATAAAGACTTTTCTTACTATGTCCCTTAAGTAAATTTTTTTTTTTTTAACTCACTATGTCCTTTATGTACTGTGAAATAGAGAGCTTTGGGACAATCTATGTCATCAGCCAAGTGCCACGCAATAATAGGGCCATGTGATGGGACCCCTAGAATCTTTCATGTATATTCTACTCCCTATTACATTGCATCTTATCTCAACACTTTCCTTACATTGTAATTACAGTCTCTTCCTTCAATAAGATGAACAAGGAAAGAGATTAATTAGATTACCTTCCAAATCACCATGAATGAGAGTTACCAGCTATTTTTAGGTGAATGTTCTCATTTATGAGGAAAGAGAAACAGGAAGGGCACATGACAACTTATAAAGATTCCTGATGAATTTGGATTGTTGGATCTCCATGAATTGGGAGTTACCAGTTATAAGGAATCTCATTTTGAGTCTCATTTATAAACAAAGGGAGGGACGAAGGTTACTACTTGTATAAGGATTCTTTGTAAATTTGAGTAGTCAAATTGTTTTAGATAAGGTAATTATACTCACTTATGATGTGGACCTAATGTGCTGATGTGGATGTAACTGCTGACATGGCTCGAGGAGAGTTGAGAACTGAGCCCTTTTTTCCTTTTCTTCCTTTTCCATAAAAAAAAAAGTTCTTATTCAATAGAAAGGATACACCAATAGAAAGAGTTCTTATGGAGACTCATACCAACCTTAAGCATTTATGCAAGAGAAATTCTATTCACTCTCTGCTTTATAAATATCTAATCCTTGTTTGAAGTCTCTATTCGTATTCCAACATTTTTTTTTATAACGGAGGGTGTCTCCATCCTTTGGGCCAGACTAATCCTCACGGGCCCGAGGGGAATAGGGTAAATCCCCTGTGGCCTCAGTGTGGTAGTACAGTTTCGAACCTTCAAGCTCCATGAGCAAATCGTGATCCTAGGCCAACTGAGCTACCAATGGATGTTTAAATCTTATTCTAACATATTCATCCAAAATAGAGCTACAAAAAAATAAGGCCTTAAATTTTAAGAGGATTTGCCTCTACTTCTTTAAAGTGAGTAGAGAATAGAATTATGTGCCAAACGTTCTTATTTTCAAAACCTCTGCTCACTTTAAATTAAAATTTGACAAATAGGTTGAAAATAGAGTTGCCAAATATGGGCTAAGAAGAGGCATCCAAAGATTTACCCAATGCATACCAGAGCTCTCTTTTTTACTCTCTACTTTTTACTCATAGAAGAATCAGAGCTCAAACCTCATTGGAGAAGAGAGATTGAGACCGGCAGGGGTCATTTGGTAGAGGTGGCGGACCCAGGATTTTCACTTGTGTGGTGCAGACATTAGTCAATTGAAAAGGTCAAACATTCTTTTGCCCTATAATTTCCTTCACACTAACAATAACAAAAGAAAAAAAAAGATATTGTGTTTAAACAGACACAAAATATTTAATTGCATCAACTAACAAGCATTTCTTTCATCAAAAGTCATCTCAGCTCTAAAACAAAGTTCTTATAATTGCCATCAATGGTTCTTCATGCTTTAAAAGTAAGACAAAAAAATATACAATGACAGCAATGACACTACATGCAAGAGGAAAAAGAACAAATTCTTGATGGGTTTTGGGTGGGTTGGAAGAGACAGATGATATGCTTTTCAGATGAAAGATATGAAAATATATATATATATTCTAGCTATTCCTAATTCTAAATGGAACGCCGTAGAGACCCATATGCAAACATGTTGCCTCTTTATATACCCTAGAATGAAACCATCTCAAAATTAGAATAAAATAAACATATATCTCAAAACATCTACTAATCAAAATTAATAACGGAGCGTTGACAAAGTTTACCTTAAATCACAATCTAAGTATTAAATTTCTTTAGCTAACCATTGCTACAAAAACCTCGAGGCATTAGTAGAGGCAGCGAAAATACTTTTCAATATTCCCTCTAGGGTGGAGCCCACCCATCAATACTCCCCCTTATGTGGAACCCTGCTGGCGCACTCATCAATGATCCAATAACCCAACGATCCAAATTAGAAAGGACAACGTAAGTGGTTTTTGAAGAAGAAATATCTAAAACCTGAGCTAGGTGAAGAACCACCCGTTCTTGTTGGTTTTGAATCACTCCCCCAATCCAGTCTCGCCTGAGTCTGCTTAGCAGTTATGATATTATTGTCGCGAGAGTAGAGGGGGTCAACAGTGATGACATCCTTGCGATCGATGCCGAGGTTCTAGTTCACGAGCTTTATGAAGGCATTCGTTGTGTGGGCTTTTTTTAGAGAGAGAGAGAGTCCAAAGAGTTTGGCCTTCCGATTTGATGCTTCAATGATAATGGAGATTAGAGAGGGTTTTCGAAGAGGAAGAGGGATGAGGAAACCGCATTCTTCCAATCTTGGGAATTGGGGATTTTCAAACGAATTGAAGAAGTTGGGCTTACGCATTGTAAGTTATCCTCTACATTTGAGTGGGGCGGGATGGGCTTTGAACAGGGACCTGGGCCATATAGCCCATAGCCCATAGCCCTATAAAGAGTTTTCCACATGCCCATACCTTCATTAGTTCGTGCAAGTGGAACCAGCAATTTTGTTGGCAGTGAGTGGCCATTCTAATGCTTGAAATAGATCTATGGGGTTGGAATTGCATTGTTGAAATGTAGAAGTGTGAGCTGATGAAGCTTAGTCCGTGGGGCACTAAAGTTTCGACTTATAAATCAAATGAAGTCCTCACAATATCCAGGACTTTCTTTCAAAGCAAAACTCTCAAAATCTATACTCTACGCATTCTTTCCTATACCTTCTATTTTTTTTTTTCTTTTTACATGCAACATTTATCTCTTAAAATTTCTCCTTTTTCATCTTTCTAGAATTTTCCTTTTATAAGGCAAGAGTTCCTATTCAATGTTCCATAATCGACTTTTTTAGGATGAGTCCGAATCCTCTGAGGATTTTCCCCACGGTGACCATGACTGGACCAATCAAGGTTCGCCACATCACCGCGGACAGCCTTCCATGCATCTGACTGTGGGAGTTAGTTGGTCGATATGATTAGCAATGCTTTAAAGGACCCATTTTTGTTGCAACACATGATTATGGTATGATGAATAAGATTGAAGTACACATTATAATTAAAATCACCAGTATTAGATGAGCTTTCCCATGATTTTCAGTGGGTCCCATTTATGTTGCAATACATGATCATGGATCTACCATGATATCCACTATCATTGACACCACTCTTTAAGCTTTCAACCCTTCTTATCTGTTTCATGGGGCCCACCTAACCAATAAAAATAATCTGGACTCTTCATCTCTTCGTGTGTCTTAGAATCTTATTTAAAGATGAAAATAGGCTAATATGCTTCCTTTACCCGAGTGGTGAGGAGCGTCAGTTTTTATCTGGCTGTCCGGGGTACTAACCCTAGATACGTCATCTCTTGTCGTTTGTGCGGGTTTTTTTCCCACTTGTGAGAAAAAGAATAAGTGGGCTATGTGAAGAAAGCTCTACTATACGAATGGACTCCAATGTAGATGGACTAAGACTTTTTTTTTTCTTTTTTTCTTTTTTTTACCGACAAGAAACTAATCTCCGGGGTGATGCTCGTTAAACCTACACAAATGCATACCGAATAAATTTGAGGTGAATTTCGAACACAAGACATGGTGAGCATACCTAGGCCCTATGACACTCCAGTAACTCCCAGGTGGTCGACCAGGACTTGAAATGGTTATTGATGGTTGTAAAACTCTAGATGAGCCAGCCATCACATACCTAGAGAAGATAATGTTTCTAAATTTAGAAAAACTAACCCAGACAGCATAGAGTTTCTAAATTTAATATTAAATCTCTCCAAAACCAAATACGAAATACTTTCTAAATTTAATACAAACTCTCTTTTATAAAACTCCAAAAATAAGATGTAGATATGTAGTTTTCAAAACCAGCATCCATCATAACATACCTCTCTATCGACCTCAATAAGATACAGTTTCTATCACCATATCATATCCCTCTTCCAAAACTCTACATCTCCGTCAACCCAACTCTCTGCCAATTTGCTTGAGGAAGGTATTCTCCACAAAAGAAAAAAGGTAATTATCTCTAACTTTTTTTTTTTTTTTTTTCAATTCTTTTGACGTAAGGTGTTTATATATATTTTTGATAACAGTAAAAGTTTATGGTGTTTATATTATTTAGGTTATAGCTTGTTTAAACGTGTAAATCTTTTAATTCATTGGGTTGCTCTTTAATTAAACTCTTAATTATTTTTAATTAAACTTTAGGTTTTTGAAATAGGGAGTTCCCAATGAGCATGGGTGTGGGGATTTTGTGTTTCTTTTGGTTTCTGTCATTAGGGGTTTAGGAAAGGATTCTGGGATTAGTAGGGCTTTTGGGTTACTGGTAATATGGATATTGTCTTACAGGGATTTAGGGTCTCTATGATTAGGGATTGAGAATTGGTAAGAGAGAGAGAGACAGGGAGAGAGATGAGATATGTAGAGAGAGAAATAAGGGCACCTGCCCCATCTTCTATTCTTTTTTCTTTGTATCATCTTCTCTTTCCCAAGTTTATGGTCTATTTAGATGGACCACCAGTGCACCATGCGCCCAATGACCACAAGCTAACTGATATAAATTGGTAGTTAACAATTAAAAGAGGAAAAGGGAAATAATAATGTAAAAGTTGGTTAAGATGCATGACTCCCTTTTGTTTTAGAAGTCCCTTTTTTTTTTTTTTTTTCTTATTCAGTGGAGTTACCTCTATATTCATCATCCATTCAATTTTTGTTTTGCTTTGCAGGAAACCAATCTGATTTCTGATATGAGGGAGCATTTTTAAAGGTCGGCAAAAGTTCTCATGTAGTCCACAAAACCTACCCCTTCACTCATTCAGAGTTCAGAGTCAGCTCTACCCCCAAATCAAAAAGCCAAGAGTAGAATTAGAACCCCACCACCAAAAAAAAACCCCAAACTTGAAGTTTCTTCTCCTTCATTCTCTCTCTCCGGCGCCCCCCTTCGCCCCCCCTTCCCTTCCTGCAAGCCCCCAAGCGAGAGACCCCAACCCAAATATGAAACGCTCGATCGACGAGCTCACCACCTCCTCCACCACCACTCCTGGAAAGCCCGTGTTCCTCACAAAAGCCCAGCGTGAACAGCTGGCCCTCCAACGCCGCCAAGAGCAAGTCGCCGCCGCCCAACAACAACGCCCACCTCTCCCTTCCCAATCCAACCACCACCCAAAACCCCCCAGACCCCCCTCCCCCTCCCACCGCGGCGACCGCGGCCATGATCGCGAACGAGACCGCGACCGGGAGCGCCGAGACCGCGCACGAGAAGACGACTCCAAGTCCCGCGATCGGGTCCGCGCGGAGAAGCAAGCCGAGCGCGAGCGGGAGAAGGAGCTCGACGCAATCAAGGATCAGTACTTGGGCACCAAGAAGCCGAAGAAGCGCGTCATCAAGCCGTCGGAGAAGTTCAGGTTCTCCTTCGACTGGGAGAACACGGAGGACACCTCCCGGGACATGAACGCCCTATACCAGAACCCCCACGAGGCCCGCCTCCTCTTCGGCCGAGGCTTCCGCGCCGGCATGGACCGCCGCGAGCAGAAGAAGCTCGCCGCCAAGAACGAGAAGGAGACCCGCCAGGAGATCCGCCGGAAAGAGGGCGTCGAGGAGCGCCCAGAGGAGGCCGCCGCGCAGCGCCTCAAGGAGGAAGCCGCCGACATGTACGACACTTTTGATATGCGCGTGGATCGACACTGGTCTGAGAAGAAGCTGGAGGAGATGACGGAGCGCGACTGGCGCATCTTCAGGGAGGACTTCAACATCTCCTATAAAGGCTCCCGCATCCCCCGCCCGATGCGCAGCTGGGCTGAGAGCCGGCTTGGCACTGAGCTCCTCAGAGCCGTCGAAAAGGCCGGGTACAAGACCCCCTCCCCCATCCAGATGGCCGCCATACCGCTCGGCCTGCAGCAGCGCGATGTGATTGGGATTGCTGAGACTGGTTCGGGTAAAACTGCTGCCTTTGTGCTTCCAATGCTTACTTATATATCTAGATTACCACCCATGAGTGAGGACAATGAAGCTGAGGGCCCTTATGCTGTGGTCATGGCTCCCACGCGAGAGCTCGCCCAGCAAATTGAGGATGAAACGGTTAAATTCGCCCACTATTTGGGGATTAAGGTTGTTTCGATTGTGGGCGGGCAGTCCATCGAAGAACAGGGGTTTAAACTTAGGCAGGGGTGTGAGGTAGTGATTGCCACGCCCGGGCGGCTCATTGATTGCTTGGAGAGGCGGTATGCAGTGTTGAATCAGTGTAATTATGTGGTTCTCGATGAGGCTGATAGGATGATTGATATGGGTTTCGAGCCACAGGTTGTTGGGGTGTTGGATGCGATGCCTTCGAGCAATTTGAAGCCAGAGAACGAGGATGAGGAACTTGATGAGAAGCGAATTTACCGGACTACGTATATGTTCAGCGCGACCATGCCGCCTGCTGTTGAGCGGCTGGCCCGCAAGTATTTGAGGAACCCAGTGGTTGTCACCATTGGTACTGCTGGGAAGACAACTGACCTCATCACCCAGCATGTGATAATGGTGAAGGAATCGGAGAAGATGTCACGGCTACACAAGATGCTGAATGAACTTGGTGATAAGACTGCAATTGTGTTCATCAACACGAAGAAGTCTGCAGACTCACTGTCCAAGGCATTGGATAAGTCAGGTTTTAGGGTGACGACGTTGCATGGAGGGAAGACACAGGAGCAGAGGGAGATTAGCCTTGAAGGGTTCAGGAGCAAACGGTTTACTGTTCTTGTTGCAACGGATGTCATGGGGCGTGGTATTGATATACCTGATGTTGCCCATGTCATAAACTATGATATGCCAGGGAATATTGAGACTTACACGCATAGGATTGGACGAACAGGGCGTGCCGGGAAGACGGGTGTGGCAACTACATTCTTGACTCTACATGACACTGATGTGTTCTATGATCTGAAGCAGATGCTTATCCAGAGCAACAGTACCGTGCCCCCAGAGCTGGCTAGGCACGAGATGTCCAAGTTCAAGCCAGGAACTATTCCTGATAGGCCACCTAGGCGCAATGACACAGTCTTCGCGCATTGAGGATTTTGGAAATGTTGTTCCTGCAAGGTCTGATTATGTGTGCAGTTTAGTTGTTGGAAGTAGGGAATATCATTTGCTTACTCTTACTCTTTTCAGGTACCGGCTCTCCGTTTGATGGGAACAAAAATTGCAAATTGCTAAGCATTTTTTTAGTTTTTGTTTTGTTGTTGAACGGGATGGAGGGGACACTGCTTAACATTTGGTTTAACTGGTTTCAAACTTTGATTATGTTTATTCATCCAATATTGCTGCATTTCTTTATGTTTTCTAATTTTTTTCGTTGCATATTATTTGGTGAAGGTTCAATTTCTCCCTCGTGCATACAAACAAGAACTTGCTTTATGATATTCAACTCCAGAAACCATTCTTCCATGGCATTACCACGCCCTTTTTTGCTCATTTGGTTGTAAGCTAATTTTTAATAAATGTATGATACTTGTGAAGATAATACATATTTTAGAATTAGGTCCCATCTTCCCAATTTAGGACTATGTTCATTATCACCCCAGAATCTGACGTGCCATGTTTGGACATGTTATTCCACATATTTTTGCTCAGCCTCTTCTCCTAGTTTTACGTACCTGTAACATTTCGTACCTGTAACATTTCAGTTCTTTGTGGATGGCCGATTTTCTCTCTTCTACGAACATGCCTAAATTATCTCAAATGACATTACCTCCTTTTCTCTTTTATAGGATCTATTCATAGATTTCATCTTATGTATTCATTTTTAGTTCTATCATCTTTTTTTTTACTCAAATATGTAAGCATACACATATTAGTGACATTACTTGTCTTCTTGCTTCTTCTCACTGTCCAACATCAACTACATAAAACACTGCAGGTTTAATGGTTGTCTTAGGAACATGCACTTTAGGACTAGATTACACAATACCCCACTTTGGGCACCTTGAATTTGGTATTCCTTTGCTATATCCTTCTCAAGCTGTTTATTCTGTTTACTAGTTTCCACCAGTTGTAAATATCTACCATGTGGTGGCATTAAGTGGTTTGATTTTTTATCACACTGTTCTCCCTACTCTCAAATTGACTAAATTTGCATTCTATATATTGTGTTGTTTTATTAATTTAAACCATTTGACTCAAAAGTCTTTTAGATACTTTAGGCAAAGTTCTAGTTTCATGTGTACCTGATTTATTGTCTAACTTCAATATTAATTTTTTGTCAAAAAAATAAATAAAAAAAAATCGATGAATGAGCTTTATCTTGGATTTTGGCTGTAAGTTGTCCATAGTGAAGGCATCTAAAGAATGGGTTAAATAAGGTCCTTGGTGCAGCTCAATACCAATTGGAAACTTGTTGAGGGTCTCTTTGGACGTTTAAATTAGTTGGAAGGAGCTCAACCACGAGGTTTAGTCATGTTACCTAAACAAACACATAAATAAAATATAATAAAAAGAAAGTTCCTTGTATCATTCCTGAATTTGAACCTAATTACATTTAATTGGGTTTGGTTCAGGATCACAGATCCGTGGTTATAACCTAAAACAAAACCTCTGTAAATGTTCTTAGTCCTATAAGATCCAAATGGACATATCATTCATTAAATTTGAGTTTGGACCCTGACAGGTTAGGTCTCGGTCTTAGAATGATGACCTGTTAGTTTTCAGAGTGGGTTTGGATCTTAGGCGTAGGATCTGTCCTGTCCCTATTTCTTCTTATTTGAGGATCTGATTACTACATGTACACTTCATACCATATCCCTTACTATTTTGGAGTCCGAGTCTTTCCTTAATACTTTCCTCTTCGACACTCTCCCTTGGGACATTGACAAGTAGAAAGCAACGGTTGATTGCTTGCAACGGTCTTTGATGGAAATCATATGGTAAAAGCGTTGCTCATATGCCCTCTTCCTCTTTCTTCTTTTCTTTTGCCTTGTTGGTGACATGCTGAAGTATTGGTTTTCTCAAGTGTCAGGTTGTTTATTTTTGCAATATTTGTTCTTTGTTTTAATGATGATTATTCATCATTATCGTTATCATTGTGCCATCGTCATTGGTGTTGCCATCATTATCATCATTGCCTTATGACATCTATCTTGGGTCGACTCTCTCTATTCGATCCTATTATCATCATTCTATATATAACTCCACAGTCTTATCGTATCTTTCTTCACTGTTTCTTCTGAGTACTTTATTGCTCATGTAACTTTTAGATACATTCCGCATGGGCTATGTTGGTCTTTTAGGCTCATGCTCAAACCTTTTCAAATAGCATTGTTCTTGTTTTAAAGCTACCCTTATATTTCTTGCAATGCACTATGGCTTCTTCTAATGTCTTCATCGCCCAACATTCAAGCCTTTGTCACAAAGCATGTCTAACTGTTGTCTCATGAAAGCCACTTAAAACAAAGTGGCACTTGACGCTTGCATACCATTCCACTGGCTTGTCTCTACTTTGCCCACCCTCCATTGATATTATCTGCAAGACGCAATTCAAACCCTCCTTTTAGTTCTGTAGTTTGTTCATAGAAATCAACATCTATCACATTTTGGTGCTAGTTTATCTTCAATCATTATCAACTCATCTTTTCTGCTTAGATCCACTAAACTATACTTTCTATTTTCTATAGTTGGTCTGCTAATATTTAACTCATTTCTTTCCCTAAGTTCTAGTTTATTTACTTGCTCATTTAACTAATGAGTACCACACACATGCAAGGCAGCACACACCAAGGATCTCATCTTTAGTATCTGTCATTGTCCATAATCAGGATAAATAAATAGGGACTTTGTGCAGTCTAACGTTATTCGGGAACTCAGATCTATCCCAAACAAGGATCACACACTTGTTACTGTACCATGCGATATTATCATTAACATCATCGTAGCATTGTCCTAGCTATGTTGGGGTCATCAACATCAGCTATATGAATTCTGTTTCACCATTCTAGTCTATCCTGGGCCAAATCCTTGGATAGGCAAGGAATGCCAATTTCTCAGAATTCATGTTTAGTTATGACAACAGTTTAATGCCGGTTGTCAACCAACTGATGCGACTGTCCTTTATTTCCGATTGGGACCAGCAGTTACAACAAACTGCCGGAGTTTTACTGCCCCTTCATGTATTTTTATATAATTTTGATTTAACTATAGGAGTGCACTTCTTGTCATTGTCCTCCAAATAAGTGTTTGACATCCTAGCGCAGGCCTCTCTAAATCAATAAAAATCATATGTGAAATTCTTCTTGTCTTTTGGACTTTTCTATGAGTTACTGTAATATGAAAGTGGCTTCTATCGTAGATAATCTAGCACAACCCAATATCTGTAAGAGTTGATCCTTCTTCTGGTTCTAGGCATTGTTCTCTGGAAGTTTCATCCTATTACTCATAAGTTCAATAGCCTGGTAACAAGAACCCATAGCTTGGTTCTTTTTGCCTTTAAGTCCTTTTTGGTTCAGTATATATCTCTTAAACTTTAATTTTCTGTGACAGCTTTACTATTATTTTAATACATACAATCAATCCTATGTTTTTAATTAAAAACAAAAATATCATTTTTGCAACCACATGGTTGCTGGTTCAAGTCAAGTTATTTCTTATTCTTCTTCTTCTTTTTTTTTTTTTTTTTTTTTTTGATCAGTAAAGTAAAGGTTTTGTCAGAAAGAAGATAGTAGTGGCGGACCCAGGTACAAGGGTATGGGGGCTGAAGCCCCCACCTAACTGGAAACTTTGAAAGAACTCCCTAGAAATTATGATAATTAGTATGTGTTTTTTTTTTTTTTTAATATTTGCCCCCTTCCCACAATATGTATTTTACATTAAGCGCCCACCACCCCCCCACACCACCACCACCCCCCCCCCCCCCCCCCCCCCCCCCCCGCCCCACAAGTTAAATTTCCTGGGTCTGCCCTTGGAAAGTACAGTGACAGAAGAATAACCCCTTAACAGTACAAGAGGGATCTATTTAAATCTACTTCCCTTTACACTGCAATACCACAGACATCACTTAATCACGACTTTCAGCACTGACTTATGCACTCTCTCTTTCCCCAAATTGTCTGGTAACTCATTACCTTTTCTGATGATGTGCTTTAACTTGCATAAGAGTCTTCTTTCAATTAACATGTTTTCTAAATGGTACTCCACAGCACATCAACTGTCTTCAGGACCCACTTAACAACATTCATCGAGTCACTTTCACTTTCTGCCGTCTTCCTCTGAAGTTAGCCTTAAAAATCTTCATTGCCTCCCTTACTTCCAGCACCAGTTTCGGAAAAGAGCAAAGAATCTCTCTTTCATTCCTTAAAATAGTTCCAATTCCAGATGCACCTGGTTTTCCTTTAGAAGACTCATCTAATTTGAATATTAGTCACCCAGGACTAGGAGAACTCAATGATATTCTAGCTTTCTTCGTTTACCCTCCCACCATCTGCTCCCCAGGTTCTCATTATGTCAGATGCTAAAATATTTTGAAACTTCCCTCTTGCTGATTCCATTGAGTGACTCTTGCCTTTTAAGTTTTAACTCACCACCTCTTCTTCTGATTCATTTCTTCTTTAAAAAATCCTCATATTGTCTCTGTCCAAAGGGACCATAAAGCAGCCCAAAGAATCAATCTCCAGAATATTCAACTTCTTTGAAGAGGGACCTCGACAGCTCCACCCCATGAAGATAAAAGCTTTTCCAACGAAGTCACTCCCACTAGCATTGAAGTAAATCGACCAATCCAACAGCAAATATATCTTATTGTTTTCAAAATTAATTTTGATTGTGCAGCAAGAGGTAATTCAGGTCTGTCAGGAATTGGAGCTTTATTTGATGATAAGGAAATTGTATTATTGCATTTATGGGTGGGTCTTACTAGTGCAAATGAAGCAGAGGTTTGGGCTTTCAGACAAACTTTAAAAGTTCCTGAAGACCTGTTCACACTTAATGTGATTGTGGAAATCAATTTGTGGATGAATATTAAGTGGCTTCCTGTCTAGCTGTGGTTCATGGAAATTTGAGTCCATTTTCAATGATATCAAAGAGCTATATTGGCCCATGTTTGGAACTTCAGCACATGCTAGGGAGGCAAACTCAGGGGGCTGTTTCTTTAGCTAAGAGTGGTGGGAATTCCCTGTTTTTTGGACTATTAATGTTTTAAATTGCATCATTCTGTCTTTTTTAATTGCCCTTATTATATGTCTTCTATTGCGATGAAGCGTAATTTAATTAGCCTTTTTCTTTTTCTTCCACTAATGAAAATCTTGACTTGCAGCAGATTGGGGGAAAATAGTAGATTGTGGATGCCTGGCAGTGGTCATTCATATTGATCAAAATGCTGTGGCTTGGTAATGTTTGGAGGACATGTCACAGAAGGGAATGATTGGAGTATGTTAGGATGCTTGTCGAGGTTGATGCCACGCTATGCCGTGCTGTCTGTGGTGAGAGACCTTGTCCTGGGGCCCTCTGATGTCTTTGAATTTTACATCATGGAGTAGTTGGTGGGAAGTGGGTAGGCAGGAAGGATGCATATCAGGGAATAAAATTAGAATGGGGTTGGGAGAGAGTAGTTCTTAAGGCAAGCCAACGCACTCAATAGTTTTGAGTAGTGATATATAGCTGAGATCTGCCATTCACATTCAGTAAGTGAACTGGGTAAGATGGCCAAGAAGAACCAGATGGTCCTCAGCTGCTCTGTGGATGGTAGGGGGTTTGGTTTTGGCAGAGGCATATCACTGGCATGTGCCTTGGACTCTTCTGATGAACTGAAGAGAAGTGGGTGCCTTTGCCCGTCTATATGGATGGAGGATATTTTGGTTTTATACTATTTTCAGTAAAGGACAGGATGGAGGACAATTCTTGGAGGGCATGAATTAATTTGAAGGAGGTTTCAGATTATCAGATCTTAAAATTTAAAACAACTTGAGGGCTGTGATATCATTTGAAGCCAGAATTCATAATCTTTAACTGGGTGGTGAAGGTGGTGGTTTGCTGCTGTCAATTGGGCACGCTTTTATGCTGTCAGCGGAATGAGTTTGGGGCTGTTAACATGTAGCTGATGGGTAGGTTACTTAGGGCTGGATACCTGAATGGATATAGGCACCGGATGAGGGTTTAGATTGAGTTTGAGTTGGGCTAGGTTTTGGGTGTTGAAAAACTTGTGTTAGCGCACAGTATTCGAACAGGAGGATGTTGAATGGCTGGGTCTATGGGAGTTTGACTCCAGATTTAGGGTAAATTTTTGAATGGTTTTTTGTTTTTTTTTTTCTATTGCAGATTTTGGGTGGAACGAATTATCAAACAGGACTTGGTTAAGAGGAGGTTTTGCTGTCTAGTTGAAGTCAGTTTTGGGGGATTCTTAGGCAGGACTGGCACAATTTGGGTGATCGAATGAATAAGACAGATTTAGAGTTGGGTTTAGGGCCAGGGACAATGTTAAACACAGGTTTTTAAGGTTGTATGGCTGGGCCCTCCGCGGACATTTTTCAAAGTTTGTTTAGTTTTGGAGGATCGAACTTAAAATGAATAATTCATGTAGAGGAAGGAAACCATTCTTAGAAAAAAAAGAGTAGGGGAAGCGCTTATTAGAATGAGCATATTCTTCGAGCTCTAAAAGATGAAACTGATGTAGTTTGAGTCCCTCCTGGTCTCACTGTGAGTCTTGACCACTATTAATCTATCATAAGCTGTGCTGGATATGGAGTCTCACCACACTTTCGGGTACATTTGTGTGACTGCTTTTCCTTGGAAATGGAAAGCAACATAAGGACGCTTTTCCATAGAAAACTTTCTCCATTGCAATTTTCCATGAATCTCCAGAATGGTGTTCTAGATGGTGGATGCAGTACAGACCAGGTCCGTACTGCTTCATGGTGGTGTGGGGATTTGGGTGGGGGCAGAAACAGAAGTCGACCAGGTCCGTACTGCGTCATGGTGGTGCGGGGGTTTGGGTCGGGGCAGAAACAGAAGTCCGCACAGGCATGCGCTTAGGGAGAAGAGAAACTTCCACACTGAAATAGCACGAATATTCTCCTACTGTAGTTGAATAAAACGAAGTCTGAATATTCGCCCACTGTAGTTGTACAATTAAATATAAAGAACCACATGACGTGCTGCATATTTTTTAAGAGATACCAAATCCTAGGTGCAGTGAAATTTGGCTGTTACCTTGGACTTTTGTTCCTTGGCATAAAAGGGAAAAGATGACTCTCTTGACTGTTGCATGGGACTTGTGCTCTACTAAACTTGGATTCTCTTACTCGTAGGGACTTTCATTAACAAATTGGGTCAATCAAATATGGATATCTTATAGTTGATTGCTCCTATTCTTTCACCCAATTACTGAATAAATAAAAAACTTCATATTTGACTACTTAATGTGGTTTATTCAGCATATGGAACCCTGTGGTTTGGAAGCGGAATGCCCTTGAGATCATCAACCCTCTTGATCTGCATCAAGGAGACGTTACCTTGGGTATACTGGATGAGTTAAAAAATATTTTCTGAATTATTTGAGTCCCTGCTTTTGTTTGTTGGAACCCTTCCCTTCCCTTTGTTTTGAATTCTCGTGCTATGTGCTGAACTGCTGATTGATGTTTGTTATTTTGTGTTTCTGATTTTGGTGTTGGGTTGCTGATTCTTCAACTTCTGCTTTTCTCTTGTTTTTTGTGTGCGAAGCTCTGCTTTTTTGCATGTCAGTTTGGTGCTTTTGCTTCTTGTTTCTTATGCAGATGAGGGTATCCTTGAATCTACCATATCAGTTTTATGACATTCTGTAGATCATTTTCTGTAGGGTGCCTCCTTACATGTGGATACTAATCTAGTTAGCTACAATAGGGTCGGCAGCACTGGATCCTTTTTCAAGCTTCCGGTTTGGTTTCTTGATGTCTGAACTTCTTGTTGCAGAATATCGTCACAAGGAAATATAGAGCTTTCTTTGGCGCAGGTTGAATAGCTGACAAGGATTGGCCTGGCTGTTGTTATGTCAGCATTAACTTCCTCCCAAAAGAATGTGAATTCCACAAATCATGCACCACTAGCTAACCCCGTGTTAAACGGGCATGATATTCTAGCGTTTTCTGTTTATTTTGAATGGTCAATATTCTAGTCATCATAAATTCTCTCCATCTTGTCTGTATCAGTAGATTGGATATTAATATCAATTCTTGATTTCACAAGTGCAGAGATTACTTTCTGATGCTTCTTCCTAGATGCTTGATTGAGTTAGTGCTTTAGGTCTATATTACATGTAATTTAGTAGGCCTAACGATTGCTGTGGATGCAAGATTTAGAATGCTTGCCAGGTGGACAATAATTTGGAAGAGTTTGGTATTACTTTGTATGCATAAGATCTTGGAAATTGCTGCCTGCACTCTTTGCCGTGAAAAAGCAAAGTCAATTTCACCTGTAAAGATTTAAAACTAATAGTCTGTGTACTGCAGCCAAATTTTTTGTTGGTTCTTTAAGACTTGTAAAATTCTGTGCGCGGGGATTGATCTCAAGTCGGAAGATTGCTTTCAGAATTAAGGAGTTCACATGTTTGAAGAATACGGTAGTCCTTGGTTTAGCTCTATCCCAAGCTTTAAATTTAACTTGCCATTTTGGGGTATATCTTTGCATTCCAGTGTTTTCTACTGCCTTGCTATACGAGGTGGGGACAGAGAGTTTTGCCCATTTTAATGATTTTCTTACAACTCATGATAGTGTTAATATAAAACCATAAAATTGACTGTTGAAATAGGAACAACATTTTGGCAGCAGGGACCCTTTCCTTTAATGCGTGAGTTAGGAATATATAAATATATATTTATATTTATATTTATATACATACGTACATATAGGGGGGGTCTTCTTATGCATCTATCCCTCACCATTTGGGTGAGGGACACTCCTTTTATGGGAACTTTCAAGTACAACACTTGTGTGCATTGGATAAGCCCTCATGAGAGTTGTGTGTGTGTGTTACATAGAATCTTCCATGGACACTCACCAATAGTGTGTGTGCAATTTTTGCATACATGAAATACATTACCATGTTTGTCACTTCAAGAGTACATCCAATCGTTTTAGATGTCTTTGGATTCTTCTATACATTTTTCATAAATCTATCAAAATTTATGAAGATTCAAGATATAAATTAAACATCTTAGAGTTTCTTAAACAAACAAAGAAGATGAATGGCTTGGATTATTAATCCGGGGCTCATAAAAGTGGGATAAAAAGTGGTTGAATGGGTTTGAACCCGCAATATATCCGAGTAGAGACCTCTATTGCAACTTGTGACTTCTCATTTCCATGTCACTATTTACCACCTCTTCGATTACGCAACTGAAAAGTTGAGAACGGCCTCATTTACATAGCATTTTGAGTTTTGACGCATCACATATTTAAATAAGTGGAGATAATTGTGATCACTTGTAACTGTAATGCATGTGTATCCTATACATAAACAAATGAGTGCAAACAAATAGCCTCTTATGACTAGCCATCCCAATTGATCTGATATTTGGTAGGTAACTAGTCTACGGACCTTTTTTATATTTAGTTTTGAGTCCATGGTCCGACAAATGTGCCATTTCCTCCTTCAAATGGCTTAAAGTACTCGGAGAAGCTTGGATGCACAACTAATTTAGTAGGGGATACTTAACATGTTGTGGTAATTTAGAATGCATGAGTTCGAATCCCCCGTAAAGAATTTTTTTTTATTTTTTTTAACAGATCTTATATGTGTCCAATCTAAGGTAGTCAAATGGATGTTAAAATTTGAAGCCATTACCTTCATCTGCTAATCATTCATCTCATAGGTTACAAAATTAGACAATTATGGTTGGCACCCCGATCCAAATTCTGGGAGTAAAGTAAAAATCATCCTTGTAACAGAAACTTTTAGCAGACCTGCAGGTAGAGAGGTTAAAACATCCTGACTTTCTTTGGAGTGTAGTCCAAATACACCCTTAGCTTTTAAGTGGGCCCACCGTATGCTGGTCCTAAAATGCACCCATCATCTGATTTCTGTGTCTCATCATCATTTATTCAAAATCGACGGCTCAAATTTACTTTAGAAGGTAGTTTATGCTGCAGAAGCTCTCGGAATGAGATACATTGGACTAGCCTATGCAAAGAGGACTTTAAGACCTTGACATCAACTAAAATATCTGATCAATATCACATCCTTGTATAGACGATTGAGAACATCTGAAAGATCTGGTTTTTTTATTATTTGAGATGACTAGATCTCTAAATCCACTTGTATCAACTAGGCCATGAAACGGATAATAAATACCTTTGTAAGACACATGGCTTTAAATCAACAGCTAACACTATTTAGAGCAATGCTTGTTTACACTGTTTCTGCAAACATGTTGCAGGAAAAGGATTCACTATTCCAAATTTTTGATGTGGTATGATTTCTCAAGAAAAAAGTTGTAAAAAAAGATTAATTTTCTGTGATGTTGTAAAAAATTATTTCTTGGAGTATGAAAAGGCAATGACACAAATAAGGAAGAAAAAAGAAATGCAAGGAGAAAAGGCAAAAGTTTCAATGCAGGGATGCTGTGAAGAAAAATAAAATAAAAATAGTCTGCTAGAATGGAATAATTCTTATGCTCTTTGCTTTGTTGTGATTTGGACAGCATTATTCTTCTAGAACAATAGTACAGATAATAATTAATTTTCTTTGACACCACAGAAAATATTGTCATCCATGAGAAGGGTTAAGCAAAAACAAACAAAATAGAATTTTCATATAAATGGATCTCTTATATCCTCCTGTTTGTGATGACCAATAGGCTCCACAAGCTCAGCTCTAACAGACAATGCTGAAGCTATAAATACATAAACTTATCTTGATGCCAACAATAGATTTGGTTAAAAGCTTGAAAAAGGCACAATAAAGATAAGAGAAAAAAAAAAAAAAAACCAAAGATCACGGGAATGTATAAAAAGCTAAATACCCACACAAAAAACATTAAATTACTTAAAGAGCAAGAAAAGGAAAATCTCTATCTATTCCCGTCAACTTGGCCAAAGCATCTGCCATGCTATTTGCTGACCCATAAAGATGATAAGACCGACCCAATTATCATCAGACCCAACTAATCATTTACAGCATGTGGCTGAGATGTGAGATGTGAATCATTCATCTCACCAAAAGGGCCCTCCAACAAGTGGACCCAACAATGTGGGCCCCACCCACATTTCACAACAATGGATCAATTGAACCCAAACCTTTTCCAAGAACTTTGTAACAAAAAAACACCACCATTGACCAAACCGGACCAGACCAGGGTCCAGACTCCAGACCCCATCTAATCAGCACCAACTTCAAACAAAAGCAGTCCACAGAAGAAGCCAAACATTCTCTTATTTCTCCCTCTCTCGATCTCTCCGCGAATCCAGACGTTTACAAACACATACTTTGTCACAGTCTCTCTCTCTCTCTCTCTCTCTCTCTCTCAAGATTCGATTCATTGCTACTGTACGCGTTCTTTATTAGCTCTTTCTTCTTCTTCTGCTGCTGCTGCTGCAGTGATCGGTCTGCAATCGATTTCATCGACATCATAAAAGGAAGCTCGGAAATGGTGATCAGGTCTTGAATTTTCAACACAAACGTCTCTCTCTCTTCTGATCTTTCGAGGTTTTAGAGATCGATCGAGTTCATGGCTCTCTGCTCTGCTGCTTTCTGCTCCGTTAACTTTGGATCAAATTCGCGCCTTTCCGTTCCCAATTTCTCCCGACCGGATAGTTTTCGAAGTGGAGTCGTTAAATCAACTGCCTTTTCTTCTTCTTCTTCGCCGGTTCGTCGGTTGACATTGCAAGGTATGGCGTTTCGGTTCTGTTACGTCCCTCTTTTGTTTTTTTCGTTTTAGAGTAAGAATTGGACTGGGGTAGTTGGTGATTCGAAATTTTTTTTTAGATTTTTTGAGAAGTCTGTTTGGAATGAGGAATTGGAGTGTTGTTGAGAAAGTAGGAATTGTATGTGCGCTGGATTGGTTGATGTTTGGGATGAAATTAGTGACTGTAGAGAGTAGTTCGGAGTACGAGTTGAACTGGGGTAGTCATGGAATGGGAGATTTTTCTTTAGTTCTCTTGGAATGTGGAATTGTGTGTGGTGTTATTGAGAAAGTAGGAATGTTTGTGCGTTTGGATTTGTTGGGTGTTTATAGATTATTCGATTAGAGTGCTAGAAATGCAGCTGATGATACGGGGAGTTGAATTGTGTCTTTTTTGTTGGGAGCCTGAATGGATTGTGGAAGTATTATTGATTTATGTTGCTTGTGGTTATATTTGTTTTGTTGTTTTTCCTTGTGGGGATGTGGAAGAGAGGTTTGGTGGAAATTTAAAGTGTAGTAGCAGAGAGCTGGCTCATTTGTAAGGTCCCCTATTATTACTTTCTCTTCTTTTATGCCCTTGGTTTTGTTTCCCTCAGGAACTCAGCACATCCACCTTCAGACATAATTTCTGAGTTTTTGCTACATGCTCATGGATGAAATAATAAAATAAGATATGAAAGATTTTTTTGAAACTCTTCATTTGGAAATTTCCATAAAAGCTCACCATTGGGTCTTCTCTCCATCGGAACAGTGGGGCAAGGTGAATGCCAAATGATTGCACCATTGCTTCTACTATCTATCTGCATTTGTTTTTATGCTTAATTTTGTCGGTAGCTCATTGGATATGATTTGGGGCTTGCCATAATTGATCAGATCTTTGGAAATTATAGCGTAGGTGCTAGTGAAATTCCTTCTTTAGGCCAATGGAAGCGATGGATTTGAATACAAGAACTTAAGAGAAGAACTTAGAGCACACCTTCACGTTTTCGCCCGGCCTATTGATGGTAGAAATTCATTTATTAGCCAGGCAATCGAAAGTCACTTTCTCCAAGATTCAAAACTTGGAGACTCGCCTTTATCTTTATTTTTATAGGGGGATGTTTGGCTGGCAAAACTCATTTACTGTTTCATTATGATAAACGAAAGAGGATAGAATTCGTGTTACCTTGTTCTGATATGAAAAATTCTGAGAGAGGCAAATATAAATACCAACTTGCTTGCTAAAACAATGTGTGATGAGTCAGTGCTTGTGACCTACCCACTTGCCATTGGTATTCTCTAGTTCTTGTGCTTACGATTGTTGTTAATATTCTATTTTTTGAAGAAAAATCTTAGCATTCTTGTTGTGTGGCATTAGTACTCAATTTTTTTCCCTTCTGTCATTTTCAAAGACCAAATCCTGGAGGGTCTCCATGTTGCTCCTATCCTTCCTTTATGTGATATGCATTGAAAGGTTTGTTCTGGTGTATGTCTTTGCATTTCATTTAGCTTTTCTACCCTCTGTTTCTTATTATTTTTTGTTTTCTTTTTCTTTTTACCCTTCCCTTTCTTGAGGAAGAATCATCAGTGAAGTTATTTTGCAATCTTGTTGGCAAGATTTTACATCACACATTAACTACTGTTTTACCAATAAAAAAACTTACTGTTTCCTCTTCAATTTAGGGATATGGGTCCTAGCATGATCACAATGTCTTTCTTTCAATGTCTTTCTTTGCCTCTTTATTTGTTTTCTTTGCCATTTGGCTACATGCTAACATTTTTTTTTTTTTTTTTTTTTTGCGTAACGCATTATTTTAACGCCAAAATGATGGGACTTGCAGTGCACCTGATGAAGATTCATTGAACTTTTTTATTGGTGACTGTTTGGAAGCCATTCATTTTTGACAGCTTTCTTTTTATTAATTAAACTGAGAAGTGATAAAAAGGTTTAGTGATTAAATGTGATAATTCTAACAGTCCATTAGATAACAGACTGGGCCTGACACTGCTAATATGCTATGGAGGGCTGAAACCTCTTGGTTGTGCCTGTTAGCTATCTTGTTGCATCTGAGTGGAGTGTACATTGTATCCAAATGGACGGTTTGATGTGCAGCACACCTAGACCTTCATCCAGTCAGAATGAGGGCCTTAGTGGGCCTAAACCCATCTTAAATGGGTATGAATCCTAGCGGCTCGATCAAAACCCTCCAAAAATGTTACGGCTTGGCCCTTAATGTGACTTCCAGATCTTCATGGCCTTCGTCTGTAGATTTGGGCCAATCTGCATTAACTTATAACTTGTGAATCCTTTTGTGAGGCGCACCTCTGATATATGGATACTTGTATATGTGTAGGGCACCCATATCCGAAGGAGATAGTACTGGTAATGGTATTGGATGCTACATTGGTCCTTGTAGTGTACAAGTTTTGGATATCTTACTATGCTAATTGATTTATTTCATATATTACAATTAGTTTTCTTACTGTACTAAGTGAATTGCTTTTTAATTTAAGAATGTTACAGAAGAATGTAAATAATGATAACCCAAGTAGGAAAATCATTCTTTGTGTAAAAATCTTAATATGAAATGTGAAAATTCATTTTATGGATAGGATAGACGTATCCATATAATTGATTTTAGGTGCAAAGTTGTATATTGATCCCCACATTCATGTCCTTGTGCATATCCGTATCTTGTCATCATAGCTGCATTTGCTGTATGTATGTGCAAGCAGGCATTCACCCCTATTGATAATCTTCCAAGTTCCAATGGTTTCCATGTTCATCATCATCATCATCATCAAAGCCTTGTCCCAACTATGTTGGGGTCGGCTACATGAATTCTGTTAGGGTTCTTTATTTTCATCGTTCCTCTGATTAAGTAATTTGTAATTCTTCCGAGTTCCAACAGTTTCATGATGGTGTTCTACATATATAGTTTTATTACTCATTCTGGTTAAAATTTTTAATCTCAGGCAAGGCAAAAGCATTTGCAGCTGATAATAGCTCACCTGACACAAATGAATCCCCAGATGTAGTATGCTTTGGAGAAATGCTGATTGATTTTGTGCCCACCACTAACGGGCTTTCATTGGCCGAAGCACCTGCATTCAAAAAGGCTCCAGGTGGTGCACCAGCTAATGTTGCTGTTGGCATAGCTCGTCTTGGTGGTTCATCAGCTTTTATTGGGAAGGTAACATTAAGAAGTTGTAGATTTGATTTGTATGATGTTAGGTTAAAAGTGGAAACGTGGTGCATCTGGATACACCTCATAGTGCAGTGTATCCCAGTTCTTGTGGGGCCCAGTCTCCTAAATCGACTGGAACCAACTCCCTATGTGTGGATATCTCACTCACAGGAGAGAGATTCACTGTCAGACAGAAACATTGCACATTACTAGTAGATTCACTTACTCATCTAATCAGTTATCTAAAAGGTATTTCATCAAGGTGATATTTGGGCGCATCTCCTTCGTTAGAAGAAGATTTCATACAACAGTTTGCATTGAACAAAGTGGGCCCCACAATGAAGACCTCTTGGAGATTACACCAGGCCTTTGTGCTGTATTTGGGTACATCGATCATTTCTCAAAATTATATGCAGTAGAAAATTGTTGAGTACTGATTAAGAACCAGGTTTCTTGATGAAGAGGGTTTTTAGTTTTGAGAGAGGGGGAGTATTTTATGTTAAAAGTGTTAACACCGGTGACACAAAGCCCACCAGGCCCATTAAGTGTAACAAACCAACCCACCACGTGGGGTAAGTTAAGATAAACTCAAATCACTGTAAATCAATTAACAACTTTACTTTCCATAACAGATAGATTGTATTAGATTTGAAATTGCCTTGATTGAGGCTAAATGATATGATAAAAAGGAGGAAGGATCGTCCATTGAAGGGATCCAAGATTTCCACAAATATCACTGTCTATCCATCATCGTGACAAAAAGCTTTGTGCCGACCTCAAGTAAAACTTTCTAAGCTGACCTCTGATAGAAGGTATGAGGGTAGATGATGATGGTATTGATGGGGAAAAGAGGGGGGCGGGGTGGTACATTTTTATTTATAGAACAGGTAAAAACAGTGGCATCTCTAATTAAGCCAATGGGAGATGCGTACCAAAAACAAAAGAAAATTATAAGCAAATGCTATATGCTGTTAAATCTGGACCTTCCTCTGGTTAGGTAATTGTATAGTATGGCTATCTCCCAAGATGATTAAGTTTTATCTTCATGCTAGAAATTCTATTTCTATGTCCAGTTGTCCATTTGTCAGCGGACTTGCATAGTTGCAAGCATATGGGATCTAAAGTCTCTTTACCTGTAGCCTGTAGGTTATCTTTTTAGGGTATTGTAATCAGTCAAAGACTTGTTAAACATATGCAAATGACAATGTGATGATCTCCACTTGTTCAAGTATCTATCCAGCCTAGTAAATAGGCTTAAAGAATTTTTTCAGGTATAGAGTGAAACATTGTTGATCTCATCGATCCATCTTCATCATCTCTTAGGTTAAGGTTTAAGGTACAACTCATCTCTACATATGCCTCATTACTTCTATGAATTTTCTCATATTTAAGTGGTTTATTCTATTGGAGAAGCTGACCTGACTTTAATGCAGATAAATATGCTCAGAATATAATGCAGATACACATCTAAATATATGTAAAAAGGAAACCAATCCATTTAAGAATTATCTCATCATTTATACTTACATGAAGTGTGTCTATTGGGCAATCCACCCTATATGTATGTATGTATTTTCACACACATATAATTTGATTGGTAATGGGTAAATTTAATTAAAAAGAGAAGAGTTTACAACTCAATATAAAGAAAGCCAAAAGAAAAGAGAAGCATATGTGTAAGAGCATTATACCCTCTGCAACATCACAAAACCATACCACAGCAGCTACTAAAGAGCTAACCCTATTGACCTCCTGTTTCAGCCAAAGAATCTGCTCTGCTATGCTATTAGCTGAGCTACCAATATGCCAAAAGAACACTTGAATTGAAGAGGAAAAAGATTTAAACTTGTTGAGAAGGAACTGGAATTTCCTTGGGCTTATTGTGGTGAAATTCACATTGTGTTACTTTCCACAATCAACCCGTCTTGAAATGTAGATAAATAAATCTGTAGAGCTTCCATAATAGCCATATCCTGAACTTCTTTGGAATCCTTAAACATGAACAATACTTCCCCTTGGTTGCTACTTGCTGCGAAGAATACGTCCAATACTTGCTGGACCTGGCTTTCCTCTAGTTGTTCCGTCAATGTTGAACTACAAGAAATTGTGTGGGAGAGGGGACCAAGATTCCGCTTTTCTCTCCTTGATAAAACCGCTTTTCTCTCCTTGATAAAACCACATTCTACAATCTTCTTAGTTATAGAGAATGTTATCCAACTTCATGCTTTGAAACTCCTTCCAGGTTATAATCCACTTTGCTATCGTTACAACCTCTGCAGATAGAAGAGCATCTGCAAAGGACGATATTACCCTGAAAATCCTATTATTGTTTTCTCTCCCAACTGACCAAAGAATATTAAAGGAAATAGTTCTCCATCCATTAATGCACAGCTATGAGAAGGAACTGCTCGCCAAGCATCGATTACATCTCTTAAAGATCGTGGATTACACCATGTCGAAGCACGTCTATCGAGAAAGTAAATCCAAAGATAATAGGAAAAATACCACAATGCAAGAATAAGTGACAAATGACTCCCTCTCCTTGCATAAAAATAAGAGATGATATCGGAAATAATGATACCACAATTCACCAAGTTACAAAGCAAATGATATAAATTTTTTAATGACAATGATACAAAAATAATAATTTGTATGCCATGCAGATTCATATCGGAAAAATTTATGAAAAAAATTCCGAGAGGCGGAAGAATTTACATGTGGTTTCTCTAGATTTAGAGAAGGTTTACAATATTCTGTCAATGTGGTTGATTTGGTGTGTAACTGTGTATTAAAGTAGACATGTGAATCTAATGGTTAAATCAACTATAAAATGAAAAATGGGCCCCTAACTATTGTCAGCAATCAAATTGAATTAAACCTTTTACTTTTCTGTTTTACCTTTCCCTTAACTGATGTTAGCAATTTACAGTATTCAACTGGACAATTGATGGAAGATAATATTTCAGAGTATAAATAGACTAATATGCTTATGTGTATGATGAGTTCACCTTGTGAATCCTTCATATTGAATTGCCTTTTTTTCCATTTATGATATTGAAAGGTGAAAAATTATTTGGATTTTGAAGAATATGATTCTAGCCCAGAGCAATTTTGTTTTGAGTTGGTCAACATTGGACTCTTGAGGTTTCAATTGTCAAAGAGCCAGAAAGCTACATATGACTTGGTTATAGCTTTTTGCTGCATACTGGCATGAATCTACTTAGTGATATGACCTCTGTAGCAAATGAGGAACTTGATTTATCTCTTGTTATTGAATTTGCCCTTGGACACAATTGATTGATGGTCCTTGTTTTTTGATTAATTACACACACAGGTTGGTGCAGATGAATTTGGCTATATGCTTGCTGATATTTTGAAGCAAAATAATGTGAACAGCAGAGGCATGCGTTTTGACCCTGGTGCTCGGACTGCTCTTGCATTTGTCACACTGAAAGATAACGGCGAACGTGAATTCATGTTTTACCGTAATCCAAGTGCTGATATGCTGCTTGAAGAAACTGAACTTGATTTTGATATCATTAAGGAGGTATGTGAGGGTTCTATGTGAATGGTAGAGAACTGGGTGGGTTCCCAGTACCAAAGAACTATTGGATTCTGACGTGTTTGATTTTTTCCTTATTTAGTGACTCAGTATGTTATGTTCTAAACCTTGCGACAGGCTAAAATTTTCCACTATGGTTCCATCAGTCTGATTACTGAACCATGCAAGTCAGCTCATGTTGCTGCAGCAAAAGCTGCAAAGGATGCTGGTGTGCTAATATCCTATGATCCCAATCTGAGGCTTCCATTATGGCCATCTGCGGAGAGTGCAAGGGAAGGAATCCTGAGCATATGGGACACTGCTGATATTATAAAGGTGACAATCAATTTAAAAATCTTGGAGAAAGATATCAGATAGCTGCAAATGCTCATACATGCTAGGTTTCTTGATTGGTCAAATTAATGAAACAGATAAGTGAGGAAGAGATATCCTTTTTGACTAAAGGAGAGGATCCTTATGATGATGCTGTTGTTCGCAAACTTTTCCATCCAAACCTGAAGTTATTACTTGTCACTGAGGGCCCAGATGGTTGCAGGTATTACTCTAAGGTAAGCTTCTAACAGTTGGTCCTAGAACATGTTAAATGTTAAATCTACAGCCAAATCTGTTGCTCTCTCTCTCTCTCTCTCTCTCTCTCTCTCTCTCTCTCTCTCTCTCTCTCACATATATATGTGTGTGTGTGTGTGGGAGCGATACACAGCGCCCGAGCATTCTTAGGAGAAAACACCCTCCTAGTTGGGCCCACTGGGATGCATGATGATTATGGAAGTCCATTGGATGGAAAGATCTATATGAGGCCTACCTATATGCAAAGTCTTGAGTCCATAAGATCATCCTAACCTTTTGATCCATGAAACTAAAACTTAATGGTTTAGAGGCATCATTTTATCATGATTTCAATCCAACGGTGAGGAAAAGTTGGATGAGAGTCAAATTTAGACTTATGACTATTCTTGGGAGGGTAGTGTGTGAAAAGATTAGATTGACTCAACATGGGCCCAATGACCAAAAATAAGAGGGGCAGAAAAAGGGGCGTTTTTGAGAATTTTCCATCTATATATATTATGGCGAGGGACAACATAGTAGGACTGACTTTATGATATGTCTGAACCATATACACACTTGAGACACCATGAATTACAC
Source organism: Persea americana (assembly GCA_029852735.1). Lineage (NCBI taxonomy): Eukaryota > Viridiplantae > Streptophyta > Magnoliopsida > Laurales > Lauraceae > Persea > Persea americana. The sequence continues at coordinate 52,303,329 of CM056813.1, read as the reverse complement.
TGGATCCATCAAGTTTTCACCTATCCAAATGGATTGGACCGTTGGATTGAGGGTCAAGTTCTTTTCCTTAATAGAAAGCTGTTAAAATCGTGGGCGGCATATAAAAGGGTTAGAGGCATGGGATTGACCCCAAACTTGATTTATGGGCCCATCTAAGATGTCTCTTTCCATCCCCCAAGTCCTATGATCAGTGGGGCCTTAGGTGGGGCCCATTAAGTTTGTCCCTCACGATATGGCGAGGGATGGATGCACATGAATATCCCCCTATATATATGAGGAATGTTCATTTGCATCCTTCCCTCACCATGGGGTGAAGGACAATGACGTCATCAGGTGTAAAGGGTGCTTTTTCATTAAAAACCAGAGGATGAAATTCCTCATATATATATATATATATATGAGAGAGAGAGCAATATCTCATTTTGTAATTGGCAGACATGCAAATAAGCTAGACATGTCTTGACCATATATATCTCCATTGCTAAATATATAGTGTCAAACATGAGAGCGGAGATTATCTATTTATCCAGTTAGTGTTATGAAGAAGATATGACTTATATTTAAATAAAAAGGTCATTATCCAGTGCGGGTCCTGTTGAAGCAAGGACCTCGAAGGGTCCAGACTGGAGACAAACCTAACCTTTGGCTCTTTTGCACAAAGTGGCTGCTTGGAGGTCTCAAACCTGCATTCTCACGCATGGCACCCATAACTTTTTACCATTGCACCAAAGCAATGACCCTATAGGACGTTTATTTAAATACAAAAAAATGTACTGCTTTTTAAATACGTAACTATTTTATTTATTTATTTATTTTCTGAGTGGTAGCCAACTCTCAAGATCACAACTATAATTTTCATCTCTCTCATTTCTCTTTCTAGTTTAGGGTTTTTCATACCTTCTTTGAGAAAACATTGAAAAAACATTCACTCCAATCATTCAAGTATCGGAGCTTCGCATGTAGTAGAAGACTGCCGTGTGATTATTGGAGTAGATTGAAGGGGAAAAAAAGAAGAAAAACCTAGGGAATCAAGGATTCAAGGTCTGGTTGGATTCTACATCAGGGTCACATGGTTGAGTTTTTGTGAAAACTCAAGATTTCCAAAGATCGCTAAAGAGAGTTCTCATCATCCTATTGTCTGAATAGGGTTACTAATAACTAGGTGCTGATTTATTTTTTGTTGTGTTGGGGGAATTTCTAGGCCTGATTGGTGCCATGGCTTATTTCTGGCAGGAACATGGGTATTTTCTCCATGTTTTGGGTTGCGTGTTTCCGGATTTTTCCAGGGCCGCTGAAAGTTTAGGGTATGAGATCTCTAGGTTGGTATACTCAATAAATCAGCCCAATAGTGTGAAAAAACAAATAACTAAGCATCGGAAAATAAACTCAATAAGCGCACACCACAAGGACACCATATTTAGTGTGGAAAACCCTAACCGGGTGACAAACCACGGATCCGAACTGGATTAACAATCAAGCACTATGAATATCGCAATTATAAGAAACTCAGATTTCATTCCCAGATATCCCCTACCTAAGGACTGAAGTTACCTTGTATCTCTTCACGCTTCAACGACTTCACACTGTTGATTGCAACAGACTCAATCCAGCGCTTGACTCCTCAAATCTTCTACGCAAGAAGGTGATCTTCTACAAGGGATGCAGAAAAACCTGGCTCTCTAGAGAACTTGTCAGCATAACTCTTTAATACTTCTCTAGAGAAGATTTCTTTCAATTAGATTTCTAATTTAGAACTTGAGAGATGATTTGTTTGTCTTTGGGTTGTAAGAAACACCCAATATATAGCCCCAAATCCATGCATAAGACTTCTAATAATAATCAACTAAGAATATCATTGTATCTAAAATTTTGATTCAGAGTCCTGATCAAATTGGACTTTATTTTTCATTCTCGCTATAGTGAGCTTTACCCTCGCTATAGCGAGGTATTTCTCTAGAAAATTGGCTTTGACAACCTTTTTGACCTTTACAGCTGCTGGGGGTGAGTGCCCTTTAAACCCAATACCTAGGTCCGCCCTTAGGTCTGGCAACAACAACCAAGTGCTAACCTTAGTACCTATATGGATAGGGTTGGTGCAATTTTCATGTGACCGTGAGTAGTAATTCAGCCTTGTTTTGATGGCAGATTTCAAGCTTGATATGAGAATTAAAAAAGTTGAAAGCTAACGGCAAAGGTTGGGTTGAGCAACATATTTATGGCATTGTGGAGAGGAGTAGATTAATTCTAGGGTTATGCAAGACATTTAAGAGATATATAACAAAGAGGAATAGATTCAACTAACGTTTGATGGCAGGAGTTGAAAAATAGGGTGAATAACATCTCAGTTTTGGTGAATCGCACCAATTGTTTGGAAAATGAGAAGACATTTGTCACGCCCACCCTATATGCATGCATGATATTGTCCGCTTTGGCCCACCGGCCTCACGGTTTTGTTTCTGATGGGCTAGAACCCATCAAAATGCCTCATGCAAGGTAAGGGTGTAAGCTCTACATATAAACCCATTCACTTTCCTCTCTATAGTCGATGTGGGACTCCGGGGTGTCACAATCTACTCCCCTTAAGGTTGCACGCCCTGTGCAGTAGCCCGCCCACATGGAAACCCGCCCACTTACACCAGATCACGGCAGGGGACCCACACTCGAACTAGTCGAGAGTCGGCTCTGATACCATTTGTCACGCCCACCTTATATGCATGCATGATATTGTCCGCTTTGGCCCACGAGCCTCATGGTTTTGTTTCTGATGGGCCATAACCCATCAAAAGGCCTCATGCAAGGTAAGGGTGTAAGCTTTACATATAAACCCATTCACTTTCCTCTCTATAGTCGATGTGGGACTCCGGGGAGTCACAACATTATAGAGCATACAGTTCAGTTTTTTAAGCTTCTGTATTCTAAAGAGGATCGTATCTGCCCTGTTCTGGATAATCTAGAATTTGGCCTTTTGGATCCCCAAAAGGCAGTTTGGCTCGAGCGTCCCTTTACTGTGGAAGAAGTCAAAGTTGCAGTCTTTGATCTTATGGGGGAGAGAGTGCCAGGTCTGGATGGTTCCCCTATGGCCTTTTTTTCAGACTTTTGGAAGTAGGTTAGCGAGGAAATTATGTGCTTGTCAGAATTTCATGAAAGAGGTTATTTAACTAAGGAGCTGGGGCTTCTTTTTATTGCTTCGATTCCAATGAAAGCATGAGCTGAAAGCTTCAAGGATTTTTGTCCCATTAGCCTTATTGGTAGCTTATACAAGATTGTTGCTAAAATCCTTGCTGGGGGGATTCAGAAACTGTTGCCAAGCATCATCTCAAAGTCATAAGTTGCTTTTGTCCAAGGGGAGCAAATTCTTGTTGGAGTGCTAGTTGTCAATGAGTGTCTTCAGTCTTCACTCTAGGCATAAGGAAAAGTGGCCGGGTTTGATTTGCAAATTAGACTTTGTTTAGGCATATGAAAGGGTGGATTTGGAGTTTCTTCAATATGTGTCGAGTTTGTATGGACGTTGGGGTCAAATAGTGTGGGTGGATTTGAAGCTTGTGTCTCTTCTACCTGTTTTTGATTTTGATTAGTGGATCTCAAAGGGCTTCTTCCAGGCCTAAAGGGGATTCAGCCAAGGGATCCCGTTTCTCCATTCCCTTTTGTCTTAGTGGGGGAAGCTCTTAGTCGTACGATTGAGGCTGCGAGTTTTGCAGACTTATTTGAAGGCTTTGTGATGGGAAGGAATGCAACAGTGGTGAATCTTTTTCAATTTTTTGTTGATGTTTTGGGACCCCCAAGAATGCACCTGCACTACACACTCATGCCCTCATAGTTGGAAACTTGCTTGTGAGGCCACCTCATTTCATCCATTAAGTGGGGTATGGTAGGATTGATAGATCTCTAGTCTAGATTGGGGAACAGGTCCCAAACGGATACAACCATTTTACCTTAGGGTTTAATCAGATGGTTAAGATCATCAGATTATGTTCATGTGGGTCCCATCTGCTAATCCAGACAAGGACTTTCCACTCCCACCCAACTTCACTGATTGACATGAAATGAGGTAGGCCCGCAACCACGTTTGCAACTTTGGAAGTTCCAGACAGATTTGTACTGTAACATTCTTCTGTATTTATTTTAAGTTGTCTTCAAGACTGGATATTTTTCTTGTTATCATTATTATTTTTTCATGTCATCATATCGATCACTTCTACTCCAATTGGGCATGTGGATTGATGATGAAAGCTGTTAATTGTATAGGAATTCAATGGGAGGGTTAGTGGATTAAAAGTGGATGCAATAGACACTACTGGTGCTGGAGATGCATTCGTTGCTGGAATTTTATCACAATTAGCAACTGACCTTTCCTTGCTTCAGGTATTGCTTATGGTACAAAATTGCTCTCTCTAACTGTATCAATACTTGAATTGTGCTATTGTATTTGTTGCATATGTTCTTTAGATTGCCTAAATATTATTTATAATCTTATACTTAGAACTTGACATTTGAATTGATTTTTTTTATTGCCTATAAAATTTATATCCAGATAGATCAATGTGTGCATAATTCTTGGTATCATCGTTCTTACATTGATTACAAGTGGGTGATGGTATTCTATTTCTATGGAACAAGGATAGAACAAGCTTAGGCCTTATACCATGTTCAATGAATATCTGGTTGATGTTGATAAGCTGGGACTCATTTAAAATAACATAGTGCTTTTTTGCACTTTTCATTATTAGTCATTTTTTAGGAACTTCTGCACAAATAAATGGTTATTACCTGATGAGCTGACTTGGACTTGACCGAGTTTTGGAGCCCTACTGCATAGTAGTGATTCCATAGTTGTATAAGGGCATTTATGTCCAAGCATGCATGCGTACGTAGGTCTCTAAGGACTTTTAGATGGTTATCTCTATTCTTATTGTAGTTCCCTTTTTAGTAGGTTGCTTGGTTGTCATTGAAGTTGCTGAATAAGCTAGCCATCTCTTGGGGATTTGAGTTTGTCAACTATTCCTGAGGAAAATGGAATAAGTATTGTGTTCACATCTTCAACATTATCTTTTTTCTAAAGAACATCTAGCTGTGTTTGTGTGCAAGGATATAACAAAGCAGGAGTGCAATTTCTCCATTTCTGTCCATTGAAATGAACACGGTGTTTGTATAACCTACATCCTTAACTATGCATGCCATTGAAGTAAATTCAGTATAAAAAAAAGAATCTGTTCAATTGCTTTTCTAGTTTTATTTTGTCGGTCATGATGGAAGAAAGCAAAGGAATCATCTATCTGTTTTATCACAATGTACAGGATGAATCCAGACTAAGAGAAGCCCTTAAGTTTGCAAATGCATGTGGGGCATTGACTGTAATGGAAAGAGGAGCAATTCCTGCTTTACCATCTATGAAAGCCGTCCGCGAGGTCCTGCTTCAGTTTGCTTAATAGCTCATCCCAGCGGCACACCATTCCCCCAGTCCTAAAAGTTGCTCTTCAAGGCTGTAATGTGAACATTGGGTACAGGAGCCAGCTTTTCCACTCTGGCGATCGATGTGGCTGAGATTTTGTTTAACAATGAGACGCATGTAGCAGTAAGATTTCAGTCACTCGATTCCTGAATCACATCGATGTTAAGTAAAATTCATTTTGATGTCACCATTGCTTTTTAACTACCCTATTTCTGTCTACTTTGGATCTTTTTCTTTTTGTTTTTCAAGGATTCTTGATTTCTTACATGAAAAGGTGTTCTAATTTGTTCGGAGTCGAGATGGAAGTATGTGGGGGCACTTGTGTTGAGAGGCTGTTGGGGCCTACAAAGTTTCAAAGACAATAGGTGGAAATAAATTGGAGTGTAAAGCAAATTCTGATGAGTCACCGTATGTAACAACTGTAAGTATTATAACTTTCCATGTCAGTAAATAAAAGTGACAGTGACATCTTGGGAGGCTAACTAGGCCTACAAAATTGGAGAGGAAACGGTGTATCCAATCTAGCAAAAGAGCGCAGAAGCCACATTGACACAGTTGCCGAGTTGGTCTTTGAGGTCTCTTTTCCATACATTTGGACAACACAGAAGTAGATGAGCTTAAAACTCTATTGGAAATTGGTAGTTGAATGGGGTTTTCTATTTATTTGAGATTGATTTCCTTTGATTTCAAGACAACTGCAGATGTGCAGATCAAAATGGTTCATTGGTTGTGGTTTGGTTCTATGCCGATTAAAAATTTATGTGCAGCGAGGAGATTTTCATTTGATGGGCAGTCTTTTCTCATTTTTTCTCAGGAGTGATGAAGAGAAATAAACGTTGCTGCAGAATGATGCGAACCCGCCTATGTCCCCTAGATCTCATGCTCAAGGCATAAAAATCAGATAAACTACAACAATCAATAATGCAAGGTGTCAATAAACTCACTTATCTCATTGTGCAATTATTTATTCAGATGGCGGGTGTGTAAGTCTCCAACAGCCTCCAGGATGCTGAAAACTTGAGAATTTGAAAGTCCAATAAGTGATATTTCGAAATGTTGGGTGTTTAGAATTCTACTAATCAAATAAGGACTTCCAAGAATGCCCATAGATTATAGTCGAAAATTTGAGCGGCCTAAACAAACAAGAAGCTTTATAGACAGAAATTCCCCAGACACATGGAGTTCCCATTTAGAGCTGGAGATTGGCTGGAAACATTAACTCTTGTTAAATTTATTGTGATTGGCACTTGAAAGTCTCAGGTGATCCAAAATCTCTCTGATCTCATCTTGATCCAAAATCTTACTGGGTAAAATAACTAATGTCAACAGTAAAAAATGACCTCTTACTCCAGTGGTAAGAGGCCACAGTCCTTACCTAGCTGTCGGGGATTGGAACCTGATATGTGGACCGTTTTCTTAATTTTCTGCCTGGTTCACAAAATGAGAATTTCAGATATTTATAGATTCTAAACAATGCCTTTGCAATTTTTATATTTTCTCATTTGTGAAACCTGTTGGCAAGGTATATCAAAAGTTTTGCGATTCTGTTCACAACTATAAATCTAGAATTGAAAGAAAAAATAAATAAGCTTTCAGTGACTGTAATAAGAACGCAAACTACATAACGGAATTTGATCAAGGCTAGCATTTGACGCTGTGTCCTTAAGATAGATTCAACCTCGCTATGGTGCTCACAATTCTGAACGGCTGTCTCCCAGGTAGCCTAGAAGCAGCACTACAGTCTGGGTGCACAACAAACCAGAGTGTGAAACTCTCTCTCGACTTTGACTGACGGCACTGATGCAATGTAATGTAGTGATTGAAAGTGCAAAAAAAATTGCACGATCAAAGCAGGAGACGAATTGGGTTTAAATAGAATGCTTCAGGATAGCTCATTCATGGGGCGCATCTATTCTGTCCATGACTGTTCATGATGAACAGACAGAACGCCCTTTGGAAACATCAGCCACACCCGTTGGACACACTCTTTGGGAAAAAAAATTATTAAATCAGATTTTTCCAAAAAATATATATGTAGTGGGCGGAACCCGGCCCGGCTCACGCGTGTGGCCTGAGTCCAGCCCAGGGCGCGTGTGTGGTGGTGAACCCACCTTGGTCTAGGTCCTCCATCTTCCACAAAAGTGGGTGCCCTTTGGGGCAAAACCTATACTAATAAGATAATTACATATATATCCAAACAAAAATTTTGTTCCCAAGTGAGATTCAAGCTTTTCAACAAACTTGTGTTACCATATTTAATTGGTGATGTTTGAAGTCAATTTCTCATTCATTCATCAATGGATTTGAGCAACCCAATATATAATCTTAATTTTCTAATGGAGTAGATCGCATTCTTATATAGTCCCACCTAAAATGACAAGTGGAGCCCACTTTTATTTTGGCTCAAACTAGACTATAATATTTTTTTTCCAACAAAAAATATTCCCAGTTTTTTTTTTTTTTTTTTTTAATACCTTTCTCGGCCTTTTGGCTAAGATGAAGATATTCTCAGTTTCTCCAGCAGCAGGGCTGGCTCGAGACAATTTGAGGCCTAAAGCGACAATCCTAAATGAGGCCTCAAATTATCTATTCTTCTCTCTCTCTCTCTCTCTCTCTCTCTCTCTCTCTCTCTTTTAAGCTTTGAGTACCTGGATTCGTATTTTCTAATAGACATATTTATCATTTATAAATTATAACTAATAATATTTACAAATAAAATTAATACTAAGTATAATAAACATACAATACGATCTTTGAATTAAAAATAAAATAAAAGCATAGAACAATAGAACCTCATTTAGTGATTTATCATTGTCGGCCACAAATATTGTGAATGCATGAGTTTCAAATTTGATGCGGCCTTTTCAATATGAAAAAAAAAATATCATATTTGAGTTAGTGATTTATGATTAACATATATTATCAAAAACATATTACGAAAAAGCCCACATGTATTATCGAGACATACCCACATATATTAGTAAAAAAAAAGAAAAAAGAAAAGACAAAACCAAATAAGTAAATCCTTAAAGAAGACTGCTTTAAAAATAATTAAAAAAAAGTAGTTAATTCTATTTTGGAATGTGAAAAGATAACTTTAGTGAGATGTGATACTAATTACTATTACGTGGTCTTATTTTTTGTGGAGAAAAAAAATATGGTAATTGCTTTAATGCTTTTTTAGAATAAAACTTTAATAGGATGTAAATCTGTGAGGTTTTATTTTTTTGAGCTCTAAAGCAAGGGCTTTTCTTGCCTTATGTTCAAGCCATCCCTGTCCAGTAGCAATAATTCCTCAACCAAACAACACTTGAATTTCAAGTATCCACCCAGCGGATAGATGAATAAATGATATACTAGAGAGCAATAGAGACTCGAACAACTGCCAACCTTTTTACGATATCTGCTCGCAGCCGTCTGATCACGAAAGATGAACGTCTAAGCTTAGGCCGTGGGGATCTGGAGGAAGAAAACAAAAACATGTCACGAGCCGGACAAAGACAAAATCCATTCTCCCTCTCCCTCTCCCTCTCCCTCTCCTTTACAGTAACCCATCACCCACCACGAAACTCTCTCTCTCTCTCTCTCTTTCTGAATCAGAGAGCTTGGAGTCTCTCACTCTTAGCTGTCTTTAAAAAAGGGCCCTTGGTTGAAAGTCAGGCTTCAAAGATTTTAGAGCTATTCTCCTCTGCGTGGAAAGATGGACAGCCGAAGACAGGCCTTGAAGTTAGCTTCTCTTCTCTACATTTTTCCCATTTTGGCCCTCCATCTTTCCGCTATTCCCATCCATGCCCTCAACGTCGGCATTCAGAGCACCGATGGATCCATCTCTGTAGTCAGTATCCTCACAGCCCATTATCCTCTCTCTCTCTCTCTCTCTCTCTCTCTAAATATTTCTCTCTCTGTTTTTTTTTTTTTTGGTTGGAACAGAGTAAGGAATGCAGTCGCAAATGCGAATCGGATTTCTGTTCAGGTACCATTTCATTTATTAGATACACTCCTATGTGAGATCCTATCCGTTCACTGTAATGCCCCACCTTGGATTGGGTGCACCTAGAAGTCACCAAGTTGGACAATCCCATGGCATCCACCGGATGTTGGGGTTTCAGAAGGTGAAACAAAAACTAAGGAATCGTTCATGGGGTGCATTACATCTATGGTGGGGCTGACCCACTTGATGAATGGTGTAGATTGTAAAGTGGATTCTTAAGAATCTTTTGAATGGGTCTTGTTTTTTTTTTTTTTTTTTTTGAACAGTGGCTCCTTTTCTGAGGTATGGTAAGTACTGTGGGCTTCTATACAGTGGGTGCCCAGGAGAGAAGCCGTGCGATGGGCTTGACTCTTGTTGCCAGACCCACGATGCTTGTGTTCAAGCCAAAAACAGTAAGTCTGTAATCTGTTTGCCCATTTCATTTCATTTCATTTTATTTCCAGTCTATCTATGGCTTAGGGGCAATGGAATCTTGATGGAAGATGTTGTATTGTAGTGAAGAGACAATAATTTTTAGCTGTCCAGGCAGTAGATTTTCCTCATTTGAATATATTATTGTGCCCTGTAAAGCAAGCCGGCTTTTCTCTGTTTTTATTCATGCATGGAGAGTCAGCTAGGCTTAGATATTTATCCTTTCAGTGGGACCCACCTAGAAGATGCAAATTAAACATAAAAGTCTTAAGTCTCATTATGATCGTGATTTGGTGAAAAATCAGCCCATTTGTTTATTTGAGCACACGATTCCAAGGTCTTAGTTTAATGGTCTTATAATTCACATTTACTGAAAAACCAGTGGGAGGGTAAGTTCTTAAAGAAAGGGTTAGATCGATAATAGGTGGGTCCCACTCCCATGAAAGCTGGAAAATTGCCTTGGATCAAATGGTTAAACAACCCCCAAATAAATGGAAATCCTTTAAATTGGACTATCAATCTACAGTGGCGTTGGTGTGGAGTGGCATATGGCGTGGCTTTGTTTTCCACATCTTGTATTGAAAGCTACTTCAGATTTGCCTGTTAGTACGTTTGTGTGAATCTAATGGTCGCCATCTATAGTCATGAAAAAAGAAAAATCTATAGTCAAGGACTTGACCAGTGAAATTGTTGGACGTTTGGTCAATGACCTTTTTACTCCCTTTCAGTTAACCATTTCTTTCAAATCTGGAGTAGGAAAAGACCCTTAACATAGATGTGTGTGATTGTGTCTTGTTGGTGCAGATGACTACCTTAGCCAAGAATGCAACCAAGTATTCCTAAATTGCATTTCAGATTTCAAAGACTCAGGAAGGCCGTCATTTATCGGGAACAAATGCTCCATCAGTGAAGTTGTTGATATCATCTCTGTAGTCATAGAAGCAGCTATTTTGGCTGGAAGAGCTTTACATAGACCATAGCCACAACCATCCCATCTCTTCTTTGATTGGATAGAGAGAGAAAAAACGACTAAAGAAGAGCACATGAGCACATGGGGAGCATTACACAGTCAATGTTTGAAAAGCTATAAAGTGACTATATTTATGTTTTTTTCAGTTATGAGGGTAGAATCAATCAATCCCTCTTTTTCAATAAATGGAAGCAGTTGTTTTACTATCTTTGTCCTAATCATTACTAATCCTATTCATTATGTAATTATCTTGCCAACACCTAATATATAGGGTAATATTTATATGCATCTATTCTTTACCATAAGGCTCAAGGGATGCTTCCATAAATGAAATCAGAAGTTGAAAACACAGCTGAAAAATGGGAAAAGGAATTGTCAACACGCCCACGTTTGAGTGGTGCTGGCACCAGCACCATACTAACACATGCAGACGTCCTTTACCACTTGGACTGTGTAATTATTCTCTTGTTTAATTTTTCTTCTCTTCCATTTTTAGATCCTTTATACCATATCTTTTCTATAATAGATTTTCATTGTTCTTATCTATATTGTTTCGATTATATCCAATCCCAATATCATCTCCAACCGAGGTGAATTTTTCCTCTAAAACATTAAATGCAAGCATCTTGGTGGGCGACTTTAAATCAGAAGTTTGGACTTCAAATCTTCCAGAAGTGGGAATTTTTTCTCTCGCGTGGGCGTTTCAAATTGTTAGGATGGGTGCCGTGAAATTCAGGAACTTGTACTCCTTTGTGAATATAGCGATGTTTCATCACACGGCAATCCATCGAGCATGTGCACACACGTGTATTCAGTATAGGATTAGCACTCTATCTGTCTGTGTACTCATATTGAAATTTGACCAAACATTAATGGAATGGTGTGAGTGTGACGTTCTTCCTAATCTGAAATAGTTTTTTCAATGCAATAATTGTGCTTGTGCCATCCTTTTTTGAATCTGGACTCTGGACCACAGCTAGTCATTCACGTTTGGTAGGCGGCGGATTCAACATACAGATAGAACTTTAGGCCATAAAAATGGAAAATTAACAAAAGATTGGATATTAATAAATAATTTTAAGTGGAATATGTTTTTTTTTTTTTTTCTGATAATTTAAAACTAAGAAGTCAGCAAAGGACTACAAGGAGTTGTTCAGTTGGTTGACAACCCTCCTCTTCTCTCCAATATTTGTCCCATGAATCAATCTCTAAATATGCTACTCTTAATTTCCACTTATGTGTGTTTCTCTTCCCCCACTTTGTAGGCTTTCTTTTGTCACTTTTTTGGACTCTCTTATAACAAACATGTGTACACGTGTTTATCTATGTGTTAGAAGTAAATGACCCTTCCTATAATGTGTAGGGCCCACACATGATCTCCTTTGTCTGGATAAAGTTGGGATGTGATGCAACTCAAAACTATAGTGTTTTGAGTCCTATGCTCATAGCCGGATGAGGTGTGTTGTTGGATTAAACAAGATGCTCAATGGTAAAACTATATTTTGTGGTTCACCTCGATCACAGTCGTCTGAACTGCATAGCATCATTGCTTTCTAAATATCTCAAATTTAGCATGTTTTATATATATAATTATATATCAATAGGGAAGCAAAATTTTTTATTTTTATTTTTATGATGGACAGAGTCCATTGGTCTAATTTGGGACTCTTCAATGCATCTTTACTCTTTCTAACTATAAACATGCTAAGGTAATAATGAACTATAGACTTATTTGTTGTTATGGAGGAGTCGTATAAATTGCTGAGGTCTCATGTGTTATTTTGAAATGGCAATGGGAACAATGATGTTATCAGGCACTATGATGTCTAACAGTTCAATTACAACTGTGAAAATGATTTTATATTATTTTAAAGCCTTTTTGTTAAAAAGATGAAGCTTATTAAATATGGTTTTATATGAACTTGTTTTCTTTTATTCTTTTTTAAATTTATGCAATCTACTCTAGGATTTCGCCCCTTGATACATCATAAGAATGGAGAAGTAGATTTAATGTAGTTGACCTCAAAATAGTTGGCATAAGGTTTGATGATGATGATTTTCTTGCATTCTCTAAGAATGTAATTTCTCTTCTAGAAAATGGCCATTAGCACTTATTTTATTTTATTTTATTTGCATGCATAGTATTTAACTATTTATATAGGGTTAGGTTATGCTAAGAGACATGTTGACAACTTGCATTAGAGGTAACTATATTTTACCACCATGTGGAACCCTTTATGATGAATCCAAATCCTTTATGCTCTCTAATTCCTCGTAAATTAGTACTTACCCCAATTTGACATAAATCTAAGTTATAGTCATCATTTGATTGAATTTTATAAAATAGTATAACTTAGAAACTACTAAACTTTAACGCTCCTAAATCAATGTCCGTAGTTTGTGATGATCATTGAGATGATTTTTATCTAGAATTGCATCCATAACGAGGCCTTTCCATCATACAATCCAACCATTATTGGAATGGCTCCAAGTGGGTTACAAGGAAAGGCTTTAATTTTTAACCCCCACACCTTAGCAGGATGTGATCCTATATACGTATTGTATGAAACATGACTAAGGTTTAGTTGCCCATGAACATGCATGCCGATCATAGGGGTAGGTAGGTACATCCATCAATTTTGTATACTTACAATATCAGCTAGGGCTTGGGTTTTTAAATTTAGGTTCATTGTCATAGTCTCCGGGGTAAAGGAATCTAGGCTTATTGTCGAGATTGACAATTTGGATTTTAATTGTATCCTTAAGCACATGTGATTTGGGCAAGTTAGGGTTGGGTAGGTCAATTCCTAGCCATGCCCAGCCTTACCCTTTTGAGTTGTCCCCTACAGATTAAAGCATCTCATCTTAATCTTTCATAAGTAAGTAGTGACACGTGATCCTACATCTAATAGCTAGAAAGGCGATTGTATTTTTAGTATACACCTCCTGGACTTATATCAAATCGCTGGCAAATTTTGGCAGAAAGTAATTTCAATAGATAGTTAATCCCACAAGTCCATGATCATGCACAAATGCGCAATGTTGTTGGTCACCACTCGTTGCAGGATAATGGCCTTCCATTTCATTCATCAAATTTGTTCAATTAATCATGTCTCTACTTATGAGTAATTATCCACTAGGACATGGATATGAATGAACAATTGTGATTCACAGGGTCAGCCACTCAGCCCTTATCATCTCACAGTGACAAGGATCTATCTCACTAGGGGTACTATTGTATCCAAATTCATCCCACCCAATACACAAGGATCTATCTTATTAGGGCTACTGTAGTATCAAAATTCATCTCACCCTATATCATTTATTGCTTGCACAAAAGACCCCCACTATCCACTGTAGGGCCATCAGAAAAAGGCCAAAACCAAAAACCAAGAAACAAAGGCAGTGGTGATCATATAATTCTTCAGATGTTCACCATCATCTGAATTACTTTACCCAGTTATGTGAGGTTCTTTCATCATGATTGATTATGTAAAACTAACACGTACCCAGGGAAATCTGATGATGTGAAGTGTGAACAATGATAGGGATAGTCTATCCAAAACTCTGATGGGCCCTTGATCGAGTCTCTATCATGGAAAACTTGCTATCATATCCAAACTCTTAACTATTTTCCGGAAAGTGAGTGAAAGTTACTCAAAACGAACAAGAGGAAGTCAATGTTTAAGTAACTGCAACATCAAGAAAGATTAAACAAGCATCAATCTACGTACTGAAAAGACTTTGAAGTGCCTCACCAACAAATCCTATCTAATTTCTTTATCAATGTTATCAAACCACCGAATTAAGGTTTTGGGTAGAGCATCTCATTCCTACCATTCTTTATCAATGTTATCAATGTTATCAAACCACCGAATTAAGGTTTTGGGTAGAGCATCTCATTCCTACCATTCTTTATCAATGTTATCAATGTTATCTAACTCAACTCATGGTCAGTGACACACCATATAGGTTTGCTGTGGATGTAAATCAATGAGACAATAGATGACAATGATCCAGGTGATTTCTTCTGAGCTCTTGCTATATTTAATCTAGAATTTGAACTCTTTCTAAACCCATAAAAACCCTAGTTCGATCTTATCTGAAATCCTTGAGAAGCCTGCAGAGCATGCAGGAGCTCAAAATCGGGGACATGAGGAGCCCCACCCACACCCAGTTGGGCCGCTGATTGCAGATGATAAATTATTTATTTTTTTGGTATAAAAAGAGTAAGAGCCTCTCTTGAGAACGGCTTGTTACCCTACTCGTAAGGAGTGACGGTTTTCATTGGGAGGCTCAGACTTAGAACCTGACCCACCCCTCCCACCCCTCCCTCATATGTGTGAATTGCTATTAATCACATGTGTGAGTTGATTTTCTTCTCGCTTACGCAAGTTTTCTTCACCTCACATGTGCGAGTCTCACAGGGTTTAGACAGTTATGGATCCGTGAATTTTTCCCGAAGGGGGCAAATAAATTTTATTGATATGAAATTGCGGGGTATATCGTTAGAGGTGATGGTATTCATTTTGAAAGGTTCAGATTGTAATTATGTGGGCCCTACATTGGGTTTTTGGAGGCTTGTAAGTTAGCATATACTAGTGATTTTTAGATATTTCTAACCTATAAAAAAATAGCAGCCCATAAAATAATCTAGTGGGCCATTATTCTTGCTAATCGAATCTATCATTTACATAGCCTGATAGCCCTAGAATTTCCATTCAATCTAATAAAAACCAATATTCTTGGCAGGTTTTTAAATAACATGGTATAAAAAAAAATTCTCACAACATAAAATGAAGAAAAAATAAAAAACATCAAGAAGTAACTGTATTTAACAAAAATACACAATACATGAGAAAATTTAAAATATGCATTCAATTATACTCATTAAAGAAGCATCCATTGAACTCAAGCAAAAAATAAAAAAATATACAAAAGAAACAAAAGGGAGATGAGTTTTTCGAATTACTTCTATAGCTGTATTTGAAAACTAATGCAAATGAGTTACGGGTTAGAAGAATAAAGAATAAGACAATAGGCAATGGATGTAGGGTTGCAAATGGGTATCCGATTCTCTGATTATCCAGAAGTTCGGCGGTTCTGGAACCTATTTTAGGTTCCGATTCATAAACGGGTTCGGTTCCTGGTCCATATAAGTTTTAACCTGTGGACCTGAGACCCGACATATGAGTATTTGATATTGCAAACTGTATCTTAAAATTAACTCTTTTTTTTTTATACACTTTTATGTATATTATTAGAGTTAGTAGACTTGATGCACCGTGACAAGTTGAATGATATGCTTATTTTAAGAAAAAATAAAATATAAAGAGAAATTAGAATTGATTTTAGAACAATTTAAATTTCAGAACTCTAGGTGGACTTGGTTCTGGAACCGGATCCGGATTTTCCTATCGGAACCGGGTTTGGAACTAACAATGTAGGTTCCGAATCAAAATCGTACCCAGAACCGTTATTTAGAAATGAGTCCAGGTTTGAGTCATGTTTGGGTCTGATTCGGAACCATTCTGTCTGCAATCCTAAATGGACGTGCATAATAAAAAAAACTAGGTATTTGTATTTAGAAATCAAGAGAGAAATAAGGTAAAAAAAGAAACGAGGAGAAAAAGAAGGAGATAAACTTGCTGTATAAGGAGAGCCAATAACTTGTCTAAAATGACTTGGTCAAAGAAATAAAATAGACAATTTTTTCCGAACTCCTCTTGTGATTTTATTACTTAGTTGTTGCAAAAAGTGAGGAGGGGCAAAAGTAGTAAAAATACAAAACTGCCAATAGAAAAAGTTTAAAAGACCTTATCCCCACATGAGAATTTCAAAAAATTGAGGAGGGAAAATTGCCCCTCCTTGCCCTTATGTAGATCCATCCCTGGGTTTAGAGAGGTGTCTTCTTTCTTCTTGGGGTTCACTCTTGTGCCTTTGTCTATCTTCTTGCTCCCTGGGTGGGCTGGCTACCTTCACTTCTTCTAGACACTAGGCCAACTAGCAACAAAAATAAATAAATAAATAAATAAAACAAGAAGAGAGAGAGAGAGAGAGAGAGAGAGAGAGAGAGAGAGAGAGAGAGTAACAAATATTGGGCCTACAATGATGTTTTAGTAGTTTAATCATTTCTAGCAATATTCTTCAATAATTGGTAACCTTTAAGGACTTGTTGGCAACCAATCCTAGAGGAAAAGTTTTCGATTTCTGCATAGTCATGGAACACCCATGTTTGGAAATTGTATATCTATGAGGATTTGGACCTATGAAAATCATCATTTATTGAGGATTTTTATATTCAACCGCCCCCATAGGATTTTCGAAATCCTCACTTTTTCGGATTTGCATACTTAAATCAAGTTTTCTTAGCTATATACATCGATACACATTGATATCAATGTGAAGTCCTTGGTTATACAAATCTTCAGTGAGGAATCCCTATTCTAGAAGGAGAAATGAATCCTCAGATCTATGGATTTTGCATCTGTAACCAAACGTGCTCAAACCTCAAAGAGTGTGTCTGGGCCGAGTTGGATAAATTCTAGCAATATTATTCAAGAATTGGTGAACTCAAATATTTGGCAACTGTCCTTTCTATGCAATGATGGACCCAGGATTTTCATTTGAGGGTTGCAGATCTTAATAGGTAGTTTGGTTTTGGGGGCAAATGGAGGATTTTCATTTGGGTTTTAAGGGTGGACTCGTGATTTTTATTGAATTTTTTGAAGTGCACCACAGTTTAACGGGTGCGATTGCACTCACATGATTGTGGGTGCATCCGCCCCTGTCTTTATGAATATAGTCATTATCCTATCCCCTCATAAGCACATGCTCCCATCGTCGCAGAACGAGATCCAAAATGTGAAAACAAGTAATCAGCATATTTTATCACAGTAGATTAATTTACGCAATATGTGGCCACTAAACTTTGTGGGTTTCTTTTTAGTTAACGAACTTTTGAGGAGTTGAAATCAAGGGATAATATCAATTGATTAGACTGATATTGGAATGATCCCTATCAAGTAGTGGCGGATCTAGGATTTCCATTTGAGTGGGGCTAAAATTTTGTCAGACTTAACATTTAAAAAAAAGAAGCTTTTACTAGACTTTACTAGACCTTTTTACATTACCAAATAACACCTATATATTTTTCTTTAGAGAATGTCCAACTCGTGGAACTCAAATAGATGCATGGAGTTATTGAAGATTGGGTAATAAAGAGGTGAGGCTGTTAATTAGAATTACCAAAAGGCTTTACATAGATTAAATAAAATAATTCTAACCTTGATTTTAGATACTCAAACTCATATATTTATCACTAAATTTATATGTCAAAATCAATGCCTAATGGAGGTCACGGCAAATTCAAGGTGAGTGGGTGTGGGAGAAAAAACTGATCACAAGAACATTTTGAGGACACCCATCCTTTCCATTTTTTTCCACTTTCTCGAAGCCTCCAACCTTTGGATAATGGGAGTGAAATTTAGTCTTTGAATCATAGTGGGGTAAGAAGACTTGATAGCAGGAATGAATTTGGGCACTTTGGATTTTTGTAGAAACGCTCAGATTTAGTGGTTTAGGGCTTATGGTTTGGATTAGGATTTGGTGATTGAGGGTTTGGAATTAGAATTTGGAGATTAAGCATTCAGATTTAAGTATAGAGTGATTATGAAGGATTATTCTATATATGTTTGGAAGATGAAGATGCAATAGTGTACATAGTACATAGGGATTGGCAACGAGGAGCTCGATTGACAATCGGCTTGAAGAGATTTCGAAAGAAGAGGTCGAATAAGATGGAGCGATGTGTTGCCACAATGTTTTCTTTTCTTCATTTTTTACCAACGAGGTTTTACATATATGGGGCTATCTTTAAACATATGTGGAGCAATACGTTTAGATATGTGGGGCATGCTTCAAGGCTTTATTCAACTCTATGAGGACATTAATTCTGACCTAGGGCGACTACCCCAGATCACACCAGAAATCCCTCTAACGGGCCCTACCCTAAGGCCCAACTCTATGGGGATTTCAATTCCAACCTGGGGCGATCGCACCATGTTAGAACAGCATAGGTCCGTCCTTGCTATCAAGGGTTAGAGCTTGTTTATTTGCAAGCATTTCGAGATTTCTTGTCTAGAGCATTTGAAATTCTCCACAAGAACAAAATAAAGGGGGGAGGGGGTAGCCAAAACCCCCTCTGAAGTTTCATAAAACTTTCCAGATATTATATATATATAAGATTTATGATTTTTTTATTGGCCCACATGAATTTATTTCTAGAATAGTGGCCCCTCCATGGTAAAGTTTATAATTCCACCACCCCTACTAGTGGGATTCTAAAATGCTCATGGGCTGTCTGTCTAGCATTTGAAATGCTAGATTTTTGAAGATTTTACAGGTTAAAAGTAATATTTAAAAACCCAACTTTTTAAATTCTCACCATTCAAATAGAGAATTCAAAATTATAAAGAGACGGGGCTTAAATAACTGTCCGAAATTCCCGACAAGGGATTCCCATCCGATGTTCACCAAACAAACTGACCCTTAATATCATTCAATTTGCATTCTAACCAATCCAGCCCCCGCTATTTCCTTCATAGTTATACATCCAATGGGCCTCACATAAAGTGGAAAATGCTTATATTTTATTGTGTGGAGTTGTACATGTGAGATACATGTTCATTGATCCACCACATTATGACATTACATTATTATGCGTTTCACAATTGACATACAGTTGACATATTCTAATTTTTAACCTCAAAAGTTTAAAAAGTTAAAATAATGAGGGTTTGATAGTGAGAGTATACTCATATTGAAACTATTCACTCTACAAAGTAGTGCACATTACTATAAAGAAAATAAAACTTACATCAAATAAAGCTTAATAAAGAAATAAAAAGACATTGCATCTATGTTAGATTTGAGAACATCTTATATTCCCCATTTTTCCTTTTTGAATATATATGTGTATATATTTATATATATATATATATGTATATATATATATATATATATATAGGTACAGGACCGTCCTCACTCTGTATGATAAGGACTAATCGCTACCGTTACAGGGCCATCCTCACTCTGCATGATAAGGATGATAAGGACTAATCGCTACTGTTATGGGACCGTCCTCCCTCTGCATGATAAGGACTAATCGCTACCGTTAATCTAAGCCGGTTTTATGGAAAATCCTCTTAGATTTTCCATGTCCTCACCCTATATATTGGTATTCTCAAATCTAACATAGGTTTTCCATAAAACTTTCACCAATCTAAGCCGCTCATCAGCTGGTAGACACACCTGAAGATGTCCCAACATCTCATCAGACTGCCTTACCATTAATCCCACGGCTTGCAAATGAAAAATAACAACATCTGGTCCGCATTGTACGACTTAAGAACCAAACAGTCAAGATCTCCAGAAGGCCTGATTCTTAGTGCTATGGTCCATCAATGGAATGACCCACCAAATCAACGGTTCAGATCACCAAAAGGTGAATCACACATGTAAAGTCCGTGGGACTGAATAAATGCTACCATGGACCACAGAATTATTCCTTCTAACAGCCACAAGACACATAAAACTAGAAACCAATCAGATAAGGAATGCAGAGCTCCAAAATGACTGGCACTTGTAGCCTCCTGTCTACTGGTGCTTTCTCTTCTTCTTTCCTCTCTCAAAGCAGGCATTCATCAATCACCATTAAATCACAAGGAGCACAGATCTCCAATCACCAGCCAAAGGTTCATGTCAGTGCTCATTTCATTTATCCATAAATTTTTTGTATTGAGTAGTTTTAACCACTGAATTCTTAATGTAAGCTTCAATCTCAGGCTATCAAGGACCTGTTTGTGAAGCCCATAAACAACAGCTTTCTCCATGAGAAGAGAAGCTTAGTGATTCAATTGGGTGTTCTTTTAGCTTCAGTAAGATCCAATTAGTTTCATTTTTTACTTCTTTCAATTTTTTTTTACCATCTGGGCCATGATCAACGGTTGTGGCATGGCAGGTCAATCAACCAGCATTGGCAGTGACAGGCAACAACAATTATGAAGTGGATCTAACGGGGACGTTGATATCCGCAGGGATTGTAGCATTTTTGTATTTTCTGATCATGCCAGTGAGTAACATTTTACACTGCCTTTGATTTATAATGGTTGGCCTTCAAGAAACAGGTGGGGATAGGGCCCAATCATGGGTGGGCCTAGCAACTAAACTTGCTTCCCATGGATTATCTAACAGCAGGGATTGGTGGGTACTTTCTTTTCCACTGAATGTGGATTATGAACTATATGACCTTTGACAATTCATATTATCAAGACAATCAATTTGGAGTTTGGAGAAGCTACGTCTTTGATGAGGCCCATCTAGTAAACAATTGGATTGCAGAAAATTATGATTTGTCTTCAATGATTAATGGTTGAGATTAAAATAAATTTCTTCATATTTTGTTGACATTTTCTTGATTTCCTACTTCGATCGACTTCATAATTATATTCTTTTTTTTTTTTTTTCTGGGGAATCCCAGCCAGTGATCCTGAACTGGATGAGACTGAGATTCTACAAAAGAAATCTCTTGGAGACGTATGTGCAATTCATGTTTGTTTTCATGTTCTTCCCTGGGTAAGAGTTCCTACTCACCATTGCTTTTTTATGATGCTAGAAATATATTCAGAACCTCATTACAACAGCTTCTATCCATCACTATCATCATCATCATCATCATCTAGGTCAAATTGTTGGGAAGTCCCACATCCTACATCTAATAAGTCCTGAGTTGGACATATCTTCGTATAACTATTTGAGCCTTCCACCAATCAGTTGAAGCTTTTGGATTGGTACATGGCTTCTTAAATGATAAGAAGGACATGAGCAGAGGAAAGGATGCACGTACAACCATCACTTCCTTGGGATTTGAATTACTTGGTGGTGTGTGCATATTCATTTCCCACCTCTCTCTCTTTCTTTTTTTTTTTTTCATTTGGGCGAGATAATTTGATTGTCATTTTTGGAAATTCACATGTTTCTTTAATTTTAGCCATTTTTAGAAATAAGTTTTACCATTCCTACCTATTCAATTATATGAAACTTACAAGTCCAATATGAACATAAAGCCAACGTATTTTGTGAAATATGTCTAGTCGATCGCTTAGTTGTACCAGTCAATTAGTTACATAATTAACATTGTTACGGACTTACAGTATTGTGGCCCAAATCTGTCCATCTCAAGCATTCCATTAACTTTTGTGATCAGTGAAAATTTGCCAACCAGAAGATGAATAGGCGGGAAGATAATAGAACTAAAGTTCTAAAGAATGTTCATTGTCATATATTGGCTGTTTTGGATATACCATTCTGCTCAAATTCATATGGAGTTTCTTAGCTTTTATTGATATTTGAATTGAAGGTTGCTGCTTTGGGCACCATTTCTCAACTTCAGGAGATTCCCTCGAGATCCCTCCATGAAGTATCCTTGGTCGACCCCTCAGGATTCTTCTGTAAAAGACCCAAGGTCCATGTGAGAAATTAATGTCTTTTTTTTTTCCCTGTATTGGGCTTGCCATATGATGTTACACATTTAGGCCTCCACATATTACATAGACCCATTGTATGAAAATTCAGATATCTTTTTTTTCTTTACTGATGAGATGGGAATCTCTCTTCTGTGAAAAACCTTATAATGTACTTATAAAAAATGTTAACAACTCTTAAGGCCTTTAAACAAATGGTCTATTTGGTGGGATGGATTTCATAATGGTAATGTATTCTCCATTCTACCGCGAAATATTGGTGATTCATTATCTCAAAACATTGCCAGTTTAGACCAAAGATTTTTAATCTTCAATATGAAATTTTCATTTTCAATCTGAAATGGTTCATGGATTTCTTTTCTCATTTTGGTTAATTAGGGATGTAAACTGGTCGGATCTATCTCGGGTCCAAACCACAACCTGATTATAATTTAGTTGTTGTACTTCGACATGAAAATGGACCAAGGCATAGAACATATTTGAAGAACTATCCTCTCAATCAAGAAATTCAACAAGGTCAGGTACCGCAGACATTTTTTTTTGTTGTGTGTAATAGAGATTTTCATTTAACCAACAAGTAGAAACAGAGGCTAACAATCCACACTCCAAACCAAAAAGAAAACTCCCAAACACAAAATCAACAATCACCTACCCACCCCTAAAATCAATGAAGCCCTTTCCCAGTCATTATCCTGCTTACTTGAATAACAAAGATAAGCCAATGGTGATGAATGACAAAAGTACCAGAGACAGTTAAGCATCTCATTTTCCTCTACAAGTCTAAAATGGGATTTGTCTCAATACTAGGATATTGTCCAACTGATCTCTTCAATCACTTCAGGAGTATTATATATCCTATGGTGGGCTAATGAACCTGCTAGCACTTGCTTAGTTAACGCCCTACACTGTTCCCTAATTAAGCCTCTAATAGGACCAAATTGATCACGGAGAAGGCTATGGTCCCTCTAGCATCCAAAATAAAATTCTTCATGTGGAAGGTTGTCTCCTGACGAGAACCTATTTAGACACTTTCATCCCCAATATATCTTAAGAATGTATCTGTCATCATAATACAACAGAGAAAGAAGATCATTTGCTCCTAAAATGCTCCTTTGTTGCTTACATCTGATAAAAAAGACTTTCAACTGAAATGGAATCCTCTCTTCCCCCATGACAACTGCTTCTAGGAGGTTGTATGGTAGGAATAAAGGAAAATGTTTGTATTTACAAAAGATCCAAAGTGGCTAAAATTTTTGAGACCTACTACATATTGATCACCATGAAATCTAAAGAATTTATAACCCCAGATGATCGTGACTCATTTCCATCCTCGATCATTTTTTTTCTCCAATGCTTCTGATCCTTTATCCAATGCGTCCCACCAATAATAAAGATGCGCAAAACATAAGCTAGCAAATGAAAGACTCAATCCAAGGACTGTGATTAAGTATAAATCCATCAACCTGATGATGTTGTTTAATCAATGCAAAAGATTTTTTTTTTTTTTCATTGCCTGAGCATGATGGCCCCACTAGATGTGTGATCTAAAAGGATAACAAAATAGATGTGACCCACCCTTTTGGAAAGATTAGCCACTTGGCCTATATAAAATAGTAAAGATTCATGTCAAGGATTAAAAAAAAAAAAACAACAACAGAAGAGACTCTGCTCGCCCGGCATTTCTTGCATATGGGTGGGATCCGTATTTCATTGATTTAAGTCCTTCGTTTGATGGGTCTCACCAATGATAAAGATGTGCAAAACATAAGATGGCAAACAGAAGATTAAATCCAAATGGTCTATCCATCACTTCTATAAATTCATCAGAGGGATTAAGGGACTTGATCAATGGAGAAGCATATGGTTCCCACAAGTGATCTAGTTGGATCCTATAACGATGGGACCCAACTGTTTTGGAATAGCTCCTTTCTAGTGGCTATTTGATTCTGACATCAGATTGCAAAAAGGGTGGATCCATATTTTCTTTATGATCTTATTGGCCAACTTATGTGCCATTTCGCATGATGAAATATGAGTATGCTCAAATTTTAACAATTATAGGAGAGTCTGAGTTTCTCGTGTCCTTAACGAGTCCTGTAGCTCTAAGTCCAAGTTCAAGTCCAAGTCCAAACCCATGCCGTTCCAGACCAACTCAATAGAGTTGTACTAAGAAGCATAAATAAATGGCATTTTATATCCAATCACATCCAATGTGGAATATTTTAACTTAATCTAAAAAAGTTTTAACAGAAAATTCGCTCAAATTAAAGTTTGATGGATCTTTTTATGTATCCACTGAGAATGCTAGCCTTGTAGGAATATTTAAGACGTATGAATGAAAAATGTTGATGGCTTATAGCTCTCAAATAGAACTCAACATGCCCTACCAGTTGAGCCGAGGACTAACACTTTGTGTAGAAACACAAATACAAATATATGAAGGCGACTAACTGATAATTATGAAGGGTCTCAAGCAAAAAACAACAATACCATGGAACTTAATGAAGATCTAAAGGCAGATTATGAGATCTCTCAAATTGTTTAATTAGGGGCAAATTGATTTCTACAGGAGAGAGCAAAACACTTTCGCTGACATGTTATCTAAATTAAGAAGATGAAGAGTGTAAGAAAATCTGTTTCGGGGTTACAATCTAATGTGAGTATCAGTAAGGAAAACACGAAGCTTGTTTGATCGAATGATCTTAGCTAGATGCAGAGAAAAAGAAGAGAATTATAGCTGTAACTTGTAAGGGGTAGAAGAAATTGAACTTGGAAATGGGGTTTGGATTTCATTAGAAATATCTGGAAATCTTTTCAATTTTCTTTTCAATCAGAACTGTATGGTCGATTTGTTTTCTGGGTGAATGAATGCATTGATGTTTGCTTTTTTACTACTTTCGCCTATTGACGATGATGGTGATGCTTTCTTTAGATCTTAGGAATAGGTTTGTTGTTGAGTTCCAGAAAGTTTCAGTCCAAGAAAGTCTCATTTGGTCTCATATGCAGTCAACCCAGCCTCTATGGCTTGTTAAATAAATGGATACCATGCATGGGATTATTAGATCACCACAATAAAACATCTTCTAGTTTGCAACTTTCAAAATCGGATATATACTACAGGGAAACCCTCATCGTAAAAAAATTCTAAAATGAGATGGGAGACATTCTCATCAAGATTTATCAAGAAACTAATGGAAGGGGCGTACTTTCTGTGAATGGTGGAACTTCTATCTCAAGCAAGTATATATATACAAGGTTGAAAAATTTGTGACTTGGACTCAACTCGTCCAATACAAAGAAATTAGCTCAGATAGAATTAATGTGAAGACTCGGTCGACAGAGTCAGTCTTTTACAATAATTTCAATTTTTTTTTTAAAAAGAACCAAATACTTATAAAATTTAAATGCATTAGTGATAATCAATTCAAATTAATAAATTTATAGATGCAAGAAAATTACTATAATAAGAAAAATAAAAAATTATTTTTCATTACATAATTTGTTAGTCTAAATGTCTAATGTAAAAGATCAAATATCAGTTTCAAATTACATTCCAATCATCATTTTTAAGTTGCTGACTTCAAATCCTGTGCATAATTACTTATAAAATAAATATCAATTGTTTTAAAAAAAAATCAAATGGTGCTTTTTTTTTTGTTGCCGTTAAATTACCTATTAAATGGTTTAGAATGCACATAACTTATTAAAGTGAGGTAACTCAGTTGAGTCTTCTTTGTATTTGACTCGGTCCTTCATCAAAATAAGACGACTCAGGATATTCAAAAATCAATTCGGAGAGTTTCCCAACTTTGGATATATAAAGTGACTATCAAAGTCATGATTTAATAGATGGTACAAGGCAAGAACTATGAGGAATCTTCTTCAAAAGTGTGGTATTGAATTTTAAGACATGTTTAGCCCAATTACAAAGTTAACTTCTATGATGGCTCTAATCTTTTTGAGGCATTTTCCCAAAATGGATGTATAAAACACATTTGCCTATGGTGATCCTGCAGGACAAATTGACATGATATAGCTACCCTGTTTTTGTGTAGTCTTCTCAGCTCGAGTTTGTTTGCAAACTTAAACAACATTATGGGCGTGTTGTTTTATTAAAATTCCTGATGGGGATTTTTGTTGTTGGGAATTCATAGATATGATCCAATGGCTTGTCCCCTTGAGATTTGGAAATGTCACGTTTCTTTACTAAAATTTCAAATTCCTACCACCTGAAAAGTCTCAGAATTCCAGCTCGGGGGGTGGGGGTGGGGTGGTTGTGGTTTGGTGTTTGCATTTGGAGAATTTAAAAATTCTCCGGACATCAAATTCTTGAATATTAGTCTAGAAATAGGTCTTATATGTCCTCATGGAGGTGCCTAGATTGTGACATGTCAAAATGGCAAAGTACTTTATTTTTTCCATTTTTGTTGATTTTCTTGTTTTGATCCTAGCCAAGGGGTCTAAGACCCAAGAGAGAGACCCCATACACGGGAAGATAACTCAATCACGTGGAAAAGGAGCCTGTACACGTGGGAAGACAGTCCACAGAAGTGGGAACAGAGCCCGTACACACGGGACAAGGTGGTGTACCCAAGGTTTGAATTGTAGACAGCCAAGTGAGAATTGCCGCTCCTCACCACCCGCTCCTATCCTTTTTTTCTGAGTTGGGAGTGGTATATAATTTTTGAAACTATGTGATATGAGAAGCCCTTTTCAACCTGTCATCTCATGTTTCTCACTTGTTATTATGTATTTACAAATTATCTCATTGGGCTCATTTGTTTGCATGGAATTTAGTTTCTAGGAATTCTAATAAATGAATTCCTAAAAGTAGCAAAAATTAAAGAAGAAAATGTGAGATCCATAAATGGCCATAAATGATCTGCCCTTTGATGGAAAATGAATTTAAGGAAAAAGAAAAACGAATATCCAGCCATCAGCCATTACCCTAGTTAATCAAATCTTAGGAAACACAAGTCCTACCTTTATCACCACTTTATATCATTTGCCACTTTTTTTTTTTTTTTTGCTAGGTTGTACTACTGGCAACTTTAATGCCCAAGGATCGACCCCTTAGCATGCTGTGATACTAATGTGCCAACCCCACTCAATCAAGAGTATGTTGTCTTCACCCTTCACCCTTCACCACTTTAATAATCCTTTGTAAAACCCAATTCAGAATGATTTATTGGAACTCAACTCGATGCAAACAACTATGCCTTAGATTTCGTTAACCTTATTGTGGCCTTTATTTGAGGGCCCTTATATCCAGATGTCGAACATACACTGCTGGATGGAAAAATATTCTCCTATCGATGACCGCACGTGGATGTCTCGATCAAGACGTAAAAAGAGGTGGGATCCCATCCAAAAATCTAAACCCCTTAAATTTCATTGCACTCATCGGTTAAATGGGAATATCTGCATGCGGATATCCGCGGAGAAGATTCCCCTTATTGGAATTTCGTGTTCAGCCATGACTTCAATTACACTCATTATCTGCCTCTCAATCAGACTGTCCACGGAGAGGCACTTGGCATGAATGGTTTGTAATGGTCGAGTTGAAAATGTCAGGTTTTGGTTTAATTGAGCACCATGGAAACATCAGTAGAGTTGAAAATGTCAGGTTTTGGTTTAGTTGAGCCACCATCGAAACATGAGTACGGTTGATTCAAACCCGACTTATTGAACAATCTAGTAGAAAATGTCAACCGAAATCCAACCTTGTAATTTAACAGGCTGGGTTGAAGTTGTGCTGGTAGGCCAATTCCATAGTTGATCTGGGTCAGGTTTTTAGTCAGGTGGCAACTCAAATAGCAAGAAATGGACACAACACGAACCCACATATCAGTAGGTGAAAAATGGTGACTTGAACCAACCCGCTAACAAAAGACATAAACCGCAACCCTAAATGACAATACAGGTTCCGATTGGGTTGTTGGGTCCAGTCAAGAATTTTCACACCTACTTGAAATAGACTGAAGTAAACCACATTGGATGCATTAGGACCAAGGTTGAAAAACCGATGACTCGGACTTGACTTCTACGGTGGAAAAAAAGAATGACTCGAATAAAGCTAACGCAAAACTCAGGAGAATAATATATATTTTTAAAATAATATAAAAGATATTTAAAAATGAAATAATTTCTTATAAAATATAAATATACATTTATTTACATGCATTTATAATAATCAGTTCAAATTAATAAGTTTATATATCCAAAAAAGTACTACAATAAGAAAAATGAAAGAATATATATATATATATATATATTACAAAATTTACCAATCCAAACATCGATTGTAAAAAATCAAATACTGATTTCAAATTATATTTTAGACATCATTTTTAAATTGCTGACTCCAAACTCAGTGTATAATTACTTAAAGATCAATATTAATTTTTTAAAATTAGATCCACCTATCAAATAGTTCAAAATATAAGTAATATACTAAAATAAAATGACCGGCTGAGTTTTCCCTGCATTTGACTCGGTCCTTCGTCAAAATAAGATAATTAAAAGAGTCAAGAGTGTAACTCAAAGAGTTTTTCTACCATGATTTTTGCACGTGGGGGCCTCTCTTCCTGGAGTTGGAATAGTAAAAAATGGCATAGCGGGTCGACTCAGCAAATGGAACGATGCTGCGACTCCGTGTGGAATATGCTGACCCCCAACGAGGGAAGATTCTTTGGAATCCGCATCTCTTCTTCTACTTTTCTACTCCTACTTATTTGGACTATGTTCTATTAAACAGCGTCTACACATTCCATTTCAAAAGCAGCGGCAGCCAGCTAACACAAGATACAAGGTACCCACCTTGTCTCCCTTTAGATTTTCTGCAAATGGGTGCCTTGTTTTTTTATATTCTTTCTTGGATTCTGTATAACTGGGGTACTTTGTTTTCCTTCATTTTTGTTCATCCCATCTGGCATTCATTTTTGTTCATCCCATGTGGTTTAATCAGGATGGGTACTTGTTTCTCCACTGGGTGCATTTTTTTTTTTAAAGTTAAACTTCAGAGGGGCAGGGAAAGATAATGTTATTGATAACAACTATGTCAATTGGAGAGCAAATGTACACTTGTTACAATCTATCAAAGATGTTAAGGTTTGTCTCCACGTTTCATTCTCATGGGATGTGAGGAGCTAAGTAAAACCAACTGATGAAAGAAGACACCCGTGGCCTTGTGCCCAACTCAATGGACTAGGAGTCTGCTTCAATTAAAAACAATCATGTCCTCCTTTTATCTTATGAATTGAATTGTAGATAGACAAAGATCATGACCATGAGGTGCTATGATCATGAAAATGTGATTTGGAATATATATAGATAAATTATAGGTGGTTGATGTTGCTTTTCTTTTGGATTTAATGGCAGTGGTCTTATTTTCTAGTAATTTCATTATTGTGTTACAAGTCATAAGATGATTCTTGGATTGTAGGAATTATAAAATTGGGTGTCTCTGATCATGATCTGAAAGGCAGGAGATTTTTAGAATACTTGCATTGACTAAACAGGACAACCCGATTCACAATTTGGCCAATTCTTATTTGAGTTTGGAATTCAATTGCGTTTCTTCTTTGATGGTGATATCAGGAAGTGCTTCGTGGTAATTATTTACTGGAGTTGATAACCAATGACTACTTGGAATACATCAAATTCTTCTAAAGCTTTGGAAGGGGTTCATGGAGTGCATATGGTCCCTCATGCTCCATTTCAAGTGCATGAGCTTTCTCAACATGGGGACTGCCATCATTCTACCTGTGAAGGTTCAGGGTCTATGGAATCAAACCAGAGATTGCTAATGCAGTAAGTTCTGATAATTTTGTTCTTTTAGCCTAGTTGATTTGATGCTAATACCAACTTCTTGGAGTCGGGTTATTTTGGAAGTGGTGATTCTCATTTCCATCTTCCACAAAACAGAACTTATGTGGAAATTTAACCACCATATACGTACTACATATGCAATGCTAGTAAAGATTGTCCAAATTGTGAGCCTGCTGTCAGATGGAGACATGGACTATAGCACATCCCACTCATCTAATTCCATTCATTGACTTTGGATCATCAATCAATTTCTTCTTAGTCATACCTTTGATTGATTGCCACCAAAGCTTCAGTTACAATTATTTGATGACCTTCAGGATATACTCCATTGTTGCCAATTTCATTTTCTCATGTTTCTTCATTTATCTCTTACTTTTTTATATCATTTATGTTAGATGATTTTGAGTTCTGCTGGTTCTGTTATTCTCTTGTAGTTTTATGGAAATTCATTAACAAAAGGATGAAATGACCCGATGGGTTCTTTAAGGTAGGTCTCACAACTTGGACATTCTGGGTTGTTATACCTTATGTACAATGTTAGATTGGACGAATTGCTTGAAAGTTTTCTTATATGGAATTCACAAATGAGAGATCTTGGAAACTTTTGATTTCCTCATATTACAGAACATGACACTGTAACATTATGAGATTTTTTATGCGTTACTGCTTATAATAATATCGTTTGGCTAATCGTTTACTTCTCAGCCGAATATGGCAGCAGAGACCAGCATTCCTGAGACCTGTTCACTGTAGCCTTCAAGGTATTATGAAGATGTCTGCAATCGTTCACTGTAATCTAGTTAATCTAATTATAATATGAAAAGACATTGGAGCGTTGGACAGAGATTCTAATTTCTATCCAGTTTACACAACTTGTGTACAATGATCCAAACTTTTTATGCTGTGGGACTTGCTATGAGAAGACCATAGCCTCCATGCTGATTGGAAAATCCTTTCCCTTCCTGCAAATTTTTTTATTATTTCTAATTAACTATCATTTACTTTTCGAAATTCCTCTAGATGAATGGTTGGGATTGTCAAATCTGTGTAGTTTTTGGGCTCTCGCACATTTAGGGCCTGTTTGTTTGCATTAGAATACATATGGATTAAATATATAGGAATTGGGATAATTCATTCCATAAGTGGTTAAAAATGAAGACCAAACCTGAATATCCAAAAGTGACTATCAAATAACCTCTCCTTTAATGGAAATTAAATCAAGGGAAGATGGAAGATAAATTATCAGCTGTTATCCTTGTAATTCAATACCTAGGAAAGTCAAGGTCCCATCTACATCTCCATCTTATATCCTTTGCCCATTAGCTAATATCCTTCACACCTCACCTCTGTAATAATCCTTCGATGGAGCTCATTTGACCATAGCATGAATGCAATTCCTACGTAATCTAATGCAATAAAGGTGCCATTCTGTGATCTGCTTGGATCTTGTCTGTGCTTTCCATGTACACAATTTATCTTATCACACTAATCTTTCTCTTATCTATGATATTTTTTTGTAATTTGTGTACTTTTCTTTTTTTCATTTTAGGTGATCACAATTTTTCAGAAACCATTGCCAATGTTCTAACCTCGCTACCTTTCATTATTCTTGGCATCCAGGCCCCACGGCAAGTATTCATTTAACAGTGGGAAAGGTAGTTCCAAATTTAAAACATTTTCACGTTACGAATATGGCTAACTTATCTAGTACTGAATTTTCAGGAAGAATCTTAATAGTGCACTCTATGCTAATTCATTGATTGGAGTTGGAGTTGCATCAAGTGCATACCACAGTTCAAGAGGACAAGTTAGAAAATATCTGCGATGGGTGGACTACACCATGATAGCCACCGCAACCATTGTAAGTGAGTTTAATCTGAACACACACATTCAGATTTTGTTCCACAGTTATAAAGATAAGATATCAGAAGTAAAAAAAACTAACGCCTTAGTAATAACTTGTAAGAGTGTTTTATGTTGCTTGCAACTGTTGGCGTGTGATGTTGCATTGTATTCTACATGCTATTATAATTATTTGAGCTGATTTTGTTCCCTCTTAGGTTTGCTAATGTTGAGGGATGCTCTTCTTCAAGATTTCTTTTTTTAATTCCTTGTACCTCATGCTTCAATTTAAGCCGTTGGGGTTAACTGAGATTTTTTCTGCAGTGTCTTTCGCGAGCACTTAGGGGTGAGAATCCAAAAGTGCTAATGGCAGCGTCTGCATTTCTTTTACCTTTTCAACCTTTAATGGTTTCAGCTGTCCACACGGGCATGATGGAGGTAGTGCTTAAATCAAATTGACCCCGTGGTCCTTATAGCTGATGAATATATATGGTAGATACTGGTTGCATCTGTCCAAAACTATATGCATATAATTTACCAGTCAGTAACGTATTAGTGTTATAATCAGGTTTTCTTCTATGTGACCATAAACCAGCTACGATGACCTGCAAATTGGTATACTTTACTCATTGTTATACAAGATAAATGTCTGTTGATATCTCAGTATATATATGAGCCTATACCTGTAAATACACTGAGCCATGTTAGTTTAATGACTTTAAAAGCATAGACTATTTTACTGGGATTTAAAGCGTTTAAATATCTGGCCCTTTGTTATCATCTCAAGATTGTTCATCAACATTTACTATATCAAGAACTTTATGAGAAGCTTGGTTGTTTGTGATTTTGTTTCTAAAATTATAACCAACTGGTGCATGAGCAGCTAGCTTCACATTTGAGCTGAGCAACTGTAAATATTGGTTGACTTTATGGAACCCGACCAGAGACTAAAAGGAAAAGAAATGGGGTAGTGCAATGTTAATCGAATACCTAGTCTGTTATTGTACCTAGGTGTCAACTTTGGTTCATCCAGGCATGAAAACTTTTCCACCTCTTTTATGACAAAGTTTTGGTCTAAGACCTCGAAAATACTGTGTGTGTGTGTGTGTTTTGGTCTAAGACCTCGAAAATACTGTGTGCGCGCGCACGCGCAAGCACATGCTTTTTTCAGATGAGACACATTGGAAGTACTCATCTAGCTGAATACCCCTTCATGACCAATTTTGATTCTTAGATCCAGCTTTGGATGCCTTTAAACCAAGTACAGGTAAATCAGACCTGAGTTACTTGTAAGTCACATTTGTGTTTTTCTTGTAAAAACCAACAATGGGTAGATAGATTTACAGGTGAACTGACTGCACGGAAACAGTGTTCCATGATCCAAACAAGGCCTTGCCAAAAGCAGCACCAATCAGCCGAGCTGCATATCCTAACCATTCCTAATCCAATGAGTGCATACCAATTGAGCAGCTAGGATAAGTTAAGGTTGCATCTCTCCCCATTCATGTTGGACCGGGAGTAAAAGAATTTTTCTCCAAATTGAAAGCTGGACAGAATTTCCTCCACTTCTGAAATATGAGAAGCTAAATGCAACTTATCTTTCTTCTCTTCCTTGCCATAATGTGGTTTCTCATGTATAGTCTTATGTTAAAGATATATCCTCTACTAAAATTATCAGAAACCTCAAACATAATAAGGCGATGGTCATCATAAACTTAGTATTCATTTTGATGCTTGTGTTTCCTTGTGATTGCCATACCATTTACGCCCTTTCCACTGATGTGATTGAATAATAAATAAACCAATGCCTTTGCTTTCTTCTTTTTGAGTTCACTGCATTTTAACGGAACCATTGACCTTGTCTTTTTCCAGGTAGCATTTGCAAGAAGTGCATTGAAAAAACCAGAGCTGAGGATGGCACACAACTTGCATAAGATGTCTTCACTACTGGGAGGTGCACTTTTCATTGCCGATGATTTCTTCCCAGAAACTCCATACATTCATGCTGCTTGGCATCTCGCAGCGGCAGTGGGTGTTGGGACCTGTAATAAACTTCTTGAATGATGTTCCAATTGGAATGTAACTTGTAACTCCGTCCTATAGCAGTTCAAGGCAATCAACATTTTCCCCATTTTCATGGGCAGGGTAATCCTACTGAACAACCTATCTTTGTTGATGTTTACTGTAATTATGTCATCCCAACACTCCCGATTGGGTGCCTGAACCATATCAAACGTGGTGGATGAGCCACAAACTTGTCTCATATGCTATTG
This sequence comes from Persea americana, assembly GCA_029852735.1. Lineage (NCBI taxonomy): Eukaryota > Viridiplantae > Streptophyta > Magnoliopsida > Laurales > Lauraceae > Persea > Persea americana. The sequence continues at coordinate 52,269,020 of CM056813.1, read as the reverse complement.
AACTATCATAATCATCTTATCCTTATCCCATCGATTTAGAGCCCGCTTAAAGAGCCGACTAATTAACTAGCATGAGCCACTGTTAAGCTGCCTCTGTTATTTCCTGTGCTTGTTAATGCATGAGCAATATTGAATGTGCTTCATTGTATTGCAAATGAGGAGAGGAGTTATGTCTACCTACCAAAACAGTCAACAGGGAAGAGGTTGTTCGTGGCCTGGTCAGACAGGGCTGAAGATTGTCAATAGAACCCAGCCAGTTTAAGTTATCCGGCCTAATATTAATGAGGCTTGGTCAAGGCCATATCCCTCAAAATAGGCCCAGGACCAGACCAGCTCATTTACATGCATGTACTGTGTTGGATATCTTAATTTTTAAGCCAAGCAGCAGTAGTCCATTAAAAAAAAAAAAAAAAAAAAAAAAAAAAAAAAAAAAAAAAGAAACTCTAAGGCATTGGGAGCAATAACAATCTAGAGTTAGAAAAGAAAATCAAATCAAAGTTTAACCATGTAACATACCATCCCAGACAATAGTCACAAGTCCCACTCAATATGCATGGAGAAAACTCAACTCTACCTTTGAAGCTCTCAATTCTCTTATTGATCGTCAAAAAAACTCATTATCTTAAACTCAAAACTAGAAATAAATTTCAGCCCTTATTACCTATATTTATTTGACTTGTCACCCAAACCACAGAAACATCGGAGTGCAAGAAAATTTTATAGAACATGGTTCCATGACTACCTTAAAAACTAGTGCTAATATTGCAATGAGATGAGTTGAGGATGAGGACTGGAAAATTTTAAATGGTGGTTTTGGTTAAAATTGGCAATAAACATGTGAATGAGAACCGGCCAGGGAATGGTCAGATAAACCTGGATTCAAGATCCGATATAGATAGCAATAGGCTTTATCTAGTTTAGAGCATATGCATTTAGTCCCACCACTCATGTTGCCCCAAGAAAAATTGACTCACAGATATACTAATATGCATAAGACCAGAGTTACAAATGCATTGATTATAATCATCCATAGCACAGGTTTTTTAAGAGCACCAGAGGCCTTACTTAGGCAGGGCTGTCATCTTCCAAATTCTCTCTTGGCATTAACAAGGGAAAGCCTCACCTTCATTATCCAAACTTGTATTTCAACCAGCCTCATAACAACTCCTTTATGTAAATCAGGAATTTCAATATCTAGCCTTTTCTTGGAAGATGAATATGTGTTGTTATTTTGTTCCCCATCAGTTCCGAATGCTTTCTATATCAAGAAAACTCTAGACGATTCTAACTTCACAATTAATTGACTTCAATCTTAATTTTTCGAAAGAAGATTTTTCTTTGCCAGTACTAGTTCTCCTATTCAAGTAGCAGTCTCACACTCTCACGGTCTCCAATCGATAGGATCTTTGCCTATCAAGTACCTTTGCCTACCTTTATTTTTAGATAGATTGAGTGCAAACACATGTGCCCCCTATTAGTAAAAATTAAGAATGCTTTGGCTGGATGGAAAGCTAAAAAGTAAACCCTTCTCTTCATCTGAAGATAGAGTTCAGTTCATCAAATTTGTCCTCACATATTCCTAAATCATGTGTGGCTGTACTTTAAAGACATTTCCACAACGTCTTTTGGAATCCATGGGAAAGAACTAGAACAATTCACATAATATCTTAGGATCATTTGCTCTCTTCTTAGCATGGGTGGATTGAGGATTAAATCAGTTCCATCTTATAACAGCAGTATTAATCAGACAATATTGGAAGTTTGTCTTAAAGCAATCCTCACTGCAGTGTATGTTAGAGATAAGGTGTAACGCCCCAATTCCGAATACCGAAGATAACGCTAAGGTACCCGAAGTTGGTGCACTACTTCCTGGAAAATCCGAGAACTTCCAAGATCGTAGTCCGCAGTGAGGTCAAAATTTTAAAACTTTTTAAACAATAATCATAATCAACAGTTGTATTGCGGAAGCATAAGAAAAGATAACGGAAGCAATAATATCATGTAAATGAGTCAAATATAACAGTGCGGAAGTCTAATAAAAATATCAAAGTATAGTTATTAAAGTTTATATAAAACTGTCTATCTACCCAACTCACTACATAAAACTCTCAAAAATCCAAAAGAAAGAACTGCACTCATTCCCCCTGTGGAGGCGCTCCATCTTCCGGCTCAACCACCTGGTCAGCCGGCCCCCACCCTTAGTCACCAACTACAAGTGCCTCATAGAATGCGTCATCCGCAGGATCATGGTCGGGACCTAAGCTCTAAAGATGGGTTAGATCCAATGATCTGGTAAGACACCATATGCAGATAACACATGATGTATACAACAAAAAAGAAGAGAGACGTACATGTAATCATAAGAATAACAAAGTACATGATTTAGGCAATTGAGCAGTAATAACAGTTTATAGTCAGAATGTCGAGTATCCTAATCTAATTAGATGCAAAGTAACACATTCACACAGGCAAGATATATCGCGGGATATTATGCCGCGGCCCTCCCGTACTGTAAACATCCCATAATATAAATAGTTTGCGGTGGGGAAAAAGGTAAGATAACCATGCAAGGGATAACAGCCCTGCTAATAATAACATACATAATATAACATCGATCACACCACTTTATCGCACCGATCACACCCCTTTATCAGATTAGCTCAGACCTGGTATCACATCGTCCGTTTAATCACAGCTCATCATGATAGCTCTAAGTAACCAATATAGCTCCTACCAGTGATGATCAGTCAACTGGCTGAGCTTAGATTAACTGAGTGAATGTTTAGTCCCGACCCAGGAAACAAGTACAGGTCTGTGTCTGTCTAAGCTTGTCTTGCGTGAGCAAGATCCTAGCCAAGTCTCTAAGAGGTTAAGGCATGACAATATGGAACACAGTCCAATATCCAAATCCAAGTCCAATCATCATTGGGTCCATTCCAAGGCCCACGACCATGAACTGAGGCAATATAGGTACAATGCCAAGTTCATTCTGCAGGTAATCTCATGCTCATACACTATAAGCCATTCAATTCATTAAATCTAACCTCTCATTTCTATGGTTTCACAAACCCAACCTTAGGCCGTATGAGGGCCTACCTAGTCACAAACATGGGTCATTTATCTCCGATTACACACTTGGGTCACCACTAAGTAATCCTAGGTTCAGGTCCTCCAATTCCCATTAATTAACAGGTTTATAACAATAATAAGGATATGAGAGAAGAACAACGCATGAAATCCTCCAAATCATGGAATCAAATGGAAATAGACAAGTCCAATCCTAGGTAATGGTCCACTCTTGGTTCAAGGCTCATCATGTGATTGGATCCTTAACGGTAGTCTCAAATGTCAAAGAATGTAAATCTGGTGCTCCTGAAGTTATGGACATTATGGACTACAATTAAGGGTCAAATCATTGACGATTCAAATCCCAACACCTCAATTGGTGGACCCCACGAGTCAAGGCTGAGCTATGCCATTAATTTGTGTTTGACACACTTAATAGAAGCCTATTTGGATGGTCAATGGACCCACATTTGATCAAACATTAAAAGAAACTGAAATCTGGAATCTCACTATTCACAGTGTTCCCGGTCGATATCATACCCTGGGATGTCGACGGGTACATTGGATGTTGACCCCCAAGTTAACATCCTGCAGTGTCCTCGATTGACATCACGGTCGTGATGTCGACCGGGTCCACTAGGATCTGGAGCTAAACAGCTGGGGGGTTCCTCAGGTTTCCCTGTGTATCCGGTCGACATCATGGCAGTGATATCGATCGGGTGCACAGGATTTGGACCTATTTGAGAAAATTCAGGTCTCAGTTAACCTTGCTGCATCATGTGTATCCGGTCGACCGAGACAGGGTCCAGTCGACTGGGTACACGTAGTGAGCTGAAAATTCCAGAATTCTGCGATTTCCTTCTTTAATCCATTTCTCACCCAAATCACTTATAATCTCCTCCATTCAACACAAAAGCATACAAAACAAGGAAAACACTTCTATAATCTCCATCCATCATCCAACCGGGCCATTGATCTTCCAAATGGGAGAACTCATCCATCAAATGACCATTTTTCCATAAACAAGCTCAAAAAGAAGATCTAAACATGCATATCTACTTAATTGAATTGAATTGTAGAATCAAAAGGAGAAAAGCATGCATCATGTGAAATTAGCATAGGGTACTTGCCTTTGTGTAGTAGAAAAGAGAAATTAGATTGCAAGAAGAGATCCAATAGAGATATTGTTGCAAATTGGGCTGGTCTCCTAGCCTCCTTGTGCTAGAATTTTGAGGAATTAGGGTTTTCTTAGGGAGGAAGATAGGGTAAATGAGAGAGGAGAGTGAATTAGGGTTTTTAGGCTAAGTTGCAATAGTTTGGTTTTATAGCTTAGGGTTTAGGACAATTACCAAAAGGGTAACTTAGTTGTTAATTGGGAAAGAGGTAGGGCCATGGGTAAATAGGTCATTAGGTGGGATTCTAGAATGTTCTAAACCCTTAATGTCCCTCCTATTAATAATTCTAATAACAACTAAGTCTTAATCTAATTAAAACTCCACTAAATTACAATAAGTACCTAATATCTATTAAAAATTATATAAAAGTTACATCCTAAGGCTTAAGAATATTAGAAACTATTCTACTAATTCCTATTAATTAGCATATTAAAATAAGAAATATCATATTAATAATTATTTAAATCATATTGAGGGCCCATAAGGGGTGGGGCCTCACATAAGGTATTTTGGGATGTCAAATGCCGTGCTATAGCTTCATGGGCCTATAAAAATATCCTCAAATTCAGAAAAGAGACGTTAAAAGGCGTTCAGTTCTCTTGGGCAATGGAAGATCAACTTTTTCTGTTAATCATCCATGTTTGCTGCCAATCCACGGGTAATTCAATTGGTGAGCCACCTCCCTCTCATAGAAACAAACAATGATCAGTCCTTGTGTTACACCCCATCCCGAGTTAATAAAGATTAACTCTAATTAATAAAAAAATTAATGCTAATTAAATATGTTTAATTAAGCTCATAATGGTTAATGGCCAAATTGAATTGAATTTATCTCAAATAATTAATTTGAGCTTAATGAAAGGATGATGAATGACATTGAATAATTTGAATTGATTTTTTACTTAAACAAAGCAAAACAAGGACTTTTTCGTAAATATGAATTTTTGCGTATTTTGGCGAATACGGTAGCTCTTGATATCAACGCGTGTATCTCAAAGAGTATGTTAATTTCCGTAGAAGACTTGAACTCTTTCGCAGAGAATTGGATCAAATGAGTCTTCATTTGACTCGAAGTGTAAATAATAGAAATAAAAGGGGGTTTTGTGCAAACATGGGCTTATAAGAATTGAGATGAACTCAATTGAGTTCATTCTCTCATTCTCAGCACAGCCAACCCTAGGCTCATCTTTTCTCTTCTTCTTCCTTCCATTTCTTTATTAAGCATCAAGATTGAGGCTTTGCATGTGAATTGAAGAGAGCACTTCATCTTCTTCATCTTCCTCATCTTTTCTTTCCATTTCCTTAGAGTGGAATTTGAGAGAAACTCAAGAATTCTCTTCACAAAATTCGAAGTAAGTGCTTTAGGTTGTTTAAAGAACTTCCAAGTTTCATTTAGTGGTATAGAGTGTTTTTTACTGCTAAGAACTCATAGGAGTTTTATTTGTGGATTGGTTTTGGTTTTAGGTTAAAAAAGGGTTTCAGATTGTAGATTTTCATCTCAAACTCAAGCTAAACAAAGGGGTTTTTTTCTAATTAGCTTCAAACAAAGGCAAGTATACTAATCTTTTATGAATTAAGACGCTATTGGACTTGTTGAGCTCAAGGAGCTCAAATTCTGAATTTCGATTCAGAAATTTCTGAACTTCTGGATACAGTTCGGTCAGCCTGACCGACAGTTGATCTACCCTTTTGGGTTGAATTTCATAGGAAAATACAGCTTCTGGAAAGCTGACCGAACTCAAGTTCGGTTAACCGACAAATGAGTGTTCGGTTGACCGACAGGTGACCGAGTACAATTCCAGAAGTGTCAAAATCTGAAGCTTCTGAATTGCGAACCGACAGGTGACTGAGTGGTTGACCGAGGAAGTTCGGTTAAGCGACTAGCTGACCGACAGTGTTCAGTTAACCGAGTGTTGATCAAACAGCTAACCGAACTTAACTGGGCGAGATTTTGGCTGATCAATCGGACCTGACAGTACGATTGATGGGGGGACTCATATTGAGTTCAATTGGTTTTGGATTTTGTTGGAAACATGAGTGCTTTTTAGGTATATAAGTGTTCTCTAAATTAACTAAACCTTCATAGATGTTAGCTAAGATTATCAGAATGTGTAAATTTCAATTAAAGTGATATCATCGAGAATAACACACACATTAAATAACAAATATTTCACCTTGTTGTTGGTTTAGGAAATTGTATAGGGTTTAATTCTTTGATTGATTTTGTGAGTATAGCACTACATAGTAGTTCTTAAGCTCGTTATAGAGCTGAAATAAATTAATGAAATGAATTAAGAAAATGCACTAATGAACAATCATACTGCAGTTGATGGAATGAGGTGTTCCAAAGCTTCGTGGTGATGCCAGTGATCTCCGATCAAGACACTGGTAGATCCCATACATATTGAATGATAAGCCACCTAATAAAGTGCAATCATTGAAAATTGAATGAATAATGAATGTATTACTGACTGAATCCGTTAATCGAATAACTGGATGAATCCTTTTTTGAGGCCGGGTCATGAATGGTGCGCCCTTCCGGCCTGTGCCAATGAGGACAATGATACTGAATGCTTCCTTTTTGGGAAGAACGGAATGAACTATACATTATTGTAGTTGCCAATATTAGTAAGTGTTATTGATTTGACTCCAATGTATAGATTACAGTTATTGATTTGAATTGTCCAGGATTATTGATTATAGAATTGGTTTTATTAGCATATACTATCATAGATTTGTGTATACATTGTTAAATCGTCGTGCTTATAGTGTTATTGATGACATTGCATGCTCAGTTGCCAGTGCCGGTAATGCAGAGGACACGCCGCCTATGGAGGAGGCCAATCAAGTTCTTCCAGAAGGACTGATCAAATGGACATGAATCGGAGAGCGAATGAATTAAAACCTTTTGGAAATATTTTGAAAAATACTTGTGTATTATTTTAAAATGTTAATAGATGTCACCTGCATTGTATTTGAATATGCAGTGGTTGACATAGTTAGGAAATGAGATGTGTATATCGGACTTTACTTCTATGTAAAGAACTTGCACTATTTTAATTGTTTTACATATATATATATATATATATTTATGGAAAAATGTGCATTTGACAGGTGTGCATATATGTTATCCCTTGTAGATTTCGTATTAACTTCAGTTAATTCGGAGTTTACGAGAGTAAGTATAAGATCGCGACTCGGGGTTTGTCTTAAGTATGAAGATCGCAACTCGGGGTTTGTCCGGAGTAATCTTAATCTCGGACCCGGGTCGTGACACCTTGCCTATAGCGTTGATGGTGGGGGCTCGAGGGAGTGTCATGTGCATGAGTATTTAGTGGAGCAAAGATTAAAATAAATAAATGAATAAACGGATCCACGCTAGCCTCAGGGAGAATTGTTAATAGATATGGGCCACAAGTCCTCAAACAATATATGATCTTGGAATGCTAAATAATATCGCAGTGACTGATTTTATCCAAACTGATTACTGGAATCTCCCTATCCCAAATTCAAAAGCACTTATGGAAGTTGGGCTGAAGTGCAAGAGTACTATCATCTTAATGGTTGTGAAATAGAAGATCAGGTTGTTTGGACGCTGCATAAAAGGGTTTTATTCTCTACATCTTTATTTTAAAATTGTATCCATGTCACAAACTCTTCCCAAACTCTCTTTAATCTACATTTGGTCTTGTATAGAGGGTTTCAACCCTGGTGAAGAAAAACATACTTACCGTCTAAATAAATATATATATATATATATATAAATTAGACAAAAACAAAAGGTCCCTTCATGTATTGTTTGTCCATTATATTGGCTTACGGGTCATTTGTATTTTATTCATAAGATATGAAAATGGGATTTATATAGTGCATATAAAAAAAAAAATAAAAAATTCACATATGTGAAACGCGGGCGTGTGAGTGTGTGTGTGTGTGTTGCGGGGGGGGGGGGGGGTGGTTCGACCCCAAAGCTCATTTGTAAAGAAAATAGTAACACAGTGGACAATTTGGATCATGAACTACGATCCCACATAAGTGCAGAAAATTTGCACGTGGGGGGTTTAAGTTTTTCCCCACTATTCTCTGCATATTTCTCAGAATCCATGAGGATCTAAACTATGAAACTTCATACATGGGGGCCTATCATATCTTTGGAAATATTGAATGGTTGGAATTTGGGGCCTATAAAAGTAGAGATTACCAAAAAGTGGGTTTTAGATTCTTCTTCTTCTTCTTTTTCTTTCTTTCTTTTTTTGTGTGTGTGTGTGTATTTGTATTTTCACATGTTTCTTTATATTTGCGAGGATCTAACATAGAAACTTCATGTCTTAAGGTTTGCCATTTATATGAGGATTTTAAAAATATTTCACATTATGAATTGGGAGCCCACAAAGTGCAGAAAATCACATCTATAAAGATAGGTTTCTCCTTTCTTGTGTTTCATATATTTTAAAAAGCTATTGAGATTAAAGATGTGAAACTAAACATGATGGGGTCTATAACTCAATAAGAAAAAGGTAGGCCCCACATGATTGAAAGAAAATAAAAGATAGTTGATGGAGTCTAACGGCTAGTCTTAGGTGGTGTCACATTTGTCATCTATATAAATTCTTATAGTTGACACACCCTCTTAAATGATTCCTTGGAATAAAAAGAGTCAAAGATGAGATTTAATATAGGTGGCAAATATAGATTGAACGAAACAACATCTCCCTGTTTCACACTCCTTAATATAATGTAGCGTCCTTCCCCATCCAACTATAGTATGCCACATCAATCACAATGTATTTAGTAATAACGAGTTTTTTTCTCCTCATTATGAAGGCAAGCGCGTATCCATTTTTATTCCAAAACCACCCTGACTAATTTCTTAACAAGTCCATTTTAAATGCTGCCCTCAATGTATGATGTAAAGGTGGGTCCCATGTGTACTAAATTCTTAAAAGCTTAAGCCGAATTATAATTCCTAAAGGTAGGCCCATGTTAGAATTTTTAATGGCTAAACCCATATTCACTTTACAAAAGGTTTTTCACATTGTAATCTTGTAAATGTGGGCCTTATGTTGGCATTCCTAAATGTGAGTTTTCTGTTGTGATTTATAAAGGGGCATCATACGCCTTAATTTCCACAGATGGGCCTTGCATATGACAATTCCTAGCTAAGACCGGGCCCTATGTTTTGATTCCTTAAGGTATGTCCCATGTAATTTTTAAAGACTAACAATTGGCCCACTTCATAACACCTAATTAAACTGCTCAAAATGATTATTCCATTATAAATCTATTGCGCATTGGATTTTTTCCATTTTAATCTTGTTAAAAAAATATAAAATATTTGTTAGTTGGGGATACTCTAGTTAGGGCTTTTATTAAGACAATTTGATTTGATCAACGTGTTATAATCCATCCATTTTTGTAATTTTTTGTTAGAATATGGTTGCTACTATGCGTTTGCTAAAAAAAGTTCATAGCTCATCGAACAAATTCTGCTAAAATCAATAGTCAAATAACTCGTGCCAACCAAATGCACAATGGTTGTTTTTGTTCACACATTATGCGAGAAATCATTATACAATGTAATCACATGTTGAAGTTGAAAGCACCCCTTTTATTTTTCATTTTAATATTTCATTAAAAATGCATGCTCAATCTCATGGTTGGGGATACTCTAATTGGTATTTTCATAAGTTGGTGTGATTCAAATCTAGGTCTTGTTAGGGATTTTGTATATTGCAATTTAATGGATGCATTATCATTTTAGCATCATTCGAATTTTCACACATGCATTGATTTAGAAAATCTTGAAATCTTGATTTACACATGCATTGTTTTTAAGACTTGTAGAAATCTTGATTCATGCATGTTTTGATTTTAAACTTGGATGCAATTAGTTTTGGAAAAGAAATTTTATGAATCAAGCAAGCCTATGAGTTTTAAATCTTTCAAATCATTTTAGGCTTTTTATGTTTCATGTTCTTAAACCTCTTAGTTTGATTTAAATCATGATTCCAAACTTGATTTTTTGGCCCAAAAGTCCCCACAAGAAATCACTTTAAATTATGCAATTTTAGGGGAAAATGGTCCCAGGCCCGGGTCGACCTGCTCAAGGGACCCGGTCGACCGAGCACACAGCCCGTCGACAAGGGATAAAGCCGTTGAGCTCTTTTTCAAACGGTCAAATTTTTTACTGTTGAGTACCCGATCGACCGGGAAAGGGTCCAGGTCGACCGGGGACTCGCAGAAACTCATTTATTGAGTATAAAAGCAAGTTCATTCTTTTGCCAAAGTGAGGAACCAAGAGGCCCTCCTTGAGGTGTTTTGAGGCCAAACAAAGGGGAATGAGCTAAGGGACGCTAGTTGGTCAAAAGGGAAGCTAAAGCTTGGAATCAATGTTTAAATCATCTAAGTAAGCTTAGTTTTCCCTATTATATGTTTTTAAACTTTGTTTTAATTATTGGTAAATCTTTTCTAGCATGATAAACTATGATTTGTTGTGTCATTAACATGTATATATTTTGAATTGATTTATTGTTTTGGATGCATCACCTTGATTCAAACCAAGTAGTACTCAAATTGGTATATTTAAGTAAATCATGTTTTTGAAAACATCTTTGAAATTATATGTAACATGATTCCTATACTTGGTTGAATCTTTGGTTGTTATTTTTCATCATATATAAGAAAATCACTTTCAAATCTATCTTACATTTTGGATTTAACAACTTCACAAATCATATTTACTTTTGTTTTAAAGTTTCACAACTTGCTTAGTATTGATAGGTATATCATTTTCAAGTTGAATTTTTAAATACATATGATTTGTCTCTTCACTTCAATCAAATACATTTTAGTGTTTTACTCTTTCAAATGCTTTTAGCATACGTGTATTGAGCTACATTGTTAAATTTGATTGAAGACCTCATGCATCACATGTTTTGTTCTTAAAATTTCACAACTTGTTTGGAATGAATAAGTATATCTTTTACAAGTTGTTAGCATTCTTTCATCAATCATAAATGTTTTTATAAACTAAAACTTTTAAAAGCCTTTGGCATACATTTATGAGCCTTTATTTTCAAATTGATTGAGGACATCATACATACACATTGTGCATTCATATTTGCATTCATAGTGTGTGTGTGTGTGTGAATTAGATTTTCGCTTTCATATCCGCCTAATTAAGAGGCATTGTATTGAGCTAAAATTGTATCTCCATCAAGTGTATTCTAGACACTAGTTAGAGAGATAACCAACCTTTTGGTTGCAAAGGTTATTACTTAGCCTAAAAAAAACATAGTGTAAGAGGTTATTGCTTAGCCTTGGAAAGCATAGTGTAAAAGGTTATTACTTAGCCTTGGAAAGCATAATGTAAAAGTTATTGTTTAGCCTATTAAAAAGCATAGATAGTAGAAATCCGGTGGGGTGTAGGAGCACAAGCCGGTAGTGGATGTAGGCATTGAGGCCGAACCACTATAAATCTTTGAGTTGTGGTTGGGCTGTGGTGATTGTTTTTATTAGCTTCCCATTTAGTTTGATAATCATTGCTAGTGGCTAATTTAATTTAAGGAATTTAAAATTGGTCATAATTGATCACTAATTTGAAGCTCACCCTATTGACCCCCCCTCTGGGGTTCGGATCCCGGACTTTCAAGTATAAGTTTGCTACATGCACTAAAACCTAAATTTGGACCCTCTTCGATAAAAATATAGGTGGCCTAGAGCTACGCCTATTTAGAGGTGTTCATGGACCGGGCCCAGCCCGATTTAGGCCGGGCTTGGGACCTATGTTTTAGTACTCGGGCCAGGCTCGGACTTCTTATTTCAGTCTGTTTAATAGATGGGAAAGGCTTGGACTCAGTTGTATAGAGCACAAAGCCTAGCCTGAATGGAAAAATCTAAATAGATAAAATGTAGAGAGGGGATTCTAAAGGTGGTGCCCTTTCACCCTATTAATGGTCAAGTCCACACCACTTGAACTACACTCAACACTGTGTAATTTTTCTCTCTTTTTTAATTATATATTAATCTCGGGTTGGGCTCGGGCTAACACATTTCCGAGCGGGCCGGGCTTGGACAAACAGTTTAAAACCCGGGCCGGGCCTGGATATTCTTTAGCCCGCCCCGTGAACACCCCTACGTGGCTACGCCTATTAAATACTTGAATCCAAATAAATCTCGACTCCAACCATATTTTTTATTTATTTAATTGCTTGATCATTCTTTTAAAATGTGTGATCTTTTTGTCATTTAATCGTTTAATAATTGCTTAAAATGTGTTACATATTTTTTCTTATTAATCCATAATTGTTCATTTAAGATGTGCAATATATTTTTTGTTATTTAATAGTTTGTTTAAGTTTTTTTTATCATTTATAATGGAATGATGATTTTGAGCGGCTTAGATGTTAAGACATGGAAATTGTTAGTATTTAAAAATTACATGGAACCTACCTTTAGGAATCAGGACATGGGGTCCTCGTTTAGAAATTATGTCATACACAATGTCCATTTTTAGAAATTATAGTGTGGGATGTACCTTTAGAAATTACAATAGCACGACATAGGGCCCCATGTTTGCAAGAATGTCTAGGTGAACCAATGACCCTAAAGCCAATTAAATAAAAATAATTAAAAACACAAATTTTTAAAACTAAAGGGTACCCTATGTTGTAAACATGGGCTCCATATCTTGATTTCTAAAGGTAGGTCTCATGTAATTTTTAAATACTAACAATGGGTCTACATCTTAACATAAAAAATGATTGAAATCATCATTCTATTATAAATAATTAAAAAGTAAAAAAGGGTGTTATTAACTAACAAAACATATGTAGCACATTTTAAACAAATAATTAAGTGATTAATATTAAAAAAAAAAAAAAAAGCGTGTGTGACATTTTGAACAACTATCGAGTGATTAAAATGATAAGAAGATTACACATTTTAAAAGAATGATAGGGGCAATTACATAATAAAAAACATGGCATGGGCTCAAGCTTTATTTGGGTTTAGGTATTTAATAGGCGCGGGCCTATGCCTCTAAGATATTTGTCCAAGAGGGTTCGTGTTTAGGATCTCGTGCATGTGTCATAGGGCCCCATGTTTATAAGAATTACAACATAGAACACCTTTTGTGAAGCGATTATGCGTCCCACCGTTAAAAACTCCAACTTGTACCCACCTTTTGAAATTATAATTTGGCCCTAAGCTTTTATAAATTTAGTACATGGGACCCACCTTTATATCATATGTTGAGTCTCTAAAGGGTAGCATTGTAAATGGTTTTGTTAAGAAATTATAAATGGCAGTTTTGGAAGAAAAATGAATTTTATTAAGTGAGCGTGATTTTGGTAAGAGGAGGAAAGATTGATGATGAATTTCATAGGTTAAAGATGACGTGGCGCATTACTGTTGGCGAGAGAAAGAAATACATCTTATTAAGATGCAGCGTCGCTCCACCCAAGTCTTCGCCGCCCGAGTTTAATGCTATGGACTAATTGCATGCCGAAATGGGATTTATACCGGCATGTGGGAGCCTGGGAGGTGTGGAACACTTTCACATCTGTTTTTGTGTGAAAGGTTTGGACTCCTCTACCATACATTTTTTTTTTCACACCTCATTGGTACATAAAGAGGAAGTGATATTTAGATATGTCAAGGGCGCAACCAAGAGATCCCTTGCATTAGATGGAACTAAATTTTGGTAGATGTATAACACCCACACTCCCTTTCTTTTGATGATTAGATGGGCCCCTCCAACTTGCCAGTGGGCCATGAATAGGACAATATCACGTTAGGAACTCTCAAAGCCATATATTGATGACCATCAATGATTGGCCCACGTTTGCCTGTTTCTGGTCAGCATTAAACAATGTCCTTTCAGGTGAGTTGGCAAGAAGTATACGTGCAAACAAGCCATATATATATATCCAAAAAAAAGAGTCAAAACCCTAATCGAGCTGCTGCATGTGAGCAGATATCTGATATCCTAGCAAGAAAAACACAAAATTCCTAAGTACATCACAAATTGGTACATAATTCAATCATTTTACTACACTGAAAAAAAAACAAAAAAGTCCTATCCTTTGTTCCATCTTTTAAGTTCCTTATATTTACCCAAAAATAAAGGAAAACTGCACATTTGTGGAGCCCACTAAACATATAAAAGTGGATTTGATGAATTGGCTTCCTATAGAAGAAGGGCCCAACCAAACTACAAAACTTTTTTTTTTCTTTTTTCTGGTAGAGAGGTAGAGAGCTGAGCCACACTTACTTCTACAGTTCTGGTAACATTTCCATGGTTTCATTTTTTTCTTCTCTTTTTTCGCGGACAAGTAGTCACACACAACCCTTCACACAAGCCCTTAATGATCAGTGCTACAGACAACAATTGATTTGTTTATCTGAAAGGGAGGTGCCTCGGCCACTTTTCCATATTGCTATCTATCTTCCATGAAATTTTAGTGGTGGCTTTTATTATGGTATTCGGTGGACTATCATGCAGTGGTTGGCCTTATGCTGAATTCAGATTCATTCTTAATGAGCCAAAAGGGCACAAATCAGCACATCAGGGCTGGCAATGGGCCAGGTCAGAGTACAAGGGTTCCACACTTAGGATTGGAATTGGCCTGTTCTCTTCGGTTGTGGGCTGCTTTGGAGCCCAGTTACTGCCCTGATGGCTATATTGGTGAATATGAATAAAATAAGTTCCGGCATTAATGACCAATATTGAACGGCTCCCTGTGCTCGATGGGAATATGCATTGCCCTGTGCTTGATCTGTTATAAGTATATAATTTGTGGTGCCAAACCCGCCCATGAGAGATATAGGTCGAGCCGGGCTTTGATGTTGGTTAATTTTCTTTTATTTCTCAATATAAATAAATATTTATTAAACGAGAGCCTCTCCGCTAAACGCTGGTGAGCCACCAGTGCTGGGGGGCACACTCCATCCTAGTACTACTCCTGTCCAAGTACATTTAACTGCGAGGTCCCTATTTTATGGTACACTCATATGAATCAAAACATGGGCACCACCACATGTTCCAGAGCATGGGCGCGCACTTGAGGGATTGTTGGTGAGGAATTGAACCAGATTAAATTGATTTTAAATATGGAGAGGGTCTACTTGCACACTACATTTTGCTCTCCACACACTGCATTTAAAACTAAAAAAATAAAAAAATAAAAAATTCCTAAACTACCCCTCTCCCTGATTCGTTCGGCCACACAGGACCGAACAAATAAAAAATGTTCGGCCCTGTGTGGCCGAACAAACTTGATTTGTTCGGCCCTATGTCGCCGAACAAACTCGATTTGTTTCATCCTGCGGAAGCTAATGAGCAAAATTGCAGAAATAAACTAAAAATGGTGAAAATTAACGGTATGGTATTTGATTAACCTTTGTACAAGAGAATGAGTGAGGGGGAAAGAGAGAGAGAGAGAGAGAGAGAGAGAGAGAGAGAGAGAGAGGTAATGGGAAGAGGGATGAGGTTGCCAGAAAGGAGGAGATGGGGAAAGGGAGAAGGAGAGGGCGGGGAGATGGGTTGGCGCAGCGGCTTGCGGGGGAGAGAGATAGGGAGAGGAAGAGAGCGGAAGAGATAGGGAGAAGAAGAGAGACGGGAGGAGGGAGCGGAGTAGGGAGCAGGAAGAGGGAGAGGGAGAGAGACGGGAGGAGAGGGAGAGGGGTAGTTTAGGATTTTTTATTTATTTATTTATTTTTAAATGCAGTGTGTTGAGAGCAAAATGTAGTGTGCAAGTAGACCCACTCTTAAATATGTGCACTATCACCTGCACTGTAGAGCTTCTCTATCTATAAAATCTAAGTAACTAATAAGTAAAGGATCACAAATGGGGGTAGCTCGAGAGAGGAAGGTGAATCAAAGCATTAACCTGCATTGAACCCAAGAGACTCACCACCAAACCCTCCCACATAGACGGGATACAAATTGGGTCACCCACTTAACACTGTCCATTGTCAATCCTAAGCTCGAAACGGCCACACAAGCATGTCCCTAACAAGCTGACCCGCAGCCGAAGGCCTACTTAATCCTACTAATTCTCATTTTAATAACTAAAGATAAACCAAGAACAACTCAGGAGATGATGCTATAAGATTGTATGACCCGCGGACTACAATCCTTGCTGTTTGAATATTCCGGAGACAACGGCTATAAATACTCTAAGCCCAGCATCTTAAGGTACAAAAATAAAATAAAATAAAATACAAGAGAAACAAAGACAGCAGAGGGATCGGAGTTCGAAGGCTGAAAAGAGAGCTGAAAAGAAAAACATAAGAAGGTTCCATGAATCAAGGGTCTGGTCATGTGACTAGTACCATGAGATTCTGCCATCGAAGTTTCTTGCATTTCTTGGGAGTCCAAAAATCAACGTACCACATCTGAGCTGCACCATCCATTTGCAGTAAATTAAAGAGACACCAGAGGGAGGGAGGGAGAGAGAGAGAGAGAGAGTCAATTTCAATTTGAGTGAGGTGGAGATAGAGGAAAAGGCAAACCCAAATCAATATCTTCTCTTGCTGAGTCCTTCCTCTTTTGCTGCAGCATCTTTGTTATCGGACTGGTCCCGATGATCCGATTAGTTAGGAGAAGCCGAAGTAAAAATCCAAGTTTGCTCATATGGTTAGTCCTGATTTTTTCTCAATTCTGTCTATTCTCAGTGATGGTGGAAGCTAGATCTTTTCCGGGGAGAACCCAGTTCGTGGAATTCGCTCCTTTTAGAGCTGCTCCTTCATCTAGTCAAGAAATCAGCCATGCCGCGGAAGGCAATGTGGGGAAGTTTGTAGGTGATGAGAAGAGAAAGGTCCACACAGGCCCGAATCCTCTTCACAACAAGTAGAAGAGAGAGATCCAGGTTTCTTGTATTTGTTGTAGGCTTAGTAATTAGCACTAGAGTTGAAATGAAACCACATGTAAGTTTTTATCTTTGTAATCTCCTTTTACTTCTATAAAAATCATTGAATGGAATTGCTCTGCAATGGTGATTGAATGCTTGTGGGGTTTCTTGAGAGAATATGAGAAGGTGGGAAGAGAATAATCATGACATCCAGGCACAGTCAATTAAAGGGCTGCGTAAATGCCGTTGTGTGTGTATGTTGGGCTCTGCAACTTCTATTTAAATTCATGAATTGTTAAATGCAAGCACTGAAGTTCCTTTCTTTTTCTTGCTTGCTTTCTTCCTTTCTTCTGTTTCTTCCTCTGTTTAGGTTTCATTTGTCTTTGTTTCTCAAACTAAGACAGTTTTGTTAAGTTCTCTTCTGCAACATCTTACATCTCGCCATGTGTTGCCACAGTTAGCGGGCAAAAAGGTAACTCTGTAGGCTTAATAGTCTACCGTGTTAACTCTACTCATTTGATGAGCCTTCTGCCCACCCTAGGAGGTTGGTGCCCGAGAAAGCCCGCACAAATGGTAAGAGGAAGCCAATACTAAATAAAAGGACAGCCCGCACACGAGGGAAGAGCATGGTTTAAAAAATCGGCCGATACCGGTTCATATCGGCTGATATGAACCGGTATCAACTGATACCGAACCAATATTTTGCCGATAAATTGATATTGGCAAAATATCCCAAAAATCTTGGTTAATCTCAGCCGAGATGAAGATCATATCGGTATTACCAATATCTCAGCTAATATTTTTCCTAATTTTTTTTACTTTTTCCCCATCTTCCTCTCATCTCCTTAGAGTAGTAGCAGCCATCCATACTCCATAGTCGATAGCTCATCTCCATCACTATTTCTTGAATAAAATATTTTATTTGGTAAGAAAAAATCAACTTGACTCCCTTAATTTTACTATTATTTGTTTTTTATTTTATTTTATCTTTTAGATAAAGCAAAGAAATGAATGTAAAGATTATTGAGTTTGTCACATGTGTTGTGTTCTTTACTAAAAAGTTAGATCTACACACTTTCTTGCTAGATCTACTCATATATATCATATGATTTTGGGTGTAGAATTATTATTATTATTTTTAGATCTTGAATTTCATAACTTATTTGCTGATTGAGTTAATATTAAATGATAATTGATATGTTATTTTTATTTTCTTATATTTTACACTAATAAATTGATCATGAGCATAAATAATGGTTGCATTATATGAAATATTAAATAAGAGAGCGAATTGCGACACAAACAGGACTTATAACTTAAAGTCACCGATATTTTGATTTATTGTTGTTACTAATGGAAAAAAATATATTGTTTTCCAGGAATTTTTTAATATTCTAGATTTTTTGGATATTTTTGTGAATTTTTTTGAATTAAAAAAATTCACACTGCAATGACTGTGACAGACCGATGACTGCTACCGATATCGATATCATATCGTTTTTTCGGCCCAGCCAATACCGCGACTGAAACCAAGATTTTAAACCATGGGGAAGAGTAGCATACTCGTTGATCAATCTCTAGGCAATCGGGTGACATGTAGAGTTGCCAACCAACCGAGCAACCCATTGTTGCTTACTGGGTCGGTACATTAATTATAGCTAGAGCCGGCAATGGCTAAGGTAATATCATGTTGAGCACTCACTTCCTTGGGTAGGCCACTATGTAAAAAGGAAATGATAGAAGAAAATGTGGGGAAAACATAAAGAAAGAACCCAAGACCGGGGACTCTGCTACCACCTGTAGGATCTTATGCACGCTGAGCTACCATTCCTTCCAAAATTAATTGGTGATGGAAGTGGCAAAACTCAATGTTTTTAACGGCATTCGACATCGTGCCCATTGACCTATTTTTAGAGCGGCCGCAGGGAACGGTATTGTAGCATGCCTTTACCCAACAAAATTTTAATTAACAAGTTTAATTTGGCAGGCCAAGCAACAAGAATGAGTCCACTTAAACCCTACTCATTTATTAGTTAGGTAAAAAATATCAACCCTAATCTAGTGCAAAAATAAACATGTGAACTTCAACCTAATTATAGGATTGTGTTGCGGTCAAAATGAGTCGCGTTTGGAATTGTTTTCGCAACTCATAGGCACCCACTAGGCCACTTGGATGCACTTTTGAATGTATATACACATGCATATTATATGTAGATAAACAGTTTTTCATAGATCATCATCATTATCAAAGCCTAGTCAAAACTATATTGGGTGAGCTACTTTAATTCTATTTCGTCATTCCAATTTATCTTGTTTAAATCCTCAGATGGATTGTACTTCTTTGGAGCTATCTTATTCCAGAACTATCCCTTTTCCTTGAGTGTCCATCAACTTACATGAAAAAAATCTTACTTATCTTTGTTTTCATAGATATAACCCTAAATTGAAGATGGCATTGCTCATTTTAATGTAACAGGGCGCTTTTAAACTAAGCCAAATTAATTGAATAAGGTTAAGATGATGCTAATGATAAAGATAATGATATGATGAGCTTGTGATTAAAAAGAAAGAGACTGATCCATCTTGACAGTCAAATCATTGAACTATTGATTGTAGAGATTAGGCAAATATCGGCTATATTGAGAAGCATTAAACAGTTCAACAGGAGGTAATTTTGGACCAAAGGCCCCCAATCATATAATAAACCATTCAAATCATTAAGACTACATGCAGAACAATGGAAGGCCAGAGGGACTATACAATTTCGGGTAGTCCCCCAAGCTAGCTGGATTTCCCCCCTTCCCTTTGGGTTTCTGAGATTTGGGATCTCTTGTTTGTGTTCTTCTTGTCTTTTGTGTTCGAGATTTGCAGTAAAAAAGGATGTGGAATTTAAATATGGGTTGGGTGGGTGTAATATTAGTCCCTAGTTGATGAGGGGGCACGTCCATCTGTTTGACTTAAATGTTCCATCTTTCTCAAAGAGTATGCTTGTCGTGGGGACCAAACACGCTTTCTTATGGCTGGAATACAATAAGCCTACAATAAATACGACCTACATTTACTTATACATGTGTTCCTCAACACATGTTTGTATTAACATATTCCAGCTTTCATGTTCTCAAGGCAAAACCTACATTAGGCAACTTCAACTTTGTTTTTTAATTTATAGCAACACAAGGATCCAATGTGAACACCCATATCATCCAATCAAGGTGATCCAGCTATTAACTTTTCTCTATTCTTCCATGTTTTTGGAGTGTGTGGTCAAATCAAGACGTGTAGAGAAAGTAATTTATAGATGAACTTTGCACTCATCTGAGAAAGACCCAATAGTGACGGAAAGTTACAACAACTTTCATGATACAGAGCCTACCAACCAAAATACCCACGAAATAATAAAGATTAGATATTGAGGATGCGATAGGTACATTAAAATGTTTCAAAAGGTGAGGGAAGGATTTAAGGCCTCTCTAATTACGGAGAAAGAGAGATGCAATTCATATGGTGCATATTTCAATCGACACTGGGACAATCAAAATTGGTGGATAACTAAAGTAGCAATGTATCGTAATGATGTCATTTTCCGAGTGATAATTTTATTTTATTTTTTTGAAACAGGCGCGCAAAATTATTGTCTACTAATCTCGCTATGTATGAAAGAGTTGAGTTTTGTGAATTAGCTTCTCCAAAAATAATAAAAATAATAATAATAATAATACCCAGGGCTTTAGTGGCATGGTCTATAGGCCTATTTAGTCAATAGCATCTCTAATGGGCATTCCTCTTGTCAAGCATTCATGACAGAGATGTAGTGGTTGTCACTGGGATTTTTGAATTTCCTATTAAATAGGTTTGAATGGTGAGTATGGGGAGCAAGAAATGTAAAAATATCTTGTCAGCAAGATCCAAATGGAGAGAATGTGGTTCAAAGCATCAACCTTGCACACACTGAATGGATAAGCTCACTAGAGAAAAAGCAGGGAGATCAGAATCGAGTCGATGGTCGGCTGGATACTTCCACTAATAATCAAGATTTAGATATAGATGTTCGCATCTTTTGCAATGGAGCTGTGAATAAAGAGGCTAACAAATTAGGAGTTGGATGCATTGCTTACAACAAAAATGGTAGCATATTGACAAGACTATCCAAAAGAATTGAATGCAATTTAGCTATCATGACAGAAATTTTGTCCATCGAAGAAGCTTTGGATTTGGTAATTCAGAATAGGTGGAGAAAAGTAGGTTTCTTTAGTGACTCCAAGATTGCTATTGATTCGGTAACAAACTATCAATATCCTTTCCCTTGGGAAACTTACACCCCATTACAGAAGATCCTAAAAAAAAAGGAGGTATTTACTAGAGTGCACTTTACGGTGATTAGTAGAAGCATTAATCATGAAGCACATAGTCTAGCAAGGGCGGGGCTATATACAGGCAATGATGCCTACATTAGTAATCATGTTGTATCTTTCTCCAATGATTAATTAATAGAATGTCCCCCCCCCACCCCCCCCCCCCAAAAAAAAAAAAAAAAAAAAAAAAAACTAGCCATGTGAAAAGATACTTTTGACCATCAGAATTATCAGAATTCTAGATTTTCAAAATCTTGCTTTGAGCATTTTGGAATTCTTCTTTCAAAAGCAACATTTGAAATTCTCCAAATACTCTTCGGATACGATATCTCCATATACTTACAACCAAAGAGGTCCTATGTGCCATGAGGACTATGATACACTCATTATCTCTGCATGAACTGCCACTAATTTCTATTTGACTCCTACCAGACCTATATGTATGATTACTTTATTATGTAAAAAAACACTCTTATCGTGATAAAATAAAATAAAATAAAAAAATCATCTAACTTTCCATTAATCAAATGCTGGGATGAGACGGGCCCTAATTCTTGAACACTTCTAGACCATTCAATATTCATAGCTATCATACATGAAGCCCTTAATCACCATCATTTCCTTTGTTTTCCTAATCAAGGGTACTTCTACTCCAGTGCAGGTGAATCCACCAAAAGGATTTGGAAAAAAAAAAAAAAAATCACTATGGAAAACCGAGTTATTTCTTCAAGTGGAAGTTTGCGAAGTTCTAAAGATTCTGGGGTGCGAAAATCGACCACGCAAGACCCGGTTCTTGTATGGAAATCAGTTCTTAAAATAATTTGATCAATTGAATGTCTGCTTGCTTCTTTAATGATCTTGTAATTGCTGCTCTTTTTTTTTTTTTCCCTTGTTTGGGGGGATTTTTATCATTTCTAAAAGTACGGATAGATTTTTGAATTTGGGGCTTTTATGGGATGTAATTGGAGCACTGTCCCAAAAAATTAAAATGATTTTAGAGTAAAATAAAAAAAAATCAAGGGAGAAATATTTCATGATAATATTGCCAAGTGTTGTGATATTTAAAAAATAACATGATACAAAAAGCTACTAATTATATCACGTTACTACTTGGTTTGGGTATGAATTGGGATGAAAACAGGTTGGATTTTGGGTTGGGTTCTGTTTTGGAATGGATTCTTAGCCCATATTTGGCATCTCTATTTTCACCATATATTTGTCTAAATGCCTAAAGCGGATAGAGGTTTAAAAAGCAAGAGTGTGTGACACACAATTCTATCATCTACCCACTTTAGAGAAGTGCAGACATGTAAATTCTCTTAAAAATGAAGGCCCCATTTCTGGGTTCGTGAAAATAAGAGCTTTAGCCTCTTTATTTATTTCTCCTTTTTTAGATGATTTTGTGGGAATAAGAGTAGATGTACCAAATAAGGCATTTGTGTGGTCAAACTCCAGCCAAACAATTGAAGTATGACTTGGACTCGACCATACTAGAGTCCAGGCTGCGAGACCCACACCCATACATAAACATAATTTAAAGGCTTAAGCCTAACTTGAATAAATGGCAAGGAGCCATACCCAAATTAAAAGACTAATACTTTAATATGGTTGCATTCTCCTATTATCAGGTACCGGTATCTAACTCATCACTTGGAAGCATGTCAAACAGGAGAGGATAGTGTGAAAAAACAAAAAGTCTCTTCGATCTGATTTAGGCAAAAATCATTTCAATAAAATCATCACGACCATTGATTTAGGGGCGTTAAAGTTTATAGATTTCTTAAATTATAATTTTATGAAATCTAATCCAATCCAACAATAAACATAATTCAAATTAATGTGAAATTAGAACTAGTGCCGAATCATGGGGGGATAATGAGTGTGAGGGGCTGGATTTATCACAAAGATCCCATGCCGCGGTGAAAAAAAGTTACCTCTTACACTATCCACGTAAAATACATCCTAGCAGAACGATAACTCTTAACTTATATACCTAATATGTTTGACATCATCATATATTAGTTTGCTTATTAGTGAGTGATACCTCTCATAGCTAGCAATAAAGGTAACAGTTGTAAAATCAGGTCGACCTAACTATTGTCAATCCAGCCCCTTCAGAGTCATTAGCCCTCATAAATTAGCACTCTTCATAATTTGACATCAATTTAAATCATCATTGAGTCAAATTTCATAAAATTGAACTCTTATGCCCCCAAATTGATGACTGTGATGATCTGAATGAGGAGAATTGTTTTGCCCAAAATTAAATCCACAATAAAGCCCAACTATCGTCAATGCACTCATTGTTGAGTGGTGTTGGCAAAAGGCATGTTTGGTATCATTTTGGGAAAGTTTCATTCTGAGAATGAATAAGAAGAAACTTGTTTGGTAGGCATTTTTCTCTCCTTTTGTAAATCTATAAAGTCCCTCTCTCTCTATCTCTATAGATTTTCTCTCACAAATTCTCAGCCAAAATTTTTTTTTTCTTCATTCATTTTTAGAATGAAGCATCCCCCCATAATGATGTCAAACAGGGCATGGTATCACACACGGAAGAGGATCCCCTGTTTGGACCAACCAGGGGTTGCCACATGGGGGTGGAAATTTTTTTTTTTTTTTTAGAGGGGAGATGGGATGTGATTAGACTTTTTTTTCTCCATGTGGCACCCCCTGGTTGGTCCAAACAGGGTTTCCCTGTTTGGACCAAACAGGAGATCCTCTTCCATCACACACATGCTCTCACTACTAGTCCAACTTAAGTTTTTTTAAAAATGACTGTTCCTTCAGGATACTACACCGAGCAAATCACAACCCAGAACTAAAATTTTCTTAGTCCATTAATTAAGTGGACCCAACACTAACCTACAAATGTAGAACAAAAAAAAAAAAACACCAACCTGCAAATGGTTTATTTGGACTCAGCTACCCATTCCTTGTAATTCAGATTTTTCTTTTGTTTTGTTTGTTCCTGGACCCATTTCCATTAAATGATTTTCTGTGAGCTGTACCTTGCAATAAGCATCAGACATCATGTGATTGTCCTTAATTATTCCCACCTGCCTAAGTCAATGCTGGTTATTATTGCTCAGGAAAGTGGTATGGGCCCACTACACAACCCCTTCTCTCAGTACACATCTTATCAGTGCTTATCAGGCTGTTCAATGGGTGGGCCACATCACTGAATGAGAGAGATTTGAGTCGAAATAGAGATAGCAGGAGACAAATACATAAATGAGATTTGGCTCCTAGTTTATGAATTGGTAGGCCAGCCCATGGGTGCATGGGCATTGCATGGATGGAGGAGACTGGAGAGAGTACACACCAACATCACACAAGTAATTGCATGTGTCGGTGTAGGTCACGTGTGAGAGAGGGGAGACGTACATTTAGGTGGGCCTTACAGCATAGATGATGTGACTCCAGGGAATTTGAAGGGCCGAATTGGTCCACCCATCAAGTGGAACACGTGTGTCCTAGATAGAGAAAGGTCCTTATAGCTGCCTACATTAATGAGAATGTATGGACTGTCTGATGATGGATCTGGATGGATTTTTTTTCTTTTTTTTTTGTTCTAGAGCTGGATGGAGCATTTATATTGGTTGTTCCAACTGTGGTGCACCTGTGCAGCTTGTGGGATGGTTTTAAGAGCAGGCTATGTGTGTAGTTCATCTCTCTATGGGGCTCACTTTTGGCTAGTGGAACTCCTTTGCAAGGTTGGAAGAAATTTTTCTTGCGGAAGCCACTCTGTAGAAAACAAATTTCTTGGACAGATTTAAGCTCTAATTGACACACATGTCACCCTAAAAGGCAGTTGGATTAAATATCAGAGAAATCTAAATATATATATATATATTTACCCCGGCAAGAGGACGGGGACCCATGAGAGATTTCACCTAGTGGAAAGATAGCCACATGCTTGGGAAGATGGCAGCATGCCCAAGGCGGGAACCTTGGGCTGTTTGGTGAGAGATGGGGCAGCTAGCCAACTAAGTATTTCTGGTTCTTCGGAGAAACATATACTTGAAAGAGCACACACAGTGGGAAGGAGAGCTTACACACACAAACACGTGGGAAGTCAATTTTTCAATTACCCGGCAGTCCCGACACTCAGAAAACTAGGTTTGTAATCTATTTTTTAAGTTCCGATTCATAAACGGGTTCAGGTCCCGATCCCAATTTAGGTTCTAATTGATAAACATGTCCGGTTTTGGATCCATATAGGTTTCAACCCGTGGACCCAGCATATGTCTTTGATATTGAAATTATAACTCAAAATAAACTCTCTCTTTTTTTTTCTTTTTCTTTTTTTTTTTTTTTTTTACATTTTTATGTATAATCTTGGATGTAGTAGACTGATAAACTGCTATAATAAGTTGAATGATAAGCTTATTTTAAGAAAAATAAAAAATGAGAGAAATTAGAACTGATTTTAAAACTAGATTCCAGTCCTTTAGGTTAACTCGGTTTCAGAACCGGATTCAGGTTTTCCTATCGAAACTAGATCTGGAACTGGAACCATCATAGCAGATTCTAAGTCAAAACCGGACTAGGAATTGAAACCGTTATTTAGGTCCGAGTCCAATGTGGTTCCGACCCGCGACCGTCCTATTTGCAATCCTAATGGGAAGAGTGGCACACCCAAGGTTTCAACCCTAGATAAATAAGTGACATGCGGGTCTAGGTAGGCCCCACAACCTGGATCGAATGTGAAGAGTTTGCAATGTGCTCGTAGGTGAACATCTCGGGTTGCTAGGGTGCTTGTGACATACTGTGGAAAGGATGAGGGCGCTCATTCCATTTGGTTGAATATGTGCAGCGATTTTAGGCCCCTGGGGTGGACCATATTTCTACTAAATAGTTTAGCAGGCTGGTCTTGGGCCTATGCATTCTCAGAGGCCTGGCCCGACCGAAATGTCTGGTGATTTGCCGAGCTTGGGCTTGACTTTTAGGCAGGTGGCCTAAGTTTCGGGCATAGATTTTAGGCCCAACACTAAATGGGCCAACCTTGGAGAAGTTGGCTTGGACCCTAAGTCTGTCTATGAAGATCCGTAAAATGATCAACCTGCAATGGAGTATGTTATGTGCATTGCCTGTCGATCATAGTTTCCTTATCAGCATCCATTTTAAAATAGAGAGGAAATAGTATGTGGTTGTGGCCCACTGACTGTTATCATATGTAAATGGGGGTTTTTAGGCAATTCCTCTGGTCAGTTTTTCTTTCTTTTGTAATCCAGCCAAAGGGGTGGGATCCAAGAAAAAGCCCACACACACATGGAAAGAAAGCCTACACAAGCGGGAAGAAGGCCCACACAAGTGGAAAAAAGCCCGCAAAAGCGGAAAGAAAGCCCACACAAGTGGAAAAATGGAAAATGGGAAATGAAACCTACTCTGCCACCCTAGTTATTTAAGTCCTTACATAAGTCAATATCACGTCTACCCCTCCACCTTATATCCTTCACTCCCGCCTCTTTAATCATCAATTCTTCTTGGAGCCCTTTTTACCCTGAATTTCTTTATATTCAACTCGATGCAAACAGAAGGCCCTTGTGTCTTTTGATTCCAATGGACTCTGAGCACATCCCATGGAATGTCCCCCATTCCAAGAATAATATGGAGAGAGGTCAACAGTTTTTATTCCTGAATTTAAATTTTCACAGTGGAATATAGTTGATGAAATTCCAGCTTTCTAGAGAACCCTCTTTAGGAGTGAGTGGTCAGTGCTCATGGCTCGGGATTTGTAGAAGCCCAACTGCAATGGGTTGGATTATGACTCTGTATTTAGGTTCGTGGGTTTGACTCAGGCTTAGTTTCTGCTCAGAGAGTGTAATTGGGTCAGGTTGGGTTTCTCTTTTAAGCTCAAAGGCTTGATCTGGGCCAACATATAGAGTACCAAGGTGTATGTAATATGTATTTGCAGATAAATTTGACTCATGCTAACTTTTACGGCCTTGGACTGGTTCTGACCTGGTCACTTGACGCTGATGGAGGTGAACTGAGCTGACACTTTTTTTTTCCCGGTACCCTAGCGAAAGGGGTTATGACCTAAGAGAGAACCCTACACATACGGGAAGACAGCCCACTTACGTGAGAAAAGAGCCCGCACACACAAGAAAAATGCTCACATGAATAGAAAAGAAGCCTGCACATGTAGAAAGAGATCGCATACCCAGGGCTCAAACCCTAGCAGTCAGGTGAGAACCGTTACTCCTTACCACTCGGGTAAGGAGCCATACTCAACTGAACTGACACTTGACATCAGCATTGGATAGTATTTAGGATTCACAAATCCCTACTTTTTTAAGCGTAACAGCAATGTCTAAATTTCAAATGATCTTAGCGCATCTAAAGATGCTTATTCCTCCCCAATATTGGTGGTCAGAAAATAGATGGCTTCAAAGGAACAGGCAGCTCCGACCAAGATTCAGCAGAACAAATACCACACATAGGTTGTATGGCTAAAAATGCTAGCATATATGTTTACTGCATGTCTCACGTCAACTCTTTTGAACTACTTTAAAATGCATCTCTGACTCTGAAGAGGTCTCCCATCCCATTCCAATAACATGCTGGTGTACACACTGTAATTTTGGGTTGAGCCCGGGTCTGACCCAGATTCAAAACCCTAGGCCTGATTAAGATTTTGCAGCTCAATGATGACTTGACTGGGGTCGATCTGAGCAGACCAAATCTAATTTGAAATATAATGGGGTTGATATTTTGCACATCCTAAGTCTCAATAAGATCTTTCCATCCAGTATCTCTCCCAATGATTGGCATGGCCTCAGGTGGGCTGTGGCGCATGGGCATCATAAGTAGGAATAAGATCACAAGGCACTTTCTATGTATTCATCTTACTGGAATAAAAGTTGAAATAGCTAGGGGCCATTTGAAAACTCTAATCAAATTAATACAAACTAGTTAGATTAAAGTCTAAAATAAAAGTTCTAATTTACAATTAGTGTGTTGGTAAAATCACAACATCAACAACAACAAAAAAAAAAAAAAAAACTCTTATTTCATGAGGTGATTGGAGCCCAATTGCCAACACACTCATGGTTGGGTGTTGCCAGCCATTTTAGTCTTACACGCATGTATAGGGATCAATTTCCTAAGTACTCTGGTGAAAGGATCACTCCTAGAACAGAAGCCAACATAGTTGGGCCCACTTTTCAAGAATTATTATGTAGAACCCGTCTTTGCATCATTTTGAAAATCTTATAAGGGTATTTTTATCCAAGACACTTGTAAATTTTGCATTATCCACCTCGATTTACTTTAGCTAAAAAATACTAAAAAAAAAAACAGAGAGAGAAAAGCTCCTTCTTTTCTTTTTCTTCTTTTTTTTTTCTTTTTGGTTATAGAGGCAAAAGCTCTTTTTTATAAATAAATTCTAAAATTATTTTCTTAGAGCTTTAGGGGGTGTTTGAATAAGCACATAATATAATATCAACAAGTTCAAATATTGTAAGATTTCATTATCATAGAATAAAATAGTGTTATATTATTATATTGTGTCATTTATGGTGTTTGGCAATCTTTACAGATTTTAAAATACCTTTGAAGTGTTTGACAATTTATAAAAAAAAACTCACAAGATGATGTACCAAATAAGAAATGGAGAGAATATAATCAATTAACTCAACACAGGACTCACTAATTAGTAATCACCGGTGTTAATAATCATCGTAGGACCCATCTATTGTAAAAACATATATATAATTAAATTTAAATCATGAGATCCAAGCAATGTTATTTAATTAAGGTGGGTCCACAAAACATTGATAACTATACTATAATACATCTAATGGTAATTATCACAAATGACCCTATCTAGGCTTTTTTTTTTTTTATAAGAAATCATTGTGGGACCCATTTGATGTTGGTAGTCATATTAACACTATGAGAGCTTTCAAATAGTGGGACTCATTTAATGATGGCAAATTGATAATTACAATCACACAATTCAATCTCAGTAATCATGAGACCCGGCTAATTTTGGTAGTATGGGACCCACCTAATGTTGGTAATCACAATAAAACCCCTGAGCATGACATTTATAGAACCTACCTAATATTAATAATTAACAAAGGCTATGCAGTCATGATATGTCTATGGGACCCTACATTAAATTTGTAAGCACTGTGGGGCTAATCTAATAGTGGAACTCATATATATATTAAAACTGATAGTGGGTCATTATAATTAATGGTTGCTCATGAACTCTCTAATGGTTTTTATTCAAACTCTCCATTCATATTTAGAAAAGATTTTATAAAGATTATTTTATACAGCATATCCTTGAATAATGTAATATGAAGGTTTATGGAAAAAAATAGGATATTGTAAAATACTTTCTAAGTTATCCAAATACCTCCTTTTTATGATAATAGATTACATTCTAAATTAGTAGATAATATAGCAAAATCTTCTAAAATGCCTTGTTTCCAAACACCCTTACTCAAGGATCTAATATGTAAATAATCACTAAATCACATAATAAGAGCTTATTTTTAGAGCCATCTACAACCATCTAGATAAGTTCTTATGTATAGTCCGACGTATAGCATGAGCCATTTGGCCTACTCGTAATTAGGTTCCCTCGCACACTCACTTCATAAATTACTACAATGCGAATTTTGGTATTCAATGAACCCTTATTCTACGTTGGATTGATAATTTAAAATACAATGTCTTCTAAAATCATTGAACTTGAGGGTGATAGAATCGTAACAAAGTTGATATCTTGCTTGTCCTTTGTTCTCGACAAGATATTTTCATCCTCAACCCCCTCCATGTTTGACTTGGTCTAAGTGGGCTTCAAAGGTGACTTGGCAAGGTACTATAGGACATTTCTCACTAAAATAAAACTCTTTATTATGCACTCACAATTATGATTGTGGGCTATCTATTAATTATGACTCCAGCTGAGGCCTATAAACATCTATGTTGTAATCGTGACTTGGGCGTAAAGTGGTATTCCAAAGATCTCTCAAAATTCCATATTCTCTTGTTTTAGGGTCCATTGTTTGCATGGAATAGATTATCTAGAAATTCATTGACAAGTGAAGCTCCAATAAAGCATTAGTGAATTATCAAAGAGGTAAGGCCTGAGAGGTGAAACATGTAGAGCAGGCTTTGACTTTTTAAAATTTGAATTGCTAGGGTAATGATCCCACTGTGAGTATTCATTTTCTATCTCTCCTTTATTCATTTTTTCATTAGAGAGGAGATTATTTGGCAGTCAATTTTAAGCATTTACATTTGTTTCTTCAATTTTAATCACTTTTAAATATAATTCTTATTTGCTTATATCCCTTCTATTCATTTTCTATTAAAGGATAGATTATTTGAGAGTTCTCATTTACCTTAATTTATTCAATTTTAACCACTTTTAGAAACACAAGTCTAAGGGTTGGCTTGTGTAGTGCACTAGTGCTACAAAATGAAGAAATAAAAAGTGGAATCCCGCCTTTTCTCTTATGTAGATATGTCTTCTCCTTTTCTCAATTGCAAGTAAACATTGTTTTTTTCACTCAATAAAACAAGCTACACGAAACAATGAGAACATGGAGAAGGGAAAATTAAAGTGCACAAAAAATTCTAGGAATTCAATTACATGAAAACAAGCAGGCCCGCCTTCGTTGTAGCCCAAGTTTCATTCTAGTAATAGACTAGCACAATAACCCGTGCTAAGCACGAGCATATTTACTAACAAATTCGCAGCAACATACATAAATATCAATTAAAAAGAAATTTAAACCACATAAAATCACCCTCAAACACTTGCTGACAAAAAACAACAAAAGAGAGAATTACAACCGTACCCTTTTTTTTAGTCCAAGGAGGAATATGTGGTGTAGAAATAGAGTGAGAGAGGTTCGATAGAAAAGAAATAGGAATAAACTTAAGAGTAAATACATATGAGATTTGGAATGAAAATGAAATTGTTTAAAAGAGTAGAGTGGTTGGACGCGAAAGTGGGAGGACAATGTGTCCTTGGCTTTAATGTAGTATATATAATGTGCCAACCCAAAATTATAGGTCAATTTAACTGTTGACTCGATTAGGATTGGAGTATAGTATAATGTGAGTTATACTGTATTATGCGTGTGACCCGAGGACCCAACCAAGAAGATGATGGGAGAATGAAGAAAAAGAAGAAATGACAGCAAGAGTCAGAGGATCCGATTCCTAACCCACTTATTCAAAGTAAGAGACCCAAACATTCCCTTCAAAATCCCCCATTTCATGGCATCACCAGCAGATGGATGATAAAGACTAGAAGAAAGAAGAAAGAAGAAGATGGCAAAGACTTGGGTTCATCTAGCTCTCATCTTCTTCTTCTTCTTCTTCTTCTGTGGTGAGATTGGGAGCAGCAATAGCTTGGATGTGGGAAGAATTCTCGAAGAAGACGCTTCCATTTCAAGGGAAACCTTCTCCTTGGATAGCGACGTCACTTGGGTCGTCCAGATATCTGATCTTCACATCAGCTCTTACCATCCCCAGAGATCAGAAGACCTCAAGCGATTGCTTGTTCCTGCACTCCGAATCATTCGCCCTTCTCTCCTCCTTATCACTGGCGACTTAACTGGTATTTCCATCTCTCTCTCTCTCTCTCTCTCTCTCTCTCTCTCTCTCTCTCTCTCTCTCTCTCTCTCGCCTGAAATGACCCAGAGAAAAAAAATTCGACGGTTAAAAACATAATTTACAATGACCCAGAAAAGAAAATTGACTGTTGGGGTCTTCCAATTTGGGATTTGGATTTTTGGGATGCTGTCTATCTGTTTGATTGTCTTGATCATTGATCAGATGATCTTGGGCTGTACACGGGTGGGAATGATCAACTAACTGTACAACATTTGATGAGGTGGGTGATGTAGTGGGTACTTTCAAGGAATTGCAGGGAAACTTATGAAATACTTAACAAAAGTAGTTAACTTTGCAGCTTTTGATTTTTCGATAATGCAAGATTTTCAGTTTAGAGAGTAATGTGTGCAGGAGATGATGCAAAGAAAATTGATTGAAGCTGTGAATGGATAATCCACACCCAAAGCAATCACAATTTTTAATGGAAAAAAACTCACAAGATGATAAGGTGGAGTGGGAAGAACAGCCAGGACTACTACTCATGGAGTCAAGAAAGAAATCCAATATGCACGAGTGTAAAAGTCTGCATTAATTTATTTGCTAAATTGTTGCTAATCGTTTTATAAATTTATGTTTTATATAATTTAAAGTGGCAATTAGTCGAGCCCGGTCTGCTTGAGCACTGTGGGTAACATCTATAGATAGGCTCCATCCAAATCCAATCCATTTATTAATTGAGTTGAAAATGTCAATCTGAACCCGACTTGGAAGTTACAATGGTCGACTCGAACCCTCCTTAGTTAATAGGTCTGGCCAGGAATTGTCTCCCTTGATTATTAACCTGAAAGCAACTTTAAGCCTATTAATTAGTCCCATCTCTAAAATTCTTATAATTTTAGCTCTTAAAAAATTGAGTTAAATGAACTAATATGTTCTGAAAATAAAGCGAAAACTAAGCTAATAACATTATTGCCCCTTGACAATCCAAGATTAATACATTCTTCCTTGTCATTGTGGGCCTTATTTTGGATCATATAATGACGGAATCTCATGAAATATGTGTGAATCATTACTTAGGATCTTGAAAAGGTTATCATCAGAGTGAATGCCCTAGTGCAAAGTTGCTTCTTCCAAGGTGTCATCTCAGTTCCAAACAGGATTTGATTTATGGGGCCCCTTTTTTCCACTGACATTGGTCCCCCGTTGGTTGGCTCTTCGATTTTAATCTTTTTCCAATTAAATCCTCTCAGGAACACCTCAAAATATTGATTGAGATGACCTATGATTTCAGACTGCATTATACTTAATCTGCATGTCCAACAATCAGATAGGCTGAGGTCTTTTCTGAAAAAAAAAAAATGTTTCAGATTGATCTTTAAAAGTTTTGGATACTCATTTTCTGCAGACAAGGTGAAATATACATGCACATTGAAGGCTTGAAAACTAGACATGCACATTGGAGGATATCTAGACACCTATAAGCACACAGTGGAACATGGGGTATATTTTTCTCACTAAAACGAGAGATTATAGACCACAAAAGCGAAGGAAGGGGACATACAGAAGTTACTACTACATAAATATTGTATTGTATTGTTTCCTTTCTATTGGTAATATGACTTGAACCTACAGTCTCAAGGTTGCAATAGTGACTATTGGATTGTATTGTCCTACCACCTAAACTGAAAGTAGAACATAGAGCCAATTACAAAGTAGGAGATGCAACGGCATCAGTAGCAGTACTTTGAGGGTTTTTTCCAAGCCTACAAACTTTGCACCCGGCTCAGTAGGTATCTTTCCCATTTATATTTTTGTCTAGTCATCATCTTCCTCAAGGCGTCTGCCACCTGATTTGCAGAACATGAGTACTGCTTTTTATAGCCAACAAGTTATCTTGGATATCCTAATCCTAATGCTACCAAATCTATTTTTCTTTTCTATACTAATCCACCATCTCTCTCTCTCTCTCTCTCTCTCTCTCTCTCTCTCTCTCTCTCTCTCTCTCTCTCTCTCTCTGCGCGCGCTTGCACGTGTGGCCCTGCAGAGTACTTTGTGATTGGTTTTTAAGTGATTGGGTCACATATGGTGATCTAATATACTCATTCCATAAACATCTTCTCCGTGGAGGCTAAATGTAAAAAGTCGCCACATCCAAAGTTTAGTCTAGGGATTTGAGTGGATTTTGCAGTTTGAGT
Organism: Persea americana; assembly: GCA_029852735.1. NCBI lineage: Eukaryota > Viridiplantae > Streptophyta > Magnoliopsida > Laurales > Lauraceae > Persea > Persea americana. Next base: position 52,234,791 of record CM056813.1, on the reverse strand, counting down.
TACCGCGATAGAAACTGTGCAGGGGTATCTGCGTTCAGCAATGGGACTGTTTGGGATAGCATTTCTGGTCAAATGGGATGGAGGGTAATAAGGCTGCAATGTGGGTAAAATTTAGGTTCGATTGATGGCTGTATGGCTTACGAAATTCAGGGATTTTGGGGAGTAACACGCAGCAGTAACAGGGCACAACAGGAAATCTGATTGTGAAGAGACTGAAAAGAGCAGTAAATGAAATGAGGAAAAAAGAAAAAAAAAAAAAACGGAAACTAGATACTATGTTCTTTTTTGGATTACCAAATAGAAAACAGGCTAGAACCCAAGGAATAAAAAACTGAAGGAATTAAGGAAATAGACAACTAAATCTGAGAATATGATTTCAAATTAGTCACAGGCTACAAGAAAGGAACTTTCTGCTATGATACCAAATTTGATGGATATTGAAGGCAAACAGATTGTAACACAATTTCATGTAAATCTCTAGCCTTGAAGTCATCACTAAAGAGTCTTCATTTAAGGGAGGTTGCTTGTGATTCAAATCACAATGTGAGAGAACAAAATTTTATTGAATTGAACAAATGGTGATACAAGCCTTTATGGAGGAGGCTGGATGGTCCCCCTTACTAATGAGATTGCATTACAAGTTTCCAATTTCTATCATTAGTACAACTTTGCTTCTAAGTAAGACTTTTATTATACTATTAAAATTGTGATGGAAGACTTAAAATAAACTTCTAGAGCCCTATGGATGTGCGGATGAGACACCCTTTAAGATGTGACAATTTAAATCACTTAAACTTTGAAATAAGCATATGCATAATTGATTTCTTTCGGTTACTGACGAAACCAAAAAACCAAAAAATATTGGTGTCTTAAAAGCGACTAGTGGGCGCCTTTCTCTTGGTCGACCACATGCTTGGGCCTGGGCCTTCTTGTGTATACTACTGGAACCTCGGTTGCATCACGTCCACCTTTCTATTTTCTCCTCTTCTCCTAGTTCTCGTCTCCTTTCTTTATTTTTCATCTTACTAGATCATAAAACGTGTATTATCTCCTTCATGTAGTTAAGCTAAATTTCTAGACTGTTAGAAACTAGATAGTAAATTTTAGAAGTTACTGTTACAATTCTTGAACTGTATATATGTGACACTCAGATCTGGTTTTTGAACGTTTCTATATTCAATTATAGACACATTTGCTTTTTGTTCCTGAGTCCCCGTGGAGATGGGGGCAGATAACTAACAACAAATGTGAAATCTGTTAAGTTGTCATGAGTCTAAAATTTAGATGCTGACAATTTAGATATCCTTTTTAAGATGGTTGATGCCTGCACATGGGTAATATGTTGTGCAAATGGACCCAGCATAATTAACCCAGGGATACAATGTAAGTTCTCATTGAATGTTTTCATTAATGACATACTTGCAATAGATGCATTTATCATCCATATATTCAATTAGTTTTTAAGTTAGGTAGTTTGTGTTTTCTTAATTTCTTCCAAATACACTGAGAGTTCTACTCTAAGTATGAACTGTTTATTTAATTTAGTCATCTGTGACCTGGTTGTGTCTACTCTTATCACTTTGTTTATAACATAGAAAGTAGAAAATATGCCTAGTGTCTTTTGATAGATTTTTTCTAGACCACCATTTTTTCTTTGTATACACTCACTATATGGCTGGGCTAACTAGCTGATATGGGTGGATTTTTGAACATTTCTTTTTGGACAAGTAACTCTTTTCACTGTTCTTATTCTTTTCAATTGACTTTTGATGATAGATGCTAAAAACAAGGAAAGAACAACCACAAGGCAAGATGAGTTGGAGTGGATCCAGTACAAGAAAGCTATGGATGTAGTCATTAGAGAAAGCGGCATGGCCAAGAAAGCTTTCTTTGATATTAGAGGCAATCATGATAAATATGGAGTTCCTCATGTTGGACACAAACTGGATTTCTTCTCCAATTATAGTATTAGCTCACAGCTGAATAGGCTCAGCACAATCCATAGCATATCTCTTGTGGTATGTATCTTCGTTGGTGTTACAATCATTCTTTGTTGTTACTGATAGACTATTATTTACCCTAATTGCAGTCAATGGAGAAAAATGAAATATGACAGTGACTTCTTTTACTGCTTCCACTTTATTCACTTAGATTTTTTATTTTATTTTATTTAAAATTTAGGTGCAAGACTTCAAGTGTCAACAGGTTAGTTATGTAGATGATTGCTAACATAGTAATTAGTATTAACATTTAAAATTAAGACCCATCAACTGCTTGCATCATTGAGATCATTGAATCTAATTATGCAGGATTTAAGATTAGGAAATATGGGGCTGCCAAATTGTGGGGCTCACTATTCATTGAGTCGATGTGCCTATCTAGTTAATCCATTTTTATTTTTGGTGAAAATATGTAAATGAATATGAAAAAATGAATAAATAATGGGTATTAAATAGTAAATATAATTCTTTCTGAATGGTCTAAATAGTAAATACTATATTTTTCAAGTAAATATTAAATACAGATTCACTGGCACATGCATGCATACATGAATATAAGAAAATAATATTTAAATTCTATGTTTTAACTTCTAAGAATGCACAGTTTGAATCCTAACTGAGTGATTTACTATTCGTTGTACCTCGAAAAATCAGCACACTTCAGAAGTGGAAGCGTATCATTGCAAGCAATAAAAATAAAATTGTAGCTTATAATAAATTAAACACAACTTGCATCTGGTGCTGTAGCTCAACTGGTTAGGACGCCTAATAAGGGGCCTGTTCATGGGCCATGTTAGGCTAGGCTGAGGCATATCCAGGCCTGGCATGACTTTATAAACCTAGGCCCATATTCGGTCCAAGCCTGAGATGGGCCGTAAATGTTAGTTCCATTTTGTCAATCAGGCTGGGCTGGTCATTTTAGAAGTTGTTTGGGCTTTCTAGCAATTATTTGGACAAAGTAACACCAAATTGCAACCACTTATTCGGGCCGGCTTGGGTCAGCCTTTGAGCTTTCTATCACTTTATCCAAGCCCACCCCAAATATTAAACCAGCCCAGGTCATATAAGAGGCCCAGCCCAAAGCGGGTGAGCACCCCTACACCTAATGCCTCCTTTGGTGGACAAGAGTGATGAGTTCGAGTCCTTTCTAGAAAAAAAGAAGCACAACTTGTTAATCTATGATGCTTGGACACTTACAAAATAGGCAGCATATCGTCTGCTACTTCACTTTTTATATATGTAAAGTCTGTGTCCCTCCCGTGTTCATGGCGTGTCCCTGCCGTATCCATACCATATATGGGCATCATATTTGCTAATCACTATTATCATTTATTAATCACCGGTTCAAAACCATTACTGTTTTTTATTTCTAATTTTAGTTTCTTTTGGTTCCAAGTAGGTAATGATCCAGCTTATTGCCTCACACAAAAATCCGAAATACCAAAAATGGGACAGACTGATCAATAAAAAAGAGAAAGGAAGGCTGAACATTTCCCTTTTTGTATGAACATGCATGATAAACTACTTAGCCTAAGGTCCAGGTTTTTATTTTATTTTTTTATTTTATGGTAAACGAGGTGCGTGCATTTTCATTTGGTTTCCCATTCTTAACTAGTTTCCAGTTTTTGATAATCCAGTTCATTTGTCTGGACTCAAAGTGAAGGGCCAATGGAACAACCTCCCTTTTCATTTAACAAGCCCAGTCATCTAATTGTTTTTTTTTTTTTTTTCTTTTTCAAAGTGGTGTGGGCCCAGTTGCTTTATATCCTGTGTAGTCTTTACTTTCATTTAGAAGTTAGTTGTGAGGTTGCTAGGCGTTCTTGGTGTGGGGTTTTCTTTGTAGCATCACTCATCATCACCAAAAGCTTGGGAATTATGTTATGCACAAGCGTATCGGCCTGGATAAAAGGAAAGGGGTTAGTCTTCCAAATTGGTTGAAATTTCCCATTACAATACTCCGGGAAGTAATTGTATGTAGTATGTATGGGTCTGCACGACCAGACAACCCATCACTGAAATTTTGGCCAGTCCTGTATTCCAGGTACCCTGGGAAGAGTACTTCATGCTCATGCATTTGCAATAATATTTATTTAACAGCATTGATATATATATGGCTTGGACTATAGAAACATTACTGACAATTTCTTGTAATTTTACTCACATTACCACATGCTGTGTTTATTCTTTAAAGTTCGTTTATCATCTGAAAGATTGCTTTTATAGTGTGGCAACTGCCAGGTTTCTGCTGCATATTTCTACAGTGTATCTTATTTGTTTATTGTATTACATCATCATCATTGTCGTCACAACAACGGCTTGGCCTTATCCCTTCCTAATTGCATTGTCAACTTGCATATGAAGTTTTAGTTACTGTAAAATTCTAAATGGAACAGATATGTGGCCCATGGGGTAGCTGCGTGTCATTGATAATCTGGATCATCCAGAAGAAGTTAGCGTCCAACCATGGATAGGCATGAGTGGTCCACCTTTTGCCTAGATAAACTATGTGAACCATCTGAGAACCAGATTGAATGTGAACTGTTGATTATTTTATTAACTCTTCTGTTAAGAAGATAGGTTTGCTTTTAAAGAAAAAGCGGAATTTTGATGGCCCAACCATGCTAACCACCTGAACAGATACAACCAGCAGTGTACAAGCGTCAACCCAGAGGCCATAAATCAAGTCAGGATCCTCAATACCACTTAATACATCTCAATTGTCAGTCCTGGTTACCAAATGTTTTCTTTTGTATGTTTATGCATTTCAATAAAGCTAGTCCGTAGTCACTACTATTGGCTGGGTCTCAAAATCTGTATATTTCAACCCAATATTATCAAATGTAATGGCAATGGCGTGTGGCAGTAAGATTTATTCTTGAAACAGCTAGCTGAACCTTTTCTATCAACTTGATAGAGATACTATGCAGTTACCTGCTAATAGTGCATTTTTGGTTTGTTGCCATGATGAAATTCAACGATCTTTTTTGCAGTTAGCAATGTTGAACTGATATTTTCTTTAAAGATTTCTAGGGAAAAGAATGGAAATATGTCTTCCTGGGCATAGATGATTCATTGAACATTGGACTACGTGGACCCACAAATTTGTTTGGTCATCCAAGTGACAAAAGGATCGAAAGTGTCGAGTCAGAACTTGAGTATTGGGATAGCCACCCCTATGCCTTGGTTACGAAGGTTGCCTTTGGACATTTTCCCATGTCTTTCATTGCCTCTTCGGAAAAGGGAAGGCGTTATGAAAGCGCATTTGCTAGGTACTCAGTCTCCACATATCTTTGTGGCCATCTGCATGCGAAGTTCAGCAAGCATCTTTGGAGGCTGCATTCGGTTGATTTGGCATCTCATTCCAAAGAATCCAAACAGCCCAAGAAAACAGGACAGTTTTGGGAGTGGGAGCTAGGAGACTGGAAGGATTCCAAAATGATAAGAATCCTTGCTATAGATAGAGGACACGTTTCTTTTCTGGATGTCAAACTCTTCACTAAGCATGAACCCAAGGAAGAATTTCAAACTACTATTCTCATCACACATCCCATTGATTCAAGAAGTATGAGCATAATGAATTCAGAAAAACACATCTCAAGAAATGACATCAGTGCTCTTGTTTTCTCAGCTAGACCAGTCCTTAATGTGACTGCTGAAGTACTTGATTCATTGAGGTCTTTCGAGTTGGTGGAAGAACTAACGTTGCACACAGCTAGTTCTTCCAGCCATGGGCCCCTATTTTGTACCAAATGGAATGCCAGCAATTACATGGATGCATCAGCAACACGTTTCTGGATGCAAGTACGTGTAGTAGATATTTATGGTAAGTTGACTGCAAGTTCACCAAGACCCTTCTCAGTGCAAGGTAAGCGTGCTAGTTTGCGAAAGACATGGTTGGAGTATCTAATATTTCATATAAGATGGGAAACTCTTTACTCCGTTCTTTTGTGGAGTAGCATTTCCTTCCTCATCATATTCCTTTGCCTTCCAAAGCTACTTAACCATTTCATGGAGCGAAATGCGTTGTATCAAAAATGGGCCATGTCGGTATCCATTTCTTTGCCAATAGGGCAGAAAAGGAACTTCTTCTGGCCTCTCTGGTTCTTGATAGAAGGCTCACGAGATACAAAGCTGTGGTGCTGCATGGTATTCTATCTATTGTATTTACTCAGATTTCCATGGTTTTGGGGTCATGCGACATCAGAAGACAGCACAGTTTCACGCATGTATTTGCGTGGTTGGACTGTCGAATTTCCAGACCCGAAGATTCAGAAGGATGGGTTAGGGGAACCAGATATAATCTCTGTCACCCTTCCTTTCATGTATTTCATTGTTAGTCCATTGTTTCTTATGGTTTACTGCTTGCATGTGGAAAGATCGGCATTTTACTTTCACTCAAGCAGGAAAAAGCGCTGTCAGGAGCCCACATCTTCTAAGATGGATTCAGTGCAAAGGCTGCAGGCTGTCGATGTTGACCCATCCAAGCCTATTGTAGGCGTAAAAAGGTCGCCATGTAAGATATGCAATGGTTGGGTTAGAACTGCACTCCTGCTGGCGTGTTTGCTTATTGTCTACGTACATTTCAGGGTAAAAATGCATTTGCTGTGTATTCTGAGGGCATTGATACATACATCTTCATTCTAATTCTTATCGCCTATCGACCTGCTTGCATTGTATTGTATACGGGAAGGGAAATCATGGATTGTCTGAAGGGCTGTGTCATAAATTGACTGTTATTTAAAAAAATAAAATAAAAACTCCACCTATTATGATCCTAGGCCTTTATGACCCAGTACGCATGGTTTTTGAGTGATGATCTATCCATGGATGGGCCACCATTTGAACCAATCCATAATTCCCAATCCCACTGGCAGGCAGGGGCAGTCACTTTTAATAGTCCACACCATATTGAGCTTTCTATTTGAGATGAGAAAATTGCTACATTCTCATCCTCAGTTTTTATGTTTTCCCCTCTTATGATGCAGCAATGCTCCTACATCATGGCAGCTTATGGTGTGGGTCCTGTTGCACTTTCACCTGGCCTCTCATGGGCACCACCATTATTGTTGGCCGCAGCTGTTTATTCAACTCAGACACCAGCTCAGGGTCATCATGCTAATGCATGAAAATAATACATCTGAAAGATTTTCTATTGTCACAGTTCATCAGGTGATGAGAGTCCTCTGTATTTTATGTGGTACGTTCTGTCCTTTAATAATTAATGTTTAAATCAGCATTTACAAAACATAGGATTAAAGGATACATGATATATTCATGAATTTGACCATGGTCACATGCTACTATTCCGTCCAAGATTCCTCTCGTGGTCCATGCTAATCCTTGTTTAATGTGAACTTGCTGTTCTGAAGAGCATCAATGTGGACCTATTTGTCAAAGGGACTAAAAGTGAAAGATCAAAAGGCGAACAGAGGAAAGGACCATCAAATAATCTCGGTGCTTTTGATATGGAATGATTACCCATTCATGACTCTAGTAAATTAAATCCTAAGAAAGTGATTGTCTCATTGAGGTTTCCACCTTAGACTCTTTCACTTCTTACCTCTTTAAGACGCCTTCAATAAAACCCCCCTTTACTATGAATTCCTGTGAATTTAGTATGAAGCAGGTGAATGAGGCCTACATGTTCTATGGATTTATTATGGCGATTGAGCAAAATATGTTGTCTTTTCAATCTAATAGACCGAGAAATGGGAATGGTCGAGGGCTGACTCTTATCACATGCTCACTGTTCAAATACCTGCCTCAGTGCTTTAATTTAAAGCTTTGTTGTGCATGCTTCCAAGGAGCAATGTATGTCTTCTGGCTAAAACAGGGAGTGGATATGGATTCCGTGAATAAAGCAGTCCCTTCTTTTCTGTTGTTGTGCACCTTTATTTTTGGGAAATTTTCAAATAAGTATAAAACTTTTGGTTCATTTAAAAAAAAAAGTTAATGAAGATTTGAATATTTTAAAAAAGTATAAAAGCTTTCCATATTTCTTTCAATCAAGTCCTCTCCATAATATTTTTTGAAAAGAAGACAACCCCTTACTAGAAGTTTTTGTCCCTTTAAAAAAAAAAAGATTCTTTCATCCCCAAAATCAACCAAAAAATCACTTTATGGGCCTCACTGATAAAATGCTCATGGCAAGTTACTTTTTTTTTATCGTCCAATCGCCTAGGAAAATGCCAGAATTGATCTTGGCCCAAGTTTCAACTTGATTTTGATAATCATAACCATTGTCATTTGGATCCCATATAAACCCTTCTCTGTTGACCATCTATGCATAAATATAGATAAAGTGGGCCCCACTAGGTTGTTTTGGTTGGCTTTGATAATTTCTCTTCATTGATTTATTAAAGGAAAATTTTGAAAAATAACATAAGGGTATTTTTGTCCTTTTTAATTTTTTTTATGGTGAGGACTGTCAAGGGAGAAGGGAAGAGAGAAATTGAGAGCACAACTAAAATTGATTTATTGTATTCTAAAGAGCTCAATTACATCCACTAATATAATTAGACACAAAAGGGAAACCCGCTAAATAGAGTCGTAACCAAAATAGGAAACATAACTCCACCCAAACTAAGAGAAAAAAAACATTCTTAATAATATCCTAACCTACCTTGTGTCTCCCACCCAACCACTTCGATGCATGTGCTGAGTCAGCGATGACTTTAACACTCTCATTCAATGCTGACTTCAGGCATCATTATGCCAATTTCTATCTAGGGATGTAAATGGGTCGGTTCCAGTCCGAGTCTATCTGGAACTAGAATTGTTAATGAAAAGGTGGAATCGGAACCTAAACTGTTTCGGAACCGATTTTTTGGTTCCGGAACCGGAACCGTTAATAAGAATGTGGAATCAGAATAGGAACCAAAACCTTTTTCGAACAGATTCTCAAAAATTGAGGTAAGATGTTGGGTCTCGGGTCCACAGGTCGGAATCAAGGTGGGGCTGGATCCGGACTCGTTTGCTTATCAAGGCTTAAATAAGGATCCAAATCCAGTTTTTAATGGGTCAAAACCTCCGGATAATCAAAAAATCACGGACCCATTTACATCTTTATTTTATCTGAATTTGTAAAAAGTCTTCCATATTCGTGCTGTTAGTTTATGCTGGTCCTCGAAACTTTATAGCTGCTCCAAGTAGATCCTCATGGCAACTCCCCCATGCTAAAAATCCATTTTTTACTTTCATTTGTTTAAAATTTCCGCCATTCACTAGCTGCGAAACCAAACTGCATCTGTACGGTATTGATCTTCACAATTGGACTAAAAGTCTCGTCAAGATCAAACTCGTACTACTAGTTGAATTGATTTATTGCATTCTACTATACCAGTTGAATTGATTTATTGCATTCTACAAAACTAACGCATGACGCTCACTACCAAAGAGAGAAGAAGGGGCAAGTTGACATGGGATCCCATAAAAAGGAAATCAAGAGATGAGTTTCTAAAATGAAAATGGGTTCTCAAAAGGATTGATTTCTTTGAGATTTTCTACCTGCAATGTATGATAATGAAAAATCATTTTCAAGAAAACCCAAATCCAAACATTGAATTTCTAAACTTTTGAAAATCTCCAACTGGGACTGTAACATACAACCAAAGATCTATGTGCATGCTGGTGATCGGAAAGGTCTTAACTGATCTCTTTGCCTATAGCTTTGTTATGGGAATGGAATGCAAACCCTAGTCTCCCTTATCTCTTATATATACAAGTCCCAAAAAATACAGTTTTTAAAGATTTCTTCCCCAAGAAACCCACCTCATTCTAATCATTTTGTTAGTCTTATGAGTGGGGACAGATTAAGTCTTAAACTGGGTGGGAATCTTATTTCTCTAGGCCTCTTGCATTGTTTGATTTCACGTAGGACTCGTGGCATCTGTGCCTAGAATTTTCTCCAGGAGAACCGAAGGAACCATCTTCTCGTTCTTTCAATTTGGTTTTTGGGGGTTTCACTCACATCAGTGAAATGGGATCAAACAAGGAAGGAAAACAAAAAATTGGGTGGGAGGTTTTCCATCGAAGATCAGTTTGGGTCCAGTTTTGTAGTATCCCATTATTAGGGAATTTTTTTCATAAAATCTCCTATTGAAAAGATTTCTTTAAAATTATTTTTATTATTATTCCTTGGGACTTTTATGAAAAATTATCTGTAAACCCTAATTAGATGAATTAGTGACTCAAAATAAAGAAATGACACAGTAGTGTGTTATATATTTTTCTAAATGAAATTACCAACACAACCATATCGTTACCTAGATGATGATAGCCCAACAAGGTTGTCTCCCCATTTATATAATTCCTACCCATGAGAACCCTTGCTTTTTAATGATTTCCATTTCGTGTTTCCATCAACAACCATCTAAATAATGAAGCCCAACTGAAGAAAATCATATTTGCAAGGGAAAAAAATATATTAAATTTGAGATAAAGCCCAAAGGAAACATTGTTTAGGCATTCGGGTGTTATTCCGAGATGGTTATGTCCAAATCATCTCCAAGAGTGCCAAAATAATCTCTTAAATGAGTTTTATCTCAAACTTAATGCCTTTTTTTCTTTGCAAATATGGTTTTTTTTTTCCACTTAGATTTTAATATTCAGATGGTTATTATTGGAAACCAGAGATGAAAATAAAAAAGGGTTTCTTGTAGTTGGGAAATATGTAAATGGGGAGATGACCCAGCAGATATCGTTGTGTGGGCAATTCATAGAAAAAAAAGAAAAAGTATAACTCCTTATTGTGTTGTTTCTTTATTTGTTTTTACCAATTTGTCTAATCAGGGTTTAGGAATAATTTTCTCATAAAAATCTCTTATTTCTTTATAGAGGCTACACAATCATACCCTAAAATTAGCTCACACAATCATACCCTAAAATTAGCTCTCATTTCTTTTTCACTTTTTACTTACTAAAAGCGCTTATGAGAATTAGAGTCCATTGGAGACTGGTGAATATGAATGCGGAAAGGAAGATTCTGATTAAGTGATCTTAATTTTCTTTGGGATTTTTACGAGAATATAATCTTAAAAATTAATTAAACAGTTTTGTGTGGAAAGACTATAAAATGAAGAGATAATTGTTCGTATGTTTTTTTTTTTGACGAAATCACCCCGGCTGACGACATCGTCAACTTTCATTGCAAAAAAAGATACTCTGCTCTATCTTTTCTACCTAGTGATGGAAAGGTTATGAAAATCATTGCATTTTATGTTCCAATGGTCTTTCTTAAGATATTCCAATGGTCTTTCTTAAGTGGTCTCAACAATCCTCCTTATGTTTGGGGTTCCATGCTTAGTTTCTACACATTTGTTGCCTCCTTTGCATGATTTTAAAGAGTTTGAGTTTGGAATGCAAGGTGTTCAATGAAATGCCTAAATAATAATTTTTTCTTGATTTGGCAGTGTCTTCGAGTGAGGTTGGAGGTGATGAATTTAAGTATTGTTTTGTGAACATTTAGAGTTTGAAGCCATTTGTTTGGGGAAATTTAGTTAGTCTTGATGATAGTGACCAGTGAGCAGCATAGGGAGCCATGTTTGGCATATTTGAGTCGTAGTGTGAGATTTTTTTTCTTGGCTATTATATTATTTGTGTGGAGTTTTAGAACCCAAGAGTGTTTCTTCTTTCGTTAATTTGTAATCCTTGACCCAATTTTAAGAATGGATTTGATAGTGAATGTATTGAATACAAGATGTAATTTGTGAAAGATATATCAAAGTCTTCTTCTTTGATGCATTTATTACCTCCTTTCGATTTTCCTTCATTTATTTGACATGCTATTTATCTTCTATCAAATCTCAACATCACCCCCTCCAAACCAAGGACGATCATGTATGGAAACAATCAAAGAAGCTAAAGAAAAGTCAAAGAATAAGAAAAGTCATAGAAAGTTGACGAAGTTGATGATATCATCAACCGGGTAATCTCATCAAAAAAAAAATGTACAAACAATTATTTTATTATTTTATGTTTTTCTTCATAAAATCTTTTAATTATGGTTTAAGCTTAAATTTTTTCGTAAAAATCCCATTTTCTTTTACTAAATAAAAACGTGATCTCAATTTTCAACTCAGTCCCACCCACGGAGGTGCAATTAACTTGTACGCCAAAAATATCTCCACCATGAAACCGCCTTATTTGTATGCACTAAAATACAAAGCAATTAAATACATGGGGTGGTTAAAAATGAAAATCAAGCGTAAATCTCATCATCAAACAACACCTCCTTTTGATTTTATATTCTTTAAGAAAACTTTTATTTTATGTTTAATTTTTTTAAATTTACTTTTAATTTTAATTTTTATTTTTAATCATCCTATATATTCAATTCCCCGTGTATTCTAATGAAAAAACAAAAATAAAACAAGACAAGAAAAAAAAAATAAATAAATAAAACAAGACAAGAGAGAAAGGGAACCACATCTTGTGCCACCTGTGTTATACTCATACATACTGTGCAAGTAATAAAAGTCTAAACTGAGTACCACCTTTCATATTTACCAGAAGAAAAAAAGGAGAATACCTACCACCTGTCACACATCATACATATCGTAAAGTAATGGAGTCAATAACCCGCTCCTACATCTTTCTATCACGTACCGAACCGATCCTTCATATCCCAACAGGAATCTGAATCTGAATCTGACCGAGCCTTTACAATCTCTTCTCTCTCTTCTCATCCAAAACAAACAGAATCCGAAGATCAGAAGAATCCATGGGAATTGTAGGAAATCTCACTCCACACCAAATCCAATCCTTCCATGATCAGGGTCTGCAAATCAAAACCATCATCATCATCATCATCATCATCATCATCATCTTGATGTGTTTTCAATCTTAATTAACTGTTTGCTATCCAATGATTTCAGGATTTCTGGTAATCGATTCATTCTCGAGCCCTGAAGAGATGGATGGCATGATGAAGAAGATGGAGCAACTTCTCCACGACTTCGATTGCTCTGCCAAAGCTTCCGTCTTCTCTTCCAAAAACCAGGTTTCTATCTCCTTAAAAAAGAAAGCTTTTTTTATGCATTTGCCCTAATGATTCTGATTTCTGTGTTTGCAATCTCTTGTGCAGAAGCAGCTAACGGACGATCAATTCTACGAGAGCGCCGAGCGAATCTCCTTCTTCTTTGAGGGTATGTGGCGTCCGTTTCTTTTCTTGAGTTTTCGTCGTATGAATGTTGCTTGGAGTGGGTAAGGAAAGGGTTGATTAGGTTTTCGCCCTTTGGGTTATCATAACTATGTTGCCCTGGCCCTGCAATCAGTTTACTTGTAAATCTAATTGCCCTTAACACTCCGTTTTGGTTACGCTTAGCTTATATTAGACTGTGTGTACTTTGAAAGGAAAGAGCTTGGTAGTTATTGTGAAAGAAAGAGGAAGACAAACATAGCTTGTTTACAAGAGAGCATGGGGAGGGGTAGAAAGCTAGGTGCCTTGGAAAATGGTTAGCGAACTTTTAACATATGGGGTAGGCTTTTTAGTTTATGAATACGAAGGAGAAGATGATTATAGAAAGATTTATAAGTGAAAGTGATAGTTACCAGCTGTAGCTCGGCTGCTTAAGGACACCAACAAATGCCCTCCAGAGGGGGAAATGCATGATTTCAAGAGGTCCATATAGCAGAAAAATCTAAATAAATAAATATAATAATTATAAGGTTCTAATGGTAGAACCTGTAAAACAATTTGGTGCTTTCATGAGGTGGAAGGGGTACAATTGATGAGCTATACATCAGTCAAGAATCATGACAGTCAAAATCTAAGAGGAGCCTTTTTTTTTTTTTTTTTGAAAAACAATGAAATTTATTATTTCAAAAAAAAAAAAAAAAAAAACCACCAACAAGGACTAAACAAAACATAGCCTAGCCAAACCCAATGGGGTATGGACACAACAACCACCAAGACTAGAAAACCAAAACAACTAACAGACTCCATACATCAAAAGAAACAGAAAATTGTAAAAAATCATTCCTTTACAAGATCATCTGCCATAGCATTAGTGATGCAGGGCAAACCCATGGTTCCCATGGGTCGACCAGTCCTTTGCCTCTCATAAGATGTGATGAAACGACGTACCCAACTGCCTCGAGATCTCTTGCACCTCCTCCACCCAATCTGCCTTCTCAAAGGATCAGTTATCTTCCTTGCTCCCCATTGTAATATTTAAAAAAAAAATCACCTTTAAGAAAATCCTTGAATTCTCCCAGCTTTAGCAACTCCTGACTATCTACCTGTAAAGCAAACATTTTAGCTTCATTGGCATCAAAGGAATCCACCGGCCGTGAAAAACTCCTAATAACATGGCTACAACAATCCCTTTTCACACCTCCTATACCTTCACTACAATGTTTTGTACATAGCTTCCATCAAAATTTAGCTTAAGGACTTCGGGAGGGGAAGTTATCCATTTAATTGTATGAACAGGTTTCTCACTCCTGGCCCCCTTTAAACTTGCTGTCCAAGAGCCAAATAATTTAAAGATTAGATTGTTTTCAAAATATGATGTTTTTGTTTAGCAACACCATGTTGCTGTGGTGTAGAGAGGATAACTGAGCTTGAGTTCCATGGTTAGAAAGAAAATCATGAAATCTTCTAGAAAGATATGCACATCCCCCACCCTCCAAGTCTGACCTGATAGTTTAGTGGTGTGTCAAAATTAGGGTGCTCATCTTGGCGAAGTGTGTATATATATATATCTATCTATATATATATATATATATATCTCATCAAAATTGGAATTATGTTGGCAGAAGTAGCAGGCAGATTTTGAGTGGCAAGGAACATAACACATGTTCTGGTTCAACAGTTTTCTCTGCAAGAGATTTCTAAGTTTATTCTTCTGCTAGTAACTCAGACTCTCAGAGGGTGCAATATCAATGCCAGGACGAGGAGTTCAATGACGTTTAAGTCTGCAGAGATGATCAAATTCGGATCTAAGAGGGAATTAGGAGCTAAACCAATCTGGTTTCTTGACGATAGACATCAAAGGTTGTTGGAATCAGTTGTACAAAGCAATTGAGGTTCCACTAGAGGAAGTTGATCCCATAACCAGTCATTTTCACAAAAAATCAAAAATGGAATCACTGCCTTGTTTAGCATTTTTAATCTCCCATTGTTTACACCTTTTTTTTTTTTTTTTTTTTTTTTTTTTTTATAACAGTAAAATTTTATTGCACAGAAAAAACAAAACCAGAATACAAAGCTTAAAAAGCTAAATCAGAAAAGCAACAATCAAACATAAAAAATAACAGAAGAGCGGAAAACTCACTCCTTTGAAAGATGATCAGCCACTGAATTTGCCTCCCGTAAGATGTGATGAAATAAAGCACCCAATCGACTTGAGATATCCTGAACCTCCAATTTTGTTTACACATAATCAGGCAAAATAATCTAATCATCTTTTGGTTTGTTAAATTTGACTAACTGATTCCCTATGGGAGGGAGTGAGTTTTCAATCCATGAATTATTTTTACCAATAGCTGATTCCCATTCTATGTATTTTGGATCAGTTTCATTGTGAATTTCAACTTTTTTCTGGATGTATTTCCATAGTCTTTGGCCTTTTTATTAGGGAATTCTGCATGTGATGGGACCAATAGGATGGGACCATAGGAATAGTTGTTTTCATCTAAAATAATTATTATTCCACTTATGAAAGAGGCCAAGAAAAATCATTGATGCATGATTTAGAGAAATGGTGAAAAATTGTCTTGGATGTGCAACACAGACAGCCAGTAATTGAAATTTTAAATCTTGTCTAATTTTCTGATGAGGAAAGCAATTATATATCAGGCATCAGATGGGTCTCATCAGAGCCATATCCTGGATTTTGAAGGATGACAATTAAATCTTGTTGAGTTTCTGAAAAATGAAATGGATACCCCAGAACCCTCCAAAATTCCAAAATAATTATAATAATATTGTTATCAATAATAATAATAATTGATTTTGCATAGAAAAATCAGGTGATCCAGATGTTGAAGTCTTGGTATGCCATAGATTAGGGAAAGTTGATGGGGGATGTTGATATAAATTGTTATGCCGCTCACTACTTTTGGTGTTTCTGGTTGTTAACAACATAACGTGTGGGTTTGCTCCCCACATCGTGTTTAAAACCCACTATAGATTTGTCCGGTGTGCATTTGTGTAGGTTTATCAGGTGCCACCTGGGGGAATAGTCTTGTTGGGTCGAAGACCTCACGGAATACCCACGTCAACAGGGGTTAAAAACTTATACTGATAGGTGACATGTAAAGGCAGTCTCTTTCTCATATATCAGAAAGGAAAATTCCTTTAACTCATAGAAGAACCAAAAAGGAAATTGCCTTTTGCACAGCTAACAACCATAACCATCCATTAACAAATGGATGGCTCTTATACCATGTTAAAAACAAAAGAAGAGTACTTTCTGAAGAAAAAAATCGGATTGGGATCAACGTGATCACACAGCCCCTGTTTACATCATCTTTCCTTATATATGAGATATGCACATTTTATCTTGATTAGAATTTGAAATCATAAAAGATAGAGATAAATTACAATAGATTACCGTAGCCAGTAGGATAATGTTAACGGAGATATGAACATGTGACCCCTATAAGTAATGCAGTCTCTTGACACCAGTATGGACCTGACATTTATACCACCCATTCCTAGCTCTATATCACCACCAATCTATTGAACGACAAGATTTTCATCAATTGTCTGATCTGTGCAGATGTTCATAGGTTGAAACAAACATTGGGTTAAATTTATTGGTCCATACTTAAGCTTGTGGCATGATAGCCATATATAAAGAATGGGAATCAAACAACTTGATTGTGATGTTTTGATTCTTGAACCCCGAGGAGGAGTCAGCAACGGATTGTATTTCTTGTCTATTTCAAAAGAAATTGGAAGAGTACTATTCCCGTTGAATGTGGATTGCTGGTCATTCTTTCTAACTGCCTTTTCCCCCTTTATTGTATATTTTTATTTTAAAAATGCTTAGCGGGTACTCTATCCGTGTACAGGTGGCACATGACTGCCATGTATTAGATCTGATCTGATCATTTGAGGCTATCCACCCAAAAGAACTCTGATTGATTACCCTAATGTATTATTCATGGAACTTTTAATTGAATGGGCTAATTGGTTGACCTCTTTCAAGCCTCTATTTAATCCTTGAAGCCCATCAATCAGATGGTTAGAGGCGTCCAATCAATTCAGTGTGATTAAAATTGTCAATCAACGGAAGTACCTGCTCGATAAAGCACTTAATATCTGAAATTATGTGCCATGTATCGGAATTGAGTACTTAATACCTGAGAAAAAGAAGTTCTCATTGGTCAATGCGGTTTTAATTACAACATTCCTTTTTTTTTTTTTTTTTTTACTGTTTGCTAGTCTCGTGATGTAGATTTCTGATACTGCTATCATGGCGTTGTTACTTCCTGTTTTGGCAGAAAAGGCATTTGATGATGATGGAAACTTGAAGCAACCAAAGCAACTTTCAATTAACAAAGTTGGCCATGGTTTGTCACAGAAGATGATTTATTGTTAATGTTATTGTTCCTAATTTTTTCATTGATTTAATATAACTAGTTCATTTTTGCATCGGTAACCTTCTGATGTTGTTCTAGAAGGCTTTGCTTGATTTTAGAATATATACTAAATTTCTATCTTTATTCCTGTAGCTTTGCATGAGATTGACCCAGTATTTAGAAAATTCTCTCGCTCCGAGAAAGTCTCAAGTTTGCTTGTCTCACTGGGCTATAAGAAGCCAGTTATCATCCAATCAATGTACATATTTAAGGTACTTAATCATTTATGAAGATAAATTTCAAGTGGCATGATATGAGGTTGTAATAGTACTAGTAGTCATTTTTCCATTTGGATTTTCTACACTTGCATATCTTGTTCCTTTGACTTGTGTAATAATTTTTATGCTTTGTATATTCAGCAACCAGGTATTGGAGGAGAAGTGGTGCCCCACCAGGACAACTCATTTCTCTATACAGAACCCCCATCTTGTACTGGGTTGTGGTTAGCACTAGAGGATGCTAACATCACTAACGGTTGCCTCTGGGCTATTCCAGGATCCCACAAGAGTAGTCTACTTCCATCTTTTTTCCGCATTTCCATCAACTACAAAGATTCATACTTTCAGGCTTCCATCTAATCTTCTTACACTGTTTGCTATCTCCAGATGGCCTTGTGAGGAAATTCATTAGAGATGATGACGGGGTCCACTTTGACAGGCCTTCACCATCATATGATCACAAAGATTTTGTGGCTCTTGAAGTGAAAGCTGGCTCATTGGTAGTCCTCCATGGAGACCTTATACATCAAAGGTTAGTCTTTCAGAATCACCAATCATCTTTGATTAGGCTGTGAGATATGTTACTTGCTGATACTTCACTTTTTCTTAATCATAGTTTTGAGAATCAGTCCTCAAAATCAAGACATGCCTTCAGCTTGCATGCGGTTGATACTGATGGATGTGTATGGGCACCTGAAAATTGGTATCTTCTCCATCATCCTTTTAGCATTAATTTTCTCACCAATTTGGAACACATGTTCTGCTCTTATTTTTATTAAGACTGCATTTACATCTGTTGTTTTAGGAGCCATGGAAATTATTTACAACTTTTTAGAGAGTTTGGATATCTACTGCTGCTAAAGTTACTACGAGTTTCAAAATCAGGATGAGATTTTTTTTTCTGAATGATAATAGTAATGCTTTTTATTAAATTGAAAAAGAGGGACAAAATACAAGATAGTAGTAGCCAACAAAGCAGTATAGGAGCCATATATGATATACTGCTCGAGAAAAATTAATAAAAAAAATTGAAGAAAAAGCTTTCCCTAAGATGGAATTATGGAGTCTCCGCTAAAGATATGTGTCTATACTCTATCCACCCCTGACTTGGATAAAGAGTGCCAAAATGTTAACCTCCTTTAGGATGTGACTGAATTGTATGCCCGAAGAAGAACTAAGGAACTTAATCTCATTAAGAATAAACTGCAGGCCCCATAGGCAATTTTCACCCATTGGTTACCATATAAATAGCATTCTTGAGCCACTTTCCACTAAAAACTTTCTAGAACAAGAATTGATGAGAATCACAAGGGCTTCTCCAGTTGCCATAACTTGTGTCTCATTTGAGTCTTTTATAGTCCCTGGTTCGGAAAAAATCTTCCAGATAATACCTTTATATTCCCTCGTAACACCTCCAATGCTAACTAGACCCATCTTCCCTCAAAAGGCACCATTATCCTTGATCTTAAGGAAACCTGGAGAAAGCCAATTCATCAATTTCTTCCCATGTATACTAATCAAATTATGGGAGTAGACCATTTCCTCAACAAATGTGATTTAAGTTCTATTCTGGGATTCTTTCTTTGACAAGACATGCCCACACCTAACTTTGATAAGCTTCACTCTCTCTCATAGTTACTTGATTAACAATTCAATCAATTTGTATTTGAGTTTGTAGTTTTCAGTTTGATACTTGCTCCAATTTGAAAATTCAATGGGTACACTCAATTTTTTTTATCATATTGATTCACATTTTGAATTTGTTGAATTCAATGTACTAATTCGAATATATAATTTGATGTAGTTCATGATGATTTGAAGTTCAATACAATGTGTGTGTGTGTCTTATATACATATACATATACTGATGCAGGTCCTAGGGTTAGGGCTTGCGTAGATATGCCAAAGCACGTGTCAACACACACCTCAAATTATCTCCGCAGAGATTTCTAACACGAGGAACACCTCTCCAAGGGAAAATCGCAAATTTTATTCAACTCCAAATCTGAGATTATCATCTCTACAATGCAATATAAATAGGCAAAGTAAACTTAGGGCCTAAGAAAATCCAATCTAATAATAGAAACTACCCTAATCAAACTAGGAAACCAAATAAATCAGAATGCTAATCCTAATTACAATAAAATTAGGAAGCTACTAAAAAAAATATATCCTTAAAACTATGTTGGGTGGGACTGGTGGTGGAGTGGTAGCCTGCTCTGCATCATTCCCCCCCATGTTGAAAGAAGAGTTCGACCTCGAACTCGGGTCTTCTTCAAGTTGCCTCTGTATATATGATGTACGTGAAGCACTTCCTTTGGAGTATGGGCCCTTGATTTCTTCTTCGGTGATTCTGGCTTCTTTGGATAGAATGTAACTTCCTTCTTGCCATACCTGAATGTGTGTGTTGTCGCGCATCCCATGAGTTCCATTCTTGTCATACATCCATGGGCGACCCAATAAGATATCTCCACTATCCATTGGTAACATGTCACACCAAATTTTATCCTGATAATCACCACCAACTGCAAAAGTGACTCGACATGTTAGTTGCACTTGCGCTTCATCACTTGTCATTAGCCATTTGACAAAGTAGGGACGATTGTGCTTGTAAACCTTCAACTTCAAGCGATCAACAAGAGTTTGGGAGATAATATTCTCACAATTGCCACCATCAATCACAACTGTATAATTTTGCCCATGTATTGTACCTAGGGAACGAAAATATGTTTCCGCAACCATCTCTTCCCAACAGTGGGTATAGACTCTTGTTGCACTAAGAGAATTTCACCATCTGTTTCACCTGCTATTTCCTCCACTTCATCGAATGCTTCACTTTTAGGATCATCTTGTGTTTCCGGTTCTGCTTGTGCACCTTCCATGAAATTTATTCTTTTTGGACATTTAAAAGAACGGTGACCCTTTTGCTTATAATGAAAACATGTGAATCTGTTCTGATCTTCAAACTTAGAGGAAAACTTTCCTGAGGAACTAACATTTGGATTAAAATTTGACTTTGATGGAGTCTTTTGCGAAGACCATTTAGATGCATTAAGTTTTCTAGCTTGATGATTTACAATCCCCCCAGCTTTGATAGCATGCCGAACAATCTCATCAACATTATCAAAATACTTGAATGTGAGGATATGTTGCATCTCAAGTGCAAGCCCATTAAAGTATCTGTCAACTAATACATCACCATCTTCATTCAAGCTACAACGAGCTTGCATGGTCATGAAATCCTCAGAATACTCAATAATCGTCTTAGATCCTTGTTTCAAATCCTGAAAACTTGAACGCAGATCTCTGGAGTAATTGACAGGAAGGAATTTTTTCAACAGATTTTTCATCTCAATCCACGCGTCAACAGGGTCAATTTGTTGGTTTTTTCTCTTCCTTTGCAACTCGGCCCACCATATCGCAGCATAATTATGGAAGTGAGTTGCCACTAGTGTAACCTCATGACCATCCGTCATTGGTTTTTATGCAAAAATATTTTCAACATACTAACCAATCTATGAATTCATTCGGTTTCAATTTTCCATTATATTCAGAAATTATGAGTTTAATACCCAAATCACGATCAACATTGATGGCATGTGGATCTTGTTGATTCCGATTATATCCTCCATCATCTCGATGATTATCCTCACGCCGATTATTTTCCAAATTTGTTAATCGGTTTTCAATCCGTGCAAGAGTCTCTTACATTTGAACCATTGTTACGGATAGTTGATTTACCGTTACCGATAATTCCACAACGGTTCCCCTCAAATCATCATCATTGTTGGAGGAAGACTCTACTTCTACATGCTTCTTGGGAGGCTTCTTCTTTTTTTATGCAATTCAAAATTTTTGGCTGACCTGATGAGTAGATCTGCTTGCCAGGAGCACGTAGGTGAAGACGGACATCAAATCTGACTTTGTATGAGCCCAATATCGTAGAAACAAATTGTAGCCGTTGATCTGGTCAAACTTTCATTTGACTTCTCCTGTGATGAGTTAATATGTAGATTCTGCTAGTGGCCTTTTTCAATGGGTTGGATCCGCTTGAACTGACCCGGATGAGAAATCAGGTCCAACTCAATTAAATCAGCACACGTGTTCTCCTTGGTTCTTGTGTTGAAGGAATGAAAAGGGCTGAAATCCCTATTGTTTTGCTCTATGCTCCAAAGAGAAGGAGAAGATAGGAGAAGGAGAGGGCGATGGCGAGTAGGCGAGAATGGCAGCGGTGAGACGCAACGGGCGAGTGGCAGCGACGGTGATGGCGACGGTAGTGAGGGTGATTGTACCGGCTGAGGCGTGGGTCTAGCCGATGACGATGATAGTGGTCGTCGATGCAACGCCAATCCAGATAAGTGATCTTTCCCTATTTCTTCTCTATGTTGCTCTCTACTGCTTATTTCTTTTCTGTTGCTGCTTCTACTTTTCTCTCTGAAAATTTATTTTTTTCCTCTCTGGTTTTGGGCGATTTGAGGGTAGCTGCTGGAGAATGGGGGAAGCCAGGGATTTGGCTGGGATTCAGGAAAAAGGTCTCGGTAGTTCGGCAGGAGATGGAGATTTGGGTGTAGTGGATGAAAGGGGCTTCGGTTGAGACTGTGCAATGAGGGATTTGGCGGAGAATTAGGGACCGGGTATGGATATGAGAGATGGCAGTGGATGGCAATGGACGATGGTGGTTGCTATCAATTGGATGGTTGGGGGTTGGGTTTGGACGAGTGGAGTGGAATGGAACACTGGATATGGGTGTCATGGATGGATAGGCTCCAATCGGTGGCCGGAGGATGATCGGAGCGTTGTGGATCTTCGCTCTGATACCAATTGATGCAGGCCCTAGGGTTAGGGTTGCGTAGATATGCCGAAGCACATGTCAACAGACACCTCAAATTATCTCCGCAGAGATTTCTAACACGAGGAACACCTGTCCAAGGGAAAATCCCAAATTTTATTCAACTCCAAATCTGAGATTATCATCTCTACAATGCAATATAACTAGGCAAAGTAAACTTAGGGCCGAAGAAAATCCAGTCTAATAATAGAAACTATCCTAATCAAAACTAGGAAACCAAATAAATCATAATGCTAATCCTAATTACAATAAAATTAGGAAGCTACTAAAAAAATAAATATCCTTAAAACTATGTTGGGTGGGACCGGTGGTGGAGTGGTAGCCCGCTCTGCATCATATACATATACATACATACATACATATACATATACATATATATATATATATAAGTATTTTACTAGAGCTTTATATAAAGAATCATATATCACAGAGAATGTGAAGGAGGATATTTAAAGTATTAACTCCACCTTGAATACCCAACAAAATATAAATTGATCCATGCCTACGTAAAAATAGAACTCCAC
This sequence comes from Persea americana, assembly GCA_029852735.1. Classification (NCBI taxonomy): domain Eukaryota; kingdom Viridiplantae; phylum Streptophyta; class Magnoliopsida; order Laurales; family Lauraceae; genus Persea; species Persea americana. The sequence continues at coordinate 52,211,609 of CM056813.1, read as the reverse complement.
CTTGACGCAATAAATTTCAACATTTAACTACCAATGCAAAATAAGTTAAATTTAAAACTCTAAAAAAAGGATGAAAGTATGTGCTCAATGTTTAATCAACCTGGCAGTGGTGGGATCTCAGTTTTTTTATGAAATTTGACCCAATACCAAGTCACTTTGAAGTACTAACTTTGAATGGTTCAGATTTGCAGATTTGATAAATGAGACCCACATGTAGATTAATAAAGAGAGATACGTCAACTATGTGACTGTATCCTTGCATCTCAGTCTACATGATAAAGAAAAAGTCTAGAAAGAGAGAGACGGAGAGAGGGAAAATTTTGGATTTTCCCAAGGCTCCAATTAACCAGCTCTCAAAACTCATAGTGGCTTACTTACAAATAATCTAAATAGATGAAGATAAATGTCCCTCACTTATATTAGTGTTAGACAATTCTAACTTAACAAGACATGGTCCCATCGTCAAATTCAGTAAGAAAATTTAAGTGAATTGTTTTCAATATTTTATAGTTTTCCAAGTGATTGATCTAATGGCAATACAAATTCTTGTTTGAGTAAAGTTTTGCTAAATCATATAAAAGAGTGGATATTTATTTTGATTGGTTTGGATTTCTAATAGGTGGGACCCACTTTGGGGTTGTACAAATTTTCATATTAATATTTCAGAGTCAGAGAGATGAAAGAAGGATAGACAGTAAGCTTTGAGTGCAAGCTATAAAAGATGATTTGACTGAGAGAGGGTAGAAGACTAGAAGCTTGAACTGATTTCTCTAAAATGGGACTGATTTAATTAGAGGAGAGAGAGATGAGATGACTGAGTGAAGGAAACTAGGAGAGAGAGATGGACTGTCTCTTCTTCTCCTTTCATCTTCCTTTTCCATCTCCTAACTGCAGCGAACTCTCTAATTTAAGAAATTCGAATTTGCTCGAATTGAACTATGAATTATTCAATTCAAATGGTATGGATTTCGGATCTCCTTTCACCGAATTAAATAACTATGCCCTCTTTTGCCCATGTTTCACTTTGCTGTTAAAAATTCAATTCTTCGACAGCACCCCCCAACACCTACACCTACACCCCAAACAGAAAAAAGAAAAATAATAATAAAAAGGAAAAGGAAAAATGTCAACAAAGACCATAGGACTGCTGCAAATGAAAGTTTCCAAGTTGTAATTATACTAGATTTTGTTAAAGAAACACCATGCTAGACCATAAAGGGTGAGAATCTTACACCATATGGAGCAAGAGGAGCAATGCATGAGGAGGTGGTCGACTGACTTAGCTTCACTCCTTCAAAGAAGGCATACACATACATTTAATGAGGAGGTGATTTTCCTTTCCTTAACACTATTTGCTGTCAAAATCTTCCTGCTGGTGCTAACCAATGAAAAGCTTTGTTCTTTAGAGGATTCAGACCTCTCTGAGCCTTCAGCAAAAAAAAAAAAAAAAAAAGGACCTCTCCAAGGACTATGACAGCAATAGAGAGAACTTGCAAGAATGGTTTGGGGGAGAACAGATGCAATGTTAGTACTGATACAATGATACTTGATATTGCATCAATACTTGTAAGATATAGTTTCAGCCTATGTACTTGAGTCTATTATTTCATAAAGTTGTAATAGTTCTCTTAACGTGTGCATTCTCACCACCATACAGAAGTTTGAGGAAGAAAGGAAAAGGGTGTGATGTTCGCCTTATAAACAGGACAGGTGCAAGAGGCCATTATTAATCAGTACGAAGCCATTCCTAGTGAAGTCAAATCCATGCTTCATGACTTCCAAGATTTAGTTCCTGACAAGCTGTCTAAGGGATTGCTTTAGTTTCTGGAGCATCATTATCTAACTTACCAACAAATTAGATGAGTCCAGCTGAGCATGCCAAATTGAAGCATCAAGTTGATGAACTGCTGCGAAAGGGTTATATCCGGGAGCGCCTGACCCCATTTATACCCCTCTTTACTCCCAAGGATGGAGGTTAGTGAATGTGTGTAGACAGCCAATCTAACAATATGATCACAGTGAAGTATATCCTTTGCATTTATTGGCTTGATGATATGCTGGACCTGATGCCTAGTGCTAGTGTCTTCTCCAAGATTGATCTTTGTGGTAGATATCACCGGATTCTTATGCGACATGGTGATGAATGGAAGATGGCATTCAAAATGAAGGACAGACTGTATGAGTGGCTGGTTAATTATGCCATTTGATCTTACAAATGCATCAAGCACTTTCATGCACGTCATGACCCAGTTGTTGTGCCCCTTTAATTTCAACTTTCTTGTTTACTTTGATGACATTCATGTCTATAGTAAGTCAAGGGAGGAGCACCTCGATCACTTGGGTCATATGTTCAGACTTCAGAGTCCTTCATCATGAGGAGTGTTTCTACACCTACCTTAAGAAATGTACCTTCATGAGTACCTCTGTGGTCTTCTTAGGGTACATTGTCTCATCACAAGATACAAAAGTAGACCTCACCAAGGTGAAAGCGATCATTGATTCCACTATCTCTGAGGTTTGTGGCTTCCATGGGCTTACTACATTTTATGGATGCTTTGTACGGAACTTTAGTAGCATCATGCCCCAATCACCGATTGCACGAAGCAAAGAGAGTTTCAACTTTCAATGGTCAAGTGTAGCTGGAAGGGTATAATGATAGAACCAGACAAAAAATAACAGAAGCTCCAGTTTTTCGCGTTGTAGATTTCAAGAAGGCATTTGAAGTGATTTGTGACGCTTCCAACATCAATATTGATGGAGTACTTAGTCATGAGGGCTATCCTATATAGCATTCTTTAGCAAAAAGCTCTCTGATGTGTAGGAACAGTATTGACTTGGAACTATGTTGTCATTCCATCACTTTCGCATTAGTGTCACTATTTTGTTGGCAAGGAGTTTGTATTGTACCTGATCATGGGGCACTCAAGCATCTAAAAGAGTAGAAGACTAGTGCTTGTTGTGTCAAGTGGAGAGCATATCTATTAGCTACAAGAGTTGTCCTTTGTGATTCGACATGAGGTTGGCAGAGACAATCAGGTACCTGATGCTTTGAGCCATCGTGCACACTTATTATTGTCAGCGATGTCAATCACTGTTCTGGGATTTGAAAAGATATGATGTGATTATACTAAACAAGGATTCAGATGTATTTATGCAGTGATTTTTAATGGACAGCATGGGAGATGCCCACACTTCAACATTCATGATGGCTATTTGCTCTGAGGGGGACAGCTTTGCCTACCAGCCACATTCATCCGCTGACATGTTGTGAGAGAATTACTTACTGGAGGATGTAGAGGCTGTTTCAGTCGTGATAAGACCCTGTCACTCATTGGAGATGGCTATTTTTGGCCTCGTAGAAAATCGTATGTTACAAAAAAATTTGAGTTATTGCTGAATTGTCAACTTACTCAAGACCCAAAAGAAGAACATTGGACTGTATCAACTACAACTAGTACTGGTCCCACATTCTCGGTGAGAAGAACTCAGCATGGACTTTGTTCTGGGTCTGGAAAGACTGCCTAAAAAGTTGACTCAATATTTGGGGTGGTTGATCGATTTTCAAAAAGATGGCTAGTTTCACACCTGTTCAACTATAGCGGACACTTTCAAGATTACAAGTTATTTTTCTGAAAGGTTGTTCTTCTTCATGGGGTAAGACAATTGTGTTAGACTGTGGTACCAAGTTCATGAGCTATTTTTTTTCTTTAGATCGCAACTGTTGGGCTGGTATCTTGTATTTGGTGTTTACCGGATTGGTCCATTGGGTTAGCCAAGGACCAGGTTTTGGGCCCAGGGGTATTTGGTAATTCTACTGATCTGTTTTAGGGCTTAAGGAAGATAAGTTTATAGATATGATGCAGTCTGTAGACCCTAGATCTAAGGAAATGCATTTGATTGTCTGGGGAAGGGGGGGAGTAATGGACATTGGAATTTAATTATGAAATCTGACTACTTGGTTCACACACCTTTCTTTCCTTCTCACTTGTAGATAGAAAAGTTAATATGGTCATGTAATCTTGCTCCTTTTGGGGCCGCTTTGTGAATTTTTCTATATATTGTAGCATATGTTTCTATCACTTGAAATTCAAGAGACAGTCCAGTGGAAAGGGGCATCTCACCTTATGTAGCACGCCTATGGATTGATCCATGGGCCAGTAGGTTATCCAACATGTACCATACCACTGACCCATTCTAGCCAATAACCACACCACTCCTCAAACACCCTCCCTCCCCTCCCCAACCCCGCGCGCGCACAAAAAAGAAAAAAAAGATCTTCTACAACTTAATACATATATCTTGCTATTAATTTTAAACAAAATGTTTTAGGAACGAGCAAATATGAGATCTGTATGACTTAATGGTTGATACAAGGATTTTTTTCCCTTTTCATGTCTGCTTCTATTATCTACAATACATTCATTTTTTAGGTAGGCCACATTTTCAAGTAATGATAACTGTGCTTTCACATCTCTCTGTAGTTTAGCAGAAGATTTATTTTTTGAGAAAATTTTTAGTTACATTCTTGTTAGAGCATGTGAGTTTAGAAATTTTCTGGCATGTCTTAGAAACTTAAATTCCATTCTGATTATTGATATCTAATTCCTGCTTGCTCACCAGGCTCAGGAGGAAAGTGGAACCAGAACCACTGTATGTTCCCTGATCCGCAGCCACTGTTTCCTCAATGGAGATGCAACCTTGAGGCAGGCAATCAGGTTAGGGTAATCAAGTGTGGGACAATGGTCATTGCATGACAACCTGCTTGCTTTAAGAAGAGTGCATTCTTGCACTGTAGATTGTGCTGCATTTGAAATGGTGGTGCAGATTAAAAGACAAATATTGGAGTTTGAAACAATGTTTTTGTTGACTTTCCACAGTATACAGAAAATAGTATCTTGTTTTTATAGAGTTGGGTGCCTGTTGTTTAACCTGCTTAGTTAACGTTCAGTTTTCTTATCTAGGCCTTAACTATCTATAAACTATGAATTCTTGGAACTTGATTGCCCTGCGCTCAGTGTGCCTGTAGTCTAACTACCTGTGTCTCCCTTTTAACTATAATTTGTAGCAAAGAACAAACCTACTGTGGTAGTGTGGTTACAGGGTACTCTAGTGCAGCATAACTTCTAATAATCAAGACAATAACAACTTGCATTTATTTTCACTGGCTTGTATACATGTATACATGCTTGATTCTGAACGCAACTTGTAAGACAGTACCATAAAAAGGGCTAATTGTTAGAAGCAAAGTATGAAAGATCAGCATTTTCTAGGTTTATGCCAAGGTGCGATTGAGTACCATGGCCCCTAATTTCGTAAGTTTCATCATGAGAAGTATACACTGCTCAAAGGCAACTGACCAAAAAGAGGTCGAGTTCCTGTTGGGGCCTGTTGGTGAGACAAACAAGGTTACTTATGTAACGAAAGGCCCATGGGAAGAAAGGCTTCTTCATTAAGGAGAAATCTCTGTTTCTATTGCAGCAGTTCCCTCATATGGATTGAAGTGAAAGTTTTACAAAGTTTAGCAAAGCATTACATATTCTTCCAAAGAAGAAAACGAGGGAAAAAAATCATGCTTCCCAAGCAGGGACCAGTGCGGGAATGGAACCCCATTACTCCCCCTCATATTGGGGCAGGAATTCTGTAGAGAACTGGCTCTAATTTTGGGGGTGGGGTGTTTCAGGCTTGGTTTCTTGTGGAATGCAATTCCATAGAAAACCATTTCCTTTTTGTTTTTTGTCGTTTTTAAGGGGGTGGGGGGTTTGTCCCCTCTCTCTCACTCATGGTTGCGACTCATTTATTTGAAATTGTTCTCGAGCTGTTTTTTCTTTTTTTTAAATGGTTTTCGATCTGAGAACATGCATTGTATCTTAAACGCTTGAGTTCTGAAATGTATATGGCCAATGATTTGATGACATCACCTGACGACAACTTGGACTGAATTATATCTGAACTATCTTACTCTAAGATCCCGCCCATCCAATTTCTCACATTCTTTATCTTTGATGTGGATTATCATGGTAGATTTGCGAACCGTCCATGGAATGAGTTAGGAATGTAAGCACCCCACCCACCAAGGAGAATCACAGTGCATATGAAACTTTCAGATCAGCGGATGATGCTCCCACCAATACAAAAATGTAAAAATAAATATAAAAATAAAAATGGGAAAACGAAAGAAAATCTAGTCCCTCTGATCCCAAAATTTCATTCATAGAGATGAAAATAGGTTAGGTTTGAGTCAGGCCCAAAGTGTATCTAAACTCTAACCTGAATTATTAATAGGTGACTTGTATTAATAGATGGTTAAGGTTTGTACCATATCTGAAGTTTAAGTTCAACGATTCTAAACCTGACCGGTGCTCAGCAGAGGGAATTCCATTATACACAGTTGTGACAGCGGATAATTGAGTCCTTAGAAATGGAACCCATGGAACCAAATCCAGACCCAAAATAATTTCTTGTCCTAACAGTCAATCTGAAGCCAGACCCAAATTTAACATGGGTTCATGTAGACATTTTCAATTTAGATCCTTCGGATCTTCTGGGACCCATCCTGATTGCTATTCATTCATGAGAAGAATCAATTGCTAATAATGATATCAAACGAAGTCCTTTATTTATTTTGCTTTACAAGGAATACATATTTGCACACTACATGCCCCTAAACCAGCTGACCAACAGCATGGGACAATGAAATCCTTTATTTAGGATTCAAGCTAGTGACTGAAACACATACACTTACATATACTAGTAGTCTGGTCAGGAGGTAGGAGATAGTTGGTCACATCTATCAAACTTTTAACCTTGGTCCATTTGGAAGCGGAGAAACTTTGGAGAAAACCTGAGTAGAGAAAACCATCTATAGTTCAAATTTGTACGGCGGTGAGACATTTTACTCCACTTATTTTTTTCACCTGATTTCACTACATCCAAATGGGGCCTTGAAGGTCTCAATTCATCATGCAGCATTAACAGCAATCTTCATCCCACCCTGGCAGTGTCCCACGAAATTGCAGATGAAGAAGTTTTGTCCCCTGGCAAGTTTGATCTGATCATTGCCTGTCTGGTACACCTTGGACCCCGTCGGAGTTGTGCAACCTTTGTACCCACCACTGTTCACCGCCACCACGTTATGTAATGCCGAGTTATACTTGAACACTGCCATAGAATTAGGTTACATGCATAGGAAAGGAAGCGTTTTCCATGGAGTCATGAAAAATTAGTTTAAAGTTTCTCTTAGAAAAACATTGCACCAAACTAAAAAAAATTTGTGAGAAAAAAGGTAGCATTTTCAATGTCACAGAATCCTTTGGCTTGCACAACGTGGTCTAACAGTTTCACACGACCATTATTGATTTTTATAATTAGGGAAATTTTCAAAATACAGTTCACGTTTTTCCAAGATTTCAAAATAAAACTCACATTTCAAATCAGAATTTAAGTTTTCCGTTTACATTTCAAATCAAGACATTCGGCGAGAAATTGAGTTTTCCGGTGACCTTTTCATCTATGCTTTTTAAATACCCAAAATGGCCTTAACCCGTTCATCTTCCTCCCTTCGAACCACCATCTTTCTGATGGCCGATGCGCCCCTGGTGTGGCCGCTCCATAAGAGCGTCACATCCCCATGTGATAGAGAACTGCTGGTGAAGAAATGAGACTTGGAGTCCAAGATTGCAGAAGGGGTTTTGGCCCATGTGTGCATACAGTAGTGGAAAAAGGGTTGGGTGAGCCGGTTCTGTAATTAAATACAGCAAGCAAGATTGAAAGAAAAAAAAAAAAAAACCACCAGAAGAAAGGTGGCATTTTTCATGCAGTGAGCACATGGGAGAAAGAAGGGGCCATGTCCTTATCATAAGCCTGCTGCCATGGGCATGGAGCGGTCAGTTCTGCTTCTTCTTCTCTGTTCGCTTTGTTTGAATTTCTTTCTCTATTTTCGTTGTGGTAGCTGGTCATTTCAATTTGGGTATTTTTGAGAGAGGAAAAGGAAAGGGTTAAGGGCATTTTGGGTATTTTAAAAAGCATATATAAAAAAGTCGCAGGAAAACTCAATTTCTCACCGAATGTTTGAAACGTAAATGGAAAATTTGACTCTTGAATTGAAATGTGAGTTTTATTTTACCCTGATTTGAAATATGGGGAAAACATGAGCCCTGTTTTGAAATTTTCCCTTATGAGTATTGATCAGTTATCGGCTGCTCAAAATTGACTGTCCCTCTTGCCCAAACCCAAAGGCTGTTGGGTTAGGTTGGACGGGATATACCTCGAGTTCTTTAAAAAAAAACATAATTTGATTTATCTATCACCTTAAGGTTGCAATCATGAGCATTTTCTGCTGTGCCATGCACTAATTATCATCTTTATATTGTCCACCTCTCAGTAGAAAATGATGATTCAAAAGTACATACATTTCCCAAAAATTTTCACAAATTTCTTTTTAGGAAAAAAGGGTTATAGAAAAAGACCAAAGACATCAAGATTCAAGAGATCTGTCCTAGACCGATATTGGCTAATAAATAAGGGTTCCATCTTTAGTCTACACTGCATTTGATATCATGTTTTGAAAACATGATTGAGGTCAATATGTTCAACAACATGATCTTGACTGTTGATATAGTGGACTCACTATTCTTCAGTCATGTCTCATATTTACACACTTGGTTCATATTTCAGGGTTCCTCCTGAAAGACTAAAGAAGCCTGCAAGATAGTGGGCCTATGACCACTTTTGGTCCTTCCATGGCTTCTCTCTCTACAAAAGTAACGAATTTCAATGACTACAGAATTCTGTTTCAACAAGGTTTGATGAGATCTGACGCATTAGCGCTAATAAATTGGTAAAACACAAAAACTTACCAAGCACATCGCCTGCTCTGAAACGCTTGCCGTTGGGCCAATTAACGACATTGAATGTCCACCCGCCGCTGTCGCCGACAGTATAAGTGGCCGCCTGAGCGATCTCAGAGTGGATGAGTAGGAATAAGAGTGTGACCCCAGCAGCAGCCACAGCATTCCATGCACTGCCTCTTCCCTTGGCCATTCTATGCATCAGATCAGAGTGCACCCAACAAGCAGAGAAAATTGCAGCACTCGAGAAGGCAGCAGTGACAATCTAAGTGAAGATGTTAAACAGAAATTGTAGGTTTTTATAGGGGTTTTTGGGCATTAGCAAAGGACCCATTCATTAATGAGAGACGCTTTTGTGGAGTGTGGAATTAGCTGGAAGCTCATTGAAGTTGCTAACCACCCACAAAGACATTTTGTGCAGGTGGAATTTATGGGTCTGTTTCTCTCTGTTTTTTTTTTAAACTGTCGGTTGTGAGAGGGGAAATCTTTCTGCTTTATCATTGATGGTATATTGGGGTCCACTTTGATTTTCTTTTCTTGTTTTTCTTCTACTTTTTCTATATCTTTTACAATATTTTATCATGCAATGGATGTATTCATTGAAAATGCTCCATGCTCCTATGAGAACTTTGTGGTGACACTGCTCCGTACGCCCAAATCCAAACACCCGTCTAATCACCCCGGAAAATTTTATTTGGTGGAGGTCTTTATCATCTTATTTCCTTGGGTTTAGATCATGATGGGTTCTTCTCACGCCCATACTTGGAGCAATCTAATAATAACTATATAATTATTTATTATGTATGAATCAAAATGAATGTGAGGCTTGTTGGTGCTTTCAGACTGGCCTAAGGTAGAGCCAAGATAAATCTAACCCTGCATGTCCACACAAGTGCCAGGTCCTTCCTCGCAGCTTATTTGATGGCTGTGACTCAAAGGAAAAGGCATGTGGCACTTTACCCTGTGGGTTGGGTGCTGCCGTCAATTGCGACTGACTTTACAAAAGCATTACCATTTTGTCAAAGCCGTGCCAAATCAAGAGGTGAAAGGTTTCACCTCCATTGCAAAATAAGCCAAGTGGCTCCTGTGCTGCACGTCAAAAAGTTTATGGGCGATTCTGAACACACAATTAGTTTTTGTGAGCACACCCACCTTTTTAAAATAAAACTTGCACATGACAAAAATATTCATAAATTATGTGCATAATCCGTGCATATCTGATGTGCACGTATATGAAACGTCATGCACATCATATATGCATGGTCTTCCCAGCTGTGCACCACTTTTTGTGTAAGGTTCTGAAACTCCGTGCACATATTTTTGTGCAGGGCATTGAAACTCAAACTACTCATCTCCCAATTCCTACTCCGGCAACCTCGGCTCAACCCTGCCACCGACCCATCTCCCTCTCCTTCCCTCTCTCTTAGTAGCCCTGCTAAGGGCGATTCTCATGCCAAGCGATGCCAACAATGGCGGAGGGTTCTCGGTGCCGTGCTTTTGTGCAAGCTTAATTTTCCCTCGACTAAACTTTAATGCGAATATGCCGATGCAGAATATCTCCATCTGCGACGTGCACGGGACAAAGTGGGGGTTCCAGCACATCTATCGCGGCAAGCGGCGCCGACACCTGCTGACGACCGGGTGGAGCAAGTTCGTCAATCAGAAAAAGCTTTGTGCTAGTGATTCGGTGCTGTTTATTAAGCACAAGAGTGGGGAGCTCTTTTTGGGGATTCGTTGGGCAAGATCAACAGCTGGGGGTGGAGTTGGCGGTGGAAGATGGAAGTTGGGAGAGGGAGTGGAAGAGAGAAAGAGGGGGAGAGGGAGATCCAGAGGTTAGAGGGATATTGGGCAAGGGCTAGCAACGGGTGAGAGGGAGAGGGGGAGAGAGGAAGAGAGAAGGGGGGGAGTGGGGAAGGGACGGGGGCTGCTGGCGGCGGGCAAGAGAGATAGAGAGAGGGAGAGGGATCAGTGGCGACGGGGTTAGGCGGAGGTGGTTGGAGCAGGGAATGGGGAAGTAGAGAGGGAGAGGAGAGGAGAGAAGAGGAGGGTATTTTGAGTATTTTTGGAAATGTGGGTGGGCTCAGCAAAAGAGGTGGGTGCAAATAGAATTTTCCTATTTGCATTTATAAAAGTGCGCCTTGTGTCGTGTATGAAAAGCAAATGTTACCAACTGAGGATACAAGTAGAGTGCATGAGTTTATACTTTGAAGAGTCGATGTTTAAAAAAAAATAAGACTTCCTTAGCTGCCTATAAATTAAGATCTTCACCAAGAGAGAGATTGACAATATTCCACTTTCTTCCCCCCACCCCTGCCTTTTTTCGCTCCATAGACTCTAACAAACTCTAACTTTACTTACTCATGTTCCCACATGTTGCTAACCAGCCGAGTTGAGGACGAAATTATTATATAGGTACTAGTGGAACCCAGGGACGTGCAAAGCACATGCACTGTCTAAACCAATATATATAAAGAAAAAGTTAACAAGGAGATTATAGATCACTCGTTAATCCATTCATGGGCATCACAAGTGTGTGGGTAAAACACCGTAATGACGAGATTAAGGGAGGATTACGGTAGGAGTACTAGTTGTCCACCTCGGCCTCGGTAATCACAGCCCAGCAGTTCGGCGGCTCGGTAAGGAGCGCCGACTCAAGAGACCTCCCCCACGCAGCTCGGCAGCTCGGTTAGGAGTGCCAGTGCAACGGGGTCAGCTCGGCAGCTCGGTGAGAGTGCCAACTCAGCACAGTGTCCAACGCGGTCAAGCCATTCCTGGTCCCGGTAGAAACGCTGAAGGCAGAGTGGGCCGTCACCTTCCTCTGAGAAGTACGGGCGCGCCCTGACAGATAGGAGCACATGGGGATAGGATCGTTCATTTATGACAATAGGATTGCTCATTTATAGCGATAAGAAGTTAGCTTTATCATCCCTTGACATCAACTGACCGAAAGCATGGAAGGTTCTGATGGGATGTTCCCTTTTTACCTACCGCCGAATGTCAGGGTGAGCATCGATAGGACCTCACCCCACCTACCCCCACTCACAGAGAGAATGAACGAGGAATGTCCACATATATACACGTGGGATCAGCCCCATAGAGGTACGCAACACACAATACACAACATACTGTTTCTCATTCTCCTCTCCCTCCTCCTCCTGCTTAGTTTTCTCAGAACTAACTCAGGCATCGGAGCGCCTTCGGCTCACGGCAGCCAGGGGCTCTGACCCAAGCCATTTTCCTTCCCCTTTTCAGGTTCTTAGCGTTCGGTATTCCCTGATCTACAAAGTTCATCTCAATCTAAGTGGGTGTCGTGTTTTCACCGCTTACAGCTTGGCGCCGTCTATGGGAATCACTGAACAAAAAGCTTTCGAACACCATGCCTCCAAAAACCAGAAATGGTGAAGGACCCTCCAAGGGCAAGGGACCAACCACGTAGCCTGTGCTGGTACAAGGTCCACCCCCTCGACAGAGAAGGTTAGGAGGAAGGTCCCTTACAGTCTAGTCGGTATCGCAGTCTAGGGGACTGACAATGCCTTCCCTTCACAATGTTACGCCTCCAGAGCAACCCCGTCGTAGCAATGAGCACGCCAGGCGAGGTGACAAGTCAGTCACCAAGCTGCGTGAAAAGTCAGCACGGGCTGGATCTCAGTCCCACCATCAGGTCAACCCTGACGAAGACGAAGACCCTCACCTGGATGAGGTCAGAGCTCAGAACCGCCTCATTCAGGAGCAGGACGAGCTTATCCTGCTGCTCAAACAGCAACTCCAAGATAATAGAAGGGCTCGGAGTCCACCTCCTGGGCGTAGCCATGCCTCGGGTCCTCCACCCAGGCACAGCCAGGCTCCTCCGACCCACGGGCGGGACCTGAGGCACGTCCTCGATAATAAGAGGCGTGATCGGGTCCACAGAGAAGAAGACTCCAGCAGCAGCCACGAGCATCAAGAGTCGAAGAAGCAGCGGAGGATACCAGAAGACGAGGAGGAGCTCAAGCAATGGATCGACCGGCAGGTCAAGCAGACTGTTCGCCAGAATATGGAGATTGCTGGTATCGCCCGAGACCAGTGCAGACCTTTGAGGCTGAGGACACAGGCACATCTCCTTTCTCTAGGGAAATCAGAAAATACTCCCTCCCCGAGAAGTTCAACGTCCCGAGGTTCACCCTGTATGATGGAACCTCGGACCCTGCGGCTCACCTCCGACATTACATCCAGAGGATGTCGGTCTGGGGGGATGATGACTTCCTGAACTGTCTAGTCTTTTCCTCCAGTTTGGAAGATCTCCCCCTGCGATGGTTCTGTTCACTCCCTGGAGGCTCCATCTCCAGTTGGCGACAGCTCCGGACATCCTTCCTAGGGAAGTTCCAGGCTCATCGTGTCATCCTGAAGACCGATGCTGATCTGATGGCCCTCCGGATGCGAAAAGACGAGAACGTCACCTAGTTCGCCCATTGCTTCTGCACTGTTTACAGCCAGATCGAGTGCGCTTCCGAGGAGATGGCGGTGAAATCCTTTCAGCTGGCCCTGCGCCCGGGCATCCAGCTTCGGGTGCAGTTGGTCATGTACCCCGTGGCCACCATGAAAGAGCTGATGACTCGGGCAAACCAGTTCATCCGGGCAGAAGAAGACGAGGTCCGAGGACGGGAGAACTTCGGCCTCACCCAGAATGACCGACCATCCAAAGGAGACAATAGGTCCTCCAGGAGGGAGGACCGCCGCAGAGACCCATCCCCGGATCGGCACAGGGCCTGGTCCTCAGATCGTCAACGGGACCCTTCCACCTCTGTCGCAGCCTCGGGGAGCGGCTGGAGAACCAGGCACGATGCCGCCACCTTCAAGGCGGTAAACACGATCTTCAAGGAGCCCATTTATAAGCTCCTAAACAAAATAAAGGCGCAGCCCTTCTTCAAGTGGCCGCAGCCGATGAAGAGTGACCCCTCCTCCCGGGATCAGGGCAAGTTCTGTGCTTATCACAAACAGAGCGGGCACAGAACTGATGAGTGCAAAAACTTCAAGTCCCACCTGGAGAACCTTGTGAGGGAGGGGCACCTGAGGGACTACATCAAGGAGGAAGGCCGGGATAGCAGCCGACCTCCGCGCCGAGATGATAGCGGCTAGGATAGCGAACAAAGGGCATCATCAATGTCATCCACCTCGCTCCTTCGCCTAAGGGGAGCTCCCAGGCCCGCGCCGAGGCATGTGTTGATTGCGGCGCCGGAACCAGCTACAAAGAAAGTCAAGACAGATGGGCCCAGAATATGGTTCTCCGACAGGGATCTAGAGGACGTCGAACTCCCACATAACGACCCTCTAGTACTCACCTTGAAGCTGCAGAACTTCTTGATTCAAAGAGTCCTTGTCGACCCAGGTAGCTCGTCCGAGATCCTGTACTATGATTGCTTTCAGAAGTTGAAACTCAAGGATGAGGACCTCTAGACTGCCCAAACCCCTCTTGTCGGCTTCAGCTCCAAGCCGGTGTACCCGAAGGGGAAGATCTCATTCAGAGTCCAAGTAGGAGGCGCCTCCAGGCAGGTTGACTTCCTAATCGTCGACGTTCCCTCCCGATACAATGTCATAATGGGAAGGACATGGCTGCATGGCATGGAAGCTGTGCCCTCCACCCGTCATCAGAAGCTCAAGTTCCCCCTAGAGAACTAGTCTGGTTGGACAGACGTGATCACTATAAGAGGCGACCAGCACATGGCCAGACAATGCTTGATGGCCGTGTTGCCTAAAGAAGCCGAATCATCCCAGGTCCATGTAGCCGAGCTGGACAGAGAAGCCGAGCTTGGGGATGTTGGCAGGGCCCCGGCGCAGAAGAGCATCAAGGACCTCACTGAGGTCAGGATCGACCCCGCCGACCCGGATAGATTTTTCCTGATTGGAAGCCAGCTCCCCGAGCCTGAGAAGACAGAGCTACTGGACCTCCTCCTCGAGAATAAATAAGTCTTTGCATGGACACCTTACGAGATACCCGGCATTGACCCAGCAGTCATGTGCCACAAGCTAAATGTGGACCCAACCATAAGCCTGTAATCCAAAAAGCACACCGAACCGGGGTCTCACAAACTGAGGCCGTGAATGAAGAGGTTCAAAAGTTGCTCGAGGCACAAGCAATAAAAGAGGTCCACTATCCGCAGTGGCTGGCCAACACAGTGGTGGTCAAAAAGAAGACAGGGAAGTGGAGGGT
Source organism: Persea americana (assembly GCA_029852735.1). Lineage (NCBI taxonomy): Eukaryota > Viridiplantae > Streptophyta > Magnoliopsida > Laurales > Lauraceae > Persea > Persea americana. The sequence continues at coordinate 52,196,576 of CM056813.1, read as the reverse complement.
TTGCGTGGACTTCACCGACCTCAATACAGCCTGTCCCAAGGACAACTTCCCTCTTCCGAAGATCTACCAGCTCATCGACGCCACTGCCGGACACGACCATATGAGTTTCCTCGATGCTTACCGAGAAACCACCAGATACCTCTATTCGTGCCTAACCAAGAGAATACAGCCTTCATCACACCCCGGGGCACCTATTGTTAGAGGGTGATGCCCTTTGGGCTGAAGAATGCGGGGGTGACATACCAGCGACTAGTAACCAAGATGTTCCAGGCGCAGCTCGGAAAGACAATGGAGGTCTACATCGACGATATGGTCGTCAAATCCAAAGAGTCGCAAGACCACTTAGCTGACCTCCGCCAGATTTTCGGCATCCTCCGCCAGTCCAGTTGAAGCTAAATGCGTCTAAATGCGCCTTCGGTGTCGGTTCCGGAAAGTTCTTAGGGAGCTTGGTCACAAAAAGAGGGACTGAAGCAAACCCTGACCAGATCACGGCATCCAGGAGCTCCAAAGCCCGACCTCGGCTAAACAAGTTCAGAGGCTAACCGTCATGGCTGCCGCGCTTAATCGCTTCATCAGCCGAGCTTCCGACAAATGCAGGCCTTTCTTCCAGCTCTTACACAAAGGCTCCAAGTTCCAATAGACGCCGGACTGCGATCAGGCCCTACAACAGCTCAAGCGCTACCTTTCTTCACCTCCGCTACTGTCAACCCCGACTCATGGCGAAGCACTATACTTGTACCTGGCGGTCTCGGACCACGCAATGAGCTTGGTGCTCATCAGAGAAGAAGATGGCCAGCAGAGGCCTATCTACTACACCAGCAAGATCCTGCTCGACGCCAAGACCCGGTACTTACAGCTTGAAAAGCTTACCTTGACGCTCGTCAGTGCCTCGCGAAAGCTCTCCCATTACTTCCAAACCTTCACTATAACGGTCGTGACCAAGCACCCACTGAAGGCTCTCTTCTGGAAGGCAGACTTCTCCGGTCGAATCTCTAAATGGGCTGTCGAACTGGGGCAATATGATATCAAGTATCAACCCAGAACGGCCATCAAAGCCCAAGTTCTAGCAGACTTCATTGTCGAGTTCACTTCTCAGAGTTCGGTGCCGACCCTGCTCGACACCGAACTGGGGGACAATAAGGATACAGAGGCAGTCACCGAAACGGAGGAAGAGCAGTCCTGGAAAGTCTTCGTCGACGGATCCTCAACATCCAGGAGGGCTGGCGCTGGCATAGTCCTTCAGTCTCCGGAGGGCCTGGTCATCAAGCAAGCTCTAACACTCGGCTTCAAGGCATCCAATAACGAGGCCGAGTATGAAGCACTCATCGCCGGGCTGAACAGTGCCAAAATGTTGGAAGCTCAACGCATAGTGGTTTTCAGTGATTCTTAGTTGGTGACGAACCAGCTCAGCGGAGACTACCAAGCTCGGGACGACAGGATAGCGGCATACTTAGCTCACACGAAGGAACTTCTCTCCCAGTTCGAAAAGGCCGAGGCCCGGCAGGTCGGCAGAGAGTCCAATTCCCATGCCAACGCCCTTGCCAGCTTCGCCTCAGCTGTCGAAGCCGGTAATAGAATAATTGTCGAAGTGGAGACACTACAAGAGCCCAGCATCGAACTGCAGCGACCTCGGCAACTCATGTGTGTCGACCTCGGTTCGAGCTGGATGGATCCAGTCATCGCCTACCTAAAGAACGACCTGCTGCCCGAAGACAGGACGGAAGCGCAGAAGATAAGGCTGAAAGCAACCCGATTTTGGCTCTCCCCAGATGGCAGGCTCTACAGGAAATCGTTCATCGGGCCCTACCTCCAATGCGTCCACCCAAGCAAAGTCGACGATTTCCTATACAAAATTCATGAAGGGATCTGCGGCAGCCACATCGGAAGTCGGTCAGTTGCCTACCGAGCAATCAGCTAAGGGTACTGGTGGCCATATATGCAGAAGGACGCCCAGATCTACGCCAGAAAATGTGAAAAGTGCCAGAAGTTCTCACACTCTCTCCACCAGCCAGCGCAGGACCTAAGCCCTCTATCCAGCCCGTGGCCTTTCGTTCAGTGGGGTCTGGACATCGTAGCCCCGCTCCACCGAACTCCAGGGAACAAAAGGTGGCTGATAGTAGCCACGAACTACTTCACAAAGTGGGTTGAAGCGGAGCCTCTGTCCTCCATCACCGAGCAAGACACGAAGAACTTTGTATGGAAGAACATCATCACGAGATTTGGAATCCCTAGAACTCTCATCTCCGACAACGGGACCCAGTTCGATTCCAACTTCTTCAAGAGCTTCTGCCAGGAGTACGGCATCCGAAATGTCTACTCCACCCCGGCATACCCACAAAGCAATGGCCAGGCTGAGATTTCAAACAAAGTGATCCTTGCCGGACTCAAGAAGAGACTCGACCGAGCCAAAGGGAGGTGGGCAGAAGAGCTTCCAAGTGTTCTATGGGCTTACAGGACAACTCCAAGACGTTCCAACTCGGCTACACCATTCTCCCTTGCCTACGGCATGGAAGCAGTCATTCCCCTTGAGGTCGGAACTTTGTGACCAGGGGCTGAACGACTTGAATGTAGCTCGAGAGCTGGATTTCACTGAAGAACGAAGAGGGGCAGCAGCTATCTGCCTAGCCGCCTATCAATAGCAGTTGGCCAAGGGATACAACCAGAAGGTCAAAGCAAGAAGATTCACGGTGGGAGAACTAGTCCTGAAGAAAACACTTCCTGGAGATTCAGCTACGGCGGTAAAGCCAGTTTCGTCAGGGTTCGGTGGCAGCCCCACCCTTGGCTCGGCAACTCAGTCAGAGTGCCAGCCGTCCTAGCTCGGTGCCAGCACCAACTACGGCGGTAAAGCCAAAAATGTCCAAGACACTTACTTCAGCGCTTAGGGACACCTCGAGTTGTTAAACCAAGGAGGATCCCTTCGTCAGTCAATACCAGCAGCCTCCGCTCTCAAGGGTTATGGGTGCTGATTGGGACCACGGTTCATGAACCGAAGCTAGGTCAAGGGCAGACATCCAATTTTAAGGCTTACGAGGAGTTCGGTTATCCAGACCAACTACTTAGCGAATAAAGCATAGTAAGATAAACGTCGTCCACACACCCATTTCATCAGAGACAAGGAAAAAGAAAGCCAAAGAATGCAAAGTTGTTGTTTCATTACTAAAAAACCTGATTACAAAAGGGATAAGAGGAATACAATGAAAGAAAGAAAAAATACAAAAGGGGCTCATAGGGCTGCAGCTTCCACATTGTAGTCAATCCCTGGAGGAACCTCGGCCACGACCGCACTGGCCTCGGGAACAGTAGAGGTGGCTTCAGAGACGATCGCGCTGGCTTCAAGAACGGTGGCCTCAGGAGCGGCAGCTTCGAGAGGGGCCTGGACAACCTCGGGCGCGGAGGAGGCTTCAAGCTTGGCACTGGCCGTTGGAGGAGCCTCCGGAGGCACCTCGAGGGCGGCGCTGACCTCTTGGCAGGCTTGCAAAAGTAGGCAGGGGGAAGGCAGAGATATGGCGATGAGTTCCGAGTCCGAGCGAGGGAACTTGGGGGGATTCCTGAGGAAAGGGCTATCCCCAGGAACCCCAGCCTTCTTCAAGGCTGCCTTCCATCCGAGCTCCCAGGCTCGGTCCTGGATCCCTGGCAACTAAGCCTTGTAATCAGCTGTCAATTTGCCAACCTCTTCCTCCATGGTGGCGTTATGCTCAGCCAAGAACTCCTCCTTGAGCTTAGCTTCCTGCCTCGCCAGAGCAGACTCAAGCTCTGCCGCTTTCCCCTTCACGGCTGTCACGTCCCCCGAACCCGATTAGAAAATAAACCGGATCCAAGGAGTGAAATTCAGGGCTAATTAAAAAATTTGCCCTTTAGGCCCAAGGATCGTAAGTCCGCTGTGAGGATATTGCATTTCAAACCTCAAGTAATATAAGAATCGCGGAATTCATACAATTCGATGCATATTTAAATATCAAACAATGGATACTAAATCTCATTTATTAATTTCAAGTTGCAAAGAATATTTAAAACTAATCAAAAGTTAATTTAATTACAATGGCCATCCCCAATAACTAAGGCCATTTAAATGAACAGTGATATCAATAATGAAAGGTCCAGCGAGAGAATAATCAAAAGAATAAACAAAATCTAAGAAAGTCCCCATGTGAGTCTCTCTCGTGCCGAAAGTGATGACGCTACTCTACGTCATCGGCACGCCACTCTCGCTCCTCCTCTGCTGGTTGGAGATCCTCTGGGATCTCCTCACCTGCCTGGTCATCATAATAGTCACATGGGGTGTCTGCACACTAAGGAACAGAGTCAACGACATGTTAAGCAATAGATAAGCAAGATATAAGTGAACATGACATGCATCAAGTATCAGAATAATGACATGTATAATAATCGTGCAAATACAAGGAATCGAAGCTAGGCCTAAAGCATGAATAATAACCATCAGAAACAATAACAGGAATCCTAGCAACACTAACAATCACCACTATCCATAAATGCAATGCAAGTAACAAGAGGGAGACTCCGCGGATGTCCAAGCCATCTCACGGGGTACCAGTAACAAATCTCAATCCGGACTACTGATACCAAAATCCGGCTCCAGGGGAATCCAAGCTCTTGGTCCTGGGAATAGTAGCACGGTCCAAGCCCGCTCCCAACTATTCACCGCCATGGACGTCGTCCAAACCAACTGCCCACCCCGATGTCCGAGTAACCGGCCCATCAATAAATCCCCAAACTGTAGTTGGCCATGACATGCAAACAACAACCAAATGGTGCTGACACAAGAAAAGACATGACAAGCAAGTCTGGCTAGCTCAATATATAAGACATGCTCAGAGGGATTATCTCATTCAAGCCAATACAAAACCAATCGCTCACATGATAATCCCTTCAGTCTAGCCAGTCATGTTTATCAATTACATGACATAGGGTCCTAAGGTACACTCTAAGTCAGGCTCATATCCTAATTCTACAAGAGTGTATGTTTCATAATTAATTAGGTATATTATGCCAAGAGAGTGTACACGGAAACGACACAACGGATACAAGTCATAAGTCAAGGAGGAATTACAAACCAAACCTAAGCAAGCGGTGCCATTCATGTATTGTACATGTTTTAACGGAGTGCCTGGGGAAAATTGATTCAATGATGCTTCTAGGAGAATTCCTTGGTGTACAATCATGTTAAGCATCTATCGAGACAATTCCATACGCATTCGGTTAACCCATGCATACTACACGAATACCTAGACACCCAATCGAAGCACACCAAGCCACGCGCTACGATTTTAATCCTATTAATGGTCTGGTGAAAGTATATTCATGGTTTCCAACATCTAAGGCCCAAACCTAGGTTACCGGTCTTGTTTCTAATAAAATATGAACTGAAACAATAATCTAAGTATTTACATCACTTTTCGATCTCTGATCGTAACGAAACCAAAATAATTGGATTCTACGACTCAAGGGCTTTCCAACGATATATTATACATAAAAATCCAACGGGCGGATTAAAAGTTATAAGTGTTTGAAGTTTCCAAGTGCTGTCAAAATTTTACTATCCGATCGATCGGACAGAGCTGTCCTATCGATCGGACAGTGCCAGAATGCACTAAACTAAGGCATGTTTTCTGTCCGATCGATCGGACAGTTTGCCCGATCGATCGGACTGTGAACTGTCTCAGTTAACTATGGCAGAAAACCTATCCGATCGATCGGACGGAGTGTCCGGTCGATCGGCACTGCACCTGAACCCTGCATTTGGGTGTTCTGCCATCTTCCTTTTCAGGCCATTGCATGAAAAACCTGTAGAAATGAGCCACCATGCTCCCCCATTCATCACAATCACCATTTCTATGCATTTTATCAAAATAAAAACATCCGAAGGCTATCAATTTAACCATTTAATCCAACCCAAATTCCCAAACCTAATCTAACATGTGAATCCCAAATCAATAACATAAACAAGCTTGGAATTACGGTAATCTATCAAGAAAACATAGCCAATCAATAAGAAACATACACACATGCTTAATTATATAATGCAAATCCACTTGCCTCAACCGAGAAGAACATGAATTTGGGAAAATTCGAGGAGAAGCCTTTTATTACGAAATCCACGAATCTAACCCAACCAAACGCAACCTAAATCGCAAAGGAGAAGAAAAGAGAGGAAAAGATTGAGATCAAACCTAAATCCAACCAAAAGAGAAAATGATTGAAAAACGAAGGTGAGGGAAATCTTACCAAACTAAGATCAATGGAAAGAGGAGATCGCGAGGAAGAAGATTACCGGTTCGGATTTTCGAGAAGGTCCCTCCCAAAAGTTCTGGGCTTGAGAAGATGAAGAGGAAGAAAGAGGGCTGCTGTAGCTCTTCGTTGCAGAGATTAAAAAAGATAGAGATTAGGGTAAATCTCTGATTAAGAAGAAGAGAAGGGGAAAAGGACAAGTTTGCCCTTAAGTGGGTCCGGTGAAGAAATTGGCCACTTGAAGGGTTTCTGATCATCGGATCGCGACGAGCCAAGAGACAAAAATGATCAGTACGACGAGACCTTTCCAATGAACCCAAAATCACGGCGATTGGAATTTTTTGAAAAAATTCTCAATTTTCCCTAAATTACAAACTACCCCCCCTGCTATGATCAAACGAACTCGGAATAGTACGAAACTTCGCAAACACTATTCTAATGCTAAAACAAACTTGTTTATGATCTAAACCCACCTATTTATCTAATAATACAATAATTATAATAAATACAAAATAAACGGGTCAGCGGGCCTACTATTGGGCCCAGTTGACCCAGTAAGGTCGCGGACCTTACAAGGGCCACCTTCAGTTCGCCTTTCGCCATGTTCCGCTGGGAGAGGAGCCTCTTGTTTGTCCCGTTGGCGATTCGCAGGTCTTCTTCCTGCCGCGCCACCACGGTCCGGAGATCATCAAGCTCAAAGGCGAGGTGGGAGTTCTAGGTCTCCTCCTCCTTTAACTCTTCCCTGAGATGCTCCACCAGGACCTGAGCTTCTTCAAGGTCGGCAACAAGACAACATTCCTGCCCGCCTCTTCTACCAGCATCGCCTCCTTAGCCACCAAAGACACCTGTAGTTCCTCCCTCTCGGCCGCCCAACCATTCGCTCTGGCATCGGCTACGTCCAGCCTCTCTATGCCTGTCTGGCATTTCTACAATAGTTGCAAGAACAAAACCAAGCGTCAGAAAAAGAATACCGAAGTAAAGGCTTCGAAGAAATGTTGTACTTACCGCTACCAGCAAGCGCATTGACGAGAGCAGGAGCGACTCATTGTCCATCTTTGCCCACCTCGCCATGTCCTGAGGAAGGGCGCAGGCCCGCCCCAGCGCGGCAACCACTTGAGGATCAACCGCGCAATCTGTTTCGGCCAACTGCCTCCCCAGCACTTCCTCAATGGCTAGCCTCCAAGGAGCCAGCAGAAGGGGCGAGACCGTTCCACCGGTTGGCAGAGGTGACGAGGGGCCAGGCGGGACCTCGACCATTGCCCTCTTCTCGAGTCGGCTCCCCTCAACGTTTCGGCGGAGAGAGCCCGACCTCCAGCCCTTGTAGCATGGTCTGGGGGCGAGTCGTCCACAACGATAGTCACTAGAGGCGGAGCTGAGGCAACCTCGACCGCGATGGGGTGAGTGGCCTCGGTCGCGGCTGCACGGTCCGTCTCGGCAACTGGGACAACAAGAGTTCCGCCCGCAGCGGCCGTAGGCGTCGCAGCCAAAGCAACGATGACGGCCTGAGGGGGATCCAGGGCCTCGCCCCTGATGTCCCTAAAGGCCGCAGCAAACAGGTCCTCTGCCGCGTAACGTTGGCCGCGTTGGCGTAGCATCTCTTCCTCTTTTTCCTCTTCTTCCAAGCTCGAAGAAGCTGAACTCGATGATGCGCTGGAAGATGCTACGAAGTTCCTCCGCCGCGAAGGCCCGGCCTCGGCTACCGAGGTCCCGGCAGGTTCTGGGTCTGGGAGCGGAGCTGAAGCTCGGTCTCCGAACTCAACCAAACGCCTGGTGGGTATCGTGACTGTCACTGCCTCCGAGCTGGGCACCGCGGTCGTCGCTGGCTCTGAGCTGGCGCCTTCCCCGCGCAGCACAGAGTCTATCCCGGACACCCTTCTCGAGGTGTTGAAGGATCCGTAGTGGGGCGTATACCCCAGGAGGGACCACGCAGCACGGCAGTTGTGATCGCGGTAGCTCCTCACCTTCTCGTGCCACTCAGTGTTCACCCTCCAGCGGTTTTTCTTGGCAAACTCCCTCCTTTGGTGAAAATCTGCATAAACAGAAAAGTTGTGTTAGTCAGGCATAAAAGAAAGTAAAAACTGCAAACCGAAAAGACTTCGGTCTTTACTTGGAGGAATTCCTATTTTTCGAGGAATCCGGACCGTGGTGCTAGGCTCTGCTTCGCTGAACTCCCATCCTCCTTTGACGAATACTCGGTCTTCACCCGCATATTTCTTGGAGTCCTCCAGCGCGGTTACAAAACCAACCCGATGGACCCTCAGCCGGAGGTAATGGGTGTTCCCTTCTACGGATTTGCAGAGGTCGTACGTGTCCTCGATGTCCGGGACACCGAGACCGATCCCCAGGATTTCGTTCAGCCGCACTACTCCCATGATAATTTTGTATCCATTGGGTAGTAGTTGGCAGGGGCACAACCTCCACTCTCGGAGGCAATCCCTAAGAAGTGGATGAAAGGGGAAGCGGACCCCTCCCTCCACAACGGAGACCAGCCAGAACGGCATCTAGCCATCGCTGTAAGTGAGACCATCATCAGGGTCGTCTGGTCTGACCTCCACATTGGCAGGGATCTTGTACATGTCCCTAAAGAAGGCTATGGAAGCTGGGTCTCCTAACAGGTGTCTGTAAATCCTCATTCTCTACCCAAACAAAAATCTACCTAGAAGAAAAGAAAAGGAGAGAAACAGAGAAGCCCTACGAGGGGGACTGCACAGACGAGATTGCCAGAAACTTGCAGTTGATGGGGAAGCTCTCTAGCAGTGTGCAATAGAAATTTCGAAAGAGTAAAAGAAAGTGAAGACGAAGGAGAAGCCCTGATTTATAAGGGTCGGAGGAGCCGTTTCGGCTTTCGAGAAGTGCCTTTAATGAGGCGTCGCCTCAGTTAGCCCTAATGTCGCATCTCGCAGCCCTAACGACTTTTCGAAGTAATTGCGTGGCAGCCAAAGAGGCGACACGTGCCACCATCGGCGCAATCTCTGAGGACTATTAAATACCCTGGACAGGCGAAGAGACATCTTGGAAGGGACCGCACGTCAGCAACAGTCATCAGGCTCAGGAGGGACCCCCTCTGATCCGAAACTCCTCCATCTCGGTAACCCCTTCCCACACTTCGGTGATCCTCTCTCGAGCTCGGTAGCGGTCCCGGCTAGGCAGAGTCACTTAGCTTCCGACCTCCTCGAGCTGGAAAACTCTCAGAGGTCAAAAGCTAGGGGCAATTGTGTGGGTAAAACACCGTAATGATGAGATTAAGGGAGGATTACGGTAGGAGTACTAGTTGTCCACCTCGGCCTCGGTAATCACAGCCCAGCAGTTCGGCGGTTCAGTAAGGAGAGCCGACTCAAGAGACCTCCACCACGCAGCTCGGTTAGGAGTGCCAGCGCAACGGGGTCAGCTCGGCAGCTCGGCGAGAGTGCCAGCTCAGCATAGTGCCCAGCGCGGCCAAGCCATTCCTGGTCCCGGTAGAAACCCTGAAGGCAGAATAGGCCGTCACCTTCCTCTGAGAAGTACGGGCGCGCCCTGACAGATAGGAGCACTCATTTATGGCGATAGGATCGTTCATTTATGACAATAGGATTGCTCATTTATGGCGATAAGAAATTAGCTTTATCATCCCTTGACATCAATTGACCGAAAGCATGGAAGGTTCTAATGGGATGTTCCCTTTTTACCTACCGCCGAATGTCAGGGTGAGCATCGATGGGACCTCACCCCACCTACCCCCACTCACAGAGAGAATGAACGAGGAATGTCCACATATATACATGTGGGATCAGCCCCATAGAGGTACGCAACACACAATACACAACATACTATCTCTCATTCTCCTCTCCCTCATCCTCCTACTTAGTTTTCTCAGAACTAACTCAGGCATCGGAGTGCCTTCGGCTCACGGCAGCTAGGGGCTCTGACCCAAGCCATTTTCCTTCCCCTTTTCAGGTTCTTGGCGTTCGGTATTCCCTGATCTACATAGTTCATCTCAATCTAAGTGGGTGTCGTGTTTTCACCGCCTACAACAAGTATTCAGAAAATCTAAAGATTTTCTTAGTAAAAACAAAGTGATAGAGCCGAGGACAACAACTTGCAGCTATCAAGTAAGGGTTTTCCTTTAACCATTCAAAAAACAAAAATAAAGGTTATTCCTTTAACTTAAAGACTATCTAAATGTTAGAATAAAGTTTTCATTTTTTAATGTTTTTAACCCCTATATTTGATAACCACTTAAAACACTAATTGAAACTCCCACCAAGTTTCTCTTTTTCTTTTGATTTAGGCAAAGACCCTAAATGCAATAATCAAATCAACTTATTTGATAAGAACAAGTCTGTTAGGAATTTCATTGCATTGGCTAATTCATGGGTTTGATAAGACTCTGGGTCCATTGAGTTGCAATTTTGTATTTCTTTTAGAATGGACTGTGATTGTGTCACCGGAAGACTTGGAGTGAGGATTGAAGTGTTTTGAAGCAAAGAAAGTCAAGTTCCATAACATAGTCTCGCTATAGCAATGATTCTACTCGCTAGAGCGAACATGCACAGAAGTCCGAGACAAAATAGGAGCTCGTTGTATCGAGGCTTCTTGGTCTCTATAGCAGAACTTGAAAAGTAGCCCAGTTTGAGCCAAATTGCTATTTAGAATTTTGAGTTACTTGCTATTTTGATTGGATTAAGACTAGAAAACTCTTGCACAAGTTTTGGGCTATATAAAGGGTGCTACTTTCAACTCTAAGCATGGAATCAAGTTATTCTCTCATTGTTCTGAGGTGAGAAATTTCGGAGAGAGATTCATTCTTCTCTAGAGCCACCATTTAGAGGTTGCGTTGAAGATTCGCTCTAGAATGTTTACTACTTGTACTTTTTTTGTAGAAGACTGGTTCATCTTGGTCCTCAATGTCTTGCTGAAACAAGTGCGGGCAACGGCGAGCGGTGGGAAAGTCATGGCAATAAGAGAAGTTGTACAAGAACAACTACAATCCTTAGGTCGACGGATAGACCGTGAAAGGAAGCTGTAAGTATATCTAGTAACTATTCAATAGTGTTTTGTTTTAGATCGTGATTTTTCTCCCTAGCTAAGGTTTCCACGTAAAAGAATTTGTGTTTGCCTTCTTCTGGTATAAAGCTAGATCTACTTGCAGATTCAATTTGTTGTTGATAGCTAAAAATGGACTCTATGCGTCTAAACCCTACATACATGGAAACGTTCACAAATTAACATTCAGTGCAAGTTGTGAATCAATGAAGGATCATGCTCTTTTCAATATGGTTCGGCAAAAACAGATTATGTGAAATGACATCAACGGTGAACACAATTTCCCATTGTTAAAAAGCCTCCTGTTTGTATGATTTGATCTATGTAGTGAATCCAACAGTGAAGGCTTCATTTCAATACAAGAGAATTTATCTGAGCATGCTAATATCAGTCAGGAAGAGCTGCTCTAAATGTAAGAAGTAAAAGCTTTTTTACCACAAAATGGATGTATTCAATACTAATCTAAAAGCTAAAATGATCAAATATTAACAAATAGAATAGTTGAAAAAAAAATTTTCATAGATATCATGAGATAACTCACCATGCTGCAGGTGCCCCACTCACGGTATACACTGCCACCCTTAATCTCTATTAAATTAAAACTTTAAATAACCTATCAGAAGAAAGGACCTTCATCCATTAGAGGGCAATTTGGTCTTTTGCTTTTGTCCAAAAGACGGCTCATCAATGACTTCCTTATTTTTTTTCTTCATTTAAAATTGAACGTCAAAGGTGAATTTAAAAAAATGAGCATCAAATACCATATTTTTCATTCTATTTTTTTTTAAATAAAATGTTATATGATGTTCATTTTTGGAAATTCACCTTTAATCTTTAATTTTTATCACTCTATGTATTCAATTCTTAGGTATTCTTTCGCAAATCAATTTTTAAAAAATGCAAACAAATAGGTCCTTGAAATCATGTTTTCTGCAATTGCATGATCCAGGATGCATGTCATAGGCTAATTTAACAAAATATAGGCCACATCGGTTTCTTCTTTAACTGCTTCAGGTTAGAATTTCAGCATGGGTGGATCTTATAACTGGTAGCTCCGATAGGGGCGGTGGGAATTAAAGTCCATGCATGTGCATGGTAGATGTTGCAGATTTCATAGAAGCTCCATTATTATTTACAATTATTGTCATATCTGTTGAAGTTCCAAGCCAGCCCTAGGATCATAACCAATTATTAATTTTAGAGTAACTCCTATTTTTCTATCAAATCATATCATTAATACAGTGAGGCCCGCTAGGGCCTACCTTTGATAAGTGGAGGCCCTTTCACACTTTCATCCCCATGGTCTAGAAGAAATCTATGGTTAAAAGGTCATTAAACATTAAGGCTATTAAATCAAGGGACAAGATGATTTGACAGGGCTGATTTTTTTGTTGACCCTTATTTATAAGGAAACCTTTCCATGTGACCCACTCCCATTACTAGGAAGGCGTTTAAGTGGGCCCTGCGAGTTGGACTACATATAGTAGTCTACTCATAGGAGAACATTGCCCAATGACTCACATGTGTACTAGCTACATATCATCACATTTGTTTGCTTGTGGATTCAAAATGGTGCGTAAATAAGGTTACTCATACACAAAAATCTTCACACCTCTTGGAAAAGGCGTTGGTACAATCTCATACGGTGATTGCAGTCCCTTGGGCCCGATTGATCACCCTTTACTTTTATCATTTGTGTGAGCTCCATTTTTGTAATTCAAACTATTCAACTTGTTTCTTTGAATAATAAGCCCCGAGACTTTAAAGACAATTATCTTAGACCTCCATACAGTTTGAGTAATCCCAACTTATTAATCTAATTTTCTACAATTTTGTGGGCTACTAATTCATGATCTAAACTGTAATAATATATACGAAGAAATGCAACTTATTTTGAAGATTTATCTCAAAATAGATCGGAATGAAGAAACGGAATTCATGTAGCCAAGCCCAACAAAATTGAAATAAGGCTTTGATAATAATGATACATAAAACAGAAAACGATCCCTAAAACCAAAGAATGGTGGAGATTTTGGTTCTTGGAGAAGCCAAGACATAGCTAAAATGCAGAGAGATCATTTGGTCCTCAAAACTTCATGATTCTTACAAAATTCTATTTATCTAATGCATCCAATTGGATAAACTGCCCAAAACCCATGATTATTTGTCATTGTATTATGGATGAAAAGTCAAGACAAATGTGACACCAACATGATGCAGAAAAATAAAATTTGTATATGGACACTCTGACGCTTAACCTAGAAATATCCTGAGTGAAAGGAATGCAACTTACTTAACAGTGGGGCCCACATGTTAGCATCCAAACCCTTCAAACTAAAACCGCCCCCAACACCCCCCCCCCCCCCCCCCCCCCCCCCGGAGTGCATGAGGGCATCCTCAAATTTTATATCATTCATCGAAGTTTTCCCAACCAATGGATTGACCGTTTGATGATTGACTAGTGGCACTTTGATTTAAAACAAATTAGAACATGGAACTCTTTCACCTGCACACGCGCACTGCACATCAGCGCTATCCACACAGGCGGGACCCCCTTAATTTCACCCTGGGTCACATCTGACAAACGGCACCAATGTATAGTGCGCACTGCGCACGTGGGTAGGAGAACACCGTCCATTAGTAAAGGTGATAAAGATTGAATCAGAAATGAGCGCATTGGGAGCAGTTATAGATAGCATCAATTTGTGATAAATTATAAGACACTCATTTGAGATCATTTGGAGATGTCCAATGTAGTCCAACAACAATGCCCCAAGTAAAAGTACCTCTGTGAAAGTTGATGGCCCTCAAGGAAAAAGGAAAAGAAAAAAGCCAAAGAGGACATACATGGAGGTAGCAAGAAGATAAATAAAGAAGTGCAATCCATTTGAGAATTTGACCCATGATACACTGGAATGGCAAAAGCATAATTCAAGCAGTTTTTCATGATGATGAAGAATCTGATTATATAAAGAAATTGCAGACTAACAATATAACCGACTGACTATAGAACCGTATAAAAACTGACTAATGTGGTTGCTTGCCGTTCTTGCACATCCCAAACTAGAGATATAAATCTCTGTTTGTATCACATGATCACTCGGCATTCGAAATAATACGATTAAGTTAGACAAGCAGTCAAACCAAAATAACTCCTAAGTTTTACGTGTGTCATCGTCAAAGCCTTATCCCAACTATGTTGGATTTGGAATTTTGTTTCTCCATTCTACCGGTCAAATTTTTGGATGGATTGCATTTCATCAGATCTACCTTACTACTTCCATCCATATCTTTTTTAGCCTACCCACTTTTAGTTTCATTTTTCCATCAAAAAGCAATATATATGTCTATTATGTTCCATGAGCACATAAAATGGGTCACAATGTACCACGTGTGTCTATTGGAACTGTTTCTAATAAATTTTTTTCCTAACTGGTCAGGTGACTAGAGCCTATGGCACAGTGGAAGTGCTCACAAAAGCAAACATTGAGTGCGGGTTCGAGTCATGTTACCAATCAGGGGGAGAAAAAAAAAGAGAAAAAAAAAAAAAAACTGGTCAGGCACTCTCTTACCTCAGAAAATCATATGATCTTGGAGTGTGTTTGAACATATTACATGACAGGATCAAGCAAATTGACTACAGATATAAATCACCTAATCGCCAACATAATCATCATTGAAGCCTTATCTCATCAATAAAGTGGCCTTATGAGCTCACTTTTTCCTAGATACCCTTTAACACCATGGCCTCTGTCACTACACAATGTAAAATGTCTTTGTAGAGTACATCCCAAGTCTATCGATCACAAATACAATTACAAAACCTACTAATGAGATGTGAATTAAAAACTCTTATCAACTAAATTGTAGATTATTCCCGTAGAATTTTACATAGAGTTGGACAAAGTTTCCACAAACGATTTCGAGTAATGAAGAAATCAAAAAATAATGGTAGATTACGGAGTAGAACTAACAATAACATTCCATGAGGGACTCTTTAACTTGATTAAGTGACAAAATCAATCACACAAATAAAGTAATGATGATAAGGTTTAAAGATACATGCTTACTGCAGCTAAAATAGATACCTAGCAGATAACAGTATGCCCAAACCACTCAACCATTTAGTTTGTCCAGAAGCACAGTGAAAACTGTCTGACTGGAAAATCAGCTTTGATGTCAACCAAGTTCTAACCCATGACTTTCGGACCCCATCCAGCAATGACATCTTCAGGTTGTGCTCGTGTTTTAGTAAACGAATCCAAAGAGAAAATAGACTGAACACAAGAAAATTGATTGTTAAGAATAGACTATAGACACATACTAGGTATTCCCAGACATAACTCATAAGTGTGTATAAGGCATGAATCTGTCCAGGTGGAGGTACTGGTTTGGTTACCAAGATAGCTAATCTAGTGTAAGTGTGACCCAGTGTGAAATATGGTTTACAAAGAAAAACAGAAATGATCAATATTCAATGCAGGAATGCCAATTATCAGATGGCTAGGGTCGTCCAATCTGTGTTGATTTCTGAACATGGTTTATCCATGGTGGATCTCGTTAGATCAATGGTTTGAATCACCAAAGTCTCAGCTCTATTCAGAGACATTAAGGCCTGACCACCTGAGATGCTATGTTAGGCAATTTAAGAACAAAATAAATTATGTTTCAGTTGCAAATGGGTGATTGCCATGATTGGTGGGCAAGATCAGAGCTCCAGGCTTAAATCAGTCATGAACTTCAGGAATAATTAGCCAATGAAGTAGCAATTTATACGATCTCACATCAGCTCGTTAACGTGGGATGCCATGGGGTTCTAGCCCCAGAAGAAGTGGTCCCCACCAACTTTACTTAAAAAAAAAGGGAAAAAAAAGTTGGAACGTTAACTTAATAAAATGACTTAAGTTTTTTTCCCCCACAAGTAGAGAAAGGGGAGAAAAGGACGAGAACAAAAAAGGTAGGGTTTCTCTTTTTAACAAGATTAGAGCATCCTTCATCCTTCTACTCTGGTCACGATCAATTACAATGTATGACTTATTCAAGCAAGCTTGACATTAGTTTTTACTTTGTAGTGAGAAAGTGGGTTTTGAGCAGACATTGAAGCACCATGTTTAATTCTCAGCCCACTCATAAAGCTAAAAACAGTTTGAAAATATGTTTGCATACCTTCATATATGATCTCACATAAGGAAGTGACTCCGGAACTGACCACTTCTTGTAGTGACCTAAAGCAATCTCTAAATGGTGAAGCTTAGGGCCAAGAGATAAGTCCGCAGAGGAAATCTCTTTCCCATTGATGAAGGGGCCCTGAAACAAGCAATGAAGTGGAGATCTTAAAAAATTCTTTTAGAAAAATTAAAAAGTACTGTAGCTCACACCACATTGCCATAAATTAAAGTTCTTTTGCAAGTTATTTTCAATACAAATAGATAAAAGTAAGTACATGATTTCATGGTCTTTTAACAAAAAAGATCACTTCCAATCCACAATGACCTTAGAAAAGTTTTGGGAGCGATCACAATTCTAGTTATGCTGAATATCCTGGCAATTGAGAGACAGTGTCCACTATATCAGAGTCAATTATCCGATGTTGACGCTCAAATGTAATGAGTAAATTTTGTAGAAGCTGTTGGTAAGGAAAATCCCTATTGGAGAGCTGTAGCTTAATCGAAAACTTTCTAGGGAATTTAGGTTCAGAGTTAATTTTGGAGTCACAATCGCTTCTACCAGGATCAGCAGTCCAAATATTCAGTTTTCTGTACTCTTCATGTTAGGGAATGTGAGATTTTCAAACATAGAAATATGATTACAAGGAAAGACAAAGAAAGAAAAGAGATGAGGGTTAACATGCTTTTCATGGAAAGTTTTTCATAAAAAACCATCAAGGGACTGCTATCAAAATCAGACATTCAAGGTCTCCTAGATTTTAGGAGGGATAAACTGTCTGAGACAAAAAAAAAAAAAAAAAAAAAAAGGTTTCCCATGAGATTACACGCATGCCATTATGTGGAGTATGATGGTCTGAACTGTCCTTTTGGGCTACACTTGGTTTTGATGACACTCAGTCACCCAGTAGGAAACAGGGCAAGTTGACTCAAATGAGTTTTAGACTTTAGTCCATGGGTTGGATTTTCAAAATATGCTATCAACATGGCCATCTAAGAGTTCTGTGATAAAGGTAAGTACGGTAGATAAAAATGTCGGAAGATAATATAGTAAATAAGTGATAATGGGGATATTTTTGTAAATGTGTACCAAGGTTCGGACGTGTTTGGTAGGGCTTCCAAAAAGTGCCTGTTGGATTTTTGGCTTCTGAAAAGCCCTTAAAAGCACAATTGTTTATTAGAAGCAAAAGCCAAAACTAACCTTTTGGAAAAGCAAACCTCAAACGATTTCACTTTCAAAAGGCACTTTCAGTTTTGCAGGAAGAAGTGTGGCGGGAAGCAGCGGAAAGCATATGGTTTCTTTGTTCCTCTTTTCTTATCCATTTGTGGGGTCTACCTATGAGATCTAAACCACTCAAGATCAATATCATCCCTTGTATTGGTCTTTGGTCATATTTCACTCCAATGTAAGTTACTCCAATCTCATCTAATTGATAAGTTGTTAAAAGTGATTAAAATACACAAATCAAAGGGAGTAAAATAATAGTGTTTTCCTTCTCCCAGAACCAATACAAGAGTACTTAATTTTGAGTGATTTGGATTTTGTAGATGGGCCCTATTGATAGATTTATATGCTGGAATATAAAGAACTAAACAATGTAGGTTCTAACTCATATCTCATTATTCTATGAGATAATGAGAGTAGTGATGCCACATAACAAGTGCCTTGTGCCACATAACATCTGCCTTGTGACAGACATATAAGGTTTTATGTGAGGTCATTTTATACCTATAAGGGTTCTATAGATGGTGTAACCATTTTTGTAATAAATATTTTAAGATATTATTTACTTATAATATGCTAAAAGCTGCTCTTTTATGTCCTAACCAAACAAACTAGTGCTTATGTGTGTTAAAAAGCATATACAAAATTCGCGCTAATCAAACGTTGCTTAGCTTCTTAGGAGCTACTTTTATGAAAGTATTTTTGCTGTAACATATGAGTTCCCTTATTTCTCTCTTTCTCTTCGCTTATCTTCTCTTGCCTCTTCCTTCTCTTTAGCCTAGTCTTCATCATATTATTTCATAAAAATCATGAAGGGACCCACCTATCGCATGCAATAAAATGTTTGATGCTATGATGCCTAGATACGGAAATCACTTTCGAAAATCTAGGACACATACGGATACGGGTTTCCTAATTTCTTCTTTAGATCACTTTTGAATTAATGAAACTATCATTGTTTTTGTCCCTTTCTAGCATTTTTTATGGTGAGAAGTAAAATTATTAAAATAACTATATGAAATAATGGACTTTATAAGTACGATATGTTAAACTTGTTCCCTGGAAGAATCAGTGCAGTGTCAGGTACCAATACAAGTGTCGCATTGGTCCGATATGGATACGTTAGGCTTGTACAAGTATCTGGGTATCATAGGTTTGATGTTAATGGTCATAGGGTCCGGTATTAGGACCTACTTTGGGTTAACTACCAACTAGCAGACAGTTTTAAACAGTTATTTCCTTGTTTTTGGGGTGTATTTTCCACTCCACTTCAGAGACATTATGGGGTAATGGGGGTTCTGGATCTGATCTACAAAAAATCCTCCAAAAATTGTCAAAAGATTTAGACGATGAAGATCAATGCACATCTCATATCAAGGCTTTTCCCCAAGAAATTAATTTCTACACTGTTTCTTGGTGAAAAAAAGAGAACGGCAATAGAAAACGTTGGGGTCTAGCAAAACAGAAACGGAGGAAGAGATCAGAGAGTCATTTGAGTCTAATGATGGGAAGCACAGACATGTTCAGTAGAAAAGAAAGACTGAAGGTGGTAATGGAGACAAATAGGGCGGTGACAGTGGAAGGTTCTCACTATTTCAACCTTGAGGTTATGGTTTTGAGTCATGTTACCAGTTAAGAAATAAAAATGGAGACAAATAGGCAAGGTGGCTGTTTAATGTGGACAAGGATAGATGCTTGATACAATCTAGAACATCATAGAATGTGCTCAAAATGGATTGGAGTGGGACGAAGAAGATCCAGGCATAAACAGTATGCTTGATGAGAACATGGAAATTTAATTCTAGTCAAAGAAGAAGGATGTGCCTGGATGGAAAGAGGCCTTTGATGGTTGGATAGTGTGTGCATTCATATTGAAGGAAAAGACTATTTTCTTTTTTTTTTTAGAGATGTGTATTTAATTATAGTTAATTTGTATTTGGTTAATTTGGGATTTTAATTTTAATCAAGGTTCCAAAAAGAGAAAATAAGACACAAGGATTTTATTTTAATCAAAGTCTGACGAACAGAAAGTAAGACAGAAGGGTAAAAAACCATTTAGGAATTATTTTCAATCAAGGTTTGAAAAAGGAAAGCATGATTTAAAAACTGGTAAAATAAGAGTCAACTCAGCCACTTCAACTCAAAACTCCACACCTAGGGAGTCATGTCATCCTGAGTCCCAGTTTAAACTAAGTCCTATGGGAAAATGGCCCAAAAACGAATCTTTTCATAATTTCATAATATGAGAGTACCATTCGAAGAAAAAAGGATGATATAAGAGTATGTGGGAGGCTCTTAGGAACCTTACTAATTTCAGAAGCACGCTTATGTGGAAAATCAAATCATTCTAAGATCAAAGGTACTATTCCTCCGACTGAGGATGAGTGAGTGATAAACACACATGACCACCTATTACCATGTAAATTCATTTTTAATGGCTAAACCACAGTGCAAAATAGCAACCGCTACACTATATCAGTTGTATCGGTTAAGGCCACTACGCTATTTTGAAAGTAGCGGCATTGCGGTCTAAAATCTAGTAAAGCCAAGCAATTTTAGTTTAAAATATTATTTCTTTTCTATTTCTTCTCCTCAATAGCCTTTTATAAAGTTATCTCTACGCTTATATGGTTACAAATCACTAAAAAAGAATTGGTTGCTACACAATATTCATTTTTTTTACCGCTTAAAAAATTCACATTGCTATGCCGCTACCTATGGCTGCAGCTGCTACGTATTGCCTGCTACATAGCATTTTAGCCATTGGCCGATACGCCCGCCACAACTGCTATTTTGATTCTTTGACTAAACCACAAATTTCGTTAAAATTCTTTAAACAAACAACTTTATTTTTATTTTTTTCCCTTTTCCATTTCAATTTTTTGTATTTTTTAGGCTTTCTGGTCTTTTGAGTACAACTCGTTTAACTTGATTGAGTCCAATACGACCCAACCAAATCAAGTCAACTCAGTCAAGGGTGACCATGACCAAGTCACCCTCTTAGTCTGAGTAGTAAACCTTGAAGATAATAAAAGAGACATTGGTAAACCAATCATAAACTAGGAAAGTTTTTTACAGCATTGTAAATTTCCATCATGGTTATCAAAGGACGAGGTTTTTACAGTCCACCGGGGTCTTTTAGAAATACCTAAACAAGGAGTTTTCTATGAAAAAGCAAAAAACAGAAAGGATATTTTATTTGAAAGACTACAAATAAATATAGACACACATACACACATAAGTAGTTGCTTCTTCTAGCTAGTGAATAGAAGTAGTATGGAAAAGTATGACTCACATTTTCTCTAATATGATCATTAAAGGATGTCAATTCAGTCAACAGCACCTGCTCCGTTCCATCATTGGGGTCTTTGCTTTTAAGGAAACTTACAAAAGCAGGAAATATCTTTGACCCACTACAAGGAAAATATGACAAAGGGAAGACATTTAGTTGATATCAAATGAATTCTATAATAAAAATTCTGCAATAGTTTGAGAAGTAATAAAAACTCAAGGATAGTTGGTATTAGGTATATAATCAAAATTTAAAATTCAACATTAGCAATTCTAATAAAATGGAAGGAATTTTAACATAGTCATCATGGAGTAAGGGAAAAATCTTTTTTTCTTTTTGGTAACAGAGGGTGTCCCAGCCCTTTGGGCCAGACTAATCCCTACAGGCCCAGGGAGAGCTGGGTAAAACCCCTGTGGCCTCTGTGTGGTAGCGCAATTTCGAACCCTCAACCTCCTGTAAGGGCAAAATCTTAAGAGATTGTGAAGCCAATTCTTGTAAGTAAAAGAATAGGTGGTAAAAAGTAACTTGATTAAACTCAAGATAAGAAGTTCCTAGTATTAGCGCAAGAACGGTCAGAAACTTCATGAGAAAGATACATGGTAACTAAGACGAACTTAATAAGAATAAATAAATAAACGAAAGGCATTGGTTTTGCACTTGGGGTAATTAATTTCATTAATTATATATGAACAGATTCTTTTAGCCAATGATTATTCAGTTTCATGAAATTTCCAAATTGAATACAAAATACCCAGTTGAGTAATAGGTAATTACTTGGTGTTCCTTGGTTGTTTACGACTTCAACACAACCTAAAACATTAATTTTCTTCCCTTTTTTTCCAATCGGTAACCAAGAAAATATATTAAAGAAGAAAGATACAAAAGTATAATCAGGCAATTTAAGAACTGTCAGAACAACAGTATAAGTGCCTTATACCAAAATCGCCAAAGAAAGAAAGTTACATAAAGAGATCTAACAAAGGAACTAAACAATCCACTTTTTTTTTGCTAATGAATCTGCCACACCATTGGCTGAATGCAAAACGTGTTTAAATTCCACTTACAACAAGGAAGACAATGTCTTGATTTCATTGAGAAGAAAATGGAACTTCCACAGACCAACAAGCAACCCAAGCAATGGCACTGGAAGAATTGCTCACTACTGGTAACTTTTAATGAAAGTGAGGCACATATGAACTATTGTCAGCACTTCCAAGTCATTGATTGGATACTTTCACACCAGGGGAAGCAACTTAAGCAATGGCATTGGAAGAATTCTTCTCTACTGCTAACTTTTTATGAAAGTGAGGCATATACAAAGGACTTCCATCACGTCGGATTCTTTCACACAAACATGCTTCGAAAACATCAAAATTTCTCTTGCCCTGTTGCGAAGCGCTCCCCCAATACCAGCCGGCACCGATTTTCCTTAGGTGCTCCATCTACACTGAACTTCAACACCCCTTCTAGAGGATCCAAATATTTTGACTTCTTCACCTTAGAAGGACCACATACTAAAGAAGACTCACAATCATATTACATTGATTATCTTTAAATTCTCACTCTCTCTTCTTGAGGATGCCCATTTTGCAATTCTCAAAAGAACACTATGAAATAGATGTCAAGAAACAGTAGTTTATTTGTAACTTTGGGTCAATAAATTTAATTGTAATTTTTGAGAGTTCCCTAAATTAGGATTAAATTAAATTTAGTTATATTAAGCTAGTATTATGATGTTATTAGAGTTTCCTATTATTATGGGATTAGGTATCCTAGTATAATTAAAATTAGGTTTCCTAGTTCGAGTTGACATCTTTGGCTGTATTTTATAAATAACCATTGGCTATTCTCAATAATATAGACCAAACAATAGAGTCAAAATTTAGTACTAAAATTTTAACTTGGTATCCAAGCCAGGTTTAGCTGTGGGATTAGCATTCTCTTTTTTATTTCGTCTCTTCTTCCAAATCCCTTTAGTTTATTCCATGTAGGAAAGAGACCGGGAGTCTTCTTTCATGCATGCAACTTTTACTTGAACCAGAGAAAGCCCATAGTTCATGAGAGATCAACTGATTCATCTTCCCAGAAAAGAACCATCCAGCAGCAGCCAATTCATAAGCAATGTTTGTCTTCATTGTAGCGTGCAAGAGGAATGACTTAGGGGTTTTCTTCTGTAAAAGGAAATCCTAGAAAGTGGATTCCAATTGTCCTTTTGAAGTCGTTTGTGGATTCCAGTCATCCTTATGAGTAGAAGAAAGAAAAAAACAACCAAGAAGACTACATGTTCAAAGTTATCATTCAGTCTTTGCCCAGGGTTTTTTTCTGCTTCTTGCCAAAGCAGACCTCGACCCACTTCCCTTTCTAAAGCGTATTCTGACTTATGCGGAACGCACGACGGAAGGGAATGTGGGAAGCGGAGACCAAACTTCAACAAGAAATGCATGGGGCCCGTTCATACATGCGCATTATAGGCCTTTATAAGACAGCCGGATTTTCATCCTATGGAGACTTAAACTTCAACAAGAAATGCCTCTTCTGCCTCTTTAATTGATTTGGAAATACATCATTAAAAGAAGACTCCAAGGAAGTAATCAGACCATTCCTACTCAAAATTTCTTTTATCTAGCAAAAGACAAAGGGAAACTAAATGAGTGGATAATCTGTAAAGGGTGATCTTTATTAGAAGAAAAATGAAGAAATAACAGAATTTTTAACAATTAGATCTGAGGAGGAGATGGTCGATGCTATTGTTAGGAATGTTTCGTAAAGTAAGAAAGACGAGTTTAAAGGAATTTCTTTGGAAGATCTTATATCATGGGTGGCTGTTTTAGAGGGGGGATGGCATGCTCATTCAATACGTCGAAGACTTTGGATACCTCCTCTTAATGGTATTGTTAAGCTTAACTTTGATGGCAGCTATCAAAATTCTATTCAGAAAGGGGGCATAGAAGGTGTCATCAAAGATTTTTCTGGTAATATTGCTCGGATGCATTTAGGGCCCATGGTAGCCTCAGATGCTAATGAAGTTGAGGCGTTTGCTATATTAGTTGGGTGTCGTGAATTGCACAATTTGGGAGGTATATTGGCTTTTATTGAAGGAGACTCTTTTCAGCTATTCAATGGGGGCTCAAGGATGTCATCCCATCCTTGGGGATTGCCAAATTGGGCAGAGGAAGTGCAGGATATTTATGTTTAGCTTGATGCATCTTTTCATCACATTCCTCGAGAAGACAATGAGATGGCTAATAGTCTTGCAAAAGGAGTTTCTCTTGTTTATGTTTCTTTTGATGTTTAATGTTGTTTGATTGTTTTGTTTTCTTTTGATAGTACTGTCACATCCGATGTGGAACTTGGACAAAGCCTCATGGTGCTACTGAAGCACTCCGCCCTTACCCCTGCAGATTCCCCTTTCTTGGCTCACAGGATCACTTGACTTAGTCTTTCCTTAAGGGTTTACCCAGGCGGATTGAGGTCTCACACTCTCCCCAACTGGAAATAGAGCCATAGCCGGCTCTAATACCAATTGTCATAGTCCCACCCAACACAATATGATATTGTCTGCTTTGAGTCTTTGACCCACGTGCCTGCGAGAGGACTTCTTGGGCGGTCACCCATGCCGGTACTACTCCCACCCGAGCACGCTTAACTCCAGAGTTCTTATAGGATCCAGGCCACATGGCTTTTAAACGCGTCATGTTGAGTTAACACGGGGTTCGACTTATAAGCCCAGGGTCATGACTTGGATATTTCCAGTGTGGGACTTGGACAAAACTTCACGATGCTACCAAAGCACTCCACCCTTACCCCTGCAGATTCCGCTTTCTTGGCTCACAAGATAACTTAACATGGTCTTGCCTCAAGGGATTACCCATGCGGATTGGGGTCTCACAAATTTCGTTGCCTAGTTGGTGTTCGTTCAGTCTGGTCTCTGAAGTAATAATTTTTTATTATTATTGTTTTTTTTAAAGGTGACTGTATTAAAGACAAAAAGGATAATTACAGTATAAGAGAGCAATACTAAAAACAAAAAACCACTGCAAAACGGTGGGGAAAGATTTTATTTTTTTTTATTATTGTTATAAAAGAAGATACTATTATTGAAGCAATAGGAATTGTGCTCTATATTCATAAAGGATAAAGCCTTTTTTTATCAATAACAGGTAATGTGACTTGAACAATCAGCTTCAAGGTTGCAATAGCAAACACCGTCCATTGTTCCAGTAGCTCTTGTCAAGGCTAAAGCCAATTTAATCTTTTATTTAAAATAGTTAACCAATACTTCCACTTGCTTGAAATTAAGGATGCCACGCTTCAAATTGTTTGAGGCCTTTAGTTTTTGTGAAACTATTTTTTACATCTAGACAGTAGTGCTTTGTTCTGAGTGCAGTGTAGAGATGATTATGAATAAGAGTATGGCATCTATCACATGAATAGGACTTTGGCAGTTATTATAGGAAGTCTGATTATAATTAATGGAATTTTTTTAGAAAAAAACATGGAGAGGTTTTCTTAGGTGAACTCAAGGCAACACTACATAAAAACTCTATTTTTTCAGAAGTTTCTTCAAATACTGCTCACTTTTGTTATAGCTTGTGCCCACATAAAATTACACATTTCGATATTCAAGCAGGGTCATTTTATTAAACCATGAGAGTAGTGTATATTGTGTAGGGAAAACATTCACCTGCGAGAATATACACTGCGCATCGCACATCTGAACTGCGCGTGCGTGACATTCAGAGGTGGGTCCTGCCTCTGGGACAATCCAGATGCACAATGTGCGGGTGAATGTTTTCCTAACCAAACAATCTCAATTGCTATTTTTGTTGAGAAGAAATTCAAAAGTGGTATTGACCAAAAACCCTTCTCTTATAAAAAGTTTCTTTTGAAAAAATATCTTTTTAAAAGTACTTTAAAGGAAGCACTTTTGCTTTCTAGGAGGTCCAACCAAACACACCCTTAGAAGTATGGTTACACTTCTATATAGAGGATCGAGCAAAAGTTTCTTGATACAATAAAATGATGAAGGAAAGAAAGAAGAAGAGTTGTGCTTCCTGTTCGTTTGGCCCTATTTCAAAAAGGTTCAGCAGTTAAGAGTTAAGGTTTTAGAGGAGTTTACCGGAACCAAGGTTGTAAAAGATTCAAAAGTCGGGCATTCTTCTCTCTGCATGTCTACAAATTGAAATCCTATTTAGGGCAACACCCACATTAGAAGAAGGGATGAGATCAAAGAGACCAGGACAGATGCCCTTGTATTGCACTTTTCATATACTACGTGACTGTAACCTCCCTAACAATGAAGTCAAGCAGAGCAGACCATCCAACAGTCCGACCCAGTATTCTAAGGGTAAAAGGCCCCGCCCTTCTTCAAAAAACAGTAGAGTGGGGTGACCTTTATTTTATGCTGCCTTTCTTTTCTTAGTGAGTAGTAATTTCTGATAGTAGTTGCCTTAAGTTTGGGCCATGCGTAGGGGTTCGGCAGAACTCAAGACCACAACCAACAATGGTTTGTAGTGATGATGCATTGCCCACGCTCATCCCAGGGAAAATGAAACATATCAGCACAACAACGGCTCATCTAGTTTGTCCAGTTTGTTTGAGACTTTTTTGGCCAAAGGTCAAAATTGTTAGGCTCATACAACAAACTTGTTCAAGACTTCAAATATATTCGTTTGTAATATTTGGAGATTCGGATTTCGGAGTCTATAAGGTTGTTCAATTTAGGGGAGAAAACTCTACAAATACTCAATAGTTACTTGGTAGTGTGAATCCAAGTAATTTTTAAGTTATGGGGGAGTGTTCATCCTTAGTTTCATGTGAGAATGTGGTGTGGCATTAAGGTCATCAATTATGCTGTGTAGCATACCATGGGTCAGTTTAATCAGTTGTGTTGGTGAATATATAATGTATGTTGTGGGCACATGAAGTTTTCACCTCCTTCATCAATCAAGTTGCAAGACAGATCGAAGATCCATCACATGACACACTCCTCGAACACATGGTATGGTACTATGATACACTATAGGTGCACATGAAATCCTTCATTTTCTACATTTGTCGCTAATCATTAGGTGAACTTCTGAAACATGCTAATAAGGTTTATTTCAAGGAATAAAAAGCAAAAAGTGTCCTGCACCAACAAGATTGGCAAGAAGATTGTTTTCACCAAAATGCACACATGCATACTTTGTTTTCACCAAAATGCGCACATGCATAAAATAACATACTTTGGCCACTATCAGTTTTGTTCTTTTTCTGGATAACTTTTGTTTATTTAAATGTTAAAGAAGAAAAAAAATAAAATAAAAAATATGTTTGTGGTGCGTGCGTGCATGCATGCATGTGTGTGTGTGTGTGTGTGTGTGTGTGTGAGAGAGAGAGAGAGAGAGAGAGAGAGAGAGAGAGAGAGAGAGAGAGAGAGAGAGATGATGCACAACGCAATAATATATAGAACCTTACAACGAGCATTGAAATGAGTGATAACACCAAAACTTGGAGAGGACAATCAAAATTATGTCCCTTGAAATGGAAATAGAATGACATTAAGATAATATATCGAATGCAAAATTCATACACTGAGGCCTTCTCGGGTGGAACAGCCAAAGGTGGATCAGGGTACTTCTCTTCCAGTGCCTGCGTAATAACATCTGAATCTGCAATCCATTTCTCATCAAGTTTGATTAAAGGAACTTTTCCTTGTGGACTGATTTTCAAAAACCTAGTCATGGAAGCAACACACAAATCAGAAAACTACACAGTAACAATGCGGCATTTTGCTACACATTAGTAGCATGTATTCCTAACTAAAACCAAATGAGGTCCAGAAACTTACCATTCTGGTTTATTGGCCAGATCTATCAACTTCACGTCATAAGGGAGATGCTTTTCCTCAAGGGTAAGCAAAACCCGCTGTGTGAAGGGACCTGAAAATACACAACCAGTTTGATGCAAGAAAATCTTATCTTGGATGCGGTGATTACTAAGATGAAAAATTGCGCTTACCCTGAAAGCTTTCAATGACTTTTAAGGAACAAATATACACATGCAGAAACAAACGTTATCCAGAAGTATTGATGTCATATGGAAAATATCAAGATAGTGATTTTATGGTTTATGAAGGTATGAACGTAATTTTGTAGGGCCAACACTCAACAGTCTTGTGTATTGAAAATGCTTTATCTCGTCAACAGTATGCTGAAGACTTGAGAGTTGAGATCCCTCCAATTTTATAATGTGATACCCGGACAACCAATCAGACTGGAAAAGTTGCTACTTTTAGAAAATTGAAGTCGATGGCCATATTATTACAATCTGGCGTGAATAATTTGAGCTATATAGAGAACATACTCCTGAGTACTTAAGGAAGCCAGCCTCAACTTCAATGAAACAAAGACGCTTTTGAGGTCTTGATGAAAGTGGATGGAAATATCATTTATATCATTTTACAAACATTTGTTTATTGCTTCGCATGTAGGGAATTGGCAGGAAATTTTTTTCTCTTCAGCAAGGAAGCCTGCAAATCCTCCGATCTGGTGTCCTCCACCTATGGGCTTTGTAGTGTTCTATTTCAATGGTAGTATTGTGGGCAATCTATGTCTTACTGGACTAGGTAGCTCTTTTGGGATAGAGAGGAACCTGAGTGCCTGACATCTTTTCTTTCTCTGTTCCAATAGGCTTCTGCTCTGTTAATAAAACTGAAATAAAAGCTTTGAGGATTGCCCATGGCTTTCAATCTTCAGAGCATTCTGGTGGAAGGAGATTCGGCTTGTGCGATTAGATGGGCCTTAGGTGTGTGCAATTCTCCTTGGACTCTTGGGGGACACCATAGAGGAACTGAGGGATTTATAAGTTTAGGTGACCCAGCAAAAAAGGGTGTAATTCATACTAGCCTGTCAATTGTTAACTTTGTTTCTTCTTAATTGGTGGAGTGGGTGGTTTCCTTGTTCTCGGGTGGCTTTGGTAGCCATTTGGTATATTTCTCTTCTATTGATTCACTACTTTGAATAAAATTTCGAAACCACTTCAAAAAAAAAAAAAAAAAAAGTGACAGATTTGCAATTCAACATTCTGCTTCACATTGTCCCCTCTCAAGAAATTAGCTTTAATTAACAAGATTAAAAGCAGCTAATTAGTCTACAAAGTGGATACAAAGAAGGAAGGATGTCAAGGTAGTTGGGAAAATATGTTTCATTGTCACATCAATGCGCCTCCTCTTCTTCCTATCAAGAAACCAATATAGCCATTAGGCACAAGTGAACCTCTAATTAAACCAAAAACACATAAATTAACCCATATTTTACCACACTCTCCCTCAAACAAGTGAACTAATAATTATCATTCTCTGCTTCTCATAGATAACTTTCACTATGAGTGCAGGATATGATATCCCGAGTTTGCAATGTCCCCACCAATCTCCTTCTCCTTCATAGAAATGGCAATGTTCTCTCAAACTAACACAATTTATCAATACTTGGTAACATTCCAAAATCCACTTGGTCTCTTAACTAATCCTTGTTACAAACTCATTTCTTTTTCATTTCCAAATCCAGCACACGCCCACATCAAATCAAAATACAAGAAACAAACCCCACCTCGCAATTCAATTAAATCAACCACTATCCTCAATCCATCTCCAATTCTTTTCTGTCCTACATACTCAAATCATTTCCAAAGATTGCTGCTTTTTTTGGGGTGTGCATCAAAGAGAGCCCAGAATTCAATTGAAAATGAAATGCAAAAGAGGAAAGAGAAGGAAGAAGCGCTTACAGTCGCCAAGACGTCCGGGAGTGGTGACGGAATCCTTGACGCAGATCTCGAGAGGGTCGGAAACTGCAGACATGACGAGGCGGAGATTCTTGAGGCGTCTGAACTGGGGTCTGAAGATATGGGGTTTGGGAACGGAGAAGGAGAAGGAAGGAGAAATGCGTTTGCAGGAAGAGAAGAGAGAAGAGGATAGAGAGAGAGTTGAGGGAGAGAAGCTCGCAGTCGACATTGTACTCCTTTTGTTACTGATGCACTTGAGCACTGTGAAAGGCTAAGAGCTGTGACTCTTGTGTATTTGAAGAGTTTGGTTTTGTGGCTTGGAGACGAGTGTTGTGTTGTATGGAAGAGGGAATGACTCCAGATGACGCTGCTTTCTTATTATCCATGGCACACCATTTAATCCCCACCCATTTAGTGTGCCTGATGAAAGGAAAATTTTGTACTATTACGGAGGGCATTTGGACCTACCTTTAATCAATACAGCCCTTTTAACCCTCTTTTCATCCGATTTAATTTTTTGAGCTTATGGAACCTTCATTGAAGGATTAAGACGCCATTAAATCTGAACACAGTTAAGATCAGGCTAGGATAATCTATGGGGGCTTTTTTTTCTCACCCTTTTATCTATTTCCTCTACCCTTCTCCCACTTATAGTCGTGGATCTAAGTGCGGTTCACAATATGACAAGTATGCTGGCCTCCATTCATGATTTGATTGAATATCAAGAAAAAGTTTTGAAATTTTTAAGAAAATATTAACCTTAAATGGTTGATCCATGGCAAAGTAGAGAAAATTTCAAGATCGTGATGATTCACAGAATGAATGCTTCGTACATGCTGTCTTATTTGTCTCTCTTTTTTTTTTCCTTTCTACAAAAACGCTTCTAGTGGTGATATCGCCGGTCAGTTGCAGTATTGTCTGCCTTCTTCTACGGAAGTTGTTACTTGATTATATAATTTCTTTACTTCACGGTGGATTAAGAGTTTTAAAAACCTACAAGCTTGTGATTTTAAGTGTTTGAGAAAGATACCACGGGAATTAGTCGTATCGGGTCAAATACCCAAAAGAAATGAATAAACCCTCGTAAGAAAACAAAAGAGT
The DNA here is from genome assembly GCA_029852735.1 of Persea americana. Lineage (NCBI taxonomy): Eukaryota > Viridiplantae > Streptophyta > Magnoliopsida > Laurales > Lauraceae > Persea > Persea americana. Next base: position 52,165,762 of record CM056813.1, on the reverse strand, counting down.
GTTTGAGAAAGACAATCCCTAATCCAAGAAACCAATTGTTCGACCTTCTAGTTATGGTCTTTCAAATAGTTGATTGTCAAAATTTCTTAAAATATTATTCTTCTTCTTCTTCTTCCTTTTGCTTAGTTGGATCAGTGTTACCATACATGTGGGACAATCAACCCACCCAAGTGGCGTGGCTGTATGAGATGAGACACCCCTTCTCAGTCAAGTGTCTCGCGTTGCTCTAAAATAAAATATTCCACACTGTCACACTAACGGGATGCCATGAACTGTGTGGAGGACTATGTGAAGTTTCTCTGTAAGTGGATATTATAAAGTTGTCAGGTCTCCTCTAAATAGTTGCATCTATGAAACTGATCATAAAGCAGGTTAGAGATAAGAAATTCGAAATAAAAGTAGACTGGGGTATCAACATATCTCAGGAACACGAAAGGTATAATTATAATATCTTCAGCTGGATGTCAACATGTGTTACATGTGTTTTAGGATCTACCCATTTTATCCTTGTAGAACTTCTCTATATTTTCTGAGATTTCGGGTTCTTATAAATTGATTACAGATTTTTGGCTGATGAGGTCTGCAAGAAGCCAGTCATCGTATAGGATTATTCCTGCTCCATGCCTAAATCTTAATTTTATTCTTGTATGGTTCACCTAATTAAATCTTAATTTTAATCTTGTATGGTTCACCTAATTGTCTTTAACTGGAATCCTATCTACTTACTCAGAAATCTGGCCCTAAGTTATAAAATATTTAAATCTTCCTATTTCACTACCTCTCTCCGGCAGTGGTCCTATGGATGCAGATGCACTATGTAACAAAATGCGAAGAATGGCCCACTTCTATCCATCTGATCTACGATGATGAAAGTGGATGTTTGGAATTGTAGAAATCCCTTTAATGTAAAACTACAGAGCGGATGCCTTGAAATTTCTAAAAGTGGGTCACATAGTAACAACCACAAAAAGTGGGCCAACATTGTAAATATTATGAATGTAGGACACATGTTCTAATTTATAAAAGTTGATACCACGTTATAATTTCTAAAGGTAGGTCACATGTATGACAATAATAAAGTGTCACAAATAATATAAAGGTAGGCTCCACATTGTAAATCTTATAATTATCTTACTTTTATTTTTTAGAATTAAATTTTAATGGAAGTACAGCATATTCTCAGCAGAATAATCTAATATAATATTGTCAAACAAGTTTTGCACAGTATAACCTTCACTCAACATAACCTGGTATGAGCACAAAATTATTTTCAACGTGAAAACGGTGCCAAACTGGCCCTAAATATTATTGGTTATTTATACTCCTCTATTCCAACACCTAGAAATTAGAGATGAACTTTGAGTCCTCATGTAGAGAAATGAAATTAGAGATGAACTTTGAGTCCTCATGTAGAGAAATGAACATTAAAAGCCTTTCCCTTTATTTATAGGCCAACAAGATAATACAGACCCCACTTTATCAAATCTAAACTATTCAAACGTTCATGTTACTTTGAGGTTTCTATTTTGATATTAAAGCAGTTGGACTAAGAAATGGTGACAGGGAAGGAAACCGATAGCTTTTGAAACATTAAAGTTTGTATTACATAGATCTCTGCCTTTTAGATAGACTTCTTGTCTTTAGATATTTGGGTATTCCAATGGTATCCCATTCATTGCCTATGCCACCAAGACTGCCTTCGGCTATTGGAGAAATTCAAGAGTAGACTATCGGGGTAGAAATCTCAACTTTTGTCTTATGCTGTTCTTCCAAAGTCTATTTTGTAAGCAATCCATCGCTTGATATTGTGGGACTTCTTTTGGAAACAATGGACAGATAGGTTGTATCTTCATCAAATTGCATGGACTTCTATTTGTAAGCCTATTGAGCAAGGAGGGCTGGGAATTAAATCAGTCTTTGGCGTTAATGAAGATACCGTTCTTAAGTAGATTTGGGCATGTTGTTCTTCATCTTCCCACTTGTTGGAACATGTGGGTTTATGCAAAATATATAAAAAATGCATCCTTTTCGGATATTCTCATCCCAAGTTCGGCTTCTCAAGCCGGGAATCCATTATTATATAATAAAAGACAGCAGGTGATTCTCTGGAAGAGCGACACGTGGCGGTAGAGGTCTTCCTTGGAGAGTGACACGCGGCGGCATGGGAACCTCTCCCTTTAAGAGATAAACAACTAGGGATGTGGATGTTGGTAGAGAGGAGAAAAATAAGGGGAGAAAAATTAGCTCCTCTAGTTTCTTTCCACAGAAGGAAATCAAAATCCCTCTTTTTCTACAATTATTTCTATAGTAGGAAGGTTTTTTTTTTTTTTTTTTCTTTCTAGGCTTTCATGGGGACTCAGTGGATTACTATATTTTTGCAATTGGGGGAGAATTTAACCTCCCACTGTAATTATTCTTACTGCAACTTATTCGGTTCCTCCTAATTCTTTTTGTTTGGCTCATTGTGTTTTTATTCTTACTATCTTTGCCTTCATGTATGGTCTTGGTTGGTTTGGTACGTGTGTGTGCGTGTGTGTGTTTTGTCTTAATTCTAAGTTGATAGTAGAGTTATTGTTTATTTATTTGGTTTGCAGGAGGTTCAAACCCACAGACCAATGCGCACTACCCATATCCCTAACCAGCTGATCAATAGCGAAGTGATGAGAGTGGAGGTATTGGTTAGGTGCTATTACTACTTATTTGGGCTATTAGAATTTAAATATAAGAACATCACACTTTTATACCCAAACACACTTCTTCATTGAGGCTATCTGCGTAATGGATATGAATATAGGAAAATATAGGATATGGTGGTCCAAGTAGTTTTTAAAATAAACTAAAATGAATTGTTGGATCTTTGGAAGTTAGAATGATCTTCTTCTCTTTGGAAAAATAGAAAAATACTAAAAAAGAGAGATACTAATCATTGCACATGGTCTTTAGACTCTACAATTATGAAGAAACACCATCATTGCATGATGGATATGAATATAGGAAAATGTAGGATATGGTGGTCTAGGCAGTTTTTAAAATAAACTAAAATAGTTATTTTCCATTTTTAATTTGTTTTCTTCTGTTATATTTTGTTTAATATGTTCTGAAATTTTGTCATTTTACAATAGATTGTACTTTCTTGAAAATAAATTATAGTTTTCATACTTTTTTTAAAGTCCCCCTTATTATTTTGAAAATTATTTTTTTCCTTTCTATTTAATTACTACATTCTATAAAAAGTCAGGTCTAATGCTTAGGTTTAGGTTTATTCTTTACTAACCTAAGCCTCACCCATATATTAAAGGGTATGTTTAGGTTTATAGTTTCTAACTCATGTTAGATATAATTTTAGTTATTACAAATCACTTTACTAACCTATCACTTTACTAACCTAATGCTTGCCCATTTATTAATATGATTGAAAATGTAAACACTATTATGGATGTAGCATGGAAGTTCAGGTTAGGTTGTTGGGTGATAATAATGAAGTCGATGTAACATGGATGTTCATGTTAGGTTGGTGGGCCATAGTAATAAAGTTAGTCATTTTGTATAGTCTTTGAGTTATTTTGGCAGAAATACACACAAAAAAAAAAAAAAACCTAAATTCATCTATTAAATGGATCATTGGAGAAGTTTATTTCCTTCCATTTTTATTTGTTTATAAGTTGACATTTTTAATTTTTTTTCATCATTTATATTTGTTTAAATTGTCCTGAGATTTTATCATTTTGCTACCCCTTTTTAATTTTCCAAAATGTGCAGTTTCATATGTTTGATGATTCAGATCGTTGTTTTCTTATCAAGAATAAGAAGTGGAGAATTGCAATTGAGACTTCAGTTGACATAAAAAAAATAAATACAATATACGGTAATTTATATGTTCTACATGTAATTAAGAAGCTTGCTTATGTTTTAGTAAATTTTTTTCTTTTATATATTTTTTATATAGTCATTCAATTTACTTAATCATTAAAATATTTGCTTTTCAATTTTTGTATTTTTTCTGCTCTCCTTTTTGCTTCCTCTTTCTCAATCTTATAAGGTTTATTTAACATCCATGCAAGATATATGAAAGTAGAATTTTTAGTTATTCCATTGCAGGGTGAAGCGTCAACATCAGCCTCCTCTCCAACTGCATCCCAACATACATTGAGATGGCTCTAGCATCATTGCCATTCATACCACAAAGAACACGGTCAGTTTGATCTCGAACATGATTCAATGTTTTGATATCGATGATTGATTTAAATATATATATATAAGATTTTTTTAATAAATTCGCCTCTTTAAACTAAGCATGCCTCCTAGTTGCATTTGACAATCAATTTTCTCTTATTTATATTTAAATTTACTTTCAACTAACCTATCACTCCCTCCAATATCCCTGCCCCATTGATGGGAAGGGATAAAGGTATATGGGGTTCTCCAAAAGATGATGACTAATTCTGAATTTTATATATAATTATTTTTAATAGAGTTTGTTTATGTACTCGGAGTTTACTTTTAACTTGAATTGGGTTTTCCCACTATGAATTAAAGGCTCGCGTCCTAAAGTGCTAGTATATATTAAAGCAATCGGAGAGCTGGGCTATGGAGGGTGCCACCTCAGCAACCCAATAACTCTCCTTTCAAATAAATATGGAGAAAAAACATAAAGCGCTTTAAGGTGTCATGTCATCACATGCCACAGTTTTTTCTCCAAATAATTCTCTTTATCCATATCCTCTATATCTTTAAATCTCTCAATCAATATCCCCTAAAATCTCTTCATTTTGCTACAATTATTCTTTCTCGCAACACCATTTATCTTCCATCTTCTCAAGATTGTCATCTTTTTATTTTAATATTTATGGCCCACCTTTCAACAATTCACACAGATAAATTGTTCATTAAAAATATCATTTTCTTTTAGTTTCTAAATAGAGCTCTACTATGTTCAAATATTATCACATGTGAACGAAAATCAGACCCAACCTTCTGGTAGACCACCTCATGGATAGGCTTGTGATAAAAATGTTTTGAGGTTGGAGTTTTCTTGGTTGAATCTTATAGGCATCCTTTTCTGATATGATTATATAGACATATGACCCAAGGTTTGGCCCAACATAAATTTCACTTTCGTGGGCCATCATGGACTCATAATTAAGAGATATATACATTGATCCAAGGTGGGCCAATTATTACTGGGATCAAATAACACTAGCATGTGGTTTTAAAGTCTCATAATTTATGGCTTACTTTTAAAGTTAAGATGTTTATACATTTTTTTTTAAATCTAAAGCTAAAAAACAGTTTAATCAATTCTAAAATTGTATTGGTGCTACTTCAAAGGGGTAGAGAAGAAATTTATATGGAGGGATTGAAATAACCATTGGCCTATGTGAAAATAAAAAAATGGTGCATTTATGCAAGGAGAGGATTGCACATTTTTATGATTTTCTTTGTTAACAATATTATGTTGTTTGGTGTGATGTACTTTCCTTGTATAGAAGAAAAAAAAATGAATCATTTTTCCTTAATAGAGAATACTTTGATTTTCTACAAAAATACAAAATCCCATTCTCATGAGGAAATATTACACAAACAAGTCCAAATGGAGTGGCTTTGTTTTATTGGGCTTTGAAATTATCAATGAGTACTTGAATGCATTTCTTATTACTAATATTATATATATTAACAAAATTCGCTTTTCTATATCTTCTTTAGTAATTATTGCTGTTATTATTATTTTTATGTTGTTGTTGAATGGATGTTTTAGCTTTATCTTCGTAATAGTTTATTGTTGATATTGACCACTTATATTTGCGATTGAAGATGTGTTAATTAACTGTTTTTATATAAATATGCATGAATATATTCTTATATATTTATAATTAATTTTGATATCATATAAATTCAAAATGTAATATCTCACTTTTTACCCCAGGCAAAGCATGGGGTGTTGCTGCTAGTTTTATTTATGTGGACATATGCTCTCCCTTATATTCGTCATCTAATAGGAAATGGTGGAAAGACCAAATTTTGGACTGATGCCTTGATGGATAATGGTCATCTAAATAGATCATTATGGAATTCGTGTAATTAGTCATGATCATGGGCTTGTTTTGGGCATTAAGGTGAGTTAGTTGGATCTTTCCTACACTTACTTCAGCTGCTCTCATTGATGTTTGGAGAATCCCAGTGGAAATATTTCCCGCTATAACTTATCTAGATGAGATCATATGGACTCTGGAGGTATGTGGCTCTTTCTCTTTGAAAACAACCTACATTATGATTATAGATTAGGGTGTTCCCCAAATTCCTTGAATTCCAAAGATTTGGTTTAAGGGTCGTATCCATAAGCATTGTGTATGTGCCTGGATGGTGGTGATTAATGGATGCTTGAAAACGAAGGAGTTTCTGCTTCGGCACGATGCTTAATGTGATTCTAATTGCACTTTATGAGCATGTTTGGTAACGGTGAAGAATCCATAGATCTGATGATTCCTTACTACCATCGGAACAAGGATTCCTTATTAAAGATTTGAATAGTTGATGATTTTATATTGACATTGGTGTGTTTCGATGCAAATAACCGGAAAAAAATTAAGGTTCAATGTGCAAATCCACTTTAAGTGAGGATTTTCAAATCTTTTTTTTTTTTTGGGTTGGGGGGAGGGGGGGTGTGGGTGGGTGTGGTTGGGATCTAAAAATCTTGACAAATGAAGATTTTCATTCGTCCAAATTGTTAGGAATTTACAATTGTCAAACGTAGATTTACCACAATTTTTTAGAAACCAAAAATATTTTTCTTAAAGATTTGGTTGCCAAATGTGACCTATGTGATGCATCATAGGAATATAGGGCCTGTTTTTTTGCTGGAATTCCATTATGGGGAATTCCTGAATTCCGAGACATAGTGGAATCTCTGAATGCTCCTTTGGGCTTGATCATCCAGGAATTCCATCAAAATGCAAAAGGAGTGGAACTCTTGAATTCCCAAAAGTCAAAAGAGACCTTTCATGTGGCTGGATCCAAAAATGCTAGTGAAGAAACATGTAATTCGGAAATTCCAGGAGACAACATGTCACATCATGTCTAGGAATTCCTGGACATGGTGAATTCCCAGTAGAAATCCCACTAAAGAAACAGACCCTATATTGAGCATCTTTTTTTACACTGTTTGTTTGCTAGCCATATTTGGAGATTGAGGATTTTACAGAAAAAATCCTATAATTTGGGCATTCCTCGCGAAGGGTCCCTACAGATTGTACAGCACAAACTCGGTCTTCTTAAATAAGCGAGTACAAGTTTTCCATTATTACTATTCGTGGAAAAGCTACAAATACTGGTTTACCACTATTCATATTGGTGGAAAAGTTGCAAATATAGGTTTAACCTGCCAAGCAGCCTTTCTCTCTCTCGTTTTCTCAATGATGGGTTCATGGGTTGAGGGTAAGCTCTACATGATAATATACGAGGATAAAATTGTTATTGGAACCATTCTTCCATGTTATGTCTGCCATTTTTTTTTATTTTCCGTTTCTTCACTTTTCAAGATAGATCTTAAAAATATGAAAAGAAGAAAGAAAGAAATTGTATGTGGTCCGTAGTAATCTTTTTATAAAGCATGTGATATTGTTTTTCCAAGATGATTTGGAGAAAATGGAGTGGGGGGGATAGAGAAATAGGTGGGAGAAGAGGAAAAAATAAGAGAAAGATGAAACAAATGAAGTTCTATGTTTTAAAAAAACCGCATAGAGCGACTCCAGCGTTGCGCCTATCCTACACTTGCGATGCTAGCGCCACACCCTTCATCATTAAAAAAAAATGGAAGAGGTCCTTATAGAACTCGTTTGTGTTATACAATCTACAGGGACCTTTCACGAGAAATAGCCAAATTTCGGGATTTTCTCAGTAAAATCCTCTTGGAGATTTCTTCTTTGTTTGGTTGCCATTCAACCTATCCCATGCAACTCACCTTTGGAGAAAATAGATTCTGTCATTCTTCGTTTGGATCAAAGCAACAAGGCTTTTATTACTTTGGGCTGCTTTATTTTCCAGCATTTGTGTTGGAATATTTGGAAGGAAAGATATGCTAGGATATTTCAAGCTAATTAAATCTCTTTCTTAGAAAAGGGTGGGCTTCCAAATTCAGCAGTAACTTAGCAGTAGGATTCTATTTTTATGCCTTCACTTGCCAGTTGATATTGCCTACCAATGGGATGTTTCTCCTGATCACTTTGTTCATATTGCACCTATTGAATGAAATATATATATATATATATGTGTATGTGTGCGCCCGCACACGCATTGTTTGTTATAGACATGAAACTCCCTCTCTTCAGGTTTGAAACCTATACTAAATATTCCTTACACTCTCTGGGATAAACTGACACAAGCAAATGGGTTATAATAGGGAAAAAAAGATAACATAGTAGAGAAAATAGATATAATTCAAATTTTAAGAGAAATGATCCCATGGTTGTCATTATGATTCTATTGCCAACTATCTTTCGGTTCAATGAGTGTTCAAAATCATTCATATTGCAATGATATTGGCTCTATGCTAATATTCACTAATTCCATAGACGAAAGATGTTCGCTATTGCAACCTTTAGGTAGTGAGTGCTATTTAAAAGTATTTTCACTGCCATTATTGATGTTGTGTTTGGTAGGATTGATTAGTGGAGGACTTTTAATTTTGTATCAAAGCTAATTGGTCTTGAGTTTTTGTCTAGGAGGAATGACTATGCACTAAAATATGTGTGTCACGAAATGTGAGCCTACTGGGTCCCACTTGACGGCAAATGTCAAAAAGTATTTCCACTGCCTTTCTTAATACCTTGAGGTCTTAGTAGGATTGATTAGTGGAAGAAGTTTAATATGGTTTTAGAGCAAAGGTGGCTGCAATTCAGATCCGAGATGAATGACTCAGCGCTGAAATGTGCGTACTGTGAAATGTGAGCCTATTGGGTTCCACCCAAAGGGAAACGTTGAAAAGTGCTTTCTTCCTCTACTAATGCCTCACAAAATAGATAACCGTATATTTGACAAATTCAATTAGTGGTGCATATTCATATATCTCTTCAATAAGGTTGTACTTGTTTTTATCAAAAAATAAATAAATAAGGTTGTACTTGTATCATCTCTCTCTCTCTCTCTCTCTCTATATATATATATATATATATATAAGGAGGGAGGTGATGTGAGAATTAAACCCATGTTATAGCTATCATAGGATCATTTCTCTAAATAGGTGCTTTTTATAGGATTCAAATTTGACACTCATCCAATTTTTTTTCACCATTGGATTGAAATCATAAGAAAATGATGTCTCTAAAATCATTAAATTTTAGGGCAATGGATCAAAGGATTATGATGGTCTCATGGAGTCTAAATTCTGAATATAGGTAGATATTTCCATTCAATGGGCTTCCATGATGATCATACATCCCAATGGGTCCTATTAGGAGCGGCGTTTTTTCTTCTAGAAAACGCCTAGACACTGTCTAGTGCTGCCCATATATATCTGTGTGCGTACATGAAAAGCATCTAAACATATTGTAGCAAATGGAAAAAGAAATCAATTTCTAGGGAATCAATGCTATTGAAAATTGCCCTTGATATCAACAGATTCTTCTTCACCCTAATTCGAGAGTTTAGACAGCTATTTGAAATCAAAAGGCAATCTCCCTAAAAAGTCATTCAATTGAAAATGATTTTCCGTGGACTTGAATAAAAATAAATAACTTTTCTTAACGTACTTTGTCGAAAAAATACCACCAAAATGCAAAAAATAGCAGTTGATGGAAAAAAGTGAATCATGTCGCACAGAATCAATTGTTACACAAAAGTGATACCATCAGATTTCTCTCCACCCAAATTTAGGGTTGAAGAAGATTGGTGGAAATATATATATATATATATATATATATAAAGCAATAGGGGAGAGAGAGAGAGAGAGAGATCCTTACTGGAAAGAGGAATAGTGCAGGGCGACTATTTCATTTCATCACGCCTTCCTAGTTCCTATTAAAGCCATGTCATGGGTGCGAGTGAGGGATACGTCATGCACACATGGTGCTGACATCACTTTGGAGAACCCCACCTGGCCACCTCTCACTCACCCTCTTGTGGGTGCGCTGGTACTTAGGTTTTAGTGGTGGCATCATCAGATTTTTGAACATGGAGATAAAGAAAAGGAAAAAAAAAGGAGGGTACCAAATCAACAATGTGAGTGACCACCATCAACCCCACCCTAAAAGGGAGATAGGGAGAGTCAATACCAACTTAAAAATAAAATATAAAAACATTAAAAGGAAGAGGATTAAATGTTCATTAACATATTTTTACGGATGTTTGTGTAGCATCTGTGAAAACTTTTTTGTTCTTCTTTTTCTTTTTTTTTATAGAAAATATGTTACAAAAACGTGCCTCCAAGGGTGGACCTAGGAAATTCAATTTGAGGGGGATTTACAGAAAAGAAATATTGGGAAAGTGGCAAATGTAAAGAAAAACACACAAATTTTTAAAACTTGTCGGGGGTTTTTAAAAAGTTTAACCTTTTTCACGGATGGGTGGGGGTCTTCAGCCCCTAGACCCATGACCTGGGTCCGCCCCTGCGTACCTCTAACAAGAAACACATTAAGAACATTCCTTTCACAAGTGGCCATCGTTTAAAGTAGCTATTACATATGCAAAATTTCCTCCTATAGACGTCTGCATGGGTTGTACTATGGGAAATTGCATCCCTACCAGTCACTGTGAGGGCTTGTTTGGGGGCTCTACTAATAGAGTCAAGTAAGGTAAAGCCCCCATTTCTAAAAAAAAAAAAAAAAGTCACTTCAAAAGCACTTTAATTCAAATTTCCTACCATATTATTTTTAAAAAAAAGTAAAAAAGTAACCTCATTTCTCCACTAAAAGACCAAAAAAAAAAAAAAAAAACACTCCACAATCAACACAAAAGGTCAAAAGGATTCCATAATAAACAACTAAAAATAAAATACCAGCATAACCCACTTATATTTTATTCTTTCTTCAAAATAATCTCTACTTCACTCAACTCCATTAGTAAAGCCCTCAAATAGCCCTTCGAGGGAGAGCTAAGATGCATTTTTAGGGAGGATGTCAAGAGAAAATCTATCGGATGGTAGTTTCCTTGTTATGTATTGATTTTGATAGTCTACATTATCATTTTGTGAAAAGCACATGTAATACAATGAGAATATTTTTTATATATAATGGTATTTTTTTTAATTCCCAATTTAAAAGACTGAGAAAAGCTAATAAGATTGGAGAAAATCTATCGGATGGTAGTTTCCAGATGCTTTAAAAAGATTTTTTTAGGATTATTCTATAACTCTAAACAAAATCTACTAGATCAAGATGAGTATTATATTTTAAAAGAAACAGCGCTCTTCCCACAAGAACCCTTCTAGGGGGCATGGGTTCGGTCCCAATCCATTAATACCAAACCGTTGATTAACCTTGTGACAAGACATGTTAGTCCCATAGTATTAATCGAGAATTGGTCTTTGCTCCTTACAATGAAAGTACCAGTCGAGCTAGACCAGCGACAATTAAAAAAAAAATCGATATCATTCATGTGGTACTCTATATACTTTCAGTGCAACACATAATAAAAAGCACATTAGTTTAACCATTCAAAAAATTAAAAATGAGTTCACAATAAATAAATAAATAAATAACATTAACCCCAATAATGATGATATTGATTTATATCTCTTCTCTATTTACACGTCTCTTTTACACAGGAGGCCCTTCACCAGTGGGCCTCAAACACACCAACATACCCGAATGAGTACATTTCACCGTACACTCCTGGACCACGATACAAATTCTGCTCTTATAAAAGAGAGAAAGGGATAATAACCAGAGCAGAAGTGGTATTAGTGGGTTGGCAATAGATGACCGACCCTCTCTGAGTTATGATTTCATGTCATGTGTGCTTTGTGTGCTCTTGCTGTTGTCTTGTTAATGTTGAGTGAAAACAGCAAAAGTAAGAAAGCAAGATAATACGAGCACGAGAGAGATGCAATGAGACCATGTTGCTGAAACCGAGGCCATCACGCTAGAGGAGAGAGAGAAAGGTGGGTTCAAAGACACAATCATTACATGGTTTTGGGAAGGAGAGAGGCGTGGAACCACCAAGCGAAGAACGTGGGCTTGACCAAGGTCGGCAATAGGTTTTCCCTACTCATCTCTATATTTCTTTTTTTCTGTCTTTCTGCTGCAAAGTAATAATAAGCTCTCAAGCAAGAAAGGATGAATAAAAAGCTATATATATATATATTGACAGAGAGTGACACGATGAAAAAGATAGCTAAGAAGGGATAGTGAGAAAAACAAAGGCAAGAAAACAAGAGGAGGAGAGAAGTCCCAAGTCCTAACTAAGATTTTTTTTTTTTTGGTTTCTTTTTTTTTTTTTTCAAGGCACAAGTGAACTAGGGTCAAAGAAATTGTGATTTGGGAAAAGGGGTTTGAAGACAGAGGAGGGATGTGTGGAAAGAAGGTGGAAAATCAAGGAGAAAGCTCCCAAACAATTCATGGATTCCAAACCATCCAAGAACAGCTACTTCACCAGAACCAACAACATCAATACAACCAAAGTTATATAGGAGGGATGGCTCTTCCTCAAGCTTCTTCAGTTCATTCATGGTCGGTTCCTCCGGACCATGCCTTCAACCCGGTTCGTTTCTCAACCAACGGGGTTCTAGACATGGAACATCTTCTTCCTTCTCCATCTTACCCCAGCTTAAACAATCGCAGAGCTGCTAATTCTTACCTGCAGTTCTCTCCTTATGACGGTTCTTCTTCGAACCCACTTGGGCCAGTCTGTTCGGGTGGTTTGGTGCCAGGTTGCGGAGCTGGGTCGAGTCCTTTCAGCCTCCAGGCCGAGTTGGGTAGGATGACAACACAAGAGATTATGGATGCCAAGGCGCTTGCGGCATCGAAAAGCCATAGCGAGGCCGAGAGAAGGCGTAGGGAGAGGATCAACAAGCATCTTGCTAGATTACGCAGCCTGCTTCCCAGCACCACCAAAGTAAGATATAGAAAGGATCTTCTCCCTTTTAGGACTTATTTATAAAATTAGAGGATTCTGGTCTCTATAGATTTAGAGAAAATGAAACAAAAAAGGCTCTCCATCAAGGAAAATTAGTTTATTTTTTCATTTAGTGCAAGGAAAATGCACTGTAACAAACAGTAAAAGAGCGGGCTAGCTGTACCGAATTTTAGAATAATCTTTCTCCTCTCTTTGTACAGACACCCCTTTGGATACTCTTGTGTAATGAGAAGATTCTATGATAGAGATTAAAATTATTTTGGTTCTCAATGCAGTTTTTTTTAATGATTTAGCGCAACATGTTTTTAATAAAAATACAAAACAATGAATTTATTTTTTTCATTAGAAAGGATTTCGGTTTCTATACAAAAGATGGAGGAGTGATAGCAAATATCATAATCCTCTCGTTCGACAAGCATGCACACCCATAATTTGCCTATTAAAGGAAGATATTTGCTGATATTGCTCAGATACGAATTAGATGATTGGAAAGATCTTATATTTGGTTAGTTTTAATTGCAGAGATTTTGTAAGGGGTAGTGTGAGGCAATCTCCTCTATAGTTCTATTCCTGTATGCTCTTATCTCTTTTTCACTGTGTTGGGTGTTTGGTTGTCTTTTATGTGCCTTGGGTTTTGTGTGTTCGAAGAAGGGGTTGTGGGTTGTGGCAGTTCCAAGGAGGAACAGAAACGAAAAGAGAGCAGGCTTCAAAGTGGCTTTGTTGACATGGAAAAGTGGAACCGGGGTTGCTGAAAAAGCTTCCATGACAAATGTCTTGCCGGGGAATGGAGGAAGACAAAAAATACGAAAAGGCTTCCACCAAACAGAGAATGACCCGCTTTCCATGTTAATTCCTTTCACTGTAAACCGTGCATGCAGATGCAGTCCCTAAAATTCCCCACCGACAGGAGCCCCCACATGATAAAATAGTCTTTTATTTTCAATTTCTATCATCTTATTCTTCACATTCGATCTGTCTGTTTAGATAGAAAGAGATAATCCAAACAGACTTCAAAACTCCCTTGCATGTAATTTTTTTTTCCAATTCATCTTGTTCTATCTATGTTTCTCTACCTTGATTTTTCTGCTCGCTCTCTCTCTCTCTCTCTCTCTCAAGTTTGCAGGCTTTAATTTTTATATACATGGATTAGATACCCACCAAACTTCCACAATTTTCTCTGATTAAAGCAGCAGCCTTTAATTTATATACATAGATTAGATACCCACAAACTCTCCCAATTGTTAAACAATGTAAAGTACCAAGCAAACTTCATCTCGTTCTCTCTTTTCTTTCTCTAGCTTATTTTTTTTATGATCCTCTCTCTCTCTCTCTCTCTCTCTCTCTCTCTCTCTCTCTCTCTCTCTCTCTCAAGCTGCAGGCTTTATAAAGAGGTTGATAACTACATTCTCTTACAATTATTTAATAGTGAAGTACCATACCGAGTTCATCTTCTTCTCTTTGTTTAATTACCTATCTTACTTTTATGCTTTCTCCCTCTTTCTGGAACCTTTGTTTTATGTAGATACCCACACTCTCACACAGCAATACATGTTTAATGATGTTAAGTACCAAACCAAATTTATCTTTTTCTATCTTTGTTTCTCCAGCTTTTATATATTTTTTTCCTTGAATTCTTCCTCTTATTGAATATTTCCGAACAATGTTCATAATGTTATCAATTTAATTATATTTCATACTTATTCTCTCATTTCATGTGACAACTTTTCCCACACAACTTCTTATATTCTAATTCTCAGTTTCTCTTGTGTGACAACTTTTCCCACACAACTTCTTATATTCTAATTCTCAGTTTCTCTTGTTCTTTTATGTTCTTTTTACCTCACTTTATCTCTTCTTCTCCATAAATCTATGCATTATTGTTTAAAACTGCTAATTGATCATTACACTCTCCTTCTTGGGTAATTCACCTTGTTGCAGACAGACAAAGCGTCCTTGTTGGCAGAAGTAATCCAACATGTTAAAGAACTGAAACGCCAGACTTCAGAAATAGGAGAAGAGAGCCCCCTCCCGACAGAGGCAGACGAGCTCACCATTGATGCAACAGATGAAGATGGCAAGTTTATGATCAAAGCTTCTCTCTGCTGCGACGACCGGTCGGATCTCCTGCCTGATCTCATCAAGACATTGAAAGCTCTTCACCTGAGAACACTCAAAGCCGAGATTACCACGCTTGGCGGGCGCATGAAGAACGTCCTCCTCATCACTGGAGAAGACGACTCCAGTGGCGGCCAACACTCCATTGATTCCATTCAAGAAGCTTTGAAGGCCGTCATGGAGAGGACGGCCTCTGATGACTCTTCTTCTTCTAGCAGTTTAAAGAGACAAAGAACCAATGTAAGTATAGTTGATCACAGGTCCATTTAACTCTCTATGACTCTTCTTCTTCTTCTTTTGGGTGGTGTGGCTTATAATATGTATTTCCATGCAAGTGAAATGTAAAAACAAGAAAAGAAGATAGAAAAGAAATAGGAAGAAAAAGGGAAATATGGGTTGGTTTGGTTTGGTTTGTAAAAGGAATGATTGTGTCTCAAGTCGTTCTGAATTCTATAAAAAAAAAAAATGTTGGAGGATCTATTTCATGAGAAGAGGACTTATTTGAAACCCTAATATGGAGGATGGAACTGATAGGTTCTGCACAATATTTGTTATTGTTATTTTCAACTTCTTGTTGTTGCTGTAGTAGTGTTCTTATTCCTTAAAAATGTTGTGTGAAATGAAACCAAATTAGAATCCAAAGGGTCAGGAGATGAAGGTACTGTACATTCACACACACACACACAGCAACTCGGTTTTGGCCTAGTCACAAATTTGTTCTCCTTGTCAAATATATTCTTACTATATGAGGACCTCACTTCTTATTAGAGATGAAAATAGGCCCCGGCCGGAAGACCCCATATGACTGAAGGACCCTATTGAAAAAAAAAAACAGGGGCATATATGGCGAGAACATTTGGACCTATTTTTTATTTAGTTCCGGGTTTGTGTTCAGTGCATGAGCCCAAATGAGTCATTTCTAAGAACTACCTAGAGACATGAGTGACACATTTGGCTATATTTCATTTTCATTGCATTGAAATGTAGGTTATTTCATGCAACGGAAAAAAGTTATGGCCGTTTGGTTACCTGCCTATGTTCATGAAATTAAAGTACAATATATATATATTTCCTCCTATTTTCTCGACCCTATTATTTTTTTGCTTTTAATTTGCGGGCAAAGAAGTCAACATGCTCATAGTTGAGAAGTGTTGGCACCTTAGTCTTACACTCATGCCCACGGATCCATCCGTAAGTCCTTAGGTGAAGGCACCACTCCAATGGCACAAAAAAGTTCTAAAAGGAAAGAAAACGAGAGAAACGACAGAGAAGAATTATGCATTTTCAGCTTTTCTTTTTGTTTGAAAATATATAATATTTTTCAAAGTAAAAAGGATACATCATTGTGGAGTCCTAGAAATATATAGCAAAATTTTCTTATATGGGAGTCCGCATAGGGGCCAGTGTAGGGTTTTCAATTTCCACCATTAATAGTAATAATGTACGTGGATCCTTCCGAATTAAAGGCACCCACTAAAAATCTTGAATGGCTTCCATGCGGGATTTCCATAGGGGAAAACCCCTCTCAATATTTTCAAAAAGGAAACCTTACATGTGTGTGTGCGGGTGCATTTATAATTGGGCGGTTTGGTGCTCATGGCCCAGGCTTTGATAAATAACCATAGCTGTTTAGTGTTTAGGTTGGGCTTTGATTAAGTGATAGAAAGCTCGTAGCCCAGGTCCGCCCAACCCAAATAAGGAGTGGTTGTAATTTAGTAATTGATTGATCCAACAATTGCGCCCAGCCTGAATCAGGCCATGAACACCCCCATTTACGGGTCGTTTGTCATTTACGTATGGATATGAAAACGGGATGTACATGTACATAAAATTAATATATGTGAAAGATAATGCAATGTTTGTTTAGAAGCAGTATTTTCATGATTAAATGATATATAGGTGTCAAGGAAACGAGCAAGAAAGACTTTTTTATACATGGGATCTAGTACCTCAATATGTAAGAGTCCATGAAGATCCAAGATATGAGATTTCATGCATAGGAGTTAATCATATCTCTGAGAATATCAAATGGTTTCGATCATAAATTCAAGACCCACAAAATGCAGATAATTCAAAAGATTTAGATGCTTTCACTTTTTTCACATGTTGAGAGTAAGATTTAGATGTTTTCACTTTTTTCACATGTTTCTTGATATTTGTGAGGATCTAATATATGAAATCTCATAGCTTGAGATTTACCATTTATTTGAGAATCTTGGTTGGTTTGGGTCTTGAATTTGGAACCCATAAAGTGTAGAAAATAAAGTCTAGGATTATTTTCTTGGTTCTAATTCTCTTTTTAAAGCAAAGAAATAGAGAGATGACGGGAAAGTAATTTACATTTTCAGCTATAATTTGTGTATGACAGTGTTTTTTTTCTTTTTTTTTTTCAAATCAAAAGGATGCATTACGAAACCCTATATACACACGTGTGCATGTTTGTACACGCATGCATACACAGTGGCAGAGGGAGGGGGGTTGAGGAAGGGCGCAATTGCCCCTCCTCAACTCTCTCTCTCTCTCTCTCCTTTCCTTTAATACAAGATGAAAAAAACTTAGGGGTATGTAAATCTCTACTTTTGCCCCTCCTCATTTATTCATAAGAGGGACAAATTCTCAAAGATTAGGGGCATTTTCATAATCTTCTAGTTCTCTCAAAATGATATAATGAACTCAACATTTCTATCCCTTAATTCTCTTTTTGATTTCTCTGGGTTTTTCCCTCATCAAAAGTGAATCAAGAAGTAAGAGCTCTACTGTGGAGCCCCTCTTAACGAAAACTCAGTTGAAATTCTGAATTGTTTTAAATGAACATTCTCTAGTGGGGCTTTCCAAGTTTTATGAGCGAGTCCCACACGTTAAGATTAAGCTTAAAACTATTAACGTGATTAATTAATAATATAAACTATGTTAACCATTCAATTGACCATATGCTCAATTTTTTGGTAGGAACAACTCCAGTGGAGTAAATTTTGGGATATCCCACAGATAGGATCCTCTTGGGCTCCCAAACTGAATTTTGTGAGGGTCTTCCATGCGATCCAACTAAGGAAAATAGGAATAAACTGTGAGTTTTGAAATTTTAGGATTTCCAGTCATGAGAATTTTTTGATGCTCTTGAGTGGGGCCATTAAGAAAAATGAAAACACTCCACTCTTAAGAAACATCAAAATCCCATAAAAAAAATCACCCAATTTAATGAAAATCCTATCTTTAAAATGACTTGGACCCAACACCAGATATATTTATACACAATATTAACTTTTATAATATTTTTATTCAAGTTTTTTAAAATTTACCACTCACAATACTGAGTTATTTGAGTGAAATCTAATGAGGAATATACATTACATAAGGAGGCTATTTTCTTATTGATTTAGACTTTTCATGAGTGGGCCCACTGAGTGGTCTCCTGAAATTCTGATGCTGCTCTTATGTGGTTTGGGTTTTCTTTATTTCTTCCCCTTGTATATATCTCTGACATAAATCACCTGGAAGTCTTTAGCGGGGGCACTCATGAAAGAAATGCCTCCTTTGAGAAATTTCACTCCAATATAATTTAGGGTCGCCATCAAAATTTTTTTTCTTTATTCTCATTGGCCATCACTTGCCCCTTACCCCTTGAAAGAAAATTCTGGCTCCACCACTATACACACACATGCATACTGTTTTAAGTATATTATAAAAGTATTAAATGGGTCTCTATTCAGGTCCGTGTGTAGCTCCAAGCCATTTATTCATGCCAGGTCCAGGTTCAGATCTGCAGCTGGGACCTAAGTTGAGTCGAGTCCAACAGCAGTTCCCTTTCGGAATTTGGGTTTGTGTCCGGGTACACATTTCCCCAACCCAAACTCTCGACCTATTTGATTCTCCCATGCAGTAGTGGTATTGATTCCTTCCATAGCCCAAGCTTGTACGAGTGGACATGGCCATCATATCAATGTCAGCAAAAGCTCCCCCATGCCTCTTCACCTGACACTGGGGCCGGTGAAAAATCCATACATGTACAAGCTCACTTGCAAAGTTGTACCATATCTAAACTCCTTTGTCCTCTCCTCCATCCAATCCAGTGTTACCTTGTTTAATGTGGAATTCAACCAGGGAGTCTTGGGACTAGGCATGCAGTCCCACTAACATCTTTACTTTTTTTATTTTCTGTAACTAACATCATACATTGCAAGCCAACAATCAACAGCACAAGAAGTAGGTGCGTTCGTCCATAAAATCCCTTCAAATCATTCTTATTATTATTGCAGCTGCCACCCTACAGTAAGGCCCACCTATGATCAAAACCAAACCCTCCACGCGCACGCAAAATTGATACTTGTCTCAAGTAATAGTGATTCAATCTGACCTCACGAACTTATAAGACCTTTACTTTGAGGTCCTAAAATCAAGAGTGGGCTCATATGAAATTTTTTTTTTTTTTTTTGGTAGAAAGAGAAACTCATTAAAGCAAAGGAAAGAAGAACAGCAGAAACGAGAGAAGTCAAAACAAAACATGAATAGGGTCTACTCCCCTAGCTCCAAAACATGAAGACTAAGAGCATTTAGCATATTCTGGGCCACAAAATTTTGTCTTCTTGGGATATAAGAAATTTCAAAAGCTTCGAAAGCTTTGGTAATGAACTTAATATCTTGTAAAATAGGATCAATGGACCAATCGTAGGATTCATTGATAGCACGAACAACTGCTATCGATTCCGTCAAAAGAAGGCTCTAACTACAGTTACTGCAGAAAGGTCTGCCCTTGTAATATTTGGCCATATGATCAAAGTAATATTTGGCCTACCCCCGTACATTTTTATTCTCTGCCTTTGTGATTGATATGCATTTCTTGGCCTGGCTCTTTCCTTCCTCGTGTGAATGGGAGATGAGTGGACCAATGACTGCTCAGCCACATACATAAGAAGACAATTCCAATGACATCTACAATGAGGTGAACATGCAAAGCCCAGAATATGAAATCCTGTTAAGGGCATTTGTAAAAAAAAAAAGTCCTCAGTTGAAATTGAGAAATGACTTTTCAAAATTCTCTTTTATGGATGTTTGTAAGTATTTATCTTCATAAAGGTTTTTTTTTATGTACATCTTTTATTTATTGGGTCTTTAGCTCATCTGAACAAAATCCTAGCTGGGGCTTCAAGTAACTGAACTCAACCTGTGTACCTCTCTATGGTTCAATGCGGCCAACGGTAAGAAGGCCTTTGGTTTTACTATATTAATTAACTGATCTTTGGTTAGTGCAGGAGCTTTCAAAATGCCAAAGTCCTTTTCATCCAAAAGAGCAAAAGCAAGAGCAATCAAGCTTGCAATGAAGAAAGCTTCTGACTGGAGATTTTTTTGGAATCTATATGTTTTGTTGGATGCTCATGATGTAGTTGCTGCCATTGAACAAGCAACAATTGGTCTATCTGCACGATTATTTTGGACATTTTAGAGTAGTCCAGCAAATTTGATATTGTTGATGTCGGTCACATTGCTAGAACTCTTAATGAGGTTGCTCACCGTTTAGCTAAATTAAGAAGATGCATCCTTGACAAGTATATTGTATGGAAGGGGAATTTTTTCCTAGAGGCTGTTAGTCATGGCCTAGTGATGTGTTTCTTTTCTCTCCTTTTCTTTTAATGAAGTTTTTCTTCTAAGAAAAAAAAAGGTTGCTTGCATTCTTAAATTTTAGATCCTCTAGACACAAACCAAGCGCAGAAATTTCGGCACCCGACCCACTTACACCTTCTAGTGACGAATCAGGATCCTCTGAGTGGCCTTACGCACGGTGACCATGAGTGGCACGGCCACCGTGGGGTTTTCCCTCACCAGATCCGGACTCTTTAGTGACTAGTCCATCCCAAAATAGAAGTCAAAAGATTTTAGCCAGACCCTGTTGAGAAATCATTGGATCTAGGACCTGTCTAAATTTCATGGACCCAACTTAAATTAAAAAGCTTCACCAGCAGCGTCAATCTTTTCTTGTGATTTAACTTGATGTAACGATCTCTGAATGGCAATATCCGCACTTGCCATGTTTCTGCCTTTTAGTGCATTTTTTATGCCCTTTTTGCTATTTTAAGGGAAATTTTTTTTTCTTTAGGACTTTTTTGTCTAAGTGATATGACTGCAAAAATCCAACCGCTTAGGTTGGTCCGAATCCTTTCCTGTCTATCGCAAGATTCCTAGGAATTCAACTCAATGCAAATCCGAATCCTTCCCTGTCTATCACAAGATTCCTAGGAATTCAACTCAATGCAAATGAACATGAACGGGCCTTAATACTTTTGAGTGGGTGTGGTGAAGGATATTTAGGGCACCCTTGCGTGGGGCTGTGGAACCGAATTCATATGGAAGCTTTTATGCACCCTGAGAAACTAAGTCCTAAACAACAAAAGCCCTTTTTCTATTTGAAAACTGTTTTTCAGCATAATCGTAGAAGAGTCGGTTTCATTTTTCTACTTTTCCTTATAGAGAAAGCATATGCATCAAGCATGGATTTTGCTATAGCACGAAAAAGCACTCCGCTTTCCATGAAAAGCTGTTGCACGAGGAGAGTCTCTCTCTCTCCCACTAAGTCAGAAGAATCCTACGTTCCAATAATTTTCCTCTCTCCATTTTTTTTTGCCCTTTTCTAATTCGCAATGAGGCTTGAACCCACAAACTAAAGTTTCACATAATTACCTCTCTTTTCTTTTAGTTTTATAGACTGGGGAATAACCAGATTCCCTTATTATCAAAGTGACAGATTCTCTCGTCCTTTGAATTGGAATTTTGAAATCTTATCCACAAGATCATGTTAATAAAGGAGATATAACTTCAAAGAGAATAAAAGTTAGACAACATCATAAGTTCAATAAACAAGGCAAAGATAATGATAAGATTAGGAAGAAAATGGGATAAAACAGTAATGAGCTAAAAAGCTTATGAATGGGACATTTCGCTTACTCAATTAAACTTACATATCTTTGGTTTGAATGATCCTCCTCCTTCAAACCCCTCTCTCTCTCTCTCTCTCTCTCTCTCTCTCTCTCTCTCTCTCTCTCTAGAAAATCACAGTTAGAATGATTTGGACTTTTGACCGACTATTCGGCCTTGGATGGAGACAAGGGCTCTATGATTGGGGGGCGTCCTGTAGTGTTAATTGATAATGCCAGGCCCTTAATTTAAGGGCCACTATCATCAACAAGGAAAGAATTTTCTTCATACAACAATTGTAAGCGGCAATAGACGCTTATAGTGGTGACGTATACCTTAATCCAGGCCCAAATACTTTAATACTAATATAACATACTTATAAACACATCTTATAGGTAATATACATGCGATTTGTACCATTTTCACTAAAAAAGAATGCCCAGGTCTTATGGACCTTGCATGGATGTCATGCACTATGGACCCTGGATAGATGTCGACCGAGGCAAGAACCGATAGATAGATTTGGTTGTAGATTAAGGTCGTAACACTTTAGCTCAATAAGATGATTGTAGCAATTAATTTCACAGAATCAACAGCTGCCTATCTTTTAATTTTTCCTAACCAAAAAAAAAAAAAAAAGCCTATCGGTGAATAATGTCCTAGAAGAAACGCCAAATTTGGGACCGATGCCAATCCCTATGATTAAAAGAAAAGCAAAAAAATCAAAGTGGCAGCTTAGACAATTTAGTTACATATAGATACATATAATTTAGGGCTGTAGCACCACCATTAATTCCTTGGATATGAAGTCAGATGACCCAATATCGGGCAGGAATTTTATTTGGGTCCATTGCATTGGACCGGAAAGGACCAAATTAAACAAGGTTCACATATTGCACAAACATTCAAGTTTTTCAATTCAGGTCTTCATAAAAGTATTCATATTTCAGAAACGTTCAGTATGGTACTCGACGAATGGACCCGGATTTCTGCCCGAAAGACTTAAATGGTGAAAAGACCTTAGAATGAACTATACAAGAGACACGGTTGACTTCATAGTAATAAAACACAGCTGGAAGAAGAATCAAGTGGCAAATTAGAACTCTCAAAGCAACCCACCCAATATTAGATGGGAGGAGGTTTTAATGATGATAATCACATATTCATGACAAAGATTGAGAAATGTTGAATGAGATGGTCGAGCAAGTTTGTAAAAGACGATGA
This sequence comes from Persea americana, assembly GCA_029852735.1. Taxonomy (NCBI): domain Eukaryota; kingdom Viridiplantae; phylum Streptophyta; class Magnoliopsida; order Laurales; family Lauraceae; genus Persea; species Persea americana. The sequence continues at coordinate 52,142,452 of CM056813.1, read as the reverse complement.
ACCCTTCTATATGAATCAACAGTTTTGCTAAAAAGAACTGAAAGGGAGACAATAGAACTTGTATGTGGCAGTGAAGGACATTGTTGACAGGAAAGTTTCATGGAAACCTCGTATATATTCTACAATGATGATGAAGAGGAGGCACTCCCAGTGAAACTTGATCAGGACGGTGTATGGGCCAAATTTCCACATGAGCATTCACTCACCCAACATAACAGCATTCTGGTTTATGTTTCTTGTCTGATTGTTGACGCCTTAAAGAAGCAAATGATGAATATTCCTGATACCATGTTCCATAGCTTATTCCTCTCAAAATATGGCTCTCCCTGTAGGAAATGAACATCTAAGATGCCAAAAATGATATGATATGCTTCACATTCATAAAAGCACTATTTCAACACTTAAAATTACACCTTCAGTTGAATAACAGTTAAAGAAATCAAAACAAAACTCGACCATCCATGAAACTCTAGCATGCAATAGACACTAGAGTCACTATAGATGCAGATGGATCAGATATGTGAAAGAAGAAGAAACTCCAACCACCCTTCAAATGTCCTGAAAACGCTTCTCGGATGATGCTGATGAGAGGGATGACTGTGATGGTCCCCTCCCCAAACCGGAAAGTGTAAAACCCAAAAGGGCCAGAAGCAGAGCTTGGTTTGGTAACTGAGCCTTCTCCGAAATCTCTTCTTGTAAAAAAGTGTCGGTATTTACTGAAAAAGCTTCCTCAATCTATTAACAGCAAGGTTTGCTGTCTTGTTGGTTGGCTCTAGAACAAGTGCATATCTGAAATCTGCAACATAAAGAGTAACATCAAAGCTAATGGATGTAGGTATAGAGAAATCTCACGAAGAGAAGTTTATATGTAACCCTGGGCCTTGAGTTCTTACTCCATAACACTGATCAGATAAGAAATATCCAATATTAGCATTATATCTTAACTGCATTATCTGACTGCAGATGATGAATTATCATTGTCCCATAGAGATGTTCAGGATAGTATATCCATCTCAGGGATCCATACCAATACCCGAGAAATACCAGAGCACCAACAATGACACCGCGACTGAAGGTCTTCAGTACCAAACAATAGGGCGCCACAGGTACAACCTCAAGACCCAAGGATACAATGCATGTCATTAGTCGAGAATCATATACTCTAGTTTTAAGGAACCTAAAGAAGCTTTCCTCTCTTCGACCTGACAAAAAGACCAATATGCATTGCCCATACTATGACCAAAGCCACTGCATTAAGAAAACGCGAACAATGTCACATGGTCACTGTAATGCAGCCATGGTTCAGAATCGTGGTTGCTATTGTCATCACGGTGAACCCCAAAAAGCGATATGACGGGGCATCATGTCAAAGTTTTCAGTCATCATAATGCGATTTTTTTTACCCCAAAAAAAATATATATATATATATATCCATAATATTGTAAAATAGTAGAAAACAATGTTTTCTTTTCCATTAGTAAATACTATGAACCAAAATATCGGTCCCCTTAAGTCATAACATCCTATGCTGCTATTTAATTGTAACTGGTAAATATGATAAAGTTCCATTGTTTAATTTTTGGGCCCATCTTTGTGATTTATAGATCCATCAATGTATCCTACATTGACCACTATAGAATACTTGATTTTTTTTTTAATATTTTATCCTTTTATAATTGGTCAATATGATGTTAGGGCCAACTCCTCTTGGAATAAAATCTGTTAAAAGGCAAAATAAGAATTTTTCACTAATCCATATATATAAACTTAAAGGAACATAGATATTTATTTTGGGCTCCCTTCCTGTGAGAGAGAGAGAGAGAGAGAGAGAGAGAGAGAGAGAGAGAGGTAAGCTCTCTCTCGTGCAACCAGCCTCTTTTTTTCCCCTACTCTTTTTCCCGTTTCTGCAATTGCATGTACACATAGTGCATCTCCATCTCTATCTCCCCCTCCCCTCTTCCTGCAGTTTCTCTTCGCTTTTTTTCCTTTTCCTGAAATTTATCTCATGGGGCTGATATTTCCAAAATATCAGCCAATATACCGATATTTTGAAAACATTGGGCAAGATGGGCTGATATTTTGGTGATATTTTGAACCTGGCCATAACGTTACCGTTATTTTGCAAAAATTGTAATGGTATGGGCAGTTTCCATTTCATATCGGTCGTTATAAAATGGTAACGGCTGACATTTTAAACCCTAAATGTAGCCCCTCCAGCAAGAAACAGTGCCATAATTTCATCCCATCCCTAAAACCCTTGTATCCAATTTAAGTTCTCATACTTCACTAGCTTAATAAAGGCAGGCAACCTAAAAAATGCAGAGGAACCATCATGCTTTCGACACTCAAAGTCTCATTTTCTATTTTGCTACTTCAGGGATTCGAAGTCATGCACTCTACTCACACACCCATGTCCCTAACCAGCTTTGCTACAGCTAAGGGGCATGGGTGTATGATGAGCATCCATATGAAAAAGGAGATTCTTCAAAAGAAGGTAAATCTATTCGCAGCCCACAAACAAGTTCTGAGGGAACGCCTTACTACAGAAGGGTCTATTATATTTCATAAAGGGGAACAAAAGATACCGAATTCTTTGTGTGCAGATATACAGTGTGGCCCATCATTTACAACCTTTGAATAGCTAAAAACCATGGGCCGATATAGATCCTATGTTTAAGGAATCAAGCGAATAGACAGCCGCCCAGGGAACTCTACAAGTCCTTAGGCTGACCCTATCTCCTCAAATGCTAGGAAGAAAACTTTCCACAAAGAAAATCATAGAAATTGAGATGGTTACCTTCAATGGCCTCCTTATAATAGCCAAGCATCTCGCGTGCTGTTCCTCTTCGTAGATAGGCCTTAACGTTCTACACAACAGAAGAATGCAAACGTCCCCAAGTAACTGTTAGTGCTTCTAATCGTCCATCATCAAGAAACCATCAAAAGGTTTTCTAAAGATTATTAAAATGTTTGACTATGAGCATTACTAGCAAAACTATTCAGTAGTTGGTCAACCTTTACAAATACAGTCTTGCAATGTAACAAAAAGCCAGGTGATCTCTCTTTGAATGGATGTAATAGTATTGGCTATTCCAAAATGAAAATAGTAACCAGCAAAGCTCCAATACAATCCAACAAAAAAATACATATATAGGTGTATTGCACCTCAACTACTCTCGAGTCAACTCGGACTTGGTGACTACCAAGTCGGGTTGGGTTAGACTCAGCTGAGTCATATTTGTTTTAGGCCTTTGGCGCTCTCTCTTAAGTTTTTTTTTATTTTTCTTTGCTGGGGTCAGTGACTTCCAAACCCCATTCAACAGGAAGTCTCAAATCCTTCAACTTCCCAAAATATTTTGTTTTAATTTTTTAAAGGGTAACTCAATCCAAGAAGAAGCTTATCAACGATCAAAACAGTCAGATGAAAAATCTCAGCCTTTGGATTCATTCTCGTTCCTCTCTCTGCATGCATTCAAATTTCAATTTTCAGTTTTCTGCTCATGTAGAAGTACAGATTTCTTCTCTCATGCACTTTTTTTTTTCCTCCCAGATGATCTTCTTGATCTTTGCAGATGAATGTCACAGTTATGTGGGCATACATTTCCAGGCTCACGGTACTTGAATGGATTTTCTGAGGTGATAGAATTTGGTTGATCTCTTGTTGTTCAAGGGTTGTTCGATGTCTCCGAGTTAGGATACTGTGTTGGCCACATGGGTGGAACATCTTTTCTATTTTTATTTTCTACAAATAAATCAGATTTTTTTGGGGCAAAAAGTGGGCCCAAATCCAGATATGATGCAACTTGGCCAAGCAACCGGGCTCAACTCAATTAGACCCGACCATTGCCGACTCAGGGGTCAAGTCCGGGTTTTCAAACCCTGCTGGACAGAAATGCAACTAAATAGTTCGAAATGAATAAATCTAAAATCAGGCCAAAGCCCATGAACTACGCTTGCTATGGTAATCAAGTCTGCAGTCCCGAGCTGAGTGGGCATCAATTCTGAACCACCTAACCATTAAGTTGCAGTAGCATAAGACAAGATCAATTAATTCGACCCAGACAAACAAATAAATTACAAATTTCCACTCCCATTTCCAATTATTATAACACATGGTTAGACAATGAAAACTCAAGCTCCAAGTTAAAGAAGTGTTTGAGTGTTTCAACAATTAAGTCAAGTAACACCTGCATTGTGAAGAATTGTAAGTTGCAAACATAAATTTTCCTCGTGATATGGAACCCTGATGCATTAAGGCATGTATTAGCGTGCAATACAATCAGTCTGTTAAATTAAGGCCCACAGAATAGAGTTCTAGACCTTTAATTTGGGTCCCATTCATAGGTGTCTCTCGCAAAACCTACCAATTTTTTTTTTTTTTTGGGTTGCTGATGAGGGTATCCCTGTGGTATTGGGCCCAAACAGGTCTAATCCCTCTAGCGCACGCACGACCTCACAACACATGGACCAGGTAAATCCGAGGCACACAAGCCCACACCTTATGCCAACCAACCAACACCGAAGTAGGTAACCAGAATGTAAGTTGTACAATCTCGTATTGCCTTTTTTTTTCCAGACCATAGCTATGTTACTTTTTTAACCATCTACTCATGGCCTACTGATTGAAGGGTAATGCTACGATGTTTAAATGTGGCTTTGTTAATATAAAACAACAAAGCAATCTTTTATAGATTTAAGTTTTATGGATAGGGAATCCTAATTTGGGATACCTTTGGCCCATTCCTTATCAAAGATTGGCCAATCAGATTAATGGTCTCAGTGGCAATCATGAGTCCAACTTCCAGAGACACAAGTCAAAATAATATCACCCCTAGTGCATGATGTCCCTATAATTCCCCAAGGCATATGGTTTAACTACAGTTCACTTTTCTTTAAGCACAAATGAATAATGACACGCAACTTGCCAACTACTTCTATCATCATTTCAGTTTAGTCATTAAGGTAAAGGTGAGAATAAACATTTTAGGTGCATGCACCAAATGTATATTTAACGATGTAGTTTAACCGTCAACTTTCATTAAAACTTAAAGGGCTATATATCCAGGATGATAAGAAAAACTGACCTTTTTATCGAGGTCGATGGCTTTGCTGCAATCTTCCTCAGCTTGAAGGAAGCTACATGAGGAACGGAACAGGAAAAAAAAAAGGTCAAGCATGAATACTATTGGAAAACATGGACATTAGGCCCCTTGGTCAGGCTGCAACCCAACATAGGCCAACTTCAGCGTTCTTTTTTAATCCCCGCCAGTTGGGCATGAGCCTAGATGACAGGCATGGTAAACAAATCAGCACTCTGAAACCAATTTTAATAAGGAGCCAGCATGAACCAGAACCAATTCCATCTCAGATCAAAGGATCGGGCGCATTGTGATAACCAATAAGCGCGCTAGGTTGGACCTGAACCTCAGGCCTCACGGCAGCCCAACCTTAGCAGCACCAATCGTCACTCATACTGGAAAATGATCAAGCATAACTAACAAAAAACATAAGGCTGGTGATAAAACAATACCTCCCCTGTTCAAGGTAAGCAGCAGCTCTATTACTGTAGTATGTTGCATTTACTCCACAAAGTTTGATAGCCTCAGAGTAAAAATTGATAGCCTTTTGCCATTGTTTCTCTTTGAAAGCAATATTACCCTGCACAGAGAACACGTTGAAGACACTAAAGTGCATGAGCTCCCAGATTTTCATCAACAGAAACAAAAAGAAGCACATGGCTGTTTAATATACAGCTCCAGGTCAAGTGAAACAACAGAGTGTTAGAAATACATGGCAATTGCATTTGACAGCACCAATATTTTCCCCAAGACTAGAGCAGTACACTTATAAACAACTTCGGTTCCATTATCCATATTGACAAGCATAAGAATTTGTTTTGGATATCATACATGTACTTGTCCCTCACACTTAAAAGTTCAAACTTCAAACTCAGGAAAAATGCATAAAATGAATCCCTACACGTCTTTGGTCAAGTTACTCTGTGATGCAGTCCATGTCAAAAATGTACCGGTCCTGTGCTAATTTGTACTGGTCCGTGCATCATGCTGCTACACCGCTCAGCCTGAATTGGAGCTTTTTTAGAATCTCGTTCATAGACTCATACCGGTACTGACTGGCACCAAGTCGAATTGGGTGATTCGACTCGGTGCTGGATAAAATTTCAAAACATGCATACCCAAATGCAAACCACTCAAACTTGAGCCGAGACATTTTTAGAAGACCCCGTCTATAGGGGGGTCACAAAGAAAAAATGGTTGAGTTTCTGTAGGAATCAAATTCGTCAAATCTGAGACAAAAAAACAAGACATGACAAAACCAGAATTGTGTGCTGTGTTGTGTTATGTCGAAGATAACCAACGATAATAGAGGATGATAAATCTAAATGGGAAACCACAAGAACAAAATCATCCCAGTCCCACCTTTGGTGACAACATAAACCAATAGAAAAAGTACAACATAGAAATTGTGCTGTAAGCATTGTTTGAAAATCAAAATCGTATCGCAAATCGTTCGTACCCATAAATCATGATCGTATCACAAATCGTGGGATTTTTTTTTCTATTTTTCTGATAAAAATGAAAATTAATTAAAAATTTTAAAAAAAAAAGTAGTTATTCATAATCCATCCATTTTCTCATTCGTAGCATTATTAATACAATGAAAAATATGTCTCATATAATCATTTCAAGAACATCATGACATTAATATATAATAAATGACGTGTAAATAGTTAAATAAGTTTAAGGCACCAATAAATATTTATTTTTTTGAGTAAAACATAAAATCCAAACCATCAATCTTACACAGTAGGATATCTCTTGAAGTTAAGAAAGTGTTTATGAAGAAAAAAAACCAAAAAAGGTTTAAAAGAAAAGAAGATATAGACAAGACCCATACATACAGTTGAACACTTTAATTAAATACATGCACTTTATTCATCTCTAAATCATTCCCAAAGCCGCAAAAATTCTTTAAGAGGTTTCATTAACTACAAATAACCTTTTAAAAGTAAAAACGCTAAAAGAAAAGGAAAGAAAGGGAAAAAAAAAGGTAAAAGATTATTAATATGAATTTAGTTGTAGCTATTTTTGTTAAGTCAAATCACTTGCAGCATAAGATTCGATGAAACAAGTATCGAATCGTAAGATTCACACCTGAATCCATAGATTCATCTATAAGCATAGACACAAATCGGGATTTGTGATACGAATTGGAGGATTCTAATAACAATGGCTGTAAACATTTTTCTGCATGCCCACAAATGGAATCACTTGAGGCATGATTTTTACCATGTATTGCCCATAGACATACTCAGCATATTTGAATCTTTTAATGCCCAACTTTCATGCTGTTGGAGTGAGTTTCCCTGACACTAATAAGAAGGTTTCGCTGCCTTCACATTTGCTCGGGTGAGAGAGAGAGAGAGAGATATTTTAGGGCTTTCTTTTTTCCCTCTATAACAGTCAGTTGCCTTGTTATAAAATGGTGAGCAAAGAATCTTATCTTCTCGCAGGAGACTATCTATATGTCTGATGTGTGTGTCATAGGAATGGTATATTACTAGTAAAGTTCTCTTTTCGAATTATTACGGTTTATGTCAAGAAGACTACACAGTAAACCTGTGAATGGATATAAGAAAACAGTAGAGGAAGTGAACAGAAAACCCACCTTCTCTTTAGCAATCTCAGCAGATTCTTCCTGGCTGATAGAATTGCTTGACAAATTCGACTTTGCAGCTATATCAGCTTGCTCCTGAAGAGATGCATACATTTCCTCTACAGTATCTAGTAAAAACCTATCACCTCCGTGTCTTGCTATGAAGGAAACTGACACTGGACACTTGTCATGAGATCCCAAAGGCAAAGTGACCTGCAATGAGATATTACAAGGACACATTATGGAATGAATATAATATATATCACTGCTGGTGGATTACAAACTGAACTACTTGCATTTAAATTGGTGAGCAAGTGCAATTATGAATGAAGAAATCTTCTGCAGGTTACATCATTAAGATGGAAGACAGGCTAAAGCATTTTGACCTGACAACACCCAGACATGCTTGCAATGGCCAATAGACTAAAAGCACGAGCTTGGTAGTCCTCAGATAAGATCTCCTTGGAACCGAGTTTTGGAGGAGGATCGGCAATTGTGGGAATCACAAGAATTCCATCATCCTGAATAAAATAAAATAAAATATGACCACAATAAGCACAAGAGTAATAGTGGATCATTTACATGAACTAAGGCATAAAATGTTCTGACGAGTCAACTGCAAGGAAAAACAGCATTCTCATGAAGTTAGCAATCTCCTGAAGACAAGATGCTAAATCAACTATAAAAACCCTATTGTGATAAAAAATAATGAGAAAAATGGCTTATAATTCATAATCGGATAACTTCAACTACTTAGAAAGTGTCAAACAAGAAAAAAATAAAATAAAATAAAATAAAAAATAAAAGTATCAAACAAGCTCACATTCAAAAAAGAAATACCAAAAACAATACCAGAATTTTCTACAGGCAAATGAAACTAGCATACTTCATATTAGCATTTATAGTATGGTGGAACAATTAAATTCATTGATGTTGAAAACTATAAACAAAGAAAAGAGATTATTCAAGTTGAAGGCAGTCTCACTTAAGCCAATAATTTGGTGGTAAGAGTAAAGAAAAGGAATGAAAAAAAGGAAATAGATCAAGATCCACATATTCAGATATGGGCACAAAAACAAAATCCTGAAGTGGCATCAGGGGAAGATTCCTACTACTGAAAATGAACGAGAGTCTCCTTTAAATACTCTACTGTTACCAGAAATAGTTCCCACGGTGACACACACTTGCAAAGTTTTGGATTTAAACTCAATTTTATAGACCGGCCTCCTTTTATTAATTATCTTTTCTGCTTTCTTGTGTTGCAGCAAGGTGAATGCTCCATGTTACACATTTCATAAACATTTGAACCATAATGGCACAGTCTACCACCAAGTTTTGAACTTACAAGGAATTGACTTGGAGCTTCTCTAACAACAGAAACTCAAAAATACATAATTAAATAAAAACCAGAAACACGATTCTACAGATGGTGAGACACACATCCAACTTTGCAAGAGTTCCACAAAATATTACTCTAGAGCCTGAATATCAACAATAAGTGACAGTGGTTCAATAAATGAAATAACCAAAAGCAAGATTCGTGCACTAGAAATTTACAAGAGGAACATCACTCAGCCAAATACCAATTATTGGAAGAATTAAACAGGCCAATTTAACAAAAATACCACACAACAAACATCTAGAAATACAAAGGTCACTTTAGCAAAAAATTAAAAATCCAATTAATCCTAAAACCAACTATATATATATATGAAGCGAACTGGATTCAATTGTGGAAATCAGACAATTGCATCCAATTGATTTTGACCCTATAGTTAATTGGTTTTGACCATCCCTTTAACTTCCCAGTGGACCGTTTCAGCTCATTCGCTTTAACCATCCCTTCAACTCCCCAGGGAGTTTCCACTACTACTTCCCATTAGTTTCTGCTTCTCATTGATTTTTTTACTCCATTCCTTTAATTCAAATGCTTTTGAAACTGCCATAACAATACGCTTCCCCAACTCTCAGTCTCCTCACACGTTCTGCAACTTCTCTATCTTATACTAGAGGTCAGTATTGCACTAGATACTAATATAATTTTGGTTTGCACGTTGTGGGTTGTTCATGATCATCTATCTATACTGAAATTGCATTCATATGAGCCCAAATGGAAAATGATTTGCTATCTGATTGTAGGTAAGATGTTGGGTAGTTCCTTTTCTTTTCTTTTTTTAAGATGTTGGGTACTTTGCTTCATCCTAAACTACGTTTTTTTTGTAATTTTTCTATTTTTTATTGTTATTTTCCACCACCGTTCATTCCCACTTTGCCAGGATCTTCGTCTCTATACCCTCCTTTCTTTCTCTCCTCGTCATCTTTGTACCCAACTCTTAACTCTTTTCCTCTTCATGCATATGCGTAGACAAAGGATAAACTTCTCGACTTCTCTCTCCTCCATTGGAACCCTCTTCCTAAATCGAGCTAAAGAGAAACAGATGGAGGTCTATAGCAGGCCAATGTTTTCAATCATTGAGAACCCCTTCTGTACCTTGTCCTCAAATCTGGTTTCCAAAAATGGAAATATTGGTAAGATCTCATCCTATCTCTGAGATTGATCTTTATTATATGATTCATCTTGTGAAAATGCTGAGGTTTGTATAGATCTTCTTTGTTTATTGATCTCTTTTTGTGAATAAGGGATTTTTATACAAAGGATTGTACAAATCTCAATTACAATCGATCTCACAAATCATTTCCCTTTCCTTTGTATACCTTGATGTGAAAATAGGGATTTGTATTTGGTTGCTGGGGTTAAGTTCTTTTTATTATCATTTTAAATCATAGTGACTTTAGGACTTTTGAAACCCACATAGAACAGTGGAATTGAACAATATAGGTTTAAGAAATTGCATTGTGGGGCCATCTTCTTCTCAAGTCGGGTTTTTGAATTCTACTGTATTGGTAGTCATGAGAGAAGTGCTGTATGCTATGGATCCTCACCATCATATCAGCTAAATTATCACTGATATATATATTTTTTTTTTCCTTGAATGCTATGGATCCTCACATCCTCAGGTATTAACTTAGCTAAATATGCATCATTCTTATTTTGCCTTTTTCAGATGAATGAATAGAATAAGTTCCCTACATATCATATGTTTTTACTGTTAATAAAGAATCAGAGATGATGGTGGAAGTAGGTGTTAACATTGAGTGATTACCAAAGTTTCTTCATTATCTTATATTTATATTTTCCAGTTGTCTAGTATTATACTAATTAAAGAAAAAAAAGTGGTGCAAAAAGATATTAAAATTAAATGATGGCAAACTAATCTGTATGTTCTTTTGGAATAGGCGAAGCCATCAGTTGAATTTCTTTGCACCTACATTCTTTTATTTTTTATTAGTAGTGATACCAACAGATCCCTGCAATGCTGAGCACATGACTTATGTTGCTAAAAAAGTTATAGATTCATCTTACTCGCCTTACATTTGCTCATCTTTATTGAAATGACTATATTGATTTATGAGCATCCGTAATTCTAGCATGGAACTTTGCATTCCTTACCCTTCATGATTTTTGCATATTTAGGTTAGTACCCTAAAAATGATTTTGACGTATAAAAGTTGATGTTCGCGAGAACAAAAGTTGACTTGATGCAGATTGCAACTAATATTTGAGTTAGTATCTAATTAATATATGGACTACTGATAACTTTGGAGTTTTACTAATTTAGCAATTTGTTACACATTCAGTATTTGTATTTGGACCATGTGCTCTGTTATGCTAATGATCAAAAGAGTTTTTGATAATTATCGATTAGGGCAAAAGATAAATATATATTTGAAAAGATAAATGTTTCATATATGATCAACTTGACCAAGCTTAACCAGTGGTCCTAACTTGGTTACAAAACACTTTGTTTGTATTAACTTGAGGCAAAAAAGAAAAAGAGAAACTTCTCCATATATTATCAACATCACTAAGCTGTGTAAGTAGTGCTCTCTATTTTATTTTTTTTTCAACCCATACTTGTTATTAACTAGAGGTAGTTGAATTCATATGAATTCAGGATAAAATAAGAACTGAGTTTTTTTTTTTTTTTTTTTTTTTTTTTAAAGAAGGATGGTGATAAGTCCTTTATTTTATTTTTTTCAAAAGAAAAAAAGGAACTGTGGGTATTTCTTATTCAATTTTTAATATTGAGAAGCAGATTTCCACTATGACAATGGCGATTAAAGGTAATGGACACTAAATAAATTTTAGGATGATTTGGGTGCTCTTATTTACCAAACTGCACAACTTTAGTATAACTAATTGTTAAGGAAATGTAAATCCTCAAAACCAAATATAGGAATGTAATAATCAATTCTCAGTTCATAATTAATTTTTATAGTTAGCTTGAAATTGTTTATGTTCCCAAGCTATTGTAGCTAACTTTTTCACCGGTTCAAAGGGCCTCTCGCAATGGACTGGTTATCCAAAGATTTGAGGTTATACACCATAGTATATATTTCAAAAGATTCTTTTGTTATAGAAGTTGAAAACCTATTTCTCACTTTTATTTCTGACATCTACATTTCTAGCTAGGTTCAATATATCTTTTGTACGTAGCAACATTTTCTTAAAGAAAGATCTAAATAATATAGGAAGAAGTTCCAAAATAAGTTGCTTCTGCTGTCCAACTGTTTTTCCTTTAATCTTGATGTCATTTAAAACAAATTTAATATGAATTATATCAAACATTTAGAGATGCTTCAATTATTGAGCCTCTTCTTACCTTTTGTTATTGCCTGACGCTTTAATTTTTAGTATCATGTTCTTTATTGTTGTCTTGGTGTTCTAAAATCTAATCTACATCACGTCTCCTCAAGTGTGAAACTTTGGAATTTCAATATTATTTTTTGCTTTAGTATCATGACTTCCAACAACCTTTCTTGGACACTTGATGTTATGAACTGTCCATTATGCTGATAGAACTCTTTCTTAGACACTTGATGTTAGGAACTATCCATTATGCTGATAGAAGTATAGAACTATCTTTCAGTATGCAACTGCTGCAATCATATTGTGTAATTATAACCTTTGTTCAGTTCAATTGAGGAGGCCCTACCCGTGTTTGGCACGGGGACATTTTGCTAGAATGTATGAACATAATTGATTTATCCATAAAATTGCAGGAGTTGCAATACCTTCAGCAGAGAATTGAGAGCTGAGCGTGTTTCATCCCTTGCTAACCGGCAATAATCGATATCTGCATCGTAAGACACCTGCATTTGGGCTGACATAGCGGGATCTAAAATGGTCTTTGAAGAGTTAATCCATTCCTCATGATAACTTTTGAATTCATGCCTGTGTCCAGGAAGCATACAACAGGATTTAGTGTGTGATTAAACCACTACATCATAAAAAGAAAGGGAAGTTGGAACATATGTCTAGATCCTGCAGAATACTGAATTGAATACTGAGCTAAGCAATTATATCATGCAGAAAAAGAGATGAACAATTGAAAATTTGGATCCTCCTGCTTTTAGGATACAGATGATATTATGAAAGTATAGCAATAGTGAATCACTTATTATGAAGCATTCTATAATGAAACTTTTTCCCCATTTCAGTCTATCCTATGCCAAATCTTCAAACAAGTTGCACTTCTTCAGATCTATCCTTACTAGTTCCATCCACATCCTCTTTGGCATATGCATTTTCCTTGAGAAGCCATCGACATGCATAGAAAATCTTTTTCTCACCACCATCATTGTCGGCTGGTGTTGGATATGTCCAAACCCTCTTAAACAAGTCTCTATTAATTTATCACTTGTTCATGCAACCCCTAAATGCGCTCATTTCTAATTCTATCTTTCCTAGTTTTACGGCAAATCCATCTCAACATTCCCATCTCTGTTACATTCATTTCTAGCATGTGTTGTATCCTAATTAGCAAACATTATGCTCAGTAAGTCATAGCTGGTGTAAATTTTTCCTCCAATGTTGTCGGTATGCGCCAACCATAAAGCATTCCAAATTACAAAAACAAGTCTCCATTTCAACCATCCAGCTCTTATCCTATGTTCAACATCCTCCTTAGTCTCCCCATCCTTGTTATTTACAGAGTCAAGGTATCAGAAGGACTCTGTGGTATTTTGAGCTTCAATTCTCACTGGAGTTACATCTATCTGTGCATCCCCACTAAAGTTGAAGTTCATATATTGAGTATTTGTACTACTTATTTTAATCCGACTGCCAAGTAGCTTCAAATTTGAGCCACTAACAGCCACCATCGGTCATCCTGTTATCAATAAATCAGCAGAAGAGAAAAAAAAAAGATGGGCATGAGCCTACGCAGTAGACATCAGCCTAAGTAAGGTTTTCTATTAAGTTCGTTATTGTGTTCAAGGTACACTGACTAAATAGATGGTGTCCCTGTCTGATGGGGTCACCTCTTTTCCTATGACAGATATTCCTTCTCTTTGGGCGAACTAGAACATGAAGGTTCTAGAACATCGGAGTTCAAGTTACTCAACTTTAGTTCTCAAGAAATATGAAGGTTCTTGTGCTCTGGAAGTTCTCTAGGAGTAAGACTTTTGGAGTTTGGATCGCCTCCTTGGGTGTGCCACCTTCCTATTTATAGTTGAGGGTCAGGAAAGATACAGAGTGATTGGCTGCACAGACATACTGCATACAAGGGCTCCAGCCTGTGTACACAGGTCTACACTTGCATGTGCATACACGATGATGACCCTGGATACGGGGATTCGCTACTCTGACAATTTTTATTTACTTAGAATGTTTATTTTTATTTTATCTTTTTCACTTCTTTTGTCCATTTTCTGAGATTTTTCTACTATTAGTCTCCTTGGATTTTTTGATGGTCGACAAAATGCATAAAACATGTCATGACCTACACCTTCTTGATAAATGGACACATAACTTGCATCGTTGTTATTTGGATCATTTGATCTTGAGGTGTTTAAAATGCCAAATAAATAATTAATCAAACCCAACCAATGTCATGTTGTTACAAAGTAATTTTAAAAATGAAACAAGGACTAAAATACAAAAAAAAAAAAAAAAGGTAAAATCAGTATTGTATCATCTTTTGAGAATTGTGACTGCATGTGTATGTCTTCCAAGATGTACCCGGTCATACAACCCACATGTTCATTCTGTTTACACACAGGCCTCAACTATACCGATTCCTGGCATTTTACATAGCAAAACTAAGGCCAGATATCATAAAACAACCACTCCAGCCTTCTTTTTTTTTTTTTTTTTTTTTTTGAAATGGTTACTTTGTACAAGAGAATGGCTGCTCAAATGAAATCATTAGTGTATGCTTCAAATGAGTGTTAAGAGTGTCAGATTTGTAATATTTGAACTCGAACTTTTTTTTTTTTTTTTTGATAAAAATATTTGAACTCATATCAACTAGTTTCGTTTTGTCATTTTCTTTTTTGGCCTTTTCTGTGGTCTTGAAATATGAAATGCTATAAAAGACCTTGTCAAAATTTTAGAAAAAAAATGTATTCTTGTTACATTTATCATGGTCTAAAAAAAGTAATAGAATGGTAAAATATTTCAAGTACAAATCATAAAACAAAGTCCAAATAGTATAGTAGAGAAAAACTACATATGACCACCTGCAGTTTTTGTTGTTTATAAAAAACCACCTCTAGTTTTAGTTTCCACATACAATCACCAACTCCCGTTACAAAATAAGTGAACCACTTTGACCAGCATCGAGACCCGTTTTTCTTCTCATACTGACCAAATCCAACCAACTTCTTTTAACAGAAAACAATGCTCTTACCTTTAAAACAATTCCTCATTCTTCAGTATTTCTGTTTGGATTTGGACGCTCTCAACTTAAGCAAGAACAAGAAGACGCTCTCTCCAGCTTAAAAAATAAGGCATGTGGCAAAGTTGTTGGATCCACTGGTCCACTAGATACAAAAGAGATTTGAGATCTAGCAAACTGAAAAGAAGAAAAAAAATCCAAGTCCATTGGATTTTGATAGCCATGTTATATAAGGCCATGAAATGAACCGTTACCAAATAAAGGGCAATTCTACTTATATCAACTGACCATTTTGTGGCCTTGACTATGGTAGTTGGTTAGATCCCAAAGCTACCATATCACCTATTTTGGAAACCACGAGGTTGTCCTACTACTGAGGCTGTAAAAGATCTACAACATTTGAATTGCCTAAAAAGAGGGTTTTCCATCTTTGTTCAGATTCTCTGTAGGCAAGACTTAGAAATCCACTAACCTTTAGCATAACCCACCAAACAGGCCCAATTTCGAAATCCAAACCACTCAAAATCATTGTTCTATCATGTTCCATTACTAAGGAAAATTTCGCTCCAATCGAAGTTTACCCGAACTGTTAGATTCATTGTCCTACTCTTACCTTGTTCCATCATTAAGGAAAATCATGCCAATAAAATTAATCCCAACTTTCAGATTGATAAAGTCTAAAACGCATGATTAAAATAAAAGGACAATAGGAGTCAAATCATATGATTTATACATCAACAATCTGGCAATGGCCATAGTTAATTGAAGTACACTTATCCCTCCCCGATAGAACAAGGTGGGACGGTGATTTGACTGGTTGGTCTCCCTCATGGAATTAGAACAATAGGCTCTCAAAGAATCAGGACTTTTTTTATGACATGGGTACCCTGTGGTATTTTTACCCAACAGGACTAATCCCCTGGGTACATGCATGACCATGCAACACGCACACCAAGTAAGTCTGGGGTGGGACTCGAAAACAAGTGGGGAGCAAACCCACACCTTATGCCAATGAACCATTTGTTAGTATGAGGAAGAATGAGAAGAAGAAGATTGGAGAGAAAGTTGATGCATCCTTGGATGATCGACTGTTCTATTCATAATCATATTAGACCTTAATCAAGGCTCTAAATATGTCAAGAGTACAAATTAGAATAAATAAAAGAATAGAAAGAATCAATCATAATCTATACAAGGAATTCACGTAGAGAGAAATCAGCTATACACAACTATACAATCTTTGACTAAAACAACCCACGTGAGGGAGGCTGTAATGGGCCTTTGTTGGGCTGGGCCTTGGGCCTGTTAACATACAGCCTTGTTATCTTCTACACCATTACCCAGCGCAATCTATATAAGTTGCAGCAAGAGAAAGAGAGCTATTTTCAAGCTTGCATGAAAGAGGGATAGGAAAAGTAGGGACTTAAATCATGGCAATTGTACAAAGAGCAACTACCAAAAGATGTTAGTAAAGGACAATGATATTAAAGAAAGGTGGAGAGAATATTTTAACAAACTTTTCAATGAAAATTCTATGGGAGGCTTCGAAATGAGAGGGGAAACTTCATTGGCAATACACATCTTGTACCGTAGGATTAACGGGGGTCATATGACATTCCAATAGAGTCTTGAAAAGGCTTAGGAGAAGTTGGATGGGTTTCGTTAACTAGGCACCAAGAATAAAGAAATCCTCGATAAATAGATCTGCGTTATAGTACCTATATGCAAGAACAAAGGAGATGACAAAGTTACATCACCTATCGTGGGTTTACATTTATGAGTTACACTATGAAAATCTTGGAGAGAGTAATGGAGCAAAGACTTAGACAAGACCAAGATATCTGAAAATCAATTTGGTTCCATGCCAAGGAGGTCAACTAGGGAAGCTAACTTCTCACTTAGACAATTAATGAAAAAATACCAAGAAAAGAGGAAAAATCTTGATATGGTCTTCATCGATCTAGCGAAAGCTACGACAAGGTACCTACATATTTGATTTGGTAGGTTTTACATAAAAAAGAGTGTTCCAAGAGGTTATATTGACCTCACTAAAGACATGGATGAGGAAGCCATAACGAGTGAGAGAACTACAAAGAGACAGGTGAACTTCCAAAAACCATAGAATTGCATCAAGGATCAGATTTAAGCCCCTATCCTTTTGCACTAATATGAACAAGCTAACTTTTCATATTCAAGAGGAAATACTTTGGTGTATGTTGTTTGCAAATGATACAATGTAGGTGAATAATTGAAAAATGACGTATATGCGAAACTTGAGAGATGGGAGGGGGGCTTCAGAATGCAAGGGCTTTACAATAAGTTGTACAAAGACGGAATATATGAATTGCAGTTTTAATAGAGATGAGCAGAGAGATGTTAACTCCTATGAGAATTGAATCTCAAAAGATACCACAAAGTTATTCCTTCCAATACCTCAGCTCTGTAGTTAGTAAAGATGGTGAGGAGGATGTCGAACATAGGATAAAAGTTGTATGGTTGAAGTGGTACTTGCTTCCCGAATGCTTTGTAATCAACACATAGCAACAAGATTGAAGAAAAAAATTACAAAGCAACAATTAGACCAACTATGACACATGTAGTAGAATGTTGGGCAATCCAAAAACAATCCATGCAAAAAGTGAGGGTAGCAAAGATGAGAATGTTGAGATGACTGTGTGGTAAAACTAGGAATGATAGAAACAAAAATGAGCGCAATAGAGAACATTTAGGGGTAGCATCCATAGGTGATATATTAAGAGTAATCTTTTGAGAGGCCAACAACAATGCCAATGAGGAAAAGTTTTTCTCCGTAGGTTGATGGCCCCTCAAGGAAAAAGGGAGGGGAAAAACGACGAAGAGGACATGGATTAAGTAAAACAAGGACATATCCAACAAAGTGCAACCTATCCAAGGAAAAGGCTCAAGATAGAATGGAATGGGAATACCAAATTCATGTAGCTGAACCCAATATAATTGGGACAAGAGTTGATGATGATGACGACGATGACGATAATAAGTATTTTGTAACACAATTGCAAAAGGAACTGCCAACAAAAGGCTATTGACCAA
This sequence comes from Persea americana, assembly GCA_029852735.1. NCBI lineage: Eukaryota > Viridiplantae > Streptophyta > Magnoliopsida > Laurales > Lauraceae > Persea > Persea americana. The sequence goes on along the minus strand of CM056813.1, from coordinate 52,123,964 downwards.
CCATAAAAGAGAGCTTTAAGGGCCAGCCATATATTCAGAAAAGGGTTCATTGGATGTTGCAAGCTATCTTATCAAAGATCACTAAACGGACGGTCAAATAGAAATTTGGCTTAATATCCGTTTCAAGGCCTTGTATGAGTCAGCTGACAACATCCAATGGACTTCATTTTTTTTCCTTTCATTTTTTAGATATCTAAATACTAATCTCTCTTGGTTCCAGTACAAATAAGGGAACCACAAATTAAACCATACATCTAGTTTTAATTGGTAGCTACTTTTACAAGGAAACTATTATAGTTTCTCAAGTGTTTTCATTAGTATTTTTGTTGTGCTTTACAGACTAACGGAAGGAAAGACTTACAGCATAGGCACTTAGCATGTTTGTGTAACGCCTACGAAAAAGATGTTCCATGAACTTCCGCCTTTCCACTTTCGCAAGAAAGGGAATGTGATCCCTCACAGGAAACAGTTTTTCATGGCATCATGGAAAGATATTGGTTTTTGTCATTTTTTTCTCACAGAAATTGTACCACACCAAATCACAGAAAAGGGACAAACGCCAAAAAAAAAAAAAAAGAAAAAAAGAAAAAAAACCTTTTCTTACCCGGCTTTTTACGAAAATTGAGTTTCAAAAAACGCCCGTACAGAATTATTAAATCCCAGCACTATAATTCCTTCAGTGGCTTGCCTTTGAAGACCAAACCACTCAAAATCACGGTCCCACCTTGTTCTACCACGAAGGGTGTTTTTTTTTTTTTTTCCAATCAAAAGTTATGGCCATTGTCAGATTGTTGAGGTATAGATCATGTTTTTTGCCGCCTTCTGTTTTGTTATTTTAATCATGTGCTTTAGATGTGATGAATCTAATGATTGTCTTAACTTTGATAAGAAGGAAACTTCGCTTATGATAAAACAAGGTAGGACAATGATTTTAAAGCAGTGGGCCCCATTTATGGATTTATAGCAGTGGTTTCCTATTGAGCTTCATACTCCCACTTACAGAAAATCTAGGCTCAGGAGGAAAACCCTCCTTCCAGAAACTCAATCATAGGCCTCTTGTTTCTTTCAAAAATAAGGCATATGGCAAAGTTTGTGGAGTCCACTAACCCTACCATATACTTCGCTTTGAGATCTGGCCAATAACATAAAGTTGGGTCCAATGGATGGTCGAAGAACTTTGCCTTTATTTGCTGACCATTTATTTTATAGCCTTAGATTAGAGAATTAGATTAGAGAACTGTTATCATCCAATGAACTTGATCTTTTTAAGTTAGGCTAGTTCTCGATGCATTCTTGTATCTAGTGGGCCAATGAACCTCACAAACTCTGTCACATATCCTATTTTGATAAGTAAGAGGGAGAGCCATGCTAGTAAGGTTGTAGAAGATCCAAACTCCAAACCCAAATGGAAATAGTGAAGAGCAAGCGATTGGAGTAAAGGTAAGAGCATTATTATCTATTAGAAAACATGGGTGGTTTCAGTCAGCATGACAAAAGCATGGGTCAAAGCATTTGATATTGCAATTGGATTACAATTGGTTGCTTACATAAACTAAAACAAGAGGCAGTTGCATGTAAATATTAGAAAAGGATGATCGATATGTAAATTTCCTAGAAGAGTATGTTACGATCGAAATACTTGTATCTTGTACAAATATTGGTGTATCCATGTTTCCCATATCTGTACTGGTATCCATACATGTGCATCATAGATGTAAAGAGATAAGAGTCTCAACTAAGAAAATTTCTAAGAATTATTATTAATATAAGAAGTCTCCTTAAGTATTGCAGCTACCCCCCAGGCAGGTATTTGGCTGGCCTAGAAGTGAATTTTCTACTGGTACCCGAACAAGACGACATAATTATTCATTGTGATAACTTTTTCCTTGAATCACATTCTACCGTGCATAATATACCCAAGTACTTGGACATTCCCAATATTTTGATACCAAGAGGATACGGTACCAATGCTGACTGCTTCACAAATAGATTTTTGTGATATTCCAGACTATTATTTATTGAGGTATCTTTGACAATTTCTGGTCCAAGAGATATCTTCAAATCACTCCTGTAAAGTAAGTTTTTACTCCATGACCCCACACCATGAAGGGAGGATGACTTCAAACCATCCGATGCGATAGAGGCTGTGAAGCACGGATAAGTAAAAATGGGTCCCAAATCTGTATCCCGGGCATATCGGACATGGATACGCCCGGATACGCCATGGATACATTCGGGATACGCAAAAAGCATATCTGATTAAAAAAAAATTAATTTTGGACACGTGCGGGACATGCACGGGACACGTCTAGGATAAGAGCAGGACACGTTTTCAGTGAAAAATAAAACGAAGGGGGGGCCAGGAGAAACAAAGAAGAAAACGTGGGAGAGGAGAAGATAAGGGGGAAAAAAAAGAAGAGAAGGGAAAAAAAGAAGAGCAGAGAACCCTAACCTCGCCATCTCCTCCACTCCTCCGACGAGATCACACCGGCCAATACATTGTCGTCATCAAACCCTAACCGCGCTCCTGTAGCCTCTGCTACATTGTCATATAGCAACTGCAGTAGGAAAACAAAAACCAAAAGAAAAGAGAAAACGGTACATACCTGGGCCGCTGCAGCCTCGCCACGCCCTCATCTCCGCCTTCGCCGTTGCATCACAGGAGAACCAGCGCCTGTCAGCACTTGTCAAGTTCTTTTCTCTTCTTTCTTTCCTTTTTTTCCTTTTTTTCTCTACTGCTTCATCAGTTGTGTTTGAGAATGCAATGTCGGTGATTTTGAGATGATAGTTTTTTTTTTTCTGTTTTCAGAAAGGTATATATAATTTTTGAAAGGGTTTTTAGGGGTTTTTTCATTCTTGTACGTAATTTCGAGAATGGAATGATATGAAATGCTGATTTTCTGGTAAGTTTTGTTGTGTTGTTTGGATTGGAATTTGTGTGTTTTAATGTTCTAGTAAGCTACATCCTTTCTCATAAGTTTTCGTTGGAGCCCCTTTACTAGCAAATGAAAGGGTTCATTCCTTTGAATGACATCTATGAAATTAAGGGCGTGTCGGTTAGAAGATGTCTGAAAATTCTTGTGCTAACAGTATCCAAATTCTTCAAAAGCTGTCCCCATTCACAAATGAATAGATATCTAATGTATTATATATATGTGTGCATACGTATCCACCTTTCTTTTTTTATGTTAGATTATTCTTGATTGTTTGGAGTTATTTTAGGCAGCCTGATGGGGCCAATATTTTGTGTTTCCAGCAACCAAAGTTTAGTCATATGGCTTCTAGTACGGGTGGTAATACTAGTGCATCTTCTCCAACTATTGAAGAAAACGCTCACAACCCTCTTTGGAGGTATGTTACAAAACAACAAAAACTTGGTGATGGAGGGGGAAATGTGCCGTGGCAATGCAATTTTTGCCATCAAACCAAGAAAAGCTCATACACAAGGGTGAGGGCTCATTTGATACATGAGCCTGGTCATTCTGTTGTATTCTGTCCAAAAGTTAAGAGCAATGATATTGCGGAGATGAAAAGGTTACGAGGACGAATGCAATGAGAGATTGAGGAAAAATGCACCCAAGAAAGTACCATTGCCAGCTTCTAATGTGGATTATGATTCAAAAAAAAGGAAGGCAAGTGGAAGTGGAAGTTGGCGTGGAAGTGACAGTAATACGGCTATTGGGAAGTCATTTAACCTGAAGTTACGTACCAAATGGATGCGGAGATTGCTAGGATGTTCTATGCATCAAGCTTACCATTTCACCTAGCAAGGAGCCCTCATTATGTGAGTGGTATCCAATTTGCCGCAAACAATGCTCTTGCAAGTTGTGCCACAGGGGTATAATAAGCTAAGGACAAGTCTACTCCAACAAGAAAGGGCTCATGTTGATAGATTGCGACAACCAATTACAGGCACATGGAAAGAAAAATGTATAAGCATTGTGAGTGATGGATGGAGTGACTCACAGACCCTGGATTAATTTTATGGTAGTGACGGCAAGTAGGCCAATGTTCCTTAAAAGTCGTGGATTGTTCGGGTGAAATTAAAGATGAGTACTTCATTTATGGTTTGTTGAAAGAAGTGATAGAAGAGGTCGGTCCCCAAAATGTGATTCAAGTGAAAACTAATAATTCTAAGAACTGTGCGGGTGCGGGGCATCTCATTGAAGCACAATTTGAAAATATTGTTTGGACACCATGTGTGGTTCATACACTCAACCTTGCCTTGCAAAACATTTGTATGGCAAAGAATATTGAAACCAATCAACTAACATATGAGTAGTGTCATTGGATCACGAACTTGGCCGAGGATGTTGTGTTTGTTAAGAACTTTATCATGAATCACTCCATGACATTGGATTTTTAATGAATTTGTCCCTTTGAAGATGCTTTCGGTTGCAAGTACACGTTTTGCTTCGGTCATTGTCATGCTTAAGAGATTCAAGCTCATAAAAGGTAGTCTTCAAGCCATGGTTATTAGTGAAAGGTGGAATTCCAGCAGAGAGGATGATAAGGAGAGAGCCAGGGCTGTGAAAGAGTTTGTGTTAGATGACATTTGGTGGGACAAAATGACTTACATACTTTCTTTTACGGCTCCTATATATGATATGCTAAGGGTTTGTGACATGGATAGGCCTTGTCTTCACTTGGTGTATGACATGTGGGATACCATGATAGAAAAAGTGAAGGTGCAATATATAGGCATGAAGGAAATAGACTTGATGAGACATCTACCTTTTATGAAGTGGTGCACAGAATTCTTGTGGATCGTTGGAACAAGAACACTCCTCTCTATTGCTTAGCTCATTCTCTAAACCCAAGGTGACTTCTAGTCTTGAACTTTTTTTTTTCTCCCTCTTAGTCTTAATCATAAACTTATCCTTAATTCTTTTTTTTTTCCTATTCAAGGTACTATAGCGAGCATTGGCTTCATGAGGATCCTAGTCGAGTTGCTCCACAGAGATATGGAGGTTGCTAGAGAAATAATGAAAATCCTTAAAAAAATATTTTCCTAATTTAGAGGAGCACAAAAGGATAATCACAGAATTTGTTGATTTCTCTAGCAAGTCGGGAGAGTTTGCAGATGTTGGGTCACCTATGGTGCATGGGCACCTTTGCTTCAAACTCTAGCTTTCAAGCTACTTATGCAACCTTCTTCGTCGTCATGTGCAGAGGAATCAGAGTACTTATTCCTTTGTGCACTCAGTGAGAAGGAATAAGATGACACCAAAACGTGCTGAAGACTTGGTTTTCATTCATAGCAATCTTCACCTTCTTTCAAGAAAAACTCCACAATATATGAAAGGAGAAACCAAGATGTGGGATATCGCTGGAGATGCTTTTGATTCGTTTGAGGATGTTGGAGAGCTTGAGATTGCACAACTCTCCCTTGATGAACCGGAATTGGAGGCCATGCTCCTTCGTGAAGATGGTGATGGTGGTAGACCTGGTGGTCAGGCAATTGAAGTTTAAGTGGATGCACTGTCTGTTTGTTTGGGTTATATGCTCATGTTTTTGTAGGAGTTTGTGAAACTTGGATTTTGAACTTGGAAGTATCGAATGTAATGTTTAATGATGATTAAATCAATGAAAGTGCATATTTTATTGCTATTTTGATTGAAATAATGTTAGATTTTTATTACATATTCATATAAAAAATATTTAAAAAGAAGATTTCAACGTAACCCCAACGTATCGTATCCTACTTTTTTAAGAAATGGGGTATATGCGTATCCATATCGTATCGTATCCGTGTCCGTATCTATGTCCGTGCTTCATAGGATAAAGGGAGAAAACCCAAACCTCTTTTTTTTTTTCTGAACTTTGACAATATTCCATTAATAAAGTAAAGCGCTACATGAGAGTTATACTGACAAGCTTTATCAAAAGAAGCCAAAAGGCAAATAGCAGAGGAAAGATGAAAAGACAAGAAATTACAGCCACTGAACAAATTAAGCATCAACTAAAGGGAAGGCCATTTATTTCCAGTTATGCAGTCATATCAGCTGGATGCCGTCAAATTCAGGGCTAACAAAAACCCAGGAAGCGGTTATGAATTTTGTGTGATCTAAAAGGGTCTCCATATTTGAGGTCTTTCCATCAAAACACCTGGAATTCCTCTCCCTTCAGATTACCCACACGGTAGCAAGGAAGACCTTCCCTCTTTGACAACACCTATCGCCATTTTCCAAAGCTTCAAAATGACCTAGAAGGGTGTTGGAAAGAGCCCAACTGAAACCAAACCAACCAAGTACTGAAGTTCAAAGGCCATAAGCAATCGTGCACCCCTGTAGAAGACGATCAACTAACTCCTCATTAGCCAAGCACATAGAATAAGCATTGATAATAATCATTCTCCGGTGTCAAAAGGTCATCCATGGTAGGGATTCTACCACGGAGACTAACTATCCAAAAGCAACCACCCTAGGTGGGGCTTTTATCTTCCAAAGAGAATGCAGTGGGATAGAAATCAGCTGGCTTCTTGATAAGGCCAAGAAGAAGAAAGAAACTGAGAAAATGTCATCTTGCAATGCTGTCCATATTCTGTTGTCCTACCCATCCCCGGGAATGTAGACTTGCCTTCATATGTCCAGGAGATCACAGAACTGTCCTCACTCAGTTTCTGATAAATTGCGTCTAAAAGATGGGGGTGCAAACCGCTTCACTACTAACTCGCTCCAAGTAGCTTTGCACGTTAGCTTGTTGATCCATAACTCATCTAAAAAGCTCAGGGAACTGAGAAGCTAGAGGCTCATCGCCAACCCAAGTGTCTAACCAGAAGAGGATTCTTTAACCAAATCCAATACTACACCTTAAATTTTCTAAGAAATGCTACTTAATAGCAGTTGTACCTTTCCAAACTCCAAAACAACGATAAACTTGGGGTTTCGATGTCCCAACCAAATCTTGAGGAGCCGTACTTAGCTGGAATAATCAGGTTCCAAAGACTTACTGATTCATCTGCAATTCTCCAGATTCATTTCCCTATAAGTTCTTGATTGAGAACCACTAGAGGTCTAATACCCAGGACCCCGAATCTCTTAGGTTTGCAAACTGACACCCCATCAACCAAATGGAATTTCTTGGCTGAGTTTCTCCCTTGCTTGAGAAAATCTCTGCAATCTTTCAATTCTCTTAACAACTGAAGACAGGCATTTGAAGATGGGCATGAAGTAAATTGGGAGGTTAGACAAAGCCGACCGAATAAGGGTCATTCTTCCTCCCATAGAGAGGTAGTTAGCCTTCCAAGTAGCTAACCATTTTTCAACCCTTTCCAGAACTTTCAACCACATCACTTACAAAGCATTCCCAAGACAGTGGAAGCCCAAGAAAGGATACTGAGAGAGGGCCCGATTTGCATCCCAAGATATTTGCATATTGCCGAGGAGTCTAGGTGTCAACCCTTACCCCAATTAGCTCACTTTTGAAAAGTTAATCTTCAACCTTGAGACTACCTCAAAGCATAATAGAGTAGCAATGACGTTCTTGATCTGATCTTCATTTGCCTCACAAAAGATCTAAGTATCATCTAAGAACGGCAAATGAGAGATAATAGGAGCATCAGTGCATCACAAGCCACCTTGAAGCCTCTAATCAAACCCTCATTCCTGACTGCCTCCACCATCCAACTAAGAGCCTCACCAACATTAGTGAAAAGAAAAGGGGAAAGAGGGTCTCCCTACCTTAGACCTCGTTTTGTTGAAAAGAAACCTTTTGGGAACCATTTAACAGGATGGAGAAATGAGCCAATGAAACACACTCATGAATCCACCACCTCCACTTAATACCAAATCCCACAATCAGGAATCAGGATGGAGAAAACCAAAAATTCTGCTGAAAATAATCTGAATCTTCTTAGTATGGTCGTGTATCACATATATAGAGAGGACTATAATGCATGAAAACGGACTTGGAGCCCTTTTACAAATCCTAATTCTCAAATGACTTCTTAACTTCCCTTGACACTCGTACAACTCGTGACACTTATTTTATCCTCTTGTAACACTTGGATTCTGTAACTTGTCACATAGGGCCTAACTAATAGGACTATTACTGACTGTACCCTAACTAATAGGCCTTCGCAAAACTAGGGGTAGACTTTCCCCATGAATTGTGCATGCAAAACCCATAATAATAAGGGTTTGCTCAAAGCTGTGAGGTCCACTGTGGGTGCCTCCTTGGGTACTTCCCAGCTTTCAAATTAATCAATATGTCTACTTTTGGTCACAAAATGTACACAGAGTTTGATTTATTTTTATCACTAACAGTTAAATTTTATTGAAGAAAGAAAAATATAAGAGGAAATTCAGCAGCACAGCTCCATATGAGAGAGAGAGAGAGAGAGAGAGAGAGAGAGAGAGAGAGAGAGAGAGAGAATATGCGCTAACGCTAAACCCATCCTATTAACCCAATCAACGCTTCAACTATTCCTTCTCATAAGCAAGTTAGGTTTGCCAATTCATCAAACAAAACATCCATAGCTTCATTGCCTGCCCTACCAGTATGCTGTACAAAGGATTGAATAAAGAATCTAAGGTGATGGCATATACGCAACAGTCTCATTGAATTTATACATATTTCTTTTTGAATGATAAATTACAAATATTATAGAGAACAGAAGTAATATTTTGTATTTACTAACTAAAGGTAGCGAGCATAGTATGAGGTTTTCCCAACAAGAATCAAAAGCTTAAATATGAAGGGTTTTTTTTCTTTTAAAGATGACAGTATTCATTTCACCAAAACTTTACAGTATAAGAGAACTAACTGAAAACAAAAAAGCCCCCAAAAAACATGGGCAGACCAATCATATCCCCAAAGAGAAAGGGTTGACAACCCCAAAAATTCAGGCATCAACCCAAAGAAAAAGAACACATTAACAATCAGTAATAATAAGCAAAGAAGGTCTGGATACTCCCTCTTTCGCTAGGCGATACGCCTCCAAGTTGGCACCACACTTGATTAGATGGAATGAAATGTTCACATTCTTAGAGTTCTCTATCACCTCTCCTATGGTATCTTCAAGGTACCAGTGAGCAGTAGATGGTTGAGACACCCACTTTATCACACATGAAGAGTCCCCTTCAATCACCAATAGCTGAGGATTGAATCTCAAAGCTTCTCTCAACCCGATGTTCAGAGATAAAACTTCAGCTTTGTTAATTGAGCATGGACCAGCTGGATCTGAGTATGATAACAAGGTGATACCTTGATCATTACAGATTACACATCCTACACCCACAATCCTCCGATTGCCTTGAGCACTTCTATCAAAATTCAGTTTCAATGCACCGCTTGATGGAGGGGTTCGCCTATAAACTATGGAGGATTTATGCAGATGTGAGAATGCCACTTCCTTCCAACTGTTTATGATGGACTTTGCTGAAATGCCCTTGAAGAGTGGTAATGAGAAGGCCCGAATGGCCACCAGCTGATTAACTTTCTCCCTTATTTGATTATCATTGGAAGAAAATCCTTCAAAGCATCTCCTATTTCTTTCTTTCCAAATAAACCACAGAACAGCCATGAAAAAGAGGTTCCACATCATCTCTCCTCCTTTTTATCCCACTCCCATTCTCCAATATTCAAACAGAGATGATAGGGAATTAGGAAGAGGCCCACAACACTAAAACCATCCCAAAGTTACCTTCGAGATGTACTGTGCCGTTTTACAATTGAGCAATAGGTGATCGATAGATTCCTCATCCGATAGACACATCGGACATGCATTAACTACCAGAACTCTCCTTCGCCTTAGATTATCCATCGTTAGAATTCCACCAAGTAACGCTGACCACCCAAATGCAATGACCCTAGGTGGGGCTTTAATCCTCCATTGTGTGGCCATCTGTGGATGTGACACCATTGCCTCCCTAGTCATGGATAAGAATAAAGAAGCAACTGAAAACATGCCATTTGTAGAAGTTATCCATACCCTTCCATTTGTCCCATTTTTAGGAATGAAAATGTTGCCAATAAGCCTTGTCGTCTCTCTAGATTGAGCCTTCTCCACCTCATTCAAATTTCTTCTAAAAATGGGCCCCCAAACTACCCAATCTTCAATCCTCTCCAAGTAATCGAGTGGCACTTTGGTTAGTAGCACAGTTGAATAAGGTTGGAAGGGAAGTTTCTAAGGGAGTCTCCCTGTCCCAGAGATCTGTCCAAAAGAAGACTTTGTGACCCTTACCAACACAATATCTGATCTGTTTGAAAAAACATCTCCTTTCATGCAAGAATACCTTTGCATATGCTTAAGTATCATGGCATAGGATCTCTAACTTGCCATCCATCCCAAGGATCAAAATAGCAGTTGCGGCAAGCGTAGCGGCCAATGGTCAAAACGCTACGTCGCGGGCAATACGTAGCGCTTGCAGCGATAATAGCAGCGTAGCAATGTGAATTTTTTAAGTGGTCAAAAAATATGAATATTGCATAACTGCCAATCTTGTGTTGTTTTAGTTATTTGAAACCATGTAAGGGTAGAGACAACTTTAGGAAAGGCTATTGAGCAGAAATAAAAGAAAAAATAATATCTAAAATTAAAATTGCTTGGCTCTACTAGGTTTTAGGCTGTAGAAAACCTAGTAGCGCTACTATTTTCAAAATAGCGCAGCAGTCTCAACCACTACGGCCGATAATGCGGCTACTACATAGCGTAGCGGCCAATATATTGAACCATGACCTATCCCTTGAAATGTCATATTTTGAGAAGATTATCTGTTTCCATAAGGCTTCTGATCCATCCCCAATCCCCCATAACCAATCCCCCATAACCATTTGCCAACAAGTGCTAGATTCGTCTCCTTCACAGCTCTAATTCACAATCCCCCATCTTATTTGGACATACAAACATTGGACCATTTTATCAAGTGGAACTTCCACTTCTTGTCATTACCTTTCCATAAGAAATCTCTTTGCAACTTCTCAATGCATTTGATTACCTCCACCAGACATTTAAAGAGGGACATGATTGGAAGGTTCATTAAGGCCGCTTTAATTAAGGTGGTCCTTCCACCGAAAGACATATACTTAGTCTTCCATAAAGATAGCTTTTTTTCTAGCCTTTCAAGCATCTGGCACCATAGTGATTTGGAGCCTACTCCATGACATAGAGGCAATCCCAGGTAAGTTGATGGGTCATGGAGGTATTCCCGCTTTACACCTAAGAAGATCTGCCAGTGACTGTAGGTGATTTTCATTCACCTTTATACCTATGAGCTCACTTTTGAAAAAGTTAACTCAAAGGCCTGATACCACTTCATAGCATAAGAGGGTCGCTTTAATATTGCAAAGTTGATCTTCTTCTGCATCACAGAAAAGTATTGTGTCATCAGCAAATTGCAAATGAGTTATTTCATGCACATCACTTGAAGGACAAAATCCTTTTATCAACCTTGCATTGGTTGTTAATTGCAACATCTTGCTACGGGCTTCTCCTACAATAACGAGTAAGAATGGGGATAGTATAGATCACCCTAACGCAGACCTCTAGTGGCAAAGAAGAATCCTTTCGGGGATTCATTAATTAGAATTGGAAGGGAGTTAGATTTGAGGCATTCCAGGATCCAAGTCCGCCATTTTATACCAAAACCCATTCTCCCTAATAAATATAATAGAAATTTCCAGTTGACTCTATCATAGGCCTTCTCCATGTCTATCTTACAAATGAGACCCGGTCGTCTAGCCTTGTTTCTGGAGTGGATACAATCATTTGCAATTAAAACACTATCAAGGATCTGACATCCATGTACAAATGCTCCTTGTGTAGAGGATATCACCTTTGGGAGCACTTTTTGTAGCCTTGTAGCTAAGACTCTGGCTAACACTTTATAAACGGCACCAATAAGACTAATAGGCCAGTAGTCTTTTATATTCTCCGCCCCCGCCCTCTTGACAATTAAAGTAATGAATGAAGCACCAATGTGTTTGGAGAATTCTTTCATGTAGTTCATAGCATCCTCCTTTATTTATTCCCAAAATGTTTGAAAGAATGCATAGCGCTTTATCACCCCTTAAAGCCAAAAAAAAAAAAAGCCACTTTGACCTCCTCTTCTTCAAGCACTTTCTCGATTTGATCCGCCTCAACCTCAGAGATCAGTGCAAATTGCAGGTTGTCTGAGATGATCAATCCCAATCCTCTTTGTGAAGAGCTCTTTGTAATAGGCTACCACATGTTCACATATTTCCCCCTCCTTTTCCAATCTCCTATCTCCATCAAATAGGATCGAAATTCTCTTTATCCTGTTTCTAAAGGAAGCGAAGCCATGGAAGGATTTTGTATTCCTATATCCCTCCTTTAGCCACAAATATCTAGATCTTTGTCTCCATTTTATTTCTTCCTCTTTTGCTTTACAGTGAAACTTCACTTTGAGATCTTTGCGACGCTATCAAACCACTTCAGTTAGCAACCCTAACTATTCCTTAGATTCAATTTCTTTTATCTGGTTCAGCAAGTCAGCTATTGTCACCCCCACATTACCAAAGGTAGATCTGGCCCATTCCTTGATTTTTGATTTGAGGATCCTTAGTTAGCAAGCCTGAATCCAGCCCAGGCTTGTACATTCATTTCCGCCCACCATGTACGTATAAGGTCACGAAATTTTTGTTCCTTCAAGCCACATTAATTCAAAACGAAAAGGTTTAGGTCCCCACGAGTCCACCCTCAAATCCAACACAACAGGACAGTGATCTGATGTTGGTTTCAGCAAAGCTACTTGAAATGTCTGTGGGTACATTTCAGCCCAATCTCCAGAGATCAAGAACCTATCCAGGCAAGACATAATTGGAGGAAACTAATGACTTGACCACATAAAAGAAGCACCATTTAACTGTAGGTCCATCAAACCATGATTATTAAACCAATCTGAGAAGGCAGACATCTCTGATGTGATTTGACAAACCCCCAACCTCTCTTCAGAAAATCTAATGATGTTGAAATCACCCCTATGCACCAGGGTCTATTCCATCTTGCTCTGATGTCATCAAGCTCATTCCAGAACTCATTTCTTCTTAAGTTTGCATTTGGGCCATACACAGAGAAAATGATGCATTCCCTGTGATTGTCCAGATCTTCTAAGAGAATTAAGACTGAAAAAACTTCCACCCAATGATCTTTTGATACCACTCAACGAGTATCCCACAAAAATAGAATACCACCCGAAGAGCCAATAGCTTTTAGGATCACCCACCTGATGTGAATTCCCCCCCAAATATCTTTCACGATTCTTTCCTCTGAATTTATTTTGGACTCTTGAATCAACAAATCAGGTTTCCAACTCCTTGTTATCTGCTCACAACTGCTCTCTTCTCCACCCCCTCCAAGTCCCCTGACATTCCATGACAAAATCTTCATCGATGACCTTTTTCAGACACCTTGGAACTCTGCAGAATATGATTGTAGCTTTGGCTACTCTTTGTTCTAGCACCCTTATCATAATTAATAGAGGTTTTCAAACTCTGAAGTTATCTCGCCACTTTCCTCTTGGGTTTTTCACCTGCTTTGGCAATGACATTGGAGGCCTCCCATTGATGGGCAAATTGAATTAGATCATCACATCCCTTTTCTCCATTGGCGACAGATACGTACATCCTTCCCACAAGATACCATTTTGGAACTCAACCATTTCTTAGATTCAAAATAATAATAATAATAATAAGAAGAAGAAGAAGAAAAGACAGTGCCCCTTCGTTTTGCTGATTTGTACCTACCTGACCCTCTTCTTCTAGGTATCCAGTCCCCTCATCTAGTGTAGGAATAGAAACTCTGTCCAGGCTTGTCTCCTCTTGGGAGTTAAAACACCTCCCAATTGAGCTTACACGGGGCAAACTGTCGATCGCGGCTCTCTCCACTTTTGACAATCAATATCCACCCCTTCAGATTTGAAGTTTCCTCTCGGTCAGTAGCTATTGATTTAGTGGAAGGTTCATTGAGATAGCAAAGAGGAAAGCATGCAACCAGTTGATGTCAACAACATCAGTAATCGCCAGAGCCAGATCTCTGCTCCCTTGTTCCTTCATCAACGAGAAGTTAGCTGAGCTAGATCCTTCTTCCCAGTCTTCATCTACTGGAAATTGGGAAGGCATCTCCTTGTCTCCGTCAGGATTACCTGTCAAAGTGGAAAAGCATAGTCTCGAACAAGGATCAAAATGATAGTTACGGCGAGCACAACAGCCGGCAGCCAAATCGCTATATAGTGGGCGATACGTAGCGGTGGAGGCAATGCACAGCGGTATAACGGTGTGAATTGAATAAGTGGTCAAAAAATTTCGAACCAATATCCAAAAATCAAGAATATTGGAAAATGTCAGAATTTGATACGTTTTTCTATAGTAATTAAGATATGGGCTGTAGCGGCCCCTTTAGTTCATAAAGGTTTTGTATTGTTGAATGATTATAAAATAACAGTATTGATCTCTTTTTTTTTCTATGTATTCATGTTGGTTAGCTATACTACATTAGAAATTATTATGCATTTCTAAATTCATAATACATATAAGCAATTTAGCAAAATTGTATATAACACAAGATATATAAATTATAAAATAATACTTAAAAAAAGTTTAAACCTTATAGGTTAAACCAAAAGACAAATTAACTTTCATCAAAACAAACAATGAACTATTGTTAAGAGCAGAGCAAAAGAACAATTCTACTCGCACCGAAGGGGGTGTCTGCCAAGATATAGCTACAGAAGAGCCCATAAGAGGAACTTCATGTATCAGCTTTAATTCGGTGAAATCTTGTGTTTTTTGGTGTATCAGCATAGAGTGGTAGAGGAGTTACCTATAAATGTTGTTTGGAGAGAAGAGAAGAAAAAGCCCTATTATGTGTTTTATCAAATGCTGGAAAGTAGTTGTCTAGTGACATTCTATAGCGGCCGCTACAGATGAGAGCAACGATAAATTGCATTTAGCATGGCAGTCTTGGCGGCTACGCCCGATATAGCTGCCGCTGCATAGCTATTTGGATCCATGGTCTCGGGGATTTTGACGAAACTGAAGAGAGTCATCTCGACTGTGTTTCCGTCCAGCATGGCCACTTTCTACTTTGATCGTAGCTATCGATGGTGTTTCCATAGACTATCAAGGCCAAAGAAGTTTGGCTTAAACACATTTGTCAACGATCAGCGCCCTAATAGTTGAACCACTTTTTGACTTTCCTCTTTCGTTCAAAGGAAAGGGGACTCTTAAGTTAGTAAGAAGTGAACCAGGCCGAAAGCCAACTTCCAATCCATGGTCTTGTGGAGGACCTAGGCCGAAACCTACCTCAAAATCCACCATTAGAGCTCGACCCAAAGTAACTTGATCTTGATCCATTCCAAGTGAAATATTCGTTTGAGAAAATGGGGGCCTTTTGAATTTGAAATCAAGCATTTTGAGATGTCAACTCATCGTCTTCCTCCTCAGGCTCTGAACTGCTGAGCCTGTCTTCCTCCTCAAGCTTTCTGCCCTTCTCTTTCATAGGATTTTCTATCAATTGTCTGTGCTGGAGTTCTCCACCCATCTACAAGTCCTTCACCTTCTTCAATGCCTCTGTTTCCACCTCCACCTCAATCAGTAAGTATAAATCATCCAAATAGAGGAAGACTCTTTGAGGAAGCCTCTGGCTAATGTCTCTAGCAACTTTTACTCTGCCGAAGAGTAGCACCTGCTTCTTAGTTATGGCTGGATCCACCTCCAGTGGAGACCGCATGCAATCACCGAGAAGTGAGAAAATTTCTTCCCTCCATACGTGGAGGACTCCCTCAAACTTAACCAAGATATCACATGCAACGCTCCCCAAGATCTCCATCCATCTTCCTATCTCCAGGAATGGAGAGTTAGCATAGTTTTCTGCGTAATATAGAGTGTCTACAACCTCTGCCTCAGAGCGTAGTTTAGTCCAAACCATCAGAGTTCCTGTCATTTTTACATCCAATGGCGGTTTCCCCAGAATGAAATTAAACCATGACAGAACCTTACAAATTCCTTCATTGTCTTTTAAGAAACCCACCAGACTCCATTTCATAGCCTTTTTGCCTTCATTTATAACTTCAGTAGCAACCAATCTGATTCCTGAGTAATCTCCATTTTTTAGTATTCAACCTCCCTTAGAAGGGCTAGAGATCAACTTTGTTTGAGGTACTGGATCTCCTTTCCAGATCTGTTTAGTTGACCAAGGATTTGTTTATGCTCCTCCTCTCTTCTCCTGTACCTTTATCTTCCTTCCACCCCATGATCTTCCACGGGCCAACTCCATACCTTTCTCAGCTTCGTTGAAAGAACCAAATCTGATGAACGCAAACCCTCTCTTCTTTCCATTGCTCTTGTCAATGGGGATAAAGGAGTATAGGGTCTTTCCTGCCCTGCAGAACATGGCTTCAAACTCTACTTTTGACATCTCTTCTGGTAGATTGGATACAAAAAGAGATAATGAGTTCTCTCTAAGTCCCAGGATTTTTCGTGGGAGAGTCCTGTGAGTATCAACAACCACTTTCAGTGAAGATTTTTGCCCAAAATTTCCTGCATCTCCAGCTGCTGAGATCTCTTTGCCTTCCCACCTTTAGATTGAGCTGAGAACCCATCTCCATCCCAGTTCCTCCCCTGAAACTACTGAAAATGTTCAAATATGAAGAGAATATTATGGAATATGGGTAGATCTCCCATAATTGCCAGCCCAGAAAAACACTGGAAACCCTTGCAAGACACAGATGCTTGAACATCCATTTTGCAACATTTTGTTATAGCAATCCTGTAAAAATGTGAAGCAGGAAGCAAAAAAAAAAGTCAATTGTACAGGGAAACAACCCAGTAACCATGGCAAGTCTGAATCTGTTTCATGTCATGGATTTCAGAAGCAGCATCATACCCCTACTCCCGATATCCATGTCCATACTTGTAGCGATGTTTGGGGCACCACATGACCTTGGATGATTTTCTTATTAAGGCTGACGATCTCGGAGTGTAATCAAGGAATCAGCAAAGTTCATATGCTTCATGTGCCATCCACCACATGAAGCAGCTTAAATAACCACATTCTCATCATCTTAATTTTTCATCATCCTAAAAGCCTAACAAGATAGGAATGATACTCATTTCACAATGACCAACAATGTATTGAAGCAATACCATCCACAAAAAGGTAATAGAATTTTCTTATTTCACCAGCTTGCTAGAAAATATCAGTGACATAGAACAAGCAAATAAAAATGTTTTAACTCAGTTGCACAGACAGTACATAAGAGAGTGAGATATTCAAATGTAGCAGAAAAACAGTGCTTGTTCTTAAAGAATAATTCAAATGAAAAGAAATTAAAATAAATAAATAACTCACCTCTGAAGTAACCGCATAGCATTAGCAAGAGACTGAAAGGAAGATAATTTAAGTTCCCCGTTTCTGCTGGCATTATGAAATTGTTTCAAGCTTGGAACTTTTAAGGCCAAATAGTCTCCAAGATTTGCATGGTGTAAAACAAGTCCTAGAAAAGTAAACATATAAAATAATAACAAATAAGTAGGAATTTTACAACACAAGTAAGATGGAGGAAAAACCAAATATCAAGAAAGCGAAATCAACATCACAATAAAAACCGAAATAAGATAGTTACACAAAAGAACTTACTTCCATAGAGCTTCTCTGTGGATCTAATCACCACCTGAACAACCCGGTTCTTAGGAATCTTCAGCAGTTGAAAACAGTCATCAGCAAAAATAATATGCCTAGGTGCACGTAAATCTGCATATGGAAGCTGCAGCAGTACATGACCCACACGACGCAAGATACGAGGATCCCTAGCAAACCATCCTGCATGAGCAAAAAATCATGTCAATTGAAACGGGAGTTAGGGAGCACATCCCAAATCATAATACATCACAATTTTACAAAAGATGACGAGAAGTTCAGCCATGAACATACAAAAAATCATTGTCATCAACTAATTAAAGGAAGCCGACAAATCATAATACATCACAATTTCACAAAAGATGACGAGAAGTTCAACCACGAACATACAAAAATTCATTGTCATCAACTAATTAAAGGAAGCCTAGAACAAGCACAAATCAAACTTTGCATTCAACAAACTCTCATGATAAAAGCAGCAGCTTCAAAATAGATTGATGCTGTTAAGGAGAGTAAGTTTATCGCTTCATATTTATTTGGTGTACATCAGAAGCTAATTTCATAGTATTTGCTTCCTTGTTTTTGTCCCCTCTTCATTCTTAAGGGTATATTATGTAATAAAGCACATAAGCTTAAAAATAGTCCCATACAAAGGGAGATCATACGTTGGTGCTCCAAACTTTTTCTTCTTAACATGGTATCAGTACTTGAAAATTAGGGATACCTCCCAGAGCCAACCCTGGTTTCCAAATATTTTACTACTAATCTCTTGCCCCTACCCCCAAACCCCCACCCCAAAATAAATAAATAACACCAAAAACAAAAATTAGAAAGTCTATTCTAGCAAAAAGAAAAAGGAAAAAGTCAATAGAGTGAGGGGTGCCATAACCGGTTGGGAAACAAAAATAACCTAAAAATAAGTAGTACATGTAATTGATTTCTTCACAATTTATAAAGCACTCTTAAAAAATGCTCTAAAATACAAAATCGATTACAAATCATTCTAGGTGTTGAATCAAAATGTAACGCAATTCACATTATGTTATATATATATATATATATATATCCATTATGGGGGACATTCATGTGCATCCATCCCTCATCGCATGGTAAGGGACAAACTTGACGGGGCCCACCTAGGGCCCCATTGAGCATGGGACTTGGGGGGGGGATGGAAAAAGGCATCTTGGATAGGACCATATATTAAGTTTGGGGTCAATCTCATGCATCTAACCCCTTCATCGGTGGCCCACAAATTTAATAGCTTTATATTAAAGAAAAGATTCGACCCTCGATCCAACAGCCCAATCCATTTGGAATAGTGAAAGCTCAATAGATCCGGTGTAATTCAGGGGGAATATGGGAAATATTCATGTGCATCTATCCCTCACCATATACCATATTATGGCGAGGGACAACATAGTGGGGCCAACTTTATGATCCACCCAAACCATCCACACACATGGGACCCCCTGAATTACATCGGATCTATTGAGTTTTCACTAATTCGAATGGATTGGACCGTTAGGTCAAGTGTCAAATTTTTTCTTTAATATAAAGTTGTTAAATTTGTGGGCCACAGTTGAAGGGATTAGAGACTTGGGATTGCCTCCAAACTTGATATATGGACCCATCCAAGATGACTCTTTCCATTCCCCCAAGTCCCATGATCAGTGGGGCTCTAGGTGGGCCCTATCAAGTTAGTCCCTCATCATATGGTGGAGGATGGATGCACATGAATATCCCCATATATATAAAGCAGTCATTTCCTAACCATCAATATAACGACAAATGACCTTATGATAGTACCCATATGAAGAACCTAGCTGACTTATGTGTATATTTTTATGATAACAAAAACTATGCAATGACCTGCGAATCAACATATATAACCTACAGAACCCATACAAGTATGCATCAACGGTAAGACACAAAAAACCATATCCACTTCACAAAATATACCTTACATAGTATCCAAAATTAAATAAACTGAAAATAAAAACAAATGTGGCCATGTCATATTGTCCATCCTATCAAATATCAATAACTTATCTGAGGGGGAAAAGGTAAAACCAAAAAAAAAAAAAAAAATCCACCAAAATTCTGAAAAGGATAGGAGCTTATGTAAAATCATACCGTGTTGCCCCTTCAGTTTGCCCTTTTTAGCCTATGTATACTTCTTTAATCTCAACTCCCAAGCCCTAACTATAAGCCAAAGAGGCAAAAAGCAATCTAACTCACTAAAAGAACAATTAGAAATAGGATATCTTAAAGAAACTTTAAAAAATATCATAGCTTTTCACCCACAGAGAAAAACCTTCCAGAATACCTCTGTAAGCTCTTATTTTGGTGTGATAACACATTTAGAAATAAACGGAACTACAGTCGGGCCAAAGATGAGAAAGCATCACAATTCTCTTCACTAGAATTAGAGCTTCAAAACACCAAAGATCTCTTTTTTGATAAGAGAACAATATTAACAGAAAGAATGGCGTTTTTTCTTTTATAAAGGATAACATTAAATGAATAATTGTTCTATTTGTTGCAGGCTTTACATAGCTTCAGAATTTCAAAAAACAAAAAAAAAAAAATAAGGGAAAGAAAAAGTCCAATTTTTAAGGTTGGGCATTGGGAAATGCGGGGTGGATATGAATCCACTGTATGCACACAGAAAAACTATAAGATCATCTATAAAATGCAATTTAGGGTACGATAAACCATTCTCCCGTCAAAGATTCATACCATAGATCGTACATAAATCAAAACTATGGTCTAAGAGATGTTGCAATGACTACAGTGGAAAAAAGTATAACTTAAACCCAATCCACGGAGGAACAAAACCAACAGATTGAGACATTGTTCTAGTTTCTTTCACCACTTCCATCAATCCCCTGTTTATGAGTATCTCTTCTAAAACTCCTTGAGAACCAAAGCCCAAGTAAGGCTCAAAAAAATTTATTTCCCTTTAAATGTAAAGCTTCTAAGTGTTGAATATCAATTAAGACATATTAGAGCTTTAATGGTTACATAAATCCTCACAAATGCCCTAAGACAAAGAAAATCGCAAAAATCTAAATCCAAAGCCAAAGCTCCAACGATCCACTGAGGTAACAGTATCAACTGCAAGACCACACAAAACATTGGCCTGGACTGATATATACTATATAATCACGTATGAGTCCTTTCAGGTGGTCAAATGCTCATATAAGCATTTTGCACACAGCCTAGTGAGGCCTACCATGGGCCACATCAATCCATGGCAGTGGGGATAAAAAAATCTGGATGTGACACACCTGTGTAAAAATTTTCATGTCAATCAGATCAGCCTAACCCCTTGATCTGTGGACCTCAAGTTTAATAGTTGTAGAATACATCGTTCCTTTTTTGTTTTTAATCCAACGGTCAATCCCATTCGGAAAGGTGTTAAAAAACATGGGATTGGAGACATTCAGGGGGTGGTAGTGTGTCCTATTCTAATTGATCATAGGATGGCATATGATAGGTTCTCAATATTAAAGCAATTGAAATGGATATACCCATCTCCTCACTTTCAAATTATGTAACCTATATAACCAAAATGGAAGACCAATTGTTGAAAATTTTATTGATCATCCTGAGAATTTTTTTGTAACACTTAGTCCACCGATGATGAATCCAAATGCTTTAAATTCAAACACATCACATGAATTGATATATGCACTCAAATTTGAAACCGATTGGAATGATAGTCTCTATGGATTGAATCCCCTAAACCCTTCACCATTAAACATATCACAATTTTTAAACCTTTTCTATTTAAGTTGTTTTGGGCTAAGTTTTCTTCTTTTTTTAATTGGATGATAACTTTTATTAAAGATAGCAAAACAGCACACCAGTATACTGGCCGTTCAAAAAAAAGCACAATGCTCAAGACCAAAGCCTCAGAAAGAGAAAAGGGTGAAAAACAAAAACAAAAAAAAGGCAAAATTCTAATTTAGAATATAAGCCAAAAAAAATTTTGGGCTAAGTTGATGATTATGATTTAGGGCATGTTTCTCTACCAGAATTCCAAGAATTCTTTATATATATAAATATATATATATAACGAATTCCCAAGAATTCATGTTGTGGGGGGTGGGGGGGGGGGGGTGGGGTTGTGGTTGTTTATTTCAAATTCTCTCCAAAAGCTCCTCCCTAGAGGTGGAATTCCAAATTCCTCCTCTTGGTGGAGCATTTGAAATTCCAACCAAGAGCATAGAGAATGGAAATCCAGGAATTTAAAAAGGTCATTTGAGACCTTTTAGGTGGCCGGAATTTAAAGTTCTGGTGAAAGAAACACACATTTCCAATGCTAGGGGACAAGCCATCACATCACTCCAAAAAACCCAACATCTCAAATTCTTGTCATAAATTCTGGTAAAGAAACAGACCCTTAGCAATTGAGTGACATTTTGTACTACCACGAAATCTGCTTATTTGGTTCTGAAAATATGGTCAAATCTGTGCTTCCAACCTACATTAAAATCTTCATCGACCATCAAATAGTGCATCACAGATTATTTTGTGAGCTTTAGGAACTGTCAAATAGAACAAAAACTGCAATATTTTAATATTATTACATGATTCAATTCTTTACTAACAAAATCTGACAGCATTTAACTCTGAAGAGGCACAGTCAAGGATTCAAACAGACCCCATAGACAGTTTCCAACTGCAGTATTACTGGTATGAAGAAACCAGCAATGGGCAAGTGGTCGATGCACACCAACAGAGTAATCTCACTTAGAACACCATTAACAATAGAGAGGTAATGGAAAGAAAGCGCCACAGAAAGGAATAGTGCCTGAAAGCCACTGTTTTTATTAATTAAAACAAAAATGTCATCTCTTCACTACCAAACACGCGGCCCACTGCTACAATATAATTACCCCAAAATGCAAGCAAATCCCAATACCACTTATACTTTCCCACTATGACTAAGTGCATGTTTGGCATCTCTATTTCTTACCTCTACTTGTCTAAATGTCTAAATCAGACAGAGATTGGAAAAATTAGAGTGCTTGGTATCTGATTTTACCCTCTACTCACTTTAGAGAAAAAGAGCCAAATCCTCTAAAAATGAACTGCCCCAAATATGGGCAGATGAAAATTAGAGCCAAATCCACTAAAATACATAGAGGCGGAGAATATTTTTTGGGACAAAAATAGCCCTGGACAGTGTTTTATTGGCACCGGCAATCCATTCAACAGAACCCCTGTTTTTCGTTGAACAGCCATGACACACAGCTTTCATCCAACTCGAGCTCTCCCTCTTCTCCCTCTGAAACGCTCGAACTCTCCCTCTTCTCCTTCGAAAAGCAGAGATCATGCAGCATCCTCACTTAGGAGGTGTTCTTCTTCTCTCTTTCTGAACCAAAATATTAGATACCTTCCCAAATCTCTAATCCCTAATCCTCTCCATCGCTCTCAATGAGGACCCTAATCCCTATTTCTCTCTCAAGCAAAAGCCCTAATAGCTACCAAAACCCTAAGGGGCCTGTTTGTTAATTTAGCAACTTCAAAAGTCCGTTCTCAATTCTCATCTTCACACCCATTCCAAACACCAGATGGGTTCTTTGGAGTTTTGCTGATTTGGGAGACTCTGGTAAATGGAGTTAAGAGGAATGGCATTTGGACAAGGTTGCAACTGATTTTCATTCTGTTTTTAGTTGATATTATTGATTGTTTTGCCCTTTTTTCCCCTTCTTTTCTATATGCAGTTTCATGGATCTCTCACTGTTGGTTCTTTGCTTAGATGAGAGATGGAAGGCCTGCTTAGATGACATAATCTTGAGGTGAAGATTAAGGACTTGGAATCCAGAAACTCTGAGCTTCAAGGTAGGTTGTCCGTCTTGCAAGATGAGAGGCTGTCCATGCTGCAAAGATGAGAGCCAGCACCTTAGCCATCTTCATCACACAGGATTGTTTTTTAATAATTGAATGGGATTGTTGTTTTCACAAAGGTGCCCAATGCCTGAGAATTTGTCAATTGTTTTTTTTTTTTTTTTTCTCTAACCATCTGTGCATCGGTGTGTATTTGCCAACTTCTATGTTGGAGTGAGGCTGTAAATTGGAATGTATTACATGGGTGATGGTTATGAGATGATGAAGAGGTAGATTGTTGAGATGAATAATTTATGAAATTTTAGATCATTGATACACGTCTATGTTTGAGAAGTGTTACTTGGGTGCTTGGATTTTGTGGTGTGTATGGTGTGTTTGAGGGAGTTTGTTGTGTGTATTTGTTGACATGTGCTGTGTCTTGAATTAGTTTAAAGTTGCATACCAAGTGTTTGATAAAAGTTTTAAAAGATATGTTTATCATACTGTATAGTTTAGATTTTAGGCATATCCTCCATTCCTTTTTCAAATAATGACATAAACTACCCCTCTAATAAGAGGCATGCCCCTTTGACAAGAGACAAAAAGAGAGCATACCAAACAGTTTATTTAAAATAGATCCATGTAATACCAAACACGTTTTCAAATTTTAACCTCTTTTTTATTATGGCTCTATTTTTCATGGCTCTATTTTGGATGTCTCTTTCAAATTAAGAGTAAAGATACCAAACAAGGCCTAAAAAGACACCTATAATTGCTTAAATTAAACAAAAGAAAAGGAAATAAGAGCTGCTGACTGTTGACTGTGCACCATCACAGTCAACCCTTACATAGAAATACAAATCATGGATTTTCTAAAGAAAATCCTCAAAATCAATCATCCTACTCACATAATATTTATTTCCTAATGCAAAAAATCCTAATTTGACTTATTGGGAAGCTAAGAAGAGAGAGATGGTCGGCAAAATCCACTCAATTGAGCAGTCAGGGACGTCCAGCGCAGTCTGGATGTTTCTGCTCTTCAGCCCCATGTGGCCAGCTTAATCAGTGGGTGGACCCTACAAGATAGAAGCCCACATTTGGGCGACCAAGGGGGTTCTGGGCTTCTTTGGGCTCTCGCCCTATTTTGACCACAATCAAGTTCGGCTACTCTGTTTTGTTGAAATTCCCTACACTGCTAGACAGAAATTCTATTATTACAAACCATACCAAACCCACCCCGCCCCCCCCCCCCCCCCCCCCTACAACCTCTTCTGCTTTCATTCTTCTGTCAACTCAAACAGCCCCTGATAGTGTGATTTAATGCGTATTTTGGAGACTGAGGCCCATTTTCCTCATCAATTCTTGTTGGTGCAAATTGATCTGCATCATGAAGACATTACAGTCCATGTATCTAAATGGCATCTTAAATGAAACACCTATGGGAATTAATCCTGAGAGTAGGATATTGGAGTCACTGAGAACATTGATTTAAATAGAGCAGGCATAGCAAAGCTTGCATGAAGACTGCACACATGGGGCTGTCTAACTAGCTATATTGACAGCTGAAAAAAATATGCAAAGCCAATCCAGATACATGCGATAAGGCTTCAATGACGATGATGGCGAATGTGATATGATGAGTGTCCATTTTGCATAATTCTGCATCCCGTTATGCTAGCAGTTACAAAGATTAATAGTTCCATGTATTTACAGTTCATTTTCCAAAAGCCAATAGTGCTATATAGTTTGAACCAACAAATAGACATATTTCTTTTTAAACCGAGAAACAGAATTATTCAATAACCATACAAGTCAACCACTTTATCTAGAGATAAGAGAATATACGGTTGGAAGTTGGAACACATTTGATTGCATAATATCCTTCCCAGACATACCGATAGTGTCAAGACTCGGCGACACAGGAATAACCCCAACAGTAGAAACAGTTCCGTAAGAAGGCCGAAATCCTAAAATACCACAGAATCCTCCAGGAACTCTCATCCCACCAGTAGTATCAATACCTGCAATTAAATATCAGTCAGATAATGAGATAAATGCACATTTTCTACCTATAAACAGCAGGTAGCCTTTATGGTTCATTACAAGAAAATAAATAGTCCATACTAATTGATACATGCAAATGGAACTAAAAAGCAAAGAGTGCCAAAACATCAAAAATCAAGGAAATCAAAAAGAAAAATAATCATTTCCAGATTCTAGACTCCAAGTACAGATAAAGAATATCTGATGTTGCAAGATTGAGCAAAGAAGAATGATTGGCGAGGATGAGACCGTGCATGCCATCATCAGGACATTAATGATTTAAGTACCAAGGTCCAAAGAAATCCCATCATGGAAAGAGAATGTTATGTAACGTAGCTCCATCAAGACAAGTGAAATATGAGATTGACAAACAATAGAACTAGAGACAATGTTTAAGAATGTTGCCTGGTATTAGGATGAGAGATCACTCAATAAAAACAAATGAACAGAAAGGATTCTTTTTTCCCCATATGGCGAGGGAAGAGACTCTTTAGGAAGTGGAACAAATAGATGGAAAACTTCCAACGGATATTGTTTATCAAATCATATGAATAACACCATTATTCATTTCAAAATAGAATCATAATACAATAATTCAAGTCGATATTCCTTAAACCATTAACAAGTGTCACCTTTAAAGAAACCATGGAGGAAGGGTATCAAGGTCTCAAGATTTTCCAATCGCTTTTTCCTTCTCAAACTGTTAAGCAAGGACTCAAGTCAGATTGAATCCATGCCATGTTGGACAACCAGGTCCCCCACGTCTGGACCACATCACAAGAAATTCAGAAACTTGCATCTCAAGCAACCCAAAGACTTCAAGTTACTCAAGGAGTTCAAGATGAGGTGATAAAGCACGAGATCTCCAAAGAAATAGGAAAATAAAGATATAAAGATGGAAATTTTCTAAAAATAGGAAATAGAGATGGAGGAGATTTTTAGGATGATGACGTCCATCCCTAGGGTTTTCTCAACCCTAGAGGCAAAAATCCTACGACTGAGTAAGGATCGTCAATCATCGCTGGCGGTAGGGGTGTACACGGATCGAATTGGTGTGGATTAGGCCAAATCCGTCACCAATCCGTTACCTACGGATTGATGGATTTGGAATTCGTCACCAATCTGTGACTGTTAAAAACTGATCCTATCCGATCCGTGGAGGACCGGATCAGATCGGATTAATCTGTTCAATCCACTGAATCTAATGTTAAAGAACAAGATCTAACAATCCACAAAACAATACAAATTACAAATATATTTAGGCCCACTAACTTGTATTTAGACCCCTTAAGTTTAGACCTCTTAACTTATATTTAGACCCTTTAAATTTTTTTTATTTATATTTAATGTCAACGGATCAGATCAAATTGAATCCGCAGATTGAGGGTGAAATCTGTCACCGATCCATTGCTAAAGGATTACAAGATTTTCAATTCGTCACCAATCCGTTTACCTTCGGTTCAGTTAAAAATCCACGGATCGGATCGGATCAGTTTTACGGATCGGCAGATTTTTTGTGCACCTCTAACTGGCAGTGAAAAGATTTTACCTTTTTGTACATTTTCTTTGTCGTACAATCCAATGCCAAACACCAAAAGACGTCTCGGCGCATAAATACTGTTGTTTTCCATCTCAAGTCCACAGAAACAGCTGTTGCACAAACAGCTCCTTAGGTATAGTTTCTTCTATAACTACTCTCTTATGTTTCTCTTTTATTGCATTCTGACACCTTGGCTCGATAATTAGTAAGGATGGAGAGATTGAGGAAGATGTTGAACATAGGATAAGAGGAAGATGGTTAAAAGTGGAGAATTGCTTCTGGAGTGCTTTGTGATTGGCGTGCGCCAGAAAGACTAAAGGGAAATTTTTATAGGATGGCAATTAGACCAACAATGACCTATGGAGCAAAATGTTAGCCAGTCAATAAGTAACATATGCACAAAATGTGTGTAGCGAAGATTAGAGTTCTGGGATGGATGCGTAGTAAAACTAGGAAAGATTGAATTAGAAATGAGCGTATTCGGGAGCATTTAGAGGTAGCACCAATAGATGATGAATTAAGAAAAGCTCATTTGAGATGGTTTGGACATGTCCAACATAAGCAGCAATGGCACCGGTGAGGAGAAGTCTTTCTATTTAAATTGATGGCCCACCAAGGAAGCGGAGTGGGCCAAAGAGGGCATGGATGGAAGTAGTAAGGTTAGATTTGAAGAAGTCTGGCCTATCCAAAGATTTGGTCCATGGGGTTGGATTCTTTACCCCATGAGGTGTTTCTTTGCACTAGCCCAGACTAGTAAATATGTCTGCCCAACTAGCAGATACTCCAACCCAACTTTTTTCTCTCCCACAATTACTCGGAGATACCATAATAAAGTGGGGTGGAGCAACTCATTCCCCATTCTCTTTATCCAACCAAATGCAAATTTAAATCCTTCTAGTTTACACTAACTATAAAAAAGCATAAAAAGTAATTCGACTAGTCATTTATTTCAACCCACTCCTCTTTGACTTTATCCCAATTTGACATCCTACTCTTCTATTCCTCCCCAAAGGCAAACAAACAGGCCCTAAAGAGTAAGATTGTTGATACTGCATGATTTCAGATTCATTGTGATTATAAGGTGAAGCTCATGCATCTTTAGTTCAAGGCTTCTCACCATGGTTTGAAACTTCATCTAGCACCAAGTCGGCTAGGGCTAGCCAACTCGGTGCTAGTTGGTACCAATACGAGTCGGTTACCAGATCCCAAAAAAGCCCCTCCTCAACCAAGTCGGCACCGACTTGACTAACACGGACTGGTATGAGACTGGCAGGGACTAGTATGAGACTGGCAGGAACTAGTAGAAAATGGTACAAAATTAGTCACAATAACTCGACCAAAAAATATAAAAATGAACTCATTTTTTCTCTAATTTTGAACTTTGAAGTGAAAGGGACAAGTACTAGTACAGTACCCAAAACAAATTCTTACTCAACAATATGGATATTGGCAACCTATAAGGAGTATTAGTATGGTGGTAGACAGTACAAGATTGATTATCAACTGCTACAGGTAATTTATCAGTATGATTGGGGTGGTTTGATAAGTTTTCTATCCATTAGGGATGACCTAGTAATCCAATAAGGGCTGAAGATTATGGTAGTAATGATGAAGATTATGGTCATGATGATGAAGAATTAACTGCCCCCATGGCCTCAAGCCCTCACCCCTTGGTTAATATTATAGTTTAGTTCATCTAATGTTAGCATCAATGTTAAATTATAAAGAGTCATTCAACTAAACATTTTATGTGAAGAACATATGACAATGCAAATGAGGAAAGAACAAATAAACAATTGAGTAAAACATACACACATTCAAAACTTGTAAGAAAGAAAAATATGTGTCCATGTAAAGCTCACTACGATGAAATCAAACTTCAAACCTAAAGAACAATCAAACAACTCCATTAAAAAAATGATTGGCTGAACATATTTGTTTTTTTTTTTAATGGTTAATTTCATTAAAAGAGCAACCAGTACAAGAGACATATACTGAAGAGGAGGTTCGCTGAACATATTCTAGTGAAGGCAGAACCAATTTCATCTACCATTTTCATATACCAGCCCTAGCAGAATGATAAAAGCAGCAGTGGCCAAGGAGTTAATCGAGGGATTTAGAGTGGTTGGAACTTGTCACTCATCTTCAGTTTGCTGATGACACCCTCATCTTATGCAGGGAAGCAGAAGATCAGATTAGAAATGTTAAAGCTCTCCTCCTTCGTTATGAAGCTGTGGCAGGCCTTAGATTCAACTTCTCCAAAAGCGAGCTGATTGGGATAAGAGTGGAGAGGTCTGTGCTTCATCACCTCGCAAGCATCCTGGGGTGCAACGTGGGGGATCTGCCATCAACTTAACTGGGGCTGCCTTTGTGTGTGGGTTCGGTGACCAATTCGTTGTGGAAGCCGGTGGTAGAAAGGGTGGAAAGAAAACTGTCCTTGTGGAAGGCAAACTATCTGTCCATCGGAGGAAGGGTCACCCTCATCAAATCTGTCATCTCCAACATACCAGTTTATTATTTCTCTCTCTTCAAATGCCCCGCTTCCGTGATTAAAAGACTAGAGAGGATGCAAAGAGACTTCTTATGGCATGGAAATAGCCCGCAGAAAAAGTATCATCTGGTGGGATGGGACACTATCTACAGACCTAGGGAAGAGGGAGGCTTGGGAATTAGAACTCTCAAACAGATGAACCATGCTCTTCTGGGTGGCCGTGGAGGGTTGGAGAAGGATCAGATGGTCTTTGGAGACAGGTTCTGGAAAGGAAATATGGCCTCCCGAGAGATGGATGGGAAGTAAAGGACAAATCGCCTAAATCGTCAGCTCTTTGGAAAGGAATCCTTTCAGTTAAAGATAAATTTATGAAGAATATCAGTTATCATATCAGCTCGGGGGAGAGGATTCTCTTTTGGAAAGACCGGTGGGAGGGTAATAGGCCTTTAGCCATCAGCTCCCTGACCTTTTTAGCTGTGCTGTGGATAAGGAATCTAAAGTTGTGACATATGTGTCAAGAACAGGGGATAAGATGGTATGGAGCCCTATCCTAAGGAGGAACTTAAAGGATTATGAGGAACTACAATTCATCTCGTTGCTTAGCACTTTGGAAGATGTGCACATCCAGGAGGGGTGGGAGGATACAAGGGTGAGGAGTGCTTCAAAGGATGGGATATTCTCAGTCTCCTTTTTTTCTACCATCCATACTAGTCCGGTGGATAGGATTGCGATCAACAACCTTTGGAAGATCAAGGCCCCGCCAAGGGTGGTCATCTTTGGTTGGTTGGCTATCCAGAAAAGAATTCTTACTTTGGATAACTTAAGGAGGGGGAGGATAGTGGTTAATGGCTGTCCAATGTGCCTTAGCGAGGAGGTGTTGGTGGACTATCTCATGGTGAATTGCAAATCCGCCCAATACATTTGGCGGTCGGTGGTGAAGTTGTTTGATTGCTGCCCCACTTCCCAAGGACCCTTCTAGAGCTATATCAATCGCGGAGAACACCGACTGGGGTACCCAGGGGCAAGGCATTATGGAGGCTGACTTTCCTTGCAATTATTTGGACAATATGGAAGGAGAGGAACTTAAGGTGCTTTGAGGGTGTTGCTAATTGTGATAGCTCGTTGGTGGAGAAAACAAAGTTTTTGGAAGCGCAGTGGGTGTCTATCAATCCGTCTTTCAAGAGCTGCTCATCTAAGCAAATAATGATGCATTGGAAGGAGTTGGCTCTCTCCCTGTCTGGGCAAACTTAGTCTAGCTTAGCGGACTGTTCTAGTTTCTTTTGGTTTCCCTGTTTTCATGCTTTTGCTTGTCAGTATGTTTCTCTTGTACCGATTGTGTGTTTTTATTAATGAAAGTAGCCATTCAAATATATATATACACACACCAGCCCTAGCCTCCTTCAGGACTAGTCATTCACAAGGATTAGACAACACAAACAAAAGCTACAAGTAGAAGCTTACCCAGAGAGAAATCTACAAATCCAGCAGCAACTGCCACAGCAGATCCACTAGAAGGTCCTCCCGGTACCCGTGCATGAGCTGCAGGATTGGTGGGTGTACCATAGTGTTTGTTTTCTCCACTGATACTGAAAACAAGACATGTCCATAATAAAGAGACAACTGACAACATGTGTAATAAAGATACTGTGGTAGCAACTCCTATCTTCGCTTTTACAAATCAAAGTCAAAACTTTCACTTGAACCAAAAACTTTAACAATTAACCATGCATCTACAAGAATTTGTGGTTCGTAATGCATGACAACAAAATCGAACATCAGAGTGCTGACCTAAATGCCATTTCATCAATGACTGTTTTCCCAATGCAAGTTGCGCCTCCTTCCACGACGGCTGAAACTGCAGGAGACGTCCGAGTTGCAGCCTCATGTGTCCTTGCCCAATCTGGGTTACCAAATCCGGTGACAAAGCCATCGATATCAAATCTGTTAAACAGATCAAAAAACACAATTTTGTTATTTTGGTCTCCAGGATGGAAATCTTCCAAGTTCCAAAACTGTAACAGCCAGATGACTTAATATTATTTTTGGTAACATCTAAACCAATGAGAAATCATTTTACAATTTCATGTGCCATAATCTCGCACTAACAAATTCAACCACAAAGGCAAAGAAGTTTTGGTTAGCTTATTTATATATTTTCCATGTGATTAATATAAATACTTACATATTTGTAGAGAGAGGGAGAGAGAGAGAGAGAGAGAGAGAGAGAGAGAGAGTATTGAATATATGTAACATCTGGATGTCCTGTTAAAAGGGCAAAAGAATATGTAATTTTTCCATTGCACAAAGCGACACCCTTACATCATTGCCTCAGGATTACTGTTATGTGTTACATCTAGAAAGCACGTAATGATAATAATATTTTTCAATACCAACCTCTAATCCCTTTTCAGATTAAAACGAAAACTATAGCCACCATTATGAATTGGAACCTCACACATCCATTCAAGTCCAGCTAGTCGGGCCAGTTCGTCCATGGATTTAAACCCTTTGATGGATCCCACAGTCCGTTCAATGCATCTGTTGGTACGGAAGGATCATAAGAGCTTCAAATGGTCAGTTGGTATCAGCCTATTCAGGCAAGGTGACAGCACAACATCCTCTTGAAGAAGAGCTTTTAGCCCTACAAAAAGGCTTAGCACTCTGTCAAAGTGTCGATATTTTATCAGTCCAAATTTTAGGTAATTCCCTAGTCCTAAACGCAACAATCCAGAATTCTGCCCATCTATCTTGGAACTTAATACTTAATAGTGCTATGGAAGAAGGCCATGGAAACACTAACGGCCATTAAAACATGAACTGTTCAGCATTGTAAGAGGTCAGCTAATAGAGTGGCAGATTCCTTGGCGAAGACGGAGTTCCCAGTGGTCACGGTGTTGAGAGCCATTCTACCTCAAATTCAGAATATATTCCAAGAAGAACAAAGAAAGGCAGAAGCCTACACAAGGGCATTTTACTTCCACCCCACTAAGCACCCCGCCAGCTCCAGAACAGCGCAACAGTCTGCGGTGCATTCGGTGAGCATTCAGTCAGTTCAGTCCAGAAGGTAAACCCTTTGGGGCAGCCTGCAAGGACCCAGAATGCTTAGTCCTCTAGGTGGAGAGGACTGATTTGAATGATCCATTACCTCAGTGGATTATCTTGGATGCATGGTTATATGTTGGCTGTTTTGGATGCCACATGTCCTTTCTACGAATTGGGGCCTCTGTGAGGTCCTTTTTTGTTAAAAAAAAAAAAAAAAATTGTATTCCTGCTTAATAAACAACATCATCCCTATGAAAACAAAAATTGGAATGATGCAAGTTCTTGTTCTACAGTTCTATTGTCTGAGAATTCTCACAATATAATTATCTTACCGTTTCATAAACAAAACACCAAATAAATCTCACACTGCGAAAAAAAAGATGATATATTTCTATTTGGTGTGGAGAGAGGATGTTTGTTAAAAGAGAATAAGACACCCCAAAAAAGATGGAACCCCAGAATCTGGAATACGAAGACCAAGCGAGAAAAACATTATCAAAAGAAATGAAAGGGAGATGGGATTACATGTCAGAGACAGCAAAGGAGAGGCCTATCAAAGGATGAGGAGCTTTTGGGGGTGCAGGCCGAGGAGGTGGAAGAAGCCGCAGGCGCTCGACGAAAGCTCCGAAATCTTCTTTCACGGCCTTCTTAAGCTTTCTGGTCATGAGGATGATGCCTGCAAGACCTAATCCGAGCAGTACCCATATGTTCGTAGACTGAGAAGACATGCCTCTTTCTTAAATCTCTGTCTCTATTTCTTTCTCTCTCTCGCCTTGGAAGAGGATGGAACGAACTTGAACTGAGTTGGATGATGTTTGTAGGTTGGTTTTGTTGAGTTTTGTTGGAAGGAGATGAGGCGGTGGGAGAGTAGAGGGACGGGAAGATAGAGAGATGTGAAAGATAAGATCCCCAAAAACCTAAGCTGGGGAGAGACACACTTTGTATGTGACAGCTGTGGGTCCCAACTCGATGGATGAAAATGGGAAGAGTCACATGGAAATCATGATGGATGAGCGCCTCGCCCCCACCCCCCCCCCCCCCTTTTTTTTTTTTTTTTTTTAAAGTTACAATTCACTTGAATTCACTTTACAAGTAAATTACCCAAATAGGCCGATGAGTAAAACATCAAACGGTACTTCTATGTGCATCTTTTTTTTCACGGCTTAAAAATAGTGAATTCAGCTTTGATGAGTGTTAAAATGGCACGAGTAGCAGCAAAACTAGGTGGACTCATTGTGAAAGGATTAGATTAACATGGGGCTAGTTTATTTTCCATGAAATATAATAAGATTAGAGTGAAATAAAATGTAAATATTGAAATATTTTTACTCAAAAACGTGTTTACGGAAATTACAAACAATATAGCAGACAAATAGGACCGAAGGTGTTTCGCTGAAAATTTTGAAGATCGCGTTGGGTAATTTCAAATACAACAAAACGTGAAGACACGAAAATGGACTGCATACAAATATTTGAAAGTGCATCATCAACCCGCTCTCGCTTTTTAATTTTACATGGATTATATATATTCTCACTTTCTGAGTGCAAGTCATTTACAAAAAAAAAATTTATATGACTCCCTCGGTTCGCTTAGGAGATCAAATACGAAAGAATACATAAATTATACAATAAATATAAAAGAAATGGAGACTACTGTGCATGGTCGGTTGTTCTAACACTTAACTGTAGTAGAGTGGTCAGTGATCTTGAAAGGAATTCCTAAGCAAATTCATTTGCCTCTTGCCTAATTTTTGTAATCTACCACTTGCTTCTTTCGGATGTGAAAACATAGAAAGTCTGAGGGAATCTATCAATATCAAATAATTGACAAAAAGAATGATCTAGGGCAGTGTCGCTTTGAGGCCATTGTGTGGTAGGTCAAATTAGTAAAGAAATACGCTACGAATATACAAAGATCTTACTTACTCCAAAGTGGAGAAGATAAAGAAAGGTGTTTGAAGCCCTCAGTAATGGAATCACATCAAGTAGTCTTCACTTGAAGATTCTACCATTTCACCCATAAATTTTTACCTTGTAAAGAAAAGGTAAAGGGGAGTTGTTGATTTTTGTGCAAAGTCTTATGGCTTATTGCAGTGTATCCTTAGTGTTGAATGCTGCATGGAGAGCTCTTTTTATAAGCTTCATGGTAACAGGACCTGTTGGAGATCGTGGGAGGGTGGAGGTGGCTACAAAAGAGGGAGAACTAGTTACCATAATTGCTTTGTTGTGAATTAGCTAGTCGACTATAGGACTTGGTCAAAAGGTGTGAACGTGGGCCAACTGCAGGAAACCGCCCACCATCTATGGATCCAATGACGCTGGCTATGGATTTGTTAGAAGGTGCCCACCGATCATTTGTGCTTAGCGCTCGCCAGCTATGGAAGCCACGTGCTCACCGGTTGCTAAACGAGAACTTTTTATTGGATCGGCCGGCCTTCTCAGTCGGGTTTACCGGCCATGGAAAACAAAAACTACATTTTCTTTTGTTGATTTGAATCTCCAATGAGTTCAAAAGTTGGAGCAAATCTTCCCAGCCAAATGTTGGAACTTCCATGATCTTTAATACTTTGACATCTGGATTCTCCTAAAAACTTTTTGTATGCCAACAGACGAGCAAGCTCAACTTTAGAAGGTGCTCGACAATAGGGGTGGTCAATGGTGTTCATGGCCTCGATAGGGGTGTTCATGGCTGATCTAGTCGCGCCCAGTCTTCAAAAAGTACAAGTTCATAACCGGCCCAAGCCCAACCCAAGCACTAATGGATTGGCCATAGCCTAGACAGCATCAAATATGTGAGGCCCAAGCTTAGTCAATTGGGTCGGTCAGGCCTAAGACAAATCAGGCCTTTTATTTGTCCCCATCGTCTTTGTCTCTCATCTCCTCTTCTCTGTCTTCCTCATGTGTATCTCTTTCTTGATTTTTAATCTCTCTATCACCCCCTCAACAACAAGTTTTAGACTTTACCTCACAACAGCATCCCATTGGAAAATATAATTGTCATCTCTCTCATGCCCCTTCCAATCATTCTAGATCCCCTGTCCCTAATTTCTCTCTCTCCATTCTTCCAATTTTAAAGAACTTATGTTCTAACACTCTCAAATTCAGAAAACCCATGATCTCTAGGGTTTGGGTTTCATAATGTACAAATAGACACCATCCTTTCTTACTATTTGAAACATGTTGACCAAAAATGCCCATAGCATTGTTCAAAAATTTCCACTCAAGGTCATCTAGAAGAAAAAATGAACCATGCAATCATTGCATTAATTCCAAGAAAGGACAATGCTCAGCAGCTATTAGAATTCCGCCCCATCAGTTTGTATATTACCTATAAGATTATTTCTAAAATCTTTGCGCTCCGTCTTCGCCCCATCCTTCAATCCTTTATTTCATTATCAAAAGAATTATTCCATCAAATGTTTCAAAGGAATATAAAGAAAAAATAGTAGGAGCAAAAAAGCACATGACTCGATCTCATGGCAGTTCCTAATGGCGTGTCTAAAACAACTAGGATTTAATGAGGCAATGACCTTTTTACTTTTGGTAATGCATATCTATCATGTCCCATAATCTGGAACCCTGTTGTATTTCAGACCGTGACATAGATGGATCTCATAAATACATGTTTCAATAAAAAGCCAATTAAAAATTTTCATAAAAGATGTCAAAGTGATTCAGTCAAGCTAACTACGCGTACGTGTAGCATGCGGGATTCTTCCATCTCGTTGTTGAGGTACTTCTCTACGTAAGGAGTAAGACGTGATGTGATGGTTTGCGTTTGATCGGCCCTTCTTTGGAAAAAATCCATCAATTTTGCACGTATCTCTTCAAGTTACTTCATAATTGGAGCACCTGGGTGTCTTTGAACAGACTATTTATGCACTCTACAGCGTTGCTGGTAAGCATGTCTAACCTGCGTCCATGAGCAAATGTCGTTGCCTAGTATTCACACCCGGTCACCTCGATGTAATTATAGGCATGCTCATCTACAAACCTAATGTCGTTCATGTAAACATCGTGCTCGTAAGGTTTGTATGTTCGCACAGCTTTCCAAAACTCTCTCATAATGCAATGATCGTTGAAAGCTGCCTTTATATTTTCAACTATATGATAGTAACAGAAGCAGTGTCGTTGTGAAGCCCCACCCTTTGTGGACCCTCAATTTGATTTGATTAATTATTAATGTTATAATAGTTACCTTATTATACTATTTTATATGGTCTAATAGGATAGTTTAATTTTGTTCATAAGTTTTAGGATCAGGTATTGTGTATTTCTTATAGATTTAGAAGGGTTTTGTAATTTAATTAGGGTTTTTAGATAGATTAGGACTTAGCTAGTAATTAAATTTTATTAAAGGGGGTGTTTTAGTTAAGAAGCTTATAGAATCCCTAAGATTGACCAATTTGCCTTTACCCTCATTCCCTATTATATTTAAACCCCAAAGGCCTTTTAGTAATCATTTACCAACCCTAACCTATATATATACAACTATTGCAAATTAAGCATAAACCCTAATTCACTCTCACACATCTCTCACCTTCTCTAACTCACTCTCTAGAACCTTAATTCTCAATTCCAGCAACAAGGATATTAGGAGATCAGCCCCAATTGCAACACCAACTCTATTTCAGCTATTGGATCTTCTCTTTTACTCTATTTCCATTTCTATTGATCAAAGGCAAGTACCCTATGCTAATATCATAGAATGCACGATTCTTTATCTTGATTCTGCAGTTTCAATTCAATTAATGTATTTATATGTTAGATCTACCTTAGAGCTTGTTTTTATGGAAATTTGGCCATTGATGGATGAGATCTCTCATTTGGAAGATCAACGGCCCGGTTTAGTGATAGATGGATAGACTTAAAAGGGTTTTACTGTTTTTATATGTTCCTGTGATGAATGGAAGAGGTTAGTGGTGAATTGGATGAAAAATGGGTTGAAGAAGGAGAATTCCATAAATCTGGAATTTTACTGCAGAGCATGTACCCAGTCGACCGACCTGCAGCCCGGTCGACCGGATAAACTAAAAACTAAGAAAATCAAGTCTCGGTTATTTTCTCTGTGAACTTTCAATCCCGTGTACCCGGTCGACCAGACCTTGTGCTCGGTCAACCGGATACACAGGTTTTTGTAGAAAAAGCTAAGATTTGAATTTCTCGGTCTGTCTAGGAATCCATGTGGACCTAGTTGACATCATGGCCACGATGTCGACCGGGAACACTGTGAATTCTGAGAACACAGAAAACTACCCCCCAGCTGTTCAGCTTCAAGTCCATGTGGACCCGGTCGACATCATGGCCACGATGTCGACCGGGGACATTGCCAAGATGTCGACCTGGGGGTCAACATCCAATGTACACGGTTGACATCCCTAGGGATGATATCGACCGGATACACTGAGAAAAGTAAATTTCCATTCTTCTGTATATTCTGATAATTGATCAATTGTGGGGCCATTAACCATCCAAATAGACTTCCATTGATGTGCCAAGCACGAGTCAATGGTGTGGCTCAACCTTGACTCGTGGGGACCACCAAGTAGGATTTAGGGATTTGAATTATCAGTAATTTGAACCTTAACTGTAGTCAAGGATGCCCGAACTTCTGGAGCACCAATTATATCATCTTATGGCATCTAAGACTACAGTTAGGGATCTAATTAACTGATGAGGCCCTGAACCAAGAGTGGACTATCACCTAGGTAGGACCCTTGTTTATTCCACTTGATTCTATTATTTGGGAGATTTTATATATTGTCTTTCTCTTCTATCCTTATTATTGTTATAAACCTATTAATTAAAGGGAAATTGGAGGACATGGACCTATAACTACTTAGTGGTAACCCAATGATGTAATTGGAGATAAACGACCCATGTCTGTGGCTAGGCGGGCCCTCATACAGCCTAAGATTGGGTGTGTGGTACCCTAGAATGGAGAGGTTGGTTATAATGAAGTGTTGTGTATGAGTATGGACTGGTTACTTATATTGTTGTTAACTAAGGCCATCGTTATGGGCCTAGTGTGGATCAAATGATGATTGGACTTGGACTTGGACTTGGACTTGGACTTGGACTTGGATTTGGACTGTGCTCCATGGTATTGTACTTGAACCTCTTAGAGACTTGGTTAGGACCTTGCTCGCGCAAGGTAAGCCTAGACGAACATAGACCTGTATTTGTTCCTTGGGTCGGCACTAAACATTCACTCAGTTGATCTAAGCTCAGCTTGTTGACTGATCATGACTGGTAGGAGCTATATTGGTTATGTATAAAGCTATCATGATGAGCTATGGTTAGACGAACGGTGTGATACCGGGTCCGGTCTAATCTGATAAAGGGGTGTGATCGGTGCGATAAAGGGGTGTGATCGGTGTTATATATATTGTTATTTTCAGGGCTATCATCCTTTACATGTTTATTATACTTTCCCCGTTGTGACTGTTTACAGTATGGGAGGGCAGCGGCATAATATCCCGCGGTTTATGCAGCTTGTGTGAATGTGCCACGTTGTTATCTGATTAGATTAGATTACTTATATTTCTGATTCTAAATTGTTATTTATTGCTCAATTGCCTAGTTTATGTTTCCTTGTCACTCTTATGATTACATGCTCGTCTCTATTCTCTTTTGTTGCATACATCCTGTGTTATCGGTATATGGTGCCTTGCCAGATCCTTGGATCTGACCCATCTTTGGTGCTTAGGTCTCGACCTTGACCCCGCGGGTGATGCGTACCATGAGGCGCCTGTAGTGTGAGTACGGTTGGGGACCGGTTGACCAGGTGGTCGAGCCGGATGACGGAGTGCATGCACAGGGTGTTTGAGTGTAGTTTATTTTGGGCTTTTGAGAGTTATTGTAGTGAGCAGGGCATTATCTAAATATGTGATTAAACTGGTTAACTATACTTTGAGATTTTGTTAGACTTCAGCCCAGTTTCATTTGATTCAATTTATATGATACTTATTGCTTCCGCTATCTTTTCTTATGCTTCCACAATATAACTGTTGATTATATTATTGTTAAAAAAGTTTTAAAAATTTGACCTCACTACGGACTATGATCTTGGAAGTTTTCGAATTTTCCGGGAAGTAGCGCTCCAAATTCGGGTATCTTAGCGCTAACTTCGGTATTCGGAATTGGGGTGTTACAATTTTTTGGTATCAGAGCGGGCAAGTCCCTAGGAAATAAAACACACTAGAAACTTTAGGACGTGGTGAGGATTTTAGTGTTTGGATACGTGTAAGGACGATGGATTGGGTAGAATTGGTGTAGTCATAAGTGTTATACTCAAATTGATACAATTACCTTCTCTTGGCAAATGTCGGGAGAAGAGGCACCACCTATGACACCAACGGCCAGCGATCCACCTGATTTTGAGTAGAGATTTCAACGCTTTCTTCAGGCCTTCCTAATCTCGCAGGAGACACAGGTAACAACCCATCAGCAGTAGACCGAGGATTTCACCCAGTTTCAGGCGCAGGTCTTGGGTGTCGTTGAGAGAGTAGCTCGTCCAGAGCAGGCAGTTGTTCATATTCGGGAGGTGGACCCGAACGTCATGTTCGAGAAGTTCCTCAAGAGGGGACTGCCTGAGTTCACAGGCACAGAAGACCCCTTAGTCGCTAATGACTGGATAGTGTGGATGGAGAAGATCTTTAGGGTCTTCGAGTGTACTGGGCGATAGAGGGTGTAGTTTGCAGCCTACATGTTCCGCAGTGTAGCTGAGGATTGGTAGAGGACCGTGCAGCTTCTTTATGAGATGCTTGCTGACGAGATATCATGGACTGCTTTCAGGACAGAGTTTCTGACACAGTTCATCCCTATCCATATCAGAGATCAAAAGTTCAGAGAGTTTCAGACTCTAGTCCAGGGGGATATGACGGTCTACCAGTACGAGCTTCGCTTCACTCAGCTCTCCCGCTTTGCAGAGGCCTTTATCACACCAGATTCTCAGAGGATCCGGCGATTCGTCGAGAGGTTGAGAGCTGACATCCAGTTACACATGACTTGTGTTGACCATGCTACATCTGTGCGAAGAGCATATTGGGCCGAGGGGAGCATCTACAGGGAGTTGAGGCCATGCATCAGCAGAAGCGGGTCAGGACCACTCCGTTTCGACAGCAGCCTATAGTGCAGTTCCAGAGGCATAGACCAGTGGACCAAATGGTGCAGTATCCGCAGCTACAGCAGTACCGCCCGCATGCGCATGTTATGATTGTGGCGATCCCGGACATTTGTCCAGGCACTGCCCACTCCGCCGAGAGCAGCCCCCGATGCTGCAGCTTCCTGCACCTCCGAGAGCTCCAGTTGCCGCTCCGCCAGTTCGTCAGATTGCCCCAACAGCTCAGCCGCCTCAGCAGCCTCGTGCCCCGTAATAGGCACGTGCTCCGCAGCAGCAGCTCTGAGGGCAACATTATTAGTGTGGGCGTCATCAGAGACCCTAGGGACAGCAGCGCCAGCGGCAGAGGCCACGGGCAGCCGGACAAGTCTTCGCACTCACCTATGAGGACGCGGAAGCCGCAAGGAATGTGGTTGAAGGTACTCTTTCCATTTGTAACCAGTTTGCTAGAGTATTACTTGATCCAGGTGCAACTCATTCTTATATGTCATCAGCTTTTGCTTTAGTCCTTGATAGAGTAGAAGAAGAGTTACTTTGCATGCTAGTGGTGTCTATACCTATAGGTAAGAGAGTAGTATGTTAGACTTACCACCCTAGGCGCCGAGTGCAGATTGGGGAGTGCATTCTATTTGCAGATTTGATCGTGTTACCCATGCATGACTTCGACGTCATTTTGGGGATGGATTGATTGGCCAGATACCGAGCAGTAATGGATTGCTTCGAGAAGACGGTCAGACTCTCCATTGACGGTTCAGACGACACAGTAGAGTTTGTTGGCGAAAGGAGACCGCCCAACACCAGATTGATTTCAGCACTGAAGGCTGAAAGGTTGGTGAAGGCAGGATGCGAATGCTACATCGCGTTCATTTCAGAAAACAAGAAGTCCAAGAGAGTGGACGAGATCCCAGTGGTGTGCGAGTTCCCAAATGTATTTCCTGACGAGATTGTAGTGGAGTGGTAATATCTGAAATGACTCCTCATACGAGCTTCTCACTTTGCGCAATGCCATCCCTTGCCATGTGTGCTTTTCTATATGTAATGCGGGTTTCAAACTCAATTTAATATTCATTGATGATCTTCTTTGGTCTGAGATTGTTATTGCATCATACCTTCTCTTCAATGAACTCCGCTATTAGCTTCGCAGAAGCTTGCCGATGTGCCGTCCCCATCATTGGTTTAGAGCAACAATGTTTGAAATTATACTTCCAAACTTTGAAATGTGGAACCGAATCAACCATAAATAAATGTATATGTCAAGGACAATTGGCACTTGGTGTAAAGCGTTGTGACCATCTTCATGTTAGTCATTTCCTGTTTCAAGGTGAAGTTGTTGTATATTGCATATTTTGCTATGGCTTTTCTAAAGGCTTCGCAATTGGAAAACTCTCAACTTAGCCACATCTCCCTTGTTGAACAGTCTCTGTTTTTTTTGTAGGACATCTCCAATGACCATCTAGTCTACGTATGTACGGAGTTTTTGAAATGCTATTTGCCTGATTCATACTTGTCATTCCATTTTAGACACCTACTTCAATCAGTTGCACAACAGCTCCACTTCTTTTATATCCACGAAACTTTGGGGAGCACTTATGAAGTTGTGCACACTTTCGGATACATTCACATTCAGCAGTTCTACATTTATTTCCTCGTACATGCATTGATCCCCATTTGTCATGACATTAATACTGTTGGAAAGTTAACATCATTATCCTCCTGTAGGTCAATGGTGGAAAATTCTAAAAGAGGTGACGGTGATATCACCACATCTTTTAATTTAGTCTCAGCCTTCCCAATGTTTCGAATACTTCGATTCATTTCCTTCTGTACAAACCTGTAATATCGATTTGCGAAACAACAAATTAGTTACGATTTACAGTAACAAAGGTGCAATAAATATTCATAATCTCACATACCTATTTCCATGAGAGTTTTGAACACTGTTTTCCTCACCTTGCCTTCTTGAGATGAATAATAATCTCATGTGCTTCACTTCTTGAAAATTTGAACAATCCCTTGATATCATTGTTATCATCAATGTTTATCATCGAAAAAAAGCTTCCATCGTGTAGAAGGCACTTTAAAGTTATGTCTACAGAAGATGTTGCCCAATTTGATTCTTCTAGCGCAATGTTGGACAGATTACTATACATGAAGTTGCTTGAGAGATATGTCATTTTTTGCCTTCCGCACTTGCATTGAGGACAATTTAGATCAAATTCAAACTCACCGTCGCAATGGAAGAGTATTTAATGTTCAACGTCTGACATGCTATTACAACATCTAAAACACTTAAATTAGTGCAATTCAAACACGTTTTTATGCATCAAAGAGAAAGTTATGCAGGTCAAATAGCAACTATGAACTTCATTATAAGATTAAAATTTCCATATAAAGAACTTTGGTTGTTGACACTTACAAAATTTATGTGTATTAACATGCACATTGCTGCCTAATCAATACGGCTCATATGTAACATATGCCAAGGTCATGCATTTATTGGTGTCATAAATAATGAAAGCATGTGAATAGAAAAGAAAATACAGTTAGAGGGTAGAGAATGTAAAGAGAAATGGACATAGCTCCTCTTTAATGTCTAACAACAAAGATACACGAGAACGCCTCCTTTCTATAAGCAAATGACCGAGTGGGTTGAAGAAAATGATAAATTTTGCCATTTGGAAGCTCTTCACTACTCTTGTGGTTTGATGTTATGATTTTGGGGAAAATAGAAAAAATGATAAAGTAAATCGCAATATATAGGGCTCCCACACAGGGTCGATGTCGACAATCAACACATAAAATAATGGTCGATATCAACGCAGAAACACCAAAATGACAGTCGATATCGACAATAGAAAAAAATGATAAAAACAATGATTTTTCAGGCGAATTACCCTATTTGGTGCAAGTTTATCTGATCTGTTCTATTCTGTCCTATGTGCACATTAAGGGCACGTTTGGGAATGGTCTTCAAGTCAGAATCCTCATCGGTTTTCCATGATGTGTGGGAAATCCATGTTGGTTGCTTCTTGAACTAGGCGGAGAAGACATCTTCATTCCACAAAAGGCGTGGTTTTCACGGGTTCTACCACCCCCCATTGGATACCATAAATCCGTGAGTTTAAAGGAGATGGCATATAAGCCCACTTTCTGCACAGAAAACGACCCCGATTCCCTCTTGATCCCCAATCCCCCTCTCTTAACCTCAAACCCTCTTTTCTTCTGTTACTCTAACTTGACCTCTGTTTCTGCAACTGGAGGCTACCAGGCTTTTATCAGGCTCTTCCGACTCTGCACATCCAACTACTCTCCCCCACTCCGACACCGACAGACTCCACCCTCTTCCCACTGTTGGACTCCACCGGCCCTCTCTCTTCAGTCGATTGTTTTGACTTGAGAGAATTTGAAGTTGGGTATGGTTCTAGGTCAGTGTTTTGCATTTGGAATGTGGGTTTTAGTTGAGATTGTTGGTTCTGGATTAATGTTATCCATTTGATGGTTGTGGATTAGTGTTTTCCATGTCTATTTTCTTCTTAACATTTGATGGTGCCTGTAATGTTTTTTATGTGGATTTTACTTCTCATGTTGATTTAATTGAGTTTTTGAACTAATTTTGGTTTTGTCTTTTCAACATGATGTGATTGGTTTATGAAATGTACACATGTCTATCAAAATTGAAAAAGTTCAATTGAAGATGATGTAGTTAAAATGAAACCTGGATCTAGTGAAACACGTCTTGTATGTATGTTTTATGATATTCTCTCATGCATTATTTTCCTTAATTGTGTTCCTGAAGTAGATTCTGTTTTTCTTTTTTCTCTTTGCATTCATATTTCTAAAAAAGTATGCACAATTGTTTTTAGGCTCTACATTCCGTTCCATGTCTTACATCCAATAGTGATGAAACTCAT
Organism: Persea americana; assembly: GCA_029852735.1. Classification (NCBI taxonomy): domain Eukaryota; kingdom Viridiplantae; phylum Streptophyta; class Magnoliopsida; order Laurales; family Lauraceae; genus Persea; species Persea americana. The sequence continues at coordinate 52,079,375 of CM056813.1, read as the reverse complement.
CGTCATGTTTTATATACCCACGTTGTTCTCCAAATAGTCCAGGAGATGACCTAATCATTAAAATTCAAGACTATGAGGGAAAGTTTTGCGGTCGTGTCCTTGCTCAAGTGTCTACTATTTTTTCAGTCACAGTTGCCATCAAAATAAGAAAAGCAGATTCTTATGTAGGCAAACTTAGTTACAACTTTTGTTGCTGAATGCAGGACAATAAGCTTCACTGGTAGTCCATTTATTATAAACCAGAGCATGAACTTTTGGGAAGAGTACAACTACGCATAAATTACACATCCGGTCCAGATGGTAATGGTTTCCTTAAGGTACATAACACTACAAATCAAGGTGTTAGATCTTGATAATATGGCTTAAGGTACATAACATTATAAATCAAGGTGTTAGATCTTTTCTTTTCCTCTTCTTGAATTCGTTTCTTCTTAGGTCATACTGGTGTTTTTTTAATTATTGAAGTGTGTTAGATCTATTTTCTTTCCTTTCATTCAAGCTTTTTTTTCCTCGTTTACTCTTTTGAATTTTTTTTAATAACTCTAACTTAGTTTGTTGCTAAAACAAATCAAACGATTAGTCATGCTTCAGTGTCATGTTGCTCACAGTTTCAACCGCTCAAGCCACTACTACTCTTTGCGAGTAGTACGCAACATCATATGCTCACCATTTTAAAAGGCAAGTTTTGCTTTCCTATCTTTTATGGCTAAGGAACTAAATGATATGAATAAGTAGATTGACTAATTGCAACTGTTATTGGCATTTTAATGCATTTCAGGTATTTGACGGTAGACTTCTTCACGACCGGCCAACTAACCAGCCTTCTATTATGTCATTGGCTAAGGAACTCCATGGTGAGTTGACAAACATGCATCTTATAATGTGATGCAACCATTTGGGACTAGACATTTTGAAGCAAGGTGAAGTTTTAAAAATCAATGAGCATTGAAAATGAATATATCAAATTCAATAGACGTACACTTGATTGTACCATTCTACCCTCACATATGGCACTCATTTGTTCTTCCAGTGTGCAAGGTCGATGAAGGAGACACCAACCACTTAGCCAATGGGGGAAAATATGTATTCGCGATGCTAGCCGCAGGTGCCAAACCAATCTTTGCGATGCAACCTACTCCTCTATGGCTGGCCATGGTCATAATCACTTCCTATGTGGCTATTATTTATTAGTTTATTGGGATTTTGTCAAGGACTAGGGTTTCTCAATCCAAAATCCAAAAACCCATGGCTTAAAGATAAGTTAATTCTAAAGAACAATGACATTTACTATGTAAGTTACCCCTATTTCTTTAACTTTGCGGAACTCATTTTTATTATTTATTAGTTTCTGCATAAATAACCTCATAGTTTCTTTAACAAACCGGGGTCATTGTATCTAAAATTGTTCTTGCCGCCTTGATCATATTTATGAATTCTCTTTTGTGGAACTTGATTCATTATGTTTTAGAAATACCAATATTGTCTTATGTTTATATGTACTTAATTCAGTGTTGTTGAGAGAAGAGAAAGGTGAACTAACAATTGGGTCATTGTAATGATTTGGATGCAGGACTTGACATGAGAAGATCACAATGTGTATACCTTAGATTATGTCATTTTTATAGCGCCTGAAGCCCATATCACTAATATTTTTTCAAATAAAATCCTAAAAAAAAATGAGGATTTTACTGGAAAATACCCAGTATTCCTCGGAACACTGTCACTGCAGAAATATTCCTCACGCCACTTTTTTTATTTTTTATAAATATTTTTCCAAAGCGACGATAGCGTCACTTAATTTGAAAATTAAGTGACGCTATCATCGCTTTTCGTTCTCTTTTCCCTCTCTCAGAACCCGTTTTTCTCATCTATAAGTGTCCCCATCTTCTTTATGCCTGCACTTTTTCGCCCAACAGACCTTCCATTCACATAATACTGAAAATCTCCTTTCCATTGCTCATCTCAGTGGTTGTTGGCTTCCATTAAAGAGGTTGGTGCACATTTTTGTCCATTTTTTTTAATGCTTTTCAGAGTACCTAAAAGGTTGGTGTTGTTTGTCATGCATTTCCTATATCCTCCATGTTGAAACCCTCTTTTTCTCATCGATAAGTGTCTACATCTTCTTTATACTTGCACGTAATCGTCCAACAAACCTTCCATACATAGAATGCTGAAAATCTTGTTTCTATTGTTCATCCCAGTGGTTGTTGGCTTCCATTTAAGAGGTCGGTGCACATTTGTGTACATTTTTTTATGCTTTTCAGAGTATTAAAAATAGATTGGTGCTGTTTGTCATCCATTTCCTATTTCCCCACTATCGAAACCCCTTTTTTCTCATCTATAATTGTCTCCATCTTCTTTATACCTGTATGTTTTCGTACAACAGACCTTTCATACACATAATCCTGTAAATAATCTTTTTATTGCTCATCTAGTGGCTGTGGGCTAACATTTTAGAGGTCAGTGCACATTTTTGTATATTTTTTACACTTTTCAGAGTATTAATAATAGGCTCATGCTATTTGTCACCCATTTCCTCTCGCCTTGTATAAGACCCATCACAGATGGTTTATATCGACGCCAATGATGTGGGCCATTTGGAGTAAATGACCTTTGAATCAGAAATAACAATCCGTCAACCCATATCTTTCCTCCAAGATGTTTATGTATGTGGAAATTACACATGTAACATACATGTGTAATTTCCTCCACATTAATGAAATGTTGTGTATAGTCTGCTACTGCAATTCTCTCTAATGGATATATGTTCTTTCAATGATTAGGATGTTGATTGATGAATTAATTGTGATATTCCACTATAAAGGGGATCTTCAGTTTGACATGATTCATCCGTTATATAAAGGTGGAAAGCAAAAGATGAGGTTTATTCCAAGTGATATAACATTTGAATCGTTAGTTAAAGTTGCTATTGAAGCATCACATTGGGAGGTTAACTGCGAAAACATAAGCATACACTATCTACATCACAATGGTAAAGTGTTTTCATTGGTTGGCATTGAAGATGATAACGATATAAAGTGTATGCTGAGACTCTCAAGAGTTGAAACAAATGGGATTTGTTTATATATCAACAAAACACCAGTTGGTTATGTTCTTGGTATTGGAGAACAACCAAGGTACGCCAGTTGACATTATTTTCCTAAGCAACACATTCACGGCAATGTAATACATTATTAATTCAATATTAATGTTGATATTTATCACGTACTTTCTTCAGGTCGCATGGGTTGAATATGCGTATGGTGCGAGATGGAAACTGTGCTAGTACAGCTGGCAGTCATGATGCAAATCGGAAGGATCCATTAGAAAAGGACACAAGATGTTTTACTGTAAACCTCAATGAAGACGACAACATGCACTTCTCCTCCAATTCAAACATTGTGACCGATGAATTGGCCCAAGAGAGTGACATCGTCTTTCACAAGTACCTAGTGCAGTAGAGAGTGATGATGAGGTACAAGCCATCAACATAGAAGACGATAGCCTCACAAGGCGAACTCATGGCAGTGCATTCAATAGAGCGACCGTGGGTGCGAAATCAACTGTTGCGGAGCCACCAACCCACAAACGTGAAGTTATTTTTGAAGATACCGTGGTTTCAGAGGAGTCTCACCCTGGAAGTAGGACTAATGGCCGTGTAATCAATAGAGCGACCGTGGATGCGAAATCAAATATTGGGGAGATATCAAGCCACAGGCGTGAAGTTATTTTTGAAAATAATATGGTTCCAAAGGAGTTTCCTATATACTTGTACCATAATACTTCTCGGGAGATGTGGTTAGGGCGCGAATTTTCGGATTGCGAAAATTTCAGGAGGACTATAGCCAAGTTTACAATATACAACAACTTCACACTCCAGCATCTAAAGACTAGTCAGTTCAAAGTCACTGCCAAATGTAAGGACCAGGATTGTCCATGGCGCATCAACGCGTCTATAATTGAGAGTGAACCAATGTTTAAGGTTCGAACCTACAACCCTGTTCATAAATGTTCAAAGCCAATGATGGGTACGACACATAGGCAGGCGTCATCAGAGTTAATTGCGGAGTACATCTTGGACAAAGTCCGTCTAAATAATAATTTGAGACCGAAAGAGATAATGAATGATTATCAAATGGAGTTTGAGGTTACTATATCGTACAGGAAGGCACATATCGCTAGAGAAATGACACTTCGTATAGTTCGAGCTTCATATGAAGATTCCTTCAAACTCCTTCTGCTGTATTGTGCTGAGTTGAAGTTGATGAACCCAGGTAGCGTAACCAACATCGAGATGTCCGACAATGACATATTTAGGAGATTTTTTTGGGCTTTTGCTCCATCCATCTGTGCTTTTACATCGTCTCTCAGGCCAATGATTGCAGTTGATGGGGTCACATCTTCGTGGTAAGTACCCTAGTGTGTTGTTGGTAGCCGTAACACTAGATGGAAATCACAAGCTCTTTCCAATAGCTTTTGCATTTGCTGAAGCTAAGGGACGTGACAGCTGAGAGTGGTTCGTCGCAAATGTGAGTCTGTCCCTTGGGGAACCAACGAATCTTACCATCGTGTCTGATCGACAAAAGGGACTTGTCCCTGCGCTTGCGAACATTATGCCCACTTCGACTCATTGCTATTGTTGTCGCCATCTTGTGGAGAACATCAAGTCAAGTTTCAGTGATTCGGCAATTGTCATCAAGTTTTGGTGCGTTGTAAAGGCTTACAAGGCTTGTGAGCACGTGCGTTCATGGAAGATATTAAATGCTGTTAATATTGAGGCATACAATTATATACATGCATTTGGCAGGCAACATTGGGCAAATGCTTATGTTGAGTGCCGATGATATGACATGCTTGCAAGCAACGCTGCAGAATGCACCAACAGCATGTTAAAGGATACAAGAGTTCTTCCAATTGTGAAACAGGTCGAAGAGATAAGGGTAAAATTGATGGAGTTTTTCCAAAAAAGATATGCCGAATCTTCTGCTGTGAACACTCGTTTGACACCATATGCTGAGAAACAGTTGAGCCATGAAACGGAAGAAACACGTAGGTTACATGTGTGTGTTGCCGGTTTAGAAGAGTTTCAAGTTCAATCCGCTAGCTTTGTGGATATTGTTCACCTCTATCGTCGGACTTACACTTGTCGCAAATGGAAAATTATTGGAATCCCGTGCTCACATGCCATCGCGGGTATGAGGTTGAGGAACAAAAATCCATATGATTTCTATGAGGATTGGTATCTTGCAAGTAAGTACCAGTCAACATACAAATAGGACATCCATGCTACCCGTGATAGCAAACAGTGGGAGCACATATCAGATGAAAGGTCTTGCCACCTCTATCTTCAAAACAGCCTGGAAGACTGAGGAAAAAGAGGATCCGTACAGAAGACCGCTATAGAGAGCGTAGGGTTGTCACTTGCTCTCACTGTCATGAGCGATGTCACAATCGAGCCTCATGCCGGAATCCGCCCCCTCTGCAAAATACATAGATACATCATCTAGATGTCTTCTGTGACGTGTTGAAAAAAAAGTACATACTGAAAAAAAGTACATACTTGAACATCCATGTCTTTTTTGTATTGTTTCGAACATACAGTCTTTTTTAATGTTAAGTTTTTCGGCTTTTTTGAGCGAAGATGTTCCATGTATACAGTTGTATTGTCACAAAGTTATATGGTCCTTTTTTAATAAAATTGTATTGTCTTTTTTTAACAAAGTTGTATTGACACACAAAGTTGTGATTGTCTTTTTTGAACAAAGTTGTATTGTCACTGTAAGTTATAATGGTGTTTTCTGAACAAGGTTGTATTGTCACTGAAAGTTGTATGGTCTTTTCTTTTTTATACTATGAGGTATGTCGGTGTTTGATCCATTCAATGGACCTGGATTGTGATGTAAGGGTATTTTTTAATACGAAACCATTTACATGCTAAGGTCAGTCTGTGTTAAGTTAAACGACGCTAGCGTCGTTCTGTGCAAATTTAATTTACAGTTAGACGACGCTAGCGTCGTTTTGTGCAAATATAATTTACAGTTATACAATGCTAGCATCGTTCTGTGCAAATAGATGTTTTAGTTAGACGACGCTAGCGTTATTCTGTGCAAAAAAATATTACAGTTAGACGACGTTGGGTTGTTCTGTGTAGCCATTTCATACAGTTAGCGTCGTCTATTTGTATGCATTTAACGACGCTAGCATTGCTCTTCACAATGAATTTTTTCCCGAAAAACTGTAATATAAAGCCGTGCAAGGTGCATATACAGATTACTGTCTCATTCCTGCTGACATGACAAAACACCCTCATTCCAGCACCTGATCATACACGAAATAACCAAATAAAAAAATGGAATCAACATTTCCATGCAACCAATCATGCAACATTTCCATGCAGTTCATGAATATACATCGCTTCAAAAGGATTTCTATACATCCAAAAAGACTACAAGACATTAATCAAAAGTGTTTCATCGCTTCAAAATGATTTCTATACATCCAAAAAGACAATACAAGACATTTCTCAAAAGTCATTGAGTCAACGGATCAATGTCCAAACGGTCGCTGTTAACTCCCAACTGTATCCATATATGTTGACCACAATCCTGCTGCGATAATACATTATGTCTGATTGTTTAAACTTGATATCTTTACGCGCAACACAATGTTCAGCGAAGGCCAACGCAAAGACACCACAATCGTTCCCGTTCTCTTGATAAGGTATTTTCGTCTTCACGAGTAAAGTCCACATATTGGTGTCATACCATCCATAGTTACAGAATTGTCCGGCCAAGAAATCAATCTGATCAACAGGAAAATTCATACGTGTAAGCAGTCACTATGTAGAGGAAACTAATAGCAAAACATGCATGTATAAATCAAGTTAATTGCGGACAACTCAAGAATCCTTTGCAGAACTGAAGTGAAGTCATGTCGGTCTTCATGCTATTGTAAAACTCCCACCTCCGTTCTTCTGTGTACACAACCAACAATGTGAAGTGTGCATCGTGCCATAGGAGAAAGACCAACATACTCTTCTCCTTAGCCACCCAAACGTTGACACCATCCTTGTCAAATACATTTTCTTGCAATGCCTTTATATTATTGTTTTGCCACCAGTTCTGGTAACGGACAACATGACATATTCATTTATCAAATTATTTGAAATAAGTGTTCTTATTAATCAACAAACTGGAAATGCATGAAATCTTATTAATCAACAAACTGGAAATGCATGAAATTAATTAACTTACACAGACACTAGGGTCATAGAAGATCACATGTGGATATCTACCCTTTATCGCTTGAAACCACCAGTACATGATGTTTGTGTCTAACCATGTAGCCTCATCAAAGACATTCTTCAAAACCTTTCCGGACACAAATGTGCAGTAGATATCAAGCTCATCTGGTCTACCAAAACAACAACATCCAAGAAAGTTAGACTACATTAAATTTGGATGCTTAAAATGCATTATCGTACATGAATTGAGAATGTCTATAATATATAAATTTCAGAAAGTAGGGACTATACTTTTTAGCATAAAAGCCGAGCTCCTCTAATATGATCAACTGTTCCTCGGTAAGCACATAATCCGATCTACTCAAAGAATGGTCGTAGTCCTCAAAATAACAAGGAGTCTTTCTTTCACGATGCAACCACTTTATCCTCCAGACCAATGTGTTGATATCCGACTTCGGAGTATGTACAACAATCGACGTCTCAAGAGGTGCAACAACCGGTGTGGTGAAGATATCATCTACAACTGGAACCGATGGAGAGGCAAATCCATATGCCAAAGAAGGCGATAATGTAGCCCCCTCCACGTTTGCCACCTCATCCGAATAGTCCAGCTTCTTGATCGCGAGTGATATCCCTTTCCTCAATATGGCCTTTGGAACAACTCTCTTCCATGTAAGAGAATCAATCTATATAAAAAAGAAAAGAAACAAAAAGATGTCATCATGATACAGATGTTAGCCTACATATCTTGAACTCTTGTATGCAATTTATTACCTTCGACTCATCATCCGATTGGGAGGTGGAACATGACTCTCCCTTAAAATTATCTTACGCTGAATTAAATGCATCTCTAAATTTTTGTATCTTATTCCGCAAGCGTGCTGCGAAATCTTTGAGTTTTACCTTCTTCCGGACTGCCCGGTTTGACAACTGTTCCAAGTGGTCCAACAAAGCATGGACCTAAGTCAAGATTATTATGCATTGAGGATGAGTTGGAGGTATTCAAATGAAGGGGAAATATAAAGAAAATCTAATACGAAACTCACATGCTTTTCGGTGGTGGGTTTCTCTTCACGATGGGTGCTACCCGTAGGCTTTGACTGTTTATTAATTTCCACTTCCGCTTTTGGCAGTGCCGTCTTCATTTCGTCTGGTGATTATTTTCCTCGACCACCCACCACACATACAATCTCCTTGATGGTATTTGATGAATACCAAGCATGATACTTAGGACTGTGAATCTTTAACTTATCCTTCTGCCCGGTGAGGATATTCATTTGCCTTGCCTCCCACAGTCCAATAATTTCACCTCCATACTTTTCGTAGTTCTTTTCAAACCTTTCCAGGCTCTCAACCCTTTTGAAAGGCAAATAGAATGGTGGGGGGACAACTTGTTTAATGCCAAACTGTTTTGTTACACGTTCGGGATTGTGCCTTTCAACAATCCAGTAATGTAGAATGACCATAGAAGAAGAGAACAATCCCTTATCTTCCTTTGGTACCTTTTGGAACAGCTTCTTAGGCATCTTAGCATATGGCTGCCACATGAACTGCAAAATCGGGTGAACTTAGTCACAACACTAGCAAATGCATAACTATAATGGGAAAAGCATTGAATGTATTGTCAACTGTTTCATTACCCCGTCCTCTTTCAGACCATTGATGTGCCTCCTTATTTCTTTCATGTTTGTTACTTGTTTCCTATCTCTCAGTCTCAATTCCCATCTCTTAAACAATGGATACTGCAGGTCCTTTTTCCAACTAGGATTCTCGGTAGGACATCTCCCGATCGACATTCTTGAATATGCCCATATCTGCAATCCAACAACATGACAAAAAAATAAGTTATTCACAACAAAGTAAACTTAGTTAGCACGTGATACAGTGTTAAAAAAAGAAGATGGAAACTCTATTCAAAAGCTGTTTGCATCAACTGCAGCAACTGTAAGGGGCCAGTTAGAGTCTTCAAAAGGGTCATCTTCGAGGTTTCACGTTTGTCTTCGCCTTCCTCCGTTTCCTTACTTCTTTGCCTTTTAATAGCATTGTAGCTTTTCCAAGCATTCTGTACAGGCTTGCGAGGAAGGCCGGACCCCATGCATATGGCTTAAACTCCCTATAAACAACTCCAGCTGCCAAGCTGGCCCTCTCGCAACGAAAGAATTGACAAATATTTGTTCAGATATAAAAAAGAACAAGTATGCTTTCGTCTTGTAAACCTCGCTCCTCTTCTTAGAGGCTTGAAGTTATCTTCTAGCCACTTGAATTTAATTGTAATGCTAATAGTGTCTTTGCCAGGACATGGAGCAATGCCAAGTAACTCCTTGCACACTTCTGGGACAAGTGACTCGGGGAAAGTTCTACCCGTTACAGGTATACCGTCGATTGGGAGCCCATATATATAAGCAACATCCTCCAAGGTTACCGTGGCTTCACCGGTAGGCAAATGGAACGTGTTTGTCTCCGGCCTCCATCGTTCAACCAAGCCACTAATGAGGGCATGGTCAATTCTCATATAGTCAATTTCTGAAATGTTTGCTAGACCAACATCCCTAACAATCTCCTTCTGTCTGTCAACTCCCATATGTCCTTATCCGGGTTTGTATTAATGGATCTATATGCCCCTGGCTCCATATGTCCACCCCCATTTAATATGGCTTTGGAGACATGTGAGTCTGTCACGACCCTGGCCCGAGATTAGGGTTACCACGGCTAAACCCCTAGTCGTGATCATCATACTTACTCCCGTAAATCTCGCATTACCGAAGTCAATTCGAAATTCACAAGGGATCTTACAATCATACCTGTTCAATGTATATCCTGCGGAAATATATAAATACTTTGACATCAATTGAAGACATACAAGTTCTTTACATAAGAGTAAAATTTACTTACACATTTCATTTCCTATTCAAGTTCAAGTCAACAATGCATATTCAAATACAATGCAAGTGACTACTATTCACATCAAAATGAGTCTATATCCAAAATGTTTCAAAATGTTCTAAATATTGCCCTCCGAGTCATGTCCACTCATTTAATCCTCCTGGAGAAACCAGATTAGCCTCCTCCGCTGGCGGCGCAGCCTCTGTAATATTGGAACGGGCAACTTGGCCTGTAATGTCATCAATAACACTGTGAACACGACGGTTTAACAATATATACACAATTCTATGATAACAAAACTTGGCCTGTAATGTCATCAATAACAATGTGAACACGACGGTTTAACAATATATACACAATTCTATGATAACAATGTGTTTAACAATTCTAAACAATTCAAAATCAATAACCATATACATTCATTTATTTACTCATGTAGTTCTCCCCTGAAGGAAGCATTTAGTGTCATTTTGTTCTTTTCTAAAGAAAGCAGTCAATTCCATTACGTACACTTTACCAACTGACTTTTCATTGTCCTTTATGGCATGGGCGGGAGGGCACACCATTCATGACCCAGCCTTAAGAAGGACTCATTTCATTTCACATTATACACTTATTAAGTGACTTTTCAAATGTGTGAGATTTACCAGTATCTTGATCAGAGATCACCGGCATTACCACGGAGCTCCGGAACACTCCATCTACTGCAGTAGACACCTCTATAATGTCTGTCACCTGTCGGTTGACCGAACTCTGGAATTTGGCTGACCGAACTTTGTAGGTCGGCTTTCCAGAAGCTCAGTTTACTGATACAAAACCTGACATTTCTCTTAAGGAAACTCGGTCACCTCGTCGGTTAGGTGTCGATCGACCAAGGTCATAGTGTCGGTAAGCCGAGTTCGGTTCAGTCACCCCTCGGTTCCAATTCCAGAGAGCTGAATGAGAGCTTAGGGTGGCTCGGTCAGCTAGGTCGGTCGACTGTCGGTCGACCGAGCTTCAATGTCGGCTGACCAAACTCAGTTCGGTCAGCTTTACAGAAACTGAAATCTCTTGCGAGATTCAGCCGATAAAGCGTCGGTCAGGTGTCGGTCAGCCTGTCAGCTGACCGAACTGTGCCCAGAAGTTCGGAAATTCTGAACTGTAAAAATTCTGGGAATGAACTCCTTGAGTTCAAACAAGTCCATTTACATGTTAAATCATGAGAATTGAGTACACTTGCCTTGTTTGGAGATTAATTCACAAGAACCTCCTTGCCTAACTTGAATTTGAGATAACAACCTCAATTGAAACCCTCTTTTGCACCTAGAATCAAGTCAATCCATAAATGGAACTCCAATGAGTTCTTTGTGCTAGAAACCATTCCAACTCAATGAATAAAACTTGGAAGTTCTGAATTCAACTGAAAACAGTTACTTGTAGTCCTTTAGACAAGAACTTTGAGTCTCTTCTCAAGCTTGAAACTCCAAAAAATCAAAGAAGAAGATGGAGAAGATGATGAAGATGAAGAATCCTTCAAATCCCCCAAAAACCTCCACTCTTTGATAGCAAACGGAAGAAAGAACAAGAGAGAAAGAGAGAGAGCTGTGCTGGGATTTGAGAATGAACTCAAAGGAGTTCATCTCAATCTTATAAGCCCACATTTTGCATTGAGCCCCCCCTTTACTCCATTAATTACAATTCAAGTTAAATGAAGGGTCATTTGATCCACTTCATGTCAAATGGAATCGCTACAGTTACGGAAACTAACGTACTCCTCGAGATACACGCACGGGTAGCAAGACCTTCCTTATTCGACGAAATACGCGGAAATTCGTATTTACGAAAAAGTCCTCATATCCCTCAATCTAAGCCTAAAAGCAATTCAATTCCTTCGTTACCTTATCATTTAGCTCAATTTGCTCATTTGAGACAATTCCAATTCAATTTGGCCATTAAGCCACATTCATTCCTTAAAGCACATTCAATTAGCATTAATCCCGATTAATTAGAGTTAATATTGATTAACTCGGGACAGGGTGTTACAAAGTCTTGCTCATACAACAATTTATCCTCTGGTTTCAACTTACTTCCTTTGGCCATCTGTTCAGTTTTGGCAAATATAGAACCAATCATATATAAAACATAGAGAAAAGTATCATGGTAAGTAGACCATTCAAAGAAAAGTAACCTTGTCAGTAGTAGTAGATTCAGTCCATGAGCAAGGGTTGTTAAACATTTATCTAGATTTTTCCCTGCATACATTGAAATACAAGGACACATCTAGGCCCCTAAACAGCGGGGCCCAATAAAAAAGGCCCCGGCTTAAAAAATCACACTGAAGATGTTCTACCTACATTTGGATTTCTTGCAACTAAAACTGGACATTTTAATAAAAACCTATTTAGACTTGCCACCATATATTAAAGGGGGGTAAAAGGAAAATAATGTTTGTGCTTTGATTTCTTCAGAGAATCCAAACAGCAAAATCTCACATAACTTTTCGAAAACAAAGAAAATAGTATCTTCTCTATATGCTCTCAGTGTACACAAGTTCCATAATACTAAATGACAAGAGAACAATAATAACAAGGAGAATGACTAGTAACAAATAGAAACCCACTTGTCTAAAATCTAATTATAATTTAAGAGACAAATCAAGCTTTTGTGACTCCTGTTGATGTGCATTCACACGACCATTTGGGCACCAATGGACAGAGTCATCTGAGCCCATACCAGATGAACCAAATGTCCTAACACTACAACTACCATCAAACCTAGGGATTGCTCCTTTCATGGACGGCGTCGTCGCCGTGGTGATTATGGCTTCTTTACAGAGCATATTAATGGGGTCTACTTGCTATCAGTAAGATTGCATCTAGAAGAAGTAAAGTCTAATAAATTTTAGATTATTTCACATAAACAATCTGATAGGTACACTGTATTATATAGGGATTTTTATGGAAAAGCCCCAATGAAAAAACAACCAAAATACTTTATAATGATGGGAGATGGCTTTTCCACTATTCTTCTAGTGTTTTCTAACTAATTTGTCCATCTATACAACAGCATGGGAATCTCGGGCTATTCATTGATATTGTCGAATGTCCATTTTTCATAAAAATGTTCATCTAACATCTGCTCACATGATCAAATCAAAAGGAACACATCTATTTTGGTTGAGAGGGAATTTTTGTAGATCCATATGCATAGAGAGGCATGTGATATAATAGCATTACATGAGCAAAGATGAACCTAGTGTAATCAAAGTAAGTGGCAAGAGTGGAGACAAGATGGTCTTGCTAATAAGACATGAACATTTCTCCACAAAAGATTTTATATAGACATGAACATTTCTCCACAAGTATTTCTCAGTAGTACCCATACCAGAGTGATTTGTATAGAGAGACAAAAAAAATCCCTTAAAATTCTTTATACCACACTAGTTGATTCAATGTAAACCACACAACAGATAACTCTATATTGCAAACTCTTACTGATATAACATCTTACAGAACCTTCTTTAAAATTATAAATTAAAAATAGATAAGGGAAATTCAAGTGTATAAAAGACTACTGTATCGGTATGGTCAAAACTTAAATGCATATTTTTCCTTTGTCTTTCTGAGGCAAGGAAAGATCTTGTTTCCACAAGAATACCTCCAATCTAACCCAAGAACTTAAACTCAGCCACTGGCGTAAATTGAAGTGGCATGAGAAGTCAATAAGTGGCTAAGTATCCACTTTACTTGTTTTGTGGAGTAAAATATTTTGTTAGCAAGTTTGTATTTATTCTTTGTGAATCAGTCTATATGTGCCTTTTGCAAGTTATAAATACAAGATGACAAAAAAGATTAGAAAAGAAACGAAGAAATTGCACGTTTGGTAATGTCATCTCATTTGCGGATTTTAATAAATCACCAAACAACAATTACAGAATGGAAATCCCATGACCCAAAACATGTGAAATGTGAACATAAACCATTGTGGATGTTTTGTTCTTTGATAAAAACCCCAAACGGACATTGTGTTTGAACTGCTACACAAATGTGCAAACGGTATCAACGTCTTATATCTTAGAGGTGATGTGCGATATCGGAGCAAGGTTGATCCACAGTAGGGAAGGAAGAAAGCAAATGGAACAGCGGCGTCGACGTACTGGGGTAGAGGAAGGAAGGGGAGAAGAAAAATGTGAAAACGAAAGGGAGGGAGGGTTTTATGGAAATGCCGCCGAGCGACGCTGGCGTCTTTAATAAAAACACTAGCGTCACTCATTTAATATTTGAAAAAAAAACCAAACTGGATCTAACGGACTCCGTTTGTGTGGCGTTAGTTATGAGGAATTCATGGGATTGACGGCCAAATACTGGATATTTTTCAGTAAAATCCTCAAAAAAAATTAATAATAAAGATACCAAACGAGGCCATATAAAAGCCTAAAAATAGAATCAAGGGCGGTCGGAGCATATTTTTATGCACGACACTCGTATTGCAGCTATTGAAATAAGAAAAAAAAGAAAAAAAAAAAAGCATCGAAGTGGCCCACTGAAGTATGCGTGTAGATGAAGGTAGATTTTCATATCACGCGGACGATTCCTCTCTTGGCTCTCAAGAGAGAGACTTTTGACGCGGACGTCAGTCGTGAGTCACTCGTGACGCATTCATTTCTCAAGTCTACTCTCCGCCAACATATAAAGCGAAGGAAGAAACCAAATGCAGGGCAGAAACTTATTTTAAGCAGAAGCAGAAGAAGAAGAAGAAGAAGAGAAGATGACAGCAGTAGAGCTTCCAAGGGAGTACGGATACGTGGTTCTTGTCTTCTTCTCTTATGCACTCCTAAACTTCTGGATGGCCTTACAAGTCGGCAAGGCCCGAAAGAAGTAATTAAATCTCTCTTCTTCTTCTTCTTCTTCTTCTTCTTCTTGTATTTGGAGATTTGGAATTGACTTGTATGTAGATGGTAATGGATTTGGATTTTCAGGTATAAGGTGTTCTACCCGACCCTCTACGCCATCGAATCCGAGAACAAGGACGCCAAACTCTTCAACTGCGTTCAGGTCAGCTCTTGTTTCACCATCATCTTCTCTTTTGGAGATTTAGGGATCTGATTGGGGGAGGGGGGCGTTTTTTCTTCTTTTTTTATTGGGCAGAGAGGCCACCAGAACTCTCTGGAGTTGATGCCTTTGTTCTTCGCGACGCTGCTGGTGGGAGGGATTCGCCATCCTCTGATTGCTGCTGTGTTGGGGGCTGCTTATACTGTAGCTCGCTTCTTCTACTTTAGAGGTTACTCCACTGGAATTCCCGATAATCGATTGAAGATTGGGTAAAACCCTATTCATCAACTTTACCATCTCTCTCTCTCTTTGTTTTTTTTCTTTGATTTGTTGTTGATCGGTCTCGATCTGTTTTGAATTAGTGTGAGAATTGGGTCTGGTTGCGTTGCGTTGACCAGTTAGGGTTTCAATCTCTTAAATTTTTTTTTTTTTTTTTTTTAAATTTGTCTTGATCTGAAAGAAAAAACCCCCCCTAAAAATTAGCTTCTGAAGGGACAGCTGGACATGCTCTGATTTTAACCGATTGAGTTGTAAGGATCCGGTACGCGTCACTCATGAGAAATTTGGGAGGCTGGCTCCTCAGTGGGGCCTGCTTATGAAAGATCCGAACAGTTGAAACTAAATGGCCTCCTGCCGTAGGGGGTAGGGGTCCTTGGAATATCTCACTCTGATAGAAGATAGGGTCGGCTCTGAAATTATAGAATGCATGAATAGAAAGACTTGCTTTGTTGGTGGACTAAGTTCGGGATGTCCAAATCATTTCAAATTAGCACGTATTGATGCTACTCCTAAATGCTCTCATATTCGCTCAATTTTAATTATATCTTTGCTACTTTCTTTTTTTTTTTTTTTTTGTTTTCTTTTCATGTGTTGTTTCTTGGCTAGGAGTGACCAACATTCCGCGCTATAAATCATAGTTGGTCTTGTCGCTGGCCTATAAACTTTTTTCTGTGAAAATTTTCCATATATCCTGCTAGTATGCGCTGATCACAAAACACTCTGGAAGCAAGTCTCTACTTCGATTGTCTCGTTTTTATTCTGTGTTTGACATTTTCCTTAATCTCTTCATCCTTACTAATTATTAGGCCAAGGTATTGAAATGAATCTCTTTGTCGTTTATCTTGGGCATTAATTCTCATAGGCTTTTCAACTCTTACGCACATTCCCCGCTAAAGTTGCAAATCACGTATTCTTTCTTTGTTCAAATCCCTTGGATTCCATTGGCTCCCGCCATCTATCAAGTTTCGGATTCACGACATCTATCGATTCATCCGTTAACACTATGGGATTTTGGGTTTATAGTTAATATGGAGTGTATATGGTTGTCTTAAGTGTGGTTAGGGACTGGTTCAGTCCTGTTACAGACTTGCAAGTATAAGTAAAGTCTATGCTGAATGATTTTTATGATTTCCTTAATATTGCGTTTTATTTTTTTATTTTCCTAGGTGGATTGACCAATTTTTAATATACATTTGTTAGGGAGTTTGCTGGTCTGAGGAAAACTATTGTGAAGTCTTTTTTTAAGGAAGATTTCTGAGAAGTGCTTGGTAGAGGACAAATTGTAGTAATATGGTATTTCCTCATGGAGTCTACATTGAAGGGTATTTTGTTAAGACAGTTATTGCATATAGTTTGAGTGGGATTAGGACTGGTTTTAGATGGGGGAATGTGTTTGGGATTGTAGTTTAGGAGGGTTGGAGTTTAGGCTTTGTGGATTTAGTAATTGACATGGTCAAAGAGAGACTGTACTGAATGGATAGGACTTGAATCAGGGACTGTGCCAGCTGTTGAGAGGGGGGCAATTTCTTCGCAATGGGGTTTGCGGGGAATTTGGCCAGGGTTTTGCTTCAATGATTAGGTAATCTGTATAAGGGTTACAGGTTCTTAATTCTGGTTGGGGTCGAATGGGGTTAAATCTGGGAGAGTTTAGAAGGCCTGCGAATGGGGAACCTGCCACACAGGTGTTGGATCTATTTTTAGCCAAATAAGAACGAGTAGGGTCTAATGTGGGTTGAATTGGCGTGATTGTGAACTGATTGACGGGGATTTTGATGAGGGATAATTGAGCTGCAAGGATTGGGTTTTCTAGCCAGCAAATCAAGGCATTGTGTTAAGCTGAATTCAGTTGGGTTTCAGGTCAATTTGAGGGCAGTGTTGACATAGGGATCCTGTAAGAGTGTGGTTTAGTGTAAATCGGGGCTGGAACTTGAGGGATTTGAATTTGGGGTTATGAAAGTTGGGAAATTTGGGGAAAGCTGGGTGTTGAGGGATTTGGAGGTTGAATTTGATGGTTAGATTTAGGGTTATCAAAGTCGGTAAATTTGGGGAAAATTGGGACAAATCAATGGGGAATTTTGGAAAGCACTGATAACTGATAAGAAGAAAATGAGGCAGCAGTAAAACGGGTTGATGAAGGCAAACTAATTACTATTTCTTAATCTTGAATAATAGGTGGAGAAATAGACAAATTTGATCATGGTCAATTGTTCGTCAAATTTGGTTAAAGATTGATGAAAATTAACTTGGCATTGAAAATAAAAGATGATTGTTATTATTAAGAGTTAAAAAGAATAACATATATTCTTAGGCCATGTTTGGCATCTCTACTCTTTTTCTAATAGATCATTTAAAATAGAGCTATTAAAAAAAGAGCTATAAAAAAAAGAGGGCATTTCAATTTTTTAGAGGATTTGCCTCTACGTTTTTTAGAGCCTATGCCTTTATTTTTCACATGTCTAGAAAGTGGGCACTTCAATTTTAGAGGATTTGCCTCTACTCCTCTGAAATAAGAAGATGATAAAGTCATCTACCAAACGCTCTAATTTTTCTAACCTCTGTCCGATTTAGACAAATAGACAAATGGAGGTAAAAAATAGAGATACCAAACATGCACTTAGAATATCTGGACCCAAAATAGCATCAATGTTGAATTGGTTAAGGCATAACCAACATTCAGTTACATATATAGCTCTTTTGAAGAACTCTTCAAGAATATTTCTAAATTTTTGTGAAATTTCATCATTTTAGCCTTAAAGCACGGGGACAAATTTCTTTCTCTTTTAGTTTTAAGAATAGAATTTGATATGAGAAGTAATTGTTAATTGGTGCCTTGAGTCAGTTTAGTAAATTGGGCTTAATAATAGTTGTAGGGTTTAGACTTATTTCATCATCATCATCATAGCTTTGTTTCAACTATGTTGGGGTTGGCTACATGAATTCTATTCATCCATTCCGATCCATCCTAAGCTAAATCCTTGGATAGGTTGCACTTCTTCATATCCATCCCTACTACTTCCATCCATGTTCTTTTGGGCCTATCCGTTTTCCTTGGTGGGCAATCAGCCTGCATAGAAAAATGTTTCCTCAATGGTGCCGTTGCTGGCCTGCATTGGACATTCTAAACAATCTCAAACGAGTCTATCTTAATTTATTCCTCATTGATATTACCTCTAAGTTCCAAGAGGTTATATCGAAATTATTAAAGACATGTATGAAGGAGCAATAACGAGTGTAAGAATTACTTGTTGAGAGACGGGGGAGTTCCCAGTGACCATAGGTTTGCATCAGGGGTCAGCCCTACGCCCTTATCCCTTTGCGTTGATTATGTATGAAGGTACTTTGGTGCATGTTATTTGTATATGATATTGTGTTGGTAGACGAATCAAGTAATTGTGTGAATGCAAAACTTGAGAGATGACGGGAGGTTTTAGAATCCAAAGGCTTTAAAATAAGTCGTACAGAGACGGAATATATGGTTTGTAACTTTGCATATAGAAAGGGTTGAAACTACCATGAGAATTGAAGACTATGAGATACCACAAAGTGATTTTTTTCGCTACCTTGGCTCTATAATTAGTAAGGATGGGGAGAGATTGATGGAGATGTTGAACATAGGATTAAAGCGAGTTGAAGTAGAGATTTGCTTCGGAAGTGCTTTGTGGCCGGTGAATGCCAATAAGATCGAAGGGGAAATTTTACAGGACAACAATTAAATTAGCTATGATCTATGGAGTAGAATGTTGGTCAATCAAGAAGCAGCATATGCACAAAATGGATGCAGTAGAGATGAGAATGTTGAGGTGGATGTGTGGTAAAACGAGTAATGATAGAATTAGAAATGAGCGCTTTCGAGAGCATTTAGGGGTAGCAACAATAGTGGATAAAATTAGAGAAACTCGTTTGAGATGGTTTGGGCATGTCCAACGTAGGCTGGTAAGGAAAAGTTTGGCCATGACGGTTGATGGCCCACCAAGGGGAAGGGGTATGCCTAAGAGGACGTGGATGGAGGTAGTAAAGATAGATATGAAGAAGTGGCTCATGATAGATCGGAATGGAGAAACAAAATTCTTGTGGCCAACCCCAACATAGTTAGGACCAGGCTTTGATGATGATGATGATGATTTTACCCCTAAATGCTTCCAAAGCACTCATTACTGATTCTATCTTTCCTAGTTTACCACACATCAATCTCAATATTCTAATCTTTGCTGCATTCATTTTGTGCATTTTTTGCTTCTTGATTTGCCGACATTTTGCTTCATAGATCATAACTAGTCTAATCGCGATCCGGTAAAATTCTTTCTTCAATCTTGGTAAGTATGTGCTAATCACAAAGCACTCAAGGAGAAAGTCTCCACTTCATCAATCCCTTTCTTATCTTATGTTTCACATCTTCCTCAATCTTTCCATCCTTAATAATTATCGAGCCAAGATATTGGAATGAATTACTTTGTAGTATCTCTTAAGCTATAATTATTACAGTAGTTTTAGGTCTTTGCACATCCTCATTGAATTTGCAATCATATACTTTGTCTTTTAAAGCCCTTTGATTCTAAAGCCTTCCGCTACCTCTCAAGTTTCACATTCGTGCCGTCTCTCAATAGTGACATTTTTTTAAATCTTCAAAATAAAAATAGAAATAAAATCTAAATAATCAATTTACATAGTTAGGATGTGTCTCATGAAGTTAAAGATGGGAAAAACTACAAGAAAATTAAAAAAGAATGTAGGAAGAAACCATATGTATAGTCGAACGCTTTAGTCGCATTCCTATTCCTTTTTTTTAAAATCCCTACAACCTTTCCAAAATCCAACAACTTCTTGTGAGGTATCTTTAATCGCATGATATCCTCTTAAAAATGGAAGCAACATAAACAGAAGGGCCAAAAAGTTACTAATATTGGCCAGCTTGTCCATTTGGATCTTTGTCAGATTGCCCGACTCATAGGATTCAATAAAGCATGCATCACCATATCGGTTCATAAGATTCACGATTAGATCGTAAGCTTGGCCTATAAATGGGATTCTTTGTATAGATATGAATCATTTTGTCCAGGGTTCGATACAAATCATTGGATTCATGACATGGATCCTGGGACTTTTAAGAACAATTCTTTCAGCTTTCACTATACTTTTTTTAACTAATTAGAAAAAAGGGTAGTTCCTCTATACTTTTTGACCTTTAGATCTGGTTTTGTGTGGTCTAATTTTTAGTTTATTTCATTTTGAAATATGCTTGTCTCTAACTTAAAGCTTGATGATAACCAACCTCAGTTGATTTGACCATGGATGGTGTCTACTGATTGTCTTGAATATTGATACATCCCTATACACCAAAAGGAAGCTTGACGCAGATCTCACCCTATCCAGGTCATCCCAAAAATCATCTCTATTGTTTGAGTCAGCATCCAGTAATTTAATGGATAGTTAAAACCCACCAGCAATCAATGGAAATGATCTTTTATGCAATGAAGGTGGTGTTTCTCCTTTTGTTCTGCTTGGTGCTCCCCTTGAGGAGTTGCAATTCCTTTTCGTAGTGTCACAGTTACTTGTTTTTTGGATGTATTGGCTGGCCCAGCATGTGGGTCTCCTTTGTGGTTTGCAATCGTACACACTTGCATATAGATGCTCGTATAGGTTTTGCACTCATGATCCCTCTTCATACTTGTTTCTAATTTTGCAGCTTGGAGTCATCTCACTTAGGGGTGTTCATGAGCTGGTTCGGGTTAGGCTGTGGCTTGTTGAAGTTTGTACTTAGCTATCATGCCTAATATTCAGGCCTAGATCCAGCACACTGAAACGTGAAAGTTAGGCTTAGGCCCAACCTATTTGCAAAATCTATGTACTCCTTTGTGAGAAAAATTGTTTATTTGGGCCAGGGATGAAAAAACTGGACTTGGGCTCGGACTCGGTTGAGTCCCATATTAAGTGAAAAAAAAAAAGGAAAATTTTTTTTTCTCCTTTTTTATTCCCTCCATCCATCCAATCCATCCATAATTCCATATATATAGTTTTATTCTCTTCATTGATCATTCTAATACGTTATTTAAGGATAGAATAATAATAACATAATCGCAAGCCATTTTATAATTTAATTGCAATTAAAATTTAAAACTAAAAAGTAGAAAATACAATATACATGTTTCCAACTTTCAATATCCACTTTCAAGTCTCAATTATCAAGTCAACTAGTAAGATCAATCATCAAAGATGTAACTAAGCTTCAAATTTGAATTTTATTTATAGCATATAAAAATGTAAAACCATACCTTAGCTCTTTCTTGTTAAAATTTAAATGCTAATTCCATGTTGAATGCCTTGCGGGTTCTAGATCTTCATCTTTGTCGTTATTTTGACTTTGACGATAGTATTGAGCAACATCAAAATGAAAGAACTTTTGCCCCGCTTTTGGAGTTATAGGACCTTCTCCATAGTTTGATGATAGAGCTATAACTTGAAGTTGAGGATATGCATATGGTGGTTGCACTTGTGGGGGTGCGGCCATAGGTACTAGTAATAATCCATACTGTTGTTGCCGATACCCTTGCGCGAAGGACCACCGTATCCACCATATTGTTGTGGCTACCCATACTCAGACGAAGGATCATGAAATTGATGTCCATATTGTTGCCCATATCCGTATGAATTGTCAGAACTTGTGATCCAAGGGCTTGATGCCATATCCGTTGGCTCATTTCCTTCACCTCTGCCCCACCCACGTGACCCACCAGCAGGCTCACTTGGACTATAATATACATTTATGTTGTCATGTCCACCACCACCACCATCATCACTACCTTCGTATGCCTCCTCGTTCTGGCCCTGTTCACCTTCTTCTCGTGAGCCACTCTTGTTAGAAGATGATGTTATCTGCTGTTCCTCTTCTTCATGAGTGGCCAACCTTTGGCTTTGTCTTGTCTTTGCATGAGTGCTCTTATCCTTTGACTTTCGCGTGTATTGGAAAGTTGGTTTTGATCTTTTTCTAGCCCCGGCGACACGTTCTGAAGTAGAACGTGTCAACTCTGGCTCACGGTTATGACCACATCCCAAGCCTTGCGATGACGAAGTTGCTACACCTTTACCCTTATTGCGCGCTGATTGCGCTGTAGAAGTAGGCGTAGCAGTTCTGGAGCTCGGATGCTGCGGTTGGGAAATATGTCCTTCATCCGACTGAAAGTCTTCAACATCAGCCATTGCTTCATCAAGGAATGTTGTATCATTTAATACTGGATCCTCTCTTTCAGCCAACCATTCATCAAGAGGGTCATCTTCCTCGAATATATAATCCAAATTAATTGGTTGGCAGTCGCCGTTGTCTCTTCTCGTCAGATTCCTTGCCCGTAACCTCATGTTGTAATGGACAAAGACCAACTTCTCCAACTTAGCCATAGTAAGGTGAATACGGGTCTTAGTGTGTATCAAGTTGAATGTGCTCCAATTCCTTTCACATCTCGAAGATGAGGCTGTTTGGCTCAATACTTTTTTTGCAAAAGATCTTAAATGGGGAACCTCATCACAAAATGTAGCCCACCATTTAGTTGTGTTAAAAGACCAAAACAATAAAATCAATTGTTTGTTATAATTCATAAATTACTATATTTTATCTAATTTAAGTATTGAAATTTGAAATAATACCTGGATCCATCTGCTTACGACCCAATATGGCTGCATCTGATCCAAAACTACCTAGAGCGCCCTTGTAGTTTTTCAACTATAAAAGTTAAGATTTAGAAGTTAACACTTAGCAGTTAGCACTTAGCTCACTAATCTATGAATAATAATGTCATGATATATGACATCTTTACCTGGTTAAGAATTGTAACTTGATATTGTGCGTTATCTGTCATAGCCTCTAACATTTTTTTCAAGCCACGAAAAACTTCTTCCTGGCTGGAAAAGTGTTTGCTATAGAGGCAGCTTGAGTTCAAGTAGTACGCTGCATGCATTGACGTCATTAAGTAATAAGTATTGATTATTAGATTCCAAAATAAAGTAATAAACAATAACTAGTTAGTATTTATAATAACCATAATAGATTAATAGCCAAAATTTACCTGCCGCATGTATGCCTTGATGCATCTGGTTATCCCATCGATTATCAATGATTTTTCATAGCTTCTTATAATAAGTCCCATACTTTCCTCTGGACTTTTGCTCTATAGCAAGCTTTGCTCTATCTATGGCATCATACACAAAGCCCATTGTGGGCTTCGTATCAGCATCCACTAGTTTCAAAACTAAGACAAGAGGCTCGAGTAAGTCAGTAATTCGTTCTGCCCTGTTCCAAAAATCCTCCCCAAGGACAATCTGTTCTACACGGCGTGCCAAAGGTTGACGTAAAAAATCTGATTTCACATATGCTGTACTGGTCCACATCTGCATTATGTTAGCATTGGCACGATAAAGACTCTCAAGGGCTACGAAGTGCGTAGCAAAGTGTGTGATACCCGGCCTTAAAATCTCACGACCCTCGTTCATTTCTCTTAGCAGATTGGTCATGAACTGATGGTTATAAATCAAAGATGTCACCATCTTTCCCTCATCAATAGTATCACGGACATTATTTAATTTGCCAATGTCCTCCAGCTTGAGATCAATACAATGTGCCGCGCATGGCACTCAAATAATACTCTTATGCTTTTCACACAATTTCTTTGCCGCGGCCGTAAAGTTAGGCGCATTATCTATCACAATTGCAACAACATATTTTTGCCAATTTTTAACCATACCCAAGGTATCATCAATTAAACTGTACAAATATTGTGCATCCATTCTATGCCCACTTGTATCTACAGACCTGACAAAAACTGTTCCCGTTACACAGTAAGCCATGAAATTAATAATGTGCCGCCTATTGTTGCTTGTCCACCCATCACACATAAGCGTGCACCCATACTCCTCCCAAGTTTTGAAGTGATCTTTCAAGTATCTCCAATAATCAGAAACTTCCATGTCAAGATACTTTCCGCCAATCTCATAAGCGGATGGAGGTTTAACTCCGGGCCCCACCTCAGCTATAGTATCAACCATGGAGCAATAGTATGGTGAATTAGCAACATTCGGTGGAATCCGATTATAATGGAAGAACTTTGTGATGGCTCTTCCCATTTTCATGGCTCTAACTTTCATATCACTCATGATAGAGCTACTAATCTTTAGTTGTTTTGTACTTTGAGACCGATGTAAGAATGAATCCATTGTCCCTATCCTTGCTGTGTCCCGATAAGGGTTAGGAGGAGCTTTGGAAGAACCGGCCCCGGCCCGTGTTTCATCCATATGAGCCTGCTCAGAAGCAAACTATTCACGGCTCGCTCTCATAGCCCTTCTTAACTCCCTCGCTTCAACATCACCATCAGAGTCATCCTCATAAGTGTCAATCCTCTGCATATTTACAACCCTCTCATCAATTTTTTTCTTTTCTTTCTTATTCTTCTTTTCAAGCAACATGCCTTTCATTTGTTTCCTCACTTCAGTGGGGACATTTGCACATGGTTTAGCTTATACCTGCTGGGCGTTGATTAAATCTGTGGATCCCACCACTGAGAATCTTATGACACCATTTGCATTTGACCTTATGACGGTATCCTGCAACCATCTCCCCGTGTTCCCATCTAGGGTCAACTTCTTTCTCTTTCTTTTTTGGGGCCATTTGTGATATAATCTAATTATCTAAGTAACAGTAATCTGTACAATCAAGAATTCAAGATTCTACACAATCAAATGTTTATACTTTAAGAATGTAGAAACAAAAAGAACATATTATTAATGCATAGATCCATGTTAGATACACTCCCAAAATAATAGTCTCATACAACAAACATAAATAAATAATGAAAAAGAATTCGAATTTTTAATTTATTTTTTTAAATTACATTGTAAATCATAATCATGAAAATCACATTCTTTTAACCAAACAATAGTTGAAATTTCATCTGCAAACAACCCACACATGTAATAATCTATTCTACATAATTTAAGAATGTAAAATGCAAAAAATCCATATTATTAATAATTATTTTTACAAGAAAAAGTAAGAAAAATATTATTATTACACATATATGCAAGATCTAGGGTTAGAAGATCCATGTTATACACACCCAAAATAATAATTTCATACAAAGAACATAAGTAAATAATTAAAAAAAATTAGGATTTTTAATTTTTTTTAAAAATTACATCATAATCATGAAAATCACATTCTTTTAACCAAACAATAGTTGAAATTTCATTTACAAACAACCCACACATGTAATCATCTATTTTATATAATTTAAGAATGTAAAATACAAAAAATCCATATTATTAATAATTATTTTTACAAGAAAAAGTAAGGAAAATATTATTATTGCACATATATGCATAGATCTAGTGTTAGAACCATAGATCCATGTTATACACACCCAAAATAATAATTTCATACAAAGAACATAAGTTAATAATTAAAAAAAATTCGGATTTCTTAATTTTTTTTAAAAAACGACCCAAAAATTCAAAAAAATGCATTTTTAGAAAAAATAATGATCCTCCAAACCATTCTTCAAGCAATATCTTCATCTTAGCATCTTCTCTAAACCATATATACATGTAGAATCAAGAAAACAAACCTCAAAGTTGAGAAATAAAAAAACCCTTTTTGATGTGAATAGTGGTTGGATTCTTTGGTAGGCTTGATCTTAAAAAATGGATGGCTTTGATGATGTTAGATGCTTGAAACACAATTTGGAGGCAGTTTCCTTCACTCTCCAACAAGTAGAATAGGAAAAAAATGATGGTTTTAGGGTTAAATAAAAGCCCCCCACTTCGTTAGTGGTCAACTCGGACGAGTCCTGGGGACTCGACTCGGTACAGACTCAGACTCGGCCGTTTTTTTTTCCTTGATCTGGGCCTTCAAGCATACATAGGTTCTGCTTAACTATCGAGCCAAATAATTAGGGCCAATCAAGCTCACATGCTTAAAATCATAGACCATAACCTGCCCAATGGGGGAGCACGGCTACCCTGAATGTGGACCAATCCTAGCATTTGGAGCCTGGGTATGGGGAGCCTCTATTGGACTCTAAAAACGAAAGTGTCCTTGTAGGTCTTCCAAGTCAAAATTAAGATGTACCCCACGAGAGAATTTCCCACACCATGTTGGAATGATTTTTTAGACTTAGTGGGAGGGGCCACTACCACGTCACCTGATGTGGGCCCCAACCACTTAAAGAAATGCAAAATGCCCCTTACAATATCGCTCGTTTCTTCCTCGACTGTCCTTTTCCTCTTCTTCAATGAGGAAACATGAAACTCTTTTATGTTTTTTCCTCAAAGGTCCTCCCCCTATGGCTTATACAAGGAGAAATTGAGGAAGATGAAAGGAATAATTATGCCATCTTCATCTCCTTCAACCTTTCTTCTTGTTCTATTTGTTCACCGAGTGTTCCGAGGCATCAAGAAACCTTAAGGAAAGGGAAAAAGGGAAAGAGAAATGAACTACATTTTAGATACAATCCATCTACCATTTAGTTCCCTCATCAACCATCCCTCTCAAAGGCCTGTGGACAATTGGGAGTGATAACAATGGGGGTGGTTTGTAGTAAATCTCCTCCAAGCTTCTTGACGATATATGATTTCATCTAGTCTGTAGATTGGTCTCAAATGTTACAGTGGACATGTGACACTCAATCTGGAGCTTCTGGAGTGATTCCCCGCCAAGATCAACGAAAGGCATTTCTACCTACCTTCCATGCCAATTTGAGCTTACCGGGAGGATCATTCTAACTAAATGCTTTACAACCATTAAAATTGCAATCTTCTTCACCTCAATTTAATTATTTCCTCTGCCCTTATGAATCATGATTCATGATATGGTTTCTCATGCCCATCACATTTTATAATGACATTCGACACCATTGTTGATAAGCCATAATTATATGCTTTCCCTTATTAGCAAAGTGTCTGCACATGAAATTTTCACTGTCATTGCTAGTGGAACACCACTATTTTACATTTCTAATGCCTTCCATTGCGTCTCTTTTCTATTTTCTTCAGGAATGATAATGGTTTCATGATGACCTTTTGTTGTCCAGACTCTTGAACGATAGAATACTTTTAGCAATCTCTACCAGTTTCTCATATATATATAGAGTGAATTGTAGATGAGAATGTCTCCGAGATCCTAGGGAAGTTAGGTAGGGATGCCAATGGACCTTAGATTACCTAGTTACCTGAAGGAACTGACCGGAAAAGTTGGGTATTTAGACCCTTTGGACACGATCATGGCTGGCAACGTGTCGGGCTTGGTGCAGTCGAGTTAAAATCTGAACCCAACCGGGTTCATAAATGCCTCACCTCATAAGCAATGGGTCAGGTTAAAACTTGAACCCGACCAGACTCATATTGCCCCACCTCATACTCTACCTAACCCTTGCTGTGGTAGGTTTATGATTTATTATACTCAATCTGCCTGTAATGGGTACGGGCCAGGTCGTGTTTTGATACTGAAAACTTTATTTTAATTTATATTTTCTCGAGAATGTTGGAGGATTGGAAACCTTTGGCTTTCATCTTGTGTATCCAAGTTCTATTGCATCATTATTCTAAAAAGTAAGTAAATTGGTTCTAAGCACTGTAAGTTGGGCAGCGAAAACCCGATCCCAATCCAAACTCGCCGATCCCAATCCAAACTCGACTTGGGTCAAAATCTAAAAACCCATCCCTCCAAATTTGGAAAAACCACCGAAAAACCAAACTCTCTAATAAGAGTGGATGAGGGTGGAGATGGAATAAAATATCAACGTAGCGGCCGATATATCGGGCATATTGGTAAATTGAAAATATCACTGTTCAGGTATAAAACCTAGCGAAGCCAAGCAATTTTAATTTAAAACACTGTTTTCCCTATTTTCTCCCCAGCAGCCTTTTTGAAAGTTGACCTGTGCCTCCCTAAACATGATTGATAATCATCTCTTGGTCCAGGCCCATCTGGGTCCATACCTATTCACCCAAGTCATATTGCATACAAATCATTTATTCTTATATTAAATTTATATTACTAAGGATGATTTTTATCTTAGCATATATTTACTAATTGTGACTTTCATCTTATCATTTATCACAATTGAGGACGTATTTTCAGCACGGGCAATTGACACTGAGCGTTTGAACTGGTAGGTTTTGGGTGTGAGTCCAATTGTATAAATCTTTTTGGCTATGTGTCTGGACTTGAGTCCACCATGTACATATACTCTGCCAGGCCCATTTACGGATCCTTGGTCAGGCCTGTTGATCAAATACTAGTTAAAAAAAAAAAAAAAAACCAATTTTGCATGAATTCTTTAACATTAGACCCGGGCTTGCCTTGTTTGGCATATATTGGATAGGATGCCATGTTAAGAGTAATTCCTTTTTTTTTTCTGTCAAGTTGGCCTAATGGCTGGGAGAGAGTAATGAAACCTACCCACCCATGGATCTATCCCTGGGTGGGAATGTTCGGTGCAGGGGCTATCCACAACACATCCCCCCTTTGATTCCTGTTATGAATACTTCTTTTACTAATTTGAGTATTTTCAGTTGATAAAATAATATTTCAAATTTCCTTCTTTTGAATCTAACCCAGATACTTGGTTTACATAGAATAATATATGTATTTTATATTTTATTAGTGTTATTTTTGCATGTTATACTATTAAAAAATAAACTTTTGTTTAAATTTATTTTAATACTGTAAAGAATCCACGAATCATATGGTTTGAGATTTGATGAAGCATCTCCATACTTGTGCAGCTTAGGGCTGTTCATTTCTTGTCATCAAATTCCTAGAAATTCTATGACTTACATTCCAAAAAAGTTGTCAAAAAATGATCATCAAATAGTCTCCCCTATAATAGAAAATGAATGAAGGGAAGATGGGAAATAAATACCCAACCATCACCTGAGTAATTCAAAACCTAGGAAAAAGGTTCCATCTACATCTCTACCTTGTAGCCTTCACCCTCTCCTCTTTAACTATCCTTTTGTTGCGTAACACCTATGTATTTAATTCCATGCTAACGAACTGGCCCTTAGCATGTAGGAAGGGAGTTGATCAAAGCCTTTCCATGATGGGTCCTACTTCTGTAATTCTAATCAAGTGGCTCCCTAGACTAGTGACCTCCCCTAAAAGACAGGGAACGCCTACTTCTGTGATTCTAATCAAGTGGCTTCATGGACTAGTGACCTCCCTTAATAGGATAGAGACCATACATCTTGATCCATGGCACACGAGCTTAATGACTTTATATTAAAGAAAAAAATTGACCCACGATCCAATGGTCCAATCCATTTGGTGGGTGCAAAACCCGGGGTCTCATTTGTGTGAACGATTTGTATGGATCATACCGTGGGATTAAACTTATGAGTCATACTATGAAGCTATGAGAGAGAGTAATGGAGCAAAGACTTAGACAGAAAACCAAGATCTTTGAAAATCAATTTGGTTTATGCCAGGTAGATCAATTATGGAAGCTAATTAATGGAAAATAATTGAGCGAAGAGGAAAAATCTGCATATGGTCTTCATTGATGCAGAAAAAGCTTATGACAGGGGGTACCTAAAGATTTAATTTGGTGGGTTTTAAATAAAAGGAATATTCCAATAGGTTATATTAAAATTATTAAAGACATGTGTGAAGGAGTGGTAACGAATGTGAGAACTATTTGTGGAGAGATTAGTGAGTTCCTACTTCCAAGTGACCAGAGGTTTGCCCTTATCTCTTTGTATTGATTATGGATGAGTTAATTGCTCATATTCAAGAGGAGGAATCTTATTGTATGTTACGTGCAGATTATGTAGTGTTGGTGGATGAATCGAAAGATGTGTGATTGCAAAACTCGAGAGATGGCGGGAGACTTTAGAATCCGAAGGCTTAAAAATAAGTCGTACAAAGACAATATATGGATTGCAACTTTAGTGGGCATTTACAAAGAGCTGAAACTACCGTGAGAATTGAAGCTCGAGAGATTCCACAAAGAGATTTATTTTGTTACCTTGGCTTGATAATTGACAAGGATGGGGAGATTGATGAAGATGGCAAACATAGGATAAAAGCGGGATGGTTGAAGTGGAGACTTGCTTTTGGAGTGCTTGTGACTGACGAATGCCAACAAAATTAAGGAAAAAATCTTAAAAGTGATTTGACCACTATGACTTATGGAGTAGAATGTTGGCCAATCGAGAAGCAACATATGCATAAAATGAACGTAGCAAAGATGGGAATGTTGAGGTGGATGTGTAGTAAAAAGAGGAAGGATTAAATTAGATATGAGCGATTTTAGGAGTAGCATTAATAGGGGATAAAATTAGAGAAATTTGTTTGAGATGGTTTGGGCTTGTCCAATGTAGGCCGGCAACGGTGGCAGTAAGGAAAAGCTTGGTTATGCAGATTAATTGCCCGCTAAGGGAAATGGGTAGGCCGAAGAGGATGTGGATGAAGGTAGTAAAAATAGATTTGAAGTAGTGCAACTTATCTGAGAATTTGGCTCAAGATAGATTAGAATAGAGAAATCAAATTCATGTGGCCGACCCTAACATAGCTGGGATAAGGCTTTGATGATGATGATGATGATGATAACGTGGGCATACTGGAGGTTCTCCTTACAATTCGGTGAGAGTTTTTCACGGGAAGATTTGCCACACACACACATATATATATGGGAGATGCTCTTATGAGAGTATCTCTCACCTTACTATGAGAGATAAGGTGGGGGCCCTCGCATTTAAGTTGTTGGCGTTGGATATGGATGTGAGGGCCCTCACCATATCTCTCATAGTATATACATATATATAGGGAGATGCTCCTATGAGAGATATCTTTCACCTTACTATGAGAGATGGTGGGGGCCCTCGCATTTAAGTCGTTGGCATTGGATATGGATGTGAGGGCCCTCACCTTATCTCTCATAGTAAGGTAAGAGATACTCTCATAGGAGCATTTCCCAGCTCTCCTAAGCTGAAACAGTACTGGTCCTACAAATCAAAGTCGATTATCGTTGTTTTTTGCATGATGATCGTCCGCGAAATCAACATAAATCCAATCAGAACTGGATTTTCCAGTTCCATCATGCAAACAACAGATATAATCAACTTTGATTTATGGGACTGGTATTATTTCAGCTTAGGATAAGGTAAGTTTAGCTTAGGAGAGCCCTGCTCATATATATATATATATATATATAACAAATTTACTGCAAAAATCTTACTGGTTATGGTAAAGAATGAGTTTGAAGTGTTCAACAAGAAAAAGAATTTTATGCAATTATCCAATGAAGATGACATTTTAAACTCCCATTCATCATTCTTATATTTAGATTTATTATGGTTTTGCTTTACCTAAAAAGAATTATCAGCTTTATTCTTAATATTAGACCTAACATGGTTTTGGTGACTTATAAAAAAAAAAGAAAAAAGAGGAAAAGGTTTTGGCTACTTGTGTTCGATGAGTAAATTGATTAGCATGGCTCAGCCTTGACTTAGGCCTCATTCAAGGGATTGAGTTAGACTCCTGGCTTTCGTACGAGAGTTGTAACACTGCAATCGTGTAATTGTAGATTTAACCCATTGAAATGGGTACCCGGCCAGTCCCAAGTCCAAAAACACAGGGCTTTTAAAAAAATTAAAGCTTGGCCAAAATGGGATTGGGAATGGGTAGAGCATGCCCAGCCTGTCCAGGCTTGGCCCGACTGCAAGGTTATGTTACTAATTTTTATATATTTTAACAAAACCTCCCCTCATAATAGTTAAAAAACGGCTAATTAAGAGAGTTATTTTTGTAACTTCGCCCTCATAAATCTCCCCATAAAAGACTTTCCTCCCCACTAGTTTGTGCCCAAGATTGGTTTAGTCAAGACCCAACTATTGATGATGATTAATACAATGATGGGAATGCACTAACTAATCTTTTAGACATATTAAAAGAAAAATAATTTATATTGAGTTCTTTTAGACATTACTTGACCAACATATGATACTCATTTCTATTGATTTTCTGATTTTCTACTGTCATCGGCAAAAAAAAAGAAAAGAAAAAAAGAAACCTCCATCATGTTGCTTGTTGCATTGCATTACCGGTCCAAGCCCGGAAAAAAGGAGGGTTTGAAGTCTGGTGGCAGTATAGTAATAATTAGAGAATGTTGATTTTATGTTCAAGATCGTGCTAAAGTCTAGGGCCCAAGCCCGAGCCCGCACATGGTGGGATTTGACATATTCTTGCTCAATTTAGGGCCGGGATTGGACAACCCTCGGCAGGCCCATCCAATATTCGGGATGGGATTGGACAACCCATGACTAGGCCCGGCCTGGCCTGTCCCATTGACAGGCCTAGGACTGCCCATCCTTGGATACACAAGTTGGGGTACATATCCTTACTGATCTAGACTGCTGTTCTGGTGTGCATTGTTGAGAGACCATTGGATGATTCTTACTATTAGGTATCTGTTTTTTTTTTCAGCATGTAGTTTTTATTTTTTATTGTTTACTTCTTGTTTATGTTATGAACTGCCCATATGTAGGCTTCCCCTTGTAATGTTGTGACTTGTCCGGGCTTTTTGGGGAATGGTATAGCCTATCTGAATGGTCTATTTGCAACTCATGAAAATGTTATCAAACCGGGATACTGTGCTTATGCTCTTGTGAGTATCTATATATTTGCTTGGAGGGAAGAAGATATTTATTTATTTATTTTGGGCAAATAATGATGATATCCCTATTAGCTTTCTCTCTCTCTCTCTCTCTCTCACTTTTAAAATTTATTTCTTTACTTCTATTGCCTGTTTGGATATTTGTAAGCCTAATGCATGTAATTGGTTACACATAAATCAGGGTTCATTTGTTTAGATAACCTGAGTTACATATAAGTTGTAACTCAAGTAAACTGATTTCAGGGCACCTGACTTCTGAGGGTCCAAAGAGCCATTGGCTTCCCTCTGTTTGATAATGGTTTCCTAAATTGTCCATCATTCAACCTATATGCCCCAGTCTCTTATTTTGGTCCCAAGAACCATACGGCATCCTTTCTCATTTTTTGATTGATTTTTCTTCATCATCTTTCTGTTTTTCAGGGCGCTCAATTTTCCAGCAATCTTTGGGCTGATGGGGTGCACTGCCTCTTTTGGGATCAGTCTCCTACTCCAATGAAAAGTGAACTTTGTCTTTGTTGATGTGAAGTCTCTCTTGTATTGTTTTGATCGAGATGCATGTTTATACCATGACAGTGTTGGATTTATCTTTTTAGCTATATTTGACGTTGAAAGAGATGTTATATTTTGTGTTAAATTATACATCCAGTAAAATAATCACTCAGTTTACCTTCAGTTTCCCATGGCCACGGAGGCCATACAAGATCCTGTACTTTCAGTAAGTCTTGACTATTCATGTGGCTTTGTCTGCTGGATCAGGCAACCATCGATTGTATGGTTCCACATAGGATTTGCATGGGCTTGGGTTAAGGTCAGGTTTGAGATGGTTCTACTCTTGATCACTGAGGGTTATTACTAAGTATAGATGAAAGCCCATATCAGGACTAAACCGTTTACTGATCAAGGCTCTAAATATCAACCCCGACCCAGAATTATTGAGTTGGTGGTTTTTTTTTTTTTTTTGGGTTGGTTGATGGCCGGTTGGGTTCTTATTCCCCATTGGATCAGTCAACCTTGATTATATGATACTGAAAATCCAACTGATGAATCTACATTGATAGAAATACAAACCATTGATGGCTCTGATGTCCTGCTTGTTTGAAGTTTCGCGATTATTAATGTTGAGAATTTGTCCAGCCATTTTGATTTTTTTGCCTATTGATTGGGCTAAATGCATAGGCACTTGAGATCTTGCCATCATTACTCATATATACAATTATACAACGGGCTGGCCCCTAATCTCAGTTGGAGAAGTTCTGAAGGTGAGTACTCACCATTAATTGGGTGGGTGAAATTACCAGAATTCCCTTCTCATCCACCCTTCATGGTGGTTAATTCCAGGCTAGGGGCTCTGCAGATGGGGATAGTGTTGTGATCTGTGATTCAGATGGGTACTGTAATTCAGCTAGGGAAAGACTGTCGGTCTTGTTACAAAATCCAAGGGACTATTACTGGTGTCAATTGCCCTTCTATTTCCATTCTTCTTTGTGTCTTAATGGTTGCATGATTGGAAGCACACAAAAGAGGTTTTAAGTGTTCCAGTATTGGTTCACTCTCTTCTTCAGCAAAAAATGCCCTTTTATTTGTGAACTACCCCAGAGTCCCAGGGGTAGTTCACAAAGTGGGGTGTTTACCAGAGGTGCTCACAAGAGGGTCGCTTATATTATATTATGATTAGATGAACTTGATATTATAATGAGATTAAGTTTAATTTTTGTCTTATTAGAATGATATTGTAGTTCTCAATAAAGTTAAGATTCTCATGTAATCTCTTTTTAAGTAAAACTTATATCCTGCAACTTCCTTTTGCAAGTGGTCGGTTTAGTGAAATAGCAAAACGGAAGTGGCCCGTGCTTCGGCCCAAATTAATTTGGACTTGGATTGACCTTTGGTTTTTAGTGCTCAGGTGAGGCCAGACTTGGACTAACTGATAGAGAACCTAAAGCCAGGCCTGGCCCAAGCAAGTCTTATGTCGTTTATTTATCATTTCTTACTGTATTTGAATTAAATTTTTTTTTCCCTTCTGAAAATATGTTTTATATTTGAGTTTAAAGTTTGAACATTGCTTTTTATTGTTTGTATTAATTGGACTTGGGCTCTATTGAGTAAAAGGGGCACCTGGACATGACATGTTTGAGATGGTCCTAAAGTCATGTCCGGCTTGGATATGCTCCAGCCTGGCCCGACCCGGCCAATGAACAACCATAAAAAGTACTCGTGTTGGGTTATCTTTTTTTTTTTGGTACCACTGGTTGGGTTATCTAATCGCCTAGAAACTGACTTTTTTTTTTTTTTTTCTGAACTTAGGTACATGTACATCCATCTCTATAAATTGATATGAATCACAGGTTGGCACTGACCCTCCCATTATAGTACTAGTTGCAGTAGTAATGTTAGATGTACAAAGAGTGATGACAAGAACCGCTCCTTTCCCCACTGGTTTGGAGTTGGGTTCTTATTGGGGAGGTCTGGGGTTCAACCCCCACCTCCCCCCCTATATATTCCTGCGTGTGTATATGCTGCACCTCGTTGGTCTTCCTTCCCGGGTGTATTGGCATAATAAGGAGTGATGACAAAAGGTTCTGATGGAGGACAATGATACTTTTAATTAAAGATTTTATAAGAAAATAGAAACAAGAGATGTTACTACTTTGTTAGCAGAACATATTTTATACAACAGAATTAGGATAACAAAAGTGAAGAAAATGTGGTAAAAATGAAGACCTGATAGGTTGTAAACCCTGATGACATTCTAATAGATGCTTGAAAATGCTTAGCAGAAATTAAGTAAATTTTGTTAGCCAGTCTCTTCAATAAGATATTAAAGGCAAATAATGTTAGCGAATGGAGAAAAAGTATTGCAGTACTCATATGGAAACAAAAATGAGATATACAAAGTTGCATCAATTATTGTGGGATCAAAATAATGAGTTACACCAAGAAATTGAGAGAGAGAGAGAGCTTTTAGATCTTTGAAAATCAATTCAGCTTCATGCTAGGTAGGTCAACTGTAAATTATCTTTTTATTTAGACAATTAATGAAAAAATATTGAGAGAAGAGGTAAAATATTCTTTAATTTTTGTTAATCTAGAGAAAGCCTTTAGCAAGGTACTCAGAGACTTGATTTAGTGGATTTTAGATGAAAAGAGTGTATTGAGATTATATTGACATAATTAAGATATGTATTAGAGAGCAGAAACAAGTGTGAAACCTACTTATGGAGAGACAATTGAGTTTCAAGTGTTTATAGGTTCGCATTAAGGATGAACTTTAAGACCTGATTTCTTTTACACTAATTATGGATGAGTTAGATGCTTATATTTAAAGAGGTTATAGCTCGGTGTATATTATTTCTTAATAATATAATATTGGTGTAAAGAAATGTAAGGATCAAACAATTGCAAAGAACAATGAAGAAGAAGAAAGGGTGAAATCAAGGGGAAGAAGAAGATATTCTTCAGGGTGAAATCAAGGAGGAAGAAGAAGATATTCTTCATTAACTTAGCAAGGAGTACAATGATCACTATTTATAAGTTAGAACCAATATCTCAGCGATCCATAGAAAATATGAATTACAACTTTAGTGGGAATGTGTAAATAGATAAAAACTCCTACGATGATTGAATCTCAAGAGATATAACAAAGAGATTTCTTCTGGTACCAAAGACTTGGATTAGGGGTCAACTTTAAGCCCTTATTTTGTTTTACACTGATTATGGATGAGTTAAAAGCTTATATTCAAGAGGTGATACCTTAGGGTGCGTTTGGTAATTTTACATGTAAAGTGATGTCAAGTATAATGCGGCTCCAACGGTCGATAATTTCACCATTCCCCGTTTGGGTGCAACCCGTCGCAATACTTGTGGAGAAAGTAAACTTTACAGCTGTCGCTACTATTTATTCTTACTTGACAGCATACTTGTCTACTAAAGTATTCCACTTTATTGTGTATGAAGCCAAAAAAGTAAACTACTGGGAAGAAGAGAGGAAGTCAATCCCATCAACCAGATAAGATTCTCGTGGGTTTCCAAGCATATCCCATGTGAACCCGGTGTTGTCTGCAGTTGCTACTAGACGCCCAGGGTAGTGGTGACCATTACTTCACCATGATTTCTCTCCATGAAACAATAACTAATTCATAACTTCGCCCAACCATTTCTCCATCAAACCGTATACAGATTCATAACTAATTCCACCCGTCTCTCCATCAAATCCTTTTGAATCATAACTTCCCCCAACAATCTCTCCATCAGATCGTCTCTTCTTTCCATGGCAAATCTGAATCCCTGCAACTTGCCATCATAGATTCGTTCGTAGGCATTTAATAGTCTTCACAACGAAATCTGAATGGGGCTTCTCTATTAAAGAAAGTGAGTGGATTTCTAGATTGCGATCGATTTGGGGCATAGGGTTGAGAGGACATCCCCGTGAGAAATATTGACTCCTGGACATCTACGATGTCTTCGTGCTCATCTGATCTGATCCGGGGAAGAGACTAGGTTTGTGCGCGCCCTACATAAGCAATATATTCTAGCATACCTTCCCAATTTGTCTCATAATAACTACAGTTTGATGCACAGAGAAGAGGGTTGTTGGACATATGGATCCAGAACGTGCTGAATAAATATAATATGATTGATGGTACAATAACTCAAGGTGTCCACATTTAAATAACTTTCCGTCACTTGGAAGCAGCCCTTATTTCTCATTCTCCCAAATCCTTGTATAAAAAGGCCTAAGGAGCAATGGGTTATGAAAAACGGGTACAACAGCATCTCCCAGAGAAGATGACTTCCGATATGATCCAAAACATGTTCGTCGATGAGCAAGGTATAGACTCCTCTCTGTCTCTCTCTAATGTCTGTTTTTGTAAAACAAGCCAACCACTCACATAGATATAGCGAACAAGCTCTGCGGGTCAATTGCTTGGTTCCAAGAAAAATACATGTACAAAATTTCTATTTATAAACCACAAAAGCCGAGCTTGACTGACTGTCTGTAAATAGATCACTGAGACCACTTGTTAGGTATACCCACTCTTTTATTTTTTTAGAAATGTTGCTATGAACCTTGCTTGAGTGCGTACGCTTTTGTACATTGCCAAAAGTACTCGTCCACTATTACATCTTATGCAGGTCGCCATAATATCCATGTCAGATGGGCCCCGATTAAGAAATCCTAACTAAATAAATGGAAGGGAGATCTGTGATCTTCAGCATTACCACTTCTGACTGTTGTTGAAATACTCTGCTTTAGAATGAATACTTTTGACTGTTGTTTAAACACTCTGCTTCTTATCTTGTTAAAACATTTGTGTCTTGAATATTGAAACAAACAACAGTAAAACAGAAGGCTACCTTTTCAATCCCTCATATTGCTAACCTCGCTGTGCATCAAGATCTTTGAATATCACGCTTGGAATTAGTCACTACAATTTCCCTTGTCTCACTACAATAAGGTGGAGAGTACAAGATCCTTCTATAAGATAAGGAGAGGAGGGAAGTAAGAAACAAAAAAAAGAAGGCTGTTCTTGCAGTTCTTTGGGCAACCTTGGCTGAATGGCAAATGCAGGTAGCGGCTGTGGCCGTAGTATTTTTCCAGTATCAAAATAAATCTGAGTCCAGGGTGAAGAGAAGTGCTAAAAGAGTCCACTACCTTTCCAAATTAACAGAAGGGAGGGATGAAGAGCGTATTAGTTAGCTTAGACTAAACAAGGTTAGTTTTGATTACCTTTGTGAGCTGCTAAGAGTCAGAGGGCTGCTAAAAGACACTTGCAAGGTCACCGTTGAGGAAGAGGTCGCAGCATGCTTGCACATTCTAGTACACGTGGTTAAAAATAGAACAATTGCATCGAGGTTTCTGCGATCAGGGGAAACAGTTAGCTGGCACTTCCACGGAGTGCTCAATACTATTTTAACACTAGCACTCAACTTCATCAAATCATCCAGCATCCGACACCATCGGACCTATGAACTTTAGGGTATAATGTCTACTCCTAATATTTTAGATACATCAATTGAGCTAGATTAATCATGTTCTGTTGCGTTAAATAATATCAGACGGATTGACATTTTGGGTCCAGGACTGCGTCAGTGCGATCGATGACACCCACATACCGGCCTTCCTACCAATACAGTCACAAGCATCATACCGAAATAGAAAGGGGACGTTGACGCAGAATGTCCTGGCTGCTTATGGGTTTGACTTAAAATTTCAATATGTTCTTCCCGGTTGGGAGGGATCCGCAATAAACACATGAATCCTACAGAATGCGCTGTCAAGGGGTGATCATTGGTCGTGCCACCAAGTATATACCTTATAACCGGAGGTTTTTTGTTCACTTAGAAAACAAATGTCCCACTCAAATGGAAAGTAACCACTCATTGTCTCATCTCTATTGGAATAGGCCGCTACTACTTCTTGGACGCCGGATTTGCCAATGCTCCAGGCTTCCTTGTAACTTACCGTGGAGTCTGATACCGTTTGAAGGACCACCGAGGAAGAACATGGCAAGATCCAAAAGAACTTTTTAATAAAAGGCATTCATAGGCTCGTAATATTATCGAAAGGGCCTTTGGATTGTTAAAGGGGTGCTTTGCCATCTTAAGGACAGCCCCTCAGTATGACTTCGTACACCAGGTGTCGATAGTGCATGCCTGCTGTACCTTGCACAATTTTATCCTAGAGCAAAATGATGCTTTTGGTGACACTAATAAAACTAGTTCTTCCAGTGTTGTCCAAAACGAAGAGGCAGACAGCGAGGTCGATCTGACAAGGGTTTTCAAGCCTTACACCCAGAGAGAAAGGAATGAGTGGCATGCCTTCCGTGATAGCTTCGCAAAAAAAAATTGTGGGACGAGTACCAATTGAATAGGACACATGAATGAATCTAGAGTTTGCATAGTACAATTCTTGGGTCTTAACCTTTTGATGTGTTGTAGTTACACGCCCCTGTTTGAGGACTGTATCAATCTAAACATAGTCTTAATGAACTGATGTCCAATGAATCAATATGAAATGTGCTCTTACTTATCACTCAATTTACTGCTACGTGATTGCTTACAACGCACGTTATCACTGTTGATGTCTATTTAATTATGTTTAAATATACTTTTTTTAATATTAACATGTCCTCTTGTAGCTCCTCTGAAGCCACAACGGAAAAACAATGTCTTCAACACTGAACTAGATGAACTCTTATTGGAGCTCATGCTGGAGTAGGTCACAATGGGGAGGAAGGGAGACATAGGATTTAAGGACGAGGCCTACGTCGCTGTTGCAAATGCAATGATAGCTGCGAGTACAATAGGGAAGAAACTTACCGATGGTATGATCCGAAACAGATGCAAGAATATGAAAAAACAGTATGCCATATGTACGGAACTCCTGAACCCCTCTGGATTCGGCTTTGACAATACAACGAAGTGCGTAGTCGCCAGTGACGAAGTCTGAAGGGATTGGATAGTGGTAGGTTGTTTAGATGTGGTGTATTGTATTTATTTTCACTAACACTCTTTATTATGCTTGAATCTGAGATCAATTTATTTTTGCACCCGCACTGTAACACTGCAAGGACATCCTGATGCTCAGTCATGGCGGTCAAAGACAATTGATGATGACAAGCTCTTGCTTGTTTTTGGCCTCGATGTCGCTAATGGCCAGTTCGCCCGATCCTCCCAAAATGCAAGGCAGACCAATGACTCCATTTCACATACGAACACCCATGTGATTTCAGGTAACGCGGAGATTGGGGCAGATGATTGCATGAAGGAGATGCTTATGGGCAGCAAAGGCTGCGAGAGTTCATCCGGATCAAGGAAGTGGTTAAAAAGGGTTGCTGGTATGGCGGGGTTCATTACGGGGTTCAAAGAAGCATCCGGGGTGATTAGTCCGGCGATCAAAGAGGTTGCAAACAAGATGCTAGAGCCTTCCGAGCGACTTTTGGAAATTGTTGGGGCGGAATTGGAAAAGATTCCAGAACTGTCCATGGCTGATCTAGACATTGCACACGAATGGCTGAATAATAGCGCTGATAGTTCGACAGAGTTCCTCCATTCTAAGGATAAATTTGCATGGATTTTTCGTCGACTGGATTGAATGCACAAGGAGACTGGTCTTTGACCGTCTCCCGAAAAAGGACCCTGTTCACTGGATTATCACTGTTGGTTGCTGTGGTTGGTGTTGGTTGTGTCTACATGAACTATCTGTTATTTCTACTGGCTTGTATTTAAACTAAACCTATCTAACTTTCCTCTCTCATGTGACAAAGAAATGATGTGAACATTTATGGTAAATATCTATCAGGTCGTTGTTTTCATTGACAGGTGTAGGTGGTATGGGTTTAACATTCGGATATAGAGTGGGATTGAATCCCACTCGCATAACTTTTTTTAAAACGTTGTTTGAGGACTAATCAAATATATCTGTCTAAACTTTTTTATGCATATTTCTATATACCGTTTGCCATACAATATGTCTACATCGTATATATTGTAATTGTTGATTTGCAGGCACCACGAGTAACTGCATTCATTTTTAAAGTTTGGGTACTATGGCTATGTAATGATATTTCTTCCCTGTGCAGAACTATATCTGTAGTAATAATGAGGGCTATCGCAGCATTCTGATGTCTCGGTCTCTGCCGACCATCACTACTGTCTGATGGGGCTTACTTATGCAGCCAACCTCTGATGCTGGTCAATTTAAAGTGAAGAGAGCCGGCTTAGATCTGCACTATCAGCTGTTAGTTTCGAAATTACTCTGAGGTGGGCATAGACTGTTGCGTTCTTGTTTATGGTGTGAAACTCTCGTATACAATCCCTTTACACATGCAAGTGAATACAAACAGCTCAAACTAAGACTATCTCTCGTCCTCCTTATTTCCCCTTTCTTTGTTTTTTTCAGTGGGAACTGAAGAGCAGCACAGCATGGTGAGTTTTTGTTGCCTTTTTCCCTTTTCATTTTGTTCGATTTTCTTATATTCCCTTGTGCCAGCATGTCACGTTCCATCTCTTCTACTGCTGAAGTTGCACCCAAGTGTCGATGCGGGAATGACGATATGCGGCTCTTCACCTCCCATACAACGACAAACCCAAATCGAAAGTTCTGGGGCTGTCCAAGATGGTTTGTAAGTGCTAATGTGAGGACTTATCAATTTACGAATATCATTGCTATAATTAGACTCTAATCCCAATAGACGTCCACCCAATCATTTTCTTGCAGGACGGAAATGGTTGCGTCGCCTTCCTGTGGAAAGATAAAATGTGAGGAGAACATGGTTCCAATGCGATTTCGGGACCTTGCGACCGAGGTGACATTTGTCGTGACCTGCTTGTTATATCAAATCAAATCGAAGAATTGAAGAGAGAAATTAAGAAGAATGGATGTGCGAACAATTTGTCTTTGCAAAAAATCTATTATATGTGCTTGTTCATTTCCATCATTATATGTGTTGGACTGGCTAGGTTATTTAATATGTAGACAGCTGTATAAAACAGGAAATCAATAAAATGTATGGATAAACTGTCTTTTGGTGCTGATACACTCTTTCTATTGACAATGCTGGAATTACACATCATCAATTTCTTTGCCATTTACCCAGAACCCTTTTTGATCGGAATATAAAACAGGACTACCTCACTAACCAGTGATCCAACCTTCTGGTGTTTGTAGGTCTTCACTTACAAATGAGGAATGACTACATTTTGTTCAAAGATAATCGTTTATATCAGCTCAAATTTAAAGATAGTAATGAAATTGGAAAGAAAGATTTGAACCCATCCCTGAAAAAAATTTGACATTTTGAATTGCATGCCAAAAGAAGAAGAGAGAGACTGGTGGTGCATTTCGTTCTCTTCTCTGTTTTTTCCCTAGATAGTTTCTTGATGATTCTGATCCGTCAATAATAATTGGTGCATTTTAATAATGGAAAGAACCAGTTTTGCATACACTTATTTTCATGAAATGGGGGGCTTCTGCATTAGATGTGCAGACACTTGTAGGACTACAAGGACTCAACATGTCCATATAAGTCATTTTAATTGCCCATCTTTTGATTATAAGAAAAGAGAATAACTAGTATCAGCTGGGCTGATATAATGGGCTATCATCTACATATCATCACCACCTGGTGTGTTTGGCCTACCTGGATGCATCCCGATTTTATACTAAGAATGAATGAAGGGGTGTGCGCAGATTGGAATCAAACCTTTACCATCATATTTCATTCTAACCGTTGGTTTAAAGGCCTCAATGTTTGTGATCTTTTTTTTTCCATGATCATTCCAAGGAGGAGGTAAATTTGAAGTATG
This sequence comes from Persea americana, assembly GCA_029852735.1. Taxonomy (NCBI): domain Eukaryota; kingdom Viridiplantae; phylum Streptophyta; class Magnoliopsida; order Laurales; family Lauraceae; genus Persea; species Persea americana. Next base: position 52,035,978 of record CM056813.1, on the reverse strand, counting down.
CTAAATTGGGGGACTGCTGATTTATTAGGGCTTAGTTAATGAAGGGTTGATTTTTGGTTGGCATCATTTGAGGAATGTTTCATACTGAGAATGAATGAAGAAAAATGAGCTTTGTGTTGACACCAAAAATGTCACTTTGCCTCATCAACATCAAAAGCTATATGGAGCCGCATCCTACTACAAACAGGCAAAGCTGCTTCAAGTATCAGATCTTGGCAAAACCAAGCAAAAACTACAAGATCTTTCAAAGTAGCCAAAAGAAGGGTACACATGAAGTTTCGGGCCATTTCGACACCATTTGGCCTAACTTCAATCCTCCAACACCTGAGCGGGAGCTCCCGGCGGCGACAGTGTCAAATACATCAAATCTTCGATCAGAGCTTATGGATGGTCTCAAAATACCTCCAAAAGGCTTCATATCGAATTTCAAGTCAAACCGACACCGTTTGACCCTCCATCAGCTCTCAAACGGCGAAATCAAGCCTCCCGGCGGCGAGAACCTATGATGCCGCCACTCATCAAACAAAACACATGAGTAGCTTCTGCATGCTTCCAAAGGGCTGCACGTCAAATTTCAGGTCATTCTGACAACGTTTGACCCGGTTTTGATGCTCCGAAGCGAAATCAAGCCTACCGGCGGCGAAGCTCCCCGGGACCATGGCACCCAAATCGGAGCTAATGGATCATCTCAAAATGACTCCAATAGGCTCCCCGTCAAATTTCAGGTCAATCGGACATCGGATGACCGTACATCAAAGCTCGACATCTTCAGCACGGTGAAATCAAGTCAAGCATCAACGGGACCCCAAACGGCTTCAAAACTCAAATAAAAGCCCATGGTTGGTCCTATCTAATGCTGAAGAAGCTTCACCTCAAATTTCAGGTCATTCCGACATCGTTTGACCCAGTTTCAACTCTTGGCGGAAAATCGGCTACGGAGTCTTCGGCTTTTCCAAAAATAGGAAACTTTGTGCTCTGATTTGCACAGCCTTTCAACAGGTTTTCTTCAGAGGAATTAAGCCAATAAATGAGGAGAAATGTCAAAGAAAAATACAGGAGAAAATAGAAGCGAAAAAGCCCGAGAAACGACCAAGAAACGGCGACCGGAAGGCGACCGAAAAGTGGACCAAAGTCCAAGGTCGCCGGTGACCTTGGCCCATGGTCGCCGGCGACAATGGCCCAAGGTCGCCAGCCCCATGGTTGCCGGCGACCATGGGTGCATGGTCGCTGGCAAACCTGGAAATCCGGGTCGCCGGATTTCCGTAAAAAGTGCTGTTTTTCAGTTCTTTTTCGCGTTTCGCGATGTTTGGCCCCTGTGATTTTCTTAAAATTTGATTTTTGAGGCATGATATCCGTCGATCTTCGTCAACATCACGGATCCGCCATCGAAATCATTTGATCATCATCGGACACTCCGAAACTGCCAACAGGCCGACCAAGAAAGCACACTTTCTGCCCGACCGATCAAGAAATCGACTGGACGCCCATTAGTGGCAACTAATGTCTGAATTTTCATCGTCATCCGACATCAAGCAACGTACGGATCCATCGATGATCATCGCAAGAAGAATTTCAAAAGACGTGGCGCGGCCCGTGACTTTTCAAGCGACTCGGCAGCCAATTAATGAAGTTAAATGACCCTTTTATGGCAATTTATTAGGGTCATTAACTCATTATTTTGAACGGCCCAATCAGGAGCTAAGAAATGGGAGTTACAAGTCCAATTAATCATGACAATTAACCATGTAACTCGTATCATTATGGAGATTAATCATGGTAATTAATCATGAAACTCCCATCATCATGGAGATTAAATGCCCATTATTCTCCATCGGCCAATCAAAATCCAAGAAAAAGGAGTTACAATATAAAGAATTAAATCTTGTAACTCCTCCCATCATGGAGCATTAATACCATTAATGCCCATAAAACCCTCCTAATGGCCACCAAAAGCCTATAAATAGGCGGTCATTCCAAGGAGAAAGGGTCCGAAAAAATTGTTGGAAGCCCGGAAGAAAAATCATCTGAAGGATCCTGAAAAATTGTCTGAAAAATATCCTGAAGAATTCTCTGCAAAAAGAAGCTCTCTCACTTTGAAGAAACTCTGCTGCAAATTCTACAAGGTGATCGAAGTCCCTTGGGGGGCCACCCCCCCCCAAGATTTCCTCTCTTCTTCTATCCAACATGGCCTAGATGCGGCTTTTCAGCCCGTCTACTTGGTTTTATATTGGATATAAGACCTTCCCTTGGTCTTTGTCCTCTAAAAATCTGAGGTCCAAGCCAAGCCAAGTGAATCAAAGCATCAAGTGTTCTCATCTGAAGGACGATGGCGGAGCCCATACATGACTCGCGACCGTCGATCTGAACGAGTCCCCACGATCTCTTGAGAAGTCAGATTCCTTTTCTTACTTTTCTATTGTATTGTGTATTTTTTAAAAGAGATATAAAAATCACATTTCTTGTCTTTACATTTTGATGAGATTTGTAAACTGCATTCTACGGCACAAAATCGCCTATCACGGCAAAACCGCCTTTCACGGCAAACAAATGAAAATCGCCTTTCACGGCATTAAAATTTTTTGTCTCTTTCTTTAAAATATATGTGCAATGGAAAGTTAGAAAAAAGTTGATTTCCTTTTCTACTTGTGAAGGTGAATCTCCGGATCACAATTTCAAATTCCAAGTAGAATATAAAATCTGGCATACCCGTACAAAAAAAAATGTTGATGCTTGCTCTTTTTTTTTTTCGCCCTGCCGCACCCCGGCGGACCCGGGACGGAGGAAGGCAAGAAAGAAAAAGACGGGTCCATCACTTTGCAAGTATTTTGTGAGAGACAATCTAGAGATATACAGGAAAAGCTTTTATAGATGTGCAGAAGGGGCTTCATTTATTATCAAAATGAAACATTTTCAGAATGATGCCAATCGGGGGCATAAGGAGACGCCACAGTTGAAAGTTCATTCGTGTAAAAGAAATGATGCCTGCCGTCAATATATAACTGTTTTGCATGTCATCAATGGAGGGGTGAATACTGCTGCAATTGAAGCGAGTTTGGGTTTGAGCACAATAAAATGAGAGTGTCAATCATCATAAATCAAAATTGGCACATCTATTTGATTTGCACGTGCTCAAGAACATAACAAAAAGAAAAGAAAAAAATAAGATAAATAAGTAAACACAAACAGAGCGCGAATCCCAATCTCTTGATTAGCCATTGCCATTAAGATGAGCATAAAAACACAAAACAAAGAAACAGTATGCCTTAACCCAATCAAAAGAATAACATGCCTGTAATTTGGCCATCACACAATAACCATAAGAAGAGCTCAAATTGAATCAAAGTTCTCCAACAGAAGACTCTTATTTGTCTAGTGCATAAATAAAAACGGACATATCATTGACAGAGGCCCTTGACCTCCTCTAAATGAAGACACTTGCGTTCCTATTTGGGCAATGCCTCGTTACCTGTGGCACTACCCAACTGGCGATGATATATGTCGTGCACTATCTTTTGGCGAAAGTGCTACATGTCTGCCTGTGTAAATCCTAGATCACAACGCCTCACCAAGTAATCAGCAATGGCCATGACAAATATCCTACAGTCATCACTAGGTACAGGATATCATAAAACATGAATGTAGTAAGGGTACGCAAGCATATAATAAGTCACAGAGCGCATCTACAAGGGTTGCAAATTAATACCTGTTGCCTTGCTGTGGGCAACTTGCAACATTATGCATTTCCCAACTTGTAGCTGCCTAACCTCTTGATGCAAATTCCATGCAGATATACGTTTTCTGCAATAAATGTGAATTATAAGAGTTGGAAAAGGAATGAAAGATTACAAACACAAGGTAAGGTGCATTAGACAACTTATAAACGCCAGTGCATACTCCTAGTGGCGCTTCCTCCATCCCACTATATTGTAATAATCCCATCTTTTGAGCCTTGGGTATGCCACTAGTAGGTAGAAATGGGATTGATGCCAAACCGGGAAGAGAAATGCATCAAACTCGTCCATTTGGTGAGAGTGACAGAAATTGAATGCAACTCCACATGCATTGCTCCATCCACGATCTCGCATGGTATGCCATTAAACATTGTCGCCTAGGATGTCAGGAAAAGCACAAGCTTACATGCTCCATTTACTATTAATCAAAATGGTCAACTTTGGAAATTTACCGCTAGAGTGCTTGGGAATATACGAACTTCGTGCACACGCTCGACATTAGTAGACAGCCAGTAGTCCATAATCTGTATTTTTAATAAATGTAAAAGCTAGACAAGGTACATATCAAATGTCCATATAAGAAGCATAAATCTGCATCATACTGTTGTGCTGATCCAGTGCCTGCGTAAGACCGGATACAGATCCTGTGTGCTAATGTAGCCGCACGCCTCAAGGATTCTATCGGGGCTGCAAAATGCAATGACATATTCCACTGTAAAAGTGAGTATAATTAGACTCCCATCAAATATCATAAAATGTGATAGGTAAGTTGAACCAGTCATACGTGGTGTGGTATTCTATCCAAAACTTCTCCAATAATGAGCACTCCTTCGTGGACAATTGGTACTCCCGATTTGGTTGTGCGGTCCCCTTACTCCACGAAGGAGGGTACAGGGTTAGAAACGGAGGAACAGCCTCATCCTCTCTGGATCCTTCTCTACGTGCTTCAGTATCATGTTCCTCTCCTGCTTTGCTTTTGCATGGGTTAACCGAAGGAAGGGACCGTGAAGCAGTCCTATTGGTTGGAGTCCGCAGCCTGACCGTGATGTCTGCACATTCCTTCTTCCCAAGTTTAGTGGAGAATGCGCTTTTTAATACCTCCTCGACGGACCACTCACTACTGCTGCTGCCCTATGACAGTGGGGAAAAAATCTACGAAAGATTTCCATAAAAAAACGAATGGTAAGAGTCTCTCTTTCTTTCTATCACTCTCTTTTATAATGCCTGTTGTACTTTGATACCAGATCAATTATAATAAGATCAATGACACTTACAGTAGCACTTCCGTTGCTGACTTGATCATTTATGCAAGCCTGTAGGTTGAACTCCTCTAGCCCCTCCAACGATTTGATTGCCTCCCTGAACTCTTGCATCTTTTGCCCGAGCCTCATGGACTGTTCGTACTGTACATCGGCTCTTTGTTCTCGAGACATGAGAGTGATGGATCTAGCTCCAAATTGGAGGAAGAGATCGACCTAGACAATACGAGAGTTTGGACACAGTTATTATGTATACAGGTCAGGTACATAAGAAATCAAAACAGTGCAGGAACTGTTACCTTGGCAAGTGCCTTTTCAACTCTTGGTTGTGGTACAGCTTCAGGTGTTGTGCTTGACTTGCGGGTAGCTTGACGATACCAACTGAGGTACTGTTCGCCGTGACATCGCCTTCCATCGTGTGTTTCTCCGATCATGACCATGTCTCCTCTGGTATCCCATGCATATACAAATTTCTTGCATCTCTCGCCATAGTCAACACTGTCTTTAGATGCCCTCTCATTAATTATTTCCCATCGGTGGAATGGAGGTGGCACGGGTTGTCTTAAGCCGAATTGCTTGTATACCCTATCAACATTGTGTTGCTCAACGATCCAATAGTAGATCAATGGAGTTGTACAACAGAATAGCTGCCGGTCCCGATACTCCACAAATTGATCGAGTTGCAAAATTCATTGCCGGTAGGGTTGCCACTCAAACTGCAAGAGTAGATGAAATCCAGCTGTCATTGCAAATTTAAATCAAAGAATATAAGTTGTTGGGGAGAAATCATTTTATATGGGTAAAAGTGCAGTACATCTTGGTTTCCGTCAGTAGGGTCAAGCAGCTTCTGCATCTCCTGGAATGGGATGGAACATGGGTGGGTGGACAGGGCAGTCTGCCACATCTTGAACAAAGGAAAATCGACGCGGACTGCATCCACCACTCTCCTGATGGCTCGTCCGATTGCCGTACGAGAGTAAGCCCAAATCTAAATATACTGGGAAGATGAATTTGAAGGTTATCAATGAGATAATGCAGAAAGTCCTTACTGTTGTTAAAAATTAAATCCATTACCTGGAGCAACTAAAGGGGCCTGGTGATAGTCCATAGATGGTCCTTTATCAGTGTGGCCCGAGTCATTCTATGGTAAACACACGCTAGGCATACGGGGCCCCATGCATATCGTTCGAAGTCCTCGAAAATTTCTAACAAATAAGCATGCCCACGTGCCCCTGCATTATTTGTCAATAGCTGTGACGCCACCAAACAGAACAAGTATGCCTGTGCGTGTCTGATCTTGTCAACAGCAATAGGTCTTGTTGGCAGCTTGCTTAATTTTTATTTTTATTATTTTTATTTTATTTTATTTTATTTTTGTATCCAAGGCAAAGTCAATTGCCCACCCCTCAAATAAGCAGCCGCGTCTACCTTTACTCCAAGCATTTTCAAAACTGTTTCCTCAAGCTTGGCTCGTGTTGACCAAACAGGGCCTATCATCGCTTTGCCATCTAGTGGTAGGCCGTATAGATATAAAATGTCCTCTAGTGTAATAGTCGCCTCACCTCCAACAAAATGGAAAGTGTTGGTTTCGGGCCTCCATCATTCAATTAGTGCATTGATCACTGCTATGTCTATCTTTCCTTCATTGAGTTCGGGGAGATGTTGTAGTCCCATTCGCTGAACATACTCTTTTACATTTGGGTTAGCTTCCACAAATCTGACTTTGGGTCCAATGAAATAAAACGTACTGGTTCTATTTCTTGCAGAAGACATAAATGCGGTGAAGTAACCCATCTGTCATGCAAGGGTTAATAACTGGATGTCTCAATTATATAGTTTTACAGATTAATTGTGTTACTATACCTCTCCATGTAGTAATTGAGAACAAATATGGTTTGCCTCGTCATATAACGGGTAGTTGTCCGATCCCAGTTCAGATTCTTCCATATTCTACAGCAAGTAGTATAAGACCCTTGGCGTCGCAAATCTTTATTTTTATATCATAGACTTGGCTCATGGACAACATTGAGAAATCGAACTGTGAGATTTGTTTGCTTTTCAGCTTGGCGAGTTTGGTGAAAGATGATATATATCTATAATCTCAATTTGGCAATACGAAGAACTCATTATAATGAAATTTGATTGCAGCATTTCAAAGAACCGTTGATAGTTTTGAATTGGGCCTATGCAGTGAGCTGTTCCACATGCATTTCTCTTCCAGTAATAGAAACATTTAATAAAGGTGCTCAAAAGGAAGTCCATACGAGTGCACACACCTAGTTTGAAGCAGTCCATCAAACTTGGATTACTAGACGACTGAAAGAGCCATAAAATTCCTGTATGCAACATCGTCTGTGAGAGAGTGTTTTAGGAGCACAAAATGAATGCTTTTCCCCTTTTGCGAGCAATCTTCCTAGATGCATGAAGTTATTGTATTCAAAAGGGGAGCCTTTCCATTAAATGGAAGAATTAGAGTGGCCCACTTCCATTTAGATAGAAACACTAAGTGTGCCACATGATTGTTGACATTGTTGGACTGAACAGACGGAAGAGCCAACGCCCATACCTGAAACAGCTTGGACAGATAAAAAAAATCTAACAAGCACAAAAACCTGAACCACCATTGATTGAATGTCATCTAACAAGCACAAGCTTTCTGTCCAATTCATGTTCGAAAAGAACAAACAAATTTTGATCAGAACACATAATGACGTATTATCACTGTTAGCAGTCGATCTTTCGGCGAATGCATATAAAAACTAAAACCCATAAGTAGAAAACTGGTTCTTATTAGAAATTCACCCATATTCAAATCGTGTGTTACGTATTATGTTAATTTGGGGAGTGTTGTAGCAGGATTTCAAAGAATTTTTTGAGAACTTATCTGCTTTTCCTCCAATTCGGAATTCACCATCATTTTAGTCTGCAAAAGGTTTCCAATGCAGAGCAGCGTTCAACTGAATCTCCTCCCAAACATGCAATAGCCCTCTCATGTTTGATTCGTCCATGGGCTGTGTTAGGATGTATGGCTCAATTGAAATAATAAATCTAATAAACCGGGCCCCTGTATTGCCCATGTTCTACTGTGATTAGAAGTAGGTCTATTATCATAGGTCTACTGTGATTAAAAGTAGTGTTTGGGTGTAATTGGGTTTTGGGTTGATATTATAAATAGAGACTTAGGGTCTCTATGATGTACAACCTCTTCTGATTGCATAGTGAATTCTCCTGTCTTCTCTCGTGAACGTAGGCCAAAAGCCGAACCACGTAAATCTCCCGTGTTCATTGTGTGTGCTTGATTTCTTCTTGTAGGCCCTAGATCACAACAAACTGGTATCAGAGCTTTGTTGGCGTGATCGAAGAAGGAGATCTGATGGATCGGATCTTCTAAGGGTTGATCGGAGAAGAGAATGGATCATTCCCTGTTTTGGATCGGTTCGCAGGCAGAAGATTCAGAGGATCTGGACAGTTCCATCAAATCGATTGGAGAACAGCCTGGGTTCGGCCTCTGTGAAATTGCAAATCGATCGTTTACGGAAGCCCTTCCTTGAGCAGAGAAAGGAGGACCGTTAATTGCTGGAATCGTCGATCTCATCGCCGCTGTTGCAGCGTTGCTTGTCACCAGAATAGTCGCCGTCCGAATCCTTGTCCCGGATTGTTTCATCTGGCATAGTTGCAGTCGCTACAATTCATTGAGTGTCGCCGCCGCCGCCGCCGGAGAAAAAGCATTGCCTGCGCTGCTGCCGTGGAAGAGGGCCTTTTGGGTTCTGTCGTTCAATTGCAGAACGAGAAACAGAGGAAGAGGACGACCTCTTTGGGTCGGTTCAACCACATGTCAGGTGGACCTCTTTGGGTCGGTTGAACCACAAGTCAGGTCGGGTCAAGTCTGACCCATTTGCGGAAGCCCAGAACCGACAGCATAAAGGCGCTGATGACAGTGCTGACGTTAGCATATCCGTCCAGTCAAAGGCTGTTTGACCAAATCGAAGGCTGAAATTTGTTTTCGCGATATCTTGACGATCTGGAGTCCAATCTGAGATCCGTTTAAACCTGCGGATTCGTTTTGAGGAGATCTACACAGGTACAGTAAAAGATTTATGGAATGGCTGCTAAATTCAAGATTGAGAAATTCAACGGTAATAATGACTTCGGTCTTTGGCGTCTGAAGATGCATGCTTTGTTGGTCCAGAATGGGTTGCATAAAGCTTTTAGGGGAAAGAATGCTCTATCTAAAAAATTTTCAGATGAAGAGAAGGATGAGTTGCTGGAAAAGGCGTACGGTCAGATTCTGCTGTTTTTGAGTGATGGTGCACTGCAAAAAGTTGTTTAGGAGAAAACTGTTGCTGGCATATGGCAAAAGTTGGAGAACTTGTACATCACGAAGTCTCTCACGAATCGCTTGTATCTAAAAAAGCGATTGTTCACGTTACAAATGCGGGAAGGTACGTCTGTTTCAACTCACATTGATTCTTTTACAAAAGCTATTTTGGATCTTGAAAATATAGATGTTAAAATTGACAATGAGGACCAAGTTATCATGTTGCTATGCTCTTTACCACTCTCGTATAAGAACTTTGTTGATACCATGATGTATGGTAGAGAAACTCTTTCTAAGGAAGATGTTGAGTTAGCCTTGAACTCCAAGGAGCTGAAGAAAAATGTTGCCACTGAAAACACTGACAGTTCTGGTGAGGGTTTGGTAGGGCGTGGCAGAACAGAGAAGAAAGAACAAAATAGAAGAGGTCGATCAAGGTCAAAATAAAAAACTAGAAAACTAAAGTGCTTCAAATGTCACAAAGAAGGGCATTTTAGAAAAGATTGTCCAGAGCGTAAAGGGAAAGATAAATATAATTCTGGAGAAGTTGCCGGAGTTGCAACCGATTTTGCAGAGACTAATTCTGATGGTGCAGAAGTTCTTTCGGTTACTGTTGGTAGCTCAGCCACTGAGTGGATTCTTGATTTGGGGTGTTCTTATCATATGTGTCCTTACAGAGATTGGTTTACCAATTATCAATCTATTGATGGTGGTAAAGTGCTTATGGGAAATAATGCAGTTTGTAAGGTTGTTGGGATAGGTGCAATCAAAATTAAGATGCATGACGGTATTGTGAGAACTTTGTCAGATGTTAGGCATATTCCTGAGTTGAAGAAAAATCTGATTTCCTTGGGTACCCTTGACTCCAACGGTTGTACCTACAAAGCTGGAGGTGGAGTTATGAGAATCTCGAAGGGTGCTCTTGTAGTGATGAAGGGACTGAAGCAGAATGGTCTTTACTTTCTTCAAGGTAGTACAATTACAGGTGCTGCACTTGTGTCGTCCTCAGATTCAGATTCAGAAATTACCAAGTTATGGCATATGCGACTTGGGCATATGAGTGAGAGGGGTATGGATGAGTTGACTAAACATGGTTTGCTATGTGGTCAGAAAACAGGAAAGCTGGACTTCTGTGAGCATTGTATCTTCGGAAAGCAATGTAAAGTCAAGTTCAGGACCGCTGTTCATCGGACAAAGGGTACTTTGGATTATATCTACTCTAATCTTTGCGGTCCCTCTCGTGTTCCATCTCTTGGTGGTGGTTTATACATGTTGACCTTTATTGATGACTATTCTTGGAAGGTCTGGGTGTATATCTTAAAGCACAATCATGAAGCTTTTGTACAGTTCAAGCAATGGAAGGCTATGATTGAGAAACAGACAGGTAAACAGCTCAAGCGCTTCAGGACTGACAATGGCTTGGAATTATGTAATAGTGCTTTTAATGAGTTATGCAAGAATGAAGGTATTGTGAGATATCGCACAGTCAGAAATACACCGCAACAGAACGGAGTTGTAGAACGGATGAACAGGACTATTCTAGAGAAGACTCGGTGCATTCTTTCTAATGCAGGGTTACCTAGGAAGTTTTGGACGGAAGCTGTTAACACAGCTTGTTATCTGATAAACCGGTCTCCATCAACAGCTATAGAATGTAAAACTCCTGTAGAAGTATGGTCTGGATCTCCTGCTGATTACACCAACTTGCGGATATTTGGTTGTCATGCCTATGCTCATGTGAATGATGGAAAGCTTGAACCAAGGGCAAGAAAGTGCATATTTCTAGGGTATGCAGATGGTGTTAAAGGATATAGGCTGTGGTGCCTAGATGGAAGATCTCCCAGATGCATTATAAGCAGAGATGTGACCTTTGATGAGTCTGCTATGTTGAAACCGAAGGAGTGTCATGATGCTGGAAAGGTGGAGGATCAAAACGGTGTCAGTAAACAGGTGGAGCTTGAGATGGAAGCCCCAGAAAAATTGTAGGATAAGGTGCAAGCAGATGTCCCAGTTCAACAAGATGTAGAGGAGATGCAAAGCTCAAACGAGGAAAGTGCAGTTCCGGATGATTACATGCTTATTCGGGACAGAGAAAGGAGGCAGATTAAGAAACCTCTGAGATACGGGTATGAAGATATTGTTGCCTATGCTCTTAATACAACTGAGAGTATTGAGTCTAAGCCAGTTACATATCGGGATGCCATCACTAGCAAAGAGTTAGTAAAATGGGCTGTAGCCATGGGTGAGGAGATTGAATCTCTTCACAAGAATCAGACTTGGGAGCTGGTGAAACCTCCGAAAGGTCAAAAGATTGTTGGATGCAAATGGGTCTTCAAGAAAAAGGAAGGAACTCCAGGGGTGTAAGATGCTAGGTTCAAAGCACGACTGGTTGTAAAAGGCTATACTCAGAGGGAGGGTGTTGACTTCAATGAAGTGTTCTCTCATGTGGTGAAGCATAGTTCTATCAGGGTGCTACTTGCTATGGTTGCTAAATTCAATTTAGAGTTGGAGCAGCTTGATGTCAAGACTGCGTTTTTACATGGCGAGCTAGATGAATAGATTTATATGCATCAACCAGAGGGGTTTGAAATTCATGGAAAGGAAGACCACGTGTGTTTGCTAAAGAAATCGTTGTATGGTCTGAAGCAGTCTCCTAGGCAATGGTACAAGCATTTCGACACCTTTATGGTTGGAAACGGTTATTGCAGGAGTGCATACGACAATTGTGTATACCATAAGAAGCACTCCAATGGCTCGTATGTCTATTTGCTGCTATATGTTGATGACATGTTGATTGCTGCAAAGGACATGTTTGAGATCAACAGGTTGAAGACTCAGTTGAGTGGTGGATTTGAGATGAAAGACTTAGGTGCTGCGAAGAAAATTCTTGGAATGGAGATTCAAAGGGACCGGAAAGTGGGCAAATTGTCTTTGTCACAAAAGGGGTACCTTGAGAAGGTTATGGAGCACTTTGGTATGCAGAGTTCAAAACCTATGAATACTCCATTGGCAGCTCATTTCAAACTTTCCGCTGCTTTGTCACCACAAATTGAGGAAGAGGTAGAGCACATGTCTCGTGTTCCTTATGCTAGTGCAGTTGGGAGTATTATGTATGCCATGGTTTGCACGAGGCCAGATATTTCACACGTGGTTAGTGTAGTTAGCATATACATGGATAACCCTGGAAAGGCCCATTGGTAGGCAATGAAATGGATACTCCGTTACTTGAGAGGTACTACTGATGTTGGGACAGTTTATGACAGAAGCAACAACACTTTTGGAAGTGTTATTGGATATGTTGATTCAGATTTTGCTGGAGATTTAGATAGAAGAAGGTCCTTGACAGGTTATGTCTTCACTTTTGTTAGCGGCGCCATTAGTTGGAAGGCTGCATTGCAATCCAAAGATGTCTTGTCTACCACTGAAGCAGAATATATGGCAGCTACAGAGGCAGTGAAGGAAGCTATTTGGCTGGCAGGCTTGGTTGGAGATCTGGGATTAGAACAGAAGCTGGTTATTGTTTTCTATGACAGTCAGAGTGCGATCGATTGACATACAATCCAAAGTATCATGAAAAGACCAAGCACATACATGTTAGGACACACTTCATTCGAGATGTCATCGCCGAGGGTGCTATTGCAATAATTAAGATTGCTACGACGGAAAATCCAGCTGACATGATGACCAAGACTATTCCAGCAGTCAAATTTAAGCATTGCTTGGACTTGAGCAATGTGATCAGTACCTGAGTGCCCTAAGGGGCAGGTGGAGACGGTGAGACGTGTTAAGTGCATGAGGATCAGCTTCAATGTTCGCCAAGGTGGAGATTTGTTAGGATGTATGGCTCAATTGAAATAATAAATCTAATAAACCGGGCCCCTGTATTGCCCATATTCTACTGTGATTAGAAGTAAGTCTATTATCATAGGTCTACTATGATTAGAAGTAGTGTTTGGGTGTAACTGTGTTTTGGGCTGATATTATAAATAGAGACTTAGGGTCTCTATGATGTACAACCTCTTCTGATTGCATAGTGAATTCTCCTGTCTTCTCCCGCGGATGTAGGCCAAAAGCCGAACCACGTAAATCTCCCGTGTTCATTGTGTGTGCTTGATTTCTTCTCGTAGGCCCTAGATCACAACAGGCTGATAGGGATTAGAAGGAACCCTATTTATTCACTAGGTCACCTAGTCGATAGTAGCAGTTAATTTTTGCAAACCACAAACAGGTTGCCACAAAGTATAGGCAGGGGTAGGGGAAGAGGAGAAAACATACCGTCGGAGTAGGAAACCTTGAACGTCGATCATCACTCGACGCTGCGCACTAAGCGAAAGTCTGGAACACCTATTTTGTTAAACAGAATGCCTTTTAGAGTGTCGTTTGCCCGAGAGACCTACTAGTAGAAGTGCATCGCCCTGGTTAGACAGCGTTTCATTGTCAGAGAAGAAAGAATTTTTGCTGAGAAGAAACCATGCTTTTGCGTCAGAAGAGGGTTATTGCTACCACATAAAGGGATGTGTTGGGGCTTCTTTTTTGTTGCTTTGATCTTTTTCTTGACTCTTGAGTCTTGACTGTTTAATTCTTGGGGCCTGGGTCCATAGCTTGCAACTTTTGTGTCCATGTATAATTGACTTCTACATCAACAAGGACTGGCCCACTTGGACTTTGGAATGAGGTCAATCTGTGGGGACTGGAGTAATACGGTGGGTTTCATACTTCTTGCCATGACCTGCGCCATTTCACTACATGGCAGTTCCATAGTACGATACAGGAACTATATTTGAGTGTGGGATCCACTAGTACCCAGTGGTCGTACTGATGGCATGACACCATTCCACATGAAGAGTCTGAGGCGAACAGGGTAAAGTCACTTTTTCTTCCACTTTACATGGACTTCCCAAACGAGGTGAGGTGTAAGGCTGTACGAAACATAACTTTTCCAGAACCCACCTTTTTTACCATATGGTATGTCAGTATACTTAACTACACTCTACTAGTTAATTGACAAATGGACCCTTAGTGTATGTTGTTTGCTAATGATATAGTGGTGGCGGATGAATTGAGAGATGATGTGAATGCGATTTAAAAGATAACAGAAGGCTTTAGAATACAAGGGCGTTGAAAAGGCCGTACTAAGACGAGTATATGAATTACAAGTTCTGTGAGGATGTGTAGAGAGCGAAACTCCTATAAGAATTAAAGATTAAGAGATACCATAAATAAGTTTCTTTGGATAGCTTAACTTTATAATTAGTAAGGATATAGGGATTGAGGAAAATGTTGAATATATGATGGAGCTTCATGGTTGAAGTGGAGAATTGATTTTCGAATGGTTTTTGATTGGCACATATCAACAAATCGAATAAATCTTTTTATAAAGCAACAATTAAACTAGCTATGATCTATAAAGCAAAACATTGGTCAATCAGAGAACAAGACATGAAAAAATGAGTGAAGTAGGGATGAGAATGCTGAGATTGATTTATGAAAAATTCAAAAATGAAAAATTCAGAAATGAGTGCATTAGGGAACATATAGAGGTAGCATTATTAAGTGATAAATTAAGACAGACTCGTTTAAAATGATTTTGACATATCTAGGTAGAATGGCAATGGTTGATGAGGAAAAATCTTCTATTCATGTTGATGGCCCCTTAAGGAAAATGGTTAAGCTAGAGAAGATATGGACGGAAGTAGTAAGGATAAATTTGAGGAAGTGGATATCTATCTGTGAACTTGGCTCCAAATAGATCGAAATGGTGAAACAAAATTTGCACTTGATGCAACATTGTTCGGACAAGGCTTTGAGTCTTTTGTTGATGATGATGATACATATTATGCTCATGGACATACGCTAGAACCCAATTTATTAATTTGGCCAAACTGTGAACTCAGACCTAGACCCTGCTTGGCCTGAGAAATGGGTTCATACTCAGAGTCTCTGGGATTGTTAGTGTTATGGTCTCAATCCATTAAGATTGATGTAATAAATTGATTAATTAATTTATTTATCAATATATTCGTGTTTTCCTGTCATGAGATGAATGGTGTTCTATTACTTTAATGCACATAACCAATACAAATTACATACTGACTCATGAGATGAACCAGAGTCCACAAGTATATTAGATGTAATACATGTGTGTGGATGAGATCCACGTACATGAGACATGTGTCACAAATCTTATACTTAAATTGATTCACAACTAATGATGAGATTGGGCATCTCATCTGACAAGGTTGTAGTATTATGATCACTATGAGATAGTGTGATTTGTCTCGATCATGGGAATAAAAGATTCTAGATCATTATACTGGTACATTGGATATATTGAAGGACCATGAGAAGCACCTCAAGAACACTGTCTTTACTTTAAGGTCTGCTCTTATAATTCCCTAACAATAGGCTCTCAATCCTGAGACATTTATGAACTCAAGTTTCTATCTATTCATTTGCTTTGAGTCACCAATGAGTGAGGCCATCTGTAGGTCAACACCTCGGTGTCTTGGGTAAGTGGTTATAGGATTGTGGGAACATTTAATGGTCAAGATGAAATCTATCTCTATTATTCCCTTGTGCCAATTAATAGATTTATCATTGGTAAGTGTACACCCATCTCAATTAAGAGTTAATTGGATGGTACTAATAATTGCTATAATTAATTGGGTCTCAATGATAACAAGATATGAATCCAAATTGGTGGGACAGTCTGTCCAATTGATCCATGGATAATGATAGAAGGGCCTACTTGTAGTAATAGGGAAGATTATGGTCTTTATGTAATTTATTCCTAAGAACTGGAGTTCAATTGTATTTATTTAGTGGAGTTATTTACAATTAACTGTGGGCCCGGATTGCACATGAGATGTGGGGTCGCGGTGTCCCAGTTAGAGCAAACTTTCTATGGAATCCCTAGTGGTCCCTACGCTAGCCAAAAATTGGATTTTTACTAATTCTATTTGAACTAAAAAAGGAAAGCTACTATTTCTATTTGAAGTGAGACTTCTAATAGTGGTAATAGTGAAACAAAGGGTTACTAATTAATATAGAAGTTGGACTTCATATCTTTATGAAAGAGAAGAGTTGAAAAACTATAAAAGGAAGAGGAGGGAGCCCCGTTGGACGTTCATGCTTCCATCCCATTGGAATTGACGCCCACTCCTTGGCTTTGTGCAAGAGTTGCACTTCTTCCTCCTTTCCTTCTCTCCTCTAGTTTCCTACTACTTTCCTTAGAGATTGTAATTAGTCTTTTTCTTGGAGATTCCACCATCTCTCTTGAGGAAAGAGATCTGAAGCGGGTTATAGCGTGGAAGACGATTGGGCATTGAAGATTCTGATTTTGGAAGAGCTTTTCATCAAAGAGTTGAATCAAGTTCTTCATTAGAGCACAACCGAGCTCAATAGGTATTTTCTATTCCTTGTATGTGGTGGATTTTCGTGGTTGCTTGTTAGGTGCTGTTTTCTATCTTGTTGATAGAATTATTTGTTGATCATGATGGCTGAGATTGATGACATGCATCCTAAATTGGAATTTATTGAGTTTTGGATGGATTTTCACTACTTCTAGTTGGTGAAAGTTTTTGAAACCTTCCCTAGAGACCACCCACCTCCAACAATAACCATGAACCATGGGGGTCCATTGGGAATCCCAAGTTAAAATGGGCTGCCGCGTACGATGCATGATGCCTCTACACTTTTTTATTATTATTGTTAATGCACGGGCCCATGTCAGTATCATGAGAACTCAGCAATATTGTTTTTTTCTCCTGAGACACTCTCCATCTGATCACTTATTTTTCTTACCCTTACCAGTGGTCCATGGGACCAACCACTTGCAATCCTGTTTTCTGTTTGATACTCTGATAAAAGAGACAACCACTTACCCTTGGCAACAGATCGTACACAACTCAAAAGCATACAAAGTACAAATTATTTAGAAGATCTCATTACTTTCAGGTGGAACCAACTCTCAACAATTTGTCCAGATTGCTCTCAGACGTCCAATACTCACATACTCCACTGACTAAAAATAGCTTCCCACTGGAACCAACATAACCAAAATTACAACAAATTACATAGGACCCAAAGCTTATAATAGGGAGAACAAATTACCAAGATTATTGAAGAATTTAACATAGTAAAACAAGTTCTTGCACTGCATCCACTCTTGAATCATGAGAGGATAATTAGACAAGCAAGATGAATCCAGTCAGGCACAAGTTGCAGCTGTAATGGCCAAGACTTCCACCATGGAATTTGGAGCCCCGCCGCCGATCCCATTGGCCGGCTGTTGTTGGATTTCCACAATGTAGTCATCGAAGCACTCGTCGACGCTCCGGAAGGGGATGTCCGGATACAGAGAGCTCACCTCAATGTCGTTGGGCCCCTCGATGGGGAAATTGATTTGGCAACCCCTTATAAAGATGTCATGAGTGAAGGATGCAACGATGCTCCTAGGAATGCACATCTCTGTGATTACAAAAAGATTTTCCCTTAGTGATTGTATTGAGAATTATAATTTTCTTGATTAACAAAAGATTGGTGATCATTCGTATCGATCGAAATTATAATTTTCTTGATTAGGAAAAAATTATAGGGCTAGGGTTAAGGACCTTCGGCTGCGCTGAGTAAGTCATCTTCAGTGACAGTGACTTTAGGGAGGGTTTTTCCGATCTTCTTTTCCCACAAGGATGCGAGTTCATTCATATTGAGGAAGTTGCAGGTGGGTCGGAAATGTACATTCTTGCTAAGTGTCCTAACATCGTCGACCGCCTTCATGGTGAATTTTCCGATGTCGGTTCCGGCGACAAAGTAAGCTGTGTCACACAAACATTAGAATGATTATGACACAAACATTAGAATGATTATGACACAAACATTAGAATGATTAAGGGAATGTAGGCTTATTAATTTGCGTAAATGAGTTTTAAGAAATTTCTTAAAGATAGGCTTCTACCAAAACTGTTAGTTGTATTGGTTACAAAAGCCAATGCAATTAGGTACAAATTATTAGTTTTGGCTTGTGAAAACTTGGAACATGGTTGATAAAGAAGAATGGAAGGTATAGATGGTGAAAGGACCCCCAAAATATCTACATTTTGATAACTCCTAAAGAATTTTCACTTTACACCAAGAAAAAACATTACCAATATAAAAAAGGGCGTTTTCTTCCTCCTTTGAAGAGGAACAATTTCTTCTACTTTTTTTTTTTTTTTCTAAAATTAGTTAAGAGGAAATACCCGTCATTTTTTCTTTTTTGTTTTTTTTTTTTGGGTAGGAAAGATGAATTTCATTGAAAGAGAACCGTAACAAAAAAAAGCAGACCCCATTGAAAATGCATTCACAAGTAGGTAGGTCAACTTTACATATGTGTAAGATTTTTAGCCCTGCCTTTAATTCAAGGGTCTGAGCTTTTCAATGGAGATTAAAAATCACAAGCAGTTCACATGTGTGACTCTAGTTGGGTGAAAAAAAGTGCATTATAAGTAACTTTCAGTTATTTATAAGACATAGAAAGTTGATTTGATGTCACTGGCTCGTGGGCCTGTGTGGAGTGTACTCTATTGGGTTTTGATGATAGACACTGTGGTCCATGCTCAAGACAACAGGCGTACAAAACCTGTCGCCTACCAACAGGGGGCTTGTGTGAGACACACAGATCCAATGTTTAGCGAGCAAGAGTACAGATCCTCATCCCCTTGTACTACGGTAAACATGAAATTTGAGTTGGATAGAAAAGATGCGTGCAATGTTGGAATTTGAGTTGCACATAATATGTTGGAATTTGTGTCGGATAGAAAAGTTGTGCAAATGATAATGTTGGAATTTTAGTTGTGGATCGAAAAGATATCCTGATGAATTTTTTTGTTAAGTTGGGTTGACGTGGTAGACGGTAAATGATGTACTCACTCATTTACTGTACAGTGAATGATCTACTCACTCATTCACTCATTTACTGTACAACAAAAGAGATAGAAGAGCCAAACTCGCGTGGGTGGTGTATAGCACCCGGTGGTCCATCCCATAGAACCCATGGAAGATCCAGGCAATATCAGAGAACATGAGTGGGAAATTTTAGTCTCCGGAATAAGTTAAAAGAGCTGGTATAGCCCGTGATTCTTGAATATGATGAATGTCTAAAGCCTTTTAGATAATATAGGCTATAAATCATTAATTTCTAACACTAAATGTACAAATATCATAAATTGTTTGAGGCAAGTTGGTACAAATAATAATTGTAAATGGGACTCGGGTTGTGCCAAAAAAAAAAGAAAAAAAACAATTAAAATTACACTTGACTCAATGCGACACTTAAATGTTTTTTTTTTTTTAGGGTGGGACCCAAGAAAAAACCCCCTACACACGCGAAAAGAAACCACGTAAATGGAAAGGGAGCTCACACACAGAAAAAGAAAGCCCACAAAAATAAAAATGGAACCCGCACATGCGGGACCCAAGGACAGTGCCTCTTGAGTCTTGACTCGCCCACTAATGCAACCTTGATCTTTCTTAGTATCTAAGGTTCAGGTTCATCCTTCTTTATTTGTAAATTTTGACTCAGGTCGTTGTTTTTGACATCAAAAGCAACGGGTTAAAATTGGGTTGTTTATTTTCTTAACCTTTGAACCCATTAACAACAGTATTTACACGGAAAACTATGACACCTTATTGTTCAGTGATCCACCAACCAAACTCAAAGACAACCCAACCTAATTCGAAGGCACCAATCTAACTCAATACAACAGATTTTGAGTTGGCAATTTCAATTTCCTTAGAGCATGTTTGTTTTAACGGATTAGGTTAGTCATTTTTTCTACCAAAATCAACCCACGAGTGCCCACACAAATAAACATGGAGAGCCTCACCGGTGGATATGGACTAAAAAATCCTTTGGGACATTCCATCTATAGAGTGAAAAGGATAAACTTCACGTGGCAGACAGTTCAAAGTGCAAAGTCCAAAGTCCGAGGTGATGATAAAATATGAATGAATTAATGTTTTGTGGGGATGTGTCTAGGGCAGTCTGTAAGCACTTTTCCTAGTCTTACATATAGGCGCCGGCCTAGGTCAAGCCAAAACCTTGGGAATCCTCTGGGTCTATAACATTAAAGCTCTTATCTTATTTTCAAGGGTCAAAATTGGATTAAGGTAAAAATATATTTTTATACTATTATATATAATAATTTTCTTATACTAATTTATTCGAGCTAAGAACATGTGCAAATGCCAAAATTAATCTTCCATATCATATCTAAAAGAATGAATGAAGCCAATTTATTATCCTCATATAAAAATATTATTTAAAATTAAATAAAATAACCTAATTTGATAGTATTGTGACATGAAGTTAGGACATGAATGACACTATTAAAGACCTTAGCGCACTAGCCGTAGTTATATAGTTTAAGTAATGTGGCTAGTTTTGTTTGTTGTCATTACTAATTTCAATTGAAGTTCAGCTAGTTTGCTGTCTTTTTTATCAGTTCATATACTATACTTTTTCATATAAAACAATAATATGGTCCATCAGAGCTTGTTTGACAAGTCTTGTCTGATTCAATTAGACTTATTTATTAAAAAAAAAAGGCATTAGAACGTTTCTAAGTAAATTATTTAGGATGTGTAGTTCACATCAAAACTCTAAAACACCAGTAGTTTATAATAATGGTGAAAATCAATCTAATTAATCATAACTTGAATTCTCTTTACATTAAACAATATGTTGGTTTTAGGCAAACGTAGAATCAAACATAGGCAACAATATTAGGTCGTATGGGGATATCCATAAAAAAATACTATACCTAAGATTTGGTAATTAATTTTTGAAAAAATATTAAAGCATTTTTAATTGCCAATTAGAGGAATTCTTTATAATTCTTTGTGGTAAAAATCCCTATATATATATATCTATTAGATTATAAATATTATTTGTTTTATATATTAATAGACAAAGGGCTAGTTCGGGCCCCCTCGGGCCGGCTAAGGTCAAACTCTAACTTTGAGGCCTTCAAGGTTGCAGGCTTTTTAAAATTGGGCCCTACCCTATCTCGGGCTTTAAGAAAAAAAGAAAAGCCCTCACTTTGAGGGATGAGCTGAGCTGGCCCGCTTGTTAACGGCCGGATTGACAACCCTAGATATTGTACCCTAGATATAATCAGACCTTGCTTACTTGAAAGAGTAGTCCAAGAGAAAATTCATCTACAGTGGCTCAGATGTAAGATATTTACCAACCTCAGGTCAAACAGTCATTGCAAACTGCATGAGGCTTACCCAAATTTTTATTTTAATATTTCTGTATTTTTTTTAAAAATGTTTTTGCTAACATTGGATGACTGTACAATACTAGGGGACTAGCCTAATTGAGACACCAGAGACCGATCCCCCTGTCGTCCCTAGGAATAAAATGCCTCTACCTCCATTATCGGTAAGTGGTGACCCACTCCTGTTGAAGTTAAAATCTCTGACCAACTTGGATCTAGCAAGATGGGCCCACGTTACCTTCACTTATTAGCTTACCAATACTAGAAGAAGCTATATTAAAAGTGTATGATAGCAAGAAGATAGCAAGAAGCAGCAGTTCTAGCTAGGTGCACACTTAGAGCATGTTTGTGAGGTCTAATTTTCTCTTTATTATACTATTTCTCTAAAATGCATAGAGCTTTGAAAAAATAAAATATTTGGCACCACCTTTCAGCCTCTATATATTTTAGAAAAGTAGAGGCAATGGCTCTACTTCCCACAACTCTCTTAATGAAGTAGTTGAGAAATAGAAGGAAAAAAGAAGAGGCGAAGTTATAGCGTTTATGCATGATTAAGCCCAGTCCCCTTGTTTCAATTTTTCTCCAAATTTGATAGTCTCAATCAAGATCCAAACTGTTGAAAATGTTTATAAGGCCAAACACGTCTAGGTATCCAAATCTTAGCCGTTGAATCATACCAATCTCAAGATATGTACCACAAACCGTGAGCCATTGGATATAATTTGTTATGATTTGAGGGCCCCAAACACAAGATCAAAACCGTTGGATATGTTTGGGAGGCTGAAAACAGCCTTATGGTCAATTTTGATCACATAATACCTTGTGAATCTCGAGATATGTGTAAAACAAAAATAACCATTGATGTTTTATGCTTAATATTGCATTTGTCTATGAGCGGTAAACTGTTTTAATTTTTTAGTGTTATTTAGAGGGGTGTAAAATAAGATCTAAACTGTTAGTAATATTCACAATATCAAGCATGATCATAAGACGAAATTCACCAGTTTGATCATCACCAATCTCTACATATTTGCAAAAAAAAAACGTGAGCATTAGGTATAATTTTATGGATTATGTGGGCTCCAAACACAAGATCCAAACCGCGAGATGTCTTTGGAAGGCTGAGTATGCCCATAGGGTCAATTTTCATGGTCTAATACTTTGTGAATTTCTAAAAATATGTAGAAAAACTCTCAACCAATGACATAAAAATATCTATTTAGCATACGCCCTTGCATTACCAAACAACTCCTTTTATTTTAGCGTCTTTTTTTTTTGTATAAATCTATATTAAATGGTATATAAGAAATAAACCAGTGGTCCCAAACATAATAGAAGGCTTCGAGCAAATTGTGGCAGCAGAAAAAACAGAAAGAGTAATCCCCTGTATCAATTTATTCTGTTTTTGGGTCAGACCATACCTGCGACATTCAATGCGAGGCACTGAGCGGGAATCTCACACGGGGCCCATGACTGAAAGCTTACCGAATTTGACATTTCGCAAAATGGATGGGCAAAAGTGGGGGCCCCACCGCCCGGTCTAGTTCATTATAGTTGATAAGATTCCCACTAACGTTAAGGGGGTGTAGGACCCATCCCTCCAAAAATACATCGGGTGACGTGAGGAGGTCCTCAGCAGAACAGTCTTTGCCTCTCAGCCAAGAAAAGGTGACTGCTCAAGTTCAAACTATAATTACCTGGTTAAACAAAGTATTAATATTTTTTTGAAAGATGTAATTTTACCTTTGACGCTCCCATCACCGTAGATCTGGAATTTGTCGAGAGGAGGCAGAACATCGGACGGGTGGGTGTTGTCATGGTAGGGCCAGGCAGCGATCGAGTTGCAGCAGATGTAAGTGTAGGGGATTCCAGCTTCCTCAACGGCTCGGCGGACCTTCCTCTTCTCATTGTACATGGTAAGGCCCGGCTCCACCGGGTCAGCTCGGTCCACATCATGCCCAAACTCGGATGGTAAAAATCTCTGAAACCAAATATTACAATATCATGTGTTATTTATTACTAGTGCGTAGAGTTTTCAAAAGTCTAGGTAACAAGGTAGAGGGGTCATGTGACATTGAAATCAGCTTTCCAGGTGTTATTATATTATAAGTTAACTTAAAGTGAAACAATAATTGTCCACTGAAAGTCCAAACCAACAAAAATAATAATGATGCTGACACAAAGTTTGGCATTTCATTATCATCCTTTGAAAAATGTTAAAAAAATTGATACCGACTTGGATTTACTAGTCTTGTATGATTAAGATTGCTAGCAATGTGTCATTGAGGCCTGCCAAAGTGGAGATAAGTCCACTTGATTAGGGTCCGAGGGGTTGCAATCCCTGAAACACGCGTGAGCCCCACTTCCTGAATACTAAAAGTCTTTTGGATTAGACCGCCCGCCACTTCGAACAAAACGCTGTCCTTGAACAAATACTGCATGTGAACGACCTCATTTAAGTGGAACTTGTGCACTTCATCAGCACGCTTAAATGCCCATCATGCTAAAATTCCGGTGATTTATTGTCTACGGAACTATAGTTATGATGGTAATAAAGATTATAAATAAAATAAAAAAATAGATATAGATATATACTTTCCATACTTAGTAGCACTCCTGGTTTAACTGGAAGCAAACAGTGAGCTGCTCTCTAGCCTTATGTTCAGGTTTTTGATGTTTAAAATTCTCACACTCAAGGGACAACAAAAATCTCATTTTCACCCTATCTTTACCAACAACATGGGTTGCTCATTTGATTGGGAATCCCGGATAACACTGAATATCCAGGATCAATCATTGTGTATGCTACTCTTTTCTTGTTTGTGCGCTTCCTTCTCACTTGCGCGTGCTGCATTAGTTCCAGAGGATGGGCTGGAATAAATTAAAATTAGAATTAAAAATGAAAATAAAAAAGAAAAAAGCTGACCTTTACAGTCCGGACGGCTTTGATGGCCTCGACCAAGGTGAGCTGGTCTAGAATGCTATCACCCCCAACGGCCGATATGACCACATCTACTTCATTCTCCTTCAGCAACTTCTCTATAAAATTCCGGTCACCCATAGAGCCCTGAGAGAAGTTCAACTCAACCCAGTCAGCCGAAAAAAAAAAAACACAGATGACCACTACACGGTTATCCAAGACCTAGGAATTGCAGGCGTGTGTATGGCACACGTACATGTAAGATGATGGCACCCTTCTCTTGGAGGGCTCTGATGGTCTTGACCTTAGATGTGGAGGTGGCGCCGGATCGGACGAGCACCAAGGTTGGTCTGCCGGTGGCAAGGCTTGCCTCAGCCACGAATCGTCCGATGAATCCGGTTGCGCCGATGATGAGGGTTCTCTTGTTGCACTGGGCCATCTTTTGTTTTAACTGTTAGGCTTTCAAGGGCTTTGAATGAGCCTCTGTTTTTGGTTTTTTTTTTTTTTTTTCCTCCTTGCTTTTTATCCAAGGGCTTGTGCGCTCTTTCCAAGTTTGGGGGAGAGTTTTGAGTTAAATAGCGTTTGCTGTGGGGATTGATTTATGACCCACCAGCCATCTAACACCTTACACCGAACAGTCCATACAATACCACTGTTCTTGTGAAGAGGTGCTGTTAGATAAGTAGATATAGTGAGGCGCACAACACACATCCTCTGGGTATGAAGAGTAGGTGGCAATCGCTGGCATGACGGCTGAGCCGGTCGTTGGGCTTGGAATACTAAGTGATGACCATACAAGTGATAATTTCAAAAAAGAGTTTTTTTTTTTTTTTTACAAAAAAGGCTCTTGTATTTTATAAAACCTCAAAAAGGCCCCTGCATTGTATGTTTTTACAAAGGCATCCCTTGACTAACAGTCAAACTGTGCAAAGGCTAAACAGCTTCCATCATCAGTCTCTTTTTACCCCTTTGACAGACTTACCGTTGATTACCTCCAAATCCCTCACAACCTGATGTTTTTTCTGTTCAAGATCAAGTGGAGCTTTTGGCAGAACGAGAGACCAAACCTCCACTCGACGTGAGATGGTAGCGCCTTCCCTACGTTCACAGTGTAGAAAATCGTGTGGCCCGTATACCATGGGTCACACTTCAGACAAAGCAAGGCTGATGTCAACAGAAAATACAATCCCACTTATATAAGACTTGATCTAGTCCCATTAATAAAACTCCAAATAAGGACGTGAGTTTCTTGGCGGAGAAGTCTTTAGTAAGTATGAATCTTTGGGACTTGTCTGTATAAGACAAGGAAGCCCTAGGGTTGGAAATAATTCCATTCCATTGGAGAGACAAGATGCGAAGAGATCTGTGAAGCTTTCTAATAATCAGAACGCACATAGATCTCCGGCCGTGTACCGGAGTCTCCCCATCCAAATCCATCACACGAACGGCTGGAGCCAAATGACGCTTAGCTTCTCCGGTTCATGTCGCCTTGGGGCGACATCCGATCCATCATTTTGGATGCCTAGGCCACTATTGAAGATCCGACACCAAAGATACCCTGCGATGGCAACTTTACAATGCCCCTCCTCAACCCTCACCCTTCACCCTCTGCGATTTCCACCATTTCCTCTTCTCTCCCCTTCTCAACAGCTCCCTTCAAATCCTGGGCATGCCTTTCTTTTAGTTTTATTAAATTAATCTCCTTTTGTTATATTAAAAGGTGGATATGTACGATTGGCTAGAGTGTGCTCACTAGTGGGGCTTGATCATGTGTTAAACGCCCCTTTTGCCATTTCCCTCCCATTTGGATTTAAAATAAATAAATAAATTATTTCGATCACTTGTTTGGGAGAACAATCTGGCTGTGGGCCCACGATAAGCCTAGTTTGGGATTGGGGAGGGGGTGGTTAGGTTTTGTTAGTGGGACACTGATGAATTTGGTTAATTATTTCGACATGCATGAGGTTTTCAAAGAGGGAATCAAGATCCTGTTAAAGGCAGGCTGTAGTGCCATTGGTATAAATTCATCACAGGGGCCCACCATTTAAATCTAAATCACTGACCTGCTTTGCATGAGCTTTGTGATGAGTTGCTCCGGATGATGATCTACACAATCTCAAATCATGTGCGGCAGGGTCCATGTGAGAGCAATGGCTTTGATCAGGTATTTCCCTTCTTGATGTCAATAAAATCCTATTAACCCATAGTAAAAAATGATCATTCCTCATGTTCTCTCTGATTTCAATTCATTCAGGTGGGCCCATATAGTGCACCGAAATTTTTTTATATAATCACGTGTGGATCCCAACTCCTCTTGCTTGATCTCGGATGTGGCAAGCAGTGGGCCATGGAAGTCTTTGAGGAGACATCTTTAATTGGTGATCTCCTTGTTTAGGGTTGTTGAGTTTGTCCAAGGGGTAAACAGGTCAAAAACAAAAAGGAAATAGTTTGAACAGTCGTTAGTTAGCCTTTGTACAGTTTGACTGTTAGTCAAGCGATGTCTTTGTAAAAGCATAAAATACAAGGGCCTTCTCGAGGTTTTGTAAAAATACAGAGCCTTTTTGTAAAAAGCTCTTTAAAAAACAAGAGATGACCGTAGGCCGTCGGCTGAGAGAATTCTTTTGAGTATGTGATCTAACTACCTCTTTGGGCATCCAATCTATTCACAATCACTATCTTACCAGAAAATGGTCCTCCAATGAAAGTTATGTTTACTTATGATCAATGAAATGCGTTACTCTCATTCAAGTAAAGTTTATTGTATTAATAGATCTAATCAAGATGGTGATTTTGAGTGGTTTGAGACTCAAAGGAGGAACCCGCCATGCTGGGTTTGTAGGGATGGAATCAAGAATACCATGAGTCCTTCCTCAGGATGATCCGAACTCTATTGTAGTACGGAGCAATCAATCAGACATTTTTTTTTTCTTTATGAACAATCAAGCATGTTAAATGTTCTATATCAGCCCCCCTCCTGAGGTTAATTTTTAGTCAGGGTTTGGACCAATGACCGCTCGTGTACATCCTATAAAGGCTTCTACATTGAAGTCGGCTTCACTGTTTTGATTTGGTTGGTGGGTCCCACCGTGGGGACATATTCTGCACCTTGAGGACCGTTGATCTAGCTACAGGCGTGGAGGATTGTGTCTTTGATAGTGGAAGTGATGATGCCAAGGAATGAAGATAGTCCACTAGTTCGGCGTCCGAACTAATCAGTTATTAGAGAAGTTCTTCAAAGGTATTCAAATTTCCTTGGGGCCACGCCTGATCATTCCCTCTCCTGGCGAAAGCTGGTTGGTGCTGTTTACATTTTTTTAATACACATTTCTTTAGCATCCAGTCTTGTCTCTCGAGATTCAAACTTACGATTGATTGATTTTGATATAAATACATTTTAATACTCTTTCGGGTGGCACCCACTTGACTCTTTTCAAAAATCTCAAACTCTTCAAATTCAATATGAACCTATTGAATCATTGGTGAAATTTCTCCAATCAATATACCGAAATTAGAGAGGTGGTGGCCCCCATAAAAAAAAAAAAAAAAAAAAATCTGGACCTCCTAATTCCGCAGCACCAACCGTGACCATGCGGATGTTTGTGTGCAGAAACATTGGCACGAGGAAATTCCCGGTGTGGCCGAGTGCCAATTTCGACCGTAGGAGAAGTTACGTAGGCCCATATGATAAAAACCTTAAATTTTCACCGCGCTGATTGTACTAGCTGAGATGATTGTGCCGACATGGACCGGTGGTTTCTAACACATGTTCGACTGAATTAATTTGGCCAAGACCCAATACACGGCAAAACTTTCCTCTCGACTCGAGCAATTTGGATTTTAACGGGTGCTAGCCACAACGAGGGATTTAGTGGTACATGCTGGACCACAGGATTTATCTATTCCCACCTGCAATTATTCAATCTGAGAAATAACCATAGAAATCATCATGGGAGGGACCTCTCATTCTGCTGTCGTACAATGATGCCAACACATGTTAATTATTTATTCCACAGACGTGAGATAATTCTTGGCTGATTCAGCCAAATTGCCAAATTTAATTTACTTGGCCCACCAATTACAGGCTTCAGCTCATGATGCCAACACATCTTAATAACTTATTGGACAGATGTTAGAGAGAGAGAGAGAGAGAGAGAGCGAGTCATTTACTAAATTCAACTAACTCCAAGGTGCAAAATTTTACGAGTAAGGTTATAAAAATCATAATAAGTACTCAAAGGAAGGGAATAAGGAGAGAGTGGTTACATTAAACGACATGGAAATTTTCTTAATATAGCATTGATAAACAAAGGAGTTGATTACCTAATTCATTAAATAGAAATAGAATTGACCTATATTAATTTGGTAACTTCTCGACGAACATTAGGTCTAAGATTGTTGAAGAGTGGGCTCTAATCTTCACTTGAGGAGGAGTATTGAAAAGCATTTATGCTGCCTTTATTAACACCTCGGGGTTTTGGCAGAAAGAAGTTAGTAGATAAAATTTAATACGGCAATAGAGTTAACCGGTTGTGAGGTTAAATCCCATGGAGAATGATTCAATGCGAAAATGTGAGTTTAAATCTTATATATTTATTTATTTGATATATTAGGCTAGCCGGAGTGATACTTTGACATGA
Organism: Persea americana; assembly: GCA_029852735.1. Classification (NCBI taxonomy): domain Eukaryota; kingdom Viridiplantae; phylum Streptophyta; class Magnoliopsida; order Laurales; family Lauraceae; genus Persea; species Persea americana. The sequence continues at coordinate 52,006,856 of CM056813.1, read as the reverse complement.
GGACCAGAGATCCACCTTTGCACATGTATGTGAGACTAAAGTGACAACATGACTCAACTATGAATGTATTGGTGATGAGAGCCTAAAACGTACATTTAAGGCCCATTAATGATTACTTTGTTACTCCTTGGGATGGTATAGTTGATCTTGTTTATGTTATTTTTATGTTTACAGGTTTTCTATGTGCATTGAGAAGAAATTGACACAAGATAAGAAAATGCTGAAAAATCTAGAAAAATTCAGAATTGACCTGGAGGTTCTGCCTCTGGGCGTCCGGACGCCAGACACCGACCGTTTGGACGCTCGGAAACAGTAATAAGCGCTGGAGTTTTGTCTCTTGGCGTCTGAACGCCAGACACCGGGCGTCCGGATGCTCGGAAATAGTAATAGGTGCTGGAGTTCTGTCTCCTAGCGTCCGGATGCCCGGACCGTCTAAGAGTCCACCTCATGCGCATTTTTGGCGAGGTTTTCATTCTAGAACCTATAAATAAAAGCCCTAATCTCATTTAAAAAAAAATCACATATGGGGAGAAGATCGGGAGCGAGGTTTTGGAGTTTTGTAAGAGCGTCAATGGGGATTTCATCAGAGACTCTTCGTCAATCTCTCGCTATGTGTAACTAAACTTTTGTCTTAAGGTTGCGATGAAGCCCTAATCTTGTGTTTATGGTGATGTATAGGTTCTAGGGATTTCCTTTAAATGCTTTTGGTTATATGACAATGATGCTGTCCATTGATTGAATTTTATTAATGCAATATCTCTTTCTTTAGTATTTTAATTTTGTAGATTTGAATGCCAGTCATATAACGGTGCTTGACTGAATGTGTTGTTAGATCTCAGATAATCTATGCCTTAGAGATATGTTTCGCTCTGATCTATATCCACATCCTTTATTTGTTAACTCTGTGAAGGTTTGTAATCCAAACGAGTCTGTTTAGCGTTGATAGTGAAACCGTAGGTCTATAATTTTCATTGTGTGATGTTAGAGTGGATTCGTACAGATTCGTACTCTGAGATCTTTTCTCTAATTGGAATCAAAACTTTGTCTTTTAATTTGTTAATTTAGGAATCAAACCCATCAAACCAATACTTCGTTTTCTAATATGATTAGTTTAGAAATCAACATTTTATTTTTTATTAGGATTAGTTTAGGAATTTAAGAAACAAAGTAATTTAGCCTTTTTGTCATAGTGGATACGACACTCGGTTAACATCTTTCCTTTCGCGAGTAGAGATAGTAGCAGGAGATAATTTATATTTGTAAATCCTGTTTTAGGACGGTTAATTGCCTATGCAAGAACCTTATTTTTTACTCACTGTGTTGCCAAAAGAGAAAATTTAGATCTTTCACCTTCTCACAATCAAGGTGAAAAATCTATTTTGGCCTTTCTCATGTAGGAGAGAACCTAACTTGCTCCTCTCTCCATCAAACTAATAAATGAAAAGGAGGCGGACAAATGGCCTCTTTGGCCTTCATTTGCTCGCTTTAGGCCTTACAAGTGTCCAATCATACCACTTAATTAAAATAGATAATTTGTAATATATTTTAACTAAAAGTAAAATTCTACCTATGGCTATAAACCATCCCTTATTATCAATAGAATCTGTTCACATGTGGAAGCCTCCCTAAACTGGCACGATCCAAAACCATTAAACTTTAAAACATAAAACTAAGCATACTTTTCATATTAATTAAGTCTAAACCTTTTCCATCTGCTTCCCTCTTATGATTGTTGTTCACCCCATGTGCCCACATTGGAAGGGGCATGTTCTCTATAATGCCCAAATTAATTTGAAGTCTAGCCCTCAAATTAATGACTCTTGCAAATGATGTAACCCACATGTCCAAATATGAAACAGTCCTCAACCTAAACCAATGAGCCATTAAAATAGAGACCGGAGTAATTTTATAAATTGGATTCACATGTTTCAAAACTATACTTGCATCTTAAGAAAGCACAACGATCAGTTGGTGGCCGTGAAAGCCGAGTAATTTTTTTTTTTTTTCATGGTGGAAGTTGAGTCGGTCAGACATGATTGCCGCCTTGGGTTGGTCAACTAAGGTGGTCAGGGCTGTTTCTTGATGAAGACTTTTTGCAATAGGTAGGGGTGCGTGGGTGACAGGGTGAGGTCCGTGAGGAGCACCCATTAATGGTCACTAAAGCACACAAGCCCCGAGGATATATGAGACACAAAACATTTATTTAAAGCTATCATGCATTGTATTGTACAGTATCGTAGTAATATCTTTGAATGCATGGTTTTAATTGATAAACTACTCGGGTGGATTGCAGGTAAAGCCCAACTCTATGGGCCCAATTTGGGCTTACCTTTGATATGGCATCATGTACAATTTTACACTCACGGAACTTTTATTCTTTGATGGATTGAGTCTTAATAAAAGTTATTGGTAAGAGGCCATTAGGCTTTAAGTTTGTTAAATTAAAGGCGAGGGTACTCTAGTGGGGTTGATTTTTTGGCTACTTCCTCATTGATAAATAAAGAACTTTCACGTGCCCCCTCACATTTATAAAAATGCATTTAAGTGGACTTCACGAGCTAATGTGGCACATAAAAGCAATATACAACCTACTTGTAAGAGAACATTCTCTTCTACATATTTAATATTTAATATTTTATTACATGAAAGTGGTATTGTAAACGATAATAGTCCTGATCTAGCCAAATCTATCTGGCCCGGGGTATCCCTAGGTCTTCCATCCTCTTTCAGTGGCTTTCATTCTCGCCAAGTACATCTCCACCGCATTCCTACTTGAGTATATACACAAGTTAGTACTTTGGTAGTGTCACGTGTCAATCCCTACCATCAATGTGAGAGGTGACACATCCTTGCCACCTAGGCATCTCACGTTGACATATTTAGTTTTTTATATAAGGGGGTCTTCTTATGTAAACTTTCCTTACCATGTGGTGAGGGACACTTCCCCTTTTGAGGATTTTCAAGTATAAGTGTATTTCACCCTATGAATTTGAAAATTCCCTTTTGTACTTGAAAATTCCTAAAAGGGAAAGTGTCCCTCACCATATGGTGAAGAAAGTATGCATAAGAAAACCTCCTTTATATAAATAAAGAAATAATTAGATAAGAATCGGGTACATAATCTTTGTGTGTAGTGCACCCTTTTTTTATGGCTCAACTGACCTCTCATGGCCTTGTTGGGTTTATGTCTTATATTTCAAGCAAACTGGATTGGTCTATTAGGTTAGCTTAGGATTAGGCTTTGGCTCAATGGTATTTTGGTAATTATACCATGGGCTTTCTTAAGAGAGTGTTCTATGTATCATGCAACGTGTAACCCTAGACCGAAGAGTGGAATAAAGAGATCGTGAGATCTCCTTGGTTGTGAATGGAGGTAAATCACTGAGCCACGTAAATACCTCTTTTGTGATTGTCTCTCTTCTTGTCTGTGGCATGATTGTCAATTACAAGTATTCGCGCTTCCACATGCACGAGCTCGATAGATCTAATCACCCTTTTACACGAATATCCTTGGAGAATTGTCATAAGCTCAAACTTGAATCTCATCCATTCAATCGAAATAGTATAGTGGGTTTGATCACATTTTGTATACTTTAATCTTATTGAAAACTTTCCATTTCTCCTTTTCATAATTAGATGACTCTAAGTTGGGTGTATACTTGATCATCTCCTTGAATAAAGGGACCGAAGTCTCAAATAAAGGGACTCGGACAATGCAACTAAAGTCGTCAAAGTTTGAGACATTGGTTCACTGAATTCTTGATCAATTAATCATTAATGCTACAACTGGTTCTCCTCTTCTCCGCACTTGTTTAGGTTCTCATATCCTACACTTTCAAGGTTTGTTTGTTTAGGGTATTTCTGATGGGATATCCCTTGTTAGGATTCTTTTACAACAATGCAAATCGTATGCCTCTTTAAAGTTTCATATTCTTTATTTGAATGGTGAAAATCAGTGGCAGACCCAAGATCTTCTTTTGAGGGGTGTGGGCCTAAATAGGCAAGTGGGTTTTTGGTATAAACCGAGGATTTTCCTGTGGGTTTTGGGGGCGGATGCATGATTTTTATGTAAATCTTTGAAACAGAGATATAATTTTCATTATAGTTTTAGAAGCGGACAGAGCTGGTCCACCGGGTGCATCCGCCCCCACATTGGTGTATGTGGGTCCACCCTTGGTGAGAATGTTGGAAGTAGGTGTGCCTTCTAGATGAGTTTTCAAAAACTTTTGAACCTCTTAATATAGGGATCAGACACCCAAAAGGCTAAGAATCAAATCCCAATATCTAAAAACCTTATCTCATGTATTAAGATAATAGATCTATCAGCAAAGGATAGATCTGAACGTGCACAAACAAGTAGAAGATATCTACTAATGGAGTTGGTGTAGATCTATACCTGAGGAGCTCGGTTGCGCTCAAGTCGATAAGTTGATGTTCTTGATCCCGCAAAACCCTTTCGCAATTGTGATCTCCTAGGCCTTGCGATCTTCCATGCCATGACTCTCTCGTAGAGAACTTTTCAAAGAGAATGGTGGGATCTCAATTGAGAAGAAAACATAGGCACTCCAGTGGGAAAACCATGGGAGAAAAGAGAGGGAGAGAGAGACCTTGGACATCCTCTACATTGGGAGTGCAAGCATGTATGGGATGCCCACCCTAGCTCTCTTTTATATATTTTTGGAACTCTCTCTCTCCTAATATATTTTGAAGTCTCACTTCTTGTAACGCCCCAATTCCGAATACTGAAGTTGCCGCTAAGGTACCCGAATTTGGTGTGCTACTTCCCGGAAAATCCGAGAACTTCCAAGATCATAGTCCGTAGTGAAGTCAAAATTTTAAAACTTTTTGAACAATAATATAATCAACAGTTGTAATGCAGAAGCATAAAAAAAGATAGCGGAAGCAATAAGTATCAATGGTGGAAGCTTAAGGTATCATATAAAATGAATCAAGTAAAGTAGAGTTGAAGTCTATCATAAATATCAAAATATAGTTATCAGAAGTTTATACAAAACTAACTGACTACCTCCTTACTCACTATAATAAATTCTCAAAAGCCCAAAATAAACTGCACTTAAACACCATGAGCAGGCGCTCCATCCTCCGGTTCGACCACTTAGTCAACTCGGCCCCAACCATACTCGCCGACTATAGGCGCCTCGTGGTACACATCACCCGCGGGGTTAGGGCCGAGACCTAAGCACCAAAGATGGGTCAAATCCAAGAATCTGGTAAGGCACCATATACAGATAACACAGGATGTATGCAACAAAAGAGAATATAGATGATTATGTAATCATAAGAGTAATAAGAAAACATAAATTAGGCAATTGAGCAGGAAATAACAGTTTAGAATAAAAAATATAAGTAATCTAATCTAATTATAAAACAATGTGGCACATTCATATAAGCTGAATATACTGCGGGATATTATGTCGCGGCCTTCCCATACTGTAAACAGTCACAGCGGGGAAAGTATAATAAACATGCAAGGAATAACAGTCCTGATAATAACAATATATAAATAACACCGATTACACCCTTTATCGCATCGATCACACCCTTTTATCGCACCGATCACACCCCTTTATCAGATTAGATCGGACCCGGTATCACACCATCCGTCTAATAATCATGATAGCTCTAGTCACAACCAATATAATTATAGCTCCTACCAGTGATGATCAGTCAATAGGCTGAGCTTATATCAACTAAGTGAATGTTTAGTGCCGACTTATAGAAACAAATACAGGTATGTGTCTGTCTAAGCTTGTCTCATGGTTTAAAATCGCGGTATCGGTCGCGGTCTCGGGCCGGGCCGAAAAACAGATATGATATCGGTATTGGTGGCGGATATCGGTCCGTTGCGGTCGTCGCGGTGTGAATTTTTTTTTAACAAAAAAAAATCGCAAAAATATCCAAAAAATCCAGAATATTAGAAAATGGTGGAAAACAATATTTTTTTTCCATTAGTAACAACAATAAATAAAAATCTCGGTCACCTTAAGTTATGAGCCATGTCTGTATCGCAGTTCGCTGTCTTCTTCAGTATTTCATATAATGCAACCATTATTGATGCTCATAATCAATTTATTAGTATAAAATATAAGAAAACAAAGATAATATAAAAATTATCTATACACTATTAATAAGCTATTAGTATTTACTATTTAGTAGCATAAATACTCCAACAATTTTTTTTTTTTAAGTAGAAGATTTAAAAAGCACAATTTTTCTATGCCCAAAATCATATTTATAAGTAGATCTAGTATAAAAGTGTGTAGATCTAAGTGAAGAACACAGCACAAACCAAAAAATGACATGCAAATGATTTTTTCATTCATTTTTATGCTTTATCTAAAAATAAAAAATAAAAAACACATAATAGTAAAAATAAGGTAGTTAAGTACTTGATTTTCTCTTACTAAATAAATTGATTTATTCAAAAGATAGTTTTGGAATTTGGAAAACATGAGAGAATGAGTTATGGAGACATGGTTCCTCTAAGGAGATGAGGGGAGAGGAGAAGAAAATTGGAGAATAGGGAAAAAGTTAAAAAAAATTACTTTTTTTTACCATTATTCCATCGCAGTCCATCTTGGCCAATATTTTGAAAATATCGGCCGAGATATCGGTAAAACCGATATTTTGACCATATCGGCCGAAATGAACTGATATTTTTGGGGATATTTTGACCATATCGGCCTGACTCGGTATCGCGGCAAAATATCGTAGCGGTATCAGCCGATACCGGTTCATATTGGCCGATATGAACCAGTATCGGCCAAGATTTTAAACCATGGCTTGTCTTGCGTGAGTAAGGTCCTAACTAAGTCTCTAAGAGGTTAAAGTACAATATTATGAAACACAGTCCAATATCCAAGTCCAAGTGCAAACATCATTGGATCCACACTAGGCTCATAATCATGGCCTTAGTCTATAGCAATGTAAGTAACCAATCCATACTCATAAACAACTCATTATAACCAACCTCTCCATTCTAGGGTTCTACACACCCAATCTTTGGCCGTATGTGGGCCCACTTAGCCACAGACACGGTTGTTTATCTCCAATTACATCATTGGGTCACCACTAAGTAGTCTTAAGTTTAGGTCCTCTAATTTTCCTTTAATTAACATGTTTATAACAATAATAAAGATAGAAGAGAAGAACAATACATAAAATCCTCCAAACAATAGAATCAAGTGGAATAGACAAGGGTCCAACCTAAGTAAAGGTTCACTCTTCGGTTCAGGGCCATATCAGGTAATTGGATCATTAACTGTAGTTTCAGATGTCAACGGATGTTATGTTTGGTGCTCCTGAAGTTACTGACATCATTGACTACATTTAAGGGTTGAGTCACTGATAATTCAAATTCCAAAACCCATTTGGTAGACCCCACGAGTCAAGGTTGAGCCACACCATTGACTTGTGCTTGGCACATTAATGGAGGCCTATTTGGATGGTCAATGGGCCCCACAAACGATCACAATCTCAGAAGAACTGAAAGCTGAAATCACTGTTCACAGTGTATCTGGTCGACATCATCCCTAAGGATGTTGACAGGGTACATTGGATGTTGACCCCTAAGTTGACATCCTGGCAGTATCCTTGGTAGACATCGTGGTCATGATGTTGAGCGGGTACACAAGAATTTGAAGAAAAACATCTAGGGGGCATCATTCTGGTCTCAGAGTTTCCCAGTGTGTCCGGTCGACAACTTGGCCTGGGCGGTAGACCGCGCACACTAGATTTCTGAAATGAGGACATTCTCCAGGTTTCAGCCTTTTTGCAGAAAGTCCTTTGTCCTCGATCGACTTGGCACAGGGCCCGGTCGACTGTGCACACTAGGTTACTGGGTCTGAGGAAAAACTCCGGGTCTCAGTTATTTTCTGTGTCTCGTGTATCTGGTCGACTGAGCATAGGGTCCGGTTGACCGGCTACACTATCCCTGTAAATTTCACTTAGTCTTAACTGAGACTCGAATTTTCTGGTTTTTAGTGTCGCCGGTCGACCGGGTACACATATTTGCAGCAGAAACTCAGTTTTTTGGATTCTTCTCCTTCAACTCATTTTTCGTCCAATTCATCACCAATCTTTTCCATTCATTATAGGAACATAGAAAAATAGTAAAACACTTCTAAATCGATCCATCCATCATTAAACCAGCCATTGATCTTCCAAATGAGAGAACCCATCCATCAATGGCCATAAATCCATAAACAAAGCTCAAAAGGGAAGATCTAAACATATAAATACATTAATTGAATTGAAACTTCATAATCAAGAGAAGGAAAATCATGCATTCTGGGATATTAGCATAGGATACTTGCCTTTGATTAGAAGAAAGAGACATTAGAATATAGGAAGAGATCCAATTAGCAAATATATGGCTGATGAAGCAATTGGGGATGGCTCCTTCTTCTCCTTGTGCTGGGATTTGGGGAATTAGGGTTTTCTTGGGGAGAAAGAGAGGGAAAATGAGAGATGAGAGTGAATTATGGCTAGTTTATTGCAATGGTAGTGTTTATATAGGTTTGGGGTTGGTGGTTGTTTACTAAAAGACCCTTAGGGTTTAATTAAGGGAAATGATAGGGTAATGGATAAAATGGTCAATAAAAGGGATTCTAGAAGGTTCCTTAATTCTAACACTCCCTTAAATAAAACTAAATTACTAACTAAGGCCCAGACTAACTAAAATCTTAATAAATAACAAAGATCACCCTATATCTATAAAAAAGTCTAATTCTAAAACTTAGGAACAATTCTATTAGACCTATAAAATAGTGTAATTAAAATAGTTAATTTTATAACTCTAAGTATTCAAATCAAACAGAGGGCCCACAAGGGTGGGGCCTCACACTTCTAATTCTCTTATGTATCCTACTCCTCCTTTCCTTATGAGACCCAATTGGAATAAAACTTTCTTTTCCTTAGGGCTAGCATGAGGACCAATAGGGATTCCTTAGATTTGACACTAACTGAAGCATCTAGACCCTACATCTCATATGAATTTCGGGCCCATAGTTAATTGTAAATAACTCAACTAAATAAATGCAATTGCACTCGAGTCTCAGGAATATATACAAAAAGGCCATAAACTTTCCAATTATCATAAGTAGGCATCTCCATCAAATATATCCAGGGATCCATTGGAATTAAACTGTCTAACAAAATTAGACTCACCTCCTATTATCCTTGTAGCCCAATTAATAACACTGATCATCAATACCATTCGATTAACTCTTAATCAGAATGGATGCGCACTTACGATAATTAATTCTATTAATCAGCACAAGATGTAACGCCCCAATTCGGAATATCTTAGTTATCGCTAAGGTACCCGAATTTGGCGCGCTACTTCTCGGAAAATCCGAGAACTTCCAAGATCATAGTTCGCAGCGAGGTCAAGTTTTTAAAACTTTTTGAACGATAATATAATCAACAGTTATATTGCGGAAGTATAAGAAAAGATAGCGGAAGCAATAATATCATATAACTAAGTCAAATATAACAGTGCTGAAGTCTAATAAGATCTCAAAGTGGAGTTATCAAAAGTTTATAGAAAACTGTCTATCTACCCACTCACTACAAATCCTCTCAAAGCCCAAAAATAAAATGCACTCAATCCCCTTGTGCAAGCGCACCGTCATCCGGCTCGACCACCTGGTCAGTCGGCCCCCACCCATAGTCACCAGCTACAGGCACCTCATGGTATGCGTCGCCAGCGGGGTCAAGGTCGAGACCTAAGCACCAAAGATGGGTCAGATTCAAGGATCTGGCAAGGCACCATATGCAGATAACGGATGATGTATGCAACAAAAGAGAATAGAGATGGGTATGTAATCATAAGAGTAACAAGGGAACATAAACTATGCAATTGAGCAGTAAATAATAGTTTAGAATAAGAAATGTAAGTAATCTAATCTAATCAGGTAACAATGTGGCACATTTACACAAGCTGGATATACTGCGGGATATTATGCCGCGGCCCTCCAATACTGTAAACATCCCATACTGTAAATAGTTGAGGTGGGGAAATGATAAGATAACTATGCAAGGGATAAACAGCCCTGCTAATAACAATATACATAAATATAACACCGATCACACCCCTTTATCGCACCGATCACACCCCTTTATCAGATTAGACCGGACCCGGTATCACACCATCTGTCTAATCACAGCTCATCATGATAGCTCTAGTTATAACCAATAAATATAGCTCCTACCTGTGATGATTAGTCAACAGGCTGAACTTAAATCAACTGAGTGAATGTTTAGTACCGACCCAGGGAACAAGTACAAGTCTGTGTCTGTCTAAGCTTGTCTTGCGTGAGTAAGGTCCTAACCAAGTCTCTAAGAGGTTAAAGTACTAAAACATGGAACACGGTCCAATATCCAAATCCAAGTCCAAGTCCAATCACCATTGGATTCTCACTAGGCCCATAACCGTGGCCTGAAGCAATACAAGTACAATACCATGTTCATTCCAGAAGTAATCATCCCATGCTCATACACAATGAGCCATTAATCCATTAAAACTTACATCTCCATTCTAGGGTTCCACATACCCAATCTTAGGCCGTATGAGGGCCCGCCTAGCCACAGACACGGGTTGTTTATCTCCAAAGACACCATTAGGTCACCACTAAGTAATCCTAGGTTTAGGTCCTCAAATTCCCATTTAATTAACATGTTATAACAATAACTAAGATATGAGAGAGGCACAATGTATAGATACCTTAAAACAATAGAATCAAACGGGATAAAGCAAGGGTCCAATCCTAAGTAATGGTCCACTCTTGGTTCAAGGCCTCATCATGTAATTGGATCCCTAACTGTAGTCTCAGATTTCAAAAAATGATAGATCTGGTGCTCCTAAAGTTACGGACATCATGGACTACATTTAAGGGTCGAATTATTGACTATTCAAATCCTAAAAGCCCAATTGGTGGACCCCACGAGTCAAGGCTGAGCCACGCCATTGATTCATGCTTGACACATTTGATGGAAGCCTATTTGGATGGTCAATGGGCCCCACAATTGATCAAACATTAAAAGAATTGAAATCTGAAAAACTCACTGTTCACAGTGTTCTCGGTCGACATATCCCCAAGGATGTCGACCGAGTCAACTAGATGTTGGCCCTCAGGTCGACATCCTGCAGTGTCACCGGTCGACATCGTGGCCATGATGTCGACCGGGTCCACAGGGACCTGGACCCAAATAGCTGGAGGGTATCTCAAAACTCGCAGTGTATCCGGTCGACATCATGGCCTGTAGTGGATCGGGTACATAGGATTTCTGGCCTGTCCGAGAAATCTCAGGTCTTAGCTATTCCCGCAGAAACATGTGTGTCCGGTTGACCGGGTACATTGGACTATAATTTTTACAGGAAACCTAACTGGGACTTGAATTTCCTCATTTTCAGTGTGCCCAGTCGACCGAGTTCACGCGTTGAGGTGAAATTTCCAGAATTCTGGGATTTTCCTTCTTTAACCCATTTTCATCCAATTCATCTCAAATCTCTTCGATTCATCACATAAACATAAATAAACAATAAAAACATTTCTATAACCCTCCAACCGTCATCCAACCGGGCCTTTGATCTTCCAAATGGGAGAACCCATCCATCAAATGGCCATTATTCATAAACAACGCTCAAAAGGGAAGATCTAAACATGGATACATACATAACTGAATTGAAATTGCAGAATCAAGAGAAGAAAATCATGCATTCTGTGATATTAGCATAGGGCACTTGCCTCAATTCGAAATTATAAAGAGAGTTGAGAAAGAGATGAGAATCCAAGCTCCTAAGAGTGTTGATAGTATAATTGGGGTGATCTCTAACTTCTTATTGTGCTGGAATTTGGGAAATTAGGGTTTCTTAGGGAGAGGTAGGGAAGATGAGAGTGAATTAGGGTTTAGGCTACATTTGCAATAGTAGTGTTTATATATATGTTAGGGTTTAGGACAATTACCAAAATGGTAGTTTAGTTTTAAATGGGGAAGAGATAGGGCCATAGGTAAGTAGGTCTTTAGGTAGGAATTCTAGAGGGTTCCTTAATGCTAACACTCCCATAATTAAACTAAATTACTAACTAAGGCCTAGATTAATTAAAATCTTAATAAATACCAAAGATTACTCTATTTCTATAAAGAACTAAATAAAAGTCTAATTCTAAAACTTAGGAACATTAGCAACTATTCTACTAATTCCTATTATTTAGTATAGTAAAGTAGGTAATATCCTATTAATAATTATTCAAATGAAATTGAGGGCCCACAAGGGGTGGGGCCTCACACAAGAGGATATTTCTCTATTAGAAGACAGATTCCATCTTGAGAATATATGTTCCAATAGTTCCACAACCATCTTCCCAAAATACCGAGGTATTGACCTACAGTTGTCCTCACTCATTGGTAAGTTAAAGTAAATACATAGTAGAAACTTGAGTCCATTACTCTATCGGGATTGAGAGCCTATTGCTTGAAAATTATGAGAGAAATCTTTAATAGAAGACATCGATTTGTATAAGGTGCTACTCATGGTCATTCAATATATCCAATGTACTAGTACAACAACTTAGAGTCTTCCACTATGATGGTTGAGACGAGCCACACTATCTCAAAATAATTACAGCGCCACAACTTTTTGAGATGAGATACCCAGTTTCATCATTGGTTGTGAAAACTCTTCATGTATAAGACTTGTGATCTATGTCTCCTACATGTGAATCCTATCTACACACATGGACCACATTTAATATACTTAAGGGCTCGTGTTTATCTTATGAACAATCGTGTCATTTTGTATTAATTATGTGCAAGCATAAAATAAAATCCTATCCATGTCATGAATGATGCATGAAATTATAAATCAATTAAGATAATAAACGAATTTATTCACATCATACACTAGATTGAAGACATACATTCTAAAAGAGAATTCACAAAACTGGTATGTGAAATGCCACCTTTGGCCTACGTAACATTTTCAAGATTCCAATGTATTGAATGCTAGACACCATCGGGGCATCTTGGAATTCTATTTAGAGGACAACATTTATAAAATAATAGTCGACAAAAAATCTCCAAATGTTTACAAACAAATGGGCCCTTAGATGCCAATTCTTAGATTACGGTTTCTCTTAGCCTTACTATGACCCACTTATTGATAATTTAAATTGGAAAAAATAGACCTCGTCAAATCTCATCGCATTAGGAGTGTTTGGCCATTGTTAGATTGATTGTGTTTAAAAACAATTTAAAAAAAAAAAATTCCTTGTGAGTGTTTTTACTGCATCATCAATTGATAAAAGAGGAATTCCTAATCCCACATGGGTGATAAAAAATAGTTTATCAAGCATTTTAATCTGTAGAAATGATAGGGTTTTTTTTTTTTGAACTTTTGGCGAAACTATATAAACGATTGTTATAATTAATACAGGGGCAACTTTGAGAAACGTTGGATAGCCCAAGTATAGTAGTAAGGGCAACCCAGTCTCACCTTAAATTCCAAGGATTGACAACTGACACTGGCATTGTAAAATCGAAGGATATTGTGGTGGAGCACAGAGGATGCCTTAGATAATGTATTAGGCCAGTTCATGATTTGGATAGTTAACGATTCATCATATGGAATATCCAGAAAAAGGGACAAGTTTGATGGTTTGATGAAACTTGTAATAGGATAATGGTGGGAAAAGAATGGTGCTTAAATTTATCAAAAGGAAAACTATCAGAAGGAAAACGAATCTCACTATAATCTTCTCGAAGGCCAGTCCAGATGGAGGGTTCTACGAAGGAGCAAAATGATTGAAGATCTATTCAACAAAAGCTTGACATATGATGATGATCTAGAAAATCAATTATTGAGATTCAATCTAGCATAAGAGAAAGTGGAAATGCTTTTCTTGAAAAGAGCTTCATATTTGGTGCGACCATTGTTTTTCCATGAGAAGTGGAAAAATAAACTAGATTTTATAATTACGTGGAAAAGCATTTCCAGGGTTTGGGGGGATTTGGAATGGGTTTTCCATGGAAAGTAGGAATGCCAAATTCTTTTCTCTCTAGAAACAAGAAAGTCGGAACAAATTCAAGATATTTGTTGTGTTTCAACCAAAAAAAATTAAAAAACAAAAATGATATTAGTTGTTAAATTATTGCCCCGATTCTTGCTCAATCATTTAAATATGAAATTTAACTTTAATTTTCATTTTAATTACATGTTCACAACATGATCGTGTTGAAGGTGGCTTAGTTCTGATTGGAGTAAAGTTAGCCTAGAGTAAGTATAAATATTAATAGTATAAATATTAATGATTAGCTACTTAAGATTTAAAAATGGCCCCATGAATGAATTTATAGAGCGAACTAACATAAATTAGCTTATTGAACTAAAATGAGTCAACTCTATCGATTTTTTTAACCAAGTCGGATCACTAGAATTTTGAACTCAGAAATACATATTGATGTAACATTTGCTTTTACACTGGGGACAAGGTTCTTTCAAGGAGAAGAATAATTCAAACAAGAAAAAGGTTCTTTCAAGGAGAAGAATAATTCAAACAAGAAAAAGGGTCTTGTCCTAAACAATTTGAATCTGGATCCTCTAATGCTTTTAGTCTGTCCAACCTATTGAAAACTCGAGCTTCTAAAAAGAAAGTCCCTTCCTGTGGATAGGTCATTTTAAGGTTTTAGTATAATAAGAGCTGATCTAATTGCAAGATTGCTTGTTTGATAAAGAAACTGATTAACACAATTTTCAGCATATTTATTAAATAATTTTTCTAACAAATAGTCAATTTTACAGTTGGACTAACTCTTATGTGAGCATACCCATATTCTAGAAAGACGTTTATTTGTAATAGCTCGAACTTTCAATAGGTGGACGCTACTATGAAGTTCCACTCAATCCACTTAGGTTTTCTCAATGGTTATTTGTTTGCACTAATTTACATATGTAAATATGCATATGCGTAATGTTTACTTATCATCACTTTATTTGTACTCAGTGTAAAAATAGTGTGTAAGTGGACCCACTTTAATCTCATTTACATACCAAAATAGGTGGTAAAATGGTGCAAACGACAAAGTAGACAAGCGACATAATTGGCTGAGACGTTTATAGACGTTGTTGGTAGAATCTCATTAAACACGTTTTCTTCTCACTTTTGTGGCCCCTAAATTCATGATGTGAACTACCCAGCTTTTTTATAGGCTAAGAAAACCTAATACGTTTAATCTCATAACTTAAATCTTTACTGATTTTGAAGAATTTGTAAAAAATATAAAAAAATCTCAAGGTATATATCCCCTTTTTTAACACTCTTGTAGGGTTCTAATTCATGATCCGAATCACTCTATTTCTTCTATCAATGGAAAACATCAGCAAGTCTAGTTTCATATCTTAATTTTTCATGGATTTGAGAATTCTCTTAAAAATTTATATATATTTTAAAAAATTCATATACATCTAAATAATTGTAATTACTCATGTACTCATAGGTAAATAATAATCTTAACAAACATTACAATGTCCTTTATAGGGAGAATTTCAAAATGAAGCCTAAGCTTTTTTGTATATTTTAAATAAGGAAAAAAAAAATAAAAAGAAAAACTACATTTTAAAATGAGCCTTAAGTTTTCCAACTTTTCTTTCAAAACAGGACAACCAGCCATACATGGGACCGACCGCCAGCTTTCCATCCCTTTTTCCTTGAAATCCCGAAAATGCCCTTATTCGTAGCGTCTTCAGCACTCCGATCGGCTGATGGTCCATGCATTCCTCCATGTGGTCTAGTCAGCGATATTAACAGATGAGTTGCAGAGCAACCAGCGGTCGACGTTCTACACTGGCCCCTCTTTTGTGGTCAGAAAAACCGAGTCTGCTCTCCTCATATATGCGGTTGGCAAAGGCGGCTGCTTCTACAATCTACAAGGTCTGCTTTAAGGAAGATGCACCGATGGAGACATACTATTCGGTCTAGACGCTGTAGTGGAAGATAGAGTCGTCGTTATTTCTATCTCCATCGGGGATCTCACTACAAACCAGTTTGAAGACCTATGAACATTGTGCTAACTAACCTCTCTCTATCACAGACTCCATGGAATGGTTTGAGATTTGATAATTGTGGGAGATAAAAATCACCTACTTAGATTAAAATGTAGGATTTGGGAAGACCGAACGCGGAGAACATGAAAAGGGAAGGAAAATGGCTTGGGTCAGAGCCCATGGCTGCAGTGAGCCAAAGGCACTTCGATGCCTGAGTTAGCTCTGGAAAAACTAAGTAGGAGGAGGAAGAAGACAATGAAAGATTGTGAGTAAGGGTTCACAAATTGTGAGTTAGCGTACCTCCATGGGCTGACCCTATGTGTATATGTAGATGATTCCTCGTTCATTCTTTCTTTGTGAGTGGGGGTAGGAGGGGTGAGGTCCCATCGGGCCTTACCATGACATTAGGCGGTAGGTAAAAAGGGCGCATCCCATCAGAAACTTCCATGCTTTCGGTCAGTTGATGTTAAGGGATGATAAAGCCAACTTCTTTTAGCCATAAATGAGCGCCCCTATCAGTCAGGGCGTGCCAGTACTTCTCATAGGAACGTGATGGCCCACTCTGGCTTTAGTACGTTTACCGGGACCAGGAATGGTCCGGCTGGGCTGGCATTTAGCTGGCACTTACGCCGAGCTGCCGAGCTGAGTAACGCTGAGCTGTCACTCTTAACCGAGCTGCCGAGCCGCCAAGCGGGGGAGCCTTTTGAGCCGACGCTTCTTACCTAATCGCCGAATTGCTAGCTGTGATTACCGAGACCGAGGTGAATGACCGGCTCATATCTAAGAGTACAAAATGACATAACTTGTGTAGGCCCCACTTATATAATAATAATAAGATTATAAAAGAGAAGAACTTGTGTGGGCCCCACTTATATAATAATAATATTATCTATACATTATTATTATTATTATTATATATGTATATAACAAAATGACATAACTTGTGTGGGGCCCACTTATATAATAATATTATAATCTATACATTATTATTATTATTATTATTCTGATTATTATTATATCTATATATATACCCTTATAAAGGGGAAGAACTTGTCATTCTTATTTCTTTACACATCTGTGGGCCCCACTTATATAATAATCATATAATCTATATATTATTATTACCCTTCTAAAAGAGAAGAACTTGTGTGGGCCCTACTTATATAATAATAATATAATCTATATTATTAATATTATTATTATATCTATTATTACCCTTATCAAAGAGAAGAACTTGCCATGTTTATTTCTTTACATATTTGTGAGCCGATTATAAAAGAGAAGAACTTGTATGGGCCCCACTTATATAATAAGATTATAAGGAGCTGGCCTCATTTTGGTATTTTTTTTTCTTGCTGTTAAGCTTCATTTCATGCTCATATATATATATATATTATTATGTACAATTTCTTTCTCAAAATTAAAGGGCAAAAGCTGGCACAGTAGAAGGTGCTCCCTATACCAACCTTGAGGTTGTGGGTTCAAGTCATGTATCAATAAAAAAAAATAAAGCTAAAAGGATTGTTGGATAAAAAAACTATACCATTGATCATATGTCGTTTTCTTTCTTATCATCATCATTATCATAATTGTCATTATTGTTGTTGTTGTTGTTGTTGTTGTTGTTGTTGTTATTATTAAATTATACTTTTGGATGGTATTTAAAAGATGGTTAGAGCAGGTATTTTCCTCCAAATTCTCTAGAAATCTAATGCTTGGCTTTCTATGAGCAAACTAGAGAAGGCCATAACCATTAATTTAAATGCCCTTGTGAATTGTCCTGAAGAGATGACTATTAAATGCCCTCATAAATTGTCACTAAGAGCCTTCATTTCAAGGGAGAATTTAATGAAATTATCGAGCCTTACTATTTTTCTTAAGCTGCAATGGTTTTATTTAGTGGGTGGAGATAAATTTGTCACAGCAAATTGCATGTCACTTAACCAGCTTAAGTAGGGTTCTAATAAGAGCTCCTATTGTCATGAAATGCTGACTCATTAAAATGCTAGTTCTACCTGGCGCTGGCATGTAGCCTTGCATGCAAGTGAAGAGCTATTAGCGGCAATAAATAGCTCACTGAGCGATGATTGATGCAGTCAGTTAGTGCCCTCGATTGTTCCAGAGAGAAGGATTATGGCGCCCCCAGAACCGTGGCATCCAACAGCAGCATCTCCTTGCGTGCAAGAGACTTCTATGCCGGCCGTTATTCCCTGGTCTGTTATGAAAGAAAGTGGCAGTTAAAGCAAATCTAAAGCGTCGTTGCTTTTGCTTCTTATTCTTAGTCAACCAACCACTTGGTACCAAGCAACCGGTTAGCTATTGCGCTTTCAAAGTAGAAGAGTGATCTCTTATCTTAGAAGTGGTGGTGTAAGAAGCGCAATATCCTTTTTGTCTTTAAAGATAATGAATAAGCGTAGCGAAGCATATACATTAGGTAAGTTAGCAGCCTAATAAGTCGGGCTTTGAAGAAAGAAAGAAAATAAGAAAGTCCCCAATTGAACTAGAAAGAAAAACAAGTAATCGAACTTTTCGCAGAATAAGTGATCCGATGTCCAAGGAACAAGACTTCTTGTTGAGCAAAGAGCACTTATCCTTCTTGACATAAAACTGGTTGTTGCGTAATATCTGGAAGACAGCTCTTCAAGCGTTCCACGTGCTCTTCAAGCATCCCACTATAGACCACAATGTCATCAAGATATACCGCCACAAATCGGTCCACCAATGAGGTAATTATGTTAATTTTCCTACCTTTAACCGATTTGTGATAATTCTCTTTGTTCAAATTAGTTTTACAAAGGGGAGATTTGTTTAGTTTTTACAAAGTATTTGGATTATTTTACTTAAGATTTGCACCCTTCTTCCAATTTATTGTGATTAGTATGGTTTCGTTTTGAGTTATTATTGCATTGACTATCAAAGAAAATATCCAAAAGAGTGTAGGGAGTGTATGTTGTGGTTTGACCTTGCACGTGCCTTGCATGTGCAGGGCTGCACTAGTATTCATAAAAATAAAATAAAGAAAGAGAGTGGGGTGATGGCTGGGAACTTTTTGGGTGGGACCATTTGTTTTGGGCATGTTTTAAATATGAGTACAATATATTAATAGTGGATTAATTACCTGACCCCATTAGTTTTTAGAAATTAGGAAAAGGACCCATTAGTTTTAGAAATTAGAAATGAAAGACCCCTTAGTCTTTAATGAACCTAAATGGGGTTTGAACCTTTAAGATTTATACTTTTGGGAATCACATTGGATTTTAGAATTAGAATAAGCTCTGAGTATTTTATGAGCCCAATTGGAATTCTAGTGTATGGCCTGAATTTTCCCTCAAACCCAGAGTTCAGTATGTGCAGTCGACCGGACACATTGAAAGCCGCAGAAGTTGAGATTTGGCCTGGAATCTGTTTACCTAGGTAGACCTGTGTACCAGGTCGACCAGTTGGCCACCTGGTTGATCAGGTACACTGGAAATTCTAGAATCTAAGCCAAGTCCCAACCCTGATTCCTGTGGAGCAGGTCAGCCCGGCAACACTGTGAACAGTAAGTTGTGAGTTTAGTCTATGTTTTGTGATTGATCAATTGTGGGGCCCATTGACCATCTAAATGAACTTCCATCAATGTGCGAAGCACGAGTTAATGGTGTGGCCTGACTTTGATTTGTGGGGACCACCAAGTAGGGTTTATGGATTGGAATTGTCAGGGATTCGACCCTTAAACGTAGTCAATGATGCCCGTAACTTCAGGAGCACCAAATACAATACATTTTGGCATCTGAGACTGCAGTTAGGGATCTAATTATCTGATGTGACCCTGAACTTTAGAGTGAGTTATTACCTAGGTTGGACCCTTGCTTTATTCTATTTGATTCTATTGCTTGGAGGTTGTTACACATTGTGCTTCACTCATATCCTTATTATTGCTATAAACCTGTTGATTAAATGAGAATTGGAGGACCTGAACCTAGGATCACGTAGTGGTAACCTGGTGATGTAATCGAAGATAAATGACCCGTGTCAGTGGCTAGGCGGGCCCTCATACGGCTTAAGTTGGGTGTGTGGTACCCTAAAATGAAGAGGTTGGTCATGATGTATGGTTGTAAATGGGTATGGATTGGTTACTTACATTGTTATAGATTAAGGCCATGGTTGTGGGTCTAGTGTGGATCCAATGATGATCGGACTTGAATTTGGATATTAGACCGTGTTCCATTTTATTGTACCTTAACCTCTTAGAGAGTTGGTTAGGACCTTGCTCATGCAAGACAAGCCTAAACAGACACAGACCTGTATTTGTTCATATAAGTCGGCACTAAACATTCACTCAGTTTGACTGATCATCACTGGTAGGAGCTATATTGTATTGGTTGTGACTAGAGCTATCATGATGAGCTATGATTAGACGGATGGTGTGATACCGGGTCCAGTCTAATCTGATAAAGGGGTGTGATTGGTGCGATAAAGGGGTCTGATCGGTGCGATAAAGGGGTGTGAACGGTATTATACTTATATATTGTTATTAGTAGGGTTGTTATCCCTTGCATGGTTACCTTACCTTTCCCCGCCGCAACTGTTTACAGTATGGGATGTTTACAGTATGGGAGGCCCGCGGCATAATATCCCACTGTATATCTAGCCTTTGTGAATATGTCATATTGTTATCTGATTAGATTAGATTACTTATATTTCTGATTCTAAACTGCTAATTACTGCTAAATTGACTAGTTTATGTTTCCTTGTTACTCTTATGATTACATACTTGTCTCTATTCTCTTTTGTTGCATACATCCTGTGTTATCTGTATATGGTGCCTTGCCAGATCCTTGGATCTGACCCATCATTGGTGCTTAGGTCTCGACCTTGTCCCCGCGGGTGACGCGTACCACGAGGCGTCCGTAGTAGGCGGGTACGGTTGGGGACCGGTTGACCAGGTGGTCGAACCGGAGGATGGAGCGCCTGCACAGGGTGTCTGAGTGCAGTCTATTTTGGGCTTTTGAGAGTTTTATGTAGTGAGCAGGGAGGTAGTCAGTTTTGTATAAACTTTTGATAACTACACTTTGAGATTTTATTGGACTTCAGCCCTGTTATATTTGACTCATTTATATGATACTTATTGCTTTCGCTATCTATTCTTATGCTTTTGCAATACAACTGTTGATTATATTATTGTTCAACAAGTTTTAAAAATTTGACATCATTGCGGACAATGATCTTGGAAGTTCTCGGATTTTCTGGGAAGTAGCGCCAAATTCGGGTACCTTAGCAGTAACTTCGGTATTCGGAATTGGGGTGTTACACGAACTTTGTGGTTCATGAGATAAATCATTGGTACTAGAGGGTGATATTGTACACTCCTCTAAATTTTGAGCATTTTTCCTCTTAAAAAATGAATCAATAGTTGATGATTTAACCATGGTCAGGACTCCTATAAAAAATCAGAAATTAAAATCATATAAAAAAGTTATAAAATTATTATTAAGTGCAGCAAATGAGAAAATAAATAGAATTCAACTCATTACTATAAAACAAAGAAAACACAATGCACAAATTTCTAATCGTGTGATTTATATGACACATAAAAAAAATAAAATAAATATAATGTAAAAAGTCAAAGCACAAAACGTCACAATTCACAAATAACTGTTAACATTGAAAACAAGATGACAAGTTGGGGATTGTAGGATTGGTACCGATGGTGATGAGATGCAGGTGGGGTGAGGAGAGGAAGAGGTAGCTCCCGATGGTGATCACCGTTGACAGTGTTGATCGTAGTACGGATCGGTTGAGAGAGTGAAAATGGTCCTTAGATTTCTTGAATAAAAATGGGGTTTTTTTTATTGCTGAGATTTCTTGAATAAAAATGGGGGTTTCTGATTACAGACTTCAATAAAGGTTGCAGTTGCAGAACAATGACTGATTGCTAGGAGGAGGTGCTGGGCGTGAGTGCTATTAGGAGGGAGGGTTTTGGTCGCAAAACAGGGAAGAGATGAAGAAAATCCCCCTCTTCCTCTTGTGTTCTCCTTCCTTTCCTTACTCCATTTTTTTCTTTCTTTCTTTACAAAATCAGAACCGAGATTGTGGGATGAGGGTTACAACGAATATTAGGAAATCATGTGTTTTCTTTCCTGCCTTTCCTTCCTTTGTTTTTTTCTTTATTTCTTTGCAAAATCAGAATCAAGATTGTGGAGTGTGGATCACAACGAATATTAGGAAATTACAAATCTAAAGAGGAGGGGCAGAGGATATCTCAACTTGGAGATACTCGGATCTTTGGTGGGGCCATGGCCTCTGCTAGCCCCCCTAGTTCCGCCCCTGCTTGGAGGGAAATGAGAGAATTGGAGGGAAAATGAGAGAGAAGAGAGAAAGAGAGGGAAATGAGAAATGAGAGACATGAATTAGGCTCGTTTGGGATGGGAGGGATAGTTTATGTTGGAAAGGAAAGTTTCAAAGTTTCATTGTTTAGGTTAATAGAAAATTGAGATAAGTATAAGGGCTATTTGGTCTTTTTAGGTGAAATTGGTATATTCTCATGTGGAAATCCCTCGTAATAATTTTAATTACTAGTAGGGGCGTCAAACTAACTAACAAACTCTAATAAGTCCAATAAACACCCTATATAACCTATGAAATACAAAAAATGGACTAAACTCTAGAAATTAAGTTAAGATGTTAGAAAAATACTATACTATCCTTACTAATACGTACTAATTAGCACAATTAGATATATGATACTATAATTAACACAATTAAAATAAAAGTGAGGGTCCACAAGGAGTGGAGCCTCATACATTTTAAAATGTGATTTTCATTTTATCCTAATTTAAAATATACTAGAAACTTAGTCCCCATTTAAAAAATTTCCCTACTTTATACGTGTAACATCTGCACATTGAAAAACTCATTTTCCTATATCACATCCCATCCGCAATAAGCCAAACGTCCATCAAAAGTTGCCTCGGATCCGGGCTAGGAGACGTGAGAAAAGATACAAAGTGTCAATGAAACCGATGGGACACGGTAAGATGTACCTTCCCAATTAAGATGTACCTTCCCAATTAATCAGTTTTGTTCATACTCGGGTTTAGGTCAATTCTTATGTGATATGGCTTTCTGATGTAACGTATCATTCATGAGCGTGCGTAGAAATAGTGTCAATAAAAATGACTTCCACGGGTAATTAAACTTAGAATACTAGTAAAAATTTAGTGTCAATAAAAAATGAGTTTGTTGAGATTGTCAATAAATCAAGCATTTGTTGGGAATCTTTCTTCTAGGATCAAGTACTCTTTTTTTTTATTATTTAAAAAGTACCACGTTGTTAGGGAATCCAACAAACATGACTATAGCTGTTTTTATTGCAAAAAGTAATACTTTTGTGTGTGTTTCTTGAGCTAGGTTAAACTTAGAATATGAGCAAATTTTTTTTTTTTTTTTGCTATTAAAGGGTTCCCAACCCTTTGGGCTGGACTAATCCCTCCGGCCCGAAGGGAAGCCAGGTAAACACCCCTATGGCCCCAAGGTGGTAGCACTAATGGATTCAACCTTCGATTCCTGAGGAATGAGGGACTGGGGGTCCATACCAAGACCTCTATCTCTGGAAGAGGGAGGAACCGTGATCCTGACCACTCGGCCAACCCCTTGGGGCTAAAAGGTGTGAAATTATAATTCCAATAGAATAGAAGGAAAGAAGATAAACACCAAAGAAATAGTGGAGGAAGAAAAAATAACTAAGATTCCTGCCCAGAGATTCGGTTGCAGTGGCAAGATTGTTCTAATACAATGGGGAAGAAGGGACCACAACAACTACAGAATGTAGTAGAAAAGAAGAGGAGGGAAAATAAATAGGGTTTTCTTTTTATCTAGTAAAATTTCTAATTTTTTTTAAAAAATTACAAGTGAGGTTATTAAATAATGACATATGGTTAAAGCTGAGTAGACTCTCAAATATGGATATGATTTAATTTATGTAGGCTCTTACAACCTATAACTATGTTCAATATTTGAATATACTCATCATAGATCAGGATCCTCGGGTGGGAGCATCTGAATCCTAGGGTTGGAACATACAAGGATCTGGATCCAAATCAAAATATTTCACATCCTTTATACGTGGACCCAGATCTAGATTTGAATATCTCGAGTTATATCCCCACTCATTCTAATCAGTATACAGGGGACTGAAAAACAGGACAATTTTTTAATCAGGTTGCAGGTGTATAAAGTAGGGTCAGGTTGTTCTGAGCACAACATGACCCAAGTTCCAATCTATCTAAAGTATCTACATGTAACTTTCATCATTGATCATCAGACGGTCGTAGTTTGATGATCTTAACCACGGGCTTATAAATATTAATACATGTAATATTCATCCACTACTTTGATGTTCATCTAGTGATGATCTCGATCCAAAACATGTGAACTAACACAATACTGGGAGCATTTGGCCAAAAGTCACAAAGTGGTAGTCTCGACCATCTTCTCAAGGTTTATAATACAGTGATGACTGTACCTTATTGATTTGATGATATAAATTGTGGATCAAGCGATCAAATGTTACCCTTGTTGATAAACTTTGAATGGTCAGAAAGTGATGATCTTGATCAGGGATGAAATGATCTATCATGTAACATTCATCAAAGACCACTAGATGATAAAAATTTGATGATTCCAACCATAAACTGACGTTTAAAAAAAAAAAAAAAAAACCA
This sequence comes from Persea americana, assembly GCA_029852735.1. Taxonomy (NCBI): domain Eukaryota; kingdom Viridiplantae; phylum Streptophyta; class Magnoliopsida; order Laurales; family Lauraceae; genus Persea; species Persea americana. The sequence goes on along the minus strand of CM056813.1, from coordinate 51,982,085 downwards.
TTGACTGACAGATCAAACATGTAATAATTCCATCATGATATTTGATGGTGACAGAGTGATGATCTTCAATCATGGATAGCAGCACCAAAAAAATGTTTTTGGATACAGCCCGTATATCAGTTCTTAAATCATATGCTCGGTGGTGAACTACAGAAGTTTTAAGTATTTTTCGTAAAATTGTTTGTGCAATATCTTATGATCATGTGATATCACAGACATGGGACCGTGCGATATCCTAGAGTGGTGCGATATGCTAGAGCCATGCGATATTGTACCATTTTTTTAAATGTATGGGCAATATCCCCATTACTTTTGTGAGTAAGACAATCTCGATCATTGATCAACTGGTAGGTGAAGAGTTTGTTTTTCTTAAGTGGCCATTGCTTGTCAGCGAGCTAAGCTAAAACGGCCAATCCTTCAAAATTGAGACTACTAGATATGGGGTAAGCACATTTCATGTAAGTTCATTAATTTTGACATAACCAATAGATATAACTATTTAATCTAATAAAATTTAGAATGAAAAAGGAAGAAGATTTCTTCACATCTTTAGCTCATTAAATGACTTGTATTCATATACAAGTATCTGAGCTAATCCTTTTTTTCTCCCTCTACAGCATCTACATTTGGAATCGAAAATCATAATTTAATCATCATAAAAAATAGATTGGCAATAATAATCTAGTCCTATCCTTAGAGCTTACCTTTATGGCCCTCTCTATTTGAAGCTTTACATTATAATTTAATAATCATCTGAACTTTGATTGGATATATGGGGCACTCTGTTCCTAGAATTTGAAAAGAAAAACTACAGCCCCTTTTGAACTAACTCTGATTAGGGTTTTAGATTATTTTAACCCACCTTGCCTATAATGTCAAATGCTTTATTGCACCACTCGTGCCCCCCACACAATCAATAGATTAATAAAAGAAGAGGGTACTGCATTCCATGGCAAACTTCTAGAGCCTTTAGAATTGCGGAAGTTAAATCCCTGCATGCAAATGTTTTTTCATCTCAATCATCAGACATTTAAATAGCTATTCACATCATTGGACAAACATACTATGCACACGTGTGCAACATTGACCCATGTGTAGAGTCCATGTGACATAGCTAAGCGGCACTAGGATACTCTATGTTTAATGGGTGGCAAGTGAAACCACTTCCTAATATTTTTATGGGGGAAAGAGTTTTAACAAGACTAATCACCTAATCAAAAGTATTTTACATTGCGAATCCCAAAGAGAGTCCCATGTGTCACACTCAAAGTAAGAACCTTCTATAGAACTTTTTGGATATACCTCACTAAAGAAATATTTAAAAACTTTATAGATCTTCTTTTTACCTTATAATCTGATCTTAGGAAGGAAAGATACACCTCAGGTTGTTTTGAAATCGTCTTTCCGTAGTTGAAATATACATTTTTCTGATTTTCATTGTGTGGTCGATCTTGGATTTTGATGTAATGACCATATACAGATCACCCTGCAGTTGTATTGGAATACAAATCCTCTCATCTTCTCCATAGTGGTGCCCCTAAGGGCCTGTTTGGATAAGCAAAAAACAGAGTAGAGTGAAGTTAAATGGGCCCAAACAGTCTAAAATTTCAACTCTACTCCGTTCGGATGAATCCGGCCCGATAGATGAAGTAATGTTGTGAGACACATGTACTCCATTTCACTTCAACTCTCAATACTTGCATTTCCTTGAGTAAAAGTAGATTCTACACCAAACCTTAACTTCAAAATAAGCATCCAAACGGAGTGAAGTGAAGTACTCTACTTTAACTTCAACCTACTACTCTCCACTCTACTCCACATGTGAAATCCACTTCATTTTACTCCACTTCTCATTTGTCCAAACAGGCCCTAAAGTCTTAGGAAAACCCCTATATATTTTGATCACTTTATGCATTTTTTTTATATGTGGCTCTCCCAAGATTATGTTTCTACATAGTGGTCTCCCGGGAAAGAATTCTTGGTTCCGCTCCTGATAAGTTCTTAAAAATGTAATATGTTCTTATCATTTTAGAGTAATTAAGGACTTAATCATCAAATCATGGACCATTTTAGTAAAAAAATTATGAATTTATGTTTTGAGCATCAAAGTCTAAATTCGAGTCAAAATTCATCCAAAAATTGCATTTTCACATAAAATCATGAATCTCTCTATTTTTGGCATTGAAAGTCAAAAATTTCTCATAACTTTTTAATCACACATGAAATGATGAATTTTCTTTGCACCTTTAATTTAATTGAAGAAAACTTGATAAAATGGTGACATTTTATGCATTTATTTGGTGTGAATTGGGCCCGCATCTTGCATAATTCCTTACCTATATGATTAGATTATTCTTTGATCTTTGCTTTTATTTTTGTAGGGAATTTCAGAAATCGGGGCCCACGGAAGAGAATTGATGAATCAAATGCACCATGGACCCACCTTCCTTTGGCATGGAATCTAAGGTAGGGGCGGCCATGGTAGGGTCCGCTCTCATATGCAAGAAAAAAATCAGATTTAATCTCTTGAAGATAAGTTCCGAATTTGTGGGCCATGAGATGATGAGGTGTCATATCTACTCTCCAACAAATATTGCTTACATGTCAAGATGGATGGTTAAGATTCAATTCAAGCCAAACAAAGAAGAGAAAACATTGCAAAAGAAAGTCAAGCCAAGGCATGGGACGTTCCATGTTGTCTACATCCAAGTGGGGTCCACAAGCATTCAAGAATTGCACATCAAATCTGAAATTCAGATTTGAATTGATCCTTAATCCAAGTGGGACCCAAGAGAGGGAGTTGCATGAGATAAGAACAATCCTATTTTTACTAGGATTGTGAGCCAACCCCTAGAAAATCTCTCAAAAACTCTCCTAATCCTAATCCAACTTGGACCACACACTATTAATTCTTACCCAAATAAAAAACCTTGCAACAAAAGCTATCAAAAATATATAAAAAGAGACACAAAGAGGGCTGGACGTGCATACCATACCCCCCAATCCTCTTGGACGACCAGCAACAATTATTCCCCCTTTTCCATTAATTTTTCTTCATCTCTCCTCCTTCCATCAATATTTCATCCAAGGCCTTCCCTAAGGCACACTACCACTTGGATTCCTACGCCATCGCTCCGCCGCCGTTGCTATCGTCACTCCACCATCGGATCATCCTTGAAATCATCTTCCCTTGCTTGGATTTCAGATCGCGAAATGAGAGCCGGTTGGATCGCCGTTCAAGACCGCGAGTCCCTCTCCTCCGTTTAGTGTTTCTTGTGTCTATGGTAAGGATGGATGCACTTTATTTTTATTAAAAGAATTTTGTAATGGTTATTTGCTTGTAATGGGTCTTTCATTAATAAATCAAGTTTATGGGGTCTTGGTCTTCACCAATGAGTCAACATTGAATTTTTGTGCGTAGTGATAGTGCGCACTTGGTGCGGTGATCTTGATTTTTCTTGATGGCATTAAGCAAAGTAATTATTGCAAAGTTTTAGAATTAAAATATAATTTCTTTATTCTCTGATTTTATTTTATTTTATTTTTTTTTCACCTTAACAATTATTGCAATTGGTTGGGCTAATAAATCTTATGGTGATGCAGTGGTTAGATTAGGTTTCTAGATTAGGATTTTAATTTTCTTGGGTTGTAATTAATATTTCAGATTTGCAATTAATTTTTAATTCAATTAGAAAATTTGATTTGTATAGTTTTTTTTTAGGCTAGAACTAGTTTTTTTTTATTAGGACAGGTTTTGCGATAAATAAACTCTCCGTGGATCGATCCGGTTTCACCGGTTATTATTACAATTGCGGCCTTGCACTTGGGGCTACGATCAGCTCCTGTCTTCGGACATTCTCCTCTATCTTCTTTTTCTAGTTTTCCTCTTATCTTGATTTTTCTTTACCTTTTTTTTTTTTTTTTTTTGATAAAATTGATTTGTGTTGTTGATGTAATATTTGATGATGTTTTGATACATACCTCTCATTTGAATCAATAAAAGATCTAACAGTAATAGATTGTGAATGATTAGGATTTTAATTAGGAAACGAATGTTTTGGCATTTTGGATTTGAAGATAACAATGGGGCCGCTATGTTTGTTGAGTCAAAGGCCTTGAGGCTGTTCGATACTGTAGCAACCATATCCACATATTGATAGGTTTTTTTTTTTTTTTTTTTTTTTTGTCATCTTTGTTTCAGTTTTTCTTTTTGAGTGAGATGCGTCTTACAAGTAAGTTTCAAACTTTTGATCATCACTTAGTGAATGGAGCGCCCCCACCCCACCCCCACACAAAAAAAAAAAAAAAAAAAAAAAAAAAAAAAAAAAAAAACAAAAAAAAAAACAAAAGAGAAACAAAGAGTCATTTCAAAACCAAGAATGAAGTGGAACCATGTATTGATGGAGAAATTCATGATATTGTAGATTGATACCGTCTCTTTTCTTAATAAAGAAAACAACAACAGCATGTATAATATTTAATTTGGAGTGTATATTACTATATTTGTGTCCTTCGAGGGCTTATAGAAAATTCTATAAGAATAGTTGAGGTGGGGAAAGGATAAGATAACTATGCTAGGGATAAACAGCCCTGCTAATAACAATATACATAAATATAACACCGATCACACCCCTTTATCGCACCGATCACACCCCTTTATCAGATTAGACCGGACCCGGTATCACACCATCTGTCTAATCACAGCTCATCATGATAGCTCTAGTTATAACCAATAAATATAGCTCCTACCTGTGATGATCAGTCAACAGGCTGAGCTTAAATCAACTGAGTGAATGTTTAATACCGACCCAGGGAACAAGTACAGGTCTGTGTCTGTCTAAGCTTGTCTTGCGTGAGTAAGGTCTTAACCAAGTCTCTAAGAAGTTAAAGTACTAAAACATGGAACACGGTCCAATATCCAAATCCAAGTCCAAGTCCAATCACCATTGGATTCTCACTAGGCCCATAACCGTGGCCTGAAGCAATACAAGTACAATACCATGTTCATTCCAGAAGTAATCATCCCATGCTCATACACAATGAGCCATTAATCCATTAAAACTAACATCTTCATTCTAGGGTTCCACATACCCAATCTTAGGCCATATGAGGGCCCGCCTAGCCACAGACACGGGTTGTTTATCTCCAAAGACACCATTAGGTCACCACTAAGTAATCCTAGGTTTAGGTCCTCAAATTCCCATTTAATTAGCAGGTTATAACAATAACTAAGATATGAGAGAGGCACAATGTATAAATACCTTAAAACAATAGAATCAAACGGGATAAAGCAAGGGTCCAATCCTAAGTAATGGTCCACTCTTGGTTCAAGGCCTCATCATGTAATTGGATCCCTAACTGTAGTCTCAGATTTCAAAAGATGATAGATCTGGTGCTCCTAAAGTTACGGACATCATGGACTACATTTAAGGGTCGAATTATTGACGATTCAAATCCCAAAAACCCAATTGGTAGACCCCACGAGTCAAGGCTGAGCCACGCCATTGATTCATGCTTGACACATTTGATGGAAGCCTATTTGGATGGTCAATGGGCCCCACAATTGATCAAACATTAAAAGAATTGAAATCTGGAAAACTCACTGTTCACAGTGTTCCCAGTCGACATATCCCCAAGGATGTCGACCGGGTCAACTAGATGTTGGCCCTCAGGTCGACATCCTGTAGTGTCACCGGTCGACATCGTGGCCATGATGTCGACCGGGTCCACAGGGACCTGGGCCCAAATAGCTGGAGGGTATCTCAAAATTCGCAGTGTATCCCGTCGACCTCATGGCCTGTAGTGGATCGGGTGCATAGGATTTCTGGCCTGTCCGAGAAATCTCAGGTCTTAGCTATTCCCGCAGAAACACGTGTATCCGGTCGATCGGGTACACTGGACTATAATTTTTACAGGAAACCTAACTGGGACTTGAATTTCCTCATTTTCAGTGTGCCCGGTCGACCGAGTACACGCGCTGAGGTGAAATTTCCAGAATTCTGAGATTTTCCTTCTTTAACCCATTTTCATCCAATTCATCTCAAATCTCTTCGATTCATCACATAAACATAAATAAACAATAAAAATACTTCTATAACCCTCCAACCGTCATCCAACCGGGCCTTTGATCTTCCAAATGGGAGAACCCATCCATCAAATGGCCATCATTCATAAACAAAGCTCAAAAGGGAAGATCTAAACATGGATATATACATAACTGAATTGAAATTGCAGAATCAAGAGAAGAAAATCATGCATTCTGTGATATTAGCATAGGGCACTTGCCTCAGTTTGAAATTATAAAGAGAGTTGAGAAAGAGATGAGAATCCAAGCTCCTAAGAGTGTTGATAGTATAATTGGGGTGATCTCTAACTTCTTATTGTGCTGGAATTTGGGAAATTAGGGTTTCTTAGAGAGAGGTAGGGAAGATGAGAGTGAATTAGGGTTTAGGCTACATTTGCAATAGTAGTGTTTATATATATGTTAGGGTTTAGGACAATTACCAAAATGGTAGTTTAGTTTTAAATGGGGAAGAGATAGGGCCATCGGTAAGTAGGTCTTTAGGTAGGAATTCTAGAAGGTTCCTTAATGCTAACACTCCCATAATTAAACTAAATTACTAACTAAGGCCTAGATTAATTAAAATCTTAATAAATACCAAAGATTACTCTATTTCTATAAAGAACTAAATAAAAGTCTAATTCTAAAACTTAGGAACATTAGCAACTATTCTACTAATTCCTATTCTTTAGTTAGTAAAGTAGGTAATATCCTATTAATAATTATTCAAATGAAATTGAGGGCCCACAAGGGGTGGGGCCTCACACAAGAGGATATTTCTCTATTAGAAGACAGATTCCATCTTGAGAATATATGTTTCAATTGTTCCACAACCATCTTCCCAAAATACCGAGGTATTGACCTACAGTTGTCCTCACTCATTGGTAAGTTAAAGTAAATACATAGTAGAAACTTGAGTCCATTACTCTATCGGGATTGAGAGCCTATTGCTTGAAAATTATGAGAGAAATCTTTAATAGAAGACATCGATTTGTATAAGGTGCTACTCATGGTCATTCAGTATATCCAATGCACTAGCACAACAACTTAGAGTCTTCCACTATGATGGTTGAGACAAGCCACACTATCTCAAAGTAATTACAGCGCCACAACTTTTTGAGATGAGATACCCAGTTTCATCATTGGTTGTGAAAACTCTTCATGTATAAGACTTGTGATCTATGTCTCCTACATGTGAATCCTATCTACACACATGGACCACATTTAATATACTTAAGGGCTCGTGTTTATCTTATGAACAATCGTGCCATTTTGTATTAATTATGTGCAAGCATAAAATAAAATCCTATTCATGTCATGAATGATGCATGAAATTATAAATAAATTAAGATAATAAACGAATTTATTCACATCATCCACTAGATTGAGGACATACATTCTAAAAGAGAATTGACAAAATTGGTATGTGAAATGCCACCTTTGGCCTACGTAACATTTTCAAGATTCCAATGTATTGAATGCTAGACACCAGCTGGGCATCTTGGAATTCTATTTAGAGGACAACATTTATAAAATAATAGTCGACAAAAAATCTCCAAATGTTTACAAACAAATGGGCCCTTAGATGCCAATTCTTAGATTACGGTTTCTCTTAGCCTTACTATGACCCACTTATTGATAATTTAAATTGGAAAAAATAGACCTCGTCAAATCTCATCGCATTAGGAGTGTTTGGCCATTGTTAGATTGATTGTGTTTAAAAACAATTTAAAAAAAAAAATTCCTTGTGAGTGTTTTTACTGCATCATCAATTGATAAAAGAGGAATTCCTAATCCCACATGGGTGATAAAAAATAGTTTATCAAGCATTTTAATCTGTAGAAATGATAGGGTTTTTTTTTTTTTTTGAACTTTTGGCGAAACTATATAAACGATTGTTATAATTAATACAGGGGCAACTTTGAGAAACGTTGGATAGCCCAAGTATATTAGTAAGGGCAACCCAGTCTCACCTTAAATTCCAAGGATTGACAACTGACACTGGCATTGTAAAATCGAAGGATATTGTGGTGGAGCACAGAGGATGCCTTAGATAATGTATTAGGCCAGTTCATGATTTGGATAGTTAACGATTCATCATATGGAATATCCAGAAAAAGGGACAAGTTTGATGGTTTGATGAAACTTGTAATAGGATAATGGTGGGAAAAGAATGGTGCTTAAATTTATCAAAAGGAAAACTATCAGAAGGAAAACGAATCTCACTATAATCTTCTCGAAGGCCAGTCCAGATGGAGGGTTCTACGAAGGAGCAAAATGATTGAAGATCTATTCAACAAAAGCTTGACATATGATGATGATCTAGAAAATCAATTATTGAGATTCAATCTAGCATAAGAGAAAGTGGAAATGCTTTTCTTGAAAAGAGCTTCATATTTGGTGCGACCATTGTTTTTCCATGAGAAGTGGAAAAATAAACTAGATTTTATAATTACGTGGAAAAGCATTTCCAGGGTTTGGGGGGATTTGGAATGGGTTTTCCATGGAAAGTAGGAATGCCAAATTCTTTTCTCTCTAGAAACAAGAAAGTCGGAACAAATTCAAGATATTTGTTGTGTTTCAACCAAAAAAAAATTAAAAAACAAAAATGATATTAGTTGTTAAATTATTGCCCCGATTCTTGCTCAATCATTTAAATATGAAATTTAACTTTAATTTTCATTTTAATTACATGTTCACAACATGATTGTGTTGAAGGTGGCTTAGTTCTGATTGGAGTAAAGTTAGCCTAGAGTAAGTATAAATATTAAGGATGAGCAACTTAAGATTTAAAAATGGCCCCATGAATGAATTTATAGAGCGAACTAACATAAATTAGGTTATTGAACTAAAAACTTTTTAAAATATAAAAGGGAAATGGTCTGGTGAGGACCGTCCTCACCATTATAAGTAAGGACTCATCCCATCCTTCCGATTGCTCAAAGGATCCAACGCTCCACACGGTCCACATATAACAGAAGAGAGGGAAACGTTAGAGTGGAAAAACAGAGAAGAGAGGGAAACGACCTAGAGGAAAAAAAAACAGAGAAAAGAGGACTGCGCCATTTCGCCGGAGCCAAATCGCGAGATCGATCGCAATCTCTCGGCGTCTCATCTCTCTCCTCTCGCGCACTTTTCATGCTCGGCGTTATCGGATTTTTATATGTTCCAAATCTGATTTCGTTCTTTACAGAAATCCCTAAAATTAGTTGTCTTATAGGGTTTCCTTCTCTCCTATTCTCAATCGAAGAACACATACATTCTCAGATCCGTCCAAGGTATGTTCCTGCTTCTTTCTAGCAATCTATGTTGTGAAGGTTTTTTCAAGTTTGTGGGTCTTTGGATTGAAAAGTTTGGGCTTTGGTTTGGTGTTTGTGCTCTTTGTGCAATGTAATTTGCATGGGAAGTGTGTTGTGATTGGGTGAGGGATTTGCATGTGTTGTGGGTTTTGATGGTTTGTGGAATTGGGATTTGCAGTTGATGTTGAATGGGTGGTTTGATTGAATTTAGGGTTTTGAATGGTGTGTTTATGGGGTGAGTGGTTGAGGCGTGTTTGTAGATGATTTCCATTGGAAAGAACGTGTTTTTGGATGTAACAGGAAGCGGAATGGGTTTGGGAATTTGGGGATGGGTGGTTATCCATCGAACTGTGGCTTTTGAGAAACTGGGGATATTGAAATGAGATTAGGTGGGTGGGGTTTTGTTTGGTTTTATATTTGTTTCATTTCGATGTTTCCTTTGCTGCCTTTCTTCTGCAATTAATGTCACTATTGGGGGTGATCGTTTTGGAATTGGATGCAAAAATAGCTGGCTTCCTAATGTGGTTTTTGGTTTTTGGTTTTTCTTGCTGAGCCAGAATATGGCAAATTGGAATGGTGGTTAACCATCTGTTCTACCAAAGTAATTTATTAGCCCCCTTTTTTTTCTTCTAACTGAAAAGTAGGGATATTAAAGATGAGCTGCTGCTTTGGAGATATCAAGCGATTAAAACTCTTTTGCCAGTTGTTAGTCTCCAGTCAATATAATTAGCTATTATAAATTGACATTGTTGTTTGTTTCTAGTGCTTTTCTCTTTGGTTTCTATAAGTTTGAAAGTTTAGAGTTGTTGCTTGTACTGTACCTAGTTGTATAAGATAGCAGTGGAGAAAGGAATGAGTTCTCACCAACTTTAGTTGGAGAGCAGTTCAAGAGTCACCTTGGCTGACGGGCATTGCTTACATTCTTTGAGGTTCAAACCATTGCCTTACTATTAGCAACCACACTGATAGTGTCCAAAATGCGATTGCTCTGGAATTGACTATCTGCATTTGGTTCGATTTTGTTTGGAGAGAACCTCTGGAAATGAAACATATGTGGCCAACCTATGACCCCTTGCTCAGTGACTCATTGGGTAATCCTCTGGTTGAGGGATCAAGGGAGAAGAATGGCTTATCCTAGGATATCACTGAAGTTTTAAAATTTGGCAAAGTAGAGTCAAATTGGCTCTACCATATCGTAATAGGTTTCTATTGAATCATTGGACTCAGGCCAATCTTGTTCTGAGTCGGTCAAATTTCAGTCTTGGTGGTAAACAATTTGGTCTTAATACCAGTTTTAAAACCTTTGACAACTCCAAAAAATAGAACACTTTCAAGCGCACTTGAATGCCACTGCAGTGGTACCTCCCACTTCCTACTCAACCTATCTGCAGGCATATTTCCATTAACAACAGAGTGGCACAGTGGAAGATGCTCACTGCAGCTTTGAGGTTGTGGATTCAAGTCATGTTTGTTACTGAAAAAAAAAAAAGAAAAGAACCTTCCAATCTATCTTGTCGTTCCTCAGAACTTCATTTTGGGGTCTTTGTGCTGAGTGTGGGGAGAGAATTCTCTCTCATTTTAAAGAATCTTGCAACCTTGTTAATGATAAGTAAGATCATATGGGATATTAATACACAGTTCCTCTCTCTCTCTCTCTCTCTCACACACACACACACACAGAATCTCCTTCCTCTTGTATCCCATTTTGTTCAAATCTTCATTCCAACCTGCAACCCATGGCCTTAAGATCTACAGGGTGGTAGCAGATCTTAGCCTGAACACCTGAACCCAAGCCCAAGACCAATCCGAATTCCACTCTAAACTGGCCAAGACAAATTGTATTTTGTAGGCCAGAAAATGAAGGATCAATGGAGTTCACCTTTTTTTTTTTTTTTTTTTTTGACCTTACATTTGGTGTCTGCTCCCTTCATCAGATTTGACAAATCAGGTTTGTCATTTCCGCTGGGCCCTGTATGGTTAGTTTGTCACCTTTAGATATCTAGGATGGTGTTCAATGCAAACCTCATGAGGCTGAATGCTCAAATACCATTTGGACGTTGGGATCCCTTAATTTTATAGTGATGATTTTTCCATATCAATACCGCAGGTGGGCGATTTTTCCAATCAAATGCCTAGGCATAGGGATGCACTATAATGTGTATATAACAAGGTTAAATTCATTTGTATTTCGGACACTTGCGATTTAGAAGTTGGCATTTGTTCATTTTTATATGCTGTCCATTTTTCCATGAAAGTTTGGAACATACGAGGTTGGTTTTCCATTGAAGTTCTTTTTATGCAATGACCATGGCTATCAGTTATTTTCTCTTTTTTTTATACTTTGGATTGCTTGAACTGTCAAAGTAGAATTCATAAAGATGACACTAGATAATCTTGAGGTTCTTCGTCCAAGGCTGCTTTTATTTGTAGCCATATTACGAAACTTAGGTGAGTCATGTTTTATCCTTTCATTCCAAGAAACCAACTGAGATGGTGCATTGGTTGGCAGGAAAATTTTAAAAATAATTCAAGTGGTTGCAAAGCAGATCCAAAGAAACGCCGCTCGCAAGGGACTATCCATGGATGACCCTATCTCTTTTCACCCAGCTCTGTTTTCTCAGACCTTGCCCGCTGGTAATGAGGTAGAAGAGTTCTCCAGCTCGGACCAGGAAGAAAACCCAAACCAGAATGGAAACACTCAAGTATTTCTCAAATAATATATTTTGGATTTACTTTATTTTTATTTTATCTATTTAATTTTGTGTTCAGAATATATGATGGGCAACTATTCTATGTTATTTACTTGACAATGTCTCTGTTCATGAGTGATCCCTGAGAATATTTTTTTTCCTTCATGTATAATCTGGGACTGTTGTTCACATTTTTCAATGGATGAGAAGTTGGAATCAGCTGCATCTTCCATGAGTAGAATCTTCATACCTGAAGTAGACGAAGATAAGACCCCACGATTGGGAATGTATTTGCATGACTTGGAAGAAGCTTACGAATTTTATAATACTTATGCGAGGGCTGCTGGTTTTGGTATTAGACGTGGTTCAGATAAAAAAAAGAGGGGTGAAGTATATTGGAAGCAGTTTATGTGCGCTAAACAAGGTCAGAGGGTAGAAAAGGAAGGAGGTGATTTTGTGTCACAGAAGCGTGTTCCATATACGAGAGAAAATTGTAGAGCGGAGATCGTTGTGAAAAAAATTACAAGCGGACATTGGGTTGTTAACAAATTTGTTGAAGAACATACTCATGCCTTATCTACCCCACGTAAGACACATATGTTTCGTTCACACCGTAAAATTACTCCAGCTCATAAAAAATTAATAGATGCATTTGAAGAAAATAACATACGACCGGCAAATCAAATGGGGCTCTTAAGCACACAAGCCGGTGGTTCAGGAGCAGTTGGTTTCAATGAGCAGGACATGCGAAATCACCAACGAGACAAGCAGAATGCAAAGAAGGGGCGAGATGGTAAGATGTTGTATGAGTATTTTGAATACATGAAAGAAATGAATCCGGGTTTTTCTTATTCTATAGAGACAGATGAGAACAATCAAATCAAGCATGTATTTTGGGCAGATCACTTATGTCGTCTTTCATACATTGTTTTTGGTGATGTTGTTACTTTTGACACAACATATCAAACCAATAAATATGATCTTATCTTCGGTGCATTTATGGGAGTAAATCACCATGATCAAACGGTCATCTTTGGAAGTGGTTTTTTATCAAATGAGAGTTTTGATTCATTTGTGTGGCTATTTAGACGTTGGTTGGAAGCTATGCCTGCGGGTCCACCAGAAGCGATTGTAACAGACCAAGATCCCGCGATTAGGAAAGCAATCAAGCACGTTATGCCTGCCACACGACATCGATTTTGTGTCTGGCACATTATGCAAAAGTTGCCATTCAAGTTAGGCGGACTTGCAATTCATGCTGACGGTCTTATGGATGCAATAAATAAAGCTGTTTACAATGCTGTCTCAATGGATCATTTTGAGATGGAATGGGCCAAGATACGAAATCAATATAACTTGAAAGAAGACAGTTGGCTAGAAGACATGTACACGCTTCGTGAGATGTGGATACCAATCTTCTTAAGGGGCACGTTTTTTGTGGGAATGTCATCGTCACAGAGAAGTGAAAGTTTCAATGCATTCCTTAAGCAGTTTGAAACACATAAGTGTGGTTTGCATGACTTTATGATGTGCTTTGAACGTGCCATTACTCGTCAAAGGTATCAAGAGCTAAAAGCGGAGCATGAAAACTTGCAAACGAGGCCAAAGCTCCTAACTGGTTTGGAGATGGAGGAACAAATGGCTGGAATATATTCGAGAAAAATTTTCCATGAGTTTCAGGTACAATTCATGGCAATGGTGTCATCCATTCCAAAACTTGTAAAGGAAAATGCGTCAGAGAGCATTTATGATGTTTGGTCCATGAAAAATAAGTGCAAAACTTCTGAAAGGGTCATTTTCAACAAAGATTCTAAATGTGCAAATTGCTCTTGCAAACTATTTGAGTTTCGAGGAATTCCTTGCAGTCATATAATTGTTGCGTTGAAACACGAGATGATTTTCACCTTGCCTGAGCATTTTATATTAAAGAGATGGACTTCTCACGCGAGAGATGGTACAGAATATAGCAAATGTTTGATTGTGGGGAATACAACTGGTGGCACCTCGTTGATTGTCCGGCATGGTGATTTGTCGTATTGGGGCAACATGGTTTCTAATGAGGCAAGTATGTGTTCAAAGACGCACGAATATGTAAGAAATGTTTTGACTGATCTTCATAAAATGTGTCGCCAAATGAATCAATTTGAACTTGGAGGAGAACATACATCAAGTGGAAAAAACAAAATGGTTAGTGACGCAGTTAGTGAAGCAGTGCAATTGACTGAACCACCTCATGCTACAACAAAGGGCCGTCCAAAAAGACTAAAGTCGTCAAGGGAGAAAGCTCAAAAGAAAGACCGACTTTGTCGTGGATGCAACCAGCGTGGTGTTTCACATGACAAACGGAATTGCCCAGCTCTTTTGAATAGGTAGTTATTTGTTCAGTTTTGTTATTCTTAAAATTAATTTATTTTCTGCAACAGTTTTCTAATAATATCTAGAGAAAACCCAAATATCAAGATTGATATTTTTGACAATGCAAACCTTATTGACACAGGTTGCCACATTTTCGTGGTCATGGCCATTTGGTTACTCAAGCACTTGGGCTCGGCCCATTTTTTAAAATAAGTGCAGACTCAATTTTGAATTAGAAAATAGCGTTCCTGATCATATCCAAAGTAGAGTTTGTTAGGGACAGGTGTTGTTTTCATGTGGACAAGGAAAGGAGGGCTGAATGAGGTCCGATTGCTGAATCCAGCTCCTATCTTTCTTGGTTTGGCTTCATTTTTGAAAGGTTTACAGTGCTTAATCTACTTTGGACATGAGTCTTGCGAGGCAACTGATGCAAAGCTATATGGGGTGCATCACTTCTTCAATTAGACAAAAAAAAAGGGGAAAAAACACACGCACACACAAGCACTTCAATAGTGTTTTTATATCAGAAATTTGACTTTATGTTGTGTAAAGTGTACACCATTGCAATTGATTGCCCATTTAACAAATGACCCTATTCTTAGTTTAAATTACTAATTACGTTGCATGTGTTTTATTTTCAGGGGGACTGTCGATCTACATGTGGACATTCCAAGAATGGCAGAAGCCCCAACCAATACAGCTGTCGAAGGAAGCTCTTCAGATGTGTCCGGTTCCGATGTCAACCCATGGACATGACACTTGAGATGAATGTTGCTTATGTGAAGGAGAGAATTAGAGCATTGTCATTGGGAAAGGAAGTGGTATGGTGGTTTTTTCTTTTTTTGTTTTTTAAGTTCGAAATCTACCCTTATGCAAAGATTGTCCCTTAGATAATTGCCTGTTGCTTGTTTATTGTTAATATTCAATGACAAAAGGGAATTGTGAATTTTCACTCATTGAATGACATTGTGAATTTTGAATGGCAGTGGTTGTAAAAGAGAATGAGTTTTTTTGGGTAGTTAACAGGTGTTCAGATGCCTCACGATTGTGGTAAGAGGAGAGAGAGAGAGAGGGGTGGTCATGTACTTTTATCAATCTGCATTCTGGGTTGCAGATATCTGAACACTTAGAACATTGTGGAATGGACAAATGTTTTGCTGAAGGAAGTTAGGGAGTTTACTCTATCAACATAAGTTGAAGCGATACGCACCAAACTGTGGGAATTTTTTTGAAGATTGACGCTTGTATGTTTTGATCTAATTCAATTTTTACCGTTTTGAATCTTGTTATAGTGTTGCTTTATTAAGATACTGGTTGTGGCAACATATGCTTTCTTTATAATTAATTGCTTGGTGGCTCAATATAGTGAGACCCTGCCTTTCAATGTTTTGGGGAAGTAGGACCACCTGTTCCTTCATCCATCACATAAAAAGCAGATAGTATTGTGCCGTCCTTTGATTCATGTCCTACAAAAATGGTAAGATGAGAAACAAAATAAAAGGATATTTTTTTAGTCCAATGCAGTGTATGATGTATATGTAATCCCGTCCTAAATTTGGAGGTACATCAGATGAGGCTGTAGCTATTCAAGGACGACTATGGCATGGCTGTTATAGATTTCACTTCTAGCATGTCAATAGTATATGTTGTGATTCACATAAATGCATAAGAACATTTTGAGCACCTACAACCCTTATAGTGCTGCATAAAGGCATATGGAGATTATTATAAAATGATCCTCTTCCCCATTAAGATTGGGGTCTGTAGTAGTAAATTTTTGAAAGTGGATTGCAACTTGAAAATTTAGAAGCTGGTTTATGAGGTTAGGTCTAGAATTCCTTGAGTGTCAATTAAATTAAAGAGCATACAAAGAAGCAGTTTTGCCCTGAAGGAGATTTATCATATAATCCAAATAAACTTAATTGAAATCACTGGAAACAAGGATGGCCCATTATGTTGAAAACGTCATAAACACGGAGTTGAAACGTTCACGTAAATTGGGAGTGCATCCAGCCAGTCAATGGGTTAAAGAAAAATATAAAACTACCATTCACTTTTTCAAATTTTTACATAGGTTGTACATAGTCATGGATAACAAAGAGAAAAACATAGAAAAAAAAAGATGGGGAGATTTCTAAAGGAGGCGCTTCATTGATGACGAAGCTGGTTGAACATTTCAGTCAGCTGATTACGAATGTCAGAGAAACCGGTTGCCATCCTTTCATCCAATTGTTCAATCTGGATAGACTGATCAAACACTGCATTTTCAATCGCAAGGAGACGATTTTCAATGGAATCTGCCTCTGTGTCGTCATCAGCTTCATTTGGGGCTTGTCCCCTCTGAAGATGTCGGGCCACATGTGTATCAGACATTGCTTTGGTTCTACCATCTATTACCTGTCTTCGAGCAACAGGCAATTCATGACTGTACTCTTGGCAACCTTTTTCAATCATCAATTTACATATCATTGCACCAAAAGGAAGGGTGATTTTTCGTGGTTCGTTATAAACTCGCAGCATTGATTCCAGTATCGCCTGTGGGATGTCAACAGAGGTGCTTGTGCCTAAGGAGTAGAGAAGGAAAGCCTGAGAATAGATAAGATCAGATCTATGACTTCTAGGCTCAATGTTGTAGCAGACAAATGTGTTGAGTAACCGATAATCAGTGGTGAGACCAAATATCTTCAGAACAGGACTATCCAGTACAGTGGGTTTCCCACACAGCTCTGTAGCTACCTCATTCGCTTGCATCATCATGTTATCAAGATCATTTGTTAGATAGGATATGTGAACAGGTCTCTGAAGACTGAGTAAAGTGGCAATGCTATTTGCATCTACAGTTAGTGTCTTCCCCTGAACGTATGTCTTGAAACCACTATTGTCGACATCATACATATTGCAGTAAAACTCCCGTACCCAATTTTCAAAGCATTCATTATTCAAGTTCATTAAAATCGTAAGACCGTTCAGATGAAGCCAATGCAAAAACCTAGTATGGATGAGTTCAGAGTGCACAACTATTCTCTCAAATATCATTGTCCGATTGCTGAATCTTGTTTCAAAACGTTCAACACCATCAGCATCTTTAAACCTTTCATTATTGAAACGAGAGGAAGACCCAGCTGGTCTCTTCCCTTTAGAAGTTTCTGGTTGCTTTCCTTTGTAAGTTTTAGGAGGCATACTGTACAAATAAAATAAAAAGGAAATAGATAAGGTGGAACCCTGATTCAACAAACACAATGTAACACAATGTATATAAAAATCCACCAAATTCCATGATATATAAATCACTCTATAAGGTGCAACCCTGTTTCAACAAACACAATGTGCATAAAAATCTACCAAATTCCATGATATACAAATCACTTTATATATATCCTAAAGGGAAACATCATATTGGTACAACACTTTATCACAAAATATACAGCCAAACAAATCAACCCTGTCGGAATAACCCAACACAACACAAATTGAAACACAACACAAATTGAAGACGAAATGCAAAAGCCAACACAGTCTCAAATCAGTGAAAAATATCATAGTGAAAATTCCTATTTTTGACAGATGTAACAAAAAAAAGTCAGTTATTTCTTTGAAAAGCAACAACCCACAAACCTCATAAAAGAAAATCTCTGCAACCATCCAACCAACAAAAAAATTAAAATCTTAAAAAAATCCAACTGCTCAAGATTTTTACCCTCGGTAGAGTTTGGGATTAATCAAAAACAAGAAATGAAAGCCGCAGCCAACGAGTTTACTTAGGGAAAAAAAAAAGACATGAGAGGAATAAAAGAGGATCATACCTGAAGCAGCTGAGAAGGAAATGAAAGAGAAGAGAGGAAAATGAATGAGATTGAAGGGAGCAGGTGGGCAGGAATACTCAGAGAGAAGAATTTAGTCACATGCGGATAAAGGAATAGTGAGAGAGAATTTTACTTTAGGATGAAACTGCCCTCCATCTTGATAAAACTTCCCTCACTGTCCTCGCTATAGCGAGCCCCATTTTGCCACCATTTTCCCCTCTTGCCCCCTGTGCGCGAGACGACTCTCTGGAATCCTTTTTTCAAAAATGTATTTTAGGAGGAGGACCACTCTATGAAAATTTTGAATTTTTCCCGACATTTCAGCTTACTAGATTAGAAGCCATCCACGGAAGCTCAAACTTTTTCATTCATAAAAAAAAAAAAGGAAATAATTCAGTAAAATGTTGAAAATAAAATGAATTTCAATTATATATCAAAAATCATTTTTTCATTAAAAGGATAAATTATTATGTTTTTGGTAATGTTTTTATTGTGATAATTCCAATTCATTATTTAAATTATATTTAGATATTATGATAAAAAATGACATTGCCTGGCATTTGAAATAAAATTTGAACGACCAAATCATAGACCTATCATATGCATCATAGTATACCTATCATATACAAAAAACTACATCAAAATTGTTCTCTGGACTGCTAGTTGAAAATAAAATTAATTTTAAATAAAAATAAAGAAATTAAAAATCATTCTTTCATTACAATTGCAATTCATTATTTTTTATATTATCAATGGGCTCCATCCAATTCATTACTTTTTATAATGACATTGTAAATTCATTACTTTTTATAATGCCATTGTAAAATCACGGGAGAATCGAAGAAGATGATTACAGTCAAATGGGCTTTTTACACCTATTCGTGTGTTTCACCTAGGTTGAATGGAGAAGGGTGAAAATTGTGTTTCACCTAGGTTGAAGGAAGAATGGTGAAAATCCGGTAATTTTCCCTAAAATCTGGTGATGCAGGTTGGACTAATAAATTATGGTGATGCAGTGGTTAGATTAGATTTTTAAATTAGGTTTTTAATTTTCTTTGGTTGTAAGTAATATTTTAAATTTGTAATTAATTTTTAAATCAATCAGTTCCACTCCAGTTCCACCGGTTATTACTATAGGCTGCGATCATTTGGAACGATCCGGTCCCATGGGCCACTTGAGAGCCTAACAATGACGAGGGTTATAGAGCCTAACAATCACAAGGGTTATAGAAGTTTTAAAGGACTCATGATCTGCCTGTGTGGAAAAGTTGGGAGTCTTGCAATCAAGAGATGTAGTATTTTGAGTTCTTCAAAATTGTCTACGTTATAGATTTGGATAAAGTTGGATGGGAGTCAAAATTTGCATGATCAATTGACCTGCCTAATTCAGATGAGTGTCAAGTTTAAGCCAGATGCATGATCAATTGACCTACCTAGAAATATGATGAAATTAATCTTCAAAGGAGATTAAATTGCTATCACATGAAAAGCAACCCAACGGCGCATCAGATTCGATTATGGAATCAATCTTCAAATGAAGCAACATAACACGAAATCTACACCTATCAAATCAGCACATGAAATATACACAACTGTGCAAATAACTTCCATGTTCCGTCATGCACAAAACATGTTTTTAAACCTTCAAAGAGAACATATCCCCAGAGCATGTATTTCATGCCTAGCTGAATAAGAAAACTATGATTATAATACAGCACGCAACTATAATAACATGATAAAATTTTTCGGAGATATGCATTTCGAATTTTCTCTACTTCAATAAAAACACAAAATGCGGACTCTATCTTTTCAACGACCACTATCAAATTATCTCTTTCACACATCGTTGAATTAGCTTCGGCAAGCTGGCAATGCGCTACTTCATCTTTCCAAAGAAATGCACCACAACCATTTTCATCCTGCATAAAGTTTTACACACATAAAAAATAGTTAATGCTAAATTTTAAACCTTAACAACACATAGTGACTAGTTTTTGAGGTAGCATAAACACACTTACTTTCCAATTTGGGCATTTCCAAAATTTTCGATTTGGATTCAATTGCGTACGAGAAGTATATAATTTCATCGGTCCAGCTCCACATCGGCATTTTGGAGTAAATTCAGATAGGGTTGTATTACAAGATGACATTCTGTGCAAATAATATTGTTAGTTGAAATAACCCCAGCAAAAAAAACAATATATTTACAGTTCAAGCAATCCAAAGTATAAAAAAGAAAAAAAAAGGGAACTGATAGCCATGGTTTGACAAATGACCATAATCCACATACGTAATTGCGGAAATAAGAGTCGGGCAGCATTGAAAAAATTTCTACATTTTCGTTTCACCACTTTGTTGGGTTCAGCTGTGTATGCAGTGTTCAAATCATTAAGCCCCAAAATATTTCAATCAGAGTAAACTATGATATCAAGTCCAATACATACGAACATAAGAGTCCATCACAATTTGAAAGCCATCAATAGTCAGCATTTGAGAGAGTTGATCAGTATCGGTGAAGGTACACTCGAAAAATGCATTTTAATGTCAATTGTAACAAACTCTATAACCCAAAACTTTGAATGATAGCATGCAATAAAAGCAATATATTTTCTTTACGAAACAAGCACTAAAGCCCAAAAATCTTGAATCAGAGCATGCCATAAAAACAAAAATCTCTTTTTTGAAACATACTCTAAAGCCCAAATAGTCTTGACTGAGGTTTGGGTAAGATTGGGTGAGAGAGGAGAGGAATAGAGAACGAAAGATAGATGTACCTGTGCACGGATTGAGGGAGTCCAGATCAGAGAGAGGTGAGAGTGAACGGCAGACAGAGGGAGTGACTGGTTTATGAGGTAGCCTAAACACACGCACATTTTTGATTGGGTCCAGGGTAGACATACCATATCATAAAACAAAACCCATATTGGAAGATCCTAGCCATCCCGTTAAGGGGCTGAAATCATCTGAGTGTGGATTGTCACACTGTTTCTAAACAATGTAAATACAACACACTGATTAAGGGCTAAGGTAAGTGCATCAGGGAGACATATATGTCCCAATGTACATTCTCAAGGCCTTAGGATTTCGGCATAGTAGAGGCAAGGCACTATTAAGAATCATGTAACTCTCTATAACATGCATATGCAATGTCTGGTACCTTCGTCGCTGTGGACGAGGCTTTCCCACAATCTCTGCAATGTAAACTGCCAGGATAGGTCTACTGGATGATCAGTTGATGGTGTAGTATGGGATCCCACCTTGTTAAACAGCGACTGGTTGGGGAAGATAAAATAACCCCAGCAACAAAAAACACTAAAAACAAAAATTGTAGAGAATTCAGTGGACTAATCTGCATGCCATAGAAACCCCAATTTCATTTTTGTAACAAACTCTAAAACCCAAAATGGTAAATTAAATGTTAGGTGATCGATGGTCCATACATGCGAAACTTAAATGGTAAATTAACATCAACCAACAGTCCAAAATCAACTGAAATAATACATGGGCCCTTATTACTGGTGGACAGCCTAGGTTATCTAAAAGTCAGGGACCACCATTGCAAGGTTTGAAGGTAGTAGACTTCGAGTGAGGGATGGCACCAAGAGTCCATATGCGGCAGGCTCATCAAGGTTTTGCAGAGTCCACACACAATCTCACCTCCCTATTCTCACTATACCAGCAGCTCAAATGTGGACAGGGCACACATGAATGGATTTAAGAAGACTATTTTTATTTTTATTTTGGTAAAAGTATTTAAGAAGACTTAATAGGCACATCAGCAGCATATATAAAAGATGTATCACCAATATCAGGATGGTTAGATAATCCTTAACAGCATAATACAAGCATTAAAGTGGACCACTGCCCAAATCTCCTGAATGCTGTTCATTTTTCCCTTCACATTTGGTAGCTAAGATCGTCCAATCACTCAGGTCATCTTCATGGACGGCATCACTTTTTTTTATCGATGCTAAAAGGAAAATACCGATTAGTTTAAAAATTACATAGGTACACTGAATTCACAAGTCTGCAAGTATGAGATTTAGAGGATTTGAAGTTTGACTAGGCTTAGTAAATAGTAATACCTTCCAATCCAAAAGAGGTAATATGCAGTATGGGTGTCAAAGAATAAAGAAACAATTAGTAGCAACAGCAAGAGCACTATTGCAGCTATAAAAACAGCAGCAAACAATAGTAAATGAGTTCCAAAAAAGAGAAAAGTGGAAGCATTTCAAAAGGACATAGAAAGAACAAATTCTTATCGCACGAGTACACAATTGAAAATAAAAGATGAAAGTTCACAAGGAAAAAACAGTGAGGCACATCAGTGATGAGAGTTAGCAGATGAATTATTTCAGAATTAGTTATCCATACATAAAGTGACAACTAGTATTTGCAAGGATACTTACATGGGAGCAAATAATGAAGCACATAATCTTTTTTCCAAATCTGTTCCTTAAGAAACGTGACTAATTCACAGCTCACACCACAACTGCTACAGGCCTTTTGCTAGTCTTGATGCCTCTAACAGCTGCACGGCCAGAAACATGTAGTGTCATACCCAATGCCAAAAAGATTAAAACCTGTGCACATGTGCAGGTGTTGAAGATTTAAACCAGTAAAAATAATAGATTCATGCCGTCAGCATAGTTTTTAGCTCCAAAGACGGCAGAACCAGCGACCAACAAAAATGGCCTCAATAACCTGCCAGGATTTATGTCATAGATCACTGACTCAAGTTCAGATGCGAAAATGGCAGACAGAGGTAGAGACGAGGAAGAGGGATGAGAGGGATGCAACTCTGGTGCGAATCAAACCGAGCACTGGGCGTCTTTTCTGGCTGCACGATGGAAGTGATGGAGCCGAGAGGAGACGTCGTCGAGAGGGGAGGAGGAGGAGGAGCTGCGAGACCGTGCCTGGAAGGAGGACGGGAAGGAGGCGGAAGAGGATGGTGAATCGATTTGGGGCTTCTTCCAGTTTTTGTGATTCGCTCGATTTGGGCCTTCTTCTGGTTTCTGCGATTCTCTCTCCTCATTTTCATTTCCCTCCTTTAGTTATATAGGTTGCATCGGAATCGTTGGATCAGGTTTCTAATCGGACGGCCCTGAGTGGTCCTCACAAGGAAATGGTCTAGTGAGGACCGTCCTCACCATATTAAGTATGGACCATTGTGGGCCGTCCGATCTCTCAATAAAAAAAATATCATCAAAACAGATTTACAAGAAAACTAAAAGTGAAGAAAATACCACTACTGCATTCATTGTTTAACAGAAGAAGAGGGTTGGATGGTGGGGACAATACCATATAAATTGTTTCCCAAACACCATTAAAAAAACCCCCCAAAACCCATAATTTCAAGTCCATCATCGTAGAACCCCTGAAACCCCTAAATTGAAAACCCCAAAACACTCTGAAATGGAGTGTGGTTTGTCTCCGTGTTGCAAACTAACAATCACATTGGATGCTGCTAAAATTGGATCCATAGTATGCTGAGGGATTGCGGCATGCCCTCCCTTTCCAATGATCACTGCCTCAAAGAAGCCACTCCCTACCATATTGTTAGTCGAAATAACCCCAATAACAAAAAAAAAGTATTTACAGTTCAAGCAATCCAAAGTATTAAAAAAAAAAATGAACTGATAGCCATGGTTTGACAAATGACCATAATCCACATAAGTAATTGCGAAAATGAGAGTCGGGCAGCATTGCAAAAATTTCTACTAGTAGCTACAAGGGAGTTTATGACTATAATAAATCCATATAAAATGGATGCCAGCAACCTACGATCAACAAAACAAAACAAAAAGAGCCTTCTAATCCCCTTCATCACCAAATTTCTATATTAAACAGCACGTATTCATCATGTATTTTAGGCCATTCCATCTCTGAATTCTGACTATATATGTATGATCAAAATTCAAAACTTAAAACATGGAAACTGACTATCACAAGCAATTTTTTTTTTTCTAAATGTAAGAAATGTAGCAATGGTGGATAAATGTTATTGGTTTATTATCCCAACTTTCCCTTATCCAAATGCAAAGCTAACTACATTTTAACACTCTGGCACCAGTTTCGCCAGAGTGTTTCTACATTGCAGTATTCATCTCCTTTCAAAGCTCACAACATCCCAACCTAAAGCCAACTCATGCTCGTTTGCACTAATACCTAAAGCCCACAAACAAAGGCCCCCAGAAGTCGAAATCCAGTGGCACAAAAACTAGGGAAAAGAAAAAACATTGAGCTAAACAATTATGGGTTCATAACACCAAACAACCAGGCAAAACTCACAAATATTCCCACCAAAATAAAACAAACCCAAAATCAAACAAACCCTAATGCAATTACAAAACACACAAAAACCTCAAAACAAGTTTTTTTAAAAAAAAATCAAAACTCTGCAGACAGCAACAACAATAACAACAAAGTATCTGTGTAATAATAGTTAGCATTTGAGAGAGTTGATCAGTATCTGTGTAAGGTACACTCGAAAAATGAATTTTAATGCTAAATGCACCGAACTCCCATTTCAATGCCCATTTCTTCAAAAGCACCCAACCATAAAAAAACCCAAAGACATATAAGCAGTTAGCAAGCATTTCTTCAAACAGCTATAGGGCATAGTAGTATCCAACTTACGAGTCCTTTGTTGAAGTGGCTCTGGATGACGATGACGGGGCAGGCGATGTCAGTGAAGTAGTGAGTGACCTAGCTGATGGCAGCCACTCGTAGGCAGCTGTCTTCTTCACGTGTAGCAAGCAGGGGGTAGCGGGGAAAGGGGGCAGAAAAAGGAGCTGCCTGGGCTTTGGGCCTTCTTTGGGGCTGACCAGGGCAACATTGTTGGAGATGCAGATGACCGGGATAGCTTGGGGCCAAGCCGGATCAGAGACCAAGAGAGAGGAAC
Source organism: Persea americana (assembly GCA_029852735.1). Classification (NCBI taxonomy): domain Eukaryota; kingdom Viridiplantae; phylum Streptophyta; class Magnoliopsida; order Laurales; family Lauraceae; genus Persea; species Persea americana. The sequence continues at coordinate 51,956,973 of CM056813.1, read as the reverse complement.
CCTGTGGATTTGCCGTGCCGCCGGTTTTTCTCGAAACTGTAGAGAGAAAAGGGACACCTAGAGGGAGAAGTGCGTGAGAGGAGAGAGATGAGATGCCGAGAGATCGCGATCGATCTCGCAATTTGGCTCAGGCGAAATGGCGCAGTCGCTCCTTTTTTCTCCTTCCGTTCCCCCCAAATCGCAAAGTGCTGCGCTTTTTTTTTCCTCCAGACTGTTTCCCTCTCTTTTCTTTTTCCACTGGAACGTTTCCCTCTCTTCTGTTATATGTGAATCGTGTGGAGCGTTGGATCCGTTGAGAGAACAGACGGATGGGATGAGTCCATACTTAATACGGTGAGGACGGTCTTCACCAGACCGTTTCCCAATATAAAATATGAAAGATATTAAAATGAGTCAACTCTATCGATTTTTTTAACCAAGTCGGATCACTAGAATTTTGAACTCAGAAATACATATTGATGTAACATTTGCTTTTACACTGGGGACAAGGTTCTTTCAAGGAGAAGAATAATTCAAACAAGAAAAAGGGTCTTGTCCTAAACAATTTGAATCTGGATCCTCTAATGCTTTTAGTCTGGCCAACCTATTGAAAACTCGAGCTTCTAAAAAGAAAGTCCCTTCCTGTGGATAGGTCATTTTAAGGTTTTAGTCTAATAAGAGCTGATCTAATTGCAAGATTGCTTGTTTGATAAAGAAACTGATTAACACAATTTTCAGCATATTTATTAAATAATTTTTCTAACAAATAGTCAATTTTACAGTTGGACTAACTCTTATGTGAGCATACCCATATTCTAGAAAGACGTTTATTTGTAATAGCTCGAACTTTCAATAGGTGGACGCTACTATGAAGTTCCACTCAATCCACCTAGGTTTTCTCAATGGTTATTTGTTTGCACTCATTTACATATGTAAATATGCATATGCGTAATGTTTACTTATCATCACGTTTATTTGTACTCAGTGTAAAAATAGTGTGTAAATGGACCCACTTTAATCTCATTTACATACCAAAATAGGTGGTAAAATGGTGCAAACGACAAAGTAGACAAGCGACATAATTAGCTGAGACGTTTATAGACGTTGTTGGTAGAATCTCATTAAACACGTTTTCTTCTCACTTTTGTGGCACCTAAATTCATGATGTGAACTACCCAACTTTTTTATAGGCTAAGAAAACCTAATACGTTTAATCTCATAACTTAAATCTTTACGGATTTTGAAGAATTTGTAAAAAATATAAAAAAATCTCAAGGTATATATCCCCTTTTTTAACACTCTTGTAGGGTTCTAATTCATGATCCGAATCACTCTATTTCTTCTATCAATGGAAGACATCAGCAAGTCTAGTTTCATATCTTAATTTTTCATGGATTTGAGAATTCTCTTAAAAATTTATATATATTTTAAAAAATTCATATACATCTAAATAATTGTAATTACTCATGTACTCATAGGTAAATAATAATCTTAATAACAAACATTACAATGTCCTTTATAGGGAGAATTTCAAAATGGAGCCTAAGCTTTTTTGTAGATTTTAAATAAGGAAAAAAAAAAATAAAAAGAAAAACTACATTTTAAAATGAGCCTTAAGTTTTCCAACTTTTCTATCAAAATAGGACAACCAGCCATACATGGGACCGACCGCCAGCTTTCCATCCCTTTTTCCTTGAAATCCCGAAAATGCCCTTATTCGTAGCGTCTTCAGCACTCCGATCGGCTGATGGTCCATGCATTCCTCCATGTGGTCTAGTCAGCGATATTAACAGATGAGTTGCAGAGCAACCAGCGGCCGACGTTCTACACTGGCCCCTCTTTTGTGGTCAGAAAAACCGAGTCTGCTCTCCTCATATATGCGGTTGGCAAAGGCGGCTGCTTCTACAATCTACAAGGTCTGCTTTAGGGAAGATGCACCGATGGAGACATACTATCCGGTCTAGACGCTGTAGTGGAAGATAGAGTCGTCGTTATTTCTATCTCCATCGGGGATCTCACTACAAACCAGTTTGAAGACCTATGAACATTGTGCTAACTAACCTCTCTCTATCACAGACTCCATGGAATGGTTTGAGATTTGATAATTGTGGGAGATAAAAATCACCTACTTAGATTAAGATGTAGGATTTGGGAAGACCGAACGCGGAGAACATGAAAAGGGAAGGAAAATGGCTTGGGTCAGAGCCCATGGCTGCAGTGAGCCAAAGGCACTTCGATGCCTGAGTTAGCTCTGGAAAAACTAAGTAGGAGGAGGAAGAAGACAATGAACGATTGTGAGTAAGGGTTCACAAATTGTGAGTTAGCGTACCTCCATGGGCTGACCCTATGTGTATATGTAGATGATTCCTCGTTCATTATGTAGATGATTCCTCGTTCATTCTTTCTTTGTGAGTGGGGGTAGGAGGGGTGAGGTCCCATCGGGCCTTACCATGACATTCGGCGGTAGGTAAAAAGGGTGCATCCCATCAAAAACTTCCATGCTTTCGGTCAGTTGATGTTAAGGGATGATAAAGCCAACTTCTTTTAGCCATAAATGAGCGCCCCTATCAGTCAGGGCGCGCCCGTACTTCTCATAGGAACGTGATGGCCCACTCTGGCTTTAGTACGTTTACCGGGACCAGGAATGGTCCGGCTGGGCTGGCATTTAGCTGGCACTTACGCCGAGCTGCCGAGCTGAGTAACGCTGAGCTGTCACTCTTAACCGAGCTGCCGAGCTGCCAAGCGGGGGAGCCTTTTGAGCAGACGCTTCTTACCTAATCGCCGAATTGCTAGCTGTGATTACCGAGACCGAGGTGAATGACCGGCTCATATCTAAGAGTACAAAATGGCATAACTTGTGTAGGCCCCACTTATATAATAATAATAAGATTATAAAAGAGAAGAACTTGTGTGGGCCCCACTTATATAATAATAATATTATCTATACATTATTATTATTATTATTATATATGTATATAACAAAATGACATAACTTGTGTGGGCCCCACTTATATAATAATATTATAATCTATACATTATTATTATTATTATTATTATTCTGATTATTATTATATCTATATATATACCCTTATAAAGGGGAAGAACTTGTCATTCTTATTTCTTTACACATCTGTGGGCCCCACTTATATAATAATCATATAATCTATATATTATTATTACCCTTCTAAAAGAGAAGAACTTGTGTGGGCCCTACTTATATAATAATAATATAATCTATATTATTAATATTATTATTATATCTATTATTACCCTTATCAAAGAGAAGAACTTGCCATGTTTATTTCTTTACATATTTGTGAGCCGATTATAAAAGAGAAGAACTTGTATGGGCCCCACTTATATAATAAGATTATAAGGAGCTGGCCTCATTTTGGTATTTTTTTTTCTTGCTGTTAAGCTTCATTTCATGCTCATATATATATATATATATATTATAATGTACAATTTCTTTCTCAAAATTAAAGGGCAAAAACTGGCACAGTAGAAGGTGCTCCCTATTCCAACCTTGAGGTTGTGGGTTCAAGTCAAGTATCAATAAAAAAAAATAAAGCTAAAAGGATTGTTGGATAAAAAAACTATACCATTGATCATATGTCGTTTTCTTTCTTATCATCATCATTATCATAATTGTCATTATTGTTGTTGTTATTGTTGTTGTTGTTGTTATTAAATTATACTTTTGGATGGTATTTAAAAGATGGTTAGAGCAGGTATTTTCCTCCAAATTCTCTGGAAATCTAATGCTTGGCTTTCTATGAGCAAACTAGAGAAGGCCATAACCATTAATTTAAATGCCCTTGTGAATTGTCCTGAAGAGATGACTATTAAATGCCCTCATAAATTGTCACTAAGAGCCTTCATTTCAAGGGAGAATTTAATGAAATTATCGGGCCTTAATATTTTTCTTAAGCTGCAATGGTTTTATTTAGTGGGTGGAGATAAATTTGTCACAGCAAATTGCATGTCACTTAACCAGCTTAAGTAGGGTTCTAATAAGAGCTCCTATTGTCATGAAATGCTGACTCATTAAAATGCCAGTTCTACCTGGCGTTGGCATGCAGCCTTGCATGCAAGCGAAGAGCTATTAGCGGCAATAAATAGCTCACTGAGCGATGATTGATGCAGTCAGTCAGTGCCCTCGATTGTTCCAGAGAGAAGGATTATGGCGCCCCCAGAACCGTGGCATCCAACAGCAGCATCTCCTTGCGTGCAAGAGACTTCTATGCCGGCCGTTATTCCCTGGTCTGTTATGAAAGAAAGTGGCAGCTAAAGCATATCTAAAGCGTCGTTGCTTTTGCTTCTTATTCTTAGTCAACCAACCACTTGGTACCAAGCAACCGGTTAGCTATTGCGCTTTCAAAGTAGAAGAGTGATCTCTTATCTTAGAAGTGGTGGTGTAAGAAGCGCAATATCCTCTTTGTCTTGAAAGATAATGAATAAGCGTAGTGAAGCATATACATTAGGTAAGTTAGCAGCCTAATAAGTCGGGCTTTGAAGAAAGAAAGAAAATAAGAAAGTCCCCAATTGAACTAGAAAGAAAAACAAGTAATCGAACTTTTCGCGGAATAAGTGATCCGATGTCCAAGGAACAAGACTTCTTGTTGAGCAAAGAGCACTTATCCTTCTTGACATAAAACTGGTTGTTGCGTAATATCTGGAAGACAGCTCTTCAAGCGTTCCACGTGCTCTTCAAGCATCCCACTATAGACCACAATGTCATCAAGATATACCGCCACAAATCGGTCCACCAATGAGGTAATTATGTTAATTTTCCTACCTTTAACCGATTTGTGATAATCCTCTTTGTTCAAATTAGTTTTACAAGGGGGAGATTTGTTTAGTTTTTACAAAGTATTTGGATTATTTTACTTAAGATTTGCACCATTCTTCCAATTTATTGTGATTAGTATGGTTTCGTTTTGAGTTATTATTGCATTGACTATCAAAGAAAATATCCAAAAGAGTGTAGGGAGTGTACGTTGTGGTTTGACCTTGCACGTGCCTTGCATGTGCAGGGCTCCACTAGTATTCATAAAAATAAAATAAAGAAAGAGAGTGGGGTGATGGCTGGGAACTTTTTGGGTGGGACCATTTGTTTTGGGCATGTTTTCAATATGAGTACAATATATTAATAGTGGATTAATTACCTGACCCCATTAGTTTTTAGAAATTAGGAAAAGGACCCATTTGTTTTAGAAATTAGAAATAAAAGACCCCTTAGTCTTTAATGAACCTAAATGGGGTTTGAACCTTTAAGATTTATACTTTTGGGAATCACATTGGATTTTAGAATTAGAATAAGCTTTGAGTATTTTATGAGCCCAATTGGAATTCTAGTGTATGGCCTGGATTTTCCCTCAAACCCAGAGTTCAGTATGTGCAGTCGACCGGACACATTGAAAGCCGCAGAAGTTGAGATTTGGCCTGGAATCTGTTTACCTATGTAGACCTGTGTACCAGGTCGACCAGTTGGCCACCTAGTCGATCGGGTACACTGGAAATTCTAGAATCTAAGCCAAGTCCCAACCCTGATTCCTGTGGAGCAGGTCAGCCCGGCAACACTGTGAACAGTAAGTTGTGAGTTTAGTCTATGTTTTGTGATTGATCAATTGTGGGGCCCATTGACCATCTAAATGAACTTCCATCAATGTGCGAAGCACGAGTTAATGGTGTGGCTTGACTTTGATTTGTGGGGACCACCAAGTAGGGTTTATGGATTGGAATTGTCAGGGATTCGACCCTTAAACGTGGTCAATGATGCCTGTAACTTCAGGAGCACCAAATACAATACATTTTGGCATCTGAGCTGCAGTTAGGGATCTAATTATCTGATGTGACCCTGAACTTTAGAGTGAGTTATTACATAGGTTGGACCCTTGCTTTATTCTATTTGATTCTATTGCTTGGAGGTTGTTACACATTGTACTTCACTCATATCCTTATTATTGCTATAAACCTGTTGATTAAATGAGAATTGGAGGACCTGAACCTAGGATTACGCAGTGGTAACCTGGTGATGTAATCGAAGATAAATGACCCGTGTCAGTGGCTAGGCGGGCCCTCATACGGCTTAAGTTGGGTGTGTGGTACCCTAGAATGAAGAGGTTGGTCATGATGTATGGTTGTAAATGGGTATGGATTGGTTACTTACATTGTTATAGATTAAGGCCATGGTTGTGGGTCTAGTGTGGATCCAATGATGATCGGACTTGAATTTGGATATTAGACCGTGTTCCATTTTATTGTACTTTAACCTCTTAGAGAGTTGGTTAGGACCTTGCTCATGCAAGACAAGCCTAAACAGACATAGACCTGTATTTGTTCATATAAGTCGGCACTAAACATTCACTCAGTTTGACTGATCATCACTGGTAGGAGCTATATTGTATTGGTTGTGACTAGAGCTATCATGATGAGCTGTGATTAGACGGATGGTGTGATACCGGGTCCAGTCTAATCTGATAAAGGGGTGTGATTGGTGCGATAAAGGGGTCTGATCGGTGCGATAAAGGGGTGTGAACAGTATTATATTTATATATTGTTATTAGTAGGGTTGTTATCCCTTGCATGACTACCTTACCTTTCCCCGCCGCAACTGTTTACAGTATGGGATGTTTACAGTATGGGAGGGTCGCGGCATAATATCCCACTGTATATCTAGCCTTTGTGAATATGCCATATTGTTATCTGATTAGATTAGATTACTTATATTTCTGATTCTAAACTGCTAATTACTGCTAAATTGACTAGTTTATGTTTCCTTGTTACTCTTATGATTACATACTTGTCTCTATTCTCTTTTGTTGCATACATCCTGTGCTATCTGTATATGGTGCCTTGCCAGATCCTTGGATCTGACCTATCATTGGTGCTTAGGTCTCGACCTTGACCCTGCGGGTGACGCGTACCACGAGGCGTCCGTAGTAGGCGGGTACGGTTGGGGACCGGTTGACCAGGTGGTCGAACCGGAGGATGGAGCGCCTGCACAGGGTGTCTAAGTGCAGTCTATTTTGGGCTTTTGAGAGTTTTATGTAGTGAGCAGGGAGGTAGTCAGTTTTGTATAAACTTTTGATAACTACACTTTGAGATTTTATTGGACTTCAGCCCTGTTATATTTGACTCATTTATATGATACTTATTGCTTTCGCTATCTATTCTTATGCTTTTGCAATACAACTGTTGATTATATTATTGTTCAACAAGTTTTAAAAATTTGACATCATTGCGGACAATGATCTTGGAAGTTCTCGGATTTTCTGGGAAGTAGCGCCAAATTCGGGTACCTTAGCAGTAACTTCGGTATTCGGAATTGGGGTGTTACACGAACTTTGTGGTTCATGAGATAAATCATTGGTACTAGAGGGTGATATTGTACACTCCTCTAAATTTTGAGCATTTTTCCTCTTAAAAAATGAATCAATAGTTGATGATTTAACCATGGTCAGGACTCCTATAAAAAATCAGAAATTAAAATCATATAAAAAAGTTATAAAATTATTATTAAGTGCAGCAAATGAGAAAATAAATAGAATTCAACTCATTACTATAAAAAAAAGAAAACACAATGCACAAATTTCTAATTGTGTGATTTATATGACACATCAAAAAATAAATAAAAAAATATAATGTAAAAAGTCAAAGCACAAAACGTCACAATTCACAAATAACTGTTAACATTGAAAACAAGATGACAAGTTGGGGATTGCAGGATTGGTACCGATGGTGATGAGATGCAGGTGGGGTGAGGAGAGGAAGAGGTAGCTCCCGATGGTGATCACCGTTGACAGTGTTGATCGTAGTACGGATCGGTTGAGAGAGTGAAAATGGTCCTTAGATTTCTTGAATAAAAATGGGGGTTTTTTTATTGCTGAGATTTCTTGAATAAAAATGGGGGTTTCTGATTACAGACTTCAATAAAGGTTGCAGTTGCAGAACAGTGACTGATTGCTAGGAGGAGGTGCTGGGCGTGAGTGCTATTAGGAGGGAGGGTTTTGGTCGCAAAACAGGGAAGAGATGAAGAAAATCCCCCTCTTCCTCTTGTGTTCTCCTTCCTTTCCTTACTCCATTTTTTTCTTTCTTTCTTTACAAAATCAGAACCGAGATTGTGGGATGAGGGTCACAACGAATATTAGGAAATCATGTGTTTTCTTTCCTGCCTTTCCTTCCTTTGTTTTTTTCTTTATTTCTTTGCAAAATCAGAATCAAGATTGTGGAGTGTGGATCACAACGACTATTAGGAAATTACAAATCTAAAGAGGAGGGGCAGAGGATATCTCAACTTGGAGATACTCGGATCTTTGGTGGGGCCATGGCCTCTGCTAGCCCCCCTAGTTCCGCCCCTGCTTGGAGGGAAATGAGAGAATTGGAGGGAAAATGAGAGAGAAGAGAGAAAGAGAGGGAAATGAGAAATGAGAGACATGAATTAGGCTCGTTTGGGATGGGAGGGATAGTTTATGTTGGAAAGGAAAGTTTCAAAGTTTCATTGTTTAGGTTAATAGAAAATTGAGATAAGTATAAGGGCTATTTGGTCTTTTTAGGTGAAATTGGTATATTCTCATGTGGAAATCCCTCGTAATAATTTTAATTACTAGTAGGGGCGTCAAACTAACTAACAAACTCTAATAAGTCCAATAAACACCCTATATAACCTATGAAATACAAAAAATGGACTAAACTCTAGAAATTAAGTTAAGATGTTAGAAAAATACTATACTATCCTTACTAATACGTACTAATTAGCACAATTAGATATATGATACTATAATTAACACAATTAAAATAAAAGTGAGGGTCCACAAGGAGTGGAGCCTCATACATTTTAAAATGTGATTTTCATTTTATCCTAATTTAAAATATACTAGAAACTTAGTCCCCATTTAAAAAATTTCCCTACTTTATACGTGTAACATCTGCACATTGAAAAACTCATTTTCCTATATCACATCCCATCCGCAATAAGCCAAACGTCCATCAAAAGTTGCCTCGGATCCGGGCTAGGAGACGTGAGAAAAGATACAAAGTGTCAATGAAACCGATGGGACACGGTAACGTGTCTTTTGAGAAAACCTATGGAATGCCCTTAGAACTTTCATCAGGGGTAGAGATTTTTTTTTTTTGGAAAAAACAGAGGTTGAGTTAGGGGCAGCTAGTACCTAGTATCTACCCAACTAACAAGATTCTTCGCGTGATCAAATCCTTCTCCTCCTCTTCTTCCTCCTCCTCGTATGTATTTTTTAATACCTTATTTTAATCCCTTTTTTCTTCTCGTGAACGAAATTATATTGGGCTTGACTCCACAGTCCACATTAATATAAATTTTATATAGTGATAGCTCAACGTGGGACACTTTTTTTTTTTTAATGAATTTGATTTCAAATGTGAGAGCCGTTGACGATAGATTTATAATGATTAAATTCGGATGATCTCGATTCCAAATCAAGCCAATATGTCATGCAATAAATCTGGATCTTCTGATACCATAATTGATGGAGATGTCTGAGCAATGAGAACTTGTGCTGTTAAAAATTGATTTTCCGAGGATTTGGACTTTCGAAGGTCCTATTTTTTGAAGATTTTCAAGGCGACCTCTCCCTAGGATTTTGGAAATCTTCACTTTTATAGATTTGTACTATTAGACCAAATTTTCTAAACTATATTGACGTGAAATCCTCGATAAGAAACTTCCACGGTAAGGCGATGAAGACTGTTACCAATGTGCTTTACAAGAGCATCTTGACACTTCATGCAACATGAAGCCTTACTTACTTATGCTTCCCGTGAGTGAGAAAAGTAAAATTCCATAGTAGCAGCCACGTTTTAATTATTTTTTTTTTTTGGGGTACAACAGGTATCAAGAGAAGGCTGTTTAATTTTGGGTAGGTGAGTCAAGAGACTCGAAGCTCAATGATAACTACATATAAAGGATGGACTTTTGCAGATACATTGTCCCAAGCTATGGGTTCTTTTTCATATTTTTATTTTTTATTTTATCATAATCCAATTCCTTTGCACCCAGCTACTCTCCTTGAATCTGCATCAAAGCTAAATGGACATTCATCATACCAAATTTCACAAAATGAGCTTTAAACTTTCTGGGTTAAAAATTTGATCAAGGTGAGATATTTGGCACACCCCACCATTCATCCATATTTATATCTACCCAACTCCCTCTCCTTTGATTGTTTTTCACCATTGGTATAACCCACTCATTTGATGGTGATGGTGATGGTGATGGTGATGTTGAGACAGGAAGTGGGAAAAAAAGGCACTCGGGCTTGGAGGGCGGCCCCCCCCCCCGCCACTGATGGTGATGGTGATGGTGATGGTGATACACGAAGTGGGATAAAAAAGCACCCGGGTTGGGCCGGGGCACCCCTCTGCTAGCTGTCATTGTCTCCAATGATGTACTAGGACATATGAAGTTATTCGTGGATTTGCGAGTTCATCTAATGTAAAAAAATTTCAGGGCAGCTAAGCAGTAGATAGAAGGGATTATAATGAGGCATTTATTATCTTCTGCGTTATTCATTTTTTAGGTTGTCACCGTCAACCCTATGAGGGGGTGGCCTAGTGGTCAGGAATATAATTCCTTCATCTTTTGGAGCTAGAAGTCTTGGTATCAACTTCCGGTTTTTCTTTCTTCAAGAATCGAAGGTTGAGTCTACTAGTACTATTACTTTGGGGCCACAGGGGTATTTACCCAGCTTTCCTTTGGGCTCGGAAGAATTTGTCCAGTCCAAAGGGTTGAAAATCCTCGGATAGTAAAAAGAATAAAAATAAAAAATAGTTGTCACCATTAGCAGTCCTATGTATTTGTGCAGCGCTAGAATGATGTAGAACACAGGATGTAGGAGTTTCATTTTTTATGTTTTGATCCTCGTCCTAAATGTTTTATGACAGATTACTTGAGAAAAATCGTATGAGACCCCAAGGTCTTCTTTGTTGTTTTGTCCTCGCGCTAGAATTCCTCTCAGCTGTGGGCTGATTTGTTGTGTGGTCTTCTGTAGTATTCTTTGCTTTTTCTTGTTGCGTTCTTTTTTCTTTAATGAAATCTCCTCTAACCAAGCAAAAAGGCTAAATATATCAGTTGAGTCCGGTCTAGATACATATCTTTAAGCTTAGTTAGTTCCCCCTAAGAATATACATCTGATTTATCCTTGCCATTTTTATCTGAAAAAAATCCTCATCTATCCTACTTTATAGTCGCTGATATTGCCCAATTTTGATTCTTCTACCATGGTTCGAACCTATTTATCCTATCTCTATGAGGGATGCCCCTTTATCAGCTAAGATACCATTCAGGACACTATGACCTATCTTGGCTACACCCCTTGGTCAACCTTATATAACCACGCCGTTGTATATATAGTGTGTAATTATACAATGGCATTTTGGGTCAAGCCCAAACTCTGGTCCTCCTCTAATCATTCCATCACACTAGGGTTTAGGTCAATTCCTATGTGTTAGATGCATGTCCGGGTGGGGACCAAAAATTAATGTTGATGTACCTTCCCAATTAATCAGTTTTGTTCATACTCGGGTTTAGGTCAATTCTTATGTGATAATGGCTTTCTGATGTAACGTATCATTCATGAGCTTGCGTAGAAATAGTGTCAATAAAAATGACTTTCACGGGTAATTAAACTTAGAATACTAGTAAAAATTTAGTGTCAATAAAAAATGAGTTTGTTGAGATTGTCAATAAATCAAGCATTTGTTGGGAATCTTTCTTCTAGGATCAAGTACTCTTTTTTTTTTTTATTTAAAAAGTACCACGTTGTTAGGGAATCCAACAAACATGACTATATAGCTGTTTTTATTGCAAAAAGTAATACTTTTGTGTGTGTTTCTTGAGCTAGGTTAAACTTAGAATATGAGCAAAACTTTTTTTTTTTTTGCTATTAAAGGGTTCCCAACCCTTTGGGCTGGACTAATCCCTCCGGCCCGAAGGGAAGCCAGGTAAACACCCCTGTGGCCCCAAGGTGGTAGCACTAATGAACTCAACCTTCGATTCCTGAGGAATGAGGGATTGGGGGTTCATATCAAGACCTCTATCTCTGGAAGAGGGAGGAACCGTGATCCTGACCACTCGGCCAACCCCTTGGGGCTAAAAGGTGTGAAATTATAATTCCAATAGAATAGAAGGAAAGAAGATAAACACCAAAGAAATAGTGGAGGAAGAAAAAATAACTAAGATTCCTGCCCAGAGATTCGGTTGCAGTGGCAAGATTGTTCTAATACAATGGGGAAGAAGGGACCACAACAACTACAGAATGTAGTAGAAAAGAAGAGGAGGAGGGAAAATAAATAGGGTTTTCTTTTTATCTAGTAAAATTTCTAATTTTTTTTAAAAAATTACAAGTGAGGTTATTAAATAATGACATATGGTTAAAGCTGAGTAGACTCTCAAATATGGATATGATTTAATTTATGTAGGCTCTTACAACCTATAACTATGTTCAATATTTGAATATACTCATCATAGATCAGGATCCTCGGGTGGGAACATCTGAATCGTAGGGTTGGAACATACAAGGATCTGGATCCAAATCAAAATATTTCACATCCTTTATACGTGGACCCAGATCTAGATTTGAATATCTCGAGTTCTATCCCCACTCATTCTAATCAGTATACAGGGGACTGAAAAACAGGACAATTTTTTAATCAGGTTGCAGGTGTATAAAGTAGGGTCAGGTTGTTCTGAGCACAACATGACCCAAGTTCCAATCTATCTAAAGTATCTACATGTAACTTTCATCATTGATCATCAGACGGTCGTAGTTTGATGATCTTAACCACGGGCTTATAAATATTAATACATGTAATATTCATCCACTACTTTGATGTTCATCTAGTGATGATCTCGATCCAAAACATGTGAACTAACACAATACTGGGAGCATATGGCCAAAAGTCACAAAGTGGTAGTCTCGACCATCATCTCAAGGTTTACAATACAGTGATGACTGTACCTTATTGATTTGATGATATAAATTGTGGATCAAGCGATCAAATGTTACCCTTGTTGATAAACTTTGAATGGTCAAAAAGTGATGATCTTGATCAGGGATGAAATGATCTATCATGTAACATTCATCAAAGACCACTAGATGATAAAAATTTGATGATTCCAACCATAAACTGACGTTTAAAAAAAAAAACAAAAACCATTGACTGACAGATCAAACATGTAATAATTCCATCATGATATTTGATGGTGACAGAGTGATGATCTTCAATCATGGATAGCAGCACCAAAAAAATGTTTTTGGATACAGCCCGTATATCAGTTCTTAAATCATATGCTCGGTGGTGAACTATAGAAGTTTTAAGTATTTTTCGTAAAATTGTTTGTGCAATATCTTATGATCATGTGATATCACACACATGAGACCGTGCGATATCCTAGGGTGGTGCGATATGCTAGAGCCATGCGATATTGTACCATTTTTTTAAATGTATGGGCAATATCCTCAATACTTTTGTGAGTAAGACAATCTCGATCATTGATCAACTGGTAGGTGAAGAGTTTGTTTTTCTTAAGTGGCCATTGCTTGTCAGCGAGCTAAGCTAAAACCGTTAATCCTTCAAAATTGAGACTACTAGATATGGGGTAAGCACATTTCATGTAAGATCATTAATTTTGACATAACCAATAGATATAACTATTTAATCTAATAAAATTTAGAATGAAAAAAGAAGAAGATTTCTTCACATCTTTAGCTCATTAAATGACTTGTATTCATATACAAGTATCTGAGCTAATCCTTTTTTTCTCCCTCTACAGCATCTACATTTGGAATCGAAAATCATAATTTAATCATCATAAAAAATAGATTGGCAATAATAATCTAGTCCTATCCTTAGAGCTTACCTTTATGGCCCTCTCTATTTGAAGCTTTACATTATAATTTAATAATCATCTGAACTTTGATTGGATATATGGGGCACCCTGTTCCTAGAATTTGAAAAGAAAAACTACAGCCCCTTTTGAACTAACTCTGATTAGGGTTTTAGATTATTTTAACCCACCTTGCATATAATGTCAAATGCTTTATTGCACCACTCGTGCCCCACACACAATCAATAGATTCATAAAAGAAGAGGGTACTGCATTCCATGGCAAACTTCTAGAGCCTTTAGAATTGCGGAAGTTATATCCCTGCATGCAAATGTTTTTTCATCTCAATCATCAGACATTTAAATAGCTATTCACATCATTGGACAAACATACTATGCACACGTGTGCAACATTGACCCATGTGTAGAGTCCATGTGACATAGCCAAGCGGCACTAGGATACTCTATGTTTAATGGGTGCCAAGTGAAACCACTTCCTAATATTTTTATGGGGGAAAGAGTTTTAACAAGACTAATCAGCTAATTAAAAGTATTTTACATTGCGAATCCCAAAGAGAGTCCCATGTGTCACACTCAAAGTAAGAACCTTCTATAGAACTTTTTGGATATACCTCACTAAAGAAATATTTAAAAACTTTATAGATCTTCTTTTTACCTTATAATCTGATCTTAGGAAGGAAAGATACACCTCAGGTTGTTTTGAAATCGTCTTTCCGTAGTTGAAATATACATTTTTCTGATTTTCATTGTGTGGTCGATCTTGGATTTTGATGTAATGACCATATACAGATCACCCTGCAGTTGTATTGGAATACAAATCCTCTCATCTTCTCCATAGTGGTGCCCCTAAGGGCCTGTTTGGATAAGCAAAAAACAGAGTAGAGTGAAGTTAAATGGGCCCAAACAGTCTAAAATTTCAACTCTATTTCGTTTGGATGAATCCGGCCCGATAGATGAAGTAATGTTGTGAGACACATGTACTCCATTTCACTTCAACTCTCAATACTTGCATTTTCTTGAGTAAAAGTAGATTCTACACCAAACCTTAACTTCAAAATAAGCATCCAAACGGAGTGAAGTGAAGTACTCTACTTTAACTTCAACCTACTTCTCTCCACTCTACTCCACATGTGAGATCCACTTCATTTTACTTCACTTCTCATTTATCCAAACAGGCCCTAAAGTCTTAGGAAAACCCCTATATATTTTGATCACTTTATGCAGTTTTTTTATATGTGGCTCTCCCAAGATTATGTTTCTACATAGTGGTCTCCCGGGAAAGAATTCTTGGTTCCGCTCCTGTCTTCGGACATTCTCCTCTATCTTCTTTTTCTAGTTTTCCTCTTATCTTGATTTTTCTTTACCTTTTTTTTTTGATAAAATTGATTTGTGTTGTTGATGTAATATTTGATGATGTTTTGATACATACCTCTCATTTGAATCAATAAAAGATCTAACAATAATAGATTGTGAATGATTAGGATTTTAATTAGGAAACGAATGTTTTGGCATTTTGGATTTGAAGAAAACAATGGGGCCGCTATGTTTGTTGTGTCAAAGGCCTTGAGGCTGTTCGATACTGTAGCAACCATATCCACATATTGATAGGTTTTTTTTTTTTTTTGTCATCTTTGTTTCAGTTTTTCTTTTCGAGTGAGATGCGGCTTACAAGTAAGTTTCAAACTTTTGATCATCACTTAGTGAATGGAGCGCCCCCCCCGCCCCCCCCACAAAAAAAAAAACAAAAAAACAAATCAAAACCTAGAATGAAGTGGAACCATGTATTGATGGAGAAATTCATGATATTGTAGACTGATACCGTCTCTTTTCTTAATAAAGAAAACAACAACAGCACGTATAATATTTAATTTGGAGTGTATATTACTATATTTGTGTCCTTCGAGGGCTTATAGAAAATTTTATAAGAATTACTCTCACTGGGAGTAGGTTCGATTTTGGAAGAAAGGTCGATTTCTAATATTAATATAAGATGATTTTTATAAGTAACAATCTAACAGTGATCCACTCTTAGAAAAATATTCATAAGAGGGGAGTTTTTTCTTTGTTCTGAAATAAAGTCATGGACACTAGGACGATTGATATTTTAAGAGTGGCTAGGTTTCGGGGAAATGTGGAGTTTGCATGGTCAAGGGGTTCTTTTTCTATTTAAGAAAAAATAAACTCTTTGGGATATGGAAACAACATAGATGAATCATTAATGTGCTTTAATATAAAATTGCTTATTACCATTTAAATGGAAATGAATTTACTTTTTACTTTGCAGTGAGTTCTAAATTTGATTTACTTTTATAATAAATTCTAAATTTGATTTACGTTTTACATAATCTCCTTTTAAATAAAATCTGATATATATAGAATTTTGAAAAGGGAATTCTTCAGAAAGGTATGGATTTATTGGCTCTTTATAACAAAAAGCACTTGAAGACTTGAACATTCCAAAAAAGTATAAAATCTTCCACAATTCTTTCAATGAAGCCCTCCCTACAGTTTTTTTTAGAAGTGACAAAAATACCCCTATATCATTTTTCAAAAACTTTCTTCGATAAATCAATTAAAAGAAATGATTAAGTCCAACTCAAATGACCTAGTGTGGCCCACTTCAACTACTTTTATGCATGGACAGCTAAAAGAATGAATAATTCCAAATGACTAAAAATCTAGTTTCATTAAGGAGGTGTTTGGGAAGAAAATATTTTTAAGGGTTTTATTCTATTATCTTCTACTTTAGAATGTCATCTTTTATTTATTTATTATTATTATTATTTTTTGCTTTAAGGGTAGTTGTATTAAAAAAGAAGAAGGGGAAACAGGGGAGAGAATATACATGGGTCAATGAGGACCCCCACTAACTATGTAAACAACACAGAAGGCCAAAAGAGAAGAAAACAACAGAGCAACTCACAGAAGGCCAAAAGAGGGAAACATCAGAGCAACTTAGGGCTCGTTTGGCATCATTCCTATTCTGGAAATAGTTTCATGCTGAGCATGAGTTGTTCCAGAACATTCCCATTCTTAGAATGAATTTAGTAAAACTTGTTTGGTAACATTTTCTCAAAATTTGTTCTAAAGGAATAAAATTTGAGAACGTGTTTGGCAACGTTCTTGGATTATATTATACTGATAATGGACAATACACTCATTCAAGATACATAAATTAAAAATAGTAAGTTAATTTCTAAAAAGAACTATTCAATAATATATATTTCACCCATTAACTTTGGACTAATTTAAATATAATCATTTAACTGAACATAAATCAGTCTCCTCATGCACAATAATATGCAAATAGTGCATCTGCTACTTCATCTCGTACACGTGCAATCTCCTGTCGTCCTTGTGCAGTCCCTATTGATAATGGTACTGATGGACCAATGTCAGCAACATGCTCTCCATCATTATCCTCAACTATAAGATCCTCATTCTGGAATCGAATAAAATCTCTATCTCATTGCATTTCCATCTTTATGAAATTATGAAGTGCACATGCAACAATTACAATTTCTCTCTGTCTGCGTAATGAATAAGGCGGCATGAGCTTTAAAATGGGGAATTTTGCCTTCAGCACACCAAAACATCGCTCAATAACATTTCGCAATTATGAATGGTGATAATTAAATAACTCTTTCTTTCCTACAGGCCTTCGTCCTTGTCCACGATATTGTTATAAGTGATACCACTCCCCTTTGTAAGGCATAATATATCCCGGCATACCAGTGTAGCCAAAGTCAACAACATAATATTTACCTACAACAACATTTAAATAATATTTAAATCATATTTGAAAGCAATATATATGTGTAAATGCCATATCTACCCATGAGAAAAAATTAACCTGCAGGTGGGTGTGGAAAATGCAATTTAGGGTTACTTATAGCTTCCACAAAAACTCGAGAGTTATTTGCCGTTCCTTCCCAACCAGCATGTACAAAAGTGAAATGCATATCAAACGAACATGCACACATCACGTTTTGGGTGACTGAGATTTTTCTGCCTCGATATGGAATCTGGTCCTTTACGGGAACTGATGCACTCACATGTGTTCCATCAATGGCCCCCACACAATCCTTCACATTATGATAAAATACATTACTAAATGTTAAAAAAATAATAATTGAAAGTATGGAAGCTAAAACATACCTTAAACCATGGATAATATTTAGGATTATTGACAATTTCAGATGGTACATCTGCAAATGTTGGAGGAGTGATAACTTCTTTTCCCAGATTTACTATAGCCTTTAAGACTTTCTTGAAATGTCTACTAATGGTTTCACCTGAATGTTGGAATCGATCTGCTATCATTCGGTTTCTAACACCATGGCCAATGGTCATTAGAAAGATGGCTACTTGTTCTTCTACTGGTCCAAATTTTGAGTCTTTTAAAAGGCTTCTACTTTTCAAAGCATGACACAAATTCTGGAATACATGTTTCTCCATGCGAAATAAGTCATAGCATCTATCCGGGTGTCCATTTAACACTTTATGCACAAATTCCACTCCTGTTTCACTTGCATTTCTAATTGGCTGCTTTGATATGCGTGAACCATATTCATTCATTAGCCATAAGAAATTTTGACTAATAAGACTTTCCTCTTCATCAGATGACGTATCAAAATTTGACAAACCCATTGTACCTGAGTGAATTATAACCATATCAACAAACAAACACACATGAACTTAAGTTCAAACTAAATATTATTTCCTTAACAATTAAAGCTCAAATAAAAATAATTATTACATTTAAAGATAGCTACAATAACCTTGTAGCAAAATCTCAAACTTTTATTTAAAAAGAAAAAAACTCTAGTATTTTTCTAACTCTGAAGGTGTTAGCATAAATATCCTCATATCTTCAGGCACAGACATAAATGCTTCTCTCCAATTACGATTCGCTGTGATAACTTGCACTGCCTTCAAGTATACTTCTCTGTCAATGTTAGATATGGATGATAATAATGCAACGCAATTCTTGATCGAGAAAGCACACTCGCTCTCTACATGTTTGTTTGAGCTTTCAAGTCTTTGTTGGTAGTATTCCATGAAGCTCGTGCAAGCCTGATCAAAATAAGTCACTGGTTTTGATCCCCGTCGGCGATTAGGAGTCTTAGAACGACTCCGAACATGATTCTCTCCGACCAAATCAGCATTGTCATCAACCTCTGTTGCAATACCATCACCTTGATAATTATCTTGTCCCGTGGCATATGGATACACAATCTCATCGTCAGTATCCATTGCTCCTTGAGTAGAGGCTCCAGCATTTTCACCTCGGGCAGTAGTATCACCGTATATTATTTAAAGCTCATCAAACATGGGACATCCCTTCCTACGGAAGTTTTGCGCTTTTGGATTCATTTGTAGATGTTTAGTATTGAATGTGAATTAATATTTTTTATGATAAAGTTTTCAATAGAATCATAAAACATATTAAAATACAATTTTATATAGTACCTTTAAATACTGATCCCAAACATCTTCGGGTGTTGTAACCGTCTTTGTAACAGGGTCCTAACCAAACCCTGTTGGAATGTCACGGAGTTTCTTAAACTCTCTATAAACTAATCTTAATTTATTAAATTTGTTAACGAATTGGCTCTTTGTATACTTATTCCCGGTCCTTTTATAAAATTCATCGATTATTTCATTCCATGCTTTTGTCGAAAAGGTTGTAGTCGGCCTATTCCCTTTTTTCACT
This sequence comes from Persea americana, assembly GCA_029852735.1. Lineage (NCBI taxonomy): Eukaryota > Viridiplantae > Streptophyta > Magnoliopsida > Laurales > Lauraceae > Persea > Persea americana. The sequence goes on along the minus strand of CM056813.1, from coordinate 51,937,394 downwards.
TGTTCAACCATAAGTTCTACAAGAACTTTCTCCTCCTTATGATTCCATTTTGCAACAACCATAACTTCCTTTTCTTTTTCATAAGCAGTTGCCATCTAAAATACAAAAAACAATACACACTACAACAAAATACAGTTTTGCCAACGCTGCCGCCGCATCTAGAAAGGTAGGTTTTGCGTAGAGAAAAGATTTCCCAACGCATTTCCGTGCGTCGGCTGCGCGTTGGCAATTATGTGTAGCCAAATCCATAGTCGACGCTATTTTAACTGCGTCGACAAATCCCTATACAATCCCCGGCGCATTGCAGCATCAGCAAATGCGTCGACAAAGAGATGTGCGTCGACAAAAGTCCAATTTTCCTGATTCGAAAGCCATATTTGCCAACGCAGTACCAGCGTTAGCAAAATAAATGCCGACGCTGGTGGTGCGTCGGGAATTTATGGTAATGGCCGACGCTGGCAGTGCATCGGGAATTCACGGTAATGGTCAACGCCAATAGTGCGTCGGAAATTTATGGTAATTGCCGACGCTGGCAGTGCGTCGGGAATTCATTGTAATGGCCGACGCTGGAAGTGCGTCTGGAATTCATGGTAATGGCCGACGCGGCAGGGTGTTGGGAATTCATGCTAATGGCAATGATGATGTAGCGTTGGGAATTCACAAAATAGCTGATACTACCAATGCTTTGCGAATGCATGAAATAGCCGACGCTACCAATACATTAGGAATTCATGAAATAGCCGACGCTACTAATGCGTTGAGAATGCGCTATATCTTTGGACTAACGTATTGGGAAATGCAATTTTGCCGACGTATAAATCACGTTGGTAAATGTTGTAATACCTTTTCTTTTTTATAACGCACACTGGTGTGTCGGGAAAGCTTAATATTATTTTTTTCAAATTAATTTTTCATTTCTCCCTGTATACCACAAATAAAAATCTGAATAATTTTCAAACCAACAAACTTGATGCACAACCTAATTTTAAATAGGTTCATCAATAAATCGTAAATAACATTCACAACCAAATATCCCACATCCATAAACCAAAATAAACCCATAAATCTCTAAAATGCACAAATATTACTACTTCATCATTTTCAAAAATCTCTAACATCCACAATTGTCCGTGATCAAAAGAAAAAAGCTAATCCCCAAGAGCCCACAGCCAGCACAATAAAACCCTGAACCAATCTGCAAAACAGAAAAAGAACACTATCAGAATACAAGTAGCAATGCAAATGATCCTGTTCAAAGAGCGGGTAGAAATTGTTATTATCATTTCTAATATTATTAAATTCTGATGATTGCGACTAACAAAATTGATGGTATAATAAAGATACATATAAGCATATGGCCATTAAATGTTGACCTGGGCCCGGTTTGTACTGGGTTGATTCATGGGTCAATGGGTTGGGCCCTGTTGACCTTGGCCTGGTCTGTACTACATCAATTGTCTCATCAATTTCAACAAACAATTATGGGGATTGCAAGGGGTTTATGAACAAAGTTTTGCAAGTGATGTCTTTGCATGTTGGCTTGCTCTGACAGTCTATTTACAGGGAGCCCACCTGCAACTAGTTAAGTACCAAAGATTTTACATTTTTGTAGCTTTGTCCAGACTTCAACATCTCCTCCATTTGGAACGTGATCTTTCTAACTTAATCTCATTGCCTGCGAGACTGTTTTTATGAAGAACCTTGATTGTTAATGCAGTTAAGGGGCAATTGATGGACCCAAGTTATTTAAAATATAAGACAACATTTCAAGAAAAAAGTAAACAAAAGAATGTGATGATGTTGTGTGGTTAATATGACTCTTAGGATACATGTTATAATTCCAAACTTTGTATAGACATCTTTACTCTTTGTAGAAGTATTGAATTTTCTTTGTTGCTAATTCCGTCTTTCATCTTGATTCAGAACTTTGTGGGTCTATCCATATCTGATGGATACATTGCTACAGGATCAGAAACAAATGAGGTGTGTTTTTTCTAACTTTTTCTAACTACATATTTTATTTGTATTTGTGTACATCTGTGGAGGTTTAAATTATTCAATGGTTTTCATGTCCGTATGCTTTTCAACAATAGCTGCAAACGATACACATTTTTCTCAGAGGACTCGAGTTCAAACGTTTTCAGCATCCAATACCATAACTATGCTACCAGTCAAATCACATTTACATTCTAACCATTAAAAAAATTAAAAATTAAGTAAAATAAAATCATTTACATTCCATCCATTGAATTTCATACCATCTAGAGGGTAATACCGTGATAGACCTCTTTTTAACAAGGTGTTGTAAATTGTTTGCCCTGTAAAGTCTTGTTGATGCATGATTTGTCAATGGTAAAGGAATAAATTTTAGATTCTTACAATTCATTGGCATTGCCAGCTCCTTTTCTGTGTATTATTGAACTACTTCCATGTCCTTAAACCATATGCATGCATTTGCATCTTATGGGTATCTTGTGTGATGTGTGCATGTGCTCTCCTAGGGCACATAAGCATTGGTCATGTTTGTACCTGTCAAAACCGAGACTTGTATATATAAGAAAACATACATTTGCAGCAGTCCATAAGCTAACAGTGTACCTGTAGCATAATTTAAGCCTAAAACAACACAACTCTAATCAGAAAGAATCATGGAGTAAAGAAATCAAAGCCAAAAAAGCATTGACCTCAAAGAAACAGGCACTACACCAAAAACGGGAATCAGAAACGAAACATTAAAATGGTCAGTAGCCGTTTGTAATCAGACAAGGTTTCAAACCGTCCCAACTTTCAAAACCGTTTCAAGACCAAAAAAGGGGGCCGTTTTGATAAAACTCGTTCTCTTCCCCTGATGTGCTGAAACTTGTTCTGGTCCCCCATTAATTAGCGTTCCCTCGCTCCTCCATTTGGTTCGCGCCTATTTCTTTCCTCCCTCAGAAATCCTTTCCCCTCTCTCTTTCTCGGAAATCATTTCCCCTCTTCTATCTTTCTCAGAAATCCATATTGATAGTGATGCTCACTATTGAACTGGGGGCTAACATGATCTAGAGGTTATTTTGCTTTCATTATATTTTATTCAGATCTATGTTATTTTTTTGTGTTCAAAATATTTGTATGTCTTTCAGTGATGGTTGTGAACAAAGTCATGGATAAGCGTTTTGGATGTAAGTGTTTCACACATTGGGCTTTGAGATTCATGGATAAGTGTTTTGGATGTAAGTGTTTCACACATTGGGCTTTGAGATTCATGGATAAGCGTTTTGGATGTAAGTGTTTCACACATAGATATCCTGGTAGTTCTTTCTTGGATTTGATACTTGTGTTGCATTTACTTTTTATATATTGTTTGTTTGGATGTAAGTGTTTCACTCAATCTATTATTGACTCTTGTAATTGGTTATGTATGCAAATGAACCCATCTTGTTGGTGCAAACGTCCTACATGGTAGTATTTGAAAGAATTGAACAGCTTCAGTTTCTGTAAGTTCAGATCTCTCTCGTTCTGTAATCTGAAGTGGACTGGTTATATCTTATTTTTAATGCTAGTGACTTGTTGGATTACATTTCTCTTCTTACACTAGCTACAAGGAAAGTTGGCTACAACTAGCTAAATATGCTCATGGGTATCATACATCTTAATTGATCTGCCATCATCTTGTTTAAAGCCTTGTAACACATATCTAGTATGGGGTCGGCTTTGTGTGTGTTACTTCTTCAGTCATCCCTATTTAGTGCTAAATTATTTTTGTCCTGCAATATAATATATTGTGTACAATTACTTCCTTCCAAGGAGGTCGATCCCTTTTCCTAGTACCTTTTTGTCAAATAATCTCTATTCTGTAGATTATGAATGGATTGAATCTTTTGTTTTCCAGACTAAGGAGAAATCTTTTTTTCCCTCAAGAGGCCGGATGTTTCTCTAGGTCTGGATCCTATGCTTTGGATTTTGACCTAGTTCCAACTCTGGACCCTAGTAAGAATTATTATTACTACTGCTATGATGATGATGATCATCATCATCTAGAGTTCGTATGTGAACATCTCAACTTCTCAAGCTTCAATTGCAAGAATTTTAATTAATTGCTTGCTTAGGTTATTGCTTGCTTAGAAGATTTAAGTATCATTTCCATGACCTTTTTTTAGTGGAACCAAAACAAAGAAACAAGTGTCAAAAACAGTTATTATTTTTTTCCAGTTGTTGTTGTTGTTGTTACTATTATGATCAGTTAATGTAATTCAGATCTATGGTTAACTGATTCTTATTGATGTACAAGCTGAAATAGGATTTATGAAGATAAACAGATGACAAGTTGTATGGAGGGAAGGGACTGATGACTGAAAAAACCCATATTTAGTCACTGTTTAAAAAAAAGGGGAAACATAATAAGTCAAATTTTAATGTGTTTAATCTGTTGATCTGTTGCATTTGCCAGCAGTCAGAATACATTCTCATCTATATTTGCCATCTATATTGGATAGTTACTATATTTTGTGCAATTGGATAGAAGACTTATATGAAGCAGAAGGAATCAAATCCGAATCATATTTTTAAATGTTATCATCACTGATAATGACTAGTTGTACTCACCTCAACAAATCTCTAGGGTTAGAAAGTCCAAATTTAGGGTTGGTTAGAAAGTCCAAATTTTGGCAGGTACGGTTAGAAAGTCCAAATTTAGGGTTGCGGTGTTGTTGGTGGGGCATTGCTCCATCCTCTCCCAAGTAGGAGCACACCTCTACCATCTTCTGTGGCTCCACCCTCTCTCAATGGTCCAGGTTTACCAAGTGCATTTTCATCCACATTGAACTCCATTGATCTGGTTTAGTTTGAATTCTCACATTCTATGGCCCTTTAATCTCCACATTTCAAACAAAATGAAGAAGTGACTTGTTTCGATATCCTTCCCCTGATTTATATTTAAAAAACTTACTAGTTGTTTATTATGATGAGTAATTGCACTTGATACCGGATAACCATCTCGTAGGCTGTGCTAATGTTATTCATATGTTTAGTTCTGTTACATTGATATCCTAGATACTTTTGTTTGTAAGACCATTTCACTCAGTCCAAAATATCTAATTTGTTGAAGAATGAACATCTCTTAGCTTCATTTCATTCTCCTTGAGTAGTACTCTGTTTCTTAAGCAGTCTTTTGAAATCACTGATAATGCAGTTCCCTCATTGTTTAGTTTGATTGATTGATAGGAAAACCCATTCACCATGCCACCACACTCAACCTGCAATCTGATTAAGAAAAAAAATTGTCTGGCCATTTGTATCATCTCAGCCCCCTACATTTGTCCATTGCAACTTTCACACCACCACCATCACAGGATACACAACCCATAGAAAAAAAATCGCAACCATACATACACATTTACAACGTACATTTACGGAAAAGAAAAAAAAAATACCAGACCTGGGAGGGTTGTAGAAACTGTGAGCAGAGAGGATTGCTGAGATTGAATAGATGGAGGGTAGCAGACCTGAAGAAGATGAGGAGGAATAATGAGAAAAGGAAAAAGAAAAGAAAAAAACAACACCAACAACAACACCAATAAAAAAGAAAAAGTGATAACCACTCAGATTTGCCTAGGATGGGTAGAGGTATTTGATTTCTAAATCCCACTTTCAGATTTGTCTAGGACTGAAATGCGCATCAGCAACACTGAGATATGGTTGTAACTGGAGCTACACTTGTAATTGGAGTTATCACACTGTAGAAGGTTGATGCACAATGCATAAAAGTGTATAAGGCATTGGCTGATGTTATCCATGAGAAGTACAAGTGTTTTCTACATAACATAGGGAATCAGATCTTGGTAGTTGGCAACATGTTAAACCACCACAAAATTTTCAAAATCGCCATTTAATTGAGTCTATCAATGTAGACTCATCAGATGGTTCAAACCCACCAATTGGTCTACTGATCAGTGCTTAATTGTTTACAATCTAAGCCCTAATATTTGAATTATCTTATGCTAGTCATGTATATTTTATTTGATTTTACATATTTTTTGTTAATTTGTATGCAAAGGTAAAAATGAGCAAAAAGAGAAGATTTCATGAAGAGTGATGGGCGTAAATCATCAAGTAGGGCCAAGGTGGGTTCCATCCAAGTTATTTCAGATTTCAAGACTACTTTCTAATTCTTTGGACAACTTACAATTCTAATCAAAGAAGAAAAGTAAAAGAAAGAAGAAACCCAATCTAGGGTTATACGCCAAAAAGGGGGCCCACAGCCATTGCAAAAGTGAAATTTTAGAAATTAGAAAGTCTTCTTCAAGTACAAGTGGAGCTCAAGAATGGAGAAGAAAAAGGAGAAAAATAAGGAAAGTTTAAAGGAAGAGTCCAAGCCAAGTTAGAAGTTCAAGAAGGGGGTCCCACAATCATTGTACATGCATCATATGGGCCCACCTTTATTATAAAAGGTTCAGATTTAATCTCTTGTAATTAATCTCATAATTGTGGGTCCATGTGAGGAACTTTCTATACAATACAAGTAAGATCAGATTTAGAAAGTCTTGTTATTAAGAAAGAAGACTCCTATTTCATTCTAATTAAGAAGCCTACTTGTAAAGAAAGTTGGAGATCTATTTCCACAAGAGAACTACTTGCTAAAAGGGGCTGTTGCAAGACTTATAAAAGGACAAGAAGAGGTGGTCATCCAGGATATATATCCCATATAAAACCCTAGCCACGTCCATAAGAATACCAGCCACTATTTCAGCACCCTATCATCACAAAAACCATCCATCATCATCCCAAAACCCCTAGTTGCTGTACAGCCACCTTTGGAGCATTCTTTGGAGCATCTTGGAGAGCTTTTGGAGCTGGGAAAAGGAGAAAAAAGCCGCTGGACAACTTCTTCTTCTTCTTCAATATTCAGAGTTTTTCTTATGGCTCTATTTTCTATTTTGTTTTCAATTCTAGACATGAGTAGCTAAACTTTTTAGGGCTAGGGTGTAGTTGAAACCCTAGCCTAGTTCTATGTAGTCTCTTTTGGCATCTTTTAATTCAAATTTCAGTTTTATTAGTTGAGATTCTAAACCATGTTTTCAATTGATGAGTTGTGTATATGCCATGCCAACCATGCCATGTTCAATTGATTTTAAGAGTAGCTAACTTAATTTTGATTGATCTTGATATTAAGCATCTAGGGTTTAGAACCATGAATAATCTAAGTATATGCCATGCTTAGACTCATGCATTTATCATTCCTATTGTTTTTATGCATTATGTGTGTTTTGACTAGGACATATGCCATGCTTAGTTTTTGCATCATAATGAACAATTCATGTAGTATGCCACTCATGAATTAGGTTTAGGGGAATAGTAATCTAGATGCATATGCCATGGTCTAGGTTGATAGATGTCACTAATAATTCTGATTTTTTATTAAAGGATAATAAGGGACATGCATAGGGTTGGTTAGGGGAGTAGATGAAACCCTAGTTCATTCATTATTACTATTTTTCAATTTTAATATTAGTTGTGTGTTTTAGATTATTTTCCATTTAGCTTTTAATAGTTTAATTTACTGTTTTTAGTAGTTTAATTCAACTTGTCATCATTTAAATTGTTCTTTTAATATTCTGATTTTTAGTTGTTTTTGACATTATTTTATCACAAGTCTTCGTGGGATCGACCTCGTACTTACAATTCACTACACTACATAGTGATCTTGTGCGCTTGCGAGTTTTAATTGTGTGCATACTAGTAGCCTATTTCTAGGTTGCTTAGTGCATACCAAGTTTTTGGCGCCGTTGCCGGGAACTTGTTGGCATAGAATAGTGTCAAAACTTGAGTTTAGTGTAGTGTCATAGTCTAGTTTAGTCTTTAGTTCAGTTGCTTGAAGTTTTAAAGTGCTGTTATTTATTGTTTTATCGTAGTATTCTTTTAATTCAACTATTTTATTTTCAGTTTTCTATCTTTTCTTACTTTTAACACATTGCTTATTTAGTAGGTGTTTTCTTGGAGCCTTAAAGTTTGTATATGCAAGGTAGGCGATCTCAGAACTTAGCGATCATTGTCTACGATCCAGAAATCGAACGAACCTTTAGACAACAGCGAAGGCAAGCTGAGAGGGCAAGATCCAATACACAGCTCTCATCTAACTCAGAACTTAAAGAAATAATTGTTAACGGAAATCAAAGTCCTAAAAAAAAGATGGCTGGCGCAGAAGAAGAAGTAGTGAACAATCAAAAGAGACCAATGAAGGAGTCTTACATTCCCTTGCACACCGACCAGCCGTCCACCATCCTTTATCCACCTAATACGGCTGGCAATTTCACCCTCACTGCACAACTGCTGAATATGGTGCCACACTATCATGGGTTACCTAATGAGGATCCTTATCTTCATATTAAGGAATTCTTTGAGCTGTGCGCGACACAACAAATACAAGGAGTTACCCCAGAGGGCATCAGGTTACGTTTATTTCCTTTTTCTCTCAAGGATAAAGCTAAATTGTGGTTAAACTCCTTGGATGCTGGTTCTATCACCTCTTGGGAGCAGCTAGCTAGCAAGTTTCTTAAGAAATTTTTCCCTGCTCAGAAGACAAGGCAATTAAGAAGAGAAATCCAAACATTTCAGCAGAAAGATGGAGATCAGTTCTGGGAAGCGTGGGAGCATTTTAAAGATTTATTATGGAAGTGCCCACATCATAACCTCACCAAAGATGATCAGGTTCAAGCTTTCTACGAAGGACTAAATGAGCTAAATAGAGGAATAGTAGACTCAGCATGTGGAGGAGCCCTGATGGAGAAAAATAGTGAGGAAGCATATGAACTTTTTGAAACTCTTAGTGAAAACTCACAACAATTCTCTTGTAGGACCAGACAAATGGGTAAGAAGCAAGGAGTATATGAGGTGCAGTCTCAAGGAAATGTAACTACCCAAATGGCGGCCATGGATAAAAAGATAGACATGATCATCAAAGCAATGGCTTCCAATAGCATGCTCGGACAAACATCAAAAGAAGTATGTGCTATATGTTCTCACACTAACCATACTACTGAATGCTGTCCCATGTCATCTTTTACAGATCAGGAGCATGCCAATTATGTTGGTAACACATTCCCTAAGCAGAACAATCCCTACAGCAATACTTACAATCCTGGATGGAAGAACCATCCAAACTTTTCTTGGGGAAGCAATCAGAACAATCAAAACAATCAAGGTAATCAGCAGCAGTATCAAGGACAACAGAGAAACTACCAACACCCCCAGAATAACTTTTCTCAGAACAGTGCACAAAAGCCACCAGAAGATGAGTTCAAAAGTTTGGTGACACAGTTTATTCAATCATCTCAGGCTAATTTCCAGCAGCATAGTCAAGCAATTACAAACACTCAGCAGAGTTTGGCAAAGCTGGAAGCACAGATGGGTCAGATAGCTAATGCCTTGAGCAAGAGGGAGGACGGTAAGTTCCCAAGTCAAACTGAAATAAACCCTAAAAATCATGAGCATTTGAAGGCCATAACTACCCTCACTAAAGAGCCAGAGAAGGTCTACAGGAGAATGAGGCAGCATGGTACAGTCATAGACACCAGCATGAATGGGCCGTATGAAAATCCTAAAACTGTAGACATTGAGCCACAGGTCAGCGCAGGGCAAAATGAGATTGATGTGAACCGGAAGAGTGACAAGAAAAGCACAGACATTGCAGCTACTCCTATTCAGGTCACAACTTCTAAAGAGCCAGAGAGAGTGTATAAACCAGTCCCACCTTACCCTCAGAGGCTGAGACAGGAAAAGAAGAGTCAGTTTACACAGGACATCTTTGAAACACTGAGGAAGGTAGAGATTAACATCCCACTTATTGATGCTATCAAGCAGATACCCTCTTATGCAAAATTTATCAAGGAATTATGTACAAACAAGAGGAGATTCAAAGATCATGAAGAGGTTAAGTTAACCGAGGAAGTTAGTGCAGTTCTGTCAAGAAAGCTTCCTCCCAAACTTAAGGATCTTGGGAGCTTTACTATACCTTGCAAGATAGGAGATCATATGTTTGAGAGAGCCTGACTGGATTTAGGTTCTAGTATCAATTTGCTGCCATTTTCAGTCTATGAGTATCTGGGTTTGGGAGAGCTCAAACCAACTTCAATTACATTGCAATTGGCAGACAGGAGTGTGAAACACCCAAGGGGCATTCTGGAGGACATTTTGGTGAAGGTAGGAGAGTTCATATTACCTGTTGACTTTGTGGTACTAGACATGGAGAGTGTGTCAGTGCCACACCACCTTTCTATTATACTGGGCCGACCTTTCATGGCCACTGCGGGTTCAAAGATAGATGTACAGAAAGGCACAATTGAAATGAAGGTCAATGGGCAGAAGATTGAGTTTAAAGTGTTCGAAGCTATGAAAATGCCAAGAGATGAAGATTGCTTTCAGATTGAAGTGATTGAGCAGGCTATAGGAGAGGTGTTTCCAAGAGCACATGGGCGCAAGGAGGAGTTGGACACATGCATTCAGCAAGGCCTCATCAAATCTGAAATCGTGAGAGATAGTGATGAATTTGAGGCAACACTTATGGAGATTGTAAATCAACTAGAAGTACTTCCCTCCATCCCAAGCAAATATTCTAATTCTTATGAAATTCTGGGTTCTTCCACAAAGCCACCCATTCGTTCGGTTATAAAAGCACCAGAGTTAGAATTGAAGCCATTACCTGAACATCTCAAGTATGCCTATTTGGGAGAGCATGAGACCTTGCCATGTATCATAGCCAGTGATTTGAGTTCTAATGAGGAGAGCAAGTTGTTAAAAGTGTTAAAGGCTCACAAGACAGCATTGGGGTGGAGCATTGCAGATATCAAAGGTATAAGCCCAACCATGTGTATGCACCGAATCTTGTTAGAAAAAGATTCTAAACCTACAAGAGAAGTACAGAGGAGACTCAACCCACATATGAAAGAGGTTGTCAAGGCAGAAATACTGAAGCTATTAGACGTTGGGATCATCTACCCAATCTCCGATAGCAAGTGGGTCAGCCCAGTGCAAGTTGTTCCCAAGAAGAGTGGTATGACAGTGGTAAAGAACGAACATGATGAGCTGATTCCTACTAGAGTTACCACTGGATGGAGGGTATGTATAGACTACCGAAAGCTTAACACAACCACCAGAAAGGATCACTTCCCACTACCATTCATTGACCAGATGTTAGAGAGGCTAGCTGGGCATTCACATTATTGTTTTCTAGATGGGTACAGTGGGTACAATCAGATTCCTATTGCTCCAGAGGACCAAGAGAAGACCACTTTTACTTGTCCATTTGGGACATTTGCCTATAGGAGGATGCCTTTCGGACTATGCAATGCACCAGCAACTTTCCAGAGATGCATGATGAGTATATTCTCTGATATGGTGGAGCACTTTATTGAGGTATTCATGGACGATTTCTCTGTCTTTGGATCATCATTTGATAACTGTTTGTATCATCTGGAGGTTGTGCTAAAGAGATGTGTAGAGTGTAATTTGGTGTTGAATTGGGAAAAATGCCACTTCATGGTCAAACATGGCATTGTACTTGGACATGTGGTGACAAGCAAGGGGATACAGGTGGATAAAGCTAAGATAGACTTGATCAGCAAGCTTCCCCCACCTACATCAGTGAAAGGAGTACGGGGTTTCCTAGGGCATGCAGGATTTTATTGCAGATTCATTAAAGACTTCTCCAAGATTGCACGCCCACTATGTGCTTTGTTACAAAAAGAAGTGGAATTTGTTTTTGATGAGGATTGTTTACAAGCATTTGAGCTGCTGAAAAAGCTTTTGATATCAGCCCCTATTATTATGGCACCTGATTGGAATTTGCCATTTGAGCTAATGTGTGATGCCAGTGACTATGCTCTAGGGGCTGTGCTTGGACAATGAGTAGGAAAGCTTCCGCATGTGATTTACTATGCATCCAGGACTCTAAATGATGCACAGCTGAACTATTCTACTACTGAGAAGGAACTTCTTGCTGTAATTTTTGCACTAGAAAAATTCAGATCTTACCTGGTTGGGTCTAAAGTAATAATCTACACAGATCATGCAGCGCTGAAGTATCTACTGAGCAAGAAAGATGCAAAGCCAAGGCTAATCAGATGGGTCCTGTTACTACAAGAATTTGACCTAGAGATCAAAGATAAGAAGGGAAGCGAGAATGTAGTGGCAGACCACTTATCCAGATTGCTGAATGAGGAGGCAAGCAGGGGGGACGAAATTCCACTCAATGAATCTTTTCCAGATGAGTAATTATTTCAGATTACAAAGCTTCCATGGTTTGCAGACTTGGTGAATTACAAGGTTTGTGGTGAGTTCCCAATGCATTTTACTAATCAAGACAAGAAGAGGTTAATGCACATGGCACGTTTCTATTATTGGGATGACCCATATTTGTTCAAGTACTGTTCAGATCAGATTATCAGAAAATGTGTACCAGAAGAAGAAGTTCAGAGCATCTTAGCACATTGCCATAGCAAAGAGTGTGGCGGACACTTTGGGGGGAAGAAGACAGCTGCTAAGGTACTTCAATCTGGTTTCTTTTGGCCCTCTATATTTAAAGATGCACATGCTTTTTGTTTAAGTTGCGATAGGTGCCAAAGAATGGGGAACATTTCCTCAAGGAATCAGATGCCACTAAAAGGCATACAAGAGGTGGAGCTATTTGACGTGTGGGGGATTGATTTTATGGGACCATTCCCATCATCCTATGGGTATCTCTACATTCTAGTAGGAGTCGACTATGTATCCAAGTGGGTGGAGGCTATCCCGAGTAAGACAAACGACCACAGGTGGTTTTGGAATTTTTGAAGAACATGATATTTGCTAGATTTGGGACACCCAGAGCAATCATCAGCGACGGCGGCAGTCACTTCAAAAACAGATCCTTTGAAGCATTAATGAAGAAATATGGGATAACTCACAAGATAGCTACTCCTTACCATCCTCAAACAAGTGGTCAGGTTGAAGTGAGTAATAGAGAGATCAAGCAGATATTAGAGAAGACAGTGCAACCCAACAGGAAAGATTGGTATTTACGGCTGAATGATGCACTTTGGGCATATAGGACAGCCTACAAGACTCGTATAGGCATGTCTCCATATCGGTTGGTCTATGGGAAAGCATGTCATCTGCCGGTGGAATTAGAGCACCGGGCATTCTGGGCGATCAAGAAGTTTAATTTTGATATGAAAGCCGCAGGTGAGAAGAGGAAGTTACAGTTGAACGAGCTTGATGAGCTACGATATGATGCTTATGAGAATGCTAAGCTGTATAAAGAGAGGACTAAAGTGTTCCATGATAAGAAACTAGTGAGAAAGGCGTTTGAGGTGGCACAGAAGGTACTACTCTTCAATTCAAGACTCAAATTATTTCCAGGGAAGCTAAAGTCTAGATGGTGTGGCCCCTTTGAGGTCACTCAGGTATTTGAGCATGGGGCTATTGAAATCTATAATCCAAAAAATGGAAACAAGTTCAAAGTCAATGGACATAGGCTCAAGCCCTATTGGGAGCAGAATTTTGACAAGGATGTGGATGTGCTTACATTCACAGATTCCCCTTCAGCTTGATAGAAAAGCACGGTCTGGCTGCAGACTATAAAGCAAGCACTACTGGGAGGTAGCCCAGATCTTTACAAAGAAAAGTGAAGATGGCGATTGAGAGCTGGAGATGTACTCCATATCCAGCCGAGTTCTTTTACCCTTTTCTTTGTCTTTCTAATTACTTTTCTGTTTATGCTTTTAGTGTTTCCTTCCTGCTTTATTTTACAACATTAGGGACAATGTTTACTTTAAGTTTGGGGGAAGAGTCTTAGTTAAGATAGAGTCATTAATAGAGTCATTATAGTCTAAAAATGCATAAAAATTTAAAAAATTTAGAAAATCACAAAAATATTTGTTTTTATTTGTTTTCCTTTGAGTCATAGTTCCTTCCTACCACAATGATGAGAAATGATGATTTGTCTTGCATGGTTCATTGAACTTAATTATGCTGGTTCTTTATATTATTCAATTGTTGTAAATCTCGTTTAATCATGTTTGAACTATCACTGTGTGGATTACAATGCCGAGATGGTTGAGGTTGAAAGCCTCTGCATAATTGAATGATTAGATGCTTTTGGTGGAAACTTGTATAACCGAGGGAGCTTTGAGCCTAAATGCTTATTCTTGAGAAGGTTATATGCTGAGTGATTTGATCTTCCATTTCTTGATCTATACGATGCAATTGAATTCATTATCATTCTTTGATCACATGTTCTGATTTTATATGGAATAACATGCTAGAACTCTCATTTTTATCCGATCGAGGCATATTTCGACTGCACGAACCATAGGATATGATTTTAGGCCATGTTTGACTAGTTTTGTGCTTTTCTATCCATGCTCTTTGATGTTTATCACTAGTTATCCATGTTGAGCCTTAATTAAGCCGTTTCGTGCACCCATACCAACTCTGAAGTTTGGGGGAGTAACCTTACCGTATGTATAGCCTTACCTATATCTAAGGAAGTATAAAGATGGATTCAAGGTTCACTACAAAATGTGTGCAAGGCTTGAGAAAAAAAAAAAAAAAAGAGAAAAAGAAAATAAAAGAAAGGTTGCTGTTACCCTGCCACTCCATAGTTTCAGTTTTATATATAAATAAAATAAAAAAAAAGAAAAGAAAAGAAAAAAAGAAAAAGGAGGGTACACGTGTGACTCAACAAGGTGAAAATTCAAAATGCAAGCCTTAGCCGCCAAATTCAGTAGTGTATAAAGGAACCAGAAGTGTGATTCTATGCAAATTCCTTAGATCTTGTTATCCATTTCCTCTCATTCTTAGCTCTTCACCCTAGCCCCATGATAACCCATTTGTAAAAGTCCTAATTGATCCTAGGTGAAGTGTAGTCCCATTGTGGAGATGAGATGGAATGGGAGCCTATGGTGTATGATTTCACTTCAAACATGTGGTATTTTTCATGAGAGCATTGTCTGTTCATTCGTAGACAATTATTGAGTGTTTTATTGTGAGTGTATCCATGGTGAGGATTGAAGTTAAACTAATATGCAAATGATTGTTTGGTTGCGTGAAAGCCTAAACTGAAAGTTATGTTGGTATTGTTTTACACACGACCCTTTGAGCATGTGGATATGAGCTAACTTATTATTCGGGTAATCTTTAGAATAGGTTGAGACTCAAGCTTCTTTGAATCATGTATTGATCAGACATCTCTGAGACTAATGGTGGAAGGATAGGTTTCATTTTATTTTTTTTTGTGTTTTAAATTTCTTGTTTTAAATTCCTTACTTGTTTACTTTATTGTTTTGCTCGAGGACTAGCAAAAGGTAAGTTTGGGGGAATTTGATCAATGCTTAATTGTTTACAATCTAAGCCCTAATATTTGAATTATCTTATGCTAGTCATGTATATTTTATTTGATTTTACATATTTTTTGTTAATTTGTATGCAAAGGTAAAAATGAGCAAAAAGAGAAGATTTCATGAAGAGTGATGGGCGTAAATCATCAAGTAGGGCCAAGGTGGGTTCCATCCAAGTTATTTCAGATTTCAAGACTACTTTCTAATTCTTTGGACAACTTACAATTCTAATCAAAGAAGAAAAGTAAAAGAAAGAAGAAACCCAATCTAGGGTTATACGCCAAAAAGGGGGCCCACAGCCATTGCAAAAGTGAAATTTCAGAAATTAGAAAGTCTTCTTCAAGTACAAGTGGAGCTCAAGAATGGAGAAGAAAAAGGAGAAAAATAAGGAAAGTTTAAAGGAAGAGTCCAAGCCAAGTTAGAAGTTCAAGAAGGGGGTCCCACAATCATTGTACATGCATCATATGGGCCCACCTTTATTATAAAAGGTTCAGATTTAATCTCTTGTAATTAATCTCATAATTGTGGGTCCATGTGAGGAACTTTCTATACAATACAAGTAAGATCAGATTTAGAAAGTCTTGTTATTAAGAAAGAAGACTCCTATTTCATTCTAATTAAGAAGCCTACTTGTAAAGAAAGTTGGAGATCTATTTCCACAAGAGAACTACTTGCTAAAAGGGGCTGTTGCAAGACTTATAAAAGGACAAGAAGAGGTGGTCATCCAGGATATATATCCCATATAAAACCCTAGCCACGTCCATAAGAATACCAGCCACTATTTCAGCACCCTATCATCACAAAAACCATCCATCATCATCCCAAAACCCCTAGTTGCTGTACAGCCACCTTTGGAGCATTCTTTGGAGCATCTTGGAGAGCTTTTGGAGCTGGGAAAAGGAGAAAAAAGCTGCTGGACAACTTCTTCTTCTTCTTCAATATTCAGAGTTTTTCTTATGGCTCTATTTTCTATTTTGTTTTCAATTCTAGACATGAGTAGCTAAACTTTTTAGGGCTAGGGTGTAGTTGAAACCCTAGCCTAGTTCTATGTAGTCTCTTTTGGCATCTTTTAATTCAAATTTTAGTTTTATTAGTTGAGATTCTAAACCATGTTTTCAATTGATGAGTTGTGTATATGCCATGCCAACCATGCCATGTTCAATTGATTTTAAGATTAGCTAACTTAATTTTGATTGATCTTGATATTAAGCATCTAGGGTTTAGAACCATGAATAATCTAAGTATATGCCATGCTTAGACTCATGCATTTATCATTCTTATTGTTTTTATGCATTATGTGTGTTTTGACTAGGACATATGCCATGCTTAGTTTTTGCATCATAATGAACAATTCATGTAGTATGCCACTCATGAATTAGGTTTAGGGGAATAGTAATCTAGACGCATATGCCATGGTCTAGGTTGATAGATGTCACTAATAATTCTGATTTTTTATTAAAGGATAATAAGGGACATGCATAGGGTTGGTTAGGGGAGTAGATGAAACCCTAGTTCATTCATTATTACTATTTTTCAATTTTAATATTAGTTGTGTGTTTTAGATTATTTTCCATTTAGCTTTTAATAGTTTAATTTACTGTTTTTAGTAGTTTAATTCAACTTGTCATCATTTAAATTGTTCTTTTAATATTCTGATTTTTAGTTGTTTTTGACATTATTTTATCACAAGTCTTCGTGGGATCGACCTCGTACTTACAATTCACTACACTACATAGTGATCTTGTGCGCTTGCGAGTTTTAATTGTGTGCATACTAGTAGCCTATTTCTAGGTTGCTTAGTGCATACCATCTACCACCAGTTTCTAATATTTATTGCCTTTTTTTTTTTTTTTTTAACTTGCAGACCTTGGTTCAGGCTTACGTAATCTTAATAAAGAGATTGTTGCATCTGTTGTTACAGCTGCAGACCAGGTCGGTACATCTCCTTTGTGTTCTTGTATTCCATTTGAGAATTATGATTTTGAATGATAAAAAAACCTATATCATACACATGTACATAGTCATGTATCCTTGGTAGATTTAAATTTATTACTATCATGGTTTAATAAGTCGAATATTGGAAGTTTGTTAATTAAATCACAGCTAATGAGTATTGTTTTTGCTCTGTTGACTTGGATTCAGTCAATGTTTCCAAGGAATATTCTGTTGCATGAGACAATTCTCTTTACAGTCTACACTATATGAATTGTAAGAAATTGTAGCTGATGATATTAGGGGGAAACCTTTGCATCTTTAATGGCACATCTGGTTTGAATTGTTAAAGACTTGACTCATGTCTTCTCTTCTGATCTATTCTCAGAAACTATAAACTCATTAAGGCTCTTTGATATTCCTTTAAAGAAACCGCAATATTAACATGTTGTCAACATAGTGGTACTTGTGATTGGCTTTCAGCTGATGTAATTTGGCCCTGCTTCTGATGCTCTGATTGAGAACAACAGTTTCCTTTTATCAGGGAACTCTATAATGGAGCTTCTTCACATAGTTCTCTATGAGGCCACTCCATTCCTTTTTTTTTTTTATCGGTAACAGTAGATTCATTAAAGAGAGAAGAAACAAAGAAGGCACCAAATAAAAAGAAAGGGGCTCAAAGGCCAAAAAAAAATAAGAGAAACAAAAAGTACATAGATCCATTCCTGTTTATTTCACCATATCAATTGCATAGATCCATTCATGTCTCTTTATCTATATTATAATGTTTTAGTGTTCTATATTATAGAACTTAAAGAACTAAACTTGGTCACCTTCATAGAAACATTATGATGCTTTCCATCCCTCCACCGGCAGAACTTTCCAACATTCATACAAATTTGAACTTACAAGATCAGGAAAAAAAATACTAAAAAAAGATCTGAATAAAAAACTTCGAAAATAAAATTCTCCAACATCAAATCAGGTTGTTGGATGTCATAAATTTAGACCACTCCATAGCTACAAATAAAGTTCTTAGTGAGAAACAATTGCAAACTGACGGAGAAATGTTATGGATTCAAGCACATCAAAATGTTTATGTAACAAACTAACTACATTTCTTTGTTCAACCCAATAAATTCAGCACAAACAAAACTACTTTTTCACTAACAAGATTGACTTGGGTTGAATTTACTTTCTCTTAGTTCGTGCTGAGCCCCTGGACAGTGCTACTAGACCCCCAATAATGCTCCCTTCTTATAGGCATTTTATCAAACATGTAACATGCAAAAATATCTACCAACAACCCAGAAGAACTTACGGCCCATTTCACCATTTTAATATCAAATGAATGATACAAAAGCACCTAGAAGAAGGAAAGAAATTTTTGTATTTTTATATAGAAAAAACATATACAGCAATGTAAATCAGCCATAGATAGAGATAGAGTAAGAGGGAATGAGGGAATCAAATCCCTTAGATTCATTGACGTCAATCTGGTTACCCTCATCCCCATCCATGAAAATCGAATATAAAAAAAAATAAGGCAAAAATCTTTTTTTGTGCAAGCATCTTCCTTTCTACATTCTCCCTGTAAGACCCCGCCCCGAGAGTTTCCTTTTAGTGTTAATTAAGACGTGTTTGAGCTATAAGTGAGATTAGGGGAAATGGGTTAAATCTGGATTAGAATAGCTTCTTATAGCTTTGGATAATTTTGGGGACTCTTTTGATCTAGTGGGGCCCTTTGGGGGTTCCTTTTATTGTGTCTTGATTAGTTTTGGGATTTAGTTATAATTCTGGAAATCGGTAATTTGCTCCGTTGAATGTATTTTATGATTCCCGACAACTTTCGTATTTGCTCCGTTTCCATTCGAGACCTCTAAACCCTACCTTGCCATTGATAGGGGTAAAACAGTCTTTTTACACAAAATTTGGACACCATTGTCAATGTCTCCGAAACTCGTAAAATATATACTTTTTGGAAAGTAGAAATTTCGACGATCAATCCTTCCTTCTTCGTCGAATCCATCCGAAGCCCGTAGATTGATGTTTTAGCTCGATTGGACTTTTAAGTTGTGGGACCCAATGCCATTTTCTATATAAGGAGGAGTCTTTTCCCTCTCTTCCTCTTCTTGCAACTTCTTGAGAACAAGAAATCCCAGCCCAGCCCTAGGGTTTTCTTCAAGCCTTCTTGCTCCTTGCTTCTCCATCTCTCAATCTCTCTCAAATCTATTGCTAAGTGTTTAATGGAGGTAGTGATCTTCTTCCCCTCCATGAGAGCTTCACATTGATACCATTTGTGGAGAGAGCCTCCCATTCCAAGCTATCTTTTGAGCAAACTCTTGCCATTAGAAGACTCTTCATGTAAGTTCTTTTTCTCATCTCTTGGTTGTGTATTCTTCTAGCCATGGAGGTGCTTCACCTTGATTATTGGAAGCTATCTCCATCTATTTCTTGATTTTGACATTCTAGGGTTGTAATGTTGTATTTTGGGGATTTTTGTGTAGATTGTAGATTTTGAGCTTGATAGTGGATTAGAGCTTGATTAGCATACTTTGGAGACCAAGGCAAGTGGATGAATGGATTTAATTTGAATAAGTTCTTACTTTGTCAAAAATGTGGATTTTTACTATTCATATGTCATTTGATTTATCATGTTCCATAATGTTTTAGAAATGTATTTATTGACATGGTTTTTCCCTTAGTTTTATGTGAATATATGCATTCCTCATCAAAGTTTATTTTGGGTCATTATAAGCTTCTTAAATGGTATTGTACTTGCATTAAATGAGATTTGGATTGGTAGGTGAATTAATGCATTGGTGGAATGGTGGTTGGTGGGAAGAATTAAATGTTAAATGGAAGGGAATAGACCCATTCCACGTTGGGAAATGATTGGAGTTGAGGTGAAATGGTTTGGGGAAAGAAAGCACTGAAATCTGCACCTGATGTGTAGTCCCCGCTGCTGGGCGGTCAGCGGGCGGTCACCTTGGCGGCTAGCCGACAGGTGACCGGCGGCTAGCCGACCCAGATGCGGTTAGAAACACAGAATGTTGTGTTTTGACAGGCGAACCGCGGTCAGCCGCGCGGTCAGCTCGCGGCTAACCGCTGAGCAGAACCCAGTGACTGCGAGGTAGCCGAGATGCGTGGTTAGAAACACAGAATGCTATATTTTAGCAGGGCGAACCGCGGTCAGCCAGCGGCTAACCGCCGATCACATCGACGGCTAACCGCCATCTGACCGATAGGTGACCGAGTTTTACCCAGAATTCCTGAGTCTTTTCTATTGGTTTCAGATATGGTATTTAAAGGTTTGGATGGGTTGTTTTGATGCCCTACCACCTTGGAAAGACCCAGGGGATGACATAAGGAGATTGACATAGAAAGAAAGACCATTTCGGAAAAGGTATTGGGACTTTTAGATTCATCAACGTGCATAAGGAAACTTAGTATGTCCTCTATCATTCGAGTACCATACTAAGGGTAATTTAGACATACAAGATCCTTATACAGGTCGTTTGAATATGGATGCCCCAATACATAGTCCCTAATGACATAAGATTTACTGCATTGTTTTACTCAGATTATATGTATGATTTCCCGACCCTACTAGCTATATCTCAAACGTTGATTTACACACTGGATATGTCCTGCTAGCCCCGTTTATGCATGAACTGATAATGACATGAAATGTGTGCCTACGAGCACCATACCCCGCCTGCCCGTATGTTTTATATTGATATAGTTTTGTATATGTTTTGATTTCTCATGTAACCTAAGAGTCGGCACCACTAAGCTTGGACATCCTTGTCAGTCTGATCAACTGACTTGGGTCTCCCCCTTGTGCTCCCGCCAGTTGCAACTTGGATCCCGTACTGTCCTGTTACCCGGTTCCGCGGCCGTGGTCTTGCCTAGCTATATGTATATGTATATGTTATAATGTTGGTTCTCGTCACTTCGTGTGCTCGAGCCCAATGCACTGAATGTGCTCTCATCACCTTAGTGATGGAGAGGATTTAGCTTTAGTGTGGTTGCCATCTAGTCAGTTCCTGTACCTTGAATACCCCCATGATTTATATTGCATCTGTACTTTAAATGAACTATGCATCCTGTTTTATGACAGTTTTCGTTATAACTATGATATGCTTCGATTTCTTTCTCGGTACTACCTATTCACCCACCTGCCAGACCGTCGTGTCTGACCCATTTTTGTGGTACTCAGGTCCAGCTCCCGTTAGTGCCTTTGAGGAGGAGCCAGAGGGGGCGATTGATGAACCACAACGTCTAGTGGAGTGGCAAGCTGACGATGTCATGTAGACATTCGGTTTAGCTTTGAGCTGCAAACATTTTGGGAGATTATAGACTGATTTATTATTTATACTTTTGGTTGTACTGGTCTTTGTTGGCCTTTATTTTTGGGGAATGTTAATTTAACTTGATCTTTTGTTTAAACTTTAACATCATATTTTGGGAATGCTAATGAGATCATTGCTCACTCTGACATCATGTCATACTAGTGTATCATCAGTCTTTTGATGAGAATGTATTAAGAGTTTGATTTGCTACACGCTTCCGCACCAATATAAATGTTCTATGAGTGTATGGGGAATCCTCACCGCGGAAACCTGTGGGAAATTATGGAAATGTATAATCTAATCTTTTTTTTTTAGGGGTGGTTCATTATCCACACCACCCCCGTCGCGGTCCCGGGCCCCGGTTCGGGGTCGCGACACTCCCAGAGGGTCTGGGCAGGAGGGTTGTTGGCAGGCAGAGGGTCTGGGCGGGCGGGTTGCTGGGCGGGTGGAGGCAAGGACGGTGGGGGAAGATGGCGGATGCTAGGGCGGGTGGAGACAGGGCCGGGTGGAAGCACTTCTGGTGGGGAAGGGGGAGGAGGCTAGGGAGGGTGGAGACAAGGCAGGGTGGAATCACTTCCGGCGGGGAAGGGGTTGCTGGCTGGCATAAAGAGAGATGGAGAGAGAGATGATACCTTGGCTTGTTGCAGTTGCAAGAAGAAGACGACTCGGAAGAAGGGTTTGGCTTGCTGCAGTTGCAAGAAGAAGAGGATTCGGAAGAAGGCCTTGGCTTGCTGTAGTTGAAAGAAGAACGGGGTTTTGCAGGAAGAAGAAATTAGGAAGAAAAGGTTTACTTACAGAGGGAGTATACGGGCATCAGGGTTTTATAATGCTGGAACTTTTAGCGGGAGATCCAGTGACCCACAAAAAATGAGGTTTAGTTCACCCAATATATTACTAGCTGCTAAAAATATATATCTTTAGTCCTAAAGGCGTACGCCGCCGCAAAAAGTTAGACGCTAAAAACTAAAAAAATTTAATTTCTACCAAAATTTGGCAATATTACAGTGGGATTTATATAGGCGGCCATTGCTACGGGTATCGCTAAAAGTTAATTAAAATTGACTTCCAGTGGCAGATTGAGATTTTTATTAAATTTTTAAGTGATGCTTACTAGCTCAAAATACAGGCCTTTTGTGTTTTTTTTCAAGTTGAGTGGGGGCTTTTCTTATATATGAGTTCAATCCTCGATGAATAACCACCATACATTTATAATGTATCGTCAAATTTCATTTTGAATGGAGGTCATCTCATCGTACAATTGAACACAAAAAAAAAAAAAAAAAGTTAATGAAACAACCTTTTTTTTAGCCATGTTTTTTTGTTTGGTCAATCTCACAGTGGTTCCAACTCAATTCTAAACTAAAAATTGAGATACCCCATAAATAAATGTGTTTGGCAATTTTGAACGACTCTGATTATCTATATATGGGCACGAGTGGGACACATTTAAATAAATTCCCAGCATACTCTGTTAGAAGCTATTGTAATTGCCCCCAGAATAAAAACAATAAAATGAAAAAGGCATAGAGTTAGAAATAAACCAAAGCGATTAAAACGGCGTGCTCATATTATTTTGGCAAAAAAGAATTTTACTAAATGGGGCTTTGCAGACACAGACCTATCGTCAGTAGGCAAAATAATTGTCAAAGCATTATTGCATCACTAGTAGCAAAGCACGCGTTGGCAAAACTTACACACTCTTTTGGGGGAAATCTTTATTGGAGTCAATGTATGTTTTCCACAACTTTTGCCGACGCGGTCTTACTTGTATCGGTAAAAGTAGCAATTCCCTGTGACTTTTGCCAACGTAGTTCAAGTATGCATCGGAAATAAGACTTTTGCCAATGCCAGTTTTCATTGCGTCAGCAAATAGTGTCGGGAAAGGTTTTCCACAGCTTTTGCCAGCGCGGTCTTATTTGCATCTGTAAAAGTAGCAATTCTCTGTGATTCTTGCCACTGCAAAGTTTCACTGCGTCAGAAAACTGTGTCGGGAAATGTTAGTTTGTCATAGATGGGGCTTTGCTGACGCAACTCATGCGTTGGCATTGGTGCGAAAAAAAACTCAGAGCTTTCCCAACGCACAACTGTGCATCGCCGGTAGGCAAGATAATTGCCAACGCATTATTGCATCGCCATCAGAAAAAAACGCGTTGGCAAAACTTTCCCTCTCGTTTTGGAGAATTCTTTGTTGTCGCCAATGTGTTTTTCATAGCTTTTGCCAACGCGGTTTTACTTGCGTCGGAAATAAGACTTTTGCCAACGCAAATTTTCACTATGTCGGCAAATAGTGTCGGGAAAAGTGCAGTTTGTTGTAGTGACAAATGAGAAAACAAACAATTGTCATTACTAAATAAGCACTATAATATCACAATAACTTTATTATAGTAACCACAATGTCGGTGCAAATGGTGATGCAAAATGCAAATTGTCATCACTAATAAAAAAAGAGCCAATTTCAGAGGGCTCATATCATGGTATTATTTATAATTAATTACTCTCTACTCTTGCTGATGTTAGCATTGGAAGCGAGCTGGGAAAGGCAAACACTGCTCTGTCTATTACCCTTATATTTAAAGTTCACAAGTGTCATGCCAGCATTATCTACTGAAGATTTCTCTGCACCCAAATTCTCTACACCTAGTAAAGACTTGAAAAATTCACCCAAGCAATACAAAATATCTTCCCAATAAATTAGTGTTTGTAGTGAAAGCTAGCTGTCAATAATGCCAATGAAGATCTATTTATGGAGGTGAAGCTAACTGGCCTCCATACGTCAGGCATGCATGACAACAATGTCTGCCATTAAATTCTTTTGTCATAGAAGTTGCAATATACACTTCTGAGGGAAGGGCTACATAGTCTAGTCCGGCTCACACCACTACAATGCATTGAACAACAGTCATTCAACATGGTTAGATTAATCATGACAGTCCACATTTTGGGTACAATGAAAGAAGTGCAGACAAGTGCTAGTCACATGACTATTTACCCCTGGGGCTTACATTGACCCTACGGGTGGGAGTGTGAAGTGTTGATAGTGCACTGTTTGACACTCTACAACTAATAAAAAAAATCAGAGTATTGTACACTAACAAATGAAGAGGACATGAGGCATTCATTAAAATATACAAAAGAAAGTGTCCCATTTCAAGAGAAATTATTAAAAAAATAAATATGGAGATCCGCTTTTGCAATCTCAGTCATTGTGAAAGAAATAAAATAATAAAAAAAATAGATTCCGTCAGTCATTGTGAAAGAAATAAAATAATAAAAAAATGGATTCCATCAGATCCATTGCGGAGGGTAATATTAAAAAAAAAAAAGAGGTGAAACTCGTCAAACAAGGAGAACAAATCCCGACCGTGGAGGGGCGCACTGGTTCAGGGCGGGTTGCAGAGAAGCGAGATGCAGGCTGCAGAGAACAAATCGAGAAGAAGAAAAAAACAGAGAGAAGAAAACTGCGCACCCAGTCGAAGTTATACTGAGAAGAAATGTTGCGGGGAAGAAGTGTAGATGAGACGACGTTTTGGAGCAAGAAGATTTATAATACGATTGCTTGAAGTAGCGGGAGCGTTTTGGTTGGCTTTCTGTTTTTCGTGCTATCGTTCTGGAACAAAAAAAAAGACATCTGATCGTTCCGATTTTATTGTGCTTATGGCGCATATTTCTGCGAGAACTTTTAGGGGAAATAGGTCTTCTGTTGCAGCCAAACACTGTTCCGTCGGTTATTTTCTACGAGAATGTAGAACTAATCTCAGGGACTGATGCCAAACGAGCCCTTAGACTCTAAAAAAATGGCAAATTGTTTCGAGCTGGGAGCTGCAGAAAGATTTCCTAATTTTTGAGAGAGAGAAGGAGATTTCTTCTTGCAACTGAGAGATGATGAGGTTGAGGGGAGTATTGTGATCTTCAAAAATGGACTTGTTTCTTGCCTTCCAAAGAGCATAGATGACATTCAAGAAAACTACAGCCACAAACTTGGTGCCTGTTGAGTCATTCCCTATGGAGAGTGCTTGCCAAATTGCAGCTGCAGAGAAGGTCGAGGGAGGCCTCAGATCTGCAACATGCAAAAGCCATTACCAGAGAGATCTATCTTGGGCACAGGAGAAGAAAAGGTGAGGAACTGTATCTTCATCTTTATGGCAAATGCTACATCTGGATGCAAGGGAAAAACCCAGGCGTTTCAAGAGAGATTCAGTTGGGGTTTTGTTATGCATCAGGCGCCAACTGAAACACTTTATTTTTGGGAGAGAGATGCTATTCCAGATCAACTTGGGCCAGGGAAAGATTTCTGCTCTATGCCTGACTAGATGCCATGCTGCTTGCAAGGTTAGCTAACCATCAGGAGAATCTCTCCATCTAAGGCTATCTCTGACTTCCAGTCTGGGGGAGAGGTCTGAGAGTAGGCTAGATAATTGATGTTGGATTGCTGGCAAAATGTTATCTGGGAGAGACCAAGATCCTAAATGGAAAAGAGAAGAAAGTTTTTGATCCAGTGGGAATTGCATGAGAGGAAATCTTTTTGAGAGAGGCACACCTACATTCCAAGAATCAAACCACATATTGATATCTTGACCATTGCCAAAGAACCAAGTACTACCTCTGTGGATAAAAGTAGCTAGGCGTCTCATTTTTCTCCAGATACAAGAACCATAGATGGAATTCGATTGGTGCCAGATTGGTTTGTATTTGAAGTATCTATCCTTGAACCATTTTGACCAAAGGGAGGAAATTGTGGAAGCTTGCTACCTAAGCTTGATGAAAGAGGCAGCATTAACATCAGCGATTTTCCTAATGCCACCACCTTTAGCCTTTGGGAGAGAAATGGAAGCCCAGCTGACATAGTTGAGCTTAGAGTGGGAGGCATTACCTGACCAAAGGAACTGTCTCATCAATCTCTCAAGCACTTTGCAGATGGAAGTAGGGAGAGGCAAAGTGGTAGCTAAGTGGATAGGCATGCTGGAGATCACATGCTTGATTAAGATGAGGCAACCAGCAAGGAGAGAGTTTTGACTTTCCAAGCATTGAGCTTTGCATTGACTGTATCCAGCAAGGGGAGGAAATGGCGCCTCTTGGGATTATCGAAACAGATTGAAATACCCAGATAGTTGAGCTGGCTCGAAGACTCTTTGATGCCAAGAATGGAGCTGATTCTATTTTTCCTTCTGATACCACACTTGCCTAAATGAAGGTGACTCTTTTGGAGGTTAAAGAATTGTCTTGTTGCAGCCTGGTAAGTCTCTAAAAGATCTTACAGAACTAAGATGCTGGAGGATGCCCCTTTCATGAAGATGAGAATGTCATCTGCATATAGCAAGTGATAGGGTGTAGAGGGGATAGAAGAGATCTTATGAAAAATACCTTGGTTTAGAAGGTTTTGAAGGTGGAGGCTCAGAATTTCTTCTGCTAAAATGAAGAGGTAAGGAGACAAGGGGTCTCCTTGTCTTAGACTACAGGAAGAGCTGAAGAAGACTTGGGGGGTGAGATTAAGAAGCACTGAGCATTTAGTAGTACAGACACATTCTTTAATTAGGTTTATCCAAGTTTCGGAGAAGTTGAAAAACTGGAGGGCTGAGAAAAGAAAGGACCAGTTTAGTTTATCAAAAGCTTTGGTTATGTCTAGCTTTAGGCAGAAAGAGCCTTTGGATTGCTTAGAGTTCAGCTCCTGGAATAGCTCAAAAGCCAAGCCCGAATGGTGTTGAATGTTCCTACCTTTAATGAATGCAGCCTGGTGGTGGGAAATTAGAGAAGGGAGAATTTTGGAAAGTCTGGATGCAAGGACTTTGGAGATTATTTTGTATGTAAAATTCAGCAGGCTAATGGGTCTAAAATTAGCAAAAGTAGCAGGTGATTTGGATTTTGAGATGAGGGCCACAAAGAAAGTGTTAGAGGCTTTATGGATTCTCTTGGTTTGGAAGAAGTGATGCACTGCCTTAGAGACTGTTAGACCAATAATGCACTAGGTTGAAGTGAAGACTCCATTGAAGCTTTCCGGAACTAAGCTGCTTTTTTACTTGAGGCCAAAAACCGCAGCCGTAATTTCTCCAGCAGAGGGATGGAAGTTAAGATGGAATTCTCTTGGTCTGAGACTTTGGGGTTGTCAACCTAGAACAGGGAGGGGCTGGGGTGGCAGTCTAGAGGTTTGAGCAGGTTAGAGAAGAAGTCCATTGCCTGAGCTTGGATGGTAGCAAGGTCTTCTATGGTTCTACCATTTACTGAGATGGGGTTTATTTGGTTGAAAGAACTTCTCGCTATAGCTGAGTGGTGAAAGAACCTGGTGTTTTGATCACCCTCTTTCAACCAAGCTATTCTGGATCTTTGACGCCATTGAATTTCTTGAGCTTTGAGAGCCTCATGAAGCTCTGATCTAGCTGAAAGAAGATCTTCACGAAAAGGGTTCGAAGGAGAGGAATTGAATTGGTGCTGACAATGCAAAACACGGGCTTCAGTTGCATGAACATTCTGCTGGATATAGCCAAAAGCTTGCTTGCTGCATTGCTTGAGGGAAATCTTTAGGGCCTTGAGCTTTTGTGCAAGAATGAACTGGGGATTACCAATGATTGTTGTTTCCTAACTAGATTTGACAACCTCAAGAAAGAAGGATGTAATAGCCATTTGTCTTCAAATTTGAAAGGAGCATTGGTAGTTGGGGCTTGGATTTGGAAGTCTAAGAGAATAGGACTATGGTCCTAGGAAATCTTAGGGAGATGATGAAGTAAAGGGTATTGAAAGTGAACCAGCCAGTGAGGATTAACTAATGCTCTATCAAGCCTAGCTGCCACATAGGAGTGGCCTTGGCCTGTCATTGGACCAAGTAAATTTGTTACCTGAGAAAGGAACTTTGGACATATTAGCTTGAAGCACTGTTGTTTGGAAGACTCTGAGAGATGAAGGGATTGACTGGTGGAGACTGAGCTTCTCCTTGTGAGATAGAGTAGCATTGAAGTCCCCTAGGACACACCAAGGGAAAGTTGTTGTGGAGGAATCAATAAGCACTTTCCAGAGCTCCTTTCTTTGGGTTGGGTTGTTGGAGCCATAAACACCTGTGATGAGGCTAGAGAGGCCTGAAATTGGGTTACGAAGGATCATTGAAAGGTGTTAGGGTGACAAGTCTGAAACTGAAATGGAGAGGTGGAAAGAAGATTTGGAGATACACCAGAGGTTAGTGACAGTTGTGTGGGAGGCATTGGAGTGGAAGGTATAAAAACCAAAGCTACTTAACTAAAGGGAAGAAGTAGATGAGAATAAAGTCATTAGTTTAGAGATGAAAATGATGTCGGGGATTGCTTTAGAACCAAGCTTGCCAAAGTTCTTTTGGTAGGGTTATTGGCTATGCCCCTACAGTTCCGGTAGAGGACTTTTAACATGGTGAAAGGTTTGGTGGAGAAACTCTGCCTCTAGTTCTCCTAGTGATTGGACCAGTGGAAGAGCCTTTTGAGGATTTGGTTCCCCCTTTGCCTTTATATGGTTTGGGATTGTTGGGTTTACATTCTGCTACTTCCAATGGAAAAATAGTGGTATAAGGAGAGGGCTGATTTCCCTGGGTATTTGGAACCGAAGAGGGAGATTGGTCAACTACGTTGGGGGTAATTTCCTGAGGAAGGGAGGGGGTTGGTCAACTTCTAGAGGTGGGATGTGATCAGGTTTCCTCAGTTCAGGGGGTGGAAGAGAAGGCTCAAAGCCTGGAGGAGGACCTGAGGAAGAGGAGGAGTTATCTTCTAGGCTAGCCTGAAGGTTGCGGCCAAAAGTAGTTGGATATGCAAAGGAACAGTTGTCAAGGATGGAGAAGAGATTAGAAGTGTCTGTGGTGGGAGTGGGTGTTCTTTGGGGGATCTCAGTGACTGCATCATAGGGCAGATCTTGGAAGGAAAGGGCAGAAGCTTTGGAGTTAGAGGAGCTTGGTTTGGAGGAGGCGGTCTTCTTAGAGAAAGGCTTAGGTGGTAGGTTCTGTTGGCTGCTTATTGCTGGTTGTATGATGGTTGTTTGCTGCAGGAAGGGAGTTAGGATTGGGGAGTTGGACTGTGGAAGCAGGGCCAGAGGAAGAGGAGTTAGGATTGAGCTAAACATGGATAGCAGGGCCAGATGAGGAGAAATTGGACTTGGTTTGACCAGGGAAGACTTGGCCAAAGGGAGCAGAAGCTTTACTAGAATGTCCTGATTGGGAGAAGGGGCAGGATAGTTGGTTGTGACCAACTGTAAGGCAGTAAGGGCTAGGGCTGTTTTCATATTCAATAGCAATCTCCAACTCTGTAAGGCAGTAGAATGTCATCTACATGTATATATGTATATATATGTAGGGAGATGCTTGTATGAGAGATATCTCTCACCTTATATGAGAGATAGGATCCCCACTCTATCTTTCATATAAGGTGAGAGATCCTATCTCTTATAGAAGGTGAGAGACATCTCTCATACGGGCATCTTCCATATATGTATATATATAATGAATATATCTTTTTTTGTTCTTAATTCATAATATAGATGTATGAACATTACTCAATTTCAAGAATGCTGGCAAACATCATTATGCTACTTATGTTAATAAGGAATAGTTCCATTAGGATTTTGCCAAAAAAGTTCGTCATGACTTGTTTTGTGAAAAGAAATCTTCTGAGGCACAAACCATTTTTAGTTTGGAATGATTTTTAACATAGAAATGAAGCCAAATGGGACGTTATCTTACTGGTGTAACAAGGCTTAAGTCATGATAAAAGATCGAAAGGAATTGGACCAAAAGAGATGGCTTAAAAACACACATCATACTTCCATAGTACGAGATACATCTATGAAGGTCGTTTCAAGACTCTGGTACACTTTCTATGTAAAATGTCTCTAGCAGCTCCTTCTCCCGCTCAAGTAGCTCCTTCTCCCGCCCAACCTTCCTCTTCCCAGATCTGGCCTAGCCACCCTCCACCACCTCCTCCTCCTCCTCTACCCCGCCAAAATCTTCCCCCAGCTAATCTCTCTCCACTAACACAACATCCCCCCGCCCCCCCTCCCAAGCCAGACCTCAGTTCCCCACACCCAACTTCCGCCTATTCAAGCTAAACCTCTGTTTTCTCCTCTAGCGCATCATCCCCCCCCCCCCCCCCTACCAGGCAGCCCTTAACTCCTCCACCTGTTCCTCCCTCTCCAGTCCCCCCCTTATCTAGTAGCTCTTCAGGTTAGTTATCTATGAACCCAGGTAACTAATCCACCCATTGCCAAACCAACCTTTGCTAATCTCCTTACTAGTTCTTTTCCCACCATACTCACTACTGATACACTCCCCTCTGCCTCTTGGAAAATGGGAAACCAACCCTTCAAATCCCTCAGGCCATGCTTTCCTCCAGCAAAGAATCTTTCTCTTTTGCAGTCATTAGTAGATTTGTAGGTAAGCGTCCTTCCCTTGAGTGGGTAGAAGAGAAAACCAAAACCTGGGCTCTTTCCAGGCCATGTATGATAACCCTCACGATCAAAGGTCATTTTATTTTTCGATTTAACGCTCCAGAAGATAAATCCCACACCCTCAGCCTTTCTCTTCTTTGGATGGATAGTGATAGTCCGAGATCCGAACCCTAGAGTGGGGGGGGGGGGGGGGGGTGAATAGGGTGTGTGAGGCCCCACCCCTAGTGGGCCCCTAGTTTGAATTAAATAATAATCAATAAGGTAATTTTTATTTTAATATGCTAATTAGTAGGAATTAGTAGTATAGTTTCTAATATTCTTAAGTTTTAGAATTAGCTTGTTTATGTTTCTTAGTAGATATTAGGTGCTTTTTAATTAATTTTGGTAGGTTTTGATTTAATTAGGATTTGGCTTTCATTAGAATTAATAGGATGGGCTAATGAGAGTTAGAACATTCTAGAACCTTACCTAATTACCCAAATACCCATGGCCCCATTTCATTTTCATTTGAAACCAAATTGCCCTTTTGGTAATTAGCCTAAAACCCTAAATTATATAACCTAAGCTATTGCAACATTAGCCTAAACCCTAATTGCCTCTCATCTCTCATCTAACCTATCTTCTTCCTCAAGAAAACCCTAATTCCCCTAAGTTCCAGCACAAGGAGGCTAGGAGACTAGCCCCATTTCAGCTACAACACTCTATTAGATCTCTTCTCTCACTTCAATTTCCCTTTCTTCTACACTAAGGCAAGTACCCTATGCTAATTTCACTTTATGCATGCTTTCTTTCTTTATTTCTGTAATTTCAATTCAATTGAGTATAGATGCATGTTTAGATCTTCTTCTTGAGCTTGTTTACAGGAAAATGGCCATTGATGGATGGGTTCTCCCATTTGGAAGATCAATGGCCCGGATGGATGGTAGATGGAGATTGCTGGAGTGTTTTTGTGTTTGTTCTTGATTATATGATGTATGGAGGAAGTTTGGATTGGATTGAATGAAAATTGGATCGAAAAAGGAAGAGTCCCAGAAATCTGGATTTCAGCTTTCTACATGTACCCGGTCGACCGGACCCTATCTCGGTCGACCGGGCACACTAAAAACTGCGAAATATAAGTCCCAGTTAACTTCTGTAAAACTGCACAGGCAGTGTACCCGGTCGACCGGATACACAGGAATCTGCAGAAATAACTAAGACCTGTAAATTCTCAGACAGACAAGAATCTAGTGTACCCGGTCACATCACGGCCATGATGTCGACCGAATACACAGGGAAACCTGCAAGACTCCCCAGCTATTTGGCTTCAGGTCCCAGTGGACCCGGTCGACATCATGGCCATGATGTCGACCGGGGACACTGCAGGATGTTGATCGGGGAGGTCAACATCCAGTTCACTCGGTCGACATCCCAGGGTGTGATGTCGACTGGGCAAGCTGTGATCAGCGATTTTCTAGATTTTTGTAATATTGATGTTTGATCACATGTGGGGTCCATTGACCATCCAAATGACATTCCATCAAGTGTGCCACACACTAATCAATGGCATGGCTCAGCCTTGATTTGTGGGGTCCACCAATTGAGGTTTGGAGATTCGATTCGTCGATGATTCGACCCTTAGTTGTAGTCCATGGTATCCACAACTTCAGGAGCACCATATTTAATATTTTTGACACCTGAGACTACCGTTAAGGATCCAATCGCCTGATGAGGCCCTAACCAAGAGTGGACCATTGCCTAGGACTGGTCCTTTGCCTATTTCCACTTGATTCCCTGTTTTTATGGTTTTCATGAGTTGTTCTTTACTCTTATCCTTGTTCTTGTCTCAAACTTTTTAATTAATGGAAATTGGAGGACCTGAACCTAGGATTTCTTTGTGGTGACCCTATGTGGTGTTTGGAGATAAATGACTCGTGTCTGTAACTAGGCGGGCCCTCATACGGCCTAAGATTGGGAATGTGGAACCCTAGACTGGAGAGGTTAGTCTTTAATGGTTGGTTAGCTCGTTGTGTATTAGCATAGGATGAATACTGGTAAAAATGGACATAGTATGGTACTTGTGTTGCCTCAGGCCATTGTTGTGAGCCTTGGAGTGGATCCAATGATGTTGGACTTGGACTTGGATATTAGACTGTGTTCCATATTGTACCTTAACCTCTTAGAGACTTGGTTAGGACCTTGCTCATGCAAGATAAGCATAGATAGACATAGACCCGTACTTGGTTCCCGAGTCGGCACTAAACATTCACTCAGTTGTTCTAAGCTCAGCCAGTTGACTGATCATCGCTGGTAGGAGCTATATATATTTACTGGTTACTTAGAGCTACCATGATGAGCTGTGATTAGATGGACGGTGTGATACCGCGTCTGAGTTAATCTGATAAAGGGGTGTGATCGGTGAAGGGGTGTGATCGGTTTTATGTATATTGTATGTTATGATTATTTCAAGGCTGTTATCCCTTTCATGGTTATCACCATTTCCCCACCGCAAACTGTTTATGGTGTGGGACGTTTACAGTACGGGAGGGCCGCGGCATAATATCCCGCGGTGTATTTAGCTTGTGTGAATGTGCCCCTTTGTTGTCTGATTAGATTAGTGTACTTTACATTTCTAATTCTAAACTGCTATTACTGCTCAACTGCCTAGATTATGTACCTTATTTACTCATATGATTACATACCTGCCATTACTCTCTTTGTGTATACATCTTGTCTTATTTGCATATGGTGCCTTGCCAGATCCTTTGATATGACCCATCTTTGGTGCTTAGGTCCAGACCATGATCCCGCAGGTGATGCGATCTACGAGGTGCCTGTAGTCGATGACTACGGGTGGGGGCCGGCTGACCAAGTGGTCGAGCCGGAGGATGGAGAGCCTGCACAGGGGGGTTGAGTGCAGATTGTTTTTGGGTTTGAGAGCATTTTTGTAGTGAGACATGGGTAGATAGCATGATATGTATAAGCACTTTGATAACTACTTTGAGATTTCTATCAGGCTTCCGCACTTTTACATCTGATTTATATACTTGATACTATTGCTTCCACTATCTTTTATTTCGCTTCTGCAATATAACTGTTGATTATGATGTTGTTTAAAAAGTTTTAAAATTTAACCTCAATGCAGACTACGATCTTGGAAGTTCTTGGATTTTCTGGGAAGTAGCGTGCCAACTTCGGGTACCTTAGCTTTATCTTCGGTATTCGGAATTGGGGCGTTACAGGGCGAGCTACTATTTTAGTGACCAATTATGACCAATTTTAAATTTCTAAGAGTTAACTTAGTCACTAATGATGATTACAAAACACAATGCGGAAGATATCAATAATAATTACCACAACTCAACTACAATACAAAGATTTATAGTGGTTCGGCCTCAATGCCTATATCCACTACCAGCTTGTGATCCAACACCCTACCGGATTTCCACTATCTATGCTTTTCAAGGCTAAGCAATAACCTTACAACATGCTTTCCAAGGCTAAGTAATAACCTCTTGGGTTTTATGTTTCACCTCTAGCCATACACTTATGCTTTTCTAAGGCTAAGCAATAACCTATA
The DNA here is from genome assembly GCA_029852735.1 of Persea americana. Taxonomy (NCBI): domain Eukaryota; kingdom Viridiplantae; phylum Streptophyta; class Magnoliopsida; order Laurales; family Lauraceae; genus Persea; species Persea americana. The sequence continues at coordinate 51,902,811 of CM056813.1, read as the reverse complement.
CAAAATGACTTCTCAAGTAAGTGTCTACACAAACACTTTAAGAGATATAATTAAAGCTCAATACATTTGCTTCTAACATAGGCTGATATGAAATTGAAAATCAAACTCACACAACACTCTATGAAATGCAAAGATGATTGCTCATGGTGTTTGTGTGAAAACTTCAATCAAGGTTAAAAATGATGGCTCAATGAAACTTTTGAAAGTTTAAATCATAGATGTTTTTATTGAAGGATAATGCTAATCACATGTATAAAAATAACTTATTGATGATATGACAATCAATAGCTCACAAGTTGTTTTAAATTCCAAATCTAAAACATGTGATGCAAGAGCATAGTTGTTTTCAAAACAAATTAGTTTCCTTATGTGTTCATGGAATGAAAACAACTATTTAGAGATTCAACCAAGTATAAGGTTCATGCTATGAGAGAAATCAAAGTTTTAATAATGCATGAAACCATTTTGATATAAAAGTTAAAACTAACTTTGTTTGAATCTAAATGATGAATCCAAGACAACAAAGCAATTCAAAGTGAATTATATATAATGGATTAATCAAATCATAGTTAACATGCTAAATTAATTTTTCAAATATTTAAACAAAGAATGAAAACATATGATAAGGAAAACTAAGCTTACTTAGATGATTTACTCAAGATTCCAAGCTTTAGCTTCCCTTTATGACCCTCTAGCATTCCTTAGCTCATTCCCCTTTATTTGGCCTCAAAACACCTTTAGGAGGGCCTCTTGGTTCCTCAAATTTGGCTTAGGAATGAGTTGTTTATATAGAAAAAGTGGTCCAACGGCTTGCTTGTCGGTTAATCGACTTCAGGTTCGGTTAACCGAACTCCCAATGGTAAAAAAACGGCTAGTTTTGACCATTCTAGAATGCGAACCGAAGTGGGTTCAGTCAAGGTTTGGTAAAACCAACATCTTAAGTGCGGTTGACCAAAGTCACTGTAGCAAAATTACTGTAGCGCCTTCTAAAAGGATTAAGTAAAAAGCTACTCCAAAGTAATTTGCTAGAGGGAGTTCTAGGCCAAGGAAATCATGCTTAGACTCATATTTTAATCAATCTAAAAGTGTTTTCCAAAACTTGAACCTATCAAAGCCTAAGATGATATAAAACTCTAGGTCCAAAGGCTTGCATGATTCGAAAATCTTCTTTCCAAAAATTAATGCATCCAAGTTTAAAATCAAAATATACATGAAACATAAGTTTTGAAAGTTTTAAAACCATGCATGTGAAAATCAAGATTTCAAGTTTTTCAAATTCAATGCTCATGTGAAAATTCGAATGATGCTAAAATAATAATGCATCCATCAAATTGCAAAACACAAAATCCCTAATAATCTCCCCCTTTGCAATTTGATGGCAACTTACTCAACACCGAATTTACACACTAAGTCTTTAGCTCCCCCTAAGCTGGACAAGACTTGAAATTTCTTGGGTGCTCCTTTGATTTGGCTTGGGCTCTAGGTCTTTTTCTTCATTCTTCTTGATTCTTGGAGCTTGATCACTCTTCAAGCTTCCTTTTCATCTTTCTCTCCTTTGCCAAGCATCTTCTTGATATCCCAAGCTTTTTATCTTCTTTCATCTGTCCCCCTTTGACCATGCAATCTCTCCCTTTGGCATAATATGCATTCTCTCGCCCTGTGGAAGATTATACAATATCTCCCCCTTTGACATTTGGACATTCTCTCCCCCTTTGAAATTAAATTGCAAAGGATCCTGCACACATGAAACAAAGAAAATACCTTTGAGTAGCACTTGTTAATAAAAGAAATCGAAAATGATATTCATAATAGGGTATCATGTATGGGTTGTAATCTGTAAGGGTGCAAAGCCAATAGAAGGGTGAATTTGATCAATGCTAATGCTTCCTATGAAGGTTTACACTTCCCCTCAATCCATTCTCTCCTTTTGTCAACACTTTGACAATGAAGTGACTATGTGGTACAAAGAGAAGGTGGTTTTTACCAATTGAGGATAAACGTCAAGGGAAGGATTAGTCAAGCTTTATATGATCATATTATCAAAATTAAGAACAAGGTCAAGGGGATGTGATGGGGGTTACATAGCATAACATCAACTCTAATATGCCTATGAAAATCATATGCTATGTATTGAAATCATTTCATCCATCATTAAATATAACAATAATGTGCAATGAGAATGAAATGAAGTTCAATCATGAAGCCAACCTCAACCATTAATCAACCAAGATTATGATCACATAAAAATGGTGGTTATGAGATTTACCCATATGTTCATGAGAGGTGGCAAACATAAATGTTATGATGCTAATGGAATGTGACATAGAATAAAAATATATTGCTATCAAGTACAATCCAATGTGCACAAGGCCTATCAAATTCTCAAGATATACCAAATGAATATAATACCAATTGATCATGATACCAATTGATACTAAATGAATATCAAAACAAGATTAAGAGCAAGGATGTGACAAACACAAAATTTCACTAAGCATCAATAATGGCACATTCATCACTTTAATGATATAATAACTAGTGAGCATAGTGATAAATATGAGAAATTATATTTTCAAAATATATGACTTGGAAGAGCATGCAATTTGTAAAATCATTTGAACTCAACATGAAGGACATCCATCAACAATAGATATGTCTCTAAGATACATAGAATGGATTTTGATGAGTTTCATATGAACATAATTATGACATTGAAAAATACACAATAATGATATTATTAAAGTGAACATGCATAATTCAACATCATAGTCATCTATCACATTAACACATTTACTTTTAAAAACATGTGATAGACATTGTGAGATTGCATTTCAAGATTTTAGTATTAGTTAAGAAGCAATCTCATTTATCTCAAAATATATGACAACATGCACATGAGATGCTTGAGTTCCAAAGTGGTTTCTAAAGTTGTAACTATGAGCAAAAACAATATATGGAACAATTCGACATTTGCATAGAGAGGATCAATCAACACTCAAGATCTAACTCATACCATATCATCAATAAAGAATATAACCATGCATGCACAAGAAGGTATGAAGTTAGAAGGATATCATGGATCACATATACATGAAAATGGATCTCAAATATGTGTATACTTATGACGAATAAGAGTTTAACACCAATTCATCTAAAATGATCCATCAATCTATCACGCAAAATCTCCACTCTAGCAAATGTACTAAACTTACAATACAATGGACAATGGTTGTAAAGATCATACCACATGAGCTTAGCACACAAAATCCCATATGTACTTCTGAGGCTCAAATGAACTTGAAACAAATTTTTTTTCTATAAAGAGCATAAGCAACATCAATTTGCATCAATGAAAAGATATACAAAGCTAGGCACAATATGAAACTCAATGACACCATTTCCATCCAAACAATGCAAGACACAAAATCACAACAAATTTGCATTTGAATGAATGCAGCTTTGTTGAGCAAAAATGCAAATGGCTTAGAACAATATATATTTCCAACTGAGATGATTTAATCACAATAAGCACAAGGAAATATGTTCAAAGAAAATGCTTTTTATAATGGTAACTTAGGAAGCTTGGACATTTTCCAAAATATCTTCAAATCACTTCATCATTCAAAATCCAACAATGAATCTTTTATAAAATTATGACCGAATGATTTTGAAAACCATGAAGTGAACTAATATCAAATTTCAATTTGCATTAAAAAAATGACAATTGGCACACATACAAATTGAACACATATTTTCCATACCAAAAGATATAGCATGAGAGTTCATGGAAAATGCATTAAGAATTGGGGAACATAGGGGCAAACTAGAGAACAACAAAAATTAAAGATCTTACTTATATTAATTGAGTTCTCACAAACATGTTGTCATCTAGCACAATACCCCAATAAAGTTGATTTTCATTTAAAGAAAATGTAATTAAACAAGTACAATATGAAAATCATTTTTACATAATTCAATCCCCCAATATCCATCAAAAGATATAGCACTAAGCACAAAATAATTGTCAACTTGCATTTCAAAAGATGTAACTACATACAAGTTGATTTTACAAAAGAAATAATTTTCCATTTGAAAGTATGACTTAGAAATCCATGGAAAATTCAAATTAATTCAAATCATTTGTTTTTCCAAAATGATCTATATATCCAAACAAATGATTTCGCAACATCAATTGATCATGAATATTCTAGCTTTTGAAACCACAATCAATTGATCATCAATAGACATGCATTACAAGAGATATAACAATATGTGAACAAAATGCAAATCCATCATGAGGATATTGCAATCAAATGATTTTGAGAAGCATGAGATATAACCAAGTAAATAAAATCAATTGATTACAAAGAACATTGCATTTTAAGAAATGTAAATATGCAAGAACAAAATGCAAATGTATCATGACCAACAATATGATGTGACAATAAAGAATATGTTGGTCCAACGAGATTCAAGGCCTTAAGGTTTGTCTAATTGTCAACCTTTGAGAATCCGCCTAAGTTCTTGATAGGGTTGTCCTTGAGGGTTTACTTTTGTCATCCCATTGTTCTCTGAAAATTTTCACTTGAGAATGTATAGTTTGGTGAGATTGGTCCTTAGGGGAAAGACTGAGCTAGAGGGGAATCTCCATTTTCATCTACAGTGGAATCCATTTTTAATTATTCTCAATAAAGCACAAAACAAGGGTTCTAACTCTAGGTTTTTACACCTAATCAAGGTTTACAATGTTATTGATCCCAATATAGATCACCTAAGCTCTGATACCAATTTGAGTCCTACTTGGTTTGAATCAAGGTGATGCATCCAAAACAATAAATCAATTCAAAACATATACATGTTAAGGACACAACAAATCAAAGTTTATCATGCAAGAAAAGATTTACCAATAATTAAAGCAAAGCATGAAAACATATGATTAAGAAAAGTAAAGCTTACTTAGTGATTTAACTCAATGGAACCAAACTTTAGCTTTCCAAATGACCCCTATCATCCCTTAGCTCATTCCCCTTTGATTGGCCTCAAAACATTTCAAGAAGGGCCTCTTGGTTTCTCAAATTTTTCAAAGGAATGAACTTGCTTTTATACTAAAAAAATGAGTTTCTGCGAGTCCCCGGTCAACCTGCACCTTTCCCCGGTCGACCTGGGCTCAACGGTCATAAAACTAATCGTTTGAAAAGAGCTCAATAGCTCTATTCCCGGTTGACCTGCAGAGTGCTCGATTGACTGGGTCCATGGGTTCGGTCGACCGAGCACACTGCAGGTCGACCTGGGCCCAAGGACCAATTTCCCCAAAAATGCATATTAAAGATAATTTCTTGTGGGGACTTTTGGGCCATTAAATTAAGCTTTTAAATCATTCTAAGAGTTTTAGAAACATGAAACCTAAAAAGCCAAAGATGATTTGAAACTTTTAAAACCATTGCCTAACTTGATTAAAAAAAACTTCTTTTAAAAAAAAAATGCATCCAAGTTTAAATCCAAAACATGCATAAATCATTATTTCTCAAAGACTTAAAACAATGCATGTGTAAATCAAGATTTCAAGATTTTCTAAATCAATGCTCTTGTGAAAATTCGAATGACGCTTAAAATGATAATGCATCCGTCAAATTGCAATATACAAAATCCCTAACAGATAGGAGGAAACTCTTCCTTCAATCTTGGTCCCTTGGGCAAAAAGAATCTGTATGGCCCTCCATAGCCCCAGTTGGATTAGAATCAAAGGTCTTCCTTACCATTGCTGGAGCCAGAATATTATCCTCTCCTTGGCCATCTCTATAGGCTAACCAATCAAGCTTGATGCAATTACCTTGGCTCAAAGAATCCTTACCTTTGCCAGAGTGCAAGTGCTCCTAGACCTCTCCAAGCCCAAACCCTCATCTATCCTATTGGACCTGTAGGGAGAGCAAGAGATAGAACTAGAAGTGGTTTATGAATCTAGCCCTTGCCCTCTTTGCCTCTCAGCCAGTCACCCGAACCATGCTTGCCCCTATAACCTTAAACCAGCTCCATTAGTCTCTGCATCAGCAGCAACCCAAGCTTCTTCAAATCCACCTCCTGTAACACTCAATCTACCTCCCATAGACTCCTCTTCCCCCCCTCCTGTTCACCAATCCATCCTACCAAACCTACCCCAGCTTCCCTTTCCTCCAAGCCGTCCCCCTTTAGCCCCAGAATCCACTCATTGTCAAAACAAAATGCCTCCCCCTCCCTCTTCCAACGACCCATGCCAAGCTGGTAACTAAGCAACTCCCACCTAACATCAAGCATCCCAATAGAGCCTCCATAAGAAACCAACTCCCAGTCCTTCTTTCAAAAATCACACAGGGCCCCTTACCAATCAGACAGTGCCTTCCTTGCCATAGCTCAAGCCAAAAAACCCCTCCATAAATGACCTCCCTTATGATGTAATATCAGAGATCCTAATCAAAATCCCAACCCCAACCCTTGATGCCTCTAACCCTTTCTCCATTCTGGAGAGCTGTTCCTTTGTTGATCCAGCTTTATACCCCAACCTGTTTGGCAGAAATCTCCAAGCTTTCTCAGAGGCAAATTCTTCCTCAGATCTCCCTCCAGGATTTTTACAACCTCTAGGAACTCCTGAATCTAAAGTTCCACCATAAGAAGAACACCTCTTAGGCCAGTCTTCCACCCCCATTCACCTCGCTTCAAACAATCTTCTTCCAGAGTCTCCAGCCAGTCCAGAACCTCAACTTGCTATCTCAAACCATCTTTAAGGGAACCTTGTAACTACCGAACCACAACTAGAAGGGGAGGAAAACATACCTGGACCAGTAGTCAACACTCAACAAAGCAAAGGAAAAAAACATCTTGTGACTTCAACTTCAGATCCCATCACTAGAAGGTCAAGAGGTAGGAAATCCAAACCTTCTCCATGATTAAAGCTCTTTACTGGAACTGCAGGGGAATTGCCAACTCCCCTACCATCCGAGTGCTGGAAAATCTGGTTAAAACCCACTCCCTAGACACCATCTTCATTTTAGAACCTATGACCCTCTTCTCCTCATCTCATTCCTTTCAACTGAGCAATTTAGGCTTTGATATCTTCTTCTCTAATGCCTCCCTCCCAGGTAACCTAAACCTCTGGTGCTTCTTCAAATCCAACCACCACCTTACAATCTCTCTCTATGACTCCTTTGCCCAACACCTTACAATGCTCTTAACCAATCCAACCTCAGGTCCCTCAACCCTCATAACAGGAGTTTATGGATCCACCAACCACTCCCAAAGGAGAGATCTCTGGAGAGTGCTCATTGATACTCTTTCAACTACCCTACCTTGGTGTGTCCTAGGTGACTTCAATGCAACCCTTTCCCATGAAGATAAACTTAGCATATGCCAATCCAATCCTGCCTCCCTCAAAGACTTCCAATCAGTTGTCATGTTAGCTGGCCTATAGGACATCAACTTCTCTGGGAATAGGTATACCTGGTCCAACATAGAAAAGGTCTCTCCTATATAGCAGCAAGACTAGATAGAGCCTTAGCTAATCATCATTGGTTGGCCACTTACTCTGATCCCCTAGTTAGCAAGAATCTCCTCTGACCATAGTCCAATCCTCCTGTGCCACAACAAACCAATCCCAACCCCCAATGCCCCCTTCAAGTTTGAAAACAAGTGGCTGCTCCACTTTTCTTTACAAGAAGCAGTCAAATCCAGCTGGGAAGCCAACTCAGACCTCATTGGCAATCCTCAATTCATCCTAGCCCATAAACTCCATTCCTTGAAGCAGACTCTCAAGCAATGGAGCACAAAAACCTTTGGCCTCATTCACCAGAACATTCAGGTAGCAAAAGCCCAAGTTCTACAGTGCCAGATGCACTTTGACTTAGGCCCTTCAGACGTTCTAAGAGAAGATCTTTTGACAGCCAAGTCTGCCCTTCGTGAGGCCCTTAAGCTCAAGAAATTCACTGGAAGCAGAGATCTACAATCTCTTGGCAGAAGGAGGGGGACCAAAACACGAAGTTCTCCCATCAATCAGCCAAAGCCAGAAACTCTCACAATAAAATTAGCCAAATCTCAATAGCAAGAAATATTCTTGAAGACTCAGCTTCCATCCAGGCAGCAGCAGTGGATTTTTTCTCTAACCTCTTCCAGTCTCATCAAGTTCATCCTTGTTCCCAGCTCTTCCAAGTTGGCAGCCCCAAGGTCTCTCTCTCAGATAACCAATTCCTTACTAGCATGCCTTCTGCAGAAGAAATCAAAGAAGGAGTTTTCACCTTAAAGCAAAATAGCTCCCCACGGCCAGATGGGTTTAATGGAATGTTCTACACTTCAACTTGGAGTACCATAGGCAGCTCTGTTACTCAGGCAGTTCAGCATTTTCTCCACTCAAAAAGAATCCTTAAAGCATCAAATGCTTACTTCCTAACTCTCATTCCTAAAACCAAATCCCCAGCTACATTTGTAGATTTTAGACCAATAAGCCTGCTTAACTTCTCCTACAAAACTATATAAAAAATTTTAGCTTCTAGGCTCTCCAAAATTTTGCCTAACATAATCTCCCCTCATCAGGCAGTTTTCATCAAAGGCAGGAATTCAAACTAGCACACAGCTATGGCCTAAGAACTTCATCAGAAGCTCAACTCCAAACTCAAGAAAGGAGCCTTATGCCTCAAACTAGACATAACCAAAGCTTTTGACAAACTGGAATGGCCCTTTCTTTTTGCTGCTCTCAAATTCTTTAATTTCTCTGAAATTTGGATCTCCCTGATGAAAGAATGTGTCTGCACCACTAGGGGCTCTGTCCTCATTAACTGCCTTCCCCAAGGTTTCTTTGGCTCTTCTTGTGGCCTTAGACAGGGAGACCCCTTGTCCCCTTACTTATTCATCATTGCAGAAGAAATCCTCAGTCTTCAACTCCACAGCCTCACCACAAAAAGGATCATTCACCCCCTATCCACTGTCCCCACCACCCCCTGTCACCTTCTCTTTGCTGATGATATCCTCATTCTCATGAAAGGAGATACTCATAGTGTAAAAGCCCTGCAGGAACTCCTACAGCTCTACCAATCAGCTTCTAGTCAATTCTTCAATCTCCACAAGAGCCTCCTAATCTTGGCAAATGTGGTCGCAAAAGGAAATGGAAAATCAGCTCTACCCTTGGAATTCAAAAGACCTCGGCGCATCTAACTTACTTGGGTGGCCCTATTGTATTTGGCAACCTAAAGAAATCCCATTTGCTCCCCCTCTTAGACAAAGTTAACAAGAGATCGCATACTTGGAAAGCTAAATTCTTATCTTTTGCAAGTCGCCTCATTCTCATTAGGCATGTGCTCTCAAGTATGGCAATTCACTTAGCTGTTACATTGCCCCTTCCTCCATCTGCATTGCTCTGGAAAGAGTGATGAGAGATTTCCTCTAGTCAGGGAAAGCGAACTCCTCCAAATTTAATTATGTAAATTGAGCCACTGTCTCACTCCCAAAGGCCAAAGGGGGTATGGGGATTAGAAAAACTTCTGAAGTTAATGCAGCCTCTTTCATCAAGCTTGGATGGTAGGCGCCAACTGGGAAGCCTCTATGGTCTTCTTGGTTTAAGAATAGGTACTTCAAGCACCTTCCCATATGGAGCCCGGCTACCATTATATATGGTTCCTGCATCTAGAAGAAAATAAGAAATCTTGCTACCCACATCAAGCAAGGAAGTACCTAGGTCTTTGGAAATGGCAGGACATCAATGCATGGTATGATCTCTAGGTAGACAATCTTCCCCTTTCAGATAGATTCCCTTATTTCCATTTCCCTCATGGTCAGAAGCTATCTTCACCGATCCATTCAGGATCCTGGCTCATCTCTTCTAACCCGCCTCTAGAAATCCAAAGCTACCTCTTAGACTCCATCTCCTCTCTCTCCCCAGACCAAACTGCCAGGGACTATCTTAGATGGAGAGATGCTTCAGACGGTCAGATCACTCTTAAGGCTACCTGGCACCTCATTCAAACAAGAGCAAACACAATGGTCTAGCTTGCATTCATATGGAATGGTATCTGTCTTCACAAAGTCAGCTACTTTGGGTGTCGCCTAATGCACAACAAGACTCCAACAGAGCTTCGCTTAAAGAGATTGGGCTTCTCTTTATCCTCTAGATGCAGCATTTGCCGCCAAGAAGAAGAGTCCACAGGCCACCTCTTTTCAGCTATGTGCAAGTCAAAGCCCTCTGGACGTGTGTTTTCCACTCAGCTCAGATAGCAGCTCCTTGCTTTTTCTCTGCTTCTTCAATCTGGGAAGTGCTCTCTAAAGGAAATGATTCAGCTGGCAGAAGACATATGGCAGCCATCTTCATCTACGTTATCTTCTTCTTGTGGAAGGCGAGGAACAAAGCAACCTTTGAAGCTTGGAAGAGCCCCATCTCTTCTATCCAGCAGTAGCTCCAAGAATTCCTCTCCTTTTTTCTGGGCAAAATCTCAAAGCTTTTCTGCAGTAATCAACTCAGATCTCTGCTCCTTTTCCTTCGAATTCCAGTTGGGTGATCTAGCTTTTAGCTTCTTCATGGTTCGTTGCCTTTGCAGCTTTGAGAAGTTTTCTTTGCCACCAGCCTCCTTGACAGTTCCATTGTCTGCAATTCTCCAGCCCTAGCCTGAGCTTCGTCGTCTGTTTTGGTTTTCTCTGCAATTCACCAGCCCTAGCTCCGTTGTTTGTTCTGGTTTTCTCGCTAAAAGGAAAGTCTTCTTCTGCAGCTTTAGCTGCTCTCTCTTCGTCCTCTCTCTTCCGGTTCTGTTTTCTGCGCTCTTGAACGCTTTTTTTGGGGGTCTCCATTTTGACCCATGCATATTCGTTTCTCCCCTGTTTCTTCTTTCTTTTCTTGAATTAAATTATCCTTATAGCAAAAAAAAAAAAAAAAAAAAAAAAAAGAAAAAGAAAAAGAAAAAAGGTACATCTATGAATCTAGTTGGGTCAAATTAAGAATGATACCTAACAATCCCAATGTTATTAGCCCATATTATTTAAGACGATGGTCGATTGGTCCCCACAGTCTTTGATTAAATATGCTGGTGTCACCTATTTAGAATAGTTAGGCATACAACAATTAAAGGACAGAAAGATGAAATAAACTTGATCCAATGGGAGGACCTACTTGGAAGGCCGAAACAAACATTCTCAGTGTCCCATACGCATAAAACACAGACAAATCATAGGGGATATTGATATGTAAGAGACATTTGAGGACACTAATGGTTAAAGGTATTCATGACAAGGAATTGGGCTTATTTTATTTTATTTTGATAACGCAGGGTTCTAGCCCTTAGAGCTAGATTAATCCCTACGGGCGCAGGAGAGAAAGCCGGGTAAAATTCCCCTGTGGCTTCAGTGTGATAGTGTAGTTTCGAACCCCCAACCTCTAGGTGCAAACCGTGATCCTAGGCCAACTGAGATACCTCTTAGAGTTATTGAAATTGAGCTTGTTGGAAATTCATGACATGATGTATACTTTGTTTAATGCAAAAATTTAAAATTTCAAATCACATGGAAAGGCACTTTAAACCTTATGGATTCTCAGAATTCCAATATTCCAGATGCTGTGGGTTTCTTTTTTGAGCATTTGGAAGAATTCTCCCAGATAGGAATTCCCACAATTCTTTCAAACAAACAAACCCTAGTAAGGGCCAATTTGTCAACATTTCACTTAATTCCAGCAAATTCATAGTAACATGGATTGTACTTTGAAAGACGCGGAGATGTTGATTGGGCTCTAATTTTTTTAAAAGTTAACTTACTATGATGATGAATGAGTAATCATTTTTTATGGGAGAAATAGATTGTTTTGGGCCTGAGAAGTAAGAATTATCATTCGGCATAAAGTAGTAGAGGCTTGAGAAGACAAGTAATTGGTTAACATAGTTTCTTCATTTGTTTTTAATATCAAGAGAGAAAAGCCAACACACTCACTGTTGAGTGATGGTGGCACTTATATTATCAACTTTCATTTTATAGAACGCTTAATCATTAAAACTTGATTGGTAGCGCTCACTAAGACATTCTTTCCTGAAAAATAAGAAAAGACAATTGGCAGTCTATTCTATAATACAGTTCTTCTCTCAAAGCTTCTTTTATGGACAACCAGTGGTTCCTGTTGGTCGGCTCACTTGTGTGGGCTTTTCTTCCCATTTTGTGCTTACCCTTCTTTACTTGTGTGGGCACTCCTTCTCATGGTGGGCTATTAGATTTTGATGTCTTAGACATAAGAGATTAGATTTAGGTTATTAGAGATTTTAGGATTAGATTAAGAGTTTGAAATTTAAATTAATTTTTTATTATTCTTCTTTCTCTTGCATACATTGAGTAGTCTGTGTGACTAAAGTCTACCATGATTTTATGCAATGCATTTCTTCTTTTGAAAGTCTTTGTAGGCTTCTGCTTCCCTCTAGCGTGGGCTCTCTTGGGTTAATAATCTAAATAAAAATAAATAGAAAAGCTTTTTATCAGTACAATACAAAATTGTTGATGGCCCTCTTCTTCAATAAACTATTGCATAAGCAGGTGTGTCTAAACATTCAACACTTATTTGGAATCTCAAATTGTAATTTAATCATTATCAAACTTTGGTCGATCACAATAATCCTAGTTATGTTAGAACTTCTATAGCACTCTTTTTTGCCTTTTTTTCTTGTTGGTAAAACACTATAGCGCCTGGTCAAATTTACCAAAAAGAAAGGGAAAAGAAGAGACAAAATATTACCCATTTTGGAAGTACTATCATCTAGATTGTGAATTTTTCTAGATGAAATTAATGCACTTTCAAAAACTTCTTGGTCAATAGCACTTAAAATGTTGATTGTCTTATTTATCAATAGATTATATTACAAAATACTTTTAATAGTAAAATTTAGAGGATTTTATGGGAAAAATCTCAGAATTTAGTCATTTCTCGCAAAGGGTCCCCTCAGATTGTACAGCACAAACTCGGTCTTCCCATCACTTCTTTCCTCACGTCTTCTTCTTCTTCATCTCCTTCCTATTTCTGGATAGCCTCCACTCCATTTCTTACCTAACCCTACAGCCTTTCTCTCTCTTGCTTGCTCATAGATGGGTTCATGGGTTGAGGGTAAGCTCTACATGATAATGTACAAGTATAAGATTGTTATTTGAACCATTCTTCTATGTTATATCTGCCATTTTTTCTTCTTTCCCTTCTCTTTCATTTTTCAAGATAAATATTGAGAAAAAGAAAAGACGAAAGAAAGAAACTCTATGTCGATCAATAGCAATCTTTTTAGAAAGCATGTGATACTGTTTTTCCAAGATGATTGGGAGAAAATGGAGTAAGGGAGATAGAGAATAGGTGGGAGAAGAGGAAAAAATAGGAGGAAGAAGAAACAGAGGGAGGTCTATGTCAAAAAATAAAAATAAAAAAAATGGTGTAGCGTCACTCCTATCATACACGAATGACGCTAGCGTTGCACTCTTCATCATTAAAAAACTGGAAGAGGTCCTAACGAACCTTGTTTGTGCGGTACAAACTGCAGGGACCCTTCGCGAAAAATGGCTAAATTCCAAGACTTTTCTCATAAAATCCTCAAAATTTTAACGTGAAATAACTATGATTGGTAATTCAAATGGAAACCAAATGATTGAGCAAATAGGCAGTGGACATATGCAACTTTAGCCCACATGTGGAACAGTTGTCCAAACGGGGTGCACTAGGGATAGCTTCCACTAGTTTCTGATTCCTGTAAGCCTATGGGCAGTCATAATTATTTTCCAGTGGAGGTGGTTTCATGTCAATAACTAATCAAATGGTAACAAATGATTGAACAAATAGGGCAGTGGACATATGCAACTTTAGCCCACATGTGGAACAGTGCTCCAACTGGGGTGCACTAGGGATAGCTTCCACTAGTTTCTGATTTCCTGTAAGCCACATGGGCAGTCATAATTATTTTCTAGTGGAGGTGGGTTCATGTCAATAACTAATCAAATGATATTGGTTGAATGTTTCAAATGTCTCATGGTGAAATCACCATGGTTTTGATGACATTTAAAATCTGATTTAGCTTCGATGGGTAGGTTCTTTTATCCAAATTGTTCACATTAAACACCTCCTTATACAAAGACTGTTACATATTCCTTTTACTTGAAGCATATACGATAGATATCTACGTATCAAACCAAACACCACCTTATGCGCGCATAGACACAAGGATTATTAAAAATGTGAGACGTGAAGGATATGAGGCTAGAGGTAAAGGACAAGAGGTGGAGGTGTAGATAGGGCTTTCATTGTCATATATTATTTCCCAAAAAGAAAAGGTGATTTTTATTCTTCTTTTTGAAATTCAAATTTGATCTTCATTTTTAACCACTTACAACATGAGTCCTATGTATTCAATTTCTATAAATTTAATTTTAATGCAATCGAATAGGCCATATGAGTATATTTCACTTTCCAACAACGAGTATTAATCTGATAAAAATCAAATGGATGATGCCCTTTGAACACCAATTATTTTAGAGGCAACAAAAAAAGAAAAAATAACTTTCCCAAAAAACCTTAAAATAAAAACCTGAAAAAAGGTTCAACTCTGTGCAAAACTCAGTACTTTCTCCTGAGTCTTTTTTTTTTTTTTTGAAAGATACTTTCTCTTGAGTCTTGATATTCATTAAAATCAACTTATACCAACTAAAATTGTGGGCCACGTAATTGATTATTGTTCTCGAATCTCGGATGCACTCCATAGCAGCATGGCAGGAGCAGGTCAGGAAAATAGATCTAGACGCGAAGGCATCCACACTGGGAAGGAATGGATGAAATTGAGTGAACTTTAGTTTTCAAGAGCCCATATTCGCTGTCACGGCTAGTTGGCTGGGGCCTGGGGCTGAATTTTCATTCACCTCCTGTCCATGTGAGACTTAAGATCTCAAGTGGGCCCCAGAAGATGCAATTGTACCATCCCAGATTGCCCAATTTGGTTCACTGCCCATTGGGTTTATGTCTTGTATTCTGGTTTGACCGTATTGGTTCATTGGGTTTGCCAATGATCAAGTTGAGGGTAATGGGCATTTTGGTAATGGTACTGGGGCTTTCATGGAGGTCAAGAAAGCAAGGATTATGTATTGATGTAATTTGTAACTCTAGACTTGTGAGAGAGGTTAGAGCTACCTCACGTGGAAAAGTTGTGAGACCAAGATTGCGACATATGGGGAGAGAGAAAACTAAGGGCATGTTTGGCAAACATCCTTAAAGAGGATTTCTGGCAACTTTCCGCGATCCCATGGAAAACCCACGTTCGGATCAGCATGGAAAAGGTAATGAAGGACCAGAGGATTCTTCATTTGCAAATATTATTTTCAGAATCCCCCCCACCCCCACATCGGACTTGAAGAATCCACGTATCAGTGGAAAAGCGGAGCTACAGTGTTCCTGGACGTTAATATAGGGGTCACCGGTTTCTTGCATTTTTTGGTTTATATGGGACCCACAATCAAGATCTGAACTGGTAAAAGTGTTAAAAATGGTCTAAAACGGCTAGCACACCAAAAATCAACCGTTGATTCCATCTATAACTTGAGACATTTGCAAAACAATGCCCCGCCGTCGATATACCCCACAGTAAGAAAAACGGGATTAACTGGCAGTACATTTTTTGCATTTTTTTAGTTTGTATGGGACCCACAATCAAGATCTAAACCGGTAATAGTGTTAATAAGGTTCAAAACAGCTACCACACCAAAAAGCAGCCGTCGATTCCATCTATAACTTGATATATTTGCAAAACAATTCTGACCGTTTTTATGCCCCATACTAAGGAAAACGGGATTACACTGACAGTACATTTTTTCCATTTTTCTGATTTATGTGGGCCTCGAAATCATCATCTGAACCATGAATAATTTAGAGGAGACCAAATACAAATAGGGACCCAAATGTCAACCGTAGATCTATCATGTATTTTGAGATATTTGCAAAAGAGTCTATACTCTAAAATATTAATTTTTTAATTTATGTGGCCCCCTTTGTACAATCTAAACCGTTCAGAATATCTGAAGAGCCAAAACTGATTATTGGGTGAAAGATCAACCCTTGATATTTCATGGATTATGAGAAATGGACTAAAAACTTATGATTGTTGGATCACACAATACATAGACTTCATGATTCCTCTCTTTTGCCAAACTTGGAACTATTTTTAGGAAATCCTCTTTGAGGATGGCTTGGTTCCAACAGACCAAAGAAAGCCTCTAACTAAGGGATTCCTGTCAATTTGTCAAACGTGCCCTAAATGTTAGAGGGTTTAGAATCCTTATAATGAGTTATCTAATTCCTGCATTGTGAGATCAAGCCAAACGCTTATAGCCCTATGGACATCGTGAGTTTACCAAATTACGTAAATCTGTGTGGTGTGTTAATGATTTATTGTGCGCTGTTTGCCCTAATTTTCCCCAACAATTTCATTGGACATGAATTGTGGAACCTGTCATGGTTTTTTTTTTTTTTTTTTTGGGTAAATGAACCTGTCATGATTAATCCTTATAAAAATCTCTCTCTCTTAATGCGCCCCTTTTCTATTGTTGGAGTTGTAAAGTAGCTACAGCAACTGGAAGCAGAAATTATAAGCTTTGCTTTTAGTTAGATCTAGGCACTTTATCTATCTTATCTTCCACGTCTACGCCTTTCTAGGTGGTTATGTTAGGCTTCCTGAAAGCTTAATGATTGTGGTGACATTTCTAAAATAAATAAATGAAAATAAAGTGTAAAACAGGTGAATGAAGTTCACAAAAGAAAATGAAGTAGTTTTGTCATGGGACACGAATAAGGAGCAGAAAGAAAGAGCTAACGGGTTTTGAACTATCCCACAAAAAGAAAAAAAAGAATTTGAACTATGGCCTGTGTAGTGGGAGGACATTTCACCAAGGGAAATCTACATATTACCACCTATAATTTCAAGTATTTTTAATAAGAAAAACATCTATAGCTGTAGGTTTTGGATACAACTACCTATCCTCTAATAATAATATTGATAAACCATTTTGACTGACGGTTTTGACCTCCTTATACTGATTTTGATTAAGAGAAGGTTCATTCGACAAAATGTCTGATGATATATTCGAACTTATGATAAATCCAAAGGTGGTTAGCTTCCTCAAAGCAGATGCACAAAAGTCCAATTCCAACTGCATAGAGTTCGTCAATTATCCTTTCACATATGCCTTTTTCCAGCCCCAAAACGGCGCCCACAGACCCTTGTAAGTTGTTATCCGAGATTCTGTCATATATAAGCCCAAAAGGATGTTTAATATCAGGTGAGACTATAACTTGGAGTGGGTGGTTCTGGTCGAGATCAAATTGAGTTGACCACCATGGGTAACATGTACAGGTTCAACTCGAACCTGATTCATTTACACACCACCGCTCAACCCAAATCCGATTCATTTACTCACCATAGGTAACATGTCTAGGGCCATAGGCTCACCCAAATCGGATGCATTGCTGTTGAGCTATTGGTGGATTGGATTGAGGCCATAGGCTCAACCGAATTGGATGAATTGAGCTCTATCAATACAAGAAATCATGCATGACCGCACACGTCGCATGAAGGTCCATACGTCTTAACATATATTAACCTGTATGTCTTCCATTATTAAAAATAAAATCACACTCACATTCCCAACACCTTATCCAAATCACCATGCCAAGGGTCCAACACTTGACTGGGCACAGAAAGGTAGGGTTACATGCAATTGGCAAGTAAATGGCTTGGAAGTAGGCTCAATTGGCCGTCTGCTACAACCTCATGGACCACGGACTTAATTGATATACCTTGTCCGCTTGTGTGTGCCTTTCTTCCTCCTTCACTACTTTGTAAAGAGAATGTTTGATTGAATGCATACTCGGTAGTATTTCATTATCTGTATTTATAGTACAAGATTGAGATCCTACATATTAGGTGTTGAAAAGATTATACAGTCAAAGATAATCTCTAAAGATCTTCAAAAGATTTAAGAATATGCTTGATGACCTGTGATGAATTGGACCTTACCTCTCATGATTCAAACGTAGATGAGAATGGCGAGCCACGTGTGAGGTTGGCTGAGACAGACTAATACTTTGCAAATGCATATCTATACAATGTTTTTGTTATTTGTTTGGCTCAATTGAATAAATTATAAATAAATCAGGCCCCTGTATTGCCCATGGTCTACTGAGATTAGAAGTAGGTCTATTATCATAGGTCTACTGTAATTAGAAGTAGTGTTTGGGTGTAACTGGGTATTGGGCTGATATTATAAATAGAGACTTAGGGTCTCTATGATGTACACCTTCTTCTGATTATAAACTGAGTTCTCCTGTCTTCCCCTTGGACGTAGGCCAAAAGCCGAACCACGTAAATCTCTGTGTTCTTGTGTGTGATTGATCTCTTTCCATAGGCCCTAGATCACAACAAACTGGTATCAGAGCTAATTGGCGTGATCGGAAGAAATCCAACGGATCGGATTTGAGAGGGTCGATCTAGAAGTGGGCCACGGAAGATCATCGAAGAAGGAGAGAAAAGAGATCAGAGCAGACCATCCGGGCTGTTTCGCTTCTGGTAGGATTGATCGGAGAAGAAGGTCGGATGTCGCCGGAGTTGTTGCTCACCGGAAACGAAGGAGGAGCACCGTCGCTGCTGTCGCCGCTGCTGCACCGCCGATCAGACGCAAACCGGAGATAGAAAAGAGAAAAGAAACAGTTTGCGTTTTTCCGGCTGGGCCCCACCAAGCAGTGTAGAACCGTCGCCGGACTCCTCGCCGCTGCGTGTCGCCGCCGTCGCCGGAGAAGGGGGTTGCCGCTGTTGCCCCGCCGTGCAGTGGTCGCAAGAGGCATCACTGGTTCTGGTTCTGGAACAGAACCAGAACCTGACGAAGAAGACAACCCATTTAAATTGGGTCTGTTCTTGGGTTGGGTCCAGTCCAGGTCGGCCCTACCTGTTTGCCAAAGCCTATCTGCCAGGATAGATCCAGGTCGGGTCAAGTCCAAGTTGACCTGACCCGTGGAGAAGAAGCCCAGAAGCAAAGCCCGCTGGTAAGGTCTGCTGACGTCAGCAACACGTCAGCACCTGTACGGTCAAAGTCAGTTTGACCAAATCAAAGGCTGAAATTTGTTTTCGTGATATCTTGACGATCCGGAGTCCGATCTGAGATCCGTTTGAACCTACGGACTCGTTGCGAGCAGATCTACGCTGTTGTGGAAGAAGATTGGATGTTCAACGGTCAACAAAGAAGATTGATTGATCGGAGCGCAGAAAATTATTTCTGCGATATCTTAGCCGTCCAAAGTCTGATTTCAGATCCGTTTCTTCCAGCGTGCTTGTGGTGACCAGATCTACACAGTTCCAGTGAAAGATTTGCGGAATGGCTGCTAAATTCGATATTGAAAAATTCGACGGTAATAATGACTTCGGTCTTTGGCGTCTGAAGATGCATGCTTTGTTGGTCCAGAATGGGTTGCATAAAGCTTTGAGGGAAAAGAATGCTCTATCTGAAAAATTATCAGATGAAGAGAATGATGAGTTGCTGGAAAAGGCGTATGGTCAGATTCTGCTGTTCTTGAGTGATGGTGTACTGCGAAAGGTTGTTCAGGAAAAAACTGTTGCTGGCATATGGCAAAAGTTGGAGAACTTGTACATCACAAAATCTCTCACAAATCGCTTGTATCTGAAAAAGCGATTGTTCACATTACAAATGCAGGAAGGTATGTTTGTTTCAACTTACATTGATTCTTTTACAAAAGCTATTTTAGATCTTGAAAATATAGATGTCAAAATTGATGATGAAGACCAAGCTATCATGTTGCTATGCTCTTTACCACCCTCATATGAGAACTTTGTTGATACCATGATGTATGGTAGAGAAACTCTTTCTAAGGAAGATGTTGAGTCAGCCTTGAACTCCAAGGAGTTAAAGAAAAAGGTTGCAACTGAAAACCATGACAGTTCTGGTGAGGGTTTGGTAGCGCGTGGCAGAACAGAGAAGAAAGAGCATAATAGAAGAGGCCGATCTAAGTCAAAATCAAAAACGAGAAAATTAAAGTGCTTCAAATGTCACAAGGAAGGGCATTTTAGAAAAGATTGTCCAGAGCGTAAAGGGAAAGAGAAATCTAATTCTGGAGAAATTGCCGGAGTTACAACCGATGTTGTAGAGACTAATTCTGATGGTGCAGAAGTTCTTTCGGTTACTGTTGGTAGCTCAGCCACTGAGTGGATTCTTGATTCAGGCTGTTCCTATCATATGTGTCCTTACAGAGATTGGTTTACCAATTATCAATCTATTGATGGTGGTAAAGTGCTTATGGGAAATAATGCAGTGTGTAAGGTTGTTGGGATAGGTGCAATCAAAATTAAGATGCATGACGGTATTGTGAGAACATTGTCAGATGTTAGGCATATTCCAGAGTTGAAGAAAAACTTGATTTCCTTGGGTACGCTTGACTCCAACGGTTGTACCTACAAAGCTGGAGGTGGAGTTATGAGAATCTCGAAGGGTGCTCTTGTAGTGATGAAGGGACTGAAGCAGAATGGTCTTTACTTTCTTCAATGTAGTACAATTACAGGTGCTGCAGCTGTGTCGTCCTTAGATTCAGATTCAGAAATTACCAAGTTATGGCACATGCGACTTGGGCATATGAGTGAGAGGGGTATGGATGAGTTGACTAAACAGGGTTTACTGTGTGGTCAGAAAACAGGAAAGCTGGACTTCTGTGAGCATTGTATCTTCGGAAAGCAATGTAGAGTCAAGTTCAGGACTGCTGTTCATCGGACAAAGGGTACTTTGGATTATATCCACTCTGATCTTTGGGGTCCCTCTCGTGTTCCATCTCTTGGTGGTGGTTTATACATGTTGACCTTTATTGATGACTATTCTCGGAAGGTCTGGGTGTATATCTTAAAGCACAAACATGAAGCTTTTGCACAGTTCAAGCAATGGAAGGCTATGGTCGAGAAGCAGACAGGTAAATAGCTCAAACGCTTGAGAACTGACAATGGCTTGGAATTATGTAATAGTGCTTTAAATGAGTTCTGCAAGAATGAAATGAAGGTATTGTGAGACATCGCACAGTCAGAAATACACCGCAACAGAACGGAGTTGCAGAACGGATGAACAGGACTATTCTAGAGAAGACCCGGTGCATTCTCTCTAATGCAGGGTTACCTAGGAAGTTTTGGGCGGAAGCTGTTAACACAGCTTGTTATCTGATAAACCGGTCCCCATCAACAGCTATCGAATGCAAAACTCCTGTAGAGGTATGGTCTGAAGCTCCTGCTGATTACACCAACTTGCGGATATTTGGTTGTCCTGCCTATGCTCATGTGAATGATGGGAAGCTTGAACCAAGGGCAAGAAAGTGCATATTTCTAGGATATGCAGATGGTGTTAAAGGATATAGGCTGTGATGCCTAGATGAGAAATCTCCCAAATGCATTATAAGCAGAGATGTGACCTTTGATGAGTCTGCTATGTTGAAACCGAAGGAGCGTCAAGATGCTGGAAAGGTGGAGGATCAAAACGGTGTCAGTAAACAGGTGGAGCTTGAGAAGGAAGCTCCAGAAAAATTGCAGGATAAGGTGCAAACAGATGTCCCAGATCAACAAGATGTAGAGGAGATGCAAAGCTCAAACGAGGAAAGTGCAGTTCCGGATGATTACATACTTACTCGGGACAGAGAAAGGAGGCAGATTAGGAAACCTCAGAGATACGGGTATGAAGATATTGTTGCCTACGCTCTTAATACAGCTGAGAGTATTGAGTCTGAGCCGGTTACATATCGGGATGCCATCACTAGCAAAGAATCAGTAAAATGGGCCGTAGCCATGGGTGAGGAGATTGAATCTCTTCACAAGAATCAGACTTGGGAGTTAGTAAAACCTCCGAAAGGCCAGAAGATTGTTGGATGCAAATGGGTCTTCAAGAAAAAGGAAGGAACTCCAGGGATGGAAAGACACTAGGTTCAAAGCACGGCTGGTTGCAAAAGGCTATACTCAGAGGGAGGGTGTTGACTTCAATGAAGTGTTCTCTCCTGTGGTGAAGCATAGTTCTATCAGGGTGCTACTTGCTATGGTTGCTAAATTCAATTTAGAGTTGGAGCAGCTTGATGTCAAGACTGCGTTCTTACATGGCGAGCTAGATGAACAGATTTACATGCATCAACCAGAGGGGTTTGAAATTCATGGAAAGGAAGACCACGTTTGTTTGCTAAAGAAATCGTTGTATGGTCTGAAGCAGTCTCCTAGGCAGTGGTACAAGCGTTTCGACACCTTTATGGTTGGAAACGGTTATTGCAGGAGTGCATACGACAATTGTGTATACCACAAGAAGCACTCCAATGGCTCGTATGTCTATTTGCTGCTATATGTTGATGACATGTTGATTGCTGCAAAGGACATGTCTGAGATCAACAGGTTGAAAACTCAGTTGAGTGGTGAATTTGAGATGAAAGACTTAGGTGCTGCAAAGAAAATTCTTGGAATGGAGATTCAAAGGGACCGGAAAGCGAGCAAATTGTCTTTGTCACAAAAGGGGTACCTTGAGAAGGTTATGGAGCGCTTTGGTATGCAAAGTTCGAAACCTGTGAATACTCCATTGGCAGCCCATTTCAAACTTTCCGCTGCTTTGTCACCACAAACCACGGAAGAGGTGGAGCACATGTCTCGTGTTCCTTATGCTAGTGCAGTTGGGAGTATCATGTATGCCATGGTTTGCACGAGGCCAGATATTTCACACGCGGTTAGTGTAGTTAGCAGATACATGGATAACCCCGGAAAGGCCCATTGGCAGGCAATGAAATGAATACTCCGTTACTTGAGAGGTACTACTGATGTTGGGATAATTTATGACAGAAGTAATAACACTTCTGGAAGTGTTATTGGATATGTTGATTCAGATTTTGCTGGAGATTTAGACAGAAGAAGGTCCCTGACAGGTTATGTCTTCACTTTTGCTAGCGGTGCCATTAGTTGGAAGGCAGCATTGCAATCCAAAGCTGTCTTGTCTACCACTGAAGCAGAATATATGGCAGCTACAGAGGCAGTGAAGGAAACTATTTGGCTGACAGGCTTGGTTGGAGATCTGGGATTGGAACAGAAGCTAGTTACTGTTTTCTGTGACAGTCAGAGTGCGATCGATCTGACACATAATCCAAAGTATCATGAAAAGACCAAGCACATAGATGTAAGGGCTCATTTCATTCGAGATGTCATCGCCGAGGGTGCTATTGCAATAATTAAAATTGCTGCGGCGGAGAATCCAGCAGACATGATGACCAAGACTATTCCAACAGTCAAGTTCAAGCATTGCTTGGACTTGATTAATGTGATCAGTACCTGAGTGCCCTAAGGGGCAGGTGAAGACGGTGAGACGTGTTAAGTGCATGAAGATCAGCTTCAATGTTTGCCAAGGTGGAGATTTGTTATTTGTTTTGCTCAATTGAATAAATTATAAATAAACCGGGCCCCTGTATTGCCCATGGTCTACTGAGATTAGAAGTAGGTCTATTATCATAGGTCTACTGTGATTAGAAGTAGTGTTTGGGTGTAACTGGGTATTGGGCTGATATTATAAATAGAGACTTAGGGTCTCTATGATGTACACCTTCTTCTGATTATAAACTGAGTTCTCCTGTCTTCCCCGTGGACGTAGGCCAAAAGCCGAACCACGTAAATCTCTGTGTTCTTGTGTGTGATTGATCTCTTTCCATAGGCCCTAGATCACAACAGTTTTGAATGGAGTCATCTATTAGTGATTGTTTTGAGGTGAGGAGTGACTGTAATGTGTGGGGTGTTTTGTTTAAGAGGGATCTTCGGTTTTTGGAGGGGGAATTATATGAGGAGTTATTGAGTTTTCTTGCTATATGAGGAGTTATTGAGTTTTCTTGCTAACATGTTTTTTTTTTTTTTAGGGATACTAAGGACTCTAGGATTTGGAAACCTTCCATTTCCGGGAGTTCTCTGCCAAAGCTTTCTACTTAACTTTGGACGGTAACCCCGCCCACTTGACTCCTTCGACTCATGTATGGTTGGGGTTGCTTCCTCCTTAGGTTGAGGTGTTTTGTTGGCTAGTGGTTGCATCAAAAGTGGCCACGATTGATAATCTAAGAAAGAGAGGAATGATTTCTACCAATATTCTAGACACCTGCACAATGTGTGGTAAGGAGAATGAGACGATTAATCATCTATTCCTTTATTGTGAGGTGGCGGTCCAAGTTTGGAATGACTTTATTAGGAGGTGTGGTATTGCTTGGTGTTGTCCGAAGAATATAGCGGAAACGACAAATGCTTTGCGTGGTGGGTGCTTCATTGGTTATGGGCGTTTATTATGGAGAATGATTCCTTTTGCTATTTTATGGTCTATTTGGAAGGAAAGAAATGAGAGGATATTTAGAGGCTCTTCATCTTCGGTGGTTGATTTGATAGATAAGTTTGCTTTTAGGATTGCAAAATGGGCTTCAATTCAAAAGGAGTTTACAAATATAAACTTGAATGATATTATCTATAATTGGGAAGCTTGAAAGGGGTGTCTTCCTTTTAAGGAGAGAAGATCCGTCCCTTGGTCTCCTTGTCCTTTTGGGATTTTAAAGTTCAATGTGGATGGAGTTTCAAAGGGTAAGCCAGGGCCGGCAGGAATTGGAGGCGTGTTGCGTAATTGTAAAAGTGAGGTGCTCCTTATGTTCTCTAAGAATGTGGGCATTTATGACTCTAATGAAGCTGAGGTGTTAGCTATTTTGGAGGGTCTTAGGTTGTTTACAAAGAGATATGTTGGTGCTTTTGCGGTGGAAAGTGATTCTTCAAATGCGATCATTTGGGTATCTAACCAAAAAGATTTCCTTTGGAATTTTCAATTCCATTTTAATGAAATTAGGGTGCTTTCGGCCACTCTAAATCTCTCTTTTCATCATTAGGTTAGATCAGCTAACTCGATTGTGGATGCACTAGCCAAAAAGGGGTTGAGAGGCTATCTCCATGGGTGGGTGTGATTATGTATAATTGGGTTGGGGTTGTTATAATACTCTTGTATATTCTCTTTAACTTTTCTCTCTTTTACTTTTTTAGCTTTGTTCTTGTTTTGTCTTTTTAATAAAGTTTTGTTATTGTTTAAAAAAAAGAACAAAAACATACAATGTTTTGAATGGTAAAAAGAAGGAGCTGGGGGTCACTATCGTTAGGTAACAATGTTAAAGTGAGCCAAATCAAAAACAGAATTTGAGAGTAAGGTAACATAATAGGCTTTGGTAGCTCAGTTGGTGAGGTACCTCTCTTCCACAGAAACAATCAGAGATAAATTACGGGCTATAGCATTGATGGTGAGAAACTTGGGTGAGTGCGTTGGGTGTGTGAGTAAAAGAAAAGAAAAAAACATAATACATTATTTAGAAATGATAGTAAAAAAAACTTTGAATTATTTTATTATATGAGATTTTATGAGTGATCAGACAGTATGCCTCAACTCCTTTTTCTTCTTCTGATACCCCAACCTTGGGGCTGGAACCCAAGAGAGTCCACCTAAGTTCGAAATTTCGACCAGTGAGTCACCTAAGTTCGAAATTTCGACCAGTGAGTCCACTGTAGAGTTCCTCCACTCTTGTAACTCCATAACACCTTACTGCATTAAAAAGATAAAGTATAAAAAAACTAAAGATTTTATCATATAAGTGGCACATATCTATATATGTTTAAATAAATTATCGTAGAAACTAAATACTTTTGAGAAACATGAGATACCCGGCAACGGACTTTTCATCTCACACAGCCACCTACGGTGTTATGATCTGGGGCTTACGAGAAGAGATCAAGCACACATAAGAATACATGAGATTTACGTGGTTCGACTTTTGGCCTACATCTACAGGAAAACGAGAGAATTTACTATACAATTAAAGGAGGTTGTACATCATAAAGGCTCTTAGCCTCTATTTATAATATCAGCCCCAAAACCCTGTTACACCCAAATACTACTTCTAATCACAGTAGACTTATAACATGCGTACTTCTAATCACAGTAGACTTATAACAAGTGTACTTCTAATCACAGTAGAACATGGGCAATGCAAGGGCCTGATTTACTAGATTTATTACTTCTATTGAGCCATACAATCTAACAAATCTCCACCTTGGCGAACATTGAAGCTGATCCTCATGCACAGAACACGTTTCATCATCTCCACCTGCCCCTTAGGGCACTCAAGTATTGAGCACACCGATCAAGTCCAAGCAATGCTTGAACTTGAATTAAGCACATTCCTTCATAAATGCACCAAATCGCTTGTACCATTGTCCAAAAGCTTACTTCGACCCGTACAATGATTTCTTTAAATTG
Organism: Persea americana; assembly: GCA_029852735.1. Taxonomy (NCBI): domain Eukaryota; kingdom Viridiplantae; phylum Streptophyta; class Magnoliopsida; order Laurales; family Lauraceae; genus Persea; species Persea americana. The sequence goes on along the minus strand of CM056813.1, from coordinate 51,876,489 downwards.
CATACATGATCAGGAAGCTTAAACTGCACTCTACCTGCACTGGAAGGTCCTTCCTCTTCTTCATAGAACCGCTTGCATTCGATGGCCCGATTTTCCTCATCAAGAGCCTCCATCTCTTCAGTCATAGTTGCTACTTATTGACTACTTTCCAACCTTTCCATTAATTCAACAGAATCAGTCGTCAATGCATATGCAACCATATCATCACGGCCACTGTTTGATGTTGACGCGTACGTCATCATATCCTTGAAACCGTATCTAACCAGCAGTTTCCTTTCTCTCTGTAGTCAGCGGCATCTACGGCTTTGTCCGCTGCATTCGTTGCACAGTCTGACTATCCCCTGTATCCCGGGAGGAGTCGGATGTACTTTCCCTCCTCACCAGAATGTCAGACTCCACCTGAACGGTGTCACTGCTGCTACCTACTTTTGTCTTGTCCACCTGCTTTCTCACTTCGAGTAAAGCATCCTCATGAAATTTAGCATCCTTGCTGATGATAAATCTGGGTGAATCCTGATCAGTACACCACAACTTGTATCCTTTCACCCCAGAAGCATACCCGACCAAGCTGTACTTCACTGGCCTTAGTTCTAACTTATCGGTTTATACGGGTGCATAAGCCGGACAACCGAAGATCCTCAATTTAGAATAATCAGCTGGATTGCCTGACCATATTTCTTCCGATGTTTTGCAACCAATCTTTGTTTAAGGAGACCTATTTATCAAGTAGCTTGCAGCATTTACTGCCTCTGCCCAGAAGTTCTTGGACAATCCTGTAGTAAACAAAATACAACGGGCTTTTTCCAAGATCGTTTAGTTCATCCTTTTTGCAGCTACATTCTGCTGTGGAGTTTCTGAAGTGGTGTAATGCTGAACTATGCCATGATTTTTGAAATAGTTCTCAAACTCTGTCATTCTATACTCTTTGCCATTATCTGTCATCAACTTTTTCACCTTTTTGCCAGTCTGTTTCTCAACCATTGCTTTCCATCGCTTAAATATAACAAAGGTCTGATCATTCATCTTCAGAGTATAAACCCAGACTTTCCTTGAATAATCATCAATAAAAGTCAATATAAACTGGGACCCTCCTTTGGAATAAACCTTAGAAGGACCCCACACATCTGAATGAACATAATCAAGGATACGTTTCGTGTAATGAATACCTATCTTGAAATTGACTTTTCAATGCTTCCTAAAGATGCATTTCTCACAGAAGTCCAACTTGAATGTCTTCGTGCCCCATAGAAAATTCCAATTGCTTAGTATTGTCAATCCCTTCTCACTCACGTGACCCAGGCACAAGTGTCATAAGGGCATTAAGACAAATTCATGGTCATCTGAGGAAGACATTATAGCTCTACCTAGAACAATTTTTCTGGACAAAACATGTAAGTTTCCAACTCTATTACCTCTCATAAGAACCAGAGCACCCTTCACAATCTTCGTAACTCCACCTTCTGCTGAGAACTTACAACCGTCGGAGTCCAAAGCACCAAGAGAAACATGATTCTTTTTCAGATTAGGAACATACAGAACCTCTGCCAACATTCTAACGATTCCATCATACATATTGATTTTGACTATTCCAATTCCAACCATCTTACATGCAACATTGTTGCCCATCAAGACACTACCACCATTGATTTCTCTATAAGTGGTAAATCAGTCCTTATTGGAACACATGTGATAGAAACAACCTGAATCAATAATCCATTTATCTTGACGACAAATACGATTTTCAATCACATAAAGTGCTTTGTCGGAACCATAATTTGATCTTCCATTTGCAACACTGACCGAATCATCAGATGGCGAATCTTCTATTTCTTTCCCTTTCCTTTGCCCTTCAGTACATTTTTTTCCTAATGTGCCATTTCTTATGGCAATAATAACATTAAATGTTTTTCTTGTTGGATCTAGACTTATATCTATGTTTGTCCTTACTACTGGAGTCGTTTGCTCTTCCTCGTACACCAAACCCTCACTCGAACCATCATTTTCTGTTCTGTTGCAACATTTCTCTTCAACTCCTTAGAGTTCAAGGCTGTCGCTACATCCTCCTTGGACGGAGTATCTCTATCATACATCATGGTATCAACAAAATGCTCATATGAGGATGGCAGCGAACACAATAACATAATAGCTAGGTCCTCACCATCAATGTCAATATTGATATCTTCTAGATCCAAAATAGCTTTTGTGAAACAATTAAGGTGCGTTGAAACAAACCTTCCTTTCTACATTTGTAACGTGAGCAACCGCTTATTCAGATACAAGTGATTCGTGAAAGACTTTGTGATGTACAAGTTCTCCAACTTTAAACATATGCCCGCAGCAATTTTCTCTTGAGCAACCTTTCGCAGTACACCATTGCTAAAAACAGCAGAATCTGACCATATGCCTTTTCCAGCAACTCATTCTTCTATTCATCTGACAATTTTTTAGACAGAGAATTCTTTCCCCTCAAAGTTTTATGCAACCCATTCTGAACCAACAAAGCATGCATCTTCAGCCGCCACAAACTGAAGTCGTTGTTTCCATTGAACGTATCAATTTCAAACTTCACAGCCATTCCATGAATCTTTCATGTACCTGTGTAGATCTGGTCAGCACGAGCACGCTGGAAGAAACGGATCTAAAATCTGACTTTGGATGGCTAAGATATCACAGAAATAAGTTTATGTGCTCCAATCAAGCAATCTCCTTCGTTGACAGTTGAATAACCAATCGTCTTCCACAATTGCGTAGATCTGCTCGCAATGAATCCATAGGTTCAAATGGATCTTTGGTCATACACTGGATCTCCAAGATATCGCATAGACAAATTGTTCAGCCTTCGATTTGGTCAAACCTATCTTTGACCGTACGGAACTACTAGTGTCAGTGCTGACGTTAGCGCCTTTTTGCTTCTACTTTGCTTCTGGGCTTCATTCAAAACTTGGGTCAGGTTTGACCTGGACTGGACCTAACCCGAACCGGAACCAAACCCAAAGAACCTAGGTTCTTCTCCCTCTTCACGTTTTGGTTATGGAATTAGAACCAGAACCTGCGCTACTCATCGTTCGGCCACAACATAGCGCGACAGCACCAATGGGGGCCCTCCTTCTTCGACAACATGTAGAGGTGGTGGAGACTCTGCCGAAGATTATTATGGGTCTACTGCTCGGCAAACATGATAGAGCCCAGAGCCTCCACTCTGGTTCCGATCAAGAAACAGAGACTGGATTCTCTATTACAGAAAGCGGAACCAAAGCCTGCCTTGGTTTCTTCTTTGAAACTACCAGTGGCCCACCTTTTGATTCTCTGATCTACTGAAATCAATCTGCAAGATTCGTGGCCCTTTGAAGATCCAATTCAACGGATCTCCTCAATCAAGCGCATCCTTGCTTTGATACCTGTTTGTCGTGACCTAAGGCCTATGAGAAGAGATCAAGAACACACAATAACACAAGAGATTTATATTATTCGACTTTTGGCCTACGTCCACGGGAAAATTGGAGAATTTACTATGGAGTCAGAAGAGGTTGTATATCATAAAGGCTTTTAGCCTTTATTTATAATATCAGCCCCAAAACCCTGTTACACCCAAACACTACTTTCAATCGCAGTAGACCTATAATAGGCGTACTTCTAATCACAGTAGAACATAGGCAATGCAGGTGTCTGGTTTATCAGATTTATTACTTCTATTGAGCCATAAAACCTAACATAAGGATTGATCCTTAGGTGGGCAGATTGTTCCGTGAGCATGGTACCGCTCATGAAAAAAAAAACTATTTTTACAAAACCTTATTTCCCAATGCAAATTGTATTTTTTTTTTCTAATTGGAGGAAAGCATGCATTGACAAAGGGAAAAAAAGAAAAAAAAATCCAAAAAAGATTTACAAGCACCCAAAGGGCTTGTTCTTTTATTAGAGTTTCTAATAAAAATTTGAGATGTTGGGAAATTTGTAGGTATGATATGGTGGCTTGGTTCCCTTGGCATTTGCAAATGTCATGTATGAATTCTAAATTCAAGTCACTTGAACTGTCTCAAATGGCCTTTGTAACTTTAAGATTTCTCACCCAATTGACATTTGGAAATACTCCACCTAAGAGGAAGACTCAAGAATTCCACGTGGGGGGCAGCTTTAGGAGAAATTACAAATTCTCTAGTCATCCAAAATACTGCTAAAGAAATGGGCCCTAAAAGGAGCTGAGCCGAACAACATTACAAACATGGCTAGCAACAATCCAACAAAGAGACCCAAGGTCCCAAATAAATAGAGAGAAGAATGAAGTATAAAAATAAAAATGGGGCTTACATCCCAGCTCAGTAAAAATTACAAACTCGGCACATTCAGCTAAGCAAATTGTATGCCATGACACAAATCCATGTGAAAGGATATGAGCCGATCAAAAGCCTCCAAAATGAAATGAAGGACCACATAACACAAAAAGCAAAAAGCACATAAGCTAAGCAAATGAGCCAATCAAAAGCCTCCAAGTTGTAACCAATCAAATGGAAGCAATCCTTGTGAAAGGAAATGGACCAATCAAATGTCCTCAACGTTTCTATAAATTGAGATGTATTTGTAGAGAGAAAAAAGCTTCTTTGGCAAGTTAGTCTTTTAGCAATTTTATTTTACCTTCTCTATACTTTTAGATTGTAATTAGGAGCTTATTTTTAACTAATCTAGAGAGAGTGTATAATTGAAGATCATTAATGAAGATTTGGAGCTCTTTTTTTATGTTTAGTGGCTAAAGCTCTTGGATTAGGCTCTCCTTTTGACGCTAAGTAATGTGATTAGTTCAATTTCATGCATGTTTTAGTTTACATTCCCTACTTTTAGATCTAATTGTGCTAATTCCTTTTATTTCTCATGCTCTATCTCTACACTTGATGCTTGAATAATCTCAATTGATGCTTTGTAGTTGGATTAAGTTCTCTCACATAGCATGTAACGCCCCAATTCTGAATACCGAAGTTACCACTAAAGTACCCGAATTTGGCGCATTACTTCTTAGGAAAATTCGAGAACTTCCAAGATCATAGTCCGCAGAGAGGTTAAATTTAAAACTTTTTGAACAATAATATAATCAACAGTTGTATTGCGGAAGCATAAGAAAAGATAGCGGAAGCAGTAAGTATTATATAAATGAGTCAAATATAACAAGGCTGGAGTCCAACAAAATCTCAAAGTATAGTTATCAAAAGTTTATACATTACTGACTATCTCCCCGCTCACTACAAATCCTCTCAAAGCCCAAAATAAACTGCACTCAAACACCCTGTGCATGTGCTCCGTCATCTAGACGACCACCTGGTCAACCGGCCCCCACCCGTAGTCACCAGCTATAGGCGCCTCATGGTACGTGTCGCCCGCGGGCTCAATGTCGAGACCTAAGCACCAAAGATGGGTCAGATACAAGGATCTGGCAAGGCACCATATACAGATAACGCAGGATGTATGCAACAAAAGAGAATAGAGACAAGTAAGTAATCATAAGAGTAACAAGGAAACATTAACTATGCAATTGAGCAGTAAATAACAGTTTAGAATCAGAAATATAAGTAATCTAATCTAATCAGATAACAACGTGGCACATTTACACAAGCTGGATAAACTGCGGGATATTATGCTGCGGCCTTCCCACCCTGTAAACAATCGCGGCGGGAAAAATATAATAAACATGCATGGGATAATAGCCCTGATAATAATAATATATATAACACCGATCACACCCCTTTATCGCACCGAACACACCCCTTTATCAGATTAGACCGGACCCAGTATCACACCATCCATCTAATCACAGCTCATCATGATAGCTCTAGTCACAACCAATATATAAATATAGCTCCTACCAGTGATGATCAATCAACAGGCTGAGCTTAGATCATCTAAGTGAATGTTTAGTGCCAACTTATAGAAACAAATATAGGTCTGTGTCTGTCTAGGCTTGTCTTGCGTGAGCAAGGTCCTAACCAAGTTTCTAAGAGGTTAAAGTACAATATCATGGAACACAGTCCAATATCCAAATCTAAGTCCAATCATCATTGGATCCACACTAGGCCTACAACCATGGCCTTAGTCTATAACAATGTAAGTAACCAATCCATACTCATACACAACTTATTAAAACCAACCTCTCCATTCTAGGGTTCCACACACCCAATCTTAGGCCGTATGAAGGCCCGCCTAGTCACAGACACGGGTCGTTTATCTCCAATTACATCCTTGGGTCATCGCTAAGTAATCTTAGGTTCAGATCCTCCAATTCCCATTTAATTAGAGAGTTATAACAATAACAAAGATATGAGAGAAGCACAATGTTTAATAATCTCCAAACGAAAGAATCAAATGGAATAAGGCAAGGGTCCAACCTAGGTAATGGTCCACTCTTGGTTCAGGGCCATATCAGGTAATTGGATCCTTAACTGTAGTTTCAGATGTCAAGGGATGTTATGTTTGCTGCTCTTGAAGTTACGGACATTATTGACTACATTTAAGGGTTGAATCACTGACAATTCAAATCCCAAAAACCCATTTAGTGGTCCCCACGAGTCAAGGTTGAGCCACACCATTGACTTGTGCTTAGCACATCAATGGAAGTCTATTTGGATGGTTAATGGCCCCATAATAGATCAAACATCAGAGCCTACAGAAATATGGAATTTCACCCTTCACAGTATATCTGGTCGACATCATCCTCAGGGATGTCGACCGGGTACACTGGATGTTGACCCCCAGGTCGACATCTTGGCAGTGTCCCCAATCAACATCGTGGCCATGATGTTGACTGGGTTCACACGAGTTTGAAGACAAACATCTGGGGGGCAGTCTTTGTTTCTCAGAATTCGCTGTGTTTCCGGTCGACATCGTGGCCATGGTGTCGACAGGGTTCACATGAACCTGGACTATCTGAGAAATTCAAGTCTCAGTTATTTTCTGCAGGATCTTGTGTATCCAGGCGACCGAGACAAGGTCCGGTCGACCGGGTACACTGTTTGTGTTTAAATTTCAAAAAATCCAACTGAGACTCAGATTTCTCAGTTTTTAGTGTGTCCGGTCGACCAAGACTGTGTCCGATCGACCGAGATAGGGTTCGGTGGATCGGGCACATAGGACAGAGTCTTTTTAACTGAGGCTAGGTTTTTTCCATTTCAGTGTAGTCGGTCGACCGGACCACAGGTCGGTCAACCGGGTACCGTAATCTGTAGCAAAAACTTCATTTCTGGATTCTTCTTCTTCAATACCATTTTTCATCCAAAACATCTCCAATCCACATCATTCATCATAAAAAATAATGAAAACACATCTAAGTCAATCCATCCAACACTAAACCGGGCCATTGATGTTTCAAATGGGAGAACCCATCCATTAATGGCCATAAATCCAAAAACAAAGCTCAAAAGGAAGATATAAACACATACATACATAACTGAATTGGAATTACATAATCAAGGGAAGGAGAATTATCCATTCTGTGATATTAGCATAGGGTACTTGCCTTTTATCAATTGAGATGGAAACTAGATTATAGGAAGAGATCCAATTAGCAAATATAAGGCTAATGAAGCAATTGGGGATGATTCCTTCCTCTCCTTGTGTTGGGATTTGAGGAATTAGGGTTTTAGAGGGTGAGTTAGAGAAGGTGAGAGGTGAGTGAGAGTGAATTAGGACTTTAGACTTCATTTGCAATAATTGTGAATATATATGTTAGGGTTTAGGACAATTACCAAAATGGTAGTTTAGTTTTAATTGGGGAAGAGATAAGGCCCTGGGTAAATGGGTCTTTAGGTAGGAATTCTAGAAGCTTCCTTAACTCACAATACCCCTCCTATTAAGACTAATTATTAGCTAAGTCCTAATCTAATTAAAACCCTACTAAATTTACAATAAACACCTTATATCTATAAAGAAATATATAAAAGCCAAATTCTAAGACTTAGGAGTATTAACAACTATTCTACTAAATCCTATTAATTAGTATATTAAGATAGATAGTATTATATTAATAATTATTCAAATCAAATTGAGGGCCCACAAGGGGTGGGGCCTCACATTACTCCCTTCTTTAAAACATTTGGTCCCCAAATGTAAAAACAAAGTCAGGACATACCTGAGGTAGGAGATGTTGATAGTCTTTCTCCACCTGGTCACGTAGCTCTCAAGTAGCCTCTTTTGGAGTGTGATGCTCCCACTGGACCTTCACCCAATGAATGGTTCGGGTCCGGAGCTCCTGTTCCTTGGTGTCAATGACGGCAGCTGGCTTGGCGACGTACGAAGCGTCTGGTTGAATGTCGAGCAGCTGATAGTGCAGAACGTGAGTAGGGTCCTCTACATAAGTCTTCAACATGTAGACATGGAAGACATCATGAACTCCTGACAACTTCGGTGGTAATTGAAGCTTGTAAACAACGTCTCCGATCTTGGACCTGATCTCGAACGGTCCGACATATCTCCGCGCTAGTTCACCCTTCTCGCCGAACCTAAGGGTACCTCTGGCTGGGGAAACATTCAAAAATACTTTGTCTCCCTTCTGAAACTCAAGAGGTCTACGCCGGTTGTCTGCATAACTCTTCTGGCGGCTGTGGCTAACTTTCAGATTCTCGACTATCTGTCGGATCTTCTCGTTGGTGTCGCTGACTGAGGATGGTCCGTGGAAACTCCTAACGCCAACTTCTTCCCAACAAATTGGGGTCTTGCATCTCCTGCCGTACAAAGCCTCGAAAGGTGCCTTCTTGATGCTCGAATGGTAGCTGTTGTTGTAGGCAAACTCGCAAACTGGTAGACAATCTTCCCAATTCTCTTTGTAGCCGAGACACAAGCTCTCAACATGTCCTCTAGTGTCTGGTTGGTGGGCTCGGTCTGTCCATCTGTCTGTGGGTAATAGGCGGTGCTGAAACTCAACTTAGTGCCCAAGCTTGCTGTAGGCTCTCCCAGAAGTGTGAAGTGAAGCGCATGTTTCTATCTGATACAATCGATGTTGGAACTCCGTACAAAGAGACGATCCGGTCCACGTACAGCTTAGCTAAGATATCAAGCTCTGCTCTCATCGAAACTGGCAAGAAATGAGCTGACTTAGTCAGTTGATCTACGATAACCCATATGCCGTCACTACGTCTCCTGGTAGCTAGAAGTCCTGCGAAGTCCATGGTAATGTGCTCCCACTTCCACTAGGGTATGTCGAGCTGGTGTAGTAGCTCGGGTGGCTTCTGATGTTCGGCCTTGATCTGCTTGCACGTCAAGCATCTGGATACGTAGCCTTCGATCTCTTTCTTCATGTTGTTCCACCAGTAGTAGCTTTTAAGGTTCTGGTACATCTTGGTGCTACCCAGGTGTATCAAGTATCTGCTGTGATGCGCATCTGCTAGGATCTCATCCTTCAACTCCCGAATATCTGGCACGCACAATCTATCCTGATAGTAGAGCACTCTACCAATAAGTCTGAACTCTAGCCTTTGGTTTCACCTGTGAAGGGTGGAATTTATCGACAAAGGAAATGAAGACTCAATATGATGACTTTTTTAGTAAGGATAAAATGAAAAATAGGTTTAAAACATTGAAGAAGACGTACGCAGATCTGAAAGAAATGCTGGACCTTAGTGGATTTGGTTAGGATGATACAAGAAAAATGGTCACTGCTGAGCCTCAAGTTTGGAAGGAATATGTGGCGGTGAGTCAATCCTACGTCTAATTTTCAATAGTTCATGTTAATGTGGTGAAAGATAATTTGGACATGAGCATGAGCTATTTTTAATCACTTGCAGGCACATCCTAAGACAGCTCATTATAAGAATAAGACCTTCCCTGGTAGGGCTTCGCTGGCCATCATCTTTGGTGATAGTGTTGCTGATGGTAGAGATGGGTTTGCTAGCAATGATCCGAATCTTATAGAAACGATAGCTGGGGAAGAGACACAAGTTGATGATATGGATAATGCGTATGAAGATAATGCATATGAGGATATTGATGCGTCCATAGGCACCAATAGGAGGCAACGCTAGATGAGTACTGTGATGACTTTTTGTCATATAGTAAGGAACCGACCCAATATGGGTCAAGCATTGATTAGTGCAGTGGAAACAATAGTAAATGCCATGTCTGATTATGCAAAAAGAAAAAGAGCTAAAGAGCGTCCAGATATGAACAAGTGCATTGAAGCACTTCATGATCTTCAACTTCTGAATGTTACATACTTTAAAGCACTTAACGTAATAGAAATTGAAAGGAAGGCAGAATTCTTTTTGGTGTTGCCTCCTGGTGATCGCGAACCATGGATGCTAGGTCAACTTGGAGTAGAGATCAACTTGGATTAGAATGATGGTGGGAACTATTTTTGAAGTTGGAGTGACGAAGCACTTATGTTTTGGTCAAGTTAGTTGTCAAAACATGGCAATTTTTTGGGGTACTTCTTTTTTGGCCATGTTTTTTTTTGCAACATGGCAAAATACAGTGGATTTGTATTTAGTGGATGGATGGCATACAAATATGCCAGTTTTTTGTACTCTCCTAGAGAGAAGTTTTCAACTGTGAATATGTATGAACTTTATTTGCATGAGTGGTATTTCTTTTTTGCTGTATATTTCGTTTTATATGGTTGATATGCACTAAGAGGATCACATACAATTCTATATTGTTATATTATTTTGGTGTTATTGTACATTCTATTTTGTTACGAAATGGATGAGGATATGGAATTCTTTTTCTTTTGTGCCCAGACTATGGCTCCTATATGTGTACTTGAGTACTATTATTCATATGGCCATTGAGATAGAGTTCACAACTCTATCTTAAGCGGTGAATCATTTGTGGATGGACATGAGCGCAATTGCTTTGATTTATTATGAGTCAGCAAGGGATGCTCTGTTAATCTCTCAAATGAGTTAAGGCAAAGAGGCCTATTAGCCGACTCACGAAATGTTGCGGTTAAGGGGCAGCTTGCTATTTTTTTATTCATGATAGCTCACAATGAGCGTAATCGAGTTATGCATAATTGATTCCAACACTCTGGCGAGACTTTTAGTAGGCACTTCAACAAGGTGTTAAGTGCAATTTTGAGGCTTTGTCCTCATTATATTAAGCCTATTGGAAGTGAGACTCCTCCAGAAATTGCTACGAACCGAATCTTCAACCCCTACTTCAAGGTAATTTAATTGTTACTTAAATGTGCTTAATTTCTTACATTGGGTTTAACATAACTGTGTTTATTGCTAGGATTGTGTTGGAGCAATTGATGGCACACACATACCTGCATGGGTTCTTTTGGAAGATTAGGTGCATTACCTAAACAGAAAAGGGTTCCTTTTGCAAAATGTCATGGCTGTTGTATCCTTTGATATAAGATTTCAATACGTATTTGCTGGGTGGGAAGGGGGTCAGCGTTTAAGTCTAAAACACTGCAAGATGTATTGTGGAGACGACCATATAATAGGCTTCAAGTCCCAACAGGTAAATTCCAATTCACTTCTTCTAGAAATAAGGAGTATTTTATCTTCATAGGGTAAAGTTATAAAGTAAATTTATTTGTAGGAAAATATTATTTGGTCGATGTGGGTTATGCAAACACCCGCGGGTTTATTGCACCATATCAAGGAGTGCGTTATCATCTCAAAGAGTGGTTAACCACACAAGCACCACAAACACCCAATGAACTCTATAATTTATGGCATTCTAAATTACGAAACGTAGTGGAGCATACTTTTGCAGTATTGAAGCAACGCTTTTCCATCCTACAGACAGCACCATGATATCCTCTCAAGACACAAGCGAAGATAGTTGTTGGTTGTTGCTTTATGCAGAACTACATCAAACAATGGAACTATAATGATGAGATGGAGGAAGAGCATGCACAAGAGATGGATGTTGATGAAATCCTGAACGTTGAGGATGGAACGGAAGTTGGATCCGTTTGGAGTGATGCGATCACTCTTTTTGCAAGTGAGCTACGAGACACAATTGCTCATTAGATGTGGGAAAGGCATTAATTTATTTTATGTTTAATGTTTAGTGTTAAGACCATGAGTGGTAATTCTATGTTAAGTATTTCCCTTCCTTATAAGTAATGTAGTTTGTCTATGATTCTAGACTCATGACATCTAACTGAGTTGCCTTAACTATGTTGTAGTAAGCCTTTTCAATTGTGGATGTTATTTTGTTTCAAACATGGTCTATATTTGAATGGAAATGGATGTACTCATAGTTGAATGGATATGTGTGTGTATGGATATTGATTTGATTGTGGTTGATGTGGATATTGATTTGATTGTGGTTCAGGTGGGAGTGTTACCTATTGTTATAGCTATTATTAATGTGCATCTTCCCAAACACAATGAAACACCAGTGATTGCGTTGAGATTGCCCACACAGCACTTTTGAGCACAATGGCACTATTTGTTGACGTGTTGTTTTTATAGAAGATGTTTCCATTGTTGATAAACAGGGCATTATATTTTGAAGATGTATCCATAGCTGTGATGGTCTTGACATGTGATTTTTTATAAAATATGTATTCAGGCTATTATTTTATTTTTACCGTCAATTTGTCAATTAGTTTATCCACATCAATGATATAGTAGGTACCACTGATATTTGAAATCCACTACCCATGGCTCCAATGGTGCACCCAATAGGTTCAATCCAAATGAAGAAGATGGATGCCCTGTATTGTTTATGGAGGCTTACGTCCCACCCTTTATTCTTCATGGCCCTTGTTCCCTCCTTATATGGTAAAGACTTGCAAATTCCCAAATGGGAAGATTTGCATGGAAGAGGCAAATGAGAAGTGAACAAGAATTTTATCTTATTGTCACGAGGGCTTTGTCATGGCTGCTTCTGAATTTTCAATCAGGCTTTTGTTTTTCTCTTGAGACTAGGTGTGTTTGTATGCATTTTCATGGTGTGTTGGAAATAGGAACCTGATTTTTGGATACTGAAGGAACCTGATTTTTGGACACTAACCAACCCTTTGGTTGCCTATTCATTTGGATTGAACCTGGTCTCAACCCATGAACTTGGTGAAATGGGCCTGGTAGCCTAACTTAAAATCACAACCTAGTTATTTTATGGAAATGTACTAAATGCGTAACCTCATTCAAGCATCAGCATGGCAATGACCCGAGACGAAACCATACCTGTTTATGGAAAATGTGGACTGATTCCTGCTTGAGAACAAGAGGATGAGGCTGATTTTGTTAGTATATTTTTGGGGTACATGGGATCTTTTATTGTAAGTGAGTTATCATAAAATCTAATGCACATGGTTTAATTAATAACAAGTCTCTTTCTAATTGAAAGTAAGATTTTATGCAATGTTTCCTAGATTTGAACTTTGGATTCCCTCTGGCGGAATCCTATAACAGTCAAAGCAATGGGACTGGTTTTCCCATCACCTTAGGATGTTATTATACAGTGATTACATTCATGCACACAAGGTCTTTTCTACTTGCTATTGCTGTTGCAGATCATACCAATACTTCTTCTGGATTAATTCTCTTCTATAAATGCCAAATAGAATTTTAAAAACTTTTGGATGAAATCCAAGTTCACTTTAGAATTAACTCCATATGGTTCGACAGTTTTACCAAAGTTAATTCACATACTTTCATGGTCCCACATGCCCATTTATTTTGTCTTAAATTTCTTATAATTCATGGTTTTATACATAGAAGTGTGAACAAATGAGTAAATAGGAAGTAATTTAAAAATGATCATACCATTGTAGTTTTGTAATTTTTTCGCAAAAAATTGCCACACCAAACAATAAATTCTAGTTTTCCGTAAGGAATCCGCAGCCGCACCAAACAACATCGCACCAATTCATCAAGGAAAAACTTTTTGCACCAAACATAAAATTTTGACTTCTGCGGAAATAATTTTCCGAAGTATTTGAAACCCATGGATTTTGTTGATGTGGCAATTTCCACTTTCCACGGAAATTACATGTACACAAACATGCCCTTAGTTTCTTTTCTTACAAATTTAACATTGTACAGATTAGTAATCTTAAAGATTGAGTTAATAGAAATTCCCTTTTTGTAGGTTTATCGTTGAATAGCTCTCGTCATTGTATGATTGTTCCTGTAGGAACCCTAATTGTGCTCTGGCACTTGCGATCGTATCAACAATTGCATCAATTTGTATCATATATGATCGCATCAATTCATATCAAAGCCGAACGACTAATCCTAAATACAACTACTTAAATTAAAATTAGAAACTACTAATAATTAATAATGAATTCCTAAACTTCCTTGGGTCCCACATGTGGACCATGCCTTTTGCTCCAACGACTGTATAATGTTGCTGCATCACAACCTCCTACACAAGGGTACATTAAAAAAAAAGTAACTTTAATGCGACACCTAGGTTTTGTAGGGCACTGGGAAATGCCAAAATTCCTCATGGGGAGAATTACTAGGAATCTGCGTGTCTCATGATTCCATGGTGCGCCCTGAACATGGATTCTTCTCTGGGACTTTGGATGGCTAAGGATTTCACATTCTCATTAGTGCATTGTGATTGGGGTTGTAAATGGGTCGGTTCCAATGCGGGTTTATGGTGGACATGGACCCGAATCGTTATTAAGGAGGTGGACCCAGTCATGAACCCGGCTCGGAACCAGGAAACTAGCTCTGGAACTAGAACCATATGTGGGGCGAGCCGGTTTTGGGTATAGCATGAAGAAATGTGACTACAAAGAGACTACGAACATATCCATTTGTCAGGTTAACAGCTAATCATGCTGAATAGAAAAATAAGAAAAACCTCAACTGAAATCTCTATAAAAACAGACTCTTCTGATTTTGGGAGCCTTAAATCCAAAAACCTCTTCTGGATTTGATTAAAACAGTAGAAAGAAGTTGAAAACCAACAAGAAACACCCTCTAACTAAATTCATATGAGAAATGGATCTTGAAATGCTTCTGCTGAGATTACTTTTATGAATAGTACCAAAGGTCTCGAGACTACAAAACTCACTTCCCTCCTCAGGTGTAGAATCCATCTGACTTGGAGTCCTTGTCAGACGAACCTGCACAAATGAAAGGTTAGACAATGCCATAAAAGCAACATATTTTCCCAACCCATTGATAGGAGTTTCAGGTTCTGAGTTTTCCTCATTTGAGTCGTCATTCCAAGCAACATTTAAAGCCTTAGCTTTGCTCTTTTCTCTTCAATTGGCATACTTAACAGCAGTGTAACTATATCCTTGGCACTCATAGCATTGGATTGGCTTAGATGACCCTTTCACTGGATTCTTATCAGACTCAAGCAGGTCTTGTTGGGTGCCTTTTGGTTTTGTAGGTCCTTCTTAAAAGAGGTCTTTTTATTTTTCAACATCTTTCTATTTTTTTTATAAAAAAAAAAGGCTTCAAATTCCGCATCATCAGAATCACAGTATGATTCACTAGTAGTACCATTAGCAACTGTTTTTGAGGACATAAGTGCAATGTCCTTACCCTTTTTATCCTGACAATGGTTGGCTTCATAGGTATGTAAAATTCCAACCAATTCCTCTACACTGAGCTGGGAGTCTAATTTATGATACTCCTCCAAGGCTACCACCTTTGGAAGAAACCTTTCAGCAAGAGACCCCAAGATTTTCTTAAAGGTCTTGACCTCAGAAATAGATTCTCCCAAATTTAAACTAGTATTAATAATATGACTCGATTTTGCATAGAATTCACCAAACGTTTCAGACTCTTTCATCTGTAAAGTCTCAAAGGCAGTAGTCAAATTTTAGAGTTTAGTTTTCTTAACTATAATTGTACCCTCATGAACAATTTGTAAAAGATCCTATGCTGCATTAGCATTAGGCATGCGGAAATCCTGCATGGCTAACTCCGTTGTAGATAGCATTAATAGCCTTGTTGTTACAATTAGACTTGAGTTTCTCATCTTGGGTCCATGGATCTTTGGGTTTCAAAATAGTATGCCCATCTACAACAACTGTAGGGTAGGAGTACCCTTCTTCAACAACATCTCATACTTGATCATCTATGGCCCTAACGAATACAACCATCCTTACTTTCCATTAAGCACAATTGGTTCCGTCAAGTAACGGGGGCTTTGTGGTCGTGGTTCCTTCTCTATTGAAGCCCATAAGAGAATACCGATGAATATATCACACAATGAATTAGTGCTATCCGCTCTAATACCACATGAAGGGTGTGGGTTTAGGCCTAAACACAGGCTAAGGTCCCTAATCAGTATCTCTTCTAGATTTCAACTCCAATTATTAATCTAGGGTTAATTAATCTAAATCCAAATAAAAAACGATCAACCACAAGAGAATGAGACACAGTTTATACATGAAAAACCCTACTCGGAAAAAAAACCACAAGCCTTACCGTCTGGGCCAACAAACAACCAAGCACTATATAATGAAAAGTTACTAGCTCACAATACCCTTCCTAGTTGTAACTCAACCTAAGGACTGGTTGATTTGCTGACACCTCCCTGCACACCATCATCATGCTTGCAACAATCACCTTGAATGAGTCTTCAAGGTGAATCTACTGAGAGATAGAGAGAGAGAGAGAGAGAGAGAGAGAGAGAGTAGATGAAAGGAACTTGAAATCTTCAACACTACAGAATAATGGCTCTGGAGAAGAGGATGGATCTTTCAAAGTCTTCTAGGGTTTAGACTAGGAGAGAAATCACCTAGAATTGAGAGAGTGAGAGGCTTTATATAGATTATGGTTTGTGTTTCCATAGCCCTTTAAGTTTGGAAAGAATTTCGTGTCAAATTGGAAAAGACTTCTAATATAAATCGGATTTTCTGCGAAGGACGCACATACTTTAGGCTGTTCAAGCACAATGTATTGTGATCAAGCGCAAGACCTCTTTGGCTTTTGTGCGCTCGAGCACAAGATGGCCCTCTTGAGCGCTTGCTCCCAGGAAGATCTGCGCTCGAGTGCAGGGTGGCCCACTCAAGCAACCAAACAATGTTTCGTCTTGACGCACTTCTATCTTCAATTCTTCATTTGGGCAATCCATCGGTAAAATACATTAAAAAATAGAATTTTTTACTTTTTTTCATTACCCAATGAATTAGCCAATAGTCAATTTTTCTTTACATCAACATTTGGAGAATTTGTAAATTCTCTAAACATGAATTCTCTAAATTTTGCTAAAGAAATAAGCACTGCTGTGAATTTCATTGTAAATGAAGTGTTATAAACCGTGGATCGTGGGCATAGCATATTTTAGAGTAGCATTTCTATGTGGGTCTTTCACAACGTTCAACTTTATGGCAATTTAATAATCGCATTCCACGTGTTGATTGTCTCCCATCCATGCCATCTAAGGTTGTGGACCACATTATAATTGATTTTTGTATAAAAAATATATGGTGCACTCACTTTCATGTTTGTCTATGTTTGTGCGTTTTTCCTTTTTTAGAAAGACTAGTGGAGCCTTGCACGTGCACCGAACACACTGTTTCACTAAGAAAATCTTAAAAAAATAAAGTTCTTAAAAAATTTAGTAGAAGCTTCAATACATTTAAAAATAAAATTTCAACAGAAAATGAATGATTGTAAATTGCAAGGCCCGTGCAATGTCCAAATACAGCTGACACTACTTTTTTCCTATACATTTGGAAACAATAAAACATTGATATAGTGAGAAAAATGAGATCTCAATAGGCAATCGATATGGAATTTATATAATTTTTTGAGAATATAAATCACATATTTCTAGATATTTTATCATGAATGTGTACAAAGAAATTTAAATTTACTTTTTTTAACCTGTCAGGTCGACTTATTGGTTTCCTAGTAGACTTAACCTGCTAAAGTTGGAGTCCAATTGAAAGCATAGTCAAATTGATAACCTACAATTTTATAAAAAATAAAAATAAAACGAAGAACCAGATGAGCTTACTGTTCTAACCAGTTACCATGAACATTATATGTTCACTACAAAATCAGATTCTATTAAGGAAAAACATTAATTATATCTTACCTAAGGACATCATAATAACAAAACTGAGATGGTGGTTTTAGTCTTAACTTACAAAGAAGAATAACATCTCACACCGACCGTCAAGAATAATGAAGTAACCCGGCTTGTCCTCAAACGACAGGGATCAACAATGGTGGAACTATGATATGAACTCTGACGAGTAAGATTTGCAGAGCACTTGTTGATCAATATTAGTATTTAAGATGTGCTTTGTTTTATTTTATAAGACGGACCACTATCAGGTAAAAATATTCAATACCTCTCCAAGAGTCAGCATCTTCTTTTGCTTCATACAAAGTTCTATATTTTAGACCCTGTAAGAAAAAAGATAATACAAAGTAATCATAGAAGTTCAGTTAAATGGAAGCTCACAAATAGAGATACCCATAGGAAAAAAATACCAAAAAACAAAAACTACAAATACAAATCGGCCAAAAGAATTGGACCTTCCTCTTAAGAAATACATAAGAATGTAACCCAGGTATCCTAGATCAACTCTTTTGCTCTGTTCTGTATAAAGGATAGGAGTGCTGATCAAAGTAAGAGAAATTTGAAATGAACAAAGACAAATTGAATTTGTTGCAGCTCAGCATTAAATACTTATTTTAGTTGTTTACAATTAAAGCGATCACTTCATTCACTAACTCTAAAGTTAGTAATAACACTAACATAACAAGCAATTTCTATGATATTCTCATTTTCCCTTTAAGGAAAATGATGATGCATTGAAATATATGAAAAGACGAAGAAGAAGCTTGCAATGATGAAAGAAATAAATGTGTTCGAAAATTATCAAAGCTTTTCAATTTAAACCTCATTAGTAAAATCAATAATAAATAAATATATTCGTGCCCTTGAAATGCCCTTTTATAATAAAAAAAATTCACAAAAGTTGTATATTAAGAAACTAAAAATTGTACAGAACAACAACAATTTTACGATAGCAATCTATAAGACCTACCACTAAATTGCATTTATGGAATTATCTTTAGCAATCACTAATATCAGAAGAGAACCAATATTTAGTTATAGTTATCACATTATCCAACTTGTGATTATTCTTCCAACAGGGGTATAAATCAAGATCAATACAACTATTATGTCAGATTGAAAACTCAATTATTCTAAATAAATAAAACACAAACACATGAAGCAAAAGGGAAAAGAATATATATATTTTTTTAATGGTAACTTTCATTAAAAGAGAGAAAACACGAAACACACACAATCTGGAAACCTGCAGTTAAGATTCAAGAAACAAAGCAGACATATAATTAAAATTATCAGAGCACAAAGTCCATCAATGGGCCTAACTTTGGCCCAAACAGGAGTGAGAAAGAAAAAACCATGAGAAAAAAAAACTAACTCTTCATCTTCATTTTCTTAACTCTGGTTTTACCCGTTTTTCTTAGAATGAAGATTTTATTGCAACATTAAAAAATAAATTAAAGAAGAAGATACAATCAAACGATAATAATTTCAATAGACAGTGCTCACTTACATGTATGAAAACTTCCTCTATTCCAAAAGAAGTTAAGAGTCAATGAAGAATCTGTTAAAATGCCATGTTCTTCCTTACACAATTACTCACAGAGGAAAAACCTCATACCCACAAAATTTCATGCATTGAAAATCTTGTAGTATCTAAATAAGAAGAATGTTAAAAGAAAATTGAAAAAAGAAGAGGGAAAGAAAACATTTGAGTTATTGATTTGAGATAGATTCCAATCTTATCCACATTTTCCTTTTCTTTTCTCCACCACCTTTAAAAAAAAAACAAAGAAATCAAAAAAAATTACTCGATTTATTGGAATGTATTAAAACGAATTTTTATTACGTTTAAAATATCAGCATCTACTCAATAAAAGAGATTAAAAAAAAATTATTAGGATCGTGTGTGCCAAGTTTTCAGTAGACAATGTTCACTTACATGTATGAAAACTCCCTCCATTCCAAAAGAAGCTAAGAGTCAATGAAGAATCTGTTAAAATGTCATGTCCTTCCTTACACAATTACTCATAGAGGAAAAACCTCATACCCATAAAATTCCCTACATTGAAAATCTTGTAGTATCTGAATAAGAAGAATGTTAAAAGATAATTGAAAAAAGAAGAGGGGAAAAAAACATTTGAGATATTGATTTGAGATAGATTCCAATCTTATCCACATTTTCCTTTTCTTTTCTCCACCATCTTTAAAAAAAATCGAAAAAAAATTACTCGATTTATTGGAATGTATTAAAACAAAGTTTTATTACATTTAAAACATCAGCATCTACTCAATAGAAGAGATTAAAAAAATATTAGGATCATGTGTGCCAAGTTAGGTCAAAATCCGAATTCATTTGGGTATAGTAGGGGGTAGTTAACAATTTTTCAGATAATTTAGGGGGCTCTTTCGTAATTTTAGATTTTTTAGATTATGGTACGGTTGGGTAGAAGTTTTTAATTCTTAAACTTTAGTCTCCTAGATCATCTTGATCTGGATCCTCAAAACCCCTCTAAATCCAAGCTTGACCCAAAATCTATTTTAGACAAATTGGGAAATTTTCCCATAATGTCCCCATCTTTATCCATCCCAATTCACTCTCTTATCTCTTTTCTTTCTCTTTCCTTTATCTCATTCATCCTACTCTTTTTTTATTGGGCTGGTGTGTAGTGAACCTATACTACATCTTTCCCTTTCCATATTGTCCCCATCTTTATCCATCCGATTCACTCTCTCTTATCTCTTTTCTTTCTCTTTCCTTTATCTCATTCATCCTACTCTTTTTTTATTGGGCAGGTGTGTAGTGAATCCATACTACATCTTTCTCTCTTTTATAATAGGGTATGGATAATTTCATTAGAATGGGGAAACAAACAACAGGGCAAAAAACATCATAAAATAGATAGACGGCGACCTCCTAACCAGAATATCAAGACCTTCTCCCTCCCACAAATGATCCTTTCCCATAGGAGCTCCGGGCAAGATCATGAGCAATGCCATTAAAGCTCTGAGGGATACAGGCGAAAGAAACAATATCAAAATAAGTTGACAATTCAATAATGTCCATCAAAATAGGCTGAATGGATCAGTCCGGTGACCCATTGATTGCTCCATCACTTTTAGAGCAATTAAGAAGAGGTGGATTCTGCGAAGACCGTGTGATCTAGCTTCCATCGACGTAAATACAGTAGTCATTGTCTCGTCTTCTGTTGACCAAAACCGGGCTAGTTTGGCACTTTACTAATATATTAAAAGTCAAGTAAAGCTTTCATTTTCCAGACAAGATGTCACATCAAAAGCACTTTATTTTAAAACTCCCTCCATCTTTTAAAAAAAAAAAAAGCAACTACCTTTATCCACTAAAATACAAAAAAAAAAAAACTATACTTTCCCATACAAAAAGTAGAAAATATTTTATAAAAAATAACTAAAAATAAAATACCATCATAACTACTTATACTTTATTCTTTCTTCAAAATCAACTTTACTTTACTTGACTCATTAATAGAGTTGCCCAACTACCCCAGAATTCATGAAACGAGCATGTGCAAACCCAAGAGCCATCACATCAGATAGGCCCACTTAAAAGGACATAAAGTATGTCATGGAAATGGGTGGAGATGTAAACACAACCACATTGGAAAAGAGGGGGGAAAAATCCAGAACCAAAAAAGTTTGGAATTTCACTCTCATCCACTAACCCTTGTGTGAGGTGAGCTGTTGACGAATTTTCAACTTTTGTTTTCAAGAGCCCATATCACTGTCAAGGTAGTGGGAAGGGGGTGAATTTCATCCAACTGAAATTATTGTTAGGCCCAATAGATTCTATGCTCTAAAATGGGCACGGCATGGTGCCATTGTACAATCTCAACTTGCTGTATGTGTTTCCATTTTCATGTGATATGATTTTCAGAGCCTGACATTATTTCACTTGTAGGCTAGTTGTGCCATTGTACCATATCAACTTGCCAATGGTTCCACTTTCACGGTATATGATTTTCAGAGCCTGACATTATTTCTGCTGTGGGGGTAGTTATAGGGCAGGGTGTTGGTATAACAAAAGAAGGTAAAACCACAGGCAAAAAAAAAAAAAAAAAAGATGAACTTACATAATGCAACCCCGTAGTTGTCTGGTGAACAAAAAAGGTCCCAATGGATATGTGTGACCAGCAGTGGCCCTATGGGCCAATTTTGTATTTTTTTGAACTGTGGTAGCCCAACGTCAATATTGACACACTCTCTTTGTTTTTATATCCATTTTGAAACGGAAAGTCTAGCTTAGCGAGATTTCCTTCACAAGGTCATCTCCACCACATTTAGTTTCTGCAAGAGTTTCTCTTACCGGTTATGCAAATTGGCGTCCCACTCCGAACAAAAGTTGAGGCGGCTGCAGAAGAAGACGAATTAAGTAGAAGTTAGAGAAGATGATGGCATGTTTGCAAGAGGAGAAGATACAATGATGGTGTGAAGGTTCTAGTGAAGATGATGGGCTCGTGTTTATCATGGAGGCTGGGTTTGATGAGGCTCTTTAGATCGTGAGAAGAAAGATGGAATAACAATAGAGACGGTGAAGATGGATTATCGTATTGAATGACGAAGGTGTAGGTGTTGGTTAGAGTGGAATAAAGATATGGGTTGAAATGCGGGAGAAGAAGATTGGTGTTTGGCAATGGTGAGGATCATGTGGACGTGTTGATGATTCTGAGTTGAGTGATAAATGAAGTGGGGAGATGGAGAAAGAGGAGAGATAAGAGGAAGAGGCTGGCTTAACTAAGCTGCAAATATGTAATGAGTGTCAATATCAACGCTCAACTGAGAATAATACTGTAATGGGTATCGCTCAACTCAAAACTTGTGTTGAGTGTCGTCAATATCAATGCCCAACTGAGAATGATTGTGTAATAAATGTCGAGAATAATACTTTAATAATGTACATTTTAGGGTTGACATCGATGCTAAAGCTAAAGCTAAAAGGAGAAAAAAAGTGAAGGGAGGGCCTTTACTGTATGTGAAGATCTTTTGTGGCCTTTTTCGTCCACGGGATATCTACGGTGTTTTTCCCTGTGAAATCCTACAGAAAAAAAAGAAAAGCAACACATCAACCCACCAACTTAGCCAGCCAATCAGGGAGAGGGCCAGACCACACATGTCACAACCTAGTTAGAATGAGACAAACTACATTAGGGTTCAAGTAACAGGAAAAAAAATCCACCCTATCAAATTCCCTAGCCACTTAAAAAATGTCCAAAATTCCCAGATGAGTGGATCACTAAATTTTTTTTAAAATGGAAATTTCACTAAAGGGAAAGGAGAAAACACACAAGAGAATAGAGAGGGCATAGGAAACACACCAAGCAACTTAGCCCCCAACTAAGAGGATACAATAAGCCCACTGCCAATCTACATCCTGCTTAATAGAGTAGTAAAACTTAGCAAGCATATGCGCTTGACCATATAGCTGAGTAGAATAGTTACTTTCTCCCTTTTATAACCTTTACCACTTTAAGGGCATCCAAACTAATGGGTTTACTATGGACATGTTTGCTTTAGAAATTGGTCCACAGCTAGATTGATCATGTGTAAAAGATGTGAAAAAAAATACAAAAAGAGTGGAGTGAAGCTATTTTGTTTTTTTTTTTTTTTTTTAAAGGAAGCAATATTGTTATGTGATCAACCTAGGCTAGATGAGCTACGACCTATTCTTTTGCAAGAATTATGAGGATTCTAGAGGCCAGAAGTGATTTTTTAGGCAGGTTGGCATTTAGAAGTTTAGCAATAAAACATTGCATTTGAAAATCCAAGGAGACGATTTTTAAAAAAGTGTAAAAAAATGCTCTACATGACAAATTCTTATTAGAAATACCACGTAGCTGCTACTTAACAATTCTATTCTACTTTTTTTGGATCTATTTGACTTGATATATAGTGATTTACGCAGACTTTTTAGTGCTTTAGAATTTTGTTTTCTTTTGACAATTTGCCCATTTAGCTTTTGCTTTTTAACAAGTCTACTTGTACTACTTTTAATATATAACAAGTTTGCCCCTATAACTTTTACTAAATAACAAGCTTTTTTTCACTATATGACTAACTTACCAAAATGACCTATCTAAAACTACTCTTTTTCAAATAGATATATAACTAAATCAGCTTTTATTTTAAGATGGTTTATAAATGAATCAGCTCTATTTCAATCGGATCAAATTTGCCAAATGAGCCCTTAAAAAGGGTTTTCAGTTTTAGTAACACTCGTGCATGTATGTTTGTGTGTTTATATGGATAAAAAGATGCAAATGTGCATACATAAAATATTCCTTTAAGAATATTCCTTACCAAAGAGTTGTGTGGTCTACATTATTTTCCCGTCCACTTGACCACCTATGATTAAGGTACCTCACCTCCTCCCACCCAAGCCCAAGTTTTACACTCATGGAACCATGCATTGGGTTGTTATTTAAGAAAATGATGCATTCTAAAACAATTAAACTTAAGAGACATAAATAAAAATGTTTAGATGGTCTAATGGGGGTAGATTTTTTGCACACCCTAAGTCTCCATAAGGGTTTTCCTCGAGATTGAGGGGTTGCTCAATCGGTTGGCAACCCTGACTCTCACCTCTATGACCAAAGATCAACATTGGTCTCCCCCTGCTCCTCGCATTTTGCAAGTTCCCCTCTACTAGCATGCGTGAGTTCTCACTTCCCGCATGTGCAGGTTCTCTTTTCTTGTATGTGCTAGTTACACTCTCTGTGTATGTGGATTCTCTCCTCATTTGTGCAAGTCTCTTGGGGTCCCAGCCCCCTAAGGTGGGATATCAAATAAAAAAAAATTCCAAAATATTCCTTCTTTTGTCCAATGTTGGTCCAAAAGGCCAGGCCACACCATCTTATATGTCAACAGTTCTCACCTAAATAAACCTTACAAAAACACACATACACACACACACACACACACACATATATATATATATATTTATTTATTTTTATTATGTAAATATAAACCAAAGTATTGACTTTTGTAATTCGTTTGAAAATTAAAATTCCTTTACGGATTAGGAGTCAATTGGTGAGATTAATGATTAGAGGATCGTTCCATCTTTCAACTCACAACAATTCACACGTCCAACTCAAGCACCCAAATGTTTGGAGGGACATGATAAAGATCGTGCAACTACCACCATGAATGGTACACCTTTGCCCATTTTAACTCTAGTGTTTCTCACAAAGGGCTACGGCTGGGAATCCCCACCACCCAACCAATTCATAAGTTAAGTTTTGGTGGCTCCTGGGACCAAGCCTCTCAAATGGGAGGGCTTGGGTGGTTGATCAGAGACAATGCATGCGCATTAG
Organism: Persea americana; assembly: GCA_029852735.1. Taxonomy (NCBI): domain Eukaryota; kingdom Viridiplantae; phylum Streptophyta; class Magnoliopsida; order Laurales; family Lauraceae; genus Persea; species Persea americana. The sequence continues at coordinate 51,851,194 of CM056813.1, read as the reverse complement.
TGGCGGCATTCACACAGCAAGTCATGGCAGCATCTCCTCTGGAATGTGAACTTCTTGCTCTGGACATGGGCATTGATCTTTGCATCGATCAATAACCACGTCGCTACAATCATTTTAGAGGGATACTTCATGCTCATCTATGATGCTCTGAATCAAAACACAACTTCCCTTGGCGGCTAATGCAACTCTGGAAGAGTTTTTTTTTTTTTTTTTTTAATTCAAACAATTAATTCACAGTTTGGCAGGCTATTCTTTGTCATCGAACAACAAATTCAGTGGCAGACCAGCTCTCCAGACTGGTGCCACCACAAAAAAGGTCTTCAAGAGCTACTTGCCACCTACTGTCTTTCCAATTTACTTAAAAAACTTCAACTTCATTAAGGAAACCAAGGTTGAAAAACTCAGGATTCAGACTTGACTCGTCCAATGGAAAAAAAAATTGACTCAGATAGAGTCAACATAGAGACTCGGGAATCTTGTTTTTAAAAAAAAAACTCAAAAATATTTAAAAGTGAATTGATTACTTATAAAATATAAAAAATACAGTTATTTACGTGCATTCATGATAATCAATTCAAATTAATAAATTTATATATACAAAAAGCGCACTACAATAAGGATAATAAAAGAAAAAATATTACATATTACATAACATGCTAGTCCAAATATCAAATGTAAAAGATCAATTATAAGTTTTAAATTACATTACAAGCATCATTTTTAAATTGTTGACTCCTCCAAACCTCATGCATAATTACATATAAATAAATCTTAATTGTTTAGAACTAAGTTTGTCTATTAAATGGTTTGAAATGCAAACAACTTGTTAAAATGAGATGACTCGGCTGATTCTTTCCTTTTTTTAACTCAGTCTTTCGTCGAAACGAGATGAGTCAAGAGTCAAATCAGAAAATTTTCCAATCATGCAGGAAACAGTGGGTCAAGCTCGGCGCGGGAGGTCCTCTCCCATCCAGACATTCATCCAGGCTTCAACCAGGGTATCAATATAGTAGATAAATATGTCATCTCTGAAGTTTCTGTATAGGATGGAGTCTGTCCAATTTTGGTCCAGCAGGATTCTTTGGATGTATGTCTTTAATTTACTTTAATCCCACTCCTCTTTCTAAGAAAGAAAAACAAAGTAATCTAAAATAGTCTAAAAACGGAAAAAGTAATAAAATGTTAAATAACACTCAGCATCTATAAGACTCAACCACACACAAGGTTGTCCCCAGTACCCAGTCAATAATTTATCTTTTTCCATTCCGGTCTTTCCATAAAATCTACCCCAAAGAATTAAGATCATGCAAAAATTGTCTCAATCTGCAAACTAGATGCCACCTAACTTATACTTGCCATCTTTAGATAGGCAAATAGTAGTTATTTCATCCTATTTTATCTCACATGGCATTGAAACCATCAAATCAAACGTACTTGTATTAGCCTACACAGTAAAGGTACCAAGCTCATAACTTAAACTTACCATCGATGTATCTGATGACTACAAGCGACCCCTTCCTCTCATTCAATTCTGACCCATAGATAAATGGGTCAGACACTTGTAGACCTGCCCAACTCATCCAACAATTTCTCTCTCCCTTCACCACTATATAATCCAAGTATAATTGGTTTTTTTAGGGTTGACTATCAATTTTATCCTGCCATGCATCAATATTTTACAACTTGTTTAATCTGAGCAAAAAAAAAGGTCAAAGAGCTATTGCTCAACAGGTTAAGTGGGCCAGTCAGATCAAGTTGACCCATGTCAGATATGAGTGGGGGATATCTAACTCGTTTAAACAGATCAGATATTGGTTAGGCCTCCAGAAGCAACTGTCTAGGTGATTTCGTTTATGAAGCTAGCCATGTGTTTCTGTAGCCAATCAATTTAATGGTGGGAGCGAGTACTGATTAGTGAAGCAACCAGAAATCTTTCCTAGGGCAGGGTCTTTTTCCTTTTTTTTCTCTCTCTCTCTCTCTCTCTCTCTCTCTAAATCATTTGGATTCATACATAGAAAGCATGATGGAGAAAATCATTTTAAAACATTTTATTTGAACAAAGATAGATTCTTAAAAAGAAAGGATGCTACCTCTAACATTGAAGAATTTTAATTTAACTAGAGAAAAAAGGATGCTTTCACCATCCTGCAGAGAAGAAGACTATTTCCCTGCCCTCAATCAAATAATAGTTACAAGGAGACATAATTTTCACCTCTGAAAGACATCTACACAGGAGATTACATTTTCCTAAAATAGTTGTCTCATCCAACTATCTCAATCAAACATGCTATAAGGCGGCCAAAAAAGGCGGTGGGAGAGCCATTTTCCATAGAGACATCTCGCTATAGTGATCGTGGAGGATGGTGGGGCCCTGGTATGATCCGAACTATATCTTAGAGTTTCAAAAGACTCTCTATTCTAAGTGGATTGTTATTAGGAGTCTTAAGTACGGATTTGGAGATATAAATTGAGTGTTTCTCACAACCCAAAGAGACATAAATCATCTCTCAAATTATGAATTAGAAATCTAATTAAGAGAAATCTCCTATAGGGATTTATTGAAGAGTTGTGCTACCAAATACTCTAGAGAGTCAAATTCTTCTACATCCAATGTAGAAGATCATCTTCTTACGTAAAAGATTTGAGGAGTGAAGCGCTAGATTGAGTCTATTACAATCAACAGTGTGAAGTTGTTGAAAAATAAAGAGACACAAAGTAACATCAATCTTAAGGTAGAAGATATATGAAGAGGAAATATGAGTTTCTTGTAATTGTAAGATTTATAGTGTTTGATTATTAATCCAATTCGGATCCATAGTTTTTCACCCGGCTAGGATTTTCCACGCTAAATCTGGTGTCCTTGTGTTGTGTACTTTTTTAGTCTATTTTCCGCTGCGCAGATTATTATTTTTTGCACACTTTGTTTGATTTATTAAGTGAACCAATCTAGAGATCCCGTACCCTAAACCATCACATGCCCTCAGTGCTCAAGATAAGGAGAAATGGCAAGTCCAGAATCCCCTTGAGTAGAGAAACTAGGAGAAATGAGAGGCAATGGACCTATGTGGCGAATGTGTTTGGACCAGAATGGAGAAAGTTATGTCAGAGACACCATTTTGAAAGCCTCTCTTTACGTGTCAACCAAGTTGCCTGCACTAATTTTGCTAAAATTTAAACGGAATAAAAAAGAGAGGCTTTAGCCTTGGAACATACTTTCATGCCACAACCTTCATATTTTCAGAAAAGAAATTGAGTGCCACGAATGTGGAGAAATCAAGTGAACTAGCCATCGTACGAAATTGAAGATAGGGAAGTTTTCTCCGCCTCCATTTTCTTCATGTTTCTCAGCCGAATAGATCACAAACCAAGGGCTTGTCTGACCACTGTAATTTTTGTACATGAAAAGTAGAAACACAAAACAAAGGCCAATAAAGTCAATGGTCTATATGGGCAGAATAATGGTCAATTAGCCGGTCCACATGATGGCCCACCAATCAACGGTGGCCAACCAATCATCGGCCCCATCATCACTTTGGTAAAACCAGGGTGATATAGCACAAACATATGTTTTTACATATGGTAGCAAACATCCAGTAATGTTGATAAATAACAGAACATAGATGGAACTGCAAAAGCCAGCAACCAAAAACTCTTTCAAGAGCAAGAGAAAAGGAGACCATGCATTTGGCGTTGCAGTTTTTGTGAACCGGAAAACCCACAGCTCTTTTTTTTTTCTTTCTCAAAAAGGAAGAACAGTGCCTCAAGACCATTTTTCATCCATCGTTTGCATCACCCACCTTGCCAGCCCAAGCCAGAAAGCTTTCCTGGGACCCAAAGTCCTGCAAAAATATTTAGGAAGGATTATTGCTATCATCATTCAACAGCTTCAACATGAAAAACAGATCAAATATTGATAAAGAAACAACATACAAGCTGGCTTAGTCTGAAATCCGGGGGTGTATCAAGTTCGATGTCTGTATGATCAAAGTGGCTCAGCTTTTGGCATTCCTCTAAATCCTTCTTCAAGTCCTCGGGTCCTAGGCGAGCATAATCAGATAAAAGAGGGATGTCCCTTCTCGGTTCACCAATGCCCCCACCAGATGATGACTGGCTTTGGAGGAAGTCGTCGCACAAAGAAAGCCCTTCCACGAGTTGTTGAGAATCTAACAAATATTGAGAATCACCTTGGGACCATTTCAGCTCTATGGCATGGTTCTCATGATCATCCTTTCCCTCCCACTCGGATTCAGCTTGCACACAATTTTCTTCAGCACTGGTCTCGTGGAGCACTGGCACCTGCATTATTCACTTGGGATCCAGTTAATCACACAAACATTTTCAGTTCGAAAGATTTTGACAGAAAATCATTTCTTGAGGAACTGCACAAAGAAGAATTTTTATATGAAAAAACTGAGGATATTCATAGTATCTTCGAGCCTTTAAAAAAAATATACAAGAAGCGTTCAAGGTTAGGTGATCCAAGTACTACACAGATCTGAAGGGTGTTAATGCAAATACATCCTACCCCAACATTCTTCTATCCAATCCACGCAATCCTAACCTTATGATCTTCGACCGGGAAATACATAGGTTTTACTTGACCAGAAAATACATGGTCAAATAGAATGCAAAACAGTCTGCATTCAATGAAAAAAAAAAGGATTGGATAGCTTGGATCTTCCAATCTGGGTACTACAGGGGCACAGTGCAAAAAGTGTGGCTCATTGTATCAATAATAGAGGCCATGAAACTAGGGCGGCCATACTAGGCAAATTTTGACTGCCCTCAGCCTATGCACTGCCAATTGACAGCCATTACTAAATCAAAGGCATCACATTTACGAACTCAAGGCTGGAGGATACTTTGATTCAATATCAGGTCAAGGATCATATAATTGCACTTTGAAAGATCACCAGTACTTGAGCAGACGATTCTTCATAGGCATGTGCTGGTTCCAGTGTCAAACCATGATCCATATGCCGCTTTTCGGAATGAGGGGGTTCAGGTGTCACTGATTTGGGAGAAAGAGGGTCTACTTTTGCGGTCACAGATTCTTTCATAGCATCAAAAGGTGGTTCTTCCTCATTCTTGTCATTTTGCTTTACTTGTTGCTGATAAAACACTTTGGAAACAACGTGCTCCCCATCCTTCTCATCCTCGCCAGTGCCAAGGTGATACTGGTGCATCACCCAGTTGGTTTTCTCAGGCTTTTCACCCCTTGCCATGCTCATATACAGAACCATAATCTTCTTGCAACCTTTGTGTACTCCATCCATGATTACAGGTTTTGTCTTGCCTGTTTTATGCCAACGAACATCCCCAGTGTCATCTCCATGTATCTTCCGGCGCTTTCGAGTTCCAGTGTTATAGGCCTTGATTGTTCTATGGAAGAAGTGAGAAATGGTACCATCTTGCTTGACTCCTACAAGCATTGATGTCATTTTTTGAGACATGACAGTATAAGAGATGATTTCCGTACATGTCCAAGATAATTGATAGGAAAGAAAATGGTGCCACACCTAGAGAGTTACCTGGTAGATTCTGCGGATGGGTGTAACAAATTCCATCTTCCTCATCGACAGTTGGAATAAACTCATCAATGAAAGGATGTGGCTTTGCATTCCCAACACCAACTTTGGCAAGTAAATGCCAAAGAAGCTCCTGATCAGTTGGATCAAATTTCACCCCTCTAGGTAGACCTGGCCATTCTTGGGAGACCTGATAATAAGATTAATTCTCAGTAAAAATTAAAGGCATCATGCTCGTAATTTGTTCTGTATCTTACTAGGGGTGCAACTTGCCAATCCACTAGGTAGCTCAGTGGTGAGGCACCTCCCTTCCACATAAACAACCGGGGATCAATCCCTAGCTGTAGTGCTGATGGTGAGGGAATTGGGTGAGAGTGTGTGGGTGTGTGAGTATTTACTAGAGCAGAAAAAAAAAAAAGGTTGCAGCTTGCATTGGGCCAAACCCGAAACCACATGGCTTGGCCTGACCATAAGTAAAATTTATATTTTTGAAACCTTGTCAGGTTCAGATTTGGGCTTCGGGTGCCCAAATTAGACCCGAGTAGTCAGTTTATCTATTAAATAAATTCGATGCGTTACCCAAAATTTTAACCCATTGAAAAGCAAAACAGGCCAAAAAAATTGGGTACCCGACTCGATCTGAGTCAACCTGGGTTAACACGATTGCATTCTGGGTATGAATTTAACAAATTGGGTTGAGTTAGGGCAGGTATGCTTGGTTCTCATTCAGGTTGTGTTCAGGTTTGGGTTTACCAACATAAAATTCAGGTCAGGCTTGGGTTTAGCAAATCCCCGACCCACCCCACCGTGTAGCACACCTATATCTAACAATTTTAACAAATCAAACATCCAACACGATGGAGAGTCAGAATTGGGCTGTTTAACAGCCTTGATGGTATCACACCACTTACAAGGTGCTCCAATCCAGAGTCAACAATAGTCATCATAAAGAAATGCCTAATTTAACTGAGCATTCAAAACCACACAGGAAAAACGCATGCACACCTGGTATTGGCAGCGATGAATTAAATGATCCTTGAGCCAAGTTTTTGCATAATATCCTCAAGCCTTAAACTTGCAAATGGCAACCCATAGTTTGGAAATTGAGACCATTGACCAGGACAACCACATGGTGCATAGTGCATTACTCATCTCTCTCACAAAAATCAGAAGTTACTAAGCTATAAAATGATGGCCTACAAATCAATGATCAAAAAGGGAACACGGCAAGAGCTAGAGTTCAATCTAGAAAGTTAAATGGCTACGATCTTCCAATAGGGAAATTTTCCATATGTCATTGGATCAATGATCTGGATCACAGAAACTTGTGCCTCATATCATATATAAAAATTAAGCCTCAATGTGCAAAACCCAGCATTTAGGACCAGATAATTCCTTTTGCCAGGTTGACCAAACAAGTAAAATGGCATTATAACTATAAATGGTGCCAGAGAATGGCCACACAAGATTCAGGCTCACTGTTCATCAACAGTACACTCTAAATGGCATGTCCTACTGAATCAAGATATTCCAACTTGGTTTTGTGACCACAATCTAAACTTTGGTTTTGTAAAGTGACCAGTCACAAGCGCAATGTAATTCCACACGAACTTTTGCATTGTAACTTGTAAGTGAAATAAAGCAATTTATACTGCAGTGAACTTTTCTTCGAAACTGAAATGAAGAAATACATCAATCAATTGATTGTGAAACTGCAGGAGACAATGTTCAAATCTATATTGCTAAATCATATGAAATAATTTAATGAAAAAATTGATATCATGACACCCTGTAGATTGTCCACATAAAGAATCTGGTAAAACAGAATAATACCAAACCTTCAAATTGTGGCCACAAAACAGATGGTTAACAAAACTACAGTAAATATCCATGTCCAGTATCCAAAGACTAAGATAAATAGGGTCTTAACAATATGAAAGATGTTCTGTGTGTGGACCAGCTATGGTGGGACCAATCATAGTAACAACCTGGATCACAAAACTGTAGGCACTTTTTTTGTGCAAACAGAAGATCCAAGCAAAAAGTACCTCTTTAAGGGCTGAGTATCCTCTTAATCTAAAATGAACCATGAATATAAAGAGTTTCCAAGTGGTGATTTATCATATGACTAAAGAAAGAAGTGAGTCAACAATATCACATGTAGGAAACCATACATCACTGTTGTCAATAACATATTCGCAATTTGGACAAGCCCTTGTTGGATTGCTTTTCCATTGGACTTTTTTAGGATCACATGTCTCAGATGCACTCTTTATTTTTGTTGCGATTCTTCTACTGTCAACCAACCATGATGGTCTGCATTATTTGTCAAAATAACAGGATGTCAGAAACCTTGATTGATTCCTGCTACCAATCATCAGGAAGAGGAGATAGAAAGAAAAGGAACTTGGTTGCCCCCTACGTAACTAAAAGTCATCCATAAATCTACTTTGCATGGCATCACATATATGAGATCCTTACAAATGCAGACAGGATAAAGATACACAAGATAAGAGATGTGTATGTGAATTTGAAAGAATGTATTAATGAAGTCAAATGCATGGAAATTCATATTAACAAAGTTTAAGAAGGAACCTAAGTTAAGACACAGAGGGGAAAAATCATTTCAAAATCTCCCCTCATTAAAAAGTAGAAACTGCTTGTAATGCATCCTTACAAAGGACGATGTTAAAATGATTTCACTCCTTCATTTTGTTGGGTGGATGATGTTACCTTCAGAAACTAGGTGCTTTGCACTGAGGCCATAAATCAACATAATTCGTTTCTTAACAGCTACAAACAATATTAGGATAAGTCCAACAACTAATCACCAAGTCCTTAGAGTACCCATAAGAAAAAAGTCATACAACCCAATATAATAGCCAAAGTACTATTTTGTTGTCTACCAAATAATCTATCAAGAAATACAAGACACTGAATAACAGCATTTAAATTAGTCAAAGAATCCATGAACCTAACACAGTTTCAGGTCCAATACATGTCAGACACCAGTACAATGATCATTTCAAAGAATCCGTGCAAAATAGAAGTCTAGAACCTGATGGCTTTAGTTTGGCAACTATGAGGTCTCTTTCTCTTCTTTTAGGGCACATTTGGCAACGGTCATTGCAAAGGATTCTTCCCTGCTTTTCCGCACGACAGTGGATTTCCCACGTTTGGCTGGGTGAGGATTTAAAGAGGACAGACGGAAATAATCTCCTCCACTGATTATTCTGCAAGTCGGACCCCTCCCTCTTGGACGCACAAAATCCATGGAATAGAGGAAAGGCGGAGCAACAATAATGCTACAGTACAGAGGGCGGTAATGTGGGATTAATAAGTTTTTGCTTTGGGAATGTACCTTTTGGGTCCCATAAACAAGATCCAAACCGTTAGTCCCTTTAAGGCTTTAACAACTTCAAAACGGCCACCTCACCAAATTTCAGCCATTGATTCCTCTTATATCTCAAGAAATGTGCCAAAACGTCTGACCGTTTACACTATTATTGAAAACGGGAATCAAAACAGTCTGTTTTTTCCAAATTTTCCGATTTATGTGGGGTCCACAATCAAGATTGGAACCGGTCATTAGTTCTGGAAGGTCGAACATGGAAAGGTGAGCAAATTTCAGCCATTGATTCCTCTTACATCTCAAGATATGTGCCAAAACGTCCTAACAGTCTACACTATTATTGAAAACAGGAATAAAAACAGTCCATTTTTCCAAATTTTCCGGTTTATGTGGGTTCCAAAATCATGATCGGAACCAGTCATTAGTTCGGGAAAGTCAAACACGGTAAGGTGACCAAATTTCAACAATTGATCCTTACTATATCTTGAGATATTTGTAAAAACATCCATTGGATCAAACATTCTACAAATGGTAGGAATCCGTCCTCCATCCAAACCTGGAACTATCATCGGGAATCCTACCTGAGGAGGTGTTAATTCTTTGGAGATGGAGAGAATCCTCTAAACAGAGGATTCGTCCTCCTAGCATGGACTGTTGCCAAACGTGCCCCTACAGAAATTAAGGACATGACAAAAGAATTTACAATGTCTCAAAATAGCTATAATATAAATCCAAATATGGGGAGCGTGCAACCTAACAGCTTCTTTTTTATTGGTTTTGTACAAAATAAAGATAAATATCAAACAAAAACACAATTCAAAGCAATGATGAGAGATTACAAGGATGTCTTGCATTTGGCTTTGGTTGAGATAGGGAAATTGGCTTTTGGTTAGAAGAGAATGCCATAATTTGTGTTTTAATAACATCCTTTACAACTGGGAGTCTTGTTTGGATGGTGGATCTATAAAGGAGAGCAAAAGGGAGAGGTGGACTCCCCCACCCACTGGGTTGTTGAAATTTAATATTGATGGGGCAGCTAGAAGAAAACCAGACCCAGTAGGTATTGGTAGAGTTCTTTGCAATTGTGAAAATATTATTTTTTTCATTCTTTCTCAAAGGCCATTGGTGAGAAAGACTCCAATGAAGCTGAGATTCTGGTGATCTTAGAGGAATTGAGAATGTATGTGGATTGTTACCAAGAGATATTGATTTTGAAGTGATCCGTCAAATGTGATATCTGTCAAAATCACGATGAGAAAGAGCTTTGAATACTCGTGAGAATGTAATATTTCTGTATATCTGTTATGTAGATTGTACATCATTATATAGGAATTACATGCCTTTAATGTAGGCTCTAAGAAAGGAAATACTATCGAATTCAACAACTAATTTACAACAATTTCTATTCTAAGAAAGGAAAGCCACAACTGTCTCAAGATTGACCAAATCCACGTGAGATATGATAGTAATGGGCTTTTGGGTCTTTGGGCTTTTGGCCTGTTTAACACCTGTTTAACATCCCCCCTCAAACTGATGCGGGAGAATCAACAAGCATCAATTTGTCAACCAAGAACTGATGGCGTGGGCGTGGTAGACCTTTGGTGAGAATATCAGCAAGTTGAAATTCAGTGGAGACATGAGGGAGACTGATGACACCACGCTTAAGCTCATCACGTATGAAGTGACAATCAACCTCGATATGTTTAGTGCGTTCATGAAAAATCGGATTTTCAGTAATCCGAATTGCACTTGTATTATCAGCATAAAGGGGTGTAGCGCCTGCTTGTGGAAAACCAATGTCAGTAAGCAAACCACGTAGCCAAAGAATTTCCGAACAGGCAGCAGACATGGCTCGATACTCTGCTTCGGTAGAAGATTTCGAAACTTTTTCATGTTTCTTGCATTTCCAAGAAAGGAGACTATCACCCAAAAACATGCACCATCCAGTCGTCGATCTACGAGTATCAGGACAACCAGCCCAATCCGCATCTGAATAAGCTTGGAGAGTCAGAGGATTGTTGGATGGGAAAAACAACCCACGAGATGGAGTGCGAATAAGATACCGAATGATGCGGCGAACAGCAGCCAAATGAAGATGACGAGGAGCCGTCATGAACTGACTCATCAGGTTGACCGCATAAGAGATATCGGGTCGAGTGATCGTGAGGTAGATCAGGCTACCAACCAACTGGCGATAGGTGGTAGGATCAGAAAGAAGATCACCTTCGGCGCGACTGAGTTTGACATTCAGTTCGACTGGCGTATCAACAGGAGCAGAAGCAGTCATACCAGCTAGGGCGATGAGATCAACAGTGTACTTGTGCTGATTGAGAAAGATACCTTTAGGCGATTGATGAACTTCAAGACCGAGGAAATAGTGGAGAGGGCCAAGATCCTTCATTTGAAAAGACTCACGAAGAGACGCTTGGAGCTGCTGAATCATTCCGGCATTAGGACCGGTAATGACGATGTCATCAACATAGACAAGGAGAATAGTGATCCCAGATGGAGCATGATGTAAAAACATAGAAGGATCATACAGGCTCGGATGAAAATCCAAGCGGAGAAGAGCAGCTTGAAATTTCTCAAACCAGGCGCGAGGAGCTTGTTTCAGTCCATAGAGAGAGCGACGAAGTTTAGCAACCATACCAGGGCTAGAGGAGCATCCCTTAGGTAAGTGCATATAAACATCTTCTTGGAGATCACCATGTAGAAACGCATTTTTTACATCCATTTGATAGAGAGGCCAGGATTGAGAGGCAGCAACAGCAAGAATAGTGCGGACGGTTGTCATCTTGGCAACCGGAGCAAAGGTCTCATCATAATCAATGCCATATTCCTGCCGATTTCCAAGAGCAACAAGACGTGCCTTATAGCGATCTAAGGATCCATCAGATTTTAATTTGAGAGAAAAAACCCACTTACATCCAATGGGTTTGACACCAACAGGAGATGGTACAATATCCCACGTATGGTTTTGCGCCAACGCATCCAATTCCTCTTGCATAGCCTTGTTCCAACACTGATCTTGCACAGCCTGAGAATATGATTGGGGAATGGAGGAAGAAGACAAAGTGGCCATCAAAGAAGTATGTGAGAATCCATAACGGTCTGGCGGTACCGAAATCCGAGTGGAGCGACGCAGTGAAGGATGTCCAGATGAAGCAACTGCCGGGGGTGGACCGGATACCGGAGGAAGATCAGGAGGGGGATCCCTGGTAGGCGCTGTGTGGTTCCGTCTGTGATACACAAAATTAGGATTAAAGCGCACAACGGATGAGTCGTTAGAAAAACCAGGTAAGGACACAAAGGGGAAGTCAGGAGGGTCAATGTGTTTTTGGAAAAAATACTGATGTTCAAAGAAAACTACATTCCTAGAGGTACGGAAACGACGAACGAGGGGATCATAACAAAGGAACCCTTTCTGGAAGGGTGCATATCCTAAGAACACACACTGAGCGGATTGGGCCGTGAGTTTTGTCCGCTCAGATGGAGGCAAGTGCACAAAACAAGTGGAGCCAAAAACATGAAGATCTTCATAGGATGGATGGGTCTGGTACAAACGGTAATATGGGCTTTGATTCTCAAAGGAGGTCGAAGGCATACGATTGATAAGATGAGCTGCCGTAGCCAGTGCCTCAACCCAAAAACGCGTAGGAACCGAGGATTCCAGAAGAAGAGAACGAGTGACATCAAGGAGATGTCTATTTTTCCTTTCAACGACTCCATTCTGCTGTGGAGTATAAGGACAAGTTCTTTGAGAAATAATGCCTTTGTTTTGCAAAAACTGTTGAAAAGCAGAGGACATATATTCCCCGCCTGAATCAGATCGCAGGATTTTAATGCATGTGGAAAACTGAGTTTCAACATAAGCCAGAAAAATTTTAAAAACATGGAAAACATCAGATTTGGAATGCAGAAAATAGACCCATGTAAACCGACTAAAATCATCTATAAAAGTCACAAAGTATTTATAGTGGACATGAGAAAGAGCTGGAGCAATTCCCCATACATCGCTATGAACCAAATCAAAACACTGAGTGCTGTGTGAAGTGGAAATAGGAAAAGGCAGAGATTTGCTCTTCCCCAGTTTGCAAGTAGCGCAATCAAAAGACACACAAGAAGAAGATAAACCAGTAGTTTTATTTAATAATCCAGAATTGAACAAAGTGGACAAAGTTTTTGAATTCGGGTGTCCAAGTCTTTTATGCCACAATTGGCTGGAATCGCTAATGGAAAAACAAAACTCATTATTGGCAAATTTATTCCTAGAATGCTTAGAAAAATCCAGCGGAAACAAGCGTCCACACTTAGGCCCCCTCGCGATCTCCTTCCCGGTTATCTGGTCCTGCACAACACAACCCGAAGAAGAAAAAGAGATGTTACAACTATTTTCAACAAGCTGCCCAACTGACAAAAGGTTGGATGTTAAATTTGGACACAAATAAATATTTTTCAATGGAATAGGACCAAGGATGTCACCGACAGCAGTAATGGGAACATGGCCCCCATTAGCCGTTTGTATTTGAATAGGACCAGTGTATCTTTGCACATTGGTGAGTGGGGCGCAGGAAGAGGTCATATGATTAGACGCCCCGGAATCAAGGAACCAAGTAGAAGATGGAGGGGAGGTACCTGAGAGACCAAAAGCAGAAAGGGCATTGACGATCATCTGTTGAACCAATTCAGGAGTGAGAGAGGTTGAGGGCCCAGGCTGTAGAGATGCAGATGTAGGAACAGGCATAACCGAAGAAGCCACATAAGCATGCGGAGTCTGAGACTATGGACTAGGATACTGCGATGCTGGAGACTGTGGAGTCTGATACTGTGTTGTCTGACGCGGAGGACGTCGGCGACATTCAGAGATGATATGTCCCGACTTTTTACAGTAACTGCAGACTTTCTGTTTACATTGAGATGCAATATGCCCAAATTTCTGACAACTGTAGCATTGGGTTTTGCTCAAATCGCGAGGCGGAGGCTGAGAAGTTTTATTTGCCGAGAACGCTACTGAATAGGTTTCAGTCTTCTGTTGAGCAATATGAGCCGAGGTCGTGAGACGCTGTTCTTCGCGTAAGAGCTCATTCAAGCATACATCCAATGAAGGTAGGGGCGTCCGATTCATCAAAGCAGATCGGACACTTTCAAATTCATTCCGCAATTTCATCAAAAACTGATCTCGCTGACTAGATGCCTGAAGGTCTTGAATTATTGCCAACACATTGTCAGCCACATCCGCATACTTAATACTATCGTATTCCGACCACAGTGTACGGAAACCTGAATAGTAATCTTGAACCGACAAAGTTCCTTGTGAATATTCGGCAATAGCACATTCAAGATGGAACTGTCGTGCGGAGTTATCTTGATGGTATACTTTCTTCAAATACTCCCACATGGCTTTGGAAGTTGGGTAAGGCTTGAGATTCATTATCAAATGAGGTTCAACGGATCCCAGAATCCAGGATTTGATTTTGGCATCTTTTGTATGCCAAGAGGAGATCTTCTTCTCATCTTCAGTGGGTTTAGGGTCAGCACCAGAAATAAAACCCCACAATTCCTTAGCTTCGAGGTAGGTTTGGAATTGGAAAGACCACGCAGGGTAATTTTTTCCAGTGAATTTTATCAAAATAACCTCAGATTTGTCCATCTCAATGTTAGATTGAAAATTTTTGATTGAAACAATAACAACCCAGTAAACAATCAAGCCACAGTGGTCTGAAGAACTGTTTGGGTGTGCAGATGGCAAGATCCAACCAAACAGAGAAGAGAAAACAGAACAGAGCAATAAATCAGCACAAAATAGCCCCAGACGACCCAAAATTTTAGTGTTGATCCTCTTCGTGGACCCCACTGATGGATCTGAACCAGGATCAGATCACTGATCTGAGTAAACACACAAAACTGGCTTCTAATGGAAGAAGAAAGAACCAATTCCACCACAGATCCAAGATTCTGGACGGGCTAGATGAAAACAATATTAAAAATCTGGAAAATCACTAGAATATGCAAGACACCAACCTGAAGGTTCTGAAAAAATTTGAAAATATCCCCAATATTCCCAGAAGAAACAGACGACTATGACTGGGCTGATCTGCGATGACAGATTGATGATCAGGGGTGGGCCACCATGTGGATGGTACTTCTGCAACGTCTGGATATCTTGAAACTGGACTTGGATCTGTCGATCGTCACAAGAGAGAATAATTTCTTCCTATCCTTGATGCCTTAATGCTCTATAAGATCACAAGACAAGATGTTCTTGGACAAGGCTCTGATACCATGTCAAAATCACGATGAGAAAGAGCTTTGAATACTCGTGAGAATGTAATATTTCTGTATATCTGCTATGTAGATTGTACATCATTATATAGGAATTACATGCCTTTAATGTAGGCTCTAAGAAAGGAAATACTATCTAATTCAACAACTAATTTACAACAATTTCTATTCTAAGAAAGGAAAGCCACAACTGTCTCAAGATTGACCAAATCCACGTGAGATATGATAGTAATGGGCTTTTGGGTCTTTGGGCTTTTGGCCTGTTTAACACCTGTTTAACAATATCTTGGGCATTGGGCTTGACAGTGGGTCCTTGGAAGCTTCACTATTATCTCAACGAAATAAAATCCTGATCCTCTTCTCTCCAGGTCATGTTCTGGAATGTGCTTCATTCGGCTAAAGAAGTGGCAGATGGCTTGGCTAAGCAAGGATCTTTTAATGCGACTTCTACGCTCTCTTTTTTTCAATTTTGGTTTCGTTTTTGGTTGCTTCCAATATTGGGTATAATGCTCGTTTAACTTCTTCAGTGTGTTATGTTTTCATGTTGCAATCTTTGCTCGCTTTCTTCTTTTTAATAACGGAAAAAAAAAATTACCAAAAGAGATGCTCATACCTTTACTCTAGAACTACACATCAAAATCTTCAATTGGAGCAATCCTTATGTGATACCACTTGACGCAGCGCAGCTGACAATTCTAATATTGACATGAAAACTCCCGTCCACCTTCTGAGGGGGTGCCTCATTTTTATATTATGTCCTCATGTATAATTACATGAATGCCCTTCAGGGAGGTGCCTCGTTACTAGGGTAGAATAGAAAGAACTAATTTAAAAGCAATTATCTCTGAGATTTCTCTTAAGTGAATCTCTAAGTGCCCATGTAGCATAGTTGTGGCTGCAGACTGGTATATACCTCTTGTACCGGTCCATCTATGGTGCTATGTTGTTTTTCTGTTTGGTCTAATCTGAGTTGTACGTATCCTCTTTTTAATAAAATGTTATTGTTACCGATAAAAAAAAGAAAAAAGAAAAAAGAAGTAACTATCGTGAGAGTTGAAGCTCAAGAGACACCACAAGGAGATTCCTTTCAATGCTCAATAATTAGCAAGGATGAAGATATTGAGGATGTCAAACATAGGATAAGAGGCGGATGTTGAAGTGGAGACTTGCTTCTAGAGTGCTTTGTAATCAATACAAACCACTAAGATTAAAGGATTTTTTTTTTTAAAGAAGACTATTAAACCAACTATGACTTATGAAGCAGAATGTTGGCCAACTAGAAAACAACACATGTAAAAATTGAGTGTAGTAAGGATGAAAATATCAAAATGGATGTGCCGTAAAACTAAGAAAGACAGAAGTAAAAATGAGTGCATTTGGGAGCATTTAGGGGTAACATCAATAGATGATGAATATGGAGAGAAGAGAATCGTTTAAGATAGTTTGGACATGTCCAACACAGGCCAACATCAGCGTCGGTGAGAAAAAGTTTCTCAATGTAAGTTGATGGCTTCTTAAGAAAAACGGGTAGAAAAATAAACTATCATTTGCTAAGACTACAGATGGTCAATCTACCAGAATTTATCAGTCATTCCATGAGAAAGCATTACAACGTGACAAAGACAAATGATTTTAAGTGTAATCATAACGTGGGGAAAATTAAAAGACAAAATCTTAACATGAGATTGCAAGAGGATAAGATATAAAGCTTATATGAAGTCCGTGACAGTTTAAATATCCAAATTGAAGCTAACAAAGGAACAAGGATCTTTATAAGTTGAAAAGGTAAGATAAACGAAAAAATCAAGGTATGATTATGGTAAAAGAAATTTAAAAACATAATTGTTAAAGAAGAGATGAGTTTTGTTTTTAAACACCAAATGACTACATAAATGTGGAGGTAGTAAATCATGAATTAGAATCAAATCAAGAAATGGTTCACAAGATATCAAAGATAGAAGAAGAAAAGAAAACTTCCTTAACAAAGATGAATAATGCAAGAGGGCACTTCAAAGTTATAAACCTCAACATCTCCTAGGTCACTGTAAAAGATGGTTTGGCTTAAGTCATCACTTGGGAATCTGAGGGTTGCAGGGCACTATGGCAGTTAGCAGGCATCGTAAGGAGGTCAAGGGCCTGGGAAGTCCATGCCTCCTTTGTGCATTTGCCTCAGTTAGAGAACATCAAAGCTGACTCCTTGGCTAAGCAATTGTAAGGAGGCACAAATGGTCTTCAGCAATGTAGTTCCCTTTCTGCCATGATTGAGTCACCTCTCGCCCCAGGGGGCTTCAGTTTGTGTTTATTTTGGAGGTTGGGTGGTGTCCCCATTTTTTTTTGTGAGACCCATCTGGTCAATATATATATGTTAAACTGTATAAACTCTTTCCCATTCATAAAATCACCACCGTTTAAAACAAATAGTATGACTATGAGAGCATTACAACCAGATGGAATACTATAGAATTATGGGTCCTGAACTCTTGACTGAGACAAAAATCTGAGCAAGTTTGGAGAAATAATTAGATTCTTAGACAAAACTTTAAGAACAAGAATGCATGTAGCTATTTAAAAAGAGGAGAAACATTAAGGTCCCCTTTATTAGAAAAGAGGAGACACATCCAAAATTGTGCAATTAGTGAGTTGTCAACATTACGAGCCATACAACTTAACTTTGGGAGAGAAATTTATGAACATCAAAGACAAGACTCTAATAGTTTTGGGACCAATCAAGTTTTACGCTAGGTAGATCCATAGGAAATAAAATTTTCATCTTTTTTTTTTTCTTTTTCTATAAAATGATAACTAAAGACATGGAAACAACTCATAGAAAGCTGATGGGGAGAATTCGGTAAAATGATATATATTTTTATTGATTTATAGCAGGTCTACAATAGGTTCTCGAGGCAGTTGGCTTGGCAGACATTACAGAGAAAATGCATACTTTATGGACCAACACACATACATGACAATAAAACATGTATGAATGATTGATAGCAAGTTCAAGAACTCCGTGTTAAGAAATAATTCACTTCTCACTTGGAGTTAGGCTGCACTAAGGGCTTCTCCTTCTAGGCCATATTTGTTTGTCACAGATTTGGGCAACTTGTCAGCATAAATATAAAATGAAGTTTGTTAGTGTATGTTATTGGAAAAGAGTCGGTACTAGCTTAATTAGACAAGAAATCGAACGATAAGTTACAGCTTTGTAGAAGACCATTTGAGTTAATGGTTTGAAAATACTCAAAACAAGGATCATCATCATCAAAGCCTTGTCCCAACTATATTGTAGTCGGCTACACGAATTCTAATTCGCCATTCCGATCTATCTTGAGCCAAATCCTCATATAACTTACACTTCCCCATATCTATAAAATGGAAGGGTCTTCTTTAATAGATTCGTGACTGGAAATATGGAATACAAGCTTGTACGGTGATTGAGACAAAATTAAAACCCAATTGATGCAAAAGTTTGATGATCAAAATATATAACTATATTTATATATGGGATTGCCAGTAGGTAACCATGAAACAAAATAAGGAGTTGAAGCGGACATTGTAAATGAGATTAGTGTAAAGTAATGAACAGCATGATAGACACATCCAATGAGACCAAGCCACGTGCCCAACTTGCCAATAAACCGAATCACCGTCGCCCAGACCAGAGTTCCCCAAAATCAAAAGCCACATTTTCCAACAAAACAAAAGGAGTAGATTATATTTGAATTTGAATACTAGTAATGAATTTGGAATGAGATTCGATCATAAAGAGATTTCTCAGTGATAACAGCATAAAAGGCAATCGAAACTACCAAAAAGTAACCAAACCCTACAAACAGTGATGTGAGAGTACATTCGACGATGAAAAAGAAACGCAGACACACACATACACACAGAAAGAGAGAGAGTACCCAGCCATCGCAGGAGATTCGGTGGTCTGCGTGTAAACCTAGAAAGGGAAGGGAGCGAAGACGATGGAGAAAGCAATAGGCTCCTACAGAGGATGGATATGGGTGGGTTTGTGTAATGTCGGCAAAGATGGATTTTTGAAAAAAATGAATAGTACGGAAATGGGGTTTGTTTTTTTTTTTTTTCTTTTAATGGAAAGGAGGGGTTTTTCGTGGGGTGGGGGCGTTTTTTGTCGGCGACTTTCAAGTCAGCAGTCAAACACCAATCAAAGGGCCTGGTTAATGGGTTATGGCGACGGGTCGGGATTAACACGTTCCCCTCCCTGTTCGGGATATGTCTGTGTAATAATTTCCAGCGGAAAATTCAGTTTTTATGTGTTTGGTACAGGGCAATTTTATGAAAATGGTTTCTTACCTAGTTAGTTTTTTCCTTGAAAAGTGTGGAAATGGATTTCCCAAGACAAGGGGGGTATGGTAATTGCTTTTCTTCGTAAAACTCATCACAACTATTTAAGCTCGAATAAACACTCATTTAAATGCTTCGACCAAAACCCTATTCGTTCTTCACTCGCTTGGAGTAGCTCCTTCTTCGTCATCCACTACAAATCCATCTTCGTCGCCGATCAGCAGTAGGTAACCCCCCCCCCCCCCCCCCCCCCCCCCCCCCATCTCTCTATCACCTTCCCTACTGCCAGTTCCCAACCCTAACCTAATCAGACACCCCGCCCTCTTGAAACCCTCCCAAACCCCGCCCCGCCCACTCCCCCCCATGATGCAAGGAGTGCCCCCATGATGCAATAACTGGATTGAATGGATGATTTAATTAAAGGACTTGGATTGAAGGGAGCACCCCCCATGATGCAATAACTCTTTCCGTTATCAGTTATCACCAAGAAGATGGAAAGAACTTGCATAGATGGTGGGCGGGAACCTAGGAGGAAACAGTATAAGAGGAGAAAAAGAAGGAAAGGAAAAAGTAGGAAAAAAAAAAGAGAGAGAAAGAAATAGGGGAGAGTTAGAAAAAGAAGAAAAGATTTCCAAAAAAAAAAAAAATGTCTTTACTAACTTGAGCTTGGGAGTGACCTCGGTCGAGACTCCCGATCGAGCTCTGACCCCTTTT
Organism: Persea americana; assembly: GCA_029852735.1. Taxonomy (NCBI): domain Eukaryota; kingdom Viridiplantae; phylum Streptophyta; class Magnoliopsida; order Laurales; family Lauraceae; genus Persea; species Persea americana. The sequence goes on along the minus strand of CM056813.1, from coordinate 51,831,007 downwards.
TTCTTTTCTTTGTAAGCAGGAATCTAGTTCAAAGCTATTGCGCATGAAAAAAAAAAAAAGGGAATAAGATTTCTCTACAAAAGGCCAAGCTGGCCATTTCACCTTTGGCAATAAAAAAATTGATTTTACAATTCGTGCCGTATGTGGGAAATGGAAAGGAAGTTACCCATTGACATTTCTTCCAGCTGAGAAAAATAACAGACCAATAGCAGAATCCTAGATCGTAGCCTCAAACTGGAAAACATTCTTCTCATGTGGAAGAAGCTCATGTCAAGGGCGGCGAGAGCAGATGGACAAGGATCATGTTACCAATCACTCAGGTAGAGCAGATTTCGAATATGTCCCATGCACTGACAGTGACCGAACTATCCCTTCTTCACTTAAGAAAGGATGGGTCAGATCAAAAGTCAATCGTGCTGGTCCAAGCCGTGCAACGATCTCACCATCTGCAGATAAACTGTAAAAAGAAACCCATCAGAAGACAGGGCATGGCATCCTTGGACAATCCTTACCACAAGACACATACCTCCGACTGGAACAAACATGCAGAGATGCAGCTCAGGACCTGGCTAGGGGAGTGAAATTGCAACAAGAAAAGATTAATTGCCTGTTGCTAGAATTGGAGGTGGCAAGAGAAGGACAAAGACGTTCTCCAAGCCCCGAAAATGTTCGTGAGATGCAGAGAACGGATCACCAAAATCGCACGATAGTGCGAAAGCTTTAAAGCCACCATTATGAGTCGAGAGCTTGGTGGGCGCGAACTAAAGCCAGAACGATGGATGAAGGGAGTAGGACCTCAAGCACCGGACCCTCCCGACCAAGAAGAGAAGAGGAGTCTGAAGTCCAGACATGATGCGTTAAGGATAAGGGAGCACCTAGGAAGGCAACTTCCACACGGATGCTCGTGGAGGAAGATGTACAAGCCCTTATTAATAAGACATTAGCAAACCAGAAATCCCACCAAGAAATTGCGACTCAAGCAAGGAATTTGGGAAACGCACAAAACTTCAAATCTCCTTTCTCAAAGGAGATAGAAAGAGCAGATCCTCCTCAACGATTTTCCATCCCCAAGCTGAGGATTTATGATGGAACCTCTGATCCAACCAACCACATCCAGCACTATCAGCACTCCATGGCACTCTGTGTCGAAAATGAATCGCTGATGTGTAAGGTTTTCCCCTCAAGCTTAGGAGATCTAGCTTCAAAATGGTTTGCCTGTCTGAAGCCAAGATCAATCCACAACTTTCGGGAACTGACTAGATATTTTGTCACCCGCTTCATGACAAATTCCAAGCAGCCAAAGGATGTTGGAGCATTTTTGTCTCTTAAAAAACAAAGCACTGAGAGTCTGAAGAAATTCAATGCTCGTTACTACACCTCTTTAATGAGGTGGAAGGAAGCAACGAACAGATAGCTGTGGCAACCTTCAAGCTAAAGCTACCTAAGGAGAGTCAAATTCGCCAATCACTGACGAAGCAATCCCCATCCACGCAAGGAGAATTGATGGAAAGGATCAAAGAGTTCATCAAACTGGAGGAGGACATGGGAGCGCCTGAGCCAAGGTGGACTCGTCAAATGGACGTGGGATCTAGGAGGAAGAGAAGAATGGAGTTCGAAGAAGCCTTTGATAGAAAAATGGGTCGTGCCAAGCCCACAAGAGATGCTATGAAAGGACATATACGTTCTTCAAAGATCTGATCTACAGGATCTTGACACATATAAGGATAAACCATATTTTAAAAGCCCACCAAAGATGGTGAGTGACCCAGGACGTTGGAATCCCAACCTTTGGTATTCTTACCACCGGGATAACATCCATTTATCAGAAAATTACTGCATGCTCAAACAACATGTAGAAGACTTGGTCAAAAAAGGGCACTTGAAAGAACATATAGAAAGCACGGGCACAAAGAAGAACCAGGGAAGCTTAGATCGAAAGGAGATAAAGAATGTCGTCGATGAAGGGGGACCAATGGGGATAATTGATGTGGTGCATGGAGCAATAAATCCAGCATAAATGACGACTCAGTATGTCAAAAACCAGAGAAGGATGGTGTCAGATGTGATTTTCGATCCCCCCTCTCCAAGAGAGACATGGTTTGGGGAAATCTTCATTCATCTATATATACTATTTAAATTTTACATCGAAAATGAGGATTCTGACTACCCTCAAAATCGACGGATCACGATCGCTAGCTACGGTAATGGCCGTAACACCATTCTTCGACAAAAGTCGAAGAAATATGGGGAGAAAAATATTAAGGTGGGTTCTTCCTCTCGTCTATTGTGCTACCGACAACACACGACAATTGTCCTATCACGTTAATTTGGGTCTCTTTAATTTTGGTCAATTTAGGGTCATGGGTTAAAGTCCGAATAAAGGTTAATCCCCACATAGCATAATCGTAGTATATCCAAGTAAAATAAAATAACAAAAATAAAGAAAATAAAATAATAGGGGGGAGGTGCCAAATATTTAAGAAGAGGATCGGCCCCATTCCCGGGTACCCCCTTCAGATCCCTTGGCAAATTAGGGTTTAAAGGCTGATTTTTCAAACAAAAATGATGATGCAAATGAGACTTTAACTTGTGATTTCTGTGTTTTTCGTGTGCGATACATGAGTGATAAAAGTGAAAGGCCGATGGGCCGTAATTAATTAGAGGTGGCTGATAGGCCGATGTTGATTGGAAATGGCCGATGGGACAGTGTTTATTTTAGGGGGGGCGATGGGCCGTGATTGATTAAAAGTTTGTGTACAAAATCACTCATTTCATCTCGTTATTCTCATTTATTTAATTTTAGAAAGCAGTTATTTATTCCCTTTTATCATTAAGTTCGATTAAATATCTAGCACCTAAGGTGGAGGAAGAAATAAAGGAAAAATCTTTTTGGGTTTATTTTGTTGGTTTATAGTTTTTTATGGCTTTTCAATATGGAGCTAGAAGGGCCTAACTACGGGACTTTACTTGGATTTACGTGATTAGTACTTTATTACTGATCATCGGATTAACCCTAACCTAAGGTCCTAAACTGTCCACATCAGCTCTCCCAATCCCCTAACGGAATAAGAAGAGTGGTGGGGCAGAGCCTAACACTCTAAGCTACCTAATCAGATAATCCGAGCTAATCCTAGGGTGTAGGCAACCTAAGCTTGATGGTTTCAGCGCCTAAGCAACTTGTTGGGTGTGACTTTAATTGGCTCGGTTTATTTTAAGTTATGAGTTGATTAGGAGTGATTTAGGGATGGATTAGGGGGTGTCTTAGAGTTCTAATTAGTGTGTTTTTAAATACTTTAGGGTTCTGGAATTTAGGGTTTGAATTTAAAAGGTGAAATGATGTCGAAATCGGCTGAACGGGGTTGACGGAGGACTTGGGGGCACCTACAGTTGCACCCAAGTGTCTGGTTCTGTGTGGCTGGGCTAGTGATGATAGTATCGATGTTAATTTCGGAATTCGGGGAGTTTCTACTTAGGGTAGGTCTGTGTTCTAATATTGTTTTAGGTTTTGGTTGATTTTATTTTAATGACTTTAAGTCTGGAACTCGAAACGCAACTGAAATTCACAACCCAGTCGAGACGCAGGACTTGGGCGCACTCGTGGTAGCGCCTAGGTAGTCCTGTGCACTTGGGCGCACCAGCAGTGGCACCCAAGTCTTATTTTGATGCTCTTTGGTCCTCTCACTTTGGTTCGAGGTTCCGGATGGGTTTAAGTTGATTAAAATTTTAATTCTAAGGCTGTTATCGATTCTGTAAAGGTTTTGTGACGTTGATCAAGTTAGTTTCATGTTTTTTTTTGTTGATTTGATGTTGAACTTTTATGGTTTGACGTTCTTTAAATTAAATGTGATTTACTGTGTTGTGTTGATTAAGATTAAGTTAGGTTTCAATTAATTAGGTTTCTTAGTGATTAAGGGAGGATGGGCACCAAGAGAGTGGTGCCCAAGTAGATGTTTTCGTGGTTTGAATTGGTTTGATGTTTTAGGTTAATTTAGGCTTCTGGTTTTAATTGTTTCAAATCGTAAGGGTGTTCTGGTGTGTTGATTTGGGACAACATTTGAAATTAATAGGGATTCAGTGGTCCTGGGGGTAAAATGTGACTTGGGCGCACCTGTGGTGGCACCTAAGTCTTTTTGGTGTACTTGGGCACACCTATGGTGGCGCCCAAGTGTTTGATTCATGAGTCTTCGTAGCCTTCGGGAATTCGTTCACTTGGATTTGTACTTTTAGGTGATATATGTTAATAAATTCCGAATCCGGAACTAGTTTGAGTCTCTGGACCTTAAGGGTGACAATAGGTGGGGTTGGGGAGCCAAAACACAACCGAATTGCGCCTCGGAGTTAGACCAAGGAGTTGGGCGCACCTGTGGGGGCGCCCAAGTGTGTGCTGTGACTTGGGCGCACCTGTGGTGGCGCCCAAGTGTTTGTCTACTAGTGTAGCTCCTAGTTCGATGGTTTCTAGGGTATTTCTGAATTAGCTTCAGGTATTTGACTTTAGTTTCGGTTGGGAGATGTTTTTATGTTCAGAATGTGATTGGTTTATCGTTTTAATTAGGTCTTGATTAAGGTTTAAATTAAGGGTTGGTAATCAAGGTTTGATTAAAGTTTGGTTAAGTTTTGAATTTGGGGTTGTTAATTGGACTTCCTTGATTACGGTCTTAATAGATTAGAGCTTATTGATTATGTTTATTAATCAGGATTTTGATTGGGACTTGTTGATTAGGGTTCTGATTAATTAGGGGTTTTATTTTATTTTATTTTTTTATTAGTTATGATTTATTAAATTAGGGTTTTATTAATTAGGGATTATTGATTAAGTTTTACTAAGTGGGGTTTTGGTTAATTGGAGTTTTATTAGGGATTGTTAGTCAGGCTTTAAGGGTTTGATTAATTAAAGTTTAATTAATTAAGTCCTTAGATTTTAATTGGATGTTTTCACTTAGGCATTTTGAATTAAGTGTTTTAGATTAGGGTTGATTAATTTTATTAATTTACTTAGGCACGAGTGGAATAACCTAGGATTACCTACTGAACATCTACTATATTTTCGTTTGGATGTTTTTATTTCTTTTTGTTCTTTTTTGTTCTCTTCTCTAATTACTAAAGAGTAACTAAAGAGTAAGATGAGAAGGGAAGAGTTTTATGATTTTGTGATTTTTTTAGTGTTTTATGCAAAAGTGATGCAACCTAGGCTAAAGTGCGATGATTCAGCAATTCAGAGTTCGGAAGTTCAGCAATAATTCATGTTCATCACAGAGATTCAATAGCAAGATAAATAAAATGCAAAATATGGAAAACGCGACCGGACGATAAACTGGGGACTTGGGCGCGCACACAGTTGCGCCCAAGTGTCTCCCTGTGGGTTGGGATGCACTTGTAATTTTTGACGATACTCCAACGCGATTTCTAATACTTTATGACTAAATGCGTGGTCCTAATGTTAATTAATGATGTCAGAGACTTCGGATCTAAGAGTGATGACATGAGGATCCAAATTCAAGGGGTGAATCCCCTTGGTAGAGACTTGGGCTCACCCACAGTGGCGCCCAAGTGCACTGTCTGTTTTTCTCTTTTTTTCCTTCCCTTTTGGTAATGTATTTGCCTATCTTTTTAATTTTTTTCACGATTTAGAATGTAAATTTACAGATCCGAGAGCTCTGATATCAACTTATACGAAGAAAGATCCGTATTTGAGAAATAAAATGCAAGCAATACGAAAAATGGGGTCAAAGTCCAACTCCTGGGTCTTGGGCGCCCAAGTGCTTTTCTGCACTTTTCCTCTTCTTTTCCTCTTTAGTAATATCTTTATGTATTCTTGTGATGCCTTTTGTGCGATTTAGAATGAGAAATTACAGATCCGAAGGCCCTGATATCAACTTACATGAAGAAGAACCCGAATTTGAGAGACAAAATGCACGTATGACGAAAAACGGGGTTGAAACCCAACTCTTGGGACTTGGGCACAACTGTATATGCGCCCAAGTCCTTTTTTGCACTTTTCTCTTTCAAGTTCGGATTTTTCTCAATGAGGATGATATGGATGCAAGATCTATCATAATCACGAGTTCGGGATAATGAAAATGACGCAAATCAATTACTTATGAATGATCCTAGGCATGTTCCTAATGATGGATGATTGCTAAAAATCAGATCTACCGCGAAACTACTATTATTAATGCAGATCTACTTTGTATGAATGATCCTAAACATATTTCTAAGCATGTATAGCAATGGAATGCAGTAAAAGAAGAGAGATCTAGGAATTCCGGTATAGTGAAGTGTTTATCAAGTTCCTAGAACGAAACTTTCGCAAAGACTCATAGCTCTAGTTGAAGGTGTGAAAGCCTCCTCCTCTATTTCCTCTTCTTCTTCTTTAGATCCAAGGCTCTCTCTAATGGTGGCTACCTTTCTTCTTATTGTTTATTCTCTTTTTTTCTCTCCTTTTTTTAGGGTTTTGGGTAGCCTCCCTTGTAAATGAAATTAAGAGATCCTTAAATAAGGGTTTAGGGCGTGCAAGAGGGATTACGACTGCTATTTGCACGAATTTCTAAAAGGTTTTCACATCCCAAGGCGGATCTAGGGCTTCTCTGGACTTGGGCGCATCTATGGTGGCGCCCAAGTGGGTCCCATGAGTTGGGCGCACACATGGTGGCACCCATGTCTAACTTTAAAGCTTAATGAGACCAAGGTTCAGTTTCGGATTTTTTTTTTTGGGTCTAAACCGAGTCAGAACTGCGAAGAGTAGAGTGGGACATACCTATGTACACACCGAAGTGCATTGTTAACATTATCGGGACCTGGGCGCACCGAAGTGAAGCTTGGGACATGGGCGCACCTGTGGTGGCGGCGCCCATGTGTGTCTTGAGTGGGGGGCCACTAGGGCAATCTTCCAAGGGCTGTATCTTTTTATCCAACGGTACAATTGTCCTTATGATTAGGGGCCGGAAAAAAGGGTGGACCATTGGACCAATGGATCCAGCTTCCTAACTTAGGCTAATCGGGTGATATTTTTGCAAACTAAGCATGGTCTTTGGAGGGATTGGTCTAAGCATGTCTTAAGTGGTCCGAAAAAGGTTTGAATAGTGTCACGGTTTACTACTTGTGTAAGTAGTGAATTGGGCTCGAGATATTGACGCGACTTGGCTTTTCTCTCACGAATTTCTTGAAATCGTCGAACTAAGTGTAAAATTATCAACAAGCATCTTCATCGTCATTAATTAATCTGAATTATGTCATTAATCATTCAATTATGGGTGAAATGGGGCACCGTTATATATGATAGGTATTTAAGGCTATCATAGGGCCAAATGAGGTGTCTACAGTATGCCCCTCTTTGGAGAACAACACGTGGAGAGTTGTGCTCCAAAGAAAGTAGACACACCACTCATGACTCGCGGGAGCTCTTGAGCTAGCGGGAGTGGCCACCTATGGATGTATGCAATTGCAAACTCGTCTAAAGGCAAGGTTCACTATTCAGGGGGAAAAAGAAAAAAAGAAGAAGTTACGTGCCTACTGATTTAATTGGAAACCCAAGATCTGTGCCTCGATGCCCGTGGTATTGCCACATGGCAGGTTGGGAACTGTGCCCCATTTGCTTTGAAATGATGGTGGGAACTGTGCCCCGATGGTCTGAATCAGAAGTCGATCTTTCGATTGGCTAAGTCACTATTAGAATTTCATTGGTTCTTGCAATAGAGTTTAATTCAATTGTCATATATAGTATCTTTTAACTTTCATCCACAGTCGAATGTTTAAGGCATAGTTGTAACTAACTAGCAATAATGGGGATCTTAAAGGCAATCACAAACATAGTTTAAGTAAAAGTGTGAGAATGAAATGCATTTTTGAAAAGATGTTTGATTTTGAAACTCAGGTATGAATCGAAAAGACTAAATCAACGGAAGACGTTCACCGGAATAACCGTCGCTCTCTAGGGATCTTGGTCTTCACCCAAGCTTGGATGAGAACCCGGGATAGATTCGATCATCTTTTGGTGCTTATCATGGAGAGTTTCGAGTTACACGGTTTCCATCTTCCAACGTCAAGACTTGAGTAGGCGAACACCATAATTCGTGAGAACACGATATTATGGTTGCCATACCGATCATAAGCACTTAAGGGAGGCTTAAGGCGACTCAATTTCTAGACGCGAGGTAAAATCATGAAAATCATAGCTAGGGGTACTTACCTCAAGAGCTTTCTGTCAGTCCAACCTTGGGGATCATTGCCACTTTCTTTTGTTGTTTGTTTGCCGAAGCTTGTGCACTTGTCATCATTCTCCATCAGTGTCCTTAAAGGCCCTTTACCTTTGGGTGTTTTCGCTTTCACTCTGAGAACCTGAATTGAACAAACACTAAAAGATTCTGCATTTTTTGTCATTGGTATACGATTTCCATAGTTTGAGAGGTAATCATTCCAATTTTACTGATGGTGTTGACCTGAGATATAATGCACGATGTGTGGGTGATGGGACTGAAGTGTATATGATGAGCTTTCATGCGATGGGATGATGCTTGATGCGCAAGCTTTCGCCATTTATTTTCTTTTGTTATTCTTTTGTTGTTTTCCATAACCCCCAACCCCCACACCCCCCCCTCCCCCCCTGTTTTTTTTTTTAGGCTCCATTACTTATCATCATCAAGCTATCTTGATCTCAAATTCACGCTTCGGGAGGTTCTTTGGGCTAAAAAAAAAAAGGGTTAGGCGCACATGGAGGGGCGCCCATGTGTTTCTCTGTACTTGGGCGCACCTGTGTGTGCACCCAAGTAGTCTTCTACTTGGTTTCATATTATTTGAGAAAGGTAGTACTGTAGGCAATGGAATCAGAAAGTTGGTGGGACTTGGGCGCCACTGGGTGTGTGCCCAAGGGGTAATTCGTCTCTTTCTCGATTTGGGACACTAATCTATATAAGGAAGTGTTGCCTATAGATCTCCTCACACTGATTAGTCTACTCTTCCAGACTTCGGATTTCAAGGTCTTTGGTCTCTCTCTTGTTCCTAAGTAAGCATTCTTTCCTCTTCCTGGGCTCTAGTTCATGCAACATCCTCTAGCTTGTTTTGTTTTTTCTTTTGGTGTGGTGTAATGTTTTCATTACACTTAAATTTCAAATTTGTTTTGGGTTTATCAAATTATGCCTTTTGTCTTGCTTAGGTTAGATCATATTTACTTATTCTCTTTCTCTCTCCTTTCGAAAAAACAAAGATGTTTCTTTGTCGATGTTATGTAAGGTTTCTTGTTGTTATATCACGTTCTTTAAGATTCTGAGATTTATGATGATATTAGATTGGCGGTTCTTCGTCTTGCTTATTCTTAATTGTTGAGGATCTTTTAATCGAAATTGGATTCAAAACGTAGTTTTAAGAATAGGATTTCACCATTTGATCCAAGTATCGCTAGGCTTTTGATTTGTTGTAATGTGCTGTTATTTCTTACATCTTATAGATTTCTCTTTTCCAAGTTTTATGCCATTTAGTTGTTCTTCAAGGTGTTGCATTACATGAGTACTCAATTCAAACTTGTTTAAACAAAGGGCTCATGTTTCTAGTTCCCTAGAGATCTCAAAGTGACCTAACAATACCCTTGTAATGTTTGTCTCACGAATTTCAAAAGACCTTGTGGGTTGATCTAAGCCGAACCAGACCTATGCGGGATGAATCTCCCAGAATAGACATGGGTGCCAACCCTAGTGCGCCCAAGTGGTTTTCCTGCTTCTCTCTTTTCTTTTCTTTTTCATTTTTTTTTTTTTTTGTGTTTGTTTGTTTGTCTGCTGTAGATACTTGTTCATCCCTTATTCTGCGCTTTAAGTTTGTTACTGTTGCATCGTTTTCAATTTTATGAGGTTCTTTGTTGACATTGTGTTACCTCTCTTCTTTTCATGGGTATTAAGATGATGTATTATATGGGCATGGAGTCTGGACTTTTTGGCTCTCAAAAGGGCTTAGGACAGCCCTGCAGTGCCTCTGAAAGTATTCCCCACGAATTTGAGAAGGCCTAATAGAATTATCATGGCTAAACCTGTACCCTTCGGGGTGAATTCCTCAAAACAAACTTGGGCGCACCAGGTGACCCCCCTTTTTTCTTTTTCTTTTTAAGAAGAAGGGAGCACTGGATGGATCTCCTTAAAAATTAGGGGGATGTTTGTTTCAGTTGGGAGATAAAGATCCTAGCGTTTGATTTCATTGTAAATGGCTGTCTATAAGGGAAGGTCTAAGTTAGGACCAATTTGAGCAAGAATGGGCAAAACTAGGGATTTTATGTAACTTGTGAAGATTAATGGAATTAATGGATGTGGTCATATTGGTTGAGTGTTTAAGTTAATTTAGATTCAGTTTTGGCAATTTTTAGAAGGGTTTTAATATTTTTGTGGATTTAAGGGGGTGGTTTTGATTCTTTTTTTCTTTTTGTGTGTTTATATATGATGTGTGGTGCTTGATGAGTGATGTATTATAGATGTGGTCGTGGTGTAGTGAAGTGAAGTGAAATGGAGTGAGGCGTAGTGGTAAAGACGTGAAGGAGTATGGAATAAAGTGATGTGTGGAGGAGTGGTAAAGCTCTATTTCCTATAGATGATGTATGCATGCAAACCGTTGAAAATTGAACTTAATTTTGATTTTGTCGAGTTGGATTAAATATGTGTGTTTTATTATCATTTCTTGCTAATTGTGTTTATGAGGTGTATTTTTACTTTGCCTTTTAGCTTAGTTGTGGATTAATTGAATTTTAAAATTGGTTTTGTTTTGTTTTAATTCGCTTTTGTTGGTTTCATTTTATTAGCTTGGTTTTAAATGTTGATTTAGGTTTAATTTAATTTGTTTAGTTTATTATCTTGACTTTTATGCTTTATGCGGTTTTAAGTTTGTCTTGATCTGTTTTGGTTTGGTTGTGACTTAAATGGTCTTGGTTTCTTTTTTTCTTTTCTTTTTTTTTAATCTTTGGTTAAGTTTTGCTGTTTATGTTTTAGGTTGATGAGTTGGTGTTTTTCTTTTCTTTTTTTTTTAATTTGATTTTAGTTAGTTGGTTTATTTGCTAGTTTAATCATTGCTTTTTTTTCTCTCTCTCTTTTTAGTCGGGTTTTCTTTTATTTTGTCATTAGTCATTCTGTGGTTGTTATTTTTTTCATTTGGTTATGTTCATTTCTGTTATGTCTAATCATTTTTAAATTAAGTTCATTATCATTGGTTGGTTGATGAATTTTATTGATTGTCAATCTTTTATTTTTGCAGAGTAAAAGAAGAGTGGAGGACGTCCGACGACAATCCTAATTGATCTCGGCATGGAGGGACGAGGAGTGTAGTAGGGCCACCAGTTCATCTTGAATAAGCTTGGGAAACACGAGGTGTACATCCTCCTGCTTTGCTTAATTGGGTTGAGTTTTTCTTTTAGGTTTAAGTTTAAGCTTAATTTTAATTTTAAGTCTTTTAGTTTTGATTTAAAGTTTGATTTTAATTTTTAATTTGAGTTTGGTTTTAGTTCTTCACTAATTGAGTTGATTTCTTTTATGGAATTTAATTTGGCAGGTCACTTGGCGTCCTTATCAAGGTGGCTCAGATGAATTGATTGCGGTACTAGAGGGGTGTGATTTATTTAAGATGGACATATGGCTCCATGCACCACAGATTGCTTTTAGGCATGTCGTCAACAGGGTCGCATGACAGTTAGGGCGTTATAAGGTCATTTCGGTCGATGAGGCGGTCATTTCGGTTGATGAGGCTATCATGAGTCGATTGTAATTTGGATGGATCTGTTAAAGATTTAAGAACGAATTTAGAGCATCAGGGAATTACATGAAATGTTGTAGGGATTTTCCATACTGGTACATACTCTCAAAGTCATACTCTCGCGAGGCCCGCTATTCTATTGGAAATTGTGTAGAGACGATCGAGGCCCAATGTTGTTGTTGCTACAGTAGTTATGATTGATGTTGATTATTAGTTGTTGATCATTAGTGTCACACCTATGATGGAGGGATGTTGTTTCTAAGTCCATTCTTTCACTCTGACGTATGAATTATGACGTATACGATGTGCACGTGTATGTGGCATTTATGATGTGAGTGCATCCTTTGTAGTTTGATATTGGTTGAGTTAGAAGTGCCTTGGTTATGTGTATGATGATGGAATGGAGTTACTAGGGGACTCCGAGGGATCATATGAAGTGTGTTTTTCCCTTATAGGTGACAGGTTTTGTACCTGATGATTTTTCAAGATATAAAAAATAAGGGAGACTTTGGCGAAACCTTTCTAGAGTCTTGAAGTTTGTGCCTAAGCATAGGAGTCTCATGAAGGGAGCATCAGTAGTTCGGATTTAAAGAAGTGAGATTCATATAATAAAAATCAAATAAGGACAGTCTCTCATCAGTCTAAACTTGATAAACAACATAAAATTGGGTTCTCAAACAACAAGGAGTGCTTGAGTGTGTGACATTTGTAACCTAGGCAATTCTATATTTCGAGGCATTCACAATATCAGCTATAGATGTGAAGGCATATGCTAGCAATCATCATATTTTATCATGAAATCCCATGGCAGACATCGTCCATGGTATATAAATAATAGTCAAATTCAATCTACGCTAGCAAACAGACATGATCCACAATTTCCATTAATCATTATCATATTTTAAGTTATAGGGAGTTGTGCACAAAATAGTACCCTTGATGTGATCCCAAACAGAATAAATAAAAATGCCCCAGCTTAAGGGGTGTTTTGAATATGATCGGGGTTGGTTTTCCTGCAAAAGTCTCAAAACAAGCATGTGAGTATAGTATTTTTGGTCCCCCGCATGGTTTGTCTGAAGCAAGATTTTTTTTTTTTTTGGCAAAAATGTCAGAGGGTTGTTTTAGCATTCAAGCTGTGAGAAAAACAAGATCGGGAATGGGACCTTAGGGATATGTGTTTTTCCTGCATTCAACCAAAAGTCATTAGTAGTGAAAGCATGCATGAGGTGAGTTGTGCAGGATAGTGAGTGCTCTTGGCAATCGTGTATGCGATGAGGACCAAGATTGGGAAGCCGTGTTAGATAGACAAATATTCATATATACATATATATAAAAAATGCCCCAGCATAAGACTAGTGTTCATTCCGGCCGTGGGCAAGACCGCGTCCTCGTTCCATGATTGGCGCCCTAGAGGCGACGTGATCTTCCCTAACTATCTTTTGGAGGTCAAACCCTCACAAACCTCCTTTTGTAGCTGCATAGTCTTTTCAGTTGAACTTCGGAAAGCACTTGACTGCCCTCGGGCTCGTTCTTGAATTGTGTCTGTGTGTGGGGCGGTAAGTCACGGTGCCCCCTTATTGTTGTGGTTTTCGACCACCTTCTTCTTAGTTCACCTGACGAGTACCCATGTCACTCCAGCTGGCCTAGTTTTAATATTTCTTTTTCTTTTCTTTCCTTTGTTGGGTAATGGCTTCGAAAGGAAATGGGATCCTAGGGTAATGGCTTCTGAAGCATTAGCCATGGGGAGCATACCCACACCTTGTGCGACTCCACCGTGGCTTCTCTCCTCTCTTTTTTTTTTTTTAGCATGTAACTGTGCAATGTCTAGGTCTTTTAAGCCTTCTAATTAACCCATGTAACGAGCATTAGGCCAATAACTCTCAAACCAGACGGCTTTAGGGCACTAGGTATGCAAATACCCCTACGGGCTTACTGGCTCAGGTTAAAAAGGCTACGAACCTAAACTAATTACGAATCATTTTTTTAGGGCTTTCTAATTAAAACTTTTTTTTTTTTTTTTGCAAATGGTTGAAAAGCTTTCATGACATGGGCGAACTCACCTTCAAACCTTCACATCGAATGACTTTAACCGTGTGGAATTTGTGCCCGGGCAGACTCACCTCATTGTGTTTTTTTTAAGTGCCGATGTGTGTTTGAGTTCCAAGTTTGATCGGAGTGCCCCTCTTCGGTCCTCCTATGGGATTTTTACAACTACGCCAAGGGGCAGGGAGGGTCATATTCTGCAAGAAGTAGGGAAGGGTTATACTGTGTACCTTTTCAGGTACATAGTGTTCCATGGATCGAGGAGGTCTTCCCCCTTTGTGTTTACTAGTCTATATGCATTTCCAGGATATACTTCTTTGATTACATAAAGGGCCTTCCCAATTGGGTCATAACTTGCCTCTGGGATGTGGAAACCGAGATGGAGCGATGCGTTTCAGCACAAAGTCGCTAACTTTGAATTTTTTTTGACATGTTTGTCGTAGGCTCTGGCAATCCGCTTCCAGTATACTTTTGCGTGTTTTGTTGCTTTCATTCTCTGTAGGTCTAGCTGAAGTAGCAATGCTTCTCTCCTCTGGTCTTCTGTCATATCTTCATCTAGTTGGATGTGCAGCGACGGGTGAAGGACTTCGAGGGGAAGGACCGCTTCCATTCCGTAAGTCAAAGAGGATGGGGTTTCTCCAGTAGGGGTTTTTTCATGGAAGTTTGGTATGCCTACAATGCTTTGACCAAATGGTATGGCCAGTCACTACCTTTGGGGGTAATATTGGGTTGAATGATGTGGTTGGTTCTATGTCATATTTTGTGCACAACTCGTTTATTTGTTGGAATGTAAATTGTGGACCATTGTTTGTTATAAACACCTTGGGGATTCCAAGTCAAGCTATTATGTTTTTATTTTTTAATGAATTTGACTATCGTATTAACTTTGATGCCGACATATGCCTCAACTATTGTTGTTGTTAATATGAATGTTTCTAATGCAGTCAAACGGATTGCTAGAATGAAACACCTTGCATTGCTCTAGTTCACCTATGCCTTTTATGATGATCAGACAATTGAGTTTTTATATTGTTTATACTTCTTTTTTTTTTTTTTTTTGGGTTTATGATTTTTTTTAAGGTTTTTTAGGGTTTTCTTATTTTTATGGGTTTTTTTTTTCTTTGTAATAATCCTAAGTAATAGTTAATTTGTGTGGGCTTGCTTGAATTTGCAGTCCTTCATTGGCAAGAGGCCGGGGATTTGTCTAGCATGCTTATGATTTTCCATTATGTGTGCTAGTGATGTGGTGCACACCTTGAATATTTTGACTATCCGAAAAAGTGCGCATTTAAGACCTTTCGACCTACGTGTTTTTATCAATGGGTGTTTGGTATGGGTCTTATCATTTTGCTCTCTTCGGAAACGAGAGCATTGAAACACCTTCGACCTCCACCATTTGGGCCTTGGTTTGATGACAACACATTTTACTTTATTATGGCATTTTCTTTTACGGCTTTAAATTGTTCTAGGTGATAGGATAGTGTGTTTAGCCCATAAGTCTTTATTTTGGTTCATCCAAAAATGAGACAGTTGAAATATTTTAGACCTCTGCCACTTGGGCCTTGGTCTCATATTAAAAGGCTTTATGTGTGTCTCATTAGCTTGATTTCTTTGATAATGTGGATATGTTCTCACTCGTTGATGCATTGAGATAAGGCTTTTATATTGGGGATCTTTAGTTTGCTCTCGCCGAAAACGTGAGCTTTGAAAGGTTTTAGACCTCCGCTATTTGGGCCTTTGCCCTAAAGAGTTTAAATAATTAGTAGATTTGGGATCTTTAAAAGATGATTTTCTATTTTTCCTTAATGATCTTTGTTCTTTTGTCTTCCTAATTGTTTGACCCTCATCTTTTCTACGAACTGTGTGATTTTCCCTTTTTCTTCGGGCTCTAGGTTTTGTTGTAGTGCGTCTAGCTTCCTTAAATGTAGTTCGTCCATGTTTTGCTAGGCGTGCTCTAAATTTTCGTTGTAACCTAGCAGACTTACATCGTAAGATTCTTTGAGCGAGAGAGTAATTTTGACATTTTGGTTGTGTTACGACTGGATGGTCATGTGGGACAAGACTTCCTTTAGTCGTGTGGATTCTTTCATTGCTCTTCGGGATTGCTGGAATCTTAGGTGGAACATTTCGACAAATACCCGAAAGCTCTTCTATAGTAAGATCTCCAAAAGTCTTTACTAGAGCTTCGAAAGTGGTCTCGACTCTTTCGTGGAATCTAATTGCATCAAAATCTATATGGCTCTCTAGTTCGGGAACGGTGTCTAATGTTGTGGTAAGATTTTCATTTTTGTGGGTAGGGTACTGTTCTAGGAAAAGGACTGGAGTTGAGGCTTGACATGGAGATTCAGGTTTAGGTATTTGCCTCTTTTCAAAGTATCCTATGTGATCTCGGCTTATGATTATTGGATTGGTCAAGGGCGGGCATGGTAAACCTTTTAGAATACTTTGAATTCTTAATCTCACATTTAGATGGACCTTAATCAGGGCTAATACAAGACTAGGCCCTACCTCATTGTGGAAGTTTATCACGACCCGGGCCCGAGATTAGGGTTACCACGGCCAAACCCTGAGTCGCGACGCCATATTACTCCTGTAAACCTCGCATCACCGAAGCCAATACAAGATTCACAAGGGATCTTACATATACCTGTCAAATGTACATTGTTTTGCGGAATATATACATACATTGACATTTAACGTTAACATATACAAGTCCTTTACATACAGTAAAGTTTACTTACACATCTCAGTCCTATTGAAATCAACCATGCACATTCAAATACAATGCATGTGATCACTATTTACAACAAAATGAATCTATTCAAAACGTTCACACAAAAAAAAAAAAATTGCTAAACCGGTCGCCTCCGATTTACATCCATTCATTCAATCCTCCTGGAGGAACCGGATTGGTCTCCTCCGTTGGCGGCGCGGTCTCGGAACCACTGGAACGGGCAACTTGGCCTGTAATGTCATCAATAACACTGTGAACACGACGGTTCAACAATGTATACACAATTCTATGATAATCATATGTTTAGCATTTTGGTTCCAAAGTATAACAATTCTATGCAAGTCAAGTCAATTCAATTCAATTCAATGCGTATAGTTCTTCACTGAAGGAAGCATTCAATTCATGTCGTTCTCCCCTGAAGAGAGCATTCGATTCATTATAGTTCTCCCCTGAAGGGAGTATTCAATTGATTATAGTTCTCTCCCGAAGGGGGTATTCAATTCAGTATAGTTCTCCCCTGAAGGGAGTATTCACTTCATTATTTACACTTTCGATTCATTATAGTTCTCCCCTGAAGGGAGTATTCAATTGATTATAGTTCTCTCCCGAAGGGGGTATTCAATTCAGTATAGTTCTCCCCTGAAGGGAGTATTCACTTCATTATTTACACTTTATCAAGTGTCTTTTCGTTGTCCTCTAGCATAGGCGGAAGGCGCACCATTCACAACCCAGCCTTTCAAGGACTCATTTCATTTCAATATTACTCACTTTATTAAGTGGCTTTTCAAATGTGTGGGATTTACCAGTGCCTTGATCAGAGATCACCGGCATCACCATGGAGCTCCGAAACGCTCCATCTACTGCAGTAGACTTAATCTTGTATACATTACAATGTTTGTTCATTTCAGTTCTTTTCATTTCATTTCATTTCATTGCATTTCATTGTATTAATTCAATACATTATTCAATGATAGCTCAACAAGGAGCATAACAATAGTAGACGAGAGAGGACAAGCCAACTCAAGTCATAAACAATTAAATTTCCTAAAACAACATTCGGGTGAAACGTTCATTATGCAATGTAGGTGTTATTGTAGATGACATCACTTTTTAGTGAAATTTACATTCACATAAGTTTAGCTAACACCCATGAAGGTTTAGGAAATTATCAGAAATCAATTCTGATATTCCCTCAATTTCGGTCACCTCGTCGGTTACCTAGCGGTTAGCCGCATTATAGATTTCGGCTGACCGAACCAGATGCGGTCAACTTTCCAGAATTCCATAAATTACAATGTACGTTGCTCAATTCGGTCACCTACTCGGCTGACCGAAATTCAAATTTCGGTTAGCCGAATTTCTTCGGTCCCCTTACGGTTAGGTTTCCAGAAGCTAAACTTCTGATGGAAAAACCCTTACAAGATTTTCGGTCACCTTGCGGTCAACCCTCGGCTAGCCGAACTCACAATTTCGGCTAGCCGACCTATGTCGGTCAGCTCTCGGTCAGGTGTCGGTCAGCCTGGCGGCTGACCGAATTGTGCCCAGAAGTTCAGAAAATTCTGGATCGAATTTTCTGTAACTGAACTCCTTGAGTTCTAACAAGTCACTTAACATTTGAAATCAATATAATTGAGTATACTTGCCTTGTTTGGAAACCAATCCGCAAGAATTCCCTTGTCTAGCTTGAATCCAAGCTGAATTTGTCAAGCCAAACCTTCTTTTGAACCTAAAACCCAAAATCAATCCATTCAAGAAAAGTCTAATGAGTTTCTTATGTAAGAAACCATTCCAAATCACCAAAGTGAACTCAAAAATCCTAAAAACAACATAATTCACTTACTTGTAACCTCTTTGGTGGAAATCTTGAGATCTTCTCAAGCTTAAACTCCAAGAAAGTAAGAAAGGAGATGAAGAAGATGATGGTGAAGATGGAGTCCCTCTTCACAAGCACTTGCCAACTCTCCCAATCTTCACTCAATGAAGAGAATTTGGAAGAAAGAAGAAGAAGAAGAGAAAGAAAGAGAAGAAGAGAGATCGGCTGGGATGAAGGAATGAACTCAAATGAGTTCATCCACATCTTATAAGCCCTCAATTGCATTAAACCCCCCTCCTATTTCTCTAATTACAATTTAAGTCAAATGAATGGTCATTTGAACCAATTCACGTCGAATGGAACCACTATATTCACGAAAGTTAACGTACTCCTCGAGATATACGTGTGAGTATCAAGAGTTTCCGTATTCGATGAAATACGTGCAATTTCGTATTTACGAAAAAGTCCTTACATTGCATGGTTTAGCCTAAAACCATTTCAATTCATTCATACTATTCACTACTCTTTTCCATTAAGCTCAATTTGTCCTTTTGAGCCACATTCTAAATCAATTTAGCCACTAATCAACATTAATTCAATAAAACATGTTGAATTAGCATTAATCCCGATTAATTAGAGTTAATCTTAATTAACTCGGGACAGGGTGTTACATTCCCCTAAACGTTTAGAACCATTCGGTTCTCCGAATGCAATACAAATTAATTAAGCAATTTAAAACGAAAATTACCTGAATAAATAGCTCTAGATACTTTCGAGCCATTTGCTCTTCAAGCTCCCAGGTAGCCTCGTTTGATCCATGATGTGCCCAAAGCACTTTGATCCATTTGATAGTCTTGGTACGCAGAACCACCTCCTTGGTATCAATTATCTGAATTGGCTTCTCAACGTATGAAGTGTCTGGCAACACTTGGATCTCTTCATGACGAATTACATGTGAAGGATCTGACACATACTTCCGAAGCATTGACACTTGAAAGACATTGTGGATACCAGAGAGTTCTGCTGGAAGATCTAAGCGATAAGCCACATTTCCAATTCAACTTTGGATCTTAAAGGGTCCGATAAATCTCGGAGAAAGCTTACCCTTTTGTCCAAATCTAATGGCGCCCTTCATTGGAGAAGTCTTCAAAAGGACTAAATCACCAACGGCGAATTCCAGATCATGCCGACGATTGTCTGCATAGCTTTTCTGCCTTGATCTAGCAATTTTCAACCGTTCTTGCACCTTCTGCACTTTATCTGCGGTTTCAGCAATGATCGTAGGACCGTGGAAACTTCGAGTTCTAACTTCTTCCCAGCTAACTGGAGTCCTACATCTTTTACCATATAAGGCTTCAAAGGGTGCCATTTCAATGCTGGAGTGATAGCTATTGTTGTATGCAAATTCGCACAAAGCTAAGTGATCATCCCAATCACTCCCAAAATCTGCAACACTAGCCCGAAGCAAATCTTCAAGAGTTTGAATTGTTCTCTCTGATTGCCCATCTGTCTGTGGATGATATGCAGTACTAAACCGCAGTCTCGTACCCATGGCATTCTGATATGTTTGCCAAAATGTGGAGACAAAGCGACTATCTCGATCAGAAATGATTGAAACCGGTACTCCATGCAGTCTAACAATCTCCTTGACAAACAATTTGGACATCTCGCTGAATCCCATATCCTTTCTAAATGGAAGGAAGTGCGCGGACTTCGTAAGACGATCCACAATAACCCAAATGGCATCATGTTGTCTCCGCGTCCTTGGTAATCTGGACACAAAGTCCATCGTGAGATGTTCCCACTTCCATTTAGGGATATACAATGGATGAAGCAAGCCTGGTGGCTTCTTGTGCTCAAATTTCACACGCTGGCAAGTCAAGCAGGAAGATACATAACTGGCTATCTCCCGCTTCATGTTATTCCACCAGAATCTGCCTTTAAGATTTCTATACATCTTCGTACTTCCTGGATGCACAGAATATCTGGTGTGATGAGCTTCAAACATGACTGCTTGCTTCAAATCTTCCTGTGCTGGTACACATAGTCTGTCTCTGAAATAGAGAACTCCTGTTACCAACACGAAATCTGGCCTTGCTGCAATGTTATCCAGAATTTTTACTAATTCCGGGTCGTCGAACCTCGGTTTTGGTTTGGGGTGGTTTTTCTTATCGTTTGGTTGTGTGTTTGTTGTAGTCATTTGGACCATAATTTTGGTTCTGCATGATAGCGTAGGATCCAAGTTCTTTCGTTTGTATTGTGGTCCATGTCTTTTGGTTGTATTTGTCCTAAACCGAGGTTTTGGATCACATATGATTTTATTTGTTTGTGTTTGGTGTTTTATTTTAAATGAAGATGGTTTAACCTGTCTATGGGTTTCCACAACTGATTCAAAGTCATTCGATTTAAATATGATTGGTTCGTGTGTTTCAAATGTTATGATATCAAAATCCTTAATTAATTCATCCACTCGTTCCATTTGATGATCAAGTATCTTCATAGTCGTCGTGAATTTAGATTCTTCGTGTAAATCATTAGGTTGTATTGTCTCGTGTGTCATTGGTTGAATCGTCACACCTTCTATTTGTTGTGTTGGTGATCTTTGTTTGTTTGTGTTTGCGGTGGCATTTGTTGTTTTGGTATTTCTGATGGGACGGTTGTTTGTGATTGATTTGGTTCGTTTGTTGGATGTGTGGTGATATGGGTTTTATCATCCCAAGGTGTTTTGCAGTGTTCATAATTTTCATTAAGCATGTCATAAAACTCCTCAGGAGGCAGGTCTTTAAAGATGGGGCCGTAAATCTCATTAGAAGATTCAGAAGTTTGATCATTTGGTGGATGATAGGTTACATCGGGGGCTAAAGGTATCAAATATGGAGGATCATAGGTCTAATTCTTGAGAACATGATCTGGTGGGCAATTAATTATGGGATATGGCGTATCTATGATTTCTTCGTTTTCGAGTTGATGGAAGGGAGTAAAATACGTTCTAAGAATTTGTATCCCCTCTTCTACCTCATGGTCTTTCCATGATGTTGGGATCCTGACCTCTTCGGTCATAAGTCTTCTTAAAGTTTTTGAGATCAATCCAAGTTCCCATTCTAGGTATTCACCACCTATGAATTGTTCTTCTAGAGGCTTCCCCGTATTTACATATGGACCATTTTTTGGAGTGATACTCTTAAACCAGTTTAGATTGGGCAACTCTAACTCACTTATGTCCACCATTTTAGCAAACTCTTCCTGAATCTGGTTTCGAGATACTTTGGTTTTGCGTGGTAAAAATGGATTTTGGGTTTTCGCATTTGTGGGTGAATTTTTTGCTTGGTTTTGATTAGATGTTTGACTAAGTTGGTCGGTCGGAGCGTGAGTGGATTGTTGGTATATGATCATTGGAGATTGGGTCGGTGGATGGATTAAGTTGGATGGTATGGTTGGGCATGTCTGGAATTGGTCAACGATCATGGTAGGTGGTGTTGTTTGGTTGAACAGTGAGGGATGGGTGGCATGATGGCTTCGATTGGATGGCGTGGATTGGGATGGTTGATAGGTTGGATAAGGATGCATAGTTATAGAAGGTTGGATAGGTTGGTAAGGTTGATTGGATCGGACAATTTGGATTGGTGAGGGGGTTTGATCGTGCGAGATGGTCATGGGAGGTTGGATGGTTTGGATTGGTGAAGGAATTTGATTGGATGGGATGGTTTGGATGGACTGGTATGTTTGACCGGGATGGATTAAGATTTGGTTTGTCGTTATATATTATGTGTTTTGGATGTAGATTCGTTGGTTATTAATGTTTAGATTTTGATTTATGTCATAATTAATGTTTTGATTAAAGTTTTGATAGTTTGAGTTCGTGTGCATTGGGTTTGGATTTGATTGAGTGTAATGTTGAGTTGGTTGGGAAGTGGTCTGATATGATTGGGGATGATAGATTGGGCTATGGTTTGATCTCTTGTGTTCGTAAGAGGTGGGGTTGTTTAAGTCTTCATTTGCGTAAAAGTATCGTGTAGATCTAAGGGAAGAGGTTTGAGTCGTTATAGTTTTGTTGGAAAGGTATCGATAATCTTGTGTTTCGTTGTGGTAGTGTTGGTTTATATTCGTGTATGAGTTGTTTAAGTTTTGAAAATCTTGAGTCATGTGAGATTGGTAATTTGAGTCAAGCATGTATGATGTTTGGGATGCAATTGTTCGATGTGGATTTTGATAGGCCATCGTATATTAGATTTCCAAAGCAATTCTCAAACAATGTCATGTAACACCAAAAGAATTTTATGGTTTGAAGTAGAAGGGAGGGAAGAAAACTAATTAGTTTTTATTTTAATGGTGAAAGGGGAGAGTTTTAGTGATGGTTTGTTTCTTATGTTATAATTAGAGAAGGCTTCATTAGGCAGTATATTCAGACCTTAGGTTTTAATTTTCGGACTACACTCATAATGACCCTAAACTGAATGGGACATGGACATCTGATCATTGATCGGATGTTCGTGTCTTAGAATGAAGTTTCAGAAATACCCAAATAAGTGACAGGAAAACAAAAAAGGGTCCTAAATTAAGGACAGGACAACAAAGAGGTCCCATCACGATCGCCAGGCTATTGGCATGGAGATCGTGGGACCTACAAAAGACCCAAATTCGTGACAGGACAACAAAGAGGCCCCATCACGGTCGCCAGGCTATCGGATGTGAATTTTGATCTCCCCTCTCCAAGAGAGACATGGTTTGGGGAAATCTCCATTCATCTATATATGCTATTTAAATTTTACATCGAAAATGAGGATTCCGACTACCCTCAAAATCAACGGATCACGATCGCCAGCTACGGTAACGACTGTAACACCGTTCTTCGACAAAAGTCGAAGAAATATGAGGAGAAAAATAATGAGGTGGGTTCTTCCACTCATCTAATGTGCTGCCGGCAACACACGACGGTTGTCCTGTCACTTTAATTTGGGTCTCTTTAATTTTGGGTCAATTCAGGGTCATGAGTTAAAGTCCAAGTAAAGGTTAATCGTCACATAGCATAACCGCAGTATATCCAAGTAAAATAAAATAACAAAAATAAAGAAAATAAAATAAATAGGGGGGAGGTGCCAAATATTGAATAAGAGGATCGGCCCCGTTCCCGAGTACCCCCTTCAGATCCCTTGGCAAATTAGGGTTTAAAGGCTGATTTTTCAAACCAAAATGATGATGCAAATGAGACTTTAACTTGTGATTTCTATGTTTTTCGTGTGCGATACACAAGTGATAAAAGTGAAAGGCCGATGGGCCGTAATTGATTAGAGGTGGCCGATGGGCCGATGTTGATTGGAAATGGCCGATGGGCTAGTATTTGTTTTAGGGTGGGCGATGGGCAGTGATTGATTAAAAGTTTGTGCACGAAATCACTCATTTCATCTCGTTATTCTAATTTATTCAATTTTAGAAATCAGTTCGTTATTCCCTTTTATCATTAAGTTCGATTAAATATATGGTGCCCAAGTGTCTGGTTCTATGTGGCGGGGCTAGTGATAATGGTATCGATGTTAATTTCGGAATTCGGGGAGTTTCTACTTAGGGTAGGTCCGTGTTCTGATATTGTTTTAGGTTTTGGTTGATTTTATTGTAATGACTTTAAGTCCGAAACTCGAAACGCAACTGAAATTCACAACCTAGGCGAGACACAAGACTTGGGCGCACTCGTGGTGGCGCCTAGGTAGTCCTATGCACTTGGGCGCACCAGCAGTGGCGCCCAAGTCTCATTTTGATGCTCTTTGGTCCTCTGACTTCGGTTCGAGGTTCCAGATGGGTTTAAGTTGATTAAAATTTTAATTCTAAGGCTGTTATCGGTTCTGTAAAGGTTTTGTGATGTTGATCAAGTTAGTTTCATGTTTTTTTTTTGTTGATTTGATGTTGAACTTTTATGGTTTGACGTTCTTTAAATTAAATGTGATTTACTGTGTTGTGTTGATTAAGATTAAGTTAGGTTTCAATTAATTAGGTTTCTTAGTGATTAAAGGAGGATGGGCACCAAGAGAGTGGTGCCCAAGTAGATGTTTTCGTGGTTTGAATTGGTTTGATGTTTTAGGTTAATTTAGGCTTCTGGTTTTAATTGTTTCAAATCGTAAGGGTGTTCTGGTGTGTTGATTTGGGACAACATTTGAAATTAATAGGGATTCAGTGGTCCTGGGGGTAAAATGTGACTTGGGCGCACCTGTGGTGGCACCTAAGTCTTTTTGGTGTACTTGGGCACACCTGTGGTGGCGCCCAAGTGTTTGATTCATGAGTCTTCGTAGCCTTCGGGAATTCGTTCACTTGGATTTGTACTTTTAGGTGATATATGTTAATAAATTCCGAATCCGGAACTAGTTTGAGTCTCTGGACCTTAAGGGTGACAATAGGTGGGGTTGGGGAGCCAAAACACAACCGAATTGCGCCTCGGAGTTAGACCAAGGAGTTGGGCGCACCTGTGGGGGCGCCCAAGTGTGTGCTGTGACTTGGGCGCACCTGTGGTGGCGCCCAAGTGTTTGTCTACTGGTGTAGCTCCTAGTTCGATGGTTTCTAGGGTATTTCTGAATTAGCTTCAGGTATTTGACTTTAGTTTCGGTTGGGAGATGTTTTTATTTTCAGAATGTGATTGGTTTATCGTTTTAATTAGGTCTTGATTAAGGTTTAAATTAAGGGTTGGTAATCAAGGTTTGATTAAAGTTTGGTTAAGTTTTGAATTTGGGGTTGTTAATTGGACTTCCTTGATTACGGTCTTAATAGATTAGAGCTTATTGATTATGTTTATTAATCAGGATTTTGATTGGGACTTGTTGATTAGGGTTCTGATTAATTAGGGGTTTTATTTTATTTTATTTTTTTATTAGTTATGATTTATTAAATTAGGGTTTTATTAATTAGGGATTATTGATTAAGTTTTACTAAGTGGGGTTTTGGTTAATTGGAGTTTTATTAGGGATTGTTAGTCAGGCTTTAAGGGTTTGATTAATTAAAGTTTAATTAATTAAGTCTATAGATTTTAATTGGATGTTTTCACTTAGGCATTTTGAATTAAGTGTTTTAGATTAGGGTTGATTAAGTTTATTAATTTACTTAGGCACGAGTGGAATAACCTAGGATTACCTATTGAACATCTACTCTATTTTTGTTTGGATGTTTCTATTTCCTTTTGTTCTTTTTTGTTCTCTTCTCTAATTACTAAAGAGTAACTAAAGAGTAAGATGAGAAGGGAAGAGTTTTATGATTTTGTGATTTTTTTGGTGTTTTATGCAAAAGTAATGCAACCTAGGCTAAAGTGCGCTGATTCAGCAATTCAGAGTTCGGAAGTTCAGCAATAATTCATGTTCATCACAGAGATTCAATAGCAAGATAAATAAAATGCAAAATATGGAAAATGCGACCGAACGATGAACTGGGGACTTGGGCGCGCACACAGTTGCGCCCAAGTGTCTCCCTGTGGGTTGGGATGCACTTGTAATTTTTTACGATACTCCGACGCGATTTCTAACACTTTATGACTAAATGCGTGGTCCTAATATTAATTAATGATATGAGAGACTTTGGATCTAAGAGTGATGACATGAGGATCCAAATTCTAAGGGTGAATCCCCTAGGCAAAGACTTGGGACCACCCACAGTGGCGCCCAGGT
The DNA here is from genome assembly GCA_029852735.1 of Persea americana. Classification (NCBI taxonomy): domain Eukaryota; kingdom Viridiplantae; phylum Streptophyta; class Magnoliopsida; order Laurales; family Lauraceae; genus Persea; species Persea americana. Next base: position 51,805,062 of record CM056813.1, on the reverse strand, counting down.
GTACTGTCTGTTTTTCTCTTTTTTTCCTTCCCTTTTGGTAATGTATTTGCTTATCTTTTTAATTCTTTTCATGATTTAGAATGTAAATTTACAGATCCAAGGGCTCTGATATCACCTTATATGAAGAAAGATCCGTATTTATGAAATAAAATGCAAGCAATACGAAAAATGGGGTCGAAGTCCAACTCCTGGGTCTTGGGCGCACACACAGTGGCACCCAAGTGCGTGTGCGCCTAAGTGCTTTTCTGCACTTTTCCTCTTCTTTTCTTCTTTAGTAATATCTTTATGTATTCTTGTGATGCCTTTTGTGCGATTTAGAACATGAAGTTACAGATCCGAAGGCCCTAATATCAACTTACACGTTGAAGAACCCGAATTTGAGAGACAAAATGCATGCATGACGAAAAACGAGGTCGAAACCCAACTCTTGGGACTTGGGCGCAACTGTATATGCTCCCAAGTCCTTTTTGCACTTTTCTTTTTCAAGTTCGGATTTTTCTCAATGAGAATGATATGGATGCAAGATCTATCCTAATCACGAGTTCGGGATAATGAAAATGACACAAATCTATTACTTATGTTCCTAATGATGGATGATTGCTAAAAATCAGATCTACCGCGAAACTACTATTATTAATGCAGATCTACTTTGTATGAATGATCCTAAACATATTTCTAAGCATGTATAGCAATGGAATGCAATAAAAGAAGAGAGATCTAGGAATACCGGTATAGTGAAGTGTTTATCAAGTCCTAGAACGAAGCTTTCGCAAAGACTCATAGCTCTAGTTGAAGGTGTGAAAGCCTCCTCCTCTATTTCCTCTTCTTCTTCTCTAGATCCAAGGCTCTCTCTAATGGTGGCTACCTTTCTTCTTGTTGTTTATTCTCTCTTTTTTCTCTCCTTTTTTTAAGGGTTTTGGGTAGCCTCCCTTGTAAATGAAGTTAAGAGATCCTTAAATAAGGGTTTAGGGCCTGCAAGAGGGATTAAGGCTGCTGTTTGCACGAATTTCTAAATGGTTTTTGCATCCCAAGGCGGATCTAGGGCTTTTCTAGACTTGGCCGCATATGTGGTGGTGGCGCCCAAGTGGGTCCCATGAGTTGGGCTCGCACATGGTGGCGCCCATGTCTAACTTTAAAGCTTAATGATTTCGGGGTTCGGTTTCGGATTGTTTTTGGATCTAAACCGAGTCAGAACTGTGAAGACTAAAGTGTGACATACCTATGTACACACCGAAGTGCATTGTTAACATTACTGGGGACCTGGGCGCACCTGTGTGTGCTCCCAAGTGAAGCTTGGGACATGGGCGCACCTGTGGTGGCGCCCATGTGTGTCTTGAGTGGGGGCCACTAGGGCAATCTTCCGAGGGTCGTATCTTTTAATCCAATGGTCGGATTTGTCCGTTCTGCATATCGTTGGAAAGATCTCGGGATGAGGAATCCAAGGTTCTAATTGTCCTGATGATTAGTGGCTGGAAAAAAGGGGGGGACCTTTGGACCAATGGATCCGGCTTCCTAACTTAGGCTAAATGGGTGATATTTTGGCAAACTAAGCATGGTATTTGGAGGGATTGGTCTAAGCATGTCTTAAGTGGTCTGAAAAAGGTTTGAATAGTGTCACGGTTCATTACTTGTGTAAGTAGTGAATTGGGCTCGAGATCTTAATGCGACTTGGCTTTTCTCTCATGAATTTTTAGAAATCGTCGAACTAAGTCTAAAATTATCAACAGGCATCTTCATCGTCATTAATTAATCTGAATTATGTCCTTAATCATTCAATTATGGGTGAAATGGGGACACCGTTATATATGATAGGTATTTAAGGCTATCATAGGGGTCAAATGAGGTGTCTACAGATGGCTGCACACTTAAAAGAAGTATACCAAATGAGTGTCGAGCCAAGCATCGTAAATATATTCGGACAAGGAAAAGCAGAGGTCTCATTCTCAAATGACGATTCGCGATATGTAATCCAGCCACACAATGACGCCCTGGTACTAACATTATGAGTATTGGAGTACGATGTTCGGAGAATGCTCATAGACCCGGGGAGTTCATCAGAAATCATGTATGTCGGGTTGTTTGATAAGCTCGGCCTGAAGCGCTCTGATCTACAGCCAACCTCGATACCCTCATTTGGATTCAGTGGGCAAGTTGTGCAACCAATGGGTATAATAACCATGCGAGTTGGTGTCGGGCCTATCCGACTTGATATGGAATTTCTCATGGTGGATGTACCATCTCCTTACAAAAGCCACGCATGAAAGCGGATATCATCAACTTATCACCAGATGAAAGCGGATATAGATTCATCGCATGAAAGCGGTACCATCAACTTATCACCAGATGATCTGCTTCCCGACACCAAAAGGAATCATGTAGATCAAAGGGGACCAGGCGACATCCGAAAGTTGTCTAATTGCGGCAGTAAAGGGAAAACCAAAAAGGCGGAGGAGGAGGATGGCTTACGCACAGGCAAAAAGGCCAACCTAAAATAGCAATTACAGTTAGGTCGGCTGGAGACAGATGAGCAAAATGCCGACCTAACCAATTCTGTGATGGAAGAGCTAAAGAAGATAGTCATTGAAGGAGGGAACCCAGAGCGGTATTGGATGGTCGGGACTTTTATGAGCAAGGAAGAACAGGAGAGTTTGGCTCAATTTCTCAATCATAACTCTGACATCTTTGCTTGGACCACGCACGAGACGCCAGGGGTTGATCCAGAAGTGATCAGTCATGGGCTAGGTGTAGGCCAAAAAGTAAAACCAGTAATACAAAAACAAAGGAAGCTCACCCCAGAGCACGGAATAGCAGTGTGCGAGGAGGTCGATGAGCTTTTAGAGGAAGACACTATACGAGAAGTTCAATACCCAGAATGGTTGTCCAATATGGTGGTCGTACCAAAAAAGGATAAAAAATGGAGGGTATCCATTGACTTTACCGACCTGAATAAGGCATGCCCTAAGGATAGCTTCCCACTTCCAAAAATTGATCAGCTCATGGACTCTACAGCGGGCCCACGAACTAATGAGCTTTTTGGATGCATACCGAGGATATCACCAGATTGCAATGGAAGAATCCGACTGGGAGAAAACAACATTCATAACGCCAAAAAGGTACCTATTGTTATAAAAGGATGCCCAACTTAAAAATGCACGGGCGACATACCAAAGACTGGTGATGAAGATATTCTAGGATGAGATTGGGAAAATGGTATAAGCCTATATTGATGACATGGTTGTCAAAAGTAAGGCAAAAGCCACGCATGAGGAAGACTTACGATAGGTCTTCGATATTCTGCGGAGATATAAGCTGAAATTGAATGCTTCAAAATGCTTGTTTGGAGTTAGCTCGGGAAAACTCCTCGGATACATTGTAACTCAAAAAGGGGTTGAGGCTAACCCTGACCAAATTCAAGCAGTACATAAGGTAGAGCGACCCAGCTCAAGGAAGGAAGTGCAAAGGTTGACAGGTATGCTCACAGTTCTGAACTATTTTCTATCAAGAAGCTCAGATAAATGCCGACCCATGTTCCTCTCTCTTAAAAAGAAGGTAGAAAAAGTATGGGACGAGTAGTGTGACAAGGCACTTGCGCAGATCAAACAGTATTTAAGCGCCCCCCTCCCCCTCCCAAAAAAAAAAAAAAAGCTCTCAATTCCCAATCCAGGGGAAGAGATAATACTGTATCTGGCAGTTTCCGAACATGCGGTTAGTGTAGCATTGATGAGAGATCAAGGAAAATAGCAACTACCCATCTATTTTGTCAGCAAAACATTATTAGATGCCAAGGTACCTACCGTTGGAGAAGCTTGCCCTGGCACTGGTGAATACAGTTCGGAAGCTACGACATTACTTCCACGCCCGTACTATTAAGGTCTTAACTGAGCATCCACTAAGAGCTATTCTACAGAAGGCTGACCTATCTAGGAGAATGGTGAAATGGGCGATAGAGCTTGATAAGCATGATATAAGAATAGTTCCTAGGTGTAATGCCTCAATTTCGAATACTGAGATTTCCGTCAAGGTACCCGAAGTTGGCGCTACTTCCCGGAAAATCTGAGAACTTCCAAGATTGTAGGTCCGCGGTGAGGCCCAATTTAGAAATTTTTTTTACCAACATATAATCAATAGTTAAATTTGCAGAAGTGTGTATAATATAGCGGACGCAATTCTAATAACAACAGAAGCATAAGGTATCACAAATAATATATCAAGTGTAGCAGAATTGAAGTCTAGTATAAACTCAAAGTATAATTAGAAATATGGTTTAGACATATCAGACTACCTCCCTGCTCACAACAAAAGACACTCAAAACCCAAAACAAGAGTGCACTCAATCCCCATGTCCAGGCACTCCATCTTCCAGCTCGACCTCTTGGTTGGTTGGTCCCCATCCATAGTCTCCTATTATGGGTGCCTCGACGATCGCGTCGTCCTCATAGTCGGGGTCAACACCTAAGCATCAATAGAGGGTCAAATCTAAAGATATAGCAAGTTACAGTATACAAATAGCATATGATGGATGCATCAAAGGAGTAGAGACAGTAATATGATCAATAAGAATATCCAAGGTACATATGCTTGGCAATTGTGCGAGTTAAACATTTAGAATCAATTATTTAAGTAATCAGATCTAACAATACGATGTGGCACATTCACATAAGCCGGATACCGCGGGATATTATGCCGCGACCCTCCCATACTGAACTCAGTCGCGGTTAGGAAATCTCCCCAGTGCTGGGGATAACTAATCCCGCAAATACACTCATCAACCTCACCACACTCATCACTCGGGAGACTAGATCCAATATCACACTGTCCGTCTAAAACATAACTCATCTATCAACACTCATAATAGCTCCTACCCGTGATGATCAGTTAACAGACTGAGCTTATAACGACTGAGTGAATGTTAGCGCCGACTCAGGGAAACAAATACACATCTGTATCTGTCTAGGCTTGCTTTGCGCGAACAAAGTCCTAACAAATCCCTAAGAGGTTCAAGTACAATACCATGGAACAGAGTCCAAATTCAAGTCCAAGTCCAAGTCCAATCATTGGATCCATACTAAGGCCCATCAAGCCATTGCCTTAGACTAAACAGTTCAGGAGAGATCACAGTCTCAATCCAATGCCAATCAGTCCATTCTCATTCACAATGAGTCACAAGTCCACATAAAACAAACCTCTCCGTCCTAGGGTATCATCCATCTAACTTAGGCCGTATGAGGGCCCCCCTAGACACAGACACGGGTCAATGATCACCCAAATACATCACCAAGTCACCTCTAAGGAGTCCTAGGTTCAGGTCCTTCATTTTCCACTTACATTAGGTTTAAAGCAAGAACAAGGACATAAGAGTGATAGCAGTGAAATAAACTCACAGTAATCAAATCAAAGGGGATATCAAAGGTCCAATCCCAAGTAATGGCCCACATTCAGGTCCAGGTCCATTTCGGTTGATTGAGCCCCTAAGTAAAGTTTCAGATGCCAATGATACTATATTTGGTGCTCCTGAAATTACGGGCATCTTCGATGACAATTAAGGATCGAATCGACGTCAAATCCCAACCTTAGACCCTACTTAGTGGCCCCACAAGTCAAAGTTGAGCCACACCGTTGACTCCTGCTTTGGCACATTAATGGAGTCTCTTTGGATGGTCAATGGGTATAATTTATCCAATTAATAGGGTACAACAATATAATTTAACATATAAAGAACGAAAGGAAATTTCAGGATACTTAGAGAATAATAATAATGGAGAAATCAAACCTTAGTTTAGCACATTGATAATCAAAGATACCATTCAAAATTAATTTGCAATTAATGATACATAAAAAAAAAAAATCTTAATTTATAATTCTAGAGAACATGAAGACTCATCTAATACTTTTTCTACATTCAAAATAGTTTAAGGATCTAAAGGGGTTCATTAAAGGCTTAAGGGTCTAATTTGTGTTCATTAGAAACTATAGGGTTTTATTATAGTTTCTAAAGCTAATGGGTCTAAGTACTACTCCAATAGTACTTAAGCCTTTAAGGTTACATGGAATTCTAATTGGATTCATTAAAGACTAAGTGGTCTTTTTCCTAATTTTAGAAACTAATGGGGAAAGGTGTATAATTTAACAAAGTTAAGGTACAAGAGTTGCATCATCCCAGGTCATCACTCTCCCTCATATTTTATTCCTATACAAGAAATCAAGCCCCACACAGAACCCATAAAAAAAAATAAAAAGTAAAAAGCACAAAGGTAGTGAGCATAGTTTCCCATACACCCCCAGGACACCGGACCACTACTCATTTCTTTCCACTCTTTTCTTTTCCAACTAGTCAGGCCTGAGAAAAACACCCACACAAAACCTATTTCTGTAATGGGTTCAATGACGACAGCATCTGAGCTCCTCTGGGAAGTGGCCCACTTATCAAAAGCCCACGATTAGCCCCCATCTACATGGTTGCCCAAGCCCCTTCTAAAAGATGTAGGATTCTGATCTGCAATCGGTGGCCCACCTGGTCCCCACGGTCCCAAAAAGGAAACTATTTTCTATCTATCCTACTGCCGCCTGCAACAATGTGAAAGCTAGGATAATGGGCCCCACTAATCAAGAACCCAAGATCTGACTTCACTAGCAAGGTTGCCCAGGCCTAAATGACCGGATGCCCAGATCCGATCCACGATCCAAGCATCCCCTGGGTCCCACAGCGGATTCTACAAAAGAAAACACCTCCATGATAAGTCACGATTCTGATTCCTAAAACCATGATATGGTGGGTCGGACGGGACCCACTCCTCACGGGTCTAGCACCTCTAAGGTCGCCCGTGGGTCGCCCTTCGGATCCACGGATCAGATCAACCATCGAGTGGCCCACTTGGGTCCCGGTATGGATGCAAACAAAAGGCCCCTCACGGTTTCACCTCCTGAAACCTTTTACAGTAACTTACTTCAATCTATTTTTCATCCATATCGTCCCTATCGTCCCTGAGCACATCCAATCCACACATTTCATCAAATAAACAAACAAAACCATAAAAACACTTCAATGCCCGACCATCCATCAATCCATCCAGGCCATTGATCTTCCAAACGAAGGAACTCATCCATCAATGGCCAAAAATCCATAAAACAAGCTCAAATGTAAATCTAACATCAATTGAAAGTAACTTATAGAATCAAAGATGGTAAACATGCATTCTATGCTAAGTGAGTATATTGCACTTACCTCAATTTCGAATTTGCAAGGTGGATGACAAAGAGAAGCAATCCAAGCTATCAATGTTGATTGTAGAAGAATAAGAGATGAACAAGGAGAGGATTCCTTCTTCTCCTAGTAGCTAGGGCTTTGGAATTAGGGTTTTGGGGAAATGAGAGATGGGAGATGAGCTAGGGTTTTGGAATTAGGGTTTTCTTGGAAAATGTGAGGGGTTTTAGCTTATATAGGTTAGGGTTTGGGACAATTACCAAAAGGGTATTGTAGATTGTATAGAGATATGGATAAGGACATGGGCTTTTAGGTCTTTTGGGAGAGGTTCTAGAATGTTTTTTAGTTGGGGAAACCCCTCCTACAATATTTTATTTACTAGCTAGGGCCTCTTATGACTAAAATCCTATAGAAGTTACAATTGACCCCCCCTATACATTCTATAAAACACAAAATAAGCCTAATCAAATTAAAAATTAGGAAAATATCTATCAACCCCTTACTAATCCCTATTAATTAGTATAATTAACCATAAATAATATAGTTATAATATTCAAATTAAAAAATGGGGGCCCACAAGGGATGGGGCCTCACACTAGGAATGTGACTAAGGGTCAAGTGGTAGCTAATTTTTATAGCAGAATTTACACATAATGATGAATTGAAGCAAAACAGGAAGGAAAAAAAATGGCATGGATATTCGTGAAGAATGGCAATTATATGTCGTCGGCGCATCTAATTCATGAGGTTCGGGTGCTGGCATGGTGTTCATTACACCAGAAGGACCAATGATAGAAAGGGCTGTGACATTAGGTTTCGCTGCATCAAATAATGAGGCAGAATACAAAGCTCTACTAACCGTGCTCAGAACTACTAAAGAGCTTGGAATCAGGCGGCTGATAGTCCATTGTGATTCGCAATTAGTTGCTAATTAGTTGAATGGAGAGTATGCAGATCGTGATGATCGGATGGTTGCATATGTCATAAAAGTACAGCGTCTAATTTAAGAGATTGGCAAGGTTGTGGTGAAACAGGTCGGACGAGAGGAAATACGCATGCTGACAGCTTGGCTAGCTTGGCCCCGGTCGTAAAATCCAAGCTGAGAAGGGAGATCTTTATTGATTTCCAACCATCCCCAACCATAGGAGATCAAAGGATCATGTGAGCTGAACAGGATACGGTTGATCCATATTGGATGACACCGCTTGTCGAGTACTTAAGAGATGGATTACTACCGGAGGATGGAAAGGAGGGATGGAAAGTCAGAAGGAAAGCAGCAAGATTCTGGTTGTCATCGGAAAGCAAGCTGTACCGGCGCTCATACTCAGGACCCAACTTACGGTGTGTAAGTCCAACCAAGGTGGAGAACCTGTTATGGGAAATCCATGAGGGATCCTGTGGGGGGCACATTGAGGGACGGAGTTTGGCCCACCGAGCTATGTCTCAAGGATATTGGTGTTCTTATATGCAAAAGGATGCATTGCAGTTCGTGCGAAAATGTGATAGATGCCAGTGTCTTGCCGAAGAGATTCACCAGCCGGCTAAACAGCTCAACATAATAGTGAGCCCCTGGCCATTCGACCAGTGGGGGATTGACATCGTCGGACCCATGCCAGGGTCAGTGGGTAATTGTCGATTCCTGATTGTAGCAACAGAGTACTTTATCAAGTAGATAGAGACAGAGCCTCTGGCTCATATTTGAGAAAGTGATGCCGGGAAATTTGAGTGGAAAAATATCATCACAAGATTTGGAATACCTCGGGCATTGGTAACCGATAATGGGAAACAATTTGAAGGTAAGGTATTCAGGAACTTATGTGAACACTATAGTATCAAACATTACTTTTCAACTCCTGTCTATCCACAAAGTAATGGCCAAGCAGAAAGGTTAAATAAAACCTTGCCCGATGGCATAAGGAAAAGGTTGAATGAAGCGAATGGAGGATGGGTAAACGAGTTTCCTAGTGTCCTATGGGCTTATAGGACCACCCCACAGAGATCAACTGGAGAGACTCCTTTCTCTCTCACATATGGAATGGAAGCTATAATACCCTTAGAGATTTGGTTGCCAACCATGAGGACAGAAGCTTACAATCATGAGCAAAATAAAGAGAGAATCACCGAGCATTTAGATATGATTCAAGAACGGAGGGAGCGGGCACTAATCAGGTTAGCCGCCTACCAGTAGCAACTAGCTCGAAGCTACCAGAAGAAAGTTCGAGAGCGAATTTTCAAGGTTGGAGACCTGGTCTTGAGAAAAGTACTCCCAAATACAAGGGATCCCAATCATGGCAAGCTAGAACCAACCTGGGAAGGACCATATAGGGTCACCTCGGCTGGAAGGGCCGGAGCTTACCACCTGGAAACGCTCAAAAAGAAAGCTTTGAAGAGGCCATGGATGTAGCGAATTTAAAGAAATTCTATTACTAATCTTTGTACCAAAGAACTTGTTGACTTCGTTTGAATTATCTTATTTTTGTGCCAAAAGTGAGAGTTTCATTGAATTAATGATCATAACAAAGTTTATTTAGTCAGGATAAACTTGCAAAAATAAGGCCAAGGCCTAAGAATTAAAGGGTAGCATCACACTCATTACTTCGTGCTGAAGGACAAAAACCTAACTGGGAAGAGCCCAAACCAAGTGCACCACACTGATCTCCTTTTTACTAACAGCTTAGGCATGATGATGCAAGCGTAGGCAAAAAAGGAGTTTGGAAGAAACCGACAGTGGTGGTGGGATAGGAAAGTAAGGGATAAGAAAGTAAGTAAAAGGAATTAATATTTCTTTCCATAAAAAGGTAGGCCCACAACACTCTTTATACAAAAATAAAAAATAAAAAAAATAGCTACTATGCCCACAGCTTGGGGAAACCAGCAACATCAAAAGGGAAGATTTTTTCTCTCATTTAGGAACTTCGGGATCAGGAAGGATTTGCTTGGCAGCCAACGAACGACCTGCGCCCCCTTCCACGTTAGAAGGTGGAATAACTTCATCAGTCTTAGGACAAACTTGGGCCTCAACTAGTTGTGGAGGAAGAGTAGTCTGCTCGGACAAATTTGCGTAATTAGCCCAAAGAGGAGAATTTTCCGTGACTCCGGCATCCCCGAGGCAACATCATAACCCAATTAAACACAACAACTTTAATTTGTTCAACTTGCTGCAAATAATGCGCCTCGGTTTCTTCAAATTGGGCATTGTTGGATTTCTCAATGACCTCCCTAATCTCCTTTTCTGCCTTGGCTTGCCTGGAGTGGGGAGCTGCCAACTCCATCTTGGCCATAGTAAGACGACTTTTGGTAGCAGTCGCCTGGGCTTCAGCAATCTGGGCGTTTTTGGAGAAAACTTCAGCATTAGACTCAGCAAGGCGCCGAGCAGCTTTGGATCTTGCCAACTCCTTTTCCAAATCTTCCACACGGCTCTGGGATCTTTTCATACAACCGGAAACGGTAAACCATTTCTAAAGTCCCTGAAATAACAAAGAAACGATGGAAGTACTGTCACAAATATATATAAAAAAAAAAACAAAAGGGGAGGAAACGACATACCAGAAGGCAGTGTTGAACTCTCGTAGATACAAGCTCATCATTAGATAAGGAGCTATGTTGATTCATATCAGAAGGGAGAAGGCCAGACTTGCCTAGGATCATTGCCAAGGATGGAGATCCAAAAATGCCTTCACCTAGAGATGAAGACTTGAGCGGACTCTTCCGACCAGAAGAAGAGCTTGGGTGAGGGGGCAATGGAGGCACACCGCTACCCTCTAACCATGTAGTAGTAGGATCAAGGACTTCGGCAGGCTTGAAGGGGTCTCTAACCTTCTCTGGTTCACATGGGTCGATCGGAGAAGCGGGTCTCTTTCCTAAAGCTGATGAAGGTCAGGAAAAAGCTTTTCTCATTTTAGAGGTTAGAAGTTCGCCAAGGCTATCAAAAAGATTTTTTGGCTTGCGTCGAGACATTGTTGGTGAAAGCTTATCGGTGTCAGATGAGGAAGAATTATCTGAAATATTTAGGATAGGAGTTTGTTGATGGATGGCAGAAGGTGAAGAATAGCTAGAAAGCCCAGCATGCTGCAATGACTCTTTAGACTTAGTCCGAGCGGATGAGGATTGCTCAGCAGGTTAAGAGGGGGCAAGGGAATGTTGAGAAGCAGAGGATTGAGCACTGGAAGCAGTACGAGCCCTAAAAGATCTGAAAGGTTTCACAGCAAGAACCTTCCTCCGCCTGGTAACAGTATCAGACTCTAGGGGTTCGTGCCAAGCAGGAATTGCTAAGAAGCTGTCATACGAGCGGGAGTATCTAAGCAGTAAGTGGGCAGCTCAGCCCCAGCCCTTTAGCTCGGCAGGTCTTCGAAACTCAAGCACTTTCTTTAAATCATCAAGCCGGAGAAGAGATTGAGGAACGCGATTGATTGTAGCATCTAAAAAAAACAGAGAGAACGAGGCAATGTAAAAGAAAAGAAAAAAAGAAGAAGAAAAGTGCCTCAAAAAGAGTAAGGCGGACCTGGGGAGCCAGGGGTTCGGGGAACCGTGCAGCTAACCCCACCCCAGATGGTTGGTATTTCCCAATTTCTGCTCACGATAACAAAATCCCTCTTACTGAGTTTGTTTGCATATGAGAGATAATGCACAAGGAGTTTCTTGGAATTCCTAGATTTCAAGTAGAAAATTGATTTACTACTATCTAGAGGGATTAGCATGTAGCAAGAAAGGATGTCATAAACTCCGAAATCAGTGCTAAGCAGTCTATTTAGTGCAACAACCCCCATGACTATGCGGTACAAATTAGGATAACATTGGGTAGGGAAGAGATTTGTTAAAGAAAGAAAAAAAACTAAGAAGGGATCAAGAGGAAATCTAACGCCACGATCTACGATGGTGATAGTAAAAAAGGGCATCCCATCTCGAGATCCTGAATCTAAAGAATCGTCTGCCTGCGAAGTGCAGACTTGAACATTTGAGGGAATATTGTATTTGTTCATAAAGTCGGAAACTCCATTCGGGGTATTGAGCAAATCTTTGAGGTTTCCCATCTATGAAGAGGTAGACAAAGAAAATAAGGTCGTAAAATAGGACTTACCACGAACTGATGGAAGAAGAAGCAGGAGAAGAAGATTTGAAAGCAGAGACGAGATGAGAAGAAGATGGAAACTGAAAGGGCCAAAGAGCGGTTTCGAGGGGATTGATGCATGACAGCTATTGGCAAGTAGATGAACCCGAGAAAGACACGCGTCTCAAAGATATCTCAAGCCATCCCATTCCTTGGAAAATGGCGAGGAAAGGGATAGCTTGCGGGGCAATGTAGGAGGGAAAATTTTGAATTCAATACTAGGTTGGGCTTGGGTCATAATGGATCAACCCATCAAGATTAACTCGACCCGTCAGGAGGAAGAATTTGAAGAAGCGTTGGGACGATTTAATTAAAGGACCTGGATTGAAGGGAGCGCCCCCATGATGCAATAACTCCTTCCGTTATCAGTTATCACCATGGAGATGGAGGGAACGTGCATAGAAGGTGGGTGGGAACCTAGGAGGAAACAGTATAAGAGGAGAAAAAGAAGGAGAGAAAAAGGTATAAAAAAAAAAGAGAAAGAAACAGGCGAGAGTTAGAAAAAGAAGAAAAGATTTCCAAATTTTTTTTTCTTTACTAACTTGAGCGTCGGAGTGACCTTGGTCGGGACTCCCAATCGAGCTCTGACTGCTTTTTTCTTTTCTTTGTAAGCAGGAATCCAGTTCAAAGCTATTGTGCAGGAGAAAAAAAAGGGAATAAGATTTCTCTACAAAAGGAAGCTGATCATTTTACCTTTGGCCACACAAAAATTGATCTTACAGCTTGGATGAATTTTGGAAGATGGATTTTTAGTGTAGTGATGCTTTTACATATGATTAGGTTGGTTTCAATTAAAATGCGCTTTCCTCAGTTTGCTAGATTTTGTATTCATTAGATCTCATGTTCTATATTGATTTGGAACCCTTTTCGAGTGAATTAATTTTTTGATGGGTTTTGAATGGAGCTGTGTTAATCCTAGCTGCTGCATTTCTCATAGAATTTCTATGTCTTATTATTTGGATGGGTTTTTAGTTTGGTGATCATCATCATTATCATCATCACATTGTCCCAAATATATTAGGGTCAGCTACAAGAATTTTTGGAATGGACTGAGGAGAAGTGCCACACCAATGAACAGCCCTGTCAATTTAAGAATTGTTATTTGGAAACAGAGGAGATGATGTTTGCTGGGCATTGTCACAAACCTGGATCACAATGTCTCATATTAGTAAAATGACTCGTGCTGCTTTATTTTGGAGTCATTAGATATGATGTTCTATAATGATTTGGAACCCAATTTGAGTGAATTAATTTTTTGATGGGTTTCAAATGGGATGATGTTAATCCATGGGTCCAATTGAGTTGCAGTTTCTGGGAATTGAATCCATTATGTGTGGATCATGTTGAATCGTTTTCTAATGTTATTCAATGAATGCAACTCTATATCCATTTAACGGATGTATTCTAATGTGTGTCGTCTGGCTAATATATAGGAATGGGAGATCAAAACTTAAATTATAATTCCGGTGTCTTACAAAAGAACTCGAAATGGACCCCGCCCCATAATGAGAAGCTCTAGGGAGTGGGCCTCTTGAGCCCAAGGCTTTACCAGCCAAAAACGTCATAGGTATTTATTTGGTTGCAACCCCATAAATTGCACATGTAGACACCTACCATGAAGAGAGCAGGTTCTTCCTATCCGTCGACAGAATATAGGTGTCTCATGATTTTAGCTTGAAACTTTAGATATTTAAAATCATCATGGAAATTTAATTTTAAGTAAGGAATCAACACTCGCACTAAACAGCTTTAGCACTAATTCATAGAGGAAAAAAAATTCACACCAAACATGAATTTCTAAATTCTGTGGAAATCCTTTTCCGAGGATTCTATTTCTATGAAATTTGCTGACGTGATAATTTTTCCGTTCTGTGGAAAGGGTGTGTACACAAAAATGCCCTTAGGGGCACTTCGCAGGGGTTTTGTCGGGGAGAAATTTTGTTTGCACCCACATGCCTGGTTGAACGCATCCACTTTTTGAGCTCACCGCACCAAGAAAGGGGGCTGACCTCTTTCTGAGCGTGTCTCACTTGCTGGTGGATTGCACCAAGTTTTAGGTGCCGTGCATATGAGATATGCATAGGATATCTCAACCGTGCACTTGCAAAGAAGATGAAGTTTGTAGGTATTTTTGTCATTTCACACGTGAGTATTTTGGTAATAAAAGAAATTTTAAAAAGTAAGTGTGCTCACTTATTTCCATGATGAAACAGAACTTCTCTGTCAGGTCAGGTTTTGACTGAATTAGATTTATTTGTAACGAATTTGTATAGCTCTCCTAGTCCAGTTAGGTATTGAGTGTTTAAAACCTAGTAGGTTGCAAGATCAACCTCTTTCTTGCTTAACATGTGTATGTTGACGTCCAGATCGAATCTGTTTTATTATACCTTTAAAGCTGGATGTTGATCGGTGCAAAAAGGGGAGATTTTCCTTCTTCTTGAGCCATGTTTTCTTAGTAACGTTTCACCTATTTAAGCCAAGTCATCAATTTTAGTTATTAAAAGCCTTGTAGACATTGATTTTTATCCCATGTCTCCATTTTATTCTCAATCCATTAATGCAAACTTGATTGCCATCCTATTAAGTTTGCTCATTTAATAACTCCTGTATGAGTCATGCATCAACCATTGTAATAGGTTTATGGGTGGGTGCCGACTTTTTCCTGGATGAAAAGAAACGAGGAGAGGAAAACCTTAATCAACCTGCCCGTGCCACCTAAACTAACTTGTCGTAGGTCCCACGCCACATGGCTTGCACTAAAGCCGCGAGAGTGACACCGCGTTCAATCCTTTTTCTTCCATCCTCCACTTAATTAATTTTCTCATTTCTTCCCCAAGTCCTCAAGAGAGCGTGCGAGCGAGGGCGGAGAGAGGGAGGGAGGGAGGGAGAGGAAGAAAAATATCAATCTCCTTTTCAAATCCATGCCTCAAACACTTATATACACGCCCAAACCCATCAATCCAAAACCCCAAACAAACCCAACCAATGAAATCTGGGAAATTCATAGAAACCCTCGCAAAATCCCTCGCATCTCGTCTCCAAAAAGCCCTCTCATCATCATCATCATCCGATCAGCAAGAAGAAGTCCTGCACGAGATCACAGCTCAAGAGCAGAAGCAATTCCCATTCGAAATCCTCCGCGCTGCAACCCGAGATTTCCACCCCAAGCTGAAGCTCGGAGAGGGCGGATTCGGACCAGTGTACAAGGTATGTGGAATTCTTACAATTCGTGCCTATTATTTCCGAACCGAAAGGTTGGGGCGTGTGTGTTTTTTTTTGTAATTTTTGTTTATTTCGGGGTTGGACTTGAAAAAAAACAAAGGGAAAGTTGGAGGACGGGAGAGAGATAGCAGTGAAGAAGCTGTGTCGAGGGTCGAAGCAAGGGAGGAGGGAGTTTGCGAACGAGGCGAGGCTGCTGTCTCGTGTGCAGCACAAGAACGTGGTGAATCTGCTGGGGTACTGCGCGCACGGCACAGAGAAGCTTCTGGTGTATGAATACGTGGCTAACGAGAGCCTTGACAAGCTGCTCTTTTTTGGTAAGCCATGACGCCACTATAAAAAAAAAAAATTCAATTCCTTTTTGGTCTCTCTCTCTTTTCAACTAATTTTTTGACCATTTGATCCAATTTAGTGGTAAATGATAGCGATATCGAGCCTTATGTAAGAATTGATGGTTAGATATGTCCTATTAAAATATTATTAAAGATGTGAGGGGCGAAGAATGTGAAGTGCGGATCAAAAGAAGTAAGGAGATGGAAATTTGAATTACTAGATAATAACGGGGCATTCATTTCTCATCTTCCTTAATTTAATTTTCATTAAAAACGAAGATTGTTTGATGGACATTTTTGGATTTTCTCTTGTTTTTCCATTTTTAACTAGTTATAGAAATACAAGAGTAGGTATTCAATTACATGAAATAAGCAGGGCTATTATACTAACGACTGTTAGTGATAAATTCAATGGTTTAAATGGTGTTAAAAGGATTATCCGGTACGAGTGTCACAAATTTACTATGTGGCTCTCTTTTTAAAGTAATGGAGATCTTCTGCCGGCCATGGTTAATCCGGTTCCCTTTTGAAATGTGAACTTGGTCTTGTTTGTTTTAAGTTTTGGGATTTTTTTAATGGAGAAGTTGTTTGTTTTTTTTCCATTTATAAATCATTTAGTTAATTTTTTATTAATCTAGTGACCGTCAGTCAATTGTGGTTTGGCAAGCCTACCAATCTCCAAAAGTCCTTTCTCCTTTATCCACAGTCACACGTTTACGAGAATGCAGGAGATTGGACAACTCCTGCTCTCACCCTGCTGGTCATGGATTGATTTCTCGGCAAGTGTTAGGCCTTTTTTTTTTTTTTTCTTTTTCCAACCTAGAGTATCTTTCGCTCGACTCAGCCCATGAGTTTTAGGCCTAAGTCTGAGGGACACTCGATTCTTGAGAGCCGAGAACTAATTCCTAAAGGCTCATGAAAACCCTTACATCAACATGCATGGAATAAACTATGGTGGCCAACAAAGGTAGGCGTCGAAGACCAGACCTCTCTATTATTTGTTGGGCAACTGAAGACAAATCTTTTTTTTTTTTTTTCCAAAACAGAAAAAACATCTATTTAAGAAATATTTTTCTTGTAATTAGAAAGTTTTATTCTTTGTTGGTGACAAGTGAGAAATCCGCAATTTTGAGGATTTCTCATTGCATTTGGAACAAGGACTCTCATTGAGAATTTGTATAGCTGTTAATTTCTCGTTGATACCGATGTGTATCATGGGTTCAAAATAAAATAAAATAAAATAAAAATTGGGACCAGCATGTAGATCTGCAAAATTATGCATTTTCAAATCCTATGCAAGGGGGCTAGACGTGGAAAATCCTAAGAAGTGGGGATTCCCGTTGGCAACATCCTCGAATATTTGCAAATGCCCAAGGCGGTTTCACAGGACTCAGGAAAACCAGCAAAGACTCCCCCTTGGAATACGGAATTCCAATACCGTGGATGTTTGCTAATAGTCATTGTCTTCATTTGGAAACATGGCCCCAGAGGTTTGTTTGTTAGTTTGAAACTCAATTTCGTCCAGTACGTCTTAAAGTCTTAAAAACGGTGGATTTTTGTAGTGTGAACCGTCTTGAGGTTGTGTAAAATGAGCTTTCGATGCATTGCATGGACCTTCACTTAATGATCCATGTCTTCTCCCAATTCCATGCCTTGAGAAATTTGCCCGCCCAGGAAGTCTCGAATTTCATTCATTTTCACAGGTAAAAATAGTCCACTGGATGTCACCTCGCCGTAATCTGAATCGTCCATCCAGTGATACAAAAATTGTGTCATCTAGGATGTGTAAATTGAGGGCCAGATGAAAAATCCCAACCATCTGAAGTCTCAACAGAATAATGGATAAGAACAGCCTCTTGCTCTAGTGGTAGGATGTGGCAGTTTTTATCTGGCTGATCGGGGTTCAAACCTGAGTAGTTACATTTTCTCACCCACGGGCTGTACTACTAAAATGGCTATACGTGGCCAATCTTGGTTCTTTATTTCTGGGTTCAGCGTGTGAGATCAGATGAGAATGATTTGACGGTCAGGATGATAGAGAAAAATGTTGATGTGAGCTGAATGGATGGTTGGATGCAGACGAACGAAAGCGTGGGGAGTTGGATTGGAAGAGGAGACATGAGGTGATAGTGGGGGTTGCACGGGGGTTGCTGTACCTGCATGAGGATTCTCCTTGCCGTATCATTCACAGGGACATCAAGGCCAGCAATATTCTCCTTGATCAGAAGTGGGTCCCAAAAATAGGTGACTTTGGGATGGCCAGGCTTTTCCCTGAAGACCAGCCACAAGTCAACACACGTGTAGCCGGCACCAAGTATGCTCTGCTCTCTGCTCTCTGCTCTCATTTACTTGTTCTCATAGACTGACAGTGGCCTACTTATCTATTGAGTATGAAATGTCAAACAAAATCTAACTCAACAATAAGAAGGATCAACCAGCCAACCCAAATCTGACCCACTGATTTAGGGTTGTGTTTATTTTTGGGTTGGGTTTGGGATGATGGTTTGACTTGATTTATAAATAAGTTGGATTCAGCTTGACTTCATTCTTGCTGTTGGGAACTGCCCACCCAACTAGTGCTCTATAAACCGCCAATCCAACCCGTACCCAATCTAATTGATTGTTTAGATTTGCCTTTTAAGTTTTAGTTGACGTTAATGAGTGGCTGGGTCTGGGTTGAATCTATAAATGACAAACAGTGCTCAACCCACTTGACAGGAACTTGTCACGATTTGACCATTGCCACTTTTTGGTTAACCTGAAATTTGAATTACTTGGTGAGATTTGGGTTGGGTTGGCTCACCAGTTTGCGTGTGGAATAGCCACCAAGCATTTAGCAATCCCTCCCAATTTCATTTTTTCTTACATTAATTAATGTCCACATGCAGAAAATTAGATCTTTCTAACATGTACTTTTTTTTTTTTTTTGTCCTGCTATCTGTGCATGCAGTGGATACATGGCTCCAGAGTATGCCATGCATGGGCTTCTCTCGGTAAAAGCTGATGTTTTCAGCTTTGGAGTTTTGGTTTTGGAGTTAATAAGCGGCAAGAGGAATGCAACCTTCAAAAGTGAAGCTGATGCGCAGAACCTCCTCCAGTGGGTGAGACTCCAAACTTTTAAATAAGTTACTAAAAGAAGCAATATTTTCTTGTCCGAACAAACAAACTTATGAAGAGTGAAGAGGTGAGGAGCGAATGATATAAAGACTGGTTTGTGCAATGTGCTGCAGAAACGCAAGTTCAACCTCTCAAGGATACGTACATCCTCGCCTGAGGAAAAGTAGTTCCTTTATGCCAACAAAATCGGAAGGTTTTCCTTTTGTTTTAACGACAATTAGATTGCACAAATAAGCCTTAAATGTGTCCCTCACCTTTAGTGTATTCGATTTAATAGGGTGATAGTTGAATAATCATTTCATCCAAGAGACTACTTGGTCCTTTACAACTTTAGCCCCGGGAATGTATTACTTGGAATCCTTAATTCAATAATTAGTGAGAGGATTTCACGCGTTGCAGATTTCATTTTCACCCAGGAAGAAATCTTTATTCCTACATCTCTCATATGAAATCAGAATCCTCTTTACTATGGAAAAGATTTTAATTTTTAATGAGATTTGGTGGTTTGGGTTTCAAAGGTAGCCCTCAAATATGGATTTACATTAGAAGCTACAGAACCACTTAGTTCAAAGTTGGAGAATCCGTACTCGCTTTCTTATCTCGGTGCCTTTATTTTCCATATTATTTTTCTATTTTCAAATCATTTATATAACTGAATTTTTAATTTTTAATTTAAAAAAGTATCTTGTTCTTTTAGTTATATTTTCCAGTAATGTCCCAGTAAAAACACAAAATTTGAAATTATCCTTATATTATCTCTGGTCATTGCAATATTATCCCAATAAAATGATATTTTTAATGTGCACAATATGCTAAAGGGGAGGTCTTTCCTCACTCTCCAATCTAGACCCTCTCAGGACCCTGCTTTGGCGAGGCTCGATATTTTCAACATGGGGCTGATGGGCCACAACCCGAATATACAGACAGACCCTTCCTTGACCCGAACCCAACTGGGTTATTGTGGTTTGACATTTCTGAACCAAATAGTTATTGGTCAGGTTTGCCTCGAGTCCTTCCATGCTATTCAACCTGCCATGGCCAATCCAATCAAACATGACCCAACCCAATATTTCAACGTGTCAAACCGACTAATGACCAATGAAAAACGGGGATCCACCCCCTCCCCTCCTATTAAGGGCGGATTTGGTAGTGGTTTTCTTGATGTGAGGCGGATTTTGTTTTGTTATCTCAACCAACTCCGCCCTTAATATATAGTATATGTATACTTATTACTAAAATGATAGACAAAACTCATATGGTGTAGGTGGTTTTGGGCCTTAACATCAGGCACGTGGGAAGAAAAGTTGGCGCGTTCAATCTCTACCAACTCATTCTCATGCATTTTTATATATTTTAAAAGTTTTAAGCTTTAAATTCGACGTGACCCAACCAAATGGGGCAGGTCGGTATCCCAGTGACCCTTCACGGGGCAGGGCACCATCTCTACCTTCAAGGGTGAACCCTAGCCCAATCCGACCAGGCCATTGCTACTAATAAACCCACTTTAGGGCCCAGCACGTGAGCAGTCTGCATAGTATTCATGGGCTCAAATAAAGGTCACCTATATTGCAGGCATGGAAGCTTCATAAGAAAGGCCGGGCCTTGGAGATTATAGACCCAATTCTGGTGCCTAAGGAAGCCACTGATCAAATCTTGATGTGCATCCAGATCGGGCTCTTGTGTACGCAGGGTGACCCAAAATTACGGCCCATAATGCGACGCGTGGTGGTCATGCTGTCAAAGAAGCCCGGTTCCCTTGAAGAGCCCGCGAGGCCCGGTTATCCTGGGGCTAGATATATGCGAAGCCACCGACACTCTTCCGGTAAACAACAGCACTCTGCCTCTGTTTCTACCTCAAATCTGGACACCACAATCACCTGCACCCTCCCAGAAAGCCCAGGGCCACCATCTCATCAGCGGCACCCAAGTGAAAGCTAGAGTCTGGACCATTTCAGCTATACCTCTGCTGAGATTTCTCTAATTTTTTTGGTGTATCACAATTGTCAATTGTGGGATCTGTTCAAGGGGTTGGTGTGGAGAGTTTGGATTGATCATATAGTGGGCCTCCATGTAAATGAAACTAGAGAGAGACCCAAAAGGGGTTGTTTAATATAATTTATCATACTTGATAGGAAAAAAAAAAACCCTCTCTCTTATAGCTCATTTAGTCAGGTTTGGAGTCTGGCCCGGTACAATACTCATAACTGAGTCTGGGTCCATTTACTGGGGACCTGGGTCTGTGTCCACTAAGTGAAACCTTCTTGTGGTCTAGACCTTAGATCTAGTCCGGCCATTGGATAGGCTCGTTTCCCGGTCCAACCTTGGTTCTGAAGCCGGGTAACAAGGTCCAACCTGGCTAGGCGTGGGTTAGCTTGAAGTTAAGAGTATCAATGCCCAACAGTGAAAATCCTTTGGGTCAGGGCAACTTAGCCTTTTAGCATTCGTGGGCCACAGTTAGTGGAGGTAAAAGGTCCCAGTGTCCCTGCCTACAAAATGCTGAGTGGCCCATTCAAACGTGAACTCTAAATTCTACAAATGATAGTTGGACCAATACGGAAAAAGAAAGGGTCTCCGCCTAGCCCAACACACACACATAGTTGAATGGTGTTTTCTCTCTCTCACATGCCGGGGGATCGATCCCTGGGTGAGTTTCCCAACCCCAACTTAGCAAAAGGAAATACATATATCACAATGATCACCACAATCCTAACCATTTAAATGAAATTAAGGGGAGGGTAGGACTCGTCTATAACAGCCCAGGGACACTCACAGGAAGACATCATTTGATAAACGGGCTAATGGGCCTAGAAGTTAACTGCAAGCCTGACCTTTGAATTTAGGGCCATTGATAGCGAGATGCAGGAAGTTTAATAGACCTGATTTGATTTCAAATATTGAGATATATCAAGCTTAAAACTAAAATTCACCTATTCAGGCCTTAACTGCCTAGACCCATTGAAATTGGCTCAAATTTGAACGAGATGTAGGACCCAGAATTATATACCCAAGCCGTTGATACCCCTTATTCAAAACCATTAGGATGTGTCAGTGATGGTGATAAACCCAGGGTAACAGTACACTGAAAATTACCAGTTTTTATGGCTGGATTTTGATTGGATACTTGAGACTCTGGGTCGGTACATGCCTCGGTCCAAAACCCTCACCATATTCCATTTTGTCAATGTATCTAACATCGAGGTCTGCATTTAGCCTTGGGCTGTTTGGGGGCTTCACTAATGAAGTTGAGAGAAGTAAATATTATTTTGAAGGAAGAATAAAATATAAGTGGGCTATGATAGTATTTTGTTTTTAGTTGTTTATTATGAAATATTTTCAACTTTTTGTATTGATTATGGAGTATTGAATTTTTTACTTTTTTTTTAAAATATGATGGGAAATTTGAATTAAAGTGATTTTGATGAGACTCTTTTTTAGAAATGGGGGCTTTACCTTACCTAACTGTATTTGTAGAGTTGTCAAACAAGCCCAAATTAGGGCTTTGAAGGAGGCCTCGACTGAGTTATTATGCGAAAATATCACTCCATTTGTGTTGAACTTGTCAACTCGGTCATTTAATTTATAGGAGGCACGGGCTGTTTTAGATATGGCCCAGGAAATAGGCCTGTGTGCAACTCACAAACCTAAAAGCTCAGGCCCAATAAAGCCCATCAGTAGATGATTCACCCATCTCTGGTGTAAACCAAAGATGATTTAAATGATCCTCGCCTCTAGGCAGAGGACAGCATGCATCCTCGAATGTAGATTTTTCTTCAATTTGGGCTGGACCGGATCCAAACCAAATAGCCCATTTAAATAAAAATGCGACTTGGGCTGATCATTTTGTTCGTGTTCATGCTTCTTAGTCCCTGGGGTGAAATTTAAAGCCCTGGTGTAATTTTGTCTAATAAGCTCAAGTTGGGGACTTGAATTTGAGCCTTGGCATCCTCGGGTTACATTTTGTACAATGGTAGTTTATTATTTATTCTATCAACCTGGACATGTGCTAGGGATTTCAAGTTTTGGGCTTTTAGTCATACTTGACAATTGAGGCCCATTCCCTACTTCGTACTGGATTCTTAGGAATTTAAAGTGAATGAAGTTTTTGTTAATGTTTTGTAATAGCTGAAGTATTTGAGGATTCCTTACTGCCCTTGGAATAGAATTTTCCTTTCTAAGGATTGTATAGTCAAGATTCCTTAAATCATGTTTGACCGTAAGTGAGGAATCTACGGATTTGTGGATTTTATACCATCTCCCTCTCAAGTGACTCAAATCCTTGCGGATTTACAATTCCCAAATATAGGTTTTGCATGACTCTGTGGAAAGCAAAAATCTCTTTCCCAAGGACTTGGTTTCCAAACGAGATAAGAGTGCTAGAGCATGTTTACTAATGAGAGAGGAATCCATAAACTTGAGGATTTATATAATTGAGGATCTCACATCAATATCGACGTATATCAATATATATATATAACTGAGAAAAATTGATTTCAATGTGCAAATCCACAGAGGTAAGGATTTCCAATCCTTAATTTGGATTTTTTTCTTTAATTTATTTATTTTTTGTGTGGGGGAAGAGGGGGGTGCGCTTATAAAAATCCTCCAATGAGGGTTTTTATCGGTCAAGGTCCTCATGGATTTACAACTACTAAACGTGAGTTTTCCATGGCTAGCGCTTTGTGAAAAGTAGAAATCCTTTTTCCAAGGATTTGGTTGCCAAACGTGATGAAATCCTTGGATATTCCTCATCGATTTTCCACATAATCGTGAAAAACCCACATTTGGTAATTGTAAATTCCCAATGATATAGGCTAGTGAAATTTCTCATTTTCAAGTCCTCCCTCCCTCCATAGGAGTTGGAAATCCTCGTTCTTGTGAATTTACAAACCGATACTATTTTTTCTTAGCCATAAACATCAATAGGCATCAAAATTGATGTGAAGTCCTTAGCTTTATAGTAATCCTTAGTGAGGAATCCCTATCTCAAAGCAACGAGGGTGATTGTCCAAGTCATCGTTGACTCATCACTAAAGGGGTTGGGTCAGTCACGATTAGTAGGTAAGGACATTTTTAGGGTCGATATTCCTTTCTTAGCTTTGATACAATTGGTGTTGCTTTGATTTGGCTTGATTAAGAGATTTAGCACCTGTTTGGTAAGTTTGATTTGTTTGAAATAGATTTTTCTAGAACAGATCTGTATAAAATGGAGCTATTTAAAATAAACATTTTATAAATAACTCTTTGGTAAGAGACATATCAAATGCACTACATTGCCTAAGTGCATCCAATGGTTCACAACTTTAATTTTTCTTCAAATTTCTCAAAATCCATAACGATATAAGACTTGGAATTTGACCCTATAGCCGTTTTTTGAATTCTAAAGAGGATGAACAATTCAAAATTTGATTTTGGGGCCTATAAAAGACCAAAAAATAGAACTAAGGGTTAAGAGGTTTTTATTTATTTATTATTATTATTATTTTTTACAAATATCTCAAAACTCATGATCATTCAACTATAGAAATTCGACTCTATAGCCACTTTTGGCATTTTTAAGAGGATGGACAGTTTGGATCACGATTTATGGGTCCAGAATCATAGAAAATCTGAAAATATCAGACTACCAAAGAATTGTGAAAATCACATTTGAAACCTAGGTACACTGAATGGTTCGTGATTCCTTGATTTCTCAAAATTCATGATGGTATATATAAGATCTCAAATTCAACCTCATAGATGATTTTAGGCTTCCAAAGAGTATGAATGGTTCGGATCTTAATTTTGGGCCCTACAAAAGACAAAAAATGTAGATCTAATGGTCGAGAATTTTCAAAAATATCTTAGAATCCATGATCAGTCAACGACTAAAATTTGATTCCTTAGTTGTTTTTGGTATTTCAAAGAGGATGGATGGTTTGGATCATGATTTAGAGACCCAAAATAATTAAAAAATTGGAAATACCAGACTACAAACAAAAAACTGAATCACTTTTGTAATTTGAGTGCATCGAATGGTTCGTGGTTCAAGGTTCTTCACAAAATCTTCAAGACCCATGATGACATAAGACCTTAAATTTGAACCCATGGTTGTTTGTAGCCTTTCAAAGAGAATAAACAATTCATATCTTGATTTTGGAGCCCACATAAGTCCAAAAAAGTAGATTTAATGGTCTGGACTTTTTTCATAAATATCACAAAACTCATGACCATTCAATGGCTGAAATCCGACCCATAGCTGCTTTTAGTTTTCTAAAGACATTCATTGGTTTGGCTCATGACTTAGGGCCTATTTCTTTACAAGCATTTCTGATAGGAATTTAGGCTGTCTGTGGATTAAAGAATTCCTGTCAGAAATTCAATGTTCTTTTGGTGGAATTCCCAGTATTCAAGGCAGCCATAATTTTCAAATGCCAAAAAAGTGGAATTCCAAAATGCTAACCCCTCCGAGAGCATTTCAAAATTCTGGAACTCCAATAAGTTTGGTTGGAACTCCAGCACTCAACTGTGAACCCTCCTACCAACAATAAAGTGGGCCTCATATTTACAATTATAAAAATTGTACCCATGCAATTCCTATCAAGAAGGGTCCATGTTCAAATTTCTAAAATTGGGCCACACACTTCCTTTTCTAAAAGATGGGCTCATGTACCATATACCTGAGGTGGGTCTACATTATAATTCTTACAGTTGGGTCCCAAGTTTACATCCACAAAAGGTAGGTCCCATGTACTAAAATGCATAAAATGTGTAATTCCACTCTAAAATTTATGTAGCAATGAAACATGAGTTTTATGAAATTCAGAAATTTAAAAATTCTCAGGCAAGAATTCAGATGAAAATGAAACGTAGAATTCAGAAATGACAAAATTTCGTGGCATTTTAGAATTCCAGCATTTGGAATTCCCAAACAACCTCCAGACATGAATTCTAGGAATTCTAGTAAAGAAACAGGCCCTTAGGGTTGTAGAAGAAAAAATATACGGAAAAACCAAATTGCCCCATGAGGATGTCTTAAACATTGTACTAGTCCACCTCTATTTGTCTCGAGCATATAAGTCTTACTCATTTGTGCCCATTTTTGTGACTATATGAAATAGAGGCAAAATGCATGGGGTCCATTTGAAACAAACATACATATTTGTGTTACCAACCAATCTAAAAGTTATTGCAGATAGTTTTAAGATAAATAGAAATAGAAAATAGATTCGTCAAACACAACCTTATTTTAGAATTTCTTGTTCTTTTCAAATTTAAGGTTACTAGCCTATTAAAAAAAAAAAAAAAAAAAGGCACCTTTTTATGTAATGAATACATTGTTTCTTTTCCTTTTGTCCTTCCCATGACATCCTAATGTCTAACTGTTCATTTGAGTCTACCTGCATCTCATGCAAGATGCATCTTGCTAAAATCTATTTTTCTAAGGATGAATCCCTTTTTGTTTCAGTGTAATGATCATGTTCTATTGATCAGGATTCAAGTGAGCACTGGTAGAACCAAGGGGAACGAGGGGCCCTGGCCTGCCCAACTGTTATGAAAACCCTGAACTTTCTAAGACTTTTATATAGTTTTTCCACATGGCCCCCGATGTTAAAAAAGAAAGCCCTAAGTACTTTGAAAATGCTATGCATTTTTTTTACATATGGCCCTCCTAAGTTTTTAACCTTTTTAAATAGTGGTTACTTTTTAAATAGTAGCCCTTCGAGGAAGATTTCCTTGGTCTCCGTCCACTTCATCTCTGCAAAACTATTGGTACAACAAAGGACAATATGAAAGTTACAAATGTAGGGGTGTACCCAGGAATTCTTCCGGGGGGTGGGGGGTGGAATGTGGCTTTGTAGAAAGAAATTCTTTGGAGGGCCACATAAAAGATGCATTCAGTGGGCTTTTTGAAAATTTTGGGGCTCTTATGTAAAGAAATTTGGTGGGGAAGGGGGCTGCCAGCCCCCCTTGGTTTCACCGGTGATTATAATGCCCTTAAAATGTGTGATATCCTATGATTGCATCACATTGTGCAATATCCTATATCCATAGAATATTGTACATATTCACCTTCCAGCCAAAATCGTAAACACACATTCACCTTTCCCCAAAATCTGGAAACTTTGACTTCTCTTCTTCATGTCTGCTTACTACAAAAATATTGACTTAGAGCTCTTAAAATAACAAGATGTTTGGATAAATGCATAACATAATATCAATAAATTTAAATGTTATAAGATTTCATTATTATATAATAAAATAGTGTCATATTATTGTATTGTGTCACTTATGATGTTTGGCAATCTCCGTAAATTTCAATATACATTTGAAGTATTTGTCAACTAATAAAAAAAACTTACAAGATGATATACTGGACAAAAAATAGAGAGAAAGTAATCGATTGACCCAATATAGGACCCACTAATTAGGAGCCACATGTGTAACAATCATGGTAGGACCAATCAATTGTTAAAAAATCATAAGATTTAATGTTAAAACCATGAGATCCAAGCAATGTTGTTTAATTAAGGTGGGTCTACCAAATGTTGATAATCATAGTATAATACATCTAATGGTGCCCATCATAACTAGCCCTATCCAGTTTTCTCTTTTTTTATTTTTTTATTTTATAAAACCTTATCTAATGTCAAATAGAACCCATCTATGAGAAATTATTGTGGGACCCATTTAATATTGATAGTCATATTAACACCAAAGAGCTATTAAATAATGAGACTCGTTTAATAATGACAAACTCATAATTGCAATCACACAATTCAATATTGGTAATCTGTATTGGACCCGACTAATTCTGGTACTATGAGACCCACCTAATGTTGGTAAACATTATATGGTAATGTGAATATTATTTATTTAGGGAGAAGTTTGTAATGCATTTGACATAGTGATCAATAAGATTTTACCTTCATCCAATTGTCTTTGTATTAATATGTTTGTGATAAATCTTGAGATTCCATTTTCTCAATCTAACCGTTGAGAAGAGATGAGCAAAACACCTACCACAAGCCTGATCATCTTATGAGAAGAATTCTAAATGTGGACGGTTGCAAACATGCCCCTTATGGTCCAGTGCAATCTTTTTTAGAATTTCCTAATAATTCTTATATTTAAAAGGGATATTGTCCGTACAATAGTAATTAAATCCAATATTTGCCTACAAACATTTGAAATATAAGCATTTCTTATACAACTATTAATGCGATATAACACACATCAAACTGTATAAATATCATATGGCCGTACAATATCACACAAATCACCTTGTGCGAAATCCAAATAGGACCTTGTGTGATATCCAAATAGGGCTGTGGAGTCACACAACCATTGTTTAAGTTAGGAACAACTCTGCAGTAAATATTTAAAATTTATTTATTAAATGTGATATTTAAAAGACAATATATCTATTTACAATAACTTGAACATCCGGTCATCATGTTTTCTGACAAAATTTTATCAAAATCCGGAGAAAATCTATTCGACAGTGCGAAGATGCATGTGGACTTATCTTCTTTGGAGGCAAAAAGAGAGAAAAAGCAAAAGCTAGCAGCACTCTATCCTTTGCCTACACGTGGCTACACATCCCACAGATATGTACGTGAACGTACACGACAAGACATTCAATTCAGTAGTCAACACAGCTTTTTGATCTTTTCGTGCAACACCCCAACCTTTACACACTTGGCATCATTCATATCACCGATAAATCATAATCATACGAGAGAAAGTGAGCCAAACACAAGAGGCCAAAGAACTCTCTCTGATCTCTCACCAAACGAATTCCAAAAGGGTCTGTTGGTAACTGGTTGGTCACTACCTGTTCACACAGACATGCCCAAACCCATTTCGTTTTGTTTTCTTCTTCCAACAACCGTTTCCCGCTCTCGGCTCTCCTCTCTCCTCTCTCCTCTCTCCTCTCTTTCTGCAGACGAAAAAGCATCCCACAAGATAACTCTCCTTTTGTTGTCTTTCCTGATCCATGTGATTTTGGTAAGAAAATATTTATTACTCAACTTTTGATTATGGGTAGAGATAAATCTTCACTCAGCTGTCTTTCTGTATCTGTTTTTCCTTTGGATTTGCAGCTTACAGTTGTGAAATGACTGCCTGCCTAGGTGATGAGTGATGACCATTACCATATCTCATTCTCCTCAGATTGGATGTGTGTTGGTCACTGGCTTCCTATCATTTGAGGAAATGCATTCCAGTGGGCACTCAGTCCAGGCCCATGGACCACTAAACGGGTAGGTTTCGGATCTAATGTGCTACTTAATATTTTTTATGTTAAGCTCAAGTGCTCGACCAATGTTTAATATTATAACCATAACAATGTTTAATATTATGAAGGGGTAGGTTGGTAGTAGGAAATGGGAGGAAAGATCTCTCTCCCTTTCTCAAAAAACTGCCCCAAATTACCTTACCATATAACAATTTCATGGACTACGAACAACTAGAATCTTGGAAAATATGGACCCCACTCCACGGCCCATTCATGGTGTTTTGGTGTGGTGTCACAGCCACAGAACTACTACTCGTGGCCTACACGCAACTTAGAAAATGGGAGGAAAGATCTCTCTCCCTCTCTCTCAAAATTGCCCCAAATTACCTTACCATATAACAATTTCATGGACTACGAACAACTAGAATCTTGGAAAATATGGACCCCACTCCACGGCCCATTCATGGTGTTTTGGTGTGGTGTCACAGCCACAGAACTACTACTCGTGGCCTACACGCAACTTAGAAAATCGCTCTTTGTTAAAACATAAAAATGATTAGAGGTAGGCTATTGATACATAGGGGTTTAATATATGGGATATTTCTAATCTAAGTGATTAAAAATGAAGATGAGAAGTGAACTTAAAAGAAAAAAAAGAAGCAGCATCAATTAACCTTTTCTTTTCATGAAAATTGAATCAAATGAAGGAGAAGTGAATATGTAGCATTTGGTTTTCATTTTTAACCACTTGAAAAAAATTCTTACACATTAAATATCCATGCATTTTAGTAAAAAATAAACAGGCCAGAAGAGCCTCCTCATCTAATGAACTAGTTGTTGAAAATTTGAGATTTGGGCTGTTGGAATCTCTGTTATGTGGTTCTGGTACTGGCGATACTGAAATCTCATATTGGGAATGCTGTTAGTAACCCTTTTCCCCATCTTGGGATACTTCCGCTACTGGCCCACTTCTACTATGAACCTTGTTTCTCCATTTGGCAATAATACGCTTATGATAAGTGATTAACCTTTCTGATAAGTAACGTTCACTGCTAAAAATCTATTGTTATTCTTGGTGGTTTTATGTATAGCTCAACATATTCTCTTCTTTGAGTTTAGCTTGTCCCACACTGGTCGTGGACAACTCTCTCAAATGCATTTATATCCCTCCTCTTTTACTTGTTGAAGTTAGGTAATTAAGTGGTGGTGAGTGGTGACTACACATGTGAGTGTGGGCTGAGCCACATGTGTGTTGTTTCTTGTATCTTTGCTGTTCTAGGTCGAGGCCCATTTTGATAGCAATGCAATTAAAAAGGCCTGCTGTTGGTAGTTGGTACCGCATCATAGCAAGTCCATTTCTGCTTGCAGTATCATTTTCACTGATTTTTTTTCCTCAATATCCATATTAAGAAACATGCATAATTTATATTTTATTTTTTTTCTACTTTTAAATATACATATGTAAATATATATATATATATATTTTAACTCTTATTATTCATGGATGGAGTGTCTGAATGAACAAATCACTTGTGCTTGGAGAATAAAGGATTAGGTTGCATCCAATCCTAGCAATTGTAGGCATTAATGCAATAGGCTAAAGATGGTGCAGACCATGACTTGTCGATTATTTATTCCAACGGTGGATATGGTGAATCTATAAGATATTTTTCGATTTTTGTGATTCTTCCCTTCTTTTTGTTTCTACCTCTAATTCTAGAAGTGATTATATAAGCTGCACATTTGAGAGCTGTATCCTCCAATGCGTTTTGGTTGGATTTGGAATAGACAAAGCTGAAGGGTTCTATGATTTAATGCGTAAACTCCACTCCAGATAGATCTTCTAGGATGTGTTTTGCTAGGAAAGATCTAAGATCTTGTAGGCTTTTGAACAGTCTCCCTATATGACCCATCCAACATACCTTTAACTCTGTTCTCTTTGTGAGCTACATGGGCAAGATACTTGAGCTGTTCATTTTGGGGGCATAAAATGAATGGGTCCTAACCACATCACATTGATTGATAAATCCTAGGCCACCTTAAATTATAAAAAAAAATAAAAACTTTGGTTGAACTTTCTAGTAATACTCACTGTTCTTGCAGCATTGAATTGCTCAACCAATTTGAGTATGAAATTTTATTTTGGTTTATCCTAAAGAAAACTAGTGAAAGAATATATTTGTAGAGACGAGCCGAAAGCCAATCTTTTCTTTGTAAAGATGGTTTTTAATAGGGGAAAACTTTTTCCTATGAGCAGCAGTAAGGTGTGGGAGTTCCCATCTAGACCCTCGAGGAGGCAGTTTCTCCCACATCCCATTGCTCGGAGAACATCTTCCTTTTATTGGTGTTGTCGAAGAGGAACAAGGAAATTGATAGAGATAGAGAACTTTTGAAATAGGCACTTTACTACTCTTTGATACTTGCTTATATAAGCATTTCAGCGAACACCGCTTGCAGACGTTTCCACATGCAGCATGTAGATGTTTATAGACCTTAGTTTCTTAATGATCAAGTAGCCATTGGTTTCTTAAAGACCAAGAAACTCTAAGATATTTACATGATATTTTTCTAGTTTCAAAGCATTTCTTTTAACACTTCTCCTGAATTCGAAAATCTTCTACTCCCATGATTTTTCTGAACTTGTTAAACTTCTAAGTTGCCGACAGTTTTGGTTCGCTGAATTTTAACTCTATCCGACCTCGTTCAACTAATTCTCTGATAACGAATCTAATTTTGCTTCGACCAGCTATGAAAAATCGTATTTTTTGTCATGACAATTATCGACATATTGTCAAAGAAGATGATCCAAGGTAATCCTCGCTCACACTGTAAATCATTCAAAGTTCTTCTGACTCGTATTGCTTCACATGCTGCACTAGTGGCTGAAATATATTTTGCTTTGGCTGATGATAATGCAACCCTCTTCTGCTTTGTTGATGACCATGAGATGACCTTAATTTGATACACAAT
The DNA here is from genome assembly GCA_029852735.1 of Persea americana. Taxonomy (NCBI): domain Eukaryota; kingdom Viridiplantae; phylum Streptophyta; class Magnoliopsida; order Laurales; family Lauraceae; genus Persea; species Persea americana. Next base: position 51,772,900 of record CM056813.1, on the reverse strand, counting down.
ATATATCAAGAAGTGCCTTTTCTGTCATCTACTAATCCTGCTCAATCACTGGCATCTGACGAGCTTGTTTTCTTCTTCTGACGTGTATGTAATGCCATACCTTGTGCCTTGAATGTACCTCAAAATTCTTATCGCTACTTCAAAGTGTTTTTTGCTAGGTTCATTAATGAACCTAGAAACCAAGCTCATTGTATGAAGAACGTTAGGTCTTGTATTTGAAAGATAAACCAATGATCCAGCCAAATTTGATAAATTAAAGCATTTACCTTAAAGTGCATGTACTTATTATTGGTCATGGTGGAGCAGAACTTGGTGTTGGTTTAGTCCTTGGTATAAATTGTTGGTATTCTTGTGCATTAAAGCACATGTGTTTTACTTTTCTTTACTTAAAAGAGAATCCCACACCGGTTATGGAGAACTCTTTAGTGTCATTTATTAGTGTTGCAATATAATACTATGGTGTTTGTCTTAGTAGAAGGCTAAGGTTGTGGTGACCACAAACGCGCGGCCGGGCAATTAAAAATGACTTATCGGGAATAGTACCTTAAAGTGTTCAATTTTGAGGGTAAGGACTTCAAAATGTGGATGATGAAAATGGAGTATCTGCTTAAGGTTACGAAAATTCTATATGTGCTAATAACTAATTGTCCTGAACCTTATGAAGATGAGCCCACTGGAACATATGAAAATGAAAATTGGAAATCTGATGATTTTGATTGTAAAAATAAAATTTTAAATCATTTGGATAATTCCTTTTACGGTGTATTTTCAAAATATAAAATTGCCAAGGAATTATGGACTACTTTGATTATAGAATATGCTACTAAGGATCAAGTACCAAAAAGTATGCTATTGAATAATTTTTGGATTTTCAAATGGAAGAAGGAAAATAAGTGATAACACAAGTTTGAGATTTTCAGAAAATAATTCATGAAGTCCAAAATGAAGGAATAGAATTACCCAAACAATTTGTAGCTGGCAGTACCATCCATAAACTCCCACCATCATGGAAGGACTTTGGGATCACCCTGAAACACAAGAAAAAGCAGATGAAATTGGAAAATCTCATAGTCCGACTCAGAATCCAAGAAGATCATTTGGACCATGATTCTAAGAGTAAGGATTATGAGCATGTGGGTAAGGCCAATCTTATTGAGGCCAAGAATGATCAGAGAAAATCCAAGCCCGACAATTCCCAGGCAAGAAATTATGGAAGAGGAACCAAAACTAAGCTCTTAAGCCCCGCAAGGATATCGGCATAAGAAAAGATATAGAATGTTTTGTTTGCGGGAAAAAGGGTCACTATGCAAAGGAGTGCCGCCACAGAAAGGGCATTAAAGGTGAAAAAAAATCAAGCCAACCTTGCAGAAGAAAATCTTGTGGTGGTAGTGATAGAGATGAATCTAGTAAGCAATTATAGAGATTGGTTGGTTGACATTGGCACGGGCCGGCACATCTGTAGTGACAGAAGTGCGTTCGTCTCCTACGAATAGGTCGGAGATGGACAAGAATTCTATATGGGAAACTCCTCTACGACCAAAGTAATTGGTTAGGGGAAAGTCATTCTTCACCTCTCATCACGCAAGTCTTTGACTTTGACCGAAGTGCTCCACGTACCCGAAGTGCTAAAGAACTTGGTGTTTGGTTCAGTACTGAGTAAGAATGGGTTTAAACTGGTATTTGAGACCCATAAATTTGTAGTTACAAGAAATGGAGTGTTTGTAGGGAAATGCTACATCTCAAAAGGCATTTTCAAGATGAATGTAAATTCAGTCGATAATAAAATTGCCTCTTCTTCTGCTTATATTATTGTGTCTCCTGATTTATGGCATGTTAGATTAGGGCATGTAAATTATTCATATTTGAAAAACATGACAGACTTAGGGCTGATCTCAAAAACTGATTTTAAATCAAATTTTTGTGAAATTTGTGTTCAATCTAAATATTCTAGAAAACCTTCAAAAGTGTAAAAAGATGTCTGAATTACTTGGTCTTATCCATAGTGATATTTTTGAATTAAATAGTAGTATCACTAGAGGTGGTAAGAATTATTTTTATTGCTTTCATTGATGATTTTTCGAGATTTTCTTATGTTTATTTATTGAAAAATAAATTTGAGGCTCTTGAAAAATTCAACTTTTTTAGAATTGAATTTGAAAACCAATCAGGAAAAAAGGTTAATACTTTGAAGTCTGATAGAAGAGGTGAATATCTCTCCATTGACTTTATAGAGACCTATAATACCCTAGGTATAGTTCATGAAATGACAGCTCCCTACTTCCCACAACAGAATGGTATGGTTGAAAGGAAAAATAGAACTTTAGTTGAATTGGTAAATTATATGCTAAATAGTTCTGGCCTACCCAAGAACTTATGGGGGAAAGCTTCTTTCAGCCTGGCACATATTGAATAGAATACCCTTTAAAAAGACCAGTGAAACTCTATATGAATTATGGAAAGGTAGAACCCCCAACTTACAATAGCTAAAAGTATGGGGGGGGGGGGGGGGGGGGGCGGCTTGGCCCAAGTAGCTTTACCTGGCCCTAAAAGGACCAAACTTGAACCCAAAACCCAAGAGAGTGTTTTTATAGGATATGCCCTTCATAGTAAAGCATTTAGATTTCTTGTTATCTCTGGCCGAGACAGACTCCATCATTGAGCCTAGAGATGCAGTTTTCTTTAAAAATCATTTTCCATGCAATCAAGTTTTATCTAGTTCTAATAGTAGACCAACCCATGTTGTTGAGTGTGAATCCGATGACTCAATAAATGTTGAACCTTGTAGAAGTCAGAAACCTAGAAAGGAATCTACCTTTGGACCTAATTTTATAACTTATATTTTAGAAAATGACCCCACATCTGACTAAGAGACTATGCAATCTCTTGATGTTGCTTTTTGGAAAGAGGCCCTTTGTTGGCATGTAAGTTCTTGCTTACTAATTTTTTAATCTCTTTAAGGCAAAATGCTTATTTTCCATTGACCGCTGGAAGAGATCGGCTCGTACATTAAATTTTGACTATTGGCTGCCGAGATAATGGAAAGTCGGTCACTAGTGACCATTGGACACACTACAATTGCCGGTGATTGTACACCCTCAACGGCCGCTTCAATGTAGGAAATTACCGATCGCCATAGACTCTACAATAGCCAATAGATGTGCACTCTCAATAACCTGTCAGCACAAAGACACTAGTTACTGGATGCTCTTCAATGGCCGCTTCCACATCCCTGAAGCAACCACCAAATGTTGCATCTGAATTGCCGCTGGGCGCGCCTACATGGCTGTTGGGCGCAGTTCGTGTTCTTAAATAGCCGCTGGGGGCTGCGAGGTCACTCCATTGGCCAATGAACGGTTAGCACCCACGATCTCCTCTTTTGACCAAGTTTGATGGCCGCTGGACGCACAGAAAAGGCAGTTGCACCCCATTTACTCCACCTCCTGAAACTACTCCCCCACGATTTCCAGCAGTTACAGCCCTCAAAATAGCTATAAAGGGGGCATTGAGAGCATTTTTCTTCAACCAAGGGCATTTGCGCAAAAAAACCTAGAGATTTTATTGCATTTTGTCCAAAAGATTCATCCTACTACTTTTGCAAGGTAATGGTCGGCTAGCAGCAATTCTAAGCTTCTTCGCTATCTTCTAAAGTCTTTCTTTGTTTTCTTCACGCGATGGAGGAATAACAGTGATGTCTCTGCCGTTCTGATGCGAACATCACATGTGATAATTCTTCCATTAAGTGGTGATAGATTACAAAGACTGATAAAGGAGACTGCATTAAATAATGAGTGATAGTGTTCGGTTACCTTCTTTCACCCAAGCCAAGCACGGTCCTCAAAGACATCAGCTCTCCTTTTTGTCTTTCTTTTTCTCTTTAAGCTCTGTATTTTATTCTTTCTTTTGTATTCGATCTTCTAAGCCTGATGATGGGGTTGTATAACAAAACTTGTAAACGACCCGCACTCAAAAAGTGAGATAATTAAAACTCATGTAAAATAAAATCAAGGGTGGCTTTTCATTGCGTAGTCAAACATGTGCAAGTCACTTTTGTGTCTTCTTGTGATTTGCTGAAATTGAATAAAATTAGCATTTCCCGCTTGCTTTTTTTTTTTTTTATAAATTTTCAGTGAAACAACCCTTAATAGTGAAATTGAGTCTATTTTAGCCAACCATACCTGAGAACTTGTTGGTCTTTCTCCGGATACTAAACCTTTGGGTTGTAAATGGATATTTAAGAAGTTAAGGATTGATGGGACAATAGAAAAATCCAAAGCCAGATTGGATGCTAAGGGATTCAAACAAAAGGAAGGATTAGATTACTTTGATACCTATGCACCAGTTACAAGGATCACGACCATCAAAGTCCTAATCGCTATTGCATCTATTCACAATATGGTTATCCATCAAATGGATTTTAAAACTACATTTTTAAATGGGGAATTAGAAGAAGTGCTTTTTATGGAGCAACTAGAAGAATCTATTGCACTGGGGAATGAAACTAAAGTTTGTAGATTGATTAATTCCCTGTATGCATGGTTTTAAACAAGCTCCTAAGCAGTCGCATGAAAAATATGACCAAGTTTTACTAAACGATGGTTTTAAGATAAATGGATCAGGCAACTGTGTTTATTTTAAACATTTTGGTAGTTCATGCATTATCATTTGTTAATATGTTGATGATTTTCTTATTTTTTGTATTGAATTAAGTTCAATAGAGAACACTAAGAAATTCCTATGTTCTAAATTTGACATAAAAGATATGGGTGAGGCTGATGTGATTTTGGAAATAAAAATACAAAAGCAATATGAAGGAATTATTTTATCTCAGTCTCACTATATTCAAAAAGTCCTTCGGAGATTTAATATGTTTGGTGGGAATGACATTTCCACTCCATTTGATCCAAGTGCCAAATTAACTAAGAACAAAGGAGATAGTGTATCTTGATTAGATTATTCTAGAGTAATTGGTTGTTTAATGTACATTATGAACTGTACTGGACCTGACATATCTTATGCAATAAGCAAGTTGAGCATATATAAGTATATAAGTACTTGATGAGACCATTGAGTATGGTTTACACTATGACAGATATCCCATAGTACTAGAAGGGTATTGCGATGCTAACTAGATATCATATTCTAAGGAATCCAAGTCCACGAGTGGCTATGTGTTTACATTAGAAAATGCGGTCGTTTCTTGGAAATCTAGGAAACAAACGTGTATACCCTAACTCACGATGGACTCGGAGATCATTGGTATGGCATTAGTTAGAAAAGAAGCAGAATAGTTGAAGAATCTCTTGACCAATATTCCCTTATGGACAAGCCGGTACCAGCCATCTCTCTCCATAGTGACTAGAAGTCAGCTATCGACAAGGTAAATAATAAGACCTTTTAGGCCAAAAGTCAACCTGATAAAAAATCTTGTCAAGCCAAGACAGTCACATGTCTCGCTATAGCGAGACCTATTTTCACTATAGCGAGAGTGGAGAGGTGATGCAGGTGCCGGTATCCAGTAGCAGGTCTCGCTATAGCGAGACTAATGCTCGCTATAGCTAGTTGGACGCAGAAGTTCAAGTTATGTCTGGACTCTATGGTAGAGTTTGAGGATGAGTGCTATTCTGAGTAGATCATGATTAGAAGACTTATGCACGAACTTGAGGCTATACATAGGGTGTTTCTCTTAACCCAAGAAGCTAACACCACTCTCATTAATCTGCGTTAGAGATATCTTTGAGAGAGATTATTCTCTAGAGCCATTGAGAGAACATTCTGAAGGGCTACTTTAAAAGGTGTTTGCTGCTTCTACTCTCTTGTAGAATATTGATCATCTTGTTTGACAAGGTGCGAGGAGATCAAGTATGGAGAACGGGGCATGGTGGATGTCGTGTTAGTGGATTCTTTATAAGAACAACTACAGTCCTTAGGTTGAGGTATAGATTGATGTAAAAGAGCTTGTGGGTATATCTTGTAACTGTTCGTGAACTCTTAATTTTTGGTTCGTGGTTTTTCTCCCTAGATAGGGTTTCCACGCTAAATATTGTGTCCGTCTTCTTGTGGTGTGTGATTGGTAGATAGCTAGTTCTATTTTGTTTGATTGGTTATTTCCGCTGCATGTTGATTGATTAAATTAGAACTAGTATTCCATTCTGGTGGGTCCTGCAAAATCCTTAGACCTATAATGGTAAATCCAGATATATACATCTGAGGCATAATTTGCCGGGACAATTACTCAAGCAAAGGGTAATTGCTATTGACTTTGTGAGATCGATTGATAATTTAGCCAATCCACTAACTAAGGGACTCGCTAGAGAGCCAGTAATCACAACATCGAGGGGGATGCAACTTAAGTCTAAAACAGACAAGTTACCAATAATGAACACCCAGCCTGTTTGATGGGAGTTCCCATGGGATAGGTTCAAAAGGCAAAATGAAGTTATCTTTGGGTGACACAGTGAGAATATTTCAAAAGTCTCATTAGCTCATACCCATTCCTATGATGTGAAATGTTTATTTCCTATATATTAGTTGGTGAAATTCTATGTCTTTTATAAGCGGGGTGCTGTACAGGAGCATCCTTGAGCGCTCATGAATACCGGAATAACACAAGGCCATTTATGTCCATGGTTTTATATGAATCCCTGAATTTCTAAGATTGTGTGTAATAAGTTTGATTTACTAATTGAACTCTTGGTTTAAGATCTTAGTTCACCATAGAGTTTTGGTATTTCAAACTTACGACACTAAGTGAAGGTTCAAGACTTAGTTCACCCACATTTTTTATTAGTCTCACTAGTTTGTCTTGCAGCAGCAGCTTTTCATCTTATTTGCTTTATTGTGTTGGGGATTGTTGGTATCCTTGTGCATTAAAGTACATGTGTTTTACTTTTTTTTATTTAAGAGAGTCCCACATTGGTTGTGAAGAACTCTTTAGTGTCATTTATTAGTGTTTTCACATATCACTATGGTGTTAGTCTTAGTATAAAGTTAAGGTAGTGGTGACCACGCGCGCACGCCGTCCATCCGTGGAGTGGTGTGGCGGGCCGGCCATGCATGTGCATTAATTTTAAGTTTTCAGTTGGGTTGAGTTTGGGTCAACTTGGATTTGACCAGAATTTGTGAAGCTCAGTAATTCTTGTGACCGTTAGAGACAACTTTTCCACTACCCATTTAAGCAGAATAATTGCTATCCGTTGCACAAGGTATCCATTGCGCAAGACCTGTAATTCTGGGATTTGAGTCTCTCATCCATTCGAGTGCGCGAGTGGTGGAGATTATCCGACAGGAAGCCGTCTTATCTTGAGACAGATGCCCATATACCCATCTGTACCTGTGTGGGGGTGAAATTTTCCTAAAGAAAGCGTCTCCTAAGACGTGATTCAGCTACCAATTGTTCGGTCGTTTCTTTCCTTTACTTATTCATTTTCTAATTTTAATTTATTTACAATTTCCGTGAAACATTTTTTCCAACATAAATTCAGGTTCTAAAAATTATTTTTGGCACTTGGTTCATTATCCTATTTCTACGTTGCTATTTCATAAAATATTACATATCTAGAAATCACCAATTTATGGGAATTGAGATTGTAGAGACAGCAGGTCTTTGATTCTTCACTATAACCAGTAAAAATGCATTTTTCACCTTTTTTCATCGAACTTTTTTCTCCCCTTTTCAAAAGGTATGTGAACATATGCTATAGTTACACGACAGAAAACTTCGAAATAATTAACCTTTGGCTTCTTCTCTTGCCATTCTTCATATGGAGTCATGTTACTTATTTCTTTTGTTGGTGATCTATTGAGGACGTAGCTAGGCTGCGGTATTTACAGCGTATGCCCAAATAGTCATTCGAAAGAAATTCCCCTTTTAGAGTGCTTTTTGCCATTTCTATAAGTGTTTAACGTTTTCTTTTGCTACTCCAATTTTGTGTGGTGTGTATCTGGCAGTCAGTAGCTTTCTTTTGATGCCATTTTATTTTGTAGTAATTCCAAATTTTTTAGATGTGTATACTCCACAATCTGCTCTTAGATTAACTTTCAATGATTGAACTTTTTGTTTTTCTGCAAATACTTTAGATTGGATGAAACAAGTGAAAACTTCTGACTTCTCTTTAAGGAAGTTTACCCACATCATTCATCTATAATCATCAACAAATAAAAGAAAATACTTGAAGCTAAAAGGCTGTTCATGTTAGCCTATAAATATCAGTGTGAACGAGTTCAAGTGGAGCTTTAGCTTCAAGTTGCTCCCATAGCTCTTTAGAGCGTTAGCTGTTTCTCAAAGCTCCAATCTTCAGGCTCTTTATCTTCTTAATCCTGATCTCTCCTCAATCAGTCCCCGACTAGTGCAGCTTATGCATTGAAAGGCCAGTGAATGTAGTGCTTCGCTTGGCTTTCAATTCTAGCTAATGAGGATTGGCAACATGGAATATTCATGCGCAGTGTTGTTCTTACCTAAAGAGATTTGCAAATTGCACAGTTGGGATTATTACCTCCATTAACAGAGAAAAATTTAATGGCATCTCTCTCTACATTAGCTTCCTAGATAGTTTTGTTTTAGCCATCATTGCTCTTTATTCTCTATTTTCCACTAGCCTGGTGCGTGGGCTTTCTATTGTTTTATTATTATTTTTTATTTTAATTTATTTTGCTCCATTGTATTCTTTTTGGCCTTCCTTCTTTTATTTGCCCATTGTAGGTTGCCATATGCCTTGGCAGAGTAGGTCGCCTTACCAGGGCGGTGTATTAGAGGAATGGGTAACTCATATTTCATACACCCTTTTGGGAGCTATTACTACTTACCTTAAAAGAAGTTAAGCCTTTTCTGGGGAATCTTTGGTAACCAGTGAGAGATTTGTAAATTTGTGGATCCCTCACTACCCCTGGAACATGGATTCTTTACTGAGTATTTGTATAGTTGGTGATTTCGCATTGATATTAGTTCGTATTGCTGCATATAGTTGAGAAAAATTGGTATTGGTGTATAAATTCGTAAAAATAAGAATCTTTAAATCCTATGAGAGGTCGGACTAGGAAATCTACAGAATTGAGGACTTAGGATTTACAATTTCCAAGTGCAAGTTTTCCATGACTTGTAGAGAATCAGTGAGGAATTCCCAAAGGTTTGATTGCTAAACTTGAACTTAAGCAAATAGCCATGGTTCTCAAACTTGTTTAGGTCTTGTCAGAGATGATACTTTAATGGCCGGAAGTATACTATAGAGCGTGCCAAGGTGATTTTTGCGAACAGAATTAGAGGTATAATCATATCCCTCAATTCTATTAAGGTGGAATTCTATCACCATCCTATATTGATATTTTTGGGCATGGCTAATTAATTGGCTTTTCTCTCTATAGTTCTTTTGGTGCTTCTTGTGTAGCTTTTTGGCTTTGGGGGCTTTCAGCCCATGTTTCCCTCCCCTTTTTTTCTCAATAAAAATTTTACCCTTAAGCCAAAAAAAACAAAAAACTCTGTTACTCTTTGGAAGATCATCGCATTGACTATGATCTGATTTCAAATTGAGGCACACTATGATAAGTTGGCAAGCTAGGACAACCAATGTAACTTGCATGTAAGGAACTACATGATACTACGAGAGGGTGCTCTTATAGTGCACGATCCAACGCATCTTGAATTCTGATTGTGTTCTTTTTCGTGTCTTCCCATATTTATTTTTCCAATAACATGATGTTTACTTTTTTGTTTTTGTCATAAATGAAGCAAGAGTCATTTTTAGAAGCATACAAAATCCCCATGTTGGACAATTTGCACAACACACCAAATTTTTAATGTAAATCAACAACCAAATAACATCTTTTATGTACTTAGTTCTTCTCTTGGTTTCAATAGCTGTTGTCCCCTTTCCACTTTCTTGAACAACAGCTCCATTTCCCAGTCTAATTTGTGATTTGAAAAACGAGTCAATATTTGTAAAGATCCGACTACACTTGCCATATGATCTTCATTTTGAATGTGTAGATGACAAAAAATTGATGACTGACTTTCTAGATGATCACTTGCTATGAACACCAGACTTAGGATATATAACTGGGTACCCAAACTACGGAGATCAAAGGATTCTAGTTCCAGAACAGATCCTATATATTCACCCCTCTGAACTCAACAGATACGGTAACGGTAAGATGATCACTTTTTCAAAATCTGTGGTCCATATCTGATTTGAAAGTACACTGAAGGAGACGTGTAAATTCTCTTGGAAAGAGGGAGATTCAACTGAATTGGGATGAAATCTCCTTTCTTTCTTGGGTTCTTATTTCCACCATGGATGGATAGTGATTCCCAACTAGAAATGGAAACTTATCCTGAATCTCATCTAACTGATATTTTGCATGGAACAAGACAAACATAATGTATTCTAGAGAAGCGGAGCGTAACCTAATCTCCCTATTTGATATCATCTTCGCAACACTTCATTCTTGACATAGGATAGAATAGAATATTTAATCAAATATTGTCAAAGGGTGGGCAACCATTTCCTATGAAAGATGAGGAATTTTGATGGTCCGTTGTAGATCTCTATTGTTTATCCTCATATATGATATCATCTACATATGAGGCTGATACCATCACGAAAAAGTAGGGTTCAATGGGCCAATTGTCTATTTAATTTTCGTTCTTTTCTAGTTTAGGTTGTATTCATTGTATTTTCTTCATATCCACGATCCACATCCTAAGATGGAAGTAGAGAAAAAAATGTTAAAATGGAATTATGTATAGCTTTAGTATAGTATATACAACTATAGAAATAGAATAGCAAAACTAATATAAATAAAATAAAGTTTTCATGGAAGATAAGATAACATCATATCAAAATATATAGATACACTATAGAATTGAGTCATAAATTGCAAAATAAATAAATAAATAAATAAATAAATAATACACGTATGGCTCATTCAATTAGGACTAGCACATCTTAAATCATTTGTTTGGATGAGTAATTTTAAATTGTGTGACTCATGGTTATATGTATTGGATAAAAATATATATATATATATATATAAGGGATTAATTGAGGGTTACATATGTTAACCGGGTTATCGCTAAGCTGACTCGCTCAAATGTGGGTTAGGAAAACCTAACCCGTGACCAACCACCCGTATATTCTGGGGGTTGGGTTGGATGGGTCATATATGGTTTGGGTTGCATTGCATTTGTCAGCTCTAAGCCTAATGTATATCTACTTGTTTGCTTGTATAGAGAATTTTTATTATTAAGTGACAAACACTCAGATCTAATGATCATAAAAAAACTGGTCTACATGACTTTTCCTTTCTAATTACAAAGACTAGTTGATCAATTGAATTAAAATTGGAAAGAGAAATAGTGAGGGAAAAGGAAACGGTATGGGAACTGGGCTCATTATAGGGAAAAGTATTTCTGACTAGGGTTCTGCGCCTCCTTGAGTATGTCCTAGGTCCAATTGAGACTGCAGAGCCTGTTGGACCAAGTAAGCTGGCCCCAGGGGTCCTGAGCACATTAGATTTAGGTCGATCTGCATCAAACTTTCGTATGAGATCATCAACTAATCTGTGTGGAAATCTACATCAAGTTGTGTTTATTTTTGTTGTTGTTATTATTATTATTATTTTCTTTGAATTTGATCCCAAGTATTTTTCCCTCTTTTTTTTTTTTTCCGCTTAGGAGAAACCTATTAGGAAAGACAAATAGGAGAACAGGACCAAGAAACCTAAATAGAAGTACACAATACAAGAAAGTCTGCAACCATGGTATCAAAAGATTCCGACCATTCAACATCACATTCGACAGAATAGCAAAAATTAGCCATAGCCTCATTGAACCTGCATGGAATGTGCAAGAAAGTGAAACTCTAGAAACGTCAAAACTAATTGAGTTCGGATCCCTTGTTTCAATTGTTTCATCCTATTAACATTCGCCAGCCATATAAAATTTCTTCTTTTCATTTTTCATTCTAAGAAAATAATTCAGAGGGCGCATTAGTTGGTATGAGATTTTATATAGTTGACAAATGTTGGTAGGATGAATTACTATCACCATGTTTCAACTAAATAGGAGATCCTGACTCAAACCAATTGGGTCCAATGTCCAGTCTTCAGCAGCATTAATCATCTGGATAACCGATAATGTCCTCCACAACATACAAAACCTGGCTCTTCTAACATCCTTTGTCTCTTTCACTTTGCTTAGAGCAATGAGGACTACCTCCATGAAAACATTGTTTGTGGTGTTCAGAGTGAGAGCTTGGTTTTGGTGGGACCAACAGGCACTTGCTGTGGCCATGAAAGATGCATAGTAAAATAAAAAAGGATAAAATCAGAAATAAGTGAGAGCATTTAGGGGTAATGTGCAGTCTTCAGCAGCATTAATCATCTGGATAACGGATAATGTCGTCCACAACATACAAAACCTGGCTCTTCTAACACCCTTTGTCTCTCACTTTGCTTAGAGCAATGAGGACTACCTCCATGAAAACATTGTTTGTGGTGTTCAGAGTGAGAGCTTGGTTTTGGTGGGACCAACAAGCACTTGCTGTGGCCATAAAAGATGCATAGTAAAATTAAAAAAAAGAGGATAAAATCAGAAATAAGTGAGAGCATTTAGGGTAGCATCAATGGTGATAAAATTAGAAAAACTAATTTGAAATGGTTTGGGCATGTCCAATGCAGGCTGACAATGGCGCTCGTAAGGAAAAGTTTAGTTATGCAGGTTGATGACCCATGAAGGGGAAGAGTTAGGCCGAAGAAGACATAGATGGATGTAGTAAAAATGGGTATGAAGACGTGCAACTTTCTAAAGATTTGACTCGGGATTGATCAAAACTGAATTCATATTGCCGACCTCAATGTAGTTGAGACAATGCTTCGATAATGATGATATTTCATCTATGAAAAACCCTTACATACTTGGCCTAATAGATATTGACAAAATATACTTATTAATCAATATACTTAGTAAATTGCCTTCAAGATTTGTCTGCATTTCGCTAGTTTTATGTGTGAACTGATCGCCAGATAAGTTCATAACCAAGGTTTATTGATCCCAATGGCCTAAGATACCCGTGAACTTGAGGTAGAGCCTCAACTGCCTGTTTCTGTGCGGTTATTATTATTGTTTTTTTAGGGTCAGTAATGGGTAAATCTTAGAAAAAAAGACAAGAAAGATACAGAGCAAGACCACTGCCAAAAACAAGCCATATATATACATACCCAAATCCGGAGCCCTATATAATGAAGGCAACCCCAAAGAACAATCCTCTCCACCTGCTATTTAACTGAAGTACCTGCCTCTCTATTCTCAAATCCAACTCATGACAAAAACACGCCTGAAGTTGTAAGGCCAGCTGCTTGATCTTATTGAGATAGAACTGGATCTTATTGACCTATGCAACTGCATTAGCCGATTTACTCTTCACACCTAAGAATGCTTAAAGGAAAAGGTCTCTCAATGACTATTGGAAAAGCTGTAAATATGTCAGTATACATCCTCAGTAGATCATGAACAAAACGAGGACTCCATATGTAAATTATTTCAAAGTTTATGGTTGCATAGCATATGTCCACACACATTTAGAAAAAGGAAAGAAAAATTATTAAAAAGGTGAAAAATGAGTTTTGATTAGAGATTGTGAAGAATCAAAGGCCTACCATGATATATTTTCCAATTCCCCTAAATTGTTGATTTTTAGAGTTAATTAAATGGCCGCATGGAATTGAGGTCATGGACAAGTCTACGCGCCAAAATTAAGTAATTGAAGAATCTGAATTCAAACCAAGAATTACTCTAGCACCAAGTTCTACTCCAGCATGATCGACTACAAGCACATGCACTTCAAGTTGTTATTCATCAAATCTTAATTCCCCTCCAAAGAAGGCACAATATTCTTTAATATAAATTTATAATACATGTGATGTTGTATTTTATTCATGTGAGGCATGCAAATTTAAGGAAGCTACTAAAGAAGAGAATTGAATTGAGGCTATGAATGAGGAAATCAAGTCATTGAAAAGAAGCACATATGAGAACTTGTGGACCGGCCAAGGGAAAAAGATATTATTGGCTTAAAATGGATCTTTAAAATCAAATATAATGAAGATGCCTAAATCCGAAAGCAAAAGGCTCGATCGGTTTCTCAACGAGGTATAGACACAATAGGGCCCATACGTAGTTGTAGGTACAATAAGGCCCATTGGGCCAATATAGAATCCAGAAAGTTCCATTTAGGCTTTTGTGGAATGTTTGTATATTCTTACCTGCAACAGCAAATGGGAAATTGTATATGGCCGTTTTGGATTCTCGGTTGGCCCAATGGACCCTATTTATCTACAGCTGCATTGGGCCCTATTGTGTCTCTTGACTTCTACATGGTGTTTTGTGGAAATGCAAGCAAGTTGTGTGCAGTGAAAAGCCTATGTCAACAAATATTAAATAGTAGGAGAGTGACCCATTATAAATTATTATTATTCTTATTATTATTATTTTTGTAAATAAGCATATTCATAAGAAGGGAAGGAAAATAATAAACGATAGAGGACAAGCACATAGAGGACACCACCAAATTAGTTACCAGATAAGATAACAAAAGCCCTCTTCCTACCTACATCCTGTCTAATAGAGTAGTAAACTCTACAAATAGAGTCAAGTAAGATAAAACCCCCATTTCTAAAAAAAGTTCCATTAAAATCATTTTAATTCAAATTTCCCATCAGATTTTTCATAAAAAAAAGTGAAAAGTTAACCTCATTTCTCCACTAAAAGAAAAAAAACTCCAAAATCAATACAAAAAGTTAAAAAGATTTCATAATGAATAACTAAAAATAAAATACTATCATAACCCACTTATATTTTATTCTTTCTTCAAAATATTGTTTACTTCACTCAACTTTATTAGTAAAGCCCCCAAACAGCTCATTAGCAAGCATATGCGCTTGCTCGTTCTGGATCCTTAGAATATAATTATAGTTTACAAAACAAAATAAAGAACCCAAGGCTTCTTTATTGTACTCATTGACCAATTACAGAAATTACAAAAAATTATTATTTCTATCAATTTCCTTGTTCTTATTCGACCAACAGTTTGTTTATTTTCATTTCTATCAAATGTATTTTATTTTCAAGTAATGCAAATAATAAGTCTGGTTGTATTTCTCTCCTCAAAAGTGGAGTATATAAGCTGGAAGAAATGGGTTTTCCAACTGAGCCTTGTGTGGAAATTCATTTTTTCAGGTCATAAAATCCATACATCCAAACACAGCCCATGTCTTCGTTTCCTGTTGGGAATGGGTTGAAACATAGGGCAAAATGCACTGTCGACCACATTCAATAAAAAATTCAGCCGACATCCTTAATTTCTTGCCACGCAAGACATTCTTTTCCACGAATTCCCAGGTTCATGAACCTAACAGCCCAACATGTGGACCACTGTTTGTATGATCATTAATACTATCATGCACATTTGAATATTGCGAAGGAAACTCCAAAAACAGTAACTAGGTTTTGGCCCAATATTAAAAGTGTTTAGCGATTTTTTTAAAGGAAAGGGGTTTAGTGAATTGATCACATCGAAAAGACCTTGAGATGAAGCTTTTCTCTCTCTCTCTCTCTCTCTCTCTCTTTTCTTTCAAGGATGATGTGAGGGTAGAATGAAGGCATGGTTTGATGTTGTGTTTGGCTGGATCTCCAAACCATAAAGTGTTTTATTTTCTTGAGTTTGAATAGAGATATTAAGGCATGTTGGGGTTGTTTTTCAGTGGAGATAATTAAGAAGGTAAGCATAACTAGTGAGGTTTGTTTTGGAGAGTAGAAGGGTTGGATTTGTGAAACGAAAACTCTACTTTGAAGGGTTTTCAAATTTTAATGAGAAATGGGGATGAAATGAGGTGGGAATGGATGGTGATGGGTTAGACTGACATGCTCGGGGCCTTCCTTTTTTTTGATGCATTTGGTTTGACAAAGTGAAATATGCAATTATTTGGGCTTGAATTTGAAAATTAGGGAGAGTAGTGAAATAAAGTCATTTTGACCTCCTCAATTTGCATCATTCTTGATAAGGTCAGTGTAAGCCAATGGCAAACACCTGTTGAACTAACTTCTCAAGGACTAGATCGACGAAACATTTTAATATTACCAACTAAAATCAGGCCTCAAAATAAGGATGATTCAGAATCAAGAAGTCATTACATTCTCTGGACAATTGAATTGAATCAGTCCACTGGGCAGGGATGAAGGTAGCTCAGAGAGAGAGAGAGAGAGAGAGAGATGTACTTGGTTGTGGATTATGGATTAGACAATGGCTACTACCCACACGCTTTGAAGTGGGAGACTTTGAACCCCATCTAGCTAAAACTAGGTTCATATTGGCTAGGTACTTGGAGTACTACTACTCATGGGCTACCTGAAAATGCTATTCAGTGGGCTCACTGAGCTTCATTGTTTGACAGAAAGGGAGGGGCAACTGACCTTTCATGCCTCTCTCCATTTCATCTGTGCTCATTTGTCTTAAACCATCCTTTTAGTGGATATAAAATCACACCACATTGGGTCAAGACAAGGTACCCTCTTGGTCCAGATACCTGTTACCTACCCCTATCCTAGAGACCTCATTTAGTGGGTTTGTGTGCAGCTCTCCACTAGATATCCCATCTTCTTTAATGGGGAATGATTCAAAGACCTAATGCAGTTACCAATACCCATCACATATGACTCTGTCACAAGGGTTTGGATCAAAACACCTTCCTTAGTGCTGAAGTAGACATCCCCTCTGAAGGTTCTTACCAGCACTGTTTCAGGAAAAATGATCCAAGTGAGGTTTTGTCCAAACTCCAAAGTCATCTTCCAACAGTGGTTTCTGCTAGCTAGTCTGGCTTCCCTAGATAACTTTTTTACTTCTAATCACTTGAACTCACTCTAGAATGTGGACCCATAGTCATTTCTGTAGAAGAATGGGCAGATGCATAATGCATAATGCATAATGCTTGCACGATAAATCCTGTTACCACCTTGGAATTATTATGGCCTAGAGCTCGAGAAGATTGCACACTACGCACACATACTAATCACCTTACCTGTCAAATCCTTGATATGATTCTAATTAGAATGGCTTTTTTTTTTCTCCCTCTCAAATGCAAATTTTGAGAAATTGGGGAATATTCATGGACAGCTCAAGTTTTGCGCTCTGAAAATAAAGGCATGGCTAAAAGGCTTCACTTCTAAACTTGGCTAGTAAAAGTGGCTTCCGAAGTATGAGCTTGCTTTTTCTTTTTCTTTCAAGATAAACATGAAAATAAACAAAAACAAGACTTAACAGAGTATAAAAAAAAAAAAAAAAAAGGAGAATTAATCTGGTCGATTAAGGTTGTAGCTCTTAATTATTAAGACTTCCATGTTGTTATCCTTAATTAAGGTTTCATTATTATTGATAGGGGATCATTTATTCTCAATCTGATTCAAAAAGTAATCATTTCTCCTCAATCAGTGATATTGGTAGACCACTACAAATTAAGAGCATGTCCTCATAATTAATACACAGTGAAAAGTAAGACAAAGCACCCATCCTCTCCTGACGTTCTTTCATGGCATCAGCACCACAACTAACCCATCCTAGTGTAAAAAATTCTAAGAAACCATTTTCAAACTCATCTTTCATGCCCTCACAACTGCTAACATGCTGGTCCACCATCCCCATGCCGCATATAATACATCCTCTCTAGATGCAAAACCTATTGCTGTCTCATCAAAGACCTCTCACATCGACCTGTCGTATCTAAAAGGCAGCCCACTCACATCAACCTGTTTTGTCTGAAAAGCAATCCAACCCAGTCCAACCAGTATCATCGGCGACCGACCGTCTTCTTCCTATCCTTAAGACACCTTTTTTTTTTTTAGTTGTGGATGGTAAAAGGATACGATCAGGTTCTGGTCATGTTGATGTTGTGGTAACATTAAATCCAAATCCTCTGCAACTTAATCATCTGAAAGCTAATGTTTTTTTGAAGCCACAACATGATTGGATATTGGCTCAAACATTCAAATAAGATATACGACTTTTATTATTGGTTTTTTTTTTTTTTTTTTTAAGGATTTACCAAAAGTCTTTTGACCTAATAGGACTAATTTCCTGAATAACGCTCGTTGAAAACCCACCCCCTCTACCCGCACGACACTTACCCAGGGGCCAAATATGTAGGGACGCACCATTTATTGTTTGTTATCAGTATTTTAAGCCATTATATGGTTGGGTTCAGGCACGTTACAGATGTTGAAATTGCCTTTTACACCCTAGATACGAAAAATGGGCACCCCTGGTTGCATAGGCAGTCACCTTTACCTGTCCTCTAGCCAACTCCTTTACAGCCCAACCGGGGCTGACAAAGGATCAGGCTGGGTTAAGCAATGGGGTTACATGTGCAGGCTCAACTAGGATCTAGCCTATTTATTACTGAAATTGGAAATCTCATAGTGCACCCAACCTAAAAGTTAAAAGGGTCAACTCAGACCTTAAGAGAATGAGTTTAATTAACTAGATTCACTGCAGGTAAGATTGCTAGTAGTCAGGCACAAGTTAGGTATGAGAGGTAGAATGGCAATAATGGATGCAACCTGCAACCAAAGGTGAAGACATTGCCCGATATTCCTATGACTCGAGTTGTGCAGAGTTTAAGTCAAGATGGAGGCTGTTGGGTTTATGTCTTGTATTTTGAATTAATCAGATTGGTTTATTGGGTCGGCCAATTACTAGTTCATAGTTAAGAGTATTTTGGTAATTGTATCTGGGCTGTTTTTAGGGGCTAAGAAAGCGAAGATTGTATATGATGTAATCTGAAACCATAGACTCCTTGATAGAGGTGAGAGCTCTCTCCCCGATGGGTGTCTACAATTGCCAAACCATATGGGACTAAATAAGAAAAGTCGAGCTTCTTTTCCGTGGATGTAGGCACTCTTGCCGAACCATGTATATCTATGTGTGTGATTCTTCTATCTTTCTTTACGTGGTTGATTTGATTGTCGATCGCAGGTTTTCGCTCTTCCACATACACGCGCACAATAAGTGGTGTCAGAGCCATAACAAACTTCAGCTTCACTTTTATTGTGATTTCTATAATTTCTTGGTGCTTCATAATTGCAAAGATATGTTGCAATTACTTGCTATGGCATTAACTTCATGGGCTTGTTTGTTTGCACTAAAATTCATAGGAGCCGAATACATATGCCTCATACCATTGGTAGTTGAAAATAATGATCAAAGGTGAATTTTAAAAATGAGCATCATATGACCTTCCCTTTTAGGGAAATAAAACCCAAAGAAACTTGGAAATGGACTACTACTATTATTTTTTTTATTCATTTTCCATCTTTTTTTAATTTTATTTCTCCAAAAGGAAGGGTTACTTGATGCTCATTTTAAAAGATTCACAACTGATCTTTATTTTTAACCAATTATTATATGAATCATATTTATTATAATGCAAATAAAGAGGCCCCAAATGTGGATTAATGCCATTTCAGTCAAAGGTTTAATCTGTGTGAGGGGCTTGGATTGATCAAAGGTTGACCCTTTCTATTGTCATGTAACAAAAGTGATCCACAAAAGGGCTCTTGCGTTGAACCTGGGCCCATTCCCCAGGTGGGCCCCATCAAGTTGTCCCACACCATAATATAGTGTGGGGCACATGAACATTCCTCTCTCGTGTGTGAAATTCTAAAAAACGCTCTGCTTTAAAAATAACCCTTTTTATGTCCCTCTTTTTTTTTTCTTTTTTGGTCGTGGGGCCCATGTTGAATCAATCTAATCTTTTGACACCCTCCTCTCCCGGAATAGTCACAAGTCCAAGTTTGACACTCATTCAACTTTTTGTCACAATTGGATTGAAATCATAATAAAATGATGCCTTTAAACTATTAATTTTTGGGCCATGGATCAAAAGATTGGGATGATCTTATGGACTCAAGATTTTGTATATAGGTAGGCCTCATATAGATCTTTTCATCCAATGGACTTCTATGATCATCTTGCATCCCGGTAGGCCCAAATAAGAGGGGCACGCAGTGTAGCGCTGATATGCTTACAATGGTGATTATACCACCGGCACAACCAGCTCATATATCTGGAATTTATTGGAGTCAGGATCATTTCCTTACTCATACATTGACTCGGGTCAGGACCTCCATTAAGTGGCGACCTTCTTGAAGTCATATCTGGATCCAGTCTCTTCATTTGGGTCCTGGTCCAGCCATGGTTCTGAAGCCCCACGCCACACGCTCCAGTCTGGGTATAGTCCTGTGTTCGCTTGAAGCCTAGTACCAAAGCCCACCAGTGAAAATATGTAGGGCCAAGTCAGTTTTAGGAAAGTTAATAATTATGCCTTTTAGAAGTCCAGGAAGCTGTGGAGCTTGAAGCTCAAGAGCATGGTGCCACTGTCCCACCCGACAAAACTACAATGTATAGTTGGGCCAGTACCAAAAGATATCAAACTGATCAGCCAATCCTAGCCACGTAAACTTAACAAACAAAAAAAAGGAGAGAGTCAGTATGACTCATCTGGATCAGACCAATGACACTCACAGCAACCCCATTTAATTGATGGGCTAATCGACCAACAAGTCTAAATGCAAACCTGACCTTTTAAACTCAGGGCCATTAATAGCCAGACCCATTCACTAGGGCAATAATCTTGGGAAATAATGCACCTGGTTTGGTTTCAAATATTGGGATATATTAAGTTTGCAATTAAAATGCACACATGACCAATCCCACTTTGTAAAGGGGCTTTGGACCTTAACTGGCCAGGCCCATCAAAATTGACGCAAATTTGAACGATATACAGGATCATTAGGCCGGGTGCCTGTGTTCTAGTACTTTGAAAATCACAGAAATTTAGGGAGATTTTTCTTGGATGCGTGAAATCGTTGGTTGGTCCATGCCCTTGTCCAAAACTTACTCCTCTTAGTCCATTTTGTATTGGGTCTACTATCGTGGTCCATGATCCATATGTCGGGCCATTTAACTGCAAGCCCATCAGCAGATGATACACCCATCTCTGGTGTAAGCCTTTGTTGAATTATGTGATCCTCAGCTCTATCTAGAGGACAGCATCCTAGAGTGTAGAGTTTATTTCAACTTGGACCGGGCCAAACCCAAATCTAGTGGACCAGCTAAATGGAAGTGCAATTTGCGCAGGTTTTGTTAGTGTTCATGCTTGGTCCATGGTGTGGAATTTGAAACCCTAGTAGAATTTCGTCCAGCCGCAAGTTGGTTATTGTATTAAGCCCTAGTAACCTCGAACTACATTTTAAGGTAATTCTCACATACAGGGCTCCAGTACGGCGTTGATAAATAGTCCCACACCATTCATGAGAGAGAGTCCCACAAAGCACCTGCATTTTATATAAAGCAAGTTTAATTTATTTAAGGGGGGTTTTGACGGTATGCTTACCTATAGAGATAGATTTTCTCTCCTGCTTTACCAAAATCTGGATATTATCCATAGCTATTCTTATAGTTTTTTTATGAATTGGAATATCCTTGACTGTGCGATACTGCCTAAAATTAATAAGTATGCGATATTACATAGATATATTCCTTTTTGTTTTTTAACCCACTTAGGAGATGGTAGAATGGCATTAGGCATGGGTTTGCTCTCCACATCTTGCGTTCAAAACTGTTCTAGATTTGCTTGATGTGCATTTGTGTGGCTTTAGTAGGCGCCACCCCAGGGGATTAGGCCCTTTTTTTTTTATTTAGTAGATTAGTCCTGTTCATGTGATGAAGATTTTATTGGAGGAGTATCACAAAATTCAGAAATGAAGAATCCAAGGTGATGATCTAGATAAGACCATCTACAAGAAATCACTGTTCATACCACTGAGCCCCTGCCCTCGTCAGATAAAGCATTGACTAAAGCAAAAGAGTCCCAACTAAAGTCTTAATCCATGTCCCTGGGAGAGTTTGGAATGAGATCTAACTTTGTTTGGTGTTTAAGAATCCCCTGGGTTCAAGGGTAGACCTAGGTATAGCCACGTGGTTGCGGCCGCACTTGTTAAACCATAGTACGCTTTAAAAAATTCAATAAAAATTATGGATCCATCCTCAAAATCTGAGTGAAAATCCTTAAATTTGCCCCCAAAACCAAATTACCAATTAAGTTTCGCACCCGTCAAACGAAACTCTTGAGTCCGCCAGGTTGCTATTTAGAGGGAGATGGAACTCTAGTTTCAATTGAATCGGAGTCAATGTTGACCCACCTGGGACTATCATCATCACTTCCCTTACTTTAGATTGAGAATTGAGAAATTTTCTCCAGGATGACACTGGCATCTTTGGGAGAGAATTTCCTCTCGTAAATAATCATTTCCTATCAAATGAGGCATTATGCAATGACCTCAAGTTTCTTCTTGGTAAATAATAAACTTTTATTCAGAAAAAAAAAAACCAAATTACAGCGAAGTAATTGACTTAAAATGCCATTAATTAGATTTCTAGGAATTTAGAAAAAATCCACGCTAACAAAAGCAGTACTAGACATCAAAATATCTAGAACTATAGAATTAATTGACCAATCCCTTTTCCCCTTAAGAGCCTTCACTAGTTCAAGAGGATCCGAAGAGCACCAAAATTCTTTCCAACCTTTGAGCTCTAGCCAAAGTTACTGTTTTGTCGCAAAAGAGTCTACGGCCTTCTCAAATAAACCTGCACAGCTTTTACCATTGAAAAAAGAATGCATTTCCAAAAGCAACTACTTTGGTGCATGCTTAAAACAACATCTAAAAAGATATTGGTGTAATTAAAGAGAAGCCAAATCCCAATTAAGGCGAACCCATAAAAACCCAATCTTAATTTTTTTAATGGTACCCCAACTTAGGGGCTAGGACCGAATAGGGACCCCAAAAGTGGGAAGAGGAGAGCACACTAACCCCGCAAGGTCCCCTTGAGCTACCATTCCTACCAGAACTAATTGGTGATGGAAGAGGCACAACTTAAGGTTTTAAGGTCTTGGCATTCAACATCGCACCAGCAGGTGTGTTTTTAGAGCCGTCACATGTGGGAGCAGCATTGTGGACTATGGGTGATGTTCCACAGGGAAGCACACCAACCCCGCAAGGTCTTCAACAATCTACCTACTAGGTTATCATTAGGTCGACCATAAATGCCTTCGACCCAATAAGAGATATCTCAAACCATTAGGGGAAAATATTATAAAAGTGCAAGAATGCTTTATTGAAAATATAACAAAATACGTAACAATGAATGGGTCGTTCCATGCAAGTGCATATATATTTTGTTGCCAATCGTACAAAAAGTATTGAAGCACAACGATTCATCTACAATTTCAAATAAATGTGAAATTTTGTTTCTAGAGACCTAACACAATCAAACTAAATCAACTATATGTTCTAAAAAAAAAAAAAAAAAACCTATGCTTCGAACCTGGCCTCCCCCCGCCTTGCATAAGTGAGTTGCTATTACCTTGCATGTGTGAGTTGTATCTTGTTGCATATGCGAGTTCCCATCAGCGGTGGAGTTAGGATTTTCTTCCAGGAGGGGCAAGCAATAGTTAACTAACAAAAGGTAGAATAAAGATTTTTTTATAGAGGCGATCGATAATATTTTTTAGACTTTTGTTGTTTTTAACTTATCATTTAAAAATAAAATTTTTGCAGGGTTCTATACTTATATCTAAAAAGATCATAGATTTAAAAACACCCCAATATTATTAAAACATAATTGTTCAAAACTTTGAGGACAATTAAAATATAAAAATAATAGAACTGTTATAATGAATACAAATTGCTCAAAATAATCCTTTACTCCTTGTTTTAGGAGTGAGAGTTGTATCTCACTCTAATCAAAGTAGGGCGATATCAGATTGATGAAGTGTAAACCAATCTACCCATAATTAATTTATAAAAATCTATAGTTAATTGGTTACTTGTGATCATTTAATAGGCCATTAACCAATGCTATGAAAAGGCAAACAGTCAACTATTCTTGCTACTTAGAATAATATGTCCTCTTCTTAAGTGGATTTTTGCAAAGTTTTAGTCTAATAGAAGTTGGTCTCACCATAAAATTGACCATATCATATTTTTAAATGTAAATACAGTGGAGACTAACTTCTATTTCAATCCAAAAGATACCAATAAGCCAAAATCCAACTAGTTCTAAAGAAATGATCATATGAAAACGTTGAGAGAGACCACTCTTCTGGAGAGGAAAACTCTCCATAAAACATGGAGATGATTTATTTATGTTTTTGTAAGTAGGAAAGGACAAAAGTAGCCTCAAAGAATTTTTTTAAAAAATTCTCTCTTTTAAAAAAAAAAAACAAGATAATAAGGGGAAAAATTGTGAAAAACCAATCGGCCTCCAAATTTTGCTCATGTGTTCTAGACAAATAACAAAATCGAGGAGGGGCAAATTCGAAGTCAAAGTCTCCTTTGGTCAAGCTTTGTCCACAGTAGCTTATTAGCGAAAGAATCCTGTCCAATAGGGAAAAAAAAATTACTTAAAAGAACCGATACAAGAGGAAAAAATTACTCAAAAGAACCATACAAAGAGAATAGGAATTTAAGAACGGCTCCTTATCAGAGTGGTAAGGAGCATGGTTCTTACCTGGTTGCTCGGGGTTCAAATCCCGAGTATGTCACCTTTCCCTCTTGTTTATGCTCCTTTTCACTTGTATGGGTTTTCTTCCAGCTCTCTCTTGGGTCTCAGCTAGAATAAAGAAAAAGAAAAAGGATTGGGTGTGGGGAATGGGAATTTGACATGCTTCCTTGTAATAGCCTTGGGCCACACACATAGACGTAATGGACCAGCTACATGGTTGAGATGGGAATCATGAACTGACACAAATGGCTCACCAGTACTTTTTTTCATAACTACTTCATAGCAGTTACAATTTGCATTCACTTTCCGGATTCATCCATTCTTCTTGATTGAACCCTTACATAGATGGATCAAAATCCCTCGTATATTCGATAAAATCGGTCCAAATATTTAGGGCCTGATTTACCATATGAGTCATTAGAACTGGGCCATCTGCTCCTATGTCAAATATGAACCACATCCCTCCTATCCTTCAATTTGCACCATGGGAAAGTGGGGTCCTCCAAAGTAGTAAGATTTGTAGTAAGAGCTTATTTGGGGGAGCATAACATGCTCTTCCCTAACCTAATAGTTTGGATCTTTACCATTTGGAGAGCATAACATGCAATGGACATTAGACATCGATACACTTTTAGGGCCAATTTCTTTACTGGAAATTTGGACAGGATTTCTACATATTGGAGTTTCTTGGACATGATGGAACATCTTAACCCTTGACATTTGCAAATGCCATCATTCTTTATAAGCATTTCAGAATTCCAACCACATCAAAAGTCTTAAATGACGTATGGAATTCAGAAATTTAAGCTCCTCCTTTGCCTTCTGGTGCAATTTCTAAATACTCAAGTACAAGGGAACATTCAAGAATTTTACTATGTCTGAAAATTCAGGAATTCTCCGTACATAAATTCTTTGAATTCTAGACTCTTCTCTTTTAGCTCCTTAATAGAAATGCATTAGCTAGAAAAACTCATGCCAAGCTTGATGAGCCCATACTCAAGCTGACCCACTTAAGTCTCAGCCACTAGGTTAAGTAGAGCTCTTTTTACTGTTTGAAATCATTGAAGACCATTATTAGCTGTAATTGTCTGAATTGTCGTCAATCTTTTGATAAGGTACTAAAAGGAAGTTCAACATCAAACAGATGGAATATTGTAGTAATGGTGGACCCATCAAATGACTAAAGGTCTACAAACTGAACTTTCAAGTGTAATGTCAAAAGTTGCTTTCAAGGTTTCAAGGTTTCAAGGATCAGACAAGTAGCTGAGGGCCATGCCAAGCTAATTTCTAGGTCTGCGAACTGGATCTCGTCTAAATATTAGGTCCGATAAATAAATAGTCTGGAGTTGGATACATGGTCCGGGTCTGACCAATTTGCAACCCCACTTGTAAATGTGTTGCATTTTGCAGTGTGCTGTATGTCAAACTTATTTTGGATTTTCATATTTACAATATAAATGGATCTGGAGCAAGCTATCATGGAAGTTAAAAAAAAAAAAAAAAACAATTGGATACCAATAAATCAATATGAGAAGGATCAACACATAGAGCTTTGGCCAGAGTCTTGATCTAGTATCTATTTTCTACTCACAGAAATCTCAGAAAGTTGATAGCATGATTGGGCGTTAATATCAAGAGGAATCTTCATTCAAATCTCTAATTGGAAATTGCAATAAACTTCTAACTTGATTGCTTGTTTGATGAGAAAGCTAGATGAAATAAGAATAATAGGATCCAATTTAAACACTAAAATAAAAATAAATTGGTAAAGACAAATATGACCAAGTGGTTTTAGAAGGCCACACATCAACTTGGCTAATAATCTGGAATAGGCCAAATGGACATGGGAGTCTACACTACATTAACACAATGACCTGACCATAGTTTTAAAAACTCTATTTTGACATGTCCAAATCTTGGTGAGTGGTCTCCACTGTTGTAGATAATTGAGTTGGTGGAGCCGAATGGTTCTGATTGATTAACCACTCGTACTCAAATGGCTCAAAAAAAGTCTGGAATGGACAAACACCAACAACCAAATCAACCACTCACAAAGACCACTCAAAATTGACCCCGTCGCCTCTCTTAAAATGGGGGGACTTCAGTCACCTATACCAATGCCATCCATCACAAAATATGGTAGAATGCCATTGGATTTTCAAAGTAGAACATTCAAACCCATTCCAACATTGATCTAGATCTCTTTTCTGTTCTCTTAACTTTTACTTCTAATTCACCATCGCCTGGCCTATCACACCACTAATATTAACCACATTTTTACCAAGAGAAAAAGGAAAAAGAAAGAACCACGTACATTGACATGGAGCCAACAGGACATGAAATTGGCCCATCCCAGACAAATGCGACTGTTTCCCACTGCGTCTATGCAGTATGCGCGCCCTTTCAGTATTTCGAAAAACCAAAAAGCCTTTCACTTCTTTTTACCAGGGACAACTCCAAGAGACATTGAGTCATGTCACAATATCACAAATAGGAAGGCTTTCTTTCTCTCTCACACATACACAGACGGGCGTACAGCTCATTGGCATGTGCCAATATGTCTTTAGCCTGCGCACAAATAGACCACTAGCAACGAAGGGGTGGGGGTGGGGGTGGGGGTGGGGGTGGGGGTGGGGGTGGTGTGTTGTTTCTAATTGATTTTGATATTTACTTTTTCTAAATTCTAGAATGATAGTTGATAGAAGTTACTTTTTTGTTATATTATCCCATATGAATTGCAAGTAAGGTTAAGGGCCTGTTTCTCTACAAGTATTTCTAACAGGAATTCAGGCTATCTGTGGATTCAAAAATTCCCATCAGAAATTCAATGTTCTTTTGGTGGAATTCTCAGTATTCAAGGCGGCCAGAATTTTCAAATGCCAAAAAAGTGGAATTCAAAAATGCTAACCCCTCCAAGCGCATTTCAAAATTCTAGAACTCCGAGAAGTTTGGTTGGAACTCCAGGACCCAACTGTGACCCTCCTACCAACAATAAAGCGGGCCCAATATGTACAATTATAAAAATTGTACCTATGCAATTCCTATCAAGATGGGTCTATATTCAAATTTCTAAAATTGGGTCCCACACTTCCGTTTCTAAAAGATGGGCTCATGTACCATATACCTGAGGTGGGTCCACATTATAATTCTTACAGTTAGGTCTCAGGTTCACAACCACAAAAGATGGGTCCCATGTACTATAATGCATAAAATGTGTAATTCCATTTTAAAATTTATGTTGCAATGAAACATGAGTTTTATAAAATTTAGAAATTTAGAAATTCTCAGGCAAGAATTCAGATGACATGTGATTATTTTTTGCAGGGAATATGTTTTTTATTTTTTTATTTTCTATTTTTGCTAATTGAATTGTGAAATTGGTATATAAACAATGCATATAGGAGAAAAATTCTAGTCAAGAATTCTTATAGTTATGAAACAGAGAATTCAGGAAATTCAGGAATTCAGGAATCCTCAGGCAGGAATTCAGGCATAAAAGAAACTGGGAATTCAAAAATGATAGAATTCAGTAGCATTTCAGAATTTCAGCATTTGAAAATTCCAGACAGCCACCAGACATGAATTCCAGGAATTCTAGGAAAGAAACGGGCCCTAAGACTTGCATGGTTGGTGGGCAGCCCCTGGATCAATCCCTCCTAAGGGAGGAAAAAAAATTATCCCATATGAGTTACAAGTAAGGTTAAGACTTGCATGGTTGGTGGGCAGCCCCTCGATCAATCATTCCTAAAAAAAAAAAGACTCGCTGTATCGAAATTCACTGTTCATGATTTGAGGAATGCGCTTAATCTCAATGATGGTTATTTCCTATGGGTAGGATGAGGCCATCTTTTTTAATTTATCCATTTATTTATTGTCATCGTCATCGTCGTCATCAAGGCCTTATCTCATCAATGAGGGTTGGTTAAAGAACTTTCAATTTGTTATCAATAATGAATAACTACTAAGTTGATTAGATAAAAACAATGAGGAAATTACCAAAAAATTCAACTCAGATATCCATTGCACCAAAAAAGCCTCAATAGATTTTACGTAACAAAACTGGCCCTCCTGCCAAAATTTCTTCCTTTTTTTTTTTTCTTTTTTGCCTTTTTCAATGAGCAATGATGTCGTCGCCCAATAAACCTTACATATGGGCAAATGTTTTTGCCTAGCGACAATATTGTGGCCCACAATATTGTTTGTAAGATATAATCGTCTCGGTCGGGCGACAATATCACCGCACAATAGAATTGACTCTAAAGTTATGTAGTTATGTAATTGTGTGTAACAAACGCAAACATTATAACAAAAAAATTTCATTTACAATATCCTCCATGCCAAGCTACGTTACTTTCTCCGGTAACAAATGCAAATATAATAAAAATAATTCATCTTCCACAACAAAAAATGAGTAACAGTTTATAAGTATATTTCCTCTATTTAAGAAAGAAAATACAACAACTTATTTACATTAAAAAATGCAACAACTTATTTACATTCCTTAAATATCAATTGATGTGACCAAAACTATAATAGGTAAGAATATTGAAAGAAATTTGAAATATGAGGCATTACATACTCTTATAGTATGCATTAGAAGCTGCATATGAAGAAATCTCAAAATTTCAAGATGTAAATCTCCATTTAAGCACAATAATTAAAGAAAGGCCGGGGAAAAACTATAGTGCAAAAAAAGAGAGGTTGAATGCACAAAACGAGTGAGTAAATACCAAATCAACTCAATTTCAAGTCGCAACAATTCTCACGTCACATGAAGCAATCAAATATACACTTAACCCAATCAATCACATGCTCATCCAAGAATCACTAGTAGGGCCCTACTCAAATGAAAAGAAAGCATGAGATAGAACAGGAAGCTAAAGTGTCCCTATTCCTAAACTTTGAGAAGCTTTGTATGGATTGGATTTGAGAGGTTTAAGGAAGGCTAGGGTTTTGAATGAGAAGATGGTTTTGATGGTGGAGGTGAGAGAGGAGGGGTTTTTAAGGATTAGAGTACAGGTTGGGTTTGGAATAAGGTGGGGGTGGAGAGAGAGAGAGAGAGAGAGAGAGAGAGAGAGAGATGTATGTGTGATTCATTGTGGGTGAAGGAAAGGCTAAATGCCGCGGGAAAGAAAGAGGGGAGGATAGAGTGGAAGTGGGCATGTTGAGAAGAGGGTTGATCACCTATAAGAGAGAGAGAGAGAGAGAGGAGGAGAAGGAGGAGGAAAGGAACATCGAAACCATAGGAGAGGAGAAGAAATATAAGGATGGGTTTCGCGCCCATTGTAGTGTGTAGAAGAGCGAGCTCACCTCATATATAGAGAAAAAAAAGAAAAAAAAAGAAAGAACTCAGGGGACCACTCTGGTTTCAAAATATCTATTGGGGTCGTTTAGAGGTCATCTAGGGTGATTTTTTTGCATAAATTCCTCAAAAATAATAGTTTTTTTTTTTCAAGTACCTACCATAAGAGAAGTATAAGATTCTAGAAAACTTTATCTATTTTTCTATTAGTTTTTACACCTTTTCCTCACTAGATTGATATGCAGGTTGATGTCGTTTAAAGCCTCCTAGTGGTAGTCGGATGGTTTGGTCGAGGCTCTGTTTTATTTGGTGTTGGTCTTGCTATGGTCATACTAGGTTGAAAGTGAATTCATTTTGTATAGAAGGGTTCCATGCTCCTTCCTTGGGGGTTTGTTAATATATTCTTATTTTAAAAATATTATTTATTCTCAAAATAAGATATTATTTCTCAAACAAGAGAGCATAAACACAAGCTATATTGCATCTCCCCCTCAAGCAAGAGAGTGGTCTAAAGATAACCCCATTTTGTAACTGATAAACCAAGTGACCAAAGCACCAACAAAAACCCTCTCGTAGACAAAATGATACCCGAATTCAATAACCTTGCTTCTAGCATGAAAAAAAGAATATGCCAACATATAAATTGTACTCATCACAAAATAAGGTAGATGGTGAAGGGAGACGGGTGTTAACCATTGGTTTCTTCTTCATTAAAGCACATTGTCTTCCCTCTTCTTTATTTTATTAGAGTCTCACATCTACTGTGGAGAACTAATAGAGAGGCATTTATTAATGGTTTTTATTCATCCTTTGGTGTTTGTCTTGATAGTGGGCTTAGGTAGTGGTAAACACTCACATGCGTCACCCATGCATGCGGCGCGTGTGTAAACCGGGTTAGCTTTGTGATCTTGAGATTCAAGCTTCTTTATCTATTCAAGTGCATGGGTGGTGGAGAGCATCCGATTGCACCGGTGCGGGGGTGAAATCTGTCTAAAAAAAGCCTTTCTTTTTTTTTTTCTTAAAGCTAAACTTGGAATTAAGCATAAAAATAGAGCTACAAAAATGAAAGCCCCCATAAGAAGACCAGGCTAAACAGCCTACCTGAAGTAGGAAGCAATGCAGCCAAGAAGCTCAAAACGAATTGAGAGGAGAAAGGGGAAAGAGAAAAAAAATTACAACAATAGGGACTTCAAAAATGCCCTATACTACACTAGAGAGCTAAAAAAATTTAACTCAACAGTAAGAGTATGAGGTTCTGAACCTGATTCGATTTAAAAACCTACAAGGAGATCCCTTTCGAACGATCCATGAAGATGAGCTTTGCTCTCTCCAGAGAGGGCTTCCTTGAGTTGTGCTTGGAGTCATTCCGGAGGAACCTTAAAACGAAGATGGCATGGAAGAAAATTGCCGTTGCACTCTTTCTTCCTAAGACGTCTTTGCCTTTAGCTAAAGTGTCCCAAATGGCTGAAGCGGAGAGTTGGGGGGAGGACTGGACACCATAAGCACTCAGAAACCAATTCCATAGTTGATTGGCCAATTTACAAGAGAAAACGAGGTGCGTGTCTGATTCCTCTCCACCGAGGCAATTTTCTCCACTAAAGAAAGCCTCTTCAAAGACGTGATTCAGCTGCCAATTGTTCAGTTATTTCTTTTCTTAATTATTTAATTTAATATTTTTAATTTATTTTCAATTTCTGCAAAACTATTTCTCCAACAGCTTTGGGGGATCTCTTATTTTTGTTAATTAATCATTTATAAATTAATATGACTGCTCAGAAATACTATCCTAAGGTGCTCGACTTTGAGGGTCAACATGTCAAAATGTGGCAGAATAAAATGGAATACCTCCTCAAAGTTATGAAAACCCTATATGTGCTATCCACTGACTGTCTCGAACCATATGGAGATGGGCCCATTGGTATATATCAAAGTGATTGATTGAAATATGATGATTTTGATTGTAGAAATGAAATATTAAATCATATAGGTAATTCCTTATATGGCGTATTTTCAAAATTTAAAATAGCCAAGAAATTATGGGAAGCCTTAATAAAAGAATAAGCCATCGAAGATGCGGGTACCAAAAAATATGCGATTGAACAATTCCTGGATTTTTAAATGGAAGAAGGAAAATCCGTGATATCACAAGTTAGAGATTTTCAAAAAATAATTCTTGAAGTTTAAAATGAGGGAATGGATTTACCTGAACAATTTGTAGTTGGCAATACCATTCATAAACTCCTGCCATTGTGGAAGGATTTTGGGATCACCTTAAAATATAGAAAGAAAGAAATGAGATTGTAAGATCTCATAGTCCGCCTTAGATTAATCCAGGAAGATTACGTAGATCGTGAAACGAATAGGAATGATTCTAAATATGTGGGTAAGGCCAATCTTATTGAGACCAAGAGTGATAAGAGAAAACCCAAGCCCAACACATCCTAGGCCAAGAAAACTCAGAAGAAAAATAAAAACCAAGCTCTTAAGTCCCATAAGGATATAAATAAGAGAAGATGTTAAATGTTTTGTTTGTGGGAAAAAGGGCCACTATGCAAAAGTGCGTGGCTACAGAAAAGTGAATAAAGGGAAAAAAATCAAGCTAGCCTCAAAGAAGAAAATTTTGTGGTGGTAGTGACATAGGTGAATCTAGTCAGAAATTGTAGAGACTAGTGGGTTGACACATGTGCGACCTGGCACCTTTGTAGTGACAAGTACGTTCGTCTCCTATGAGCAGAGAACTCTACATGAGAAACTCCTCTACGACCAAAGTAATTGGTCCAGAGAAAGTAATTTTACACCTCTCATTAGGAAAGTCTTTGACTTTGACTGAAGTGCTTCATGTGCCCGAAGTGCAAAAGAATTTGGTCCCCGATTTAGTGTTGAGCAAAAGTGGATTTAAGTTGGTATTTGAAGGAAATAAACTTGTAATTACCAAAAATGGATTTTTTTTGTAGGAAAATGTTACATTTCTTGAAATGAATGTAAATTCATTCGTTAATAAGAATTCTTGTACTTCTCCTTATATTGTTATTTCTCTTGACTTATTGCATGATAGATTAGGACATGTGAATTACCCATCTTTGAAAAGTATGATGGATTTAGGTTTAATTTCTAGAATTGATTTTAAACCCAACTCTTGTGAAATTTATGTTCGGTTTAAATTTTTAAGAAAACCTTTCAAAAGTGTTGAATGATGTTCTGAAATACTAGGCCAACTTCATAGTGATATTTGTGAACTAAATAATATTATCACTAGAGGTTGCAAGAAATATTTTACTACTTTTACTGATGAGTATTCTAGATTTTTCTATGTCTATTTACTTAAAAATAAATTTGAGGTTCTCGAAAAATTTAATCTTTTTAGAATTGAAGTTGAAAATCAATTAGGAAAAAAGATTAAAATCTTGAGATTTGATAGAGGAGGTGAATACTTGTCCAATGGTTTTGCAGAGATTTGCAAAACGCTAGGAATAATTCATGACGTTACGACTCCATACTCCCCTCAAAAAAATCCTGTAGCCGAAAGGAAAAATATAACCTTAGTCCAGATGGTGAACTCTACGTTATACAGTTCTGATTTACCCAAAGAACTTGCAGGGGGAAGCTCTTCTTGCAACTTGTCATATACTATGTAGAATACCTTTTAAAAGGAACAATTAAACTCCATATGAATTATGAAAAGGAATGACTTCTAACCTAGAATACCTAAAAGTGTGGGGGTGCTTAGCCTAGGTAGTTGTACCAGGCCCCAAAAGGACTAAACTTGGGACCTAAGATATAAGAGAGTGTGTTTATGGGATATGCATAGCATAGCAAGGCCTATGGATTCCTTGTACCTTTTGGATTAGATAAAGTCTCAATTATTGAGTCTATTAATGTTTTTTTCTTTGAAAATTATTTTCCTTTTAAACAAGTTTGATCTAGTACTAGTAGTAATGATAGTAGACCAGCCCCTTTTATGATTATGAACCCGAGGACCCAGTGGATGGTGAACCCCATGGAAGTAAGAGACTTAGAAAGAAATC
Organism: Persea americana; assembly: GCA_029852735.1. Lineage (NCBI taxonomy): Eukaryota > Viridiplantae > Streptophyta > Magnoliopsida > Laurales > Lauraceae > Persea > Persea americana. The sequence continues at coordinate 51,738,971 of CM056813.1, read as the reverse complement.
TACTTTTGTTAATGATTTTCTTACATATAATTTAGAAAATGACCCCACTTCTTATCAAGCGGTCATGCAACTAGTAGTAATGATAGTAGACCGGCTCCTTTTATGATTCTGAACCCAAGGACCTAGTAGATGTTGAACCCCATGGAAGTAAGAAACTTAGAAAGGAATCTACTTGTTCCTTATTTTCTTACATATACTTTAGAAAATGACCCCACTTCTTATCAAGCGGTCATGAAACCTCCTGATGCTGCTTTTTGGAAAGAGGACCTTAGGTAGCTTTTGGTTCATGAATGGAATGGACGGTGGAATGAGTATGAAATGGAATGAGGTAGGAATAGTCATTTCTATTCTGGCGTTTGGTACGCTGAGGAATAACCTAGTAATAAGGGGGTTAACTCACGTTTGCAGTGGGTGAAGTAAGAGAGAGAGAAGGAAATAAAGAAAGACCACAAAATGAAAGAACCCAATTCACGTCATTGATCGATATAGATAATGCAAACGGGAAAAGATCAATCAAACAATTGAGAAGTTGTTAAGAATGAAATGCGATTCGGGAGACAGAGACCTAAGGAAAGGAAGCGCTTTGAACCCAGACCCTTTCGTCGTGTCCAAGGATGGCAGTGGCTGCGAGATGCAAGGTCATGTTTGCAAGCACCGCTCTTTGGGTTCCAAATGCTTGGCTGATTGAGAGTTTAGATGGTAGAAGCTTCGCACCACTGACCACACCTCCCTTCTATGCCATAGTGTCGAAGCCGAAGTGTCGGAGCTTGAACGTGAACAACCAAGGAGGGCTGGGACATCATTCAATCAAGAGCCCTTGGAGAGGAGTTGGGGTATGAGGAAGGGAAAGGATTTCTGAATAAAAGAAAGAGAAACCCGGGGGTGGGGGATGGGAAAACAGGGAGATGGAAGAGATCAGTCCCGATGGTGGCTGGAGATGATGGTGGAGGTCGCCGACGGCGACAAGTAGGCTTCGAGACAGTGGGGCGGCTGGGAAGAGGGAGAGATGGATGAGGGGAGATGATAGATGAGATGAGAGAGTGGAGAAGGGAGAAGAGTCTGCCGGAGAGGATGGTGGACGGCGGCGGCAGCGTGCTTGGATTCCGGTGAGGCAGCAAGGAGAGTGAGGAGAGGGAGTGGAGAGCGAAAGAGAAATGAGAGAAGAAAGGGCTGCTGCTATGGAGTGTGGAATGAGAAGGGGGTTTCTCCATTAAAGGAATTGAATGGCCATTCCTCTACCTCCCCAGTGGAATGGCCATTCCTCTACATAAAGGAATGGTGATTCCAAAAGTAATGGTCTTTCCGCCACCTTTTTGTAAACCAAACGCGGTAATGATCATTCTGTTGGAATGACCATTCCGTTCTGACCTTCATTACAGTGTACCAAACGCTACCTTAATAGTGAAATTGAGTATATCTTAGCAAATCATACATGGGAACTTATTCATCTTCCTTCGAGTCAGGGGCAGAACCAGGGAGGGGCCAGCAGGGGCCATGGCCCCTCCTCTGATTTGGTGTTTCCTTTCTTTGGGTCCTTTGTCGCTCCATCTTTTGGCCATTCTTTAATGGATGGCCCCTCCTTTGATCTGGTGTTTCCTTTATATGGGCCCTTTGGCCCCTCCATCTTTTGGCCATTTTTTAATGGCTTGCCCCACATCATTTGCAAATTAATAACTAAAGCACTATAATTTTGGATTTCCAAAAAAAAAAAAAAAAAATAGTAGCTAATTTGAGGAAAACCAAACTGGAATGAAAGAAGAAAGGTGAAGAATGAAGGAAGAAAGAAAAAAAAAAAAGAAAAGAGGAATGGATGGACTAGAAACCATTTACCCAATCTAGACTCTTTGTCACGGCCCACATACCTTGATTTGAGATCGTGAGGTTGATTAGAGGGAGGCAGGGAGCTTTTGTCATTGGAATCTTATAGATTATGGAAAAGCTTATGGAGTTCTGGTTGTTCCATGTTTACGTACAAAAAAAAAAAAAAAGGTTGAAGAAAGAAACCCATCATCTAAATATGACTTTTACTTTATGTTTTAACAATTTTAAATATACTAATCCTCCATATATGATTATTTCTTTTCAATCATCGATCTAATATTTGAAATCTAACTCATTCGAAATACCGTCCTACTCATGTTCTACTATTGCAAAAATTTTAATCCAATAAGAATGAAATTGACCATAGATAAAGTTATTATTTTTCAATTTTTAATTATGGTTAAACTTTCCTTGTTCTGCCCCATTTAATTATGTTTAATTATGTTAGGTGTTTTTTTACTTTGGTCTCCCCATAAAAAAGATTATGATTCCGCCCCTGCTCTGAGTACTATATCTTTGGTTTGCAAAAGGATATCCAAAAAGAACCTAAGGACTGATAGGTCAATTGAAGAATTTAAAGATAGACTGGTGGCAAAAGGATTCAAACAAAAGGAAGGAGTTAATTATTTTGATACTTATGCATGCATCGGTAACCATGATCATAACCATCGGAGTTTTCATAGCCATAGCTCCTATCCACAATATGTTCATCGATCACATAGATGTAAAAATAGAATAGCGTTCCTAAATGGTAATTTGTCAGAAGGAATTTATATGGAGGAACCCAAAGGATTCATTATAGCAGGAAAAGAAAATAAAGTTTGTAGATTGATTAAATCCCTTTATTGCCTTAAAGAAGCTCCTAAGCAATGACATATGAGAAATTTGACCAAGTTTTTAGATCTGATGGTTTTAAAATAAATGAGTTAGATAAATGTGCTTATTATAAACATGTTGATATTTCCTACATTATAATTTTACTTCTGTAGAGTACAGTAAGAAATTTCTTTGATCTAAGTTTGACAAGAAAGACATGGGTGAGATTGATGTCATCCTAGAAATAAAGATTCATAAGCGCTTTGAAGGGATTGTTCTATCTCAATCTCATTTTATGAAGAAAGTCCTTCAGTGATTTAAGATGTTTGGAGCGAACTGTGTTTCCACTAGATTTGATCCAAGTGTCAAATTGTTTAAGAACAAGGGAGATAGTGAATCTCAGTTAGATTATTCTAAAACTATTGGATGCTTAATGTATATCATGAACTATACTAGACCTAACATAGCACATGCAATAAGTAAATTGAGAAAGTACACAAGCAGGGGATGGAGTTGAGGGGGGGGGGGGGCGGGGAGGGAGGCGGCCTTGCAGGGGCCATGGCTCCCCACAAAGATTTGAGATTGGAGGCTTTGGTCGTAGGTCCCTCAACACATCACTTTACGGCAAACAGTCCACAAACTAAACTCATGCAGCCAATAGTCCCTCTCACACATTCTCGTACCTGAAATGTCGAAATTGCCCCTTCATTCATTGTCGCCTTCTTGAAATAACGCCAAAGATTGCGATACACAAAAATCTTGGAATCTTCTCAAGAAAGGAACCTTCGACGAAAAAGGCATGGTTTGGCTCTGAGATTGCATGCAACGAAGAGGAGATTACATCACAATTTCAAAAACTTTCCATAGATTTACTGTTTCGTTGCAAGGTTCGTGTCTGCAAAGACGATATTTTCGATTTTGATTTCGAAAAGACAAAAATATAACGAAGAGTATATCCAAACCCTAGTTGCAGGCTCTACTTATTTTCTTGTAGAAGTGTTTGCAATCGTAAAAACGATACTTCACACTACTGATTTGCCCCTGTAAGTTGAATATTCCGTCCTTTTCAAATCATCGTCGTCTGGGAATCATATGTTTCTGTTCATCACCATTTGGAATGTTTTTGCCTCATTCTCTCTGATTCATTTTGTAATTACGCAAACCTATTCAGGAAATGGCTAGAACAAAGTCTTCTCTACTGTCACAACGCCAGGAAGAACAATCGAAAAAAGTAGAAGGTATCTAAACAATTGTTTATTTTCCTTTCACTGTCTATAATTTTTGAAGAGTGCTTTTGGAGATGTTTGAAATGTTTAACCAAATTTCGCACATTCATTGAGACTTTGTCAATTTGAGGTAAGTTTATCTGAGTTGTCTGAGAAAATTTTCAACTATGTACTGGAAATGGTCTGTCTCCATCTACGTTGAATTTGATTGAGTTTTATTTGCATTTATATGAATTATTTACAACTTCGTATTTGTTTGTGGAACAAAACATGTTGTTCTGTAGTGCAATCATCTTGGAATCTATTGAGTGTAATTGTATATTGTGTGAATATATGACTTTATAATGGATTGATATAATGTTCAACAAATTTATCTGAGTTCTGAATGAATTTAAATTAATTTATATTGACTTTATCTGAGATTGAAGCAAATGCATATGAGTTTGGAATGAAAGTTTACTAAAATTTTAAGGTATTTATATGTGTATGGGATGAATTTATCTGATCTTAATGAGTTTGAGTTGAATTTATCTAAGTATTTAACTGAGTTTGATTGACTTTTACTTAAGTTTATTTGATTTTAATTGAGTTTTTGATTTAATAACACAAATATATGAGTTTATTACAGTTTGTAACTAGTTTCTAATATGTTTATTTGAGTTGTATACAAAAATTATCTGTCTTTTTATTTAATTTATCTGAGTTGGTATCCAATGTATCTGTCTTTTTATACAATGTATCTGATTTAGTATCCAATTTATCTGACTTTATATTTTCAATTTATCTGAGTTTGCATACAATTTATCTGTCTTACTATATACAGCAAGAAAACAACAAAAAAGAAAGAGGGATCAGGAAAAAATAGCCAAGGCTAAACAAGTGCAGAAAAAGCAGAAGGCTGATACTCATTACCAGTTCAGGTCCAATTTGGTGTCAACAGTGAAGTTAGTTCACAGCCTAAAGAATCTGATAACTGATGTTCATCAAGTTGAATTGAAAAAGACCCCATTTTGGAATTTGATAGACTGTATGTTGGAGGGCACGATCACGGAAAAGATGTGCAGGAAATATGACAAGGATATTATGTTGATCCTTGATACATACAGCAGCCAAAAAAGACAATTCGGAATAGGAAAATCATATGTGTCATTCACTGCAAACGACATATCACTCATATTTGGCATACCAAATGGGACAAGACTGCTTGATTTGAAGTATGTAAAGAAAAAGACTTCTGATTTCATAGCTAGGAGATTCCAAGGCAGTCCTAGGGTGTCAGCTCTGCAAATAAAGCAACAACTCCATCTAACATTGAATGGCACAACAGATACTGATGTGACTGATGTCGCTAGGCAACTATGCCTGTATATCCTTGTGATAATCTTCTTTTCAACCCATGGCAACACAATAGGATGGGCATACATGGGCTACGTTGAGAACTACATGGATATGAAACACTATGCCTAGGCAAAAGAGATATCAAAGTTTCTGATGGAGTCAGTACATGGTAGAAGTCTTGGTTCTGATAGAGTCATTGGCTGCCTTATTGCATTACTGGTATGATAGACAACTACCTTTTTACACATATGAATTTGAAGTTACAAAGAATAAATGGTTTACACATGACATTTTTTTCTTTTATAACAGTATTGGCTGTGTGAACACACAACAATTGTCAGCTTGAATGAGACAATACATTTTCCAAGGATAGTAAAGTGGAATCTCAGGGCATTGAGTATGGCACTGAAGAAAAGGCCCCTGCGTACACTACAAGCTAATGAGGTGATTTATATAATAATAAGAAATTTTTATCGTAATTTTCACTGCCTAAATTTATCTGGGTTTTAATCTAACATGTTCAGCCTAACATTGTTACCAAATGAAGGTCCTTAGTGACACATATGAGACGACATTGCTTGAAGAGCAACGATTACTATCTTTGTTGGACAGTAGCAGTCATGAAGAAGGGGACCTAATGGAGATAGAAGGAGAAGAAGACAAAACAGAAAAAGATAACAGTGAAGGAGAAGACATAGTAGAAGAGGACGAAGGGGAAGAAAAAGAAAGAGATGAACACGAAGGACACGATGGAGATGTAGGAGAAGAGCAAGAAGGAGACGAAGGAGATCAATGAGAGGAACAAGAAGAAGGAGATGAAGAAGAAGAACAAGAAGTGGAAGACAAAGGAGAGGAAGCAGAAAACAAAATGATTTAAGCCACCCAGTCGGATATTGACATGATGGCAGAAACATTGGTCGTATCCAAATTAGAAGAGCAGAGAGAAGAAAATAACAATGAAGAAACAGATTTCACTGGTGTGGCGAGCCAGTCTATATCATTTGGTTTGAAGATGACTGATTATGAGCATATGGCCTTACAAACATATCTGGTTGTTGCAAACATTTTAGCTAACATAATTGGCAGCACCAGCGATGAAGTATGGAAGGTGCCATCTAAAAAATAATTTGGATTAGAACGAGCAACTGTTGATACCATGCCTTGTCCTAGATACTCGTCACAATCCACCGAAAATAGCAAGCTCAAGAATCTTACTAAAGAGTGTGACAGGACAACTTCATTAGCCAATCAACTCACCAAGGAGAAGACAGAATTACAAGCACAGATTAATAGGATGGTTATTGAACTTGAATGGACATCAGCGGAAAACAACAGCCTAAAAATGGAAAGGCTTGAAATTGAAAACAGGATCACCAGCTTACTCGGAGAAAGAGACGATGCTCTATTGTTGGTTGAGCAATTGACAAAGGAGAAGACTTCCCTTGAAACACATAATGTGAACACCCATCAAACTGTAGAGGAATCTTCACGACTGGTCAGCTCCCTCAAAGAGCAACTGAAATATACTCTAAATGTGTCAGATGTACAGTCCTCAAGAGCTACAAAGGCAGAAAATGAGGTAAAGGGCCTGAAGACAAAATTGATAAATCTGGAATCAAACAACTTTAAACTGCAACAGCTCTTAAAGGACATGACAATTGAATATACAGAAAAGGGATTGGAATGGGCTGGAAAGACATTGGATGATATCTTCCAGCCTTAAAAAAAAAAAAAAGAGTGAAGCATCACAGAGAAGACAATGGAGGAGGCTGCAGCTGATCAAACAAATGAAGGAAATGATGATAAGGTAAGTGAATTGCATGTCCATGTTTGTTTTGATAATTTTTTCTGAATTGGAATGCAATCTTGTCTGAGCTTTTGTATGCAAATTATGAGTTTCTCTTGAATTTATCTGACTATCCACCAAATTTATTTGACTTCTGGGTGAATTTATCAGAGTTTCCATCATATTTATCTGAATTTTGTGTGATTTTAACTGAGTTTCCATCATATTTATCTGATGTTTGATTGAATTTATCTGACCTTGTATACATCCCAATTTTTTAATCTATATTTGTTTTTCTAAATTATTGATCAGATCATGTCCTCTGATCCAACACTCAAGCCTGTTAAGGAGGTGCAACAATCCTCCATGGTAAAAAGTATATAAAAAAAAGAACAGCAACGAGAAAAATGCAGCCACAAGCAGATCTTTTCGGTCTACCAAAAAATGCAATTGTTAAGCAAATGAATGCGTATAACATTGAAAAGCTGAACAAAATTTATGAAGCAAAAGGCAATGTGTGAGCTATGATCCTATGTAACTAAGCAAAACAACTGCTGTTGTACAAACATTAATTACTTGTCGACTAATTGAGCACTTTAAAATTTTGGATTTGCAGGGTGCTCGTTTGAGGAGGGGAAGGAATACACACTGTATCATATGAGCACATCATTGTAGTTCTCAACCAAGGAGAAATGTCCAGCAACGTAAGCATCTCGACACAAAAACAGTGACAGTCTGTTGTTTCATTTTAGACATATAATAAAAATGGTCAAGTTCACGTAACATGCCTAACATTTTGTCTGGAATTGATCAGGTTATTGATTGTTATACTAAGTTACTAAATACAGAACAGACAGAAATTCAAGAGCAACTCATAACTGTGTAACAAAAAGGTGTGGTGAATAAAGAAAAGTCACACTTTATAACGAGTTTATGCTAGGTAACATACAATAAATGTGTTAATAGTGACACCATTTAGTTTCTTTTAATGTCATAAACAATTACTAAATTTGTCTTAATACAGAAATTCGTTACTGCACCAACGTTAGAAATGAGGGAAATGATTATGCACCCTCAGATCTCCCCAAGTAGAACTGCAAACCACAGATTCGTGCATTTTTCAATGAATTCAAATGGAAAAAGGGAGGATGTTGAGCCCTTCCATTGGACACGGTTGGTGCTGGATCAGAAAGAAAGGGATTGGCTACATTACAAATCCTTACAACCAAGATCTGCTAAAACAGTTGATCATTACTTCGATGATGCACGAATTCTGGTATGTGTCATTGACCGAGTCATTATTTACATCATGGTCCCATAAGTGTAAACGCATACCCACTAAAAATATAGATTCTTTTTTAATATGCAGAAACAGTATTTAAAGAATTACAATTATGTGATTGTTGAAGGGTGCAGGCCTATGGAACTTCATTACTAAGCATGGAAGACACCCCACAACAAAAAAATGGGCTCTTAAGTATCATCAAGCAAATCCACTTATTCAATTGATCTTTGACTTCCTTATTTATAATCGACTAATAAACACATGTTCTTCTGCAGTGTCAATTGTGGGGTAATCGTCTGCTATCTTATGAAGCAAATTACACATAAACAGGTAATTGCTTCGAAGCTGCCACAGAGCATTGTTGACTCTTTAAGGGGAGAGATAGTTAGCAGGCTCCTAAATGACCCGCATCAAAGCTAGAGTATTCAAAACTTCCACGCTAGGCAACAAGCTACTAATGATGATTTTGAACAATGACATTCCAATGAAGACGATGATGTAAACAAGTTGTTTTGGAAAGACTGGTGCCACAATGATGATGAAAGACAAACTCAGCTATATATGAAAAGTGTCGGTGCAACAAACTTGTGGATGTATTTTTTTGGTTCACATAAATGTTGAGGAAATACTTTTAAGAATGTAGTTGTGGATATCTTTTATTCTAACGTATATGTACATGAGCTCTGGATAAATTTATCTGAGTTCTGATATAAATATAACTGACTTTTCATTAATTTATCTGAGTTCTGAAGGAGATTATTTGATTTTCCACAAATTTATCTAAGTTCTAAAGGAAATTATCTGAGTTCTCCTACAAATTTAACTGAGTATTGTAATTGCTTTATCAAGATGTTGATTCAAGTTATTCTTAGTGCTACAGCAATTTTAATCTCAATTTTGAAGTAGTTTTATCAGATTTAAACACATTTGTAAGAAATTACTTACAAAAAGTAAGAACACATTAAACTGTATAATAGCACTGACACTTTGACTTATTATTCACTAATCAGAATTCATTATATTCTATATACATGCTAAGAATGGACAATATTAAACTGACGTCAAATTCAATGAATTATCAAAGAATAGGCTCCTTGCATGATTTCTTATTGTGACTGGCATCTGACCACATCTCCCACATTTAATCTGACATGTGATCTCCCATCTTGACAAGATCCTCTTTTTTTTCAGCCCGCTAGGTGGGCGTTTAACCACAGAGGGGTGAATAACAGCCTCAGTAACTGTTGGCTCCGGCATCCCCATAGTTGGAATTGGGAGTATCTGCTCATCGTATGCAGACCTATATGTTTGAGTGTAGAAATAGTGATCCACAAAAAGAGTCAGGTCCTTTCCACTCTTTTGAATCGCAGCACAAGCATGGGTGCACGGGAAGCCATTGTTCTGCCACTGATAACAGGAACAAATGTGATTAAAAATGTCCACAGTGACTAAGGGTAAGAGCGAACATCGTAAACAGTTTCACTAGAATGCCTAAAACACCGCGTCCTCCCAAGCTTGATCGAACCATCCAGCCTCTTATCCATATCAGGGCAAATGACTGCCTTCCATTTGCTGGAAACTTTCCTCCTATTAGCCATCTGTTCCATTATTTAAACCCTGATTATGTCCACCATCTTTGTAATTGGAAGATGGCGAGCTTCTCTAATCCAAGAGTTGAAAGATTTAGCTGCATTCGAACACATCTCACCATACCGCTGACCCTTAAAGTAGGCATTACTCCATCTTTCACGAGGCAATCCACATAGAAATCTGTCTACATTGGAGCCACCTTCACGCCTCAACGCCTGCTGATTGGCATGGAATGCATCTATGGTCGGGGCATATGCACATTCCCGAAACATCATAACCATTCTCTCTCTAACTTCATTCATGTACCCACGCGACAACTTGTCCCTCAAATTTGCCTTCAGGTGTTGGAGGCAGAAAGCATGATGAGCAAAATGAAATACACTTGAAACAGCCTCTATGAGACCTGGATTTCTATTATAAATAAAAGTGATAGTGCAGTCAGAACCCACTACTTTCCTTAAATTATGCAAAAAACATGTCCGATTTTCCTCCATCTCTAAGTCCACCACCGCAAAAGCAAGAGGAAACAAACCTGTGACATGAATAAACAAACTTTTAAATTTCAGTTGATAAGCAAAATATCAAAAAATGGTGATCATTAATAAAAAAAAGTTATTAATAATATTAGAGTCTACAGAATGTCACTTTACCTTGATTTCCATCCTTCCCTGTTGCTGCCAACAGCGTTCCCTTCTATCTGCCTTTCAAAAAAATCCCGTCTAAAAATAACAAAGGACGGACGTGATTAAAATCAGCAATTGAAGCATAGAATGACACAAATAGACGCTTGAAGCACATAGTTGATTGATCATACTCTAGCACAAAAAGGCTTCCTGGATTCATCTCCTCCGCCACCTTAACATACCAACGAAGATGGTCAAAAGAAAGCGACGAATCACCATACAACTTATTTCTAGCCCTTTCCACCCCCCACCATGCATGATGGTATGTAATGGTAAGCCTGTAATTCGCCTTAAATTGATGCACAACATCAATTGGTCTGGTCAGCGGCTTTTCATGAATACGATCGATCATTAAATCGACAACTATCTCAAAGTTCATAGGCTGTTCTTCGACGCTCGAACTGCTGCACCACATGTATGCTCATTATCTAATGTCTTGATACAAAAATTACCAGTGGACTTCTCAATCGATGCATGAGCACGCCATTCGCAACCCATCGAATTACTGCGAAAGCATTCAGCTGTCACTCTTATCTTATCATTCTTCATATATACGAATTCAAACCCAACCTCAATCGACTATGTATACATGACACTTCTAAACTCCGCAACACAGCCTTCAAACCTCTGCCCCACATCTCTAATACCACTTGCCCTACTTGAAGACAGCAAAATCTTCTCTTTATGTGTACAAAACTGTGTAACGAGATCAGTCTCCACATCTATATTCTCACAATCCACTAATGCCAGAGCAACTTTGGCCAAATCATCACCATTTTCCTCTTGATTATCGTCCTCTGATTCTTGCAATTTTGATACAAATACATCCACTCTTCTCATTCACATTGAAAAGGCCAACATGGATTAACAAATCCAAATCGCTGTCTAGCAAACACTTTGGGTGGCTAGGCAATTCGTACGTCAAATAGACCATAATTACTACCAAGTTCTTCCATTTGTTACAAACATGATGCATCAAATCATCATACCTCATGCTCTCGCTCAAATGAATGACGGCAGTAAACATGCCATATTTGCAAAGAAGCAATAGTGGCTTTGCCATTTAGAAATCTACAAAACACAAGAGCATTAAGAATCATCAGCATGGAAAAATTTCTGCATAAGGCAAAAGACTCACAGGATTCACACAACTTTATCCGAGTCTGTGCCAAATTTGTGAAAATTTATCTAGATTTGTTCACATAAGCTCAAATAAATTCGTTATAGAAATTAGATAAATTCGTTACAACTAAGATATATCTGTTGTGAGATTCAGATAAATTTGATTTTCAAGACAAAACAATATCTACCATAACTAAGATAAATTCATAACGAATGACATGACTTCTTCCTCAATGGACACAGAAAACAAGCTCTCAACATAATTTCTAACTGTTAAAAGAATTGATAACAAAGAAACTAAGTAATAAGACTCATCGATAGATCAGCCTCTAACTAATCTAAATCCATCAAGACCTACAATTCATGATAAAAAGAAAATTTCGATCATTTGAATCAATACAAATCGAAATGCTCATAAATAACAAAACTATGAATGTCTACCTATAAAAAGTTAAAAAAAATCTACACATATAGATTACAATTCTATATAATATGAATCCATACAGATCAAAATGGCCATGAATATTAGAACTATAGAGATTCACAAATTAAAAGAAGAAGATTACAGAATCTCTACTATAAATGGAGGCCCTAGCTAACCTCTCCAAAGTTGGAACTGCTTCGCAAACTTCATATCTGCGACCTGCTTTGCAAACGATGGATCTATAAAACTAGAAGCTAGCAAGATTTGCCTTCACAATTAGAGCGAATGGAAATGACTTCTCTTGCAAATTATTTTCTCTTCTAGAATCAGATTCAATATCGATAACGATTAGAGTTTGAAATTCAAAACGAGATCTGCGCGGAATTACAAGGGCATATCACTAATAAACGATTGCTTATGACCTTAATCCAGGGCTAAATAAGCGTGACACTACTGCATGACGTGCTGCGACAGTTACAGGGGCAAATTAGTAACGAAATATGTGATCGTACGAATGTAGGGACCTCTTGCTGCAAAATGTCTATCTGCGTGGACTAGAACCTCTACAAGTTCCACTTCAGGGACCTATTGCTAATTTTGCCTTAACGTAGCTTTGATTCTTTAAAAAAGGAAACAAAATCGTAGTTGATTTTAGAAAAAAATAGAATGAAGAAGCAAATGAAAAGAAGGAAAGAAAAGGAAAGGAAGGAAAGAATAACAAGTGAGAAAGGAATGATGGAGAATATTTTATAACATGTCTAACTTGCCTACCTAAAATCGTGATTAAAGAGCTGTCTAACTTGCCTCCTAAGAACATGATTAAAGAGCTGTCTAATAGACAGCCTCCTAAGAACATGATTAAAGAGCTGTCTAGCTTGCCTCCTAAGATCATGATTGAAGAGAGGTGGAGAGGAGCCTAGGTTGGAGATTTTGGAAAGAAGTTTCAAGTTGCAGAATCCATGTGCTACATTTACAAGAAGGGAAGAAGAATCCTACCTGTCTAAACTTTATTTGTTTACTTTGGGTATTGTACTATTTCACCATAGGCCACTCTGTATTTTTAATCATGGGGGCTCAAATTGAAATCTAACCGACTCGGAACTAACTTCTTTTTGTGTTTTACTATTACATAAAATTTAAATTCAATTAGAGTTTTATCCATCGTGGATAAAGAAATGTAGTTGTATTTTTGTGTTTTGACTATTATTGTCAGTGTCAAAATAAATCCAATTGAAGAAACTTATTTTAAGGATATAAAACTAGTGGGATCATGCTTTTAAACGGTATATATTTCAAAATTGGTCCCGCTTATACATTTTTGTCAATGAGTATACTTTACTAATCAAAATTAATGATCCATGACATCACTTTTAGTGCTACTTGAAAAGTGCCATGACTGAATTTCTTAGATTATGATTTGTCCAAATAATAGTCATTAAATATATAATATAAATCTTAGGCTTGGGTATTCATGCATTATTATTCGTTTATGTTATAGTAATGATTTGAGTGTCATTTGCTTTGCCATTTATTGTAGTTTTGTTTTTATAAATAAATTCTTAGAATTTTTATATTTTTAAATTTTATTATTTTCTACTAGTATTGACCACTAACTCATCTACTGTCGATGCACTTTTTAAGAGAAAATGCTCAAAACCTAAAGGATAAAACAATATCACCCTCCGGTCCCGATACTTCATCTCATTAATCGCATCCAAGATTTCAACTCAATGAAAGAATGTGGAACATGGCTTCAATATTTTATTTCATGTGTATTATATTACTAAATCTTGCAATATTATTTTAACATATTTTTTATTTTGCTCCCCCCCCAAGAAAAAAATCTTGTTGCGAGCACTGGATGGTTGTTATCCAGGTATTAAAAACCCGATGGAAACCATTGACTATGTTTACATTATGAAAGATTTCATATTGTACTAGAAGGGTATTGCAATGCTAACTAGATATTGGGTTCTAAAGAATACAAGTCTACGAGTGGTTATGTGTTTACATTAGGAATTGCAACCGTCTCATAGAAATCTAAGAATCGATCTTGTATATCCCAATACACAATGGACTTGGAGATTATTGGCATGACTTTAATTGGAAAAGAAGCAGAATGGTTGAAGAACCAATTGACCGACATTCCCTTGTGGAATAAGTCGGTTCTAGCCATCTCTCTCCACATTGACTCAAAGTCAACAATTGATAAGGTTAACAATAAAACCTATAATGGTAAATCCAGATATACATCCGAAGCACAAATTTTTGAGACAATTACTCAAGCAAGGGGTAATTGAGAAAATTTTTGTAAGATCAATGGATAATTTAGCAGATCCACTAACTAAAAGACGCGTTAGAAATTGAGCAATATTAACATCAAGGGGAATGAGACGTAAGCCTAAAAGGGACAAGTCACCAATAATTAATACCCAACCCATTTGATTGAAGATCCCATGGGACGGGTTCAATGGGATAAATGATGTTATACATGGATGACAAAGTAAGAATATTTCAAAACTCTCACTTGTGTACACAAATGAAAGATTTAAAGAAAAAATCCGTCACCTCTCACCCTTAGTGAAGGAGTGTACCAGTTAACGACGACGTTGATGATGGTGGTAGAGGCAGTGATGATGATGGTGGTGGTGATGACGGTGACAATGATTTTGGTGAAGATGGTAGTGGTGGTGGTGATGGTGGCGATGATAATGAATGTGTTGATGATGGTGGTGATAACAGTGTCCCACCATGTTATATCATAAAGGAAAGTTGACTCAAATCAAAGTTATTCCTACCATTAGATTCATGATGTTTAAATCATATGATTTAAATTTGTTTTCTTATTCTATCCATGCATTGCAAACTTGATCATATTATGGTGGGCCATGAGACTAATTGGAATGATATTTTCCTTAATGATAGAATAAAGTGGAAAAATGAATTTGGGTAATTTGGAATTCATCCAATGGTCACATTGATGATGATGATGATGACATTGATGTTGGAAGTAGGTGGGACTCGTGAATAGGTATCCAAAACTTTTGACCCACTTAAAGCAGGGATCGAATACTCATAAGGCCAAAAACTTAATCTCGATACCTAAAACCCTAATCTCATGTATTGAGATCAAAGATCTATCAAGAAGACAGATCAAGGAAAACAAACAAGTACATGCAACAAGATCTACAAAATTAAATAGGTTGTAGATTTGCACCTTTGGAGCTTGGTTGTGCTCAAATCGAGAACTTGAATAATTGATCTCTACGAAAACCGTTTTCACATGTTTGATCTCCTGTGCCTTTGTGTTCTTCCACAATATGATCTTCTTGTAGAGAACTTTCCAAAGACTAAAAGATGAGTTACCCATTCCTCTAATATATCACCCTACTAAGGCAACCAGAGTCTACAGAGACATACATACTACTACCTGCAACAGGCAGGTGAAAGCAAAATGGGTAAAAAAGAATAGGATTAAAAGAATAACAAAAAGAAGAAAAGAAATGAAATTCCACATGCCGGGTCAGTGAAAGTGAGTGAAGATTAGAAAACTAGCTGGAAAACGTCTGAAATAAAGTAGCTAGAAAACTAGGATAGAGTGATGCCATGAAATCTTTTCTCATTTGGGGCCTGCCTGGGGATGGTGAGTGCTCAACCTAGTTCAATCAATTCTCCATTTTTCACCAAATAGGAAGTCTTCTTGTTTAGTGGCTTTGACTACTGTAAGTATTTTTACGTTGGCTAATTCATGGCTTGGACAAAAATCAGGGTCCATTGAGTTGTGATTTCTAATTCACTTAGAATGGACTGTGGTGTCGCCGGAAGAGCTGGACTGAAGAAAAGACAATACCGGGTGAATCACCGAGGTCCGACTGATCAATCAGAGGGCTGATATGAGTCAGTTACCTCGAGGTCTGATCGATCGAATGCACTGTGTGATCAATCGGATGGAGTAGGAATCTCGGAAAAGTCTCCTAATCTGATGTGAAGTTGTTTCCTTTTGAAACTTTGGTTCCCACTTTGAGTCCTATTCGTGTTCTAACTACAAGACACGAATTTGGGGCTATAAATAAGGTATTGCTCTCAACCCTAGACACTACCTCTCTCATTAATCTGAGTAAGAGATTTCTTAAAGAGAGAATTATTCTCTAGAGCTATTGATAGATTGTTTTGAATTGATGCTTTAGAAGGTTTGGTTGCTTCTACTCTCTTGTAGAAGATAGTTCATTTTGGCTGACAAACTGCGAGGAGATCAAGTGAGGAGAACGATGCATAGTGGATGTCGTGTCAGTAGAATTTGTGCAAGAACAACTTCAATCATTAGGTCGAGGTATAGACTGAGGTAAAGGAGCTGCGAGTATATTTTGTAACTGTTCGTGAGTTCTTGATTTTTGGTTCATGGTTTTTCTCCCTGGATAGAGTTTCCACGCTAAATATTGTGTCTGGCGTTTTATGGTGTGTTGATTGGTTAAATTAGAACTAGTATCCATTCTGGTAACCCCTAGAACTTTTAATTGGTATCAGAGCCAGTTATACTATTTTATTGTGTTGATCCATATTTTGCTAGAATGGATAACTACCGTGAAGGCACTTCAACCAATAAGCTTCCTCTGTTGGATGATACTAATTGTGCTTATTGGAATGCTAAAATGGTTACTTTTATAAAAGCCATAGACGTGGAAGCTTGGAAATCTATTATGAAAGGCCATTCCTTGCCCATTGTCACTACTGATGGGATAACCAGTCTTAAATCTGAAGAACAGTGGACTAAGGATGAAAAATTGGCAGCCACTTACAACTCTAGGGCTTTAAATGCTATTTATAATAGAGTTAGCATGTCTGAGCTTTGTTAAATTTCTACATGCATTATTGCAAAAGAAGCTTGAGATATTCTGCAGACTGTGCATGAAGGGACTGATACTGTCAAACTATCGAAACTTCATAAATTGTATATAGTGCTCGAAATCATCAAGATGGAAGATGAAGAAATCTTTGATGAGTTCAACTCGAAGCTAAATACAATTGTGAATGATACATTTACTTTGGGAGAGCCAATTCCTGAAAATAGAATTGTGAAAAAGATTTTGCGGTATTTTCCAGAAAAGTATGATGCAAAGGTTGCAGCCATAGAGGAGAATAAAAATATGAATATTCTCAAAACTGAGGAGTTGGTTGGTAACCTTTAGACTTTTAAAGTAAACCTAAGGATTGGTGGTAAATCAAAATCCAAAAGTGTTGCTTTGAAAACCTCCAAAGAATCATTCAAGAAAAATGTTAGTGATTCTGATTATGAGGAGATAGATCCCCAAGTTGCTGTTCAGTTTATGAAGCAATTTTAGTTGTTTATGAAGGAGAAGAAAAGTGATTTGAAAATCCCTAAAAATTATGTAAAGAAGAAATCTTCTAAGGGGTTGAATGTTATAAGTGTCATGGTTATCGACACATTGCTAGTGACTGTGCTAACAAAAAACGAAAAAAAGGAAGGTTTTCAATTTGACTTGAGATGATGATACTTCTGAGAAAGATGATAAAAAATCTGAGTCTGAGAAGCCTGAAGCTAGCAAAGAAAAATTCATGGCATTCATGGCAACTTCAGTTTTTACTACTCCACCAGTTTCTTCGGACGATGGGACTAATCAAGATGTTAGTGAGTCAGAGACAAAACATGATTGGAAAGCTAAATATCAGTTATTATTTGCAAAGACCATAAGGATGCTAAGGATGAATGTAAAAGTGGTTACAAGATGAAAAGAATCTGAAGAGCATAATACCTCATTAAAAGCTAAATTGTCAGAAGCTCTTACAAATGTTTGGTAGATAAATTGATTGCTGAAGCACAAAAGTGTAATTTACTTGATCACGATATGAAGACCTTGAAAGTTGAAAATACCGACTTGCAAGGAAGACTCAAGATTGTTATTTTTGAGTTTGATACTACCAAGGCTTCACTAAACAGGATGACTATTGGGTCTAAAAAGCTTGATGACATCCTGTGCAGTCAAAAGGCAAAGACAGACATGCATGTCCTTGGTTATGCTGTTGGGACATCTACATCGAAAGCCAAAGATACTAACTGTTTTGTTAAAAATTTAGTTGTTACTAATCCTATTGTTAATGTTACAAACACAGCTGCTAAGAAGAAGAATGTGTCACGTCTTGAACGTATATCCACTTATCATCAATGTAGAATTAAAGGACACATTCGACCTTATTGTAATAAGCTGCGAAAGTCATCAAATGAAATGCAATGGAAAACACAAAAGACTGAGCTGAAAAAGAATACCAAAGCTGTTTGAGTCAAGAAAGAAGACATATCTTCTGTATTGGTACAGACATTGCTGAAATGTCTTAATATGCAAGTGTGCGTACCAAAGCTTCATCACCCCTGATTTGCAAGATCAAGCTCCCACCCCAGTGCTAATACGAAGATCGTATTGAGGGGGACCTGCAAAATCCAGATTGCCAGAAGCAACTTGAAGATAATTGTTTGTCAATTATGGACAAAAGGGGGAGAATAATGAAGCTTGGGGGAGAAAACATGCAAAGACCTACATCTGCTGATTTTTTTTTTTTTTTAAGTCCAATGTATTTTGGGTTATTCTTTTGGGTAGATCATTTGTATTGTCTAAGGGAGTTTTGTCAATAAATTGCTAAAGGGGGAGATTGAAAGTATTTGTATGTTGGTTAATTCATGGGTTGGACAAAACTCAAGGTCTATTGAGTTGTATTTTCTATTTTATTTAGAATGGACTATGGTTGTGTCAGCGGAAGAGCTGAACCGAAGAAAAGACAAGACCGGGCGAATCACTAAGGTTCGATCGATCGGAGCCTTTGTCCAATCGATCCGAAGGCTGTCATGCGCCAGTTATCTTGAGGTCCAATCGATCAGATGCACTATGCGGTCGATCGGATGGCGTAGGAATTTTGAAAAAAGTCTCTTAATCTGATGTGAAGTTGTTTCTTTTTTAGATTTTGTTTTCCACTTTTAGTCCTATTCGTGTTCTAACTACAAGACACGAATTTGGAGCTATAAATAGGGTATTGCTCTCAACCCTAGACACCACCCCTCTCATTAATCTGAGTAAGATATTTCTTAGAGAGAGAATTATTCTCTGGAGCTATTGAGAGATTGTTTTGAAAGACTGCTCTAGAAGGTTATAATTGCTCCTACTCTCTTGTAGAAGATAGATCATCTTGGCTGACAAAGTGTAAAGAGATTAAGTACGGAGAACGGTGCACGGTGGATGTCGTGTCAGTGGAAGTTGTGCAAGATCAACTTCAGTCATTCGGTCAATGTACAGACTGAGGTAAGGAGCTATGAGTATATCTTGTAACTGTTTGTGAGTTTTTGATTTCTGGTTCGGGGTTTTTCTCTTTGGATAAGGTTTACATGCTAAATATTATGTCTGGCCTTTGATAGTGTGTTGATTGGTTAAATTAGAACTTGTATTCATTCTGGTAACCCCAGAACTTTCAATTACCCCATCCATGCAAGTTTCAGGCTATGGTCCACCTGTCAATTGGCTTCTCAAGAGATGAAACAAGCCCAACAATGCGAGGAGAACCGCTGGTGGTCACCGTCTTCTTATTCCTTATCAACTATTTCAGAAATAAAAGATACGGGTCCAGGACTGTGATGGATGATGGGTGTTCATCTAAAATTCATTGTTGTTGGACAATATTAACCATTTAATTAGAAGATGTTGCGAGGAAACATGGACAGTTTTGAAATGTCATTAGTACGTATGTTCACGGAACCTTCATTATATTGTTATCAAGGAAAATGGAGAGGTCCATTTGGAAGGCAGAGGGTGGCATATTCCTTTGACCCGATGTTTTAAATATGGTGAAAGAGAGAAGTAGAGAACCCACCCAATTTTCTTAAAATGACAACGAGAAAACTGGAGGTTGATATGAAAAATAAAAGTAAAAAGACATGACTTTCACTAGATTAACATTTTGTTGAAGAAAATCATTGTAAGGAGAAACAATCAGTTAGCCAATTCATACTAAGTTTGAGTTGCCCAATATTTTGATTTGTTTGGTATTGTTCGTGACTGATTGAACTAGTTGGATTTCATTTGGGACTCTCGTAGTATGCTTATGCTCATATTGAACATGTTGAATGTGTTTCCTACTCTAAAATGGCATTTCTTTAGACTGACTTTTGTTTGAAGAGAAATTAGGGAAACAGGTAACAGGAGTAGCTTCGTATAGTTTAAGGTGGGGTAGGATTAATAGATCATTGTGATGTGGTTAGGACCCTTTCATTTTAGGCCCCCAAGATTAACAGTCGCCTATTTTGCTCATCCAAGAGAGCAGAATTATGGGCAGGTTTGGAGGGATCACATAGGGAGACTGTTCACAAGCCTCAAAGAACATAGAATTAATTTCCTAGCCACCAAACCTGAAAACATCCTCCAAAATCTCTCTGTAGTGGAGTTAGGCATTTAGTCATTAGACCCTTCAAGCTTTTTCATTTCAAATCCTACCAGGGGGCATTAGAGAAGTCTACACTAAAAACGAAATATCTTACACCTGCACCATATCCACCTAAGAACGCAAATAAACGACAAAAAGTCATGGTCCACACCTTCTCTAGCCTAGTGCGTTAAATGCCTACACTTGCTTGGATTGGATGCAATATTCTTCAAGCACTAGTGATTCGTTCACGCACGACACTCCATCCATGAAGATAGGACGCTTTATGAGCTTATATATGGGGGTACCAACAGCAGGCCATTCTCACTCCTTTTGAACGGTAATAAAGCTTTCTTCCATGAAACATAGGTAGGTGAATGTCAGCGGTGTTACTTCATTCCATTTGAAGCCCTAAAACTTTAGTGCAAATGAAAATCACAAACAGGGGTTTCTTTGCATCATGCAGGAAATTACACGGCATGGCTTGTGATTATGAGCTGTTGATGGGCCATTAAAGGCAAGTAGTACTCACCATGACTATGCTCTTGTTACTTGAGATTTTAACTTGAGGTTTAGTTGTATTCTTAGATCTTTGAGTCGAGTTGCCCATATGATAGAAAGTTTTGGTCCTTTTTATAATGAGGTCGTTGTTTGGATTGATAAATTTCTGCAGGGTTATCCGGAAGCTCTCTTTTGTTTCAGTTTATTTTTCTTGATCTAAGGATACTTTGCTTACCAAAAAGAAAAAAATACCCTTCATTAATATTTCCCAAAAGATACATCTTTTTGATGGGTAGCTATATCTCCAAATCTTCTTTATAATGTTGCTAGCACTGCGCCATTTCTCTTCTCTCTCTCTCGGTCTGTCTGGTTTTTTTACACGTCGTGTGACTCTATGCTTGACCTCATTGCCAGGTGAAGAATGCCTCATCCATTTTCTTTTTTTTGAGAAATCTGTATCTTCTCATAACCGCATGAAGGATCCAGGTACTGGTTGCATTTGAAGGATGAAATTCATCTTTTCTTAGCTGAAATGGGTATGTTTAAGAGTACTAGCTGGGACGTAATTATGGATTTAGTAATGAATGTTATTTATCAGAAAGGTTTATCAACTAGTCACTCGATGATTTCTACAAGAACGAGAAAAAAAAAAAAAACACAGTAGGAGTTCTCAGTAGTAGAAGCATCCCAAAATCAGAAGGGTTACTATGAACATGCCAATGAGAAATTTCATTAGAGACAGAACGAATACCACGACAGAAGTTTCAACAGCCGAAATGCAAAATTCCAACAACTAGTTCATTAGATGCGCTCCTCATTTTTTGTTGTTGACTTTATTTGCCTTGTATGGCTCTCAATGAGAGATTTCACCAGCGACTGTACCTGAAACGACATAATAGAAGTGTCAAACAGCCCAAATCCAAATCTTCAACTAGTTCATTAGATAAAACCTTTAAGGCTATTTATTGGGTTTTTTTTTTTTTTGAACACTCTAGTAGCCTTGTATTCATTTATTAATGTTTTAACAAAGCGTGTGTTTCTAAGTTGTGTGTGCCAGGTGTAGTGGTGCTGTGAAAGTGAGACCTCACTAAAACACCATGAATGTGCCATGGACTAGGGTACACGTTTTCCATGATTTGAATTGTTCGTCCGTTAGATGGTTTAAGGTAACTCTGCGATTTAGAGGGAGAGGTAGGTTTCTGCCATTTCCTTTTCTGGGGAACTAACAACCCCATGAACGGTTCCGATTACTATTAGCATTTATAGCATTAAACAAGGGTCGAGCAATACCATGTTAAGACCTTATTAGGCACAAGCCCAGCCCATTAAAAAATTTTGGGGATTTGACATAACATCTCACCTTAAACCCTACATCCCCAATTTCACTACTAAAATTCTAATAATGTCACCATGGTTGTTCGACTCTTGTACACTTTTGTTTTTTTTTTTTTACTTTTGTGCCCATGATCCAATGATATCATGGGAGTTTAAAAACACATGATATTATGGGATCAAAATGTTAAAAGTTAAGATGTCCGTATATTAAAAAGTCTAGATAATTTCTTATCTGGACTTAGATCTCATGATATCATGGATTTTTAAACTCTTAAAATCATGTGTTTTAGGGCAAAAAAGAAAAAAAAAGTTGCGTGAAGAATATGGTTTAAGGGAAATTAATATGTTAAATCTCCAAAAAATTATTGTGCTTAGAAAAATTAAAATAGAATTACACGTAAAATTACCTAATAATAAAAATAATAGCAACAACAAAGTTGTTATGCCCATCCCGACCTGATCCAGAGAACAACGGCCTCATCCCAACCTCTCCTAATCTTTAGCACTAGGGGCCTTAAACATAAAAACTCAAGTAGCACATGAGATCCGTAACCTATCCGTTTAGTGGCCCACATGGCCCATGGGTCCGGAACAATGAATTAATACATAGCCACTGATTCAAACTGTGGGGATGGCATCATCTAGGCAGTCATTTCACAACGAAAAGCTGGAAACCCAAGGTTAAAACCCAGAGAGTGCGACAGTTGGGTTACATATCTCAACACTGTTACAGACACGTGAAATTTTACTGACAAAAATTACAATAGATTAAGGACCAAAAGGAGATTACTTTTACGGGGTGTTTTAACCCTGTTGAGGAGGGGACAAAGGACATAAAAAAGGGTAGAGCGGGAAGTCTATTGGAAGAAAGAAAACAAAAAGACAAAAGGATTTGGAGATAGGTCTGTGCAAACAGCAAGCGACTAATCACTGGCCGACAGAGCCTTTTGGAATTTGTTTGGTTGGTACGATGGAGAGAGAGAGCGAGAGGGTGTCTTTGGCTCCGTTGGTGTATTTTCTCTCTCATTTATGATGTGTGATGATTGATGGGAAGTGTTAAAGTTGCGAGTGTTGCACGAAAAGATAAAAAAGCTGGTTTTGACTGGTGAATTGCATGTCATATCATGTACGTTCACGTACTAGTGTGGGATGGTGGCCACGTGTAGGCAGAGGATATTGTACTAAGTAGCTACCCCATTTTCTTCCGGAAGATAAATCCAGAATCTTTTCATACTTTTTACTAGATTTCCGCCGGATTTTCATAAATCCTGTCCATGAATGAAATAAATAAAAAATTTGATGATGGGAAATTGAACTGGTAGTTTATACAGTAGATTGTTTGAATTTTAATAATTACGAGCAATGAAGGCCTTTGCTGGGGAAAAAAAATGAAAATATATTTAAAGTTAGGGATATACTAAGCTATCCTAGTGTAGGATCACTATCTGTGCTGTGGGTTTACATCTATGGTATGGTTTCGTTTTTTATAATACTATTTCTTCCTTGGATCTTTCTTCAAATCTAACCAAGCATTGTTCGGAATTCTGAAGAATTGGTGTTTACATAAGATTACTATAATGGCCCAACACCTCTGTGCGAAATCTCTTTCGGTGCTATATAATTGGAGGCCATTTACTGTTAATGGTTTCCATTGTTTCTTAAAAATGGGCCCGAACAAATAACGCCACATGATTTGGGTTTTGATTTGCACAGTCCTAATTTTTAGAAGCCCATATCTTTGAAATTAGGAAGGGTTAGGATTTTTTAGGATACCGAAGACTTAAGATGCGATGATGATATGGTTTGAGAAACTTAAGGAGATAAATGTGGAGAACATATATAAGAATTGTATATGAAAATCAAGAGTTGCACATGAAGAGATAAAGAGTATGCTTAGGTGGTAATTTTTGGAGTGTTGACATGGAGACGCTGGGGTTGGCAGTGCTGACGTTGCCCCCTTCAGAACCACCTCCTTATTGCTTGTGTGTGCATATATAATTGGATAGGAAAACATATGAACACACTTCCCGCTTCAACTCTTTAACTCCTCACACCGACCCATGGCAAGGTTGGTAATATATATTTGCTCTCTATCTTCTTATTAGAAATATTGCTAGAGGCGTTTGGAAACTTTTATGGTATTATCTATATTAAAACACATAGGAATTCATGAAAAATGAGCTCCACCTAAGAATAATTAAAGAAGCAAAGTTTGAATGATATAACATAAAGGTTAAAGAGGGTTATAGATTTAAAGTAGCCATGTGGATGGGACATTGACTTTCCTAGAATTTGATTTACTAAGGTCATATAAGGTAACCGTTCTAACCAATATCCTCCAACTGACATCACTTTTAATTGGAAAACTAAATTAATGAGAGGTGGAAAATTAATACTCAAGCATCACCATGGTAAATCAAATCCTAGAATAGTCAAGTTTTATCCACATCTCTACCAATCACCTTCACCATGGCCTCATCTGAATGATCCTATATGGGAACTCAATCAAACATGAATTCCATGGAATTCATTCTATGCAAACAAATAACCTTCTATGCAAACAAATAACCAAAGAAATCGACCCTAAACTTTCTTTAATATTTGTAACCCTCGCGAGGCTACACCTTCACTGTACTTAATCCCACTATAGCTCTAAAATGGCAGCCCAACTTAGCTGCATCCCATACTTCTACAACCTTGAGTTTCCTTGTAAAATTATCTCAATGCAAGCTTGACACCTTGCTTTAAAAAACTACCTAAATGTTATGCTCTATTCATAAATTATTTGAAAATGTGAATCTTCGTCCTACTAATCTTTGCAATAAGGATGAAAATAGCGGTTGTGGCGAGTATAATAGCTATTTTATACAATGCTACATACCCAGGGATACATAGCAACATGGCTATGTGAGTTTTTTACATGGTAAGAAAAGTCAAATCCTCTGTGGTAGCCAATTTTAATTTTTCTGGTGATTTTGAATCATGGAAGTGTAAAGATGATTTTAGAAAAGGCTATTGCAGAGAAAAAATAGGGAGAATAATATATTACATAAAAAGTGTTTGGCTTAACTAGACTTTAGGCTGTAGCAGAGATGTTTTTAATATGGCGCGGCAATGGCATTTGGCAATCAATATTTTGTTCCATGGTCTACACATCCCCTTTAGTCCTTTAAAATAACCAAAACTATCATAAACCGTGCATGCTGTTCCATTTTCTTCATTTTATAGAGATTACGCCTTGTATTTATTCATCAAGTACTATGTTAACCTCCAATTTCCCTCACAATCCCAATTCTCCCAGCATTGAAAACCGTAACTAACCCATATGTCCCCCATAAGAACCCTGGGCATGTTTGGCAATTAACTAGTTAAGTTAAGGTGAAGTGAATTCAGACAGGAAATGACAATGGGTAATATCAAAAGTAGGGCTGCACAAAAAATCCGATATCACCGTAAAACCGGACAGAACCGACCGAACTGGGCGGTTCGGATAGGTTTATACTTGATCAGTTCGGTTAACGGTTTGGGAATCATAAAAACCACTTACATTGGTTCGGTTAACGGTTTGGATATCATAAAGACTGCTTAAACCGAACCGTCCGTATACATGAACTTAAGTGTTACATTTTTACTATTTTAAACTTAGGGTTTCGTTCACAACTTTCATTGTTACATTCGACAACTCATTCTTATATGAACTCAATACTGTCTCAATACTTTTTCATAGTTTTTTCCCCGCTTTATTTTCAGCTTTTGAGATTTTCTTTTTTTGGTTGGATTATAGAATTTCTATTCTAAAATATGATTGTGCACTTACGTTTAGTCTAAACTCTCTTTTTGGAGTAGAATTATTTTTTATATGGATTACTTGAATGTTGGATTTTTATGTTTGCACTAAACACTGGAATGAATGCAAAGGAAGGGGGTCTCATTATTTTGAAATTTTCAATGTCTGATACGGTTTAACCTACCGAACCGAACTAAATCGTTTGGTTTGGTTCGGTTTAAGTCCTCTCTATCGGTCGGATCGGATCGGTTAATTAAAAAACCAACAGGTTCGGTTTGGTTATTGGTTTTAGTGTTAAACCGATCCGGACCGCCCATGTGCAGCACTAATCAAAAGTACACATTTTCAAAATTCCCACCATCTTTTTCAAAAAAAAAAAAAAAAAAAAAAAAACAACCTTCTTTTTCCTCTAAAAGACAAAAAAAACTCCACATTTTTATACAAAAAGTCAAAAAAATTTCATACCATACAACTAAAAACAAAATACCATCATAACTTTTTATATTTTATTTCTTTTTTATTTTGACGCTTCACTTTACTTTACTAAAATTCACCATACATCCAAACATGCTTTATAATTGTCTCCAAAATGGAGTTGGTACAAAATTTGAGACTTGTGACAGTTTTTAGGACGCGAGAGTTTTAAACTATGTTGTACTAAAATCTAATGTATGAATTGTAACTTCACTGGGGATGTGTAATGAGTTGAAAAGACCTTTCAGAATTGAAGAACAAGAATTACTATGAATGCGCTCATTCTAGAGCCTAAACTTGATAATTAATAGGGATGGAGATTGAGGAAGATGTTAAATATAAGAAGAGCAAGATAGTTTAAATGTTGTTTAGCTCTGAAGTGCTTTGTGACTAACGTGTACCAATAAGATTAAAGGAAAAGTATTGCATGATAGATATTAGAATTGTTAAGGCTTATAACAATAATGTTAGCTCATAAGAAAAAAAAATGATACTTATGGATGTATATGGTTCAACCAAAAATAGGCAGTATTAGAAATGAGTCCATTGAGGAGCATTACATTTAGGGAAAAGACCTATAGGTCATAAATTAATAGGTACCCATTTAAGATAGTTTAGACATGTCCAATGTAGGCCAACAACAACGTTGTGAGAAAACATTTTTACGAAGGTTCCATGGGCCCTCAGAGAAAAGGTGTAAGCTTAAGAGGTTATTAATGAAAATAGTATAGACAGCTGGTGAAGTGCAACTTACAGAAGATTTTTTTCCTGGAATAGAACGACTTTTAGAAAGGAGATTCATGTAGCTTACTCAACAAAATTTGAGACAGGGCTTTGATTGAGAGAGCAGCTTGGAGAATGGAAACTCATGTTGCCTACCAAACATATTTTGGGACAACATTTTGATATGTATAAATAGATATGGGCAAGGCTCTTTTAAGCTAAAACTTAGGAGGAAATTTCGTAAGCTTATACTTGTAGGGCCCACCCTTGGTCAATCCAAATGGATCAAACACATAACTCCCTTGAATTGCACATGTCCACCCACTTTCGGTTAGATCTGAATTTATTAGACCGTTGGATTGACTTTGTACTGATCCGAATGGACTTTTGACCATTAAACTTTTGGGGCTTATATGAAGATGATAGAAATCATGGTTGGGGCTGATTTTTTGCAGAGAGGAGGGTCCTAGGGAGTCCTTGAAATCCCCTCATCCCCATCCTCATTTAGGTCCCCAGGTGGGCCCCTCTAAATACTTGAGCTTACGTTATCTTAAGTAGGATCTTATGAGAGCCTTGCCCGATATATATACATATATATATATATATATATATCACTTATGTGCCAAAAAGAAAAAAGGACTTTAGTATTCTAGATTCAATGAAGGGTACTTTATATATATTAAAGCAATTAGGGGAGGTGGGCTATGGAGGGTGCTACCTCATCAACCCAATAATTCTCCTTTCAAATAAATATGGAGAAAAAACATAGAGTGCTTTAAGGTGCCATGTCATCATATGCCATAATTTTTTCTCCAAAAAACCTCTTTGTCCATATCTTTTATCTCCTAGAGTCTCTCAATCAATATCCCTTAAATTCTCTCTATTTTGCTACAGTTATTCTCTCTCTCAACTCCATCTATCTTCCATTTTCTCAAGATTGTCATCTTTTTATTTTAATATTTGGAGCCCACCTTTCAACAATTCACACTGAGAAAATTTTCATTTAAATTTAAAGATTGTCACAAGTGAACGAAAATCAAACCCGATCTTTTGGTAGACTACCCCATGGATGGGCTTGTGATAAAAATATTTTGAGGTTGGAGCTTTTTTTGTTGAATCTTATATGCATCCTTTTATACACATATGACCCTAGGTTTGGCCCACCATGCATTACACTTCCGTGGGCCCACATGTACTCATAATTAAGAGATATATACATTGATCCAAGGTTGGCTGATTATTATTAGGATCAAATAACACTAGCACATGGTTTTAAAGTCTCATAATTTATGGCTTTTAAAGTTAAGATGTTCTTACATTTTTTTTTTAATTTAGAGCTAAAAAAGAGTTTGATCAGTTCTAAAATAGTATATGTGTTACTTCAAAGGGGTAGAGCAGAAATTTGTACGGATGGATTGAAATAACCATTGGCCTATATGAAAATAGACAAATGATGCATTTGTGCGACGAGAGAAATGTACATTTTTATGATTTTCTTTGTTAATAATATTATGTTATTTGGTGTGATGTATTTTCCTTGCATAAAAAAAATGAATCATTTTTCTTTAATAGAGAAGACTTTAATAAATCATTCTCATCAGGAAATAAAAATCCTGTATAAACTAAAATCCTCTTGTTGCACAAACAAGTTCAAATGGAGTGGCTTTGTTTTATTGGGCTTTGAAATTATCAATGGGTAACAAAAAATTGAATGCATTTCTTTTTATTATTATTATATATATTAACAAAATTCGCTTTTCTATATCTTCTTTAGTAATTATTATTGTTATTAATTTTTTTTTGTTTTTGTTGAATGGATTTTTTAGCTTTATCTTTGTAATAGTTTATTGTTGATGTTGACCACTTGTATTTATGATTGAAGATGTGTTGACTGTTTTTATATAAATATGCACGAATATATTCTTATATGTTTATAATTAATTTTGATATCTCATAAATTCGAAATGTAATATATTACTTTTTGCCCCGGGCTATGCACGGAGCGTTGTTGCTAGTTTTTTCCAAAAGAAAACAGCATACAAGTTCTTTTCTTTACCTTGTAAGATGAAATAAAAGAGCAATTAGGGGAAAATCTTTCGCGATTTCTTTGTCTTCCCATTTTAGGTAATTACTTTTAAAGCTCGGGTTAGATGTTTCTTTAGACTGTTGTGGTCCCTCGAGGGACCCATAGTTGTGTAGTTTGATCAATCAGCACAGTGTGAGCAAACTTCTTAGGCCAATCAGACCTTTTAACCGAAATTTGAGTCGTATTGGGTGGTGAAAAATTCTTCCGGCATTGCTTGGTCTTGGGTAGACTTTGCAGCTTCTTGCAATGGGGACGAATCTGTCCTTTCTTACCACAATGGTGACACATGGATGTGCGTACAACGCATGACACTTTTTTTCTTATTAAAACTACTCGACACATTATATGAAAGAACAGTATTTGGAGTAGCATGTGGAATACTTGAAACAAAAATTGTTTTACCTTTAGCATTTGACGTGGATGTACCATGATTATAATCGAGACCGCTTTTATCTAAAGGAGACTTCTGACTGTACAAGATGTCTGTAAGAGGTTTACCGAAGCTTATTTCACTTCTAGCTTAGACAGAGTGATCTTTAGTCTTCTTTGCAAATCTTTATTTTCATAATTCGCCGTTTGTTACTCTATTATGAAAGTCAAATCTTTTGTTCAGGCTTCTTGAATTTTTGACCCTCGTAGTCAAATTTTCAACTATACAGTTCTTCTGACTTTCCAAGAGATGAACTTTTTATTCTTCTAATGTCCCTTCATCCAAAGTTGTGTTGCGAGCCTTTTTTACTGTACCTTTTTTCTTGTTGGCACGCTCATCACCATAGTGACCATAGCTTTGGCACCCAAAACACTTGGTTCATTTTACAAAAATCTTCTAAAATTTAGAACTCTTCAACTTAGGCTGTTTTGACTTCATGTACTTCTTAAAGCAATTAAACAGTTTCTTTTTAGAATCAATTTTCTTTTTAGGCATCTATTTTTATTCTGAGATGGATTTTAAAGCAATACCTTTCTTTTTAGATTTTCCTTTATCCAAACGGTTTGCTTCAAAGGTTTGAAGATTTCCAACCAGCTGATTTACCTTGAGGGTATCCAAATTCTTATTTTCTTTCGTACTATCAACTTTTGAATCGAACATCGAAGGTAGAGACCTCAGGATTTTCTTAACAATCTTGTTTTATAGAATTTCCTCACCTCGTTTGAAATAGAATTGACAATATCATTCAGCTTCGCATATAATTGATCGAATGTCTCATCTTCTTCCATCACGATGGTTTCATATTCTTTAGTCAGCCTTGCAATTTAGATTACTTCACCGTGTATGTTCCCCTATACACTGTCTGTAAGACTTCCCATGCTTCTTTTACAGTTTTGTAAGTGGAAGTCCTGCGGAACTCTTCAGCAGACACTCCTTTGTATATTTCATTCACTACCTTATTATTACAATTGGAGGCATGCTTCTCATCCTTAGTCCATTGAGCTTTAGGTTTGGGAACAGTTTTCCCATCAGTTACAATTGTTGGTTTGAGAAGCCCTCCACAACAATATCCCAAACATCATTATCAATGAACTTAAGGAACCCAATCATCCTTTGCTTCCAATATGCATAATTAAAACCATATAGCAAAGTGGGCATAGAAGTTGATGTCCCTTGATCGAGTACCATTCTAAAAATCTCTTAAGATTAAGGTAGTGAATGGAATATACAATGGAGTGTCTGTTGAATAGTATCTTTTTTTATTGCAACCCGCTCTAATACCAATTGAAGGTTTAGGGTACGAGATCTCTCAATTGGATCAATGAACAAATCAGCCCAATAGTGTTCAAAAAACAAAACTTACGCAACGGAAATGAAATCACAAGCACGCACCACAAGAACACCAGATTTAGTGTGGAAAACCCAAACTGGGTGAAAAACCATGGATCTGAACTGGGTCAACAATCAAACATCATGAATCTCGCGATTACAAGAAACTCAAATTTCCTCCCCAGATATCCCCTACCTAAGGACTGAAATTACCTCAAGTCGTTTCAAGCTTCATCGACTTCACACCGCTGATTGCAACAGACTCAATCCAGCGCTTGACTCCTCAAATCTTCTACGTAAGAAGATGATCTTCTACAAGGGATGTCGAAGAAACCAACTCTCTAGAGTACTTGGCATCACAACTCTTCAATAAATCTCTAGAGAAAATTTATCTCAATTAGATCTCTAATTCGGAACTTGAGAGATGTTCTATTTTCTTTGGATTGTGAGAAACACCCAATAGATAGCCTCAAATCCGCTTATAATAGAGAGTCCATCTCAAACTTTCACTTAGAGTCCGGATCTGGACAACCTGTGCCATTCTTGCTATAGCGAGATTCACTCTCGCCATAGCGAGTTGCGTTTATGCGAATTCCTGAAGTATACGATTTTCTCAAGTAATATATAGACTATGGATGTCCGAATATTGTTCTCACGAGGATCGTTACAAGGAATATAACAATGATCAATGAAAATGAGTATCAACTCAAATATAGCTAACAAATGCAAATGGAGATAACAAAAACAATGGAAATATGAGACAAGATAATAACAAGGGAAATAAAAAAATGCAGACTAAAAGAAATCAAGAAACTAGATTGCAAAGTGAAGCTAGTAAAAATAGAAACAAAAGCAAAATAACAAGGTTAATCAAAGAATAATGGAGTAATGTTAGATAGATTAAGTAAATAAATGTCTGAAAATAACAAGTGAAAGATAGAAAATGAGTTGATGGATATAAAAAAATGTGTTAAAGTAGTGTAAAATCAAAGGTGGAATTGATGGTGTGAATAGAGAAATGAAATGTGAGAATTAAAAGAAGTGAATAAGTGTGTGAGAATGTGAATACAATCAAACTAAAGTAAGTAAAATAAGCAACAAGTAATACTAATGGATAGTTTGAATCATTTATAATCTACTAAGTGACACTAATCCAGCACTAATACTCTTCTCTTTTCCCAAACAAATACTCAAATCTAATGACAAATCAATGCTTAGATTTGGAAAATATAACTTTAAAGCTCTAAGATAGGAATTAACAATCTAATGGCCAAGACTTTCTTTCCTTCATAAAAGAAAATATTTGTAATGACTATCTATTAAAAGTAAGCATAAATCATCACCCTTAGCATAGATTGTAAAAAAGAATGCTAAGATACGAAAATAAGTAAAGGAGGCTGTACAATACAATGAAGACAAATATACTCTACCATGTTAAGCACATAAACTAGGAAATTAAGATAAAGAGGATAAGCAAAAGGAATAGCATCAACTTGCTTCATCTAAAAGATTCAATCAAAGGAATTAGCCACTCATTGGAGAAGACAACACGCTTTCATTTCCATTTTAAATTTTCAATTATTACAAAGCTTAATTTCCTCTCATTCTCTCTACAATTGCTCTCAATTAGATGAATAGCTTAAGTAAATAGGTGGAGACTCTCCTTGGTTGTGTATTTAATGCCTAGAGCTCCCTTCTTTAGATAAGAATATTTGTCTTGCTCTCTTTTGGTTTCTTTCCAATGTGGGACTTCACAAGAATGAAAATATGAACATATGAATGTGATTCCCGTGTTAGAAAATAGTTTTTAGATTGATGTGCGATTTTGACCCCCGAAACGTCTGAATTAGGAAAATATTGTAGGATTATAATTTGTAGATCTTTGAACAAGATTTCCAATGATTATGAGATTACCTTAATCGGATAGTAAAAAGATATGATCAAAATACCAACCCAGGTCTTTTATTTTTCTTCTTATTATTGTCCTAATTTTATGATTTCTTTATCCAACTGCCATCCAAACTTATCGTTACTCTCTTTTAACTCTTGAATTTCAAATTAATCTTCAATTAACACCTACAAAGAGAAATTAACATAGTCGAGAGTATTTTCGAACATATTTTGTATGGAAGCCATTCGAACTCATATAAATGCATACAAATGGGCCAACTATAATGGAAAAATATGAGAAGGCGTGATGGGGACTTCAAATTAATCTTCAATTAACAACTACAAAGAGAAATTAACATAATTGAGAGTGTTGTGATCTAGGGCCTATGAGAAGAGATCAAGCACACACAAGAATACGGAGATATACGTGGTTCGGCTTTTGGCCTACGTCCACGGGGAAGACGGGAGAACTCACTATGCAATCAGAAGAAGGTATACATCATAGAGACCCTAAGTCTCTATTTATAATATCAGCCCAATACCCAGTTATACCCAAACACTACTTCTAATCACAGTAGACCTATGATAATAGACCTACTTCTAATCACAGTAGAACATGGGCAAAACAGGGGCCCGGTTTATTTATTTGTTATTCAATTGAGCTAAACAAATAACAAATCTCCACCTTGGCGAACATTGAAGCTGATCCTCATGCACTAAACACGTCTCACCGTCTCCACCTACCCCTTAGGGCACTCAGGTACTGATCACATTAATCAAGTCCAAGCAATGCTTGAACTTGACTGTTGGAATAGTCTTGGTCATCAAGTCTGCTGGATTCTCCGCCATAGCAATTTTAATTATTGCAATAGCACCCTCGGCGATGACATCTCGAATGAAATGAGCTCTTACATCTATGTGCTTGGTCTTTTCATGATACTTTGGATTATGTGTCAGATCGATCGCACTCTGACTGTCACAGAAAACAGTAACTAGCTTCCGTTCCAATCCCAAATCTTCAACCAAGCCTGTCAGCCAAATAGCTTCCTTCACTGCCTCTGTAGCTGCCATATATTCTGCTTCAGTGGTAGACAAGACAGCTTTGGATTGCAATGCTGCCTTCCAACTAATGGCACCGCTAGCAAAAGTGAAGACATAACCTGTCAGGGACCTTCTTCTGTCTAAATCTCCAGCAAAATCTGAATCAACATATCCAATAACACTTCCAAAAGTGTTATTACTTCTGTCATAAATTATCCCAACATCAGTAGTACCTCTCAAGTAACGGAGTATCCATTTCACTGCCTGCCAATGGGCCTTTCCGGGATTATCCATGTATCTGCTAACTACACTAACCGCGTGTGAAATATCTGGCCTCGTGCAAACCATGACATACATGATACTCCCAACTGCACTAGCATAAGGAACACGAGACATGTGCTCCACCTTTTCCTTAGTTTGTGGTGACAAAGCAGCGGAAAGTTTGAAATGGGCTGCCAATGGAGTATTCACAGGTTTCGAACTTTGCATACCAAAGCGCTCCATAACCTTCTCAAGGTACCCCTTTTGTGACAAAGATAATTTGCCCGCTTTCCGGTCCCTTTGAATCTCCATTCAAAGAATTTTCTTCGCAGCACCTAAGTCTTTCATCTCAAATTCACCACTCAACTGAGTTTTCAACCTGTTGATCTCAGACATGTCCTTTGCAGCAATCAACATGTCATCAACATATAGCAGCAAATAGACATACGAGCCATGGGAGTGCTTCTTGTGGTATACACAATTATCGTATGCACTCCTGCAATAACCGTTTCCAACCATAAAGGTGTCGAAACGCTTGTACCACTGCCTAGGAGACTGCTTCAGACCATACAACGATTTCTTTAGCAAACAAACGTGGTCTTCCTTTCCATGAATTTCAAACCCCTCTGGTTGATGCATGTAAATCTGTTCATCTAGCTCACCATGTAAAAACGCAGTCTTGACATCAAGTTGCTCCAACTCTAAATTGAATTTAGCAACCATAGCAAGTAGCACCCTGATAGAATTATGCTTCACCACAGGAGAGAACACTTCATTGAAGTCGACACCCTCCCTCTGAGTATAGCCTTTTGCAACCAGTCGTGCGCTGAATTTAGCAACCATAGCAAGTAGCACCCTGATAAAACTATGCTTCACCACAGGAGAGAACACTTCATTGAAGTCAACACCCTCCCTCTGAGTATAACCTTTTGCAACCAGTCGTGCTTTGAACCTAGTGTCTTCCACCCCTGGAGTTCCTTTCTTTTTCTTGAAGACCCATTTGCATCCAACAATCTTCTGGCCTTTCGGAGGTTTTACTAACTCCCAAGTTTGATTCTTGTGAAGAGATTCAATCTCCTCACCCATGGCTACGGCCCATTTTACTGATTCTTTGCTAGTGATGGCATCCCGATATGTAACCGGCTCAGACTCAATACTCTCAGCTGTATTAAGAGCATAGGCAACAATAGCTTCATACCCGTATCTCTGAGGTTTCTTAATCTGCCTCCTTTCTCTGTCCCGAGTAAGCATGTAATCATCCGGAAGTGCACTTTCCTCGTTTGAGCTTTGCATCTTCTCTACATCTTGTTGAACTGGGACATCTATTTGCACCTTATCCTGCAATTTTTTTGGAGCTTCCTTCTCAAGCTCCACCTGTTTACTGACACCGTTTTGATCCTCCACCTTTCCAGCATCTTGACACTCCTTTGGTTTTAATATAGCAGACTCATCAAAAGTCACATCTCTGCTTATAATGCATTTGAGAGATTTCCCATCTAGGCACCACAGCCTATATCCTTTAACACCATCTGCATACCCTAGAAATATGCACTTTTTTGCCCTTGGTTCAAGCTTTCCATCATTCACATGAGCATAGGCAGGACAACCAAATATCCGCAAGTTGGTGTAATCAGCAGGAGTTCCAGACCATACCTCTACAGGAGTTTTGCATTCTATAGCTGTTGATGGAGACCGGTTTATTAGATAACAAGCTGTGTTAACAGCTTCCGCCCAAAACTTCTTAGGTAACCCTGCATTAGAGAGAATGCATCGGGTCTTCTCTAGAATAGTCCTGTTCATCCGTTCTGCAACTCCGTTCTGTTGCGGTGTATTTCTGACTTTGCGATGTCTCACAATACCTTCATTCTTGCAGAACTCATTAAAAGCACTATTACAGAATTCCAAGCCATTGTCAGTTCTCAAGCGTTTGAGCTGTTTACCTGTCTGCTTCTTGAACATAGCCTTCCATTGCTTGAACTGTGCAAAAGCTTCATGTTTGTGCTTTAAGATATACACCCAGACCTTCCGAGAATAGTCATCAATAAAGGTCAACATGTATAAACCACCACCAAGAGATGGAACACGAGAGGGACCCCAAAGATCAGAGTGGATATAATCCAAAGTACCATTTGTCTGATGAACAGCAGTCCTGAACTTGACTCTACATTGCTTTCCGAAGATACAATGCTCACAGAAGTCCAGCTTTCCTGTTTTCTGACCACACAGTAAACCCTGTTTAGTCAACTCATCCATACCCCTCTCACTCATATGCCCAAGTCGCATATGCCATAACTTGGTAATTTCTGAATCTGAATCTGAGGACGACACAGCTGCAGCACCTGTAATTGTACTACCGTGAAGAAAATAAAGTCCATTCTGCTTCAGTCCCTTCATCACTACAAGTGCACCCTTCGAGATTCTCATAACTCCACCTCCAGCTTTGTAGGTACAACCATTGGAGTCAAACGTACCCAAGGAAATCAAGTTTTTCTTCAACTCTGGAATATGCCTAACATCTGACAATGTTCTCACAATACCGTCATACATCTTAATTTTGATTGCACCTATCCCAACAACCTTACAAACTGCATTATTTCCCATAAGCACTTTACCACCATCAATAGATTGATAATTGGTAAACCAATCTCAGTAAGGACACATATGATAGGAACAGCCTGAATCAAGAATCCACTCAGTGGCTGAGCTACCAACAGTAACCGAAAGAACTTCTGCACCATCAGAATTAGTCTTTGCAACATCGGTTGCAACTCCGGCAATTTCTCCAGAATTAGATTTCTCTTTCCCTTTACGCTGTGGACAATCTTTTCTAAAATGCCCTTCCTTGTGACATTTGAAACACTTTAATTTTCTAGTTTTTGATTTTGACCTAGATCGGCCTCTTCTATTATGCTCTTTCTTCTCTGTTCTGCCATGCGCTACCAAGCCCTCACCAGAATTGTCATGGTTTTCAGTTGCAACCTTTTTCCTTAACTCCTTGGAGTTCAAGGCTGACTCAACATCTTCCTTAGAAAGAGTTTCTCTACCATACATCATGGTATCAACAAAGCTCTCATACGAGGGTGGTAAAGAGCATAGCAACATGATAGCTTGGTCCTCATCATCAATTTTGACATCTATATTTTCCAGATCTAAAATAGCTTTTGTAAAAGAATCAATGTGAGTTGAAACAGACGTACCTTCCTACATTTGTAATGTGAACAATCACTTTTTCAGATACAAGCGATTCATGAGAGATTTTGTGACGTACAAGTTCTCTAACTTTTGCCATATGCCAGCAACAGTTTTTTCCTGAACAACCTTTCGCAGTACACCATCACTCAAGAACAGCAGAATCTGACCATACGCCTTTTCCAGCAACTCATCCTTCTCTTCATCTGACAATTTTTCAGATAGAGCATTCTTTCCCCTCAAAGCTTTATGCAACCCGTTTTGGACCAACAAAGCATGCATCTTCAGACGCCAAAGACCGACGTCATTATTACCGTCGAATTTTTCAATATCGAATTTAGCAGCCATTCCGCAAATCTATCACTGGAACTGTGTAGATCTGGTCACCACGAGCACGCTGGAAGAAACGGATTTGAAATCCGACTCTGGACGGCTAAGATATCGTAGAAATAAGTTTCTGCGCTCTGATCAGTCAATCTTCTTTGTTGACCGTTGAACAGCCAATCTTCTTCCACAACAGCGTAGATATGCTCGCAACGAGTCCGTAGGTTCAAACGGATCTCAGATCGGACTCCGGATCGTCAAGATATCGCGAAAACAAATTTCAGCCTTTGATTCGGTCAAACTGACTTTGGCCGTACGATCTGTTGACGTCAGCGATTCCCTGCGGGCTTTGCTTCTGGGCTTCTTCTGCACGGGTCAGGTCAACCTAGACTTGACCCGATCTGGACTGAACCTGGATCTATCCTGGCAGATGGGCTTCTGACACGGGTCAGGCTTGACCTGTCTTGGCCCAACCCGTGAAACGACCCAACAGGATGGGTTGTCTTCCTCCCACGTTCTGGTTCTGTTCCAGAACCAGACCTGGCGATCCTCCTCCTGTGACCACGGGACGGCAGCGCAGGCGGCAGTCCTGTCCTTCTCCGGCGACACGCAGCGGCGGCGGCGACGGCGACTCCGGCGTCTTTCACAGGAAGGTGGGGCCCAGCGGAAAAAACAGAACCCAAAACGTTCATCCTTCCCTGCAGTCTTCTTCCTCCGGTTTCCTTTTTCTTCTTCCACGGCAACAGCGCACGCAACGGCGATGTGGGGCTTCTCCGGAATTTGGAGATTGCAGCAGCCGTCAGTGGCGATGTGGCGACGGCAGCAGTCGTCAATGGCAGCAGTGGTGCTCTGGAGAAAGAACGGCGACGAGAAACTAACGGTCCTCCTTCTCCGGCGAGACCAGATCTACTGCAATCCAATCGACCTGCGCTGTTCTCTGATCTGATCTTCTTCCCCTGTTCTTCGATCTACCCTCTCAAATCCGATCCATCGGATTTCTTCCGATCACGACAATTAGCTTTGATACCAGTTTGTTGTGATCTAGGGCCTATGAGAAGAGATCAAGCACACACAAGAACACGGAGATATACGTGGTTCGGCTTTTGGCCTATGTCCACGGGGAAGACGGGAGAACTCACTATGCAATCAGAAGACGGTATACATCATAGAGACCCTAAGTCTCTATTTATAATATCAACCCAATACCCAGTTACACCCAAACACTACTTCTAATCACAGTAGACCTATGATAATAGACCTACTTCTAATCACAGTAGAACATGGGCAATACAGGGGCCCGGTTCATTTATTTGTTATTCAATTGAGCCAAACAAATAACAGAGAGTATTTTCGAACAT
Organism: Persea americana; assembly: GCA_029852735.1. Taxonomy (NCBI): domain Eukaryota; kingdom Viridiplantae; phylum Streptophyta; class Magnoliopsida; order Laurales; family Lauraceae; genus Persea; species Persea americana. Next base: position 51,699,731 of record CM056813.1, on the reverse strand, counting down.
ATTTTGTATGGAAGCCATTGGAATTCATATAAATGCATACAAATGGGCCCGCTATAATGGAAAAATATGAGAAAGACTTGATGGGGAGGATAATTTTGACTTTTATGCTAAAAACAGTGTTTTAAGTTCTTTTATTTTTGAAAACTCATAAAATAATGCTATAAAAGTGTAACTTTTGTGAACTCATCATCTATCTCTGCTGATTTTGGCTCTACCAGCCTTTTGGCCTTCTAAACATAAACTACTAATTATACATAATATACATAGGAATGGGCCACTGTCAGATTCAGGGCCGACTAATCCTAGTAGACAGGATCAACAAGTGGGATTTCTTCCTCTTCAGCTGGGGGGATCTCTAAGAATGGCTTCAATCTTTGGCCATTTACTTTGAACGCCTGGCCATCCTTGGGTTCATAAATTTCGATATCACTGCGTGGAAAGACTTGCTTGATAATGGAGGGACCTATCCATCACGAGTTGAGCTTGCCAGGAAACAAACGAAGCCTAGATTTGTAGAGGACGACTTTTTGCCCGCGGTGGAAATTTTTCTTGAGGATGTGACTATCTTGGAAAACCGTTGTCCTCTGTTTGTAAATTTTGGAATTAACGTAGGCTTCTTTGCACAACTTTTCCAACTCATTCATTTGCAATTTTCGCTTCGATCTATGCTTTTCCATATCAAGGTTGAATTGTTTGATGGCCCAACAGGCTTTTTGCTCAAGTTCCATAGGAAAATGGCAAGTTTTTCCCTAGATCAGTCGGTACAAAGACATTCCAATTGGGGTTTTGAATGTTGTCTAGTAAGCCCACAATGCATCGATCAATCGGTTGGACGAAACTTTGTGACTCGGGTTTACTATAGTCTCCAGAATTCTCTTGATTTCATGATTTGAGATCTCTACCTGCCCACTGGTTTGCGGGTGGTAAGGGGTGGCCACTTTATGGGTTATCCCATATTGCTTCATAAAGGTCTCAAAATTTCTTTTACAAAAATGTGACCCCCCATCACTTATGATGGAACGAGGGGTTTCAAATCGTGAAAACACATTTTCTTCTAAAAATCTCCAAACAATCTTAGCATCATTATTCCGACAGGGAATAGCTTTAATCCATTTTGAGATATAATCAACTGCAACCAAGATGTAAATAAAGCTAAAAGTAGGAGGAAATGGTCCCATAAAGTCAATGCCCCAAATGTCAAAGAGTTCCACTACTGAAATTGGGTTCATGGGCATCATGTTTCTTTTTGAAATATTGCCCAATTTTTTGAGGCACTCACAGGTCTTACAAGATTCATGAACATCCTTAAACAACGTGGGCCATTAAAAATCGCCTTGCAAGATCTTGCATAATGTGTTTTTAGCAGAAAAGTGTGGCCCACAGGCCCGTGAGTGACAAAGGAGATGACACTAGGTATCTCATTATCCGAAACGTATCTTATGATAATTTGATCTGGGCAGTACTTGAACAAGTATGGATCGTCCCAAAAAAAAAATGCTTAACCTCGGCAAAGAAAAAATCTTTATTTTGCTTTGTTCAATGGTTGGGAATGTTGCCCATTGCAAGATAATTTGCTATAATTGCAAACCAAGGGGTTTGGGCTAGTGCAAAAAGATGTTCGTCCGAGAAATTGTCCTGGATCGGTGTTGGCTCAATAGGATCGGACATGACAAGTCTAGACAGGTGATCTGCCAGGACTTTTTCTACTCCCTTTTTAGCCTTGACTTCTACATCAAATTCCTAGAGTAGTGGGATCCGTCGAATTAATCTGAGCTTTGCATCATTCTTAGAAAGAAGATACTTTAGCATAGAATGATCAGTAAATACCACAATCTTGGATCCTATCATGTAAGATCGAAACTTGTCAAGTGCAAAGACCACTGCCATCAATTCCTTTTCAGTGGTTGAAAAATTGATCTGTTCAGTATTCACGGTCTTACTTGCAAATGACGTAAGGAGTTTTATCCTTACGTTGCCTTGACAGCCCCAATTGCATTATCACGGGCATCACACAAGTTCAAAGGGCAAGTTCCAATCCGGAGGTTATATAATTGGAGCAGGAGTCAGCATGCCCTTTAATTTTTCAAAAGCCACGTGGCATGCCTTGGTCCATTTGAATTGTGCATGCTTGGATAACAACTCAGAGAAGACTAGATATAGAGCCGAAGTCTTTAATAAACAATCTGTAGAAACCTGGGTGCCCTAAGAACGACCTGACATCTCTTATGGTTTTAGGCATGGGTAAGTTGGCGATCAAATAAATTTTTGACTTATCAACTTTTAATCCTCTTTCTTACACAATATGGCCAAAGACAATTCCCCGGCGAACCATAAAATGACACTTCTCCCAGTTGAGCATTAGGTTATTTTCTTCACATCTTGTGAGGACCTTTTCTATGTTACTCAAACAATCCTTAAATGAATCTCCAAAGACAAAGAAATTGTCAATTAAGACCTCAAGAATTTGCTCCACCATATCAACTCAACATGTATCTTTGGAAGCTGGCGGGAGTGTTACATAAAGCAAAAGGCATTCTTCAATAAGCAAACCGAAAGGGCATGTGTGAAGGTACTGAAAGGACATGTGAATGTGGTCATTTCCTGGTCTTCCAGGGCGATTTTGATCTGCTTATACCCAAAATAACCGTCTAGAAAACAGTAATACTAGTCAACAGCTACCCTTTTTGAAAAGCTGGTCCATGAAGGGTAGCTGTCGATAGTATTACTAGTTGACACTATTAGTCAACGTGTGACCGCATTTAGTTTTTGGTTGTCTACGCAAACCCTCCACCCTGTGGATACTCGTGTGGGGAAAAATTCATGTTGAGCATTCTTGACTACAGTAACATTGGCTTTTTTTTGGACAACTTGGGTAGGGTGGGGCTGACCCGAAAGACACCGTTGACTTTTCAAAACTAGATAGATGATACCTACGTCCAAAATTTTAAGCTCCCTAGCCCTTAAGACTTCCTACATGGTAGGATTAAGCCGGCGTTGCATCTGCCTACATGGTTTAGCATGTGATGCGTACACACTAAAGGATGAATTCTATTAATATCTGCCACATTCCAAGCAATTGCACTTTTGTGTTGTTTGAGTACTTTTAACAGTTGGACCTCAGTAAGTAGTAAAGAAATGACTACTAGGTATGTCTCCTCATCTCCAAGGTAAGCATAACTGAGGTTAGATGGGAGGGACTTTTAACTCAAGTTTAGGTGGTTTAACCTGAGATGTAATGGCAGTGGTACCAGTTGGTACAAGCTCCACAAACTGGGGTTTCCATAAGCATGGGCCTCTTACATATTGTCATCATCCAATTCCTCGAGATAGCCCTTGTCCTCTGCTGCTTCTAGCCTTAGTGCCATATGGGAGTTAATGTACTCCAGATCATCCTCTGGCACAGTATTCACACAATCTATATCAAGGAGGTCGGGATCAATATTGTCAGGATGTTTACATAAGCTGAAAATGTCCGGCTCAATGGTCATGTTCCAAAATGAAAGTTTTAACATTACATTCTGGCAATTGATCAATGCGTTTGATGTTGCTAAGAAAGGTCTTTCCAAAATTACCGAAATCCGAGCGTTGTTATTGTGTACTGGTTGAGTGTCCAGTACATAAAAGTCTGCAGGGAAATAGAACTTCTCAATCTTCACAAGTACGTCCTCTATTACCCCCCTTGGTTTCTTTCGAGATCGATTAGTGAGTTGGAGAGTGACTTTGCTGGATTTCAACTCGCCTAGCCCAAGTTGTTGATAAATTGAGTAGGGTAATAGATTAACATCGGCCCCTAAATCTAATAGAGCGTGACTAATTCGGTGATTTCAAATAGTGCATGATATGGTGGGGCATCCCGGATCTTTATATTTCTGGGGCGTACTGCCATTTAGGAGTGCACTAACTTGCTCACTGAAGAAAGCTTTCTTTTGTACACTCATGCTATGCTTGATAGTGCAAAGATCCTTAAGGAACTTAGCATAGGCAGGGAAATTGTTTGATTGCATCCAACAGAGGAATATTGACATTAATGAACATATACCGGTGCATAGCAGATAAAGAAACATGAAACGTAGCATAAACAAGGTACAAGAACTAAACAAGTAAACATAAGAGGCATGTACATAACATGCGAGAATACTGAAAAGCATAGAACAAATGCATGCATAGAGATAATGTGCTGGATCAAGGATGAATAACAATCCAATCCTACGACTTTGGGAATGCCTGTGGTCTTCACCGTCCAACTTTGTGTAATCCTAAGGCTTCCAACGTCCTCCGGCTATGGACGGACTCTTGGCGTTATATAATTTGGGATGCCTAATGCCTTAAGACAACCCCATTGGTTCGGGGTACATAAAGTCCAAAAGACGGGATTCCATGTGGGTGTATGCTAGCTCAATCGTCACACATGAGTTGCAAATCCGTTAGGCACGATTTAAGGTCTAAGCAATCCATTGCTAAAGTCCAAGACTAGGCCCATAACCACTTAAGAATCCTATAATTTCTTAGTTCGCTCGCAATGCACTTTGGTCACCATTTCAAGTCCAACGAAATAATCACATAGGAAGTGGATCATGAGATCATTTAGATGTTTTCCGAGCCACTTAGAATACACATAGGTTGGTCCGAACAAAAACTAGATTTGATTCACCTAGATACGATGCGGGTAGCATGAGTTATTAGTTGAATTCATTGATCCAAATATCCCCTTTCTTTCCCAACCTCTAATCATTAGAATGTGTGGCTCACTGAATTTTATACTTTGAGAGCTTTCCAATGGTACGTGGATCTCCGAAACCTAACGGTTAGATAAAAAATTATGGCTATTCGAAGTTATCAAGGTCGTGTTGAGTGGGCCTGCTCGCTAAAGCAAGCTCTGGGTTCTCTTGCACACTGCCTGCACATCGCCGGTCACGATTTTGAGCTGAAAAGCTCCGTTCTTGGTTGGGTTCCACTACCAACCATACAAGCCTACATCAATGCCTGAACGTGCAATAAATGGGCCTCGAAGGCTCACTAGAACACACATATTATTCATTTAAGATATCATTTTCATGCATTACCCTGTTTTAAGTCAAAATAAGCATTGAGCTAGGAAAATGGGTGTCTAACTCGAGATCATGAAATAGTGGTCAAATATATCATGCACGCGTAGATTTATTTAACTTGCCTTTGGTGCTTGAAAGCTCAAAGCTTCAGAAATTTCACCCAACGCTCGCCTCCCCTTAGCTGATCCAAGCTCTAGAAATGAAAACCCCCAAATGCAAAGCTCAAGAAGATGACCTACAATTGTAAATGAGTGAGAGGCCTTAGAGAGAAGTCACGCATGCAAGAGATCTAGCTTCCATCAGGTGATTTCAAGTAAAGGAGAGTGAATGGATGTGAAAACTTTCCTATAAAACAAATGGAGAGAAGTTGAGGACGAGGTAGAGCAAGGGAGAGCTTCAAGATGATGGTATGTAAGGAAATGAGAGGAAATTGGGTACTTCAAATCACAAATACGAGGCTCCACCAGCCTTAGAGAGAAGTCATGCATGCAAGAGATCTAGCTTCCATTTGGTGAGTTCAAGCTATAAGGAGAGTGAATGGATGTGAAAACTTACCTATAAAACAATTGGAGAGAAGTTGAGGACGAGATAGAGCAGGGGAGAGATTGAAGATGATGGTACGTGCGGAAATCAGAGCAAATTGGGTATTTCTAACCACACATGCAAGGCTCCACCCAGCCGGTAACAAGAGGTTGGAAGGAGAAGAGATAGAGAGGAGGGAGAAGTGGAGAAGAAGAACAGCTAATGATATGAGAAGTGAGAAACGGTCAATTGAAAGGGGTGGTTTTAAAATGGGATTTTTTCTTAATGTTGCACGCAAGTCCAGGTTAACAGGTTAATATTAAATTGGGGTTTTTGGCTGGCAAATGGGCTTGAATGGATCCGATTTGGGCTCAACTGGTCTGGGTCGAAACACGAAAATTGATGTACTCAACATGCTCTATCCTCAATGTACCCAAAACCATGACAAAGCTGAAAAAACAAGCCCGAACCGATGGTGCCTAAATTACCAATAAAGCCATTTGGCTACCTAGTCACTGGTCCAACCCCTACTATCTACCTAAGGCTAAATCCATTCAAAGCAAATATTAGGCATCTAATTACGGTTAATTAGACTCTACACGAGATTGGGTGGGGTCGGGGGTGTTACACGACTTGAGGTTTCGATAGGAATGGTTAACTAAAGAAAGTTAATATGGTATGAGTGCCAACATGTTATGAGTTCGAATCACAAAAGACGAATGACTAGGTAAGGGAAAAAAAGTATGTGCGTCGCCAAAATTGTGCCAATCGGGGTTGTTACATTTACAAAATTATTGCTATAACAAACAAGAAATGAATTACATATTTATTTCTCTTTTAAAGTGATTATCTATTTTTATTGTCTTCTTTCCAATTTCTCCTCCGATATTCCCTCTTATTTTAATCTTTTCTCCTCTTGATTTCTTATGAGAATCAACTCATTAGTGTTCCACTTTTATGAACTATGGTTATTCTGTATTCTGGATTTACCGGATTGGTCCATTGGGTTTGCCAATGACCAAATTCAAGGTCATGGGTATTTTAGTTATTGCACCGGGGGTTTCTCGGGGCTCAAGAAAGTAGAGATTATATATTGATGTAATCTATTAAACTAAACTATGTGAGAGAGTTAGAGATGTGCGAGCTCTCTCTCACATGGGTGTCGGAGATTTGCAAACCACGTGGGCTGAATGGATGAAGATTTTCTTTCCGATGGACGTAGGCGGGTTTGCCGAATCACATAAAGTCTCTGTGTGATTTTTCTCTTCTTATATGGCTTGATTGATTGTTGATCATGGTGACTAATGCTTCCGCACACAGGCATACAACAATACGTGACCTTAAATGGATCGGAAACATAGGGAAGTAGGTTGAAGACAGATTATATGAGATAACCTTCTGTAATGCTCATATGATCATCTTTTAATCGAGCTTAATATTTTCATCTCTATTTTGTTCTTTCTCGTAATCTTAAATCCTTCATATTTCAATGTAGAATATTTACTCATCAGGGATGATCTAATGGCTTTGTCACTTACATAAAGTTGTTTCTCTATTATTTTGAAATAATCTTTCGCATTATGAATTACTATGATCCACCCTTTTATGTTCGCCTTTGATAAGTTTAATTCTAATCTCAACCGACCTTTATCCACTAGGAACGTCCCACTCTTTCCATGATAGAGCTATGATTGGTGAAAACAGGAAGTTTAGATTCTATTTATGACCAGCTCCAAATCTATACGTCTGTTACTGACATTTATGCTAACTATCCAGGTAAGAGAAAAATACTTATAATTTATATAAATAACGTACTCACAATAATTTAAATGCCATGAAAGTCTCGCAAACTACCAAAAGAGAGATTCGTAGATGGTTTAAATTTCCTTTTAAATCTGTTTTTTAGTAAGATCTATGTCATCAAATGCTCCAATGGAAATAGATAAATATATAATGATAACAATAATAATAATAATAATAATTGTAAGAGATGGAAAATGAAGGTTGCAAGTTTATGCCTTAAAACAGGCTAAGGTCCCAAATTAGTATCTCTTTTGGATCTCAACTCCGATTATTAATCTAGAGTTAATGAAACTAAGTCCAATTAAAAAACAATCAATCACAAGAGAATGAGATGGGATTTTACGTAGAAAACCCAATTTAGAAAAAAACCACGGGCATTACCGTCTAAGCCAAGATACAACCAAATACTATGTAATTGAAAGTTACAAAATCTCATAGATCCCTTTTCCAGTTGCAACTCAACTTAAGGACTGTGAAGATCTTGCCGATGACTTGCCGTGCACTTTCACCGTGCTTGAACTAATCACTTTGACAGTCTCTTCAAGTTCAAAGTGATTCTACTTTGTGAAAGTAGATTGAAAAAACTCTAAAGTGTGTAAATCTTTAGCACAACGGCTTGATTAACCTTTGGAGAAGAAGATGGATGTCTCAATTGATTATAGGGTTTAGAATTGGAGTGAAGTGTGTCTTGAATGAGATAGAATGGCAATATGTAGACCTTGGTTCGTGCCTTGAGTCATCTAAAGTAAGTAGGACTCAAATTATAAGGAAAATTAGAAAGTGGTTTCCGGATTAGGATTCTAATTTGGTGTATGGTCCGCTGGAGCACAGGGTGGGATCTGCTCCAGCGGATGAGGTTCTGTTTAATGAGAAATTGTACTTCGGTGATCAGCTCGAGCGCAAGAGAGAATTGCTTTAGCACTTGACATTCCGGTGTTCGATCGAGAGGGACACGTGTCCACTCGAGCGCACACCCGTAAAATTCAAATTCCTTGAATTTCTTCTCAGCAATGCTATCTTGGACAATACAATCTAGAAAAGTACATTTAAAATATAAATCACGATTTTATCCATCACCCAATGAATTTTCTAATATTAAAAAATCCTTAGAGTCAACTCTACAAATAGAGTCAAGTAAGTTAAAGCCGTCATTTTTAAAAGAAATTTCATGCCAAAGCACTTTAATTCAAATTTCCCACCGTATTTCTCAAAAAAATGTAAAAAAGTAACCTCATTTTTTCACTAAAAGACAAAAAAGCTCTATAATCAATAACAAAAGTAAAAAAGATTCCATCATAAACAAATAAAAACAAAATACCATCATAACCCACTTATATTTTATTCTTTCTTCAAAATAATCTTTATTTCACTCTACTCCATTAATAAAGCCCCCAAACAGCCCTGCAGGTTAATGGGTTGGGTCGTGTAACTTGTGAAATTAATGAGTCGTGTTCGGATTGGATATTTTGACCCGTTAAGTTAACGGGTCGTGTATGGGTTGAAGTAATTTTAACATAAATTCGTTAACCTATAATTCGAATTTGTTAACACGACACGATTGACAGCTCTATCTATGAGCCTTGCCAAGCCTAATTAAATATAGTTGTGTTGGGTCTAAAACGAATTGGGCTCGATTGTATGCAAATGTCGTCACAACACTCCACCCCTTATGTTAGGGGTGTGTATGGATTTATATATTATTATGACTTGGGTTTTGGGCGAGTTTGGGATTTGATACCGAAATCTTATGTAATGTTGTGGGGAGAAAGTTTGTTTTGGGACTCGGTTGCCTCACACTGTCTCATTCAACTACTTTAGACAATTTTTTATGAGTTTTAATGTAAAGTTTTCATGTGCTTTAACGGTCTTAAGTAGACCTAAAGAATCCAAGAAATGGGAGGTTGTGAGTTTAAATATTTGTACATACATTAGAATGTATATAATCTATTTGTTTTATAATATTTTAAAATAAAATGTGGGTTAGCAGGCGCCGTGCAAAATTAGAACTCAGGAAGCTGCTCCAGTTAATAATTTGGTGGGTTTGATGTTTTTTTCGATTTCTATTTAACCAGTTCATGATTATGCAATTCTGATAGGAACCTGAAAAGTTGCGACCCTTTTTCTCATAGTGGAGCTTAAAGGCTTAATGAAGTATCAAATATGGTAGGATGTAGTATGTTACCGATAAATATGTTAGGGTTTTGCCCCGTACTAAAGAGTATTTATGTTGCCACTATTAAAGTATCGAGGTGTTAAGTAGAGGCTGCATAATTAGCTTTTAATACTCTCCTTGGGTGGGGCCCACTCTCCTAACACTCCCCTTAGGTGGAATCTAGTCGGCGAACTTTTGGTGACACGCATTTTTCTTTTTGGTGTCGAGTCATTCCATTTGCAATTTAAACTCGTAATCGATTGGTTCTGATACCGTATTAAATTTTCCTTAACTAACCATTGCTATCAAAACCTTGAAGCGTTAGTAGTGGCGGCACCAAAAGTATGCCGACTGGGTTCTACCTGAGGGTGAATGTTGAGAGAGTAGGCTTCACCGAAGGGGAGTACTGAAAAGTATTTATGCAGCCTCTACTAACATCTCGAACCTTGATATGAATGGCTAGCTAAAAGAACTTAAGATGGTATTAGAGCCAATCGGTCTGCGTGCAGCCAAATGTATGCCGCTTCTACTTGCGGGGGAGTGTTGAGGTATGGGCTCTATTCGAGGGGGAGTATTGAAAAGTATTTATGCTGCTACTACTAACTCCTGGAGGTTGAATCTTAAGAGGAACGAATGACTCGGCTCCCACCTGCTGGGTTCCACCGAGAGGAAGTGTTGAGGAGTGAGCTCCACCCGAGGGAAAGTATTGAAAATTATTTATGCGGTCACTACTAAAGCCTCGAAGTAGAATCACAAGCGGGATGACCGACTCGGCGCCCACCTGCGAGTTTCACTGAGGGGGAGTGTTGAGTGAGTGGGCTCCACCCGAGGGGGAGTATTGAAAAGTATTTAGATAGCCTCTATTAATACCTAGAGGCTTTGGTTCAAATGACTAGGCGATGAAACTTAAGAACATGGATATGGATTCTATACATAAAAAGTGAAGTATTAAATATGATAGGATGTAATACTCGCCCATTTTGCAGGATATGTGCAGCGTGTAGCTAAATACATGATTTCGTTCTCTTCTCTACATGCATTCAAAGAATTAGTAAAGTTTCTCTTGTGCGTTTTATGGGATGGGGTAGCTTAGATCACCCTGGATATCCTCTCTCATCCAATCTGCTGCCCTACATTTACAGTGAGGTGTTCTTTTTCCGATTAAAAAAATACTACTCATTACAAACAGGAAGGCAGCGACATTCAACTGTTTTTGCTCTTATTACAATCGCTTCCTGATCCTGACCCAATAGATAATCGACCTGGGTCCCACTATCTGTCTTCAATAGACCTCACGTGATAACCTTACTGCCACCTTTTGATTGAACCATGCTTCCCCGTATGCAGTGTTCTGCAGAATGAACAAGGTGTTCAGCTGAGAGCAACTGAGAAAGATCCAGTCAATGATGAAGACAGCAACAATCAGTCAGAATATAAGGTAGCATTATTCACTATGATTGCTTGATGAAAGAGGTGCGTGGTAGGAAATATTATCCTTGCAGGAAGTCTGGTTTTTTTTGCTGCAAACGAAAAGAGAAACAATTTCCTGTTCTCAAAAGCTGCTGATTTGAATTGCATCTCATGATTTTTAGGTCTTTGGTCAAAACTACTTCCTTGAAACTATTCTCAACCATTGAATGAGTATCAGAGCTCTCGAAGATGTTTTAATCTAGGCTAAGAATACTGATTTGAAACTAATCTAATAGGCCTGAATTCCTACTTAGAGAAGTCGTTCTCTTTGTATTTATGTTTTTTTTTTTTATCTCATTATTTTTTTCGGTAGTCATTTAAAGTGCAAAAGTGGGTCTTCTCTCACAGCATAAGTTTAGTTTTGTTCACCCCATATATTATCTCTGTTGGTAAATAAAATTTTTGGAACTTTTATTTACATTTTGTTTTCCTTCAATGTGGGTTTCTTCCAAAACCTGCACCATGGGCCTATGGAATAAGCTAACAAGGCATAGCAACGGGGTCAGGTCAAATGGGTCACCGACCCCGATCTGCTCTTACCATGTGAAGGTTTGGTAGTGGTTTTCTTTGGGTTTGGGCTGGTTTGGGTTTTGGCCACTCTTCTCTGTATATTTCTTCTTTATAGATCTTTTGGAGGGCTGTTGTATACATTTCTTGTACAGTGTATGTTGGAAATAAAGTTTATGGAAATTGCTAATAAATTAAATACTAAATAAAATAAATAAAAGAAACGAAAGAAAGAACACAGACAAGTGGTAGCCGAAGCACATCACAAAGATGCTATCTTTATGCAAATTTCCTCCTCACATAGGTGCAGCGTTGCTGAGGGAGTCTGTCCCAAGATATGACGGGTTTTTTATTTGATAATCTCCGCCACTCGCACACTTAGATGAAGAAAACTCATGCCAAGTGGACCACTTGATTGACTTGCTCGCAACAACAGCAGAGAAATGAGCAGAGGGCAGAAAAAGATGTGCAAGTAGCCGTTATTACCACTTACGCGCAATCAATCCATAGGTATGCATTAACTCAAATGTCAACTGCCAATGTCCCAAAACTATCTAAGGTGAGGCAAGATCAATATGTCCCAAGACTGTCACAGAAATTCTTGGTTCAAGGTCCCTTAAAATAAAAGAAGCTCAGGCGTTTATGGTTTGCCATAGCGTTTTAACGGTTAGCCGGAATTCCTCAATTAAGACCTAAAACTTTGGTTTTCCTTGCCGGTTTGCCTTCAAAATTGCTCCTCAATTAGCTGTGGGGGTCCTGACGTACAGTTGTTGAATTAAGACCTCAGAATTCGGCTCCCTAGAATTGTGATCGAAGAAGACCTATGGTTAGCAGTCGATAGACTGATGACTAGCCGTACCAAACACAGGATTAGCCATAAGTCTGTGATTCGCAGATTGAACTCAACCTAATTTGTTTCGGTGGTATTTCTTTCCATACATCAAAAACTCTGCAGAAATCCATCATTTTGGTACGTTAATAATTAACTTTTCCTATTAGCATGAATTTGACTAAAAACACAAGATGAACTTTATTGGGTAATCTAGAATAGAACAATCATAGAAATAAATGTAAATCCAACATGCACGTCATGTGATTATAGATGAATACTTGTCATAGGTCTGATCTAAAACTAAAACTCCTCAAGGTCCTCATATTCGCTCATGATCCCCAAACTCAACCCAAAAAAGGCTCCTACACAACAAACCAAGGGAATTGGCTCTAAGAAAGCCTGCATGCAAGGATCCTAACAATTAAAACTCATTTCTAAATGAGAAAGGATTTGGAAAGGTTATTCCATACCAATTGAGATCAAATAAGGAAAAATTTAGAGGGGCAGTAGCTTGATGAAGTAGAAGATGATCAATGATGAGAGAAGCTTGAATGGGTTAATCCCTAGTTGCAATTGATGGAGTCTCTTTGTCTCTTACATGCCAGGAAGAAGGAGAAGAAAAGAGGGCGAGAGAGAGAGCTAGGGCTTATATACTTACGTGGGTTTTAGGTATTTACAAGAAGGTCCTTGGCTCCTGAACATGAGGCAATTGGGTTTAGCAAAGAATTCCATGCATTGAAAGGGTATCCTCCAAGAACAAAAGTTTCCTAAAATGGCGCTTTCTATCCAATGAGCCCAAAAAATTGCAAACAAACCCCAACCTCTTTTTAAGCCTTAATGCATGCTAAGGTCCCAACTCAGATTATGCTATGAATTTCAATTCCGATTAATTAATCTAAAAGATATTAAAAACTAAGTCTAGAATATCAATCAACCAGAAAAGAGAGGCACAGGACTTATACATGGAAAACCCTACTCGGGAAAACACACTGGTGTAGACCACCGGAAAAATCAAGAAATATATAACGAAAGTTACAAGGACTCATAGAACCTTTCCCAGTTGCAACTCTACCTAAGGACTGCAATGGACTTGCCGACTACCCGCCGTTCACCTTCACCGTGCTTAAATCAGGCACACTTTGATGCCTCTCAAAGCTATGCAAACTCAACCCACCTTCATGACTCTCAAGGTGCTTCAGTTAGCAATGGAGAAAGAGCAAATCTTCTTCTTGAATAATTAGTACAACTACCCTTGCTGCAAAACTCTCAAAAATTCTCTCAAAGGATTCTCAAGCTTTTGATGGGAGAGAGGTAAGTTCTAGGGAGCTTGATGTTTTAAGCGTCCATGACTCTCCAAACTCTGTCTTGAATTGTTTTAAGCGTCTAGGTGGAACACAAATTACAACTCAATATGGACTTGAGTTTTGTTCAAACTAAATGAATTAGCCATCTAAAACTCTTACACCCGCACTCTCCTAAATTTAGAAAAAAGGTCCATCTAGGCTCCTTACATGGTCGAAATCCTCTAAAACTATCTAATCACTAATCCTACCCTCCTAAATTTAGAAAAAAGGTCCTTCTTGCCTAATCAAACTAGATACTCAGATAGTAGCAATGTTTCACATGATACTATCTTTCCCCTACTTTCTTTAAGTTGTAGGCACCACACAAGCTTAAGGTTCTCCTAATTGGGATTTCCATCTTCAACCGTATGTCAATCCAATTGCACAATAGCATGACTTTCATGTTAGGTCTTTCCATTTTTTTTTTTTTTTCAATTCTTTTAGAATAGAAACATGATTAGGCTAGTTTCTTTCTCTATCTCTATTATTGCTAGTTTTAAGCTATGGTCTCTTACCTTCACATTGGTATTCAATTGAATCCTTGAATAGCTTCGACTACGATCATTATTTTTATGATTTGATTACATATATATCCTGGTTGGATTCATTCACTTCAACAATAAACATCCAAGGTTCCATGTACTGATTTTTAGATGTGAAAAGAAAGACTAAGTTTTGAATGCCTTATTATCAAATATATGTGTTAATCTACCACGGGATATCTCAAAAGAACTAAAAATTTACTAAAAATTTTCTAAAGTCTCTACAGGTAACCAAAATATGCATACATATGATAAAGAGGGCATTTATGATTAGCCAAACTTCTTATCTATAGGCACTCCCAAAAAATGTGACTGTAAGTGTAAACTACTAAATACATCATCAATTCCTCAATAAGACACTCATGTCTAGCTCAATATGTTTTCTATGGAAAAATATCTTCAATTGGTTTTTTGGTAGCAACAAGGTTTTTTCTTTAGTAGAAGGGAAATTCATTAAAAAGCCAATAGTGCGACTATGGCAAATCCTCTTTTGTAGCCTTTTTATTGCAAGGTTGATCGTGTTGATATAGATTCTTATGTTGTTCATTAACAGCTCGAGCTTTTGGTGTTTCTGGTTGTCAACAATGTATCAAAGCCAGAGGTCATGAGTTAGAAACTCCAGGGAGGCATGTTATCTCCATCTACTGTCTGTTTGGTCTGTTTGTTACGTCTGCATGCTGGGTTTCAAATTCGAATGGCTACCCTTTCGAGCGGGGCTGTTGATATAAATTGTTATGCTGTTCACTACTAGCTTGAGCTTTTGGTGTTTCTAGTTGTCAATAGATCGCTCTCGCTTCTTTTTTGGGTGAGAGGAGCTTTTCTCCTTTGAATGCTCTTGCAATAATTAAGGACTTATTACTTATGATAACAAAACTAAAGACAGTCAAAACACTAGCTCCATTTAAAGTAGCAATGGAAAGTAGCTTTCCTCCTTACTTTGACAAATGCGGCAAGGCATTAGTTTTATCAGATTTAGGTGGAAAACTCTTCTTGGAAGAGAGTTTTCACAATGACTCCAGTCAATGGGTTGGTTGCTATCGGGGACATTTGTCTTAAACAAAAATTCTATTAGCATCGGTTGATGGCCACCTTCTCCTATCATTTCTCATTTCAGATGCTCAAGGTCTCATTACTGGTTGATTGTCAACCATGAATGGTTGAACATGTTGAAGAGTATTTTTGCTAGTAAAATACAAATCCCAGATAATATGGCATTCCGCTTCTAGAACTTGCTATAGTTGAACACATTATTTTGACAAATATTTAAGACATGTAAGAGCATTTTCAAGAGAGATGTCAAATCCAAGGTGGACGTGCCACATGGGATTTTTGGCATGGATTTTCACTCCAACAGCTATGCAAAAAATGAGGTGGCATTTGGCATATGGGAGTGAGATGCCAAATTTGGCATGTGAAAAAGTGAAATGCCAAATTATATTTTGCATTATTCTAGTCCAAATGGACTATTATCGATGAGTTGAGTTTAATATATAAAAGAGGTAAAATAAAAATAATAAGAAAATATTACATTTGACATATGGGGTGGAGTTTACTCCAACGGAGATGTCAAATTATATAGGGTCAATTTGCCACATAAGCCTTCATTTTCAAAAAGGCATCTCCAGATTTAACACCTCTCTTGGAGATGCTGTAAAGAGATGATTTTATTATAAAATACGCATCGTGTTTAATCTGATAGTTTGCAATCCACCAACTCAAAAATTATAGGGAATGTTAGCTATGGAGTGCAAAATGGTGTAAATGACAAGGACACTACCCTATGTTACGGGGAGCAAAATGATGTAGATCACGAGTTCACAACATGGGTGTTTCTCACTGAGATAAAGGATGCTCCTAACCAGGTAAATATAGGAAACGGGCTGTACAGCATTCTGTTTTGATGTGAGGGATTTATAGAGTGGATTCAGAATAAGGGAAGTCAAGCCAATCAGCCAGCATGTTGGGATATTGATTGAATCTTGGATGTTGGGCCAATATGCCCTAAGTTCTTATGTGAACACATCAACTATGTGACTTGAGCTGGACTATATCTAACATCATGTTCCTTTTAATCTACACACTCCTAGATAAAGTAATATTATACTTCCCTGTGTTTATGATTGGCTGCGTATCACTAGCACTAATTTTGTCTCACCAAATTATCAAAGATGCACGAGCGTTGATGCAGAGATCCTTGGGAAGGCTCTGATACCATAATAAATCACACAGGTGTTATGCTTGAGATGTCTACGGCTTGCCGTTTGCTTGTGAGAAATGTGTGTTTATAGATGATTACGGTGTTTAGGATTTATACTGTTTATTTCAAATATGGAAAGCCAATCCAATCAACCAATGTGCTTGACTATTGATAGGATTTCTAATTTATAGTAGAACTCACAAATATTTAAAACATACTATTGATTATGGATTTCATTATAATGGAACCTCACCTCCATTTGAGTGCTATGGTGATTAGTGGTATAGATTGGGCTTCTAACAAATTATACTCCAAGTCTTCTAGTGGATGATTGTTAACCTTAGGTAAAGCTATAGCTTGGTCATGTAAGAAAACATGTAGACTCCCCATCCCTCTAGATTGTGCACTCACTGGAGAATCATCTTTAACACCAAGGGCACACGCAAGGAGTCAAAGCTTGGAGCTCCGGTTCAAGCATCAAAGAGCACTCACAAGATTTAGATCAAGAGGCAATTGTTCTTATTTTTATAATTAAACTCTTATATTGTGTTCTAAGGTGGATTAGACCTATGTGATCGAACCGCCTTATGAAAAAACAAGATGTATATGTGATTGGAGGTAAACCTATGTGGTGACCTCAAATAGTCAAACCAATAGTGTTCCGCTCATGAGAGTAGATGTATGTCTTAGACTGAACTACTATAAAATTGGTGTGTGCCTATGCTTCTATTTTTTATTTGTCTTATGGTGTTGTTTTTTCATTACTGAGTACTTGTGCTAGAAAATCTTTTTTTTTTTTATCAATACTCACACTCTCTACTTGTGAGCAATCTCATTCATGGAATGTGGGTATGTTTCTGTCACTTGTTGGTAGTGAAGTTGCATGGATGAAATGACTTTTGAAATCTATGCCTCTTATTGAGAAGTCCAAGTTCAATACGACTAAAAAAAGTTCTTTAAAATGAAGTCCAAGTTCAATTCCTAAACAGTTCATTCAATTCACACAACAATATATAATAGACCTTGTTCAAGTGAAGTGTTGCAATATCTATGTATAGAGATCAATTATGAATGTATCAATAAGTACCAAGTGATTTCTCACAAGTGGAGAGTGTGAGTATTGATATAAAACAGATTTTCTAGCACAAGTACTCAATATTGAAAATAGACAACCATAAGACAAATAAAAGATATAAGCACAGGCACACTCCAATTTTATAGTAGTTTGGTCCAAGACCCTACATCTACTCTCAAGAGCGGCACACTATTGGTTTGACTATTTGAGGTTACCACATAGGTTCACCTCCAATCACATATACATCTAATTTTTTGATACGGCGGTTCGATCACATAGGTCTAATCCACCTTAGAACACAATATAAGAGTTTAATTATAAAAATAAGAACACTTGCCTCTTGATCTAAATCTTGAGAGTGCTCTTTGATGCTTGAACCGTAGCTCCAAGCTTTGACTCCTTGCTTGCTCCCTTGGTGTTAAAGATGATTCTCTAGTGAGTGCACAATCTAGAGGGATGGGGAGTCTAAGTCTAGGGTGAGTGAGGATTATAACTTGTGAGGGTTTTACCCTAGAAGGTATGGCTACCACTAGTCACACTTCTTTTGAGCTAAGGAAGCTCTTGTATATGCCCATCATGAAGCTAAGTATGAGTGAGAGTTTTAGAGGGCTAAGAAGATGTTACTAAGTTATTTCATCAAGTAGGAAGAAGCTCTTAAAAACTCTCAAAAAGTGTTTCAGTAGAAATGAGCTCTTGATATATATATATATATATATATAGGCAAAGCTCCAATGGTCAGTTTAAGTTTAGTCTACTACTTTTTTTTTTCTAGCTGTCAGGCCCCAATGGATGGCTCAACGGATAGTAATAGTTTCAATTTTTGAATTTCGGTTGGGTCGCAGTTAGCCGTATATGCGTTACAGTTAACCTCTAGCTGACCGCGAGTTTAGAGCCAGAAAAAGTTAGCTTCTGGAAATTTAACCATTAGTTGACTGAAATATAACTGCGGTTGGCTTACGGTTAACCACCATCTGACCGCTAGCTAGACACCAAAAACTGAAATCCAGAAAAGTGTCAGATACTGGAACTATGACCTCAAGCTGGCCGGAACATAGTTTCGGTCTACCATCAGGTTATGCAAAAAGTAAGGTACTGGAAAAGCAACTATGGTTAGGCAATGGAGTCTGGCGGTTACCTGCGAGACCATTTCGGTTACCTGCTGTACAACTGCTCATATTTGGCCAATTCACCCTAATGATTTTCCAGATTGGTTCAAGGGATCTAAAAGCCTTTTCTGGGCACATTTGGATTTTTTGAGTTGATAATCCGCATGCGGATTCAAGACTTATCTTCTATCTTCAAACTTGATCTTCCTTGGAGAGATTCTAAAGGCAAGGTCTTGGACTCTGACACGGAATTGACAACACATGGCTAGTGCAAATATGAATGTGGCACTAACAGTTTTCGCCTTAGTTACTTTATAATCCTTAATAGTCTCATGGCTAAGTGCCTACTGAGCGAAAGCTTTCTTGATGGGTCTTTCTTCGCGAATGTAGGGGTAAGGGTTGCCTCCCATGAGTAGGCTCTTAAGTATGGAATAGCGGGGTGTGTAGAATATTTATGCCTATTCAAATTGTATAAATTGAATATGCATTGTGAACTTCACTTAGATCAGACACTGTTGTTTTACTATACATATTCTAGGGACATATACAACGCTTCATGCACTTTCTGAAAAGTATCATTATGGCGCGTTCATAACTAACATGCCAGACATAGGTTATTTTCCGGTTCAAATGGTCATAACTTTTATGGCAAAGCTATGATTCGTGAATTGTTTCAGGCTTTTATCTTTTAGTGCACAAACGAAGTGGAAAATTCTGATTTTCCATATTTATTTGGGCATTAGCATGAATTTTGTCATTTTTTCCGTAAGTCACGCAAGTTTCATTTTCAAAGCATAAAGAACATCCATATGTTTGAAGAAGTTGTCCCACACCCAACAAATTCTGATGCGAGTTAAAAAGCAATATAACATATATTACATAGTTGGTTGCTCTCTTACTTTCAATGGATATTGCTCTCCTAATCTATTTATTTCTGATTTGAATATTGTGTCAATATTTGTAAAAATCTATCCATTACATGTCATACGAATTTTGCAACGGCTATTCAGGTAGTAATTATCTTCATTGTGAATGAAAGAAAGTGGGATATAAGCAAAGAATAATTCTGCTTTAGCATTTTATTTGGTAAATTTGTAGCTCGTTCATCCATTATAAATCAGCAATCCATTATAAATTTTGTTGATTCTATTCTTGTTGTCATTTTGCCTCTCTCTAGGCCGAACCCAAATCTATTTGGAAATGTTCTACACACCTATTGAAAGATTTTTTGAAAAGCTTCTTTCTAGGGCGAACCCGAATCTATTCTTATTATCATTTTGATCGTTTCTGCTCGGGCAGCAAATGAAGCATCTTGTTTTGAAGAAAGACTAATCAAAATTCTTGAACAATTTTTTCTTCTGATACAGAATCTCCACAAATTCTGGTCAAATTTGATTAGACATCTTTATTGAAAAGAGATAGACCTTTATTCTTTTCCTAATTCTTCAACTTCAAATTCTTATTCTTAAGCTTGTTTTGTAGTTTTTGAAAAATATTTTTTTGAGAAGATCGATGAGAGAAACCTTGTTTAAGGAAGAGGAGAATCACATCTTTCTTTTCGATTTCATTAAATTCTATATTCATATCTTTCTTTTCGTTTTCATTAAATTCTTCTTGTTGTGCTACTGTGTGAGATGTGAGATTAGTTAAAATCTTGTAATCGCTTTCGATCATCTCTCTGCAACCCATGAGATTGCAACAATGTCTTCATCTTGATGATCCAATTATCATAATTCTCTCCTTCTAAGTTATGAATATAAGTTTTAATTGTGCTATTATTTCAGTCCATAGATTTACTTCGCCCAACAACACTGCAAACTACTATCCGATACCACATTGTTGGATCTTCTAGCGTCTAAACAAACCAATGAAATCCAAACAAATTGTATCACAGAAAGATTCAAGGAGGACACTAAGTTTAAACTTTGTCAGCATTTCAAACATCAACTCTATATTCTTGTATCAGGATTTCAAAATACAAGTACATTTATTAGCTTGTACATATTTCGAGACTATGCTTCAGTCAACACACTAACTTAAGAGTCAAGTACAAGACCTGATATGATCATTTACAACGTATTAAGAAGAAAAAATGGAGACTTGTGCAGAACTCTTGATGTATGTATCTTTAAAAAATGCATACATGAAGTGCACTGATCCAACAATTTACTTGGGAAGGTGTTCATCAAGAACTTGCCTAACTTCTGATGATAAAATTATCTGATTAAAATTTATCTATACCAACAATGATAAAATCAATGTGATTAAAATGTGATCATGAATGCTAACCTAAGATCTGATTAAGCTATTCTATTATATATTTTAGCTCAGTATGCTGTAGTTGTAAATGAAACTTTTCTCCCTCTTTTGGTAGTCTGCAAGAGTATTTTTTTTCATGTGTCTACACTCCCGGCACTCTTTGTTATAGCTTTAGTGAAAATATCAGTCAACTAAAGTTTAAAAGAAACATGTGGAAGCGATAAGTCACCCGAAGTAACACCCTGATGAATGAAATGACAATCAACCTCAATGTATTCTGTATGCTCAAGAAAGAAAAGATTTGAGGCAATATGAATTATTATCAAAATAGACGGTTGTAGCTTCTTAAAGAGGGAGCTTGAGTTTGGAAAGAGCTCATTGCAACCAAATAATTTCACTAGTAGCAGAGGACATAGATCAATATTCAACTGTTGCTAAAGACTTGGACATCGTAGTTTGCTCCTTGAATCGCTAAGATCTTAAAGAAGTGCCAAGAACCATGTACCGATTAGGGTAGAGATTTGTGCATCAACAATCGCTTCACTCAGCATCCAAATAAGCATGAAAACAAGTGACTGTAAGGAGAAATAGTGCAACACACGATCAATAGTACATTGAAGATATTGATCGATTCGATGAACAATATCAAGTTATCATGCCTAGATACTCCAAAGTAGGCAGCATATCGTGGCATACGCATTTGATTTGTGCTTTTAATGAGTAAATCCGTGTCCATGCTATATCAATGGTGTGTCCTTTCCGTATCCATGCCTGGTCTCTTACCCTTATTAGGGTATTTTGCATTAAGTTTTAAGAAAGTGTTTGATGTCCGTGAGTCTATACGATGGGATATGGATATCAAATCAATAGATTTTACTCAATGTAAATACCCTCATGTGACTTGGTAATTTCTCATCATCATCAAAGTCTTGCCCCAAGTATGTTAGTATTGGCTACATGAATTATATTTCGCAATTCCAATCTACCAAGTACCAAATCCTCTAATAGATTGCACTTCTTAGGTTGTATCCTTACAACTTTCTTTTGTGTTATCTTCGGCCAATCCTTTTTATTGAGGGGCCATCTACCTATATGGAGAAACTTGTCCTTGTTGGCGCCATTATTGGCCTCCATTGGACATGTCTAGACCTTGTCATATATGTAATGCCAAGAGGAACAATATAAGTCAGTTGTCCTGGTTCTTTCACATGAACGGTCTTGATGAGGCATCGTTGTAGGTCCCTAATACCAACGACATTGGCTCTAGTAATGATAAATTGATAATGTCCTCTGTACGAACAAGCATGGAATGATCACTAGCTTTTGGTGAAAATGTGCTTCAAGAATGGCGGTGTGAAATCTCTATGAAATCAGGCTACTGGAGCATGCTTGTGGCCATAAAGAGCTTTCTTGAGTCAACACACAATATTGGCAGGACAAGTTGTGTACCCTTGCGGTGGCTTTATGTAGATGGTCTAATGTAAATCACGTGCCATCCAAGATGATATTTTAATGTCCATCTGATGTAATGACCAGTTGCAAAGAAAAGCAATGACAAGAAGCGTTGAACTGTAGCCTTGTCTCATGTTGGCAATAGGTACACAGGTCTCTTTGTATTTAATGTCTTATTCATGTTTGAACCCTTGGGCTTGTTTCAAAGGCACCAAGTTTGATTGGCTTCAGGAGTATGAAGTTCATCGGTCATAGGTCTTAGTCAACATGTGTCCTTCCATGAATGAGTAGATGAAGTAGAAATTAAAAATTGTTAAAAAAGTAAAATGTTATGGAGGTTTAGAGCTTCTAGTGTTTCTTCACACAGAGCCGGACCTTGGGGGGGGGGGGGGGGGGGGGGGGGGAGCGCTGCTGTTGTCAATGGGAAGGATCTTATGTGCTCAACAATCTTACTGTTTCAGTAATTGTTTCAACAGGAAGGATCTTATGTGCTCAACAGTCTTACTGTTTCAGTAATTGTTTCACTGTTTATCAGCTTTTGTAGTGTTAATCTTTGGGTTCTTTTTGGAGGCTCCATGCCTATGTATTCTTCTTCCCCTCCACACACACCAGCGCGCCCCCCCCCCCCCCCCCCCCCCCCCCCCCCCCCCCCCTCCTTATTTATATTGCCATTAAGCAACAAAAAAAGAAAAGAAAAAAAAAAAAAACCCATTGAGTATTATATGTGCAGTAGAGTATTATTTTCCTATGTCTCTACAATTATAACATTGGTGGCCCCAGGTTGATGATCCTGATTGAGCTTACTAATTGCAGTATCGAAAATGAGAATCCTTACCAAACAAGACAGTACAAAAGGTTTCTCATGTTGTAATTGATGGTATATTTCTTGGAGGATGCAGCTTGAAGAGAAGGATGAAATAATCTTGAAGGAAAAGGTCAAGAGAATACCAAATTCCATCCTTTCTCTCACCAAAGTGTGTTAACCACACTCTAAACAAGATGGAGAAGAAATCATAATTTCTTGCATTGTCTAGGTGACTTAATTTGGGGTAAGAATTTTATCTAATTTTTTGCTTGTATAGAAAATTTAAATTATTAAGTGAAAAATACTTGTTCTAATCAAAAGACAAATCAAATCTCCAAGACTTTTCCTTTCTAATTACAGAGACTTGTTAATCAGTTAAGTTAGTAATAGGAAATAGAGCTAATCAGGGAAATGGAAATGAATTGTGGGTCATATTTACTATATGTGCCTTTCACTTATGTACTTCATTTATACATGCCTTTCACTTATATACTTGCATTTGTCTTACTCTTGGCCCATATGATTCCGGTCTGCATCAGACTTTGGTTATGACCGAATCATGGAATCTGTGAGAAATTCTTCATCGATTGTGACCCACATCTTTATATATGTTGCTTTTGCTCACGTTCTTTTTCTTATTCTTTTTCGTTCTCTGTTAAAAATATGATCCAAGGTATTTCCTCCATGAAAAACTTTTTTTTTTTTTTTGTGTGTGTTTTCAGAGAGCTTGAATTTATTGGGACGAAAATATATTTCTGTAGCCATACTTGGACATGAAAATCATTGTAAACTTGTTCTATTAGATATTGACAGTATATACTTGGGGCCTATTTATTTTCATTGAAATTCATGGTCAAATTAACTCTAAGATAGGATTAGTCAAGAAAGGAGGGGGGTGAAGGATATGAGGTGAGGAGTGAAGGATATGAGGTGGAGATATGGATGGGACCTCGACTTCTTAGGATCTGAATTATTCAGGTAATGGCTGGTAAAATAAATTAGACCAGTCACTCTCCAAAGCTAAACTCGACAGCTAATCTCTATTGGTAGCGACTGCCAATATTTTGGAATTTGGTAAAGATTTGAAAACACTAACTATCCATTGAATTAGAATAAAAAATGGTTTTAATCTTATGCTGGCATGAGCAGAGTGTGTGTGTCTATATATATGCTAAAATAAATGCATCCAGAGATGAAGTTAGCCGTGCTTTGGGCAGACCATTTGTGTGAAGGTTTGCATCACATGTATTGTCATCCAATCCATAGATAATATTTAGAATGTATTATTAATATTTTTATTTTCTCTCGCGCCGTTAAGTTTAGCTCCTTTTTGATCAATCCATCTGCTCCCAACAGACGATTACTAGTTGTGATTTTTATCCTATTCCTGTTTTAGTTGAGAAACACATTGGCAAGGGCCAGTTTTAGTTGAAGTTTTCATGTATAAACTGTGTTCAATTGTGCAGTCTCTATGATGTTGCTCAATGTAGAAATTCTAGCCCCTGAGTTCCTGCCTCCTGGAATAGAAATTAGCAAATGTACATACTCTAATGTCACATCCAAGTGGGAATGTGGGATACAGTGTTAACATCCATCTTTCTTCACTAGAGTTATGGAGGATGGTCCTTAAAGTAGTTGTCTGCCATAGCTCCTGGAGACACTGCCAAATGAAACCTTGAAAGGGAAAGTTGATTAACGGGGGAAAAAAAAATTTCTTTCCTTTTCTACACAGTAGGGCAAAAACTTATTTGTGCTTGGTACTATATACGTGAGACAGAGAATATATATTTATATTTGATGTAAAGAGGACATTGGTTATGAGATTTTCTTTACCACCAGGGAGGGGTGTTTAAGGAACAAAAATCTTCATCCATTGTTATCTCCATTAGAATCAAACAAATTGGTCGCTATCAATCATAAAGGTATGATTATTTATTTGGGTTCTTTTTAGTGACACATAAAATACTATTTCTACATTATTACGGTCCTTCTGGGTGCGGAATTGGTGGGAATGGAATTTCAGGGAATGGTCCTATATGGAGAGAAATTGAGAATCACAAGTTGAATTCATTCCATTGTGATATCATGGTTGCGTTTGGCTAAATCCATTAGTGTTTTTTCAGTGGTCAAGGGAAAATCTATTAAGAAAACCAGACAGAGGACAAAACAAAATGACCAAACTGATAAAGGGCTATTTCCATTTCTATGGAAATTTATATTATTTTCAGGTAATACAAAATGCAAGTCTGGTTCTATTTCTCTAATTAAAAGAGATATATAGTAAAATATGCCTGAAAGAAATGGATTTTGTTGTTGCACTTTGTGTAGAAATATACCTTATTTTCAAGTCATAAAATCCAAGCATCCAATCTCAGCTAATTGTTGTCATTTCCTCCATTCTGGGAATGAGGTGTAACATAACTCAAAATGCACTGGGTCTGGTTCAATAAAAATTCACCACTGCTGACAGCACCAATTTCTTGCCATGATGAACCTTTACTTTTAAAACATGGATATTTTATTCTTTTTTATTTTATTTTTTTCATGTGCTTTGAAGAACCAGAGAGGGAGGGCGGGAGAGAGAGAGAGTTGTGCATGTTCGTGGAATATGGATCAGACAGTGGATAATGGCTTGACATAATCAGTGTCTACTACCCACATGCTTGAAAGTGGTAGAATTTGAAGCCCAGCTAGCTAAAAGTAGGTTCAAGTACTGGTTAGGTACTTGGAGTACTCATGGGCTCACTGAAAATGCTATGCAGTGGCCTCTTTGAGCTTCACTGTTGGACAGAAAAGGAAAGGGCAACTGACCTTGGATCCCTTTCCAATTGATCAGTGCTTAAAGTTTTCTCAGTTTTCTTAAACCATTCTTTTAGTGGATATAAAATCACACCATGGTGAGTCAATGACAAGGTACCCGCTTGGACCAGATACCTGTTACCTACCCCTATCCTTTAGTGGGTTTGTGTGCAGGTCTCCACTAGATATCCCATCTTCTTTAATGGGGAATGATTCAAAGATCTGATGCAGTTACCAGTACCCATCACATATCACTCTGGCACAACAGTTGGAGGACCTGCTTTTGTATCTGTTTATGGTTTAAAACACATTCCTTAAGTGGTCATTTGTAGTGCTGAAGTAGACATCCCTTCTAAAGGTTGTTACCAGCACTGTTTCATGTAGGATTAAGATGGGGTTTTATCCAAAGTCATCTTGCTGCAGTGGCTCGCATAATGTGTCTTCTCTCTGAGGTCCTTAGAAGACTGGGTCGATACGTAATGCTTTGCCGATAAATCCTGTTAGCGCCTCAGAATTGTTTTGGCCTAGAAATAAAAACGAATGCGCACACGCAAACACACACTAATCACAGTACCTGTTAAATCTTTTATATAACTATGAAGGCAATGATTTTTTTTTTTTTTTTTTTTCAGAAATTCATTTGGGTTTATCATGGAGAAATTGAGGAATATTCATCGAAAGCTCAATGCTACACTAAAAACAAAACTTCCTATAATATTCAGATAAACAATATATACTAGCATTCGAAGCATTCATGGCCGATTCATCTGTACTATAGGGCACAGAATGCATGGCCTATTAAGGTTGTAGTTCATAAGTAGAAATACTGGGACGTTGTTATCCTCAATTATGGATGCTTGATTTTTATAGGGGGATTAGTTCTCCACAATCAGTCTTAACTAAAAATTTAGGGCACAGCACTCATGCTGAACATACAGTGAAAAGAAAAACAAGCAACCCTCGTCACCTTTTAGACGCTCTTACGAGGCATCACAGCCACAACCAACTCATGCTGGTGTACCAACTCTATGAAAAACATTGCTAGAATCATCTTTCATGCCCTCACAACTGCTAACATGATGGTCCACCATACCCATGCCTCATATCATACATCCTCGCTATAGTTGTAATTCTTATTGCTGTCTCATCAATGACCTCTCACATCGTCCCGTCGTCTCTTAAAAGCAGGCACCTCACATCAGCCTGTTCTCTCTGAAAAGTAATCGAACCGAACAGGTATCATCGTTGATCGATCGTCTTCTTCCATCATTAGACCCGTTGTGTGTGTTTTTTTCCTTCAAAACATATCTGATCAGTAAGATTCAAGAAACCTATCATAGAAGACATAAGTAGAACTAAGGACACTAAAAAGAAAGGATCAGGTTCTGATCATGTCGATTATTGTAGTTACATTACATCCAAAACCTTTGCAACGTAGCCATTGGTTTTTGAAAGCTCTACATGATTGGATATTGGTTGAAACATTCTAACAATTCATACACCTTTTACTGTTTGTTATCAGTATTTGAAGCCAATGCATTATTGGGTTTTGCCATCTTGCTAATATAGGCAGTCTTTTACAACCCTGAATGTGAAACTGAGTATCCCTGCTTGAATTGGCAGTCATCATTACCTGCCCTCTTTTAAAACTCAAGAGTACATTCCAAAATTGGGTTAAGCAATGGCTTTAATGTTTTTGGGTTATTAGGACACGGCCTTTTTATTAATCAAGTGGGATCTGTGGGCATGCACATGGATCTAAAACGGTAGTTTCGAAGTTGGATTCACTCGCTGGATGCTACAACTAATATCTTGTCGAAGATAGTATTGTATTAGTTGATTCAATCTGATCCCAAACCTCTTTATTTTTTATTTTTCGTTTAGATGGGTATCCTTGAGATTCTTGACACAAGACTACTATTCCCTCGGGTGACGCCCAGTAAAGCCACATATATGGGACGTCAAATTTGGAGTGATTTTGAACACTAGAGTGGGAAGTATAGACACAAGTCACTATTTGACATACATATGTTAACTTCTAGTTTAATTGTAATATAGAAAAATGATGCCTTCTAGAATAATTAAACTTGAGTTCTATGAATGAAGGGGTTATTTTGATCTGATTTGGTTTATCACTGAATACTTATCTCCAATTGTTGGCATAACTCCAAAATCTGTGTGTCTCTATCTCCCTCTTTCTCATAAATATTTTATTATATCTTTGCTTTGTATTTTGGACTTATCATCTCCACCAGTACCAGTACCAGGACCACCATTATCATCATTCAATTCAACTGTATTCTAGTGATGGTATGTTCACTATCACCAATCAATTTAACATGGCCTTTTAATTCCCCCATGTCAAGCAATTCACGCATTGCGTAGTGGATCAGTTAGTTGTCAGGATAATGTCTTTGACCTGAAACCATGAGTGGGCACGCCATAGTCAATATTATGTTTATTACTTTGGGCTCATCGGATGGATCTGTTCCATCAATACTAAACATAATTGACAAATCTAATATGCTTTTAAAGTTGAAAAATGAAGGAATCAATTTATATAATGATAGACTTGATTGGCTTTTCCAAAGTTGGGAATGATATTTCTCCTACTGATAGACTTGTGGCCAATGTTGCAAATGTTTCTATTAGGGTAATATTGGTGGGTGATAATATTGGGGTAATTTAAGAATATTATGTTTTTTCAAGATATTTTTGGAAAATATCGATAAAATTAGAGATTAATACTTGTTTTCTTGGGGCTTTTTTCATAAAATATTTGAGGGATATTAAAAAAAATAAGAAGTTAATTTTGTGGAAATTAATTTTTTTAATTAAACTCTTTTTTTTAGAAAAAGACCTAAAATCTTAACTGTATCAGCTGGGCAATTTTTTTGGACGGGCCAATATCAGAAAAACATAAAAATTCTCTTTTGATAAAATTTTCATGCATTTCTGCCCCTGTTTTCTCCTCTATTTGTCATACCAATCTCAGACCTGTATAAGATTTTGTTTTCTTTATTTCTTTGTCTCTCTCAAGTCCCTCACAAAGAAGAGAAAAGATCATTTCTGAAATCCAAAGCAAAATAGAAGATTAGGATGTCTCTATAAACCAATTCCTTTTTTAAAAACTGCAATCAACCTGAGAGATCAGGAAATCTTACTGTAAAGAAATAAACAAAAGCGGTTTAAGAAATCATGAAAATACTATTTCTTGTGATATGGTCATCTCTCTATCAGATATCTATCTTGGTCCTTCAAGCCGTAATCTTTTCAAACTGTTCGTCCCATATATGTGGCTGTTCGTCCCATAAAGGCCTCAAGGATTTGTACAACCACCCTTTCTATCTCATGATTTGAAGCCAGCACCTCAAGCTTGGTTTGATCAATTCTGTTTCATCTACTTTTCTTGTCAATGATAATATTTTATTAGGTTGTTACAATGATTCATTGTAATAATGATAATATTTTATTTAGTTTGTTACAATGATTCATTGTAATTAGTGCAATTGTTATGTCGTACGTCTCCATTAGACAATATTGCAATTTTAAATATTAAGATCTCATGTAGGAAAGAAATGGTACGACAATGGTTTTATGGCGAGGGTCCGACCTCAGCGAGGGTGGGTGGTCGTTGACCTCAACACCCGCCTACCGTGCACCCCAATGAGATACCATTTATCCCAAAACCAATTAGTGAAAGGAAACGGTACAACAATGATTTTATAGTAAAGGCTCGGGCTCAACCACAATTATGACTGATGAGGAGCGAGGGTAGACGTTGATCTCAACAAATCACTTAAACCAGATGAAATACGTTGAGGTAGCAATTAAATGAGAATGCAGAACCAATATTTAAATTCAAGAGTATTGAATATAGATTTACTTCTAACAATCTAATTGCATAAGTGTTGATCTTCAATTTAAACAGTCATTTTGCTAACAGATCTAAAAGCATACATAGCGAACGTAAAAGTGATAAGGAGGTACATACAACGACTTTATTGTGGTACGGACATCCAACCTACTTTCACTCCCCATAGAACCTACCCCAAACTCTCTTGGCATTCACTATCTTGAGGTTTGCTATTGGCGCGCACCTTAAAAACATGTACCGCCTAGATGTTTTGATGTGCTGGTTCGATCATAGACGTCTATTCCAGCAACCACAAAGTTTCTGATACAGTAGTTCAATTGCAAAGGTCTCATCCACTTTACGGATATTATCAATAAAATAAAAAATAATTTTTTTTATCTTTAAAAATGAAAAACAAATCAAATGCTAAAAATAATAAATGTTACTCTGAAGATCACGTTTGATGGTGAGTTCCAAAATCCGTACTCGAGTTATGACCTCCATAGCAGATAATCCTTTGTGCTTGACGTTCTATGAATATGATTGAACCAAATAGATCTCAGAGGCTGTTCGTTCTAGATGTTTTGTAAATATTCCTATGAAGAACTCAAACAAGATCGATATTGTTACACAAAGTCTCTCTTTCATGAGCTTTGAATGCTCCACTAATCTTTCTATGAAGCTTAGAGACGGTAGAAGAAGGTATGAAGGCTTGAGGAACAGGTTTTACTACTCTACAAGGAATCTCTCTAAAAAGAGCCTTCTTTTGGTCCATTGAGCCAAAGAGCTCGGCCCCCCAAAGCCTTTAACTAAGTTTTTCTGGCTACTTAGACCTCACAAAATTTAGTAGTTTGGTTCAAGGTCCTAGGGTATATTCCTTGGAATTTCCAAGGTCCTAGGGTATGTTCCTTGGCATATATTTAGACATGAATGAATATCTTGGCCTTCCATGATTTGATCTCACTGTTGTGACTTCCTAAATGCAATGTCGCGAACTTGTCATAAAATTGACGCGACTACATGAACTACTCACAGAATTGACAACACGAGGAAGTGACAGATTTTACCATGCTCCAATAGTTTCACATTTTCAAAGTGCTAATTAAACGTATTCTGAGGGTACTACATCTTTTGGTCTTCATTATTTATTATTTTTTTACTTTTATTTATTTTTTGCTAAGATGCAAAGAATCGAATCAGAAACAGTGAAGCGCTAAAATTAAGCCCCCCAAAGGTCAACAAGAGAGGCTCAAAACAAGCAAATCCATAAAAGAAAAAAGAACAACCAAGGAGAGGAACAAAAACAAAACAGAGGATCACAAAACATTTTTCATTAGCCGATCTAGGATGGGGTTACAAGTGGGCTTGGACAGCTTTCCCTGATTTCTCACAGCTCATCTTTAATAGTAAGAAGAGAAAGCCCAAGAGTTGGCTTAGCTTTTCTGTGCATCATATGATTTCTGGCCGTCCAAATAGCAAAAATAGCTGATAGCATAATAGCACCTATGGCTAGGCAATCAGGCTTCTTGCTGCCAGCAGAAAGCGCATGCACAAGATGTTGGCTGAAAGCAATGGAGAAGGAGAGAGGCCAGCAGCGTCAAGAAGCCAGTGCCAAAGAATGGAAGCAAACTTACACAGAAAGAAGAGGTGGATCTTAGACTCTTCCTGCAGCAGACACAAAGGGCACCTTGAAACAGAAGGGATACCAACGCTTTGAACCCACATAGAGGTTGGGGTTTTCCCCTGGAAAAACCGCCTAGCGAAGCAAGTATTGGTAGGCTCAGTGAATTTATTCCAGATCAAACCACACCACTGATTGGGAAAGCCTCTAGAGCGCAGCACATTCCAGGCATCAAAATGAGATAAATCACCAGTGAGCTTAGACCATTAGTAATGCAACAGCTGATCCTCATCGGTCTTTCACTGGATTTGCAGATAGATTTAGGAATTGGGGAGACCAAGCTGATGTGGAGGGTCATGCTTGAAATAACATGTTTAAGAAGAATAAATCCACCCGCAAGAGATAAGGGTTTAGCCTTCCACCCTGAAAATTTCTGCCTGATGGAGTCTAAGAGACTGAGAAGATTTAATTCCTTGGGGGTGCCCGAGAAAAGAGTGCTAAATACTTAGTGGGGAGATTAGCTGTAGGAATCCCAATGACTTCTTTTATTTTCCTCTGAGATCTTGGACTAAGTTATCTAAAAACTTACTGGCTTTTACTAAGGTTGAATTGTTGTCCAAAAAAGTTTTGACAGGAAGCAAGGAGAGATGCCAACTTTTCAGCATTCTTAGTGGTGGGGTGGGTGGGGTGTGAAATTGGAAATGGGTTGGATATCACCTCTGGTAGCTAGGTTCAAAACGTTGAGACTAAGAACTTCTTCGATCTGCTAAGATAATTTGGTCTTCCTCAATCGTCTCGATCTACATTTTGACTTTCATGAGTTTCCTGATTGTAACTGGCCGGGCTGGGTGTTATGATACTTGGTACTTTGGTACATGAATTTCTGTATACGTCTTTCTCGTTAACTACATTTTATGGAGCTCGAAGAGACCACCTACATTGTCCTTTTCCTTTTCTTTTTCTTTTCATTTTTTGTCGGACTACAATGTCCTTTTGTATTGGTGAAGCTAAGTATCACTCGCTGGCTAAAATGTCCTACAATCTCTCATATATCTTGCCCAATAAAGTATGACTTGGGACAAAACTTTATACGAGCAACTATTAATATCCAAATTTTCAAATCCAAAGTGAAAGGCTGAGTTTAAACCCTACCAGGTCAATTTTTAATTTGCCTTTAGATTAATTGTGTATGTAATGGCAACTCAAGTCAGTGGCGGACCTACCGCCCTAGGTTAATTTTTAAATTACCTTAGATAAACTGTGTATGTAATGGTAGCTCAAGCATCCAACACCAGGTGCACCTAACTTGGCGAAGAGGGTGAAGGAACTGCTGTAAAAAACAAGGTTTGGATGTGTCGAGGAAAAAACTCGTGGGCTGGACCATGGGGCATGGGTCCCACTGATGCTCGTGTATGCAGAGGCAGACATCCCAGTGCGCCAGCTCTT
The DNA here is from genome assembly GCA_029852735.1 of Persea americana. NCBI lineage: Eukaryota > Viridiplantae > Streptophyta > Magnoliopsida > Laurales > Lauraceae > Persea > Persea americana. The sequence goes on along the minus strand of CM056813.1, from coordinate 51,666,896 downwards.
TGTCTAGACCGAGATGGATGGGCCCCACCACTATGACATGGGGAAGGCATTGGCCCCACTTAGAGATGATGGGTTCCTTATAATTGGCTTAGGACCTAGGTGATGAGCACCTGGGGTGACTAGGACAATCGCCAAAAATCGATAATGGTCCCCTGGCCATTCCCAAAAGACTGCCCTACCCTCAAAATATTTTCTATCTATGTCTTCTTGTTGAAGTTATAAATGCTTTGGAGTAAGAATAAAATAGAAAAGCTTAAAGAACCCATCAAGCCAATACCACATTCCAACGTCCCTACCCCATTAGTATGGAGATCTCCATTTGAGTCGATCTCACTATTGGATTAATCATTTGATAAAAAAATAGAAATAAATATACATAAAATAATGTTAATCACATTTTTTATGAAAAAGTCAATCGAACGGTAGGATTAATTCTGATTCTTGATATCGTATATATATTTGAAGACCTTTATTTTACAAGGACCAAATTCAAGTACATGGGCTCCACTGTAATGTTCCTCTCTTTTTTCTCAATATATGTCCAAGTGCAATGAAAAGCTTAGCATTGCTCAAAACATAAGTAAAACCATATAAGAATGAAGAGGGTGAAGAGGGTGTTTTGGATGCTTTACACCTAGCCCCATTGATCAATATAGGCCATTCTATCTCTTTCATCAAATCAAAAGGCCTTTTACGTATAGAATTATAGAAATTATAGAAATTGAGTTTTAACTACTTATTTATTCTTCTTCTTTTTAATGCAATACATATTTTTCTTTCACTATTTGTTGATATAGAAAAAAGTCTAGCAAAGTCTAAAATATTCTCACCCCACCCCAATAAAAGTCCCGAGTCTGCCACTGATATGGGTTATAGTCACAAATCAATTTCTCTCTTAGATTTCAATTAATCCAAATTAATAACCTAAACTAGAATCAAGCAATCACACGCAATAAAAGGAAGGGCACGATTTTTTATGTGGAAAACCCTACTAGGGAAAAATCATGGGGCTTACCGTCTGGACCATAGACAACCGGGCATTATAGAAATGAGAGTCACAAGCACTCATACAACTTTTCCCATTTGCAATTCAACCTAAGGACTGTGACGATTTTGCCGAAGCCTCGTCGTACTCCTTCACCATGCTTGAACCAACTACATTGAATACCTCGTCAAGGTGAATCTAATGCAACATAGTAGGTGAAAAAGTCTCCAAGGCTTTACGCTTCAGCTCAGCAACAATGGATGCTTTGGAGAAGACAAGGGATATCTCAAAAGAATTCTAGGGTTTATAATGGGAGAGAGTCATTTGTAGGTTTTAGAGAATAAGGTTTTATATAAACCTCGGTTCGTGGGTTGCAAGCCATCAGAGTTTTGGAAGGATTGAAAAGCAAATGGGAAGGAGTTTTCAAATAAAACTTTGAAATCCCGCGTCATGCGCTCAAGCGCGAGTCCAGGGTTGCTTGAGCGCGTGAAGTAAACATCCAGTTATTTTCATTTTTGAGCATTCTATGTGTCAGGCTTGAGCAGGAAAGAAGAAAGCTTGAGTGCATGAACCTCTGTCAAGGGCGCGCTCGAGCTTGTCTTACCAAGCGCTCGATCGCTTAGTGCAATTTTCTACCTTCTTGAGTTTCTTCAATTCATCGATCCTGGTAGCCCATCTATGAAATACAAAGATAAATCATAAATGCCTATTTTCTCCAAATCCCAATGAATTTCCCAATGCTCAATTTCCTTATAATCTCCTCATTTGGCAATTAATGGACAAAACTCCTAATTACATGAAGAATCTACCCTGACATAGAGACCCATTACAATTTAAATTCCTAATTAAACCAATCATTTCAATCCTTTTGCTTCAATTCAAAACCTATTCACGAAGCCTTGACAACATATCAAGCGTAATGTCATGAAATTGAAATTGAGATCGAAATTGAAATAAAAAATGAATATACCAGATACTCTCTTTTTTTATTAAGAATTGACAAAGTATAGATACAAGTCCAAGATCCGAACCCGAGGGTGGGGGGGTGTTGAATGGGATGAATGTAGACCAATTTTAATTTTCTAGTTCAATTATGCTTTGGAAATTAATTAACTTGACTACAAGTGAAGTTTCTAAGTCATACATGAACAAGTAAAAAAACTATGTAATCATTCAACATTGACATTAACAAGAAACATTAATAAACTAAGCATATGAGCATCATTCACACATTAAAAGATCAACCACAATAACAACCAAGTTTATAGTGGTTCGGTCAATCATGCCTACATCCACTCCCGGTTTTCCTACGGAATTTTTCACCATTTCAACTTGAGGTTTAGGCTCACCTCTAACCTTACAACCACATATGCTTTTCAAACGCTTATCATTTACCTTTACAACCACTTATACTTTTCTAAGGCTTTGTAATAACCTTTATAACAAGATGTTTTTGATCTCTTAATTCAATTCCTAAGAATGCACTAAGAGAGATGCAATTGAGTACATATTAATGCCTCTTGATATAGGCTGATATTAAAAGTAAAAACCCAATCTAAGACATATGCATGATGAATGCAAAGATCTATAAAAGACGCGCATGCTTGAGGCAGGCCCTCTATCTCTTTTTGAAACCGAATGCTCATTAATGATGCAAAGGTAAAAACCATAAATGAGAGATAGAGATGTTAAATGATGCACACATGTTTTGAAATGATGAACATACTAATTTTAGAAAACTCGACCTAATTCTTGCATGTTTGTTCAAAACATAAATTTAATAACATGTGTAAATCTTTTCAAATGTTGAAGTCAAGTCATTAATCATGTTTAAAATCAAAGTATGTTAAGAACCAACATTTGAACAAGTTAAGTGAACACTAAATCATGCCATTTAATGAAAATAAAATTTTAAAGACAAGCATGAATTAATTTTGAGATAAAAGGTGCAAACCCATTTGAAGAATTAAAGGTTGAAATAATAGATTTGCTCTCTTTGCCTTCCTCTAGCCTAGCATGAATGCCCCACCTCTCTTGGCCCTCAAAAGTCTCAAAAGTGTTGGCTCGAATCCCAAGAAATGACTCAGATTTATTGCAAAAAGGCCTCCAATGGCTCTCTGTTCTGCTAGCTGACCTCTAATGGTCATATTCTAACGGTCACTAACATTTGAAGGCGGCTAGCCTACCTCCATAAGTCGGCTAGCCTTCTGCTAACTTATTGGTGACCTACTAGCGTTTTTTATTTATTTTTAAATGAGAATGATTTTCAAAGTGGGATTTTAGGCAATGGAAGAGCAAGACTTGATTTGAGTATAAAGTTGAAAATTAAGTTTCAAAATATGATGCAAAACATGTTATTCATGAATTTCCAAAATTCATTTTTAATAAAACTTTTGAAACTAAATTGAAATGTTGAAATCATACATAAATCACTCAAGTCTTAACAACATGATATTAAACATGAAAGCTTAAAAGAAATACATGAAGATTCCAAGATTAAAAAGTATGAGTGCATGAGAGCTCAAGTTATGATGAAAATGAATGCATCTAATCAAATTACAACAAATGAAAACCCTAACAATAGACACAAAAGGGTATAACATTTGAAAAAAAAAATAACCTTAAAAAACGAATGCAAAATCTCAATCGGGCAAAAAAAAAAGTGAAAATTCTCGATGACCAAACTTGATAATTTGCAAAATTTAAGAAACTGATAAATAAAGCAACACAATTTTCGAGAATTTGACATGTGTATAAATTGTGTGCAAGGGATAATCACAAATGGAAAAACACGAAGAAGTCAATTATCGACTAGAAATCAACTTTCATCATGTACAGACTGAAATCCACATCTCTCATAAATACATAGCCCAATCAACGATAATATAAGAAGCTCCCTCTTCTTGTCACACCTTTATATATATATATATATATATATAAATCAGTCATTGACCCAATACAAAATTCTCTCACTTACGTTTTCAAGTGTAAGAATTTTCAAACTCAAATGTTATAAGTCGAAATGAAGGGAGCATACCTAGTTATTAACTTTTGCACTAGCTCACGTTTTCTAACACAGAAAATTCCTTGTTCATACGATATAAGCAAAGTTTAGACTTAGGAGCAAACCTAGTCATTATTCATTTCCGCACATACTCCCTACGGAAATCTCTATGCACACTTGGATTTGGGCTGAATAAATAAATATATTTATATATATATATAATAAACATCAAGAAGGGTGCATAGGGGAATGGGGAAAATCAAGATCATTGCTCCGAAAGAGTGCAAATCCACTAAGACTGTGAAGGATATCAATCCTGGAGTCACAATAACCCTAATTGAGTGTCTAAGTGAGTCATCGTGTACTTAAAGACATGTCCAAAAACCTTAAACAGTGTACCGTGAAATTCAGTTAAAAAAAAAAAGCAAATCAAAGTGTATCACTGCTAGATAATCATAACATCCGCCCGATAAAGGATGCATGTGGAAATCAAAACACGAATCGAGAAAGAAATTTAGGGTTGTAGGACAATGCATAGAGACTTACAGAGGGAATAAAACCTAGAAGTATCAAGTGGCTTTGTGAGTGCAATGTGGGCCATATTACAACGAAGGTTAGACTTACGAACCTCGACAGACTTTGTCTTGACCTGTTGAGGAGAATAATTCTTCTTCTCCGCTGATTTCTCAATTTTTACAATGTGGTTGGACGTGCCCTTTAATCCCACAAAAGGGATGGATGGGGATAAATTTATTGTGTTTGCATTCACAGATTTCATGGGTGTAACATTATGTATAGTGGGTGTAATGGAGAACAAAGTAGGCCTTTGAACAAATACAGATTTACCTGTGGACATCGAAATTGATGCTCAACGTAAAGCCAAATCCGTGTTTTGCTTAATCCAAAACTTGACTGCTTAAGATGTGATCAACCTTCTTTGGTCCTTTGTTTATGCGATCCGGATACACCTTTGTAGTTTCCAATTCGGAAGTTGATATCTTGATCTTCCGAGTTAAATCCGCATTTCCAGCCTTGCCGTACTCATTCAGCTCTTTCTTTAAAGCTTCCAGATCCCTTGAATCTTTCTCCACTTGCTCTTTCAGTAGAGCATTCTCCTTACATGTATCAACCAAGTTGTTAGACAAATTATTAAAATGAGTTTCTAACTAAGTTACCTTTGCTCGTGAGTCTTCAAGCTCCTACTTCATAGAAGAATTATGAGATTCCATTGCTTTCCACTTCAGTCCTCTTTTTTCATTGATCTTTGACATAAGTATAGAATCTTGTAACACTCTCTTATGTCCAGCTTCCAAGTCCTATTCATTGTCAGAAAAAATCATGTAGATCTAAATCTTCATCTGACTTGGGCTCCTTGTCAGACGAACCCTACATAGAAAAGACGTTAGACCTACCCATGAAAGCAATAAATTTTCTAGACTCATGTGAAGGAGACTCAGGCTCACTATTTTCCTTCTAAGAACCGTCTTCCCAAGAGACATTCAAAGCCTTACCTTTGCTTTTCTCTTTCTAATTGGCACATTTAGTAGTAGTGTGGCTGTATCCATGACATTCAAAGCATTGGATAGGCTTGGAGGATCCTTTCACTAGATTTTTATGCACAAATTTGGATTTGTTGGGTGCCTTGTTGTTCTGAAAGTCCTTTTTCAAAGTGTTATTCTTGTTTTTCCACAACTTTCTGAACTTTTTAATAAAAATTGCTTCAAACTCAGCTTCATCTTATTCAACATTCATAATCATCCTCCGCAGATTTGGAGGACACGAGAGCAATGTCCTTAGCCTTTTTGGTTGAACAAGGAATGGCTTCAAAGGTTTGCAAGTTTCCAACCAATTTTTTGACTGTGAGGGTGTCGAGTCCTTGATTGCCACTACTTTTGTACGAAACCTTTCAGGTTAAGATCGTAATATCTTCTTGACAATTCTAACCTCAGAAATCGGCTCTCCCAAATTAAAAATAGAGTTGACAATGTCACTCAATTTTACATAGAACTCATCAAAAGTTTCAATAGCTTTCATTCTCAAGGTTTCAAAAGCAGGAGTTAAATTTTGGAGCTTTGTCTGCTGACAGTATTCGTGTCCTCATGAACGGTCTGAATGATGTCTTATGCAACCTTAACCAATGTGCATGTAGGAATCCTATGAGATTCTGAGGCAGTAACACTATTGAATATGGCATTAATTGTGTTGTCGTTGCGATTAGAGGTTTATTTTTCCTCTTGAGTCCACTTGGCTTTAGGTTTAAGGATTTTTTGCCCATTTGCAACAACTGTGAGTCTGGTATAACATTCCTCAACAACATTCTAGACCTCATCACCTATATTCTTAAGAAAAGCAATCATCCTTACATTCGAGTAAGCATAATTGGTTCCATCAAGCAGTGGGGACTTAGTAGTCAACGTGCTCTAGTGAATTGCGTAAGAGAAATCTGATAAATCGAATCACACAACAAATTAGTGCATCCCACTCTGATAACATGTGAAAGAATTGCCTTTCACAGAATTGTTCCGAACACATTCCGTTGAAGAATTTTTAATATATATATATATATAGATATTTTTCGTGAAAACAAATGGCTGTTCATTATCGACCCATCATCGATGAGAGAAAATGACACCAACTGTTGAAATCCCATATCAATAACTAAGAGACTGGTCCTTAACTCCCAAGAAGAAAAGAAACTTGAATGCACACCTATTTGGTGGGTGCAATGCCACTACAAATCCTCATTTTGTTACCAAGTGGAAGATTTTCATGCTGGCTATCTCTGATGTTGTTCTCCACCGACCCTTGTTTGAGGAATGAAAGATGACCAGGATTAAATAATAAAACTACCAAAATTTTTTTTATTTTTTTTTCAATAGAAGAATGGACGATTCACTAATAGATATTTATCAAAAAGAGGAGAAAAAGGTGAAAATATTGTCTATTGGCTAAAAGTTATGAGTGCATACAAATACCATTGCATAAAATATCTTGCAGTTAATTGTTCTTTTTTCTCTAAAATGCAAGTTTATATTAACAAGGGTCACTATTTTCCTGAAATTCATTGTTAGCTATGTAGTTAAGACAACCAAAAAAAAACCCACACATACATACACTAAATTTGTACGTCCACTACAAGATGCTTTAAAGGCAATATCTATAAAAGCAAGAACTACATCTCTTAATTTCATTCTCTTAAAAGTCTCGTTAGTATTATGCTTATAATTAATAGGGCCTGCATTCAATGATTTTGAGGACTTCACCATGCTATTGGCAACGGGATATTATTAGAATAAAGAATTGGCTTTCTAGAGTGCCCACCATGAAACTCAATGAAATCATTTTTGGCTCTCTAGAGTGCCCACCATGCAACTAAAATCCATGATTTGGCAAATTGGCACTGAAGACCAGCTGGTAATATGTTTGAATAGCAACATGAGTCATTCCATCATTCCATAGTGCCATTTTTCGAAATGTTGTAGTATCATAAGCCAAGGTGGCATTTACATCAAACAACTCTAGCAAAATTATAGTGGAATAAAGCATGCTCAATAGTACTTCTATCTTATTTTTGCAATTTGCACAAAACTCATCAATGCCAACAATTTTAGATTTTAGAAGAGATTTTACCTGAATAGTGTTCCTCAGACATTTCCAACTAAAAAGAATCATTCTTTGAGGAATCAATGGCTTGGAAAGGGATTTTAGTCAACATTAGGTTCAGACATTGTACTGTCTCATCAATAAAAATTACTTTATAAGAAGATTTAGTAGTAAGTTGCCCATTTTTAGTGTTAGCCATGAGATATTAGGTTTAGGTTGTTAGAGGTTTTAGGAAATATTAGATTTTGAATTATTGTTGATTAGGTTTTCTCTTCATTGTATAAATTCAGATCATTTCTCAATTGAATGGTATGGTGAAATTATACAATCAATTTATTTTTTTAAAATTCTTTATGGTATCAGAGCCGGGGCCCGGTGATGATATTACGATCTGGCCGGACATGCTCCTATCTTCAGCGATAAGCATTGTTAATCATTTTATTCAGTAAATCAAACATCATCTCTCATTCATCCATCCGTTCAAGCCTTTTCACGTGATTTTCATCAATCAAAGCATCTGGAAGAGATTATGCCATATATGATCTAGTGAACCACCGGAACCGACAAACTCAACATTAGTAAGTAGCGACAATGATGGATCCACAGACCGACAGGTATCCCAGAAAAACTTGAAGATCGTTTCTAATAAAAAAAAACTACTATTTATTTTTGAGAGATCAAAATGGGTTTTATTCTATTTATGTTAACACTTATAGATCATTTTCCAAAAAAGGACCATGTAATTGAGGGGATGTCAGAGATAAGAGATTAGGTTTAGGTTGTTAGAGATTTTGGAAAAATCTAAATTTTGAATAATGTTTGAGCTGGTTTGATCTTCATTGTATAAATTCATATCAATTCTCCTGTGAATGATATGAAGAAATTATGGCAATGAATTTATTTCTTTAAAATTCTTTCTTTAGTACCGGGTGTCTCCTCTCTATCCTTTTCATTATTAAAAGTCTTCTTATTTTAGTTTTATCCCAGTTTCTATTAGCATCCTGTAGGTCATTAATTGATTGAGAGATTAGGATATGAGGTGTTTGACAGAGGAGTTCTAAGGCCCAGCTCACTGGAATCCATTTGCAATTCCATACTGAAATCTTCTCACCATTTCCAACTTTCCATCCAAACTTTCATTTATAAATTTTAAGGCTTTCCTGAAACCTTTCTATAACCAGAAGTTTCATTTCTTTCGGTTTACCTCCCAAGTACATATTTTTCAGGCAATATTTAGCTTTAAGAATTTTGGAAAATAGGAAGTTCGCGTTATCCAATATTCAACAACAAATTTTAGCTAAAAGGGTTATATTATTACTTTTTGAGTCTTTAATCCCTAGGCCCCCTGTGCCAATTGTTTTGAAAAGTCCACTCCATCTAATAGATAAAATTTCTCCACCAGAATCTTCTAATTATTTTCTTTATCATTAATAATTTTTTAAAGAAGCTATAAGATGGACATATTGTAAATAGGAATGGTGGAGCCGGCTAATTTAATGAGTATATTTCTTTCAGCTTCTAGCTCCATCAACCTTTTCCCCTCAATTTTGTCTTCCTCATGAGGCTTAAGCCCATGTATTCCCCTCTCTTTTCTTAATATATTTGCCTTTTAGAGAAAGAATATTTCTTTTAGCTTGCGATACAAAAGGAAGATGCCGATAATTATTTTTCGTTCTGATTTGATCAAGTAAAGCTTTAAAACTTAAACTCCTATTCCCATTAATAGATAGAGGGTTTCCTTGATATGATCTATGGTTATCACCCATAAATCTGACTCCAAAAAATAGCCGATAACAAGTTACATATTTTCCTACATGCTCTCTTACTAAATTGGACATATTGTAAAGGAATGGTAGAGACGACTAATTTAATGAGCATATTTCTCCCGGCTTGGGATGAAAGAGGAACCTAGCCATAATTGTTTATGTTTTTTTATTTTATCAAGTAAAACTTCAAACTTTAAACTCCTGTTCTTATTAATGGATGGAGGGTTTGCTAGATATGTATCATTATGTTCCATAAATCTGACTCCTAAAAATAACCGATGATGAGTTACATCTTTTCCTACATGCTCCCTTACCAAATTTAATAGCCGACTTAAAAAAATTAACCAGCTGATTTGAGGCATCACAATTGCATTTAGTAAGGTCTCTAATAGCCCTAACTTCTTATGATTCCACATTACAAAAGATAAAGTTGTTGTCAGCAAAAGTTAGATGGGAAATACAAGGCGCCTCCCTAGTAATTTTAACCCCACTAATAACTTGATCATTTTCAACTTTAATAAGGCCCGTTTGGATGTTTGCAGAATAGACTATTTACAGAATTAAATATTATAAGAATAAAATAGTATAGAATAGAATAATAGAATAATATTATAATAATATAATATTTTTGTTGTTTGGCAATTTTTAAAAAATATTACAGTTTGGAAGGTGGTATAATTAAAGTAAATTACATTATTAGAATATTTTTTATTAAATATTTTAATTTATATGTAATTTACGACACCTGGATAAAAAAGTAGTATGATAAAGTAAAGTTGAACTCTCATGTTTTTTTTTGCCATAAGTTACTTTTCTTTTATTACATAAAGCCGGGTAAAATATAGTAAAGTAAAGTTAATAAAAAAGACTACATTACAACTCTCTTTCCCACCTTGCTTTATCACGTACTTCATTTCACCTTACTTTACATCACATTTTATCATGATATGACATCAATCTTTATTTTACTTTATCACATTTGTAAATAAGTCACTTTTTATCTACCATATAAAACTATGACAAAATGTGATAAAGTAAAGTCAAACAAAAAGAAACTACTTTTAACATTCCTTTCCACTTTACTTAACTATATATTTTATTCCACATTTGCTTTACCCCCACCTTTACCGTGCTATGACATTTGCTTTTACTTTACGTTACCATATATGTCAACAAACACATCATGATGAAATTGGTGAACTAAAGTCTTTACTTTACTCTACCACTTTGTAGTCGTCATTTTGAAAGATTCTTATCTTGTAGAAAGTTTTCTAAATAAGGAAGGTATAGGAGAAAATATTGAGCTTTTTGAAAGAAAATAATTTTTTCTTCAAGTTTTCCTTGAATTATCATACACACAAGATTTTCTTCTTTAGAAATTAAAAGATTATATGTTATAAAATATTATTTTCTTGTGTTTTCTTGTGCATCCAAATAGGCCCTAAGGGCTCGTTTGGATGTTTACAGAATAAAATAATATATAATAGAATAATGTAATATTAAAATATTATAGTATTTTTGTTGTTTGGCAAATTTTGAAGAATATTAGAGATTTTAAATCAAGTTGTTTGGAAGGTTCTACATTGAAGTAAATTACATTATTATAATTATTTTTAATTAAATACTTTAATTTATATGTAATTTACCACGTCTGGATAAAAAAAGTAGTGTAGTAAAGTAAAGTTCAACTGCCATATTTTTCTTATCATAAGTTACTTTTTTTTTATTACATAAAACCATGGTAAAGTATAGTAAAATAAAGTCAATACAAAAAACGACTACTTTACAACTCTCTTCCACTTTAACTCACCACATACTTCATCTCACCTTACTTTATCTCACTTTTTACCATGATGTGACGTCAATCTTTATTTTACTTTACCACGCATGTAAACAGGTCATTTTTTGTTTACCATATAAAACACACTATAAAAAGTTACACACAAACATACTAGTTTACTATTCCCTCCCACTTTACTTCACCATATACTTTATCCCACCTTTATTTTACCCCACCTTTATCATGTTGTGACATTTATTTTTTACTTTAGTCTACCATATATGTAAACAAATACATCATGTTGGATTTAGTGAACTAAGGTCGTTACTTTACTCTGGCACTTTGTAATCGTTATTTTGAAAGATTTTTATATTGTAGAAAGTTTTCTACAGGGAGGAGCTATATGAAAAAATATTGAGTTTTTTGAAAGAAAAGAATATATTCTTTAATCTTGCCTTACCAAACGTACAAGATTTTCTTCTTTAAAAAATGAAATATTATATTCTATAAAATATTACTTTTTTGTGTTTTCTTGTGCATTCAAACAAGCAAAACCTATAATGAAGAGATACGGCGAGAAAAGGTCCCCTTTCCTAAGACCTCATGAAGGCTAAAATTTCCAAATGAGGATCCTTTTAGAAGAATAAGCTGGGACAACAGTAAGATCCTTTTTCTAATCATTTGAAAATAAAATTACATTGAAGCCCAGAGGTTTCAAAGTTCCTTCTATAAAACCCTTTTCATTTTATCATAAACAAAAAAATTTCCTCTCCTTTTCTTGTAGGAATACAAAATCTCATGGGCTATAATAGAGTTATCTGTTATATGTCTTTCCTTAACAAAGCATACTTTGAATGCCCTAATAATTTTACCAATCACTCTTTCAAGTTAGTTCGTGAACATTATCTTTATTAGGGATTTCCAAGTTAAATAATTTTAGCATACACCTATCTTTTAAAGGATGTGGATTAATGCAAGGATTTTTTTTTTTATAAAACCATATATACACAACTTAGATTTTTATATGAATGGTACACATTATAGGGTTATGTCATGATAGACTTTCTAATAATATCAAATATTATTTATAATGCTGACTTGTAAAATCATATTAATATGCTAAACTTAAAAACTATCATAGAAAAACATAAAATACTACTTACCCATAGAATTCGAACCAGACATGTAAATGTAAAGACAAACATATAATCCAAATTTTAATTTTGTCTGATGAAAACCATGTAACACAATAAAGAAGCATATCTGAGTTTTTGTGTTTGTTCGGTTTTTATGGCTAAAACTTTTATCATATTTTTCACACGATCCCATTATGCTCAAAGAGACCCATACTGTAAGCTTGACGTAATCTGAATATATAATTCTTGTCTGGATAAAAGTTTTAATTTTGAATTAAATTTCTGTTGTAACTGTTTCTATAAACTATATATAAATACCAGAAGTTGCAAAATAAGTTACAGTAGGCCCCATTCACAATATGTGTGTGCGGGGAGGGAGGGAGAGAGAGAGAGAGAGAGTAGTTTTCTTCTGATGATAATATAAACCAATGGTATGGAATCACTCAGTCGTAGAGGAATCATTTAACTCCAAGTGTGCAATATAGTACAAGACAACTTGAAAATGGTGAAAAGGACAATGGTCCCCCTCTCTGCCTTTACTTTCTTGTATACAAAACATCACAAAACTTTTCCAAACACTATAATTAGGCAAATGGAAAGACATTTAGGAGATGGTGATCATGATTTGGTCAGGATTGATGGATGGTTAAGATGGCCTGTTTATCATTTTTTCACAATGGCTGGATGACCGAGATGACCTGCTGCAGAAGAAATAATAATAAAGCTTTTTATGTATGGAGTTTTTATAGTCCACTCATGTGAAGTCACCTACTTCCAAGCAAAATTTGCCAGATGACCCTATTAAGAAAATATTAATTCAATGTCAAAATCGAATATGTGGCTCTACTTAATGCTGTTACTTTCTATCTCCTCATTCTTATGGGCCCCATCATCAGAATTCATAGGTTTTTTTAAATTATGATCACACACAAAGCTAACCATATGATGGCTGAATAAAAAATTGATGACTTTGAGTTTTTTATGGTTCATATTCCACAAGGAAATTCAGAGGATTAGAACCATTCATCAGTTCGCTGTTCTGGCTATAATCTCGAGCTATGGTTGCGATGAAGATGTTAGCATAAGAGCCATATGTATGCATCCCACAATCAACCATAAAAGACTTAACAATTCCAAATCCATTTTTCTTATGTGGAATAATAGGTTTACTTTCAATTGAGATACCCTAGTCCAACCATATATGTGGGGTTCAAAGAATTTAAAGTTTTTGTCGGGTCCCACTATTAGATAAAGATTAGTTTGTTTGGTTAGATATTTTAGGTAATTTGAATTTGAATAATTAGATTTTGTCTTCATTGTATAAATTGAGATCATTTCTCAATTGAATGGTATGCTGAGATTATCTCAATGAGATCATGTATTTTAGTCTTTTTGGAATTAGAGCGGAGCCCGGAAGCAGTGATCACCACCGATATTTTTTTTTCTTTTTTTCAATAAAGTTGAACATCATCTCTCATCCATCCATCCAAATAGTTAAACCATATGCTATTTTCACCAAATTCCACGAGGGAAGCTTATGGAATCAATTGCAACAGATTTGATCGTGTGGGCCAACGACACCGACAAACTCAAATAGAGTGAGATGCAATAGTGATGAATCCACATACGGACGGTAATCACTAAGAAGATATGATGATTGATTATGCAAGATGTTTATTATTTTATTTTTTAGAGACAAATGGGTTGTTATTTTTCATTTTATTTAAACAGATCATTTTCATGAAAGGACCATGTGATTGAGGGGGATTTTACATATGGACATATTATAAAGATTAGATTTGCTCTTCATTGTATAAATTGAGATCATTTCTCAATTAAATGGTATGTTGAGATTGTCTCATTGAAATTTTTTATTTAAAAGTCTTTGTGGTATTTCTAGAGCGAGGGCCCATTGATGATCTTACGATTAAGCTGGGGACGGTCCTATCCTGAATGCTTCCGCATTGATCGCCCAAATATTTTTTTTTCTTTTTTTCAATAAAGTCAAACATCATCTCTCATCCATCCATCCAAATTGTTAAACCCTACGATCTCGCTATTTTGACCAAATTGCACGATCAAAACTTATGGAAGGAATTGTGATAAATTTGATTGTTTGGACCAACGGCAATGACAAACTCAAATAGGGCAGGATGCAATAGTGATGGACACTCAGACAGACATTAATCAACAAGAAAATATGATGATCGATTGTGAAAGATGTTTATTATTTTCATTTTAACAGATCATTTTCAAGAAAGGATCATGTGATTGAAAAGGATTTTAGAGATGAGCATATTATAAAGATTAGGTTTGCTTTACATGGTATAAATTGAGATAATTTCTCAATTGAATGGTACAGTGAGATTATTTCGGTGAAATCATTTATTTAAAAGTCTTTAGGTGCATCTCTAAGGGGGCAAATAAAATGAACATATCTCAACAGAACTCCAGATTGATTGAACAAATTTCTGATCATGATGATGATTTAGAAATACATGGGCCCCATATGGTAGAACTGTCTCCAACACAAACTAAACAGTAACTTCACTTTCTTTTTTTGGTAGAACAGTAACCTCACTACTCGGTGAAGCTCAAAAAGCCTAAAATCCTCCCTTCTTCTTGTGACATGACAGCTAACTTACGTACCCCTTAGAATAATAATAACTGATAAAAAGAGGGAACTGATATTTCCTCCCATTATCTTTTAAGAAAAAGGTGTCCCCATGATTGTGTGCGTGTAAATATCATTTCACTGTTCTCACCCAACCCGCGTGTAAATATCATTTCACTGTTCGCACCCAACCCTCAAAAATTGAACATAATAAAAATATCATTTCTTTCGCCATGTTCGGCTATTCTATTTCATGAAATGTCTTTTGTGGTAAGAAGAGCAGCGTACAGTGGTCCTCCCGCACAGAGCAAAATGACAAACCACAAGGATCATTTAACATAAAGGAACAAACCCAGAAAGAAGACTTGGAAAAGAGCCCTTCAGAGGCCCAAGGTAGTGTAGAGACAAATCCCAACATTTATGGCTATGTATATATACATATTTGTAGGTCCTAACTAAGTGGGCTGCCTGAATAAAACCCAACAATTTTTCTTGGGTGATTTCTTACTAAACAAGTGTAGTGTTGGCATGGACTTAAACAACAGGAAGAGATTATACGATAGTCATTAGGCTCTATTTGTATGAGGACGAAAGGTGAAGAAGATATGAATGGTGGAGGAAAATACCAGGGTACGTTGTGGACAGTTTTCTTCACCTCTTCTCTTCGTCCAAATGGTCCCTTAGAACCTAACTAGTGGATGTATTTGAAAGTGTCTTTGCCCTTGAATGTTCAAATTAAGGGAATTCATCCTACTTAAACTTAGGGTGATCTATATTACAAAATCACATTAACCATCTGTTTGGATGAAGAGAAAGGTGGAGAAAACAGCCCATATTTATATTCTTCAGAGTATTCTCCCCGCTCAAGGACATCTTAGTACTCAAACTAGCAGCTTGTGTCCGATGCAAATGCTCAAATTAGTAGCAGAAGCTTTGCGTGGTGTAGTACAAACAAGAAAAGGAAAATCTCCAAACCTTACCCAGCCAACCCCAACCCCACATATTTGATCTTATTATTGGTTATTATTGGCAATACAAAACAGTCAACTACATGACATGAGACGCTTTTTATCCCATAAACAATGCCTACCACTAATACCCATACTAAAACTCGTGTGTACAATAAGAGACTGGAAGGCTCAGTTGGTCCAGTTTTGCTAAATTGCCATATTGGGCCTTCTGGGGTTGGGAAGGACGGTCCTGAAATGCACTCATTTCCTTCCTGAGGGTGGCAAAATGGTCTGTCAGCCGTCCGTTCCAATCCAAATGGAATCTAGGCTGCATAATGGGTATGGAAATTTGGAAGTAGCTTGAGGGCAGGCAATGGGAGCATGCAATGCAATGCATCCACTTTTACTTGACTTTAGCCACTTGGGGTACTTCAGTGAAAAGACTCCCTTTATTAAAGAAAGTGAAAGCACATATCTGCGTGGTTATGGATTGATACCGATAATTACCTTTTATGTAAAATTAAAGGTTGATCGCGCTTGCAGCTAGCTATAAAAACTTGTCAAAACAAAATTTGAGTCTATTTTTTGTCGAACAATAAACTTCATGCTCCACTTTCGTTCATAATGAACATATAGAAGCCATGATGATGATTATGATAAATGAATTATTGTTAAATTCAAGCAATAAGCATGGAAGATTTTTGACTAGTGGGAAGAATTGGAGTACAGATAGAGAGGGAAAGAAGGCATGGGGGTTGGATAAGAGCGGCACATATAAAAGGAAATGAAAGACAGGCTAGAAAGTAATGGAAAGGGACGTCTCACCAGAGGGAGCTTTTGAGTGTGGACAGGACTAGAGCCATTTCCATGGAACAGATAGCCTATGTCGAGAGGCGATTGGCTGGGGTTTGGAGAAGAGCTCGTGAATGGCAGGTGCAAGTACTAGCACACAACCCCATCCTCCCAAGACCCCCCCCCCCCCCCCCCCTAGCTTTTTCTTGGACTAAAAGAGGCAGGCATCAAAGACAAACCCTACAAGCACGCGAACTTCGAGAGTCTCAAAGACTACTGCTGCTGCTGCTGCTGCTCCACATTCATTCTATAGATGTAGATTTTTCCTATACACACACGTAGAGAGAGAGAAAGTGATAGGGTAGTGATGGCCTGGTCAAAGGAGAAATGGCAAAATGGCAGGAGACACAGAAAAATGGCTTGGAAGAGAAATAATTGTCCTAAAGGGGTCCCCAAAAGAGGACACGCGTAACGATGAGGGGAGTGATCCAGTTGTACTGTGACTGGAATAAGTGCCTGTTGGGGTGACTAGAAAGAAAACCCTAACCTTTCTATGTTGTTCTATGGACCAAAGGGTCCACAATCCACATCCACTACCAAGTGCAGGACTTGAAGAATCATCCACTAAGCCTCCAATATGAATAAAACGGCTTCTCAAAATTATTGTCCTTCTGTTTGTCTTTTTTTTTTCCACACAGCAAAAATGTCACTTTAGGTGGAATGCACAAGTGTAAAACAAGTGACTTGCGGTCTCTTCTTCTTCTTAATGTAATCATATAGTCTTGATGCAGACTGTATACTAAATTTCCATTCAGATTGAATATGTGTAAAATAAATAACTTAAATATAATTATATATTTTGGATGTAATACGTATATCGGGATTCCAAAGTTCTTAATCGTTTTTCTCGTAAAAAATGTCACTTCAACTAGATTGAAAATGCGGAAAGCAAGTGACCTGGGTGTTTTCACTGTTTTGTTTTGCTTGGTCCAATCATGGTTGGCATGTCAGGTCCTACTTTGACTTCCAAACCTCTTAAAATAACTTCCTTTTTGTTTTGTTTCTCGGCAAAAATGTCACTTCAACCAGATTGAAAATGTGTAAAACAAGTGACTTGGGTCTCTGGTTTTTCAATGCAATTAAGTGTTTTAAGTGTGGTC
This sequence comes from Persea americana, assembly GCA_029852735.1. Taxonomy (NCBI): domain Eukaryota; kingdom Viridiplantae; phylum Streptophyta; class Magnoliopsida; order Laurales; family Lauraceae; genus Persea; species Persea americana. The sequence continues at coordinate 51,649,106 of CM056813.1, read as the reverse complement.
TGTATATGGGTCCAATGTGCTTCGAATTCCAAACTTTTTAAAACCACTCCCTCTTTGTTTTATAATTAAGTCGAGTTTCACTTCATTCAAAGTTTTGTCTGCCTTCCAGATTAAAACATGCAACATAAAGGGATCCAATTTTTACCTTTTTCTCGTGACTGGAGGGATCAATCCGATACTGGCGATAGCTTTGATGGGAATGGACATTTTTTTTTTCCATAAATAGACCATGGTTCGTTGGTGATTTTTAGTGGTTTAAATTTTAAAGGTGCATCCCCCTAAATGAATTTACTGCATTGTCCCAAATAATAATCGGAGTCCCACCTTCAAAGTATCTGGACAGTGTTTTTAGAGTCTCTCTCTCTCTTCCTTCCAAAAGCATAACTCCGTGGTGCTTTGTTGAATAACTGGGTGAAAAGCTAGCGTGGGGTTGCTGTCCCTCTCCCAAAAAACATGCCTTGCTGAATAACTATGTGAAAAGCTTGGGGTTGCTGTCAATCTCTCACCTGCTCCCAATGCCAAGTGTCTTCTTGTTATATCCACTCACTTCTCACAATATTACCTCTCTCTCTCTCTCTCTAACCTGACACCTTCCCGTTGTCCATATAAAAATAACTAGAAAAAAAAAAAAATAAATCCCTTGTCGTTAATATATACCAGCTACTGAGCTCGATACCTTGCATATTTCTCCATCAAACACCATCCCCTCTCTCCGTCTTTCTCAATGGTAGCTCCTTTTCTACACCAAGCTGAATAGCTCTTTCATGTCCTTTGCACCGAAAGGGATGTAACGAGTGGTGTGCTTTCGAGGCAAAGTACGCAATATTTTATTGTGTTTAGGAGATGACACGTCCTAGAGATAGATAGCTTTGCTTATCTGATCTACCCATTTCATAGAATAGAATAGATAGATTAGGCAGAGAGAGAGAAAGAGAAAGGTATAGAGAGGTTCTAAGCAGCGCAATTAGCTGCCACAAATGTTCCCATCTGCTCCAGTTAACGGCGTCCTACACGCAGACGCCGTGCAATACCTCTTTGATCACGGAAGCCCATGTTATAGAAATGATTTCTCGTCTTCTTTCTTCCAGTACTTCTCTCCCCACATTGATGAAGGAGATGGAGAACCCTTGCTCCCCCATCAACAGGACTTTCTTAATGATCACTTCCCACAGCACCAACTACAAATGACAAATGCAACGAATCCTCCCACAGCTGAGGCCATTAGCAACATCACACCTGAGCCCAAATTGCTCCCTGGAGACATCTGCTTCATGGGTCCTCCTCAAAACTTCTTCCCCAGGAAGAAGATGTCTTCACTTGGGAGGAAGAGAGGATCCAAGAAGGACCGACACAGCAAGATCTTCACCCGCCAAGGCCCCAGAGACCGCCGCATGCGTCTGTCCCTAGAGATTGCTCGCGAGTTCTTCGATCTCCAGGACATGCTTGGTTTCGACAAGGCAAGCAAGACGGTGGATTGGTTGATGACCAACTCGCGAGAAGCCATCAAAAAGCTGACCAGAGGTCTCTCCCGTGCTAATGGGGGAGGCAGTGGCACTGCAAAGAGCACTGTGTCGTCTGCCTCGGAAGGCGAAGTGGTGTCGGGGTTCGTCGAGTCACCCAGCAATCCAAATTGCAGGAAGGAGAAAGCTAAAGAAGCTACCCAAAAGGCAAAAAGTTGCCGACCATCAAGAAAAGCTGCATTCAACCCTCCTTCTAAAGAGGGGAGGGCAATTGCGAGAGCAAGGGCTCGTGAAAGAACAAAGACCAAGAAGATGATGAATCTGAAAGTTGATGAATCAGACCAAATACCCAATCCAATTAACAGCTATGAGTATGACCCAAACCAATTGGCAACCTATTCAAGCCCCCAAGAAACTGGTGATCAGGAGCCTGGTTCCCAAACTGGTGATAAGAAATACCCTTCTGAATTATTAGCTGAAGTTGAACAACTGCCTTCACTATCTTTAGATCATCAAAGCTCTCTTCATGACGTCACCGCCGCCGATGACTCACTTTCTATGTTACAATACCACCCACAAATCAGTATCTCAATTGGGCTCACCTCTGATGATCTTATTTCCCTTCAATGCAATGAAATAAACAGCATCCTCCAACAGAATTGGGAGCTGGATAGCATGAGACCAAATTCAGGCTATGTCATTCCTAATGCGCATTTATCGGCAGACAATTTGCAGGATCGAGTCAGTAGCCCGCTCTTCAAAATGCCTACGGGTAATCGTTTTCATCCCCAATTCAGTGATGCACAATTCTACACCAAGCCCTGGGAGAACTACAACTGTTAGTGCTTTTTATTGCATTTTTCTCGTCTTTTTTTCCCTATTATGTCATGTGTATCCCTGCATAAGAACACTGTAAGAATGCTGTTCTCTGGGTGTGATTTATGAAATATCTTTAATTTCCCCATATGTGTTTGTTCCCTTTTCAATTCTTCCATGTTTTGAGACCACGACATTGATTAGCTAGCAAGGAGAGTCCATTCTAGTAAATTAAAGCCTTACTTCGGATCTTTACATTAAAGAGAGAAAAGCACAAACTGGTACAATCATGGGTCTGCATATGTTAGCTTGGAAGAAGGGCGATTTGGAATCTCATAAAGGAACAGACAATATGATATTTTTGCATCATCTTCCACATTTGTTTCTACAGGAACTAAAAAGTGTTGTTTTGATGGAGATCTTGACTATATTTGTTCAGATTAGAATTTTCTTCTGGAAGAGTGTCCAGCATAACAGTAGTGGAGATAATGGTGTTTAGGGCAATTACAAACACAAATCCTCACCATATTTGAAGCGAAGGAAGCAGCATACACCTCATCAAAAGCGGGTGTTGACCGCGAAAGCATATATAAGTCTTGCAAATGTTTTAATTTCTCATTCAATTGCATTTTTTTTTTTTTTTTTGTGTGTGTGTGTGCGTGCGCGCGTGTGTGCATGTCCCAATCATCTAGTTGGGGCTCCGTGGTTTGTACAATATTTTTCTATTAATATAAATTCTGTTATATCTCTCAAAAGAAAAAATGGCACTACACTAGTAAATGTTTCAGAGAGTCAGCTGCAGTGTGGAATTTGCAACACTAATTGTGTGCTCTGAATCATGATTTTAAGTTTGTTGGTTTAGCTCTTGGTGTTTCTTCTAGTGCCCGTCTGTGTCAGTCATGCCATACCAGGCCCAAACCAAATAAAAGAGAAATTAATGAACTAGACTCTCAGAAAGGGCTAAAAAAGCAAGTCAATTGCGATAAGAGGGCCGAAGTTTCCAGCATCCCGTGGATGATTTAAGATGATTGTTAAGATTAGGATTATCTTGTTTTGTGAGTCTCCAGGTCAGACGGCACTATGGTAACTCCTCTCAAGTCAACTAGTTCCTTTCAGTTGTCTTTGATTAAAAGAAGTAGGAATGTTTTGTTTGTCTGTGGATGCCTCTATCAGTTATATCCGGGATATATAAACAAAGACTACCACTTGTGCTGCCTTTGCCATCTAAAGTCTTTTAGTTACTTACTTCTCTAGTGTCTATTGGTTTGTTGGATTTTAATTGCATATGAAACATTTCTTAAGAACATTATTTCTAAATATTCTCTTACCTTTGGTTTCATTATCTCACTAGTTTTATTAGGGAAGAAACTGTTGGACTATTGTAATGCAGCATGCAAAAGAACTCAAGTGTGTGTTTGGTGTGTATACAAAGATGGACATAGATAGATAGATAGATCTAGAGAGAGAGAGTTTCACTTATGGCTGCTTTCTTTTAGTTTCTCTTTAATTTGGATTTAAATTAGTCAATGATATGAATATCTTTAGGCAACGTATCCTAGAAGGCTTTTTAGCCCAACATAGCCTTTTGGAAATTGTTCTTCCCTCTTTGCTCTTTATTTGGTTTGAAAGGACATTGATAAGAACCCACTCTCTCCGCAAGCTAAGCTGATGCAAATCTTTGTCAAAGAAAATAATCTATCCCTAACTTCTAGCCATCTTCCCTGTGGAGGTGCTAGTCTGTCTTCATGAAATTCAATCAATATTGTATTATAGCAGTTCATTATATCCGTTTCCAACTATGTAGCTTCTACATGAGGTCACCTCCAAATTGCCCCAAAATAGAGCATCATGCTTAAGAATGTCAATACCAGTAAAAGAAATCAAGTCAATTGCATCTTTGCAGAGTCTGTTATTTTCATTATCTCATAATTTCTCTTTTTGTTCCTAGGAACCATTGTACGCCATTACATGATGTGGATATGTTACATCATAAGCTACTTGTTGATCAGGATGGTGGCAATATGACAAATTGTTTTAGAAGTGATTTCAAATTGCGTCTCCTACTTTAATTACACAGTTCAAAGTCTCCAATGATCTTCCCCTAATGAAATAGTCATATAACTTGATTGACCATGTATCCTTGCTTTCATGACCAATCTACTTCTGTTTACTTTTTCATGGTTCACTACCATGATCTAAAGTTCCAAACATGCACCAGTCTTCTGCTTACTTCTTTCAATTTCTCCCTTGGGAGCAAATGATCCACGAATCTGACCTGGACCTTTTGAATGCAGTCATCTAAGTCAAAAAACAAGCTTTGTTTCTTTTTCCAAGCAATTCATTGTCACTATGAACCAATCTTGTATATTGCTTGTGCAATTTTCAAGGCCTACAGTCATCTTAGGTGATGTTTAATATCTCACCAGGTCCAAAAACTGAGATGCTAAAGCTTCAGGGAGGCTCGAAGTTTATTTTGTTATAGTCAGTGAGACTGAAGGTATTGGAAAAGTATCTTATGTAGGTTCTTCTAGCCTTTCTATAGAAACCAATTAATTTGAAGGATAGAAAGATATAAGACACAATGTGCTCAAATTCTTTTTCATGATTTTCAGACTATGTATTTACCTCCTTATATCGAGTTTTAACATACATCACCATATAATCAATAACTAACTCAACGCACTAACCCAAAAGAAAACAAATCTGCATGACCATGTGCAATATATACACAAGGCTAGAGGATACTCACATAACTCTAGGTCCAAAAACCTACATTAATACAGTGCATTATTTCAACAAAATTGACGTTTAATGAGGTGCTGAAGAGTTTTGTGTGAAGGACATACTGATATGTGTGAAGGTCCATAATGTGTGCAGTGTTTCTCCTTTTTTCTTTTTTTTCTTTTTTGTTGTTACAAAAGAAAATCATTAAAACACGGGGAGAATACATGGGTTTAAAGGAATTAAACTAACAAAAGAATACAACAAATTTTTTTCCCCCAACTAGCTAAGAATCAAGGTTAAAACTAGCCTGGAATGTTTCATGTAACTAATGAAATTACAAGAGTACAGCTCAAAAAGAATATACTTCATTTACCTCAATCAGAAGGAAATATGCTCCGAGACATGTTGCAAAGTTTGGAGAGGAGAGCTACTTCTATTCCAGAATAAAAGATCACTGCGAGCTGTCCAAGTCGAGTGAACTTATAACCAAGATCATTTCACCTTAAGCCCATTTTTGCTTCATCATCCACATCTACCAAGATCCCAGATACTAGGAGCCAAGTAGCAAGGAGGGGACAAGCAGCCAGCTTGGAATAAGAAGTTCCAAACTTCAATAGCATATAGGCACTTGAAAGAATTCTTTCTACAACTTAAAAGTTTGTACTGTAAAATTTTAAGCTTCATAAATATTCACTTTGCTACAACCATGGCACTGAAGCCAAAACAACTCCAAAGTCCAATCTATATATTAAGAAAAAACAGACCTCGCCTCCTAAACTACTACACACCAAGATTTGCCACTCCAGCAACTATCTATGCTTGACAGCTCAACAAGTAGCTAGTCATATTCATTAGGATTCAGAAAAACTTAAATCATTTAAAACAAATCATAGATCCTATTTGAAAAAGACATACTAGAGATTACGGATATAAATTGGACCCCTTTAAAACTAATTCTAAACAAGAGAAATCATGTTATATGTGATTAAAAATAACCACATAACAAAATATAGAAGTCAGAAATCTAAGGTATTAAAAATAACCTCATCATAACGAGAGATATAGAAATCAGAAATCTATAGTTTTGAATTTTAAAAATATAATAAAATCTCCTTCAAGATTACAATTTGTGAAAACATCAAAACTGGTGAAGATAACCAAACATGCACATTTCGATAACATATAGCTATTGATGAAAATAATAAAATAGCAGGACACAAATATAGTTACGTAGGCTAACATATAACTAAAAGAGGCACTGAATACTGAGTGTCAATCTCAAACTGACAAATGGCTTTATGCTTGTGGTATGATCAATAGAGATCTAGATCTTCGGATAACGACCTGGCCAAGAGTGGCTTATGTTAGGGTCTTTCACAAAGGAACTGCGCAACGCCCTCTTAACTTGTAAGCAATACTATTCTTTCAAATATTCAGTTCTTAAAGATCATATATAAAACATTAAAATTGAAATCATATATATGCTAACTGCTCTCTTTTCAAATCACCATTGGCGCCATATTCGAGTGATGTATCAAATCAGATCGAATATTATTAAATTGATCCTAGAAATCTCATTCCACTGAAAATTCCTTTTATATATCAAGCAAAACATGTAGATTCTTGTCAAGATTAAAGATACATCACATATTCATTAAAAAACATTCAAATAAATTAATCGGACAAATATGACAACCTTTCCAATTGTCAATTGAAACAAAATAAATCAGATTCGCATAGACTTCAAACTTTGTTTACCAACCCATGAAAACATCAAATCAAATAGAAACTTAATGTTTCTAAAGATAGAAGAAAATGGAGCCTTAATTATTTGACAAACCACTTACGTGCACTTCAAAGTTGTATTCTATATAATTGATCAAAAGATCAACCTAAACAGAATCTTAATGCTCTAAATGTAAAAGGTAATAGAGTGGTGTCAAATCTCAGTTCAAGCAAAAGAGAGATTTAGAATTGGCATCATGCTAAGCTCGCCATCCAAGTGAAAATCAATCTAGCTAAAGGCGAGTTGAACCTCATCGAAAAAGCCATCTTGAGTTCAAATTATCCTCTTCTCATTAAAATGAAAAGATGGCCAAAGATGTTTTTGCATCATCTTCTTATTTGCCAAGAGGACATGCAAAGACAAAAGGTCAGAGAAATCAAAGTCCATTTGGATGATAGCTTTACAAATTTCTTCCATACACCATTCAAGATGAAGTAAAAGAATTTTTATTTTTTTTGCATATACCCCCCTAAGGTTTGTAGGATTTATAAATAGGCCCCTATGGTTTTAGTATTTGCAGATAGGCCCCTACCTTTTCATTTTAATACCTTTCATGTCCCCATAGCCAACCAACTATCAAATTTTTTTAGCATGAAATGACACATTTGCCCTTCTCTTTATCCTTATATGCTTAAATTCAAGGTCTTGAATTTATTTTTCTCTAAAGCTTGTAACATTGATAATTACATTTAGTAGGAGACAATAAAAGTATGTACATTTATTTTTATCAATAGATGGCCTATTTCATTAAATCCAAATCTACTATAATGACAATCAATGCATGTGCTTATAATTAGTTACAATTGATCCAATCCATGCATGACCCACTATTAAATTGATGAAAGTTTTAAAATACATAATTAAGCTTCATGTGCATTAAAAAGTTATTGAGAGAGACCATTGGGAATTAGGATACAATAATGGAATTTTGGTAAATAATAATATACTCATATTTGCTTAATTGATATAAGGGCACAAAGTTGTCATTTTTATAAAAGTTCAACACAAATCCCATAGTCATTACCTGCTTTCATTAGAAAGGTATTGAAATGAAAAGGTAGGGGCTTATATGCAAATACTAAAACCACAGCGGCCTTTTTACAAATTATATAAACCTTAAGGGGGTATATACAAAAAACTAAAAAAAAACATCTGAAGTAAACTCAATTATGAATATGGAAGGTATTTCTCACACTATTGCTTTCCCCATTGATAAACTTCTTTGTTGATTACTTCTCAAATATTTTGGGTCCTTCCAGAAATGAATTAAAATAAATCTCTCAAGCATTGAAGTAACTGGGACTCTTAACTCTCTTCAAGTTAAAATTTTGAGCACGGATGTCACCTTAGGAGGTAGAGCATGTTATAAAAAATATGAGTCATTAAGGGCCATGATGGTTTCTGTAAGACCCCGGTTTTAATTATTAGTAATTAATGATTGATTGATCTTACTTAGGTGCTAATCAAATTGTTTTAGTCCTAGAATTGTTCCAACTGAAAAAGGGTAGGATTGTTTTTTAGGTATCGAGAGGGGTATTTAGGGTATTGATAAAAATAGGTCAAATCCTGGTAGGTTAGATAGCTTAAGTTATTCCAAGTAACTTTCATGTTCCAGTCATAGTCCTTTGATGCCCAAAAACCCTTCGTTTTGCAATTTTACAATTGAGAAGGTACATAGTCGTCATTTTCATAAAAGTTGAGTTTTGCTTTGGAACCTCAAAATACGTTCATTCGTGGGCTCCTTGCAAAGTAGATTTTATTTTAAGAAACTTTTGTTCTTGGTCTAGACCATTCGATGCCCCGAACCCATTCGTTTTTCCCATTCTTTTCATTCAAGTTAAAGGGGACATGGATGTCATTTCTGAAATTCATGATTCCCGTTTAAAGGCAATCATCTTCTTCTTCTTCCCCATTCTTGTTTCTACCCAAAATTAGACTAGCCCGTAGCTGCTCGGCCACTGTTCATTGCACCTCCAATTCTTCATCAAATCACGAATTGAATCCAAGGAATTTCCTCCCCACAATCCCACGGCCTAAGCAACCCATTTTCTGATCCACAATCTGTATTTGGCAGTGCCCCCATTGGCAACCATTCCTTCGTTGTTAGGGAACCTAGAGGTAAGATCTCTCTTCCACCTTTTAGATTCGAGTTTAGGAACCAATTCCCACCCTAGATCTTGACATACGTGATGATCAGCCAAATCCTCCCTCGTTTTCCAATTTTTGCGTGATTTCGAGCTTGAATTTTGGGGATATTTGGGGAAAAGAGGAATCTCACATGTAGCTCATGATTTTATAGTGTTTTTAGTTGATTTGGAGGTTCAAGGCAAGTGACAATCCATGTTTACAACCCCCAAGCATGTTTAGTAATTTGATTTCGGTGTATTGTGCATGTTAAGAGTACTTTTTATGTCTAATTGCATGTAAAACCATGAAATGTTAAAAGGAAAACTTGATAATGTGTTTTCTCAGCCTTACAAGCATGCCTAGGGTGCTTACAAATGGGGGCAATAAGAGAAACCATAAAATCCGAACTGCCTAGGGTCATTCAGCTATTCATTCCAGAAACAGTCGGCGGTTTGACTGATAGGCCAAAACGCTGAGCGACCAATTAAATGGTCAGTGGTTTGGTTTTCCAGACCGCTTACTAACATAAGCATTCGACGGTTTGGCATGTCAAACCGCCGACTGTCCTGCAGAATCCCCTTTTCCTATGTTTTGTACTTGGCATTGGACAATTATGTTGTGAGCCCTTATAGGCCATACTCTCCGGCCCTTAGTGGATCGAAACCCTGGCCTTTTGTATATGTACCATAGGCGCTAGAAGAAAGTTCTAAAACCATTTTATGAGTCGAGGGCATTGCCCCTGCACCCCCAACGAGCTCAGAGCAGAGCTCAACCCACATACCACTATGGTTTAGCACCAATAAGTACTGTACTTAAGTTAGGATATGGACATAAATAATAGACTTATCAAAGTTAGGTATGACTGTAATTAAGTGACTTTTGAACTAACTATATTACGAGTTGTTCGGATGCATGTGTGGTCTAATGCTATGTTGTCAATATGCAAACATGGGACCTTAGTTGTCAACCACCTTTAAAGTGCTAAGGTATCAATATGCTACAGATAAGTAAGATCCTATGGCTACATAGAGATGAATGTCCTGGTACTTACATGTGGATGATAACCCTACTCCTAGAATTTGTAGGGTACACTGTCATGCATGACTGAGTACGTTGTAGGCATGTTAAAAGAGGCCAGGACTGTAATCGGGTTCTGGCCCAGGAAAGACTTGAAAGAGAGAAAGATCCGTGACAGGAAGGGATACGAATAAGCCTATACCTCATTGGTCTTGCTTCCGTCTATTGACAAAGGCAGAAGGACAGAGGCAACGAGAATAAAGAAGGGGCAGACACATGTGAAGAAACTTATAAAAGGAGGACGCTGATTCGAAGGCAAGGGGCCAAAAAGGGGAGAGACAAATGTCATGTAAGAAGACCTCGTCTAGGGGAGGAAAGAAAGAAAAACAGCAAAGTCTCTACCATCTTCTCCTCTCCCAAAAAGGTCCATGCTCTGTAATTTCTTTATAAAAAGGGGAATTGGCAGTCCGAGAGCCAAACAAACCAGAGGCTTAGTGTAAAGCCCGGGATCTCTAGTTGTTGAAATAGAATTGCCCTACGCATGCACATTTTTTCTTTATCTGTTTATACTTGCACAATTTAATTTTCTAGTTACATACGTATTCAATATTATTGACATAAATAGGTTTGAGTGACCTCCCTTGAGGGATATTGACATCCTCATATGGTTATGGATTCGCCAGAAGATAGACGGGTGAATTATAGAATGATCGGTGAAACCCCTGTTGACACCAAAAATGTCACTTTGCCTCTTCATACCCTTTCAAACATCTAGATGCTATATGAAGCTGCATTCGACCACAACAGGCAATCCTACTTCAAGCATCAACTCTTGTAATAATCATCTAGAAACTTCAAGATCCTTTAAAACAGCTAGAAAAAGAGTGCACATGAAGTTTTGGGCTATTTCGACATCATTTGATTTGACTTCACTCTTCTAGCAACTGAACAGGAACCCCCAGCGGCAGTGAAGCTGGAGACCATGTTTCAAAAAACAAAGCACACAATCGGCCTTAAAATGCCATTAGAAAGCTCTACATCAAATTTCAGGCCATTCTGACACTGTTTGGCCCAAAATGCAAAGAATCGCATTCTCCATGCAGCAAAGTCAGCCCTCCCAGCGATAATAGCATCAAAGACATCAAATCTTCAATCAGATCCTATGGATGGTCTAAAAATACTTCCAAGAGGTTCTATGTCAAACGTCAGGTTAAACCAGTAACGTTTGACCCAACATCAACCCTCAAACAGCAAAACTAAGGATCCCGGCAGCGGAAACCACCGAGGCCATCACTCATTAAAAAAAAAAAGCACATGAATGGTATCAAGAAACTTCCAAGGGTTACATGTCAAGTTTCAGGTCATTCCGACATCATTTGACCAAACTTTGACATCCCGGAAGCTAAATCAGGCCTCCCGTCGATGGAGGCTCTCGGAACCATGAATTCTAAATCGGAGCTAATGGATCATCTTAAATCAATTCCAAGAGGCTCCCTGTCAAATTTCAGGTCAATCGAACATCGTTTGATCGTACATCAAAGCGTGATGTCTTCTTCGCGAGAAAACCAAGTCTACTGGCGACAGGACCCCACACGGCTTTAAAACTCAAATTAAAGCCTATGAATGGTCTTATTTATTGCCCATGAAGCTTGATATCAAATTTCAGGTCATTCTGACATCGTTTGCCCAATTTTAGTTTCTGACGGCAAGAACCTCTATGCGACAAAGTCTTCGGCTTTCCTGGGAAATTAGAAACATTGTCCTCTAATCTACATGGCTTCTCATCAAGTTTTTTATAGGGAAATCATGCCAAAAAAAGTGTACAAAATACCAATAAAAATGCCAAAGAAGAAGAAAAAAAAAAATAGAAGACGGCCAAAAAGGGTGGCCAAAATGGGCGAAAATGCCCCATGGTCGCCGGCGACCGTGGGTGCATGTTCGCTCGCAACTCTGGAAATCCGGGTTGCCGGATTTCCACCAAAAACTCATTTTGGGTAACTTTTCCAAAAATCTGATTTTTATGGAACGAAATCCGTTGATCTTTGACAACATCATGAATTCGCCATTTAAATCATGGGTTCGTCATTGGACACTTCGAAATTGTCATCCGACCGACCAAGAAAGCACACTTTCTACCTGACCGATCGAGAAATCGACAAGACAGATGGTACTGGCCCACCAGTAGCAATAAATATCTAAAATTGCATGATCATCTGACAACAATCGGCATGAAGAATCCACCAATGATCATCGCCGATAGAATTCCAAAAGACGCACTCTTCAAGTAGTTCGGTAGCCACTTAATACAGTTAATGACCCATTCTATGGCAAGTTGATATGGTAGATTATTCATTATTGTGGATTACCCAATTAGAAGCTAAGGAGTGGGAGTTACAAGTCAAACACAATTATGATGTTAACTCCTCCCATCATGGAGTTCAAATGCAATTTAAAGGCCATTATTCTCTAACGGCTAATCAAAATCCAAGGAAAAGGATTTACAAAAATACAAATTAAAAAACATGTAGCTCCTCCAATCTTAGAGCATTAATGCAATTAATGCATTTAAAGCCCACAAACTCCCCCATGGCCAGCAAAAGCCTATAAAAGGGGGCTATTTCCACCATTCCAAGGCATGATGTGAAAATCCCGTAAAAAGTTCTGCGACGTTGCTACGACGCTCCATTGATGATCTCCCTTCCGTGGCAAAAAATCTGCAGCGACCACTACTACAAGGTGATTGAAAACCCTTGGGGACCCCCCAAGATCCTCTCCTTCTGTCTCCATGGTTTAGACGCGGCTTTTTAGCCAGTCTACTTAGATTTTTATTGGATATAGGATATCCTTTTGATCTTTATTCTCTAAAAACCTAAGGTTTAAGCCGAACCAAGAGAATCAAAAGCATCCTCTGTTATCATCTTAAGGATGACGACGAAGCCCAAACATGACTTGCGACCATCAATCTGAACGAGTCCTGACAATCTCCTATGAAGTCAGATTTCCCTTTCTTCCGTTTCATTGTATTTGTATTTTTTTAAGAGACATAAAAATCATAACTCTTGTCTCTTTTTTTTATAAGAATTGTAAATCGCCTTTCATGGCAAAAGCATCGCCTTTCACGGCAAACAAATGAAAATCGCATTTCATGGCAAAAACATCGCCTTTCACGGCAAACAAATGAAAATCGCCTTTCACAGCATCCAAATTCAAATCATATCTTTTTTCTTAAAACATGTGCAATAAAAGTTAGAAAAAGTTAATTTTCTTTTATACTTGAAAATGTGGATCTACAAACCACTGCCTGCTATTTCCAATGCAAAAACATCGCCTTTCACGGCAAACAAATGAAAATCGCCTTTCACGGCATCCAAATTCAAATCATGTCTTTTTTCTTAACACATGTTCAATAAAAGTTAGAAAAAAGTTAATTTTCTTTTATACTTGAAAATGTGGATCTACAGACCACCGCCTGTTATTTCCAAGTAGAGTAGAAAATCTGTCTCCGATCACAAAAGGGTTGGACCCCAAGGATTCTCACATCCGCTGACCCCGGTAGTCCCATGAACAAATAAGCGAACCGATCAACCAATATCCCTACCTAATTCAAAATCACATTGAGGAGTCCAAAATATTCTAATTGAGTCAGTCTTATGGCTTAGCATGCATTCACATGCCCTGTTTCTACCTAAGGACTTAACAAGGCCAAGGCATGGTCATTTGGTCCGAGTGGCTTGTATATTATGCAATGTACCCTACCAAGTTGACCTCTTTCCATCCATTACGGAGCCAACTCCAGCATACTAAAATGCTACCCAATTTTAGGGTGGGTAAGGTATGATGGAAATGGGGTTTTTTAGGACCACCTAAGCACATGCATTTAAATATTCTCATCTTTCTTCTATGTTTCATTATCCACCTACTCATGCTTGCATGTTCATGAAACGTTCATAACTCTCCCGAAGAAGGGCAAGCGGGTAGAGTGGAACAACTTGCCCAAGTAGAAAAGGACCCACACACGTTTACAGATTTACCTCCACCTCATAAGTTGTCGAGCATGTTATATCATGCCTTGGGTGTAAGGTCCGTGTGGCTCCCCTGAAGAAGGGCAAGTGGGTGGAGTGGAATAGCTTTTCAATGTAACAAGGGTCCCGTAGTTGGGCCTAGGTACTAGAGTTACATCCTTGGCATATGGTTCACACATATCATGCTCGTGCATATACATAGTTTATTATTCATGTTTCCATCATTGTTTTTACATCATGTGCACGATTAGTTCGTGTTACACTTGCATGTTATGGTACTCATCCGCATTGGCTATTTATGCCTCCATATAGTTGTTATTCAAGTTTTTTTTTTTTTTTTTGGCATCAGTGCTCTATATTGTCAGAGTTTATATACATGAACATTATGCATTGCTAACCTTACCATCCATGTTCTATAGGCGTCTCACTTATACAGAGTTGTAATTATTGATTATCGACTTGCTAAGACTATTTCTTAGTCTAACAATGTTACTTTTGGCATTGTATGTAACTATGATACTACTGGTGAGCAAAAGATTGCAGAGGTCAAAGAGTCTCCATAGGGCCTCAAGGACTGGAGTGCAAATGACGTGATATGAGTATCGGAGCTGGCACCGAGAGACACGTTATCTCCATCACTGATATACAACCTGTAGGGGTCAAACAATAAAATAAAGCCTTCGAAGCATAACAAGCATCTTACTATCTTCCTTAGAGCTAAATGTGCCTCCATGATGCACCATTAGAGGTGGCTTTCACCAATGATGGCAAGACTCGGTTCGACATATAACACAATGTCCCAAGGTATAATGAGGAATATGGTTTATAACTTCAGAAAGCCAACCGGTCTGGGAAGAAGGCGACGGATCACGATTTCTTTCAACGGCATCAACAAAAAAAAAAAAAGGACCTTGAGTGGGAAGACAAAATAGAAGACATATTGCATGGCATTGGATATGTCCCCCTACAACAAAATTCGTAAGCCATTAAAGAACTTCATAGCAAAGACCGTTGCTTTCAAAGGCCAAGAACTTATTCAAAGCATCAAACACAAGTTCAGGATCAAGTCAAGACCATTTGGGCTCAGATTCAAGCAAAGAACATATGAACTCAACGTATGTCAAATTTGTTCAGACATAAAGGGTTGGAGTCCACTCTCACCAACTTTCAAAGGCTCTACCAAGGTAATATCTAATCCAAAGACTAAGGGTGGATTTTAAAGGGGTTTTCCTAATATTGGAGGGCAATTGGGGTCATTTGGACACATTTCCCACATATTAACCCGACTTGTCTGAATGGCTTTCAGACATGACCCATTAGGACCCACTTTGGACCATTTCTGGAGGTCAAACCAAGATGAAATCTTCCATGATGATTTATAACAAGTCTCAATAGAATTTCCCACAATTTCAAAACCATTGGAGATCATTTGAGATTAGGAAGCAAGTTCAAAGGGGCATACAGACATGAGGTCCAAAGCACATCTTCGGAGCTCAAATGGTGATAAAGTCTTCCTCAAAGTCTAAAAATAATCCCAAAAGGGATTTGCCAAAATTTAATACCAATTGGACATCATTTGGACCCACTTCCCATTGAATGGAACTCTATGTCTGTCTTTCTGAAATGCAAAAAGTGTCCAACACATTGAAAATCAATTCCATGGTTGATGGATCCGTGGTACTCACCATGGACCTTATAGTCAACCTTTGACCTAGTTCTGAAGATCAAGACAAGGCGACACCTTGCCCAAAGTCGAGAAACACTTATTCAAAGTGTTTCCCATGTTGTTAGACCAATGCAAGGCCATAAAAGATGGAAGTTCAATTAGGAATTAAGTTAACGATAGTCCAAACCTAAAATGCTCAGACATGGACTAAGTTTCAGACTTTTAGACGTCAAAAGATGATGAAAATCTTTCTGAAAATTCAAGAGCAAGCTCAAGAGAAATCATTCAAAGTTTGAAGACAATCCAAGACGAGTTAGACATAAATTTAGACACAGAACAGCCGGGAGCAATCCCAGTTAGAAATAGTTGGAGATGGAGTCTGAAGCCAATATTTGGACCATTTTTAGCAGTCAAAAGGTGATGAAGCTCTTCTAGGAGTTCAAGAATAAGTTCCATAAGGGTTTCTCAGAATTTCAGAATAAGGAAAATTCATTTGGATCCAAATCCAGGTAAAACAGAACTTAAACAATCCAATATAGAGCTGGCCGGACATGCGGGAGCGAGTGGGGGGCGTGAATTCCAAATACCGAGATTTCCATTAAAGTACCAAAAGTTGGCGCACTACTTCTCAAAAAATCCGAGAACTTCCAAGATTGTAGGTCCGCGGTGAGGTCCAATTTAAAACTTTTTGACCAACATATAATCAACAGTTGAAATTGTGGAAGTGTAAATAATAAAGCGAAAGCAATTGTAATGACAGCGGAAGAATAAGGTATCATAAAAGATAAATCAAGTGTAGCAGGGCTAAAGTCAAGCCTAAATATCAAAGTATTAAATTTAATAAATTTAACATATCAGTCTACCTCCTTGCTCACAATAGAAACACTCAAAAGCCCAAAACAAAAGTGCACTCAAACCCCATGGGCAGGCACTCCATCTTCCAGCTCAACCTCTTGGTTGGCTGGTCCCCATCTGTAGTTACTTACTACTAGCGCCTCGATGAGCGCGTTGTCCTCGTAGTCGGGGTCAATACCTAAGCACCAAGAATGGGTCGATCCAAGGATCTAGCAAGTCACAGTATACAAATAACGTAGGATGTATGCATCAAAAGAATAGAGACAAGCATATAATCATAAGAGTAGCAATGATATATAAACTAGGCAATTGAGCAAGATAAAGCAGTTAGAATCATAATGAATAAGTTCTCTAGTCTAATAGACAACAACATGGAAGATTCACACAAGCTGGATATCGCGGGATATTATGCCACGGCCCTCCTATACTAAATACAGTCGTGGCGGGCAATCTAACTAGTGTTGGGGAATAACTAACCCCGCAAATACACTCGTCAGGCTCACCACACTCATCACTCGGGAGACCGAACCCAGTATCACACTATCCGTCTAAAACATAGGTCATCATGATAGCTCACTCATTAATAAACACTCATAATAGCTCCTACCAGTAATGATCAGTCAACAGGCTGAGCTTAGATCAACTGGGTAAATGTTAGCGCCGACTCAGGGAGACAAATACAGGTCTGTATCTATTTAGCCTTGCCTTGCGCGAGCAAGGTCCTAACAAATCCTTAAGAGGTCCAAGTACAAGGCCAATCTATGAATCCCAGTCCAAGTCCAAGTGCAACATTGGATCCATACCAAGGCCCACCAAAGCCATGACCTTATTCTAAAACAGCCCAGGAGAGATCATAAGTCTCAATCCAATACCGACCAATCCATTCTCATCCATAATGGATCACAATTCCAATCTAATCAAACCTCCTCACCTAGGGTATCCTACATCCCAACTTAGGCTATATGAGGGCCTGCCTAGACACAAACACAGGTCATTGATCACCAATCACATCACCGGATCATGGCGCAACGATGACGAGAACCTGTAAGAAACACAAACCCACGTAGATAGGGTGCTCTTCAAGGCACAAGATGATACTCTTCAAGGTATCAAGGGTAAGCTCTTCAAGGCTCCAGAACGAGAATGTTCTCTGCAACTTTATTCCACCAAAAGACCTCCTCCTTGTTTTCACATAGAGATACTTATAAATAAAAACCTAATGATAAAATGATCTCAGCCATCCAATCTATAAACAACCTATGGCTGAGATTTAATGAAAAGAATACCTAATTTAAAGAAGCAAGAATATCAAGAACTTTAAAGGAAATAAGGTTCAGATTTAAAAGTAAATGTAGTCTGGGCTGAGTTTCTTCTTGACTGCCTGGTCGGACCGTCTCAGCTGTTTTGGGTTCGAGTCC
This sequence comes from Persea americana, assembly GCA_029852735.1. Lineage (NCBI taxonomy): Eukaryota > Viridiplantae > Streptophyta > Magnoliopsida > Laurales > Lauraceae > Persea > Persea americana. The sequence continues at coordinate 51,631,215 of CM056813.1, read as the reverse complement.
TGAAGCTCTAAATCTTTTTCAATTGGCATTGCATCAGTCCCCCGTGGTTGAAAAGAATTCGCCCTCGAATTCGCAAAGTCATCGTCCGAAAAGTCCCCTACATAAGGAATAAGATGCTTGACATTGAAGACGTCAGATGTCTTGAAATGGGATGGCAACTTGAGACGATAAGCATTGTTGTTGAGGCGCTCCAACACCTCAAGAGGACCAATTTTCTTGTCAGTAAGCTTACCATAGTCACCAATAGGATGACGCTCCTTCATCATCACAGCCCACACAAAATCACCAGGTTCAAAAATAACTTCACGATGCTTCTTATCGGCAGCCTGTTTGTAGCGAGCATTGCTATCTCCAAGTCGTTGCTTAACTACATCGTGGACATGCTGTAACTGAGAAACCAATTCGGCAACTGTTTTTACCGTTCTTCCCGGAGTTGGTAGAGGGGCGAGATCTAACGTAGTATTGGGGTTGCGTCCATAAACGATATAAAAAGGACTATAACCCGTAGACTGATTAATAGATCTGTTGAAAGCAAACTCCCCTTGATAGAGATGCGATTCCCATGACTTTGGATTATCAGCAATCAAAGTTCTCAATAAATTACCAAGGGAACGATTCACGACCTCTGTTTGTCCATCTGATTGTGGATGATGAACGCTACTGAAGTTCAAAGAGGTACCAAGCTTGCGCCATAGCTGCTTCCAAAAATGGCTCATAAATTTAGTATCCCTATCAGAAGTGATAGATTTGGGAACTCCATGTAATTTGTAGACCGCCTTAAAGTATAAATCAGCAATATAGGAAGCGTCCATGGTCTTGCGACACGGAATGAAATGCACCATTTTAGAGAACTGATCAACAACAACAAAAATGGAATCCATACCTCGTGATGATCGTGGCAAGCCCAAAATAAAATCCATGCTGACATCATCCCAAGGAAACTGAGGAATAGGGAGAGGAATATAGAGTCCAGCATTAGAAGCATGACCTTTGGCGATATGGCAAGTGCGGCACCGATCAACAAGGCGAAAAACATCTCGGCGCATATGGGGCCAATAATAAGAGGAAGAAACTAACTGAAATGTTTTGTCTCTACCAAAATGACCCTCTCGGTGAAGCTCCAAAATAAGACGAAGGCGCAGTGAACAATCAGGCACACAAAGCTGGTTGCCTTTAAAAAGAAACCCATCGGTCACAGAAAAATCATACCGTCTAGTTGAACGCACATCATCCATAATGCCTACAAAATAACCATATGTAGAATACAATGCTTGAAAAGTGTCAAACCCAAGTACGGCAGTGCGCATAGTAGTCAACAAAGAGAGTTTCCGACTAAGGGCATCAGCTACTTGATTCTGAGTCCCAGACTTGTGTTGTAAGACAAAAGTATACTCTTGTAAAAATTCAGACCACTTGGCCCTTCGAGAATTTAATTTATGTTGTCCATTCACATACTTTAATGCCTCATGGTCAGTATATAAAACAAATTCCTTATGAATGAGATAATGACGCCAATGCATGAGAGAACGCACAATAGAATAAAACTCAATGTCATAGGTATTGTACCGTAGCTTCAAACCACTGAGTTTTTCACTAAAGTATGCAAGAGGGCAACCCCCTTGACTAAGCACGGCACCAATACCGACGCCTGAAGCATCACAATGCACTTCGAAAGCCAAAATGAAATTCGACAATGCTAGCATAGGGGCGGAACACAACTTGTCCTTGAGAGTGATAAAGCTCTCCTCCGCATCGTTAGTCCACTCAAACCGACCCTTCTTCATACATGCAGTAAGGGGGGCAGCCAAACTACTAAAGTGAGCAATGAATCGACGATAGAAAGAAGCCAATCCATGGAAGCTACGAACTTCATGAACAGTAGTAGGACGAGGCCAATTGCGAATCGCGGCCACTTTAGACTCATCCGCAGAAATGCCATCACCAGAAATAATATAACCAAGAAATAAAGCCCGATCAGCAAGGAAATGGCATTTGTTAGAGGCTACAAACAACTTCTCCATGCGTAACACCATGAGTACCTCTCGAAGATGATCGAGATGAGTAGTCACATCAGCACTGTAGGTAAGGATGTCATCGAAGTAGACCACTATAAACCGACCCATGAAACGCCGTAGCACTTGATTCATTACTCTCATAAATGTAGAGGGAGCATTGGATTAACCAAACGGCATAACCAACCATTCGTATAACCCATCCCATGTTTTAAATGCAGTTCTCCACTCATCTCCAGGCCTAATACGAATCTGGTGATAGCCACTTTTATGATCTAATTTGGTGAACACTGTAGCACCTGTGAGTTGGTCCAACAAATCATCTAGGCGAGAATTAGGAAACCGGTACTTCACAGTGATTTTGTTAATAGCGCGACTGTCAATACACATTCTCCAAGTACCATTTTTCTTGGGGATAAGCAAAGCAGGTACTGCACATGGGCTAAGACTCTCTCTAATGTAGCCTAAACTCAATAACTCCCGAACTTGTCTCTGGAGCTCTTCATATTCCATCGGACTCATCCGATAATGCGGTAAATGAGGTAAAGATGCGCCTGGGACCAAGTCAATATGGTGCTGAATATCTCTCAGTGGGGGTAGTGCATTTGGGAGTTCCGACGAGAAAACTTCACTAAACTCAGACAACAAAGGTTTAGCTAACTCAGGAATTTCGACACCAGTTTCATCCGGCTCTATATTAAGCAAGACAAAAACCACATCTGAATGTTCCAAAGCACCATGTAAATCACGATAGGTGAGCAAATTAGAAGTTGATTCAGTTGTGGCAGCTCTAATGGGTTCCTTAGAAGGGGCAAGCACAATCTTGCGTTGCTCATACATGAGTGAATGGGTGTTTTGATACCCATCGTGTATGACCCTTCTATCAAATTGCCAAGGTCTACCCAAAATTAAATGGCTAGCATCCATAGGGATCACATCACACCAAATCTTATCAAAATATGTAGAGGCAATAGAAAAAGTAATCAAGCAGCGCTTAGTGACTGTTACCTCAACACCTTTCTTTAACCATGACATTTTATAAGGATGTGAATGAGTCTTCGTCTCCAAGTTCAATTTCTTCACAGCTTCTTCTGAAATTACGTTCTCACAGCAACCAGAATCGATGTTAAGTTTACAGACCTTGCCACCAATAGTGCAAGCGGAGGTAAAAATATTATGTCGTAGCCACTTATCTCCCAACTCTTGCTTAGGTGCCAAACACACCCTACAGGTAACCAATAGTTCACCTTGATCAGCATGCAATACCTTTTCCTCATGAGTATCTTCCCTAGACTCATCGTATATAGGATCGCCTACCAAGTCGAAGGGAAGGTCTCCTGCTGGCTCACCCAACTCGATAAGTAAGCCTTTCCCTATATTACCTTTTGCTGATTTACAATTAGATGCCCTATGACCCACTTCTCCACATTTAAAACACTTAATTGTGCTAGATGAACCGTCTTGTGGCCGAATAATGGAAGACTTTTGGTACCCTGCATCTCCACCACCTGTACCAGTTGGTCCACTAGAAGGCTTATCTGTGGACTGGTTGTATCGCTGCTAACAAAAGGTGCCCATACTCTGTCGTCGCACATTGGATTTCTCCAATTTCAATGCTCGTTGGTGTGCTTCTGACACAGTCTAAACATCAAAAAGATTGAGAACGTCTTGTAGATGAGAGTGTAGTCCGCCAATATATTTAGAAACTAATTGCTCCTCATCTTCACATGAATTATTACGAGCCACGAGTTGATAAAACTCGCTCGTATACTGCTCAACAGTGCGGGTTCCTTGGTGCAAATTTTGAAATCGTTGGTACAGATCACGCCCATAATTGTAAGGCAAAAATTCGGATCTCATTTTTTTCTCCATCTTACTCCAAGAGTCAATAGGATTTTTACCTTGATTGTGTCGAGTTTGTTTCAGCCGCCTCCACCACGCCGCAGCTCGTCCTCTCAAACGGACAGCCACTAACCCAACTCGTTTATCCATTGGTACCTCTTTGAATTCCAAGATCTCGTTTATGGTAGCCAGCCAGTCCAAACAATCATCCGGAGTTAGCATTCCAAAAAACTCGGGAATGTCAAATCTCAACCCCGCCTCCCATCGCCGTGACTCATTAGAGCGCCTAACATTAGACAAGAGAGACGAGGCAGAACTCGTCTCGTCTTCTTCCTCCTGTGTAGCAACCTCCAATGCCTCTAATCGCTGTGTCAAATCCATGAGTTGACGTCGCAGCTGTTGATTTTCTTCACGGAGTCGGTCTTCCTGTTCTCCATGAACATGGCCTCCTCTTCGTTTGGGCGGCATACTGCAGACCTCACAACTTCGTAACTTTTTTTTTTTTAAATAAGAAGATTTAGGGAGAGAGAGAGAGAGAGAGAGAGAGAGAGAGATGGCTTGAATCGGATATGGGGTTTTGGCTGGCATGATGGTGGGTTTGAAGATGGGTGATGATGGTGGGTTTGAGGATGATGGGTTTGAAGATGATGGCTGTGACGATGGTGGGTTTGAAGATGGGTGACGATGGTGGGTTTGAGGATGATGGGTTTGAAGATGATGGTTGGCACGATGATGGGTTTGAAGCTGGGTGACGATGGTGGGTTTGAGGGTTTCGGGTTCCGTACACGGCGTCTCTGCAGTCACTCGCACAGATGAAGAAGACGACCGAAGACGGCGTTTGGTTGATGCAGATACTCTCTGTAATCTTTCTTCTTCAAACTTCCTGCTCTGATACCAATTCTGACGCAACGATGACGAGAACCTGTAAGAAACACAAACCCACGTAGATAGGGTGCTCTTCAAGGCACAAGATGATACTCTTCAAGGTATCAAGGGTAAGCTCTTCAAGGCTCCAGAACGAGAATGTTCTCTGCAACTTTATTCCACCAAAAGACCTCCTCCTTGTTTTCACATAGAGATACTTATAAATAAAAACCTAATGATAAAATGATCTCAGCCATCCAATCTATAAACAACCTATGGCTGAGATTTAATGAAAAGAATACCTAATTTAAAGAAGCAAGAATATCAAGAACTTTAAAGGAAATAAGGTTCAAATTTAAAAGTAAATGTAGTTTGGGCTGAGTTTCTTATTGACTGCCTGGTCGGACCGTCTCAGCTGTTTTGGGTTCGAGTCCTGACACTCTAAATCTTCTTCAATTGGCATTGCATCAGATCACCTCTAAGTAATTCTATGTTCAGGTCCAACACTTTTCCATTTATTTAACAAGTATAAGCACTAGTAAAGTTATAAGAGTGATAGTGATACAATAAGTGAGGTAACCCTCCAAAACAAGAGAATCAATCAGAAAAGTATCAAAGGTCAATCCTAAGTAATGGTCCGCATTCAGGTCCAGGTCCATCTCAATTAATTTAATCTCTAAATGAAGTCTCAAATGCCAATGAATACTGTGTTTGGTGCTCCCGAAGTTACGGGCATCTTCAACAACACTTAAGGATCAAATCGACATCAAATCTAAACCCTAGACCCTACTTCACGGTCCCCACGAGTCAAGGTTGAGCCACACCATTGACTCGTGTTTGACATAACAATGGAAGTCTATTTGGATGGTCAATGAGGCCCCACAACTGATCACAACCTTAGAATTTAAAAACTGGAAAATCACTGAACACAGTGTATACGACCGATCTAGCGCAGGGTTGGTTGTCCAGATACACTGGAAGGGCAGGATGTTGACTCCCAAGTTAACCCTCAATGCAACATGCCCGATCGACCTCCCAGCCTAGTCGGTTGACCGCGTACACTAGAAACAGTAAAAAGGCACATGGTAGGCAATGTCCTGAGCTGAAATTCTCTACATGTCTGGTTGACTTCCTGGCTTGGACAGTCGACCGCACATAGAGATTCTGTAGAAAAATGGATGTCCCAGTTCTCAGTTGATCGGCCCTGAAGTTGCTTGCAGTTAACGGACTGTCCGATCGATCGGACCTGAAGGTCTTATAGTTAAATTTGACAGTCTGATCGATCGGATAACGACGAGCTGCAGAACCCAGATTCTGGGATTTCCACCCTTCAGTCCATTTTTCATCGAAACCTTCTCCAATCTCCTCCATTCATCACATAAACACATAAAACCACAAAGGCACTTCTATGACCCACCATCCATCATCAAACCGGGCCATTGATCTTCCAAATGAGAAACTCATCCATCAATGGGCAAAATTCCATAAACACAAGCTCAAAGGTAAATCTAAACATCAATAGAATGTAAATTACAGAATCAAAGACAATAAACATGCATTCTAGGCTAAGTAAGTATATTGCACTTGCCTTGATTCAATGCAATTGAAATTGACAAGAGAAAAAGAAATCCAAGCTCTAATGACAATCCAAGCTCCCTAATGGTCTTCCAACACTCACACCAATCCAATCTACCAACCTAACACTTAATCCACAAGAGAATTGCAGTGAGGAGAGAGTCTAAAGAGAAAGAGAGAATTTCTAAGAAGTTACATGGAAATTGAACTATGGGGAAAGAGAGAATTACCTTGGATTGTAGAGAAGGAAGAGACTAATAAGAAGAGAGAGAGAGAGAGAGAGAGAGAGAGAGAGAGAGAGAGAGCTCCTTAGGGAATTGTGGTGGCTAAAATTTGGCAATCTTCTTCTCCTCTTTGTAGCTAGGGTTTTGGAATTAGGGTTTCTAGAACTAGGGTTCTTGGGAAATGAGAGGTAAATTAGAGATGAGAGTGAATTAGGGCTTAGTTTCATTTCAATTGCAATAGTTAGTTTATATAGGTTAGGGTTAGGGCTTATTACCAAAAGGGCCTTTGGGTTAAAATAGGAATGAGGATAAGGACATGGACATTTAGGTCTTTAGGTAGGGTTTCTAGAAGCTTCTCAAGTGGAAAGCCCCTATTTACTAGCTACGGCCTCTCATAGCTAAAACCCTATAGAAGATATAATTGACCCCCTATTCTATAGAATACACAGTAACTCTAATTCCTATAAAATAGGCTAAGACTTTGAAAAATATATATCTACCCTTTACTAAACCCTAGTAATTAGTATAATTAAAATATAAATAATATAATTTATAATATTCAAACTCAAATGAAGGCCCACAAGGGGTGGGGCCTCACAGGAAGTTTCCCAAAGTTTCAAAGCAAGTGGAGACCATTCAGTCCTAAATATAACTAAAAAATAGCCCAAGACAGAATTGTTCAGACATACATGGAGGTCGTAACTTACACTCGACCGATTTTCAAAAGTCAAAGAATGGTGAAATCATCCTCAAAGTCCAAGAATGATTTCTAGTAGTATTTCCCAAGATTCCAAGATAATTGGAGGTTATTTGATACAAAATTCATGCTATGAACTCCCATGTCCAACCAAATCTTGTTTGGTCGGACATGGGCCTAAACTAAGTTGTTTACCACTCTTTTCGAACTCAAACTATTGGGAAACTTCTTCAACCACATCCTTAGCCTATAAATGTCCCCCTTCGGTGACAATTCGAGCACAACTACAACCCCTTGAAGTACTACAACCTTTTCAAACATAAAGAATTTTCAAGGAAAACCTTTTCCATCCCAATGCCTCTCTTCCCAAAGGTGGGATTCTGCCTCAAGGCTGCAAAAACCTACTCTTAACCTCTGAGACTTGGTCTTCATCAACTGGAGTGTTCCTCCAAAGGAATAAACCAAGTATTCATGGTCTTACAAACCCCTTTCCAACCAAAACCCATGACTTTCAATCCTTTCTTTGATTTTCTCACTTGAAGGTGTATGGGTGGTCAATGAATTCAAAGTGTAGTTGTGCCTGCTCCCTTAGGCCTCACTATAGTTCTTCCATAAACAAGGATTCAGAGTGGCACAACCTCAGACATCCACTGATACAAACATCAACAACTCCCTTAAATTGTACAAAACAGTTCTTGAAAAATAAGTGATGAATTTCAAATTTTACTATTCGGTCAAAATTAGTTTCTACCCATCAAAATACTTGGTAAAAACATCCCAAATTTAGTGACAGAAGCATAAAGCACCTTGGCAGCCAGTTGGAAGAAAGTTGGCAGAAAGAGAGGCACAAACAGGCAAATAATGGGCCGTGTCCGGCCAATTCCTGTTTTGTAGAACATGGGCCCATAGGATCTGGTCTTTGCGGTTTTCTTTCATTTCTTCAATTGTACTTTCATTTTATTTTTTTCAGTTTTAACACGCTCTAAGCCAGATGGAGGAGTTGTAAAGTGAAATTTTTAAATAACTTGCATCCACGAGGCAAGAGCATGAACCAATGTAATATAAATTTGAGAAAGAAATGAAAATCACAATTTTGTGTAATGAATCTTTCTCATATTTTATGTACTTTGATTGTTGTTAAATTAACATTCTTTTTTCACTCTTCTATCTCTGTCAAAGAACTTAATGATATGGTTATGGCTATTGGCTTAAAAGATTTGGGTTATAGAGGAAGTTAATTCACCTGGGCAAACAATAGAAATGGTCAGGCCTATGTGGTTGCAAGGCTGGATCGTGCCTTTTTTCCAACACAATCTAGTTGGATAATTTTGCTGATCCTATTATAACCCATCTCCCTAGACTTTGCTCTAATCATAGCCACCTCCTCCTCTCTCACTAAAAGAAGCTTTCTTCCAAGAACATCCCTTTCAAATTTGAAGAAATGTGGTTGCCCATGATTCATTTTTTAATGTGATGGAGACCAGCTGGGCTATCTGTTGCAGAGGTAATCCCCAGTTCATTTTGGCTTATAAACTGAAAACTCTCAAGAATAATCTCAAGGTTTTGAACAAGGAAATTTTTGGGCACCTGAAAGTTCAAATTTTGGAAGCAGATCTAGCAGTCTCGGATTGTCAATAGGCTCTTTATGATTATCCTTCAGAGGCTAACCTTTTGGATCTGAAATCTGCCAAGTCCTCCATCCACAATGGGCTTAAAGCTGAATCTGACCTTTGGAAACAGCGGTCTAAAATTAGATGGCTCCAAGATGGCAATAGGAATACCAGATTCTTCCATCAATCTGCTGAGTCTAGGGGATCTTTCAATCGTATTGACAAAATCATTGTTGGTGATACTCCCCTTGTTGATGAAGGTCAAATTAGAAATCAAGCTGTGCGCTACTTTTCCAACTTAATGGAGACTAGGGGGACTTTCAATCACATTGACAGAAGCCCTTTTCTAGGTGATAGGCCCCTCAGTTTTTGCTGAGCAACATTCAAGACTGATAGCAGCCTCAACTCCCACAAAGGTGAGTGAGGTAGTCTTCCAACTAAAAAGAAATAGTTCTCCTGGGGCGGATGGTTTCTCTAGGATTTTTCTTCACGAGATGTTGGAATATAGTTGGCAATGATGTGATCTCTGCAGTCATCCATTTCTTCTCCTCAGGAAGGCTCTTGCGAGCTGCCAAAGCTTACTTCCTTACTCTCATCCCCAAGAAGCACTCCCCTGAGACTTTTGCTGATTTCAGGCCTATTAGTCTCTTAAATCTCACTTACAAAGTTCTCTCCAAAATTCTTGCAATTAGGCTTTCAGATATTATTCCCTTTCTTATTTCAAAGCATCAAGAAGCTTTTGTTAGAGGAAGGTCTATCTATCATCACGTTGCTTTAGATCATGACCTTTTCATAAAACTGAATTCTAAGGTCAGTACAGGTTCGGTTTGTTTGAAACTGGATATCACTAAGGCTTTTGATAAGTTGCAATGGGACTTTATCTTTAGGGCCCTCCAATTCTTCAACTTCTCTTCTAAGTGGATCAACTTGATCAAAGAATTGGTCTGTACTTGGAAATACTCCATTCTGATTAACAGAACCACTATGGATTTTTCAGCTCTACCTGTGGCTTGCAGGAAGGTGATCCTATCTCCCCTTATATGTTCATCTCAGCGGAAGAGATCCTAAGTCTTAATGTGGATATTCTCATACTAGAGGGTGTTATTGTTCCGATTTCTCTAGTTCATAAGACTCCATGTCACCTGCTATACGCTGATGACATTCTATTTTTCTTAAAGGCTATCAAGAGCAATTTGAGATGTCTGCAATGCTTTCTAAATCTCTACTAAGATTCTTTCGTGTAGTTTTTCAACCTTCAGAAGCGCCAACTCTTTGTGGGTAAGGGTGCAGCTAGGAGAGCCAACATGATAGCTGCTCTTCTGTCTATCCCTTGGGCTACTCTTCCCTCCACTTACCTTTTAGAGTTTTCCTCTTTTTTTTTCTTTTTTTTTTTTTTTTTTTTGCAATCGTAGACACAGATTTTTCACCAACATTCTTGAAAGTTTAGGGTTCACAAGATCTCTAGATTGGTCCACTCAATTAATCAACCCAAAAAGTGTGCCAAAACAATAAATATGCAGCGAAAATAAAATCATAAGCATACACTTCAAAGATACCAGATTTTTACGTGGAAAACCCTAACTGGGTGAAAAACCACGAATCTAGACTGAATCTAATCAAGCACTATAAATCTCGCAATTACAAAAAACTCAGATTTCTTCTCCAGATATCCCTTACTTAAGGATTGAAGTTACCTTGTGTCGCTTCACACTTCAACGACTTCACATCGTTGATTGCAGCAGACTCAATCCAGCGCTTAACTCCTCAGATCTTCTCGCAAGAAGATAATCTTCTACAAAGAATGCAGAAGATACTGGCTCTAGAGAACTTGGCAGCACAATTTCTTAATAAATCTCTAGAGAGGAATTCTCTCAATTAAATCTCAAATTCAGAACTTAAGAGGTGAGGTCCGTCTTTAGAATAGCCCTTGAGTCCTTTAAATAGCCTTGGATTCATGCCTCAAGTGTTCTATTATGATTATGAATCAGCAACACAAACTTGAGACAAATCAGGAGAGAAAACTGGGCAAGTTTCTAATTTTGCGCCCAGGTTCGCTCGAGCGACTTGGGAGTTCACTTGAGCGAAGAAGCCACTATATTTGAATATTAGATTATGGCTCGAGCGATCACAAAAGGTGGGTCGAGCGAAAGTGCTTTTGTCTGGGAGCGAACCATATTCTGTATGATTCAAACTTTCAGCAATTTTTCTCCCAGCTTTCTTCTTCTAGTTCATCCAGTCTTCTAGCTTCAGGGTTCTTTTCTAAAAATGAAATACGACTCAATCGACCCCTAGAGTTATGTCCAACCCATGAATTTAGCCAACACTCAAAATCCTAACAATTCCTTTTCTCGCCCATGGACAGGGTTATAGACATTATTCACAAGAACTCTTGGATTCTCCCTCCTTACCTGCCAGCTGACCTCAAGGCCTTTATGCTCCTATCCACCAGAGATATATAGGTTGTTAACTTTTCTTCCCCAGATACTCTCTCTTGGTTGGATTCGTCTTCGGGCAGTCTTTCTCTCAAAGATGCATGGCATCTATTGCGAAGTCCAGCTACAGATCTCCCTTGGACAGGCCTCATCTGGAACAAGTTAGTAAACCCCCGGCTGGCTTGCTTGTCCTGGCGTCCTCTACAAAGAAAAGCTCCAGTAGATTCTGTGGCAAAGAAGAGAGGTTGCTCCTTCCCTTCTAGATGTTACACATGTCATCTTGGTGAGGATTCTGACTTGCATCTTTTCTTCTCCTGTGGTATGGCTAATGCTTTCTAGTCTTGGCTCCTTGTTCCCTATGGCCATCTCTTCCATGCTCCTACCTCACCTGCTGCAATTTGGGAAGTCATCTCAGCTATTGGAGATGTCTACGGAAGAAAATGGGCGGCTGTCATCTTCTTCTATGCCATCTCCATCCCTTGGCTTCTATGAAATGATTCTAAGTACAACAATCGGAAACCATCTTTAGAGCCGGTCAAGGTAATTTTTTAGGATCGTATGAGAGGTATGAGCATATCCTTATCTACTGTGAAGGTTTCTCTTTATCCTCATCCTATTCTAGGCATGGCCTAACTTTTTGTTTTTGTTATGTATTTGTTTTTTTCTTGCTTTGTCACCTTCAGGCTTTGGGGGCTTTAAGCCTTTGTTCTCCCCTTTTTCTCTATTAATTCAATTTTATCTTCTAGCAAAAAAAAAAAAGTTTCTTTTTTCACAGTTTTCACACTATAGTAGGGAATAACTCCTTCTCAACAACTTTGAGAGAAAAATTAGTACATTCCTTTTTTCTATAAAGAATAAGAACTCCCCCTCATCAACTAATTGGAGAGGAGTACTCTCTTTCCTTATTTTAAGTTCTTTTTTCTTTTTCTTTTTTTTTTTTTCTTTCTTTAGTTAGAAGGGGACTCAGACACTGGCATTCTCAAACATGCATGCAAGTCCCAACTAGCTGAGTTATTAGTCAAATGAAAGGGCTTTCTTCTAGAAGATAATTCTTAATGTTTAGTTTGCACCACACTTGTCTATATATATATATATATATGTACGATACTCCTATACGGATACTTCTCATGACAAACTGTAACACCCCCAATTCCAAATACCAAGTTTACTGCCAAGGTACCCGAATTTGGTGCTCTACTTCTCGAAAAATCTGAGAACTTCCAAGATCATAGGTCCGCAGTGAGGTCCAATTTAAAACTTTTTAACAATAAATTTGATGAATGGTTAAGTGTGGAAACGTAAAGAATATAGTGGAAGTAATATCAGATAATAGCGGAAGCAGTAAAGGTATCAATTGTACATAAAACAAATGTAGCAGGGCACTAGACTAATTTAAATCTCAAAGTGTGAAATATAAGTACATATCAAATAAATAGGCCCACCCTACTCACTACAAAAGTCGCTCGAAACCCGAAAAAGAAATCACTCATGGCCCTGGTACTGGCTCTCCAGCCTCTGACTTGACCTTTTGATCAGCTGATCTCCATTCGTACTTGTCCACTAGAGGAGCCTCGATGAACGCATCGCCCTTGGGGTCGAGGATAATACCTAAGCACCAAATGACGGGTTAGATCGATGGATCTGGCATGGCACATTATACAAGTAATATAGGATGTATGTATCAAAGGGAATAGAGACGGCGATAATGTCATCAGAATAGCAAAGGTACAAATGCTAGGCAATTGAGAAAGATATAACAAGTGGTACCAATATGAAAGTAAAGCAACTAATCTCACCGTCTATCAATATGGCATATTCACACAAGCTGGATAACGCAGGATATTATGTCACGGCCCTTCCATATTGTAAACCAGTCGCGGCGGGGAAATAAAGTACAATATAAGGGATGACAAGCCCCGCCAATAATGATAACAATATCCACACTCTAACACTCTATGGACCGAAACTGGAATCTCACCGGCCGTCTTACAATAGCTTATCATGATAACTCCATCTACAGTATATAGCTCACACCAAGGATGACCGGTCCAATGGATAAGATTATAAGAACTGAGTGAATGTTTAGTGCCGACTCAAGGAAACAAGTAAAGGTCTATGTCTATCTAGGCGTGACTTGCGCAATCAAGGTCCTATCACTTCCATACAACATCCAAGGCACATGTCCAATCCATCAATACAGTCCAAGTCCACTGCCACGATCCACCATGTCATGGTCTTAGCCCAATATGTTCAAGGTACGTCATCAATGTCCAAATCCATCATTGTTCAGTCTATTTCACATCCATAAATGGGTTTACAAATTCATAATAACAATCCTCTTCTTCTAAGGTATCACATCAATCAATCCTTATGACATATGATGGCCTGCCTAGCCACAGACACGTGTCAATGATCTCCAATCGATAAATCCGGGTCACCACTAAGAAATTCTAAGTTCACGTCTGTTGATTCCCATTTAATTAACAGGTATTAACAGTGAGTGATTTCAAGAGTGGACAGCAATGAATCAAGTATATTAAATCCTCATAACCATGTCAATCAATGGAAGAAGTAACAAAGGACCAACTTAAGTAATGGCCCCCTTTTCAGGTCCAGGTCCATGCAAGTCAATTCAATTCATAAATGAAGTTCCAGATGCTAAGGAAGTGTGTTTTGGTGCTCCTGAAGTTACAAGCATCTTAGACAATGTTTAAGGATCGAATCGAAATCCAAATAATACACTAGACCCTACTTTGGTGGTGCCCATGAGTAGGTCAAGCCCAACCCTTAATTCATGCTTGGCACAACAATGGAAGTCCAATTGGATGGTCAATGGGTTGGTCAATGGGCCCCACAACAAACCAAGAGATCAAAAATTGTATAACTGGAATTTCACTGTCTGCAATATATCAATCGACATCATCCAAGGGTGGTCAACAACTTGGCAGGCAGAGTTCACTTCTCTAAACTTCTACAGTGTGTCCGGTCGACATCCTAGCCAAGGCGGTTGACCGAGTACACTGGAATTTTGCATCTGAGAGAATTTGCAGGTCCTAGTTAGATTTCTGGTTTTCCTATGTATCCAGTCGACATCTTCCATGGATGGTCGACCCTTTACACTGGGAATTCAAATTTCCAAATTTTTGGAACTCTTCCATTTCAATCCAATTTCCATCAAAACTCAAATGAATCTCGTCCATTCATCATATAACCATATCCAAACATCAAGACTACTCCATCCAACACCAATCCATCGTGCGTCAATTGGGCGATTGATCATCCGAATGGGAAAAACCCATCCATCAAGACCAAAAATCCAAGAAAACAAGACTTAAAGAGATAGATCTAACAATCAATCACTACATGAATTGAAATTACATAATCAAATAATAAAGAACATGCATTCTATGCTAAATAAGTATATTGTACTTGCCACTTCTCCAAATGCAAAGAAAATGGCTAGAAATAGATAAAACCAAGCTCCAATATAGAAATCCTCCTATGGCTCCCAACCTCTCAATCAATCCTAAAACACAGATCTAGAGAGATCTATAGCTCCTATCCTAGATCCACACTAGATTTACAATAAGGAATGTGAATTCTAGAGAGAGAAAGGGAAATTACATGGAAATCGAGTTAAGGAAAGAGGATTACCTTGATTTGTAGAGGAAAGAGAGATGTAGTAGATGAGAGAAGTTCTTAGGAGAGATGATATCAGTAGCTTGTAGAGTTCTTCTTATTTTTCTAGCTGGGAACCCTAAATCTAGGATTTTTTAGAGAGAAAGGGAGGAGAATCTTGGAGGGAAATGTGAGAATTGGAAGAAAAATGGGTAGGAAAAGAGAGAGGGGAAAATGAGAGAAAAGAGAGAAAGCTTGTTGGAAATGAGGGAGGAAGGGATTCTTTTATAGTTTTTGTGATGAAAAGGAAGTGTCAACAATGCCCTTCCTTGGTTAGTTGGGAATTGGGATAAGTACATGGGCATTTAGGGAATTTTAGGTGTAATTAGAATATTCTCATGTGGAAACCCCTCCTATTAATTTTAATTACCAGCAAGGGCCTCTAAATAACTAATAAAGATATAAAAGTCTAATAAACACCCTGTAGGTTTTAGAAGATATAAAAAGAGACTAATTTCTAGAAAATAGGCTAAAATCATAGGAAAATACTATACTACCCTTACTAACCCCTATTAAGTAGTGTAACTAGATAACATATATTATAATTAACACAAATCAAACATAAGTGAGGGTCCACAAGGGGTGAGGCCTCACAGAGACATCATGCAAAACCCCCTCTTTTAGGCACATGGGACGCTCTTTTAGGCAATCCAACCCCCTACACTCACTACCCCCTGTAAATGGAGAAATGCATAAGAGGAAATGAAAATTGCAATGGTTAGATATATACACAAACAAAATGTAGTTAATAATGACATTTATGGAGTGGGCAAAAAATAGAGTTATACTTTCATTTTAGGGAAAATTATGAGGAAAATCCTCAAATACCCGGGAACCTCGAGTTTAGTCCTGAAACACATGATACACCTTAGGAAGACTTTGTACAACATATAAATACTTTTTCTTATCAAACCGCCCTCCATACTCGTGTGTGCTAGTAATACGCGTATGTACACGTCAGCCACTAGAATAAGATCTGTGTGCATGTCTTACCTAAGTATAGTAAAACCCTTTTAATGCGCCTCAAACACATATACTCTAGTCATCTACACAATAAAACATGCATGCGTCAGTCCTAAGCACAATAAAACCTTTTTACCACATTTGTTCGCCCCTTTTTAGCATGTTTCTCAATTCCTTTATCAGCAGCTCTTCATTTTGCAACCATTCTTTGCTTTTTTAGGTTTCCGATTTTAGAGCTTCTCCACTTAAAAGCCTACAAACACTCAGAAAGTAAGTTGATTGCACTCAATAATCATGCCCATCTTTATGCAACTTGAAACCCTACAATACCTAAGAAGGCCTGCAAAAAGTAAGTTGATTGCACTCAATGACTTACCGTGACGATCGAGCTTCTACGACAGGAGACTCTAAAAATATTGGAGAAAGTCTGCAAAACGACAAACTGTTGATAAAGGAAACAAAAGAAGGTTTCGTAAAATGGTCTTTCATGTGCTTGTAATTGTAGTGGATGACTTGTGCACGTCACTCACGCATGTGTGTTACTTGCGTGCACGCATGTGAAGGGCAATTTGGTCAAAATAAAAAAAAAATGATGTATAAGGTCTTCTTGAGGTGTATTATGTACTTCAAGACTATACTCAAGCTTCCCAGATATTTGAGGATTTTTCTCATAATTTCCCCTTTGTTTTAAGAACATTTTGATATATCACAAATAATGGAAAAATCTAGGTTAGCACTAAACTCCCAATTGATTCAAGATGATCTCAAGCATCCCTTTACAAAGAATAAGGACTGATGGATTTCAGCTAAAGGATAGAATGAAGAGAGGTCTTATTGAGTTTCCTAATCATCTTTAGTAGTCGTCCAATACTTACATAAACTTAAAGAAAGGGAAGACAAATACATTTTGAAAGGAAGCGGACTACACAAACTAGGATACCAAAGAGAGTTTTCACACTACTCCTACTTCCCAAATGAGTGATGTCCTATGAGTGTCCTCTCCTCACTCAAGGGAAAGGTGACATTTATAGTTGTTTCCCTCGTGTGGAGTCCATGATAACCAGATAATTACTCTCTTGGTGGAGGCTTCTTTTGTGCTAGCAAGGGTTTTCTTGGTGGAGGTGGTGTCCGAATGCCAGCCGGAGGCAGAAAGTGTGGAAGTGTGGAAGTGTTGCGCAAAGCTGGCGTCCGGGATGCCAACCGGACGCCAGGAGGTAGAAAGTCCGATTTGTGTGGTTTTTTTGCCATCTTTCTCCAATTAGTTTAGAATTCTTTATCTTCACCTAAAACACATGCAAACATTAAAATAACACAAATAAGTTCATATATTACCATTCCAATGTGTAACAAAGTCAATATTGAGGGGCCTTAAATGTACATTTAGGCTCTCATTACACCCCTTAACTTACACTTTGCTAGACCTCGAACAAAGGAAAGACTAAACTAAGGCCACGTTCGTAGGGAGCACAGCAGCACTTAACATGTGCAGCGAGCCTTTAAACCTCTAAGTTCCCCCTAAAGGACGAGTTATAGTCTCGTGAGGGTTTGCAGTGAATGTGCCCACAAAATTCCTAAAACACAAAAGTCAGGGAGTCTTTTCAAAAATAATATCTATGAACACCGGATATTCTTAATTATGTAGTATTCAATACACATCTCAAATTTGGTTCACAAATCCTATTTGTTGGTCAGAAATCCTTGAAATTTTGTTGGAAAAATTGTTCGTGTAGGTGGAAATTGTGTATATATAGAAGTAGGAGAGCATAAAACGATCCACTAAAAATTTCCGTGAAAACACATCTTCTTCTTCTTCTTTCAAAATTTTGGGCCACCTAACCTCAGTAAAATATAACATGCTTCCTCTCAAGGAAACTATGGTGGCTTTCACACTATTATATTTTCAAAGGCCGTAACAACACTATTTTAGTGATATATTTTTCTTTTTTCTTTTTTTTAATACGGTCCCCAACAATAAGCAGCCATTTCCAAGCCGGTAAAGATGAACAGTTTCCTTTCAAGGCAACTATGGTGGCTTTCACACTATTTTTTTTTCAAAGGCCATGACAACACTATTGTAGTGAATTTTTTTTTAATACGTCCCCAACAACAGGCAACCATTTCCAAATGCCCCGAATTAATTCACCGATTTGTGGATAAATCCACTCAGTTGAACCTAGATACTGTATAACTGAGGGTTGGTTTTCCATCATATTTTTTTCTAAAGTAATCACAAGTACAGAAATCATAGCTTCACATTTCAAATTTTCTATAAAGTACGTGTTAAGTGATGGATCAATAATTCAACAACTTCTCAAAAACTCTTTCTTAAAACAAGATAGTGAACCCTTTTTCTCTTTTTCCTCGCAAAATAAAAGTTCCAAAAATCAAGGTACCATCATTTCATAAAAACCCTGTTAGAAATCCCCTGAAAAACTAACAAAAATAGTAATTTTTTTAAAAAACTAAAACTAAAGGAAAAGAACTAAAACTAAAAACACTAAAACTACTAAGACTAACCCAAAGGTTAATACCCCACCCCCCAACTTAACCTAACATTGTTCACAATGTGAAGAACAAAGGAAATGAGACACAAAGGACAAGGAAAGTAAAGGAAAATGAGAGATATTACTTGGGTACCGCTTAACATAAGGTGGAATAGAGGAAAAAGGGGATGATACCCCCCAACTCAGACCAAAGCACCTGCGAAATGTTAGCGGCAAGCAAGAAAAACATAAATAAAGAAAACCTATGAATTACAATCCAAACCTATAAGAAGACATGACTTGGCACTTCCTTCATGTCTACCTCCTTTATGTTAGTAATTAAAAATCTCTGCATTTCCTTAGAAGGTTTAAAATCATCTATGCAATGAATGCGGTATATGTAGATGGAGGGATCAATATCTTTCAAATCGGCAACTAACCAACCGTTTGCACTCTTGTGCTTTTTCAACACATCGAGGATTTGATCTTCCTGATCGTTAGACAGATCAGGAGCAATGATAGCTGGCAAGGTATCCTCATATTGAAGAGCTTTTTCCACGAGCTCATTAACAACATTGGCTGGACAGTAGTCATTCTTGTCTGAAGGTTGATGAGAGGCCCTAAAAGCATTCAGCCTCATTTTCAAATTACCGAAGGAAACATCCATAACTCCAGTGCAGCAATTAATGTTCACATTGGCCGTGGCCAAAAAGGACCGACCAAGAATGACAGGAGTTTGCTTCCTCGAGTTTTGCACTAGTTCAGTGTCAAGGACGATGCAATCGACAGGAAAAAAGAACTTGTCGACCTTGACCAGAACATCCTCAATTATGCCTCGGGGCACCTTGACAGATCTATCAGCAAGTTGCAAGGTAACCTGAGTGGGCTTCAATTCCCCCAGCCCAATCTGGTCATACATTGAGTAAGGCAAGAAATTGACACTTGCTCCAAGATCCAATAATGCGTGATCAATGATGTCACTCCCAATGTACAAGTAATGGTAGGAGTGACAGGATCTTTCATCTTGGGAGGAGTGTCATTATGGATAATCGAGCTCACTTACTCGGTGAGCAAAACCTTCTTGGGCACATGGGATTTAGATTTGCGCTTTTAAGTGCACAAATCTTTCAGAGATTTAGCATACGAAAGGACTTGTTTGATAGCATCCAGTAAAGGTAGGTTAATCTTTACTTGCTTGAATACCTCTAACATCTCATCCATGGTTGCTCCCTTTTTACTAAAGGGAGAGGGTGTGTCAAGACAAGTGGGAAAAGGGGCTTTGAGCACATATGGGGGTGCCACAGCCAAGACAGATGAAGAACTGGGAGGGGTGACCTCATTTCCCTTAGAAACCCTTTTAGCCCTAAAACCCTTGGGATTGGCTGTAGGCTCTCTCGCATCCTTCTGAGGATCCTCGGGCCTAGTCTCCACCTCACACCCATCTCTCAACATGACAACCATTTTCACTTGCTCATGATAGGTATCATGAGGTTGCGAGCCACTCCCACTCGAATGTATTCTTAGGGTTGACCGAGGGTTGGCTAGGCAAGCGTCCCTCGTCTCTTCTATTAAGAGTATTAGCTATTTGCCCTATTTGGGTCTCTACCTTGGCTATGGACTGAGAGTGGGAATGGACCAGCTGAGTGCTTGCTTTGAGCTTTTTAAGCTTTTTCAGCACTGTCTCTTCAAAGGATGGATTCCTTTGCGGTGGATAAGGGTTGGGGTGCTAGTAGGACTGTTGGGAATGATAGGCTGCAGGATTAATAGAAAAATTTTTCCTTTACTATTGAGAGGATGAAGTGCCCTGGCTGGGCGATTTCCAAGAAAAATTAGGGTGATTGTGTCATCCTGGGCTACAAGTATATGAAAATGGGTCATTTCCTGGTTTGGAGAACCCCTGTGCAGCATTCACCTGTTCTTGTACAAACTCGGGAACTTGAGAGGCTACAAGACAATTGCTCACAAAATGAATGGGATTAGAGCACAAAGCATAAACACCCTGAGAGATAGGGATTGGAGAGATTGACCAACAGATAAAAGCTGATCCAACTTTTGGGTCAAGGCAGCCAATTGAGTGGTAAGTTCATTAGAGGGTTGAATTTCAAACACTCCTCTAGATTTTTTAAAGTTAGAGGCTACCGGCCTCTCCAATCTAACAATGGAGGCATGATGTTGAAAGGTCTCACTCATATTCTTAAAAAGCTCCCATGCCTAATCCTCGTTTTTCAACATAATAGATCCCCCACTGGCGGTGACTACCATGTTTCGCCATTCGGGAGACAATCCATCATAAAGAGAACTGTACCAATTGCCACTTGGCAATTTAGTAATGAGGACACTTCCTAATGAGATCCTTGAACCTATCCCATGCTTCATGAAATTATTCACTATCAGTTTGGGCGAATGATGTGATGGATCGCCAGTACTGATTTGTTTTGCCCATGGAGAAATATCTATCTAAGAGTTTTTGTTGTAGTTGGACCCATGTGGTGATGGAGTTTGCAGGTAAAGTACTTAGCCAATACCTAGCTCTGTCCTTTAGTGCAAACGAGAAAAGAAACATCTTTAGGGCGACACTATTGAAATTATTTATTCTTACAGTGGAGTAAATAACAAGGAAGTCATCAATGTGATTTGTATGGGTCTTGATTGTTCAAGCCATAGAAAAAAGGAATAAGATTGATTATACTAGGCTTGATTTCATACTAAGCTGCCTGAATTGTAGGCAGCTGATTACACGATGGTGATGCGTATTATGAAGGAGTATAGTGCTCCTTCAAGGGCCGAAGAGATGGTGGAGGGGGTGGATTGTTCGCCCCACCTCCTTCCTTCGCCATTGGTGAAGTTGTGTGTGGAAAATCAGATGAGTGCTTTGACAAAGCTAAGTATGCACACACACAACTCTTACTGCAAGTTATGAAAAAAAATTCAACAAGTCTAGAGCTCACTGTCCTTTGGGTAGAGAAGAGAGATTCTCTTGAGTAAAACTTTGTCCTTTGTGAACTCTCTTAGATCCCTGCACAAACTCTAGGAATTTTTATTTTATTTTTTTGGTTAGAAACAATAACCTGCAATAAGGATAGCAAAAGATGTGAGAAAAAAAATGTAAAATCAAAATTTTGAAAAAGCAAAACTAATGTTAGTATTAAAAGAAACAAACAACCGTGCTAATTGTCCTCGATAACGGCCCCAAAATTTAATCGTCCCAAAATAGGGTTTGTAAATATAATTTATACATAGCTACTATCTCTACTCGTGAGAGTAAAGATGTTAACTGAGTGTCATATCCACTTGGATAAAAAGGCTAAGTTGTGTTGATTCCAAATCTCATAAATTAATCTTGTTAGAAAACGAAGAGTTGATTTTATGGGTTTGATTCCTAAATTAGCAAATTAAAGACACTGTTTGATTCACTTGAAGAAAAAATCTTAAGGTACGAATCCACTCTACCCTCGTAGAATGGTGAGTATAGACTTAGGTTTCACTATCAACGATTTAAGAACTCGTTCTGGTTACAAACCTTCACATAGTCAACAAATAAGGGATGTGGGTTTAGATCGGAGCATAACCTATCTCTATGGCATAGATTATCTTAGATCTAACAACACATTTATTTAAGCATCATTATATGATTAGTATTCGAATCTACAAGATTAAAATACTAAAAATAGATGTTGTATTAATAAAGAAAATCCAATCAATGGATAATATTCATGTCATATAACCAAAAGCGTTCAAAGTAAAACCCTAGAACCTATACATCACCAAAATACAAGATTAGGGCTTCATCGCAACCCTAAGATGGAGAGTTAGTTACTCATGGAGAGAGATTGATGAAGAATCTTTGACGAAATCCCCATTGGTGCTCTTTCCAATCCTCCGAAATCAGCCTTCAGTTCTTCTCTCAAGATGTGAATGACCTAAAAACGTGTTTGGCTCACTTTTTATAGCTTTTGGATCAATTTTAGTTTCAAATCACGCTAGGAGACGGACTCCACCATGGTCTGGCGTCCGGACGCCAACTTCCTGACGTCCGGACACAGGAGGCAGTAGCCACGGCTTCAGTTTTTGGGTTTGGCGTCCGAACGCCACGCCAAGAGGCAAAAAGTCTGATTTGTGTGGTTTTTTTGCAATCTTTCTCCAATTAGTTCAGAATTCTTTATCTTCTCCTAAAACACCTGCAAACATTAAAATAACACAAATAAGATCATATATTGCCATTCCAAGGTGTAACAAAGTCATCATTGAGGGGCCTTAAATGTACATGTAGGCTCTCATCAGGAGGCTTATTCTATGGTGTCAAGGGTGTGGCCACTTGGTCTTGGCCAATCCAAAGAGAAACAGTAGAACACTCTATTAAAGATTATTTTTCTTCCACCCTTATTTACTTTTTTAACCTTCTTACTTTTCTTTTGTCTACACCTCCTTGAATTGACACAAGCTTAGATTTGACACTCATCCAACTGTTACTCTATGTTGGATTGATTTCCTAAAATATGATAGTTCTAAAACCATTAAAATTGAAGGACATAGATTAAAGAATTAGAATGATCTACTATAGATGAGATTTTGCACACACGTAGGTCTCGTTTAGATCTTTTAATCCACTCCCCAATGATTGGTGAACCCCCAGGTGGGCCTCAGAAGGGAGTTAAAATGGACAGTCAGTTGTCTCCACCAGAGCATAACCCATAGATATGATAGAAAATCCTCAAATGGGATAAAGCTTTGTTACAAACATTAGTGCAAAGCCTCTATTTAAGAACGTGGGACCCCAATGATAAATCCAAGACCCTCACACCCACTCGTGCCCATAAATTGGCAAAAAGCAAAATTTGACACTCATCCAACTATTACTAACTGAAAGAAAAATGATATCTTCTACACAATTAAACTTGATAAGAGTCATGATCTAATTGAGTTAGACTTTTGCACACATGTAGATCTCGCTAAGGTCTTTCAAACCCAACCTTTCCTATGAGTTGTTGTGGCCCCAAGTGAGCCACACATCGGGTATGCGTAGGAAGGTCCATGGGCTGTTCTCACGTGTACACTTTCACCATCTACACCCTTTGCGTGGGCCCACCTAGGGCCACATCAATTCATGGTGAAAATGGTGATTGCGTGGGCCCACCTAGGGCCACATCAATTCATGGTGAAAATGGTGATCGAATGATCTAGATAGGACCTATATGTGTGCTAAGTTTTAAGTCCGTGGGATTATCCTAAACCCTTGATCCATGCCCTTAAGTTTAATAGTTCTAGAAGCCTCTTTTTTTTCCAGTCCAACGATGAGTCTCATTCAAATGGATATCAAACATAGGGCTTGTGACATTCGACACAGTGGGGAGCAGGGAGGGGTAGTTTGGATCTATCATGGGGTCCCACACACTTAAAAAACGGCCATCCACACGCTTGCTCCCTTAGAATATAAATATAGGGAGATACTCTTATGAAAGTAACTCTCACGACACTATGGGATTAAGGGGTGGGGCCCTCACATTTAGGTTGTGGGCATTGGATATGGATGTGGGGGCCTCATCCTTACTCTCACAATACCGTGAGAGTTACTATTACAGGAGCATCTTCCAAATATATATAGGGTTATTCATGTGCATCCTTCTCTGACCATATGGTGAGTGACAAACTTAATGGGGCCCATATAGGGCCCCACTAATCATGGGACTTGGGGGGATGGAAAGAGACTTCTTGGATGGGCCCAAATATCAAGTTTGGGGTCGATCCCATGCTTCTAACCCCTTTATCCGTGGCCCACAATTTTAACGACTTTATATTAAAGAAAAGATTTTGACTTTCGATCCAATGGTCTAATCCATTTGAATAGGTGAAAACTTAATGGATCTAGTTTACTTAAGGAGGTCTTATTATGTAGAAGGTTCAGATATATCATAAAGTCAGCCCCACTATGTTATCCCTCACCATGTTATGGATGCGCATGTGTGTGTGGGTGTTAATTTGCTCCTATGCATATAGTATGGACAGGCGCACGTCTCATATATATACCAACAAATAGGGCCCACCTAGGGTCCCACAGATCATGAGACAAGAGAGATCAAAAGGTCCAAATGGGACCACCCAATTATGAAGTTTCAAGTTAATCCAACGTTGCTACAGCTTGATTTGTGCACTAAACGTTGAACAATTTTATATAAAAAAAAATAAAATTGACATTAGATCCAATGTTCCAGTAACAATGTAAAGTAAACCCATGTGGGAGGGTATTGGAGTAAATTAGCGAAAGGTCCCCTAACTGTATCGTTTAAAGGCTCTAGTCCACAAAAGTTTCATTTAAGGCCTTAAGTCCACGCAATTGGACATATTTTAGCCAGAGGTCCCTAAATACGCCAGATCACACAATATTGTTATGACTGATTTTCCCCTGTAACCGTCTATAGTTATGTAACCCTAGTTTTACGCTCCTTAACATGATATTTAATGACTGATTTTCCCCTATAAACTTATCAAGCTGTCTCATAGATTCTATTTCCTAGTTTTAAATCAAATTTCAAAATTTAAATGGGAGGGAATGATAATTGATAGATATCTACTACTCGTCCAAAATAGCCCTTCCTTCCGCATGTATGCAAAAATGCTCAAAAGCCAATTTGAAGTCTAGGATGTATGGCTTCACCTTCATCGCCAAGAACTTCCTCTTCACTAGCGTAACCAGAAACTTAAACTGCAGGGCGGGTGTTGTTATGTTGGTTTTCATTGCATCTCCTGCTACAACCATGAGTTTACGGGCTAGAGAAACACCCACTAGTCCTTTCTCGTTTTCTTGCTGGTAGATGCAGTTGTAGATGCTCTCGTTGATCCTTTGTGGGTTCTAAGTGTTTGGACAAGCTAATATCTCAACCACTTGCGGTATTTTCTTCAATTTGAGAGCAACAAAGTAGCGCCTCCATGCAGAAGATGCAGTTGTAGAGGAGCATCGAGCAATCGTTGCTAATCTATCTGGTCATACTTTTGGCAAATAAATTTGTTTCCTACTCGGATAAATTTGTTCGAAACTTAAATAAATTTGTTCCAAACTCAGAAAATTTTTTCTCGAACTCTGATAAATTTGTTCAAAACTCAGATAAATTTGTGCCAAACTCAGATAAATTTATATCAAACATTTATCTGAGTTCCGAACAAATTTATATAGAACAAACTTCTGGCAAGACTCAGATAAATTTATTGTGGACTAGCGGCCTTAAACGACAAGGTTAAGGGACCTCTGACTAATTTATCCTTATTTACTTCTCTCTCTCTCTCTCTCTCTCTCCTTTCCTTTCATTGTTCTCCAGATCTCATCACACTCTCTGCTTTGATTAAATCTGAAACAGAGACAGAGAGAGACTTAGACAGACAGAGAGAGATGTGATTGGTAGATCTTCAATAGAGCGAGAATGAGAAGGGAAGAAAAGCGCAATACAAGAAAACGATTGTAGAGGCCGAAGAAGAAGAAGATGCACAGTCCCACGTACAGATTTTCTGGATGATTTAGCCTTCCTTGAATCCATTTTCCCCATTTTATTTCTCTTATCTGTCTTAATCCTTGATTTGTGCAGTCAAGTCATATTCACAAAATTGACCAAGTCATCTTCATGAAATTGATGGGCTTTTCCCCTTTAATCTCTAAATAAAACTCTTAACAAAATCAGTTTTCCTTTTTTATAAACAACACAAAGTATGTTAAGAGGGGCATTCTGAACTTTTAAACTATTTAAAACTTGAAAAGAGAATTTGCCTCTAAGGAAAGAAAAAAAAAAAACGAAAAAGAAAAAGATGTGGGCCCCTTTGCAGCAAAATGCAAAGTTGAGAAACCAGCGGACAAAGGCCCCTTTGTATTGTACATTCTTACTGATCATATGGTGGGCCCCACTAGTATGGACGGGTGCAAAGGTCAATGAAAATGAGTAGCTTCTTTCCTCCAGAAAACTCTAGAGAGTTTACCACTTTTGATGGTCAGTATGGTGTGATGGAATCCATCGGCACGGGGTGAACCAACTTCCAAACCGCTATGTAAGTGAGTTTGCAACGCACCCCACTGCGTGCTCGAGTAGCGTTGCTCTTCCAATGCCATTACCAAACCATGGTTCAGTACTGTTCTCCATCCATACCTCTTATAAGACACCTATCAAGTAATCTACAACTTCATTCCAAAAACCATTCAAACTTCCACCAAACATAAAAGTGAGCCATTTGTACGATCACTTTATCTTATGTGACTTCTTTTTGTTGCAGCCAATGTGCCATAGTCAATTGCCTTTCAATTAGCACCAGCAACAAATGCCCCTAAAAAAATAATATTAGATTTATATCTTTGATTCATTAAAATATTGATGGGAGAAAATAAATTTAACTAAAAAATATAGTATGCTGATGACAATGAATAGAGTGATCCAAGGGTATTAAGTTATGAAAGCTGTATTAAGTAAGCAGGACCCTCTGTAGTGCCAAGAGTTATAAGAAGAGGTTCCAACGGAATATTTGCTGCAAGTAGAAAAAATCAAAGCGTCTCATAAATAGAAAAAGGGAGGGTAAAAATCTATTGTGTGTAGTCGAAATCAGTTCGTGGTTGATTCCAATTTGAAATCATTCCCTTACATATATAATAACTAGCAAATTGCCCCCGTGCTTGGCACGGACATTAGAAGTCATACAAAAATTATCATTTAATTTTATGACATAAGTATAAATTTTAATTTTGATTTCATATGTTTATATTTTATAAAACCTAAAATAGAAGTATTTCTCACACATAAAAAAATTTCTAGGCTTTCTTAAAAATCAAACATAATTTAAATAAATAATAAATATGGAGATTTAAAAAAATTTGTAGAAACTTGAAATATGAAATATTGAGATGAAAAAATTATAAGAAATTTAGAATAAGAGGTTTTCTAATTAGAGGCAGGTTTGGTAGTGAGTTGGTTGGGTTCAGGGTAGGTATAGAGATTTTTGGACTTTGACTCGGGCCAGGTTCTGACAAGCTCAGATTTTGGTTTGCTTTACTTACATTCCCATTGACAAAATTATTGACACTTAGCTTTATTTAAAACCCGTATCATGACAACAATGAAAGCAAAAGGAAAAAAAAAAAAAAACGATGACGGAGACCGAGCTTTGATGGGGACCAAACAAAGTAAGATTGAGATAGAGAGATGTTCCTAGGGGGGAGAGAGAGAGAGAGAGAGAGATTTGAGTGCCATTAAAAAGGGAAGAGGGAAGAGTAGTAGTCTAAAGGAAGAGTCGGTTGGGAAGAGGGAGAGGAGGGGAGTGAGTAATAAATGACATTTTATTGAATTGAATTAGATTAAATAACATTAAGAGAGAGTTCAAAATTGTGGAGATGGTCAAAATCAATTGGAGTTGGTTTCAATTGAAATCAGTCTCTTTCATATATAAGAACTATCAAAATATGCCCGTAATAATTAAAAGAAAAATAATTTTTAAAAGAATATTCAGTCAAATTCAAATATGTATATGAAGAGTTGTGGTCATGTAGGAGTTATGAACATGGGAGGGTTTGTGAAAGTTGAGGGACAATCAAAACAATTGATTGCAATTGATAAGGGAAACTTTTAATGTGGGGAGTGCTTTTGAATCTAGTATTTAGATTATAGTCAAAATCATTTAAACCTGATTTCTATATTGGATTTAGTGACATAATCTCTTTCATATATAAGAATTGCTTCAAATTAATCTCAAGTTCTTTAAAAAAAGGCACATTCACTATTATCTTCTCAATATCTTGATCTTGAGACCGCTTTACCTTTTAGTTTTTCGACTTTAATGCCTTACGGCCATTTGTTTGCATGTAATTGAGTTTTTAGGAATTTTTTAGTTGCTTCAATTCCTAAAAGTGGTTAAAATCGAATAAATAAATGTGAAGATTCATAAAGAACCATCAAATAATCTCTCTTGTAATGAAAAAGGAATGCCCAGTCATTCCTCTTGTAAATAAAATCCTAGCGAAGGAGCTCTAGTACCCATACCATAAATTCCTAGGCATTCAATTCACTGCAAACAAACAGCCCTTCTAAAGATTATTGTACAACCATAAAAAAAAAATGAAAAAAAATATATTTGAATTGAGTGCATAAAATATATTTTTTAATTGAGTGAACTAGTCCGCATATTTCCACAGATAAATATGTTGGGATCAGTTCCAGTGGTGCCTAGCTAGGCTTTCCAAGTGGTCCCAAAAAAAAGATGCATGATGGTGACACACTACATGAACTTAGGTTAGATTTAAATTCCACACATGGTAGGCCATCCCAACTTTTTATGACAGAGACAGGATCCATCAGCCATTTCAGCCTTTAGTGCATGACTAAAGGCATATTAAAATTCAATGGAAAGTTTTAAGTTTGTTCTCTATTCACGTTGGTAATAATTAACTTGAATTTTTCCATTCTTTCTGTAAAGCAAGCAATAATCATTTCCAATTTGAATGAAGTATCCATGTAGAACAAGTTGTTCAACACTTGGCAGATTTTGATTGAAACTGAGAACCAGTGCTACATCTCTTATTCAGTTAACTTCTCTCTGGGTTAATTTCAATGGCTATTGTCATCTTTTCACTAGTTCAACAAGATCAACGTTGTGTGATTTGATACCCATAAAGATCAACTTTAACTTGTTATGTCCATATAACCATATATCCCAAGTGGAGACGCACAAAGAACATATTTTCCTAAAGCTATCCTTCAATAAATCTTGCATCATGCTGATTGTCTTTTGAGGCGGAATCCTTCCTCACTTAGCCATATCTTTTGCACATAAAACATCGAGGCTTTCCACTGTTCTGAAACTCACCTTCAACAAGTTGGATCTTTTCACAAAAGCCACTTACCCATATCATTTATGTATTGAGAACATTTTGCAAGTGAGAGATTTTATCTAGGTGTGAAAAATTTGGTGTGAAAATGGCCTTGTTTGCACACTATTTTTATTGGGCAAACAAAAATGATGATCCCTAACCATTATACATGTAAGTGAGTGCAAACAAATGGCCTCTAAAGACTTGCTTATGTAATGCCGCAGAAGAGCGAATACATGTTTCCTTTTCTGAGTAGACATCCGAGGGGGAGGGTCAAACAAGTTTCTTATCTTGTGCAGAAAAATCCCTTAAAAATGGGGATTTTCCAAGGAGTTAATTCCTGCATTGGACGACCTGAAAATGAGTGTCAGACCTTTTCTTAACAAAAGATTATCCTTGATTGTGAGTATTCCTGAGTGATTTGTAACCTTGAAGGATTTGTTCTAATCCTCGAACATGTATATATGATTATTTTTTATAATGATGTATTTAGGATTATGAAGACATGGACACATAATTCTGGGTTATATGGTTACAAATATTACACCCTAGAAGAAGAAGAGAGGAAGGGGGAAAAACCAAACAAAGGTCCTCCAGGGGAGCTCTCTTGAGGATTTTCAATTAATGGGTGGGTGAAATCTGTGTAGGGTTAGTATCACTCTAATGAGATCGTCCCCACAGTTTGTTTCAAATTGTTGAAGTTTAATGGTTTTGCAAGTACAATATTTGTGATATAAATCCTTTGAAGTATAATGGTCATTTTAGTGCCGAAATTAGATCAATGCCAATTCAGAGAGGTTGGTGCTTATGAAGGGCTTGAGGAATGAAAAAGGAGGATATGTGTAGCCCTAGCCAATGTTTTTAAAAATAAATGTCCCATGCTGCCAGTTCAACTAAAAAAGGGACATGAAAATCCGGCCTCAAGGAGGTAGGATTGCAGGATTCAGCACAGGTAAATGTAAAAGGTTATCAATCAGTGCACTTCAGAAAAAGGTATGGGTTGGTGATGGTGACCTCCAGTAACACGCCCACTCTACCCAGCAGGGCCAAGGCCAAGGGCTTCCATGGTCTATTAAAACCAAAGAAGAACGATATTTTATAAAGAGAGAGAAGTAAATAATAAAACTACTAGTGAAAGAGGCCCGGCCCAGCCTGGGCCCTGATTGTAAAGAGATTTGGAGGCTAAAAAGATTTTTTAAAATAATTAAAGAAATAAAAAGTATATTTTAATTGTTTTTTATATTTAGAAGAAATGAATAATTGCTGAATACAATTAAATAACTAAAGATAAAACTCAAGAGATAATATGAAAGTATCCAAATTCAATATTGAAAACGTTTTTAAAAAAAAAGATGAACAAAATAGAAGTATCATAAATTCGAAAATAAAGCGAAAATAAAGCTAGAAGGACATAAAAATATTTAAGAGGTAAAATCTAATCTAAAACATTAATATTGGAACATTAATGATATCTAGTTTTCAATTTGAAATAATCAGAGGAAAAAAAATGTTGTCGTAATCAGATTTAAATAATACTACTAGTAGTAATAATAATAATAACAACAACAACAATAATACAGAACATTTCAATTTAATCAAAATGGAAAAGACCTACATTTCAATTCCTTGATTTTCTCGAGTAATCAAGGAATTAAAAAAAAAAAAATCTGAACCCTGGCTGTTGGAGGTAATCCGATAGAAAGAAGAAAATACCATTGCAATAGACAACATACGAGCCTTGAAGATCAATTTTTTTTTTCCAGACATTAACTATTGAAAATAATTACTTACCTTCCAAAAACCCATTGAATACAAAAGGACTATAGCAAGTGGACATTGTGGCGGCACACTTTTATAAGAAGCCATCGTACATTGGCCCATTTCTTCCAAAAACCTATCAAGTAAATAATAATAATAATAATAAAAAAAAAAACACCTAATCACTTAAACCCCTTTATACTGAAATCTCAAAAATCATAAAACCCGCCAACACAAATCTTTCAAACGAAAATACAAAATCCCAGATACAAAAACACAAAAAAAGAAAACTTGGAAATAACGCGGACAGTAATTAAAAAAGGGTTAATTAAGAAAAAACACACGTTGGATACCAACATCCACACTAAAAATAAATATATATTTATATATATAATGCATCAAACTTTAAAAAGAAAGTAATTGAATTATATTAAAAAGAAGTAACAGAGATAAGTTACGAAGCAGTTGTAGTTGATCATATAAATCCACTCCTTTTTGGAGACTATGAATCAAAAGCTTCGGCTAGCAAAAACAAATAAAAAGAAAAAAAAAAACTCTCTGAACTCTACAAATCTCAAAGCCCACCAACACAAACATTCTCAAACCCAAGCTCTGAATAGAGATGCAAACTGAGAGAGATTTTAGTGTGGAGATAGAATTGTTGTAGCTGGGTCTATTGTAGCTGGCTCTTTCTTATATTTCTCTCTTATTTTAAAATGGGAAGATTTTAGGGAGGGCTGGAAGGGAATTGAGGAAATAATTTCAAGGAAAGAAATTCGTGAGGTTGGCCACTCATGAGAGTTTTTGGCTTTATTTGATCTATGGTTTGTGATTCTTAGATAAGCAATATAACATGTGGAAGATTTAAAATTTTCTTTGGACCACCCAAGATGGATAAAACATGAGCTAGGTGCATTACATAAATTTTCCAATATTAAGAAGGTAAGTCTATTGTATGTGCCAATAGATTAGATAAAATTGACTACGATTACAAACTGATTTGAATTGATTTAAGGGGTGTGTCCATTGTATGTGCCAATATTCATAAATTGCAACTTGATAATGGAGTGTAGTGGGCCGCATCAAGTGGTGGAAAGTGGGTCATAGGTTATAGGTGTACCACACAAGAAATTGAGAGAAAACAACATTTGTATGTGGATTTCTTCCTTTTTTTAATCTTGTATATGCAAATCATATCATATACAACCTAGATTGACGCTTTGCGGAGTTCCTTCTCCAAACTCTATCATATTGAAATCAATGGAAATAATTTATGGAAAGTGATAAATGTGATCTTAAAAGATAAGATTAAGGAGAACTGCCCATTACCTTGGTGGTAAGGAGTGACAGTTCTCATTCGGAGCTCTTAGATTCAAATTCTGCATCCTCTCTCTATTCTCCTCACAAAGGTCTCCACCCCTTTGTTGGGTTGCCAAAAAGAAGATAAGATTAAGATTATTTGACTGGCCATGTGTTTCTGCTAGTTACTTTACCTAACCTATGTACGTCTTTTCGCGTGTGCAGGCTTTTTTTTTTCTTTTCGTTGTGTATTAGCTTTCTCTTGGTTCAAAAAAAAAAAAAAAAAAAAAAAAAATCCTTATCATAAGGAAATCGATGGAAACATGATGGGCATGAGGATTTGTGGAGAGATTATTTAGGGACGCTTTGATAAATTTTAATAAGGATAGGAAGAGTTAATTGGAGATTAGAAACCAAGATCATAGTATGAGATCTTTTTAGGTATATATATGAATAGGGATTACGGATAATGTTAGACCAAAAGGACTTCCACACTAGATGATGAGTTGGGTTTGTGGGGAGCTTTTATTTCGAAACCAAGAGCTCTTATGCCTTCAGAATCCTTTTACTATATATAACTAGCATAGCAGGTCGTGCCTAGCCCAGGGCAAAAGAAAAAAAAATAAAATAGAAGTACAATCTATAATATTATAGTATGTAGATTATCCCTAAGAAAGTTTCCCAATAGTCATAATCATACATAGGGGGCCAAAAAATTGAAAATAGAAAATATTAAGAACTAAAAATAAAAATATTAAAATCTAGTAAGGCAGGCCTGTGCTAAGACTGGGCCAGAAATAAAGTTGTATTCAATTTAAAGTTATTTTTTGAGATAGCAATGAGAAAGAATAAATTTATAAAAAAATATATATATCTTTAATTATTTTTTAAAAA
Organism: Persea americana; assembly: GCA_029852735.1. Classification (NCBI taxonomy): domain Eukaryota; kingdom Viridiplantae; phylum Streptophyta; class Magnoliopsida; order Laurales; family Lauraceae; genus Persea; species Persea americana. The sequence continues at coordinate 51,598,053 of CM056813.1, read as the reverse complement.
GGAATTTTTAAAGTTTATTTAAAGGAGAAGTATCATGTTGTAAAAATTAAATAAGCTATAGACCAGACTTGCTTATTAATTCTAATGCATTTTTAATTTTCATATCACTTTCAGGTAGCAAAAAGAGAAGAAACACGTTAAGTTAAATTAACTGATATGTTATCTTTTAATTAAGACAGCAAAAGTCAGTGAAAAGAGCTTGAACTGACCATATATATTCTAAGAACAATATAACAACATTAAAAAAATAAATTATGTTTGAGATTCATAATTTGTGTTATTTACATTATATTATCACATAATTAACATAACCCTCAATCCATGAACCACCTCCATTGGGCCAGCTTTTATCATCATGATGGTCATGTGATAGCTACTTAATTTGTTGTAGCAAACCAACCTCGTGTTAAGGTCAAACCCTAAAAAAGTAGTATAAGTAGTTAAACTCAAGAATTTTCTCTCTACACAAAATAAATAAGTTTTAAAAACAACTACAAAGTGAAAGTTTTAGGGTTTGCAAGATCTCTAGATTGGTCCACTCAATAAATCAGCCCAAAAAGTGTGCAAAACAATAAATATGCAGCGGAAATAAAATCACAAGCACACACCACAAGGACACCAGATTTTTACGTAGAAAACCCTAACTGGCTGAAAAACCACGGACCTGAATTGGATATAATCAAACACTATGAATCTCGCTCGAGCGGATGCACTGGTCGCTCAAGCGGACCCCATTCTGGTTGATCCAGAATTTTAGCGCAATTTCTCCCAACTTTCTTCTTCTGATGCTTTCAGACTTTCTTCATAGAGTCCTTCCAACTTTCTATCTTCGGAGTACTTTTTTAAATAAAAATTACAACTCAAAAGATCCAGAGTTTTGTCCAACCCATGAATTTAGCCAGCACTCAAAATCCTAACAATCTCCCCATTTGGCAATTCATAGACAAAACTCCATAGGACAATACAATTTGATCTACCCAAAATAAAACCCAAAATGCATTGAATTTAAAAAAAATGGCAATTAGCAAATGTAGATCTGCATTGCCTCTGACTTCTTGTTCGCCTCCTTGATCCTTATTCTCCCCCTTGTTCCGTCACCTTTCTCTTCCTTTTTGTCCATAATTGACAAACAAAAATCATCAGCAGCTTCTGTCAATCTGGATGATATAGCTCCCCCTCAATATCAAGTCCCCTTGAATGTATCCTCGTAGCAGTGATAAGAGTGGGAGGTTGACATCATTGATCAGGGTTTATTATAATTAGCCACCTACACTTGTGTAGTTTGAGCTTTCAGCACAGCATGATCAAACTTCTTAGGCAAATCAGATTTTCTAACCTAAATTGGAGTTGTCTTGGGTGGAGAAAAATTCTTCCGCCATTGCTTGGTTTTTGGTAGACTATGCAGCTTCTTGCAATGGGGACGAATGTGTCCTTTCTTTCCACAATGATGACAAGTGGATGTGCGTTCAACATGTGACACATTCTTTTTTTTTTAAGCTACTCAACACATTAATAACATATACAGTATGTGGAGTAACATGTGCAACACTTAAAAGAAAAACTGTTTTACCTTTAGCATTTGAAGTGGATGCACCATCATTATAACAGAGACCGCTTCTGTCAAAAGGAGAATTCTGACTACACAAGATATTTGTAAGAGTCCTCGAACCAGTGTACATCTTGTTTAATGAAGCTTGTTTCACTTCTAGCTCAGACAGAGTGATCTTTAGTCTTCCTTGTAAATCTTCTTTTTTAGATTTAATAATCTACAGCTCCGTCTTCATAGTCTCAATCTCTTGTTCAACCTTTTCAAGTTTTTTATTCTCAGTAGTTAAATTTTCAGCCATGTAGTTTTTTTTACTTTCCAAGAGACAAATCTTTTCAAGTGCTTGCTCTAAATCATTCTTTAATGCAAAATTTTCTTCTTGAGCAGCTTTTAACTTATTGTGACCTTTTTACCATACTTGGTCATCCTCACACAGTCATTAAATGCGGAGTAATATTTTTCTTCCCAATCATGTTCTCGATCTGACACCTCATCTTCATTATCATCATCAAACATAGAAGGTCTAGCCAAAAATTGATTGAGTTCCATTCTAGAAATCTCTTAGGATCAAACACAGCAATTTAGTGCAACCCGCTCTAATACCAATTGAAAGTTTTAGGGTTCGCAAGATCTCTAGATTGATTCACTCAATAAATCAGCCTAAAAAGAGTGCAAAAATTATAAATATGCAGCGGAAATAAAATCACAAGCACACACCACAAGGACACCGGGTTTTTATGTGGAAAATCCTAACTGGGTGAAAAACCACGGATCCGAACTGGATCTAATCAAACACTATGAATTTCACAATTATAAGAAACTTAGATTTCCTCCCCAGATATCCCCTACCTAAGGACTGAAGTTACCTTGTGTCGCTTCACGCTTCAACGACTTCACACCGTTGATTACAACAAACTCAATCCAGCCCTTGACTCCTCAAATCTTCTCGCAAGAAGATAATCTTCTACAGATGATGCAGAAGATACTCGCTCTAGAGAACTTGGCAGGAAAACTTCTTAATAAATCTCTAGAGAGGAACTCTCTCAATTAAATATCTAATTCAGAACTTGAGAGGTGTGGTCGTCCTTTAAAATAGCCCTTGAGTCCTTTAAATAGCCATTAGGACATGCTTAAGGTTGCCTAACTTGATTAGGATTAAAACAAATAGTTTTTTGGCACAATTTAGAAAAAAGTTTCTAATTTTCGTCAAACTCTGCAGTAATGTCCGCTTGAGCAGACCCACCATTCGCTCGATCGAATGAGGTTCTGTTTCATGTCCGTTCGAGCGGATGCAGTGGTCGCTCGAGCAGACCCCATTCTGGTTGATCCAGAATTTCAGCTCAATTTCTCCAAGCTTTCTTCTTTTGATGCTTTCAGACTTTCTTCATAGAGTCCTTCCAACCTTATCTTCGGAGTACTTTTCTAAATAAAAATTACAACACAAAAGACCCAGAGTCTTGTCCAACCCATGAATTTAGCCAACACTCAAAATCCTAACACAAAGCAAAAGGATGAAACATGTAACTTTGTTAATTTCAAAATGCCAACCCCATCATTAGAATGACCATGTGTTGAATAATGTGATTAACGCAATCTTATGCATTAGTTAATGGTTTTGATTGGTTTGAACTATTCATAATAAGTGGGCCTCATTGAGGAGTGTCATGAATATGTCACCCATGATAAGATTTTGAGGGCCCATGCGTAAAGTTGGTGTTTAAAGGAGAAATGTGTTGTAAAACTAAGTAAAATTAAGTAAACTATAAACCAAAACTGAATTTATTAATTATCATACATTTTTAGTTTTCATATCTCTTTTAGGAAGAAAAAGAGAAGAGAAACATGTTAAATACTTAAATTAATTGCAATTTTATCTTTTAATTAACGCAACAAAAATCCATGAAAAAGGTGAAGCTGAACATATTCTAAGAATAATATAACAACATTTTCAAAAAAGAGCTTTTATTTGAAATTCATAATTTTTCTTATGGACATTATATTATCACATAATAAGAATAACGCTCAATCCATGGACTACCTCCATTGGGCCAACCTTTATCATCATGATGGTCATGTGATAGCTACTCTGTTGTCGAAAACTAGGCCAATGTTAAGGCCAGATCCTAAAAAATTGAGTATAAGTGTTTAAATTCAAAAAAGAATTCTTTATACAAAAAAAATAAAGAAGTTTTAAAAACAACTACAAAGAAAAAAGATGGGAACATGTAACTTTGTTAATTTCAAAATCCCATCCCCGTAAGTAGAATGATCACGTGATGAAATAAATAAGTTCTAAAAACAACTACAAATAAAAAAAGATGAGAACATGTAACCTGGTTAATTATGCCATCCCCATAATTAGAATGATCATGTGATGAGTAATGTGATTAACACAATCTTATGCATTAGATGTTAATGGTTTTGATTGGTTTGAACTTTTCATAAGTGGGTCCCAATGAGGAGTGTCATGAATATGTCACCCACAGTTAGATTTTTAGGGCCTATATAATTTGTTTGATTTAATTTATCGATTTTTTTCAAGTTTCCCATTAATAACATCCATTGATTGAGAGCTTTTTTTCTTATGTCTGAAATTAAGGAAATGAAAACAATCTCGGGGGGAATGGGAATGAAATATATCTTAAATGATAGGGAGGTAGATTTGAATTTTAAAGATAGCCCCAAACTCAATTAAAAGATAGGTCCCTTCACCTTAATATATCGTGACAAATTATTTACATCATTGATTCATGTGCCAATCTTTGTTACTTTGCCATCTTGTGTGGACCTTAACTGACAAATAATTTCTAAAACTATTAAAGCAGTAAAGGATCTAGATCGAATGTGCAACGTAGAGCTGGTCATTTTAATAGTTGTAAGTTTATACATTGATATTCTTCTCAAATTTAGTTTTCTTACGTATAACTGTTTTATGCTTAGCTTCTTATTTTAAATCGCGAAAAGTTTCACCGGTTTTGAATGCCTTTTCTCGCAGAAAAGCATTCACACCAAATGATGGAAAAAAGTTTTCCACAAAAAACGTCCCACTATTTTATGGCATTTCTGTGGAAAGTCAGTTGCATAAACATGCCCGAAGGGTAGGTAGCATGTATACTTCAGTAGCACAAGAGACAACATATCATCTTCATATCTCCCAAGCTTAATGCTAAGAATTATGAGTCACTAGGACAGGCATGCTGCCAGTAATACAAGTTGAAACAGATTAGGATGTCTCTATTAGTAGTCATGGTTTGTCAATCACCTCCTACGACACCGCATCCTGGTTAATATTCCTGTTGATGAAATCATGTTGTGCACTCTATCCTTTCGTCTCACATATGAAAAAAGATCTCTCAAACAGATTTTTCTCGTCACCTCTAGAGTGCTCTGATAATTAATCAGGTATCTTTTCCTTTAATGATCCTGTCATTCTTATAATGGACTTTAAGATGCCCATTAACACTACATACAAAACTTCCCAATCAACATTATTCAGGCAGAACTGGAACAATTTTTGCTGAGATTGGTTTTACAAGGGACTGGTTTTAAGGATGAATTTAGAGAGTGGCTTGGCTGCAGAGTAGCTGTTGTGTGGCTGATGTTTAAGGGGACTACAGGATAGTAGTAAAGGCTGTTCGGATGGGTTAAACAAGAGGTGTCTTTTAGTGCTGAAAAGGGGTTATTACTGACAGCGCTGACGGCCGAATGGTGGTTGTGATAATGGCTAAACGGATGCGGTATGTGAGACTGTTATGGAGTGCTAGACGGTGACAGGGCAGCAAGAACTGAGATGTGGACTGGTTTCTTTTATTAGAATTCTTGGAATTCATATCCATAGATTGTTTGGAAATTTCAAATGGTAGAATTTTGAAATGCTACTCAATTCTGTTAGTTTAAAATTCTCTGTTTCGTTCCTATATGAATTCTTGTTTGAGAATTTTTAAATTTCTGAATTTCATAAAAATCTGAATATGGGCCCATCTTGACAGGAATTGCATGGGCCCAATTCTTGCAATTGTGAATATGAGGCCTAATTTTTGGTAGGTAAGATCAGCGTCCTCTGTTTGGTGCCGGAATTCCAACCTAACTTCTCGTAGTTCCAGAATTCTGAAATGCTCTTGGAGGAGCTAGCATTTTGGAATTCCACCTTTTTGGCATTTGAAAATTCTTACTTCCTTGAATACGGAGAATTCCACCAAAAGAACATTAAATTTCTTACATGAATTCTTAAATCCACTGACAGCTTGAATTCTTATCAGAAATACTTGTAAAGAAACAGGCCCTAAGTTAGGGGTGTTCATGGGTCGAGTTGGGCCAGGCTGAGGAATACCAGCTGGGCCAGCGTGACTTATAAACTCTAACCAACAGCCCGGCCCAAGCCCCACTCTCTGGCCATAACTATCTTACCCCTGGCCCGGCCGCCTGAAGAAGAGCCAGCCCGAGTTTCCATTGTAAGGAAAAAATGGGCTGGTTTGATTGTGTCTATATCCGTGAGATGTCATGATTTCAAGTCATTTATATTAACTTTTATATCAGAAGTTTTTTTTTGGGGGACAGGCTGGGCTTGGGCTCTTTGCGACCGAATCCAAGACTGACCCATCTATTAAACAGGCTTAAATAAATACTCCGATCCCAGCCCAGGCACTAAAACTTTAGCCGCAACCCGGGCCAAATCAGGCTGGGCCATGAACACACCTATATAGAGTTAGATGGCCGATCGCACAGGGTATAAGTACAGGTCTTTAAGGCCAGTCCAAATGACTAATTGGGGGACTGTGGCTGTTTTTGGACTGCGCTACAGCAGTTTTTGACCTGTGTTTTAGGTTGCCAAATGGGTACGTTTTGGAAAGGGTTTGGTTCTGAGATATGTCAATTCATGGAAGAGTTTTAAGTAGGCTTCTGACAAAATTTTGGAGGGGTTCTAATGGCTGCAATTGAATGTTAACAAAGGCACAGGTTCAATGCATTTATGGAGAGATGTGAGGGAAGTTTAAAAGGATAGATTTGTGCAGGATTTGAGAAGGAAAAGGGATGCACTTGGGTCAGTTTTATGAGAGATTTGAGTGCTGGGGTTTTAAAGACAGAATTTTCATTATTCTGAAGAATTTCTGGGGTTGGGTTTGAATGAAATTTGAAGGGTAGATCTATACCGAAATTTTGGAAAACTATTGGCTGTACTTGGGACATTTAAACTTTGTAAAAAAAAGGAAGAAAAACAAGAATGGGAAATCAGAAAGGAGAAATAGAAAATGCGAAATTCAAAAACTAAAGCTCATTCCAAAAAAAAAAAAAAAAAAAATCAAAGATAAAGCATAGGTTGATAACAGGAATCGAGAAAGCCTAAGCGATTAGCCACTATAGTCCCAAGCTGATGTAGGATGAGAGCCCTTTGAATCGTACTTCAGTCTTCAACCGAATGCAGAAGAAAAAAGGGAATTATTTCAAATGGGCAACCTGGGATTTGCACCAAAACCAAGAGAGAAGCAATGCTTTTCTAAAAAAATAGTGGTAGGTACGTGCGTTGTACGTAATGTTTATTCCACTGTCATCAAATATTAAGATGTTTTAGCTATAGTAATATAGATACTATCGTATGCTTGTATTCTAGGTTAATTATTAGTTCATATTCATCCAAAAATAGATCATAACACATGTTAATTTGGTTTTCATGTCTAAATAACATTTTCTTTTGGGGAAATAAAATCAAAAGAAGATTGAAAATGAATACCAGCCATCACCCTAGTAATTCAGTATTTAGAAAAGTGAAGGTTCTATTCACATTTCAACTTTATATCCTTCACCCTCCACCACATATGCTTTATTCTCCACCTGCTTTTTTTAAAATCATTCCCCCGCCTCTTTAATAACCCTTTCTTAGAATCGATTTCACTATGAATCCCATGTATTTTAATTCATACAGACAAGTACTTTAGTGTTTGAAGATGGAAACAAAGTAGAACTCTTTTGCAAGAATGCAAAGAGTAGAGACACTAAAGTTTTACAAACAGAACCTAGAATAACAATTTGACTGAGCATCACTTTGCAAAGAGTTGAATTAAGCCAACTGAAGAAGAGTCGATTCTATTTTTTATGTGAGATATAGGCGTGATTTGGTGTTGCGGCAGTGCCAACGTCATTAGTAGCAAGAAACTGTTTCCTTTTTTTATAAATAAGGAGAACTATACAAATTCATGTCCTCATAAGAGAAAATTAAATTTTGCTAAATAAGGAGAACTATACAAATTCATTTGTCATAGTAAACGTTGATAGTGAATTAGTGATCCTTAGCTATAAAAAAAAAAAAAAAAATCCTACCACAATGAATTAGCTAAACAAATTGAACCTACAACAATGAATTAGCGAACTCCAATAGGTGGTGAGTGAAAAGCACACTGCGAACTTGAATTATTAGATGAGCTGCGAACTAAGTAACCATTGATTCATCTAGTAGCAAAGGAAGAAGCAAAAAACTATTAAATTAGCATACCTAGGGGGATATACCCAAATGAATCGGCCACTGCACTGATACTTGTGATGCCTCTTGATTGATCAATAGCTTAGATATCTCAATCTCACCAATCAAAGGGTTAAAATTGACATCTAAGAATACTTTACTCAAGGAATTATCCAGATTGATAATGGCCACACTATGTAGGAAGGCTATACCTTTTTCTATTTTAAATTTCCAATAGCTTTGACCTCAAATGATCACGACTGTAAGTTTTTTTTTATTGAAGAGTACTCATAGTTTTCAGGTATAAATCAAGAAGCCAAATTTCAGTCTTGTATAATAGGGGACTGTTGCTCATTTGCTCTTATCTAACAAACATAAGCACACTCTTTAAAACTGAAAATTAAAATCATTATAATATAACATTAAACTGGAAAGAAAAAGGAGTAATATAGTAGACCTATTTTCAACTGAGGTTGATATCATTAATGTCATTCAAATCTTTTGCATCCAAATTATCAGCATCAAGAAAATACATCTGTAAAGAAGTTCTGTTTTTTTTTTTTTTAGTATCTCATAAGCACGCAAGGTCGTCAAAGGGTAGCACTCCAATAGTTTAGGTCTGAATTTAAAGTCTGTTGATATGGCCAGGCATATTAAAGACTCTGATTTGCTCAACCTCTTCTTTGTCCATTGCTATACTAAAAATATCCATTTAACATATTATATTTTTAAAAAGTTAGAAAAACAATAATCTCTGTTGGTAAAGAGAGTATGATAATAAAACTAGATTACACTAAAATGACCAGGACATAGTGGCATGGTTCTAGCAATTAGGATGGCACGTTCAAAACTTTAGTAAATTTTGATACTTCACATTTTGTGTGTAAAATATGTGTCAGTGATATCCATTGCATCTGTACTATATCAAAGCTGTATCAGGGTATCATACGTCCTCACACTCACACTCAGTTGAAGTGGCACTTGTCCAAGTAGCCCAGAGGACTCATTGCACTATTCCACGTGACCCCAGATTATCATGTTTCCTAATTAAGTTAAGATAAATCAACAAAGTTCACAGAAGTAAATAAAAATCAATATAAATCCAATATCAGAAACTCAATTCTTCATGAGTAAAGATAACAGAAGAACTGGGTGAGAAACCCATTTTGATTTAGTTGGAAACATCATCAAATTATAAGAGAAGAATCAAAGAAGAACTAATTCTTAAAAAAATCATTAAATTTATTAGGGAATTAAAAATACTGTAACTCAACCGCAAAAATATAAATACACTCCAGCATATGACAAATTAAATGGAAGTTAACCATTCCATAAAAGAAAACAGAGAAAACAAAAATTAATTAAAAAGGCAGCAGTAGAAGTTCTATACCAAGGAGCCATTTTTTTCAAGTAAGAATGACATAAAAACTCTCAGAAACTCATTTCATACACCACAAAAATAAGAGGCATGTTAAAATACAATAAATAAAGACCACCCAATTCCTGAAACAACTTCATCGAATATCATATCATAAGAAACAATGAAAGAAGTCATACCTTGATGATGGTACAATGGTAACGTAGATTCGAAGCAAAGGCAATGGGGGAGAAGCGTGTGTGTGTGTGTGTGAGAGAGAGAGAGAGAGAGTAGGGGGGGAACACAGTAACTAACACATAAACCCTTTTCCGTGTAAGCTATAGCTAGGGGACAAATATAGCAATTAAATTAATTTGCATTGAAGGAAAATTAAATGCATAATGAGAATTTGATATAATGCAAAAGGACAATATGTTGTGTAGCAAAAGTGTTTTTATGGTCTTTGTAAAGAAGAAAAATGGAAAAAGAACTAAATATGGATGAATATTACCATGGAATGATTTTATTCATTCTTTTTTGTTTTGATATATATCTCCACTACAACAGGTTTCTCCCGATAAGTATCATTTCAGGGGGCGACCAATACGTCGTCCACAGCAAAATCTTTTTATTTTTGATAACTTCTATTGACATGAGAAGAAATCGACCAAAAGGAGTTTGCTAGTCATCCTAAGATAGAAAGTAGATGCATATATTGATGCAGGATCAAAAATTTGCTTGTGAAGGAGTTATGTTAGGCCATTTATTAAAAGGAATTTCAGGTTTTTCATCATATATATTCACATGAAATATATATTCTAAAATTTATATCAATTATCTCCAAGTACGTTTATCTCATCTGGCTAGAAAAAAAAAACCCAAATCAGTCCATTGTGTGCCAAGGTGACATGGTAGTAAGCCTTGTCAAGTTACAAGAAATGACTAAAGAAACTGCCCTAACCAAATGAACTAAGAAAACTGACAACAAAGGGGCATAACTAAATTTTGGAAAACAGCTTATGAGGATGGAATACAATCTAACTTGTAACAAGCAGAATAAAGAAGATGAGAAAGGGAAAGAAAGACCCCATTTGGCATTGTTCCCATGTTATTTCCATTATTATGCTAAGACCAGTTTGTGTTGAGGCTATGTTGTGAAGAACTTGTTTGGTAACTTTATGCTGAATTGTTTTGCTAAGAATTTGTTGTGTGGAACTTGTTTTGTATGATTATAACAGTTTTGTTCTAAGATGCTAGAACTTAAATCTATTGTTTAGTGCTAATGGGGAAGTTGGCATCACAAATTTATATTCTTATTGTCAACTAAGGAGATTTCTTTCTTCAGATCTTTAAGTGGAACTCACAGCATCACCATTAAAAAAAAAAATAATACTTACACAGCATCTGACATATAGTTTTCCATTCACCTCCACATGCTATCTGATTTTTCAAAGTATAAAAAAAATATAAGCATAAATGAGGAAAGATATAAAAAATGGGAAAAAGCAAGGAGACCTTATAAGAAGAAATTTCTTACTGTGGCTATTTCTTGTTAGGTTGTTTTGTTCCTTTTTAAATATCTTCTGAAACTCCTTTAAAAAATAAAAATCAGATCCAAGTTGTTATATCTGTAAGAAGCAGATAACCCAAAACAAAAAAAAGAAAAAAAAATGAGAGAAATTGAGAAGAAAAAATCACTAACAGAAAAACGAAGAAGGCACTTGAAGGCCTCTTAGGCTTGTTCGGATCCTACTTTGCCGGCTGATTTGTTGCCTGGTCGTTTGATTTCTTCACAGATAACCTACATAATAGCTGAAAAGAGAGAGTGATGTGATTTAAATCAAAGCAACTAAAAATAATGGATCCTATATAGATATCATATATCAAGCATTCAAATAAGTATAGAATGAAACAAAGTATAATGAATTTTCATGTGATTAGTACTACTTACAAGAAGGAAATTTTCATTGAATACTTATAGAAGACCTGTAAAATACATGTGACTTGTCATGAAATAAATTAAGAGTCAAATAAACTTGAGCAGAATTCATTGAATCATAGTGAAATAGTACTGTGATTTCTAATTATAAATACAGAAAAGAATGACATTTTAAGAAAATTGTAACTCTAGTTAGCATGAGTTAATTAATTTCTAACTTTGTCTCTTATTGGAAATTCCTCAAACTCGGAAATTTGAGTAGTACAACTATTATCTCCCAACATAAAAGGAATATGAAGTCTCCAACAAGTGCATTATTTCCATATAGTAAGGAAAATAAGCAATAGAAAGCAATAAAAACATGACCTTAAAATGCACTTTCAATAGTTGGCAAGTCAGCTATAAAGCCCCGACACATTTAGGACCTTTCCGCTGCAAAACGCAAGCCAAGTGGGAACGTGTTAATGAAGACAAAAGCACAATTCCATATGCTTAAAGAAATCAAAGTTATCATAAAAAAAATAAGAAGGGGCAATGACAAAGAATGTATAGGTGTATAGGATCGCGCACACACTCATATACATAAATTGTATTGTATTGTAAGTTACCAACTTCAATCAGCAATTAAAACACCTAGACATTTGAAATTAATCATTACAGAGAGTACCACAAGACAAGAGTACCCTCCAAAGGAGCAGTTGTATATTGGAGAACTACATCATCTAAGCAGAGAGCAATTTTCTTCCTTGTGATAAATGTTTAAGAAGAAAATCTAACTCTCAGAGATAAAAGTTGAGAAGTGCTGTATTTGATCATAATTCTGCATTAATATTTGCACGGCCACAACATGATCATATAGAGAGAATGAAAGATGAAAAAGGAAATGAATTCGTCTCAAGCTGTAGATCAACTGGTTAGAACATGGTCTATGCAAAAAAAAAAGGGGAGGAGAGAGAGAGAGAGAGAGAGAGAGAAGAGAGAGAGAGAGAGAGAGAGAGAGAAAAGGAAAATAAATTGGCACTTACAGTGTCTTCAATAGGCACGATTATGTTCACATGGTGCTGATAGTAAAGTTAAACATATCTTACACCAAGAAGCATTAGACTTGCTTCCCAACATTTTCGAACATATTCTGGAGCACTGTTAATAACCATTTTTGTTTCCTCTATTTTGACAACCCCAAAGTTTGTCACTAACTGGACTTTTTCTTGAGGAAGCTGTTTCAGGGCTTGTCAGTATTAAATTTAAATTCAGTAAGATTTCAATGAAAGGCCCAACACCCATTGAGTTTTAATATATCTCAAGAAAATTTAAGCTTCTAAGAAACCTGAATTATTCTCTTGCAGATCAGAAGAACTAACAACACATCTATGATAGAAGCTTATAAACATAAAAGAACCCTTTGATGAAAAAAAAAAAATTGCAATTCCAACATCAAAGTTGTGCCTCCATTTTATGTTTTAAGAAGTCCAGGATAGGCATCATCTAAGAAACTTAGTCTTTGAATTATTAAGACATTAATACTTACAATACTAAAAAAGAACTATTAGTATATGGCAATAATATTTGCAATGATATAAACAACTAAGATCTACTATTAAGATAAATCTTTTAATTCATAAACACAGCGATACATTGCCAAAGCGAGTTGGCAAGCAATGGTTCTAAACTTACCATATCCGAATTGTTGCATCTGTATCCACACAAACAAGAACGTGCGTATACAAGTAACACAACTTCTACTTAATATAAACTTAAGGCTTGCCACAATATTAGATCTCACAATACAAAGAGAATGAGTTGCAGTTACTAAATTTTAAAGCATTTTGTTGGAGACTAACCTATTTTTGTATGTAATTTTTATTTTTCTTTATTTAAAATGATGAAACCAGTGCTTGCCTCAAATGCCAAGACTGAACATTTACAAACAAAGAGAGACCTTGAGAATGTAGACTAAAAATTTATGACGTGTGTTGTTGGTTGACTATAAACCCATGTGTAATGTGGTTTCTGTTATGTGGTCTATCAAAACTGAACTAGAGCTCATGTACAAGCTAAATTGTTGATGAAGACATACAAATTTGACATAGTGTGTGTTGTAGTTTAAATGTTGCACTGTAGAAGTGTTAGATGATGCTCTCAAATTGTGTTTCATCATCTTGATGTTGTGTCAGATATATACATTTTCTTTTTTACATGGTAGTTCAAAAATATCATCATTGTTTGAAAGTTTTGATTCCACACATTGAATTTCTCAGCCTCCTAGAACCACTAATCTAATCAATAGCAAGATAATAATGTCTATGTTTTTGTTCTGCTTTAGGACTACCCAGGGAAAAGAGTACATCAAAAAATGTGATATTAAGTACCTACTCCTCTTCTTTCTGATAGTATGCAAGAAATCTCAAGAAAACACAATCAAGGCAGAAACCCAAAAAAGAAAAACAAGGTACATATGAGATGCGCATATGTTAGAAAGCAAAAGTTCCAAACCATATCTAGGTATTATCCAAACAGACGCCAGATGGGATATATGAATCTATGCATAATTTACTGAATGTGTTTTAACACCATTGCTCAAAAGATTGGCAAATATTCTCACCTATTCAAATCAACAGGCAACAAAGGTGCATGGTCAATAACTGTTTATATTACCAACCAATCAATCTAATTCAGAAATCTGTTCCATAGAGTATATTGTTCACTCAATCTTATTTTTTCTGTGGGGTTGTGGCAACAAAGGCAGTCCACCAATCTCAAATTAGTGGTCGCTAGCTAAAAAAAAAAAACTCGAAATGCATGAACAAAACCAATTCAATATAAAGGATCAAATAAATCATAAATCCAAACAACAACAGTTAGAAAGAGGAACTTGTTACCTCCCCACGTCTTGCAAAGAGGGAATGATGAGAACGAGAAGATTTTCATGGTTAAGTTGTTAGAACAACAATTACATAAATCAAACAAAGATTTTCGAAAACCCTCAAACAAATCTTTAATTTCGTTCGCCGTTTCACCAAGAAGAGGAGATGCTCTCCTTTTCGTTGGGCGTCTCACCAAGAGGGAAAGCAAAAGAAGAGGGGAAGAGGTGACGAGGCGAAACTCTCCATTTCTTGCGTGATGACAGTGCATGAGAGGAAGATTCGAGAGAAGAAAGGAAGGATGGGGAGAATTTTGCTCGGTCCTAAATCTAAGTGGGTCCCGTGAGTGGTGGAATGAATGTCCGGAGACAGGCAGTTGAGCAGTAGAGAAGGTTGGGCAGCAGTTTGAGGCAGGAGACGAAATTGCTGCTTTTATATTATGGTATGGACATGAAAAATGTAATTGGTATTCAATTAAATGGTCACCCAGCACACATTGCCACTTGGTTGGATTAGATTTCCTTCTTACAAGGATTCTTTGGTCGCTCATAAACTTTAAAAAAATAAAATAAACCAATCGACTGACTTAACTTGGATGATCTACTTTCCCTTTTAAAAGCATATTGACAATAATATACTTTCCTTAATAAAGCCACCTGTTAACTTGGACTCTTCCTCACTAACAACAGACTCCTTGTCACGACCCGGGCCTGAGTTCTGACTCCAAACAAATCCCGAGTCGCGATCCATACTTACTCCCGCTATAAACTTTGAATTAACTGAAGTTAAAATCAAATCCACAAGGGATAAACAAACATTCATACCGGTCCAATGTACACTTTTGCAGATTATATACATTGACGATACTGAGTAAACTGTATGAATCCTTTACATAAACGTAGAGTTCAATATGCACATTCTTTTCCCTATCCATGTTGACCGCTACATATGCAAATACAATGCAGGTGACAACTATTTACATCTCAAAACGAATATACAAAAGTATTTCTCAAAACATTTTCCAAAGTGTTGTAACTCATTTCATTCAAAAAGTTCCATTTCAGTTCTCGCACTCGGATATCAATACCAAAGGATGTCCCATCAAGTCCACTCAATCAAACCTCCTGGAGGAATCTAATTGGCCTCCTCTGCAGGACCAGCATGGGCAACTAGGCCTGTAATATCATCAATAACATTGTGAACACGAAGGTTCAACAATGTATATACAGATCTATGATAGTACATGCTAATAGCATAAGTAATAAATCTCTTTATCAATTCTACACTCAATAATCCGTTCTAGACAATTCAAATCAATAACAATTACCTGTGCGTTCAAAATCAAGCAATGACAATTACTTGATGGCAACTACAATAGTATTCATTTAATTTCTTCTAAAAGGAAGCAGTCATTGTATTTGTAAACACAAATACTAGTCATTCATTCATTGTTCAGTGTGTACTCTTCATTAAGTATCTACCAATGTCTGGATCAGAGATCACTAGCATCACCACGAAGCTCCAGAATGCCCCCAATCGTTCTACTGCAGTAGGATTGTTTCACTAATTTATTTGTTAATTTAATTCAGCTCTATATGAGCTTAATAGCTACTATGTAATGCCAGACTCCAGAATCAATTCAAATCAACAAATTCCGTTCAAACAATTGAAGGGAATGAGACTTGAGGTTAACAAATATAAAATCAACCCCATTTCATAGAATTAGACTACTAAACAAGCATTAATCTCTATGATTCTCACACTTCCAAACCAGTCATTTAGGTGAAACGTTCGTTATCTAATGTACATGTTAGTCTCGATGAACATCACTTTGTTTGTAGTTTGTACATTATGATATCCTTAGCTAACACCCATGAAGATTTACGTACAAATGAACAATTAACACACACCAAACAAATTTTTTATTCAATTAGAATCACTTTTGTTGGACCCAACTTTGAGTCTTCCAATCACAAGAATATGTAGACCATTAGATTCTACGTTCTAAGAGGTTTCCAACGATATGTGGAAGCCCAAAATCCAACTTACGGATAAAAAGTTATAGTCGTTTGAAAATCTGTCAAAATCCATGTCTGCCAAGAGTTCGAATGTTTGATGCAAGAGATCAAACGTTGGATTTAAGAGTACGAACGTTTGATGTAAGAGTTCGAATTTGAACATTTGATGCAAGAGTTCAAACGTTCAGTGTCCCAAGCCAAAGACCAGCAAGGACAAGAGTTCGAACATTCAATGCAGAATTTTCCGGACAGAACCTGAAAAATTCTATTTTGCACTACTTCCCAAACCCCTTTCTTCCCCACCTTTTCTACTCATTTCAATGTTCTTCCAAAGACCATTTAAACATGAATTGAACCTCCAACGCTCCATAACAATCTATTCATCATACCCTATCTTCTTTTTCAATCAATCAACCACACATACAAATCAAAATAGGCTAAAATCATTCTCAATAACCAAATTACAACAAAACTCATATTAACTCGCATCTAATCACAAGTACTATTTATACTTGCCTCTCTTGAAGATTAATTGACAAAAACACCTCTCTGTTAGCTTAATTTTAAGAAGAAATCTCCAATTGAAACCTTTCTTCAAGCCTAACATCAAAGACAATCCAAAACACAACTCCTATCAGCTGTATGTGCTACAAACTACTCCAAACCATTCCATGGAGCTTGAAAACTCTAAAAAGAGTTCAAGCTACTTACTTGAAACCTTATGAAGAGGAAACTTGAGCTTTCTCTCAAGCTCCAACTCCAAGCAAATCAAAGGAGAAGATGGAGAAGATGAAGTAATTTAATCTCCTTTCCAAGATCACTTGAAACCTCTCAATAGATGAATAAATGAAGAAGAAAGAAAGAAAAGGGCCAGGGTTTGCTCTTCCCCTTCGTGTGCCGGAATTTGAATGAATGAACTCTATTTGAGTTCATCTAAACCTATATAAGCCCCATTTTTGCACTTAAGTCCCCTTCTCTTCTATCATGTACAATTCAAGTCAAATGAAAGCTCATTTGATCCATTTCACATCAAATGTAATCGCTTATGAAAGTTAACATACTCTTTGAGATACACGTGTTGGTATTAAGAGTAACCGTATTTGACAAAATACTCAAAAATCCATATTTACACAAAGGTCCTTGTTTTCCATTGGTTAAGTCTAAAATCAACTCAACTTCATTAATCTCATTCAAAGTCATTTCATTAAGCTTAATGGCTTCATTTAAGACTAATTCAATTCAATTTGGTCATCAACCATCATTAGCTTAATTAAACATAGTTAATTAGCATTAATATCAATTAATTAGAGTTAATCTCGATTAACTCGGGACGGGGTGTAACACTCCTAAGAAACAGGAAATCAATCTCCTGTTGAATAGATTGCTCCCTAACTAATAAAAAGAACATGTTCAACTAAACAAATGCACAAAAGAGGGGGAGAACTCATCCTTTCTTTAAGTTCAATACATGTGGTGCGGGTGCCAAAGGTTTGGAACAAAGACCCTCCTTTGTGAATCCTTCAAGCAACTAAATCCTCATTATTGATATAAAAGACATAAAACAAAAGAAGATTGGAAACCTACGATCAAGAAACAAACCTAAGATAAGTTTGGACTACAAACATATTATCTCGACAACTACCTTATTATCACTGTGATGAAGCAACTTTTTCTTCATGTTTTTTAGATCTTGTAACACGCCTTGAACCTTTAATCTATGCTCATGAACTTTTATGCTCTATATCTTGATGGACATGATAGTGTTGTTTTATGGACGGATATCTATTTGACAAGATTGCACAGGTGAAAATACAGGTCTTCGGGAAATTGTAACCCCACACGTGATATCCTGTGAGTGAATCCCGTTCGTGGGGACGGAAGGTCAACGAGTTTGACTCGAACCCCCATGTGGCCGTACGTCACGCCTCGAGATGAGTGCAGTCTCGGGCTCGGGGGGTGACATACGTAAGTTGGTATCAGAGCATATGTTGTTCTAAGAGTTATAAAAGACTTAGAACTTTAGGGCACAATGTGAGGACACGATAGGACATTTAGGTGTACTAATTAATTTGGGTTTTCCTAAGGTTTGCTTTTATTGCTTGTGCTAACCCAATTATTTTATAGAAAATGCCTCCACAACGAGTTCTTAATCTGTGAAATGACTCAAGTAGCAATAAGAATCCAAATGGCACACTCTTTGTCGACCTTCATGGTAAAGGGCATGAGAATATTCCGGAGGAAGAATTGCCACCCCCACCTCCACCGCCTCCAGGTGGTGATGGAGGGTTGAGAGATATTCTGCAGGCTATGTCCACACAGTTAGTGAGATAAAACGAGCAAATCATGAACATGATGGAGCGACAGGTCCAGCCTACAGAAAATGATCCTATCTCACTTTACGAGAAGTTCAAAAAACGGGGAGCAATTGAGTTCACTGGGTTGGAGGGTCCTTTGATTGCAGATGAATGGATAGTGCACACTGAAAACGTATTTGAGACTATGAAGTGTACAGGCAGGCAGAAAGTGACTTTGGTAGCTTCTATGTTTAAAGACGTCACTGACACTTGCTGAAAGAGTGTTCATCTGCCTTACAGGGCAATAGCAGATGCTAATGCTTGGACCACATCTGAGAAACAATTCCGGAAGAAGTCCATTCCATCTCATGTCACCTGATAGAAAAAAGCAGAATTTCAGAGTTTGAAGCAAGAAATGATGACCGTGGCAGAGTACATTCATAAGTTCACCCGCCTCTCACGCTTTGCCCCTGAGTGTATCAATACAAAAGAGAAAAAAGTGGAGCGGTTTACGGAGGGATTGAGGTCCTCCATTCAGCGTGATGTTTTATGTGTCAGAGGCCTACTGCTTTGGATGATGCAGTTGACAGGGTATACTATGCAGAGGAACAACCGCAGAATATTCTTCTGTATGAGCCTAAGCATAATTTCACTCCCTCCGGCAAGAGGTCACCACAGTAACCACAAGGCAAGAAATTCAAGCAAGGGGGTAGTTCTCAGCCAAGGCTAGTGATGTGATCAATATCAATCATAAAATACCGCAAGTACACGGGTGTCTAGATGAGACAGTGGCAAGAACGGGTCGAACCCACAGGGAGCTAATTAAAGAAATTTTTAGATTAAGAAAACTAATTAACTAACAATCAATGAAAGTTTTGAGTACTTAGATATAAAAACAAGCAACTAATTTAGAAATTCGCAATCTACCAATTAATGAAAGTGATTAGAGCATAGGAATCCAATAAGCATCCACAAATTATTTATCAAGTAACCCTTACTTGTTCCAATTTCTACTTCAAATCAAAGACAAATCAATGTTTTTTTATTTGAAAAATCTAACTTTTAAAATCCGTTTTCAATAATAAAAATTCAAAACTCAAGACTTCCTTCATCTCATAAAAGAATAAAAATAATTTAAGAACTACCCATCAAAATTAAGCATAAACCATCAAAAGATCTAAATCCTAAGCATGGCCTATCAAACCTAAGCATGAGTAGTCAAAAACTAATTTTTATTTTCAGAATTTAAGAATGGAGATTTACCTAGGGCACGAAGACAAGCTTATTAATCATCAAGCACATAATCATGGAACACAAATTAGAATTACTAAATAAATAAAAAGAAGTTACTTACCTTCATCCATAGCTCTAATCAAGAAAATTAGCCCGCCATTGCAAAGAATGCTTCTTGATTTGTCATTAAAAATCACATTTTTACAACTTCTCCTTCACAAAAATTCTCCTTCAAAATAAATCCTTGGACATAGCCCAAGGCTACCAAAATAAAAAAATCACTAATGGAAAACAAGAAAGGAAGAAAAGAAAGAAGGGAGTTGGAGAGAGGGCTGGATGTGACATGCCTTCATCCCCTTTTGAGTTGGTTTTATAGATGTTGATGCCTCCTTTTTAGCAAAGAATCTCCTCTCTTTTAGGACTTGTTTCCTTATTTGTAGAGATTTCTTGCTTAGGACTCAAGTTAGCCTTCACACTTGGAAATAATTTGAATTGGAGAGGATTTGTTACTAAGTGTGGTCTATTCGACTCCAAGTCTTGGAAAATTGAACTCCTCAAAGATCTCTAATGTTGCCAATTTTGAAAACTTTTTGCAGTTCCCGCATAGAATTATAACTGGTAACCTCCTAAGGTCATATCTCCCTCAATATAGCTCCGATTTAGGCTCTACGAATATCTACTCAAAAAGACATTTCCAACGGTAGGTAGATTGCATCAATCCGACACACAGTTTGAGAGTTATGGTCATTTCAATTTGTTGCCCCTGAAAAATCCAGGATTAATTTGCACACATGGAAACTTCTATATTTGGCATGCAATGGAGTGTGTTAGACCCATATTGGATGTCCAAGGCATGCTTGGACTCTTTCTTTGCTTGCTTATTTGATTCCCTTTCCATCTTTGTCATGCTTCTTTACTTGCAACTTTGACTAATCAACTCCCCATGCAAAGTTTCTAATTTGCTCTATCTTTCTCACCATCTTTCCAAATCTGAGTTTCTTCTTTCCTCTTTGAGAATTTCCAATCTTTCCAACTCCACCAAGATGTCAAGATATGTGGGCCCACCATGAAGCGTGTCCCGCCTTTGATCTTTCTCAAATTTCACCAATGCAGGTCCCACTCTTGATTTCTCCTACAAAAATAAAATTAAATGATGTCAATAATAATCAAGTGTGAGGAATCTAGATGGACTATGCATGGGACCCTACATGCCTACTTAATACACCAAAAATAACCAACTTTCCAAAAATAGCACATGTCGTCAAAATTAGAAGGTATGCATTAGTGAAGCCAAAAGAACTAATTTTTGGGTGATGAATGAGATGAAAATCCCTAATTTCACAAATGTCATGCAATGTAATAAGTTTTGACCAAATTTGACTAAGATTCCAACTTTGATGCTCAAATACATGAAAACATGAAATTAAGTGTAATTCTATGTAAATAACCTAATTAAGTCCATAAATGCATATGAAATGATGAATGAAAGCTACAATTTTGTGGACTTATTAGCCAGTGTTTTGTACTCATTGTGGCAAGGGTCATGATTTGAGTCAATGCAAGAGGATACTTGGTGCTTGTTACAGATGTGGCTCTATGGATCACGCGGTCAAGGACTGTCCGCGCGTGATGTGGCTAGAGGTCAACAGCAACAACAACAGGCCCGTCCATCCATACAAGCCCAGCCCATCCGACAGACTTTGCCTAGAGCTCAGAGACCACCTCAGCAGCAGCAGCAGAGACAAGTACAAGGCCAGCAGAGGCCTAGGCAACAAGGGCAGGGTCAACAAAGGCAAAGACAACAAAGGCGATAGCCACAGCAGTGTCCACAAGCAACGGGACGTGTGTATGCCATGACACGCGAACAAGCTGAAGCGGCAGACACCGTAGTGGAAGGTAAGTTGTTTGTTTGTGGCCATGTGGCTAGAGTTTTGTTTTATCCTGGATCCACACACTCTTTCATTACACCGCACTTTGCCATGATGATCAGAGGCAGACCCGAACAGTTGCAGGCTGTACTTGCGATTGTTACCCCGATAGGCAGGAGAGTAGTATGTCAAATGTTTTACCAACGCCTAGCAAAGACTCCAAAATGTACTTCAGCAGCCAGCGCAAAGAAAGACCAAAACTGGACGATCAGCGCGTGGTTCAAGAAGACGCTGTTTTGACTTCTAATTGCTTTCCGAAATCTGTGGAGCCACCAAAATTTAGAAATGAAGTCATCATAACAGTCTACTTGAAAACATCTTCGAATAGACTAGTCATATGCTCAATCTTGAGTCTATATGCCTACTTGACCCTCCACTTTCATCAAAAACAACACCAATACAGCAAACCCTAACTTTTTTCATTCATCTTTTTTGCTAAAATTCGGATTTATTCCTCACAAAAGATGTTAGTTTTCTTACCATAATATTTTTTCGAAGAGCAGAATCACATCCTATTTGGTCACTTCTCACTCAATAATCGCTTAGATTTATTGTGTATTCGTTCTGGTTTCATGTAGATTCATTTAAATGCTATTCATACATGCTCCTATATCATTGAGTGGACCAAACATGGAAAAAATAAAACTTCTTTTTGCAGCAATACATAAAAAAATGCAAAATGTGGGTTTTTTGTTGTTTCAATCGGCAGAAAAGCAAAAAAATTGAAAATTTGGGTTTTCCATAGGTCCAGTAGGTGGAAAATGAGAAAAATTGGGTTTTCCGCAGGTCAGATGGGGGGGGAACCAGAAAAATTGGGTTTTCCGCATGTCAAACTAGAAAACTAGGGTTTTCCGCAGGCCAGATCGGCTGAAAACCAAAAAATTAGGTTTTCCGCGGTTCCAATCTGTGGAAAACATACATATGTGGCTTTACTAGTGGAAAGGCAGAACTTTTTATTTTTTTTTAAAAGCACCCTCTACTAGGAGCTTCTTATAAATAAAATAAATTAAGATAAAATAAAGTAACACCTCTCAAAATAATTGTCCTCTCCTGAATGGGCCTCCACCCTTCACGAACTTTACTCAAGTACGGTACTGGGCCCATTGCAATAAACATATACTAGTAACTTAAAAAGCTTTTAATTGTCAAGAATATCAAGCATTAAGGTGTCCATGGTAACTATAAAATAAAAAAAACATATTTATTCACATGCATTCATGATAATCAAATCAAATAAATAATTTTATATGTGAGAGAAAATCACTACAACAAAGAAAAGAAAAGAAAAAAAACATTGTATATTACATAATTTGATAGTCCAAATACCAAATGTAAACGATCAAATATAAGTTTAGACTCCATTCCCATCATCATTTTTAAATTACAGGCTCCAAACCTCGTGGATAATTACCTATAAATAGATGTTAATTATTTAAAATTAGATCTGCCTATTAAATGGTTTGCAATGCAAACAACTTATTAAAATGAGATGATTCAGCTGAGTCTCCCCTATTTTTTACTCGGTCCTTTGTCAAAATTAGATGATTCGAGAGAGTCAATAGTCAACTTAGAGAGTTTTCCAACTATGGGTTGGTTTGGAACCCCCGCTTCACATCGGGATGACCGGGGATTGACCTAGGTCTCCCCCACTCCCTGCGTGTGCAAGTTCTCTCTCGTCACATGTGCGAGTTTTCACTCTTCTCGTGTGCGAACTCTCCCTCCTCAAAAATGTGCATCTCACCCCTGCGTGTGTCGATTCTCTCTTTGGGTCCTAGCCCGCATAGCGGGGACACCCAAAAAAGTTCTCCTCCTATTTAATTTACTCAATGTCCTACGACCTACTTATAAAATTCAAACAATTACACCAAGAAGCAAGTAATTTTCCTTGAGAACATAAAAAACTAGTCGCAAAAATAGACTTTCCTTGAGGAATATACACATGCATTTATTCATACTAAATATGACGGCCAATACAAACGACGGTATAACTTCACTTTTGTACTTTTGGTCTAGGTTGGTCTGGGTCGATTGTGACACATGAGCATGGCATGATTTCTCAAAAATGCAATATTAACTATTCACAGATAAATAAATAATAAAAGTAAGTGATTAGTGAGTGAAAAGTGTCCAAAAGGGCGGTGTCCACTAGTGATAGACCCTAGGGTCCAAAACCAATATCATTTGGGTTTTATGGGTCTAATCCTTAGAAGTATGTTACACGTTTGAAGAAACTAGTTAAATGGCATGAAGAAAACTCTTTGAGTGAAATGAGTCTTCAAAAAACTCATGCTTTAATTGGACATTGGCCTTCATCGATGACATCAAACTAGTAGGGTCGAGCCTGGGATTCAAAGTCCTTGTATGACATGGGACTCTTAATCTTTGTTGTACTCAAACTAAGGCCCATGTAGGTCTAGCCGAATCCAACCCTTGACTGCCTTATGTCTCCTGGGTAACCGAATTCATAGGGTCCAAATGGGGCCTTCACGTCTTTTGAATTCCTTCCAGTTTGTGACCTATCATTTTTATTGCAATCGGGAATATATCATCATGGAAACCATCCAAAAATGGTTTTTGGTCATGCTGCCCTGGCGATCCATGTGCGCCAAAAACTTGATGTGATTTAAATTAATCCATTAAAATTACTGCAAGTGCACAATTGTCTTGTTGAGACAGTGGCAATTACAGGTCGATCCCACAGGGAGCACTACTAAGTTAAAATTTGAAATCTGATTTTTTTTAATCAATGATAATGACAAGAGAGATAAAGAAAAAAACAAACAATAATAAGATTGAGAAAATTGTAGATCTAAAGTGCAGAAAGAAGATATGAGAAAAGGCAAATCAGAATATCGTGAATCTATTAAGTAGTCCCACCATCATTTTATCCCAGAAATCCTTCAAATTATAAACAAATCAATGTTTCTGATTTGGATAATTTGTCTATCAAATAGCACAATTTTTCACAATTTATTTAAGGCAAAAATCTCCTTCACCTAATGAAATTATAAACTTAACTAAATATCACATATTAATCAAAGATAGATTATCAAGTAATTTCAATATAAGAATAATCTATTAAGAAAACATACATGATTAAAGCATTGTTCAAATAAAAAATTTGAATAACATAGGTTGTCAATGACAGAAGGCAGATTTATTATTACAATCAATAAGCAAGAAACAAAAATATCACATAGATTAACGATGAGAAACACTTAACTTCATCTGACACTCTGATCCAGGGATCTACTCCTCCATTGCAAAAGATATGATTTTTATTGAGAACTTCAAGACAATTACAATTTCCTCTCACACTCTTTTAACCTAGTTCTGGAACAGGGCTCCAGAATACCCAAAAATAACTCATAATTCTATTAATTAGGGAAAGAAGAGAAAGAGGAGAGAGAGTAATAATCGACGTCCAAAGGAGGAAGTATCTCACGCATGCTTCCTTTGGGACCCTTTTATAACTCCAATTATCTTACAGATAAATTGAATCCAGACACCTTCTCAGCTGATTTGATTTATCTTCATTGATAAGGTATATCTCTTATCCTTTTTGAATTTGAATGAGGTGGAAGCTTCTGAAAACCTCTGGATGGCTTGACTAATCTTCAAAAGAGATCCCACAAGGGATATGCAGCAATGGATTATCAACGGTGTGCATTTAATTGCAATCCCGCCTAAGAATGAACATGAAAATCTTCGGGCCCATAACTTTGTCAATTTAGCTCCGATTTCTGCAATCTTGGGCTCCACAGACATCGACTCTACATAAGCTTTTCAACGGTAGGAAAATTTCATCGATCCGACTGTCATATTGAAAGTTGTGGCATTTGAAGATGAGTTATCCTGAGAAAAACGGGATTAACTTTTGAAATTTGATTTGCAATGGACTCTATCTCTACACAATTTTCATTTTTGAAAGGATATCAGATGTGGATGATTCAAACTCTTCTTCTTTTATTCCAATCAAACTTGTATTCTTTGAATTATCCATTAATAATTTCAAATCTGCAACTACTGCGGACCCTACCATATGGGACATTTCATCTGCTTGAGCAATGGGCCCTATGAGAAGTCTTTTACCGTACTTAAGACTCTTCAACTAACATGATCAGCGGACCCCTCCTTTGATTGATTTGCGCATGGCTTGTATGTGGGGTCCACATGGTGAATTTCTTCAATTTACTTCTTTTCAAGCTTCAATTTAGCAATGTAGGGCCCAAGATGACTATATGTGCTTGAAAGTGGGTTCCATGACAAAAGCCTTCAATTCTCATTTTCTGCACATTCTAATTTTACAAATCAAGTACTAAGATCCCATATTGAAGCAGGACCCATCTGGATAGAGTTCTACTTCAATTGGGACTCTTCGGAGAAAAAATGCATTATATTCTAAGTTAATGCAGAAGATGTATGAAAAATATGAAAACTCATGTTTCTAGGTGAAAATGCATTAAATGATGGAATTAAATGAATAATGATGCAATTCACTAAGTAAAACCCCTAATTCATCTTAAAATGATGCGTAAATATGGAAATTCATGAACTCAACACACCTCCCAACTAGCTTTTTGTTAGTCCATTAGCAAGAGTTGTGAGCAAAAAGGTTTGAAGTTCTTTGACTTAATCTAAGAAAAACAAGTAAATATGAAAACAAAACCACTTTTGCTGGTTTTCTCGGTTGCATTTAACTTATGCAACAAGCCTTTAAACCCCTTGGTTCTCCCTAGTGGATCAGTTGAGCCTCGTGAGGGTTTGCAATGAACCTACCCACAAAATTCTTTTTTTTTATGTTTTTATATATATATCCCAGTCAAAAGAAATTTCTCACAATAAAATCCACTCTTGTCCGATATTTTCAAAATTTAGAATAATCAAAAGTCCAAACTTTTCAAAATCCAGTCCACTATTCTAGTTTCAAAATTTTTAAGAGAATTCATACCATGACTTGTGTGCACGGTGAGATTGAGTACACATCACTAACTGGTTCTGAACTTTCCACACCAATGCCACAATACAGAAAATTCCCTCAAATTGTTCGGTTCTCCAAAATCTTGCCAAAATAAATTTTCTCCTCTCAAAGCTATTATGACGGCTGCACATTGCTGTTAAGGGCTGAAAAATCTCTCCATTCCTCTCTTTGTTTTTATTTCTTTTCTATATATATATTTGTGTGTGTGTTTTTTGTTTTATTTTTTTCAAACACACACATATGACTGTGCAATTCCTAGGTCCCTTAAGCTTTCCAATTAACCCATGTAACGAGCATTACGCTAATGACTCCCAAACCAAATCTCTTTAGAGCACTAGGTATGTAAATACCCCTATAGGCTTACTGGCTCGTGTTAAAAAGGCTACGAACCCAAACTAGTCACAAAACTTTTTATTCTTTTCAAGACTTCTAACTAAGCACTTGTTTTTTTAAGAGAAAGTAGGGAGAAGCGTATTAGACCCCAAACAAAAGGTAGCCATTTTCAATTAGCCTGAATTAATTCTTTTTACTGAACCAGGAGATGAAAATACTCTTGAACTAAACCGTGGGTTCACAAGTATGTGTGTATGTTAGAACCGTGGGTTCACAGGTACGTGTGTATGTGAGGACAAGCTTAGATACTCCCTTCATATGTTTCTTCAAAAAATAATGGACCTTCTTTTTACTTCCTTTTGAAAATTCAAAAATTAAAAATTTCTTAAATATCTTCATTTCATCTCAATTCCTTTGAAAACTTCCTTTTTTTTTTTTCAAAAGGTGTTGAACAACAAGCTACTAAGTCGCACGCACCCCACAACCTAAACCTGACATTGTCCTTATTGTTAATAATTAAGAAAAATGCAATGGGGTGAATGCAACTGTGATGCTGACTACTCGGAGTAAATGGGATCCTGAAGCAAGATTTCTTCAGTGTGTTTGTCTTTCAGTTCAAGAAACGGTTTCAATCGCTGACCAGTCACTTTGAAAACATCCCCATTCTTGGGATTTTCAATTTCCACAGCACCATAAAAGTAAACAATCCTGACAATGAATGGACCAGTCCACCGGGTTCGTAAATTCCCTGGAAATAGATGTAACCAGGAGTTATATAAAAGGACTTTCGTACCCGGTTCAAAGAATTTTCTTAAAATTGAATTATCATGGTGCAACTTCATTCTTTTCTTGTAGATATTGTCATTCTCATAGGCATCATTTCTAAGTTCTTCCAACTCATTGAGTAGCAATTTGCGCAAAGTACCCACAATGGGTAAGTCAAAATTGAACTTCTTAATGGCCTAATAAGCTCTATGCTCCAATTCAACGGGCAAGTGGCATGCCTTCCCATAGACCAACTATATGGGGACATCCCAATAGGTGTCTTGTAAGCGGTTCAATAGACCCACAGTGTGTCAATCCATCGCAAAGACCAGTCTTTCTAAGTGAGATTGACCTTCTTTTCCAGAATTTGTTTAATTTGCCTATTCGAAATTTCCGCTTGGCCACTTGTTTGTGGGTGATAAGGTGTAGCAACCTTATGGGTGATAGAATATTTTTTCAACAAATGCTCAAAGGGAAGGTTGCAAAAGTGAGTGCCTCCGTCACTAATGATTGGCCAAGGGGTACTGAAGCGAGAAAAGATGTGATCTTTCATGAACTTGATCACCACATGGTGGTCATTCTTTTTTGTCGGTATCGCTTCTACCCACTTGGAAACATAGTCTACTGCCAGCAAAATGTAAAGATATCCAAAGGAATTTGGAAATGGCCCTATGAAGTCAATTCCCCACACATCAAAAATTTCCACCACAAGTGTGGGATTCAAGTGTTCCTCCGATTGAGCTTGCTAAGCTTTTGACACCTCTCACAGTTCAAACAGAAAATGTGGCAATCTTTAAAGATTGTGGCCCAATAAAATCCACACTGCAAAACTTTTGCAACTGTTTTTTTCTAACTAAAGTGGCCACCACATGCATGATCATGGCAGAATAAAATGACCGAGTAAAGGTCATGATCACGAATGCATCTCCTGATGATCTGGTCTGGACAATACTTGAAAATGTACAGGTCATCCAAGAAAAAGTATTTAACGTCAGCTAGAGATTTTGATCGATCATGTTTTGACCAATGGTTGGGCATCTCTCCTGTAACAAGGTAATTGGTTATATCAGCAAACCAGGGGATTTTGAAAATGTTGAGCAATGTTCATCAGGAAAGTTTTCATTCAGTGGGACCTCATCTGATGGCTCTAAGGGTATCCTCAAAAGATGGTCTACTACAACATTCTCACATCCTTTTTTATCTCTTATTTTCAAATCAAACTCTTGTAGCAGAAGGATCCACCGGATATATCGGGCTTTTGCATCCTTTTTGGACAGAAGGTATCTCAGAGCTGCATTGTCCATGTATATGATGACTTTAGACCCTATCAAGTATGATCGAAATTTCTCCAGGGCAAAAACCACAGCTAGCAATTCTTTTTCAGTGGTTGTGTAATTTAGTTATACATCATTGAGGGTCCCACTTGCATAGTAAATCACATGAGGTAACTTCCCAAACCCATTGACCCAAAACAGCTCCAATAGCAGTATCGAATACATCACACATTAGCTCAAATGGAATGGTCCAGTCAGGTGGCTGAATTATAGGGACTGAAGTTAGTTCCTTTTTCAATCTCTCAAAAGCCTTTAGACACTTCTCATCAAATTCAAAGAGGGAATCTTTTGTTAGCAATCTACACAAAGGTTTAGGCAATTTTACAAAAGTCCTTGATGAATCTACGATAAAAACCAGCATGGCTTAGGAATGATCGAATCTGCTTAACTAATTTTGGTGGTGGCAATTTGGAGATCAAATCAATTTTTGCTTTGTCCACCTCAATTCCTTGTTAAGAGATAATGTGTCCTAAGACTATCCCTTTCTTCACCATGAAATTACATTTTTCCCAATTTAAGACCAGATTTTTCTCTTTACACCTAAGCAGCACAAGTTCCAGATGCTACAAACACTCTTCAAAATCATCCCCAAAGACCGAAAAATCATCCATGAAAACCTTAATGAAACACTCAACCATATCTGAAAAAATACTCATCATTCACCGCTGAAAGGTAGCAAGTGCATTGCATAACCCAAAGGGCATGCACCGGTAAGCGAAAGTTCCAAAGGGACAAGTGAAGGTGGTCTTTTCTTGGTCCTCAGGTGCAATTGGAATTTGATTGTAACGGGAATAACCATCAATAAAACAATAATATGCATGACCGGCTAGCCTTTCGAGCAAGTGATCCATGAATGGGAGGGGAAAACGATCTTTCCAAGTGACTGAGTTCAACTTCCTATAATCAATGCATACCCTCCATTCAGTCTTTATCCGAGTGGGTACCAATTCATTGCCTTTGTGAGGCCCCACCCCTTGTGGGCCCTCAATTTGATTTGAACAATTATAAATATAATATTAGTTATCTTAATATGCTAATTAATAGGATTTAGTAGAATAGTTTGTTAAATGTTCCTAAATCTTAGGATTAGACTTTTATTTAATTCTTTATAGATATAAGATGATTTTTGTAATTTAATTAGAGTTTTAGTTAGATTAGGCCTTAGTTAGTAATTTAGTTAAGAGGGATGTTACTTGAGAGAAGCTTCTAGAATCCCTAAGATTGACCAAGTTACCCATGTCCCTATCCTCTCTTCCATTTTAAGCCCTATGGGCTTTCTAGTAAATAGGCACTACATCCTAACCTATATAAATACTAACTATTGCAATAACATGAGCTTAACCCAAATTCACTTTCATCTCTCATCTTCCCTATCTTTCTCCCCAAGAAACCCTAATTCCCCAGATCCCAGCAACAAGGAGAGTAGAAGACCTTCTTCAATTGCTACATCAAACCACCATTATCAACTTTGATTTCTCTTATACTCTAATTTCCATTCCTGATAGTCTAAAGTAAGTACCCTATGATGGATAACTTAGAATGCATGCTTTCTCCCTTTTGAATCTGTTATTTCAATTCAATTGATGTATATGTGTGTTTAGATATTTCCTTTGATCTTGTCTTTTTGGGTTTTTGGCTATTTGATGGATGAGTTCTCTCATTTGGAAGATCAATGGCCCAATGATGGATGGTGTGATGTATATTGAAGTGTTTTTGTGATTTTGTATGATTATGTGATGAATGGAGGTGATTGAAGATGATTTGGATGAAAATTGGATTGAAGAGGAGAATTCCAGAAATCTGGAATTTTACATCAGGGCGTGTTCCCGGTCAACCGG
Organism: Persea americana; assembly: GCA_029852735.1. Taxonomy (NCBI): domain Eukaryota; kingdom Viridiplantae; phylum Streptophyta; class Magnoliopsida; order Laurales; family Lauraceae; genus Persea; species Persea americana. The sequence goes on along the minus strand of CM056813.1, from coordinate 51,567,172 downwards.
CCTGTAGCTCGGTCAACCGGCTACACTAAAATCTGAGAAAAACATGTCTCAATTATTTTCTTCTATGAAACTCTCAGTCCAGTGTACCTAGTCGACCTGACCCTGTGCTCGGTCGACCGAATACACAGGTTTTTGTAAAGAACAACTGGGACTTGAATTACTCAGGCAGCTCAAGAATCATGTGTCCCAGGTCGACATCCAGGCCACAATGTCAATCAGGAACACTGTGAATTATGAGAACACAAAGACTACCCCCCAGTTGTTTGGCTTCAGGTCTATGTGAGTTTGATTGACATCACGGCCACGATGTTAACCGGGGACACTGCTAGGATGTCGACCTGGGTGTCAACATCCAATGTACCTGGTCGACATCCCTGGGGATGATGTCTACCGGATACACTGAGAAATGTGAAATTCCAGCTTTCATATATTTATGGTGTTTGATGTTTGTGGGGCCCATTGACCATCCAAATAGATCTCCATTGATGTGCCAAGCACGAGTCAATGGTGTGGCTCGACCTTGACTTGTGGGGACCACCAAATAGGTTTTTGGGATTAGAATTGTCAGTTATTTGACCCTTAGACGTAGTCAATGATGTCCGTAACTTCAGGAACACCAAATATAAAATCCTTTAGCATCTGAGACTATAGTTAGGGATCAAATTATCTGATGTAGCCCTAAACCTGAGAGTGGACCATTACCTAGGTTAGACCCTTGTTTATTCCACTTGATTCTATTGCTTGGAGGATTTTATACATTGTTCTTCTCTTATATCCTTGTTATTGTTATAAGCATGTTAATTAAAGGGAAATTGGAGGACCTGAACCTAGGACTACGTAGCGGTGACCCGGTGATGTAATTGGTGATAAATGACCCGTGTCTGTGGCTAGGCGGACCCTCATACGGCCTAAGTTGGGTGTGTAGTACCTTAGAATGAAGAGGTTTGGTCATGATGTATAGTTATGAATGGATATGGATTGGCTACTTGCATTGTTATAAACTAAGGTCATGGTTGTGGGCCTAGTGTAGATCCAATGGTGATTGGACTTGGACTTGGACTTGGACTTGGATATTGGGCTATGTCCCATAATATTGTACTTGAACCTCTTAGAGACTTGGTTAGGACATTGCTCATACAAGATAAGCCTAGACAGACACAGAACTGTATTTGTTCCCCGGGTTGGCACTAGACATTCACTCAGTTGATCTAAGCTCAGCCTGTTGACTAATCATCACTGGTAGGAGCTACATTTGGTTATGACTAGAGCTATCATGATGAGCTACGGCTAGACGGACAGTGTGATACTGAGTCTGATCTAATCTGATAAAGGGGTGTGATCGGTGTTATATATATTGTTATTATCAGGGTTGTTATCCCTTGCATGGTTACTTTACTTTTCCCTGTCGCTACTGTTTACAGTATAGGAGGGCCGCGGCATAATATCCCGCGGTATCCAGCTTGTGTGAATGTTCCATATTGATAATTGTTAGATTAGATTACTTATAATGTTCCATATTGATAATTGTTAGATTAGATTACTTATATTTCTTATTCTAAACTGCTATCTACTGCTCAATTGCCTAGCTTATGTTTCCTTGTTATTCTAATGATTAAATGATCATCTCTATTCTCTTTGATGCATACATCATGTGTTATCTGTATATGGTGCATTGCCAGTTCTTTGGATCTGACCCATCTTTGGTGCTTAGGTTTCGACCTTAACCCCGTGGGTGACACAATCTACGAGGCGCCTGTAGCCGGCGATTACGGTTGGGGGCCGGATGATCAGGTGATCGAGCCGGAGGATGGAGTGCCTGCACCGGGTGTCTGAGTGCACACTTATTTTTGGGATTTGAGTGACTTTGTAGTGAGCATGGTATTATTCAAATATGTAATTAAACTGGTTATTCATACTTTGAGATTTGGATAGACTTCAGCCATGTTCCATCTTATTCATTTTAATGATACGTATTGCTTCCGTTATCTTTTCTTATGCTTCCATAATATAACTGTTGATTATTTTATTGTTCAAAAAGTTTTAAAAAAAATTGACCTCACTGAGGACTATGATCTTGGAAGTTCTCGAATTTTCCGGGAAGTAGCGTGCCAATTTCGGGTACCTTGGCGGTAACTTCAGTCTTCGGAATTGGGGCGTTACAGCCTTCATTTTGAACCACTGTTATTCCTGATTTCTTAGGTACCACTTAAACTGAACTCACCCATGCACTATCAGATATGGGGTAATGCACCCCAACATCAAGTAATTTCAAGACTTCCGACCTAATCACTTCCTTCATTGCAGGGTTCTGTCGCCTCTGCAGTTCACGAGAAGTTTTTGCATTTTCTTCCAAATGGATACTACGTTGGACCACAGATGGGCTTATTCATTTGATATCTGCGATGGACCATCCGATACTTCCTCGTGTTCATCCAAAACTTTCACGAGTTTTTCCTCTTGGACAGGGTCCAAGTCTGAAGCTATAATCACTGGAAGGGTTTCTAGCAGGCTTAAAAACACATATTTCAAGGTATCCAGCAATGGCTTGAGTCCTAACTTGGGGGGCTCTACAATCGATGGGGCAGGAGGGGAAGCAGATGGAATCAGAATCTCCTGCTTTGGTTGCCATCTACAGCAGTCCATGGATGGGGTGGAGTCTAATAGTGAATTGACTTCCTCAATATGTCCATCTACATCAAAATCACTTCCAAAGTGGGCCAGACAAGCCTCTAGTGGATCTTCAAAGTTTCAAACGGGGTAAGTGATTTTTCACCAATTCATGAATGTAACTAACTTCTAAAACCCCATCATCCTCATCAAGAGGTTGCTTACTGACATTAAAAATATTCACTTGAACTGTCATGGTCCCAAAAGAAATTTGCACCACTCCATTCCTACAAGTGATCAAGGCATTTGAGGTGGCTAGGAATGATTTCCCCAAGATTACTGGAATTTTGGGTTCAGCCCCAGATATATGTTTGGTATCCAAGACAACAAAATCGACAGGAAATACAAAGTCTCCGACTTTGGTTAGAACGTCTTTGACTACCCCTTTGGGGTATCGAATCGATGCATCAGCCAATTGCAAGGTCACATGGGTCTTTTTCAAATCCCCCAAACCCAATTCTTCATAAACAGAGTACGTAAGAAGGTTCACACTTGCACTCAAATCTAGCAAAGCTTTCTTTATGTGATGGTCCCCTATCTGACAAGAAATTGTAGGACACCCCGAGTCCTTGTATTTGATCGGGGTTGGACAGGAAATGATCGAGCTCACTTGTTGGGCTAGAAAAGCCTTCTTGGGCACATTAGTAGTCCTTTCGAAGGCGCAAAGGTTTTTCAGAAATTTTGCATGGGCTGGAATCTGTTGGATAGCATCAAGTAGTGGGATATTGATCCTCACTTTTTTGAATACTTCTAACATTTTATCTAGCTGAACAGTTGATTTTGCTGGGCCAAGCCTCTGTGGGTATGGTGCCTTAGGAACATAAGTCCTAGGAGATGGCTCACTAGGTGATGGATTCGTTATGATTGGGTTTTCTTTGACTGGCTCAGGTTCTACCATAGGTTCAATATTTACAATTTGTTCCTCACTTTCCACATCCTCACTTGGTTTTTCCTCAGGTTCCTTGGGTAGTTCAACCTTGCTATCAATTTGTGTACTCGACCTAAGAGTAATGATGGACTTAACTTGTTCTGGGTCTTTTCCTTTTATATCATGAACGACTTGGCCCTGAGGATTGGGTTCAGGTTGACTAGGGAAGGTTCCCTTGTCTCTAGTACTCAATGAATTGGCCAGTTGGCCCATTTGGTTTTCCAATTTTGCAAGGGTTTGAGTGTGGCCACTCAAAAGTTGAGTAGCGGTTTCCTGGAACTGAGCAGTACTCTGAGACAATTGGGCCTTGGTTTGAGACATGAGTTTCATGACCTCTTCTAAAGAATCTACCATCTGAGTCAATGGACTGGGTTGAAGTTAGGTTTTTGGAAACCGGGTGGGGCATTGACTCGAGATTGACTGGATTAAAATTGAGTGAACTGAGATGGGCCACCTTGAGTTGGGCCTTTGGTCCAAGAAAAGTTCAGGTTGTCCCTCCAACCTGGATTGTATGTGTTAGAGTACGGATCATACCTTTGACGGCTATTAAAATGAGTGTTTTGATATAGTGCATTAACCTCCTCAATAGATTCGGCCTGACCCAAAGTTGTTGGGTCAATCTCTCCTTTCACGACCTGACTATGCTTCAATGACTCCAAAGTGTTTGGATTGGGCTTTTGGTTCATTTCTAAGGCCTCCAACCTCCTCATCATTGTAGCTAGCTTGGCCTCTGCCTCAATTTTTTGTTCAAGTTTGAGCATTCCCCCTTTTTCGAAAATGGTGGTTTTAGTAGGCTCCCCCTTGATTGGGGCCCACTGCAATGCATTCTCAATGATATCTTTCAAAAATGTCCAAGCTTTTTCAGCTATTTTCTGAGTAAATTTCCCACTACAAAAAGATTCCACCATTTGTTTGGTTGGGTAATCCATGCCTCCATACACAATTTGGACTAATTGGATTTTTTCAAATCCATGGTGGGGACATTGGATTAAGAGATCTTTGAACCTTTCCAAATAACTGTAAAGTGTCTCCCCTTCCATTTAATGGAATCCCATTGATGGCCTGCCTAATCAAAGTGGTTTTCTACTTGGAGTAGAATTTTTTGTAAAATTCTTCGACTAGCTTGGCCCATGTAGTGATGGACCCGGCCTATAAAGCATAAAGCCAAGCTTTAGCCTTTCCTTTTAGGGAAAAATGAAATAATCTAAGTTTAAGGGCCTCCTCAGTCATGTGATTGATTCTTATGGTCCCACAAATGTCCTCAAATTCCCTAACATGTTGATATGGGTTTTCCTTGTCTAGCCCACGGAATACTGGGAGCATCTGGTTCATACCAGATTTCAGCTCAAATGTGGCATTGGTCTTAGGCAGAGTGATGCAGGACGGTTGAGTTGTCCTGGTGGGGTACATGTAGTCCTTCAAAGTCATGGGTGGCTCCACTTGATCATCCATCCTAACAATTTCTTCAAAGATGGAAGACTTTCCGACAATAGTTAAGGCTAATTCAGGCTCTATCCTTTCTAACCTTTTACTCTTGCGTATTCACAGTTTCTCTCTCTCAGGTCTAGAGCACATGCATCGGGTTCAACCTTAAAGAAATGCAAGCCTAATCTATAAGCGAGGTCCTAATGGTCTTACTAGATGATGCACAAGCAGTCAAGCACAAAGATTGAGCAAAGAAATTATCCTAGGGTTAGCCTAACTCACTAGACAGCTCCTAACTGGTTTGAAGAGTGCACTAAGGCCTCCAATCCTATCTTATGAAGCCAAATTGACCAGGTAAGTCCCTGGGATGAATGGTGGGGTCACAATGCACTTGGCAAGGGTCCCACTTAAGAACCAAACTCCTAAAACAGATACTGCCACCCTTTGGAGGGACAGGACTTACCTAGACATTAACTCGACCAAAGAGCGCAATTGGTGCAACCTTTTGTGGTCTTCATCCTAATGAGCTCAAGTCCTATGGTCTCGTTTCTACGTGATTTTAATTAATTGTTAGGTTACTATGTGAGAGGTGGTTAAACCTAATTGGGCATGGATCTAGTGATGAAATTCAATCCTTATCTTATTAGGGTCAATTGCCCTTAACTAAGTGTGTGGGTCTAATTAATTGGTGTGTCAAGCAAGCATTCACACTTTGCAAAAATTAAATCACCCAACCTCACTTGCAAGTAAAAGATTCATGGAGTAAAGTTTAGAAACTCTTACAGCGGGTCCACGCTAATCCTTAAACCATGTAAGCTTAATCTTTTTTTGGCAAATTTTACAATTCTGAGAGCATTTTGTTTTAAGCAATTCTGAGAGAAACTTGTTTGCTTAAGAACAAATCCACGCAGTTTCCTATTTTTGTGCAACTCTCCTCTTAGCAAGGTCACATATCCAGAAGAAACTCTTGTTAGTAAATCCTAAGATAACAAACCAACTCAAATTCTTATCCTATCATAAAAATTCTATCTTATCCTAATTTCAAACAAAAGACAGCCAAGTTAATCAAAACTCTATCCAAAGTGGACTCTAAGTTATTAAAACAAATCAAAAAATCTATCTACAAAAAAATTCAGAAATTCTAAATTATCCAAACAAGTGTCCAGACATGGTTAGAGTTTTCAAAAACTTTCCAATTATCAGAAATCCAATCTTATCCAATTCAAATTTTAGATTTTGAAAACTCTAACTAATCTAAACAACTTAAGGGATATAATTTTAAAATTTCTAACTACCTAATTTCATAATACAAAGGTTAGTTATTAATCAAAACAACCTAGTCCTAAAGATTTTAAGCTCTACTTTACCCATCCTAATCTAATCCAATCAAAATATTAGTAAAAACAATCTAAAATAATTTTTTTTTTGTTTTTATTTACTGAAATTCAGAATTCAAAGAAATCCTTTAAAACAAAACAAAACAAAACAAAATTATTAATTAATTATTCCAAAAATTCAGTTAATTATACAAAAAAAAATCAGAAAAGTCAAAAAAATTAGTAAAGCGAGATAATAAATAATACTAATTGCAAAGAACGCTACTAATGAAAATTAGATGGCTAAACAACTAATGCAACCTAAATATGAGCAAGCATATGAATCTAATAAAAAAATTCAGATTTTAACAAAAATTTAGATTTGGCTCTCCAACAATGGCGCCAAAACTTGATGTGATTTAAATTAATCCACTAAAATTACTGCAAGTGCACAGTTGTCTAGTTGAGACAGTGGCAATTACAAGCTGATCCCACAGGGAGCACTATAATAAGATTGAGAAAATTCTAGATCTAAAGTGCAGAAATAAGATATGAGACAATGCGTATCAGAATATCATGAATCCATTAAGTAGTCCCACCATCATACTATGCAATCGATAAAATAAATTTATCCCAAAAATCCTTCAAATTATAAACAAATCAATGTTTCTAATTTGGATAATTTGTCTATCAAAGATAAAAAAATTTCACAATTTATTTAAGGCAAAAATCTCGTTCACCTAGTGAAACTATTAACTTAACGAAATATCACATATTAATCAAAGATAGATTATCAAAGAATTTCAATCTAAGAATAATCTATTAAGAAAACATACAGGATTAAAGCATTGTTCAAATAAAAAGTTTGAATAATATATAGGTTGTCAATGACAGAAGGCAGATTTATTATTATAATCGATACACAATAGACAAAAATATCACATAGATTAACGATGAGAAACACTTAACTTAATCTGACACTCTGATCTAAGGATCTACTCCTTCATTGTAAAAGATGTGATTTTCATTGAGAATTTCATGGCAATTACAATTTTCTTTCACACTCTTCTAACCTAGTTCTGGAACAGGGCTCCAGAATACCCAAAAATAACTCTTAAATTCTATTAATTAGGGAAAGAACAGAAAAAGGAGAGAGAGTAATCATGGACGTCAAAGGGAGGGAGTATCTCATGCATGCTTCCTTAGATCGGGTTCCTTTTATAACTGCAGTTATCTTATAGATACATTAAATCTAGACACCTTCTCTGCAGATTTGACTTATCTTCATTGATAAGGTGTATCCACCTCCTGGAAACCTCTAGATGGCTTGGCTAACCTTCAAATAGGGGTCCCACAAGGGATATACAGAAATGGATTATCAACGGTGTGCATTTAATTGCAATCCCGCCTAAAAATGAACATGAAAATCTCTGGGCCCATAACTTTGTCAATTTAGCTCCAATTTGCGCAATCTTGGGCTCCACAGACATCGACTCTAAATAAGCTTTTCAACGGTAGGAAAATTTCATCGATCCGACGGTCATATTGAAAGTTGTGGCATTTGAAGATGAGTTATCATGAGAAAAAAGGGATTAACTTTTGAAATTTGATTTGCAATGGACTCTATCTCTGCACAATTTTCATTTTTGAAAGGATATCAGATGTGGATGATTCAAACTCTTCTTCTTTTATTCCAATTAAACTTGTACTCTTTGAATTATCCATTAATAATCTCAAATTTGCAACTACTGCGGGCCCTATGAAAAGTCTTTTACCATACTTAGGACTCTTCAACTGACATGATCAGCGGACCCCTCCTTTGATTGATTTGCGCATGGCTTGTATGTGGGGTCCACATGGTGAATTCTTCAATTTACTTCTTTTCAAGCTTCAATTTAGCAATGTAGGGCCCAAGATGACTATATGTGCTTGAAAGTGGGTTCCGTGATAGAGGCCTTCAATTCTCATTTTATGTACATTCTAATTTTACAATCAAATACTGAAGAGCCCATATTGAAGCGGGACCCATCTGGATAGAGTTCTACTTCAACTGGGATACTTCGGAGAAAAATTGCATTACATTCTAAGTTAATGCATAAATGTATGAAAAATATGAAAATCCACGTTTCTAGGTGAAATGATGAATTAAATGAATAATGATGCAATTCACCAAATAAAACCCTGAATTCATCCTAAAATGATGCGTAAATATGCAAATTCATGAACTCAACAATCAGAACCTAGGTGCTCTAAATTAGCGTCAAGTGTGTTGGAACTCTTGATCAGGTGTAAAAACCTGGAGTTAGAACCCTAATGTAGTGTTTTCATGAAAATCATTAGAATGCATGGATTCCACTATATTACAATGTGTAGATTCTTGCGTAAATTCTTCTTATACACCCTTCCTTCCCGCAAATGGAGATTCAAACAATGAAATTTATGAATCTCAGGGTGAATTAAAACAAAATCATGAAAATGAAGATGATATTCAACAAGCTTATAATAAATTATATACATTGTCCATAGAGCTTGTTAAGAAAAATAAAAGATTAAAAGAAGAATATAAAAGGATAAACAAAGAATTAACCTCTTCAAATGATGAACTTAGAGAAAAGAAAGAAGTAATACATTGTCTAGACTCTAAGGGCCTGTTTGGAATCGTTCTCATGCTGTTCCTAGTTTTGTACTCAAATCAGGTTGTACTGAGATCGGGTTATGCCGAGACTATACTCTCCAGATCTTGTTTGGCAACATTATATTAAATTATTCTGTTGAGAATAGGTTGTCCAGAACTTGCTTGGTAACATTATAAAAGTTCTGCTCTAAAGAACAGAAGCAAAAGAATCATAGGATTTATAATGTGGAACCCACCTTTTATTATTTGTAGCACTCTATTATTGTCGTTTATGGGACCCACCTATAAAATTATAAGTTGGTACCACCTTTAAAAATTAGAGCACGAGGCCCATATTTATAGGATTTACGATATGGGCCCACTTTAGAGGAATTATAATGTGGTGTCACCTTTTTGTAAATATAAATATGGGACCCACCTTTAGAAATTACAACATCGTACATACCTTTAGAAATTAGAATATGGGCCCACATTCATAAGATATATAATGTGGGTTCACCTTTTGTGATCATGGTCATATGACCCACATTTAAGAATGACATAGTGGTGACACATCTTTTGTGATTGTGAACGCATGACCCATCTTTAGAAATTACAATGTGTGCCCACCTTTAGAAATGAGAATATGAGGACACGTTCATACGATTTACAATGTGGGCCCACCTTCATAGAATTTATAATGTGGGGCCATCTTTTGATTGATTGTAAATACATGACCCACATTTAGAAATTACAAGTGGTGCCCACCTTTAGAAATTAGAACATAGGGCCTTATAATGTGGTCCCACCATTATAAAAATTATAATTTGGGTCCACCTTTTGTGATTGTGACCATGTGACCCACCTTCAAGAATTACAAGGTGGGGCCACCTTTTTTGGGATTGTGAACATGGGGCCTACCATTAGGATTAGGATAAGTGAGAGGATTTGAAATATTTTTAAATGACCTATTTAAAATATAAGAGATAAGTAGGAACCAACTATGCCAGAAAGTTGTTTCTTAAAAAAAAAAACAAAGATTTTTTGTTCCAACTTTCTTATGCCAGCGGGTTAAGATCTTGGGATTCCTTCCCGTGAGACCAAAATCGGGAACAATAATTTACTCTAACCAAACATGTTTTTCGTAGCCTCATCTCGTGGGAACATGAGAACATCCAAATGCACAATGCCAAACACACCCTAAGTTTATGATCTCGTTGCATAACCTATCTAATGCTCAAGATGAACAGAATGAATTAAAGATAGGTTATGATGAACTTGACAAGGAAAATTCAAATCCAAGAGATCAATTAGAAAGGCAAGACAAAGATATTAACAACCTAAATCCAAGTTGACTATTTCTAAGAAGAAATTTTCTAATGCTCAAAGTAAAATGAAAAACCTAAAACCGGGATCTAATGTTGTTAATGAACTTAAATTTGAATTAAAACTTGTCTATGAAGAATTAAACAACTTTAAGGGAATTGAAAATGAACTCATAAAAGTTAAAAATAAAAATTCAACCCTTAAAACCCAAGTCACTCAACTCGAAAGCTACAAACAAAAGTATGAGTACAAATTTACCCAAGGTGAAGAGAAATTTGAAAAATTACTTAGATTGGGTAAGCCTCAAAGAGATAGGATAGGTCTTGGATTTGATTGGTATACTTCACATGACCCTAACTTTACCAACACATTGGTAAAAGGTTAGTTCTCATTCTCAAGTACTCATTCTCACTTGCCCAAGACTAAATGTCATTATTGGGGTGTTGAAGGGCATTTTAGGTTTGAGTGCAAACTAAGAAGAAGCCATATGTCTAGACCCATCTATGAACCTAAGAAAGTAAAATCAAACTCTATGAAAGGTAAGACACTAAAAACCAATGAAGACTCCAAGAAGATTAAACAAGTTAAAACAATAAAAAAGGAGTCTCCTAAGATAGATTCTAAAAAGGTTAAACAAGTTAAACCAGATGTAAAAGAATCTATTAACAAAAAGCTTCTCAACCTACCTCCCCTAAATCAACACGTGAAAGAACTTTTGAAGAAAGTTGCTAAGTTAAATTTAAAATTCAAAAGTCAAAACAAGGGAGGAAATAAGAAAAGAATTGAGATGAAAATAAAAAAGAATCAATCTCCTTAGAAACAAACTCACCAACCTCAAAAGACTATTCACCAATCTAAGCTTAAATTAGTCAAATCTCAAAAACATGGTGATAAGTCAAAATCTACGATTTATTAAGTCAAATCTCCAAGAGTTGGTGGGACCTCAAAACTAGACCTCAAAGGACAACCCTCTCAAGACCTTAGGTGGATTCCCAAATTAGATATTTAGACAAACTTTAAGGCCTTGAACCTCATTGACCAACCTACCCTTTATAGTTATATCATATTGTTGGTCATGATACATTTGCATTTTCTTCTTTCATAGTTACATTTCTTAAAATGCAATGTTTCTTTGTGATCAATTGATTTTGTCTTCATGAGCCTCTATAGCTACATCTTATGGTTTTCAAAATCATTTTATTATAATTTGTATAATTGATTTGCATTTTGTTCTCATGTTGGTATATCTATTGAAAATGCATTTCAATGTTTGTGCATCAATTGATTATGGTCTCAAAAGTCTTTTAAGTAAACTATCTTAATCATGATTAATTGATGTTACATCTCATGTTTTTCAAAATCATTTGATAATTAGACCATTTTGCAAAGATAGGTGTTTCTGGAAAAAAAAAATTCCATATAGGTCTTAAAAGTCTTTTAAGTAAAATATCTTATTCATGATTAATTGATGTTACATTCTTTGATGAAAAACGAGGATCAAAATTGATTCTCATTCTATAGTTAGAAATTTTAAATGAAAATTCAATTTTTCTTTGATATTCTTGAGATGCAATTGGTTAAAGCTTATCCCATTTGAATGTGTTTTTGGATAAATGCATTTCCCAATTGATATCAAGTTGAATGCGTTTTAAATCAATTTGTATGAACACTTGTAGCTGTTAGGTTTTTTGTGTTTTGCAATTTGATGGATGCATTATCATTTTAGCATCACTCAAATTTTCACATGAGCATTGAATTTGAAAAACTTGAAATCTTAATTTTTACATGCATTGTTTTAAAACCTTTTAGAGCTTATGTTACATGCATGTTTTGGATTTTAAACTTGGATGCATTAAGTTTTGGAAAAAATATTTTCGAATCATGCAAGCCTTTGGACCTAGAGTTTTAAAATCATCTTTGGCATTGATAGGTTCATGTTTTGGAAAATATTTTTAGATTGAAACATGAGTCTAAGCATGATTCCATGACCCAGAACTCCCACTAGAAAATTACTTTGGTGTAACTCTTTGCTTAATCATTTTTAAAAGGAAACACTTTTTTATGCTACAGTGAATTGCTACAGTAAATTTGCTACAGTGTTGTCAGTCAACCGAACTGTAGATGTCGGTTGACCGAACCCACTTCGGTTTGCGTTCCAGAATGGTCAAAACTAGCCCTTTTTTTACCGTTGGGAGTTCGGTTAACCGAACCTGAAGTCGGTTAACCGACAAGCTAGCCATTGGAGCATTTTTTCTATATAAAGAAATCATTCCTAGGCCAAATTTGAGGATCCAAGAGCCCTCCTAGAGGTGTTTTGCGGCCAAACAAAGGGAAATGAGCTAAGGGAGGTTAGGGGGTCATTAAAGGAAGCTAAAGCTTGGAATCATTACTTAATCATCTAAGTAAGCTTAGTTTTCATTATCATATATTTTAATGCTTTGTTTAAATATTTGAAAAATCTATTTTAGCTTGACAACTATGATGTGTTGAATCCATTACTTACATTTAATCTTTGATCTTAGTTGTATTGGATTCTTCACCTTGATTCAAACCAAGTTTGTTTTAAATTTCATTAATCATGCTTTGCTAAAATCTTTGATTTCCTTTATAGCATGAATCATTTACTTGGTTGAATCAACATATGTTGTTCTCAATCACATAAGAACAATGGTTAACCTCGTTGGTTTTTGAAAACAACATTATACATGCATCACATGTTTAGTCTTAAATAGTTTTATACAACTTGTGAGCCTTTGGTTTTCATGTCATCAACAAGTTAGTATTTATACATGTGAGTTGCATTTCACTTCAATCAAATCTCTGTGTGCCTTAAACTTTTAAATGCCTTGAGCATATATTCATTGGGCTTAATGTTTAAATTTGATTGAAGTTCTCACACAAACACCATAAGCATTCGTCTTTGCATTTCATAGAGTGTTGTGTGAGTTTGATTTTCAATTTCATATCAGCCTATGTTAGAGGCAAATGTATTGAGCTTTAAATGTATCTCTTAAAGTGTTTGTGTAGACACTTCTTAGAGAAAATCTTTTGGTTGCATAGGTTATTGCTTAGCCTTAGAAAAGCATAAGTGTATGGTTAGGGGTGAACCGTAAAACCCAAAAGGTTATTGCTTAGCCTTGGAAAGCATGTTGTAAGGTTATTGCTTAGCCTTGAAATGAATTTTGTAAAGGTTATTGCTTAGCCAATTGAAAAGCATAAATAGTGGAAATCCGGTGGGGTATAGGATCACAAGCCGGTAGTGGATGTAGGCATTGAGGCCGAACCACTATAAATCTTTGTGTTGTGGTTGAGTTGTGATGATTATTTTTATTAGCTTCCGCATTTAGTTTGATAATCATCACTAGTGACTAATTTAATTTAAAGAATTTAAAATTGGTCATAATTAGTCACTAATTTGAAGCTCACCCTATTCAACACCACCCCCCCCCCCCCCCCCCCCCCCCACCTCTAGGGTTCGGATTCCGAACTTTCAGTAGTTATATACTTTAGGGTACAAATTGATAATTGATAATGTGTTATCTTCGAAATCATTTTCTTTATACTCATTGTTGGTATTCAAATGATTTGAAGATTGTATGAATGGAAATGCTCTAAAGCTTCATTAGTTGCATTTATCAAAGCATGTTACATTTACTCATTTCCATATGCATTTGGTTATATCAACTTAAGATGGAAATGGATATTGTTACAAGCAATTCGCATCTTTACTCATTTAGTTACATTCTTTTTATGTGCAAATTGAATTGGATGACTTGTGGATCATGAAATAGATTTACATTCTCTACTTAACCTTCTGCATCTTTTTAATGCAAATTGATGATGTTCCTTAATTATATGAAAATCCTTGCTTCATGATCCTCTATGTACCTTTGCTAGAGTGGAGATTTTGTATGTTAATGGACCATGTTAGATAAATTGATGTTAAGCTCTTTTGGCATGTTTATCACAGGTACACATATATACTTATAAGGAGCTATTTTCATCACAATACATGGAATCCATCTAACTTCATACTTATTATGCATACATAGATATGTTCTTTATTGATGAAATCATATGAGTTAGACCTTGATAGGTGATTGATCCTCTCCATGCAAATTTCAAATTGTTCCATATATGGTTTTACTCATAGTTACATCTTTATAAACCATTTTGGAACCCAATCATTCTTATTTCATGTGCGTATTGTCATTTATGTTGAGAAAAATGAGACTGCTTCTTAACTTTTAGCAAGATCTTGAAATGCATTCTCACAATATCTATCACATAGTTTTAAAAGTAAAATATAAATGTGATGGATGATTATGATATTGATTTATGCATGCTCACTTTAGTAAAATTATTCTTGTGCATTTTTCAATTTCATAATTGTGTTTACATGCATATGAATCTCTTTATATCTATTCCTTACACCTCATAGTTATATCTATTGTTTGATGGATCTTATGGATGTTGAGTTCATCTGATTTTACACTTTGAAAATTGCATGCACTTTCAAGTCATATTTGTGAAATGCATTTTCTTATGTTCATCACTATGCTCACTAGTTAAATTATTAAAAGTGATGATTATTCATGATGATTAGTGGGACTTTGTGTCTGTCACATCCGTGCAGTTAATCGTGTTTTCATTTTCAATTACCATCAATTGGCATCATATCCAACTAGAAAAATATAATCGTGCTTAGCACGGGCAATATAATCATAATATTAAAATTAATTAAAAAAAACTTTATGATTAGTTTCTTTAAAATTTGATGCAAAAGGTTTTAATCTGAGAGAGGAAAAAAATTCCATAAGAATTCAATACCTAATGCCATATAATTTAAATTAAAAAAAACAAACATAAGCCCATAAAAATTGAAGATTAATTATCAAGAAAACAAATAAACAATATAAACTATGAATAAAATCCTATGAAATTTGAAAGACACATAGAAATAAAACATAGAAATGAAAATCCATAATCAACTCAATAACATAAGCAATTTAAAAGAATTAAACATTTATGGGAATAAAAAAAACTAAAAAATGGAGCACAAAAAGGCAAAGACAAAAGAACCCACAAATTCATAAAAAACCATCATAAAAAAAAACTAAAAACCCATCACAAGTGAGAAATTATAATAAAAGAAATACAAAATAAAACAAATTGAATTTTATTAAAAAGTCTATAAAAATACATATAAATAAAGATCCATAGACAATACAATGATAAAAGAAATTTAGAAGAATCCAACTTATGATAATCTAATACTCAAAAATGAAAATTTGAAGCCACAAAAGAAATAAGAAAAAACCCAATGGAAGTAAAATAAATAAGTAGCTCATAATGATAAGTATTAAAAAAATAAAATAATACAACAGAAAAATGAGAATTCACAGAAAATCTCGTGATAAAAAGTGATTTAAAAGAAAAACAAAACAAGGGAGAACCCAATGGAAATAAAATAAATAATTAACTCATAATGATAAGCATTAAAAAAATAAAAAAAATACAACAGAAAAATGAGAATTCACAGAAAATCCCATGATAAAAAGTGATTTAAAAGAAAAAAAAAACAAGGAGAGAACCCAATACCCAAAAGTTGAAACAAAAAAAGAGAAAAAAAAAAAAAAAAGAAACTCACAATCTATGAAAACCATACAAATTCAAACTATAAAAATATTGCAAAGCTATAGAAATTTTAAAATGATGATTCTTTTGTATAAATCATATTAAAATGACATAATTAAAATTACTCAAATAAAATTTGATGAACTCAAAAGTAAATGAATTAAAAAAGGTTTACCTCTCAAATTGAAATATTTAATAATTGCACCAATTGCCTCAAGATGCTCACATTTTAAAATGCGTTGAACACTGATCTAAACTAAGCCTGTAAATGAGACAAGAGACGGTACTAAAAAGAGACATGAAGAAACAAAAAAAATTATTGAAGCTGCTTTAAAAAAAATACAATGAACTTAAAAGTAAATGATTGGAAAAGATGAAAGTTCTCTTGTTGAGATAAATAAATAGAATTATATTAGAGAAAGTAGAAAATGATGATAATAAGAATGAGCTTAATTCTTTATTTAGATGGACCAATATTATTAGAGATTCCTTTTACCATTAGTTCCGCATTCTTAAAAAAAAGTGTATAATCAAAATCAATAGATAAAAAAGAAACCAGACAACCCAAAACCGATAGTGGATTAAATGAAAAGGAATAAAGATTAAATAAAATAGACAACTCCAAAATCAGCATTTCACATTCTAAAAAAAAAGAGAAAAAAATCATATAATCAGAACAATAAAAAATACTTGAAATTCCTTAGATTAGTGGCACTTAGACACTGGGACTCATTAATACTCAAATGCTATTGCCTTGATAGAAATAGGATGATATTGAGAGTTTCTTAATAGACAAAAGGCATGATGGAGAGTCCAGATCACAAAAAAAAAACTTCATTTAGAAAACTCCAGTATTTTGAATTTTTTTATCAAGAAATCAATTTGACGGTGGAAATAACCCAAAATGAGGTGAAAATTTGAGATACCCCATAAATAGCAAGGATGTTTGTGTTAATGATTATGATTTTTAGTATATGGGGTCAATCTTAGTATTCCATTACATTTACATCAGGATTTATAAAAGATAAAGCCACATACACAAAAAGGAAAAAAATTAAACTCTACCCTTTCTCCCTCGACAATTCCAAGGAAAGTTCCCCACCTCCTCTTTAGCTTCACGCTGTTGTCGCGAGTTTTTCTTTTTCAATACAATTATCATCTTCTTATTAATTATGATACTTATTATTTTGTTGATCAATTCCATATATCATATATTCATTTGAGTTTAATTTTATTGTAAAATGGATGTCATAGAAAATTAATGACTATATGGGAAATCATATAAAATAGTTATTTCAGAAGTTTGATTATCTATGCTTAAAGTACAATTGATAAGTATGAAAATAATAACAACACTATTTATAGGAGTCAATATTTCAAAAATATAATTATTTTTATAAATACCTCATAGATAAATTCCAACTCTTGGTCAATATTCCAAAGTGGGGCTGGGTTCCTTCTTCATTAAAGTTTGATCATCTATACTTAAAGTACAATGCATAAGTATGAAAATAATAACAACAGCATTTATAGGGGTCAATATTTTAAAAATATTGTTATTTTTTATAAATACCTTGTAGATTAATTCTAACTCCCAGTCAATATTCCAAAGTGGGGCTGGGTCCCTTCCTCATTAACTAATTTTAAGTTTTTGTTGATAACTATTAACAAAAAGATGCTCTGTGGTGTTGTGGTAGGGTCACTCCTTTGAAGTTCATATTGTCCTGAGTTCGAGTCTCGGCGCGTACCATGATTGATTTTTGTCATTGATGGACCCGTCTTTTCTTGCCTTCCTCCGCCCCGGGTCCGCCGGGGTGTGGAGGGGCGAAAAAAAAAAAAGCGAGCATCAACATTTTGTACGAGTATGTCAAATTTTCTATTCTACTTGGAATTTGAAATGGTGATCCAGATATTCACCTTCACAAGTAAAAAGGAAATCAAACCTTTTTTTTCTAACTTTCCATTGTATATATATTTTTAAAAAAGAGACAAGACTTTTAATGCCATGAAAGGCGATTTTGTTTAGTTTGTCGTGAAAGGCGGTTTTGTTGCGTAGAAAGCAATTTTGCCATGAAATGCGATTTACAAATCTTATCAATAACAAAAGACAAGAATTGTGATTTTTTCGTCTCTTTAAAAAATACAAAATACAATAGAAGAGGAAGAAAGAGGGATCTAACTTCTCAGGAAAGAGGGATCTGACTTCTCAGGAGATTGTAGGGACTCGTTCAAATCGACGGTCGCGAGTCATGTATGGACTCCGCCATCGTCCTTCAGATGAGAACACTTGATGCTTTAGTTCACTTGGCTTGGCTTGGACCCCAGGTTTTTAGAGGACGAAGACCAAGGAAAGGTCCTATATTCAATAAAAATCTGGGTAGACGGGCTGAAAAGCCACATCTATGCCATGTTGGATAGAAGAAGAGAGGAAACCTTGAGGGAGTGGCCCCCTAAGGGACTTCAATCACCTTGTAGTGTTTGCAACAGAGTTTCTTCAGAGTAAGAGAGCTTCTTTGTGCAGAGACTTTTCAGGGTAATTTTCCAGGACCCCTTCTCTTTGGAATGACCACCTTTTTATAGGCTTTTGGTAGCCATTAGGAGGGTTTATGGGCATTGATTGCATTAATGCTCCATGATGAGAGGAGTTAGAAGATTTAATTTCATAATTTTGTAACTCCTTTTTCCTTGAATCTGATTAGTCGATGGAGAATAATGGGCATGTAATCTCCATGATGATGGGGGTTTCATGATTAATTACCATGATTAAACTCCATAATGATAGGAGTTACATGGTTAATTGTCATGATTAATTGGACATTTAACTCCCATTTGCTTGCTTCTGATTGGGCCGTCCAGAATAATGAGTTAATGACCGTAATAACTTGTCATAAACGGGTCAATTAATAGCATTAATTGGTCACCAAGTCGCTTGAAGAGTCGCGGGCCGCGCTGCGTCTTTTGGAATTCTTCTTGCGATGATCATCGATGGATCCGCATGTTGTTTGATGTCAGATGACGATGCAAATTCAGACATTGGTCGGTACCAATGAGCCAGCAACATCTGTCCAGTCAATTTCACGGTTGGTCAGGCAGAAAGTGTGCTTTCTTGGTCGGCCGGTTGGCGATTTTGGAGTGTCCAATGATGATCGAATGATTTCGACGGCGGATCTGTGATGTTGACGAAGATCGAAGGATATCATGCCTCAAAAATCAGATTTTAAGAAAATCACAGGGGCCAAACATCGCGAAACGCTAAAAAGAACAGAAAAACGGTTGTTCTGGCGGAAATCCGGCGACCCGGACTTCCAAGGTCGCCGGTGACTATGGGCCTTTTGGTCCCATTTCGGTCGCCGTTCGGTCGCCGTTTCTCGGCAATTTTTCGGGCTTTTTTGCTTCTTTTTTCTCCTGTATTTTTCTTGACATTTCTCCTCATTTATTGGCTTGATTCCTCTAAAGAAAACCTATTGAGAAGCCATGCAAATCAGAGCACAAAGTTTCCTATTTTTGGAAAAGCCGAAGACTTTGTAGCCAATTTTCCGCCAAGAGTTGAAACTAGGTCAAACGATGTCAGAATGGCCTGAAATTTAAGGTGAAGCTTCCTGAGCATTAGATAGGACCAACCATGGCTTTTATTTGAGTTTTGAAGCCGTTTGGGGTCCCGTAGATGCTAGACTTGATTTCACCGCGCAGAAGATGTTGAGCTTTGATGTGCGGTCAACCGATGTCCGATTGACCTGAAATTTGGCAGGGAGCCTATTGGAGTCATTTTGAGATGATCCATTAGCTCTGATTTGGGTGCCATGGTCCCGGGGAGCTCCTCCGCCGGTAGGCTTGATTTTGCTTCCGAGCGTCAAAACCAGGTCAAACGTCATCGGAATGACCTGAAATTTGTCGTGCAGCCCTTTGGAAGCATGTAAAAGCTATCCACGTGCTTTGTTTGATGACTGATGGTATCGGTGGTCCTCGCCTCCGAGAGGCTATATTTCGCCGTTCGAGAGTTGATGGAGGGTCAAACGGTATAAGTTTGACTTGAAATTTGACGAGGAGCCTTTTGGAGGTATTTTGAGACCATCCACAAGCTCTGATCGAAGCTTCAATATCTTTAACACTGTCGCCGCCGGGGGCACCTGCTCAGCTGTTGGAGGAGTGAAGTTAGGCTAGACGGTGTTGAAATGGCCCGAAACTTCATGTGTACCCTTCTTTTGGCTATTTTGAAGGATCTTACAGTTTTTGTTTGATTCTGACGGGATCTGATACTTGAAGCAGCTTTGCCTATTTGTAGTAGGATGCGGCTCCATGTAGATTTTAATGTTGAGGAGGCAAAGTGACATTTTTTATGTCAACAAATGCCCCCTCGAGGTACAGCAACGAATTTCATATCTTTTGCAGTCGATGTGCCTCGAAGAAAACTTTGAAAGAAAGCTTCTGACTTGACCAAGAGTCTCTGGGCATTTTCTTTTGACAGAGTAGCCTTTTGAGTTTCCAAAGGGATTTTATGGCAGTGAGAGAGATCACGTACCATCTCAAGGAAAGATTTTGAAAATGACATTTGGATTGGGTTTTTGGGTTTTGGATTTTTCTTTTTGACCTTGTGAACCTAAAGGCTTTATGTGGCGCATCAGGTGGTCAAGAAAGTTTTTGGTTTTTGACCTTGTGACCTAACAAGTTGTATGTGGCAGGTTAGGAGGTCGGATTTTGGATTTTGATTTTGGTCTTGTGACCTAACAAGCTGTATGTGGCAAGTTAGGGGACCGGGATTTGGTTTTTGGTTTTGGCCTTGTGACCTAACAAGCTGTATGTGGCAAGTTAGGAGACCATGGTTTGGTTTTTGGTCACTCTTTGGGACAATTTTGGGTCCATTGGAGTGGTTTGGGTTTTTGTGGAATATCAATTTCAAGGTTTTGGCTTAATTTGGTTCATGAGGTGGGATGGTTTGGATTTTTGGAAACTCATGAGGCTTGGGTTTTTTTTTTTTATGGTCCAATCGACTCAAAGGAGGCATGGAACCATTTTTGTCTCCTCTTGGTAAGAGGGATTTTGACTAAAAGCCACTTTTAGTGCCTAGGTGGTCAAACCTGGCTCATGTAGGCTAGCCCATGGGACCTTAAGCTTTGGAGATGGCTTAGATCTCATGTGGTGTCATTTTTGTGAAGAGTTTCTAAAAAATATCTCTTTTTGGTAGAGAATTTCCAAAAATATTTTTACTTGGAGAGAATCTCTCAAGTTTCCTTGATTTTGGGAGAGATTTTCCCTAAGTATCTTTCTTTGGGAGAAAGTTTCTCATAATCCCTTTCTTTTTGGAGTGAATTTCTCAAAAGATCTCCTCTTTGGGGAAGAATATCCCATGATCCATTTCTTTTAGGAAGTTTGCTAATTTGTAGCACTTACCTTCTTTCTTTTCTCCTCCTTTCCTCTTTTGGTTTGCTCTCTCTTAAAAAAGCAAGGAGGTTGGATCTCTTGTTACTATTGCTCTCTTTTTGCAAAAATCTTCAAGAGTGCCCCAAGATCAAGAACTCTCCTTCTTCTTCAAGGATTTTCAAGCTCTTTCTTCTTTTTCTCCATCAATGGCTTCAAGTAAGTTTTTTTTCTTAAGAAACCCCATGTAGAAATAGAAAAAAGTTTTCTTTCTTTCCTTTTTCTTTTCTTTTTCTTTCTCTTTTTTTTTCTTTTCTCTCCTTCACGTGCTTTCTTTTCTTTTTTCTTTTTTTTTGTTTCACACGTTTTTTCCTTCTTCTTTTTTTTTCTTTTTCTTTCTTTTCTTTTTCTTTTTTTTTTCTTTCTCTTTTTCTTTTTTTTTCTTTCACGGTTTCTCTTTTCTTTTTTTTTTACCGTGTTTTTCTTCTTTTTTTTCTTTTTTTCTTTTCTCTTTTTTTTTTTGTGTGACCGTACAGACAAGATCGTACGGTCATGGTCGCACGGCCACGTGGCCTGCCCTCTTTTTTTCTTCTTTTTTTTTAAAGAGATTCTTTTCTTCTCTCTTTTTTTTTTCTTTCCCGGATTTTGAGTTGCGCATGCAAGACAACTTTCCTTCTATGCATTTTTTTTTTAGAAAATGGAATTGGAAGTATGATAGTGCCCACCTGGAAATCTTTTGCAAGTCTTGGGATTTGGAGCCCGCAGCAATGTTGAGCCCTTTTTTGGTCATGCGGGGATCTTCTGAGGAGCTTTGCAAATTTTGGATTCTAGAGCTCGCAGCAATGTTGAGTCCTTTTCCAATCTTGCGGATATTTGAAAAGATTTGGTTTGATCTCGCAGCAATGTTTGACTTCAAGCCTTCTTCGAGAATTTTCCATTGATTATGAGTTCGCAGCGATGTTGAGCCCATCTTCATGCTCCTATTTCTTTCGGGGTGTTTCCTTTTTCTTCGGAATTGCCCCAGAACCATGCCAAAATTTCTCTAGAATTTTTTAGCAAAATTCTATCATTTTGATGATTGATTTTCTCTCTTTCCATCCTTTGCAGGTAGTTCCTCTAGAACGAACAAAGGTAAGGAGCCTGTTACCGATGCGCCTCGCCGTTCTACCAGATCTTCTAATGTGGTCGTACAGCAGGCCTGGGAGGAGGTCCAGTATGTTGAAAGGAACTTGGAAGAGTGTGACTCACTCAACCGGGATGAGATGAGGCAACATTTGATCGCTCTCAAGGATGAGGAGTTTTATAAGATTATGGTAAGCCCGTCCCTAGGTCACGGATGATCAGAGCATTGTGCCCAAGCCTACCTTCTCCTTTGGTGATGCAGTCCCCGATGATTCGACATACCAAAGGAGATGTTTTCAGTTCTCTTACATAGTTGATGGTGAGAAGAGAACTGTTTCTACCCGGTCGACCTTCGATCAGACTATCTCAATCATGAGCCTTTCCTCCAAATGCTCAAAAAGGGAAGATCCTCCAAGCTTGGTGAAGAGGACAAACGTGGTCAAGACCGGGGTTTTCGTTGGCGGCCCTTCTAGTTTTGCAGAGAAGTCGCCTGCCCGTATGGACATTTTGATGCCAACCAGCGGCTACCAAGGTTCAGATCACCATTCGGTCGATTTGAGACCGGTGGGCCTTGGTATTTTCAAGGGCGATGGCAACAATTGGGTAAAGCCTTTTCGACTTCGCGGCCGTTTCGGTGCTGACTCAAGCTGGGAGTCGTGGACAGATCACATCCTACAGGTTGGCGGTGCCATTCTGAAGGAGGCCAAGATTTTTGACGCGGTTCGCGCTTTTCAGCAAACCGTGGTTTTCTCTGATGAGGCCTTCATGGCCATGCTGGAGTCATTCCTTCCACAAACCAACACCTTCATTGTCACGAACGGTGAGATTGTCGGGGCTGGTTGCTGTCTTGCTTGTTTAGTGGTGGTCACAATGGATCTATCAAAAGGTATTCTATATTGGGGGACCATAGAGGTAATCGGTTCAGTTCGGGTAACCGTAGCTGAATGATGGATGACTTGTGAAGTGACCGGTTGAAGCACACGGCGAGCCCGTGTTGTGATGTTGGCATAGGTCTTATGCTCTACCGTCTGTTTGCTCGATCCGACCAAATCCTTATACGTGACTCGAGAGTCGGCAGAGTATGAGTCCCTCCTTATTGGAGTTGGAGGACTAGAGTGACTTTTTCTCGCGACTACTGCATTCATAGGAGAAGGGACCCGTTCGACAATCGGAGGGCCCGATATGCGCGGGGAATAGCGCGGTTCAGATAATGGGGTAGAAAGAGATCTAGAGATCTCAGTATCTAATGGGGGGAAATAAGCCTCACCGATGGCTCGAGTTGCTCCCGGGGTTGAAATAGGAGGAATGTCCGGCATTCCCCATGGGTGATTCGCCATTTGTAAGAAAGTGGGGGTAGAAAAGATGAGAATGGAAAGAATTTAGGAAAGAAGAAAATGTATTATGGAATTAATGTGAGAAAGAGGAAAGATTAATAGGGCTGCGCTCTTATGTTGTAAAGGGGAGAGCTTCAGCGGGCGGTTATGCGGACGCTAGTTCACATTTGATTTATGCCCATAATGACCCTTAAATAAACGAGACACGGACATTCGGTCATTGATCGAAGGTTCGTGTTTCATAATAAAGCTTCTAAAAGACCCAAGTAAACGATAAGACAACGAAAGATGTCCCATCACGATCGCCAGGCTGTTGGCATGGAGATCGTGGGACCTGCAAAATACCCAAATTCGTGACGAGACAACAGAAGATGTCCCATCACGATCGCCAGGCTATCGGATGTGAATTTTGATCCCCCCCGAGAGGGGAATCGCCATTCAACAGTGTGAGATAAAAAAATACATCGAAAATGAGGATTCCGACTACCCTCAAAATCGACGAATCACGATCGCCAGTTACGGATTCGGCCGTAACACCGTCCTTCGACGAAAGCCGAAAGAATGCGGGAGGAAAATGGGGTGGGTTCTTCTCTCGTCTAATGTGCCGCCGGCGACACACGACGGTTGTCTCGTCACTTAATTTGGGTCTTTCAATTCGGGTCGAACTTGGGTCAAGGGTCAAATTACGGGCTTCAAGATGGGACCATAATGAACTAGGCAGGGGAAATCAACATCCAGGGTTGAACAGACTAATTAAAGTTAAATCCAAGTATTATAGGGGATAAGCGAATTAAAATGAAAATAAACTAAGAAAATAAGGGGAAAGGTGCCAAATATTTAGAAGAGGATCAACCCCATTCCTGGGTACCCCCTTCAATGTCCTTTGACAACCTAGGGTTTAAAGGCTGATTCTTCGAATCGAAAGAATGATGCAGACGAAACCTCGAGTTGTGATTTCTGTGGGTTTGCGTGCGATACGCAGGTGATAAAAGTGCATGGCCGATGATGGGCCAGAAGTAAGATAAAAAAATGGCCGATGTTGGGCCGGGATTGATTGAGGGTGGCCGATGATGGGCCGGTAGTAAATAAACTGATATTGGGGTGTGTGAAATCACTCGTCTCATTTTGTCATTCTCATTAATTCAGGTTCTCAGAATCAGCCTCTATTCCCTTTAATCATTAAGTTCAGATAAATATTTGGTACCGGAGGTGGAGGAAAAGAGAAGAAAATATTTTTGGAATTGGTTTTGTTGGTTTTATAGTTTTTTTTTTATTTTAATAATTGGGGCTAGAAGGGCCTAACTAGGGGAGTTCCTACTTGGATTTAATCTAACTATTCCATTTCCCTAATGGATCTCTACCCTATCCTAAGGTCCTAACCGCCCACATCCGCTCTCCCGGTCCCTTAGCGGGGCCCGGAGAGATAGTGGGACCTAATCAGTTGGGATTAATGAAACTAGGGTAGTCTAATCTGGCTAGGGGGAGACCTAGATCTAGGTCCGGGGTCTGACCTAATCAGTTTAGACTACTATCTAATTTCTAAGTCCAGTTTATTAATATTTTGGTTTTTTTATTATCTTTTACTTTGTTTTTGGTCTTTTGGGTTTTTATTGTTTTTATTTGTTTTTATGTTTATTCATAGGGCCTAAAATCCTAAATTGATTTATCCTAATGAAATGGGAAGGGGGAAAGAGAATGAATTTCTAATTTTTAATTTAATTAATTTATTTGAAATTTCCTAAATAATATTTCCTAATCCTAATGAGAGAGGAAGGGAGAAAAGAACTTAATTATTAAATTTAGCCTAATTATCCTAATTAATAGGGTAGCTAAAATTCTATTTTTAATCTTTACTTTTTATTTTATTATTTGTTTTCTTTTGGTGTTTTTGGTTTTTATTCTAATTTTTATATAGAAAATAACATGAATAGATAAAGGGAATGCAGTCTCAATTTTTATAAAGAGTATAAACTAAAGAAACAAGATGTAATACGATTATAATGCATGGGCATGTTAAATGCATGTTGGCATACAGATTAAGGCTAATTTAAAAAATAATAAAAATAAAAATGGACTAAAACACTAATCTGAATCTAAATGCATGGCATGTTAGATGCATGAAGAACAAAAGACGGACTACAGTGACTGAAGAATTGAAGGCAAAAAAAATAGAGAGTGGAGTGAAACCGGGCTGTGCGTGCTTGGGCTGGATTGGTAGCTCCGATGATTGGCAATCCAAAAGGGCAAGTCGGAGGTGATGAAGGTGCAAGTGGTGCCAGCAGTGGGTGTGCGATGAAGGAGTGCAGGTGGGTGAACAGGGGTGATGCACGTGGTGCAAGTGGGCAGTGGCTCGGTCGTGTGTGCAGCAGGGGGTGCAGGGTGGTGGGGTCAAGAGAAAGAGGAAGATGAAATGAAAAGAAAGAAAGAGGTGCAGTGGGTGCAGGTGGGTACGTGCAGCCGCAAGGAAAAATGCAATGGGGAGGAGAAGAAAGGGAAAAAGAAAGAAAGAAAGAAAGAAAAAAGAAGAGGAAAAGGTGTGCAGGCGAGAGAGTGTAGTGTGTGCGCAGGGGAGGAGAAGAAGAAGAGAATGAAAGAGAAAGAGAGAAAGAAAGGGGGTTAGTTCAGGGGGGTGTACAGGCGGAGAAAGAGGAAGATGGAGAAGAAGGGAAGAAAAGAAAAAGAGGGGGGTGCGATAGTGATGCATAGCAGCGGGGAAAGGAAGGAGGGAGGAAGAAGAAAGAGAAAGGAGATGGGGAGGCAGTGCTGCTGCTTGTGGGCACAGGGCGGAAACGAAGGGGAGAGAGCGAGGGGGAGAAGGAGCGAACGAGAGGGAGAGAGTGGGCGGAGCAGAGAGAGGGTGAGAAAGAGAGTGGACAGGAGAGAGGGAGATGGGTCGCAGAGTGGAAGAGAGGAAGAAGGAGTAGGGAGAGAGGGACTGAGAGAGTAGGGAGATAGGGAGAGCAGGGAGAGAGGGACGGTGTGCTAACGGGAGAGAGAGAGGAACTGAGAGAGAGTGGACGGGAGAGAGGGAGATGGGTCGCATAGGGAGAAAGAAAGGTGAGGGAGTGAGGGACTGAGAGAGTAGGGAGATAGGGAGAGCAAGGATAGAGGGGCTGAGAGGGTAGAGAGAGAACGAGAGAGTGTGTGAGAGTGCAGGTAGAAGAGGGAGAAGAGAACGAGAGGGAGAGGTGGAGCAGAGAGAGATAGAGAGAGACCGCGAGGGAGAGCAGAAAGGGTGAGGGAGACGAAGAGAGGAGGCGGAGGGCGAGGAAGACCAGAGAGAGTCAGAGAGAGAACTGTGGGGACAGAGATAAGGCGGAGAAAGGGAGAGGAAAAAAGGGAGAAGAAAGCAGGGAGAGGGCAGTGTGTGCGCTGGGTGTGAGAGGAGTGGAAGAAGGGGAAGGAGAGGGAGATAGGAGAACAGGGAAGAGGGAGAGAGAAAAACCAAGAAAGGAGGGGGAGAGGGTGGTGCGCGCGAAGAGGGTGAAGGAGAGAGGGTAGAGAGAGCAGGGGCTGGCGCGGGGAAGAGAGGAAGAAGGAGCAGGGGAGACAGAGAGAATGAGCAGGTGGGTGCGGGGGAGAGACAGAGCAGGGGGAGAGGGAGAGAGAGAGATGTACAGGTGGGTGTGGGTGAAGAAAAGAAAAAGAGAGGGATGGTGTGCAGTGGGTGCAGGTGGTGGGGAGGAAGAAAAGAAGGCGTACCTGGTGCAGGGGGAGACGTCCGGCGGCGCGAGGAGGAGGAAGAAGGTGCTGCTGCGTGCGTCCAGCGACTGCTGCGTGCGGATGTGCGAGGTGCTTCTGCAGCGTGTGTCTGGGGGCGCTGGCGAGGAAGGAGGATGATGGTGGACGACGGGTTGCAGGGTGCAGGAAGAGGGCAGAGCGGAGAGGGTGATGGTGATGCCTGGGGTGTGCGTCGGATGGAGATGAGGGATCTGGAATGCATGGGATGATGAGATGAGGGATCTGGAATGACAGTGGAGAGGGGAGAGATGGAGGAGAGGGTGCGGACAGAGAGCCTGAAGAGGAGAGGTGGAGGGAGATGGAGATGGGCGCAGAAGAAGAGAGAAGACAAGGCGAGGAAGACCAGAGAAAGAGATGGACGTGCGTGAGATGGGTTCTGTGAGATGGGTTCTGAAAGGAAGAGATGGAGCTTGGAGGAGATGGGTTGTAAGGGATGAGGAAGAGATGATGATGGGGTGTTGCGTCAGGGAGATGGAGCTGGGGAGCCTGGGGTCTGCGTCCAGATCTGGGAGGAAGATGGAGCTTGGAGGAGATGGGTTGTAAGGGATGAGGAAGAGGGCGATAGGCGCTGGATGGAGGGTGATGGGTCGCAGGGGTGAGATGGAGAAGATGCGTGAGATGGAGAGTCCTGGATCTGGAATGGGTGGGATGATGGGATGGAGTCGATGGTGGCCTCTAGGATGAGAACCCTGGGGGAGATATGCGTGAGAGTTAGAGATTGGGACCAGGGGCTTCTGTGAATGGGTTAGAGGGATAAGGCCTGGGAGTTTTTAAATCGAGAGGGATAAGGCTTGGGTCTTAAGAGATCGAGAGGGAAAGACGAGGTTTAGGGGGGTTTGGAGTGTTTCCCGGATCTGGGACACTCCATGGGTCGAGTTGCTGGGTCAGGTTGGGCTTGACCTGAGCCTAGTGGGTTTGGATTTAAAAGAAACTATTTCAGGTCTAAAAAGTAGAGTCCGATGGAGATTAGTCGGGTTGTCATTACTGGGGCCCAGGTTTGGTAGATTTCAATCCGCTCGTCGGATTTCGACGTTCTACATATTGACGGAAAGCTCTCGGCTAGTAGGTCACGATGAACCAATTTTTAGGGAAATCAGAGGTCCAGAAATGATAGGTGATTTTTCACGCGGGCGCCGCGGGGGTGTGGGACCTGTTGTCATGATTTTTGATCTGCCCGTCAGATCTTGGAGTTCTATATATGGGCGGAAAGCTCTCGATGAGTATATCAAGATGTGTCAATTCCCTAGGTGATCAGAGGTCTAGAAATGATAGGTGATTTTTCACGCGGGTGCCCCGGGTTGTGCGACCAGCTGTCATGATCTTTGATCCGCCCGTCAGATCTTCGAGTTCTATATATGGGCGAAAAGCTCTCGACGAGTAGATCATGATGTGCCAATTCCCTGGGTGATCAGAGGCGTAAAGACGATTGGTGACTTTTGACTCGGGCCTAATCAGGACATCATTAAATAGGGTGGACTGAATTGCCCCTCATAGGGTGCCAAAACGAGGTGTCTACAGCTATGATTTCCGTTTTCTTTGACGATTGGATTGAAGATATGATGGAAAACCAACCCTTAGTTTCACATTTTCCTTGTTCATATGGGTGGTTTGATCAGCCACAAACCGTTGAATTAATTCGGGCACGTGGAAAGGGCTGCCCATTGTTAGGGACCGTAGAAAAAAATAAATGATGAAAAAAAAAAAGAAGAAGAAAAGAAAAAAAAAAGTGTTTAGTTATAAGTTTTGAAAAGAATAAAAAGTTGTGTGACTAGTTTAGGTTCATAGTCTTTTTAACCCGAGCCAGTAAGCCCGTAAGGGTATTTACATAGCTAGTGCCCTCAAGACATTTGGTTTGGGAGTCATTGGCCTAATGCTCATTACATGGGTTAATTAGAAAGCTTAAGGGACCTAGGCATTGCACAGTCACATGTGTGTGCTTGTAAAAAAATAATAATAATTGCGGCCTTTGAAAAATCAGTAGTGCGACAGCCGTCATTATTGCCTTGAGAGGAAGACTGTTTTTCTTTCCTAAGGTTAGGTGGCCCAGGATTTTGAAAAAAAAAAATCGTTTTCACGGAAATCTTTGGTTGATCATTTGATGCCTATGTTTTTTTTCGTATACACACTATTTCACCATGCACGATCAATTTAGCATGATTTTGAGAATTTCGGACCAAAAGATGGGAGTTGTGAACCAAATTTCAAATTTGCCTATGCATTGAAAATTCCGAGAATCGAGAACTTCCGGTGTTTGTAAATTTTCTTTTGGAAAAGTTCATTTGATTTTGTTAGGTTTCTACTATGATCTTTAAAATAAAATAAAAAACCCAGAATTTTGTGGGTAAATTCACTGCAAACGCTCACGAGGCACAACTCGTCCACTAGGGGAACCTAGGGGTTTAAGGGCTTATTGCATACGCTAAATGCAGTCGAGAGTGCCGTTGACTAGAGTTTATCAATTTAAGTAATGCTCATGCATTACTCATTCCCTATCTTTTAATGATCAATCGTTATGGGAAATAGAAAATGCGTTCATTGTGGCCTTAAAAAGGATCCTGCTACCAAATTTTAGGGAAATGGCCTTCTTCAGACCTTTGAGTATGAATTTTCAGGAACATACGTGGCACCCTCCAAAAATCCAAATGATGACATTGCTACCGCATGTTCCATACCCATGTTAGAGGAGCTTGAGAATTCTGATTTTGAGAAATTACATGCACGGGCATCACTTGAACCACTATGCTCACTTGTGTAATCTCTTCCTTTAGGCATCCATGATTCATTCTTAAAGGAAGAGAGTTTAATGACGGTTACCCCCTCACCATTTGACAAGAAACATGTGGTCCAATGTGCTGAAACTTTTTATCTAGTCTTTGTCCAATGTATAAAGGAAGATTTTATTTCAGATCCGGGTGGATTTTATGTTGAGTACTCTGTTTCGTGTTTGTTTGTGTGTTTGTCTAACCATGGACAGGATTCGGAAAAGCTTCATTTACAAGTGACTTCTTTACGTTACCCTCCTGTACTTTTATTCCCCTTGTTTCATTGATTATTGCATTTCATTTATTTAAACATCGAGGACGATGTTCATGCTAGGTTGGGGGGTGAGAACAAACACACTTGTCCATTTTTAGACAAGAATTATACACTCTTTTTGTTTGATTTTCTAGGAAAATTTTCAAAGAAAAATTGTTATTTGTGTTTGAGAAAAGAAGCTTCAAAGAGAATTTTTTTGAAATGAAGATACCTCGAATTTTGGAATTCTCAAGGCTATGGGCAAAAGAAAATAGTGGTTTACTATTTTGTTTAAGGAAAGGATTTTTGGAAAAGTGTTGAATCTAGATCCTTCACTTTTACACAGGTGATATACATTTTCAAGGTTTTGAATGTGAAGCTATGATTTCCGATTTTCTTTGACGATTGGATTGAAAATATGATGAAAAACCGACCTTTAGTATATAGTTTCCTGGTTCAACTGGAGAATTAATGAGGGCACATGGAAAGTGCTGCCCATTGTCGGGGACCACGAAAAGAAAAAAAAAGGTGTTTAGTTAGAAGCATTGAAAAGAATAAAAATTTTTGTGACTAGTCTGAGTTCGTAACCTTTTTAACCTGAGCCAGTAAACCCGTAAGGGTATTTACATTCCTAGTGCCCTAAAGACATCTGGTTTGGGAGTCATTGGCCTAATGCTCATTACATGGGTTAATTAGAAAGCTTAAGAGACCTAGGCATTACACAGTCACATGTGTGTATTTAGAAAAAAAGTTACGGCCTTTGAAAAAACAATAGTGCGCAAGCCGTCATGGTCGCCTTGAGAGGAAACTGGTTTTCTTTACTAAGGTTAGGTTGCCCAAAATTTTGAATTGAAAATCGTTTCCACGAAAGTTTCTAACTGATCATTTGAGACTTATGTCTTTTTACGTATACACACTTTTCACCGTACACGATCAACTTAGCATGATTTTGAGAATTTATGACCAAAAGACAAGATTTGTGAACCGAATTTCAGACTTAACTTTGAAAAGTCTGAGAATTGAGAATATCGTGTGTTTATAAATCTTCTTTTGGAAAAGTTCCTTTGGTTTTTACTCTAATTAATTCAAAAACAAAATTCATTTTGTAGGTAATCTAGTGGTTTAACGGTTTGTTGTATATGCTAAATGCAACCGTGATTCCTACGAAAGTGAGTTAGTATTCCTATTTTCAACATTTAATTTTACTTTGTTTTGCTCGAGGACTAGCTAACTTTAGGTTTAAGGGTATTGATATGCATGGCATAATATAAATAACTACCCTTTTATTTGAATTTTCTAGTTGTTTATTTTGTCTTAAATGTTCTACTTATAGCCTTTTTCTTATTATGCAGCAATTGGAAGGAGCTGAGCATATTTGAGCATAATTCGGAGAGGTTTAAAGCTAAAACTCCATTTGAGAAAAGTTATACAAAAAAAAAAAGCATATAGGCTTGTTGGAGGAGAGCTGGAATTTCAAGTTAGAGGTCATGAGTTCAAGACTTGGCATAATTAGTTTTATTTTTATTTTTGAAGACCAAATTTAGTGACCCCACTATATCTAATGCTTGATAATGATTGCTAAAAATTAGCAATCAACTTTCCAAGAAAGGGAAGGAATCTCATGGAATCTCATGGACATCAATAAGAATGCTATTGTTTAGCAAGTGATTAAATTACGACGAAAAGAAGATTTTCGGAATTGTAGCCATCATGTGCAAGGTCAAATGCTTTGGAAAGAGGACTCAAAGGAGAGAAATATCATGTCTCACGAGAATCTCCAAATTCTGAAGTTTTGGGGCTAAAAACAGGCTGTCAAGTGGAGGGATATGAGGGATGACGAATTTGAGTGATTTCTTTCTTTTTCTTCTTGTATTTTTTTTCTTTTAAGGGGAGGCTCTCTTTTACTCTAGGAGCAAATTATTTCTCTTTAATCTTTGTTAGAAAGTGAAGGTGGAGATTGAGTGGTGTAATAGACAACTTTGAAGGCTTTCAATAATGACGATTTGCTTCATTTTTATTGTTTGTTTTACAATGCTTGGTTAATCCGTGGATTAGGGTGGAGGAGGAAACCAAAACCGGAGAGATTGTTCCTTATTATTTTTTTATATCTTTCCCTCATTATGCTTAATGATTTAATAGGTTCTCCTTCATGAATGTTATTCAACTTCTGATTTTGTAAAGGTTATTTGGAATGTCTTTTACTTTTTATGCTTGATCTTGACATATCATGTTTAGGTTAAATTCCTTTAATGGTTTGTGCTTGATCTTGATAAATAGTGATTAGAGTTTCAACATATTGAAGTGAAGGGAGTCTTAGGTACTATTTAGAGAATTGGATTTTTAAGAAAAAGGGTTTTCAAAGTTAAATCTTCCGATCCAAGGCAATTGCTTGCACATTGGATTGAGTTTTATTGGGATATGACTATGAAGTAATTTTGGAATGATAAAATATGTTTTGGTGAAATCCAATACCCAATTCTCTCTTTCTCTAATCAAGTTTGTGTTTAGATTTCCTTTGATATCATTTTAGTTATTATTTTCTTGACTAACTGTGGTTTTAAAATCTCTAGTGTGAAAACTGATTGAGGATTTTTGGATCTTGTTTCTACAAATCTCTGTGGATCGACCCATATTTGCCATTATCTACTTAATAGAAGTTTGCGCGATTGCGGTTCATTATTTTGAGCACATCATAATTTGGCGTCGTTGCCAGAGATTTGTTCTTGAAAACGGTTTCAAAAATTTGATTGCTAATTTTTACTCTAGTTTAGTTTTGGATTTTATTTTATTACTTTTTTTAATTCCTTTTGGGATTTTAACTAATTAGCATTTTTTTTTCTTTTTACACTTTGGTATTGTTGATTTTACAGGATTGAAAAAAAAAAAAAAAAGGAAGGAGCATTTGTAGCAAGGAGTTACCAGATTTGGAGCACAAAGAATCTTCGATTAAGTTTTCAAAAAAAAATAAATAAATAAATAAAGAGAAGAATCTTGCAAAGAAACCAACTCAAAGCGGGAAAAAAATTTTAGTATTAGTAGTAGTATTTTTTTTTAGATCAATTATAGGACTTTCAAAGTGTAATAATTTTAATTATTTTTAAATTCTGGG
Organism: Persea americana; assembly: GCA_029852735.1. Lineage (NCBI taxonomy): Eukaryota > Viridiplantae > Streptophyta > Magnoliopsida > Laurales > Lauraceae > Persea > Persea americana. Next base: position 51,533,583 of record CM056813.1, on the reverse strand, counting down.
AAGGCCAAGATTGTAATAGTTAGGGGCAGGGAAGAACGACAGTTGGACGATACTGTCTTTGCACCTCGGGTTGGTACACTGAGTCTAGGTATCAGTGGCCCGAGTCGACTCAACCAAATCTTCCCCCATCTTGAGTAGGAGGTGAGTACTGAAACCCTACCTACGCCTCTTCGGTAAGTGGGTTAATTCGTGGCTGTTGAATTGTAGCAAAAGTGTGATTGATTGAATGTACACATTGATTAAATTGGAATCGCACACTTAGTAAAGGCATTCACCCCCAAAAGATAAGGACCGGATTTCATCATTGGATTCTTCCCCACTAGGTTAAGCACACCCCACTTTAGGTACCAAGCCAATAATTTAAAATCAATTAGACATTGGCCCTTGGATCTTCGAGCTCATTAAGACAAAGACCACCAAAGGTTGCACCAATTGCGTTATTTGACCAAAGTTGATCTAAGAAATGCCTTGTCCATAGTGTAGAGACAACTAGACTGTTCGAGGCAAGGGTCCTTCAAACGGGTTCATTAAGTAATCCTACCCTTACCTGGAGGATGATCTATCAACTAAGGTTTCATATTACTGGATTGGAGGCTTAGGTGCACTCTTCAACCAGTTAGGAGCCGTCTAGTTGACATAGGCTAGCCCATTAAATTGTTGGTGTGTTATAACATTAAGGTGTGCTTCTTAAGAAAAAAAAAACATTAAGGTGTGCTTGGTTTATACAAACTTAGACACGTGAGAGAGGTCGTCTAGCCCAGGTTGAATTATTTGAGATACCCAATGGCCAAGATAGAGAAAATGAAGGATGCCATTAGGAACTTTAGGGGACAACCTGAGGAAGAGTTTTCTCATACTTGGGAAAGGTTTCATGACCTTCTAGTCAAATACCCACACCACAGGCCTAACAAGGCCTAGTTGGTCCATTTCTTCTATAGAGGACTAACCACTGCACAACGTACCTTGATTGAGTCTATGCACAAAGGGAAATTTATGAATCAGACCCCCAATCAAGCATACGGCTTCCTCGTAGAGCTAGCTAAAAATTTCCAAAACTAGAGTAGCAATGGTGGAGGATATGAGAGAGAAGAGATAAGGTTTAAAAAGCAAGGACTTAATGAAATGAAAACAGACCTTGATCTCAAGAATGTAATGGCTAGTCTGGTCAATGGGGTGAACAATCTAAGTAAGAAATTTGATACCTTTACAGTGATGGCCAACAAGAACCCCCACCAAGACCAGGATTCTTTGATGAATGTTGCATTTGAACCAAGTGCGATGTGTTTCCTTTGTGATAGTTCTGAGCACATGGTGGAGTGCTATCCAAATTTGTCGGTCATTAAAGCTGAGCAAGTTTATGATAGTTCTAAGCACATGGTGGAGTGCTACCCAAATTTGTCGATCATTAAAGCTGAGCAAGCCAATATCATCAATGGATATAGTACCTTTAGGAAACCTACACCAAATTCTTTTAGTCAAACGTACCATCCTGACAATAGGTTTCACCCCAATTTGTCCTATAGGCAAAGTGAACCTATTCAGCAACAAAGTGGTGGTCGTCCAGGTTTCCTAAGGAACTTTTCAAGGCAAGGCTCTTCTCAGTACCCTCAGACAAACCAAGCTTTGGTTCCTCAACAGCCATATGTTGCTCTTTAATAGCCCAACAACTAAAGAACTCTAGCTCCTGACCCAATGACAAATTACTCTCCCTCTGTCCCACAACAGTCTTCATCCTTGGAAACTATGATGACTAATATGATGAAGCTGCAATAACAATTCATCCAACAACAGCAACAAACGAACACAGCCCAAGCCCAGTTGAATCAGGCTACTGCCCAAGCCATCGCCAAGATGAAAGTCCAGCTTAGCCAGTTAGGAATATCAGTAGGAGGGAGAGAGAAAGGCAGTTTCCCAGTCAAACAGTTTCTAGTCCCAAGGTCCAGCCCAATGCTCAAAATGCTCTTAAAGGCCAATTGGAATAGATAGTACTCCAGGACTACCCCATGATGAGGTACAAGCTATCCACACCTTGAGGTCTGGCAAGCAAGTGGACAACAAAGTCAGAATGCCTAAGGAAAGGAATGTAAATGTGGGTGAACCAAACAAGGACAAGGGGCAAGACGTCCAACAGAAAGTGGAGATGAACCAAGCTCCTATAGAGAACCATCCAGTGACACCCTACGTACCCAAGGCTCCTTATCCCCAGTGCTTGCAAGACAATAGGAAGAGTAAACACCTCGAGGGGATCTTAGAGGTGTTTAAGAAAGTTTAAATCAATATCCCTCTCTCGGAGGATGTCATAGTAAAGGTGAATGGGTTCTATTTCCCTGCAGACTTTGTCGTCCTTGATACCGAACCCGTCATGAATCTGGGCCGTCACAATCCTGTGATTTTGGGCCTCCCATTCCTTACCACTTCCAATGCAGTTATCAAATGTAGGAATGGAGTAATGACGTTGGCCTTCGGTAACATGAAGTTGAAATTAAATGTCTTCAGTAATGGATTCCAGTCCCTTGAGATGGATGATTAGGAAGAAGTGAACATGATTGATGTCCTGATAGGTCAAACCGTACAGCAGCCCTGTTATCAAAACCCTTTGGAACAATGTTTGGCCCAATTCGACTTTGATATTGACATTGATGAATCCATTCACGAGGTTAATGAAATGTTGGACTCTCCTTGACCTTGAAGAACAAAAAATTAATGTTCTTCTCCCCTTTTCATTCTCTCAACATGGCTTCTCAACCTATGTCTAAAAGAAATAGAAGAAAGGGACCTAGAGAGAGAAAGGAGTGGAGTGGAATGGAATGAAGAGAGAGAGAGCCTTCAAGGTGAACCACCAATGATGGACATCCAGCACCTCTTCATGGGCTGATTTTATTGTGTATGATGCCTCCTCTTTTGCTGAGAATCTCCTCTCTTTTAAGGACTTGTTTCCTAATGTATAGAGATTTCTTGCTTAGGCCTTAAGCTAGGCTTCACACTTGGAAAGAATTTGACTTTGTAAGGATTTGTTTCTAATTGCAATTTCTTGGAGAGCAATCACTTCCTTGTGGAGTCCCAAAATGTCTCTCAAAAATTGCAAGTGGTGTGGATGAAAGAAACTTTCCAAATATTGCAATTTCTTGCAATTTCCTCCTAAAATTGTAGCAAACAAGTTCCTGAGGTCATATCTCCCTCAATATAGCTCTAATTTACGTAATCTTGGGCTCCGGATATCTACTCGAAAAGAGCTTTCCAACGGTGGATAGATTTCACTAATCCAACACAAGGTTTGAGAATTATGCCCATTTTAAGTTGCTGCCCCTGAAAAATCTGTGACTAATTTGCACAAATGGAAGCTTCTATGTTGGCATGCAATGGGGTGTGTGGGACCCATGTTAGAAATCCAAGGCATACTTATTTGGCTCTCCTTTTACCTCTCTTCTCAAATTTCATCAATATGGGTCCCATGTTAATTTCTCCTACAAATTGAAAGAAATAAATTTAACATTAATTACATATAAGAAAATAAACATGAATCATGCATGGGACCCTACATGCCTAATTATGCACCCAAATTACAAACTTTCCGAAAATAGCACATGGTACCAAAAATAGTAAGTATACATTGATGAAGCAAAAAAAAAAAAAAAAATTCTAACAGGTATGCAGTTCGGATAAGGGTAGGATTCAGCTACACATGCGGTGCCAAAAATAGCACACCTCGGCAACGGCGCCAAATTTTGATGTGCTCAATATAGTTAACCGCAATCGCACAAATTTCTATTAAGTAGATAATGGCAAATACGGGTCGATCCACAAAGATTTGTAGATATAAAATCCAAAAATCCTCAATCAAATTTCACACTATAGATTTTGAAACCATAATTAGTAAAGAAAATAATAGCTAAAATGATATCAAAGGAAATCTAAACACAAACTTGATCAGAGAAAGAAAGATCAGGCTATCAGATTTCACCAAAACAGATTTAATCGTTCCAAAATTACTTCATAGTCATATCCCAATAAAACTCAATCCAATGTGCAAGCAATTGCCTTGGATCGGAAGATTTAGCTTTGAAAACTCTTTTTCTTAAAAATCCAATTCTCTAAATAGTACCTAAGACTCCCTTCACTTCAATATGTTGAAACTCTAATCACTATTTATCAAGATCAAGCACAAACCATTAAAGGAATTTAACCTAAACATGATATATCAAGATCAAGCATAAAAAGTAAAAGACATTCCAATTAACCTTTACAAAACTAGAAGTTGAATAACATTCATGAATGGGAACCTATTAAATCATTAAGCATAATGAGGGAAAGATATAGAAAAATAATAAGGAACAATCTCTCCGGTTTTGGTTTCCTCCTCCACCCTAATCCACAGATTAACCAAGCATTGTAAAACAAACAATAAAAATGAAGCAAATCGTCATTATTGAAAGCCTTCAAAGTTGTCTATTACACCACTCAATCTCCACCTTCACTTTCTAACAAGGATTAAAGAAAGATAAAATAACTTTTCTAGGGCAAAAGAGAGCCTCCCCTTAAAAAGAAAAAAATGTAAGAAGAAAAAGAAAGAGAAATCACTCAAATTCGTCATCCCTCATATGCCTCCACTTGACAGCCAGTTTCAACCCCAAAAACTTCAGAATTGGGAGATCCTCGTGAGACATGATATTCCTCTCCTTTGAGTTCTCTTTCCAATGCATCTAGCATTGCCTTAATCAGAGTCTTGAGTCACAAGTTATGATCAAAATAATAAAGCTCGCTCAGGATGACTACAATTCCAAAAATCTTCTTTCCTTTGTAATTTGATCACTTGCTAAACAATAGCATTTTATTGATGTCCATGAGATTCCTTCCCTTTCTTGCAAAGTTGATCGCCAATTTTTAACAACCATTATCAAGCATTAGATATGGTGGGGCCACCAAATTCGGTCTTCAAAAATAAAAATAAAAATAAAAATAAAAACTAATAATGCCAAGTTTTGAATTCATGGCCTCTAACTTGAAATTCCAGCCCTCCTCCAACAAGCTTATATGCTCTTTGTGTATAACTTTTCTAAAATGGGGTTTTAGCTTTAAACCTCTCCGAATTAAGCTCAAATATGCTCAGCTCCTTCCGAATTCCTTCACAATAAGAAAAAGGCTACAATTAGAACATTTAAGACAAAATAAACAACTAACAAATTCAAATAAAATGGTAGCTATTTATATTATACCATGCATATCACCTGGGATTCAAAGTCCTTGTCTGACATGGGACTCTTAATCTTTGTTGGGTTCAAACTAAGGCCCATGTAGGTCTAGTCGAATCTAGCCCTTGACTACCTCATGTCTTCATGGTAACCGAGTTCATAGGATCCAAAAGGGGCCATTCGGTCTCATGAATTCCTTCCAATTTGTGACCGGTAATTTTTTAATGCAACCGGGAATATATTGTCACGAGAAATGGTCCAAAAAATGAGTTTCTGTGATGCCGCCCCCGGCTACCCATGTGTAGCCCATATATGGTTGATCAAATCGCACACCTGTTATTCAATTATAATGGCCCAATCAACGCTTTTATCTCTTTTAAATTCAAGTGATATACATTTTTTAATTAATGATTGAGTAAAAAGAAGATGATGTTGTTTAGTCGAAACATGGCTACTCAGGCCTTATTCCGAAGGCCGCATGTTCTGCGCATATATGCTCGATCAAAACCGTTAAGATCCCACGCCTGTTATTAAATAAAAAACGGCCCCAATCAGAGCTTTTCTCTCCTTTAAATTGAAGTGATATACATTTTGAAATTAATCATTCCGTAAAAAGAAGATGATGTAGTTTAGTCGAAACAGGACTACTCGGGCCTTATTCCGAAGGCAGGCATATGGACCCTGTCTACCCACAACTGGGCCCTTCTTGGTTAATCATTGAGGGTCTTGGCTCACCCAAAGAGGTCTTTAACGTTGAGCACTATCCCATCATGGTATGATTTTATCCTTTGCCGGTTAAAAGATAGGTACAGCCGCTCACATCATACTGGTGTTGCCGTTGAAGTTACAAAAGTGAAGGTCTGCACCTTAGCGGGGACAACTGCAAGGCCCCCTTATGTCTTTGCTAGCATGAAAACCCAAATCTGGGCATAATACTCATGCATAGCTCATGCCCAGGTGATGATAAGTCCACAAAATTGTAGCTTTCATTCATTATTTCATATGCATTTGCGAACTTAATTAGGTTAATTGCATAGAATTATACTTAATTTCATAATTTCATGCATTTGAGCATCAAAGTTGGAATCCAAGTCAAATTTGGTCAAAATTCATTACATTGCATAACTTTTGTGAAACTAGGGATTTTCATCTCATTCATCACCCAAAAAGTAGGTTTTTAAGCTTCACTAATGCATACCTGCTAATTTTGACGCCATGTGTTATTTTGGGAAATTGGGTATTTTTTGTGCATTAAGTACGCATGTAGGGTCCCATGCATAGTCCATCTAAATTCCTCGCACTTGATTATTATTGACATTATTTATTTTTATTTGTGTAGGAGAAATCAAGAGTGGGACCTACATTGGTGAAATTTGAGAGAGATCAAAAGCGGGACACCCTTCATGGTGGGCCCACATATCTTGACATCTTGATGGAGTTGAAAAGATTGGAAGTTCTCAAAGAGGAAAGAAGAAACTCAGATTTGGAAAGATGGTGTTGACTTGCTAAATTTGGAAACCAAAATCAAGAAAGAGAGAGCAAATTAGAAACTTTGCAAGGGGAGTTGGCTTGTCAAAGTTGCAAGTGAGGAAGCGGGCGAAATATGGGAAGAGAATCAAATAAGAAAAAAAAATAAAGAGTCCAAACATGCCTTTGACGTCCGACATGGGTCCCACACACTCCATTGCATGCCAAACACAGAAGTTCCCTTAATTGCACAATTATTCTCGGATTTTTAAGGGGCAGCAAATTGAAATGGTCATAACTTTCAACCTAAGTGTCGGATTGGTGCAATCTACTACCGTTGGAAAGGTCTTTTCGTGTAGATATCCATGGAGCCCAAGATTGCTTAAATTGGAGCTATATTAAGGTAGATATGACCTTGGGAAGTTGGCTATTACAATTCTATGCGGGAATTGCAAAAAGTTTTCAAAATTGGCAACATGAGAGATGTTTAAGGAGTTCAATTTGGCAAGACTTGGAGCCCAAGAGACCACACTTAGTAACAAATCATCTCCAATTCAAATTATTTTCAGGTGTGAAGCCTAGCTTGAGTCCCAAGCAAGAAATCTCTACAAATAAGGAAACAAGTCCTAAAAGAGAGCAGATTATTTGCTAAAAAGGAGGCATCAACAATTATAAAACCAACCCAAAAGGGGGATGGAGGGGCATCTCACGTGCAACACCCCGTCTCTCCAATTCCCTTCTTTCTTTTCCTCATTTGTTGTTTTCCATTAGTATTTTTTTATTTATTTCATTTTGGTAGCCTTGGGCCATGTCCAAGGATTTATTTTGAAGGAGAATTTTTGTGAAGTGGAAGTTGTAAAGATACAATTTTTAATGACAAATCAAGAAGCATTCTTTGCAATGGCGAGCTAATTTTCTTGATTAGAGCTATGGATGAAGGTAAGTAACTTCTTTTTATTTATTTAGTAATTCTAATTTGTGTTCCATGATTATGTGCTTGATGATTAATAAGCTTGTCTCCGTGCCCTAAGAAAATCTCCATTTTTTATTTCTAAAAATAAAGATTAGTTTTTTACTACTCATGCTTAGGTTTGATAGGCCATGCTTAGGACTTAGATCTTTTGATGGTCCATGCTTACTTTTGATGGGTAGTTCTTAAATTATTTTTATTCTTTTATGAGATGAAGGAAGTCTTGAGTTTTGAATTTTTATGATTAAAAAGGGATTTTAAAAGTTAGATTTTCCAAATTGAAAACATTGATTTGTCTTTGATTTGAAGTAAAAATTGGAACAAATTAGGTTTACTTGATAAATAATTTGCGGATGCTTATTGCATTCCTATGCTCTAATCACTTTCATTAATTGGTAGATTTCAAATTTCTAAATTAGTTGCTTGTTTTTATATCTAAATACTCAAAACTTTCCCTAATTGTTAGTTAATTAGTTTTCTTAATTTAAAAGTTACTTTAATTAGCTCCCTGTGGGTTCGACCCATTCTTGCCACTATCTCATCTAAACACCCGTGCACTTGCAATAGTTTCACTTCAAGTTTTTAGTGTCGTTGCCGGGGAGCCAATTCAAAAGGAACCTTTTAGTTAGGATTTCTAACATTAATTTTTGTATATCATGGCATATTTTTGTAGTTACTTGCATTCATAGCTTGCATTAGGTTTGACCTGGAGCAAGCTTGGACTTTGAAGTAATGGGTCAATCTCGCACATGGGAGTAGGCTTACACACATGCAATTAATTTGGGCTATTTAGTTTGTGGATAAAGAATTGGTATGGACCAAACTTGTTATTAAGCCTTGGATAACGATATTAGAAATAGAGCTTAGGAGTTGGGCCCAAATCAAGTAGGGTTGCAAGCAAATGGGTATTAGACCATCCGAGTACTGAGTTCCTAGGACTAGGAATGCTCGAGGGTAGGGCCAGCATGTGCTCAATTACTGGCCTAGAGATATGCCTATCCTAGAGATGGCAAGTGCTCGAGTTTGGACCTGATCAATTAGGTTAACCCACACTGAGGCTAAATCGAGTTCCACAGGCATGTAATTGATCAGATCTTTCATGTTGAGTCCATCTGGTATATGGTATGCAAGAGCCAATTCTACCCCTACCTAATGTATAATGAGACTCACTTTGACTCACTTTCAATGTAAATGTAAGGACCCATCCCAAAAGCCTATATAATTTTAATTTCTTTAGCATAAGATTTTAGTGACGAGCGAATCATGCCCTATTTGGTCAGTTCTCACTCAATAAATGCTTAGATTTATCATGTATTCGTTCTAGTTTCATGTCGACTCATTTAAATGTTAATCATACATACTCATGCATCATTGAGTAGACCCAACATGCCAAAAAAAAAAAAAAAAAAAAAATTTCCAGTAATACCCAAAAAACTGCAAAATCGGCGGAAAAGTTGAAAACCTGAAAAGTTGGGTTTTCCATAGGTCCAATGTGTGGAAAACCAGAAAAGTTGGGTTTTCTGCGGTGCCAATGTGCAGAATATGTGGATTTACCAGCGAAAAGGCAGCACTTTTTATTTTTTTAAATGCACCCCTCTACTAAGTGCTTCTTATAAATAAAATAAATTAAGATAAAATTAAGTAACACCTCTCAAAATAATTGTCCCATCCTGAATGGGCCACCGCCCTTCACAAACTTTACTCAAGTTCGGTACTGGGCCCATTGTAGTAAACATACTAGTTACTTAGAAAGCATATAATTGTCAAGAATATCAAGAATAAAATAAGGTGCCCACGGTAATTATAAAATAAAACAACATATTTATTCACATGCATTCAAGATAATCAAATCAAATAGGCAAATTTATAGATGCGAGAAAATCACTAGAATAAAGAAACTAAAAGAAAAACCATTGTATATTACATAATTTGGTAGTCCAAATAGCGAATGTAAAAGATCAAATATAGGATTAAATTTCTTTCCCGTCATCATTTTTAAATTACTGGCTCCAAACCTCATGCATAATTACTTATAAATAAATGTTAAATATTTAAAAATAGATTTTCCTATTAAATGGTTCGCAATGCAAACAACTTATTAAAATGTGATAAATAAAAAAACAAATTTACTCACATGCATTCATGTTAATCAAATCAAATAAATAAATTTATATATGCAAGAAAATCACTACAATAAAGAAAATAAAAGAAAAAAACTTGTATATTACATAATCTGGTAGTCCAAATTCTAAATGTAAAAGATTGAATATAAGCTTAAATTCCATTCCCGTCATAATTTTTAAATTACTGGCTCCAAACCTCGTGCATAATTACTTATAAATAAACATTAATTATTTAAAATTAGATATGCCTGTTAAATGATTCGCAATGCAAACAACTTATTAAAATGAGATAATTCGGCTGAGTCTCCCCTATTTTTGACTTGGTCCTTCGTCAAAAGTAGATGACTCGGGAGAGTCAAGAGTCAACTCAGAGAGTTTTCCAACCATGGGCTGGTTTGGAAGCCCTGCTGCTCATCGAGATGACCAAGGATTGACCTAGGTCTCCCCTACTCTTTGCGTGTGCAAGTTCTCCCTCATCACATGTGCGAGTTTTCACTCTTCTCATGTGCGAAGTCTCCCTCCTCACAAATGCGAGTCTCACTCCCTGCATGCGTGGGTTCTCCCTTTGGGTCCTAGCCCCCATAGCTGGGACACCCAAGAAGAATCCCGTCCTACTATTCAATTTACTCAATGTCCTAAGACCTACTTGTAAAACTCAAACAATTACATCGAGTAGCAAGCAATTTTTCCTGAGAACTTGGAAAACTAGTTGCAAAAAGTGACCTTTCCCTGAGGAATACATACGTGCATTTATTCATACTAAATATGAGGGCCAATACATACAACGGTATATCTTCACTCCTGTACTTTTCTCCTTTTGGTCTGAGTTGGTCTAGGTCAGGTCAATTGTGACGCATGAGCATGTGCATGATTTCTCAAAAATGCAATATTAACTATTCACAGATAAATATATATATAATAAAAGCAAGTGATTAGTTAGTGAAAAGTTTCCATAAGGGCGGGGTCCACTCGTGATAGTCCCTAGGGTCAAAAACCAATAACATTTGAGTGATCCCTACAAATATGTTAAACTATTTAAGAAATTAGTTAAATGGCATGAAGAGAACTCTTTGAGTGAAACGGGTATTCAAAAGACTCATGCTTTAATTAGACATGGGACTCTTAATCTTTGTTGGGCTCAAACTAGGGCCCATGTGGGTCTAGCCGAATCTAGCCCTTTACTACCTTGTGTCTCCATGGTAACCGAGTTTGTAGGATCCAAATGGGGCCATTGGGTCTCATGAATTCCTTCCAGTTTGTGCCCGGTCATTCTTTATTGCAACCGGGAATATATGGTCACGAGAAATGGCAAAAAATGTGTTTTTGTCATGCCGCCGCCCCCGGCGGCCGCATGTTCTGCGCATATATGCTCGATCAAAACCGTTAAGATCCCACGCCTGTTATTAAATAAAAAACGGCCCCAATCAGAGCTTTTCTCTCCTTTAAATTGAAGTGATATACATTTTGAAATTAATCATTCCGTAAAAAGAAGATGATGTAGTTTAGTCGAAACAGGACTACTCGGGCCTTATTCCGAAGGCAGGCATATGGACCCTGTCTACCCACAACTGGGCCCTTCTTGGTTAATCATTGAGGGTCTTGGCTCACCCAAAGAGGTCTTTAACGTTGAGCACTATCCCATCATGGTATGATTTTATCCTTTGCCGGTTAAAAGATAGGTACAGCCGCTCACATCATACTGGTGTTGCCGTTGAAGTTACAAAAGTGAAGGTCTGCACCTTAGCGGGGACAACTGCAAGGCCCCCTTATGTCTTTGCTAGCATGAAAACCCAAATCTGGGCATAATACTCATGCATAGCTCATGCCCAGGTGACATCCAAACAGGGGTTGGGCTCGGGCCTCAGGTGCCCAAATCACATGTATATACAATGCTGAGATATAAATATGTACTATATCATTTGGAATTGGTCTCACGCTCTCGCTCGGACCTGGAGCAGGCTTGGATTTTGAAGCAATGGCACAGTCTCACGCCTGGGCGTAAGCTTACACACATTGAATTAATTTGGCCTATTTAGCTTCTAGATAAAGAATTGGTATGGACTGAACTTTTTATTAAGCCTTGGATAAGGATATTAGAAATAGAGCTTAGGAGTTGGGCCCGAATCAAGTAGGGTTGAAAGCAAATGCGGGTTAGACTATCCGAGTATTGAGTTCCTAGGACCAGGAATGCTCGAGGGTAGGGCTTGCATGTGCTCAATTACCGGCCTATAGATATGCCTATCCTAGAGATGGCAAGTGCTCGAGTTAAGACCCGATCAATTAGGTTAACCCACACTGAGCCTAAATTGAGGTCCGCCTGCATGTAATTCGTCAGATCTTTCATGTTGAGTCCATCTAGTACATGGTTTCAAAGAGCCAATTCCGCCCCTACCTAATGTATAATGAGCCTCACTTTTCATGTAAATGTAAGGACCCCATCCCAAAAACCTAAATGATGTTAATTTCCTTAGCATAAGGTTTTAATGACGAGCAGAACCACGCCTTATTTGGTCACTTATCACTCAATAATCGCTTGGATTTATAGTGTATTCGAAAAATTGAGAAATTGGGTTTTCTGCAGGTGCAATCGGCGGAAAACCAGAAAGATTGGGTTTTCTGCAGGTGAAATCAGGGGAAACCCAGTAAAATTGGGTTTTCCGCTAGTGAAAGCCGCGGAAAACCTGAAAAGTGGGGTTTTCCGCAGAACCAATGTGTGGAAAACCAAAAAACAAGGGGGTTTTCTGCAGTGCCAGTGTGCAGAACACCTACACATGTGCGTTTACCAGTGGAAAGGCAGCACTTTTTATTTTTATTTTTTTCTAAATGGCCCCCTCTACTGGGAGGCTGGAGCTTCTTATAAATAAAATAAATTAAGATAAAATTAAGTAACACCTCTCAAAATAATTGTCCCATCCTGAATGGGCCTTCGCCCTTCACAGACTTTACTCAAGTACGGTACTACGCCCACTGTAGAAAACATACTAGTAAATTTATGTTTTTTTTTTTTAGGGTGGGGAACAGACTAGTAACTTAAATGGCATGTGAGTGTCAAGAATATCAAGAATAAAGTAAGGTGCCCACGGTAGTTATAAAATTAAAAAACAAATTTATTCACATGCATTCATGATAATCAAATCAAATAAATAAATTTATATAAGCGAGTCAAATCAAATAAATAAATTTACATATGTGAGAAAATCACTACAATAAAGAAAATAAAAGAGAAAACATTGTATTTTACATAATTTGGTAGTCCAAATACCGAATGTAAAAGATCAAATATAAGTTTAAATTCCATTCCTGTCATCATTTTTAGATTACTGGCTCCCAACCTCAAGCATAATTAATTATAAATAAAGATTCATTATTTAAAATTAGATCTGCATGTTAAATGGTTTTCAATGCAAACAACTTATTAAAATGAGATGACCCGGCTGAGTCTCCCCTATTTTTGACTCGGTTCTTCGTCAAAATTAGATGACTCAGGAGACTCAAGAGTCAGCTCGGAAAGTTTTCCAACCGTGGGCTGGTTAGAAAGCCCCACTTCTCATCAGGATGACCAAGGATTGACCTAGGTCTCCCCCCCTCATTGAGTGTGCGAGTTCTCCCTCGTCACGTGTGTGAGTTTTCACTCTTCTCGCGTGCAAATTCTCCCTCCTCAAAAATGCGAGTCTCACCCCCTGCATGTGTGGGTTCTCCCTTTGGGTCCTAGCCCCCATAGTGGGACGCCCAAGAAGAATCCCGTCCTACTATTCAATTTACTCAATGTCCTAAGACCTACTTGTAAAACTCAAGCAATTACATCGAGTGGCAAGCAATTTTCCTTGAGAATGTGGCAAACTAGTTGCAAAAAGTGACTTTTCCCCTGAGGAATACATACATGCATTTATTCATACTAAATATGACGGCCAATACATACGACGGTATATCTTCACTTTTGTAGTTTTCTCCTTTTGGTTTGGGTTGATCTGGGTCGGGTCAATTGTGACGTATGAGCATGGGCGTGATTTCTCAAAAATGCAATATTAACTATTAACAAATGAATATATGATAAAAGCAAGTCAATAGTGAGTGAAAAGTTTCCAAAAGGGCGGGGTCCAATCGTGATAGACCCTAGGGTCAAAAACCAATATCATTTGGGTTTTCAGGATCTGATCCTTACAAATATGTTACACATTTCAAGAAATTAGTTAAATGCATGAAGACTCTTCAAAAGACTCGTGCTTTAATTGGACATTGGCCTTCATCGGACCCTGGCATCAAACTAGTAGGGTCGAGCCTCAGATTCAGAGTCCTTGTCTGACATGGGAGTACTCTTAATCTTTGTTGGGCTCAAACTAAGGCCCATGTAGGTCCGGCTGAATCTAGCCCTTGACTGCCTCGTGTCTCCATGGTAACCGAGTTCATAGGATCCAAATGGGGCCATTGGGTCTCATGAATTCCTTCCAATTTGTGACCGGCCATTTTTAATTTCAATCGGGAATATATCTTCATGAGAAATGGTCCAAAAATGAGTTTTTGTCACACCCACCCCACCCCGGGCGACCCATGTGCAGCCCATATATGCTCGATCAAAACCATTAAGATCGCACGCCTGTTATTCCATTATAATGGCCCAATCAGCGCTTTTCTCTCTTCTAAATTGAAGTGATATACATTTTTAAATTAATCATTACGTAAAAAGAAGATGCTGTTGTTTAGTCGAAACAGGGCTACTCGGGCCTTATTCTGCAGGCAGGCATATGGACCCTGTCTACCCACAACTGGGCCCTTCTTGTTTAACCATGGAGGGTCTTGGCTCACCCAAATTGGTGTTTACCGTTGAGCACTATGCCATCATGGTATGAAATTATCCTTAGCCGGTTACAAGAAAGGTATAGCCGCTCACATCATACTGTTGTTGCTGGTGAAGTTAGGACAGTGAAGGTCTACATCTTAGCCGGGAGAACTGCAGGCCCCATATGTCTTTGCTAGCATGAAAATTGAAAACCCAGATCTGGGCATATGCTCATGCGTAGCTCATGCCCATGTGACATCCAAACAGGAGTTGGGCTCTAGCCTCAGGTGCCCAAATCACAAGTATATACAATGCTAAGATATAAATATGTACTATATCACTTGGAATTGGTCTCACGCTCTCACTCGGACCTGGAGCAGGCTTAGATTTTGAAGTAATGGCTTAGTCTCACGCCTGGGCGTAGGCTTACACACATGCAATTAATTTGGGCTATTTAGTTTCTGGATAAAGAATTGGTATGGACAGAACTTGTTATTAAGCCTTAGATAAGGATATTAGAAATAGAGCTTAGGAGTTGGGCCCGAATAATCAAGTAGGGTTGCATGCAAATGGGCATTAGACCGTCCGAGTATTGAGTTCCTAGGACCAGGAATGCTCGAAGGTAGGGCGAGCATGTGCCCAATTACTGGCCTAGAGGTATGCCCATCCTAGATGTTGTTATCTAGAGCCTACGAGAAGAGATCAATCATGTACAAGAGAACACAAAGATTTACCTGGTTCAGCTTTTGGCCTACGTCCACAAGGAAGACGGGAAAACTTACTATGCAATCAGAAGAGGTGTACATCATAGAGACTCTTAGTCTCTATTTATAATATCAGCCCCAAAATCTTGTTACACCCAAACACTACTTCTAATCACAATAGGCCCACTTCTAATCACAGTAGAACATGCACAATGCAGGGGCCCGGATTACCAGATTTATTACTTCTATTGAGTTATACAACCTAACAAATCTCCACCTTGGCGAACATTGAAGCTGAACCTCATGCACTAAACACGTCTCACCGTCTCCACCTGCCCCTTAGGGCACTCAGGTACCGAGCACACCGATCAAGTCTAAGCAAAGCTTGAACTTGAATTTAACGCATTCCTTCATGAATGCACCAAATCCCTTATACCATTGTCCAAAAGCTTATTTCGACACATACAATGATTTCTTTAAACTGCATACATGATCAGGAACCTTAAACTGCACTCTACCTGCACTGGAAGCTCCTTCATCTTCCTTGTAGAACCACTTGCATCCAATGGCCTGATTTTCCTCATCAAGAGACTCCATCTCTTCAATCATAGTTGCTACTATTGACTACTTTCTAGCCCTTCCATTAATTCAATAGACTCAGTCGTCAATGCATATGCAACCATATCATCACGGCCACTGTTTGATGTCAACGCGTACGTCGTCATATCCTCAAAACCGTATCTAACCGGCGGTTTCCTTTCTCTATGCGGTCTACCCGTCTGTGGCATCTGCGGCTCTGTCTATTGCATCTGCTACACAATCTGACTATCCCCTGTATCCTAGGAGGAGCCAAATGCACTCTTCTTCCTCACTAGGATGTCGGACTCCACCTGAACAGTGTCACTGCTGCTACCTACTTTTGTCTTCTCCACCTGTTTTCTCTCTTCGAGTAAAGCATCTTCATAAAATGTAACATCCCTGCTGATGATAAATCTGGGTAAATCTTGATCAGTACACCACAACATATATCATTTCACCCCATAAGCATATCCCACCAAGATGCACTTCACAACCCTTTGTTCTAACTTATCGGTTTTCACGCGAGCATAAGCCGGACGACCGAAGATATCGAGTTAGAATAATCAGCTAAAATACCTGACCACATTTCTTCTAATGTTTTGCAACCAATCGTTGTGTGTGGAGACCTATTTATCAAGTAGCTTGCAGCATTTACCGCCTCAACCCAAAAGCCCTTGGACAATCCTGTAATAAACAACATACAAAGAGCTCTTTCCAAGATCGCTCTATTCATCCTCTTTGCAACTCCATTCTGCTGCGGAATTTTTGTAGTGGTGTAATGCCGAACTATGCTATGATCCGTGCAATAGTTCTCAAACTCTGTCGATCTATACTCATTGCCATTACATGTCCTTAACTTCTTCACCTTCCTGCCAGTCTGTTTCTCAACCATTTCCTTCCATCGCTTGAACATAACAAAGGTCTGATCCTTCGTCTTCAAAGTATAAACCCAAATTTTCCTTGAATAATTGAATAATCATCAATTAAAGTCAGCATAAACCGGGACCCGCCCTTAGAATAAACCTTAGAAGCCCCCCATACATCTGAAAGAACATAATCAAGGATACCTTTCGTGCGATGAATACCTATCTTGAAACTGACTTTTTGATGCTTTCCAAAGATGCTTCTCTCACAGAAATCCAACTTGCTTGTCTTCGTGCCACATAGCAAATTCCGATTACTCGGTATCGTCAATCCCTTCTCACTCATGTGACCCAAGCGCAAGTGTCATAAACGCGTTGAGACAGATTCATGGTTATATGAGAAAGACACTGCAGCTCTACCTGTAACAGTATTTCCAGACAAAACATAAACTTTCCAACTCTATTGCCTCTCATAAGAATCAGAGCACCCTTCACAACCTTCATAACTCCACCTTCAATTGAGGATTTACAACCGGTAGAGTCCAAGGCATCAAAAGAAATAAGATTCTTTTTCAGATTAGGAATATACCAAACTTCTGCCAACGTTCTGACGATTCTGTCATACATCTTAATTTTAACTGTTCCAATCCCAACCGTCTTGCATGCAACATTGTTGCCCACCAAGACACAACCACCGTTAATTTCTCTATAAGTGTAAACCAATCCCTATTAGGACACATGTGGTAGGAACAACCTGAATCAAGAATCCATTCATCCTGACGACGAATTCCATTTTCAATCACAGAAAGTGCATTGTCGGATTATGAAAGTGCATTGTCGGAAACATAATCCGATCTTCCATCTGCAACACCGACTGAATCATCAAATGACGAATCTTCTATTATTTCTTTCCCTTTCCTCTGCCTTTCGAGACAATTTTTTCTGATGTGCCATTTCTTATGGCAATAATAACATTCAATGTTTTTTCTGTTGGATCTATGTTTGCCCTTACTACTGGAGTCTTTTGTTCCTCCTCGTACTACCAAACCCTCACCCAAACCATCATTGTCAGCCGCTACCTTTTTCTTCAACTCCTTAGAGTTCAAAGTTATCTTGGTCCTAATCTTCAATTTCAATATTGATATTTTCCAGATCCATAATAGCTTTTGTGAAAGAATCAAGGTGAGTTGAAACAGAAGTACCTTCCTGCATTTGTAAGGTGAACAACTGCTTCTTTAGATACAAGCAATTCGTAAGAGACTTCGTTTTGTACAAGCTCTCCAACTTCTACCATATGCCAGCAGCAGTTTTTTCTTGAGCAACCTGTTGACACCAAAAATGTCACTTTGCCTCTTCAACATCAAAAGCTACATGGAGCCGCATCCTACCACAAATAAGCAAATGCCACTTCAAGCATCAAATCTTGTCAGAATCAAATAAAAACTACAAGATCCTTCAAAACAACCAAAAGAATGGTACATGTGAAGTTTCGGGTCATTTCAACATCATTTGGCCTAACTTCGCTCTTCCAGCAGCTGAACAGGAGCTCCCGACGGCGGTGAAGCCAGAGACCCTGACACACAAGACAGAGCACACAATTGGCCTTAAAATGCCACTAGGAGGCTTTACATCAAATTACGGGCCATTCCGACATGGTTTAGCATAAAAAGGAACCAGCCGCCGCAAAGTTGGCTCTCCCGACGGCGACAGTGTCAAAGACATCAAATCTTCGATCAGAGCCTATGGATGATCTCAAAATACCTCCAAAAGGCTCAATGTTAAGTTTCAAGTCAAACCAACAGCGTTTGACCCTCCATCAACCCTCGAGCAGCAAAATAAAGCCTCTCGACGGCGAGAACCACCGAGGCCATCACTCATGAAATAAAGCACATGGGTGACTTCAAGATGCTTCCAAAAGGCTACTCGTCAAGGTTCAGGTCATTTTGACAACATTTGACCCAACGTTGACGCTCGAAAGCTAAAACAGGCCTCCCGGCGGCAGAGCTCCCCGGGACTATAACATCCAAATCGGAGCTAATGGATCATTTCAAAATGACTCCAATAAGCTCCCTGTCAAATTTATGGTCAATCGGACATCGGTTGACCGTACATCAAAACGCGGCATCCTCCTCTCGATAAAATCAAGTCTACTGACAATGGGACCCCACGCAGCTTCAAAACTGAAACAAAAGCCCATGGTTGGTCCTATCTAATGCTCATGAGGCTTCACCTTAAATTTTAGGTCATTCCAACATCGTTTGACCTAGTTTTGGCTTTTGACGGTAAATCGGCAACAAAGTCTTCGACTTTTCCGAAAAATAAGAAACTTTGTGCTATGATTTGCACGACTTCTTATCAAGTTTTCTTCAGGAAAATCAGGTCAATAAATGTGCAAAAATGTCAAGAAAAATATCAGAGAAAAAAGAATCGAAAAAAACCAAAAAACGGCCAAAAACCAGTGACCAAAAGGGGAAAAATCCCCCATGGTCGCCGGCGACCATAGGTGCATGGTCACCGGCGACCCTAGAAATCCGGGTTAGCGGATTTTCGCCGAAATGGCCATTTTTTTATCCTTTTCGCGTTTCGAGATGCTTGGCCCCTGTGATTTTCTAAAAAGTTGATTGTCGGAGCACAAAATCAGGCGATCTTCATCAACATCTCAGATCTGCCGTCAAAAGCATGGGATCATCATCATACGCTTCGAAATCGCCAACCGGCTGACCAAGAAATCATACTTTCTGTCCGACCGATCGAGAAATCGACAGGATAGATGGCGTTGGCCCACTGGTAGTAATCAATGTCTGAAGTTGCATGGTCATCTGACATCAAACAACATGAAAATCTATCGACGATCAAGCCCCTTACATCGCAAGAAGAATTCCAAAAGACGCGATGCGGCCCACGACTCTCCGAGCGCCCTGGCAACCACTTAATGCAGTTAAATGACCTGTTTTATAACAAGTTAATGCGGTCATTAACTCATTATTTTGGACGGCCCAATTAGAAGCGAGAAAAAAAAAAAGTTACAAGTCAAAGCAATCATAGTATTAAACCATGTAACTCCCCTTATCATGGAGCTTAAAGGCGATTAAATGTTCATTATTCTCCATCGACTAATCAAAAACCAAGAAAAAAGAGTTACAAAATCATGAATTAAAAACATGTAACTCCTCTCATCATGGAGCATTAATGCAATCAATGCTCATAAACTCTCCTCATGGCCACCAAAAGCCTATATAAGGGGGGTCATTCCAAGAAGAACGGGATGGATTGGAAACCAAAAAGCCCGAAAAAAATCTAGAAAATCAACAAACTTCTGCAAAAGTTGCTGCAACAACCTCTCCTCCGTCAAAGAAACTCTGCAAAAAATACCACAAGGTAACCGAAGCCCCTTAGGGGGCCACCCCCCCACCCAAGGCCCTCTCCTTCTATCCACATGGCCTAGACGCAGCTTTTCAGCATGTCTACTCAGCTTTTTATTAGATATAGGACCTTCTCTTGGTCTTGATCCTCTAAAAATCTGAGGTCCAAGCCAAGCCAGGCGAATCAAAGCATCCTCTGTTCTCATCTAAAGGATGATGGCGAAGTCCATACATGACTTACGACTGTCAATCTGAACGAGTTCCCGCAATCGTCTAAAAAGTTAGAATTCATTTTCTTGTTTTTCGTTGCATTTTGTATTTTCTAAAGAGACGAAAAAAAAAAACCACAACTCTTATCTTTTATTATTGATAAGAATTGTAAATCGTCTTTCACGGCAAAAATCGCCTTTTATGGCAAAACCGCCTTTCACGGCAAACAAAGAAAAATTGCCTCTCACGGCATTCAAAAAATCTTGTCTCTTTTCTTAAATATATGTGCAATGAGAAACTAGAAAGAAATTGATTTCATTTTCTACTTGTGAAGGTGGATCTCCGGACCACCACTTCTAAATTCCAAGTAAAATAAAAAATCTGGCATACCTGTATAAAAAAATGTTGATGCCCGCTTCTCTCCGCCCCTCGGGCACAAAAGGGCCGGAACCCACGAACTCCTACGTCCGCCGACCCCGATAGTCCCGCGACCGAAGGAGAAGCCGAGTCTATCACAACCTTTCGCAGTACACCATCGCTAAAAAACAACAGAATCTGACCGTATGCCTTTTCCAGCAACTCATCCTTCTCTTCATCTAATAGTTTTTCAGACAAAGCATTATTTCCCTTCACAGCTCTATGCAACCCATTTTGAACTAGCGACGCACACACCTTCAAACGTCACAGACTGAAATCGTTGTTTCCATTGGGTTTCTCAATTTCAAACTTCACAATCATTGCACGAATCTTTCACAATACTTGTGTAGATCTGGTCACCACAAGCACGCTGGACGAAACGGATCTGAAATTTGGCTCTAGATGGCTAAGATATCGCAGAAATAAGTTTATGTGCTCTAATCAATCAATCTCCTTCGTTGACCGTTGAACAACCAATCTTCTTCCACAACCGCGTAGATCTGCTCACAACAAGTCCATAGGTTCAAACGGATCTCTGATTAGACTCCGGATCTCCAAGATATCGCGAAAACAAACATTAGGCGTCAATCGGTCAAATCTGCCTTTGACCGTACGGTACTGATGTGTCGCTGACGTCAGCGCTTTTCTCTGCAATCTTTGCTTCTCGGCTTCACAGGACGGGTCAGGTCGACCTGTACTTGACCCAACCTGGACTGGCCTGGCTGATGGGCTTCTGAAACGGGTCAGGTCGAACCTGACCTGGAACCAACCCGGAACTGAACCCAAAGAGAACCTAGGTTCTTCTTCCTCTTCACGTTCCGATTCTGGAAATAAACCAAAACCTGAGCTGCTCCTTCGGCGATGCAACAGAACCGGCGATGGGAGGCGACGCGGCAATGCGTGGCTCCGGCGACAGTAGTCTTCTTCTCCTTCATTCTGGTTCTGCAACCAAAATCGAAAGCGGCAGCCCACTTCGTCTTCTCCTTCTTTGATGGAGCAAGACCGGCGACGCGCAAGGCTGCGGCGACGGTGAGAAGCACCTCCAGTAACCGCCCTTTTCTCCGGCAGCAGTGGGCTCACCAACGGTTTTCTTCTTCCTCTAGGGCCACACAGGCGGCGTAGGCGATCTGTGAAGATGAGGGCGGCGATGGCTATCGGTCTCTTCTTCGGCGTAGTGAACCAACGAAATCGAAAACCCACTGTCTTTGCAAGACTTCCCGGGCTCAACAAGACAGAGGCTGGATCCTTCGTTTGCCTACAACAGATCGCCCCTCTATTCTCTAGGCACGGTTCGCTGATCCGATTTGATCTCCCTCTCTCTGCGATTTGTGTGGCCCACCGAGGTTAGACGATCTCCCTCCGCACGATCCAAAAAACATTATCTAAATCTTGAGATCTGATCCATCGATCAAGCAGCCACAACTCCAGCCCTCTGAGATCCGATCCGTTGAATCTCTCCAGATCACGTGCAACACTCTAATACCATTTTGCTGTGATATAGGGCCTATGAGAAGAGATCAATCACGCACAAGAGAACACAGAGATTTACATAGTCCAGCTTTTGGCCTATATCTACGGGGAAGACAGGAGAACTTACTATGCAATCAGAAGAGGTGTACATTATAGAGACTCTTAGTCTCTATTTATAATATCAGCCCTAAAACCCTGTTACACCCAAACACTATTTCTAATCACAGTAGACCTACAATAATATGCATACTTCTAATCACAGTAGAACATGGACAATGCAGGGGACCAGTTTACCAAATTTATTACTTCTATTGAGCCATACAACCTAATACTAGAGATGGCAAGTGCTCGAGTTAGGACCCGATCAATTAGGTTAACCCACACTGAGCCTAAATCAAGGTCCGTCAGCATATGATTGGTCAGATATTTCATGTTGAGTCCATCTGGTACATGGTTTCAAAGAGCCAATTCTGCCCCTACCTAATGTATAATGAGACTCACTTTCCATGTAAATGTAAGGACCCCATCCCAAAAACCTATATGATGTTAATTCCCTTAGCTTAAAGTTTTCACGACAAGTGGAACCACGCCCTATTTGATCACTTCTCACGCGATAATCGCTTAGATTTATAGTGTATTCGTTCTAGTTTCATTCCAACTCATTTAAATGTTAATCATACCTACTCATGCATCATTGTGTGGACCAAACATGCAAAAAAAAAAAAAAAAAAAGCATTGTTTTGCAATAATACCCAAAAAAATTCAAAATGCAGGTTTTCCGCTGGTTGAATCGGTGGAAAAGCAGAAAAACTGAAAAATTGGGTTTTCTGCTGCTCTAATAGGCGGAAAACCAAAAAAATTGGGTTTTCCAAAGGTCCAATCGACAAAAAACAAGAAAAATTAGGCTTCCAATTGTAATGCAGACAACTTATTAAAATGAAATGATCTGTTTGAGTCTCCCTTATTTTTTACTCGATCCCTCGTCAAAATTAGATGACTCGGGAGAGTTAAGAGTTAACTCGGAGAGTTTTTCCACCATGGGTTGGTTTGCAACCCCCGCTTCTCATCGAGATGACCAGGGATTGACCTAGGTCTCCCCCACTCCTTGCATGTACAAGTTCTCTCATGTCACATGCGCAGTTTTCACTCTTCTCATGTGCGAATTCTCCCTCTTCACAAATGCGACTCTCACCCTCTACATGTGTGGGTTCTCTCTTTGGGTCCTAGCCCCCTTAGCCGGGACACCCAAAAAGAATCCCATCCTATTCAATTTACTCAACTTTTAAAATTAAAATAATTACAGAAAGTAGCAAGCAATTTTCCCTGGGAACTTGGAAAACTAGTTGTATTATTTCTAATCATCCAAAAGAGAATTCTTCGAAAAGTTGATTTTTCCCTCTAGGATTCTTCCTTGGGCATTCCCCATAATCCCCGCAAAGACACGTATACTTAATATCTGCAAAAAAGTAGGGCATGAATAACCCTTAAATTGTGTTTTCTATACCTTTCCATCAAAATCCGGGTTTCCATGCAGAGAATTGAAATTCTTGAGGAACAATGATTGCAATATATATTCTCAATCATTATACCTCGAGGGTGGCATTTGTTGGCATGCAAAAAAATTCATTCAATAATACCTCACATTTCCCTAAGGTAAAACACTCATTTCTAAAGAAAAAAGTGTCATTTTTATGATCACGAAGCCTAACCGGCCGTGATGATAACATCTCAGCGACCATTGTATGCCAAGCTTCATCAGCCGCTTCAACCTTCAATACAATAGCTGCTCAACGAAATAGTGGGGCCGCCGCTCTTCACTCAAACAATAACCACTGGACACTACAGGAATACAAGCACTAACCGCCGAACTTCTCCAATTGCTGCCGCGCAGCTGTCATTAACAATCTGGATGGTTACATGTCTTATGGCCGCTAGGTCTGCGAGAAGAGCAGTTACAACTTCCATTAATCGCAGTTTTCGAAATCGCCTCCACTCCTCCATGATTTCCTACGGTTATGGCTTCTCAAAGGCTATAAAAGGGGGACTTGAGTAGGCAATAAAGGGATCCAATGCAAAAGACTAGAAACTCTTCCATTTTCAAAAAAAAAAAAAAAAAAACAAGAAAACTTTCTCCTCCTTCCTCAAGGTGAGAATCAGGCGGCAAGCATTTCTTGGATTGGGTGATAGCTTCCGAAAGCCCTTCTTTGTTCCTCTCACCATGGAAGAAGGACAAGGGGTTGTTCCTGCTATTTTAAAGGAGACATCATTGTCTTCTCTTCTTCCTCATAAAAGGTGTTGAATTACAAAGATTGGCGAAGGAAATTTCAATGCAAATTTCTTCAACTTCATCTCGGGCAACTTCTGAAAGACAGCAATCTCCTTCTTTCTCTTTTCATTTTGTAATTCCCTTTATATTTGATCTCCTAAGCCTAACAAGGGGGTTGTACAAAAATTTGTAAACATCCTACACTCAAAAGGTGAGGCAAACAGAACCCATATAAACAAAAGTGAAGATGACTCCTCAAAGCACAACCAAATACGCATGCAAGTCATCTTCACATCTTTCTGTAAAAATTTAAGAATGAATAAAAGTCCTTTCCTGTAATTCATTTTTTAGAGAAACTTGAAGCATCTTTATTTTTCTTATATTCTATTTTGATGCATTCATACTATGTTACTTGTATACTATATCTTGTCGGGTTTATCCGAACTTGATATTATTTCACTTTGTGTTGTAGGTATTAGAGCCCTTACCTTTATCATTAAGAGTGAGGAATTCCTTAAGACACCAAGCAAGAAGGACCGAGACTGGTACGCAGATGGTGGAGAGTAGTGATGTTGGCCCGTGCACGATGGCCTGACCATTGGACTTGGGACTGTCATTGTCTTTGCATTTCTTTCATGGTCTTTCATTTGTGCTATGTAATTTTAGCAAGGTTGTAACTGAAACACTTTACTTTCTCTTACAACTTGAATATTGTAGAAGATCGATGACTTGCTTAGCTCTATATCATGTGGATGGATGCCTATACTTGAGATTTACATTAGAGCTTCTGCATATTGTTAAATTGGCTAATGAATTGGTGTTAAATATCCTCACAAAATGGACTATTATCCTGGTTATGTTATAGTTTCAAACAAGTCTCGTCCTGAGATTCAGATTTCCGTGTTTCACTAAAGGATCTAGGTTTGGGGGTGTGACACCTCCTATTGACTATGAGTAGTAAACTTATCCGAATCAGTGCAAAGAGATAAGAGATTAGGGCTAACTACTGATGCAAACCTTTGGTCACGGATAGTTCTCACACTCGTTACCGCTCCTTCATCAATGTCTAACTTCCTTGTGCTTGGACTCTTATTTGATTGTTAATTTACTTTCTTGAAAATGAACTAAAAGTTTAGTACTTTTTTTAAATCCCCCTCCCCCATTTAAAACTTTTAACAAGTTAAAGATCTATTTGAAAATTTCCCATTCCCCACGCTAATCAATTTAAACCTCTCATCTAATCCTAATCCAGGTAAAACATAACTTAGTACTAGCAAGTATCAACATTTCATCCTCATTGTCTAAAAGAGCAGGAAGTTTCGCAAACAACCCTTTTTTTTTTTCCATGTTTAAAAAAAAAAACAATAAAAACCAAATTTTACATAATAGGGTTCAAGTTTTCTAATTATCTTTCAATTGGGTTCTTATATGGCTAAACACCACCTCTCCAAATGAGTCAGAGGATGTCCAGAAGTAGAAAGCCCAAGCACAAAATGAACCCCAGTGAGAGTCCAATCACAAAGAACTTAGGCAGGGCTACAGACCACAGGTCATGAAAAGTGTCCACATATGATGCTATTAATTAAGATTTGCTAGAAAGTCCTCTCACAAAAACCTGTATGATATGTTTTTATTCATTGAACCCCTTTTATAATTAAGCAAAACCTAGAGGCTGTTCTAAAATTCCCACCATGCAACTTTCCCTTTCAGCCATCAACTTCACCTTGAAATGCTTATTATTAGCTAGCCCTTGAGCAACTCCTCTCTCTCTCTCTCTCTCTCTCTCTCTAAAATCTTGAGTGATGGCATTTCTTCTCTCTAAAACCACTCTCCTTTCCCGCCTCCGATCTCACTCTCAGGTCTGTACTCACTCTCTTTTTTCCTGACACACACATCAAATCAAAATCCCTTTTGTTTCCCATTCCTAATTTGTATGTAATCTCATTTTTGTGTTTATCATTTGATGTGTATTTTGGTGATGTGTTAATCTTCAGGTCAGTAATCAAAACCCTTCAGCTATCTCACGCCGGGGATTCCACATCGAACTGGGGGCACGCGAGAAAGCTGTGAGTAACTTGTCTTCCGATTCTGTTTATGTGATGTTGGTATTCTTGGATTTGATTTCATGGGTCTTCGAGTTTTCATGGTTTGAATTAGAGTTTATGATTTGGGGGGGTTGAACGTTGATGGGAAGGGGCATTTTGAATGTATGGTAGTGATTGGATGATGAGGTCCCATGGTGGATGCAGTGGGCCTCATCATCTCACTTTGATTGCGTCCGTTTGATGTTTACTTGGTTTTGATGGACGACTGAGATCGCTCCTGGCCTGAGTAATAGAAGTTTGGGGTGGAGGGGGGTGGTCTAATGCATCCATGGTTTGCTGTTTCCAATCATTGTTGATTCCATTCAATGGTTGGGCCCACTGCGTTGTGTAGGGCTTTGCACACTGTAGTTGATCATTTCCTGTATTTATTATAATTTTATTGAGATAAGTTGTTGTTGTTGTTATTTTAAGTGGACTTCAGGGAGGTTTTGGGCATATTTGGGCGTTTAATGGTAAGACATGCCCTTCATGGGCACGGGTATGGGGTCGAACCTGTGTAGACCGCTCTTGCAACTCCCTATGAGGAGTCTCAATTGCCACGAATGAGGAGTTTAATGAGTTGAATGCAATATTTGTTTTTGCCGATAGAAAAGATGCCAATTCATTAGGACTCAAAGAACTTCCAGATGGATTAGCTTGGTGGGTTGTGCCAACAATGAACAAACTACTATGTAAGGTTCTTGGTAATCGCATCCATAAAAGACAAATATTGGATGGTAATCTAATTTCCTATTGCCAATGAGTTGAAAGATTTAGTAAGTAAAGGTGAAGAGTGTATTTTTTTTAATGGATAAGGAAAAGCATGTGACCATGTCAATTGGAACATTATTGATTATATGTTGGGCGAATGGGTTTTGGAGAAGGCAACGAGGTGGAGGGGTTGGATATCAATGTGTAATTCGTTGATTTCCTCTCAGTATTGGCTAATTGTTCACTATCTCACATTAGTAAGGATTCTAGAGGTGTGAAGCAAGGGGATTCTATTTTACTATTCCTATTCACGAATGTTTCCGAATTCCTAATTTTACTTCTAAGTGGGGTGCTGACTTAGGATTAGTCCCTGGATTTTTTTTTAAAGTGTGTAGGGACAATTTGGAGAGTATGCAGGGGACACACTTGTTTTTTTTGCAAAGCTAAACTTGAGGAGATGGTTATGATAAATAATTTAGAGATGCTTTGAAGTGGTTTCTGATCAAGGGTCAATTAGGGGCAAAATGCACTTTGTCCGTGTTCTTGGGGGAGTCTCGCTTAGAATGATAGTGAAAGAAATGATTAGAAGTCAGAAGGCTCAAATAGTTATCCTGCAAGAATCCAAACTGAAAGAAGTCTCTGAAAAAATAGTTAAAGAAGTCTGGGGAAGAAGGCAGGTAGATTGGGTTGCTGCAGGAGCAATGGGAGCTTCAGGAGGCCTGCTGACTCTTTGGGACATAGGGTCAGTGTCTGTGGTTAGAAGCTGGGTAGACGTTTTCTCAATCTCAGTTCTGGTGGAGGACCATCTGAACTCCAAAAAATGGCTTCTCACCTCGGTGTATGGTCCAAATAACAGTAAGAAAAGGGACGACTTTTGGAAAGAGTTGGATATGGTAAGGGGAAGATGGAGTGGGGTGTGGTGTATCGGTGGGGACTGGAATGTCATAAGATTCCCAAGTGAAAAACAAGGAGGGAAAACTCAAACAGGAGAAATGAGACGCTTCTCTGATTGGATCAACTCCCACTCTTTGGTGGATTTGCAAATGGGTGGAGCTTCGTTCACTTGGTCTAACCACCAGAGCAATCCAGCTATGTCCAGGCTGGATAGATTCTTGATCTCCACAGAGTGGTTGGATATCTACCCAGAAGTCATTCAGATTGCTTTGCCAAAGCCTGTTTCTGACCATTGTCCAGTTCTGCTTGAATTTGAAAGTGAAAGATGGGGACCTTCTCCCTTCCGCTTCGAGCTCATGTGGATAGAGGAAGAGCATTTCCCTAAACTGGTTCAGAAATGGTGGGAGGAAATTAGAGTAGAAGGATGGGCAGGTCATAGATTGGCTACAAAACTAAAGTTGCTGAAAATCAACATGAAGGAGTGGGCAAAAGAACACTTTGGAGACGTGAAACTCCAAAAATTAAAAATTCTAGAAGAAATCCAAGCCTTAGATGAGAAGGAGGAAAGTAACCAGCTGTCCAATGAAGAAGAAAATAAAAGATTAAAGCTAAAAGATGATTTTCAAAGAAAAGTAAGGGAGGAGGAGATAAGATGGAAACAAAGATCTAGATGCAATTGGCTAAAAGAAGGGGACAAAAATAGAAAGTTTTTTCATGGTATGGCTTCATCAAGAAGAAGGACAAATAGAATTCAAAGTATAATGGATGGTGGAAAAAGGCTGGAGAAAAAAGAGGAGATAATTTCCCACATAATAGACTACTTTCAATCTCTTTTCACTGCTGACGGTTGGGAGAGACCTCATTTGGGAAATTTAGACTTCGAAACAATTGGAGAAGAAGAGGCTGAATGGCTTGAAAGAAATTTCGAGGAGGAAGTTCGTCAAGCAGTCTTTGACCTTGCAGGTGATAAGGCTCCAGGCCCAGATGGGTTTCCAATGGCGTTTTTTCAGCGCTTCTAGAACTTGTTGAAAAACGATGTAATGGATTTTGTAGACGAATTCTCGCGAAGGGGTAAATTGTCCCAAGGTTTGGGGGCTTCTTTCATCGCGCTAATCCCGAAGAAAGTAGGAGACCTTGGCATCAAGGACTATAGACCCATCAGTCTCCTGGGAAGTCCATATAAAATCCTCACAAAAGTTCTAGCAGGGAGAATGCAAAAGATTTTGCCAAAGATTATCTCCATTGAACAAGGTGCTTTTGTTTAGGGAAGGCAAATATTGGATGACATCTTGGTGGCCAATGAATGTGTACATTCAAGACTCAAGGAAAGGAATCCGGGGATCATCTGCAAGCTAGATCTAGAGAAAGCATTTGACAAGGTGGACTGGAAATTTCTTCATTACATGTTAGGAAGAATGGGGTTTGGGGAAAAATGGCGGAAGTGGATTCAGGAGTGCATTTCTTCAGCTTGGTTCTCTGTTTTGTTGAATGGGTCTCCAAAGGGCTACTTCCAGGCTGGCAGGGGGCTAAGGCAAGGGGACCCCCACTCTCCTTTTCTCTTCCTAATTGTTGCTGAAGCGTTTGGAAAAATGATAAAGAAGGCTGTCAATGCTAGTTTATTCGAAGGCTTCAGAGTGGCTAGAAATTCCCCAGAAATCAGTCACTTGCAGTACGCTGATGACACTCTACTATTTTGTGGAGCAGCAGAAGATCAAGTCAGAAATGTTAAAACAACAATCCTGTGTTTTGAAGCAGTGTCAGGCCTAAAAGTCAACTTTTTCAAGAGTGAGGTGATTGGGCTAAATTCTGAGCAAGCCCCTGGCTCCTTAAATGTTCAGAGATCCTGGGATATAAGATTGGGGAACTTCCAGTATCGTACTTAGGAATGCCTTTGTACTCGGGGCGGGTATCTAAATCTCTTTGAAACCCAGTCGTGGAAAGGGTTGAAAGAAAGCTGTCTTCCTGGAAAGCTAAGTACCTATCTATAGGAGGAAGGGTAACCTTGATCAAATATGCCCTCTTGAACCTACCAGTCTACTACTTCCATCTTCAAATGTTCGGCCGCAATTATAAAGAGGATTGAAAGACAACAGGTAAACTTCTTATGGCATGGCACAAGCTCCCAAAAGAAGCTCCACTTGGTAGATTGGGATTCCATCTGTAAGCCGAAGGAAGAAGGGGGTTAGAAATTAGACCCCTGAAGAAGATGAACCAAGCTCTCCTAGGTAAATGGTTGTGGAGGATCGGTGATGGTTCTCAAGGCCTTTGGAGACAGGTGCTGGAATTGAAATACAGCCTTCCAAGGCATGGTTGGGAAGTCCAAGACCCCCCTTCGAACTCCTCTCCTATTTGGAAAGGAATCCTCTCTGTAAAGAAACTCTTCATGGAGAACATTAAGTACCAAATTGATTCGGGGGAGAAGACCCTCTTTTGGATAGATAGGTGGGTAAGTGAAAGGGCGTTATGTGATCAATTCCCTGACTTGTTTAAGTGTGCTTACGACATAGATGCCAAAGTCAGTTCTTATATGAGCATTCTTGGAGGGCAGGTGGTTTGGGGTCCCACTTTTAGGAGGAACCTAAAGGATAATGAAGAAGCCCAGTTCATTGCTCTCCTTGACTCTCTAAATTGTCTTCCCATTCATAACAATAGACCAGATGATAGGGTGTGGATACCCTCTAAGAATGGATCCTTTTCTATGTCCTCTTTCTTTAAGGCTATCCTAAGCAATCCCAGGGAGAAGAGTGAGCTATATGGAATTTGGAAGTTGAAAGCTCCTCCAAGGGCGCTTGTTTTCGGGTCTCTGGCTCTAAGAAAGACGATCCCTACCATAGATCTTTTGAGAAGGAGAGGGATGACGATTGTGAATGGCTGCCCTATGTGTTTGAGGGACGAAGAATCTGTGGACCATCTCTTGCTAATCTGTAAATCTGCTCATGCAATTTGGATGTCTATAATTGGTGAGTTTGGCTTTTGCTGGGGCCTTCCTCTCTCTTTCCCTGAGCTCTTCCAAGCTTGGAAAGCCCCAATCGGGAACTCTAGAGGCAAGTTGATGTGGCGGCTTTCTTTTTTGGCGGTGATTTGGACAATTTGGAAGGAAAGAAACTCAATGTGTTTTGAAGAAATTTCATCGAATGAGAGCAGGCTGGTGGAGAAATCAAAATTTCAAGTTGCTCTGTGGGTGTCTATTCTCCCTTCCTTTAGAGGATACTCTTGAGATCATATTGTGTATCATTGGAAAGAGCTGGCCTTTTCTTAGGACTCTTTTTGTCTTTTTCTGCTTTTGCTGGCTTCTGCTTTCAGTACTTCTCTCTTGTACTGTTTTTTTTTTTTTTTTTTTTTAATGAAAGTAACCATTTCAAAAAATATATATATATACAATACTGGGATACTTTGAAATGGATGACAAAGCCGTATTGTATTGTGTCTGGTACTTCATATATGTGTGGAAAATTCGTGCTCCTTCAGTTCTTCCATATCCGCGGCCTATCTGTGGCCTATGCATATGTCGTATCTTGGCATCATAGCATCAGTTGACATTAGAATGCATGAGTTGTTTTCTACACTCTATCTCCATATGTTAACTGTGAGGTGGATACTTTGCCTTATACCTATTTGGATCGCTGTTGGGGGTTACGCCTCATTCCAAGTCTGTTTGTAGCCTGTTGATCAAATTGAAAAGAAGTTAATTGTGTGGAAAAGATATTTGTCGTGAGGAGTTTGAATCACCCTCCTTAAACTCATCACAGCCAATCTGTTAGTATATTACCTATCCCTTTTAAGGATTTTAGTTTGAGTGGTAAACGGTTGGAGAAGATTTAACAAAGTTCATCATTGGAAGTAATGATGAGAAAAATGAAAGAAACCAAATTTTGTGAAATGGGAGAATGTGTTGGGCCTGGAACCTAGAAAAAAAGAAGAATTGTGTTGGGATGGGGAATGTGTCATTTGTAACAAAACTTGAGTGCGGCACTATTAAGCAAATAGTGATACCTGAGAAAAATTTAAGCAGATGGTGGAGGTTGTCGTTTGTATCAGCTGGCGAGATGGTTCTGGAAACCAGGTAGAGAGAGGCCTTAAAATGTCGAGATTGCAGAGGTTCCATTCTAGGGGAGAAGATGTATTCTGAGCTCAGTAAAAAATTATAATGGGGCTAGGTTAGTGAATGATTTGTTTTTTGGGCTGATGTGTGTGTGGGGGAGGAGTCCTTAAGGTTAATTGTCCATTGTGTATGGTTGCAAATTTTTGGTTGTGAAATTCATGTGAAGTGTATCTTTTTAACGAAGTCTTATGGAGTCAAGGCCCAAGGGAGTGATTCAATATTAAGAATACTAAAAGGTAAGTCTGTTTGCAGGAATGCAAATGACAAATGTGTTTGGACCTATTCTCTAACAGGAGAGTATTTCTAAATATCGAAGGAATATGTCTCACATGTACATGGTGACTCCTCCGCATTCGTTTGTTTGGGAAGGAAAATTCCACAGAGGTGTTCATCTTGTGTAAAATCTTCTTGCTTTGAATTCTCGCTTTAATAACATTTCCATGGATTTTTAAAATTACTAATGTTTAATCATGCACTCAAATTACTGGGCACGCTTTCTCCTGTTG
Organism: Persea americana; assembly: GCA_029852735.1. Classification (NCBI taxonomy): domain Eukaryota; kingdom Viridiplantae; phylum Streptophyta; class Magnoliopsida; order Laurales; family Lauraceae; genus Persea; species Persea americana. The sequence continues at coordinate 51,500,889 of CM056813.1, read as the reverse complement.
CAAATAAGCCTCGAATATGATACTAATTTTTCATAATAAAGAGCCACACTCCATTATCTCTCTGTGTGTGCGTGTGGTGTGTCTGTGCAATGGATTTTGCACCTAATCTTCTATTAAATGATTTGGACTTCAGATATTTAATCATCACTTTTGCCTTTTGCACCCAATCTTCTAATAAATGATTTGGACTCCAGAGATTTAATCATCACTTTTGCCTCTTATTTCTTTTGGTCTAAACCAGTGCATCATGATTGACAAAGTACAAGGTACTGATGATTAGTCATTTGCTTGCTTTAGAGGTCACAATCCTTGCACTATTTACTTTGTGCTTGACAAAGGAGGTGATAAGACATTAACTTGTCATCAATGTCCAGTGGTGGCCACGTCCAAACTTCCTTCTTGATATCTTTCAAGGGCCAATCAGCCAAGCACTTCCAGTCTCCATGGTTCACTTGATGGACGTTAAGTATTGTGGACCTTTTTTTCTTTTCTTTTTTTTAATGGTATAGTGGACCATTTTGATGTAAGCCATAGACCGCCTGATCCTTTTGTTTATAAGAAAGATCCCAAATGGGGTCCATAACCACTCAATCATGATCCTTCACATGCCAGCATGATAAAGCAGGATTTTAGAATGCTGTTTTCATGTTTTTAGATATGTTTCATGTAAGGCACATCTGATTGACAGGAAACTATGTGCATATGATGGGTTATTGATATTCTATTACCTATCCAATTAGCCCATGCTTGTATAAGTTTCACAAGTATGAAAGAAATTATGTCTTATTTAATTTTGTATATCAATATAGAGAGTTTGATTCAATGTTTGATTCATTATTAAAAGTCTTAGAACTATAGTAGTTTTTAGTCATGATAGTCTTATTGTGACCACAAAGAAGATGTGCAAGGCTCTATATATATATATATATATACTTGTAATCCCTTGAATTTATTATAGCAAATAAGTTATATGATGATCTCTGATTTGGTGTGATCTGATTGGTGATGACTCCTTGAATTAGTAAAAGGACTTAAGCTTTGTCTTGGAAATGACCCTTGGTTCATCCTCCCCCTCCCCTACCATATTTCCTCAAAAAAAGGCTGAATATTTTGGAGGTTCTGTTGAGTAGTTATGATGGTCGCTGCAGAAAGAATACGACAGCCAATGGATAGGGCTTGTAGAATGTTTTATTCTGCATTGCTATATC